>OY829473.1:0-5735998 GCA_963691745.1 Ditula angustiorana
CTAACCTAACAATACCTAACCTAACCTAACACGACCTAACCTAACCTAACCTAACACTAACCTACCTAACCTAACCTAACCCAACCCAACACCCCAACCTAACCTAACCAAACCGTACCTAACCTAACCCATAACCTAACCCTAACCTAACCTAACCTAACCAAACCTAACTAACCTAACCTACCGAACCTACCTTACACCTACCACCTAACCCTAACCTAACCTAACCTAACCTAACCTAACCTAACCTAAACCTAACCTAACCTAACCTAACCTAACCTAACCTAACCTAACCTAACCTAACCTAACCTAACCTAACCTAACCTAACCTAACCTAACCTAACCTAACCTAACCTAACCTAACCTAACCTAACCTAACCTAACCTAACCTAACCTAACCTAACCTAACCTAACCTAACCTAACCTAACCTAACCTAACCTAACCTAACCTAACCTAACCTAACCTAACCTAACCTAACCTAACCTAACCTAACCTAACCTAACCTAACCTAACCTAACCTAACCTAACCTAACCTAACCTAACCTAACCTAACCTAACCTAACCTAACCTAACCTAACCTAACCTAACCTAACCTAACCTAACCTAACCTAACCTAACCTAACCTAACCTAACCTAACCTAACCTAACCTAACCTAACCTAACCTAACCTAACCTAACCTAACCTAACCTAACCTAACCTAACCTAACCTAACCTAACCTAACCTAACCTAACCTAACCTAACCTCAACCTCAACCCAACCCCAACCCCACCCCCACCCCCCAACCAACCACACCCAACCCCACCCCACCACCCCTACCCTCACCACCCACCCCACCCCACCCCACCCCACCCCACCCCACCCCCACCCCTAACCTAACCCACCCAACCCCACCCCACCCCCCCACCCACCCCACCCCACCCACCCACCCACACCCCACCCCACACCCACCACCCACCCCACCCCACCCCACCCCACCCCACCCAACCCCACCCACCCCACCCAACCCACCCCACCCACCCAACCCCACCCCCAACCCACCCCAACCCACACCCCACCCACCCACCCCAACCCACCCCACACCCACCCCACCCACCCACACCACCCACCACCACCCCAACCCCACCACCCCAACCCACCCACCACCCACCCAACCCCAACCCACCCCACCACCCAAACACCACCCCACCACCCCACCCACCACCCACCCCAACCCACCCCACCCAACCACACCACACCACACCAACCACCCACCACCCAACCCACACACCACAACCACCCACCCACCACCACCCACCCACCCCACCCAACCCACCCACCAAACCAACCCAACCCACACCACCACCCACCCCACCCACCACCCAAACCACCCCTACCCACCACACCCAACCCTAACCAAACAACCCAACCACAACCAACCCAACACCTACCCACCCAACCCACAACCAACCTAACCAACCCCACCACACCCAACCCAACCAACCCCACCCCACACCAAACAACCCACCCCACCACCCACCACCAACCCAACCCACCCCAACCAACCCAACCCACACCACCCAACCACCCCACACCCCACCCACCCAACCAAACCAACCACACCAACCACCCAACCTAACCAACCTACCCAACCTAACCTAACCAACCTACCTAACCTAACCTAACCTAACCAAACCAAACCTAACCAAACCTAACCTAACCTAACCTAACCTAACCTAACCTAACCTAACCTAACCCCTAACCTAACCTAACCTAACCTAACCTAACCTAAACCTAACCTAACCTAACCTAACCTAACCTAACCTAACCTAACCTAACCTAACCTAACCTAACCTAACCTAACCTAACCAACCTACCTAACCTAAACCTAACATAACACCTAACCTAACCTAACCTAACCTAACCTAAACCTAACCTAACCTAACCTAACCTAACCTAACCTAACCTAACCTAACCTAACCTAACCTAACCTAACCTAACCTAACCTAACCTAACCTAACCTAACCTAACCTAACCTAACTAACCTAACCTAACCTAACCTAACCTAACCTAACCTAACCTAACCTAACCTACCTAACCTAACCTAACCTAACCTAACCTAACCTAACCTAACTAACCTAACCTAAACTAACCTAACCTAACCTAACCCTAACCTAACCTAACCTAACCTAACCTAACCTAACCTAACCTAACCTAACCTAACCTAAACTAACTAACCTAACCTAACCTAACCTAACCTAACCTAACCTAACCTAACCTAACCTAACCTAACCTAACCTAACTAACCTAACCTAACCTAACCTAACCTAACTACCTAACCTAACCTAACCTAACCTAACCTAACCTAACCTAACAAACCTAACCTAACCTAACCTAACCTAACCTAAACCTAACCTAACCTAACCTAACCTAACCTAACCTAACCTAACCTAACCTAACCTAACCTAACCTAACCTAACCTAACCTAACCTAACCTAACCTAACCTAACCTAACCTAACCTAACCTAACCTAACCTAACCTAACCTAACTAACCTAACCTAACCTAACCTAACCTAAACCTAACCTACCTAACCTAACTAACCTAACCTAACCTAACCTAACCTAACCTAACCTAACCTAACCTAACCTAACCTAACCTAACATAACCTAACCTAACCTAACCTAACCTACCTAACCTAACCTAACCTAACCTAACCTAACCTAACCTAACCTAACCTAAACCTAACCTAACCTAACCTAACCTAACCTAACCTAACCTAACCTAACCTAACCTAACCTAACCTAACCTAACCTAACCTAACCTAACCTAACCTAACCTAACCTAACCTAAACTAACCTAACCTAACCTAACCTAAACCTAACCTAACCTAACCTAACCTAACCTAACCTAACCTAACCTAACCTAACCTAACCTAACCTAACCTAACCTAACTAACCTACCTAACCTAACCTACCTAACTAACCTAACCTAACCTAACCTAACCTAACCTAACCTAACCTAACCTAACCTAACCTAACCTAACCTAACCTAACCTAACCTAACCTAACCTAACCTAACCTAACTAACCTAACCTAACCTAACCTAACCTAACCTAACTTTTTTTTTTTTTTTTTTTTTTGTTTACTAAGGAGGAAAAGCTTTATCGCTACCCCTGGCCTGGGGCGACCAGGGGTTATGTGGGACTCTCCCCCCAAATAGGGGGGCATACCCTAACTAAAAACCTCCTCGGCGTTACCCGCTCAACCGGTATTACGGGGCGTCGTGGGAACCAGAGACTCCATCCACAACGCCCACCGGGAGCGCCCCGGTTAGTTATCCGGGGCTCCCTCGCGCCAAAGGAGGGGAAGGCCGGTAACGCCGAGCCTTCCCCCCAGACCTGTGAGGCTTAGCCTGCGGCGAGCAGGGGAGCACCCATCCCCTACCCGCAAGCCTCACCGGGGAGCCAGGCGAGCATAATTCGCTCTCCTAACTCCCCGTCGTCTACGCCGAAGCGGGAGCGCATCGACCGAGTCTTCGCGCTCCCTCTCCGCCGCTTCCTTTTGCGAGACCACCGTCTCACAGAAGGAAGCCACCGCATCCCAGGACCTGTCGCTGCCCAGCATAGCCGCCACTACGCTGTGCAGCGAGAGGTCCGTCCGTCCAATCGCCGACGTCATGCTTTGACGTTCGGCGTCCCACCGCACACACTCCTCCAGCGTGTGCTGGGCCGTGTCGTCGCCGTCGCCGCACTCATGACAGCGCGACGACGGTTCCCGCCCTATTCTCTGCAGGTAATGTCCGAAGCACCCGTGTCCGGACATTACCTGCGTTAACCGGTATGTGAGCACACCGTGCTCCCTCTCCACCCAGAGGTCGAATGACGGGAGGAGTGCCCCTATGGTGCGGGTTCCATAGGGGGAGTCCTCCAGGTCATTCTTCCATCTGTCTCTCATGCGCCTCTCGGCCGTTCGTCGGGCGTGAGTGACTTCTTCGGGGGCCGGGCGCTCTCCCCTGGTCCGGGCCTCTTTTCGCCTCTTGTAGGTGTCCGCTTGGACCTCTGCGTCTAACTCCCATGGCGGCGTACCAGCAAGAACGCACGCCGCCATGAACGACACCGTCATGTAGGCTCTGCAGATGCGCAGAGCCACCACCCTCTGTGGCCTCCGCAGCATGGCCTTATTTCTGGCGGACAACTTATCCGCCCAGATTGGGGCCCCGTAGAGGGCCATACTGCGGAGGACCCCGGCGAACAATTTACGGCATTTGACAGAGGGGCCACCCACATTTGGCAACAACCGTCCTAGCGCTGAGGCCGCTCCGACTATTCGGGGAGCCAGCTGGGCGAAGTGCTCCCCGAAACTCCATTTTTGGTCCAGAATGAGCCCCAAGTATTTTATATGGGGCTTCAACTGGACCATCTCCCCCCCAATTTCAATGGCGGCCCCGGCAGGGACCCGCCATTCTCCCCCTCCTTTGGCGAAGACGATGGCGTCCGTTTTGGACACCGCCACCTTCAGCCCCAGCGCCGAGATGCGGTCCACTACTAGCTGCGCTGCCACCGAGGCCCTGCGCAGCGTCTCTGCCCTCTCTTTTCCCCGAACGGCCACCATCGTATCATCCGCGTAGCAGATGGTGGTCATCCGGGGCAGCTGTGTCCCTCGAATGGCCCAATCGAACCCGAGGTTCCACAAGGAGGGGCCCAAGTACGGACCCCTGCGGAACCCCGCACGCCATGTTCCTGGCGAATCGTCTGCCTTCTTGCCCGTTGTAGAGCACCACCCTTTCCTCCAGGTAGTGCCCTACAATGGCCCTCAAGTATGGAGGCACTCCATGATACCGGAGTGCCTCTTTTATGACCTCATAAGGGAGGGAGCCGAAAGCGTTGGCAATATCGAGGGATATCGCCACGACCCCCTCCCCTCTCCCCTCAGCGTCCTCGACGAACCCCCTCAGGGCCCCTAGCGCGTCTATTGTGGACCTTTCCTCGCGGAACCCAAACTGCCGGTCCGAGATGTTCGGACCGGCCTCCGCGAGGTGTCGGGAAATGCGGGAGGCGATTATGCGCTCCAGCATCTTCCCGACTTCGTCCAACAGGACTATAGGGCGGTAGGCAGAGGGGGGAGTCCGGCGGACGACCCTCTTTCCGGAGGAGGCACAGCCGCCCCTCCTTCCAAACCCGGGGGAACCGCCCCTCCCTCAAGCAGTCCTCATAGAGGTCCCTGAGGCGTTCCCCCAGGTGTTTTAATGCCCGCGGCAGCACCTTGCCCGGCACTCCATCCGGCCGGGTGCCTTCTTGCACCCCCTTAGGCGGTGTATGACCCTAATCAATTCCACATCCGTTATGGATGGGATGTCATAGGGTCCCGCCGGCTCCACCGTGGGGGCCGGTCATTATTGGCGGGGTGACGTCCGGCGCAGGCGGGAAGAGGCCCTCAACCACTCTGGCTAGCAGCTCCGGCTCCAGGGAATCCATTGGGGGGGCGTGCTTCATTTTTTGTCGCACAAGCCGGTACGGCCTACCCCATGGATCCCTGTCCAACGACTCTAAGAACTCTGCGTGAGCCTCATCCTTTGCTTTAGCTATTGCTAGCTTGAGGGCCTCCTTCGCTGTTTTAAGGGCCTCGTAAAGACGTTCCTCCTCCCCTGGAACTTGAGCCCTCCTCCGCCGGTAGTGGCCGAAAGCACGTCGGGCGCGGTTACTGGCAGTACGGAGGGCCGCGATCTCCTCCGACCACCAGTACACACTCCTCTTCGCCTGTAGTTTCCTTGCGCGAGGCATTGCTGCGTCACACACGTCTGTCAGTGTCTCCCGGAACCTGACAGCCCGCTCCTCGACCCCGATACTGGCCGGTGGGGGATCGCACCATGCGGCCACCATTCCCGCCTCCTCTGCCATCTCAGCGTCGAGTTTGGCCAGTACCCATCTCGGGAATTCGGCTCCTCTTTGGCCCCTCGGTCCCAGCGACGGGGCCGGTGGCTGTTGGGAGACCCTCATCCGGATGTACAGGTGGTCAGAGAGGGTCTCAACGTCCTCCAGGACGCGCCAGTCCGTGATGCGTGCGGCGATAGCAGGGGTCGCGAATGATACATCCACGATAGACCCCCCCTGCTGCCGCACACACGTGTTGACGTCGCCCCGGTTTAGGACCACCATCCCCATCGCCGCCACCCAATCTCCCAAGACTGCGCCCTTGGGGTCCGTGGTGGGGGATCCCCACGCCCCGCTTTTGGCGTTCAGATCCCCTAGAATCACCACCTGAGCCGGGGCCGCTCGCCTCGCTGTCCCTCCGAGAGTCCCCAGAAACTGCTCGAATTCTCGCAGTGGGCGGTTTGGGGAGAAGTATACCGCAACTATGACAGAACCTTCCCACTTGGCCGCCACGTAGCCTTCGCCACTTTCGACCCGCGTCAGGGGGGGGAAGTTCCCCGACGACGGGACCGTCACGGCCACCCGCCCGTCCGTCGACCCTAGCCAGTTGGGCTGGGGAGGAACAAAATATGGCTCCGCCACGATCGCCAACCCGATACCCCACTCGGCTATGACCTGCATGAGCAGGTCTTGAGCACGGGCGGAGTGGTTGGCGTTCATCTGGAGGATGTCTAAGTGCCGGTGTGCTGGCATTTAGACATCCATGGTTTGTCCCTCTGTACCAGCCCTTGGGCCGGCGGTCCGCGGATTAGTAGGCCCCGTGGTCTTGGCGGGGGTCGTTAGTCCTCTAGTGTATGGGGGGGAGCACGAGTTTCCCCCCATCACGTGTCCGGCAGGGAGCTTAGCGTGGTGGCAGACTGCACAGAAGCAGGCTGCCTCGCAGTCCTCTGCCCGGTGCCCCGGCTTGCTACACCGGAAGCACAGGATCCCCCTGTCGATCGGTGATGGGCAGAGTGCCCTGGTGTGCCCCGTCCCCATACATTTGAAGCACCTCATTGGTGTCGGCTCAAGGGTCACCACCCGGGCCAAGGACCACCCCACCAATAATTTGCCCTCCACCTTCAGAGCGTTGGCTGCAGTGACGGGGCACTGCACCAGGACCGACCCCGTTCCGTTGGGAAGTGCACGGATCAGCCCCACTTTGAGGTGCTCCTCCCGGCACTTGGTCTTTGCGATGATCGCCGCTTTGATGGCCTCCGGTGTCACGGACTCGTCCAATCCTGAGACTCGCACTCCCGCCATTTTTACAGGTCGGCTGACCGAGGCTACCTCTCCCACAATGCCCTCGAGTCTTTTGGCCAGGTCGTCGGCAGCCCTGCCGCTATCCGCTCCAGGGACCTCGATTATTCGCGCCCCTGTCGCGGTTTTCCGGACCCGCACATGCTCAAGTCCGACTTCAGCGAGGCTGAGCGCGCCTATGGCCGTCGCCATCATGGTGGCATACGACACTTTGGCCTCTGGCTTGAGTGCGAGGACCACCGCTGCCGTCTTTGGAGTGGAGAGTTTAGGCCCCGACTCCGGTTTCGCCGACTTCTTGGGCTGGGCTGGCGGGGCAGCCTTTTTAGGCTTACCCTTGTTCTTTTTGACCACCTCGGTCCAGGATTCCTGGGCAAGAGGTGGTGCGCCCTGAGAGGGGGCGCGGGGCCGCCCCTTCACATTTCCCTCTTCCCTCCTTGGGAGTGGGACTGGGGCCGCAGTCCGCTTGCGCGGGGCAGCAGTTGGCTGGGATTGACCCTGGCGTGGCTGCTGTTGAGGGGCCTTATTAGTGGCCTTCGGCTGGCTCGCGGGAGCTGCACTGCTACCGCTTCCCGTCGGCTGACTTGCAGAGACCGTGCCGCTGCCGCCTCCTTTTTTAGGGACCGTCACGGGCTTTGCGCCCTGCTCTTCTCTCCTGCGGTCAGCCGCAAGCGACGGGCGCAAGATCGGCTCAGCTGGGAGCCTTTTGGCCATCTCCCCCAGGCGAACGTTTATCATGTCCCCTAAGGAGACGAATAGGTCCCTTTTTAACTCCGCAATGACCTCGGCTAGGTCCGCTGTGGTAGGCGCCTTTGGAGGTTCCCCTTGAGGGCCCCTTTCCGAAAAGGCCTTGCGGAGGGCCTTGGTTTCCGCCTGTAAGAGTGCCAACTGCTCCCGCATGCGTTTGTTGTCGGCTTTCAGAATTCGCATTTCGTCCTCCTCCGGCCTGTCTAGGGAGTCCATGGCCTCGAGGATTTCTCCGCATGCCCGCTTCATGCGGCCCCACACCTTTCCGCTAAGGTTGCCCGATTTCCCGGCTTCCACGAGCACTTCCCGCGCTGCCCTTCGGGCAACCTCAGTAGGACTCTCAGCCGATGCGGGGACCGGGCTTCGATCTCTGTTCTCATCCCCGGAGCTTCCCTTGGATGTTCCCGCGTCTTTATTTCCCACCCTCCGAGTCTGCGACCTTAGGACTGGGAACTCCAGTCGATAGGAAGAGTCCGCCTCCGCCTCTGCCTCGAACGCGTTATCCTCAAGGCTCTTTAGATGGGCCTTGGCCTTCGAGACTCCCGCGTAAGAGCCTTTGGCTCCCGGGACCCGACCTGAACCGGATCGACGAGCCGTATTAATTTTAGGTCCTCTTGAAGCCTCAGTATCAGCGTCCTCCTGGTCACTCACGTGTCCCCTCTTTCCCGGTTTTGACACCAGGTCCAAGTCGTCCCAAACGTCTTGGAATTCTCCCTCGGAGTCGGTAGTGGCCCTACTAGAGGCCGGTACCTCCGACGCTACCGACATGTTACCACTTTTGGTAAGTAATAAACAAAAACTACCCCTTTGTGGGGCAGTTTAAACGCAGAACCTCAACACAACTTGGTTGGACGACCAAACGAATCGAACCCAAAACGAACCCAAGATGAACCCAGAACAAAACCCAACTCGAAAGATTCGAGTTTTGTTTTGCCCAACAAAATCCCCAAGACAGGCTTTTATGTGGCCGGCGATGGCCAACTTCCCCTTCTGGGAGTTTTCCCCACGTCTCTACGACTTATAGTTCTTGAGATACGAGACTCCGAGGTTTGAACCGGTCAAGCCCGAACTTTTTTAAGCGGGCCGGGACCCCCGAATTCAACACCCGACCTCAAATATCTCAAGAACTAATGTCCTCAGAGAAGTGCGCAGGGTACCAAAAGGTGGCCCTTTAGTTGCCCCACACACCCCCGTTGTCCAATCGGACCCCCCTCCCCCCCTTTCCCGACGTCGAATTTTCCGAGGAAAATTCCACCCCAGAAAAGGTAAATTGCAGCGCCTGATGTACCCAACGAGCAATCTACTTAAGAATTAATATCTCCCGAACGTAATGTCCGGGAAACTCAATTCCCAAGCGGATCGCTAGTACCACTAAGCGCGCAAATTACCACTACAAAAAACTTTCAAAAAAGAAAGTACGACTAATTTTTGAAAATTTTTCAAAAATTTCGGGCAAGTTGTGTTATTTGAAATTTCAAAGTGAAATTTCAACCGAACTTCAAAAATTCGGGCCTCCGAAACTAACGGTGCTAGAAGAGCACCGTTGAGGCAAGGAATTTAGAACAACAAACGAACTTCCCGAATGCGTTGAAAGATCTTCAAAAAGTTAACCAACAAAAAAGTTATTCCCAATTTACGGTCGGTTGCCGACCCAAGTGAAAGTGCCGATTTGTATGGGATAAGTTACCAACTTATCCCTAAAAAATCAGCACTTTTCAACCTTCAGCTGAGAGGTCCCTATGGGGCTTATAGAGGGGGCCGACGCGTCGTAAAACGCGTTTTCCGAGCCTCTATAATACCGAAAAGAAAGAATGCAAAGTTCTTAAGGAACTTTGCAGACAAAAGACAAAAAACAAGAATTACCAACTTAAGGTTGGTAATTTTCTGCGCCTTAACAAATGCGACGAGCAACTCACAAGTTTTTGGTAACTCCCGGACAGAAGGTCCGATCGTAACCAAATAAAAACTTGCGAGTAGTACTCGTCAGACGCGGCTAGAAGAGCCCAAAAAATCTAAACTACGTTAAGGGGGGACAAAGATATTAAGGGGGGAAAAGCAAAAGTTTACGAAAAATAGTAAAAGTTAGCAAAATTTAAAAATTATTTCCGAACGTCGACCGCACTAAGTCGATGCAGACGTTCGAAAATAACTAACTAGGAAACTACTGATTCTACAGGGATGATGCAAAGGGCAAATATTTAGAGCTATTAATAGCGAACAGAAAACACAAAACCACAAGTCTCTCAGACAAACCCTCGCTTAAAATTCCTTGAAAAACTGAACTTGGACATCCAATTTTCCTCAACCTAACCTAACCTAACCTAACCTAACCTAACCTAACCTAACCTAACCTAACCTAACCTAACCTAACCTAACCTAACCTAACCTAACCTAACCTAACCTAACCTAACCTAACCTAACCTAACCTAACCTAACCTAACCTAACCTAACCTAACCTAACCTAACCTAACCTAACCTAACCTAACCTAACCTAACCTAACCTAACCTAACCTAACCTAACCTAACCTTTTTTTTTTTTTTTTTTTTTTTTGACCAGGGAGGAAAGCTTTTAAAGCTTCACCCCGGCCTGGAGCGGCCGGAGGATATGTGGGAGTCTCCCCCCAGAGTGGGGGGCATACCCACTAAAACCTCCCTGGGCGTCTCCCTCTAACCGGCTTTCTAGCAGGCGTCGTGGGACCGAGACATGCTCCACGACGCCTGACCGGCGCCCCAGCCTACGTGCCTGGGCTAACCCGCGCCAAAGGAGGGGGAGGTCGGGGACGCCGAACCTCCCCCCCAGACCGTGAGGCCTAGCCTACGGCGGGCAGGGGTGCTCCACCCCCTACCCGCAGGCCTCACTGGGGAAGTTGGCGGGCAGCGAACTGTCTCCGCCGCCTCCCCCATCGTCTGCGCCGGAGCGGGTGTGCGTCGACGGCCTCTTCGCGCACCCGCTCCGCGGCCTCTTTCTGTGACATGACGTCCTCACAGAAAGAGGCCACTCCCTCCCACGACCTGTCGCTGTCCAGCATGGCGGCTACCACGCTGGGCAGAGAGAGGTCGCCCCCGATTGTCGCCACCAGAGTGCGGCGCTGAGACTCCCAGGCGCTGCACACCGCGAGGGTGTGCTGCGCCGTATCGTCCCCCGCGCCACACTCATGGCACGACGGGGTCGGCTCTCTCCTCGCGACCCTGTGCAGGTAATGACCGAAGCAGCCATGCCCAGTCAATACCTGCGTGAGTCGGAAGGAGAGAGTCCCGTGCCGTCTCTCGGACCAGTCGGAAAGCAGCGGGCGGACAGCCTCTATGGTGCGGATGCCATAAGAGGGGTCCGCCAGGCTGGCTTTCCACCGGTCCCTCATCCTCTCGGCGGCCTCGCGGCGCGCGTGGGCCACCTCCTCCGGGGCCAGGCGTTCTCCTCTCGCCCGGCCCTCGACCCTCCTGGCGTGCGCCTCCGCCCACACCCCCGCCTCGAGCTCCCAGGGGGGTGTCCCTGCGAGGACGCAGGCTGCCCCGAACGAGACCGTCACGTAGGCCCTGCAGATTCTGTTGGCGACCACCCTCTGTGGTCGCCGCAGCAGGGCCTTGGTCGACTCTTTTAACGAGTCGACCCATATCGGAGCCCCGTATAGCGCCATGCTTCTAACGACGCCCGCGAAGAGGCGTCTGCATGGCGCGCTGGGGCCCCCCACGTTCGGGAGCAACCTGCCGAGGGCCGCCGCCGCTGCCACCACTCTAGGAGCGAGGGCCTTGAAATGGCCCTCGAAACTCC
Source organism: Ditula angustiorana (assembly GCA_963691745.1). Classification (NCBI taxonomy): domain Eukaryota; kingdom Metazoa; phylum Arthropoda; class Insecta; order Lepidoptera; family Tortricidae; genus Ditula; species Ditula angustiorana. The sequence continues at coordinate 11,663 of OY829473.1, forward strand.
ACCGCCTATCGAGGTGTAGGCCCAGGTACTTGATCTGGGCCTTCACCTCGACGATTTCCCCTCTTATGCGGATCCCCGCTCCCGCGGGGATCCTCCAACCTGGGCCCCTCCCCCCGAAGACGATGGCCTCCGTCTTCGTGAGGGCCACCCGCAGGCCCAGCATGCGGATCCGGTCTACCACCATGGTGGTGGCCACCGTCGCCCGCCGCGCCGTCTCCTCGTAGTCTCCGCCCCGGACGGCTACGAGGGTGTCGTCTGCGTAGCAGACGACTGCCATCCGGGGGAGGAGCGTGAGGCGGATCACCCAGTCGAAACCGACGTTCCAAAGCAGGGGTCCCAGCACGGACCCCTGTGGAACGCCGCAGGCCATCCGCCGCTCCTCGATCTCGCCCCCTCTCGCCTGGTAGGACACTACCCTGCCTTGTAGGTAGTGCCCTATCAACCTTCTCAGATAGAGGGGCACTCCGTGGTATCGGAGTGCCTCCTCTATCACGCCATAGGGGAGGGTGCCGAAGGCGTTGGCGATGTCTAGCGACACCGCCATGACCCCCTCCCCTCTTCCCTCCGCGTACCCGCAGAACTCCTTCAGGGCGGTGACTGCATCTAACGTCGACCGCCCCGCTCGGAACCCGAACTGGTGGTCCGAGAGGCCCGGCCCTACCCGGACGAGGTGGCTCTGTACGCGGGACGCAATGATGCGCTCCAGCATCTTGCCCACCTCGTCCAGCAGCACTATGGGCCTGTAGGCCGAAGGGGAGTCTGCGGGTCGACCCGCTTTTGTTAACAGGCACAGCCTCCCCTGTTTCCACACGCTGGGGAACCGCCCAGCCGCCAGGCAGTCATCATATAACTGCCTGAGGCGGCACCCCAAGTGCTTTAGTGCAACAGGAAGGACCTTACCCGGGACCCCGTCCGGTCCCGGCGCCTTCCTGCACCTACGCAGCCGGTCAACTGCCCCCACCATTTCGTCATCTGTGACGGGTGGGGGGGCCTCCTGCTCCACCTCTTCCGCTACCGGCGGCGCCATTCTTGGGACCGTCACGTTTGGCGGTCCCGGGAAAAGCCCGACGACCACTCGCTGCAGCAGCTCCGGCTCCAGCGACTCGATGGGGGGGGCGGTCCGCATCTTATTGCGGACGATGCGGTACGGCCGCCCCCACGGGTCCCTATCCAGGGTGGCCAAGAACTCCTCGTGTGCGGAGTCCTTGGCCCTGGCGATGGCCCCCTGAAGTGCCGTCTTTGCTTCTCGGAGGACCTGGTAATAAAGGTCCTCCTCGGCTGGGGTGTGGGCCCTCCTCCTACGGCACCGCTGGTACGCCCGCCTTGCGCGAATACTGGCGGCGCGGAGGTCCGCAAGCTCCGCCGACCACCAGTAAACTTGTTTTTTGGCGGGCATCCGCCGCGTCCGAGGCATAGCGGCGTCACAGACCTCGGTGAGTGCCGCTCGGAATTGCCTTGCCCTCTCGTTTACGTCTCCGCCGACGGGCGGGGACGACCACCTGGCCCGGATCATGGCAGCCTCCTCTGCCATCTCCGGGTCCAGTTTGGTCAGGGTCCACCTCGGGAAACCCTGACCGGCCCGAGGTTGCACCCCGGGGGACGACGACGCAGAGACCCTAAACCGGATGTACCGGTGATCGGAGAGGGTCTCTGCGTCCTCCAGGACGCGCCAATCCTGGATGCGTGCGGCAATGGCAGGGGTCGCGAACGTTAGGTCCACGATAGACCCCCCCTGCCGCCGCACGCATGTTTGAACCGTCCCCCGATTCACCAGTGCGAGGCCGGCCGTGGCCGCCCAGCCCTCGACCTCCGTCCCTCTGGCGTCGGTGATGGGGGAACCCCACGCGCCGCTTTTCGCGTTCAGGTCCCCCATCACCAAGACCGGCATTGGAGCCGCCCTCCCAACGACCAGCCCCAGCTCCCTGAGGAAGGCCTCGAATGCCCTCAGGGGCCTGTTCGGGGAGAAATAAACTCCTAGGAGCAATATTTCTCCCCATTTGACCGCGACGAATCCTTGCCCCCTCTCCTTTATGGAGAGGCGGGGGGATTCGCCGAACGCCGGCACCACCACTGCCACCGAGCCGTCCACGTCTCCAGCCCAGTTAGATTGGGGGGAGACGAAGTACGGCTCGGCGACCACCGTCGCGTCAACGCCCCACTCCGCCATGGACTGCATCAGCAGATCCTGAGCGCGGGCGGAGTGGTTGGCGTTCGCCTGGAGGAGCTCAAGCGGACGTGCTGGCATTGGCAGTGTCCATGAGCCCCTCCGACGCCGTGTGGCCTACAGTCGCTGATCTAGGGGCCGGGGTCTGGGCGGCCACTCTTCCTCTGGTTGGAGGGGGGGTGCATTTTTCACCCCCCATTACGTGCCCGGCAGGGCGCCCGAGTCGGGTGCACAGCGCGCACTTAGGGTTCGCAGTGCAGCCCGACGACCTGTGTCCCTCCATGCCGCACCGGAAGCAGAGGTTGCTTCGGTCGGCAGTGGACGGGCACAGCGCCCTAGTATGCCCTGTCCCCATGCACTTGTAGCAGCGCATGGGGAGGGGCTCCAGCGCCTGGACCCGCGCTGCGGACCAGCCGACCAGGAGCCGACCGGCCTGGACGATGGCCTTGGCGGCGGCCACCGGGCATCTGGCCAGAACAGAGCCCGTCCCCGCGGGCCCCATCCTAATCGTGCCCACCCTGACGCTGTCCGGGGGGCACCCCCCCTAACCTTTTTTTTTTTTTTTTTTTTTTTTTTTTTTTTTTTTTTTTTTTTTTTTTTTTTTTTTTTTTTTTTGACTAGGGAGGAAAGCTTTATAGCTTCACCCCGGCCTGGAGCGGCCGGAGGATATGTGGGACTCTCCCCCCAGAGTGGGGGGCATACCCGAACTAAAACCTCCCTAGGCGTCACCCTCGAACCGGCTTTCTACCAGGCGCCGTGGGACCTCAGTCATGACCCACAACGACGCCTGACCGGCGCCCCAGCCTACGTGCCGGGGCTTACCCGCGCCAAAGGAGAGGGAGGTCAGGGACGCTGAACCTCCCCCCCAGACCGTGAGGCCTAGCCTACGGCGGGCAGGGGTGCTCCACCCCCATACCCGCAGGCCTCACTGGGGAAGTTGGCGGGCAGCGAACTGTCTCCGCCGCCTCCCCCATCGTCTGCGCCGGAGCGGGTGTGCGTCGACGGCCTCTTCGCGCACCCGCTCCGCGGCCTCTTTCTGTGACATAACGTCCTCACAGAAAGAGGCCACTCCCTCCCACGACCTGTCGCTGTCCAGCATGGCGGCTACCACGCTGGGCAGCGAGAGGTCGCCCCCGATTGTCGCCACCAGAGTGCGGCGCCGAGACTCCCAGGCGCTGCACACCGCGAGGGTGTGCTGCGCCGTATCGTCCCCCGCGCCACACTCATGGCACGACGGGGTCGGCTCTCTCCTCGCGACCCTGTGCAGGTAATGACCGAAGCAGCCATGCCCGGTCAATACCTGCGTGAGTCGGAAGGAGAGAGTCCCGTGCCGTCTCAAGGACCAGTCAGAAAGGAGCGGGCGGACAGCCTCTATGGTGCGGATGCCATAAGAGGGGTCCGCCAGGCTCGCTTTCCACCGGTCCCTCGTCCTTTCGGCGGCCTCTCGGCGCGCGTGGGCCACCTCCTCCGGGGCCAGGCGCTCGTCTCTCGCCCGGCCCTCAACCCTCCTCCTGTGCGCTTCCGCCTGCACATCCGCTTCGTATTCCCAGGGCGGGGTCCCTGCCAATACGCATGCCGCAGCGAAAGCTACCGTGCAGTATGCACGGCAGATGCGGATGGCGACGACCCTCTGGGGCCTTCTTAAGAGGGCCCGGCACTTGGCGTTCAACGCCCCGCTCCATATGGGAGCCCCATATAACGCCATGCTCCGTACCACGCCTGCATACAGGCGTCGGCACGGAGCGTTTGGCCCTCCCAGGTTGGGGAGGAGCCTTCCCAGCGCCGAGGCGGCGCCCACGACGCGAGGAGCAAGTTGTTTGAAGTGCTCCTCAAACGTCCACTTCCGGTCCAGGTGAAGGCCCAGGTATTTGATCTGGGCCTTGACCCGGACGCCCTCTCCGCGAACGACAATGCCGGCGTCCGCCGGAATCCTCCATCGTGGCCCCCCGAAGACGATGGCCTCCGTCTTCGTGAGGGCCACCCGCAACCCGAGCATGCTAATGCGGTCCACGACCATTGTCGTGGCCACGGTCGCCCGCCGCGCTGTCTCCTCGTATGTGCCGCCCCGGACGGCCACCAGCGTGTCGTCTGCATAGCAGACGACCGCCATCCGAGGGAGCAGCGTGAGACGGATGACCCAGTCGAATCCGACGTTCCAGAGCAGGGGTCCCAGCACAGACCCCTGAGGAACGCCGCAGGCCATCCGCCGATCCGCCCTGCCTCCTCCTCTCTCTTGATAGGACACTACCCTGCCCTCCAGGTAGTGTCCTATCATCCGCTTTAGATAGAGGGGCACCCCGTGATACCGGAGTGCCTCCTCTATCACTCCGTAGGGGAGGGTGCCAAAAGCGTTGGCGATGTCTAGTGACACCGCCATGACACCCTCACCCCTTCCCTCCGCGTACGAGCAGAACTCCTTGAGGGCGGTGACCGCATCTATCGTCGACCGCCCCGTACGGAACCCGTACTGTTGGTCGGAGAGACCCGGCCCTATGTCGACGAGGTGAGCCTGTAGGCGGGAGGCAATGATGCGTTCCAGCATCTTGCTCACCTCGTCGAGCAGCACGATAGGCCTGTAGGCCGAAGGAGAGTCTGCTGGACGACCCTCCTTCGCCAGTAGGCAGAGCCGCCCCTGCTTCCAAGCACTCGGGAACCGCCCAGCCGCCAGGCAGTCGTCGAATAACTGCCTGAGGCGGCTCCCCAAGTGCTTGAGTGCGGTGGGAAGGACCTTACCCGGGACCCCATCCGGCCCCGGTGCCTTTTTGCATCGACGCAGCCGATCCACCGCACCCACCATTTCATCATCCGTGACGAGGGGGGCCTCGCACAGTCCCTCTCCAGGCGCGCTCGGCGGCGCCATTCGCGGGACCGACACGGATGGCGCCACGGGGAAGAGCCCGACGACCACTCGCTGCAGCAGCTCCGGCTCCATGGTCTCCAATGGGGGCGCAGTCCGCATTTTATTGCGGACGATGCGGTACGGGCGCCCCCATGGATCCCTGTCCAGGGTGGCCAAGAACTCCTCGTGCGCGGAGTCCTTGGCCCTGGCGATAGCCCCCTGGAGTGCCGTCCTGGCTTCCTGGAGGACCTGATGGTAGTGGTCCTCCTCAGCCGGCGTGTGGTTCCTCCTCCTGCGGCACCTCTGGTACGCCCTCCTCGCCCGTATACTGGTGGTGCGGAGGTCCGCAAGCTCCGCCGTCCACCAGTACACTCCCTTCTTGGCGGCCATCCGCCGCGTCCGGGGCATCGAGGCGTCACACACCTCGGTGAGCGACGCCCGGAACTCCATGGCCCTCTCATCAATGTCCCCGCCGGAGGGAGTGGTGGACCACCTAGCCCGGATCATGGCGGCCTCCTCCGCCAACTCCGGGTCTAGCTTCGACAGGGTCCACCTGGGGAACAATTGGCCGGCTCGGGGCTGCACCGCCGGGGGGGCGGACGTAGACGCGGAGACCCTACACCGGATGTACCGGTGATCGGAGAGGGTCTCCGCATCCTCCAGGACGCGCCAATCCTGGATGCGAGCGGCGATGGCAGGGGTCGCAAACGTTACGTCCACGATAGACCCCCCCTGCCGCCGCACGCATGTCTGGACCGTCCCCCGGTTCACCAGCACCAGGCCGGCCATGGCCGCCCAGCCCTCGACCTCTGTCCCCCTAGCGTCGGTGATGGGGGAACCCCACGCGCCGCTTTTCGCGTTCAGGTCCCCCATCACCAAGACCGGCGTTGGTGCCGCCCTTCCCACGACCAGCCCCAGCTCCCTGAGGAAGGCCTCGAATTCCCTCAGGGGCCTGTTTGGGGAGAAATATACTCCTAGGAGTATCATTTCCCCCCATTTGGCCGCGACGAATCCTTGCCCCCTCTCCTTTATGGAGAGGCGGGGGGATTCGCCGAACGCCGGCACCACTATTGCCACCGAGCCGTCCACGTCCCCAGCCCAATTAGATTGGGGGGAGACGAAGTACGGCTCGGCGACCACCGTCGCGTCAACGCCCCACTCCGCCATGGACTGCATCAGCAGATCCTGGGCGCGGGCGGAGTGGTTGGCGTTCGTCTGGAGGAGCTCAAGCGGTCGTGCTGGCATTGGCGGTGTCCATGAGCCCCTCCGGTGGTGCCGTCTGGCCTATATTCGCTGGTTTGGGGGCCGGGGTCTGGGCGGCCACTCTTCCTCTTGTTGGTGGGGGGGTACATTTCTCGCCCCCCATCACATGTCCCGCTGGGCGGCCGAGTCGGGTGCACAGCGCGCACTTTGGGTCCGCCCTGCAGCCAGCCGACTTGTGTCCCTCCACACCGCACCGGAAGCAGAGGTTGCTTCGGTCGGCAGTGGACGGGCACAGCGCCCTCGTATGCCCCGTCCCCATGCACTTGAAGCATCGCATGGGGAGGGGCTCCAGCGCCTGGACGCGCGCCGCAGACCAGCCGACTATGAGCCGGCCGGCCGCGACGACGATTTTAGCGGCCCCCACTGGGCAGCTGGCCAGGACGGAACCCGTTCCGGTGGGCCCCATCCTTACAGAGCCGACCCGGATGCTGTCGGGGGGACAGCCTCCCTTCTCGGCCAGTGCCCTGCGGACCGCCTCCGGCTCCGCCGACTCGTTTAAGCCGGTGATCCGGAGGTCGGCACACTTCGTCGGTCGGGACACGATCGCCGACTCCCCCAGCAGCTCCTGGATCCTGGCTGCTATGGCGTCCGCTGTTTTGGAGCTGTCCGCTCCCCCCACCTCGATCAGCCGCCCCCCGGTGGCTGATAGCCGGACCTTTAGTTGGTCCAGCTCATAGTCGGCCAACTTAATGTTGGCGGTGGCCCGGTCCATGACCGCCTTATACGAGTCTTTTGACTCCGGCCTCAGCGTCACCACGACCGCTGAGGTCTTCGGGGCGGTCAGTTTCGGGCCTGCCGCTTTTTTGGCCGCTGCCTGGGGGGCGGGGGCTGTCGTCGACTTTTTGGGGGCCTTTTTGGCCCCCCTCCTCACCACCTCAGTCCACGCCGGGGCTGGGGCTGGGGCTGGCGCTGCCTCCTCGAGAGGTGTCGGCGCGTCCGTCGCAGGCCCGCGCTGTGCGGGGGCCGCCTTGGCCGGGGTCGGTTTGGCCGGGGCCGGTTTGGCGGGGGCCGGTTTGGCCGGGGCCGGTTTCGCCAGGGCCGGCTTGGCCGGGGCCGGCTTGGCCGGGGCCGGCTTGGCCGGGGCCGGTTTGGCCGGCTTCGTCGCGGGCGGGGTCGCAGTCGCCTTGGCAGGCCTGGCCCGCGATGGGCCCGGGGACGGCTCATCTGCATGACGTTCTGCAGCCGCTTCGCGTCTCCTGTCCGCTGCTAACAGGGGGCGGAGGATGGGCTCCGCTGGGAGGCGCCTCTCCATCTCCCCCAGCCGTACGTTAATCATTTCGCCGAGGGAGACGAAAAGATCCCGCTTCAAATCCCCTAGCGCTTCGGCCAGGCTCTCGGGGAGACGTTCCACATGGGAGGGAGCCGGCCTTTCCGCCGCCCGATTTGAGTAGGCAGTGCGAAGGGCCTTGGTCTCCTTCTCTAGGATGGCCAGTTGACTCCTCATCCGCTCGTTATCGGCCTTGAGCCGGCGGATTTCCTCCCCCTCAGACTTATTGCTCTGGAGGGCGTCCATCGCCCCCATCACCGTCTTACATGCCAAGTTTATACGGCTCCACACCGTCCCCTTAATGTTTCCGCACTTTCCTGCCTCCGCTAGCACGGAAAATGCGGCCTTGCGGGCGGCCTCAATGGGGTCACCCTCATCGAACCCTCCCTCGTCCGAGCTGGGTTCGGGTTCGTCCACGGCCTTCTCGGCCCTCCTCTTCGCCGCCTTTTTTCCCTCGCAGGACCGCGAGCGGAGCGCGGGAAATTCCTGGCGGTAGAACGAAGCCTTGTTCGCCTCTACCTCAAATTCCTCGTACTTTAGGTCCCTAAGTAGGACCCTCGCGTCCGAGAGCCCTAAATGGGACCCCATGGCAGCCGATTTACCGCCCCTGCGCGCCGAGTTAACCTTTGGCCCCAGCTCGGGCCTCGGGTTATAGGCGGACTCCACGAGTCCCCTCTTTGAGGGTCCGGAGACATTCTCCATCGCCTCTCCGCGATCCTCACGCCCCGGGTCCAGACACCCTGAGCCGTCCGACACGACAATGACCTCCCCCTCCGTTTCGCTGCGAACAGTCGCCGCCGCCGACATTACGCAGTCACGAAACCCAACAAAAACCGATAAAAAGTTTTGGATCGGTCAAGACCGAACCTTTTTTAACGGGCCGGAACCCCAGAATTCGGACCTTAACCGAAGACAACTTCGGAACCGCTAACACCAGAGAGATGCGCAAGGTGCCAAAAGGTGGCCCCTTAGACCCCTCACACACTCCCGTTGTCCAATTGGACCCACACCCCCCCCTTTCCCGGTGTCGAATTTTCGACTGAAAATTCTACCCCGGAAAACGTAAAGTGCAGCGCCTGACGCACCCAACGAGCAATCCACTTGAAAATTTATAACTCCCGAACAGAATGTCCGGGAGACACAAATCTCAAGCAGATCGCTAGCACAACTAAGCGCGCACAATACCAATAAGAAAAACTTTCTAAAAAGAAAGCCCGACTAATTTTTGAAAATTTTTCAAAAATTTCGGGCGAGTTGTGTTAACTGGAATTCCAGAGTGGAATTCCAGCCGAATTTCAAAAATTCGGGCCTCCGAAACTAACGGTGCTAGAAGAGCACCGTTGAGGCAAAGAATTTAAAGTAACAAACGAACTCCCCGAATGCGTTGAAAAATCCCCAAAAAGTTCAACTCGAAAAAAGTTGTGCCAAATTTTTGGTCGACTGTCGACCTGAGTCCAAGTGCCGATTAGTATGGGACAAGTTACAAACTTATCCCTTAAAAATCAGCACTTTTCCTCCACTCACTGAGGGGTCCCTATGGGACTTATAGAGGGGGCCGACGCGTCGTAAAACGCGTTTTCCGAGCCTCTATAACGCCCAACAGAAAGAATGCAAAGTCCTTAAGGGACTTTGCAGACAAAGGACAAAAAACAAGAATTACCAACTTATGGTTGGTAATTTTCTGCGCCTTAGAAAATGCGACGAGCAACGCACGGGTTTTCGACAACTCCCGGACAGAAGGTCCGATCGCAGCCAAACAAAAACCCGAGTGTAGTACTCGTCAGGCGTGGCTAGAAGAGCCCAGAAAATTGAATCTACGTTAAAAGGGGACAAAGTTATGGGGGGGGAAAAAGCAAAAGTTTACGAAAAAAAGCAAAAGTTAGCAAATATTAAAATTAATTCCCGAAAGTCGACCGCACGGTGTCGATGCAAACTTTCGAGAATCAATATCTGGGAAACTACTGAATCTACGTTAAAAGAGCAAAAGGAGAATATTTAAAGCAACGAAAAAGAATCACAACACTCAAAACCAGAAAACTCTAGGAGCACTCCCTCATATAAAATTCCGCGCAAAACCAAAGTGTGACCTCCAATTTTACCCGAAATTTTACCTCCACCCCCCCTAACCTAACCTAACCTAACCTAACCTTTTTTTTTTTTTTTTTTTTTTTTTTTTTTTTACCTGGAGAAAATGCGTTACGCATCCCACTAGCCAGGGGGACTAGTGGGTATGTGGGACTCCCGGCCCTAGAAGAGGGCCGGTTTACCCACTAAAAACTCCAGGATGTTCCGCTTCGTCGCCGTATTGCGGCCGGGACCGTGAGAACGTTCACGCGACCATAGTCTCGGCCGCACAGCAAGCAACATGTCCTATGTGGACTCGCCTCCTGGGGCTTGTGCCCCTTTACTTCTTCTCGGCGCGCCGGAACAGGTCTTGCGCGCTACGTCTCAAGGACCCTGTGCGGCAGGTGACAGACGTCCCCGGTTCTATCACCCGCAGGTCCTTCTTAGGGTGGCAGACGGCGGTCATGGCCGAGCCGCCTCCGCCCGGTTCGCCTGCGGCGCAAGGGCTGGGAAGAGGGGTCCTCCTCACGCGCTCGCTCCGCGCACTCCTTTTCCCCAATGACCTCCTCGCAAAAGGAGGCCATTGCGTCCCACGACCTCTCGCTGCCGATCATGGAGTCAACCACAGCCTGCAACGAGAGGTCAGTGCCCACTATTGCCGTGAGGCGCGTCCGGTGTTCGGCGAAGGCGGGACATGCTTGCAGCGTGTGCTGCGCTGTGTCCTCTGCCGCTCCGCAGTGGTGGCAGATTGTCGCCTCCTCTCTCCTCGCCACGTTGCACAGGTACCTTCCGAAGCATCCATGCCCCGTGAGCACCTGTGCAAGGTGGAAGGACATCTTGCCCCAGCCTCTTTCGACCCATGCTTGCAGCACGGGTCGGATTCCCGTGATGGTCCAGTGGCCGGCGCTCGGCCGCTCCAGAGCATCCAGCCATTTTCGGTAGAGGGTTTGGCGGGAGAGTTCTCTCCACCGCCTTACCTCCTCCGGACACGGCTGTTCCCCTCTGGCGCGGAACTCGGCTACGCGTCGGTAGACCTCCGCCAGGACCTCGGCCTCCAGCTCCCATGGTGGGGTGCCCGCCAGCACGCAGGCCGCCTCGAAGGAGGTGGTGCGATACGCCCTCGCTACCCTGACCGCCATGACCCTTTGCGGTTGCCGCAGTAGGGTCTTGTTTCGGGCGGACAGGGCACCTACCCATATGGGTGCACCATACAGGGCCATCGATCGCACCACTCCCGAGTACAGGCGACGGCAGCCCGCGTTCGGCCCGCCCACATTCGGGAGCAGCCGGCTCAGCGCCGACGCAGTCCTCACCAGCTTAGGAGCCAAGCGCTGGAAGTGCTCCTGGAAGTTCCATCGGCTGTCGAGTGTGAGTCCCAGGTATTTCATCACCTTCCCGACGCCAATGGAAACTCCCCCCACCCCAATGGAAACTCCCCCCACCAACCTAACCTAACCTAACCTAACCTAACCTAACCTAACCTAACCTAACCTAACCTAACCTAACCTAACCTAACCTAACCTAACCTAACCTAACCTAACCTAACCTTTTTTTTTTTTTTTTTTTTTTTTTTTTCGAGGAGGGAAAGCTTTATTGCTTCCCCTGGCCTGGGGCGACCAGGGGATATGTGGGACTCACCCCCCAAATAGGGGGGCATACCCGAACTAAAACCCTCCTCGGCGTTACCCGCTCGACCGGTATTACGGGGCGTCGTGGGATCCAAAGATTACTATCCGCTACGACGCCCACCGGGAGCGCCCCGGTTAGTTTGCCGGGGCTCCCTCGCGCCAAAGGAGGGGAAGGCCGGTAACGCCAGGCCTTCCCCCCAAACGTGTGAGGCTTCGCCTGCGGCGAGTAGGAGAGCGCCCATCCCCTACTCGCAAGCCTCACCGGGGAACCAGGCGAGCGAAATTAGCTCTCCTAGTTCCCCGTCGTCTACGCCGGAGCGGGTGCGCGTCGGCTGAGTCTTCGCGCTCCCGCTCCGCGGCTTCCTTTTGGGAGATCACGATCTCGCAAAAGGAAGCCACTGCCTCCCAAGCCCTGTCGCTGCCCAGCATGGCCTCAACCACGCTGCGCAGCGAGAGATCCGTCTGGCCAATTGTTGTAGCCATAGTGCGGCGTTCAGCAACCCAACGGATGCACACCTCCAGCGTGTGCTGGGCAGTGTCATCCGGGTCGCCGCACTCGTGACACATCGGGCTCAACTCCCGCCCGATGTTGTGCAGGTAATGCCCCAGACAGCCATGTCCGGACATCACCTGCACCATACGGTACGTCAGCTCACCATGAGCTCTCTCCAGCCAGCAGTCGAGCGACGGGAGGAGGGCCCCTATAGTGCGGGTTCCATAGGGGGACCCCTCCAGACTGCTTTTCCAGCGGTCCCGCATGCGGCGCTCCACCATCCGGCGGGCGTGAGCCATCTCTTCTGGGGCCGGGCGCTCCCCTCGTGCCCGGGCCTCTTCCCTCATTTTGTGCGTCTCCGCCTGCACCTGGGCGTCCAGTTCCCAGGGGGGAGTGCAAGCGAGGAGACATGCCGCCGCATGCGAGATCGTCATGTACGCCCGTATTATGCGCTGGGCCACGACTCTTTGTGGCCTTCGAAGGAGGGCCTTGTTCCGGGCTGACAACCTGTCAGCCCAGATTGGGGCTCCATAGAGGGCCATACTTCGCACGACGCCTGCGAACAGGCGCCGGCACGGAGCCTTTGGCCCGCCCACATTCGGCAGCAATCGGCCCAAGGCCGACGCGGCACCCACGATCCGGGGAGCAAGTCTTACGAAATGCTCCACAAAATCCCACTTGCGGTCCAGTACAAGGCCCAGGTATTTGATATGGGCCTTTACCTGGACCGCTTCTCCATCGATCGGGAGCGTCGCGCCGGCGGGTGGCCGCCACCCGTACCCCCCGAAGACAATAGCCTCTGTCTTCGAGAGGGCCACGCTCAGTCCCAGCATTCTGATCCGAGCGATCGTCATTTCAGTTGCCACTGCAGCCCGTCTAAACACCTCTCGCATATCATCTCCCCGGACTGCCACCATCGTGTCGTCCGCATAACAGATGGTGGTCATCCGGGGAAGTTGCAACCCTCGTATTACCCAATCGTAACCTACGTTCCACAATAGGGGTCCCAGGACGGACCCCTGTGGCACGCCGCAGGTCATAGATCGGGCAATCCGTCGACCTTCCTTTTCTTCGTAGAGCACTACCCGTTCGGTGAGATAGTGCTCCACGATCCGTCTCAGATAAGGAGGCACTCCGTGATACCGGAGTGCCTCCTTGATAACACCATAAGGGAGGGTACCGAACGCGTTGGCTATGTCCAAGGACACCGCTACTACCCCCTCCCTTTTTCCAGCCGCAAGCTTGCTGAAGTCTCTTAGAGACTGTAGCGCGCCGATGGTGGACCGTCCCGCCCGGAACCCGAACTGCCGGTCGCTGATGTTCGGGCCTGTTCCCTCCAAATGCCGGACGATGCGGGAAGCCAGGATTCGCTCCAGCATCTTCCCGACCTCGTCCAGCAAGACGATGGGGCGGTAGCCGGAAGGAGAGTCCGGCGGTCGACCCTCCTTTCGCAGCAGACACAACCGTCCTTCCTTCCAGCATTTTGGAAATCGGCCCTCCTTCAGACAGTCGTTAAAAAGGTCTTTCAGCCTCTCCCCCAGATGCTTTAGGGCAATGGGTAGGACCCTTCCCGGGACCCCGTCTGGTCCTGGAGCCTTCCGGCATGATCGCAGTCGATTTATAGCCCGAATCAATTCCACGTCCTCAATTTGTGGAATTTCTTCGGGACTATCTTCCTCTGCCGCGGGACTTGACATGCTCGGGGGGTCGAAATCCAGAGCTTCAGGGAAAAGTCCCTCCACCACCCTTTTGAGGAGCTCCGGCTCAAGGGAATCCATGGGGGGGGCGTGTCGCATTTTATTGCGAACAATTTTATATGGCCGTCCCCATGGATCCCTATCGAGCGTGGCCAAGAACTCGGCATGTGCTTCGTCCTTGGCCTTTGAGATTGCCAGCTGGAGGGCCCCCTTGGCCTCTTTGAGGGCCGTGTGCAGGAGCTCCTCTTCTTGCGGGGTATGTGCCCTCCTCCTGCAGTGAGTAAAGGCGCGCCGGGCTCGGTTGCTGGTGGCTCGGAGGGCCGCGATCTCTTCTGTCCACCAGTACACCTGCTTTTTTAACGGGAACTTTTTGGCCCGCGGCATAGCCGCATCGCACACCGCCGTTAGTGCGACACGGAACCGAGCTGCCCGTTCCTCGACGCCTATAGATGCCGGCGGAGAGCTGCCCCACACCTCCGCCAAGGCTGCCTCCTCGGCCATCTCCCGATCTAGTTTTGAAATGACCCACTTGGGAAATCCCCGCGCTCGAGTTCTCTGTCCCCCTGTGTTGGGCGGTGGGGCTCGTGTCGTCGGGGAGACCCTCATCCTAATGTATAGGTGATCAGAGAGGGTCTCTACGTCCTCCAGGACTCGCCAGTCTGTTATACGCGCCGCAATGGCAGGGCTCGCGAACGAGACGTCCACGATGGACCCCCCTTGCCGCCGCACGCAGGTATTAGCGTCGCCCTGGTTGAGCACCTCCAGTCCCGACGCCATCACCCAGTCCCTTAGGGTTGCCCCTTTGGGGTCTGTGTATTGGGAGCCCCAAGCCGCGCTCTTGGCATTGAGGTCTCCCAACACCATTACTTGAGCCGGTGCCGCGTTAGCGACTACCCTCCCCAGCCCTTGGAGGAACTGTTCGAAGGCGAACAACGGCAGGTTCGGGGAGAAGTACACCGCGATTACTACGGTGTCCCCCCACTTTGCCGCTATATACCCCGGTCCGCCTTCGATATTGGAGAGGGGAGGGAAGCCCCCAGTCGTGGGAACGAACATTGCCACCCGCCCGTCGGTGGCCCCGACCCAGTTTGGCTGGGGAGGGACAAAGTATGGCTCTGCCACTACCGCTAAACTTATCTCCCACTCTGCCATTACCTGCATTAGCAGGTCTTGAGCGCGGGCAGAGTGGTTGATGTTGCATTGTAGGATGTCTAGATGTAGGCGTGCTGGCATCTAGACATCCATACTTTGTCCCTCTCGGTTTGGTTTCTCTTTAGGGGCTTCGGGAGCCTTGACAGGGGTCTCTCGCCCCTTGACGTGAGGGGGGGCGCAGGATTGTCCACCCATTACGTGGCCGGCTGGGCGTTTTGCATGGTGGCACACCGAGCACCAGGGATCCGCTTTACAGTCAGCCGAGCGATGCCCCGGTTTGCTGCACCTGAAGCACAAATCCCCTCTATCCACCGGTGACGGGCAAAGCGCTCTGGTGTGCCCGGTGCCCATGCATCGGTAGCATCGCATCGGTGCCGGCTCCAGCGCCCTGATTTGGGCCGAGGACCATCCCACAAGCAGGCGTCCGGCTGCAATAAGGGCGTTGGCCGTAGTAACTGGACACTGCACGAGAACTGTCCCGGTTCCATTGGGCAGTGTCCTAATAGAGCCCACTTTCACTTGCCCCTCTGGGCACCCTCCTTTTGCGGCAACGGCCTCCTTAATAATTTCGGGGGTCACCGACTCGTCAAGGCCGGTTATTCGGAGGCCTGCCATTTTTACAGGCCGGTATACAGTGGCCACATCTCCAATTAACCCCTCAATTTTAAGCGCCAAATTATCGGCTGCCCTTCCATTATTGGCGCCAGGGACCTCAATGATGCGAGCGCCCGTGGCGGTTTTGCGTACCCGTACGTACTCCAGCTCCACTTCGGCCAATTTGAAGGACGTCATTGCCTTTGTCATTACCGAAGTGTAGTTTGTTTCAGCGCCTGGCTTGAGGCTCACCACCACCGCGGCAGTCTTTGGTGCCGTTAGTTTTTTTGGCCCAGGCGCCGGTTTCACCGTCTGTGTTGTCGCAGGGGGGGAAGTCTTCTTTCCCTTGCCCTTTTTGACAACCTCCACCCAGGCCGGCTGAGCAGTTGGTGCAGTCTTCTGGGCCGAGGTGCTGGGCCTCTCCTTGGTCTGCTCCGTGTCCTGACTTCGAGGTGGCTTGTTAGTCTGCACTCTTGGAACAGGGACCGGAGCAGACTTAGCAGCATTCACCGCGCGCGGTTTGACTGTCGGGCGCTGTGGCTCCGAGGTCTCGGGCTGGGTGGCAGGGCGGCTCCCAGTCGTGGTCCTCTTTGTTGCCTGCTGCAAAGGTTGAGTTAAAGACTCAGGCTCCGCAATCCTTCTGCGATCCGCGGCCAGCGGGGGACGGAGGATTGGCTCAGCAGGGAGTCTTTTCTCAATTTCTCCCAGCCTAACGTTCATCATTTTCCCGAGGGATACGAAGAGGTCCCTCTTAAGGTCCTCAAGGGCCCTTGTTATACCTGCGGGGGTCGGCAGCGGGGCGGCCACAGGGGGCTGGTCTTTCCGCTCCGAGTAGGCGGTACGGAGCGCCTTTGTCTCTGTTTGAAGGAGGGCAAGTTGCTCCTTCATCCGCTTATTGTCCGCTTTCAATATGCGGATCTCGTCGTCCTCCCTCCTTGACTGTAAATAGTCCATGGCCTTCAATATGTCCCCGCAGGCCAGGTTCATGCGACCCCACACCTTACCGCTGATATTGCCTGACTTGCCTGCCTCGTCAATTATGACTTGAGCGGCCTTGCGTGCGTTCTCGATGTGCTCGTCCCCATCCAGGTACAACCCTCCCTTTTCTATTGGGCTACGCTCTCTGGTAGGAGCACTTTGGCCGTCCGCTCCGACCTTGCCCTCTATCCACTTTCCTTTCCTCTGGCTTTGGGATCTCAGCACTGGTAGATCTGGCCGGTAGGTGGGGTCCGCCTTTGTGGCATCCTCGATTGCCCTTCTATCAAGGGCCCGTAGCTGGACCTTCGCAGTAGACAGTCCCGCGTGTGAGCCCTTGGTCGAAACTACGCGCCCTCTACGCGTCGTATTTATTTTGGCCCCTCTTTCGGGCTTGGGATCATCGTCCTGGTCCTCGTGAGCCCTCTTTGTAGGGTTTGAAACCCCTTCCTGGACTTCAACTACATCCACGTAGTCCGAGTCCGAATCCCCCTCAACAACGCTCGGATTAGCCGGCTCAGACATTTTAGTCGAAGAGTTCGGCTACCTCTTCAGGATGACGCAATCAAAACCACCCCTTTACGGGGTGGTTTTCCAAGAAAGAAACCAAGTCCGAATAAGAATAGGTCAATAAAAGGTCAATGTTTTATTATTGACCCTTGAAATTATTGTTTCCCCCCCTCAGAGAAGACAGACTTCGATACAAGTAGGCTTCGGTGGGCCTAAAGAACACCCTACCCCCTTCTAATAACGAAAAAGCCTATTCCGGACACACCACAGCCCTTTCCCACAATTGTTCCCTCCTATTGGGGGAATTTGGGAATCGGTGCGATTTTTCGATTACCAAATGTACTTTGTTAATCGTAAAGTTCCCTCAAAACTATAAAAGTTACAGTGGCGCTTGAGGTGTCTTAAGACAGCCTTAAGGGCTTACTGTAAGACAGCAAAAGAACCACGACCGCAACCCTTAAGGGGTAGACAGTAAGAATTTTTTTTTTAAATTACCAACTTAAAAGTGGTAATTCGAGCGCCTATGGTAAAAGTGCAGGCAACTCACAAGTTATAAATAACTTCGGACTGGGACGTCCGATCGTTACGAAACCTTCGCTGATGGCTAGGGCTAGTTAAAACGTGACTTATTAATGCAAAAAACTGAAACTAAAAATAAGAGAAAAAAAGTTATTAAGCTTTGAATAGTAAAAGTTAGCAAATTCTAATGTGAAATTTTGAAAAATGACCGCATCACCATAGGGGCAAAGCGGCCCGAAGTTAAAAAATTAGTTTTAGCCAAACCAGTGAAGCTAATTTGACCAAACAAAGACTAAATTTTAGGAAATTTCCTAGCGAGACGGAAAACCAAAACTAAAAAATTTTATCAACACTCCCTCTATCGAAATTTTCCAAAAAACTGAATGTAAACAAACAATTTTCTGGGAAATTTGACCTCAACCTAACCTAACCTAACCTAACCTAACCTAACCTAACCTAACCTAACCTAACCTAACCTAATCGGCTGGGGACTACACCCGGACGTGATAAGGACTATATATACTGCTGTGGTGGAACCGACGATACTGTACGCCGCAAGCGCATGGGCGCCAGCTGCGGGCAAATTGGGGATCCAAAAGCAGTTGAGAGTGGTCCAACGTGGCTTCGCTCAAAAGCTGTGCAAGGCCTACCGCACGGTGTCCCTGAACTCGGCACTTATCCTGGGTGGGTTACTCCCTCTCGACCTCCGAATCCGAGAGGCGGCCTCACTTTATGAGGCCAAGAAGGGACTACCCCACCCAGTGCTGGGGGACAGGGAGATCGAGCGGATGGCACCGGCGCTTGAAGCCCCGCACCCCGCGGAACAGGTGAGCCTAGAGTTCGACCTGGTGGACACAGCACGTTATGAAGACTGCGCGCACTATGATGTACGCATCTTCACGGACGGCAGCAAGATTGAGGGCAAGGTCGGCGCGGCGCTATCCGTGTGGAATAGTGCAACCGAAACCAAGGCCCTCAAGCTTGCCCTGTCCCCCTACTGCACCGTCTACCAGGCGGAACTCTACGCTCTAAATCGCGCGGCGAGGGAGGTATACAAGAGCAAGCAGACCACCTTTGGGATCTTTAGCGACTCCATGGCGGCTCTTCAGTCGGCGGTGAACTCGAGCTCCCCTCACCCACTTGCAGTCGAATTTAGAGACACCATTCGCCGCTGTACAGTCCAGAACAAGAGTGTCTCCTTGTTCTGGATTAAAGCGCATGCAGGGCTTGAGGGGAATGAGAGAGCGGACCAACTCGCGAAGGAGGCCGCCCTGGGGTCGAAAAAGAAGCCCGATTACGACCTGTGCCCTGTCTCATTCGTCAAACGTCAAATCCGCTTGGAGACGATCGACGAGTGGGACAGGAGATACAGGTCAGAGGAAACTGCAGCGGGGACCAAACTGTTTCTGCCAAGTGCGAGTGCGGCGTACGGTATCGTGAGACGACTAGACCTTAACTACATCACGACGCAAATAATGACGGGGCACGGTGGGTTCTCCGCCTACTTGAACCGATTCAAGTTGAAGGAGAGCCCATCCTGTGCCTGCGACCCTGACAAAGACGAGACAGTGACACACCTGCTGACGGAGTGCCCCATATTCGGAAACGAGAGGTTCGATGTGGAGCAAAAGCTCAACATAAAAATATGCACTAAAAACCTACCAGAAATCATAAGTGGGAAAAACCAGAAAGAATTTTTAGAATATAGTACCAATATTGTTAAGATAGTAATAAGGAAAAATAAACAGTAAATAAAATATGTTAAAATAATATATTGAATATATTATACCTTAGCATATAAATAAATTGGATAAAAATGTTACTAGAAAGTACTCAAGTATGTTAATGTTTAAGAATGTATAGATTAAGTAAAAATACGAAATTAAGTTTAGTAATGTATAGCACTTAGTCTCTAATTAGTAAATAAAATTAAAGTAAGAAAAATTGTGAAAAATTCCACGAAAAATATAACTCACATGTGTTAAATCAATCATTGCCCACTCCACAATGTACTCCTCCCGGAAACCCTGCGAACAAAAATATGATAATATATATACGTAGATCTAGATAGATGCGAATCCCACGCATAAAAAGCACGCAAGATGATGAATGTAAGAAAGAATAGTATGATGAATGAAAGTACGAGAAGTAGCAAATGCGAGAACTGGTATGAATGGAAATAGTTAGTGAGCAAAGGCCTTGTCCATGACAGGGGTATAGTAAAAAAAAAAAAAAAAAAAAAAAAAAAAAAAAAAAAAAAAAAAAAAACCTAACCTAACCTAACCTAATTTTTGACCAGGGAGGAAAGCTTTTAAAGCTTCACCCCGGCCTGGAGCGGCCGGAGGATATGTGGGAGTCTCCCCCCAGAGTGGGGGGCATACCCACTAAAACCTCCCTGGGCGTCTCCCTCAAACCGGCTTTCTAGCAGGCGTCGTGGGACCTGAGTCATGCTCCACAACGACGCCTGACCGGCGCCCCAGCCTACGTGCCGGGGCTAACCCGCGCCAAAGGAGGGGGAGGTCGGGGACGCCGAACCTCCCCCCCAGACCGTGAGACCTAGCCTACGGCGGGCAGGGGTGCTCCACCCCCGTACCCGCAGGTCTCACTGGGGAAGTTGGCGGGCAGCGAACTGTCTCCGCCGCCTCCCCCATCGTCTGCGCCTGAGCGGGTGCGCGTCGACGGCCTCTTCGCGCACCCGCTCAGCGGCCTCTTTCTGGGACATGACGTCCTCGCAGAAAGAGGCCACTCCCTCCCACGACCTGTCTCTGTCCAGCCTGGCGGCTACCACGCTGGGCAGAGAGAGGTCGCCCCCGATTGTCGCCACCAGAGTGCGGCGCTGAGACTCCCAGGCGCTGCACACCGCGAGGGTGTGCTGCGCCGTATCGTCCCCCGCGCCACACTCATGGCACGACGGGGTCGGCTCTCTCCTCGCGACCCTGTGCAGGTAATGACCGAAGCAGCCATGCCCGGTCAATACCTGCGTGAGTCGGAAGGAGAGAGTCCCGTGCCGTCTCTCGGACCAGTCGGAAAGCAGCGGGCGGACAGCCTCTATGGTGCGGATGCCATAAGAGGGGTCCGCCAGGCTGGCTTTCCACCGGTCCCTCATCCTCTCGGCGGCCTCGCGGCGCGCGTGGGCCACCTCCTCCGGGGCCAGGCGTTCTCCTCTCGCCCGGCCCTCGACCCTCCTGGCGTGCGCCTCCGCCCACACCCCCGCCTCAAGCTCCCAGGGGGGTGTGCCTGCGAGGACGCAGGCTGCCCCGAACGACACCGTCACGTAGGCCCTGCAAATTCGATTGGCGACCACCCTCTGTGGTCGCCGCAGCAGGGCCTTGGTCGACTCTTTTAATGAGTCGACCCATATCGGAGCCCCGTATAGCGCCATGCTTCTGACGACGCCCGCGAAGAGGCGTCTGCATGGCGCGCTGGGGCCCCCCATGTTCGGGAGCAACCTGCCAAGGGCCGCCGCCGCCTTAACCACTCTGGGAGCGAGGGCCTTGAAGTGGCCCTCGAAGCTCCATCGCCTATCGAGGTGAAGGCCCAGATACTTGATCTGGGCCTTCACCTCGACGATTTCCCCCCTCACGCGGATCCCCGCCCCCGCGGGGATCCTCCATTCCTGGCCCCTCCCCCCGAAGACGATTGCCTCCGTCTTCGGTAGGGCCACCCGCAGGCCCAGCATGCGGATGCGGTCCACCACCATTGTGGTGGCCACCGTCGCACGCCGGGCCGTCTCCTCATAGCTTTCCCCCCGGACGGCTACGAGGGTGTCGTCTGCGTAGCAGACGACTGCCATCCGGGGGAGGAGCGTGAGGCGGATCACCCAATCGAATCCGACGTTCCAAAGCAGGGGTCCCAATACGGACCCCTGCGGAACGCCGCATGCCATCCGCCGCTCCTCTATGTCACCACTTCTCGCCTGATAGGACACTACCCTGCCTTGTAGGTAGTACCCTATCAACTTCCTCAGATAGAGGGGCACTCCATGGTATCGGAGTGCCTCCTCTATCACGCCGTAGGGGAGGGTGCCGAAGGCGTTGGCGATGTCTAGCGACACCGCCATGACCCCCTCCCCTCTTCCCGCCGCGTACCCGCAGAACTCCCGCAGGGCGGTCACCGCATCCAGCGTCGACCGCCCCGCACGGAAACCGAATTGTTGATCCGATAAGCCCGGCCCTACGTGGACGAGGTGGCTCTGGATGCGGGAGGCGATTATCCTCTCCAGCATCTTGCCCACCTCGTCCAGGAGTACAATGGGCCTGTAGGCCGAAGGAGAGTCGGCGGGTCGACCCTCCTTCGCCAACAGGCACAGCCTCCCCTCTTTCCACACTTTGGGGAACCGCCCAGCCGCCAGGCAGTCGTCATACAACTGCCTGAGGCGGCTCCCCAGGTGCTTCAGCGCAGCAGGAAGGATCTTGCCCGGGACCCCATCCGGCCCCGGTGCCTTCTTGCATCTGCGCAGCCGGTCCACGGCCCCCACCATCTCGTCATCTGTAACGGGTGGGGGGGCCTCCAGCTCCCCTTCTTCTGCCGCCAGCGGCGGCGCCATCCTTGGGACCGACACGTTTGGCGGTCCCGGGAAGAGCCCGGCTACCACCCGCTGCAGCAGCTCCGGCTCTAGCGACTCGATGGGGGGGGGCGGTCCGCATCTTGTTGCGGACGATGCGGTACGGCCGCCCCCACGGGTCCCTGTCCAGGGTGGCCAAGAACTCCTCGTGCGCGGAGTCCTTGGCCCTGGCGATGGCCCCCTGGAGAGCCACTTTTGCCTCTCGGAGGACCTGGTAGTAGTGGTCCTCCTCGGCTTGGGTATGGGCCCTCCTCCTACGGCACCTCTGATATGCCCGCCTTGCGCGTATACTGGTGGCGCGGAGGTCCGCAAGCTCCGCCGACCACCAGTACACTTGCTTTTTGGCGGACAGCCGCCGCGCCCGAGGCATCGAGGCGTCACACACCTCGGTGAGTGCCGCCCGGAATTCCCTCGCCCTCTCGTCGACGTCTCCGCCGGCGGGCGGGGACGACCACCTGGCCCGGATCATGGCGGCCTCCTCTGCCAATTCCGGGTCCAGTTTGGTCAGGGTCCACCTTGGGAAACCCTGACCGGCCCGAGGTTGCACCCCAGGGGACGAGGACGCAGAGACCCTACACCGGATGTACCGGTGGTCGGAGAGGGTCTCGGCATCCTCCAGGACGCGCCAATCCTGGATGCGTGCGGCGATGGCAGGGGTCGCGAACGTTAGGTCCACGATAGACCCCCCCTGCCGCCGCACGCATGTTTGCACCGTCCCCTGGTTAACGAGTGCGAGGCCGGCCATGGCCGCCCAGCCCTCTACCTCCGTCCCCCTGGCGTCGGTGATGGGGGAACCCCACGCGCCGCTTTTCGCGTTCAAGTCCCCCATCACCAAGACCGGCATTGGTGCCGCCCTCCCAATGACCAACCCCAGCTCCCTGAGGAAGGCCTCAAATGCCCTCAGGGGCCTGTTTGGGGAGAAATATACTCCTATGAGCAGTATTTCTCCCCACTTGGCCGCGACGAATCCTTGCCCCCTCTCCTTTATGGAGAGGCGGGGGGATTCGCCGAGCGCCGGCACCACCACTGCCACCGAGCCGTCCACGTCCCCAGCCCAATTTGATTGGGGGGAGACGAAGTATGGCTCGGCGACCACCGTCGCGTCGACGCCCCACTCCGCCATGGACTGCATCAGCAGATCCTGGGCGCGGGCGGAGTGGTTGGCGTTCGCCTGGAGGAGCTCAAGCGGATGTGCTGGCATTGGCGGTGTCCATGAGCCCCTCCGGTGCCGACTGGCCTACAATCGCTGGTTTGGGGGCCGGGGTCTGGGCGGCCACTCTTCCTCTGGTTGGTGGGGGGGTGCATTTTTCACCCCCCATCACGTGCCCGGCAGGGCGGCCGAGTCGGGTGCACAGCGTGCACTTAGGGTCCGCTGTACAGCCCGACGACCTGTGTCCCTCCACGCCGCACCGGAAGCAGAGGTTGCTTCGGTCGGCAGTGGACGGGCACAGCGCCCTCGTATGCCCTGTCCCCATGCACTTGTAGCAGCGCATGGGGAGGGGCTCCAGCGCCTGGACCCGCGCTGCGGACCAGCCGACCAAGAGCCGACCGGCCTGGATGATGGCCTTGGCGGCGGCCACCGGGCATCTGGCCAGAACAGAGCCCGACCCTGCGGGCCCCATCCTGATGGTGCCCACCCTGATGCTGTCCGGAGGGCACCCCCCCCTTTTCAGCGATCGCCTGGCGGACGGACTCCGGCTCCGCCGACTCGTCCAGGCCGGAGATACGCAGGTCGGCGCATTTGGTCGGTCGGGTGATCTCCGCCGACTCCCCGACCAACTCCTGCAGCTTGACCGCAAGGGCGTCCGCGGTCTTGGCGCTGTCGGCGCCACCCACCTCGATCAGCCGCCCCCCGGTGGCCGATAGCCGGACCTTTAGATGGTCCAGCTCCAAATCCGCCAACTTTATGTTGGCGGTGGCCCGGTCCATGACCGCCTTATATGAGTCCTTAGACTCTGACCTCAGCGTGATTACCACAGCTGAGGTCTTTGGGGCGGTCAGTTTCGGGCCAGCTACTTTTTTCGCCACTGCCTGGGGGGCGGGGGCTGTCTTCGTTTGTTTGGGGGCCTTTTTGGCCCCCCTCCGTACCACCTCTGTCCACGACGGGGCTGAGGCTGGCGCTGCCTCCTCGGGAGGTGCCGGCGCGTCTGTCGCAGGCCCGCGCTGTGCGGGGGCCGACTTGGCCGGGGCTGGTTTGGCCGGGGCCGGCTTGGCCGGGGCCGGCTTGGCCGGGGCCGGCTTGGCCGGAGTCGGCTTGGCCTGTGCCGGCTTGGCCTGGACCGCTTTGGTCGGCTTGGTCGCGGACTTAGCGGGTGCCACCTTCGCGGGCCTGGCCCGCGATGGGCCCGGGGACGGCTCATCAGCTGGACGTACTGCAGCCGCGTCCCTCCTTCTGTCTGCCGCCAACGGGGGGCGAAGGATAGGCTCGACTGGAAGGCGCTTCTCTATTTCCCCAAGCCGGACGTTGATCATCTCCCCGAGGGAGACGAACAGGTCCCGCTTGAGGTCCCCAAGCGCCTCGACCAGGCCTTCCGGGAGACGTTCCTCTGCAGGGGGAGCCGGCTTCTCTACCGCTCGTGAGGAGTAGGCGGTGCGGAGAGCCTTTGTCTCCCTTTCTAGAAGGGCCAGTTGCCTTCGCATCCGCTCATTGTCGGCTTTGAGCCGGCGGATCTCCTCCCCCTCCGTGTTGGATTGGAGGACGTCCATCGCCCCCATCACTTTCTTGCATGCCGAATTGATTCGGCCCCAGACGGTCCCCTTTATATTGCCGCACTTGCCGGCCTCCGCCAATACGGCGAATGCGGCATTGCGGGCGACCTCAATGGGGTCTCCCTCCTCGACCTCTTCCTCATCCGAGCTGGGCTCGGGTTCGGGCGCGAGCTCGGCCTTCTCGGCCCCCCTCTTTTTGCCCTTTTTCCCCGCACCGGACCTCGTGCCAGGCGCGGGAGATTCACGGCGGTACGCCGAAACCTTGTCCGCCTCCTCCTCGAACTCCCGGAATTTCAGGTCCTGAAGTAGGACCCTTGCCTCCGAGAAACCCAAATGAGACCCGATGGCAGGGGATTTGCCGCCCCTGCGCGCCGTGTTCACTTTTGGCCCCAGCTCAGGCCTCGGGTTGTAGTCGGACTCGACTAACGCCCTTTTCGAGGGTCCGGAGACGTTCTCCATGACCTCAACCACCTCCTTGACCTCGACCTCGACCTCGACCTCGACTTCGTGCTCCGAGTTCGAAGACCTCAGACAGGTCGACATTTTTGCCGTCTCTAACCCCAGAGACCGGCTTTCAAAACGGTGGGCAATAGCCCACTTTCCCTTACGGGGACTTCCCACGGGTCGCTAGGACTTTCGGTTCCCGAGATACGACACTTTTAAGTTCGGAACGGTCAAGTCCGAACTTTTTTAAGCGGGTCGGAACCCCGGAATTCGACTTTTGACCTCGGATACCGTGATAACCGCTACTCTCAGCGAAGTGCGCAAGGTGCCAAAAGGTGGCCCTTTAGACCCCCCATACAACCCCGCTGTCCAATTTACCCCCCTCCCCCTACTTTTCCAAAGTCGAATTTTCCAAAGAAAATTTAACCCTGGAAAAAGTAAAATGCCGCGCCTGAAGTGACCAATGAGCAATCCACTCAAAAATTAATATCTCCCGAACGGAATGTCCGGGAGATACAATTCCAGAGGGGACCGCTAGCACACTTCGCCGCGCAAATTACCAGATCGTGTAACTTTCAAAAAAGAAAGTACCACTAATTTTTGGAAATTTTCCAAAAATTTCGGGCCAGTTGTGTTTCCTGGGATTTCAAAGTGAAATCCCAGCCGAACTTCAAAAATTCGGGCCTCCGAAAGTAACGGTGCTAGAGGAGCACCGTTGAGGCAAAGAATTTAAAACCACAAACCAACTACCCGAATCCGTTGAAAAACTCCCAAAAAGTTCAGCCGAAAAAATGTAGTAACAAATTTCCGGTCACAGACCGGTCAGAGTCCAAGAGCCGATTCGTATGGGGAAAGTTTACCAACTTAACCCCTAAAATCGACTCTTTTTCCCCTCCAACTGTGAGTTCCCTATGGGATTTATAGAGGGGGCCGACGCGTCGTAAAACGCGTCTTCCGAGCCTCTATAAGGCCGAATGAAAAGAATGCAAAATCCTTAGGGGATTTTGCAGACAAGGGACAAAAACAAGAATTACCAACTTAAGGTTGGTAATTTTCTGCGCCTAATAAAAAGTGACGAGCAACTCACAAGTTTTCGGCAACTCCCGGACAGAAGGTCCGATCGCAACCAAACAAAAACTTGCGAGTAGTACTCGTCAGGCACGGCTAGAAGAGCCCAAAAAAATCTAAACTACGATAAGGGGGGACGAAAATATTAAAGGGGGAAAAGTAAAAGTTTACAATAAAAAGCAAAAGTTAGGAAAATATAAAATTAATTCCCGAAAGTCGACCGCACTAAGTCGATGCAAACTTTCGGAAACTAATGTCTAGAAAACTACTGAATCTACGTTAACGGAACAAAGGACAATATTTAAGACAACTAAAAACAATACGAATCACAAAACCACAGATCTCACAGAAGCTCCCTCTCTTAAAATTTCGCGAAAAACCGAATGTTGACACCCAATTTTCCTCGAAATTTTACCTCAACCTAACCTCAATCTCGGTTTGGTTTGCCTCAGTTACGTTTGCCACAGTTAGGTTTGCCGCACATACGTTATGTTATCTATCAGTTAGTTTATCCTTAGTTACGATTTATAGTGTTTGGTTTTCTGCTAGTAAAGCTAGCTTCAATTAGGTTATCTTGCGTTATTTTGTCCACCAGTTAGGTTAGTTTCCGTTCATGTAGGTTTCCTCAGTTATGTTATCTTTTTGTTAGTTTATCGGTCGGTTATGTTATCTGCCACTTAGGTTTTCGGCAGTTTGGTTAGCCTCAGTTGGGTTATCTCTGAGTTGGGTTATCTGTTAGTTAGGTTTTTCACAGCTAGATTTCCCATGGTTATGTTTGCCTCAGTTAGGTTATCTCTGAGTTAGGTTATCTGTTAGTTACGGTACCTGCCGGTTATATTATCTGCCAGTTAGGTTTTCCGCAGTTAAGTTTGCTTCAGTTAGGCTATCTCTGAGTTATGTTATCTGTTAGTTAGGTTTTTCACAGCTAGGTTTCCCTTGTTTATGTTTGCCTCAGAAACATTTGCCTTAGGTTTGCCACAGTTAGGTTAGCTCCAGTTTGGTTTGCCTCAGTTACGTTTGCCACAGTTAGGTTAGCCTTAGTTAGGTTTGCCTCAGTTTCAATATGTTATCTAGCAGTTAGGTTATCTTGCGTTGGTTTATCTATCTATCTGTTAGGTTAGATTCCGTTCAGTTTGTTTGCCTCAGTTAGGTTATCTCCGAGTTAGGTTATCTGTCAGGTTATCTGTTAGTTAGGATATCTGTTAGTTAGGTTTTTCTCGGTTAGGTTTGCCTCAGTTAGGTTATCTCTGAATTAGGTTATCTGTTAGTTAGGTTTTTCATAGCTAGGTTTCCGTCAGTTATGTTTGCCTCAGTTATGTTTTCCTCAGTTATGTTTTCCACATTTAGGTTTGTCCTAGTTAGGTTAGGATACGTTATCTATCAGTTAGGGTAGCTTCAGTTACGTTTTATTATATTAGGTTTTCTGCCAGTTAGGTTAGGTTCAGTTAGGTTATCTTGCGTTTGGTTATTTTCAGTTCAGTTAGGTTAGATTTGGTTAGGTTTGCTTTAGTTAGGTTTGCCTCAGTTAGGTTATCTCTGAGTTATGTTATCTGTTAGTTAGGTTTTTCACAGCTAGGTTTCCCTTGTTTATGTTTGCCTCAGTTACATTTGCCTTAGGTTTACTACCGTTAGGTTAGCCTCAGTTCCGTTTGCCACAGTTAGGTTGGCCTCAGTTTGGTTTGCCTCAGTTAGGTTTGCCTCAGTTTCAATTTGTTATCTAGTAGTTAAGTTATCTTGCGTTGGTTTATCTATCAGTTAGGTTAGTTTCCGTTCAGTTTAGTTTGCCTCAGTTTGGTTATCTCCGAGTTAGGTTATCTGTCAGGTTATCTGTTAGTTAGGATATCTGTTAGTTAGGTTTTCTCAGTTAGGTTTGCCTCAGTTAGGTTATCTCTGAATTAGGTTATCTGTTAGTTAGGTTTTTCATAGCTAGGTTTCCGTCAGTTATGTTTGCCTCAGTTATGTTTTCCTCAGTTATGTTTTCCACATTTAGGTTTGTCCTAGTTAGGTTAGGATACGTTATCTATCAGTTAGGGTAGCTTCAGTTACGTTTTATTATATTAGGTTTTCTGCCAGTTAGGTTAGGTTCAGTTAGGTTATCTTGCGTTTGGTTATTTTCAGTTCAGTTTGGTTAGGTTTGGTTAGGTTTGCTTTAGTTAGGTTTGCCTAAGTAAGGTTTGCCTCAGTAAGGTTTGCCTCAGTTAGGTTTGCCTCAGTTAGGTTTGCCTTAGTTAGGTTAGCTTCAGTTATGTTATCTTGCGCTAGGTTATCTATTAGTTCCCGAGGTGCTCCAAGCCGGGGGGAGCTATAAAGCTTTTCCCATTAAAAAAAAAAAAAAAAAAACACTATCTATCAGTTGAGGTAAAATTTCGGTAAAAATTGTTTGTTTACATTCAGTTCTTTCCAAATTTTTAGTAAAATATTTTAGTAAATTTAGCTAACTTTTACTTTATCGAGGCTAATAACTTTTTTGTTTATAGATTTAGAGTCATCTTGTTTAAGGCGCTAGCCACGCCTTAGAGTCCTCTAGCAACTCTCTTTTGTTTGGTAACGATTGGACATTTGGTTCAAAAGTTATTAAAGAAGAGTGAGTTGCTCGTAGCTTTTTCACAGGGGCTATTATAATACCAATTTTTATTGAATAACTCGGGCAATATCCATCCGATCTGACTCATTCCTATTGTGGTAGGCTTGTTTCAGTTGCTCGCTGCCGTTGGCGGCAAAAAATCGAGCCCCCCACTCCCACCCGTCAGTGGTAACCTTTGGTATATCACCTCGGACAGTAGGTATTTAAGCACTAACTTTTGAAATATTGATCAATTTCATCTAAATTATCTGCGAATTACAGAAGATCGTTAGTTTTATTCGTTTAGTATAGACCTGATTGCTCTGACTCGCTCCTATATTAAGATCTAATATTTTAAAGCCATATAGCATTGAAAAACAGCTTAAAAAAAGAAAAAATTCACGTTTGGCCAGTTCTTTTTTATCGCGTAGAAAATTAAAGGTATGTTTGTCATGGACACACGTCTGGCGCATCTTTTACCGTCTTCAGAGCTTTTCTAGCACCACCAGCTTAATTTTGGTAGCCTCAAAACCTCTTAATCGGGCCTATCTTTGTATGAAACATTTAGGAATTCTGCATTTTGCCGGTTCATACACATTCGTACTTACGTAAAATAGCAATACATCGTTGTGTTTATTGCTCACATCTCACAACCTTAAAAAAAAAAAACACATTTTGTTTTCTTAATATTAGAAATCGCGTCATTGCTGGACAGAGTTTAATTTTGTATACTGACATAGGCTGTGGTCCATCAGTCTCAATGGGATCTCTTTATAGACAGGGTGAATCATTTCAGGTATTTAGGGCATGTGGTTTCGGGCGATCTCAAGGACGATATGGATATAAAGAGGGAACGAAGGGCCTTATCGGTAGGGTAAATATGATTTCTCGCAGGTTTGCACGCTGTACAGAGGAGGTTAAATTGACCTTGTTCAAAGCATAATGCACTTTCCTCTACACGTGGAGGAAGTCAATGCAACTTACGGGCCTATCGCTATATTATATTGGGCCTTCGGATCCAATATAATAACGCGTTCCGGGCTGCCTCGCTTCTGTTCTAAGCAACCACTAAGTTACTAACATTTAGAATATGTTTCCAGCATTTGCTAATCAATATATTATAAATATAATGCATCAGTCCTTACTGGTTCCTCTAGAATTATAACTAGGCTACAAAAAAAAAAGGGGGAGAGGAGGGGGAAAAATGACGTGATGAAATTAGTATGGAAAAAAAATAAAAGATGGTTTTGAACTCATGAAACTCAGAATTCGTACTTATCTACAGTAATATAATAAAGAGGTAAACTTTGTTTGTTTGTTTTTTTGTTAGTTTGTTTGTATGTAGGGGGTAATCCGATTTCAAAAATTTCTTTCACAGATAGAAAGCTACACTATCCCTGACGGACATAGGCTACTCATTCCACGCGAACGAAGTCGCGGGCGTCCGCTAGTTATTTATAATAAAGTAATACCTGATTCAGCATTTTTATCAAATCGCTTTCAGAAAAAAAGGTAAGTGCAATTAGGGTTTAGAAATACTTAACTTTATACAACTACTTATATTTTAGAAAGAAATTAAGCGTGACTTTTGAAACTTGCTACACGTAATCAACATCTAATAAAAATGAATACAAATTCTTAGTTTTCCCGAAAGATGGTTTTAAAGGCGGTTTTGAACAAAAGAGTGGAATAAAAATAAACCAGTTTTTCTCAGTACACGAACTTGCAGTATTATATCGCGATAATGGTATGTAATAATCATCCTGGATTAATACAGGATCATTTTTATTCCGTAATTTAACTTCGCACTAATAATTAAATAATAAAGAAACGGAGATAGCTTTTACGCGACGAAGTCGCGGGCAACATCTAGTAAAAAAAAAAAAAAAAAAGTGCCTATTAGAATAGGCAACTAAATCACGTGTATAACAATAAAAGGAGCGTTTATGTGGTTACCGCTGTTATTAAAATTATTGTCAGTATTTATATCAGGGTTCTAATAAGTATTAGTACCTATTTTGAAAAAAAAAAAAAAAGTATTTTTTTTCTTAAGTTTCGTACTCCGTCCGCTTCATTCTTGGCCATATTTAAATGAATTCTACTATTCTAACCGAACTTTGTGCAACGGGCGTGGCCATCGCGATTGAGACCCGCACGAAGCTCGCGAGGGCCACGCCGGCACTTCACCGAGCACGCTCGACGTGCACGCACGCGCCGCACACACGCCTCGCACGATGCCCGCGCCGCGAGCCCTGCGCCTGCTGCGCCCGCTGCTCGCCCGCCCCGCGCAGGTACGCCGCGCCCGGCGCGCGCGCCCGCCGACCGGCCCACTGACCCACTCCACGCTCCTGTTGCAGCTCCGAGCCGCGAGCACGCGCGGCGAGTCCTCGTGCTCGGACTCCCGCCCCGCGCCGCCCTGCCCGCCCTGCGCGCCGGCCCCGCGCCCGCCCTGCCGCTCGCGCGGCCCCGCCGGGCTGCCCGGCCGCCGCGTCGTGTGCTGCCCGCCGCCGCAGGGCGCGCGCCCCCCCTGCGCCCCTCCGGAGCCCGCATGCGCGCTCACCTGTGACAGCCGCCTGCGCCAGGTAACGCCCGTGATCCTTTACGCGTCCAGCGACACGACCGCCGCTCAGTCACCCGTCCATCGCTCGTTGCAGGGCGCAGCTACTCGTTTCCGCGAGACAGCTACGGTTGAACAGGAATGCGGCGCCGAGAGCGACCGCGTGGCCAGGCGCATGCGCGAGCAAGACGAGTGCCGGCAGCGGCTGTACGAGCGCGACGTGGCCGAGCGCAAAGCCGCGCCGCCGACTCCGATGCCCTCCGGCGCCTACGTGCTGCCCGGGGCCGAACGCCGCGCGTTGGCCACCGACGGCCGCGCCTACACCGTGCTGTCCACGCAGCCGCCGCCGGGCTGTCCGCCGCCGGCCGCGCGCCACTCGCCCGCGCAGCCGCCGCCGAGCTGTCCGCCGCCGCCCGCGCGGCACCCGCCCGCTCAGCCCGTGGACCTGGCGCCGGTCGGCGACTGCGCGCCGCGCTCCCAGCACCTCGACCCCTGCGCGCATCACCCCCGCGTGATGCTGTCCATCGACCGCAGCGGCCGGCCCGCGCCCTCCAGCCCGAACGCTTGCGATGGAATGATACCACCCGCGGACCCCGAAGCTCATAAACGAACGGAATCTCCCGAACCGAAGCCGCTCCCCCAAGAGAATAAATGTCAGGTGAACACGAAATCTCCGGCCAGTCCTAAGGGGCTCACATCACGCATTATAGAATCGCTGAGCCGCGGCCGCGGCGCGACGAGCCCCGGCCGCGGCGCCGGCAGTCGCGGGACCGGCGCGCGGCGCGCAGGCGACAGCGGCTGGTGCGCCTCGCCGCCGCCGCCCGCACCCGCGCCGGCCCGCTGCCGCGAGCCCACCGTCGTCGAGCGTCTGAAGCGCAGCCCGCGCGGCCCTTGCGGCGGGGGAGCGCGCCGTCTCCACACGTCGGCACAGCTCGTATGCACGAAGCGAACGCCGCCTTCGACCAGCGATCGAGACGCGACGCTAACCGCGGCCAAAAAACTGGAGGCGGTACTGCAAGAGCGCGAGCAGCTCCAGGAGGCGGGCCGCGGGCGAGTGGTGCGAGCGCCCAGCTGCGCGCCGCCGCCACCGCCGCGCGGCGCGGGCGGCGCGCTGGAGCTGCGCGTCCCGCCCGGCGCCGACACCGTGTGCGTGCGCGTGTCGCTGGGCGCGGGGGCGCGCGCGCCGCCCGCCGCGCCGGCCGCCCCCGCCGCGCCTTGCGGCGGCGCCCGCCCCCCGGGCGCGAGCTGTAGCGACTCCTGGTTGTCCATCAAAAACCTCCAGAAGAAGTTGTCGGGCTGCGCGCGCGGCGAGGCGCCGCCGGGCGCGCAGGGCACGGCCCCGCTGCGCCGCGCGCCCGGCGTGGCGCCCGTCGCGCCGCCACCGCGCCAGCCCGCGCCGCCCTGTTCCAGCGGCAGCCGTGTGAAGATGGCCGACTTTGTACCTCATACCATATTCGTTAAATCCTAACTTGAAACTTCACTTGTCAGACCGAGCGTGCGCGTGTGTGTGTTGCGAATAAATAAAGTATATAAGCCAATTACATGTTTTCTTACACTGCCGAAGTTGTCAAAGCCGTGGGCTCGTGATACCCCTCTGACATATAAAACTTTTAAGAAGTAAAAAAAACAATATTTTGAGCTGTAGGTTTTTGAATCGAAGGCTTCATATGGTTAATATCTGTTTTTTGATTGCTCTTAGAAAAAAAAATTTGTCTTTATATCTTAGTCCTGCTCTATCATAAGACTCGATCACCGCCTGTCTATAACCTACGTATTCGTTGAGCCCATTCCAATCGATCAATGCAAGTAGCCGAGATCCCTGCGTTGACTAGGAAAATGCCGATAGTCCTCAAACGGCTGAACAGATTTTCATCAATCATAAAGAAATCCATCTCGATTTTGTCAGTTTAAAAAAAATTAAATATGTCCGTAGGTTTGTGAATTACGATTCCACAGACCGACATACTTACAGACAGTCTGTAAAAAATAGATACACACGTTAACTTGTACTAGCCCTTTTTGCGATGGAGGTAAAACATTCCGTGATCATAAGTCCTAATGTTCGGCACCGAATTGTCGGAAATATAGGCGAAACTCGTGGCGAAACTGACTCACGTGTCGCTTTAGTAGTTTTACCATCCAAGTGACGATAATATGTAAATATTTCTGAATTGAAATTATTTTATTAAAACACTTATTTTCCTTTAATAGTTGCTAACTATCGCTTAGGGGCCATATACATAGTGCAAGTTTTAGAAGAATGTGTACCGAGCCTTCCAAAGTGCTCTCCGTACAAACGGCGCTAAGTCTGATATATTTAAATTTATGGAGTTTCATTAAATACAAAAAGTGTCGTATTTATAAACCTACAGGTTAATAATTTAAATAGAATCAGAATAAGTATAATAACATTTCAACGGTATTGAATTGGGTCGCGTTATGGTATCATGACATGACGCGAACCTTTTTGATGGAAACTAAATACAGACAACCATGAATTTTGAACAACAGGGGATGAGGAGAAAACACGTTCACGTTTGTACTTCGCACTTATCATTTATTGTTGGTATTACATACATACATAATGGAAAGCATAATATAAAGAGGAATCAACTCGAACACGCCGCTGGGCTGTCGGCTCGCTGGGGCGCGGCGTCCCCCCGCGGCGCGGGCGGCGGCGCGCGCGGCGCGGCGCACTCCCACACCTGCGCACACGGCACACGACCACGTCACGCTCAGGTTGCTCGTTTAGCAGCACTGATCATGCGTTCTATTCACCGAAAATGAACTTCTGTAAATAGTTACCTATACTCATCCTACTAATATTATAAACGCGAAAGTTTGAAAGTATGGATGAATGTTTGTTACTCTTTCACGTAAAAACTACTGAATGGATTTGGATGAAATTTGGCACACACATACGTTATAACCTGGATTAATGCATAGAACGCACTTTTTACCCGGTAAAAATGCATTGCTCCCACGGGATAGCGATAAGTGAGTTATACGCCACCTTGACGTCATGACGACATGAGCAGCAAAGCAATTAATTCTCATTAATTTGTCCAGGATATATTGCAGGTTAGGTGCACGTTTGCTTGATTCAATTAAACAAGTCTACGCGGACGAAGTCGCGGGCAAAAGCTAGTTCGAAATAACTTTCATGAAACGAGGTCTACCGTGTGCTTCGTGTTCCTTGGAGCGCTACTTAACAACTCACATGTAGCGCGTCCTCGGTGAGGACGAGCGCTCGCGGCGGCGCGGGGGGCGCGGGGGCGGGGGGCAGCAGCAGCGCCAGCGCGGGCGCGGCGTGCGGCAGCAGCGCGCCCGCGCCCCACGCCGCGCCCCACACGCGCGCCGCGCCCGCGCCCGCGCCGCACGGGCTGCAACACACGAGCGCGGTCAGCGCGGCCGGGCAGCGGGTCGATGATGAGCCGACCTGAGCCTTAGGGCGCTGAGAGTTAAGCATGCAAGCAACCGTATTCTGCTATCACCTGCCGAAGTACTCGTGGTGCGCGGCCGGCTGCAGCAGGTGCGCGGGCGCGGGCGCGGCGGGCGCGAGCGGCACGGCGCGCAGCACGCGCAGCGCCGGCAGCGACGCGCACACCGCGCCGCCCGGCAGCGCTGCCCACACGCAGCGCCCGCTGCAGAACCATCGTGATAGCTTCTCATTAAAATACTCAGCGTAGGGCATCTTATTATTAGGTACTTATTCATAAATATATATTAGGTTTTATCCTATATGTGACTTATTGTTTTAAAAAGCAAAGAAAAACTTGCTGGGGCTGGAGTAAAGTATTAAGAAATGTATGACGACAATACTAGTGCTAAGTTTAAAAATAAACATTTGCAATTACGCTTAGCACGCTCCGCTCTGCGGTAAAACATACGGAATCAGGCTTGCTGAAACAGTGTGCGTTTTGTTTACAGCAGAGCGTCCCGAGCCCGGTTCTCACGAGTTGTGCAGCGCGAGGCCGAGCACGCGCGCGGGCAGGCGCAAGCGCGCGGCGGGCGCGTCGCAGCGCGCTCGCAGCTCGACCGCCGACGGCGCCGGCGCCGGCTCCGCGGGCAACGCCGCCGTCGCCGCTTCCTGCCAACCACGCATTTCAACATCAATTACGTTTACATTCTTTGTCGACTATGAGTATTTCACCGTTTTTTTTTTTTCAGTTTTAAGTAGATTTATCTATTTCTATAAATAAAAGGAATCTTATCAAAAACATACTGTAAAAAAAAAAAAAACTAGCCATGTCTCGATGGAGCTGCTTGTTTATCTCTAAAAAGTAATGAAATCTAGACAAAGTCGTGCCAAGTCTAAGGTTCCTTACTGCTATTTCTTTATTATTATAGTTAATGTTGTGTGACTTGGCCGCTGAAGGGTACACAAGGGTACAAAACCAGGTGCTCCATGACACCATTGCACCAATCTGTCGCCAGAACCGCTACCAATTGACGATGGAAAATTGGCACTTGGAAAACGTTGATTCAATAACCAGTCAATTGTAGGCTTGATAAAGCTGCGTATTTCAATAATACTTATGTATATGCGAGCCTGAAACAAACAGTATAAAAATTATTTTCAATACAGTTGCTCAAAAAGTGCCCTTTTTTTGGCTGTTTTGCGTGCGCAAAGTTCGTTTTTGCGAACTAGTGCGATTTACTTTTCCAGTTTTTTTTTTATTTGTACTTGTTCCAATTCACAACTACTTACCAAAGAGTTTTTATAGTTTTAGTTTGTACCAAGACGTAATAAAACTAAAAACCTATTATTAATGTAAGAATATCAATATATTGAGATTTTATATTTTATTACTAGCCTGTTCATCAAAAAAATATGATTTTTTAAATAATAACAGTCCTAAAAACAGTTCTTATTGGTGGCTGAATGGAACGGAATTCTCTGAGACAAAAACATTGTTGGCCTGTTTAAAGAGCAAATCGACCAATCACATCAGCACGC
Source organism: Ditula angustiorana (assembly GCA_963691745.1). NCBI lineage: Eukaryota > Metazoa > Arthropoda > Insecta > Lepidoptera > Tortricidae > Ditula > Ditula angustiorana. The sequence goes on from OY829473.1 coordinate 47,693, forward strand.
TGATCACTGATTCGACCAATCAGAACACGACTTGTGCTGCATACCACATAAAATCGACCAATCAGAACACTGGGTCTTTTCTGGTACCCCATATTTATTTACATTAAAAAAATAAGGTTCTTTTTAGTTCCACTTCTTCAGAAATAAATGGCAAAGATATTCAAACAATAAGCGATTCTGGGTGTTTTTAAGCACTTCGAAGCGCTTCGCTAAAGTAAAAAATAAAACGCCTTTGAATGACTGGCCACTAAGAACGGAATCGTTAAAAAAAAAGTAAAAATAGGCGGGAGAGTGAAGTATTAATGTTCCCGGCAAGAATATTTCGTTATCCTTTAATGATTGTCCTAACGCTCATATTAATATCTATTTGAAAAAAAAATCTTTCATTGAGTTGGCTGAATAGCAAAAGCCATTGCCTTATGAAATACGACAGCTAACAAAAACGCGTTTAATTTGTCAAAATATTTTACTGCTAAAGTTTGTACTTACTTTACTTTAATTAAGAGCTTCAGTAAAAGTCGCAAATTTATTGTATTTTTTTCGCAACTCTATTGAAAAACGTCGTTCGATACACGCGCGGAAATGTCATTCTTCACTCGTCCCGAGTCTTGCCACTTGCCTGCGGCTCGTGGCAAGATATCTCGGAACTCGTGAAGTAATGACATACCTTCCGCACTAGTATCGAAATGTACTATTCCAGTACACACGGACTTCTAACCGTCAATGGGTAGCGGTTCTGGTGACAGGTTGGTGCAATGGTGTCATGGAGCACCTGGTTTTGTACCGTTATGTACCCTTCAACGGCCAAGTCACACAACATTAACTATAATAATAAAGAAATCGCAGTAAGGAACTTTAGACTTAGCACGACTTTGTCTAGATTTCATTACTTTTTAGAGATAAACAAGCAGCTCCATCGAGACTTGGCTAGTTTTTTACAGAATGTTTTTGGTGGGATTTCACTTCTTTTTGTAGAAACGTGGGCATATTGATTTATTTTATTAGATTTTCTTATTTGACAAAGTTTTCCTTTAATTTTATTAATATCCGTATTAAAAGCAGAAGAGGAGGCACGCGCCCAGCAGTGGGACGCTATAGGCTAGATTAAATTAGAAGATGTGTCCCACTATGCTGGATTTTTGAAATGACAGTCGATTTTTTTATGTACCAATAGTAGAAGGGGGCATTACCATATCTCTAATACAGCTGAGACCAGCTGAGGGTTCTTCATCAGATACTTCAGACCTTCGATTTTTGACGTCAAATGAAGCGGGCCCACCAAGTTGAATATTTTTTGTAAAGGCGGTATGTCGATCTCTAATAGTTTGGTTGGACTCTTGTGTTTTCTGATCAGGGTCACCAGGTACTCCAGATCTACGATTATCCTAGTTTTTATAGTTTTTCCTTTATGTGGCCATTAAACCCTAACTCTGTACTAAATTTCAGCTCTCTGAGTTTATGGGAAGTACTAGTTCTATTCTGATGATCATGAATGCGAAACTTTGCTTTCGCTTAACTTCGGAACTAAATGACCTACAGACTTGAAATTTTGGACTTTAAGTATGTGATTATAGCTTACTGGATGACGAAAATTTCTGCGTTCTGGTCTTATCCAGAGGTTTTCAAATAAGGGCCTGAAAATGCGGCGAAATGGTTCCAGTAAAGGATGGTACGGCAGTGTTTGCTTCGCGCTTGACTTGGCGGGGGCACTTCCGTGCCCCCCGATTTGTGTCGGGGCTGATGGCGTTGAGCACGGCACCGACCCGTTCGCGGCGGTCGCGCCGCGCGGCGACGCGCTCTGCCAGCGCGGCGCGCACGCGCAGCGGCGGCGGCGCGGCGTGCGGCAGCGGCCAGGCGCCCAGCTCGGCACCGCACGCCAGCAGCGCCAGCCGCACCCACGCGCGCGCCCCGCCGCCCGCGCCGTCCTGCGACAACGCGCACCTCAACTACGGACAGGACGGAGCCGGCCTGCCTTCCCCAACATTGCAAAAATATTAACATATTATTTTGATCATTATGTTTAAGAGGCTTTCATTGTCAGCATCTACAATGCTTAAACAAACTTTACATTAAAGAGGGCTTGACAGGAATAGTCAAACAAAAAATAAACGTCCTTAAATATATTTAATACGCCCCAACTAAACAAGTAAGTATTTTTTATAATATGTATAACATAATATGTATAACTGAACTAAATACTATTAAACTAATTAATACATATTATTAAAAATTATAATAATAATTATGTATAGTCGACCAAGTAATTGCTTGACCACTTTTGAACCTTATCCCTTTGTAATACGGTCGAAAAGTGGTCAAGCAATTTCTTGGTCGACTATACCTCATACGTGGCTCGGTAGTAGGCTTCGTTGGGGAGCTGCTCCTCTACGAGCTCCCCTGGCGCCCCCCCAGCGGGGCCCGGCGCTCCCCCGCCGCCCCCCGCCGCGCCGCGTGCCGCAGCTTCCGCCTCCGCCTCCGCCCACTCCTGCGCCGCGCGCGCGTCCAGTGGCGTCTCCGCGCACACCACTTGGCTGCGAACAGCATTATAGCGAACAAACTGCCCCTATCGCGAGCACTGATTGCCACGGAGGACACTGCGCACTTCATGAAGCTAAGCTACATACAAAGTCATTGGCCGTAATAGTCGCAGTTCCGACTAAAAATAACAAAATAACTCCTGCAGTCGCGAGTGCACGAAGCAAAGCGCACGTTCCTTTGCGATCGTTGCGATAATCGCCTTGATTATTGTTGTGCGGCACTGACGTATACAAAGCCGTACTCACAAAAACAAGCGCATTTTGGGCACGCAAAGAGTAAACCGTCCATTAGTTTTAACGTTGGGATCGGCCATGAGGGAACAGGCAGCCGGCGCGACGATGGACTCACGTGATGACTGCGAGCTCCTCGTTGTAGACGCGCAGCACGCGCGCCGCCACGCCCGCGAACTCGCTCTGCGCCTCCTGAAACACGCACACGTCACGCACCCGTCGCGCACCGCAAGCAGGTACCTGCGCAGCGCTCCCCCGGCACTCACCTGCGTGGCGGCGTTGAGCCAGACGTCGGTGGCGAAGTGCGGCGCGTGCTCCGGCGCCGACAGCCGCACCAGCTCCAGTGACAGAAAGCCGTCGGCGCCCGCCCAGCAGCCGCCCGCGCCGCTGGCGCGCGCCACCACGCGCCACGCCGCGCCGTCTGCGCCAGAACACACCGTCAGCGCTCCGCCGCAGCCCGCGCGCCCGCTGCCGGCACTCACCGTCGGCGGGCTCCAGCACGGCGAGCGCGCCGCGCGACGCGGCCAGCGGCGCCGGCCCCGCCAGCAGCAGCCGCGCCGCGCCCGCGGGCGCCCACGCCGCGTGCGCCACGCCGCCCCAGCCCAGCGCCGCCACCGAGCCCGCGCCCTCCTGCCGCCAGAGCCCGTCCCGCTCGCAGAGCCACACCTGCGGTTAGGGGAAAGTGAGGGTTGATTTCAGTGACAAAAAAAAAAGTCGTGTTAAACACTGCTACAAGATTGCTAAGAGGTGTATTCTTGTTTTCAGATTTAAGAGAACACAGTTTAAGGACAAGTTTTAATTTTTTTTTCTATCTCCAACACCATTTGACGAATTACTCTTAAAGATATAGAAGTAAATTTTAAACGATTAAGTTTACGTCGCGTCCCCTTAGCTCCAGTTAAAAAGCCATTTTGTCAGTGACAGTACGCAGACGCGTGTCTGACCGGCGTGACTGGGTATGATTGTAACTGAATGCAGAGACTCCTCGCCAGCGCGCGGTAGGAAGCGCGCACCAAAAACCGTCAGCACTGGCAGCAGTGGCAGGCAGCAGGGCGGCCGAGCCGACACTCACGGTGAAGGAGCCGTCGGCGGCGGCGAGCGCGAGGCGGCGGCCGGCGCGGCACAGCGCGGCGGCGGCGAGGGGCGCGCGCGGCGCCGACGCCGGCGCCAGGCGCGCCGCCAGCCGCCACGGCGCTGTCGCCGCCACGTACAGCGCGCGCCACGGACACGCACCGCCTGCGCGCCACACTTGAAGTTATCTACTGCAATGTGAACTCTCACATGTGGACACGGGCGGATATCCCGACCTGCTACGATAAGCAAAATAATATATAAACTAAACGACAGTAAATTAACTACATAACCGCTCAGCAGGCCAAACAACGAATACCCGAATGTATCAATTTAAGAATTATTTTTTCACAATTTTAATATTTTTGAACGTTTACTTTTCAAGATATTATACTCGTACCCAAAAAGGTAAGCTAGGTCAGGTTACATGAAGGACAATCCTGAAAAGTTATATTACAGCAGGAAATAAAAAGTTATGGAAGGTAACCTACGAAGGGAACATTAATAAATTCAGAAGTTGATGCCGGATTGCTATTAGTCTGACTGAACAATATTTACCTGCTACTCTGTGTAGCAGTAGCGAGTGATTGCGAAAACAACGTCATTGTTTGCTCGTCAATTGTTACCGAAACTTCGAATAATTAATTATGTTACGATCTTTCATACGATGCGGCAATTGATTTTTATTTACACTCGTATCTATATTGCACAAAATCATAAATTATTTTTTACCAAAAAAAATGTTTGGTCCAATTAAGAGGAAATACCGTGCTAGAGGTCGCAGTTTTAAACCTTGCTCAAGTTCCAATGCCATACTACGTTAGTATGAAACTAGATCTTGAGCTCGGCTTAGTATAGTTCAATCGGTTCAAAACTCCGGCCCGAAGCTAGAATTCGAATGGTTACGCGAGAGCGGCACGACCGTCTATTTTTACGCACCTGTGGGCTGTAGTTAGGGATGCCAGATGGGAAGACAAAAATATCCGGGAAACATTTGAATAAGTCGGGATTTTGCCATGTTTAACGGGACAAATCTAAATGTTCGTTTTTATTATGTGGAAGCGATTTTTAAACCGCGCTGTAATTTAAATTTCTGTCTGGCAGGACATAATGTATTTTACCAGGACATCATATGAAATGTCTGGCAACCACAAAACTAATCTGGCAACCCCAATTGCACTACGCATGACGGTGCGGCGTACGCGTGCGGCGGCGGTTTGTTTGTAAATAATAGAGACTGCTAAACTCATAACCCTTCCCTTTTGTTTTGCCACAGTCGTGTAAAAAGTCAGGGACAGGGAGACTTTAATCACCAAGAAATTTTTAATGTGCAATGGATAAAAACATTACTCGTATTAACAAAAAGTTATAAAAAATGTATCCCAAGCTAGCACCGATCAAAAACTGTATGATTAGATAATAATGCTTGTAAGCAATGACAAGACGGATAAACGAATAATTTAGAAAATGAAAAAGACTATCTCTGACAAATGAAGTACGTTTTTTTTTTATTCGTAATTTATTTATTTGTAATTACCATTGATTTTTTTAATCTTTATTACACTTAAAGAACTTCTACAGTACAATAGAGCACAGTATAATTATGTGTACCTAACGACGTTGTATTGTACGGCGTTGAAACGTGGACATCTTATACCCAAAGAGGTAGGGAGAGGCTGGAAGCGTTTGAGATGTGGTGTTGGATACAAAAGTTACTATAAAATATGAAAGACGTCGCGTCGCTATCCCGGAAAGGAAATTGTAAACATTCCCATTTAAGAACGAATACCACCCCGTGTCAAGGTGAGACGATCCCTCCTAATTGATCCATAGTATGCATCTGTCGCAATTAATAGCATCGTGGGATTGCCTAAAACTAGTATTGGAAAAGACAGTTAAGCATCATCGATAAGTGAAGCATGCAGGAGTCGGCGTCTCCGGTTCAGGGCGGGCCGCACCGTAGAGGTCGGCGAGCGCGCGCAGCGCGGCGTCGGCGGCGGGCCCGTGGGCGGGCGCGGCTCGCGCGCGCAGCAGCCGGCGCCAGGCGCGGGCGCCGCGCGCGCCAGCTCCGCGCCCTCCAGCCACCAGAACACCAGCTCCAGCACGGCGGGCAGCCGCGCGTCGCACTGCCACACGCCCCCGGCCCGGCGCTCCTCCGCGCGGTACATCGCCCGACACGCACTGCTCTTAACACTCCGGAACCAAATTATGAGTTACCGCACTCATCACTTTCGGTCGCATCCGAACGTAAATAGAAATCAGCTGACGACTCGCGTTGCGCCCGCGCCGCTGCCAACCGTGTGTGGCGCGTGTTACGTCACTTCGCTACTCAGATCGGCTAACGTCAAGTCCCTCGCGACGCGACAGTTGTGCGTTTCGTTCGCAAGAGCAGCAACATTTTTCGTTGTATTTTTCCTAAAAAAAACTTAATTAATATCAGTTTTAATTAAAAAGTGATAAGCATGGTGCTGACAGTGCGAGGTCATTCCGTAACACCATTAAAGCTGCTGCGTCCTAGTGCTGGCCCTAGTCCTAAGAAGAGTGACAAGAGTCCGTTCGCTGTTTGATTTAGTTAAATAAAAGCAGCTATATGGCGACGGGCACAGGAGCACGGTGTTAAGTAATAAAATCAAAAATGAGAAAACGCGAGCCTGGTTACAGGAAGAATATGCGCGGTTGTCGACTTGGCCGACAAAAGAATGGACATCTAAACAGTAGCCAAATTTTGTAGATAATCCTGACATTTAAGATACAAGAATATGTAACATTCTAAAATAAAATAAAAGACACAATTTATAGTTTGTTGCTAAATAGCAATTAACTTCTTAAATTAGATAATTAATAGATTCAGGCGTTACTTTGCGGAGGTCCATATCAACAAACTGGAACAAATTACCTTGCTACTCCGCGAAACCAGTGCCGGACTCGTGCAAAATAGCTGCGTCTGTGCGACACATATATGTTCATGCAAAAACCCACCCTCCTCCGCTTCCACACGAAACAACATATATCACACAGACTCAACTACACACCACCACCACTAAACACTAAAACTACACGATCGACGCGCGTTTCGCCTCTATACGAGGCATCATCAAGATCAAAGAAACAGTACGACCGTTCGCTACTTGAACGAATGGCGTACTGACAAACTAAAACATTTTTAAAAAAAAAGGGTAAAAATAATAAGGGTAGTTGTGCAAAAATGTTGGCGGTAGGTGGGATTAAAGAAAAATGTTTTAGTTTGTCAGTACGCCATTCGTTCAAGTAGCGAACGGTCGTACTGTTTCTTTGATCTTGATGATGCCTCGTATAGAGGCGAAACGCGCGTCGATCGTGTAGTTTTAGTGTTTAGTGTAGGTGGTGTGTAGTTGAGTCTGTGTGATATATGTTGTTTCGTGTGGAAGCGGAGGAGGGTGGGTTTTTGCATGAACATATATGTGTCGCACAGACGCAGCTATTTTGCACGAGCCCGGCACTGGTTTCGCGGAGTAGCAAGGTAATTTGTTCCAGTTTGTTCTTAAATTAGAACTACAATCAACTTCCCACTGACATCAGGCAATTGTAGTCGGTCGCCTCTTTCCGGAGTAGTTTGAGAAAGTACTGGCTTGACTCTTCCTCTTAATGGTTATTGTATCTCCTCTGACTTATGTATATCTATTTTATATGTAGTTTTCTAAATTTTCTTGAACCATCAAAATGTTAGAGGAAATTGCTTATTATAATTTTGTAGGTGCGTATCGCAAAACTCAATAAGTAGCAAGTTTATCATGGACTGAAAAAAAAATACGAAAGACCGTTACTAAACAAAATTAATTGAAAGAAGGTTAGAAATGTTCATTAGTTTTTAGTTAGGTTAAGAAATTCCAAGGGTCCCGCTGAAAATCAGCGTCTCGGTTTATCGAGGCCAAATCGAGGCAGCGTGCTGAGTGGGGCCGTTTTTGATTCTATTCAAAGTAATGTTTTTTTTTGTACTGTACCCGTGTTGTGTTGATTTGTTTTATGTTGAATAGTTTTAAATTAACGTTTTATCTTTCTTTCTTTCAAAATTAATGTAATGAAATCTTCATGTAATTGACTGTACTTTACTATCAAATTAATATGGACACAATAATGTAGAAATTGAACCGGTTTATTGTAACAATTTCATGATGCCACGCTCCGAATTATAAAGCAGTGTAAGTATGTTTAAAAGGGCTGATTGAAATAAAGATCGATTTAAGCATTGGTTGCAGTCACGCGTCAGCGCCGCGCTATAAGCTGCGCGCGCGCCGGCCGCCGCCACTCGCCGCCATGTCCCCGCTCGCCCGCGCGCTGCTCGCGCTCGCCGCCGCCGCGCTGCTGCACGCCGGCCTCTGCGATCCAAAGTGCGCCTCAGTTAAAGGAGGTACCTGCTAAACAACAGCAACAGAAATAATCATTTATCTTTTGCATAACTTTTGCGACCGTACATACCGTCCGTTCGATACTAGTTACAGCGGCTGTAGTTATTCCATGTTAAACGCTCTGCTTTTTATTTTAACCACGAGGAAAGCAGAAAATGTTACAGTACATTACGACACTATTTTCTGAGATACAAAATCGACGCGAGTGGATTCAAAAATAATGCAAATTCGGGTCAATAGTGACTAAAATCATGGATTTTGATACCAATGATATTTTTTATGTTGTAAAGAGATCTACTATCTTGGATCTGATAAATAATATCGGATTCGGGTTCATCACTGCTAAATTACATGAATCAGACACCTGTGTAAAAATTTTCTAAATGTCATTCGCTAGTATGACATTTTAAAATTGGATCCAACCATGTCAAAGTATTCCAAGATGTTATCCGCCATCATACGAAAAAGAAAAATATAGCACGGTATGTACCGACTGCGTTGTGTGTCCCGCAGGCTATGGCGCGCGCGAGGACTTCTCCATGGACGTCCTGGTGGTCCACGTCGACCAGACCACCAGCATGATCGACCTGCCTGCTGACGTAAGACAATAACTATTATGGCTTTAAGCATGGCGACTTACTTAGTCCCACGACGCAAAGGCTCATATTCCGAACTCACGTCTCTACATCACGATGTAGCCAACAGCACCAGCAACTTCTACATTACGGCTCTCTGGTATGTTTGGCATTGGCTAGATTGCGACTATGGGTCACTAGGAGAATGACCAGATCGCGAAATGACCATACCATTCATAGTCCACATCTCAATGTGACAGAGTCAGAGTGAGAGTATGGTATTGTTCTAAAATATATACTTAATACATAATTTTATTTATTTAATTGTCACAACGTTCCACTCAACTGTAATTACAACTACACATTGTCTACAAGACGTTGACTGAATATAATACATATAATAATATGTATGTACACATGCCACGAGAGTGACGAATAGTGCTCTCTAATTTATTTCCATTTAAAATGTTATCTAAGGCTGGGTTTTACAAATGTAATTAGAGTAAATGAAATTTCGGTAAGTACCAAATCTTAAAAATTTCATTGATTTATTGGATTTTAGTCTCAAAAATTTCATTGATTTATTTTACGGACTTTTGTAAAAAGGGCCCTTGTGATCATGGATGATAAGTGGTAGTTAGATCAGTGCTGAGTTAGCTGACCACTGTTGACTCGGTGATATCTGTAAACTTAGGCTATAAATGTTATTATTGTAATTTAGTGTAGGGTTTTGCATGCCACACTGGCGGAGCAGTTCCCCACCTTCTGCAATGCAATAATTTTCAATTCATTTTGTTTCTCGAGCAGCACAAATGTCGTAATATGGTGGCTATGACGGTGACGGCGTGCGACCCGTTCGGGGCCGCGCCGAAGGTGGAGTGGCTGGACAAAGGTGCGCACGCGCGCATCTCCTGCACCTGGACCCAGGGACAGCTGTGCCCGCTGGGGATCGACGTGGTTGTCTCACAGCAATGCCAATATTACAAGGCAAAATAATAATAAAATATTTTGCAATAAAACAATTTATACGGTTTATATCGCGTGTATTGTAACGAATCTAATTTCAATGTCTACAAGTCGCGAAAACATAAGAAAATACTAATAAAATATTTGTCAATTATGTCCACCTGCACACCTTTATTTACTTTTTTTTACTACTTAGTAAGGCAAATGAGCAAGTGGGTCAACTGATAGTAAGTGATCACTACCACCCAGAGACACCCGCAACACCAAAGATATTCCAAATGCGCTGCCAATAGAGCCAGTAATTTTACCGGCTGTCTTGCTCTCCACGCCGGAAAACAAAAGGGCCAGCACTGCTGCTTAGCGGCTGGATTAGCAAGCAAGGTGGTGGTAGTGACCCAGACGGACCTTGCACAAGGTCTTATCACCCGTATTGTTGTCAGGATTTTACGCAATCGATTTGCTGACTAACTAATCAGCCCAATCTTTAGGTATCACCACCATCACCTCCAGCCTGTATAATAGACGTTCCAAATGTTCCAATGCTGGGGATCGGCTTCCACCGGAGTGCAGTGCGGGTTGGGCAATCCCGCTTACCATTTAATAGGTTTGCCGGTGTGTGCGGCTTTCTTTAGGTTGCCCCTACTGACCCATAAAGACATTGTTCCTAGACATTGTCTGGACACTAAATTTGTTAATAATCACAATTACTACTCTAATAAAATTTTGATTACATGTACAGATTGACACCCGAATTGTTTCATATTCACTAGTAAATTATGTCATTTTAGGGTCCCGTACCTCAAAAGAACAAACGGGACCCCTATAAAATCACTTTGTTTTCTGTCTGTCTGTCAAGGCTCTTTTTCTCAAGAAGGCGTGGAGATATCGAGTTGAAATTCATGTTAAATACTCAAATCTGCAGTCCACGAAAGCCGTCACACGTCCCTCAATCACATCCGAGCGGCCCGGCAGAGGCTACCTGTAGGTTGTTGGGAGGTTTTTTATTTCCCTCCTAACCTGAGCACTCCATGCACAGCATCCGCGCTTACCTGTCAATTACCTATTAAATGAAATTCTTCATCAGCTTGTTATTATTTTTATCAGGTTTAATAAGATTTTGATATCAGGAAACATTGTTAGCGTATTCTTATAAGCTAACAATTCTTCTTAGAACAAGATTGCCCATCATCTTGTTTCCCCCTTGAAGTAATCGTCATCACCATACCGCTTTACTGGGTTCGTCTTTCTTGCCCGGCAGCGTGTCGGGCGAGGCACGGTCGTAATTATTTGCTGCAGACGCAATAAACTCATTTCTCGGTTCTGTCAGTCTGCAATCGTAAGTACATCAAGAAAAAGGTGAGCTCTCTTTAACCAGCTTCAAAAAAGGAGGAGATTCTCAATTCGTCTCGATATTTTTTTACGTATGTTGCCCGATTACTCAAAGACGGCTGGACCGATTTGGAAAATTCTTTTTTTTTTGTTTAAAAGGGTATACTTTCAAATTGGTCCCATTGTCTCCAAGTTTGGATCTGATAATGGGATCCTGGAGAAATAGATGGAACTCTTTAAATATTACAGGCACACTTCTAGCGATTTAGGTATTTTTATAGTAACTCGAGCATTTGCTTTTGAAAATTTGGTGAAATAGAACTAATCATGGGGTGTGATTCAATTACTTTAATTTAGTTGTTAAGCAATATGTGCTCGTCATAATGCATGCGGTGAAGTGGAGCTGATGATGAAGTGCCTGGAGAACTCAACAAATTATCATCCCTGCATTAGGAAAAGCAATATTTGGTAAAAGCTGATAAGCAATTGATTTTAGGCTATTGTACAGTCAAGGAATTAAATTTCCAACCCACCTAAGGTTCAATAGCATATAGCAAAAAGTCGCCATAAGAGCTATAGAGCAAGACGTTAGTTTGACATATCGACCTTAATGCATTGCGAATGTCAGACGACATTTCAACGAAATGGGTAGGGAATTAAATTCCTTGACTGTAACTTAGATAAACAAACTGAATCACTGAAAAGCAAAAAAATAAGACTTTTAAATAAAAAACTCCCTTAAAAAAATTTAGAAGGTGCTTAAAATTTATGAAATTGAATGAATTAGTTAGATTACCGATATGATTGGATCTGAAATGCTTTTTAGTTTTTTTGGTTGATTTTTTTCCCCATAAATTTTAACGAGTAAGTATTTTGCCACTTAATGTGTGGTTTTAAATAAAAATCTATCATTTACTATGAAATACGAAATTGTTAATCCCCAAAACTCAAACCGACTTTCTGTAGAGTTTGCTAGATTTAGTCTTTACCTTTTAACCGATTATTTTTCTATGCAGTCGGGTTTTCTCCTAAAAGGTTCCTATTTTTTTTTCACCAACAAAGTTTTACTCAGGTCTGGGATACAATTTAAAACAGAATTTAGTTGTGACACGTCCGTAACAATGTATTTATAATGAGAGTTACCTTAATAATGTTGAATTTCTCAGTGTTGTGGCTGTTTTAAATACAATTTCATGGACGGAACGAATTGAAGTTAATAACATATAATTATACCATAAAACACATAATTATGTGCGCTTTTTTTTCCTCTCTATGATAACCCATTTTTGTTTATTTCATAGATATAATAAAGTGTGAAAAACGCCGATTAATAATTTCGTATGGGCTTGGTCTAATTTCGAATAGTAGTTATTAAAACTGAATGAAATAATGATTGATTTTGGCGATGGTTCTGGTATAACCAGAACCATCGTCGCAGATGTATCAGCGTCGCGCTATAAGCTGCGCGCGCGCCGGCCGCCGCCACTCGCCGCCATGTCCCCGCTCGCCCGCGCGCTGCTCGCGCTCGCCGCCGCCGCGCTGCTTCACGCTGCCTATGCAACACCTTTTAATGGCTCGAGATTTCTAAATCCTTGCACTTATGTAAAGTCGGGTAAGATAAAGTTATATTGATTATTATTTTATATAAATCTTGAACTATACGAGTATGAGCCCATGTAAAGAATAAAATATCATGTTACAAGATTGCAACACAGCAGCACTGGTATGAGAAGACGTAGTTTTGAAAAATCTAACTGCTGCGCGATACTTCAAGAGAAAATTAACAATCGCCAAAAATATGCAATTCGTTGACGGGGTAATCTGTGTTCAATCATCACAAAATGAGCGTGTGTTTTAGAAGCATCAGATTAAGGGCGAAACCCCACTCTGCGACGCACGCTACGCTCGATGCGTACAACCTGGCCCCCAATTCTGGGGGCTCATCGATGACAGATTTTAAAAGGATTTGACAGCTCTTTTTGGCTTATCTCGACTGTGACTTCATCTCTACTGATGCGAAAATGGCCCCACTGACCCACGCCAGACTTCTGTGTGCAGCGTGCGTAGCATGCGCCGCGGAGGGGTTTCGGCCTAACGCAATATTTATAATTAAAATTCATTGCCCATAGTAACTGTTAAAGTATTTAGAGATTATGTGATAAATATCAGTATCAATGTATGTAAGGATAAAAAATTAGAGGGCCTAAGCGTTTGGGATTTTACAAAACATTTTGATTTTTGTGTAAAATATGCATGTTATTGCAGCTTTTTAAAATTTAATTTAAGGCTAGCTTATATCACAGTATATACATATACACGTACTAGTTGTCTGGGTCACGACACGGAGCGAGTGGCGGACATTGCGAACTAACGAGGTGCGACGTGGTGGACCGTGACGTGGCCGACCGGGCCCCGCGGTGGAATGCCACGCGCACGCGAGATCAAGCTCCCTGTGAATGTCCCTGGGATAGCTACGCAACATTATTGTACAACATGTGTCATTTTATTGCTTTAACAACTTAACTAAAATGTATTATGATGTTTCAAGGCGAATACCAACATAAAAATAATCGAAAAATTATACCTCTACACTAGCAAAATTATATACTTAGAAATCAATTATTACATGCATTTAATATTCAATTTCAACCACAAAAATTTGTAAAATAAGCGTTGCATATAGTTGAATGGTTCAATATTTTGCACAGAATCATTTTTCATTTAGCCACTGGAGCAGTTTTTTTTTACCCGACTACGGCAAAGCCAAAACGAAGGGTTATGTTTTTTAAATTAGAGACCTAGACATTTTCAAATTGTTGTAATAATTTATTGTAAATATTTACACAGATTACACAACAAGTTTTCCTAAGCATAGCAGTCCTTTAGGTGAAGGTACATACGCACTGCGGTTTTTTGCAGGCGGGAATGGACAGTTCACCAGAGAAGTCCTGGACCTTCACCTCAGTCAGACAGACAACATCGTCGACCTCCCTGATAACGTAAGATAATAATCAAATATTTATACGTTGCGCCCTTTATAGCCCTTAAGGCCCTTGTTATCTCGAGTATGAATGGTTTTTGATCCTACTCTAGCTGCTGCGAACTCTAAAGGAGCGTTAAGTTTTGTCCACTTACTTAGCCAGCGTTTTTTTTTATGAAATAGGAAGGGAAACAAGCAAGTGGGTCACCTGATGGTAAGTAATCACCACCGCCTATAGACACCCGCAACACCAGAGATTGCAGATGCGTTGCCAACCCAGAGGGCTAAGATAGAATACCTCTTGTGCCAGTAATTACACCGGCTGTCTTGCTCTCCATGCCGAAACACAACAGTGCAAGCACAGCTGCTTAGCGGCAGGATTAGCGAGCAAGATGGTGGTAGCGATCTGGACGGACCTTTCACAAGGTCCTTCCACGAAAAAGTGTAAAATGCCAATTTCAGGGGTCGTCGTTTGAGTTAACCAAACGACTTGAAGTTTGAATTGATTGTGTTCCACGCGCGGCAGCGATGCGGCTCACCCAGCTGGCAGGTGGGCGTGCTGGTGGTGGCGTGCGACCGCTTCGGCAGCGCGCCGGCCGTGCAGCTGCTCGACGGCGACGCGCGCGCTCACATCGCCTGCACCTGGAGCGACGGACAGATGTGTCCCGACGGCCTGGACGTGACCGTCATCCAGGATTGCTTGTATTATTTGGGAAAATAATAATAAAATATTTTCAGAATTAAATACCTTTTAGTAACCTGCAAGTTTAGCCGCACTACGTACACACTAGTTCCCTTGTCATAACTTACGTGAATAAAAAGCAAACATTGATATTCAAAAATAAACCGGGAGTAAATAAATAATAATGTCTTCAAGGTTTTGTCTAAACTACACGTACCAACTGACTCGTCCGGTTTGTTTCTTTATGCCGACATCCCACTGCTGGAGAGAGACTTCAATTCGTAACGAGAGGGGGCTCAGGCGTTAGGTTCCACACGAGTCTGGACTCTCGTTTCTAACTAGCTCAGTAAGAGAGAGACGCACTGAGTTACGTAGCGAGTAAACGCGTATCGAGAAAATTCGTGCTAGGTGCCCAGGTCGGATTGAGTGCGGTTCCTCACGACGCAAGTGAGATTGAACTTTGCATGTTAATTTCAAAACATTATGGTGATAAAAAAGATTTTAACTAACCTGTCATTACAAGAATGTACATAAAGAAACAGGTTTTTCCAATTTTCATAAATATGATGAAGGCGTTTGACATCGTACTTTATTCCAAAATCAACAAGAAACTGTACTCCTACGGCATTCGAGCATTTGTTTTCGATCTCATAACCTTATAAAGACTGACTGACCAAAGTCGCCTGTGACGTCGACCAGCCTCTTCGAGATCTCTTTGAAGAGGCCTTGTATTAAGTTATTTTGGCATAAGTTCTAAATTGCTAAGCTTAGAATACATAATGGTCAAAATGTATAACAGTTAAACTTCGTAAGGGTTCTTAATTTTAAGCTGGAACTGCACAGTGGTCAAAATCTAATAAACAAACTAGCAAGTCGGTTTGGAGCAAAAGCAGCTCAGGCAGGTTCTTAGAGCATCTATACGCGGAGACGGTGTTCAATGACTTACCCTCTGCCACTGATACTAGCATTAATATCTACAACATTAATTCTATGAAATTGTTTTTAACGATATGACAAATAGAATAAACAAAAAACGTTTGCTATCGAGTGTGGCGTGATTTCTGTTAAGTGTCGCTACCGACATTGGCATTTTTCATTAACTCTGACTTCTAAAAAAGAAGGAGGTTCTCAATTCATCTCAATTTTTTTTAATGTATTATTCCTTTCTTTTTAAATAGGTACTATGTTATTTCAGATAAATTATATTTTTTGCCCATTCTTTCGATTGGCATCAAACAAAATCGGAGTATTTTTTTTATTCACTTTTGAGTCGATACGATTCCCAGACGAAGCAAATATTTTTTAGAAATCTTAGAATGCAGTAGGTATTACTAACTTTTAAAAATAAAATAAAGTCTCCTTGCAGCAAAATATCCTATCTACAATATTTAAGGTAGGTACTTTCCCTCCATGTCGCATAGTCTTGGGACACCCTGTATAGTTGCTAAGCAATTTAAGCTCGTCGCAATGCATATGGTGAAATGGACCCGATGCTGAAGTATCAGGAGAACTCCTCAATTATTAACGTCCCTGCATTGGGAAAAGCAATATTTTGTAAGAGGTGGTGAGCAATTGACATTAGGCTATTGTAACTTATGTTAAAACCTGACTCACTAAAGAGCGAGAAAATAATAATAAATAAAAATCCACCTTCAAAACAACCAAAAAACTGAAAAAGCGAAAAATCATCCGTATTAATTGATATCAAGATTATTCATACAATTCCATAAATTGTATTTTCCTTTTGGGGTCGGTGCCAGCCAAACAACACCGACGCCAACGACGGCACCGACCGGAAGGTAAATAAATATATATGGAATTGTTTGAATTTTGATTGAATGATTTACGAGTTACTAAACTCACTATAAAATACCCAAATAGCTATAAGTGTGCATATAACTTTTGAAAAGTTCCTATCAGATCCAAACTGGGTGACAATGGGACCAATTTGGAAGTATACCCTCTTAAACAAAAAAATATTTTTTCAAATCTGGCCAACCGTCTTCGAGTAATCGGAGAACATGCATAAAAAAATATCGAGACGAATTGAGAACCTCCTCCTTTTTTTGAAGTCTGTTAAAAACAAATTAAATTAAATCATTATCAATATAATAAGTTCGATTACGTTTTGATTATTATTTCTTATAATAACCTAAGGTAAGGTATTATCCGATACTGTAGAATATAATATAACATGTGCATGTATATCTGATGACTGGCCCGGCAGTAAAGAAGCGGCAACTAAAAAGCTTGTATTAAAATAGTACTGTCGCCTAAAACTTATTCTTCTAAAAGTTAAAAATGTTTTACTCAGAGTCGTGATTTAATTGATTCTATTAATCTAATTCGTACCTACTGTAAAATTTAAAATTTCTTTTGAAATGAGAGTTATCACGGTGAATTACACAGTTATGTAACTGTTTTATATGCAAGTTAATGTATATTGGAATCAAATAAACGTTCCTTACGTTTGACCCAGGGTTATTAAAATGAAACCTTGGTATCTATTAACGCTTTTTGATCCTATAGTTAAAGTTTGTTTTGTTTTTGTCTGACATTTGAACATTTTGCTAAGTGTGAAAGCTGCTGATTAATTGTTTCATAATAACATGCTCGAATGTCATAGAACCGATTGAAGTAAAGATCGATTTAAGAATTGGTTGTGGTCACGCGCACCGCCGCGCTATAAGCTGCGTGCGCGGCGGCCGCCGCCACTCGCCGCCATGTCCCCGCTCGCCCGCGCGCTGCTCGCGCTCGCTGCCGCCGCGCTGCTGCACGCCGGCACCTGTTTCGAAAACTGCATTACGGTTGAAGGAGGTAATGTTTTCTATTAAAACACCCAGAATATATTATTTTATTTTCAACACCATTTGGTGCATTGTTAATATTATTTACATACATTAAACTACAAATTTTTTGACTGTGCTAATTCATGTGCTATCTAAGGTACAGATTGTGTTTTTTGTTTGCAGGCAAAGAAGGAGCACCCGTATTCGTCTTAGAGACTCATCTTGATCAAACAAACAACCTCATCGACCTTCCTGAGGATGTAAGTTAACCACAAAATAATTATATGTACGTACATGTATGTGGGTACACATGGTGACTGGTGACTTCGTATACCAAAGCAACGCACATTTCACAAACACACGACTGCATTGTGATTTTTGTTTCTCGCACAGAAGTTCCTCTGCGAAACCAAAAACAAGCAACACAGGCACGGTAATTTGTGCCACCTTGTCGATATGGACCTCTGCAAAGTAACGCCTGTATCTATTAATTATTGTGACGTTTGGCTATTTACTATTGATCACTTATCAAAGAATACATAAATCGTAAATGAATCGTGACAGTTTCGCTGTAAAAGGTCGCCGTATTTGATGTCTTATTATCATAAGTAAGTTTTCCCCCGACTGCGAGTTGCGGCAAAGTCTATAAGGTGGGTTAAGTTTTCCGCTTTTGCTGTCGTGCCACGTACCAGGGTGACAGAGCATATTATGTAGATATGTTTACCTGGTTAGTGTAAAAGCGACGATTGGCCCGGAAGCACAGAATCCAATCCCAAAATGAAAAAAACCCGGGACCGAATTCTCGGAATTCAGGGATTTGATTCTCTACACAAAAGTTACAATGTGTCTTTAGGAGTCATCGTTTGATTTAACACTGACATTTGAGCAATACAACACTAAGCTATAAGCTGTGAGAGGTCCCAAGTCCCTCAGCTGTGGAGGCACAATACGGCCGCTGACCGTCTATGGAAGCCCCGTGGGCCTGCTCCACAGCGCGGCATTTACTGGATGCTGTGATAATATTTGTACTAACTTAGAAGACATTAAGGTCATGTTATGTGCTAAAATTACATTTTCTTCAAGTTTTTAAGGTATTGGATTTTAAGGTCTAGATTTTAGAAGATACCTTTTCTATATTAAATTATCTAATTGTAATGCTTGCATGCTATGCATCATCATAAATACAGTTGTGTTATGAACATGCAGCTTGCACCATTATAGAAATGCCGAAATTTATTTTGCATTTATTGAATTTAAATAAAAACAAAGCAATTTCTGGCTTATTCAATGCATTCGTTGTAAAGACATTAAAAAATATAAAATCCCAGACTCACGGCTAATATTTACAGACCCATTTGAAAGACCCGTCACAATCACGGCTGTAATTTTTGACTTAAGACCTAACAAGTTTCTCACCGTTGAACATGATTGCTTGCTAGCGGTCTTGCTTCATTGGCAATACGTTTCAATAGGTTAAAGCGAGACAAATGTATGTTTCACCGTTATTTACTATAAAAATATAGGTTCGAACAGAGAGAGCCCGCCATGCCCTGGGGCCCTCTCCACAGTCGAGCGGTTAGAGGCTCGTTCAGTCACGTGTCACGTGAACCGTATTCTTGGTAATGTAGGCATTATCCGTAGTAATTTTCTAGTGTTAAGTTGGGTTTGGACTCCACTGCGGACTTCTTGATCTTTCTGTTTCTAAAGTTTGAATTAATTTCTGTTCCACGTGCGGCAGAGCTGCGGATGGTCTGGTGGCTTCCAGGTGGGCGTGAAGGTGACGGCGTGCGACCCGTTCGGCCGCGCGCCGACGGTGCAGCTGCTCGACAACGACTCCCGCGCACAGATCTCCTGCACCTGGACCGAGGGACAGATGTGCCCCCGAGGCCTGGACGTGATAGTCACCCAGAAGTGCTATCCGTATGTGGACAGAAAATAATAAAAGGATATTAAATTATGTTTACTTATTAGTTACCTGCAAGTTTAGCTGCGCGGTTCGATAGCTCTCTGTGCATATGATTATAGCTTAGGCACTCACTCTTACGAACTCGTTCAGAAAATAATTATTTTTGAAGTTTTGCGCCCACAGTATTCGAGAATTGACGACAGATAAGAAGAAATATCCTCGATAATAAAATATTCATCTATAATTCGAAAAGTGTTCCTAGATGCAAACAAATGTAATGAAAAAAATTATAATTTTAAAAATGTTGTTAATAAATATTAAAAAAACCTTTGAATTTAATTCTAACTATAA
Organism: Ditula angustiorana; assembly: GCA_963691745.1. Lineage (NCBI taxonomy): Eukaryota > Metazoa > Arthropoda > Insecta > Lepidoptera > Tortricidae > Ditula > Ditula angustiorana. Next base: position 67,495 of record OY829473.1, read on the forward strand.
TTTACAAAAATACCAGTTCTAGAAATATCTCAGATAATTGTAATAAATAAATCATGACACAAAAATTTAAAAAAAAAAACTATAATAACACCCTTTTCTGATTCCAATGACTATAAATCCATGGGAATCAGAGACAGGGAAGTCAGAAAACTTGCTGACGGCTCACAATACGAATATACTGCAAAGCTATCGCTAATACAACGAGAAGATGGTACACAAAGCAGTTAAACTCCAAATCAATTTCTTTTATTGTAAGAATGTGAGGAGTTACAGGAGATCTTAAAGCTCAACAGTTTATTGCAGTTTAATGTAAATCAGCCGTTCATACGACACTAGCGACTCGCCCTCGCTTCGCACGGGTACAACTAGGATGGAATAATAAAGACTATAAGTGAGAAAACCTCTTAATGTCAGTTAAAACCGTATCAAAATCCGATGCGTTGCTTAGAAAAAAGTAATTGGCCAAAGATATGAGGACAAACAAAGGGGGATAGCGACTTTATTTTAAAGAAAATTATAAAGATAAGAATAATGATGATTGTTCCCATCAGTCAAATAGGACTTTATGACTTTATAAGATCATAGCTACTAACTGAGATTGAGGCGATAAGCGATTTAATTTATTTTGTCATCACGAGAATGGATATGAAGAAACAAGTATGAACTTATTAACAGGTGTAATGAAATCGTTTGATTTCCTAGATCATTCTAAAATCATCAATAAAATGTAACTACACAAATGGCATTTGTGGATATATTTTGGATTTCATAAAGTCCTATTTGGCTAACAGAGAACAATCCAAACCATTCCGAACTATTGTATTTATCCACGTATATTTGTAATGACGTTAAGGATAGTTTTTTTACAATATGCTTATAAAAAGTAATAAAACGATAGCAATACAAAATATAAAACATTGCTTCCGGCATCGGAGTAGGACACAAGCTACCGGAGGTTAGGGATGCGCAGTGAGGTACCGCCTGACTATTCGCAATAGCGTCGTGTTCTGGACTACCGTATTCTAAATCTGACTCCTCATCCAACCATTTAGTGAGAGTCTCTTGAGGTGTTGGTTCAGACTCTTCGCTATAATAGACCGTTCGTTGAGATGACTATCGGGACAACGATCGTCGAAGAAATATCCCATATTGTGGTTATCTCGTGAGCCAAGTCTATACTTGCTAAGTTCCTTCTCTACCTTTACGAGATTCTCATCATGGGGGTTGGTGATGTCGACGAGCACTGCCCGATGTTGGGATGACTCTGTTAGTACGATATCAGACTTATTGATCAATAGTCCTGTCCATGATAACAGTCTGACCAATACAATAAATAGAGCGCGCACTTTTAAAAGAAAGTTTTATTTTTAGGTAGTAGACCTATGTTAAAGTAAAGTAAAAGTAACTTTGTTGCCACGTGACAAAAATCTATTAAGCTCTTTAGTAAAGCGACGTGCTTGATGATCTGATCCGACCTGAAGGTATTTGTAGATTACTGCTTAGGAAAGAAATTTAAGGGACTGTCTTAGAAAGTTGCAAATTCGTGTACTCGTACATTGGATGATTCTATACCAAAAACTTCTGTGATTCTTAGTAGCTGCATAAAGTCTTTAAAGTTTTGAGGTCATCCATATACAAAAGGTGAGATATGACATCGGGCATTGGGTAGTTTGCATACTGTTGCTATTCCTCTTTTTGTAGATCGAGGCTTAAAAAAGAAAATTGCAAATCCATAATACTCAAAGTTTACTTCCATAGTTTTTTTGAGTATCAGTGCCACATATACAAATTTAGTATGTACCCGTATAACCGGTTTCTGAAAGTGGTTTATTAAAAATTTGCTTTAATTTTATCATTGGTGATTATTTTGTTGTATTATGAATGTATGAATTAAATGAAATAAAGTTAGAGACTGTAAATTATGACAACTTTTCAATAAGCGCAACAACCTTTCAACAAGCAGTGTTGCTATATCAAGTAAATAATATAAAAAATAAAAAATAAAAATTGTCTTTGACAATTAGGACGTTTGTCTAATGCTGATTTCACACGCGGGCAGAACATTGATGCAGGGCCGCTGATTAATTATTTTATTATACCATGCTTCCATATCAAAGTTAACGGGATTTATTGAAATAGAGGTCGATTTAAAAATTGGTTACGTGTCAGCGCCGCGCTATAAGCTGCACGCGCGCCGGCCGCCGCCACTCGCCACCATGTCCTCGCTCGCCCGCGCGCTGCTCGCGCTCGCCGCCGCCGCGCTGCTGCACGCCGGCTGCTGTGACGCACAATGCGCTACGGTTCAAGGAGGTAATGTTTTGACACTAAAACATTCACAAAACATTGTCTTATATTTAACAGAATTTTTTATTTGGAGTTAAAAAGTCTAACTTATACCCTTATACCAAAACCAGTTCGCTAGCTATACCAGCACGTTTTTTTTTGTGGTTGAAAGCTGCTTGCCATTTTGTATCCCCGATTCCATGCTTGCGTGTAAGTCCTCATGAAGGGCTATTTATGCAAATATGAATATTTACTTGCATGTCATAGCATGTTTGCATATCCGATTGCATGACGCCTTGCACGCTTATTTTATTGCTTCCTAGCATGTTTGCTTGTTTGTTTCCTGGCTTGCTTGCAGACTTGTTTGCTTGTATGCTTAATTGCATCTCATCTTGCATGCTTGCGAGCATGCCCGCTTCATGATTGCCTGCATATCCGCTTGCATGATGGCTTAAACGCTTGTTGTATGGGGTGCATGTTTGCTTGAACCATACACAATAAAATAATATCACGTGGGCAAAGCCGAGAGCAAAAGCTTGTTCAAAAATCGAATTATTAATTAAATGTTTAATTTGAAGCCTGTGGCAAAGTTTTCTTACAAAATAATACCCCAGAATTCTTGAATGTGTTGTGGTAATTTATTGTAAATATTCATACATGTTCTCCTGAACAATACTGAACATGTATGAATTTCTATTTTGTTTAGGTACAGACTGCGTTTTTGTTTGCAGGCAGCAATGGAGACTACACTGTAGAGATACTGGAGTGGTACCTCACACAAACAGACAACCTCATCGACCTTCCTAGTGACGTAAGACAACCATAAAATAATTATTGTTTACTATTAAGCACTGATCAAAGACAATCGAAAATGAAGCGAGAAAGTTTCGCTGTAAAAGGTTGCGATATTTCAAATGCCATTATCTTTAAATGTTAATAGCATGTTAAGACTGCGAGTTGCCGCAAGGACAGAGAAGAAAAATGGAGGGTTAAGTTTTTTGACTGAGCATAGGTATACATATTGTGTAGAAATGTTTACTTGGTTAGTGTAAAAGCGACGATTGGCCCGAAAGTAGGTACAAGATCCAATCCCAAAATTAAAACAACCGGGACCGGGTTCTCGGAATTCAGGGATTTGATTCTGTGCACAAAAGTTACAATGTGTCTTCTGTGGCCCGTTTCACTAAGCTACAAGCCTACAAGTTACAATTTTACAAGTCTAAACCGGTAATGTCGGCATTATTGACCAATGTTGCCGGTTTAGACTTGTAAAATTGTAACTTGTAGCTTCGTGAAACGAGCCACAGGAGTCATGACTGACATTTGAGCAATCTGTGAGAGGTTCTGAGCGGCTCGTTAAGTCTCGCGTCACATAAACTGTATTCTTGGTAAAATAAACTTACTACTTAATTTCTAGTGTTAAGCTGGCTTTGGGCTCTGCTGCGTTCTTCCTGATCTTCGTGCTGCTATAGTTTAAATATTTCTGTTCCTCGGGCGGCAGAGCTGCGGATGGCCTGACCGCCAGGTGGGCGTGACGGTGACGGCGTGCGACCCGTTCGGCCGCGCGCCGACGGTGCAGCTGCTCGACGAAGACTCCCGCGCGCGCATCTCCTGCACCTGGACCAGCGGACTGATGTGCCCCCAAGGCCTGGACGTGAACGTCATCCAGCAATGCAATTGGGCTTGGGACAACAAATAAAAAAAATATTCTGAACTGTGTTTATCTATTGGTTATTTACCTACATGTTCAGCTGCACGGTTCTCTAGCTCTCTGGTGATATTTTCCCGAATATCAAACATTAAAGCATACACTGTTCCGGCGGAGCAAGGCGCCTGAGACGCGCGGGGCGGACTTACGCCCCTCCACTTACTTGCTTGCTTGCTTGCTAGACGACCGTCGCACCGCACTCACCGAAATTAAAATTAATTTATTTGTTTTAATACATAAGTTGTGTATTTTGGATTACACGCCTGTTAAATTTGGAGTCAGATTTTCATTCATCCATCCCGCAAGGAACATTGGTGACACCGACGTGATAAGAAGAAATATAATTTATTATAACTAACGAACACGGTTACCGAGCGAACAGAACAACGAGACGAACTTTGTACCTGCCCGGTTGCTTTTGTTCGCGGAGCTACACTACAGCGCTCAACCGTTCGAAGATTCCAGATCGTCGTAAAATTAAATTAATTTGATGTTCAAGAACAAGTGAATCCATCAGTGCAACAACCAGGATTGATATATACCCCGCTTGAAGCCAGCCGGTCAGCCGACATCAGCGCCGCAGCTACAGCTTAGCCAGGGAAGTGCCCAAATTTATTTCCTTAATTCAACTCATTCCTATATAAAAATCCGCTACATTTGCCTGAATAGCATTGCCATCTCTTCTTTTGCCTGTTTTTTTGCAACTATTCATGCTCAAATCGAGTAGCGCAACTGTTATAAAAATACGCCATTTACCTACCTATATGTAAAAAATAAAAAAGATTAGTTCTTCACCTTAGATTTCTGCTTAACATTTTGCTATTTTAGAGATTATTCTGCTTAACTGCACAGTTAATCATTTGAAATATCCGAAACGAAGTATTACTGCTTAAATTTCATCTTTCAAAAGTGCAAGTCATCCTCTTATTTTTGCAAATCAAAGTACCTGTTACAAGTAATAATTTCGCTTGCTTATTCACTGCTAATTTCTTAAAACAGGTAAATGAAATCTTGTTATTATACATTGTAGTTATTAACCACTCCGGCGCCGATCGATCGCTCGCTAGGGCTTTCGCTGCCTCAGCTGTTCTTTTGTCTCCGGCCGGCAAACGTTGTCGAGCAACCAGTAGAAGTCAGAGCGTGAGCCGGATTGGAATTTGCCTATATTCACAGCATTTTTCTACTTCTTTTGTTAAGTTTGTGGTGAAATTTGTGCTTTGTTGATTGTTATTTTGTACCGTGATGTCTAAAAGTGGAGAAACTGCACCGAGGTCTCCCTTAGAGGGCATTTTAAAGTTAAACATTCCGTCAACAAGTGTTAATGCTAATAATAATGCTAAAAATAGTGATAAATATGATTTAAAAGATTTAAACACCAAACGAAGTTCCGTGAAAGGTCGTATTACGAAATACAAAAACTTCTTAAGTAAGTATATCGAGTCAGATTCCATGACGCGAACTGATTATTATTTAATTACCCAAAAGTTTGATCGATTTCGTGAAATGTCCATTCAGTTTTGTGCATTGCAGTCGGAAATAGAAACTCTTAATCCAACCAATTTGGATAGTGAGTTGGACACAAGAGAGGAGATTGAGTTGGACTTTTCTTTGCTTATTGCACAAACTCAATGTCTTCTAGAAAAACATCAAATCACTTTATTTAAAACCGATCAAGCTGATAATGGTGACTTAAAATCAAACTGTAGTAATTCTTGTCGTCATAATAGTAATAATACAATGGGTTTTAAATTACCAACAATTAAAATTGCGAACTTCGATGGAACATTTTATAAATGGCTCGAGTTTCGAGACACGTTCTCGTCGCTTATTCACAACAATGACAAAATTGAAGCCATTCACAAATTTTACTACTTGAACTCTTACCTTGAAGGAGAAGCTTCTCGTGTCATTAGCAATTTGGAGGTGAGTGCGTCAAACTATAAAGAAGCTTGGGGTCTCCTCTGTGAGAGATACAACAACGAAAAACAGCTCATTAATAATCATTTAAATTCATTGTTGAATATTCAACCAGTACATCGTGATTCTGCCAAAGGTTTACGATATTTAGTTGATCACATTTCGAAAAATTTGCGAGCTTTAAACACGCTGGGTGAACCAACCGAATCATGGGATACCTTGATCATCCATTTGTTCTCAGCAAAGCTTGACAATCTTACTAGTGTCAAATGGGAAGAATATAAAAATGCTTTAAGTAAGTCTCCTTCTTTAAAAGAATTTTTTAATTTCCTTAAAGGTCGTTCGGATGTTCTGGAATCCATTCATCATAATAAGCCTGAACGCCTTAGCAATTATAAGTGCGAGCCGCACTCGTCATCGGTTCATAAATATGAAAAGTCACACGCGAAATCCTTTGCAATTTCAGCATCGTCTGGATCGGCTCCTGTGGCGTGCGTCCTGTGCAACGGCAGCCATCGTTTGTATGATTGTGCTTCTTTCCTGGCAAAGCCTGTGGACCAGCGCATCTCCGAAGTGCTGCGCTTGAAACTGTGTCTCAACTGCTTACGCAAGGGGCACTCGTCTCGTCAATGCAGGTTAGGTCCATGTTCTTCTTGTAAAGGGCGACATAACTCACTGTTGCATAAAGAAAATATTCAGGCTGTAAACACGTCAAACACGCACGCTGTTATATCCACGACTGAAAGCTATGTCGAGCAGGATTCGAGTGACAATGTTATGAGTATGTCGTTGACATCAAATAATAATAATAATGTGCTTCTTTCAACTGCTTTAGTCGATGTATACAATCCTCACACGGATCAGCACCTCACAGTTCGAGCTTTGCTAGACAGCGGGAGTCAAACGTCTCTAATAACTAACAAATTAAAAAATGAGTTAAACTTGGCTCCTCAGCTATCCCGAGTCGATATTGTAGGTGTAGGCAACAAGCCACTATCCAACGCTTTTCAACGTTGTGAGTTAAAGTTAAAGTCAAGGCACAATAATTTTGAAACAAACGTATCTTGTCTAGTTTTGCCTCAAATTTCGAGCAGCTTGCCGAATAAAACATTTGATATATCTCTTATAAATTTGCCTTGCAACTTTGAATTGAGCGATCCTACATTCAATAAGTGCGCACCTGTAGACATGCTTATAGGCGCCGATTTGTTTTGGACTCTAATTGAACCCGAAAAATTAGTTCTGGGCCCTAATAAACCTATAATGCTTAAGTCAAAACTTGGCTGGGTTTTGACCGGCCCATTTTCATCAAATGATAAAGGCCGTATGGATTCTGTACAGTGTAATCATCTTTCATTAAATTGCGATAAAAACAATTACATTTCTAATGAGGTTTTAAACGAGCAACTAACAAAATTTTGGACGTTAGAACAAATCCCGTCAAAATTCACTCAGCTAACCGATGATGACATATTGTGCGAAAATCATTTTGTAAACAATACATATCGCAACGTGGACGGTCGGTTTTGCGTCCGCTTGCCGCTGGTGTCTGAGCCAGACTGCCTAGGGAACTCGTTTAATACAGCTAAAAGGCAATTTTTAACACTTGAAAAGCGTTTCTTACGGAATCCACAGCTTAAAAATATGTATTCACAATTTATTGAAGAATACTTTGATTTCGGTCATCTATCGATATCTAAAGTACTAATTCCACCCCAATCTTATTTTATTCCACATCATGCAGTACTACGTCCTTCCAGTGAATCTACTAAGTTACGCGTTGTTTTTAACGGCAGTTCGAAAACAACATCAGGTTACTCGCTGAATGATTTGCAAATGACAGGTCCACATATTCAAGACCTCTTGTTTAATATCCTGCTTAGATTCCGTCAATATTCTTTTGTCCTATCAGGCGACATTGAAAAAATGTACAGAATGGTCGAGGTTCAGGATAGTGACCGGAACCTGCAGATGATATTGTGGCGTGAAAGTGACAAAGAGCCGATAAAATCATTTAAACTTAATACTGTAACGTATGGGCTGACGAGTTCAAGTTTTTTAAGTACTCGTTGTTTGTGGCAGTTGGGCGAGGAGTGTAGCGATCAAAAAATAAAAACAATCATTCAAAATGACTTCGTAGTCGACGACTTATTAACCGGCAGCGACAATCAAGAAGGATTATTTTACATAAAAAAGTCAGTTGAAAGTGCACTAGCTGCCGGATGTTTTAATCTGCGAAAGTACCGTTCTAATTTGCCGTCAATATTAACAGAAACCGGCAATACACAAAAAAATCTCATCATTAGCTCGTCCTCACATACTTTAGGTGTAGGTTGGAATCCCAACGAAGATTACATACATTTCCCTACAAATTATGAAAATAAAAACAAAATACCTACGAAACGGTCTATATTATCGGATTCGTGCAAGGTATTTGATCCGCTTGGACTGTTAAGTATATTTACAATTAAACCTAAAATACTAATTCAGAGGTTATGGATAGAAAAAAATTCTTGGGACGAACCAGTGCCCAATGAGATTAGGAAATCATGGTTATCGTTTATTAATAGCATGAAATATCTTCACGAACTGCAAATTCCAAGGCATGTTTTATGTAAAGAACCGATTTATATCGAAGTACACTCGTTTTGTGACACGTCACAGGCTGCTTTTTCCGCCTGTATTTATCTAAGATCGGTAAATAAACAAGGTGACGTCACAGTTCGCTTGCTATGCGCAAAGGCAAGAGTGGCATCGGTGAAACCGACCACTATTCCCCGATTAGAACTGTGCTCGTGTTTATTGGGCGCGCAGCTCGCGGACGCAGTGTGTCGCGCGTTGCGTTGTGTTATCAATCGCAAGGTATATTGGAGTGACTCATCTATAGCGCTGGCGTGGTTGGGTACGAGATACGATAAGTTGAAAACTTTTGTAGCGAATAGGGTTAGCATGATTACAGAGCTAACAAAAGGTTCGGAATGGCGTCACGTACCCACTCACTTGAATCCGGCCGACCTGGCTACACGCGGCGTGGATATAATTAAAAATAATAATTTAAAAATGTGGTGGACTGGTCCTGCCTTTTTATTACACCCTGAATCTTCGTGGCCATCGTCCAGTTCAAATATAAATGATAATATAATACATGATTTACCTGAAGTCAAGGTAAACATTAGTTCTTTAAATGAAAACAAGGAATTACTTATTGACTTCAATCGGTATTCAAAATTAAACTTTTTACAACGATCGTTCGCTTACGTGCTTCGTTTTATAACCAATTGTAAAAAGCCTAGGGATAAAAATGTTGATGTTTTACAGCCTGAAGAACTCTCAGCTTCTTTTCGTAAGCTAGTATATTTAGCTCAAGCTGAAAGCTTTCCCAAGGAGATAAGCATCCTCCGCTCCAAGCGCGTTTTAAATTCAAAAAGTCAGTTGATATCATTGAATCCCTTTTTGGACAGTGAACATATACTGAGAGTTGGTGGGCGTTTAACATTGTCTTGTTATCCATTTGAAAAGCGTCATCAAATGTTGCTTCACGCTAGGCACAGTCTCACCAAACTGTTATTTCGCCAGGAGCACTTGCGTCTTCTCCACGCTGGTCCACAGCTGCTGCTGTATTCTATAAGAGATTTTGTTTGGCCCATAGCAGGCAGAGATTTAGCTCGCTCCATAGCCAGACAATGTGTTAAATGCAGAAGGATTAGCGGTAAGACGGTGACTCCCATTATGGGATCGCTGCCTGAGCAGCGTGTCAATCCTGATTTTCCATTTGTTAGTACGGGTGTCGACTTTGCTGGACCTTTTTTAATTACCGATCGCAAAGGAAGAGGCTGCAAAATTACGAAATGTTATCTCTGTTTGTTCGTGTGCCTACGGTACAAGTGCTTGCATCTGGAAGCTGTAAGTGAGCTGTCTAAAGAAGCTTTCATTTTATCATTGCGTCGCTTTATCTCTCGTAGAGGGAAGCCCGTCGAAATGTTTTGCGACAATGGACGCAACTTTGTTGCTGCCGCTAAGGAAATTGATGACTTTATAACTACTCATGCTAATGACATTACAGGCTTTTCTTCTGGAGAAGGTATAAAGTTCAAGTTCCAACCGGCTTACGCTCCGCATTTTGGAGGCTTGCATGAGGCTGGCGTTAAGTCAGCTAAGTATTTTTTAAAACGTAAATTAGGTCAAACACATTTGACATTTGAAGAGCTGGCAACTCTATTTAGTCAAATTGAGGCAATCCTAAATAGTCGGCCTCTCTGTCCCTTGTCATCTAGCCCTGACGATTATCATCCCTTAACTCCTGGGCACTTCCTCATAGGAAGACCACTCACGTCATTGCCATCACCAGACTTGGAGCAAACTAAATGGAACCAATTGGATCGATTTAAACGATTAGAATCGCTACGTCAAGAGTTTTGGAAACGCTGGCAGTTGGAGTACGTAACTGAATTGCAACAAAGGCACAAATGGCGTATTCCCGGTCGACAACTTCAAGCTGGAGACCTGGTTCTCATGAAGGAAGAGAACATTCCACCCATGGACTGGCGCTTGGGACGAATTGTTTCTTTGTTTCCTGGCAAAGATGGCATCGCACGTGTCGCCGATGTCCAAACTACTGCTGGTACTTATCGACGAGGTGTCAAATACCTATGCCCCCTGCTGGAGAACGTAGAAGACACCCCATTGGAACCAGCTGCTTCCAAGGCCCCGGAGGATGTTCCGGCGGAGCAAGGCGCCTGAGACGCGCGGGGCGGACTTACGCCCCTCCACTTACTTGCTTGCTTGCTTGCTAGACGACCGTCGCACCGCACTCACCGAAATTAAAATTAATTTATTTGTTTTAATACATAAGTTGTGTATTTTGGATTACACGCCTGTTAAATTTGGAGTCAGATTTTCATTCATCCATCCCGCAAGGAACATACACTAAAGTTCAAAAGCGAATTGTTGTGAGTAGGTCAATTCAAATTTGAACTAAACTTCACACATTAACTCTGCCACAATAGAGCTGTGCTTATTAAATTTACGGAGCTCAAATTTGGCTTTTAGCACAGCAGCAAAAATGTAAACGCATCATTAGCTACATTCATTTTAGGCTTCGAGCTGCCGAGTAAAGAGAGAAGTTCCTAGCAACCAATCATAATCAGACGAATAAACAGTAGAAACGAAATAAGGGCGCCACTTCTGTCGTCAACTGTCACAGTTTTGCGCAAAATTTTGCAATATGGCAATAATTCTGCAGGACCATTTTCATACAGAATCATTGTGCACTTTGCTATCGGAGTGCAGTATCAATCATCGACCGACCAAGTAATCGCTTGATCACTTTTGAACCTTATCCCTTAGATATACGGACGAAAAGTGGTAAAGCAATTTCTTGGTCGACTATACATCCAATTTTATTCATTTCTATTGATTTATGCGTGAGAGAATAAAAATCTTAATCCCAATTCACTTCCGTATTACGTTGAATTCCATACTGAAACTTTATGATTATAATTTGATGCTAAATAAGTGTGACTATATCAAATAGAATGTAAATAATGATTAGTATACTTAATTTAAAAAAACCGGCAAAGTGCGAGTCGTACTCGCCCACCGCGGATTCCGTACAAAACCCACTCTCTAAACATACCGGTGGATAGAAATAAACAACTGCATTGATTATATTATTAGAAATCCAAAAACACATGACGGTAGCTTAATGCGGCGAGGTAGCAGCACCATCTATGAGTGTCTTTTCGAAACCAATCTTGGTACAAACGGCAGGCCGATGTTGAATCGATCGCATGGGTATAAAACGAATCCTCGTAAACCTTGTTGCGCCGAGAGGAAGTGCCATCTGTGGTCTTTTGCGTAAAACTTAATAGATTTTTTTGTGATGTAACTACAAATTTACGGTCTTCGGACTATTTCCATTATTTGTGCTGTGAGTGAGACCTTGTTTCTTGCCAAATTTCATGGTTCTAGGTCAATGTGAAGTACCCTATAGGTTTTCGATTGCCTTGCAAATGTATGAAATAGGTATGCGGCATAAACGGACGTATCTTTTGATTGCGTTGATTTAGTAGGTTGATTTTTTCACAAATCTAAGAAACTGTTGACTTGAGTATTTGGTTTAAATTTCAAATCCGCACGTTCCTGAGAAAAAGGGTCTTGAAAAATTTAACTGTCTGTCAACGATTTTTGAATAAGCAATCTTTGTAATTATTACCGACAGCCGGACAGAAAGGCAGACAGATATGGAGTCACATCATGCATGGGGGTCATTGGGGGTTCCTTTTTACCCGACAACCGCCAGAAGGGAGGGCTATTATCCAGAGCATTTTTTTTTATTTTAGAGCGATTTTAGCGTCCCGTATTTAACACTAATCATTTTACAAGCTTTAAATAAAAAATATAGCATTTGCACGCTGTATAATTTGTAATTTCAAGACCGCAAATTGAACTGTTATATTAGTTTAACAAAACAGATTGAAATCAAGATCGATTTATGGATTAGCTGTGGTGGCGTTTTATAAGCTGCGCGCGCGCCGAGCGCCGCCACTCGCCGCCATGTCCCCGCCCTGCTGCTCGCTGCTGGCGCTCGCCGCCACCGCGCTGCTGCACGCCGGCATCGCTAACGGGAGTGAACCGCAGTGCAATTCAGCTGAAATTGGTAACAATGAATCGTTTATTAAGGAATCGACTACACAGCTGCTCAAAATACGTTGACGCACCGTAAACGCAGCGACGTGACTCATGCCATGCGTCACGTTATTAACGCACACTAGAGCATCGTCCACACCGGAGCTCAAAAACCGCATTGATAGTGTGTACCAAAAAGGCTGTAACCATTACGTTGCTGCGTTTACGACGCGGTAGCGTTTTTTGTGCTGGTGTGGACGATACGTCAAAATCGTGACACACGAGTCAAGTCACTGCGTTTACGGTGCGTCAACGTATTTTGAGCATCGGTGTGGTCGATCCTTATGGGTCATTTTTGACACTATTTTACGATGATACGTTAAAGCTTGCGTTTTTTGTTACCAGGTGATAGTGGCACGGACACCAAAGAAGTTCTGAAGCTTCACATCAATCGGACACAGAGTGTCATTGACCTTCCTGCTGATGTAAGATAATTACACCTATTTAATTATTGTTTACGCCTTTAAACAGTGGGCGACTTTTGCAGCAGCGCGACAACGTTTCATAAACGCACGACTGAATTGCAATCAGGACACCACAGATTGCACAACATTATTTCAGTACCGATACGATCTCATTCAACAAAACGGCGTTTTCTCAACTCCGGCTATTTGTTTGGGCTGTTTGCGAGTGGGATTCACTATTTCAGCTTCGTCCTAGAGGCATCAGCAACACTGCGTACAATAGATTTATCCATAATTTTTAGTGAGACGAGAAACTCTATTCTTCTAAATAAAAATACTAAACAAAATAAGTATCTGGGGACAATTCAGGGCCGCGCCGCCCCTGTGTGCGAAGTGTGCGGCGCACACTGGCGCCGAGACAATAGGGGCGCCGCTATTGAAATTTACAAATTAACATATAAGAAATAAAATAAGTTGAAACATTAAGATTCGTGAAAAAAAAGAGGCGTGTCATAGGTTTCGCACACAGGCGCCGTGGGGGGTCCGCCGATTATGTTATTTTAGTGAAATAGGGGCCAGTAGTAATAACGTAACAGTGTATGTGCTACAGGCGTGCGCCGAGCCCACGAGCAAGACGGTGGGCGTGGTGGTGACGGCGTGCGACCCGTTCGGCGCGGCGCCGCAGGTGGAGCTGCGCGACGGCCGCGCGCGCGCCGCCGTCGCCTGCGCCTGGACGAGCGGGCAGACCTGCCCCGCCGGCCTCGACTTGGTCGTCACACAAAACTGCGCTCCGTCTTTATGAATACACTGATACATTCTGCAGTTTCATCTCTCACTAGTTTCAGGATTCAACGCCATATTTCAATTTTTTTTAATAAAACAGGAAGACAACCAAGCTAGAATTATCTGATGGTAAGGGATCACTATACCTATAGACACCGGCGTCACCAAGGGGACTGCAGATGCGTTGCCAACCCAGAGGGTTAAAATGCAATACCTCTTATGCCAGTAATTTCACCAGCAGTCTCGCTCTACACGCTGGAACACAGAGTAAGGAAACATTTTCCGGAATAAAGGAAACATTTATATAAGTATTCTAACGTTATTCATAAAAGGGTAACATAATGTGTTAAAATCAAAAACATTGTATCGATACTAAATAATTAGATAATATCAGTTTCGTAACGGTTTAGTAACGTTTTATATGAGTCAAGTACAAAACTGATATTTTTTAGTAACGGTTCCGTTTTTTGATTTTAACCAAGTATGTACATTATATACTTTAGGACCACGTATCCAACTTTCCACACCGGCTGCTCAATGTACTGCAGATGTAGGTACCTATTTGTACCTGCTAGGCATTTCTTCAGGAAGAAAGTCAATCGTCATTAAAATAAAACTAGTTTTTGGCTAGATTTACTGGTTAAATTAACATTAAAAAAAAAAAGCATCAACTGGTGTAGGGTATTCGCATCGCTACCAGAGTTCAAATATGACTTTTTAAATAATTAATAGATTCAGGCATTATTTTGCCGCAAATCCGCAGACACAATATCAATAAATTGGAACTAATTAATTATGAATAATTGTATTGTTATTGGTAATTTGTTCCAATTTACTGTGAATAGTTTGTGGATATAGCGCGTAAAATATTAGAATTAACACAGTAAAAGCACTTTGCAGCCGAACATAGACCTTTGAATAAGCAAAAGCAGGGTTTAAAAACACAGATCAACCAATTGTGGCAGCCCGGCGCTGGCTGTCGTTTTTAGGCCAATAAACTATTTAACCCATACTGTCTCTAGAGTTACGAAAATTGTCTCTTAGCGTTACTGTGTAATAGTTTTAAAAAATATTTTGCTGTATAATAGGTTAAAGTCATGCAGAAAAACGTGGGTAACCATAAATTTAATCACAGAATAGAAATGTATTGTAATAAAAAGGTTCAATTGTCAGAAATATTGCGGACAGAGTGTCGGTAAAAAGTTGATTGAGCCTTCTACGAATACAATTGCTTCTTAAACACAATATTATGATATTGATAGGGTTTTCAAACACAAGCTGATGCCTATTGTTTTTCTTGGCATACTTTTACCATACATGAATCGCCTAATATGCCACAGCACATCTGGAATCAGACAACAATACAGAACTTCTGAAGAATAATAAAATCGTAAAAAAAAATCATGGCTATTGATTAAGGTTTTTAGGGTAGGAAACGTTATTTACGTTTGTATGGAGAGCATTTCTTGCGATTGGGTACACAATCTTCTTAACCGTGAGACATGAACACCAGCGCGGCGTGATGAGGCTCTAGAGTTGTATCACGTGACGCCTCCACACCAAGTAATTTTGCTCAGGTGCACCTGCACAAATCTTCTCGATACGCGTTAACTCGCTACGTAAGTCAGTGTGTCTCTCTTTTACTGGGTTAGTCAGAAAGAGACGCACCGAGTTACGTAGCGAGTTATCGCGTATCGAGAAGATTCGTGCTAGGCGCACTGATTATGTCAGCCGTGAGAAGTTTAAGCGAGCTATAACCTAACGCTTAGGAATGCAAGAGGTTGTCTGAACCGCTCGACTCTGTCGTATCATAAGATATAATTTATTTGTAAAAGTTAGTAGATGCGCCCCAGGTGACTCGCCGCCGAGCTGTATACGAACATTAATATTTCTCGCAATCTGTTTGTCTTTCGGCTAATTTGCATTTATATTGGATCCGCCGCCGTCTTTTCAGAAGCGCCGCGCGCGCAGCATCGGCAGATAACGACAAACAAACAGAAATGGGAAGTGTTGCTTACCGTTGTTGATGGCGCCGAACTCATTACCGATTATTTGAAAAGGCTTAGCACAAATTTACACCAAAAACATAAAGTGGTCATGTTCGTCATATTCGTTAAAAAGGAAGTCCGAGATTTTCGTTGTTCAGTAGGTTTCGTTGATAATTGATATCAAAACTGTGCAAGCTTTGTAGAAAATCCGTATATGTATAAGTACATACTTGTATATATAGGTACATATTAGTAACTTAATACAAATCAGAGTAATAACAAGATGATGCTGACTGACACACATAGCTTGAGTAACTGTATTACGAAGGAGTGTTTAATAGATGAAAATAAACTTTTCCGCCTGATTAAGCGACAAAATGAAACTAACACACACACCCACTCCTATACACGCACATATACACAACACACGCAGAAAGAGAGAGAGGAGGAGAGAGAGAGAGACAGCCAAAGACATGGACAGCAGTAGCGAGTAAAAACTAACGAGTCGTTACTCGTTAGTTTTAACTCGAGTCGAGTGTCGTCCGCCCCGCTGCCTTTGTCCCGCGCGGCGGGTATCGGGTGACGCGGCACCCGGCACCCGGCGGCACCCGTGTCCTGACCCGCCCATTGTCCGTTGCGCATTATAATGGAGGTTATTCTTTGTGCAAAGAAAGTTGATAATGCATAAGCGTTATTGGGAGTGAGCTTCCGACGAGCTGAAGAACATAATGAGTTCCATTCAACTTTCAATTGGATGACGTGGCTTGAAAATGTCTCGAACCCATTTTTGAATTGAACTTCACGTTTACGAATAAGTATTTTAAATAATTTTTATTTGGGTTTTAGGGTTCTGAATCCAAACGGCAAACCGAAGGCACTCTGCTGTCTGTTTGTCCGTCCGTATGTCACTGGTCTCTAACTTGTAAACGGACTTACAGATCTAAAATGAATATAAAATGAGAAAATATCCCACTTTTTTTTTATATGTTACATTTCATTAAATTGAAATGAGCCGAAAAAACGTTCTCTTCGCGGCAGGTGTGGCGTCATTATACTATTTAAGACTTATTGTAAAACCGACTAATAGGGGAATATAATAATAAGCTTACCAATGTCCAGTCAGTATTAATTTATTTATCACATACATATCACCATTAGAAAATACTTGATGCAACTGACAACTAAACATTCATTTTTTATAAAAACAAAAGCAATACAAAAACATTAATAGACAAAACCGTAGAAAAAGGTAAAATACATACAAAAAGAAGGTCTGTCGCCAACACCACCCCCCGGTGCAGAGCACCAGTCTGTTAGGAAGCGGCAGCTAAGGTGTTGTTAGCCTATCTTGCTCTAAAAGCAAAGGCACCACTTTGCGCACTGGCCTTTTCATAATCCCTTTGCACGTAATTATCTCCACTACTCGAACTGTTCCATCTGGCCCAGTAAACAACTTTGAAATTCGTCCTCTTGGCCAGGTTCCTCGCGGCAACGATTGGTCCACTATGAGGACCGGGTCACCCACTTGAAATGGGAGTCGAGAAGCACCTGTTGATCTGGGGACTAATGAAGGGAGATATTCTTTTATCCACCGGGCCCAAAATATCTCTGCCAGGCGGAGCGCCTTTCTGTAATCATCACGGCTAAGTAGGTCGGTGTCGGTGAAAGAATTTGCTGCTTCTGTTGACGGAGTGCCCAAAAGGAAATGAAATGGTGTTATAGCCTGGAGCGTGTCTGCATCAACTGGAACATGTGTAAGAGGTCTTGAGTTGACAATCGCCTCCGCCTCCAGCAACAAAGTCGCCAGCAATTCCTCCTTAGGGGCCTTTCCGACGACTGCTGCCGATAAAGCCGACTTCACTGAACGGACCAGGCGCTCCCAGGAGCCTCCCATCGACGGCGCTGCAGGGGGAATGAATGCCCACTCAATTTTGAAGCCCGCAGCAAAGTCAAAGACCTGAGATAGTTGATTGGCGGCGCCGACAAAAGCCGTTCCATTGTCGGACACAATCCGCACTGGGCACCCCCGACGAGCAATAAACCGGCGTAGCACCATGATTGCCGCATCCGCTGAGAGGGATCCCACGATGTCTAAGTGAACAGCCCTGGTGGTAAGACACGTAAAAAGAGCCACCCAACGCTTTTCCCGTCTGCGTCCGATTGCAACTTCAAGTGGACCAAAGTAATCGAGGCCAGTGAAAGAAAATGGTCGCTTATGGTGGGCTAACCTATCTTCAGGAAGGTCACCAAACCTAGGCACAGACGGAAGAAGCTTTTTTACTCTGCAAAACCTGCATTGCTTGGCAACAGACTTAACACTGGGGCGTAAGGCCAAGATATAAAACCTCCCGCGCAGGAAGTTAACCACGGTCTCTGTATTACCGTGGCCAAATTTTGTGTGATAGTGGTCTATAAGTAGCCTTACGACTGGGTGTCGACCGTCCAGTACGATGGGGTTGACGTCCTGCGCGGGTGCCTCTGAAACAGCGGCAATTCTACCATACAGGCGCATCAGGCCGTCCTCTCCTAACTTCAAAGTGAAGTTCTTAAGCTTTCCTTGGTTGGTTGGAGGAAGACCTGCTGTAAGCCTCGTGAATTCCTCGTGAAAAGAATCCAATTGAGATTTTAATAATAGATGCCTTTCAGCCTCCACGATTTCTTGCGATGACAGCGGTTCTAAAACTCCGGAAGAAACCCTGGAGGTAGCACTTGGTAATTCCGAATTTGAAGGCTTAATCAATGAAAGTCGAAAAAGTTTAGCACAATAATGTGCGCGAGCAGTGGCTCTGACCAAGCGAATCCATTTACAAAAGTGCGATGGATCTGCGACTACGGCAGATGGTAACCGCGGTCGCTCTACCAGAAGTAGCGTCAACGAGTGCTCGGGTTTCATTTCCTCGAGTACGGGCGGAACGGTAGCTGAAGGCTCACGTGGCCATTCGTCGGGATGGGAAAAGAGAAATGTTGGACCTTTAAACCATCGAGACGATGAAGAGAGGGGACATTGGCCTCGAGTGGCGTCATCCGCGACGTTAAGAGCAGATGGTACGTAACGCCAATCAGCCACGTCTGTCGTTTCTAATATTTCACCCACTCGATGGGCCACAAATGGTTTAAAAGTTCGGGCATCGCTGCGCAACCATTTTAAGACTGTGAGAGAGTCTGTCCAGAAGTAAACTTTTGATGCAGTTATGCGATGTGCCTCCAATATGTAGGTTGCGAAGCGAGCCGCCATCAGAGCCGCCTGTAACTCCAATCGAGGAATAGACGCAGGTTTTAACGGGGATAAACGCGCCTTTCCACCTATAAGAGCTAATTCAACCGAGCCGTCCTCACAAACAAAACGCCAAAAGGCCACACAAGCATATGCTAACTCACTAGCATCGGCTAGGACATGGAGCTGACTTTCCCGTTTTGGTTTAGTTAGGTAACAACGTGGTATGGTGATGCTCGCGGAAACATCGGCTAAACTCGCGAACCAACCCTGCCATTTTGTTTTTGCCGAACTAGGCAGCTCTTCGTCCCAGTCTATACCCATTCGCCACGTTTCTTGAAAAAGAATTCGACCCGCAATTACTACGGGCATCAAAAAGCCAAGAGGGTCGTAAACACGCATAAGGTGGGAAAGTACCATCCTCTTGGTGAATTTGAGAGGAAGGTCGGAAGATTTTCTAAAACTAAGGGAGTCATCGTTGATATTCCAGGCCACCCCCAAAATTCGTATTTGCGAAGGAGATAGCGGACCGAGACTCACCTCGGAGGCGTTGACGGCAATTGCTTCAGGCTTCAATAAAGACAGAGCCGCAGGGTCATTAGAGACCCATGATCGCATCTCTAAACAGGCTGCCTTGTGAATAGCAACAATATCGGCCGCCAAGCGAGCAGCATGCTCAGGACTGTCAACGCTTCCGAGGTAGTCGTCCATATAATGATCATTTATAATAGCCTCGACTGCCTCCGGAAACTTGTCTTTGTGCTCCAAAGCGTTTTTATCTTTTAAAAAGATCGCGGTGCACGGACTGGAGGTGGCACCGAAGATCATCGAGGACATTCTATATTCCTGTAACGGTAAGGATGGATCAGTCCGCCAGAGAAACCTTTGTGCGTCCCTGTCCTGCTCTCTAATTTTGGTTTGCGGAAACATCTCTCGTATGTCACCATTTAGTGCTATCTTTCCTTCCCGAAAACGCATAAGAATTGCCAATAAAGGTTGTAAAAGATCAGGACCGGGAAGCAAAAGAGAGTTTAAGCTGGTTCCAGAACACCTAGCAGCAGCGTCATGTACTAACCTCAACTTTTGTTTTTGAGGGTGGTACACGCCGAAATGAGGTAAGTACCACAAAATGTTACCCAAGGACGCTTTGCTGGTACAAAGTTCAGCATAGTTCTTTTCTACCATTCCGTTAATATACTGACGGTATGCATTCGCGTAGATTTCATCTTTCTTAAACTTTCTCTCTAAACTGAGAAATCTAGATAGAGCCAAGTTATAACTGTTAGGAATAGTCTTGATATCTGCTCGCCAAAGTAAACCCGTTTCAAATTGTCCTGAGGGTAGCCGCCGAGTAGTCTGTTCGAGTATTTTCAGAGCTCGCTCATCATTTACGCTGTGGATGTCCTTCTTTGTGATTCCAATTGCATCAAGGCGGTAATGGTCTTTTATTAAGGACTCTAACTCCACCACTGAGCTATGATGAACGAATTCCGTAGGTTTACTAGAAAGTTTTCCAAATACTGTCCATCCTAAAGCGGTCTGAACTGCAGCAGGCTGACCACGAAGACCCCGTCTAATGCTATACGGTAAAGATAGATGCCAATTGTCTATACCAATTAGTAACATGGGCTTAGCATCCTCGTAAGTCAGCTCACTGACCAAATCCTGAAGGTGGGGAAATTTCGTCAAATCCCCGGTGCGTGCAGTTTGGCACGTAATACCCAAATTGGGGACAGAACGAACCCCCTTTAAGAGAAAACTTTCTACAGAGTTTTTACCTTTTATATTCAGATCGACGTAATTCACTTCTGACTTCTTTGAGAGTCCTCCTATGCAGTTAACTTGAATGAAACCTTTTGGACCTTGTGCGCCAACTGCTTCAGCGACCGACTGGTCTATCAGAGTGACAGTGGAGCCATCATCAAGCAAAGCGTAAATATTCATCTCCCCTTTTGGGCCTGATACTGTCACTGGGACTACCTTCAATAACGACTGAAGAGAAGATGATGACGCCGTTGGCTCTGCATGGTCTCCGCTTGTGTGAGCCACTACCACTCGGTCGGCTTCAGGCTCAGGTGCGGTGTAATTTACGATATTAGATGGTTCAATGTGAAGCAGCGTGTGATGACCACCGATTTTGCAGCCTTTTACATCGCAGTTAGTCTTGCAACGACGATAGAAGTGGCCACCCCTTTTTAAACATTTATGGCATACTTTGTTTTCTTTTGCCCAGTGCCATCTATCATCCACCTGCAAAGACAAAAACTTATCACATTTGACAACATAATGTCCAGATTTCAGACAGTACCGACAAAACTCGATAGATGGTGCTGCCGTTCCAGGTTTAGCAATATACGCTGCTTGCCTTTTAGATGGCAACACTGTCGGTTTTGCAGCAATTTTCTTCTGTGGGACGTGGTTTACAAAGGTTGCATAACAATCCTTATCGGTGACGTCTGCCTGCTCTATGGTTGCGGCCTCTACGGTTGCATGCGTCCGAGCTCTGTCTATGACTTTTGGACGTGAACCGTCATCGACAAGCCCAAATCTCAAATGAACCCGTGATTGATGCGTGAGAAAGTCAGAAAGAAGTTGTAACTTAAATTTAGACACATTATCGATAGAATTCATAAATGCATAATCAACCCATTTCTCACGCAACAGAGGGGTTAATTTGGATAGCACGCTGTGCAACAGCTCTGGCGAGGCAAGGAACTCGATCGAGTTTAACATTTTAATTGTATGAACGCAGTTGCGTACCGTACAAGCAAGCTGATGAAGCTCCTTGCCACCATCCAAACATGCTGGCAGCTTGGCCATGGCCTTCACTTCCGATACCAAATGGCGAATGAGAAGCTCAGGCTGCCCAAACTGCTCCTGAAGAGCCGCCATGATCTCGTTTGGATCTTGAGAAAGAGCCAAGAGTGTAACGACAGAGTCACGCGCGGCCCCTCTGAGAGCATTATTAAGACGGCCTATATTTTCCGTTGGCGAGAAAGAGTTTTTCGAATTTATAAAGCATGATCTAAATGTTAACCAGTGAGTAGGCGAACCGGAAAATATAGGCAAAGTAACATCTCTTACCTTACCACTGCCACGGGCGAGATCGGTTATGACCTCAGCCAGTTTCTGCAGGTCACTAGAAGGTTTAGGTGTTGTGTTAAATACCTGCGCATTATTATTATTATTTGTAAATATCTTAGCGTCATGTGTACCTAATAAGTGTGTAGTTGTACAAGTGTCGTAGACATTAGGTGGGGCAGGCTGCAGCGCCGATGGCGCGGAGTGCAGCCAAGTGGCCTGACCAATGGCATCCTTTGTAGCACAGCTACCTGGTTGCATCCATACGTAACCATGGTCTTCTTTTGCGTTCGGTTCTAATACGCACGTAGCAGAAGGCGGGTGTTCACGCGTTGGAAGTACGGCGGCACCCATGGTGAAAGGCGCGCGCTCGTCACAGTACGCGAGCGATGCAGGCGCGGCAAGAGGCGCGGGCTCGCGTGCTGGATGTGCGGCGGCGCCGTACGGCGCACGCTCGCCGCAGGGCGCAAGCGGTGCCGGCGCGGCATAAGGCGCGGGCTCGCGCACTGGAAGTGCGGCGGCGCTGTAAGGCGCATGCTCACTGCAAGGCGTAAGTATTGACGGTATCTCAAAAGGCGCAGGCTCGCGCGCTGGAAGTGCGACGGCACCGTAAGGCGCACGCTCGCCACAGGGCGCAAGAAGAGGCGCGGGCTCGCACACTGGAAGTGCGGCGGCGCCGTAAGGCGCACGCTCGCCGCAGGGCGCGAGTGTAGACAGCGAGGCAAAAAGCATGGGCTCGCGCGCTGGAATTGCGGCGGCGCCGTAAGGCGCACGCTCGCCGCAAGGCGCAAGTGTCGACGGCGTCTCAAAAGGCGCGGGCTCGCGCACTGGAAGTGCGGCGGCACCGTAAGGCGCACGCTCGCCGCAGGGCGCGAGCAATGCCGGCGCGACAAGAGGCGCGGGCTGGCGCACTGGAAGTGCGGCGGCGCCATAAGGCGCACGCTCGCCGTAGGGCGCGAGCGATGCCGGCGCGACAAGAGGCGCGGGCTCGCGCACTGGAAGTGCGGCGGCGCCATAAGGCGCACGCTCGCCGCAGGGCGCGAGCGAAGTCGGCGCGACAAGAGGCGCGGGCTCGCGCACTGGAAGTGCGGCGGCGCCATAAGGCGCACACTCGCCGCAGGGCGCGAGCGATGCCGGCGCGACAAGAGGCGCGGGCTCGCGCACTGGAAGCGCGGCGGCGCCATAACGCTCGCCGCAGGGCGCGAGCGATGCCGGCGCGACAAGAGGCGCGGGCTCGCACCCTGGAAGTGCGGCGGCGCTGTAAGGCGCACGCTCGCCGCAGGGCGCGAGTGTTGGCGACACGCCAAAAGGAGCGGGCGATACCTGTTGACTTAACGGTTGGTTAGGCGTAGCGGTGTTTGTCACCCACTTATGTACCATCGAGCTTTTAAACGACGACTGTTGGCTGGCGGATTCATCGAGAGCTGCTAAGTCAGCCTCCAGCTCCATGTTAGCGACAATACGTTCACGCTCTGCCGCCGCACGCTCGCGCTTCGCGGCCGCACGCTCGCGCTCCGCCTCTAGGTCCGCTACGCGGCGCGCGTGTAACGCTTTCACCGCAAGTCGCTGAGCCTGCAGTGACGCCGATGAGCGTTGCGAGCCCTTGCTGGACAGCTGTTTAAGTGGCTGGGCTTGTTCACCGGAGGGTGATGGAACGTTTTGATCCTCCGGGGTAGTAGAAGCCGCCTTCATGGCTCTGGTTAAAACCATTTTTGCAAAATTTGCAAATGATGAAATTTTGAATTGTTTTTTATCGAAACTGGTTGAAATTAACGGGAGAAGGACCAATAAAAACGACTAATAGGGGAATATAATAATAAGCTTACCAATGTCCAGTCAGTATTAATTTATTTATCACATACATATCACCATTAGAAAATACTTGATGCAACTGACAACTAAACATTCATTTTTTATAAAAACAAAAGCAATACAAAAACATTAATAGACAAAACCGTAGAAAAAGGTAAAATACATACAAAAAGAAGGTCTGTCGCCAACATATTGAATAGAGCTCAAGGGTCAAAATCAAAACCACGTACCTTTATTACCATTAATATATAAGTCATAACTTAATATCAGTTTAGTAACGGTTTTGTAACGGTGTAATTAACAAATTATTAATTAAATTTTTACTTTAAAAAAAATCGTTACTAAACTGATATACTTAAATTGTTACAAAACTGTTACGAAACTGGGTAGGTATTTATTATTAATGTCTTTGCTTGTGACCGTCAAATAATTTAAAAAAGTGGGCCGGAAACTACTTTAAGATCATTTGTGTTACAGGATCTGTATTTCAAAAATGAAACTATGTAGTTATAATTTCGAATTTTATAGATAAAGGTTAAATCTAGCTTTAAGCATTGACGGTATTTTTTTTTGCTCTACGAAAAAAGGGATGAGTTTCTCAAGAGATATTTTTAAACGTTTGGGACAGAATGAAATCGTGTGGTAATAAATACATTGCATGGTGTTAAGGCACCCTCGGTGCGTGAGTCCAAGTCGCATTGGCCGATTATTTTCGTAGGTCCTTCCATTAATAAAGCTTATGGATGCGTAGCCGCCGCCGTCGCTACCTAGTGGTTGGATATGCCACAACATCGGCGGCGGCGTGCGCGGGCGGCGCTGAGTGATGAGGATGGATCGGCGACGGCTGCCAGTGGAAATGTTTCGGAGAAACAAATAAATATATTTATATGTGTTGGAGGAATGAAAAAATACTATTTCAGAGGAATGGAGGGACTATCCATTTCCTATTATGCTACGTTCCTATATTTAAATAACGGATTGTTACATTTTGACACGTATACACATCGATCATCGGACATCGGTCGTTGCGTGCCGTTCGCTTAGTCTTGATCATGGTATAAAACATTATCAAAATTAAACTTCAATACTCAGACAAATACGATACGATAAAGTAATGCAATCTTTGCCCTCCAAGGGTGAAATAAAATAAGAATTAAGAATTAAAGATATTAGAAGAGCTATAAAAATCGATATTTATTTAAGTGATTAAGTCAAACGAATTGATGGAACCACCACTGAACTCAGCACCTGCAATAAAAACTCCGCTAGTCTCCGCCGCGTAAACAAGAAAACTAATAAAATGTTGCGCCGCCCGTCGCGCGGCTAACTATTTCCCGTGAAATATTTTTCATCGACAAATGAACTGGGAAAATACGGTTTTATATTGTAGTTTACCTGGCCTACTAGGTATTGGAGAAATAAACAGTAAAGCCATGGAAGTTTATTACGTCTATCGGGACTTTAACCTGATAAAATTATATTGTTACATTTTTTTTGTCTTTTTTATGTGGTGTCTGTACAATAAAGAATATTCGTTGTTGTTGTTATTGTTGTTGTTACTACAATAATTAATTAAATTAAATAATATCAGTTTGGTAACTGCTTTGTAACATTTCAGTCAAGTAACGAAATTGTTACAAAACTGATATAAATCGTTATCAAACCGTTTAAAGTCTAGACACTTTATACATTTGCAATATTAAAATTATTAATTTACTGACATAGAATTAGGGAATTGTTAAATACTAATAAATGAGCCATAGTTATTTGACTGGACTTGAACTTAAAAAAGTGCGGTGGACAGCCACGTGCCACGTGGAATATTTAGTGTGCCTTGCGACGTACTACCAATCAACGGAGCTACTGATGCGTCCGTAGGGGGACCCCGGTGTCCCTGGTGTGGCGATAATGAACCGTAAACTACACATCTAGTGATGGTTGGGATGGTTGTTGGTTGATACTTGGACTTATATGGGTTACTTACACTTTGCTAAGTATTAGGTGCGAGTTCAGACATTTGCTACTTGCACTTAACAGCTCATGAACTTCGCACTTACACCTTAGATTGCAATAAGATGTTTTAATTATGGAATAAGGAGGAAAACACGCAAGGCGGTTACCTGGATGAAAGTGATCCCCGTCGCCGAGAGAATCGTTGATAAAAGTAGCACACTTAAGACCCTTGTCTTAGTAACGTATGAAACAAGTTTCCCGAAATTGTCACATTACTGATAACGATAAGGTACTACAATGTTATGCTACTTCAGAGGCTGACCGCACCCCAGTAGAGCCGGCCCATTCGTAACCAGTAACTGGCTACATTGTATACCACCACGAGAATCTGCCACCATAACTGAAATATTGATTCCTTTCACTCCACCCCGTGTCGGTAAACAAGGACACTCTGACTCTTCATCACTTGACTTCGTAAACTATGGCGGCGGGCCGCTCAGCGCTCTACTCGGCATCGGCGTCGCAAGGAAAGGGGCATTATTTAAAAATTTCAGCATTAAAATTGGCCGTCTCCGCGGGGCGGGGCGGGGGAGCCATAAAAAGTAAGCTGGTTTTAATTACGACGAGTGCGGCCGCTGGGGGCGCCGCGGCGGCTAGGATGCGGATGAGGATGGAGTTCATGCGCAACTACAGGGGTTCGGCATCCCAGGCACGCCTAAAGACGGACAATCACTGTGCTGATGTATTATTCTTTTTTTTTTAAATATTAAGTAGGAAGCCAAACAAGCAAGTGGGTCACCTGATGGTAAGTGATCACCACCGCCTATAGACACCCGCAACACCAAGAAGATTGTAGATGCGTTGCCAACCCAAAGGACTAAGATGGAATGCCAGAAATGGTCCGGCTATCTTGCTTTCCACGCCGGAATACAACAGTGCAAGATGGTGGTAGCAACCTGGACGGACCGTGCACAAGGTCCTACCACCCGCAGAAGTTATTGAATTCCAATACGCAATCTCACATAGCACAAACAGAAACGCAAATATACCTACTTACTGCTGAAGTTAATTTATAGCTAAGTATGGTAGGTATAAGGTATCTGACGTAGATATGTTACATCATGTTACATGAAAATTTAACCTCATAAACTTCAGTATACTCGTAATACACGAAACGCACCTCGGCGGTCCGCCCTAGCTGCCGCCGCGGCGGTAGCACGCTACAACTTACCGTTTAATTTCGAGCACTACTCTCCTTATTGCTCGTTGCTCAACGAGCCCGACTCGAGCACGAATTAAATTTTTACTGCACATTGTACAGCCTGGGCCCAAAAAGACAGTGACGAGGAGAAATACTGCAAGAAGCGAGCATCATACTTTTTAAATTAATTTAAATGGAAGCTTACGGCGTGCCGAAAATTGTTGTACGTGGACGATCTAATGACTACTGGAAACAAAAGGAAGGTGATTGGTACAGGACTTACAAATCTACAATACGACTGCTACCAACCATGACTTACTGAGAATATGATGAAACTAGAAAATGATGTACTTAATTCGCCTAAAGGAATCTAACAGCATTCAAACAGCTCCGTTCTGCGTTTTTCTTCAACGAAATCGTCGCACATTAACGCTAACGCCACAAATGTAAAACAGTATATTTTAGAGTCATCTAAATATTGCCATCGAACAAATAATCACAAATGTTTAACTCCAACAAACATCCGATTTAAACACAATTAACAATATCAGCACGTATAATTATGTATGTAGCCTGTCCAAACAAATCGGGTTCCGTAATTAGAGCAATCCAAAAACGCAAACAAGCGATCATAACCCAATAACGCTCGCGGCCGCTGCAGCGCGCCGGATGGTGCCGGGATTGGACGATCTTTGTCTGTTAGGTAATAATTATCAAAATATACAATCATTGAATTGCACGAAGGAATACAATATTGTAAAATCTTGTTTGCTAAAACTACGGCAAAGCTCGAATTCTACATAAATCATGGTTAATTAGGTTCTGAATTCTGAAACAATTTGGGAGTCGTCCTCAGAAACACATTAATGCCGAAACTTAGATCATTACTCCAAAACTCTCTTTTTAGGGTTTCGTGGCCAAATAGTGCCAAAGAACCATATCACTAAGCCTATTGCTCTCCGTCTATCCGTCCGTAACAGTATTGTATCTTTTGAACCGCAACAGGTAGACACTTGAAATTTTCACATAGTGTGTACTACAACTAATAATATTTAAAATAATTAGAGGGGACCCATACAACGCGGTTTTGATAACAACGCAATGTGTTGTAGAGTATCTAGCTAAGCTACTAATTCGTCGTATTTGGTAGTGTATATTTTAAGGAGGTATCGAATCAATCAGTGCGGGTATGATGGTTTTAAACTTTTCGAACACGTGATCTCTCTGGGACGGTCCTTGGTTAATGATGAGGTGATGATGTCACGGATACTGCCCCTTGCCCTTGTGAAACCTTGTGTATTGAAAAGTGTCGTGGAGTGCCACCGCCAGCTGGGCGACTGGTCACTCGCCATTATAAACAATTACTGAAGACAGCAGTACTACAATCTACAAGCCAGCAATGAAAACTGTCTCGTGACATCCAGCAGGGCTGCGAGGAAGGCCTTGTTGCGTTGACGTAGGGGTAAGAATGGCTCGGCAGATGGTCAGGGAAGGCTGCGTTGCGCGCAGTTCAGCGTCGACAACTTTATAATGATGTTAGTGTGAAGTTGGGCCGCGGCCCGCCACGCGCACATTGGACGCAGTACGGGAAGGTTCGATAAATTGATTATTGCAATTTGTCAAAAGATAACTTTTTCTTGAATGCATAAAAAGCTGCAGGTTGGACAATACCTTACGCCAGTTTAATTTTTTTACTGTAAGTAGTTTACGCCAGCTTAGTTTACTTAAGACTATTATGTACTCAGCGCTTGTCATACAAACGGCGATAACGTTTTTTACCCTTTCAACCTTAAACTGTAGCCATGATTTTATATGTTCTTTTTTTTATATAGTTTGGAAAATGTTAGCATTTTTTGTTTTGTATGAAACTCAGTGCAAAATTACAAGAATTTTAAAGAATTTTGAAAAAAAAAAAACATACAAAAATTGTTCTAAGGCATAACAACAGTGTAATAAAAAATCATGACCATGGGTAAGGATCAAAGGATAGAAAAGATTACCGCCGTTTGTATAGGGATGCGCTTTTTGAGGTTAAGTATAAGGTAACGCAGTGAAAGTTGTGGTGAATGCGTAGGGTGAAAGGTTACACATACGACTACACAAGTACATCACAGCGCCATACAAAACAAAAATTTTAACATTCGAACGAAACTCTCGTTTCGTTACATTACACAGCCTGCTCCGCTACTGCAACGCGCGCGCTGCGGCCGCGCGCGGGCGGCGAGTTCGCGCTGTGTCTATTATTTCACTTTATTCATAGCGGCCGACATAATTTTTGTTCCAACTTCGCCTCGCACCTGGCGACGCTTAAGTTGCAGTCAAAAGAAACAAAACAGTTTTTTCAGAGAGGACTGAGGGCGAGTTTTAATGAGGCCTTAATTTTATATAAAAGCTACTTAAATAGAAACCATCTTGTTTTCTAAAATAATAGGGTTAACAGATTGTATTTGTATTAAGAAAAAGGAAAATAAGTAAGTTAAAAAAATATATCGATTTGCATCACTTAACAATGTGAAACCCAACAGAAGGTGTTAGTTTTGATGAAATGTTTCTAAAATAATAAGTCGTCTACAAAGGCGCGCGTTACTTCCAAGTAAAATGTTACTATGTAACACAAGTTAACCAAGACATCACTTCTCTAGTTATTATGTGTAATCCAAATCCAGATGAAAGGGTAAGTCTCCATCGACATGTTGACAACCTATAAATAAACGTCACTATAATCGAAGATCGATTTGAGTAGCCTTTGTCGCCAATTTGATAACATTGTTCTGAAGTGCCGGTCTGTGAACCGCACACACTCGGAAAACAAAATGGTACCCACCCACCTCATCTACCACAAAGTCTAAGTACATTCATCTTATTGCCCCATACTGCGCGTTCACTAAGCCCGGCCTCCGTTTTGGGAAATATAACCACACAGATACGTAGAACTAGCCAAGCTCCACCATCGTGTGTGCCCTCAGATTTAGCCTAGTTTGTTTAGGACGGGAAAATCACGCGTGGGGGGAGAGAGGGGTTCCCTAGAGGAATAATACCCTGATTGTTTCCCGGAAGTCGGGTGTTTTATCATTTGCCGGGTCAATAAGGCTTTGACTTGCAAAAGCTGGGAGTTAAAAGCTCAGAATAGAATTGGCTCCTTTAAATTGGGTGCCGTTGTCTAAGGCCCCATTCCTTAACATTCATAGAAAGTTTGGTGATGTTTTACCAGTAATTGGTTCATAACACATAACCGATAATCTGATTACCGTTCCGTCGCCGTGGCCCGGCTCTCCGGCGCCGCTCCGGCCGCGGACCGGGCCGGAGCCGGACCGGCCGTGATTTATCGCTCACCTGCGCGAATTTATAACGTGCCTGATAAATTCCGCTCAAATTGAACCATAAATAAGATGTATCCCTTACGTCGCGAGGGATGAGGCGGCGCTCCCGAAGAGTGCTGGCTTTCGCTTTCGTTTAAAGTCGTTTGCGTGCGGCGCTTCACACGCGACCGAGCACGCGAAATGAGGGCGAAGTTGTGTTGAATAGCGACGCACAACGCCGCTGGCAGCACTCTTTGTGCCTAATTCACACCACTTATTTTCAAGCCATTATAATAAAAAAGTCGTAATTTTTTAGCTACAAGCAGTAGGCGACGTCACCAATCGGCCATTAAACTTAATTACCCCCTCGTTCGCAAATAAGTAATGCCACCCTCGCGATTTGTTAATAATTCAGGCGCGCCGTGAGCTCATCGGTCTTGCTTACTCGCGATATCGCGCTGTTTGCTCTGCACTCGCACGTCGCGACGCCGCGATAACTCACACTCAATGGTACTTACAACAACATTCGTTTAAGAAATACGACGCAAAGCCGCGCTTTGTGACGCGGAAACACGCCGAGACTTCTATTTGTAAATAAAAATGAATCGGATCATCCGACTGAAGTTATTACAGAAAGCTAATTAGACATTAACAAAGCTTGTAATTAGTAATCAGCCCGAAAGGTCTACGTATCAAAGGTAGAAAATGTTGAAAGGCAGAGACGAATACTGATGAGTTCGTTACTGTAATATAATAATATTACATCTTTTTTCATGAAAAAACATCTAACGAATCCGACTCGAAAACGAGTTGGCGCTAACAGCCCAAGTCTGAATGGCGAGGGTACGGGTAACTCTCTATCACCGCAAAATTGTCCCAATTAACTGAACTTCAGGCACATTGAACGAAACAGCTGCGCATGCGATGCAACGCGCTACGCTACAATTTGTGTTTTGTAGCTCTAGCAGTGGCTTCTTCAAAAAACGATTCTATAAACAAGGATAAGATCAGTTTAAACATGTTTTAACTTAGATTTATGTACTTCTTCCGCTCCAAAACTTCTAAAAGTAAAATGTAGCCAAAAAGCAAAAGCGACATATCTCATCTTTCCCATACATAAGCCGCTAATCGAATGCAGGCGCGGGAGTGCGGCGGCGACCATTACGGTCTTTGTTCACTCCGGCACTCGCTGGACGCTGTTTTGTTTGCAGTGTTTTGTTGCTGCGGTCAACTCGGCCGGTTACCTGCTGTGTGTTTCATTCAGACTTATGAGGGAGCTAGGCGTGTTTGTTACTGCGGCCCTAACATAACCGGCCAAGTTTAGTTTATCTGAGTTTATCTAATGCCACTAGTTTGACAGAGGCGTAGGGATAGATAAAATTAAACCTTGGCCGGATGATAGGGCAATTGAACGCGTTTATAGTTCTGTAATTTACTAAACAAGTCTTCAGGACTGCATTCGCCTCTGATTTTATTTGTTTAAAAGATTTAGTGTATCAAATAGCTTTTCAAAGTTTACGAATGTAGTAGTAGTCAACTAATTTACTATCGCTCCTTTGGTATTGTAAAGGGTGATTTCTCCTTCTAAAAATATACACCAAGAATTAAAATGTTCGACAGCATGATCAGATTTAATGAATGAATTCGACTAATCATATCTGTATTAAATGTACGAATATGATTTCATTTTGTACTTACGCCCAACTCTCGCTGCCAACCTTTTTTCAACAGTAGCGCATCTCATAAGATATCTTATAACGAAAGATAAATATTGCCAGCGAGTAGCAGCCGAGCAAACAACATGGCCGCTTGACAAATATTATCCGATGCCGCGGGCGGTAATCGGCTATTACTATTTATGATACGCTGGCTCGGGCGGGAGAAACTGTTATTTACAAGAAAGAAAGAATTACATTATGACCAACTAACATTTACAGGAAAATATATGAAAATTGTTACAACAACCTAATACTACCTACTATAATAATCTCCAAATTACCTTAACAGTTTGTATTGTTGTCTTGAGTTCAGCCGACATCCTCACGCTTAATTTTTCTCTTCTCTATAAAGGTTTTGTCTTTAACTCCGTTATGTCTTCCAGTTCCAGGGTACACGTCTCTGTAGTAGTCTCCCCCTTAGCATCAAACGAGTGTCTAACAAACTCGCTTTTAATAATTGGTTCAAAGCCATCTTTTCCAGTGGAGCTATCTGTAGTCTGTTTTACCGACTTCATGGATGATATAATAGAATAGAGATAAGTGTATAGGATAATTTTCCAAGGGATCTTACTATTTGTCAGTTCAGATTATATTCCCATTTTCAATAGATTTTACGATACCTCAACATCAACTTCTTGATCGACCGATTGAGTCTATGATGCTGTCCCCTGGCGACTCTTAATGTTGAGAGTCTACGTTTCTAACGAACGTGTTGGTCAAGCCTTTTCGAGTTTCTTCGCAGAGTACCTTCTTTCAGTTTCAGTACAGAACACAAAACTAGTGAAAGAAAACTTCAAGCGCTATGTTCTCATTATTTCCTGAAAGAAAGTCGGTACCCAAAACGAAAGCGGGGAAAGTTCAGTTTTTATTCGCAACGCGAAATAACCGAGTGTTTCTTACACCGGCGAATCTTTTGCGGGTACCCCAGAAAACTTCGCGCTGAGTAAGCTTTTAGGATTCCTTACCCGAAGGGGGTCCACGGGACCCTATTACTAGGCCTCCACTGTCCGTCCGTCCATCTGTCATAGGGTCTGTCCGTCTTTCGAAAAGTAACAGGTAGACACTTAAAATAGTAATTTACAGACTGTCGATTATTAATAATAATAATTTTCAATTCATTCATCCAAATAATACAATTTATTTTTGTTTTAGCCAATTACATTCAACTTATCATCTATTTTTGACAAAATTTCAGTTACAAAATCACATTAATGTAATATTTATAAAAATTACAAAATAATTTGAAATAATCGGATTGGAGGCATGGTAATTCTCCGGCGTTTTCACCGTTGCTTATTACCGTTCCTTAATTAATTGACGAAATATGTAACGTTTAGTAACAAGTTCTGCTAAAACTACTATGAACTCCGAGTAGAGCTTTTGTTCTCGCCTGGAGTCCATGTTTGTAGACCTGTAATTCAACAATGAGTGAAGGAACGGTAATGAGCAACGGTGAAAACGCTGGAGAATTACCGTGTACCGGTGCGATTATAGACAAACAAGTTTGTAACTATTGCCACTTTACCTAATCTACACTAATATAATAAAGAGGTAATAATATACATAATATTTTTAGGTTCTTCTGTATCTGATGTATAACGCCATCTTTTGTGGAGTAGTTGTACACATGTACACATATTGTACGGTAGTGCGGAACCCTCCGTGTGCGAGTCCGGCTCGCACTTAACCAGTCTTTTAAAGACAGAGGTAACTTGCGAGAGCGATGTGTGTGCCGACACCAATCCGCTGGTTGCTTGCTTCTTGAGTTAGCTCGCAAAGCACAAACCTAATCAACATTAGATATTTATGTTCAACTCGACTTGTACGCAGGACCGATCGTTTGTAATTCTTTCCTGTTGGGTGCTGTTGCCACTTAGTTCTAGAACAGCAATTTGTAATCTGTGGTTTTAACCAAACATGAAGCGATGATGACTTATTGAAATGAAATAAAATTATAACATTTATTGCGTAAAATCTGGGTTATAAATTGTTAAGGTATATAATTTGTAATTGTTGCCTTTCTGAACTTCT
Organism: Ditula angustiorana; assembly: GCA_963691745.1. NCBI lineage: Eukaryota > Metazoa > Arthropoda > Insecta > Lepidoptera > Tortricidae > Ditula > Ditula angustiorana. The sequence goes on from OY829473.1 coordinate 101,574, forward strand.
TTTTGGACTTCTTGATGTAAACTGATTGTTAAATCGTTTCTTTCGTCGTATATTATCGTTTCGCTTCGTAAGTTACAAACATACGAGCATGTGCTCACATATGAGCCATTGCTCATATGTAAGCACATGCCTTACCTATTAAGTGTAGCCGATGTATGTACCATATTAATGTGCTGAGCGCTCCCACTCTAATCATAGTTTCAACTACGACTAAACACAAGTATCACTGTTCCATTTTACTTTCATCTTATTACTTAACTAGCTGTAGCCTGCGACTTTTGCTACGTACAATTTGCTTATCGCAAAGATTTTGTATCTTTCCAGGATAAAGTCTTATGACTCTTCTCAGTATGCGAGCATCTCCCCGTCTCATCAAGATTCTCTGTTATAGTTACAGGCAAACAACTTGAGCATAAATCTAGTGGAGGGGGTAAGTTTGTGAATATACATTTGTACTAGAAACGGCTACTGCGCAGTCATTGTCAGTGCTCAAGTTGTTTGCCGGGAACTGTCTCCGTTCCAATAGCAGTTTAGCATCTCCCATATAAAGTTTCTCCCCTACTTCACCTTAAGGGCAGATTAGTGAAAAAAAAAGTTGTTTATATCCGTCCCCGGGTACCAAACTATCCTTGTAAATCATCCAAATCAATTAAGCCATTAAAGCGTGAAAACCGGGCAGACAGACCTTCGCATTTACAATAATTAGTTTGGATTATTTTGTTAACAAGAGATGGTACTATGGAGCTTCCTTGTGCATTTGATTTAACAACATCGCACCGCCTGCAGCTAAAACCAAACCGTTTGAAATACAAACCAAATGTCATTCAGCTTTGCCGACGCCTGTTCGCTAATTACGACGTCCGGCCCCGCGTCCGGCGCGGTCCAACATCCGACGACATCGTTACAACACCCCGCTTTGCCGTCATGACTCCGCCGACGCTAGAGGCCAGCGGTGATGCAACGGAGCTTCGGACGTCGCTCTCGACGATGGCCGTGGGTAGCTGTTTGGCACGGAAAAGTTCCACTGCGGAAGGGGTTGCTGGTGATAGATTAAAACGCAACGTTGACTCACTTTCGATTAATTAAAATATATTTGACCTACATACTTTGTATATCAAATACGATTTCTTTAATATCCAAAATTTTACAAAGAAATCATCTATGTTTTGAGTAATAACGGTCTAAAAAGTGCCACTTTTTCGCCCAACAAAACCTCCATTCCATTCCATCCATTCATTTCTTGCATTTCTTTTCTTCCATTTCTTGATATCTTACCAGGTGACTTAAGCAACCTAAAATCGGGCACCACTGTAAATCATCAGGCGTATGCAAAGGAAAAATCTAACAACTACAAATTATCAATGTGAAAAGGGGCTGATTTTGATTAAACTATATAAAACCTAGACCACTTCCACATAATACCCAGCATCACTGAATATGCGCAGTGAGAATGTTATCAACTCGTCACATTTAAATCAGCCTGCGTATTCCCCGAGCTTACGACCTGACGCACAAATGCCGGTGATGAATAAATCCGGCTGGCTTGATTGCCGGACGGTGTCGCGGCGGAATGCAACCGGCGACCGGCGCCCGGCGCCCGGTGCCGGCGATAACGGAATGCGAACAGCACGCGTGCACGGGGTCATTTAAGTGACTACCTAATTCAGAATACATTATTCAATTTGCGTGGATTCTACGTGAGAGATAAGAATGAAACACTGCTTTTTTTTTTGAATGGAGTCGTACACTAACTTACTCAAATGTTCTTGTCCTTCTCGAGCTTATTCAGTCCTGAGGGTTGGTCGCTAGCTTCCTCAACTACTCCTTGTCAATTATTTATCAAGAAGAGCTAAATTGAGTAAGTACCTTAATGTAGCTGTTAAGTATTCCACAGTTCAGTAAATAGTTGTAGAGTTAGTAACGAAACCGTTACGATACTGATATTAAATATTTTAGTAATGGTACAATGTTTTGATTTTGACCTAGTAGCCAAACGAACTTCGATAGATGGAAAAATTTCTAAGCAGGTACTACGTTGTTACAAAACTAAATCACGCGCATTCATTTCACAAACATTGTTATAATTACCATTAGTGCTAGCTGGACACGATTGTATGTATAATGGAATGAGCTCAACAAATCGTTTAAATCAGCGAAGCGAAACGATAATGCACAATAAACAGCTAGCCCTAGTTGGTGTTAAGCCGGGTATCCAGCGCGAGTCTTGGTCGCATTATATTATACCGAGATATATTATAAGAAGCGTCGTACTCTATGATTGTGTCTATAGTACATACACAAAATTGTAACGCTATACATTGTCCCATGATATGTGTTAATAAGACTATTCCTATTAACACATATTATGGGACAATTTACACTAACTGGTCCCAAATTATTTAATGACCAGCGGACGCGCGCGACTTCGTCCACGTAAAATTAGTAGCCTGTGTCCGTCAGGAATAGTGTACTTTTCTATCTGTGAAAGAATTTTTGAAATCGTTTCAGTAGGTCCCGAGATTACCCCCTACATACAAACAAACTAACAAACAAACAAAGTTTACCTCTTCATTATATTAGTGTAGATGTAGATAACGCGCTTGTGTACCTACTAGGTACAACTGCAATCGATATACATGTTTTTATTCATTTATTTATGAATATAGATAAATACATAATTACTTAAATATTATTATATAGGTTTATACTAGCCGCACCTGCACCGACAGCAGCGCCAACTACCGGGTCCAATTGTGTTTTCAAACCATCCAGGAACTCATTGAAATATAAACACAAAATTTCAACCAAAATTGGTTCAGCCATTTAGGAGGAGTTAGGTGACAAACACGTACAGAAGAATTATATATTAAGATATACAACATTTTTATGATTTGACAAGTGCCAACACTCCTATTAGTCATATACATTGTTGCAGATTCGAACCCGAAATCTCTTGGTTTGTTCGTAGTCCAGACCACTTAAATTACCACCAGGCTAGCAAGTCCGGTCCGGTTGGTAATTTTATGAGTAATCAGCAACTTGTTTGTCCCACGGCATTAGCAAAAGAGGCGGCAATGTACCGGGTACTCAAGAAGGCGAGTGCAGCGCAGTAACTGATGACGCTGCGCCACGCGCTGCTGTGGCCTAATTAGTCTTACGCACAGCCGATCGGCACAGCCTCGTCACTTGGATGCAAAAACAAGAACACAAGTAATCATGAAAAGTGTATGAAAAGGGAAACAAAATTATTTGAGCATGCGGGATACTTCATACTTAAACATGTCGGGCAATTCTCGACTTTAAAATGCTTGAGTGATTCGTTTATATTAATATGTCTGAGTCTCACGGTAGTTTTATGTAAGTAAAAAAAAAGTACTTTATCAAACATTTATACAAACTCCTAGCTGCATCGCTAGTTGGTTCAGATAAAATCGATTGCAATGATCCGACATTGAAGGAACCAAACCCCAATAGCGCAAACAACCTGTCTCTAATAGGCTACGTCAGGCCGGACACACTCCATGACTAAATGATAACCATCTTCGGGAATTCCACAAACTTCGCAATTTGGCAAACTTGCCCTCCTCATCAAATACAGGAATTTGTTCAATGGAACGTATCCGGAACGAAACCTATGTGCGCTGACAATTTGAACTCAGCTTAAAGTAACATGATCAAAAAGTGCTTGTTGTAAGCCTAAATAACGATACTTTGACATTTGACTTTGACTTTGATTGCCATCTCTGCCCCATTGCGCTGCGGCAGCGGCCTCAAGGAGGGCTTATCTCGGAGGGGCGATAACGCGGCGCTGCGCGCGCGCGAGGGCCCTCTTCGAGACGCCCGCCCAGACAAGAGGGCCGCGGGTCACCCTCGTACCAACGGCCAGGCCGATCGACAGGGCTTTAGCGTTCAAGGAAAGTTAAGCGCAAGTAAAGCGCCAATTGTCATCACACAAGGGAATGACCCACCTACGCATGTGGCCATATGCTAAATTCGAAATATGTATTTTTGGTTTCAATAAACTATCTTATCATACCTTTTGCACCGAATACGCGCATTTCCAACTAGAGGTAAGTTTGGTAAAATTTAATTTATTTATTTAGACACCTGAACACTTAGTAATACATATAATATATGTAGAAATCTTTTAAGACTATCGCCACGACACTGCAATAGAAAAAAGTGCACATTTCACCTTCGCTTTTTAGTATATTGAATTGTAATAAGAGACCATCAAATCCAAAGTGACATCCTCATAATAAAGGGTCAACGTACAAATCGTCCAGTGGCCTAACATGACCGGCCCAGGTTTAGCTTAGCCCTCGCTGCGTCTCTGTCAAACTAGAGTTATGACTCTAGTGTAGAAAGTACGCATTTAGAGATAAACTCGAAAAACTAAACTTGGCCGGTCATGGGTCACAAGAAGGTAGGTCGCTTCAAGGCAAATCGTCTCAGCCACTTTCACCAAGATGTGAAGCGTCCACACCAATCGCACAGCTTGTACCGAGATGAGTTGATAATCAAGCTATCAAGGCGGATTACGCGCGAAGGTCCCCACCTGCCGCGTCGCGTAATGTGGCCGTAAATCAACCCGCGTATAAATCAATCTCGGGCGGTAATTAGGACCCCGGCCTTGCTATGAGGGAGTATGAGCGATCGCGAAGATACGTCTTTACGCCGCGGAATTATTGCAGAAACAGGAATACTCTAAGTACCTACGTAAACTATAGTTATTTTCAACGCACACTAAAATACTGCAAGATAGGTACGTTTATTTTCTACTGGAAACATTTGTTATGTTAAAATGTACAGAATTAACAAAAAGATTGTGAAAATAATTCAAAGACAATCATCATCATCATCATCTCAGCCACAAGAAGTCCACTGTTGAACATAGGCCTCCTCTATGGATTTCCAAAGTGACCAGTTGAAAGCAGCATGCAACCAGCGCCTTCCTGCCACCTGTATGCGGTCATCGGACCATCTTGTGGCTGGTCGTCCTACGCTGCGCTTGCCAATCAGCATCAATAGCATCAATGGTGATGCTACAAAAACATTCGTATGACAACTATTATTGACTATTGTCATCCCACAAGTGAATTGATGTGACTTATCTTATCTGACTGTTAAAAAATGTCAACCTTCTTTGTCTACGAATTGGCAGGCATTCAAGCAGGCGTTTCTTAACGCTACATAATCTGTAGGTCTGTGTAACTTTTTAGACGTCCAAGCTGAACCTATGCCGGTAGAGATTGCGTCTGCATGTAGGTATATACATAATAAATTCGAATTGTATTAAAAAAACAATTAATTACGATGATCATACCATTAAAGAACACGAAATGTAACTAAATGTTAAACTTTATGAGTACATGACATGTATCGAATTTGTTTAAATGTATCACCATTATAAGAATGACTTGTAAAATTCCCATGATTTAACCAAATACATCTGAAATCTGAAAACAACGCTACGCACGCATTAAGTACAACACGTTTAATAAACCGTCGTGACAATACGAGTCTTACTGAGGGTATAAATCGAGTTTATTATTTGCTAAATCTGTGAAGAGCTCGTACTCCAGCAAGTGCTCAAATTGAGCTGGTGCCGGGTTGTGGTTGAGGTTAAGATTCTTGAAGAGTCTCATGTTAGTTAATAAGTAGTCCGGGAAGCCACTCAACTTATTATGGCTGAGATCAAAGCTCAAACTACCAGGTTCACGACGCGCGATGGCAATAGCGTTGTCGAAAAAAGAGCCCGGCAGGACTTTCAGCTGATTGTGGCTGAAGTTGGAGTATTTCAGGATGTTGGTGTGAATCAACAAGTCACCCGACAGGGTTTTTAACTTGTTATAACTGAGGTCAAGATGGATAAGCTTTTTCGTGTAGACAAGTAAGTGATCCGGAATGGCGTCCAACAGATTGTGACTGAGGTCAAGGTGCGTGAGGTACTCGGTATGCTTCAGTAAGTCACTCGGAAGAGCATTCAAGTTGTTGTAACTAAGGTCGAGAAGAGTCATTTTTACGGCGTCGGCCAGCAGAGTCTCCGGCAGAGCCTCGAGCGCGTTGTGACTGAGGTTGAGGTGCCGCAGCCGCACGCAGCCCGCCAGCCAGCCTGCACGCAACGTGCTCAGCGAACCGCACACCACCGACAAATTCTCCAAATGACTACAGTTTCCAAAAATACGCTCCATTATGTATACGTTGATGAATGTAGCGTCTTTAAGTCGCGGAAAGGCAGCCAAACTAGCGTCCGGTGCTTCCAATGTTAGGTCCTGTAGTGCCGGGGCCAAAGACAGCGCACTTGCGTCAAGCAAGTCGGGGTCTCGGATCACGAGGCGCTCGAGGTGCTTAAACTCGCTGACGTCTGGAATCACTTCCAGGCCGTTTTTCATGAGGCTCAGATGTTTCACGCTCCGAATGGAATTAAATTGTTTATCTGTCATTAATATTTTGTGTAAACTGAGGCGTTCTAGAGTATCTTCTAAATGTACAAAGTTATTTTCAAGTCTTACCAGCTTTTCCGAGTAGATAGAAAGTTCAGTTAGAGCCATATTGATAAGAAATGCATCAAAGGGTTGGTTCGAGTCAAAGCTGATGCTGAGGCGATTTGTGTTTATGTTTAGTTTTTGAAAAAGATCTGAATACTGCCTGGGAGGTATCCGACAGTTTACGAATTGCACCGCACGGGGGTGCTGTAGAGTGAGGAAGCGCGGCATGGCGCGGCGGAAGGCGCATGCGCCGCGCGCGCAGCGCCAGCGCAGCGCTTTCTCATGAATCGACACTGACAAACGTTTTCCTGCAACAAACAGTTAACGAACCCATCACTTCACAGTCTTAAAGGTGGCGCTCAGAGAGTTGGGGTTTTCGGTCATCATGCAATAGCAATATGATATGTAAAATAAGACATTTAAATAAGGATCTTTATCATCACATTGTCGTCACGTTGTCGCTCTCACTAAGGCTGCCTTTTCACTGAGGCGCAGCGGATTGGAGATTTGCGGCGTGTGCCGTTTCCATACATTTAACACCCCCAGTGAAGGCGAGCGGTGTTACAAATATAGGAAAACGCCGCTAATCTCCAATCCGTTCCTTGTCAAGTGGAAAGACCTCAGAATTCAGAATCTGACTGTTCAAAAGCTGGACAATATTGTTATTTTGAATCTGGATGTGGGATGAGGCAGGTACCATCGATGACGTAGTCGCGGGTGAGCCAGTCGCCGCGCGTGCGCAGCTCGCCGGCCGCGCAGGCGTCGCTCAGGCAGCGCGGCCACGCGGAGTCCGCGGCGCCCGCGGTGGCTGCGAGCAGCACAAAGGGCACCAGCACTGATATGAATAATAGAACATGCTTTTTAAAGTTATTAATGATGTGATGAATATTATGTAAATAATAATGAACAGTAGTAGGGTAGTAGTTAACTTTTTAACGGAGCCATTTTTTTTAAATGTGAAAGTAGCGACAAACAGGCAGACGGTCTACTTGATGGAAGGTGGATACCGTTGCCTATAGGACATTTGCAACATCAGAAGCAAAAAATCGCTCCAAAACAATTAGTAACAAATTTTTATTGAACTATAATTTCTTTTGATTTTTTATTAGTAACTGTTCAATTAAATCAGACCCAAACAGGCGAGTTACAGGCTCCTGTTAGCAGCGGTACAAAGAGTATACGGGTTTATTTTTATGGAAAAGGGTCGCAAACGCGTCTGATGGAAATTTAACACCCGCCGTCCAAAGGAACCAGAGAACCCCATACAATGTCTGATTCGGTGCCGCCCTACAAGGCCCCTCCCCCATGGGCCTCTGAAGTATACATAGAACCTTTCTTCTAAAGATGTCTATTCTAGACGACGATTAAGTGATCCATTACATGATCGAAATAACATAACGGCTCATCTACACGGAGCGATTATCGTATGCGAGTTGTATTACATCGCGGAGTTTGATCGGCCGATCGATCACATCATACCTCGGTAGCCCGCAATGTACTGCAACTCGCAGGTAAGAACTCGCTTTGTTATAGCCCTGAACTGTTTGTTATTTTGATAATGTATTTAATTGTTGACCTAACACTCACGAAAGCATCAGAACTTATGAAATAAGATTACCGAACATGGCGGTGGACAATACACACTTTTCAGCACAAGTGGAATTAATTTAGCACAATGTCAATGACACAATATAGGACAAGCCGAACGAACCAACATAATCTCCATCAACAACCTCTGTAACTGTTAGCGAGGGCAAAGCCCAGCACTTGACGAGTATGGCACCTAAACAGAACTGTGGTTACACAGGAATATTTTATTGTTAATCGAACCTAAAATGTGCATTAAGTAAATGGCCAAGTTTGGTCGAAAAAATTGAATACTTAATTTACTTCGTCACCTAAAAACGCTTCCGGAAATAAAAAAAATAGTATTACAGATATACTTTATGTACCCCTTTAATATCATTCCGTTGTTTTATTTTTAATTTTTATTGTGCAATCTTTTCGCTTCTGACTTTCGGTGTACCGAAAGTATACTAGAGGTAAATTAAATATATGACACCGTGGCCCTAATCTAGCAGTCCAAGTTTACTTTAAAACTATGTGCGTTCTCTTCTTATGACACTAGTGAGACGGAGACACAGGGAGGGATAAAATAAACTTCGGCGTTCTTGTTGCTAAATAGATGTCAATAACTTTCAAATTAGACAAGTTTTCAATCAGGTTTTGATCAAACTTCTGTATCAAACTTTCAGGTTACGCGAATTGAAATGGATCTTAATAGCTAAGACAAGTTATAAGAGGTCAGTTCTAACAAATATGCCTATAAATAACCCTAAATAGACGTGATGTATCATCAAACCGTGATTAGAATACAATAAAATTGGAGCACACTGTATTTCATAGATACAGGAATGAAACTTGACGCAAGTCTAAATGACAGTGTGCTCCAATTGTATTCTAATCACGGTTTGATAAAACTGGCTGATGTAAGATTTATACGGCCTGCTCCATATTACCAGACTTGGCTAACACTTCGTCGCGACGTGCTAATTTTGTATTTTTCCTTGTACAGTCAGCAACGAAAGTCGCCGAACACAATAACGTTACAAAAGTCACTAAACAGGTCATTTGTCCATAAGTCGTTGAACTACGTTAAGAACAAAATTACATTTACACCATGAAATACCAAAAGTCGCTGAACGGCTTTATTCCAAAAATTACAGGACAGCATTATTCCAAAAATTGCTGAACAGCCTAATTACAAAAGTCACTGAATAGCGTAATTTCAAAAATTACGGGACAGCATAATTCCAAAAATTGCTGAACAGCTTAATTACAAAAGTCGCTGAACACTACCATTGTTTAAATATTTGGAATAGTCGCTGAATAGTAAATGTATAATTACACACACAAAGAAAAATTAGGGTAATGGCAGGACTCGAACCTGAAACCTAAGCATTCCGTGCCTTGCATTTGCCAGTTTCGGCACATTACCACTACCACACCCTGCAAATTTTTCAATGTGCTTTGTCTTTACGGTCATTACATTATTGATTTTAAAGGTATTAAGGTAAACTGAGCTTTATTTTAAGTGACATAAGATTTAATTTAAATTTATCTCGGGCTAATTAATATGTTACTTACTACAGGTAAAGTGAGAAATTGACATAATAGAACCAGTGTGACATTGACGATACGCGATAAGATTCAATTTAGCCTGACCTATTTTTTTTTTTCACTGAGATATGCTCATCTCTTCGAATTTTGAATTTTGACAATCACTGAGAAGAGTACTCACTTGTCAGTGAGCGTTTCATCTCTTTCATTTGGAGTGTAACCTTAAACTATTTAATCAATCGGACATGTTCAGCAACTATTGATAATTTAGAGATCAGCTAATTCTGCAGTCAGACATGTTCAGCGACTATTGATATTGTACATATCAGCTAATCATGTAGTCAGACATGTTCAGCAACTATTGAAAAATCGATGTTTATTGACTTTTGTTATTCTCAAATGTCCACAGACATTTGTACATTAGCCTGTTCAGTAACATATGGAATTTTATGGTGTGCAGGTGTTTTGGAAATTAGGATGTGTTCATGGACTTTCGTTGCTGACTGTACCTATCTAATGAGGAAAAATGTAGGCGATTACACGCAGTAACAAACTGAATATTACATCTTTTACAAATGTATCGCATTTGTCTGCTCGTGACCTATTTTTTTAGCATTCAAACCCATTAAATTACAGTAATTTACAATAAGTTACAAATTATAGTCAGGTTATAATAAATGATACTTTGCGAAGGTCCATATTATCAACAAACTAGAACAAATTACCTAGTAGCAAGGTAATTTTGTTCCAGTTTGTTTATACTTAGTCAAGTTTATAGTATTCTCGTAGAGGACTAACTAAAGCGGAACACGTATTGCACACTACGTTGACGGAACCGTGGTAGTTTCGGTAGGTCTCCAATCAAAAGACCAAAAAATAAATTCATTTATTCAAGTTAAAAACCGTACCATCAATTTTCCAACCAATGTTTCTTTCTCATAACTGCAAACAAGTCCCACTGTACTTAGAGCGAACATGTTTATCGACCAAGCAATTGTTTAGCCTCAGAATCTTATGCTCTTATTAATACGATCGAAAATTGGTTAAGTTATCTCTTGGTCGACTATACGACATGCGTTGAACTCCAGAGAGTGTTAAACGAAACAGAATAACATTTCATGTGCAAGGGTATTTTTACGGTTCCATAATAATATTATAATCGCGATTAGGCATCATTATAATTTTTTTAGACTTTATTTTACCACGTTTTCCGCGTGACTAATACGAGTATGTATGTCCATGGCAAATTGCAGCTTTTAGTACTAAGAATGTAAGAATCTCTGAGCTAAGCTGCGGACAGATGCAAGATGTACAGACGGACGGACGAACGGACATGGCGAAACTATAAGTGTTCCTTGTCGAGTGCGGAATTCTAAAAAAAAGCTGTAAGGGCGTGTTGCCGACAGAATCGTGCCTCGTCCTGTCTCCATTACTCAGCGTGGCGAGGCCGCGGAATCAAAGCGTCAACAAATCATACTTTGCGCTAAAAGCGAGAGTGGCGACGCGTGGACAACTCACAAATTAGATCGGTGTCGCTGAATAAAACATCGAACCAACTCACCGCGGGTATTGGGACCGAACTTTTTGTGAGGATTGCTTTTGTAGGTATACCAGTAACATTCTAAACTGTGGACTATGTAATATACAATATCAAAACTCAAACACGGCACACGCTTCTAATGTCACAAAGGCCGCCATGGCTACGTTTTGGCGGAGTTTTAGAAGTGTCACGAAAGTCATGTATGTGCATTATCCACTGGTGTAGTTGATCGAAAGTCATTGATATCATAAGACATAGATATGCCTACTTGTTTGGATTGTTACAAGCCTAGCGTCACCATTTTGCGACGGGGTGAAGCAGGTGAAGAGGGGCTTTCAATATTTAGCCATTGGTTTAACTTTGAATCTTATAGTATTTAAATAAAGTGCTTCTAAGTTTTCTATCTAGCAGCAACACACGGCGTCGGATAGCAGAACTAAAAATAAGATGCCAATTTAAAACATACAAAACGCAGAACTGTTTACTTGACAATTGGCACAGACAGTTTTATTCAGGTTATCCAACATAGTCTACCAAATAGACTATGGTCGGTGACTCTCCCACTGCGTTGTATGTACACAGTTCTATCGTTTTCTCATTTCGATGTCGAAAGTGTAAGCCGTCTATTGACTGTTAAAGTAAAATCATTCTTCTGCTCTTAGAATATAGGGTTACCATTAAAATTGTTAATTGTGTTTATACACGAAAGTGATGGACTAAAATAAAGGAAGATGTCAAGTAAGGATGGCTACGAAATCGTTATTTGCAAGTACACTGTATTGTACATATAGGACAGGAAAGAACATAATTATAGTAATTTGGCAAGAACCATAGACATGAATTGCCATGCCTGCAAGGGACTGTAGACATGAAAGCGGGTTGTAAACTGTGGCCCTAATACGACCGGCCAAGTTTAGTTTATCTGAGTTTATCCCTATGTGCGTCCCTTTCTCATGACACAAGTTGGACAGAGACGAAGGGAGGGACAAATTAAATCTGGCCTGTCATGTTAGAGCCACTGCCGTCACATATTGGAAATGATCCCGATTTGTATTGGCGATCCGTAGACAATACATCATTTCAAACTCAAAACTTTATTGAAACTGAAAACGTTGCAAATTAACTTGAAGTTGCATCGTATGATGTGCGCACAAACTTAATTGCAATACTGCACGACGTGTACGACGGCGCGGCCCACGGTCTTCCCGCTGCGGTGCACGACGAGCGGCGAGAAGGCCGGGCCCAGGCTGATGTCCACCGACCCGTAGTCATCGCACACGGTGGTCTCCTCGCCCACCAGCCGCCGCCCTCGCGCAGCGCAGTTCTACAACACAAAAATATCACTGCGATGTTTCACATGGCAACAAAGTTTGAGGAGGGTGGGTTTTTGCATGACTAATATATGTTCCGCGGACGCAGCTGTTTTGCGCGTGCACAATACTAATTTCGCGGAGCAGCAAGACAATTTGTTCCAGTTTGTTGACACATGGCCGAAACGTCGAGGTAAATTAACAAGCCATGACCGATACTACAGAGCTCGCTAAATAATTACGGATCCTTTACTTTGTATTTTATTGTTATAACTTTTAAACTAATAACATTTTAATTGCAAGATTTGCAAAGCGTGTAGTCACATTCATCCTACATTAGAATAGTACCATTGCAGTTTCTAATGACTCTATCAAAACGTGTCAATTTATTTTCTATTTTTATTTTATAATCAATGCCTACAGCTATCTAAAAAAAGTTTTATTTTGTACAAATTGTATTTTTAGGGTGATCATTATTTCAGTAAAGAAAAACTTTACTATTTTAAAGAAATAGTAGTTTCTGATCACCTCAGCCGATTCCTGTCGTATAGGCCACTGAAAAACTTAATAGAAAATAGACTGCTGCCCTTCTTTTTGGTATTACCGGAGTCGGGTAAAACGGGAAAAAGAAAAGAAAGAGAAAGGAAAGTTATGTAGCTTCAATGCAATGGCACTATAAATAATTGAAACCATATAACTTACATCAGAAATATCGACGGCAACGTCTCGTTCGTTGCTTTCTATGAAAGTATCCAGTAATGCGAGCTTGTTTCTGGTCACCTGGCCTGCAGAAACAGAATGTATTTAGATGTTTAGATAGATGTATTGTATACATATAAACGGTAATCCCTCATTATCTTTCTCTTATCCTTCTATGGTATGCGTAGCTGTCCACGTCGGTTCGGAAGCGATTGATCACACTCGTTCCTGCTGTTTGAAGCTCCGGAGCTTTAGCTTAAGTTTAGGTCAGGGGTTCCCTAGTCTGTCACTCGTTGCAGGCATTCCAGATTTTTTAACAGGATTCTTCGATGCGGATCTTGGATACTGGCGGATTGTGGGATAGTTAAGTGTCGAGACTTGTCTATAATAGACATTAATCGGTGTCGCTAAGCCTTAGAAGACCAAAACGCCTTGTAGTTTTTTGGTTGGACATAATATGGGTAGTTATTATAATGATTAGATCGTAAAATGACCATATCACATGATTCTTGAGTCACATTCTCATCTCCTTTAAAATAAGATAGCATGGTATGATTTGTTTTAGAAAAAGAGGTACCTAAAAAAGGTCATGGTACATCATCAACTACCTGGATACGAACGCTAGTAGTATAGTAAGAACATTCTGAACACCATGGGACTACAGCCTGACATGACACCAATACTGTAGGTATAAGTTATGGCTAAGAGAGTTAAACGTAAAAGACATGGGAAATGAGACACGAAACAAAAAGAAAAATCTACTTTACCGATGAATGCGTAAGCGCACGCGCCAGGATCAGTACCCCATGCGATGCCCAGTAGCGCGGTTGAGGTGAGAGCGAACAGCAAGCGCGCGAGCGGAGACATGGCGACAAGTAGCGCCGATTTAGATGCGCGCCTAGAAAAAGGCGCAAATTGTTCGCTAATTAGCAACCGAAGCGAAATCACCCATTAACAAATATATTTAAATAAAATGGAATTCAGACTTAATAAAAGTACTTAATTACTTCAACAATTGTAGTTTTCAATTTAGCACGATCTAAGTATGGCATATTATTGGAATTGTATTATATATGCCATCAAAAACAAGCCGCTTGTCTGTTTTACACTTGTATGCTGATTGTAGCTTAGGAGCACTAGTAGATTACAAATTACCAGGTGAGGCATTTAGGATAAGCACTCACCACCAGGGAAGTCGCTTGCCTGTTTTACACTTGTATGCTCAATGTAGTTTAGGAGAAGTGATAATTTGTAATCTACCACTGCGCCTAAGCTACAATGTGCATACAAGTGCAAAACAGGCAAGCGGCTCCCCTGGTGGTAAGTAATCACTGTAACCGCCTTACCTGGTAACTTGTTATCTACTACTGCTCCTAAGCTATAATGATTACAAATTAGACAATCTACTATTGATTCATTCACTGCAAATGTTAACTTTGTTAATACTATGTTAACTTGTTAGAAAACTAGACAGAAATTGCAAAATATTTTAGATTTTCCTTAATGTCTACACTAAACGCTAATTGTATTCTAAATTTCAAGCTTCTTTGTTTACAAGAAGTGCAAAGTTTGATGATCGGTCAGTCAGTGAGTGACAAATTAAGAAACTTTGACTAGTTATAATTCTTAAACTACTGGTTCAAGTTAAATGAAATTTGAAATATGCCGTGTTTATACAATGCCTGCTTGGTTACTGAAAATACAGGCTTCTATTTTAATCCACACCGAAGTTATAGGGGGTCGAAAATGGCCGGAACTGCTTCGAGAAAAGTATTGTACGGCCGTGGCGCTTTATTTTGCTCGACTTGGCGGGGGCACTGCCGTGCCCCCAGATATTCCGATAGGGTTTCCAAACGAATAAACCAAATCCGAAACTATTAATTGGACTATTCTGATTATTCTTTTTTTAGTGCCTTAAGTTTACTTTAAATTACGGGATTCTGTAAGTCTCATCAAACTAAAATCGGTAATTTTGGAAAACACATGGTCGGTTAATAGCGCAATCGATATTTACGTCGATTTTTCACGGATTTTGAAACCACTTTTTTTTTAATTGATTGGGAAATCCAGATAAATCAAGCGAAATTCTCAAATTGTATCGGCACTCATATTGTGTTATTTGATGAGCTCTCTTAAGTTATTATGGTGTTTGGGAGTCATCATTTTTAGGGTTCCGTACCTCAAAAGGAAAAAAGGAGTCCGTTGTCCGTCTGTCTGTCTGTCTGTCAAGACCCTTTTTTCAGGAACGCTTGGAGGTATCGAGTTCAAATTAATACCAAATACTCAAATCTGTAGTCCCTTGGAGCCGTTAAAATGTCAAACTTCAAAGTCAACGCAATCAAAAGATACGGCCATTTATGTCGCATGTTTCATACATTCGTGAGGCACTTGAAAACCTATGGGGTACTTCCCGTTGACCTAGAACTATAAATATTGACAAAAGCAAGGTCTCACCGCACAAATCCTTACTAATATTATAAATGCGAAAGTAACTCTGTCTGTCTGTCTGTCGCGCTTTCACGCCAAAGCTACTGTACCGATGAATGAAATTAGGTACACATATAGTTTAGAGCCTGAGAAAGGACGTAGGCTACTTTTTAATGCGAACAAACAGTTGAAAGGGGCTGAAAGGGGGGATGAAAAGTTGTATGGAAGTATCGTCATTTTTAGAGCTAGAAGCTTAAAACTTATTTTTAAGGCTGTTGATTCAATATAAAAAAATATGACATTAAAAGTTTGTAAAAGTGTTACCCTCAACAGTGTAAAATAACAACTGGGAATAAGGGATGAAAGTTTATATGGAAATATGTAAGACCTATGGAAATGTTTTGTAAATTTGCGACAAGAGACAAAATATTAGAGCTATTCTGATGAATACTTAAATAATTTAATATGTAAGCTATTTGCAGTGAAATACAGCAAATAGCTCATTAAATTATTTATACGTATGTGTCTTATTTGTAAAATATTTAGCTTAAAAATATATTATAAAAATATAAATATATATATATTTATATTAAAAATGCTATCCAAAGACACTATTCCACGCGGACGAAGTCGCGGGCACAGCTAGAAAACTAATAAATCCGAAAACCGTAAATTTGTAGTTACATCCCACCAAAAAAAAAAGTTTTCTCGTTAAAAGCAAAACGCGGCTAACTTGCACGAGCACGGCACTGGTTTCGCGGAGTAGCAAGGTAATTTGTTCCAGTTTATTGAAAAGCAAAAATGACACTATGCGATACTAGATGTCACCACTCATAGACGTGGACTTTATAACAAATAAATTAAGTTTTACGCCATCTGCCGGGACATGTAAAAAATTAACTTGCTTTTTTGGGCTTGTCCTTTTTGTTATTTGTCTATTCATTTTTTAAATGTAATCGCGCAAATATAATACATTTAAATGTAGAAAAGACAGTCTTAATGATTTAAAACAAAAAAAAGAAAGAAAGAAAAAACATTTATTCAAACTATTCAACATAAAACATAGAAATACACAACACGGGCAGAGTACAAAAACAAAACATTACGTTCAACAGAATTGAAAAGGGCCCCACTCAGCATGCTGCCTCGGTAAACCGCGACGCTGGTTTTCAGTGGGACCTTTGGAATTCCTGATATTAAACTAAAAACTAATGACCAATGACGACACCAACCATAGATAGAACGATAGATATTTTCAATTTATGTTCAGGTGCGCGAGTCTAACTCGCACTTGACGGGTTTTTTTTTTAAATTTTATTGGTTATAATCGACGTACTTAGATAAATGAACAATATGAGGAGATTTTTTGTTAAAAAAAATATCATTTTGTAGTGTAAAGTCTCTTCACGTTTCGTTTCGCGTGCGTGACGCTCAAGTGATACGCGTGTAATCGTTTGTTGTTAATTGGTGATGGATTTGGCTTTGGTCCCTCATTAGCGTGCGCTGGGGCGTTATTAAGCTGCGCGCGCGCCAGCCGCCGCCACTCGCCGCCATGTCCCCGCTCGCCCGCGCGCTGCTCGCACTCGCCGCCGCCGCGCTGCTGCATTCCGCCTGCGCGTCGCCACGACATACCGTAGGCGATACCGCGTGCACTACTGTAATAATTGGTAACTTTTTTCTATAGCTACTCTATAGTTTGATGACAGTAAGTACAAGAAGAATGAGACAGTGGCCTAGAATGAGTGTCACCTTTTTTCGTTTTTTTTGCACCTCGTTCAGCTCTTTATTTCGATCAAACTTTGATTAATAATTCGTTAAAATGCTGTGCAACGAACACGTAGAAAAATTCGGGTAATGGCAGGATTCGAACCTAAAACATCACCATTCCGTGCCTAGCGTTTGCCAGTTTTGTCACATTATCACTACCATACCCTGCGAATTTTTCAATGTGCTTCGTTTTTACGGTCATTACATTATTGATTTTAAGGGTATAACTAACTACTACTAGTTTCTCATAGATGACACCGAGGGTAGTTATACCCAATATGCTGGATGCTGATGTTGCAGGTTCGAGTCCTACCATTACCCTAATTTTTCTTTGTGTTGTCGTTGCATAGCGTTTTAATTTATTAATTTTAAACATTAAAAAATATAAAAACCGAAAGTAATTTCGGTTACACACCATTCATAATTCGTTGTTGTGGTGGTGGTATTTTGATATTCATAACTGCTTGGTTTAGGTCTAATTGCGACATAGTTAAGTTGGCAAGTTTTGGCCTAGTGGTCGTAGTCAGAAGCCGTCATACTTGCAAATGCGTTAAAATGATACGCTTAATAACTAAAAGCATTTATTAAACTTCAGAATATATGTTTAGTTCAAACCTTGCAAGTCAGTTTGACTTGCTTCCAATGTCCGGATTCACTTACTTGCATTTTGGTATGTAAGTGAAGTGTATCTTTAATGACTGATAAAGTACCGTCAACAAAAAGCTTGATTTCAAAGTAAAATTAGTAACAAAAAATAATTTGAAATTGCGGCAATGTTTGTATTGCAATCATTATTTGATGTTACTGCTTCTCGAAACGTTGTTCTCTAAACATTTAATGAAAGTACTCTTAGGAAAGTTCAGAGAAATGTTCATTTATTTGTCTGTGTTTAGGCTCTGTATCGGGTGACTCAGTGCCTTTGCAGCCCGTTGAGATACCAGCTGGAACAAAAAACGCACTAGTCGACATAAATAATGTAAGTAACGTTCTAGGTACCGAAACCAAAATATTTTTATGGTTCAACTGAGTTTTATAAAGTCACGTTTATTTGTATCATCCGACATTTTTTTTGTCACTTATTTAGATTAGGTACCAAAACCAAGACCGAAGTATGTATCTTCAAAGGCTGTTATCCTTTATATTTATAATTGACAGCGCACGACAACAGCAACAGCAACTGACAGAAGTCTTCCATAGAAGTAAATAAACAGCAATGTCAAACATGTCAAGATACATGACTTACTCGAAAAGACGGTGATAGCAATGAGCATCTCACTTGTATCTTACTTCTTATTTTATTTTATTTCTAAGTCCTAGTCGGGTTTAAACTTTTGGAAACTTTTTTCCTTTAATTGTACTTAATTATTTTATCAATGATCGGGTTACAGTTTGCTTGCTTACTAATCCAGCCGCTAAGCAGCAGTGCTTGCACTGTTGTGTTCCGGCGTTGAGAGCAAGATAGCTGGAATTTCTGGCACAAGAGGTATTCCATCTTAGCTCTCTGGGTTTGGCGACGAATCTGCAATGTCCTTGGTCTTGTTTAGGTTATGTTGGGATGGTAGGTGATCACAACTACCCATAAGTACCCGTTTATGGGCATATACCTCGTTTGCCTTCCTTATTTTTATAAAATATAAAAAATGCTTATTACAAGTGAAGTGCTCAAGTTTATTACCACCTTTAAACATTTTCCTTTTTTTAAGATATTTTTTTATGGGACGTTTGTAACGTATTATTGCAGGATTGTACATCGAAAATGAACGGCGAAATAGTGACCGTGTGCGATGACGTGGCACCGGTTGTGAAAGCGGGGCCCTGGCCGCGCTACACGCCGGTCGAAGTAGACAGAAAGGGCAAGTCCTACGACGGCGCGGCTACTGTTAGCGTCACGCAGTACTGCGATTAGTCCACATGCATCATTCGTTGAAGATCTAAGCCAGTGGTCGCCATCCAAACACATTAATAAGTTCTACCTAGCAGAAGCTGGCTAAAAATATAAAAAATTTGAAAGATAGCAGAGGGATCTAAAGTGTTTGAAATATTTCGTGTAAATATAACCACACAGTCATAATAAAACGGATCACTCACGTATTTTTGCGTCGGGAAATGCCCGACATGTAATAGCAGGTAGTTTTATGTTAAAAAAAACCACACAGTGTTACATTTTCCTGCAGTATATCTTTAATTTTGTGTTTAATAGCATAAATGACATAAGATATAAGGTAACCATACCTGTGCTTGCTTTTTACTTGCATGTTCTTTCTTATCTCATCAAATATTGTGTCATTGTCAATGACGGGGATTATAACTTTACATAATAAAGTACTTATATTACCCATGCCATCCCATATTAAAATTAATAGGTTTTTGACAAAAAAAATTCACGAGTCCTTGTTTAAGCGTCACATCTAACATCGCAGGTGGGTTCGCATCGACAGCATTGAAATATTAACCCTAATTTTTCTACAAACTTGCAAATCCAAAGCTTGATTAGAAGCGCTGAGGTTTTTATGTGCGGACTCTTTAATCCATTATGTATATTACGCCCCTGAAACATTATAAAAATATATCACCTCTTTGTCGTTATTTTTATTGTTATATGTATAATAAGGTATAAAACAAAATAGCGAGCCATGTCTGTCTGTTCTCATATCTTCGGGTGCTCACTCCACTAAACCACGAAACGTGTAATTTAGAGATTTTTTACGACAGTTTTTATGCACAATACATTCTAATCAACCTTTGTTAGTAAATTGCACCCGTGAAAAGCTGGGGCGGGTGGTTTGCAATATTTATTTTAGGTTTGAAGGAAATTAAATTTGTGACCGAAATCTACCGATTTTTATTTTTTTACGTTAAACATTCCAATTATTACATTTAAATGCTATTTAATGACAACACTAAGAAAAATTAGGGTAATTTCAGGACTCGAACCTCGAGCCTCGGCATCCGTGCCGTGCGTTTGCCAGTTCCGCAACATTACCAACTACTTAATTTTTCAATGTTTTAATGGCTCAATATTTTAACAGTCATTTCTAAAGTTTTTGAGAAGGTCATCTTTAATCGAATGGAATCGTATTTGAATGCAATAAATTTTCTCTATGATAAACAATATCGCTTTAGGCCTAAATCCAACACACTTTTAGCAACAATGGACTTGGTAACAAAAATTAAAGTTAACATTGATAAAAATTAACAGCACTAGAGGTTTTTATAGAATTGAAAATGGCGTTTAACACGGTCAGTCATAATTTGCTCTTACAGAAATTAAGCGCGTTGGGCATTACTGGCAGTGCATTAGACATTTTCAAAACATACTTGAAGAATCGATATCAAGTGGTCAAGATTGGAGATCATCAAAGTGAGCCTAAGTTTATTAAATGTGGTGTTCCTCAGGGGTCCATTCTGGGGCCATTTTTGTTCCTGATTTACATTAATAACATAAATGAATTGGGTTTGAGGGGTGATATTACACTATACCTATGCTGATGATACTAGCCGTTTTTATTTTGGAAATTCGGTAAATGATATTGCGAATAATGCACAGAATGATCTGAATTTACTAAACACATGGTTTCAATGTAACCTATTAACTATTAACGTCACAAAAACAAAGTACATAACTTTTGCAGCAAATAATAAGAAAATAGCCGATTGTCAACCTTTAAAAATAAACAATGAATTAATATCTCGGGTTAATTTTGGATACAAACTTGAATTGAACTTCATACATATAGAAAAACTGAAATCAAAAATAACTACTGGTGCTATGCGCGGTTTTGCATGAGGTTTTCCACTCCAAGTTCGATATAAGTACCATAATATTCCTCTCTTATCAAACCACACATAGACTACCTTATTGAGGTATGGGGCGCAGCTGCAAAACCCAACCAGGAAGTTAAACAAATAGCCCAGAATAAACTCGTCAAAGTACTATGGGGCCGTTCAAGTATTACGTAAGCAGTATAGGGGGGCGGGGGGGTCTTTGCTGTGCTTATTTTTGATGACATGGGGGGTGGGGGAGTCTAGATGGTGATTACGTCAGCAGTAGTTATTTACTTTTTTACACATATGGAACTGATGTGCATTATTCAAAATTTAGAGCGCCAAGATGTTGAATGGTTCGATGAGAACAACGTAGGCATTCCAAAATCGGATAAAAGTGAGCAGACATATCTGCTGCTCATGAATCAATAAAAAAACAATACATTAAAAGAAAAATGCTTATACCAATGTTTACGTAAGCATGGGGAGGGGGGGGGGGGGGGTTAAGAGCTTTGATTACTTTTGCTGACAAGGGGGAAGGGGGGGTAAATAATTGTAGTAAATCTGCTTACGTAATACTTGAACGGCCCCTATTCCACTATGATTTTTTAACTTCTTCTAAAAAAATATACAGTGGAACAAAACTTAAATGTAATACAAATATACATAAATAACATTTGCATTTTGATACAAAAAATACTTTAAAAAAAATTGTAATACAAATACATATTGATACAAAACATAAAGTGCAAAAAATTTAGCTACGGAACTTTCGTTTGCTTGGACGTTGATTATGCGCTCTTGGTTATCTCTTTTTGTTTACTCATCAAGGTTATGTTCTAGCAAATTTTATGAAAACTAGTATAAGTAAGAGTTTATATAAGTTTTCATAAAATTTTCTAGAACTAAACTTTGATTGAGTACATTTGGTTCTAAAAATAACACGCACACACGCGCAAGTGCGCATACACACGTACATGTTTATATGTCTATCTATAGCTATACAAGTACACTGCATTAGTTCACTTCCTCGACACGAACAGCAGCACTTTCCATACATGCAAGTTAAAACCCAGAGTTGCCACTCTTCTCATTCTATATTACAATACTCTTTGCTCCATATAAACGGCGTTAACCTTTTCCACCCTCTAACCTTAACCTATAGCCATGAATTTTTTGTATGTTGTCATTATGCCCTAAAACTAGGTTTTACGTTTTGATTTTTAAATATTTTTAATAGTTCCTAAAATACTTATTGATGCTCTTTTGTTTTGTCAAATCTATGAAGATGTAAATATTGTCAAATCTATGAAGAGTATTAAGAAAATCAAAACATTCAAACTTAGTTCTAAGGCATAATGAATGATAAAATACCCAAAACTTATTGCCGTAGGTTAAGGTTTAGAGGGTGCAAAACGTTATCGCCGTTTGTATGGGGAGCGCTTTTTCGCGCTGGGTTCACACTCCTCTTAAATTACTGGCACAAGAGGTATTCCATCTTAGCCCTCTAGGTTGACAATGCATCTGCAATCTCCCTGGTGTTTTATAGGCGGTGGCGGAATCACTTACCATCAGGCAAATCAGGTGACCCACTTGCTTGTTTTCCTGCCTATTTTATATTAAAAAAACTTTAAATTACGGAATTATTTAAGTTTCATCAAAGTCCAATCGGTAGTTTTCGAAAACACATCGTCGGCCAATAGCGTAATCAGTATTGTCGTCAATTATTCACGGATTTAGAAAACTCTTTCTTTAATTGATTGGGAAATGTAGAGAAATCAAGCGAAATTCTCAATTCTTGACACGCGGTAGCATGTCAAGCTAAGTTCAAGTAACAGAAACCGAACCATTTCGAGCCACTTTTGACCCCCTCATAACTCAAAACTATTTCACATAAACGTGTCAAATTTGACTCATATACTGAAACTTGCACATATTATGTGCTCCAAATTTCATAAACACATCTCTAACGGTTATTTAGATATTGACGTCCAAAAATCGTAATTTTTATCACTGACTGACCTATAGATCAAAACTCTAACCCAGTTCCATATGACCTAGAAAGTTCAAATTTGGCATGCAGATAGGGAATTAGGTGAGTACAAAGGAATAAGTCAGAAGCTGGTAAACTTTCATGATTTTATTATAATTTTTCACTTAATTGATTCTATTAGGAACACTTATGACAGCCGGTCTTTATGTGAATTTTAAGGTCTTCACATGACTATATAACGAGTTGAATACCACCCTTAATTTTTTTTTATCCAAATATTTCCGTTTTATTAGTACTTATAACTAGGAGTAATTATACAGAAAACGCGTAAAAAAAATCCGGATACTGAATGGGCAATTCACTCGAATATTTCAAAGGTACAAGAAAATATAGAAAATAACACAAAAAAGACAATTAATAAATAATAATATCTTGGGACCATTTACACCAATTTATCTAGACCCAAGCTAATAAAAACCTTGTGTTATGGTTACTAGACAACGAATATACATACTTATATAGATAAATAATACATACGTAAATACAAATAACATCCATGACTCAGGTACAAACATCACACAAACATTTGCCTATACCAGGATTTGAACCCGGGACCTATTGCACAGTAAGCAGACACATGTACCACTGTGCCATACAGGTCGTCGGTATTATACCCCATAAACGTAGAAAAATATAGTAGTTTAACAAAAACCATTTGGTATTAATTTTGTTATAAGTAAGTACCTACTAATAATGTTTGTACAAAATTAATAATATCCCATCAAAAACATAAATGTGAAATGAGGGCCAAGTTCAATATTATGATATATGCCTTGGTTGTTGACTTCAACGACAAAAGAAGTGAGATATAAATGGGTGCCAAGTTCAATGGTCAATCCTGACATTTATTTATAACAACATGAAATTTAATTCCTCTTATAACTTAGGATAATATTATATTGTAGCCTAAGGTCTGACTTGGCTAGTTCTCATATACGAATTATTATGTTCGATGGCTAGTTTCTACCAGCAAACCAAATTTTCGGAATAATAAAATAAGAACCGACAAGTAA
Organism: Ditula angustiorana; assembly: GCA_963691745.1. Lineage (NCBI taxonomy): Eukaryota > Metazoa > Arthropoda > Insecta > Lepidoptera > Tortricidae > Ditula > Ditula angustiorana. Next base: position 125,759 of record OY829473.1, read on the forward strand.
CAGTTTTAGAACTTGCGAAGGCTATCATATAACTCGTATATGAGAACTGGCCAAGTCAGACCTTAGGCTACAATATATTATCCTAAGTTATAAGAAAAAATGACTTGGCTCTCATTTCACATTTATGTTTTTGATGGGATTGGTCATAATCGAGGTAGGTAAATAAATAATCTAAGGAAATTTCCGTTAAAAAAGTATTTCCGTCTCTAACCGTTTCGATTCGCTTGCGTGACGCTCAAGTGATACGCGTGTAATCGTTTGTTGTTGTTAATTGGTGATGGATTTGGCTTTGGTTCCACATTAGCGTGCGCTGGGGCGTTATAAGCTGCGCGCGCGCCGGCCGCCGCCACTCGCCGCCATGTCCCCGCTCGCCCGCGCGCTGCTCGCGCTCGCCGCCGCCGCGCTGCTGCATTCCGCCTGCGCGTCGCCACGACATATCGTAGGCGATGCCCGGTGCACTACTGTAATAATTGGCGAGTTTTTTCTATAGCTACTCTATAGTTTGATGACAGTAAGTACAAGAAGAATGAGACAGTAGACCTAGAATGAGTGTCACCTTTTTTCGTTTTTTTTGCACCTCGTTCAGCTCTTTATTTCGATCAAACTTTGATTAATAATTCGTTAAAATGCTGTGCAACGAACACGAAGAAAAATTCGGGTAATGGCAGGATTCGAACCTGAAACATCACCATTCCGTGCCTTGCGTTTGCCAGTTTTGTCACATTATCGCTACCATACCCTGCGAATTTTTCAATGTGCTTCGTTTTTACGGTCATTACATTATTGATTTTAAGGGTATAACTAACTACTACTAGTTTCTCATAGATGACACCGAGGGTAGTTATACCCAATATGCTGGATGCTGATGTTGCAGGTTCGAGTCCTGCCATTACCATAATTTTGTTTGTGTTGTCGTTGCATAGCGTTTTAATTTATTAATTTAAAACATTAAAAAATATAAAAACCGAAAGTAATTTCGGTTACACACCATTCATAATTCGTTGTTGTGGTGGTGGTATTTTGATATTCATAACTGCTTGGTTTAGGCCTAATTGCGACATAGTTAAGTTGGCAAGTTTTGGCCTAGTGTGTCGTAGCGGTCGTAGTCAGAAGCCGTCATACTTGCAAATGCGTTGAAATGATACGCTTAATAACTGAATGTATGTTTAGTTCAAACCTTGCAAGTCAGTTTGACTTACTTCCAATGTCCGGATTTACTTGCATTTTGGTATGAACGTGAAGTGTATCTTTAATGACTGATAAAGTACCGTCAACAAAAAGCTTGATTTCAAAGTAAAATTAGAAACAAAAAATAATTTGAAATTGCGGCAATGTTTGTATTGCAATCATTATTTGATGTTACTGCTTCTCGAAACGTTGTTCTCTAAACATTTAATGAAAGTACTTTTAGGAAAGTTCAGAGAAATGTTCATTTATTTGTCTGTGTTTAGGCTCTGTATCGGGTGACTCAGTGCCTTTGCAGCCCACCCAGATACCACCTGGAACCCAAAACGCACAGGTCGACATAAATAATGTAAGTAACGTTCTAGGTACCGAAATCAAAATATTTTTATGGTTCAACTGAGTTTTATAAAGTCACGTTTATTTGTATCATCCGACATTTTTTTTGTCACTCATTTAGATTAGGTACCAAAACCAAGACCGAAGTATCTTCAAAGGCTGTTATCCTTTATATATATAATTGACAGCGCACGACAACTGCAACAGCAACTGCCAGAAGTCTTCCATAGAAGTAAATAAACAGCAATGTCAAACATGTCAAGATACATGTCTTACTCGAAAAGACGGTGATAGCAATGAGCATCTCACTTGTATCTTACTTTTTATTTTATTTTATTTCTAAGTCCTGGTCGGGTTAAAACTTTTGGAAACTTTTTTCCTTTAACTGTACTTAATTATTTTATCAATGATCCGGTTACAGTTTGCTTGCTTACTAATTCAGCCGCTAAGAAGCAGTGCTTGCACTGTTGTGTTCCGGCGTTGAGAGCAAGATAGCTGGAATTTCTGGCACAAGAGGTATTCCATCTTAGCTCTCTGGGTTTGGCGACGAATCTGCACTGTCCTTAGTCTTGGTTCAGGTTAGGTTAGGATGGTAAGTGATCACAACCGCCCATAGATACCCGTTTATGGGCTTATACCTCGTTTGCCTTCCTATTTTATAAAATATAAAAAATGCTTATTACAAGTGAAGTGCTCAAGTCTATTACCACCTTTAAACATTTTCCTTTTTCTAAGATATTTTTTTATGGGACGTTTGTAACGTATTATTGCAGGATTGTAAATCGAAAATGAACGGCGAAGTAGTGACCGTGTGCGACGACGTGGCACCGGTCGTGATAGCGGGGCCCTGGCCGCGCTACACGCCGGTCGAAGTAGACAGGAAGGGCAATTTCAACACCGTCGCGGCTACTGTTAGCGTCACGCAGTACTGCGACTAGTCCACATGCATCATTCGTTGAAGATTTAAGCCGGTGGTCGTCATCCAAACACATTTATAAGGTCTACGAAGCAGAAACTAGCTATAAAGATAGAAATTTTGAGTGATAGCAGAGGGATCCAATGTTTTCGAAATATTCGTGTAAAAATATATTCAAACAGTGTTTTCCTGCGGTATGTCTGTCATTCGGAGTATAATAGCATAAATGACATATGTTATTAGTTTATTAGGTAACCATACCTGTGCTTGCCCCGCGCGTTGACTTTACAAATTGTGGAAAGATTTTTTTGTTGTTTTTACTTGCATGCTCTTGTCTCATCAAATATTGTGGCATTGTGAATGAACGGGGATTATTACTTTAAATAATAAAATACTAATGTAACCCATGCCATGCCACCCCATATTAATATTATGGTGTTTATGACAATATATCTTGACGACTCCTGGTTTAACCTTCACATCTAAGAATGGCCATACACGGACTGCTTTAAGCAGTCAGTGCCAACAGCTTCAAGCGGTCGCCGTTGAGTGATCTGCAGTTTCCATACAAAATTGTCATTCGCAATACACGAACCGCTCAAGCAGTTGCAACTGCTTCGGGCGGTTGGCTGCGCGGTGAAATTTCATCATGCGGTCAAGCAGTCGCCAGGCATACATTGACTGCTCGAGCTGTTGACTGCTCTAGCGCGCCCGCGCTCGTCATTCCGCGTCGCGCACGCTTCTGTAATAAGTGCAAGTGCAATAAAATCACAATGCGACTGATTGAAATTGCTAACTGCTCGAGCAGTTATCAATGGCAGCAGTGCCGTAAATAGCCATTTCTGCGCCCTGTGCGATGTATTGAAATCGAGCACTAGGGGCGCAGCGGGAACTTATCAGGAGCAAACCGAAAAACTAATAGCCCTGCCTGGTCTGGCCATTCTTGCGCCCCCCAGAGTCTACGCCCTGTGCCTGGGCACCGGTGGCACCGCCCTATTTACGGCACTGAATGGCAGCTTCAAGCTGTTGACTCTGACTGCGAGAGCGGTCCATGTACTATGTTGATCACTGGGTTACTGCTCGAGCAGTCCGTGTATGGCGGCCCTAACATCGCAGGAGCGTTTCGCATCGACAGCATTGCAATATTGACCATAATTTGTCTACAAACTTGCAAACCCAAAGCTTATTTAGAAGTGCTGAGGTTTTTGATGTGCGGACTCCCATTAATAGGTATAGTCGACCAAAAAATTGCTTGAGCACCTTTCGACTGTATTACAAAGGGATAAAGTTCAAAAGTGGGCAAGCATTTACTTGGTCGACTATACATTACAACATTTTAAAAATATATCGCCTCTTTGCCTTGTTACTTGTCTTTTGCTTTGCTAGTTTGATGTTTATTTAAGGTATAAAACAAAATAGCGATCCGTTTCTGTCTGTTCCCATGTCTTCGGGTGCTCACTCCACTAAACCACGCAACGTGTAATTTGTAATTGACGTACAGGGTCAATACTATTATTTGCTCTGTGGCTGCATGCTGTTTTTCTTACTAATTTTGCGAGCTGTAACCATGTTTATTACAAGTGAATGCTAAAGTCATTCAGCATCCTTTGGTGTGATTTTCGACATCCGTCTGAACGGCGGAAATAAACAGCAAAAGCGAGATAAATAAAATATTGCAGCAGAAAAACTTCATTACTTGCAAAACAATGGTGAGCGATGGCTGCACGGGGGAGGGGGAGGAGGCGCCTGATTGCGTCCGGCGCACAATGCTGGCGCGCGGGCGCCGGCGCGGTAATGAAGGCGCCCCGGGCCGCGCTTGACAACTAACAAATCACTAACTATTGTTGACATTATCTTAAAGTCTTGGTGCAGTCGAAATACCGCGCACCTGGTCGGTTTTTTTAATTTTTATGACTTCTTGTGTCATGCTGTCATGTTCCTTGTTTATTCTGAATATAAGCTACGCGAATACTTGCGATGTTGACGGTGCCTCGTAAATACAATTTTGGAAATACTTTTGTTTACTTTACGTCTTGAGCATTTGGAAGGGTAAGAAAAAACTTTCAAATGAAAAATTTTCAATAAAAAAAATACTTGGATATATTTCAGGACTATCGTGTAGAACCCTATAGTTAGACTAGGTTTGTTTTATTAAAATCCTGAAATATTTACAGTTACGGTAATAAAAGCATTTTGTTAATGGATCGGTTTATCAAATGAATTAGTTAGTAAAACGTTTTTTGTGCAATGGTGGTAAGTGTTCGAATCTCTATTTATACTCCAACGTCCGCCGTCTCGACCGCACTTTCAGTTTCTTAAAAAAGAATAATTTTCTTGTTTGAGTCTTCCAGCGCTTCGGAAAATAGAAGATTCTGCTGAGAAGAAGCGCAGCAAGAGACAGAGCATCTTGTCCCTTTTTTCTCCTCTTTTTAAAACCAGACAAATCTTCAACTGTATAGCACACTTGTAAAAGATGTTTATAACCTGTGGTGATCGCTTACCAGCAGGTCACCCACTTACTCGATTGCCTTCCGTAAGGTTAATTATGTACGAAGTATCTGATTCCTGTAGCATTCCAAAACTATTGGCGTACTCGAATACATGACATTTAATAACGAATAGCACAGAAGCCGTCGGCAGTGAATAATTATCCGGCCTGTAACACAATAGTGGTCGCCATCGCTAATTGCGACTGGTCGTTAGCTCGGCGCAAATTAAATTTAACCGACTGTCCAAATCGTCTTCCGTGGATTAACAGCCGGTAATGAGGCGGAGGAATAACGGAGCAGACAATATCGTGAATTATTCACAGCTCTATTCGACGTGACAATGTGTTCAGCATCTGTCGGACGCAGAATGTAGGGCAGTTCTGATAATATACCCAGTGTTTCGTGGATATTTCTCGACAAGTGTATTGTTATATTGACACTCAGTCGACGAGCGCGACAATTTGTAGGGTCGTGGATTTAGTGGTTGACGTTGGTTTGGTTGTACGTAGGCCAGAACTTCCCCTGGGCAGTAGGTCTCGCAGTACGGCGTAGGACCCACAAAGGACTGCCAGGTGATGTGAACCGGAGTGAATGTAGATGGCGCTTTTTACCAATAGAAGATGCCAAGCCAAGCGGAAAACAGGCAGACGAAGCGCGTTACAGTCTTACAGTCATTTGGCAGAATAAATTCAACTAGCTTAGGCTTTTAAGCCTAGAAAATACAAAGCAGAACCAAAGTCGCCGGCGCAGCTCTCTGAGTTGGCAAGCTGAAGGTGTAATGGGCTGGGCCGACAGCTCCGAGAATTGATGGCATGCGGGGCTTTAGGTTCTCCAGTGGAGACCACGGACCGGGAGACGCGGCGTAGACCGGCCCTATAATGGGCCTACGACTTGGTTCAACTTTATCGTTTATCAACAAGAACTACCTATTGAGCGCACTTTAATGAAGGTTGACAGGTGTAAGACGGCCATAATATTACGTTACACTTTTTTACTGCAAGCTTTTGTTTTAAGGCCAAGACTATGCTTGTTTTAGGGTTCCTTAGATTGATTTCCCAAGCTGGGAAAATCGTTTGTCATATTGCTCAATGCCTATTTTTAAGTAGTCGGATCACCCCCAGCAAGCAGCGCCCCGCCGGCTGCAATTTGCGCGGTGTCCATGTTATTATAATGGCGTCTCGCACGGAGTGCCGACAATCCAATTTGCCTCCCGCCCTCCGGCCCTCGGCTGGGTCGTGAGCCGCAGCTTACAGCAGCTCGTGTATTTCGAGAAACGACGACAAGCGGATCCATGAAATAATGAATAGATTTATGCCTTACTTTGCGGAGATCCATTTCAACTAATCGGAACTAATTACCTTGCTACTCCACAAAACTAGTAGAGCGTACTCATCTGCAAAATAGCTGGCTTTGCTACACATAATATATTTCTTCATACAAAAACCCACTCTTCTCCGCTTCCACATTGAAGAACTACAATCACACAGACTTCACTATTACCATCACTAAACACTTATACAGCACGATATTCACGCGATCTATGATTTTCGACCTGAGTTATGTTTTCCGCTTGGTACATTCATTTATCTATTTCTCTGTTTATTTCTTAGGCACGCTCTGTGACTCAAATACCTTTATGAATCTTAATATGTTAAGATTAATATGTAAGGCGTAATTAAAAATTTTATAATTTTATATAATAAAATTTAATTTCACGTTTCACGTCAAAGGCCAAGAGTTTGACTACTGAAAGTTAAACCAACCAGATTCAGTTACATTGCAACGCTGTGCCACAAAATGTATTGTATTTAAAACGTATAGCGTTGCTACGTAATTGTGTCTAGGTGGTTTAACTTTCCGTAGCCTCTCTACTTATATTACCGTTGCATAGCGTTAAAAACGCCAAACGGACCTTCTGTCCGCCGCACAGCTGGCGCTCGCGGGACACGTCGGCACCGGCTGCATACAGCATTGTGCTGCTGAGAGCACCCAGCCCACACGGCTGATAGCTCCACTCGATATTCTTCCCTATAACCTGACTGTAGTACTTACAGACACCTCTAGATACCAAATAGAGCCGTTTTATTTAATCTCTTCTTCAGCCTGTATCCATCCAATGCTGAGTGTAGGCCTCTTCCATTTCACGCCATTCCTTCCGATGTTGAGCTTTCCACATCCAACCCTTACCAGCAACCACAACTTTTTACCAATTTTATTTAATCGTATCTTCTTTAAATAGTACAAAACAAAGTTGCAAAGGTATCTCACCACAGTACTACATCGAGACAGTTTTTTATTGGTCACATCAATAATTATATGTGTGTAATGAAGTCACAGCCTTACCTGACTTTCCCCCAGTGTGACATGCTCACGGATTGCGAGTAAATAATGAAGAGGGCAAGGTGGACTTCGCAGAGGGACGGACGTCGCAGACCGCATTTCATATAATTATTATGAGAAGCGTAGTTTCACTCTGGTTTGCATGACTACACAGTTGTTATAAGCTAGAGCACGATGATAAAGTTAGATGTACCTATATTTTCAAAACAATTGTGCTGAATATATTCAATACATAATACACACCCACATAATGGTTTATAAATATGGTGTTACAGGCGAAGAGGTCGCAGCACAATGTAGCCTGTTAGGCGCATCAATTATGAATAGGAGACTTACCTACTGACTAACACATAGAAAATCTAAATTTGCTTGCCCTGTTGTGTTCCGGCGTGGAGAGCAAAACAGCCGGTGTAATTACTGGCACAAGAGGTATTCCATCTTAGCCCTCTGAGTTGGCAACGCATCTACAATCTCTTTGATGTTGCGGGTGTCTATTTATGTATAGGCGGTGGTGAGGTGACCCACTTGCTTGTTTGCCTTCCTAACTCATAAAAAATCAAATAAAAATAACGTAACGCTACGTGATACACTCGTAGCTCGTCTCAGCAGTTTTCGGCTTTGTAGCGAAAAGCTTCTACGAACACAGAACCCACCTAGCAGGTTTGTGGCACATGTTTACACTTTATTCGTTACCTATTCAGTTATGCATCGTCTACGGGGTTATGTTACCGAAAGAAAGGAATTCTTGAGGTTCTCTGTGTTTCTATGAGTGACGGTAATCAATCACTTTCCATCATGTGAACGTGCTAGTTTGCCTCGCTATGATGCTATCCTTAAACTGGATATTTTAAGAGTCTGGTAGTCGAAACCACAGCCGTTCGCGTTGGCGCTGAACCTCTCGCAACTAATCCTTGTTGAACGTTAATTGGATTATAAAGCAATTCCTGAAACGTCCGACATCCGTAATTACGTGTAGGAACGAATTCGCCTGAAATTAGATTTGCGTAGGTTTTGCAATTGAGCTCGGCTGCCGATCCTGAAACTCGGGGAATCCCAAACTTTTTAACTCCTGGAAAGTGGTAATGGTTTATCCGTCACATTTGTGTTTTGCCTGAATAAGTTTAAAATAGAATTGCTGTAATTAATTTTTTAGCCCACCGGTTTAGTTTGTATAATAAAGGGCAAAACGAGCAAGTAACTCACAGGATGGTAAGTGATTATCCGAGAAGTTTTATTGCAATAATGTAAAATTGTGTCTATCTATTTATTTATATGCGGTGGTGATGATTTACTATCAGGTGACCCATTTGCTCGTTTGCCTTCCAATGTTGAATAAAAAAAAGTGTCACAATCACGATTAATGCTGTCAATTTCTTTAGGATTATTTAATAATGCAAACAAGTGAAGCTGGTGTTCCTTTTTCACTGTCAATGTAAGTTACATCGATACAACGCCAAGGCTGCTGTCACTGTCACCTAATGGCATGTCACGTCGATGCTGACATTTGTCGCGAGGACGACGCGGAGCGCAGAATAAGTGATAAGGCGCTTGACGTCACGCGGAGGGTGACGTCATCATGGAAAGTGGCGTCATGGGACCCCACTGCTAGCGGAAACTCTGTTGGAAGCGTCTTTATCTTTACATTGTCGTAGTAAAAACAAAGTCGCTATCCCATTTCTGTATGCCCACATATGGCCGTTTATTCCTTTTATCTACACATATATCATAAATGCTCTATAATGCGTTCAGAAACCGTAGGAAATGACCAGCATTATAACAACCAATATTATTATGAGATTTTATCTAATTTATTTGTTCTTTATTTGTTCAAATTCATTATTTATTACATTATTTTAATGTGTACAGTCTATAGAATTTTAATAGGTACCTAGCACTAGTAGCTAGTAGCAATGCAGGTCATTGCCCAATGGCTTCTGAACCCATCATAGAGTACTTATGATATGTGTGTAGATAAAGTAATGTATGCAACTGTACATAAGTAGGTCTTAAAACACTCGTGTGATCCTATTATGAAACTCAATGACGCTCGTTTCATAAAACCACACTCGTGTTTTAAGACCCCTCATTATGCAACAGTTGCATAAAATACTATTAAACCACGGAACGGAATTTGAGACAGCTTTACTGTCCTTTAGAGTTTTCTTTGCGGAAGGTTTTTATGAATTACATCTTAATTGTACCCGTGTGAAGCTGGGGCAGGTCGCTAGTAAACTATTTAATTTGATTTATGCAATGACACCACCAAGAAATATTTAGTCATTTGGCAGGACTTGAACCTGCAACTTCAGCCCTGCCAAGGCCCTGCCAGACAAAGCAGTTCAAAAGGACACGCATTATCTAACCAAGTCATGTTTATTACACTAAAACTTTCACGTTTATAATATTAGTAGGATATTACAGCTATGAAATTTTGTATTGAGTTACATAACTATTTTCAAATATTTCACTTACAATATGAACTGTCTTTATCCTTCAAACAATTTTCCAACATCCGTCTCAGAGAATCTTACACTTAAAATAGGAAAAAAAATAGAAAAGCAACCAAGCAAGTGGGTCACCTGATGACAAGTAACTCACACCACCCATAGACAGCCATAACACAAAGAAGACTGCAATGCTAACCTAGAGGGCTAAAACGAAATACCTCTTGTGCCAGTAATTACACCGGCTGTCTTGCTGCTCCTTAGCGGCAGGATTAGCGAGCAAGATGGTGGAAGCGATCCGGACGGACCTTGCACAAGGTCCTACCACCCGTAATTCATTAAAATATGAATCAACTCTTTCCCGTTTGTGTCACGTAGATAACAAAGTTCTCAAATGGTCAGCATGATCGAGTTATCTAGGCGGAACCAGGGCGGAACAAACGCTTTCACCGCCGCCGGTGGGCCCCCACCCGAGGGTAACTTACAAAACTACATAATGTATTCCTGCTTAAGAGGATTCCAACACACGTGTTTTCCTGTTTTTCTCTCTGCCATGTGTAGAGGAAAAATAAAGAAACATTTGTGCGCCAAATTCACTGAGTGACAATTAATAATTAATCGTTGGATGGTGACCTCTTATCATGTGCGGTGAGATTAGAAAACATTTCGATATACTTATGATCGTCTCATCGTTTTAACTTATTATGTAAAATATAACTTAATTTTTGTTTTATGAAAAAGGAAGGAAAACAAGCAAGTGGGTCATCTGATGGAAAGTGAGCACCACCGCCTATAGACACCCGCAACACCAAGAAGATTGCAGATGCGTTGTCAACCCAGAGGGCTAAGATGAAATACCTCTTGTGCCCGTAATTGCACCGGCTGTCTTGCTCTCCACGCCGGAACATAACAGCGCAAGGACTGCTGCTTAGCGGCAGGATCAGCGAGTAAGATGGTAGCCATCCGGACGGACCTTGCACAAGGTCCTACCACCCGCATTTTCGCTACTTTTAGACATTAAAATAAACCAATTGCCATATACTTGCAGTTTGTACCTGAGGTGGCTTTAATTTAGGTATTTAGCAACGTACATACAGTGGCCAATTCAATACAGTCTTACACGAAAACATAATAAATCTAAGCGCGATAGTTTGCCAGGCTTGCCAGCGAGAGGTTCCGTGAGCCGATGCCAATCTCCCCGCATTTTTTAAAGGATCTCCGAGCGCCGGGCTCTCCGTCTCCATACGTCACCGCATCGTTTACTTTGTCCCAGTGTTGCCACTTTTCAGCTTTAAAAATCTCCGTAGAATTCTACGAGTACAAATATACTCTAGTAAATTGTGTCTATCGACTTGTTTGTTTATCAATGAAAAACTGCACTTTGTAGATGATTGTAAAACAAATTGAAAACTTGGTTTTAGTTTCACGTAAAAAAAAAGGTCTTTGCCTTTTTTTAACGCCGGACTAGGAAATTAATACCCGGTTTTTCCCTAAGAAAAACTGGTTTTAACCGGTTATTGCTTTAAGAAAATGAGTTTGCATTCCCTACGTCTGACACAAAAAGAGGAATGTTTTAAGTTTGATTTGCCTGTCGTATCATAACTCACAAGCTGATGGACGGACTTTGATACGGTTTTTAGCAGTACCTAACAGTTAATATTACACAAAGAAGCGACTTTCTTTTATTTTTGAACCTTCAAGCATTCATTTAACACGGCCGTGTAAATTTGTTTAGTTTTTGTTACTTTGTATCTTACAAGACAATTTTGGCTTTGGACACTCTGTGGGCCTCTTTGACTCGCACATTCCTGGTTTTAAACTAGTTTCAATTAAGCAAAAAATGGTACAATTTCCATAGATTGCTGATGGAATTTCCGGATTCCCCGGTTGTCTTGGCAATGTTCCACTACGGCCCTTCGGGGTGCCGATCGTATCGCTCTTATTTATTCCCGCGACGATCGGCGGCGCGAATCAATAAGACCCGTGTGGAGCCCGGCATCCACTCGCTTAATGTCTGTCAGACCTCCAGTAGTGGTACCTATTTACGACAAAATGGAACCCTGCCCCACTATGAAACTATGTCCAAGTGACGTTATAAGACAAATCGTATGAAGTCATTTACTATTTTACTTAGTATGTGAATTTGACACGGTTGTACTGTGGCTCAGATGGAACGTTTGGCGTATGTCAGATTTTAACACATGGTGAACTACGTGAGTTTAGGTGAAAAGAAAAAACTCCAAGGTCGGCACCGCATCAGCAGAGCTAGGTGATTTTCGGGTGGTAGGACTTTGTGCAAGATCCGTGCGGATCGCTACCGCCATCTTGCTCGCTAATCCCGCCGCTAAGCAGCAGTGTTTGCACTGTTGTGTTCCGGCATGGAGAGCAAGACAGACGGTGAAATTACTGGCACAAGAGGTATTCCATTTTAGCCCTTTTGGTTGGCAAAGCATCTGCAATGTCCAAAGAGTAGCGGGTGTTTATGGGCGGTGGTGATCGCTTACCATCAGGTGGCCCACTTGCTCGTTTTCCTTCCTATAGTATAAAAAAGGCTTAAACTTCCCAGTATAAATGTGTTTAAATAAAATCTCTAACAATTTCCAGGACGCATTTACACGACACTTTATTAATAAAGTTCTTTTCAAGTTTTAATCATTTCCAGAGCTTGGATTCCTTAAAAAGGAACTCGGTGTTGGGGGGGCCCAATAAAGCGGGCGGGAATTAAAACCGCGACCACACTTAGATCCGTTTAGTGCTCTTAATGCCAAACCCCCACTCTCCCCCGTCCCGCCTGAGGCCAGTCCGGTGTGCACTTACAATTTCTAAGTGAATCTAATTAGTTGCGGAGTCAAAACATAGCTAGATCTAAGTAAGCGTGGTAGAACTGTCAGCTTTAAGTAACCTCGAGATACTCGTAGTGTCCGATATCTTTAGCCTTGTACGGTATATTAAAACACATATTTAAACTTTAAGGCTGGTTTAACTTATTGTGAAAAAATATGTTTTGCCCTTTTTTAACTTAGACGATGTGAGAGTTATCGCATCCACTGACAAAAACAGTTTTGTTACACGTAACCGAAGTTTTGTTACCTATTACACAAAAAAAGTGTCAACCGAACTATTTGTTACACCTTACCTAAATGATTTGTAAATAACTCATCAATTTTTTTATCAGTAGCAAATAGTTTTGCTAATTTAAACGTACTTTGATTACCAGTAACCAAAAGCACGAGTAACTAGTTCGGTTGTCCCTTTTTATCAGTGTCGCGTCTTAAAAATGAAAATGATTTTAGTAGAAAAACACTAAATAAAATAAAGTTTTAAACACCACAACGTCCAACACAACACCAGACATAGATGTCGTGACACTGGTTTGACCCTTGTCTATCGTTTGACATGGTATAATTTACTTGACAAACGCATTTATAACACTACCGACGAATAAAAACGATAAATTTCACAACATATTTAAGGAGCAGAAATGAAATTGAGTACTGAATAGCATTTAAGTATAAATTATACCTCTATGTTACTGTAAATTGTTTCCAGTTGTATATTTAGTACATTATTTAGCCACAATTTGGTCAGTTCGCTCAACTCCTGGTACATACCTAATGGTAATGGTGGTGGTATGGTTTAGTTAGTATAAGTAAATCCTCTCTCTTTTGCTCAAAGGTTGGCTGGAAGAGATCCTTTCAAGGGATAAGTTCACCTTTGTACCACTTCTTGTTTTTTTTCTGTGTATTTGTAAGTGCTTATGTACAATTAAGAGTTTACATACATACCTACCTTGTGCTGTGGACGTGTCATACGTACTCAAATTGAGGTATTTTGCTACTATAAAACTGCATCGCTTATCGAAGAGTTCCGGCTTCGGGTTCAATATGACTGGACGCGACCCATTTTTGCGTTTTTTTGGCGTACGTAGTGGAAGCCATGGTAATGCCGTTCGTGTTTTTATTTTGCACTCCGGCGCAGCGCTCGCGGTCCCGGCGCGGAGCGCGCGGCCGCCTGTCGCCGCACAATATCATATTTACTATTTTCATCTCGTCCGCGAATTACTTTTCATTTTCCGCTGCGACTCTCCTCAGCAGTGTACAGAGCAGACGCAGTACGATTATTGTTATATCCACTCGACTGATGTTAACTGACTAGTTTGATAGATTGGAGAATGAGATCAGTCGTCATCCTTAGCTTAGTAAAAACTGTCGTTGATGTTGTTAAGTCTCTTTCTTTTGTAATTTCTCTCGCAATTTTTAGTATCAGTTAACTCCTCAGGTTACCTCGTTCTAATTATAGAATCCCCGATATATACGTAGTTTAATTTCTAAAGGTCGGTCTGGTATCGATCGTTGTCAAAATATTGTTCTAAAAGATACCATTTCAGCATCTTGTACTAATTAACATCACATAGAAGTTTAAATGGAAAATCCTTGTACCTTTTGGCAGAGAAGTATCCAAAACACTCATGGGTTGCCTTTAGAGCAGCTGTCAACTTTTAGTCTTTCTGCTTGTACGCTACACCCGTTTTTTGCGTTGGTTACGTTCTATGTGTCGACTTACTTACTAAAAACACACTTAAACAACAATAGTGAATTGTAACAGTAATGTATGGATTACATTTCACGATTTTGATAAGAGCGCCATCTATTATTTCGACAACCAACCTAGTTTGTGCCCTATAAGTTTCAGAATGATAAAATGCGTGCAACGCATGTATTTCAATACACCTACTGTTCTACACTGACTACTGCGCCGCAAGCGTCGTACACTAAACCGAGTACAAGATGTTTTATGAAATCAAATTATGGGTTCAGAGGGAACAGGGGGGAGGGGGAGGGGTAATCTAATACTCCATCGCAAAGTCGGAGTAATCCGCGAAAGAACCTGTTTTTCTTGTTTGTGTTAATGAAGTGTTTATTGTTCTGCTTAAAGCGAGCCGGAACATTGCATTGTGGTGCTGTTCTGACGAAATATTTGTGGAAAGGAGGCTCTGCTTTTTTATGAAACAGGAAGTAAAACGGGTTTTGAGGGTGGTAGGATCTTGTGCAAAGTCCGTCCGGATCGCTACCACCATCTTGCTCGCTAATCCTGCCGCTAAGCAGCAGTGCTCGCACTGTTGTGTTCCGGCGTGGAGAGCAAGACAGCCGTTGTAATTACTGGTACAAGAGGTATTCCATCTTAGCCCTCTGGGTTGGCAACGCATCTACAATCTCTTTGGTGTTACTGATGTTTATAGGCGGTGGTGATCACTTACCATCAGGTGACCCACTTGCTTGTTTTCCTTCCAATTAAAAAAAAAACGAGCTAGTGGCTCACCTGGTGGGAGTAATTATAACCGCCCACCGCACCGTACATTGCTTGCGGGTGGGTACCCGCAACATCAAAGAGATTGCAGAGGCGTTGCCAACCCAGAGGGCTAAGATGGAATGACTCTTTCTTGCTTGATGGGGTACGCTTATAATGATCCCAGATTTGGCAGGTCAGGTTATTACATTAGAGCGACTGCCGCCTGACCTCCGTAGCCGGTTACAGGTCATGATTACACATTCATTCACACGAATGAGCAGGTTTCCTTACGATGTTTTCCCTTACCGTAAGAGCGTTGGTTACTACAGTGGTGATTCACATAAGATAGAAAAACTCATTGGTATATGACGACCGCTGAGGATCGACCTTGGTACCCCACGATCACGAGTCCACGGCTAACAAAAACGTGTACTTAAAATATAATAATTGGTAGGTAAAATTAAAATTGTAATGACAACACAAAAAAAAGAAAAATTAGGGCAATGGCAGGACTTGAACCTGCAACATCAGCATTCCGTGCCTTGCGTTTTCCAGTTTCGCCACACTGCCGCTGCCCTACCCTGCGAATTTTTCAATGTGCTTCGTCTTACGGTCATTACATTATTGATTTTAAGGGTACAACTACCCTCGGTGTCATCTATATGAAACTTTTTAACAAGTTATCATATTCAACTGGGTACCTTTACAGCAGAGCTACCGTCAGCTGACGAGAGATGGCGCCGTTTTGTTTTTAAATTTTGTAACCGAAATTTCTTTCGATTTTTATTTTAAATGTTTTAACATTCAAATTATTAAATTAAAATTGTAATGACAACACAAAGAAAAATTAGGGCAATGGCAGGACTTGAACTTTTTTTCTTTGTGTTGTCATTACAATTTTAATTTAATAATTTGAATGTTAAAAACATTTAAAATAAAAATCGAAAGAAATTTCGGTTACAAAATTTAATTGGTAAGTAAATGGTAAGCTGTTATGGCGTGGAGTGGTCTGGCTCCCCTCGAGCGCTGTATTTCCCTTCATTAAAAACTAAGTCCCGCTTAACTAGGCGCGTGTGAGCCGGCGTCTGCGGCCGCAACCCACGGCAGCTGACTCACTGCATACTGTGTGATGCTGTGCAACAATAATAATCTCTTAAGGTTTGTGTATAAATTTAAATGGTTCATACCGAAACAACTCAAAATCAAAATCCACTCGACTTCATGTGAAAACTTCATAGGAACTTTAAATTCTTATGTAATTCTGAAAGTTAACATTCAGTGATCAGCGCGAGCAACAGCTAGTATTACATGAAGTTTTGTTTCACACGTTTGCATGTGGTAGGATCATCTGGATCATTACCACCATCTTGGTCGCTAAACCAGCCGCTAAGCAGCAGTGCTTGCACTGATGTGTTTCGGCGTGGAGAGCAAGACAGCCGGTTAAATTCCTGGCACAAGAGGTACTCCATCTTAGCCCTCTGGGTTACCAACGCATCTGCGGTGGCAATCACTACTTTTTATTAAGAAACTGCGTCGCTTGTCGAACAGCCTCGGCAACCTAACTCTAAAAATTGTGAATGAAAGGGAAAAGAATATTCGACGTGATGTTTGCACCGTATGTTAGCAGTGAGGTATCTGCGCATGGATGCCGCCATGCATGCGCCGCGATTATGCCGCATGAATATGCGAGCGCGGCGCCGGCGGAGCCGTCGTAACGCGCATGCTCATTTTTAGGGTTCCGCGGCACCTTCGTCGCGGTCCCTTCAGATGGAGCAGTGGAAAGTGAGTGACGGTTTTTGTAGGGAATGTAAGACAGGATAATTTGGGCTGCCTGTCTAGGAAAGCACCTCCGCCTTACAGAGACATACAACCAAATAACGTTGCTTTTGAGCTACGATGCAGAGCTTGCTGGGTGTTGTGTTAACAGATAAAAAACTCTCTTTTGTTCGCTGTATTGTATGACGTGATTGAGACCATATACCTCTAAGGTCGACAGAAGCGTAGACCAGTTTTGAGTCAACGCCCTTAACCAGTTTCTTGGTATCAGATTCTCATGTTCCGAGGGGTCTCTACTACGAATGGAACAAATATATAATTCGCGATGAGTGCCGAGTACTTGCGTTGTTTGGTAAATTTGGCTTGCTTGGCAGCTGAACCGGCCCTGGCAGAGCCTTGGACGTGGGAACACGCTAGGGTGTCCGCACATGTCGCGTCCCAGGGAAGTGTCTGTCCCAAAGACCACGTACCAGGGCGGCTTCATCCGGTTTCTTGTCATCGTCCCTGAGCATACCATACCAACTGGCTAACGTGATAACAATGAATTTAAGAAAGGTCGTTCGTGAGCAATTTCCGAGACATTGGTTATGTGGCAAGCCTCTACAGCACATGATATTGCTCCTGATCTGATCATAACATTCAGCAGATTATGTCATCAGTAAACATCGATACTGTACTGTAATAATTTAATTTGTTATTTTGTTCATATTATTTGGACATGGAATTGTTACTTTTAGTTTTATGTTTTAGTTCATAAGTTCAAAGTTGCTACGTCCTAACAGGGTATCATTCTACCAGCCATGTAAAATGTTGCAATAAATAAATACTGATTACCGAAACCTTAACTTTCGATTTTGGCTTCAATTTCCGAGTTTCTGTTATAATAGAAAGAAAAGTTATCAAAATAAAGGAACTTTTATCCACGCCTAGCCCGAACACACTTGGCATATTTTTAAGGCGCCAAGCTTTATCCTGCATTCACTTAGCGCATTTAGTGTAGGGAAACATTTTACTTTCATATGCCACTTTAGACAAAATGTTGCGAATGCATTATTCATTTTTCGCATATTATAAAACGACAAAAGTGGCCATGACAATTTGGTGACTGTTATTTATAACAGTGTTTTAAAAAATGCTCTTAAAAGCTTAAAAGTCAGTTCAGTAAACCTACATTACTTAACAAGTGGCTTAAACACACATTTGTCATTTTCATGTGTTACTAGGTTTTGCCTGTGACTTTGTGCGCGTGGAATTTGAAAGTGGTATCTATTTATTTCTTGTTGATAATAAGACTTGATTCACATTACACCGCGCCAAAGCCGGGTGTGATGTGAATCATCCTTTACTTGGTTTCTATTTAAGCTAGATCTTCAACAAATTCGCTGCGTGCGTTGTTAGTTTGGGTGGGACTAATAGGTCAATTGGTATGAATTGTCCTGAGATATTTATTTACTTATTTAAACATAAAGACAGAAAGACAAATTCTAAAAATAAATCCTTTGGCTTCTAGTGCTCTTATAAGCTTTAACCCTTCACAACATATTTTTCTTAATATATTCTGTGAAATATGATGTTTGTGATGTGAGTGATGTGACAAACATCACTTTCAATGAATAGAAAGTGATTGTTGGCGGTCGGGCTCGAAAATAATCCAGACTAGTGAACTAATTATAAATTATATTGAGAAACGGTAAAGATAGTACAGTACAAAAGACGACGTACGACAGCAAGGAAAACAAAAAACAATATTCAAAAGCTATGACAGCTAAGGCATTCCATGGAGGTCGCATTAGCCTGTCGCTAACAGTGATGTTTGCCTACGAACGAAAATACATAAACGGCGTGCTATACTATGTTGTACCGTAACTTTTCAGCCACTTTACAAAAAGTTTTTTCCTTAAAAATAAAGAACAGTTTTATTTCATTTTCTTAATTTACGAAGCTTTGTAGTATTTCAAGCATTCCGAATTCAAAAACACTACAAATTATACGTTGTGGAAGACAAATTATTCTAGATTCGCTCTCCCAAGCGACGTTACGCGAAGTTCAGGTACTTTAATCCTTTACCGTGTCCTTCAAGTCTCCCGAGACCGTTGTCCGATGTCGGAGTTGCTCTCGCAATGCCTTATTGTTCAAGATCTAGCGGTGTCGCGACACCGGACACTTAGTGCAAGTTTCACTTGTAGACTTAGGTGTCACTTTGAGCAATGATGAAACGTGAACAAAAGGAATTGATTAAGTACCTTTTTTATAAAGTAAGAAGTGATCACTACCGCCTATAGACACTCGCAACACCAAGGAGATTGCAAATAGTTGCCAACCCAGAGCGCTAAGATGGAATACCTCTTGAGCCAGTAATGTCACCGGCGGTCTTGCTCTCCACGCTGAAAACACAACAGAACTTTATGAGAAAACTTGCACATTCATGTAAATGAATGTGTAACCATGAGCCTGTCGGTCTGGTTTCCTCCCTGTAATAGGGGTTATGGAGTCAAATAAACTGGCCTACCAAATCTGGGACCAGGGCCAACGTACCCCAAATTAAGAAACAGGAAGAAGCTTCAACTGGATGATGTTTCTGTGTGAAACATTATAGAAATGCGGCAACTCTGACCATTATGTGGACACTGGATAACAAGTTAAACTCTTGTCTCCACTAAAGGCCATCGAAGTATAAACGATGCACTTGCACCGAGCACGTCGACACTTGACCATAGACTACATCGTAATTAGAACAGAAGGTTCGCTTAAAATTATACACGTTCGCGTTCAGCTTATTATAGACAAATATATTATATATATTTAAGAAAGGCTTGTAGAACAGACAAATGTGATTGTAACTGGAAGGTTATAATGAAACAAATTTGAAATAGAATTGAATTAAAACTACTTTGAACCAATAATACCACGTTAGTGTTTTTATAAAATCTAGTTTAGTTGTATTATATTCGTCAGAAATCTGTGATGTATGTGTGTGTGCGTGTGTGTTTGTGTAATCATTCCATGGAAACAAATAGAGACGGTATCACAGATATCTGTTTGATAGCATATCGGAAATTTATCAGAGAGTTTTGAAACAGGGCCTAAATAAAAAACCTGAACGATTAGCAGTTTTTCAACAATAATACCATCTTACTTTTACTACTCTATGTACCCCATGGGAACAATTAGGCGACATTCTCAGCCACGGAAGGCGCGTGCTTCAGGGCTAAAGAGGGGGAGCAGGGCGGGGGCGGGGGTCCAATCTAGCAGGAATGCCTGCGCGGCAGATTTATAGGCGCGCGCGCAGCGGATATTTACGAGCGGACTATCGGAGGTAAGTTATTACTGATTGAGACGCAAACCGAGGAGTTGTCGCTTTGCCAAATTGTGGGAAGGGGTACTATTTGGAATATCTAATAACGTTTGTCTTAATGTAGATATGTATGTAAATTCTGAATAAAATGAAAAAAATAATGTTTCTGAATAAGATATCGGTAAGTGATCACCTCTTCCCACAGACATCAACAAGCAACGCAAGACGTAGTTTTTTTACGTGCACAATGGTTTCGCGGAGTAACAAGGTAATTTGTTCCAATTGGTTAAAACTTAAACTGTTTCTGAATAACAGCATGTTCCAGATTAATACAATACAGCTCCTGTTAACAAATGGAATTATTCCATGAAATATTCTCTATTATATTGTTCTCTGACAGTAAGGAATTGTGTAAATGGCCGGGCGCGGCGGGATTTAGCTGAATAAGTGTAAATGAGCGTTAATATCAGCTGCAATGCGTGGCCGCCATTTTAGCCGCAGTTAGCTGCATTGAGCTGTAAATCCGAGCGCTGATCCCGCCCTAATCGCGCCGCGGCGTAGTTAGCTATAGCTATAATAATACAGCGGTAAATATAGCCTAAATCATAATATTTCATTTGTCTATACTCTATACACACTGGGAAGTATGCCAGGACCGGAGCAAATGGCGTTCTGTGGTCTCTGCCTATCCCAAAGGGAAACAGGCGTGAGCTTATAATAATAATATACACACTCAGCTCAGCTGTATAATATTGTATGCATGCGTTTGGCGTTTGCAAGAAAGAAACGGCTCTTCTCTTAATTTCCATGGAGGAAAATGTTAGTAAAGTATATTGATTCTACCAATTATTTTAATTAAATTTGCCTCAATTTTTATTAACAAAAGCGTCTTTTTTAAAGCTTGATCCGCCCTGGAAAATGGTTAATTTTTAGGGTAACATAGTCAACAAGAAACATTTATTGTTTCGCTGTGTCCGTCCGTCTGTCCGCAACGTAGCTCAGATTCCCAGTAGTAGAAAGCTGTAATTTGGCATGGATATACATACATATTAGTCACCAACAAAAGGGCCAAAATAAAATTTTAAGAATAATGTTTTTTGGGTACTTACCTCAACTACTCGTAAAGTGGGGATGTTTTTTTGCTATTAATTTGAGAGCTCAGCTCAAATACATGAATTAAGGAAGAAACTGTTAATGCAAGGTTTAAGTGTAAACCAATATTTCCAGCTGAATAACTTCAGGACAAGCATTGCTGGGGCACTCCAGAACCAGGGGTCTTGTATACAGAGCTTCTAAGGTATGAATGTTTTCAGAGTAGAATCTTCTTATAAAAACTTAAATTTTGTTCCTAGCATTTACCACAATCGTTAGAAACTTCGACATCTCATTTGTGTGAGGATGACGAGTATTTTAGTATGAGCCAGTGTACATTTTTTTTAAAATTTTCGCAAATTGGTAAGGATAAAAATTGCTTATTTTGATAAATGGATTCGTAAGTATATATATCTAATGTGTTAGCAGCCCGTATGCATCTGCAACTAACACATTTCCTCGACCCTTATACGGTAGATCATCGGAATTTCTTGTGAAGCTCTCACTTCGAGTTCCGATGTTAGCTGGCCGCTTGAGAACTTTCCTGTCCCAACGGCTAACAATACACCTAGCACGAATCCTCTCGATACGCGTTAACTCGCTATGTAACTCAGTGCGTCTCTTTTTAACTAGCCCAGTAGGAGAGAGACTCACTGAGTTACGTAGCGAGATAACGCGTGTCGTGAAGATTCGTGGTCGGTGCACTGTGTTGCTATACAGCGAACGTGCTCCGGAGCGGTGTTGATTACTTTGTTGCCAGTTTGTACCTCCTTTTTTAATACTGTAGGAAGTGCCTTCACTGCTTCACACTGAACTTGATTATCTACAGTACAGACATATAGCTCCGCTTATGTAGAAACAAGACTACGGAAAATCCGATGTCAATCATAATATTTGAAAAAACCGACCAATTGCATACGAAGATTTCCGTACCACCGTCAGGGGGGTTCCACTCCGCACTGTAGGTGCGCTCCCCGCACCACCCATGGCATAGGTTAATCGCAATAGGTTGCTGGCTTGCCGCGCGCTCGCCCGCTCACTCTGTGTCGCGCGTTGTGATAGTATTATAGTAAGCAGCCCAGCGGCATACCCTAGCGGTGCGCCGGGGCATTGCGGGGGGAAGGCGGGCGCGGGCGGCGCCGTCCTTTTGACGCATGCCGCCTGGCGAATGTTTATGAAGTAATACGAACTTTTTATACCTGATCATAAAGTTGGAATTCGTTAAATGGTAGTCGAAAAAGAGAATTTTCTGTACGTTAGTACTATTATTTATTCTGTGCCACCGTACAATAAATCACTACCAAATTCGGCGAAATTATTACAACTACTCTACAACAGATGGCGTTATAATTAAAAGCATGTTTCTTGATTTTTAACAGTTTTCCTAGTTGTTATTATAGCAGCTACAGTTGTGTAAGACACTCAGTGAAAATGTGCCAGTCTGTACTTACAGTCCAAAATAGCCCTGTGGCAGACGGACGGGTAGACGGATGGACAGCGGAGGCTTCGTAATGAATGATAGTAGTTGTTATAGGAATATAAAAGTACTCGTATTAAGAACAAAGCATTGTGTCACACACTGACAAAATTCAAACTTTATTTAATGTTAAATGTTAAAATCAATCAACGAAACATTAATACTAGTGACATTTAACTGTTCCCCGCACTGTCCCTCAGGATCATAATTATAACAGTCAATATTCCATAAATTATTACACAGTTCTCTAAACTTTGATAATCTCTAGGGTGACTAACTTATTTCAATATAATTTCCATATCGTTATCTCGCCGTTTCGGCTACATTGCTACGGACGACACGCGGTCACAGTGAAGACCAAAAAATATTCATAGAAATAGTTTAAAACATGCTGCTAAAATGAAACCCGGTCAAAATTATTGTACCAAATCTTACCATATTCATCAAACAAATGTTGCCTCTTATCGCGATCCGAATCCAAGACCTTTAACTTCGTCGACAGACTAACTACTGGGTACCTAAAATGTGAAAGTTTTACCTTCTTATTCATAAAATTTTACCAACAACGACCTTAATTAACGATCTCAATATAAATTCGTGCAATTTGACATGTTATGCAATTCATAATGTAATTGAATAAAACATAAACTAAGACATGTTTTGTTCCTTTCACTCGAAGAGACACCTCACAATGACAGATAAAATCAAAGCGTGTGGTAACAAATGGAGGTTTCCTGAGGGTTTATATGTATGCGAAACTTTTTAAAATCCGTTGATATCGTGGAAGACTAACTTTTAATACGTTACTTATCATTGAAGGTGAAATCGAGGAGGAAGATATGTCTTCAAGTTAATTGGAGACTGAACCAGTGTAATCGCTTATCAAGCAGTTCATCTAAGACTAACCACCTCAACACGCGTTAACTAACTCAGTGCGTCTCGTTCTAACTAGCCCGATAAGAGAGAAATGCACTGAGTTACCTCCTGAGTTCATCCACCTTATCAAGTTATCATCCATTGTGCTCGAAGCTGAACGTACTTCGAACTTCCAGCTAGCCAGCTGTTCTATGATATTACTCTGGAGCTAGGGTTGTAAACAGGTATCTCAATTTCAGAAACCTTGAGACCGATTTTTAGGTTTCCGTCGCATATTCGAAGAAACAGTGTTAGTCTTATTATAGATAGTTCTCAAGTACGACCGCGTTCTTAAGATCGCATTAGACGTTTCGTTCGTATAGACACAACATGTACGCATGTCAATCTATAACTACAGGACTCAGTATGGTTGTATGAGTCCAAGGGCTCCAATTAACCTTGTGATATATCGTTCTTTCTGTCTTTTTTATTCAAAAAGAGAAGAAAAATATTAAGAAAATGTGTCTATAGGCATGACATGTAGCGGAAATTTGTTTGTGTCTACACAAAAAAACATTACTACCTACTACATTTAACCACACGTCTCTTATAGTATAGCAGCTTTGAACAAATAACCTCAAAATAGTTAAATTCTCATAAGCGTTTCACCAATAACAGCCTATCAAGAATGTTTAGAAGTTAGGTTTTCTTGATTTATTTTTTTCATAAACTAATAATAATTAAAAGAAATACATAATAACAATAAAACAATTTTCTTCATTACTATGACTGCTACTATACTTTGTGCTATGACACTGCAGCAATAACTATAACTTACTATAAAATATGTAAGACCCGTACAGACGTTCTGAGTGTCAGTTCTCAAAAAGTTAGCATTTTGAAAACCGGTTTCCTTTTCCGAACTAAACAAATAGAAAAAACCGAAACCACATTCAAGTGCCGACGGCGTCACAACCCGCAGTCGCGGCGTCTTTGGAATTATTACTTTTCAACTTTAAAACTAATAGTTGGAGACGATTACTTTCTTCTAGAACCTTCTATATGATGATACTTTTTGTAATACTTCGAGATTGTGTGATTATTGTGTAGTGTTGATTATTTCAGATGTTAAATTTCAAAAATGCTGGCTTAAGTTCGGGTGAGTTTTTTTGCAAGTAACGTTCAGCATAATTACTCGGTTTTCACATAAGGCAACGTCATAGTGTTTGATAAATATATAAATAAATCATTTTCATTTATTTTCATTTCATTTGACAGTCACCCCATAGTTGACGAGAAAATACGAAAACATACGTACAAAAACGAGAGATAATTATGTTAACTACTGGTAGAAAACTATCGCGTATCAAGCAATGGTACATTTATCTCACCTTCTCAGATTTCAGTGTTTAGCTTTTTCAAATTAAAACTGGATTCCTACATACAGCTTTTGATGAGCTTCGTATTTATATTTTCGTACCTATGACGACCGGATAGCCTAGTGGTTAGTGACCCTGACCATGAAGTCAAAGGTTCCGGGCTCGATTCCCGGGAGGGGCAAATGTTTGTTTCATGAATTTGAATGTTTGTACCCGAGTCTTGGATGTTATATGTACTTGTAAAGACTTTAACTCAAAATATGCAGGGACGAAATAGATCAAAGTTTCAGTGACTAATACTTCAAACTTTAGAGGCTCGAATACTGATAAATACTGCCACTGTTTTATCAAAACCAATCGATTGCAAATTCCAACTGCTTCAGTGGTCTCGAACAATGGCCTAATGCCTGATTGAATGAGCAGTAACATAAGCGAGCGAGTGACCGAGTGAATAGATCGATCAGTCAACTAAATGAAACAGTGAACGAGCGAATGACCGCGGGTTGCGCTGCGCGTGATTAGTGCGGTAATGTGATTGTCGCCGTGCTCTATGATGTTGATTAGGTTATGGATGGCGTATGGGTGTTTTGGTAGTCGAATATTTCGTGGAAACTTGGTAATTAGCAAATGCTTTTAACGTACAACTATCGTGAGATTCTGACATATAAACGGATCACGGTATTTGAAGTTGAGGTATTGCTCAACAGGTTTTGGACCAGTCCGTGGTCCTTATTCATGAGGTGGTGGAGTAGCGACTCAATTTAATTCTTCAATTGGTCGATTTAATTTCAAATAAATTGTCTCTTTTCTATTGGAGTAACATGCACTGTAACTAGTTGTTGGTTGTTATTACACTATTCTTCAGTTAATTCCATACTTTTATGAAACTAGCTGTCATTCATATCATATTTATTTCATTCTGGACACAACCGTGCAAGCTAATTGCACAAGTGTACAAGCAATATTGATAATATCTCTATAACTACTTACTAGATGAGTATTCTAAACCACAAAGCTGCAATTCTGGCACCTCACTTCACTAGCTGTCTCGCTTTTACTTGCGGTAGGCGTCATAACGTCGTGCGGCCTGTTGCACGGGTGGTCGCGTGAGGGCCACGATCATTGTTCTAGAGGTAATGTGCTATTCTAGTGTCAACTTTAGTTCATTGGCAAGTGACGGGCGAGTAGACGCCCGCCTTTATCAAGATTGTTTGCCGTGCAACGCTATAAATAAAGCATATAAACATTTAAGTATTATTGCAGAATGGTATGTTTATTTTATGTATTTTAATTCGTATATGGCATCAAACGCCAAACTATGGTGTGTGTAGTAGTGAATGAAACTAGTCTGCCTTGTTTGGGGAATGTAGTAAATGAATACGGTAATTTTGGATTTTTTGGTAAATAAGTTTATTTCCATCGTTTTAATATTTTTTAATGAACAAGTTGAACCCTGAAATACGTAAATGTGTACGTACACATTATACATTCCATACACACACTCAAAAACGTAACAATTCCTTTTAGAAGCGGTGAAGTAAAAATAAGATTTTCCATTCCACACATCGTGAGATACAGGACTGTTTCTCCATCGTTGCAATTCTAGGATAAGGGTCCCGGGATCCGGGATCCGGGATCTCGGTCCCGGGCGCGAGCGGGATTGCATGTGCGGACTAACGGGGATTTTTCGAGAACAGGGGATTAAACGCGTTGGGATAAACGCGGAGTGCTTTCACTGCGCGACTCCACTCGACTTGAACGAGAGGTAGCCAGTTAAGTGGCAAGTTGAGTTGTGATGATGTTGTGAAGTTAAGTTTTATAGTAGAACATTGGAACTGGTTGCAGTACAAATGGCCTCGACCGAGGTAATACCATACTCTCACGGAATATCAGCGTGTAGTAGTAGCTTGTTCATTTCGTACAGTGAGTGAAAGGTTTGGAAGAAATGGCAATAAAGAAAGGCAACGGATTAGCAAATCTCTCAGAATGACTGGTTTGCATAGGCGGCGGTGTTTACTCTCCATCAGGTGGCCCGTATGTTTGTTCCCTATATCATAAAAGAAGGGGTTATGAAACTACTTTGGAAGTACAACAACAACAAACGTTTTACTACGCTACGTTAACGCTACTGTTTAATAACTCAACAATGACGTCAAGTTATTGAGTAGTAGAAGATATTCGTTTGCTAATCATAATATCGGAATGCAAAAGCCTAAAGAAGGAATGTTTTTTTTTTGTTTTAAAACCCTGATATTTGATGTGATTTTTTATGTTTATAGAACAGGGATGACAACAAGCTTGCGGGCACCTTGTAGGAAGTGATCACCATCGCCCATAGAATCTCGTAAGCTCATGAGGGTTGCTGATTCGTTGCCTTCCTTCTACTCGAATACAAATTTACAAGTCGAATAGAAGCATACGACTTGCCTCTGTGCACCTAGCCATATACGTAACTCAGTGCATCTTTTATTAACTAGCTCAGTCGGAAAGAGACGCACTGAGTTACGTTACTAGTAACGCTGCGACGAAAAAGTTCAGTTCAGTGCTTTGCTCTAGTAAACAGCAATGTAAACAAACCATGAAAGATGTTCGAAAGAAATTCCTTCGTCATTCCAAAAGAGCTGAAAAACCAACCATTGCCGCTACATTCTCGACTAAGTCATGTTCTAATACAGTTGCAATTTCTTCGACATTTCCCTGTTTGTTACGTGCTATGTCACAATGCGTCAGGGTTGGCATTTAGCGTGCGAGTGCATGTTGAATTATTATCGCGGCAACATTTTCGAGTCTAACGATCGTTGAATTTTAACGGGTGCAGATCCTGCTCAGCATCTGGGCTTTATTCGGAACTTTCACACCCAATTCAAAACAATAGAGGGGTGTTTATTTTACAGGTTTCTATTTCAATGTGTCCGTCTACTGTATCTATGACAACGAAGACTCTAAACAGATTGAACATTCGTTCTTAAAGAGATTGGAATATTTTGATAATCGTTTTTATGAAATAGGTATGAGTTTAGATCAAACACTGCAGAGCAAGCACTGTTTGCCATCTTGGCCTTCAGATCTTGGAATGTACCATATATTCTTGTGAATAAACGACTCATTCATTCATTCATTCAAACACATCTTGGTACTTATTTCTAAGATGGTACTTTTGTAATATTTTAAAATTTAAATTAGCTAACAAATAATTTGAATCATGGCTCACTGTAAACGTTTTTTATATAAATGTGCTGATATACTTCAGCATACACTTGTAACAGTACATCGAGAATTCGCCGTTTTTAAATGCCTTAATGCTGCGCTGTTTTTTTCCTCCTTATTTTGCAAGCTTTGTTATATTCGTTAGAATTCTCATTACTAGGGCAGGTCCAGTCTATCAGCACCCTTGAATATTACAGTGACTTCCTTAGCTACAGGTCTAAGCTAGTAATTTTATTATTAAAAATGTCTTACAGAAATTAGACATAGTATATTTTCAAACATTCACTGTTATTGATAATGCGATAATACTAAGTCATTGTTAGAAATGTTTTGTAAATGGTGCCTCGCATATAAGCTGCGCGCGCGCCGGCCGCCGCCACTCGCCGCCATGTCCCCGCTCGCCCGCGCGCTGCTCGCGCTCGCCGCCGCCGCGCTGCTGCACGCCGCCTGCGCAACCAGCCACGCCAGTAGCGACAACGCGCTGCCGGCTGCTTACGACGGCTTTTGCACCACAGAAATCAGAGGTATAGTAAAGCTTGTAAACCTATTGAATGACTGTTTCATATTATGTTAGCGAAGCGCCTCTAGGTGGTTGGGTGTGTGAATTTGATCATAAATAGCGTAACGCGAATGATATGAAAGTTTGACCCCTTCCTCCTTATCACACTTTTGAAACTACTGGTATATTGTCAGTGTTGATCGTGTGTCAGCAATCACCAGATTCCCTTTTTAACCGACTGCACGACGCAAAGGAGGGTAATGTGTTTATTACCTAAACGTCGCCAGACAAAAGGGTTATTACGAACTACTGCTAGAATTGGTTACTGCCATGGTCATAGGTCTTAAATAACAGTGGCCGAAAGCACACACTTGACACACTTGATACTCTTGATAGGATAATAAGTGGCATGGCAGCATCAGCGGCAAAGCTCTTTAAATAAAAAATTCAAAGAAGGCATTGAACTGTCAACGTAGAACGAAATATAAAGCAATACATCTTCATGCACCATGTATTAATACATGCCGCGCTTCCTTTTTTTTATCAGAGTGCGTACGTTGCGTTGCCGGGTGACAAAAATTACAGATTATAAAGTTTTTTTGGAGGTCCGGTCATGTTGTGGCGACAACCTTATTCAGCATATTAAATATTTACAAACGGAAACAAATAACCTTCCTACTCCCCGAAACCAATGCGGGGTAGCAAGGTTATTTGTTCCAGTTCCTTGATATGGACCTCCACGAAGTGACACCTGAACTGAATCTAATAATTAGCATATTATGCTTGCGTAAACTTACATTAGCCGCCATAATAGAGAAGAAGAAGGAGAAGAACTTACAATCAACAACTTGTTGTCTATGTTTACAGGATATAAAAGCAGAGGCAGTGCAATCTTACCAGAAATCAGAATACCAGCTGAGCAGGAATTCTTCAAACTCGATATTCCAGATGTAAGGAATGTCATAAATTCTAACAAAAATGGTACTGATCTGATTGATGCTAACTTTCTACTACAGAATGCACCCTAGTAATTAAAACACAGCAACTTCTGAAAAGAAGGTTAGGTTAGGCTGGTATAGGTTAGGTTAGGTATGCCTGCCTAACCGAGCACCGAGTTTGCCTGTGTTCCTTACAATTTTTGAATGATAATCACAACCAACCATTTTACAATCCCATGTTTAATTTGACACTTAAAAACACACGGGCGCGAGTGGTAAGATTTTGTGCAAAGTCAATCCGCAGGGCTATTACCATCTTGCTGGCTAATCCAGAAGTTAAGCAGCAGTGCTTGCGCTGTTGTATTCCAACGTAGACACCAAGGCAGCTAGTGAAATTACTGGACCGTGGGTCATCTTAGCCATATGGGTTGACAGCGCATCTGCAATCACCTTGGTGTTGCGGGTGCCAATAGGCGGTTGTGATCACTTACCATCAGGTAACCCACTTGTTCGTTTCGTTAGCCTTCCTATTATATATTTCACTAAAAACTCGTAAAGTTCTGCCAACAAGATTCATGTTGCACCCACGTCGTCTCATTTTCAAGCCAAGTGAGCGATAAGAAAATGAAAATGAAAAATTTATTTTTGCAAGTAGGTCATATAGGCTCTTTTACATGTCTGAATCTACTAGCACTTCGGAAAATGGAAAATAAGAAGATAAAAGGCAAAGTTAATGTAGACAGCGCGTGTTTCAGAAATGCCTGATCCTGGAAAAGGAGCTGGTGGGTAGCGTGGTGACAGCTTGCGATGTAGATGAGCCACCGATACTGACGCTGGGACCCATGCTTATCGGCATGGGCTCCGTGCGCCGCCGCGGTGCACTGCAAACCATGGCGCACTGCTACGTCAAACAGTATTGCATCTAGCTGGCCCAGCGCTGCTGCTAGCTGCAAGAGCGGGTGCAGTGTGCTGCTAGCAGGCGTTTCAAACCACAGCGCACTATTGTGTCAAGATGTATTGTATCTAGCTGGTCCAGCGCTGATGTTGGTACTATAATCCATTATATTTGCCATGAACGAACTGAAACTTTCGTTATTAGCACACATCATTAAAGGTTGACTGCTAGAGAATACCCTAAGGCATTAAGTTCGCCTTTTGTACATTTTATTTTTAAGTTTGTGCAATAAAGATTAAATAAAATAAAATAAATAAATAAATAATTATTATGTTTTTAATATTTAATTAATTTCATGCACAGCAGAGAAGACTTCTCTGCTGTGCATGAAATTAATTAAATATTAAAAACATAATAATTATTTATGTGTAGTGTAAAAGTAAGAAATAAAAATACTGCAGTAAAGACCACTGTTGTAAGTTTCAAAATCGTAAATACAATTGTAATATTATCTAGCTAATTGTGAGTATAATTCCAGCACTAACTAATTTTAGTAAAATTTTAGAAACTGGTTAATCTAGGATTGCAAAAAATATATGCAAATCTTGTAGGGGTGGCGAAGGTTAAATTAAATACCTAGCCAATTTGTTTATTTATTATCATAGGATGGTCCGATCCCAATGCAGCAGCTCTTGAGAGACACGGGTCCGTGAGCCTTGGCTTAATAAAAGGGATGCATCTGCTCTAAATAGTACTACACGTGCATTAACATGACCCTGGACCCTGATTTCCATCGTCGAGAACCACAAAAATGCGCAAGTCTTTTTCATTTTTGTTCGGGTTGGGAACTGTCAGTGGCGCTTGCGATCCAGCCTGGTTGCACACCAGGATGTGTGCACCCACGACTCTAGGACCCAAGTGGACATACTAGAACAAACAGAAAATATGTACAAAAAAACGTTGCGTCATTTAAAACTGTTTTATATTTTAATCATTAATTGCTAATTAACTAGCGAAACTAATAGTAATTGTGAATGAAAGTGACGCAAATAATGTTAATCTCTTAATTTGATCTTACCAGATAATATTTTTTTTAAATTTTACCTAGTTTTTTCTGAGTGTATGGAAATCTTATAGCCATGTGAAATGTTTTAAGAGGGCGATTCTTATCTAAGGACATAAAATCATGAGTGTTCCCACACGAAAATGTGAACATAATAAATGATATTAAATTCTTAGATTTTTTTATTTTTACATAGTTTATACTATGTATAATACTTACCCTATTTATAACATTATCGGGACTTTAGCGCGATAAAAAATATATTGTTGATTTACCTTGACGTTTCGGCCATGTTTCAATGGCCGTGGTCACAAGTAGACACCGAGGTAAATCAACAATATATTTTTTATCGCGCTAAAGTCCCGATAATGTTATTAATATGTGTGAAAGTCGCGAAAGTTTAAAACAATAAATACTTGTACCCTGTCTATCCTCTTGTCTTTGGCCGAGTAGTCGTCCTAAACCACGCAACGGATGTTCATTCATTTTTCACTGTCATTAGATGCATTTTCATTTTATGACGAAAGCTTTTTACGTACATTATATGCTAATTGAACCCCTACAAAGCCGGGGCGGTTCACTTTAACACATAACAGATAAGCAATAGGAAATTTGACTACTTGCGAAACTTGTTTTATATTGTTTCCTAATTATTTCAAAAAATTACACCATACTAAGTTTGACTAGTTAACCGTGGCATGGCGTTAAATAAAAAGACAAATATTAGGTTGACTGGCAGATAATGCTAAAAGGTGTTAAGTCTATCTATATTTTTTCGAGCAATAAATAATTAAACATTAACATTTTTTGCTAAAATAACAAAGTAGAACAACTGAACGTTAAAGATGATGATGTTACGTTAACGCCTTTAAAAACTGCCACGTGAACACCTGCACAGTCAGCTAAATTGGGTTATAGGCCACTTTGGAACCCTATCACAATTAATCCCATAGTGACTTCTCAATAAATGTTACATTATTAGAGCGATGACACATTGCAAGAACGTTCTACGGTGGCCTATCCATCAAATTCTTCTTCTTCTTATAGTGCCTTTACATTACTGGATGTCGGCCGTTAGCTCTGCGAACTTCCCCTGTCTTGAGCCACCCGGAACAGTTGCTCTGCACTGGTGATACCAGTCAATAATATTACACAGTCAGGATTTCTTTTTTCTTTCATGAATCAAATTAGTTGACTGTATATTCACAAGCATCGATATAAGAAGACAATAGATCTGCTTACTTGTTCGGATCGTTACAAGCCTAGCGTCACCACTTTGCGACGGGGTAAAGCAGGTGAAGAAGGGCTTTCAATACTTAGCCATTGGTTCAACTTTGAATCTTATCGTAAGTGAATAAAGTGCTTCTAAGTTTTCTAACTAGCAGCGACACAGGCGTCGGATAGCAGAACTAAAAATATGACGCCAATGTAAAACGTACAAAACGCAGAGCTGTTTACTTGACAATTGGCACATACAATTTTATTCAGGCTATCCAACATAGTCCACCAAATAGACTATGGTCGGCTACTCTGCCACTGCGTTGTACACAGTTCTATAGTTTTCTCATTTCGATGTTCACAAGACTCGAGCAAACCAGCAAGAGCAAAGGCTAGCCGCTCTCGCCCACAAGATCGACCAGGGCTTACCGGTAACGATGCAGGATAGGATTATTGTTATTGTTTAACAACACCATTAACATCCTATACCTTACAGCGCATGTATTTTGTATGACTCCAAATAGTCGGATTTACAGTTTTTTTTTATGGTCGATGGCTGGTTCTAATCGTAATTACTAATCGGGGGGCACGGCAGTGCCCCCGCCAAGTCGAGCGTGAAGCAAACACTGCCGTACCATCCTTTACTGGAACCATTTCGCCGCATTTTCAGGCCCCTATTTGAGAACCTCTAGATAAGACCAGAACGTAGAAATTTTCGCCATTTAAAAGTTTATTAATCTGGGATTTGTAAAAGTGTAAGGTAAAGCTAGGGAAGGTTAAGTAAGATAACAGCTAATTTTGATTATTTATTACACACATAGGCTAGTTAGTAGCCTTGAGAGCCGCGGTTCCGTAAACCTTGGCTTAATAATCAGGGTGCATCTGCTCTAGGTAGTACCACACGTGCACTAACATATCCGCACGACCCACGTTTCCGTCGTTGAGAGCCACGAAAACACGCGAGTTACTTTCAGATCCGAGGTCCCGAAGTACCAGTGGTGCTTGCGATCCACCCTGGTTGCACACCTGGACGTATTGACCCACGACTCTAGGGCCCAAGAGGCCGTACTAGAACAAACAAAAAATATTCCTATTATAACTAATATCAATAGCAGAACAGCTGGAAGCAGATATCCATTGCGTGATTTAAAAAGAGTGAGCGGCCGAAGGTATGAGAATAGACAGGAACGAATAACGATGTGGTTTTATACTATGTCATAATAATAAATATGCAAAGAAGAAGATAAAGAAGATACCATAAGTAGTAACAGCGGGAAGTGGTTAGAGAAAGCAATCATTTTTCCAGCATTTTTTCCGTCTCATCGTTCGAGGTACGTTTGTGACCATTAATCCCGATTTTACCTTGGCAACTCCTATGACAAGGAAGCCTGATGGATAAAATCTTAGATGCGCGTGACATTATTCTATAAAATAAAAAATAGGTATATGAGTTTGGATATTTTAAATATTTCTTATAGCTTTGCAAAATATTGACACTTTTTGTTTTGCTTGAAAATATAAATAATAACAGAGCCATATTTAATAAATGTTACGAGTGCTACAAGTTAACATAATTGTAACATTTTAGTGTGGAAAAGTTTACATTTTTGTTGATTTGTAACACCTGCAACGTTTATTAAACAGGGGCCTGATCTATGAGGAATATAGTAAAAAAAATCCAAACTACAAAGTTAAACTCTGATTTAGATTCCAAGGTCAAAAGTCTAGGTTTACAGATGATAGAATTTGAGGAATGAAGTCAGGTCAGGAGTATTATCAGGAGGTGTGGAGGCTTGTCACCTGATTAATCCCTCAGACAAGACAGATCAAGGCCCGACCACATCAGGCATCGCACTACATCATCTGTAAACCCCAATTTTTATTTCGTAGTACATTTCTAAGACATAACAACCGCATACTGAAAAGTTATGGCTGTTGGTTTGAAAACTACTGCCGTTTGCTTGGAGAGCGGTTTTTGAGGGTTGATACTCGATCGTCTTAATCGCGTTTAGTTTTACTTACAGGTGGGATCTCAAAGTAGCCATAACGCTCGTGAAAAGGTATCGGCGATGGCGTCTCACCACCCTCAATACAAGAAACGGCTTGTTTACCTGTGGATTACAAAGTTGTTCAAAGCGTAAAGTAACTTAAACAAAAAAACACTAGTTTAGTTACAAGAAGAAGCATTTGCCATCAAAGAAAGAAGCAAATCTAATTCAGAGGTAAGCCATGTTACCTTCCTCCTTTCGTTAGATTTATGTTAAGAAATTTTGAGATCAAGAACACAACACACAAATTTATTACTCTTCTCGGTAATTCCCCAGCGTCTTCACTATTGCTCATTGCCGTTCCTTCACTAATTGTTGAAATACAGGTCTACAGTCATGGAGTTCAGGAACAGAAGCCGTAGTACAGATAATAGTTTTAGCAGAAATTTGTGCTAAACGTTATGTTTCGTCAATAAATTAATTAACGGCTAGGAGCACTGGCGAAAACGCTGGAGAATTACCGTTTTGTCCTCGGGTGGACAAACACTTTTTCAAAAATTTTAGTCAATCCGATTACTAGAAGTGATTATAAGTGGTATCAATTTGCAAGATTTTAATCAAAAAGATAGGCTTACGAACGATACAAGTCAAATAAAAGCTTGTAAAAGTGCAAAGAAACCTTTGTACTGGATGCCAAAAATCTATTCCGGTAGTCTTACCATCCGTAGTTTTTTATTTATTTAGGAACTGGGGGTTAAGAACAACAACAAATATTCTATATTGTTCACCATACAATACGACAGAAAACAGGATTAGATGAAAGAAAAGTAACGGACCCCAAAACAATCGCTGACCCTTAATAATAGTGAGTGACGACCCACTATTAGAAAGTGAGCAAACGAATCTCTCACACATCGTACGAAATTCAAGTAGCAAGCTACTTCTTCATGCCGGTAAGTTGCAGACAAAATCAAAATATATACACGTTGTTATCCTAGGCTTACAAGAAGCACTTCAGGTTCAGGACAGTAGACTACTTACTATGTTGTTGGTTGTTGCTCGTGAAGTTTATATATTATAATAATTTTACCTAAGTAAATGCCGCGGCAATTCGATGTGACCCTGTCTGAGATGTCGCACTCGGCGGAGGCGACGACGTGCAGCAGCGCGGCGGCGGCGAGCGCGAGCAGCGAGTGGGCGATCGGAGACATGGCTGAGAGTAGCGGCGGCCGGCGCGCGCGCAGCTTATAAGGACCCAAGCGCTCACTAATGAACAACCGAGTCTAATAAATCAACAATAAAAAAAATTATAAATAAAATAGGCAAGTAATAGTGTTACTAATAATACCATTGTATTAAAAACCGAAAATAAGGTCGTTTTGAAAGTAAATGTTACAAGGAAATTAGCAAACGACGATATTAACTCGGAACATTATTGGGATTTATCTCTAAAAATAGACATTAATATATGGTTCACATTTTCGTTGTACAATATTTTAGAGGTTGTACCAGTTGGTAAAATTAAGCTGATGCTTTTTCCTTTCTTCTTGATGAAGAAATCCTACACTGCAGATTGCGTTAATGGTGAGGTCGTAGACGACATTTCATCTGGTGTTGAGGCGTTGGAGTAGGTCGTCCCGCCAGACATACAACACAGGATTTTGTAGATGATCTGTTATCAGATCAAGCATAATTATTGTACAG
Organism: Ditula angustiorana; assembly: GCA_963691745.1. Classification (NCBI taxonomy): domain Eukaryota; kingdom Metazoa; phylum Arthropoda; class Insecta; order Lepidoptera; family Tortricidae; genus Ditula; species Ditula angustiorana. The sequence goes on from OY829473.1 coordinate 162,144, forward strand.
AATGAATAAGTTGTGCATGTAGTCTATAGGACTATTAAAAGCTGAAGATTATCTGCATATAAGTGATAATTACAGTAAGAGATGTATTTCGTAATGTCAGTTTACAAATAGAGTATAAACAACAAAGGACCAAGTATAGATCCCTGCGGAACTCTATTATTTACTGGCTGACAGAGTCAACGTACACAGGTACCATCAACATGATGAGTTTCAGCTAGTTGGGAACGACCCAGGAGATAGTTGCTAAATCAAGCCACTGCAGACCTTTTGATATCGTGAAAAGACAGTTTAGACAGAACCAAATCGATATTTATGCAGTCAAATGCACAAGCAAAATCCAAGAGCGCGAGAAAAGATCCCATCCCCCTATTCGGCTTCATTAGAAGATTATCTACAACATTTAGAAGTGCTGTAGCAGTGCCACGTCCATTGTAGAAACCAGACTGCAATTTTGGCAGGATATCATTTTTCTCCAAATATTTATCCAACTGGGTATAGCACACATTTCTAGAGTGTTGGCAATGTTTTACACCTTTTGTATAAGACATTCATATTTGCTTAGCGATTTTATGCAAACGATCGTAGTGCCAGTAGTCAAAAATAAAACTGGGGACCTCTCAGACAGTAATAACTACAGACCCATATCATTAGCGACGATCTTAGCTAAAATTTTTGACAGCCTGCTTAATTCACAGTCAACTAGTCACGTGCAATTGCATGACAATCAGTTTGGTTTTCGACCGGGACTCTCTACTGAAACCGCAATATTGTGTCTTAATCATGCTGTCAAGTATAATATTAAAAGGAACACCCCGGTTTATGCCTGTTTCCTCAACCTATCTAAGGCCTTTGATCTGGTGTCGTATGATATACTGTGGAAAAAAGTGGAGGCTACAAGTGTACCTCGTGAAACAATATGTATATTTAAGTACTGGTATGGAAACCAGATCAACAGCGTTAGATGGGCAGATGTAGAATCGGACCCGTACAGGTTGGAATGTGGGGTGCGGCAGGGGGGTTAAACTCGCCTACACTCTTCAACCTGTACGTAAACGACCTGCTCGAGGCGCTCAGCGGAATTCATATCGGCTCCCATAAAGATTGAGTTAAATTAAATAAATAAAAGTCTCGATTTGAAATATAACGCAAGTAAAAGTCAGTATATGGTTTTTGAAACCGGTCGCAATAGGATTGTTGAGGTCCCGCACATATTTTTAAATGGCACCCCTCTTGTTAGGGTAGAACATTTTAAATATCTAGGACATGTGGTTGCGGCTGATCTCAAAGACAATATGGACATCGAGAGGGAACGTAGGGCTCTGTCGGTACGTGCGAACATGATCGCGCGCAGGTTTGCACGGTGCTCTATGCAGGTGAAAATCACGCTATTTAGAGCTTATTGCACTTCCCTGTATACGTGCGGCCTGTGGGCGCGACATACACAACGGGCCTATGGGGCCCTCCGGGTCCAATACAACAACGCGTTCCGGGTGCTGATGGAGCTGCCCCGCTAATGTAGCGCATCAGGGATGTTCGCAGAGGCCCGTGTTGATTGTTTTTACGCGGCCATGCGCACGCGCAGCGCGTCCCTGGTGCGCCGGGTCCGCGCCAGCCCTATCATCATTCTGAAAATGATCGCGGTCAGGTTGGACTGTACCTACATGTCACACTGTGGGGAACTACATGCCCCCACCAGTGTCATTATGTGGTGAGCCGTACTGTGTCTGTAATTTTATTTCAATTTTAAATGTAACTAACACCTTAGAATTACTAATACGAGTACTATCAACATAATAATATGTGTCCGTAAAAACATGAAATAAAATATTTTATCTACACACATATCATAAAGGCTAAATAACGCGTTCGAAAACCCTAGGAAATGATCAGCATTATTACAACCAATGTTATTATAAGAATTTTCTTGTCTGTGGTAGTAGGTAAATCTGTTCTTTATTTGTCATCACAACACCGATATCTCGTGTCTGCTCGTGACGTTATGAATTTAAATTTGGAACAGCTGTCAAAATTCAAGTTGGTCTCTATTCTAGTATCCACAGATATTAAAACAGTTATCGATACGAAACATCAACTCAGTATATATTTTTTTAATTTAAACGCACGACATTTGATCTCGAGTGACATGACAGTAGGGACTTCATTCGTTCGTCTATGGTTTAAAAAAAAACGTTCGTCTTGACGGATAGATCGAATCACAGAGTACGTTTTTACCCGACTACGGCAAAGCCAAAAGGAAGGGTTATGTTTTTAGCAACCTATGTATGTATGTTTGTATTTACGTATGTTCCACTGTAGTACCTAAACGACAGAGCCGATTTTGATGAATGAGGTGTCAATCGGTTCGTAATTGTAGTCTGGGTGACATAGGCTATATTTTTTGTGAACAAAATGAAAATGACAAATGTTATATACAAAAAAGAGGGGGTCTAAAAAATTTTTTTTGGCTATCATGTTGTCATGGATATCAAATGAAAGAGGTGTAAATTCTGAGCTTAAAAACATAAATATATTTCAATATTAAAATATACCAAGCTACAGAAAATCAATTTACCCATATTTCGTTATTAATAGGGTCGATTTCAATCGGAGCGTAAAAAGTTGGTTTGTGAAATAACTTCTTCAATTTTGCTGAAATTTACGTAGTTCGCACTAGATATGATCATTATGTTACGCTTTTATAGTGTACATAAGAATCATTACGTTATATGTTAAATAGTCGAGGAAAAGAAAAAAATACTGTCTACATTTCATTCGTGTCACCGGTGCCATTCCTGATTTTTCAACATTAATCGTAAATAAAAAATAAATAACCTAGAGGTAATTGTAATCTTATTTCTTTCGGTTACATTTTAATAATCATAAAATCGAGTGGTACCTATAGTATTAAATAATAACAAATTACAATATAATTTCTCTGCATTTTAAATCGCGATAAAAAAAAACAGTCATTAGTGTAGATCAGACTAAACATTCCAAAAACAGAATATTCTGTGAGGTAACCCTTCCCCCCCTCCTGTCTGACGCAGAGCGGCCCCAGTGGCACGCGAACGTTCGGTGGCAGCAGACGCGCGCTGTGTTGTTGAGGTGAGAAATTGATATTTATATCGAATTTCAGTGCATTAGACAAAAATACACTCATTCGTGTTATGATACAGTGTACAAAAAGTATTTTAACAGTAGAGTTAAGGTAATACGTGTTGATTAGCAAGACATAGCACGCATAATTTGTGAACATCCCAAGGCTTCTAGATAGTTCCGTGACGTACTATACATGTACATTTGTTTGAAATTTCATTCGTGTCACTTCATTTGTGTAGATTTACAAGCGACACTAATGAAATTAAATTTTACACGAATGAAATGCTCTCTTTTTAAAGTGTAACGAAACCCTCGTATGACATTTTGATATTGATAAAATAAGTTTCAAACCGTTTTACCTTAATCTGTACAAGCTTTTATTTAGCTCACTCCATATGGTTTCATTTTGACGATTTCCACATATTATTTTCACAAAACTGGATAACCTCAGCATTTTGGATGTGTCGTAACGCCCATAGTCTTGCAGGGACTGAAGGACGGGTATCAAAATTTTCTTGCCGCGCGACTTTATCGAACTACTTACCCGTATTTGGTTTGTTGAATAAGCTTGTCACTAGACCGACACATCAGGCAAATTCTTAACTGATTTTCATCCCGATTTGTTAAATAACTCCGTTTATATATAAGCTATAAAAAATTCTGTCAAGAAAATCGATCTAAATAAAACACATTTAATTTTATACGCGATTAAGTCCCCGATTAGTTTACTCACTTCGTTTAGTATGTCATGCTTTGTTTATTGCTTTTCTGGTTCAAATCTTGCAAGACTTGAAATTTGGCAACGTAGTTTCAATGACCACTCAATAATAAAATATCGTCACAAAAGGCCTTGTAGGTATTTTTTAAATCTATATATATAATATTCAAAGTCCTGACTGACTGACTGACTGATATATCAGCGCACAACCCAAGCCGCTGGACCTAGAGACTTGAAATTTTGTACATAGATACTTTATATAGTGTAGGCATCCACTAAGAAAGGATTTTTGGAAATTCCACCCCTAAGGGGGTAAATTAGGGGATGAAAGTTTGTATAAAAGTCCGTCAGTTTTGAAGTTAGGAAGTCTTGAAATTTTGTTGTTAGGCTTACGTAAAAAAAATAATTTATACGGGTCTCAGTGTTTTTGATAATTCCACCCCTGAAGGGGTGAAAAGGGGGTTAAAGTTGTGTATGGAAAGGCCTTTATTTTCACAGCAAAAATCACTACATTTATTATTTAGGCATGTAACGCAACGTGTATATCGGGTGTTATTGGAATTACAACCCTTAAGGGGGTAAAAAGGGGGATGAAATTTTGTATTTGAGTTGTTCGTTCACAATTTTTTTGTATTGAAGTAAAAATAACGTACGTGGTAACATGTTATCACTAAGTCTCTATTGCCACCCGTCTATCCGTCTGTCTGTCTGTCTGTCTGCCACGCGCAAAAATGTTCTGACTGATTCGCGATCATCGTCCAACCGAAACGATTGAATCAAGAAAGTTGAAATTTGGAATATAGGTTTATTTTATAACGTAGGCATCAAACCATTTTTGGTATATTTACCTTTAGGGGGAAAACGGGGTGTGGGGGTTGAACTTTGTATGAAAGTCTTTGTTGATTGAAGTTATAAACATGAAAATTTGAATTGGAACTACTGATCATAAATAATGACGTGGCACAGGGTTTTTCGATTTTCAAATTTGTAGGGGGGAAACGGGGAGTAAAAGTTTGTATCGGGTTTTTAACAGGAACTTGAAATTTTGAATTTTAGATAGGGAAACGGGAGTGAAACTTTGTATGGAGGGGAGGTATCGGTTTATTCAAAAATAGGAACTTAAAAATGTTTGTTTGTTTTAGAGTATTTGGATTTTTACATTAGAAGGGGGTAAAACGGGCGGTGAAAATATGAGAGGGAGTGAGAGCACTTATAAGTTTTTGATTCTAAAAAAAAATCATTTGTTTTCTGTAGGCTACGCAGGCGAAGCCGCGGGCAGAAGCTAGTTTATTATAAATTATGTCCATGATAATAATTAATTTGTTATTGTTGAATTATTTCATTCAAAGACTTATGGTTAATTGTTTAAGGTTCAAAATGGAAAAACAAAAAATCAAGAGGAGCGAAGAGGAGTTGAAAAAGAGACGAGTTGCAAGAAGGAAAAAATATAAAGAAATAAAAAACAACCCCGATAAGTATGCAATCGAAAAAGCCAAAAAAAGAGAGGCTTACTTGAAACGTAAACAACAACAAAAAATTAAAACTATCGACCAAATGTCTCCAAGGGAACAAAGACAACAAAGAAAACAATGGAGGGAAAATTCTAAACGATACCTTGCAAAGAAAGCAAGAGAACGGAGGATACAAGAAGTCATTGTTTCGCAAGTGCATTTGGCTGGCGGAGAAGCAGATCCTGATGACACAACGTCTGATCCTTTGACCGCGTCAAACGAAGAAAGAAAAATAGCAGATAATGCAAAAAAAAAATGGCAAAGAAAAATGAAATCATTAAGATATAAACATGCTAAGGAAAAAAAAGAAATGATCTTAATAATCAACAAATATCGAAACAGATACCGAATTTTACAAAGAAAAGTTAAGATAATAGAACAAAAACTACTAAATCAAGCAAAAACAGACTGTGAAGAAAAAACTGCAATACCAACTCGTGATGCTACTGGTATATCAAGCAGACCTGATTTGACCAAAGAAACGACTACTGCACAGGTTCCTTTGAAATCTGCTGCCAATATCAAACGCAAGCCTAAATCAGATCTTCGTGTAAAATGTCTACGTGACAGGTTTGAGCAGAAGATTAAACAAGGTAGTGACAGTATTCAAGAATTAATTAAGGAATTTTACGAAGATGATATTAACAGTCGCGTTGGTGCAGGAAAAAAACAGTGTATAAAAAAGTATGGAGTTCAGAAACAAAAACGTTATTTACTGGATTCTATTAAGAACCTGCACAAAAAATTTCTCGATGAAAATCCTAACATACGGATTAGTTACGTAACGTTTACAAGGCTACGCCCATTTTGGGTATATCTTCCACGAGATGACAGAGATACATGTGCGTGCACGGTACATACAAACACGGACCTGATGATTTTAGCTTTAAAGAAAAACAAAATTGTTAACATAAAGAATTTCCAGGACATGCTAGATGTCGTTTGTTGCGACAAATACAATATAAAATGTGTTACTCGAGAGTGTGAATCCTGCAAAAATAGAGTCGTACCGTATAAAGAATTTAATAACCAGAAAGAAATTGAGTATAATGAGTGGTGCCGAGATAAAAAGAAAGTAGGTTCTAAAGAAATAAATATAATTAAAAAATTTACAAGAAAAATTCAGCCTAGAAATTTAATACATAAACTTGAGCAGTCTTTGCCGAAATTCTTCCATCATACTGTGAACATTCTTAATCAATACCAAGCTGTTACTCAGTTGAAAGAATCGCTCAACAATACCGAAACATTAATTCACATGGACTTTTCGGAAAACTACAGTTACAAATTTGGTGAAGAGGTACAGAGCTTACACTTCGGGGGCAGCCGCGGACAAGTATCTCTTCATACCGTGGTGGCGTATTTCAAGGAAGAGAGAGAGACTGTTCCCTATTCTCTATGCACGATCAGCGAATGCACACGGCACGATTCACCATCAGTCTGGGCGCACCTACAGAAAGCGTTAGCATATCTATTTGAAAAATGTCCGTATATTACCACCGTACACATTTTAACAGATGGTCCAACCAGCCAATACAGAAATAAACAAATATTTTACATAATGACACAGCTCCGTAATGCTTTCCCATCTTTAAAATCTGTCACGTGGAATTACCAAGAAGCTGGCCACGGAAAAGGCGCCCCAGATGGTATTGGCGCTGTAGTTAAGAGAACTGCCGATTATCAAGTTAAATGTGGTCGCGACGTTGGGGACTTCTCAACATTCACTGAAGTTGTTAAAGCAAATGTCAAAAATATCGAGATAAGAGTAGTGGAAGAACATGAAATTTTAGAAAAAGGAATTCTCATTCCTAAAGACATATCGCCTTTCAAGGGTACCATGTTAGTACACCAGGTCATCTGGAATTCTGAATCTGAATTTCTGGAGTTCAGAAAACTAAGTTGTTTCCACTGCATTAACAAAATCTGCGAACATGACAATAAATTTATGCAATTGCATAAAATCTACAAGAGCGCCATCTCATCGGCTGTCGAAAATGTTCAAGTTGTTCAACCAAGTAAACAAATTCAGGTGTTGAGCGATGTGTCCATTCAGTATACCAATAAGCACAATTACAATATTCCCTCAACTTCCGGAACACGTAAAACATCAAAAAGAAGTAAACCTGTAACAACTCTTGCAAAAGCAAAAGGAGAATGGGCAAATCAGACATTCATAAATACTCAACAGAAAGTGTCTGGACATGAACAGGAATTCCTAAACTTTATTAATAACAGCACTATCCCGACAAATGATTGGGAAAAAAAACAGACAAGGAAACGAAAAAAGTGATTAAGACCGGCTATGACAAACGATTAAAGAAGTTGATGATCGAAGAAGTAATAAATACAATGAAAATTAGTAAATAACTTAAAATGACTGATTAAGATAATTCAAAAAGAGACAAATACATATTAAGAAACCAATGACTATGTAAGTAGGAACAGATTTGGAAATGAAAGAGAATAATTACTATTTAGTAAGAAAGTATTAAGACTAAGAAATAAGTAAAGATTTAAAATAATTTAAAATGACTTATTAAACTACGGTGAAAATAAGTAAATCATATTATAAATAAAAATATGATAATAAGAAATCTGTGACTAGACTGATTAATTAATAAAGGGGCAGCTGTTTAAAAAAATAAGGCCCAAAGAAATATTTGATTAAGTAACCAATGTCCATCTATGAGAAGGAACCGATTATGGAAATTAAAAAGATTGTAATTTAAAAAGGCAATTGAGACATGTTATGATTGTAAGAATATATATATATATCAATTAAGAAATTGATAAAAAAAAGAGTAAAAAACCAAATGCTAAGACATTACGACAAATTAAAATAATCAAAGTGACTGATTAAGATAAGTGATAAAAACATAAAGCAGAAACATAGAAAATATAGGCCATGAAACGTCTATGACAGTTTTACTGATTAAATAGTACCTGAAAATAAATGAATAGGAGAGAAAGATGGAGCCACTACAATAGATAAAGAATAGCCGAATTTTTTTTTCAAACCCAATGACAAACTATAAGATTAGTCGAAGAAGTCGAACATTTCATTTCTTAATCTAAATCATGTTGTATTATTATTACGCATTGTTTACGTTAAATATAATATATTATGTTTTTTTTTTAAATAAAAAACGAATGAATACTTAATCAAAATCTTCTTATCTTTTGTTCTTCACTCACCTTATAATTACCATCGCCAGCTTATAAGGCTTGTTTGTGTATTTTTCAATAAAACATTCTTAAAAATCCTAATTATTAATGTAAGCCAATCATTAGTGTCGCCTGCACCTCATTCGTAATCAAGTGATTTCATTAGTGTACCCAGCTAACTCATTCGTGTTACTCTAATTTTGATTTTCTGCTACAATATCCAGATGCGCACTGTGATTTTACATCGCTCGTGTATATCTTCATTAAGGTAATCGTTAAAAGCCGTCAGTTAGCAATAAAACGGGTGTTTACAAAAATCGATAAAAAAGTGTCATTTTAATTAGGAACGTGAAATCGACCCAATAACGCCATCTATTGTCTAGTAGCTATATTAAATTAATGCATATAAACTACTGTTTAATTATTTAAGGAAAATTATAGACGTTGTCGTTTATGATGCATTTTATTATGTAAACTGTAGGTGTTGCCCGCGACTTCGTTCGCGCAGACCATTGTACAGTCAGGGAAATTGAAACACGTACCACCGTAGAACCTAGTCGAAGAGACATACGCATGACATTTGTATGACGCAGTGTCCCATTGATAGCGTAATAATACAAATCAAATGCCGTGGTCGTGCGTATTTGCTATACTTGATAGTTGTTAGTTGACGCACGACCGAGGCATTTGATTTGTATTATTACGCTATTAATGGGACACTGCCAGAAGACTTAAACAAAAGTAAATTAACAGTAATATCTAACACATCAAAAGACATTCCTTACTCTATAGGACAATGATAGTCATCAATTATAACTTATTTTTTACTTTTTAGTTTTTTCCGTAGTCGGGTAACAGTTTTTAAACTTTTATTTTCTTAATATACATGGCCGCCATTAGTTGTCATTCGTTTTTGGTTTTTTTCTGTTTCGGTTTTTTGCAGTTATGATATGTGTGTAGATAAAGTAATGTATGCAACTGTATATAATTAGGCCTTGAAACACTCGTGTGATCCTATTATGAAACTCGCTAACGCTCGTTTCATAAAACCACACTCGTATTTTAAGGCCTCTCATTATATAGCAGTTGCATAAAATACTATTATTATTTATGTTATTATTATTTATAAACTACTTTCTCTAGTATCTCAGAAAAACATTGCATTATGCTAATTGGTCTCAAATCCTTCATTGCACATGGGTTAGAAGTTTTTGGTATTGGTTTAACAACCTTCCACGATTCAGGAAAACACGATTCTGAAATGGATCTTTTGACGATTTCTGTAATAGCTTCCCAAAAAACGTTAAACGTTATTTGAAGTTATTGTATCTTGTATTGGCATAGACGCTTTTACCTGTGCTTTTCCTCTAAATTAACTTGTCTTAACCTGCTGGGCATGAACCACCGAAAGGTTGGCACAACTTCTTTTTTTGCGCTGCTCACATCCAGGGGGTTCCCGCAACCATCGCCAGTCCGTGTATCTTCCTTATTTTTAATGCAATCGATACGACTCTAAAATAAGAAACGAAAATAGCGTGATTTTATTTTCTTTTCGTTTTTTAGACTCTAACCATTCTGTGCAAGATGGTAAGCGAAGACATCACTGTGTACAATCAAATATCAAAAAGACCTGCGCCGGAGACTTTTCCTCCCTTTAACTGGAAATTCTCGTCCGTGTTTGTGCCCTTACGCACTCCCACGATCCTTGTTATACAGTTGACGCAGTTAATTGATTGATTATGACATGATTTTATATGTATTTTCGTTAACGCTTTGTATTTGTTTAACTATTGTTAATACTTATGAAATGTGACGTGTAATTCCAATAAAGTCATATCTAAGATAATGGAAAAGATTTCGGGGCATAATAAACAAATAAGACAAACGCAATTCTTGTATTTATAAACACAATTTGTTAAAAACAGTTTTTAGCTTTTTTATAATCATAACTCAGCCCTTAATAAACGCAAGGATTAACTATTCTCAAGTTGCCGGGAGAAGGGGCTGCGTAGGCGGCGTAAAGCAGCGCAGCGGCAGGGGGGTTACACTCCGCAATGTAGGTGCGCTCGCCGCATGACCTATGGCATAGGTTAATCGCAGTAGGTTGCCGGCTTGCTGCGCGCGCACCCGTTCACTCTGTGTCGCGCGTTGGTAGTATTACAGTAAGCAGCCCAACCCTAGCGGTGCGCCAGGCCATGCCGGGTGTGGAAGGCGGGCGCGGGCGGCGCCTTCCTTTTGAGACATGCCGCTTGGCGAATGTTTATGAAGTAATACGAACTTTTTGTCCCTAATTATAAAGTTGGAATTCATTTAAGAAAAAGGTCGAAAAAGAGAAGATTCCGTACGTTAGTACTATTATTTATTCTGTGGCGGCGGCAGCGAACGCGAGCAGCAAGCGGGCGAGCGGGGTCATAGCGGGGAGTAGTGGCGGCCGGCGCACGCGCCGTTTATACTGCGCCAACCATCACTAATCGTCACTGAAAATTTAAAGCTTACGTACAAATGAGACAACTGTTCGCGGTTATAGTTGGATTTATTGTGAAGCATGAGAGAGTGTGCGTGCAGTGCACCACACTACACCTCCCCTCTTCAAAAGAAAAAAAAAACACATAAGTTCCACAAATCCTTACAATGTTTTTTTTTTTTACATTTCCAATCTAAATTAAGTTTACGTTAAATGATTATAAAACTCTAAGTAAAGAAATTATAACAAATTTACAAGTAATGTAGGAATGATTCTTATTGAAAAAAATTAAATGTAAAACTGTATGAGAAATAAACAATTAAAATCACTCGTAGTTTATATTACGACAAACTAACTATAACCATTTTTTTTTGTAATATATTTTTATTCTAAGCTTAAATTAACAAAACATATTTTATATGATTAGGAGATAGTATATTTATGAGTTTAAGATAACATTTGCTGTTCATGTATTTTTAAAATATAATTTTTTTTATTTTAGTTTTGAGAACCAAAATTATAAAAATATGCTTTCCCAATGTTACTTTAAAACGTTTCAAATAGTTGCTACAGCCAAGGAGTTATCAAAACTTATAGTATAGGTACCTACTCTTACTTTACTAGCATATATTCTATGATTACGGCACGCTTTGCTGACGCGATTAACATATTAAAACAACATTAATAAACTTATTCCACTTTAAATTAATCAAAATAACCTACCTGTATTTGTCTTTTCCGTGGCTTAATAGTATTTGTCTACTCTGTGACTGATAATATTTGTCTTTTTCATGACTTGCAAGTCTATTCTCAATTCATATTTATTTATTCCTATGACGTCATTTTATTTTCACTTGTAAAATTATATTTATTTTATAAGTATGCAACTTTGGCATTACTTTTTATCCAAGGTACACAACACATTTTCATTATTGGTCGGCCGACCCATTTTATTTATTTATTTATTGTTCAGGATACAAGGATTTTTTTTTATCTCGTGCGCGCACATACATAAATACCATTTATACCATAGATTCAGGCAGTTCTTTTAACACTTCCTTACTTCTTAGTCATACCGTGTGTCCAAGTCTCTTCACGATTGATGCTCGATCGAATCATGATCAGAAGGCAAGGATTCCGTGCCTGCCTTGTATCCTGGTGTACCTTGTCTCATTAACCTCTTCGTTCAACAGCGCATCTCGGGCTACTGTTGATGACGAATGGTATTAGGGGAACTTAATCTAATGTCATTTTTCCATCTCTTAAAAATACCAGTCATAATCACTTTCAAAATACCGAAACAAAACGAAAACCTCGGCTAGTAAGCATTTCAATAACTCCTAGGTGATCAGTCTAGTTGTCCTTGACACACTTATTTGCCATTTTACATTTTTTTCTATACAAACGCTGCGTCATTTAAAACTGTTTTATATTTAAATTATTGTTTGCTAATTAACTGCCAGAACTAACAGTAATTGTGAATAAGAGCGTAGCATTGAATTTGACTCTCTTAATTAGAATATGCCCCATATCATTTGCTTATAATATTTTATCTACACACGTGTCATTAATGCTCTATAATGCGTTCAGAAACCGTAGGAAATGACCAGCAATATTACAACAGATTTTATTATGAGAACTTTCTTGTCTGTGGTAGTAGGTAAAATCTGTACTGTAACATTGGTCATTACAGTTTCGAATTCTGTACCGTTATGACTTAAAATTTTGAACAGCTGTCAAAATTCAAGTGGTTTTCTATTCTACTATTCATAGCAATTAACACAGTTATCGATACGAAACGTCAATCCAGTATTTTTTATTAATATAAAACGCACAAAATATGACCTCGAATGACATGAGAATGGAGACTTCATTCGTATGTCTTTGATTTAAAAGAAAAACGTACGTCTTGACAGATGATCGAATTGCCGCCATTACTATTGTCAAGCGTTTGTTGGTTTTTTGCTCTTCTGGATCTTTTTGTTTATAAGTTGGTCAACATAATGATAATCATAAGGATGTCATTATGTAATTTTAATAATTATGAACGACAAAATGAGGTAACTGCCCAATGCTAGATTTATAAAAGTCTGTTAGATCTAATAACATGACAGCCCAGGTTTAGTTTAACCCCTCCCTGGGTCTCGGTCTAATTAGTGTCAAAGGAAAGGGACGCAGATAGAGATATAGTAGAGAGATAAACTAAACTTGGCCAGTCATGGTATGTATTAAGTAGTTGGTCTGTCATTTGACATTGTTGACTGTACGAAATGTGGGGCCTGGATGTGCTACATGATTAAGGTACAGTCACACATAAGTAACCATTAAAGAGAGAGAGAGAGATTCTCGTTTTCCTAAAGAGAGGCTTACAATATAAACTTTGAAGTTGATATAATCAGGGATGGTTGAGCATATCTATGGTAGTTATCTAGCTTGTAGGCATTAACTGACCATTGTAGGCTGAACTGAGAGAAATAATCTTATTTCTCTCAGTTCAGCCTACAATCAATGGTCAGTTAATGCCTTCGACTGTACTAAAAACAAACTTTTAAGGCAACACTTAGACAATGTTACAATATTGAATATGCATTACGAATCAAAATGGGATAAGTCTATCAAATTGTTGTTGACTATCATTAAAATATATTTATGTCAAAAAAATTAGATTAAAAAACCGATAATTTAAAAGTTAAGTATAGCGGTATAGCGATACAAAATAACGAAGAAAAAACAAATATTTTTTTATTGCTATGAAATATTTATAAATGCTCATTCGAATTCAGATAAAAAATGAAAATAAAAACTGTACGAGAGTAAAGAGGAGTCTTGTTTACTGTTATGATTTTCTATGGGTAATACATATTTAAAAAATTACCCTAGAATAAGAAACAAAACTCGGTTGTTTTTTTTACGGTTTCTTTTAATTTTTGGAATAAATAAATTCCACACACATTCTCAATTGTCACCAACAATGGTAAACTTTACTAACCCCTACGGTTGTCAATCGTCGTCGTATTCGGTTGGATGTGGGAGCCCTTCGCAGCCCTGAAAGACCTGAATATCGAGGCCTTCGGGGCAGGTCTGTCCGTCGTTCCAGGTGCAGGTGACGAGTACGCGTCTGCCCTGATCCAGGATCTCCAGATCTGGCCTATAGCCGAATTTGTCACACGCCGTCACCACTGTGCCAACTTGTCTGGAGCCGATTTGGGGACATTGCTGCGGCACGTAAATCATAAATTAAGTATTACTTTGGCAGAAGCTAGTTTATTTAGGTATAAAATTGCTAAGCTATTATGAAAAATTAAATTATTAAATCAAATATCGCACTAACTGACTAACTTAATAGTATTTTATGCAACTGTTGCATAATGAGGGGTCTTAAAACACGAGTTTGGTTTTATGACACGAGCGTCAGCGAGTTTCATAATAGGATCACACGAGTGTTTTAAGACCTAATTATGTACAGTTGCATACATTACTTTATCTACACACTTATCATAAGTAATCTATGATGGGTTCACCTGCCATAGGGTAATGACCTGCATTGCTACTAGCTACTAGTGCTAGGTACCTATTAAATATCTATAGACTGTACACATTAAAATAATGTAATAAAAAATAATTTGAACAAATATAGAAACAAATAAGAAAAATACTCATACTAATATTGGTTGTTATAATGCTGGTCATTGCCTATGGTTTCTGAACGCATTATAGAGCATTTATGATATTATTATATATGTGTAGATAAATGAAGTAAACATAAAAGTTAGTATTAAAATCTGAGTTAAATATTTGAATATTTATCTAAAAGCTATTTAAAAAAAATTGTTTAATGCAATGAGTGGACTAACCTAATTGTTTAAAGTTTTATTGTTAACTAGCATAGTATGGGTCAGTGTTGGTTAGAAAAAATAAATTAGTAATAAATGTTATGTCTTACAGACTTAGGAAGGTCAATGATACTTTTAGACTGATCGACGTGGATGTCCAGAACTTTTATGGTATAGTTGCCAAGGATACCTGCAAGTAATCATAAAAACACATGGAATATTAAACAGCCCTGCACTCTTTTAAAATTAGGTTAACACCTTGAACCAAATGGCAATACAAGAAAAAAATATACTAGAAAGTCATTTTGAAACAATATGATCATATTAATATGAGAAGAATAATTCAAAGGCACGAAACTTATTGAAAAAGAAAACATTTTCTATTTTAAGATATTCAATCCGAAACTCTGATAAAATTACAACGCGTTTTAGTTAAGCAGTAACTATATAAAAGCTCTCATTACAATAAAAGCGAAGTTAAGTTTTAGCTTCATATTGATATTTTCTAGTAAAGTATTTAAGAAAACATCTCATTTGAATTAGGACCAGAAAAGTCCATAACTGTTGCATCGCAATGTATAGTTAGTTATGGCAGTAAAAGGTGAACAATAATATGAAGAGAGAGGGGGAGAGGGATATAGAGGTTGGTAGCATTTGAGATGTAATGTTGGATGAGGATGGACAGAATTAGTTCGACAAAGAAAAAGACAAAAATGAGGAAGTGCTGCGAATTGTAGAGGAAAAAGAATGTCTATTAGGGTCCATCAAAAACAGCAGAAGAAAGAAAATAGGGCCCTTGATACGACAACAATTTCTTAAAGCGACTGTATCGAAGGATAAGTAGGTTGAAAAATTTAGAAGAAGAGAAAGATTTGCTCACTCAAAAAAAGGAGGGTAAAGGAGTCCGTCATGTCGTATAGTGAAGTTAGGTCCTTAGAAAGAAAAAAAGGAGAATGGCGTTTATTCCACCGATGAGAGCTTAGCTTTTAAATTAGATGATAATGGTGATAACCTTCGTGAACTATGTTACACTGTTGCACCACGGCGCAGGCGGCGTGTAGCAGCGCGGCGGCGGCGAGCGCGAGCAGCGCGCGGGCGAGCGGGGACATGGCGGCGAGTGGCGGCGGCCGGCGCGCGCGCAGCTTATAACGCGCCAGCGCACGCCAATGTGGAACCAAAGCCAAATCCATCATCTCTCTCTAATGAGCAACCGAAACTAATTGTTAATCTTTAATATATAAGTTAAGATTATAATACTAACAAGCTATTGTCACGGGTTAATTTGAGATCATCTATGCATAGTATTTAGTATTCAGGACTGTTATTGCACCATTTCACAAAATTTGTACAAATGAGACCCTGTTAGGGCATAGTAATTTTACACTTAAAGTAACAATTCAGTTTTGTTTTGTGTTTTTAGTATTTTATTGGATAACGCATTTTACTCGGTTAGAGAACATACAGATAAGAAGTTGGAATAGTTTTTGACACATTGTATAATTTAAATTGTTATTGACTGTATATTTCATGACTTAATAAATAATTTCACTTTATTTTTATTATAGTGAATTTTTCACTTTTTTGATGTTGTTTTCTTTATTTTTATGCACTTGTTTAATTTTATGACATGCTGATGTATTTTGAAATTTTTGCTGTATTATTATAATTGTTTTTGACGATCATTATGTTAATTTGTATAAATTGGCATCTTTGTTATTTAAATTGCGATGTAATATTAAATTTTTGTAATGGAAATTTCTTTCGATTTTTGTTTGAAATGTTTTTAACATTACATTTGATAACTTGTTAAAAGTTTCATATAGATGACACCGAGGGTAGTTGTACCCTTAAAATCAATAATGTAATGACCGTAAGACGAAGCACGTTGAAAAATTCGCAGGGTAGGGCAATGCTGATGTTGCAGGTTCAAGTCCTGCCATTGCCCTAATTTTTCTTTGTGTTGTCATTGCAATGTAAAATTGTGAAATAAATAAATCTAAATTCAAATCATATAAAACTGACTGACATAAAATGTGTAGCAAAAACCGTTAAAGATGGAAACGTAAAAATTTAAACGTGGTTTCTTTGGGGCGTGAAAGTACAATTTGAAATTGGAGGGGTGAAAGTAGGTATGAAACCCAGGATATTTGCAGATTGAGTTCGAGGACAAAAACTAATCTATATGTGTATAATGAGAACAATTTAAAGAAATAGGTTTCTTTACATGTGTATATAAATGAGTTCCGTTACCGACGGACTGGCTATATGATAGACGACGCACAGCTAAACTGCTGATGTTGCACTTTTTTATACAACAGCAATTGGATCACCACCGCCCACAGACAGCTGTTACATCAAGGATATTGCAGATGCGTTACCAACCCAGAGGGCTAAGATAGAATACCTCTTGTGGCAATAATTTCACCGAGTGTCCATGCCGGAACACAAAAGTGCAAGCACTGCTGCTTAGCGGCTGGATTAGCGAACAAGATGGTGGTAGCGATCCGAACGGATCCTACCACCCGCTCATTTGTTTCATAAATAAATAAATATACAAGTGGTTAAATTTTTACCATTTTTTAAGTTTTCGCTGCTGAGGTGAAAAGTTGTGTGTGTCACACGAGGACGAAGTTATTTTCATCTCATCTCTTTGAACCCCTCGCTACGTTCACGATTCTAACCTAGAATCCCTCGCTACGCTGGTGATTCAGTTATAGAATCTATCGCTTGCTCGGGATTCAAAATCAACACTAGCAGTAACCAACTTTTCTCTCTTACATACATACATAAAGTCACGTCTGTTTCGCGGTGGGGTAGGCAGCGACCAAAGATTTCCACTTGCTGCGATCCTGACAGACAACCTTTGCTTCATTTACTCTCATAACATTATTCATGCATGCTCGTCGGCTTAGGGTACTATCCTGACCTGGCCTTTCTCTAGAATGTCTCCAATTGACTTTTTATCTTTTGTTATACAAATAACTATTGTCCGTCTGCCCGTGAACATAACACCAGAAATAGGTTCGAAACGTCACAAATTACTATACGTACATAAGACACGCCTAGCTACCCATGGCGTAGGCAATGACCACAGATTACCACTTGTTATGATCCTGACATACTTTTGCTTCACTTAGTCTCATAACATTCTCCATGCAGTGCACTATGCTATATTACTACCATTTAAATTGTTTTATTTCAATCAAACGTATAATTGAACAAAAACTGCATAAGGACTCTTGTTGCCTTACTGACGATTATTCTTGGATAAGTGGACTCAGAATTGGACCTTAATATGTTTTCATAAAAGTAAT
Organism: Ditula angustiorana; assembly: GCA_963691745.1. Classification (NCBI taxonomy): domain Eukaryota; kingdom Metazoa; phylum Arthropoda; class Insecta; order Lepidoptera; family Tortricidae; genus Ditula; species Ditula angustiorana. The sequence continues at coordinate 180,251 of OY829473.1, forward strand.
TTTTAATAGTATTTTATGCAACTGCTATATAATGAGAGGCCTTAAAACACGAGTGTGGTTTTATGAAACGAGCGTTAGCGAGTTTCATAATAGGATCACACAAGTGTTTTAAGGCCTAATTATATACAGTTGCATACATTACTTTATCTATACACATATCATAACTGCAAAAAACCAACAAACGAGTGTCAAACAAGTATGGCGGCAATTCGATCTATCCGTCAAGACGAACGTTTTTTTAAATCATAGACAAAAGAATGAAGTCCGTATTGTCATGTCACTCGAGATCAAATGTCGTGCGTTGAAATTAAAAAATCATACTGAGTTGACGTTTTGTATCGATAACTGTTTTAATAGCTATGGATACTAGAATAGAGACCAACTTGAATTTTGACAGCTGTTCCAAATTTAAACTCATAACGTCACGAGATTTCGGTAATGTAGTCACCAATAAACACAGACTACTAAGAGATACTACCCAATAAAGAACAGATTACCTACTACCACAGACAAGAAAATTCTTATAATAACATTGGTTGTAATAATGCTGGTCATTTTCTATGGTTTTTGAACGCGTTATTAAGCATTTATGATATGTGTGTAGATAAAGATATTTATGTTTATTTTTGTGTGTACATAGTATAATCAAAGTCACTATTTTCTCCCGTTTGACCGAAATTTATAGTGTATCTTCAGCTGCCGTCTCCTTCTAAACTGCCCAATGATTTTTACTGCTATTTAGAGATGATTAAAGGGAAGGTTTTTATGGGCATTTTGTCCCGAGCAAAGCCGGAACGGGTCGCTAGTATAATAAATAAAGAGAATTTGTTGTGTAACACGTACTTTACGTTTTTGAGACTGGGCCAATCAAACATCATTAAACAAAATCAAACAAAAATTATAAATAACCAGTAATATTACAAAGCCGCAATCAGATGCTACGCAAATTATAGGTACCTACAGATTAAGTACCATTATTCACGCGTATTTTAACGGTATTTAAGTAAAACAAAAGGCTTTCGGATCAAGAAATATTTCACGGTCCATTTGCTAATCAGGTTTGGCACTAAGTATAAATATTACGGCAGCGGCACTGTTGCTTCACATCGCCCACCATGGCCGCCACCACCCCGCTCGCTCGCTCGCTGCTCTCGCTCGCCTGCTGCGCTCTGCTGGTCGCCGTCAGCACCGCTGATCGCCGTAGTAACCTGCCCAATTGCGAAGAATACCTAGCTGGTAAGATTGTTTTTTTAACATGCTTATGCCTTATATCTGGGGGCACAGCAGTGCCCCCGCCATGTCGAGCAAAAAAAAAAGCGGCACGGCCATACCATACTTTTCTCGAAGCAGTTCAGGCCGTTTTCGACCCCCTATAACTTCGTTGAGGATTAAACTAGAAGCTTGTATTGTCAGGTACCAAGCAAGCATTGTATAAACACGGTATATTTCAAATTTAATTCAATTTGAACTAGTTGTTATAAGAATTATAACTAGTCAAAGTTTCTAAATTTGTCACTGACTGACTGACTGACTGACCGATCATCAAAAGTATAACGCACTTCTTGTCGACATAGAAGCTTCAAATTCAGAATACAAGTAGAGTTTAGTGTATAAATCAAGGAAAAACCTAAATATTTTGCATTGTCTGTTCAGTTTTCTACATACACCAACTACTTAAATAACTTTGTAATCCCATATAATATATAGGATAAACAAAGTTAATATTTGTAGTGAATGAATCTGTGTACCTGTACATGTACGTAGCTCGCATGGCAACGTGTGTAAGTATGGTTGCGAGCGCGGTGCTCGCACATTCGAACGCGAGCGCGGCGCTTGCACATGTGAACGCGAGCGCGACGCTCACACATGCGAAAGCGAGCGTGGTGCTCGCTCATGTGAATAATAGCGCGGCGCTCGCACATGTGAATGCGAGCGCGGAATTCGCACATGTGAATGCGAACACGACGCGCGCACAATGTGAATGCCGCCAAGCGAGCGGCAGCCGCTCTTTCCCACGCTGTTCGAATCGGATATGCCTAGAGTCTTACCTATAAGCTATAAGTTTGCGATTTTCGTTTATAATTTCGATGACTACCTGTTATTATTTTGATGATTGGAAGGCTTACTCATTGGTTTACCAATATTATTTGCCAACGATTCGAGCGTTGTTTGTGTAGCTGTAGCTCAAGAAGTAGTACCGGAAAAGAAAAAGAGGAAGACTACCTACAAAAATGAGAAAAGCTCATAAGACAGAGAGTGGGCTTTAAGAAAATCCGTTGTTAGTATTTAAGAAGTAGAAGGTACTGGAAAGGAAAAGAAGAAGGATTATCTACAAAATGAAATGAGATGCCATCAAAAACAAAACCTGTAAAAAAAAACAAGTCTCGCAACTCAGTTCTTCTACCGTAAAAAGTTGTGAGATCCATGTAATACCAAGTCGGTTGGTTTATTCAGTCTCTACTTAGGGGAACTTCTGTCTTAAGTTATTCTACGTAATTAGCTAATCTAACAACGTCTTAGAGTAACCACATTAATATTGAAAATATTTTATGCTTAAATAAGATAGATTGACTTGGCCATCGCATGAAAACACAATATAACTTACAAGCAAGCAACCGATTTGGTATTACATGGATCTCACAACTTTTTACGGTAGAAGAACTGAGCTGCGAGACTTGTTTTTTTTTACAAGTTTTGTTTTTGATGGCATTAGCTTTACACTTACAAAGTGTGTCAACAAATCTTAGTAGTCGGATGCAATCAAATTTGGATTGTCGTATTGATTTGAAGTTAATGTTGCATATGTAACAATTTGGTTCCATCGAGTTGATCTGATAATGGAACTAGGGGATAGATAATGAATTACTGAATTATATTGCACCTCGCCCGGGCTGCGAACTGCGCTCTTCTCGTTCATTAAAATTATCTGTTCCTCTTCACCGTACTGGTTTTATGTCTAATTCTTTCGCCTCTCAGGCAATCCGTCTCTGGAATTCGCTTCCCCTCACCATAAGGCAGGCCCCAAGTAAGGTTGCTTTCAAACGAATGCTTCGTAAGCACTTTCTTGAAGAAGAGGGGGAGTAGTTGGATCCGTCATCACATGTGTATGTATATATATTTATATATATTTATATTATTTATATATTTAGTGTATCGATTAATACTAGTTAGTAGGTACTTGATAGGTAGATTATTGTTTATCAGCTTTTTTTACTTTTCCTTTTGTGCACCCATGTTTGTTACGTTCTTATTTATAGTGTGGTTGACTGGTAGAGAATGCCTACTGGCATTAAGTCCGCCAATTGTATTTGTTTTGTAAACTGTCCAATGAAGCTTAAATAAATAAAAAAATATATATTTATTAAAGATAACAAGAGTTCTACATATGTATTAGTAACTTGAATTTACATTTAATGTTAGTATACCTACTTGAAGGTAAATTGGACTTATATATATATATATATATATATATATATATATACCATCGTAATTTATTTATTTATGAACGCAAATATTGAATTAAAATGTAAAAAACACGGCTAACATTGTATTTTGTTTTATTTATGATAAAACCTACCTTTTTGTGTTTGTAGGACGGGACTCTCGCGACGCTATTATTTTGGATCAAAAAAAGACTAAACCATATCAGTCAACTATTAAAATAGATAATTTGGACGTAAGTATCACATGAATTCTTCTTTAATATTAGTTTAAGAGTAATTATTTCAATGACATGCTTTTTAAAAGCTATTCATAAAATGTCTGCTGCGGTCGTGATTTCTTATTTACGATGCTTCTTAAGATATTTTTTCGCAAATTATTTGGTTGAGTTTTCTTGGATTTGTTTAGGTAATGATTATGATTTTTCCTCAGCATTGCTACAGGCAAGGGAAGAAACTGGTCGGTGAGTTGATCGTGGCGTGCGACCCGCTCGGCCCGCCGCGTCCCAGCGTGATGCCCGTTAGCACCTTGTCACAAATAGTGGAATGTCACAGCGATGGCCCGTGTCCCTCCGGCCTCACCGTGAGCGTGTCACAGTACTGCGAACCTCTTAATTAAAGTGGGTTCTGTGTAAACTACGTTTGTTTAGAAATCTACGAGAAATTGTTTGAAATAATAAATTAAACTGATTGCAATTTTTATTATTATTATAAACCTAGTAAAGCAGCCAAATTGCAGCTAAAAAGAAGAAACCAAGTATGCATTGCCGAGATGACGAAGATAAACTGGATTGAGGGACAAACTTAACTTTGCCATTGGGAAACTGTTATCCCTATACATCTACGTAGATTGAGGACAGCTTACCAAGTGCAAATTTAAATTTGCTATCAGAAATTAATATTTTATTCGTGATGTAAATAACTATAAATTAATCCGTTGGTTCAACTTTGAATGTTGCAACTAGCAGCGACACTCGCGTCGGACAACAGAACTAAAAACATGACAGAGTATGTTCATGCACATATATGTGTCGCACAGACGCAGCTATTTTGCACGAGCCCGGCACTGGTTTCGCGGAGTAGCAAGGTAATTTGTTCCAGTTTGTTGATATGGACCTCCGCAAAGTAACGCCTGAATATGTTAATTATTTAAAAAGGAGATTAAATAGCATTTTTCTGGGTAATTGCGCCCCACCTTCGGCCTTGTCAACACTTTCTATCATGTGCAGTATTGTGCAGCTGTGGTCAAGCGAAAATCCATCACCAAAAAATAAAATCTTTTCATAGCTCGACAAAACCAAATTACATTTTGTTTTGACTATTACAAAAGCATTATAAGTACCATGATTTAATACCTATTTTTATTATTCTCTTATTAGATTCGCCCGTATTAGATTCGATTCGGTAAATAGAGGCAATTTATTAGCAAATAATAATGCTTAGATTTTGGGGATGCCGCCACACACATAAAGGGTAAGCAACGATTACTGATCTGCAACCATAATTTAGATGAGATTATTTTGTTTTAAACTTTCGTAATTTTCACACTATTAATAGATTATTTTGTCACCGAAATTTCAGTAACCACGACCAGAGAGTTGATATGATGACATTTTCGAGCCGTAAACCAATCATACACGCAAGCGTGGATTTTAGCCAGCATTGATTGGTGCGCGGCTGGCAAGAGTCGAGCGCTCGACACTCAAAAATTGCCCCACAGATTTGGTTGTATTACTACGAGTAGACGAGTTACACTAGCTTTTACAAACTGTATGTAACTCATTTAATAGTAGCATTTTCGTTGTGCATCTCACGTTTAAAATTTAATTTATCCGTGAAAATAACTCGATAGTGTTATAATCTCATTATCGAGCGCTTGGCGCGTTATAAACGGCGCGCGCGCCGCCCGCCGCCACTCGCAGCCATGTCCCCGCTCACCCGCGCGCTGCTCGTGCTCGCCGCCGCCGCGCTGCTGCGCCAAATGCGACGCCTCCAACGGACCCCCAGACAAGGTCCCATCGAATTGCGCCAGCCTTTCGTTAGGTAAGATTATTATACATGAATTGTTGTTAAACATAAAATTAAGTTATAAACGAATTTCATGATCAACATCAACGAAATCTATGTTTGTATTATGACTACTGATATCTAAAACTAACTAATTACAAGTTCTCAAAATATAATAATACTTATTGACTTGAGTATTTACTTACCTTTTGCAAGTTAGTCAAAGTATCTTCTCACAAATGGTATTCCAAACCAGTCCCGTCCAGTAGAACAGTGTTCAGTATTTTCGCTATAAATCAAATAAATTGATATTCACTAACTTGTGGTAATCGGGTTCACTTACATTTTAAAACGTGTATGTAGACCCGAAGACCAGAGAGTAATAAGCGAATTGGATTGTTTTACTGATCCATACATTGTTTGATATAAATCCAGCGTCATACATTCTTCACATCACAGGCTCCCTTTTAAGTTAAACAAAACTTTGTTTTGTTTCTTTTTTGACGGCAAACGTTACAATAACAGATAAAAAACGAAACAAATTGTTATTGAACAGGATGTTTTCATATATTTACTTTATTTAACACCTTTGTCAACCACAGGTAAACGAAGCGGTGATTGTCCTGAGGGTGGTAAGACGCATTCGCCTATACCTTTGCACGAGCGATTTGGCTACGTTACGATCCCAAAGGTAAGTAAAACTATTACGAAGTTAAAGGATATCAATAATATATATTTGATTCGGATATAATTGAATCGACTAAATTATGACTTGTGAGCGTTGGTGGCCACTAGGCGTCAGCCTAGTGGCTTGCTTATACACCTTGTAAATAATTATTCTTTGACAATGCAGTAACGTATGATAATGCACTAATGTTGTCAAATTAGTCATATATACAGAGAAGTATGTTAAACTAACAATAAAACCGTCACGTTATGAATACAACGGGTACAAGTGTGGTGAGTGACGATACAAAATTGCGACCTACAGAGTTTGATCCCCAGCGGTCACCAAGAACAGTCAACATATCGATACCTTGGGGCTCAAAGGGCGTAAACGCCAAAAGGCGATTTTTCAGTACAGCCAAAAAACTAAAAAAAAATTTTTTTTCTTTGTATATTTTTTTGGTTTTTGAAGCTAGAAAAATGTATCTTAGACCAAAAAACTTCAAATTCTTTACTGCATAATCCTAATTTATAAATGTTTACGTAACTTCAATAATTAAAAAGTTAAGTTCCCTTTACGCCCTAAAAAAATACAATTTAATGTCATTTACACCCCAAAAAATGTCTACTGTGAAAGAACTGTAGGGCATAACCGCCAATTCACAAGAAAATTATAGCAGTTTCTTGCGTTTTGTAATTTTATAGTCATGTAGTTACTCTTTTTTTAAGCTTCTGGTCAACAGGCTTGTTTTTGGCAATTTCTAGCCGCAATTAAATAGCCATCTTCCTCTCATTTTTCTTAGTTGAGAAACACAGCAAACAATTGCGGCCAGAATTTGTAAACAAAATCTAGCTCGTTAACTAGAGACTTCACTATCAAAAGAGATACAAGGTAAATTTTAAAAATTTTGACTTTAATTACCCTTTTTTAGTTTGGAAATTAAATAAGCCGGCTATTATTAACACAAATGGAGGCAGAAGTTAAATAAAATTTTCACCTTTTAAGAAGCTACTTCTACAGGTCAAGTATAATTTGATGTTGACTGACTAATTAGTACTTAAAATGCTTTGTTTTTATTGTTTAGCATTAGCTACAAAAAATGATTTTATTGTTATTACTTTGATATTGACAAAATAATCAAGGATCGCATTAGGAGCGCCATGAGCCGTGACATCTCATGTAAAATCTTAATATTTATAGCTTTTTTCTTACTATATGTTGTTATAACATCATAAAAGTTTCATATTAATTTATACCATCTTATTTTTGTTATGATCTCGGATTGCCATTATTATAAATTTTTAAAATAAATCTGTCACTCGTGTTTCTGTCCTCTCTGATTCCAATGACCATAATAAAAAAATTGATTGTTGAAAACTATAATATAACGTTCTAACGGAACAGAATATTAAACTCCAAATAATTAAATTTTATACAAAACTATTATATTACATTAAGTTTGTGTATGTCCGAAATGGTGTATGCGTTAACATGTAAAATGACGTTATTGCACTACTTAAAGTAAAATTTTTGGTACTTAACTCATTATTAACTTACTTTCTGTTTAATAATTTTTATATTTTACTAGAAAAAGTTGACAAGTTTATTAATGTATTTGTTTATTTATGGAAAACCTAAGTCATAAAATTATGCGGGTTTGTCATTAACCATTGACCATCCTCATAATGTCAGGTTAGGAACCAATGTTAACCCCGCAATGTAACTTAACTGACCATTTCCACTCCCACAATGCAATTTAGTAAAGTGCATGACAAAAATACCATATTTATAATTAAAATAAACTTCTATAACCAACTTTTTAAACTTAGACATAAACAGTAATTAAAAGGACTTTTCGTAGCCTGGTCGGGTCTAAATATAGTCGTTGGGTATAGTAAAAAGAAATTACTAAGACCCATAATTAACATTCAGGATAATTATGGGTCTTAGTAATTTTTTTTTGCTATACCCAACTTGACTCATACGCCCCATTTCAATGGGGCGTAAGAGTCAAGTTGTCAAAAAACAAAAATTTGTATGGGCATTTAGGCGTTTACGCCCTTCACTCGATAATTTCAAAACGTACAACTTCAAAAGTTTTAATAACAAGATTCCATCCAGGATGTAAAATAAATTATCTGTTTTGGTCATGAGTATTTTAGTAATCGTATAAGGCATCTAACTTTAAAACAAAAAAGTACTCTGGGCTTAAACGCCACATAAAAACCAAAATTAAAAGATTATAGGGCGTATCAGTCAAGTTGTTTTATAATACTGAAATATATGTGGGCCTAAACGCCTTTGAGTTGTTAATTTTAAAAACGAAAAGACTTTTACGCCCTTCAAATTTCTGACAAGAAGTTTCTTTGCTTATACGACCAAAAAACTTAAAATATTGTGTTTACAGGCCTCGACATGAAGGGGCGTAAACACAACTTTTATCGGAATTTTAGAACTTTGAGTATACAGATCGATAGAGAAAAAAAAACTGAGTAAGATGACATTGAAATCTCATTTTCGCCAAAATGGCGTTTACGCCCTTTGAGCCCCAAGGTATCGATATGTAAGCTGTTTGCTGTAGTAATTAACGCCTCAATGGTACTTATAAACGTCAACGGGACTTTAACGCAAAAAAAACATTGTTAATTTGCTCCGACGAATCTATCTTATAAACGACCGTTGACTGACAACTGATGTCTGAGATCGTACATGCCTCGCGACTTTGGACAACGGCGTATAAACAGTCTTAATGAAGTATTTACCCAGTACTGCTACAATTTTGTCCGCCACTCCTTTCACATAAGGCATGACTTCAATGGTAGTGGTAAGGAAAAATATTGCGAGGAAGCCTGCACATTTAAGTAACATAATGTGGAATCGTGATCCTAATCCATCAGGTTTTCTTATCACAGGAGTCCATTCCTCGAATGTTTTACCCGGCCTGCCAAATCTGGACTCATACTTCAAGTTTTTATTTTCTATTCTATAACATTATAAATTTAATTGTTACGAATGATCTACACAAAGATCGAAAGAAGTTTGGTTTACAAAAAGTTAAGTAATGTACATATCGCCCCCTTACCGCTAAAACCGACTAACCTCCCTTTTTGGCAAAAATGAGTTAGAAGTACCGTTAGAATATGCTTTCCAAGCTCTATCTGGTGCAAAAACCCCTTTTTTGATACGAAGCTCCGTTCTTGATTTAGCCTCCAGCTTAAGGTAGGTTATCGGTGATTTTCAGAAATAAATAACTAGCAAAAGCTACCAAGTGTATGTTAATGAATAAAATAGCAATTTTATTACTGCATAAAGCGACTAAAACATATATAGTCGTTTTTTGACGTAAACTATAAAAGAATTATGGCATTTCGGACGTCTGAAAAAACAATCAAACCTACCCTTAGTATATTTTTCCTGTATTAAATTATTGCATAGATAAAAATATACAACTGCAAAAACAAACTAAACGTAGAATAGTTGGTTTTGATTGTAACGTTTCTCCTATCGGCGACAGAGTTATGGTACAGGCAAAACCGCTTAAGAGCGCGTAAGCGGCCCCTCCCCGCACTTAGTCGCATTTCAACCTTGATCGAGACTGCACATGAGGTTCATTGACGAAGTCTTATCAGGTCTTGACTTCTGTTATGGCTACATCGATGACATTTTGATCTACTCACCATCTTTAGAAGATCACAAAAGTCACCTTCGTCAACTCTTCGAGCGACAGAAACGTTACGGAGTGGTGGTCAACACTTCAAAATGCACATTTGGTAAATCTGAAGTTACTTTCCTCGGAGACCGTGTTACTGCGACCGGTATCAAGCCATTGGAGACGAAAGTCAACGCTATCCAGGACTATCCAGCACCAAAAACCGTTAAGGAACTTAGACGTTTTCTGGGAATAATCAACTTTTATCGACGCTTTGTTCCCAATGCTGCTCAAATACAAGCCCCATTGAACGCTGTTCTCGCTGGGCCGAAGATTAAAGGAACACACCCGGTTGACATGACTCCACAGCTGCTCCAGGCTTTTGAAGACTGCAAGTCATCTCTGTCTAGAGCAACACTGCTAGCTCATCCTGATCTTACTGCAGACCTAGCAATTGTCACCGACGCATCTGATGTTGCTCTTGGCGCTGTTCTCCAGCAGCGTAGAGGTGAAGATTGGGAGCCATTGGCATTCTACTCGCACAAGTTGACTCCATCGCAGAAGAAGTACAGCCCGTACGACCGCGAACTCTTAGCCGTCTATGAAGCCATCAAGTACTTCTATCACATGGTACAAGCCAAACCTTTCGTCGTGTTTAGAGATCACAAGCCTCTCACTTTCGCTTTTTCCACAAACAGAGAAAAATGTTCACCAAGGCAATTCAGATACCTTGATTTCATATCACAATTCACTACTGAACTGAAGTACTTACCCGGGAGAGACAATGTCGTTGCTGACGCTTTATCTCGTGTCGAAGAAGTAGCTGCATCCATCGATTACCAGGCTCTTGCACGATCTCAGGACATTGATCCTGAGCTGCAAGACCTGCTCCTTCATGGCTCTACACTGAAGCTAAAGAAGATGCCTACATTCGACAGTGGCTTACCTGTGTTCTGCGACTACGCAGATACCACGTCCTTTTGTCACGCCACCTTTCCCCGCAAGCAAGTTTTTGACATGCTACATTGTCTTCATCATCCTGGAAGTTCAACAACTGTGCGACTGGTCACGGAGCGATTTGTGTGGCCAGGGATTCGCAAAGACTCTAGAGAGTGGGCCAGGCAATGCCTGAAATGCCAGCAGAGTAAGATCATTCGTCATACCATTACACCACTTTCCTCATTTCATATTCCTTCATCGAGATTCTCTCATATTCATCTCGATATCGTAGGACCTCTTACCCCGTCTTCTGATTACAGATACCGCCTCACCGTCATCGATCGATTCACGCGATGGCCTGATGTGTTTCAACTCAGAGACATTACTGCCGAATCCTGTGCCGCTGCCCTAGTACCTGGCTGGTTTGCTCGTTTTGGTTGTCCGGAGCGAGTGACGACGGACCGTGGTCGTCAGTTCGAGAGCCACCTCTTCCAAGCTCTCACGTCCATGGTTGGTGCGCGTCATCTTCGTACCACTGCCTACCATCCAGCTGCGAACGGGATTATCGAGCAACTTCATAGACAGCTCAAGGCAGCCATTATGTGCCATTCTTCTACCCAGTGGACAGAAGCTCTAGGGATAGCGATAGGGAATTCTGTGAAGGAAGACCTAAACGCCACTCCGGCCGAACTTGTCTACTGCGAGACGCTGCGTCTACCTGGTCTGTTTCTGTCGCCGAAAGATGACTACAAGACGGCAGATATCACAGAGTACGCGACACGTCTTCTATCGCATATCACCTACACACACCTATCTAATTTGCCTGCGTATATACCTATAATATGATTATTTTTGATATTTAATAATAATATATTTTATTGTAAGGACGTTATATCGATCTATGTTGAATATTATTAAAGTTATATTTTGAATTATGCCAAATATAAGGTTTTGATACAGACGAGCTGTTTATTTTCTTATAATGAACAAAAACTTCCTTGTTGTGATTATTCGAAGACACGTTATTGTTTTTTTAGGTTTTAAATTCCTCCCTGTGGTTACAAGGGACTTTTTGGATTAATTTCCATAATATTTATTGTTAAATAGTTATTAAAATGGTCATCTTTGTCTTGTCTGATGTTCAATGTTACTTTATTAGTCAAATAATCGTCAGATTTGAAAATATAACTCCATGATAATTTGTTTATAAATAGAATAGAAGCAATATAACTGCAATCGTTACAAAGAATCTCGCGTCGCCCCATTGGACCTGTACATTTTGTAAAATTAGCTAAGTGACAAAACATACTAGTTACATTTTAATACTTTAATGGCGCTTAATATCGAAATGTTACACATACCCTACAAGCAAAACCGACTATCTGCGCCACTTTTTTTAATCAAAGCGTGATTGTACCTACTTATATTGGGTATAGGCTAAATTTCCTCATACTGTTTTACTTACAGATAAACCATCTAAATTAAAACACAAAAACACTTCAATTAATGTTAGGTTTTGTCAGAGAAAGTACCACTCAAACCTTTAAATGCGTTTTTCTCGAAACTATCATTGATGCAGTTAGTCGGTTTTAGCAGTAAGGGGACGATATTTTCCGTTGTTACAGTACGGCCTTATAGGAGTTCAAGTAGTAGGTGAATACGTGTTGGTGTGCAACAAAGCCGGGTCGCAAGCCCCGCTGATAGCTCCACCACCTAACGCAAAAGTATATTACGGGGATGACCAGCGCATGTTCGTGGTTCTCGATGATGGGGAACAGGGTCCCGTGGATATGGAAATGCACGTGTGGTACTACATAGAGCTGCTGCGTTAAAATGGGAACATGCCTTTTATAAAATAAATAAGCAACATCAACTGGATTTTTACTATACTTTCCCTAGACCTACAAAACTTGCATAAGTTTTTAGCAACACAAGTTTCCTAAATTTTGTAAACTGTTATTATTTTTGTTGGTACGGTTTCCGATCACGGGCCCATTATTATTATAAGCTCACGCCTGTTTCCCTTTGGGGTAGGCAGAGACCACAGAACGCCATTTGCCCCGGTCCTGGCATACTTCCCTCGCTTCCTCCACACACATTCCTCTCTTCATACACGCTCGGCGGTTCCGGGTACTTCTGGTTTGACCGCTCTTCAGAACATCACAAATTTGGTCGACAAAAGTACGCCGAGGCCGCCCTCGAGCCACTCGCCCCGTTACTTCACCTTTATAAATTTGCTTACATAATCGCCTTTCATCCAATCGTTCAACATGCCCAAACCAAAGTAACATTCCTTTATCTACACACACATCATAAGTGTTCAATAACGCGTTCAAAAACCATATAAAATGACCAGCATTATTACAACCAAAGTTATTATAAGAATTTTCTTGTCTGTGGTAGCAGGTAAATCTGTTCTTTATTGGGTAGTATCTCTTAGTAGTCTGTGTTTATTGGTGATCACATTACCGATACCTCGTGACGTTATGAATTTAAATTTGGAACAGCTGTCAAAATTCAGGTTGGTCTCTATTCTAGTATCCACAGATATTAAAACAGTTATCGATACGAAACGTCAACTTGTAACATACCGGACTACTTCGGTGAGCAACGAGAGGGTGTGGGTTGGATGCGACGGCCCAGAGTGCACGAACAATCGAATTTAAATTAGTGGACGCCAGAATGTCCGTGACACAAAACTGTGATGTGGTCTAAGTAAAAAGGCAGTAGGTACAGTTTTAACACTTTATTTCATAAGCAGCATAATAACTACTTACAATTAATCATTACACTGATCAATATCCTTGATGGATGCACGTTAACTTATGGTAACCGGTGAATAACCCGGATGTCCAAATGGACACGCGACTTACAAAGTAACTTATAATTACCCTGTATTACCCGTTACTTGAAAGTAAATACAAGAGGGCATACTACCAGCTTTAACAGTCAATAAAACGTTCTATAAAACGATATCAGTCCCCTTGGGGTACATTAAATTACACAGCGTCCCTTCTTAGGTATGGAACGTGGAAAGTTAATAAATAGTATGACTAACGGTAGGTAACCGTGTACGATATTAAGATTGCCTTCACGGTCAATCCTACTTCCGTCCGTAAAGAAAAACCTGACACATCCTGCGAAGTGTGCAGTCCGCTCACGCTAAGCTAAGCTCCACTCTCAGCAAATCATCATCGTCATCAAAAGAAGAACAGTCGGGAATCAGCTCGAACTAGACGTCCGATCTTGACATCCGAAGTTGTACCCGATCCTGACACCCGAAGTTGTACCAGATCCTGACACCCTGTGAACAATAGATATTCACAGTATCAGTAAAAGATACCACAATATAACAGAGCGCCCCTACCACGCGTCTTGACTGAGGTTAAGAAAATAATCATTACTTACCACATTAAGTGGGTAATATCAGTGGTACACACGCCTACGAATCTCCTCGCCGCATCCTCGCGCACCGGAGAGTACACGGAATGGACGGAAATGAACAGAAAACTGTAACAAAAGTAATAACAGAAATAAGAAAGAGCTACAACATAAGCAGTTTTTATCACCGGCCTTTACAACCAATATAAAACTCACTTACCGCGTTAAACGCGAAGAAAAGAAACTAAGACACACTCCCAATCATCCTCTTTTAAGGATTAAAATACAGGCAGCGCCATCACGCCATCAGCTCAGGTTTTTTGTCCCGAGAGAAAGTAAAAATAATCGGACAGTCCAGTCGGTGTCCGGGAAAGAAAGAAGCTTCTCGATTGTAAAAAAAAACTATCGAAACTGCACATCATGTACGTTCCAACGCCTGCTTCACCCTAGGAACATTTTATAACTCGAGAAGATGAGAGTTGAAGAAATATTTTTATTTCTTCTTAACAAAGAAAGCAGAACAAAAGTTACATGTCGTTTGCTGAAAATACGCTGAATCACTCCCTAATAATATCTGTTTTTAAAGAAAACAACTAAATTACAACAACAATCCGTCAGAATTTGTAAAACTTCCAGAACGACCCGCGACGTTTCGTTTCTGCAGTAAGCAATCACGGTGCTTCACGAAATTATGAATGTTGATATTAAAACTTTTTAAGAAACGTAGTGACAAACAGTCTATTAGGTAGAATAGAACCTGAAACCATATTTGTTACCCCTCGAGAAGACTGAAACAAGTAAACATGGAAGAGAACTCGTTCGACAAACGGAGTGACGTTTGGGATTATCATCGAGAGTGAAACAAAACGCAACAACTGTCAAGCGCTTGCGCTTTGACCAAAACAAAGTAATTGCAGATGTGTTTTTTATTGTTAATAAGTAAGTTTTTAAAGATGAAATGGCAAAGTAAATGGTGTAAACGAAAGTGGAAATTATGTATGAACAGCTGAGTATGTGATGTGCGGATGGAAATTGTTAAAATGTAAGTAATGTAACCCCAAAGTGTTACAAACTCAGTATGTTTTTTTAATTTAAACGCACCACATTTGATCTCGAGTGACATGACAATAGGGACATCATTCGTTTGTCTATGGTTTAAAAAACGTTCGTCTTGGCGGATAGATCGAATGGCCGCCATGACTGTTTGTTGGTTTTTTGCTGTTACGGTTTTTCAAGTTATGATATGTGTGTAGATAAAGTAATGTATGCAACTGTATATAATTAGGTCTTAAAACACTCGTGTGATCCTATATATAGCAGTTGCATAAAATACTATTCTCCATTATTCTAGCCACTACATCTTCTTTCAAACCACACTTTTCCCTTATAACACTATTTCTCACTCTATCAGTCAACTTAATCCCGCTCATACTACGCAGAGAACGCATCTCCACGGAATTTATTCTGCTCTCATGCTTCTTCTGCCAAACCCAGCTTTCACTTCCATACATCAACGTGGGAACTAACACACCATCGTGAACAGCCAAACGTGCTTTTTTAGAGACATTCTGGCTGCTCACAAAAGCATGCAGAGCTCCATTTATACAATTTCCCGCTTTCACTCTCCTTTCAATGTCTTTTTCATGCTTTCCATCCCTAGTAACCATACTACCTAGGTACACAAATTATTTCACTTGTTCAACCCTCTCTCATCGGTTTCACTTGTTGTATTTTATAAATTTAGAAGTTTAATCTTTATTTACATCAATAACTAGATGATCATATTTATTTAATCATATGGTCAAATATTTAAGGATATAGTTTATATAAAATTCGTACGTAACTCACATCGACTCTCTTAAATTAATTTTATTAGACCCGGGTAGTGGGTTTTAGAGTGTTAAAATTCAAAGTCAAAATATCTTATTTCACATTAGGCTTACAGGATGCACTTATGAATGACATAAAATTTACCACCGGTTCGGAAAAAACCTCTGATGAGAAGATACCGGCGCGAAACTCAACGAGGTGTAAATTTTTAAATAGGTAAATCTAAATTACAGTGTTATTTTTACATAATAATTATTTAAAATTTTAACACTTCACTTATTCAGTTAACAGTTAGACAAATTTTATCAAGTGTGGTTTACATACGTAGTCACAGACGAGATGAGGTAGTCGCTAATGCTGACACGGTAGTCGCTGGAGGGTATCGCGTAGCCGTGGGCAGTTGTTGCCACGCTTGATATGATTTGCTAATATGACTCTTAAAGTCAGCGTAGCAATAGGTATCTATTTAGTTGTGTAATTTGAATCCTCGACACTTTAGGTAGAGGTTTGCATACTGCGAACTGAGAATAGAGCATTGCGCAAGAATTTTGTCGTCGACGCACGGCCGTGAGATGTAGATGACCCATGTCTACACGCAGTTGCAGGTTGTCAAATTACAATATATGCCGTCGATACACTGTCTCCTGCGTAGGTAGCACGATAGTTTTTAATGCAAGCGAGAGTAGTTAAGTCACTCGGCTAAAACTACAAAAGCTGAACTTTAGAATATAAGTTTGTTTTATAACGTGGGCATTCTATAAGAAAGGATTTTTTTTAATATTTACTTCACGGGGTGGCGGGGGTCGCAATTTGTATAAAATTATGTATTTGTTCTTTGCAGTAACAAACATGAAAATTTCAATTAGAGCTGCAGCTCATAATTAAAATAGTGAAAGTTGCCGGGTTTTGGATTTTTTCATGTTAAGGGCGGTAACGGAAGGGGGAGGGGCTTAGTGGGGGAAATTGAATGGGTGCAAAGTTTTTTAAAGATAGGAACTTTAAAATTTAGAATTTTAGTGACTTATCATCTATATATATAAAATTCAAAGTCCTGACTGACTGACTGACTGACTGACTGACTGACTGACTGACTGATATATCAGCGCACAGCCCAGACCGCTGGACCTAGAGACTTGAAATTTTGCACATAGATATCTTATATAGTGTAGGCATCCGCTAAGAAAGGATTTTTGGAAATTCCATCCCTAAGGGGGTACATTAGGGGATGAAAGTTTGTATGAAAGTCCGTCAGTTTTGAAGTTAGGATCTTGAAATTTTGTTGTTAGGCTTACGTAAACAAATTAATTTATACGGGTCTCAGTGTTTTTGAAAATTCCACCCCTGAAGGGGTGAAAAGGAGGATAAATTTGTGTATGGAAAGGCCTACATTTTCACAGCAAAAATCACTACATTTATTATTTAGGCTTATAACGCAACGAGTATATCGGGTGTTATTGGAATTACAACTCTTAAGGGGGAAAAGGGGGTGAAATTTTGTATTTGAGTTGTTCATTCACAAATTTTTTGTATTGAAGTAAAAATAACGTACGTGGTAACGTGTTATTACTAAGCCTCTATTGCCACCCGTCTATCCGTCTGTCTGTCTGTCTGCCACGCGCAAACATGTCCTGACTGATTTGCGATCATCGTCCAACCGAAACTGTTGAATCAAGAAAGCTGAAATTTGTAAAATAGGTTTATTTTATAACGTAGGCATCCGCTAAGAAACCATTTTTGGTATTTTTTACCTTAAGGGGGAAACGGGGGGTGGGGGTTGAACTTTGTATGAAAGTCTTTGTTGATTGAAGTTATAAACATGAAAATTTGAATTAGAACTAATGATCATAAATAGCTTATAAGTATTTTAACGTATTTCAGGTTTTTTGCATTTTTACATATAAAGGGAGATAAGCGGGGGTAAAAGTTTGTAAGGACGTATTGTTTTTTTTTAATAGGAGATTGTAATTTTGAAATACAGCTACTTATCATAAATGAATACCTAATGACGCGTCACAGGGTTTTCTTATTTTCAAATTTGTAGGGGGAAACGGGGAGTAAAAGTTTGTATGGATGGAGGATATCGGGTTTTTAATGGGAACTTGAAATTTTGAATTTTAGATACTTATCATAAATAAATATTTATGTGTATTGTGTGTGTGGGTTTTATGACTATCGAATTTTAAAGGTGGGAAACGGGGGTGAAACTTTGTATGGAGGGGAGGTATCGGTTTATTCAAAAATAAGAACTTCAAAATGATTGTTTGTTTTAGGGTATTTGGATTTTTACATTGGAAGTGGGCAAAACGGGCGGTGAAAATATGAGAGGGAGTGAGAGCACTTATAAGTTTTTTGATTCTAAAAAAAAAGACATTTGTTTTCTGTAGGCCACGCGGGCGAAGCTGCGGGCAGGAGATAGTTATAAATAAATAATGAGATATTACAGAGATTTTAGATTTTTAATTTGAAGGGGTAATACGGGGAGGGTATCGGCGTTTTTTAAATGTAGAAACTTGAAAATTAGAGCTATTGAGCATAAATAAATGAATACCGCCGTGTTTAAGGGTATTTGGATTTTCACAATTAAAACGAGAGAAACGGGGTTAAAACTTTGTATGGAGGTATGGAGGCTTTTTCGAAGATATAAACTTGGAAGACTTTAAGGGATGACAGTTAATGTTACAAAAACGAAAGTAATGGTGTAAGAGAAGAATGAATAGGTTTCTGAATGTGTGATATAGATTGGTAATGAAAGAGTTGAACAAGTGAAGGAATTTGTGCACTAGGTAGTATGTTTAATAGGGATGGAAAGCACGATGAAGACATTGAAAGGAGAGTGAAAGCGTAAAATTGGGAGCTCTGCGTGCTTTTGTGAGCAGCCAGAATGTCGCATCCAGCAACGTGAACAGCCAAACGTGCCTTTTACGACGTTCGGCTGTTCACGATGCTGTGTTAGTTTCCACGTTGATGTATGGAGGAGGCCTATGTTGGAGGAGGCCTATGTTCAACAGTGGACATCTTGTGGCTGAGATGATGATGATGATGTATGGAGATGAAAGCTGGGTTTGCGAGAAGATGCATAGGAGTAGAATAAATGCCGCAGAGATGCGTTCTCTGCGCAGTATGAGTGGGATCAAGCTGACTGAGAGAGTGAGAAATGGTGTTATAAGAGAGAGAGGTGAGGTCTGAAAGAAGATGTAGTGACTAGAATAGAGAAACGAATGTAACGTTGGTTTGGGCATGTTGAACGAATGGATGAAAGGCAATTATGTTAGCAAATTTATGAAGGTGATGTGACTGGGCGAGTTGGTCGAGGGTGGCCTCGATGTACTTTTGTCAACCAAATTTGTGATGTCCTGAAGACAGGTCAAACCAGAAGTACACGGAACCGCCGAGCATGCATGAAGAGAGAAATGTGTGTGGAGGGAGCGAGGGAATATACCAAGACCAGGGCAAATGACGTTCTGTGGTCTCTGCCTACCCCAAAGGGAAACAGGCGTGAGCTTATAATAATAATAATAAAAATAAACTTGAAAATTAGAATTGCAGCTGCTCATCATAAATAAATAATTTGAAGGGGTAACACGGGGGGGGGGGGGAGTTTTTAAGGAGGTACCGGCTTTATTTAAAGGTAGAAACTTAAAAATTAGAACTATTGAGCAAAAATAAATACCACTGTGTTAAAGGGTATTTAAATTTTCACAATTAAAGAGAGAAACGGGGGTAAAACTTTGTATGGAGGTATGGAGGTTTTCGAATACGTAAATTTGGATGACTTTAAGGGATGACAGTTAATGTTTTAAAAACAAAAGTAATGGTGTACTTAAGAGAAGAATGAGGAGGTTTCTGAATGTGTAATAAAGATTGGTAATGAAAGAGTTGAACAAGTGAAATAATTTGTGTACTAGGTAGTATGTATGTATGTAAACTCTTTATTGCACATAATATTAAAAAATAACAATTTACAAGATAGTAACAAAAAAAAGTAAAAGAAAGTAGTAAGTATGTTTACTAGGGGTGGAAAGCATGCTTAAGAGACATTGAAAGGAGAGTGAATGCGGAAAATTGTATAAATGGAGCTGTGCATGCTTTTGTGAGCAGCCAGAATGTCTCGAAAAAGGCCCGTTTGGCTGTTTACGATGGTGTGTTAGTTCCCACGTTGATGTATGGAAGTGAAAGTTGGGTTTGGCAGAAGAAGAATAGTAGTAGAATACATGCCGTAGAGATGCGTTGTCTGCGTAGTATGAGTGGGATCAAGCTAACTGAGAGAGTGAGAAATAGTGTTATAAGGGAGAAGTGTGGTCGGAAACAAGATGTAGTGACTAGAATAGAGAAAAAATTGTAACGTTGGCTTGGGCATGTTGAACGAATGGATGAAAGGCAATTACTTATGTAAGCAAATTTATAAAGGTGATGTGACTGGGCGAGTTGGTTGAGGGCGGCCTCGGCGTACTTTTTGTCGACCAAATTTGTGATGTCCTGAAGACAGGACAAACCAGAAGTACCCGGAACCGCCGAGCATGTATGAAGAGAGGAATGTGTGTAGAGGGAGCGAGGAAAT
This sequence comes from Ditula angustiorana, assembly GCA_963691745.1. NCBI lineage: Eukaryota > Metazoa > Arthropoda > Insecta > Lepidoptera > Tortricidae > Ditula > Ditula angustiorana. The sequence goes on from OY829473.1 coordinate 200,722, forward strand.
ATGCCAGGACAAGGGCAAATGGCGTTCTGTGGTCTCTGCCTACCCCAAAGGGAAAGAGGCGTGAGCTTATAATAATAATTATAAAGGGCCTCTACGTGTTGGCTTCGGCTCCGCGCACGCCTCCCAAAGGTCCGGGGCACTATTGTCCCGTGAATGGGAAAGACATACATAATAATAATAAAAATAAGACATTTTTATTTGGCAGACGTCCGGATGTCTCACGCAATAGCCCAGTCATTAGTCCATCGTTTACCCCCTGTAGTCTTGTACGGTTTAGGTCCCATCTTTCCACAATAGTCTTTACGCCTGGCGGGGGCTGCCTCTGCTCGTGTCCCTATGATGCGGGCAGGGACAGCATCCGCCCGGTGTACCCATCACATTTCATTAAATTGTCTAAAGGGCCTCTACGTGTTGGCTTCGGCTCCGCGCACGCCTCCCAAAGGTCCGGGGCACTATTGTCCCGTGAATGGGAAAGACATACAAAATAAACATAAACTTGAAAATTATAATTGCAGCAGCTCATCATAAAAAAATAACGATGTTTCAGGGTTTTCGGATTTAGATGTCATTTGTTTCCTGTAGGCCACGCGGGCGAAGCCGCGGGCAGAAGCTAGTGTAAAATAAATGGAGTTATACTGAAGGCATGCCATTTAATGAAGCACCCAGACGATGACTTCTAAATAAATATCAACCTCTAAAATGTAAAAAAGATTACCAAGTTATGATTTTTTTAAATATTTAAACAAAATATCATATTTGGAAATTATCTTAACTACTTTTTTGAGTTGGTAATATTTCTAAAAGTAATGAACTTAGACTAAAATTAAAAACAAGGTTGTTTTTATTTTTACGGTTTCTTAAAATTTTTGGAATAAATGAATTTCACACATATTCTCAATTGTCAACAAAAAATGATCAAATCTAATCACCCCAAGGGAATTCTTCCGTCGGTAGTGTATTCACGGGACATATTTGCAGAGTTGAAAGACCTGAACATCGAGGCCTTCAGGGCAGATCTGTCCGTCGTGCCAGGTGCAGATGACGTTTGCACGGTTGTCGTCAACCGAGATCTTCAGACTTGGCCCCGAGCCGAACCAGTCACACGCCCTCACCGCTGTGCCAACTTGTCTGGAGCCGATTTGGGGACATTGCTGCGGCACGTAAATCATAAATTAAGTATTACTTTGGCAGAAGGTAGTTTATTTAGGTATACAATTGTTAAGCTATTGCTGAACTATGATGGAAGATAAAATTTTAATTAAAATATCGCACAAACTGACTAATATAAAATAAAGTAAACACAAAAGTTAGTATTAAAATCTGAGGTAATCATTTGAATATTTATCTAAAAGCTACTTAAAATAATTGTTTAATGCAATAAGCGGATTAACCTACTGTTTAAAATGTTATTGTTAACTAGCATTGTACGGGTCATTGTGAGTTTGAAAATTTAATGATTGGTAATAATTGTCATATCTTACAGACTCAGGAAGGTAAATGTTACGTTGATTCTCATCGACGTGGAGTTCCAGAGCAAGTACGTCAAAGTCGCCGAAGTCACCTGCAAATAATCATAAAAAAACAATAAACGTTAAACAGCTCTGCAGTCTTTTAAAATTAGGTTACCACCTTAAACTAAACGGTAATATTCGAAAAAAAATACTAGATTGCCATTCACAATATGATCAAATTAATTAAGCATGATCATATTGTGAATGACAATCTAGTACATTTTTTTCTAATATTAATAATAATTCAACAGTACGAAACTTATAGTAAAAAATAATACTAAAAACACAACGCGCTTCAGTTACGGAGTAGCCATTAAAACCTCTCATTACAATAAACGCGAAGTTAAGTTAAAACTTAACTTCGCCTTTATTGAAGCTAAAGCTTCATACTGATATTTTTTAGTAAAATATTGACGAAAACATCTCATCTGAATTAGAACCAGAATAGTCCATTACTGGAGCATCGCCATGTATAGTTCTGGCAATATGAGGTAGACATTAACACGGTAAGAGAGAGAGTGAGAAAGAGGGGGGAGGAGGGAAAAAAAGAGGCTGGTAGCATTTGAGATGTAATATTGGACGAGGATAAAGATAATTAGCTGGACAGAGAAAAAGACAAAAATGAGGAAGTGCTGCGAATTGTGCAGAAAAAAGATGTCTATTGGGGTCCATCAAAACAGAAGGGGAAAGATACGACATAATTATTCCTTAAAGCGATATCATCGAAGGAAAGGTTGACGAATAAAAAAGAAGAGAACGACTCAAGAAAAGGAGAGCAAAGAAGTATGTCATATCGAATCTTAAAGTTAGTTCCTTAGGAAGAAGCTATGAGGGATGATGAAATGCGTTTACACCACCCACGCTGATGATGTGATATGATAAGTCTAGGCTCACCTGCCCGAGCTATGGTACAGTGTAGCACTGGCGGTTCAGAAGAACCGGGCCAGCGAGGAACCGCGGCGCAGGCGGCGTGTAGCAGCGCGGCGGCGGCGAGCGCGAGCAGCGCGCGGGCGAGCGGGGACATGGCGGCGAGTGGCGGCGGCTGGCGCGCGCGCAGCTTATAACGCGCCAAGCTCTCTCTAATAAGCAACCAAAACTAATTGTTAATCTTTAATATACAAGTTAAATTTACAACACTAATAAGCTGTTGTCACGGGCTAATTTGAAATCTTCTATGCATAGTCTTTAGTATTCAGTATTTTTATTGCACCATTTCACAAAATGTTTACAAATGAGACCCTGTTAGGGCTTAGCAATTTTACACTTAAAGTAACAATTCTGTTTTGTTTTGTGTATTTAGAGGTAGTATTTTATATAGGATAACGTATTTTACTCGGTTAGAGAACTTAATGATAAGAAGTATTGAATAGTTTTTAACACATTGTATAATTTGAATTGTTATTGACTGTATATTTCATGACTTAATAAATAAATTAATTTTATTTTTATTATTGTGAAATTTTTATTTTTTTGCTCGGGATTCAAAATCAACACTAGCAGTAACCAACTTTTCTCTCTTACATACAAACATAAAGTCACGTCTGTTTTCCGGTCGGGTAGGCAGCGACCAAAGATTTCCACTTGCTGCGATCCTGACAGACAACCTTTGCTTCATTTACTCTCATAACATTATTCATGCATGCTCGTCGGCTTAGGGTACTATCCTGGCCTGGCCTTTCTCTAGAATGTCTCCAATTGACTTTTTATCTTTTGTTATACAAATAACTATTGTCCGTCTGCCCGTGAACATAACACCAGAAATAGGTTCGAAACGTCACAAATTACTATACGTACATAAGACACGCCTAGCTACCCATGGCGTAGGCAATGACCACAGATTACCACTTGTTATGATCCTGACATACTTTTGCTTCACTTAGTCTCATAACATTCTCCATGCAGTGCACTATGCTATATTACTACCATTTAAATTGTTTTATTTCAATCAAACGTAAATATATGAACAAAAACTGCATGGGGACTCTTGTTATTAGCCTTACTGACGATTATTCTTGGATAAGTGGACTCAGAATTGGACCTTAATATGTTTTCATAAAAGTAATTTTTAAAGATATTTATGTTTATTTTTGTGTGTACATAGTATAATCAAAGTCACTATTTTCTCCCGTTTGAACGAAATTTATAGTGTATCTTCAGCTGCCGTCTCCTTCTAAACTGCCCAATGATTTTTACTGCTATTTAGAGATGGTTAAAGGGAAGGTTTTTATGGACATTTTGTCCCGAGCAAAGCCGGAACAGGTCGCTAGTATAATAAATAAAGAGAATTTGTTGTGTAACACGTACTTTACGTTTTTGAGACTGGGCCAATCAAACATCATTAAACAAAATCAAACAAAATTTTTAAATAACCAGTAATATTACAAACCCGCAATCAGATGCTACGCAAATTATAGGTACCTACAGATTAAGTACCATTATTCAAGCTTATTTTAACGGTATTTAAGTAAAACAAAAGGCTTTCGGATCAAGAAATATTTCACGGTCCATTTGCTAATCAGGTTTGGCACTAAGTATAAATATTACGGCAGCGGCACTGTTGCTTCACATCGCCCACCATGGCCGCCACCACCCCGCTTGCTCGCTCGCTGCTCTCGCTCGCCTGCTGCGCTCTGCTGGTCGCCGTCAGCACCGCTGACCGCCGTAATAACCTGCCCAATTGCGAAGAATACCTAGCCGGTAAGATTGTTTTTTTAACATGCTGATGCCTTATATTAGCTTTACACTTACAAAGTGTGTCAACAAATCTTGGTAGTCGGATACAAGCAAATTTGGATTGTCGTATTGATTTGAGGTTAATGTTGCATATGTAACAATTTGGTTCCATCGAGTTGATCTAATGATGGAACTAGGGGAGAGATAATGAATGACTAAATTATATTTATTAAAGACTAGCGGACGCGCGCGACTTCGTTAACGTAAAATTAGTAGCCTATGTCCGTCAAGAATAGTGTAGCTTTCTATCTGTGAAAGAATTTTTGAAATCGGTTCAGTAGTTCCAGAGATTACCCCCTACATACAAACAAACTAACAAATAAACAAAGTTTACCTCTTTATTATATTAGTATAGATAGTATAGATATAGATAACAAGAGTCCTACATATGTATTAGTAACTTGAATGTACGTTTAATGTTAGCATACTTGAATGTAAGTAAGACTTACCATCATAATTTATTTATTTATGAACGCAAATATTGAATTAAAATGTAAAAAAACACGGCAACATTTTTATATTGTTTTATTTATGATTAAACCTTCCTTTTTGTGTTTGTAGGACGGGCCTCTCGCGACGCTATTATTTTGGATCAAAAAAAGACTAAACCATATCAGTCAACTATTAAAATAGATAATTTGGACGTAAGTATCACATGAATTCTTCTTTAATATTAGTTTAAGAGTAATTATTTCAATGACATGCTTTTTAAAAGCTATTCATAAAATGTCTGCTGCTGTCGTGTTTTCTTATTTACGATGCTTCTTAAGATATTTTTTCGCAAATGATTTGGTTGAGTTTTCTTGGATTTGTTTAGGTAATAATTATGATTTTTCCCTCAGCATTGCTACAGGCAAGGGAAGAAACTGGTCGGTGAGGTGATCGTGGCGTGCGACCCGCTCGGCCCGCCGCGTCCCAGCGTGATGCCCGTTAGCACCTTGTCACAAATAGTGGAATGTCACAGCGATGGCCCGTGTCCCTCCGGCCTCACCGTGAGCGTGTCACAGTACTGCGAACCTCTTCAATAAAGTGGGTTCTGTGTAAACTACGTTTGTTCAGAAATCTACGAGTAATGATTGTTTGAAATAATAAATTAAACTGATTGCAACTTTTATTATTATTATAAACCTAGTAGAGCAGCCGAATTGCAGCTAAAAAGGAGTGATACATATTTTATAGGACATTAGTGTTGTTTTTATTTTATGAAATAGGAAGGCAAACAAGCAAGTCGGTCACCTGATGGAAAGTGATCACCACTGCCTATAGACACCCGCAACATCAAGAAGATTGCAGATGCGTTGCCAACCCAGATTTAAATCGTTAGAAAATGACGTGAAATTTTTGCTGCTATCTCTCAGTCTAGAGTCTTAGTGAGAGATAGCAGCTATAGAGAGAGAGCTAGCGAGATAGAGATAATTTTCTAAAAGTTGAAAAAAACTATTTTTAATACCTTATACCATCGCATTTACGTTTATGAAAACGCCAGACGAAATAGATGTTGTTAACACGTCGCCAGACTGGAACAATGGTTTGCTCTCAAAGTAATATAAGCCTTATCACTACATAGCCAATACATTACTAATGGGTGTCTATAATATTGATGGTTTAAACGAGTTAAACAATGTTTTGCGGGTAGTAGGACCTTGTGCAAGGTCCGTCCGGGTCGCTACCACCGTCTTGCTCGCTAATCCTGCCGCTAAGCAGCAGTGCTTGCACAGTTGTGTTCTGGCGTGGAGAGCAAGACATCCGGTGTAATTACTGGCACAAGAGGTATTCCCTCGTAGCCCTCTGGGTTGGCATCGCATCTGCAATCTCTTTAATGTTGCGGGTGTGTATAGGCCGTGGTGTACACTTACCATCAGGTGACCTACTTGCTTGTTTGCCTTCCTATTTCATAAAAATAAATAAAATAAAATAAAAATAAAAACAACTATAGTATGAAATGAAACCAATCCTTCGCCAGAAATTTATTTAATCGTATCAAGATTACGATCTGTCACCGAGTCCAGCCTTGAATTAATAGTAATTATTGACAGAACAGCTACGCCCCGTGAAGCTGTCGGCAAAACTGGTAGCTGACGATTTCAAAACCAGCAGGGCATCTGGAGACGTTACCATCATCGTCGACTTCCTCTTGACAGTGCACCGCTAGGTTCGACTGTGGGTCATCGGGGTCTACTGGAATGATATCAGGGTGTGGCCCATCCCCGCTATTGATGACAATGACCATGCTGCCCCGCAGTATTTTGTGTGAGAAGCCGTAGGGGTCACAGTTCTGACGCACATAAAACAGGCTATTATAGTATACTCGGAAATAGTTTATAGATTCAGGTGTCAGGTGTGTGTCTATACCGATACTAATGGAATAAATTGCTTAGCTAATCCGCGAACCCAGTGTCAGCAATCGTGAAAAAGACAACGCCTGTGCTGAATACTTTATAAAAGAAATAAAAGAAACAACACAAAACGCGACTCTTTTCGTTGACTGACAGGCGAGAGGTCAATAGCTCCTGATGAAGCCTCGTGGAGAGGTGAAACACGTGTCGAGTGGTATTTTTGGTGTTGGTGGTTGGGTTATGGTTGCGTTTTGTGTAACAATAACAAATCATTTAAAAATTCTAAACTAGACTTAGACATATAAAACTTAAACGAAACCTAGTTAGGTGAGGTCCGCCAGGTCTGATCCCTGCGGTAGGGCCCCATGATGCTGGCTGCGTTTCTCCTCTGAATTGATATTCCAATCTGTTGAGCAAGAAACGAGCCAGCTCTAGGGCTCCCAGTGGCTGAACCTTATTTTTTTTTTCAATAATAATATGAAAAATTAAATGAAATGGTTCTCGAGTGGAGACCACTGGAAGGTGAGGTGTTGGTAGGCCTCCCACAAGGTGGACTGACGATCTCGTGAAGATCGCTGGAAACCGGTGGATGCGAGCAGCACAAGACCGACCGTTGTGGAGATCATTGGGTAAGGCCTATGCCCAGCATTGGGAGTCTTCCGGCTGATATGATGATGATGAAAAATGAGATTAGGAAAAAGAACAATCGCATAGTACTCAGCTATTCTAACGTTTCCCTTGTGTACGCCCTTTTTGTAATAATTCTATATCGCATTATCAGTATCGGCATAATTGTGTGTGAACAGAAACTAATCTCACATAATTAGATTTCGCAGAATTGTATCTCGCATATCCAATCTAAGCCAAATGGTGCTTAGGCAGAAAATGACTTACGCATAAATTATTTACGCAGAAAGTTACTTTTGCGTGAATTAATTTTTTTTCTAATTTTTATTTTTATTAAAACGAGTACTCTACTTTCTTGGAAAGTAGTAACTAGTTTCCCGCTTTATAAAATAAAACCACCCGGTTTTATTTTTAAAAAGCGGGCAATTGGGAACAAGTTGATGAAACTCCGCTTCGCAGGGCTTCTATAGGGTCACAAGGTATTTAAATGATATAAATAAATAGTAATTACCCATAGTAAAATAGTTCCAATTCAAATTTGTGTTGCATCCTAATAGTCGACCAAGAAATTGCTGAACCTTTTTTCGATCGTATTACAAACTGATAAGGTTTAAAAGTGGCTAAGCAATTACTTGGTCGACTATACTAAGCATGTGCGCCGGGTAGTCAAATCAGCCTCAGCAGTAACTAAGCACTTAAGTAAGAACCTTGTCGTAGTAATGTACGAAATGAGAGTTGCACGAATCAATCCCAATACGGTCAGTGACAAGGTACTAATATGTTCGGCTACTTCGAGGCTGACCGTACTCGATGCTGATACAAAAAAAAAATAGTTCTTACGTTCGGGAGGCCTACTATGGCGTCAGGAATACCAATATGGATTACTGGCAGAGTAACAATGTCCGACCCTGCTATATTGCCTGAAATTAAAGTTATAAATAATCAAAAGATTCAGGCGTTAATTATCAGCCAACAATATGGAATCGTTCAATTAGCGAACGGTGGTACTGTTTAAGATTCGAATGATGCCTCGTTTAGAAGCGAAACGCGTGTAGATAGTGTATTTTAAGTGTTTAGTGGTGGTGATTAAGTGCTACGCCACGTCGCGCGGGTGCACGGAGCGGGTACATGCCTATCGAACAAATAGTATGAGCACCCGTATCCGTGCGAGTTAGCGAGCGCTCTCCTATTATTTTTCTATAGACATGCACCCGTTCCGTGCGCCCGCACGACTTAACGGACGCCTTAATAGTTGTGTCTGTTGTTTCATGTAGAATGAGAGAAGGGGGGCTTTTGCATAATATTATGTAGACGCAGTTGTTTTCACAGAGTACCAAACTAGTTTGTTACAGTTTTTAATTATGAAACTGAGTTTTTTATGGAAAAGAGCGGAACGGAAGGGTGGTTTCTATGAGCGGTGGTACACTCCCCTAAGGGTGCCACCGCTCATAGAAACTAGCGATCCTAAGTGTACCACATGCGGCCCACTGGCGATGGGTGTGCGACCGCCAGCAAAGCAAGAGAAACAAAGAAAATTAAATATCTTTGGTAAAAGAAACAGAACCAAATGAAATTTTTTGGTACTTAAACTTTAAGATTGTTTAATAATGTGTGTGGCCCGCCTCTAATATCCCCCATCATATGCCTCTAGATCATTATATTATGCCCTAATGTCTGTACACCACAGCTTACCAAGGATAACGTTTCCAAGAACGACACCGCGGCGGCTGGGCTGGGGGTGCTGTCCTAGCCACGCGGTGCAGGCGCCCTGCAGCAGAGCGAAGCAAGCGAGCGCGAGCAGCGAGCGAGCGAGCGAGAACATGGCGGCAAATGGCGGCCGCCTGCGCGCTTCGCTTATTTATAGCTAGCGAACGTCGCTCGAGTTAAAATAAATACTAAGTATAGCGAATGCCATTTTAGAAATCAATTCACTTATTTCACGGACGTGTTTGAACGCCATTGCAAAATAAATGGTTAAAGTGAGCTAAAGAGTCTTGTGATGATTTTTAAATTCTTATTGTTACCTATTGATCGCGGAAATTCAGAATGTAAGTAATTATTAAGAGTGTATAATTGTGTATAGCTGCTGCTATTGTTAATGTTCTGGTATTTAGTTAGTTTAGTTATATTTAGTTTGTTATTTTTTAATATTAATAATGGTTAATTTGTTTAAATTATGTAAAGCTTGTAAACTAAATCTTGAAAAATACAAATAATGTTAATAGAGTTACAAATAACGGAGTGAGAATATTTTTTATGTATTGTGGTAACTTTACTACTCAAATATATAAACTTTAATAAATAAGTATTTTATTATGTGTTTCATGTAAGTATGTATATTCGTTGTCCAATGTCCATACCACTAGCAAATGTATGCCACATTGTTAAATTTAAACAAGGTAATGTTTTACTTACCAGACGTTTAATTTCTACAGCTGTCAGTTAAAAAATGTGAGAAAGTTAAGTTAAATTGTTCAAGATATTTATTAATTTATAATAATTTAAGAGTTTAATTACGTTCAAGTTGACAATTTATTTTAATTTTGTGATTATTGTATTTCAAGAGATCCGATGTATTTTTATAGAGTGCAAGTTGAGATTGCGCACCAAAGGCTCTAAGAGCACTGTTACAAGTCGCACATTCATGTTTTTTTTAATTTACCAAAACAATCCACGAAACAATAAAACGCACCCTAACATTAGGTTAGTTTGCGAAGGAAATTTATGATATGAAAATAAGCTAGTTAGTTTTTTTTCAAATATTTACGTAAGTTTTTATTAACTGTAGGGACAAAGTTAATGAAGCTTTTACAGTGTAAAAAGTTCGAAGATAAGAAAGCTATATAAGCGGTGTAAGAAAATTGGTTTTGGAAAGTCTAAATAAACATAAATTGCAGACTACCAAGGTATAACGAGCTCCGAAATTTATTGCAACCCTCATACAAGAACTCATACGATGTAACTTCCACAATCGGGTAACAGCCTCAATCTTAATTTCTGATCACATATCATGGTAGTTTTGGCTCAATATTTGCATAGATGGAGCCACAGTCACAGTTGCTGGTACCGTAGTACGAATGGCCCTACTCAGCGGGTTAGTACCACCTCAAAGTATATAAAACCACGAGGTACATATAATACTATACTCTAGTAGTACTACATCATTATCATCATCATCATCATCTCAGCCACAAGAAGTCCACTGTTGGACATAGGCCTCCTCCATGGATTTCCAAAGTTGCCGGTTGGAAGCAGCATGCAACCAGCGCCTTCCTGCCACCTGTATGAGGTCATCGGACCATCTTGTGGCTGGTCGTTCTACGCTGCGCTTGCCAATACGCGGCCGCCATTCGAGAACTTTCCGACCCCATCGGCCATCAGTTCTCCGTGCTATGGGCCCTGCCCACTGCCACTTCAACTTGCTAATCCGCTGGGCTATGTCGGTTACTTTCGGGTACTAGTACTTCACTCTTACAGAATACCCGTGTGAAGCTTGCATGGTATCGCGTTTCGTAAGTTGACAGAGATTCACAGGCCCCAGATTCGCGGTTGGTAGAACCTTGTGTAAGGCCTGTCCGGATCGCTACCACCATCTTGCTCGCTAATTATGATGCTCAGCAGCAGTGCTTGCACTGTTGTGTTTCGTCATGGAGAGCAAGACAGCTGGTGCAATTACTAGCACAAAGGACCTTAAGGCAATGGGTCAGTGATGGTAAGGTTCACTGGTTCGTATCGATGGTGGTGATTACTTTGCATCAAGTGAACCGAAGTTCATTTTTCTCCCTTTTGACTTTGGTAGTACCATGGCACAAAGTGGGTCTTAGGTTCCACCAGCTTCCACCAACCCTCCTTAATCTGCACCTCCCGCCAAGCACCAGCGCCAAGGTTCCTCAGGTCTTGTTGTCTACATCACTCCAGCGGTACCAGGGCTGTCCGACCGGACGATGCCGTTAAAAAACCAACAAATCAACCACTAATCAATGAATGATCAAAGAGTAATCAATGGCAATATGAAACCCATCTACATCATAAAGGTGGTGTATCCTTGCTTGTTGCTTGTTTAACACTTGAATGCAAAAAAGTTACCACTCAATGGGTAAAAAATCTTTATTCGAAGATACCGGCCAAAACTCGACAAGGTTTGTTTTTTGTTAATAAAAAATATGCAATGTAACTTATTTTACATCTCTAGTATGTAACATTAAGCACAGCAGGTCTGTTTGAATCCAGGGATCTCCAGTGCAAGTCGTAATTATTTCCGAATAGCCCCTAAATGATATTATAATCATTTAAATTAGAGTACGCCCGAGAAATTGATGTCTCTGCTTGACAATAGATTTTAATTTTGCATCTTTTTGGTCAAAACATTTCTTCTTTATTTCGTTCTGCGATATCGCACGCAGTCCTTGACTTAAGTTGTTGTTTTTAGCTAGTCTGTAAGTTTAGATTTACTAATTTACTTTATTTTATACTAGTGGACGCGCGCGACTTCTTTTGCGTGGATTTAGTCGCCTATGTCCGTCAGGGATAGTGTTGCATTTTATTAGTGTTTTTTTAGATTCGTTTCAGTATTTCCAGAGGTTACGTGTGTAGGGTCATGCAAGCAAACAAACAATAAACAAACTATATTATATTAGTGTATACATCCTTATACATAAATCTTTGTGTCTTATAATCTTAACAAAATATCACCAACCTGTGAAATAGCTCTTAAGAAAAATGACAACATTCGGATATAAAAATATCAGTGTTTATTCTCCCTAAGTTGTTCGCAAAACTGGTAGGCACTGACGTCCAGACCATCAAGGCACTGGAACGAGTTGCCATCTTCGTCGTATTCAACTTGGCAGTGTACTTCCAAGTCTGACTGCGGGTCATTAGCATCAACAGGGATCAGGATCAGTCGGGCTCCACCGTCACTGTGTTGGTGACAACCACCTCAGAACCTAGCAGCAGTCTGTTTGGTATCCGTAAGGGTTGCAGTCCTGCCGTACATGAAATAAAAAAGCCTTTTGCTGTACAATAGTAGATTGTGTACGAATACGAACAGCGGGATGATTTAAAGAGTTTAGTATATCCCTTAAACAGGTTCTAAGATAAGCTCCGTAAAATTCTAATTCTAACAAAATATTCATATAATAGTAATAAGCCAGATTCAAAACTACTTTTAATTTTATTAAAAAAAAAAAAAACTTATTTTGCGATCGCGCAGCATGAACATGTGCAATGCTACTTCCACATGGTGCATGGTTGCCAATGCCAAGTAGAAAAAGTATTTAATACAGTTGTATCTCACAAATAAGAGTCCTTGGTAGTAGAGAGATACCCCGAGCTAGGAAAATTCAAGTTACCACCAATGCAACACATAATTCACTTAATGATAAAAGTGTACAAAGGTTTTCACTGAGTCGAAACCTATCTGATAGGACTCCTAGTAGATAGGATAAGATGAGATCTTACAAATAGCCTGCCAAACTTGGCACTATAACATCTCAGAGCTTTGTACGATAAAGTAGTTTCCAGATGGTTAGTTTTACATGAAACTTTTTAATGTGACTACTCCTTATCACTGTCACCTTATTATATACTTTTTAAAGCTCCTTAATAATTAATTTAAATACTTCTTACGTTTTGCAAAGAGACTATAACATCTGGTACACCAATATGAAGTTGCGGCAGATTAGTTACGTCCGACCCCTCTATTGAACCTGGAAATAAACACGTTGAAATATAATATATTCAACAGTTCAAAGTCAAAATATTTTATTCAGATTAAGCTTACAGGTAGCACTTATTAATGTCAAAAATTTACCACCGGTTCGGAAAAGCCTCTAATGAGAAGATACCGGCAAGAAACTCACCGAGGTGTAATTTTTTAAATAAATCAAAAAAAATTACAATGTTATTTTACATCTAAAAAAATTTTAAAAATTTTACAATTTAAAAAGTTATGCTTAAATATATTGGTTAAAGCTTATAAGTTGTTACATAATTATACCAAGGCCAGTCGGGCTTGCGGGTGGTAGGACCTTGTGCAAGTCCGCCCGGATTGCTACCACCATCTTGCTCGCTAATCCTACCGCTAAGCAGTAATTACTGGCACAAGAAGTATTCCATCTTAGCCCTCTTGGTTGGCAACGCATCTGCAATCTTCTTGGTGTTGCGGGTGTCTATAGGCGGTGGTGATCACTTACCATCAGGTGACCCACTTGCTTGTTTTACTCCCTACTTATATGTCATAAAAAAACAATCGAACAAATGTGCCAAAAAGTGTACCTATACACTCAGCAGCGCTGGTATTGCACTGTAAAATAGCACGAATTTATTTTACAGATCGTTTCTATTTTCCACGTTGAAAACACGAAACAAACAACACCACAAACTTAAATAAGTTATTGCACTATTTGCGTACCGAGACTGACTGACGCATCAGTCTCGTTGCGGCGCATGGCGCAGGCGCGTCGCAGCAGCGCGAAGCATGCGAGCGCAAGCAGCGAGCGAGCGAGTGGGCACATGGCGGGGAGTGGCGGCAGTATGCGCGTACGCACACTTTATAGCTGACGACTTCGGATCGTCTGTGCTAAACTTAATACTTTAAGTAAAGCGAATGATTATTCACTTCGTTCATGCATGCTATTAGCACGCTCAGGTTGCAAAATTTTATGGCAAACTTTGTAGTGGTTTATTTAAGCGCGGTTTTATTGAATTTATGACCATACGGTCATAGTGAGCGTGGCGATGGCCCAGTTTAGGTTTAAGGTTTTTTAGTTTTTTAAGTTGAGGGCCCCACTGAAAATCAGCGCTGTTGCTTCCGGCAGCATGTTATGCTGAGTGGGGAACCTTTCAGCATTCACAGGGTAATTTTCTACCTTTTTTCTGTTGCTTAATCTTTGCTGAATGAATATTTTATTTCTTTCTTGTTTTTTTTTTATTTACTTAAAACTTCGAAGAAAAACTTTGACACCTACGAGTCCTGATTTGAACTTACAACCCTCTTCTCAAAAGGCGTTAGGTCAAATCATTACGCTGCCATGGTTTCCTCTGTGAGGTAGTTTCTTATTAGGCTTTAAAACAAACTAATTCCCAGTAATAATTATCCGCTCAGTAAACCTGCATTACTTAATACATGTGCCGTCTTTTTCTGTTATTGTGACGAATGCATTCGAGTGAAAGGAACAAAACATAAGTTAAAAGACCTCGGCAAACACACGTAGTGACAAGTTTTCAAATAACAACGCATAACACCCTCTTTTTCTCTCACGCTGTCAAAAACAAGCTAAATTTGTATTAAGTACATAAATATTTAATAAAGAATAAGTTTTTAACATAAAACTACCGTGAGACTCGGACATATTAATACAAACGTATCACTCACGTATTTTAAAGTCGGGAATTGCCCGAATTGTTTTCGAATTGTCAACTTTAAAATACGTGAGTGATCCGCTTACATTAATAAAAATAGGTTTGTTTTCAATATTCTTAGATGATTTTAGTACTTATAATAAAAGATTTAAAAAAAATACGTTTATTTTTACTTTTCAGTATCTAGGACCAGAGTTTTTGTGAAGAAAAATCAAATGAGCTCAATCTCGATAGAGTTACGTTTATATGAGATCATTATATTGCATTGTCATCCAAATAATACATCTAAAATTTAGCAACATTATGTAATTCACAATTTTAGCTCAATCGATCACCGGGAAGTGGGTCAAATTCAATTTGCAAGATTTGATTACGCACAGACACCGAAGCAGGTGAAACTAAATAAAAGGTTGTAATAAAAGCCCGTAAAATCGATTCATTGTTATCTTCCTTTGCTAACTTAAAAAATTCAAAAAATGTGTATTAAATTGAATGAAGATACCTTATATCCTGGATTGACACATAGGTAATTTTTTATCTTTTAAATAAAGCTCACAATTCAGATTATGATAATAATTCAGATATGTATAGTTTGTACAAAACTTACTCATATTGAGAGACATAATATTGTTGCATATTAAAATATTGTTAAGTAAAACATTTTTAAATATTTACTTTTTTGAGGTCTGTCAATGTAAAGCCAGAAAATATTTTAAAAGTTTATTGGTTTAGCAGTTATTTGATGTCATGACAAATTGGGCGGTACTCAAAGCGGGGCGCAGTACTGAGTGACGCTGATGCCGAGGCCGGAGCTGCAGGGTCCGTCGGTGTGACATGTCACAACTTGTGACAAGCTGCTGAGACTTAGCACGCTGGGAGCCGGCGGGCCGAGCATGTCGCAAGCGACGATCAACGAACCTACCAGTCTCTTCCCTTGCGGGAAGCAATTCTAAAGAAAAAAACATTGTCGGTAAAATGCGCCGCAGTATACTACCCATGGTTGTATTGTCTTAAAATAAAGGAAGCATTTCTATGACGGCGGTATAAATGGCATGCAAAATGAATCGTTTAACGAAATAAATTTGGTTTTCAACCTCTTACGTACAAAGAGGGGTGTTAGAAGTTTAACAAGTGTATCTGTCTGTCTAACTGTATATGGCATCATAACCCATTTATAAACCGATATAAGCATGTTAATGGTTTCTTTTTTCTGATTAAAAGCTACACCCTTATTTATAATTGTTGGTCCCTAGATTTAAGTTAGTTAATTTAAGAAGTTGACACACAAACAGACTGAAAATCGATTCTCTATAATCTTCGTCAGTCACGTGTAGCGTGCAAGCAAAAAAAATATATTAACGAATTATAATAAATGGTCACTGTAAATATCTCAGGACAATTCACACCAATTGACCTAGTCCCGAGCTAAGTTAACCTTGTGTTATGGGTACCAGGCAACGTATATACATACTTAAATAGATAGATACATACTTAAATACATATAACATCCAAGGCCCGGGTACAAATATTCATATTCATTATACAAACATTTGCCCTTCCCGAGCATCGAACCAGGAACCTCTAGCTTCATAGTCAGGGTCACTAACCACTAAGCTATCCGGTCGTGCGAGTAAAAGAGTTCAGTTACGTTACCATGTGACGTTTCTATAGCTATGGTTTCAAACCTGACAACGTTGGACGCACCAGTAAAATGCTCGCTGATTTCACTCGAATTGTGTGACGAACGCATTACTGGTCTTATTTTGTGACGTTACTCGTCACATGATCACCCTATGACGATGATATTATACTCTTAAATATTGCATGCCTGATCCTGGCGGTTTGTGACGCTCAATAATCTGTTTAGTTTTAAGATCTTCTGTACTCACATTCTTGCAATAAACAATTTTGACTTTGACTTTGACTTTGTAGTATAAACGAAAAGTTTTACTCACGTCAATATGATTGATTGAATTATCTTTCTGGTATGGCGGCGTATCTTCCCCGGGCAAAAGAACAACGTCACTCGAACCCTGTCCTGGAACAAAAAAAATGTTGGCGCACTCCATGCTGAAACTATTATCGTTTTATATATTTTATCGTACGTTTATACATGCCAAAATATTTTTGTCTTTTAATTTATTTCAAATAGCGTTCGACACGTAAAATTTATTGGTTATATGTATCTACGAGAGTGTATCTAAATTCTTTATCGAACAAAAAAAAATGACAGAGAAATAAAATTAGTTAAGGATCTTTTCTAGTTAACCTTTATATATTTATGTACCTGCCATTTATCTGAATCAACTTACCTGAAAGGTATTCAATGCAATTGGGAAGGTTGTTGCTGCGGCGATGTGATGGGCGTTGTTGCATGTGGTGCGCCGCGCAGTTTGCGAGCAGCAGAGTGAAGCAAGCGAGCGCAGCGCAAACAGCGGGCGAGCGAACACGGCGGCCATTTTGACTGATGTGAATTCAGAGTCACTGCCGCAGCATTTATAGCACCAAACCAGCTTGCCTAATGAACCGTATAACCTTACAATTAAGTCGATAATAGCTAAATAAAATTGTTGTAAATAAAATCCGTTCCGAAACTTCACACTTAATCTGTGGTAAGTACAGTAATTGGTTTTGGTAGGTTTGATAGTTTGTGTTATGCTATGTCAAGTAGCAATTTAAAATCGAATCTGTGAAAGCTAATAATAGCCCCTTGCAAATGGTAGGCAATTTTTTATATTGCAATTCATAAAAATGCAGTTTCGACTTATTGTGCGCTGGGTGGTCTTATCATAAAGTTCACAGAATCCTAACTTTAATTTTTATGCAAGTGAAATAAAAAAAAATGTCAGTTATTCAAGTAGGATTTTCACAAAAATCACATTTGCATCGTCGTAAGATATGCAATATCAGTCAAAACAGCAAAAGAAGGAACTATAAAATAGGGTAATCTATAAGTCGTCGTTAAACCTGCCGCTAAGCAGCAGTGCATGCACGTTGTGTTTCCGGCGTGGAGAGCAAGACTGCCGGTGCAATCACTGACACAAGAGGTATTCCATCTTAACTCCTTGAGTTGGCAACGCATCTGCAATCTCCATGGTTTTGCGGGTGTTTATGGGCGGCGGTGATCTCTTACCATGCCGCTGCGGCCCTAACATGACAGCCCAGGTTTAGTTTAACCCCTCCCTGTGTCTCTGTCTAACTAGTGTCATAAGAAAGGGACGCAGATAGAGATAAAATAAACTATTAGGGCCACAGGTGACCCACTTGATCGTTTGCCATCCTGTGTTGTATAAAAAAAAATATGTTTCCATCAAGTCTGGCTAAGTACATTCTTTATCTTTATTTATTTTCTGACCGAAACAGCAAGTTTTGATAATTGCGAATTTTCGCTTACTTTCAACTCAAGCTGTGTACGTAATGAATGCTTATTAAAGGCACCTAATAATAATTATACAATTAGCAGACTCGAGAAATTTCTATAATCAAAGTCAAAATGCAAGTGTTTTTAAATACAATCTAGTGGTCAAAAACCGTAACACTTTTTTTTTTAAATCGAAATTTACTTCCGATTTTCTATTTTTTTAAACATCCAAATAAATTTAAATGATAATGACAACACAAATAACAATTAACGATACAACAACACAAAAACT
This sequence comes from Ditula angustiorana, assembly GCA_963691745.1. Lineage (NCBI taxonomy): Eukaryota > Metazoa > Arthropoda > Insecta > Lepidoptera > Tortricidae > Ditula > Ditula angustiorana. The sequence continues at coordinate 218,944 of OY829473.1, forward strand.
AAGGTAATGTGGTGAAACTGGCAAACGCAAGGCACGGATGCTAATGTTGCAGGTTCGGGTCCTGCCATTACCCAATTTTTTCTGTGTGTTGTCATTATCATTTAAATTTATTTGGACGTAGGACTTTTACCAAGGTTAAATCTTACATTTGTGCAGTCAGCAAATAAGCTAACTCAGACCTAAAAGATTATCCCCTACTCACAGGACATCCTTTTCATTTTCAATGAATAATACCTTTATTGTTCAAGAGAAGTTTAGTTAACCCGAGTTTTACATGACAATTGACTTGTTGGAGATAAAATATGTCATTTTTACATTATATATTTATTGTGTTGTACAGTAAAACATAACCTTATCACGCCCAAGACGGATATATCCGCCACCATAACTTTAACCATAATCATGTCTGTATACGTCAATGTAAGTTCAACGCCTATGACAAATATATTCGACACTATAGGTTTACTGCCACTAACGGATATATCGATATATCCCTCAGTGTAAGTTCAACGCCATATTTATCACTACAGGTTCAATGCAACTAACGAATATTACCTGTCACTTAGTTTCAACACAAATGAGGAAAAAAAAGGTATAAAATGAATGTGTATTTTTATGTTTAGTTCCTACTCATAGGGGTAGGTACTAGACGTACCAATGTACATTCATATTCATCACACCAATATTTGCCTGTTATGGGAATCGAACCCGGAACCTCTAGCTTCGCTAGACCATTAGGCCCTCCTGTAATATTAAAAATATCAGGAATTAAAAGCTAAAGGGGCGGACTTTATTAAAGGAATAAAAAAACTACAAATGTTACATTATTTATTTGTTACCAGTCATTCTTATACCAGAAGCTTTAGAACGCATGCTTTTATTGCGGATATAAAGTACAAACATACATAAAATTACGCTTTTTCCCGGAGGGGTAGACAGAGACCACGGATTTCCACTTACTACGATCCTGACATACCTTTGCCTCACTTACTTTTTATCATTCTTTATACATATACTACACAATCTGCATACACTGTCTGTTGGTTTAGAGTATTCCTGACCTGGCCTTGCTCTAGGATGTCTCCGATTTAATCAACCAGGATATATCCCTTTCTAACTAATATGTGTGTGTGGCAGGAACGGATGCTTTATATCCGCGATAAATAGACGGTTTCACACGGAGTAGAACAGTGAGACAGTAGAGGGAACAGGCTATGTATCAACACAAATTGAACGCGAATGCCACGACGGAACAGTACTGTCAAGACGGCAATTACGGCAAGAGAGGAAATAGCCAATCGGTCCATTTTTCGGGGCAGTTGATCTTCCACCACATTTTTCAATTGACTGTTCTGTGGCTGCACCCATTATGAAAGCGAGAGCAGTGAAGTGCGGTGAAAAGGACAGTGTCGTTTGCCGTTCATACCAGTCGACTGATCTATATTTGAACGCCAACTGTCTTGCTAACTATTCCAGTATTCTGTCTTATTGTTCTATCTCAGTGTGAAATCAGCAATGATTCTTAATCCGTCGCACAAAACAACGTCACGGAAATAGTAAGTCCGGAGCGGCAACCCTTGGAGTGACATTGCACTATTTGGGACAAAATGTCGATGCCCAATATGCTGGGAGCGCGCGAGCTGATTTTGTCACACGCTTTGATCAGGGCTCCCACCAGTCTTTTCCCTTTCGCAAAGCATTGCTAAAAACAACCAAAATAAAAGTAATATTAGCAACATCATCATCATATCAGCTGGAAGACATCTACTGTAACCCTCCCTCAAAGATCGCCACAGCAACCGGTCCTGCGCAGCTGTGGAACCACAAGGTCATCAGTCTACCTTGTGGCAGGTCTGCCCACGCCGCGTCTTCCGGTACGCTGTCGCCAGTCTAACTCACTGGCCCCATCAGCCATTCGTTCTGCGAGCAATCTAACCCCACCTACTGCCACTTAAGCCGAAGCAATAGTAAAGGCTGTTGGGTCTGGTTTTTATGCGGATCTTCTTTGTTCTGATTTGATTACGAAGAGAAATTACTGGCATAGGTCTTTGAGTGACCTTGAACTTTCTTAACATGTCTTTACTTGTATGTTTCAGCTGGTGACGGGATCTGGGCCACGGGTTTTCTGCAACGCATCTGTAATTTCCTTGCTGTTGTGTCTATAAGCGGTGGTGATCACTTACTATCAGGTGACCTACTTGCTTGTTTGTCTTCCTATCTCATAAAAAAAGAATAGGCCGACTTGACCTGGATAGAATGCGGACATGAAGTAGTAACTTACTACTGCGTTTCATGCGGGAAGTTAAAATTCCCTAGTCCCAGGGTGGGAGCTAAAGGCATGTAACGGATCAGCGATTTTTGGTATCATTGGTTCTCATGGGAGGAGGTAACTGCTTCTCATTAGGTGATTCGCATCCATCACAAGATCAAAACATTTGGTAGACTATTATCACTGTTACTTAATAATGTTAAAGAATGAATGTCTTACTTACATCAGTACTATGGATTTCATTAATTGCCTTGTATTGCGGTGTTTTTATCTTATTAAAAATAAAAACATCTTTTGAACTCTGTCCTGCAAAAAAGAAAATAAATTCAAATAGTACAAACTAAAATTATTTGTATCGCGTCGAGTTATGTTTGTGTCCAGTTCATTCTCATTAATATCATAATATAATTTCAATTTCAATGAATTTATACATAAAAATCTTTTCAATAATTTCAAAAACTTACCAAAGAGAAAACATTTTTAAAGCTAAGACAGTATGCGTCCTTACTGAAAATTAGTAATAATTATTAATTTAATTAAAATAAGCTTACCATAAAGATATTGATCACAAGCGGGAGACTTGTTTGGTCGCCTGCGGCGCGCTGCGCTAGCAGCGATCAGCAGCACGAAGACAAACGCGAGAAGCAAGCGAGCGACCGGCAGCTCGGCCATTGCGAGCGAAGTGATACGCGAGCGCTGATGCTTCGCTTATTTATAATGCAATCAGTTTACCTAATGAACCGGAAACTTTACAAGTAAGTAGATAATCATTACACTGCCAGTTTAATAAATTGAATTCGAGGCAAATAAATGCGATTTATTTACGATTAAAAGTACTCTTTATATCATTATTCAAGGTGTTGCTTGACAAATAAGATTAACATTTTTTTTTAATTTAAATTTAAAAAAGGTTTATTTACGAGTAATGTCCCATTCAGTTTATTCCAAATTTATCATAACGCGTCCCTGCGCTTACAAACTACATTGCCATTCCGTGAAATCATACACTATTGACATCCCGGAGGGGCCAGTTAATTGATTCCAATTTATTAATATGAATCTCCGCAGAGTAACGTCAAAATCTGTTAATTATTAACCCTCTTGTAGTGAGTGGTCTAAAAGTGGTCCAGAATTCAGTATGACTAAATGTACATGATTCCTCTGAATACTAAGACCTAGTCACTAGACGTTTAACCTCATTCCACAATATAAACCTTACTTATGTAGTGAGGTGTTATAACGACTGGCCAATAAAGGAATTCTTCTGCAATGTTTTCACCACACTCAAAGTAAATTATTATATCGATAACAGCTCTGCCGCTAAACAGTTGTGTTCCGGTATGGAGAGCAAGACAGCCGATGCAAACTGGCACAAGAGGTATCCCATCTTAGCCCTCTGGGTTGGCAACGCATGTGAAATACCTTTGGTGTTGCGAATGTCTATAGGCGGTGGTGATCACTTACCATCAGGTGACCCACTTGCATTCGAATGTGGTACAAAATAATACCCAATTTAGTGAGCCATTTGAGAGAATGATTATTTACCGACACGGCTAACGTTTAAGGCGATACATCCTCATGCTGCGTAGTTGTGACGTCACTTTTTTTAAGGTGTGTAAATAAATACAACAAAATTGTTTTACTTTTTGATACTTTTATAATAAATGTACATTTCAATTCATAATAATAAACATGCTTTACATTACGTCAGTGAGTGTTGTTTTTTTTTAAATGTACACAATGCATTAAGTGTTAATTCATTAGGTAATGTAATACAATCTTTATAAATGTAAATCCTATTTACCTGTTACCTTATTTATTATGAACTTAAACGTTTGTGTAGGTTTTTTTTGGTTGTAGTAGTTGTGGTAATAGTAGCTTTTGTATTGTTTATTTTATGTAAAGGTTGGAAAATTAACGTTGCATGAATATAAGTATTAAATTCAAGCGCTGCAAGCAGGATTTGTAGAGCAGAGTACCAAGGTAAATTGTTGCACGCATTGCAAGGATAACGTCATTGTTTGGCGTTTAAAAACTTGCATATATCAATGCTCATTACGATTTGCAGTATTGCGATACTTGCACAGAAAGACCGGCTGGACAGGGGCCTTCGGAATAACATTACACTATCTGAGATAATATACTTAGGCTGGTAATTTAGGGAGTTGGAGGACCCAACGAGTCACACGTCTCGATCAAGTTTCCAATCCACTTTTTCCCTACCTCGAGCAATGCTAGAAAATAATAAAGAAATTTAAACCAAATAAAGAACATAATGAAAGGAAAAAAAAAATAATGATGTCGTTCTTCCATGGATGTCGTGTTCCGGCGTGGAGAGCAAGACAGCCGGTGCAATTACTGGCACAAGAGGTATTCTATCACAGCCCTCTGGGTTTTCAACGCATCTGCAATCCCTTTGGTGTTGCGGGTGTCTATGGGCGGTGGTGATCACTTACCATCAGGTGAACCACGTGCTCGTTTGCCTTCCTATGTTGTATCAAAAGATTATACACAAATATTTCCCAAATCTGTCCCCTGCGGTAAGTACTCATAAGACTGGCTGCACATAGAAATCTTAAAATTTTTAAAGATTTGTAGGGCGCCTTCTTGAGGCAATACGTGACCAAAATACTAGCCTTTATTTGACACAAAGAATTAGCGTAGACGTGCAACTTGGCAGTGCAGTCAGCATTTTGGGCACGTTGCCCATAGGCAGTGATTAAGTTTGTAAATATATTGTATTCCCTTAAGAGGAGTGTGGACACACCGCTCTCCATACAAAGGGCGATAACGATTTCAACCCTCTAAACCTTAACCTATAGCCATGATTTTTTTATATGTTGTCATTATGCCCTAGAACTAGGTTTGTATGTTTTTATTTTTCAAATAATCGTAATAGTTTCGAAAACATTGACGCTTTGGTGTTTTGTATAAAACTCCTAAAATGCAAATATTGCCAAATCTATAAAGAACATTAAAAAAATCAAAACATACAAACCTTGTTATAATGACAACATACCAAAAAATCATTACCATATATAAAGGTTAAGAGGGTGGAAAACGTTATCGCCGTTTGTATGGGGAGCGCTTTTTAGGTCTGGATTCATGCTTCTCTTGCCAACTGGGGAAGATTGTATTAAGTAAATTCTACGCTTCTGCGAATACCATACCGATTTTCAGATAACATTTTTTTTGTAAATATTTTGATACCTACTAAAAAGTCCGTACCAGCACTTTTTTTCGGAATTTAATGTAAACAAGTCTTTTTTTAAATATAAATTCCTTAGGTAAGCAAATCTATGAAAAGCATTTGTTTTACAAAGTCATGTAATTATTGTAAAATGGTATTCCGTTAACGGGCGCAAATCTGGCGAGCCTGCACTATTTCCATTTTTTCCCATCACGTAGAAAATTAATAATTACAGACGCGCGCGATGCAACAGATGCTTTCCAAGTGTCACCTTAACTACCTACTGAAACTGGGCGAAAATTTATTGAGCTCGCTTTTCTCTTACTTAATTGTTCCAATGTAACTGAACTAGTGCTTAATAATGTATGACATTGTAATTAAAGAATAAGAAGGAATAACCTGTTTGACAACAATGAAAATATGTTACAAAAGTATATTACAGTAGTTATCCCTGAAAATTTGCTCTTTAGTTGCTTGATTGGAAGAAAACGTTCGGTGAATAGTATTATTTGACCTTAATCTACGTTTGTGGATATTTTTTCTGATGTAGTTGAACAATTTCCGATGTTATAGCTATTTCGTTGCAGATTCTCAAAACTTAAAATGTTAAACTAATTTTGAAGTGATCTTTTACTGAACATTAGGTTTATTTATCATTTTTAACACTACATGGTTATAATTATATAATGTGCCCACAATGTGGTTTTCTCCAGATCGAAATCATGGCAAGCTTTTTGAAATATTTGAATGAACTCATGTTTAATATGTATAATAAAATATTTTAACTTACGCCAGTATTAAGTATGTATCTTATTTAGCATCTGGTAAGGTTGTTCCTTAAAACAGGGAGCATAAAATTAGTCATAGTTCCTCAATATCACTAATATTGTCTTGTCATCATCTTAAGTAAAATTAATTAACTTACCTGATAGGTATTCTTCACAGCTGGTAAGGTTGTCGTCGCCGCGTCTTCTGACTTGTCGCTCGCAGAACTTGCGGCGAGCGATGCAGGTGGCGACCAGCAGCGCGAAGCAAGCGAGTGCAAGCAGCGAGCGGACGAGCGAGCACGCGGCGACAATGGCGAGCGAAGTAAACCAACGAGCGTTAATACCACTACATTTATATCACCAAAGCAGCATACCTAACATGCCATTATAGTTATAATTAACCGAAAATAATTATTTATACTAAATTATACATAATAACGCTATAAAACTCTACCTTTACCTGCTTATAATAGGCTTGATTTAAATGGATAAATACATGGATAAAGTGCATAACATTTTTCTTTTATTTATTGACATTACGAAAAAAACCATAATATATCACACACCTTTCGCATAATTATCACAGCGGTGCAGGTGCTAATGTTTTGACGACAGCATTGCGTACACACATCGTTACTACTTTAAGACTATTGTACTCAGCGGTCTCCATAAAAACGTCGAAAATGTTTTCCACCCTTTTAACCTTAACCTATAGCAATACAATGATTTTTTGGTATGTTGTCATTATGCTTTAGAACTTGGTTTGTATACAGGGTTATTGGTAAGTCGACCTATTCCTGTCAAGGGAAGAGGGGATGGGGAAGGGAGGTTATTTGCAGCAAAAAAGGCATGTAATACCTTGTCTGAAAATTCACTGAAAATACTTAAAAAAAAGTCATGGAATAAGAATTTTCCATAAACTAAAGTGATTAATATCTCGGAAAATAATAATTTTCAGACAGGGTATTATATATGCCCTTTTTTGGTGGAAATAACCTCCCCCATAGCCTCTTTACATAACCTCTTTTTTTTGGTCGACTTACCTATAACCCTGTAAATTGCTATCGATTAAAGTTTAGAGGTTGGAAAACGTTTTCGCCGTTTGTATGGAGAACACTATAAGAGGTTGGGTACACACTCCTCTTAACCGCTTCATGTGTATTTGACAATGACTGTATGATATAGTCGTTTTTATTTGCCTTGGATTTATTTCCCACGATTGCTAACACCATGCGAGTTCGAGATGAGATGTCTGGCATATATTCAAGTAAGCATTTAATTTTGTTGAGAGTTGACCGCTCAGTTAACATTAAGCATATAATTAGTGAACCTTTAAGTTTATAGGGTCTTCCAACAGGGTTTTCTTATTATGAAATTCGTAGAAAAAAAAAAACTTAAAACGTTCTCATTGTTTATTTATTAATAGTAATTCTACGCAAATGCAAGTTTTATTATTGTTTAACGTGAGTCACAGTACTGTAAAATGGCTACAGTGGTGCCAGCGCAGCAAGGGTCACGACAGTGGGGCAGCTGACACTTTGGACAAGTTTGAGGCTTTAAATGGGAGCCCGCTGGGAGTGGGACGGCCAAGTGGGTCACACACCATGATCAAACAGCTGCAAGCTTTTACTTTTCAGGAAGCATCCCTAAAAGAACAAAAATCATTTGTTAACTAATATAAGCATTAGAAAACATGCACGAACTTTATAAAACGTGTAATTTTGTGATCTACGTAACGATAAAATTTGCTATCTTTTTATCGTAATAAGTATTAAAAAAAACTTAATCAATTACAATGTACTTAGCCTTAACCACGAGCTGTTTGCTAAAAACTTAGTCGAATATTGATGATTAAAAATTTATAATACTGTTCTAGCCATAGCTGAGAATAACGACGCTGTTGATATATTCTTTAAAAACCGAAAGTATATTATTTTATCAAGTTAAATGCGATTTAATCAATTTACCTCAAAGGTTGCTGCTTTGGTTTACCGGGGGTTGATGGCAGCGCGCAGTGCAGGTGGCGACCAGCGGCGCGAAGCAAGAGTGGCGAGCGAACGAACAAGCGGGGACGGGGTGGCCATAGCGAGCGAAGTGACACTGCAGCGCTGCTGCCACTATATGTGAGGCGTAAACGCAGCTTGCCTAATGGACCGTTAAATAAGACTAAACAAATCAAATTAAATAATCATAAAAATCGGTGCCATTTGAATACGCTGTGTTTCTTGCAAACGATAATAATAAGTATTAAATGCAAATGTGACAAAAAAAGTAATCGAAAAATTTCATGGTGTATGTAACTTTAGCTTAAGTAGGCCAAACTATAACTTTAAAATAAAATAAAAAATAAGTACGTGTTCTCTCTTTGATTCTGAATACGAAACATTTTATTTCAATATAAAAAAAACAAGAAATAAAATATTTTACGAGTTTAGTGGCATGTCATTCGATTTATTAAACTATGAAGTGGCAATAAATGTATTATAACCGTTATATTAGTTTGCGGATCAGTTAATATTGCAGTTAAATTTAGACTTATCCACGAGTTTAGAGTAGTTATGAATATTGTGTTTATTTTCATAAAAATAAAAAGCAATTAACATTTGAAATCAATGGGTGGGAATAGTAATTGTAATGAATATTACCAAGGTTATGAATATAACTCATCTTTAACTTGTTTTACGAGGTCACGAGAAGACTCAAGGTCGTTGATACATGGCCAAAACGTCGAGGTAAATTAAATAATTTTATTGCGCTAAAAACACGTTAACGTTATAAATAACTCATATTTACATTTTATTCTTTATGTATTTTACTTACAAAAGTATTTTTGTTATTTCTGTCTGGTTGTTTTTATTTCAAAGATAGGTATTTATTTACATTTCAGGGTAAAGTTTCTAAAAGTTACATACCTCTCAAATCACTTTCCTTAACTAAAGTAAATAGTAAACTAGATATTACTTTCAATTAATTCATTTCTCAGAGCATAATGTCCACAAAACAAGCGTGCAGTTATTTATTCGCAGTACTGGGAAACTGTAACCGTAATGCCGGAGGGGCAGGGTCCGTCGGTGAGGCACTGCACAAGTTGATCCTGAATGTTGATGGCTTGGATGGCGGGAGATGGTGGCCCAATGGGATCACAAGCCTTGATCAATGCGCCGACCAGCCTTTTCTGGGCCCTGAAACAGTTCTAAGAAAAAAAAACAAAGTTTAACATTTATGAATCAATTTTGAACTAAAATTTGCATCATTTGCATCATTTTCAGCCTGCACACGTCCACTGCTAAACATAGGCATAGCAACATAGGCACCGAACAGGCGCATAAAAAAAATTGCATGCACAAATAGAATGTGTACTTATCTACAATAATGCAATAAAAGGTACTTAAAGGAATTATGATTTGTTTATTAATTTATCAATTTTATGTTTTAAAACACAATGCATATTGTTTTTGATTTAATGACCATGACTATGAACAAACAACAAAAAGACAACTCCTGTATCGATTACACGAGAAAAAGATAAATACTCTTTAATGAAACTACACAGAAAATAATTAATAGTTAATAGTAACGACGTTTGAAAATTTCTAGTGCTTGTGTATGAATTTAAATTCTAAGAAAGTGTGGATCCAAAAAATGAAGCATTTCCTTCTAACAAAAAAAAACTGCACGTAAGTATGATAAACGGTTATCTGTCAAGAAATGAGAACTTCAATTTTTAAGTCAGAAAACAAGGCTAGTGAAAGGCCTAGCAGGTGATTTGAAGATTCGCAGACTTCTCATCAAAATTTTGTAACGAGTATGTCATTCCCATATCAGAAATTAATGAATGTCCATCAAAATATCATAAAATACATAAAGCGACTTATATATAGTTGAAAAACATAACCCTCCCTTTGGCATCCATCCCTGAAATATTCCTCTTTTACTTTCAAACAGTTTGACAATATCTATTTAAACTAAAACAATGCATCTTACATCTTCGTGATGAATTCTGGTAAGTTTTTGATATTCGTTGGTCGTTTGTAGATTCATAACGATAGCATCAGTGGTACTCCTGCCTGAAATGGAGAAAGCATTAGATAGTAGATTGCTGAAAATACCATTCCTTTTTTTTCTATTCAAATATTACGAAGTATCAATTCTTAAATTATTTACTCTATTTTCAATAGTAAATCATAATATAATCACTACAACTTGACTTAAAAACTCATTCTTAGAATTTTTCAGAAATCCGAAAAAAATACATGTTTTTAAATAAATTAAAATTGTAATGACAACACAAAGAAAAATTAGGGCAATGGCAGGACTTGAACCTGCAACATCAGCATTTCGTGCCTTGCGTTTGCCAGTTTCGCCACACTGCCGCTGCCATACCCTGCGAATTTTTCAATGTGCTTCGTCTTACGTTTTTAGATACTTGCAAAATTCAAAGAATTCATCCAATACAGAGTCATATCGAAGCATTAAAATTGTTATTTTCCACCAAACTGACCTGCAAGATATTCTGCGCAATTGGGCAGGTTGTTGCTGCGGCGCCATGCGTTGCTGACGGCGAACAGCAGAGCGAAGCAAGCGAGCGCGAGCAGCGAGCGGACGAGCGAAGACGCGGCGGCCATGGCGAGCGATGTGAGACGCAAGTGCCGCGACTGCGGTACTTATACGCAGCGCAAACGCAGCTTGTCTAATTGACCGCGAAACCTAAATCGTCTATATTGTTGCAATTGCTTACTATTCTAACTATAGAACTGTTCACGGTGTGGTTCATAATAATAAACAACAATTATTTAATCAACATTTTTGATAAATAGTGCCACGAAATATGTACAAGACAGTGTCATTAGTTTTCCAAATAAAAAAAGAATAACAGTGTTGTTGGGTATTATTCATGATCATTATTTTTGTTATGATCATGAGTCGTGCAATTATAGAGGGCAAGCTTTATTTTTTAATTCGTCACGATTTAAAATGGTGAAATTGAAATCGTATTGGTTTTATTTAAGTTGTTATTTATTATAGTATTTATACGGTAATGTAATATTACAAGTACGAACGTTTATTTAAATATCATGTTATAATCTCTATGTCACCTAGCGCCAAGCAAGTGACATGTGACGACCATTCGACATACATTTTTTGCTAATGGTAGGACCTTGTGCGAGATTCATCCGAGTCGCTACTACCATCTTGCTCGCTAATCCTACGGCTTAGCAGCAGTGCTTTCACTGTTGTGTTCCGGCGTGGAGAGCAAGACAGCCGGTGCAATTAGTTACTGACACAGGAGGTATTCTATATTTACCTTCTGGGTTGGCAACGCATCTGCAATTTCCTTTCTGTTATGGGTGTCTATGGGCGGCGGTGACCCACTTGATCGTTTGCCTCCCTATGTTGAATAAAAAATGCTCTATAATGCGTTCAGAAACCGTAGGCAATGACCAGCATTATAACAACCAAAATTATAATGAGAATTTTTCTAATTTGTTTCTATATTAGTTCAAATTAATTTTTTATTACATTATTTTAATGTGTACAGTCTATAGATATTTAATAGGTACCTAGCACTAGTAGCTAGCAGCAATGCAGGTCATTGCCCTATGGCTTCTGAACCCATCATAGAGTACTTATTATATTATGTGTGTAGATAAAGTAATGTATGCAGCTGTACATAATTAGGTCTTAAAACACTCGTGTGATCCTATTATGAAACTACACTCGTGTTATAAGACCCCTCATTATGCAACAGTTGCATAAAATACTAATTTTAGTTCTTGGTATGTCCCCACCCGTAGATATATTGTTGTAACAACAAAACTATTGTTGTAATAACAAAACTGTCCAAAACTGTCAAAAATGTCAAATAACCTAACGTGACTCCTACAATCAAAACAAATCTAACGACACCTCACAATTTTAAATCCACCAATCCGTTTAGGCTGCCGAGCATCCCAAAGAAATAAACAAACATCTACCCGGAAAACTTAACCCTCCCTTCAGACGGCAGTCGGGTAAAAAATAAAGTAACAGAAAACTAAATAGTCTAACATTGATTTAAAGTTTTATTACCGTAACTTAGGTTTACAGAGTAACAAATCTTTCTGCTCTGCTATATTAACTCGATCACTTGTGACGATATTTGTTACTTATACCTGTGCGTCTAGCATGAACCTTTTCGACACGCGTTAACTCGCTACGTAACTCATTGCGTCTCTCTGCTACACTGCAGCAGTACAGTAGGGGAAATATATTTACGTACCACCTTAGAACCCTATCGCAATGACGCGATGCGTTAAACGCCAGGCTATGTCATACAAATGTCATGCGTATGTCTCTTCGACTAGGTTCTAGGTGGTACGCGTTTCAATTTCCTTGACTGTACCAGTGGGTCGATTTTTGACTTTTGAGCGTTCGATATTCGTTAGCCGCGGGCCAATCAAATACGCGAACGTATTTTAGCCGACTCTGATTGATGCTTGCCAGTGAATGTTGAGCGCTCAAAAGTCAAAATTCGACCCGCATGAGCGCTATCGAAAACTACAATCGATATTTAACCTTACTACAATCGATAGCGAGTAAATAAGCTCCACTAACTATAGTCAATACGGTGTTTTTCGACGACATTGGTTTTTGTGACACATGGTACCGATGTTAAGCAACAGCGACAGAACGTTAGTGGCTTAGATTTTGATAAATAATTTACCGTTGGACTCGTACTAGCGGTTTTTAGTTCTATAAGTGACCGCTAGAGGCACGCTACAATTTTTCATACAAATCGCTTACGCCGTTATTTTTATTTTATGAAATAGAAAGGGAAACAAGCAAGTGGGTCACCTGATGGTAAGTGATCACCACCGCCTATAGATATCCGCAACACCAAAGAGATTGCAGATGCGTTGCCAACCCAGAGGGTTAAGATGGAATACCTTTTGTGCCAGTAATTACGCCGGCTGTCTTGCTCTCCACGCCGGAACACAACAGTGCAAGCACCGCTGCTTAGCGGCAGGATTAGCGAGCAAGATGGTGGTAGCGATCCGGACGGACCTTGCACAAGGTCCTTCCACCCGTTGCTTTGCTAGCGAGTACTAATACGGTCACTGTGACTACAAATTTATGGTTTGGGGCCAGTTAGAACGAGACGCACTGAGTTACGTTGCGTGTGAACGCGTGTCGAGAATGTTCGTGCTAGTGATGTCCAATAGTAACGGCTTTCCACATCTTATCGGTTATTCGTTTAGTAACGACCGGAACCCATTTGACACGTTTCCGCAAGTTTATGCATGTTTACGACCGCGTCGAATATTGGCAATTTCTCGTTAAGATATCCGATAGAAGTGCAAAGTACTGCTATTTAAGTTCTCACAAGCTTCAAGCGCACTATTATATCATGAACTGCCTCTCTAACATGACAGCCAAGTTAGGTTTATCTGAATTTAAATGCTATGCAATGACAGCAAAAAACTGGCAAAACGCACGACACGGAATGCTGAGGTTGAGGGTTTGAGTCCTGCCATTACCCTATTTTTTCTTTGTGTTGTCATTGCATACTATTTTAATTGAAAGTTTAACGTTAAATAATCGTTAATTACGAAAAAAAAAATATCTGCTTGGTTAATTACTTTAATATTAACGGGCGTCGCATCTATAGTGACCATTCAAAGTAGTTAAACCATGCAGTGGTTGTGTGGGTGTGAAGCAATGATATTATAATGCATGGATGTACAGTGTCATACTAAATGACAGCAGAAAAACGGCCCGACATAAGAATAGAGGTTGACGCCAATGTTACGAATGCAAATTATTAGTTTACCATTTATAGTCATTGGATTTACAACTTTACGTCTAACTGCATAAAATAATAATTTATTGTGTTTCGTTGGAAATAGGATTTTTTACAAAATAATAGTATTGACAGCGGCGCCGTCGGTCCGACAGACTGACAGCGCGAGCGATTGTCGATTGAGTCTTCTTTTTATCCTACTTTGATACGCCATTCTTTAAACACTGACTAGAAGTCCATATCACTTATAGGTCAGTGATGTGAAGGCTTGGCCGTTGTTACCAACGACATCGACATTTAAGTTTTCCCTAGACAAGGTCCTCGGTATAAAAAGTACGTACCTTTCGGGAGCGCGCTATAGGTACGGTGGTGGAGAGAGCTGACGACAAATTATAGTAAGAGTAAGCGAGATAGCAATATCCACTTAGAGTTGGTCCGAGTTTATGGACGGCGAGTTTTTGTGTCATTGGAAAATAGCAATAAATTAGTTACTTAGGTAAAATAAACCGTAGATTCTGTTTATTATGTGCGCATGCAATTATTACTCGCTTTTGTTCATCAAATTATGTCAAAATTCTTCAACAATACGGCTTGCGTGGGTTGAAAAGACTGAGTCTGCTTCTTAGGCGCACAAACGATTAAAATGAGGTGCGCAACTGGTAGCTTACGTACGTGTGACAACGATTTTGTTCCTAAGGGTGTCTAGTGATAACAAACTTAAATATCTTTGGTTAACTTATAGATTCAAGCGTTATTTTGCGGTCCATTTCAACAAAATTACCTTGCTACTCCGCGAAACCAGTGTCGTGCTCGTGCAAGTTAGCTGCGTCTGTGCGACATATAGGTATATCGTTTGGTTCTTGCCGAAGGACGCAACTTCCTGCCGTCAAAGGAATTTGTTATTGACGCCTTCCGCCGCAACGATTTTAATTTGAAACTAAACACATTTGAGTTCACGATTGATTGCTTTGACTTGTGATGTTGCGTTTATTAGTTCGTGTTTAGGGTGTTAAATTAAAACTGACCTTTACGGGAATTCGGGTTTTATTGGTGGTTTAAGTGGCAGAGGTGACCCGAAATATGTTTGAGTACAAAGTGAAAAGGTCAACGAGAGACTGATTTCAAATAATAAAAGGAGATGGTAAAGGTTTAAAGCTAGACGGATGCTGTTTTCCCTCTTTGTATGAAGTAAAAACCCAAAGAACGTGTATATTTTTCCGTTATTTTTTAATGCAAAAATTTTGATATTGGTCTGAAAACCAATTCTGGCGTTTATTAAGATTTCGAAAGGATCTGACAGCTCTTCCAGTCCTCTGGGTTGGCAACGCATCTGTAATCCCTTTGGTATTGCAGGTGTCTATGGGCGGTGGTGATCACTTACCATCAGATGACCCACTTTTTCGTTTGCCTTCGTATGTTGTATAAAAAAAATTAACAAACTTACCCGAGTGAGTTTCCATTTGCATTGTCCAAGCTTTTAGACTTGAAATAATAACGATAGAACAAAACAGCTAGAATGAAAACTATGTTTAAATCTCCCGTCGTTGATGCTTGTTCTAGCATAACATACGTTAAAAGCTAATTAATTAAAAACATTTGTGGCAACCAATCAACCTACAAAGAGACCCCACCGCAAAGGGTTGGGCCCGGACCCGTGGAGTGAACCAAACACGGAACCTTCCTTTGCGGTGTCGGCGAATCAATTAATTCTCTGATTACCTGCTGCACTCGTACCCAACCAGAGACAACTGATGAGATTTCTTAAATTTTTCTTATCGATATTTACTTTCGTTTTTTTAAACATTCAAATTAAATCTAAATGCTATACAATGACAACACACAGAAACATTAGGGTAATCGCAGGAATCGAACCTGCAACCTCAGCAACGCGCAACCTTCCGTGCCTTACGTTTGCCAATTTTGCCACATTGTAATAATTATCACATAATAAGTGGTAATGTAGGCAAACGCAAGGCACGGCACTTTGCGCGGGGACAGCAGGCGCTGCTAAGGTTTCAGTTCAGTTTTCCGAACTATCCGCACTTGGTCTTGTTTATTTTCAACTAGCGTTGCTGAACTATCGATAGTCAACACCGAAAAATAGTCACAATATCGATAGGCCTATCGACAGTATCGATAGTCATTCAAATCCAATACTATCAGTAGGCATCAAAACTATCGATACTATCTATAGTATTGATTAAAATATCTATGGATACTAAAATAAAAACCCACTTGAATTTTGACAGCTGTTCCAAATTTAAACTCATAACGTTACAGAAATCGGTATGTAATGACCATTAAAGTTCAGATTTACCTACTACCACAGACAACAAATTTCTCATAATAAAATTGGTTATAATAATGCTGGTCATTTCCTACGGTTTCTGAACGCATTACAGAGCATTAATGATGTGTGCGTAGATAAAAAAAATTGCTTAATAAAAATTGTCTACGCAATCTCAGCTATACAAAACACTATCCCTAGTGCACTGTCTCGCAGTTCCTCCCTATCACCTCAATACAATGGAGATTCTGATAGCTCCATTAAGAGATACGTTTCAGAACGACGGGAGCGGCCATTGTCAAACAATCCAACTTTATCAACGATGAAAAGTTTTGATTCACTATTTTACCTACCACTTTTTATAAAAGCATGATGTTAACGGAGCTATAGGAGCAATATTATGAAAATGAAAATGAAATATTTATTTTGCAAGTAAGCCATATAGGCTCTTTTACATGTCTGACTCTACTAGCGCTTCGGAAAATGGAAGATTCTGCTGAGAAGAAACGCAGGTTAGGCAGTTTATTTTTTCTTCTCTTTTCAAAACAAGATTACAGAGCAATATACATAATCATAACAGTAAAAAGGTGAAATATAGATAAAACTTACATTAAATTAGGACAACAAATTTTATCAAAAACATTAGGTATACTAAGAAATATTTTCGACAATATCAGTGTCTATATAATTTGTTCACTAATTATAATAAAACAAAAAAGGTAATAAAGACCTAAAAGAGAAATTTCGAGAAACGTTTACAAAGCGAGTTTGCTTATAAAAGTTCCTCTAATTCTGTCTGAGGCTGTTTATTTTATAAATTACTAGCGACTCGCGCCGGCTTCACTCGTCGACAATTAGTATTGTAATGTACCTACATAGACAAGAGGTATTCCATCTTAGCCCTCTGCGTTGGCAACGCATCTGCACTCTCTTTGTTGTTGCAGGTGTCTATAGGCGGTGGTGATCACTTACCATCAGGTGACCCACTTGCTTGTTTGCCTTCCTATGTCGTATAAAAAAAACTTCTACAAAAAAAATCTAATGTCAGTCAACCATAAATGTTGAAAACCATATCAAAATCCGTGGTGTGGTTTAGATGATGTAAGCGGACGATGATGAGGACAGATAGAAACGGGTAGCAACTTTTATACTATGCAAACACTGACCTATATATAAGTAATGGACTTCTAGTCAGCGTTTAAAATATAGCCGCATTAAAAGTCGAACAAAAGTACAAGAAATCGACAATCGCTCGCGCTGTCAGTCTGTCGGACCGACGGCGCTGCTGTCAATACTATTAACTTGTAAAAAAACGAAACTTAATAAATGATTATTTTATGCAGTTACACGTAAAGTTGTAATTCCATTGACTATAAATGGTAAACTAATAACTAGCATTTGTAACATTGGCGTCAACCTATATTTTTATGTCGGTCCGTTTTTCTGCTGTCATTTAGTATGACACTGTACGTCCATGTATTATAATATCATTGAATGCAAAGGTAAATATAAATAAAGAATTAAATGAAAATGTGCGTTTTAAATCCACTTTCAGCCTCTTTTAATGTCTCATTGACATAGGCAGACTTGTAAATACATCATGGAAACTAATCCTCAAAAGCTTTTTAGCTCCCAAAGCTCGCTTATTCCCTTATATCGTCGGTAAGCTCGTTATTAGGTACATTCGTAATAAAGTTTCGCCCAGGAATCCGGACACACACGGAGAACGTACCCGACAGAGGGGAAATATTACTTATTTTACTTTAAACCAATTTCTTATTAAGTCAACATTTAAATTAAAAAAATGTATCAAAGAACGTCGTCTATCGGTCTGTGGATCAAGATGCTACAAACAGATATACAGAAGATATGCACGTTAAATTTATACACTCATCTTTTTAAGTCGGGGATCAAAAACCGCTGCGGCCATCGCTGCCTGCGCCACGATTGCTCGAACTAAGATCAAACAAGACAGTATATATATGACAAGCTACTAGTATTACTGATTTCAGTAGTTAATATGTATTGGTATTGCATGGCGTGCATGAATAACATTTACTTGTTGTGTAGAAATAAGTCTTCATATTATGACAAAAAAATAAATAGTTAAAATAGTTTTGTGCCTTACCTTGTTTTTTACTTAGTAAAGCAAACGAGCAAGTGGGTCACCTAATGGTAAGTGATCACCACCCGCAACACCAAGGAGAATGCAGGTCAACCCAGAGGGCCAATATAGAATACCTTTTGCGCCAGTAATATTTATCACCGGCTGTCGTGTTCTCCACGCTGGAACACAACAGTGCAAGCACTGCGGCTTATATGGCGTCTGGATTAGCGAGCATGATGGTGGTAGCGACCCGGATAGACCTTGCTGTTCGTCAGTGGCCAACCACTACTGAATTTCAAAATACAGATTCTATTTTAAAGAAAACGCTACAGTAAAATCTTTTTCTAAACTTATCTAAAGGTAAAAAAAATACTCAAATCCCCGCCAATAGGAAGAGTGCCCAGAATGCCACGTTGGACGGTAATGATGATTCTTCGGGCAAAGTATTGCCCAAACTTTTGGTCACGGGAGGCCTCTATGAGACGCGTATGCCGTATAGGTCGTTGTAAAGATGGTGCGCACGTGGCCTCCAGGGCCCCAGAGTTTTGACCCCATTTCGGAGTCGGTTGGCCGGTATTACCTCTCTACTAGTTTCGTGCTCGATGGTGCCACGTCACACATGGCTCACTAATTGAAATTCCTTAAGAACAATGTCCCCGATGTCCTCATTAATTATAATTGTAGCTTAGTTGTTTGTTTACGAAGTTGATCCGGGCGAAAAGGATTTTTATTGAAAAGGCTGTTGCTGATAAAATTGGTCGGGTAATTAAAAAAGTTTCTAGTCTTTTGTGGAAGAATGTTTAAAAGCTATATTATATACACGTATACATAAAATATGAAAGTTGCCCTTTAGGGTTCCGTAGTTAACTAGAAACCCTTATAGTTTCTAAACTGTTACATATATATTTAACATGTACCATAAAAAAACATTATTTTTTTTGTTACTGTACAGAACATTTCGTGTTACGCGTGAACCCACTCCGGTACTATTAAAGTTCACAGTTCACACTAAGTAGTTCCAAGCGCTCCGCTAGATGGCGCTGTAATCAAATTCAACCACTAAATGCCATGAAAGGCTCGGGCTATACATCCAAAGTATATTGATGAGGGCGGCCATAAATCTGTTCCCTAATACGTCACATATAAAAAGGTTTAATGTGCTCGTAAAATTTCCATATCAGTTACACGGGGCGGGTTATGGGGCTGGTAGACGTCGAGATAGTTTTACGGCCACGGTACTAGCGCTTGACCTTGCCTTCTTGTGGCACTTTTACTCGCATTCTTGTTGTAATGCTAACTTTTCGCGTTTCGCCTTTATACGGGGCATCATCAGGATCTGAAAGGGTACGACCGTTCGCTACTTAAACGAAAGACATAGTAATGAAACTTGATTGTATGGATTAATACGATTTTGCTTATTAGCCGTAAATTTTTGGTACATTTTACACATGTCATTTGTCAAAATGTAAAGGTTGGTAGATAAATCGATCCGTTGTTTAAATATAGAATGTTTATTAGTGTATTTATAAGTAAGATAAGTGTTTAGTGTAAGATAGGTCATTAGTTAATGTCTGTGTGATAGTCGACCATGTATTGTAATTGTTTGATCACTTTTGAACCTTATCACTTTGTAATACTTAAGCTATTTTTTGGTCGACTATACATGCTGTTTCGTGTGGAACATTTTTGCATGAAAAATACATATATGTCGAATAGACGCAGCGGATTATACACGGATACATGACACTGGTTTCGCGGAGTAGCAAGGTAATTTGTTCCAGTTTGTTAAAATCAACTTTGAAATTAAATAGTTAACACAAACATACGAGTCAATTCGAAAACTATTACTCTCTCATTTTGTTGCAGTTAGGTACAAATGATATCGATACTAGAAATCTGAAATGTCGTAAGAGACATGTCCCTTACTGCCCTTTACGACATTTAAGATTTCCACTGTCGATATATTCAGCGATCCTCAGGTAAAATCTTATTAAAAACGTGCGTTTACATCTGAAATAATAATTTTATCGGGACGTAACCTTAATGTCCGTTTCCCTCGCACCATAAAGTTATGCAAAGCTTTATTTGGAGGCAAAAATAGGCAAGAATAGCGTTGGGGCAATAAAATCGAACTATCGATAGTATTGTTGATAGTCTCGAAAAATAGGCACAATATCGATAGGCCTATCGATATTTTAGAGAGTATCCATACTATCGATGGTATCGATAGTCATCAAATCAAATACTATCGAAAGGCATCAGTGCTATCGATACTATCGATAGTATTGCTTTTCAATAGCATCGATAGTATTGATAGTTTTTAACCAATACTATCGATAGTACTGTAGTATTGGATTTTAATGACTATCGATACTATCGATAGTATTGGTAAAAAACTATCAATACTATCGATACTGTCGGTAGGCCTATCGATATTGTGACTATTTTTCGAGGTCAACCATCGATAGTCAAACTACCGATAGTTCAGCAACGCTAGGAAAGAAAGGTAGAGGCAAGAAAGGGCACAGGGTGTTTATTTAAAGGAAAATATTTATAACTCACGTGTATCCGCGCGAGGGTGCAAATTGTTTTGCTTACGCGCACCCTGCTTGTGTAAGTTATTTAAACGGTTACGATGTTCTAAATTTAAAATTTCGGATCGGGGAAATCTTTTTCTTTATGAAGGTGTGTTAACAGAATGCTTACGTATCATAAGTACCTTGGCAACCGAGCCTGCTCAAGACAGATGTAAAAATATGAGTTTAGGAACTGCTGTATTTTTTTTTTATACAACATAGGAAGGAAAACGAGCAAGTGGGTCACGTGATGGTAAGTAATCATCACCGCCCACAGACACCTGAAACATAAAAGGGATTGCAGTTGCGTTGCCAACCCAGAGGGCTAAGATGGAATACCTCTTGTGCCAGTAATTACACCGGCTGTCTTGCTCTCCACGCCGAAACACAACAGTGCAAGCATTGCTGCTTAGCGGCAGGATTAGCGAACAAGATGGTGGTAGCGATCTGGATGGACCTAAGATTAAGGATTTGTTAAAAGGTACGAAACGTAATAGTAAATAGCTTGAAATGAAATTAAATGATTTACTTGGCCAAGATATGTCGCTACTATGAAGTACTAAGTGATGATCTGGAGGCTCAAATTAGCGACTCTCCTAGAGTTGCATCAGCAACTGCTTTCAAGTGATAACTGCTTTCCACGGGAATCATCCCGTGGAAAGCAGTTATCACTTTCCACCAGGTGACCAACATGCTTGTTTTCCTCCCTTGTCCATAAACAAAATTGTCCAAACCAATATCTTTGCATAGGAGTTATTTAAGAAAAAAATATATCGGTAATATTTTAAAAGTAAAAGAAGCTAACACGATTATCTTTAGAATATCTTTCTGTCTATCTGTTTGAATGTTTGTACGCGCATCACGCAAAACTTCAACACGAAGTTAGATGCGGTTGTCCCAATTGTGTTACTGGAGGTCTAACTTAAATTTGAGTGTATGTTTCGTCTTGATAGCTTCGAGTTAGATACGGTATAACATCTAGTAAAGGAATAATAATATTATGCATGTTAAAAGAGGTTTCAAATTCCTTTTTCCATTGCAAGTAAAAATAGATTGTTCTGAGCCGCGGTGTCGGTTAACAATTAGCCGGTTGCCCCCGCCGCCGAAGATCTTATGCAAATTGCAAATTAGCTGCCGCCAGCCAAATTTATTGCCAGTATCAAATCTGATCGGAAAATGCTCTTGTCGGGCCCTTTGAGCCAATTTCAATTTATTCGTAATGGGTTTAGTCCACGTTGACTGAATGTCAACCAACTAAGATCCATTATAAACGCTCTGCGTTCGAACTGCCAGACTGACACAGAATTCCAGTTTGTTTGCAGTTTTTATGCAGTTGGCACAACTGCATCGACTCTGCCCGATGAAATTACTGGCACAAGAGCTATTCCATCTTAACTCTCTGGGTTGTCAACGCATCTGTTGCCGCTTTGGTATTGCGGTCTACGAGTAGTGTTCATCAGGTTTCCCACTTGCTGGTTTCCCAATTTATAAATAAAGCGTTTAAACAAAGTCCAAAATTTGCAGCTTAAAATAATGCTGTAAAAAGCCAAAATAATATAGTCATGTCATGAAGCACGACATCAAAGGGGAATGCCAGTAAAGTGTTGAGTTCAAACACGTAGGGGTTGAAAGAAAGCTCTTTGAGTCAGCAAAGGCGAGCTTATGGCGCGTCGACGTACCAACAAATGAAGTTCAAAGCGGCACCGTTCACATTAATGTTATAATAAATGTCATACATAAAGAATCTAGCACTGTAAGTGAGTAAACGGGTTGATTTTGTGAACTGAAGGGGTGACAGGAAAAAGTAGTTTCAAAGTCAATTCAATCATTTGAAATCGTACTTGTTGAATCCACTTGATGCATTAATAGATTGCCTAGTGACATAAATGAAAATTTGTCATTAGTAATTAGGTAAATAACTCTTCCTTCTATTCCAAATATCCAATCTTTATCGCTGTCGAATTTTTGAATCAGAGAATCATACAGCAGACGAAGAAACTTGAAAGCAAGTTGAGGTAGTCGGAGAGGGTAGCCGTCAACTTCGTGGCGTAAACATAGGTTTCGTAACTATTTATGTTAAAAAAAACCTTAACTATTTATTTTGGAATAAGAATAGTGACGTTCTGTAAAAATATGTGTGACTCACGTGTGATACTGTTATTGAGGTGAATAGTGCTCCGGATAAACCAATATTCGAACGATAATCTAACACCAATCTCCGTAGTATCCAAATACACTATTTATACACATTTCATCAGAAAAATAAGACGACAATTACACCAAAAACTATAAATTAAAAATAATTGCTGTGCTGTATGAAGTGAGATACAAATAATAAAGAAGACTCAAGACAGTGCGAATATCTACGAAAATCAGAGTACCCGCCAGTGCGCTCCTTTAAATAGCGAGCCGCCGGCGCAGACGATTTACGCGGCCAAGATAGGGGCTGTATGCGTAGCATTAGTGCGATTTTTGCGTGAACGCTGCCGTTACTTACTGTTAAATCTTGCATGAATGAACAGATACGTTGTTAAAAATCTCAAAAATAAACAAGAGCTACATAGGGATTCGTGTTGTGCTTTCTGGATTATTTCTGCTAAATTTCCAGGGATATGGCACCTAAACCGAAAAAAATCCACTGCGCGAAATGTACAAATGAAATTAAAAATAGGGAATTTTTAAAGTGTTCGCTCTGTATGAAACACTATGATGTAACATGTACAGCAAATGTCACCTTAAGTAGATTCTTTCTAATGACTACGGAAAGCAGGGCTGCCTGGAAGTGTTACACTTGCCACAGCAACGCCAAAAACAAGAAGCAAGGCGCAGCTGGAATTAGCGTGCCAGGCACATCTCGTGGGTCCTTTGACAACGTAACCATTAGAAAAGTAATAACGGAACAAAAAAAAATCCTTGAATGCCTCCTATGAAACTGAATCAGAAAACAGCTTGCAATCATCAACGTCCCTTGATAATACGTCGTGCAGTCTGCCGAATATAACATTGTTCGAGGACACGCAAATATCGACCTTAAAATCGGAAATTACTGCAATTTCTGTGCAGCTGGAAAGTGCTCACGATGAGATAGATAGGTTAAATGCAGAGGTAAATGAGTTAAAAACATCTCTAAGCAACAAACAAAAGAAAATTGACCTTTTGAACACCCTACTTACCGAAAAAATTCCGAAAAAGTCTACACCTATGAAAAACACCTGTAGGAGGAGGTCCATGATGATTAGTCATGAGTTTACACCAAATTCTGAAGCACTGCTTAATTTGCCCCTTAGTTCAGATGTCGTGCCGCCGAGCGTTGTAAATACTATCGATGAGACGCAAAAAAAGGCCCAGCATATAATAAATACCACTGGGGAAATAACACCGACATCTACGCCACTGACGCCAGACACCTCCTTGCTGGCCGGAGGTACGAATGGAAATCGAAGAAGAAAAATATTGCTATTTTCTGACCAAAATTGTGCATACATGAGGAGGTTTCTACAGAATCAATTAGGTGATTCCTTCATTGTTTCAGTATGGTATAAACAACATGCAACAACTGATAAGCTATTGGAATGCTGCATCAGTTTGTGCCAAGACTTTTCCAAATGTGATTATGTAATTATTATGTGTGGTCAAAATGACTCTAGTATAATGAAATTGCAATATGTGTTGTATGAGAGTATGAAAAAATTATCTCATACAAACATATTGCTTTCTGACTCAAACTGTAATTTAAAGGAAAAAAAGATGATGCAAAATATGTTTAAATTGTTGTGTGCTGAGTTTAAATTCTATTCGACTTTTGTTACAGATTATAAACCTCATTTTATTCGCTCTAATTATATGTCACGATGCCGCTTGATTTTAGACCACATATCTCGTTTAAATTATAAATTCGAATATTATAACTTCTTGCCTACTGACACTGAAGCTTTAATGTCGGATGTTGGCAATAAAGCTTCAATGGTGTGTGTGGGTATACAAACAGACTTCAGTTCATTGTATGATCAACCGCCTTCCTTGCAGCAACCTGATCAAGCTCTAAATAACACCTTTCGTGAGTAAAGGCTATACTTTTAACATTTTTCATCAAAACATACAGAGTTTGAGGTCAAAAATTAGTCAAATTGAAATTTTAGCAGATACAACTGAAATTGATGTTTTTTGTTTCTCAGAAACGTTTGCAAAAGGTATTGAAATATCCAAATTGCAGATTGACGGATATAACCTTGTTTCATATTTTTGCAGAGCTCGTAAATCTAGGGGGGGTGTATGTATCTATTTGAAAAAATCTCTAAATTGCATAAATTTGCAATGGATATCAGACATGTCAATTGAAATGCATTGTGAACTGTGTGGAATACTTCTCCCGGATCTTAATTTCATTGTAATAGCCATATACAGAATTCCTGGTAGTGATTTTAAACTATTTATTAAGAGCTTGGAGTACCTCTTGGGTAGATTAATGTTTCGTATCCGAAATCTGAGACCAAAAAATATTCATTGCTGGGGATTTTAACATAAATACGATGAGTGATGACTCGTCATCAATACAATTCTTGGCAACATTAACTAAATTCAATATGATCCCAACTATACATGAGCCCACCAGAATTACTTGTCGCAGTGAAACCTGTATAGACAACATTTTGACGAATCACCGTCGATGTGTGGCCAAGGTAATGAATTTAGGGTTATCGGACCATACAGGGCAAATAATTAAGATACCTACTAGTGCTAGCTTTCATGAAAAGTTTTGGTATACCAAAATAAGAAAGATTGGCGCAAACTTAGTCATATTCGTTAAGTATATTGCGCAAATTAATTTCTCACAAGTATATGAACAAACTGATGTAAATTTAGCGTATGAATTGTTTATAGACTTGTTTCAGTTAGTCTATAATCTTTGCATACCCCTTGAACGAGTAAAAAAAACCTTCAAAAATAAACCAAATTGGAAAACACAAGGAATAATAAAATCTAGCAAAATTAAACGGAGGATGTTTCTAGAAATTCAGAAATATAAAAGTCATTCAAATGTCCAAAGATATAAGAGATATTGCAAAGTTTTTAAAAAGGTTTTAAAAAAATCGAAAATAATATCAAATGATAAGTATATAAAAAATAGTGCCAATAAAAATAAAGCCATGTGGGAACTCATAAGGCAATACACATCATCCACGAACACCATTACACCCACAGTTGGGAAGTTGAATGTTGACGGTAGCACTATTACTGAACCCATACTTATTGCAAAAGCGTTTAATGAATTTTTTTCGAGTCAAAATACAAACGATTCTTTCAGCCGCACGGACTATAAACTAATTGCTGATAAAGTATGCAGCAGTATGTTCATTGGGCCTGTTGATGAATATGAAATAAAAATGATAGTAAATTCCTTCAAGAATAAAAAAAGTTCTGGATATGACGGTATACCAATGCAAATAATCAAATCATGCATTGACTTTATATCTGGCCCCCTTGTTCATATTATTAATCTAATGATAGATGCTGGCACATTTCCAGATGCATTAAAAAAGGCACTTATTAAACCACTCCATAAAAATGGTCCTCTTGATAATATGACTAATTACAGACCAATTGCCCTTTTGCCATGTTTTTCAAAAATTTTTGAAAAGGTACTTTATAATAGACTGAATGCGTTTTTGGACCGTGAAAAAATTTTGAATCCCAACCAATTTGGATTTCAGAAGCATAAATCTACTTCTTTGGCTATTTTTAGAATGTTTAAGGGTATATGGGATAAGATCAACGAAAAGCAGCTTTGTGTGTCTCTTCTATTGGACATGTCAAAGGCTTTCGACTGTGTTGTGCACGATATACTTTTAAAACAGTTGGAAAATATTGGTGTAAGAGGACATGTTCTTAAACTGTTTGAAAGTTATTTATCCAATAGACAGCAGGCAACAGTGGTTCTACATTATGATAAGGAACATAAAGTATTAGACTACACTCAATCAGATTTTGAAATTACTAATACAGGGGTGCCTCAAGGTAGTGTTTTAGGACCCCTTTTATTTTTGATTTATATTAATGAACTTCCGAGAGTTGTTGATGAACTATGCGTATTGTTTGCGGATGATGCCACAATCCTTTTTTCAGGAGATAGGTCCAATGTTATATATATAGAGCAGAATAATAATGACACCTTGAAAAAAGTGGTAGATTGGCTTAAAAAAATTAATCTTAAAGTTAACTTAAGTAAAACAAAGCTTATCCAATTCAGAAACTATAAGACAGCACCAGTACATTTGAATGTAGTAGAGTCCGGAACATCATTAGAAGAAGTTGATAATATTCGTTTTCTGGGTATTACTATTGATTCTTTCCTGAATTGGAAAGCGCATATTGAAAAAATAAATAAAATTATTTCTAGTCAGTGTTATGCCTTGTCAATTCTTTCTGGAACTTGTTCAGAAGGTGTTGCTAGAAATTCCTATTTTGGGAATGTATTTCCATTACTATCCTATGGTATCATATATTGGGGTAATTCAGTAAATGTCCAGACTACATTTGTACTTCAAAAACGATGTTTACGCACAATATATCGCATGCGTGTGGATCAATCTCTTCGGAATGTGTTCAAGGAAAAACGCTTTCTTACACTTACTGGGATTTATATTTTAGAACTCTGTCTTTTTGTAAAGAAAAATACTGAATATTTCACAAAAAAATCCAAAATGAGAGACAATCTGCGTGAAAAGTACAAATATAATCTGGTACGTCCAAAAGCCAATAATTCATTGTATCATAAAAGCACATTCATTACTGCGATACGCGTGTTTAACGCCCTACCCAATGAATTAAAATTGTTAGAAGAAAATCGCTTTAAAATTAAGCTAAGAAACTGGCTTATCGAACATGTACACTATAACCTAAATGAATTCTTTAGTACCTAGTGCTGCATGTAATATTTAACTTAAACAACATTATTGTTATAATTTAACTAGAAAATAATTTAGTTTAAGGAACAAAATTGTATGCTCGGTATGGGCAACTGTTGAAACTTTTGTTATTTACCATCCTTTGTACACAGTTTATGATTAATAAATACTTACTTACTTACTTACTTAACTTATTGTTCGTTCTGCTTCTTTCCGTCACTGATTAACGAATTTAGGTATTTCCCGAGTAACAAACAAGCGCTAGCACTATATTAGCTGTATAGAGACGATCATAGTCTAGGTCAGAGTCAAAATATCTTTATTTAGATTAGACTTACAAGAAGCACTTATGAATGTCAGAAAATTTACCACCGGTTCCGAAAAACCTCTAATGTGAAGATACCGGCAAGATACTCAACGAGGTGTAATTTTTTCAATAAACCTAAACTACAATGTTATTTTTACATCAAGTATTGTACAGTTAATGTAACTAATCGGGATCGCTCTCAACCATCCCTGTCTAAGATATAGACATCGCTTTTATGCTCGACAAATTAATGTTTACTTGACAATAGATTTGAAGTCTTAAGCTTCACTTCATGTTGGTCATTTCTATACAGCCTCTATAGCACTTATTTTCTTCTTGAGTTCTCATGGTAAGAACTAATGACTTCACGGTAAAGACTTCTGATTAAAGCCCCCTGTCGTACCTACTAACTGAACAAACGGGCAACTAAACTTCGAGTCATTTGCCGAATAACTTACTGCGACAAGGCACGTAATTGCATTCATCTTACGAGTGCAAATGAAGTGTAAACGTAGCTGCAGGGGAGCTTGGAGACGCCCCCTAAGGCCCAATTGAACTAGGTAAGTTATTCGACTACAAAACGCCACTTGAAAGCATAACATACAAGTTAGCGAAATAAACGTAGAGTATTTTCATTTTCTTACTACCTATTGCTGTACGAAAAGGATTGTGTTTGCTTGTTAACACCGTATTTACAAATAGAGCACTGAACATTAAGAGGAAACACAAGGGCCGTTTTTCCATACAAACGTCGTCCCCTGTTTCCTCTCTGGATAATGCCAGTAGAGCAATATTTTTTTTCCAAAAAATCGATGGCCACTATTATGCATGTCCCTATGTTTTCCTTTTTTAATAAATTAATTATTAAAAGAGATATGGACATTCAAAAACCTAAAAAATTGGCCAGATTTTCGGCTGCGTTCATACATTCAGAAAACAAATTTTACTAGATTATATAAAAAAAGAAAAACATAGGAACACTGCCAAAGTCTTTCTTTAATTTTTAATGAAAAAAGTAGTTGAATCGGATAAGTTTTGGAGAAGGAATCAGGGGTCTACGAATCGTTGATTTTGTGTACTTTTAATAGGTATTTTCAGTCCAAGCTGCGGCTGTCTCTATTGCACTCTGCGGGGGGAGGCTTGATAGATGGAGGCAGCAATAGATTTTACAAATACCTATTTTTCAATTCTCTAGACCTTGGTGTTTCCTCTTAAGACATACTTAAACGTCCTAAAAATAGTCCAAACTGAGGAATCGACGTAGAGTTGGTGGTTGCAGCAAGAATAGGTCGACTCGACCGATATAGTACCATACTCTTAAATGATACCGGCGTGAAGTAGTAGTTTGCTACTGCTTTTCATACGGTAAGCGATAGATCTGACTGTCTAGCAACGGATCAGCGATTCTTTAGGCAACGCTGCTTTTATGGACGGTGGGGATCACTTCCCAAGAGATGACTACATGCTAATTTGCCTCTCTATTCCATAAAAAACAACTTAATCAGTTTTGGGCTTATTAAATTGAAAGATAAAAAAAATACTTAATTTAGCTACTTATCTTGGGACTACGCTGATTAATGTGAATTGTCATGAATATTTACTTGATCCCCATTTGATACGAGCAAGTATGCGACCGGTATGGAACTTGCAGAGTGCAAACGAGCCGTCCCGGCCCACAATAACTGCTATCGACTACTCAGCGACCCGTGTATCTGTTGGAATATAGTTATTGGAAAAAGGTTGGCAGTAGTTCTGTGAAATTGCTGGTCGTTCTCAAGAACGTTTAAAATGAATACTGATTATTACAGAACAGAACTGTATGAACCTTACTTTTCTTACGAATTAAGGATTGGTAAGCAATGTTTAAATTAAATCCTAACTTAATATTATAAATGCGAAAGTAACTCTGTCTGTCTGTCTGCCGCGCTTTCACGCCAAAAACTACTGAACCGATATGAATGAATTTGGTACACAGATATAGTCTAGCGCCTGTGAAAGGACATAGGCTACTTTTTAATGCGAAAAAAGGGTTGTAAGGGGTTGAAAGGGGGGGATGAAAAGTTTTAACATAAGCCTGTCTGTCAAGACTATTTTTCTCAAGATCGCGTTGAGGAATTGAGTTGAAATTAATATTAAATACTCAAGTCTGCAGTCCCTTAGACCCGTGAAAAAATCAAACTTCTAAGTCAACGCAATCAAAAGATACGGCCGTTTATGCTGCATGTGTCATACATTCGCAAGACACTAAAACCTATGGGGTACTTCCCGTTGACCTAGAACTATGAAATTTAGCAAGAAGCAAGGTCTCACAGCAATAAAACAATAAGTCCGAAAACCGTAATTTTGTAGTTAATAAACATTAAAAAAAAATTTGGTTTGATAAAGCAAAAATGCGATACTAGATTTAGACGGAGCCCTCGGTGCGCGAGTCCAACTCGCACTTGGCCGTTTTTTCTTTGCCCACTGACTCCCTGCTAATAAAGTCTAAAATTAAACTGTAAATCGTGGTTGCACAGCGGGCCTACTGTTTGCTAGAAGCTAAGATCCGGCGCAGACTGGCGACAAATATTGTCTTACCCCCCGTGCGGAGCGGAACTTACGAAACGGGTGACGCAAAACAAACTGAAATACCTGTGCACCTAGTACGAATCTTTTCGGTACGCGTTACCTCGCTGCATAACTCAGTCAGTCTCGTTTTAACTAGGCCAGTAGGAGAGAGACGCAATGAGTTACGTAGCGAGTTAACGCGTTTCGAGAAGATTCATACTAGCTGCATTGTTCCTAAGGTAGAAGGTATAAACAAGAAAAGATAAATACGAATCTCTACATACTATATAACAAAGTAGCTATCCATTCCTATCTGGTTTTATAACCTATCGTTTATTATTAAAAAGTGAGAGGACATAAACAGTAACATTTGCCTTTGCTACCTCCTCAGCTTAATATGAAGAGAGGGATGTAAGTAGTGGAA
Source organism: Ditula angustiorana (assembly GCA_963691745.1). Classification (NCBI taxonomy): domain Eukaryota; kingdom Metazoa; phylum Arthropoda; class Insecta; order Lepidoptera; family Tortricidae; genus Ditula; species Ditula angustiorana. The sequence goes on from OY829473.1 coordinate 250,103, forward strand.
GCGAGAGAAGTATGCCAAGACCGAAGCAAATGGCGTTCTGTGGTCTCTGCTTACCCCAAAGAGAAACAGGCGTGAGTATGTAATAATAACAATTTATCTAACAATATCATTTAATTTTTAAGTAAAATAGGAAGGCAAACAATCAAGTGGGTCACCTGATGGTAAGTAATCACCACCGCCTGCATCTATCCGCAATACTAAGGAGATTGCACATGCGTTGCCAACCCAAAGGGCTAAGATGGAATACCTCTTGTGCCAGTAATTGCACCGGCTGTCTTGGCCGCCACGCCGGAACACAACAGTGCAAGCACTGCTTAGCGGCAAGATGGTGGTAGACCGGGCCGACCTTGCACAAGGTCCTACCCCGCAAAAAGTAACTAAGCTATAATGAATGTAACTTGTTAATCAAGTTCCAAACCCAACCAAAATATTGCTTTGCATTGCTAAAACATGATTTCCTTTCATCCTTGGATAAAATCCACAAAGCCTATAAAAAATACACAATTTTCCGTTCACTAAACGATCGTTAAATGCCGCTAATGGTCCGGGGCACGCGACCGCCGCATCAGCGCTAATGCTGTCTGTTTATCTGTCTGTCCCGCGTGAACGCGTGAACCATGCGCCAGCTGTTTGTATTGTGTGATAAAGTTGTCTGTATGCGCGTAAACGCGTAAAGGTTATTGTGTTTTGGAATACTCGCACATTTAGGGCGTTGGTTGGGACTAGGAATGTAGGTATGTATGTACAGTAGGGGAAATATATTCACGTTCCACCTTAGAACCCTATCGCAATGACGCGACGCGTTAAACGCGTTAAATGTCATGCGTATGTGTCTTCGACTAGGTTCTACGTGGTACGTGTTTCAATTTCCTTGACTGTATATCATTTATTTATTATACAAAAATATAAATGTCAAACAGACATACAGAAAATTAGACGATGCTTGTCATATTATGCCTTTAAAATATAATACCACGTATGAAATTTACAGCAATTTACAGTAAAAACTATTTCTTTACAAAGTGTAAAATATTTTCAAAACACAGGTTTAGTGTTGTTGAAAATTATAAACTGATTAAATTATTTTATAGTATTAATAAATATAGCAATTTTTTGTAATTGAAATTAACTTTTGATTTTTAGTTACATTCAAATGTTTCATGCTATATCACCATGCCATGGAATGTTTCTGCCATTACCCTATTTTTTTTTGTGTTGTCATTATATAGCATTGAAATATAAATTTTCAAGGAAATAGTCATCGAGAAGATAGGGTTAATTTTTTTTATTTAAACTTTATTGCACAATACAAAAAATAATGTACAAATGGCGGACTTAATGCTCTAAATAAGGCATTCTCAACCAGTCAGGTCAGGTTACATAATTAAGAGATTCAGGCGTTACTTTGCGGAGGTCCATATCAACAAACTGGAACAAATTACCTTGCTACTCCGCGAAACGACACGCACGTGCCCGGCACTGGTTTCGCGGAGTAGCAAGGTAATTTGTTCCAGTTCGTTCAATCAGGTTACTTTAATGCTATTTGAGATACAGGATATTTTCAAACTTTCAACTACAACGTTAGCTAGTAAAGCTATATTTGTAACTTAATTTTTTACGCTTGAAATAGTTTCTTCCAGAAGACTCCTAAATCCAAAACTACTATTGTCTGCGATCACACAACTACCCCAAAAGCCTCATGTTTTCAACAATGAACACCAACTACTCGGTATAAGCATATATTTACAACAAAGTTCCTGCGTTTGAATAGTCCTACACACTCGGAAGTTAGCACGGGGCGCGCCAAGTCTCACAAAACCTAGCCGATGCCAAAACTTGGCCATAAACACTGGGTCGTAAGACTGCAATAGTTGGAAACTTGCTTGTTAACGCGGGACGCTTTCTAAACACCTAGCACGAAACTTCTCGACACGCGTTACTCGCTACGTAACTCAGTGAGTCTCTTTCTAACTAGTATAGTAGGAGAGAGACGTACTGAGTTACGTAGCGAGTTAACGCGTATCGAGAAGATTCGTGCTAGGTGTACAGTAGGGGAAATATATTCACGTACCACCTTAGAACGATATCGCGATGATGCGACGCGTTAAACGCCAGTGTATTTCATACAAATGTCATGCGTATGTCTCTTCGACTAGGTTCTACGGTGGTACGTGTTTCAATTTCCTTGACTGTACGTTTGTGAGGCACAAGTACTAAGGACTAGGTGCTTTTACTACACGTCATGTAAACTTTTACATTTTAGTAGATTGATAAACATGAAAGTGATCGTTTTCATCCAAGTTCAATCACCTCTATATAAAAATCGACGCAGAAAATTAAAAGCAGCAGATTTTTCACGTATCAAACCAACCACGTTATGACCAACGATCAACAAATAAATACTAAATCTGAATTTGAATTTTATACCTGTAAAAAAGCCTGTATAGCTTACTTGCAATAGATTTTAAGTGCACATTAAAATTTGAAATCAAATGAATGTCATTGCTGATATCAAAATGTTTTAGTTTTCTTCTCTAGAGAAGAATAATGACTTCTTCATCCTGCTACTTCTGGTATGATATTCCCGCTTTCGAAACTGAAGAGATGAAAAAGTTATTTAATGGGGACACAGTTCTATGTTGATGGGGATGTTCATGTATGTTGGTGGTTAGTAGTGTTGAAAAAATGTTGCTGCGTGTTTCATATTATTTAACCTATGACTCGCCTCGGCTGTCTGTGTATTCACAAGCGAAAAAAAGTAAAGTAAGAGTAATTTTAAACTATTAAAATTTGATGGGAACTTAATTGTGCTGAAAAAACGGTACGGCCGTACGGTTATTTATCCTGTGAAACGTTTTAGTGAACTTCCGGAACCGGTCACGCAGGTTAAAAAGGCTTTTAACGGTATAAATAAAAGGCGAATTAAATTAAGTACTTTTAAGAAGAGAAAATCACAGTAATTTATTTACTGAGGTTAAATGACATGACATTTCAAATTATTGTATCTACATAAAATGCGGAAAAGTTGGTTTCTGAAACCTTTATCTTCTTCCAAAATTTGAACATAATCGCGTAAGAAATAGTACTTTATTGTCGCGTAACGGCCTGGATTTGTAATAAGTCATAATATCATTTAGCCCCAAATTAATTAATGACTGCTATTTGTTTTTAAACCCCGTCTTAAACCAAGCGATCACCCTTAAATGTTTCAATGTAGGGTGTAAGATGATTCTATGATTTTAAGAGAAGTAATTAACTATTGTGATGCAGTTGCCAGTATTGAATCGATATACGTTCTACGTGAGATACAGTTACTGCTTACAGCACCTCTTTACAAGCTTACTGGCGTAGCTATTGCTGCCTCAGCCAGTTTAGGTTAGCTGTTGTGGTTCCTGAAACAAGTTAAGTCCAGTTCACCTAGCACGACTCGACCCGCGTCAACTCGCTACGTAACTCAGTGCGGCTCGTTCTAACTAGCGCAGTATGAGAGAGACGCACTGAGTTACGTAGCCAATTACGAGGTTTGTTAGGTGCCCTAACTCGCGTAAAACTTAATCATAACGTAACAGGGTACTTCGTTGCGAGTGTACGAGTACAATAACTTGTGCTTGTTAATGTTATTGAACTTGCAAGTGCTGTTGGAGTATTTCGGAATTAAAGTATACATTTTTTTTTATACAACATAGGAAGGCAAACTAGCAAGTGGGTCACCTGATGGTAAGTGATCACCACCGCCTATAGACACCTGCAACAACAAAGAGAGTGCAGATGCGTTGCCAACCCAGAGGGCTAAGATGGAATACCTCTTGTGCCAGTAATTACACCGGCTGTCTTGCTCTCTACGCCGGAACACAGCAGTGCAAGCACTGCTTAGCGGCAAGATGGTGGTAGACCGGGCGGACCTTGCACAAGGTCCTACCACCCGCACATATATAAACATAGTGAGAAACTGCTGTCGCAGCAAAAACATTACCGACGTTACACTACATTAGATATATTTCATTGCAACTTACAGAAGTTCACAGAAATAAATGTATGTACTTCACATAGTTTTTTTTTTATACAACATAGGCAGGCAAACGAGCAAAAATTGTGTCACACCCGGAACAGATTGCAACGAGGAGTTTGCAGATGCGCTGCCAATCTAGAGGGTTAAGATAGAATACCTCTTGTGCCAGTAATAGCACCGCCTGTCTTGCTCTCCACGCAAAACACATCAGTGCAAGCACAGCTGCTTAGCGGCAGGATTAGCAAGCAAAATGGTAGTGGCGATCCGGACGAACCTTGCACAAGGTCCTGCCGCCCACAAAACAAAAACCAATTTACAATAGTTGACCTTGTTTTAAATTAAGTAACTAAAGCTTATGGCACTGAAACGTGGCCGCTTACTATGGGCCTTATAAGAAAGCTCAAAGTCACGCAACGAGCTATGGAGAGGGCTATGCTTGGAGTTTCTTTGCGTGATCGAATCAGAAATGAGGAGATCCGCAGACGAACGAAAGTAACCGACATAGCCCAGCGGATTAGCAAGTTGAAGTGGCAGTGGGCAGGGCACATAGCACGGAGAACTGATGGCCGATGGGGTCGGAAAGTTCTCGAATGGCGGCCGCGTATTGGCAAGCGCAGCGTAGGACGACCAGCCACAAGATGGTCCGATGACCTCGTACAGGTGGCAGGAAGGCGCTGGTTGCATTCTGCTTCCAACCGGCCACTTTGGAAATCCATGGAGGAGGCCTATGTCCAACAGTGGACTTCTTGTGGCTGAGATGATGATGATGATGATGAACTAAAGCTGCTTGTACTATAGGTTTTATTCAACGGATATACATACTCATTTACTTGTAGTATCCATAAAAATAAATGACCCGAAAATTCACTTGCAACAGAAAAGCAATTGCGAAACAATTTTCCGAGGAACTATTAACTAGTCGCAATTCAGTAACAAATAGTGCAGGCGGCGACCGCTCTGCTCCTACAAGCTGCAATAACTGGAAAATACCAGTTTGCTAACGAGCTGACTTAAAAACTTTCACTGAATGAGAAACAACGAGCCGATAGGGACCTCGGAAGATTTCATTTTGCAATTTCACCTCGTTGTTTGTCGACTTAGCAACAACAATGTTCTTTGTAAAATTTATTTGTTAACTTGTAACAATGATGTTATAATGCATGGATATACTGTGTCATACTAAATTACAGCATAAAAACGGACCGACATAAGAATACAGGTTGATGCCAATGTTACAAATGCAAATTATTAGTTTACCAGTTATAGTAAGTGGATTTACAACTTTACGTCTAACTGCATAAAATAATCATTTATTTAGTTTCGTTTTTTCACAAGTTAATAGTATTGACAGCAGCGCCGTGGGTCCGACGCACTGACAGCGCGAGCGATTGTCGATTTGTTGTACTTTTGTTCGAATTTTGAGGCGGCCATATTTTAAACGCTGACTAGAAGTCCTTTACTTATAGGTCAGTGACTTGTAAGATAAAAATGTAAAATTGTTAACCGATACATCAGTAAACCATAGCAAACTTTTAAGGAAGCTAAACACCTATACAACGTGTTTCTAGCCTATAAACAAAAAATGAACACTGTTTAACACTTCTCAGGTATGCTATGACACAATTGTTTTTTAATTAGAGGCAAAAGAAATGAAAATTGTCCTAACAAATCTATGCCATCTAGTATTAATTTTTGTCCATAGGCTAGGGACATGTTGTATAGTGTTGACTGCGTAAGCCATAATTTTTACCAGTATTTGACATCATTATGTTCTCGTTTTCTCCGCATCTTCCCGTCAATTATTGGGACACTGTCAATACCGGTGTCTGTGGTTTGTAGGACTTAGTGCAAGGTCCATCCAGAAAGCTACCACCATCTTGCTGCTGGATTACCGACTGATATGGTGGTAGCGATCCAAACCTTGCACAAGGTCTTACTACCCGATTTTAGAAGTAAGAGCGTCTTTAAACATGCTGGTTTTCCCGAAGACGTCTATCATTTGGTCATAGAGTGTGTCCGGACGAAGCCTAGTAGGAACAGGTTGTTTGTGCAATAAAATTGGGGTTTGATTCCTTCAATGTGGGATCATTGCAAATGATTTTAGCTGAACCAACTAGCGATGCAGCAAGGTGTTTGTACAAATGTTTGATAAAATAGTTTCTTTTGTGTTGTGGATTTTTGATGTGTGTTTGTATATCATTGTATTGTTTTCTAATGGGGCTGATATGTTCAACTCTGATCAAAGCCCCTAAATAAATAAAGAATTAAATAAAAACTTGCTATTAGTACAATGCAATCCAGTATCACTACTAACAGCATACAGTAATCAATACCCAGCCGCAATACCCGGGTACAATCGTAGGAATGGCGGGTAATGTCGGACGCGCGATTACCGCTTTATGAATGGGGAAGCGGGTCGGAATTAACCTGATACCGGGTAATTTTGATCCGGGAATACCGACCGGTGAACAGTTATGGCGCACATCGCATTTGGAGGCGCGATTTGAGTGTATTCTGTGTTTTTAGGCGTGTTTAGGGTTCTATAACTCAAATGAAAAAAGGAGCTTATAAGATAACTTTATTCTTCGTCTGTCTGTCTGCCTGTCAAGACCCTATTGTTTAGGAACACGTGGAGGTATCGAGTTGAAATGCCGACTTTGCTCTCCGTCTGTCTGTCTAACAGCACCCAATATCTCAGTAACGCATGGAGGAATCAAGTTGAATTTCCTATTTATTTAGATGCCGTTAGCCTAGTGGTTAGTGACCCTGACTATGAAGCTAGAAGTTCTGGGTTCCAGAGACAAATGTTTGTATAATAAAAATGAATTTTTGTACCCGAGTCTTGGGTGTTATAATATGTATTTCAGTATGCTTTTATCTTTTCATACCAGTATGTCTGCATATCCGTTGTCTAGTAACCATAGTACAAGCTTTGCTTAGTTTGGGACTAGGTCAATTAGTATGATTAGTCTTAAGATATTTTTTATTATTTATTAATTAATAGCAAATACTCAGCTCTGCAGTCTTTTGGAGCTGTGACAATCAAGCTTTACAGACCTAAAAAATGCGGTTTCTTTTAAGTTTCGAAATATCTCAATGACACCGATGAAACTCCAGCACAGCCCCAAACCAAATTACGCCCAATCAACAAACACAAGTTAATAATTACGGGGAAGTTGTTGGGCCCGCAAGTTTCGACTTACATGAGGGGCAAACAGTATAATTGAGCGGATTGAATATTGATCGCTTCTGTATTGCGGGCGCGGAGGGCTCGCCGCAATCAGGTTATATATCTGGGCATACACTTAGTTTGTAGCTGTGACAAACTTAATGGACTGTATATGTTAAAAGACAAGATGTAAATTATGATAGGTAACCTTGTGCAAGTTCCACCACCATCGCTACCACCATCTTGCTCGCTAATCCTGCCGCTAAGCAGCAGTGCTTGCACTGTCGTGTTCGGGCGTGGAGAGCAAGACAGCCGGTGCAATTACTGGCACAAGAGGTGTTCCATCTTAGCCCTCTGGGTTGGCAACGCATCTGCAATCTCTTTGGTGTTGCGGGTGTCTGTAAGCAGTAGTGATCACTTACCATCAGGTGACCCATTTGCTTGTTTGCCTTCCTATTTCAGAAAAAAAATTAAAAGAACAAAGAGAAATGAAGAAAGTTAAAAGAATAAAGAGAAAAGTTATAATTTGAAGAAGATTTCAGTGTCGACTTTGTACCAGTCGCGGTCGAGACGGCGGGACCTTGGGGTACAGAGGGTCGGGACTTCTTTAAGGAGCTTGGTCGCCAGCTATGCTTTTCCACCAGAGATGTGCGAGGATGCTTAAGAACCAATAGAATCGCTTCATTTACCTCGCCTCGGTCAGCACAGCTCTGGCGGAAACGGCTCATTGGTTCTATACAAACACATCCCTCGCTACGCATCCTCGCACATCTCTGGTGGAATCGCAGCCTAATGGGAACTTTTGAACCAGGCGCGACACACAGCGGGGATTTTTATTAGGATAAGTGAATTAGATTAATTTTAGACGAAACTTATAGTGGATCCTATTTTTTTTGTGAAAATCTACTGACGAAGCCTGGTGCTGAGTTTTAGTTTCTGTATTTTAATTTTATTTAAATGTACGCTTTTATGGAATGAAGTTTAAATTAAACAAAGTTAATGTTTGTGAATTTAAAATAATAAACACTATTCTTTACTAAGTATAAAACAGAGTCCTCATATCTTAATAATAAACTACACAATATATCTCAATTTAATTCTTGTAACCGAAATGTCATTCGATTTTTATTTTTGGAAAATTCGCAAGGCATTTAATGATTCATTTATTCATAGGGTATGGCAGTTGGTAATGTAGCGGAATTAGAAAAATGCAAGGCACGGATTGTTGAGGTTGCAGATTTGAGTCCAGCCGTGCTGTCAGGTAGCATTTAAAAATCAAATTTAATGACATATATATTTGTATTAATTATAATAAAATTCATTCCTTTAAAGGTAATTATACCGCCGTTGTTATCGCTAATGCATTATTTACATTTATATTATCAGCCGAGTTATTCGCGCATGCGCGTTCATAAATATCCACAACGCGCTAAACACGTCTCTCTCCGTTTACATATCATTGCTGTCCAAAGAACAAAACTAGAATTATAGCAGATTGGCCAAAGTGGCTCATTTGTGGTTTTATCTATTTATTTATTAATCTTATTGCACAGAAATACATTTAAATGTACACAAGGCGGACTTCATGCCTTAAGGCATTCTCTGCCAGTCAACCTTTAGACAAAACAAAAATCGCTGTAGGTAGTGCAACACGATATAATATAATTAGGTTTTCGGCATTTTTTTATATCAGCCGTAATTTAAAACACGTGCTGTTACCTAAACAACTAATATCAGTTTCGTAACTGTTCATCATATCAGTTTAGTAACGATTTTATTAATAAAACTGGTATTAATTATTGCAATGTTGGCAAATACAATGTTTTTGATTTTGACCCATTATAATGGAGATTGCCGAAAGCCACCAAGGAGCTGATAATACTGCGTTAACGATAAAGATAGAAAAAATAAATTTATTCCTTATTTTTAAATTACAAGCAAAAATAACATTACGACAAGAAAAGTAAAAATATATATTCACGCGTTTAAAGGCACGATAGGATCACCAGGACCCTCGGGGTCCGCCATCCTTGGTCACGAAGGCGTGGGTAATCGGGCGAGGAGAATAACGTACGGAATAGTTGAATCACAATTTTAATCTAAACAGCAATCAACGAAATACAACCGTCTTTATGATAATTGGACACTATAATAACGATCCTAACCGACGTTCTGCAGAACACGTGATGCCTCGTTGAGATTCAAAACGATAATGATCTAATGGCGGCCGATTGCCACTCTGTCAAACTCTATGACAGTTCTAACCGGTCCGAATTGCACCAGTGTTCTGCATTACGTCAGAGCGTGCAGGATGTCCCCTTAAACCCGACCAGATCAGTCACTTCATCCAGCACGCTCTCAAGCATTACGATTTTATCAGATCCGATGTCAATCAACTTGGCCGTATCGTCTAGCTTGCTCTTAATTGCCGCCATTTTATTGGACGCGCCGTCACGTTTTTAAGAACCCATCGTATTTTTTAATTATAATTATTTAAATAACTAACTTTTACTCGTATCCGCGACTTCCATTGGTCAGCGTAGTTTTTGAATTATACACGAAATATCAATTCAACATACAAGACCAGTTTGTGTGGAAAAAAAAAAACTTTTTTTACGAAATCTGTTTTTTTTTCCAATTTTGCTTTCCAGGAAACCTTATTCGGATTAGGTACTATAACCATGTTAAAAAAATAGCCAAACCGGTACAGATTCCGCTCGTAGCCACGAACATTTCATTAGTATTTACATGCTTTTTCATACAAACAATTTTGCATCTAGCGAATTTAATGCCTTTAATTTCCAATACCTATTATATTGGGAACGTTCTGTCTGTCCTTATCTCATCAGCGCCGCTTACAAAGAAGCGCACTTAGCTCCCTCCCGAGGGCGGAATTACAATTCCTGAGCTCTCTTGTGATTGATTCACAACCGCGTAGCACCGCTACGCCGTAGCACTTCCTACGCCGTAGACCCTCTACGGCCAACGACCGCGTTCCCACTTTTTTACGACGACAGCGGAAAACTATTTCCGCGCGGAAATACGTTGTTCGCAAAAAAACAATATTTATATGTACTGCAGGGAAAATAAGGTTTTACCCTGGATATATCAGATACTTGAGAGAAAGCAGATGGGGTTATTTCTCCTTTACAGTCGGAGAGGTGTAAAGGAGTTTTATGCTGAATTGAATACGGAAGGCGGATGGTTTTGCGCATCTTTTTTGTTTTTTCACAACAAAAATATTCTGTAGAACATACATCTGTCTGTATATTTTGTGTCTGTATTAACAAGAATGTAATTTGGCACACACTTTGTTTTAAAAGACTATGTTATGACAGCACAAAGAAAAATTGTGGTAATGGCAGGACTCAAACCTGCAACATCAGCATTCTGTGCCTTGCGTTGTGACACTTTGTTTTGTTTGTCTATACTAATATATTAAATAGATAAAGTTTGTTAGTTTGTGTGTAGGTTATCTTCGAAAGTACACATTCGATTAAAAAGTATTTTACTAATATTTAGAGTGAACTTTCTGGAAGTACGTAGGCGTAGGCTACTCTTATCTCACTACAGCTACTGATAAATAAACGGATTTCGACTTTTTGTCATATTTTGTGTCAAAATACAAATGGTTCGTGACATTAATATTTCGGGCGTTTTATAAAAAAAAAGTTGTGCTCAAATCTTAGACAAGAATACGTTGAAAAATTATTTCGATAATCGTTACATGCAAATCCTACATAACTACTGAGATCAATACTTAAGAGAAGTGTGAACATACCGCTCTCCATACAATCGGCGATAACGTATAGCCATGATTTTTTTGTATGATGTCATTATGCCCTAGAACTAAGTTTGTATGTTTTGATTTTTTAAATATTCTTAATAGTTTCAAAAATATTGACGCTTTTTTGTTTTGAATGAAACTTAATGCAAATATTGTCAAATAATAAAAAAATCAAAACAAACAAACCTAGTTTTAGAACTAGGTTATGCTTTAGAGCATACTGACAACATACCAAAAATTGCGGATATTGCAGGTGGTAGGACCTTGTGCAAGGTCCGTCCGGATCGCTACCACCATCTTGCTCGCTAATCCTGCCGCTAAGCAACAGTGCTTGCACTGTTGTGTTCCGGCGTGGAGAGCAAGACAGTCGGTGTAATTACTGGCACAAGAGGTATTCCATCTTAGCCCTCTGGGTTGGCAACGCATCTGCACTCTCTTTGTTGTTGCAGGTGTCTATAGACGGTGGTGATCACTTACCATCAGGTGACCCACTTGCTTGTTTGCCTTCCTATGTTATATAAAAAAAAAACATTGCCATAGGTTAAGGGTGGGGTATAGGGTGGAAAACGTTATCGCCGTTTCTGGAGAGCGATTTTTGGCGCTGGGTTCACACTCCTCTTAAATTCATTATGAAATCTTCTGACAGTCAATTTGATACTAAAATGCATTGCTTGACAAGGAAGTTAACGTCACACTTATTGTAATAACGTTCCACAGTGGCCCGATTTCATCTATTCTGGTTTAAACAGTTGTACTGCAAAGGTCGACCTGAGGTATTTAGATTGGTTTTAAATACAAATTAGTACTCAGAATATATTGTAATCCTAAACACACAGAACTGAAGTATAGGCCAAACATCAGTAAATAAATTTTGAGCAGAAAATTCTGAAAACAGCAAACGAAGCTTTGTTAGGGGCTATTTGTAAATATTTAGCCTTTGTTTTATTAAAATTAGAGTATCCTAGCAAAAGCAGGGTTAAATGGGAGCGACCACAAATCATCGTTTAACCCACATTACAAAATCAGGCAGTTTGCAAAATTTCTGATTTAAGTTGTAGGCACGAATTGGTCATTATTTACCTACGATTTTCTACCTACCAAATCATCATTAACCTAAAATAAAATTTTGAATGCTATAATAATATAATGAATGGCAACACAAAGAAAAATTAGGGTAATGGCAGGATTCGAACCTGCAACATCAGCATTCCGTGCCTTGCGTATTCCAGTTTCCGCCACATTACCGCTAAATTTAAATTTAATTTTAATGTAAAAAAAATACATAAAGAAAAATCGAAAAAATTTAGAAATAAATAATTTCGATCACAATAATAAAATTTTGTTTAAATCTATATTTAGACGATCGATTAAACGAATGTTCTGTGGTTTTGATTACAAAGCTAGAGGTTGCAGTTTCAATGTCCTTTAGAGGCAAGTTTTGTATGATGAATATGAATGTTTGTATTGGAGTCGTGGATAACCAATTTAGTGGAGATGTTGTTTGCGACAAGAACGAAAATAGAACGACAATCGATCGCAGCGAACTAGTTTTTATAAACTGCCATGACCAATTGGTCATGTGCAGTGGCAGAGGGGAATGCGTGCGCTTGCCAAGTCTTTTGGTTAAATTGTCTAAGCGTGGATGTTATGTATTTAAATAAACGCACAGTTTTTTACCAGCTTTCTTATTGTTACAGGTTTACGTTGGCTTTTTCGAGATTTTTTTTCTCTATTCAACGTTTTCAGTAGTTAAAAGATGTTATAGTACATTGTTAGGTCCTTAAATAGTAATATGTATGGTTTAGTATCTTATTATTATTATTTAACATCCTATAAACCTTAGTTTACTATTTAACTTTGATATAAGTATATGTATGAAAATTCATTATTATACAAACAAAACATAAATAATGAAAAGAGATTTTTCCATATTTTTTTTATAAAATATTAACTCGAATGCCCTAGTGGATCATCTGATGATAAGTGGTCACCGCCGCCCATAAACACCCTCAACGCCAAGGAGATTTGTAAAAGCGCTGCTAATCCCGATGGCTGAAAAAAAAGTTGTTTTTGAAGTCTTATAAATACACTTTCGTACTGATATAAATGCACTATTACTGACGTCGGAACGGGTACTATACGGCCGTCATCGTCACTCCGTTTGGTACGGGTTCGACGACGTACAGAGGTGTGTGAGCCCATGAGTGCAGGCAGATATTGGTCCATCTGCCGGGACGCTTACGGTCATAATATGGTCCGGTATAGTGGGCGGAAACGGTTAATATGTCCACAGAATGACCCAAATGTCTTCAACTGTTACACCCAGTTGTAGCAGCGAACGTGTTGATTCTAGCCGTTTACCTTTTTCAAAGTCTAACCAACCAGAGTTATCCATTTCCAAAAACAACCTTATGCAAAATGCCACTGTGTCGACTTTCTAACTACACAACTTCGATTGATACAAAGTTGGAAATGTACGTTGACGATTTGCTCTTTAACCCTTACAATAGGGCGCAAGTCTCTAAAAAATGTTCAACTGTTTTGGACTCTATTTCAAAATGATAAGGTTCAATTTAAGATGGCCATAACCCGTGCCCTATTAAAGGAAGGGCCCGATAAAACACTACTTTGTTTTAGGGATGTAGCGGAGGTGGGTTTACTGGAACCGGAATAAGAGCCGGAGTGGATGTAGGTTTAAGGGTGGTAAGACCCTGTGCAAGGTCCGTCCGGATCGCTACCACCATTTTGCTCGCTAATCCAGTCGCTAAGCAGCAGTGCTTGAACAGTTGTGTTTCGGCGTGGAGAGCAAGACAGCCGGTGCAATTGCTGGCCCAAGAGGCATTCCATCTTAGTCCTCTGGATTGGCAACGCATCTGCAATCCCTTCGGTGTTTCGGGTATCTACAGGCGGTGGTGATCACTTACCATCAGGTGACCCACTTGTTCCTTTGCCTTCCAATGTTGTAAAAAACAAACTTGTATTACACACACAAGCTCGGTACAGCTAGCACGAACCTGAAAAACGCGTGACTCATTGCGTCTTTCTCCTATTGGGCTGTTATAACGAGACGCACTGAGTTACGTAGCGAGTTAACGCGTGTCGAGAAAGTTCCGGCATTTCGGAGTCGAAGTCGAAACCTGTGACATCCCAACTTTGTTTACAGTTTCCAGTTGGTTTTAAGTTTCAGGTTTGTTCAGTTTTCAGTTGTGTTTACTTTAACAGGTGGGTAAAAGATTGGAAACTTAATGGTATTATGGTAAACTTTTATTAGATTTTTGTTCGTTTTATTAAAGTTAAAACGTTTGTTAAATTAATAACAAAATTAATATTTGTAAAGCGCTAGCTGACCCGAAAGATGTTGTTTAGCCAAAACGTCAGATACAGACATAGAAAAATTTGTATCGAAGAAATTAACAACCTTTTTTACATATTCCTCTGGGCAGTTTTTCTAACGTTTATTTCTATAAAGAATCGGGCTATTATGAATACTTTGAAACTTAAAAATAGTCCAATCGGTAAAGTTGTGCTTATAACAGAATTAATCAAATAGAAATTATATTAAGAGGGTGTTTAGAAGGTTAATTTGCAAATGCTGCGTTCATAGCTGATCCAGTGTTGCCGAGGACTAAGATGGAATGCCTCTTGTGCCAGTAATTGCACAGGCTGTCTTGCTCTCCACGCCGGAACACAACAGTGCAAGCACTGATGCTTAGCGGCAGGGTTAGCGAATTTTTTTTTTGTGCAGATTATCACGAAAGATTACGAATTAGAAATAACCAGACGTAAAAATTGCTCTTCTCTATTTTCAAGTAACAAGATTTGTAATGAAGTACGAATTTTCTACGAAAGATTCTATTGGAATAACGCATGTCTAGGTACAGATTTTTCAGAATTAACGTACGGAGTTTAAAAAATATATATTTAGGGTAAAATTGAGCCGAGTTATCAATTTAGTTACTTCGGTAAGAAAAATAATAAAAATAGACCACAGTTAAGGTAAAATAGGAACATTAGATTCATAAGCAAAAACTGTTACTTAACTACTAATGGAAACAATTTCTTGGCTAATCCGCGAACCCAGTGTCAGCAATCGAGAAAAAGACAACGCCTGTGCTGAATACCTTATAAAAGAAATAAAACAAGCAACACAAAACGCGACCATAACCCAACCACCAACACCAACAATACCACTCGACACGTGTTTTACCTCTCCACGAGGCATCATCAGGAGCTATTGACCTCTCGACAGTCAGTCGACTGTCAGTCTGTTACTTAACTGACTGACGAGAATGATGAGACGTAACGTCACGTCAAGTCTTAAAGAAACAAATACATTCAATAAATATATTTTTCTTTCAGCTAAGTGAAAAAGAAACTCCTAACATCGAGCAAACAGCTCACGAAAGCACCGGAGACATTTCTAAAGCTTTAAATTCATAAGCTTTTCAGATCGCTCCTTTGAAAGCGTAATGAACGAAAATTACTGTATCAATACGAGAGATCTCTCGTGAGCAATTAACTGTCTTAGAAAACGGAACTCGGGGAAGCAGCTCACAAGTAAAAAAATTAAAAAAAAGAAAAAGACATACATGTATCGTGGTACATCTGTTTAATTAGTGAAACTCAATACAGATTTATGGTTTAGTTTTAGGCTTTTTTGTCTGTCTGTCTGTCAAGACCATTTTTCTCAAGAACGCGTGGAGGTATTAAGTTGTAATTAATATCAAATACTCAAATCTGCAGTCCCTAGAGTCGTGAAAAAAATCAAACTTCTAAGTCAACGCAATCAAAAGATACGGCCGTTTATGCCGCATGTTTCATACATTCGCGAGGCACTTGGAAACCTATAGGGTATTTACCGTTGGCCTAGAACTATGAAATTTGGCAAGAAGCAAGGTGTCACAGCACAAATAACTCAATAAATCCGAAAACCGTAAATTTGTTAGTTAACTAACATAAAAAAAATGTTAGTGCTACAAAGCAAAAATGCGATAGATGTTCTTGATGACGGAACCCTCGGTGCGCGAGTCCGACTCGTACTTTACCTTTTTTTTTTAAACTAGGAAAGCAAACGTACAGTCAGTGGTCGTAAAACCAAGACGACCGCAGATGCGTTGTCAACTGACAGATCTAAGATAGAATACCTCTAGTGCAATTCCACCGGCTGTCTTGCTCTCAACGCCGGAACACAACAGTGCAAGCACTGCTACTTAGCGGCAGGATTAGCGAGCAAGATGGTGGTAGCGATCCTTGCACCCGCAAAACGTGTAGCTTTTAGCTCAGTGAGTCTCATAGTAACTAGGCAAGTGCACCCAGCACGAACCTTTTTGACACGTCGTAACGCGCTACGTAACTCAGTGCGTCTCTTTCTAACAAGCTCAGTAGGAGAGAGAGGCACTGAGTCACGTAGTGAGTTAATGCCTATAGAAAACTTTTGTGCAAAGTGCATTGATAAACAATACAAAATGATATAAGTTTTTCCTGTATGAAAATAGTATTTTATGCAACTGTTGCATAATGAGGGGTCTTAAAACACGAGTGTGGTTTTATGAAACGAGCGTCAGCGAGTTTCATAATAGGATCACACGAGTGTTTTAAGACCTAATTATGTACAGTTGCATACATTACTTTATCTACACACATATCATAAATGCAAAAAAACGTAACAGCAAAAAAGCAACAAACGAATAACTACAGTAATGACGGCCATTCGATCCATCCGTCAAGCCAAACGTTTTTTTGAAATCATAGACAAACGCATGAAGTCCCTATCCTCATGTCACTCGAGATCATATAATGACCATTACAGTACAGAAATCAGTACTGTAATGACCATTACAGTACAGATTTGCCTACTACCACAGACAAATTCTCATAATAACATTGGTTGTAATAATGCTGGTCATTTCCTATGGTTTCTAAACGCATTATAGAGCATTTTATAATATATGTGTAGATAAAAAAAATTATCAAACTGACAGAATCATACTGTGGCCCGTCGCTGGTTGTAGTACACTCAACCACAGAAGCAGATTAACAATTATGAACCTTGTCTAAACATTTTAGGCTGACCGTACAAAAGGGCAGTCCGACCAAGGTAGTACCATACTCTTACTGAATATTAGGGTAAAGTAGTATCTTGACATTGCATTTCGTACGGTGAACGAGAGAGAAACCTAAACATGGGCAGTGGATCAGCGATTCTCTTGTGATCGCGGGCTCCTGTGGATGGCAGAGTCCACTTCCTATCAGTTGACCTGTTTGCTCATTGTCCTCTATTAATAAAACTAGCTTTTGCCTGCGACTTTGTTCGCGTAGTTTCTGAATTACATTGTATACCCGTGCGAAACCGAGCAGGTCGCTTGTCTTACATTTTTTTATGAAATAGGAAGGCAAACAAGCAAGATGGTTACCTGATGGTAATCTATCACCACCGCCTATAGACACCTGCAACAACAAAGAGAGTGCAGATGAAAATGAAAATGAAATTTTGCATGTAGGCCATATAGGCTCTTTTACATGTCTGAATCTACTAGCGCTTCCGAAAATGGAAGAATGCGTTGCCAACCCAGAGGGCTAAGATGGAATACCTCTTGTGCCAGTAATTGCACCGGCTTTCATGCTCTCCACGCCGGAACACTGCAAGCACTGCTGCTTGGCGGCAGGATTAGCGAGCAAGATGGTGGTAGCGATCCGGACGGACCTTGCACAAGGTCCTACCACCTGTTAAATTTACACAGTACAAATTTAAGTCGCTATCCGTTCATCTCTGTCCTAAATTCTTATAGTGTATATTGGACCGCTTTCTTCTAAACTAAGCAACGCATTTTGATACAGTTTTGACCGTTATTTAGAGATTTTTTACAGATGGTTTTTTTGGGTGGTAGGACCTTGTGCAAGGTCCGTCCGGATCGCTACCACCATCTTGCTCGCTAATCCTGCCGCTAAGCAGCAGTGCTTGCACTGTTGTGTTCCGGCGTGAAGAGCAGGACAGCCGGTGTAATTACTGGCACAAGAGGTATTCCATCTTAGCCCTCTGGGTTGGCAACGCATCTGCACTCTCTCTGTTGTTGCAGGTGTCTATAGGCGGTGGTGATCACTTACCATCAGGTGACCCACGTGCTTGTTTGCCTTCCTATGTTGTATAAAAAAAAAGTATATTAAATTCTTATTATATCCGTATGAAGTCAAGGCGGGTCCCTAATCTACACTTATATAATAAGGAGGTAAAGTTTGTTTGTTTGTGAGTTTGTTTGAATGTAGGGTGTAATCTCTGAAACTACTGAACCGATTTCAAAAATTCTTTCACTAATAGAAAGCTACACTATCCCTGAAGGACATAGGCTAATAATTTTACGCGAACGAAGTCGCGCGCGTCCGCTAGTATATAGATACACGTGTAACAAAACAACCGATGCCAAATTTAATTAATCCAAAACGTGATCGGAATGATTTGGACATTACTTTCTGCTGGCCATTGACCAGATAGCCGGCGATAAGGCCGTGGGTTATAATTGATAGCACACCCTTGGAATGTATCAAGAATGTACATTATCTGGACCTGGTATGAGTTACAATACCGGCCTAATGTGAGTCGGACTCGCGCACCGAGGGTTCCGTCATCAACAACATCTAGTATCGCATTTTTCTTTGTAACACCAGTAAAAACATTTTTTTTGTGTATATTAACTACAAATTTACGATTTTCGGATTTATTGTTTTATTTGTGTTGTAAGACCTTGCTTCTTGCCAAATTTCATAGTTCGAAGTCGACGGGAAGTAGGTATCCCATCGGTTTTTGAGTGCCTTGCGAATGTATGGAACATGCGGCACAAACGGCCGTATCTTTTGATTGCGTTGATTAAAACCCACACGGAAAAAAGTCAACAAAAACCCCACATAAAAATAACTTACAAGGTTAACAATTGGTAGTCTTATCGCTTAAGAGCGATCTCTTCCAGCCAACGAAATTCAATGGCCGTAACATGACCGGTCTAGTTTAGTTTATCTCTCCGCGCGTCTCTTTCTTATGACACTAGTAAGACAGAGATGCAGCTATACATGTAAATTAAACCTGGGCTGGTCATGTTAGGGCTAATGGTACTTTACCTAGCATTACCAAATACTATTAGTTGGTTATGTGGCGAAATTGGAAAACGCGAGACTTGCCATTACCCTAATTTTTCTTTGCGATGACATAGCATTTTTTAATAATTTTAATGCTACGCTGAAATTATCATAGAATAGTATTACCTTTACTAAAGTCTTTTGTTAGCTTAAACAAATCGTACCTTTAGAATTAAAGCGACTCAATTCTGAATATGACATTTCCCAAAATTAAACCCTATGTCTTTTAATTAAGGTGATATTTTGGGACGTGTATAATTCAGAAATGGGTCGCTTTAATTCTAAAGGTGCGAAATATATCTAGAATCATTTCCAGTGTAGATTGTACGTCTGTGTGTAACCCTTTAGAGATAACGACTGTATTTGCATTTGAGAATTTCCTGCCTAATGTCCTGGGCGCGAACAGTGCGAAGAACAAAGGCCTGCCTTGCGGGAAGTCGGCAGACTGGAATGGCTTATCATTAGAAACCCAAGGACCTTGTGCAAGGTCCGTCCGGATCGCCACCATCTCGCTCGCTAATCCAGCCGCTGTGCTTGCACTGTTGTGCTCCGGCGTGGAGAGCAAGACAGCCGGTAAAATTACTGCCACAAAAGGTAATCCATCTTAGCTGTCTGGGTTGGCAACGCATCTGCAATCTCCTTGGTGTTCATCCAAATCTTTATTGTACGAAAAAGCATAAATGACAAAAATATACGGTAATGTAGAAAGATGAACTTGTCTCTTGAAGGGATCTCTTCCAGTTAAACTGTTTGATGTTTGAACAAAGTATGCATACAGGCCAACTGTATAACTTATTTAAAACAGTGTCGAAGGTTAGCTTACGTGGACAGAAGAGCCTTTGTTCAGTCGTAGAACCCTTAACAGTTTAAATGCTGAGGCAAAAATTTGGAAGTCTCTGGTTTTTACCCAACTGCCACTAGAAGGGTTATCCGCTTTCTGTATGCTGTGTTTAAATATTCTTCTCCCTCACAGATAATACTTGCGGCAATAACACACACAATGAATCAAATTAAGATGTTATATGCACATGATTTGTAGAGTTTGTGACTAGCTTGTTTAACCCCGCAATTACAGACTCTGTTGTGTGAAATAAGAACACGTTTTTGTGTCTCTCATAGCCTTTATTTAGTTTAGGATACAAGCAAGCTACTCAAATAAACATGCAAGCTTAGACAGCTGTTTTCTTAATGTCTCTCTGCTACAGTACGCCTGACCTCAAAAATCTATATCTATAGGCAATGCATGCAACTGTGTGTCTGTGTCTACGAACCCAGCGCCCCCTATAGACCCGCCTTGAGAAGAGTAAGCCAGAATAGTTTTAATTTAAAGCTCTACTGAGACTAATATTGCTTAGGAGGCTCTAAATGACTTAATACGACGGCAGACTTATATCTACGTTAATGGCAACGAAGCTTTAAAGCGAAGCATCATAAAATCCATGCAATTCCAAATTTAAGTCTATTCAAACTTAAATTTGGAATTAATGGCATCTAGCGTGTGGCAACGTACATTAATAAAGAATAAAATAAAACACTTAAGAAAACTTTGGCAGTCTAACGAGTTTCCGTGCTTTAAGATGAAAAAAAAACGCGAGGTGCCGCGCCGTCAGCGAGCCCTGGAGCGCTCAACGCAGTGCCGCGGCGACAGTCTCAGCAGCCGCACGTATCGCGTCGCGACGCTTAGCTGCGATATCTCCCGATCTCCAGTGACCTGAGTGTTCTGTAAAACAGTGGTGACTTGTGAAGTGTCAGTGTTGTGTTTAAGCGATGTTAGTGAGTGATTAGCACAACGGGCTGGTACGGAGAGCCGACACTGCGCGAGGTATGCATTCAATATTAAGTGACTTCTGCATTAATAAGGGGTAACGCGTTGAGGAGTAAGCTTTGATGTTGGTAGGTGTACGTGATTAGTGAATCTGGCGCAACGTTAAGGATTAAAGGCTTCTACATGAACGTGACATACGTAGCGCACGCAGGTTTTAAGATAGGCGATTGAATTTGACCGTTTGGCTGAACCAAGTTTTAGGCAGCCTGAATGATTTTTAGAAGCTTTCTTCGTAGCTGCTCTAACCACTTATAATTGCGTAATTGGTTGAAAATGGTATACAAATTAACTTGTGAATCGAATGTCATAATAGCGAATGACGAGCTTTTGTTAATAGAACCTTCTGGTAATCTCGTTAAGCATTGAGTTTTGGTTTTCAGATTGAAATCCTGAAATCGGAAGCCTGTTGAAATTTTGTAGACTGACTTTACTTCAGGTTTTCTGATGGAGGCGGTTAAATCAATTAATAAGGTGCCAAATGGATTATCTAATTTGTTTTTCTTTATACTTTGCTATGAAATAATAGCCAATTAAATTATAGTTTACAATTGACTAAATCAAATCTACATAGCACGGCAGAGAGTTTCTCTAACGGAGATTATATATTGACTACAGCCTTCAGCAAACTATGTAAGTGTCAAGAAGTCAGATCAATAAATAAGTATTTAAAATTATTTTCAGTCTCGAATCTACTAATTCTTAAAAGTAGTCTGCTATCTAGAGGTACCTCTATTATTTTCAGTTAGAGGTACCTCTAGATAGCAGACTAATTTTAAGAATTAGTAGATTCGAGACTGAAAATAATTTTAAATACTTATTTATTGATCTGACTTCTCCCATAATGGTAAATTAAGAGTTTTATAAAAGGCTACAAAGATTCTTTAATAGGTACTCTTTTACAATTTGTTTTATCGGTAGAGCCACAATGGCTAGCTGCATAACGTAAGGACAGGTCCAACCGGGGTAGTACTATACTCGTATAGTATACCTACTAGCGTTTAATAGTGTTTTTTGCCTTAAGACCAAGGCTCAACCACTTGACGGATATAACAAAAGAATTGTCAATGGCATTGTTTAAACAACTGCACAATTATTATTATTATTTATCCGGAAATTCATTTATTTAAACTTTATTACACAATACAAAAAATAATGTACCAACGGCGGACTTAATGCCGTAAGGCATACTCAATCAGTCAACCATCAGGCTAAACAGTAAATCAGTGCAGGAGCGTGAATAAAAACAAGAATCAGATCAGCCGGAATATACATACAATATATAGGTATCGATATGTTACTATGACAAGGGAATTCCTCGATGACAGTAATCTTAATTTTGATAATGATTGATTTAATTTAGTAGATAGATATGACTTTTGTATATTATTTATTTGGAATAAATTGTGGACATTATTATCTATTATTTAAGATCTATTTTGTATAATTATTGTATTTGCCAGACATTAGAATACCCATATTATGTTATTATTTACACCATTGTGTACCTTTAAGGCAGGTTACATTGATAAAAAGACATTTTATAACATCTGTACACAAATATATTCTCTACTAACCACCAATAAAAAAAATAGTTTTGAGTTACGTTAAATAAGAGATCCTGAGCAACAAACTGGATCAAATTACCTTGCTACTCCGCGAAACCAGTGCCGTGCACGTGCAAGATACCTGTGTCTGTGCGACATAATATACATATATATTTCATGCACAAAACCAACCCTTCTCCGCTTCCAGATCCAGAGCCCCACGGCAACCTAAAGGCCACGAGCTCTATACTACAAAATTTACAAGTGACAGTTTTAATTTGGCAGAGGTATTCCATCTTAGCCCTCTGGGTTGGCAACGCATCTGTAATCTCTTTGGTGTTGCGGGTGTTTATAGCCGGTGGTGATCACTTTCCATCAGGTGGCCCACTTGCTTGTTTGCCTTCCTATTTCATAAAAAAAATAATTGGAAAGTTTTGCATACAAAAATGTGACAAATATGTTAAATTGTAGCACTCGTAAGTTATCTAGTTGCTCCTTTCCTCACAACTCACATTCTAAGTTGGAATATAAGGGAGATTTCGCTCCGCCCTTTAAAACAAAGGCAGCCTACCAGGCCTATTAAAAATTGAGTGTATGCGCATTCGACCATACTCGTATAGATAAGCTTTAACGCACTCCAGTGATCGTTTATGTGCCGAGTGCCATCACGGGGTTCAGTACAAACGACTATGGTAACGGGATATACTCCCGGTTATCTTTCTAAAGGTCTCACTTTTGACATTAGAGGCACAGTATATAAATACAGCAGTACCGAAACTGGGCGTATTTGTTGAGATAGATACCTACGCTCCGGTGGAGCGTTAGGGTTGTCCTCTTAATTTTTGTAAAATTGATAAGTTATATTATTATCATTATTATTGAAAAAGTTCGTATTACTTCATAAACATTCGGCGGGCGACATGCGTCAAAAGGAAGGCGCCGCCTGCGCCCGCCTTCCACCCGCAATGCTCTGGCGCACCGCTAGGGTTGGGCTGCTTACTATAATACTATCACAACGCGCGACACAGAGTGAACGGGCGCGCGCGCGGCACGCCGGTAACCTATTGCGATTAACCTATGCCATAGGTAATGCGGCGAACGCACCTACAGTGCGGAGTGGAACCCCCCTGCCTTAGCGGCCGTGTTGAGCGTGCGTCTGTGTGAGTGCGCAAGTTTCGTGCGTTTGTATGTAGATTCCTTTCTGCTTATATGTATACTGTGTGAAAGGGCTCCTGATAAAACTTCGTTTCATCAACAAAGGGACGTTCGTGTCGCTTTGTTTCTAAGTTTTTTGTTGCTTCGAGGAACCAAGGGCTCTTTAGGGGTGAGGGTGCTCGGGAACACTTCACGATGGCTGTAGTAAGTTGCTATAATTAAATGTTACGTTTGGCGTTTGCTGTTAAGAGGAGTGTGAACCCAGCCCTAAAAAGCGCTCCCCATACAAACAGCGATAACGTTTTCCACCTAAAGCCTTAATCTATGGTAATGATTTTATGGTTTGTATGTCTTGATTATTTAAATACGGATCTTAATGAAAACTCACCAAGCTTCTACGGTCGTGAGCTAAAAACTCTGTGGAAAGCTATAGGATGTTAGGCTGACAGTTCACGGTTAAGTTAAGCCTAATCGGATCAAAGTTACACCACGTCCGTGACAAACGTCTGAACGTGCCACTTGACCCCAAACGGTGTCAACGGCACTTCAGCTTCTAACGCCTCGCTCGAGCCCTGTAGCGCCATTGTCGCTAAACGTTTATCTCAACACAACTACGCTTATTTCTATTCATGTACAGACACCCAATTGGATTCATAGGCTACTGGAGAACCTTTTCACAATAAACGTAATAGTGACTTATGAATAAATGTCTCTCAGCGATGACGCATTGCCACAACGTTCTACAGTGGAGTATGGATCAAATTGGTTGACTATATACTCTAAAGCAACAGAGGCGTAAAGGCCATTTATGTCAACGCATATCAAGCTTGTTCCGTCCCTCTTTGGTATACGGATTCGAAGTTTCCATTTCCAAAACATATTATGGTAGAGCCCGACTTTGATACTTGCAATGGAAACAAAAGACTATAGGGCACTTTCCGTTGACCTAGAATCATGAAAGTTGAGAAGAAGCAATGTTTTAGCTCAAGTGAAGGAAAAGTCCGAAAACCGTTTTACTATTTTATTCGTTAGACCTGCCGCTAAGCAGCAGTGCTTGAACTGTCATGTTCCAGCGTGGAGAGCAAGACAGCCGGTGACGTTACTGGCACAAAAGGTATCCCAACGAGTCACTAGGCCACTAAGCTTTCAAGAATAAAACCAAACAGCGCAAATAAATCACTTAATTTACTTTAAAACTCAATATACGACTATATTGACGACCGGATAGCCTAGTGGTTAGTGACCCTGACTATGAAGCTAGAGGTTCTGGGTTCGATTCCTGGGAAGGGTAAATGTTTGTATGACGATTATGAATATTTGTACCCGAGTCTTGGATGTTATATGTATTTAAGTATGTATCTATTTATTTAAATATGTATATCCGTTGTCTAGTAGCCATAACACAAGGTTTACTTAGCTTGGGACTAGGTCAATTGGTGTGAATGTCCTGAGATGTTTATTTATTTGTTTATTTATTTTTTGTTTATCTACTTCCGTATTTTGTACAGTCATATGTTCTAATTGGACCTCGTTTTATTTGCAACTGACTGTAAATTTTTGTGTGGAAAATGAACGGTATAGTATCGGCCGTAAGCTGCTCGGGTACCTACCCAAACGTTAATAAATATCACTATGAAAACGAATACAGAGTGAATAAACAGCTCCATATTTCAGTGAAGTACTTATATGTGTGAAGTATACATATAACATAATATAGTGTAAGATCCCACCGCAAAATTTTGCACCTAACCGTTTTTTGGTATAGAAAGAAAGAAAGAAAACAGTTTATTCGGTGCTAAGATGTACTACACAGGCTGAACTTAGAACAGAACACCGAAAGATATCCACGCAGCATAATATTATGTCGAGGCACGGCTACGTACCACGACGCTGGTCTTCCGTGGGCAACTTTACCTGGCACAACAACAAAAAACATAAACACAAACATACTATATCTATACATAATCTTCATGATCAGATCACTAATTAATTATTTGTACCAACTTGACATCCCAGTTATTAAATTGACGCATTGAGGTATCGCCCGACGCCTCAGGGTGCCTAGCAAAATCTGGCCGCAAAAATATCTTTACCATAATTAATTTTTATTTAATTGCTGGCCACCATTTGCGGCAGCTTTTACGCAGGCAACCTTATTTCACAGTGTATGGGAAGTTAATAGTTTGAATTTGATGTAAATTACTTATTATCACTGCCAAGTGTTGCGGCAGACTAAGAGGTAACAAACCTATTTTGTTTGAATTGTTTAGATCGGACTCTCTTCTATAGCGCTTAGTTTACTTTTCAAACATGAGTGCAGTTAAAAAAAAAGGTGTCAAAAATAATTATGCAAAAGAAACTTGCGGTAAGATTTTGCTAATGCTGTGGCGATGTATGACCCCTCGTGTTACTTTTTATTTAAATCACATTCCGATCAAAACCAGGTGTAGAATTTTACGACGGGATCTTACACTAGTATAGATTAACGCACGAACAGAAGCTGCGAACAATTAGTTCGGACGCCTCTGCCTCGCAATTAGCAAGCTGCTCTGTCCGTACCACTTTGCGGATTACGCAGACTTATTCACGTTTCTCGGGTTCCGTAGTCAAACTGGAAACCCTCATAGTTTTGCTGTGTCTGTCTGTATATCCTACTCACTTTTCTCTAAAACTATACCCATTTCTAAATCTAGTGCCGCAAGAAGGGAAGGTTATTGACACTATCTATACTAATCTACAGTAATAAAGTACACTTTGTTTGTTTGTTTGTATGTAGGGGGTAATCTCTGGAACTACTGAACAAAAATTCTATCACAGATAGAAAGCTTTACTATCCCTGACGGACATAGGCTAATTCCACGCGAACAAAGTCCCGGGCGGCCACTAGTCGATATATATTTCTTTAGATACAGCGTTTGCTTTCTCCTTTAGTTGATTTGCCTAAAATATGTCTTTCATTTCCTTCCTTTTTTTTGGTCGGCTTGACCGGGGTAATACCTCATTATAACACAACCCCAGCTTAAAGTAATAACTACTGCATTTCTTACGGTAAGTGAGGCATTGAGACTGCCCGGAGGTTGGGGACCTAAGGGTCGGCAACAGATCAGTGATTCAAGGAGTCCCTGTTTCTTATTTAATTTAATTTAATTTATTTTATTTTTTAGAATAATGTGCGGGATAATAAGTTCCTGTTAATGCTCTTCATGCTTGTCCTCGCTGTTTTAAAAGAAGTGTGCACCCAGCGCTCTCCATACATACAGCGATAACGTTTTCTACCCTCTAAACCTTAACCTATCGCCATGATTTTTTTTTGTATTTTGTCATTATGCCCTAGAACTAGGTGTATATGTTTCGATTTTATTTTTATTTTTAATAGTTTGAAAACAATTTAACGCTTTTTTGTTTTATATGAAACTCCTAAAATACAAATATTGACAAATCTATGAAATATATTAAAAAAATCGAAACAACAAACCTAGTTCTAAGGCATAATGACAACATACTAAAAAAATATTGACATAGGTTAAGGTTTAGAGGGTGGAAAACGTTATCGCCGTTTGTATGGGAGCGCTATTTGGGGCTGGGTTCACACACCTCTTAACCGACTTCAACAAAGAGGAGGTTCTCAATTTGCGGTCTTTTTTTCATAACGTAATGTGTAATCACAATCGTTAAAATGTGAAATTGCTTGTGAAATTAAACATTCCCGTCTAATTTTCACAACCAGATTTCATCCCCTTGTTTTCAATTGCGAACTTTATCAAGCCTACACCCGTCAACTCCTCGGGCAACTTGCAAAACAGACAAACTGTTTTGCAGCATCTGATAACGCTGCTATAAAGCTGTTTTATGCCTGCAATAAACCCCGCCCCCCTCTAAACAGGCTCGCCCCCGCTCCCCCAGATTGCAGCAGTGAGACCATTAAGTTGAAATTTTAAAACACCACCCGTTTTATAGCAGGCTTTTGGTCTAGGGGGTAGTTAAAGTCTAAAACTGAAGATGTGACAATAATATATTGAAGCTATAACTGTCTATTTAACTCTTCTTTAAATATATTGCTCTAGAAGTATATGATGCTAAATATATGAATACTAGTGACCCTCCGCGGCTTCACACGGGTAAAATCAGGATGAAATGCACTCAAAAACCTTGTCCATAGAAATCTCTAAATGACAGTGAAAAACGCATCAAATCCGTTGCGTGGTTTAGAAGGAGAAGGCGGCCGAAGATACACTAAAAGAATTTCGGACAGACAGGAAAAAATTGTGATAAAAGATTCTGGAACAATTAACATCAACAGACTTGGTCTTAAACTAACCAAAGCTTTTCCTTTGGGTATACTAGACAGTGGATAAGTATTTATATACATATTATATATTTTGTATAAATGTAAACTTAAATAAAATACACATACAATCCGATTTATGTACAAACCTTCGCATTCATCATACAAACATTGCATTGTGGGAATCGAACATGTAACCTATAACTTTGTATTTAGGGTCACTATATAGCCACTAGGCTATCCGGTCGCTTGATTTTCATGGTGAATGACGCTTTATTAGCGAAAAAAAACCACTTATAAAATGGGTAATTCGCAGAAAACAATACGTAAGAGATGGGCGTAGTCTTCAACGCAGTCTGGTTGTGTTATAATGTTCTATTACTGTATTATTGGATTTACTATCCAACTGGCAGTATCAACGAAAGGGCCGTTAGGTTTAAATTATAAAAGGCCCTTCCAAATTTAATGGCGTTTTGGACGAACTTCACTCTCCTTGGTTTAAGAAGGAGCCGTAAATTTGAGTCGAGTTTTATAGTACACGAATTGAATTAAGTTATTGTTGAAACGAGATCTTATTTATGGGAATTTGGCTTTGAAATGCATTAAAGCTTAATGCTACCAAGACGTAAACAGTTGGCGGCAGTTATGTTGATTTCATGAAGGCAGAACAGTCAGGCAGAATATTTGAACAGAACTGTGACAAAGACAGTTTGCGTTCAAAAATAGATCAGTCAACTAGTATAGTCGACCAAGAAATTGCTTGACCAGTTTTCGCCCGTATTACAAAGGGATAAGATAAGATAAGATAATCATTTATTGTCAAGACTCTGTACATTGTTATAACATGCCATAAAGTAATGAGCATCAACAGTTCGCCCTTTTCGGACGTACAATTAATATTGAGACATACAAGAATTTTTAATTGATTGAAAACAAATGGTAATTTTAATAATTTATACATAATATTCATTTATACATACGTGATGTACTTGATGTACGTCATATACGTGACGTATATGATACAAAAGTGGTCAAGCAATTTCATGGTCGATTACAAACGGGGAGCAGCACTGTCCTGCGCACCGCGCTGCACTGCACTGCCCTCGCGTGCATAGGACAGTTGATTGAAAAAGATGATAAGTGAGTGAGTGAGTGAATCTATCTAGTTGGAAAAATTTCGGTTACTTACATATGTCAGAAGTTGTATCGAGGTGCAAAATTTTGGTCTTACAATTAATCTTATGGTGGATTTATGATTACCGTCCTTACAGACTCTTATAGAATCGGACCTAAGTTGATCATAATGATTGATGACATTTTGTTACTAACCCAATGTGAAACGCAAAAATAAAAAAATATGAATACGAAACCGCGAGCAAAGTCTTGTATACCTACATTAATATCATGCGTTGTAGGTTATAACTCTCGTGTTGTTAATTCATTAACATTGACGAAACAATAACGGAAAAATATAAAATCAACAAACCTTTTTGAACCTAAATATTACTTTTGCTGGCCGTACAAAACAGCGAGGAGGAAAAACAACGTACAGTACATTTTGCTTTATTTATTTAAGGCCTTTCCTTATTCTTTCTAATAATGAAGAATTTGCGGTTCAATTTTTAATCAAACGCCAATTATGAAGAGGAGTTTAAAATTAAAAGTTTTTAATGAAAACTTATTTATAAAATAGGAAGGCAAACGACATGTGGGCCACCTGATGGTAAGTAATCACCACCGCCATAGACTCCCGCAACATCAAGGAGTTTGCAAACCCAGAAGGCTAAGAACCATCTTAGCCCTTATACCGTGTGTGGTTGTCACAGTAATTTCATCGGCCGTTTTGCTCTCCACTCTGGAACACAGCAATAAAAGCACTGCTGCTTAGCGCATGGATTGACGAGCAACCTGGTGGTAGCGATTCGAACGGACCTTGCACAAGGTCCTACTATCCGTAACCACCCGCACGTAATTGGAAAGAGCTATTCTGAGTTTCTCTGCCAGATCGAATCCGGAATGAAGAGATCCGCAGAAAAAACAAAGTCATCAACATAAATCTAGATAGAGAGATCTCTGCATAATACATATATTATCTGCGAATTGTTGAATGGTACTGAGCGAGGCATATTGCTTGTAGAACCGATGGCCGTTGGGGCAGAAAGTGGGGGAAGACGAAGTGTTGGTGGACCTCCCACTAGGTTTCCGACGATCCGTTGGGGACCGCGAGGAACCGATGGGTGTGAGTAGCAGAATACTAGCAGTCGTAGAGATGACAAATGTATTATTATATATACTCACTCTCATCTCGTTTGATGAAACAAACAAAGGTAATTAATGTACGTATTTGACACATTTTCTGCCAAGGTTCTTTACTCTTACTTTAGCAGAAACTAGCCGGTGTAATTACTGGCACAAGAGATATTCCATCTTAGCCCTCTGGGTTGGCAACGCATCTGCACTCTCTTTGTTGTTGCAGGTGTCTATAGGCGGTGGTGGTCACTTACCATCAGGTGACCCACCTGCTTGTTTGCCTTCCTATGTTGTATAAAAAAAACTACACCTTAATTTAAATTTGCTACAAGTTTTGAATATTCCAACGCCTCTAGATCTACATAATTATTACAATATAGCATATTCTAAGACAACTCTTTAATAAAACAATGGCGCATTCCATTCCTTAGAATATTACGTCTTGCGAAGCAGGTGCATATAATTCCTTGCTCCAAAGCTAGGTTTTTGTGGAAGCACGGAGCTGAAAGTTCAAGTAAAGCTCCAACTACGGTGCTTTAACGCTTTCTTGAGCTTTTACGTTACGCCAAGGCCCACGACTTCGTAATGACTGCATTCGCGAATTGCAAACTAAACTAGAAATTTTGAGACTGCTGTGTTAAAGAGACTTATTAATTTATCAAATACACTAGAGAAAAACCAACCCAGAACGTTCAGTAATCAGTAATTTATTTGCTTTGCTATTTGCATGGTATGCATACAGGCAAGTTGGTGTTTTACAGTCAAATTACAGCACTGCATGTTTTATCGCAAAGACATGCAAATATTAATTAAAATTAACGTGGAGTGTATCACATGCACAAATTACATACTAAAAAATAATGTCTTGAAGGTATTTCTAAATCGAAACACAGGCCTTAGATGCTAAAAACGTATGTAATGAACGTTATTTCTTAAATCAATTTTAATTTCTAAGATTGAAATACTTTGCTTGAACCACCTAGCAACAAGATCGTTGAAGTATTTGTTAGTAAAAAAGCGGAAAATTCAGAAAACTTCGCTACAATGCATTGCGCTTTCATGGCAAGCATCCAAATTTGGAACCTAAATTTACATAAAGCTATCTAGTAGATAAATCACTGCTATTCCTGTCTCTAGGGGGATTTCAAAGAGTTCATTCAATTTTGCCTGACAGCACGAAGACAAATATATTGCTATTCTTTATTTCCAAGACTAATAGTTAAGGAACCTAACGCAAAACTTCAGAGACCTATTCCTAATGAAAATGTAAGTGAGTACTTAATTATTAGAAAGGCTCCTCAAGTTCGTAGATATTAAGAGCAATTGCGGGTGTTAGGATCTTGAGGAAAGGTCCGCCCGGATCGCTACCACCATCTTGCTCGCTAATCCTGCCGCTAAGCAGCAGGGCTTGCACTGTTGTGTTCCGGCGTGGAGAGCAAGACAGCCGGTGCAATTACTGGCAAAAGAGGTGTTCCATCTTAGCCCTCTGGGTTGGCAACACATCTGCAATCCCTGTGGTGTTGCGGGTGTCTATGGGCAGTGATGATTACTTACCACGAGGTGATGACTTTACTTAATAATATTTTATGTAGTGATAAAGAAAAAGTAGGAAAACGAATGGATGGAAACCAGTGACGTCAAGAAAATAGCTGACCTTCCAGTTTCCTTCCTAGAAACCCTAGACTCTACAAAATGTGTTCAAAAATATGCAAACAATAACAAATTATTGTGACGGTCATCACGCCTTAATCAATTCCTCAATCAAACTAATAACAATGAAGGTTTTGAAAGTCAAAGTCAAAAAACTTTATTGCAAGAATGTGAGTACAGAAGATCTTACCATCGTTTTATTTAATAAGACACATCAACAATTCCACTTATACAATGCATGTCTAAATATTAATTCAACCGTATTCTGGATCCAAGTTGTACCTAACTACCTAAATAAAATAATACTAACTTCACTTACAACCGGCGAAGAATTTTTCTCGTAGAAAAACTTAACATGAACAGACATGCTTACATGGACCGAGCTCATTCACCAGTCCGCCATTATCCTAATCATTAAGACTCAGCCGAGTCTCAGCTCTTTTACCGTCCGGTAATTAAATTCCAACCCCCACCATCCTAGGCCCATCCGTTATTGCCCCCTTTCCAACTTGCCGTATCTACATAAGGCGGAAGGGCACGCCAGTCAAGAGCCTGTCATATTTGATGCGTGATCTGAATTATTTATTGAACACGGAATATTTTGGGTTTGTGACAGATATTTCTTGACATGGCGAACTATTTCATATTTAATGCCGCGAGTTATGTTGTGATTATGTTCAAGGGATAGAGGTTTAAATATTTATAGGGATTCGCATGTTGGGGCAGGCAGAAAGAGACGGGAGAAAAGGTCGAGTTAGACTGGGAATGACGTAATGTTTTATAGTTTTGGCGCAGGATTCTCACTGGTATCTGGAGTCTCACTGGTATTTGTATTTTCAACACTGCGCAAAACATTCTCAAAATACTTGAGGATGTTTGTATTGGATTGAAATTGAAAATTGCATAAACTCTGAATTGGAGGATGCAAGATGCAAAAGTAAAGTTCTACAGATGACATGATCTGTTGAAAGTTACAATCAGATCAGAAGCAATATCATGCAGCTTGGAGGCTTTCACCTGATAAATCTTTAGGACAAAGCAGATAAAGGCTCGCTGGCTTCAACTTTTGATCTGGGATTTAATTTCTGATTATAACTGCGTTGTGAGTGTAACGAGTTGTCAGGATAGTACTAAGTTAAATATAAATAAGTATTCAAATGTATTTTTGTAATCGAAAACTTTCGACTTTAGTTTTATTTTAAAGTAATAGAAACTATTTTTAGATTACAATTTTTTTAACAACAAATGGCGCCATCTCTCGTCAGCTAACGGACATTCACAAATGACCAAGTTGAATGAGATAACTTGATTAAGTTTCTCACAGATGACACCGAGGGTAGTTATACCTCAAAAAAATCAATAATTTAACCGTAAAAACGAAACACATTGAAAAATTCGCAGGGTATGGTAGTGGTATCGTAGCGAGACTGGCAATGGCAAGGCACGGAAATGCTAAAGACGACGGTTCGAGTCCTGCCATTACCCTAACAAGAAAAGCATTATAATTTGTTACGTATTACCACCCAGTAAGGCCGAGGTCGAGATGGTAGGATGGTCACGCATTTTCAAATGACTAATAAGAGATTGCTAAAGATAGAAGAAACTTGAAACCTGAGAGAGAGGCCTTTGATTAGCAGTGACACACGATGCTAAAAAAACCTTGTTACTAGCAAGAATATCATAAGTCGATGACTATTATAAAAATCGTTTAACTTCTGGAAAGCCATATCCGCCTTTTTTTAGTTTAATATTTTATCGCAGCACTATTTCAAAAAAGATATACAAATATTGTTAAAACCATTGTTCATCCTAAAAATTTAGTATTATGTTTTGACTGAATATCAGAAAGTATATCTAAATATTATCAGTGGTCCGTTTCACGAAGCTACAAGTTACAATTTTACAAGTCTAAACCGGCAACATTGGTCATTATGCCCCTTGCCATTGGTCACTATTGACCAATGTTGCCGGTTTAGACTTGTAAAATTGTAACTTGTAGCTTAGTGAAACGGGCCACAGACATTAAATTTCGTGAACTATCTTGAAAAGATGTAGTTAGAAAATGCCAATGTCACGTGCTGCCCCAAACCGCGTCCAATTCAAAAGCACGTTCTAATGCGAATAATACGATACGTGACTTTCACAGAGATTGTACTACCGAATACAGTCAGCAACAGAAACAGCAAAATACTCAAGCAGGTCAAGAAGATTAGCACAAAGTCTTAAAATAAGTGCGTTATAGGTAAATGAATATCTATAATATAATTATGATTTTGCGGGTGGTAGGACCTTGTGCAAGGTCCGTCCGGATCGCTACCACCGTCTTGCTTGCTAATCTTGTTGTGCTCCGGCGTGGAGAGCAAGACAGCCGGTGTAATTACTGGCACAAGAGGTATTCCATCTTAGCCCTCAGGGTTGGCAACGCATCTGCAATCTCTTTGGTGTTGCGGATGTCTATAGGCGGTGGTGATCACTGACCATCAGGTGACCCATTTGCTTGTTTGACTTCCTATTTCTAAAAAAAAATTACTTAGGAATTTACATGTTCATTCACAAGTTCTGGATAGGTATGTGATTCCTGAAATTCTTTGACATGTGCGAACACAAAATCGCGTTTATTTTAAATACTGTCACATCTTGTAACTAATTACTCTCATTCTAAAATTTTCTACATTTTTTATCGAGATTCGAATGCGCAAACAAAAAAATAACTTTTTTCTTCTTCGTTTTTGCAAGTTATGAAATATCAGCTTTTTATTTTATTGTTTTAATATTGGTGATCTACAATAATTTTACACTTTTATACCATTTAGCTTTTGTGGGATTTCGTATTTTTACATACTAATATAAGTAACAAGATAGTCCGATGACCTCATACAGGTGGCAGGAAGGCGCTGGTTGCATGCCGCTTCCAACCGGTCACTTTGGAAATCCATGGAGGAGGCCTATGTTCAACAGTGGGCTTCTTGTGGCTGAGATGATGATGATGATGATGATGATGACATAGTATAAAACAAAGACGCACCCGCTCTCCGCCTTGATCAGTCCACATATCTTCGGCCGCTTAGTCCTTCTAAATCACGGAACGGATTTTGCTACGGATTTCAATGTCATTTAGAGATATTAATAAACCGGATCACTCACGTATTTTTAAGCCGAGAATGCCCGACATATTTCGGACCAGTCCGTGTTCCTTAATCATGAGCCCCCGCGGCGGTGGCGCGACGACGACTGCGTACCGAATGATTAAGGACCACGGACTGGTCCGAAACATGTCGGGCATTCTCGACTTAAAAATACGTGAGTGATCCGTTTTATTGATATGTCCGAGTCTCACTGTAGTTTTATGTTAAAAAGTCATTTAGAGATCTTTTTACGGAAGGTTTTTATGGACATGATACCTAATTGTACAAGTGGGAAGCCAAGGCAGGTTGCTAGTTAGTAGTACGGTCAGCCTCAGAAATAGCCGAACGTTTTAGTACCATGTCGCTGTCAGTGATTCGAGCAACTCTCATTTCATACGTTACTACGACAAGGTTCTTTAGTGTTAAGCTACTTGTGAGGCTGACTGTACTTACCCCTTGAGAATAAATTTTGCATAGTCTAGGAGCTTGCTATTTTATTTTTAAAATATGAACCTCTTATTGGAGCTCTGAACTCGAAATTATCTCGGTGTACATTCTTGTTCCAAGTAAGAGCAAGCTTTTTTAAATTCAGTCTCATTTTACAGCTAAATTCAGGGTACACTTGGACAGTTATTTTTTAAATTACTTTTGTAATCGAAAAATATCCCTTCAGAATAGGTATTAATTACACTTTTTGATTTTAACATATTCTATCAACGAAGCAAATGTAAAAAAAGGATTCGGATGGAATTGGTTCATTATACTTACCGTAGACATTTGTATATTACTTAATCATTTTTTTTAAAGAGAAGACAAAATGGATAAGTTATCCTAAACACGCTCGCAGTATTATTAAAGTAAAGTGACCTATGCTACATCAGCCGAATTTACATGGCCGATTATTTGGCTGAATACGCTTGCAGTATTCTTTAAGTAATCAATGACACATCAGCCAAAATTACGTCGCCCATTGTTCGGCTGAATACAATCGCAGTATTCTATAAGTAACCTATGACTTTTCAGCCGAGATTGCTTTTGAAGAGATTGAAATGACATGTGTTTTTATGCAATAAAATATTTTGACTTTGACTTATTACGTTGCCCATTGTTTGGCTAAATATGCTCGCAGTATCCTATAAGTAAGCTTTGACACATTAGCCTAATTTACGTCGCCAATTGTTTGGCTGAATATGCTCGTAGAATTTTTTGAGTAACCTTTGACACATCAGCCAAAACTACGTTGCATTCAAACTGCAACCGTCCGAAGATTCAGCGACAAAACTACCGTAGATGTGTATATTTTTATTCATGATAGAAAATCATTCACTAGGAAATCCATCCAATCCAATAGTTCCCAAAACTATTCTTCACAAAGCTAAGTCATTGAAATTAACTCCTATATCTCAATTGTTTCGGCTGTCACCGGCTTAGAAGATTTATTGCTACCTGTTACGCGGGCGAGCTTTATCGGCTGGCACTCTAAGCTCGGTGATATCTGCAGCTTTCGAGGCCGAAGTCACAGTATATAAATAAAGCAGTACTGAAACTAGGCCTAAATAGACCTAATTAAACTCAAAGCGCGTCCACTCGTCTCGACGCGGCAGCCGCGACTGACAGCACCGCGAAAACCCCTTAGTGGCCGTGTTGAGCGTGCGTGTGCGTGCGTCGGTTTCGAGCGTTTGTACGTAGATTCCCTACTGATTATATGTATACTGTGCCGAAGCTTTATAGGTGACGCAGCAAGTGTAATTCTAGCGGGAGCGTTGCGCTCGGAAGTCGCTGAGCGAGGAATGTTCTCTAGATTGCGTCAGCGTAGTACGGTTTAAAATTGTATTGTGCCGGGGATTTTAATTTTCTTTTATGTGCGGGAACGCTGTTATGTTCTCGCTTAGTATCTGGGGATTCTGAAAATGAATAGTTAATAGCTCTACATGGCACTTCTGTAGTTGAACGTTACGTCCGTCTTTTACGCAAGTATCAGTTAGTCAGAATAATTTGATTTTTTTTACGTAAAAGTGTGGATTTGTAAGCATTTTTTTATTACAGCTTGGACTATGTATATTGCTTGTAATATGTTTCAGTAAACTTTTTATTTTACATATTTGTTCAATAATCATGTCTATAAAATATTCATGACAATGGAAATCGTCTTCATCCTTATTGTAACAAGATTCTAACCTCAAATTTAAGTTTTTGCCATCAAAACTTTGTTTATGGTTTAAATCAAACATTCAAAAGCAACAAGTTACAAATTACCTCTTCTATTTATAGCCTCGATTTGATTTATTTAGGCAATAAAGGGTGTTTATTTGACAAAAAGTGAAATTTTAGTTTAGAATTTTGTTTACATAATCAGGCAAATATGGATGAATAGACTTTATGTATTTAATTCATATGATACGTATCGATTAAACTGTGTGTAAATTTACGCAGTCGTAATAAATTTCATAATTGAATACTACTGAATTGGATTGGCATTTAATTATACTATAATGATCACCAAATACTTTTAAGCTGTAAGAGATCGATTTGAAACTACAGGATCGCATATTATAAAGTCGTTTTTATTCTTAGTTTTAGTTACACTTTAGCCTATCTCACAAGTATAGTCGACTAAGTAATTCCTTGACCACTTTTGAGCTTTATCCCTTTATTAATATGGTCGAAAAGTGGACAAGCAATTTCTTTGTCGACTATACATTAATTACGGGTCAGTAAAAAGCAATATGTAAGCTTAAGTTCAGCTACTTTTATGTAGTTTTAAAACCATTGGATCAATCAACAAACTCTCAGATTAAAACCAACTAGCGCATCCATAGCAGGTTAAAAGCGTAAAACGTTTTTTCTTTCAAGTGCCGCCTCTGTACTCTTATATCTGGACCATCGTTTATCCGCCGTGTTTACCGACGCGGGTCAACATTGACACAGCACTGTCTGCGACAAATCGAACCGCTGAAAACGAACGTTAAAAAGCCATTGTGTGCTGACTGAGCTGGGCGGTAAGCTGTGCTCAGGCTGGTGTGTTTTTCGTTGTTAATTGGTGCTAATACTTTTGTTCTTTCTTTGTTCGATGGGTGCGATCGATTGAAACCGTGGCAGTGGTAGTTAGAGCCCTCTTACACAGCCTTTAATGGCTGGAAATATAGTAGCTGTACATGTGTGTAGCACAATTGTGCACCTAGAACGAACCTTCTCAACACACGTTATAGTTACAAGCAAACAACTTGAGTATAAATAGAGTGGTGGAGGTAAGTTTGCGCGTACACATTTGCACTAGAAACGGTTACTACGCAGTCAAGATCAATGCTCAAGTTTTTTGCCGGGAACAGTAACTTGCGACATAAACTCAGTGCGTGACTCTCCTCAGGTCAGTGACTTGAAAGTCCATTTAGCTTGGCATTAAAGGTGTCTCGAGGTTATGTTACTTATGCGTTATCCTCCTAACCATATTTATTGTGGAATATGGTATTACATGCGGTTGGTAGGACCTTGTACAGGGTTCTTCCGGGTCGCTACTGCCATCTTACTCGCAAATCCAGCCGCTAAGCAGCAGTGCTTGCACTGTTATGTGCTGGGATGGAGAGCAGTAGTTTTTCCCAGTTCTTGATACAAGAGACGCTTTGGCCATTATCCCAGGTTTCAGCAGGTCAGCTTATTACATCAGACTGACTGCAATATAGCCTCCGTTAGGTGGCACAAGGGAAACTAACCGACACGTTCATGATTTCACATTCATACATGAATGCGCAGGTCACGATCTTTTCCCTCACAGTTAGCACGTTAGTTTAACTTCTGATTTAGTTTAATCTTAACTGTTTTCTCCGTAAGTCGTGAAGTTAACTTTGAACTAATCGTCTTATCAGTGAGTTGGTCAATTAACTTCGGAGCGATGAAGAAGCCTCTTCCGATTACTGGGTTAGCCGGAATATTAAATTTAAACGTGTTAAAAGTTGAAGTTTCCTGATTGTTAAGAGGTTAAAGTTCGGTTAAATCACGCTTAATAATTAACTTAATTTCTCTTTAACTTTAAGAAGATCAACTTTCTGTTTTGGGTCATATTATTTTACGTTGTTTTTAGACTACTGATTTTTGATGCATGATGCAAAATAATAACAATAAGAAATCATTTTTCTAAGCAAATTGAACGAACTGGCGCTAGTTAAGACTGACAATTGAGATGTAATAGGGTCCCCAGGTCAAATAAAATAGTTAAGCTTTTTGCCGTTACTGTCAGGAATTCTTAAAACACACGCTTAAAAGCCTAAGAAAATAACTATTTTCTGCTACTGTTCCCTTCAAAAGAAACGCTTTAGAAGTTTGTTTGTACAATTTAATACCTATTGTGCAAACGAACTAGAAGAATAAACTCTGTCTATTTTTTAATTTGAATCAATTTGTTTAGTGCGATGTTGAAACTTTTGTTGCGCTGCAGGTGAAGCAAGAAAGGAATTATCCAACGGAGATATAAACTGGGAAGTTGTTTAAGAATTAACCGGTAATAATTTAACGAAGTTAGCTTCTATAGTTTAAGACAGAAAGACAGTACGATTCTTACTGTAAATGGATTGATAGATCCATTTATTTCTTATTTAATAGTACGGTGAATTTGAAATGTCAAAGCGTCAATCATTTTAATTTAAAAAGTTAACAAAATTATAAAATAAACTTTTCTAGAAATACATATGGATAATACAAGTTAAAAGTTGATGATATATTTTTTTATGAAATAGGAAGGCAAACAAGCAAGTGGGTCACCTGATGGAAAGTGATCACCGCCGCCTATAGACATCCGCAACACCAAAGAGATTGCAGATGCGTTGCCAACCCAGAACAAAAGTATAAAAAGCGAAACTGGCAATTGAATTAAATATAGGTAA
Organism: Ditula angustiorana; assembly: GCA_963691745.1. Taxonomy (NCBI): domain Eukaryota; kingdom Metazoa; phylum Arthropoda; class Insecta; order Lepidoptera; family Tortricidae; genus Ditula; species Ditula angustiorana. Next base: position 289,906 of record OY829473.1, read on the forward strand.
AACAAAAACAATGGTAATAAAATATTGATGATTTAATCTCTTTTCAGTCAAGAGCCATGTGCTTTATGGTTGAGTAGGTGTTTGTGTAGTATTATACATTATAAAACAATGGCTAGAAATTCGAAGGAAATTATCATTCTTTGTTTACCGGATACTGCGAAAGGAGGTTACGGTGGACCTTCAGCAACCGTCTAGATCGCCTATCTTGCTAGTTAATCCAGTCCCTAAGCTTGCGTGGAGAGCAAAACAGCCGGCGAAATTACTGGCACAAGAGGTATTCCATCTTAGCCCTCTGGGTTGGCAGCACATTTGGAGTCTCTCTGGTGTTGCAGGTGTCTGTGACCACTACCATCATGTGACCTGCGTGGCCTTCCTATTAAAAAAAATAGTATAGTATAGTAAGATAGATAGTTTAGTAAAAAATGTTAGCTGATATATCAACTTTAAGGTTTTTTTTTGTATTTTTTATACGTTCAAATTAAATTTAAAATGCTATATAACGAATGACAGCACAAAGAAAAATTTGGGTAATGTCAGGACTCGAAACATGCAACATTAGCATTCCGTGCCTTGCGTATTCCAGTTTCCGCCACATTACATTTCATTTCATTAGTGATCACCACCGCCCATTGCGTTTGCCAGTTTCGCCACGTTACCGATACCATTCCCTGCGAATTTTTCAATGTGTTTCGTCTTTACGGTCATTAAATTATTGATTTTTTGTTTTTGGGTGACCAAGTTGAATGAGATAACTTCATTAAGTTTCTCATAGATGACACCGAGGGTAGTTTACCAAGTACTGGTCCCGTTATTTTAATCGTACCTATTTTCCATACACCTGTTTGCTTGCATAGCTTGGGATTGGGTCGACTGGAGAAAGGATGGCTCCAAGGTAGTGGCTTTACAAAAACCTCTCACAACTGGGCACAGGTTTCATCTTTCAATAACAGGGTCTAGTTATAATTGGCACATCGTTATTTCATCGTAGTTACGTTCAGGTTTCTCTCAATTGTCAGTTTAGAAAATCTCACATGAATTCAAATTCAATTCTGAATGTAAAATCGGCACTAGGTTTATAACTATCGATTCTTTGGTTAGTAGATTTGTAGTATTGGTGTGAAGAGGCGAAATGAATACCAGATGCTATAAAACTTGAAGTTATGGGTTCGATGCCCATAAGTAGCGAATGTTTGTGTGCATGAGTACAAATATTTGTAGCCGAGTCGTGGATGTTGTTTTTTTTTTATACAACATAGGAAGGCAAACAAGCAAGTGGGTCACCTGATGCTAAGTGATCACCACCGCCTATAGACACCTGCAACAACAAAGAGAGAGCAGATGCGTTGCCAACCCAGAGGGCTAAAACATCAATTTCAATGACAATTTCTTTACATATTTAGTTAAAAAAAGTCTCTATCCGTTTCTCTCCGTCCTCCTGTCTTCGGCCGCGTACTCCTTTTAAACTGCGGAACGAATTGTGATACGGTTAACTGTCATTTAGAGAACATTTAATTTTGTAAGTAGCTATGTATTTTTATCCGTTGTCTTTTATTTATACAACATAGGAAGGCAAACAAGCAAGTGGGTCACCTGATGGTAAGTGATCTCCACCGCCTATAGACACTCGCATCACCAAGAAGATTGCAGATGCGTTGCCAACCCAGAGGGCTAAGATGGAATACCTCTTGTGCCAGTAATTACACTGGCTGTCTTGCTCACCACGCCGGAACACAACAGTGCAAGCATTGCTACTTAGCGGCAGGATTAGCGAGCAAGATGGTGGTAGCGATCCGGACGGACCTCGCACAAGGTCCTACAACCCGCGCAGTACCCATAGCGTAAGTTTTGCTTAGTTTGGGACTTGTACGATTAATATAAGATATTACATACATAGACTGGAAACGCCTTAACTTCGTCGTGTAAATTTAATGGTCCAGCAGCCCCCGTCTGTTTTTTTAATTGATTAATAACAGGCTGAATCATCGTGAGTTCGTTCGGTTCCACGAGACGCCCAAGTTTTTCCTATTTGCATATCCTCAAAGAGGTAGGTAATGTAGTGCCGTGGAATCGAAAACTTCCAAGCGTAGGACTAGGAAAACTTAGCACTACATTTGTATGACTTTGGGGCCATTCAATTATACTAATATTTACTAAGCTGCACACAAAAAACCAGCTGGTTATTAATGATTTTTATATCCTCATTATTTCGACATATTCAGCGTAGAAGACGCTCCAACTCAAACCATCGATTTTGTAGGGCAATTGTTTTTCCGAGTTTATTGTCATATTATTATTGGATGGCCACAAAGTCCCACAAATGTAGTGCTAAGTTTTCCTAGTCCTACGCTTGGAAGTTTTCGATTCCACGGCACTACATTACCTACCTCTTTGAATATACAAATAGGAAAAACTTGGGCGTCTCGTGGAACCAAACGAACTCACGAAGATTCAGCCTGTTATTAATCACTTAAAAAAACAGGCGGGGGCTGCTGGACCATAACTGCCATGTGATTTAAAATAAGCAAATAGTCAAAGGAAGGTTATAGTTTCTAAACAATCTGATCAAAGCCTTGTCCGTTAGTCTGACGTCACAGTGGTTTTCAGTTGCTCGTCGTCCAACGGCTGAAACTAAATAATTCCAACGGCGACTTCAGCGACGAATAATTCATTAACCAGAATAGGTTGGCGGCCACATACAAAGTAGACGCACAGAACAAGTAGCAGAAGATTGTGCGTTAGGAGTAAAATAACGCCGAGTCTGAAGTTGCTTTACTCGTAAAGTTGTAAAGCTTACTTAGCAGTGATAGTTTTCCTTTTAATTATGTTATAATATACTACTACAGTGGATTTTTTAACATATCCCAAAATACCCAATTAGCCGGCAGAAGGGGGGAACGCTTGACTCTAAAAATTAGCGCTTTTAAACTAAATATTTCGCAATTGGATCCCTTAATCGAGGATTGTTTGAAATTGCAGGTACCCTATTTTTTTTCCAGATTTTATTTTACTACTTACTTTATTAGCGTAACTTATATGTATATCCAAGCCAAATTACTGTTTTCTAGTACTTAAGGTCTCTGAACGAAGCTGCGAATAGACGGACGGATGGGCGGGCGGACTGACATAATACGGACGGACTGAATAAGGGTTCCTTGTTAAGAAAAAAACAGAAACGAAGGCAAACGAGGAAGTGGGATGATAAGTAAGCACCACCGCCCATAGTCACCCGCAACACTAAGGAAATTTACGATGCGTTGACAACCCAGAGAGCTAAGATGGAATATCTCTTGTGCCAGTAATTTTGCCGGCAGTGTTGCACCCCACGCTGGAACACAACAGCCAAAGCACTACTGCTAAGCGGCTGGAGATGGTGGTCGCGATCCAGACGGACTTTGCACAAGGTCCTACCACCCGCAAATCATAGCGTTAGAAAACCAACTGGCTACGCTGCACACGCTTGCGACAGTACCTGGAGCTGTGAACAGTTTGATAAACTAATTAGCAACTGGACAGGCCAAATAAATTGCGTTCGCTCGCAAATTGTACTCGCTGTCCGTTGTCGCTGTGGACTTTGTGACTAATGTTATTCAATCTATTTGCATTATTTGACTGTAATGTTGCAGCTTTAGGTACAGTCAAATCAAAATCAAAATAAGGTCATTGGTTAAGTTAAATAGGTACAGTTTTCCAAGGTTCTATGTGGCAATAATTCTTTCTTTCGTTCTTTCTTTCAAAATCTTTGTATTTGGACCAACTTAGATCACAGTGTTAGTTTGTACATACTTACTTACCCCACTATTCATAAAAACTTAACAATATTTTTAAGCTAACAAATGTTTTGTCCCTTTAATTTGAGGGCAAACGTCACAATGGCAGATAAAGACAAAAAATGTTAACTAACAAACGTTTACGAAGCGTTTATGAATAAGAGGGTAAGCTTATTATAAGTTTATTTATGCAATTCCATTAAGTTACGTAGTAAAGTGGCCCTAACATGACTGGCCAAAGTTAGTTTATCTCTATCTGCATCCCTTTCTTATGACACTAGTTAGACAGAGACACAGGGAGGGGTTAAACTAAACCTGGGCTGTCATGTTAGGGCCGCAGTTAGATTCCTATTTTATCACGAGTTTTTGCCAGCGGATTTTCCCGTACAGGATTATTTATGCATTTTATGGAATGTTTAAGGGATAGTAAGGATTTTATGTTTTTGTCCAGAGCTAGATCTATCTGTCTACAGAATTTCATCTAAATCTGTTCAGTCGTTAATGTGTGATTGCGGAACAAACTTCCACACATCCAAATATCAAAAAATCCAAAAATCGTTACTTTCGCGGTTATAATAATTATTATAGTAAAATCTAAGTAAAATAGAGTTACGTTCCTTTGTGTTCTAATTTTAAATTTTTTTGGCTATCGCAATTTTATCTGGGGGCACGGCAGTGTCCCCGCCAAGTCGAGCAAAAAAAGCGGCACGGCCGTACCATCTTTTTCTTGAAGCAGTTCAGGCCATTTTCGACCCCCTATAACTTCGTTGTGGATTAAACTAGAAGCCTGTATTTTCAGTAACCAAGCAGGCATTGCATTATCATCAAACATGACAACACCGAATCAAAATTGAGTCAAAATCGAGTTTAATTTTGAGTTGTTGCTATCTCCTTGATGTTGCGGGTGTCTCGTCTATGGGCGGTGGTAATCACTAATGAAATGAAATGAAATGAAATGAAAAAAAATGAAATGAAATGATTGGTATGAGCGGTGGTGATCAGTAATCATCAGATAACCCACTTGCTCGTTTTCCTTTTTATATTGTTTACAAAAAATACGTACACATTACAGATAACAAGACAGGTGAAAATAAAAATAGAAGCATATAAAAATAAGAAAAAACAATCACAAGAAGAGCTTTTATTTGAGTTTCACAAAAAGGTTGGTAATAAATTCTAAAAAGTGTAAACAGAGTCTTAACGACTTTTTACATCACAGTCTCTTCACGTCGGCCATTCGTCACCCACTCAAGTGATGAATGCGACAGGGTCCCACCCGGCCCGCCATAAGGAAGCATAACAACCCTTTCGGATTAAGCGAACAAGGGAAGCCCCTCAGAGGCGAAGTAACTCTTTAATTTATCGCGTCACGTACCTTGAACGCTGCTGGGAAACTGCTGGCTCATACAAATGTTTTTTAGCTGAAAAAATATACATACATACAAAATCAGCTTGTTTCACACGTCGGCATGGTTGTTGTGTTCCGGCGTGGAGAGAAAGGCAGCCGGTGCAATTACTGGCACAAAAGGTATTCCATCTTAGCCCCCTGGGTTGGCATCGCATCTGCAATCCCTTTGGTGTTGCGAGTGTCTATGGGCGGTGGTGATCACTGGTGGTAACCAGGTGACCCACTTGCTCGTTTCCCTTCCTATGTTGTATAAACAAAATACATTTTTTTTGTCAAGTCTAAATTCACGAATACATAGGTGCCTGATCTAGTTTTGGCCTAATCAAAAAAGATATAAATTGTAGCTACCCAAGTCCTTTGCTCTTGATCACAGAAGAGACTGTTTTTGACACAAGCATTTGTATGGTAGCCGGCTATGACCAACCCACCTGTCTAGTATTAGGACTTTTTGTAACTCGCTGGATTTAGAAAGGTTGAAGGATGTTTTACTTTTCGCCGACTTGTAAAAAGTGTGGTAGGCTGTAGATTTATTTTTAATTCCATCAAAATCGTAAGATTTTTTCATTGAATCTGAAGAAGGAATAAACTGGATTAAATACATGAGGTTAAAGGCTGTGCAGATCAACTATAAAAATATGTTCAAATTAAATTTAAAATGTTAAATAATAAATGACAACACAAAGAAAAATTAGGGTGGTGGCAGGACTCGAAACTGCAACATGAGCATTCCGTGCCTTGTGTATTCCAGTTTCGCCACATTACCACTGCCATACCCTGTGAATTTTTTCAATGAATTTCGTCGTTTTACCGTCATTACATTATTGATTTTTGTTTGAGAAAACTGCCCAAAAATATGATAAAAAAATAAAATATGATTAAAAATCTATCCACGTCTAAATCTACACTAATATATTAAAGAGGTAAACTTTGCTTGTTTGTCTGTTTGTATGTAGGTATAATCTCTGGAACTACTGAACCGATCCCAAAAATTCTTTCAATAGTAGAAAACTGCACTAGCCCTGATGGACATAGGCTACGAATTCCACGCAAACGAAGTTGCGGGCGTCGGCTAGTGGAAAATATAATGATTAAAAATTAAATATTTTGTAGTAGTTGACTCAAACTGTAGCCAGTTGCTGTTTGCAGTACGAATAGGCCGACTCGACCAGGGTAGTACCACACTCGCACAATACCGGCGTGAATTAGTAGAGAGGTAGGCGAGAGATCCAGAATCTCAAAAAGGGGACCTAAGGGCAAGCAACAGATCAGAGATTTTGAAGCCACCGGTAGGGATGAAATGTGCGGTGAGGGTGGTAGGACCTTGTGCAAGGTCAGCCCGGATCGCTACCACCATCTTGCTTGCTAATCCTGCCGTTAAGCAGCTGTGCTTGCCCTGTTGTGCTTCGGCGTGGAGAGCAAGACAGCCGGTGTAATTACTGGCACAAGAGGTATTCCATCTTAGCCCTCTGGGTTGGCAACATATCTGCAATCTCTTTGATATTGCGGTTGTCTATAGGCGGTGGTGATCACTTACCATCAGGTGACCCACTTGCTTGTTTGCCTTCCTAATTTATAAAAAAAATTGTCGCTTCTAGTGCCGTTAATTCATAAAGTTGTGAGTTGTTCTCTTTTACCACACGACCCTCACCTATAAATCAATAAAATCCAACATTAAGTCAAACGCAAACAACGGAGCGCAGTAAAACTGTAAGTGCAAAACTTGGGTTTCTCGGCAGTGTTGCCTGCTACCCGCTTAAGGCGCGGATATACAGCCCCCAGGAGGCTGTTTTCAACTCGTGCGCTCGCAAATCCGGCCTTAAATTGCCTTTTGCGCACTTCCAATGTTTGTTTGCATATTTTGTTTATGAGCATTTTGAAGGAAGATAAAAATTTGTTTTTAGGGTTCCGCAGTCACAGTCAAAGTCAAAATATTTTATCCAGATTAGGCTTACAGGTAGCACTTATGAATGTCAAAAAATTTACCACCGGTTCGGGAAAACCTCTGATGAGAAGATACCGGCAAAAACTCAACGAGGTGTAATTTTTTAAATAAATCAAAACTACAATGTTATTTACATCTTAAATATTTAAAAAATTTACAATTTAACACAGCAGGTGTACAATCTTTGGAGCCAGGGATCGCCAATACAAATCGGGATCATTTCCAAACATCCTTGTCCAAGATATAGTCATTGATTTTATAATACGCCCGAGAAATTAATGTCTTCTTGACCAGTCGACCAAGAACTCTTATTTTTTCGCCCAATACTCGTACTAGAAAGCTGTAATTTGGCATGGATATACATAAATGTCACGTCAATAAAATGGTAAAATAAAATCTTTAAAAAAATTAAAATTGTAATGACAACACAAAGAAAAATTAGGGCAATGACAGGACTTGAACCTGCAACATTAGCATTCCGTGCCTTGCGTTTTCCAGTTTCGCCACACTGCCGCTGCCCTACCCTGCGAATTTTCCAATGTGCTTCGTCTTACGGTCATTACATTATTGATTTTAATGGTACAACTACCCTCGGTGTCATCTATATGAAACTTTTCAATAAGTTATCATATTCAACTGGGTACCTTTACTGGCAGGTTCAAGTCCTGCCATTGCCCTAATTTTTCTTTGTGTTGTCATTACAATTTTAATTTAATCATTTGAATGTTGAAAACATTTGAAATAAAAATCGAAAGAAATTTCGGTTACAAAATTTCTTTAAAAAAATGTTTGATCGCAGGTAAAACTGGTATGTATACATTATGTATAGGTACCAGCAAATATCAATGCAGTGGTTCGATAACAAAAGTCAATATTAGCACGGCAGTCTCATAAGAATCAATATTGACATTTCAATCTCCACTACAGAGGGTTCCGTGGGTATAGATAAAGCGAAAAACCTTACATATGTCTTTGTAACACTGACACAAGATCCATTTTTGCTTGATCCATGTAAAATATTTTCTCATTAGTATATCTATTACTATCTACTCTCTATATCTATCTATCTATTACTATCTATTCTAGAAACTACGCAGCTCTACGCAGTGGGTCAATCATAACCACAGCATAAAATATTACAAGTATAGTTCCCGGCAAACTTCTTGAGCACTGACCTTGACTGCGCAGTAGCCGTTTCTAGTACAAATGTGTTTGCGCAAACATACCCCCTCCATTCGATTTATGCTCAAGATGTTTGCCTGCAACTATACAGAAGTGTTACTTCGTACTAACACCACGTTTAGGTATCAGAAGCGTAAGCATAAGCATACAACAGGGTAATCCATCTTAGCCCTCAGTGGCCCTAACATGACTGGCCAAGTTTAGTCTACGTCCCTTTCTTATGACACTAGTTAGACAGAGTCACAGGGAGGGGTTAAACTAAACCTGGGCTGTCATATTAGGGCTGCTGGGTTGACAACGCATCTGCAATACCCTTGGTGTTGCGGGTGTCTACCGGCGGTGGAAATCCTTACCATCAGGTGACCCACTTGCTCGTTTGCCTTCCTTGGTTGTATTTAAAATAAAACCGTTTTCTAATTGAATAATGGGTCGTTTTTAGTTGATTCAGATGTTGAAAATTTAATGTTGCAGTTGTTTAACGTCAGTAAAAACGTTAAAATTAATTCACACTTGGCAATATTTAAATCATTTTGTTAATTATCAATCATATTTCAGTTAGCGCGATTAACTTTTGATTATATCGGTTCAAAGTAAATATTAACATAATTTACCGTACAAAGTAGAATTAAAACTATTCATTCACAACTGGTAATTAATTATTTGCATAAATAACTTTTACAACAACGCGTGTTAAACAGCTGCGTCTTTGCGATAAGTTTTTTTTTAAAGCGGAAACCCGCCCTCCTCCGCTCAGTTAATATTTTCGTTATATTTGTGTTCGTGAGAGTGCGACTCGTATTTGGCCAGTTTTTTAGTTATAAGTTTATTTTTATAATGCGTAAATTAGAATACGCACACAATACAGTTAGTATGTCACTAACAAACAGAATGGCATGAAAAAACAGAATAAAATAAAATTTTAAGGGGGCTCCCATACAACAGACGTGATTTTTTTGCCGTTTTTATAGATAATGGTACAGATCCCATCGTGCGCGAGTCCATTTATAATTTAAAATAACCGTCCAAGTGCGTAGCCGGTTTTTAGGGTTCCGTACCAAAAGGAAAAACGGAACCCTTATAGGATCACTTTGTTGTCTGTCTGTCTGTCTGTCTGTCAAGACCATTTTTCTCAAGAACGCGTGGAGGTATTGAGTTGAAATTAATATCATATACTCAGGACTGCAGTCCCTTAGAGCCGTGAAAGAATCAAACTTCTAAGTCAACGCAATAAAAATTTAGCAAGAAGTGAGGTCTCACAGCACAAATAAAAGAATAAATCCAAAAACCGTAAAATTGTAGTTAAACACACAAAAAATTTTTTTTGGTCTTACTAAGCAAAAATGCGACACTAGATGTTGTTAATGACGGAGCCCTTGGTGCGCGAATCCGACTCTCACTTGGCCGGTTTTTTTTAAATTATAAATTCGTTAGAATACCGTTTTGATGAGACGTTGCTTGAGTAATTATTTATTTGTCAGGTTCCTAGACACGTGCCAACGATTATACCTAGGTACAATGAACAAAATGGAACCCTGACCAACTACGTCAAAGCGAAGTTTTAAGTCAAATCGTACCTAACACGTGTCTTTTTACTCATTTCACTTGTTATGTCAATTTGACACGGTTCTACGGTGGGTCAGGGATCCATTATACCTGTGTACATATAACTTCATTCATATAAATAGCCCTCAGCACACGCCACATTAATTTCTCATTGCCTACCTACCCTGACATTTGACAGTGGCCCACGCGTCTATTTTCAGCCCTAAGTAAGTAACTGCTTCATTGAAACCGGGCTGCTTGAGTGCCTTTGATACGTCATGCCTTAATAAGCTTACCTATAATCTAACAATGTTTGTAGTACAATAAATAATATGGTACGATAGAAATAAAGTATGACGCTTTGTGAATAATTTAGCAATGATTTTTACTCGACTATGGCAGAGCCTAAAAGGTTTTTTTTATGAAAAAGGAAGGCAAACAAGCAAGTGGGTCACCTGAAGGTAAGTGTACACCACCGCCTATAGACACCCCAACATCGAAGAAATTGCAGATGCCTTGCCAACCCAGAGGGCTATGATGGAATACCTCTTGTGCCAGTCATTACACCGCCACACAACAGTGCAAGCACTGCTGCTTAGCGGCAGGATTAGCGAGCAAGATGGTGGTAGCGATCCGGACGGAGCATGCACAGAGTCCTACCACTCGCAAAGATTTTGATACATCGCTCTAGCTCATTATAAATAAGAAAGTGTGAAATGATGTTTGGATGTCTGAATGTGTTCCTCAATCACGCATTAAATGCTGGACGAGTTTAGATGAAATTTGATAGACAGATAGAGAACTCCTGGATCAAAACATAGAGTATTTTTATCCCGTAAAATTCTGTAAAATGCATAAGTAATACCGCGTAGGCGAAACCGCAGGTAAAAGCTAGTGAATTAATAAATAAACAATAAATAAATATCTCAGGACAATTCACACCAATTGACCTAGTCCCACTTTTAAGCAGAGCTTGTATTATAGGTACTAGACAACGGATATGTGTACATACTTATATAGATAAATACATACTTAAATACATATAACATCCAAGGCTCTGGTACAAACATTCGTATTTATCATACAAACATTTGGCCCTCCCGAGACACGAACACGGTACCTCTAGCTTCATAGTCGTCACTAACCACTAGGGTACCCGGCCATCATAAATAAACAATTAATCAATTTCACCCCCGCCAAAAGTGTACTAATCTTTAACTGGTTATAAACAGAACCTTTAATAACTTTATTAATTGTTAAAGAATCCTTATAATTGTGTTATTCAGGTATTTAAATAAACATTTCATCGCCTCGTTAATATTTGATGCCAAAATATTGCCTACTTATAATGGCGAACGCTTTGGTCGTAATGCTTAAATCGATTTCATATTTCATAACCCAATCGGCGCCCTGCGTTCGTAGAAACATAATTAGGGGTTGGAAGCCGATTAAAATTAATTTATTTGCAAACCTTATTTACCTAACAATCCAGTAATAAAATTTTATGCATTAAATCTATACTTAATATTTTACATGCGAAAGTCCGTTTTACGTTTTTACGACTAAACCGCTGAACTAATTCTGATGAATTTAGATATGGAGATAGATGGGGCCTTGGAGAAGAAATAGACTACTTTTATTGCGAGAAGATATTATAATTAACGCAGGATAACGATAAATGAATCAAAAATAAATACATAATAACAACGTGTCCCTAAGGTGGACAAAGAATGAACAACCATGTGACAGTACTTCTCAGAAATGCTATTTCCGTATGCACAATAAGTTCGCATTACTTCTTTCGCATTTGCCAGGGGACTGGTGTCAAAACGCACCGCCCACGTCTGACTTCCCCCCGCAACTCCTTGGCGAAGCGTTAGGGTTGCGCTGCATTCGATTTCAATTACATAGCGAGAGCGTACGCGCGGCCAGCCGACAGCCTACTATGATTTGCCTACGCTGTAGGCAAGGCGGCCGAGCGTACCTACAGTGCGGAAGTGAACCCCCCTTACTGTACCCTAAAACCTGCCGCAAAACCTTATTCAACAAACACTCAGAATTCATAACTATTCAAAATGTTCTTCTCGTGAAATTAAAATGCAAATCTGAGAAAGATTGAACCAATATTTAATTTGGTTCGGGAGTCGGTCTGAGTGGCGTAACTCGATTGGCCAGGAATTCAAGTACGATTCTGATATTGAGCACTATAATTACTGATAGGCTTGAGGCTGGGATTTTTCTAGAATACTTTCATTGGGAGAAAACAAATAGTACTAGAAAGAAAGACAATATTTATACAGTTTAGAAAAAAAAGGTTACAGCTAGTTTCCGCCGTTGAAAAATTCGCAGGGTATGGCAGTGGTAATGTGGTGAAACTGGCAAACGCAACGCAGGGTGATGCTGAGGTGGCAGGTTCGAGTCCTGCCTTTCCCTAATTTTTCTTTGTGTTGTCGGTACAGCTTTAAATTTAATTTCCACTTTTGATTTCGGATTTAATTTCTACGTACAAGAGAAGAAAAAAAAAACTGCTGAGTTTCTTGCGGCGTTTCTTTTCAGTAGTATCTTCTATTTTCCGAAGCGCTAGTAGATTCAGACATGTAAAAGAGCCTATATGGCCTACTTACAAAATAAATTTTTCATTTTCATTTTCATTCATTCATTCTTTTTCACATATAGTAAATATCAAGTAAACATGCCCGAAAACGTACCGAATGCACACAAGAATGTGTGCATTCGGTACGTTTTCGGGCTCCGCAAGTATGACCATGTATCTGCCTTCCGTGCTCAGCTCAAATGGTTACCTATCAGACATCGTAGGAACATCCACATTCTGTCATTACTTTTCAACGTCCTTTTCAATCCTTCCGCTCCTCTATATCTGTCTGATCGTTTTAGTTACCTGGCTGCCGGCAGCCAGCATCGCTTGCGGTCGAGTGCTAATCTCCTCTTAGCATGTCCTTCTAACTCTTCCAAATCTTACTCTAAATCCTTCTCGGTGTACTCTGCCAGGTTGTGGAATCGGTTACCAACTTCCCTCAGACAGTCGCCATCCGTGGTTTCTCTTAAAGAGAACTTGAAGAACATGTGGCTCACACCGTATCCTTAAATTCATTTCCTTCTACTCCTTTGACTTTTCAGTATTTATTTATAATTGGTATATATTTATTGTATTTATTATATTGATATTTTATCTATTAGGTATATGTATTATATTTATTAGTTTATTATATGTTAATTTTAAATGTTTTTTTAGCTCTTGCTCTTTGTCTGTCCTTACTATGATACTCCTTTCACACACTCAAAGGTTAGCTGGAAGAGATCCCTTAAAGGGATAAGTTCGCCTTTGTACATCACTGTATCTCTTTTTTATTTATTTATGTTTTTTGTACAATAAAGAATTTACATACATACATGCTAAAGAACGCGCCAGGGGAATGAACACTCTTAAGGCACAGTATACAAATACAGCAGTACCTAAACTGGGTCTGTTTGTTGAGATAGATACCTATGGTCCGGTAGAGCGTTAGGGTTGTCCTCTTAAATTTTCGCGCACTGTCTCGGGCGCACGCAATAACGATAAACGCAAAGCGCGTCCACCAGTCTCGACGCGGCAGCCGCGAATGACGGACCGTGAAAACTCCTTAGCGGCCGTGTTAAGCGTGTGTCTGTGTAAGTGCGTCGGTTCCGAGCGTTTGTACGTAGATTCCTTACTGCTTATTTGTATACTGTGCACCCAGGCTTACCCAAAAACGTACGTTCTCAGCCTCCCATTCAAAGAGCATAACTAATTCAGCGCAGTGGACCCAATGTTAATACAGTCTCTCGCAAATTAATAGCACCTCTCTAATTAAGTAATGAGGGTGGGGGAAAGCTGTTTGCAGGCCCGGCTACCTTGTCTACATGTGTATTTCACGTCTTCATCACTGAAAGCGGACTTGTTTTCAAAGAGTTTGTAAAAGTCGTTTTAAAAAAGCGCAAAAATTATGGCGAGTGTATTTACATTTCACTGTTTATTCCAATTATTCTGCGTGTAAAGAAAATACAAAGAGTAGGAATAGTAGTTTGTGTAACTAGAGAATAAAGTTGGTGTTTGGCGGACTAATTTTGAAGAGTGAGCGAAGGATACAGAGCCAAAATGTGCACATAACTTTTGGTCTCGTGTGACACAAAAAAAAATCAATTCAGTTGAACTTGATTGATTTTTTTTTTAACATTATCGATACTAGAAATCTGAAGTGTCGTAAGGGACATGTCCCTTAAGGTCCCTTACGACATTTTTGAGATTTCCACTGTCGATATATTAAGTATCACTTGCTTTTTTCTTCATTAAGCGAAAGTGACAGATTCAAATGTTTGATAGGCCCAGCACCAAGACACAACAATTCCTGGCATTCTATATTCAAATGACTCTCACAGCAAAATCGCATTTTACTCACTGTTTTCTAGCAGCAAAAACTGACTGTTTGAACCTATGAGGTGAAAAACAACGCGCGTTGTATTATGATTGCTCTTCCTAAGCCATTATTTTAAAATATGCCTCTCGAACTTCAACCGATATTTTCATCGATCTTTTTTTCTTTTACCCAAAAAAGGCGAAGGGATTTATGCCCATACGGCCACAGTTAACACGTCGCTTAACCAACGTTGAACGAGTCAGTTACGTGACGTAACCGATAAGTTTAGGTTTTAGGTGCAGCACAAAGTCAAAGAAATACTTAATTTCATGTTATATTTTATTTCAAATCAAATGAAATATAAACTGGATTATTTTATTTGTTGAAAATGGATTACAATTTAATAGTTCTGCCAATAATCTCTAATACTATGGATTCAATTCAATGATTTGTATTAATATTTGTAATAATAGCATGCAAAATTTTCAAAACGTAATCTAGTTAATTATTATTGATCATAAAATTACAGAACTTCCTCATTCTAGTCAATATGAACCAATGTGGATTTCAATCCACATCCCCCCCTTATAAATATTCTGGAGCGTGTAAGTTTCTCAAAAACATCTGCACACGCGTTTATTGCCAAATTTTGGAACATTTTGCCCGCTCCGATATACTTATTTGATGGCGACTGTACCGGCAGGACGAGTAGTCTTTTGCCAGTTTCATTACCCTCGTCCGATACCCAATAAAGAAATTCGTCTTTGGGCACTACGTTTTATAATTTCACAAGTTGATGATAAAAGACATCTCGAATTGACATCGCGCTCGACGGCGACATCAATCGGTTATCTGTGTCTTAAAAGAGCATTTACATCGCGACAGGGAAAATCACGCCTATCAGGTGCTCCGGCATTCTTCAATATTTCCTATTTCCTTTGACGCGACTTCGGAAGTTTGACAAAAATCTTATCACAAAAGAGAGGTAATTTCTGAAGATCTGAGGAAGTAATGCTAAAAAGCTTTTTGTGAATGAAAACTGACAACTTGGGGTACCGTCGCGGAGAGGATAGAGGAATTCTTTTGCGATGTTATTCGAGATGTAGGAGGTACTTGAGTGGATTACATGACACGAGTACAAAGAGAACTGGGGTTAATCAACTGAAATAGACGCAATGTAACAATGAAGCAGACTGTCTGCTTGACATTGATCCTACACTAAATTGCGTAAATATTTATTATTTTCAACTTTTATCTACATTTTTTATCTGGATTGAAATGAGAATATTTCAAAACGAAAAACTTTTACAATTTATTTTTGGACATAGATTTATTTTTAATGTTTATGAAGACAATGTATCAATTCAATTTCTGAGTAAAACACCGCATTGCTTGTGATTTAGAGACAAGCATAGAATGCTAACATCTTCTTTGTATACGTGCATCGATTTAGTTTAATTAAGTATAAAACTTGAGCACGCATAAAACTGCTCCATGCGTCTAACAAAACATTTCGTTAATTGCTACGTACCTCAGTGCGTGTGTCTCCTACTGAACTAGGTGGAAAGAGACGCACTGTTCTACGCATATCTCAAGTACCACTGGCATGCGTGTTGCTATCGCGTTTACTGCCGTTGCTGTTGTTGTATCACAAGTCACTAGCTGGTTCGCTCGTTCAATGTATCTTTTTCCTACCCTTACCATCCTGCCCAGTACCTACCATCCTTAGAGTTATTTTATCAGGGACCTTTTAATGGCGTGAGCGGCTCACGCTTGTCATTTTTCTCAATCGGCTGTATCGATCCCGGTAATTGGGTTTCAATCAGCCCGGCCACGGCCCACTCCGGGAACTGCCGGGATCTTCGTATTCAACGCCAAATTAGCTTGACGGTATTGTCAAGGTATATTTCTAAATTGGGAATGATTTCCATGCCGTCTCAATAAGAAATGTATAGTTGTTTTATGTTGATCAAAAGGTTACTGGAAATTGGTTAAATTGACTCACAAGATTTGTCTTACAAAGTTATATCAGTAATCAGTAAAATTATGTACTTCTTCTTATAGTTTCTCTTCTATCGGAAGCTGCCCAACATTAGAGCTATTTTGATTTCGGAAGACGCTGCTCTAAACAGTCGAACCAGTCTCGCAGATTCTTCAGACACGAATGCCTCCTGCCGCACCTCGTTTGTCGGCAATCTTCCTCTGAATGATGAGTTAGAGAATACTGTACTTAGCTTAGCTTAGTAAAAATACATTGTTCTTTTTTATAATGGAGCTGAAAACCCTCAAGAACATCTTGAACCAAATACATAAAACAAATTCGAAATAGTTAAAAGTCTCAAAACGAAAAACTTTGTACGGTCAACCTCAGAAGTAGCTAAACATTTTAGAACGTTGTCGCTGTCAGTAATGCGACAGATTCGAGCAACTCTCATTCTATACGTAATAAAGACAAAGTTCTTAAGTGTTTAGCTACACCTGAGGCTGAATGTACAACATGTCACATTATAGCGAATCTAATAACCTACCTTTTGAATCCTATTCTGATTTCATGTTCACGAAAAAACTAAGTTTTAAGTGATAGCCTATGACAATAGTTGAAAAATCAACTAAAAACAGCTTAATTGTCTTTAATACAATGTTTAAGCCACAAAAACATTAAAAAAAATTGTAGATACTTTACTCCAATATCAAAAGATGCTAACACTTGACTGTATCTTAACTCGTAAGGTTTCTCACTTGAAAACGGAGCAGCACGTCGTCAACATACGCACTAATAGTAGGCACAATCCAGATACTAGCGAAAGAAATCTTGAACTCAAGGCAAAGGATTTCCCACAAAGCACGCACGTCAGAACTCCAGGACAATGGCGAAGTCATTAAAAAACGCAACGCACGCAGAGTGCTTTTGTCTTGAAAGGAGGTGTTGTATATACGGCACATGCATGGGAAAACGATTTTAATGGAACGCCCCTCTATTGTTCTGCCTGTCCGTATGTCACCTACCTTTTACTCGACTTCTATTGGGACTACCTCTATACTTGCAACTTAATCGGGGTGTTTCCCCTCGGTTGCTGTCGCGCAACCCCAACCAGGGCTCCACAGAAAACCAGCGTTGCTGCATTTGTCTAGTGTAGCAACACGTGCTGAGTAGACATCTCTTTTTTGGTGTCAAATTGTGTCACCATCGATAGTTAAGTTATAAATATTCTGTAAGTCTGTTTCTGTAAATGGTAGTGGTACTTTATGAGACTAAATAAAAAAAATCTTACTTTCTTTCTATACCAATGCAATTTGGAAGGTCTTCTGTACACCGCTGTATAATGAAGTACCCAGTAGAATTACGAAATATGAAATGAAAGGTACCCCATACTGAAGGATGTTTTTTTTTCTTTAGCAAATAGATCGAGTCTTCAAACTAATGACAGCCATTTTTGCGTTGCTTGAAGTATTATGTGGACTCCACACGTTGGCCAAGTTCGGCCAACGTATAGGGCGCAGTTATATTTTAGAGAAATAGATATTTCTGTCTCATTCTGATATATAACTGCGTCCTGTCAGTTTGCCAACATGTAGGCGGCATTAAGGTAGCCGTACCAGTTAAGGAATGCAAACCCAGTTATTTTATTTTAGAAATAACCGATTAAAACCGGTTTTCCTTAGAGGAAGTAACTGGGTTTGCATACTCTTTGGTTTAACCAAGTGGGAAGGTTGTATCAATTTGTAGATCTAACGTCATACCCTTTACATGTTTTTTTTTTATAAAATAGCATGCCAAACTAGCAAGCCCGATGGTAAGTGATCAGCACCGGCCCATAAACACCCGCAACGCTAAAAAGACTGAAAATCCTTTGCCAACCCAGAGGTTGATCAAGACCAATTACAGCAGCCGTGGATGACGTGATATCGACGCTGATTGGTCCTCGCTCGATGTCGTGATATATGAACAGTAGGCACCATGTAGAGTATGCGCACATGTGTATCTCATGTGCGGACTTCTGTCCGAAGGGTGTCGTGTTCCGACGGTTCAGGGGCAGCCTGCCACTGGAGAATTTGACACCAGAATCGACGATGAAACAGAGCTACGCCGAATCGTCGCCGAAATAATTTTGTTTTATTCTTAGTTATATATTTTTACGTATGTTAGTCTGTAAGGTATTTGTCTATGGGCCTTTGTAGCCTGAGAATAAATGATTTAATAATGTTTTCGCGACTTGTAGACATTGAAATAAAACAATTTAAACGGTTTATATCGCGTGTATTGTAACGAATCTAATTCCCGACATTTGCAGCCCTTTACAGGTCTCGAAACATTGGGAATTAGATTCGTTAGAATACACGCGATATAAACCGTTTAAATTGTTTTATTTCAATGGTTTAATAATAATAATAGTAACTTAGTATACGTTACAAGAAGTCATTGTGTACAGTCATCCACATAGGTTGCATCGACAGGCTCTATAATGTACATACCAGTTTAAGAATCACTGTAGTGTAAAGTGACCAGAATTTCGTCACCACCAAGGTGAAGATTTTTAATCTCAAGATTGCAATCTCTGTGGAGATAAATAGGAAACCTTTTGCTCTGATTCGGATGACGATCGCGACATTGTCGTTACCCCTAAACACTCCGCCTGACTATTACCCCCCCTCCGGAGTTGCCACAGATGGAAGAATGCGGCTACATCACTATTTTTCACATAAAATTAGAAAATGAATTGATTTCACAATTCAAAAACGAGCGGCGATTTTAATAAATTTAAATACAAAGCCAGGTAACAGAGCCCATCATTTATTAGTTTAGTACAATAATCTTAAAAAACGAAATTAGTAAACCGTTAAAATGTTATTAACTCATAAGTTACAAGTCATAACATTTATTGCTTTGTGTGGTTTTACAAAGATCTTAAAAATAAATAAACAACATTAGTATTGAAATAAACGTCACTAAAAGTAACAAATAAATTATTATTATACCGGTATAGTTGACCAAGTAGTTGCTTGATCACTTTGGAACGTTATCTCTTTGTAAAAAGGTCGAAAAGTGGTCAAGCAATTTCTTGTTACATCATCATCATCAGCCTATATTCGTCTACTGCTGGACATAGGCCTCTCCCATGGCACGCCACTGAGCACGATCCTCGGCCACTCTCATCCAGCTCTTGCCAGCCGCCTTGCGAAGATCATCGCTCCACCGAGTCTTAGGAAGTCCCACGCTACGTTTTCCGATCCGTGGTCTTTACTCAAGAACTCGTCTACCCCAACGGTTATCGGTTCTTCGGGTTATATGGCCGGCCCACTGCCACTTCAGCGTGCTAATGCGGTGGGCTATGTCGATAACTTTGGTTCTCTGTCGGATCACTTCGTTTCTAATTCGATCTTTTAGAGAAACTCCGAGCATAGCCCTTTCCATAGCACGTTGAGCAACTTTAAATTTGTGGACCAGCCCTACAGTGAGAGTCCACGTTTCGGCACCGTATGTCATGACGGGCAGGACGCACTGATTGAAGACTTTCGTCTTTAGACTCTGAATTTCTTGTTAGACTATTTCTAAAACTACATTTTTACACGTGATTGTGCAGTATAAATCTAGTATTTAAATAACTAGCCATCCATCCTACCTATGCACAGGTTCAATTTACTACATAAAATTTTTATTAGAATTTAGTGTAAGTACAGTCAAGGAATTTAATTCCCTACCCATTTCGTTGAAATGTCGTCTGACATTCGCAATGCATTAAGGTTGATATGTCAAACTAACGTCTTGCTCTATAGCTCTTATGGTGACAGTTTGCTATATGATATTGAACCTTAGGTGGGTTGGAAATTTAATTCCTTGACTGTACATAAAAAAATCTTCCTTTCCTCATACAGGTGGCAGGAAGGCGCTGGTTGCATTCCACTTCCAACCGGTCACTTTGGAAAGTTATGGAGGAGGCCTATGTTCAGCAGTGGACTTCTTGTGGCTGAGATGATGATGAAAAAAATCTTCTGCAAAAGATCTCTAATGAGAGTGCAAGCCGTTTCAAAATCCGTCGCGTGGTTTAAAATTAGAAGGCGACCGAGCATACAGTATTTAGGACAGAGAGGAACGGATAGTGATTACACTTCTTACTAAGTATGTAAAGATAAAGGAAAAGAAGATATGGAAAGATAAAGACGCCAGGTCACTGATTGATGCAACTGTCGCACTCATGCTATGTCCACATTCGCTTCGCGTCGAATACTTTTACGAGTCAGCGATTTCGCTGACGAGCCTCCAATATTGTCCTCCCCTCCCCCCAACCCCCTCTATTACGGAATCATCGGCCTAAACATCAACCGGCTTATTTCTTTTATTCCCATATCTCGGAAATGAAAAGATGTCGCAAGTTTGAACGCCCCGTAAGAATGAAAACAAAACTAAAAAATTCTAAATTCTGTGCTGTTTTCGTTTCGTATTTAGGGAGTGGCGCTTTTGCTCAGAAACCTCAAGGGGCGATAATCCCCTACTATGATAAGATAAGATAAGATAATATTTATTTGCAGATTTTTTTTATATTTATTTGCGGCGTGTATGATGCTACACGCCGGTATTTTGGGAGTGTGGTAATACCTTGGTTAAGCCGGCCGACAAACAAAAACTCATTTATCTACACATATATCATAAATGCTCTATAATGCGTTCAGAAACCGTAGGCAATGGCCAGCATTATAACAACCAATATTATTATGAGATTTTTTTCTAATTTTTTTCTATATTTGTTCAAATTAATTTTTTATTACATTATTTTAATGTGTACAGTCCATAGATATTTAATAAGTACCTAGCACTAGTAGCTAGTAGCAATGCAGGTCATTGCACTATGGCTTCTGAACCCATCATAGAGTACTTATGATATGTGTGTAGATAAAGTACTGTACATAATTAGGTCTTAAAACACTCGTGTGATCCTATTATGAAACTCGCTGGCGCTCGTTTTATAAAACCACACTCGTGTTTTAAGACCCCTCATTATGCAACAGTTGCATAAAATACTATTATTGCGACCAGACCACTTTATCGCTAATCCAGCCGCTAAACAGCAGTACTTGCGCTGTTGTGTTCCGGCGTGGAGAGCAAGACAGCTGGTGTAATTACTGGCACAAGAGGTGTTCCATCTTAGCCCTCTCGGTTGGCGACGCATCTGCAATCTCTTCGATGTTGCGGGTGTCTATAGGCGGTGGTGTACACTTACCATTAGGTGACCCATTTGCTTGTTTGCCTTCCTATTTCATTTAAAAAAAGAGCGACGGACAAGACGCGGTTTGGACAGTCGTAAACTAACACTATAACAGTTTTTTTTTTTTAGCTAATGAACGAGGCTTCGTAATTATGTTCATATTCTAGCCACCTGCCCTGGGTTCGCACGGGTGCAATACCCGATTGTCCCGATGAGTTTTCCAAGAAGCTTTTACACACAAACCATGTTCTGTCAATTATGAACACAACGCAAAACTAGGTCATCGGGAAGTACACTATGCTTTTTTATCCCCTTGCCGTGTATGAAATATGTGGCATAAAAAGCCGTAGGTATCGTTTGATTGCGTTGACTTAGAAGTTAAATTTTTCAGAGCTTCAAGAGACTGCAGATATTGGATATTAATTTCAACTCGTTACCTCCACACGTTCCTGGGAAAAATTACCTTAACAGACAGACATACGGACAAGGAAGTGATCCAATACGGGTTCTTTTCATCCTTTTGAAGTACCTAAAAATCAGCTAAATTGGTCGAACAGTTCTTAAAGGACCTTTAGGCGAGTTATGTCATTTTCTACTTTCGTCGTATTCTCAGTAAGTCATGGTTGGTAGCAAGTCATGTTTTTGATGGGTCATAATATTCTGTTTTCGTCCTATTCTCAGTAAGTCATAGTCGGTTGCAAGTCAAATTCGTGTTAAGTCATAATCGCGTTAGGTCATATTCGCGTTAGGTCCTATTCGCGTTAGGTCATATTCTTTCTTTGACGGATTCTCACTAAGTCATTTTCTACTTCCGTCATATTTGCGTTAGGTCATACAGTACTGGCGTCATGTTCACAGTAGAACATGCATGAGGCTAATAAAAAAATAACTTCATCTACATTTTAAAAATGTTAGCGATCACCAATTTGTGCCAGTACGCAAAAAACTGGTTTTCCGTTCAGATGCTCTATCGTAACGTGTGGAAATTGAGTTTCATTAATAGAAAAATTCATATCTATATATATAAAATTCAAAGTCCTGACTGACTGACTGACTGACTGACTGACTGACTGACTGACTGACTGACTGACTGATATATCAGCGCACAGCCCAGACCGCTGGACCTAGAGACTTGAAATTTTGCACATAGATACCTTATATAGTGTAGGCATCTACTAAGAAAGGATTTTGTGAAATTCCAACCCTAAGGGGGTCAATTAGGGGATGAAAGTTTGTATGAAAGTCCGTCAGTTTTGAAGTTAGGATCTTGAAATTTTGTTGTTAGGGTTTTTGATAATTCCACCCCTGAAGGGGTGAAAAGGGGGATAAAGTTGTGTATAGAAATGCGTACATTTTCACAGCAAAAATCACTACATTTATTATTAAGGCTTATAACGCAACGAGTATATCGGGTGTTATTGGAATTACAACCCTTAAGGGGGAAAAGGGGGATGAAATTTTGTATTTGAGTTGTTCATTCACAATTTTTTTGTATTGAAGTAAAAATAACGTACGTGGTAACGTGTTATTACTAAGCCTCTATTTGCCACCCGTCTATCCGTCTGTCTGTCTGTCTGCCACGCGCAAACATGTCCTGACTGATTTGCGATCACCGTCCAACCGAAACTGTTGAATCAAGAAAGCTGAAATTTGGAAAATAGGTTTATTTTAAAACGTAGGCATCCGCTAAGAAACCATTTTTGGTATTTTTTACCTTTAGGGGGAAACGGGGGGTGGGGGTTGAACTTTGTATGAAAGTCTTTGTTGATTGAAGTTATAAACATGAAAATTTGAATTAGAACTACTGATCATAAATAGCTTATAAGTATTATAACGTATTTCAGGATTTTTGCATTTTTACATTAAAAGGGGGAGAAGCGGGGGTGAAAGTTTGTAAGGACGTATTGATTTTTTTTAATAGGAGCTTGTAATTTTGAAATACAGCTTACTTATCATAAATGAATAATGACGCGTCACAGGGTTTTTGGATTTTCAAATTTGTAGGGGGAAACGGGGAGTAAAAGTTTGTATGGATGGAGATATCGGGTTTTTAATAGGAACTTGAAATTTTGAATTTTAGATACTTATCATAAATAAATAATTATGTGTTTCAGGGTTTTATGACTATCGAATTTTAGAGGGGGGAAACGGGGGTGAAACTTTGTATGTAGGGGAGGTATCGGTTTTTTCAAAAATAAGCACTTCAAAATGATTGTTTGTCTTAGGGTATTTGGATTTTTACATTGGAAGGGGGCAAAACGGACGGTGAAAATATGAGAGGGAGTGAGAGCACTTATAAGTTTTTTGATTCTAAAAAAAAGACATTTGTTTTCTGTTGGCCACGCGGGCGAAGCCGCGGGCAGGAGATAGTTATAAATAAATAATGAGATATTTCAGAGATTTTAGATTTTTAATTTGAAGGGGTAACACGGGGAGGGGGGAGTTTGTATGGAGGTATCGGCGTTTTTTAAAGGTAGAAACTTGAAAATTAGAACTATTGAGCATAAATGAATACCGCCTTTTTTAAGGGTATTTGGATTTTCACAATTAAAACGAGAGAAACGGGGTTAAAACTTTATATGGAGGTATGGAGGCTTTTTCGAAGATATAAACTTGGAAGACTTTAAGGGATGACAGTTAATGTTACGAAAACGAAAGTAATGGTGTAAGAGAAGAATGAAGAGGTTTCTGAATGTGTAATAAAGATTGGTAATGAAAGAGTTGAACAAGTGAAAAAGTTTGTGTACTAGGTAGTATGTTTACTAGGGATGGAAAGCACGATGAAGACATTGAAAAGAGAGTGAAAGCGGGAAATTGGGAGCTCTGCGTGCTTTTGTGAGCAGCCAGAATGTCGCATCCAGCAACGTGAACAGCCAAACGTGCCTTTTACGACGTTCGGCTGTTCACGATGCTGTGTTAGTTTCCACGTTGATGTATGGAAACGAAAGCTGGGTTTGCGAGAAGAAGCATAGGAGTAGAATAAATGCCGTGGAGATGCGTTCTCTGCGTAGTATGAGTGGGATCAAGCTGACTGAGAGAGTGAGAAATGGTGTTATAAGAGAGAGGTGAGGTCTGAAAGAATATGTAGTGACTAGAATAGAGAAACGAATGTAACGTTGGTTTGGGCATGTTGAACGAATGGATGAAAGGTAATTATGTTATCAAATTTATGAAGGTGATGTGACTGACAAATTTGTGATGTCCTGAAAACAGGTCAAACCAGAAGTACACGGAACCGCCGAGCATGTATGAAGAGAGGAATGTGTGTGGAGGGAGCGAGGGAATATGCCAAGACCAGGGCAAATGACGTTTTGTGGTCTCTGCCTACCCCAAAGGGAAACAGGCGTGAGCTTATAATAATAATAATAAAAATAAACTTGAAAATTAGAATTGCAGCTGCTCATCATAAATAAATAACGACGTTTCGAGGTTTTCGGATTTAGATGTCATTTGTTTTCTGTAGGCCACGCGGGCGAAGCCGCGGGCAGAAGCTAGTTCATAATATATGCCATTAAAACTTCATAATACATATTAAATAAGCAATAAAAGCTTGAAAAATACAAAAGCACCAAATAATAAGCAATCAGCTTCATGTATTGATGGTCACATCCATTAGGGCGAGTCACGGTGCGGAAAATAAATTAGCTACCGGTTATCCGGATGTCGTCCGGCGGATGATGGATGTGGCAACATCCACGCTCTAAGCGGAACGGCGCGGAGTTTTGCGGGATGAAAGTGCGGAGTGTCATTTTTACTGGATCTTTGGGGAGCATGCTCGCGATTCTTTTGGCCTCAAATTTTTACCCACACTAAGCTGCCTGCATAATTTAAGTACAATAATTATTTGTTTCTAATTTAATTTATGGCGTACGTTTATTAATTCTACTCCACTTGAGTCAAATTTTTATACAGTAAAATATCTTACAATTTGCAGGAACGTAATAAAAAGACTGTTTACGTGATTTGAACTATTTAATATTATTTAATTTAAATTAATTATTAGAGAATACATGTGGTTGAAAGAAAGGGTAATGCCAGAGAGAATGAAAAGAAGGATTGAATATACCTATTCATTGAGGTTCGTTCACGAACATACAAGAAACACGTTTTTTCGGTAACGCCCGGAGAAAATTTTGGTAACGTCTAGCGATGCGGCAATATATCGAACTATCTATAGTATTGTTTATAGTATCGTGGCCTCGAAAAGTAGTCACAATATCGATAGGCCTATCGATAGTTTCAATATTATCGTTAGTCATTAAATCCAATACTATCGAAAGGCATCAATACTATCGATACTATCGATAGTATTGATAGTTTTTAACCAATACTATCGATAGTATCGATAGGCACAAATACTATCGATACTATCGACATGAAATTTAGAACTTTAGAAATTTATAACTTTCGGAATTTCCTTAGGAGGTATAGAGTTGTTATAAGAATAACTTTATTTGTGAAACATAGGAACAAAAATGATCTTAAAAACAATTGTTTCAGAACCTTGTATGTTTTGCCAGATAGCGTACACATTATTGTTTTTATTTAAAAATGAATATAAATGATCATGCAATAATTTAATCTATATCAAAATTTATAATTTTATTTATTCAAAATCTTTGTTGCATTTCAATATGTTGTACCTTTATAGTATACCTACGTACCTATGCCTATGTGTGTGTGTGCCTATGTGTGAATCATGTGTGAACCTCTATCTTTGAACCAAGAGCGTGTAATGCAAGGAATTTCATTATTTGTCCATATCGTGACCGGCGGTGTGTCAATGTCGCCGAGCACGGCACCCTGGCGGCCTGCACGTTGAATAATAGATTTTGATGGTGATTGCTTAGGGAAAGACTGGAGAGGCGAAATTCCTTTACACATTTCTTGTCTAACTTCGTTCATAACAATGATGATATTAAACCGTAGTTTAATTGTAAATGGGAAAGTATAGCGTGTGATTTTGAATGTAGCAAAGCTTTGACGACCTGTATGGCACAGTGGCACATGTGTCTGCCTACTGTGCAAGAGGTCCCGGGTTCAAATCCTGGTATGGGCAAATATTTGTGTGACGAATATGAATGTTTGTACCTGAGTCATGGATGTTATTTGTATTTAAGTATGTATTTATAAATATATGTATGTTTATCTGTTGTCTAGTATCCATAGTACAAGCTTTGCTTAGTTTGGGACTAGGTCAATTGGTGTAAATTGTCCCGAGATATTTATTTATTATTTATTTATTTTTAGTTTTGGAATATAACAATTTAAATGATTAAGTTTTATTTTAGTTTTTAGTTGTTTAGTTTAGTTGTGTACATACTGTGTTTTTATACCTTTCTTACATAATTGATAAATTTAATATTGAATGATTTCTATCGCTTGTATTGTAAAGATATTGTTACCGAAGTTTCAAGCTCTTTTAAGATCAGGCAAACAAAAAATAGTAAAAAAAAAAAACTATAAATGACTTTGTTCCAATTAACGCAATTAGACTACAGACTCTACCATAATACCATTACTTTGCGGGTGGTAGGACCTAGTGCAAGGTCCGTCCAGATCGCTACCACCATCTTGCTCGTTAATCCTGCCGCAAAGCAGCAGTGCTTGCATTGTTGTGTTCCGGCGTGGAGAGCAAGACAGCCGGTGTAATTACTGGCGCAAGAGGTGTTCCATCTTAGCCCTCTGGGTTGGCAACGCATCTGCAATCTTCTTGGTGTTGCGGGTGTCTATAGGCGGTGGTGATCACTTACTATCAGGTGATCCAGTTGCTTGTTTGTCTTCCTATTTAAAAAAAAAAATATTGAATATCAGTTTCGTAATCATTTATATCACTTAATTAAATCGTTTTTAAACTGATGTAAACCGTTACAATACCGTTACGAAACTGATATTCATCGGCTACGGTACAGTCAGCGTCCAATATATCGGAGCGGGCACGGTGGTCAAAAATATGCGAACACACCCGAACGTATTTGACAATAGAGTCGAGTTTAGATATTTTTGACTGCCTCGCCCGCTCCGATGTATTTGACGCTGACTGTACAAGGTTTTTGATTGAGACCCGTATAACAAGGTAGGGTCGCATCTCTAGCCCATCCTTAAGTTTTGCACTAACCCGTGCGTACACTAACCGTACACTCAAAAATCTTAACCCTCCCGTGAGGCAGTTGGACAAAAAGGCCTGGGGCACGGAAAAGTGAAATTAATCAACAACCGCACTACAGTGCCTCTCGACTTCAGCCGGCGCTGTAAGGCACTCGTAGAGAAACGTTTTGAAAGAGTGAATTTCATTCCGCACTCTCTTACCCGGGAATTGTTGTTAGGCCATAGCTGTGAACAGAAGGTTCACTATGCACGGAAAACGCGTACAAGTCCTGTTGTACTCAGCGAAAAAAAAGTTACCATAAACGTACCCTGAAAGTGAAACAGTGTACAGAACACGACGTGCTTAAAATTTTTCAATACACTTAAAAAAATGTTTGGGTCAATTTACAGCAAATGAATTCCAAACATTCTTCCAGACTGTGATAATTTGCATAAAAAAAAGCAATTACAATTTTATGAGGAGTTAGAAGAACGGTAGTCTCATGAATTCTTAATGTTAATATTGGATGATGGTTGACGCAACTGAACGTTGATCATTTATCTTCTTTCTGTCTCAATGGACTCACAGACTTCAAGTGAATCTTGCCTTGAAACGTCACACTAATATTATAAAAATACGAATAAGTGATTCCTTTACATTCTATTGAATTTGAAAATTTTATTTCGGATTTATTATCCATAGTTTTAGTTATGGGAGCAATATTCTACTGTTATTAAGGCAACAAAGGAAGAGGTATTCCATCTTAGCCCTCTGGGTTGGCAATGCATCTGAAGCCTTCTTGGTGTAGTAGGTGTCAATGGGCGGTGGTAATCACTTACCATAAGATACTCTACGTGCTCGTTTGCCTTCCTATTCAAACAAAAGAATTAAAAAACGATGGGCCCAGCTTCCAACAGAGGAAAATTCCAGCGTTGAGCCAACACGCGCAAGACACTGCTTCACTTCAAAAAATATGATGAGCTGATAAAATGGAAAAGGTTGTATCTTTCTATCAGCTAACAAAATTCACTAACCATATCACATTTATTTAAAGCCACGTATCAAGAACCACCACCACGTGTCAGATTGACAGCAAAAAATCAGCGTTTTATTTTTTACCAGCCTGTAGCTTAAGCTGTAACCTTGGCAGTTATTTTCGCCCATTTCTCTCAGCGATGACTAACCTAATGGTAAGCGCCGACGATCTACGTTTATGGACCCCTAAGACGGAACCCTCAAGGTTTCCGTGAAATTGAAGATGGTAGAAAATTCGTAGTGCTTACGATCCAAGAGCTAGAGATCTCGCTTTCACCATTTATTTAAACCTAGACAATCTACTTTGGAAACACGCGTTCCCGTTTTCTCGCTTTTTGCTTAGTGCATCTCACTCTTATGAGGGCTGGTTAGAAAGGGACACACTGAGCGATAAATTAGCTGAGTCTAAGTCACGGTGTATTGAAAACGGAAAACTCACTTGTAACAAAACAGCTGTGCTATCTTCTTTGACTAGCGACCCACCCCAGCTTCGCTTGAGTACAATCCTACTAATTATTATAAACGCGAAAGTTTGTAAGTATGGATGGATGTTTGTTACTCTTTCACGTAAAACCTACTGAATGGATTTGGTTGAAATTTGGCACACACATAGTTTATAATCTGTATTAACACACAATTCCCACGGGATAGCGATAAGTGAATTATAAGCCGCCGTGACGTCATGAGCAGCAAAGCAACTAATTATCATTAATTTGTCCGGGATATATTGCAGATTGCATGTTGAGTGCACGTTTGCTGGATTCAATTAAACAAGTCTACGCAGACAAAGTCGCGGACAAAAGCTAGTTAGGATATAAAGCTCATGAAAACCTTACGTAAAAATCTCTAAATCAACAAACTGGAACAAATTACCTTGCTACTCCGCGAAACCAGTGCCGGGCTCGTGCAAAATAGCTGCGTCTGTGCGACACATATATGTTCATGCAAAAACCCACCCTCCTCCGCTTCCACACGAAATAACATATATCACACAGACTCAACTACACACCACCACCACTAAACACTAAAACTACACGATCGACGCGCGATTCGCCTCTATACGAGGCATCATCAAGATCGACCCGTACGAACGTTCGCTACTTGAACGACAGGCGTTTGGTTTCGCGGAGTAGCAAGGTAATTTGTTCCAGTTTGTTGATATGGGGGCCAAAATTCTTTTTGATGCCTATAAAAATGTCCCTTGTACATTTTAACGCATATTTTTTATTTATCCTGATATTCTTAAAATAATATGTTATCTTTAAATTCGGAATGACATACGCATACCCGAATGATGACTGTTATAAAAATATTTGGGGTCAGAATAAGAAAAAAACTATTGTTTGGTAACGCAGTGGACACTATTCTTGAGGAGTCATGGGGACTGGTAACGCAGTGGTAATTTGGGTACCAAATGAGAATTTTCTGTAATAAAAAACCCAGGATGGTGGGAAAATTCATAATAAAAATTGGGGCCCGGTTAAGAACTAACGTAATTTTACTAGGAAAATATTTGGAGACATCTACAATTTTGTAAAAGTGCTTATACATTTTTAATTTTTTTTTAGGCACTAAAAAGAATTTTGGCCCATGGACCTCCGCAAAGTAACGCCTGAATCTATTAATTATTTAAAATCTTTAAATGACAGTGAATACCGTATCAAAATCCGTTGCGTGGTTTAGAAGGAGTACGCGGCCAGAGATGTGAGGACGGACGGGAACGGATAGCGTTTATACAGTGTGAAGATGCTATTAGTACCTTTACTTACCGTTTACTTAATGGTAACGACTCATTATTAAACTGTACCCTTACCATGAGTACAGCGCATCTAGCCGTAACCGTATTCGCTAGCGACGGCGTAAACTACTTGTATGAGGAATTGTGCAGCGCCTCTCACGCTCACTTAGAGAACTAAAAATCGCTAGTATGAGTCCGACGGTAAATTACCTATCGTAATCCAAGCGCTAGTGACTAAAGTTTTGTAGCTGTTGCCGTAGAATTTTAGTACCATGAGTCACAAATTTGACACATGTCATCGATAAATACCGTATCGACTATGGTTAACTCTTTCACTGAAAATGAGAGCGTATTTAACCGCTATCGACTGTAGTAACATAATATGAATTTTCGATAGAAACTCATGGTAATAGTACATTACAATTACTAAATAAATCGTTACCAAACCGTTACAAAACTGATATTAATTATTTTAGTAAGGGTACAATGTTCTTCATTTTGACTTCATAACATTTTAATTAAAGAAAATTGACACTAATTACAAAGCTTTTACTATATGAAAAACTGGAATGTAGACTAATATTTAGAGTCGTTATTTGCCTTCCTGCTTTCACATTCACGAGATGGTAGATTCGATTACACTGTACACATATTGGGGACGCTGAGATGTTTTTCTATTGAACGACTAGATTTTTTATGTAAATTTGTGCGAGTCACGGCCGGTTACACACTTTTGGCGAGGCATGTTATTTTCTATTTTTATTGAATTCGCAGTAAGTCACGATTTAGTCTAGTTCTTCGTTGTTCAGAAATCGTAAATATTGATTTCTGTTTTCTGAACAACTATGAACTAGATTAAATTTAAAATACTATATAATGAACTAGCAGACGCGCGCGACTTCGTTCACGTAAAATTAGTAGCCTATGTCCATCAGGAATAGTGTAGCTTTCTATCTGTGAAAGAATTTTTGAAATCGGTTCAGTAGTTCCAGAGATTACCCCCTACATACAAACAAACTAACAAAAAAACAAACAAACAAAGTTTTTCTCTTTATTATATTAGTGTAGATGTAGATGACAACACAAAGAAAAATTAGGATATTGGCAGGACGATAAGAAAAAGAAATAAAAATTAATATATTCGATTACAATAATATGAACTAGATTAAAATGAAATAAAATGTATTTGCAAAAAATATGGTTAGTTTAATTTTTTTATTCAATCAATGAAACATCATAAATTGCTTATCAAGTTACATGAATTTACATTGAAATTTTCAAAATTTGAATCACACTTTGCATTATAGCGCTTGGTTTTCTCAGTTATTCATGTTTTACGCATTCGAGTTTTTTTTTCAGTTGAATATTTACGGTTTAAATTGACTTGCTGTTCTAGAACAGATGGAAATAAATAGGTATAACAATAGGGGATCAATAATTAAAGGGCAGGTAAACGGTGCGTCATCACCGTTACCACGCGTGTTTACAAATTACTACGGGGGTACTGCAGGTATAAATAGGGCCGACCATTCTGTGCAACCTCATTCGTCGACTGACAGTCGAGAGGTCAATAGCTCCTGATGATGCCTCGTGGAAAGGTGAAACACGCGTCGAGTGGTATTTTTGGTGTCGGTGGTTGGTATGTGGTCGCGTTTTGTTTTGTCTGTTTTATAAAGTTTTAAGCACAGGCGTTGTATTTTTCACGATTGCTGACACTGGGTTCGCGGATTAGCAAAGAAATTGATTCCATTAGTATTAGTTATTTAGACACTGTAACATTAGTTGAATTTAAAATAATACGTTTTTAATTTGCATTCGCTGTAACGTAAAGCCAATAAACTCTTGATATGCACGACATTTTGATTAAACTACGCTTTTCCGAAATATTCCTCATGAAATATAAATATTCAAATAGAATTTAATATTTCGTACTGAAATTGCCGTCAAAGCTTACCGTGGCGTTGCTCTTTATAAAACATCTCAGCTCTGTGAATAAATGTGTCCAACGGAAACAAGATCAAAGGGAGTCAATAACAAATACTTTGTGCAAAAGACAGTTCAAACAAAGCTTTTGTGAGCAAACAGTTTACAATTATTGTTTAATTCGCTCTCGGTTTTCAATCCACTTTAAAGTCTAATAATCTTTATTAAAATTTGAAATACTTAAATACTTACTCAGATAATACCAAGTATTTTTACTTCTGTACTCGGCTTTAAAGTACGAAAAGGAAACTTACCAGTTATTTGAGAGAACAGAAAACATTCTGCAAAGCAAATAGTTGCAGAGATGCACTAATTAAGAAAGCCTTTGGCCGTATAAAGGTTGCCTTGGGAGTATTTTAGTGCAAAGGAATAATATTTAAGTTGCCAAATGACGAGTCTTGAAATGTTCTGCTGTAATTCAGTCGACTTTATTCAAGTTATGTAGCTTGAATAAAACAATTTTTTACTGAAATAAAACAATCAAAACGAGTCCCGTGTATTGTAATAAATCTAATTTCCAACGTTTCGAACCTTTTTCAGGTCTCTTGTTTACGGGCACACTGCCTTAAATAGACTAGACTAGACTAGTTAATAGACTAGACTGATTTTTTTTTTAAATACAAACTAACCAATTAAAAAAAAATTAAAATTAAAAAACTTTTGTTATGCGTGCTGAATCAATGTGTTTAATATGAGCATGCGGGTTACCTAATGGTAAGTAATAAACGCCACCTTTTGGAAACAGCAACCCCAAAGGAATATTGAAGAAGCCGTGTAATTCGGCCAATTTAAGACAGTAGCTATTATTTGCGTTAACGGCCAGTTTTTTATACCAACGTACTGACTAGAGTAAAAATCGGATTAAATGTAACAACAAACAGTGACGTCATAAACTAGTAAACATGCCCTAGAAGTAAAAATACTAAGTAACCCGTACTCGCCGAGTACCACAACAAATACTCGCCGATTTGAAATGACAAATGAGCATTGTATTTCAAGTTCGACAGTCGTCTCAAATCGTTAGGGATTATGCAATATCCAAGTGTCCGTGTGTCCATCCATCACGCTAAGCTTCGTTAGGCCCCGCCTGTTTTAATCGCGCTTTTTTTCTGTTTTGGACAATCGGAATGATAAATGAAATGATTTATCGGAAACACGCCACGGGTCGTTTGGAGTCCACAAAGGATTTTCGTGTTACAGATATGCGGCAATAAGTTTTTGTTACGTTCTAAATGTTTCGGTGTTAGTTCTTTGCCTTTTTTACAAATATTCATTTAGCTTATTTTGTTCGTAACTAAGTTGTACCTACTTTGAAAAGAGAAAAAAACCGACCAAGTGCGAGTCGGACTCGCACAACGAGGGTTCCGTTCATAAGTTTTTATAATTCTAAACTAGATGGCGCTAGGAGTCGCTATAATGCAACACATTTTTTTGTGATGTAACTACAAATTTACAGTTTTTGACTTTTTTACTGATGTCAGACTTCTTCTTATTTCTTGCCGAATTAAATGGTTCTAGGTCAACGGGAAGCACTCAATAGGTTTTTCGGATTTGCGAATGGATAAAATATGCGGCATAAATGACCGCAACTTTTGATTGCGTTGACTTAGAAGTTTGATTTTTTCATGACTCTAAGGGACTGCGTACCTAAGTGTTTGGTATTAATTTCAACTCAATACCTCCACGCATTCTTGAGAAAAATGGTCTGGACAGACAGACAGACAGACGGACAACAAAGTGATAAGGGTTCCGTTTTTCTTTCTAAGGTACGGAACCCTCAAAATGAGATAACCTGCTGATTTTCTTGCGGCGTTGCTTCTCAGCAGAACCTTCCATTTTCCAAAGCGCTGGTGAACTCGGACATATAAAAGTAAATTAAAAAAAAACCCAACTGCGTAAAAAGTAAATCAAAACTGAAAAGACTAAATTGTCATGTTTTTAGTGATACTTGCAATATTAAGTCAAATTGATGTAAGAATTATCAAAATCGGCCCATGCGTTTGGTCTCGAGATTGCCACAAAGGAACAAACGTACATACATACACCCGTATATACATATATATATATATATATATATATATATGTGGGTGTGTATATATATATACACATACATACCAGTTGCGTGGCGTGAAATTTTACTTTAGTAAGGCTGTCAGTAACGTTCGTTAAAGAATGACGGATGAGTAGGGTTATCATTAGGATTTAAAAAAAAAATAGTAAGGCTACGGGGATCGGGTTATACTGATACATACATATATAGGCTGATACATTACCCTCCTTAGCGTCGCGCAGTCGGGTAAAGAGCCTATGGCCTACTTGCAAATTAATTTATTATTTTATTTTATTTTCAATTGGTAAAGAAGAGTCGGATGACATGACAGTGTGTTTAAGTGTGTTTTTATAAACTAGGTATATAATGTAGACTACAATTGCATAGTTCCCACGGGATAACTAATAAAGGAATTCTTGTGTGAGAAAATTCGGAGGCAAAAGCTATAATACCTAACTTCGTAAAATATTAATGTTAAATGTTATTTTTGCACAAGGCCTCGGGCAAAATGTTTCTTTGTTATCTTCCGCTAATATTGGACATATTTGCTCATATTTGGAAGGAAAATATTATTAAGTATCATCACAATTGCGTCGGTTTTTGGAAATCAAGTAAGTAAGTAAGTAAACACTTGATTGTACATAAAACACGGTACATAACATTACAATTAAAACAAAATAGTACAAAGGCGAGCATATCCCTGTAAGGGATCTCTTCCAGCTGACCTAGGAAAATTTTATACATAAATTACAAATATAGACAAACAAGCGCCCACCTACAGCTAAATTAACAAATAACAACATAACTGTATCAATGATGCACAAAACGAAAAACAAACAAATACGTATATAAATACAAATAAAACAAGTAGTGACTGAAAATAATCCTTTTTTTATTAAGTTTTTGGATTTCTTATTAGGTTAAGCTGTTCATATATTGTTTTCTAATAATTACACAAAGATTCTAGAAAAAATAAAATAATACTTTAATAAAAAAGTTTCCGTTTTGTCAGTAACAGTAAATCAGTTAATTAGATTTCAATTGAATAGTGACTGACGAATCTATTCACAATTTTAGAGAATAAATTCATAGAAACCAGTTTCGCTAACAAATTCAAATCAACGTGATTCGTCCTTACAATGTCTTTGTCGGTAGTAGTTGAAGTTATATCAAAAAGAACAACGTCATATTAAAAACTGGCCAAGTGCGAGTTGGACCCGCGCACGAAGGGTTCCGCACCATTATCTATAAAAACAGTTAAAAAAAAACATGTCTGTTGTATGGGAGCCCCTTTAAATATTTACTTTATTCTGTTTTTTAGTATTTGTTGTTTATGCGGCAACAGATATACATCATCTGTGAAAATCTCAACTGTCTTCCTATCACGGTTCTTGAGAAGCCTGGTGACAGACGGACGGACGGACCGCAGAAGCTCAGTAATAGGGTCCCGTTTTACCTTTTGGGTACAGAACCCTAAAAAGGAGAACCTAGCTCCCAACTGCTGAGTTTCTTGCGGCGTTTCTTCTCAGTAGTATCTTCCATTTTCCGAAGCGCTAGTAGATTCAGACATGTAAAAGAGCCTATACGGCCTACTTGCAAAATAAATTTTTCATTTTCATTTTCATTTTCATTTTCATTTTCATTCAACCTTAGAGCTTTAACTCCCAACGTTGCCAAAAACAACAACAACAACAAAAAATATTCTTTATTGTACACCACATAAAAATACAAAGAAAACAAACCACCAGTCAACCAACCAAACAACCATCAGTTTTTAAATAGATTATTTTAAAACTGTTCGCTACTTGAACTAAAGGTATACATACTTACTCATGGAATGGCATGGTGGTGGTTATAGTTGAGTCTGTACGATGAATTTTGTTTCATGTGGAAGTGAAGGGTGGGTTTTTGCATGAAAAATGGGTTTGAAGCATGGTTTCGCGGAGTGCTATGTAATTTGTTCCTGTTAGTTTTAAATTAGTAGGACGTGATCATCCAACGGATTAATATTTTGGTATGGGATCCTTGGGAGAGGCCTATGTTCAGCAGTGGACGTCTTTCGGCTGAAATGATGATGATGATGATGATGATGGGCAAATAGTGAATTGCTGATTTTGATAAAAATTAAGGTCATAAGTTGCTTATTTTGATAAACAGATTCACTCCTGGAAATATCGGTATCTTAGCAACCTGTATACAAAGATGGCACCACAAATATAGTTTAACAAACAGTAACACAAACATG
Source organism: Ditula angustiorana (assembly GCA_963691745.1). NCBI lineage: Eukaryota > Metazoa > Arthropoda > Insecta > Lepidoptera > Tortricidae > Ditula > Ditula angustiorana. The sequence continues at coordinate 326,482 of OY829473.1, forward strand.
GCACAAGATATCGCGAAACCTGAACCCATCTCGCTGCATGTATCTTTCAAATCCATTAAAGCGAGCCTGTCGTAATTCGACGGCGCTTCTCCAAAGGGACAAAAGGTCTTTGATGTCGCCGCCACCCGGCCCACGCCCACGCCCGAAGCCCACTGCCCACTGACCAACGCAGAAGGGACACGCTGTTCTATTATTCTGAGTTAATGTTAGTTGCACGTCGACATAGCTTACTGGGAACTTGTTTTTAGGCAGAAATAAGGGTCATAAGTTCAGAATAAGAATTATTTATTCGTAAAACATAGTACATATTAGGTATTTGTTTTATAAAAGTATCACCATGTATTTCCACTCAACATGTCATAAAGAATTGCTAAAAATAACATGCATCATGTTTGTTACATACTAGAAATACATTCTTAAGTAATTCCGTTATGTTTTCGTGTTATTATAATTAAAAGTTGCTTGTGTGTCCGTCTGTCTGCTTGTTCGTTAGTTCGTCTGTCTGTCTGTGACATCGTAACTCACAGACGGATGAGTTCTGATACACTTTTATTACATCCTTCTAAATAAATTTAATGCTACATCCGACAAATTGACAGTGCGGTTAGTTTTTTCAATCAGTGACTGTAGTAAATAGGATTGTACGGAACCCTCTGTGCGCGAGTCTGACTCGCACTTGGCCAATTTTTTAACGTTTGTTATCTCAAAACTCTGTCATTTATAAATAAACCGTTTTTTTATTGAATTGATACTATAAAGTGGTCTTATTTTTATCAGAATCCTGTTCTGTTGATGGAATCTATGAGAAATTGACGAAATTATATAGCGAAATAAAAGCGATATTTCAATAGTTGTTTTTGTTTATTGTAGGGTACATGAAAGCTCTGCGTATATACAAAGTCGGTTTTTAATTTAAAAATCCATAAAAATATACTGTAAAAATCTTAAGGCTTACCAAGCTAAAACACTCGTGTGATTCGCCAAGACAGTTACAAACTGTGACCTCAAGATTACGCTGCCTTACAACATTAATAACCACGTCTGAATTGAAACCGGCCCGAGTAATAAATTCCCACCAACATATTTCAAACATGCCCCAGATATAACGCTAGACGGGCGGAAACATAAACAGGCTGCCCGTCCCTTCTACTCAATTACTACCTCACTACTGCCGGGTAGTAAGCGTACCCTACTTATACCGGTAGTGAAGAATGTACTCACTTCGATTTCATTAAGTCTTCCCTCGTGTTTTAACGTAAAACTACCGTGAGGCTCGGACAGTAATACAAACGGATCACTCACGGAGGCTCATGATAAGGACCACGGACTGGTCCGAAACATGTCGGGGAGTTCTCGACTTTAAAATACGTGAGTGATCCGTTTGTATTAATATCTTCCATAGTTGGTAGTCCTTTTCAATCTTCATTACATAGTACTAGCAATCCACTCTGTTTTCGCACGAGTACAATTAAGAAACAAATGAATACTTTCCCTGAAAAAATCTCTAAGTGACAGTGAAAACTGTAACAAGATCCGTTGCGTGGTTTTGAAGGAATAAGCGTCCGAAGATATAAGTGCAGACAGGAAGGTATAATGACTTCATTTAACATGATGTAAAGATAATATATGGATTGATTACTGGATCTGTGAAACAAATGCTAGGCTGCGCTCCATTATAGAAAGAAAGAAAGAAAAAACATTTATTTAAAACGAATCAACACAATAAATACAAATATACACAACACGGGCAGAGTACAAAAACAAAACATTACGTTGAACAGAATTAAAAAGGGCCCCACTCAGCATACTGCCTTGGTAAACCGAGACGCTGATTTTCAGTGGATTAGGTCTTAACCCCTGTAACAATCAACTCTAGACCCATAAACCATGTTGGTTACATAAGCATATTAATTCAGCGTCTTACTCGACCAAAAAACTCCATTCAAAGCAGGATAATACTCAAAACCATCGAAAGGCCGTTTCGGAATTCTTTCCGCCGTGTTCCCACCAAACTTTGGCTTGTACAAAACGTCCCTTCCACTCAATTACTTGTACCCTTTGTCCCGGGATAAATACACACAATAAAAACGTACGTATGTAAGTATATAACAAAACGTGTAAACTGAACTTTGATTCGGATTTTACTTGGCTGGCTAGTCGAAAAGAGCAAGTAATCGCTAATAGGGTTTCGATGGTTTCCGTATTTCCTCATTGATAAACCATTAAAAACTAATGTGCTCCTATTAAGACGACCGGATAGCCTAGTAGTTAGTGACTCTGCCTACAAAGCTAGAGGCTCCGGGTTAGATTCCTGAAAGGGAAAAATGTTTGTAAGATTTTTACGAATGTTTGTATCCGAGTCTTGGGTGTTATTATGTATTTAAGAATAGATTTATCTATGTTATTATGCGTTTCAAATATGAGAATCCTTTCGTTTATTTATTTTTATTTATTAAAGAATGTTGTACAGCGGCCGTAGTGATACACAACAGCAAAAACAAGCACAAATACTCTTTATTGATTCACAAAAGTAAACAAAATAAAGGAACACATACAGGGAAATTTCACACACTCATAGCTTTAAAAAAAATTAGGTCTCCAGGAAACATTCCATCATTTTTAGACTATTTTAAGAAGACATCTCATTATCCGGAAGCAACGGAGAGCAGTTTCTATTCGTTGCTTCCGGATAATGATATCTCATTGTAGGCTTACAATAATAATTAAAGCATATCCCATTACCATACAAACGACAGAGCAATTCTTATTTAAAACAATCCGAAAGAGAGCCATCCAAAATTACTTCGAGGCGCCAATTAAAATCACTTTAAGAAATTCCAGCTAAGCGCATCGCCTCATTACGACCATTTATTAGCAATAGAATTAATTAACTGATTAATTAAGGCAGGCTTGAACCGCGACCCGTTTGCATATTAATTCCTTGATGGCTGAAACTTTGAAACTTTCAGACGAAAAGTGATCGTCTTTATCTCTTAAAAGAATGATACCTTGTTGAGTTCTTACCGGTATCTTCTCATTAGAGGTTTGTAAATGTGTGGTAAATTTTCTGTCATTCGTAAGTGCTTCGCGTAAGTCTTTACCGAATAAAAGTAATATTTTGTCATTGATTTTTGGAGAGCAGCGTCTATTTTTGAGCTGTGTTAGGAAAAAACGACTAATGAGACTTAACTCTTCTCCTTTCTTGACACACCCAATAAGTGGTAAATCCACTGTAGCTAGTTGCTGGTTGCAGTACAAATGGGCCGGTTTGGCCGGGGAAGTACCACTATCATAGAATACTCATGGAAATAGTAGCATTATTGCTGCGTTTAACATAGTGAACAAGGGATCCGGAGGCCGAAAAGCATCAACGATTCTCTAAGAGTAGCTTGTTACCATGGGCTACAGTTATCACTCCCCATTATAACCATGAAAAAAAAGCGGTTATCTCATTGGTCGTTTTTTTTTCTCATTCTCCGCTCAAACGTTGTAAAGCGAGACACGATTTCGTCATTTGTTTTGATGCGTTCAACAAGCTGGGTAATTTAATCGACCTACTTATAAAGTAGGGTAAAGTTATCAGGTGAAGTGTTGAAGCTTGTTATAATGATTTGAATTTAAGCGGCTAATACTTCCTTGATTAATTTTAGAGCGTTTCAACTGCTCAAAAATATCAGCGCTGGTCGGCATATGAAGATGAACTATTGGTAACAACAATGCTGTTATAAAAAGTTAAAAAAAATTATAAACCGAGTGCCGTAAAAAACTAAAAAGTAAGAAATTATAGCAAGAAACTTTTTGAGACTCCCGCACTCATTTGTATGTAACTTCCGTCATATTTATGTTGTTCATATAAAATGTAGCCTTTGTCACCCGGACCATTATAACGATCGACTGACACCTCATTCATCAAAATCTGCACCGTCGTTTAGACACGACGGTGGAACATACATACATACATATCTAGAGTCCGACTGAAACTGGTTTTCCGGCCGAAACCGAAACCGAAACCGAATATTCGGCCGTGGCTTCAGTCTCGGCCGAAACCGAAACCAAAACCGAAACTGACGTGGTCAAAAGTATAGAATTCCTGTAAATACTGAAATTTGGTGCATTTTACCCATTATTCTACTAAGTTGTGTTGCTACAGAGCTATCCGAACGGCGCACGACAATTCCCGAACAGTGCCGCCAGCGTCAGCCAAAGCGTTGCCGCGAGAAACGAAGTTAGGCGAGCGTGCACGACAACTTCCGAAATCAGTTTCGGTTTCGGCAAAAGTTTCGGCCGAAACCGAAACTGCCGCCGAAACTTGATTTTTGAAACCGAAACCGAACTTTCGGTCGGACTCTGACATGTACTACTTAAAACATTACCCTTTTTTTAGGTTTATCGTAGGCAGGTAAAATAGTGAAATATCAACAAATAATCGAGAGCGAAATCAGCAACTGTACACAGCTTACACGACCTGCAATTCGATTCTACTCGATACTGGGAATTTATATTTTTAGGGTTCGCTAGTAAAATGGTTCAAATTCAAATTCAGTCACATCTTTGACCATCTTTGTAAATACCATGGTAGCAAGAAATAAATGAACATGAATATGAATATGAGTATTTATTTGTCAAGCATAGGTAGAACAGAGATGTCACAAAAGTTGAGTACCACTATGTTATGCCATTAGGCATACAAATAGCCACAGTCATCATGCAGCATGTCTGTCGTGACCTACCCGCAACAATTTTTTCGGCAACATGCAATTAAAACTAACATTAAAATGGTGTACTGGAACTGTACTGTACTGTCAGGGGGTTCCACTCAGCACAGTAGGCGCGCTCGCTGCATTACCTATGGCATCGGTTAATCGCAGTAGGTTGCCGGCTTGCCGCGCGCGCGCCGCTCACTCTGTGTCGCACGAGATAGTATTATAGTAAGCAGCCCAACCCTAGCGGTGCGCCAGAGCATTGCGAGTGGAAGGCGGGCACGGGCGGCGCCTTCCTTTTGACGCATGCCGCCAGGCGAATGTTTATGAAGTAACACGAACTTTTTGAACCCGATCATAAAGTTGGAATTCGTTTAACGGTGGCCGAAAAAGAGAAGTTTCTGTACGTTAGTACTATTATTTATTCTGTGGTACTGTGTAAAAGTAGGGAGTGGACTGGTATCACCACTCCAGAGCAACTGTTCCGGGTGGCTCAAGACAGGGAAAAGTTTGCAAAGCTAACGGCTAACATCCAGCAATGGAAAGGCACTAGAAGAAGAAGTAAAATGGTAATAAACGGAACGATTATGATTTTGTCCTGTCCGTCGGTCGGCTGTTCATCTGGCTAGCTGTCTGTCTGTCCCTCTGTCTACTGTCTATCATCACGTATCTTTTCCTAAGAAACTATTGAATTTGCAGAAAATACAGTCTTCTACTGCTGCTATACAATTAAGTTACGAAAATACACAAAAAAAAATCACAAAATCTACTATAATGTTCAGATTTTACCGAAAAAAAACAGTGCGAGTGAAGTAGTTTTTAATAGGTCTCGAAAAATTATATTATAGAGGTTTGTAAATTTTTAACATAAAACTACCTCGGACATATTAATAAAACAGACGGACGGGCATTTCTCGCCTTGAAAATACGTGAGTGATTCGTTTTATTAATAGGTTTGTAAATGTTTCTTTTTTGCAATGATTATCGTCTACCGAGATATTAAGCATATTTGCAATGATTATCGTCTACCGAGATATTAAGCATATTTGAAGTCATAAACAGTGTTTTTGCCCCTCTAACTTTTTAAATTTGGAGTAGAAATGGTTTTGGGTCAAAATTCTTTTTAGTGCCCAAAATAAAGTTGAAAATGTATAAACACTTTTATAAAATTGTAGATGTCTCGAAATATTTTCCCAGTAATATTACGTTAGGTTTCAACCGGGCCCCAATTTTTATTATAAATTTTCCCACCATCCTGGGTTTTTTATTACAGAAAATTCTCATTTAATACCCAAATTACCACTGCGTTACCAGTCCCATGACTCCTCAGAAATAGTGTCCACTGCGTTACCAAACAATATTTTTTTTCTTATTCTGACCCCAAATATTTCTATAACAGTCATCATTCGGGCATGCGTATGTCATTCTGAATTTAAAGATAAAATGTTTTTTTAACAATATCAGAATAAGTAAAAAATATGCGTTAAAATGTACAGTCAAGGAATTTAATTCCCTACCCATTTCGTTGAAATGTCGTCTGACATTCGCAATGCATTAAGGTCGAAATGTCAAACCAACGTCTTGCTGTTTTTAGCTCTTAAGGTGACAGTTTGCTATATGATATTGAACCTTAGGTGGGTTAGAAATTAAATTCCTTGACTGTAAAAGGGACGTTTTTATAGGCATCAAAAAGAATTTTGGCCCTTTTAACAAAATACTCATTAAATTTATGAGATAAGTATTCGAATATTGAGTTACCAGCAAACTTTTCACGATTGCTAAAATGAGTTTGAATTCTGTATCGTGAGCTAATAGCCGGTATTCTACGGAGCCCTGAGTGAATGCGTGTCCGACTCGCCCTTGGCCGGTTTCTAGAGGATTACATTTTAACAAGGGTAAGCCTTTCCTGTAAAATACTATAAGCTGTATTGATTTAAATATTCATTTAATATTTAAAAATATGAAAATGAAAATGAAAAATTTATATTGCAAATATTTCAAAGAGATAGGCACTTTTTATGTGTGATTCTACCAGTGCTTCGGAACATGGAAGGTTCTGCTGATAAGAAACTCAGCAGTTAAAACTTTACCTTCTGATTTAACTGACTTGAAAAAAGGAGGTTTTCAATTCCATCCGTATGCATATAATATGTGTAGTTGGAAATGCTTTATATGTGTTTAGATTTGGATTTAAATTAATTTATTAGATTTTTAACTTTTCTATTTTCTTTTCTGTGATCACTTTGTTTCTTTTTCTTAATAAAAGTACGTAATTATATGTATTTATGTAATTCTTTGTAGGCTTTTCTGAATACGTGTGCAGAATTTCATAATTGTAGGTATGTTTGTTTATGTCATTTTTAGAAACAAGATCGGAATGGATTTTATAATTTTACTGGATTAAGTACCTTGCAAGTGGTAGGACCTTGCGCAAGGTTCGTCCGGATCGCTACCACTATTTTATCAAAATCTTCAGTTTAACAGCGTGATCGATATTTTCGCCAATTGTTTGCCAATTTTTTTTTAAAAGTTTTACTGAAAGATGGTCTTCTGAGAGCATACTTATTTTACAGTTCCATCATAATCCCAGCTCCAAGTCAGCGAAACGGCGCAGCGTAAATGTTGGGCAACTGAAATAAACCGGCGTAACTCGGATCGGTTAGGTTTACGACGGGTATAACAACACACAATTTACGCAAATGCCCGTTCCTTGCGTACTCCTTGAAAGCCTTTGCTAGCAATGGTACGTATGCTCAAGGCTATTCCCAGACAGGGGTTGCTAGAATAATTGTGATTCATAGTTCTGTAGCAGGAAAAGCTGCGAAAGAAACAACTGTTTATGTCAAACTAAACCCTTGTATTCGTGAACTTTACTAAACATATTTTATGAATATTTGAAAATATAAAGCTGCTGAGTTTATTGCGGCGCAGAATCTTCCATTTTCCGAAGCGCTGGTAGATTCAGATTCGTACAGCCCAAATGCAAAAAAAATTCATTATCATTTTTCTCTTGCATCTTTATTTTTCCGTAGTTAATAACAAAAGCATCCACCTTCTAATTTAGCTGGTAAACAAACCTAACTAAACAATAACAAAAAGACTCATTTCCCGCCCGCCGTCAACTAAATATTTATGATTTACGACCGACTACCGCCTGATAACTGGATTATCTTAAACCTACAATCCTCGGGCTTCCGGAGACGGCCGAAGCTTGCCGAAGGCGCCCGAAGCTCAGACTTAATCTTTATTGGCCAGACGGAAATCTTTAAAGGCCCACTTTATTCGAATTACTAGCTTCTTCTCGCTGCTTTCCTTATTTTTAAACTGGATTTCACTGCACTGATGAGATTTATTTCCTGTTTAAATAAAAAAGTTTTTTTAGCCAAGTCGGTGGCAGACACACTGCCAAAAGAAAGCTATTACAGCAGTACAACGGACGTTTTTCACTCACGGTTCATCGACTCTGCGAGAACATAATTTATGAATCATTCTATCACACATAGTTATACATATTATTACATCACACTAAAGGAAAGGAAAGATTCTCGAGTGGAGACCACGTGCCGGAAGACGAAGTATTGGTAGGCCTCCCACAAGGTGGACCGACGATCTGGTGAGGATCGCTGGAAACTGGTGGATTCGAGCAGCACACGACCAACCGTCGTGAAGATCCTTGGGGACAGCCTATGCCCAGCAGTGGGCGTCTACCAACTGATGAAAACTGCTGAACGGATTTAGGTGTTTGAAATGGTGATAGTTTGCGTGTATACCCTAAGCTGGGTTAACACATGCCACCTTTCACCCCAAATAAAAGTCAAGCAGGCGAAGCCGCAAATATAAGCTAGTGTTCCCACGAGGAAGGGGACCTACAGATCGGCAACGAATTAGCGATTTTTTTGGGATCACTGGTTGGTTTCCTTGTGTGTGTTCTTTTATTTTGTTTACTTGTTTGAATCAGTAAAGAGTATTTGTTGTTGTTGTTGTTCATATGGCGACGGTGATTACTTTCCATCAAGTGACCCGTATGCTCGTTTGTTTTCCTTCTCCATAATCTGCTGATACGAATCAGCGACATCATAAGAATCGCTGATCAGTTCCTGCCTTTAGTTCCGAAGTGGGCCTCTAAATCTCACTCACCGTACAAAATCCAGATTTTTTTTTAATCATGAAGGCAAACGAGCAATTAGGTAATCTGATGGTAAGTGATCACCTCCGCCTATAGACAACCGTAAAGAAACCGCAGTCGCCAACCCAGAAGTCTAAGATGGAATACCTCTTGTGCCAGTAATTGCGCCAGCTGTCTTGCTCTCCACGCCGGGACACAACAGTGCAAGTACTGCTGCTTAGCGGCTGGATTACCTAGTGAGTTAGAAAATATATTAATAATTCGAGACCGTTTTTATTTTTAGTATAGTAGTAGGCTTAAATAATCATTTACAAACAAACATACTCTGTCACTTTAATCACGAAATAGGCAAGGGATATTATAATTGAAGGAAGCCGAAAAGTGCTCACGGGCTCCAGTTCTAATCTAGATTGAATTTGGGACATGACGGACAGGCTGGCAGGTGATTGGATTAAATATAAGCTTTTTCCAAATTTTGCGTCTAAATTTTAACTTCAAATAAAACGTTAATGTTTTTAGCATTAAATTTGACAGTTAACCTTCCTTTTTACCCGACTACGGCAAAGTCAAAAGGAAAGGTTTTGTTGCCTCTGTATTTACCTATCTGTGACTACATACATAAAATCACGCTTGGTTCCCTGAGGGGTTGGCAGAGACCACGAATTTCTACGTGCTACGATTTCGACATATAACCTTTACTTCACTTACTGTCGTGACATTCTTTATGCATGCACATCTATTTAATTCCTACTCTTAAACTGGTTTTTCTTCAAAATGTCTCCGGTTTGATCGTTGTACGTTATTTTTGTTATTAAATCTTCATTCCTCTGTAATCATATTATTCCTCACTCTGTCTCTTAAAATCAAACCACCCATACTTCTCAATGCTCTCATTTTCAATGATTTCAGTCGACAGACCTTGTGCAAGGTCCGTCCGGATCGCTACCACCATCTTGCTCGCTAATCCTGCCGCTAAGCAGCAGTGCTTGCAATGTTATGTTTTGGCGTGGAGAGCAAGACAGCCGGTGTAATTACTGGCACAAGAGGTATTCCATCTTAGTCCTCTGTCTTTTTGTTGTTGCAGGTGTTTATAGGCGGTGGTGATCACTTACCATCAGGTGATCCACTTGCTTGTTTTCCTTCCTATTCCATAAAAAAAAACTTAACGAGGATGAAATACCTCTTGTGCCGATAATTTCTCTCAACGCCAGAACATAATAGTGCAAGCACTGCTGCTTAGTGGCTGGATTAGCGAGAAAAATGGTGACAGTGCACAAGGTCCTACCACCTGCAACATGTTTTTAAATTCATCTAACAAGGAAAGGTAACAAACTGTCCGGTTCAGATTTTATTTATTTTTATATATGTTAGAGAGTAGTGTAATAGGGCCTTCACGGTAAGAGTTTGGAACACTGTCCGTTTTTATAAATGTTTAGTATTTGAATTGTTAAAGAAGGTAGAAAGGACGGTTCCAAACAAGAGTCTCGAGGCAGGAGCCTTAGAGACAACACGTGTCGTTAAAAATAAAATAAAGAATGAAAAGTTATTGTTTTACTGTGAGTAATCAGTAGAAGGATCCCCGTCGAGCTACACCACCCACCACATGGTGGAGGTGCGGGGTATCAGCTCAGCGCCGAAGTACAAGATGCTACTAAGGTGTCCATTATTTAATATAGTAGTAGCATAAGGCCTTAAATAATTTGAGGTTATGTACGTGGCATTGAGTGTGGTAATAGACACTTTGACTAATTGTAAGTCAAATGTGACAAGTAATCTTAAACGGGTTTAAGGTTATTTATGGTCGCTACTCAGCTAGACAAGGGTTGTGCGTAGACTTTTTTAATGGGGTTTTTAGCTACGCAAAGACCGGCATTGCATTTGACAGTTGTGATAAAGCTCACGGGTGTGTACCTGGCTTAATCTGCTAAGCAGTCTGTCAAGCAAAGTCTGTCTAGTTCTTAGGGGAACCAACCTGAGAAATTTGTGAATCTTCCCCCTTAGGTAGACTTTTAGGGTTAGACTAGGTCTCCACCCTCTGATAGGGACGGGAGATGTAATAGGGCCTTCACGGTAAGAGTTTGGAACACTGTCCGTTTTTATAAATGTTTAGTATTTGAATTGTTAAAGAAGGTAGAAAGGACGGTTCCAAACAAAAGTCTCGAGGCAGGAGCCTTAGAGACAACACGTGTCGTTAAAAATAAAATAAAGAATGAAAAGTTATTGTTTTACTGTGAGTAATCAGTAGAAGGATCCCCGTCGAGCTACACCACCCACCACAGTAGTCTAAAAAAACGGACACGTATTTATTTTAGCTGCCCAAACTCAACCTATTCTGAGAAACTGTCCGCCAAAGTTCTAAAAAGTGACCAAGCCCTCTAACTTCTGTATAGAGAAAAAAATGTTCTCCAGTATATAATCAAGCCAGTCATTAACTAGCAATTGAATTTATGCCCTTTATACAGAAGTTAGTGTTTGGTCACTTTTTAGAATTTTGGAGGACAATTTCTCGGAATAAGTTGAGTTTGGGCAGCTAAAAAAAAATACGTGTCCGTTATTCTAGACTACTCTCTAACATATATAAAAAAAAAAACCGGAGACGGAGTGTTGGGTACCTTTCCTTGCAAGTAGAACAAGTTGCACAGCATTTAATAATACGACCTTTTACTAAAATTCATTCGCAAATGATTATGGTAACTCAACTTCCTTGAAAGGTAGCTGAAATATTAGATCCCCACAAATCCAATAGGACAACAATATCCACCTTATTTCTCGCATCCACGGCCGACCACCACAAACGGTCCCTGATAGGCCCGGACCGAACCCCGACCCTTCCGGTGTCATCGATCAGGCACGTCGATGCGCATAACTAGGCTACAGAAACTTGGACCTTTTTCTCTCGATCATGGCAAAAATTTTACGACCATGCAATATTGTGTTTTTTAAGAAGTCATGGGGTAAGAAACACGTTTTTAACATCTGAGAGAATAGAATGGTTTGAAGCAAAAAACTGAAAAAAAACCTTGTTTTGTGATCTCCAATGAATGCAAATTTTGTCTGTCGAGCTTGAGCGTAGATGAAGCATTTTTTATTCTTAACCCTTAGAGACATCTGGTAAGTTAGTTAAGGATTAAATATTCTGCTATTCATTTTAACCCTAGCGAAATATAATGGGCTTCATTTAATTTTGGATAAATAGATAGATTTTTTATTAATCATGTAACGAACATGACATATAGGAAATCATATTTCTGTATTAACAGTTAGGGTTTTTTATGTGAAAACTGCTTAAATTATTTATAACTTAACTTACTAAACGACGACTTTCTTTGAAGAATTGATTTCTTAAACCTCAAGCAGTTAACATACATTATGTTAAATCGGATTATAAGACTATTTTAAAGTAAATACCGCTCTACTGTTTTGGCTACAATCTACAGATTTTTTTCATAATTTGTCGTAAAAATGTTCACAGATTAGCATTCTAAATGAAAATTTCATAACTATTCCAATCGAAAAAACATTCTGTTTTTTCAAATCTCAAGCTATATTTGTCGGAAAATATGCCAACTCTTGCGGTAACCTGAAATCCTATCAACCCACAAATGTAATAACCCTTTACCCAATTCTAATCGTTGACTGGAGGATATTGCTTAGAATCAACTTTACGCTCCCCTGCCCTGTTGGGTTTAACCGAATCGACCCGATTCGCAATATTGAATTTTTTGTTATTGCTAAAATGAAACCCATATTGGTAGCAATGTGATTTTTTCAAATTACAATGTCGAACTTTGCATTTCAGTTTGCAATACTGCAGTGCGTCAAACGAACAAATTCGTTAAGATATTTCAACTTACTTACTTACTTAATGGTATAATTATGGTTGCTCTTTGTACCTATTTATAGTATTTCGCTTAAAAAAATCCCTACATTCATAGTACTACTCCTTAGACGAAAAATAAAACGATATGACCGATTGCATAGGTATATTGCAAGGAATCTAATTTCAGACGTTTCGAACCCTTTAAGGTCCAGACTTGATCTCAGTCGGGGTTTGATTCGTTACTGTATATGCGATATTTATTTAATTCAAGGTATTTTGATCTCGAGTTTGACTATTATTTCTCCCAATCACATAAGTAAGATAACACTGCATCTGTATTGTTCCCGGGTTCCCTAACAAAACTTGTTAACCTCCACATACGCACCCCAGCGAGAGGGTCAATCGAAATGAGACCCGACTCCCGAGACGAAAGGAGGTACAACTTTAATAAGTTCCAAAGGAAAACTTTTTCTTAATTAACAGTTCTACGTCAAGCAAAATTAAAATTCAAGGAATGAGTTCGCTTTGCTGATGTAATTGAGTGAAATAAGAGTTTTGGCGCTAACCTCTAACGCGAAAAGGGGACTGTTTGAAGTTTGAAGCCTACGTTATTGAAGGTGTGGAAATTTATTGTTATTTTACATAACATGTTTGACTTAAAAATGTATGTTTGTTAATATAAAACAACTTAAATACTGGCGAAAAGTAGAAGGTTCAAAACATTTTTAAGTACATTACAAACACATGCAAATCTATAACAATTACGAGATGGAATACATCCAGAATAAAAAAAAAACCTATTCAATATCTGTTTCGTATAGGTTTATTCGTAAAATAAAGCAAATTAAATGCATTCCAGGCACAAAAATATTGGGATTAAAGTCGATTTTTCAACTTAAGAAAATATTTTACGCAGATACGTGCCCGACCTGTGAGATTTTAGAAAAAAATCGTCCATTTTCGGGAAAAACAAGAAGGTGAACTATTCCAAAAATCTTTTTGTCCGGGCCACGCAAAATTGAAAAAGTATTCACGAGACCACAAAGATCTACCTGCTTGCCCTCAACTATTCGAGGCTGGGTCACCTTTTCAATGATACCCGTAGAGCTTGACTAAATAGCCGAATCCGAAAATGAAAAAGAATTTTTTTTACCGCATAGGTGTTTTACAAGTCTGATTCTACAGCGCTTCGGAAAATGGTAGATTCTACTGAGCAACTTTCTTTTCTTATTTTTCCAAAACAAAATTGAAAAGTAATGTACAGTAAGTAGATAAAGAACAAGAATTATAGATAACAATAAATAGCATGAAGCTTATTGAAGTAACTGGCAGTAGTTACCAAAAATGCACACTCATACCTAAAATGGACCTGTAACGGCGTGACCCTTTTTTTTGGCTGGGCTTTCAATGATAATCCGTTATCAGGATAGTTAGGATTCAGCTTAGTTGCCGAATTCGGAAATGCCGAATTTGTAATAGTTGCACCATTGGGAATTTTAGGTACTATTTGTATTTAGGTCATCTTTTTGGAAATGCTTTGGTAGGGTTTTAACAACAAAACGTTAGGATTTGCTGTTGTTTTTTTAAACTTTCTACTGGTCACGTGTACGTTTTAAATGACTACGAAACTATGACATCAACACTGAGTGTAAGTTGTACAATCAGTTGCTAATGTGTTTCTTCGACCCTTCTTTTGTTATAAAAGCACATAAAAAGGAAACAAAAGAAAATATTAATAACTGATGAGTATATTGTTCTATAGATTCTGGCATTACATTGTCAAGGTCCATATCAATTGGAGTAACCTTACTGCTCCCAAAACAGCAAGTTTCGTTGGTTCCGCGTACTACCAAGATATGTTCGAATTTGTTTATCGACTTTTGAAAATGTTCGGTTTCCGATTCGGCCTGGCACTCTCTCCCGCACTATTTAAAGGGTTTGACGAAATAATATTAGTGGTCGATTCCCGAATGCAAATACGGGGCCGACATATGAGGCACTTTATTGTACATGGAGGCCGATAACCTTTGCTCAAAGACCGCCTTCGGGTTTTAGAAGATTGGGTTTTAGGGAACGGAAAAACTCACTACAAGTATTTGAGAAATGTTCCGATTTTATATCACGTAGAATCAATTGCCAAGCTATGTCTGGGTTTGAGTTACTGCTAGTTTTATTCGCAACATTTCTTTTGCTAATGGCTTTTCATCTCTAGGTCTAGTAGGTTTCCAGGTCATAGGACCTTGTGCCGGGTCTGTTCAGATCGCTACCACTATTTTGCTCGCTAATCCAGCCACTATGCAGCAGTGCTTGCACTGTTATATTCCGGCGTGGAGAGCAAGACAGCCAGTGCAATTACTGGCACAAGAAGTATTCCATCTTCAAGATATGCCAGCCCTCTGGGTTGGCATATCGAACTCTCTGACTCTCGTTAAGATTAACCGGGAGGTATATAGATTAAGTAAATGTAACATAATTATTGTATTGATATCATGTCTGAAATAAATAATAATAATAGGATTCCAGGGTTAAATACATTTTAAAGGGATTTAGATAGTCCTTGAATTATAATCGAATACTTAGTCTAATTAACCATAGATATGTATAGTCTATAAGGGTCAGAAACAGTAATAGGATCCCGTCGGCACCTTTTGGGTACGGTTTCTAAAACTCACTTGATGCTTCTATATCAGTTATATCAATGTCAAATGGGAGCCCACAATAGCTTGTCAAACCGCCATAATCACAAAGAGAAGCGCGACCCTTCCTGTCTCCCTTTCGCATGAAACATAAATAAATTAAATCAACGAAAGCCTTCACCGGTTAGATCAATAAGGGATGGTGAACAAAAGGCCAATTTGTAAATCTGACCGTCATTACCAAACGATACTGATGGACACAATTTATTAAAATTGATCGACGGGCTGGGCTGTACGGTTACATAACTGATTATGATAACTGAACTGATCTGATCTGATTTTTTTGGCTGAAAAAGGTTTAATGCTGAGTTTCTTGCGCTTTTCTAAGCAGCTGCCATTTTTCCAAGCACTACTAAAGTCTACGAGTGTCTTACTATGTTAATTGGAACGATGTCATTCATAGATTTTAATGTTAAAATTTTGTCAAAATTGTGTAGTTTGTATTTTAAGAAGCGAATATGAGAGCTTAAACGAACTCAAAACGTCGGGAAAATAATTAGATTCGTTACAGAATACGTGATATAAACAATTTAAATTGTTTTATTTCAATGTCTAAGTCGCGAAAACCTAAGAAATTATTATGAACTGATCAAACTTAGTGATTACGAATTTCCTTCCCTATAGGCAGTTATGCTGTAATGCTTTATTCCATCAGTAACGTTTTAAGTATCTTCGTGTGTTATTTTTTTTAGGATATCCATAAAAAACCAAAGTAACCGACGAAGTCCTAAGAATTGCTAGACTTAGTGGCAGTGGGTGTAGTATATCCTTGTAGCTCGCAGAATGGATGGCCGATTGGACCCATGAGTTCTCTAGTGTAGACCGCGAACTAGAAGATGCACCGTGAGCAGACTTACAATCAGGCCAGAAGGTGGACCGATAGCCTGCTGATCGCTTGGTGACGCAAGATCGGTCACTTTGGGGAGGCCTATGTCGAACAGTGATTGAAATAGTGTTGAATTTATTTAATTTTAAATGATCGGATTCAACAAAGGATCCTCAACAGAATTCAAGAAACCTTTTTTTTGTAAAAGCAAGCCAGTATAGCATTTGGCCGAATGTTGTGCTCATGATACCTTTTCATTATCTAGGTTTGTATTTAAAGGTATTTATCAAAGGCAAAGGCGCAAGAGAATTCTTAAGACATGGCGGCACAGGGCGGCAAACATTCTGAAAGCAGCCATATAAAGGGAACGATTTAGAATTCTACACGAGAGCTCCTCTCAATGTAACTTGATGAAGCTAACTCGATATGGATAATGCGCCTCGGCATTCGCTAGAGGAAATCCATTGATTGCCGAATTCGGCCAATAACGGGCGGGGTTAGTTGGTTTAACTAATAGTGGTTCTGTTTGTTCATCCCTTTATGTATAAGCTACAGGGTCTATGCTATTAGGAGTCTTATCATGTTCCATAGCTCCTACTGTGAGGTCATTATGTTAGGTGTACCTGCGGGCCTAACATTATAGACCAGGTGTTAAACTAACCCCGAGAGATAAAATTTTAAACCCCGCCATATCTTAACTCAAACGCTAACATGACTGACCACACAGATAAAATTAACACCAGGGTTAAGACGGTGTTAAAAAAGATAAAACTGTGTTACTACAGCAATGAAAATATTGTTTAATAATTCAGTTCATTCGTTCATTTTCGCAATGTGACAGAAACAACCATGCATAGATTTCCTTAAACATACATAGCTAGCTTTAAAAACAGTCCTGGACGATTGGCATCTGTAGTTTCCGAACGAAAATCAACTAAATTTGACACTTGACAGTTGAAAATTTTGAAATTGACAGCGATCAGACATGAAGACCTGTTACAATTTTAGTAAACAAAAGGAAAGCAAAAGCCTGAAATAAACCGAAGTTGCCGAAATGCCGCCGAAAGAAAAACAGGTGTAAGTATTATATAATTCTGTAAATATATTTTCTATTTATTTTACCTGCTCCAGAATTTATGGCGAATAACAGGTAGTTTGGTAAAATGACAAACTGGAACCATGGTTGCCGGACCCAAATGGTAACTAAAATCATCCGAAGATCGTCGACAACCTTCATCAATAAATGTGTGCTTGACTGTATGCAGTTAACTTGATAACATTGACTAGATAATTGATTATTAAAATTATTGTTTCAGGCGTTGCACAATGGTGCAAAAACTCATTGGTACATACATGGCTAACGCTGAGGTACGAACTCGGTACCTCACGAACTCACGATAACGGGTCTACCTCTATGCACTAAGCCTCCCAATACTCTATGTATCCCTAATAATAAACATATTTTTCTTATTCCTTCTCCAGGCAGAGGTTATCAAAAACATAAATGGGAAATGAGGGCTTCAATATTATGATATACTATACCTTGGTTGTTGACTTCAATGTTGTTGATTTTATGTAGTATGTCTCCATGTATGAGATCTCTTTAACCCTCTTTATTCTGTGCTCATATCAAATAATAAGATAGAATAAAGTAAACAAGTAAATGAAACAATTATTTATTAGTATAGCACATTTAGCTTGAGCCACTCTTAAAATCAAAGCATTAACAGTTCTAGAGCATATTCTAAATCACCTGTAAATCAAAATAGTAACCAATTTGTTTCATTTTCAGATATGCACCAAGGCGCCGGCGTACCTCGAATTATTAGTACCTCACACCTACGACAAATAATAAAACTTATTATCATAGCCTAATACACAACCACTTCGCTGTATTGTACTTTTTAATAAACGTATTTTATGGCTATGCAGTTGTATATTATTTTAAATAAATCAACCTTTGCAAGCCCAAACTGCAATTTTCTGTATCATGAATTGAAACTGAAACACTCTTTACAAACTCAAACCTTATAAAAGTTATAAACGTGGGTGGCAATTATTATTAATTATTACAGTGTGCTTATTTCAGTACCAATGAGCAGACTTGACTGGGGTAGTACTATAGGGACGTGAGGTACCTAGGGCTTCAAAATAACAAGCTAGCGCATAAGTTTAAGAACTTTATAATTTATTCTAGTTTATATTCCAATTCATACATTGCATGTCAATCTAAAAATCAAAATAAGTCCCTTTTCTTCTTCTACTACAAACTGCCACTCTTGTTGCCGTGGTCAGCTCTGGAAGAGGCTGTAAGGAAACCTAAAGGTCCTTACAGTACCTTGCTTAGACAGAATACCGACATGAAGTAGTATACATTTCGTTTCGTGCGATTAATGATGATCCGAAGGCCCAGCGACAGTAGCTCGAGCACGAATATTTTCCTTCTATCGAGTAGTTACGTTATCGTATCGCCATCGAGAAGATTTGTATGAAGATTGGAGCAGCGCCCCCGTGGGCGTAATTAGAACTAAAATTTGGTAGCACGAACTTTGAAGTTCACTTTCGTATCGTCATCGAATAGTAAACGTAAAGTTTGCGTGAAGTATTCGTCACAGAATGTATGGAAGTGGTAGCACGAATATTTTTTCCTTCTATCGAGTAGTTACGTTAACGTATCGCCATCGAGAACATTTGTATGAGGTTTGGAGCAGCGCCCCCATGGGCGTTTTTGGAACTAAAATTTGATAGCACTAACTTTGACATTCACTTTCGTATCGTCATCGAGTAGTAAACGTGAAGTTTGCGTAAAGTATTTGTCAAAAAGTGGTAGCACGAATATTTTTTTGACGTAAGGTAAAGTAAACTTACGAAGGCTGGCTATCGAGAAACACGCAAACTTTCTCACTGTACTTTTGATGGTGACACAATTTGCGAGAACAAGTTGCGGTTAGTTTTTGGTGTTATTCTTTCAAAATATCACCGGAAAAATCATAAGATTGCGTAAAAATTCGCATACTAGTGCCTTGCGCTATTATTTTACCTGGGTTTAATCAAATAATCCAGAAATGAAGAACGAGAAACGAGGTAACTAATCTAAGAACATTACTTCTACTTTTTATTTTTTTGAAAGTAAAATAATTAAATTACATTTATAAATAGGTATCTTTCTTTAAAGGGGAATGAGTCAACGAGTTACGATGAGAAAAACAACACATCCTCTGGATATATCAGATGCCAGTGAAATTGCATTTTGTCAGATGCAAATAAAGAGGCATTTGCGTTCCTGTGCGAAGAACTCCGCAAAGAAACAAGTTTAAAGTCGATTAATAGAATTCTCAAGGTATTTTATTTAATAGGTACCTAGTTTTCAATTTGAATAAGGTATGAATATTGAAACAAATTATTTTATGTTATTTGTCTTCATATTGGGTTTTATGTGCCTTGTCGTTCTTGGCTACTAGCTCATACCAGAACAATGTGGGCAGGAATATAATAGAATAGAATAGAATATTTCAAGCTGCATAGGCCCATAGATAAATACCTTAAAGGCTAACAATCACATTAGCGTTACTAGTGTCAGAAAATGTTAGAGAAGTGATGGATGTTCTCTGCAGATCACCCATTGCTGAAACTTTCATAAAGTTCCCTAATACAAGGGCAGAAAGGGATTTGATTAAGCAAGGAAAAGTGTTCCAAGTTGTCTTAAGAGGAGTGTGAACCCTAGCCAAAAAAGCGCTCCCCATACAAACAGTGATAATAGTTCCCACCGTCTAAACCCTAACCTATGGCAATGGTTTTTGGTATGTTGTCATAATGCCTTAGAACTTGGTTTGTATGTTTTGATTTTTTCAATATTCTTCATAGATTAGACAATATTTGCATTGGTGCTGACAATATTGCAATATTTGGTTTGGTGTTTTATACAAAACACAAATGCGTTAATATTTTTGAAACTTTTAAGAATATTTAAAAAATCAAAACATACAAACCTAGTTCTAGGGCATAATAATAACATACAAAAAAATCCTGGCTATAGGTTAAGGTTTAGAGGGTGGAAAACGTTATCGCAGTTTGTATGGACAGCGCTGGGTTCACACTCCTCTTAAGATTAATTATTTGTAAACTGTGTTCAGTACAAATATTATCTTTTGCGGTAAAAACATCAACAGTTGCCCATCTCGAGCGCACTTTTTTTCCTAAAAAATATATTTCTCATCTAAATTACTAAGTACCATTGAGTACACTGCTGAAGATTTCATTTAACTTTAACTCATATATTATAGATTTAATTTTCTTAGTTTATTCTACCATTATTATTGGTACTACTTATTGCTTGTCTTAATATCAATATTATCTTATCATATTTTACGCAAAATATGGAATATCGGGTGTTTGTGTCTGTATAGATGAATCACACTTCCAAATAAAGGTGTTAAACATTAACTCCTGCTTACTATTGTAGAAAACACTTTCACTCATTGAATATGTAAAAATTGTAAGGACTCCATGTAGTTAATTTATTTTACTAACTAATAGGCACTATCTTAATTGTAAAATAATTGCTTAATTATTAATTTATTATTAAAGATTGTGATTTCCGTTTTTATTTTTTGTTTTATGCAATATTATTTATTTATTAGGTAGGCAGTGCGGGACACAAGAGAACCACTAATGTGTTGTAAGCCCTTAGGCCTCCGGATCGATCACCCACTGTACGAAACGCAGTAGCAAGCTACTACATCACGCTGATGTACTGCGAGTGTGGTACTACCCTGGTCGAACCCGTTCATTCGTACTGCAAATATATACTGGCTTCACAGTGCGCTTCTACCACTACAAAAACTAACCCCCTGATTCATAAACGTGTGTTGTCTTCACAATTGCCCTCGAATGAAAGAGACGAAACATAAGTTACGTTATGTAGTTAAGAGAGGTTGGCAAACTTGTATGGATAAGGTTAATCTTATTTATTACTTAAAAACCTTCCTTAAAAAAGGTCTAAATGAGAGTGATAACCATATCAAAATCCGTTATGTGGTTTAGAAGTAAGGGGTAGGTAAGTTAAAAGGAGCACCTATGTTTGTAAATAAATAAAGGCTTTGTTATTTTATATTTATTCGTTGTTTTTTTTCATTTAAAATAACTACATATATAATTTTGTATAGTGTTTGCATGGGGCGATATTTCACCCAATAGTGATAGTAGACAATAACTAAAAATACAATTTTTCTTCTTTACTAGTCATCATGCTAATTCTAATCTACTCGCGATCTAACCTGAGCGCTCATCTCACATACAGACTTACATTTTGCGTTCATTCATAATCTCAATTATTCACATCTAAGAAACTCGTAATAACATACATCGCCTCTTTCATTAATTCAAGCCATCGATCGAACTCAAAGCTGGAGCTCCATGTCTCTCTGCCGAATCCTCGCTCTTTCCAGCACGACGAACATTTAATCCCTCTCTCTGAGACTCCCTCGCATTCTTCTCAGGTCTTAAAAATTGTTCTTCTGCAGTCAGTCTCCTTCTCACAGTGCCGGATTAGACACATAGCAAGAGTAGCTAATGCTACGGGCGCCGCGCTCCTACGCCTGTCTGACCGCAATAAAAAATTATTTAATACCCTAAACTTGAGAACCTAAAGCAAACTAAGGGCCTCTTGACAGAATTTGCTACAGGCCCCGCGCTGGCTTAATCCGGCACTGCCTCATAGCCGGGCTGCTCGGTCCGACGGCGGGCTGCTCGGCCCGGCGGCCCGAGCCGCCGCCCAGCGCGGGGGGGGGGGGGGCGCAGCCCGGCAGCGGCCTGCTCGGCCGGCGGCCCGCGGCGCCGCTCGGCGCGGGGGGGGGGGCGGGCGCAGCCCGGCAGCGGCCTGCTCGGCCGGCGGCCCGCGGCGCCGCTCGGCGCGGGGGGGGGGGCGGGCGCAGCCCGGCAGCGGCCTGCTCGGCCGGCGGCCCGCGGCGCCGCTCGGCGCGGGGGGGGGGCGGGCGCAGCCCGGCAGCGGCCTGCTCGGCCGGCGGCCCGCGGCGCCGCTCGGCGCGGGGGGGGGGCGGGCGCAGCCCGGCAGCGGCCTGCTCGGCCGGCGGCCCGCGGCGCCGCTCGGCGCGGGGGGGGGGCGGGCGCAGCCCGGCAGCGGCCTGCTCGGCCGGCGGCCCGCGGCGCCGCTCGGCGCGGGGGGGGGGCGGGCGCAGCCCGGCAGCGGCCTGCTCGGCCGGCGGCCCGCGGCGCCGCTCGGCGCGGGGGGGGGGCGGGCGCAGCCCGGCAGCGGCCTGCTCGGCCGGCGGCCCGCGGCGCGGGGGGGGGGGCGGGCGCAGCCCGGCAGCGGCCTGCTCGGTTTGGCGGCGGGCTGCTCGGCCCGGCGGCGGTCTGCTCGGTCCGGCGGCTGCAGTCAGAAGTGTTCCATGTATCTGCATCTAAAATTTATAGAAATAATTTATTATCTTTACATAGTATAAAATGTCTGTTCTCATATTTGCGGCCGCTTACTCCTTCTAGACAACGCGACGGATTTTGATATGGTTTTCACTGTTTCATTTTGAGATTTTTTTTCAAAAAGTTTTTACGTGCATTGAATTTAAATTGTACCCGTGCAAAGCCGAGGCGAGCCGCTAGTTATAGCCGCTAGCATAAAACCTTTCAAGTTTTAAAAATGATAATGATCACCCTATTACCGTCAGCCTCAGAAGTAGCTAAACACTTAAGAACCTTGTCGTAGTAACGTATGAAATGAGAGTTGCTCGAATTTGTCACATCACTGACAGCGACAAGGTACTAAAATGTTCAGCTACTTCTGAGACTGACCGTAAATGCTAGGGTAACATAAAATAATAATATTTCATAGTATGCCCTGCATAAAATTTAATTTGTAAATCAGTATTCAGCTTTGAGTAGAAATTTTAAACAAAATATACAAAATTCCGTTCACAAGCTAGTGACCCGTGCGTGAGTCACAGACAGACAGCAGGGTGACAGAAATGTGGTTTTGTGCTTAGGATATAGAAACGTAAAGACTACAAATTTTAATTTCATACCTAAGCCACTCGATCCAACTTTAAAAATGCTTACCAAGTGATGTCTTGCTTCTCCATTTGTGGTGGCTGTGTGTCGTTGTCTTCAGACATAGCTGGTGGCATTCTTCAATCTGTATATAAGAATGGCAAGTAATTAAA
The DNA here is from genome assembly GCA_963691745.1 of Ditula angustiorana. Taxonomy (NCBI): domain Eukaryota; kingdom Metazoa; phylum Arthropoda; class Insecta; order Lepidoptera; family Tortricidae; genus Ditula; species Ditula angustiorana. The sequence goes on from OY829473.1 coordinate 349,825, forward strand.
ATATGATTAAAAATTAATTATAACCATGTTTTTTCCATTATAGGTACAGTCAACTAAATTGATTTCTGACTACGGAGATTCTTTTCACAATAAATTTAATTTTGACTCTTCAGATAGGTAGACAGATAAAACGTTTATTTGTTACTGCAAGCACACACAATCAAATTTACAAACAATTGAGAAGAAAAAAAACGAAAGGTAACAAATTAGATGAGTACTTATTGTCTGTGTGCGCTGCAGCAGTACAAAATGCCATCTCACAACAATAACTCAATGCGACAGGATTCTAAATGACCAAGAATCCAAATCCGTTAACCATAATTTATAGCATGATGGAGATAACTTGTCCTTCTTTTAGGATGTATATAAGCTACATTTTACCCCAAAAATCTAACACCCTGCAGCAAAATTGAGATTTAGCGAAAGACTTGTAAAATGCACAATAATTATTCTCAATCTACACTAATATAATAAAGAGGTAAACTTTGTGTGTTTTTTGTTTGTTAGTTTGTTTGTATGTAGGGGTAATCTCTGGTAATAAATAAATATCTTGGGACGATGTACACAAATTGAACTAATCTGTGCTTCTGTGAGTGTACTAACCAATATGTCAAAGTTAACACAACAACACAAAAATATGGTGTGGATACATACTTAAATACATATAACATCCATGTCACTGGTACAAACATTTATATTAAACATTCAAACAAGTACATTTAATGGTACTAGGCATCCTGATAAAGCCGGGCATAATTAGGCTTTATGGAGATGTCTTCAGGCAAGTTAGATGGTGTTCCGCCTGTCCAGCTTTTTACATTTGACCAGTCAAATCACTAAATAATACAGTGAAAAGTATAAAAAGGCTGGTTTTACAATTCGTTTTGTCATATTAAACTAAGGCATAAGATCCTTAAAAAGGTGGTAATCTGGTATATATGGACAGATATTTACTCAAAAAACAGTGTAAATAAAACAGGACCTTGTCAAGTAATGCAGACATTCAAACTTTAATCGAACTGTACAGTAAGTAGGTATATTTTTATGACATTAATATGTTGTACGTTATAAAAAGGTTGGGCGCATTTACTATACATATAGTGTTTACCTTTTGCTTGTTTTCTTCAGTTCGGATATCGCCTGTCTCGTCACAGCCTAGCCTGTCAGCTAGCTACACTTGGTGATGTGCACCAGTGGCGTCTCTGCAGCCCTGGGAGGATTTAGATAAATTTTCGTGTCTTAAACAAATATTCACAATATGGATATCCGTAGGTAGAAAGTCTAGGAAAATAAAGCCAAATCACAATTAACGTTTACTGAGGGACTAAGGAACTACATTAATTTCTATATTGTAAAGTATGAAAATGGATGTTAAATTAATAAGGACCTAGTCCTTGAGTGTAGTTCTATCAGTTGTAAGAATGAATTTAACCGCTTACCTCTCCATAAAATCTGCCAACTGCGAGAAACTGTTTCTTGATTTCATTTTCCAACACAAATTATTCACTTTTCATCCTTACTTTAATTTAAATTATGAAAACTGATACATTTCGATCGAACGGTTCGATCTTTATAATTAAAGTACAAGTGTCAAAATACAACGTTCGAAAATTTAAACTCTTTCGGCCCAATGATTAAATATTAACATATTTATTATTTTCTTGCCATATTTCCACATTTCGTTTTATTGTATAAATAAATATACAAATTACATAGGTTTCCGTAATATTCATGCTGTTTCCTGTATTTCTAACATATTTAAAATGATCCATAGTAACTTACTATGATTAGTGTTAGGTTTCTGAACATACCTGGCTCGTAGATTCATGACTTTATTTGACTATCGTCGCTTGATCGTCGCGTTTACGTATCGAGCTAACGTGAGTGAGGTTTTAAGATTCGTGCTACCGATAGCTTTCGTAAAAGTAAAGTAAACGTTAGGTTATCGAGTAGTAAAGGCGATACTAAAAAGTTACTTAGGTATGACTCCAATATTCTTGCTCGGGCTTCTGTTTGTGTATCGAGATTGTAAATGTTTTGTGATTAAAAATTATTAATCCTTCGTATTACAAGTACTGTATGCTGCCCCAGTGTGAAAGCACAAGCATTTAAACACCAAACAAATTATTTATATTTGTCCCAAGTAAACAAGAAATACGGAAAAACACTTGCAAGAAAAATGTTGCACATTGTTTATCAACATATTCAAGAATGTATTTATGTAAAGGTCATTTCTATGTAAGTATTTAACAAAATGTAATTTAGGAAATACATCATTATAACAAAACTGATGAATTTTATTTGACTATTGTAAATATTGTTTGAGGTTAGGTTTTTGTTTCTTTTTAGTTACCAAATGATATGCTCAATTATACCGCTCAAGTATCAATATGATACTATATTATGGTAAAAGTATCAGAAGTGCTCTTGAAACCAGGATGTAGGTACTCGAAGTAAATTTGAATGTCCAGAAGACAGAAGAAAACGGACATGCAGCAGCTCAGAACGACCATACATGATAAAAAAAACAAAGACTGGAGATAATAGCAGTCATCATCATCATCGTCATGTCAGCCACAAGAAGTCCACTGTTGAACATAGGCCTCCTCCATGGATTTCCAAAGTGACCGGTTGGAAGCAGCATGCAACCAGCGCCTTCCTTTCACCTGTATGAGGTCATCCGATAATAGCAATGCCTTAATAAAATAAAACTAGTATGTAATTTCAAATAGGTTTTTTATTTAAATAAACACTCATTTACACATAAGCACACTCACTCTACACTTTGATATAATAATAATATATAATGATATAATAAAGGGTATATATTTGTTTTCCAAAAGTTTAATAACTTATGGTTAACTAAATCTTCAACATATGCAAGGTTGAATGATACATTTATTATATTCACTTTTTTATTTTTGGGATAGTCTGGGTCAGCTACACAATAATAAGTTTTTCTTTTGTGATAAAAACATTTGAAGCTGCACTTGGGGATTGTATTTTCCTGTAGGCTTTCCATTTTTTACATAGGTAATTATTTTAGGTGTTTTCGTTCACTCAACAAAAGTGCAGGAAGGTTCCTCACTTCTGTGATGCAACGGCATGTTTACATCCCCCTGTAAAGCTACACAGTCTTCGCACCTCACAGAGAAAATCTTTTCTTCCTCTTCGTCTAAAATGAGTGCGCATCTATTTAACTGAGCATGAACTTTATGCTCCGGGCATATTTTACACTTCACAGTACACAATTTTGAACTTGTATGTAGGTGACAGCATTATCTCCGTAGGAATCACGTGAGGACCTGAAATAAAGTTTATTCATTTATATATTTTTTTTTTTATACAACATAGAAAGGCAAACACGCAAGTGGGCCACCTGATGGTAAGTGATCACCACGGCCTATAGACACCTGCAACAACAAAGAGAGTGCAGATGCGTTGCCAACCCAGAGGGCTAAGTTGGAATACCTCTTATGCCAGTAATTACACCGGCTGTCTTGCTCTCCACGCCGGAACACAACAGTGCAAGCACTGCTGCTTAGCGGCAGGATTAGCGAGCAAAATGGTGGTAGCGATCCGGACGGACCTTGCACAAGGTCCTACCACCCGCAAATTAATCACGTTTTTAACATTTACAGAGTAAAGGTAGCGAAAACCCACATTAGTCATATTATTAGGTGTCAATGGCATTTAAGATTGGCTAGTATTACTGCCTATGACATGATTTCTGAGAAATTTGTCCATGCCTGGGGTTGGCTTTTACGATCTGTGCAATAAGTGAAGCAGCTGGTACATTCTATTATTTTATTATATTTATTGTTTGTTACTAGACGAGAATGGAAGTTAATTAAAGTATCGTTCATTAAACTCAAATTACAATGAATGTTTACTGAGAGACTGATGAACTACTTACTTACATCAATTTCTATGTTGTAAAGTATGAACGTATCAACAAATATTTAATTAATTAGAAGATTAGGAGCTAGTCCTTGATTGTAGTTCTATCATAGTTGTAAGAATTAATTTAACAGCTTACCTCTCCATGAAATCTGCCATTATGGCCAACTGCGAGAAAATGTTTCTTGGTTTCATTTTCCAATACAAATTATTCACTTTTACTTTTTATTTACTATCTAAATAACGACAACTAATAAATTCCGTTCGAACTTTATTTATATTTTGAGTACAAGAGTTCAAGTGTCAAAATACAACGTTCGAAAATTTCAACTCTTTCGTCCCAATGATTATTATATTAACATATTTAATTATTTTCTTACTGTATATATATTTTTCGTATAATTTCATAAATAAATATACAAATTACACAGATTTCTGTAATATTCAAGCCGTTTCCTGTATTTCTAACTTATTTAAAATGATTCTTAGTAATTGACTTCGCTCAGTGAGGTATCCGAACGTACCTATCCAGTAGATTCGTAGCTTTATTTAACTATCGTAGCGTGTACTCGATACGTTAACGTGAGTCAGATTTAGAGATTCGTGCTACCGACAGCTTGCGTTAAAGTAAAGTAAACGTAATCGAATAGTAAAGGCGATACGAAAACGTAACGCATGACTCCAATATTCGTGCTCGGGCTACAGGGTGGGCGGCTAAACGTTGACAACGGATTAGCGACTGCAGGGTTGGTGGTTACCATTAGCGGGAGTGATCACTTCCCATAAGGTGACTGGCATGCGTCTGTCTTTTCCATAAAATAAACAAATCACTGTAGTATCGTTTTTATCATTTATTTATTTGCTATTATCACGGGGTCACACACGGCTTAATAGAGTAAGTAAAGAAGTGTGCTCGTCACATTCTACAAAAACATTGGTCAATTATTACACGTAATACAACAGTTTGGTAACTATCCCACTGAATTAATAACCTTTTGTGATGATAAAATCTAATATTACAAAGTAAAGACACTGTTTAAATAAAATAAAATATCTTATACCCACCTTCGACGACCCAGATAAAGTAACCCGTTTTATTTCGATTAACTGTCAAAATGACGCTAGGTTTATCACCGAACGTGGCCGGTCATGTTAGGCAAAAGGATAAACTAACCCTAACACCTGTCAAAAGAGTGTTTAACACCGTGACACGTGCGGTCATGTTAGCCACCGGGGATAAGGCTAGTTTATCCACGATGGGAGTGTTAAAAACAGATAAAGTGGCTGTCATGTTAGGGCCGCTGGGTTAGGTTTTGACGTCAGTTGCTACAAAAAATGCTCGGCTATTGGGACCATTAATAAGTATAGCCTTGAGTATCTTGCCGGTTAGATACCGGAAAGAAAGTCATCCGAAGTTTTTTCTGACCCGGTGGTAAATTTTATGATATTCATAAGCGCTTCCTGCAAGCCTAACAAATGGGAACAATTTACCTTGCCGATTTTGCGGAGTAGCAAGGTAATTTGATCCCGTTTGCTAATTTGTTGCCTTTTGTTTTTTAAAAATTGCAAGTAACTGGACAAAGACCAGGTCAGGAGTACCCTAAACCGATGAGCATACATGAAAAGTGTTATGGGAGTAAGTGAAGCAAAGGCTGTATGTCTGGATCGTAGCAAATGGAAATCCGTGGTCTCTATCCGTGCCTCCGGGAAACAGGCGTGACTTTATGTAGGTATATATGTAACTACCTAATTTTGATTGTGTGCTTGTACCAAATAAATGTTATATCTCTCTATCTACCTATATACGCATAAATTACTCGGTTGGTTGGCACAGCCACTTGCGATACATATGCAGTAAAACGATAACGTGAAAAAACAAAACAGCACTTTCCAACTTTATGTTATTTTAGGTAAATTGAGGGCTGAATTTGCGGTGAAGCGGTACAATGCCGCTGTAACGAAGGGATTCCTGAGGGAGAGCTCACTGCTTGCTAAGTCAATAGACACAAGGTTTGCGAGCCTTCGCATTGCTAGCCACTTTTAGCTCAAATCTACGAAAATAGAAAGACCTCTTATTCAGAACGGTTTGGATACGTAATGCCCCTCCCTACCCTAATTAGGGAAATCTCTTGCTCGTTTGCCTTTCTATAATGTTGTAAAGCATAAGTATAATTTGGTAAACACAATATCAAATCTCAAAAGTTTGAAAAAATATGATGACTATACCAGTGCACTAGCGTCCCGCCCAGGCATCGCACGGCTAAAATTACGATGTATGTATAAATCTCTAAATGACAGTAAAAACCATATTAAAATCCGTTGCGTGGTTTAGACAGGCCGACAGATAGACAGGAACGAAAAGTTATGACTTTCTTTGATACTATGTAAACATAAAGATATAAAGGCAGGTTACTATACGCCAGGGCCGGTAAAAAGATTGGTACTTGACGCTCGAGATGAAGGCGAGGGCGATAAACATGCGATCTGAAGCCAAAGGTAGGTACCCAGTTCTTCTTAATAGGCAATGGAGTTTTCTGCCTCATTTAGGTTATAAATACTACTTACGGCTCGGGATGACGTAATGGTTATTTAGATGCAGATGAAAACTTCGAACGGTCAAACATATTTTCTGTAGCCATTAGACAATTAAAGTAGGTCAGAGCGTTGAAGATGAAGCCATTAAACTCCAGATTGGAGATGTAAAATAGGAAGCTCAAGAAAAGCGCTTTCCCTTCGTGACCCTCAATAGAAAAAAAACAGGCAAAAGCATGTCGGACCATGCACAGTGTAGGGTTCCGTAGCTATTTCTGCAACTGGCCAAAACTTATAAAAATAGGAAGGAAAATGAGCAAATGGGTCATCTGATGGTGTGATATCACTGCCAATATACATCCGAACACCAAGGAGATTGTAGACGGTTGCCAATCCAAAGGGCTATGATGGAATACCTCTTGTGCCAGTAATTTCACCGGCTGTCTTACTCTCCACGCCGGTACACAACGGTACAGTACTGCTTCTTAGCGGCTGGATTAGCGAGAAAGATGGTGGTAGCGATCTGGACAGACCTTGCTAGTAATTTAACCGGCTGCGTTGCTCTCCATGCCGGAACACAACAGTGCAAGCACTGCTGCTTAGTGGTTGGATTAGAGAGTAAGATGGTGGTAGCGGTCTGAAGCGATCTTGCACGTACACCACCCATAATGATTAGTGATTAGTCGCGAAGCAGGCATTTAGTAGGTAATTATTATCGCAGTATTCTGATCGCATTCCCCAACTCCCTGATACAAAAATGGCCACAAAATGGCTTCTAGTTAGCTTCGTCGATTATAAAAAAACATATATAATTTGTTTACTTCCCGACATCTTTGTTATCGTGCGCCGCGTTCGCTAATCGAATTCCAAAATACATAAAAAGAAATGTCAAAATTTAAAATATAATTTTTGGCATCCCGAAGGCCGATAAACAATCGAATTAGTGACAGAAAAGGGCGTTATTTTTTCAGCAGGAATTCAATTAGTCGCGAATCCGACCGTTCAAATATTTAGGCTTCGCCTTTTGTTGGCGACTTTGGCGGAGGAATCGGGATTGACGTCAAAGTTCACTCGTCTAAGGTTGCGTTCACTTTTGAACCTTTGTCACTCTTTACGTTGCAGTGTTCAAAGTTTAAAGCCAACCACTATCTGTTTGAACTGACAGTTAAAATTGATCGTGAATGGAATTAAAACTCTAATTTTTTATAGTGTCGTGGAAACTGATAAAATATATTTATTGTGTTAGCGTATTTTAAATCTTAAATGGCAGAAATGTTTAGTACGGTACCCATTGCTCAGTGTAGAGTAGACAACAACAACAACAACAACAACAACAAATACTCTTTATTGATTCACACAAGTAAAACAAAATAAAAGAACACACACAGGGAAATTTTACATGGGACCTACAGTTTAACTTTATTTTTGCACTATGTTTTTTTTTGTGTACCCAACCTTTCTTGTAATCTTTTGATTTCTCCAGTTTACTTTGGCAATAAAAAGTTTTTTTAATTTAATTGATTGATTGATTGATTGAAACTTTATTTTTTTCCACAACACAATAATACACAAAACAGGGTAGTAATAATAACGAATAAAAAAAAAAACAACATCTTAAAAAATTAAAACCTTAAAATATAAAGAAAAGAAAAATACAAATCAAACTAACGCTAAAAGTTAGGATGCCAAAGTGTTGTGGAAAAAGAAAGGCGCTGACTCAGCATAAATGCTGCGAGGTTCGCAGCGCTGGTATTCTGTCAGAACCGTTTTGAGACAGATCTGTGGCGATGGTATACGCGAAAGTGGTGAACTATAAAATATACTAAATAAGGGATGTCAAAGAAAAGGAAGGCACGAAGTTATGGTATGTGCCAGAGCGAAAGTATACTGCAGTGTACAATAATATATGTTGTAGGAAGGAGAATTTAATTTAAACTGTGCCATGTTTTAGTAAAAACCTTTTTATTTCATGAAGAATTAGGTATATTTTCAAGTTAATTATTCTAAAATATATTCAAATTCCTTTTAAACTGGCCTGTCCAAGTACAACTAACTTCAAATCATCATAATATAAATGAAGATGGACGCTCAGAACACTCCGGGATAACGTTGCTGTAAGTTTAAGTTTTCATTCAGAATTCTCATTTATGTCAGCTAATTCCCGGGCAGGGTAAGCTCCCCGTAATCCCGGGACACGGGACTCCATTTTAAATGTAAAAAGACCGGGAAAATTCTATATCACGACATGTATAGGACAGGCTTTTGTGTTGCTTTTGAGGATAAAACTTAGATTATAAAAAAGACACTAACTGCTTTACGTAAAAAACAGTGTTTGTTTGAATAAGATTATGGTTAAAAGGATTTTTAGTCAAACGTTTTAAAAATTACAGTGATTTTCTATGAGAGATATGTTAGAGTAATTTAAACCATTTTTTGTTCCAGGTACGTTGGATAAACGAAATGGAAATCGAATGTCTACTGGCTAAGGTATCTTGCTGTCAACCAAATGTTCTAGTTGACATTCCATTTGGAAATACATGTATATTTTCATGAAATTATGTAATAAATATGTCGCACAGACACAGCTGTTTTGCACGTGCACGCCACTGGTATCGTAGAGTAGCAAGGTAATTTGTTCCAGTTTGTTAATTTTTTATACTTACAGATGATAATATAGTCGACCAAGAAATTGCTTGACCACTTTTCGACTGTATTACGGAGGGATAAGGTTCAAAAGTGGTCAAGCAATTACTTGGTCGACTATACATTATATTCGTTTTCAGAATAAAATTTTCTTTTAAACTACAAATGTTTAAGGCCATGTTACGTACCAGTAGTGTATGTGTGTCGTTTCTTATGACATTATTTGAACAGAGATGCAAGGAGAGATTAACTTAACTTGGGTTGTCATGTTAGGGCCGCTACCTACCTAAATTGATTTTAAAATAAAATATTCTAGGTAACAAATAATCTGCGAATCGTTTTTTCTGCGAAAAGTTTGTCGGCGAAATAATTACCCATAATACGTACTAGAATGTTACTTTTAAATTCCATTAAAGTGTTTTCAAAGGTCTCTGCTGTGCGCTGTAACGTTGTTAAACAATAAACGAAGACAATTAGTAGATGAAATGTTAATATAAAAAGTAACTTTCCTAAGTAATTTCCTTCAAGAAATTAAAATTGTCTTGCGCTGCGATAGAGACAGTTTTTAACTAATTTCATTAAAAGTTCGCGATGACGGGCCTTTGTTCTCGAGATGTTTTGGAAAAATCAGCGACCTTGTTTTGAGGTCACCTTGAAGTGCGATTATTCTGTGTCAGCTTTTGCCCTAGATTTTGTCAATAATTAATACCTTCAGACGTTATTTGCGGAAGTAAATAATATCACCAAGTTGAAACAAACTGCCACACTACTTAGTGAAACTAGACACACACTAGTTTCGCGGAGTAGCAAGGTAATTTGTTCCCAATTCTAGACTTTGTCTTCTAGAAATTAAAAAGAGTATTTATTTAACCTTATTACCTTAGGGCTAAAACGATGGAATAATTTTTCAGTGTTGTCATAAGAAAGGACTTTCGGGAGCTGACTGCCATTTTCAGTAAAAGGAGGCGCTTAAAAAAGAAGATTCAGCTTAGAGATAGTTAACTAACAAAAATGACCTTAATCTAACTTCATCTTTAGTGTTTAAAAAAAGTCTCAGCTTTGCTGACAATTTTGTTCCAGTTGGTGTTGAGACCCTTAATCAATGGCATTCTAGTGCTCATAACCTCTTAAAAGACTTGCAAAAGTGTCTGGTCAACTTGATTGTACACTAATAGGCTGGCAGCTACCGTCACAAAGAATTAGTATTCTCATACAACTTTGGAACGCTACAATCCTGACCTGTAGGGTGGGTACCACGGTGCCGTAATTAAATTTAGTTTAGTTTTATGTTACCTTTAGTTTTAAGCTTATGTCATAATACAAAATTCCGCTTTGAATTGCTTAAAACAGTGACGCAGCACAAGAAAAATTTAACGACAGTTTAGCGTCACCCTACAAATTATTTATTTATTTATTTAAACTTTATTGCACAAAAAATACAGAATGTACCAAAGGCGGACTTAATGCCTTAATGCGTTCTCTGCCAGTCAACCTTTGGGCATAAACAGAAAAGTTGTGGGCGGTGCGGATAGACAACGAGACAGAAACACAATGACAAATGCTATTACATACATACAAAACATAATACAATACATAGATATAAAGATACACACATAATAATATGTATACTTTACATAAAATACATACAATCCGTCCAGAAGAAAGCTAAGAGGAGTTCTGCTTAGAGAGATGATGACGAACTAACTTTTTGTAACAGAGTTTGTTAGGGGCTAATTAAAGTAAACTTTCGAATTAACCGTGCAAAATTCATGGCGTAATTCTTTTATTTGCAGATCATTTTCCCGCCGTCTGTCGTAAATTACGTTACGGGATTCCGTAATTCAATATTCCCATCCCGAGCCGGGATCTTGGTTAAACAAATCCCGGAGATTTTGCCGATATTTTCAACCCCTTCGCGAGGTGGGGACCTCGAGTAAAAATGCCCTTGTTGTTATTGCTTGAATAATTGGACGTGCTCTAGTTTAACCATGCTTATGTGTTTTTTATTTATGAGGGTATATTTCAGGGGAATGGAGAGGGCAGCTACGTAGTTAACCGCAACTGAAAGGATAATGCCCTTAAAGGGCTGCAAAGTGAGCAATGTTAAGGGTAGTTTATCCTTAGAAAATTTTGTACGAGTGGAATTGCGGATCATTATTTGATAGGAGTTATTGTCAGTGATTTCTTTCAATACCCTCAGTTCACTTATTTTAATGACCAAAAAGGATGTCTTTCCGGTTCATAATATTTAATATACCCCAAATTCGAACATGACTACTTTTCTGAAATGGGTTCTAGTCTCGAAAGATTTTTTGTAATCTATATATATAAAAATGAATCCCTATTTCCCTTGGTCACGACATCATGCCTGAACGGCTGGACCGATTTCGCTAATTCTTTTTTTGTTCTGTTCGTTATTATCAGGAGAAGGTTCTTATGAAAGAAAAAATCAAAAATCTGCTCATTTATGGCGTCTAAGGCGGAACAAAGTTCGCCGGGTCAGCTAGTAATAATAATAAATCATTTATTATGAGGCTACAAAAGGCCCATACATAAATACCATAGTTATGTTATGCTATTCCAGGCTTCCATTCTTCAAATCATAGTAATAAAATAATGCTATGGAAGGTACAGACTCAAATCATAGTAAATAAAAAGCGATCTTAATAACATATTTCGTTATATATGGTTTTTGTAACCAATATGAAAGATGTTTCACTTAAAGACGTCTCTCAATAACAGCAGAGCAAATTCGAAATTTCCTCAAAGGAAATTTGATTTTTGAATAGATTTATTGTGCACCTTGTAAAGAAGTATTTTCTGATTCAAATACAAAAGGCCGGAGCTTTATTGCGTAAGCTTGGAAAGCTATTTATACCCAACTAAATTAGTAGAACTTCCATAATTTAGTAAGGTCGGGCTTTGCGTGATTATACGGGACTGAATGTTGAATAACTGTAATGTGGCTAACCACATCTCTTGCTCCTGAAAATGTACAAGTTTCTCTCCCATGGTAGATCTCAATTACCTGTACAATACGTGTTCCATAGATGTAAAACCGGTTAGATTTGTTTTTATCCAACCGGTTAAAACGGGTTTTTCGATCAAAACTGTTTTTAACCATTTGGGCTGAGTAGAAACGGTTTTTTCATTTAATGAGTAAATTTATTTAAGGTGTAGAAGTCGGTATACATTAATTTCTTTCGTATTTTCCCAACAGATGCAATTTTCATAATCTGGTAGTGCAACTTATCACTGATTATACTCTAGTATTACTGTTATGCAGCTGCATACTCATGACATCATCAGATTTATTTACATCTTGAACAAATACGAAAGAAAAAAAATTAGGTATGTTTTTAATGTGTAACCATTTTCTAGATTAAATCTAGAATTAATGAAATGATCATGCCATCATGCATGAGGAAAATGAGACCGATTTAGCGTAAAGTGATTTAGAAAAAAAAAGAATATTTCTTTCAAAACGGGGTTATAAACCGGTTTGAAGCGGCTGCTTATGCGTTAAAAACGGGTTCTTTGGTTTAAATCCGGTTAAAACCGCTTGTTGACAAATATAGGCATACATATCGCAGAAGGTAGTACACCGTTTAAATATAGGTATTGACAAATGAAACTTCTTCAATTTAAATTGCTTAAATCACATTTTAGCCAGAAACAAATTACCTTGGAACAAATTACCTTGCTACTCGAAAACCATTGCCGTGCTCGTGCAAGTTAGCTGCGTCTGTGCGACAAATACATATAACGCTAAAGAACATGACCGACGCGCGTTTCGCCTCTGTACGAGGCATCACACATCACACAGCGAAACGCGCTTCGATCGTGTTGTTTAGTGGTGGTGGTGTGTAGTTGAGTCCGTGTGATATATGTTGTTTCGTGTGGTAGCGGAGTAGGGTGGGTTTTTGCAGGAACATATATATGTCGCACAGATGCAGCTAACTTGCACGAGCACGGCTCTGGTTTCGCGGAGTAGCAAGGTAATTTGTTCCAGTTTGTTGAAATGGAGCTCCGCAAAGTAAAGCCTGAATCTAATTATTATCACATTTTAGCCCTTCATCTTCTTTACATAGCATAAAGCTTAATAGCTATCCGATCCTCTCTATCCTCGTATTTTCGCCGCTTACTCCTTCTAAACCATGCAATGGATTTTGATACAAATTTTACTGTCATTAAGATCTTTTTTACGAAAGGCTTTTATGTACAGTCTAATTAAGTTTCCATTGATAAATTGCACCCGTGCGTCTCTATTTTTTATTATGTAAAGGTCATTCTGTTATGTAGCGGTACACTTCCACGATCGAGCCTGCCCAAATACAAAGTGCGAAATTAATATTTAAATTCCTCTTTTTAACCCACAATAGAAGAGTTTTATAAGTACTGTCCTTTTACCACCTTGTTGTCTTCGGTACAAACACCTATACATACACAATTTTGTATGTATGTAGCGTCACTTTAATCGAAGAGAATGGCGCGAAAGGGATCGCTCTATGTTACAGCACATATAATATCTACAGCAGGTTCATTATAACAAAACTTTTCTTACGACAGTAATGGCAGCGCTACTGCCTTTGTATTTTAGCATCTACGTGTTTCATTATGTTTTCATGGTTAAATTTTTGAACTAATTTTGATGGGATGCGTTTAGCTATATCCATAACGCTTTATAATCTTGTTCGCCTAAGCAAAGTTACTGCGCAGTGTCTATTTACCTAAGTACATCGGTAAGTAGTAAAAAAAATATTTTAATTTAAATATTCTTATTCTAAATTGCCGAAAGAAAATTAGGTAATCCAATTATTTCATTTTATTGTATTTGGTGCATAGTCACCATTATTTTTAGATTACACGGCTTGTTTTTCTCTTTTTAGTTATTTATTTTACTATGCAGTCGGGTTTTTTACAAGCTTTTATATAACTTCATGTCTACGTTTAGTTCAAATCTAGCAAGTTAATTTTGACTCATTGCTTGGAGTCAGATTATATCCAAAAGTGTTTATAAATAGTACCAATAACTACGTAATAATAAAGCACCGTCAACAAAACACTTAAGTATGTTTAAATTATTTTTTATTATTATTTCTTAAAATAATAAATAAATTCACGTTACTTACGGCTTTACTTAATACGGCGTCCTTAACAACAAACTGCAACAAATCTCCCTGTTACTCCGCAAAACCACTGTGCTTTTGCGGAGTAGCAAGGTAATTTGTTACATTTTGTTATTATTCCTTTACAAGCTTTTACTGCTTTATCTTGGCCCTACTGTTAGCTATAGTGTCTGTGGTGCGATGTTGCCAATTAATGTGGGATTGTCGATACACGGCCTGATTGCGCCGCCGCGTTTATTGCGATCAGAAAGCTTTGGAGTCGCTCCGCTCGCTCGGCCATTTATCTCCAGCTGCTACCATCAAGAGGATATTTTTAGATTGGTTTTATACAAAAACATACGTTAAATGTTCTTCCCATTAGCACTAAACAAGCCCTTAATAAACTCTCTTTTAAGAAGGTAGTTTTTACTTTAAAAATGGACTTGCACCTGCTTAACTTTGTAATTTTTTCGTGTCTCCCATGCCAAATGGTTGTCTTGAAGAGATCGCTCTTAAGCAATAAGACCGCCAATTGATTACCATGTGAATTGTTTTGTTGAGGTTGCATTGAAGGGTTTTTTATAATGTTCAAATTTTGAATGTTTATTTTTGATGTGTTCCTTTTTTACTGTCACTGTGATGTCAGACGGAAAATATATCGGCCCAATAAAGACATATAATTGAATAAAATCTTGGTTTTTAATAAGTGGCGACCGTACGTGAGCATAATGGACCTGGAAAAAATGAAACGAGAAAGAACAGTATACAGGAGCTCGTTCACACGAACAAAAAACCGATTTTTGGAGAGATGTGACAAAGCCGAAGATTTCGATAGTATTAAAGTGACGTTCGAGATACTCCAGGAAAAAGCGGATCAGTTGTTCGATATCGAGGAGAAAATAAAACGTAAGTGGCTGGAACTGCTGGACTACGCGAGTAATAAAGAATTCGATGACGACTGCGAGACTGCAGAGGAATATCGATATTCTTGGGGAGAAGCAAAACTTAAATTCAACAGACTCTGCCCACAGGATGCCCGCTCCATATCCGAAAGCCACTCCGTATTCGAAGATCCTACGGTAAGATCCAGAGGGAGTAACATGTCAGACAAGCTCTCAAATAAGTTAGATTGTACCGCATTTGAGTCCAAAAGAAAGTTTGTTTTGCCAAAGATAAAATTGATTGAATTTGATGGAAAAATCAAGAACTGGCTTAGTTTTTGGGGACAATTCAAAAAGATCGACGAAGCAGAAGACATAGACATTGACGACAAGTTCCAATATTTAATTCAAGCGACATTACCTGGTTCCCCAGCAAGAGAGCTCGTTGTAAGTTTCCCGCCGTCAGGAGAAAACTATAGAGCTGCCATGGATCAACTCAAAGCAAGGTTTGCAAGAGACGATTTACTGATCGAGATATACGTAAGAGAACTACTCAACCTTGTTCTTAGTCAAAGCCACGAGAAAACATCTTCGTCACTTAGCTCTCTTTTCGACAAGTTAAACACGCAGTTGAGAGCGTTACAAACACTAGGCGTCACGAGCGATAAATATGCTGCCATGTTGTATCCACTAGTAGAGTCGGCGCTACCCGAAGACGTACTCAGAGCCTGGGAGAGGTTGAGAGGACACGCAGTCAACACTGCTGACAACTTACAGAACCTACTCGATTTTGTCAAGAGAGAAGTCGAAAGCGAAGAAAGAATAAAGATATCTCGAAATGGTATTTCCGGAATTGACTACGAAGATAATACTAGTACATCGAGTTATGGCGCGAAACAACCTACCGCTTCTTGTCTCGTTTCTGCGGAGCCTAAGAGAGATGTCAAGAGTAACACGTGCGTATGGTGTGAGAAAACACACAGCAGCCTAGAATGCTACAAAGCTGCCAAGATGACACTTGACGAACGTAGAGAGTACTTGATGAAGAAAGGCACATGCTTTATTTGTTTAAAGGCGAACCATACTGCCAAGCAATGCAAGAGCTTTACGAGATGTATTCTTTGCGCACGACGACACACCGTACTATTATGCCCTGGAACTCAAGATAAAAATATTACGCCTTCTGTTAACGAAAAACAAACGAAGAGTAGTACCCAAAATCAAGCCGTCACTCCAGCCAATGAGAACACTATATCACAGAAGACCAATACCACAACTCTACTACAGACACTGATGGTCAGAATTAAACACGCAGGCAAGTCACTGACGACCCGAGCTTTTTTGGACAGCGGCTCGCAGCGATCTTATGTTCGACGTGATATAGTGAAGAGCCTCGGAATAACTCCAGTCGACCGAATCTCATTAGCGCACTCACTATTTGGCGGGATTGAAACTGATAAGGAAGAGTACGGCATTTATAATTTGAATGTACAGAGCCTTGATAACGAATTCGAATTTCAAATGTCGGCGCTTGACAAAACAAAAGTCTGTGGCGTTATACCGCGACTACTTGAAAACGATCGCTTGAAGGTGCAATTGAAGAAAAATAATATATTTTTGAGCGACAAAGGAATAAATGCACCTGACATCGGACTGCTTATTGGGGCAGATTATTCAGGGATGATATTGACTGGTTGTTTTATACAATTAGAAGAAAACTTGACCGCCATTAAAACAAAACTCGGATGGACGGTTCAAGGGCAAAAAAGTATCGCTTGTTCGAACTTAGAGTACCTGAGTAATAATAATATAGCAGACTTGTGGGAACTCGAGGTACTGGGAATAAGAGATCCGATAGAAGTTAAATCCAGAAAAGAATCACAAGAAGAAATTTTAAAGTATTTTGAAGAGTCTGTGAAGAAAAATGAGATTGGAAGATACCAAGTTCACTTACCATGGAAAATTGGACATAGTAAACTAGAGAGTAATAGAGATATGGCAATGAAGCGATTAGAAACAACGACTAGAAAGCTTATCCAGACAAAGAACTACAATGAATATGATAACATTTTCAAAGATTGGCTCAAGGAAGGCATTATCGAGAAAATTCAAGACGACGATATGAAAGGACACTACTTGCCTCATCACGCAGTAGTAAAAGAGTCTAGCCTGACCACAAGAGTTCGACCTGTTTTCGACGCTTCTGCTAGAGATCGCAATGGTAACTCGCTGAACTCGTGTTTAGACACAGGACTAAATTTGTTAGAGTTAATTCCAAACTTACTGATGCAGTTCAGGAAGCACGCTATTGGAATAACTTCGGACATAAGAAAAGCATTTTTACAGATTTCCTTAACCCCACGTGACAGAGAGTATTTGAAGTTTTTGTGGTGGGCAGACGAAGAAAGGAGAGAGATAACAACATATAGACATTGTCGGGTTGTATTTGGAATTACCTCAAGCCCCTTCTTGTTAAATGCGACGATTGTTCATCATTTAAACATAGCTCCAGACTCCTTGAAAGATACAGCAAATAAATTGAAGAATAGTTTTTACGTTGATAACTGTGTAATCAGTTTAGAAACAGAGCAAGAAGTTAATAAATTCATAGAAGAGTCGAAATTATTGATGACAGCGGCTTGTTTTGATCTCAGAGGGTGGGAAACAGCACCTTACAAATATGATAAGACTGATCACACAGAGATTGTCTCTATTCTAGGAATGCTGTGGAATAAAAATACTGACGAGTTTTGTTGCAATGTCGGCAAGAATCGAGATGATGATGTGAAGATGACAAAAAGATCTCTATTGTCAATAGCACAGAGAGTTTTTGATCCGGTGGGATATACATGTCCTGCTACTTTAATTCCTAAGTTATTGTTACAGAAGGCGTGTAAAGAGAACTGTGGCTGGGATGATCAGTTGCCGGACTACGTGAAGAAAGACTTTATGAAATGGCTGGAGACGGCACACTGTCTAAGTCAATGTCGAATACCGAGACGCATCACTAAGGAAGCCATAAGTAACTGCGAGTGCACTCTTCATACCTTTTGTGATGCTAGCAAAGATTCGTATGCCGTATGTATCTTCTTGAGATCCGTAAACAAGCAGACTGGTCGAGTAACTGTTCGGCTAGTCACAGCCAAGGCCAGGGTTGCTCCACTGCGAGAAGTCACTATTCCGAGACTTGAGTTACTAGCAGCCGTGAGCGCGGTGAGACTTTATAAACAGGTGGAAGAAGCATTGAAACTTAATTGTACCTGTTTATTTTGGACAGACTCATCCGTCGTACTAACTTGGATTAAAAGAGATGCCAACTGGAGTGTATTTGTCAAGAACAGAGTTAAAGAAATCAGATGTACGACGAATCCCGATAATTGGCATCACATACCAGGCACTGAGAATCCAGCAGACCTACCGTCACGAGGCTGCGATGCCAAAGCTTTAGTTGAAACAAACTGGTGGTTTGGTCCGTCATGGCTTAAATTGAGCGAAGATAAATGGCCTAGATCAGATTACACTGTAAACGAAACTGAGATAGTAAAAGAACAAAAGAATAGCGTCTGCGCACATATGATAAATGAAAGAGAAGATTTTACAGCTAAATTAATGTATTTTTCGAAATACACACAGATTGTACGTGTAATAGCGTGGATGTTGAGATTCAGCCATAATGCGAAGAATACCTCTAATAAAAACAAAGGAGAGTTATGTTATGACGAGTATGAATATGCAGAGCGATTGTTATTGAAGTTAGTACAGAATGAAACTTACAAGAATAATAACATAAAGATTACGAAAGAGTTACAGACTATCAAAGACAAGGACGGCTTAATCCGGCTTAAGACTAAATTACTCCTTAGTGAAGAAAATAATGATTTTAAGTGTCCGATTTTATTGCCTGGTAACAACGAAATTATCAGAAGACTAATTCAGCAAAAACACATTCAGTTTAAACACGCTGGAACCAATACTTTGATATGTGAACTGAGAAATAATTATTGGATTACCGGAGTCAGAAAAATTGCCAAACAAGTAAGATCTAATTGTTTGATTTGTAAGAGATTTAGCGTTAAACCAGGAGAGACTTCCGTAGCACCATTACCTGAAGAGAGAGTTGCGAACACAGCGCCATTTGAGGTAACTGGTGTTGATTTAGCGGGACCTTTGTACTTAAAGGGAAATACAAAATGCTGGATAGTGTTGTACACTTGTGCAGTTTATAGAGGCATACATTTAGAATTGACAAAGTCACTTTCCACAGAAGCCTTTTTGATGACGTTTCGAAGATTCATTGCCCGGAGAGGAAGACCAAGAATCATAATGTCGGACAATGGCACAAATTTCGTTGGGACTGACAATTTATTCAGAGATGAGGACTGGAACGAAGTACAAAGGTTTTCGATGGTACAAAGGATTAAATGGAAATTTAATGTGCCTAGCGCCCCGTGGTGGGGGGGATTCTGGGAACGAATGATTCGGATGGTGAAAGAGCTGCTGCGACGGATATTAGGGAAGTCGGTAGTAACGTATATTGAATTAGAAACAATTTTATGTGATTGTGAAGCGGTCATTAATTCAAGACCATTGACGTTTATGACAGCTGGAGACACCGCTGAAAACTTGAAGCCATTGACCCCACAATGTTTCATGCAAAGTCTTTCTGGCAACGAGACAGCTGATATCGACCAGGTTGATGCGGAAAGTTTAAATAACAGGATGCGTTACCTTCAAAGGTTACGGGTTGATTTGAGACGCAGATTCCGCAGCGAGTACTTGGGCATGCTGGTTCATAAAGGCCAATCGAAAAGCCCTACACATATCAAGGTAGGCGATGTGGTCCTTATGGAGACAGAAAAGAAGAGGTTGTTTTGGCCACTGGCAATAGTCAGGGAGCTGTACGCAGGGCGGGACGGTGTACCAAGAGTAGCAAGAGTGTGCACCGCAGATGCCGAGTACAAGCGCCCTCTCCAAAGACTGTACCAGCTGGAGATTCGGGACTCAGCTTTGCCGCCCGGAGGATGTTGAGGTTGCATTGAAGGGTTTTTTATAATGTTCAAATTTTGAATGTTTATTTTTGATGTGTTCCTTTTTTACTGTCACTGTGATGTCAGACGGAAAATATATCGGCCCAATAAAGACATATAATTGAATAAAATCTTGGTTTTTAATATGTTTTTTGATGGATATTTGTAAACTATTTTCCGTGTGTTATCTTGCACGAACACGGACTGATTTCGCGGAGTAGCAAGATAATTTGTTCCAGTTTGTTGATATGGATCTCCGCAAAGTAACGCCTGAATCTATTAATTAACCAAACATTAAGTGTTAAATTAATCCAAGCTTTATGACTGGACTTTTTGAGTAACGAACGATTAAAGTTATTTAAGCATCTGAGCGGTTACGAGGCATATTTGCTTTTATAAACTTTGTTATAAGGCATAGCCCTCCCTTTTAATAAAAGGGGGCTTTGGCATGGTGCCCACTGAGGCCCAGGGCGTATGAATAACTTTATACATTATTGTTTAATTACTTTGCAAATGTGTGCAAATTTTCCGGTAACAACTTTGTGATAAATTTCTTTAATTCCACAAACGATTTCAAAGGTACTCAGGTTTAAACCTAAGACATATAAATCAAAAGTTAAGGGCCATATTTACATGGTACGAGTTCTCGCATGTGATTTTGACTACATTGCGGGCTAGCGAGGTCCGATGTGACCGTTCGATTGATCGAGCCGCGCAATCTAATGCAACTCGCATACGATTAGTTGCTACATGTAAACGCTGAATAAAAATAAATGTTCGTTTTAACAAAGATATTGCCTCCATGTATGCGCCTAAATTAAAAGATTATAGCTACAAAAACTAACCTCTTAACCACTACAACTAAGATGTAAGGTGCAGTAATTAGTTATTACAACTTTACTAAGATCTTAATTTCAGTAGCTAAGAATTCAGTCTGTAGGTAGCTCAGATTATTACTGAGATGAAGATCTTAGCTGCAGTAACTAAGATCTTAACTACTGAAATAGAGATTTTAGTTGTAGTACCTAACTAAAATCTTAACCAGGGGGTTCCACTCCGCACTGTAGGTACGCTCGACCGCCTTGCCTATGGCATAGGCAAATCGCAGTAGGCTGTCTGCTCGCTGTTCGCGCGCGCTCACTTGCCCCCGCTGTTTCAGTGTAATTAAAAACTAATGCCGCGCAACTCTAGCGTATCGCCAGTAGTAGCGGGGGGAAGGCGGGCGCGGGCGGCGCGTTCCTTTTGACTCGCGCCGCCTGGTGCATGGTGTATGAAGAAATACGAACTTTTTGAGCGTGTGAATAAAGTTGGAATTCGTTTAATCGCGGTCGTAAAAGAGAAGTTTCTGTACGTTATAGTACTATTATTTATTCTGTGTCTTAACCACCGAAACGAAGATCTTAGCTATGGTAACTAAAATACTAGCTGTTACTGTAGCTTTTTTTTATTTTTTTTTTATTATTATACAACATAGGAAGGCAAACAAGCAAGTGGGTCACCTGATGATAAGTGATCACCACCGCCTATAGACACCTGCAACAACAAAGAGAGTGCAGATGCGTTGCCAACCCAGAGGGCTAAGTTGGAATACCTCTTGTGCCAGTAATTGCACCGGCTGTCTTGCTCTCCACGCTGGAACACAACAGTGCAAGCACTGCTGGTTAGCGGCAGGATTAGCGAGCAAGATGGTGGTAGCGATCCGGGCGGACCTTGCACAAGGTCCTACCACCCGCAAAACTAACTAGCGCGTAGCTAACTATAGATCGGACCGCGTTCTCAAGATCACATTCGACGTTTCATTCCTAAAGAAACAAAATGTCAAATGTGATTTTAAGTACGCTGCTGCACTTTTGCGGATGGTAGGACCTTGTGCAAAGTCTGTCCGGATAGCTACCACTATCTTGCTTGTTAATCCTGCCGCTAAGCAGCACTGCTTGCACTGTTGTGTTCCGGTGTGGAGAGCAAGACAGCCGGTGTAATTACTGTCACAAGAAATATTCCATCTTAGCCAGAGGGCTAAGATGGAATACTTCCGATGGAACTTCCGAAGATGGAACCTAGAAAGGTTGGCAACGCATCTGCAATAGGCGGTGGTGATCACTAACCATCAGGTGACCCACTTGCTTGTTTGCCTTCCTATTTTATATAAAAAAAAACTTGAAAACAATCCATAACTACAGGCTCGATCTTCTTAAGCTAATAAAAATGCTAGTTTTTTTTTAACCTAAAATTCATTTTTCAGTGTTACGTTTCGGAACATAGAAAGGTAAACTAAACTTATCCGGTCATATTAAGGCCACTGTGCATAAAGCTTCTATCAGCTTTACCTTAAATTACTCCTGCATATGCCATAACGGAGTCTTTATGCACGTCTATATCTCACGTCGCATCCTGGAAACCACTGCTAACGCCCAAACAGCTTCTGGTTGTAGAGTAACGACCGGGCACTGAGCCAAGGATCAGTGTAACGTGAACGTTGAACCTCGATATCTCAAAGCCTATTGCTTAGTATGCCTATACGACTATAGATATCTATGGGCGACGTACAAACAGACAAAAAGCAAAGTTTACCTCTTTACTAATTTACACTGTCTGCACTATCTTCAGTAATATTAGTGAAGATCTATCTTTTTTTTTTAATATACTACATAGGAAGGCAAACAAGCAAGTGGGTCACCTGATGGTAAGTGATCACTACCGCCTATAGACACCTGCAACAACAAAGAGAGTGCAGATGCGTTGCCAACCCAGAGGGCTAAGATGGAATACCTCTTGTGCCAGTAGTTACACCGGCTGTCTTGCTCTCCACGCCGGAACACAACAGTGCAAGCACTGCTGCTTAGCGGCAGGATTAGTGAGCAAGATGGTGGTAGCGATCCGGGCGGACCTTGCACAAGGTCCTACCACCCGCAAAATCACTAATATTAGTGAAGATAGTGTAAATTAGTTTAGACTAGTGTAGATTAGTGTAGAGACTTATTTATTATTGGTTCTGTAGCTGCAGAGATTACCCCCTGCATACAAACAGACAAAAAACAAAGTTTACCTACCTCTTTACTAATTTACAGTATCTACACTAATACACTCATTTAGTTTAGACTAGTGTAGATTAGTATAGAAGAGTTATTTATGATTACGTGACGAGCCAAGTATTTTTATTGCAGTCACGAACAGACTAATAACGATTTTTTTAAACAGGTCGCCGCGTCCGATCCAGCGCCGGAAGCGCAATCCTTTGAGATAAACTCTTTATTAATCCAATTTGTCTCTTTCAAAAATATTATAATCGGTTTTTGCATTTGGATAGCAGATATTTTATAGTCTCTTTTTTATGACAAATACTTTCACACCTTTAGAAAGAAAGCACCTCATTCCAAATACCTAAACACGTCAAAAACACCTTCAGCATCTATTCATAGTTATAAAGAATTTCTTTTGTTATTGCAACTGTTATGTCTACACGGTCTACAGTTATTTAAATAAATAAAAAATCTTTTCAATAAACGCGCTGTGTTAGTTTTGTTTCTAGCTTTAAGTACATAATAATATTCAATTTTTATGTGTTATGGAACCTAGTTTTGGATTAAAGTTGTATCTCATTTTTCATAAACCGTTAAACTAATTAAAACTACACTAAACTAAACTACTAAACTACACTTAACTACTAAAGCGGTGTAATTACTGGCACAAGAGGTATTCCATCTTAGCCCTCTGGGTTGACAACGCATCTGCAATCTTCTTTGTATTGCGGGTGTCTATGGGCGGTGGTGATCATTTACCATCAGGGGACCCACTTGCTTGTTTGCCTTCCTATTTCATAAAAAAAACACTTATATAAACCTATCGCGTTTAATTAATCGACTTCTTCTGCAGCGCTCTTTGTATAAAGTCCATCATGCTCGCTAATATTATCTTAAGCAGCAGTGCTTGTACTGCACGGCGTGGAAAGCAAGTCAGCCGGTGAAATTACTGGCACAAGAGGTGTTCCATCTTAGCTCTCTGGGTTGGCAACGCATCTGCAGTCTCCTTTGCGGTATCTAGAAGTGGTGGTGATAACTCAGCATCGAGTGACACGCTCGCTTGTTTGCTTATTTATTTTATCCTCAATACTTAATACTTTATTACTTTTCGCCAATGTATGTTACAGGTGTTGTCTTAAGCTATGTGTTCATCGTGGATCCTCTTAGTTACACGCGGACCTTGCCATGGCATTACCACTTTCTACCTCCCAAATGAATTAATCTAATATCCTCATGTAATAGAAACTTCATTAGCACTCCTACGGCTTCCTAATATTAATAGGTTCAGATTAGAAGGGCTTTCCTCAATGCTTCATGTTATATGAAACGGGAGATCGGCTCTCCGTTAATTCAGTTATTATTAAGACAAGCGGTTTGATATGGCATCTTCGAGTGTTTTAGTGAGTTTTTTGATTGGTACAAAATTATTAGTCTAATCTATCGGGTTGTTTGAAGGTACAGAGGCTTAAGACGCTTAAAAACTGAGTGACAGTACAATATAATTCTAAAAATAATTGCTTGGCTTCTATTGCTATTGCAATCGAAATCAAGTCTTACAAATTTATTATTTATTTGTATAGATTTCACAATTATTAGACAGCAATTGATATTTTGGACAATATTATGTTTCAATATTTTTTTTATGAATCTCATTTAAAAATCAGCACCGAGACAGTACGCGGAGTGGGGCCCTTTTTGATTCTGTTCAACATTGTTTTTGTATACTTGTGCTTTGCTGTCCGTTTTATATATAATAATAATGTGTGTGCATGGTGTTAAATAGTCTTTATCTACACACATATTATAAGAACAGCTGTCAAAATTCAAGTGGGTCTCTATTTTAGTATTCATAGATATTAAAACAGTTATCGATACGAAACGTCAATCCAGTATTTTTTTTCATATAAACGCACGACATTTGATCTCGAGTGACATGAGAATAGGGACTTTATTCGTTTGGCTATGATTTAAAAAAAGACGTTCAGCTTGACGGATGGATCGAATTGCTGCCATTACTGTTGTCATTCGTTTGTTGGTTTTTTGCTGTTACGGTTTTTTGCAGTTATGATATGTGTGTACAAAAAATAATGTATGCAACTGTATATAATTAGGCCTTAAAACACTCGTGTGATCCTATTATGAAACTCGCTAACGCTCGTTCCACAAAACCACACTTGTGTTTTAAGGCCTGTCATTATATAGAAGTTGCATATACTACTACTATCTTTACATACTATGAGTATAGAGTAAAGTCGATATTTTTTCCTGTCAGTCTGCACATTTTCGGCCGCCAACTCCTTCTAAACCACCCAACGGATTTTGATAAGGTTTTCACTGTCATTAAGGATTTTTAACGGAAGGTTAATGTACATTTTTACATCCTGATTGTACCAATGTGAAGCCACGGGTTGCTAGTTGTAATGAATGTTTATCTCTCTTTTTTCCTAAAGAATGAAAAGTTTTTTGATAAATTGTTAAAGTAGTCGATCGTGTGTTGTTAAAAGCTACTTTCGAAGCCTAGATACATGCACAAACACACTGACGGATCATTAATCTTTCGCGCTGGCTTCATAAAAAACAGGTTGAGGGTAAATCTTCTAAGAGAAGAGATTTGTTAAGCAAAAACCAGTACAGATGTTCATCAGTGTCTAATGATCATCTTATTCCCTTTTTTAAATTGCATGTTGTATTTCTAACTTCATTTTTTTATTCAACATTACAAATGGCGGTAATATTTGCCACCTTGTTTACCTTAACACATAATGAAAATTGGCAAGAAGCAAGATCTCACAGCATAAATGAAATAATAAATACGAAAACTGTAGTTATTAATAAACACTAAAAATTTTTTTTTGGTCATACAAAGCAAAAATGTGCACTAAATGTTGTTGATGACGGAACCCTCGGTGCGCGGGTCCGACTCGTACTTGGCCGGTTTTTATCAAATAAAGTCCCGTTTTACCAAATAAATATCAAGAATCAATTCCTTTTCCACATATAAATTATGGACCGCCACTCCAAACGTTTCTAACTCAAAAGAAACATTAACACATCGTTCGGATAATCCGCAACAACCGAATTGAATTTGAATAAAACCCGCAGAGTTCCAGAGTGCTGTGGAATAAACATGAACCGTGCATTGTTCGCAAAGTTATAGATAGGATAAGATAGCAATTTGAATATTAATGTTTCTGACCAGCTTTTTAAACTCACGTAAACATTAACTGGTAAACTGATGTGTAAAGCCCAGAAACTTAGTAAGTTTTCTGTGTGGTCTATCTCAATCTTTTTAGCGGTAATTGTTTGATTATTATTATTATAAGCTCACGCCTGTTTCCCTTTGGGGTAGGCAGAGACCACAAAACGCCATCTGCTCCGGTCCTGGCATACTTTCCTCGCTTCCTCCACACACATTCCTCTCTTCATATATGCTCGGCGGTTACGGGTACTTCTAATTCTGCCTGTCTTTAGGACGTCGCCAATTTCGTCAACGAGACAACACCGAAGCCACCCTCGACCAACTCGCCCAGTCACATTCTTATAAATTTGCTTACATTGCCTTTCATCCATCCGTTCAACATGCCCAAACCAACGCAACATCCTAGATAAAACTCTATCTTAGTCACTACATCTTCTTTTAAGCGACATTTCTCCCTTATAATTGTTTGTATTGTATTTGTTCATATTTACATTTTGTTGAACAAATATTATAAATATGAACATGCTTACATGTGGTAACATCATCGTTGCTTTTATCGTCTTTATAACTTTTTACCTATCAATACAATATTATTACAAAAATTTAGCATATAATTATTGTAATCGAAATTATTTATTTTTAAATTTTTGCGATTTTACTTTTTGTATTTTTTTTTACATTCAAATTAAATTTAAAATGCTATATAATAAATGACAACACAAAGAAAAATTAGGGTAATGGCAGGGTTCGAACCTGCAACATCAGCATTCCGTGCCTTGAGTATTCCAGTTTCCGCCACATTACCGCTAATTACCCTAATTTAGCGGTAATGTGGCGGAAACTGGAATACGCAAGGCACGGAATGCTGATGTTGTAGGTTCGAACCCTGCCATTACCCTAATTTTTCTTTGTGTTGTCATTCATTATTTAGCATTTTAAATAAAGCATATAATACTATACTATTTCAAGGTAAAACGTAAAAAATGTTGACGTGTTTACTTGACAATTGCCACAGACCATTTGATTCGGGGCAACCATGCGCTATCAAACACATTCAAGAAGTAACAAGACCATGGTCTGCTCTGCCACTGTGTTGAACACAGTTCTAGAGTTTTCTAATTTCAAAGACTTCAGAAAATATTCGAAAGTTCAAAAACATGCCACATGACCCTCCTAACTATATACAAATATATATTGACCTCGCATTATTAGGAGCCTTAATAACTATCTACCACTAATGGTCCTAACAATCGTTTGATAATACTCCATGGAACCGTCACAGTTCCTCAAACAACACAAGTGTCTCGAACACACGCACAATGGTGGCCGGAACAATCACACCACGGGCTGCGGAACCCCAATTACACGCAAATTAGGGCGCAACCGCAGGGTTCCAAGGTTCCAGGGGTTCCGTAATTGATTGTGTGCTAACGGATCAATGCTTGATTGTTTTCTCGTTTGGGGAAGGCGTAGTTGGGTACGATAAGTATGGCGCGATGTTGATGGATGCTTTGTTTGATTACATATTTCGTGACCATTTCTGATGTGAATGAAAACGTCGCACAGCCTTCTGATATAGTCTACCGTCATTTGATATAGAAATAAAACTAAAATCTTGTAAAAGTCACACAGGTAGACTTATTTTAAATTTGCCATCTACAGAAAAGGTCCCCGAATTGTTCTCTATCCTTGACCATTTGCCTTTTTTGCGTTGGGTAGAAGACCACTTTACTTCGTTTTCGTTCAGTTCTTTATTTTTCATTGTTCAAAAGTAAACCAGTTCTCTGGTCATCATATATTTTTAAACAAACGCTGTTCTTCAGAAACGGAGACTTCTTACTTTAAAATAAATAAATAAGATAGAAGAAAACATTTTTAAAAATGCTTTCAAGAAGTTACGATAGGATATCACGATTTTGAGGGTGGTAAGACCTTGTGCAAAGTCCGTCCGGATCGCTACCACCATCTTGCTCGCTAATCCTGCTGCTAAGCAGTAATGCTTGCACTGTTGTGTTCCGGCGTGGAGAGCAAGACAGCCGGTTTAATTACTGGCACAAGAGTTGTTCCATCTTAGCCCCTCTGGGTTGGCAACGCATTTGCAATCTCTTTGGTGTTGCGGGTGTCTATAGGCGGTGGGTTACTTACCATCAGGTGACCCACTTGTTTGTTTGCCTTCCTATTTCATAAAAAAAAAATCATTGATGTATTATCACGATGTATTGATGATGATTATGACGATCTTTGGGAGAGGCATATGTCCAGCAGTGAACGTCTTTTGGCTGATATTATTATGATGGTGATGATGATGAAAATCCGTTCTTAGTCTAACGTTTACGCATAGTGTTACCACATTCCATTGTAGCTGTTCGGCTTTACAATATTGCACGCGTCATGACGCGGTTTTTTGTCAACTGGTGCTGGTGTTATTCTCCCCAGCCACACTGCGGTGCGTCAGATACAATTTCCAAAAGCGACGTTGTAATCAAAGTTGCTTGACTTTAATTAATTTCGTGGTGGATCCGAGTTGTTTTGATGTGGTCGTGTCGTGTCACGTGGCGCACTGACATCACGCAGTGCGATGTCGCAGCGATTTAAAAATAACAGTATAACAAACTATCACATTTCCGATATCCGACTTCAAAAAAATAAGGTTCTCAGTTTCTTAAAATCTGTTTAAAAGAAAAGTATCGTGAGATTCAGTTCAAACATATTGATGTAAAACTGGATCACTCGATTTAAAGTCAAGTACCCGACTTGTTTCGGACCAGGCTTTTATTTGACTAAACTAACATTATCTCAGATAACAAGAGTACATTACGTAATTCACTATTTAAGCTAAGCAATACAAAATTCTTTGGGTTTCTGTCTGCCAATTTTTTGCAGTCATACGTCAGTCAGCTTGGTGGAATAGAACCAGTGTACCTAGCACGAACCTTCTCGACAAGCTTTAACTCGCTACGTAAATCAGTACGTCTTTCTTCTATGGGATAGTTAGCCCAAGAAACACTGAGTTGCGTTCGAGTAATGGCGTAGCGAAAAGATTCGTGCTAGTTGCACAATTCTTGTGCTCGTTAGCACTCACGGTAATGGCTCATCGATAAACTTAAAACACTACAATATCATGGCAGTCATTTTTGTGTCTAGTGTGAGGATTGGAACGTAGCGGGGATATTACTTTCTCTCTCGCTCACGACGGTTCTCCCTCTCTCTCTAATCTGTGCCTTGGGATAAGAAGTAACGTGCTAAACAATAAACCAGTATTAATAAATTATTGGTGTTTAATTAATATATAGCAATTGGCGACGAGAAATAGAACCCAAGTACAAGGTTACGATAATATTAAGAACAACAAAGCATTAGAAAAAACAGTGAAAATATGGTACAAAAAAGGTGGCAAAGACGGTGCAAGGGTGGTGCATCGACGTTTGACAACGGGACGCCATCTTGATGCAGTCTGTGACCGGCCGGCGAATATTATCACTAAAGTTTTTACAATGTCATGTCTGATTCGCAAGAAGAATTAACTTGGTCTTGGTCAAGTGCCGAAGCAAATGAAAACTTACAAATTAACGAAGAAAACATCGCGCTTGTGAAGTCAGGACAAAGAACATACATTTACAAGTGTACAAAACTCGAACTTTTACAAATTCTACACGACGAAAAAATATGTTACAATGAGAGGGCGACCGTCGAGGAGCTAAGAAAAACCTTTAGCAATCACTACAAAACAGGAAAAAGTAATAAACAACAACAAATACAGCCAAGTTTAATAAAAATGTCGTCCAGCGAATTAAAACAATTTGACGGAGAAAAATGGGAAGTGTTTATACAACAATTTGAATGCTTTGTGATGGTAAATGACGTGGGGGATGGAAAGAAAGTACCACTATTAATCACCAAATTAACACCACGAGTTTTTGAAACATTAACTTATTTATGTTCACCACTATCACCAACCAAGAAACCTTTGAAGAATTGTGCCAACTATTAAAAGATAAGTATGCTAAGCCACTGTCATCAGCCTTAGAAAGAGTAGAATTTAGAAAAAGGAACCAGTTACCAACCGAGAAAATTCAAGATTACAGCATAGAATTACGTAAATTAGCCGGGATGCAATTTTAAAGATGCTGAGGATCAACTAAAAGAAAAGTTTATTATTTATGTATATTTATTTATAATCTTAGGTTGGGTTTTTACAATATTTCTATAAAAAGTAATAAAACAATATCAATACAAAATATACAAACATTATAAAAACCTAACCTAGAGTGCCGCCGGCAGCGGGGCAGGGCTCAAGCTACCGGTGGTTAGGGCCGCAGAGTGAGGAATCTCCTGACTATTCGTGCCGTGTCCAGGAGTACCGCCTTTTGTATCTGACCCTTGATCCAGCCTTCTAGCGAGAGTCTCTTGAGGTGTTGGTCGAGACTCTTCGCTATAAGACCGTTCACTGAGACGACTATCGGAACAATGATTGTCGAGTCAACATCCCACATAGCGGTTACCTCGTGAGCCAAGTCAAGGTACTTGCTGAGTTTGTCCTTCTCGGCCTTCACGAGGTTCTCGTCATGCGGGATGGTGACGTCGACCAGCACTGCTCGGCGTTGTGATCGATCTGTTAGCACGATATCAGGCTTATTGGCCGCAATAGTCCTGTCCGTGATAACAGATCGATCCCAATAGAGCGTAGCACGACCATTTTCGAGAACAGGCGCCGGTGTGTACTTATAGTACGGCACTTCAGTCTCAACAAGGCCGTACCGAAGAGCAAGTTGCTGGTGAATAATCCTGGCTACTAGGTTATGTCTGTGCAAGTACTCGCCGTTAGCAAGATGAGAACAACCGGAAATGATATGCCTGAGTGACTCACCGGGACGGCGGCATGCTCGACAAATGTCGACCGTACCGTCCTTCAGGATATATTTCCGGTAGTTATTCGTCATGATAACTTCATCTGCAATTGCACAGACAAAACCCTCGGTTTCCCCAAAAAGGTCACCGAAGCGTAACCAGTTCACCGACGCGAGCAGATCTACATCCGGCCCAGACAGGGCCCGATAGAACCGCCCGTGTAGCTCCTTGCTCTTCCATACGTTCTTGCGGTCCTCGGTGCTTAACACCGTAGGTTTGCGCCAGTTCCCGTTAGCCAAGGAGAGCGGCGTGAGGTTCCTGTCAACTGCCACCACATCGCGATGCATCCCGCACTCATTTTGAAGGAAATAGTCCCTGAGACTGCACACCTCGCGGTTGTGAAGGTTTTTGGCATTCAAGAAACCTCTACCTCCACACTTCCGCGGGATGTACAGTCTCATAACAGATGAGCGCGGGTGCAGCATACGATGCGTTGTTAGCAAATGACGGACCCTCCTGTCCAAGGCATCCAGCTCAGTCTGGGTCCACCTTAGTATGCCAAAGGAGTATGTGAGTAAGGGCATCACCCAGGCGTTGAAAGCGCGCACCTTGTTGCCACCTGATAAAAGACTGTTAAGTACTTTGTTCAGGCGACAAAAGAAGCGCTCAGTCACCGCCTGTTTGATGTCCCCACCCACAATACCCAAAGACTGTGACATACCAAGGTATTTATAGGTTTCTGCTTCAGAAAGAGATCGAAGGGACATTGTTTCAGAAAGTTGCAGATTCGTTGAATTTACAACTTTCCCCTGCTGTACATGCATGATTGCACACTTGTCTACACCAAACTCCATATTGATAGCACTACTAAAAACTTCAGTGATTCTTAGTAGTTCCATCAAGTCTTGGCGTTTCAGTGCAAACAGCTTGAGATCATCCATATACAGAAGATGAGAAATTACCTCGTTCTCTTTCCGGAGCCGATAGCCTAACCCTGAATCCTTTAGCAAAGTACTAAGAGGATTCAAAGCTAGACAGAACCACAAGGGACTCAGACTGTCACCCTGGAAAATGCCTCGCTCAATCCTTATTGAACCCCGCGGCTCAAGGGGGCCATCTCCGCCACTTGGTTGACAAAGAACTGTGGTCCACTGCCGCATACACATACCCAAGAAGGATCTCAGAGCTGCATCTACTTTATACAGCTCTAAGACCCTCCCTAGCCATGAATGCGGCACCGAATCATAGGCCTTTTTGTAGTCAATCCAAGCGACTGATAGGGCCCCCTTGCTCCGCCGGGTTTGCTGGCAAATGGTCATGTCAATGAGGAGGAGCTCCTTAGTACCACGGGACCCAACCCTGCATCCATTTTGAGCATGAGCCAAAATATTGTTCGTAACAATATGAGAGTTAATTTTTGCTCTCAGAATAGATGTAAGGAGCTTGTACATAGTGGGCAAGCACGTGATGGGTCGGTAGTTCTTAGGTTCCGTGGTACTACCGGACTTATGGAGCAGGAAGGTGATACCTGTTGTCAAGAAAGTTGGCAGGGAACCAAGCTCGATGGCTTGTTGGAATTGCGCAGCCAAACACACGTGCGAGCATTTGATCCATTTTATCCAGAAGTTGTGCAATCCATCCTGCCCAGGACTTTTCCAGTTCTGGGCAGTGCGGATCGCACAACTTACGTCATCAGGGCTGATCGATATTGCCCCCATGGGATCGATTGGGTCGCACGCGCGTTCGACTACTCTTATCCAATCGTCCTCCGTATGTTCGACAGGCAGCGACCAGATATTACGCCAGAAGTTCGTCATGTCTGTTGGATCCGGCAGCTGCCCCCCGTCTACACGTTGGTTGGTTCCCTCCCATTTTCTATACACCTTCCTTTGGTCGCTTTGGAAGAGGCGATTCTCATGGTGTCTATCCACACGTAACCTGTAGCGGCGAATACGGCCCGCCCACGCATAAATTTTCTGCTTTAGAAAGTCAATCCGCTCCGTAACACAAGTCAGATATTCTTGGGGAGTTATACCAGTCCCCGCAAAGGCCTGGTTCACGAAGCGCATTACTCGGGGGCGATTGTTGCCCCCCCTAAAGCAGATTAGCTTTGCAATGAGAGTCCTGAATGTTTTGATACGCCGCTCGATCCGCACTTGCCAAGCGGGGGCTCCTTTGGCAGCTCGCGCTGCTCGATCAGTGTCTGGAAACTTGACACGCGCAATGCGGCACGCCGCGATGGCCCCACAGTACATGATCGAGTGGGTATCAATTAGATCTTCACTAGTCTGAAAATACGGTGCTAGCAAATCATTCAGGGCTCCCATTAACGCTAAATTACGTTTATTCGTGGGCAAACGTGGTAATCGCGGCCTAGATTCAGGTGTGTAGCGATACCGCAGAATCGCATCCTCCAAAGCCCTCCTCAGTTGCTCATTGGCCTGGGTACTTACGCTCATGTTAGCGTAATCATCCGCATCGACACCGGCTCCATCCCGTAGCACCGCCGAGGTCTGGTCGTGGACCAGCGTCGGCGGCGCAGCGGATAGATCCCGTGTCGAGGCAGACGTCACGCGAACTGGTAATGTTTCCAGGCGCAGCCGATCAAGCACAGAGTCATCCAACCGCTTGAGTCGTTGGATGGCTCGTACCTGATCCGATAATCGTTGTGCGGTGACGGTCACAGTCGGTTCAAGGGCCTGAAACAGAGACAGCATCCGGTCACGATACGCAGTGAGGTTGATTCCCCCCTCTGTAGCCCCATAGTAGGCGCGCATGCAGTTCTCATTCATGGTTTGAGACCATCGCATGCGGCGCACTAAACCACCGGTAGCGGGAGCCGTGCGCGGAGCAGAATGCCCCACAGGCCCCAAGCGTGCCGGCAGCGGAGGGCGCCCGCGTCGCGCAGGTGGTCGCGGCGGCGGGGGCGGCGGCCCGCGCTCGTCGCTCGACTCGCTGGTGTCGGGCGCGGTGGCGAATTCCTCACCCGACGACGATGGCGAGGAGCTGGGCGAAACGGGAAGAGGTGGTGGACGTGCGCTTTGACCCGCTTGTCTAGTCTTCGATCTCGTAATCATAGTATCCTGTTTTGCGCTTTAAACATGTCATCCTTATTTATTAGATGGTAAATAGATTGTATAAAAACGTTTGTAAGGCAGAGGACACGAAAACATTGCAAAAAAACGATTTAAAATACTATAATAAAAATGAGACGTCTGACAGTGTCAGCGGTTTTTTTTTTTTTTATTATTATTATTATTATTATTTATTTAATTCAGACGACAAAAGAGGTCCATAGTTGTGTTAGTTATTCTTAGCCTATGTTAGTAGTCAATATGTAATATAGATTTCGTCCTTTGACAAAGCTCCCACATTATGGGACAGTCGAACCTATTGGCTATCATCTTCAGAATGCTGTTGCTGCTACCCCGCACTCTGTCCACCAATGAAGCAGTTTTCTTGCGCCAGACAGCGTCGAAACTATCTGTGCGCGCCTCGACAAACATGGACGATGCACTACAGAAACGTGGCAGCCGCAGCAGCACTCTTTATGGAGGGTGTTCATAGAAAAATTATAAAATTTGAACTCATGAAAAGTGAAACAGACCTGACATTAGAAAAATGTATAGAAATAGCATGAACAGTGGAAGCGGCCCTGCTGCATTCAATAAATAGTTCAAGTGAGGTGACAGAAGTTTTCGACAATCAAGGGAAAGCTAAACCGGTGTTTAAACAAAAGAAGTACAATATAATAATCCGTCCAATCAGTCCAATAAGATGCAATGTTTTTGCTGTCGGAAACAAAATCATATTAAAGTTGAATGTTGTCTAAAAACGAAATACTATTCGGAATGCGGAAATAAATGTCGTAAATAGATAGATAATGCAATACTGATAGTATTTTTTAAAGTGTAAACCTCACTTGATATTAAAGGGTAAAAAAATCCCCACCTGCTACATTATTCACAGATTTCATTCTATCTTTGTGCGTGAAATAGAATAGCCTTGAGCATGCAAAATCTCAGCTTTGTAACTTTTATAGTTTTTGAGAAGAAATGAGTGTGATGTACAGACAGAAAAACACAAGAACGTAGCGAAACTATAGTTTGACTACGAAACTCTCGGAATAGTTAAGTCAACATGTCGTACTGCTACAGTGACGGTACTGTGACGAGTTGTGACATGACGTGGCACTTGATAAGGGAGGATAAGGACTAGAGTTAATTTTAGGAGCATTATGGGCTTTGCTTTCGTGGAATATCCGAGTTAATAAACAGAATATGACGCCATATTACGTTGCGGAGACTTGGAGCAACGTCGGTGTATTGAAATAACAATGGCGGAATAGAATAGAATTGAATTGAATGAATTTATTGTGAACTGTGTACAAAGGGTTGATGGACAAAACAGAATATCAATTGCTACGATACAATATTTATCAAAACCTGTATATATTTTTAATCATTTTTAGAAACCGAGGATTACCAATCACGACTTTAATCTGAAACTACATAATTTCTAACTGCATCGCTTAGCAATAATTTAATTTGAACAAAGGTTGTTTGCTGCAATAGCAAACTTTCATGAATGTTAAAGAAACCCAGAAATATTTGTGATTCCACCAAAAAAAATCGTTCGGCCAAATCAAACAGTGGGTCGTTGAAGTATAGGGCTTGTGATTGAATGCTATTTCGAGGAAGAAAAACTTCAATCATTCTCTTAATCTACTTTATCTGCTAACTCTAACCAACTTTCCAAAAACATTTTCCCAAAAAACATCAAAAACATATAATTTAATCTTAAAAGCAAGTTAAGCCGGGCCCCGTCCTGTCAAACTTTGATAAAGGGCCGTCTGATTGTTCGTCGATCAAGCAAGTATTGGAGCGAGCACAAAGGAATATCGTCGTCCTACTTTCACAATCTCGTATCTACCCGTCTTGTCTAGCAAGAGAACCAACACTGTCTAGTTTAACATAAGGATGTTCTTGCAACTACATAATTCGGGTAGATGTGAGGTTGTACGTAGACGATATTATGTTATTGTGAACGGTTTGTTCTTGTCTACAAAACAACGGCGGCCGGTCTGAAGGACCGCAGCCCGCTCAAACTTATTGGACCATGTGAGGTTCTTGATGGTGAATTCGAATGCTTGTGCAGAGGCTGGTATGAAAGGACAAATAGATTGTTGGAATAAGGAATGGGAAATTAATTTAATCGACAGCCAAACATTAAAGAACTTTATATAAATTAACGTCGGAACGGAGAAAGTATATGCGCTTAAGGTAAGAGGTGATGTGTACTAACGAATGCTCTCACTTATCTCCAAAACGGTTTGACTTTAACGGATTTATAATGTCTTAAACTGATGCAATAACAGTGACAAAATATAACTAATGCTACTCAAAATTTCGTTTTAATCCAACTCAAATTCTTATCACGTCCGAAAAGTTTTAAAGTAAAAGCTATAAGTAAAGGTGGCGTGGCGTAGAATTAACAAAGTCGGAGCAAAAACTTGGTCTGCAAATCGATTGATCTGTTGAAACATAGTAAATATAGCGGTTTGTATACTTTACATATGATTCCTGGCTTCAAATATTGAACAGCTCCTATGTTAAATACTTAAGACGTAAAAGTAACCTTGTGTTCTTTTAAGCGATACCTCGTTGCGTTCATTGCCGGTATCTTCTCATTACAGGTTTTTTCGAACACGCAGTCAACTTTCTGATATTCATAATTCATACTTAAGTGCTTCTTGTAAGTCTAATCTGAATAAAGATATTTTAACTTTGACTTTGAAACGGCGGTAACGTTCGCCACAATCTTAATGTGAGGTTTTGTTGCTGAGAGATGCTTGAAAGATTTTTTTGAAAATTATTTGGTTGAAAAAAGGCTTAATGCTGAGTTTCTTGCGGCGCATTGTTCTCAGAAGATGCCACTTCCGGAGCGCTGGTAGAGTCTGTAGTCTTATTGCGTTAATTGGAACGATTTCATATTTAGTTTTAAATTTTAAAATTAATTTATTAAAATTGGGTAGTTTGTATTCTAAGTTTTTTGTCAGTCTGCCTGTAAAAATGAGACCTGAAAAGGGCTCAAAATGTCGGGAATTAGATTCGTTACAATACACGTGATGTAAACCGTTTAAATTGTTTTATTTCAATGTCTACAAGTCGCAAAAGCATAAGAAAATACAATTTTGACTTAGGTTTAAGATTGTCTTTTTATAAAATAAAAATACATATAATATAACTTTGAATATATTATATTCAAAGGTATTTAATACCGTTAGTAAATAGGAGCTACGGGCAACTCTTCTGCCTAATATATAATATTAAAACGTGTTTCAGTTTGAACATTGTACATTTTAAACGTACTAATACCCTATAGAGCCTTTGGATAATTGACGCCGTCAGTCTGTCTCCGCCGAAGCCTTCCAAAACGCCTCGGGCTTTCCGTTTTACAGTAATTATTCCCGATTTCATACAGAGTGTTTCATTGAGGGCTCAAATTAAACGCGAATTTTGCGAAATTGGAATTTATCAGGAGAGAAATGAGTCAAATTGTTTCTTTTTTTTTGGTACTTAAAATGGGTCTTAAGCCAGCATCTTATGGTGTAAGAACTTTATTTGTCACAAGACGTTTTACATTTTAATTATTAGGAACTAACGTAAAACTGTGCACATAAGAAATCAAAACTTAATTTATTTAGTCTATAAAAGTGTTGAGATTATAGAAAGTGTTGAAACTAAAACCCTGGAAATAAATAATTAGTTGTAGACAGTGTTCATCAGTTGATCTAAATTCAAATTAAGTCTCAAGTTAAAGATTGATTGTGCCATAAATTCTATACATCTTTCATTACACCAATATATTTTTAACTTCCAAAATTACACATGTTTTTAAGCCTATCGTTAGAAATTGTGAATGATATTGGTCTAATCATAATTATTCCAATTATTGCTTGCTTTTAAACTGTAGGATTGGCCACCTTTCCCAATGCCGTTTTCGTTCTATGTAAAAAAGTTTGTAATTCTGGAGATGAAAATTGTACGGGTATAATGAATGAAGTATAGACATTAGATTTAAAATACTTATAAAGATAAATACACAAAATGTAACAAACATGACTTTAGTACAATCATTCATAATTAAATGAAACTTACTTATTATTGTGTTGGTACAGTCAGCAACGAAAGTTGAGATACAAAAGATCTAGACAAGCCTTTGTTCTATGGACAATATTAAAGTAAAGTCTGCTACTGACTCTTTTTTTCAAAGATAAGTATATGTGTGAAATGCATTTTTACTTAGAATTGAAAATAATAGAATTTATAATATCAGTATTAACACTGAGACGAAACTTGATATTTCAACAAAATAATTAAAGAGTGCATGAAAAATCTCCAAACCAAAGCAAACGCAATTTACGTTAAACTCATTCAACTACAAATTGTAAAACAACTCCGCAAATATCTGCCAACCCTGACGCCGTACAACTCTTTCCGGCCAATCACATTTCGTTATTCAAGAGCGAAATCCATTTTGCCTTTTGATGTTTCATTCGCCGGTTAATAGGGTTGCCACTTTTCCGATTTCAATGTCTCGCAAAACTAGGAGCATCGGAGTAATGAATCGATGAATTCTTAATGAGAAATGAAGGGGGAAGTTTTGTTAATGAAATGGGGGGATACGTTTCCTTTTACCGAGTGTGGGTGACATTCCCGGAAAATTGTAAACGTTGTATATTGTTTTGGATTTATGTGAGTAAGATGTATGTGTGTGTTAATATGGGAGATGACAATAGAATACAAATACTCTTTGTTGGAAACCAATTTGTGGGAATGTTTTTCAACATTTGATAGGTAAACAATTGATGGTCTTAACGCTTCAAAATGAGTAAAAAACGAGAAACTTTGTCAAGGAATTGCTAAACTGCTGAATTTTGGGACGGAAGAAGTTGTGAGCGACAGAGAATTTTGATGAGGCAAGAAGATGTTTGCA
Source organism: Ditula angustiorana (assembly GCA_963691745.1). NCBI lineage: Eukaryota > Metazoa > Arthropoda > Insecta > Lepidoptera > Tortricidae > Ditula > Ditula angustiorana. Next base: position 388,981 of record OY829473.1, read on the forward strand.
TATTGTGAGTGGCCATAGTCTTTTTATCTCAGAAAGATGTAAAATTCTCGCAGTATAGCGATATTTAGGGTGATAGTTATAGATCCTACTTAAGTCCCAGTTTGACACTGGAAACTGATAAAACTGAAATTTGAGTAAAATCTATAATTTCCACCCTTAAACGCTTTAAGTCGAACGAAGCACGAACAACCGATATTACATTAATAATTACTTTCTTGAAGCACAGTAAATACGGCTGAGTGAAAGATTGTATTTAGCATCCGATAAAAACTAGATCTTCTGGCTAAAACCGAGCTGTGGGTTGGACGCCGTAGCGTTATACTAACGAGGCCATGCATCACGGTTGGTGCCCATCAAATGGAACAAAAGTGCGCGATTTTTCAACGAGCATTATTTCTCGGTCGTTAATAACCAGGGCTTGGTGTCAGGGAGAGTGCAACAGTCAGGCTTATAAAACGAGTACAGTAAAACAATATTTAATGTCAATATCCATTATGTACTTATAATGTAGTATTATACATAGTCTAAGGTACTTCACGTACTCTCTAAGTCGTAAGTTTAAGGTCTAATCATGTAAACAAAATTCTCATCTATAACCACAATTCAAAGAGTAAGAGTAGTGGCAGGGTGTTTTTGATGGTGGTGGCTTATGTCCTTATGGTTTAGCTTGCGTTTGTGTTGTTTTGTTATTATATGTAGATATGTGGATGTAGAATAGGAACATTAAAACAAGTTTTTAACACAAGCGCTGCAATTTTCCACGATATGCTAATACATGGTTTGTTCTTATCATTATGAATTAAGAATCGCTTGCTTGCTTATTATGCCGCTAAGCAGCAGTGCTTGCACTGATGTGTTCCGGTGTGCAGAGCAAGACAGCCGGTATAATTACTGGCACAAGAGGTATTCCATCTTAGTCCTGCATCTGCAATCTTCTTGGTGTTGCGGATGTCTATAGGCGGTGGTGTACATTTACCATCAGGTGACCCACTTGCTTGTTTACCTTTCTATTTCATAAAAAAAAGTCGCCTGCAGTCATCGCAGGGCTCATGAGGAAGGACCACAGACTGATCCGAGACATGCCTAACGATAACTCGGCTTTAAACACTTGAATGGTCCTTTTATTTCAATCATGTTTGAATCTCACGGTAGTTTTGTCAAATCAAGTACTTCTTACCTATGTAAGATAGATAAAAGCCAAATGCAGGTTTGACGGTTTCAAGATGCTACATTCTATACGCGATTACGTTGACGACTTCTGATTTCTCGAGGCCTTAATACCTCCCCCTGCTTCCTTCCGGCACGCCCCGCTTGTTAAGTCGAGGGTTGTCCTCAACGTCTGTCACTTAACATGGCGTAATTAACGTTGAGTTATTTAGAATTAAACATTGAACATGGTGGGTATTTCATTTGCTATCATACTACTGAGTACTACTGAGTAGCTACAACGACAGGCTACTTCCTTGATGTCTTTCGAAATAAACCAACAGGAACGAAAGGCATTGAATGCCAGCAAGTAGTTGCGTAGTTTGCTTAGTCATCTAGTGAATATACAACGGCGTAGTTTCTATAGTTATTGCTAATTACCACCATTGTGAAATAAAACTTAGAAGTCCCTTATCATATGTAACTCTTAAGCCAAGTTTTCAGCGTTTAACTTGGCTGATTGATTGCGAGGACAGATAAAAACGGATAGTGACTTAATTTTATACCATGTAATTAAAATTATAATAAAGAAATAAGATATTTACTGCCAAAAACTAAAACGCTAAATTACATTGACTTACTGTATAAAATTGGTATACTGTTCAGCCCAAACGAAGACTAAGCACTAGAAATGCTAAATATAAACTGAACACTTATAATGCTGGATGACTAATTGTTAGCCTAATGGCGTCGACAACAACATTTTTAAGCCAAAATGATGGCTACTATTTGGCTTCACTGGAAGCAAGAGCTGTCTATAGTGCTGTGCATAGTGCGGATCGGGGTTGTAGTGATAGAGCCAGTGACCCTTGCTGCTTGCAGTACTTACATCGGCGTAAACAGGGGCGTAGCTATCACCGTATCAGCCATATCAATGATACGGGGCACCCGAGCTACAGGGGCCCCGTAGAACCATAAAATAATTACCGCCATTAGGGCTTTGCCGCAGTCGGTTAGAAGGGTCCCTGACCAATTTTGATCCAGGGCCTGTCCAGGGCTACGCACTGGGCATAAAGCCGTAGCTGGCTGCTGATTGTCGTACGACAGGAGAGGAGACCTGGCCTAGGGATTGCGGGAACCTTAAAAGTGGTAACCCACTAGCAGCTCACTTTCGGTTACTGGTTTCCATGGGTTGTGCTTTCGTCTACCCATTAGGTGTCACGCGCGCACTTTAATACAGTTCATGATTATGTGTTCCAATGGTTTTAGGGCAGCCTGGCCGCGATCTCAGTATAAATAATACTACAAATACTTAATTCTGCACTTGTAGTATTAAGTTTTTGTTCAAAGGAAGACTTCTGTTTCCCTTTGAACAAAAACTTCGTTTAGACATAAGAAGCGTCCGGCTGATGGGTACAGATTCGCCTCCACTGCGTTGTGTCATCTCAGCGACAACTTGAATGACCAACTAGACGATATAAAAAAGAGTAATCTTTCTTTATCTTTATCTTTACGTAGTATAATGTCGCTATCGGTTCCTGTCTATCCTAAATAGCGCATGGTCCGCCTTCTCCTTCTAAACAATGCAAAGGATTTTAATACGGTTTTCATTGACACTTAGAAATTTTTTTACGTAATGTTTTTATGTACATAACTGTACCCATGCGAAGTCGAGGCAGGTCGTTAGTAAACATAAATGACGCCGCCAAAAGCAAGTAGGTACTCCTCAAACTCTCAAACAATTGTAATCCAACACAATGAGCCTTGATGGGTATCCTGTTTATCCATCAATTGAGATAAAACTTGATTTGCGAGTTAAACTTCACCCAACTTTGTATCCAACTCCCGGCCACGTGCCTAACTGTCATTTAAACGTTCCTCCTCGTTCTACATTTAAATTTACGTCTTGGAACAATAAACAATGTTTACGGTTTGTTTTCAGTATGGTTTGTTGTTGTTGACGCGATTATCGAAGGGCTCGAGTTATCGGTTATGTAATTGGGAGTTTATTGGCTATCTTCTCTACATCTCAATCTTCGCGTTATATAAAACGAAGTCGTTATTTACGTCTGTCTCCTTATCGTGTATGTTTCTTCCCAAGGTTTCTCCGCTTGCTCCTTCTAAACTACGTAACGTATTTAGATGACTAACATTGAATATTTATTTTCTAACTAAGACAAGGATTAATTATGCCTCAGCGTGATCCCTTTTTAATAACTAGTTATAAAGAGGGAGGCACTGAGCGACAAATTAGACAAAAATATTCATGCGTTACTTTGCGGAAATTCAAATCAACAAATTCCAATAAAGTAGAAAAGAAAGAAAGGAAGAAAACACTTTTATTTTAAACACAAACACAACACGGACAGAGTAATAAAACAAAAACATTGTTTTGAAGATAATCAAAAAAGGCCCCACTCAGCATACTGCCTCGGTAAACCAAGGCGCCTATTTTTAATAAGACTCTTGGGATCCCTAACACTAAACTAGATACTCGTGAACAATGTCGACACACACGAAACTATCTTGCTACTCCGCGGAAACACCCTTGCGGAGTAGCTGGATGATTTGTTTAAAATTACCCCACAAATTCAAAGTTACGATTGATTTAAAGAAAACATAGACGTAAATTATAACCGCTGTTGTCAACGTTTGAAATACTTGAAAGTGTAACATCGTAAGGATCACAAAAGTAAAAGTAATGCATGTTTCAGCTAACATTATCTGTAGTCATATAAAAATCTTTCGTGACGTGAAGGTAAACGCCGAGAAACTTGAAACTCAAGCCGTGGGATGAAGCTATATAAATATGAAACTCCCCTCATACGGAGAGTATCAAATGGCAAGAAAAATTCACGGAAAATGAGGTCAAATACGAGCGAAGAAAGTCGTTTATTCAAAAAACTAAGAACTACATAGATAAAACTTTGACGTTCTAGTATTTAGTTTAGAACAGAGGTCGATCCTGAGTTCGGTATTAGTTTCTTTTGAGACTACAAGGACAATACCACTACTATAAGTTGCTATCAAAAACTCACGTTACGTTATTACAGTCAATAGTGAGTAAACACGCTTCAATTTGCAAGTGAAAGAGTCTACAGACGATATGGTATTTTAAGATGACATAGATCAAAGCGACTCATGGTTCTACGGCAAGAGCTACAAAATGTTACTCGCTAGCGCTTAGATTTCGATAGGTAATTTACCATTGGACTCATACTAGCGATCTTTAGTTCTATAAGAGACCGCTAGAGGCGCTGTAAAATTCTCCATACGAATCGTTTAAGACTTCGGTTACACGCTAATTCTGGCGTCAGTTCAGTCCATCATTCCGGTATAGTTTTGACTGACGCCAGAATGATGACAAATGGATACGGTTACGATCAGTTCAGACTGACACGACACGAGACTTGTTACACGATAATTCTCTCGTCATTCTGACCAGAATGATGGACCAAACTGACGACAGAATGAGCGTGTAACCGACGTCTAAGCCGTCGCTGGCGAGTACTGTCACTATCAACTCATGCAGGCATATAATAACTACGCGAAGTTTAGTTTATCTGAGTTTATCTCTATGTGTGTCCCTTTCTAATGACACTAGTTTGACAGAGACGCAGGGAGAGTTAAGTTAAACCTAGGCCAGTCATATTAGAGCCAATGGTAAGAATACTGTCCTTGATTCAGTATATTCTCTGAATTCGTTCCTCCCCGGTAAATAATCATGATATATGGAACCAGGACAAAACATCGACATAATAAACTCTGTTCGCACAGTCATAGATTCTGTATAAGGAAAAACATTGACAAATGCCAGCAACAAACACGGACAAATGTTATTAGAAAAAGCTATTACTTTTTTTCTGTTGTTCTTCCGTTCCAAGTGTTAGATAATGTTAAAATGTTACAAGAATAATTTGAAATAATATAATTGATCTTATTTAATTAAGTTTCGCTAAGAGTCATGTCTGTTGCTGAACGTTTGACATACGTCAAACTAAATAATAATAAAAAATAGAGATGTCAGATGGTGGTTGTTTTGGAAAACGATTTTGGCGCAGTTCTGTTTAATAAAGTGATTTTTCGGAAGTATACTAAGATATAACACCGTTGGGACGTTTTAGTTGTAGTTAGTTATTACAAGGAACAAGAGTTGATAAAGTTGCTATTAAATGCAACGTGTCCCTAGCCTATGGACAAAGAATAAACATATTATATTATAAATATGTACAATGTACAATTAACAGCTGATTTAAAAGTTCCATTGAATTTAAATTTATTTTATTATTTATTATCACTTTTTGACCACGTTTATACTGCAAATCATTAATTTATGACATATTGAACAAGCTGACATTAATATATACGACGAAGAATGGCACCATCAATGACAAAATCGACCACAAATGCGGCGGCAGTTAACAGGTTGGTGGAAGAAATTTCAAATTTAAAAACAACAATCACTGAGATGAAGAGTGAAATACAGAGTTGTAGTGATGTAATTCGCAAACAGGAAAGGTTACTTACATACCAGAATGGATGCATCCAAAAAATCTTAAGCACCATCTCCAGCTCGGGTGCCGGCCACTCACGATCACCAAATTCGTCTAAACACTCACTTAATGAATCTGGCCCACATGGTATCATTTTTGTAAATAACGAACCGCTTAAAAACGACCTGATCCCGAACCCGCTTTCGCCAAGTGTGCTGTCGCCTGCGCTGATCGCTAGCCCCGCGATCAAGAGTCCTTCGAATCAAAGTCCTGTACGCACGACATCTGCACCTGTGTGTTCCACCCCAGCCATTGCTGGTCAAACGAGCCCCGTGCAGGTGGAACATCTGCCAGCGGCGCCAAAGCCGCGCCGCCGGGCCCGTACGCGCCAAGCCGACAGCGATGCTGTCCAGGCTAAACATCACCAGCAAACGCCAGATGAAGTTGTTCCTACCACTGCCACCCCGACCAGCACGAATCAGCCATCCAGCAGTTCCCCAGTGCCGCCTTCGTCCATAGTCATATCGGCTGGGGCTTCATGCCCCAATGGTCTGCGGGCTGCTGGCCCGCGAGTCGTCAGCCTGCACGTCTTCAACCTCAGCGAGGACACCACGACTGAGGCCGTCGTTCGCCACGTGCAGACTCGGATGGGCATCTCGGCGCCGGTATGCGAAAAACTGGTTGTTACTCGGGGAAGCTACTCATCTTTTCGTCTGGACGTGCCGGCTGAGAAGCTAAGGGTCGCCCGAAGCATCGACAATTGGCCGGTCGGTGTGTCGGTGCGGCTGTTTAATATTGTTCAGGCAAAAAACTCCAAAGATCAACGGGGCACAGCAAAAACAAAAACAAAATAAATAACACTTCATTCGTAGTTTTACACCAAAATGTAAGATCGATTTGTGGCAAAACTTCATTATTAGACTTATTATCTAGCATTGAAAAACCAGATGTGCTGGGAATTAGTGAAACTTGGTGCCAAACAAGTGAGATCGGGCGAGTGAGGTTATGTGGGTATGCATTGGCAAATCATTACTGTCGCACGCGCGCCGCCGCTCATGGCGGGGTGGCGCTGTATACACGAGAAGGTATACAGTATAAGCAACGAAGCGACTTGCATTCCTTTTGCGTTCAATATCACTTCGAACTCACGGCCATCGAAATAATAAATCCAAAATTAATTATTATATCTTTATATAGAACAGGTAATGGTGATTTTGACATTTATTTGGAAAAATTGGAAATGTTATTAATTAAGCTCACTGACGAAAATAGAAGGTTTTTATTGATTGGCGATCACAACGTGGATTACTTATCTGATAATTATTTGAAGCGGCGGGTTGACGACGTACTAAGTAGTTATGGCTGCATGAATGTCGTAACGTTCCCCACTCGCGTGACCGCGGACTGCGCGTCCAGCCTCGACTGCGGCATCACGAACCTGGGCCGCGACCAGCTCGCCGTGGCGCCGCTGGCCACCGCCATCAGCGACCACAACGCTCAGCGATACCAGCTCACGATACAACGACAACACGAAAATAAGCCGAATGACCACGTCGAACGTCGTATATTCAATGACGAATCTATTTATTTATTTTATTGTGATATCCGTAACTATGACTTTAATTTTATTTATGATAATTCTGTTTACATAAATCGTAAGTTTGAAAAATTATTTAACATATTGACATATTACATGGACATACATTTTCCCATTAGGAAGCTAACATTGCGAAACAAAAATAAAACCACTCCATGGTTAACTGACGAACTTTCGCTGTTAATTCGAAAACACAATGACCTGCACGAGATAAGACAACAACATCCAAACAATCCCATTATATCCGACACCATTAATCATTATTATGAATTGATTAAATCTGCGACATTGAATGCTCGTCAGTCTTATATCGAAAAAAGACTCAAGGATAGTAAAAACCCAGCAAAAGAAATGTGGCAGGTTGTAAATGACGAGATAGGCACGAAAACCAGGTCGAAACATATCTGCCTAAGGGATGCATCCAATGTAAGTATACCCGATAGCGAGGCCTCGAACGTTTTCAACTCTCATTTTATTTCCGCAGCATCAAATCACAGGGTCGTATGCAATGAGTCCAAGTCGGCTGACTATCTAAGTAGGCACCTTTCTGACACGACTGTTCCGACACTCATCCTGCCTACCGTTACACGCGACCTATTAGACAAGGAGCTACTGTCTATGGCCAAAACACGAACAGTTGTGGATGTGTATGACATGTCAGTCGATATTCTTTTATCAGTTTGGCCGATAGTCTGTGATGTGCTGGTGGTGCTTATAAACATAATGTTTGACACTGGCATCTACCCAGACGTACTGAAAAGTACTAGAGTATGTCCAGTTTACAAGGGAAAGGGGGAAAAATGTAATATAAATAACTATAGACCAATAACGATAGTTCCTACAATCTCCAAGCTGGTGGAGTCCATTCTATCCTCACACATAATGTCCCACCTTGAATCAAATGACTTATTGACGGACAAGCAATTTGCATACCGAAAGAAAATGTCAACAACCACAGCGGCACATAGAATATTTGATTGTATCGTGACTGGACTCGATGAAAAACACAAAATGGCTGGTATATTTTGCGACCTATCGAAAGCTTTTGATGTTATTGATCACGGATTACTTCTCTACAAACTACACTACTACGGCGTTCAAAACAAGTCGCATGAACTGTTTAAATCGTTTTTGTCGAATCGTAGACAGATTGTTAAATTAGTATCGACGGATGGAAAAACAGTGAAATCTAATACTGGATACATTAATTTAGGAATTCCACAAGGATCGGCCCTTGGAAATTCATTATTTTTGTTATTTGTAAATGACCTACCGTCGAATATAACTACCGGCCTTACTGTGCTGTTCGCGGACGACACCACGGTCATAGATAGCGCGCGCACGTACGAACAGCTCGAGGAGAACATTAATGCGACATGTAACCAGTTACAGCAGTGGTTTTCGACCAATGGCTTGTTACTGAATATAACTAAATCGAATATTCTAATCTTTTCTGGTCGAAGTCTTGTTGATCCTCCTTGTTCGGCAAATAGTCCGATGCCATTACGCAACGAGTGTAGATTCCTCGGTTTTACACTGGACTCTAATCTAAATTGGAAGCGCCATGTAGACGTATTATGCGATAGGTTGAGTAGTGCTGTGTTTGCATTGCGGAAATTAAAACCACTGATCTCTGCTGATGCGCTGAGACAGGTCTACTTTGCACATTTCCACTCCTTAATGTCGTATGGTACTCTAATTTGGGGAAACTCAACAGATGCCGATAGAGTACTGATCATGCAGAAACGAGCGTTGCGCACTCTTGTCGGGGTAAAGCCTAGACACTCGTGTAGAAACCTGTTTGTGGCGCATCGTATTATGACCCACTATTCACTTCACCTATTCGAGGTTATTATGTTTGTACGAAATAACATCACGATGTTTGAGCGCAAAAATGTTCTAAACAAACAATTTCGTCCTACAAGGCGATTGAAGACATTTCCTCGTCGCATGGCGCTTGCAAGGAAGAACCCGCGCATCATGGGTCCCACTTACTACGACCGCCTGCCCGCCGAACTGAAATCCGAAACGTCTGACGAGTCATTTACGCGCCAGCTTAAAGGTCTTCTATTGAAAAACCCTCTGTACTCAATAAAAGAATTTATGGACATTGAATTTTAAACATATAAACTTTTAACATAAACGTTATTATTATTATATATTGACATTATTTTAACTAATTCTTTTATTGATTATGTAATAACTTTGACATACTAAATTTGTATTTGACTATCCATTATTAGGTATTATTTTGTGAATTTATATTGCTGTTATTTTGTGTTTTTGTTATTGTTATTTACTTTTTTTTTTTTATTATTATTCTTAATTTATTATATATTTTTTGACGATCTCAATGTGAATGCATATATCTTGACATAAATTGTAATTTATATGATAATTTAAATTGAGAAATAAAGAAAATCAAATCAAATCAAATCAAATATTAATACAAACGGATCACTCACGTATTTTAAAGTCGAGAATTACCCGACATGTTTCGGACCAGTCTGTGGTTCTTAACCATGAGCCCCCGCGGCCGTGGCGCGACGACTGCGTACCGAGCCCTGACAGCTCGGCTGCTCGGTGCAGGCGGCGCGGGCGGCGGGGAACAACTACCCTCGTTTGTTACATTATTTTTAATGTCAAATGTAGGGTAACAAAGAATGAGGGTGGTTACAGTGTAACTTTCTATTATTGTTTAGTGAAAGATTTTTTTGGAATCGGTTCAGTACAGAGATTGGCCCTACATACAAACAAACAAAAGTGTAGAAGATTATCATTTTTCATATGTCTCCACATTTTGTGATGAAATTAGTTGCATTTGTATAATTCTGAAAACATGAGGAAATATTAAATCAACTACCCAATTGCGAAAAAGGATCGCCGGGTATCGTTCCATCGGCCCTTTGAATTCGTATCATAAATGGAATTGAGGACGTCGGGCACAGGTAAGGCCGTATCTGCCTCGCATTACAGGCCTATCGGAGAATGGCTACATCTGTATGGATGTGGGTCAGTCTAGGGTCTTAGATAAAGTGCCATGGAAATACTGTATTGACATTTTGAACTAGAACAAATTACACTTCGCGAAACCGGTGCCGTTCACGTGTAGGACATCGTGGACATCGTGGACACGTGTGTACATCACACAGACTCAATTACAAACCACCACCAGTAAATAGATCGCGTGTAGATCGTGTAGTTTGACTGTTTAGTGATGGTGGTTTATAGTTGAGTCTGTATGATATTATTGGTTCTTGTGGAAGCGGATGAGGGTGGCTTTTTGCATGAAAAATATACCGTACAGACGCAGCTGTCTTGCACGTGGACGGTACTGTTTTCGTGGAGTAGCAAGGTAATTTGTCACAGTAAGGAACTGGTATTTTACTTGCAATATTACGGGGACATTAGTGTGCGTGACAGCGGACGTCAATACAAGCCCCTCACGCTTACATCAACAACAACAATAACAAATACTCTTTATTAATTCACACAAGTAAACAAAATAAAAGAAAACACACAGGGAAATTTTACATGAGATTCAACAGGCAGATCAATTGGTTTTTGTCGACACTTGACCCGAAGTTTTGTTTATGACTATCAGTCTGGGCATTATTCATCTAAGCACTATAAAGATTTAGGACTGACAGGAACGGATAGAAACTATACTTTAAACTATGTAAAGATAAAGAAGATGAAGGTAAAGATAACAATGACCCGACGTGTTGTTTTACTGAATATTGTCCATAATAATATAGTCAACGAATAAATTGCTTTACAACTTTTCGACCCAACTTGCCGACTGTATAGAACATAATAGATATGTATAGAACGTCGTAGATACAAACATCAGAATTAAATTGAAAAAAAAGCTATTAGGTTTTTAACATAAAACTACCGTGAGACTTGGACATATATTAATCAAACGGATCACTCACGTATTTTTAAGTCGAGAAATGCCCGACATGTTTCGGACTAGTCCGTGGTCCTTAATCACTTCCTCGACTTAAAAATACGTGAGTGATCCGTTTTATTAATATGCAAGTAGGCCATAATAATATAGGCCATTTTACATGTATGAGCCTAAATCTACCAAGTAAGTCGCATAGAACCAACCCATCTATCAAAAGGTTAAATCCATGAAGCATGAACAACGTAAAAAGCAAGATCACGTCAGCCAAAGTGTGTTCAGTTATCCGCCATGTTTGTTTCCATTTCTACATCTGTCAGTCGGAACGTAGAAATAACCGAGGAACAGATTAAAGCCAGTGTGGCGGAACGAGGCCATCATAGGTTGAAATATGGCCGCTCGGAGAGTAACGATCGCCAATAAAAATATATTTGTGTGCTGAATTGATAACTTGGTGTATTGGGTTGGTTCAAATGTTTGGAGGTTAGTTGGCCCAGTGCTGGAAAGCTATTTTGATAGGCTTTAAGATGTTGTAGGTTTTTTTAATCGTAGTTTTAAATGGCTTTCTGATTAAATAACATTAAAAAACCCACGTATGACCACGACTTTATCCACGTAGATTCTTACTTACCCCCTTTTAACCCCCCTTAGTAAACGAATTTCCAATAACCCTTTCCGATTCGAAAGATTAGAGAAATTTGTGGAACTAATCCTTTATCTATATCTTAGAAACTATTAATCATAAAAGGATCTTTCAAAAACTAAATTTCAGCTCATTTAGTCTTGCAAATTCCTCTAAAAACCAACTTTTCATTAAGTGTAAAGCTTAGGATTTGTATAGTAAAAACTTAAAACGTTGAAATTTTCGTTGTTTTATAGACAGGGCAGCCCGCGGTAGAAAACTTAAAATTTTCACTGACTTGGATATAAAAATGGCAGATACCTGACCTAACATAGCAGCAGGTACTCTTTTCTCACTTAGATTAACTGAATAAGCTACTATCTCGGATTTTTGTGGAGACAACTTTATTAGTTAGGGTTAACTTGTACCAGTAGCAAAACATAATTTGTTTAGTGACGACTGGCGAAGTGGCACTCTCTCTCAGATAGCGTCACATGTATTTCGCGCCAAGAAGTCCACACGCTCTAATTGAAAAGAAATAAAGAAAAGAGAAACAAAAGCATATATTGAACGTAAGTGTAATAAACAATAAAAATAAATCCCGACTGCGTATGAGAGAAAAACAAGCAGTATACTTCAAAATTAGTTTAGGCAGTGCAGATAAAAATATCTTTGAAACCTTTTAATATGCCTTAAATGCTATAAGGTTTTCTCGGATAGGACAAACAAAAATTACCGAACAAATTTGACAACCATCAAGCATAATCTGGCTTTTGTTTATCCCCGTCTGTAATAATACCTATCCTATCCCTTTCCTATCCTATCTCTTTTGCTCAAAGGTTAGCTGGAAGAGATCCTTTTAAGGGATAAGTTCGCCTTTGTACCAATTCTTGTTTTTTCTGTGTATTTGTAAGTGCTTATGTACAATAAAGAGTTTACATACATACATACATACAATACCTTGCAATATTGAAAGCATATTTAAAAGGTTTGAAAAGTGTTTTACCTACATTTCAAAAGCTGTTTTGGATTTTAGGACTTGTTTTTTTTACGTAGTTGGGTTTATGGTTTTTATAAACAATTAATTTCGTTCCAAACTTAGTTTCAGTAATGAAGTAATGAACGATTTAGACGGTTCGATACGTCAAGGTATTTTTTTGTAGTTTGTGCGAAAATGGTAGCATAGAAGTGTCTACACATTTGTGTTGGCCTCTCTTATAAGTCGTGCTGAACTTTTCCTAGCGATAGCTGTGACTTCTTTATCCCCAAGACCAATATTAAACAGAAGCCTTGTTGTTTGCAACAAATTGTATCGTTCAAAATCACAAAGGGAATGAAAAGAGTCCTCAAACCTCGGGGTGACCTGCTCTCTCGACCGGCGACGAACTACACAAAAACAATAGCGTATTGTCGCCGCTTCCTTTCCGTCCTATTATTTATTCAATAGCATTATCTCTGCCCTTTTTGTGAACGGAATTATTAATAATATTCGTTGGTTGGTGCCACTTCGTTGAATTAACTTCGAGGGTGGAACAGTTTTTCTTTTGGTATTATTTGACGTTTAATCATTTCTTGCAAGAATTTTAAGGCATGTGGGAAAAGCTAAGGTATCCTTTGAAATCTTTAGTATCTGAACTGAATCTAAACTTCAAGTAACGATGCAATAAGGCCTGGTCTTAGCCAACGCATTAACTTCGGAATTCAATATGGGCATGTAGACAGCCTTATGAGCACTTTACCGCAGGGGACTGATTTGGGTGATATGTTGTTTCTGTTATTATTAAGTTCGCTTTTTATTTTGTCTTCTTTTTTAGGTTAATTTGTTACTCATGTCACCTCGATGACATAGGGGTCAGATAATATTTCACAGTTGCATTGGTATCGTGAAACCTACCAAATTCTTTACCAAAGTATAGCCAAGCGGAAAGAAAACGCCAAAAACTACGCCCATAGTGGTCTTAGTACGAGTATCCGAGAACTGCAAGGAACCTTTCAATGATATTTAATGACAGCACGAAGAAAAATCTTGAGTGTCTGGCAGGAGTTGAACCCTTTTGTTACTGATTCGCGCGACATGGAATGTAGGGCTTACAGTTTGAAGTCCTGTCTGACACCCAAGATTTTCCTTTGTGTTATCATTACATATCATTTTAATTTAACGATCAACATTAAAAATTCGAAGAAGCGATTACATAGATTTTATAAGGAACCTTCCTAATTAATGTTATAATTAGGAATGGTACCTTATGGTGTGGTAGAAGTAAAAGTTGAAAATATTCCTAAATAATAGAGTCAGCAAGTCCAAAAAACCGACCAAGTGCTAATCGGACTTTATACAGCTACTCTACAACAGATGGTGTTATACTAATGGAAACAATTTCTTTGCTAATCCGCGAACACAGTATCAGCAATCGAGAAAAAGACAACGCCTGTGCTGAATACCTTATAAACGAAATAAAACAAACAACACAAAACGCGACCGCAACCCAACCACCAACACCAAAAATACCACTCGACACGTGTTTCACCTCTCCACGAGGCATCATCAGGAGCTATTGACCTCTCGACTGTCAGTCGACGAATGGGGTTGCCCAGAATGAATGTTTTGTGTTGGTTGTTTTATTTCTTTTGTAAGGTATTCAGCACAGGCGTTGTCTTTTTCTCGATTGCTGACACTGGGTTCGCGGATTAGCAAAGAAATTGTTTCCATTAGTATCAATATGGACTTCCGCAAAGTAACGCCTGAATCTATAAACTAGATGGTGTTATATTCAAACACCCATATCTTGCATAGAGACCTCCTTAAATTTTTATAGGTTTAAGTTAAGTTTAAGTTTTAAAGTTTCAAGTATTTACTCGTTACGGTTTAAAAGATACAGCCCTATGACATACGGAGGGACGTATATCGTAGGATTTAGGGTACCATTTGGGTACGGAACCCTAAAAGCAACCTTCACGAACAGTTATACAATCGCAGGAAAAATATTTAAATCCCTAACAAAATACGATGTTCAATCGTCAAGCGAAATTTTCTTTGTTTGAGGCGTCGCGAAATGCAAATAAGAATATAATAACGAACACAAAGGAAGAATATCAGACGACATGGCGGCTGATTTATTTGAGACGAAAAAGGATTCCTGATATTTGTTTCTAGCTCATAATTTTAATATTGTGTACCTGATACAACGCTTGCTTTAATAATGTTGAAGTGTATTGTATTACGAGATTAAACTTTTTCTTTTATACGTACACATTTTTCCTTTGTTACTACGACTTCAATTACGTATCCGGTGTAGTTTATAATCTGACCCGAACATTTTTGTATTTAAAAAAATAAAAAATAAGATCTTCCCATTATGGTTTCATTTGAGGCGAGAACTTGAAAAAAATTACAATAGTTCATTTATTGGGATATGATTTTTATCCATCCAAGATTTTTTACTACAATATGTATGTACAGTCAAGGAATTTAATTTCCAACCCACCTAAGGTTCAATAGCATATAGCAAATTGTCACCATAAGAGCTATAGAGCAAGATGTTAGTTTGACATATCGACCTTAATGCATTGCGAATGACAGACGACATTTCAACGAAATGGGTAGGGAATTAAATTCCTTGACTGTATGTATGTAAATTCTTTATTGTACAAAATAACATGAATGACAAGAAGAAATACAAAGGTGAACTTATCCTTTTAAGACAACAACATTTTACAATAATTATTATGGTTTGAATTTTTGAAATCCAAGTTGCAAATTCTAAATTGTGATATTTAGTTTTGAGTTTAGCGTTCCACGTCTCTTGAATATACTAACAAAACACAGTGCCTTGAGAGACAGTTTTTGCCGCCGCAAAATTACTCGAATTAATGTAAATTCTGCCATTTAGCCTACAAGAAAATTTAAAAAATTGCAAATTTTCTAAAAGATCTTTATCTTATGTAAAGTTTTTGTTCTGAGTTCAATTGTAAAAAATAGATTCGAATCGATTTATTTATCTCTCAACAAAGCATTATAGTTTACTAATAGCAAATTATACAAATGACAGATACATAGATGATTATGATTACAACGATCATAATTCGTATCTTTACCTTCTTCCGTATCTTTATCTGGTAGCTATCCGTTTTTGTCTACCCTCATAATCTCCGGACGTTTCATCTTCCTCATCATCATCACCATCATCATATCAGCCGGAAAACGCCCACTGCTGGACATAGGCCTTTCCCAAAGGTCTCGGCTGTTTACTCCTTTTAAAACAGTCAGCGGATTTTGATACAACTTTCACTGTCATTTTCAGATTTTTTACGGAATGATTTAATGTATATTATAAGTCATTGTAAAAGTCAAAGAAGTCACCGCAAAAATCAATTTTCTCGCCAAGTTCTTTATTATATTTATAACCCACATTTTTCCTGAACGGAGGAAAAATTTGAATTTCGAATTCAAGTGTCCATCTCGAATTAAGGGCGTCCGACTTTCGTGGGAGAAATTATTCTCCACATCTCGGGCAAAATAAAGAAATTCTATTCGGAAAACCGGTAATAAGATTTAGAAAACATAAATTGCTTGAATTTGTTTCGACTTCGCCCGCCATCTTTGACTGAGTTTACTCAAGTTACAGTTTTAAACGAAAATGATAGCAATTTTGAAGTCTCAATTTGAAGCGATTAAGTTTCTTCGGTACTGAGAAAAAACTTGAATCTGTTAATGCCTTGTTGTCAACTGTCTATAAAAAGTAACATTTTTATTTAATTTGACAACCGGATAGCCTATTGCGGCTCTGACTACACAAAGCTTGAGTTTCTAGGTTTGAATCCCGGGAGGAGAAAATGTTTATATGATGAATAATGTTTGTACCTGAGTCGTGGATGTTATATGTATTTAAGTATAGAATTATCTATACAATATTTATATCCGTTGTCTAGTAGTCATAACACAAGCAGTTTTAGTTGTTTACTTTAGGACTAAGTAAATTAGTGTTAACTGTCCCAAGATATTTATTTTATTTTATTTTTTTATTTATTCCATCTTGCCGTTTTAAAAGGAATTGTATGCTACCCCGATATGAAAAGAACGTAGGATATTATTATGCCATATGGAAAGTTACTCGTACATACATAAAATAATACGTTCTGAAGAGTTTAATTTATAAAGACTGCCTGCTAGACCGCCTGCGGGCTGATAAACCAATAACCAAGACTAACAGAGCAAAACGAAAAAAAGCTTTAGAGGCGAGGAGTCAATACAAGGAAAGTCATCAATCTCTATTATTCCCTCACATTTAACATGGTAAAAAACTTGCCAAAAAAAACACAATTTTGATCGAACCAGAAAGATTTTGTGAAAGGTGTTTGTCTCGCCGCGGCTATGTCGGTAAGCCCAGTTCCCTGCCCTTGTAATATCTAGTTCCAACTTTTGCCACTGGCAAGCCTTTGTCAAAGCCTTTGACATTCAAAAAGGCTACTATCGTGTGTTTCAAAGAGTTTATTTCGGGTAGCTTGATTACTCTCGTTTGATGAACGTAATTAGAAGAATGGTGGGTGTGAAGGAAACATGCGTGGGTTCATGCGTTGCGATCAAATTTAGATTAAGTACTGGGTATAATGAAAAGAATATGAGGAAAAAAGCTAATTCGAGTCATTAGATTAGATTATTATGTTTTTTCCTCAGTTATAAGTGACCATGAGAACTGCAAAGAAAAAACAGGACACAAAAATGTCGCCACAAAAACCCATACAACCATTTTGGTCATCATGAAGTAACAGTGAAATCCAAGTGTTACTACACTAGTAACCATCTAGTTGCTGTGACCGCTTAGCTTCTTCACCTAAAGTGGGGAATTCCCGAAACATAAATACTACATTTTGGAGATAAAACCACACAGAGATAAAGGGTAGAAACGATTACTGATATGCGTCTAGAATTATTATTTACACATTATTTTGTTACACAAATGTCAGTTGCCACGATCAGGTTCGGTTATATGGGAACCGTCACAAAAGTTCATTTCTAACTTCCTAATTCCTTCTAAATTATTAAGAAACGAACATCAAACTATTCTATTAACGCCAAACTACCTTCTAACTTTTAAACGAATACACGACGAACTAGTTTCAATTCACGCAAGGAAAGCCCACAGGTTGTTTACTGGTTCGCGGGGAACTTTCAAACTATCCCTTCCTTTTCACTTTACCTCCCTTTGACTCAAGTTTTGATAGGGAAAGTGTAGGTGCTCACACATTCTGCATGAGCTATCAAAGTCTAGAGTACCTCATCGTCATTATCATCATCAGCCTGTTTGGCAATTCATTTGTTTTTCACCCTTAGACTGTAAATCTACTAGTCCCTAATTGATTATTATCCGTTCAGGGTCCATAATACATCCCTATCTAATTTCTTTGACCTGAGAAGCCTTTACATCTCCAGGTCAATCTTAACTAGTGTCAGTTCATTCAATATGCATCAGTTTGCTGCGTTATTTATTGTAAGCTATGTTCTTTATTCTTAATCTTTCTGTTAAATACTTGTTAAACACAATGTACAATATTGCTCTGTAATCTTATTTTCATTCCGGTTTCATTACGCTTTTTTTTACATCTGATTCATTGGAATAACTGAAACTGTAATTGCAAGACTTTGCTCGCATAATACTTCTAACTCTTATTTCGTGCCTTTTCTCTTTACTTGGGTTTGCGCCAGAACATTCTATCCTGGGTTGTCTGAGCGTTCAGTTCTAACCGTTCCATATCTTTGGTAACGATTGTCCCCCACGTTTCAGATGGTCATCCTCTGCCTCTCTATTATCCCGGTATGGACAATGGACAAAGCTTTGACGAAATACTTATTTCATGATGACAATAGAGAAACCAAGATTGTTTTTTTTATGTGTCCAAACCAGAATATGACTTAAACCGAATCTGTCTTAAGAATAATCTGTTTAATCAGGTATATGTTGAAACTGGAATCGACTGACTGTACCAACTGTCCAACTCCCTTCCTCTCCCTTTGTTCATTAACTCTGTACAGGTTTCTAACTCGAATAAACCTTGGGTTTTACAGATACTTTATCAAGCATAACGCTAACGAAAATATGTTAATATTCTGTCTGAAACTCCTAACTTAAAAGTTCACGTTACGTGAGTCTCTAACCTATTTCGGAAAGGTTCCGTTCAAAGATCGATTTCCGCCTGAACGAACTTGTAAAGCATATTAAATGAAATATAAAATGAACATCACTTCCATTAGTTATACAATATGTTAGAGGTTTACTCTTCGTTAATGGATGAATCATTCACTGAAACCTGAGGTTGTTTGACAATTGTTAATCAAATTACTCCATTATTATTCAAACCCCTAAATTACCTAAATGTTTCGTGAAACTTAGTTAAGTCTAGACAGCTTTGAACACGGGATAGATACAGATTTGAAGTTTTTGAATATTGGTTATTGACATTAAATACTGATTCAGTTCGTGCATGTTTCTATGACTACGGAGGAGGAGAGGGGTTTCGCTATGTCCGTCTATCTGCTTCTATGTCACTCTCACATTTTCTCAAAAAATATAAAACTTTCAAAGGTTAATATTTACTTGAATACTAGATAAAAAATTCTAGTATCTATCACGGTTCAAAAGCTATGTGACAGATATGTGACAGACGGACGCAGAAAAATCAGCGGAGGCTCCGTAAAAGGGTCCTATTGGTACCCTTGGGTACAGAACTTTAAAAATAGGAAATTAATGTCAGTTTTTACTATACCATTAAAATGTGCAAGAGACCGAAACTGTAATGCAAAACCGTGGATTGCAGCCACTGTCAAGTGATATACCGTACGTAATAAAACATCTCACTTCATAAGGGAGATTTAATTTCATGTACATGTCGAGGTATGTGGGATTGTGGATATTAATATTATTAATAAAAGACTTACTCGGAGATGATATTGCAACGGTTTCTATGTTTTAATATGTGAAGTGTTTTCTTGAGATAGAGTTTGTAGACGACACAATATTTCTTCATATTGTCTTTGCGTTTTCTATTAGTTTCACCTAGTTTTATGGTCTAAAGAGTTTGTTACTTGTAACGCCATCATCTTGTATCGCTGGAAACCAATGGATGCGAGCAGCACAAGACCGAACGTCGTGGAGATTTTTGGGAAAGGGCTATGCCCAGTAGTGGGCGTCTTTCGTCTGATATGATGATGAACGCCATCTAGCGTGATCTATACCTACGCATTAAAGTAAACTAAATCTTGGGTGGTATAAACAGTACTTGTACAAAAAAATGCGATACAATGTCGGTAAAAAAAAACGAAGTTGAAAAAACTCATCTTACGAGAACCAAATCAAGCCAAGTGGCTTCACCGTCAGCCAGAGTAGCCGCCTAACTTAAATAAGATACCTTTTTAAGAACCGATCCTTATTCAACGACCCCTCACACCCGACGGTGACACGACTGCCCTTTCCCGCGTGTGTCTGACGTTACGGACTATTTATCTTTCGCCGCAAAAAGGGATTTTTCGTCCTTACTCGTTTTGCCGCGGAAGCGGTTTGTACGCACCTTTATCAGACAGCAAAACGAATTTCACGTTCGAAGCTGAACCGTGCTTTGACTACGTGGAATTCAAAATTGAAGTTTATTTAATTTTGCTCTCTTGCTTTGTGACTATTTATTCTAAATATAACACTAGCTTTACCTGCGGCTTTGTATGCGAAGACGAACTAATAGACGAGCTAACTTACTTTTAAACTAAAACTAATAATACTTTATTTCATGTCCCCAAAATGTATTAAATAAATAAGTACTAACATTATAATATAGCCAGTTTTTTTTTCAACTAACACTATATTATTATGGATGCTTTTTGTCTTAAATAAACGATTTTGTTATTATTATTAATAGTATTGTTTTTGATAGGTATATGTATGACATTAAATATAGTGAAATCATACGTACTTACAGACACTAGCATTTATGATGCATCAAAACTTTTTTTAATGGAAAAGGAAGATGAAATAAATAAAATAAAATAAATGAATATCTTAGTACAGTTAACACCAATTGACTTAGTCCCAAAGTAAGCAACTAAAGCTGCTTGAAAATAAAATAATCTTGAGATAATCAACCATGAGAGTCATCTGATGGTATTAAGTAATCACTGCCGCCTATAGAAACCAGTGACCCCACCGAACAAAACGTGATAGCAAGCTACTACTTCGCGCCGGTATTTTGTGAGCGAGTGGTTCTACCTCAGTCAAGCAAGCCCATTTAGAATTTAACTAGCAACTGCAAGTGTGGCTCTGTTTTCAATGTTTTTAGCTCGATTTGCAACTCAAAAAATAATTTAGCCGAACTTCACTTAAGGTAACGGCGCCTATTACCGAGGTACTTAAGGATGTTTTCAAACAAGTCCTTAAAATTAAGAGTATCAAAGCTACTTAATTACCGAGAATATGAAATAATTATTGAAACCAAAATACCTAATTCTTCTATTACCGTGGTAATGTAATAAATCCTTATATCGTTTAAACAAATTATTGTTTAAGTTGACGAACCGTCATAGTGACGTTTTATTTTTTGACACTAATAATCTTATTAGTGAGTATCAATTTACTTCTGACAAGCTTGCTAAATCCTTAGCATGTTTTATAAATTCCGTATTCGGAAATCATCCTCCTCCCCCCTCCCCTGTTAGGACGACATCTCCGACCGAGGACTTGTCTTTAAACTACCTACTACGACAATAGAGAAGCTAAGTAGTTTAACATTACTTCATCAAAATATAAATCGCTTTTCTGGCAAAATATTAGATTTAGAATTATTGTCTGAAACTATGGATCTAGATATTATCTGCTTAACAGAAACGTGGCTAAAACAAGATATGATGAAATTTAATGTTAATAATTATGTAGTGGCCAGCGCGTTCTGCAGGGAGTCCGCGGCAGGAGGCGGCTGTATTATCTTGTTTAAAGATCATTTAAAGTTCAGAGCGCGAAAAGATCTGTCTGGCCTCTCTGTGGAACGTGTGTGTGAGATCGCTTGTGCAGAGACGGATCAGTACTTAATATTGTGCATCTATAGACCACCAACTTCAAATCTTCCCATATTTGTTAATGCTATGGAAGATGTTCTAAGGAAATCTGTAAATGGTAATAAAAAAGTGGTAGTCTGCGGAGACTTTAATATAGATATTTTGTCACAATCAGTTGAAAGAGATCAGTTTGTGTCTCTTTTAAAGTCATTTAATTTAGATTGCTCTTTTAACGAACCAACCAGAGTCACACCCACTTCGGCCACATGCATAGATAACATTTGTTTAAATTGTAGATATTTAGAGAAAGCTATTATAAGCGGAGTTCGCTCGGACCATAAAGCGCAATTAGTGAAGCTGCCTCGGGCCAAGGGCAGTACAGATCGAATCATAGAAGTTAGGCCGTTAGATAAACATAGACTTGATCGTCTCAAAACCAACATCGCGCAAAAAATTACCAATCTAGAAGTAATCTCAAACGATCCCAATAAACATTTCAAAATACTCCTAAATACCGTGTGTAAAGAATTCGATAAAACCTGTGCTAAAAAACGTATTAAAGTAGGAAGTAAATTAACATTTAATGAATGGGCTACAACTGGAATAAGAAAGAGTAGGAACGTCTTATATGAGCTGTATGATAGAAAATCCTGTACTACTGACGAACGCTTCCACCAATACGTTAGGGATTATTCAAAATTATTTAAAATCGTATGTAATAAAGCAAAAGCAGCACACGTAAATAATAAAATAAAATTATCAAATGATAAAGTTAAAACAGTTTGGAAAATAATAAATACCGAAACAGGCCGACGAAAAAACACAGACTCATCTATTTCACTAAAAATAAATAATACTATAATAACGGACGCCGTTAAAGTAGCTGACGAATTTAATACACACTTCTCAGAAATTCCCGCCAAAACGACAAAGTGTCTCGCGTCCTCTTCAAAATTCGCTGAAGCCCTATTAGAACAAAATGTTAGTATCCAAAACATTAGTCAATTCAAATTTACAAAAGTCTCTCCTTTCGATATTCTTAAATCCTTTAAATCATTAAAAATAAAAAAGACGGAAGACTTGTGGGGCGTATCAGTCAAGGTTTTACATGCCATCTTGGACGTCATTGCGCCAACTCTGGCTACCATTTTTAATAACTGTATAGACGTAGGCGTATTCCCCAATCTAATGAAATGTAGTAAAGTAGTTCCTATCTTTAAATCAGGTAATAAGGATAATCCTTCTGATTATCGCCCAGTGTCCATTCTACCAGCGTTTAGCAAAATATTCGAAAAAATAATGCTAACGCAAATGATTTCTCATTTCAATACAAATAAAATCTTACATTCGCAGCAATTTGGATTCACTAAGGGTAGATCTACTACAGATGCAGGTCACAGTTTGATTAAATTTATTTTGCAAGCTTGGGAAGAGTCGCATGACGCCATAGGTGTCTTTTGCGACCTTTCCAAAGCATTTGATTGTGTAGACCATGACACCTTAATTTGTAAATTAAATTTCTATGGCATTCGTGGCATCTCTTTAGATCTACTCAAGTCTTACCTAGTGCAGAGAAATCAGAAGGTAGCGATAAATGGAGCAATATCATCGGGATCTGTGGTCGAGATGGGAGTGCCTCAAGGATCAATTCTTGCTCCATTCCTGTACCTTGTTTATGTAAATGACCTTACATATATGGTGAGCCGAAGATCAGGCATCGTCATGTTTGCTGACGACACTTCTTTACTCTTCAAGGTTAATAGGAAAGATACTGAATTCATTGAACCCAACGACACCCTGTCCAAGGTATCTGAATGGTTTGCTGCCAACAACTTGGTATTAAATCCTAATAAAACTAAATGTATTAAATTTTCATTGTTAAATTCAACTAATATAGTTTCAGTCTCAAATATCAAATTAGATGGTCAAACGATTGAATTCATAAAATCAACTGTGTTTTTAGGAATAACACTCGATTCTAAACTGCAGTGGGGTTCCCACGTCACAGCGATAGCAAGTAGGTTGAGTTCAGCTGCTTTTGCAGTAAGAAAAATTCGGCAGCTAACCAATGTAGCGACGGCACGGTTGGTCTATTTTGCCTATTTTAATAGCATTATTTCGTACGGCCTTATTTTATGGGGATCTGCTGCAGATATTGAGTCAGTTTTCATTTTGCAAAAAAGGGCAGTTAGAGCAATTTATAATATGGATACTCGTGAGTCATTAAGGGAATTTTTCAAGGAAATAGACATCTTAACCCTACCGTCGCTATATATTTTTGAAATAATCATGTACGTTAGGAAAAATATATGCAATTTCCCTACCAACGTCGATAAGCCAAAGGCTACTAGAAACACAGGAAAGCTTAAAGTTCCAACTTACAGACTGGCTAAAACCAATAAGTCGTTCATGGGAAATTGTGTAAGATTTTACAACAAAATTCCAAAAAACATAACTGAACTAAATGATACAAAATTTAAATCTATTGTCAAGAAGACATTAATTTCTCGGGCGTATTATAAAATCAATGACTATATCTTGGACAAGGATGTTTGGAAATGATCCCGATCTGTATTGGCGATCCCTGGCCCCAAAGATTGTACACCTACTGTGTTAAATTGTTAAATTGTAAAAATTTTGAATATTTGAGATGTAAAATAACATTGTAATTTTGATTTATTTAAAAAAATTACACCTCGTTGAGTTTCTTGCCGGTATCTTCTCATCAGAGGTTTTTCCGAACCGGTGGTAAATTTTTTGACATTCATAAGTGCTACCTGTAAGCCTAATCTGAATAAAATATTTTGACTTTGACTTTGACTTTGGCTAGGCTGTGATTCTATTACCGCAAATTGAGCTTCCATTACCGACGGTATACAAAGCAGCAATTTTCTACCATCGGTATTAGGATTCAGACTCATGTTACGATTCGGAACTAAATACCGAGGGTTAAAAAAATATGGTTTTGGTTCTGTACATTATAGCTGTACATTAAGTTTTTTAGGGGAAATAAATAAAACGTTAAACATATACAACTTATGACAACTACATAATGTGTCTACCTACTAATCTCCTTTATGGATCAGTACAAATGGAAAAGATTCCAACTGATAAGTCTCAATTTTATCAAATATACTGTACTTACGGTACCCTAAATGCGATTTATTTTAATAAAAGACTGAAATGTCACTCGATAATAGACACTTTTTTAAAAGCCTATCACCGACCCAAACAAATATTAAGGGGATCGGCAATAGATTCCCATACATTCTAATACCGAGGGTTATGTGATCTAAGCATCGGTAATAGGCTTAATTTGGAGTGTTATAAAACCTAATTCCGACCCATAAGAACAATAACATACAGTTGTATTTTCATTTCAAATCAAAAATAAAAATTACAACCTTGGTATAAAACCAAAATTACATAACTGGGCAGTAAGTATATCCTTTTATTTCAATATTTAAACAACTTGACAAAATAAGGGTTTCTATAGAAACTACAAAATCAGTACTGAGGTTTTTGTTAAAAATTAAGGGTTTGTTGAATACATTTTATACCACGGCAATGGTTCTTTATTAGCGTAACTAGATCAAGATTGGAATAACTGTAAGAACTTAACTAACCGGTCACACATACCCAAATTAAAGCATAAAGAACCAAAATCACAACTTTAACTAAAACCGTGGTATACCATGGTAATAGAACCCACAGCAAAAAATGGTGCCTATCACCGCTGTATTTTATTTTCCATTTTAAACGTATTTTCAGGCCAAAAAATATATAAAGAGTACTCAGAACTCGTGCAGAAAATTACAAACAACCATTTAAAAACCATAACATTAGTTCAATTGCCATAACCATTACGTAAAATACTAAATACGATTCCAGTTCACCTACATGTGGCGTCACGCGTTAGTATGGTACGACCTGTTCCTGCGCTGGCGTTGCGGAAACGGACGAATTGCAAGCTCTTTGTTTTATTTACACACACTAGCGCTAATAGCACCGTTAGTCAAGTAAATAAGCTTCGTTCGTGAAATATTTTTTTTTTAAGATATCAATCGGTTTGCTTATAAAATACGTATTAGAAAACGCCGCGGTGATGGTCGTCGATTTTGATACCCCCGGTAATAGGCGCCGTTACCTTAATAAGTTAAAGATTTGGAGCGTTTCATAGAAGCAGTAGGAAATCGAAAAAAAAAATTGGAAACATCAAGCTTTGGCTGGTTAAAAATAAAACATGTCATTGATAGTTAACAGCTTAAAGAATATTACGAGAGTAAATGGAGCAAAGGTTAAATGTCAGGATCGTAGCAAGTGAAAATCCGTGGTCTCTGCACACGCCTGTGGGAAGCAGGCGTGACTTTATGTCGGTATCTATGTAGGTTAAAAGACTAATTTTGTTTTTCAATTAAAAGCACATTCATGCAAAATGGATACAATACGCGTAAAGATGGAACCATGATAATTAGCGCGCTCATTTCCTCGGAATGCGAGAAACTTTGGAATGTTGCGAATAAAATGATGGAACCGAGCCTAATTAGACTCCATTCATTTAGAGAGTTTTAATTTAATATACGTATAAAGTCGGATAATTTTAAGCCAAAAAGATAAAATTATCAGTACCTCGAAGCCGAGCTCTGAAGCATCTGTAAAACCGTGCGAGTCGAAATTAATTTAGGACGTAATGCCATGAAGTTTTTTTGGCTGGGATAAGTAAATAAATATCTTGTGGCAATTTATACCAATTGACCTAGACCCAATTTAAGCAAAAATTATATTAAAGATATACGACCAGACAGCCTCATCGTCTACGTAGTATAAAACAAAAGTCGCCATCCGTTACTCTCTGTCCTTATATCTTCGGTCGGTCACTCTTTCTAAACCACGCAGTGAATTTTGATACGGTTTTAACTATCATTTATAGTTTTTTATACGAAAAGTTTTTATGTTTTTATATCCGTGCGAAACCGAGGCAAAAGACATATATTATATCTTTATTCTATTGATATAAATTATGTACTAGAACATGTCATGTTTTATCTTAACAAAATCTATCATATAGAATGGATAGCCATATATTAGACTGCAGGACCCGTACTACAGTATTTTCAATATCGGTCACAGTCCGGCAACAGCGTTGTACTATAAGTACTATAACCCTGTTTCGTGGAACCTTTATCCCAAAAAGTCCCTTTTAAATAAATCATCCCGAAAAACCGGAGCGAATGTTGCGTCGAACATGATATATTTCAGTAGAATTACGTATTCATCCGTTATTGGCAACCGACCGATTCAACAGATTGTTGACAGGCCCGACAGCTAGCTCTGACAAATAAATGGTGCATAGAATTGACTAACAGTCGTGCTAATTTGAGAATATGAAGTCAGCGGGCCGGGGGAGAAAAAATGGCTGAACATTTTTTGTGTCCAATTACGGCATGATTTAAAAATGTTAACAAAAACTGAATGTTGCTGTATTTTAACAAATAGATGCATTGTATTTGTTATTCATCTCTCATATGTCGTGATTTCAGTTATGTTGTTTCTTATCCGCAAATTGTATTCACGTATTTTATGTACCCACTAGAACATGTCGCCTTACCTTTCACACTTTTTTTGGAAAATGAATAAAACTAGAATGCGGACCACCCAATGGGAAGTGATCACCGCAGCTCATGGAAACAAGCGACCCCAAGATATTCGCTCATCTGCCGCCGTCTTTTAGAAGACCTCTAACGGCTTCTGATCTTTCATTTAAAGCTGAGGCGAGCTATAGTAACACGCTAGCTTTTATCGCACACATAAAAGCATTGGTCCCTCTTGCACACTACAGTTTAGAAAGGGATGTAGGCTTGTTTCTCATAAACTTTGTTTAAATTAAATGTTCTTCTTGTCACCAGGCCAGCGTCGCGTAATGGCGCATGGGATATAAATATGCTTGTTTGCCACAAACTTTGTTTAAAAGTAATGTGCTCTTTGTCACCAGGCCAGCGTCGCGTGATGGCGCATGGAGTGCGCATGGACGGCCTGGTGGGCGACGCTGGTGCTCGCGTCTCTGGCGGCCGCCGGCCCGCGCTACAGTTCGCGCATCGTGCACACTCACGCAGGTAACTGTCAACCCGCCAACCTACCAACAACCAATCCAAACAACCATAGAACCGTTATATATACGGTAAGTCCCCAATCAACCATTTTGGTCATCATGTAGTAACTGTGACATCCTTGTGTTACTCTGCTAAAATTCTCTTGTAGTTCACTATCATCATTGATTAACAGTTTAATGGCTTCCATCAGTAAGTTATTTGTAGCACATTGCAATACCAAACTTAAAATTAATTGCATTATGTTCGTCAGTAACTGATTTAGCCCGTTTACCATTGTCATTCACAGCTGAGCTTACGTAACACACACTAAACATAGTTAAAAGTTTCATATAATAGTGTTGACGTGATAATGAATAATGAAGCTAACTACGTAATTGTCACCACGTACAGTAACACAGACTTTGCAATTCATTTACATAATGTATTGTCACAGAATTAATAACGTACATAAACTAGCTATAAAACATTGCCTAAATCAACGAGAGCATACAAAAAGCTACAACATAATCCAGTATAGTCCTAAAAATCCAATTCATAGTTCATGTTCTCAACTTCATAAACAACAACAAATAGGAGTATGTGAAATAGTAACAAAAATGGCGAGCATTTTTAATCTAGAAGCTCCAAAGGGCGCGAAATCAAACGCGCGTGCCCAAGTGAAATATCAAACATTTTTGCTTAGCGTTTCTCTACGAAACATTTCTCGTAAAATTTTCATTACAGACGCATCGTGAACCGGGTGGGGCGCACTACGCATACATAAATAATATCCGCCCGAGGCTCCGAAATCCGTTCATGAAGTAATTAAATCATTAATATTTAAATTGCGCTTAGGCTGAAGTTCGCATGCATTTACATTCGTTCCGCGATAGACACAGGTAGCCCGCCAGGTTAAGCCGGGACGCCAAGCAATCCAATCAGGAGCGAAATCCTGAGATCTCGCGCCCAAATGACATCGTTACGTTTTGTATTAACCGACCCGGGGTCAAATTGATTACGCCACTGTGGATTGTAGTTCCCGGATTGGACGGACTGTGAAACCCTGAAAACCTCTCTAATGGCAAATTTGTTTAAACGTTTATAACTGTGAGCGTTTTGCTCGAGTTAATTTTAGAGGCGCCTAATTTGAAATACAATTTCAGTGAGTTTAAATTGGTAACTTTGAAGTATTTAGCTGAGAGATATCTCGAATTGAAGTGATTATATTCGGGAGAAGCGGGCATTTAGCCGAGTAATTTAATTTTAGCGGCGTTCAGTGCCTTTCTTTGGCGATATGAACGAACTCGGCCCGTTTTCATGACAACCCGTGAGGGTAATGCAAGGACTTGCGACTTCATTACTGTAAAAATTACTGAATTTCGAGTAAGTTTTGCACGTTGTATAGTATTTATGTATGACTCTATAATGTATTTTATGAAATGGGTAATGGTCTGCTTTTAAACTATTATGTCTCCAATTATGAAGTAAAGAAGGTATTGTTTTGCTACAGTATATTTACTTAGACAAATTAGTAAAAGTGCTCAAAATAACAATTTATGCGGTGGTGATCGCTGACCATTAGATGACCCACTTGCCTTATGGTTCTATTAAAAAAAGAAATGCTTCAAGGGACCATGGCAAACAATTAATCGAAAGAGTATATATAGTGACACTTGCTGTATAGATTTAAGTATACATTATACACAAATAGTAAAAACATTTCCTAACATGACACCTCGTTGAGTTTCTTGCTGGTATCTTATCAGAAAATTTTCCGAACCGATGGTTTTTCTGCCATTCATAAGCCTAATTAATCTAAATAAAGATATTGGACTTTGTCTTTGACAAACAAAATGATCTACACTGCCTCAAATGTTTACTAGTCGTTAGCTTTCCGTTGATTGAATGAGCATGGGTCATAATATGTACCTCTTTATAACCGTGTATATAACCTTAGCCTTTTTTCAGGAGCTATTCGTGGCATAATTGTGGAGCCGGCCTCGCGGCGCCTCGAGCCCGTGGAGGTTTTCCGCGGGGTGCCGTACGCGGGGGCGCCACAGCGCCTGGCGCCCCCGCCGCCGGCGCCCGCGTGGCCCGGGACGCGCCTCGCCGACGCCTTCGCGCCAGTGTGCCCACAGCGGTACCCAGACATATCCAACAAGTATGTATTTTACTTATGTATGTAGTACATAACATGAAAAAATGCTAATGACACAGCCAGAAAAAATTAAGTCTCCCTTGGGTGGAATTCTTGTTGCAAACATTATTAAAACCTTCCAGTTGTACGTAAGTACTTAATAATTCCATTATTGGCAATGAGACAGTCATAAGTAGGAATTGTTATCGGAAATTGAAACGGACTTTTTGGTTGACTTCACGCTATGGACGTAAAAAGAAACAAAATGAAAATGTATATACCTTCTGTGAAATCCGCAACAAACAATCTATTCATAGAAGAGTTCAGTTACTACAGACTGACAGGCAATGCACAACTCATCCATTAAAGATAGAAACATGAGGAACACGTGATTCTTAGGGAGTGTAGAAGGGCATTAAGGCAGGATTTTAGAATTTCCATTAAGGGGTACCTTTGTAATTAATCCAATATCAGTGCAAATGAACAATTGCGGACAAAAGCTAGTTAAACATTAAGCAAGAAGAAAGCTATATCGCTAAGAATAACAATTCTAGAGAAGAAACAACTCAATTAAAAGCGTTGCCTGCCATCCACGCAAGAACGTTCATTTTAGTACAACCTGATGACAATAGACTGGTAGACTCATTGAAGCTCTAAGCAAAGCTAAGAACAGTATAATCCTTATTGTGTAGCCTACATTCTCATCCGAAAACAGACAAATTTCATAAGATCAAACCCACCGCGGATTTTGAACTCATAAATTAAGTAAACCGCAGCAACTAGTTTTGTCTGAACGGCCAATTTACAAGTTCCAAGGACGACGTATTAAATCATGTGAACTTTGCAGACGCATTGTGCCTAACAACATGGTCGGAGCCTATTAAAAGTTCTTGACCAAGCTTCAACAAACAGCCGACTGCTTGGGAAACTATAATTCTAATAGTTGTAAAGACTTTGAAAGTTAGTTAACAGGCATAAATTGTTGAGGGAACTTTTTGGAAATAGCTTTGGTATTCAATAGACTGAGGAAAACAAGTGATGTTCAACGGGTATTAAAGGTAAAGAAGGGAAGGTAAGATAAAATTAAAGCAGGCTAGACGAGGCATAATAATATTGTTCACAATAAAACAGTAGCTTATAAACCAATAACTTACGTATTTAAAGCCGAGTTATTATTTCCTTCAGTGCTGGTAATTTAGCGACTTTGTAGCTTTTGGGACTAAGTTAGCGATTATTTTTGCAAGTGTTTCATACATTTTAGCGACTTCTTATGGCCATGGCTCCATACAATTAAGATCAATTTCACACGAACTGGTGACATTTCAACATTAATTCTCAGCACTTTTTTTAATACTTTATTACTACTTTCTTCTTACGGTTCTTAAATGACAAAAATTACACGACCGTACCACGACCATCGGTCGTGCCATTTAAATCCCGGTGGTGCCTCGAACAACGGCGAAACGCGAGTAGATCGTGTAGTTTAATAGTTTAATGGTGATGGTTAATAATTGAGTCTGAGTACGTAATGGTTTCGCGGAGTAGCGAGGTAACCTGTTCCAATTTGTTGATAACCTTCGCAAAGTAACACCAGAATCTTCAAATGATTTAATATTTTTGTGTCCAGGACTCCAGGAATAGAACTTAAAAAGACGTAATGGTCCTTTCATCGCCCCTTCCGTTTGTCCAACCGCGTGCCACTCGTGTAGTGAAACAGGGCTTTGTCACGTACACGGTAAATAAAACATGTTATACGTGATAAAGTCCCCTTTCTGCTGTATAAGTAAGGAGCGAAAATCGCGAATGCTTAAGATAATAACGAGAACCTCCACTTTTTGCGCCTTTATAATGAACTGGCGACCTGCCCCTTTGCACGGGTACAATCCTAATATTACAAAGCTGAAAGTTTGTCTGTGACCTAAATGTTTGTTACTTTTTCACGCTAAAACAGCTGTACGGATTTGGATGAAATTTGGAAGATAGATAGCTTATACTCTAGATTAACACATAGAATACTTTGA
The DNA here is from genome assembly GCA_963691745.1 of Ditula angustiorana. Lineage (NCBI taxonomy): Eukaryota > Metazoa > Arthropoda > Insecta > Lepidoptera > Tortricidae > Ditula > Ditula angustiorana. The sequence continues at coordinate 421,029 of OY829473.1, forward strand.
CTTCCGTAAAAAATTAATATTTCTGCGGAAAAACGATAAACAAATGCGGAGGAAGTCGCGAGCAACAGCTGGTTAGGATATAACAATGATGGTACCCAAGCTCCAGTTTGGTACTGCAAACTGATCAAACTGGAACTTCAGTATCGTCTATAACTGCCTCTTAGAACCGCTTAAAAAACTGAAGCATAATCGTTGTCACCAGGAGTGCAGCGCTGTCGAAGATGCCGCTCGCGACCTACAACGAACTGCGAGCCACGATCCCGCTGCTCGCCAACCAGAGCGAAGACTGCCTCTACCTCAACATTTATGTACCCGGTAGCGGTGAGTTCTAAAGTATTTTTTTAAATTGTAATCGATTATTTATTTCAAAACTTTTTCGATTTTTCTTTTTGTATTTTTTTACATTCAAATTAATTTAAAAAAAATATAATGAATGACAACACAAAGAAAAATTAGGGTAATGGCAGGATTCGAACCTGCAACATCAGCATTCCGTGCCTTGCGTATTCCAGTTTCCGCCACATTACCGCTGCCATGCCCTGCGAATTTTTTTCAATGTGTTTCGTCTTTACGGTCATTACATTATTGATATTTTGTTGCAGGTTCGAATCCTGCTATTACCCTAATTTTTCTTTGTGTTTCATTATTATAGCATTTTTTTTTGTTAGAAAGTTAGAAAAAGGAGCATGTAGGTCCCCGTATGTGATCATCGTCACCAATGGGCACCAGAGATCTTAAGTGAATTACAGATGCTTAAAGTCACGCCTGTTTCTCGGAGTAGGCTGAGACCGCAGAAGACCAGAGAAGGAACAAAAAACAGAAGACAAAAACGAGGAGAAAGGAAGGGCAGAGGCCAGGTCAGGAGGTTCCTAAGCCGACATGGATTTATGCAGAATTTTATGAGAGTAAATGAGGCAAATAATGAATCGCAGAATCGTAGGAAATGGAAATGGTAATCCTAAGAGAATTTATGATCCAATATCAGTAATTAGTTCCCCCTGAAGCTGTAGGCTTCGCTCTCCCTAACCGTATAAAATGCAGCAGTAAGCTATTACTTCACGTTAATATTCTGTAAGAATATAGTAATGTCTTGGTTAAGCCAGCTCATTCATCGGTTTAATACTTTAAGGCATTATTGGTTAGTAATTCTGACTACGAAGCAAGAGGTCTTGGGTTTGATAATGGCAAACATTTGTATGACGAAGTCATAATAATGTATATGAATTTATTAAGTTTGGGGACATTCTGGAGAAAAGCCAGGTCAGGAGTACCCTAAACCGACGAGCATGCATGAAGAATGTTATGAGAGTAAGTGAAGCAAAGGTAGTACGAGTATGTCAGGATCGTACCAAATGGAAATCCGTGGTCTCTGCCTACCCCTCCGGGAAACAAGCGTGACTTTATGTATGTATGAATATAAGTATGCATCTATTTATGTATATCCCTTGTCTATCACCCACAGCATAAGCCTGCTTGAATTGGTGCAATTTGTCGCAAGATTTTAGTTGACAAGCTTGGAGAGCATAGTCTGTACGACTCTGAGCCAAACACTTCAAGAAGTTTAAGACATTTGTTTATATTTAATTGTTAATTTTCATATTCAGGCGCGCGTGGCGTTGAGGCGCCATACGCGGTGGTGGTGTGGGTTGGCGCGCCGGCGCACGAGTGGGGCTCGCCCAACGCGCTGGACGGCGCCGTGCTCGCTGCGCGCGCGCACCTGCTCGTCGTCACCCTCAACTATAGGATAGGCTTATTAGGTAAGTGACTAAGAGCGTTGGTTTATAGCGCTTAGATAAGGTACGTAAGTTAGAAAAAGAGATTAGTACAAACAGCAACAAACTTAGCCGACCATTATAGTGGGAACTGAAAGAAATTGTCTATGCTCGAAAGGGATATACATCAATTTCATAGTACATGTATATATACTATATGCCTCTGATAAAATGACACTTTTTCGCAGTTCTGTCTTTAAGAGGAGTGTGAACCCAGCGCTCTCCATACAAACGGCGATAACGTTTTCCACCCTCTAAATTTAAACCTATAGCCATGATTTTTTTGTATGTTATCATTATGCCCTAGAACTAGGTTTGTATGTCTTGATTTTTTAAATATTCTTAATAGTTTCTAAAATATTGACTCTTTTTTGTTTTGTATGAAACACCTAAAATGCAAATATTGTCAAATGTGTGAAGAATATTTAAAGAACCAAAACATGCAAACGTAATTCTAAGGCATAATGACAACATTCCAAAAAATCATTGCCTTGGGTTAAGGTTTAGAGGGTGGAAAACGTTATCGCCGTTTGTATGGGGAGCGCTTTTTGGGGCTGGGTTAACACTCCTCTTAATGATGCCTGGCTTGTGTGTCTTCGATTGTAGAGTCGACCAAGTAATTGCTTGACCACAATATTCCTTTGTAATACGATCGAAAAGTGGTTAAGCAAATTCTTGGTCGACTATACATGGCGACTAGGGAATGCAAACCCGGTTATTTTTGCTAAGAAATAACCGGTTAAAACCGGTTTTACTTAGAGGAAATAACCGGCTTTGCATTTCGTAATGGCGACCGCTGAGGATTAAACTCGGTACCTCACAATCATAAGTCCACCCCATAGCCACTAGGCCACCGACGACGCTTTAAAATCAAGTTAGCTTATTCAGTCATTCCCAGAGCTCTAGTCGCTGAGTTTCTACTCTGTGCTAGCCAAAGCTACCAATTACTGTAGTGAACCAGAGTATTAAAGCGACAGCGATCTAGCTTACCTAATATTAAGCTACATTCATCTAGCTGGAAGAAAAAGAACTATGAAAATGAAAATGAAAATGAAAAAAAAATGAAAAATTTATTTTGCAAGTAGGCCATATAGGCTCTTTTACATGTCTGAATCTACTAGCGCTTCGGAAAATGGAAGAATCTGCTGAGAAGAAACGCCGCAAGAAACTCAGCAGTTTATCTTTTTTTTTTTTCTCTTTTCAAAACAAGATTACAGAGCAATATACACAATCATAACAATAGTTCACATAAAGTGTGAGAAAAAAAAAAGATAATAAATAGCACAGCAAGCTTTAGGCATATTGAACGAACTGGCACTAGTACAGATTGACCAAGAGATGTATAGGGTCCCCAGGTCAAAGAAATTAGAATCGGGATGTATGTGGTCCCTGATCAAATACTTAGTCTAAATAACTTAGAGATGTATAGTCTCTAAGGGTCAAACTAGCTTTTGCTATAACCAAAAATCTAGTTTTTACACGACTGCCGTAAGAAGGGAGGTTATGTTTTTCGAGCGTAATGTCCATTTCTTTGGCACCTTCTGTTGCATAAACGGCATGATGGATTTTTACAGGGAGTCGTTGGATAATGTCTTGATTGTAATGAGTGACATAAGGAATGTAAAATTTCAATATGGCGTTTGCGAGTCCAAAAATATGGGTATCAAATTAAAGCTAGTATAAAGTCGATTCTAAATGAATGGACATAATAACACATTTATGCTGTTATTTTCGCACAAAGAAACGAAAAAAAAATCAAAGGTTGCTTGTTTTTCATTCATTCATTCATTCAAAGGTTTGCAGCTGGGGACAATTAATAGCCAAAGTATTAGTGGTGGTCAATTAAAAGTGGTAATTTTTGTTTATCTCCGCCGACAATACCTTAATATATTATTGAAGTCATTATATTAAAACAAGGGGTTTACGGCTACAATTATTTATAACAAAATGGTACATAATATTCATAAATAAAATCGCCAAACAATAGGTACTGTTTATTGACTTATTTTTGCTAATCTTTTATTGTATTTGTAACAGGTTATTTAACTACTGGGGCTTCTGATGAGGTCCACCAGGCGGGTGGTGCAGCGTTGCTTGACATAGCTGCAGCGCTGAGATGGATCAGACGCAACGTGGCAGCATTCGGAGGCGATCCGAGGCGCGTCACGCTAGCTGGTCACTCAGCGGGCGCAGCGCTTGCAAATGCTCTGCTTATGCTGCCAGACACGAAAGGTAAGGATATTCAATGCCACGCAGTCTTTCATATGGGTCTATATCGCGTCGGATACCTCTGGCCACGAAGCGGGCGCAGCGTTTGGGAATGCTCTGCTTATGCTACCAGACACAAAAGGTAAGGATATTCAATGTTTTTTTTTATAAAATAGGAAGGCAAACAAGCAAGTGTGTCACCTGATGGTAAGTGTACACCACCGCCTACAGACGCCCGCAATATCGAAGAGATTGCAGATGCGTTGCCAACCCAGAGGGCTAAGATGGAATACCTCTTGTGCCAGTAATAACACCGGTTGTCCTGCTCTTCACGCTGGAACACAACAGTCCAAGTACTGCTGCTTAGCAGCAGGATTGGTGAGCAAGATGGTAATGCCGCACAGTCTTTCACATGGGTCTATATCGCGTCGGATACCTCTAGTCACTAAGCTGGCGCAGCGCTTGCCAATACTCTGCTTATATTGCCAGACTCAAAAGATAAAGAGATCTAATGCCACACAGTCTTCCACAGGATCTGTATTAGGTTAGATAATGATTTTTCTAGTGTAATGTTTAGCATAATGCTTGAAATTCAATATGCATCACGTTCATGTAGCTAGCATAGCATAGCTGTAGCGGAGGGTTCGTAGTAAATGATCTCTGATGCCATAAATTATTTTTATCGGGACTTTCTTGCTTTATTGCCGTGGCGATCGGTTGCTAATGACCGTTCTAACTACACTTTATTTAACGGTTAGGTTCGTCGTCCGTTAGAACATTACTCATCTACCAATCGGATTGCCAAGTGCACCTATACCTACCAATGAGCAGTGATTTATTACGAGTATGCTTTCTAATTACATTTAAAAGGTTGAACGACAAATTTGACTGGCATTCATATCATCACAGCGTGTGTGAATGTTTTTAGGTTAGAAAAAACGAAAAAAGAAAATAAAGAAAACTATTTATTGCCATAAACTCTTTAACTTTTAACCTTAATCGATTGAGCATTAAATTGCGGCAACAGTTTAAAAAATTAACTGAGCATAATGCTGCTTCGGTGTAAAGCTGTTGCTTAGCGCTGATGCTTAGGCAAAACTTTAAACAAAATGCAATAATGCATGCAAGGATACACGACAAATAGCGTTGCCGCTGTTTTCTAAAATATTATGGTGTGTGAGCCCATATTTTAATGTTGCACTAATTCAATTTTTTAGAGTGTTGCCAGGTTGCAAGTTAAAGTTCTGCCAGATGATCTAGAATTTTCTTTGTATTGTCTTTGCGTATATCTTTTTTTTTTGACAGGGCTAATATCCCGCGTGCTACTGCTAAGCGGCTCGGCGCTGAGTCCGGCTGCGCTGGCGCCGGACGCGTCTCTTGCGCGTGAGCACACAGCGCAAGCGCTGCGGTGCACGCCAGACGAGGCCGCCGAGGAGCACTGGTTAGAGCTTTACCAGATTCTTGTGTTGGATCAATACTATTACTATAGACATATATTGTTGTAGCTTAGTGCTTGAAAACAAAAGAAAAACTGCTGCGTTTTTGCGACGCTTGTTCCAGAATATTCCATTTTCCGAAGCCTTGGTAATATCAAACTTGCGAAAGAGCAAGAAACTCAGCAGTCTATCCTTTTGTCTCATGTAAGTATGTATGTATGTAAATTCTTTATTGTACAAAAAACATAAATTAAAAAAAGAGATACAGTGATGTACAAAGGCGAACTTATCCCTTTAAGGGATCTCTTCCAGTTAACCTTTGAGTTTGTGAAAGGAGTATCATAGTAGGGACAGACAAAGAGCAAGAGCTAAAAAACATTTAAAATTAACATATAATTAACTAATAAATATAATATAATATACCTAATAGATAAAATATCAATATAATAAATACAATACATATATACCAATTATAAATAAATACTGAAAAGTCAAAGGAGTAGAAGGAAATGAATTTAAGGATACGGTGTGAGCCACATCTTCTTCAAGTTCTCTTTCTCTCTCTTATGTATAAGAACAGAATTTTTTGGCATCACAGCTTTCAATCAGTATCTTCCCACCAGGTTGGTAGCCTGCATCCGCGCGCGGCCGCTGCCCGCGCTGCTGGCGGTGGAGGCCCCCCGCGCGCGGTTCCTGGCCGGCTGGGCCCCCTCGGTGCCCTTCCCAAAGGACGCGCAACCCCAGGCCCCCACCAGGGCCCTGCACGCCAGCGAGTCCTTCCTCGACTGCGCCCTGGCGGTTGTCGTGTCGTCGACTGAGAGCTACCAGTTCTTCAGTGAAGACGATATTCGACATGGATTTGAGGAGGATCACAGGTGATTAAAAACATTAGCCTTAGCTCCTACTGCAATTGAGTGCAGCAGCTTTTTTGGTAACTCAAACTGACTATTCCCTTGAGTTTAGTAAAGGGTAACACGCCATAACTTAGGCACTCTGATGTGAAAACTATAGGAATACATGTAACAAAGAAAAAACTCAAGACATTGACTAATTAATCTAATTCAAAAAAGGAGGAGGTTTTTTACATGCTTAAGTTTTAGTAGCTTGTCTTGGTAGCTGCGGAGCGAGGAAAATTTAAATGATTTTTAATTTTAGATTGGAAAATGACTGATTTTCATACTCATTTACAACCCCTGTTTCTTAAATAAGTTCATATTTATATTCCTTATTGATAATAATTCAAATTACTTGTCAAGGAACACTTCTAAAAAAAATCTATATTCTAAATTTCAAGTTTTTTGAACCCGGCGCCTTGGGTTACGCGATGTTATACACACACATGTCTTGTGATTTAATGACATTTGTTACGTCACAGTGGCATAACATTCTTTTGTTTCCTTTAATGTCAATTATGCCAAAAGAATCTGTACCCTCTTTTATCCAAGTCCATTTGTGTCAGAAACCGCATCCTTCGCACATACGTCCGCAACGTGTACCGTTACCATCGCAACGAGATCTTCGCTGCCATCCGTAACGAATACACGGACTGGGAGAAGCCCATCCAGCATCCAATCAACATCCGGGATGCGACGCTCGAGTCGCTGAGCGACGCGGCCGTCGCTGCGCCCGCGCTGCGGGTCGCGCAGCTGCATGCCAGGAGAGGTGCGAGGACGTTCTTCGCGCACTTCACGCATCAGAGCAAAGATGCTGACTACCCGCAGGTAACAGAGCATTTTTTTTTATGAAATAGGAAGGTAAACAAGCAAGCGGGTCACCTGATGGTAAGTGATCACCACCGCCTATAGACACCCGAAATACCAAGAAGATGCGTTGCCAACCTCGAGGGCTAAGAGGGAATACCTCTTGTTCCAGTAATTGCATCGGCTGACTTGCTCTCCACGCCGAAACTAAACAGTGCAAGCAATGCTGCTTAGCGGCAGGATTAGCGAACAAGATGGTGGTAGCGATCCGGATGGATCTTGCACAAGGGCCTACCACCCGCATATATTAAATTGTAATTCCTTTCAGCATCATTAAGTTCTTTTACTTTTGTCTTCTCGGTATTTTGCGTTGAATCAGTGATATTTTTTTCTCTCTTTTACTTATTAGTAATTTTGATCTCAGTGTATGATTCAGCTTGTTGTGTTAAGAAGCTTTTAGCTCTATCCGTCTAGCAATTTCGCGCAACTCTATCAAATATTTATTAAGTGTTCTGGATTGGTGCAAAGCATTTGGACATTTATATTATTCCAATTCTGTTTACAAGTATCGTTTTATCAGTTTGTGTTTAACAGCTAGCAACACATGCAATAGTGGAGCATGTTTGCGTCGTATAATTATCGTCTTGTAATTTTGGAAAAGAAAATGGCTAGCATTAGCCAGCATATTTCTAACATCATTGTCAGAGGCCATCACAATAGCAATATCAGAATATTGTTTTGACAAATTACAATATTGACCATACACCATAAAACCACCACATACCGTATTACCGTATTATTTTCTTTTTAGCGCCTCGGCAGCATCACCAGTGAAACTCTCCCCTACTTCCTCGGCCTCCCTCTTGTAGGGGGCATGCCGTACACCCCTCGGAACTACTCCCGTGGCGATGTGGCCGTCTCGGAGTCCGCAGTGGCCTTACTGGCAGCATTCGCGAAGACCGGAGACCCTACTCCAAGAGCTGATGAGCATCACAGTGAAAGCTCTGCGTCTTGGCCACGATATGAACTGAATTCACAGCAATATTTGAGTATAAGTGAGTCCATCATAGAAATATGTTTTTAGTCATTCAAATTTTTAGGGCATTGGTAAGGCAGCTCTTTTCTTGAGTTCCAAAAGAAAACTAGGAATATAAAAATTATGAGCTAGGCTGTTCCTACAGCTACATGATTTAAAAACAGTATGCAGTATGGCATACATACAGCATATACCATTTGCTCAGGATAGACCGTTGACCAAATAGAAAAATTTACGTGTCATACCACATACTGGTTAACGCCATATAGCTGTTATCAGAAATGAGGTTAATTGCTAATGATATATTAAACTAAATTCGTGAATATGAACCAAGACAATATGAAAAAAGGCAGTTAATATATATGCCAGTAAAAGGAAAACCGCATCATCCCCATTATATTAACCGCTATCAATTTGTCCAAGTTAAAAGTGAAACAGCAGATAAACATTGCTCATGAGTGATCCAACCATCTCATCAGGCACCAAGCTCCGAGTGAAAAGCCACTACCGTGGGCACAAGATGGCGCTCTGGCTCCACTTGATCCCGCAGCTGCACCGTCCGGGCGCAGCGCCGCGGCACCACCAGTTCCGTTCCATACACCCGGACATGTTCGCTGGTAAGTAGAACTATCATCAACGTATAATACGGTAAACTAATGACTTTTTATTTCCAAAATTGATAGAATTTGTTAAAGAAGAATAACTGTGCTTATAGTTTTCTTCTAGGATCATTATTTTTCGAAATATCATAAGTATCTAATAAAATGACAACGGGCGTGCGTCGCGACGACGCTCTATCGCGCTGCAAACTGTTAGTTCTATTAATAAGTATATAAAATGTAAGATTAATTTGTGTTTTAATTAAAATAGAATAAAGCGGATGCCGGCGACTTCGTTCGCGTGTAATTAGTAGGCTATGTCCGTCAGGGATAATGTAGCTTTCTCTCTGTGAAAGAATTTTTGAAATTGGTTCAGTTGTTTCAGGGATTACCCCCTACACACAAACAAACAAAGTTTACCTCTTTATTATATTAGTGTAGATTAGTGTAGATAATAGAAAACTATCGTAAGATTTAGAAGTCTAACGATAGTTGTCTAATTAAAATCCAATATGTTGGCTTGAGAAATATTTCTGAAATACCAGACGCCGTGTACATCGTCAATAATCGATAGTGGTTTTCATCAGTTGAATCCACGAATCGCCTAACAATCCTTATGTCGGTGTTACGTAATCTAGAGTAAAGTTCGACCTTGCCACTTCATTCCTCCTTCATCTATCGACTTGACCTCCTGACCTTGGCATCTGCTAATTGGTTGCAGGCTTGTCTAATGACGGTTCAGGGTTTTCCTCAACTGCAGTCGGAGGATTTTTCCTGTCCATCTAATTGATTGATTTACGCTCACTCGATCCGCCGTTAATTGGTTTTAAGGCCCACTGATTTGTTGGGATAACAAATTGTTATGGGATTAAGTTTATTGCTCCCGAACATCGTGTAGCTAGTGTTTTATGATAGCTACTCAGATGTTTGATTAAACAACAACAACAACAACAAATATTCTTTATTCAAATTCAAATTCGTTTAATGCAGGATCTGATCCCATAATGTGTTAGTAACAATAATTACTTACAAAACTATATTAGTGCGCAATATAAATTACAATTTAAAATGAAAATTAAAATGTTGATTATCTTTACTTTGGATGTCAAATAGAAAAATAATGAAAATAATTATTGTACACCACATAAAAATCCAAAGAAAACAAAGAAACGAATTAGAAAGGTAGACAATAGCTAAACTTAAAGCTTTTGCCGTTTGTGATCCAGACACAATAGGTTGTTCCATTTTTATATCGACTATAGCTATTCAACGCCGGCTAAAGTGTTAATAGTATTCGGATTTGTATGAATTGAAATGGTGGTATTTTTAGTACAATAGTGAGATTTAACTTTAATAATTTACAGGACGATATTTAGATACGATTTATTTATTGATAGAATGCGATGGATGAGAGCAGAATCAGACCATTGCTTTCCTAAAAACTATTAGATTTCCGTAATTTTATTATTGGAGTTAACAAAACATTGTAACTAACTTAGCGATAATTGGCATACTTTGTTTTTTTTTGACATGCCTTGTATAGTTTGTAAGTAATATTTCACGATGAAAAGTCAGGTAATTAATCATATTTTGTTTTATTTTAGTTTCATATAAAATATTAACGATCTTGAAGCAGGTGATCAAAAAAGAAATAATCTTAATACCTCAATTTTTCAAGGTTTTTTTTTCACCTTTTAACTAAAGTAATTTAGCAAATGCTACTGCTTTTATAAACATGAGAAACTTGATCAAATCGGCAGCCTTTTTCATCGCGAATTTATTCACAATATTCATAGTTTTTAATCAACCGAAAGATATCATTCAATTTCCTCTGGGACGAGATATTGTTTGGGCTAAATGGAGTCTCACATTTGCATATATTCATCAGGTCACCATTGACCCTCTGCCCGCTAAATTGAGTACAATCTGGGAGGGTCGAGTTCCACTCAAATCGAACGAGTATAATAAATTCAATTCGCAGGAGACAGGCGCGTATTGAGAGAAAATAAACTAGTCCTGCTATTAAATGCAAGTAGATACGTTTTTGTAATAGTAAAAAAAAGGCTTGACCCTAGAAAAACGATTAAAAACAGACAGACATCTGTAAAAAAAATATAACGAAGTTACACAAGACTTTCACAGGACTACAAAATTATAATAAAATTTTCAAAGTCTATTTCATTTTGTTACATTTTTATTGGTATTGGGAGGATAAAATTCACTAATCATATTTTTCCAAATTCTTCTATCATTTTTTTGGTTTCAAATGCGAACTTTTAAGTAAACTGAAAGTTGTTTTTCCTGTTAAATACAAAACAGAGCGCAAAAAATTATGTAAGAAAAACAAATCGAATTTCTTGAAGCACAAACTGTATAAGGCAAGGCAAGCAAGATGTAATTAACCATGTATGTTTCTTCTTTTTTAATATATCCTTAGTCTCCCCTATCAGCAATTCACAGATTATCTACTCATACCTCTACTCTCATTCATCTACTCATACCTACCTAGCTTTTTATCATCATCATCATCATTCAATTTAAGAGCTTATTAGCTCTTGTCGGTGGAGTAACCCCCATTTTTCTTTATCTCCTGCCTAGGACTTGACTTCATGATACGACATGACATTAACTCTCTCCTTTACTTGAGTAAAGTAGGTGCGTCTAGGTCTTCCTCTACCTCTTTTTCCAACAACCTTCCCTTCGATGATGGTTTTTTAGGACGTTGTCATGTCGAAACAAGAGCCCTGTCATTTTCCCTTGTCGATTTTCAGTGGTTCTTAAGAGGCATCTTTTTTCCTGTACAGTATCAGGGGCAAAAAAATTGAAATTGTTAGAGCCATTTCCGATCACGAAAGTACTAACAAATATACTATTAAAAATATTGCTCTTAGAACAGTATAGGATGCGAGTATGTAAAACCCATCTATCTTAGAGTAACTTTCAAATGAATTAAACGGCTCGTTGAGTGATATTAATCCAACCAATCTGAGCCACATCCACTAGTTGTCCCAGCCTGACTGTCCTTCTGTCGGCATACTCATTACGGGCATATTAATGGCACCAGAGGGCTGAAGGCCGACCTTTTGTGCTAAGGCTCTGTTACTGATGATTATGAAAGAGATAGCGTCCTGTTTAGGAGCAAGAGGACATGTTTTTACGTGACTGGGCAAGCGACAATGTTATCATAGTCAATATGTGCTAGAATAAGGCGCTTCGGTACTTTGTATTTTGTTTGAATGTTTGAAAGAAACTACGCATATGTTTAACAGTCATTTATTGCACAAAAAACATAAATGAAATAAAAATGATGAAAACAGTGATGTACAAATGTGAAATACAAAATATTTTATTGGTAATAAATCGATCTGTTATTTGATTTAAAAAAATGTGAACTTATCCCTTTAAGAGTTTAAGGGATCTCTTCCGGTTAAACTTTGAGTAAATGACAGGAGCAAGGAATCTCTTAAACAGTTTCCTAAGTAAAGACATCGACCAGTTAGAATTTTATTTTATGTTAAAAGCCTTATGTTAGAACATGTCACACGCTTAGACTTAAAGTGACCCATTTCTGAATAATACACCTCCCAAAATATCACCTTAATTAATATCACCTTAATTAAATTACATAGGGTTTAATTTTGGGAAGTATCATATTCAGAATTGAGTCGCTTTAATTCTAAGGGTGCGATGTACATAACAAAAATACAAATAGGACGGAAGTACGAAAATCCAAACAAACTCAGTTCTGTCTATTTACGAATTGTTTGCGTACCTCTGAGCTACAGTATAAAAGTGTAGCTTATATTAAGTGATCTGATGAAGAGCTCTCAGAGCAATATTATGTTAGAAATCCAACGCCCGATTTCGCGAAGTTTCCACTATCAGCATAATTACGACGAGCATTATCTTCCCTTTATGCTGAACTGAGCATTTTCTTTTAAAATTTCCACTTGGCGACATTAGATTAAATTAGATTAGATATTTTTACTTCTTATTAAAAATTGCATTACATTTTATATCAAAATGTATGGAATTCATGAAAAGATCGTCAAGATAATTAAAAGAACAATAATAATAATAATAAACGAATGGACAAAATTAAAACATAAAAATAAAAGTCTTGAAATAAACCTAGAGAATGTCAAATACAGATGTTAAGATTAAATACTTAATAACAAAAAATTTAAAATTAATAATATAGAATAAAATTAAAATATCACTATAATAATATGCGAAAACGTCATCTAAATTAGAACATAAATCGAAATAAAACAAAACAATAACAATTAAAAACATTTAAACATGAACAATGTCAGTTTCACTGTACTCCTTAACAGAGTACAGTAATCTGTTCATTAGAAATTTCTTCAGTCTGCGGCAAAATGCTGCGTCATTATAAACCCGGGTAACAGGATGTCGCCATAAAATTTAAAAATTGGTGACAATGCAACATAATTTATGGGCTCACGTGCCCCTGACTCGACATCCCGCAAACCGTAGGATCTAGGAATCTGAAGTTTTATTGCCCTAGTCGTAAAAGGTTTATGACCCAATCGCTTGATAAGAACGGATTTTTGGAAAATCGGTCCTAAAACGATCGTAAAGAAACTCATCTAATACTGAATGCATGGCCGCCATTGTCGACCAGATTCGGTGATATCAGGCTTTTCAACTGTTACGATTGGTCACTCAAGGGCGAATGGGATGGCAGAAGATGCAGTATAAACAAAAAAAAACTATATTAGGTCGATTTCAGAAAGAGAAAACAAGAACCGATGTAAAAAACTAAACAGGATGTTTATCGGAAGATCTAGTTAAACAATAGCATTTCATATTTTTTACTGGACACTTCTTTTCAGAGCTTTTCCCTTGTTATCTATTTCCGCCTCTCATATTCCACTAGTAACTTTGGCTACAGTACTCGTATCTGTCTCGTATCGCTAAGCTTATAACTGCAGGAATATATGTACTTAGACAATGGTAGCGACATTTAAGCATATTATTTGAATCCTCACTGAACGCCAAGAAAGTTTACATCCGAATCTCGGCAGACCCCTAACACACAGCACTTGCCAAATTATCTTCCCCATTCAATCCGAGAACAAGCCGCTGCATGTAACCCGACCCCCATGTTACTCAACTCAATCTATGCAGGCAAAGGGCCCTGAATGATATTAATTATCTTCCGGGGCGTCTCAAATGCCTCCATAATGAGCGCCGTGCAAAGAACGAGGCTATAGCGCCGAGCAAACAAAGCCGCGGCACCATTGTAGACGCGCCCGTAATGGCCCAGCACAAAGCGAGTTGAGGCACCTTTTGTTCCACGATGTTTGCCAAAAACTCACAACTTTCCGATACGTATCTAGTTAGGCAAGTTATGTTAGAATTCTTTGTTTATGTTTCCTAGCAATTTCATTCATAAAGTGTGTCAGCCACAAAAGCAAGGCGGTATTGTGTGCGGGTATTGTTCGGAAAACTTCCTCGCAATGAATTCATACGTCGCGTTTGCTCTCCATTCATTAACGTGCCGCGCGTAGGGCGATTTGCCCTTTTTTCCAGTTGAGGAAAAGTGGAATTAAATGTATTTTCTGTCTGGTATTAATCGGAATAGCTCACGAGAGGTGATTGTGAGGTGAAGAGTGAAAGTTTAATTGTTCATGAGCTGATTATTCAAAACCTTTACCGATCTGTCTTAAGATTAATAAGTAACTTTTACTTAAAACTATGTAAAAATATGAAAAATTGGTATGTGTACGCGACTTGTAGACATTGAAACAAAGCAATGTGAACGGTTTAAATCGTCAAAACATCTGCAATCAGATTCGTTGTAATATACATCGTATAATCCGTGCTTCATTTCAATACTTATGTAAAACCAGTTAAATTTAAGAAATCAATTTAATGTATACTATAATGAAGTGAGACATAGTATCATTTTAATAAGAAAATCAACTAGCACTGAATATCATTATAATGAAAAACATCTGTTTTTAACATCTTTATTACACTAACTAAACAATTAAATGTCCAAAAGGTACTATATTGTTTTGTTACCCTGAAATCGTGTCCCTTTTGCAGAGCATAGTCTCTCATAGCAATCTCTGGCCAGTCATTTGAGAATGTGCCTAAATCATTAACCCGCCATTTCCACCTCGGTCCGCCGCGCCGTCGACTACCACTGGGACAATAGATGCCCACCTGTCTGAGTGCTTACGATAGACATGGCTAGCCTAGTTCCATTTCCAGTAAAAGATAACTAAGAAACTGAGTAGTTACCTATATCACATTATAATGTAGAATTATATTTTATATGACATTGTTCGCGTAGGATTCACATTAAAATTGTTTTTATAGCATCAGTTTCCTTTCAGGTGAAATATTCCCGGAACTCTACACGACGGCAGCGCTGGATGATGAAGAGAACAGCACAGAGGCTGATGAAGACAGTTCTGATGCTGAAGAGTGCGAGCCCTCACCGTCGCCGAGACCAGCGCTGTCGCTGCCTTCACCACAGCCGACACCTAAAGAGGACTCACTGACGACATTGGACACTCAATATTACAGGTAAGACTGAACCTATTGAGACTTTATATGGAATGTCATCATTATAACCCTAATTGATGAAGCATTCTGTAAAGAAGTGGATCCAGTAATGAGTTAAGCTTATCAAAACGTGGAGAAACTCGAGAAGCAACATTTAGAAATTGTTAACTCAAAAACAGTTTGAAGGAAGGAATATGTTGCAGAGTTACTTGCTACGCTTCTTCTCAGCAGAATCTTCCGTTTTTCGAACAGCTGGTAGAATCAGACTTGTAAAAAGGCTTTTGCAGCTTACTTGCAAATTATGTTTTGGACAATAATGGGAAAACAATGGACTTAAAATACATTTCATTTGACCTTTCAAAAATATTTTTCTGTTTTTGCAGTCATTTTGCAGTCAATTGGTGTTAGCATTCGTACACCTACGTACTTTATCAACTATTGGCGGATAGCTTTGAAAACAGTTTTCACAAAAATTTGATTCCGAAAATTCATGTTAATTTTCTCATGAAACGTCAACTTCGCCTTGAATTTGGTTCTTATCTAAATCATTACCTTCTCCACCAAAGTATCAGTCCTCAATAATAGCGTTAACAGAATCACACGTTACTCATTAACCCGAACTAAGATCGTGGTAACATCATTACTGGGCCCGTCAGCTGCTATTGTACATCTAATACCGCTAATGTATTTGTACTGAGCGGCCTTTGTCCCTCAATCGTCCGTAATGCGCCATTCTTTTTTTCCATCTGCGAACCTCTGATAGTGGTAATGGATGGTCGAGAACTTCCGAATGAATTAACTGGAGTTTGCAGTAACTGAATTAACGGATGAGTAATGAGTGTTATTTCTCCAACAAATGTGACGCGTTGTTTTTTGTTTTTTTTATCTTTCATCTGCTACGGCGTGAGTAATGAGGCTGCTGGGGAACGTAGGGTTTTAAATTTGTGTCGCGGGTTTAAAGATAAAATAAGATTTGTTTTGTTACTTTCGTTTATAAATGGCGCTCTTTGAATGTGAATATGTAGGTCTATTTAAATTGTGGGCTCTGGGGTTTCATTGTGAATGTAACGCTATGTGGGTAATTTTTGGGACGTAATTTTGCAATCAAATGTTTTGAAGTTGATAGAGTTCATTAGTGGAAATTACTTCACTGACAAAAGCCCTCTTAAGTGCATGATGATGATGGCAGTGTGTGATAAAACTGTTTTTCAATCTATAACGCCAATAACGGTGACTTTAATAATGATTCGTCTATGATCCTAAATAGCGGTCTATGAGTTAAAGTAGATGATTATCGCATTGAAGTGGATAATATATGTTTTTTTTTTAAATCATCGCTTTACTTAAACTTGACAATAAAATCACTAGTTACAATCAGATCATGAATGAAGTTACAATTGGAATTGAAGTCTACATTCCTGATGGTGGACGATTCGTACTACACGTAAACGTTTCAGGAATCAGATAAAATGTTAATACAGAGTAATAAATTTGTGCCGTGTATGTAGCACGGAAACATGGAACGGTTATTCACATCAAAATAAATTGCAGTGCACAATGGGTCGGGACCAATTTCATACCAAAATTATACGTAATTAATTTGTGATTACGAATTTCTATCCTTTGTTTTTAACAGACTTTTGGGTGCTGTGTTTTATGGCGCTATTAATAAAGTTTTAATGGTGGTGGGACGATTCGTTTTACTATTCGTAAAATTTGTAGTTTAATGGAATTTGAAATCTGGTTCTATACTGTTGAGGATGCTGTTTATTATTTCATCTGTCAGTCTGTCTATCTTAAAAAAACTGTAGGCATAGAACATATAGGAATAAGTTCTACACAAAACTTGGCAAGACAATGTGAAATAGCGATTAATTTAATCTAAATCTTATTAATATTTATTTATTTTTGTTAACCTTTGAAACGTCTAACTTCGATTTGGATAAGTATTGAATAAATAAACAAAAATGCTTTACTACCTTGTAATACTAGTCCACGCAACATGAATTACCCAAAACTTCCAACAAAAGTTGTTCAAATACATCATTTGTAAGAAACAACATTTTTCCGACAGTCATTGTTAATCAAATATTTGGTCTATAGATATGTTGATGGTAAAGAAAACATAGATAGGTAAGATTTGAATTGTTTAATTTTTATATCTAAATTAATCAAAGTTAGAGCGGAAAATAACGCAAGGAATACTAATGAAAATTTGGACAAATTTATTTTCCTAATTATGTAATGTTAACATACTGACCTAAAACTGGGTTAACGAAGTGTCGGAATTTAGTACAATTTTACCTTTTAAAGAAAATCAGCCCAATGTATTAATTTGTTTGACAGCTACACGGTCGCTTTGGGAGTGACAGTGGGCGCTGGATGCTTTCTGCTAGCTCTGAACGTGCTGGTATTCGCTGGGATCTATCTGCAGAGGGGACGTCGGAGGGCCGCTCACCGGAGGCCTAGGAGGGAAGGTAAGCCAAATTTAGATCCATATTTATATTTATGTAAGTAATTTTAGTAAGTCCGGACTAGCTGAGGCAGAGAGGTTCTCGAGTGGAGATCGCATACCGGAAGACAAAGTGTTAGTAGGCCTCTGACGAAGAGGACTGACGATCTGATGAGGATAAGAGCACAAGAGTGGCTGTCGTAAAGATCCTTGGGGAAGGACTATGCCCAGCATTAGCGTCGGGAAGTTTATATCTAACTAAAATCCCCTAATTTAAAAAAAATTAACTTTCCTTTGGCTGTTTACTGGAGAAAAATCTTGTACGAAAACTTGTAATCAATTTACAAAATGATTAAATGTGAAGCTGAATTGCTATTTTTGTGTAAATCATGTATATAATCTTCTTGCAAGCATGTGAGCTCTAGGGTCCTTTTTTCGGTAAGCTGCTAAAGCCGTCGGAGGCTACCAGTGCGAGTTTATTTGAAAAAAAGGCTAGTAATTTGCCTCAGTTATGTTTATTTTGCCTAGGGGAGTAAAAGTTTTCTACCTTCTAATCTTCTGGAATCACTCAGTCGGTAACAAGAATCCTTCTTACCCACTTAGCCTTTTTCCTCATTTCATCGTCTCAGCATGAAAATATGATTTCCATAGCACAAAGACAAATCGCTTTTTGCATTTGCAAATACAATTCCTTGAATTATTTTTATCGCTAGTCCAATGCAATAGTTTGATGTTATATAAGAAAGTTTCCAAATAGATGCCCCTGGACCGAGTTTAATGGAGCTAGTTTGATCTTGATCAGCTAGGCCAACCAGAGTAATAATTCTTAAATTGAAATGAGAAATTCACAATTTTTTTTTGTTAGCCTGCAATGGTTTCCCACTTCGAACTTTCAATCCCCTTTATCTTTAGCCATCTCTGAGCAGTCATTTGGAAAAGCGTCCAGATCATCCCGCCATCTCTGCTTTCGCCTGTCACGTCGTCGACTGCCATCTTGTGTCACCAACTGGGTGACGACAGATGCTTACTATAATTATCCTACTATCACACTAATCTACACAGAAATATAATTAGTGTGATTGTGTGTGTGTGTGTGTGTGTGTGTGTTTGTGTGTCTGTGTGTGAGTGTGTGTGATTACTAGTCTACAGTACTCGGCAGTAAATATTGCACATCGGCTAGTTCGGCTTCGTATAGCGTCGTCTCTATCGCACTCGGGTGAGTAAATACAAATCCGCAACTAGCCGATGTGCAATATTTACTGCCGGGTACTGTACATGAATCCAAATCTACACTAATATAATAAAGAGGTAAACTTTGTGTTTTTCTTTGTTTGTATTTATGTAGGGGGTAATCTCTGGAATTACTTAACCAATGTCAAAAAACTTCACTAATAGATAAGATAGCTACACTATCCCTGACGGATATCGGTTACCTACTAATTCCACGCAAAGTCACGGGCGACCGCTAGTAATATTATAAAGGCGAAAGTTTGTGAGAACGGCACGTTGTTTCTTGCTTACTCACGCAAAAACTACTCATCGAATTTTGATGTAACGTTACGTAACATAACCAACCAATAACAAATCAGAACAGCGTATCGGCTATAGTTATTTGCACGGTGCATAGCATTTTCGAATTGACGCAAACGAAGTAACAGGCGTTCGCTGGTAATAAATAAAAAACACCACAAAACTTAACAGCAAATGGGTTCCCAGCCTTACAGTGTTAAACATACGTTATGTCCGACGCAATATTGTTGCGATAGCATCATGTACTCAACTGCGAGGGCGGTCTTCATGAGTTATGGTCTACTCTCTGCCATCGCCACTCGGCACTTGCCGCACTGCTGTCCCAGATAATAGAGCGTCTTGGATTCTTTTCTTGTTCGCAATAAATCTTGGGACAGTTTTAATGTTATACGTGTCATAACGTTCTATATCGCAACAGCCGCGATTTAAGTGTTGGCATGACTACCAAACCAATACCAAATTGCATTCAAACAAATTAGAACCTTACTTCAAGTTGCCATGTTCCAGATAAAATTGACCTCATTAGAGTAACGCCTGAATCTATTAATTATTTACTTGCACTCGTATAACTATCTTATTTATCTTGATTTTTACGTCATGGATGCACAAACCACGGCTCGCAGGCAACATGCGGCCCGCTAACGAAAGGCGTCCTGTATCAATTTAAAAATCTGAGGTTTTAAGATGGAATACCCTCTTGTGCTAGTTCGTTAACCGGCTGTGTGTTCTTGGCGTCGGAACACAATAGTACAAACACTGGTGCTTAGCGGGTGAATTAGCGAGCAAGGTGGTGGTAGCGATCCGGACAGACCTTGCACTAGGTCCTACCATTCGTAACCAAGACCAGGAAGACCTGTTTAACATTAGATATCTCACACGATGGTGTCGTAACTTTGAGAGAAAGAACTCCAATTTTTAGATTTTTAATTATTTTACAAATCGTTATAAAGTCTTCTAATCAGATCGATTTTGGCTTTCTATTAGTTCGTCTGTGAAGTAAATGTTGCGATATGTAAGTCGGATAGACAAACGGACATGGTCAAATTTTAAGCGCCTGTTGTAAACCCCTTAAAAGCTCCACGCGTGGAAAGCCGAAAGAAAAAGCTGGTAGTTAGTAATACAAGATAAAGCATAATGTTTTTGAAAAAAAGCACAAAAAATGTTTAATTACAAGTTGAAGGTTTTACAAATGTGTTTTTTTAAAGAGAACGCGTTCGGAAAGGAAGCTTGGTTAGAAAATAACGCTTTTAGAACATCAGCGTGAGTTGCAACCTTATCCACAGAATGACTTAAAGAATTAATACCAGCCATTCTCGTTGCTGTACCTTTTTTACGTTTTCATCATGAACTTTTTACTTTCGAAAATTATGCTCGTACACACCATCGATCCATGCAAAGATATTTCTGCTTAAATTTCAGTTTTCCTTATAATTTTTTACTGAAAGTATTTGTAAAGTTTTACGCGTCTAATGTCACTTTATAATTAAAAGGAATACTTCATCCAAATATGAATCTTACTAAGTTAAACAAAAAGCAGCAAAGTGTTATTTAAATACCACCTCAACTTCCGTTGCTTATTAATGTAAATATCAAGTAAAACTTAAACACAACCCTTCCCGAAGTACAAAGTTTCCAAACTTAACCGAACTTAAGCAAAAACTCGGGGAATCACATCATCGACATAGTTGGCAAGTCCATTACCGCGGACGGTGTGTCCGTCTTCCGCCACAAAAACCCTGGGTCCCGGTACAGCCTGCGGTTTGCCCCGGATCGATCCCTGCCCCGGATGTACAGGAATATCCCGCGACGTATCTTTTATAAACGCCGGATCTTTTAAAATTGACAGGGTCTGAGTGAAGTGCTTTGAAGTTGGATTCGACGATACGTTCGCTTGCTATTATTTGAAACGAGATACTTTATGAATGGGACAGCTTTTGATATCCATCTTTATTTGTGGTGTATAAAACGGAGTTACCATTATTAGATTCTTTGGGAAAGGGCTGTAAATGAACATTGAGTTTTAGTACGTAAACCAGTTCGATTTTTTAACATCCTTTATTCTAAAGACTATGGACGACACGATGTTTTAATTAGTAGAATCATTCAAATGTTCCTTGTGGATGAAAATAACAATATTTTCTTAGGATTTATTGTAGTTGAAAATAACTTGTACTTGACCAGAAACATAATATACTGTCTTTGTGTTTAGCTTCTTGGCGTTATCTGCAAAGTATTTAACAATTTAAGTGTTATCCTCTTTGACTCTATATACCATCTTTTATATCTTTTCTACTGCATTAGCTATATAGCTAATCAAAAGCGACCATAGCCAGCTAGCCTAGCCTACACCAGGGGAAGATAAATTGGCCAATGTTGGTCCACGCAACGCAATTATGACATAATGAAGATGGATTATATACATTTTTGGAACTATATATATAGGGCGAAAGTAGCTGTGCCGTAATCCTGGTGACACCCACGTTGATTCTGATGTTCTCTGCAGGCAGCTGTACCAGCCGCGCTGCCACGGGGTCCTTGAACAGTGATCCTACTCTGCCATCTCCGAGGAAGAGTACACTCAAGGTATTACTATCGTTCATACTGCTTTCTATTTATTTTATTTTGTTGGATACGAGTACCATAAGATCGACTGTCTTGGAAATTTCTATGCCCAGCAGTGGGCGTCTTTCGGCTGATATGACGATTCTATTTCCTACTGTATTGTTGTACAGTAACAGATATTTCTACACAGACGAGAAGGCCAAAAATCTACTCATGCCCCTATTGTCAAGAGTGTAAGAGCTTGTCTAGTTCTTTTTGACCTCAACTGTTCAGCTACTTTGCTGACTGTACAATCCTCGTCGTGAAACTACCGTCGCATACATATTTCACTTTATAGGGCTATAACGAAATCTCCATAACGTAGTTCGATAAACCGTTTACTATGTGAACGCCTATAAAGTATCGACATTCTTGGCACTCTTTCAATGCCGAAAGCCATTAAGGTAAGGCCACAATATGCAAAATCGCACTGTCACGGAGCGAAATGTTACGACGTGGCGAAGTATTGTTTATATGACATCATGCTACATACGTCCTGATTTTTTTACCTTACTCGTTAGTTTAAATCTTTGTATACTTATTTGTATATTAAAAAGGGGGTTTATGGCGCAAAAATATATTAAAATTATCTCAAAGTGTCGGTCGTATTGCCACGGCTGTGGTCAAGAATAAACTGAAGTAGAGGGTATTACGGTTACACTGGACATATCCCTGAACTGACACACAGTTATGACAATATCCGAAGATACAACACGACCCCAACATTAATTGTTGATCCCTTAAGTCTATGAAGATGGAAGCTTATATTCGTCTTCCCGATTGTAACTTGAATTTGCATCTTTGCTGCCATGTTGACCGCTGTAGTCCAAACGATCCGTATCTCTCTCTATTATATTGCCAGCAGTTTGAAAACTTGATTTAGTACGCAGCTTCGGCAATGCAATGAGAAAACTGTGACTCTGTCCTCTTTGCGTCAATTCTATTCATAAAAAGTGAAACTGGAGTTTTTTATCGTCAAAAAATATTGAAAATTCTGAAGTAATAAACATTTACCTAAATATATTTCGAAATTCCAAGGAAGCTAAATATGACAGTACTTATGATCCCATTAAGTCCATAATTGTACCAAACCAATACATGTTGATTTATTTTTTATAATATAGTAGTAAAATAGTGACACATGTGGTCAACTCCTTATTTTTAACAATTTCACAAAAAACTTGTTAGTAACATAATGTTTAAATTCCAACAGCGCAGCAGCGAAGCCGAACTGAAAGAGCGTCCGGGAGCCGCGCCAGCAAAAAAACGCGTCCAAATCCAGGAGATCTCAGTCTAGAAGACTTCTAAACAAGTCAAATCCAGAAGATTTCAGTCTAAAAGACTTCTTAACTAGTCAAATACAGGAGATCTCTGTCTAAAAGACTTCTGTACACGTGAAATCCGGGAGATCTCAATCTAGAAGAATTCTGAACTAGTGAAATCTAGGAAATCTCAGTCTAGAAGATTTCTGTACACGTGAAATTCAGGTGATCTCAATCTAGACGATTTCTTAAGGGGTCAAATCCAGGAGATCTCAGTCTAGAACACTTTTGAACATGTCAAACAAACCTTAATAATCATGCAAAGGTACTTGGGAAGAAGTGGTTGCACTGACATCCAAAAATATTGCACAAAAAGAAATGAAAGTGGTGTGCTGTGTGGTGGTGTAAATTTTTGGAACGAATAACGATAAAAATCATGAATGGAAGATGATTCTTAAACCCTTGAAACATCCAAATGTGTAAAATGTAATGTACAGACTCAAATTTTACAAGCAAATTGAGAATGTTAATTTTTTGAGGCAAAACAATACTCCAAATTTAAGCTGTTAATAAAAGGAAAGTGAAACTTTATCGAATAAATTATACCATTAATTTGTGAAAAAAATGTTGAAGTGCTTACATCTAAACGAATCACGAATATAATGGAAAGGAAGTTTGAGATTAAGGATTCCTCGGAACTTGAGTAACTGAATTAATTTTGGATAATTATTTAGTTCATGGAAATCACAACGGCCAAAAACCACAAAGTTAGACGTGACTTTATTTTCCAATATTATCTAGTACTTACCTTTGATTTGAAAGTAACATTTAAGATTATTGACATTGTTCAATTCTGGAGATGTCTGGGTATAATACATTTATTGTACTCGTACAGTCTAGCGTACAAATGTACATTTGTACATTTAACGTCTCAAAAATATGTACCAAGAGCTTTTTTGTACCGTCATAATAATTTTGGAGTCGTTAATATCGATACATATTTTATTAATACAAACATTGATTATGTAGAATTTCTGGACTAAGGCTATCGAAAAGAGATTATTTACTTAACTATTTGAATCATACATTGAAATAAAACAATTTTAACGGTTTATATCGCGTGTATTGTAACGAATCTAATTCCCGACGGTAACGGGAATTAGATTCGTTACAATACACGTGAATCATACATGTTTACTGTTGGATTGTTACAATTCATTTTATTTAAAGCCGTATTTTGCCTAAAGAAAGGTTCATAATGGTTTGCAATAGATATTTTATCTTGCTTTTTTTGACATAGTTCTTCCATTATTTTAATGTTTTTCTGCAATCTTTGTACATTTCACTTGTGCTTTTTTTCCCAGTTTATTTTTATCCTTGATCTATTTTATGATCATGCAGATATTCAAAAGCTAGAAACTGGACGTACTGACTGTACTTTTACGTATACTTCGTCAGCTCTTCACCAAATTCCCAATAAAAAAGATTGGGAAATGATTGAATTTTATTTAAAAAATAGACCGCATTTTCATTGGGACGAGAAAAGAAAGCTGTCCAAGTTTAGAACAGAATTTTGCGCAAAAAATGTAACGGGAATTTCAACTGAGGTAAGAGACAAAACTGGCCAAGTCCTTCGAGTGAAAATTAAATTGTGAAGTGAGCTATGGCCAAAGTGCTGATATTGCTCGCCGGATCGACACAGGTGGACGGTCGCCACGCCTCACTCTACCGCAGTCGAACAAGAACAGTAAGCAAAACTGCAATGACAAGCTTCTAAGAGCATCCGCTACGTCGCGCGGGTACACGGAGCGGGTGTATGCCTATTTCATAATAGTGTGAGCCCGCTCCCGCACCCGCGCGGGTTAGCGGACGCTCTCATACTATTTTTCTGTAGGCGTTCACTCCCTCCGTGCGTCTGCGCAACCTAGCAGAGGCCCTAATCAATCCTTGTAAGCGTTGATGATACGTCTTTTCAATTAAGTAAAGCTAGTGATCCAAATGTCAGTTCTCATTTATTTAGTAATGCTAAATTGCCTCAATATTATAACGTTGACGTTATTTTAACGTTAGCTTTAGATCCATTAAACAATTTCCAATCTTATTTGCGATACTGAAATTGTTTTAATCTTTTTTTTCTGTTGGTTAGTAGCATGGTGAGCACTATTTCGAAATAACTGAACGTACATATTAAAATAAATGCCAAAAAGATTCTAAATAATACATTGATTATTGCGCACTGACCATTAAGAATTGATAGAGTGTACGAAATATTAACCGGCACGTCAGTGTATTGGGGTCGTAATTTTAAACCTTACTCAACCTCCAGTTTCATACTATGTTAGTATAAAATTCGAAATTGAATTCGGTTTAAAACTACGACCTTTAGTATTGGAACTATGTGTAATTGGAAAGATACATATAATTTATATTAATTCTTTGGATTATAAGTTCAATCACAATGTAAGTTAATTAGCATAAGTGATTAAATTGTGAATATTGGCTGAGTCGTGTAACTGTCTACATTAAAAAATGACATTAAAAATGTCTTTCCGGCATCAAATTTTATTTATACACATTGTAATTAAACGACATAATTACAACCAAAACACGTTAGCAATTAAAAGAGTACATGTTGATGATTTTCTGTTTATCAAGCACTTATAATGATGCAAAACCGTGTAAAATGTTTGCTTACCTACATGATATTTTGAAAAATAGTAATCAAACAACATCTACTTCAGTGATCTTAACAAAAAACATAATCATATAGATACCTTGTCAGACAACAGGATTTTGGATTGCGCCGACAAGTTTTACAACAGTGCGTTAGTAGAAATATTTATAGGCCATCAGTAGAAGTTTCGATACTTTTGATCTGACACTTGGTCTAACGGAATTAAGTAATTTCTGGTAAATTATTGTGCCAATGTAAGCTCCCTACCTAATCTGTATTTAAGCCAAGCGCAACGCACTTCGCAAAACTACGAGTCGGAGCACCTCTACACTGGGGCCGCCGCAATCGAGTTGCTGCGCGTGCAAATTAATACGATATATACGAGAGAGAAGCATAGAGTAGGACGCTTTCTATACCTTAACGCTGTTTTTGTTCGAAGTGTGACTCCTGTACTTGTACTGTAATGTTAAGAGGAGTGTGAACCCAGCCTCAAAAAGCGTTCCCCGTACAAACGGCGATAACGTTTTCCACCCTCTAAACCTTAATCGATGGCAATGACTTTTTGGTATGTTATCATTATGCCTTAGAACTAGGTTTGTATGTTTTGACTTTTTTTAAATTCTTTACAGATTTGACAATATTTGCATTTTAGGAGTTTCATACAAAACAAAAAAACCGTCAATATTTTTGAAATTATTAAGAATATTGAACAAATCAAAACATACAAACCTAGTTCTAGGTCATAATGACATCATACAAAAAAATCATGGCTATAGGTTAATGTTTAGAGGGTGGAAAACGTTATCGCCGATTGTATAAAGACCGGTGGGTTCACACTTCTCTTAAAGCATCAGAAAGTATCAAGACGCACTGAATTAAGGAATTGTCGTACTCTTTTAATTTTGCTGTGACCAAGCAAGTCAGCGGAGCGTTCCACTAGCTGTGTGTACGTGTGTGTGAGATATATATACATATGTCCGTATGTACGGAGCGGCGTCCGTCGCACTTCTACCTCCTGACCAATATACGGCTTTAGTCTCGATTTCCACTTGATTTTATTACAGTTTCTGTACTGTTGTTCTTCGTTGAAAGATAATATCGAATTTAATCATAGTTAACTTATTATACACTTTATAATGGTAGTTGATTGTCAGATCATTAATTTTGGAGTCTTCTCCGATACTGTTACCTTCCGTTCGTTTTGTAGGGTTGTTAAATTGTTTACTTGTATTTATAAATGCTATATATACAATCCCAAGTTTTTCGAACTCATTAAAGTAATTATTATTAACATAATACTGTGGTACTGTATATAGACAATTTTAGACTAAATCTGTAAATACTAGGTTGTCGGTATTTGTGAACTCGATGAAAAGAGGTTTTAATAAAGACCATTTTTTCCTGAGCTTCTTGTTTTATTGCTTTTTGTTTGTTGAAATTATCAAAGGCTCCAGAAATCCTTAAAATATATAAATTTTGAACCAAAAAGAGAAGGTACCCTATGCCAATACTTAATTTATAATTTTAAGGTTCCGTACCTCAATTGCTATAATGGAATCCTTATAAGATCACTTCAATTAGTTTTCCATCTGTCTGCCTGTTTGTGAAAAAAAACCTATAAGGTAACTACTTGCCATGGACCTAAATAGATTCACAAATACAAGAAGCAAGCTCTCACAGCACAAATCAAGGAAAAATCCAGAAAATATAAATAAATGATTCTAGTTTTCAAACTTTGGACTTTTTCAATTGGAGAATTAACTATGACTTATATTATTGATGTATGGACAAATATTTTTTTAACCATAAAGGTAAGTGGTGAATTTCCGCCTGACAATCTATTTACATACAAATTTGGATAGAACCCTCGGTGCGTGGGTGTCCGATTTTTAGAACCTCTTTTTTTATTTTAGGTGTTGTGGCAAACGTTTTGACTTCGCCAAAGTCAAGTATGCGTAGAAGACTGATCATAAGGAAGTAAGTACCTCTGTAAGGGAGTATTATTTTATTTAAGTATTAACGTCTTAAGTATGAATGTTTTTGACTTATAATTTTTGAAGATCTTTTAATATTTTTTTTTTCACAACGTGTTGATGCAATTCGATTAAAATATTGAAATTCACTTTACTAAAAGGAAAACTGATACTGGTTGTAATAAAGAAGTCGTCGACGTACCTAGGACTAAAACCATTGTCAACGACTTACTTCATCGCCAAACTAATTTTATCCAGAAACCTCCTTTTTCTACATCG
Organism: Ditula angustiorana; assembly: GCA_963691745.1. NCBI lineage: Eukaryota > Metazoa > Arthropoda > Insecta > Lepidoptera > Tortricidae > Ditula > Ditula angustiorana. Next base: position 449,094 of record OY829473.1, read on the forward strand.
ACATTTCGCTGTGAAACTTTTAATACCAGCCCGGCTGAAGTTAAAATTACCTCGGCCCGACCAACAAAATTATTCTGATCTTCATTGTTCCATATTTTTTCAGGAAATATTCTTCTTTGTTATCTTTAATTTCTGAACTTCCGGAGTTTAGGAGATAAAGTATCTTTTAGAAAGAAAGTTGTGTATCAGAATGACTACACGGATCTCATCTTCACCTTTAGCTTCGTCTCCTTCACTCGGGCTTGCTTCTCCTAAAGAGTGAGCGAGACCGAATGAGTATTTCACAGGAGCTTTAAGTTAATAAATTTGAACAACAATGGCGAATTTTGAAATTGTGAGGCTTTAATCAAATTTGCTGACGTAATCAATTTGATCTATCTTTTCCTTATCGCCATTGTGAGCTCCAGCGGGCCCACTGTTGGGAACCCCCCTTTCAACCCCCCAGTTTGTCCGGTTTCACTGGGTTGCGTCAATCACGCCCAAGGCCTGTTCTTATACTTCCTATTAATTGGTTGTGACACTTTTACGCTTCAGCTAATAAGGGGGAGAGGAGGAAATAACAGGCAAAAATGGGGATTGGAGCAGGGAGTGAGTGGCTCGTATTGCTATCATAACAGGCTGTCTATTAAGTTCTAAGTCTTAAGAGGAATGTGAACCCAGCGCTCTTCATACAAACGGCGATAACGTTGGCCACCCCCTAAACCCTAACCTACAACCATAGTTTTTTTGTATGTTGTCATAATGTCTTAGAACTACGTTTGTATGTTTTAATTTTTTTAATATTCCTACTAGTTTTTAAAATATTGATGTTTTTGTTTTGTATGAAACTCCCAAAATGCAAATATTGACAAATATACGAAGAATATTACAAAAATCAAAACTTACAAACCTAGTTCCAAGGCACAATGACAACATACCAAAAAATAATTGCCGTAGGTTAAGGTTTAGAGGGTGGAAAACGTTATCGCCGTATGTATGGGGAGCGCTTTTTCGGGTTGGGGTCATACTCCTCTTAAGCGGAAATAATAAAGTACAAAACTTGTTTATTCTTATTTATTTTATTTTATTATTTGTTAAGTTGCATTTGTTTTGCATAATGCTTACCCCGCCACTCATCGCATCTGCAATCTCCTTGGTGTTGCGGATGTCTATGAGCGGTGATGATCACTTACCATCAAGAGACCCAGTTGCTCGTTTGCCTTTCTCCTATATACATATGTATTTATCTATCAAAGTATGTTCAGCCGTTGTCTAGTACCCATAGTACAAGCTTTGCTTAGTTTGGGACTAGGTCAATTGTTGGTTAAATTGTCTAAGGTCAATTGGTGTGAATTGTTATGAGATATTTATTTATTAATATTTGTTATAAGGCGATTATATAAGCAAATTTCTAAAGGTGATGTAACGGGGCGAGTGGGTCGAGGGCGGCCTCGGCGTACTTTTGTCCACCAATTTTGTGATGTCCTGAAGACAGGTTAAATCAGAAGTACCCGGAACCGCCGAGCATGTATGAAGAGAGGAATGTGTGTGGAGGACGCGAGGAAAGTATGCCAGGACCGGGGCAAATGGCGTTCTGTGGTCTCTGCCTATCCCAAAAGGAAACCGGCGTGAGCTTATAATAATAATATTTGTTATAACGTAGCCATTGTGGTAAAAAATCAGAGGCAAGTAATCTCAATATCATCCGAGTGAACGTACTACTTGTAGAATGAAGCTAAAATTGGATATATCCCATCGTCTGTGTAGTCAGATAGGCTGAATGTTAAACGTACGCAAACAGAAATCCAATTGTGTATCTTGACTTGGCGTATAAACCGTCCAGGAACAGATAGCACAGTCTATACACTAACGATTTTATTTAAACACGACTAGCGGACGCCCGGGACCTCGTTCACTTGGAATTAGTAGCCTATGTCTGTTAGGGATTGTTGTTTTCTATTAGAAAAGGAATTTTTGGAATCGGTTAAGTACTTCTAGAGATTACCCCTTGACTTACAAACAAACAATGTTACCACTTCATTATATTAGTGTGAGTGTAAATTAGTGTAGATTAGTGTGGAAAAGTGTAGACTAGTGTAGATGATTTCCAATCATATTTCTGTGCGGTCAGTGCACCAAGCACGTACTCTCTTGACAAGCGTTAACTCATTACGTAACTCAGTGCGTCAGTGCAGGAGATAGACACACTGTGTGTGTGTGTGTGTGTGTGTGTGTCGAGAAGGTTCAAATATTAATAACCAGCCAAAATTGGGTGGTAGGGCCTTGTGCAATGTCCGTCCGGATCGCTACCACCATCTTGCTAGCTAATCCTGCCGCTAAGCAGCAATGCTTGCACTGTTGTGTTCCGGCGTGGAGAGCAAGACCGCCGGTGTAATTACTGGCACAAGAGGTATTCCATCTTAGCCCTCTGGGTTGGCAACGCATCTGCAATGTCCTTCGAGTTGCGGGTGTCTATAGGCGGTGGTGATCACTTACCATCATATGACCCACTTGCTGTTTTCCTTCCTATTTCATAAAAAAATAGTATAAGAGTACAAAGCTCTTTCAAAACTATATGTTAGTAGTGTAGACATGCGTGTCTCTCCTACCGAGTTAGAAAGAGACGAATTGGTTACGTAACATCGTCAAATCAGTGCTAAGTGCTCAGGCTGTGATATCTGCGCCGTTAGCTAGCTCACTGCGTTGAAGTGGTGAGGTTGGCATAAGAGGTGAATTTCTCATCGACGCGGGCGCGCCTACCCTGGCCTGCACCTAGCACGAATGCTCTCGATACGCGTTAACTCGCTACGTAACTCGGTGCGTCTCTCTCCTACTGCGCTAGTTAGAACGAGACGCACTGAGTTACGTAGCGAGTTAAGAGGAGTGTGAACCCAACCCCAAAAAACGCTCCCCATCCAAACGGCGATAACGTTTTCCACCCTCTAAACCTTAACCTATGGCAATGATTTTTTGGTATGTTATCATTGTGCCCTAGAACTAGGTTTGTATCTTTTGATTTTTTAAATATTCTTCATAGATTTGACAATATTTGCATTTTAGTAGTTTCATACAAAACAAAAAAGTGTCAATGTTTTTGAAACTATTAAGAATATTTAAAAAATCTCAACATACTAACATAATTCTAGGGCATACTGACAACGTACAAAAAATCATGGCTATAGGCTATAGGTTAATGTTTAGAGGGTGGAAAACTTTATCGCCGTTTATATGGAGAGCGCTGGGTTCACACTCCTCTTAACGCGGTTCGAGAAGATTCGCGCTAGGTGCACAGGGTAGGCCGCGACAAAGGCAAACTTATCCTCTAAAGGAATCTCTTCTAGCTAACTTTTGAGCAAAAGAGAGAGGATAGTGTCCAAACAATGTGTATGATAGACAAACAATACAACGATGTCAGATCTTGTGCTACAAAGTTGATAGTAGCTAAAACTAATTTGTTCAAATTGAAACCTCCATTTTGAAGTCGGTTAAAAATAATATTCGTTCCATTCGTTGGTGAACCTTGAATAAATAAAATAAATAAATAATTTAAGAGCAAGAAAGCTTATTCATGAATTTCTAAATTATTCGTTGTTTTAAGTTTCTTTAGTTGGTTTTCACTTGCCTAGCCGAGAGCTAGCAGCAGCTTCTTCTTCTTCTTTCAGCAGCGTCTTGCTTGCAGAGTTTAGTAAAAATGAAAATCAGCGCTTCTGCTTGCAGCAGTATATGCTGAGTGGGGTCCTTTTCAGCATCAACCGTGTTATTTTGTAACTGTATTCTTTGTTTCTTATTCTTTTTGAATTAAACATTTTCTTTCTTTCTTTTAAAAGTTTGATTTAATCGTACTTACCTTACTGTATCTGAAGCCTAATACATTTTTGATTTTACTTAAAATAATTCGATAACTACCACTTCTCATCGATTGCAGTATAACTACTTATATCACCTTCTCTTTCCCACTCAAATACCAGACTATGGCTCTCTTCTTCACGCGCCAGCAATCCATAAATCAAACCCGAACCATAAATTAAGTGCAGTCCCCGAATATGAAATGGATTATTCAGTACTCAGAAATTGCTACACCTCATTGGTTCGGGCGTTTTGGTATTCCTTTTGTCGCAATAATGGAGGTTTAAAATTGAAGGACGACAAATGGAAATTGATATTACTAGATTTTTAAATGGAGGCAAACAACCGCTTGGCTATTTCAACAAACTAACCTAGTATTCTGATATTAGGCAATATTAAAGAAAGTTTTGCGAACCTTACTGTGTATCAAATGAAAGGGCTCGTTATGAGGGTCTCAAATATTGTTGTAAAATACATAGTTTTGATTTTATTCATTAAAGAAGACGAAAATTGACCATCTCCCCTGATATCCGAAACTATTCAGCCTGAAATTAAAAAAAAAAACCGCCCAAATGCGAGTTGGACTCGCGCACGAAGTGTTCCGTACCATTATCTATAATAAATATTTATTTCAATCTAGTTTTTAGTATTTGTTGTTATAGCGGCAACAGAAACACATCGTCTGTGAAAATTTCAACTTCCTAATTATCACGGTTCATGAGATACAGCCTGGTGACAGACGGACAGATGGACGGACGGACGGACAGCGGAATCTTAGTAATAGCACAGAATAATCGATGTAGCCAGTTGCTGGTTGCAGTATGGATGGGCCGGCTAAACCGGGTAATTACACTCTCACGGAACACCTGCGTGGGAACGAGAATGAGAACAACGGAAACGAAAGAAAGAAAAATATTTATAAACACAATTAAAAAGGTAAGGTAATCTTTGACAACAAAGGTAACGTCTTACTGCCAACGTCGGAATTAAGTGACATCGACAATTGATCCATTTATTCAATTGCTTGCAGTCTAACAGCGTATAACTTTGCATATCGACTGCACTTTTCCGCAGCGCCAGCAGCTGCAACTAACCCGCCAGTTCTGTAACTTGCCCCATAAATATTGCAACGGAAAATCTTGAGTGAAAAATGGAAAAAAACAAGTAAGCCGTTCTGTTCGGAATCGATAAAGCAGCCTGCGTTGTACCATTGTCGCTCGATTTTGCACTTCGTTGTTTAAAGAGGTTTAACAGCTTTATTTTAATAATTTCAAGGTAATATCCCTTTATTATATTCCATCATCATCATCATCATCATCTCAGCCACAAGAAGTCCACTGTTGGACATAGGCCTCCTCCATGGATTTCCAAAGTGACCGGTTGGAAGCAGCATGCAACCAGCGCCTTCCTGCCACCTGTATGAGGTCATCGGACCATCTTGTGGCTGGTCGTCCTACGCTGCGCTCGCCAATACGCGGCCGCCATTCGAGAACTTTTCGACCCCATCGGCCATCAGTTCTCCGTGCTATGTGCCCTGCCCACTGCCACTGCCATTATATTCCATATCTGTGTCTTATGTATCCTTTTTTGGGTATGGCGATAAATAGTTTTTATTATTTAGCTTCTGAACGTTCAAATAAATTTAAATGATTATGACAACACAAAGAAAAGTTAGGGTAATAACAGGACTCCAACCTGCAACATCAGCATTCCGTGTCTTGCGTTTTACAGTTTCGCCACATTACCAACTACCATTTCCTGCGAATTTTTCAATGTGTTTCGTCTTTACGGTCATTACATTATTGATTTTTTTAGGGTATAACTACCCGCGGTGTCATCTATGAGAAACTTAATCTTGGTCATTTATGAATGCCCGTTAGCTGGCGAGAGATGACGGCATTTGTTTTTATCATTTAAATTTATTTAAATGTTACAAAAAAATCGGAATTAAATTTCGATTACAAAAATCTTCTAAACGTTGATTAAATAAATACATATTTTTGATAGTTAAGAAACAAAAGTTGCTTGTGCTATGGGTACTAGACAACGAACATAAGACTTCTGTAGGTAAATAAGTATATACGTAAGTACATGTTACAGCCAAGACTTAGGTATAGTCGACCAAGAAATTGCTTGACCACATTTTTATGGTTTTTGTCTACACACATACTATCACAATTGCTCAATAACGCGTTCAAAAACCATAGAAAATGACCAGCATTATTACAACCAATGTTATTATAAGAATTTTCTTGTCTGTGGTAGTAGGTAAATCATTTCTTTATTGGGTAGTATCTCTTAGTAGTCTGTGTTTATTGGTGATCACATTATCGATATCTCTGACGTTATGAATTTATATTTGGAACAATTTTGAACGCGTTATTGAGCACTTATGATATGTGTGTAGATAAAATAATGTATGCAACTGTATATAATTAGGCCTTAAAACACTCGTGTGATCCTATTATGAAACTCGCTGACGCTCGTTTCATAAAAACACACTCGTGTTTTAAGGCCTCTCATTATATAGCAGTTGCATAAAATAGTATTATGCCCATCATATATCGTACCCGTCGGAAACCAAGGTGTGTCGCTAATTTTATCTACAGCAAGTTTATGACTAACTAAATAGTAATTATTACATTTCTTTGTATTTCTATTTTGCCATAATCTTAGATCATTAATTAGCCTTAAGTAGAAGCTTAAACAATCGCAAATCCATCGTAATTAACGCTTTCCGTTTACATTCGGCGGCTAATGGCGGGATTACACTAATACTCAGATATATCACGCAGTTGATTAATGCCGTAGTTATGACTGGCGTAGTTAACTTTGATTACGCATCGGCTACATAGACAATAGAGATGTGACTTCACTTATTTTGCTTCAAACTATCACCATTCAATATCGATTTTTTAGGGTTCTGTATACAAAAGGAAAAATGAACCCTAATAGGAAAACTTTGTTGTCTGTCTATCTTCCAAGACCCTTTCTTTCAGTAGCGCGTACAGCGGTTCTCTAACTTTAGCTTTTAGGAAAGCGAAATATTTGGCGGAGCTTTTAAATAAAAAATAGTGTTGAATTATCATCCAGAGAGGAGATTTGTATATTGTCATTATGACGAGAATTCACAAAGAGCCCCACAGAGGCATTGTGGAGCCCTAAGGCTCCAGGGAGCACACTTTGAGTATGGCTGGCGTAGAGGTATCAAGTTGAAATTAATAACAAATAGTCAGGTCCCGTCAAATACTGAGGTCTATCTTTCCCTACGTTTCTGTCAAATATTGTCACAGGAAAAAGAGGCACATAGAGATAAACTGACATAAGCTAAACTTGGCCGGTCATGTTACGGCCACGCCAATGGAGTCGACAAATGTACCCACGCAACGTCGTCACTCGAGGAAGTCAAACGCAATCAATACATTTCTATTGCGTTAAACTTAGGTAATAACACCAATTTATACAATCAGAAAAGCTTTTTATTGGCAATGAAAACTTTATAGAACACGAACATTGAAAGCTCGAACGACGAGAAAATGTTAAAACAATCACAAAAAGTTCGGTAATAAAGCCAGATGGAAAATATTTTCAATACAAACCGAAGGAGATTGCAATTTTAGTTTTTGAAATGAACTGTACACCCGTTGTGAGGTCTGCAAACGATAATCGAATAATACAAAGCAAGGGCTATGCTAGAAAAAGAGTAAATGCTTTAACTGTAGACAGCTATAACTGAGACTCTAAACTATAGTATTTTATGCAACTGTTGCATAATGAGGGGTCTTAAAACACGAGTGTGGTTTTATGAAACGAGCGTCAGCGAGATACATCAGGTTCGTTATAGTTCTTAGATCTAATTTGCAAAGTAACAGCTAGAAAAGATCGCTGCTTAGCGATAAGAGTTCATGTTGAATAACTTGTAAAACATTCCTGTCTGTGTTTATGTATATTTTTTATTCACACAAGGCCGATTGCTATCCGTTCTACTAGGAAAAAATATTATATGGAAAAGCTCATTAAGTGAGTCCAAAAATTAATTTGTCTACTTCAAAACATTTTTTTTTTTTAATCTCGTACGTTATTTAATTACAAACTTTTAAAATGCTTTAACATAATTATTTGTCACCAAATTCTCATCCTCGTCGTCCTATGTTTTTTTTTTCTCGCGTTTTTAAAAATCAGTCCAATAAAACGGTTCGCAGTGTCACTTTTAATAAGTAAATCCGAAGCTCGAACTAGATTTTCGTCGCATTTCCATCGATTCCGACAAGTACGTGCCAGTTAATAAGTTTAGCGAGCGTACGCGGCCAGAATCTAAAAAAAAGTATTTTTTTCTACACTTGTAACGTAAAACCAACCTTATCCAGCCCCAGTAAGAGCGTTCTTAACTGCTTCAAATCTCCGCTGCAGGTTATTTACTAGAAATGACCAATATTTTTCTACCATTCTGCTTCACAAAATACTACCGTATGTCCCGGCCATAACATCAAAGTAATATGCTTCTAAAGGGATGTCTACATGGTCACCTCGTTGCAGTACAGCAAAATGAACGTTTTTAGCTGGTAATAGAGTTGTAGCCATGCGGGATTGGCGCCGACCGTCGTGCTGTGTGTGGCGGGCTTAAGCGTAATTGTCTGTGCTCGTTAGGTTGGCTACACTGGGCTGCGGTGTTAGTTTGTACCATTTAGGAGCGGTGTTAAATGTAGCGGAGTATTTCGTATCGTTTGATTCAGTGTTCACTACAGGCGAGCCAAGAGCTGGCTCTGACTGATCGGCGATGAGTACTTAATAAACTTTAAGGGTAGTGGTTGGCGATCAAGTATAGGTAACGTAATGAGACTTGAGGTCAAGCACAATGCTGCACGTCATATGTCTACCGGAGGGTTTCCTTTGAAGTAAACAAAATGTATATGTATTTATATTGTATGACGCTATGTGGTCTTGTGTATAATCAGTCACCTCAACTCTCCACCATCCATGGAAACCCGCAACAACACGGAGATTGCAGATGAATTGGCAACCTATAGATCTAAGATGGAATACTTCTTGTGCCAGTAATTTCACCAGCTGTCTTGCTCTCCACACCGGAAAACAGTGCAAGCACTGCTGCTTAGATTAGCGAGTTGGATGGTTGTAGCGATCCGGACGGACTTTGTACGAGATCCTACCAAATACGCAAATTATTCTATTATTTTATGTGAAACTACCTTACGTATTTAGAAAATCTACAGACGCTAGTGCATATACATATTATAGTATTGGTTTGTATTTTTGTGTTCTTTCTTGATAATACCTTTGAATAGTATTTTCTTATGTTTTCGCGAGTTGTAGACATTGAAATAAAACAATAAATAGATAAATAAATCAAATATATATATATTTTTGGTTGAAAAAAGGCTTAATGCTGCGTTTGTTGCGGCGCATTCTTCTCAGCAGATGCCATTTCCGAAGCGCTGGTAGAGTCTGTAGTCTTATTGCGTTAAATACTTAATTAGAACGATTTCGTATTTAGTTTTTCATTAATTATTTTTCAAAATTGGGTAGTTTGAATTCTAAATTTTTGTCAGTCTGCCCGTGAACATGAGACCTGAAGGAGCTCGAAACATCGGGAATTATATTAGTTATAATTTAAAGTTAATTATACTAAATACTCACTATGTTATTTGACCCTCTCTAACATTAGATGTAGGTAAACAGTAAATGGTTAATTGTTATTGTTAGAGATAATGTTTACTTAGCTTTAAACACAGTTCACAGTGAAATTATTCAGACATAGTTTGATTAAGGTAGAATTTGTGGACGGCTTAGTGGCAAAACAACTATAACTATGAGTAAAATTAATTACAATAAATACTTATAATTTTGATAGATATCAGTCAAATTTATAACATTATCGGGACTTAAGCGCGATAGAAATATATTGTTGATTTACCTCGACGTTTCGGCCATGTTTCAATGGCCGTGGTCACGAGTACACTCGTTATAAATATGTGTGAAAGTCGCGAAAGTTTAAAACAAGATATCAGTCAAGTTCGATTTGAACTCATGCATAGTGAGAAATCTCTTAAATATTGAATAGAGTTTTAAATACGAGCACACTTTATACTTAATTTTTTTGACTAAACTGCAAAAATTGCGAATGGTTTTAAAACCAAGAACAACAACTTTTTATTGATTCACACAAGTAAACAAAATAAAAAACACGCACAGGGAAATTTTACATGGGATTCAACAGGTGGTCTTATCGCTAAGCAGCTCTTCCAGACAACCTTTGAAATGAAATTGATAACTTTACATAAACTTTTTTTTCTGACAACTAAAAGGCATGGTTCTACGGTACAATTTCTAGAAATGTGCTCTTTGCATTGTTAAGTCAAAGTTAAATTAATAGATTTTTGTAAAAAAACATGGTTAGACTGGAACCTATCTTCATAAAAAATGTTACTAGACAAAACAAGATAAGACTAATACTTTTAAAAAAAAACATTATTAAGGTGATAATATTGCGTTAGTGCTACAATAATGTTGCTATTATTATTGGCGTTTGAACAAAAACTATCAAAACCCATCGTGATATACTATTTCAAAGACAATGATCACTTTATTACCTTAAATTTTAACCAATTTTATACAAGATTTTCAACTCGCCTGTACCTACAACTGTTTTACAGAAAAAAGGGGAGGAGAAAAAACAAATTCCGTCCCTGAAAATTATGCGACGTATTTGGTACCCAATTAAGGGTTAGATTACGTCCAAATGAACTCGTTGGTATTTTATATGTCCCCTGCACGCCATTTATTTATATCGACGGTGGGTCACGCAACGTGGGTAACGCCTCGTTAATGAGTTTTTATTGGTTTGCGTACACGGCAATCATGAAAGGTATGATTTACCTGTAGATGTAAAAAAGACGGCCTTAGTGAGCGTGGCTTCACGTTGAAGTAGATAGTAGTATTTTCTACTTCAATGTGAAGTAGAAAATACGTAGATAAATAAATTATATATAATAATAATAAAAACAGTTATTCTCAAGCTACAAAAGGGCAATATTTAAACATAAAATACAACATAAAAGACTTAAATTATTTTGGCGACAATTTGGCATTGCTTCGTTACATCATCTCTTCTGATGCCAAGTTCTCAAGTGGTGAGCACCTGAACCGATGGAGCACGACACCCTTCGGCCAGAAGTCTGCACATAAGATGTTCTTTAGTAACGGCATAATAATAGCCCCGGGTTGTAATTGTCATTGTTTCATCCAAACAAACGATCAGATGAAAAAGAAAGAGATACAAATACGAAAATAGCTTCATACGAAGAAACTTCGGAGGTATTCTCTAAATACTTAAAATCCCTTTGTTAATCTACTATAAATAGGTAAAGTTTTTAGGTAAAATCTCTTATTTTTTTTCTTTGTTCCAAAATCTACCGTAACTCAACTGGCTAATGGTTGCAGTTTGTTTGGCTGCTTCTTGGCTTAAAGCCAGAACAGGCATTGCAAGAACGTGCATTTCCCTGAATTAGAATTAAATAAGTAATTGCTTATTTAAACGCCTTTTTAGGCGCCATTTCTTTGCGTTTAATAAACGTAAGTGATAGCTGCAGTCGGCGTGCAGTCATGAGAACTGCAAACCGACTGATCGATTTATAAGCAGTGGTGAACGCTTGTCATCAGGTGTCCAATACAAACATGATAAGTAATAGATATCCCTCTTTTATAAGAACTAGTGGACGCCCGCGACTTCGTTCGCGTTAAATTAGCAGCCTATGTCCGTCGGGGATAAAGCTTTCTATTGGTGAAAGAGTTTTTGGAATCCGCTCAGTAGTTCCAGAGATTACCCCTACGTACATATAATAAATAAACAAACAAACACAAAATTTACCTCTTTATTATACATATAAGTCAAAGTCAAAGTCAAAGTCAAAATATTTTATTCAGATTAGGCTTACAGGTAGCACTTATGAATGTCAAAAAATTTACCACCGGTTCGGAAAAACCTCTGATGAGAAGATACCGGCAAGAAACTCAACGAGGTGTAATTTTTTAAATAAATCAAAATTACAATGTTATTTTACATCTCAAATATTAAATTTTTTTACAATTTAACAATTTAACACAGCAGGTGTACAATCTTTGGAGCCAGGGATCGCCAATACAGATCGGGATCATTTCCAAACATCCTTGTCCAAGATATAGTCATTGATTTTATAATACCCCCGAGAAATTAATGTCTTCTTGACAATAGATTTAAATTTTGTATCATTTAGTTCAGTTATGTTTTTTGGAATTTTGTTGTAAAATCTTACACAATTTCCCATGAACGACTTATTGGTTTTAGCCAGTCTGTAAGTTGGAACTTTAAGCTTTCCTGTATTTCTAGTAGCCTTTGGCTTATCGACGTTGGTAGGGAAATTGCATATATTTTTCCTAACGTACATGATTATTTCAAAAATATATAGCGACGGTAGGGTTAAGGTGTCTATTTCCTTGAAAAATTCCCTTAATGACTCACGAGTATCCATATTATAAATTGCTCTAACTGCCCTTTTTTGCAAAATGAAAACTGACTCAATATCTGCAGCAGATCGCCATAAAATAAGGCCGTACGAAATAATGCTATTAAAATAGGCAAAATAGACCAACCGTGCCGTCGCTACATTGGTTAGCTGCCGAATTTTTCTTACTGCATATAAGTGTAGATGTAGATAGAAATAATGATCTTTGATCTATAAAATATCATGACAAACCATTACGAAAGATCGGTACCGGTAGATTTTGAATAGACAACCTCAAATAGACCTATTGTTCGTTACATAGTTTTTTTAAGGCACTGGTTTCACGACCGTTTAGCCTAGTGGTTAATGCCCCTGACTATGAATCTAGAGGTTCCGGGTTTGATTCCCGGAAGGGACAAATGTCTGGAGTATGATAAATATACGAATGTGTAAACCCGAGGATTGGATGTTATATGTATTTAAGTAGGTTATTTATCTATTTAGGTATGTTGTGATGATTTGGGCTTGCAGAGAGGATGGATGGAAGAAGATTTACAAAAAGGATGTATGAAGTGAGAGTCGATGGAAAAATGGGAAGTATTCCGAACAAATCGGAGACATTCTGGAGAAAGGCCAAGTCAGGAGTATCCTAAACCGACGAGCATGCATGAAGAATGTCATGAGAGTAAGTGAAGCGAAAGTTGTATGTCAGGATCGTAGCAAATGGAAATCCGTGTTCTCTACCTACCCCTCTGGGAAATAGGCATGATTTTATGTATGTGTGTGTTTATCTATTTAAGTATGTATATCCGTTGTCTAGTACCTATAGTACAAGCTTTTCTTAGTTTGGGACTAGTTCAATTGGTGTGAATTGTCCCGAGTATTTATTTACGAATGAGTTTAAGCACCTCGCTCGAAAAGTGAAAGAGTCGGCATGTAATAGTACTTTGTAGACAGTAAATTTAGTTTATTTGAAGGCATTTTATCCTTTATTCACGTCTAGAGCAGGAAACTGAATGCTTAAGTAATTTCCTTTCGACAAGTAAACTTCGGGACAGCTCTAACTTGTTTAGTTCCCTGCTGGGTAGTTGTAATGTATGGAAAAAGTTCGCCTAGCTTCTTTTAACTTGACGAACCAGTTCTATGCCCTTTTCTGCGTTTGTATTGCGATTGACAAGGAGTTTAACTTTTTATTTATTAAATAGTTAATAATTCAGTCGTTACCCTGTGGAGATCCATATCAATATCAATAAATTGAAACCAAACACCTTGCTACTTCGCGAAACTACGGAAAATGTTTGCGCGGAGTAGCAAGACTAGTTCTAGTTTACATTCTATTTAATAAATTATATTATATATATTTAATGTAAGCGAGTTCAAGATTCCTAGAACATACACTTGTAATCTAAGAGACTCTTCGCGTCCTAGGTATGTAGAACCCACGGCGAACAATTACTACGGTAAATAACAAGAATGTATGTCACACCCAGGTTGTTCATTGATATTTTCCAAGAAAGTGAGAGCAGTAGTAAGCAAGTATTTAAGTACAGATTTAAAAAACTTCTTCTAGATAATTTAGAGATACAAAATAAAAAGTAAAGATAATAGTAGTTAAGATAATTTCTAAAATGTATTAATTAGTTGGTCAACAGATGCAATAGGTTGAAAAATGTACAAGAAAATAAAGAGATAAGCAGGTGTGCGTAGTGAGTAAGTTTCGATGTGAGTAGGGAACTAATTAAGTATGGAAGTGAGTGCAGTACTCGCCAATAAACATTATTGTTTTGCGAATTTTTTGTAAAAGCTGTGTACCATTTTGTTATAAATAAATAAAATAAAATAAATAATATAGTTTATATTCTATTTATTTGGGACGCAACATGCGTCGATACTCTGGCGCCGTCCTACCTTGGCTCAACGGCATTAAAGGCAGGTGGAGCGGCTGCTACGGCGGAGGCAGCAAAACATCGCAAATATGCGTGTCTTGGCGACAATTTTATTTTTGCTGCCTTCGCCGTGGAGACCCTGGGCCCATGGGGACCCGACGCCCACATATTGTTCAAAAAACTAAAGAAAAAAATTGTCGACACCTCCGGTGACCCAAGGGCTGGCGCGTTCCTCGCCCAATATATTGGCATTGCCATTCAGAGAGGTAACGCCGCCAGCCTTTTGGGCACTCTGCCCAGAAACAGCGGCTTGGGTGACATTTTTAATTTTAATTTTAATTAGATTTTTAACCTTTCCAATTTTTTTTCTGTGATCACTTTGTTTCTTTTTTTTAATAAATAGCCCCATTTATTACTACTTTTCATGTATATTTATTTCAAATCTTTGGTTAGGTTTTTAATTTTTTTTTTTAAAGTAATAAAACAATATCAATACAAAACATAGAAACATTATAAAAACCTAACCTAGATTGCCGCTGGCAGCGAAGCCGGGGTCAAGCTACCGGTGGTTAGGGTCGCAGAGTGAAGAATCTCCTGACTATTCGTGACGTGTCCAGGAGTACCGCCTTCTGTATCTGACCCTTGATCCAACCTTCTAGAGAGAGTCTCTTCAGGTGTTGGTCGAGACTCTTCGCTAAATATATACCAGACCATTCGCTAGGACGACTCTCGGACAATGATTGTCGGGTCAACATCGCACATTATTATTATTATTGTTATATGCTCACGCCTGCTTCCCTTTGGGGTAGACAGATACCACAGAACGCCATTTGCTCCAGTCCTGACTTACTTCCTTCGCTTCCTCCACATACATTCCTCTATTCATTTATGCTAGGCGGATTTTCTATTTTTTTGTTTATTTATAATTATACAAACGTAACTTTACCTATGAAAGTTTTTTTTTAAATAGGAAGGCAAACAAGCTACTGGGTCACCTGATGGTAAGTGATCACCACCGTCTATAAACCGCAACACCAAGAAGATTGCAGATGCGTTGATACCCTAGAGGGCTAAGATGTACGTCTTGTACCAGTAAAGGCTTGCACCGGCTGTCTTGCTCTCCACGCTGGAACACAACAGTGCAAGCACTGCGGTTTAGCGGCAGAATTAGCGAGCAAGATGTTGGTAGCGATCCGCACAGGCCTTGCACAAGGTAACAAGAACAACCGTCAATCATAAATATTATTATATTTAACAAACGTATTAAAACTTCCTTGTAGGTTTAGGATTTTAATGTTTTCGCAGCAGAATAGTTTGCTTACCGATCCTTCATTTGTTATCATAAAGTTAGTTATAGAATTGTTATAAAATTAGTAGATACGTTATTTCCAGCGAGATTTTTGCGTATGTTATCGACTAGCTGCCGACCGCGGTTTTGCTCACGTAATTTTATATCATTTTTTTTCTCATACATTATTTGAGTATGTGTAGTTGACCAAGTTAATTGCTTAACTACTTTTGTACCTTATCTCTCTGTAATAGGGTGGCAACGCGGTCAAACCATTTCTTGGTCGACTATACAAATTCATACATTATAAGGCATTATAACTGAGTGTTTGTCTTAATCTACACTAATATAATAAAGACAGCGGATAGTAGGACCTTGTGCAAGGTCCATCCGGATCGCTACCACCATCTTGTTCGCTAAGTCTGCCGCTAAACAACAGTGCTTGCACTGTTGTGTTCCGGCGTGGAGAGCAAGACAGCCGGTGAAATTACTGGCACAAGAGATGTTCCATCTTAGCCCTCTGGGGTAACGCATCTGCAATCTCCTTGGTGTTACAAAAAAAAGAGGTAAACTTTGTTTGTTTATTTGTATGTAGGGGGTAATCTCAGAAACTGCTGAAACGATTCCGAAAATTCTTTCACTAATAGAAAGCTACACTATCCCTGACGGGCATAGGCTACTAATTCCACGCGAACGAAGTCGCGCGTTATTTATGTATGTATGTATGTAAATTCTTCATTGTACAAAAAACATAAATTAAAAAAAAGAGATACAGTGATGTACAAAGGCGAACTTATCCCTTTAAGGGATCTCTTCCAGTTAACTTTTGAGTTTGTGAAAGGAGTATCATAGTAGGGACAGACAAAGAGCAAGAGCTAAAAAAACATTTAAAATTAACATAGAATAAACTAATAGTTACAATTATAATAGTTAAAAATATTATAAGGCGTAGGTACATATTTAAATTTTTCAGGTAATATTTTTTAACTCGGTCTGAGTTTTTTTAAACATTTTATCTATTTTTTATTAGTTTTATTAAGCAGCAGAAACTTTTTAAGCATTTTGCTACACAAGGTCTAATCTTTTAACGAAAAGTGCTGTTTTATAAAGGTTTTCACGTGAAACAACCGTTTAGCTTGTAAAACACAACCTTTTCTTCTGGCGGTAGTCGGATTAAATTTAAAGTATACAATCCAAAACCCACGGGTTGCGGGTGGTACCTTGTGCAAGATCCGTCCGGATAGCTACCACCATCTTGCTCGTTAATCCTTCCGCTAAGCAGTGCTTGCACTGTTGTGTTCCGGCGTGGAGAGCAAGACAGCCAATGCAATTATTGGCACGAGAAGTATTCCATCTTAGCCCTCTAGAATGGCAACACATTCTGCAATCTCCTTAGTATTGCGGGTGTCTATACGCAGTGGTGATCACTCACCATCAGGTGACCCACTTGCTTGTTTGCCTTCCTGTTTTATAAAAAAAAAAACGCGGACAAAATCAGGTGTGAAATTTAGTCTTCCGATGCCACAACATCCTCCAGGTGACGGTGTAGCCATTTGTCATCGCTACTGTACTGCAATAGAGTTCTATTTCCCCTGGTGATTGGTAATGTTCGAGATTGTGTTTAGGGAAATACAAGCAAGAAACAACTGTGACAACTTAGAAATAAGGATAAAACTAAAGTGTCAAGACTCAAACATGGACAGAGTAGTGTAAATTTTAAGACAATCTGAAGTGAAAAATGGTGGAGGAAGAATTGCATTGCGATGTTTTGGTCAAGCATAAACTGTCCTTGTCAAAACCGTAGCTCTATGATGAAGTGTCTTTCGAAGGAGATCAAGAATATTTATTACAAGAACTGGTGACACCTCGTCGTACCCTATACAAAAGCTTGTTTGATTGTTGTTGTATGGTTGATGAAATAAGTTTTTACTGAGTTTTGAACTACTACACTGGCATGACGACAAATTGAGAGCCTCCACATTTAAACATAAAAAGGTACCCAGTCAGAACGAACTCTACTAACATAAAAAATATGTCACTTAAATACTTTCTCCGTATACTGACTTATAAACTCGCTTCTGACAAAAACAACCTTTATCAGCATTTCCACCAATGACATACGACTCCCGCGACAACGATGGAAATTGATGTCTCATTCACCGCGACAATAACATTTTACTAGAGATGTTACAGAGCTTTGTCTAAGCCCGACTCCGAAAGATCGGAATTCCCGGTTGATTTTATACCTCTGACTGCGACTTCTGCTCCGATAATTTTGAATCGGGGATCATAATGAAAAAAGCGTTGGTAGCTTTGGGGGACTCGTGATCGTGAGGTACCGAGTTCGATCCCCAACAATTGATATGTACTAATGAGTTTTTCTAACTTACGTACATTACCGAAGTACTGTAATAACCTCAGATTAATTAATGTTCTGAGATAATAACCAACATTCTAACGATGAGAGAAAACATCTCGAGAAAACCTGCACGGTCATGCAAATGAATATGTAACCATGATCCTATTAGTCTGGTTTCCCTGAGTTATGGAGTTCAGATGGCAAGCAATCCAATGCAG
This sequence comes from Ditula angustiorana, assembly GCA_963691745.1. Lineage (NCBI taxonomy): Eukaryota > Metazoa > Arthropoda > Insecta > Lepidoptera > Tortricidae > Ditula > Ditula angustiorana. The sequence goes on from OY829473.1 coordinate 467,168, forward strand.
TGTCTCTAGTTGTCAAGTCTAGGATCATGGTGAAAGCGTATCCCGAATGAAAAAACGGAAAATAATGCTAAGAAGCTGATGATGGAGGTTATGACGAAGATCGAAACGAAACGCAAAGAGAAATCGCGGCTAGAGCGTGTGTACTGTACTATTTCCGAAATATTGCCCGCGTCTCTCATGCAGTTGTATTTCTTTGTCGCTTCGTTTTGAGCTTCTTTTAATCTTATGAGTCGTGAATTAAATTTTTAACACTGTTTGAGTGTATTATCCTACTTATATTATGAGCTTACGGCTTCGGCTCTGTCTCCGATAAATAAAATTCGAAAATCTCCGATTCCGGTTAACCCACATTGTTCCATCTCTAATTTTTATTCCGCTACTGTGCGTCAACTTCCGTGTTTTATGTACCAAGTGACGCGTAAATCCAAGTGAAGAACGCCTATCTTACACAATGAGTGTGAAGGCGCAATGTATTGATGTGACATCTATGCTACATACGTTGACGATGTTATGATGGCATCGGGCACGGCACATACGCAGGTAGAGTGGTAATACTGGCCATTGGATTCCGGAACTAAAATCAGTTTTGGAATGAAACCCTAATGTGTTTTAAGAGAATTAGTGAATCAACTCTCAAAAGGCGATTCTCATAGAAACGGTGATCACGTTTTCCACCCTCTAAACCTTAACGTACAGCCATGATTTTGAAGTGTCATGTTGTTATGTCTTAGAACTAGGTTTGTATGTTTTTTCTCCATACATTTGAAAGTATTTGAACTATAGGAATTTAATACAAAACAAAAAGTGACAGTATTTAGATATGTACAAAATCTATAAAATCATATAACAAAATTAATTATATACTAACCGGATTCTACGTTCCAATATAGTCTTACCCCCTCATTCATGAAACGTTAACGATCTTTTTAAGCTAACAAATGTTTTGTCCCTTTCATTTGAAGGCAAACTTCACACAATGACAAAACAAGATTGAGAAACGAAACGAGAGATTGCAGACATAAAACAAGCTAACTAACAAACGTTTACGAAGCGTTTATGAATAAGAGGGTAAATGTGCAAAACCAAACTACATGTAAGGTACCAGTGCTTGGCATGCGTAGGACATTGTTTGTACCAGTAGTTGAGATAATTCTATCTCGTTTTTACTCGTATATTTCCGTATCTTCTCGTCAACTATTAGTTTTCTGTCAATAACTGGGTCCGTTACCTTAATAGTATTTTATCTACACACATATCATAAAGGCTAAATAACGCGTTCAAAAACCCTAGGAAATGACCAGCATTATTACAACCAATGTTATTATAAGAATTTTCTTGTCTGTGGTAGTAGGTAAATCTGTTCTTTATTGGTCATCACATTACCGATATCTCGTGACTGCTCGTGACGTTATGAATTTAAATTTGGAACAGCTGTCAAAATTCAAGTTGGTCTCTATTCTTGTATCCACAGATATTAAAACAGTTATCGATACGAAACGTCAACTCAGTATGTTTTTTTAATTTAAACGCACGACAGTTGATCTCGAGTGATATGACAATAGGGACTATATTCGTTCGTCTATGGTTTAAAAAAAACGTTCGTCTTGACGGATAGATCGAATGACAGAGTACCTTTTTAATATACATGGCGGCCATTAGTTGTCATTCGTTTTTGGTTTTTTGCTGTTACGGTTTTTTGCAGTTATGATATGTGTGTAGATAAAGTAATGTATGCAACTGTATATAATTAGGCCTTAAAACACTCGTGTGATCCTATTATGAAACTCGCTGACGCTCGTTTCATAAAACCACACTCGTGTTTTAAGGCCTCTCATTATATAGCAGTTGCATAAAATACTATTATGCAACTGTTGCATAATAAGGGGTATTAAAACACGAGTGTGGTTTTATGAAACGAGCGTACTTTACTTTATCTACACAGATATCATAAGTACTCTATGATGGGTTCAGAAGCCATAGGGCAATGACCTGCATTGCTACTAGCTACTAGTGCTAGGTACCTAGGAAATATCTATAGACTGTACACATTTAAATAATGCAATAAAAAATGAATTTGAACAAATATAGAAACAAATTAGAAAAATTCTTATAATAATATTGGTTGCTATAATGCTGGTCATTGCCTACGGTTTCTGAACGCATTATAGAGCATTTATGATATATGTGTAGATAAAGATTATTTCAAACATAAACTCAAACAACACAAGCCCCGTTCAAGTTGACCTATATCCAATAAAAAACACATTTTACTCACTGAAAGAAAAATACATAATTCATAAAAAGGGTAACAAAAGAAATAAGAAAAACTAAAGCCTCGCTACACAGGCAAACATTGGCTCACAGGTCATTAGGCGCGAAGATTCGTGTGTAAGCGCCCTTACAATAGGGCGAGCCATGCGGAAAAGTGAGAGGAGGAATTTTATGACGTGAGGTGGTAACGCAATGCGAGTGTTTATTTTTAACCCCTTCTTTATCCGACTATCGCCAGAAGGGAAGGTTATGTTTGAGGTGTATCTATGAATTTAGGTTTTTTTTTTATGAAATATGAAGACAAGTGGGTCACCTGATGGTAAGTGTACACCACCGCCTATAGACACCCGCAACATCGAAGAGATTGCAGATGCGTTCTCAGAGGGCTAAGATGGAATACCTCTTGTGCCAGTAATTACACCGGCTGTCATGCTCTCCACGTCGGAACACAACATGTATAGTCGACCAAGTAATTGCTTGGCCACTTTTGTACTCTATCCCATTGTAATACGGTCGAAAAGTGGTCAAGCAATTTCTGGTCGACTATACACACATTATTTCATTGTTAATAGTATGTATGTACAGTAAACAGATAATAATTATTTCGCATAGCTTTATATTCAGAATATAAAGTATTAGTAGGCATAAAATGATCTTACAAAACTGTTAGTAGCCATAAATATGTACGTAAGATCGTATAAAAGAAAACAAACTTTAACAAACCGTAATAAGGGTCGGATTTTCCAGCACTAATTTAGCAGTCCTAGAAAAATATATTAAAATTAGTAACAAAAGTACCTAGCTAATAATAAAATTGACAAAAATCTCCATCGTAATTAAGACCAGGATGAGCTGGGATAATTCTAATATTACGGGATCCCGGGATCCCGGGATCCCCGCTATTACCTCCCGTTTCGGAACTTTTATCAATCCCTAATTAACTTGCGAGTGTTTTTAATTAAATTTCGCGTTGATTTTTTTTAATTGGAGATTTTTAACGCAAACACTTTCGTGATTAGGGCTTTTCGGGATTGGCGAATTGTTTATTTTCGAGAGTCGTGTGCAAACACTGAATTTTCAGGAGCGGGAAAAATATATGAAATCCATTCAACCGAATCAATTAATGAGAAAGTCAGCTCACAACGGCGGATCGTCATTTGATTATGTTTTTTTTAACTAGGTAACTTCAAATCGTCTGTTTGTATTTTACTAACGATCGGCCCCTGCTGTGTATGTACGTGTAAAATTAGAATGTGAGATAATTTATTAAATTAAATTAAATTATAAACAAACAGACTTAAAAACTAACATTAAATCAAATTATAGACAACAAAATAATACGTCACAAACAGAATTAAAACGAATGTAAACACTAACTTAACCTAAAACCCCACTCCGCATCGCACTTGGCTCAAACGCGCCCATCACGCTTGCCGCGTTGCCCCGCTGTATGGCCAGCGAGATTTGCTGAACCAGGTACGACCCGGAGCGAGGCAACCTCTGTCCCGCAACCGACGACCTAACTCCCAGACCAACGATTTCGCCTCCACACCCCACGGGCCGGCCGTCTCAACCGCAACAGGCACGAAGTCGTACGTCGGCTCCAAAGCTGAGTATTTAAGATGCTTGAATTACGCTGCACTCTCTGCTGCGGACCCAGCACCCTAGAGGTGTGACTTAAGTATGATGGTGAGATTGACAGTCAGAGAACTTGCAAAAAACAAAACTTATTGTTAAAAATGTTGCATTAATAAAAAAAAGTCACTCTATTTAGCCATAATAAATAAATCCAAAGACTACGAAAAGCCTAATACGGCGCGATGCACCTTGAATAAAACTTAAAAATTCAGACTACATTTATAAACAAAAATTTTCCGATGTTCATCTTCAGAATATCAAAACTACCGTCTACTTGCACAAAAAATAGAACCCATCCAATACCCCGGTCGCCTGCTCTTGAAATATGGCTGGTTCACGACCGAAGCATCTGCATTTCAAAGCGAGAGTTCAATTGCAGACTGCAGTGGAACTTGCTAAATGTGCACATGTCCTGTTCCTACAACGCTTGACTAGAATACAAAAGGTGGGTTTGAGTCGCAGTTATTTAATTGTGTATGTACCTTATATTTTCATACATTCAAATTCAATTTAAAATGCTATATAATGAATGACAAAACAAAGAAAAATTCAACATCAGCATTCCGTGCCTTGCGTTTGCCAGTTTCGCCACATTCCCGCTACCATACCCTGCGAATTTCTCAATGTGTTTCGTCTTTACGGTCATTACATTATTGATTTTTGTTTGGGAAAACTACCCTCGGTGTCATGTATGAGAAACTTGATCAAGTTATCTCATTAACTTGGTCATAATATGAATGCCCGTTAGCTGACGAGAGAAAAGGCCATTTGATGTTAAATTTTTGAAATCGAAAAATTTTTAATTTACGATTTTTTTTTATTATAAAAAATGTACCTTTTATGTGTTTTTATTGCATTTGTACAGTCAAGGAACTTAATTCCCTACCCATTTCGTTAAAATGTCGTCTGACATTCGCAATCCATTAAGGTCGATATGTCAAACTAACGTCTTGCTCTATAGCTCTTATGGTGACAGTTTGCTAAATGCTTTTGAACCTTAAGTGGGTTGGAAATTTAATTCCTTGACTGTACCTGGGACTGTCCGTGGTGCAATCCGTTAAAATTTTTATCCTGCTGCTATCGGCGAGACCCTGTAATTGGCTTATTGTGTTTGCCGCTAATCTGTGTTTTTAGTATAAAAGCTTTTGGTTAGTTAAATATATAAATAAAATAAATAATAAATAAATATGACAAAACACTTTTTTCAATTGCTATGTTTTGAGCAAATATTCTCGTCCTTGGAAAGCAACTTTATTGGTAGCTAGCAACCCTCCCCGGCATCGTACTGGTACAATCGGGATGTAATATACCGTAATAAAAACCTTCCTTAAAAAAATCCCTAAATAACAATGAAAACCGTATCAAAATCTGTTGCGTGGTTTAAGAAGAGAAGGCGGTTGAAGATACACTGTAAAATTTCAGGAAAAATAAGAAAAATAGCGACTTAACTTTAAAATATATATTTTCAACGTCTAAAGGGATTTTATCTACACATATATCATAAATGCTCTATAATGCGTTTAGAAACCGTAGGAAACCGAATTTTTCTAATTTGTTTCTATTGTTGTTCAAATTCATTTTTTATTACATTATTTTGATGTGTACAGTCTATAGATATTTAATAGGTACCTAGCACTAGTAGCTAGCAGCAATGCAGGTCATTGCCCTATGGCTTCTGAACCCATCATAGAGTACTTATAATATGTGTGTAGATAAAGGTAATGTATGCAACTGTACATAATTAGGTCTTAAAACACTCGTGTGATCCTATTATGAAACTCGCTGACGCTCGTTTCATAAAATCACAATCGTGTTTTAAGACTCCTCATTATGCAACAGTTGCATAAAATACTATTAACGCGGGATTTTAACCGTACGACGTATGACGTGCGTCTACGAGTAGTCTACTCGTGACCACGGCCGTTGCAGTACAGTCAAAACGTCGATTTAAATTAACAATGATTTTGTCGCAGGAAAGTTACCTCGTTATAAATAGGTAAATATGTGAGAAAATCATGAAAATTAAAACAACTACTTTTTTTTGGAATTTAAAGTTGCCAGTCACTTTTTTGTGTCGTTGCACTGCTTTGCAACTTGCAATGCATGTATGAACAAAGTTTTGATTTTATATGCTTTTTTTTTTATGTGTGCATGCGGCAAAAGAAAAAATGTTTACCTACCTAACTTGCTTTTCCAGATACTCGGGATATGTATACAAAAAGAGAAAGATAAAGAGGCAGTTCGCTTTTCATTTGCATTTTTAATGTGGTTTATGCAATTTACGTGCAATTTCAAGTAAATTCAAGAAAAAAATGGTTTAATCTGTTTTGCCAAGTTTCTGTCTTTCTTTCAAATATCCAAACATCAATGGTATAGTATTAGTATGATAATTTGTAAACAGTTTATTTATTTTAAGATTTTAGTTAATTTTCCCTGAATATTGTTTCTTTGACCTTACATAATAATTTTATAAAAAAAAGCAATTTTCTTCTTTGTCATCTTTTAATCATTCAATGCAAATTAAAGTTATTGTACTTATTTTAACTTCAAAAAAATGAATGATGATGATGATACTTAATACCTTTTTCACGAATTAGTCAGTTAGAAAACGCAGCTGTTCAGCATAAAGCGTTTGGCATGAAAGCTAGTCACAGTCAGTCCAGGGTGACATGACCGAAAGCCTGACCAAAAAGCCTTTGTCGTGTGTAAACAATTTATGCTGGAAACGCTTTGTTGTGGACTGGACGTGTTTAATAACAGCTGGCACGTTTTGGACGTCAAATCCAAGCTTAAGCCTTGACATCAAAAAGCTGTGAGAATGTTTTAAGTCTCAAAAATAGAAATAACACTTAGTTTGCGGGTGGTAGGACGTTGTGCAATCATGCTCGCTAATCCAGCCGCTAAGCAGCAGTGCTTGCACTGTTGTGTTCTAGCGTGGAAAGCAAGACAGCCGGTGTAATTACTGGCACAAGAGGTATTCCATCTTAGCCGTCTGAGTTACACCGTATCTATCACCTTGGTGTGGCGGAGTTGCGGGTGTCTATTGGTGGTGGTGATCACTTACCATCAGATGACCAACTTGCTCGCTTGCCTTGCTTTTTTATAAAATAAAAAATATAAACAATTAAAAATAATACACTCTTTGATCTCTACCAAGACACCATTACGAACAATCGACACCGGTAGAATCCAAATAGATAACCGAAATTAGACTTTATCGTTCGTTGCGGATTTTTTTTACTGACCGCAGGCAAACAAGCAAATGGGTTACTTGAAAGGTAGTAGTTGCCGCTTCCCATGGGAGCCAGCCACCCAACACAATCACCGATACGTAGCCAGCCTAAAATTCGAAAGAAAACTTCTAATACAGCATAACTAAACCCCAGAGAAAATACGAGAAACGAACCAAGAAACTGCCTCAGTATGCAACAAGCATCGAATGCTCGTCAAACAAACGTGCATTGAGTAACTCGAAACGTCAAACAGAATTCAGTATCGTAAATTGTACGCTGCTATTTCTTGGAACTAACTCCGGCACGGTTTTAAAGAACTGACTGTGAAATTCAAATTCAAATTCAAATCAAATCATTTATTTCGGACTTTGAGTCCATAGTGTTAGAAGTTACAAACTTAAAGCTATGGTTAGTATTTTATTATGATGCTAAACTTAAATTAAATTAAAGGCGCCTGGGCACCGGCATTACAGGGGCGTGCAGTTGCACATAACGCAACAGAAGCGGCGAGTGCCAGCGGTGGGCTAGCATGCTCAGGATACTATTCGAGCTGCCACGACTGCGATTGAGGAGAGACGCACATCGTTTTTCTCATGATGGTAAAAAAGCAGTCTGTATGCGCCTCCGCGAACATTGCCGACGCACGACAATACCGTGGCAACCCGAACAACATCCTGAACGCGTCATTATATTGAACGCGCAACGCGCCGTGTGCCCGCCGAGTAAAGTTACTCCACAGGTTAAATAAAAGTAGATAAAACAGTGGAATAACCTTTTCATCTCTCATAATATATTAGAGAGCGGGGCGTTATATAACTGATAGGCCTGCAGAAAGTAATATCTGGCGGCACATGTGCTGAAAGTAATAAAAAAAACTAAGGCCATGGCAATGGTCAATTCAGCCAGTTTAACCTACATAAGTGCTTGGTAGCATTGTTACAGCACGTAAACAATATTAATTTTCTTAATTTTTTTTTAATCCATGATGGCGGATAGTTTGTTGAAATACAAATTTTTGCAAAACTTTTTTATTATCTAAGACGTTTTCTGCTTTTCTCGTGGTCGAAATGAAAAGCAGAGTGTTTAAATTGGATGAGTTCCACACTCGAACTATTTCAAAACGTCTTTTATTTTCGGTTAAGACCATCGTCGTACTTAACTGTGCCTCGGCATTGTACAGAGTGGGGTATCTTTTCGGTGCTTAGTTGTAAGTTCAATCTTTAAGCACCTAATAAACTATCAATTTTCTGTGCTTCAATTTCACTTTAATTATACTGACCTATAAATAATGGACTTCTAGGCAGCGTTTAAAAAATTACCTCAAAAGTCGAACAAAAAGTACTCCACAATCGCTCGCGCTGCTAGTCTGTCTTGGCACTGCTGTCAATACTATTATTTTGTAAAAAAAACCTATTTGCAACGAAACTTAATAAATTATTATTTTATACAGTTAGACGTAAAATTTAAAATCCAATGACTATAAATGATAAACTAATAATTTGCATTTGTAACATTGGCGTCAACCTGTATTTTCATTACGGTCCGTTTTCTGCTGTCATTTAGTATGACACTGTACAGTCAGCGTCAAATATACCCGAACGGGCAAGGTGTCAAAAATATCTGAACTCGACTCTATTGTCAAATACGCTCGGGCGCGCTCAGATATTTTTGACCACCTTGCCCGCTCTGGTATATTTGACGCTGACTGTACATCCATACATTACAATATCATTGTTTAATTACAATCAAATGCTTTACAAAACTATTAACAGCCAAAGTCTCAACTCAGCAAAACTCCCTTTAATGTTATCATACCTGACTGTAACGTTCCGCCGTTCAAAAGGCAAGCAAGCCTTCTTGTATCCTCATCCCTTATTCATGTGGGGGGTAAACACGCGTAATGTGAACGTACTTGTGGATGCCGTTTTTATCTCGACCGTTCTAATGGATGGAAAGCAATGCGAGGATTGGATTTTAAGAGTCAATACTGTGTTTTTGTCAGAGGGTATTCACGGCTGTCTGACTGACAGACAACATGTTGTCGTATTAATAAAGCGGATCACTCACGTATTTTTGCGTCGGGAAATGCCCGACATGTTTCGGACCAGTCCGTGGTCCTTAATCATGAGCCCCCGCGGCGGTGGCGCGACGACGACTCCCACCGCGACGACTGTCGTCGTCGCGCCACCGCCGCGGGGGCTCATGATTAAGGACCACGGACTGGTCCGAAACATGTCGGGCATTTCCCGACGCAAAAATACGTGAGTGATCCGCTTTATTAATATGTCTGAGTCTCACGGTAGTTTCATGTTAAAAACATGTTGTCGGTAACTCGGGTAGTACCGTCAAGTAATTTGATGCCTGCCACTGTAAAACCTTTTCTAAATAAAATTCATAATGACTTCTGAATAAACGACATATTTAATATCTCAGTTGATATTCTTAATAGTTTTTAAAATATTTGCGTTTCAGTAGTTTCATGTTTCATTCAAAAGAAAAAGCGACAATACTTTCAAAACTATAAGAAATATTTAAAAAAACAAAACATGCAAATCTAGTACTAGAGCATAAGAACAGCATATCAAAAAATCACGGCAACAGCATGTTAAGACGGTGTAGAACGTTATAAGTCAAAGTCAATAGTATTTTATGCAACTGCTATATAATGAGAGGCCTTAAAACACGAGTGTGGTTTTATGAAACGAGCGTCAGCGAGTTTCATAATAGGATCACACGAGTGTTTTAAGGCCTAATTATATACAGTTGCATACATTACTTTATCTACACGCATATCATAACTGCAAAAAACCGTAACAGCAAAAAACCAACAAACGAATGACAACTAATGGCGGCCATGTATATTAAAAAGGTACTCTGTGATTCGATCTATCCGTCAAGACGAACGTTTTTTTAAACCATAGACGAATGAATGAAGTCCCTATTGTCATGTCACTCGAGATCAAATGTCGTGCGTTTAAATTAAAAAAAACATACTGAGTTGACGTTTCGTATCGATAACTGTTTTGATATCTGTGGATACTAGAATAGAGACCAACTTGAATTTTGACAGCTGTTCCAAATATAAATTAATAACGTCACGAGCAGTCACGAGATATCGGTAATATGATGACAAAAGCCAATAAAGAACAGATTTACCTACTGCCACAGACAAGAAAATTCTTATAATAACATTGGTTGTAATAATGCTGGTCATTTCCTATAGGGTTTTTGAACGCGTTATTGAGCCTTTATGATATGTGTGTAGATAATAGTCTTAATAGGAACTATTAACTCAACTGTTTAGCCTGGTGATGGAGTTTCGTATGGAAGCAAAGGAGGATGGGTTTTGTATAACAAATATCCAGCAAGTAGGTGAGTAAGTGATGAAGACAACGGCGTAAGTTTCGCAGTTTTAACAAGGTAATTTGTTCCTGTTTGTCTTATTGTCTCTACATATCAAAGTCATCCAACCCGTCCCAAGCAGTCTTCTATAAGTTTTATCCTGAGGGTCGAGCGGTTGGAGTCCCGCCACACCGTCAACTTTACGTCCTTTGTGGTGCGAGTGCCAACCGATCATCTGTCGACCTTCATAAAGCAGGAATTCTGGCCGAAGGGAGTCTCTTTCCGTCGTTTTCGCGAACGGTTGCTTGACACCCCGAAACTAACACATCTCCGAAGTAAAGTGCTAATTTTATATGTTTTACCAAAATTAAAAGATGTATGCTAGTCTGTAAGGATTTTTTCTGTGGGCTTAAGCAGCCTGAAATAAATTTAATGGTCCTTTTGCATAGCAGAGCGAAGAAGCATGTCGTGAAAGTGAGACCTCCACGTCCTTATGTTAAGCCAAGTTGTGTTTCTTGCCGCCGTGCCAAGCGCGAGGCGTGACGTGCCAACATCTGGCAATGTGCCAGCCGCTAGTTTCCTGCCTCTAATTAAATCCACTCTATTCATACGCTGGACAGATGCTTGAAGCCGCTTTTAAATAATGGATGCATGAAATTATGATCGTAGTTCTAGAGTGAACGCTTAACTTATGGCAAGGCTCGCGTGGGATTCATTCTTTCATAATGATAAATACCTATTTATACCTAAACGGTAAGTCGGTCGGTCGGCCGGTGGATGTGTTGCTAATCCTGAGGGCTAAGTTCCAACTTGCTAGCTTGCACTGTTGTGTTCCGGCGTGGAGAGAAAAACAGCCGGTGTAATTACTGGCACAAGATCTATTCCATCTTAGCCCTCTGAGTTGGCTACGCATCTGCGATCCCTTTGGTGTTGCCGGTGTCTATAGGTGGAGGTGATCACTAAACATCTGGTGACTCATTTGCTTGTTTGCCTTTCTATTTTATAAAAAAAAATCGGTTTAACTTTTAAGTTTTTTAATATTAAATATAAAAGCATATTTTTTAAATTATTTTAACGCTAATCATCCTTATCGTCCGGGCAGGTCTGGAAAGCAGGATTCAAATACGTGGTCGTTGGAGCTTTGTAGACCTGGTTTATCTCTTCACATTCCATTTCCTGAGGAAAATAGAGAAGGTCATCGAAAATCATTTTTATTTCACTATGCCATTGCAACATGATCCAATACTAATCTATTTATGGTCTTCAGGTGGGACACCAATGGCATAGCTTGTTCTGGATAGGCTCTGTACTAAAATTTGTCAGGGGGGCCTTCCACTAGCGTTGCGTCATTATATCAAACTATCGATAGTATTGTTGACAGTATTGTCGTCAGTACCTCGAAAAATAGTCACAATATCGAAAGGCCTATCCATAGTATCAATGGTCGTTAAAAACCAATACTAAGGATAGGCATCAATACTATTATTGCTACTATCGATAGTATTGCTTTTCGATAGTATCGATAGGATTGAATTGTCCTGCTAACTGCATAATAAAAAGTTAAGGGTGTTTCTACATCAATCAGTCAATTGCATCGATTACTTAATGGTGAATGTATCAATCGACGTCGATCGTGAGTTGTTACTAATCTATACCACACTAATTGATCGATCATTGATCTAGGGCATCGATTGAGTAGTAGGTAGCTTTTTATACAGCTGCCTTTACCTGTGCTGCCTTCAGGAACTGCTTGTACTCTCGACGGTCCCGAATTGTCGTCAGCAACTTCCACGCCACCAGCGTCAAGATACCAACGAGGATCAGCACCACCGCGGATATCACGCCGATTACTGACAAACACACAACATTCCGTAAGGTATAGATTTGACGATCAAAAGGTTTAAAATATCAACAACAACAACAACAAATGGTAAATATATTTTCTATAAAAAAATAAGCTTAGTTGCCTACGCAAGTTTGAAATCGTATTTGCCAAATGTTTGTTTTACCTCAATCATTGTTTGACCTAAAGTTTTTTGCGCTGTAATGGTAAACTTTTCAGGAAGTTTATAAAATAAACCTAAGCTTAGATAGGTTTTTAATAACTTACACTTTCAGCAAAAAATAATACATTAGGACAAATAAAACGTTTGGCAAGCGTTACATTTTTATATCATCTATGCAGGTTCGGGCATGTTAGAGAATACCACTGAAACGACATAATATAGTTTTACTTACAAATTTGACTTTCTTGGCAATTTTTCTCGTTCAGTACAAACAGCATGATCGTATGATCCTCATTGTAAATATAGGAATAGTTGGCATAGCACCCGAAGTCCATCCTGATGTTTAAACAGGCATTCCATTCACTTCTTAACTCCTCAGGAATCTCAGGCAACTTCATGGCAGTCAGGTTGCCACCGCAGATGTCTTCACACTGGCCGTTCTCGTGGTGGCATTTTATGCAGGGGATGAGCCTTCTGCATTGCCTTTGGTGGCAATCGAAGCATGGTGTCTGACCGCAGTAGTGATCTTGGTAAGAGCGGACATCCCACTTGGATAGACCGTAGCAGTCGCACGCGCCGCACCGACATCGCCCTCTGTTGTTGCATTCCTGAAAATTGAGAGAACACCATCTAATGCGTTATTTTAGCACCAAAAGCATGGAAAACTTACGTAAACTAGTCCAGTTTTTAATAAAAAAGATGAAAAACGAAACTGTGGGTCACATGATGAGCGGTGAGATTACCAGCGCCCATGGGAGCCTCAGTCCTAATAGAGTCAGTGATACATTTCTGGCTTTTAATTTCTCACACTCCTTAGTCTACAGGTCTTATCAGTCACAGAAATCAGATAAATATTATTTACTCATAAAAACACGGTGTACAAAAAGCGATGTCAGAGTTTAAATTGTCTTGTGCTAAGTTTAAAGCAACCTACATTTTTGCCATTTCTACCCATCTCTCACCTGTTGATTGTCAATGCAAGCCACGTTAGACTCAGAGCATTCGCACGCCGGCCCAGACCAGCCAGCGTCGCACGCGCACTTGCCGTCATTGCATTTGCCACGCTCTGAGCAAAGGCTACCGTAGCGGTCTCTCGGACAATTGTTTATGAGAGTTTCACAGAAATTTCCACTATACCTGCAAACAGAGGGTCCCTTCTCGATTTTTCGTATCCAAAATAGGCAGATTACACATTTATGAAATCCTTTTCGCGTTTTTTACTATCAATTTAAGAAGGCACAAATCATTAAATCGGAAACTGGTCAAACCTGAAACATTTTAAAGAGCCAAGTCAGGAGTACCTGACTACTTGACCTAGGTGGTAAATTTTATGACAGTCACAAGTGCTTTCTGTAAGCTTAGTCTGAATAAAGATATATTGACTTTGATTTTGACCCCAAACCGACGAACATGCATGAAGGACTTTATGAGAGAAACTGAAGCAAAAGTTATGAGCCAGGATTGTAGCAAGTGGAAATTCGTGGTCTCTGCCTACCTCTCCGGGAAACAGGCATGACTTTATGTATGTACCTATGTATAAATCATCAGTGCATCACAATCATGTTGCAGAGCATTCTGTCTCAAATCTTACCCATGATAACAGTTGCATTTTCCGCAGAAGCAGCTGCCATGACCACTGCACTCTATGTCCGTCCCATTGGGCTTACATTCGGAATTGGCCTCCAGACAACCGCAGGTTGGACCAAACCTGACAACGAAATAACCATTAAAAGTCGTCTATTGTTCGAATTTCCCGATTGTTGTTTAAATTATTGTTATAAATGTGCATATACTAAAGATTATGTCTTCTTGTTTCTTACTTTTACCATAAAACCAATTTCTAAGCAAACAGAGAATTTGCATATTGAGAGTGGACATAAGTTAACTTTTCTCAGAAATGCATAGTTGCCAGTCAAAAGCGTCAAAATTGGATGAATTCTTGGTAAAAGGAGTTGTGGGCAAGTAACAGCTAGTTTGTACACTTTATCAAAGTAAAAAAATATACCCAACGTGATCCGATCAAGCATAACATGGAAATTTGAATTTTACAAAGAAACAAACTGGAAACAAAACAATATTTATCACAAACTATTTCCACCTGTTAAAGAAACCTCTGACCATGACGGTAAGTATAATTTTTTTTAAATAAATTCTATTCATTATGCAAAAACTACATTTAGTCGTAAACGTGCCACATTTGTTGTAACAAATAAATTGAACATAATAGTAAAAGCTCATACTTGTCCTCATAGCATTCACAAACACCACAGTTCAGGTTTCCAGCGTAGCTGCATGCCGGTGAATTCTTCTCCATGTTATAATCACATTCACAAGCTGCGATCACATTTATATCCAACGATATATCTTCCCTTAAACCTTTAGGATTAATTCCTAAGTTTAGGTGCTTTTCTCCAAAATACTTCAACAGAGTTATAGTTCCAGTAAAGTGCTTTTCTTCCCCTTTCTCTACTTTACAAACCGCTACGTCATTGTTAATTTCTCCACAATCAGGTTCAAAGATAATGTTCAAATATTTTTCGTGCTGAGATGTAATGTTCGCTCGTAGCACAATATTTTGGGATATGCTCTGAAATATATTTTAATGTAAAATAATATGTCCCTTTGTAACAATGTATACATTACAATACAAATGTACTTTATTAAATAAAAAATTCACTTTTTCACATAATTATAAGTAAATCTTAAAATAAATATAGCTTTCCAAAAGGAAGAGTTAGTTAGTATCTAATAATACAAAATGTCTGAACTAAGAACTAGCCCTCCAACTTTATTACTACACAGTAGGAACTATCTTCATTCAACAAACCTCATATATCTCCTTTAAACGGGAAGTAATAGCCCTTTCCTCATAACGCTCATAAAAAGACCCAGTCACTGCTTTCTTCAGATTGTTGTATACTGACTCATCAGATAAACTTGAAACGAAGAAAATTGATATCTGTTCATCGGTCGCCATTTTGTTTATAATCCCAACGGATGGGTAATCCATTTCTTTTTCCATTTTATAAAACCCTTGATCGTCTAGGTAACATCCTCCATCGTAAGGCTTAAATATACCAGCATGTATCCCATCTCCTGCTGAATGGTACGACGCATCTGTTAAATGCACTAAAATCTTTCGCGACTGGTCTCTCCAATTTATTTGTCTTTTGCATGCTATGGCCTGCGCAATGCCATCTAGGCCGCTCTCTGGATGATCATAGTTTGCCCCAAAGGTAATCCCATTAAGTATTGAATCAAATGCTGTCATGTCATCCGTAAGGTTTAATTGATGTTTAAAGGAATAGGTTTCATTTGCGATAATGTTGCTGCAAATAAATAATTCTTTATTAACGTTACAAGCAAAATATTTCATATCGCTCAGAAAGTAACGGTCCCAGTCCTTGACAGTAACTTGACAGTCCCTATAGTTGGAGATAAGATACGCAAATATATGAATAAAAACCTGAAACAATGATGTCACCTACTAGTAAAAGCAATGTTCTACGCGTGTCAAACTCTAGTACACTTACCTTATTCAAGTATTAGAAACATGTTTAATAAACATAACAAGTGATACTATTTGACATAGTTATAAACATTTCCATGCTAAATGTATAAATCCTGTCAAATACTCGTAATGGTTTATTAAGCAGGAGACCGATGATACTCTTAGAACATTTTCACTGTTAGAAAAAGATGGATTCTTTAAGTTTGTCAGTTCAATACAAGGCAAAGAAAGATCCCCATCTTCCCTACTATCTTTACTTACTTATGAAAGGGCAACATATTTTTGTCAATGAACGTTCCCAGACCCATGTAGACATCCTTAGTCAGGGTTCTCATTGTGTTGAAAATATTCTTGCTCTGCTTCAACAGGTCTTGTTTGAAGAATTCCGTAGATTTAGAGACATCTAGCAGAAAATAAACGTCTACAGGAAAGTTTACAGCAGCTTTATAAGAAAAGTTGAACGATATGGGCTCTCCTATTCGAACGTTCAGACGTAATTTTTGAGGTTTCAGCTGTATCGTGTGGCCAAAGGTGGAATTAAAGTCTTGAAATTTGACAGTCGTGATATTGCTCTTTGGATTTTGAAAATCCTTTATAGAACACCATGATTCTTTAGTTATCGTGGACGCTGGTCGACATCTGTTGCCCAATTCAAAGACCTGAAAAAAACATACTAAGTGGTTCAAAAAGCAATTAAGAGAAGAGAAGAGTAAATTAGATTCAAGCGTTATTTGTCTATATCGACAAATTGGAAAAAGTTACCCTTGAAACTCAACGAAATCGGTTTTGCTAAGTAGCAACAAAAAGGTTAATTCATGTGTTATAAATCCCTATAAAGCTCTAACATGATCCAAGTCTGTTTTATCTCTTTCATACGACGTTAGTTAGACAGAGTCACAGGGAGTGATGTAAATTCATCCTGAGAGAATATACCTAAACGATACAATTCTCCATTACAGCTTGTTGTATCTGGAGATGCATTTCGCACACTAAAATAGTGTATAGGTAAGTAAAGATTAATATTTTGATTAAGTTTTACTCACAAATATGGATTTATTATGGTCTGAAAGAAAGGCAAGACCAGTTAATAATAATATCAGTTTCATAACGAATTTGTAACAATTTACATCAGTTTAGTAACGATTTCATTCTTAAGTCGTTACGAAACCGTTACGAAACTAATATTAATGATTTTAATAACGGTACAATGTTACCAACTTCGACCCATAAATGTTTTTTCTTATTACTAAGCCAGTCATGTGCCGTAATGGAAGTAAAAGCAATTAACCAATCACCTCAGATGAGCACCAAGCACAAATATTCGGGTCCGAAATGCACTCGTGACAAGTATTCCAGTCGCATGGTTGCTGACTCAGCACCTGTCGGGAACTGAGCACTATAAAACACAACAACCGTATTTTCATTTCAAAGACCACTGACGTACTGATAAACAACTCATGCTAACAGGAAAGAATTGCTTCAATTAACAGTAAAATTGTCCTGTTAGTGAACAATTTGAACCTAAATTATGAGCACAACTTTACTATAGTACGGCTTTTGTATATTCAAATAGTTTTGATAATAGTTGCGAACAATGGTTGGTATTACATAATAATGTCGGAGTAACAAAGGTACTTAAAATATCTGAACACCCTTTAAAACCTTTGACTATAGACACTTGTTTTAATTATTATAAATATAGTAATGATAATTATACAAAACAAAAAAACCGTACCTCAAAACGAAATAAAGGAACCCCTTACCAGATCACTTCATTGTCCGTCTGTCAAGACCCCTTTTTTTCAAGAACGCATAGAGGTATTAAGTTAAAATTATTATCAAATTCTTATGTTTTCAATTCCTTGAAGCTGAGAAAAAATCTAAGTTCTAAGTCAATGCAATCAAGAGGTACGACTGTTTATGCCGCATATTCAATAGATACTGGCAAGGTAAGCAGAAATCTAAAGGGTACTTCCCGTTGATCTACAATCATAAAAATTGGCTAAAAGCTATATCTTATAGCACAAATACAGGAAAAAATTCCAAAAACTATAAATTTGTAGTATGAACCTCACAAAAAACATTTATTTTGAGGTTTACACATTTATATTTGCATTTGGTAAATTGACCGCGACCTAATGTCAATGTATGAGTCATCCAATGGTAAATTTAAGTTTGTCCTATAATTAACTTTATCTTTTGTTAGAGCAAGCTCTCACATTTGGCCGTATTTATATATAATATATATATTGTAGCTTAAAGATATTTTATCCTTATTTGCCATCGTAATGTATAGTTTCAACAAAAAGGCACAAAACATTATTTATCGAAAAATAACTCTGCTAACTTTTATGAATATTATTTGCATCGTTTGGTTATTTATTTTAACAAGATTCTCTTTTTATTTTAACATCGTAGAGTAAAAACACATTATGAGAGACAAAATTGGGCTCGAAAAGGTAAACAAAAGTTAAGTGAAAATACGTCCAAAGCCATTTCGCAAATTACAAACGGTCTGAACTTTGCCCATACATTATTGTCGTCAATAAACCCGGGGAAGGGTGGAGCGCATATATATTTCAATTTTTATTCGATGCCCCTTTCCGCACGAAATAATCAGTTATTTGTCATTCAATTGTTCGAATAAGCGATGACGTTATCCTTCATAGCTGAATTCCACCGGAACGAAAAGCATTGCGAGGATTTGTTGCTAAAAATATAGAAGAGCATATATATCTGCTTTCTAAAATATGTGTAGCTTTTATCCACTGAAAAAAAAATTGATTTTTTTTATGAAATAGGAAGGCAAATAAGCAAGTGGGTCCCCTGATGGCAAGCAATCACCACCGCCTATAGACACCCGCAACATCAAAGAGATTGCAGATGCGTTGCTAACCCAGAGGGCTAAGATGGAATACCTCTTGTGCCAATAATTCCACCGGCTGTCTAGCTCTCCAAGCCGGAACACAACAGTGCAAGCACTGCTGCTTAGCGGCAGGATTATCGAGCAAGATGGTGGTAGCGATCCGGACGGACCTCACACAAGGTCCTACCACCCGCAAAGATTGGATTAGAATTAAACTTGGATTGAATTAAACAGACTAGCCGCTAAGCTGCAGAGCTTACACGATTGTGTTCCGGCATGAAGAGCGTCAGTCAATTAAATTACTGACACAATTATAAGTGGTATTCTTCGATTCGGTGTCGCCAAAGCATCTGCAATATTTAGTCTTGCGGGTGTTTGTGTTCGGTGGTGATCACAATCAACGGTCCTAACATGACAGCCCAGGTTTAGTTTAACCCCTCCCTGCGTCTCTGTCTAACTAGTGTCATAATAAAGGGACGCAGATAGAGATAGACTAACCTTGGCCAGTCATGTTAGGACCACAGGTGACCCACTTGCTCGTTTGCTTTCCTATATTTATCTTTTTAATTGTGTTAATATGTCATTAAATTGTTTTAAACTTTCGCGACTTTTACACATATTTATAACATTATCGGGACTTTAGCGCGATAAAAATATATTGTCTACTCGTGACCAAGGCCATTGAAACATGGCCGAAACGTCGAGGTAAATCAACAATATATTTTTATCGCGCTAAAGTCCCGATAATGTTATTAATATTTCATTGTCTACAAGTCGCTAAGACAAGAAATTATTATGTATTTTCTAATAAACTTTTTAAAGTGTAAGTCAAATGGTAAAAGTAGTGTCCAATTACAAATCTAGCAGCCAGTGATAAAGAGAAAGTAGGTTGGCGTTAAATCTAACTCAAGACAAAGGTAACGATATAGAATAGATTTATATCGTCCGGGAGCCGGCAGCGATGTGGGTCTCTCTCTCGGGAGTCGTTAAGGTATACAGGTCTTTAACGTTTCAGCAAATTACAGGAAAATATTCTTGAAATTTGTAATATACGCACAACAATGGAATAAATAGGAATGAACTTTTTTTGTCAGTTACTGCTGCTGAGTTTTATAATAAGTTGATATGAAATATTTCAAGTAAGAACTGGTGTTTTTTATTGTTTTCTAATAATCCAATTAGGAATACGTTGGTGCTAATAGAAAGGCGATCAATGATTTTCACGGTTCCGTACAAAAGGTGCCAATGGCGCCCTAGTAATAAGTCTCCGCTATTTGTCCGGCCGTCTGTCATAGGACTGTACCTTTTAAACCGTAGTAGGTAGGTATTTAGAATTTACGCAGAATGGGTATTACTATAGCCGCTATTACATCGATAATTTAAAAAAGTACATGTATTTTTCGGCGTATCTTTTGAAGAGGCAGACACTAAAAAAAAATCACGAAGTGTGTATTATTATAGTAACTAAAGTAACAAATAATAAAGAAAGATTGGTTCTCAAACAAGAAACGTGTTTTTAATCTGCCTTTTTTGTACGAAACCCATCGTTTAAACACATTTTACCGTCACATAAATAATTAATAACAGTTACGTAGAAATTATCAAATTAAAATTGTAATGACAACACAAAGAAAAATTAGGGCAATGGCAGGACTTGAACCTGCAACATTTTTTATTTTTTTTGTGTTGTCATTACAATTTTAATTTGATAATTTTAATGTTAAAATATTTAAAAATTAAATCGAAAGAAATTTCGGTTACAAAAATTTAGTTAAGTACATAGAAAATTGAAATGAAACAATTTAAACGGTTTATATCGCGTGTATTGTAACGAATCTAATTCCCAACGTTTCGAGCCTTTTACAGAGCACCAAGCACGAATATTCTCGACACGCGTTAACTCGCTACGTAACTCAGTGCGTCTCATTTTAACTAGCCCGGTAGGAGAGAGACGCACTGAGTTACGTAGCGAGTTAACGCGTGTCGAGAATATTCGTGCTAGGTGCACAGGTCTCATGTTCACGGGCAGACACAGTAAAAGTTACGTAACAAATTATCAGTTTAGTAACGATCTCGTTACACCATCCTGTTAACACCATCCTGGCGATGGTTGCAAGTAGCGACGCCTGCCCGTACATTCAGCACTGTTATGCACTCCATAACCCCGCGAACAGATGCTGAATGTAGCGGTATTTGTCTTAGATAAAGTGTGTGTATGTTCTATGTGGCTAACTTAGTGTATAAGGCCATTGTTACTAACCCAATATGGATCCAGGTCCGAAATAAATGATTTTTATTTATTTAATTAAACTGATGTTACGAAACCGTTACGAAACTGATATTACTTATTTTAGTAACGGTACAATGTTTCGATTTTGAATCAGATCTCAATCAAAACCAATGCATCGACATGATACTCATCACGTAACCAACTTGCATCAAAATACTCCTTAATAATTCTCGGGAGATTAACGACTGCGCAGACGCGACAGCAGCTCATAATAATGATAAATTACCTCCATCGGGATTTACAAACATAATGAAAGAGTGCCGCGTTCGAGTTAATGATTCCATGGGGGATTAAGAAAGTGTAAAATTGTGTGATGTTGAGATAAAGAAAGCGGGAGACGTCGCGAAAGGTTAGAAAATATTTTTAGGCATTTCCTAAGCTTGGGAAATGTATTTTTGCATTGTGATTTTAGCTGGGAAATGTAAAAGGTTACACGGTATTTTTAGGCATTTTCTGAGCTTAGGTAGATGTATAAACTTTTGCAAGAAGTAACCAGAGTTCTATTTTTTTTTATGACATAGGATGGCAAACAAGTAAATAGGTCACCTGATGGTAAGTGTACACCACCGCCTATAGACACGCGCAATACCAAGAAGGTTGCAGATGCGTGGCCAACAGAGGGCCAAGATGGAATACCTCTTGTGCCAGTAATTACACCGGCTTTGATCAAAACTGAACATGTCAGTTCCATTACAAAACAATATATCTACGAACCACACATTCTAGATTCACAAGACAACTATAAATCCAATCTTATTAAACACTTGTGCAGACTCTTGACTCCTAGCTGCATAGCCGTTGGTTCGGATAAAAAATCCAGGTTAAAAATTGAAAACAAAAAACAGTGTTTCTTCGATTGAATCGTGAGCCATGGGGTGATTGATAGTTGCTTTCATATAAAGCCCCCAAGATTTATGGGGGTCCAGAACTCATTGAAAGGTATTGGTTTGCGGGCAGACTTTCTCCCAGTTTTTAGTTTAGTCACGTTCAAAATACGGCAGTGATAATTTGGAACTCTCCGGAGAGTTTGATGTGATTCCGGAGAGCGAACCGAAGAAACTAGGCTCTTTATTTCCAATAGACATTTCAGATGTAAGCATATTAATAAGTCTTCGGGATTATGGTTTTTGGGATTACAGTCTTCAGAATTGTCTTTAGGATGTCAAGTTTTCGGTCAAACGTAGTTTTGGGATTTAAAATCGATTAAATCAACATTCGACATTACAATACGTATGTACCTACCCAAAAATATACCAGACCAGGGTTTTTAAACTTTGTCGAGAGTGAAAAAGTTATTTGTGTTACAAAGAGATAAAGTAATATTTTGTTCCTCGACGGCATTATTTTGAATTCAGAAGATTATATAATAGTGAAGAATCTAAGTTCTATCTTCGTTCAAAATAAACTTAAGACGGCGGGCATTGGTGAAGGGTTTTAGTCTTCTACTAAATCAGTTAAGACCTTCATAGAAATGAGTTAAAAAATCAACTAGGTCAATTCCATTCAAATATTTCACAAGGTATGTTTAAATCAGTTGTGGTCACCAAAAGTTGGTCTCTCTCTGACTGGACTAGGTAGAAAAAGACGCAATAATAATATTCATTCGCAATCAAATAATATTCAATTGAAAGCAAGTAGTCCCTGTTATACTACGTTCTGTTTTTAAGAAAGAAGACTTAAAAAACGTATTATATTTTTTCTTCGGCAAAAAAGCTCTGCTTATAAATTCTGACTACATCTGCCTCGTCCGAAACTGAAAAAATAACAAAAACCAAATATGATCTGAGAATTTTTTTTTATATTTGGACATAGCTACAAATATTCCAGTGGCTAGGTATTATTGAATAACATTACTCAATAACACGATTTCACAATATTATGATCGTATAAGGGGGCCAACCGAGATAAAGTTAAACAAAGATCATCAACTTGACCCTGAGTTATCATTACATAACTAATCATTAACTCTGTATCCTCACGTATTGCTCAGAGCAATGTATTTGGGACCTTGTCATTCTTGGTCTATTACACAATCTATTTGACATTACAAACATTTGCTAAAGCGACAAGGCACTCAAGTCAGCGTTCGAGGCGATAACCAGTAAAGTATTCATACGAAGTTGTGATTGCTTTATTACATAAGCTTTATCTCTCTTATCATCTGTTTTCGAATTAAGTATAAGATCGTGATTCCAAATACAGCATTCACAGTGTCTCACCAACTTGGTCAGCTAGCAGTCATGTCTCAAAAGGTCGCCGTCGTAACCGGTTCTAATAAAGGAATCGGCTTTGCTATAGTCAAAGCATTGTGCAAGAAATTCAATGGACTCGTCTATTTAACATCAAGAGATGAAGCCAGAGGCAAAGCGGCAGTTGCTGAATTAAACAAACAGGGACTTAAACCAGCCTACCATCAACTAGACGTCATCGACAGAAACAGCATAGAAAGATTCCGTGATCATATTAAGAAAAGCCATGGAGGTTTGGATATCTTGGTTAACAACGCTGCAGTCGCTAACAGTGTATCTTTATACAACAGTTACGAAGAATGTAAGTACATTGTTGATATTAATTACAGAAGTCTGTTGACCATCCAAGAACTTTTGTTCCCGCTTATTCGCAACAACGGCAGGATCGTCAATATTTCAAGCGATTGCGGACACCTGTCTAATGTGAGGAATAAATACTGGATCGAAAGGTTATCACGGAAAGATTTGACTGTAAAGGATGTAAACGAATTCGTTGATTGGTACTTGGATTCTGTGAAGAACGGAACGTTTAACAATGATGACTTAGCTGATGAAGGTACTGTCGCTGCGTATAGAGTTGCAAAGGTCGGTGTGAGCGCTCTGACGATACTGCAGCAGAAGGAACTAGAAAGTCGTAACATTTCCGTCAACTCCATGCACCCGGGGTTAGTTCGCACGGATATGACAGTTGGTGCCGGTTTCTATAATACTGATGAGGCGGCAGAAACACCTGTGTACTTGGCGTTGGAAGCTCCACAAACTTTGAAGGGCGCGTATGTCTGGTACGACCGGAAAGTACTTGACTGGTACGACTATAATGCTGACTGGTATTTTAAATCGAGTACTTTGAAGAAGTAATTAAGTAAGTGACTGTTAATTGATTGTATCATTTTATTAAATCTAATAAAGGAGGTGACTGACACGATGGTTTTTTTCTATGAATACTTATGTCTAATAAAGGAGGTGACTGACACGATGGTTTTTTTCTATGAATACTTATTTACTTTTAATATCACCTGTTGAAATAGGTAAAAATCTGAATGAAACATTGGACCAGTGCACGCACTGCTGCTTAACGGCTAGATTAGCTTTAGGCCCCGGTCGTACTGCACACGCCGCACGCAGCCGACAACGTCCCGTCGCATGATGGAAGACGCTGGACGCAGCCGACAGCGGGTGTTTTGGTCGTTTTGAGACCGTAGCCGCAGCGGCCAGTCGCGGCAGTTTCCGAGAGTTTTTGTAGCGAAAGGACGTGTGCGTGTAGTATTACGATGGAAAAAACTCTAGCGTATTTATTGCTTACGGAGGAAGATGATGAGGACATATTATTTATGATATCAAGGAAGCAAAAGAAAAAGAAGAACAATATATTTAAAGCTAGACAAACGGAGGGTGCCTACAATATTTTGGTGACTAGGCATTTAATTGATAATGAACTAAAATTTGTGGAATATTTTCGACTATCACGGGCGGAGTTTTCGACAGTACTAAGATTGATTGAACAAAGTTTGACGAATACACCAACTAACTTCCAACTAACTAACTTTTCTTTCGTAAATTTCTCCATTTCGAGCTAGCGTCCAGCCGCAGCAATGCTCCAAAATGACTAAAGACGCAACGGCCAGCGGGCGGCTGCAGCGGGCGGCGGGCGGCTGCAGCGGGCGGCGGGGGGACGCCGCACGCAGCGAGCGAAAACGACCACTCCCGAGCATTCTCGAACACACCATTCAGACGCTGCGTGCGACGTGACGTTGTCAGCTGCGTGCGGCGTGTGCAGTACGACCGTAGCCTTAGAGCAAGGTGCGATAGCGATCCGGACGTATCTGTGACCTTGAACAAGGTTCAACATCGCGCATAATAATAACTTAGCGAAACTCCACAAGGTCGAAGTAATGACAACGGACAAATCTATTGCATAAGCATGAGTAGGAAATAAAAAATCTTGTTTCCCCCATGGCCCTCCCATGCCTTATAGCATGAATAGTGTTGACTCACGTCGGGCACAAACAACCTATTTGGGACAAACGGCGCATAAACAGACTGTCCTAGTCTAGACATGATATCTCGTCATGCACAGTTCATTAATTTTTTAACTTTTTCTTAGAATGTTCACTAGACTTATTAATTGCTTTGTTTTCTTTGTTTATGAATAGTTGAATAGCAGGCGACGCTTCCTTGCTCAGTTGCGGATGACAATATCTTATGCAAAGTCCGTTCGAATCGCTGATACCATTTTGCTCGACAATCCAGCCGCTAAGCAGCAGTGCTTGCTCTGTTGTGTTCCGGCGTGGAAAGCAAGACATCCGGTGAAATTACTGGCACAAGAGGTATTCCATCTTAGCCCTCGGGGTTGGCAACGAATCTGCAGTATCCTGGGTGTTGCGAGTGTCCATGGGCGGTGGTGATCACTTCACTATCAGGTGAGCCACTTGCGCGTTGGCCTTCCTATGTTGTATAAAAAAAAAAATGTTAGGGCCAAAAAAATGTTATATTATTACAGCTTTTTATAGTGTTACATGGTCGTTTATGTAATAATTGACGACCAGATAGCCTAGTGGTTAGTGACCCTGACTATGAAGCTAGAGGTTCCGGGTTCGATTCCCGGGAAGGGCAAATGTTTGTATGATGAATATGAATATTTGTACCCGAGTCTTGGATGTTATATGTATTTAAGTATGTATATCCGTTGTCTAGTACCCATAACACAAGGTTTACTTAGCTTGGGACTAGGTCAATTGGTGTGAATTGTCCTGAGATATTTATATTTATAGATATTTAATAATACCTAACAAGTATTGTAGGTATTTATGTTAACGTATTTAGATATTTGCCTGACAATTCAGTTATACAATGTGTCCCTAGCCTATGGACAAAAATTTATACCAGACAGCATAATTTGATAGAAAATTTTCATTTCTTTTGCCTCTAATTAAAAAAAAACTGTTTCGTAGAATTTCTGAAAAGCAGTTTTACACTGGTGTTCATTCTTTGTCCATAGACTTCGGACACTTTGTAGAGGTAATCGTATACCTAATAAAGATAGTAACACACTTGAATGAAATGCATAAATGGATTTATCTACACATATATCATAAATGCTCTATAATGCGTTCAGAAACCGTAGGCAATGACCAGCATTATAACAATCAATAATTATTATGAGAATTTTTCTAATTTGTTTCTATATTTGTTTAAATTCATTTTTTATTACATTATTTTAATGTGTACAGTCTATACGTATTTAATAGGTACCTAGGAATAGTAGCTAGTAGCGATGCAGGTCATTGCCTTATGGCTTCTGAACCCATCATAGAGTACTTATGACATGTGTGTAGATAAAGTAATGTATGCAACTGTACATAATTAGGTCTTAAAACACTCGTGTGATCCTATTATGAAACTCGCTGACGCTCGTTTCATAAAACCACACTCGTGTTTTAAGACCCCTCATTATGCAACAGTTACATAAAATACTATTATAATAATTTATTTATAACTTATGTTAAATCTTGAATTCCTACCATTGTTTAAATGAATGCTATAAGGTAGACGTGGAGGAAAAAATACGCTATCAGGAAAAAAGACGTTTAAATACCCATTTGTTTTAACATTGTTTTTATGTCATGAGTCACGACATTGACAATTATTGTGCATCAAAGATTAAAAAGTTAAAGAGTTACAACTAACTGGTTTGAATAGTATTTTTTTCTTGCACAAAGAAGATAAACAAACTGGAACAAATTACCTTGCTACTCCGCGAAACCAGTGCCGGGCTCGTGCAAAATAGCTGCGTCACCATTCGCATTTGCGTACGCCATTCGTTCAAGTAGCGAACGGTCGTACGGGTCGATCTTGATGATGCCTCGTATAGAGGCGAAACGTATTAATAAAAAATACTTTCAAGAGGATATTATAGATATAAATAATATTAATGTATGGGACTAGGTATATTTTTATAATATATTATGTGTTATATGTATGAATGTCTACACTATTATAAATTTAGTCATTTTATTTTGATACCAATTATATTTTGTACACTATCCACAACTATCTCTGTCTTGCCTAAAGGTTGACTGGTAGAGAATGCCTTAAGGCATTAAGTCTGCCTTTTGTACATTTAATTGTTATTTTTGTGCAATAAAGATTAAATAAATAATGTTTGGATGGACATCAAAAGTTATTTGTAATTTTAAATATTATTTCTGTTGGGCATTTACTTTATTGTGATATTATGGACTTGTGTGTATGTCTGTTTGAGAGACATTTCATAAAATATAATTTTTACATGCAACAAGGTGGCAGTTATGTGGATCTCTAGCTATTAAGACACCGCATTGTATACCATATTAGAGCAAAGTAAAGTTATTTGATTTAAATTACACTTAGCATTTGGTGCCACCAAGCCGAAGAAAAATATTGTTCAGTGCAATTGAACTTAACTATTTTTTTTACAAGTTACAGTTATTTTACTGTATCAACATTATTACTGTCTTGAAGAGGCAGAAAACTTTCCTCATCTCACTACGCCTTAAGATATAGAAGTTATATTATCTGTTTTGTTTTACAAGTTAGAATTTCTTTGAAAAGACAATTGAAACAACTGTCGAAAATAAATGAAAAAAAAAAACACGTACGCCATTTATGTTTTGGTGTCACCATTTTGTTCTACAAGAACATTGAAGTTTTACATTTTTTGTTAAGGTTTTTTATCATGTAACCCGATAACATGGCACATACATACAACAGTAGGTATGTTATACTTTGTAGGTAAACACACATAGCTAACGCTATTAATAATATACATGTCATTAAATTTGACACATTTCGTATACGTCCATTTTAATACAAAATACTTAACGTTTCTATATTGCTATGCCCTAACAAGGTCTCATTTGTACAAATTTTGTGAAATGGTGCAATAAAAATATTGAATACTGAATATTTTTAAAGCTCATATTCCATAACCACTTCAATCTCTCAAATTCATAGATAGATAGATAGATAGATAGATTCGTTTATTACTTATTGGAAATTACATTAAATTTAGAATGTCAAAGATAACAAATTCACAATAAGATCGTCAAAAGGTAAACAAAATAATAAAATAAAAATATCTAGAAATACGTCTAGAAAAATGTCAAAAATTCAAAAATAAAAAATTTAAATGTCACAATAAAAATACAAATATAAATTCAAAGTCACAAACGGTGAAAATGTCAAAATAGGCAAAAAATAATAAAATGAAAACAAAACAAAAACAATCAGGTACAAAATAATAATCTAAAACAATAAGCAAGAATAATATGTCAAATTAATTTAAATGTCAACTGTTTTCATTGTACTCTTTTACAGAGTACAATGACTTATTTAACAAAAAAATTCTTAGTCGGCTACCAAATATTAAATTAGAACAAACGACAAATCAAATAAACAAAAATGAACGTAAAAACTAACAACACCAAATGACGACACCACTCCGGTAGCTTAACCAAAAACAATAAAACTGGTCCAACGGCACCGTAATATTTGAAAAACGATTCAACCTTGAAATAATAATCGGCCTTATGATCGTACCAATCTAGTGTTCTCTTATCAAACCACACGTAAGAACCTTTTAGAGTCTGTGGTGCTTCTAATACCAAGAACACTGGTGTTTCCGCCGCTTCATCAGCGCTAAACACTCCCAAACCTTGAGTCATGTCAGTCCGGACCAAACCAGGATGCATAGAGTTAACTGAGATGTTTCTAGAATCCAACTCCTTCTGCTGCAGTATTGTTAAAGCGCTGACAGCAACTTTAGCCACTCTGTAAGCAGCTATCGTCCCCCCGTCAGCGAGGTCATCTCTTCTAAAAGTGCCATTTTTAACACTACTCAAAAACCAGTTCACAAATTCGTTTATATCATCCAAGGTCAGACTTTTACTAGATAGCTTATCAATCCAATATTGATTGCGTACGTTCGATAAATGGCCACAGTCGCTGGAAATGTTCAAAATTCTTCCATTATCTCTCACCAATGGGAACAACAACTTCTGTATTGTCAGCAGGCTTTTGAAATCGATGTCTATCACCTTTTTGCTCTCTTCGTACGTTGTTCTAAATCCGGCTCCAGATACGGCAGCATTGTTGATAAGAATATCAATACCTCCATGTTTTTCTTTCAAGTGATCTCTGAATTTGATGATGCTGGTTTCATCGGAGACGTCTAACTGATGGTATTCAGGTTTGAGGTCAAGTTTGTTTAAGGCAGCAACCGCTTCGATCCCTCTAGTGGGGTCCCTAGACGTCAAATACACTGTGCCCTTGAATTTTTTGCAAAGGGCCTTAACGATGGCAAACCCTATGCCTTTATTGGCACCTGTTACGACCGCGACCTTCATAATCGTTTGATACAACTGCTCAGGACACACTGATTATAAAACCGGCTTGTTAATGTTGATAACACTGAGTCGTAATTGGACGCCTCTATTTAAAGACAAGTTTCAATCATGTCCAGTTGAATTATCAACTAAGAAACACGTTGATTAAGGTATGTAATTGAGTGCTCATATTGAAGTATGTAAACACTTACGTCTCCTTGACGTTAAGTGTTCGGTATCAATTAACATACAAGTTGTTCGTTTGTGGGCAAGTAGGCAAGTACAAAAACAGGGCATTGTATGACATACGTAATTTTTATACTAAATTGAATTATTATATCATGATATATATCATTTGATATTTGTTGTCTCATAAGGCTGATTTATTATTAAACTCGAAGACTGTTTTATTTAAATTTAAAATAAATAAATAAATATTAAATAAATCAAACTCAATCTTTATTTTACACTTTTGATTTAAAAGATCTAGCGTTAAATAATGCCACTAACAGCCTAAAATCGCATCTTTTCATATGCATGATATGTATTTTACGATTTTCGATTGTCGATTTGTTGTACTTTTGTTCGACTTTTGATGCAGCCATATTTTAAACGCTGACTAGAAGTCCATTACTTATAGGTCAGCGGGTATTACCGTTAATAGTTATATCATTTTCAACATATTACGGCCCTGTCTTCGCTAGTCGACTTAATAAACCAGCTCGACCCCACTCAGTTCCCATTGGCTGCCTGAACGATCACTCATCGCCATGTATTATGGTAACTTGGTCATTCCTCAACAACCCGTTTAAGGATGCACATTTAAAATTGTACAACTCGAGCTACTGGGGCGAGTCAACTCGTCTAGTGAAGCCGGGTGAATCAACTCGACTCGAGTTGAGTTAACATCTATACAATCATAAAATAGTAGCTCGCCCGTGTTTATGCAAGAATAAATAATAAGGGATAAAAGTGCGATAGAAACCAAAGCTTTTTGTTTAAAAAAAATCGGTCCGTCTGTTTGTTTGTACGCGCATCACGCAAAAATTGAACTAAACCATCTCGAGCTACTTGAATTGTATTGACTTTCTCAATTGACTTGACTTGGTGTGAACCGTTTTCAGCTACTCGACTCCGGTTAATTTTTTTTTTATACAACATAGGAAGGCAAACAAGCAAGTCGGTCACCTGATGGTAAGTGATCACCACCGCCTAAAGACACCTGCAACAACAAAGAGAGTGCAGATGCATTGCCAACCCAGAGGGCTAAGATGGAATACCTCTTGTGCCAGTAATTACACCGGCTGTCTTGCTCTCCACGCCGAAACACAACAGTGCAAGCACTGCTGCTTAGCGGCAGGATTAGCGAGCAAGATGGTGGTAGCGATCCGGACGGACCTTGCACAAGGTCCTACCACCCGCAAATTGAATTAAAAATTAAATTAAATTGACGTTTTCGACTGTCTCAACTCGTTGCAAACCGTTTAAATCTACTCGCTTCCAGTTAACTCGAACTGTATTGACTTTCCTGACCGACTCGACTCATAGCAAACCGTCTCAAGCTACTCGACTCGAGTCACCCGTACCTTCCCTGATCGCAGCGATCGCATGTTGCTCCCCATGTTTTATTCACACGAATTCCATTAGGCAATAGACGGCCACGGGCTCCTTGGGGAGTCGATATCACTAGTAAACACACGCCTCGGGCACGGCACAGCATTACGGAAGATTGTTTACGTGGCGAGAACTTTGTATACAGACAATATGTTTGGTTGTTGATATTCAATATTTCTACAAATGACTGCGAGATATTTTCTTCAAACGACTGGGAGATCTCTTTTCTTCGGTTAGAACGCTTGCTGTGGCTCGCGATTTTAAATGGTTGATGTTTTATTTTTCAGCATCGATTGTATGATTTATTGATTTTTAGGTTTTTTTTTTTATACAACTTAGGAAGGCAAACAAGCAAGTGGGTCACCTGATGGTAAGTGATCACCACCGCCTATAGACACCTGCAACAACAAAGAGAGTGCAGATGCGTTGCCAACTCAGAGGGCTGAGATGGAATACCTCTTGTGCCAGTAATTACACCGGCTGTCTTGCTCTCCACGCCGGAACACAACAGTGAAAGCACTGCTGCTTAGCGGCAGGATTAGCGAGCAAGATGGTGGTAGCGATCCGGACGGACCTTGCACAAGGTCCTACCACCCGCAGAATGTTTGGAACAAAAAAAAGAAACACGACTAAATTAAGAAGCATCGTTTCTGATACTTAATTATCGTTTAAAATTGCAGCTAAGTTATTTTTAAGTCACAAAGGTTGTAAATATAGAAGAATAAATACAGACTGTGTCCTAAAATAGATTTTACAAGGTTTTCCTTTATTCACTTACAGGACTATTTTAATTTTAACTCATATTCAACAGTGAATTGTCTTTTATGTTTTATATCTTAACTAGACTTTGTTCACGTAAAATAAGTAGCCTATGTGCGTCAGGAAAAGTGTAGCGTTCTATCTGTGAAAGAATTTTTGAAATCGGTTCAGTAGGTCCAAAGATTACCCCCTACATACAAACAAACTAACAAACAAACAAAGTTTACCTCTTTATTATATTAGTGTAGAAGACTAACACCCTGTGAAGAAACTGGAACAAATTATCTTGTTAATCAGTGCACAGCACAGATTTCACGAAAAAGCAAGGTCATTTGTTCCAGTCTGTTTATGTATTATTACTCCCTACATACAAACAAACTAACAAATGAACAAAGTTTACCTCTTTTTTACATTAGTGTAGATGGACCTCCGAAAAGTAACGCCTGCATCTATTTATTAGCACCCTGTGCACAAAGGAATTCAAATCGTTTTCAATGATAACAGCAAAGCGAAATCACCATTAGGTACATTCAGTTTGCAATCCTTCATTTTTCATTAACCCGCAAAAACTAATTTCGCAAACAAAACACAAATCCTCAATATATCATAAATAACAACTTTCTCTACAAATTACACCCTAGTACTGACAGAATTTACGCCCAAAACTTTTGCTATATAGCCAACCAATTTGAATTGTACGCTAGAAGTATTTTATTTTAAACTAGCAGACGTCCGCGAGTTTGTTCGCGTGATATTAGGTAGCCTATCTCCGTCAGGAATAGTGTAGCTTTCTATTAGTGAAAGAATTTTTGGAATCGGTTCAGTAGTTCCAAAGATAACCTCCTACATACAAACAAACAGAGTTTACCTCTTTATACACTAGTGTACCGAGGTATGACCGCGTCATACCTCGGTAGCCCCCGTCACCACAGAATAAATAATAGTACTAACGTACAGAAACTTCTCTTTTTCGACCGCGATTAAACGAATTCCAACTTTATTAACAAGCATAAAAAGTTCGTATTACTTCACACAAAATCACCAGGCGGCTAGCGTCAAAAGAAAGGCGCCGCCCGCGTCCGCTTTCTCCCCCGCCACTCCTGGCGACACGTTAGGGTTGCGGTGCATTCGTTTTCAATTAAACTGACAAAGCGAGGGTAATCGAGCGGGCGCGGCCGAACCGACAATCTACTGCGATTTGCCTACACTGTAGACAAGGCGGCTGAGCATACCTACAGTGCGAAGTGGAACCCCCATGACTTTACTTTACTCTCATACGAGAATTCGCGCCAGGCCTTTTGTTAAATAAAAAAAATCTGGTTTATCAAATTGTGCTCAAATTATTTTGATCTGAGCTTTTGCATCAACATGGTAAAGTTGCCGGACTGCCGAAGTTGCCGGCCTAGAAAAATCGCCGGACTGCCAAAATTACCTGACAGGCAAAATTGCCCGTGAGGCTGTACAGGGGAGGTATAAGTGAATATTAACTCGCCTACTAATGGATACGACACGTATGAATAATTCACGTAGGTATTGAATTAAAGCGCCAACTTTTGTTCTGTTTACATTTGAATTAAAAAGTTGGTGGAGCGATTTTGTATGGAAGAGTGGGAAACACACGGCAGCGAGTTGAGGATAGGCACGACCGTTTATTCATACGTCAAAAATACATCATTATATCTCCATTGAATATCACAGCTTTTATCGTGTGACTCCACGACACAAGGCAATAGCTGATGCATTGCCCGCCTTAAGTCCTCCTCCTTGGGCCACAGGATCTCTCACTTACCCATTGCCACGTTAGTAAAACTGTGGAAACACGGTCCATCCAGATCGTTACCACCATCTTGCTGCCTAATACAGCCGGTAAACAACAGTGTCTGCACTGTTGTGTTCCAGCATGGAGAGCAAGACAGCCGGTGCAATTACTGGCACAAGAGGTGTTCCATCTAAGCTCACTGGGTTGGTAACGCATCTACAATCTCTTTGGTGTTATAGGTGCTTATGACCGGTGGTGATCACTAACCATCAGGTGACTCACTTGCTCATTTGCCTTCCTTCTGTATAATATTAAAAAAACCAGATTAAATCAGTTGTACCACCATTTTTCTACTTCGGTTTAATGAGCAAGCCTGTATAGTTCTTGTAAGTCTGTTGGCGATATGTTTTATTACCTCTTTCTTTATTCTTTATTCATTCATTCATTCATTGCAACCATGGTTTTACAAGCTGTTATAAATTAAAATTTGTGAGTGATACATGGACCCTAGTAGGGTGTAGCAATATACAAGTTATTTACATAGTTAAAAGCAGTCGGGTAATAAATAAAAAAATGTCTTTCCTTATACGTAACCATAATCACTAAAAGTCAACTTACACATTATGAAACCAGAACAAGCATAAAAGTGTGCTCTGGTGGTGTGGCAGACACTACAAATGTAACTGTGAGACGAGTTATAATGTGAGCTTAATTCGAATACAAAAGATATGAAATCAAGCTGAGTTTATGATTTAAAACTACTAAAGAGACCAAAGAACATTTTTTTAGAATGAAGCATTTCCAAGAAACAAACAAACCCATCGTGCCCGTACGGAACTAGCCTCCGTGGGTACACCAGCGCCCCCTCACGGAGAGCCCGTCGCGAAATTAGAAGCGATTCGCAAATTCAGATCCGACTCCTGCTCGTATGCAAATTGGATTTTAATAAACGCTCATTCAAGACGCAAAATTTGTAATTATTTTACTTAGAACGAATGAGATTTAGAATTTTGTTACTCACACTTCTCGTCAACAGACACGTAGTCACTAAACATCTACTGATTCTACTGTAACTCAACTTTAAATGAATAGAAACAAAAACCTACTAAGCCTACCCAGCTAGGATTTTGTTTTTTTAGTGTAAGGGGGTCTGACTAGGGTCACTCTCGAACAAAGTCCCGTTAGATGGCGCTGTAAAAAATTACGGTTTTTTCGTAATTTTTCGTAACCTATCGCTGTTTTTTCATTATTTTTCTGTGGGGCGTACGTATCTGAATACGGCTGATTTTTTTTGACTTCACAGATGGAAGGTGTTAACCCAGAGGGCTAAGATGGAATACCTCTTGTGCCAGTAATTACACCGGCTGTCTTGCTCTCCACGCCGGAACACAACAGTGCAAGCACTGCTGCTTAGCGGCAGGATTAGCGAGCAAGATGGTGGTAGCAATCCGGACGGACCTTGCACAAGGTCCTACCACCCGCAAGAATTAGCTAAAAAATCGCCTGTTAATGCTACAAGTCTCGTTTTGCCGCAAATTTAAACGATAGTTGCGCGAGTTCGAACAACATCCGTGTTTGCAGATGAGCTTTTACCAAAAAGCTACTTAGCATGCACTAATAGGTTCTGGTTAAGTTCCGACAAGTTCCGCCGCACAACGGTAGTAGCACAGTAGAGCTTACTACAGCGAGCTTACGCGAAAGCTTCCGTCTCTACTAACCGCGCGTTCATACATGCGCTGTACGTTAAAACTTTCAATAGTTAATAAGTAAATGAAAATTTAAATGGAAAAGTTTGCTAGGTGAAAAAATGAATAGTAACTAAAAAAAGCTTTTTTTTAAGTCAGTTAAAAAGGAAACAAACAAGCCTTGTCATCCAAAAAAAGTTTAGAAAATGTAGATAGAAACTCTTTTGAAGCCTTTGAAAATAAATTGTGACAAATCCAATAACACTTCACATGTTAAAGTCCATCAAGCCGTTTAGGTTTCAAAGTCTCAAAGAAACAAACAAACATACATTTACTCGAAAACCATAACTAGTCAAAATGATGTAGAGGGTCGACAACGTTACCGCCATTTGTATGGAAAACGCTTGGTTCACGATAGCCCTGAACTGAGGTTCTCAGGTTATCATAATGCGTATTATTACGGAATAAACACTAGTACAAGTACAAAGGTTTAATTTCGAACAAAAATGACTTTAGGGATAAGAAGGGACCTGCTTTATGCCTCTCTCAATTGCGCCGCAACTCAATTGCGCCTGCCCCAGTACAGTGGTATGCCGATATTCTCCACTCGGCGAAGTAAGCTGCTGTATTATTAATGTGAACGCGACTGTAGTCGATTTTGGGCTAATAAACATCCTGCACTTGCATGCATAATGCATCTTGGTGCAGTTATCGGTTATCGGCAGCACAATGATGCAATAAGGTACGCAAAACAGGTATAATCATAAAGCAAGGTTTTTCCAAACCTAAAAAAGGGTGGTATGTTCCCTGACACTCAAAATTGCTTCTTTTAAGCCATAATTATTTGAATTGCAATAGCTCGACTTCAAACAATTGAACAAAAGTCCAAAAAGCCTTCTTTTCTAGTAATTAATCGAGCTCACTTACTCTGCTTGCAATATGAGTTTTGTGCACATATTGCGGCTTTGAGAGACAAGCATTTTTGATGCGCCAAGAAATTCACTTTGACACCCAAACAACCCTGAAGGATATTTTGTCAAATTGAGTAATTGATTCGGTGGAAACTTGGCGAGCTTAAGCTGAACTAGCATCAAACAGTCGTTAGGTGTCAAGCATGATTGATTCGACGCGACTCGATTTATATGGGGTACCGGCATAAGAGTAATAAATCATAACCTGCTTCAGATGCGTCACTAAATCCATGCATTTCTAAAATTAACCTTTCTTCTCGACGTGACATGCATTTACCGCGAATCCATCTTTCTGATTGGTCAAGGTATTTTGGTGATATAGGCGAAAAGCGTGTCTTCGTTATTCAGCAACATCCGCGTAATAACAGTCGCAACAGTACAACAACAGTACTGGTTCAAAGTATGGTATTATGATCACCCGGCGTTGCAAACCGACTGTAGCCAGGGATTGACTGTAGAGTAGGTAACTTTGTCGACTAAATTTGTGATGTCCTGAAGACAGATCAAATAAGAAGTACCCGGAACCGCCGAGCATGTAATATGAAGAGAGGAATATGTGTGGAGGAAGCGAGGGAAATATGCCAGGACCGGGGCAAATGGCGTTCTGTGGTCTCTGCCTAACTCAAAGGAAAACAGGCGTGAGCCTATAATAAAAAAAAGGTAATATTCTACTAAAAAAATCGCTCAATTTTCTATATCATAATGTATTTTGCGACAGTAAGCGATTGAAACGGTCGCGGAGGCTGATTCACAAACCGTTTTAACATCCCCTTTATTGATTCTGCCTAAACGTCGCTGAATAAACAAAACTTAATGCTGATACGTCTCTCGAAAAAAAAACAATTTTATATTTCCGTTGAGAAAAACAATATCAAATATTGACTTGATTTGATTGGTTGTCTGAAGGATGAGTCTCGGCGGCAAAGCTATTGATTGATCTCCTTATTAAGGACATTCAGACTCGCTTAGAGGCTTTAGGGAAATATTGATGGTTAATTTACGTAAACAAAACACTGTAAAAATAAGCTTCTTACGTGCAATTTCGAAGACACTAGCAGACTTTTTTGTCTATGTAAGTATTTGCAATATTTAACATAAAACTACCGTGAGGCTCGGACATATTAATACAAACGCATCACTCACGTATTCGTCGTCACGCCACCGCCGCGGGGGCTCATGATTAAAGACCACGGACTGGTCATAAACATGTCGGGCAATTCTGGACTTTAAAATACGTGAGTGATACGTTTGTAATAATATGTAAAACTGTCTATAAGACAAATAAGAAAAGAAGCGTTTCATGTAAAAAAATCAGCTGTGTACAGTCAGCGTCAAATATACCAGAGCGGGCAAGGTGTCAAAAATATCTGAACTCGACTCTATTGTCAAATACGCTCGGGAGTGTTCAGATATTTTTGACCACCTTGCCCGCTGTGGTATATTTGACGCTGACTGTACCTAGCACGAATCTTCTCGACACGCGTTAACTCGTGACATAACTCAGTGCGTCTCGTTTTAACTAGCCCAGTTGGACAAAAACGCACTTAGTTACAGTGTTCTATTAAGAGGAGTGTGAACCCAGCCCAAAAAAGCGCTTTTCATACAAACGGCAATAACGTTTTCCACCCTCTAAACCTAAACCTATGGCAATGATTTTTTGGTATATTGACACTGTGCCTTGGAACTATGTTTGTATGTTTTTTTTTAAATATCATAATTAATAGATTCAGGCGTTACTTTGCGGAGGTCCATATCAACAAACAACAAACAACAAAAGATTTGACAATATGGGCATTTTAGGAATTTCGTACAAAACAAAAAAGCGTCAATATTTTTGAAAATATTAAGAATATTTATAAAATGAAAACATACAGACCTAGTGCTGGAGCGTAATGACAACATACAAAAAAATCATGGCTATATGTTAATGTTTAGAGGGTGGAAAACGTTATCGCCGTTTGTATGGAGAGCGCTGGGTTCACAAACATCGTTGTACAGTACTGTAACTTAGCGTACTTGGTACTAGATTTTTTTTCTGACAAAAAAAGATAATTTTGGCGGCCTTACCCATCTACGCACGATTTACTCATAAACATACATATTTTGGTATACATATATGCATAGGTAGAATTTTATCACTTTGAACCTTAAAGCGAAGGGAATAATAAATGACATTTGTTTTCTTTGACAACTCCATTGAAAAACAACATTGTCGTAGGCTAACAAGGCAGTAATTAGTTATGTAAGTAAGTCTGACAAGCAATTTATTAGTCCATTTATAATTAGACACGCTTAACTTTA
Source organism: Ditula angustiorana (assembly GCA_963691745.1). Taxonomy (NCBI): domain Eukaryota; kingdom Metazoa; phylum Arthropoda; class Insecta; order Lepidoptera; family Tortricidae; genus Ditula; species Ditula angustiorana. The sequence continues at coordinate 506,025 of OY829473.1, forward strand.
TCAGCGTAAAAAATTATATCTTTGAATAATCGCCTTAATTCAACGTTTATCAAAGTTAATTAGTAATAAGGTTAGTACGGTAATCAGGGCAGTCCGTCACCTACCGCCATTCGCTTCTACCCACCGCCACGCGCCGCCATTCGCCGTCATGTCGGCGTTCGCTCGCTCTCTACTTGCGCTCGTCGCCGTCGCGCTGCTCCGCGTCGCCAGCGCAGCTTCTGTAGCCGAGGAATTCCCGCATCCCAAAGACCCCGCCTGCGCAACACTCTTGCTAGGTTTATTTGCCTATACTTACAACCATTTTGATCGTCGTTTAGTATCTTTGCGTTACTACACTAACAAATCTAATAGATGTGACCGCTTTATTTCTTTACGTCGACATTAAGTGGGAAATTTCTGAAACATAAATATGTACTAGATTTTGGGGATAAAGTCCGTTAAGGAGATCGAATCAGGAACGAGGAGATCCACAGAAGAACCAAAGTTATCGACGTAGCTCTGGAAATCGCGAATCTTAAATGGCAATGGGCTGTACATTTCTCATCTTAGGACTGGAAAGTTCTATTGAGGGACCTGTATCGGATGATGAAGTGATGCTCAGCCTCCCAAAAGATGATCTGGTGGGGATTTGTGTTGGCAGTGTTTGGGTACGGAACCCTAAAAATTACAATAAACAAATTCTAGTAAAACTGATAGAGATACCTTATCTTTAGAAATGCAAAGATAGTATTGAGTCATCATTTTTCATTCGGTATATTAGTGAAAATTTTGAAATAAGACTTCTTTTATTTCAGGAAAAATTGACGCAAATGATAAACCAATACAAAAATTAGTTGCAAAGCCGATGCGTTTGAACGGTGTGCCCGGCGGCGGAGTCGACCTTACTATTCCACTTGTAAGTTGATAATTGTAAGTACAATCAACGCGATCATCCCAAAATTTCAAAGGTCCTTTTGTCCAAACGTAATTTTCTGCCCTAGGAACACTTAAAAGTAGATGCAGATAGTGTAACATAGGTTGGGTTCGATCGTAGGAAAAACTAAAAACACGTTTTTACTTCTTTGAACAAATCATTTAAATTTTGATAACAAAAACTATTACTGCAATATCAAGCCATATTTCGAAGAGTGTTTTACTATTCTTAATTGATTTACTTACTTATTATATGTACAGTCAAATCGGTTAAATCGTGACCAATTGCACTGTGTTAACTTTTTACAATAAATGGTATTCTATCAAGGAAAGTTATTACGAATAAATTTACAATAAAGGCTCCACCTACGCTGCGCTTGCCTATACGCGGCCGCCATTCGATAACTTTTCGACCCCATCGGCCATCAGTTCTCCGCAGTGCAGCGTAGGACAACCAGCCACAAGACGGTCCGATGACCTCTTACAGGTGGCAGGAAGGCGCTGGTTGCATGCCGCTTCTAACCGGTCACTTTAGAAATCAATGGAGTAGGCCTATGTTCAACAGTGGACTTCTTGTGACTGAGATGATGATGATGATGAAAGGCTCCACAGGGTGTCACGATTTAGAATCAATTTCACAGTAAAATGACTGTTGTTCACAGATAGTTCCTCCAACGAAGACAGTAATAGCAGAAAAGATAGTAGTCTGCGATTTCAGCTCAAAAATAAAGCCAAATATTTTTAAGACTGATAATCATAGACATTTTGAGGCGTTTGCCAATGTCAAATGGCCTTTAAGTACGAACCTGATCGTGTATGTCACTCAGTATAGCTAAACGATGGACCAAATTATGGAAAAAGGGAACTGCGTGAGCGCATGTTATTGCTTCTTGATGAAAATAAACAGAGCATATTATTATAATTGATTGCGTTTTAATTTTCATACTCTGTTATAGAAAATAGGGTCACTTGAGGGCAGTTCCACTATTCTTGAGTCGTAGATATTAAATATGTATCTAAATATACATATATTTATTTAAATCCGTGGTAGGTCAATTGTCCAAAGTTTGCGGGTGGTAGGACCTTGTGCAAGGTCCGTCCAGATAGCTACCATCTTGCTTCCTAATCCTGCCGCTAAGTAGCAGTGCTTGCACTGTTGTGTTTCGACATGGAGAGCAAGACAGCTGGTGTGGCAATTTTGGCACTGGCACAAGATGTATTCCATCTTAGCCGTATAGGTTGGCAACGCGTCTGCAATCGCCTTGGTGTTGCGGGTGTTACTTATTCGCCCTTCTATTTCATATTAAAAAAAAGTTATTTCTTTCGAGTCACGTCTGGAGATAAGTTTAATAAAGCACGCTTGGTAGTTTCTCATAAGCGCTCCAATTCCAGGGAAGAGACAAAAATAAAAGTTTTTTCTCCTCAAACTCTAACATCCTTTATCAGAAACTTCGATCTAGAGTTACAAACGACACAAAAACTTCTACAGCCATAACAACTCCGGGGCTGCCCCGAACTTGTTTCTTCGGAACTATTGCGCGCAATCTCGCGAACTCCGTAATTATTTGCTGGCAACCCTGAGGTAACAATCTGGGCTAGGCAATTTGGGAAATTGTCATGTCTCCTTTGGCTTAGTACACACAGACAATTTGACAATTTATATAAGGCTCAGTGCTCACGTTAAGAGGAGTGTGAACCCAGCTACAAAAAGCGCTGCCCATTCAAACGGCGATAACGTTTTCCACCCTCTTTTTTGGTAAGTAAATTGCCATTATGCCTTAGAACTAGGTTTCTATGTTTTGATTCTTTAAATATTCCTTATAGATTTGACAATATTTGCATTTAGAAGTTTCATCCAAAACCTAAAAGTGTGAATATTTTTGAAATTATTAAGAATATGAAAACATACAAACCTAGTTCTAGGGTATAATGCCAACATACAAAAAAATCATGGCTATAGGTTAAGGTTTAGAGGGTGGAAAACGTTATCGCCATTTGTATGGAGAGCGGTGGGTTCACACTCCTCTTAAACACATTTATGTATAACGCAATCCTTCAGAATGTAAATAAAAATGTCATGAAGGTACTTCTAGGTGGCTAAATTGCTGGCGGTTCTAAATCAAGTGTTCGTAGAATTCACACATTGTCTGAATGGAGATTGGATGTTTTACTTGATAAAAATCCTATGAAATATGAAGCAAGACGAACAAATGGGCCACCTGATAGCAAGTGACAACCGCAACGTCGAGGAAATTGCAGTCGCATTGCTAATCTAGAGGACTAACTAAGACGGAATACCTCTTGTGCCAGTAATTTCACCGGCTGTCTGCACTGCACCGGCTGTCTTGCTCTCCACGCCGGAACACTGTTGTGGAGAGCAAGACAGCCGATGCAGTGCACTGCTGCTTAGCGGCTAGATTAGCGAGCGAGAATCGATTTCTAATTTTGAGTAATTGAAACACCGAGTGGTATCCTACTTTCTACTAATGTTATAAATGTGAAAGTAATGTTTGTATATTTATTTATTTATTTATTTATTACTAGCGGATGCGCGAGACTTCGTTCGCGTGAAATTAGTAACCTATGTCCTAGGGCTAGTGTAGCTTTCTATTAGGGAAATAATTTTAGAAATCAGTTCTAGAGTTACGTGCGGGCCGGCGTTCGTCGCCGTCACCCACTCTTTGCAGCTATAGAGGGGTTCAAAACGCGTCGCGCACGGAACTCACCGACCGCTAGAGCCATACGACTCCTGAATGGTCTTGTGTCTGAGGTCCAGGACGCTGATGTGTTTGCTGACAGCTGGCAGTCGTTGCTTGCAAAAATTGACAAGTACTTAAGTTTTTCTGAAAGTTAAATTTTAGTGGAAATGTGATGTTTGCCTACTTATAACTATTCTTTGTATGTTAGCATAATAGGAGTGTTGTTTATAAACTGTAAGCCTGTTTTTGTAAATTAAATTGAAAATAATAAAAAAAATAGAGATTACCCCCTACATACAAACAAACAAACAAAGTTTACCTCTTTATTATATTAGTGTAGATTTATTAAAACTTTATTTCAGGTAACAAGACCCATACAATTAATACCTTATAGACTGACATACATACAAAACAAAGAATGCATAAAACTATTTTGGTGACAAAGCAGCATGGACCCGAAGCGCGGTCACTTCTAACGTCGTGCTCGTCATCGGCAAGGTGCCCCGGAACACAACATCCTTCGGCCAGAAGGCTGTATTTGGATGTATGGATGTTTGTTTCTCAATCACGCTTTAACGGCTGAACGGATTTAGATGAAATTTGGTAAGCAAATAGATCACGTTTTGTTTTAAAACGTAGGATACTTTGTATCCCGTAAAATCTCGTAATATGTACAAATTACCCAGTGCGAGCGATGCACGGGTAAAATATCGTTGATCATATTTAAGTGAGATTCTTGTTTGTGGTCAGGGGCGTAACTACCGCCGTATCAACGATACGGCTATAGGGGCGATCAGGCTATGGGGGCCCCGACTTGTAGAACCATAAAGTCATTACCCTCTGTTTGGGCTTCCCCGTAGTCGGGTAGAAGGCCCCCGCTACAAATTTTGATGCAGGGCCCACTCAGGGCAAGCAACAACACTGTTTGTGGTCATGTTTCTCCACTGTGACCTTCGTATAATAAAGGTGCTCGGAAGTTGTCGCCAAGTCACCTGACTAATTGCTTCTCGAATAATCTTTGTGTTGCGACCGTTCCCCCACACTTTGTGCCGAGATTGTTTAATGATTGACTTCAAAGGGAAGTTTTGGAAATGTTTAGTACGAGTTATAGCAGCTAAATCATGTCAATATTTAATGAATGATAACTTGAGGAGAACAATTTAAATGAGAAGTTTCATTTTTGATAAAGGTAATTGAGTGAATCAACTTTTAAGGTATTCCTTTTTTTTATGAAATAGGAAGACAAACAAGCAAGTGGGTCATCTGATGCTAAGTGATCACCACCGCCTATGGGTAACCGCAACACCAAGAAGATTGCAGATGCGTTGCCAACCCAGAGGGCTAAGATGGAATACCTCTTGTGCCAGTAATTACACCGGCTGTCTTGCTCTCCACGCCGGAACACAACAGTGCAAGCACTGATGCTTAGCGGCGGGATTAGCGAGCAAGATGGTGGTAGCGATCCGGACGAACCTTGCACAAGGTCCTGCCACCCGCAATTCCTATCGTATCCCCGTCAAAAAAATCAAAATGTCGAAATCATAGTCATACCTAATTCAGTAACAAAATGTTTTTTTTTTTCGAGCGAGCTCGAGCGCTCGAAATTTAAAAATCAACCCGCAGGTATCATACTTCAGTTAATGTTGTCTATGCGATAGGATATTAAAGTGTGCTTAGCAACTGGTAATCATCAAATTGACATTAACGTAAATGTTTTGCCTCTTTCTAAGCAGCTGAGTAGGAAAGAGACGAAATCAGGCTACACACAAGAGATAAAAGTTGTGTGAACCCAGCGCGAAAAAGCGCCCCCCGCACAAACGGCGATAACGTTTTCCACCCTCTAAACCTTAACCTATGGCAATGATTTTTTGGTATGTTGTCATTATATCTTGGAACTAGGTTTGTACGTTTTGATTTTTTTTTATATTCTTCATAGATTTGACAATATTTGCATTTTAGGAGTTTCATATAAAACCTAAAAAAACGTCAATATTTTTTTAATTATTAAGAATTAAAAAAATTAAAACATACAAACCTAGTTCTAGAGCACAATGACAACATACGAAAAAGTCGTGGCTATGGGTTAAGAGGAATGTGAACCCAGCGCTCCCCATACAAACGGCGATAACGTTTTCCACCCTCCAAACCTTAACCTATGGCAATGATTTTTTGGTATGTTGTCATTATGCCCTAGAACTAGGTTTGTATGTTTTGGTTTTTTAAACATACAAACCTAGTTCTAGGGCATAATGACAACATACTAAAAAATAATTGCCATAGGTTAAGGTTTAGAGGGTAAAAACGTTATCGCCGTTTGTATGGGGAGCGCTTTTTAGGGCTGGGTTCACTCTCCTGGTTTAGAGGGTGGAAAACGTTATCGTTGTTTGTATAGAGAGTGCTGGGTTCACACTCCTGATAAGAGAATGTGCTAGTCTTCCAAGAGGCACTAATTCGTAGGTATTAGTACAAGCTAGGTTATGATACGGTCGTGACAACGGGTCAGCAAAATTATTTTTATAAGATTCTTTTTATGATATAGGAAGGCAAACAAGCAAGTGGGTCACCTGATGGTAAGTGATCATTACCGCCTAAAGACCACCAAAGAGATTGCAGATGCGTTGCCAACCCAGGGGCTAAGATGGAATACTTCTTGTGCCAATAGTAAGTATTATTGTAAAATTGGTTTCACTAGTTAACTTTTACTTAAATTTAAATGATAAATGCAGTTTCAACACAAAAATATTTTTGGTCTTTTGACGAGACCTGAACTTGCAACCGTATTTCGTGGCTGCAGGTTCTAATCTTAGTTACCAGATGCTCAAGATTTTTATTATTGTTGTCATTACGTAATAATAATATCATTAAAATTTTATAATTTGAATGTTTAATTTCGTGTGTATTATTTATTATTATCATTATTTCCATGCAAACAGTTCAAAACTACGTGCAGGAGAAGCACTTCTTAAGATTCTACTTTAAATACAATATTTTGTACTTTGTACATACAGAAAATTAAAATTAAAATTTAACTACGCTTGGAAGAATAGTTTTGATCGCTTAATATTTTGTTTTATAAATATGTACTAGTTTTTGCCCGCGACTTCGTCCGCGTAGACTTGTTTAATTGAAACAAACAGACAAATTAATGAGAATTAGTTGCTTTGCTGCTCATGACGTCACGGCGGCGTATAACTCACGTATCGCTATCCCGTGGGAACTATGCATTTTTACGGGATAAAAAGTATCCTATGTGTTAATCCAGGTTATAAACTATATGTGTGCCAAATTTCATCCAAATCCATTCAGTTGTTTTTGCGTGATTGAGTAACAAACATCCAAACATCCAAACTTTCACATTTATAATATTAGTAGGATGTTAGTCTTAAAGGTATGTTGTCTCTGGGCCTATGGAGCCTAAAATAAATGATCCTAAACTATTCTATTCTACCCATACAACCAAATCTGGTCGTGGCGACTGAAATTTCGGTGACGAAATAATCTGCACCCAAATTCTAGTCGCAGATCATTAATCATTAATACTCTTTACGGCCATGTGTGATTTTTTCATCAAAATATAGTATTTATGTTTCGTAAATTCTCCACTTCTTGTTAACCTGAGGAAACTAAGTGGTAACATCGACTAGATTTGTTACTAGTGTAGAAACACAAGGATGTTATAGTTACTACACGGCGACCAAAATGGTTATATGGGATGCCCTTGCCCTGTTTTTACCCAACTACGACAAAGCCAAAAGGAAGGGTTATGTTTTTAGCAGCCTATGTATGTATAGTGTTGATTGACCAGTGATGACTTATGGCACTGAAACGTGGCCGCTTACTATGGGCCTTATAAGAAAGCTCAAAGTCACGCAACGAGCTATGGAGAGGGCTATGCTTGGAGTTTCTCTGCGTGATCGAATCAGAAATGAGGAGATCCGCAGACGAACGAAAGTAGCCGACATAGCCCAGCGGATTAGCAAGTTGAAGTGGCAGTGGGCAGGGCACATAGCACGGAGAACTGATGGCCGATGGGGTCGGAAAGTTCTCGAATGGCGGCCGCGTATTGGCAAGCGCAGCGTAGGACGACCAGCCACAAGATGGTCCGATGACCTCATACAGGTAGCAGGAAGGCGCTGGTTGCATGCTGCTTCCAACCGGCCACTTTGGAAATCCATGGAGGAGGCCTATGTCCAACAGTGGACTTCTTGTGGCTGAGATGATGATGATGATGATGATGATGATGTATGTATAATTGTATTTATGTATGTTTCATTGTAGTGCCTAAACGACTGATAAATGAGGTATCAATCGGTTACTAACGAAATATTTTTTCTATCTAATTTCTGTTCGTCGAACTCTATTACAGTATGTCACTGCTTCTGGTAAGGTTAAGCTGAGATATTAGCCGAGAGCAGAGTGCATCACCCACAGCATTACACAGCGGAGGGAGATTAGAGGCGTTGTTAATGCACATTTAGAGCTCTATATTAACGTTATTCTACTAATGACTCGAAAAAATGGTCAAATGGCTTTGGCGGCTTTGTATGTGTGGACTTCAGTTTATGCATTATCCCACAGGGACCTATTCTCGGGGCAAAAGTATTCTATGTCCGACTCCGTTACCTCAGCTATGTCCATGCAAAATTTTGGTGCAGTTTGGCATATATAGGTACATGTTGAACGAGTTATTTATCAAACCGTGTTGTGTAAATACTTATACATAAAATTTGAAGGGCTTGGCTGTGCCAAAATATATCTTTATCTACACATATATCATAAATGCTCTATAATGCGTTCAAAAACCGTAGGCAATGACCAGCATTATAACAACCGATATTATTATGAGAATTTTTCTAATTTGTTTCTATATTTGTTCAAATTCATTTTTTATTACATTATTTTAATGTGTACAATCTATAGATATTTAATAGGTACCTAGCACTAGTAGCTAGTAGCAATGTAGGTCATTGCCCTATGGCTTCTGAACCCATCATAGAGTACTTATGATATGTGTGTAGATAAAGTAATGTATGCAACTGTACATAATTAGGTCTTAAAAAACTCGTGCGATCCTATTATGAAACTCGCTAACGCTCGTTTCATAAAACCACACTCGTGTTTTAAGACCCCTCGTTATGCAACAGTTGTATAAAATACTATTAAATATATCTTTGAGTGCACCTATTTCAAAAATTGCTTTTGGAGACCCCAAACGAGGGATCAAATTAGCCGATTCTTGTTCTAAATTTGTTCAATTTTATGTTTAAACTAGCGACCCGCCCCGGCTTCGCACGGGTACAATAGGAATAAAATGAACACAAAAACCTTCTCTATAAAATTTCGAAATAAAAGTGAAAACTGCATCAAAATCCGTTGGGTGGTTTGGAAGGAGAAGGCGGCCGAAGATACACCATAATAATTTGATCTTATTTGACTTATTAGAACAGATGTTTCATATTGTGTGGTTTCTTCCCGCTTTACATACACATCCTAACGTGTTTTAAGATCAAATAAAAGCTGTTTTATGCATTTTTAGTTGGGGCTTTTTACATAACCTTAAAACTCAGTGTTGTCACTTTTTCCCACGAACATTACCCCACGTTAAGGGGTAAAAAATAGTACGTTGATGAAATATTGGTATAGAAAAAACTTATACAGGACCCTATTTCGTAAAGCATGTTAGTCTAGTATTTTGATTCATTTAATCGTTTATTTTACGAGATAAAACATTAGTACACAGATAAAATATGCACTCGTGTAACTCGGAGGTCGACTCAAATGCTGTATGAAATGAAGCCCCGTGAAGTGTATTCTGGATTTAACTTCCAGATTCCCCCACGAACCACATATACGGGAATCATGGATTGCACCTACTGGAATCTTCCAGAATGTGTTGTCAACACTTTGACCGAAATCTATTGTTACAGTGTGGGTTTACTACATAATTATTTCCAACTTTTTTCGCTTTAATTAGGTACCATTGTTATTATTAAGAGTGATTTTATAAATTCCTGTTAATTATTAAAAACATTTTCCAAAAGTAATTCTTATTTTCAATTTAAAAATGCAGGGAAAACTGCCTTAAAGATGGTAACCCTAAATATTCATGTGTGTGTATTTGCTGTCCCTTTCGGAGACACGCACGACCTCAGTCTTCCCATAATAAGTCTATGTACGAGTATGTAAAGAAAATGACACGATGATGGAGCTTTATTAATTGTTTGTGACCTAGCAGGTTTTTTTTTATTCTAACTTACGATTTGAATTACTAACCTCTTTGGAATATCGTTAAAACGCTGTTGCCGGACTCCGATGACTTTTACAAGTCTCGACACCAAAAAAGACAAAGTATTTTTCAACGTTTTTGTTTTAAATTTAAAATGCTATATAATGAATGACAACACAAAGAAAAATTAGGGTAATGGCAGGATTCGAACCTGCAACATCAGCATTCCGTGCCTTCCGTATTCCAGTTTCCGCCACATTACCGCTGCCATACCCTGCGAATTTTTCAATGTGTTTCGTCTTTACGGTCATTACATTATTGATATTTTTTCATTGGGTAAACTACCCTCGGTGTCATCTATGAGAAAAATCTAAAAGATTTAGAAATTCATTTCGATTACAATAGTTTTTGTTTTCTTCAAACTAAAACAAAATAAATTATAATGACTTTGGATGCAAATTGGACGCTTATTTTAGCTATGAACAATGAAAACAAACAATTGTTCTGGATGTAATCTATGGAAACTAGTTGGAAACTTTTAACTACTTTTCGGGTGTTTTCAACCGTTTGATTCAAATAGCAGCGGGTAGCTTATTAAAAGTTATTTGGATATTGCTCAAAGTCTAGTTCATATTTCGTATTTATTTATTGCTTTCGCATTAACTTTAACTCCAGTTTACGAAGAAATAGTATAGCAAAGATACCCTGAGGGCATTGCAATGTTAAGCTTTCGCGATTTTCACACAATTAATTAATTATTAATTAATTCTACAACTAATGTCGAATTAGTGCTTATGTCCGACAGGGATAGTGTAGCTTTCTATCTGTGAAAGAATTTTTGAAATCGGTTCAGTAGTTCCAGTGACTACTCCCTACAAACAAACAAAAAACAAACAAACAAAGTTTACCTCTTTATTATATTAGTGTGGATAGAGTAGATAGATAACGTTGATGGGACTTTAACGCGATAAAATCATGGAACTACTGAACCGATTGCGAAAATTCTTTTACTAATAGAAAGCTAAATATTCCTGACGGACATACTATGCGAACGAAACCGCGGGTGTTCGCTAGTGAGTCATAATGAGTATTGTAATGATACTATGAAAAGTCATTATCTCATTTCTGATTGGTTGACCGCACCCAGGAATTAGTGCGAGCAAAGCGAAAGTAAAATCCACGTTTAAAATAAACTATACCTGATATCTTGAACCTTATCGTTTTATAATACTGAGTACGAATAAAAAACTGTGAAGCAAATTCTTGGTCGTCTATTTACTAGACTGACTGTTCGAAGTCTTCTCTATGTTCGATACAACTGCAGCGCCGGCACCGCACCACACTAGCTCCGTCTCTCTGTTGTGGAAGGCGCCAGTCATAACGTCTTGCGCCTCGTTGCACGCGTTAGAGCGTCCGCTACGTCACGTGGGTACACGTAGGGGGTGCATGCCTATCAAATAAACAGAACGAGCCCGCACCCGCACTCGTGAGTTAGCGGACGCTCTCATAATATTTTTCTATAGGCGTGCACCCGCTCCGTGCATCCGCGCGACTTATTAGAGGCCCTTAGTGGACGTGCAAACACAGAATAAATACGTAATAGTACTAACGTACAAAACTTCTCTTTTTCCACCACCATTACACGAATTCCAACTTCATGATCAGGTACGAAGTTCGTATTACTTCATAAACATTCGCCAGGCGGCATGCGTCAAAAGGAAGGCGCCGCCCGCGCCCGCCTTCCACCCGCAATGCCCTGGCGCATCGCTAGGGTTGGGCTGCTTACTATAACACTATCACAACGCGCGACACAGTGAGCGGGCGCGCACGCGGCAAGCCGGCAACCTACTGCGATTAACCTATGCCATAGGTAATGCGGCGAGCGCACGTACAGTGCGGAGTGGAACCCCCCTGGTGCAGACTACGAATATTATTCTATTGAAGTTTAAATAGTTCAATGTTGGAAACTATTGTAGCTTAGATTACGAACAACACGAGAAACTCAATCCATACGTAAAATACGAAACAATTCAATTTCTTCCACATCAATACCCAGCACACGGAACCTACATTCCGAGGAAAAAAAACAAAAAAACAAAATAATGTAGCATGCATTCCCGAGTCAAATTGAATCGAAACATCACGATACATTGTCCTGGATCACGTGGAGCCCATAACTTACCCCCCTTCGCCGAGGGAGGGGTGCCCCCTTGATATATCGAGTGGTAGTATATCTGATTCTTGCTTGGTATAATTGTTTCAATCTACCTGAATCTTAATTTATGTTATGTTTCGCATTCTGAGACGTCGGGGGTTATTGTTTTACACTCTCTGTTGTTTGACTGTTTTATGGTGTTTTTCTAGAAACATAAACGAGTAAGTGGGTCACCCGATAGTAAGTGATCACCACAGCACATAGGCCCGCAATACCAAGGAGATTGCAAATACTTTGCCAACCCAGTGGGCTAAGATGGAATGCCAGTAATTTCACTGACTGTCTTGCTCTCCACGCCGGAACACAACAAAGAAAGAAAAAACCATGGGCGTATCCAACTTCTGGCCTAGGGGGGGCAAGTCAGATGCTAGATTCGGTAATCTTCGTCCACCATCGTCGTGCGCGGTTTTTTGGCAATTGCACCGTGCATTTTGCCAGTGTCTACTGCGCGGTTTATTTAAAAGTTAGAGCATAAGGCCTACACTTTGATTAGTAATTAGGCGAGTTCATACATGTTCTGCCAGATTTCCAGGGGGGCAGCTGCCCCTCCCTACCCCCCCTGGGTACGCCCATGAAAAAACGTTTGTTTACGCTTTAGACACAACACAGACGAGCAATTAAAATAAAATACTTAAGAGCCTAGTTACAAAATACTTATATTTAAGAAAGAAAAAAGAAGGCTGTGCTGAGCAGCGTAAAATGGGCCCCACTCAGCATAATGTTACAACTGGTAGCTGCAACACTGTTTTTAGATGGACCCCCAAACAGCTAAGCAGCAATGCTTGCACAGCAGTACAAGAACTGCTGCTTAGCGGCTGGGTTATCGAGCAAGATGGTGTTAGCGATCCGGATTGGTCCTACTACCCGCACAAACACGGGGAGTTAGCCCGGTTTGCCCACTGACCTATAAGCAATGGACTTCTAGTCAGCGTTTAAAAAAAGGCCGCTACGAAAGTCGAACAAAAAGTACAACAAATAGACAATCGCTTGCGCTGTCAGTCGGTCGGACCAACAGCGCTGCTGTCAATTCTATTATTTGGTAAAAAACCTATTTGCAACGAATTTTAATAAATTATTATTTTATGCAGTTAGACGTAAAATTGTAAATACAATGACTATAAAATGGTAAACTAATAATTTGCATTTGTAACAATGGCTTCAACCTGTATTCTTATGTCGGCCCGTTTTTCTGCTATCATTTGGTATGACACTGTACATCCATGCATGATAATAATTATATCATTGGGATTGCCGCATAAAAACTTAATACACAATTTAAAGCTGTCACAATTCACAAGCTCAATATCAGTCAAAAACTCGAACAATGGCAGCCGTGTTTCAGTGTTGCTGTTTGTTTGTTGGACCGCGGTCTTTTTAATTGGGTTCGCTAATAATAATATAAGTAGGTATAAACAATGTCTGTTGTTCGATCCGTTAAACCTTTGTTCGAAGGGCAACTGTATTGTATTTTGAAGTAGAGGTTCAGATGAATGTTATCTTTATACCTACATACGCGAGTGTAGGTGTATATTGACGACTGGATAGCCTTAGTTATGCTAATAGCTCTGGTTACTAAGCTAGACGTTCGTGGGTTCAATTTCTGTAAGAAATTACATGGATTTGTACTTATATTTTTTCATTGTACAGTAGCCCCATAAGTAGCTAAACACTTAAGAACCTTGTCGAAATATGTAACATGAACTGTGAAATGAGAGTTGCTCGTATTCGTTACATTTTCTTTATAAAATCTAACCTATTTTTTCGGTTTACATCGAACCCCTCTGTAGTATAGTTGTCTTGGACCTTGTGCATGATCCGTCCGGATCGCTACCACCATCTTGCTCACTAATCCTGCCGCTAAGCAGCATTGCTTGGACTGTTGGGTTCCGGCGTGGAGAGCAAGACCGCCGGTGTAATTACTGGCACGAGAGGTAGGTATTCCATCTTAGCCCTCTGGTTTGTCAACGCATCTGTAATCTCCTTGATGTTGCGGGTGGATAGGTGGTGGTGATCACTTACTATCAAGTGAGCTACTTGCTCGTTTGCCTTCCTGCCGTATAAAAGATAGGTATAACATTATTTAGCATTATAATAGTAGTTTATGCAACTGCTATATAACGAAAGGCCTAATTATATACATTTGCATACATTACTTTATCTACACATATCATAACTGCCAAAAACCGTAACAGCAAAAAAACCATCCGTCAAGACGAACGTTTTTTTTTTAAATCATAGACAAACGAATGAAGTCCCTATCGTCATGTCACCCGAGATATAATGTCGTGCGTTTAAATTAAAAAAAAACATACTGAGTTGACGTTTCGTATCGACAACTGTTTTAATATTTATGGATACTAAAATAGAGACACACTTGAATTTTGACAGCTGTTCTAAATTTAAACTCATAACGTTACAGAAATCGATACTGTAATGACCAATAAAGTTCAGATTTACCTACCACCACAGACAAGAAATTTCTCATAATAAAATTGGTTGTAATAATGCTGGTCATTACCTACGGTTTCTGAATGCATTACAGAGCACTTATGATTTGTGTGTAAATAAAGGTATATTAAAAGACCATTTTACAGTCGTAGCCGAGGTTAAAAAGGCACCAAATGCAATATTTTATTCACAAGCTAACCGGTGTTCACACTGCTACCATTCTACATTACTTTTCCAGCGAAACCAACTTATTTCCGACATCTCGCAAACTCACTTGCAAACAGAAACGATACCTATTACTAGTCGTTTAAGAACGTGTGCGAATTAAAGCGAGTGGCAAGGAGGAGTGGTTTTTACGTGTATCTTGAACTTAACTTTTTATATGTCTAATAACAGATGGTGTTTACGGTTGGTTCGTGAAAAAATTATGTTGACATAAGTCTTTTTAATAAGAATAGTAGTATAGTTTTTTTTTTTTGCCGACGATCCTTTGCTATCGCTTTGTCATTGGATCTACATACACTTACCTTTGGAAACACTGATCTATAAGTAATGGACTTCTAGTCAGCGTTTAAAATATGGCCGCATCAAAGTCGAACAAAAGTACAATCGCTCGCGCTGTCAGTCTGTCTGACCGACAGCGCTGCTGTCAATACTATTATTTTGTAAAAAAACCTATTTGTGCAGTTGTTATTTTATGCAGTTAGACGTAAAGTTGTAAATCCAATGATTATAAATGGTAAACTAATAATTTGTATTCGTAACATTGGCGTCAACATGTATTCTCATGTCGGGCCGTTTTTCTGCTGTCATTTAATATGACACTGTACATCCAGGCATTATAATAATCATTGTTTGGAAACAATTTGACCATTGACAGTTAGTCAAAATTAACTTTTTTTTAAAATAGGAAGGAAAACGAGTAAGCATGTCCTTAGATGGTAAGTGATCACCACCGCCCATAGACACCCATAAAACCAAGGAGGTTACAGATGCGTTGCCAACCCAGAGGGCTAAGATGGAATACCTCTTGTGCCAGTAATTGCACCGGCTGTCTTGCTCTCCACGCCGGAACACAACAGTGCAAGCACGCTGCTTAACAGCTGGATTATCAAGCAAGATGATGGTAACGATCCGGACGGAACTTGTGCACGGTCACACACTAATTAACTTGACAAGTCAGTTACTTTGATTGCGTTAATTTAGAAGTTTCATTTGTGCTCCAAGTGAACTGCAGACTCGATACTTTTATGCGTTCCTAAAAAAAAGGGTCTTGCTTGACAGACAGACGGAAACGAAGTGACCCTATAAGGGTTACATGTTCTTTTTTGTGGTACGGACCCTAAAAATAACTTTAACTCTTTAATAATACTTTTTAAAGTCGGTTAAGAATTCGACTGGAAGGTGCTAACGAAAATGAAAATGAAAATGAAAAATTTATTTTGCAAGTAGGCCATATAGGCTCTTTTACATGTCTGAATCTACTAGCGCTTCGGAAAATGGAAGAATCTGCTGAGAAGAAACGCCGCAAGAAACTCAGCAGTTTATCTTTTTTTTTTCTTCTCTTTTGAAAACAAGATTACAGAGCAATATACACAATCATAACAATAGTTCACATAAAGTGTGAGAAAAAAAAAAGATAATAAATAGCACAGCAAGCTTTAAGCATATTGAACGAACTGGCACTAGTACAGATTGACCAAGAGATGTATAGGGTCCCCAGGTCAAAGAAATTAGAATCGGGATGTATGTGGTCCCTGATCAAATACTTAGTCTAAATAACTTAGAGATGTATAGTCTCTAAGGGTCAAAACAAATTAATTACCTTAATCTATGCTTAGCAGAGGTGTAAAACGCCTCCACGGTCAAATTGTACAATATTACTTGGAGATGTATAGTCTCCGAATGTCAAAAGAATATAAGAATAAAAATATTCATGTCAAAAAAAAAAAAAAATTGGTGAAAATCCAACAAAATCAGTAATATAACAATAACAACTCAATATATGTCTATATTTAGTTATATATATAAATATAAATAAATAGACAACACGATGAAGTCTCCCACATCAAACCGCATTTAAGTACTTAAGTAACTTAAGTAACCAGGCAACAATGTAAGTATTTTAATTAAAACACACAGACAAAGCTTTATTAGTAGATAGATGAGTAAGCAAACTTAATTCGGAGTAATTAAGGCTTTTACTGGCATCAGGCTAGACAATTGCGGGGTGTTGTACTTACAGCCGACGAAGCACAGCTTCCGCAGTTTATTTGGAAACCTATTAAATAACAAATTTAAAATTAAATTAAAATTTTGCAAGTTAGGCTGCATACGCTCCTTATACAAGTCTGATAAGCATACAATACAAATATTTTGCGGGTGGTAGGACCTTGTGCAAGGTCCGTCCGGATCGCTACCACCATCTTGCTCGCTAATTCTGCCGCTAAGCAGCAGTGCTTGCACTGTTGTGTTCCGGCGTGGAGAGTAAGACAGCCAGTGTAATTACTGGCACAAGAGGTATTCCATCTTAGCCCTCTGGGTTGGCAACGCATCTGCACTCTCTTTGTTGTTGCAGGTGTCTATAGGCGGTGGTGATCACTTACCATCAGGTGACCGACTTGCTTGTTTGCCTTCCTATGTTGTATAAAAAAAAACTTTTTTTTGTTACACCACACAAGAAAACAAGCAAAGGAAATAGAAAGTGGCAGACACTGCCACTTACTGGCTGGATTGGCAAGCAAGGTTGTAGCGATCCGGACGGGTCTTACACTAATCCCTAACTCCCGAAAACCTGGAAATATTTAGGGCTCTAGGTCAAAGACATTTTACGGGGACCGATGTATACCTACTATCTAAATAACTTAGAGATGTATAGTTTTTAATGCATGTCGTTATAGATTGTATTGCATTTGACGTCACATCCCTAAACAAATGAAATGTCAAATGCGATCTTTAGTAAGCTGCAGTACTGAGAACGATTAATAACTACAGGCCTAAGGATCAAAAGAAATAAATGAAATAATGTTTTAATATACGTTCAACTAATTCGAATTCTGTGTAAATTTATTATTAGTATTATAAGCTCACACCTGTTTTCTTTTGGGGTAGGCAGAGACCATAGAACACAGTTTGTCTTAGTCCTGGCATTCTTCCCAAATTAATAATTAAAATTATGGGTTTTAATGACTATTTTTAAATTGTCTGTTCCAATCGGCTATCGAAACGTCGTAGCAGCTAGCAGCGGCGTAGCTCGTACCTCGTGACTCCGTAGACCGCCCGTAGACGTGCACGTAGACAACGAATCAGTACACCTAGCACGAATCTTCTCGATAACTTGCTACGTAACTCAGTGCGTCTCTCTCCTACTGGACTAGTTAAAACGAGACGCACTGAGATGCATAGAAACAAAGACGGCAAAAACTCGCCGGTCACGTAGCGAAGGCTCGATATATGCCCGGATAAGATACCGATTTAATGTGCCATTGGCACCAATATAACAAAAATAGTTCATTGTTAGAAAGTTGCTACAGTTTTACACAATTAATAATTCCAATAGGCAGTTTACGAGTCAAGGCCACAGAATAAATAATAGTACTAACGTACAGAAACTTCTCTTTTTCGACCACCATTAAACGAATTCCAACTTAATAATCAGACACAAAAAGTTCGTATTACTTCATATACATTCGCCAGGCGGCATGCGTCAAAAGGAAGGCGCCGCCCGCGCCCGCCTTCCACCTGCAATGTCCTGGCGCACCGCTAGGGTTGGGCTGCTTACTGTAAGACTATCAACGCGCGACACAGAGTGAGCGGGCGCGCGCGCGGCAAGCCGGCAACCTACTGCGATTAACCTATGCCATAGGTAATGCGGCGAGCGACCCTACGTTGCGGAGTGGAACCCCCCTGTCAAGGCGCTGACGTTACCGACCATGACTGAACGTGTAAAATTGTTTGGTATAATTATGCTTCAAGATTCATCTTATGATCGAAATATTAAATACATTTTTGTAAGGATCAGGCCCCTTTAACTCTTTGTCATCAGACAGGACTCGAAGCTGCAGCCACGGTATCCGTGCCTCCGGTTACTAATCGAGCAATATTATTGCAAAATATTCATGAATGTACTATTTCAAAAATTAAAAGGATCTAAGGAACTTTCGGTTACAAAATTAAGTGTCTATTACCTATGGCAATTACTTCACGAAAACCGTTACCTGTTTACCGCCCACAAGATAAAAAAGCATTATTTAATCAATTAAAAAACCCAAACCAAAACACTTTTTTTATAAAATAGGAGGGCAAACAAGCCAGTGATGCCTGATGGTAAGTGACCACCACTGACTATAGACACCCGCAACACCAAGGAGATTGTAGATACGTTCCCTACCTACAGAGCTAAGATGGAATACCTCTTGTGCCAGTTATTACTCCGGCTGTGTTACTCTCTAGCCAGCGGTTGCCATGTACCAATCAGTTTCTCTAACTTATGCATACTTAGGTACTGTAGTAGCCAACGCTCTTGAGGTGAGAAAGGGGAAGTTGTTGTTGTTGTTGGGGTTGTTGTTGTTGTTGTTGTTGTGAGGGGAAATTTCACGATTTTCTCACATATTTATAACGTCAAACGGGACTTTAACACGATAAAATCATGGTTAGTTTGCCTCGACGTTTCGACTGATTTACTGACGGCGGAAAGGTTCGGCGCAGGCGCCGTGCAGCAGGGCAACTATGGCCAACGCGAACACTGTTTGAGCGAGCCGTGACATGGCGTCATATAGCGGTAAACAGCGCGCGCGCCGCTTACTGAGCGCTAAGCGCCACTTTGACATGCAGTAGGAACAAATCATTAATCAATTTTTATATGATGTGCTTATTATGTTACAATTTGGTAACATAACGCTTGAATAACTGTGCAAATACCTGTAAAATTATAGGTACCAATAACACAGATTAATGCGTGTGGTAGGACCTTGTGAAAGGTCCGTCGGCATAGCTACCACCATCTTGCTCGATAATTCTGCCGTTAAGCAGCAGTGCTTGCACTGTTGTGTTCCGGCGTGGAGAGCAAGACGGCTGGTGCAATTACTGGCACAAGAGGTATTTCATCTAGCCCGAAGAGATTGCAGATACGTTGCCAACCCAGAGATTGGCAACGTATCTGCAATCTCTTTGGTGTTGCGGGTGTTTATAGGCGGTGGTGAGCACTTACCATCAGGTGACCCACTAGCTTCTTTGCCTTCCAATTTCATTAAAAAAAAAGTTGTATCGTACCCCGTGAAATACTTATTAAAGCGTAGTTTCCGTTGGTCTTCATCATCAATTCTACTTCACCGAATGGTGCTTTAAAAACACAAATGCACGAGTTACTATAAAAAATACCGAAATCACTATAGGTTTGCAATGCAATGTAATCAAGCTCCATTGATGTTGAATAAAAAACACATAATTATTTTATTTATTTCTTTCTTTCATTACAGCGCGAGACGAGCCAACTGACAGCTCTAACAGCCACTAAACATTAGGCAAATAAATCGATTTTGTATATAACGTGACGTACAGTATTACATTTGCAGGTATATTGACCTCAACATTGTCCAGTGACGTCACTCGCACTGGCGAGAAATGACCAGGTTCGACGAGATTCACTTTTGGCGGGCTGCTACCACCCAAGTCGCATGCGGTAATCTTCTCACCCACCAATCTGGACCCCAAAGCGGGATACTAAAGCATAAAATAAACATTTTTTTACAGGTTCAACCAACAATCTTGTTCGTTAATCCTGTCGTTAAGCAGCAGTGATTGCACTGTTGTGTTCCGGCGTGGAGAGCAAGACAGCCGGTGCAATTACTGGCACAAGAGGTATTCCATCATAGCCCATAGCTGGCAACACATCTGCAATCTCCTTGGAGTTGCGGGTGTCTATAGGCGGTGGTGATCACTTACCATCATGTGGCCCAATTGCTTGTTTTCCTTCCTATTTTGTATAAAAAAAATGTTTTCATTAACCCTCTTGGTCCTTTCAGGGCATTGTGCGAAAATAATCGCATACCTAATGCAACGCCTCGTCAATAGCGAAAACAGCTTAGCCTTCTAACTGTCACAGCTGGAAGGCTGGACGGGCATATTTTTGAGCATTGGACGCGAATGCATGAGAGCTCGTCTCCAATGCTCAAATAATCACTTTCGTTTTATATTATAGGATTTGCAACTACTAACATTGTATTCGATATTATGTTACCTATACGTGACATGGATGTAATTATTTGATCCGAAATAAATGAATTTATTTATTTAATTTCTACACACGACGAAACATTGAAAAATTCGCACGGTAAGGTAGCGGTAGCTAATGTGGCGAAACTGGCAAAATGGCACGGAATGCTGATGCATCCTGCCATTACCCTAATTTTTCTTTGTGTTGTCATTCATTATATAGCATTTAAAATTTAATTTTAATGTATAAAAAAAAAAACGAAAATAAAAATTTCGATTACAAACATTTACAGAACTTTTAAATGTCTTTACTTACTCTACTGATTTCCTTAATTGTGACCACGCTGCTCAAATACGATACTTGTATGGGTGACAACTCCTGCGAAACAAGGGCATGTTCGCCTGCAAAAAAAACTAATACTTAAAAAATAAACCTAAAGCTATCTTTATTTAAAAAAACGGCTAAGGGCGAGTCGGACTCGCACATGAATGGCCGTACAACCGTACAATAATTATATGTATCCCTACCAAATTAAGGCCGCTTTTCCACCAGAGATGTGCGAGGATGCGTAGCGAGGGATGTGTTTGTAAGAACCAATAGAACCGCTTCATTTACCTCGCCTCGGTCTCGGTCAGCACAGCTTTGGTGGAAACAGCTCATTGGTTCTTTACAAACACATCCCTCGCTACGCATCCTCGCACATCTCTGGTGGAAAAGCGGCCTAATACAGTGAATCTGCAACTGATGGCTTTGTACCTCAATTATTAAAATCAAATAATAAAGCTTCTCTGATATAATAAAGAGATGGCCTTTACTAATAAAATCTCCGGGTGGTAGGACCTTGTGCAAGGTCCGTCCAGATCGCTACCACCATCTTGCTAGCTAATCCTGCCGCTAAGCAGCAGTGCTTGCATTGTTGTGTTCCGGCGTGGAGAGCAAGACAGCCGGTGTAATTACTGGCACAAGAGGTATTCCATCTTAGCCCTCTGGGTTGTCAATGCATCTGCAATCTTCTTTGGTGTTACGGATGTCTATAGGCGGTGGTGATCACTTACCATCAAGTGACCCACTTGCTTGTTTGCCTTCCTATTTCATAAAAAAAAATGCATTGTTCCATCTGGATACTAGTAAAGGTATTGTTTAATAAATGAACCCACGGATGAATAAGCTATAAAAATATTGTCTCACCGAACATATATCTCGCGCACTGTGGTTGACTTTCTGCGCAGGCGGCGGCGTGCAGTAGCGCGGCGGCGGCGAGCGCGAGCAGCGCGCGGGCGAGCGGGGACATCGCGGCGAGTGGCGCGGACGGCGCGCGCGCAGCTTATAACGCGCAGAAAACGCTACCTTTCTCGGGTTCCGCAGTCTCAACAAGGAACCCTTACAGTTTCGTCATGTCTTCATAGCTCCAAGACTCTTGGTACTAAAAAGTTGTCATTTGGCATGGATGTAAATATTAGTCTACCTTTTTTATATTTTTATAGAGAAGTTTTTTTTATGAAATAGGAAGGCAAACAAGCAAGTGGGTCACCTGATCGTAAGTGGTCACCACCGCCTATAAACACCCGCAACACCAAGAAGATTGCAGATGCGTTGCAAACCCAAAGGGCTAAGACGGAATACCTCTTGTGCCAGTAATTACACCGGCTGTCTTGCTCTCCACGCCGAAACACAACAGTGCAAGCACTGCCGCTTAGCGGCAGGATTAGCGAGCAAGATGGTGGTAGCGATCCCGACGAACCTCGCACAAGGTCCAACCACCCGCAGTTTGTGAAATAAAGATTAAATAAATAAATCATATTATTTAACCCGATAAAGTAGTAAAATTAAAACTTAAAATAGTTTTTTAGAGTACCTCACCTACGCGTCAAGTGGAGATGTATTTTTTTTCTTGTCTTCCTATAGTGTGGTTTGTCGTTGGAATAAATCTTCTAATAATATTGTGGGTCCTGAAAAATGAAGCTTCAAAAACAAAATGTAAATGTTTGGTAGGCGGGATTAAAGAAGAATGTTTTAGTTTGTCAGTAGGTACGCCA
Organism: Ditula angustiorana; assembly: GCA_963691745.1. Taxonomy (NCBI): domain Eukaryota; kingdom Metazoa; phylum Arthropoda; class Insecta; order Lepidoptera; family Tortricidae; genus Ditula; species Ditula angustiorana. Next base: position 528,775 of record OY829473.1, read on the forward strand.
TTCGTTCAAGTAGCGAACGGTCGGACGGGTCGATCTTGATGATGCCTCGTATAGAGGCGAAACGCGCGTCGATCGTGTAGTTTTAGTGTTTAGTGGTGGTGGTGTGTAGTTGAGTCTGTGTGATATATGTTGTTTCGTGTGGAAGCGGAGGAGGGTGGGTTTTTGCATGAACATATATGTGTCGCACAGACGCAGCTATTTTGTACGAGCCCGGCACTGGTTTCGCGGAGTAGCAATACCTTGCTACTCCGCGAAACCAGTGCCGGGCACAAATTACCATTTGTTCCAGTTTGTTGTTTGGTAGGGTCAAAAGTTTCACCCTAATGCCTGTTAAATGGTTGTCCTGGGATATTTGAAAAATTCACAGTTTTAGTATTTAATAACGAAATTAATAGGAAAACTAATACAGCTAAATAGGCTTAGCTAGTTTACTAGAAATCAGGCACAATATACATAACCCTACATTGTGTGTGGCCTGACATGCACTTAGCCGGTTTTTACTAGCAGTTGGAACGAATCATAAAGTCACAAGTGATTTACACTAAATCAATTATTTTACATATTATATTAGTATGTCGACATGCTTGGACAACTTTACAAATAGAGTGGACTGAGCTGTAAATGTTAACTGATTCAGTGATAAACTTTGAAGGTTACTTGGTCTGAAGATGTGAGACCACGTTTTGGATACATCCTGTACAAGCAGTCGACCGACAATTGACCGGCGAGCCGACAACCTACTGCGGTTTGCCTACTCTGTAGGCAAGGCAGCCAAGCGTACCTATATTAGGGGGGTTCCACTCCGCACTGTAGGTATGCTCCACCGCCTTGCTGGCATAGGCAAATCGCAGTAGGCTGTCGGCTTGCCGCGCGCCCGCTCGCTCGCCCCCGGCGTGTCAGAGTATTTGAAAACGAATACCGCGCATCCCTAGCGTGTCGCCAAAAGTAGCGGGGGGAAAGCGGGTGCGGGTGGCGCGTTTCTTTTGACTCGCGCTGCTTGACGCATGGTGTATGAAGTAATACGACCTTTTTATCGTGTTAATAAAGTCGAAATTCGTTTAATCGTGGTCGTAAAAGAGAAGTTTCGGTACATTATTTATTCTGTGCCTACAGTGCGGATTGGATCTCCCGCCTATACAGACCTTAGTTCATAAATGCATATTTGATAGGATAGAATTGCTGGCGACTTAACTGTTTACGACTACGTTGTTGTAGGTTGTACCGAAGCGATTTTATTTTCAATTTAGCTTAACGTTTCAAACCTTACCAATAGTTTTATTGTGGCAACGAGCTTACAATACATGTATCGACACAACTCAGGTAACACTCACAAAAAAGGATTGTGGATATTATAAAATACCACCATAACTATATCATAATATTCATAACATAACCAATTAAGTTACTGTAACAAGTAATTGACATGCTAAGGACACTGGTTTTAGCTGTAGTTAATATAAGAAAAAATAATATACGTATACATTCAGTCCCTTTCCTCCCTTCGGGGGTGAAATTATTCAAAACGCTAAGACCTTGGAATTATAAAAAACTCGATTTTAGGGCACTAACATGTGACGATGTGATGTGGCTTTATATCCAAATATTTGTAACCTACAGCTAAACACCGAAACATTATAAACTTAATTTAATTGTAAGTAATCCTTTTAAGTATTCGTTCTCAATAAATAAATAACAAATATTTTGGGACAATTCACACCAAATGACCTAGTCCCAAAGTAAGCAACTAAAACTGCTTGGAACCCCAAGATGGCGGACTAGTTATTTTTAATGCTTTCGTCCAATATGGGTATCAAATGAAAGGACTTGCTGAGAATAACTGAAAAAGGAAAAGTACATTAAAAGTAGAAAACTTTTTAAAACGAAGATTTTATTTCGATGCGCCCGCGCATACGAAGACATGGCTGCGAATGGCGGCAGCCAGTGCCCGCGCCGAATAAAACAGCACTGATTTAATACGCTGCTGGAACTAATTTTAATTTAATTTTCTCATTTTATCGATTATCTTATAATTTACATGTTACTCTTTTTCAACACTGATAATTTTTCTATATCTACGAGTATGTGTAGGTACCTACTTGTTTGATAGGATACAATAAACCATTATTCTTTAACCGACTTAAAAAAAGAGGTCTGCAATTTGATTGAATTCAATGTACACAATGTTCTAAAAACGCCTATTCCTAATTGCGGCAAGGTTCTACCAGGGGGGTCCCATTCCGCACTGTACGGACGCTCGGCCGCCTTACCTAGAGAATAGGCAAATCACAGTAGGTTGTCGGCTCACCACGCGCTCGCTTGCTCGCCCTCGCTGTGTCAATGTGATTGAAAACGAATGCCGCGCAACCCTAACGTGTCGCAGGGAGTTGCGGGGGGAAGGCGGACGCGGGCGGCGCGTTTCGTTTGACTCGAGCTGGCCTAGCGAATGTGTATGAAGTATCTAATACGAACTTTTTCTGCGTGTTAATAAAGTTGAAATTCGTTTAATCGCGGTCGTAAAAAAAGTTTCAGTACGTTAGTTCTAGTTCTATTATGTATTCTGTGGTTATACTGAGAAAGTTTAGTTTGGTTGGCTGTGAAGTACAAAAACCATGTCACTGATATCAAGCATCTTCGGGTCAGCAAATCTACAATCCCACTTCATGGACCTCATTGAGTTTATTGGCTGTATCTTCTAATCTTCTCCGAACCGGTGGTAAAAATGACATTCATAAGTGCTTCCTGCAAGCCTAATCTGAATAAAGATATTTTGCCTTTGACTTTGACTTTGGCATAGTTAATAACTATTTACACCATCGATTCCATGATGTCTCGAACGAGCGAGCATGGAAGTCGAGACGGGGGATTAAGCACACGCTTTGAGGCGATTAGGACCGGTTGTACAACATGGCTGCGAATCGAAACCCGTAGCAAGCTTGGCACAATCGTTATGAAAACCGTGTTGGACCATTTTCTTCCTTGTTCTTCCCCTAAAGAACGCTGGACGACATGATAATCATGTATTTATTATCAATTTAAGATTAAGGAGTGCTGTATAATTAACGAACTTACAGGCACAGAATAAATAATAATACAGAAACTTCTCTTTTACGATCGCGATCGAACGAATTCCAACTTAATAACCACGCTCAAAAAGTTCGTATTACAACATACACGATGCGCGCGCGCGAGTCAAAAGGATCGCGCCGTCCGCGCCCGCTTTCCCCCCGCTACTCCCGGCGATACGCTAGGGTTGCGCGGCATTTGTTTTCAATTACACTGACACGGCAAGGGCGAGCGAGCGAGCGCGAGGCGAGCCGACAGCCTACTGCGATTTGTCTACGCCATAGGCAAGGCGGTCGAGCGTACCTACATTGCGGAGTGGAATCCCCCTGGCGATGATCAGAGAGCCATAAGAGAAACGTGTTTTTAGCGTTCCTGCACGGAATTCTTTGTGTCCGAATCCGACTTGCACCTAACCGGTTTTGGCTGTCAACATTCTTTTTTGAAATTATCTAAAACTAGGGACCCGTCCCTTCTTCGCACGGTTACAATCTGGATGAAATGGACATAAAAGCATTTCTTATAAAAATCTGTAAATGACTGTAAAAAGAGCATCAAAATCCGTTGCGTGGTTTAGAAGGAAAAGGCGGCCGGAGATACACTATAATAATTTTATTCTGCTATACGTAAAGAAAAGAAGATAAACATAAAGAAGATATAAATTCACATTTTTTTTAATGAAACAGGAAGGCAACAAGCAAATGGGTCACCTGACGGTAAGTGATCACCACCGCCTATAGACACCTGCAACAACAAAGAGAGTGCAGATGCGTTGCCAACCCAGAGGGCTAAGATGGAATACCTCTTGTGCCTGTAATTACACCGGCTATCTTGCTCTCCATGCCGGAACACAACAGTGCAAGCACTGCTTAATGGCAGGATTAGTGAGCAAGATGATGGTAGCGATCCGGACGGACCTTGTACAAGGTGCTATCACCCGCCGCGCATTATAGCCAGATATTCCTTTTGTAATTGTAAAAAATATGCTAAATTAAGATGTTTGTTTAACATTCTTGAGCTTTTTCATAATTAAATACGTAAAACATTTGAAGTAGATTTACTCACCCTGTCAGCTCTCTCACTAAGTCGGCCATGTTTAACTACCATTCCTCTCATTTAATCCCCCCCCAAGGCCGCACTAATTCTCAACCCGTTCCATTCACTCGTTCTTTCATCCGTTCTCGGGGTTTCGGTCTTTGTGAATGAAAAGGAACTTAATTTATACGCCAGCATTCAACCGTCTAAGAAATAAGGATTTTAATTTTGAAAGCAACTTAAGCATTTTGAGCTGTTTTGCTCAGGTTCTCTTATTAAATAGGGATGTCTCCTGGGTTAAAACAACAAGATTCTAATGAGTCCGTCAGTTAGATTATAGAAAAATACTCGATACGTATTTTTTTATTTGTCCATACGAATAATATTGACAAAGATACAGCACATTCAAATTCAGGAGTAGGGGCTCGTGACGTCACTCGATTCGTAAAAATTTTACGATATAATGACGTAGCGCGAACTTTCGCCGCTCTGTAACTTTGTTATTTTAAGTTTTAGAAGCAAAAGAAAAAATACGTATCTACTATTTTCTGGCGTTCTAAAAGATGGACTAATTATTATTTTTTTGTCAACATCCCAATTGTGAAATATTCGGTTTCGTAACAAAAGACTCTTTGCGTAAGTTTTTTTTAAAGCCCATGTTGTGTGGGCAAAGGCCTCTCCACCAGAACACCGCAACTCTCAATCTGATGCCACGTCAGGCCAGCCCTTTTCAAACGCATCAAAGTCCTCCTGCCATCTTTTACGAAAGCACGTAATGCATAGTATAATTTCAACTACATTTTTGTGGTCATAGTAATCTCGCTTTTTTAAATTTCGTTCCAACCAAAATGGTAAAAAAGAAACCTTGTGATCTCGCCTTTATGTTAGTCCGTCCATCTGTTATAGCTAAATATCTCTAGAACCACTGTCATTGACCCAAAATTTGGCACATCTGGATCTTCTTCAATGAATTTTGTAAGGCAAACTTTAAGGAATCTTACTATACATTTATAGAAAGAGTTTTAAAATAGAAAGCGAAATAATACTATCTCATCTGTTTACTTTAAATGGCAATACAATGTACCGAAAAGAAACTTTAAAGCTCCTCTTTAACGGACACACTGTTTGTACTACATGCATTGCCAAAATGGTCTCCTTTGGTGTTAAAATCTACGTTTTCCTTAACAATTTACAGGTTTTTACTACCTTAACGCACACCAAAGGTAACCAGTTTGACAGTATCGGATGTGTACGCTTGACATCGATGTCTTAGTTATTTAAGCTTAACACATACCTACCGCCTTATGAAAACAGATGATGCCAAAGAAAGTAAACGAACGAAAACTCGAATTTGTCAAGAGATCAAGTCAGGTGATACAACTTTCTTATACCAGCGTCTGGGCACAAGGAGTGAGGGGAGGGGGAGATAAAGCGTTCTTTGATCCCTAGGGATCGCAAGTTGGCGAAATATCGCGTCGCGGCCGTGTGTAAACTTGAACGTTACTCAAACGCGCGCGTTTGAGTTTGAGGGAAAGTGAATTGAACTAAGCTTGTTAAGTTAACGCATGGGTGATTAAGCCATTGGTATGAGTTACTTAAAGAAGGTTTACGTTTCAGTTTAGTTTGGTTTTGGCGTCTCTTCGACATTTCACACGCGGCTAATTGCCTTCACCTTTAAAACTGTACGAAGAAAAAACTTTTACGGATTTCTTAATTGTCACTGAGCCCTTGTTTCTTCTCAAATGTCATAATTCTAGGTCAATGGAAAGTAGATATCCTATATTTACGCTTTTTTTAAACAGACATATAACAAAATGATCTAATAAGAGATCTGTGTTTGCCAATTAAGGTAAAGAATCCTTAAAATGTATGTAGGTTTGTGTGTAAATTCTTTCTTATGTAAAAACCATAAATGTCTAGAAGAGAAACAGTGACGTGCAAAATGATGAATGACCGACGACCAGGATGGCTAGCGCAACACATCGCGACTCGCTTTGTGTTTCTTTCTGATTAGCAGAGTTGTAGACGCAGGAGCGACAAGGGAGAAGAGACTTGAATGCCAGCGGTTTTGTACCGTGAGTGTAAGTTTTTGTAAAATTAAAATGGTATCTCATGACAAGACAAAGAAAAATGTAGGTTAATGGCAGGACTCGAAACTATGTACAGAAACTTATCTTTTGCGACAGCGATTAAAAGAATTCCAACTTTATTGACACGCTCATAAAGTTTGTATTACTTTATTTACATTCGCCAGGCGGCTCGCGTCAAAAGAAACGCGCCCGCCCGCGTCCGCTTTCCCCCGCAACTCCTGGCGACACGTTAGAGTTGCTCTGCATTCGTATTCAATTACAGTGATACGGCGTAAAAGCGCGAGCGGGCGCGCGGCGAGCTGACAACCTGCTGTGATTTGCCTACTCTGTTGGCAACGCGGCCAATCGTACCCACAGTGCGGAGTGGAATCCCTCTGACTAGAGGCTGTGGTGATGGCTGTGAGAACCCGCTGGATGCGAACAGCGCAAACCGGGCGTTGTGGCGACAACACGACTCTACATGACGATATTTGCGTGTTCATATATTTTTAAGACCCTGAAATATACATAATATATTTGATGGCGACTACAAGTCAACTGATAAACAACATGTTTGGCAAATCGAATATAAAACATCCCTTATCTACATAAATATACTTGTTTAGTCAAAGACTTCTACCATCTTTAGAGGTTTTTCGTACAAAGCGGGCCAAATACGATATCCCTGAGTACATCATCCGTAAAGCGGGATATGTTTATTACATTTATTCGGTTTTACTATGGAGATAACTTGCGACATATATTTTATGCGTCGATACGTTCTGTCATATTTATTTCGTACACTGTATGTAAATAGTATATTTCGTTTATGGATCAATCAAAGAAATAGTGTTGCATAATAATGTTACATTATGTTCCCGCCTATTTTATATACGGTCTTGAATAGATCGCAGCAAGTTGTGCTTGTTCAACAATAAGCAGGGTTATAAGTAAGCTAAAATTATATGTAATGACAACATCTCAGGTGTCTAGCAGGACTTAATCTTCCAACCTTAGCATGAAATTACAGTCTGAAAGCATATTGAAAGTTTGTAGCGTTGCGTAGTTTGTGAGCGCGGCACGGAATGCTGAGGTTGCAGGTACAATGCCTGCTAAATACCCAAGCTTATTCTTTATATTGTTACCTTACTAATCCTTCTTCATACTATAAAACAAAGTGACTATCCGTGTCCTTCTGTCCTCAACGTATCTTCAGCTTACTTCTTGTAAACCACGCAGCGGATTTTGATCATCATCTCAGCCACAAGAAGTCCACTGTTGAACATAGGCCTCCTCCATGAATTTTCAAAGTGACCGGCTGGAAGCAGCATGCAACCAGCGCCTTCCTGCCACCTGTATGAGGTCATCGGACCATCTTGTGGCTGGATGTCCTACACTGCGCTTTCCAATACGCGGCCGCCATTCGAGAACTTTTCGACCCCATCGGCCATCAGTTCTCCGTGCTATGTGCCCTGCCCACTGCCACTTCAACTTGCTAATCCGCTGGGCTACGTCGGTTACTTTCGTTCGTCTGCGGAAAGGAAGGTACATAACATCCCGATTGTATCCATGCGAAGCCGAGGCGGATGACTAGTATGTAATAAATAAGGGCGTTGTTTGATACAAGCCGACACAGCAGACAAGCCGCGTCTGATGCAGGACTTTAGTTATTCAAGAGTTAGCAACTGATACAGAGGTGATGGAAAAAGATGGTTCACAAAAAAATCCAAGTAGGTCACATTTTGCGGGTGGTAGGACCTTGTGCAAGGTCCGTCCGGATCGCTACCACCATCTTGCTCGCTAATCCTGCCGCTAAGCAGCAGTGCTTGCACTGTTGTGTTCCGGCGTGGAGAGCAAGACAGCCGGTGTAATTACTGGCACAAGAGGTATTCCATCTTAGCCCTCTGGGTTGGCAACGCATCTGCACTCTCTTTGTTGTTGCAGGTGTCTATAGGCGGTGGTGATCACTTACCATCAGGTGACCCACCTGCTTGTTTGCCTTCCTATGTTGTATAAAAAAACATAGGCTAGCGTAACTTGTAAAAAAGATCTTTTACAAGTTACGCTTCGGGAAATGCAAGTTAGATTCTGCTGAGAAAAATACCGTAAGTGGAAGATTCTGCTCAGAAAAAGCGCCTTAACAATAATCATAATCATAATCATAAATTTATTGGTAATATTCATTACACGTCACATTTTAAATTATTATTATTTAACATTAAGAAAGTCCATTATACTTAAATTCATCTCACAATCATTCACATATTAATCATATTCAATAAAATTACAATGTCAGACATTATGTCAAAAACAAAAGGAACAATAACAAACAACCAATAATACAACCCATTGCAAAATAAAATAAAAAGAAATTCAAAATTAATTACATCGACTGGAAAATTAATATCAAATAAAATAAAAAGGAGATACATTTGAATAAAAAAATAAATAAATAAAAAGAAACAAAGTACACTTATAATTCCATAAACTCGTCAAAGGTATAAAACGCCTTCTCAACAAGCCACCCCTTAAGTCTAGCTTTAAAACTAGTCGTGCTAGGAGCGTCTGTTACGTCTGTCGGCAACCTGTTATAAACGTCGGGCCCCATCACATGAATGGTTTTGGACATCTTCGCCAGACGACGCGGTACCGCGGCCAGTTTATAACCGTACCGGGTATTGTGGTTCGATGCACCTCCTCGCCTCGGATAATAACTTAAATTCTCTCTAGCGTATGCAGCTATTTGAAATAACAGGATGCAGGGAAGGGTCAAAATACGAAGCTCTCTAAACAGAACCCTCGCCGGCGTGTTCCAGGGCACTCCAGCCACCAGCCTGACGGCTCGCTTCTGCATTCGGAAGACTCGTTCCCAATCGGCTGCGCGCCCCCATAACTCGAGACCGTATTGCAATAGCGACTGCACGCCAGCAAAGTAACAAGTACGAACACAGTCCTTCCTCAGGGTGGCCGCAAGTCTGCTCAGCGCAAAACACGCCCCACTCAGCTTACGACACACCATGTCTATTTGTATGTCCCAGGTCAACGATTGGTCTATCTGGAACCCAAGAAAATTCGTTGATGAAACTTGTTTCAAGTTGTTGCCGTTGACGCTCACGTTCAGTGGGCGGCGCTTACGCCCTGAGAGGTCAAATTGAACGAACTGGGTTTTGTTTATATTTAACACGAGCCCGTTCCTATGGAACCAGTTTAAGAGAGTGTTCGCGGCGCAGTTTAAACGTTCTTCAAGCGCATCGAGCGCTTCCGCGGTAACAATGACGGCGACGTCGTCCGCGTACATGAAGGTCTCGCCTTCTGCAATTGCTATCGGCAAATCATTCAACAGGAGACTAAAAGCTAAATTAGAGAGCGAGGAGCCCTGAGGGACACCAGTCACAGTAGTCTATAATTAGCAAGGTCTTCTTTTCTTGTGTTAACATTATGCTGTTATCAGTTTTATTTGCTCAAACATGGTACAAGTAGGTGTTTTACAGTCAAGTTACAGATTTTAGCAAGTTTTTAGCAAGACATGCAAATATTAATTAGAATTGAAGTGATGTGTATAGCAGCGGTTCCCGAAAGGTGGTCCGCGGATTTCGTGGAAAGGCCGCAAGGGTTCCGTAAAAAATATTATCACACGTTATTGTTTTTCATTTATACCTATTTTAAGGTAGGTAAATTTCCAGTTATCAAAGTAGGGTTCCGCTAGGAAAAGTATAATCAATTAGGGTTCCTTGGAAAAAAAAATTGGGAACCCCTGGTGTATAGCATGCACAAAGTACTTAGATACTAAGAAACTGTCATCTAAGCTTGAATATATTTATGCTTACTAATATTTAGTTTATGAAATGAGTGTTTTCATAGGACATAAGTTACATAACTAACAAGTGACAAGCTGTTGCTGAACATTACATTTCGCTAACATTTTTGTCATTCCGAACTACTTACTATTTTTGTAATTTCTTTATATCTTTATTTTGCGGGTAGTAGGACCTTGTGCAAGGTCCGTGGGGATTGCTACCACCATCTTGCTCGCTAATCTTGCCGCTAAGCAGCAGTGCTTGCACTGTTGTGTTCCGGCGTGGAGAGCAAGACAGCCGGTGTAATTACTGGCACAAGAGGTATTCCATCTTAGCCCTCTGGGTTAGCAACGCATCTGCACTCTCTTTGTTGTTGCAGGTGTCTCGACGTCGAAACATGCTGTCGCGCTCACTCGTGAGAGGTTAAAGCAAGACAGAGAGTTAGCTCGTCGTTGAATTCGCTGTCGAATTCGATATTAAGCTTAGAGAATCGCCTCTGCACATCCAAACTACTTAGTCCAAGGCTAAGTTTTGCTAACTTAGAACTTAGTTGTAGCTTAGAACAGCTCTGCTACTAGGTATTCTTTTTAATATTCCATTAATTTTAACCTGTTTTTTTTTTATACAACATATGAAGGCAAACAAGCAAGTGGGTCACCTGATGGTAAGTGATCACCACCGCCAATAGACACCTGCAACAACAAAGAGAGTGCAGATGCGTTGCCAACCCAGAGGGCTAAGATGGAATACCTCTTGTGCCAGTAATTGCACCGGCTGTCTTGCTCTCCACGCCGGAACACAACAATAATGTAATAATGTTAATAATGTTAGCGACCCGCCTTATCATCAGACGGGTACAGTTAAGGCTTACCTTATGCTAAAATGCTATGTAATGACAACACAACGGTGGTGATTTGCGGGTGGTAGGACCTTGTGCAAGGCCCGTCCGGATCGCTACCGCCATCTTGTTCGCTAATCCTGCCGCTAAGCAGCAGTGCTTGCACTGTTGTGTTCCGGCGTGGAGAGCAAGACAGCCGGAGTAATTACTGGCACAAGAGGTATTCCATCTTAGCCCTCTGGGTTGGCAACGCATCTGCATTCTCTTTGTTGTTGCAGGTGTCTATGTGGTGTGGTGATCACTTACCATCAGGTGACCCACTTGCTTGTTTGCCTTCCTATTTTATATAAAAAAATAAAGTTTTATTTCTCTCTAAACTCATGAACATATTGCAAATTGATATAAAATTCGTACAGCATGGAGGTGAGGGTAGTTATAAATAAAAGAACAGCTCGGGGCCATTCCGGGCACCTGCCGCGAGCGGCGCGCGCTACAGTTGCAGGCTGACCGGTGTATTTTATGTAGAATTACCCGGTGTTTTTTTCTAGTGAAAACCAAAATGGTGGCAGTAGGATGACAACAAAATAAGTGTGTCTTGGGATAATTTACGCCAATGCCACAAATTAAGCAAGTAAAGTTGCTTGTGTAAAATGTACTCGACAACGAATATACGTATTTAGTTAGATACGTATTTAAGTCTGTTCTTAAATAAGTATCATCATCGTCAATGACTCTAGCACTAACAGTCATATTTATCAAACAAATATTTGGCTCTATCGAATCCGAACCCGAAACCTCTAGCTTTGTAGTCAGGGCTACTAAGCCAAGGCTATTCTGTCGTTTAGTTAGTTTTAGTGCATGTAGTACGAAGGGCAGGAAAATTTGAAATAGTTAAGGAACCAAATCAATTACAACATTAGAATTCCGTGCCTTGCGTTTTCCAGTTTCGCCACATTACCACTACCATACTCTGCAATTTTTTTTGAAAAAAAAGGTTAACGAAAGCAATTAAATAGAGAATGTTTAGGTTAAGAAGTTGTTACTTGCTGCATAATGGTGTTTTTATTTGTTACTGAGTTAAATATACATTTTGTTGTTACCTTATGGTGAACCTACTCATATTATAAAGGTCCGAGCGCGGCGGGTTTTACCAAATAACCATTTCGACGTTTTTTTAAACGATTCAGCAAACCGTTTTAATTGGCGGTGGAGTTGACTGTTTGTTTCATGAAACGTAGTTGTAGCGTTCGTAGTTTGAGGTAGTTCACAAGTAGAGGTCATTTCATTCACATTCCATAAGAGCGGCAGCCATTTGCATTTTATGAATTTTCGGTGGCACGTCATGTAAAACGGCCCATACGCCTTTTTATGGCCAAAACATTATTATTAAGTAAAACAATTTCTTTATCTTGGACAGGGATGCTTACTTGGCGAATATTCTAGGTTACTACTACGTCCGATCCGAATCCGTGAAAATATGGTCCGTAGTAACCGTTTACCAAAGATATTGTTCTACTATCTATCGATCTAGTGCGTAAATTATTCCGTCATCCGATTTCCGTCATCCGATTTATTTCCGTCATTCAAGAGTCAAGGACGGAGTAGCCATATTTTTTTATTTTATTTAAGCTTCATTGCACAGTTTACAAAACAAATACAATAGGCGGACTTAATGCCAGTAGGCATTCTCTACCAGTCAACCACACTATAAATAAGAAAGTAACAAACATGGGTGCACAAAAAGAAAAGTAAAAAGCTGATAAAAAAGCCATAGTATTATTTGTATGAACGCTCGCGCACTGCGTCCGAGTTAAAGCCGAGCTGCGTATGAGCAGAGAGGCAGCGGGGCGGGCGGGGTATGCGGCTGGGTTACGTAAAGCGGCAGGCATTCAGTGTATTAGTTCAGTTTTGCAGCGAGCGCATGCGCACGTTGTTATTTGCGTTATGTTTCCCTAAGATGTTTTATTAAAATTAAAAATAACCCATATTTTCACGGGCTCGGATCGGACTAGTGCGTAAGCAATATCCGAATTAGGTCCGACTTTTCTAGACCCATGTTTTCACGGGTTTAATGAAAATGAAAATGAAAATGAAAATGAAAATGAAAAATTTATTTTGCAAGTAGGCCATATAGGCTCTTTTACATGTCTGAATCTACTAGCGCTTCGGAAAATGGAAGAATCTGCTGAGAAGAAACGCCGCAAGAAACTCAGCAGTTTATCTTTTTTTTTCTTCTCTTTTGAAAACAAGATTACAGAGCAATATACACAATCATAACAATAGTTCACATAAAGTGTGAAAAAAAAAAAAGATAATAAATAGCACAGCAAGCTTTAAGCATATTGAACGAACTGGCACTAGTACAGATTGACCAAGAGATGTATAGGGTCCCCAGGTCAAAGAAATTAGAATCGGGATAGATAGTTTAGATCGGATTCGGATCGGACGTAGTGCAAAACCGCTCTTACTGTTTGTAACTGGCACTGGTACCAACTTTTTGCCTTTTTTAAAGTTTTGGTTACAAAATACTTTGGCGCATTAGCTTCTAATATTGTTACACCAATTTATGTAATATCCTGAAAGGCCCTTGTTTGCCGCGCAACCGTTTCACGGATACTTACGTTTTATGGGAGATAACGTCCGCGTGGCTATAGTTGACTTCTCGTCTGTCAGTTCGTTAAGTTTATGGGACTCCTACGTAGACGAATGCCTTATTTAGGACATTTACTTTGCTCACTTGGAAAGTCTATTTAACTTTGAAATGTTGTAATAAAGAGTTGTGTTTGTGGGTGGTAGGACCTTGTGCAAGGTCCGTCCGGATTGCTACCACCACCTTGCTCGCTAATTCTGCCGCTAAGCAGCAGTGCTTGCACTGTTGTGTTCCGGCGTGGAGAGCAAGACAGCCGATGTAATTACTGGCACAAGAGGTATTCCATCTTAGCCCTCTGGGTTGGCAACGCATCTGCAACCTCTTTGGTGTTGCGGGTGTCTATTGGGGGATCACTTACCATCAGGTGACCCACGTGCGTGTTTGCCTTCCTATTTCATAAAAAAAATGTTTCATTCAACGTTGGTATTTCCAAATAGATATGACTTAAAGCTGTCTGAAACAGTTAACTGTGTTTCATTTCATTCGCTACAAGTCGGGAAAACAAAACAGATTATCTTTATTTTTTTTTCAAATAAATTTTAATGATAATGACAATACAAAGAAAAATTAGGGTAATGGCAAGACTCGAACCTAGTTAGTTTTTAATGTGGCGAAACTGGCAAACGCAAGGCATGGAATGCTGATGTTGCAGGTTTGAGCCCTGCCAGTACCCTAATTTTTCTTTGTGTTGTCATTATCATTTAAACTTATTTGAGTGTTTAAAAAAATCGAATGTCAATTTCGATTATAAAAAAAAAATTCGTTAACTATATCTTAACATAGTTTATCTACACATATATCATAAATGCTCTATAATGCGTTCAGAAACCGTAGGCAATGAGCAGCATTATAACAACCAATATTATTATGAGATTTTTTCTAATTTGTTTCTATATTTGTTCAATTTCATTTTTTATTACATTATTTTAATGTGCACAGTCTAGATATTTAATAGGTACCTAGCACTAGTAGCTAGTAGCAATGCAGGTCATTGCCCTATGGCTTCTGAACCCATCATAGAGTACTTATGATATGTGTGTAGATAAAGTAATGTATGCAACTGTACATAATTAGGTTTTAAAACACTCGTGTGATCCTATTATGAAACTCGCTGACGCTCGTTTCATAAAACCACACTCGTGTTTTAAGACCCCTCATTATGCAACAGTTGCATAAAATACTATTAAATTAAATTCGCTATCCGTTCCTGCCTGTCCTCAATTCAGCATTCGCTGAGCCCGGTACCGGTACCAATTGCTAAGTATATCCCTACAGTTAAACTTTATTTTTGCACTGTTTGTTTTTGTGTACCTAACCTTCCTTCTAATCTTTTGATTTCTGTTGTTTACTTTGGCAATAAAGAGCTTTTTTTTTTCTATCGTATCTTCGACTGCTTAGTTATTTTAAACCACGCAACGGATTTGATACGGCTTTCTTTGCCATTTAGTTTTTTTTAAGAAAGATTTTTATATATATTTCTGACGACCTGTATGGCACAGTGGCACATGTGTCTGCTTACTGTGCAAGAGGTCCCGGGTTCAAATCCTGGTATGGGCAAATATTTGTGTGATGAACACGAATGTTTGTACCTAAGTCATGGATGTTATTTGTATTTAAGTATGTATTTATCTATATAAGTATGTATATCCGTTGTCTAGTAGCCATAGTACAAGCTTTGCTTAGTTTGGGACTAGGTCAATTGGTGTAAATTGTCCCAAGATATTTATTATTTATTTATTAATGACAGTTAAAACGTTACAATCCATTGCGTGGTTTAGATTAGAGATGCAACGAATAGTTGTTTGACCGGATACCGGATACCGGATATTCGGCCTGATCACCGGCCGAATATCCGGTATCAGGCCGCCGAATATTCGGCCGGCCAAACGATACTTACATTTTAGTTTGGCGGCGGGCGCGTCGTGCAGGTTTTAACCTGTTACGTATTGTAGGTTCGCACGGACCGTTTTCTAGGCAAGAAACGAGTTTTATTGGGTTAGTGTACGGAACTATTTCAATCACGTGCGCCCGCCTATTTTGCTGAATAGATAAGTTTAATTAAATTGTACGTTAAATGTAATACTAATACGAATATTGATAATTTGTTGTTGTTTTCTTGGATACTAACCATTTTTCAAAGTTAAATACCAAACACAATCACTATTCGGTATCCGGCCGGATAGTGCGCAACTATCCGGTATCCGGTAGTAAAATAATGGCCGGATAGGCCGGATACCGGATAGCAACCGGATATCCGTTGCATCTCTAGTTTAGATGGAGTTACCGGCAGAAGATATGAGGACAAAGAGGGATATACTGTACTTATATACAAATCTTTCGTAAAAAAACGGCAGTGAAAACCTTATCAAAATCCATTGCGTGGTTTAGAAGTAAACAGCTGAAGAAATGATGGGAATTGAGAACAAAGGGGAACTTGAGGGGAAGGGGAATTGAGGGGGGGTGTCTTTGGTAAGAGTAAATAGGCATTTTCTAGGTGAGCGTGCTACAACTTCGGCCTCATCATCATTTACCATCAGGTGTGATCGAGGCCAAACGCAAACCCATTTCTAATAAAAAAAAATGATAGTAATTTTAGTTTTATACTATGTAAAGATTTCAATAAATCGTCAAAGCACAATAACTACAAACTGGAACAAATTACCTTGCTACTCCGCGAAACCAGTGCTGGGCTCGTGCAAAATAGCTGCGTCTGTGCGACATATATTTTCATGCAAAGACCCACTACGAAACAACATATATCACACAGACTCAACTACACACCACCACCACTAAACACTAAAACTACACGATCGACGCGCGTTTCGCCTCTATACGAGGCATCATCAAGATCGAACAATACGACCGTCCGCTGCTTGAACGAATGGCGTACTGACAAACTAAAATATTTTTCTTTAATCCCGCCTACCGCCAACATTTTTGCACTACTACCCTTATTATTTTTCTGAAAGCCTACCCTCAAAATTTAAAAATAAAACAAAAGTAGTATATTATCACAAACTACCCACATAATTAATCTCAATCTCAGCTACCCCCATTGTTAAAGACAGAATTTAAGCATACCCGCAATAAAGGAGAAGAAGGAAAATTACCCTGTTCATTGACAATGGATCCCGCGTTGTTGTACCTAACTATTTCCAAATGCTCCAAAACATTCAGACGAAATCCCTTTTTGCAAAAGTGTAATATTTCATAAGAATGAGCATCTGGTAATGTATGATCTGTGTAACACAATAACTGCTGAACAACTAAGATATCCCTTTGAGACATAGTAGATGTAGCGTAGGGTAGCGTCGGCGCTTAGCCCGTAACGAGCGAACTTGCCCGTATATTAACGACTCGTGATCTAAAGGGTTAGGCAGAGCCATGAATGCTGATAGCAGAGATAAATGACTTTCATTACACTTTCGATTTATCCCCCATTTCTATGCTAATACTTGCTAAAGTGTGATTGTTTTCAGCAATACAGGTTTTTCTGACATTCATAAGTGCTGCCTAATCTCAATATAATAATTTATGTTAAGGTTTTTTTTTATGAAATAGGAAGGCAAACAAGCAAGTGGGTCACCTGATGGTAAGTGATCACCTCCGCCTATAGACATCCGCAACACCAAGAGGATGCCAGATGCATTGCCAACCCAGAGAGCTAAGATGAAATACCTCTTGTGCCAGTAATTGCACCGGCTGTCTTGCTCTCCACGCCGGAACACAACAGTGCAAGCACTGCTGCTTAGCGGCAGGATTAACGAGCAAGATGAAGATAGCTTTCCGATCGGACCTTGCACAAGGTCCTACCATCCGCGAAATAATATTTGTTCGCCAGATTTCATTTATTTTTTGCGATTAGGGATGGACAAGTCGCAAAAAGTTGTAAGAGGTTGGAAATGTTCTCGAATTTTTTTTACACATTGAAAGGTGAATGGGCATTTTTGTATGGGCGCTGTCCCAACCCTTGTATACAATAGTGAGTAGTATGGACGTGTAGTACTCGGTGTAAGGATCATCATAGGCTATGTTTCGAAGACCAGGTGTCTGCAGCATTAATAATTGTTTTGTATGAAAAAAAAAAAACACCAAATTAGACCTATGCTCCCATTACGTTTTTTACTTCTAGTGGCCTCAGTAATGCGTGGTCAAAATCTTTCGGCTATATCTCGAAAATGATTTTACAGATACTTTTCATACAACTGCTAGTACAAAGTGAGGTATAAAATGGGCTGTAGCTTTTTCCCTGCAAACATCTCGGTTTTGCTGTCATATAAAAAAATTAAGCTCTTATTGAGAGCTTTCTAATAAGATATAGCACAACTGTATACAGCACTTGGGACAATTTGCCCATTCTCCTTTCGCTATTTTTAGAAATTTCCGCAACCGCCAAGAAATGAAAACGTTCTCGGAAATGGGACCTTTATACAGAATTATTAAAAAAAAGTAACGGTCACACCTACTTTAATAAACCCTAGTTTACCACGGAACTTAACAATGCACAAACTATTCTCCATTCTAATTCACTGCATATTCCGAACCGTGTGCATGCAGCTTTATCACGCTTGCGGAATGAAAGCCGTGCCGTGTTGCGATCCTTTACTTACACAAACTCGGAGATATACCTAATAGTGATGTGACGTAGCGGTTCCTAAAGATACCCAGTCGGAACCCTTGCCAACTCAGAACCACGCGGAACCCAGTGTCCTATGGAACCACTAAAATCTCCCGCCCGCCTGGCATCCTTTACTCACGGAATCCTGAAGATTCGTCAACGGAACACCAGGGTTAGACGAAACGAAATTATCAGTTAAAGACGTAGGAGATAAATATTGTAGACTTTGGGAAAACTCATGAAACATTCACGAATATTTCCGAACTATGTTGCAACGCTTGTAACTATTATAGTGGGAAACCTGTCAAAATCTGACAACGAGTAGGTAAAACGATCCTTTGTTCGAATATAACAATGAGGTATTCAATAACATTCCTTTATCGTAAAATTAGCGACTTGATGTAATGCACATTTATAAAACCTTCCTTCAAAAATGCCCTAAATGTATTGAAGCCGTATTAGAACGCGTTACGTTGTTTAAAAGGACTAGACGGCCGAAGATTGCGGACAGATAAAAACGGATAGCGACTTAATCTTATACTACGTTAAGATAAAGAAAAGATAAAGATGTTTTCATAAATTTTTGTTCAAGTAATATAAAGGACCTTGTGCAAAGTCCATCCGGATCGCTACCACCATCTTGCTCGCTAATCCTGCCGCTAAGCAGCAGTGCTCGCACTGTTGTTTTCCGGCGTGGAGAGCAAAACAGCCGGTGTGATTACTTGCACAAGAGCTATTCCATCTTAACCCTCTGGGTTGGCAACGCATCTGCAATCTCTTCGATGTTGCGGGTGTCTATAGGCGGTGGTATACACTTACCATCAGGTGACCCACTTGCTTGTTTGCCTTTCGATTTCGTTAAAAAAAAATACATAAATCTGAATACGAATAATAAATGGATTTTCGGATTTTCATAAATGTCACATCACTAGTGCATAGTGCAGTGAGACATTATTACACAGGTAAGTTGCAACCGTGGTGCTTTCTAGGCAAATGGTTTAATTTACTATTAAATGATAGCTTTGTTCGGTTAATATTGCAAGGAAGTTTCGTAAGGTCTGGGCCACGACTTTTAACCACTATTTGGACTTTGTCGTAGTAAAAGCATCCAGTACTTAATAACGTTTAGAATGTAAGTGTGCTAATAGTATTTTATGCAACTGTTGCATAATGAGGGGTTTTAAGACCTAATTATGTACAGTTGCATACATTACTTTATCTACACACATATCATAAGTACTCTATGATGGGTTCAGAAGCCATAGGGCAATGACCTGCATTGCTACTAGCTACTAGTGCTAGGTACCTATTAAATATCTATAGACTGTACACATTAAAATAATGTAATAAAAAATGAATTTGAACAAATGTAGAAACAAATTAGAAAAATTCTCACAATAATATTGGTTGTCATAATGCTGGTCATTGCCTACGGTTTCTGAACGCGTTATAGAGCATTTATGATATATGTGTAGATAAAGATGCTTAACATATTCCGTTACTGACTGAATGACAACGCATAGGCTAAACTGCTGATGATATAATGTTTGTGTGGTAGTGCCTTAAGTAGGGTCCGTCCGGATCGCTAGCGCATCTTGCATGCCAATCCAGCCGCTAAGTGGCGGTGGTTACTGAAATTACTGGCCAAAGGGTATTAATATATACCTCTTGTGCCAGTAACTACACCGGCTGTCTTGCTCTCCACGCCGGAACACAACAGCGCAAGCACTGCTGCTTAGCGGCTGGATTAGCAAGCAAGATGGTGGTAGCGATCCAGACGGACCTTGCACAAGGTCCTACTCCCCGTAAATTAATATGAGATGGGAACACAAAGAAAAACTTTGCCGTCAGATAGGACTCGAACCTGCAACTTCTGCTTGCCTTGCCACGCTCTAATGTTACTACTACGCGCTAATACATCCCTAAGTTTAGTAAGTTTCTTTGTTGTATTTTAATGTCATTTAAACTTTCCAAATAAAATCTCAAAGCCCTATTACCTCGGTGAAGTGTTGTGTCACCCCACACGATGCAATTGCAGCCTGGCTGCTCGCCAGTGCATCGTGTGGCAAGTGCCTTACCTAGGGTTGCCACTTCTTGGCTGTCAAAATAAAAAAATAAACAAATATTAGCTTTTCTTAACATACAAATATCCTACTAATATTATAAATGTGAAAGTTTGTATGTTTGGATGTTTGGATGTTTGTTACTCAATCACGCAAAAACAACAGTGGCCCTAACATGACTGACCCAGTTTAGTTTATCTCTATCTGCATCCCTTTCTAATGACACTAGTTAGACAGAGACGCAGGGAGGGGTTAAACTCAACCTGCCCTGTCATGTTAGGGCCACTGAATGGATTTGGATGAAATTTGGCACACATATAGTTTATAATCTGGATTAACACATAGGATACTTTTCATCCCGTAAAAATGCATAGTTCCCGCGGGATAGCGATACGTGAGTTATACGCCGCCGTGACGTCATGAGCAGCATAGCAACTAATTCTCATTAATTTGTCCAGGAAATATTGCAGATTGTATGTTGGGTGCACGTTTGCTTGATTCAATTAAACAAGTCTACGCGGACGAAGTCGCGGGCAAAAGCTAGTTAGTAATAAATGTAGAGACCACCTAGTACTCGTTAGCACGGAAATGGTTGCGACGGTGATGTTGGGCTTCTAATTCCGGGAGAGGTTTAATTCGATTTTCATAGTTTTATTTTAAATCCAAAAAAATCCAATATTATTTACATTCTCGGTAAAAGTAGCTCTTCGATAGTAAATCAAATTAAGTTATCTGTTCCTTTAGTTGACAAACTGGAACAAACGACCTTGCTACCTACCTTGCTATGTTCCGGCGGCGTGGAGAGCAAGACAGCCACTGAAATTACTGGTACTAGAGGTATTCCATCTTAGCCTCTGGATTGGCAACGTATCTGCAATCTCCTGATTTTGCGGATGGCTACAGGCTGTGGTGATCCTTTATCTTGTGATTCACATGCTCGTTACCCTTAAAAAAAAACATTTTAGTAGAAATTTTACCCCGCAACGCACTTTTTTTGTATTTAAAATTCCAGGAGAATTTTGATTACGTTTTTTTTTTTTCGGGAGCCAGGAGACATGGCTTAATTCTGGGAGACTCCCGAAATTGCTAGCGAGGTGGCAACCCCAGCTTTACCTACTCTACCAAACGCACTGTGAAAGATACTATGTCTTACTACACAATGTTCAGGATTAAACCTTAAATCAACGTAATGGGGTTCAAAATTCATTGCCTTCAAATAGAAGTTATAATGACTTGGTAGCTAAAGTTACGAGGTGAACTAATCGACAGTATTACAAGGGCAATACGTTTCATTTTGCTTTGTACCGATGTTTAGCTTGTTGTCTGTTTGTAGAACGCTTGACGATAAGCAGATATTTACACACATTGCGCTTTACTGAGATTTTTGGAATTCAAGGCAGTTTTAGGACTGTATGTCCTTAAAAAGAAGTGGAATCCTTGTCACTTTGTTTTCTAGTTTTATGGAAATTACAATACTTACAAATGACTGAAAAACGCAAGGACCTGAAAGAAGCAAACCTATTCTTTCTTAAAGGATAGCAATCAATACGTCTGCGATTTTTCTGCGACGGTAACTTACCGCCATGCTACCCGCTTACCTGTCCCCGTTAAAACGCAATAGCAAATTTCTACTTCACACCGTATTCTGTGAGATTGTTCGAATCCGTTTAGTCGGTTTTGCCTGAAAGGGTAACAAACACCCACCCATCAACACAAACTTTTGCCTTTGTATTTAGTAGAGACGATCTTTCGAGTAAAACCGCGGGGAAACGCTAGAATATTGTCAAACTATTAATACTATTAATATACAACGCAGCCAGACTAGCCCGGAGCGTAAATGCATCAGTATAACAAAACAACCCAGTTATAAGGACGGGTTTACGCACGCCTGCACCATGAATATAATGTCATTCCAATTTGCCAGCGATCTAATTAACATTTTAACAACATGCCCGCCATTGGTATGCGGTAGGGACGAATTCGGTTTAATTATTGTAAATGACACGTAGGCCGTTAAATAAATCGTGGAAGTTACTTCTGAAAGTAGTTACCATTAATATCACTTCGATTGGTTGTCCATCGCTGTGCGCTTCAAGCGGTAATTTTTGCCCTGGACGTGCAATATTTGCAATGGGTGGCTGGGGTTTTTTTTATCTTACTACAACATGTATGTATAATTTTATTCATTAAGTAATAGGTTATGCATGCTCTTAAGCAGAAATTTGTTAATTGTATAATGACTTTTAATTAATGATTTACTGATTTTCCACTCACAAGTTTAATTTAGCGATTTGGTACAGAACATTTACAATATAATACTCACTACACATAGATAGTTCTCCCTCAAAAACTGCTAAAATGATATGGATGGTTTTTTAAAATAATAGAAAATAGGATTACCTTAAATATTACAGGTTACTACATTGCGAAATTATTATTTGAGATCTCATTTTGTATTTACACAAAAAATTTACTCCAGTCAAAACCGACTAGAAAAACTTTGTGTTCCATAATTGGCTCCTTTTTACTTGAAACCATCCATCGTATGCGCCGCATTATATCAAATGTCGACGTTGTATACCTATGGAGCTGAACACAATGATATTATAAGATAGTGCACTAAACGTGCGATCCATCCATACAGTTGTGAAGGTAGCTGAAGGCCCCTGTCAGTCTTAAATTGCTACACAATACGTTTCATTTTGCTTTGGCCCAAAGACCTTCTGCTTATTCCTCAACACAGGCAAGCAAGGGGATTTTTTTAACATTCAACACTAAGCAAGATACCTTTAGATAGCCACTGAACTAAAAATTACATTAGAATAGGACACTAGAACAATAATCGTGGTCCTCGCGCGTCCATTAACGCGTACAACTGGCCGGATGACGTTATGGCGCCTTTCGCAAGTAAAAGCGAGATAGCTAGTGGGATAAGGTGCCGGCACCGCAGTTGTGTTTTGAACACTTAATCTAGGAAATACATAGATATCCTTGTATCTACTATCTCTTTGATAATATTTTTCAGCACCTATGTTCTTATAGTAATTTTAAGATTTGAGGTACTGCTGTTTAACCAGCGTTCCGATTTAATAACCATCCAAAACGTTTTATCTGTATCCTACCATAAAAAATTAAATATGCCATGGAAATCACAAGCGAAACTGTGAGCGGCTACTGGCCGCAAATATAAAATTTCACATAAATAGGTACCAACCGAATCTGTGTTATAAAAACCCAACAATAAAAATAACAATGCGTGAACAAATGAACGTCAGAAATGTGTTTTACCGAGATTTTTCATCGCGGAATGGTTTTCAGTGAAAAACAGTTTCGAATAAACTTTGTTCGAATTTTACAGTGGTTTTAATATTTTCATGCCGTTGCGTGGTTTCAGATTAACAGGCATAATGTTATAAATTTAAATGTGAATTAAATGAGAATTAATAAGTACTTACCGTTAATTTCGTTTAGTTGTGTTATTAATTCGTTGGATCGAGTGTAGCTTCAGCTTCAACTTTCGCAGTAAAAATCACATTTGATACGATGCTGTCATATGCGTTTTATCAATTTATTTTAAACCAACTTTGACCTACGGTTTTGCCTGGGTGATATTATTTTCTATGCATTTTAGGGGATAAAAAGTACCCTATATCTTATCCAGGGTACGCATCTGTCTGCCAAATTTCATTTAAATCCATCTAACCATTAATGCTCAAGCATCAATCAATTGAGGAACAAAGAATCAAATAACTATAGGTCACAGCTACCCCAAACAAGGTAGTAAATAAAACTTTAGACAGTTTTAATTCAAAATAAGCTAGATATCTAATAATCAAGGCTTCTCCCAAAGATCGCCACAACGCTCGGTCCTGCGCCGCTCGCATCCATCGCGTTCTCCCAACCACCACCAAGACGTCGGTCCACCTTGTGGCAGGTCTATCTACGCCACATCTTCTAGTACGCGGTCTTCTTATTTTTCTTCAACCTTCATATACCTACTGCTGAGTATATGTAATTCTCTTTTCTTTCATGTTATGCGGTCGTGTGTTCCGCATCACTGGATGCGGAACACACGTGTCACACTTGTCTTCTGCTGACAAATCGTCAGTCGATCTCGGGGGTTATATTCCCACATTTCTGCGTCCAGTCCGTGGTCTCCTCTCCAGCACTTTCCTCCAAGATGAAGGCATCTTGTGTTGAACCTGCAGCATATCACCCGGTCGCCACTCAACAACTCTTTGGCCACAAACCATATTTAGAATGGAATAGAAATGATCCATTTCTCCGAATATGGTATGCAATAGGTGCTTTATTCGTCTAAATGAAATGTGTGCCTTTTTAACAAATAAAAATACATTTATAGACAAGGGCTTAGTCCGTGCAAATGACGTGAAAGCGTTTGTAATTTATACACAGATATAATGAAATGACAACTTGAAACAATCTTGAACGATCCAATTGTCTGTTACATCAAAAAACATTTCACCCCTTGCGACGCAATTCAAAGGGTTTTCCCCCACGTCTCCAATTTAATTAATAACCCCAAATTGGGATTGCTTTAATACAATCTTTAATAAAAAGAAATCAGTAATTGGATATTTTAATTGGCCTCGAAGTGTCTGCGGTTTTATGGAAGCTTAGACCTTCAAAAACCAAAACGATTTAACTCGAAACACTATTTTATTCTATTTTAAACGTCATCGTACCCTGTTAAGGTTGAAGTTGGAAATCACTTGCCATTCGACTTAGCTCTCTTTATTCAGTGGCTTCCGTTTCGTCGATCATATTTTAATATTCATTGTTGTCAATTCCCTGAAATATAGAGTGCCTTTTAAATCTAACTTTCTTGGGAAATTATGGAAAATGTCTTTACAATGTCCCCTATTTTCATTTAGAGATGACATTGCACTGCTTTTCTCTAAAGTCTTACATTTTCAAGCATTTAGTAATATCCTTCTAGCGCTAATTCCTGTTTCTTCATTCAGGGTCAGCTTTGACCATGATCCCAGTTTTAACAGGTTACGTCATTCTCATTTGAGAGTAGGCAGGGAAACCAATACGATAGAATCATGGTCACACATACATGCTCATGAATGGGCAGGATTTATCACGATGACTTTTTCCTTTGCCGTAACAGCGTTGGTTACTGCCAATACTTTGGTAATGTACATAAATCAGATGAAGTCATTGGTACAGTAGGGGAAATATATTCACGTACCACCTTAGAACGTTATCGCAATGACGCGACGCGTTAAACGCCAGGCTATGTCATACAAATGTCATGCGTATGTCTCTTCGACTAGCTTCTACGGTGGTACGTGTTTCAATTTCCTTGACTGTACATGTATGGCGACCGCTGGCGATAGTGGCGCCCAAACTCGGTACCTCATTATCACGAGTCCCCCTCCCTCGCCTCTAGCATAGCGACGACACATCACGACTCCCTTTTTCGCTCAGTGCGTCTCTTTGTAAGTGGCACAGTGGGAGAGAGACACACTGAGCGACAAGCGAAGAAACGAGCACGCGTGTTAGCCGTACTGTATAGATGGATTGAAGAAGAAGATGGATTAAACACATGACTACACAGCACTATACAAACAAAACAAAAATTTGATAATTCGACGTAACTCTTCGTACACATATGACATGCAGCAGTATGAGTAATCTTGACTCTCGTTTCGGTGCTTATACCACAGAATAAATAACGTACAGAAACTTCTCTTTAACGACCGCGATTAAACGAATTCCAACTTTATTCACACAATCAAAAAGTTCGTATTACTTCGTACACCATGGGCCTGGCGGCGCGGGTCAAAAGAAACGCGCCGCACGCGCCCGCCTTCCCCTCGCTACTCCCGGCGACACGCTAGGGTTGCGCGGCATTCGTTTTCAATTACACTGACACGGCGGAGGCGAGCGAGCGCGTGGCAAGCCGATAGCCTACTGCTATTTGCTTATGCCATAGGCAAGGCGCTCGAGCGTACCTACAGTCCAAAGTGGAACCCCCTGCTTATACCAACGCTCTTTAAAGGCATTTGCAGCGTATAGGGTCATTGCTGGCCTTTGGGTCCCCCCTATATACCCTCCCCCTCACCCCTTAGGCCTCCGTATCGCTCGGAGTTGTATGGATATTGTGTTGAATTAGACAAGGGAGACAGGGATCGGTAACAATCGAGTATGTGTCGCTTGAGCAAGCTCTAATTATAATGATATGCATCATTTGAGACTGCGTTAGTGCAAGCCGGGTGCGGCCACGAAATAAGCGACAAAAAATGTTTTGGGACAATTCATACCAATTGACCTAGTCCCAAACTAAGCAAAGCTTGTACTAAGGGTATTAGACAACGGGTATACATTCTTATATAGATATATATATACATATTTGAATAAATATAACATCCAAGACTCGGGTACAAACATTCTTATTAATCATACAAAAGTTAGCTTCATAGTCAGGGTCACCAATCTCTAGGCTATCCGGTCGTCGTAAATCTCTTAGAACAATCGACCCCAATTGAACTATGCCTTGGAATTTTGGAATGGCTTTATGTTTGTAAAGGCATTACGCACACACTTCTGCACCAAATTGACCATTGCACCAAATGCCGTTTTCAGAATTGCATTCCTGGAACTTTGGCTTAAAATCTGATGCATGGTTTATCTCGATACACCAACTTAAACGAGTTAGACACCTACTTCCAAATCCCACGCGTACGAAGTTATAGTTAGGCAAAAGCTAGTTCGAAATAAACATGATCCAAGGCCAATCCTGTGACCCATTTGCCTTATTTCAGGATGAAATAATGCGCACCTCGTGAGTTTTTTTTTATACAACATAGGAAGGCAAACGAGCAGGTGGGTCACCATCTGGTGGCTAATGATCAAAATCGCCCATAAACACCCACAACACCAAGAAGATTGCAGATGCGTTGCTTACCCTAAGCCTGGGCTAAGGGGTAAAGGAGGGGAGGAAGGGTTCTTGCCGGTTCTTCTCAATGGAGGTTTTTTCTGAACCGGTAGTAAATTTTCTGACATTCATAAGTCCTGTAAGTCTAATCTGAATACAAATGTTTTGACTTTGACTTTATTAAATGTCCTGTCAATCCACTGCCTCAATAGATGCCAGCACGCCATCTTTGGAGGCCTACAACGTAAGCATATTCCGTGTCGACAGCGCCGTCTCAAGACAATTGCTTGTCAATTAACTGCGCGACTAGCTCGCCCCATAGCCATTCGATTTATGCTATAGTGTCAATACTGGCAACATTGTCACGAACAACCCAGTTTACGATCCACTACTAGACAAAGTATTCTAGCCTAGCCTGTGATCATTAGCGTTCGTATCATCGTTTATATACAACTAGCGGACGCGCGCGACTTCGTTCGCGTGAAATAGCTTATGCCCATCATGGATAGTGTAGCTATCTATCTGTGAATGAATTTTTGAAGTCTGTTCTGTAGTTCCAGAGATTACCCCCTACATACAAACAAACTAACAAACAAAGTTTACCTCTTTATTATATTAGTGTAGATGAAACACCCTCTATTACTGGAGAAATGTCTTTCATAAGGCAAATATCTGCGCTAACAGGATAGCAGACGTTTAACTTTTTCAACACCAAGTCAAATTTGAAAATCGCCATTCATACTTTATACGCCATTGACTATACACGGAGGTGTCTCTTTTATTGTACGCGTTGCCGGATATATCCGTCATTGGCGTTCAACCTATAGTCAAAGTCCATGATGTCACTTATCACTTACTTAATATAGGTAAAAGTAAGCCAGAAGGCATGTCTTAGTACTTAACTACTTACAACGACCAGCCACAAGATGGTCCGATGACCTCATACAGGTGGCAGGAAAGCGCTGGTTGCATGCCGCTTCCAACCGGTCACTTTGAAAATCCATGGAGGAGACCTATGTTCAACAGTGGACTTCTTGTGGCCGAGATGATGATAATGATGACTTACAATGAACTTTAAATAGCTAGAAAGATAGCTGTAGCTAACTAAATACAGTACGATTGCTTAAAAATCGCCTCTTGGCATCACTCAACTAAAATTTATTTTTGATTTACATTGCTTTTTCAGACCATTACATGAAACTTGACCCTCCATCTAAAGGCAGCAACGTACTTTGCCTAATTTTATTAACTTTGACATTCTCGGTGATCGCCGAAGTCACTTATTGCAATAAGTGCTGTATTTGAGGTGTTAATTTAGCCAAGTTACGGGTTAAATTGGGTTTAGGGTTAGCATTTCCGACGTTCAAAGCGATCGCTCACTTCACTGAAGCTCTAAACTAATTGATTGAGCATAGCCAGCCAAGACGGGATCTGCAACGGAATATTGACTTGTATCTTGGAGCTGTATCTTGCCGGTAGGCGAGCGAGGTTGTAAAGCAGTAATCATGACGTGAGGATGCATAAAAGTGACAGACATTCAGAACGATGAAGCCATTAGTGAATGAAGCCATATGAATCTACGGGTCTTTCCTTCCTATTATTGTCTTACCCCCATATTCATAAAAATTTAACAATTTTTTTAAGCTAACAAATGTTTTGTCCCTCTCATTTGAGGGCAGACGTCACAATGACAGATGAAGACATAAAACTTGTTAACTAACAAACGTTTACGCTCAACTTAGAGATGGGAATGACATAAAAAAAAAATACGAAGCTTTTATGTATTAATGGGTTATTTATTATGTAATTATGGGTTAATCTATGTCTTCTTTGCATAAAGCCGCTATTCGTTCCTATCTGTCATCATATTATCTTCGGCCACTTATTCTTTTTAAGCGACGCAACGGTTTTCGTTACGACGGCCACTGCAATTTAGAGATTTTCTGCGAAAGGTTTTTATGTATATTGAATACAAGTTTTTGCAAACAAAAATGGACTTGGGCGGGTCACGTGCCGCATTGCCATGGGGCAAGCTGGTACTTGAATACATATATGGGAGTCAAATGAGCATGCGATGATGCTAATGGGAAGCGATGACCACTGCCCATCGTAACTCGCGACCCCCAACAATTGATGGTCCGATATTGACCTATAGTTCCCCGACTCCTTGAGGCTTTGGATCTCTCACCTCGCTGTATGAAATAGGCTTGTTCACCATCTTATGTTATAACTATTTCTAAACTACACCTTGGCATTGAGTATTCAAGCCAGCAGTTTCTCTAGTGTTAAGTGGCAATGAGTGCCCAAGTTGAGAAGTACATCAATCGTGACGAACCCTGTGTTTAGCGGCTCGTAGCGGCCTGGCACATAAGTCAGCGATCCCAAACGTAAACCATAACCGGCTTTTAACCGCCTCGTTACCTTTACGGTTATGTTCGACCGAATTACTTTATGACAGCACAGGGATTAGAAACAGTAAGGCTGGTCAGCACCAAAATACATGGTTTAATAGACTTGAGTTACTTAGCAAAATTCATTGCGGCAACTCAGTAACTGTGACGCAGCTCACTCCGCCGGCTCATTGAGTGAGTTAAAAATTGCGCCAACAAAATGAAACCCACTGAGTGAGCTGTATAGCGCTTGTCATCTTTACGGCGCCCTCATATTATGCTCTTAGCACGCGCAAACAGCCCAAAGCGCACCAACGAGTTAACTCGTTGACGAAGCGAGTGAGTAAGAGAATAAATTTAAGAGATCGGGTGTTTTGATTGACACCTTTCGAATTCTCCCGGTATTGCGCTGTGCGCCAACACATTTTGAAGAAGTGAGTCAACACATCCTGCGCAATGAACTGAGTTGGCGCAATTGAGCGGCGCAGCGCAGTGTTGAATTTTTTATTGTTTTTATTATTTATTCATTAAATTTCACAGCATACCAGTAAAACTAAAGCACTATGAAACTAAGATAAATACAAATAGAATACAAACAAAACATAAGAACAAAGGAAGTAAGTAAGTTATTACAAATTCACAGAAGAAGGCCGTACATCCATCGTCTCGCAGAACTTCAAACATTCGTCACACACATCCAACCATCCACTAGCAAACACATCACAGCTAGGGGCCAATTCCAGGAGCGAATTTAGTAGGAGCAAGGCTCGAACAAGCGGGGATTTCTTGCGTGACACAGTTCGCGCTGCCGGCGCCGCCAGTAACCTGCGACAACGTGGTCGAAAGAGAAACCCAGTCGGTGAGGGAACATGCAGACGCAGCAACTGAGCCACCAACTCGGGACAGTCAGAATCACCACGCAATATATGTCTAATGTTTAACTTTTTAACGCCGCGTGAAATATACAAGTCAACATTTAATCATCAATTTTTTTACCCCACTGCCGCCAAAATGGAGGGTTACTTGAGGGCCGCGGCTCTGCTGTTACGTGTTTATTTATCATGTACTTGTAATGAATATGATAGAGTTACCTAAAAAATATGTAGTCCAGCGACGGAATCGTGTACAAAAAAATGCCCACTTGGAAAGTCTATTGGCTGGCTTTGTAGACTGATTAAGCTTACTGTTTTAACATCGCCCACTGTCGTAAGCCTCTCAAATTACAGTATAATAAAACTTTAACGATTCGGAGGCAGCCGGGACATGTTCCGGTGACGATTGGGGCATTATGGTTTATTGGAAGGGCGATAAGGCCGAGCACCGCGACGGGTTGACGCGTTATGACGGAAATAAGCGATTACATTACGTATAAAAGTATACAGAATTAACCAAATACCTACGGGAGTGCTGTAAAAGGTAACAGTAGTTATAATATGACCGGCCCTTTTATCCCCCCCCCCCCCCTCCCCACGCGTCTCTGTGAAACGTAGTGTCGTATAAAAATAGTATAGCATAGAAAGAGTTTTCAAATTGAAAGCGATATTTTATTAACTGATTTTTTGACTTTAAATGGCTAACTAAACGACTGGATAGCCCAGTGGTTAGTGACCCTGATTACAAAGCTTGAGGTGCCGAGTTCGATTCCCGGGAGGGGTGCTATACTCTTTTTCATATAAAATAGGAAGTAAAACAAGCAAACGAGTCACCGGATAGTAAGACATCACCACTATCCATACAAACACTTGCAACAACACTAAGGAGACTGCAGACGCATCGTCAACCTAGTGGGCTAAGATGGAATACCTTTTCTGCCAGTAATTTCACCGGCTGACTTACTCCATGCCGGAACACAACAGCGCAAGTACTGCTGCTTAGCGGCTGGATTAGCGAGCAAGACGGTGCTACCGATCCGGCCAGATCTTGCACAGGGTTCTTGCTAAAACGTGTATGCTGTGAGAAGTTGCTAAACGCGCATGTGGCCTCAACATTACCGGTCTGACTTTATACTGCTACATTTCCCAGAGGTACATCCATCCCTAGGTCGTAACGAAAAATAGCTCTTATTAGGGTTCCGTGCTTTATAAGGAAAAATGGACCCTTATAGGATCACTGTGTGTCCGTCTGTCTGTCTGTCTGTCAAGACTATATTTCTCAAACGCGTGGAGGTATTGAGTTGAAATTAATATCAAATACTTAAGTCTGCAGTCCCTTAGAGCCATGAGAAAATCAAACTTCTAAGTCAACGGAATCAAAAATTACGGCCGCTTATTCCACCTGTTTCATACATTCGCAAGGCACTCAAAAACCTATTGGGTACTTCCCCTTGACCTAGCACTATAAAATTTGGCAAGAAGTAAGGTCTCACAGCGCAAATGAGAGAATAAATCCGATAATCGTAAATTTGTAGTTAATACAAAAACAAAAAAAATTTTTTTGGTTGTAAAAAGCAAAAATGCGATACTAGATGTTCTTGAAGACGGAGCCCTCGGTGCGTGAATCCAGGTCGCACTTGGCCGGTTTTATTATTACATAACGCTTCAAAAGCTTTCGTCAGGGGGCCTAAATTGAATACAGACATCAATCACCCCCCAAGCCCTTGCTGATAACAAATTCACGCAGTAATGTCCCTCAGTAAATAATAACGACACATTACTCAGACGAGAGTAGGAATTTCTTTATAAAACAGCGTATTTAACCTTTTTTTAACCCCTGACGTAAAGAGGGGTGGCATGAGTTTGAAAGAAGCCTAAGTGAATTTGTGCATGTCTTCACGTGGTGTCAAATAAAGTCGCTCTCCATTCCTGTCTGTCCTTACATCTTCGGTCGCTTGCTTCTTCTAAACCACGCAATGGAATTTGATGCAGTTTTCACCTGTGGTTTATTTGCTATCGTTGGTTTTCATTGTCACTTGGAAAATTTTTGCAGAAGATTTTTATGTAACTACAATTCATTACGAGTACACAACAATACGCGCAGCGTAGGACGACCAGCCACAAGATGGTCCAATAACTTCATACAGGTGGCAGGAAGGTGCTGGTTGCATGCCGCTTCCAACCGGCCACTTTGGAAATCCATGGAGGAGGCCTATGTTCAATTCAACAGTGGACTTCTTGTGGCTGAGATGTTGATGATGATGATGAATACATCCCAAGTAATTGTACTCATACGAAGGTAGCTAGTAAACAATAAAATATTTTTAGAACTATTTAGATTGATTGAAATAGTTTCAAACTAAGCAAAGTTTGTATGCATAGTACTTAAAACATACACGACTCATGTACATACATAATATGCATCGCACAATTCCGGGTGGTAGGACCTTGTGCAATCTCCGGATCGTTACAACCATCTTGCTCGCTAATCCAGCCGCTAAACAGCAGTGCTTGCACTGTTGTGTTCCGGCGTGGAGCGCAAGACAGCCGGTGAAATTACTGGCACAAGTGGTATACTATCTTAGCCCTCTGGGTTGGCAACGCATTTGCAGTCTTCTTGGTGTTATGGGTGTTCACTTACCCACTTGCTCTTTTACCTTTTTATTTTGTATTAAAAAAATTGTACCCAGCAGGAATAGAACCCGGATCCTATAGCTGCGTTAGTCAAGATTATTTACCGTTAGACTTCGGTTACACGCTAATTCTGGCGTCAGTTCAGTCCATAATTCCGGTATAGTTTTGACTGATGCCAGAATGATGACAAATGGATTCGGTTGCGATCAGTTCAGACTGACACGACACGAGACAGGTTACACGATAATTCTCTCGTCATTCTGACCAGAATGATGGACTGAACTGACGACAGAATGAGCGTGTAACCGAAGTCTTAGCTATCCGGTCTTCTCTGATGTAGCAAATACGTGCAAAAATAACAACAACAACAACAACAAATACTCTTTATTGATTCACACAAGTAAACAAAATAAAAGAACACAGGGAAATTTTACATGGGATTCAACAGGCGGTCTTATCGCTAAGCAGCGATCTCTTCCAGACAACCTTTGGAAAGAGATACAGTGAGATATAGTCAGAGTACAACGGGCAGTGCAAATAAAAAAAAGAATCAAACACACTCACAATGAGCATACATAAGAGTTTACATAGATAATAATAAATAAATAATAAACATACATACAAATAAAAATAAAAAATAACAAAAATACGTCTTCAGCCAAAATTTGTAGCTCGCGAACGGTGCAATAAAGTTTTTAGTGGTCGTAAATTGTGGCGCAATTAGTTGTACAGCTGGGCTAAGCAGGGGGTCCTTGCCCTTTGTTATTAGTATATTGATTTATTTTACTATTAATGTGGGTAGCTAGCTCTGTATACAAACACCGGAAACTTTTTCCACCCTATAAACTTATATCAGACATGGTTTTTGTGATGCTTAAAGAGGAGTGTGAACCCAGCGCTCTCCATAAAAACGAACGGCGATAACGTTTTCCACCCTCTAAACCTTAAGGTTAACCTATGGCAATGATTTTTTTAAAAGGTATGTTGTCATTATGCCTTAGAACTAGGTTTGTATGTTATCACCGTTTGTATGGGGAGCGCTTTTTGGGGCTGGGTTAAACCTGGGATTGTATATTTTGTTTTTTTTTAATATTCATCTTTACATGTATAGTTAAGCCGCTGTCCGATCCTGTCCGTCCTAACACCGTCGGCCGCTTACTCCTTCCAAACTACGCAACGGAATGGAATGAAATAACTTTTAATTACTAGTTTTTGACGTATAGTCAACAAACTTGATTAAAAGGCCACTGTAGAACCTTTTCGCAATAAATTTCATACTGACTTCTGAATAAGTGTCATAATATATCAGCGATGACACACTGCGACAACGTTCTACAGTGGCTTATGAATCATATTCGTTGACTGTACTACACATCGGTATTCAGTGAAAATTAGGTTTTTTTTTTTTTTTGGTACTTCTTTTTAGTAAATCTAACCATCTATGTGTCCTTTTGACTCAAACTCGTAAGCAAAGAATTTAAGTAACAAAATTAAATTTTTCCACGTGTTTATTTCTTTAAAATGTCATATTTATTTATTTCTATGCTGAAAAGGATAAGTTAAGCTTTCCCAGGTGTTTATTAAAAATGTTATTACTCTTTTATAGGTGTTAGTGCTTTTATTAAACGATGAGGCGTATGTAGCGCGGGCGCAAAGCTCGTATGAAGCTTTTTATAACCTCACTGTAAGCTCTAAACGACATCCATACTCACTTGTCTTAAGAAGTAAACATTCTAAGCTGAAACAATTTTATCCGCCATAATACTGTTTATTATGTTTTGTTTGTTTATTTTGTTTAAAGAAGATGTAGTGACTAAGCACTGACCTATAAGTAATGGACTTCTAGTTAGCGTTTAAAAAATAGCCGCATCAAAAGTTGAACAAAAGTACAATAAATCGACAATCGCTCGCGCTGTCAGTCTGTC
Source organism: Ditula angustiorana (assembly GCA_963691745.1). NCBI lineage: Eukaryota > Metazoa > Arthropoda > Insecta > Lepidoptera > Tortricidae > Ditula > Ditula angustiorana. The sequence goes on from OY829473.1 coordinate 563,633, forward strand.
GAATCGACGTCGCTGCTGTCAATACTATAATTTTGTAAAAAAAAAACCTATTTTCAACGAAACTTCACAAATTATTATTTTATGCTGTTAGACGTAAAGTTGTAAATCCAATTACTATAAATGGGAAACTAATAATTTGCATTTGTAACATTGGCGTCAACCTGTATTCTTGTGTCGAGCCGTTTTTCTGCTGTCATTTAGTATGACACTGTACATGTGCATTCATGTATTATAATATCATTGTGACTATGATAGAGAACGGAATGTTCCGTTGGTTTGGGCACGTTGAACGGATGGATGAAAGGCAACCATGTAGGCAAATTTATAAGGGTGTTGTGACTGGGCGAGTTGGTCGAGGGCAGCATCAGCGTACTTTCGTTGACCAAATTGGTGATGTCCTAAAGACGGGCAAAATTAGAAGTACCCGTAACCGCCGAGCATGTATGAACTGAGGAATATGTGTGGATGAAGCGAGGGAAGTATGCCACGAACGGAGCAAATGGCATTCTGTGGTCTCTGCCTACCCCAATGGGAAACACCCGTGAGCTAATGATAACAACTATATTTCAAATGAACAAATATAATTCGAAACTAGCCTACCAGACATTGTTAAGTTCGTCGTTAAATATTGGAAATTTTCGTCTTTTATTACAAATTAGCACAAAGGCTTTCCCTGCCTTTCGAATCTTCAATTTAAATTATTGCCTAAAAGAGACAACGGCAAATGCTAGCGCCAACGAAACAACTTTTCTTATTTTGTACCTTTACTTGCTATCGTTATCGCCTTATTTCAAGTAAGTAGTTGTGCAAGGTCCGTCCAGATCGCTGCCATCATCTTGCTCACTAATCCTGCCACTAAGCAGCAGTGCTTGGTCGTTGTAAAGAGCAAAACAGCCGATGAAATTACTGGCACAAGAGAATTCCATCTTAGCCGTCTGGGTCGGCAACGTTTCTTCAATCTTGACGTTGCAAGTACCTATGGGCGATGGTAATCACGTACCATCAGGTGACCACCACCTTCAGGTGAGGTTTTTGTGCTATTATTTGACTACTTTAACAACTAAATAAAGGAAAACTAGACTGACTATAGCCATGGTTATGGATCGAAGGAAGTAGAACTGGCATGGTCACATGCCGACGACAGGACAGCAGGTGGCGTGTAAAGGTACTCGAGTGGAGACCCAGGAGTGGACTGAGGAATATGGACAGGCGGCCAATGAGAAGGTCAGATGATCTGGTTGTGGTAGCTGGCAAGGGATGGATGAGGGAAGCTCAATGCCGGAAGAATTGGCGTGAATTGGAAGAGGCCTACACTCAGCATTGAGTAGACACGGGCTGATGAAGAAGGGAAGAAGAAGTTAAAATTGGCAACAAGCTATAATTAGATGTTCCTTGTTTATTCTATACTTCTGAAGTCGATCGTACTTACCCAACCGCTGTTTTAAGACGCTTAAGCCGGCAATTGCTCCAATAAATCGGGGTGATTCTGCAATTCGTAGGCGACGTAATGAGCGTCATCGAGAGTCAGTTGCCGGGGCCGGCGCGGGCGCAGCACCGGCGGATACAGCTGCCTCATAGCTACACTCAGCGCTGTTATGCGTTGGGCGATTGATTAGCTGCTAGTTGTGTTTTCTGTTTTCTTATCGAGTTTTATTATTTTTACGGATGGTAGGACCTTGTGCAAAGTCCGTCCGGATCACTACCACCATCTTGCTCGTTAATCCTGCCGCCAAGCATCAGCGCTTGCACTGTTGTGTTCCGTCGTGGAGAGCAAGACAGCCGGTGCAATTACTGGCACAAGAGGTATTCCATTTTAGTCCTCTGGGTTGGGAACGCATCTGCAATCTCCTTGATTTTGAGGGTGTCTATAGGCCGTGGTGTTCACTTACCATCAGGTGACCCACTTGCTTGTTTGCCTTCCTATTTCATAAAAAAAAAAAAGTGCGTTCGCTGCTTGAACGAATGATATACAAATAGCACAGAAATGATATAGAAATGAATATAACTTGGTCAGTCATCTCAAAATTTGCTAGTGATGTGTCACAATTGTTAAATTTATTTATGCGTTAATTTGCGGAAATCCTTATCAACAAACTGGAACCAATTATCTTGCTACAGAACTCCTTGGTTTCGCGGAGTAGCAAGGTATTTTGTTCCAGTTTGTTTTAGTGGTGTGTCTGTTCGCTCCATCTATGCCAAGGCTGCGTCACGGTCTCAGAGCCCTCTAAGGATGGCCTCAAACGACGTACGACTTATGCCAATCGCTACCAGAATAACAAGTATCTGGTCCCTAACACGCACCTTATTTCAAGGGAAGAAGACCCATTATCAGGCGACGAGGCTTTGTTTTCTAACCGCCGTCCTGCTATTTTTCAGCTGGTGACGAAATTACAAAAAGCTTTTGCATGGCAAGCATAACGTTTGAGTGCTAATTGGTCAAGATCTTTAAAAAAAATGTTTTTTTTTATGAGTGGGAAGACTTGGATTGATACTTCAAGTGACGGCATTTAATTTTTCAAATATAGAAAAAGGAAACAAATTGTAAAAAACCGCCCAAGTGCGAGGGCCTCGCGCACCGAGGGTTCCGTCATCAACAACATCTCGTATCGCATTTTTGCTTTGCAAGACCAATTTTTTTTTTTGTGTGTATTAACTACAAATTCACGGTTTTCGGATTTATTGTTAAATTTGTGCTGTGAGACCTTGCTTCTTTTGCCAAATTTCAAAGTTCTAGGTCAACGGGAAGTACCCCGTAGGTTTTTGGCTGTCTTGCGAATGTATGAAGCATGGGACATAAACGGCCGTATCTTTTGATTGCGTTGACTTAGAATTTGATTTTTTCACGGCTCTAAGGGACTGCAGCCCTGAGTATTTGTTATTAATTTCAACTCAATACCCCACGCGTTCTTGATAAAAATGGTCTTGACAGACAGACAGACAGACAGACGGACGGGCAACGAAGTGATCCTAATAATGGTTCCGTTTTTCCTTTTGAGGAACGGAACCCTAAAAATGATTTTTTGTTTGAGTGGAAGACTTGGATAGACACTTCAAGTGACGGTATTAAATTTTTCAAATGTAGAAAGAGAAACATATTGTAAAAAAAATATTTTGCTACTCTGCGAAACCAGTGTCGTGTATCTATTTACGTGCAAAACAGCTGCGTCTATGCGGTAATATGCATGTTTCATGCAAAAACCGACCCTCCTCACATGAACCAACATACCGACATAATTATTTATTGTAGTCCACAAAACAACTTTAAAAAGTCAAAGTCAAAGTCAAAATATTTTTATTCAGATTAGGCTTATAGGTAGCACTTATAGTGTCATAAAATTTACCACCGGTTCGGAAAAACTTCCAAAAAAATACACCAGGCACACAATAAAAAGTTATTAGTAAATAAAAAAAAAAATAATTAATTTTCTCAAAACAACCATTAAACCAGTCCTGCCCTGTTAAATCCATGTGCTAAAATAATAACAAAATGTATCGCAGATAAATGTAATATTTCACCGTTTCATTAAGGTCCGATTCATTAAACTCCGATGGGATTAACTTGATGTTTACCGTGCGAGAAATAATTGAAATGCGACGTTAAAATAACTGCAGCTTCTGTCAATAGTTTTGGCTTTCACTTGTAAATTACATTCGGAAATACGGGCTGAAAACAAAGGCCTTTGGTCAAGATACATACATAAAGTCACGCCTGTAACTCGGAGGGGTAGGCAGAGACCACGAATTGCCAATTTCTACGATCCAGACTCAACCTTTGCTTCACTTACTCTCATGACATCATGCATGCTCGTCGGTTTAGGGTCGATGATCAAAGAAAACAATTCTTACATAAAAATGAACTAATAATTAAAAAGCCAAATAGTCTTTTATTTTGTGTTATTATTGTCTTATTCGTAATTTCCAACCGCTAAGCAGCAGTACTTGCACTGTTGTATTCCGGGGTGGAGAGCTAGACAGCCGGTGACATTACTGGCACAAGAGGTATTTCATGTTAGCCCTCTGGGTTGGCAACTATCTGGTGAGAATCGGGAGAAGGCACTGTAGAAGGCTTTAGATGGAAGAAGATAGCGTGCATTCAAAGAGGTTAACACTCAACGTTGGATGGTATCGAGCCGAAGACGAAGAAGATAGGTGATGGCCAACACATTCCCTCAGGCAACCCATTTGCACTTCCTATGTCAAATTATTATTGTTCGTACGGAATATCAAGGGCATACAATAATAAACAATTAAAACTACAAACCTAACGTTCATGATTTTAGTCAGTCCTTGGACTCGTCGTTTAGGATGGTCAGAGGTGCAAGTTTTGAATCTCACCAGGTGACTAAAGCCCAGAAAAACGGCGGAATTTCTTTGCACAACCACAGAATAAATAATAGTACAGAAACTTCTCTTTTACGACCGCGATTAAACGAATTCCAACTTTATTAACACGCTCAAAAAGTTTGTATTAATTCATACACCATGCGCCACGTGGCGCGAGACAAAAGGAACAAGCCACCCGCGCCCGCCTTCCCCCCACTACTCCCGGCGACACGCTAGGGTTGCGCGGCATTCGTTTTCAATTACACTGATACGGCGGGGGAGAGCGAGCGGGCGCGCAGCAAGCCGACAGCCTACTGCGATTTGCCTATGCCATAGGCAAGGCGGTCGAGCGTACCTACAGTGCGGAGTGGAACCCCCCTGGCTTTAGTCACCCGGTGAGATTCAAAAATCGCTCTCCAGGTCCTCAGGTGGGCCAGCGTAGCGTATCAAAGGAGATACTCTGCGACTATGTGCCACATCAAATGCAACTCGGCGCCGCTCGGGGCTGTTAAAAAAATAAAAAACGAAAGCACCCAAGCAGATGTTTTCTAATTCAACACCCAAGCAGCAATTTAATCTTCGCCTTATACTTTCATATTCAATGTGCATAAAAAGATATACGTGTAGACAAGGTAATCCTTCACACGTCGCGGAATTTTAATTTGAGACCGGCACCTCATTTGCAAAGAGATGAGAAAGCCAACTTAAACTTATGCAAAACAACCAAAAACATCCCTTGTGATTCACACTTTAAAGTGCTTGGAGACAGCACATGTTAAGGTGGTTTCAGCCTGATGATTGCAGGTTTACGAGAAGGGGATTACTGCAAAAACTGTACTTTAATTTGTAATTTCACGTCCAAAGGGTTTATGGGACCTTTAAAAGGGTCTGAATTGCAGATTGTTGCTAGGAATGTGGGATGACATGGTAATGAGCTGAGTGGTGGACGGCTGGGGAGTGACCCGCTGGAATATTAAGTGACAGGCGAGTTAGAGTGCACCTAGTATTAATTAACACTGTCACTTTAATTCTTAATTATGATTATTTTTACCCGACACACATAAAAAGGTATAATGTTTTATAGACGTTTAAAAGGTCTGCTAAGATAGCTAGCCACATGTTATTGCCTAACTGAGGCGTCGGCCGAAGTAGCTGCCTGCCTACAAAACGTTAGTCGCCAGCGCTTAGTCTAAATATGTAATTTTTATACTAACGGTATTTAGTTCTATAAGTGACCGCTAGAGGCGCTGTACCAATCACTATAGTACCATTACCATGAGTTTCTATCGAAAATTCGTATTACGTTACTACAGTCGATAGCGGTTAAATACGCTCCCATTTGTCAGTGAAAGAGTTAACCATAGTCGATACGGTATTTTCCGATGACATGTGTCAAATTTGTGACTCATGGTACCACACATGGTACCAATATTCTACAGCAACAGCTACAAAACTTTAGACACTGACGTTCAGATTTCGATAGGTAATTTACCGTTGGACTCATTCTAGCGATCTTTAGTTATCTAAGTGAGCGCTAGAGGCGCTGTGCAATTTCCCATACGAATCGTTTTACGCTGTCGCTAGCGAGTATGGTTACGGCTAGGTGCACTGTACTCATGGTAAGGGTATAGTTCTATACTAGTATTTTATGCAACTGCTATATAATGAGAGGCTTTAAAACACGAGTGTGGTTTTATGAAACGAGCGTCAGCGAGTTTCATAATAGGATCACACGAGTGTTTTAAGGCCTAATTATATACAGTTGCATACATTACTTTATCTACACACATATCATAACTGCAAAAAATCGTAACAGCAAAAAACCTAAAAAGAATGACAACTAATGGCGGCCATGTATATTAAAAAAGTACTCTGTGATTCGATCTATCTGTCAGGACGAACATTTTTTTTAAACCATAGACGAACGAATGAAGTTGCTATTTTCATGTCACTAGAGATCAAATGTCGTGCGTTTAAATTAAAAAATCATACTGAGTTGACGTTTCGTATCGATAACTGTTTTAATATCTGTGGATACTAGAATAGAGACCAACTTGAATTTTGACAGCTGTTCCAAATGTAAATTCATAACGTCACGAGCAGTCACGAGATATCGGTAATGTGATGACCAATAAAGAACAGATTTACCTACTACCACAGACAAGGAAATTCTAATAATAACATTGGTTGTAATAATGCTGGTCATTTCCTAGGGTTTTTGAACACGTTATTTAGCCTTTATGATATGTGTGTAGATAAAATAGTTTACGGCATCGCTAGCGAGTGTCGCAACTATATACTCATGATGAGTATCGCAGGGATCTCTAAAGATATATTTAAAAATAAAGAAAAAAAGATCTGTCGTAGGCTCTACTAAGCCTCTTAAACGGCAAGCATATTAAAACATTTATTTATTTACACATTTCTTTCCAAGTGGCATGTTCGCTGATGATATTATTTGCTAAACTGTTTGATGTACTTCTAATATCGAGACTGAGCAAATTTGTTTTTGTTTTGACGTTATTTCTTGGAAATCGGATTAGTCAATAATGAGGCTGAAAGCGTCTTTGAAGCTTTATCAACGTCCCAAATGGATATAGCCGTAAGTTTACACATTTAATAAATACTAGCCAATGATATTATAATGCATGGATGTACAGTCTCATATTAAATCATAGCAGAAAAACGGTCCGACATAAGAATATAGGTTGGCGCCAATGTAACAAATGCAAATTATTAGTTTACCATTTATATAGTCATTGGATTTACAACTTTACTTTAATAACATAATGATTTATTAAGTTTCGTTGCAAATAGGTTTTTTTTTACAAAATAATAGCATTGACAGCAGCGCCGTCCGTCCGACAGACTGACAGCGCGAGCGATTGTCGATTTATTGTACTTTTTTGACTTTTCTGCTACTTTTGATGCGGCCATTTTTATAAACGCTGACTAGAATTCCATTATTTATAGGTCAGTGATACTAGCGACTTGCCTCGGCGTCGCACGGAGGTAATGACGATATATTGTACGTTAAAACTTTCCTTGAGAAAATATCTAAATGACAGTGAAAACCGAATCAAAATCTGTTACATGGTTTAGAAGGAGTAAGCGGCCGAAGATATAAGGACAGACAGAACCGGATAGCAACTTTGTTATGTACTATGTAAACATAAAGACAGAGAAGATATAGCGTATTGACTAACATATTGACGAACAAAAAGTGCATTGGTATATAACCATTTATGACCCGTCAAATTGGCTGTGTGTGTATTACGGCGTTTCGAGGCCTTTTCCAGTCTCATGTCAACTGACAGAATTAAACGTACACACTTTAAAATACAAAAAAAAAGCTAGCTCTAACTTTTGTTAAAATAGTTATTACAAAATGTCAGCCGCAAAAACGTAAGCAGTTCATGTGTTTTAAATTTAGCATTTTAAGAAAAATTCTAAACGATAAGCACGATTGGTAAAAAAACACATATTCGATAAAAAAAAACACTTACAACTGTATGCTTTGAAGGCGTCGCCTTGAGTTCTTGGATTACCTGTCTAATATTTATTTCTGTGACACTAATTTTATATTGTTCACTTGTTTCTTCTTCTAGCTTCATTATTAAATCGATGGGAAAGCAAGATTCCTAATTTGCTATAAGGACTTACTTGCATTGATCAAACAGTGCACCGCACCTAGCACGAATCTTTTTTATACACGTTAACTCGTCGCTACGTAACTCAGTGCGTCTATTCCTAACTCGCCCAGTTGGAGAGAGACACACTGAGTTAAATACTTTTCTTACGATATAAGTGATCACCGCCGCCTAAAGACACCCGCAACACCAAGAAGATTGCAGACGCGTTGCCAACCCAAGGCTAAGATGGAATACCTCTTGTGCCAGTAATTACACCGGCTGTCTTGCTCTCCACGCCAGAACACAACAGTGCAAGCACTGCTGCTTAGCGGCAGGATTAGTGAGCAAGATGGTGGTAGCCAGTAGACGTGGAATGTTAACGCGTATAGAGAAGATTCGTGCTAGGTGCACAGAGCATCCATCAAGATGGAATACCTCTTGTGAAATGGATATTACTAGCGGACGCGCGCGACGCGACTTAGTTCACTTAAAACTAGTAGCATATGTCCGTCAGGAATAGTGTAGCTTTCTATCTGTGAAGGAATTTTTGAAATCGGTTCAGTAGTTCCAGAGATTACCCCCTACATACAAACAAACAAAGTTTACCTCTTTATTGTATTAGTGTAGATTATTATTGTTCCAGAATACGGTAATTAGAATTCAGATTAGATACGAAATCTAAAAATTAAAATCATAACATTTTCGAGCTGTTAAATAGTAGTACTTAGGTATTACAGCTATTTACCCACTGCATAAGGATTGTAAACGCTTTCCAAAAATAGGAATGTGCCGCAGACTGGCTCGCCTTAAAGCACTTAAGTAGTTTATACATATTTGAGGACCGCATGAGCCTTTGAGGCCGAGTGAGCCTGGGGCTCAAGACCTTGGCTGAGACTCTACGGATTTGGTGTCTCTGAATTCTTGATATCTCGAAATAAGTTTGAGACTTTGGAACGAAATGTTTAGGATAAATAAAAATCTAAGTCTTTGCGGAGAATTAATGTGTGGAAAAGCTATTTATAAGGACCAGACAGCCTAATGGTTAGAAACCCTGCGAAGCTGGGGGTGCGGGTTTAACTCCAAGGGGCATATTTTTGTATGGGGAATACGGATACTAGTACCTACCTAAGTTTCGGGTATTTTTAATTAATGATTTATATATGGATGAATATTTATCTGTTGTTTATCCATAATACACGCTTTCCTTAGTTTAAGTCTAAGTCAATTGATGTCAATCGTCCCAAGATATTTTCTTTTTAAATTTAATGTTACGTGGTTGCACAATTGTTTAGTTTATAATCAAGATTTTAAAGTTTGAAGTACATAATTATTTTATGTGCCTTCTCTAGAAAAGGTGGTTTCGTTCCTGTTCTGTTATACATAAATTATGCCTGGTTCAAAAATTTACGTGTTAGGTGCGAGTTACTGCAGTGCAGTTAATGCTCACTCGCATATGATGACTTGCATTATGCGGCCACACGTTGCGAATAGCTGCAATGCAGTAATTGACCCCCCAACTCGTCTTTAACTGGCGTATGTGTGAACCAAGTGACGTGTGATTGGCAGAGGTGGACCGAGCTACAGGTATGCAAGTTATCATGACTTTGGCAGTCAAGGCAAAAGCACCTACATGTAACCCATCGTGTGATAAGCTGAGGCGAGTGAGCTACAGGTTCGCCAGTTGTCATGACTTTGGCAGTCAAGCCAATAGCTCTTACATAATGTAACCCATCGTGTGATCAGCTGAGGCGGGCGAGCTACAGGTTCGCTAGTTGTCATGACTCTGGCAGGACGCTGTCAAGACGAAAACTCTCACATATGTTTCTCAGGCATTACAATCGTAAGAGACTGGCTGAGTTACAGGTAAGTGAGTTGTCATGACTTTGGCAGTCCGCTGTGAAGGCAACAACTCTTACATGTACACACACGTGTGACCCAGGCATCGTGTGATTGGCAGAGAGGGCGGGAGAGGCTGTAATTTTAGGTTAGTGAGTTGTCATGACTTTGGCTGAACGTTGTCAAGGCAAAAACACTCACATTTGTTTCTCAGACATTATAATCGTAGAAGATAGGCTGAGGAACAGGTAAGTGAGTTGTCATGACTTTGGCAGAACGCTGTGAAGGCAACAAAGCTCACATGTACACACACGTGTGACCCACGCATCGCGTGATTGGCAGAGAGGGCGAGAGAGTCTGTAATTTTAGGTTAGCGAGTTGTCATGACTTTGGCTGAACGCTGTCAAGGCAACAACTCACGCATGTGCTGATCATCAGAGGCGGGCAAGCTACAGGTTAGCGAATTGTCATGACGAAGGCAGCATCTCACACTTCTGTGACCTGTCATTCGATTAACAGTAATTATGGCATTATTTTACTACCGCTTCATTTGACCCAATGGATTTTTATAGAAAGAAAGAAAAAGAAAAGATTTATTCAGCAAATAGATAAGAAAAATTGAAGGTTAGCATATGCGCTGCAAGCAGCAGCGCTGATTTTCAGTGGGGCCCTGAACTTAAAAAAAACTAAAACTACCACTAAAACTAAGAAACCGTAAATCTAAACCTATGGGGTGACGCCACGCTCACCAAGACTGTATGGACATAAATTCCATTGCCTTACAGAGGAGATAAATTAAAAAAGGAGCGCTACCCAATAGCCAACCCAACGTTACGACGCTTGCATATATGCGGAAATTATAAATTTTTCAGGATTGTTTCAAAGCTCATGTAACACGACTGTACGTTATTCCACCTAGTGATGCTTGGAAAGTGCAGGAAATGGATGCACTCGCACATTTACAGGTTCAACAAATATACGTACCAGGCGAGTAATTCTCGTAGAAGTAAGTTTAAAATTTTAAATATCCTGCATCCGTTCCTGCATCACTGTAACCTCCTGCAAGCCTGCAAGCTTTGCCCGAAATAGGAGCGCATTTTTTAAACTAATAAATATTATTGATAAGAGTATTAATGGAATCAATTGCTTTACTAATCCGCGAAACCAGTGTCAGCAATCGTGAAAAAAGACAACGCCTGTGTTGTGCTGTGTGTATAAACTATCTAATATTATTATTATGTCTTTCCCATTCACGGGACAATAGTGTCCCGGGCCTTTGGGACGCGTGTGCAGAGCCGAAGCCAACACGTAGAGGCCCTTTAGACAATTTAATGAAATGTGATGGGTACACCGGGCGGATGCTGTCCCTGCCCGCATCATAGAGACACGAGCTTAGGCAGCCCCCTGCAGGCGTGAAGATTATTGTTATTATTATTAAACTTTACTTATATTTCTGGCAACAAGCTCCACGCGATAAATGAATACCTTATAGACTAACATACTGTAAATACAATAAATATTACAATAAAAACGGTTTTGGCGGCAAAACGATGTGGATAGTTTATAGATTCAAGCGTTACTTTTCGGAAGTCCATGTTGATACTAATGGAAACAATTTCTTTGCTAATTAATCCGCGAACCCAGTGTCAGCAATCGAGAAAAAGACAACGCCTGTGCTTAATACCTTATAAAAGAAATAAAACAAACAACACAAAACGCGACCACCACCCAACCACCAACACAAAAAATACCACTCGACACGTGTTTCACCTCTCCACGAGGCATCATCAGCAGCTATTGACATCTTGACTGTCAGTCAGTCAGGCTGTGTGTCGAGTCGTGTGAGTTGTTTGTTGTTGTTTCGTCGGCTGACAGTCAAGAGGTCAATAGCTCCTGATGATGCCTCGTGGAGAGGTGAAACACGTGTCGAGTGGTATTTTTGGTGTTGGTGGTTGGGTTGTGGTCGCGTTTTGTGTTATTTGTGTTATTTCTTTTATAAGGTATTCAGCACAGGCGTTGTCTTTTTCTCGATTGCTGACACTGGGTTCGCGGATTAGCAAAGAAATTGTTTCCATTAGTAAAACGACGTGGCCTCGATGTGACGTCACTTCCGATGTCGCGCTCGTCATCAGCAAGGTGCCCCGGAACCGCCGGAACATGACATCCTTCGGCCAGAAAGCTGCGCACGCGACCGTTCCCAGCAGCATACAAATCGTTCATTGTCAGAAAGTGAGTAAAACGTAATATTGTATTGTATTGTAAACTCTTTATTGCACATAATCATAAAAAAAATAACAATTTACAAGAAAATAAGTAACATGTACAAAATACACATACACATAAGACATGTCATACACATTACACGTAACATGAACCTTTACAATATTTGTAAAGGTTCGTCAGAATCAGCCAGTAATGAACTATAATTGAGTAGGTAACTTACCTACCTTAAACCAAATGGCATGGATAGCATGGAAGTATAATAAAATTGTTATACTTAGATCTTTGTTTTTAAAAATAATTTCAAGACATAGCCCTCGGCAGTTGGGTACAAATACATAATATATTATGGAAACTAATAGCGATTCAAAGGTACGAAATTTATTTTAAAAAATTTTTTTTATTGTTTTCGTTTCAAATTATGCTTCGAGAAAGCGAATAAGAATCTTTATTTGCATAGAATAAATCCATACAAAAGATGGTATAGACTGATCATAGTGATCATAGACTGATACACTGCTCAACGCGCTATTGGCATCAGCACCTGAATGTGACTTGTTTGCGTGGCGATGGGCAGCTGTGTGTTCGGAATGTTTGAGGTTCTGTGAGGGAATGGACGTAAGGCAGTCGATTGTGCAAACATAATTTATGTTAGTTTTTTTTTCTCATTGTTATTTGTTACATATAGATTGAAACTGAGTTTATAATTTAAAAAATAAATAGATACTTTTGTACGGCGACCTATATTGAACGAATAAACAATTTTGAATTTGAACAAAAATTTACCATATACCTTGTTAGAATAAGTAATTCCCCAATGAACTATTAAAAGTCAAATCGTTTTGTAAAACGGTGATTTTTTCATTTCACTCCTGAGATGTTATTTGATAATATTGATGAGAAACGATTTAAACACAAAATCTCTAGACACCGTTTCGAATCAAATTGCAAAGCTGAGACAAGACCGAGTTGTTTTGAATATTGCTAATACTGTCTGAAGGTCGACTTGCCCTTAAATAAAACAAAGGCCAAATATTTACCTACTAAAATGTATCTACTAAATACAAGTACTTTTTCTTAATATAAAATAGGCTAGTGAACGAGCAAGTCGTCACCTGGTGGTCAGTAATCACCACCTCTGTACCCACAACACCAAAGAAACTGCAGATGCTTTACCAACCCAGAGGGTTTAGATGGAATACCTCTTGTGCCAGTAATTTCACCGGCTGTCTTGCTCTCCACGCAACACAACAGTGCAAGCGCTGCTGCTTAGCGGCAGGATTAGCAAGCAAGATGGTGGTAGATGGAGGTTCTACCACCCGCGTATTTATCTATTTACCCCCTTCCCCCCTCCTGTTTCCAGCATCTCCGTACTTCCTAGAGGTACTTGAGGTTTAATCAATATGTTGTGTTGAGGTAAATTAAATAAACTTTATTAAACTACGAGCTTTTACTCTCTCCAATGATTTTACTTTTTTTTTTGGGGTTTTAAGGGATAAAAGTATTCTGTGCTTTAATCCAAAACATGGTCTATTTGTTTGCTAAAATTCATCTAAAATCGTTCAGCCGTTAATGCGTGATTGACGAACAAACATCCAAATACCTATTACTTTCGCATTTATAATATTAGTAGAATATTAGTAAGATTTACCTTGGAAACTAATGTTAAACTCATACATATTAATGTAAAGACAAACAGATTACTTATGTATATCGAGAACTATCGCTTTTTCTAGACCACTTAAGTTTAATTTATCCCACCTTGCGGCAATGTCTGACTTCGTTCAGTCAGCCGAAGTAGCTAAACACTTAAGAACCTTGTCGTAGCAACATGTGAAATGAGAGTTGCTCGAATTTTGTCACATCACTGACAGCGACAAGGCACTAATATATTCAACAATTCTGAGACTGACTGTACCTACTAAAAAAGCTTCAGTGGGGTGTATAAACAAGGTGACCCCCTTGCTATATCGCATACACTTGTGCGACCGCCGCGCTTGCACTCACATGTGCGAGCGCCGAGCTCGCATTCAAATGTGCAAGCGCGGCGCGCGCAACCTTACTTACACACGTTGCCATGCGAGCTACGTACGTGATCTACCTACGGGCTACCTATATATTTTTTTATGAAATAGGAAGGCAAACAAGCAAGTTGGTCACCTGATGGTAAGTGATCACCACCGCCTATAGACACCCGCACCAAGGAGATTGCAGATCCGTTGCCAACCCAGAAGGCTAAGATGGAATACCTCTTGTGTCAGTAATTGCACCGGCTGTCTTGCTCTCCACGCAACACAACAGTGCAAGCACTGCTGCTTAGCGGCAGGATTAACGAGCAAGATGGTAGTATCTATCCGTACGGACCTTGCACAAGGTCACTACCTTTTGACTTTTGACACTCGCCAGCCGCGCGCCAATCAGTGTCAGCTAAAATATACGCTCGCGTATTTAATTAGCCCGCAGCTAGCGTTGTGGCAATACATCGAACTATCGATAGTATTGTTGATAGTATCGTGATCTCGAAAAATAGCTACAATATCGATAGGCCTGTCGATAGTTTCGATAGTATCGATAGTCATCAAATCCAATACTATTGATAGTTTTTAACCAATACTATCGATAGTATCGATGGTATCGATAGTTTTGGATTTTTATGACTATCGATAGTATTGGTTAAAGTGTCGATACTATCGATAGGCCTATCGATAGTCAAACTATCGATAGTTCAGCAACGCTACCCGCAGCTGGTGAATTTTTAACCCTCGAAAGTCAAAAATTGACCCGCTGTGAACTCAGTAATTGGATCACCAATGACCAAAGTTGTTGCGACGTAATATCGCTTACAAACCTCACATTTGACCGGGGTAATTTCCACATGCCCCGGACGGGCTGACAATTACACCGGGCCAACGGTGTCCGGGAATCGCCAACTTATTGTTGTAAATTGAATAGGTTACCCTTGTTGTTGGTTTGTAAAGGTCTTAAGCCGTTGCGTTCTGGTCGCTCCGAACGACCGACAGTCAGAGTTTCAGTTATTGAAAGGTTTGGTTTGAATTCGAGTTTAGGTAGGTATTTTCGTTCAAGTTGCGAACAATCAGTTTAGCCCGATTTCCAACAATACTGCTGAATTTCTTGCAGTGCTTATTCTCAACTTCTTCTCATCTCTAATTTGCCAGAGCGCTGAGAAAATCAGACTTGTAAAAGAGGAATGGGTCTTCTTAAAAAATGAATATTTGCGGGTGATCGCTACCACCATCTTGCTCGCTAATGCTGCCGCTTAGCAGCAGTGCTTGCACTGTTGTGTTCCGGCGTGGAGAGCAAGACAGCCGGTGTAATTACTGGCACAAGAGGTATTCCATGTTAGCCCTCTGGGTTGGCAACGCATCTGCAATCACTTTGGTGTTGCGGGTGTCTATAGGCGGTGGTGATCACTTACCATCAGGTGACTCACTTGCTTGTTTGCCTTGCTATTTAAAAAAAATCGTTTTCGATTTACCCTGGGTTTCACACGGACACTATTGGGGTTGTAAAGGAAAACCAGTTAGGATGTATAAATGTGGATAAAAAAGTTTAGTATAAAAAAACTCAAAATGACTGTGAAATTGCGTAGTTTAGAAGGAATAAGCCGCCGAAGACATAAGGCCAGACAGGAACGGATAGGTAGTACTAGGGAATGTAAACCCGGTTATTTTCTCTATGGAAAACCTGTTTTAACCGGTTATTACTTTGACAAAATAACCGGGTTTGCATTCCCTAGGTAGTACTAGTAGTATAGTCGACCAAGAAATTGCTTGACCACTTTTCGGCCGTATTACAAAGGGATAAGGTTCAAAAGTGGTCAAGCAATTTCTTGGTCGACTATACTTTATTTATACCGTGTAAAGAATATAACTAAAATATTTTTAAGTTCCATTGTTACTTACAAATAATTGATGCCTGAAATAAATTATTCAATTCATTTTATTTGTATATTTAGCACTGCGGCGCACATGAATATTAATTTATACTTATGTCATATCTCTTGCGCGCAGTGTCCGTTAAGCTACAGCCGCCAGTGTTCATTATAAAAACCTTAAAAAAGTGTCAAAACGTGTCTAACTCATTTTTATAAATAAATGTACAGTCAAGGAATTAAATTTCCAACCCACCTAAGGTTCAATAGCATATAGCAAACTGTCACCATAAGAGCTATTGAGCAAGACGTTAGTTTGACATATCGACCTTAATGCATTGCGAATGTCAGACGACATTTCAACGAAATGGGTAGGGAATTAAATTCCTTGACTGTATGTGAATGCAACAAAAAAAATCCTATACTAGACTCATTTTCAACTCATAGTTTTAAAATCACTAATAAAAATAGCATATTTTAAAGCTTTTAAGTATTCCAACCTCCTTTGTATCACAGGAGAAAAAATCAAGATACAAATTCCTCTCTTCCTCGGTACAAAGGTATTTTAACCGGTTATTATGTTGCCGGTTATTTGCGTTGGAAACAAAAATATTTGCTGTCGCCACAAGCAGAGTTATTAATTTTGCTTCTGCAATGAAAACTGTTATTTTACGTGCGTTTTAATACTGCGATATAAACTAGATGTTTATATGTTAAGTTAAACGAGATATAAGCACATAAACCTTTTAGATAAACGTTGATTTTATTTTAAAACTATTTAAGTGGTGCTTGATGAGAGCCATTTTCAGGGTTCCGTACTTTAAGCCTTTAACTTACACGTAATCTTTGATTAATCTGAACTATTCAAAGAAGAAGAACTCGTAATTAAAGAATCTATCATCATCATCATCATCTCAGCCACAAGAAGTCCACTGCTGAACCTAGGTCTCCTCCATGGATTTCCAAAGTGACCGGTTGGAAGCGGCATGCAACCAACGCCTTCCTGCCACCTGTATGAGGAATCTATCGCTTTCAATAAATAAATTTAAACAACCTTGGGTTGATACAGAACGGCGGAGGAATTAAAGCCAGGTGGAATCATTTATAAATATGAGAAGCTACTGAGAGACAAAAAGTTATAGAACAAGAATAATATTTCGACATAGGTATATCATAATAACATAGAAAAAGAAAAACAGTTAAGACATAAAAACTCATTTACATTTACCAATCCATTTAGAATAAATGGTTGTCCCTCAGTTATATATATAATTAATCTAATATAATTCTATCTCTTATATTCTGTGTGTATATTGTGTTGCTTTAATCATAAATGTACGTAATTGGTGTATATATACATTGGCTAGGAACATACTTTAATTTACCTATCTGTAGGCTAAGGGAACTACGGTAATGAGCAGCCGATAGCGCTCAACTTATCTCATCTAAAAGCAATCTTCCGCCATCTCCGCTAATTCTTAACCAAAATAAAGCCGTTCAATCTACCGTCGATACTGTCAGTGCAGTTAAAGTAGTCCCTTCGCTAAGTAACAGCGTTAGTACGTGATCTAATTAACAGTAGGCTGAGGACTGTAGTGTTGTAACAGCACCGCATCCGCATTTAGAGGCGTCGCAAAAACCATGCAACTGTTCTGAATTGGTAAAGCAAAGGGGTTGACGTGAATAATTACACACACTACTACAAATCGCCAAACAAAGTAGTCAATGTCAAAAGTCAAAATAATTTATTTCATAAGAGCACATGTCAAAAATGAAATAATACATTAAAATTTATACAATTAATCAATTTTTACCAAAACACATTATTTTAAACCATGTCAATTTAATACTATTCCTATAACCTACTTATGCCTAATCAAATATTTAATGTCAATAATAATTAATTTTAATAAATATTTATGTTACTTATTATAATGTCAACAATTTTAATCATCAAATTATCTACTCACTATAAAATTCCTTAACGCTATAAAATGCTTTTTCTAATAAGTATTCCTTTAATCTGGAGACATACATATAAGTTAAAAGAAGGAGCTTCTTTGACATCTCGGCTCAGTTTATTATAAATGCGTACACCTACCGCCCGCAATGAGTTAGAACTTTTCGCCAACCGCACAAGGATCGGCCTCATATCACGGCAAGTCTTTTTCTGGTCCGGACGTCATGCTTTAAATTCATCCTTGTGCTTCCACATATTTCGCAATTTCAAGAATGTACAGGCTCGGAACAGTAAGTATGAATGAATGCTCGATTCGAACGAAACTCTCCGATACACATGACTTGCAGCAGTGTGCGTGACCTCCACGCTCGTTGCGTCGCCTATGCCTCTTCTTTCTGGAAGTAGATAAGTGATAAAAGTATCAGCAAAGTTAAAATCAAAAGTAATCTGAATGGCACTTGCGCTTTAGAAGTAATAAAACCCGGAAGTTTTTTATTGGTCGGGCTTTGGTTGTACGTGACTTGTAAACATGTATTTGCATTAAGTAACTCCTTTGAGTTACAGCTCCAAGTGGCGATTATTACGAAGGTGTGATTGTTTTACAAAACACGGAATTCTGGGTGATAATTTATTTAAGAGCATTGTTGAGCTAGTGGCTATAGAGTGTGGATTCGTGACTGTAAAGTAATAACTATGATCCCAGCAGCCGCTAAGGGCCGATTAGTTTTTCTGACCTTGGGTACATTTATGAGCATTATGGAAATCAAAGCTCCTAAGATGAGAAAACATCCTTATCTACTAGGAGTTCTTTTGGATGCACTTCGACCCAATGGGATCTTTTGTGTATTTGCTTCTCCTTTTCTCCTATTCCATCGCTATTTCCACTGCCTCCTTTAGGTAGATGATGTGGTGCAGTTTCGGGGTATCCATTTCCGTTACCAAGAAGTTTTTTCTCGTTCTGGCGAAGGCATCATGATCACACATGATGTGTTCCACTGTTTCAGTCTTCACACCGGTTATTCTACAATCTTCGTTGTCGTCTAGTCCCTTCTTCATTAGTAGGGAAAATATCATACTGAAAAAGTAAAATATTACAACTTTTCTCTTGTAACATCTCATCTTACTTCCACTGCAGGCGCAAGCGCCGTCGCGAGCCACCGCATCTCTAGAGTAGGACTTCGTCAGTAGTCACGGGCGATAAGGCCGGGAACGGGGTTCGGGTTTTAAACGATAGTGTTCCAGTGTCGAAATGACAGCTGAAATCAGAAACATCTTGTAAAAGTTGTTTAATATTTATTTATTTAAGGGTTTTGATTAAAGCTGAAGATATCCGCCCCACTAGAAAACAATATATTATTACCTACATACAACACATTCCAAGATTACAACATAACAAAAAGTAGAACCTATTATAACATCGCTAGTTGGTTTGGACAAAGTCGATTGCTAGGATCCCACATTCACAGAACCAAACCCAAATTAAGCAAATAACCCGTCCCTAATAGACTTCGCCCGGACAAAAAACATCTTATGTTTGTTTTTTATTTAGGTACTGTAGAATATAATTATTAGATAACAAGTGAAACATGAATAACTTAACCTAATTAAAAAATACAGAAACTTAATTATATTTACAAATATCTCCCAAGTCTGTCCCTTGCGGTAAAGTGCCCATAAGGCTGGCTGCATTATGGGTACCTTATTTAAACTAAATAAGACACGATTTCAGTATTTTCCTATCTAATACAAATTAAGTCGCTGCTGCTTATTAACTGTGTTGCGCAGAAAAATGTAGAGCAAATTTAAAATATATTCAGCCTTTTAAAGATTTTACCTCTTCAATTTTCTGCATAATCTAATTTTGCAATACCTTGCATTTTCTCTATGGCTCTGATAGGCTATTTCTTAAACAATTACGTCAAAACCAAAAGGGAGGGTTATGATTTAACAGTATACGTATGTCTGTTTGTGTCAAAGAAAATAAACAGCTGTTTAATCTTCTTTGGTTTGTGTTTACGTATTGCCCGAACTACTGAGCCAACTTTGATGAATGAGGTGACAATCGATTTGTTTTTATGGCAAGGGTGATTACGTTACGACTTTATTCGGACAAAATCAATATGACAGGATGTTATATCTATACTAATATTATAAAGAGGAAAGATTTGTACCTATTTTTGTATGTTTGTAATGAATAGGCTCAAAAAGTACTGGGCCGATTTAAAAAATTCTTTCACCAATAGAATGCTACATTCTTCCAATTTGACATAGGCTACATTTCATTTTGAAAAAAATTAGGGATCCTTGGTAAAATTTGAACAATGTAACCGAAGGTGTAGAAAAATGAGTCTTAAAATTGATTGTACCCTTGCGAAGCCGGGGCGGGTCGCTAGTTATTTATAAAAAGGGAAACTCTTATTCTTTGATGTAATATCGATTGGGATGTCAAATAAAAGGGGTGAAGTTAAACGGAATTTTCAAAATAACAATATTTGCTTTTCCGTAGTCGGTTTAAAAAGTTGCTTTTACTTCATTTGTCTTTTTTGTCTACTACATCATTATTTGGATTTGACAGCGTTGAAGCTATGAGAACGCCCACTGTTTACCGTATAAATCTATTTATATTGGATCTTAAGGGCCGTGTTGTTTACTTATGTAACATTTAGTAAACATCTTTACTGTTTTATTAATAGCACAAAGTAAGTAATTGAATCCAAAAATTATAGAAACCTTGGTCAGTTTCCTGCCTAACTGCCTTATAGAGGTTTTCCGAAACCTGTGGCAGATTTTATTTTTATGACCTTCTTAATTATATCGTCCCTGTCAAAACTAGCTGTCGTATCAAACGGCAGTTTACATACGATACTTAGCATGAAGGATATGAAATGCTTTAATTTCAATTAAAATATATCGTCTAGTCTTACATTTTGGACTTGATTTCGACTTTGACAAAGGTCATGTTTGCGTCGTTATTTCCAGAAACAGCCGAAATCATCTTCAACTCTTCCCTTTCAACACAGATTTGACCTCATTCTTCCCGTTCAACCATGAAAGGCATGATGGCCATTACTTATTCGGCGCGTGCGCCCTAATTAAGCTTAGCACGTGACCGCAATAGTGAACATCTTAACCCGTATTGAAAAACGCTACCCGCACTCGCCACCTGCCACATTCGAATTACGGAAAGTGGTGCTGGTTTATTTAACACTAGTGAACCGTACCGGCTTCACACAGGGACAAACGGGATGCAAAACACGTAAAAACCTTCCCTATAAAAATCTCTAAATGACAGTGAAAACCGCATCAAAGTCAAAGTCAAAGTCAAAATATTTTATTCAGATTAGGCTTACAGGTAGCACTTATGAATGTCAAAAAATTTACCACCGGTTCGGAAAAACCTCTGATGAGAAGATACCGGCAAGAAACTCAACGAAGTGTAATTTTTTAAATAAATCAAAATTACAATGTTATTTTACATCTCAAATATTCAACATTTTTACAATTTAACACAGCAGGTGTACAATCTTTGGAGCCAGGGATCGCCAATACAGATCGGGATCATTTCCAAACATCCTTGTCCAAGATATAGTCATTGATTTTATAATACGCCCGAGAAATTAATGTCTTCTTGACAATAGATTAAAATTTTGTATCATTTAGTTCAGTTATGTTATCCATCAAAATCCGTTGCGTGGTTTAGAAGGAGCAGGCTGAAGATACACTATGAGAATTTAGGACAGACAGGAAAAGTAGCGACTTCATTTTATACTGCGTAAAAGATAAAGAGAGATGATGAAACTACAATGATATTCAAACATATTGAAATAACTCATGGTCGAGCCAAGGCCGCTGCTGGGGCTTGTAAGTAAGGACCATGGACTGCTCCGAAACATGACGAGCGGTAACTTGAATTCAAATTCTTCTTCTTTCTTGAATTCTTGAGTTCTTTGAAATACATGAGAGATCCGTTTATTTTAACCTGGTGTTGGTATTTCTAACTGACTTCGAAAAGAGGAGGTTCTCGATTCATCGGGACCTTTTTTAAGCATTTTGTACCAAGCCCCAAAAGGCTAGCTCTGTCCATACAAACGACGGAAATATTTTCCACCCTCTAAACTTTAATGTTTCAACTGTTGCTGGTTCACACACTCACACTGCACACAATATATTCACACCCATCCCAACTTTGCAGGTATCTGTGCGAAGCATATTATGCTTTGTAGCGTACATTTCTTTTACCTTTCTCCGTGTTTCTATTTTGTTATCTTATAACATTTAGGTATACAATAATGAAATGCTTCACAATGAAGGAGACTCACTAGGTCCCAAGATACAAGGCTTAGCTCAATTCTAAATCTGCGGACACTACTGATTGTAATTTTTTCGTATTTTGTTTTTCCGTTTTCTTTGAACAAATTCCCCACAAAAGACATCAATTCTGAGACGTTCTTGTTAAGCACAATAAATTATTATGGTATTTAAATTATCTCAAGCTTATTCCGTCGCGTCATCAAAGGCAAACACAGCGAAATAATTGAGATTCTGAAGATCAATTAGGAACGCTCGAAACCCTTTAAAACCGGTGATTTCTGGAAATTTCCAGAACCGTCAACAATGGAGGGCTAACGGCCGTTAAATTGCTTTATGTTTCAAATACCGCTAGAGTCTGCAATGATTTCGGCATCGGTATCGAAAATAATTAAAATACGGTTTCAGTGTACTGAGGACCTTTTACCTCAAACATTTACTTAGGTGGACTTGTTTCAAAAATACTATAATATTACAATATTATTTAAACATTTTCTATTTTCTTGTTTAATTTAGGTCATACAAACATACAATAGTTTATTTTTATTTTGACATGAATCTTTATTTTTTCTTAACAAATTTATTTAACAAAATATTTACACTTAAAATGATGCATGCCTATAAAAAAAAATATTTTTTCTATTTGATATTTTTGGTTTTATATTAACTGTAGGGTTTTGTAAGTATTATTTCACTAAGTAAATAATTAGTATCCTTATAGTGTTACATTTTGATTATAATAATTTAATTACCTTATAACTATTGTACCTTCAGGTACTTGCATATAGGTATAAGCAAGTACACTTATAAAGGTAAGATTTAGAGATCCTACACTGTACTTTTCAGCATCTGAAAAATTTAGATAGAAAGCTACACTGTCCCTGACGGACATTGGCTACTAATTTCACGCGGCCAAAGTCGCGGGCGTCCGCTAGTTTTTTATTTTTGTTTTACTGAGAAAGTCGAGTGCTAATTATAATTTCTGGTTTCGGTTTCCGAGCGACACTCCCGGAGCTCTACTCGTCCTTGGTGGGAGGTATCTCAGTGCTTTGTCGCCGGATCACTCTATGCACACAAAGGATGGAGGGTCAAGAGACGGAGCAGCCAAATCTAGGTGTCGAGAAAAAGTGCTATAGTGGTGGTATTGATTGTTGAATTGATGAAAAAAAAGCCTCCAGGTAATCCTCTTGATAAGCCTCTTGCTTTATAAAAAAACATAAAAAATCTTATTAACGGTACTTTATTATTGCATTGTCAGTTTTTTTTTTTATGAATAAGGACGGCATACAAGCAAGTGGGTCACCTGATGGTAAGTGATCACCACCGCCTATAGACACCTGCAACAACAAAGAGAGTGCAGATGCGTTGCCAACCCAGAGGGCTAAGATGGAATACCTTTTGTGCCAGTAATTACACCGGCTGTCTTGCTCTCCACGCCGGAACACAACAGTGCAAGCACTGTTGCTTAGCGGCAGGATTAGCGAGCAAGATGGTGGTAGCGATCCGGACGGACCTTGCACAAGGTCCTACAACCCGCAAGGACCTACTAGTACCTACTTAGGTGGACTTGTGTCAAAAATACTATAATATTACAATATTATTTAAATACTTTCTATTTTCTTGTTTAACTTAGGTCATACAAACACACAATATTTTTTTTACTTTGACATGAATCTGTATTTTTTCTTAACAAATTTATTTAAGAAAATATTTACACTTAAAATGATGAATGCCTATAATAAAAATGATATTTTTCTATTTGATATTTTTGGTTTTATGTTAACTGTAGGGTTTTGTAAGTATTATTTCACTAAGTAAATAATTAGTATCCTTATAGTGTTACATTTTGATTATAATAATTTAATTACCTTATAACTATTGTACCTACCTATATGCAAGTACACTTATAAAGGTAAGATTTAGAGATACTACACTGTATTTTTCAGCAATAACATCTGAAAAATTTAGAACCCTTAATCCATACGCAGTAAATATTTTATTTTATTTCATTTCAAAACAAATTAGGGCTTCAAACTTAAAAATAAATTTGAATTTATTAATACGAGTCTTGAAAGTAGGGTTTTATTTTACTAATTTCATGTATAACCAATAAATAAAACCCTACAATAAACTGGAACAAATTACCTTGCTACTCCGCGAAACCAGTGCCGTGCTCGTGCAAGATGGCTGCGTCTGTGCGACATATATATATCGTCAAGCAAAAATCCGCAATCCTCCGCTTCCACAAAATATATCACGCATACTCAACTTACACCACCACCAAAATAGCACGATCGACGCGCGTTTCGCCTCTGTACGAGGCATCATCCGGATCAAATAGTACGATCGTTCGCTACTTACGATGGCGTACACCCAACCCTAGTATTAAAAAAATATTTGAAACATACATATCTACATCTACACTAATATAATAAAGAGGTAAACTTTGTTTGTTCGATTGTATGTACGGGGTAATCTCTGGAACTACTGAACGGATTTCAAAAATTCTTTTACATATAGAAAGCTACACTGTCCCTGACGGACATTGGCTCCTAATTTCACGGGGCAAAGTCGCGGGCGTCCGCTAGTTTTTTATATTTTTGTTTTACTGAGAAAGTCGAGTGCTAATTATAATTTCTGGTTTCGGTTTCCGAGCGACACTCCCGGAGCTCTACTCCTCCTTGGTGGGAGGTATCTCAGTGCTTTGTCGCCGGATCACTCTCTGCACACAAAGGATGGAGGGTCAAGAGACGGAGCAGCCAAATCTAGGTGACGAGGAAAAGTGCTATAGTGGTGGTATTGATTGTTGAATAGATGAAAAAAAAGCCTCCAGGTAATCCTTTTGATAAGCCTCTTGCTTTTTAAAAAACATAAAAAAATCTTATTAACGGTACTTAATTATTGCATTGCCAGTTTTTTTTTATGAATAAGGACGGAAAACAAACAAGTGGGTCACCTGATGGTAAGTGTACACCACCGCCTATAGACACCCGCAACATCGAAGAGATTGCAGATGCGTTGCCAACCCAGAGGGCTAAGATGGAATATCTCTTGTGCCAGTAATTACACCGGCTGTCTTGCTCTCCATTCCGGAACACAACAGTGCAAGCACTGCTGTTTAGCGGCAGTATTAGCGAGCAAGATGGTGGTAGCGATCCGGACGGACCTTGCACAAGGTCCTACCACCCGCAAACAATATATTGAACAATATAGTGAATCTACATACACCAAAGTAAAGGACAATATCCGACCACTAGAAGTGAGTGAAAATTTACTTGCAAGATTTGCCTCATGTAAAGGTTTTCTTTTTTTTTTGTCAATTTAAAGTTACATTATTTAAATTGCTATTACTTTGTTTTTGTTTTATTTTATTTGATTATTGCCTTATTGCACACTTTGGCATTTTTCACCACGGCGAATTTTTAATTACTGTGACGTTGATATTTAATTTTTATATTTCTGACCTTTTTTAGATATTTTATATTATTATACTTCATTACCTTGATTATTGGTTTTTGTGAATTGGTTATGTTTAGACATAATAAACTTAATGAAATTTTCAATGAGAAATGAAGACAGTATTGTATATAACAAGGCAAGCTGAAACTGAGTCTCCGAAATAAAAATATGCTTTCAGGACATTTATCATTTGAGTTTATCCATTATAGTGACACTTGCTTTTGAAAATAACCCTCCCTAAGAAAAGGCGAATACTTTCAGTGTGACCATATGTGGCAGGATCCTGCGAAGTTTTCAAAATCTGGCATTATCTGGCAGGATTGCATTATAAGCTGGCACGTTTGGCAGTATAGCCTTAGACTGGGTTCACAGTAAGCATTTGCGAGCGATAAAAACGCGAAAACGTGGCCATTGCCCAACCAGAGACAGCCATTGCCGCGTTTTGCCGATTTTATCGCTCATAAACTCTGATTGTAAACCCAGTCTTAAAGGAGCTTAGCCATAAGAGTTTGGCTTTGGCAGGATTTGTCAGTTTTCTAGCCTAAGTAGGGCAGGATCTCTAATTTGAAGTTGGTCACACTGAATACATAGCCATAGCGTACCAAAGGAAAAGGCTTGCATACATACATGCTGCCTTTTAGTGACAATCTGGTAAAAAGATAGCCGTACTGAAAAAAAATATCTTCAGCGACACATAAAGTAACGTAGATGCCGCTATTTTGCACGTACACGGCACTGGTTTCGCGGAGTAGTAAGGTTCCAATTCGTTGATATGGACCTCCACAAAGTAACGCCAGAAACTTTATTAATAAAAAAACACGTTTTATTTTTTAACCAAAATATCTTTCGATTTTTTATTTTAATGTGAACCATTTATAATTATTTAATAGGCAATTACACCACAAAACAAAGTCTTGTCTAACTGGCAGGACCTGAACACTGTTCAAAGTCAAAATCAAAGTCAAAATATTGCATAAGAGCACATGTCAAAAATGAAATAATACATTAAAATTTATACAATTAATATTTTTTTTACTAAACACATTATTTTAACCATGTCAATTTAATACTATTCCTATAACCTACTTATGCCTAATCAAATATTTAATGGCAATAATAATGAATTTTAATAAATATTTGTTACTTTTTTATATATTATTTATTTATTTATGAATGTCAACATTTTTAATCCTCAAATTACCTATTCAAATTCTTTAACGTTATAACGTACTTATAGCTAACGTAACGCTATAGCGTTCTGCCATGTGATATTTTTTTTTAATTTGTGTTTTCACAATTTTGTTGTTTGAAACCAAGACTACGTTGTTCAGCGATTAAATCCCGTTTCACGTAAATATGAGAGTAAATCGCGAAAGTGTAAAAATAGGATTAAAGGACAAGAAATGCCGGTTTGTGTTTGAATTTAAATGCAAAGAAAAGAACAATTTAAGCCCCGGTTTGGACTAGATTTGAATAAAAGAGCCGGAGATTAACACGAGCTCAATTGCCTAGACAAAGGCTGTATTAAGCTACTCGGGCTTTCTGTCCCTTTTGTAGAACAAACGGTTAATCTCGCTTTAGGTTATGGATAGAAATTAAGGGTCTTAGAGAGCGAAACATGTCGCAGAAAAGTACTATTGTTGAACGGACGTGTATTTGTTTCTAAAATAAAAACAATAGTTATCCTCGATGCAATTACGTCGTTCTTGTGCAAGGTTCGTTCGGATCGCTACCACAATCTTGCTAGCTAATCCAGCCGCTGAGCAGCAGTGTTTGTTGTGTTCCGACGTGGAGTATAGAGCAAGAGAGCCAATAAAATTACTGGCACAAGAGGTATAGCATCTGAGTCCTCTGGATTGGCAACGCATTTGAATTCTCCTTGGTGTTGCTGGTGTCTATGGGCGGTGGTGATCACTTACCATCAGGTTACCCACTTACTCGTTTTCCTTCAAATTTTATACACATATAAAAAACAAACAACAGTGTTAAGCAGCATTACACTACTTCATTCACGTAATGCGGTCGTCGAACTTGTTTCAAACTACTTCGGCCAACGAACGCCGTCCTCACATGAGTCTGTCCGTCGACTGCGGGGGCAGTATTAGGCGGTGGCAGCTGTCGCTCGCCGAACGCGGCCGATTACCATGTTCTTTGCACTGTTGCGGCCACCGCATGTTGCATGCAGCGACCGACTTAATGTAATGGCCGCTTTGGAGTCATACTGTAGCCAGTTGCAGAAAGGTTGTGTTGGAGAAAGGCTGTTGTGTTCCGGCGTGGAGAGCAAGACAGCCGGTGTAATTACTGGCACAAGAGGTATTCCATCTTAGCCCTCTGGGTTGGCAACGCGTCTGCACTCTCTTTGTTGTTGCAGGAGTCTATAGGCGGTGGTGATCACTTACCATCAGGTGACCCACTTGCTTGTTTGCCTTCCTATGTTGTATATAAAAAAATTATAATAAAAAAAAAAGTTGCTGGTTAGGGTACGAATACTTATGATTTATAACGTCAATTTGACATAATCCTTTAGTGGGCCAGTACCCTTACCACAAGTACAGTCCACCTAGCCGTAACCGTACTCGCTAGCGACGGCGTCAACTATTTGTACAGTGCCTCTAGCGCTCACTTAGAGAACTAAAGACCGCTAGTATGAGTCTAACGGTAAATTGCCAAGAAATCTAAACGCTATTGATTAACGTCTTGTAGCTTTTGCCGTAGAACATCGGTACCATGAGTCACAAATTTGACACATGTCATCGAAAAATACCGTATCGACTATGGTTAACTCTTTCACTGACAGTTTGGCGTATTTAACCGCTATCGACTGTAGTAACGTAATATGAAGTTTCGATAAAAACTCATGGTAGTGGCACAGGGTTCCATTTCGTAGATACGACAGGAAAGTCGTTTATTAAATTAAAATAACAAAGGAACCTCTCATTTGAATAAAAAATGTGCTTAATTTAAATGCCAAATAAAAAACAGCGATCAACTAAAATTCTTACCCTTTCGGTGAAATTCCCTCAAACTTGAAGAGAGCTATTTCTCATCCCACCATAACTTCATCTCGCTTTTTTCCTAACAATGGAGTTCTCACAGAAGGGTGTGAATACCTGCCGGCAGGGTAGAATTTAATTTCACGCAAAAGAGTTTAGGCATAATTAAAAGAGGGACTCATTATCCGCCCTGGGATTGTTGTGAGGCAGGAGGCATGTTTAAAACAGTAAGACAGCCATTTTAATCCATTCTTTATCTTTCTTTCTTAAAGTCGCCATTCGCTCTTGTTAGTTCTACTCGTATTTTAAACCACGCAACGAATTTTGAAACATAATAAGAAGCTAGCTGATCACCCCCAGTTCAGCGTACAATTATTTATTGCTATCCGGCAATTTTTTTCTATCTTCTCGGAATAAAAACGTCAAATGGGACTTAAAAATCTCGGCAACATTAACTAACATACAATACAATATGCTTTATTGAATACCACATTAACAATTTCACATAATTGCTGATAAATCTTCAATATAGGTGTTATCGGTTGAGAGTGATCTCTTCCAGACAACCTTTGGATAGAGTTAAAATTTAAACTAAGACGACAAGATGGTAGAAAGTGCAGAAATAGAACAGTGGAATAAACGTGTATAAATATTAAAGTAAATATAAGTATTGTCCTTTCATTTGACGGCAAGCATCTCAATGACAGATTTATAGAGACGACAAACGTGTTAGAGAAATAGCAAATAATGTAGGATGGTAATATAGGCATATTGAACATTTATGGAAAACGGTATTACTCTGGCAACTGCTCCGTACTGGCGGGGGGGTTCCACTCCGCACTGTAGGTACGCTCGACCGCCTTGCCTATGGCATAGGTAAATCGCAGTAGACTGTCGGCTTGCCGTGTCAGTGTAATTGAAAACGAATGCCGCGCAACCCTGGCGTGTCGCCGGGAGTAGCGGGGCGATTGCGGGCGCGGGCGGCGCGTTCCTTATGACTCGCTCCGCCTGGCGCATGGTGTAAGAAGTAATACGAACTTTTTGAGCATGTGAATAAAGTTGGAATTCGTTTAATCGCGGTCGTAAAAGAGAAGTTTCTGCACGTTAGTACTATTATTTATTCTGTGTTACTGGTATAATTTGCGCACTGCGCGTTGGCAGATGAGGTTGGAATCGGTTTTTCGGAACATTGTCGTTTGGAACTTTTGATCGGGAATTTAATCTATTTTACAAGGGTGCATTTGGGTCCAGAGTAAAAAGATAAGTAATGTCCAACGGTTTTATTAATACAAAGTTTGTATTTTGTTATCAGCCATAAATGTCCTAAATAGGCTTTATCTGTTTTTAAACATACAAAAACATAAGGATGCTTTAGTATAAATTGTATTTATTGCATATTGTTTCATTGTCTGGAAGCTAAGAACACTTGATTGTAAACCATGACCAAATGGCGCAGATTACAGCCGGCATGAGCCCGACCATCGCACGTAGTGTAAATGCGGTTAGTATAAACTGTTGGAGCGAGCAGAATCGGTTCTAGCTGAAAAACAGTGCTGTAGCTCATGTGAGCTGGCATTATCAGAAATTGCTGACGCCAGAAAACCATTTGCCATTATTTCATAGGTTAATTGTTCATGTCTATTTCGTGTTAAATTGGCAATAAATGATTTTTCTTCTTCTTCTTATTTTTAAGCAGAGTGGGCCTTGATTCTAACCAGCGGGTCATTTTTGACTTTCGAGCGCTCGCTCGCTCTCGCTGTCAGTGTAATCAAAAACGAATGCGCCGCAACCCTAACGTGTCGCCGGGAGCAGCGGGGGGAAGGCGAACGCGGGCGGCGCGTTCCTTTTTACGCGAGCCGCCTGGCGAATGTGTATGAAGTAATTAGAAGTTTTTGTGCGTGTCAATATAGTTGGAATTCGTTTAATCGCGGTCGTAAAAGAGAAGTTTCTGTACGTTAGTACTAGTATTTATTCTGTGACTTCATCTAGTTCTCCTAATAGACTATTCCGTGTGGTCGTGCGCCGCTAACCTAATAACGCCCGCGTGCGGCCGGACTAAACGCAAATCCAATCTCGATGGAAGATATCAACTCTAGCCTCGTAAGGCCCACGTCAAATTTCGTTCTCTGAATTTTGAACCATATCGTTTGAGACAGTGAGTTCAACATCAGTTTGACATTTGTTCTGTATTTAGTACTTGGGGCCTTACGAGGCTAGACATAGGTACTGAAATATTTGCAACCACACTTTATCACTCATACATTTTAAAGTTCAAAATGTTATAACAAATTGCAACAAAAAACATTTTTATTCCTTGAAACCAGTACCGTGTACGCATGTGCAAAATGGGTGCGTATGTGTGATATATTTCATGCAAAAACCTATCCTCCTCCGCTTCGCATTGGCTTTTAGAAAATCTTTGATATAGTTGAAATTCTGAAGCTAGCATTTATGATGTATATATAAAAAAAATGTATAAAAAAAAATCTGCGAGTTAAAAGAGATATTTATTTTTCTCGACACAGTTAAGTAGTTTTCCTGCACGGAATGGATAGTACGCATGGAAACTGTCTCGCTCAGTGCATCTCTCTCCTACTGGAGTAGTTAAAAAGAGACGATCTCAGCGACAAAGCGAGTCGCGAGGTGTTGTGCCAGCTATTCTAGTATGTGTATGTCTGTGTGTGTAAGCCTACCGTCTGAACCACTGCATACATTTGCGCGTCATTTGAAGCTGAAACGGGTTTTAAATTAATTACAACCGCAGGCGCAGGATCAAAAAGTCGCCATTAAAAGTGCAGTCAGACTTAATGCACGAGCAACTAGCTGTCTCAGAAAGTGCAGTCTGTTTAGTTGGAGAAATAAACGCGCGTTTTCGAGTAGTTATCTAACTCGTTTGGGTGTTGATTTTGAAACTTCAAGTAAGGTGCTAATAATTTTATAAATAATGATTCATTTTATGTTTTAACTGACTTTTATTGTGCTAAATTAGCAGCTAGAACTTAAACAAATACAACACAGTGCTTGAGGCAACATACAGCATTTTACTGCCGCAAAGCTACAAAAAAATACAAAAAACAAACAAATGCCTCAATCAAAAATCTGTTTTTACAAACCCGCAATATTTTTGAAATTGTTATCCAAAGATACTACACAGTATGGGGTAAGAAAAGAAAAAAAAATCAGGTAGTAAAACACAGGTAAAGTAGGTAAACAAAAATATTTCAAAATTTTACTTCACCACTTTCCGGCGTGATTAATAATAAATGCATATCCATGCCAAATTACAGCTCTCTAGTACTAAGAGTTCATGAGCTAGGCTGCGGACAGACGGACGGACGGACATGCCGAAACTATAAGGGTTCTTTGTTGATTACGGAACCCTGACAAAGTTGACCTCTTTATTAGTAGAGTAAATGTAGATGTAGATTAGTGTAAATGAATTGGCTGTTCTGTTAGGTTAAAAACTGAGCGGGATTGGAAAAGTGCCCTTAATATTCATAAACGGAGTTAAAACAGACGAGTGAGAGAAGTCGGTTAGGCTGGCTGCACGCGGAAGCTTGTGGCGGGAGCTTTCCGCAAATTGGTTGGTTTCGAGGTAATGTTTTAAAGAGCAGCCAGGCCTACGTCACTGCGTTAATTTAACTTTAACATTTTTAGGGTTCCGTACCTCAAAAGGAAAAACGGAACGATTATAGGATCACTTTGTTGTCCGTCTGTCTGTCTGTCAAGGCCTTCTCAAGAACGCGTGGAGATATTGAGTTGAAATTAATGTCAAATACTCAAGTCTGCAGTCCCTTAGAGACGTGAAAAAATCAAACTTCTAAGTCAACGCAATCAAAAGATACGGCCGTTTATGCTACATTTTTCTTATATCTGCAAATCCTAAAAACCTATAGGGTTCTTCCCGTTAACTTAGAACCATTAAATTTGCAAGAAGCAAGGTCTTACAGCACAAATAAAGGAAAAAAGCCAAAACCGTAAATTTGTAGTTTTATCGCAAAACAAAATGAATGTGTTGCATTATAGCGACTCCCAGCGCCATCTAGTTTAGAAGTGTTAGAACGTTGGAACAGAACCCTCGGTGCGCGAGTCCGACTCGCACTTGGCCGGTTTTTTTCCGGTAACACATTTGTTCATGTTGCCTGACCAAGTGTTTTTGAGTTGTCATTGTATTAAAAATTTTTTGCATTGTATCGAAAAGTTCTCGAATGGCGGCCGCGTATTGGCAAGCGCAGCGTAGGACGACCACCCACAAAATGGTCCGATGACCTCATACAGGTGGCAGGAAGGCGCTGGTTGCATGCTGCTTTCAACCGGTCACTTTGGAAATCCATAGAGGAGGCCTATGTTCAACAGTGGACTTCTTGTGGCTGAGATGATGATGATGTATTAAAAATGAAAAAATAAACATTTCGATATCAAAATTTGAT
Organism: Ditula angustiorana; assembly: GCA_963691745.1. NCBI lineage: Eukaryota > Metazoa > Arthropoda > Insecta > Lepidoptera > Tortricidae > Ditula > Ditula angustiorana. Next base: position 596,686 of record OY829473.1, read on the forward strand.
ACACGAGTAACTTTTATTTCGACAAGCTATAAGACCCTATTAGTCAGTAATTTCAAGGTCAAGTCTAAATCAAAATATTTTTATTCAGGTTAGGCTTACAGAAAGCAATTATGAATGTCATAAAATTTACCACCGGTTCGGAAAAACCTCTGCTGAAAAGATACCAGCAAGAAACTCAACGAGACCATTGCAGTTTACTACTAGACGATGTTGTTGTTAAATTCAAAGTCAAAGTCAAAATATCTTTATTCAAATTAGGCTTACAGAAAGCACTTATGAATGTCATAAAATTTACTACCGGTTGCTAAGTATTATTTTAGAAATTGCGGTTAATTGTTAACCTCTTCAATATCTTTCTTCAGACCTCTAAGAACTTTGATATCTTTTAGAAAATTTAACGCTAAAGAGCCCACATTTCCATACTTTCTTCTTTTCCTGTGTGAATGTTGCCAGGTGTCGGAATAAACATAGTTTTAAACTAACTTATAAGTTTAGAGTGATGGGCATTCGGTCTTTCTTCGACATCGTCTAGTACAGTGTTTCTCAATCTTTTCCAACGACGGACCTCTAGTGCAATGTTATCATGATCCGTGGACCCTCAAAATAACAAAAAACCGCTTGGATACTTTTATATGCAATACTCACATGATTAATAGATTCAGGTACTCATATGAGCCTATTTGACTCACACAAAAAATGCACGCCCGTCAAACGCTCGGCCGCGTTGTTATGCCTCATATGCAGTGATCGGCACCGTCCGTGCAACACGGTGTCAAAGACCTCAATCATTATGTTAATATGGATATGCCCCGGGATTCCGGGATTCGAGTCGTAAAAGGAAATCAACATTTATGATTTTAATCCTTATCAGTAAATCAGAAAGGGATGGCATCAACTCTTTATGTGAATATTACTATTAGCAGTTTTTTCCGCACCAGTTTCAACTATGCGTTTGGTCATAAACGTAAACAATAGAAAATCCGAAAGTGACTTTTGACAAGCCAGTTAGCCAGTCACTTCAAATGATTACATTTTAGCATTTACATACATATTTTATACGAGTGCAAAAAGTAAATGTAAAATATGAATAATCAAAATTCAAAGTATATCAATATTTTCTATAATGGATAATGATACAATTTATGAGTTTATTAAATATTAAAACGTCTATTTACAAATATATAACACTCAATACAATTATTTTTTCGAACACGATCACGGGATTATAATCATGTCCATATTAAGATTTCTACTCGGAATCCCGCGGTGTTGCACGTATGGTGCCGATCACTGCTCATATGTTTTACTCTTAATATTTAATTCGTCTGCGGACCCTCTGGAATAGGTTCGCGGACCGCCGGGGGTCTTCGGACCCCAGGTTGAGAAACACTGGTCTAGTAGTTCAAATGCAGACCGACAGCCAGATCTTGTGTCTCATGCATACGCGCGACGCTTAGTGGGTAGGATTGAGATAGCTTCTGTTTTTTGCCCCACTTTTATATAACTGATATCGTGGTTGGAAAGACTCAAAGTTGCGAAGGGCATTAACATGTCGGAGAGGATATTTGTAAGTTTGCAACTAGTTTACAAAATGTGGGACACTTTGCAACATTTCATTGTACAGTCAAAGAATTTAATTCCCTACCCATTTTGCTGAAATGTCGTCAGACATTCGCAATGCATTAAGGTCGATATGTCAAACTAACGTCTTGCTCTAGTTAGCTCTTATGGTGACAGTTTGCTATGTGATACTGGTGATACTGAACCTTAGGTGGGTTGGAAATTAAATTCCTTGACTATACAGGGGACCGTTTCGTTTCAGGCGAAAATTTAAAAAAGTCACAGTTTTTAATTTATTGTGACTAAATGATATCACTTTAACAATCCGAGCCGTTAATTTTTAATAACCGATATAATAACCGACTTTAGCGTATTTAAATATTCATTTGTAATCAATTTCATTTAAAACATTCTTGAGTATGCTATTTAGTTCAAGTAGGGAATGGTCGTATTACTTAAGATCCCTTCGATGCCTCGTGAGGAGGCGAAACGCGCGTAGTGTAGTTTAAATCTTAACGCTGTACTCTCTCATCGTTAGAGCGATGGAAATATGATCTTACTAAAAAACCGAGTGGATTCTCAGAACCAAGACGGATATGGTGCCAGCTAAATAGGCTCAGAACTGGACATGGTCGATGCGCGGAGTACTTGCACAGATGCGGGTGGCGGGACTCCCCGGCGTGTGATTGTGGGACACCAGGGGGCACCCACCAAACTATGGACCACATCATCCAACATTGTCCAATCAGAAAGTACAAGGGAGACCCTCGCGACTTGCTCATCCTTTCGGACAACGCTGCTCAATGGGTGAAAATGAAAAATGAAAATGAAAAATTTATTTTTGCAAGTAGGCCATATAGGCTCTTTTACATGTCTGAATCTACTAGCGCTTCGGAAAATGGAAGAATCTGCTGAGAAGAAACGCCGCAAGAAACTAAGCAGTTTATCTTTTTTTTTTCTTCTCTTTTCAAAACAAAGGTGAAGACTCTAGATATAATATTATAATGTAAACGATTTGACATTCTTTTATATGACATACGATTAAATAAATAGCGATGGAGCTTCTCTATTCCCTTCTCTTTAACCTCGTAAAGGCTATGAACAGCGCAACATGGCAATAGCTCGGACGATGAGAGAGTAGCTCTGAAATTTGGAGCCTCCACAGGTACAGCTGTTCACATGTAGAGCAGTTGCTCTTACGTTGGTCAAAGTCAAAGTCAAAATATTTTTATTCAGATTAGGCGTACAGGAAGCACTTATGAATGTCATAAAATTTACCAATGGACGGAAAAAGGCCCGACGGATTCACTTTAGCGCCTTAAGTATTTGTATTGTATTTTTTTTAATAGGTATGTAAATTTCGTTTTTTGCGCCCCCCTATTTGGCGCCCAGGGCACATGCCCTGCCTGCCCCACCCTAGTTACGCCCCTGTCGGGATCATTTCCAAACATCCCTGTCCAAGATATAGTCATTGATTTCATAAAACGCCCGAGAAGTTAATGTCTTCTTGACGATAGATTTGAATTTTGAATCATTTTGTTCAGTAACATTTTTTGGAATTTCGTAGTTGTCATTCGACCCTACGTACCTATTTCTCTTGTGCATGTACCCTAAAGTTCGGCTTAAAAACCCGATTCAATATCAAGTGCCTCTGACCTCCGAGTCCTAATTGCTTTTCTAATGAATAAACATTTTTTTCTCATTGCTCTTTCCTACAGAAGTCTTTTATTTCGTACAATCCGCGCTTACAATTAATCAAAGCCGGTTCACTATTTGTATTTACTTCAAACACTTTATTTAGTACTACGAGGATTATTAAGGCTGTCTTCATAAAATCATTAGACATTTTCTAGACAAATTTCTAGATATATAATTTTTTTTCATTTTTTTTGTTTACATTTTTGTCGATCATATTGTGAATTTGTTAAGTTTGACATTCTAAATTTAAATGAATCTACCTATCTATACATTTATACTCTTATGTACACTCTAAATGTGGATCTATGTCCCTATCTGTCACATGTAATTAGGGTTGCCACCCGTACTTTATGATAAAGTATTGTACGTTATTTCAGGTAATTGTACTCTATACTTTATGAGAACAACACAGTACACGAATATACTTTATTTCGCATGATTTGATTTCTTTGGGATTTTTGTATTAAATATTTTTTCGGTAAACTGAATCGATGTCGCCACTCACCAGTGCCACATCACTTAAGCACTCGTTTTTAAGAATCTCTGCAAGGTTGCGTTTAGAGATTATTTCTTCTGTGTCTCTAGACACAGAAGAAATAATAGTACCTACTAACGTTCAGAAACTTCTCTTTTACGACCGCAATTAAACAAATTCCAACCTTATTCACACGGCCAAAAAGTTCGTATTTCTTCATACACCATGCGCCAGTCGGTGCGAAACAAAAGGAACGCACCGCCCGTGCCCGCCTTCCCCCCGCAACTCCCGGTGACACGTTAGGGTTGCGCGACATTCGTTTTCATTTACACTGACACGGCGGGGGTGAGGGAGCGGGCGCGCGGCAAGTCGACAGCCAACTGCGGTTTGGCTATGCCATAGGCAAGGCGGTCGAGCGTACCTATAGTGCGGAGTGGAACCTGGTAGGAAACTATTTTGATACAAACTGCAAAAAGCAATAAAAAATATATTTTTAAACATACCCAATAAAGCAACATAAAGTGATTTTTTTATACTTTGTACTTTTTTTCTTATCTATAATAATCAATGTATTTTAACTGCTAAAAGAAAGGTGGCAACCCTATCTGTAATTATTCATATCAAGCATTCTAACAAACGTCAATATAGCAACTACTTGTTTCAATTAGTTCCCACATCACGCAACAAGACTTCATAGACCTATGTAATTAAATATAACACTTCATACATTCATTGCTATTTGGTCATTAGACATGTCTTTAGTTCATTTAAGTTGGTGACCATCTATCGGTCTTCAGAAAACGGGAATTCTGGCCAAAATGAGTCGCATTCCGTCCTTTTTGCGGACGGATGCTGGACACCCCGAAACTAGGTCACGCATCACCGATCTAATGTGTTAATTTTATAAGTTGTATTTATAGTACTGCATTTTTAAACATAAGCATTGTACATATAATTAAGTTTTTTTATTAGGTTAAGTTATTCATATTTCATTAAATGTATCATATTGTTGTTTTTTACAATTATAGTAATGTCAACATAAGTGTATGTTGTTTTATTTCATGGGAATGTATATGTTAAGCTAGAAATAAATAAATTTAAAACAAAACTCCCACAAGATTTGACCATTAATAATACCTACCCTTCCTTTTAGCGGCTATGTAAAAAATGCTACAAAACTTAACATTACACAATATACCTCACATTTAACATTATCATTCCAACAACCTCCCTCCAATCCTGAATTATGACGCAATTCAAATTACAACCTTCAAAATCCCTGGGCACTCCAAAAATTTTTCACTCCTCCGACGCCTCCGCGAGTGGATGGGGCGCCACTTAAATTAAGCCAAGAATTATGCGAGCGGAACCTGGACGAAATTATAAGCGGCTCCAGTGGGGCCATGCTCACGGCAGAATATTTTATTACAGGGTTTTCAGATGCTAAACAAACATCCGATTGGGTAGGGAAAGTTTTTTGAAGAGGCTTTATAATGGATTATTTTGATATTTAACATCTCAGCGGCCGCAACATGACGACTCGTGTTAAAACAAACTGGAACAAATTACTTTGCTACTCCGCAAAACCAGTGCCGTGCTCGTGCAAGTGAGCTGCGTCTGTGCGCCATATATATGTTCATGCAAAAACCCACCCTCCTCCGCTTCCACACGAAACAACATATATCACACAGACTCAACTACGCACCACCACCACTAAACAACACGATCGACGCGCGTTTGGCTTCTGTACGAGGCATCATCGGGATCTAACAGTACGACCGTTACTACTTGAACGAATGGCGTACATCGTGTTAAATTTATCGCTTTCTGCCTCTCTGTCTAAATAGTGACATGAGAATGGGACACCTATAGAGGTAAATTAGACTTCGCCGATCATGTAAGGCCCTCAGAAATCAAAAAATCATATCTACCTTTATTTTAGGCCGTTTATCTTGGACACTTTTTAAAGCATTGTGATAACATTTTTTGACTTTTTTGGCTGTATACAGTTTTGGCTTGGTCTTAGCAAAAAACACATACATAATCACTGTTAGAGACTCTCTTTTATTTAATTTTGCATTCTCAGCCCTACATCCTTAGTACTTACAGCTCATAGCTCAACTGAGCCAGCAGATAAGCTCGCCGGATTAACATAAACTCAGATTCACGCCACGCGTCACGCAACTCAAGATTATTTGTTCGTCACGTAACATTTACATGTCCCGGTATATTACTTTATTTTAGGCAATAAGCATAAACGGGGAAGGAAGTAACGGTCACTTATCACGCATTTTTTGCGTGTCTGTGCGTAATATTTGCGGAAAAAATGTTACGCGAAAATTTTATTACGCAGGCAGGTGTCGTGATCATTTTGTTTTCGAATTGTTTGCGTTATCATCGTGCGATTGGACAATGCGGCTTTCAGTCGACTACTATGAAATTTAAGTCTATATCCGCGTCCCTACATATTAGTATATCGTTCCTATTTATGTTGTCTAAGCTTATGTTTGCCTATTCAAAGAAAACATTATGCGGATGGTTGGACCTTGTGCAAGGTCCGTCCAGATCGCCACCATAATCTTGCTCGCTAATCCTGCCGCTAAGCAGCAGTGCTTGCACTGTTGTGTTCCAGCATGGAGAGCAAGACAGCCGGTGTAATTACTGGCACAAGAGGGATTAGGGAGCAAGATGGTAGTAGCGATCCGGACGGGCCTTGCACAAGGTCCTATCACCCGCATCACTGTCATTTAGAACAAAATACAGAAGTTTTTTATGTTTCAACTATACCCATGCCGTGTCGGGGAGGGTCGCCAGTACGACAGTAATATTGTTACATTATGGTTGCTGTGAGCTACCGCCGCCGTGTCGGCGCTCGCGCAATATCCGGTGCGTGATTGACGGCCGCAGATTGCACGCTGGCGACGATGACTGGACACTGACGGGTCATTGGTCGAGAAACTATTTTGATTGCAAACAGGGAAGAGGGGTGACAATTTCTTTATTGACTTAACCATTGTTTGCCTTTATTTTGGGTATAAATTACTAGTACCCGCCGCGGCTTCACACGAGTAGGTACAATCGGGATAAAATACACATAAAAACCTTCCCTATAAAATAAATAAATAAATCTCTAAATGGCAGTGAAACCCGCATCAAAATCCGTTGCGTGGTTTAGAAGAAGGCGGCCGAAGATACCCTAAAACAATTGTGGAAGAATAGGAAAAACTTGCGACTTCATACTTCATACTCTGTAAAGATGAAAAATTAACCTAATAACAATTTTTTTTTTATTAGCCTATATTTGTGTCCCACTGCTGGGCAAAGGCCTCTCCACAAGACTTCCACAACTCCCGATTTGACGCAATATCAGCCCAGTCCTTTTCAAACCCGTCCAAGTCATCCCGCCATCTCTTTCTTGGTCTGCCTCGTCGTCGATGGCCGTTCTGCGGCACCCACCAAGTGGCTGTGCGAGCCAACTCTGTGGGTGCATGCGACAGACATGTCCGGCCCAGTTCCGCTTTAGCTTGGCAGTTTTTTCTCCAACGTCGGCTATGCGTGTCTGTGAGCGCAGCGTAGTGTTCCGGATTCTGTCTATCCTCTTAACACCTAATATGCTGCGCTCCATCGCTCTTTGGCAAACCTTGAGTTTTAACTTTTGATTTTCGGTCAGAGACCATGTTTGCGCACCGTAGGATAGAATGGGCAGTATACACATGTCGACGAGTTTTCGCTGTAGGGTGTTTGGAAGGTTTCCCTAATAACAAATATAAAATAAAATAATACTTAATTATTACGTATTTACAATACAAATATAGTATGGTTAGCCTTTGGCCAAAATAACCGCCAGCACTTCGGTCAGGGGGGGTTCCACTCCTGAACTGTAGATACGCTTGGCCGCCTTGCCTACTGCGTAGGCAAATTGCATTAGGTTGTCGGCTTGCCGCGCGCCCGCACGCTCGCTCTCGCTGTGTCAGTGTAATGAAAACGAATGCCGAGAAACCATAGAGTTCGAAACGTCAGGAATTAGATTTGTTACAATGAACGCAACATTAACCGATCATCGTTTGTTACAATAAATTTTTATTAATCCTTAAATCAAGATATTTCTTTATTCCTTTTTATGACCAGTTTTCTACTATCCCAGGGCAAATACCTTTGTTTTTCTTTCTATACTAAACTAAGTATACATCCAAAAGAGAACTCACCTGTCAGTCGTTTCATTACTTTTGCAGTGAACCGCCAGCGATGAAAATTGACAGAGGTATTGTTCCTTTGGGATAAAATGCCCCTTTTTTTCCCCCGTTAATGATAGGTTCCCCAGGGATAAGGGGAAACTTACCCCCTAGACGAAACCGGGAGTTAAATTTTACGGTAGCATCTTTTTAATGTTTGAATATAAGTTTCTTACACACAATATTTCGCTAGTAAAGGTGGAAGTCCCTACCATTAATGACCTCGTGGCTACGGGATGGACTCTTGGAGATCGATTTTCTTAGCGCAATAGCGAGCTCGATGCTGAGGCAACGCCCCAGTTTTTTAACTAGTCGATGGCCAAGTATTTGGATTACCGCAATGTTTAAATTGTTTTAAACTTTCGCGATTTTCATACATATTTATAAAGTTATCGGGACCTATCGGGGTTTAAGTCCCGATAACGTTATAAATACTGAATATTTGTTGTCGAGCGATCTCTGCTTCTTTATTTATCAAACTTGTGCTAAAAAAACGAAATATTTGTGGGAATGTTTGCAACACCGAATGATCGACTGATGTAAATAAATCAATGACTGGAAGAGATTTTGTGAACGAACTTGTATGACTGAGCGACTGGGAGTGCGTTAGGCGATTGATTAACTGCTACTTATGTTTCTTGATATTTCCCTATTTTATTTTTATTAAACTCTGCTTTGGTAGGACCTTGTGCAATGTCCGTCCGGATCGCTACCACCATCTTGCTCGCTAATCCTGCCGCTAACGCAACGCACTGTTGTGTTCCGACGTGGAAAGCAAGACAGCCGGTACAATTACTGGCACAAGAGGTATTCCATCTTAGCCCTCTGGGTTGGCAACGCATCTGCAATCTTGCAATCTCTTTGGTGTTGCAGGTGTCTATATGCGGTGGTAAACACTTACCATCAGATGACCCAATTACATAAAAAAAAACTCTTTCAATTTCTTTTAAAGGTTGTTTTCCCCCATACGATCCCACATTCATTAACTTACTAACGTACCTAACGATTAGGTAAGACTCTTTCGCAACGAATAGTTTTATTTGTATGGTAGTAGGTACTAAGTGAATACATCTCTTAGTGTTAACGTCGCGGTGAACGGACTCCGGTTAGATTTAGAGGCAGGAAGCGCTGCGGTAAGACCGTTTAGAACAGGAAGGAGCGGAGCGCGCAGGCTTATTTACGATGTCTGAAGGAGATGGCTCGGCCGCCGACCATTTTATGTGCTGTGTTTTGGGTATTATAATTCAGCTTGTATAGGACTGTCGTTAAGAGGAGTGTGAACCCAGCGCTCTTCATACAAACGGCGATAACGTTTTCCTCCCTCTAAACCTTGACTTACAGCCATAATTTTTATGTATATTGTCAGTATGCCCAGGAACTAGGTTTGTATGTTTTAATTTTTTAAATATTCTTAATAGTTAAAAAAATATTGAGGCTTTTTTGTTTTTTATGAAACCCGTATAATGCAAATATTGTCACATCTATGACGAATATTAAAAAAATCAAAACATACAAACCTAGTTCTAAGGCATAATGACAGCATATCAAAAAATCATTGCCATAGGTTAAGGTTTAGAGGGTGGGAAACATTACCGCCGTTTGTATGGGGAGCGCTTTTTGGGGCTGGGTTCACACTCCTCTTAAGACATTCACTTAAGAGGATTGTGTACCCAGCCTCACAAAGAAAGAAAGAAACTATTCGGCGATAAACACAGGTGGTCAATGATATGTACGCAAAAGCTTTAATCTGCCTGTGCATCACAAATAGTAATATCAATAAGCAATTAATACAGCACAGGAGATCAAAACACAAATTTTAAGGTTATTGAGGGCTGTGGGTGTATGCGAGCTTTGTTAGTAGAACACTTTTAAACTTTATCTCTTTCTGTCATTTATGTTTTTTTTTACAATAAAGATTTTTTTTATATTTTTTTTGGGCACAAACGGTACAATTGTTCTTACAAATAATTATCTTATATAAAACATTAACCAATAAAGATGCTACCATTTACTCGTACTCAAACAAATTTTTGTGAGTTAGTGTTTAAAAATGGCTGAACCGAATATCTACTAACAATTACAAACGTTAAGACTGTAGAAAAAAAAGCTAAAAGATGAGCAGTTAATAAAGGACAATTCAATTTTCATACATACATACATACTTTTTCAAACACTCTTTCTATGCCGCGAATTCTAATGGTGTCAGTCAGTTTTTGTGATTAAGTTATAGTAGATAAAAACTTAAATTGTTTTTTGTAAACCTATCAAATTTAGCATGTTAATTTAATGAACACAAATAAAAATAAAATCTGCGGATGGTAGGACCTTGTGCAAGGTCCGTTCGGATCGCTACCACCATCTTGCTCGCTAATCCTGCCGCTAAGCAGCAGTGCTTGCACTGTTGTGTTCCGGCGTGGAGAGCAAGACAGCCAATGTAATTACTGGCACAAGAGGTATTCCATCTTAGCCCTCTGGGTTGGCAACGCATTTGCACTCTCATTGTTGTTGCAGGTGTCTATAGGCGGTGGTGATCACTTACCATCAGGAGACCCACTTGCTTGTTTGCCTTCCTATGTTGTATAAAAAAAAATTATACTAAGCCGAAAGGGCATACAGCTCACTATAATGCTCTGGTACGAAACTACAGCGCTGGTTTTTTTTTATTAAACAGGAAGGCAAACAAGTAAGTGGGTCACCTGATGGTAAGTAATGACCACCGCCTATAGACACCCGCATTTGTCTTCCTAATTCATAAAAAAAATGTTGTATGTCAGGACTGTGGCAAGTGTGAGTCCGTGGTCTCTGACTACCCCTCCAGGAAACTAGCGTTGCTGTATGTATGTATGATACATGGTATCACACCGGAGTACAACTAAACCCAAATGGTGTTATCATATCAAAATTCAAAGGGACAAAGAAGGTTCCTGAGTGAGTTATAAAACGCTTTGACTCAAATGTTAAAGTCTATTACACCGTATTTAGCTTAAATACGTTTAGTCCTTAAATTCCTTTGTGGAGTCTTTTACGGCCTCGCATTTATAAAGTTAACTCGTGTTTTTGGTAAAAAATAAGTTGTTACATATTTCTCCTAACTCAAGTTTAAGTGGAAAGGGATATGTAGGTTAGTTTTAATAAGGTCCCAGGGTTTTAATCATCTTCATTTCTGGGATATCTACTCGGGATAACTTATAAAAATGAATAAAATATATTATAATGATATAACTTTGTTTCAGAACTGCGCTGTTGCTTTGTAATGCTCTGGAATTTTGTTTTGAAAAGATAAGAAACGAAAAAAAGGATAAACTCCTGAGTTTCTTGCGGCGTTTCTTCTCAGCAGAATCTTCCATTTTCCGAAGCACTGGTAGACTGGTTTCCGGGTGGCAGGAACACCACCATCTTCCTCGTTAATCTTGCTGCCAAGCAGCAGTGCTTGCACTGTTGTGTTCCGGCGTGGAGAGCAAGACAGCCGGTGCAATTACTGGCACAAGAGGTATTCCATCTTAGCCCTCTAGGTTGCCAACGCATCTGCAATCTCCAGGTGATGCGGGTGTCTGTAGGCGGTGGTGATCACTTACCATCAGGTGTCCCACTTGCTTGTTGTCTTCCTATTTTATAAAATAATAATAATAATGTAAAGGTAGAGCGGTGCCTCCTGACACAGGCATTTTCAAGCTTAAAAGGAGGTTCCAGCCACAAAAAAAAAGAATGAAAATAAATCATATTTTTTTACTCTGCAAGTTAATTACAAATATATATATACAAGCCAGCTATGAGAACCAATCAACCGGAGTCTTAATTTTATTTATTCAATAGCAATCTTAATTATATTTGACATTGACTTACCTACTAACTAAAATAAATAAACAATGAAGCAATACATTGAAAATAAACCAAATAGGCATCCAATCCAAATATTCAAAATAAAACAATAAATCATCAAAAGGCTAAATAAAAATTAAAGTATTACCAACATTAAAATAAGAAAAAAAAAAATTTTATACAACATAGGAAGGCAAACAAGCAAGTGGGTCACCTGATGGTAAGTGATCACCACCGCCTATAGACACCTGGAACAACAAAGAGAGTGCAGATGCATTGCCAACCCAGATGGCTAAGATGGAATACCTCTTGTGCCAGTAATTACACCGGCTATCTTGCTCTCCACGCCGGAAAACAACACTGCAAGCACTGCTGCTTAGCAGCAGGATTAGCGAGCAAGAAAAATTAAACACTAAATTATCCCAGTTACACAGAAGATGGAATTAACCATGAAACTAAATTACGTAAAAACTGTTATTATTAAATTGAACTTCTATAATAATAATACATTATTATCTAGGTAAAAGCATTGCCCTACTTTCCGGCACTCAAATGGGGAAATAATTCAGTCATCGTTATATTTTTACGCTCCGCGACAAAATGGCGGCCGCAACAGCTTTTTAATTAGACGTAAAAGCGCTATTAAATCTTAAAAACTCCTTTAATGTCGCATCATAAAATTATGAATTACAATGAAAACTTTTTTTTATGAATTTGCAAGTCGATTATTTCAGAGGAACGTGCTTGAGGTTTGGTTAAATTGTTATTGAATGTAGATTTTCATTGTTACAATGGTTTTCGTTAGGCGTTTACTTATGTAAAAATGACAATCCAATGTCAATATATATATTTAAGCAATATAATTCATCTTTCTGGCGGCAGTCGGATAAAAAACGATAAATATCGGTTGTGGCCCATCACTACTTAAGAAACATATAAACCAGGCAACACATGAAACTTCATTTTTGTCTCAATGACTAAAAAATAGTCTTACAAAATAAGGCATACAAAAAACTGTTCTTAGGAACCTGTTATCGATTTTAGTGACAAGAAAAACTGCACTCATAATTTTAAACTGGAACTTGAGTTTGGTTTAAAACTAACAAAATTACACCTCGTTGAGTTTCTTGCCGGTATCTTCTCATCAGAGGTTTTTCCGAACCGGTAGTAAATTTTTTGACATTCATAAGTGCTACCTGTAAGCCTGATCTGAATAAAATATTTTGACTTTGACAAGCCTAAGTGTACCACATTACACTAAAGTAAACAGTATTTTGTCTCGGCAGTGCCCGTGAAATATTTACCTACTAAATAAATAAATACTACCTATTTACCTACTAGCTCGATGCATAAAGACGCACTAGGGCTGCCCGACAGTGAGGTGATACGTATTTGATAATGCTAAAGGTATTAAACTGTTATAGGTATATTTATAGGTGGTGTCTTTTCATTAAAATAAATTTACTGCAAACTTACAAGTTATCATTAAAATTATTTCTACTCGGACTTTATTTCCTTGGATATTTTTTCTAAATAAAAATGCATTATTTTTTGCTTAGTTTAATAAATCAAAAACAAATGAAATTCTAGGAAGTAATATAATAATTCTTCATTAGTTATAAATTAGCTACAGAGAAATATTTCCGCCTTGCTTGGGATGTACGAAAAGCTTTGTTATTGAACTTTAGAGTGTAAAAAATCGTATAGTGCTAAATAACTTCAGTTAAAAAAAAATTCATTCAACCATGCTCGCTAATCCTGCCGCTAAGCAACAGTGCTTGCACTGTTGTGTTCCGGCGTGGAGAGCAAGACAGCCGGTGTTATTACTGGCACAAGAGGTATTCCATCTTAGCCCTCTGGGTTGGCAACCCATCTGCACTCTCTTTGTTGTTGCAGGTGTCTATAGGCGGTGGTAATCACTTACCATCAGGTGACCCACTTGCTTGTTTGCCGTCCTATGTTGTATATTAAAAAAAACGCACTGAACAATATAGTCGATAACTTAGTGCCATACCTATTTCACGACAGTAAATAAATGTGCAAGAGCGTATCACAGCATCCGCGTCCGACCGTGACTGCGGCGCACTCGCGACCGGGTTGTATACCGAAGTATACCAAGATTTCGAAGCGCGCCGTTTCGGGCGTTTGTATGAAGATAAAATACTGATTGATTGATTGATTGAAACTTTATTTTTTTCCACAACACAATAATACACAAAACAAGGTAGTAATAATAACGAAAAAAAACAACAACATCTTAAAAAATAAAAACCTCAAAATATAAAGAAAAGAAAAATACAAATCAAACTAACGCTAAATGTTAGGATGCCAAAGTGTTGTGGAAAAAGAAAGGCGCTGACTCAGCATAAATGCTGCGCGGTTCGCAGCGCTGGTATTCTGTCAGAACCGTTTTGAGACAGATCTGTGGCGATGGTATACGCGAAAGTGGTGTTCTATAAAATATACTAAATAAGGGATGTCAAAGAAAAGGAAGGCTACGAAGTTATGGTATGTGCCAGAGCGAAAGTGTACGGGTTACTTTAGCGTACTGTGAGTGTACTAGTCTTGATACAAAATGGTGTTTGAAATTAGAAATGGCGTAAGTGGCCAGTGATGTGTTCTGATAGTACATGGGTAACTAAACCGACGTTGATAAGCTAGCTAAGTAAACGTATTAACTGTTCACGGAGACGATAGGGATTAGCGTAAGTCGTGTTCCGTTAATTAGTTTGCTATATTGAGGCTGAAATTAATTTATTAATGGCAATACTACTACCCAGAGAGCAATGGCCTAGGCTATTAGAGCACTCGTGTGAGTTACCCAGTTCGATCCCTAAAGCTCGCCATCATAACCCACAAAATGGAACCCTGTTTTTTGAACAACCCTCAATGATTAATAGATTCAGGCGTTACTTTGCGGAGGTCCATATCAACAAAGAGAGTCTGTGTGATATATGTTGTTTCGTGTGGAAGCGGAGGAGGGTGAGTTTTTGCATGAACATATATGTGTCGCACAGACGCAGCTATTTTGCACGAGCCCGGCACTGGTTTCGCGGAGTAGCAAGGTAATTTGTTCCAGTTTGTTAACCCTCAATGAACCCTGTGATGACCGAATAGCCTAGTGGATATATTAATACAAACGGATCACACACGTATTTTAAAGTCTAGCCTAAACAAACGTCTAGTGTCTACCTAGTAAAGCCTAGTGGTTAGGGCCCTGAGTATGTAGCTAGACGTGCCGGGTTCGATTCCCGGGAGGGGCAAATTCAAATTCAAAATTCAAAATCATTTATTAACAGGCAACAAGGGCCCATAGATAAATACCTTACAAACTAACATACTTAAAAATATATAGACTAAAATACAATTAAAATTAGCACGTTACTTCGGCGACGTGTGACCTATTTTCGGGGTGTCCAGCAACCGTCCAAGAAAACGACGGAAAGCGACTCCCTTCGGCCAGAATTCCTGCTTCATGAAGGTCGACAGATGATCGGTCGGCACCCGCACCACAAAGGACGTAAAATTGACGTTGTGGCGGGACTCCAACCGCTCGGCCCTCAGCAAATGTTTGTATGATGAAAATGAATTAGTTCTACTCGAGTCTTGGATGTTATGTGTATTTAAGTATGTATTTATCTAAATGTATAAGTATGTTTCCGTTGTCCCCATAGTACAAGCTTTGCTTAGTTTGGGACTAGGTCAATGGATGTGAATTGTCCCAAGATATTTATTATTATTTCTGTTACGCTAGCTATTGCTCGTGACTTCGTCCGCATAGTATTCAATCGTCCCGCGGGAACTATGAATTTTTACGGAATAAAAAGTAAATTTTATCTAAACCCGTTGAGCCGTTTTAGCGTGAAAAAGTAACAATAATCTATGTTACACACAATTTTTCAGCTTTATAATATTAGTAGGATTAATATCCAATGAGACTGACAAGTACAGTTTAATCAAAGTCCCTCAATAACCACTATCTTCCTCGCTAATCGCTCGCTAAGCAGCAGCGCTTGCACTGCTGTGTTCCCGACGTGGAGAGCAAGACAGCCGGTGTAATTACTGACAGAAAGAGGTATTCCATCTTAGCCCTCTGGGTTGGCAACGCATCTGCACTCTCTTTGTTGTTGCGGGTGTCTATAGGCAGTGGTGTTCACTTACCATCAGGTGACCCACTTGCTTGTTTCCCTGCCTGTTTCATAAAAAAGGAAGAAAAAGATATATAACTTGTACCTATCACTTTAGTCAACG
Source organism: Ditula angustiorana (assembly GCA_963691745.1). Classification (NCBI taxonomy): domain Eukaryota; kingdom Metazoa; phylum Arthropoda; class Insecta; order Lepidoptera; family Tortricidae; genus Ditula; species Ditula angustiorana. Next base: position 612,721 of record OY829473.1, read on the forward strand.
CACGCTGTAGTCGTGGCGATGGCGTGGAATGGACTGTCGCTTGTACAAATTCTTACACAGCTCTCAACTCCCATCGATCGAAGCAATTGAATCCTGCGTCTCGGAACCGGTGCTATTTGTTCCCGTTTTAGTAAAATTTTCCGCGCCAATACTTCGGCCTGCGGACTGGCGCGGGAAATACGGAAAAATCCGGAAAATACATTGTTTGTGTTTGCGGAAAAATTTGCTACGCTTTCACGGCTCGGACGGGCGTTTGGCTTTTGTTTCTGTTTACCGGTGACTTCGAGTCGATGGGGGTTCGATACAATAGGGTAGAAACTTTAAGCATTATGAAACTTAGATTTGAGTTCAGTACGCTATTAATAAATTGCGCCGAGGACCGTCTTAACAAGAACAAGTTATAGGGTCTGTAGTTATAGATCGTTCCCTATTACGACCGCATACTTAAGATCACATTTTACATTTCCTCCGGACGGTTAAAGGTCCAGTTATTTTTGATGAAAGAAAGAAAAAAGAAAAAGAAAGAAAAAATATTTATTGCCTTGTACAACTTCTTAAAACCTAGATAAATTAAACATTTTTTTATATTTCAGCAAGAGGAATAAACTCAGCATAATGCTGGCTCCAGTTTTGAAACTTGATCAGCGCTGATTTTCAGTTTATTCCTGTTGATCAAGTCTACATCTGCGTACACGGTCACCAAATCGATTGTTTTAAACTTTCGCGATTTTCACACATACTTATTACGTTTTGGACTTAAACGCGATAATATACTGTTTATTTATTGACCTCGACGTTTCGGCCGCATTGCAGCACCAAACCCAAAATCCTCTCCACAGAACATCATCATCATCCAAGAATGGTACGTGAAGCGGTTGAAATTAAAAAGTACAGGAATTTCAACCGGGAAGACGGATACGAGCTTTCTTCATGGAATCCGGTAATCAGCAAGTGCAATCGGGATGTATCTTCGGATATTGTGAGCATTGTGTATCGGTGCGGTGATATGACGATTAAAAATAAACAAGACCAAGTGCGGGTAGTTCGTAAAACTCGCGCGGCTAAACAGCGGTGACACCTTCCACTTCAGTCTGCTCGTGACCACGGCTGCTGCAATGCGGCCGAAACATAGAGGTAAATAAATAAACAGTTTATTATCGCGTTTAAGTCCCGATTAACGTAATAAGTATCGGTCACCTAATGGTAAGCGCAGCCCATAGACACCCACAACACCAAGAAGATTGCGGACTTGGCCTAGTTTTAACGACTGCGCGACATAATTCATTATGTCGCGTAGTCGTTAACTTTTGACTACTGGAGAGACTCTTGTTCTCACGTACAAACGCCAACACAGTTAACTAACCACTCGTGCACCTTATTCTTATAAGGATAAAGTTCACGAATGGTCAGTTAAGTCTGTTGGCGGCTGTACAATGTTTTTGAACCTAAGTACATCATTCTTAATTGCTCTTTTTTTTGACAAACAAAGGCAAACAAGCAAGTGGGTCACCTGATGGTAAGTGATCACCACCGCCTATATAGACATCCGCAACACCAAAGAGGGCAGATGCGTTGCCAACCCAGAGGGCTAAGATGGAATACCTCTTGAGCCAGTAATTGTACCGGCTGTCTTGCTCTCACTGCAAGCACTGCTGCTTAGCGGCAGGATTAGCGAGCAAGATGGTGGTAGCGATCCGGACGGACCTTGCACAAGGCCATACCACCCGCAATGCCCGTGTGATAATTCCTTTAATGCAGAAATTGCGGATGCGGAATTCCTCACTTCCTCAACTTTGGCCGTCCAGTGTAATTGGCGGGCAGTATCCCCCACTTGGCAGCTAGGTGTAAAACTATCTCGATAAATTGGTTTAGGTTAAATTGGTAACAGCAGATCGCAAACAATGCGCCGGGTGCCACTGGACACTTGAGGCCACAGGGCGGGCGGGTACAGTATAGAAATACATCTTTTTATGTTTAAGGGAGGATCAACCATATGTACGCCTAAATGCAGGCAAAACATGGAGTGTTCTTGTTTTGTAACACCTATTCCTTCCAATACTTGTTACAGTAACCGATACTGTAATGACCATTAAAGTACAGATGTTACCTTCAACCACAGACAAGAAAGTTCTCATAATGAAATTGGTTGTAATAATGCTTGTCATTTCTTACGGTTTTTGGACGCATTATAGAGCAGTAATGATATGTGCGTAGATAAAATAAGTCTAATATGTTAATTGTGTTATGAATCTGTAAGGTGTTGTTTTAGATATATTGCTTTGTATGGGGCTGACATGTTCAGTTATGATCAAAAGCCTGTATCATTCTTTTAAATTTTCGTTTCGTCCAATTAGAGATAGCAATAACCAACATGGCGTCGCGCCCGAGCGTTCCTATAGCGCAGTTTATTTATTAAAGTGATACGGCAGTCATTTTTTATTGTGAACCCACCTTTTTTTTTCAATGTGACGCTAAGCTTACCCTACTGTTTCTAACTTTACTGTGTATACTCTCAATTAATTCCGACACCAGCCGGATTCGATTCCCATTTCTGAACTTGCATTTGTTACCACAGTTTATTGTTGAACTTTGAGATAACCGCCGATCACAGCCAGTTGCCAAAGCTATTTGTATAACTCGAGTGCTTGTTTCAACTTAAGGGGGTTGTGTACCGAGCCTCTACAAGCGGTCTCCATAGAGACGGCGGCTACATTTACCCATAGAAATAGTATAGCATAGCAAGAGGAATAAAATTGTAAGCGATATTTTATTAGCTATCTCTTTACTTTAAATGGCAATACAATGTGCCAAAAAAGAGGACTACATACTCTATAACTCCTGTTCAATTGACACCCTGTACACACAGCTTAGGAATGGACAAAATGGTTACCTTAGGTGTAGAACTGCCGCTAAGCAGCAGTGCATGCACTGTTGTCTTCCGTCTTGGAGAGCAAGACAGCCGATGATATTACTGGCACAAGAGATGATATTCCACCTTAGCCTTCTGAGTTGATAATGCATCTGCAATCCCTTTGGCGTTGCGGGTCGGTGGTGATCACTTACCATCAGGTAACCCACTTGCTTGATTGCCATCCTATTTCATAAAAAAAATACATTGAGGTAGTATTATCTACCTTATTTCTTATTAATGTGCAGGTTTTACTTCCTTGACGCACACCAAAGGTGACCATTTTGACAGTTTTGGGGGTGTACGCTCCATGCTTGAGTTCTTCATCCAAATTTCAAACAGTATGAATTGCACCAGTGTCCGGCATTACGTCAGAGCGTGTTGAATGCTCCATCCAACTGGACCAGATCGTCACCTCGTCCAGCACGCTCTTAGACATTACGATTTCATCAGACCCGATGTCAAACAGCTCAGTCACATCGTCTAGCATGCTCTTAACTGCCGCCATTTTATTAGACGTGGCGTCAAATACGTACCTAATTCCGTTGTTAGATTGTATTAGGAGTTGGATTGACTTTTTCAAAATCCTATACAAAACGATGTGCTTATCATGCAAACTAGTATAATCAATTATGGCCCGCCTAAAGCCAAAGCTGCCCAAGCTAGAGCAAAGGCACTCAGCGAATCTCACGTCCAAATTCATACGCTGAAAACATTTCAGATCCAGCTGAAATTCGTAATCTCACTGAAACGAAGCGGCCACCGGCCGTCCTATGAATATTTACCTTTGAGTGCACGTATCAAGAGTAAATTAATTCCCCAAATTAGCATTCGAGATGGACTCTAAAAATATGCTTTTAGGCGCATTAGCTTGGTGCTTAAAGTCTGTTTATCCATACATGTCTTATTAGGTAAACAAAATTCTAACCTAAAATTTCACTAAGTGCGATCTAAGCATTGTTATACCCTAAATAAAATAAATCGAGTGTGGAAAAGAACGGGTGCCCATCTAGTCGAATAACAACTTTTGTCATAATTTCGATTGTCATAACTGTTTAACCATAAAGTTGATGGTCATAATTATTTTTGGGAATAATTTGTGGTATGTCACAATTGTTTGTAGTCATATTTTTTGTGTATTATAATTGCTCGAATGTCATAAATTTTTCTAGTAATGTTATTGATGATTATAATTTTATTTAGTAATAATTCTCAATTGTCATACTTTTATCAAGCCATAACATTAAGGGTTACAATTATTTTTTATTCTAACACTCATAAAAGTAGGTTAGGTTAGATTAGGTTAGAACTATGACCTCGCACAAAACTATTAAGGCGACTCATACTTATGTTTAGAATGTTTTATGCGCAACCAATTTATGACCATTGCAAATTATGATTAAACAGTTTTATGCGCATCCAGTTTATATTTAAAAAAGATGTTTGCAAAAAAATATGATAAGTAAAAATTATGCGCAATGACAATTCTGACAAAACCACGAATGCGCATCAAAAGTATGACTTCAAAATTTTATTCAACCCAATGTGGACCCTATTAGAATATTATAACGTAGAGCCGTACATCACACCATAGAAATAGTATAATTTTAGAAGATGAATATGGTTTACAGCCAACAATATGACTTAAGAAACGGGAAATAGCGCTAAGTGGATGATGATTTAGGCCAATAATTATGGTACCTGCCAAGGTAATAAACTTACATGATACTTAAATGTTAGCATTGGCTGAATGGGCCACATGCCATTGCCTTGTAGCAGCGCGCCAATACTGACACACATGTAAAAGCAGTCCCTCCTCATACACTATAATGTGAGCCTATCAAAATCTCTAAGATTTAATTAAACTATTATTAAACCATAAAAGGCTTTAAATAAACAATAAAGTTAATAAAAAAGTGACTTACTCGTACAGTCAAGGAAATTGAAACACGTACCACCGTAGAACCTAGTCGAAGAGACATACGCATGACATTTGTATGACATAGCCTGGCGTTTAACGCGTCGCGTCATTGCGAAAGGGTTCTAAGGTGGTACGTGAATATATTTCCCCTACTGTACATATTTTTCCTGTGTGGTCTTTGAACGATGTTTTCATATTTAGTACAAATTTATTCAACCATTCAAGTTGATTATTTCGCTTTGCGCATTAAGAAGTATTAACCCAACAAACCTTGAACTAGAGGGAACCAAGCAATTGTTAAAAAAAGTATAAACCGAGGACGGCATTATGCGAGAGCAGCCACTCTTCATTTGTTTTGGAGTTTTCCATTCTTAATCTAACTTAGGGTTTGTTCAGTCCCGAGAATTAATTTCGCGATGGCGGCGTTCGTTGTAGTTCCACGGAGATAAAGTTTCTTTAGTTCTGTTTATTAATCGAGAGGAAGGCACGCTTGAGAGACTAGCTTTCATTATGAAGTTAACCGCGAGAACTGAGTAATTGTTCAACTGAGTTCAACATTAACCAGCCTGAGCCTGGAACAAAAAAACAAATAAATGTACAACATCGAAATTAATGAGCAACCATAGATCCATTTTCGGCTATTTTCGGCCAAAAAAAGTCATGGTTCGGCAATGTTTCTGTTTTCGGCCATATAACAGATGAAGCTTCGGCCAAGCTAAAAATCAGAAGTTCGTGAATTGTCGCGCCATTCAGCCTACTTCATAAGCTCGGCAATAGTCATTGTGGAGAGCATCTCATGCGCTAACTTCTTGCCGGAGGGTGTCATGTTCCGGCGGTTCAGGGGCAGACTGCGTGGAGAACTTGGCACCAGAATCGACGATGCGAAGGAGTCACGCCAAATCGTCACCGAAATAATTTAGTTTTATTTTTGTGTTTTATATCATTATGTATGTTAGTCTGTAAGAAATTTATGTATGAGTCTTTTGTAGGCTGATAATAAAATATTTCTGATTATGATTAGCAGGTGACATTCGGCTAACTGCGGCATGAATCGGTTCCTCTCATGGTTGGTTTCGTATAGATTTTAAGTTGGGAAGGGAGATTAGGTTGTATTTGATACTAGCGACTTGTTACGGCTTTGCAAGGGCATAATCAGGAATATCAGGATGTAAAGTATATAAATACCTTCCGTAAAAATTTCTCAAAATAAAAGATAAAGATAAAGATAAAGATAAAAAGTCATTTATTCAAGTAGGATTTAGAAAAAAATCACTTTTGCATCGTCAATAAATTTGTGCTGTCATCTAAACAAATTTCTCATGCACATTAAATGAGATATCAAATCATTATAAACACAGAATTACAAAAAAAACAAAAAAAAATGTGTGAAGTCCTATAAGAAGGGCAATGCCTTCTTAGAGAACTGAGTCCTTTAGAAACAGTTAACAACAACAAAGAAATGGAAGAGACTCAAGAACTAAATAAACATGTAACTTTAGATAACATTAGGCCAGGCATTCTTATCATTTATATAATCCTTAACACAATAATAAGCTTTTTCCAACAATGTTCCTTTTAAATACCTCTTAAGACTCGAAAAGGGCAGTAAAATAACAGTGAAAACCATATCAAAATCCGTCGCGTGGTTTAGAAGGAGAAGGTGGATGAACATACACTATAAAGATTAAGGACAGACAGGAAAAAATAGTGACTTCATTTTATACTATGTTATATAAGACAAACAAAGCATCAGTATACAGCGGAAATATATATTTTTTTAATATCTAATTCACATAATTAATAGATTCAGGCGTTACTTTGCGGAGGTCCATATCAACAAACTGGAACAAATTACCTTGCTACTCCGCGACACCAGTGCCGGGCTCGTGCAAAATAGCTGCGTCATGTCAATTCACGTTCGTTTTCGGCCGAAACAAAAAATAAAGCCGAAGCTTCTTTTGCATTTTCGGCTGAAAATCTGCTATTATTATTAACAAACTAAAATACAGACTATAAAATAAAACGCATTGAAATTCAGCTTTCCATTTTTCAGGGGCTTTATCAAACTATAAAACCTCTCTCCTTCTAGCGGCTAAAGGCTTATTTACATGGTACAAGTTCTCGCATGCGAGTTGCATGACATGGCGGGCTGCTGAGGTATGATGCGATCGATCCATCCGTCGAGCCATGCAATTTAAGGGGCCATTTACACGGAGTGAATAGTATGCGGCTCGGTCAATCAACCGATCACATCATACCTCGGTACCCCGCAAAGTTATGCAACTCGCAAGCGAGAATGTAAATAGGCCTTAATGCAATTTAACTTGCATACAACTCGCGCCGTGTAAATGACCCCAAAGGAAACTTAGCGACAAACTTCAAACAACATGGCGTGCTTTACGTGCTACTATTTGGAATGTAGTGTTAGTTAAGCACACACGGAAAAGCATGCTGACTTGAAGTTGATTTATTTATGAAAGGTTCATTGGTGGAGCCCGACTTTTTTCCAAGTTATTTCAACATACCTGCTGGATAACTCTACAAAGTTTCCACGCAATGGGGTTCAAACTCATACAAAATATAGTTGAAACTAAATAAAGTAGGTATCTTAATGCCACCATAAAAATGGCTTTAGAAAAACCATATAATAAATAACCCGTTCTGTGACCCAAATATTGTGACCGGCCTTTATCTTGATAGTGATTGTCACTCTTCCAACAGTGTGAAACCACCTTAAGAGGAGTGTGAACAGACCTCTCCCCATACAAACGGCTATGACGATTTCCACCCTCTAAACCTTAACCTATAGCCATGTTTTTTTATATGTTGTCATTATGCCCTAGAACTAGGTTTGTATGTTTTCATTTTTCAAATATTCTTAATAGTTTGAAAAATATTGACGCTTTTGTGTTTTGTATGAAACTCCTAAAATGCAAATATTGTCAAATCTATAAAGAATATTTGAAAAATCAAAACATACAAAACTAGTTCTAGGGCATAATGACCACATACCAAAGAATCATTGTCACAGATTAAGGTTTAGAGGGTGGAAAACGTCATCGCCGTTTGTATGGGGAGCTTTTTGGGGTTCGGTTCACACTAGGGTTGCCAACCGTACTATATTATATAGTATTGTAGTATATTTCGGCTCTCCGTACTATATACTGTTGAACTAATATATAGTACGCAAATATACTATATTTCGAGCACTGGTCATGTTATTAAAATAGACAGAATATGGAGATAGACAGATAGATAACAAACTTACCCCCTTATTCATAAACGCTTCGTAAATGTTTGTTAGTTAACATTTTTTATGTCTTTATCTGTCATCCTGACGTTTACCCTCAAATGAAAGGGACAAACCATTTGTTAGCTTAAAAATATTGTTAGGTTTTTATGAGGGGTTACACTATTGCCTTTTTTCATCTTTCCAAAAAATACTATATTTTTTTGAAGCGCACTATATATTTTTTTGCGTATTCTCAAAAATACTATATTCAACCGAATAAATGTTGGCAACCCTAGTTCACACTCCTCTTAAGAGGAAACACCAAGGCCTAGAGAATTGAAAAATAGGTATTTGTAAAATCTATTGCTGCCTCTAACTATCAAGCCTGCCCCCGCCGAGCGCAATAGAGACAGCCGCAGCTTGGACTGAAAATACCTATTTAAAGTACACAAAATCAACGATTCGTAGACCCCTGATTCCTTCTCCAAAACTTAACTACTTTTTTTATTAAAAATTAAAGAAAGGCTTTGGCAGTGTTCCTATATTTTTCTTTTTTATATAATCTAGTAAAATTTGTTTTCTGAATGTATGAACGCAGCCGAAAATCTAGCCAATTTTTTAGGTTTTTAAGTGTTCCTATCTCTTTTAATAATTAATTTATGAAAAAAAGGAAAACATAGGGACATGCATAATAGTGGCCATCGATGTTTTGGAAAAAAAAATATTGCTCTACTGGCATTATCCAGAGAGGAAACAGGGGACGACGTTTGTATGGAAAAACGGCCCTTGTATTTCCTCTTAAAGATATTTTGACTTTTGAATGTCCACTCCCGATCTCACTCCATTCTCTCCTCGCTTTTACCCCCTGGCTCCATTTGTCTCCATACATATTTGCCAGTCGCCGGCGACTGCCGTGACTAATGCCTGTATTGGCTCGGCTAAACGGCACGATGTTATGTTAGTCTCAGTTGTCGGTTGCCGGACAAACGTTTGTTTAACTAGTTTAGAGTTCCACGTCAGTTCGCGAACTATTAATTTGGATATCGTTGAAGCATCTGAGAATTTATGGATTAGGGTTCCGTACCTGAAAATGAAATAAAACCGGCCAAGTTCTAGTCGGACTCGCACACGAAGGGTTACATACCATTATCTATAAAAACGGCAAAAAATCTGCGTTTGTTGTATGGGAGCCCACTTAAATATTTATTTTATTCTGATTTTTAGTATTTATTGTTATAGCGGCAACAGAACATCATCTGTGAATATTTCAAGTGTCTATCGATCACGGTTCTTGAGATACAGCCTGCTGACAGACGGACAGACGGACAGCGGAGTCCTAGTAATAAGGTCCCTTTGGGTACGGAACCCTAAAAACTTTTGTTGCATCACTTATGTTCGACTTTTTGTATCTGTCTGTCAGTCAAGATCTTATTTTGAGGAACGCGTAGAGGTATCAAGCTGAAATTAATACCAAATACTCAGATCTACAATCTCTTGAAGCTGAAAATCAAACTTCTAAGCCAACGCAATCAAAAAATACGGCCGTTTATGGCGCCGAGGCACAGATGTAAACAGCTGTAACTTGAAAATGCTTTACAGGACGGTTCTGATCGAGTTTTCAGTACCAACCTCGCTCGCGGCGACTCAAGTTAAGACATGGCTCAAGAAACAAACTTTTACTTTGATACTTATGAAGGGTTTTACTTATAAGGAGCGTTAATAAAAACCTGATTACGATTTTTAATAGTCTTGGCAGTTTTCACACAAAAACTAACCCCCTTATTCCTAAACGCTTCGTATACGTTTGTTAGTTAACATGTTTTATGTCTTTATCTGTCATTGTGACGTTTACCCTCAAATGAAAGGGACAACATTTGTTGGCCCAAAAAGATTGTTATTTTTTTATGAATAAGAAGGTTAGATGGTACTTCTTAAATAAATAGTCAATAGTTAGGTAACATAAGTGTATGTTTTTGCCACAAAACAGGTTTTGTTAACAAAACTTCTCAACGACTATGAGAATAATTTGTTCGCAACAAATTATTCTCACGCGCCTCGGCAGAGGCGCTAAATATATTTCCATAGTAAATGAGAAGTTGACGCTAACACGTTCTAAACAGGGGCGTATTTACCTTAGGGCCATCCGGTCCATGGGCCGGGGCGCTGGTCTGTGAGGGGCGGCAGCCGCCCTTAAAATGAAATACTTCATCGTCATTTAATGGGGCGCCAAAGCCAGATAGCCCGGGGCGCCAAAACACACGCCTCTGGTTCTAGACGCTTGTTGTGACGATACTTATCATAAATTATCATTAATTTCATGGAAAAATTAAATACAAACCTAAACTTAAACACAATATATATACGAAACATTAAAAATATCTAAAAAGGAAGCACGCCGTATTCATACGCGTGTGAGTTCCAGAGACCTTAAAGCCGGCAAAGAATCAGCTATTTCTCTTGGAGTCGCTGATTCCTATGAGCTTGTGTAACCATTTCCAGTCACGTGACCCGCGTGATCGTTTACCTCTCTTTTAACTAAAAAACCGGCCAAATGAGAGTCGGACTCGCGCACGAAGGGTTCCGTACCATTATCTATAAAAATGGCAAAAAAAATCACGTTTGTTATATGGGTTCCCATATAACAAACGTGATTTTTATTTTTTTAAATATTTATTTTATTCTGTTTTTTAGTATTTGTTGCCGTAGCGGCAACAGAAATACATCATCTGTGAAAATTTCATCTGTCTATCTATCACGGCTCATGAAATACAGCCTGGTAACAGACGGACGGACAGCGGAGTCTTAGTAATAGGCCTATAATATACCCTAAAAAAGAGGTTATCTTAATTTACTTTAATCCCATCAATAAACCGAAGTCAGACCGAATATACCGCCCCGAAAATATGAGACATCCCGCAGAGAAACGCGAACCGAAAACGTCGAAATGAGTTCGTCATTAGGAAATGAGCATTATGTTGCTGCTCATTGAATCAGAAGTTTTCCACGAACATACATATAACTGTAGTTTGTGTAGTCGCTATACAGCTAGTACCTACAGTCGACGAAGATGTGACCTTTCACCTATATTGTTGCACTACATTTCTCAATTATTGACCGTTAAATTATCTCTGCCGCTCTTTCCTTTACAATATAGTTAGTTCCTTATTGCTAAAAAAAATTGATACCCAAATTTGTCACTCCCATGGGCGTACCCAGCTTCTAGGTGGCAAGTCAGATGCTAGATTCGGTAATCTTCGTCCGCCATCGTCGCGCACGGTTTTTTGGCAATTGCACCGTGCATTTTGCCAGTGTCCACTGCGCGGTTTATTTAAAAGTTAAAGCATAAGGCCTAGTTTACACTTTGATTAGTAATTAGGCGAGTTCATACATGTTCTGCGAGATTTCCAGATTTCCAGGGGGGGGGCAGCTGCCCCTGCCCAATATAGTTGGAAATCGTTAAATCGCGGTCGAAAGAGAAGTTTCTGTTCGTTAGTTCTATGATTTATTCTGTGCCTAGCCCGAAGCCTACTAAACCTGCTGGTAATTCCGCCACAGATAGCGGTTTTACTACGAACTTCATATGTAAGTCGGACTCGCACTTGGGTTTTGTCCCTACTGGACAACCCAGCCATATCTCACCACCCTCTGATAAGTTCCCAATATCATTTTTTTTACAACAAAGGAAGGCAAACAAACAAGTGGGTCACCTGATGGTAAGCGAACACCACCGCCTATAGACACCCGCAACACCAAGGAGATTGCAGATGCGTTGCCAACCCTGAGGGCTGATGGAATACCTCTGGTGCCAGTAATTTCAGCGGCTGTCTTGCTCTCCACGCCGGAACACGACAGTGCAAACACTGTTGCTTAGCGGCTGGATTAGCGAGCAAGATGCAGGGGCGTATTTACCCTAGAGCCATTCAGGCGCCAGGCTGCGAGGGGCGGCAGCCGCCCCTAAAATGAAATACTTTAACTTCATTTGATGGGGCGCCAAAGCTAAATGGCCCGAGGCGCCAAATCTCAAAATACGCCTCGGGCAAGATGGTGGTAGCGTTCCGGGCAGACCTTGCACAAGGTCCTACCACCCGCAAGATATCTAACAGATATCTGTAATACTGTTTCTGCTCATGACCATAGAACAAACAGAATCGATACCACAAATATCCAAGGAACTTATCAAAGAGTGATGAAACAGATTCTAAAAATAGTTTCGTTTTCGGATTATCGCCCAAATTAGCGCTAATAATTTACTCTGGCGCTAATCTGCTAATCCGAGCTTACCATAAACCAAACTTGCACAATCTCGACTATTCCGTCTCGTAATAAGCTCGCGAGCTTAGCGGAAGCTGCGAGCTTTGAGTTCAACTCCGCTCGTTACTTCGAAAAACGTAACGCGAGTCCGCAGGGTTGTCAGCTTGTTTAAATTTTCGACAAGATTTAATATATATTCTAATAACAGAAATAAAACGTCCTTTTCAATCCTTCCGCTTCTCTATATCTGTCTGATCGTTTTAGCTACCTGGCTGCGGGCAGCCAGCATCGCTTGCGGTCGAGTGCCAATCTTCTCTTAGTGTGTCTTTCTAACTCTTCCAAATCTTACTCTAAATCTTTCGCAGTGTACTCTGGTTGTGGAATCGGTTATCACCCATATAGCCATTTTCGGTCACAGAATCTTCAAAGTAGTTACAAATCCCTTCAGTGTCGTTACTGCAACGACATATCGTGACTATGTAGGATTTGGTTGGTGGTGTGTAGTAATAGTTTACACACATTGCGACTGCAAAGTTTCAGTAACATTGTGCAGTCGCGTTGTCCACATGTCACGTAATCATTTTTGTCGACTTATTTTGTACACTTTGTGTGTAGATAGATAGATAGATAGATTCGTTTATTACTTATTGGAAATTACATTAAATTTAGAATGTCAAAGATAACAAATTCACAATAAGATCGTCAAAAGGTAAACAAAATAATAAAATAAAAATATCTAGAAATACGTCTAGAAAAATGTCAAAAATTCAAAAATAAAAAATTTAAATGTCACAATAAAAATACAAATATAAATTCAAAGTCACAAACGGTGAAAATGTCAAAATAGGCAAAAAATAATAAAATGAAAACAAAACAAAAACAATCAGGTACAAAATAATAATCTAAAACAATAAGCAAGAATAATATGTCAAATTAATTTAAATGTCAACTGTTTTCATTGTACTCTTTTACAGAGTACAATGACTTATTTAACAAAAAAATTCTTAGTCGGCTACCAAATGCTTCGTCCGAACATTCATTCTTTAGGTCGGCGGGTAAGCGCTCGTAAAACCTAGGGCCTATGACACGCGGGTTCTTGTCAAGCAGCTTCAGCCGCCGCGGCACCGCTTGCAGTCGCCCCGTCTGGCGGGTTATTCTGCCTGGGATATTGACGCGTTTAAACAAATGAATGTTACGTCGTGTGTACATTATAACATCGTAAATATATTGCGAATAATGCGTCAATATCCCAAAGCTTCTGAATAGCTCTCTGCAGGAGTCCCTAGGTTTCACACCTGCCAATGTACGTAGAGCCCGCTTTTGGACTTTGAACACTCTGTCGGAGTCCGTCGAGTTTCCCCACAATATAACGCCGTACGATAAGAGTGAGTGGAAATGAGCATGGTACACTTGGACTAGTGCTTTTTTGGAAATTAGTGGTTTGAGCTTTCGCAATGCAAATACCACGCCGTTTAATCGTTCACAAAGCTTTTGCACATGCGGTTTCCAATTTAGCCTATCGTCCATGATGAATCCAAGGTACCTACTTGTTTCACACATTGGCATCGAACTCTGTAGTTGTGGAGCCACTGTGTGGTTGGCCGAAAACAAGATAACATTTGATTTGGTCACGTTAAGGACCAAACCATTTGCAGTGAACCACTCATGCAGCTGATTGCATACACCTCCCAACCCGTGCTCAAGCTGTTCATATGTACAGGCGTTCACTACTACCGTGGTATCATCCGCAAATAAAACTGTTTGACCCTCATTGACAGAGGCTGCAAGATCATTGATAAATAATGAAAACAGGGTATTCCCCAAGGACGATCCTTGTGGGATGCCTATGTAGTTTGTAACTAGTGTACAAAGTGTAGTAACTGTGTGGTATTAACTGTCCCAATTACCGAAGTCGTATCTCCAAAACAATGCTAAAAGAGTTTGTGCTTTATATGCATTTTTATTAAGTCAGTTTAAGACATTGTCATCCTATAGGTACATCCAACTTTGTTCATTGCTAAAGTCGAGTAGATAGAGTGTTTAAATTGAAAGCATAACTAAGCGCCGTGGTTTTAAGCCGAAGTCAAGTACCAGTTCCATACTAAGTTGAGTTCTGCGGGTGGTAGGACCTTATGCAAGGTCCGTCCGGATCGCTACCACCATCTTGCTAAGCAGCAGTACTTGCACTGTTGTGGTGCGGCGTGGAGAATAAGTCAGCCGGTGCAATTACTGGCACAAGAGATATTCCATCTTAGCCCTATAAGTTGGCAACGCATAATATCTGCAATCTTCTTGGTGTTGAGGGTATTTGGGCGGTGGTGATTACTTACCATCAGATTTTCCACTCACTTGTTTGTTAGTTATGCACCCGAGGGTGGGAGGCAACCCTAGCCGAGTGTAAAGTTCACAACTCGACGCCACCTGCGATTATCGATGCTCGGTATCGAGCTGTTCGCAACACTCTGTTTATTAACGAGTTAATCCAGTGATGGTTTAATTCAAACTCTATTCCATTACTTGTATTCACTGATAAAGTACATCTCGGGATTTTCGGTAACCTAAACTGTTACTTTTCGTCGAGGCTCCAGGTCGCTCCAGACAGCCGGTGTAATTACTGGCACAAGAGGTATTCCATCTGAGCCCTCTGGGTTGGCAACGCATCTGCAATCTCTTCGATGTTGCGGGTGTCTATAGGCGGTAGTGATCACTTACCATCAGGTGACCCACTTGCTTGTTTGCCTTCTTATTTCATAAAAAAAAATCTAATTGCAGTTTGATATCTGTAGGGGTTTATCTGTAAAGGTTTTTGAAATAAATAAGACTAGATTTATAAAGTAAACTATTATATTTCTATAAACCCACTCAATGTGAGGAAATATTTCAACTTACATCTAAACATTCTAAACACAGTAACTGCCTTCGAGCATAGGAAATAAACGAGGTGGTCAATTAAAATATCTACCAATTCAACCTGTACAATCAAGGTCAAGGGTTTAATTGGGATGTTGACTAAAAAATAATAATTAGTCCATCTTTTAGAACGCCAGAAAATAGTAGATACGTATTTTTTCTTTTGCTTCTAAAACTTAAAATAACAAAGTTACAGAGCGGCGAAAGTTCGCGCTACGTCATTATATCGTAAAATTTTTACGAAAGAGTGACGTCACGAGCCCCTACTCCTGAATTTGAATGTGCTGTATCTTTGTCAATATTATTCGTATGGACAAATAAAAAAATACGTATCGAGTATTTTTCTATAATCTAACTGACGGACTAATTAGAATCTTGTTGTTTTAACCCAGGAGACATCCCTATTAAGAGGACCGTGAAGCTAGTCTCAAAAAGCGATCTCCGTACGCTATCCACCCTCTAAACCTTAATTAATAGCCATTCTTTTGGTATGTTGTCATTATGTCTTAAAACTAGGTTTATGATTAGATTTTATAAAATATTCTTTATTGATTAGACAATATTTGGATTTCAAAAAAGCGTCAATGTTTTGAAAATTAAAAGAATATTTAATAAATCAAATTATAGAAACCTACTTCCAAGGCATAATGACCACCTATCTAAAAATCATAGCTATATGACGGTTTAGAGGCTGGAAAAGTCATCGCTGTTTATATGGAGCGCTGAGTACACAAAAGTCTTAAGAAGTCCTAAAAAACAACTATCCTGAACTCATAATAGTATTTTATGCAACTTTTGCATAATGAGGGGTCTTAAAACACGAGTGTGGTTTTATGAAACGAGCGGCAGCGAGTTTCATAATAGGATCACACGAGTGTTTTAAACCTAATTATGTACAGTTGCATACATTACTTTATCTACACACATATCATAAGTACTCTATGATGGGTTCAGAAGCCATAGGGCAATGACCTGCATTGCTACTAGCTACTAGTAGTAGGTACCTATTAAATATCTATTAGACTGTACACATTAAAATAATGTAATAAAAAAGGAATTTGAACAAATATAGAAAACAAATTAGAAAAATTCTCATAATAATATTGGTTGTTATAATGCTGGTCATTGCCTACGGTTTCTGAACGCATTATAGAGCATTTATGATATATGTGTAGATAAAAAATTATTCCGAGACATCAGTTTCATTTTGTGTAGCTGAAAAGAACGCCAATTAATTATTGTATGTATCAAACCACTTTCCACCTTTGAATTAATACGGACATTCTTCTTATATTCATATCGACCTGCATTAAAAAACCATAAAATAATGTTCTATTCACTCAAAAGTCGATTTCATATTGGCATTCTTCTACGTAAGCTTTTACTCTTAGGACACCCGTCATTTTAACGAAAACCATTTCGCCGATGTATCGTTTCGCAGAATGCGAGTTTCCAGTAAGTTTTACGTACCTTAAAACATATATATCATTATTTGTCTAAAGTAGTAAGTTAACAAAATTTTGACCTAAAATTTAAATTTTTGGTGTCTAAATATTGTTTATTGTATAAATAAAATATTCTAAGGCAACAAGTTATGAACCAACTTTTTTAGGGTTCCGTACCTCAAAGGGAAAAACGGAACCCTTATAGGATCACTTTCTTGTCCGTCTGTCTGTCTGTCTGTCAAGACCATTTTTCTTAAAAACGCGTAAAGGTATAGAGTTGAAATTAAGATCAAATACTCGGGTCTGAAGTCCGTTAGAGCTGTGAAAAAATCAACCTTCTAAGTCATCGCAATGAAAAGATACGGCCGTTTGCAATTGCAAAGTTTTCGAAAACCGAAAGGGCACTTCCTGTTGACCGAGAACTATGAAGTTTGGCAAGGAGCAAGGTCTCACAGCACAAATAAAGGAATAAATCCGAAAACCATACATTTGTAGTTACATGTATTAAAAAAATATTAATTGTGTTATGTTGTAGGTACTCCTAGCGGAACCCTCGGTGCGCGAGTCCGACTCACACTTTGCCAGTTTTTTTCTATTTACAGCCTTGACTTGTTTTATTTAGGCAATAACTGATGTTAAGGTGACAAAAAAATTAAATTTTAGGTTAGAATTTTGTTGACATAATAAGACAAGTATGGATGAACGGATTTTAAGTTAGGTTAGGTTTACTTAATAAACATTCCGAAATAAAAAATAGCTTTTTAAGAAAATATTATTCTGTGAAACGAATAATCTGCGAATCGATACATTCTCTGAATAGTTTATCGGCGAAATAATAGAAACCCTAACTCTTAACTGAGGCAGTTACTCTTCCATTTGACTGTCTCGCTTCTTCTTTTTTTTTTTCTTATCACTCTTGGGCGTCTCCGGGGCAGCCGCGACACCATCCACCTCGTCTACTTCCTCAGCCTGGGATGCGTCCAGCGACTTCTTTTTCTTCTTCTTCTTCTTTTCAGATGTAGGCTCAGCTGGTTCTTCTACGGTCTCTTCTTTAACTTCAACCTTGACCTTTTTCTTCTTTGGTGAGACCTGCTAATAAAAAAAAGTAATTAGTTTTTAGGGTTCCATACCCAATGGGTAAAACGGGACTCTATTACTAATACTCGCGCTGTCAGTCTGTCACCAGGCTGTATCTCAAGAACCGTGATAGATAGACAGTTAGAATTTTCACAGATGATGTATTTCTGTTGCCGCTATAACAGCAAATACTAAAAAACAGAATTAAATAAATATTTAAGGGGGCTCCCATACAACAAACGTGATTTTCTGCTGTGTTTATAGATAATCGTACGGAACCCTTCGTGCGCGAGTACGACTCGCACTTGGCCGGTTTATTTTTATGGAATAGGGAGGCAAACGATGGAAAACGATACCAGCAGATCCCGAGATAATCACTGATCCATTGCCCGCCTTTAGGTAAGGGCCCAGATTCCATAGCTCTTACAGAAAATTCTTTTGCAGCCCCAAAAAAACCTTTTCGGCCGGTTTTTTTAATTTTCTCTAGAATTATTACTAAAAGTTCTTCATATTAAAATGCTATGTTTCTGATCTGTTTATGAGAAAAATAAAGTTCATATTCAGTTTTGGTTGACAACTCTAAATACTAATAAAATCATCTAACTACTACGGTATCGCTTTTAAAAAAAATTATAAGAAGAAAGGAAATTATTTAAAACTACTATTTAATTTCAAGTGAATCTGTGAACTAAAAGAGGACCAAAATCAAGTAGCAAGATTTGACTATAACAGACAAACTAACATTTTTAATAAAATTATATAATTAAATAGTTTTTTTTTTTCACAATTTCTTATTTTTTCTCATAAATGTTGCATGCCATTAATGGTTAAATATGTGAAACTTATATTATTGTTTAAGATCTGTTATATAATCATATTTATCTGCAACTAAAGTTCATCCATTCATACATTCGCAACTTTTTTTTTTTACGAAATAGGAAGACAAACAAGCAAGTGGGTCACCTGATGGTAAGTGATCACCACCGCCTATAGACATCCGCATCACCAAAGAGATTGCAGATGCGTTGCCAACCCAGAGGGCTAAGATGGAATACCTCTTGTGCCAGTAATTACACCGGCTGTCTCGCTCTCCACGCCGAAACACAACAGTGCAAGCACTGCTGCTTAGCGGCAGGATTAGCAAGCAAGATGGTGGTAGCGATCCGGACGGACCTTGCACAAGGTCCTACCACCCGCAAACATTGAAACTTGTAAACATTGAAATGAAACAAGAACTTAAAGTTTTTATTTTTTGTTAAGAGTGATCAAAGGCTATTTGAAATCAAAGTAAGCCTACCTCTGCGACTCCGTCTTCCAGTTTGACCTTCTTGCTGGGAGCAGCCTCGGTGTCCGGCGAGTGTTCTCTCTTCACCGGTTTCTTGTCCAGCGTGCTGTCACCAGCCACCGGATATTGGAACACCTCACTGAGGACAAAGAGGGTTAATGTATATTCTTTTGACATTCGGAGACTATACATCTCCAAGTAATATTGTACAATTTGACCGTGGAGGCGTTTTACACCTCTGCTAAGCATAGATTAAGGTAATTAATTTGTTTTGACCCTTAGAGACTATACATCTCTAAGTTATTTAGACTAAGTATTTGATCAGGGACCACATACATCCCGATTCTAATTTCTTTGACCTGGGGACCCTATACATCTCTTGGTCAATCTGTACTAGTGCCAGTTCGTTCAATATGCTTAAAGCTTGCTGTGCTATTTATTATCTTTTTTTTTTTTTTCACACTTTATGTGAACTATTGTTATGATTGTGTATATTGCTCTGTAATCTTGTTTTGAAAAGAGAAGAAAAAAAAGATAAACTGCTGAGTTTCTTGCGGCGTTTCTTCTCAGCAGATTCTTCCATTTTCCGAAGCGCTAGTAGATTCAGACATGTAAAAGAGCCTATATGGCCTACTTGCAAAATAAATTTTTCATTTTCATTTTCATTTTCATTTTCATTTATTTTCATGTTCGCGCATCTTGTTTATCGTTAATTGTTATTATTTTTATTGTATGTGACTAACCTCTATGGGTTCTGTCCAAAATGGCTTATTCGTTTATTTACTAGCTGTGCCCGAGACTTCGTACGTGGAATAGTGTCTTACAAAAGTGTGTTCTTTACAAACTTTCATCCCCTATTCCCTATTGTTATTTTACACCCTTGAGGGTAAAACTTTTACAAACTTTGAATGTCATATTTATGTATATCGAATCAACAGCCTAAAAGATAAGTTTCAAGCTTCTAGCTCTAAAAATGGACCCCTTACAACCCTTTTTTCGCATTACAAAGTAGCCTATGTCCTGTCTCAGGCTCTAGACTATCTGTGTACCAAATTTCATTTAAATCGGTTCAGTAGTTTTAGCGTGAGCGCGACAGACAGACAGACAGACAGACAGAGTTACTTTCACATTTATAATATTAGTAAGGATTATTTACATGGCATAAAACAAAGTTGCTACCCATTCCTGTTTCCTCTCATTATATCTTTTGTACTACTCCTTCTAAACCACGCAACAGATTTTGATACAGTTTTCATAGTAATTTCGCACGTTTAGAATTAAAGCGACTCAATTCTAAAAATGATATTTCCCAAAATGAAACCCTATGTCTTTTAGTTAAGGTGATATTTTGGGACGTGTATAATTCAGAAATGGGTCGCTTTAATTCTAAGCGTGCGATTTAGAGATTTTTTACAGAAGGTTTTTAGGTATATTGAGTACATCGTAATTGTACCTGTGTGAAGTCAGGCCGGGTAGCTAGTTGTTAATAATTATAGGTCTCAAGTTTTCACTTCTTCAACTGTAATTAATTATTTGTATTTTTGTGACATTTTCACTATTAATTTAATTTGTTTTTAGTAAGATTTAGCAACTTTTTATCATGTATTCTTTTTTAGATAACTAGTTAACTTATGAGTTACATTATGTGATATAGCATGTTATGGAGACATTAAGATATTATGAGTTATAACACTTGTATTATTTGACACACAGTAAAGTAATTGATTGATCGATTGCACTGACCTATAAGTAATGGACTTCTAGTCAGCGTTTTAAATATGACCGCATCAAAAGTCAACAAATCGACAATCGCTCGCGCTGTCAGTCTATCGGACCAACGGCGCTGCTGTCAATACTATTATTTTGTAAAAAAAACCTATTTGCAACGAAACTTACTAAATTATTATTTTATACAGTTAGACGTAAAGTTGTAAATCCAATGACTATAAATGGTAAACTAATAATTTGCATTAGTAATATTGGCATCAACCTGTATTCTCATGTCGGTCCGTCTTTCTGCTGTCATTTAGTATGACACTACATCCATGTATTATAATATCATTGATTGATTGACATGCAATTTATTCATTTTATTTATCAATTTATTTAGATAACCTTGGGTCCAATGCAATGCAATGACAATACATTGAAAAATTCACAATGTCTGGCAGTGGAGTGGTGATTTCATGAACACCACTAGCTCGTCTTTGCCCCTAGTATCTAAATTTGTCTGTTTTATTTATCCAGAGTTTACATACATGTGGCATTTATATGAAAGTGGTTTTTACAAACTTTTATTTAGCACATAGATGAAGACTGAATAACAAATGCAATCGGAAAGTACAATCTACAAAAACCACAAAAACGTGTCTTTGAAAACTTATTACTTTGAAGGGATCTCTAACCACCCTTTGAGTTTGTTAGTTGAGTTTATTAATTGAAGTTAAACTAAAAATAAAGATGTATAGAATAGGAAGAAAAATTGTACTCACGATTTACTATGGTATTTTTCGAACTTGGCTTTAGCTTTGCCGGTACCGCTGATCCTTCTCAAGTTGCCTTCCTCCAGCAGCCTCAGCTTGTTCTCCAACTTCACCTTATGTTCTGCACCAAGCTCAAACGACACATCTTCACCGAAAGCATCCACCCTCGTGGCTAGAGCTGCCTTTGCCGCAAGCATACGAGACATTTTGCCTTTATTCTTCGTACTACACTGACCTACTAGTTGAGCGTGGTAAATCAAACCATACTTCGGTGTGTCTTTCTTTGTCTTAAGCGCTCTGAAGAGAGCCTTCTCAGCACCGAAGATCTGGACTGTTGAAGCTGGGTGTTTTGCAAGATTCATCAACGAACCAGCATGGGCTATAAGCCTAGCACCAATGTGTTCACCGATTAATACAGTTAGGTTAGGTGCCATGGCCATCATCCGGGCTTTGAGATAATCAGTCAGATGTGTCCTGTAGTCAGTTATTGATATGATTTCATCACAGAGATTCTGAATGTTTAAAATATCATCATCCGATATCTCAGTTCCCATGGAAATCTCTGCAGCTTCTTTCACTTTCTCTTCTAAATCTTCTGGCAGTATGTCTGACAGGTCTGTCTTTGAGGCATTATCACGGGTACCGACTAGCTTAACAATTTTGACAAATAAAGTATTGTCCGTGATAATTTTTCCGAGCTCAGGGAAATGCCAACCGTACCACTCGCGGCATCTCATGACATAGTTGTTAAGTTCCTTGTCTAAGTCGTCTAAGAGGCACTGAGCTTGTACGATCATTGTGTCAATTTTGTCAGGCGAGAACTTCAGCTTGTACCTGGATAGAGAATGAGCTAAGCCGAGGGCCATGGCAGTCATTTCCTTCTTTGGTAGCCCCGCTAGAAGACTGTCCATTTGCGAGCGGATGCATCTCAACAACTCCTGAACGTTAGAGTTAGCGACACATTGCAAGTCAAACTTTTCTTTAATGGCACTACCCAGCTTGGCGTCTCCTACCAACAACTGGTCCTGAACTTCCTTGCACACATATTTCTTTAAAGCTTTCTTTAATGGCTTTGAAATTTTGCCTTCAATGGCAGCTGTAGTCGCAGCTAATGCTTCCGTGGTGTCCTCAAACTTAACAAAGTTCTTTAGTTTAACACTGAAAACATATTGAAAATGAATAATCACCTTTTGAAAAGACCTACTTTGATTTAAAATAACACGAAATAAAATGGTTTCCTTACACAGCTGAGGCGCCTTCTGGAGTGTTGAATTCTTGGTACAAATCTTTGATTTCTGATAACTTGGACTCATCCAACAGCTAAAAATAAAAAGGAATGAATAAAATATGCTTCAAAATACAAAATATAAACCCCTACTACTAGTAAATTATAGATAACCTTAAGTTAATGCACCAAGCTTAATAATAAACAATGACCTATTTATAGCACAATACAAAGGCCTAAATACCAAAAAAATTACTTTGAAAGAGTACTTTAACATGAATTTTCATATTGATAGCGGCTAGTTCTAGAATTAGAAAGACTTTAATAAAAAAAAACGAGCATATTGTGGTTAGGTTAGAACCAACACGTGTTTACATCTCACCTTAAAAATGGCATAGCCGGCCGGGGTTTCGAATAGAACCAACATGTTTATAACACGTAATGGTTCGCACTAAAAAAGATTTTCACTTATTTAAGACCACATTTACTACTTATTTAATTAAACTCAAGGGAGCGGCAAGACGCGTCGCCGCTGCGAGACGCGAGGTTTGACTTTGACAGATATGACAGTCGGTTTTTCTTATTTCCGTCCGAAAAAGGCAAAAGGAATTTACTTTATACAGCCATCTTTTGTATAACGCAAGATGAGCGCAAACCATAATATTATAGCATTATTTATTCGTAGATTAATTTAACATAATAATAAAAAAAGGGTATAAATTAGGTATAAGATATTTTAATGTTTTTAGAAGATTTTGACAAACCGAAAATCGCTGATGGAACACTTTTAAGAGCGTAATAGATAAGCAAAGCCCTTTATTACAAATCCAGTTCGAAACTCTTAATCCGTGGGGTCCTAGGGCGTTACGATATTTTTTATTTCTTTTTAGGATACTTACTTGCAGTTTTAGTTTAGTTTTTATTTTAGTATAGGTAGGTTTAACACCTTCCATCAGATTAGTACCTAGGAAGGGAGTCCTCGTGAATGGTTGCTCTTGCATTTGAGGTAGGCGTTATCCGATGTGTGTATGCATGTATGTCCATTTTATTGGCAGGCGCTGCAGCCTAAACGGCTTGATTCGTCTTGATTGGAGGAGTGATATAGATATAGACTACATCAAATATCAGTATGGCATCCGCGAAGAGAAATAGTGGGGGGGGGGGGGGACTTTTCAAAATCAAAAAATCAAAATCAAAATATCTTTATTGCATGGTTATGGGTTAATTTGGTGATAATTTACATTTTAAAAAAGCGCCATATCCTGCCTTCTAGTGGCGTACAATATTTCCTTCTATTTAAAAATACGAAACTAAATTAAATTTAAAAAAATATATATATTTTTTTAATTTTGTTTTTCCACCAATATAGGTATACATTTAACAATTTGTTAGGAATCGACTCAATTCACGTTCGGGACGAGACAGGCGGGATGACGACACGGTGACGTCACGATGCAGCGACCGGGCCTTCAGCGGCACTCGCCTTAGTGCCTATTCATACGTCCCGGTTGCCAGGTAGCCGGCGACGAAGTTTATAATAGCCATGCCTGGTAAATTATGCTGGTACGTGTGAAAACTAACGTACATGGCCGGGTACCGGGTTGGCGGGACGTATGAAAAAGCACTTACGACCACTCTCTGGCGTCGGATGACTACCGAATTTTATTATTACTTATTTATCTGTTAAATTAAGTAACGGTGATCAGACCAGCCTATTTTAATACAGTCCACCTACTTATTCACGTCCCAGTAGGACCCTTCACTTTTATGCCACCATTTTAAATTGCATACAAAGACACGAGCAAGTGGATCACCTGATGGTGAGTGACCAAGGAGATTGGAGACGCTTCGCCAACCCACAGGGCTAAGATGGAATACCTCTTATGGCAATGATTTCCTCGGCTGGCATGCTCTTCACGCCGGAACACAACAGTGCTAGCACTGCTGCTTAGCCGTTGTATTAGCGAGTAAAATGGCGATAGCAACCTGGACGGACCTTGCACGCGGTCCTACCACCTGCAAGCTAACATCAATTAATGTAATCATAATGGATCCAATATTTATTGTTCATCCAAACATTAATTTTCTGAGAAGTTTGATCAAACTTCCTATTCGCGGTTCATATGAAATCATTCAATTCAAGTCGAGTACACCTAAAGAAAACAAAATATCTACACTGTATAATTTGTATGAACTCAACAGACTTGGCTCACAACTTATTGCGCGAGCGTTATCGGCATAATGGATTTTATCTCCGCTTGCCGGCGACGTTATTTGAATTCGCAAAATTCAATAATTCTGCATAAAAGCATGCATCCACTCTCAGAGCGTTCAGAGTGAGTGAATGATTGAGCGAATGAACTGGCGAATGGATTCCATCGAGCGGGCGAGAGCGCCGTATTCTGTACCAATCGGACGTAAGGAACGTGATTATTTTGTGTATTGAATGCTTTATGCGTTATTGGAATATCTTACGGACCTATTTCATAGGCAGCTTCAAGAGGAGTGTGAACCCAGCCCCAAAAAGCGCTTCCCATACAAACAGTGATAAAGTTTTCCACCCTCTAAACCTTAACTTATGACAGTCATTTTTTATTGTCTTCTGAGACATAATAAAAAACTACTAGACTAGGTTTGTATGTTTTGATTTTTTAAATATTCTCCGTCGATTTTAAAATATTGGCGTTATAGGAGATTCATACAAAACAATCACAGCATCCCTTTCATATGACACTTTAGTTTGACCGACACGCAGGGAGGATTAAGAGGAAACACAAGGGCCGTTTTTCCATACAAACGTCGTCCCCTGTTTCCTCTCTGGATAATGCCAGTAGAGCAATATTTTTTTTCCAAAAAATCGATGGCCACTATTATGCATGTCCCTATGTTTTCCTTTTTTTAATAAATTAATTACTAAAAGAGATATGGACATTCAAAAACCTACAAAATTGGCCAGATTTTCGGCTGCGTTCATACATTCAGAAAACAAATTTTACTAGATTATATAAAAAAAGAAAAACATAGGAACACTGCCAAAGCCTTTCTTTAATTTTTAATGAAAAAAGTAGTTAAATCGGTTAAGTTTTGGAGAAGGAATCAGGGGTCTACGAATCGTTGATTTTGTGTACTTTAAATAGGTATTTTCAGTCCAAGCTGCGGCTGTCTCTATTGCGCTCTGCGGGGGGAAGCTTTATAGATGGAGGCAGCAATAGATTTTACAAACACCTATTTTTCAATTCTCTAGGCCTTGGTGTTGCCTCTTAAGTTAAGGACTAGCCGGTCAAGTAAGGCCATATTGGGTCTTTGTCTAAGTAATGTCACAAGAACGGGACGCAAGTAGAGATAAACTCGGATAAACTAGACTTAGCCGAACATACTACGGCCTCTTTTGCGGAGTGACAATAAATAAATTAAACTAAGTATATTGTCCATTTCAATATACGCCTTTTTTGCGAAAGTTGCAAACCTACGGCACGGATGCTCAGATTGCAATTTCGAGTCCTGCCATTACCCTAGATTTTTCTTTGTTGTTGTCAATGCACAGCGTTTAAATTCAATAATACATAGCGTGGAGTCTCTGTAATTCTTTAATATGGACTGCTACTTAAATTAAATAAATATTATAAATTACTTAAATATTATAAATTACTTAAATATTATAAATTTGAAAGTTTGTATTTTTGGATGTTTGTTGTTACGCAAAAATAACTAAATGGATTTGGATGAAATTTAGCACACATATAGTTTACAAACCGGATTAACACATAGGATACTTTTTATCCTGTAAAAATGCATAGTTCCCACGGGATAGCGATAAGTGAGTTATACGCCGCCGTGACGTCATGAGTACCAAAGCAACTAATTCTCATTAATTTGTCCAGGAAATATTGCAGATTGCATGTTGGGTGCACGGTTGCTTGATTCAATTAAACAAGTCTACGCGGACGAAGTTGCGGGCAACAGCTAGTGATTAATATTTCTTTAGGGTTCCGTACCTAAAGGGTAAAACGGGACCCTATTACTAAGATTCTGCAGTCCGTCCGTCTGTGACAGACGCCAGGCTGTATCTCATGAACCGTGATAGTTAGACAGTTTACATTTTCACAGATGATGTATTTCTGTTGCCGCTATAACAACAAACACTAAAAAACTGAATAAAATAATTATTGAAGAGGGCGCCCATACAACAAACTTTATTTTTTTTGCTCGTTTTTATAGATAATAGCGACCCGCCCCGGCTTCGCACGGGTACAATCAATTTTAAGACTCATTTTTCTACACCTTCGGTTACATTGTTCAAATTTTACCAAGGATCCCTAATTTTTTTCAAAATGAAATGTAGCCTATGTCAAATTGGAAGAATGTAGCATTCTATTGGTGAAAGAATTTTTAAATCGGCCCAGTACTTTTTGAGCCTATTCATTACAAACATACAAACGTACAAAAATAGGTACAAATCTTTCCTCTTTATAATATTAGTATAGAAGATGGTACGGAACCCTTCGTGCACAAGTCCGACTCGCACTTGGCCGTTTTTTGACTTTGCACTTACATCATTACAGTGACTATAAAAACGAAGGCCGCAAACACAAGTCAAATAGTTTACACCATTTTAGTAGTAGGCTCCTAAGTTGTGATCTGTGAAGGTGCGAAGCCCGGATAATGTTCCCGGGGCGCCTGGGGGCCTATTAGCGTTATATCGACAGCCCGGGACAGTCCCGGGCGGGGTTGCGGGATATTTAGAAGGTCTGGAGCGACCCGGATATACTGAGAATACGTGTTTTGAAGTTTGACCTTGGACCAGTATCAAACCGCAATTAGAATGGCATTGGAGAGTAACGTCAGCATACTACCATTTCATTGATATAGGAACGAAGCTTGACGCATGTCTATGAGGCTTGCAATTAAAAAATGACTTTGACTTTGACTTTGAAATGACAGGGCGTTGTTACTCTTCAAACATATTCTAATCGCAGTTTGATAATAAGCTTGGGTATCTCGCAAACCTAAGTATAACAAATATTTGGTTGAGTTTTTAATAAAATGGAAAGGTAAACGAGTAATTAGTTACCTGATGGTAAGTGATTATCACCGCCCATAGCCACGCGCAACACCAAAGGGATTGTAGATGAGTCGCCAACCCAGAGGGCTAAGATGGAATATCTCTTGTGCCAGTAATTGCACCGGCTGTCTTGCTCTCCACGCCGGAACACAACAGTGCAAGCACTGCCGGTGGCGAAAACGACATCGGAAGATATACGAAACAATTGGGCCACGCAGTTTTGTCGCAAACATAAAATAATTGTATTTTAGTATATATATTTTTATGTATGTGAGTCTGTAAGGTATTTATGAATGGGCCCTTGTTACCTGAATTTTTTTATTAATATTTATGTCTTTCCCATTCACGGGACAATAGTGCCCCGGACCTTTGGGAGGCGTGCGAGGAGCCGAAGCCAACACGTAGAGGCCCTTTAGACAATTTAATGAAATGTGATGAGTACACCGGGCGGATGCTGTCCCTGCCCGCATCATAGGGACACGAGCAGAGTCAGCCCCCGCCAGGCGTATAGACTATTGTGGAAAGATGGGACCTAAACCGTACAAGACTATAGGGGGAAAACGATGGACTAATGACTGGGCTATTGCGTGAGACATATTATTTATTATTATTATTATTTATTATTAGTGGCTGGATTACTGAGCAAGATGCTGGCGGCGATCTGGACGGACCTTGCAGAAGGTCTTGCTGATTATTGCAACAACCATGGTCACGAGCAGACTCAATATTATATCTCTTTTATTATCGCGTTAAAATACCGATAAATGTAACAAAATAAGTAATATGTGTTAAAATCGCGAAGGA
The DNA here is from genome assembly GCA_963691745.1 of Ditula angustiorana. Taxonomy (NCBI): domain Eukaryota; kingdom Metazoa; phylum Arthropoda; class Insecta; order Lepidoptera; family Tortricidae; genus Ditula; species Ditula angustiorana. Next base: position 641,324 of record OY829473.1, read on the forward strand.
TTAAAACAATTTAAGGTGTTACTAGGTCAAAAATTTATTTATTCAACTGATAAGTTGATGCTTTTATTTCCGTGGGGCAAACAATAATGTACTGTCAAGGAACTTAATTCCCTACCCATTTCATTGAAATGTCGTACCTTAATGCATTGCGAATGTCAGAACATTCGCAATGCATTAAGGTCGATATGTCAAACTAACGTCTTGCTCTATAGCTCTTATGGTGACAGTTTGCTATTTGCTATTGAACCTTAGGTGGGTTGGAAATTTAATTCCTTGACTGTATAATCATAATCTTCCTCGAAATTCAAGACTTTTCAGTTTAAAATATCAGCTGGATACAGCAGAGAACGAAATTCTCGTGCAAATAATGGACGAACTTAATCCCAGCCAGGAAATTAGTTGCGATTGGTTTAGGAAACGGCAGCTTAGCGGCTTTATAAAATGCTTTAGTGCTCTGTTGGTTTTATTTAGGCTTTTTTACAGCACAATTTCAAAGAAATTTAGAATAAAAAACGCGACTGCGATTAAAATTATTTACTGGAAGGAGACCTAGCACCTAATTGCGGGTGGTAGGGCCTTGTGCAACGTCCGTCCGGATTGTAGACCCGTAGCGCTGAATTATTTTGAGGGCAAAACCTTCAAGAATTCTAAAGTTTGATAAAATCTTGTCTGTGGATACATTTGCATATAAACAAAATATATTTGCGTTTTTGTGTCACATCCCGGTTGTGCATTTTTAGAAATTTGATTATTTCTAGTGGATATAAACAATTCAAATCAAAACTGACAAAATTGATTTAGAGTTCAAAGATTTAATGGTTTTGTATTTTAAATAGCCTGTCTAGTGTACAAACCTAGTTTGTGTCATCTTCGTCCAGCGAAAACTGACTTGGGGTCAGTATATTAAAAACTTCGACAAAAAAAAATTACAATTCCAAAAACTAGTACCATATACCTCAGATCACTTAAATATCTCTATTAAATAAATTTGTGCCAAATTAAAACACGAACTTTTAATATTTCAGATACTTTTGCTTCTCCAAGCTATAAATACTTAAAAAGAATATTACAATTATTAGAGTTTACATATCCAATATCATAATTGCACAAAAGATCGACACTGTGAATTTGTGTCATTTTCTTGCATGATATATTAATGAAAATAAAAACAAAAAAGTCAGCGGTCGAAGCGAGTAGGAGCGAGCGAGAGGTGGCGGCAACCGGCAGCGGTGCGCGGGCGGCGCGACATTCGGTCCGTCTCGATCGGGTACTATACTTACTATTTACAAACGAACACGCGCGGCGCCTTCGTTCGGGTTGGCATGATTTCCTCGCGAAGCGATAATGTAATGTGCTGAATTACATTCCCTTTTTAACCGCCTTCAAAAAAAGGAGGAAGTTTATGTATATTCACGGATTACTCGAAGACGGCTAGACCGATTTGACAAATTCTTTCTTTATTTGAAAGGGTATACTTCCAAATTGGTCTCACTGCCACCAAGTTTGGATCTGATGATGGGATCTTGGGGAAATCGAGGGAACTCTTCTAAAATGGTATGCACACCTGTAGCGATTTGGATATTTTAGATAGTAACTTGTGCTTTTGCTCTCAGAAAACACCATTTGGTGAAGTGGAATTGATGATAAAGACCACAGACGGTCACCGGAACTACTCAATAATAAGTATTTCACAAGTGGCGATCCGGTTTTTTAAATATAGTTGCTTAGCAGTTTAAGCTCGTTGCAAGGCATATGGTAAAGTGGAGCTGATGTTGAAGTACCAGGAGAACTCCTCAACAATTATCGCCCCAGCATTGGGAAAAGCAATATTTTGTAAAAGGTGGTGAGCAATTTACATTAAATATGCAATTGTAACTTAGATAAATAAACCGACCCACTAAAAAGCGAGAAAAAAAACTGAAATTAAATTTAAAATGCTAAATAATGAATGACAACACAAAGAAAAATTAAGGTAATGGCAGGATTTGAACCTGCAACATCAGCATTCCGTGCCTTGCGTATTTCAGTTTCCGCCACATTAATAAATAAATGACCAAGTTGAATTAGATAACTTGATTAAGTTTCTCATAGATGACATCGAGGGTAGTTTTCCCAAAGAAAAAAAAAATCAATAATGTAATGACCATAAAGACGAAACACATTGAAAAATTCGCAGGGTATGGCAGCGGTAATGTGGCGGAAACTGGAATACGCAAGGCACAGAATGCTGATGTTGCAGGTTCGAATCCTGCCATTATCCTAATTTTTCTTTGTGTTGTCATTCCTTATATAGCATTTTAAATTTGATTTGAATGTAAAAAAAATACATAAAGAAAAATCGAAAAAAAAAAATTGATTTCGATTACAATAAAAAAAACTGACATCAAAAACAACTAAAAAGCAAACAATAGTCTGTTAAGTACATCTATATCCGATTAACGATCTAGAAATAAAAGTTTATTCATACAATTTCATGATAGAATCGGAAATCGGATGAAGATGTATGTAACGGATTATTCTCTGCTTTTAATAATGAATGTCAACACAAAGAAAAATTAGGGTATCCTGCCATTACCCTAATTTTTATTTGTAGCATTTTAAATTTAATTTGAATGTGTAAAAAAAAATACAAAAAGAAAATCGAAAAAATTAAGAAATAAATAATTTCGATTACAATAATACTCTTTTCTTCAAAACATCCCAAGTAGTCACAGTGTTACTAGATGGGACATTTTTTATATTTGTTCCCAACGAGTCACACCCGCAACTATCACGCTGTGACTCGTTGGGAACAATTCTGGCTGCAAAAATCCCAACCAGTCACACTGTTACTAGATGGGACATTTTTTATATTTGTTCCCAAGGAGTCATACCCGCAACTGTCACACTGTGACTCGTTAGGAACACTTTTTGCTACAATAAATCATTACCTAATAGTAGACTGTGAAAAGACAAATCAAACAACGACGAACTGTTAACAGAAAAGTACGTTAGGTTAGGTTTGAACCGCATCACCAACAGAAACGAACTGCTACCAGAAAAGTAGGTAAGGTTAGGTTTGAACCGCGTCCCCAACAAATACGAACTGCTACCAGTAAAGTAGGTTAGGTTAGGTTAGAACTGCGATCCCAACAGAAATAAATTGCTACCAGAAAATTAGGTTAGGTTGGGTTAGAACTGCGACTCCTACAAAAAGTAGGTTAGGTTAGAAAGGAATTGCTGCTAGGAAAATAGGTTATGTTAGGTGAGTACTGTCATTTCAGTCTTATTTCATCACCAAACTTATATGATTGTTAAAAACAAATAAAATTAACTGTCTGATCGAATAACAGTGATAATTGATTGGAAATTCGATACTAAGATACCTTTCTATAGTTACAGTGTGACAGTTGCGGCTGTGACTCGTTGGGAACAAATATGAAATATTAACCCATCTAGTAACAGCGTGGTTGGGATTTTTACAGCAAGAATTGTTCCTAACGAGTCACAACGTGACACTTGCGGGTGTGACTCGTTGGGAACAAATATAAAAAATGACCCATCTAGTAACAGTGTGACTGGTTGGGATTTTTTGTAGCAAAAAGTATTCCCAACGAGTCACAGTGGGTGTGACTCGTTGAGAATAAATATCAAATACTATCCCATCTAGTAACAGTGTGACTGGTTGGGATTTTTTTAGTAAAAATATTTCCAACGAGTCACAGTGTGACAGTTGAGGTTGTGACTCGTTGGGAACAAAGGCTTAAATATGCCAATCGTTGTTTTCAAGGTATTAACAGTGGTAAGAGGTAAAAACAATTTGTGGATCATAATACAATATTTTTATTTTTATAATAATATATAAAGCACAAAATAATCGTAAGCCTTAAAAGTTATAATTTGTTGTTACATAAGAATTTTTTTTTAGGTCCGTGTTACAAACAGCTGCTTTCAAAAGAGAAGAAAAAAAAAGATAAACTGCTTTCCGAAGCGCTAGTAGATTCAGACATGTAAAAGAGCCTATATGGCCTCCTTGCAAAATAAATTTTTCATTTTCATTTTCATTTTCAAACACTTCAATTCTTTTACACATAATATAATTTTACCACCGTCGCCGTCGCCGTAATAATTGTTAATTGTCATAATTGTATTTTTTATGGGATCACTTTCATTCCCATTTTTTTCTGAATTTTGAAAGTCAGACATTGATACACTTATTCTTTGTGTTCATACTTGTCGGTAATGATCATAAAAATTAGAGGCCGTCATTGCTAATAATTTCTTCTAAAATCACTTTTAGTCTTGAACACTACTTTTAAATTACACAAAACAATCACATACTATCTATGACAATGTCAAAAAACTTTTAAGAACTAAATCACAGTATACCATTATTTTAAAACCTATAAAGTTTTAGGGCGTTTTCATAAACTATTAATATTTACATAATTATACATAATCTTAATATGTCGTGTATCACATATTTTAATATCTTCACTATTTATGCCAATAAATTTGACATTACAATCATTTTCATTATTTTTATATATTCTTAACTACTAATGTACAATTTTTTACCAGCTTTAATAGATTTATTAATAAAAACAACTTAATATTTGAATAAGATACCTACCTGATTAGTAATATAGGTACAAATTTGTATCAGCCTTAGGAGATTATTATTTGTAATACCTTGTACTTGTAACAATTTGTAATAATATTATTTGTAACCTAATACTTTAATTTTTAATTATTTATTATAAAGTGTCGTTAATCAGTCTCATTTGTAAAGCGAACTTAAGTAGTTAAAATTTCGGCACGGTCCTTAAAACTAGAGATGCCACGAATATTCGGCAACTATTCGGTATTCGGCCTATTCGGCCAGTTTTTTTGCTATTCGGTATTGGCCGAATAGTACGTACTATTCGGCCGAATACCGAATAGCAAATCATGTAAAAAGAGACATGTTGTTTTACTCAAAATTATGTATTTATTTCCAAATTACAACATTTTAGTAATTAAAATTAATCAGTGGTAAGTTGTGATGGATAAAAACGAGCTTTTCAGCATTTTTTGGTAGCAAACGATTGCGCTTTTCATCGTAAACGTTACCAGCCTCAGAAAATAACCTCTCACTATAAACGCTACTTCCTGGCGAAGAAAGATAAACTTTTGCAAATTTCGAAAGGTTCGGGTAATGTTTTTCGTTTGCTGACCACCACTTGTAACGCCGTGACGCGACGCAACGAGAAAAACAGGTTGTGACTTGTCTTATTCCAGCAAACGCGCCCCCACCAAGCATGTACTTCGCGCCGAATATTCGGCGCTTCGGCCGACAGCGTTGCCGAATATTCGGTATTCGGTATTCGGCCAATTCACTATTCGTGGCATCTCTACTTAAAACAGTCTACTTTTCCGTCAACGCTAGCAACGCTCGAGTCAATGAACTTGAATATTCCTTTTCTTTAACGATCACAATATTTACGTCCAGTATGAGCCCACATACAACACATTTATTACTTTCAACTTCCATTTTAGTATTTCGCAGCTTCATATTTAATTCACAACGCGGCCACATTGCACTTCGCACTTGTCGCGACTCGCAATCGAATGTAAACAAACAGCAGGCACGCGGCCTCGCCGCACCCCGCCCCCCGTTCCCCGCGCGTGTATGCTTTCTCCGTCCTTCGCGCTAAAAAGTTTTCGTCTTTCAACTGTATTTTAATAATAATATTTCATGAATAAAAACGACACAAATTGTGAATAGTGTTTCGTTACACCGTAATAATAATAAAGACATAAACTCTAATAACTTGAATTTTCTTTTGTGACTTTTACAGGGTATTTTACAAAAAAAAATAAGTAGCTAGAAATACCATGGGTGAATTCGACACAGAATACTTTGTACAACAGATATCATTGACCTAAAACATCTAACACTTATTTGACCAATTGTAATATTCTTTTAGAGCTACTAAGGCGACATCTTAGGTAGTGGCTAAATAACTGTATTTCCATTGACAGAGATGACACAAAAGGCTCATGTACGTCGGTTACAACTTCGTCATCATCATGAAAGTAAAATTTTCATCTCTAATTTTCTTTTGATCCGATATTGTTAGAAAAGACAAAAACCTGAATTACTACTTATGCACAACCCTAAACTGACACAAACTCATGTGTTAGGTTAAGTAAATGGTCAAGAAACTATATACGAAAAAAAGCTAACATTAGTATTTTTGAAACCTCAAAACCCAGCGCTACGCGTCTATTGCTACCACCATCTTGCTCGCTAATCCTGCCGTTAAGCAGCAGTGCTTGCACTGTTGTGTTCCGGTGTGGAGAGCAAGACAGCCGGTACAATTACTGGCACAAAAGGTATTCCATCTTAGCCCTCTGGGTTGGCAACGCATCTGCAATCTCTTTGATGTTGCGGGTGTCTATAAGCGGTGGTGATCACTTACCATCAGGTGACCCACTTGCTTGTTTGCCTTCCTATTTCGTTAAAAAATATAAATTATATATAATAATCGAAAACCAGTCAAGTACGTCTCGGGCTACGTGCAGTGTAGGATTCCGTAGCCTGATTACTCGTAAACTTGTTAAGCCTACTTAGCTGTGATAGTTTACCTTTTAATTAGTAATTAATTAATTAGTAGATAATTAAATATTACATATTATTCTTGCTTATTGTTTAAGATTTCACAACACTTTACAACTGTTTAAAAGTAAAATTTAGGTTAAATACTATTAAAATCTGTGTTTATTAAAATTCGTGGTCGATAAAATGTATTTTAGGGCTTATTTATAGTTATATTATTTGTTTGGAATGTATTTTTAATTGGTAATTCGACTTATTTAATTGTAATTATTTTAATTATCTAATTTTGATTGACATTTTGTAATAGAATTTTATCAACTCGCTGTATAGTCAATGCTATGTACGCCGTAATTGTCGTATATATCGGACTAAGGTACCTATAACTAGCTAATATGTTCTTGATTGTAATATATATGATGTGGATGTACTTAATAAAAAATAAAATAAAAATAAAGATTATAATTTTCTACTTATAGGGGAAATATATTCACGTACCACCTTAGAGCTCTATCGCAATGACGCGACGCGTTTCTAGATATTTCTAGTTTTTTTTTTTGACGAATTTATTGTGAATTTGTTATCTTTGACATTCTAAATTTAATGTAATTTCCAATAATTAATAAATGAACCTTATCTAATCTAATCTTATTTTGTGTATGTATATGATATGTGTGTGTCGAACAGATGCAGCCGTGTTGCAGGTGAGTACACAACTCTGGCACAGTGCGCTATAGTGATGTAACGAATGTCATTTTTTGAACATTTGCGGATGCGAATGCGAATGCAAATATCTGCTACCGACATTCGCGAATGCGAATGCGAATATTCAGTTTTTGTTCAAAAATTTGGCGCCAATTATTGTCTATGGCTTTGAGGCAGTCTCGTTCGAAGGAGATGCGTTCCATTTGCATTTATAAGTTCCAATGAAAATGTAATTGTTAAGCTTCATTGCAAAAAAAATCAAGTAAGTAAATAAATAATAACAAATGATAGAGTGAAAACTGATATTGTGATTACGAGGTTAGTTTCTTGCATTAAAAAACATAAGAAATGAATGGATTTTGATTTTATTTATCTACTGTTGTCTTCAAATTGGTTTTTTTATACTATTCATATTCGCAAAACATTCGCATAAATTTAATGTTCGCTGGAGTCCTTACCGATCGCGGACGGCCGGTTCTTGGTTGATTATTAATTGACTGGTTCTCCCTGTACCTCTTCAAAGTATAATATACAAAATTGCGACTAGCTCCAATACTTTTAATCTGATTGAAAATCTCCATAGGTTTTACTCCAGCTTCGTACAACGAAATCACCGTTGACCGGAATTGTTTCTTTCCCCCCATTTCGATAACGAATGACAAATAATCGAATAACATTTTTTTCTTCAAATAACAAGGTTCAAAATTCAAAATTTTAAACACTCGAAGCAAGCTGTGGGCATGTTCTTATTTCAAATTCACCTTTTTAAATTCGTCTCAAAACTTATGAACACACGAGGGACATATTAGTCACGCCCATATTGTGATAAAATAAAACCTTGAATACTAACTAACCAGTAGAACGTTGAGTTGAGTTTGAATTTTGAAAAAATGACTTACAAAGACTGTTTATTATTTTTCTCATCTTAAAAAAACGAGGTTAAGCATGAGGTAGTGGTAAACTTGTATTAGACGAGTAATAAATAACCATGTTAACACGTGTAGCCTATTTCTTGGTATGGAATTAATGTTTGCGATACGCACGAAGACTTGTTATTTCTGTAGTGCTAAAGCTATAAAGTACCCACAAATAAAGGGCCATTTACATGGTACCAGTTCTCGCGTGCGAGTTGCATGACGTTACGGGTTACCAAGGTATGATGTGATTGATCGATGGAGCTAGCCGCGCAATGGAATGCAACTCACATACCAGAACTTGCTTCGTGTAATTGGCGCTCAACTCTTTTAGGAAAAACATCTTCACAACACTAGAGTAGGTACAGTCAAGGAAATTGAAACACGTATCACCGTAGAACCTAGTCGAAGAGACATACGCATGACATTTGTATGACATAGCCTGGCGTTTAACGCGTCGCGTCATTGCGATGGGGTTCTAAGGTGGTACGTGAATATATTTCCCCTACTGTACAAACGTTACCACAAAGGTTGTTTAACAAGTGTGAGCAGTTAGCACAAGTGTAGGTAGGGTTGTCATAAATATGGGCGCGTCGGCCGGGATAATTGAAGTATGTGTGTATGTAAATTCTTTATTGTACAAAAAAAAAACATAAATGACAAAAAGAGATAAAGTGATGTACAAAGGCGAACTTATCCCTTTAAGGGATCTCTTCCAGTTAACCTTTGAGTGGATGAAAGGAGTATCATAGCAGGGACCGACAAAGATCAAGAGTTTATCAAAAACAGTGGAGAATTACCATACAATTTACCTATAACCACATTACATACTAATAATAAATATAATACCCAAATAATAATAATAATAAATATAATACTTAAAATACATAAACTTACTTACTTATTTATATAAATAAATACTTAGAAGGCTAGGCACGGAATGCTGATGTTGCAGGTTCAAGTCCTGCGATTGCCCTAATTTTTCTTTGTGTTGTCATTACAATTTTAAATACTTAGAAGTTAAAGGAGTAGAAGGAAAATAACTTAAGGACATGGTGTTAGCCACATTTTCTTTAAGTTCTCTCTAAAGAGACCACGGAAGGCGACTGCCTAATGGAGGTTGGTAACCGATTCCACATCCTAGCAGAGTGCACCGAAAAAGATTTGGAGTAAGATTTGGAAGAGTTGGAAGGACATGCTAAAAGGAGATTAGCACTCGACCGCAAGCGATTCTGGCTGCCGGCAGCCAGGTAGCTAAAACGATCAGAAAGGTATAGAGGAGCGGAAGGTTTGAAGAGAACGTTGAAAAGCAATGACAGAATGTGGATGTTCCTACGAAGTAAAAGTAGTACGAGTATAAGTCTGCTATAACTAAACCAGGGGGGTTCCACTCCGCACTTTAGGTACGCTCGGCCACCTTGTCTACTGAGAGTAGGCAAATCGCAGTAGGTCTGCGGCTTATATGTATACGCGTTGTCGGCTTGCCGCTCGCCCACTTGCTCGCTCTCGCTGTGTCAGTGTAATTGAAAACGACTGCAGCGCAACCCTTACGGTACGCCAGGGAGTTGCGAGGGGAAGGCGGGCGCGGGCGGCGCGTCCTTTTGACGCGAGCCGTCCGGCGAATATGTGCGAAGTAATACGAACTTTTTGCTCGTGTCAATAAAGTTGGAATTCGTTTAATCGCGGTCGAAAATGAGAAGTTTCTGTACGTTAGTTTAGTACCATTATTTTATTGAGAGAACTGATGGCCGATCGGGTCGAAAAGTTCTCTAATGCCGGCCGCGTATTGGAAAGCGCTGCGTAGGACGACCAGCCACAAGATGGTCCGATGACCTCATACAGGTGGCAGGAAGGCGATGGTTGCATGCCGCTTCCAACCGGTCACTTTGGAAATCCGTGGATTAGGCCTATGTTCAACAGTGGACTTCTTGTGGCCGAGATGATGATGATGATTATTATTATTAATTATGTGTCCTGACGTACTGGGATGTATGGCAACCCTACACAAGTGTGAATAGAATAGAACGGAATACCTTTATTGGCATTACTTAAATGTATTACAATAATAGATGTGACGATATGTAGGGTAAAGGCACCAGTGGCCAGCCTTTTGAGACGTTTATTGGTCATAAATATCTGCTATATTCGTTTTAACAAATCGCGAGTATTTCAATTGGAGCTCTGATTCCTTATTGGTCAATATATCATGCGACAGTTGCGGTGAGGGATCGGGAGAAAGAGGTATACTCGTTAATACAGGTGCTGTTTGTCGGCGAGAGCAGTATTGTCATGTCCGCCATATTTTTTGTTAGACGTGGTGTTCTCTTAACAGGTATGAAAAACCATGTTTTTATGTTTAGAGTTAATACTTTTTGTACATGATTGGTTTATTTATTAGTTTATCTAATAACTAACATTATATTTTAATAAAAATATCAATGTTTAACTTATAAATTGAGGGGGCTGACTACTGGATACCACTTTTTTACAAAAAATCCAGTGCCCAGCCTCCCGCGGCTGACCATTGGGTTATTCATTTTTATTTTGATTTTCGAGCCGATACAACCATTACGACCGTTAGATTTAAATTTTCAAATTTAGTTAAGCATGTTATAGTCTATTTAAAGTAAAACCCAGTAGTCAGCCGCATTTGAAATAACGGTTATACGCGGCTGACCATTGGGTTTAGCGGATCCAGTACTCAGCCATTAACCTTGCGTGGTACATCGTTTTGAACTCTATCTCATTGAAATGAGGTTCAAAAATGTATAGATATTTTTGACGTTTACTGTACATAGGTATTGTTTGAATGATGGTTTTCTTAGGTCTGTTACGCAGATATATGTGAATAAAATTTATGTATCTTGTATATTCAAATAATTGAGTATTAATTACCTACATAATTTTAGTTTTTTTTATTGGTAGTAAAATGCCGAGACAAATACACACATACCCTCCAGAAAAACTCACTTCCGCCCTGGAAGTCATACGAAGCGGAATGCCGATTAGGGAGGCCTGCAGATCGTTTGGTCAACTTGGGGCCATATCCTCTAAAGACTGGAGGGAGTTAATGGGTCCCAACTGTAGAAGTTCATGAAACTATTGAGCTTCATGAACTTCTATAGGTGGAACCCATTACAAATGTAGACCGGCTCAATTGGTCCCAGTAATGGGTCCCGACTGTTGAAGTTCATGAAACTATTGCAATGGTGTAGGTATTCAACATTACTTAACAGAACTTCAGGCTACTGGTCTTGTTTTAGTCTTTTCAGTCTTGATTTACTCTTAACGCAGTTGGGTTTTTTGATTTATTAAATTTACTTTTTTTTTATTTTACCTACACTTTTTAGTTCGGATTGCGTCAGAATGGTTGCTAATCAATTTAAATCGATTTAGATCCTCAACGGCCATTCAAAATGAAAAATGATATGAGAAACTTAATAATAATTTTCGAATACGTATCCAATGATACCCAACTCAACATAGTTCGTCGACTTGAATTTTTTTCTTTATCACAATAGGGCATCTGATGATCGCCATATTGAATTTTGATTATTGTCATGTCTTTAGTGACACTCGCAAGATTAAGACGAATCGATTGACATAAGAATCATCCAAATCGGCCCACGCATTTGGTCTCTAGATCGCCACAAAGGAACAAACATACATACATAGGCCGATAAACACATTACCCTCCTTTGCGTCGCGCAGTCGGGTAAAAATAGGCATAGGGGACAATAAATATTAGGAATAATATAGATATTGTTGATTTTGATATTATAAATATAATATATTTACACATATTATGTGATTTTCATCTCATTGTGTTTAATAGTTTGTAAATTCCGAGTACTGGGTACACCAAGGCTGCATACTGGATTTCGGAGGCTGACTACTGGAAAAAAGTGCCATTTATTGTTTTTACTTAATTATAGATATAATAAAGAAGATTGTTGCTTTTTTCTACGTTTTGTTTTGAATCTTTAATAAGCAATTAATTTAACCACGTAATGCGTTTATTTATCCAATTAATCCTGTAGAAATGCCGACCGTTCAAACTTCAAAAAGTCGTTATGAGGCTGACCACTGGTGCCTTTACCCTAAATTTCTAATAATTATTTCATTTGCACAAAGTATTTGTCTTAATTATTCGTGCCACTTTGGCGATTTTTCAATTCAGAATACAGTAAGCTATTCAGAAAATAGGTGTCTTCGATTTACTTAAAAATATTTATGAAATTTTTAATCAATTATGGCGAGTTGCGACTATCAATCTACACTAATATAATAAAGAGGCAAATTTTGTTTGTTTGTATGTAGGGGGTAATCTCTGAAACTACTCAACCGATTTAAAAAATTCTTTCACAGATAGAAACTTACACTATCCCTGACCGAGAGAAGCTGCTAATTCCACACGATCGAAGTCGCCAGCGTCCACTAGTTTGTTAATAAAATTCATTACAAGGAGACCATGAATTCCTTTGAGTGGAAACCATTTTTAAGACAGGTAACAGTTTTTACGCCTAATTAAATAAATTAAACTCGGTACATTTATTTCAGACTATTAATCCATATTGGGTTAGTAACAAAAGGCGCTTCATGAAGGAATGCTACGTGGACGAAGTCGCGGGCAACAGCTAGTCTCAAATAAATATGTAGTCATTATAGTTATCTATATTATTATTATTAGGTATATTTTACTGTACTGTGCTGTACTGCCAAATCAAAGTCAAAATAGCTTTATTCAGATTAGGCTGACCAAAAGCACTTGTGAATAACAGAAAATTTACCACCGGTTCGGAAAAACCACTGATGGGAAGATACCGGCAAGAAACTCAACAAGGTGTATTTTATTAAATAAATCAAAATAACAGTGTTATTTAGACACCTTAAGAGGAATGTGAACCCAGCCCGGAAAAGCACTCCCGTTACAAACGGAGCACAATGTTTCCTGAAACCTAATTTTGAGACAGTCTGACTTTGTTTGATGATCGAATGGAGAAATATGTCACGAATTAATAACAAAAAAGCGAGGATCACTATCATAGTTCTGGAAGAAATGCAATCTAAACTTTAAGCCCTGGAATCTTAGAAAAACCTTCTTTTTTTATAAAGAAACAACAAAATATAAATCTTGAATTTGTGCTGTGACCTAGCCCTAACATAACGCTAAATTTTAAACTATTTGTGAGCAGGCTAGGGCTTTCCAGTTTCAACACATTCATGAAACTGACAAAATCGTATTTATTTTTTGTGGTTAATGTCTGTAGTATTCGCAATTTAAACAACTATGGACTACTGGTTTCGCGGAGTAGCAAGGTAATTTGTTCCAGTTTGTTGATATGGACCTCCGCAAAGTAACGCCTGAATCTATTAATTATGGACTACTACCATAAAAAAAATTGATTGCAAAAATCGCGGACTTCCGGAGATATCAGTTTAAAAAAAATCCCGGGTTCCGGGATTTTGGCAAGATGTGATTAAGTGTTAATCATAATCATAATCATAATCATAATCATAAATTTATTGGTAATATTCATTACACGTCACATTTTAAATTATTATTATTTAACATTAAGAAAGTCCATTATACTTAAATTCATCTCACGATCATTCACATATTAATCATATACTTCTGTTATTCTTCTGTTACTTCTGGCGATACTAAGTACATCGTATACAACTGGTATGTGGCATTGTGGCATACAGTGTTTAACCCTTTGAGCGCTGATAACAATGATAATTATAATGCATGGATGTACAGTGTCATAGGGGCCGTTCAAGTATTACGTAAGCAGATTTACTACAATTATTTACCCCCCCTTCCCCCTTGTCAGCAAAAGTAATCAAAGCTCTTACCCCCCCCCCCCCCATGCTTACGTAAACATTGGTATGTGCATTTTTCTTTTAATGTATTTTTTTTTTTGATTCATGAGCAGCAGATATAATTCCAGAAATAAGAAAATTAAAAAGTGCTCCTCAATGTTGTATGTCTGCTCAGTTTTATCCGATTTTGGAATGCCTACGTCGTCCTCATCTCATCGAACCATTCAAGATCTTGGTGCTCTAAATTTTGAATAATGCACATCAGTTCCATATGTGTAAAAAAGTAAATAACTACTGCTGACGTAATCACCATCTAGACCCCCCCACCCCCCATGTCATCAAAAATAAGCACAGCAAAGACCCCCCGCCCCCTCATACTGCTTACGTAATACTTGAACGGCCCCATACTTATGACAGCAGAAAAACGGCCCGACATGACATTACAGGTTGACGCCAATGTCACCAATGCAAATTATTAGTTTACCATTTATAGTCATTGGATTTTCAATTTTACGACTAACTGCATAAAATAATAATATTATTATATTAAGATTCGTTGCAAATAGGTATTAAAAAAAAAATAGTATTGACAGCAGCGCCGTCGGTCTGACAGACTGACTAGCGCGCGAACTATTGCCGATTTGTTGTACTTTTATTCGACTTTTGATGCGGCCATATTTTAAACGCTAACTAGAACTTACTTACAGGCTGATAAAGTTTTCATTGGACATGCCCGTGTTGACACCTATACAAAAACTATACAATTTGGTTTAATAATGCAGGGTGTCTATTAAACCAGCGCCAAAACTTTAAGGAATGATAGAGCAGTTCATAAGCAATTAGATTACACAAATTTGACTTTAATTTAAAAGTCATCGTTTTCGAGATAATGACACTTCTATAAAACTCGTCATTTTTAATACCTTGGATAAAAATACGATATTGCAATTTTTTTTACCGTCTTTTATTAATTTTTTTGATAGCTCAAATGATAAAGTTAAAATATATATTACTGAATAATTTAGAATCAATTAAAGTCCTATTACGAATACTAATATAACATGATTATGTATTTACAATTATCTAAAATAAATGAGTAGGTATATACTGTACAGCAATGCACTGTACTACGCAGTACTGTATTGCATAGTACTGTACTGCACTGTACTATACTATGAACTGTACTGTAAACGTACTGTATTATACTATACTATACTATACTGTACTGTACTGTACTGATCTATACTAATCGCCATTATTTTCTCATAATTATTACAGCTGTTTGTATGTAGTGGAGTTTGGGCGAATACTTTTGCATTTGGACTAGGTGTTGGTGCTCCCGCCGTATTAATTCCTCAAATAAGAGAAGAGGCAAATTCAACTGCCGCGGTCAGCAATGAGATAGCATCCTGGATAAGTAAATATATTTTTTTTCCTATTAACGAATACTGTGTCCAAGTTGACGGTTGATTTTGCTATCACTTATTTTGACTAGTTACGAGTCTACCGAACCAAAATGGTTGGTGTTATACCAAATTGACATGGCAGAATAAACCGAAATTCGTAATATTTACCACACTTTATACTTAATTATGGCATCGTGCGGTCCACACATCTTACGATCGCAGTCTGTGGAACGAAACCATATGTGGTCGCGATCCTCAGCAGTGAGAGACCGATGAAGAAGATACTTAATTATTATGTTTATTTTAACCACTACTCCAGCAGCAACGACAATTTGTTTTCAGTTTTATAACTCTTAAGCATTACATATTAATCAAATAAGTTTGATTATATATATACAAAGTTATTTACAGGCAAATACCGATGCACGCATTGTTTGTTACATTAAGAGACAGTACAATTTCAATTTTATATAGTTATAGATTCCCTGTGAATCAACGAACGTTTATTGGTCTGGTGACACCAACAATGCATTTTTTTCAGTGTAATAATTAGTTACTAGGTAAAGAAAAATCACGTCCTTTTATTTTACAGCTTCTGGATCACACATAACGTCAATTGTTTGGGTAATTCCGCTATCTCTTCTGACAGAAGTGTTTGGGCGAAGATTAACTTTCATAATTGCTGCTGCGACTTTGTTAGTCGGTTTCATACTATTTTACTGTAGCACTACGGTACTACTAATTTTAATTGGAGAACTGATGATTGGAGCATCATTAGGTGCATCGAGCAGTGTTACGCCGATGATCATCACAGAATACACGACTCCGAGGTACCGAGGTATGTTTTTGACTATGAAATCTGCGAGCCAATACTGGGGCGTTTGGGTTGCAAATACCATTGGGACGTATACCCATTGGAGGAACATAGGAATTCTTGGAATATTATCCTTAACCTTCACCATGACGGCCTTGTTTTGGCCTGAATCTCCTGACTGGCTAGCGACGAAAGGACAATTTGACAAGTGCAGTGCAGCACACAGATGGTTAAAAGGTACTAGTGTCCAATCAGAAGATGAACTGACGTCTCGAATTATTTCTGAGAAACAAGCAAGAGAAGAAATTGTACAAAAGCGTTCTATTTTCCGAAGAATAACAATCACTATTAAAGACAGACAGTTTTACGGGACACTTAGTTTATGCGTGATAATATTGCTACTTATAGTTTTTTCGGGAAAAACTATTTGCACTTTGTACTCTCTGGTGATGATAAAAAAGATAACACAGAATACTAGCGCGGCTTACTCAGGAATGCTTATCCTGGACGGCCTCACCGTAGTTTCAGCCTACGTTGGCTGTGGTTTAACTAGAGTTTTAAGCGAAAGTGTTTCTTTCTTGTTACTTCTTTCGTAAGTACAGTATTTATGCTGGTGATATCACTGCAGCTATATTTAATTAAACTGGGTATCATTTCAGGAAACAATGTTCTGTCCATCGTATTACTTTCTGGTTATTCAATAACTGTCATCATTGGACCTATGATTTTATCAGGAGCTATAATAAGCGAATTATTGCCTCTAAAATATAAGGCTTCAATGCTAGTTATGGTGGCATTGTTAGGCAATTTATTTGTCGCTATATTTCTTAAAACGTCTCTCTTAACATTCGAAGCACTTGGTATGCACGGAACATTCCTGTTGTATGGACTGCCTTCATTGTTTCTCTTGACTTTGTTGTACAAATATTTACCTGAAACCAAAGACAAAACGCTACAAGAAATTGAAATGTGTTTAGTAACATCTGATGCAGTAAAAAAATATGGACGGTCTGATGTATTGAGTAAACCTCAGATAGACAACAGATAAATTGAAAAATTAAGACTTGTTTGTTGTTTTGTAATCTCAAGTCAAAGTTCCCTTATTTTGTCACTGACATATTGTCTGTCACTGCCAATCACCGATCAGAGCTTAGCTTGTAGAAGTAGCAACGTGAGGTTTAGCATATTATATTTTTTCTATTTTAATGTTGTTGATAGAATTATATTTTACATTTAACGAATCTTGACGTGGACATTTTTTGTAATTTTAGTTGAACGCCTTAAGTAAATATACTTTATGTCATGATTATTATTTTTGTGTTTCTTGAATAAATTGTTTTATTTTTTGTATTTTTTACTCAACAAAAAGGTCCAAAATTTAAGTAATAAACTGTCAAGATATTTTATTTCTCAGCCTTATGATAAAATAGATGATTGTAAACCTAGGACAAGGCTGTTCGAAAACAATTTCGACTTACACTTGGGATTCCTATTCTTAACAATTTAAGATATATAAACTGAAATTGTTTTTTTTTTTTCAATGAAAATGAAAATGAAAATGAAAAATTTATTTTGCAAGTAGGCCGTATAGGCTCTTTTACATGTCTGAATCTACTAGCGCTTTGGAAAATGGATGATACTACTGAGAAGAAACGCCGCAAGAAACTCAGCAGTTTATTTTTTTTTCCTCTCTTTTCAAAACAGATTACAGTGCAATTTATCGCAATAGTACATGGCATACACAAGTTACATAAAAAAAAACAGTAAATAGCACAGCAAGCTTTAAGCATATTGAACGTACTGGCACTAGTTAAGAATGATCAGGAGATGTATAGGGTCCCCAGATCAAAGAAATTAGATAGGGATGTATATGGTCCCTGAAATAATAACAATCAAATACTTAGTCTAAATAACTTAGAGATGTATAGTCTCTAAGGGTCAAAAAACAAATTAATTACCTTAATCTATGCTTAGCAGAGGTGTAAAACGCCTCCACGGTCAATTTGTGCAATATTACTTGGAGATGTATAGTCTCCGCATGTCAATAATACATTAAGGTAAAATTACATATATGTATAATTAGCCTGTGCATATAATTATATTTTTTGTGTTAATATTTATCTACTATTTTATTTTTATTTGACATGATTTTTTTTTTCTTTTTAAATTGATTATTATATCATTATATTCTAATTCCAGTGAAATACGAGCTCTTATGAAATATCTAGAAGTCCGGATTGTACATAAATTATATTTATATTATTAAGGTCGCATATTTGCCTTAGAGCTGCTTTTTTAACAATTTATGTTGTAAGAGGAAAATGTCACATCACTAGCGTACATATGGTACTACAATGCCAAGTTGATAGAGAATTGTGAGCAGTTAGCACAGTTGTGGTGATATTGAAAATATTTCAAAAGAATTTCGAAGCAGAATACAGTGATCTGCTCAAATAATATGTGTCCTTTACTTATTCAAACTCGTTTGTGAAATAAATGTTAATGCTTAATTATGGCTAGTTGCGAATATCAATTTGTTAATAAAAGTAATAATAAGGAAACCGACCATTCCTTTGAGTGGAAACCATTTCTGAGACAGGTATGTACACATCATTTAAAAAAAATACGGGTTGACTTGAGAACCTCATCTGTTTTTTGTTTTTCCGTCGGTTAAAAATATTATGTTACTGAATAATTTAGAATAAAGTAGAGTCCTATTACAAGTACTTATAACAAGATTATGGATTTATAATTATCTGAAATAAATGAATACCTAGGTATATACTGTACAGCGGGCCTAACATTATAGACCAGGTGTTAAACTAACCCCGAGAGATAAAATTTTAAACCCCGCCATATCTTAACTCAAACGCTAACATGACTGACCACACAGATAAAATTAACACCAGGGTTAAGACGGTGTTAAAAAAGATAAAACTGTGTTACTACAGTAATTAAAATATTGTTTAATAATTCAGTTCATTCGTTCATTTTCGCAATGTGACAGAAACAACCATGCATAGATTTCCTTAAACATACATAGCTAGCTTTAAAAACAGTCCTGGACGATTTGCATCTGTAGTTTCCGAACGAAAATCAACTAAATTTGACACTTGACAGTTGAAAATTTTGAAATTGACAGCGATCAGACATGAAGACCTGTTACAATTTTAGTAAACAAAAGGAAAGCAAAAGCCTGAAATAAACCGAAGTTGCCGAAATGCCGCCGAAAGAAAAACAGGTGTAAGTATTATATAATTCTGTAAATATATTTTCTATTTATTTTACCTGCTCCAGAATTTATGGCGAATAACAGGTAGTTTGGTAAAATGACAAACTGGAACCATGGTTGCAGGACCCAAATGGTAACTAAAATCATCCGAAGATCGTCGACAACCTTCATCAATAAATGTGTGCTTGACTGTATGCAGTTAACTTGATAACATTGACTAGATAATTGATTATTAAAATTATTGTTTCAGGCGTTGCACAATGGTGCAAAAACTCATTGGTACATACATGGCTAACGCTGAGGTACGAACTCGGTACCTCACGAACTCACGATAACGGGTCTACCTCTATGCACTAAGCCTCCCAATGCTCTATGTATCCCTAATAATAAACATATTTTTCTTATTCCTTCTCCAGGCAGAGGTTATCAAAAACATAAATGGGAAATGAGGGCTTCAATATTATGATATACTATACCTTGGTTGTTGACTTCAATGTTGTTGATTTTATGTAGTATGTCTCCATGTATGAGACCTCTTTAACCCTCTTTATTCTGTGCTCATATCAAATAATAAGATAGAATAAAGTAAACAAGTAAATGAAACAATTATTTATTAGTATAGCACATTTAGCTTGAGCCACTCTTAAAATCAAAGCATTAACAGTTCTAGAGCATATTCTAAATCACCTGTAAATCAAAATAGTAACCAATTTGTTTCATTTTCAGATATGCACCAAGGCGCCGGCGTACCTCGAATTATTAGTACCTCACACCTACGACAAATAATTAAACTTATTATCATAGCCTAATACACAACCACTTCGCTGTATTGTACTTTTTAATAAACATATTTTATGGCTATGCAGTTGTATATTATTTTAAATAAATCAACCTTTGCAAGCCCAAACTGCAATTTTCTGTATCATGAATTGAAACTGAAACACTCTTTACAAACTCAAACCTTATAAAAGTTATAAACGTGGGTGGCAATTATTATTAATTATTACAGTGTGCTTATTTCAGTACCAATGAGCAGACTTGACTGGGGTAGTACTATAGGGACGTGAGGTACCTAGGGCTTCAAAATAACAAGCTAGCGCATAAGTTTAAGAACTTTATAATTTATTCTAGTTTATATTCCAATTCATACATTGCATGTCAATCTAAAAATCAAAATAAGTCCCTTTTCTTCTTCTACTACAAACTGCCACTCTTGTTGCCGTGGTCAGCTCTGGAAGAGGCTGTAAGGAAACCTAAAGGTCCTTACAATACCTTGCTTAGACAGAATACCGACATGAAGTAGTATACATTTCGTTTCGTGCGATTAATGATGATCCGAAGGCCCAGCGACAGGGTGGGCGGCTAAACGTTGACAACGGATTAGCGACTGCAGGGTTGGTGGTTACCATTAGCGGGAGTGATCACTTCCCATAAGGTGACTGGCATGCGTCTGTCTTTTCCATAAAATAAACAAATCACTGTAGTATCGTTTTTATCATTTATTTATTTGCTATTATCACGGGGTCACACACGGCTCAATAGAGTAAGTAAAGAAGTGTGCTCGTCACATTCCACAAAAACATTGGTCAATTATTACACGTAATACAACAGTTTGGTAACTATCCCACTGAAATAATAACCTTTGTGATGATAAAATCTAATATTACAAAGTAAAGACACTGTTTAAATAAAATAAAATATCTTATACCCACCTTCGACGACCCAGATAAAGTAACCCGTTTTATCTCGATTAACTGTCAAAATGACGTTAGGTTCATCACCGAACGTGGCCGGTCATGTTAGGCAAAAGGATAAACTAACCCTAACACCTGTCAAAAGAGTGTTTAACACCGTGACACGTGCGGTTATGTTGCCACCGGGGATAAGGCTAGTTTATCCACGATGGGAGTGTTAAAAACAGATAAAGTGGCTGTCATGTTAGGGCCGCAGCACTGCACTGTACTACGCCGTACTGTATAGCATAGTATGTACTGCACTGTACTGCACAGTACTGCACAGTACTGCACAGTACTGCACAGTACTGCACAGTACTGCACAGTACTGCACAGTACTGTACTGTACTGTACTATGAACTGTACTGTAAACGTACTGTATGACACTAAACTGTGTTATACTATACTATACTGTACTGTACTGCTCTATACTAATCGCCATTATTTTCACATAATTATTACAGCTGTTTGTATGTAGTGGAGTTTGGGCGAATACTTTCGTATTTGGACTAGGTGCTGGTGCTCCCGCCGTACTAATTCCTCAAATAAGACAAGAGGCAAATTCCACCGCGGCCGTCAGCAATGAGATGGCGTCCTGGATAAGTAATAAATATATTTTTTATTATTGATAATGGATTAGTTACAGTTATAACATAGTTACAATAATTGAAAAGGGCATGATAAGATGTTTTGGGGATGTAGAAAGGTGGATGAAAGAAGATTAACAAAAGGGTGTATAAAAGGAGAGTGGATGGAAAAATGGGAAGGAGAAGACCTCGGCGAACGTACTCCGATCAAATCGGAAACATTCTAGTGGAAGGTCAGGTCTGGAGTATCCTAAACCGCAAGCATGTAGAATGTTATGAGAGTAAGTGAAGCAAAGGTTGTATGGGTTTTCACTTAATCATAGACACACCTGATGCAAAGTGTTGACAAGGGCGAAGATGGGATGCAATTACCTACAAAAATGCCTTATTTAAGAAAGAAAGAATTAAACTACTCATTAAGAGGTATGGTGGAATTTACTAAATTGTTGCTTTCATTGTACCAAAGTTGCCGGTTGGTTTCGGGGCTATCACGCATTTTGATTGATTACAGACGAAAACCAAACGAAAAGATTGATGTTAGACCAAATTAGCACAGCAAATTAAACCAATATTTGTAATATCTACTATTCGTTTTGTTCATTTAACCATAGCGTTAGTAGCAACTACATTTTGTCACTTTTTTGTTTTGAGATTTCAAACAACAATGTTTTATAATATTGAGTATGGATTCCTTTTAAATCACCCAACCTTCATTGGTTGAGTAACTCAAAGTCTTCAATGCTCCAAATAATCAATTTGAGAAGATACAAATAAATAATATCCAATTTTTTTACAGCTTCTGGATCACACATGTCATCACTTGCTTGGATACTGCTGTTACCCTTCCTGGCAGAGATGTATGGGCGAAGATTATCCTTTATAATTGCTGCAGCGTCCTCTTTAGTCGGTTTTATAGTATTTTACTGTAGCACCACGGTACTACAAATTTTAATCGGAGAACTGTTGATTGGAGCAGCATTAGGAGCGATGAGCATTGTTTCGCCAATGATCATCACAGAGTACATGACCCCGAGGTACCGAGGTGTGTTTTTGGCTATGAAATATGCAAGCCATTTCTGGGGCGTTTGGATTGCAAATACAATTGGGACGTATGTACATTGGAGGAACATAGGAACCTTTGGAATTTTATGCTCAGCCTTCACCATGACAGCCGTGTTTTGGCCTGAATCTCCTGACTGGCTAGCGACGAAAGGCCAATTCGAGAAGTGCAGTGATACACACAGATGGTTAAAAGGCACTAGTGTCCAATCAGAAGATGAACTCAAGTCTCGAATTACTTCTGAGAAACAAGCAAGAGAAGAAACTGTTAATAAGCGTTCTATTTGCCGAAGACTAATAATCACTTTTAAAGACAGACAGTTCTACAGACCATTCTGTTTATGCTTAATACTATTGTTACTCTTAGCTTTCTCAGGAAAACCAATTTGCACGTTGTATTCCCTGGTGATGATAAAAAAGATAACACACAATACTAGTACGGCTTACTCAGGGATGCTTATCCTGGACGGCCTCACCGTAGCTTCAGCCTACGTCGGCTGTGGTTTAACTAGAGTTTTTAAACGAAAGTGTTTCTTCCTTGTGACTTCTTTCATAAGTATAGTATTTATGCTAGTGATATCACTACAGCTGTATTTAATTAAACTGGGTATCATTTCGGGAAACAATGTTCTGTCCATCGTATTACTTTCTGGTTATTCAATAACTGTGAGCCTTGGACCTATGATTTTAGCAGGAGCTATAGTAAGCGAATTATTGCCTCTAAAGTATAAGGCTTCAATGCTAGTTATGGTGGCACTGTTAGGCAATTTATTTGTCGCTATATTTCTTAAAACGTCTCTCTTAACATTCGAAGCACTTGGTATGCACGGAACATTCCTGTTGTATGGACTGCCTTCATTGTTTTTCTTGACTTTGTTGTACAAATATTTACCTGAAACCAAAGACAAAACACAACAAGAAATTGAAATGTGTTTGGTAACATCTAACGCAGTAAAAAAATATGGGCGGACTGAGGTGTTGGTTAAGCCTCAGACTGATACTTGATAGATGGAAAAGTCAAGACTAATTAAAGTTTACTGTAAAAATGAGTGAGAGAGCCAATGCAACTGTGTTTTAAGTTAAAATTATGTAAATTAACATCACGTTATCCTGTTAAAGTATAATGTTGACTTCTAATAAAGCATTGCTTATCCAATTATAGTATTTTATTTGTTTTTCCCGTAACAAAAATAAACGCAGACCAGGAGACCTAGCTTTTAAGTATCGCTGTCATAATCATAAAGCATTATATCCCTTTCTAACTACTAAGCGTGTGCGAGAGGGACGGAAACGTTTATGCGCATGGTAAACGCTAGCGTGCTACTAGAGCAGGCATGGTTTGTCTGTTTTTGGAATCAAAGTAGAAAAATGTATAATAACCTCGTTCCTATAGGCATTGAAACCAATGTGTAACATATTGTTTGTTAAAATGTGTTTGTAAACCGTTCGTATCGCATGCCTATTCGAACAATTCACAACTACATGCAAGAGCTTAAGTTTTTTATCTATAGAAATAAGATTACATACACTATAGTTAAGCTCAATTGAAAATACCAAAGTCTATTAACATCTAACATGGCACATTCATTCCCGCCGTCCGCGTTCGATACCAGATATTTGGCAAATTGCCGATCAGATATACATTTATTACGGAACTTGGAGCCTTACTGCAATGAGTTTTATGTGTGTGATTGCGATACGATTTCAGCAGACGTGGCTGGCCTAGTTTCATTTGAATTAGTATTATAGAATGGTTCTGATGTGCTGGAAAACTTGGAACTAACATCGAACTCGTTGTTATACATAATATTTTGCAAAAAAGAAAGAAATACCGTTTATGCAGCAGCTTACAATAAAACCGCCATAGACAACAGTACATTATGTAAGCTTTATTATGAGTAATGATTGATAAATTATATATGTAATGCAAATTTGTGATAATTTCAATGAAGACTTTAATTATTGAAACTATTTTTCTGGAAGAAAAAAAAAGATAAACTGCTGAGCAGATTCTTCCATTTTCCGAAGCGCTAGTAGATTCAGACATGTAAAAGAGCCTATATGGCCTACTTGCAAAAAATAAATTTTTCATTTTCATTTTCATTCATTTTCATTTTCATTTTCATTTTCATTTTCATTTTCTCTTTATTGGTGACTTTTTATGCCAATCTGCATCTTATACATATACATGTAATTCCGCACATAAATATTCGTATGCCCTTGGTATACAATATACCAGTATACTGTAATCTCTATAACAACAACAGCGGTGCATACATATTGCTTGTACAGTCGCGTTCATAAATATATGACCATTTCCAAGGCTTCATAAATATCCGTATACAGATATTTATGAAGAATTTCTAATTTTGAATGACATTTATCGAAAAGAGTGCCGTACTGTCAAATGAGGGCTTCAGGTTGTTAAATATATGTGTTCGAACTTTGTATAAATATTTATGTACTTCAACTTGTGTTCATCAAAAACCATTGTTTACATATTCATGGGTTTCTAGTTGCTCACATATTAGTAAAAGGCATACTCAGATATAGATAAGGCTCAGATGAATATGGCGGTGGAAACGTTCACATATTTTTGATTGCTTTGGCTAGATATTTCTGCGCCCGTATCTGTACAGATATTTATGAAGCCTTGGGAATGCTCATATATTTATGAACTCGACTGTACCTACCGATGTTTCAACGACTACAGATATTATTATATTGATCGATTCAAATCGTTTGGCAATACCGTAGCCAAAATGGCTTCTATTCAACAAAACAGTTGCAATGCCAACTGCACTGGTTTACAGTGAAGCCACTTTGCAATTGTCACTTTGCAGTATACTTAGCTAGAAACTGATCAAAGGGTTACTGTGCATCTGAAAAAAAACTACTCTGGAACTAGCCTAGCTTTCAACCCTAGAACGTCCACTGCTAAATAGAGGCGTCCCAAAAGACTTGCACAAACAGTCTTAAGTACGCCTTCGGCAACCAGTGTCCAGCAACATTTACCAAGCCAAGTCCTTCTTCTAGGAAGCCGATCTCCGACGCGTCTCCGTTTCCGTAATATTAATTCACTAAAATGGGTCAAACTCTAAGCGTTTCTAGTTAATTTAGAAAGGCAACCCACTCAGAAAAACAAGGCTTTACCAATCGCCATGACACTTACGTAACTTCATAAAAAACAACGTACAATAAATAATTCTCCGTCAGGCGTTAACACAAAAGGTAGCCCTATTGTCCTCTTAAAACAACCTACACAACCTCTCCCATTATTTATAATACGTCACAGCGTTTATTACAAGCACTTAATCGCGCCGTACCTCGCCCGGACACCCGCCGAGACATATTGGGCAGCAAATATGGTTTATTAGGGACCTGGGGTCTGGGCTATTCTCGAGGCTGAAAGATACCTAAGTCTTGTGGTAACGTTCTGCTGCGCTAAGTAATGGACGTCCCACGTCCGGTAAGCGAAAAGTTTTCCGCTGACGGGCGCTTTTTCGCAGCTTTGTTTTGAAGCTTTAGTTTGAAAGCTGTGTGTAAACGGAAAATATTCGGGGAGAAGTATTTTCATTTGGAACGCGCTCCATTAGTCGGTTAGTTATAATACAGCCACTAGATATTGGGAAGGATAATAGTATAATAGTATTTTATCTACACGTATATCATAAATGCTCTATAAAGCGTTCAGAAACCGTAGGCAATGACCAGCATTATAACAACCAATATTATTATGAGAATTTTTCTAATTTGTTTCTATATTTGTTCAAATTCCTTTTATATTACATTATTTTAATGTGTACAGTCTATAGATATTTAATAGGTACCTAGCACTAGTAGCTAGTAGCAATGCCCTATGGCTTCTGAACCCATCATAGAGTACTTATGATATGTGTGTAGATAACGTAATGTATGCAACTGTACATAATTAGGTCTTAAAATACTCGTGTGATCCTATTATGAAACTTGCTGACGCTCGTTTCATAAAACCACACTCGTGTTTTAAGACCCCTCATTATGCAACAGTCGCATAAAATACTATTATACAACGGTTGTTATAATGCTGGTCATTGCCTACGGTTTCTGAACGCATTATAGAGCATTTATGATATATGTGTAGATAAAACACTTTTTGGTCCACACTTGTACCTAGGCTGTCGTAAACTTTTTATTCTTAGTGCTTACTATTCTAGTATCGCTATTATTCTAGTATTTCTGGGGCACTAGCACGCTAGGTTTTATCGCTGACATCAAGCATGTTATGACCCTTTGTAACCAATATGCGTGTGTGAGAGAGGCAGATGGTTTACGCCGCGGTAAATGCTAGTCTGCTTCTATCGTTTATGGTGTTTTAGACTCCAATTGGACGAAACAATTTCTTTGTTTACTTGCAATTTCGTCCACATCGTCATTGTTTTAGCTTTCTTTTTAAACCGAGAGATTTACCGAGGCATCCAGTATGCATCATACGACCAGATAGCCTAGCGGTTAGTGACCTTGACTACAAAGCTAGAGGTTTTGATTTATTTAAAAATTACACCTCGTTGAGTTTCTTGCCGGTATCTTCTCATCAGAGGTTTTTCCGAACCGGTGGTAAATTTTTTTAAATTCAAAAGTGCTACCTGTAAGCCTAATCTGAATAAAACATTTTGACTTTGACTTTGACTTGGTTCCTAGTTCAAGTCGAGGGGCAAATGTTTGTATCATGAATGCAAATGTTTGTACCAGAGTCTTGGATGTTATACATATGTATTGAAATATATATTTATCTGTGTATATTTATGTATATCCGTCGTCCAGTATAACACAAGCAGCTTAGTGGCTTTATTTGGGACTAGGTCAATTGGTGTGAATTGTCCCAAAATACTTATTGATTTATTTATTTATTATGTTTAGTGGGGGTTTTTGATTATATTCGACACATATTATGTATTTGTTATGTTCATACTACTCTAGGTGATGTGTGTATGAAAATTGTGTTAAGAAGTCTTAATAAGTATGTTTTTTTTCTTTCTTTCTTACTTAATCCATTTCTAACATATTCACTTAATCAAACCGGGTCATGGTTTAAAATAGTACATCGAATTCTTTACGATTAAAAGCATAATGCCCAAATGTACCAAAAGGATGAAACGTCAACGCCAACGCCATATTTAAAACAAAAGAAATTTTGTTTCTAAACTTGGCATTATCTGTGGCAGTAACAAAGCGGTCTGCTCAAACTCGGCGTCCCTTAAACTTAGTACCAATCTTCTTGATATTATCCATCTAGTTATCATCGTTTAAGAAAACTTGTCCAGTTACCCGGGATTCTCCCCGATCCGCGTAACTTTCAAATCCCGGGAAAGTTCTCTTTTATAGTTTGTCTCGCTATAACGGACTATAATAGGCTAGTTAGCGCATGGCAACACTGGCTGGGAGATAACTTCGTTTCGCAATGTTGGCGGAACTTGGTGTTTGTAGTTGTCAATTTCAAATGAAGGTTTCTCATGTTCTTCTTATCTGATTAGTGATACAAATTTTCCTACCATGTTAATAATAAATTTGCATCCTTGCGAAATCAAGATTAAATTCATCAGATTTAGGTAAGACCTCCAGCAATACAACTGTGAAAACTGCGTTCGATTTTATGGCGTGATGGGCGTACAAAATATGTTGACAGACAGACAGACAAAAAGTCTAAAGATAAGTTTTGGCTTTATAGCTTTGTACAGACATCGGCTAGTTAAAATTTTATTATTATCTATAGATCGTAAATAATGTGTATTTAAAATAACCTACGTAAAATAAACGTCAAAGGGGTAGATACGGAAGCCTATTTCTAAGATATTTATAGTTAAAACTTCTTATTCATTCGTTGTTAAATGTTACTAATGTTACGCTACTAAATGACTTCTTTGTGATATATTTGTTAGCACGTTCTCGTTTTTTGAAAATAGTGCTTTTGTAATCAGACTTAATGCAATAAGAAGATTGTTAACAATATTTCTGATCCTAAACAAATGAGGTAAGCAAGTTATAAGTACATTTGTTTACGTCTGCAATACAAGTTATACTTAGAGAAGCACATACAGAAGAACGCTCCTTAAAACTAAACGCCGTTTTAGTTAAAGAGACGTTTTTGTTTGAGGTAAGTTATTTTGTCGTAAGCATAAGTTTAAAACCGAAGTGACATCATTTTTGCCTCTGGCAACCCAATCAAAGACAAGTTGCCCCAAAGCCCAAGTTCAAGAACACCCCATTCACAGCACTATCTGCAATAAAACATGTCCCCGTACGTTTATCAGTGGCATAATGTGCGGCCCGTGCACCGCCCTCGACCCTTCTCATCCGCAGGCTTCGGGGGGACAGACCACAACTGTGGGTACAACGTGTTTTGAAGTTAAAGCCGGATACATAATAAGGACGTAATGGACATAAAAATGTTCCCTAAAAAAATCTCCAAGAGCGTTCGCTACGTCGCGCGGGTGCACGGAGCGGGTGCACGCCTATCGAACAAATAGTATGAGCTCGCATCGCACGCGCGAGTTAGCGGACGCTCTCATGCTATTTTCTACAGCATGTAACAAAAACCCTGTAGGTCCGATTAAGGGGATGTATATTAAAATGTGGAGATACCATTTAAATTGTTTAAAAATAGATATGTCCAATAAATATAAAGTTACATAAGGAAAACCATTTAACACTTAATGCTTAAGAAAATGTTTACAACCCCAGGGTTTTGGTGCACCCGCTCCGTGCAACCGCTCCGTGCGCCTGCGCGATTTAGATGTATTTTTTGTATGAGATTATAGAGAGAGGGGCATATTAGGTACTTGGAAGATCTTTCACGCAAATTTCAAGAATCAATTGCAAGCGCCGTGTTGCAACGGCCTTGGTCATGGACTCAAAGAGAAGTAGTACAATGATTTTATCGCGTTACAGCTCAGAATAGATAATAGTGTAACAGTCCCGTTTGTTATACGGCCTTCGCTTAGTTGCGCGGGTGCACGGAGCGGGGGCACGTCTTTTGAACAATAACACAGAATAAATAATAGTACTAACGTACAGAAACTTCTCTTTTTCGACAACCATTAAACGAATTCCAACTTTATGCTCATGAACAAAAAGTTCGTATTACTTCATAAACATTCGCCAGGCGGCATGCGTCAAAAGGAAGGCGCCGCCCGCGCCCGCCTTCCACCCGCAATGCCCTGGCGCACCGCTCTAGCGTTGGGCAGCTTACTATAATACTATCACAACGCGCGGCATAGAGTGAGCGGGCGCGCGCGCGGTAAGCCGGCAACTTACTGCGATTAACCTATGCCATAGGTGATGCGGCGAGCGCGCCTATAGTGCGGAGTGGAACCCCCCTGACAATAGTATGAGCTCCCGCGGGAGTTAGCGGACGCTCTTACCCTATTTTTCATTAGGCGTGCACCCGCGCGACTTAGAGAAGGCCCATAACCATTGCACTGTCAGTTGTAAGCTATACCGCAAACGCCCGGGGACGCGGCAAACATCTTGGGGTAATTCCGGTGTAAATAGGGTTTTGGGTATTTGGTTTGAAACGAAAATGCCCCAACTTGTTGTCGAGAAAAATGGAACGCGAGAGGGGCACGTAGAAGCTGCTTTATTTAACATTTTGATGACGGGTTTATTTCGAGCCTGGACTTTTTAACCACCAGGGAATTGTGGGGCGACGATGGTGTTGGATTTCGAGTTTTTTTGGAAACGTAGATTATTAATAACGTTATCGGGACTTAAACGCGATAAAAATATATTGATAATTTGCAACGGCCGTTGAAACATGGCCGAAACGTCGAGGTAAATTATCGATATATTTTTTATTGCGTTAAAGTCCCGATAACGTTATAAATATGTGTGAAAATCGCGAAACAATTAAAACAAGTTAACGCAAATTAGGTTTGTAACCAGCCAGTAGTCCTTGATTACAAACGCTTCTTAACTTATTCTCTTCGTAAAAAAAATGCTACACTCGCTTTTTTAATTCCCTGGAGTTCTGGCACCTGTCATTATAAGACGTTTCTGGGATGAGAAACATTTTTTCTACTGTACAAGTTATTGGTAGAAAACAGAAACGTAACAAAAACCAAACCAACGGACTAGCAGCAATAAAATTAACGAAAACTGCAAAAATATCACGGACAAAGAAGTCCAAGCTTATTCTAGAATTAAAATAAGAATCCGAATGACATAGCATACAATAATTTTGTATAGTTTGATGGGAAAATAACAGTTGATAGCTGACGTTTTGCGGTCTATTTTTGTAAGATTTTAAATAATGGAATAACAATTACGAAATAAATTGTGTGTGGATAAAATATTTAAAAATAATCTTAAACCGAAGGTTTGTAATATGTGATCAGAATGATACCCATAACAATTTATTTTTTCCTCAGAATATAATTAAATATTTTATTATGTCTCAGTCGTGCGATTTAAAATTAAATCAAGTTTGTTTTAATTAATAATACATTGAAGTGATTGTAAAGTTATATATTTCAATTACAACATTTATGTTTTGCATTTATTTTTCTTCGTATTTCTCACCACAGTTTCAAAAAATATTTTTTTGCCTGGTAATACCAAGAAACGTCAGAATTCCACGGAATAATAAATTTGACCTTAGTTTTTTTTATATTCTTTCTGGTTTTGACATTACTTTTGATCTCTCAGTCTTGTACCTGACGTATTAAAGTCGGGTTCAATAAAAACGACCAATGTTGTAAACAAATACGGATGACAAAATTTGTTCAACAAAAGTTGTTATTAAGATAACAAATCATCATCATCATATCAGCCGGAAGACGCCCACTGCTGGGCATAGGCCTTCCCCAAGGATCTCCATGACGGGCGGTCTTGTGCTGCTCGCATCCACCAGATCGTCGGTCCACCTTGTGGGAGGCCTACCAACTCCTCGTCTTTCGGTACGTGGAATAACAAGTAACCAGTAGATATTTTTACATAAAACGAATAAAAACACAAGGATAAAGTGTATCGGCAATGGGGACGATATACTCGTTGTTCAAAAGTGCATAATTATGGAAAGATGGTTAATTGGTTTGTTGAAAACATTAGCAATTTCTATTGAACCCGACTTTAAGTCATCGTTTTAAGTCGTTCACCACTTTATCATTTATTATCATTAAACAAAATAATATTTAAATTTTTTCAAAAACAAACATCTAACTTTGTTTGGGGGACGAGCGTTGCTTATTCTAAGCCACAGGTTTTTACCTATTTAGGGAGTAGACTTCTAGCGATAAGGAACTTTTATAAAAATATGTTTTTATGAAATAAAATATTCTTATTCTAAGTCCTGCCGAGACTTTCCGTATTCAGAGCAATCGTCGACAACATTATCTCTTGTTTTACTCGCATGTCGGTATCTTCTCGTAAATAACCTTAGTGGGTAATTTAATTACTTCTTACCCCAGCAGAAACCATTTTGAACGTATCAAACACACACCTTAAATCAAATCGGCGTTCCAGTCAAACTAATTAAAACAATTTATTGCTCGCCAAAAGGGCTAACTTAGTTGGGGTCAATATCCGGGTGCCCGGGCAGCCGCGCCAATACCCGGGCATGTTTGACGACAAGTAATTTGGGTAAGTGTTGTCAGCGGCCGGGTAATCGGGGAGCCGTATGGCTGGTGCAAATATACGGTAGGGATGGTCGCGTTGGATATGTAATTATTTTTAAGTACGCCTGTGGAACCCATATTTCATGATTCTAGGTCAACGGAAAGTACTTTGACCTAGAATGTGGCTAGAAGCAAGGTCACACAGCGCAAGTAAAGGAGAAAAAGTCCGAAAATAGTTAGTTGCAGTTTGCAAATTACAAACTTACTTTTGCAGTTGTAGAATTAACCTTGATGTAAATCGACGCATGGACAAATATTTTTTCAACTGTAAAGTTAAGTTTGTCTTTCAATTTGACGTAATAGTTTATTTAGTTTCAGTTTACGAACTTCAGAACAATAGTCGTGACTATTTTGGCCTCTTGTCTTAGTAGTTGGGTTGATTTGCCCCGTTATTGGATCAACTTTGCATTAGATTCTAATGTGTTGGTTTAAAGCTCAAAATTTGGTACCGAACAAAACAACCGAACTACTGAGACAAGAGATATTTTGGTGACAGTAGCAGTTGCACTTGCCCGGGTTTTTTTTACTGCATGTCCTCAAATCTGCAAACTCGTCCTCGCATCAATAGTTCCCGCTACCCGGATATCGGGTCCCTTGGGGCACACCTGCAGCGTCCGCGTAACTCTCACCATATTACCCGGATCTCGTCTAGTCGCAGGAGGCTATCAACGCATTAAGAATACTACTTACTATCTGACGTGATTCTTTAGTTTTTAATTTCGTAAAGGTGAATCTTTTGTTTGATTGTAGGTTACGCTTGGATTAAATTTAGATCCTTAATTAATATAGTGTCTCGAGATTTCATAAAATACTTTTGATTCTAGTATTAAGGCTGTATGTACAATGCCAAGGCGTGAATTTTCCATCGTCACTGTTGACAGACTACCTACTCTTGCCTTATGCACAATTCTACATACCTACAATACGCTTGTGAACAACATGAGATATATTTTTTAATGATATAGGAGGCAAACAAGCTTGTGGGTCACCTGATGGTGATGGTGATGGTGGCGATGATTTACTATAAGTCCTCAAATCTGCATACTCATCCTCGCGTCAATAGCACCCGCTACCCGGATATCGGGTCCCTTGGGGCGCACCTGCAGCGTCCGCGTAACTCGCGCCGCATTACCCGGGCCTTGTCGAGCCAACCAACATGGTAAGAGTGCCGCCATTACGAGTGATTTATTTGTTTTTAATGTACGCACTTATGTTACTAGCTGCTAACCGTGGCTTTGTACGCAGTTAGAGAATTGTTGGTTTCGCGGGTGGTAGGACCTTGTGCAAGGTCTGTCCAGATCGCTACCACCATCTTGCTCGCTAATCCTGCCACTAAGCAGCAGTGCTTACACTTTTGTTTTCCGGCGTGGAGAGCAAGACAGCCAGTGCAATTACTGACACAAGAGGTATTCCATCTTAGCCGTCTGGGTTGGCAACGTATCTGCAATCTCTTTAGTGTTGCAGGTGTTTATAGGCAGTGGTGATCACTTACAATCAGGTGATCCACTAGCTCGTTTGCCTTCCTATGTTGTATAAAAAAAATGTTAGTTAAAAGTGCATGACAGTTTGACACTGAAAAAAGTTAGGTTAAAATTTACCAGATGCCGCGCTATACGTAGTGCTACAAAAATGTGGTCTGTACTACATATTTTATTTACTTATTAATCTTATTATTTTACTTTGACACGGTTCTATGGTTGATAGAACATAGCATACAATTTCACAGCAAATTGCCTTTATGTCGCGGCCTGCCATTTTGCTTTTTAATTGCGTATTATTAAATTCCTCTGAACTCTTCCAAAGTTTTCCAATAAATTCAATTTAAAATATTTTGCGCTTGACATTATTATCATACTTTGTTAATGAAAAGGCGTAAAAGCCAAACCTAATGGATTTTACTGTGTTGTTAGGGTTCCGCAGTCAAACTAGAAACCCATATAATTTCCCTATGTCCGTCAGTCTACATGTCTGTTTGCCGCACTCACGTTGTTTTAAAAATATATAGAATTTACAAAGCTGAAATTTTACGGGTGATATATATATATGAATAGCTATCAATACGACGCACAAATACCAAAAGTAAAATTGGTAAGAAAAAATTGTTTAGGGCTCACATTTCGCCAGGGAGTTGCGGGGGGAAGGCGGCCACGGGCGGCGCGTTCCTTTTAACGCGAGCCGCCTGATGAATGTGTGTGAAGTTATATGAACTTTTTGAGAGTGTCAATAAAGTTGGAATTCGTTTAATAGCGGTCGTAAAAGAGAAGTTTCTGTATGTTAGTACCTACTCTTATTTATTCTGTGGTTTTAGTCTATAGCAATGGGTATGGAACCTTACACTAAGCTCTAAATAATTAAAAGCTGTAGCTGAAAAAGCTGTAAAATAACATTGCAACTTTCTTTTGACTTGACACTGGATACATTGAATTTCTTGTCGGTATCTTCTCATCCGAGGTTTTCCGATCCGGTGGTAAATTCTCTGACATTCATAAGTGCTTGCTGTTAGCCTAATCTGAATAAAGATATTTTGACTTTGACTTAGCTATACATATTTTTCATTTTTCTTTTGACCGTTTTTCTATTTGGAAATAATAGTATTTTATGCAACTGTTGCATAATGAGGGGTCTTAAAACACGAGTGTGGTTTTATGAAACGAGCGTCAGCGAGTTTCATAATAGGATCACACGAGTGTTTTAAGCCCTAATTATGTACAGTTGCATACATTACTTTATCTACACACATATCATAAGTACTCTATGATGGGTTCAGAAGCCATAGGGCAATGACCTGCATTGCTACTAGCTACTAGTGCCAGGTACCTATTAAATATCTATAGACTAATGTGTACACATTAAAATAACGTAATAAAAAATGAATTTGAACAAACATAGAAACAAATTAGAAAAATTCTCATAATAATATTGGTTGTTATAATGCTGGTCATTGCCTACGGTTTCTGGACGCATTATAGATACATGTGTAGATAAAAATAGCTACACGGTTCACCGTCGCACACGCCTCATGAACTCGTCCGCGATCTATTAGAAACTTTTATAATTTTCTTCTCCAATTAAATTCCATTACAGCATCATTTATTAATAACTGCACCGCCGCTACTACCGGTTATTTCCACGCGAGTTACCAATAGTTTACAAAGTTGTTTTAAACTTGAACTCTACTAGACTAATTTGAGCTTCACCTGGATGAGATATTAAATATCCAAGCGATAGTTCTTCATCGACATCTATTGCTAAGTATAGTAATTTTACAAATGTAAAAGTAATGATGTATGAATGTTTGTTCCTTAATCACGCCTGTTAATGCGTGGCTGGACCGATTTTCAATTTGGCAGGCAAATAGATCATGTCGTGGATTAAAAGATAGCATACTATTTATCCCGTAAAATGTAAAGAAAACAATACTACGCGGGCAAAGCGGAAGGTAAACGCTTGTCAGTGTTGCCAGATCTGATTTTTCGGGGGATTTACTGATTTTTCCAGAATTCTACTGATCTACTGATTTTAACTAAAAGTCTACTGATTTTTTAAAATACTATCTTTTCTTTAAAAGATGATATGTAATGTAAAAACCTGAGTGAAATGACACACAAAATTATCATGGTTTGGTTGGCACTATAAAATTGTCATCATAAAATAGACTTAACGGGGTGGACGCATAGTTAATCTTGCTCCACAGTCAGCGAAATAAACCGGTTTGACACACTACGCCAAAATGGTTACATGACTAAATTAAATATCACTTAATAGGATTAATAGAGAAAGCAATACCATTTCTGTTTCACTTATGCGTATTTGTATATAATATATACAAATTGTTTTTTTTTAATCAAAAATGCATCTACTGATTTTTTGAAAATTTACCCCATACATCTACTGATTTTTTCTAGTTGCATCTTCTGATTTTTCAAAAATGGACCTGGCAATACTGATGCTTGTACACTCAGCCAATTTAATTCAAATGCCACTGTAAAACTTTTTCGCCATAAATTTCATAATGACTTCTGAATAAATAATAAATATAATAATAAATAATATATATTTATCTGTAATTCTGTCAAATCGTAATGTGGTATTCAATAAAGCATATTGTATTGTATTGTAATAAAATAAATAACAAATAGTATAAGAGATTAATTTAAGAACAACTCTTTGTGAGGGGCTGGAGTCAGAACTAGGAAAGATCCTGTACTACAAACCTCCAGGCCCCCATCCCAGGTACATGTGCGATATATGTGTAGACAACAATGTTCAATATGTGTAACTAAGTTAGGGTACAGTCTCCCAATGTCACAATATCTCAGCGATCGCGATGACACATTGTGACAACGTTCTACAGTGGTCCATGAATTAA
Source organism: Ditula angustiorana (assembly GCA_963691745.1). Taxonomy (NCBI): domain Eukaryota; kingdom Metazoa; phylum Arthropoda; class Insecta; order Lepidoptera; family Tortricidae; genus Ditula; species Ditula angustiorana. Next base: position 678,196 of record OY829473.1, read on the forward strand.
ATGGGTTGTCTGAACATTAGTATATGAGAAATTCAAATATTTATTGTCCTATAATATAATTCGAGCTGTTATGTACTTAATAGTGCTGTAATTCGTAATTGGACGAGTTTGAGAACATAATGAACGCGAACGGTTGCATTTAATTACGCTAAAACCACGGATTTGTACTAAATTTATGTAGCTTTGAACAATTTAATAGTGTAAATGTGCCGATAATATACGGAATTGCAGTGAAATAATATGTAGTCTGTAATGAGGCACAGATCTAGTGAATAATCGTTTGCTATGGGGAAAACTCGGAAACAGAGTGTTAGCTAGCACCGACCTATAAGTAATGGACTTCTAGTCAGCGTTTAAAATCGACAATCGCTCGCGCTGTCAGTCTGTCGGACCGGCGGCGCTGCTGTCAATACTATTTTGTAAAAATAACCTACCTAGACGTAAAGTTACATCCAATGTACCATCCATATTTATATTGTACATGACTTGACAGTGAATAAATGAAATGAAAGTTGTAAATCCAATGACTATAAAAATGGTAAACTAATAGTTTACATTTGTGACATTGGCGTCAACCTATATTCTCATGTCGGGCCGTTTTTCTCCTGTCATTTAGTATGACACTGTACACCCGTGCATTATAATTTCATTGGGTAGCTAGCCATCGCAAAGGAGCGTTGCTACAACGCTGCCAGCCTTTTGGGCACCATGCCACGAGGTCCTATTGAGATTTAGTTAAGCTTTTATTTCGTGTTAGTTTTATCTGTATATATTGTTGTGAAGGATAAGCAAGCCGCTTTTCTTATTGCATTACTGGCCATTGTGAACCTCGTGACAGCAGCCCAGCTCGAAGAAGTATCAGATCACTTTTATTCGATTTCATTAGTATATTATAGTTTGCATCTTTCCTTTAATATAAAGAGTCCACTAGTTTGTCACAGTTGTGTTTAATATTGTACAATTATTCAATACGTTTATTAATAAAATAAATCCAGCGGGGGAATGCGGCTGACGTAATGGGGACCTTTGAGCCAGGCACAATTCGGGGGGGGGGGGGGATTTTTTAGTACGTAGTTTAAGTTTATTTTAAGGTTAGTTTTTTATTAAAAAGAAAATGGGTCATAATCTATTAGCAACATTTGACCTAAGCTAAAGCATTTAAAATACAAACAACATATTTTTTTATATCACTCGTATGATACCTCCAACACAGAAATACACCCAAAAACATTCGCTTTAAAACTTACAGCACTTTTCTTCCAACGAATTGAATTAGGTACCAAAAAAATGTCCCACATGTACCCGTTAGCAACTTTCCCAAAATGTTTCCGACGAGACAAACATGTTTATAAATTAGCCCCCACCTAAACGCCCCCCCCCCCCCCCCCCATGCCTCAGGTTACCCAACTCCCCCCACGGTTTCACTTACACGTTGCGATGAAATTAAGCCGTAAAACGTTGATGGTTTATAATATTTTGTATACTCAATCTGAGAATCGTGTGGGGTATAAAAATAAGTGAATTTGGGGGCAAAACACATCTGAGGTTAAAAATTTATGAGCCATTTGGTTTGCAAGAAAATTTTATGACAGCAACTCGGCTTCTATTAGGATTAATAAGGATTGTATGTAAGATGGTTTTGTCGTTTGTCGCCAGATTTTTCGTTGGCCAGATTTTTGTTTTAACTGGCCAAGTTTTTTTGGCCAAGTTTGAAAAACTGGAACAAAAATACATGGAAAATATATATGTCACACAGACGCTGTTTTCACATACAGAGACTGGTTTCGCGGAGTAGCAAGGTAAGTTGTTCCGAAATTGATACGGACTTCCACAAAATAATACCTGATTAAGTTAATTATTGGTCAAACTTGTTAAACTAAATTTGCGTCACTTTTTTATGACACCAGCTTTTACGGGTGTTAGGACCTGCATGGTCCATCCGGTCGCTACCACCACTTTTACTTTCTAATCTAGCCGCTAAGCAGCAGTGCTTGCACTGTTGTGTTCCGGGGTGGAGAGCAAGATAGCCGGTGCAATTACTGGCACAAGAGGTATTCCATTTTAACTTAGTCCCCTTGTGGCAGATGTCTCAGGTCCTCAACTCGATTGCTTACCTTCCTTTTTTATTCAAAAAAGCTCAATAAATTAAATTTGGGAAGTCGTGTCAAGTCTTCATATCTCACCAACTAGCTAAAATGCTGCAGTGTGACTGTACATACCACTTTGAATAGCTATCGCCCAACGATAACGGTAGTACAACTGTGCTAGCCGAGTATTTGATAAAAATGTTACGTACAATTTTGTCACCCAGTCTGCAAAGAGTGGAGTTATATCGCCGCAACAGTACTCTCAGAAAGATAATTCACTTTGTATACAAATGTGCGGCTGCAAAAGTCACGTAGTGGCGCGCCACTCTCGGGACTTCCAGTGCACTTTCGGATTTGATAGTCTGTGTCAAAGTGCAGGTTTACATGTAGATGAAAAACGCTACGTTTTCACGAATGAGATTTAAGACTTTTTAGAGTAGTTATATCTACACTAAAATAATAAAGAGGTAAACTTTGTTTGTTTTTTGTTTGTTAGTTTGTTTATATGTAGGGGGTAATCTCTGGAACTACTGAACCGATTTCAAAAATTCTTACACAGATAGAAAGCTACACTATTCCTGACGGACATAGGTTACTAATTTTACGTGAACGAAGTCGCGCGCGTCCGCTAGTAATATATCATTAAGAGGGGTATTAAGATGGCTTGGGTGTGTAAAGAGGTTAAAAAAAAGAAGATTAACAGAATGGGTGTATGAAACGAGATTTAATGGGAAAATGGGAAGGGGAAGACCTTAGCGAACGTACTTCGACCAAATCGGAGACATTCTAGAGGAAAGTCAGGTCACGACCCTAAACCGACGAGCATGCATAAAGAACGTAATGAGAGTAAGTGAAGCTAAGGTTGTATGTCAGGATCTTAGCAAGTGGAAATCCATGCTTAAAAATCTCACATTTTTTTCAGCGTTTTTAAGTTGTGTGTGATTACAACTTTACCGCCATCTCGTTTGTTTACGATCCGGTTTAGAGCGTCGCTGTACAAAGTTTCTTAGGACTGCCCATTTTGCTCCTAGCGGGCAGTTTCCTTACATTTGTGACTTGAATTGTTGTGACGGAATCTACTTACACCGCGTTTGGAAGCTGAAGTTGTGACACATGCCAAAACATACACAACAGAAATTCTGAGTAGAAATGAAATGAAATGAAAAACTTAATTTGCAAGTAGGCCACAGAGACATACATTTTTCAGGGTAATAGGGCCTTTCTCACTAATTCAACCGCTAAACAACAGAGGTTGCACTGTTGTGTTCCGGCGTGGGGAGTAAGACAGCCGGGGAAATTACTGGCACAAGAGGTACAGCATCTTAGCCCTCTGGGTTGGCAACGCATCTGCAAACTCTGTGTCTATGGGCGGTGGTAATAACTTACCATCAGGTAACCCACTTGTTTGTTTTCCTTCCTAGTATAGATACTATACGCCTCGAGCCTGACCTCCGCCGGGATTGAACCCGTCCGTGCGTGCACCACCGTCCAACGCCGGACCGGTCCAATATCGGACGTGCGACCCGGAGCCTGCATACGTAAAATGTGTAGACTAGGGTTATTGAAAATCATCGGATCTAAAGCCAGAATAAATTTGAAAAGAAATGAAAAAGATGTATCTAATTATTAGGGTTCCGTACCTCAAGGAACCCTTATAGTTTTCACTTCATTTTCCACCGTCTGTGGCGACTGTATGTCTATCAAGCTCGAAGTTGCTTCTTGTCAAATTTCAAGATGCTAAATCAACAGGAAATACACTATAGGTTTTGATTTCCTTGCGAGTTGGCAGACAAACAGACAGACGGTCGGAGGGACGGACAGGCAGTCAATATTTTACTCTAACAGGAGTCGATCCCATGACCACTAGCTTCCAAGTCACAGTGTACCTTCCGAGCCAAACGGTAGATATAAAAAGCTATGTCATAAAATTTACAAGCACTAAATCCGTTGCGATCGTAGGCCATCAGAATGACATATTTATAGTCAATAAGTCGTATAAAATCGACTCCCGCATCCGAGGTCATTGGAACAATTTGTAAGCCCTTTGTTATATTAGAAGAACCTACCCAAGTACAAAAGTCCCTCTTCGAACAACAATTAATTTTTTATAAGTTTTTGTAATCGTTTTTTTTTCGATTTTCATTTTGTATTTTTTTTATACAATCAAATTAAATTTAAAATGCTATATAATGAATAACAACACAAAGAAAAACTAGGGTAATGGCAGGACTCGAACCTGGCATTCCGTGCCTTGCGTTTGCCAGTTTTGCCACACTACCGCTGCCATACCCTGCGAATTTTGCAATGTGTATCGTCTTTACGGTCACTACGTTATTGATATTTGTTTGGGAAAACTACCCTCGGTGTCATCTATGAGAAACTTAATCAAGTTATCTCATTCAACTTGGTCATTTATGAATGCCCGTTAGCTGACGAGGGATGACGCCTTTTTTATAAGTACCAAACATTGCTCAAACGAAAAGATACACTGAATTTAGGGACAAACTTAACTTTGTCATTGGATAACTGTCGTCCCCGTACATGCCAAGTGTAAATATAGGCTTGTAACCGCAAAGAAAATTGTAATGCATCTACAAACGCACTTTTAGTTGAGTTAGCTTAGAGGTTTGATTTTTTTCACAGCTCGGACGGACTGTAGACTAAAGTTTTTGATGTTAATTTCAACTCGATACCTTCCACGCCTCGCTTAGAAAAAGGGGCTTGACAGACAAACAAACAGATAGGCAGACAGACAAACCCGCCAGACGGACGGACAACAAAGTGGTCTTACAAGGGCTTCCTTTTTAATTTTAAGGTACGGAACCCTGAAACTGAAACAGAGGATCATAATTTACACTTTCAACGATTTTTTTATTAATTATGTATAACCTCTATGTCGTCGCAGCTTTTGCGGGTGGTGGGATCTTGTGCAAGGTCCGCCCGGATCGCTACCACCATCTTGTTCGCTAATTCGGCCGCTAAACAGCAGTGTTTGCACTGTTGTGTTCCGGCATGGAGAGCCAGATAGCCGGTGACTGGGAGAAGAAGTACTTCATCTTAGCCCTCTGGGTTGGCAACGCATCTGCAACATCATTGGTGTTGCGAAGTCTATAGGCGGTGGTGATCACTTACCATCAGGTGATCCACTTGCTTGTTTGCCTTCCTATGTGGTATAAAAGAAGCTGTCATCAATGTATTATGTCTGTGTGTCACTTTAAGCGTCGAACCCGGTACCCGCTGGGAGCTCGCCCAGTTTTGGGCTTTATTCCTTTACACGCAATCGCAGATCCAGGAACAGCAGGTAAAAATAATAAAATAAATAAAAGTAGCAATAACCATGTGGAACTTACCCGACGATCAATAAATTAATTTAAAAAAATATGCAAGAAAATAGATGTTTATTTGGGCATTATGCCAAGCAACAAACGAGCATTAAAAAAAATTAGCTATGGTGAATTGTGGTTGTTCAGGAACGTAATTAAAAGACTGTTTACGTGACTTGAACTATTTTTTATTATTTAATTTAGATGAATTATTAGAGAATACATGTGGTTGAAAGAAAGGGTAATGCCAGAGAGAATGAAAAGAAGGATTGAATATACCTATTCATAGAGGTTCGTTCACGAACAGTGGTAAAGTCAAAACATGAGGGGGAAATTCAAAAATCGCTTCTTTCTACTATACAGGGAGTCCTTCTTGACTCTGGGAGCATTTACCAAATATTGAATTTTATAATCTGGATGGGAAATGCACTCAGAGTATAAACCGAGTCCCTGTTTATTAGAAAATCGCGGTTTTTGCATTTCCCCCATGTATCGACTTTACCCCAATTCACCTCAAGTATTTTAAATTTTTGGGTTTCATACCTAAAAGGCGTCCACGTGACCCTATTACCTATTAAGCTTTCGCTGTACGTCCGTCCGTCACAGGATTTTTTTCGAACCGTAATAAAATGCATTTAAACATCAAATAAATTTAAAATTAATTAATAAACGGATTGACGGCTTTTTTTTGGACGAAACCCTTCGTCTACGAGTCAGAATCGCACTTGACCGGATTTTCTTAAAACTTGTCAGTTTGCTCTATACCAACTCCCGAGTCACCTATTAAAATGAAATATTTTATTCAACGTATTATAGACAGCTGTCAAAAGATTACCGTTACAAATCGTGCCTATTAAAAAAACTACTGTCTACTGTGCCTCCCCCCACTGTAGCCACCACTTGTTATGACAGACGCGATGGATGGCGGCCATTATCCCCCCCCCCACATTACGCACAGTGATAAGTGATCATGGCCTCGGATTCATCACCTCTATCTACACACCTGACATTTTCAAATGGACTACTACGTTAGCAGCGGCAGTGTTAATAGATTTTCGTCGAGGAAAAAAGAAAATGGGCCAAGTCTTAGAAATAAAATGACGTGTTATCTTTTTGTATTACTTCAACTGGCTGTAATACAAGCCCAAAATGGACAAATAGCTAATAAAAATATACTTTAATTCATTTGTGTTTTTTTACATTTTTAATACCTAAATATTTATAAGTATTCACCGAAAGCAATATCGGGTAGTGTAGCTACTTGTTACATTACAGTATTAAGAAGTATTTGGTTAGTTTTCGAAAAAAATGGTTGTCACAAGATATTTATTTATCTTGTGTGAATTTACACCAACGATTTATCCCTAAATTAAACAACAAAAGCTTATTGTGTCATAACTACTCAACAATGCAAATACATACTTATATACACATCATGCTCAAATACACATATTACATCGATTACTGAAGTACAAACATTTATATTTATCATTTTTATTTATATTTTTTATTTATCATACAAATATTTACCCCCATCGGGATTCGAATTCAAAACCTCTAGCTTCGTGGACCGAGCCAAAACTGCATTATCCGTTATATCCGTCATTGCATTCAGAGAGACCTTATCTTTCACAAGGTCACTTATTTTTTTAGTTTCAGAAATATATCGACCAGGCCATCATTATAATAAATACCTTTTTTCAAAATTCAAAATTGCCTTTTGTGTAAAAAGTTATGTAATTATGACCAGCGTCTAATTAAAATTAAAGGCCTTTATAAGAGTTTTATTTCTTCAAAATTGTCGCCCGAAGTCATTTGACGGCGAAAACTTTCTGATCTCATAAGCCTTTCGGCCAAGAATGCCAAACTTCTGATCCAAACGGTAAACAGGAAAATAAAAGGAATGATAACCATCCGCTTTTTACGTAAACGTGAAAAATTCAATTAAAAATCAAAAAGAATTAACGCGAGTTAACTCCGCCTTAACTTCTCCCTTTTTAGCGTAAAAGCGTAACAACCGGAACAATTTTCTATTATAATCGACTCGATCTTGTCGTGTTAAGGTTGGAATTGAAGAGTTTTAATGCTTCGTTTGTAGCTTTTTGAATTTGCGGCTGAGTTTTGTTTCAGTTCTGAGCACAAGATGGTCCAGTATAGTAGGAAGTAAATCAATTATCTCAGAAACTGTAAATCTATACGATCAGAATTTACTACTCGGAACATCACTTGTAAACAAACTGGAACAAATTACCTTGCTACTCCGCGAAACCGGAATTTCGGGTTTCGCGGAGTAACAAGGTAATTTGTTCCAGTTTGTGGATATGGACCTCCGGAAAGTAACGCCTGAATCTATTAATTACAACACTTGTAGGTACCTGACTACTAGTAATTTTGTATCAAACTAAAATATTATAAATTAGAAAGTCTGTCTGCCCAGCTTTCACGCTTAAATGGCTGAACTGATTTGGATTTTGGTACAGGAATAGACTGACATCCGGGGACGGACATGTGCAACTTTTTCAAAATGTACCCCTAAGAGGATGAAGTAGGGGATGAAACTTCAAATGGAAAGTTTTAAGCTGTTTTTTGGGGTGGCAGAAGTTGCAGGGAAATCTTAATGAGGCGGGGAGATGTTTGCACATAGAAAATAATCAAAGGCTACTTTTTGTTCTGAAAAGATACGAAATCCTTGAGAACTACAGCAGTCAACCCCAGTAAAACGACATAATGCATAAGTTTGAGATTGACCATCAACACGATTTGACGTGAGAGTTCGCTCCCTTACGTCAATCAATACGTGTTGTTGTTTCTACAAGCGTCGACGCTGCCACAGTGCCGCTTTATCTAGGCACCTAGACCAATTAAACTTGGTCCGTCATTAGGGCCACTAGTCTACAAAACTTAAAATAGCTACAATTTGACATCATCATCATCATTTCGTTTAAGAGCTTAGCTCTTGTCGGTGGAGTAACCGCCATTTGTCTCTGTCCCCTGCCAAGGACCTGACTTCATGATACGACATGACATTAACTTTGTCCTTTACTTGAGCAAAGTAGGTGCTAGATCTTCCTCTTCCCCTTTTCCCTTCAATCTTCCCTTCGATGATGTTTTTTAGGAAGCTGTTATGTCCCATCAAGTGCCCTATCATTTTCCCTCGTCTATTTTCAATTGTTCTTAAGAGACATCTTTTTTCCTGTACAATTCTCTGCACTGCCTCATTTGTCTTCTTCTCTGTCCAGCTAATTCTCTCTATCCTTCTCCAAAACCACACTTTAAACGCTTCCAGCCTCTCTCTATCTCTTTGGGTTAATGTCCACGTTTCACTGCCTATAATTCAAAATTCAAAATTCAAATTATTTTTATTTGCAGACTACTAATTGGTCCAGATTTGTTAGTAACATTGAAATAGTTATTGACTACGTTAGTAACTTACACAAAACACATAACACAAACAATCTACCGCCTAGCGGCCATCACAAGCTCATACTGCCGCATAATAAGGGAGTAGTACTTGGCCGCCACAGTGCTCAGGATGGGGTTGGGGCTGGCCCGCACTCTGCAGAGAAACGAACCTATTCTTTTCCGCATTATAGCGTAGAAGTCGTATAATGCAATGCTTCCGTGGGGCAATTCTCACGTCATTAGAGATGAAGTCACAATCGAGATAAGCCAAAAAGAGCTGTCAAATCCCTTCAAAATCTGTCATTTTTTGACACATCTCGAACGTCAGATGAATCTCGATGAGTGCCAGAATTAGGGGCCAGATGTAGACTTTTATGAGGCGTTATTCAATTTGATATAATTGTAAAAATAACGTACAAAAGCAAAACAAATATGTTAAATTGTAGCACTTTAAGTTTTATGGTACAGGGCGCGGAGTGAAACTTCTGTACTTCTCTTCTTCTGTTCTTCTGCCGGAGAGATGGCGTCAAATGTCGGCTGTCAAAAAGTTTGGCGCTCTAACGATCGGCAGCCATTTTTGTCCGGCTCGGTAGACCGTGAATTTTTATAATTAAGCACCCCTTATTGGACCATTGGCAAGCCAAGGGCGAAGGCGAATTACTCTTATTTTTACTTAAAACGTCAAACGGGACTTTAACGCGACAAAACCATTGTTAATTTACCGTACGATGAATGACGTGCTACTAGTAGGTCTACTCGTGACCACGACTGTCGCAACACGGTTGAAACGTCGAGGTGATTTACAAAGATTTTATCGCGGTTAAGTCCCGTTTAACTTTATAAATATGTGTGAACATTGAGAAAAGGTAGGGAATTTATGGTCTTATTTATTTATTCATTTATCGTATGACGATTAGTTGGCACTGGACGTAACAAAATAGAGACTTAATATAAATTATATAGTGACCTCGCACCGCTCACTAGATAAACAGAAGCTACTAAATCATTAATTAGTCTTATTAAAGTGTATGTCTTACAGAGATGTAAAGAACTTAGCTGACCTTGTTTATTGTGTTCGAAAACATGTGAGTCTACAGACGAACAAATTATTATGTTCAATTATCGGCACCATGTAAAATAGTTTATAGATTCAGGTGTTACATTGCCGAAGTCCAAATCGATATGAATGGAATCATTATCTTTGCTAATCCGCGAACCCAGTGTCAGCAATCGTGAAAAAAACAACGCCTGTACTGAATGCTTTAATAAATAAATAAAACAAACCCACAAAACGCGACCATAACCCAACCACCAACACCAAAAATACCACTCGACACATGTTTCACCTCTCCACGAGGCATCATGAGGAGCTATTGATCTCTCGACTGTCAGTCGATGTGGGGAAAAGCGTGACAAGGAGAGGGGGTCTTAAAGTCTTAAAAACCGTGTGACGTAATTTATGGATGGTCCTTAAAAGCGCTCTATATCCCGCTTCCGTTTCACTCTTACACCACAACCGAAATCGCTTCTTTGCTATCAATTTTAATTAATCAAAAGGACTCTTGATTTAGGATCGCGTCCATTACCTCGCCGGAGCCTCGTTAGAGACTCGTTACATACTGTGTACCTTGTGTTCTTATACTGTTATAAGGCAATTCCAAGGAAGTCCTAAAAGAAAGACGTTATCTTACAATATCTGGTCTTAGAGTTTTATTCTTGTCCTTCTGTCCTTCAGAACAAAATGCACTTTTCGAAGCTCTGTACGTTGATGACGTAGTTGATGTATACCGTTGTCTTAAAGAATGTCTTATTAGGTACAGAGCGCGCGCGAGCAGCTTGTAAGTATTGTATTTTAACCTGACGCAACACAAAGAAAGAAGAAAAGAAAGAAAGAAAGAAAATATTTATTCAGCAAAACAGAAAAAAAGACTAAAGGTAAAAAACAATGAAAAATTACATTATTAATGCTGAAAGGGACCCCACTCAGCATAGCGCTGAGTTTCAGTGGGGCCCTAAAACGAAAGACTACAAAGAGAAGTGATATTAGTTTGAAACCTCTCTCTGTTTGTCTGCCTTTGTGTGTGTCTATCAATCGCGTCTAATCCGAAGAACTCTACAATTTGTAACCTAAATAATAAATTGAATATAAAATTGCTCTTATCAATAATGTGGCCCTTTAACATGACTGGCCAAGTTTAGTTTGTCTTTATGTGCATCCCTTTCTTAAGACACTACTTTGATAGAGACGCAATGAAGGATAAATTAAACCACTTAAGCCTTTTGTCGCTCGATCTTGTTCCTTCTTTATTACCCGACTATGGCAAACCCAAAAGGAAGGGTTATGTTTTTTCTCTGGTTTAAGCACTGACCTATAAGTAATGGACTTCTAGTCAGAGTTTAAAATATGGCCGCATCAAAATTCGAACAAAAGTACAACAAATCGACAATCGCTCGCGCTGTCAGTCTGTCGGACCGACGGCGCTGCTGTCAATACTATTATTTTGTAAAAAAACCTATTTGCAACGAAACTTACTAAATTATTATTTTATGCAGTGAGACGTAAAGTTGTAAATCCAATGAAATAAATGGTAAACTAATAATTTGCATTTGTAACGTTGGCGTCAACCTGTATTCTGATGTCGGACCGTTTTTCTGCTGTCATTTAGTATGACACTGATCCATGTATTATAATATCATTGGGTTTAAGTCTAAGCATTATATTATATACTAAAATTGGCAAATCTTTTTCCGTTAAGAGGAGTGTGAACCCACCCTTTAAACCTTAACCTATGGCAATATTTTTTTGGTATGTTGTCGTTATGTCTAGGAACTAGGTTTGTATGTTTTGGTTTTTTTAATATTCTTCATAGATTTGACAATATTTGCATTTTAGATGTTTCATACAAAACAAAAAAACGTCAATATCTTTGAAACTATTAAGAATATTTAAAAAATCGAAACATACGAACCTAGTTCTAGACCATAATTACAACATACCAAAAAATCATGGCAATAGGTTAAGGTTTAGGGGGTGGAAAACGTTATCGCCGTTTGTATGGAGAGCGCTGGGTTCACACTCCTCTTAAGCATTCCAAATTTGAACTCAAACTAAGCCTACGCAACTGTCTTTTTGAAATCAGTCATTCATTTGTTTAGTGTCGTTCCAAAAGCTAACAAAAAGTGGGACCAATTTTACTGCACAGGGATTTTGAAAAGTTTGAAAATCTGTATGCGGGCTCGTCAAAGCTCTGGCGGGGCTCCAAAATCATTCAATAGATTGAAGTTTCCAGGCTAAAAAATCCAGGTATAGCCTGGACTAATCAACAGTACCGAGATTTTTTTTTCACTGCTTAGTAGAAGTTGACTGACAGAATAAGCTGACGTCGGTTACACGCTAATTCTGGCGTCAGTTCAGTCCATCATTCCGGTATAGTTTTGACTGATGCCAAAATGATGACAAATGGACACGGTTACGATCAGTTCAGACTGACACGACACGAGACAGGTTACACGATAATTGACGACAGAATGAGCGTGTAACCGACGTCCTAGTGTTACCGCCCTCTTATTCATACCAGTTTACCAAGCTCTTTTAACCGAAATATATAATATGATTTGTTGCCTTTGAAGGGTAATGTCACAATTACAAAGATGATACATGTTTTAACTAGGTTTACTGAGCTAATCTCTTAGTATCTTCGGTCGCTTATTCCTAAACCACGTACGGATTTTGTACGGTTTTGACTGTTTTCAATTCAATTTAATTCAATTCAATTCAAATAGTTTATTTCAGACATTTAAAAAAAAAGGTCCATTAAATTGTTAGTACGACATTGTATTGTTTTGACTGTCGTTTAGAGATTTCCTTGCGGAAGGGTTTTATGTATGACATACATGACATCCCGATTGAAACCATGCGAAGTCTTGGCTGGTTTTATATAAAATATCATTGATTCTATTCTATTTTGCAAGCAGGCCGAGCAGGCTGTTTTACTGGTTTGATTCTACCATTCAAATGGTAAGACTGTAACATCTCGTTAGACGGAGAATCGATGTTGCCGGGGATCGAATTAAAACCGAAAGACGCTCTAATCAGTGACCCTTGTCTGTCCGCCATGCGGCCGAGGGCGTCCATCAACCCGGGTATATCCGGATTGGTCTGGTTTCATCCGGTTTTTGGCGTTAAACTTTTTGTTCCAAATTTTATTTGGAATGCAAGCCTTTTCTTGGCGGTACTTTATTATTATTGCATTTTTATTTTTATATGAAATTTGAAAACATCCGACTACTAGAAGTGAGTCAAACTTGCAAGATTCGAAATAAACAAATGCAAACACAGCAAATTATTTGACTTATAAAATGCAGTTGTGTTTTTGTAAATAATATGAAGCCATACTGTCTATGGTGTCGTTCAGACCAAATTGATTCAAAGTCAAAGTCAAAATATTTTTCTTCAGATTAGGCTTACAGGAAGTACTTATAAATGTCATAAAATTTACCACCGGTTCGTAAAAAACCTCTGATGAGAAGATACCGGCAAGAAAAGGACCACCTACCACCACCACCACCTATCGCTACCACCGTCTTGCTTGCTAATCCTGCCGCTAAGCAGCAGTGCTTGCACTACACTGTTGTGTGTGCGTGGAGAGCAAGACAGCCGGTGTAATTACTGGCACAAGAGGTATTCCATCTTAGCCCTCTGGGTTGGCAACGCATTTGCAATCTTTTTGGTGTTGCGTGTCTATAGGCGGTGGTGATCACTTACCTTCAGGTGACCCAATTGCTTGTTTGCCTTCCAATTTCATTAAAAAAAAACTTTTGGGCGCCGTGGTACCCCGTCGGCAGTGAGACACAACAATAGACTACAAAAAAGGAGGTGTCCTGTCGTTGTAGTACTTTTCTAGGAAGCCAACCAGCATTTTGCGGGTGGTAGGACCTTGTGCAAGGTCCGTCCGGATCGCTACCACCATCTTGCTCGCTAATCCTGCCGCTAAGCAGCAGTGCTTGCACTGTTGTGTTCCGGCGTGGAGAGCAAGACAGCCGGTGTAATTACTGGCACAAGAGGTATTCCATCTTAGCCCTCTGGGTTGGCAACGCATCTGCACTCTCTTTGTTGTTGCAGGTGTCTATAGGCGGTGGTGATCACTTACCATCAGGTGACCCACCTGCTTGTTTGCCTTCCTATGTTGTATAAAAAAAAAATACGTATTACCTAATGAAAAGTGACCATAAATGATTTATTGATGGCCTGTAAGTCTCGTCCTTGTAGGTTTCCGGAACACTCACTGTACGGAACGCATAATGATGATGAACAAAGGATGATGATGACTTTCTGAATTTGTTTAATAATATGTTTTTTTTTTTAATTTTTCAAACTAAGTCCCTAACAGAAGCGTCTCTTATTTGTCAGTGTTACAACATGGCACCCCTACTTACTTCCCATCAAGGTCCAACAGGGTCTTGTTTAAACGAGTGTCGATGTTTTAATTAAACTGTCCGGCTGATCGATGCCGCCGGTCCACCCGGGTCAACCCGGATATGCGAGATAGGAACAATAGAAAACGATGAAATTGAATCGTTTATTACGGACTTGGTCATGTTTTGTCAGTACTTAAGTAAACAAAAATTTTCATATAAATAACAACTCCTTTGATTATATGTACATACATATATATTTATTATAGTTAGTATGAATATATTGTATTAAATTTATTATTGTTTATTACTAGTTTAAATATTATATTATTTTCGGCGTTTTTTGTACGGAACACTTCATGTGCGGGTCGGACTCGTACTTGGCCGTTTTATAAGGCCAGTGCGATCAGGTCACATGCGACATATGTCCGAGATATATATTAAGTCAAATATGAATATTTGAAATTTTGGTAACATATTGAATTTTCTGACAAATGTCAATCGTGGGATGAATCTCGCATGAGCCGAGATTTGGGGTCCAGGTCTCAAGCTTGCGTAGTCTCCACACCGGAATACAACAGTTCAAGCACTGCTGCTTAGCGGCAAGATTAGCGAGCAAGATGGTGCACAAGGTCCCAGCACCAGCAAAATAATTATATGATTTGTGTCATCGACAAAAGCTAGCGTGGCAGACCCCCAGGTCTCAAGTGTTCGTAGTCCTGTTAACCCGAGCCCTATACAGCTAAGCAGGTATTTAGTCTTTGATACCCGACTCGCCGCGGCCCCACATACCGCCGTATAATTACTCGTTCCCAGCCTCTATTGAGTTCGCCTAAATTGTAAAACTTAGTATTCCGGCCTCGTTTGTAAAGAGATGCCGTTGGCACAGTAGAAGCGCCGCAGTAGCACTACGCTGAGAACCCCGGCCACAGATTAAGTAACAGTACTGACGTACGGAAACTTCTCTTTTTCGATCGCGATTAAACGAATTTCAACTGTATTAACACGCACAAAACGTTCGTATTACTTCATACACATTCGCCAGGCGGCTCGAGTCAAAAGGAACGCGCCGCCCGCACGCGCCTTCCCCCCGCAAATCCCAGAGACACGTTACGAGTTGCGGCGCATTCATTTTCAATTACATTGACACAGCGAAGACGAGCGAGCGGGCGCGCGGCAAGCCGACAACCTACTGCGATTTGCCTACGCTGTAGGCAAGGCGGCTGAGCGTACCTACGGTGCAGAGTAGAACCCCCTGCCCTGGCTTTTATCGCTTGTGTCGGCGGGTCAAAACCAAAAACATTGTATTATTGACCCTAACTACGAAGTTTGAGATTCCAAGTTAGATTCCTGGGAGGTGTAAATCTTTGTATGTTGAATACTAACGTTTGTGCCCGAATCTTGGATGCTATGTATTTAAGTGTGTACATCCCGTTGTCCAGTACCCATAACACAAGCAGCTTTAGTTGCATTATTTGGGACTAGATCAATTGGTGTTCGTTGTCCTAAAATATTTATTTATTTACCATTAGTAAAATAATTTTCATCAGTTTAGTAACGATCTCAGTACTAAAGTCAAATTAATCGATACAAAACTGATTATTTTACTAACGGTGTACAAGTTTTTGGTTTATTTCCGCGTAGATAACCGAATTAGATACAGTACTTACTACTTACATAACAAATTTCTTTATTTTTGTAAAAATAAAAAAAAACAAGTAGCTACTCGTATTACCCCAGCTTTTATTGAGCCTGCAATGTTCGATAGTTAATTTGCTTAGGCCAAGTTGAAAGTAAACTTTAACTCACTTTCAACGATCGAACTGTTTTCAAAGATGTGTGAATGCAGCTCCAATGACAATTTAATAACAAAATACCATCGAGAAAAAAGCTTGTCCAAATTATACAATTTTGAACCATAAAAATAACTTTATCTACACACATATCATAAAGGCTAAATAACGCGTTCAAAAACCCTAGGAAATGACCAGCATTATTACAACCAATGTTATTATAAGAATTTTCTTGTCTGTGGTAGTAGGTAAATCTGTTCTTTATTGGTCATCACATTACCGATATCTCGTGACTGCTCGTGACGTTATGAATTTAAATTTGGAACAGCTGTCAAAATTCAAGTTGGTCTCTATTCACTAGAATAGAGACCAACTTGAATTTTGACAGCTGTTCCAAATTACAGATATTAAAACAGTTATCGATACGAAACGTCAACTCAGTATGTTTTTTTAATTTAAACGCACGACATTTGATCTCGAGTGACATGACAATAGGGACTTCATACGTTCGTCTATGGTTTGAAAAAAACGTACGTCTTGACGGATAGATCGAATCACAGAGTACCTTTTTAATATACATGGTCGCCATTAGTTGTCATCGTTTTAGGTTTTTTGCAGTTATGATATGTGTGTAGATAAAGTAATGTATGCAACTGTATATAATTAGGCCTTAAAACACTCGTGTGATCCTATTATGAAACTCGCTAACGCTCGTTTCATAAAACCACACTCGTGTTTTAAGGCCTCTCATTATATAGCAGTTGCATAAAATACTATAGCATACTGTCGCGTGTCTACTGCGGACCCGCTTCCCTTATCTGGTTCGCGACTGCCGCGACATGTCTATCTGCGTCACGCTCCAACTTTCTGTTTACCCCCTCCCCCCCCCCCCCTAATTCCCTCTCAACTCCTTATAAAACCTTTAAATTTACATCGCTCGGTTAAGATAAATACGTCATTTAATTATGAACTGTGTTGAAATGAGGTTTCAATTCGAAGTGGTGCGTTTGCTGTTGGGATTTTGAGGTATATACTGAGTTCCTTTGAACTGTGTATAGGTGTACTCGTAATGAGTTGTGTTATTAAGAAAACGTATATTATTTCATGCGCGTGTCTTTTGAGAAACAAGTATGATAAAATATAAAAGATTATGATGAAAAGAGTCATGTTTCTTTTCAGTAGCCCGAGCACGAATATTGGAGTCATGCGTTACGTTTTCGTATCGCCTTTACTATTCGATTACGTTTACTTTACTTTAACGCAAGCTGTCGGTAGCACGAATCTCTAAATCTGACTCACGTTAACGTATCGAGTACACGCTACGATAGTTAAATAAAGCTACGAATCTACTGGATAGGTACGTTCGGATACCTCACTGAGCGAAGTCAATTACTAAGAATCATTTTAAATAAGTTAGAAATACAGGAAACGGCTTGAATATCACAGAAATCTGTGTAATTTGTATATTTATTTATGAAATTATACGAAAAATATATATACAGTAAGAAAATAATTAAATATGTTAATATAATAATCATTGGGACGAAAGAGTTGAAATTTTCGAACGTTGTATTTTGACACTTGTACTCTTGTACTCAAAATATAAATAAAGTTCGAACGGAATTTATTAGTTGTCGTTATTTAGATAGTAAATAAAAAGTAAAAGTGAATAATTTGTATTGGAAAATGAAACCAAGAAACATTTTCTCGCAGTTGGCCATAATGGCAGATTTCATGGAGAGGTAAGCTGTTAAATTAATTCTTACAACTATGATAGAACTACAATCAAGGACTAGCTCCTAATCTTCTAATTAATTAAATATTTGTTGATACGTTAATACTTTACAATATAGAAATTGATGTAAGTAAGTAGTTCATCAGTCTCTCAGTAAACATTCATTGTAATTTGAGTTTTATGAACGATACTTTAATTAACTTCCATTCTCGTCTAGTAACAAACAATAAATATAATAAAATAATAGAATGTACCAGCTGCTTCACTTATTGCACAGATTGTAAAAGCCAACCCCAGGCATGGACAAATTTCTCAGAAATCATGTCATAGGCAGTAATACTAGCCAATCTTAAATGCCATTGACACCTTATAATATGACTAATGTGGGTTTTCGTTACCTTTACTCTGTAAATGTTAAAAACGTGATTAATTTGCGGGTGGTAGGACCTTGTGCAAGGTCCGTCCGGATCGCTACCACCATTTTGCTCGCTAATCCTGCCGCTAAGCAGCAGTGCTTGCACTGTTGTGTTCCGGCGTGGAGAGCAAGACAGCCGGTGTAATTACTGGCATAAGAGGTATTCCAACTTAGCCCTCTGGGTTGGCAACGCATCTGCACTCTCTTTGTTGTTGCAGGTGTCTATAGGTCGTGGTGATCACTTACCATCAGGTGGCCCACTTGCGTGTTTGCCTTTCTATGTTGTATAAAAAAAAAATATATAAATGAATAAACTTTATTTCAGGTCCTCACGTGATTCCTACGGAGATAATGCTGTCACCTACATACAAGTTCAAAATTGTGTACTGTGAAGTGTAAAATATGCCCGGAGCATAAAGTTCATGCTCAGTTAAATAGATGCGCACTCATTTTAGACGAAGAGGAAGAAAAGATTTTCTCTGTGAGGTGCGAAGACTGTGTAGCTTTACAGGGGGATGTAAACATGCCGTTGCATCACAGAAGTGAGGAACCTTCCTGCACTTTTGTTGAGTGAATGAAAAGACCTACAATAATTACCTATGTAAAGAATGGAAAGCCTACAGGAAAATACAATCCCCAAGTGCAGCTTCAAATGTTTTTATCACAAAAGAAAAACTTATTATTGTGTAGCTGACCCAGACTATCCCAAAAATAAAAAAGTGAATATAATAAATGTATCATTCAACCTTGCATATGTTGAAGATTTAGTTAACCATAAGTTATTAAACTTTTGGAAAACAAATATATACCCTTTATTATATCATTATATATTATTATTATATCAAAGTGTAGAGTGAGTGTGCTTATGTGTAAATGAGTGTTTATTTAAATAAAAAACCTATTTGAAATTACATACTAGTTTTATTTTATTAAGGCATTGCTATTATCGGATGACCTCATACAGGTGGAAGGAAGGCGCTGGTTGCATGCTGCTTCCAACCGGTCACTTTGGAAATCCATGGAGGAGGCCTATGTTCAACAGTGGACTTCTTGTGGCTGACATGACGATGATGATGATGACTGCTATTATCTCCAGTCTTTGTTTTTTTTATCATGTATGGTCGTTCTGAGCTTGCTGCATGTCCGTTTTCTTCTGTCTTCTGGACATTCAAATTTACTTCGAGTACCTACATCCTGGTTTCAAGCGCACTTCTGATACTTTTCCCATAATATAGTATCATATTGATACTTGAGTGGTATAATTGAGCATATCATTTGGTAACTAAAAAAGAAACAAAAACCTAACCTCAAACAATATTTACAATAGTCAAATAAAATTCATCAGTTTTGTTATAATGATGTATTTCCTAAATTACATTTTGTTAAATACTTACATAGAAATGACCTTTACATAAATACATTCTTGAATATGTTGATAAACAATGTGCATCATTTTTCTTGCAAGTGTTTTTCCGTATTTCTTGTTTACTTGGGACAAATATAAATAATTTGTTTGGTGTTTAAATGCTTGTGCTTTCACACTGGGGCAGCATACAGTACTTGTAATACGAAGGATTAATAATTTTTAATCACAAAACATTTACAATCTCGATACACAAACAGAAGCCCGAGCAAGAATATTGGAGTCATACCTAAGTAACTTTTTAGTATCGACTACTCGATAACCTAACGTTTACTTTACTTTTACGAAAGCTATCGGTAGCACGAATCTTAAAACCTCACTCACGTTAGCTCGATACGTAAACGCGACCACAGATTAGAGAGACATAGTAGTAAACGCGACGATAGTCAAATAAAGTCATGAATCTACGAGCTAGGTATGTTCAGAAACCTAACACTAATCATAGTAAGTTACTATGGATCATTTTAAATATGTTAGAAATACAGGAAACAGCATGAATATTACGGAAACCTATGTAATTTGTATATTTATTTATACAATAAAAGGAAATGTTGAAATATGGCAAGAAAATAATAAATATGTTAATATTTAATCATTGGGCCGAAAGAGTTTAAATTTTCGAACGTTGTATTTTGACACTTGTACTTAAATTATAAAGATCGAACTGTTCGATCGAAATGTATCAGTTTTCATAATTAAAATTAAAGTAAGGATGAAAAGTGAATAATTTGTGTTGGAAAATGAAATCAAGAAACAGTTTCTCGCAGTTGGCAGATTTTATGGAGAGGTAAGCGGTTAAATTCATTCTTACAACTTTGATAGAACTACACTCACGGACTAGGTCCTTATTAATTTAACATCCATTTTCATACTTTACAATATAGAAATTAATGTAGTTCCTTAGTCCCTCAGTAAACATTCATTGTGATTTGGCTTTATTTTCCTAGACTTTCTACCTACGGATATCCATATTGTGAATATTTGTTTAAGACACGAAAATTTATCTAAATCCTCCAGGGGCTGCAGAGACGCCACTGGTGCACATCACCAACTGTAGCTAGCCGACAGGCTAGGCTGTGACGAGACAGGCGATATCCGAACTGAAGAAAACAAGCAAAAGGTAAGCACTATATGTATAGAAAATGCGCCCAACCTTTTTATAACGTACCACATATTAATGTCATTAAAATATACCTACTTAGTGCCTACTTACTGTACAGTTCGATTAAAGTTTGAATGTCTGCATAACTTGACAAGGTCCTGTTTGATTTACACTGTTTTTTGAGTAAATATCTGTCCAGATATACCAGGTTACCACCTTTTTAAGGATCTTATGCCTTAGTTTAATATGACAAAACGAATTGTAAAACCAGCCTTTTTATACTTTTCACTGTATTATTTAGTGATTTGACTGGTCAAATGTAAAAAGCTGGACAGGCGGAACACCATCTAACTTGCCTGAAGACTCCTCCATAAAGCCTAATTATGCCCGGCTTTATCAGGATGCCTAGTACCATTAAATGTACTTGTTTGAATGTTCAATATAAATGTTTGTACCAGTGACATGGATGTTATATGTATTTAAGTATGTATCCACACCATATTTTTGTGTTGTTTGTGTTAACTTTGACATATTGGTTAGTACACTCACAGAAGCACAGATTAGTTCAATTTGTGTACATCGTCCCAAGATATTTATTTATTACCAGAGATTACCCCCTACATACAAACAAACTAACAAACAAAAAACACACAAAGTTTACCTCTTTATTATATTAGTGTAGATTGAGAATAATTATTGTGCATTTTACAAGTCTTTCGCTAAATCTCAATTTTGCTGCAGGGTGTCAGATTTTTGGGGTAAAATGTAGCTTATATTCATCCTAAAAGAAGGACAAGTTATCTCCATCATGCATTATGGCTAACGGATTTGGATTCTTGGTCACTTAGAACCCTGTCACATTGAGTTATTGTTGTGAGATGGCATTTTGTACTGCTGCAGCGCACACAGACAATAAGTACTCATCTAATTTGTTACCTTTCGTTTTTTTTCTTCTCAATTGTTTGTAAATTTGATTGTGTGTGCTTGCAGTAACAAATAAACGTTTCATCTGTCTACCTATCTGAAGAGTCAAAATGAAATTTATTGTGAAAAGAATCTCCGTAGTCAGAAATCAATTTAGTTGACTGTACCTATAATGGAAAAAACATGGTTATAATTAATTTTTAATCATATTTTAATTACTTGCCCTTGTTATATACAGATTGAAGAATGCCACCAGCTATGTCTGAAGACAACGACACACAGCCACAAGAAATGGAAAAGCAAGACATCACTTGGTAAGCATTTTTAAAGTTGGATCGAGTGGCTTAGGTATGAAATTAAAATTTGTAGTCTTTACGTTTCTATATCCTAAGCACAAAACCACATTTCTGTCACCCTGCTGTCTGTCTGTGACTCACGCACGGGTCACTAGCTTGTGAACGGAATTTTGTATATTTTGTTTAAAATTTCTACTCAAAGCTGAATACTGATTTACAAATTAAATTTTATGCAGGGCATACTATAAAATATTATTATTTTATGTTACCCTAGCATTTACGGTCAGTCTCAGAAGTAGCTGAACATTTTAGTACCTTGTCGCTGTCAGTGATGTGACAAATTCGAGCAACTCTCATTTCATACGTTACTCCGACAAGGTTCTTAAGTGTTTAGCTACTTCTGAGGCTGACAGTAATAGGGTGATCATTATCATTTTTAAAATTTGAAAGGTTTTATGAAATAACTAGCGGCTCGGCTCGGCTTTGCACGGGTACAATTTGGATTCAAAATCCGTCGCGTGGTCTAGAAGGAGTAAGCGGCCGCAAATATGAGAACAGACATTTTATACTATGTAAAGATAATAAATTATTTCTATAAATTTTAGATGCAGATACATGGAACACTTCTGACTGCAGCCGCCGGACCGTGCAGACCGCCGCCGGGCCGAGCAGCCCGCTGTCGGACCGAGCAGCCCGGCTATGAGGCAGTGCCGGATTAAGCCAGCGCGGGGCCTGTAGCAAATTCTGTCAAGAGGCCCTTAGTTTGCTTTAGGTTCTCAAGTTTAGGGTATTAAATAATTTTTTATTGCGGTCAGACAGGCGTAGGAGCGCGGCGCCCGTAGCATTAGCTACTCTTGCTATGTGGCTAATCCGGCACTGTGAGAAGGAGACTGACTGCAGAAGAACAATTTTTAAGACCTGAGAAGAATGCGAGGAGTCTCAGAGAGGGATTAAATGTTCGTCGTGCTGGAAAGAGCGAGGATTCGGCAGAGAGACATGGAGCTCCAGCTTTGAGTTCGATCGATGGCTTGAATTAATGAAAGAGGCGATGTATGTTATTACGAGTTTCTTAGATGTGAATAATTGAGATTATGAATGAACGCAAAATGTAAGTCTGTATGTGAGATGAGCGCTCAGGTTAGATCGCGAGTAGATTAGAAATAGCATGATGACTAGTAAAGAAGAAAAATTGTATTTTTAGTTATTGTCTACTATCACTATTGGGTGAAATATCGCCCCATGCAAACACTATACAAAATTATATATGTAGTTATTTTAAATAAAAAAAACAACGAATAAATATAAAATAACAAAGCCTTTATTTATTTACCAACATAGGTGCTCCTTTTAACTTACCTACCCCTTACTTCTAAACCACATAACGGATTTTGATATGGTTATCACTCTCATTTAGAGCTTTTTTAAGGAAGGTTTTTAAGTAATAAATAAGATTAACCTTATCCATACAAGTTTGCCAACCTCTCTTAACTACATAACGTAACTTATGTTTCGTATCTTTCATTCGAGGGCAATTGTGTAGACAACACACGTTTATGAATCAGGGGGTTAGTTTTTGTAGTGGTAGAGGCGCACTGTGAAGCCAGTATATATTTGCAGTATGAATGAACGGGTTCGACCAGGGTAGTACCACACTCGCAGTACATCAGCGTGATGTAGTAGCTTGCTACTGCGTTTCGTACAGTGGGTGATCGATCCGGAGGCCTAAGGGCTTACAACACATTAGTGGTTCTCTTGTGTCCCGCATTGCCTACCTAATAAATAAATAATATTGCATAAAACAAAAAATAAAACTGAAATCACAATCTTTTAATAAATTAATAATTAAGCAATTATTTTACAATTAAGATAGTGCCTATTAGTAAGTAAAATAAATTAACTACATGGAGTCCTTACAATTTTTACATATTCTTTTACTTTTGCAGGAGTTAATGTTTAACACCTTTATTTGGAAGTGTGATTCATCTATACAGACACAAACACCCGATATTCCATATTTTGCGTAAAATATGATAAGATAATATTGATATTAAGACAAGCAATAAGTAGTACCAATAATAATGGTAGAATAAGCTAAGAAAATTTAATCTATAATATATAAGTTAAAGTTAAATGAAATCTTCAGCAGTGTACTCAATGGTACTTAGTAATTTATATGAGAAATATATTTTTTAGGAAAAAAAGTGCGCTCGAGATGGGCAACTGTTGATGCTTTTACCACAAAAGATAATATTTGTACTGAACACAGTTTACAAATAATTAATCTTAAGAGGAGTGTGAACCCAGCGCTGTCCATACAAACTGCGATAACGTTTTCCACCCTCTTAACCTTAACCTATAGCCATGATTTTTTTGTATGTTATTATTATGCCCTAGAACTAGGTTCGTATGTTTTGATTTTTTAAATATTCTTAATAGTTTCAAAAATATTAACGCATTTGTGTTTTGTATAAAACACCAAACCAAATATTGCAATATTTTCAGCACCAATGCAAATAAACCTAGTTCTAAGGCATTATGACAACATACCAAAAACCATTGCCATAGGTTAGGGTTTAGACGGTGGGAACCATTATCACTGTTTGTATGGGGAGCGCTTTTTTGGCTTGGGTTCACACTCCTCCTAAGTCAACTTGGAACACTTTTCCTTGCCTAATCAAATCCCTTTCTGCCCTTGTATTAGGGAACTTTATGAAAGTTTCAGCAATGGGTGAGCTGCAGAGAACATCCATCACTTCTCTAACATTTGCTGACACTAGTAACGCTAATGTGATTGTTAGTCTTTAAGGTATTTATCTATGGGCCTATGCAGCTTGAAATATTCTATTCTATTCTATTATATGCCTGCCCACATTGTTCTGGTATGAGCTAGTAGCCAAGAACGACAAGGAACATAAAACCCAATATAAAGACAAATAACATAAAATAATTTGTTTCAATATTCATACCTTATTCAAATTGAAAACTAGGTACCGACCTATTAAATAAAATACCTTGAGAATTCTATTACTCGACTTTAAACTTGTTTCGTTGCGGAGTTCTTCGCACAGGAACGCAAATGCCTCTTTATTTGCATCTGACAAAATGCAATTTCACTGGCATCTGATATATCCAGAGGATGTGTTGTTTTTCTCATCGTAACTCGTTGACTCATTCCCCTTTAAAGAAAGATACCTATTTATAAATGTATTTTAATTATTTTACTTTCAAAAAAATAAAAAGTAGAAGTAATGTTCTTAGATTAGTTACCTCGTTTCTCGTTCTTCATTTCTGGATTATTTGATTAAACCCAGGTAAAATAATAGCGCAAGGCACTAGTATGCGAATTTTTACGCAATCTTATGATTTTTTCCGGTGATATTTTGAAAGAATAACACCAAAAACTAACCGCAACTTGTTCTCGCAAATTGTGTCACCATCAAAAGTACAGTGAGAAAGTTTGCGTGTTTCTCGATAGCCAGCCTTCGTAAGTTTACTTTACCTTACGTCAAAAAAATATTCGTGCTACCACTTTTTGACAAATACTTTACGCAAACTTCACGTTTACTACTCGATGACGATACGAAAGTGAATGTCAAAGTTAGTGCTATCAAATTTTAGTTCCAAAAACGCCCATGGGGGCGCTGCTCCAAACCTCATACAAATCTTCTCGATGGCGATACGTTAACGTAACTACTCGATAGAAGGAAAAAATATTCGTGCTACCACTTCCATACATTCTGTGACGAATACTTCACGCAAACTTCACGTTTACTATTCGATGACGATACGAAAGTGAACTTCAAAGTTCGTGCTACCAAATTTTAGTTCTAATTACGCCCACGGGGGCGCTGCTCCAATCTTCATACAAATCTTCTCGATGGCGATACGATAACGTAACTACTCGATAGAAGGAAAATATTCGTGCTCGAGCTACAGGCTTTATTTACCTTTGTTTGTTCAGCGAACATTTTATTAGAATAATCCGTTATAACCACAATTTTGTCGTGTTTTTATCAGTAGAAGATTTGATTTTGAATGCTAATTAAGTATGGCTAGAACTTTGCAACCTTATTTACAAGATTTGTTTGTAATCGTCCTTATATTTTGATTATTGACGTTACAGTTTAAAAAATTTTTCTTCAACTTAAACTCCAAAATAAAACTATATTCTTCCTACCTACTTCCTACCTAATATTATAAATGCGAAAGTAATGATGTCAGAATATTTATATGGTTAGATGTTTATTCCTTAATCATCAAATGATTAAACATAATCATACTTTTTATTCCGTAAAATACGTAGGAAATTGTAACGGCAAAAATAACATTTTAAGTTAGGCTAGTGTTTACTCCTTAGGACAAGTTAGGATGAATTTAATTGACTTAATAAGTATTAAAATAAAATGATTCAAATGTATTTTTTTGTTTATAATTTTTACAAATTTTTGGTAACTTTAATACTATTTCATTTTACCATCTTTTGCCAAAGCAACCCTTTTATTCGCAGCCTGAACAACTTTACTGTTTCCAGGCAGTGTGCTTAAATAAAAGATAGAAACCAGAACAAATGCACAATAGTCTATTCCCAGTTTCAATTTGCGATAGAGCCTTCTATTGTGCGATCTAATTCAAGGTTTCATAGAACCCTGAGACACCCCGTGTCACAGTAAATATATGGGCGGAGCAGTAAACCAAATTCATACCTACTCATTTTGTTTTTTATGAAATAGGAAGGCAAACAAGCAAGTAGGCCACAGGTGCATGGTCCGTCCGGAGCGCTACCACCGTCTTGCTCGCTAATCCTGCCGCAAAGCAGCAGTAATTGCATTGTTTTGTTCCGGCGTGGCAAACAACACAGCCGGTGTAATTACTGGGACTAGAGGTATTCCATCTTAGCCCTCTGGGTTGGCAACGCATCTGCAATCTTCTTGGTGTTGAGGGTGTCTATAGGCTGTGGTAATCACTTACCATCAGCCGCCATCAGGTGACCCACTTGCTTGTTTGCCTGCCTATTTTATAAAAAAAACGTGTTGCTAAGTGTTGATAAGTTTTGGCTAGGTGCACTGAGCCCGTAGTGTAAGTTTTCTGTCAAATAGAAACGTCTACGTTTTGTTTACTTGTGTGAATCAATAAAGAGTATTTGTTGTTGTTGTTGTCTCGAACGTGTTAGCTTTAACTTCTAAATTGTATGGAAACATTTTGTTGCAAATACGCGCCGCAAGAGACACTGTTTTTGCTTCAAAAGTTATTGACAAGATAAACTACGTTCGTTGCGTTTATTATGTCAAAAACTTACAATAGACATACAGAGCATGTTATTCGCAAGTTTTTTTTAAGAAATAGGAAGGCAAACAAGCAAGTGTATCACCTGATGGTAAGTGGTCACAACCGCCTATAGACACCCGCAACACTAAAGAGATTGCAGAAGCTTTGCCAACCCAGAGGGCTAAGGTGGAATACCTCTTGTGCCAGTAATTTCACCAGCTGTCTTGCTCTCCTCGGCGGAACACAACAGTGCAAGCACTGCTGCTTGGCAGCAGGATTAGCGAGCAAGATAAAAAAAGTTCGCAACCCAATTAATCAATTCAAAATTATAAAGTCAATCTAGCTAAATTAAAATAATATTTACATTAAAGTAAAATTTACTTAATATTTAATTTAATAAGCTTAATTACTTGTAAGAATCGGCAACTATGAATATTTACTTACCATTAAGGAAGAGCTGAGCCTTTTATCATAGGTATATTAAAATTTGTTACCTAAAAAGAGACTCCAACCACCAAGATTTTGTAAAACTTATGATTTATTGTTTTTTCTTTAATTATTAGTAGCGGGTACCTCGTGCAGTGACGCGGCCCAATCGACGGAGGGAGGGGAACATTTAACAATGTGTCTATGGAAAGTTGATGTACTGCTTCACGTTTTTTCTACTGTATAGCCTATTGATGAGCTGAAATCGGAGAAGAATGAAGCAAAAAGCTTTTTGTGCAGAGGTCTTAAGTTTTTTTACAATGAGCTATGATGTAGGGATATGACTGTGTCCTTTTTACTTTGATATTATTGGAAAGAGACAGACGTAGAAGGTTTGAAACTGACGTAACTCGAATCATGCAAAGAATTGCGCCTGGGTCATTCTACGATTACATGAATTGTAATTTTTAGCTTAAATACGCTATTTACGTAACTTGTTCAATAACCAAAGGACTTGGTTGTACGGATCGAGTTTCCTTTGCCATTCTGTAGGGCTAAAAAACTGGTTTACACGTAAAATAAATCGTCTAAGAGACCCATAAGAAACCTAACTCCTTTCCGGATGGGGGAGTTGATTGAAAAATGCCCGCCAAGTCCTGAAGGCTAGATTTTATTTCACTTAGAAGTCTATTGAAAGAATTCCTTTTATTTGCTTTGCAGGTTACTTGAGGCTTCGCGCAAAATTAGGTATTTATGTTATATAATAGATGTAACTATTTACATAAAAATAAAAGTTTGTTATGAAAAGATTAATTTTCCGAAAATATTTTATATAATAAACCATTCATATTCAGTTCAAATGAACTGAATATTTATTTCTTGCAACCATATTCACAGAGATGTTCTTATTAAAATATGATCAGTAAAAAAGCTTGTAATATTTATATGCACAGAGCGGGTGCACGCCTATAGAAAAATTGTATGACAGCGTCAGTTTACTAGCGCGGGTGCGGTTGCGGGCTCATACTATTTGATAGATAGGCGTGCACCCGCTCCGTGCACCCGCGCGACGTAGCAGACACTCTAAACATACATAAAATCACGCCTGTTTCCCAGAGGGGTAGGCAGAGACCACGGATTTCCATTTGCTACGATCCTGACACAACTTTCGCTTCACTTACTCTCATGACATTCTTCATGCATGCTCGTCGGTTTAGGATACTCCTGACCTGGCCTTTCTCCAGAATGTCACAGATTTGGTTACGCTCTACGGTTACCAAAATTGTATTGTCAATTTCGTACTTACCGTAACTCCGGTTATTCCCCGCTTTCCCGGCTAAATCGCCTGATCATTACCTGCTTTATCATGTCCGCCAGCCCGATTACCGACAGGGTAATGACTGCGATAATGACGTTGCCACGTGAGGTTTTGCTGGCCTTTATTGTTTTGTATTTTTGTCTTATTTTACTTTTGCGTGCTTTATGTATCGTGATGTCATATGAGGCAGCCAATTATTTATTTATTTAGGCTTCATTGCACAGTTTACAAAACAAATTAAATTGGCGGAATTAATGCCAGTAGGCATTCTCTACCAGTCAACCACACTATAAATAAGAAAGTAACAAACATGGGTGCACCAAAAGAAAAGTAAAAAAAGCTGATAAACAATAAAAAAGCTGAATTATGCAATGGGCTCAAAAAGTGCAGGGAGATAAATAAATAGATAAACATTTTATTCGTTTACCACATTACATAAATATTGTTTAATTACTCTAGAATACAATTTTTTATTTAATTACTCTAGAATACAATTATTAGAAAACAAGTGAAATATGAATAACTTAACCTAATAAAAAATACAAAAACTTAATTATATGTACAAATATTTCCCAAGTCTGTCCCCTGCGGTAAAGTGCCCATAAGGCTGGCTGCATTTCCACGTTGGATGGCAATTCATCAGCCCTATGGTCATGTGAGATTTCAATCAATTTTGTTTTTAGCTGTCCAAAAATTTTATGTGCATCTGGACTCAACGCAACGTTTCAACGGCAAAAGCCGCAAATACGTAGTCTCCTTGTAAATATGTCTTGAATGTTATATTACAAGACATTACTTACGGGGACATAATATCTGTTTCTAAAATACCAGCAGTAAAATTTTTGACTTTCAAGCGTTTGACACTCGCCGGACCTGCCAATCAATGCCGGCTAAAATCATTACTCATGTATTTATTAAAATCATTGCTCTTGGATTTGATTGGCCCGCGGCTGGCGTAAGTCAAAAATCGACCGAATCGAGGTCTGCAATTTTTATAGGTACTGAAAATTTCGAGAATATTGATTTTTAAGAACGACCGTATACTAAAAACATTGAAAGCTTTGGTAGTGGCTCTGTGGCGAAATGGGTTAACGCACGGCACAGAATACTATGGTCGTAGGTTCGAGCCCTGCCAGTGCCCGTGATTTATCCATGTGATGTCATTGCGTATAATTTATAGTAACGCTAAGGCCCAAGTCTCTATAGGCGTTCGCCGATCTCCTTTGTTCGTCCAAGCGAACGAAAAAATTCGATGCTTACCAAAAAACAAAACACCCCGCCCCTAATGGCACGCGCGAACTTCGGAATTGTTCGAAAATTCAGATTGGCCCCACGTCGGCCAACTTACGCATTACATTTTTCATTTAACTTTGGCCGTTCGCGACATTTGCATTTAAACCGGAAACATAACTGGCCGTAACACTGTTAATCGGACGTGGCGTGCTCGCGCCATGTTTAAACTGGGCGCCCCCGGCGGTTTGGGGCTGGTCACTGGAGCACAATAATTTTGTTAAACTGGTAGATTCCTATACCAAATTGGGATACGCTTTGCACTGTATTTTATGGCTTTTTATTATGAAATCATTCTGTTGAAACTGATCATACTCGTGTAGGTATAAAAAATCCTATTCTATTAAGAGGAGAGTGTGAACCCAGCCCCAAAATGCGCTCCCCATACAAACGACGATAATGTTTTCTACCCTCTAATCCTTAATCCATGGCAGTGATTGTTTGGTATGTTATCATTATGCGTTAGAACTAGGTTTGTATGTTTTGATTTTTTAAATTTTCCATATAGTTTTAAAAATATTGACGCATTTTTGTTTTGTAAAAAACTCCTAACTCACTATAGAATAGATTTGACAATATTTGCATTTTAGGACTTTCTTACAAAACAAAAATGCGTCAATATTTTTAAAACTGTAAGGAAAATTTAAAAAATCAAAACATACGAACCTAGTTCTAGGGCATAATGACAACATACAAAAAAAATCATGGGTATAGATTAAGGTTTAGAGGGTGGAAAACGTTATCGCCATTTATATGGAGGGCGGTGGGTTCACATTCCTATTAAAGTCAAGCTCTTGTAACCCTTAGTTTTAAAATACTTATTATGAAAACTTATGACCAATATCTCCAAATATTTCGTGCAAATTTGTAAAATTTTATACGCGGTATGTTAACTGCTGACATGGATGACTGGCTGGATAAAAGAAAGCAATCGGACTCAGAACTCTTAAGAGCTTTTTTTTGTGAATTTCACTTTCGTTCGTGTCGTCATTAATTAAGTTAGTTTAGTATTAAGGATCTCAAGGGTCCCACTGAAAATCAGCGTCTCGGGTTACCGAGGCAGTATTCTGAGTGGGGCCCTTTTTGTTTCTATTCAACACAAACGTAACTCTTTTTATTATAATTGTACTCTGCGTGATATGTGTATGCGTGTGTATTGTGTTGAATAGTCTTAAATAAATGTTTTTATTTTTTATTTTCAAGAGAGACTCACGCCCAACAGTGGGCTAGTGGTTAGTGACCATCACCAAACTGACGATTAATGCCAAATGACGTGCAAACGTACAGTTTAGACGCATTTAAAAGCAACTATAATATTAATGAAGTTTTTAAATTTACAGTTGTTACAACCGGCCACTATTATTTTTTTACGTCTTCGCAATTTGTAGATAATGGAAATAGAACAGTTTCGTTTTTTTGCAAGTCTTGAGATACCTACGTAAATTGTTCAAAACGTTTTTTTCAACGCTCGACTAATTCAACGCTTAGCGCTTATTAAAGTATCACAATATTTATTTTAAACCGATCCTTATAGTCACTTAATATAAACTTTATACAAAAGTTTAAAGCGGCCATAAGTTGCGGTATCTGCTTATCAAGAGGCGAGCTATATGCGTTACGTAAGTACCTACCTTTTCGAAAAAAAAGCAATTTAAACTACAAACAATCTCTACTTGCTCCCATTGTTACAGCGGCCATTTTGTTTATGTAACGACGTTAATAAAATGGCCGCCGTCTCTCTCGCTATATTCGGCGTGCATTATTCGCCGCGCAAATGCGTCGCGTGGCATGGCACCATATGGCGCCCTGGCACCCAGTCACATGACGCGTGACACTTGTCCAGGACTTTTGCAACAAGCGTATAGTATTTTATTTCCTTGTTTATTTGAAAGTTTCGCCCGAATCTTGGAGGAAAACGTATCAGCTGGTAACTTAAAAATGAAATGTTAGAAGCTTCCAAAGTGACCGTAGTTTAAATGTTCAACGACGTTTGAAAAAAAGCTGATGAAGAGCTAAAGAAACGCTATCTGATACGTGTTATTATGTTATAGATTTTGGCTTGAGTGAAGTAAGCTCGTAGATAAAACTTAGGGAAATATAATGACATTAATGACATAAGTATGTATGTTTGACTTATCGTCAAGTAGACATTAATTGCTAAAAAGGGGAAACCTTATTGCGGCGCACGCTACGCATTATAAACCAACCCACGCCACCTACGTTTTTGTATGGAGCGTGCGTAGTACTCCTGCAGTGGTGTTTCGCCTTTATACAATAAA
The DNA here is from genome assembly GCA_963691745.1 of Ditula angustiorana. NCBI lineage: Eukaryota > Metazoa > Arthropoda > Insecta > Lepidoptera > Tortricidae > Ditula > Ditula angustiorana. The sequence continues at coordinate 710,689 of OY829473.1, forward strand.
CAATAGGAACCAGCAACCCCGAGGAAATCACTGAAACGTTACCGGCTTTTAGGTCTAGGCTTCCTGTCTCACTCACCGTGCAAAATACATGTGCGTTCTGCTTGTAATTATTCAATAAAATAATAATATCAAGAGTTTGTCGCACTAACAGCAGTCGTTTATAACGGTCAAAATATCACAATTACTTTAATAATTTTAAACTCGCAACGGAATATTAAATTGTTGGTTAATCTCATTTATCGCAATGCAGGCTCGCTGAACGAGTATGCCAATACACTGGACTCGACTGTTTAACCAACGGAACTATAGCTCGGGAGCTCACCGTAGAAAATCATCAACATAGAGGATTGACTGAACGCTGCTCAAAATACCTTGGCGGACCATAAACGCAGTGACGTGACGCGGACCAGTGTGGTTGCGTCCATAGGAACTTTTCTTCTTCTTCTTTTCTTTAATGGCAGCCACAAGGTTTGTGCCTATGTCAGTGTAATACGGTAATTCTCCAGCGTTTTCGCCGTTGCTCATTAAAGTCCCTAATTAATTGACGAAATACCTAAGGTTTAGCACCAACTTCTGCTAACACTAGTATCAACTCTGAGAACAGCTTCTGTTCTTGGCTGAAGTCCATGTTTGTAGACCTGTATTTTAACAATTAATGAAGGAACGGTAATGAGCCACAGTGAAAACGCTGGAGAATTACTGAATACCATGTAATTGTACAGTTTGGATCTAAAGACCCTCAGCCCCCTCGTTTTGATGGTGACCACATACCATCAGATGACCCACTTGCTCGATTGCTTTCATATTTTATAAAAATGAAAAAAAAAGAATCTACAATTTGATGACACTTTCGTTATGGAAAGAGGTCCCTGGCGCGGGTTTTCCAGCGAAATAGACACGCGCAATACCAAAGAAATTTCAGATGCGTTGCCAACCCAGAGGGCTAAGATGGAATATCTCTTGTGCCAGTAATGCCACTGGCTATCTTACTCTCCACACTGAAACACAACAGTGCAAGCACTGCTGCTTAGCGGCTGGATTAGCAAGCAAGTCAGCGATCAAGTAGCGATCCGGACGGACCTTGCATAAGGAACTAATTTGCTCGCAAATAAATAATAACGCAGTACCAATGACAGCTCCCTTGCAACTAAAGCTACGGATATCCGTTATTATATTGAACAAAGGTTATTAAGTTTAATGACTGAAAAGTATTTTATTTCGACTAAGCCACGCTCCGGTGGACGTGTGAAGCGAATTGTTGTTAATTTTGGCTTTGTTTTAAAATTGCGTTAAAAATATACAGCGTTTGGACTGGCAGTGGGATACAGATAGGGTTGCCAACCGTACTATATTATATAGTATTGTACTATATTTCGGCTCTCCGTACTATATACTGTTGAACTAATATATAGTCAGCAAATATACTATATTTCGAGCACTTGTCATGTTATTAAAATACATAGAATATGGAGATAGACAGATAGATAACAAACTTACCCCCTTATTCATAAACGCTTCGTAAATGTTTGTTAGTTAACATTTTTTATGTCTTTATCTGTCATCGTGACGTTTACCTTCAAATACAAAAAAAAAGGGGCAATACATTTGTTAGTTTAAAAATATTGTTAAGTTTTTATGAATACGGGGGTTACACTATTGCTTTTTTTTCATCTTTCCAAAAAATACTATATTTTTTTGGAGCGTACTATATATTTTTTAGCTTACTCTCAAAAATACTATATTCAACAGAATAAATGTTGGCAACCCTAGATACAGACCGGAGTTTTGACAATCAACACCGATGGGCACGAGAAAATTTGAACAAGTGATATTTTAAGTTGACACAGTGCAGTATAGCTTAGTCCATAGAATGATAATAACCGGTAATTCTTCAGCGTTTTCACCGTTGCTTATTGTTCCATAATTAATTGACGAAATACCTAACGTTTAGCACCAATTTCTGCTAAAACTAGTATTAAACCAATGTACAGCTTCTGTTCTTGCCTGAAGTCCATGTTAACAGAACTGTATTTCAACAATTAGTGAGCAACGGTGAAAACGCTGGAGAATTACTGTAACATATAGCTAAGTAGTTCGCAAATTGAAATGAATTAACTTGCTATTCAGAAAGTTCTAAATACAGTATGAGTACATTTATTTTAATAAAGGCAATAAGAAAGGCAAACGAGCAAGTGGGTTACCGGATTTTAAATGATCACCACCAGCCATAGATACACAAAACCAAGGAGATTGCAGATGCGTTGCCAACCCAGAGGGCTAAGATGGAATACCTCTTGTGCCAGTAATTGCACCGGCTGTCTTGCTCTCCACGCCGGAACACAAAAATCCAAGCACTGCTGCTCATCGTCTGGGTTAGCAAGGAAGATGATGGTAGCAATCCGGACGAACCTTGCAAATTGTCCTTTGATTTGATTTGGTTTGCTACATAATCCTGTTGCTCTACAATAATGCTGCATGTCATTTGTTTGATATAAGCCTTCGAAAAGTACCGCCTGAATCTATTCATTATTTAGAAAGACATTCATATTAATTTCACAAATATTTGAACATTACGGGAATCAAACCCGTAGCCTCTACCTTTGTAGTGAGATTCACAGACACACCAACAACTACATACAACGAACAACTCAGCAATACTAGGAACGTGACTGTCCAATGAATCTCTTTTTAATAATTCCATGGCAATTCCCCGCGGACCGAAAATCCGATTTACATCCCGCAAAAGCTACCAAATATGCATAATTGTTATCCCCCTCACGAGCCCACTTGCCGGTGCTCGTAAAAATTCACCTCGCCGTTAACACATTCAAAATCTGCCAAGTGCCGTCCAATTCTTTACTATTACGGCAGTTTTAAACCGCTATCCAATAAAATGTGTGCACTAGTGAGGGGACCGGTTTCGACGACGACCCGACGAATTCGGCCAACACGATTAATCGGGATTTTACATTCATGTAATATGTTAGCTTATTATTTGTAGATATGTTGTGGCAAGTAAATAAAATGAAAAACTTAGTACTATGAAATAATAACTAGACTAAAACTAGAAGTATCTTTAAATTAAAATAAAACATGCATATCTAATACTAAAAAATATCATAAAAGCTGGACCCTTTCGGAATGGGGCTGAAGATACTGTATTTATTTAGATTACATCTGGTGTGTTAGTCCACCTATTTACAGAACTATGGGTTGTTACCTATTTATCTTTTGTTGAGTAGTAAGAAGAATCTAGGTTAAGTAGTAAGAAGAGAGTATACGAGTATTTCCACAATTATTTCGTTAAAGTTTTCTAAGCTTTTCATCTTCATTTTATCACTATCAATAGCGGTCAACCAGTTTCACTTCTGCAGCAAATAATTATTTTAAAGTCTACAGAACTTAATTACAGTAGAGGGAATAAAAAATTAAAGTAGTCTACTCGTGACCACGGCCGTCGCAATACAGCCAACACATTGAGTTACATAAAACGTCTTATAAGCGCAATAAATCCTCTTTTTAATATACAACTATGTGTGAAAATTAGGAAAGTAAAAATAATAAGACTTCATCGTGTTCTCTATTTAATTATATTTTATGTATATAACTAATTGTATATATTAAGTTATTATTGTTATAGTTCTGATTTTTGTTGGATTTTAATTTTTTTTTTGTTGTTTTGTTTGTTTCTTCTTGTGTATGTCCATTTATTAAGCTTATGGATTTTAATAATTTACCTCATTTTGCATACTTGCAGTTTGCGGTCGCTATAAACGGTTTACTTAGTAATCGGTGTTTTTTTTTTAATATTTAGCTATGCTTATTTTGAATCCACAAGCTTAATATTTATGTACTATTTTCTTTTAATTTGACATGAATATTTTTATTCTTATTTTATTTTGACATTCGGAGACTATATATCTCTTAGTAATATTGCACAATTTGACCGTGGAGGCATTTTACACCTCTGCTAAGCATAGATTAACGTAATTAATTTGTTTTTTGACCCTTAGAGACCATACATCTCTAAGTTATTTAGACTAAGTATTTGATTATTATAATCAATTCAGGGACCATATACATCCCTATCTAATTTCTTTGATCTGGGGACCCTATACATCTCCTGATCATTCTTAACTAGTGCCAATTCGTCCAATATGCTTAAAGCTTGCTGTGCTATTTACTGTTATTTATTTTATTTTATTTTTTATGTAACTTGTGTATGCCATGTACTATTGTAATAGTACAGTATTGCACTGTAATGTGTTTTGAAAAGAGAAGAAAAAAAATAAACTGCTGAGTTTCTTGCGGCGTTTCTCCTCAGTAGTATCTTCCATTTTCCATAGCGCTAGTAGATTCAGCCATGTAAAACAGCCTATTTGACCTACTTGCAAAATATTTTTTTCATTTTCATTTTCATTTTCGTAATAATGAAATTAAAAGTACTCTATAACAATTACTTGACTTCAGCTATCGTCCGTCACATTACCAATTACAATAGTATATTAATATATAACTATAATAATATATAGGAGCAATTAAAGATTATTTATCTAACACTAACTCCCTCAGCTGCGTAGAGCTACGCGCAACGCTACGCTCGTAGCCCATAGCTGCGTCCCCTCTTTGTAGTAGTAACTTGCTGCGAATAAAGAACTCAACATTGGATTGGCACTAAATGTGACAAGTTAAAGAGTTATTTGACGCAATCTAATGTCATCGCTAGAGCAAATTGTTAAAACTTTATCTTGTCAATTAATCGCACTGAACAACAACGAACAATTACTCAAAAATACTTTTAAAATCGTTCAGAAAATCGGCCAATCATGTTCGGCGTTGACCCTTTCACGTCCCTAGCACGGCCGTTACGGGGAATCACTAGCAGCGCGAAGAGGCTCTTACAATGAACGTTTATAGGCCAACGAGGTTTTTACACGCCACGACTCAGCCACAGTCGTTACGTTGAAAGTCGTGAGGACAATACAACCTGTCATGCTGCTACCTAAGCAAACACTTATAAAGATCCACACACACTCATTCACTATTTTATTCTATAAAGGCCAAACTCGGTACTCCGTTAACACAACTAACCCGTTATTACGCGGTACTCTCCATCGCGTATCCACTAACGCAACCAAACGCACGGAAGCTGGCGAACCTAGCTTCGGTTTTGGTCTTAGTTTCGGCAGATTTTCTGCCGAAACCGAAACTTTTGCCCACACTAGCAAAATTGATCTCTTATTAAATGACAGTTCAGCTAGCTGCACTGCTGCCCTCAAAACAAAATCCCTAGCTACGCCAATGCTAGTGGCCGTCATTAAGAGGAGTGTGAACCCAGCGCTCTCCATACAAACGGCGATAAACCCAAACCCATAGCCATTATTTTTTGTATGTTATCATTATGCCCTAGAACTAGGTTTGTATGCTTTGATTTTTGACGCTTTTGTGTTTTGTATGAAACTCCTAAAATGAAAATATGTCAATTCTTAGAAGAATGTAAAAAAAATCAAAACATACAAACCTAGTTCTAGGGCATAATGACAACATACCAAAAAATCATTGCCATAGGTTAAGGTTTAAAGGGTGGAAAACGTTGTCGCCTTTTGTATGGGGAGCGCTTTTTAGGGCTGGGTTCACACTCCTTTTAATGTAGAACGAATCGTGTCGTGACTCGAAAACGAGCCGCGCGCGTTCCGACCCCGGCTAATGCAACGGGCAGTGATAAAGTGTATTAAGACGGTAGAATTGCGATCATTAGATTTCTATCTCAAGTCCTAACCGAATTGATACTAGATTTATAGCTCGTGCGAGCCGGGGGCTCCACTAGACTACCATAGTGAGTTACTTGAAGTTTCAATAAGTGGAGTATGCTTGTAAGACCTGTATGGCACAGTGGCACATGTGTCTGCTTACTTAAGAGGTCCCGGGTTCAAATCCTGGTATGGGCAAAAATTTGTGTGACGAATACGAATGTTTGTACCTGAGTCATGGATGTTATTTGTATTTAAGTATGTATTTATCTACTAGTTTATCTATATAAGTATGTAAATCCGTTGTCTATAGTACCCATAGTACAAGCTTTGCTTAGTTTGGGACTAGGTCAATTGGTGTAAATTGTCCCAAGATATTTAATCTTTATACATATATCTATGTACCTACTCGTTGTCTATCTGCACCGCCCGCAACTTATCTGATAATGCTCAAAAGTTGACTGGCAGAGAATAAAGTCCGCGTTTTATATATTTTGTATTTTTTTGTGTAATAAAATTTAAATAAATAAAATAAATTTTAAACGTTCGCGATTTTCAGCCGTGGTCACGAGTAGACTGCCCGTAACCACGGCCGTTGCAATACGGTCGAAACGTCAACTTAGATTACCAATGATTTTATGGCGTTAATGTTATGTTTGACATCATAATATACAGGGTGTCCCAAAACCCTTCAAAAAAACATATACAGCGAGATAGAGTGAGTGATTACGAACAACCCTGTATTTTTCTTTTTTGATTATTTTAATTTTTGACGACGTGGGATCAAAAAAACGAATGCACTGTAACACGTTTGCTCCCTGTGCCTCCCAGCTTTACAAGGGATTACCTCTAACGTCATTTCTACAGTTCTTCGAAGTCGGCCACAATTTTAGACCTTCAACTTTCAACGCTAATCATATTGAAATAGGATTCTAAAATGAATGTTAGGAAATCTAAATCATTCGTTCGTTCAAACGTCAATAACCATAAACAAACGTGCTAACGTTTAAAAACTACTTGCTGCTCACTTGTCTCAAACTGCATGATTAGCACTCATACTCGTAGCTACGATGAGCTTGCGTCTCGTTCTAACTAAGCCGAGGTGAAAGAGGCGCATGACTGATGGGGGACAAATTTTGAGGCGCATATTAGCCTTTCTGATACAGTTCACCATTTTGCTATCCCTTTTTAACTTCTACCTTAAGTTCCTTCTTCCTTAACTTTCCCTTCCTTTCCCGATAATCAAAACGGAAAAGTACGTTCAATATGAATATTGCAAGGGAGGTTAAAAGTTCAACAAGCTATTAAAAAGATGGTGTACGCAATTTATTGTTTAAAGCGGACATCAAGTAAGATCTAGCCCCCTTTGCATACGCTAAACAGTTATAGACAAGGATATACGCTGGATGTCCACGATAAAAACTAGCGCGTTTAACGCGTACAGCTGCATACTTACCGGAAATATTCGCGCGCATTGTAACATGTAGAGGTAATACAGCATTCAGCTGTTACTAAAATTGATTATGTGGCTTACCCCAAACTTAATTGTGCGTTTCAAGGCACTGGCCCAGGTTTGACTGCAAAGAGTGCCAACAAACGAACACGCTTCCAATGCAGTAAGCATGCAAGCACGAAAAATGCACTTATACGTTTGAGACTAATGTGTTGACCAGAACACCAAAAACATTTTTAAAATTGTTTATTCATACTCTCAAGCGGTAGTTTGGATAAGGTTGAATAAAATTGTTTTATTTTACAAACGTGTCAATGTTGAGTTCACAGCGACACGTTCCGAACTTATTACGCACTGCACTGTACGGCTAATTACGGTTATTTGTTAAAAAAGTGCAGCGCATTAGGACCCTCTACAAGACGAGCAGGGCCTCGACGACGTTAGTACTGTTGATGCATTTAAGGGTGCAGAACTAGGATGCTTTGTGCTAGCATGTTTTTTGCCGTGCGTTCGGAGCTGCAGTAAGCGCAGGCTCGTTGCAAAGATGCAAGTTTTTGTAGGCGACGCAGTCCTACCCACAAATGCGCAGGCAATTGCCCCGTGTCAGTTTTAGGAAGAATGCCATCAGCGGCGACATTGGGTGGGGCCATGGGGCCTCGTATGTCCCACTAAGTAACAATTGTGACCTACGGCATGTAGAGAAATTCTTTTAGATGGGCAGCTGCGTCTTGCTTGAGCGGAAAAGATATAAAATATGCACCCAGGCTGCCCTGATGGCTACGCACTAGGGTAGGGTGGGGCTTATAGGTCCGTGGGTAAGAAGGTCCACCACAGCTGCAATCAAAACTAAGCGCTTCTTAAAATGTGGAGTTATTGCAGTAGGATAGGGCTGCATAGTCAGTACGCATGCCACTTCGAGAAGTTTGCTATCTTGCACCAGTGCGAGTGTACGCAGTCGCGGTGCCAAAAACACACGAAAGTAACTTTTTACACGGAACTGATTTCCTGTCAGGTAATTTTATTTGTAACATTACTAAGTTAAACTTCTTTTAGAGTACGGTTTAAAGTACTTATACAGTTTTACATACAAAAGTCTGATTTTGGATACATTGTTTAATTTTTTTGCATGATTTAATATCTATTCGACCTACCTCTGGGGCAAAAAGGATCACAGAAGGTGGGACAAAAAGGATCGGATTTTAACAATCAGAAAAAGAAGATTGAGTTCCAGTGAGGAATTTTGGTATTTAATTTACTGCGAAACATATGCAGATAATGTTCCACCTAGGACATGAGTAGATACAATGTTCCTATTGGAAATAATGGCCACATGAAAGATGCTCTCGTCACAGCTCATCAACTTCAATCGTCTTCAGCTCCTATGTCGTAATTAGATTTTGTTAGTCTTCATAGATTTGTCAATTTTTACATTTTATGAGTTTTGTTTTCAATAAACCGTGAATATTTTTGAAACTATTAAGAATATTTTAAAAATCAAAACATACAAACCAAGTTACAGGGCATAATGACATTATATCAAAAAATCGTGGCTATAAGTTAAGTTTTAAAGGGTGGAAAACGTTATCACTGTTTGTATGGAGAGCGCTGCGTTCACACTCCACTTACTTAAAGTAAAGTAGCCCGACGGGCGACGCATACTAGAATTGCCTTCAGTGATGAATATAAGCGCAGCGGTGTTGGAGGCCGTAGACCGGCTGCAGCAACTTTTATCAGCGCACAGTTTTATGATGTAGCCAGTGAGTAAAGGCAGTACATGGGCACGGGAGCACCCAAAATAAGCGTGAACGACTCGTGAGGCTCAGCCGACCTGCGGGCAACAACGTCTACAACGTTGGGTCTGGTTTAAAACGTCGCGCGACTGGTGACCGCGATAGCTCTGTAGCCACCGCGGCCACCAGTCGCCGAGCCTCCGCCCGATGTCGATGGCGAGGGCCAAGGTTGCACAGACGCCTCCGCAACGCTATATGTTAGTAAAAGAACTATCACACAATACTAAACCCTGCTTTTACCATTAAACCTGTGGCATTTTTTGCCACTGCACCTGATTGGTAATATTGGCTAAGCACGAAAAGAACAGTTGCCCTTAAGCAGTAAATTATGTTAATTGAATGGTGCAGAACAGTGTTTTATTGCCCCCTTTTACCTCCTTTTAAACTTAACCAATTTTGAGAATACTTTCAGAATCAAAAACAAGGATATGATTTGTGTCCGTATGTTTTAATATTTCACGGGATATACACCGATTCTAACCAATAAATGTGTTTTCCGGAAAATGAAAGATATTATAATAATATTTCTGTATTTTGAAAAGTCATTAAAAACAAAGATAGAGGGCCAGCTTTTGATAAACATCTCTAGCATATCTAATACTTATTGCCCTTGCAACAAAATGCTGTGACAAAATTTAAATTTTAAGAGAGTTATGGCAGACATATTATAATCACGAGAGTTTTTAAACTTTGTTAGTTAGCTAGCGTTATAATAAGCTAACGGCATTAAAACTGACTTATTTAATTGGGCCTAGGCTGCCTTTCGACCAGAGATGTACTATGCAGCTATGCTGCGAAGACGTGAAAGCTACGCTACGAAACTGTGTGACCGTTTCCACCAATACTAAGCTGTGCGAGGAAGATGTGCAGCTCGAGCTATGCGATGTATCGACAGGGGCTCGCGGAGCGGTAGCGCGGTGAGGGGGAGACGCTGGCATCACTACATGACTCGCGACCATCCATAGCACGCATCCTTAGCACGCATCCATAGCACGCATCCGTAGGACGCATCCATAGCACGCATCTTTCCATATAAAAGTCATAGCTTATTTGAACCCGTTTCCACCAGTGCTATGCTATGTGGACCAATGAACATGATTGGTGGATATCAGACGCATCCATAACAACGTAGCGTAGCACATTTCTGGTGGAAAGGCAGCCTTACGAAGCTACAAACTCAAAAGCATACTTACAAAAACACAGCAAACGTGTTCTTTTCTTACAATACCCTACTTCAGATATCTACCAATTGCATGTGAATAAAATTGAAACTTAGACTTTATTCATTTAATTATACATACAAATATTTTCGTTTACAATAAAATGCACATATAACGCTCAGCTAATACTGGTAATGCGGTTAAATAGTTCCTGATAATTACAACTTTGTAGCCATCTTCCCATGGTGGCATCTGTCTTTGGGATGAAGTTACGGGAGATGTGCACCGGACCCAGTTGCTCGAGGCTTCCACCATGCGCACTTTCTTCACTCCCTACAATAGGACCACGGACTGGTTCGAAACATGTCGGGCATTTCTCGACGTAAAAATACGTCAGTGATCCGTTTTATTAATATTTCCCTACAATGTCTAATTAATCCCTTCCAACAGTGTCTGCAAGTATGATAAGGCGTTCTTAGCTTTGGTTTCTATGTAGTCACTATTTAAAGGCTTATTAGCTTTTCGTTCTTGTCTACCAGCCGCCCTTTTACTCTCATCTTCGTTTCGAAATATCCCTGAACAAAAAAACGTCTAGATCGCCAGGTTCTCTCATCGACAGGTAAGCTCTGTGGTGCTCGCACCTCGGTATGGTTTTCGTAGCAGTATGATTATGATACGGCAGCCCGTGTCTGAGACCTCAGAAGGGTATTTTTTACTGCGTACGTATGGATACAATAACGCTGATTATCATACGGCTGCAACGAAAGTCAGAATTGCCACGCTCGTTCAACAAAACATGATTATTATACTTAAAACGGCATTGGATTGACGCCAACTGACGAGACATCTTTTCGACACCGTTTAATGATAACTTATGGAGTACTGTAAAAACCATTGGCCAATGTATAATAGGTACTCAAAATCCTTAAGGACAAGAGAAACTGAAGATTAAAGCACCGCCAATTCTACCGATTTAATCTGCATAAAACTTGCTTATTTTCGGTATTGTAAGTGACTTCCATGCAAAGCAAATAAAAACACTTAAGTATATTTTGTTTTTAACAAAGTCACCAATTCGTAAAGTAGCAATATTCACGCAAAATTTAAACCAACAATAATAGCAAAATATTTTGATGTGAATCCGCTTGACAGCGGCTTGACAATAGACGATAAGAGTTTGTCTTTGTTAGGTCTTTGTTCATTCGTTCACTCTATGTTTAATTTTTTTTGCTCCGAATGACACTATGCTTGCTGTTGCAAGGAGGTACGTAATACAATGATGACATTTTACATGCATCTGTTATATTTAGGTGGAGAGGCACTAGGAGCAAGTAAAATTTATTAATTTTAATCGAAATTTTCAAACACAACGAAACAGAAAACAAAATACATAGGGTTGTTCGCAATCGCTCACTCTATCACGCTGTATATGTTTTTTTGAAGGGTTTTGGGACACCCTGTATTTATCTAGATGTTTTTAAAATGTTTATTTGATGTGTTCGTACTTTATTTACGAGTAATAAAGACCAGAATAATCAAGAAGCCCTGTAAATAAAATAAAAGAATCGATAAGCAAGAACTTTAGCTCGATTAACACAAAAATAGATTTATTTACCTAAAAATAACTAAAATGGAAAACAACAGCCATACCTCTGTAACCCAAACTAAGCTTGTTTGAGTACTGTAAACAGAAACACTTTCAAAGCCTTTTGATTTACAAATAACCAATAAAATAAGTCACTTAAGTTACAAGGTAATACTGGTGGGAACGAGTTTATTATCAAAATATGTATACTGGTGGTCGTTTTGTAATTTGCAGGATTGGTGACGGTGTTTAATCTAAGCACTGTAAAAACCAACTTTCTTACGGTGAGGGAAAATATTGTAAGTAAACTGGTAGGTAAGTTACTATGCCTTCAGTGCACCTAGCACGAATCTTCTCGATACGAGTTAACTCGCTACGTAACTCAGTGCGTCTCTCTTCTACTGGGGTAGTTAGAGCGAGACGCACTGAGTTACGTAGCGAGTTAACGCGTATCGAGAAGATTCGTGCTAGGTGCACAGATGCCATCACTAGCGCAAAGCCCAACTAAATCACGTTGATTTTAATACTCTTAGCTTTTAAGTAATTACTCTCATACTAGTTTTTCTATCTAAATTCGAATGAGCATTATTTCGAAATAAATTTATAAATAATTTCGATTACAATAATTTAACAACAAATGGCGTCATCTCTCGTCAGCTAACGGGCATTCATAAATGACCAAGTTGAATGAGATAACTTGATTAAGTTTCTCATAGATGACAACGAGGGTAGTTTACCCAAACAAAAGAAAAAATATCCATAATGTAATGACCGTAAAGACGAAACACATTGAAAAATTGGCAGGGTATGGCAGCGGTAATGTGGCGGAAACTGGAATACGCAAGGCACGGAATGCTGATGTTGCAGGTTCGAATCCTGCCATTACCCTAATTTTTCTTTGTGTTGTCATTCATTATATAGCATTATTTCGAAACAAAATGATCTTTATACTCCATAATTTTATCATTTTTGGACATTTTGATCTACAATAATTTAAACTTTTATATCATTTAGTTTGTCAACATGTATGTATGTATGTATGTCAATTCTTTATGGTACAAACAAAAACATATATAGACAAAAAATATATAATAATGTATGTACAAACGCGAACTTACCCCTTTAAGGGATCTCTTCCAGTTAACCTTTGAGTGGAAATGTGTGAGCCATTGTACCGTTTTGCGTCGCAAATAGGTAAAAAACCAAAAAGTAAATTAAAAACAATTTATTGTTACTTTATGGATATATCCGGCTAGGTAGCGGGTAATTAGAATCTACGTGAATGAGCAAATCGATTCATATCAATATGATATGAGATTATGAAAAAAAAACTCCAGAAGCACTTCAGCCGACTTGTCTACCGTCTAAGCCCGCCCATAGACACCAAAAATTTTAAGTATAAAATATTAGTCTTCTCAATTGTTTAGGAGGCGTCGGCGCGCGCATAAAAATTTTACGATCGCATAAATAACGAGAGGGACGATAATAACGCGCCGCGTTCCTTAAACGCCTGAAATATTATAATTATTATTGCCCTATATACTGCGATTGAGACGAAAATAAAATTTAAAAGACATTAGCTTTAAGTATGAGGGAAAATGGCCGAGGGGCTTTTTTTTATTGAACAAGTGGGTCACCAGATGGTAAGTGATCACCACCGCCTTTAGACATAAGCAACACCAGAGAGATTGCAGAAGCGTTGCCAACCCAGAGGGCTAAGATGGAATACCTCTTGTGCCAGTAATTACACTGGCTTTCTTGCTCTCCATGCCGGAACACAACAGTGCAAGCACTGCTGCTTAGCGGCAGGATTAGCGAGCAAGATGGTGGTAGCGATCCGGACGGACCTGGCACAAGGTCTTACCACCCGCCTTTAGTTAAAAAACTTAATTCTGATTTGACACGGCGGCAGAACTTTGAGGCAGAAGTCTGGACAGTACAGTACTAGAGTATGGACAGCAGACAGTACTAATTTCATACAATTTGAACGCGCACGCTTAGGCTAATCCAGCCGCTAAGCAGCAGTGCTTGCACTGTTGTGCTCCCGCGTGGAAAGCAAGACAGCCGGTGCAATTACTGGCACAATAGATATTCCATCTTAACCCACTGGGTTGGCAATGCATCTGCAATCTCTTTGGTGTTTCGGGTGTCTATAGGCGGTGGTGATCACTTACCATCAAGCGACTGATTTTCTTGTTTGCCTTCCTATTTCATAAAAAAAAACTACCGAGGCCGTTCAAATTGAATCAGTAGGTACTGTGCTGTCCCTCTACTGCCTTACTGTTCTCTAGACCAATCTCTAGACTAAAACCAATATAGCACTTTGTTACTGGTTGCAAAGGGGCCGGTTCAACTGGCATAGTACCACACTCTCACAGAATGCCGGCGTGAAGTAGCTGCTACTACGTTTCATACGGTGGGTGGGTCTGAAGGCCCACAGGGTAACTTGAGGCTAGCAACTGAAGAATGCAATGCCGGTTATTTTTTCTTAGGAATAACCGGTTTAAACCGGATTTAACCGGTTATTCCTTAGAGAAAATAACCGGGTTTGCATTCCCTACTGGCATTGAATCAGCTTCTCTCTTACGGTTGACCGCATGCTTTATAAAAAATATACGGAACCCTAAAAAAGGCTGTTAAGGGTAATAGTACACTTTTGTGTGTTATAAGTTTAACTAGTTTTGGACCGAGGGCCTTCTCTGACAGAGACAAATGACACAATCAAAATGTAGTTTTATTGTGACCGCTGTTTGTTTTTCACTAGACGCGGGACCGCTCTATGTCAGACGCATCACATCAATATTAGTCATGACAGTCCGTGACCGCTGCTTGTTTTTCACTAGACGCGGGACCGCTCTATGTCAGACGCATCACATCAATACTCATATGAGTCATGACAGTCTGTGTCTGTGTTTACTTTCACTACATTTGTCTATTGAAGTGTTTCCCAACCTGGGGTCCGAGGACCCTTGGGGGTCAGCGAACCTATCCCAGGGGGTCCGCGGACAAAATAAATATTAAAAGTAAAAATTATGAGGCATAACACGGCCGAGCGTTTGACGGGCGATGAATTTTTCGTGTGAGTCAAAAAGACTCATATGAGTATTGCATAGAAGAGTATCCAAGCGGTTTTTTGTCTGATTTGGAGGGTCCACGGGTCATGATAAGGTTGAAATAGGGGTTCGCCCTTGGAAAATGTTGAGAAACACTGGTTTACTTTATACTAGCAATGCGAGCGGCTTCGCATGGGTGCGATTTACAAATGAAAACTTATTTATAGTCTAAGATACCACCGCAAGATTGTTTTTTGATCGAAATGCTATAATCGGTTTAAAGATATTTATTTCCCATAAGAATAATAATACATACTTGCGGCAAGATTTTGCTGTAGGCAACCCTGTGGCGTTGTATGATCCTGTGTGTAACCTCTTATTAAAATCACATTTAGAACTTAGCCGCAATAGCGCTCAATCTCGAATTGAGCACAATGTTGTCGTTGGTTGTCGTCAATTTAGATCAGCTTGACGAGACTGACTTCCCTCGAGGCCACTGACCCATTTCGACACATTTTAAAACATTTCGATCAAAAAACAGATGACACGCTATTCGATTGTATGTTTTGTACCTACATAAAAACCTTCTGGAAAAAAAAAACTAAATTACGGTGATTATCATTTCACAATCCGTCGCGTGGTTTAGAAGGAGTGGGCGGCCGCATCCCGGGCAAGCTACAACACTGGTACTAATACAATTTGGACGCGAAAAACTGTTCTTTCTAATCCTACGACGCTAATCAGGAGCTACTGGAATCCTTAATGAACACCAAAATTAACAATAAAAAAACCCATGAAAACTTGCAATAACGTGCAAACAACACTTACAGGCAGCCTAGCTTTCAGGTAATCCAATCCACTATCGCCGCGATCTCGGCGCTAACTCTCCATTAGGTTTCACCTTATTTCCCAGCTGAATACGCCTCAATAAAACTATGAAACAAGCTCCCTTTTTCTTCTTTTTCAATCTCAGCGCAAACTCGTCTATAAACAAACACGTACGAGTATGTTTGATGAGCTTTCTTAAGAACAACGTTACGTTATTTGTGACTCCCCTAATAGTGTACAAATATTATGGCTGAGAAAGGTATGGCCCCTCTGGCAAACAAACCGGACAAATTGACGTGTTTGCGGACGACCTAACTAAGTGTTAGGCTTGGCCCTCTGCAATTTAGAACTTCGTCCTGTTTTAAGATCAGATTAAAGCGAATTTGAGTGTGGTACGGCTAAATTGTAGATTCGATGGGGCCAACTGAAGCATGTATTAGACTAAGTAATTTGATTTATTGGCCACTGTAGAACGTTGTCGCATGTGTTATCTATGAGATATATTATAACATTTATTCAGTAGTCATTATGACTTTTACTGTGAAAAATAGGTTCTACAGTGCCCTATGAATAATGAATGAAAATGAGCGAGTGTAAGTACGATTTTTATAATGAGGTAAACTGACTTAAATAAAACGATCGCTTAATAGACTCAAATGATAAAAACTGACCTATAAGTAATGGACTTCTAGTTAGCATTTAAATTATGGCGGCATCAAAAGTCAACAAAAGTACAACAAATAGACAATCGCTCGCGCTGTCAGTCTGTCGGACCGACGGCGCTGCAGTCAATACTATTATTTTGTAAAAAAACCTATTTGCAACGAAACTTTCCAAATTATTATTTTATGTAGTTAGACGTAAAGTTGGAAATCCAATTACTATAAATGGTAAACTAATAATTTAAATTTGTGACATTGACGTCAACCTGTATTCTCATGTCGGGCCGTTTTTCTGCTGTCATTTAGTATGACACTGTACATCCATGCATTATAATATCATTGATTATAACATATTGGGACTAATTACTCTGCTACTCCGCAAAATTATTCACGTTCAAAACATCTGCGGGCCGATTCTCAGTTTAAGTGAGATTCATCTCGCACGAAAACATCTGTCAAATCCCTTAGAAATATGTAATTTTTTTGACGTATCTCGCACGTGAGATGCATCTCGCATGGACCAAGAATTGGGGTCCTGCATCTGTGCGAAAAAATGTATGTAGAGATGCGTAACACGCGTAGATCGTGTGGATTAAAGGCCGGGTTACACTAGATGCGTATGCAGCACGGCTCCAGCTCGCTCGTAGAGCTGCGTTAGGTGCGCGCAACGCAAGCGATGAGGCATCTTACTCTACAAATAATTCCATATATTATAACCGGTCTGTGCACGCGCGTCTCTGCGTAGCCGTACTGCTACGCATCCGGTGTGGCCCGGCCTTAATTGTTTAGTGTGCTGGTTGACAGTTGAGTCTGTGTGATGTATGTTGTTACTTGTGCAAGCGGAGGAGGATGGGTTTATGCATGAGAAATATATATATGTGACACAAGTTTCGCGAAGTAGTAAGGTAAGTCCAATTAGTTAAATAAAACGGACATACTATTAGAAACATCTCGATTGCTGACACTGGGTTCGCGGATTAGCAAAGAAATTGTTTCCAATAGTATCAATATGGTCTTCCGCTAAGTAACGCCTGAATCTATAAACTAAAACGGACATAACAAACCTTGGAAACAAATATGATGTTATAAATAGCCATGCCTCTAGATAGACTATACTACCGATCAAATATACGGGTCACTGCCGGTAGGTATCAAATGTCGGCGGCGCAGGCGTCACACGACAAATTGAGCAGGATACCTTCGCAAAAACAACACAATAAATCACCAAAAGAATTAACCCAAATTTATCGTTGTTTTCCTTCAATTTAATAAAGTTAAGTTAAGTTACTCATATTATATATAGAACAAAGATTTCATAACGTTGGAATTATATGATATTCGGGGGGGAATTTATGGAATATCCCATTCGGGGGATAGAAAGGGAAAATTGTGAGCACACCTAGAGGGAAATTTCATAAGGGCGGTAAAATATGAAGGCTGAGATTTGAGAGTAGCGAATAGCTTCTTTATATTGAAACTGCGGAGGGCGTTGTGTCAAACGGGGAATGTAGGCCGATTCAGCCAGATCGCGTTGTGACCGCAAATAGCTGACATCATCGGGAACACGTTTTTTAAATTTGAGTAATAAGGCCATAACATGATCAGCAAATTGTTTTTAAACTTTCACGATTTTCGCACATACCTATTACTTTCATCGGGACTTAAACGCTTTGAGTATTTAGCATTGAGATGCCAAGCCGTATTATCACCTAACAATTTTTTCTGCCAATTTTAGCGGGGGGAGACGGGTCTAGTGTTGCCCGATGGCTGGGAAATTCGGGATTGTCCTGGAATTACGTGTCTTGTCCCGTGCCCATGAATTACACTTTATAGTCCCGGACTTCGAGTGTTACTATATTTTCAGAGTTCCTTACCTCAAAAGGAAAAATCCGAAAACTGTAAACAGTATCGGAAGTCTCCAGATGAGATATCCGAATAAAATCACAACATGCTGTCGGCAACACTGCCACGAATGCCATGATGTCAAATTTTGAAATGTTTACGTTATGTCTGTCAAAAAGCTTATTCATTTAAAATGTTTTTGGTGTTGTAAATAATAAATTAATTGAAAAGAAAATTATTTACGTGTGATAAAAAAATCCGCCTTTAATGAAATTTGAAGTTTTTGATAGCCGTTTGAAGGTAAATACAGCACGATTACACATTTTTGCAGAGATCGCTTTCGCGATACGGACTAAAGCAAAATGACACACGATATCGCGGCGAACTGGTTTTTAAAAACCGTTATGATTTAACTCACGGTTTTAGGTCATATGCATTGGCAGAGGGGAATGGGTGCCTTGCGAGGTCCAGTGGCTAAATTGTCTAAGCTTAAACGCGATAATAAACATCGAGATAAATAAATAAACAGTTAATTATCGCGTTTAAGTCCCGATCCTACTAATATTATAAATGTGAAAGTTTGTATGTTTGAATGTTTGTTACTCAATCCCGCAAAAACAACTGAATGGATTTGGATGAAATTTGGCACACATATAGTTTATAACCTGGATTAACACATAGGATACTTTTCATCTCGTAAAAATGCATAGTTCCCACGGGATAGCGATATTTGAGTTATACGCCGCCGTGACGTCATGAGCATCAAAGCAACTAATTCTCATTAATTGTCCAGGAAATATTGCAGATTGCATGTTGGGTGCACATTTGCTTGATTCAATTAAACAAGTCTACGCGGACGAAGTCGCGGGCAAAAGCTAGTAAAGGTAATAAGTATGATCGGTCCAGTTTAGTTTATCCGGTTTATGAGGGTTTGTCTCTACTTATGTCGCAGACTTAACTTAAGTAAATTTGGTCCGTCATTTTAGAGACAGTGAAGGCAAAGGAAAGTATATTTTTTTTTTAATTTTAAGTATGCATGGGGTGACCTAAGGTCGGTGACCTTTTCGGCTCGATAATTTTCATGGACAGCGGTGATCACTTCCCGCATGCCCGTTTCTTCATTTTTCCTTATAAAAAGGATGCTAGCAAATTAAAATCAATTCCAATACCATTAACACGCAACGTGCATACAACCAGTTCAATCAAAACGGATTACACGAATACCAATTCGCATTCCAACCATACAAAAATCCCCCATGTACGGTTGACTACACAAAGACGTATCCATTGTAACATCTTATTACTTTGAAATAAGGTACAAAATGTATACACTTTTTGTAGCCGAGTGTACTTTATTTACGCACTGTTTGAATTACGCCCGCCGTGAATCCCGGCGCGTTCGGCGCGTGCGTAAAAATCGGCGCGCGTAAATTCTCCGCGAGCGTAAATTCGGCACGCGTATAAATTCAATGGCGTACCGTGCATGCATTACGTACTGGCCTGTTATAGGTAATGAAATTTATAAAAAAGGCGCTATTCTGTTTTTATTGGTTTGCGAAGAAAGCGTGTTTGGTTTGAATTCACACTTTGAGAACACTTCGGTTGCGGGTGGTAGGACCTTGTGCAAGGTCCGTCCGGATCGCTACCACCATCTTGCTCGCTAATCCTGCCGGTAAGCAGCAGTGCTTGCACTGTTGTGTTCCGGCGTGGAGAGCAAGACAGCCGGTGTAATTATTGGCACGAGAGGTATTCCATCTTAGCCCACTGGGTTGGCAACGCGTCTGCAATTTCTTCGATGTTGCGGGTGTCTATAGGCGGTGGTGTACACTTACCATCAGGTGACCCACTTGCTAGTTTACATTCCTATTTTATAAAAAAAACACAGTTTCTCCTTGTAAGCGAAGTCAAAATAGTTTACAAATAACCTATTTCCAGTATTATCTATGTACTGGTAACTAATATTGTAAGGCCGGAATCGATTAACGTAATTGTATTACTCCTAATGAATTATTAATTGTCGTTCCGTCAATAATAGATAGGTATCCAATTGTATTCAATACAATAAACTGTGTGGTTGATAGATTTCCATAATTTACTAGGTAACTAGAGTTTTCCCGATGATGCAAAAAAGACATTTTATCACGCAAAAGAGAGCAAACAAGCATGTGGATCACTTAATGTGAAGTAATCACCGGCGCTCATAGGCATTAGACTCCATCGCCGGCTTTTAAGTGTACCGCCTTACTGTTAGCATCTGGAAAGCTCTATCGCCGTACAAAACGCAATAAAATAACAAGCTACTACTTCAAGCCGATATTTTGTGAAAGGGTGGGACTTCCTCAGTCAAGTGGGCCTATTCTTACTGCAACCAGCAACTGGATACAGCATGGCTCTACCGCTATAAAACTCTTGCGATGGTGAAAAAAATCATCTACATAATCTTCATCACATCAACCGAAAGACTACTACGCCTAGAAAAAAGGTCGATTCCAAAGTTTATCACAAGGACCGGTACAACGCTACTAGGATAAGCTGTTTCTTACGTATACCTATTTTATAGAAACTGCTATTTTAGCGTTTAATTTTCTAGGTAACCATGAACTTTAACAATACCCGTCGGCAAAATTGAGATCAAAGTCAAAGTCAAACTTATTAGGATAAGTTAGTTGGGTTAATTTTAGACGAAACTTATTATGGATCCCAATTTTTTTTTCATGAAATTCTACTGACGAAAGCCTGAGTTTATGTCAAAATATCTTTATTCAGATTACGTTTACAGGAAGCACTTATGAATACAAAGTTAAAGCCATCCCTTTTAAAAAATAAATCAAAGAAACAAATTGGGACGAATTACCTTGTTACTCCCCAAAACCTTGGTTGGGATGGTGTCGCGGAGTAGGAAGATAATTGGTTCCAATTAGTTGACACGGAGCTCCGCAAAGTAACGCCTGAATCTATTAATTGAGGCAAACACCATCCAGCAATGATCATATTGTACGCAGAACAGGATGACCTTGAGCAGAAACGTTCTAGAGCAGCAAACTCAAAATAGGAACCAATCTTTGAATGCAACCGACGGTGGACGTGTCTATCCAACAAGAGATAATCATTTAAGATGATCACCTGGATCTATGATGATCTAACTGGAACTAGGGACCATTTTATGGATATAACCGATGATGGATGTCTCTCTCTAGCAGTAGATGCCGACCACCTAGTTTCTACTAAACCAGCTGTATTACCTCGTGGCGTTAAAATGAAATTATACCAACTGGAGGCTTGCAAGCGAAGGTGACATCAAAAAGTAATCTATTACAATTCGCAAACAACGCGTTTAAATCCACAAAATATATTCATAAAAGCTCATAGATTTAAACTTCATGAAATCATGAATAGAAAGTTGAAAACGCGTAGTAATTTGGCGACGGAAGCTTTTGGTCGTTTGTTCCGACGAGTAAGCTCAGAACTTTAGCTTAACACCTCAAGCTTACACGGGGAAGTTTATACGAGTACGTTCAAAGTTCTCTTGCCAAATAGAAAGCGGAGCCATAAATCGCGTATTTGACACTCCTTACACGCAATTCATAATACGTTTAACGTTGACAGCTGAACAGGAGGCAGTCGAGCCTATTTGAGAACTTCGCTTTCCACACAGAGTATTAGTGCACTTAGCACGAACCTTCTCGGTAAGCATTATCTCGCTACGTAACTCAGTGGGTCTCTCTTCTAATGGGCTAGTTAGGACAAGACGCACTGAGTTACATGCTAAGTGCACAGGCCCGAATCTGGCGAGGGACAAACCGGGGCACATGCCCCGGGCGGCAGTGTCAGGAGATACCAATTTCATAGTATAATATTATGCTAGGGGCGCTGAAGTCATAATGTATCCCAAACGCTGGATTTGATCTGTTTGGTGTCAATATTGATCCCAAGATATTTTTTAGCCCCGTTCGAAAACATCGTAGATCCATGGCTGCCGAGTTAGAATCTTTTTCTTCTAGAAACTTCTTTCAACCATTATAGAAAATGCGAGTGTTCTTGACGCGTTTTTGAAATATCATCATGAATTAGCTGCAAGAGATCATTAGCTGGATAAAGGTCATTCTCATGGTACAACTTCCAAAACGTAGGTACCGGTTAATCTCGCGACATTGACCGGTAGTTCTTGTAGCCTTTATGCTGATTTCATACGGGACAGGACAGTAAAGTAATAGAGTAGCCAGGACAGTAGGTCCCAAAACAATTTAAACGCGCACACCGAAAGAACAGTACTGTTCTGAGCGTTCAAATTGTTCTGTACCGTGTGAAATACAGCATTATGGGAGCCTTGAGCTCACCGTCGATTTATCGACGCCAATCCGATGTTAACAACGCCTGTGAAAGACCAGGGAATAAGCATAACTAATTCTCTATCAGTCCACCTAGTCGACCAATTCAAAATCTACTCTCTACGAAAGAATAACTCGCGAATCCTATGCCCCTACGATTATCGATTATTTTAATACAAACGGATCACTCACGTATTTTAAAGTCGAGAACCACTGCCACCACCGCGACCGCCGCGGGGGCTCATGATTAAGGACCGGACTGGTCCGAAACATGTCGGGCAGTTACTCGACTTTAAAATACGTGAGTGATCCGATTAATATGTCCTAATTAAATTTAAAATGCTATATAATGAATGAAAACACAAAGAAAAATTAGGGTAATGGCAGGATTCGAACCTGCAACATCAGCATTCCGTGCCTTGCGTATTCCAGTTTCCGCCACATTACCGCTGCCATACCCTGCGAATTTTTCAATGTGTTTCGTCTTTACGGTCATTACATTATTGATTTTTTTTTGGGTAAACTACCCTCGGTGTCATCTATGAGAAACTTAATCAAGTTATCTCATTAAACTTGGTCATTTATGAATGCCCGTTAGCTGACGAGAGATGACGCCATTTGTTGTTAAATTATTGTAATCGAAATTATTTATTTCTAAATTTTTTCGATTTTTCTTTTTGTTTCTTTTTACATTCAAATTAAATTTAAAATGCTATATAATGAACGAAAACACAAAGAAAAAAATTAGAGAAAAAATACAAAAAGAAAAATCGAAAAAATTTAGAAATAAATAATTTCGATTACAATAATTATGTCCTAGTCTCACGGTAGTTTTATGTTCAGGATTATCGATTACTTGAGAGATGTGTACCCACTACCACTAAGAACTAAAGTCTTCTTCTGGGCTTGGTCTGATTTCTGATCTTATACAGAAACTTTGATGAAATCATTTCTTGTCTGCATACTCTTCAGCAAAATAAAATTACGGAGAGATGTTAGTTAAAATAACTACAGTCTTTAATTGTATAACTGAGTCACAACGCTTTTTACGTGAATGTTGATTAAAGTAGGTAAAGTTTTTGTTTATTGAATAAGTGGTCAACACTGACCCGACTACTTTGATAAAAGGTCAATAAAGATAATGGTTTAAAGAGAGGAATATATTTGCCACTTAAAAAACATATTTTGAAAGCAACACGCACTAGATACGGGAAAACAATTTTATTTTAACTTTGGCGCCACTTCGAGGAGAAACTTAATCCATTTAAGCAAAAGAATCCATTGGTTGGAGAACTAACATTTTTGTGGTCACTAGGTACAGTCAACTTCAAATTTATTGGAGCAGGTAAAGAAGCCAAAAATATTTGAACACGCCTAAACGTATTTAAGAAAGGTGCTGTCTTCGATACATTTGCACGTGACTATACCGACATAAACTTTGCTGAAAGTCTAAAAGTAAAACCGTGCTTGACTTTTGAAACTATTAGTGTAGACAAAAGACAATTGTCTAAACTAACATTTTTTTCCCCTTAAAGCGAAACGTCGGTATTCCCGATTAGCGGTGGTTGAATAACCTTTGCACCGCACGAGCGGCGCGCGCGCAGTCTCCCCACTCGCCGCCATGTCGCCGCTCGCGTTGCTGCTCGCGTTTGCCTGCGTCGCCAGCACTGCTGGTTTCAACCATTGTTCGACCCTTATGCTAGGTAAGGCTTTCTAAAGTCGCGCCATAAGCTCACGCGGAGGCATCAGTGAACCCGTGAAATCATTTTTATGATGTCCTACTATAAGACATTTTAAGACTGTGTACCCAGCGCTCTTCAGATTTACGCTGATAAAGTTTTTCATCCTCCCCTAACCTGTATGTATAAACATTCTTGATAGTTTCAAGAATAAGTACGCGTTTTGTTTTGTATGAAACTCCTAAAACGTAAATATTGTCAAACCTATACAGAATACTTAAAAAAACGTACAAATCTAATTCTAAAGCACAATGACAACATAACAAAAAAATCATTGCTATACGTTAAGGTTAAGAAACGTTATCGCCGTTTGTATGGAGAGGACTTTTTGAGGCTGGGTACACACTCCTCTTAAGACATTTCATGGTTTGTTCATCAGGACGCCTTTTTCAGCGTACATGGTTTCTTATGCCGCTAGTTGAATTTTATAAGAGCACAGATGAAAGATTTTCCTCGTTTAAATGACTTTAAGTATATTAATTGCAATTGTTTTTAGGAAAGGTGACGACGGACGTAATTTATCATCGTCAGAGGACCACTGGGTCGCATGACTACCTGTACGTCCCAGATGTAAGTAAATCCATAACACGTGCGTTCGTGTATATTTGCTTAAAGTATCGTCGGTTTTACAACGTCAAACGGGACTTTAACGCGATAAAAACAACATTGTTAATTTACCTCGACTACGTTTTGACCATCTTGCAACGGCAGTGTTCACGAGTAGACTCGTGTTGTAACAGTGTGATCACGAGTAACTGTCGCAACTCGTTCAAAACGTCGAGGCAAATTAACAATGTTTTTATCGCGTTAAAGTCCCGTTTGACGTTATAAATTTGTGTGAAAATCGCGAAAGTTAACAGAAGGATCGTTTTAATAACATTAACTTGTATTTGTTATCTGTAGTCGGTTATTAACTTATTTGTTTATCTAGAAATGCGCTCCTCTGAAGAAGCAATTGGTAGGCCAGGAGGCCATAGCATGCGACAGTGCGAGTAACTTTGCGCCGACGATCATTCCTTTTGGCGCTGGTTCTTTCTCACCGTTGTACGTCAACTGTGGCCCGGAGAACACTGCGCCCTGCTACGAGCTGCTGACCGTGTCCGTCACGCAGTACTGTGCGCCTGCGCCGGCCGCACCCAACGAAACGCTGGCCAGTCCCAGCGCAGGACGCAACATCAACAAGATTAATCCTAAATAAAGCTTGTTTTGTTACACATTTACTATCTGTAAAGTTTAACACAAGATTTGTATAAATCTGCTACTGTCAGTCAGTCAGTTGTGAGATCTTCTAATTGGCTTTGTGAATGTTATTGAAGATGTTTATGTGTATCTGTAAGCTGTTGGATCTCCGAAACTATATTTAAATAACTATAATGTCAAATGTTCCTGTTGTAAATATTTTTTTAATTTATATTAATTTCCCCATGTAAATATTTTCTTTAGCAATTCTTTGTTTTTTTGCAAGATCTGAAATATATAACTGTAGGCTCTTTTGTATGTCTGAGTCTACCAGAGCTTCAGAAAATGGAAGATTCTGCTGAAAAGCAACACCGCAAAAAACTCGGCAGCTTATCCTTTTTTTTTCTCTTTTCTTTCTCAAAACAAGAATACAAGAACAAGACAAGAAAGACAAGTGTACTATCATAAACATAACATAGTTTAAGAGAGTGTTAAGTACTTAAGAGTCGGGAAGCTCTTACTTTTGAACCGTAAGCTGCCATTACATACAAACCTACTTGTGTTTCATACATTGGCAACGTTTAGTTTTTTGGTAAAGTAATTACGCCCGACTGTTAAACCGTATCTGAGGTTAGATGAAAATGAATTTTTTTTTCGCAAGTAGACCAGACAGGCTTGCTTTCACCCACTTCCTCGTTCGCCTTCCTACTTTATATATTTTTTAAAACAATCACTAATGCAATATCAATCACAGTCCAAGAAAAACAGTAAGTAAACGACGAAGCAAAATTTACTTTTCCCTTCCCCATCCCACCCGACCCCACACCACGGTGCGGACGGACCTCGCAAATTGTCCATCGTAATTGAACTGCAAGTCTTCTGTATCTATCTGTATCATCGTAGATCTGGAACTGACGTGTGATGGGGGCAGTTTAAAAATAGTTTGCTTGGACGACTCAAGGGGATTGGAATGGAGGAACATTTTACTGTAATGTGTAATTTCAGTGCTGTTCATTTTTAACCCGACTACGACGAAGCAAGAAATCTAAAGATAATTTTCAAATACTATTTAATGATACCCTATTACTATAGTCTATCGACTTTTATTTGTATACATATTATTCACAATTTAGCGTCTGGTTGTCGCCATATTGAATTTTGATTATAGTCATGTCTTTAGTGACACTCACTAGATTAAGCCGAATCAATTGACGTGAGAATCATTAAAATAGTCCCACGCGAATGGGCTCTAGAGCGCCACAAAGTAAGAAACATACATACATAGACTGATAAACATATTGCATCGCGCAGTTGGGTAAAAAAGGAGCAGTTGCAGTTGTGAGGCAGGCAGCAGTTGGCGGTCTTATTCAGTCATCATCAACATCATCATCATCATCTCAGCCACAAGAAGTCCACTGTGGAACATAGGCCTCCTCCATGGATTAACAAAGTGACCGGTTGAAAGCGGCATGCATCCAGGCCTTCCTGCCACCACCTGTATGACGTCATCGGACCATCTTATTCAGTATTAGGACCAAATTATTTATAAGTAAATTTTCCATGTAATTTTCAATTATGAGTCTAAAGAGAGATAGTTTTGTCTTTCAACTGGAACAAATTACCTTGCATCGCCGCGAAACCAGTGCTGTGCACGTGCTAAACATTAAGCAAAAATTTATGCAAAAACGGAGAAGGTTCCTTCGTGTTATTTAGTCCATTAAAAAAAGGAAAATGACAGTAAAGTGCCCTAAAAGTCGTCATATTCAAAACAAGTATTGTTATTATGTAAAACGTTAAAGATAGATCATTGTTAATAGAAATATATCTTTAAAATATAGGGCAGTATTAGTCGCGGCGGGGGGGCCACAACGTTGCGATCAGCCCCGTCACATATTTCATGTCCCCCATATCAAGATCATCTATCGGGTATCACCAAATCAGTATCGTTGTTCCCTTTTGTCGATCCACCAAAAGATTAGTCAAACAGACTCGGTTTTCCATCAGTTTTTCCTCCCTATTTTATAAAAAAATAAATCATTTTCAGCGCCAACTATTTAAAATTGACCTATAGGTAGTTGATTAACGTCATATCATAGTTTAAATAACTTATAATTCTTGTACTCTCCACTAGTTCTGTGATAGCGTTGTAACTTCAAAATATAAGGGACAAAATTAGACGTCAAAATATAAGGGAAGCCGATCCAGTAAAATATTAAAAATCTGTGGGTAAAACATTTCTTTTGAAATTGCTTCTTAAACTATCAATAAATCCACTATTTTCTTACTCGTTTAATCTGACCGTTTCATCAACAAGAATAAATCTAGACGTGAAATCTCCATTTCAAAGACGACATCTGAATTTTTAGAGGGGATTCAAAAAAGCACGTCTGGGATTGGACCCATGTCGGAATAAAAACGTACTTAATGCAATCTCTTGTATTTACTGTGCGAAATTACATTCACAGCGCTGAGCTTGCACACAGCACAGAAAGGAACAGAACAGAGCTACATTATTTATATTGTAGTTTAAAAAAAACTGCTGAATTTCTTGCGGCATTTCGTCTCAGCAGAATCATATATTTTCCGAAACGCTAGTAGATTCAGACATGTAAAAGAGCCTATATGACCTACTTGCAAAATAATTCATTTTCATTTTAATGTTCTGCATTCTAACTCGGAGTTGCCATTTGGCAGCCATTACTTCGTAAATCTTAAGACTGTCCCAGTTGCGCTACTGCTTTTATCGTCACTGTGACAAAAGGTCGCTCTATTTTTAAAAGCAATTTGTGTAGTTAAGGTATTATGTTTATTTAAAAATGTACTTTAAATTCTCTCAGTTGAATATTTGAATGCATTTGGAAAGCTTGGATTTTTTTTCTATCAGTGTTTGGAGGATTTATTTCTAGGATTAAAGTTTAAAATAATATATAAAAAATAATAAATATCATTTATACACTTGAGACACGAAATAGCGTTCTAAAACTTGAATAATAAAAAAAAATTAATGTCTTGATCTAGTCCCAAAGTATTCAACTAAAGCGGCTAAATAAATAAAAACAAAAATGTAATGTAATGTCTAATGTATGCTAAATATATAAAAACATAAGTTAAACGCTGTAGTTATTAAAAAAAACTACTTGTCCGTCCCTAAGCATTGAAATGTTAATAAATTTATGTAACCGAATTCCTTTCGATTTTTATTTTTTAATATTAAACATTTAAATTATTAAATTAAAATGCTATGCAATGACAACACAAAGAAATATTAAAATAATAGCAGGACTCGAACCTTGCCTTGCGTTTGCCAGTTTCGCCACATTACCACTACCATACGAATTTTTCAATGTGCGATGTGATTTTTTTTTCTTTGCATGGCATTTTTACTGAACTGTTTATATGTCGTTTATTATGAAAAAGTTTCACCGCGGATCTAGATTCAACTAGTTTGATTAAGCAAATTAGCAATGCACGAATGTAACAATTGTACAGCATTTTCCGTTCCCTGGCTTTCGAAAGCGCCACTTGTCGTCCACGATGCTAAATAAAGAACTGCTTTAATCTCACAAAATGCAACTCGCATTTAATCAAGTCTAGAGTTGCTATTGTCCCAAAGTAGGCGGCTCGAGTGCGAGAGTTAGGCATTTTTTGAGAACTTAAGTAACAAGGTTGTGGCTTTGTTAATGAATTATTAATTATGAAGGAAATGCATTCTTAACGATATTATACGTTTGAGCAAGAAGTCGATTTATACCTTTTTTTATATATACAACATAGGAAGGCAAACGAGCAAGTGGGTCACCTGATGGTAAGTGATCACCACCGCCTATAGACACCTGCAACAACAAAGAGAGTGCAGATGCGTTGCCAACCCAGAGGGCTAAGATGGAATACCTCTTGTGCCAGTAATTATACCGGTTGTCTTGCTCTCTACGCCGGAACACAACAGTGCAAGCACTGCTGCTTAGCGGCAGGATTAGCGAGCAAGATGGTGGTAGCGATCCGGACGGACCTTGCACAAGGTCCTACCACTCGCAGTGTGGCAGTGTTAAAAAGAGAATCAACTTGTAAGTGGCGTCCTCCATAAAACGTAGGTAATAGGTAACGTTCATAAAACGGAAGCTGTAAAACCGCCATCAAAAATCTATAACAACTAAAAGATTGGGCTTACGGTTCAAAAAAACCGTCCAATACGAGTTGAGAGTTACGCGTTTAGGGTTCCAGTAGGATTTAGTTTAAGATGAATCGGGGTAAAGTCGACACATGGGGGAAATTAAAAAATCGCGATTGTCTACTAAACAGGAAGTCCTTTTTGACTCTGGGCGCATTAGCGGGTGGTAGGGCCTTGTGCAAGGTCCGTCCGGATCGCTACCACCATCTTGCTCGCTAATCCTGCCGCTAAGCAGCAGTGCTTGCACTGTTGTGTTCCGGCGTGGAGAGCATGACAGCCGGTGTAATTACTGGCACAAGAGGTATTCCATCTTAGCCCTCTGGGTTGGCAACGCATCTGCACTCTCTTTGTTGTTGCAGGTGTCTATAGGCGGTGGTGATCACTTACCATCAGGTGACCCACTTGCTTGTTTGCCTTCCTGTTGTATAAAAAAAATTACCAAATATTGAATTTTATAATCTGGATGCGAAATGCAGCCAGAGTATAAAATGACTCCCTGTTTAGAAGAAATTGGCGATTTTTGAATTTCCCCCATGTGTCGACTTTACCCCAATTCACCTCTATGTGCGTCTCTTTCTTATGACACTAGTTTGACAGAGACGCAGGGAGGGATATATAAAACTTGGTCGCTGCTGCTTAGCGGCAGGATTAGCGAGCAAGATGGTGGTAGCGATCCAGACGGAGCTTGCACAAGGTCCTACCACCCGCCAAGGCAAAGGCTACTTAGAACGTGACCTACAGCGTTGCGTAGCGAGTTAACGCGTCGAGAAGGTTCGTGCTAGCACAGTTAGTTACTACGCAACCCTAAAAAGGCCAGAAACATTCTCGTGGGCCTTAATTAATCATAAAATTGTGCAAGTGTCAATTCGGGGAAGGTGTAAAAAGGCCGGGACAGTATCGGAGCAATGTTGGAGAAATATTTTATTAGGGGGCGCCATTATGGCGCGCTCGCCCGCGAAATACATAAAAATGATTTACAAATGGCCACTTTGTAACAGCCACAGTAGGCTATGATGATGGAAAGTGAGACGAAAAACTGGTATGAAAAAAATTCATTCCCATCCGAGAGCACAAAATGTACTTTGCCTAGCCTAGAGTCGTTAACTCTTTATTGGTGCACAAATGTATGTAAATTCTTTATTGTACAAAAAACATAAATTACAAAAAGTGGTACAGTGATGTACGAAAGCGAACTTATCCCTTTAAACTATGCAAACGAGCCTCGGCTATACCTATTGTCTAATCAACACTAATATAATAAAGAGGTAAACTTTGTTAGTTAGTTTGTTAGTTTGTTTGTATGTAGGGGTAATCTCTGGAGTTACTGAACCGATTTCAAAAATTCTTTCACAGATGGAAACCTACACTATCCCTGACGGACATAGGCTACATTTTATTTTAATTAAATAAAGTTTTCAGCTTTAAATTTTAATATTTGCAAATCAATTTATAATAGTATTTTATGCAACTGCTATATAATGAGAGGCCTTAAAACACGAGTGTGGTTTTATGAAACGAGCGTCAGCGAGTTTCATAATAGGATCACACGAGTGTTTTAAGGCCTAATTATATACAGTTGCATACATTACTTTATCTACACACATATCATAACTGCAAAAAACCGTAACAGCAAAACACCAACAAACAAGTATGGCGGCAATTCGATCTATCCGTCAAGACGAACGTTTTTTTTAAAATCATAGACAAACGAAGGAAGCCCCTATTGTCATGTCACTCGAGATCAAATGTCGTGCGTTTAAATTAAAAAATCATACTGAATTGACGTTTCGTAACGATAACTGTTTTAGTATCTGTGGATACTAGAATAGAGACCAACTTGAAATTTGACAGCTGTTCCAAATTTAAATTCATAACGTCACGAGATATCGGTAATGTAATCACTCAGTGTAATCACCAATAAACACAGACTACTAAGAGATACTACCCAATAAAGAACAGATTTACCTACTACCACAGACAAGAAAATTCTTAAAATAACATTGGTTGTAATAATGCTGGTCATTTTCTATGGTTTTTGAACGCGTTATTGAGAAATTATGATATGTGTGTAGATAAATATGTATATGTTATAGTTTCTAAGGGCATTTCTTTCTTCGGGCCTGTCCACTCTTAAATAAATAGTTTTATTATATTTTATTACATTACTGGCTATCCGCTCCGGTTTCTTACGGGTACAATGGGGGTGAAATGGATATTAAAACCTTTGCTATAAAAATCTTTAAACGACAGTGAAAACAGCATCAAAATCCATGGCGTGGTTCAGAAGAAGGCGGCCGAAGATAGACTGTAAAAATTTAGGACAGATAGGAATAAATAGTAACCTTTACTTTATACTAATAAATTAAAATTGTAATGACAACACAAAGAAAAATTAGGGCAATGGCAGGACTTGAACCTGCAACATCAGCATTCCGTGCCTTGCGTTAGCCAGTTTCGCCACACTGCCTCTGCCATACCCTGCGAATTTTTCAATGTGCTTCGTCTTATGGTCATTACATTATTGATTTTAAGGGTACAACTACCCTCGGTGTCATCTATATGAAACTTTTAACAAGTTATCATATTCAACTGGGTACCTTTACAGCTACCGACAGCTGACGAGAGATGGCGCCGTTTTTGTTTTTAAATTTTTGTAACCGAAATTTCTTTCGATTTTATTTTTAAATGTTTTAACATTCAAATTATTAAATTTTTTTTTCTTTGTGTTGTCATTACAATTTTAATTTAATAATTTGAATGTTAAAACATTTAAAATAAAATCGAAAGAAATTTCGGTTACAAAAATTTATACTATTTAGTTAGGGAGGCGCGGTAGCTAAATGGCGTAATTCAACGGCGCCGTCGAGACCTATCAAAATCAAAAGATAAAATAATTTCGAAAAGAAAAGCTCGTATGGTAAGGTCGTATTGTACGCGCTGTGTCTTCTGCGCAGTTACATAACGCTACCAAAGCGTTACGTAACGCGGTTGTAGACACCGATATTAGTTCAGGAAAAATAACACTGAACTCTACAATTACCTATATAACATGTTATCTAAATAATTCATATTGAAATTCTCGCAGTTCTTTGTGTAATAAGGCTAAACGATGTGCTTTTTTATCAATTCAAGTAGTTTTGCGATCCCCTTTACAAGAAACCTCTATTTTTTTCTTATCTCAGTCCATTCTACACCAAATCACTAATACTACTTTTTTTTATGAAATACGAAGGCAAACAAGCAAGTGGGTCACCTGATGGTAAGTGATCACCACCGCCTATAGACACCCGCAACACCAAGAAGTTTGCAGATGCGTTGCCAACCCAGAGGGCTAAGATGGAGTACTTCTTGTGCCAGTAATTGCACCGGCTGTCTTGCTCTCCACGCCGGAACACAACAGTGCAAGCACTGCTGCTTAGCGGTAGGATTAGCGAGCAAGATGGTGCTGGCGATCCGGGCGGACCTTGCACAGGGTCCTACTACTCTACTTTAATTCTCCATACGCATCTGCACGCAGTACAATTCATACCTTACGGCTCAAATTTGAAACACAAATTCCCCT
Organism: Ditula angustiorana; assembly: GCA_963691745.1. Taxonomy (NCBI): domain Eukaryota; kingdom Metazoa; phylum Arthropoda; class Insecta; order Lepidoptera; family Tortricidae; genus Ditula; species Ditula angustiorana. The sequence goes on from OY829473.1 coordinate 743,788, forward strand.
TGCATCTATTGTTGCATAGAGCCGCAGCTTAGTCAGTGTAATTTGAACCTAACGCCGATTACACAAAGTCGAAATCGCCTTGTTAAATTAAGTGAGGAAACAATTACAGTTTCTTGCGAAGCTTTCTAATTGGCTGCAGTATAGACTTACAGGGAACATGCGTAGAAAATTATTTTTGGCTAATTGCGCATTCGTGTGATAGTAAATTACCATAAAATTATGTTAAAAATTAAAAATTTTAAGAGATTACGACAAATATTAAAAGCAAAAAATTTATTAACATGTTTTTCTTTATACAACATAGGAAGGCAAACGAGCAAGTGGATCACCTGATGGTAAATGATCACCACCGCCCATAGACACCCGCAACGCCAAAGGGATTGCAGATGCGTTGCCAACCCAGAGGGCTAAGATGGAATACCTCTCGTGCCAGTAATTGCACCGGCTGCCTTGCTCTCCACGCAGAAACGCAACAGTGCAAGCACTTCTGCTTAGCGGCAGAATTAGCGAGCAAGATGGTGGTAGCGATCCAGACGGATTTAATAATAGTAATAAATATGCATAGTAATTATGGCACTCCTATACTTAACTCAAAATTAACGATTTGATGACGTCACTTTATGAATTCCAAATCTATAGAGCGTTTAATCAAGCTATTTTCAAAGCGTGAAACAATGAAATTTAAGTTTTGTAAGTTGTTTCAGCTTAAAAACTGAAAGTAGTACTTAGTGCATTTCAGGTGTGGAATGAGCTCTATGCTGGGGTTTTCCCAGCAACTTACAGAATTGGGGTCTTTATAAAAGAGCATCAGAAGGGTTCTCGCAGTATTTGCAATGCACAAGTGGAATTATAAGCTTCCATACGTGGCGGAAAATTATTACCATCACTATCATCAGGCAAGCCGCCCGCCTTTTTATGCCCCCGAGACATAAGAAAAATAATTACTTCATGAAATATGCGCAAGTTCCCTGTTGCGCGGGCGACGTTCGGAAATTGCCCTGAGAATATCCGATTGACCAATTACAGCGACTGATTCAACTGTAGTTGGATTATTTCTAGCCGATTGTTTGAGATCGAAGGATGCTTTCGTTTGCGGATCAAATAGCCTAGTGGTTAATGACCTTGACTGCAAAGCTAGCGGTTGCGGGTTGGATTCCCGTGAGGGGCATTATTTGTATGACGAATATCTCGTGGATTTTAGTAGCGGTAGAACAATGTAGCTACTTGCTGGTGGCAATACGAATGGGGTGGCTCGGCCAGGGTAGTACAAGTACTACACTTTTACAGAATACCGGCAGGTTGTAGTAGCCAGCTACTGCGTTATGGTAAGTGAGAAATCCGGGACCTAAATACGTGCAACGGATCAGCGATTTGCATGCATATTTTTTCCTTATTCCATAAAAAATCAGCAGTGTGATAACATTTACTGGTGTGTACCATGCAAAGTAAAAAATTAATGTAAATAAATGTAAAATAAATATAAGTAAGTAGTAAATGTAAAATGTAAATTAATGTATTAATAAAACTGATCACTCCCGTATTTTTACGTCGAGAAATGCCCGACAAGTCTACGGTAGTTTTATGTTAAAAATTGTAAATTAATGGACATTTTCTAGACCAAAAAGTCTGGTTTAATGCTATTAAAGTTTTTCTATCCGCATCTTTTAAGTCAAAGAAGATTAGATTCAGAAAAAAATGGCGTCAGTTTTCGTCCAACTTTTCTTCGGAACACAACTAACGTTATTGCAGCTCGTAAAAAGCAATTATCAAAGTTTGATGTCTCTTACGGAATAGTTGAAGTTCTTTTCTGTTTTATTATTTCACATTCTCGGTTTTTGTGTAAAGAAAAATAAATAGAAAACTGATTTTTTCCAAAAACTGTAATATCAAAAAAGCCTAGTAAAGCGTGAAGTTGATGGCTTAGATTATACAATACTTAAAATGTAAGGTAAACCAGCCTAATGTGGGACCTTTGCGTTTCAATACACAATGAATAAACTTACACGTCTGTATGTTTTTCTGTGTTTTGTTTTGTTTGTATGTTATATAATAGTTAAAACGGCTAAAATGGCTTTTACAACATTTTCTAACACACTATATTTGTATAATAAATTCTGTAAGTTCATTATAAGTCCCTTTGACTATTCAGCCAATTAGGTACAGTCAAGTCGAAGAGACATCCGCATGACAATTGTATGAAACAGCCTGGCGTTTAACGCGTCACGTCATTGCGATAGGGTTCTAAAGTGGTACGTGAATATATTTCCCCTACTGTACAATAACCACTGCTCATAGACACCCGTAACACCAAGCAGATGGCAGTTGCGTTGCCAACCCAGAGGATGCCAACCTCTTGTGCCAGTAATTTCACCGGCTGCCTCGCTCTCCACGTCCTAACATAACGCAAGCACTGCTGCTTAGCGGCTGGATTAACGAGAGAGATAGTAGTTGCAATCCGGTCCTATACCACCCGCTATGCACCACACTCCAATGTGCTCTTTGTTTAATTTACACACATCTTCTTCTTCTTCTGCAGGTGCCTCTCCACTACTGGAGGTTATCCGTTAACTCTGCGAATTTGTCTCGATCCTGTGCCACTCTGAACAGCTGTTCAGCACTGGTGACTCCCGTCCCCTCTCTGATGTTCCTCAACCATGAGTTTTTCCTTCGTCCAACACGCCTTCTTCCCTCGACTTTGCCCACCATAATTAACTGAAGAGGTTGGTATCTTGCATGCCAAAACACGTGCCCGAGATACTCAACTTTTCTCTTTTTAATAATTTTCATCAATTCTAGTGTTCTGAAGACGCTTTGGAGTATACGTTCATTCGTGATCCGTTGAGTCGAACTAACACGAAGCATGCGGCGGTAACACCACATCTCGAAAGCCTCAAGACGCTTCCTCGTGTCGTCTTTTATCGTCCACGCCTCACATCAGTAAAGAATAACTGGCCAAATATAAAACAGGAGAATCCATTACACACATACAACTTAATAAAAGCGTGATCAAAAGCGTAAAAGTCACCTAGCGTCTAATTTGCCAATAAATTAACTTTCCGCCGTCAAATAACTTATGTAAAGCACTCAAAAACCCAATTTTTCCCTGGCCCACATTAAGAATATTTACAGCATCACGGAAGACGTACGTTCGCGAAGTTAGGGCAGCGCCGAGATAAACTGGGCCGGTAATGGCGCGGCTGATTTACAAGCCGCGACCGACGGCTGACGTGCTTTAGAAGTCCGGGAAAAGGTGAATTTACCCTACGCTTGGCTGTTTGGATGCTGGAGAAACTATCTGAGTTAAGGCATCTTATATAACTACCCGATAAATCGCATTTTTTATAGGTATTTAAAGGCATTTTAACGGATTTTTTTTAGTGTTTAGTTAGGAAAACGAGAAAGTGTCACCTGATGGTAAGTGATCACCACTGCCCATAGACACTAACAATACCAAGGAGATTACAGACATACACAACATACCAAAAATACAGATATTGTACAAAATTCTATTTCATCATCATCATCAGCCTATATTCGTCCACTGCTGGACATAGGCCTCTCCCATGGCACGCCACTGAGCACGATCCTCGGCCACTCTCATCCAACTCTTGCCAGCCGCCTTGCGAAGATCATCGCTCCACCGAGTCTGAGGACGTCCCACGCTACGTTTGCCGATTCTATTTAAGTTTAAATAATAATTTCTCATGTTTTCGCTACTTGTAGGCATTGAAATAAATAAATTTAAACGGTTGGCATGTGTTTTATAGACAGGCTTACCCATGAATAGGGATGCTAGGTCCTGACCTCGAATAGCCGGACAGCCCAGCCAGTTCAACCGGACACTTGGGTAAAATCACAGACATCCAAAGTCAAAGTCAAAATCTTTTTATTCAGATTAGGCTTACAGGTAGCACTTATGAATGTCATAAAATTTACCACCGGTTCGGAAAAACCTCTGGTGAGAAGATACTCGACTCAACGAGGTGTAATTTTTTTAAATTTTAAATCAAAATTACAATGTTACTTAACATCTTAATTATTCAAAAATGTATAAAAATTTAACTTCTAATTTTTTTTATATTAGTAGCAATAATGCAACGTGAGGCAGGCGGATTGGGACCAACCACGTGACTCGTCAAATGCAAAAAGCCTAACAAAAGCCGGACTGGCCGGACCCTATCTGAATAGCCCGGACACGCATTCAAAAACCCTACGTCCGGCTTTATCCGGACGCCTGGCCACCTTACCCATGAAAATAAGACATGGAAAAAAACGGTCGATTGAGATGTATCTCTTTAAGTCGATTGAAAATGTTGATTTCATATTTAGTTTTTAATTTTTTCAATTTTTTTTTCAATGTTGTGTAGTTTATATTCTAAGTTTTTTGTCAGTCTGCCCGTGAGCATGAGACCTGTAAAGGGCTCGAAACGTCGGGAATTAAATTCGTTACAATACACGCGATACAAACAGTTTCAATTATTTTATTTTAAAGTTTTATTAGTTTGAATGCTAAAATTGTTATTTCATTGAAAATTAGCTCTGTCACTAACTCCAATTATTTTTTCAATTTTCTTTGCCTGGCTCTTTCCCAGCGAATTTAAAAGTTGAAATAGGAGTTTCTGCCGTTATTACGCGACGAGTTTTATACGTCGTAGGGAACTTGCGCAAAATAGGACAATGAATAAAATCTAATAAAAGAGTAAGAAAACATGAAAGATAAAGATAGTTTTACTTATCGTAAACATGATTTAAAATACACAATTTATACTGTATAGATAGATGCTAAGTTAGTAGTAGGGATTCGCCGGTTCTGGATCACTTTTTTTTCGCTCAAAATGGCGGATTCGGGGGCAAAGAAATCTAAAAAAAAAAAAAAAAAAAAAAAAAAAAAAAAAAAAAAAAAAAAAAAAAAAGGTCAACACCCCATTTAAAGCGATTGGACGGGGTCTCATCACGCTCCGCCCACTCCTTCACGTATATATGTACTTCCATTGCAACATAATACCAACACTTAATCACATACTCATAAAAGGATAGAGACCCTTTCCTTTGTTTCCTACTCACCCTTTGTTACGTTCAACTTCTTACCTGCGCCCACTTGGGGGTTCGGTGCCGACCTTTTTTTTTCCTGGGTACCTGATCGCCCGCCACGCTCCGTACAAATAAAATACCATGTCTTTTCGTAAGTCCACTTTCAATTCATTATTCTATCAGCACATAAATATCCTATCGCATTATTCGCAGTACACTTTTATTCGTAGCCTATAACTTTTAGGACTATCATAAATCTAACCTAACCTAACCTACATTTTGGAGAAATTCAAACCTAACTTAACCTAACCTCCATTTTGGAGACATTCAAACCTAACCTAACCTACATTTTGGAGAAATTCAAACCTAACTTAACCTAACCTACATTTTGGAGACATTCAAACCTAACCTAACCTACAAATTCAAACCTAACATAACCTAACCTAGGTTTTGGAGAAATTCGCAAGCCATAACTTTCAGGACTATTTTAAATCTAACTTAACCTAACCTACGTTTTGGAGAAATTCGTAAGCCATAACTTTCAGGCCTATCTTAAATCTAACCTAACCTACGTTTTGGAGAATATTGTCACGCTATACTTGGTTTGTACTTTTGATTCGCAACTCGATGTTTCGTGGACATATCTTTTGACAAATTCTTATTTTGCAAACTACTTATTTTATTCTGAATCCATAACTTTCAGGACTATCATAAATCTAACCTAACCTAACCGACGTTTTGGAGAATATTGTTACGCTAAATAGTAAATGGTTTCAGTTAAAAACAAGAATTTTGTTGCTTTATTGCTTTTTACTTCTAACCTTATTAAGTACTCCTTAGAAATACTAGTTTTAACGTGTTTGTTACGCAATTCGATTATTTAAATACTAGTCAAAACTTGTAGGATTGCACTATGTACAAAGGATATTAAGAACGCAGCCTTGTGTTTCGCTTACACAGTAGGTACTATCCTACATTTTGTGGACATATTATATAGCTAAAGTTTATTTTATGAATATACATATAGACAGAGAGTTTACATAATACAGTAAACGGTTTCAGTAGCTTTATTGTTTTCTTTGTATCAAACGCACCACGATCTTTTATTATTTAATTACTTAACATCAATACACTATGCAAAGAGAGCTTTTTGAAAAAATAGCTAGTTTGAACGTGTTCACTAGGCGAACCGTTTACCTGACCATCGTCAATAAGAGGAGCGTTATGTTTTTTTGAGTGTATGTCTTTGAAGATACTGGTTTAAACCTGCTAAATTGCACTACGCATAAAGGACCTCAAGAACGCGGACGGCATTGTATAATTGCTTTATTGTTGTCTTTGTATCAAAAGAACCGCCGCTGTCTTTTGTTATTCAACAAACCGCGTCTGGGGAATACGAGTTTATACCTGTTCAATAAGCGAAGCCCTTCTTTAAAAAAATACCTGTCCCAACTCGTAGGGATTGCGCTGGGTATAAAAGCCCGCCATCACATCTCGGCTTCATTGCGCCCCAAACAATTCTCCGAGCAAGATCTAAGAGCAGTAAGAGAGTCGTGAGTCGTGAAGTTTAGTGCAAGGTTGCTGAAAGCAGTGTTTCGTTGCTGAAATGGATGTAAGTATGTAGTCATAATTTTATGTGTGCCCACTTATTTCAGATTTTGATTGATTGTAACATAACCTTCATCTATGTTTTATGTGTGCCCACTTATTTCAGATTTTGATTGATTGTAATATAACCTTCATCCATTTTTGTGTTTACCATGTAAATCTACTTTGAAGGACCGTTTGAATAACGTTTTTATTTTGTTACAGGAAAACACATTTAAAAATTATTACTATCCCGACGACGAAGCAAGTGATGAAGAAGGAACGTTGGCCTATAAAGTCAAAAAAGCTATTGCTAACACTAACAAGAGGCCTAATAACAGCATAGATGGCTTCTTTGAAAAACGGAAGAAAAGGAAAGTTGCTGTAAAGTCGTCGAGCGTCAGCCAAGCTACTGCGGAAGGCGTGGCTTTTATAAAGTCCAATAAAGACGATGCATCATACGCCTCACATCTTATAAAAATTGAGGTGTATGATGCGCGGAAAATAAAAAATGTTCCGCCAACGGAGCATTGGAAACATGCGGAAGTGCGTGTTAAATACTACGCGCACTCCGAAGAGGATGCTCACGTGGAATCCACAAGAGATGTGATTTACCAAATCACCAAACAGTTAGCGGAAAAAAGTGATTGTGTCAATTACGTTATAGACAATACAAAATAAGTGTAAAAGTAGTTTTAAGATCTTCATTTGTTCCTTTTATCTTTTTTTACTCGATTGTTTGCGTTTTGTTTGTTAATTGCTTTATAACTCGTACCGAACATTTTTCTTTGTATAGCGAACACCTTTTGTATTCTAAGCTTCCTTTCTAGTTATTATTTTTCCGACAAAGAGTCATTGTCTTTCATATTAGATAAGTAACACAAGTTCCAAGCGCCGATGTTCATTGTATAAATAGACCATAGCCATGACTTTGAATAAAGTTTTAATGAATACCATGTTACATTTTTTATGTTTTATTCACAAATACACTTCCCTTGACGAAAATGTAGACTTAACTTAGAACAATAAAAGAGTTTGTTTTATATTTAATTGTTTATTTCAAAAAAATAGACTTAAACATATTTCTTACAATTAGATCGTTACATAGAGAACTCTCAGTAAACACATTTACCAAGTCACACATAGTTTTTCCTTTAATCTTAAAATACAGATAGACTAAACAATATTCCCCGCAGACCGAGGTAAAAGGATTTTGAAATGAGTTGTGGTTATAAACCCATCTCCTGGAATTTCTTTTCAAAAATAGCTTATGACTACCTGTAGGTTTTCGACCAAATGAGTCAAAATATTCACCAATGCCATTAATATCAATGTGTATAGCTATCCAGTGAGACCCCGGTTTTGAGTCGGGATCTAAATTGCTTATAATAAAAGCAGGTAAATTTACCCAAATAGGCAATCGGTTTGCAGCAAAAACATTTGATTTAAAACTGGAACTTATTTTATTCATACAGAGCTGTATTTCATTTGTATCCATGATAAATATAAATTTAGCAGCTTATAAATGATTCTGTTAACAACGTTTAAGAACAAATGATGTATCCTTATTAAAAACAAAGTATTTATTAACTGTTATAATCCACAGTTACGTCACGATTCTTGTTTATTTCAATTACATTATCAAATTCTGCGTATACAATACAGTTAACAGTTTGACTTAGAGACGAATCAAAGCGAACTTCTAACCGAACACTTCCATGTCTGACGAGATTCCAATGTGACGTTGAACTAGCAGATAAATCAGGAGTCAAATCAAAACATAGCAAACAATATCCGTCTCCGTAGTTTGTTCTACTTATTGCGTTACCTTCGTTGTGAAAATGAATGCCAGTCCCAGAAAATAAAGTGTGATATGGTGATGCTATTAAACCAGAGCTAAATGATGGTTGTAATGTTCTAGAAGGTATTTCATGACCGTCTACATACAAACTGAATGAATTCATATTAAAATGTTGAAAGTTGAAAGGATTCAATGCTAAATTACCGTTAAACGCTGAATTTAAGACAAAACCGACAATACATCTTTTAGGAACTTGTCCAAGGAATATATTATCTAATGTTTTACCTTGCACACCTGCCGGTATTGTCAGAACCTTAACTTCCGCTCTTGTTATAGGATACTTTGCAGTTGTTGACGCTAGTACTTTTTGATGGGCTAACAAAACGCTAGGGTTGACTCTTGCTCTTCTTATAATAAGACTAGCATCCATTATTTGTACTTTAAATTTTTTATCTTGATGACAAATAAGATTAAATGTTTCTTTTGAGCGCACTAACTTAACACGCATTTCTACGCCATTTATTAAAAATTTCTCTTGGTTAAACATGTCACCATGCAAGTGACCAATCATTTCAACTTGTCTACTCTCTTTCACAAATTCCATTCTTTTGTGAAACCCTTTGTTCGTTGCGTCAACGGCATCCATATGATGTGCAGTATCTTCGTACCACAATCCACAAGTTAGATGAGATTCTTTGGCTGCTGGACCATAGTTAAGAAGATTCTCCAAATAAGCACGATAGGCATATGTGTTGTTCGGAGGTGATATGAGTTTTTGATTTAAATATATGTCTAGTTGATTGAAAAGGGAATGCAACCAATTGTTAACAGGCGAAACTTGGACATCTGCTTTTAAATTTGTACCATCCTGATTCAATACTTTTGCATTGACATGCAGTAACGTATGTGACAAGTCAATATAGTCATCACCTGATCCGGGAACTTGAAATTCTATAGGGCCGTCGTCGTTTAAAGATGAAATCGGTTTGTAATGAACCCATTGTCCACTTTCAATACTGGTTTGAGTTGACGGCAGGGCAAATATATCTAACTCAGATTTTGCACATTCACATGAATGATTATGTAAGAATGACATTATTTAATATGAAAATATATCTTCGACGTTATACTTTTTAATTTTTTTACTTCCTCTTCGTCGTGATGCTTTTAACGGAATGAGTCGTTCTCGTCTTTTAGTTGACATTTTATACCCAGATCCTGACATTAGAGAATCAATTTTTTCATCAGCTTTTCTTTTTAAGTTAGCACTTGCATCTTTGAATCGAGACTTGATCGAACTCTCCATAGGACGTGAATTTACCATATCAGACAGCAGGCCGATCCCCGCATCTAATGTTTCTTTCCCTACAGCCCTAAAACCACTGGATAACAAAGGAATCACAGACCTAAATAGCCCACCCAAAAAGCTTCCAATCCCATGACCTCGTTGAAATGGAACACCTTTATAGACAATTCCTACACCAGAGCCAGCTTGATGTAAATAATAATGTTCATATGGACAAGAGGCAGACGATCGTTTGTGAGTCATTTTATTCGTTGAAAATGTAGCTTCACACAAGAAGATCCAAATTGAAATGGTACTCTGGCACCGGTAGTCGTTCTTATATCTATTTCAATCGTATCGAACTCTCTACGTAAAACAGGTACATAATGAGCAGGTGAGAAGACATGCATTTTGTAAGCTCCATAAACGAACTGAGTTGGATCCAATGGAATTATTCTCAACAATGATGTTATAACATCCCCCACTACTTGCGGTTCAATGATATCGGTATACACAAATATTTGTGATGGTAACCCTAAATACAAATTTACTGGATTTTTCCCAATTGAAATTTGTTTTAAATTAGATCGTGGTTTGAAACCTAACTGCAAACTCAGTATCGGTGATGTTATGATAGATGTTATATCTTCAGTTGCAGTTATAGCCACCATTTTTGATATTTTATCACACCTAAATTTCACCTTATTTTTTAATTGCGGGTTTTCATTGAACGCGTCAAGGAAAGTGTCAACGCTATCATATGTAGTAGCAGGTATGTGAGTTTTTATATCTATGATTTTGTCAAACTTGTCATTAGGTAATCGTACTTTCTTTTTTATATAGATGATATTTTCTTGATCTTGAACATTGTACATGGAACGTGGGTATTGAAATTCCACTAAACCAACAACCCATTCTCCTTCTAATTTAACGGTCTTAGGTAGTTTGGTCATAAAATGTGCTGTTGTATTATCAGTATAATAAGCCGTCGAGCTATTGCTTAACAAAGTTATATAAAAACTTCCTTCACTCATATTTTTTCTAAGTTTGATGCAAGAATCCAAGAATTAAATTTACTCGGATAACCTTGCCACTTCACTAACACTTCCTTTCTGCCACCAACACGCCGAGAGCGTATTATTTTATCAATTTTATACTTCATGGAGGGGTGATAAGTTGTTTTTTGTAATTCTTTAGAATAAAATGTACCTACGATTGGTTCACCATCCAAGTCCTTTAAGGTATAAACAAGTCTCGGAGATCGTCTAATGATTGCATCAATTATAAAAATTTCATCACTCCAATTAGTTTCATAACCCTTTTGAAATATGTGTTTATATTTAGTTATTCGAACATGATCACCTACATTCAGTTGTGTGGTTTCTAATGAAATTTGTTTGTCTTTTTTTCTATCATATAAGTTACACCAAACAGTCATGATATTATTAAAATTAACATCAATTGGTCGCATTTTGATACTAGAATGATAACTATGGTTATAAGAGTGAAGAAGATCTTGTAATATATTAGTGTAGTTGTAAGTATTTCTATGAGTAAAATAACGCCACATTTTCATTTTAAGAGTTCTTTGAAACCTTTCAACTATACTTGCTTTAATGTCTGGATTATTAGTGGTGTAATAATTAATGTTTTTGCTTTTAAAGTAGTCTCTTACCACCTTTGAAACAAATTCTGTGCCTTTATCGGATTGGATGTGACGAGGGGTAGATTTGGCTTCTGCAAATATGCTTTCAAAACATTGTTTAACTGTTTCTGAATCCTTCTTTTTCATGGCTCTTGCAAAAGCATATTTACTAAAAACATCAATAACACAAAGAATATATTTATATCCATCATTATATTGACTATAAGTACGCATATCACTGAGATCAGCCTGCCAGAGTTCATTATAATTAGATAGGATGTATCGATTCCTAGTAAATCGTCGGTGGACAGGTTTATGTAAAGTATACGTTTCCTGAGACTGTAACCATTTTTTTACTTCCTCCTTGCTCATATTACCTTTCATTTCCTTCGCTAACTTATCTATACTACTGTAACCAGCTGGGTTGGACACATCGTAGTAAATCTTATTTATATCTAATAGGGGGTCCATTTTTCCCAATCTAATTTCTTTTTGGTCGACTCAATTGTTTTAGCAGAAATAGGTGTAGATGCGTTTTTTACTTTAAATGATGAATCCCTTGTATTTTTAGAAGATGATGATGATGCGCGAAACTCGTTGGTGTAATCTCTCTTCATATACTCCAAGTTAGCAGGATTACCAATACAAAATGTAGGAACTCCTATATCTTTTAAAACCAATGCAAATTCTTCCCAACCTATTGGCTTTGCGCGTTTTAGAGGTCTTGTTACATCGTTTATCAGATCGACAATATTGCTATTTGGGATCACTCGATTGTTTAACACAACTTCCCCTCCTGTCTTCCACCAAATTTTTTTTTTATTAAGGATAATAATGTCCATTAAAGTTTGGGTTTTCGATCGATAAGATTTCGGTATTCCTTGTACGATATGAGATGGAGTTAATTCCACAGGATAGTATTGATTCGTTTTATTAAGTGGTGGTGTAGCAGGAACATCATCTTCCAGCAAAGTTGGGCTTGCGACTGAGTCATTATTTGCATTTTCCTGCTTTTTTACCTTTGAATCTAAGTCACTGTTGAGGTTGTTTAAGTGATCAACTCCATCCATTACTATTGGTATTTTGAAAGGCTTTCGATCTGCTTCGGCAAAATGTAAAAATCGCTGCAGTGCTTGGGAATATAATGCCCATTTTTCACGATCATCCATTTTACTTTTCAATATTTTTTTCATCTCTCCATCCAGACGAGACGATGAGTTCTCTGATAGCTCATTATTTTTAAGTCTTTCAATAAAATCTTGTTCTACCAAAAGCATTTTTTTTGTGTTCTCCATTTTGGTTATAAAGAGTTTATTAAAGCACTTAAAACTGCACCTAAAATAACAGGTAGAAATGCACCACCCTTTTGAATGATGATAGTTTTTCTTAGTTTTTGTTTTCCCTTTGAAACTAGCTTGCGTAATATGTTCTTGTGTTTATTTAATTTAGATTTTTCTTTTTTTTCTAATGGAATTTTTCCTTTTAGCACGTTATAAATACACTCGCAAATAATATTGATTTCATCATCATCACAAGCTTTGAGTAAAGCCGTGCGATATTTTGGTTTAAGTACTTGCAACGCTTCAAGTAAGTGTTTATATGTGCTCACACTCGAGTGCATCATTTAGAACTGACTAAAACTTGTTGATTCCTGTTATATTTAAATCCTTTTTTAGGAATGTAAACTGTGCAATTTTTATCGAACGGAAATATTTTAGTTTTGAAACGACATAAGTCATCTGTATTTTGTTTCAGATCAATCATGAGATATCCATGGGCATCCTTAGTAGCATCTTTATAGGCTTCATCCACGAATTTTGAATTTTCAGGATAAACTTGTCGCGACAAGTATCGTATTTGAGTTTTATCTCTAGGATTTTTAAAATATACAATGTAACTTGTGTTTAGCGAGATGTCACGTTGACCTCGTCCCTGGTGAAATATATTTTGTGTAATATAAAACACGCTTAAGTTTCTGTGATGACTACCCTTCGTGAAAATATCAACGATCCGTCCATCTGACTCCCTCATCAAATCATCGATAATAAGAAGTTTAGGTTGCTTCCCATCAAACATGTTAATATCAGGTATTCCTTGACTATAATTAACATTTTCCAGATTGTACAAAGGTTGCATTTCATCATAACACCAAATAACTTCCGAAAAATTTACATCGCATAGTACTTTGCAATCATTTAAAAAGTTTGTGACAAATTTTGATTTTCCACACCCACTGGGACCAGCAACAATGGCCGTAAAAGGGTGACAAAAGTGAATCATTATATAAATCTGTTATACGTGTTGAATCTAAAAGTACTAAAACACTAATGATTTTTTTTTAAGTCCAAACAAGGTTATATAGTTTTGTCACACCTGAATAATTTTTAAATAAAAACACATGAAATTTATCTAAACACTTTATTTAATTTAAAAAAAAAGAGTAAATTACATCTTTCTGTAATCTTATTACTAGTCCATGCATAATACTACAAAGAAAAAACTTAAATTTATAAAAAAAAAATGTCTAAAAACATTCTGAAATTTTTAAATTATACATAAATTACAACTTTCTATTATCTTATTACCAGTCCATACTCAATAATTACAAAAAAATTTGTTACGAATTTAGGAACAATCGCAAGTACAGAAAAGTAATATTAACACTGAATGTCCTTTATTCTGTAGTGGCCCCAAGCAAGCGTGTCAGTGGAATTTTCTAGTAAATATCGTTTTGTATCACTGTGTGATAAAGATATTTTGTTTATTTTTTGTGTAAATATAACATGTTTTATAGACCTGAACCGCATCATTTCACACAACAGATTATCTTTTTTGAACAAACATGTTTTGTAATTGTCAATGTTAAATTTTTTAGTAATACATTTATTAACTCCTTTTGCTTTTGCTATAAATTCGTTTTGTACATCCATTGCATACATTTTTGATCGAAGGCCAATAAACTCTTTAAAAATTTTACCATTATTTTCATCTTTAAAAAAACCCAATTGCTTTTTATTTACTAATGGCAAACCGTATTGATTGTCAGGAGGATAATCAGAAGTATCAAAGTAAGATTCTAGATCTATTAGTATATCAGCGTAAAAGTTATCCGTAAATATTTGATATACCAAACTGTCCGTGTCCGTGTAAAGCAATTTCAGTTTATCTGGATATTTGGTTTTCATGAAGTCATAGTGAAATTCATACATTAAAGTTTTTGACAAATCTAATATACAAAATCCTAAATAAATAGGTTTGTTGTACAAGACTTTTGTTTTTTTCAACTGTACTGCAACCAAATTCTCCGAAAATATAGAAAGGCTGTGAAATTCAGGTCTTGCTATTAAAGATTGAACTCCTTGAGTTTTTCCGTGGTTTTGCCAGTGGTTAAGTAATTTAACATTCACTCTTTTATTTATATTTTCCATAGTTTTACCGAAAACAGAATTGTTCATGAGTTTGAAGAAGTCTTTTTCAAATTCTGATCTGGCCAACGAACGCATGTGTGTATTTAAATCGATGTAAGTCTTTAACCATGCCTTTTGTTCAAACTTTAAAATTCTGTGAATTTTTAGCAAACGTAAACCAGATTTTAAACATTGTTTTAGATTTCGATAGTGAATCACATAGTTCGCTTTGTTATTTAAATTAGGAATCAGCTTTTTTTCTTTGGTATCACCTAAACAAACGTTTTCTGGGCAGAATGGTAAATCAGAATGAAAATCGTGTAAGTTATTTGGGTATTCCAAATCAACTTCTAGAATGTATCCGTGTTCAGCATCATCAGAAACATTAAAATCGGTATTATTATCCACCCATTCAAACTTGCCAATGGGAAGGCATTGTGACATTGCCCAACCGTAAAGGTTATTTGCATCTAGATACATCAAAAATGAAGATGGTAACGTAGGATCATATTCAGACATAAATATATTATTAGCTTTCCCATGTCTGTTACTACATTGAGAAATACCACCTCTTATGTTATTTGCAATAAAAGAAATTTTGTCAATGTCCGTTAGAAGTTCTAGATTAATTTTAGTAGACATTAACATAGCATCCCAACTTAATCCAGGTGCCGTGTAATATTGTGCAGGATCCAATCCATATGTTTCTTTACAAACATTTCTAAAATTTTCAAACACATCTGCTAACAACAAAACATCAGTTTTTAAGTAAAGATTTGAATAATCCCCCATGTTTTTACATTTAAAGTGATTCCATACGTCACGTGCATGTTTATAATCATTTTCTGAAATGTGGTTATCATTTAATGAGCTGTAAAAATCATCGTGATTGGGAAGACTAACCAATTCTAATGATTCAAAAGATGTCATATGTTCATATGGATATATTCCTTTTCGTATTAAGCGTTTGAAGTCTTCTTCAGATGGAAAATTTAACCGAAGTTCATGAAACTGATCGGGCAGTAAATTTTTGGCTAACTTATCAAGACTGCTACTCATAAATTTTAAGGAATCAAGAAATCTTAATTTCATTACATGGTTATTGATGTGAAATTGCTTGGAGAAAGAAATATATTTTTCTTTGTTTTGTGGGATAACTTCTATGTCCCCCTCTTCAAATCCAAGCCCGTGTACAATAAAATGAGCATCATAGCTACTCAAATTGTGTAAAAACACAGGTAAGAAATTAGGGGTTCGATATTTCTCAGAACAGGATGGATGAGCGACTCCTTCAAAAGCACCGGTATGTTGGTTATGAGACACAATGAATTCTTCATTTAATTTTTTTTCACAAATGAAACAGGTATCACTTTGTGCTATGGTTACTTTATCTTGTTCCGTTAAGGGCAAAGGACATTTTACAAAAGTGTTCTTTTTGCAAATGTTCTCTAAATCTTTTTTTAATAATTTCATAAATGATTCGGCACAATTTTGACCTGTGTATGTTCTATATACAGATAAACTGTCATCATATGAACATTTAATATAGTATCCAAAACTGTACATTACATGTTCCTGAACATTGGTTGTTGAGGATTTATTCGGATCGTTGATACAAGTTTCAATGGGTTTTAAAAATGCTTCGAAATCGGCATATATAACAAATGGGACCCTCAATTTACGATCGTAGTTATTGAATGATATTTGGTTAGAGGGAACTAATTCATTAAACCAGTTTCTTTTACTATCGTTTTCAGAGGGTAAGTTTGTACATACATGAAAACAGTCATGTTTTTGATGTTTCTGCAATTTTTCATGTGAAGTGAAATAAATTAAACAACCATCACATAAGTGGATTGCATGCTCTGACGTCGTCATTTGTTTTGATACTAATCGCGATAGACTTTTTATGTAACAATAATGGCCCTTAGTACCGTGATTTAAATACAGCAAGTTTAAATGGATAGTTTTCCTACTTTTCGTTAAGTGTAACGGACCAATAACTTTATTTTGCTTGCTTTTCGAATCGTACTCCAAGCCAAAAACATTAATGCTTAGATCATTCATTTTCTCGAATTTATGAATATCGTTTATTTTTATTGGGAAGGAAAGATTTTCAAATTTCAATTTATTTCTGTGCAATTTGTACGACGAGACCCTGTTAGAGTTGTTATTTGGCTCATATAAACCTGACAGTATAGCCCAGCGGAAGCATTCATGGTCTTTGTTTTTAACGTTGATAACTGCTTTTTTGTTTTTTATATCCAATGGTAAGTTTATGTAAGATGAACCACGCAAAGGATTGAATTTATTGATATTCATGTCTAAATATTTTATTTTAACTAAACTCCATCCGCTGTCTTTTTTTTCAAAATTGGTTACTTTGTTAACAATTTCAGTTACAAGTGATGCATAAATACCATCTGTGGCGTCCCCCTTGCAAACGACGTAATTTAACGATTGAAAGTCAAAAACATTATTAAGTTGCTTAGTTTGTTGTGTAAAGTCTGCATTAAGAATGAAATTTACTTTTACGACAGTTTGTTCTGCTATGGATCGTTCTAGTAACTTAAACACTTTTCCCTTGATATTATGCAAAAATAATTCTGGTGTTTCAAATGCATTGGTAGTAACGGAATCAGGTAAAATTCTGTAAGTAACTATTCTATTCCCGAACGCGCTTTCAATTAACTGAACGTTTGTAAATTCCTTGTCAGAACTTATCACGTTGTTTTTATGAGTATTACTTTTCAAGTGGTTGGAATAATATTTTCTAGATACTGACACGTGACACACAGGACATTCAATTTTGTGATTACTTTCTGTACTCACGTTTTGGTGTCCAACTGATACTGTTGACGTTGCCACAGCAGCGTAGCTAGCTGAATTGTTCAAAGGTTTATTTTTCTTTGTTGGTGGTTCGGCAGTCACGGTAGACATTGCTGATCTTTTTTTATTTACACCTCCTCGGCCAACTTGTAAAGATCTGCAAAAATAAAACAATTATTAATATTACAAATTATTGACAATTATAACATAAACAAAAACACCTAAAAGTTTAATACTAACTCATTTCTCGTCTACAATTTAAACAATATGCCTGCATTGGCAGTACACCATCAATTTCATCGGATGTGTCAGATTGATGAGTGTGTATGATGTGTCCACTGCATGGTGTGAAATATGGCATAATCTCCGTATCCTCTAACCACGAAAGTGGTAAAACTTTTTTTAAATACCATAATCGTATCAAATTATGGAATTTGGACAAGATCAAAGATTTATCTAGGCTTGCAATTTCACTTTGAGATAGATCCAAATTGAAATACATCTTAAATAGAACTAGTCTTATGCCGTCGCGAGAAAAGTAACAAATGATTTGAAGCAACTGG
This sequence comes from Ditula angustiorana, assembly GCA_963691745.1. Classification (NCBI taxonomy): domain Eukaryota; kingdom Metazoa; phylum Arthropoda; class Insecta; order Lepidoptera; family Tortricidae; genus Ditula; species Ditula angustiorana. The sequence goes on from OY829473.1 coordinate 761,936, forward strand.
CATTCGGTTTAAATACCTTAAAATCCACCCCTACCAGCTACAACTAGCAAAAAACGAGTTGAAACATGTTTCGGTAGGATGGGTATCCATTACAATGACACAATATAACAAAGGTAACTATTAGCATCAAATGAGTTGAAGCATGATTCAGTAGGATGGATATCTATGACAATAGCACAATTATAACAAAAGCAGAATTATAACAAAGGTAAGTAACCTACGTTTTAAAATATTCTTGTTCCACTTTTTCGCAGAGTTCGTATAGCCTTTGGTCTTCAGTAAGCTGTTCAAGTTGTTGGTCGAAGAAGTTGCAGCTCTGTCCGTCCATTATTACGTCTTCGTTAGAATGTGTTTTTTTTTAAAGCGGGCTATGGTCTATTTATACAATGAACATCGGCGCTTGGAACTTGTGTTACTTATCTAATATGAAAGACAATGACTCTTTGTCGGAAAAATAATAACTAGAAAGGAAGCTTAGAATACAAAAGGTGTTCGCTATACAAAGAAAAATGTTCGGTACGAGTTATAAAGCAATTAACAAACAAAACGCAAACAATCGAGTAAAAAAAGATAAAAGGAACAAATGAAGATCTTAAAACTACTTTTACACTTATTTTGTATTGTCTATAACGTAATTGACACAATCACTTTTTTCCGCTAACTGTTTGGTGATTTGGTAAATCACATCTCTTGTGGATTCCACGTGAGCATCCTCTTCGGAGTGCGCGTAGTATTTAACACGCACTTCCGCATGTTTCCAATGCTCCGTTGGCGGAACATTTTTTATTTTCCGCGCATCATACACCTCAATTTTTATAAGATGTGAGGCGTATGATGCATCGTCTTTATTGGACTTTATAAAAGCCACGCCTTCCGCAGTAGCTTGGCTGACGCTCGACGACTTTACAGCAACTTTCCTTTTCTTCCGTTTTTCAAAGAAGCCATCTATGCTGTTATTAGGCCTCTTGTTAGTGTTAGCAATAGCTTTTTTGACTTTATAGGCCAACGTTCCTTCTTCATCACTTGCTTCGTCGTCGGGATAGTAATAATTTTTAAATGTGTTTTCCTGTAACAAAATAAAAACGTTATTCAAACGGTCCTTCAAAGTAGATTTACATGGTAAACACAAAAATGGATGAAGGTTATATTACAATCAATCAAAATCTGAAATAAGTGGGCACACATAAAACATAGATGAAGGTTATGTTACAATCAATCAAAATCTGAAATAAGTGGGCACACATAAAATTATGACTACATACTTACATCCATTTCAGCAACGAAACACTGCTTTCAGCAACCTTGCACTAAACTTCACGACTCACGACTCTCTTACTGCTCTTAGATCTTGCTCGGAGAATTGTTTGGGGCGCAATGAAGCCGAGATGTGATGGCGGGCTTTTATACCCAGCGCAATCCCTACGAGTTGGGACAGGTATTTTTTTAAAGAAGGGCTTCGCTTATTGAACAGGTATAAACTCGTATTCCCCAGACGCGGTTTGTTGAATAACAAAAGACAGCGGCGGTTCTTTTGATACAAAGACAACAATAAAGCAATTATACAATGCCGTCCGCGTTCTTGAGGTCCTTTATGCGTAGTGCAATTTAGCAGGTTTAAACCAGTATCTTCAAAGACATACACTCAAAAAAACATAACGCTCCTCTTATTGACGATGGTCAGGTAAACGGTTCGCCTAGTGAACACGTTCAAACTAGCTATTTTTTCAAAAAGCTCTCTTTGCATAGTGTATTGATGTTAAGTAATTAAATAATAAAAGATCGTGGTGCGTTTGATACAAAGAAAACAATAAAGCTACTGAAACCGTTTACTGTATTATGTAAACTCTCTGTCTATATGTATATTCATAAAATAAACTTTAGCTATATAATATGTCCACAAAATGTAGGATAGTACCTACTGTGTAAGCGAAACACAAGGCTGCGTTCTTAATATCCTTTGTACATAGTGCAATCCTACAAGTTTTGACTAGTATTTAAATAATCGAATTGCGTAACAAACACGTTAAAACTAGTATTTCTAAGGAGTACTTAATAAGGTTAGAAGTAAAAAGCAATAAAGCAACAAAATTCTTGTTTTTAACTGAAACCATTTACTATTTAGCGTAACAATATTCTCCAAAACGTCGGTTAGGTTAGGTTAGATTTATGATAGTCCTGAAAGTTATGGATTCAGAATAAAATAAGTAGTTTGCAAAATAAGAATTTGTCAAAAGATATGTCCACGAAACATCGAGTTGCGAATCAAAAGTACAAACCAAGTATAGCGTGACAATATTCTCCAAAACGTAGGTTAGGTTAGATTTAAGATAGGCCTGAAAGTTATGGCTTACGAATTTCTCCAAAACGTAGGTTAGGTTAAGTTAGATTTAAAATAGTCCTGAAAGTTATGGCTTGCGAATTTCTCCAAAACCTAGGTTAGGTTATGTTAGGTTTGAATTTGTAGGTTAGGTTAGGTTTGAATGTCTCCAAAATGTAGGTTAGGTTAAGTTAGGTTTGAATTTCTCCAAAATGTAGGTTAGGTTAGGTTTGAATGTCTCCAAAATGGAGGTTAGGTTAAGTTAGGTTTGAATTTCTCCAAAATGTAGGTTAGGTTAGGTTAGATTTATGATAGTCCTAAAAGTTATAGGCTACGAATAAAAGTGTACTGCGAATAATGCGATAGGATATTTATGTGCTGATAGAATAATGAATTGAAAGTGGACTTACGAAAAGACATGGTATTTTATTTGTACGGAGCGTGGCGGGCGATCAGGTACCCAGGAAAAAAAAAGGTCGGCACCGAACCCCCAAGTGGGCGCAGGTAAGAAGTTGAACGTAACAAAGGGTGAGTAGGAAACAAAGGAAAGGGTCTCTATCCTTTTATGAGTATGTGATTAAGTGTTGGTATTATGTTGCAATGGAAGTACATATATACGTGAAGGAGTGGGCGGAGCGTGATGAGACCCCGTCCAATCGCTTTAAATGGGGTGTTGACCTTTTTTTTTTTTTTTTTTTTTTTTTTTTTTTTTTTTTTTTTTTTTTTTTTAGATTTCTTTGCCCCCGAATCCGCCATTTTGAGCGAAAAAAAAGTGATCCAGAACCGGCGAATCCCTACTACTTAAGTTAGTTTGTATGTTCTGCATGTCTTAAATGGTATAGCCAGGTAAGTATGAAGATTCGGCCTCAGACATAAAAATATCTGTCCTTTTACTATCCTGACATAAGATGTTATTTCACCAAATATTAACCCTAAAACGCAACAGGTTTTCGAGAAAATTCAACTATTGGGTACTTGACAGTTTAAACCAAATGACGTAAACGTTTTAAATTGCTGTAGGTCGTCATTTTTAAATAATGTCAAAAATTAATGTATACTATGGGGGCTGTAGCGGTTCAAAGGTACAAAAATTTACAAAAAAAAGTGTTATTTGGTTTTAAATTATAATTCATAACCCTAACAAAAATAAAACAACCATTTAAAAGCTTTTGTCATTATAAAAAACGTGGTTTTAGTTTCCCACTCCATGTTCAAAACATGACTTAAACTCGGCATAATTAAGATAAACAACAACAAATACTCTTTATTGATTCACACAAGTAAACAAAATACAAGAACACTCACAGGGAAATACCTTAGTACTTGATAAAAGAATTTAGGTAATGATGTCCGCATAGATGTCGAAATGAATGAACAATAAAAAACAGGTTATAACACTTTGCGGCTTTATTCTGCGAGGCCGGCGATTTTTATTTTTTAATCATAAAATATTTATGCGCATGTACCCTATTCAATAAAAACCAATTTGCCTTAGTACGTGTACGTATGAAACTGTATGAAAGTATTTTGTTTTTAAATTGCCGTGTTCGCGGCTACCCTCTCGTTAGGGCTGAACGCTTTGTCCAGTCGTAAAAAAAACTTTTTTTTAATTATGTTTGTCGAAAACTGGTTAGTGCTTGGCATGTCGTTTAAATGGTCCACTGTTGGCGGTTGCGTCGATAAACGGTGATTGACGTGTTGTGAAAGGTTCGGTACTAATTCAGTTTAATATTCTCAGTTGTTTTATTATACAACATAAGAAGGCAAACGAGCAAGTGGGTCACATGATGAGTGATCACAACCGCCTTTAGACACCCTCTAAGGAGATTGCAGATGCGTTGCCAACCCAGAGGGCTAAGACGGGATACCTCTTGTGCCAGTAATTGCACCGACTGTTTGCTCGTTACTTGTCTTGATTACTTTTTAGGGTTCCGGTCATCAAAAGGAAACAAGGAACCCTCATAGAATCATTGCATTGTTCGTATATGTGGACGTATTTCTATCTGTCAACTGGTAAGGGAATCAAAACCTTTAGGGTTTTTACTTTGATTTGGCAAGAAGCAATGTCTTATACCACAAGTAAAGGCAAAAGTTAAAATTATTTAAAACTAGCAGACGCGCGCGACTTAGTTCGCGTGAAACTAGTAGCCTATGTCCGTCAGGGTAGTGTAGCTTTCCATTAGTGAAAGAATTTTTGAAATCGGATCAGTAGTTCCAAAGATTACCTCCTACATACAAACAAACTAACAAACAAACAAAGTTTACCTCTTTATTATATTAGTGTAGATGTAGATATAGTTGTGTAGAGTAGATGCAGATGTGTAGATAGATTAGCGCCGTAAATTCACTAAACCAAGGCACATTGCCTTAATAAACAACGTTTTATTACCGCAAAGTTTATCGAAGAAATAGAAAGTCCCATCATTTAGCTACAATAAATTGTCAAAAATTCAAAATATTCGTTTCATACGGAGCGTATTACCTAAAAGTAGAATTTTGTATTTAATTTATTATTAAGTACATGAGATGAATCCATCCCGAGGTCTTTTTGTTCAGCCAATGTCACCTTGAAAGGCTCGTTGGAAAACTGGAACAAAAAACGTAAAACACTTACGCTGTTAAGAGTGAAACTTTTACATTTTGTGACAGCTTTTCGGTCTGGAAAGTTCTAACTAGGTGTTTATGTTAGTTTAGGTTTACGGCCTGGGACAGACGGAAGAGTTTTTGTTTGTTTATGGTCTAGTGATGGCCAAGTCGAGCTTTATTCGGGACTCGAGACTCGAGCCAAATTAAATTCACCGACAAACGTTTCACCGAATGTATTATTTGGTAGAATTTTCATTTCATCGACACTGTTTCCTGTTTAAATCGAAAACTTTTTAGGACATCTCATTAGTTTCGTGTAGGCTAGGTCAAGGTAGCGTTTATCCAGAAAATATATACTTGCGGAATGTAACTTTAGGTGAAATAAAATTCGGTGAAATGATGATTTGGTGATTCGTTTGTCGATATTTCAAGGGCAAACCAAATTAAATCGAGAGGTATAGCTGACGAAATGAGACTTGAGGTGTGCGATTACACACACAACCACACAGCGCCACAAAACAAAACAATTTTTTTTAAGTACACACAGGACATATGTAGTAGTGTGCGTGAACTGTGCGCCTAGCACGAATCTTCTCGATACGCGTTAACTCGCTACGTAACTCAGTGAGTCTTTCTTTTACTGGGCTAGTTAGAACGAGACGCACTGAGTTACGTAGCGAGTTAACGCGTGTTGAGAAGGTTCGTGCTTGCACTGTACCCTTACCATGAGTACAGTGCACCTAGCCGTAACCATACTCGCTAGCGACAGCGTAAAACGATTCGTATGGGAAATTGCACAGCGCCTCTAGCGCTTACTTAAATAACTAAAGATCGCTAGTATGAGTCCAACGGTAAATTACCTATCGAAATCTGAACGTCAGTGTCTAACGTTTTGTAGCTGTTGCCATAGAATATCGGTACCATGAGTCACAAATTTGACACATGTCATCGAAGAATACCGTATCGACTATGGTTAACTCTTTCACTGACAAATGGGAGCGTATTTAACCGCTATCGACTGTAGTAACGTAATACGAATTTTCGATAGAAACTCATGGTAATGGTACTGGTACAGCTACTCGAGTAATTCGAGTCGTCAGAACGTTTTGTCCAACACTATTCAGGAGGGTTTTTGTGTTTGTCCGTATTGTATAATAGGGTGTTTGCTTTGTGGTTGGATGCCGGCCAACTGAGAGTTAATGGATTCAAATCCGGCGGTACGTTTCAAACATAATTTATACTGAGATAGAAATGTATGTAGATAAGGGGTGGCATTTTGATGCCTTGGCAATGCATTTCTCGGTGTGATTTCATAGCCAGCTAACTTAAATTTATCTCGCTGCGTATAACTTTCTTAAGTTAGAGTCGCAGAACTCAAACTCGTTTATTAATTGCAACCATGGTTGCAACCAAGTTATTTGCGCTTGCTTGCTCGCGCTAGCACTAGAGCATGACCGGGCACTGCCGCATCGTCGAGCTCGTCGCTGTTAGGCTAGAGAATCTCATGCCGTTGTACTAATAGATGAAGGTAAAATTTTTAACGTTTTTTTCTTATCCATTTAAAAAAAACCGAGGGTTCAGTACCAACGTAACTACAAATTTACGGTTTTCGGATTTATTATTTTATTTGTGCTGTGAGACCTTGCTTCTTGCCAAGTTTCATAGTTCTAGGTCAAAGGGAAGTACCCCATAGGTTTTTAAGTGCCTAACTATTATGTATGAGACATGCAGCATAAACGCCCGTATCTTTTGATTGCGTAGACTTAGAAGTTTGATTTTTTCACGGCTCCAAGGGACTACAGATTTCAGTATTTGGTATTAATTTCAACTCGATACCTCCACGCGTTCCTGAGAAAAAGGGTCTTGAAAGACAGACACACAACGAGGTGATCCTATGAGGGTTCTGTTTTTCCTTTCGAGATACGGAACCCTAAAAACAGTCCAACAGTTGGTGGAATCCTTCCCTATTTAAACGAGCTGAATTGTAATTTATTCTGTTATTGTTGTATCGCTAATATATGCGCGGAACAAAATATGTTAAACAAAATGTTGCGCGCTCGTTCGCAGCCGACGACAGCCAGCTCACTCTGTACTGACGCAGCATTGCAGGCAAATTGGAATTTTACTGAATTTTACAAGAAACACAGCTTACATCGCCTCCAGATAGTGCTTTCTTACAATAAACTTTTATAATTTAAATACTTTTTAAATTGGTATAGCCATGATATAGCCAGTTTCTGGTTGCAGTATGATGGGGCCGGCTCGACCGCGGTAGTACCACACGAAACCCGGCGTACACAGAATACAGAATGACACATGATTGTTATTTTTTATTTTTTATTAAGATTTTATTATTTTTTTATTATTTGTTGTTACGGCGATAGTAATACACACTGCAAATTTCAAGTGCCTACCGCTACGGTTCAAAAGATACAGCTTTGTAAAAGGCAGACGGACGCACAGCGGAGGCTTAGTAATAGGGTCCCGTTGGCAACTTTTGGGTACGAGAACGAAATTCTTGAAGTAAGTCAGAATAGAGGGATCTCTCTCCAGGCAGGTGTTATGCCTGGGGACCGAAGTCCGAAGGATGAAAGTTGTAAGTTGTATATGCGTCCGTGCTACGAAACTTCGCTAGCGTGAAGTAGCGCATGTCAGTTGGTTTCTTCTATTCGACACTAGATGGCGATAGAGTCGCTACATTCTAAACAGATTTTTTTTTTATTATATAAATAATCTTTTTGAAATTAAATGCCATACCAACTGTGGCAATTTTCCCAAAACGTATCTAACTTTGCCTCTTCTATGGCAAAATTGCTAAGTTTTAGGGAAAGCCACGGTTTACGTACCATTTACGTTCATTTGTGTCACTCTTTTGTACTACCTACCACCATCTTGCTCGCTAATCCTACCGCTAAGCAGCAGTGCTTGCACCGTTCTGTTCCAGTGTGGAGAGCAAGACAGCCGGTATAATTATTGGCACAAGAGGTATTCCATCTTAGCCCTCTGGGTTGGCAACGCAGCTGCAATCTCTTCGATGTTGCAGGTGTCTATAGCCGGTGGTGTACACTTACCATCAGGTGACCCACTTGCTTGTTTGCCTTCCTATTTCATAAAAAAAATATCAGCGATATGAACAGACGTTATCTGTCGACTGATCTAGCTGTAAGACCACTGCTCTTCGGCACCCTGCGCTATAGCGGCTGCATATCATCTGCATAACACTTTACACAGCTACACATGCAAATACCTAACACTTTTACACTCTAAAGGTCTTCGCACATTATTTCTTTATTTCTTCATTAATATTTTTATGGACTTACAGCGTACACCAAATCGTCCAATAAGATAACTTAAACTAGAAACAAAAACAAAAGATATCAAATACATATTCATTTAAATCTAAGCTCTATCTATCACTATTATTATATCTAGGTATTACTATTATTATACATTAAATGGCAATAACGGTTTACGGCCCTCATTAGGACCCACGACCGGTCCGCAAACACATCGGCCTCCTGGATCTGAGCAAGAAACTCGTTGAGTAACGCGATGGCTCGGGTTGTGGGTGCGTTGCGGGCTTGCTGGGTGCGTCTCCCGCCCGCCGCCGCCGCCGCAGCAAATAAGTTGCATACGCGCCGCGCGCTGCGACCCGCTGCGCTAGTGAACCGATCCGGCACGAATAAACCTAAATTTTCCAAGATACTCACTATATCAACTCCACGCCACTGCGGCAGCAACTCTACTCACACTTCCGATGAGTAGTCAACTAGTTGATCCACCCAATGGTCACTAATGGACGACGCGGTGTCAACGCAAATGGTTGCCCGTCACGCGTTATTCGCAAGCGCATAATAGCCGCCGCGGGGACGACGTGTGGCCAACGCGTGACAAACGTCGGAGTTGACCTAAGTTTACGACGCGTAGACCACACGTCGTACACTACACTACTATAATATCATCTTTTGAAATTAAACCTAGAAAATATGACATAGGGTTTAAATATCAATATTTGGCACAGAATCGAGTCGCCGTTGAGTTGTTATAATGTGCGAAGACCTTTACACAGCTGCAATATGACGGAAAAAGCACACCAACTCAAACCTTATTCAAACATAATAGCGCTCAATTCATCAGCTAACAAAGCATCGATTGCCTTCACACTCAATAACCGTTCAATGTGTTAAGTTTATTTTATGTAAAGCTAGGTTGAGGAAAAGTGAACTTTAAGAGCTTGGGTTAGGGGCTGTTTAGAGTACAAGGGTCGTGAAGTGACTGCTTGAACAGCCAAATCACTGTCATGTCATAAATCTCAGGCGACACTTCGTTACTGCAGTATGGGGTGGCCATGAGTAGCGGATTTAGTGGGACAAGTCTCCAAATATAAGTCATACTGGTAACCCACACTGAATAAGACGGCTTGGCGGATGTAGTACCACACTAGAAGGCATGAAGTAGTAATTTTGTTACTGGTTTTCATACGGTGAGTGAGAGATATGGAGGCCCGTGAGGGGAGGAGCACTTCCCATTAAGTAAACAGCTTATCCGTTTGATTCAATTTTACATTAAACAAAATTAGTCTTGGCAGTACTTAAATTCGTATAGTTCGTTTCTTACTCGTTATTTTTTGTCGTTTATTTAATATGAAAAGTAGCTATACTCACATATTATATTTATGTAGATTGACATAGTGGGCAGCCAGGACTATCAGCAAAGGCAGTTCATATTAGTACAGATACAATGGTTATTATTTATTTACCAACTAGTGCGACATATGGTCTGAAAAAAAAACTATTTCAGGCATGATACTATTCTAGTACAGAAATGAAATGAAATGAAATTTATTACGTATGAATATTTGGGTTACATAGAATGTAGGCATTATGTTAAATAATCGTCAGTTGTTTCACCAAAATTCTACCTTTGCAGGTGTACACGCATGACAAAACAATAATAAAAATACTTGTACATCAACATTCCAAGCACTTAGTACATGGGCCAATTACAATTACTTATACAAATGTCAGAAATCAAAATACAAAATTATACACAATATTGCCATATAAAAAACAACACCTACCTAACTCGGAATATTTACTAGAGCACTTTTCCTGGCGAGATTTACAGATTTTATCTGAATGGGGGAATTATTCTTTTAAGTGAATGTTTATCTATGTTCCTTTAACACGTTCTGTAGCGTAAACGGTTTAAGGGACTTAATAAGTAACGTGCCATTAGATTAGTCTTAGATGTGAGACGGACAACCGGGAATTAAAATGTTAATACGATGTCTTCGCTGTCAGAAATACCTTTTAACATTACAGTTATATTATAAAGGCTTTGAAGATATATCCATTGCTAAAAAACTTTTTAGGACTCGTTTTTTTCCTGCAACTAGGTTTTTTTTGCAATCGTCTTAAGCCAGGTCTGATCCAAGATTAGCACCTCATGGCCACCCGACCGTCACGCCGGGACATGACGCTATCGCCCTGATTTACTGTCACCCTAGCGAACGCGACGCTTCATCAAACTGTCAATTTTTATCGAAAAATTGCATGTTTTTGTTCAGTTTTTATTTACTGAAGTTACCTGTTACGCTTTCAATATCCGTCTATTCTGGTCGTAAATCAAGGCTGTTTAAAAAACAAACGTAAATGGATCAGTTACTATGACCAGTTACCAACGGCAGAACTGGATACCTCGATATAAATATTGATGGAGCTTCAGTTGAATACTTTTCGGAGAGAAAAAAAACGGCGACATTTTGACAGCTCCGTTGACAGATCATTTTGTTTTTGTTTTTGGTGTGCTAGGGGTGCCTTAATAATCCTTCCTTGTTAATGTCCTATTAATATTAGGTACTCATAAATGGGAAAGTAATGTTGGTTATCTTCACATACATCATAAATGCTCTATAATGCGCTCAGAAACCGTAGGCAATGACCAGCATTATAACAACCAATATTATGAGATTTTTTCTAATTTGTTTCTGTATTTGTTCAAATTCATTTTTTATTACATTATTTTAATGTGAACAGTCTAGTAGCAATGCAGGTCATTGCCCTATGGCTTCTGAAACCATCATAGAGTACTTATGATATGTGTGTCGATAAAGTAATGTATGCAACTGTACATAATTAGGTCTTAAAACACTCGTGTGATCCTATTATGAAACTCGCTGCCGCTCGTTTCATAAAACCACACTCGTGTTTTAAAACCCCTCATTATGCAACAGTTGCATAAAATACTATTGCACGATTGTTTCTCAATCCTTTATTAACGGCTGGACGGATTAAGATAAAGATCATATCCTAGATTAATGCATATAGAACTTTTATCCTGTAAAGCTTCATTTAGACACTACACGGTACGGTACAGTTAGTGCAGTGTTTCTTAACCTGTGGTCCGCGGACCCCTGGGGGTCCGCGAGCATATGAATGGGGGTCCGCTGTCTTATCTATGGACCATTTAACAATCATAAATAAATGCCACCAAAAGTCTTGTAATCGCTACGCACGCATATTTTTTTGTAATTTGTAGTACTAAAATAAATGGTTCGAAATTTATTGCCAAGGGATCCGTGGAATAAAAAGGTTAAGAAACGCTGACTTAGTGTATACATCGAGTGTCTCTATGAACGTTTAGAGACACTCGCGTTCATACAGTGACACTCGGTATATACACTGAGTGTACCGCGTAGTGTCGTAGCCTAAATGAAGCACTAAAATGTATAATAAATAATATCACTAACATAAACAACTATTCCCAGTTTTAAATCTGTAAGTACCATAAGTAAAGTAATAAGTATAAGTAATTGCTGAAATATCCATCGTGGTTGTGACAGACAGAGTCTCACCATAAGACTTGATTGTTTACCCTCCTGACACGGAACCGTAAAAATACTAGTTGAAAATTAAAACATCGTCAACGTAAACGTACACTTAGTAAGAACTCAAGTTGTCAATTTAGTTACTTTGATTTTGTTTACATTATTATTTAGATTTTACAAAATTGTTACTTTAAGTGTTTTTTTTTTATTTAACATAGGACGGCAAACAAGCAAGTGGGTCACCTGATGGTAAGTGATCACCACCGCCTATAGACACCTGCAACAACAAAGAGAGTGCAAATGCGTTGCCAACCCAGAGGGCTAAGATGGAATACCTCTTGTGCCAGTAATTACACCGGCTGTCTTGCTCTCCACGCCGGAACACAACAGTGCAAGCACTGTTGCTAAGCGGCAGGATTTGCGAGCAAGATGGTGGTAGCGATCAGGACGGACCTTGCACAAGGTTCTACCACCCGCTAAATTGCCATGCCTTAACAGGGTCTCATTCATACAATATTTTGTAAAATGGTGCAGTAAACAGACTGAATACTGAATACACTATGTTTTCTTGGCCTCTTTCATCACGATTGTAGGCATCAAGTGAGCCTAGCTTCAGCATTCCCGACACTATTGTTCTCGATTCTGTAGCAATATTAGCTGCTGATAAGATCTGTCGTGCGACGGTTGAATGCACGACACGACAGCCTTGTCGCCACCGGTTATAAGGGGAAGTCCTAGTTAAGCCGGATAAATAATAGGTATGTGGAAAAAAACGCGACGGGATTCTACTTGCAAAATTTCGCGTTCGTATCAAGATAAATGTCCCAAAAGAGCCATATTCATTAGGCAACATTTGGTTCGCTCAGATATGTAGATAAATGATAGATATGTGAAAAACTTTCATGTTATTGTTAGCACACATAATTAGATAAATATTTGTTAGCTGCAGTAGGAACGGAAGAGCCATAGCTCAGTAGAAAACACTGCTGACATACATACATACGAGAGATTATATTATTTAAATAAATTACTTTTACATATAGACTAAACTAAACACTGATATTCTGCTACAGCCCAAGGACTGCAAATAACAATTTAAAACAAGATAAATCAACAGACATGCAAATATACGACGACGACGACGACGTTAATTTCAGTAGGACTCTTTTTATATCTAAACGCCATTTTTGTTCGGAAATATGATCAAAGTTACACATATTAATAAAAACGGATCACTCACGTATTTTAAGTCGAGAATTGCCCAACATGTTTCGGACCAGTCCGTGGTCCTTAATCATGAGCCCCCCCCCGCGACGGTGGAGAGTCGTTGCCGCGCTACGCCGCGGGGGCTCATGATTAAGGACCACGGACTGGTCCGAAACATGACTGGCAATTCTCGACTTAAAAATACGTGAGTGATCCGTTTTATTAATATGTCCGAGTCTCACGGCAGTCTTATGTTCAAAGTTACACATCTTTAAAGACACAAAAACCAAAGTTTTAGCATAACAGCGTCCCCTTAAGGCGGTCCCAAGACTCGAGACTCAAGACGACGTCAAGCGCCAGCAGATAAGCCCGGCATCCATTACATTGTCGCGACGGACGATCAATTACACTGCAGTTGAGGTGCCGGGTAGTTAGAGGGGACTTTAGTAAAAAGTGGGAATAAAGGAAGATTCTACGTCTTACTGCAGTTTTACGAGGGCTGCAGACTACAGAGGCGAGAGAATGCTGACCTGACATGATACTAAAGGCACATTTACATCGCATTACATTACGTGCTACCGAGGTATGATGCGATCCGTTGATTGATCAAGCCCCGCAATGAAAACTCGCTCTATTGAAACAACCCCTAATCTAAGAAGAATGAAAAAACAATCAAAACATTTAAACCTAGTTCTAATATTACGGGAGGTCACGACAAATTTGGCAACGATCAGCAATATGGCTGATCTGAAGTTCACAAGATAAAGGGCAACTCCGTGATGCCAAATATGTCGGTCTGCCTGCGCTAAGTGGTTGCGTTTTCGATATATGGCGCCTGCAAAACCAGTTATCGTTCCCAAAAAAAAAACGATAAGGTAAATGGCTGAATAAAGTACAGAAAGGAATTACCGGTTGCACTCATGTGAATTCTGCTAAAAATAAGGCATATTGACAACATACCAAAAAGTAATTTCAATAGTAACCTATTTGGTTGGTTTAGAGGGTGGAAAACGTTATCGCCGCGCGCCGTTTGTATGGAGAGCGCTTTCTAGGGCTGGGTTCACACTCTTCTTAATAAAAAAATAAGTAGATAAATAAGTACAAAACCGTTACAAAACTGATATTAATTACTTTAGTAACGGTACAGTGTTCCTGATTTTGTGACAGAACTATTGTGAAGGATTTCACCGCGGCCGCAGGCAGTTCACAAACGATTCTGATTTACAGCGTTTTTACAACTCCACCATTGTTCCAGTTCGGGGCGGAAACCCTCCACTTTACGAGGACTCCACTGATGGATGAATAGTTTTTTGTTTCGCTCTCGTGGACTGGAGTCCAGAGGTACTGCAGCCCGCTGCCTGTTTTGTTTTAATCGAGAGTTAAGAGGAAACACCAAGGCCTAGAGAATTGAAAAATAGGTATTTGTAAAATCTATTGCTGTCTCCATCTATCAAGCTTCCCCCCGCAGAGCGCAATGGAGACAGCCGCAGCTTGGACTGAAATACCTATTTAAAGTACACAAAATCAACGATTCGTAGACCCCTGATTCCTTCTCCAAAACTTAACCGATTTAACTACTTTTTTCATTAAAAATTAAAAAAAGGCTTTGGCAGTGTTCCTATGTTTTTCTTTTTTTATATAATCTAGTAAAATTTGTTTTCTGAATGTATGAACGCAGCCGAAAATCTGGCCAATTTTTTAGGTTTTTGAATGTTCATATCTCTTTTAATAATTAATTTATGAAAAAAAGGAAAACATAGGAACATGCATAATAGTGGCCATCGATTTTTTGGAAAAAAAAATATTGCTCTACTGGCATTATCCAGAGAGGAAACAGGGGACGACGTTTGTATGGAAAAACGGCCCTTGTGTTTCCCCGGAACCCTTATAGTTTCGCCATGTCCGTCCGTTTGTCCGTCTGTCCGCAGCTTAGTTCACAAACTCTTAGTACTAGATAGCTACAATTTGGTATGGATATACATATGAGTCACGCCGATAAGATAAAATATACTAAAAAAAAATCTTGAAAAAACTTTTATGACAAACGTTTAAGGAACAATTTTTCGATTAATTTGTCAGAAATATTGATCATGTCCTGGGTTAAAACGTAAAGTACTTTCTAGTCCATAAAATGCATAACGAACAATAGCAAGGCGACAAAACCACGAGTAGATTTAAGAGGAGTGTGAACCCAGCGCTCTCCATACAAACGGCGATAACGTTTTCCACCCCCTAAACCTTAACCTATTGCCATGATTTTTTGGTATGTTGTAATTATGCTCTAGAACTAGGTTCGTATGTTTCGATTTTTTAAATATTCTTAATAGTTTCAAAGATATTGACGTTTTTTTGTTTTGTATGAAACACCTAAAATGCAAATATTGTCAAATCTATGAAGAATATTAAAAAAATCAAAACATACAAACCTAGTTCCTAGACATAACGACAACATACCAAAAAATTATTGCCATAGGTTAAGGTTTAGAGGGTGGAAAACGTTATCGCCGTTTGTATGGGGAGCGCTTTTCCGGGCTGGGTTCACACTCCTCTTAAGTATCACATTGAGCGCCACTTGCTCAGTGGCCCTAACATGACTGGCCAAGTTTAGTTTATCTCTATCTGCGTCCCTTTCTTATGACACTAGTCAGACAGAGACACAGGGAGGGGTTAAACTAAACCTGGGGTTATTACAATTAGATGACAAAAATGCTTTACCAATAAGTTTTTTTTTTATACAACATAGGAAGGCAAACAAGCAAGTGGGTCACCTGATGGTAAGTGATCACCACCGCCTATAGACACCTGCAACAACAAAGAGAGTGCAGATGCGTTGCCAACCCAGAGGGCTGAGATGGAATACCTCTTGTGCCAGTAATTACACCGGCTGTCTTGCTCTCCACGCCGGAACACAAAAGTGCAAGCACTGCTGCTTAGCGGCAGGATTAGCGAGCAAGATGGTGGTAGCGATCCGGACGGACCTTGCACAAGGTCCTACCACCCGCAAAGTTTAGTTACATCTCTATACCTATCATAGATAGCCATGTTCTTCATTGTTTTGAGTGTTTGTAATGTAAGTGTATTTATTTTGCTTAATTCATATTTTGTTTATATTGTTATATTATTTAAACAAAAATGACATGTAAAAGCGCCTATTTGTGGCCTATTTGCAGAATAAACTTTTGAAATTTCAATTTTAAATTTTTTGAGTAGAAGCTCGTTTATAATTGAACTAACCCCGCGGCTTAGTATAGGCACAATTAGAATGTAACGTACATAAAACCTGCAGTAATAAAAAACTCAAAAAGATAGAGAAAAATTATATTGCATGGTTTAGAAGGCGCGGCCGAAGACATGAGAATAGACAGGAACGCATATTGTAGAGACTTTGTTTAACACTTTTTTTTTTAGTCTTGTTGAGTGTCCCACTGCTGGGCAAAGACTTCTCCTCTTGAGTTCCACATCTCCCTGTCCTGGGCTATATCCGGCCAATCCTTCAAATAGGTGTCCAGATCGTCTCGCCATCTCCGCCTGGGCCTGCCTCGCCGCCGGTAACCGTCAGGCGGTACCCACCAGGTGGCTGAATGTGCCCATCTTTGAGGGAGCATTGTCTTAAACTTTCGCGACTTTCACACATATTTATAACAGTATCGGGACTTTAGCGCGACAAGCGCGCTTTAGCGTGGTCACGAGTGTCTACTCGTGACCACGGCCATTGAAACATGGCCGAAACGTCGAGGTAAATCAACAATATATTTTTATCGCGCTAAAGTCCCGATAATGTTATAAATATGTTTGAAGGTGCATTCTGCAGACATGCCCGGCCCAGTCCCATTTGTTTAACACTATTAAAGATACAAGTTGTTCCAAAAATTACATCATTTTCTTATCCCCAAAAAACTTTCCTACGACAACAAAAACAAACCTCAACTATCCTGGATCCTGCACTATTCAAATTGTTTTTCCTAGATGTGGTTGAGCGAGGCGCGCCATAAATCTTTGACATATACCCACTTAATAAATAGGCTCGTGAAACTATGTGGCCGTAATAACTCACGAGGGGCCGCATTCCTGGGCAGCGCGGCATCCTGGATGTGTCTCAAACGGCCACTGGGGCACAGTATACAAATAAGCAGTAAGAAATCTACGCACAAACGCTCGGAACCGACGCACTTACACAGACGCACGCTCAACACGGCCGCTAAGGAGTTTTCACGGTCCGTCATTCGCGGCTGCCGCGTCGAGACAGGTGGGTGCGCTTTGCGTTTATCATTATTGCGTGCGCTCGAGACAATGCGCGATCTTTTTAAAGATGCCACAAAAATATTGCGTCGTAATATTTATTTATTTATTTATTTATTTATTTATTTATTTATTTGGAACACAAAACAGAGTGTAAACAGTAAAATACCACAAGAATAGTTATCAAGACCAAAAATAATTTACAATCCAAAACTATGTGTACACATCATTAATTAAGTGAATTAGTTAAAATTTAAAGCAAAAAAGATTTTAAAGACAATAGCTACAATAGAAGTTTACAAGTAATCTATCTGGCAAGACCACAAAAAGAGCATCCGTCAAGTGGACACTCGGTTACACTGGCACAATAATAAATAGGTAATATACAATTCGATACAATTTGACAGTGAAATTTTAATAGTCAGTACAGTACTTTTAAAGACAATTAAGTATAGACCTCAATTTGCTCACAAAAACGTTGAGTCTCGAGCTGAATATGTCAAGATCCTCATAGACACTGGCTGCTTGAACTCGAGTTCTTCAAAACCGGAGCTTTAATTTTTTTCTTACTTCTTAAAATATTGAACTTTTTTTAATAACCCAATTTTATTTGTAAATTCCTTAATTGGTTTCATTTCATTATTTGATCGTTATAGAACCCAAGTGAACATTGTTATAAATAATAATAATATAACTTATCATTTAACAAAAAATTAAGAGGACAACCCTAACGCTCCACCGGAGCGTAGGTATCTCAACAAACAGGCCCAGTTTCGGTACTGCTGTATTTATATACTGTCACTGAGGCCTTTACCTTACCGTTACATGACGAGAGTAACACGGTAAGATAAGCTTTTAACCGCCTATGTCTGGGTTTCAACTATTTTAAAACACAAAATATCCTCTTTTCGCCACAGTCTCATAATTAAGACAATTTTTAGTCTTTCTTGCGGGTGGTAGGACCTTGTGCAAGGTTCGTCCGTATCGCTAACACCGTCTTGCTCGCTAATCTTGCCGCTAAGTAGCAGTGCTTGCGCTGTTGTGTTCCGGCATGGAGAGCAAGACAACCGGTGCAATTACTGACACAAGAGGTATTCCATCTTAGCCCTGTTTGTTGGCAACGCATCTGCAATCTAGTGTTGCGGGTGTTTATAGGCGGTGGTGATCACTTTCCATCAGGTGACCCACTTGCTCGTTTACCTTTCTATGTTGTATAAAAAAATACGTATGTTCTGCGTTGTATACCGCCACGTATAACCGTTTAGAACCACGGAGCCGTGCTCAGCCAATCTTCTCCCGGCGGCATATAACTCCGCGCGCTAATCCTCAGGCTAGGCTGCAGGCTGGTACGGTTCGGTCCGGCAGGTTTCCGGTCGAACCGACCAGTTTATGAATCCGGCGCTAACGAAAGCCGCAGTGAAGCGATGAATATTTCTGAAAAAGAGAACAAAGAATACAATGATTGAATTGTTTATCGGCACATAAAAACAATAGGGCAAGGTACAATTTATATAGAGTTAGTTTAAGGTGTTCTGATTCCGAACGAGACTGAAAATATTCTCTTGCTCATTTACACACAATATTTGTCACCGGTCTGTGAACCTCTTAAAAATATCTTTTGAGAACCTTTCGTGCAACGCCCGTTGTAACTAAGAATTGTATCGATAAAATTGTGTCCAATATTGATTTTTGAACGGAAGTAGCAGAAGACAAAAAATCAAAACGTTGCGTCTGGCGTTCTACATACGAGTGTGCTAAACATCCCGAAACGCTCCCCTACTATTAAACTTATCAACCATACCTAGCTACGCCATAAAAGTTTTATGCAAGTATTTTCTATGGGCTGTGAGTTCAGGTAACGCAACGAGAGAGAACGATTACACACACATTCGACTAGATACACAGCGCCACACAAAACAATTTTTTTATTCAAACAAAACTCTACACAGTACATGACATGGTGCAGTGTGCTGTGCGTGACCTCAACTCGAGTTGCGTTACCTATAGTGTTATTACCGTTACCACTCTTATCATTTAAGTACAGACAGACACAGACGCACAAGTTACCCGTAAACTCCTACATTATCTATCACAAAGTTACAAACGTTTCACAGCAATTTGTCCTAAAAGCACGCATGAAACATGATAAAGTCACTTGCGAGATAAAAGGGTGTTACAGATCAGTGAACTCGTTGATAGCAGAGATAGAGATAGCTCCGAAGCTTTGTATTACAGCAACCAATACGATACGCCGGCTGCGAGCGCATTCAATTTTCCAATTTAAAGGAGTGTAAGAGAGCAGTCTGCTTCTACCTCTGTTGGATATAAAACGAGAGCAAAATTAAAAACTGAACCTACCGTTACTAAATTAGTTTCAGTTTCGTAACGGTATTGTAACGGTTTATGTAAGTTTCGCAACACTTCAATTACCAAACTGATACAAAACTGTTACGAAATCGATACTAATTACTTTAGTAACACAATGTTTTTGGTTTGGCTCTAGGAACCAAAAACCGAAAAATAGGGAGGATTTCTGTACTTGTTTTAGATTGTATTTTCAAAGTGGCCAGGTACATGCTTATAGTTTGGTATGACGCATACCGAATATTGTGGGTTGTAGATCCTTGTGGAAGGTGCGTTTGGATCGCTACCACCATCTAGCTCGCTAATCCAGCCGCTCAATAGCATTGCTTGCACCGTTGTATTTCGGCGTAGAGAGCAAGAAAGCCGGTGAATGACTGACAAAAGAGGCATTCCATCCTAACCCGCTGGGTTGGCAACGTATCTACAATTTCCTTGGTGTTGCGATTGTCTATAGGCGGTGATGGTCACTTACTATCAGGTCTTCCTATTTTATTTAAAAAAACTTTGTGATCACGGTACCGAAATTTACAGATATTAGTCGGTTTAACGATAAATAACGGTAATTCTAAGCTCTAGCGCTGAAAATGTGTTAAATTGTCATTCATTTCATAGACATTCAGTGCTAATTCTTATGAACCGACCTACCTTTTTATGTCGGTATGACGCATACCTTTATAGTTACGGTAACTTAAAATTTCAGTCGTAAAATTTTCAGTAACGACACTTGCATAGTAACAAAATCCGGTCTACATTAGTCGTGCATCGGAAACCTCATCGTTCCATTAAAACAAACGCTTTCACCGGCTCCTTTGTCCAATCCACTTGTCTCGACTGTTGATTTTGGCAACAGCAAGCAACTGTCCAAGACCGCCCGTTCGCACAGTTATGTCTACTTGAGAGAGAAGAACAGCCTATTCACACATTAAAAGAAAGAAAAAAAGAAAGAAAATACATTTTTAACATAAAACTACCGTGAGACTCGGACATATTAATAACACGGATCACTCACGTATTTTTACGTCGAGAAATGCCCGACATGTTTCGGACCAGTCCGTGGTCCTTAATCATGAGCCCCCGCGGCGGTGGCGCGACGACGAAAATACATCTGGGGGCACGACAGTGCCCCCGCCAAGTCGAGCAAAAAAAAGCGGCAGGGCAGTACCATCCTTTTCTCGAAGCAGTTCAGGCCATTTTCGACCCCCTATAACTTCGTTGTGGATTAAACTAGAAGCCTCGATTTTCAGTAACCAAGCAGGCATTGTGTAAACACGGAATATTTAAAAAAACAATCTAAACAATCTTCTTTAATATAATACGTATTGCTTTTGAGCTATATTGTGTTTTCATGCGATGGCCAAGTCAATCTATCTTATTTAAACATACAATATTTTTAATATTAATGTGGTCACTATAAGATGTTGTTAGATTAGCTAATTACATAATAACTTAACACAGAAGGTCCCTTAAGTAGGGACTGAATAAAGCAACCGACTTGGTATTACATGGATCTCACAACTTTTTACGGAAGAGGAACTGAGTTGCGAGACTTGATTTTTTTACAAGTTTTGGTTTTGATGGTATTTATTTGACGCATAGGACAACAACATCACATAAACTTAATAACTAAACGAAAGAAGTTAAATATTTTTTTTAAATGGTAGTTGATCAACGTCAAAAAAAACTGCAGCTCAGTTTATGCTGTACGCGAGTCACAGCGCTCGTCTCGTCTCTGTAAGAGGCATCATCTTATCTAAAGGCGATCTGGGGGCGAAACGCGCGTCGATCGTGTTGGTTAGTGTTTAGTGGTGGTAGTGTGTAGTTGAGTCTGTGTGTCATGTTGTTTCGTGTGGAAGCGGAGGAGGGTGGGTTTTTGCATGAACATATATATGTCGCACAGACGCAGCTAACTTGCACGAGCACGGCACTAGTTCGGAGTAGCAAGGTAATTTGTTCTAGTTTGTTTAAATAAAAAACCCTTTGTAACTAGTTTGCGTGTGAGAGACAAACACTTTTGTCTGCTAAGCGTGCAAGCAGCGCCTTAAGTGTAAATTGTTAACTTTTAAATTGTATGGAAACCTGTTGTTACAAATACGCGCCGCAAGAGGCGCTGTCTTTGCTTCTGTAGTAATTGAGAAGTTAACTCTAACGCGTTTACAAATTATAACAAAAACTTTTTTTTATGAGATAGGAAGGCAAACAAGTGAGTGGGTCACCTGATGGTAAGTGATCACCACTGCTGCCTATAGACATCCGCAAAACCAAAGAGTTTGCAGATGTGTTGCCAACCCAGAGGGCTAAGATGGAATACCTCTTGTGCCAGTAATTACACCGGCTGTCTTGCTCTCCACACCGGAACACAACAGTGCAAGCACTGCTGCTTAGCAGCAGGATTAGCGAGCAAGATGGTGGTAGCGATCCGGTCGGAACTTGCACATGGTCCTACCACCCGCAAACTTACTTACACTAGACGCTCAGGTAAAGTTAAATAAAAGCTTCGGCTGAGCTTTCTGGCTCTCGCCACTGCTTTTATTCAAAAGCTGGAAGCTATAATAAATTCTGCCGATAGTTCCGGCGCTTTCAACCAAAGCTCGAGCTTAAACAAACTTCGGCAAACTCTTGTTATTTGACGTTTACTGGTTTTTAGTTTAATTATGTCAGTTTTCGGTGTTTCAAAGTCAAAATATCTTTATTCAGGTTAGGCTCACAGGAAGCCAGAAAACTTATTACCGTTTCAAAACTGGTTGCGAGTGATACCTTCTGCAGCTCCGTCTGGATCGCTACCACCGTCTTGCTCGCTAATCCAGCAGCTATGCAACAGCGCTTGCATTATTGTATTCCGGGGTGGCGAGTAAGACAGCCGGTGAAATTACTGACACGAGAAGTATTCCAATCTTAGCCCTTTGGTTTGGCAACACATCGCAATTTCCTTCATGTTTCATCCGGTGTCTATGAGCGGTAGTGATTATTTACCATCAAGTGATCCACTTGCTCGTTTGCCTTCCTATTATTTATTTTTTTAAATCCTTGATAAGATGATATCGGTAAAAAATAAAACTATCTAGACTTGACCATTTCGTTGATGACGATGTTTTGGTTGATGAAGGTTTCGCTGAAATATTGTACTACCGACCTGTCTTTTAAAGTATAAGATGTCAGAAACAGACTAACAAATACCAGAAAAGTCTAAAGTCAAATTCAGTCTTTAAAATTATTCATGAACGCACTGCAATAACAATAATGTCATAAAAATAATCCATCTTATAAGCTTCGTCTTCGTCGCCTTTTTAGAGTATCTACGCTTACAAATTCACCTATAAATTTCAGAAACGAGTATACCACAGATTACATATTATTTATTATTCTAGGCCTTTCTGATTAAGGGTTTTTGTGTGGAGTATTTGTACCCAAGCAGATTAAGCTGTGCTTTTTATACCCTAGTTGACCTCTACTGGTATTAATAACAATGGAATCTCGAAATCTAGCTAGAGATGAGAAATCATGGCCATTCGCATTTGTAAATAGTTATTTTTGCATATATACTTATAAATCTTTATTTTTTCTGTAAACGGATCTGTCTTGTCCGAGAGATTTTGATATTTGATAAGGTCCCTCGATTTCTCCAGGATTCCATCATAAGATTGTTACCTGATGACAATGCGCAATGGGACCAGACAAAAAAGAATTTTCCAAATCGGACCAGATTCTTAGAGAAATCGAGGAAGATACATTAAAAAAATATATCGTTTCGAACTGAGAACCTCCTCCTTTTTAAATCGGTTAAAAGTAAGCACGTTGAAATGAACAACGTACCTATTCACAGAATTAAATGCCAAAATGTTTGAGAGCAAGTCCAACAGGAGTGCGTCACTTTAATTACTCTGTTTATAAAGGGATTAATTACGAGCAGGTCGTCAAAGCCTTTTGTGCCGAGGTAGCGGACAGGCGAGAGCGGACGAGGTAGCGGTAGGACAAGTGGCAGCGGAAGAGGTAGCGGTAAGACAGGCGAGCGTGGAAGAGATGGCGGTACGACAGGCGAGAGCGGGCGAGGTAGCGGTAGGATAAGTGGCAGCGGAAGAGGTAGCGGTAAGACAGGCGAGTGTGGAAGAGATGGCGGTACGACAGGCGAGAGTGGACGAGGTATCGGTACAGGCGAGCGTGGAAGAGGTGGCGGTACGACAGGCGATAGCGGACGAGGTAGCGGTACAGGCGAGGGTGGAAGAAGAATCTATTTAGGCTGCTTTTCCACCAGAGATGTGCGAGGATGCGTAGCGAGGGGTGTATTTGTAACAATAAGAACCAATAGAATCGCTTCATTTACCTCGCCTCGGTCAGCACAGCTCTAGTGGAAACGGCTCATTGGTTCTTTACAAACACATCCCTCGCTACGCATCCTCGCACACCTCTGGTGGAAACGCAACCTAATTGGATACTCTGCACCTCGATAATGTACAAAATTAAATGCAGACGAAGACGCGGGCAACAGCTAGTAGTCTAGAAGTTATTTTAACCGAAAAGTTTAAGGCGCAAGACGATGTTTCGCCCCTTGAGTTTTAACATTGTGTTTTTCCATACGTAAGGAAGCATCGAAGAACTGTTAAGTATTATGATAAAAAGCGGAATACGCAGCTGCCGTAACCCGAGTTGGAATAACCCCCATAAGCATAAAGGGGGGATAAATTCAAAAGTTTGTGGAAGAATATTTTTATCGTACCTACCGCTATATTTCGTATAGTCCGAGAGCTAGGGTGTTAAATATGTCAGCACATCTTTTAAATAAAGGAAAACAAAAGAGCATAGGGGTTTTTTCATGGGAAATGATTACCACCGCGAAAGGAAATCAGCAACGGCAAGAGAAGCGCTGATCCCTTGCCAGTCTCGTCCTCCTGTTGGCCTCTAAACCTCTCACATTATACGACGAGAAGCAAACTACTGCAGAATGCTAATACCATCGTAAAAGATCAGGGCGTTCTTGTAAAAATTACACTTAATATCCTAACGATCCGCTCCGGCTGCAATTTACAAAAAAATCTTAATGCGAACGTATTGTATTTAAACACAATATCGTAAAAAGTCTCTAAAATGGCCGTAAAACCGTATCTAAATTTGTTGCGTGGTTTAGAAGATGTAAGCGGTCAAAGATAAGCGGACAGACAGAAACGAATAGTACTTTGGTAATACCATGTAAAGATAAAAGTAAAGAAGAAGATATATCGTACCTACGTGTGTAAAATTTCTGCTATGTAACTTTTACTTATAGCTTTTGAGAAAAACTGACTGTGACATTCAAACAAACAGACATAACGAAACTATAAGGATTCCTGTACACTGACTACCGAACCCTAAAAAATGGCTGACAAAGCGGTAGGCGACAAAATAACAGCCATTAGATTAGATAAGATTTATTTATCTTTCAACAAAACATTACAATACAGTCGCTAATCCTACCGCTAAGTAGCAGTGCTTGCGCTGTTGTGTTCCGGCATGGAGAGCAAGACAGCCAGTGAAGTTACTGGCACAAGAGTATTTCATCTTAGCCTTCTGGGTTAGCAGTGCATCTCCAGTCTCCTTGGTGTTGCGGGTATCTATTGGTGGTGGTAACTCACCACTAGGTGACTCACTTGCCCGTTTGCTTTGTATTATATAAAAAATATTGTTTACACTTAGCAAATGGCTAAAAAAAGTTATTTTGGAAATAGCCTGCGTTTTCCGTCACTAGCTCTCCGACTACATTGTCACTGAACCACATTTGATCGCATCGCCTCAATCCGGGCCGTAGTCACCGCGTCGTAGTCACTCTAGCGGAGCGTAGTCGTAAATATTTTATTTCCGACGCGTAAGTTTATGTCGCACGGACGATTGGCTGCCAGATAAAAAGGAACAAAGACTTATCGATAGCGTTGACGCGACTAAATGAAACAAATACCGGTAGAAAGGAGCCATGACAATTATTCAAAAGGGTATCAACGATGTAGACAACGATAATGTTAAAAATGTTTAAACCACATGCATAAACATATCTGAGTATATACTCAAACGACTGCCATCTAACCTCCGTATAAACTCTGTTACAGCGAAACTGGACCGACAGGATCGTGGCAAGGAGGTTCCACTCCACACTGTACGCTCGACCGCCTTGCCTATGGCATAGGCAAATCACAGTAGGCTGTCGGCTTGCCGCGCGCCCGCTCGCTCGCCCCCGCCGTGTCAGTGAAATTGAAAACGAATGCCGCGCAACCCTAGCGTGTCGACGGGAGTAGCGGGGGGAAGGCGGGTGCGGGCGGCGCGTTCCTTTTGACTCGCGCCGCCTGGCGCATGGTGTATGAAGTAATACGAACTTTTTAGCGTGTGAATAAAGTTGGAATTCGTTAAGTCGTAAAAGAGAAGTTTTTGTACGTAAGTACTATTAATTATTCTGTGATCATGGTTACACTGTCATTTACATGAATGCGGGTTTCCTCACGATATTTTCCCTCACTGTAAGACCGGAATAACCATTCAATGTGCTAATAAAATTGCTTGCTTTGTTTGCTGCATTACTAATTAACAGATTCAAGCATTACTTTGAGAAAGTCCATGATGATATTGAATTTCACGTGTTTCACCCCTCTACGAGGCATCATCAGGAACTGTGAATTGAGATGATGATGGAGAAATTGGGTACGCGGAGTAGCCAAGTAAATGATTCCATTTGCAGGATACTGACTGTATTTAGGAGTAGGTATATAGGTGAATGCAGCGAGGCGCGGAGGCAACCACAAACGCGCCGAATTCGCGCCACCTGACTGCTAGGTTTGCCGTTCTAAACTACATTCTATGCTGCCGCTAATTTGGTGTGACCACAGAAACGTAATGGTTATACATATTCTACCGTGAGACTCGGACTTATTAAAAGAAACAGAGAAATAATAGTCATATTCTCTTCGCCAAAGATTACTTAATACTGTTCGTCTGGCTTTAAACAAGGTTATCTAGTCTCTCCCAGGTCCCTCCTAAGTCCTTTTTTTTATGAAATAGGAAGGCAAACAAGCAAGCGGGTCACCTGCCAATTACAGTATTTTGCGATTGGTAGAACCTTGTACAAGGTCCGCTCGGATCGCTACCACCTTGCTCGCTAATCCAGCCGCTAAACAGCAGTGTTTGCACTGTTGTGTTTCGGCGTAGAGAGCAAGACAGCCGATGAAATCACTGGCACAAGAGATATTCCATCTTAGCCCTCTGGGTTTGCAACGCATGTGCAATCACCTAGGTGTTGGATGTCTATAGGCGGTGATGTTAGCTTACCAACAGGCTACCCACTTGCTAATTTGCCTTCCTATG
This sequence comes from Ditula angustiorana, assembly GCA_963691745.1. Lineage (NCBI taxonomy): Eukaryota > Metazoa > Arthropoda > Insecta > Lepidoptera > Tortricidae > Ditula > Ditula angustiorana. The sequence continues at coordinate 788,794 of OY829473.1, forward strand.
TTGCATAAAAACAATGGAGCTCCGCGTAGTATCGCCTGATTCTATTAAATACGCACGTTAAAACAAAACGAAAATTTCAGTTTTCAGTTTTAACTTCCCTTAAAACCCGACCGTTTCAATATGACCGCCGTGTCGTCGTGCCGGAAACTGTGTCCATAAACAAATAAAAGTTGCACAAAGGCCACTGTAAGCGACGCAATTTTTATTTTCATTGTTTTTACATTGTTATTAGATTTACCTAGTTTTAAAAAAAGTTATGTCTATATGTCTAACGAGTTTGTTACTTGTAACGCCATCTAGCGTGATCTATACACATTAAAGTTAGCGAAATCGTTGGTGGGTATAAGCAGTCCTTGTACAAACGAATACGACACATTGCCGGTAGTTAGTCTAGATAGATAATTCGCGAACGCTGTAGCTTCTTACACGTACCAACGCTTTTCCCTTCGTTTTACCAAATTTTCGTGGTTTTACTCGACCCATCACCTACAATAAAGTGGTCTTCGAGCCGAATCTTAAATCAGCGAGATGTTTAAAACGCCACCGAGTAAAATCGTAACGCGTAAACAGCGACGGGAACTAGAACAAAAAGCGTGTTCATCAGCACAGCAGCCCGCGGAACCTATAGTCCAGGAACCACATCTTGGCACCGATAGTCACATACCGCCAGAAGATGTGGAACGAGTGAAGACGGAAGTAGTTCAAAAGTCTACGCCATTTATGTCCGTTAAAAGTGGCTCCATTACGTCAGCAAAATCGAAGCGATCAACATCGTCATCGGTAGCCAGACGCAAGCAATTGGAGCTAGAAGCCGCTGAAGCGAAGGCACGAATTCAGCTGGCGCTTATTGATAAAAAATTGGAAGCTGACTTAGCTCAAGTCGATGCCAAAGAGTGCCAAGGCGAAGGCGACAGCAAAACCGGAAGTGAAGCCGTTGATGATCAAATGATATCCAACGTCGAGCAATGGCTAGATCAAGGTCACGCGGAAAGCAACCGCGCTCCTCAGCAACCAACGACGGCACCGACATATATTCAACCGGCCGGCCGAGCTGACATTCCTAGTGACAGTATCCAGCAACTAGCGCTGACCTTGAAAGATATGATGATGACATCACGAGACGCACTTCATCACGAGGACCGCCTCATCAGCCGTCTTGCGACGCCGCGTGATTTGCCCTACTTCGCTGGCGACAGTATTGAGTGGCTACATTTTAAAAGTGCTTATGATGAGTCGACACGCGCGTGTAAGTTCAGCGATTCTGAAAACCTGTGGAGGCTTCGCAAATCGTTACGCGGAGATGCTAAGGAAGCAGTGACTGACCTGCTCATCGGTAACACCCCGCCCGCAGCTGTGATGGAATCCCTGGAACTAAGGTTTGGTCGACCCGAAGTTATTATTATTAACCTGACAACGCAGCTCAAGAAACTACCGGCGTTGCCTACTGCATACCAGTATGACCTGATTAATTTTTCTATTAAAATTAATAACTGCATAGCAACAATACGTGCACTAAATCAGCAAGACTATTTACGAAGTCCTGAACTCGCGTCAGCTGTTTTAGCAAAGCTACCGAGTACACTTATTGGTAAATGGACCGACTTTGCCTACCAAAAATTATCAGAAGGCAAACCTAAGCTAGAATTACTTGCTGAATTCTTAAAGCACGAGGCAGACATGTTATCTTTGGTCGGAATAACTCAATTACGCGACCTTAAAAAGTCTACGGATATGGCGACTATGTCAACGACAACAAAACGAACAGAAGAAAACAGATTTCGTTCTAATCGACCCATATTCGCAACCACTGCCGTCGAAGATACAAAAACATGCAGATTTTGCTCCAAATCGGAACACTTGTTAACCGAATGCCGTGTATTTAAACGCGCTATGCGACGTGATAAGTGGCGGTTTGTAAAGAAAACCGGCTTATGTTATTGTTGTCTGACGTCACGACACGATAGAAATGCATGCCCCGCGCCTATGTGTGACATAGATAAATGTGGGCTCGCACACCACCGCCTGTTGCACTGGCAGAAGCCTACGTCATCGCCATCAGCTGACGCGGCCGACGGCCGGCCGCAGGAGCTGCCAGTTGCACCCGCGCCGCCGCCGCCGCCCTCGGAGCCCTCCACGGTGGCGCACGTTGCCTCCGACAGCGCACGACGCTCAGCGACGGATCACGTAATGTTAAAAGTGGTGTCAGTGCAATTAAGTGGACCTAACGGTATTGTGCACACCTACGCCCTCCTGGACGATGCGGCGTCGGTGTCGATTATTGACTCGGACTTAGCTACCGAGTTAGGACTCAAGAGTGAATACACAAGTGCTATAAAGTTCATCGACGCGTTTGGACTCGAGGTGTATCAATCCGATGCACCGACGGTGAGTGCTCAGATCAGTGGACAACACGATAACAATAATTATTATGACATTAAGTTACGAAAAGTGTCTAAGTTAAATTTACCTGTTCAAGATTTATCTGTAATAAATTCCCTTGATTGCAAGCATTTAATTGACGTAAAGGATCATGTTTGTAAAAGTCGCGTAGTGCCGCGTTTACTGATTGGCGAAGATAACTACTTTTTAATCGCACCTCTCGAAATAATTCATGGTAACAAAAATGACCCTTACGCGTCTAGATGTAATTTAGGTTGGTCTATACATGGCTATTGCGGTCGCACTCACTCCAACGCTGCCAATGTGCTCCATCTCGCTCACTCAACTGAGGGTATTGAAAGTATTTCTCAATTAAATGAGTTAGTTAAAAATTATTTTTCTTTAGATGCCTTAGGAGTTTCAACCTTACGTCGTGAGAATAGTGATCACGTACGAGCATTGCAGATTTTAGATGACACAGCGTGCCTTGTCGGGCACCATTGGGAGGTCGGGCTACCATTCCGAGAGGACGTATTTACCATGCCTGATTCATTTGAAAATGCATCTTCGCGACTACGCTCTTTAATGCGAAAATTCACTAAGGACGACGCTTACGCAGACAGGTATAGGAAGGAGGTAAACAAATTGTTTCTCGACGGTTACGCTCGAGAGCTAAAGGAAAATGAACTCTCGGCTGACCGCGTATGGTACCTTCCACATTTTGGGGTTCAAAACCCAAACAAACCGGGCAAGCTGCGCCTTGTGTTTGACGCTGCATCTAAGGTGAACGGAACATGTCTCAATCAGTACTTGCTGACGGGTCCCGATTTGTATAACTCACTGATGGGTATTATGTTTCGATTTCGCGAGAACAAGGTGGTTATCATCGGCGACATCAAGGACATGTTTTTGAGAATTAAAATACGGCCAAGCGATCAGCATGTGTTTAGGTTTTTGTGGCAGGAATCGCCTCGCGCTCCCGTTAAGACGTGTGTAATGCAAAGTTTAATTTTTGGCGGGTGTTGCTCCCCATTTATCGCGCAGTACATTAAAAACAAAAATGCGCTCAAGTATGAGGATTTGTACCCGGAAGCTGTGCAGGTCATTTTAAATAGTCATTATATGGATGACTGTTTATATTCGACAACGGATGCTACTAACGCTATTAAGTTGGTTAAAGAAATCACACAAATTCACAAATGCGGTGGATTTGAGATAAGGGGTTGGTCGAGTAACGATAAACAGGTTTTAGAAAACATACCGACCACGGCGCTCGCGCAATCAGCTGTGCAGTTTAAGGACGGAGCCATGAATACAACTGAGCGCACTTTGGGTTTGATGTGGCATCCATCGGACGATACATTTGGATTTCATGTATCATTTAACAGGATACCTGAGGACATTTTGAATGGAAGTGAACCTCCTACCAAGGCAAAAATGCTAAGCATAATTATGTCTGTGTTTGACGTTCACGGGTTTTTGTCCCCATTTATTATTAAAAGTAAAATTATATTTCAGAATGTTCATCGCAGTGGTATAGATTGGAATTGCCGTATCCAATCCGATGAGCACGTGAAATGGGTGAAGTGGCTCGATGAATTAAAACTTCTAGCGACGTTACGCATTCCTCGTTGTTATGCCAACGCGGGCCCGTGGACAAAGTGTTACACAGACATGGCGGATGGGGTAAGTGAACCTGTAATTGCACGTATCGAATTACATTCAATAAGTGACTCGTCAATCCAGGCCTGTGCCGCCGTTGTTTACTGGCGTTTTATTCGCACGGATGGAAGCGTGAATGTTTGTTTCGTAGCTGGTAAAAGTCGCGTGACACCTTTACGACCTGTTTCGGTCCCTAGACTTGAACTCCAAGCAGGGTTGCTTGGAGCGCGTTTAGCCAGTACAGTTCAGCGGGAACACAAGGACGTGAAGGCAGACAAACGGTACTTCTGGACAGATTCTAGCACCGTGCTCCAGTGGATACGCAGCGACCCCAGATGCTATAAACCGTATGTCGCCCACCGCCTCGGCGAGATTGACGAGCTGACCGCCGTGAACGAGTGGCGCCACCTGCCGTCCGGCTTAAACGCCGCGGATATAGCCACCAGAGAGGATGCGCCCCCATTAAACTTTAGTGACATGTGGTTTCAGGGACCTAGTTTTTTAAGGGAACCGGAATGTAAGTGGCCCAAGGACATTAAGACATTTACTAAAACAGACGAAGCGGTTTGTGAGCAAAAATGTGTTAACGTTCTTACCACCAGCCAAACTGTCGAACTTCCGGTACCTAATGAGGATAATAGTTCATCGTGGATTCGGTTATTAATGACAACTGCAAGGGTTTTATTTTTTATTCGTAAGTGTCAACGTAAATGCAATCGAATCGACAATGAATTAGTGCAGCAAGCGGAGGAACTGTTGATAAAAAAGGCACAATATGCTTCCTTTGCTACTGACATAGATTGTCTAAAACAAAACAAACCGTTATTTAAAAATAGTAGGTTATTAAGTTTAACGCCTTACCTTGATAACAACGGCTTGCTACGTGTTGGCGGCCGTATAGATAAAACGGATGGTGTTGCAGAAGGAACTAAGCGACCTGTCATCCTTGACGGTCACCACAGAGTAGCCAGGCTCCTCGTGGAGTACTACCACAGGCGTGCACTTCATGGAGCTCACGAACTGGTGGTAAATGAGTTGAGACAGTCTTACTGGATTTTAAAGCTCAGACCTACCGTTCGCGCCGTCGCTACGCAATGCCTATTCTGCAGGTACCGGCGCGCGGCCCCGCAGCCGCAGCGCATGGCTGATCTTCCGCCCGCCCGGCTGCAGCACAATCGACGTCCGTTCACGTTTACTGGTCTCGATTTCTTTGGCCCGATGGAGGTCACAGTTGGTCGTGGAAAGCAGAAACGCTACGGAATGTTATTTACGTGTTTGACGGTTCGTGCCGTTCACGTAGAAATAACGGAGAGCCTCACCACTGACGCCACTATCATGGCCTTGAGGAGAATGATAGCCCGCAGAGGAACACCGACGACTATCTTTTCCGATAATGGAACCAACCTGCGAGGAGCTGATTCGGAGCTCAGACGCAGCATCGAAGAGCTAAACGCTGATGCACTATGCAGCGATGGACTCATCAGGGGAATCCAGTGGCGATTTATCCCCCCAGGAGCTCCAGAAATGGGAGGAGCCTGGGAGCGGATGATCCGTACCGTTAAAACGGCTTTGAAAGTCGTCCTTAAGGAACGTGCACCCCGGCCAGAAACTCTCTCGACGTTCATGGCAGAGGTCGAAGCGCTTGTGAACAGCCGTCCCATCACACATGTTTCGACGGACCCAAACTACCCCGAGGCTCTGACGCCTAATCATTTTCTGATAGGTACGTCATCAAATGGCCCCTCATTTGGTAAGTATGAAGACGTAGATCTCACGCTGCGAAAGCAGTGGCGGATCGCTCAACGCTTAACGGATCTGTTTTGGTCCCGGTGGCTTAAAGAATATTAACATTATTACCGCGACAAAAATGGAACACTGAGCATAGGGCCTTGAGTGTAGGAGACTATGTTTTATTAGTAGAACCAAACTTAGAGCGTGGCTCATGGCGGCACGGTGTAGTGAGTGCGACACTCCCCGGGGATGATGGACGCATCCGCGTGGTCGATGTGCGCACTCGCACGGGAGTATTACGACGACCGGTGACACGCGTCGCTCTACTTGCACCAGTTGTGAATTCTAGTGATGACTAGTCATCACTAAGGGGGTGGAATTGTAAGCGACGCAATTTTTATTTTCATTGTTTTTACATTGTTATTAGATTTACCTAGTTTTAAAAAAAGTTATGTCTATATGTCTAACGAGTTTGTTACTTGTAACGCCATCTAGCGTGATCTATACACATTAAAGTTAGCGAAATCGTTGGTGGGTATAAGCAGTCCTTGTACAAACGAATACGACACATTGCCGGTAGTTAGTCTAGATAGATAATTCGCGAACGCTGTAGCTTCTTACACGTACCAACGCTTTTCCCTTCGTTTTACCAAATTTTCGTGGTTTTACTCGACCCATCACCTACAGCCACCAAAGGCTTTCTGTTGCACACACAGACAATGCCTAGTACACAGTGCAAGTGCGCTGGGCTCAATGGACGTACAACCTTACCTGGACTAACAAACAGGAACAAATTACCTTGCTTTTTTTAAATACAACATAGGAATCCAAACGAGCAGGTACGTTACCTGATGATAAGTGATCACCACCGCCCATAGACACCAGCAACACCAAGGATATTGTAGAAGCGTTGCCAACCCAGAGTCCTAAGATGGATTATCTCATGTGCCAGCAATTTCACCGGCTGTCTTGCTCCCCAGACCAGAACACAACAGTGCAAGCACTCTGCTGCTTAGCGGCTGGATTAGCGAGCAAGGTGGTGGTAGCGATCCGGCAGACTTTGCACAAGGTCCTACCACCCGCAAAATGTTCAAGTTAAAACACTCCCACACTGTTCAACGGATGTCCTGCTCACACTGCTACGAGTGAGCAAGACAGCGATGTGTGTCCATCGAACAACGGGACATTTTTGCGCCACAGTACCAGGGGGGTTCCACTACGCACTGTAGGTACGCTCGACCGCCTTGCCTATGGCATAGGCAAATCGCAGTAGGCTGTCTGCAGGCCGCGCGCTCGCTCGCTCGCCCCCGCCGTGTCAGTGTAATTGAAAACGAATGCCGCGCAACCCTAGCGTATCGCCGGGGTAGCGGGAGGAAGGTGGGCGCGGACGGCGCGTTCCTTTTGACTCGCGCCGCCTGGCGCGTAGTGTATGAAGTAATACTAACTTTATGAGCGTGTTAATAAAGTTCGAATTTGTTTACTTGCGGTTGTAAAAGAGAAGTTTCTGTTCGTTTAGTACTATTATTTATTCTGTGACAGTACTCGCTCTTTGTTGGGTCGTAGTCCATGGCGCCCGCGCTGCAAAGCACACGCTCGCTTTGAACTATTCGCAGGTAATAACAAGGCGACAACGTGTTTATTTTCACCTACAAACTACCCACATTTATTGCTCTTGTGTGTGAAAGGGCGGGGGTACATAGAGAGTACAAAAAGTTACTAGCTCATTCTTCATCCCAGGTAAAAAAGTCTCTTTCGCATAACATAACTTTTAGGAAATGTTTCATTTGCAAAACGTCCTGCGAATAATCTGGTCTCTTTCTCGTGTTTGTGATGAAAAGGGGTTTAGTTCTCACGCTGGTCAAGTGCAGGTTTTCCTTCGAAACCGTAGTGTTATAATTCTGTATGTGCGGGGCAAATCTTATATTTTATGTCAGTAAATAAAACGAAAGGGACGTTTTAAGAATGAGAAGTTTTGAGAAGCAGCATTTTTGCGGGTGGTAGGACCTTGTGCAAGGTCCGTCCGGATCGCTACCACCATCTTGCTCGCTGATCCTGCCGCAAAGCAGCAGTGCTTGCACTGTTGTGTTCTGGCGTGGAGAGCAAGACAGCCGGTATAATCACTGGCACGCTCTCACTAACGGACATAGCCTAATACTTCCAAGCGAAAGAACTCGCGGGCGGCCGCTATACATCATAATTTTACTGCGCTATTAGCTATACATAATTATCCGCGCCGCGATCTGCACCCAGTACGCCACAGACCGACGGGCTACAAAAACGCAGTGGCTACAGACAATAGCAATTATTCAGCGTGCCCGCAACTTCACGAACAAACTGACACCGAACAGTTTACACTGAACATTGAACACTGCAGCGCCGGCCTCAACAAGCTAATTTTAATGAATATGGAACAGAATACAGCCGGATGACAGTGCAAATATATTGTTTAATCGTAACTAGTTTAAAAATAAAAAATAATCTTAGTCAAAGTCAAAATTTCTTAATGCTGATAAGGCTTACTGGGGGAATAGCACGCTAGCTTTTATCGATGAAATAAAGCATTTTTTTATACAACATAGGAAGGCAAACAAGCAGGTGGGTCACCTGATGGTAAGTGATCACTACCGCCTATAGACATCCGCAACACCAAAAAGATTGCGGATGCGTTGCCAACGCACAGGACTAAGATGGAATACCTCTTGTGCCAGTAATTACACCGGCTGTCTTGCTCTCAACGCCGGAACACAGGATTAGTGAGCAAGATGGTGGTAGCGATCCGGACGGACCTTGCACAAGGTCCTACCACCCGCAATTTGTTTTGTTTTACATAAGGTTTTTAGTATATTATAACATTCTAAGCTGTGTGAAGCTAGGACTGGTCGTAAATATAAAGATAAAAAAAGAAGATAAGATAATGTTACTATCTTAAAAAGATAGTGCAACAACAGGCAGACTGAAGACACAGATGTCTCTAAGAATCGTTCTCAAACTTAACCAGGCGTAGGAATAATTAAAGGGACCTTAGGGACAAACCCTCTAACAGTTTGCAGACGACAGTAAAACGTCATTGGCCAGCCGCAGGCGCTAACTAGCTACATAAACTTCTCATAAATAATCTCATACGCCAAAGACAATATCCAAGAAAAACTTACAGAGCTTTTTATCAGAAGCTCGTCTCGCCCGGGGCACAGCGTCCCCGGAAACTATCAATTTGCGTCGCAGCTTTTTGCGGAAGCTCCGAGCCAAGCTTTTTGCTGAGTAACAGATAAATACGAGGGTCGTGTACTTGCGGAGTTAGTTAAGCTTCGGTTAAGACTACGGGAATGGCATAGTTTAAATTAGTCGGCACATTTGTCGGCACCTTTTGGCTGTTTGGCGAGAAACAAAAACTGAACACACGACAGTGCACCGAGCTCAGGGGCGGACCTATATAAAAGCTTTTTGGCTGCCCAAGGCACCGTGGATACCCTCCCTCCTTAAAGACAATGGAAAACATCTTTACAGAGTACAAAATAAAGTCGCTATCCTTTCCTGTCTGTCCTAAATCCTTATTGGTATGTTCAGCCGCCTTCTTCTCAACCACGGAACAGGTTTTGATAAGGTTATCACTGTCATTTAGAGAACTTCTTAAGGAAGGTTGCTCGCTAATTATGAATAAAATACACAACAACATGTCAAGGTCTGTTAGCCGTAGTGGCTTTCCAGTGAAACAAAGGATAGTTTACAACTAAAACACAAACAAATGTATAACACTATAAAATTCCTAAACAGCAAAGGAAGGCTCTCAAGTATTAAATTAACCTAGAGTCCTACAAACTTAAGGTCCACCCCTGACCAAGCTAAGCTCGGATGAAACAAGTCAGCCATGTGTAAATTATTAGAAACTTTTAACAACTTTTGACTCCTCTCTTTAGACAACACATCTAGTGCCACGGACTAGGGAATGCAGACCCAGTTGTTTTTTCAAAGTAATAACCGGTTAAAACCGGTTTTCCCTAGAGAAAATAACCGGGTTTGCATTCCCTACCACGGACTCGCTAGGCGAGTTCTCTGTTCGTAGAGGATTGTCGCTACATACCGGGCAACCCTTGCTACGAGCTACGAGCGTAGCACGTAGCACTCCGTAGCAATGTTTTTTTTAATTTCTACCGTGTTAGACTTCGGTTACACGCTAATTCTGGCGTCAGTTCAGCCCATCATTCCGGTATAGTTTTGACTGATGCCAGAATGATGACAAATGGCCACGGTTACGATCAGTTCGGACTGACACGACACGAGACAGGTTACACGATAACTCTCTCATCATTCTGACCAGAATGATGGACTGAACTGACGACAGAATGAGCGTGTAACCGACGCCTAAAACAAAGGATTATATCTTGAACAGGGATGTTTGGAAATTACCCTGACTTCCATTAGCGATCTCTGGCTCCAAATAGTGTATTATAATTATTTACCTACTTAAATATGATATAATGTTTTTATTATATCTCTCTGAGTTCCTTGGCGGTATCATTAGGGATCTCACGAATCGGTGGTAAAATTTTCTGACAGAGTAACCCCGTATAGAGTTTGACTTTTAACCCTTAACACATCCATTAAAAAACCTCTATTTATGATATTTTCCATTATTTTAACAATCGTAATTTAAGAGTTCAACTTTAGTTATCTCTTTCGTTTATCCTCAGCTCTGCCTAACTAATGTCATAAGAAAGCAAAAAAGCTATGCACACAGAGATAAATTAAAACTGAGTAGTCACGTTAAATCCACAGAAAAGTTATTTAAACGCCTACCTACCTACTGGCACAAGAGGTATTCCATCTCAGCTCTCTACGTTGGCAACGCCTGTAAACTCTTTGAGGTTGCAAATGTTTATGGGCGATGGTGATCACTTACCATCAGGTGACCCACTATCAATCAATCAATCAATCAATATATCTGTATACGTCGTGTTTTCTTTTCTATTAAAAAAATGCCGTTAGCTTAGGCTAACAATAGTACCTCTAAAGACAAAATTATGTTGAGTTCTCAACGTGAATTATACTTTATTCATAACTACACTAATATAATAAAGAGGAAAACTTTGTTTGTTTGTTTGTATGTAGGGGTTAATCTCTGAAACTACTAAACCGATTTCAAAAATTCTTTCACAGATTGAAAGCTTTTCTATCCCTGACGGACATAGGCTACTCGTTATACGCGAACGAAGTCGCGGGCGTCCGCTAGTTCATAATAATTTACCAATCTTTTTTAACTAACAAATGTTTTGATCCTGTCATTCGAGGGCCAACGTGACACTTGACAGTTAAAAACATAACACATGCTAACTAACAGGTTACGCAACGTTTATGATTAAGATAGTAAGTTTCTTAATCAAAACCTGGTTTTCTTATCCAAATTAACGTTTAACAATAGAACTAGCTAATGTGACTGAGGGTGCCTTGACCTTTCATAGCGGTATAACGTCTATTAGGGCTGAATAAAGGTCTTTATACCGCCTACAAAGCCTCCAGACTGGGTATTAGCCGCACAATGGCCTGTAATAGTGGTAGGTTTTATTAAACGAAACAGTTTTCCTGCTAGAATTATCAAGGTACTGTGTTTATTAACACCTGCCGGTTGTTTTCTTGTACTTAAGTATTTTTGTTTCTTAGGTTTTACAGGTATGATGAATACTTAATAGATTCAGGCGTTAGGTACTTTGCGGAGGTCCATTTCAACAAACTGGAACAAACTGAAACTGAAGGAGGAGGGTGGGTTTTGCATCAACATATATATGTCGCACAGACGCAGCTAACTTGCACGAGCACGGCACTGGTTTCGCGGAGTAGCGAGGTAATTTGTTCCAGTTTGTTAATTATAGTCTAAATAATCAATAGATTTAGGTGTTACTTCGTGGAGGTACATGTCAACAAACTGGAACAACTGGAAAGTAAGTTGTTCCAGTTTGTCTGGCAGGACTCGAATCTGCAATCCGGCAGTTTAAGCAATGTATCTAAACGGCAGCCTTATCGTTTGAGTGCGATCTGCTTTTATCGCAACATAGCAAACAAATCCTCGTGTCTTAGGGGCTTTTATGCAAGTAAGCAGTGTAGAGGATCGTTCCCCGGACTGTCGGTAGTTAAAGCCGCGACACACTGCGTGCGGATGCAGCACGGCTGCGTGACCGGTGCGTGCACAGGTTGTAATGTATGAAATTATTATGTTGAGGTTAAAGTTGTAAAAAACACGTTAGCTACCGCTTTTTAACCATATTATGACCGATTTATTATCGATACTATTTTTACCGATATTTTTTTGTTTTTGTTTATTACCGATACCGTTTATCACCGATACAATACGGTTAATAATAAATAATTATGAAACTGCTTGGTACTATTTTTGTTGTTCCATCAAGTCATTTAACGTAAACGTAAAACAATTAACGTAACTAAAATATTAATAATACAAACTCACTATAAAAAACAATTGCGAGTCGTAGATATACTCGAAAAATATTGTATTGTATTTATTGTCCAAAACTGAGTGCATAACCCACCCTGGCGGCAGTGGCGAAAAATGCGCTAATAACGAAAAAGTTATTTATAACCGCTTGGTTAAAATCGTTAATAACGCTTTGCATATTGTTGAGATGCCATATCGGTTGAGTTGCGTGCACCTAACGCAGCTAGTGTAGCCCGGCCTTTATCTAAAGGTGGGCGTTCAGCGTTCTATCTCAGATGTAGAGACGGATGGCGCTCCCTGATGTTGATAAAGTGGTCGGACCGCGGCCGCGCGTTGGGAGCCGCGGCGAGCGGACAACTTACACTCTACCCTCCTCCCGCCATTGATACTGACGTTTCGCGACCAGCGGGCAATCCTCGCGTCACTAGAGATGAAGTCACACTCGAGATAAGCCAAAAAGAGTTGTTAAATCCCTTCAAAATCGGTCATATTTTGACACATCTCGAAAGTCAGATGAATCTCGATGAGCGCCAGAATTGGGGGCCAGTCCCGCTACCATGAGTTGTATAGAAAAGTGACATTTACCGAAAGAGAGGCATAGGTGCAGTATATGCACTGTGAAGTTGATATATCTATCCCTTTCGAGCATAGACAATTTCTCACATCTCCCTCTTTAATGGTCGGCTAAGTTTGTTACTGTTTGTATACGTACCATAGATATAAAGATATATGTAACGGAGGCGTGGCAGTGACTCCACGATATGCTAAAATGAGAACATCGCCGCCCGCCGGAGACTAGTCGCCATTTAGACATCCTTGGGAAATGTTCTCCCGTGCTTTCACAAAATGCCGTGGTTACGTGTAAAAACAAAAGTGAAACCACAAACTATAATGAAGATGGAGTCACATACTACATATAAGTAATATTTCATTAGTTTTTGACTTATTACATGCTTATTTTACTAAAATACAAAGCATGTCAACAACTAAATCCAATGACCCATGATTTCTCATAATACGAGGGTAGACTAGCGGTATTTTGTTGCATGTGTTGTACATTAATGGTTCAGTACTTCGGTCAACATTCGTTGCACTAAACGGCAACGCAATGAATCCAACTCATTACGATATTAACTATTACATGAGCGTTCGTAGCTATGGTCGCTTCTCGAAGCGTCTGAGGGGGGGTACTAGAACAAACTGCGTGAATTGCGATTTAGACCAATCATGCACTAGCGTCATTGGTGTTAATGCACTGTCGTGCCACGCCCCCGTCTTTGTTATTACACGCGCCAATGTGCGTGTGATAGTCATGGTGGGAGATGTTTGGCGACACCGGTTCTCACGGTTTATGTTTATTATGTTAGTGAAGACTACTGTAGATTAGTGAACATAAGTGTAATGTAGATAGAGAAGAGATGAAGCGAAACTGCAGCATGTTAGCACCCGAAGTCGTAAATCGACTTTGATGAAACACCTCGAGAAGAATGGCGGGCGCCGCATCCTAATTCAGCTCCCGCGGGAACCCCCAAGATGGACGCCTGCATTTGTAAGCTTAACTTTTAAAACATACGGGATCGGAACTTAAAGGCATAGGAGCAAGGTGAAGTTGCCACGTACGACCGGCCTTAGAAATAACTAAACATTTTAGTACCTTTTTTTATGAAATAGGGTAAACAAGCAAGTGGGGTCGCCTGATGGTAAGTGATCACCACCGCCTATAGAGACCCGCAATACCAAAGAGATTGCAGATACGTTGCCAACCCAGAGGGCTAAGATGCAATACCCCTTCTGCCAGTAATTTCACCGGCTGTCTTGTTCTCCTCGCCGGAACACAACAATGCAAACACTACAGCTTAGCGGCTGGACAGGGGCTTAACTAGGGTGGGTCAGGCAGGGAATGTGCCCTGGGCGCCAAATAAAGGAGGGCGCAAAAAACGAAATTTACTAACTAACTATTAAAAAACATAACCCTTCCTTTTGGCTTTGCCGTAGTCGGGTAAAAAATACAATCCAAATTCGTATACATGGCCAAATGAAAGTCTTTTGAGGATCATTTAATCCTTATTGTAGACTAGCTTTTACCCGCGACTTCGTCCGCGTAGACTTGTTTAATTTTTTATTTGAGTTTTAATCAAGCAAACGTGCGTTTTAATGCAGCAGCCATGCAAGCAAGCATGCAATATGTCATGCAAGCAAGCATGCAGTATGGCATGCAAGCAAGCATGCAATATTGCATGCAAGCAAGGATGCAATAGCATGCAGTCGGGTATGCAAGACCATTAGCATTACTTTAGTTTGAGTAGTTTAGGTATGGGCTTGAGTTTATATATTAAGGAAATGTTTTCCACATGCCGCTATGTTTGTCTCCATGACCTAATAAACTATCCCGATGCCAAATTTCAAAAAAATCTGTTATTCATCAATGCAGTTGTTATTCGATGTAGGGTAAATTTATCTCTCAATCTAGTTTATCTTTTCATTAGAGCAATGTTCAGTGCGTGTTAAGTTTGTAAAAAACCCTCGGTATGCGAGTCCGACTCGCATTTGGCCAGTTTTATGATAGAAAGTAGCAAAAGTCCAATCCCCTAGTCAAATTTAATCAAGATAAGTTGCTCCTAGTGACTTCACTGTGAAGAATACATTTATCGCTATCCCGGCGGCGTATAAATCACTTATCGCTATCCCGTGGGAACTATGCATTTTTACGGGATAAAAAGTAATAGTGATTGAGCAACAAACATCCAAACATACAAGCTTTCACATTTATAATATTAGTAGGATAGTAGGATAAGCTTTTGCCCGCGACTTCGTCCGCTTAGACTTGTTTAGTTGAATGAAGCAATCGTGCACCCAACATGCAATCTGCAATATTTCCTGAACAAATTAATGAGAATTAGTTGCTCTGCTGCTCATGACGTCACGGCGGCGTATAACTCACTTATCGCTATCCCGTGGGAACTATACATTTTTACGGGATAAAAAGTATCCTATGTGTTAATCCAGGTTATAAACTATATGTGTGCCAAATTTCATCCACATCCATTCAGTTGTTTTTGCGTGATTGAGTAACAAACATCCAAATATCCAAACATCCAAACGTACAAACTTTCACATTTATAATATTAGTAGGAAGTAGGATAGGATCATTTATTCCAGACGGGGACATATTTGTGATATTTTGTCTGTTTCAGATGCATTAGATTATAAAATTAGTAACATAAAAAAAAAAAGATTTACAAAGGGAAAGGGGCGCAGTTTGGATGCAAGCCCTGCGGCCCTAAAATGACAGCCCAGGTTTAGTTTAACCCCTCCCTATGTCTCTGTCTAACTAGTGTCATAAGAAAGGGACGCAGATAGAGATAAACTAACCTTGGCTAGTCATGTTAGGGCCACAGGGCGCCATTTTACGTCGCTACGCCCCTGCGGCTGGATTAGCGAGCAAAATGGTGGTGTCGATCCGGACGGACTTTGCACAAGGTCCTACAACCCCCGAAGCAATTAAGAGTTTTACATACATACATGTCATCTGTAAACTAGTGTAAACCCCAACGTTAGATCTGGGATATTATTTATGATTACGTGTACGACACAAGGATCATTTTAACTCATTATCACTACGTCTCACTCGAAGCTGTGACGCCAAATTAATTTAGTGAAACGCCTCAATCTCGGTTGTTGTTCCATAACCCGTCTCGGGCTTAACGAGGCATCTGCGGCCTCTAAAGAACCTAATTTGTACGTAAAAGCAGCTTTCATTCTTCATTATGACGAAACATACAGGGCTGCGATGCGAGCGGGCGCGCGGCGGCACTGAACAGATAATAGTATTAAATCAAAGGCAGCGGCAGTCTTGTAGTTAACGCGGCTATTCTGCAAGAGTGTGGTACTACACCGGTCAAGCCGGCATATTTGTACTTCAACCAATAACTGTTTGCAGGATGTTCTATCACTATACTTATTTTGAACATAAAACTCTCCATGAGACGTGGAAGTGTAAGCACTATGCCTCAGTATTTCTAGACAGTTTTGATCTAGAAACTTTCAAAAGCCGAAATAAATAGGTAAAAGAAAGAAAGAAAAAATGTTTATTAATTATATTTGAACAGTAGCTAAGCGAAAACACATCGTCAAAAAAGTTTTAATGCCTATTAAAACGCCGCGCACCTGTGCAAGCTACTCGCCCGTATGTCCCACGCCAGTGCGCTCGCCGCCAGTGCGGTGGCGCGGCGCGGCAAGTAATTTAGTTAATGCGCCCACCCGGATTTGTTTACCGATAGAAACTCAAACACAGCGTTTAGTGTGTCGCATACGTCTAGTGATTTAGTTGTGTGCGAGGGAGTCTTCTTTACCATATTACTTAGGAATTAGGCGTACGGGTCATTTTAGGAGCTTCAAAACAACAACAAATGATATCAGCCACCTTTGACCAAATTTCATTTAAAGCATAATAAGTTGGAAGTCACATACTGCAACGCAAGCATGACAAAAACTTAGCATGTAAACATTTAATATATGTATGTGAATTTATATTTTCAATCAATAATTAAATGAAAGGCGAGCAAAGGGTTTATTGGCGAGTAGACTTGCTAAGTCAATTTCAAGATATTAATAGCAAGCTTTGAAGTATTTTGTGTAGTGATATTCTTCACTCAATATTTTTAACTTTGAATTATTTTCTTGTAGCCAATATCAGAGTGACACTTAGTCTGGTTTTCCACTCGTAATTTATAGTATCGCACATTTTCTAAGAAACGACGGATATAATGTTTTGGTTAATAGGGAGAATTAAAGATTGTGGTGCTGCCAACGTTCTATTTAACTACTGGCATAAGAAACCTAAAGAAATATATAGATAGATAGCAAGCAGTGCAGTTTGGCTTCGGCGGCAATGCTGAATTTAGATGAATCCAGTTGTGGCTGGTCTCTCCAGTAGACTAGCACTAGCCAGTTACTGGCACTATGTAAACATTTTTCCGTGCCAGTCCAGCGTTTGCCGCCAACGCTGGAACGGTATTCCGTTTCAGCGTTGAAAGAAAATAGCGTTGCAGAAAAATTTTCGAGCCAGTGGCACGCGGCTACCAACGCACATTGGCGCTACCAACTGGATACGTCTCAATCCGTCTTTATTCAGCGAAACACGCACAAAATAACCTGCCACTTTAACTCTTTATAGTAACCTACCTAAGTACGTTCGCCGTAACTCCAACTGCACTTGTATCCAAGTTAAACACTTGGTTAAGTTAATATATCTTTAGTGCGTTGTT
Source organism: Ditula angustiorana (assembly GCA_963691745.1). Taxonomy (NCBI): domain Eukaryota; kingdom Metazoa; phylum Arthropoda; class Insecta; order Lepidoptera; family Tortricidae; genus Ditula; species Ditula angustiorana. Next base: position 806,278 of record OY829473.1, read on the forward strand.
TGCACGTCCGAGTGTTTGCTGCAGGCTGCAGCCCGTGTTTGCCTGATACCCAGCTTCGAGGGGCTTATCGATCGAATTAATATTGACCAATAGACTGATTATATAATGTATCAACTACTTATAAGTACTAGCGTTGCCAGGCGTCCGGATAAAGCCGGACACAGTCAGGCATTTTAGTTACGTATTCGGCTTTTGTGAGGCTTTTTAAATTTGAGCATTTTTTTACATTTGTCATGTGTTGGCTTCCGCTCTGCCCGCCTTACCTTGTATTGCAAGCTTAGTTTACTTTAAAAAAATGTCTTGTTATACTAAGACTAAAAACTGGTTGCCTGTAAAGTCGGTATACGGGCGAAAGTTTTACGTGACAACGACTTTGAGTGGTAAAATAATTTTAATGTGAATATTCATTCGTATAGTAGGAAGAAGGATGAAATAATAGTAACAATTTAAAACATTTATTTATACAAAGAATTATATTTAAAACATTAATTTATACAAAGAATCTCGCACTGAATTTCATATTAACAAAATTTTATTTTTACCTTTACACATACATACGTATTTATATACAAATATACATAGAATAACTCTCACTCTCTCTCTCTCGCTCTGTCTCTCTCGCTCTTAGGCGGGCTAACTGTGCTCGAGTGGAAGGGACGCGTGCCTTTCACTTTTTATGTCTGTCTCTCTCGCTCTTAGGCGGGCTAACCATGCCCGAGTGGAAGGGACGCGTGCCTCTCACTCGCTCTCATTGTGAGCGCATAACGTGAGCGGAGCGTAACGCAGTTTCTTGAAGTGTCACCCGGCAAACCAATTTATAAGACGTTGTCACGTCAAAATTGAAAGGTGTCCGGCCTTTTTACCCAAATGTCCGGCTAAACTGTCTGGTCTGTCCAGCTTTTGGGTTTTAAGACCTGGCAATAGTGGCAATCCAAAAGTACCTATACCTACCCACTAGCGATCGTTCAAACTGAAATCAAGCCACTAACTTTTGCTCAAATAAACGAAGTAATTCAGAGGGAAATATAAATTAAAAATATCTCAGTTCGGATTCGACGTCAACGGTTTCTGCTGGCAACACTAAATTTGTTTTGATTCAATTATGTTGGCAGGCTTGTAGCGTCGCGTTTGGCGCGCGATAAGGGATTTTGGTTCCATTTATTGATTTGGCGGAAAAACGAAGGTGTTTTGGGTCCAGAATAGCCGTAAATTTTGTACAACTTTTTTACCTGTAGGTATCAATTGATTTAATACAACTTTCTTTATAAATAAACACATTATTTGTAAGACCGGATGTCGTTTTTTTTTTAATTTATTCTTGACCACGGGTGCAAAGCCCTTTAGCCGAAATTACCGCATGTCGGTTTTCCACAGTGTTTGCTAATTCAGCCACAGTACCACTGCCATACCCTCCGAATTTTTCAATGTGCTTTGTTTATACGGTCGTTACATTATTAATTTTTTAAGGTCAAATTTTTCTTTATGTTGTCATTACATAGGTAGCATTTATCGATTATGTCCAACAGTGGACTTCTTGTGGCTGAGATGATGATGATGATGATGATTTATCGATTTTAAAATTTAAAAAATACAAATAAAAATTGAAAAAAATTTCGAATACAAAAAGGCTTGTGCCTTTTCAGTATTTTTTTTTAATTTCGTAAAAATGTAACGAGGTAAGCCGCAGGTATAAGAATATATTGCATTGTAGTTATCTCAAATAGTTAAAGCAAGCTTGTTTTGTGTACTAGTTGAATTTCTCTAGAGCTAGAGGAGGCGTTTAACACTGGTACAAGCTGTTGCACAACTTTTCTCCAATTACGTACAACTGCAAATTGCACGAACATACTCAGAAAATTTTTCAATTACGTTTCGTTAACCGCCACTTTTTCGCCATTTTGTTCTTTTGGGACGTTCCATGTTTGAATTGGGCGCCAAAAAATAACACCAGCATTTTTTAATTAAGCTCACAAGTGGATGCGTTTCGGGAGACCTTTTTGCATTAGAAAAACTCTGATTACATTTTTAACATTAAAAAGCACCTACTATGTAAAACCATGTACAAAAATTATTATTAAAGTTGCAAGCAAACAACTTGAGCAAAAATCGAGTGGAGGGGGTATATTTGCGCATACAGATTTGTACTAGAAACGGCTACTGCGCAGTCAAGGTCAGTGCTCAAGTTGTTTGCCAGGAACTGTACCTCCGAATGACTAATTTTATTCGGGCCCATATAATTTTGGAAATTTCGTCGTAAGTTTTTCAATTTTAATGTATTACAATTTTCTATGGTGAAATCATGAAAATCATAAAGCCTCACTATAGCCAGTTACTGATTGCAATACGAATGAAACGTCTCAACCGGGGTAGTACCACACTCTTACAAAAACCAGCGTTAACTGATAGCTTGCAGATTCTTTCTATGATTTGAGGTCACTACATATTAAAAAAAACGGGACAGACGACAGGTGATAGTGACATTTCGCCGTACATTACTGTGTCGACAAGTAACGCTACTGACTTCCAGACTTAATATCATAGTGGGCAAGCAATGTTTACCTGTCACCTGTCGCCTGTCGCCTGTCGCGTTTATGAAATTGGTCCCAGTCCATGGTCTTTACTCATGAGTCCCCGCAGCCGTGACTTGAGCGGCAACTCCACTTTAGATACGTGGATGATTCGTTTACTTCAATATGCTTGATTTTTCGATGAAGATATATCAAATTGTATATTTATCGGCAGGTAGATAATATAGAATAATGCAGCTTTCCGGTTGAAACGATGGATGGGCATAACAACAAAATTAAATACGCACTCCCCAAACTCTTTATCCTAACGATGCAAAGCGTATTATGGTTTGGCTGAGATGTACATGACAGTATTTTAACTTTATCAGTACAGGCGACCGGGTGCGTTCCAAATTTATGCAATTTAAAAATGTCCGTCACAGCGCTCCGTTTTAACTAAAAACCAATTCTCCATTTGAATACATTAAATCAATTCGCTTCACTTAGTCTTACACATTTATCCAGTCGAAATTTACAACTGAATACGTCAGATAAAACGTTTACTGAAAATAATTATAGTTAACCAAAAAATAATAATGTATTTTGCAAATAGGTCGTAGGTTCTTTTACATGTCTGAGTCTACGAACGTTTCGGAAAATGGAAAATTCTGCGGAGAAGAAACACCGCAAGAAACTCAGCAGCTAATCCTTTTGTTTTTTTATCATATTTATTTAATACTAAATTACAGAACAGAACAAAATTAAACGTCTATAGGAATTATTTAAAATAAAAAACTGAAAATTAGACCACAATGATTCATTTTTACAGTAGTTAAAGTGCACCTAAATTTATTATGTCGTAAAGCAAAATGAGAATTTCACAAAGAAAAATGAACAGTTGTGTGAGCTTGGAAATTCAGTGCAGAGCTGCATTAAAACATTACGTGTTAAAACTAACCCGCGGAAGTTTTATACCGTTAATTAAAATGTAACACCTAGATGGAATCCAGTGTTTTAGTAAAAAGCCATTGTTCCGATTCTACATTTTACACCGAAAACTTCCAAACGTAATTTACGAGCCCTAATTATTTTGCGAAGTATTTTACATTAGCTTCGTGAATAAAGCCACTGTGAGCACGCAAGTAATTTTTCATTCAAACTTTTGCGTACTCCGGAGCGCATTAGAAAAGACCCAATAAAGTACCTCGTGAAAATACGCGCGTAAAAACGCAATGGCGGCGCGCGGGAAATCGTCGCCGCCATTTTGTGTAGCGCCGAGCCGATCGAGAACACACCTTATTTTCCAACCGGCAAGGATGTTGCTCAGAGTAAAGTTGTACGTGTGGATGCGTACGACATTTGGCAAGGGAATTGTAGGAAGTACTCTGGATCGTTCTTCCGTCGGATGTGTTAATGGGGGGGCGACGCGCCGCGCGGAATATTGGGTGAGATACGACCTTTATTTTCGCTCGCATTGAAAAATCTGTGCTTTATGGTGACGCGGCTTGCAGGAATGTTCTCGTGTTGGCTGTAAAGATCCCAGATATTGTCGGGATAAATTGGATCCACCGGGTTTGTGTCATACTTGACGCCACTCGAATTACGCGGAGCGGTGTGACATATGAGACTGGCAAATTAGTTTCCATGTTATGATGTGACGTGCGGGAATTTTACCAAAGACTTCTATGTACGTAGAAGTCTTTGAAATTTACCGATGTAGTTTGGCGGGGAGTCTTGTGTGCTATTCTTTATCTTTCAGACGGATACCCAGTGAGATTTGGTTTTTACTTCACACTGCAAATGCTTTCATCGTGTCAGGTATGCGGACTATCTAACCGGTCTGGGGATTTTTGTGACGACGGTTTGAATAGCAAGCTTAAAGCTCAGACTCTCGAGAATGTTTTGGGAGCAAACTCTTGGTCTATAGGTACATAAAGGTGTTGACAGACTTGTGCCTGATTTGAAAGAAGAAAATAAATTGTTATTTGCTGAGAATGGGTTACAATAAGTTGTTAACAGAAAATCAAATAGACCACCACATTTTGCTAGATTATCATGCAAATATAGGTACCATTTCTTTGTTTTGTTATCGACCATTCGCTGCGTGCTGTTTTCTTCCTATTCGTTTTGTGAGCTACAAACATTCGTTAGAATGCTCGTTACAAGTGAGTATTCAAGTCTATAAGCACCCTAAGAAATTATTGTATCTGATCATGTTAATTTGTACCTTCCATGCACTGCAAGCAGTAAAGTACTTACTTTACTGCGTGTAGATGTTTAATCACTTATCCACGATACCTACAAGAAGTATTTTGTAATAGAAGACAAATACTTTTTGTTAAACAACACGACTAAGCAGAAATTTGACCTAAAAAATGAATAAGGCAACAAAGCTGTCCATACTGTGGCAGAATTTTAATATTGCCTAAGCATTCTGCTAGAATCTTCAATAAGTTGCGAGCCATTTTTAGGGGTCTTAATCACAGGGTTACTTTTCAATATGATTGTTGTAATAATTACTAGAACCACAGAATATTGCTGTTACAGTCATTCATAGAATTACACAATAATATTTCATTAATAATTAGAATTGCTCAGCTAATTTCCTAGCCAAAACACTCGTGCCCGGACGCCGGGCGCCGGCCCTGGGTAAATCCGGTTGTTAATTTATTCAGAGCCGGCTGCGGCCGGGCCTGATTTCCCAGAGCGCGTCTTGGCCGTCTTGGCCGTCTTGGCCGTCTTGAACGGTTTGGCCACGATCGGCTCTTTTTCTTGGCTGAGGCAGGAATTAGAACGGATGCTGGATGGAACGATGGGTCTATGTCTACTAACGAGGTAAGTGCAGGATATGTTAATGTGTAGGATTAATAGATTGCCTTAATATGTGAAGCTAGTGAATTGACCACCCGGAACGGTGTAGTTCTTTGTTCTTTGTTGCGTGTATAAAAACTTTAGAGTTTTTTATTGTAAAAGGAAAACAGACATACCATATTGGTAAGGATCGTTCCCACCGATAGATTCTAGTAGGTGTAGTATCCTTGTGACCCGTTTTTTAATATGAAGCAGGAAGGAAACGAGCAAGTGGGTCACCTGATGGTAAGTGATCACCACCGCCTATAGACACCCAAAATACCAAGGAGATTGCAGATCCGTTGCCAACCTAGAGGGCTAAGATGGAATACCTCTCGTGCCAGTAATTACACCGGCTGTCTTGCTTTCCACATCGGAACACAACAGAGCAAGCACTGCTGCTTTGCGGCAGGATTAGAGAGCAAGACGATGGTAGCAATTCTTACACAAGGTCCTACCACCCGCACTGGCGGTTCTACCACTTTTAATATTACCAAATTAATTGAATTTCGTATGTTGTGTCAGTCATTAAGAGAGAAAAAGGCTTTTCATTTTACTTGCACTATACCACAGCTTTACACCGAAGCTTTAGTCAAGATTACATCCAGGCAACCCTACATCCCGGCCCACTCAAGTGTAGATAATGTGTCCGTGCTGCTACTGAACTGCATCCTAATAGCGGCGGATCGTAGCGCCGGTTCGATTCCCCGCTAAAGCAATTACGTGCCACTTGGGTTGATTAGCTACGAGTCTAGAACTAATGATTCTTCGTTTAAAACGTCTGTTTTTTATATAATAGGAAGGCTAACGAACAATTGGATCTCCTGGGTGGTGCTCACTGTTCACGTACCATAGTACGTGAACAGTGAACACCACCCATACCTACACACCTGCGGCGACACCAAGGAGATTGCAGATGCAATGGCAACCCGAGGGCTAAGATGGAATACCTCTTGTGCCAGTAACTGCACCGGCTGTCTTGCTCTCCACGCCGGAACACAACAGTGCAAGCACTGCTGCTTAGCGGCCGGTGCAAGAACATACTTAGTAGCTTTTAATTAGCGAAATATTTTTTGGATTTGATCCAGTAGTTCTGGAGATCACCTCCTACATACAAACAAAGAACAAAGGTTATATCTTTATTATATTAGCGTAGATTAGTCTAGAAGATACATAATGTAGATTTTAGCAGGTATAGATTCGTCCGGAGTATAGTGTTTAGATGCGGATATCCTTCCCTAAAACTAATCCTGGCGGCGCACATGTTTACGTATCGCCAGAACTGTTGGTTGATTTACTATTGTTTGTAGACTTTAGGGGTACGATATTGTCTTCATTCTCATTTAGTATTTTTTCACGATTTGCACGACATAATTAGCTATATGCGAGGCACACGGACACCAGTTTTCGCCCGGGGGAAATCAGGCATGTTCCTTCGCCGACCACGTCAATACAACCGCTCTCTGACGACTCATTACGAAGGGCTTGCTGTTTGTCCGACTGCCCCTAAAATGAGGGAGAAGGCATGATAGTTCGACTTTCTACTGGTTTAAGGGTTCCGTAGTCAAAGAACCATTATAGTTGCGCTAAGACCGATCATCTGGCTGCCTGCATGTTACACTAACTTGTTATCGAACTTTTCATGGTACGACCCCGGTCGAGCGGGCCCATTCGTGCTGCAAGCAGAAACTAAAGTCTGTCTTTTTGCTCTGGAGACTAAATTGACAGTTACTAAAATGCGAAATGTCAAAGAATGTGTTGAATGCAATGTCAATTTAGTCTCTGGGTTAAAAAAACAGACTATAGTTACAGTGTGACTCTACCTCTAAGATTATTTGCAGGAAAGTCTAGCACAAACAAATGGAAATCACTGTTAACTAGTGGACTGTAGAACGGGTGCTTGGTGCGACGCTATGATAGAAACACTCATTAAATAGTACTTAAGCGTTTATTTTACCGAAATACACTTTCACTCCGTACAGGACCCAATTTCATAAACGCGACAGGCGACAGATGACAGTGACAATTCGCCGTACATTACTGTGTCGACAGGTAACGCTACAGACTAACAGACTTAACATCGTAATGGGCAAACATCGTTCACCTGTCGCCTGTCACCTGTCGCCTGTCGCGTTTATGAAATTGGGCTCTGGACGAACCTGACAGTCAACTGCCAGCCAGAGAGCAAACAGAACCTAACTAACTAATAAAATAATAAAAATAAATTTTGATTTATTTCGAATTATCAATCAAAGGCTGCGTTGTTGCCAGTAGCAACAATCATCTAGGTACGCTAATTTTAAGCAATAATAATAATGACCCAATGAAATATGTTCCGAATGCAAACACCAAAATAAAAACCCACAAAGTAGCACGTAGGCTGTATTTAATTAAATGTTCACGCAAACATCATCATTCAAATAGGAACAAAATGAAAAATTAATTAAAGAACAAAAAGCGCCACTGTAATGGCGCCGCCAAATTTCCCGCGCAAATAAAAATAAAATGAGGTGCCTCGTTATCCGACACACGGTAATCCAATCTAGCTGATTCACGCTGACCCCTTTTGCTCCGGGTAGTGATGTGCCCCGGGATTTTACACCGGGATGTGCTTTGAGGCCCCAAAAATAGTTTACAGTCAAAGTCACACACCTAATCTACACGAAGCACTCCGTGGCAGTTGATGTGTTAATTTCTATCGTGAATTATGAATAAAAAGGATTATATCTAGGACAGGGATTCGTTGAAGTCCCGATAACGTTATAAATATGTGTGAAAGTCGCGACAGTTTAAAACAATTTAACTACTTAGTAAAGTGTCATCAAAATCCGTTCAGCGACTTTAACGTGACCGGCCAAATTTAGTTTATCTGAGTTTATCTAAATGTTCGACTCTTTCTTAGGACATTAGCTTGACAAAAATGCAGGGAAAAATAAAATGAAACCTGGACCGCTCATGTTGTCACAGTAATTTTTGCGTGCAAGAGTAACAAATATCCACGCCATGTCACAAACTTTCACTTTATAATAATTGTTAAAAAGGTCCCGATAAAAGCTCATTAGGTCGTTTATAGAATAACTGAAGGATAACTTAAACTTGGTCATGTTAACGCAAGCTTAAGCCGCAGTATACAAGATAGAAATACAGACGACACGGAACGATCCAACAATATCGTAATCCCGGGATGTAGAACCGGTATCGCAGAACATCCCTAAATGCGGGGTCCGTATTTATTTTTCAAGAGATATCAACGAATACAGCGTGTGGACTGGACCAATTTAATGCAATGTGTAAGGGTTGCTCTAAACCTAATTCAAATGTAAGCGCGACCATGTTGGCCAACATTACGGCCAGACGGGTCTTTTTATAAGCCTAAGGAGGCACAGATTGCATACAAACTGCCGAACTGGCCGCATACAAAAACGAGTCGTAACTTTTTTTTAAGACTACAGAGACTAGCTTTCTAGCTTTTAGCACTGACATGAAGCATATAGGTATCCCGTTCTATCAGTATGCGTGTGCGAATAAGACAGATGATTTAAAAACGCTACTGTGCTAACTATGCTGTACAATCGTAGACACAATAGTATATTCACCATTAAAGACGGAACTGCGAGAAAGTGCAGTTTTTTTAAAAGGATACATATACACTATGTGCACTATGCACTTTCGGGCATAGACAATTTCAAGGTAACTGAGAGCAGTTACCTCTTTAAAAAGCTAAGTTTGTTTCTGTTGTACTTACCTCTTTTATAGAAATAAATTCCTATTTTTATCAGACATTATTTTTATTACTACGAGCTTTTATCCACGGCTTCGCTGGTATGATTATATTTTCTTTGCATTAGGTATACGGAATTTTATGGGATAAAAAGTATCAATTTTTTTATTCCAGGACATGATCTATCTGCCAAATTTCATCTAAATCCATCCAGCCGTTAATGTTTGATTGCGGAACAAACATCAAAATATCCAAACATTAGTAGATTTTTTAGCTTCCTTTCATTTTAGTATTAACGGAAAGATTAAACAACGTCCCAATAGCACAGAATAAATAACTCTTAACTATCTTAAAAACCAAAAACTAAATTATTTTGCCGAAGACGTTTTTTTCTCTGATGAACCGGCTATGGTAGCACGCTAGCGTTTATCGCGCAAATGAATGCTTTGGTCCCTGTCGCACACGCATACTGGTTAGATCGGGATAAATGCTTTACGTCATCGATAAAAGCTAGCATGCTAGGCCCCCTGTGGCCCGTTTCACGAAGCTACAAGTTACAATTTACAAGTCTAAACAGGCAACATTGGTCATTATGCCCATTTTGCCATTGGTCATTATTGACCAATGTTGCCGGTTCAGAATTGTAAAATTGTCACTTGTAGCTTAGTGAAACGGGCCACTGATAACGTAAAAAATAAAGTTAAAAAAAAGCATTATTCTGCGCTATAGGTTCTTTTACAAGTCTGTTCTAACGTCGCGGCGCTTCGGAAAATGGAAAATTCTGCCGTAGATTTCATGGGGCATCATGGGAAAAGAGGTCAAGTCTAATTGCCAAAGAAACCCTTAAAGCTTAATTTACCTTATCATCTTGATAGTAATCTTTATGTCCTTATACCACCCGCCTTATTTACGCTTGTAATTTCATCTATCCGGAAATTGCTTCTCCGAACTCTTTGTAACACAGTGAGTTTGCAACATGTTAATATATTTTAGGAGTTATAAAAGTACAAGCGATACTTTAATGGCTGGAAAACAAATTGTGTTTTGAAAGCCGGTGTAAAATTCGTAAGCGACCTTTGAGTCTGTTTTGGGAAACAAATTTCAATATTGATGTTGGAAAATGCATTCCGCCGTTTCTTGTACTGACACCGCTATCACCTGGGCCCAACATAAACGCGACAGGTGACAGTGGCAATTCGCCGTAGATTACTGTGTCGACAAGTAACGCTAAAGACTGACAAACTTAAGAGGAAACACAAGGGCCGTTTTTCCATACAAACGTAGTCCCCTGTTTCCTCTCTGGATAATGCCAGTAGAGCAATAATTTTTTTTTCCAAAAAATCGATGGCCCGTATTATGCATGTCCCTATGTTTTCCTTTTTTTCATAAATTAATTATTAAAAGAGATATGTACATTCAAAAACCTAAAAAATTGGCCAGATTTTCGACTGCGTTCATACGTTCAGAAAACAAATTTTACTAGATTATATAAAAAAAGAAAAACATAGGAACACTGCCAAAGCCTTTCTTTAATTTTTAATGAAAAAAGTAGTTAAATCGGTTAAGTTTTGGAGAAGGAATCAGGGGTCTACGAATCGTTGATTTTGTGTGCTTTAAATAGGTATTTTCAGTCCAAGCTGCGGCTGTCTCTATTGCGCTCTGCGGGGGGAGGCTTGATAGATGGAGGCAGCAACAGATTTTCCAAATACCTATTTTTCAATTCTCTAGGCCTTGACAGGTGACAGTGACAATTAGTTATACATTGCTCAATGTATAACTAATTGTCACTGTCACCTGTCGCCTGTCGCGTTTATGAATTGGGCCCAGGGGGCCTAGTACGCTAGCTTTTATCGATGACATAAAGCATTTATCCCGTTCTAACCAGTACGCGCGTGCGAAAGGGACGAATGCTTTATATTAGCGATAAACGCTAGTGTGCCAGAGGGGCTGGTAGCGGCATGTTTATGTTTATAAAACAAGCTGGAACAAATAACTTCCGTGAAACTAGTGCAAGGTAATTTGTTCCAGTTTGTTTACAAATAAAGAAACCAACAAACTAATTCGACAAGTTAAATAATCCGTCGATTTTTGAATCTCACCGGGTGACTAAAGCTCACCAAAATGGCCGTTTTTCATAGAGATTCGGCCGTTTTGGTAAGCTTTATTGATCTGCAAATTGCTTTGGTATTCCGCGAAACCAGTGCTCGACATTTGTTCGACAGGCGTGCACCCACGTGCTGACGCTCTTAAAAATATTCCGAACGACTGATTACCGCTTTACACTACAGCAAATACTCTTTGATTCACACATAGAAACAAAAGACAAACACACAGGCACGAGAATTTCACAAGATAACCAAAGGGACTGCACGAACCCTTTGGGGATGTAAAAATGCGTCGTCATCTCACTAATCGACGTAATCTCACCCTACTCACTGTCTCGTTTAAATCTCGAAAGAAAGGGCCTGGACAGATAATTACAAGCAAGTGCTTCCACGTGGTTGTGCACGGGTCACGTGAAATTTATTACAGAGCCATCTACATGTTGAATTGGTAACTAATATGACACTTCACTACTTGAGGCCCTGGAGAATTTTTGAATCTCACCGGGTGACTAAAGCTCGCCAAAATGGCCGCATTTCTATAAAAACTGGCCATTTTGGCGAGCTTTAGTCACCCGGTGATATTCAAAAATCGCACTCCTGGGGGCCTAGCACGCTAGCTTTTATCGATGACATAAAGCATTTATCCCGTTCTAACCAGTATGCGCGTGCGAAAGGGACGAAGCTTTATGTCAGCGATAAACGCTAGTGTGCTAGAGGGGCTGGCACGCTAACTTTTTCGCTGACATACTTTTTTTATGAAATAGGAAGGCGAACATACAAATGGGTCACCTGATGGTAAGTGATCACCGCATAAAGACACCTGCAAGTGCAGATGCGTTGCCAACCCAGAGGGCTAAGATGGAATACCTCTTGTGCCAGTAATTACACCGGCTGTCTTGCTCTCCACTCCGGAATACAACAGTGCAAGCACTGTTGCTTAGCGGCAGGATTAGCGAGAAGACGGTGACAGCGATCCGGACGAACCTTGCACAAGGTCCTACCAACCGCAAAAAGCAAATTTATATGCGATTCTAATCAGTAAGCGTGTGCAAGAAGGACGAATACCTTTATGAGCGCGATAAGTGCTATTTAGCGATGCTTCTTTGGATGAGGTTTCTAAACTTTTTGCTATCGTAGACCACTTCCATTTTCAGGTTTCCGTACCCAAAGGGTAAAACGGGACACATGTAACTTTTTCGCCGGTCATCGTATATTTCCAAACAAACACTAACTTTCTGAAACGGAGACTTTGAATGAAAAAAAAATACAAAAAAGTATGTGTGTATGTAATCATACAAAACGTTATCTTTCAATTGTTTTTAGTCTTTGAATAAAATTCTTCTTTGAGTACGAATTCCGTGTGAGCAGGCTTTAAAATGTAAAATATAGCTGGGCCAGCTTAATTGTGCTGTTCGCAGCGGCGCTGTTGTATACGAGGAAACGTTCATTTCGTACGCGCCAAAATTAGTTCTCGTTTTCGCCACGGTCGAGATAAAATTGTGATGTTATTAAAGATATTGTAAAGTTTGGCGAGCGTTCAAACGACCCTTTCAGCAACACTCTGTGCCCCACTTTTGCCTCGCAGTTAAAATTGCACACTTTGTCTATGAATGGCGGGAACGGGGACGTTACGAAGCTATCCGATTGGTTGAAATAAGTATCTGCAAAATTTTTCGTTAGTCATTTTGTGTGTAATTTGCGGCATGCTTTCAACAGAAATATAAGAAACACGTATTTATTGTTCTTAATTAAAATACGAATTAGGGGTAGCTTTTGAGATAGAAAGAATGATTTACCGACGCAAAGCCGCTAGAATTTATTAAAGAACACCACAATAAATTAAAAATTGCAAAAAAGAAACCAAAAGCAACTAAGTTTTCCGTTACCTCCTTATATCGCACCTCAAGTGTGATACCCGCTTTATGTTGAGGTGCGGTGCAAAGAAGCGCATCGAAAACTAACCGCAAACTTGAAACGCACAACACCCAATAACCGATACGGTTAAATCATTAATGGATACAAATAACCCTCCCTTCCAGCAGCAGTTAGGTAAAAAAGGCTTCAATCATCGATTACATAGCCAGTAGAGGATAATACTTTAAATTAAATAAGTGGTGTGGTTTTTCTACCTACAAACGTTATACATTCCATACATGGCTGTATGTGCTTAAGTCCCTTTGTCTTGTTGGAAAGGGATATACTCGAAAAATAATAACCAGCTGATTGACATGACAACGACAGTGACAGATGACAGAACGCTACAAATCGCCACTTTTCTCAAACAATACGTAAAAGCAGTTAACGATGGCTTTGAGTTATTTTACGGAAAGCGAGGCTCCTAGAGACTTCCGAATATCCTCCACTGAAAGCGAAGGACACTACACCAAATGTTTACTATGTTACACGGTGAAGAAAAACTTCTATTGCCCCGATTGCGTACGCACGGGGAACTTCGTGCATTCATCGATGCCTTACTCGGACAGGTACGAATATTTCGCCTAATATAACATCAATTACGATGACTCACTTCCTACGCAGCATCTCAATCAACACAGTTTACTTTCACCAACGCAATTAACTTTAGTAAATCACAAAAGTGCAGTAACATGAAAAGAAATGAAAGACCATTTTGTGCAGCGAATTTTTAATTTTTGAAACTGCGTAGACGTTTTATGACTTAAAACATGCGTCATATTTGTTGTACAACAATTTGCTTGCTTCTTTTTACGAGCAAACGTCATAAGTGCTCTTAATTAATGCTAAATATTAGATCATTTATTAAGTTAATATTACAAGGTTATATTTTGTTTCATTAGAGAAAGGAAGATTTACACAAAGACTGACTTAGTATGAAATATATTTCGCTTTCAATGCCTTTTATAATAACTAATATATTTTTAACATTTTCAAACATTAAGAAATATATCTTTATGATCGTTAATTTCATCATGCTTAGTGATAACTTCGTTCAATCTTCACAGAAATTAAATAGTATTTAATGCCATCTGTCAACATAATTAAATACAGACTTGAATGATCATTCTATTCATGTACCAATATTTGAGCCCCTTGGGAACCAAAACTGCATTCTCTAGGTTCATTGTCAGCAGGCTGGGTTGCTGGGTACTAGGCAGTTATGGGCTTACTAGGTTTTATGGTTGTATATCTTTTTTTTTTTTAATCTTTATTTATTTAGGGGCTTTGATCAGAATTGAACATGTCAGCCCCATTAGAAAACAATACAATTATATACAAAAACACATCAAAAATCCACAACACAAAAAAACTATTTTATCAAACATTTGTACAAACACCTAGCTGCATCGCTAGTTGGTTCAGCTAAAATCATTTGCAATGATCCCACATTGAAGGAATCAAACCCCAATTGCACAAACAACCTGTCCCTAATAGGCTTCGTCCGGACACACTCCATGACCAAATGATAGACATCTTCGGGAATTCCGCAAACTTCGCAATTTGGCGAATTTACCCTCCTCATCAAATAGAAGAATTTATTCAATGGAACGTGGTTGTATATCTTAATCTTCACTTAGTATAAAACAAAGTAGCTGTTAGTTAAATGAATCGCTCCACGCCAAACGTATCGAGGTAGCTAGGCAGCATTTGAATTTGGGTGCTATGTTAGTAAGTTCACTTTCTGGTAAAAGTTTTACATGCCCTACAGAAAAATGGTAGAAGTAAAAATATGCACCTTCGCTAGATTTTAGATGAAACACGCAATCCTACTAAGAATTACCTAAATATGTCAATGCAAATGCAAATAATCCGATCTTCAATAATTAAAATAAATAAATAAGCCTTTATTGCTAATTTCTTGAGATAATTTTCCCATTGTTTTCTCTGTCTTCCTTTTTTCCTTTTTCCATCTCTGGGGTACCATTTCATAACTACTCTGGTCCATTTTTCTTCACTCTCTCTCAGCATATGTCCAGTCCATCTCCACTTAAGTTCTTTACAGACTTTCTGTACATTCTTAAACTTTGTAATACTTTTTATTTTGTCTAGTCTTACTCGGTCTCTGCTTCTCACTCCAATAACACTCCTCTCTATCCCATTCTGGCACACTTTTATTTTTTGTGATAAGTGTTCCGTTAAAGACCATTTTTGGCAGCCATATGTCAAACAAGGTCTTCAGTAATTAACATATTTTTATTCATTTCTCATTCCAGATTCTCAGAAAAACAGAGCAAACTGCTAAGACTGAAAGCAAACAGGAAGTACATCCTCGACCGAGCGGAGAAGCTCATAGCACACAAGATTAAGAAGGACAGCCTGCTGACGGAGGCCAAGCAGGCCAGGGACAAGGTGGACCTGCTCCGGCTGTCCATAGAGCAGCGGAAACACAACATTGAGAAGAAAAAGAAAGAGTTAGCAGACTTGATACAAGCCAACAATCATTTACGGTTAGTATTTATATACCAGTGCCAATGGCTCTTATGCCGTGATTTGTGGACTATAAAAAAAAACATTTATTTTTGACACAACATCCATACAATTGTTAGTAGGTATAAAGACTTAAATGACTAAGTTAGTACATGCACTAAGATGCAGGCTAGTCCAGTGCTTGTAGAAGCGACCGTCCAGACTGCTGGCAACTACATTCAGATTATTATAGAATAGACTGCGTAGACTTAGCCGGCGAGGTGGTGCAATCGTTTGCGCCGGAGTCGCGCTGCCGATTCCGCGCGCACGGACCGTCCGCCGTTCGCCGCTGCAGCGCGCGCCGTAAGGCTGCTTTTCCACCAGAGATGTGCGAGGATGCGTAGCGAGGAATGTGTTTGTAACAACCAATAGAATCGCTTCATTGACCTCGCCTCGGTCAGCACAGCTCTGGTGGAAACGGGTCAATGGTCCTTTACAAACGCATCCCTCGCTACGCATCCTCGCACATCTCTGGTGGAAATGCAGCCTTAATCCTCAAGTACACGCTTACGACGGCGACAGACTTATGTGTTTGCCATGGGAGTGGGAAGGCTTATTGATGAATGTAAGAGACTGATTGAGAACAAATAAATGGATTAATTTAATTAAGCTTGTAATGTGTATAGCTACGAGTTAGAAATGTTTTTTATATGAATCTACATCTACACTAATATTGTAAAGAGGTAAACTTTGTTTGTATGTTGGGGGTAATCTCTGGAACTACTGAACCGATTCCAAAAATTATTTCACTAATAGAAAGCTACACTATCCCTGACGGACATAGGCTACTAACAATTGGTTTTGACACATATTTATAACGGTATCGGGACTTTAAAGCGATAAAAGTGTATTGTTAGTTTACCTCGACGTTTCGGCCATGTTTCAACGGCCGTGGTCACGAGTAGACTGAAGAGGGGGGTATTACTTCTGTTTTTGTTAAACTCGCGCGGCTAAACAGAAGTGATACCCTCCTCTTCAGTCTACTCGTGACCACGGCCGTCGAAACGTTGCCGAAACGTCGAGGCAAAATTAACAAAAATTTTATTGCTCTAAAGTCCCGATAACGGTATAAATATAGGCTAATTTTACTCGAACGAAGTCGCGCGCGTAAACAAATAAGTAAACCGCGCAGGGGCCGCATCCCGCGCTACCAGAAGTGCGTGTCGGGCGTGTCGGCGCGCGCGGGCGCGTTGCGCGGCGCGCTGCTCGCGGCGCACGCGGGCGCGGGCGCGGCGGCCGCGCGCCTCGCCGCGCTGCGCCGCAGCCGCGTGCGCCAGCTCACTCAGTACATCTTCCCCGTCTACATCACCCTGGACACCAGGTGAGCGCCGTGGCCGTGCACCACGGCCACTGACCTGTAAGTAATATGGACTCCTAATCAGTGTTTCAAAAATGGCGTATCAAAGTAGGATAAAAGGAAGACTAAATCGACAATCGCTCGCGCTGTCAGTCTGTCGGACCGACGGCGCTGCTGGCAATACTATTATTTTGCAAAAAAGAAACGTTTTAAAAATGATTTTATTTTAAATTTATTTTATTGTATGATTGTGAATTTTTAATTTAATTTATTTGTATTATTGTTAATTTTTATTTTATTTTTTATTTTTATTTTTTATTGTAACAGAATTTGTATTTTTTTATTATTTTGGGCTTCTGATGCCTGTACTAAAAATTATTTCATTTAATTTTATTCAGATTAGGCTTACAGGAAGCACTTATAATTGTCATAAATTTAAAAACCTCTCATGAGAAGATACCGGCAACAAACAGAAGGAGGTGTAATTTTATAAATTTATAAATCAAAATTATGATGTTATTTTTATATTGTAATTTTGTGAAAATTTTAATTTTGAGGGAAATGAGCGGAGCGGACTCCCTTCAACTCACAACGTTAAATATCATACACTGACCTATAAGTAATGAACTTCTAATCAGCGTTTAAAAAATGGCCGCATCAAAAGTCGAACAATAGTACAACAAATCGACAATCACTCGCGCTGTCAGTCTGTCGAACCGACGCCGCTGCTGTCAATACTATTATTTTGCAAAAAAAACCTTTTTACAACGTAACATAATAAATTATTATTTTATACAGTTAGACGTAAAGTTGTAAATCCAGTGACTATAAATGGTAAACTAATAATTTCCATTTGTAACTTTGCCGTCAACCTGTATTCTCATGGGCCGTTTTTCTGCTGTCATTTAGTATGACACTGTACATCCATGCATTATTCATTGGTTTCATACAAGCTTACTCGTTCGTGGTTCCACCGCTCTGAAATTTAGCGTTGCGATTTGAACGGAGTCCGTTCCGCTCATTTCCCTTTCGCGGTGGAAGGCGGGCGGCGCTGTGAATGATCGTTCCCTGGGCGCAGCGACAGCCTGGAGGACATGGAGTTCGTGGGAGGCGCGGATGGCGCGGAGGGCGCGGCGCGCGCGCGGCTGCACGTGGTGGCGCCCTGGCTGCACGCCGACGGAGACCACCGCCACGTGCTGGCATGGGGTCAGTGCGCCTTCTCTATACAATACCCGATCAGTGGTCGGGCTAAAATACTTTATAGCGCCTGAAGTAAAGATGAAAATTTATAAACGTTTTCACAAAATGAATTGGTTATTTATTCAACAAAATATATTTTGAATTTTAACCTCCCCGCGGCCTAAAATTGTAGATGTCTCGAAATATTTTCCAAGTACTTAGTTATGTTAGTTCTCAACCGGGCCTCAATTATTACGAATTTCCCCACCATCCTTGGTTTTTGATTACAAAAAAGTCTCATTTGATACTCAAATTACCACTGCGTTACCAGTCCCCATGACCCCTCAGAAATAATGTCCACTGCGTTACCAAGCAATAGTCGTTTTTTTAGCTCAAATATTTTGATAAACTCATTCGAGTAGCGTATGCCGTTCTGAATTAGAAAATATATATATTTTTTAAATATCCTAATGAGTAAAAAATTACGCGTCAAAATGTACAAGGGACGTTTTTATAGGCCTCAAAAAGTGTTTTGGCCCGGTCACCATGACCGTAAAAACGAAACATTGAATAATTGTCGCAGGGTATGGTAGTTAGTAATGTGGCGAAACTGGCAAACGCACGGTATGGAATGCTGAGGTTGCAGGTTCGATTCCAGCCAATACCCTAGATTCTTCTATCTATTGTCATTCCACAGCAACATTCCTTCATTTCATTGCCTCGTCAAATACAACAACAACAAATACTCTTTATTGATTCACATAAGTAAAGAAAAATAAAGAAACACATATAGGGAAATTTTACATGAGATTCAAAAGGCGTTCTTATCGCTAAGCAGCGATCTCTTCCAGACAACCTTTGGAAAGAGATACGGTGAGAAATAGCCCAAGTACAACGTACGTAAGTGGTCGTTCACACCCCAAGTCTTTTTTTTTTTAGTAACGAAGTTGAACCTTATGTGAATACACGTAGGTTACTTTTATATTGCACGCGTTGACGTATATGCAACCCATGGGCGTTGAACTCATAGTGCGGATATACATGTTTTTGGCGTTCAAAAGGTTAAATAGACTATGCTTTATAATAATAATAACACAATACACCGTTTATATTGAACCCATTCCACAAATATATGGCTATACATATAAAAGGACTTATGTCTTTTTATATGTATAACTGATGTTTTTATAAGCATCAGTTACAACGACCCCATAGTTACCATTACCTCACCTGCACACTCTGCGCCCACAGCGAAGCACAACAAGGAGGCGTCCCAGACCGGGGACCCGTCCGAGAACCCGCTGCACCGCACGGTCACCGCGCTGGGCTTTGCGGCGCAGCTGGCCATCCTGCTGGCCTGGATACTAGACGTCAGGCTGCCCTACGCCCTGACGCTCAGGTGGGACCAACAGAACAGAAAATTTAGTTATGTACAGTGACTGCTGATAATAAAAGATTACCTTGATTGTAAAATGTGTAGGTATAATTTATTTACTAAACTACTTTCGTCTAACGTAAATGTTGATTACTTTAGAAGGTACTCCTAATTGATCCTATCGACTTTATATAGTATACAAATGGTTCTTACCATTGTTTGTTTACAACTTATGCGGTTTTCACTCATATTTTAACACAATACAACTCGTGACCACGGCATTTGCGATACGATTGAAATATCAATGTAAATGAAATACGTAATAGCGTTGTGTTCTCAGAACATAATGATCTGAGTAAGCGTTCCTTACTGTGCGCTTCTCTGTGTTGTTTTGGTGGTCGCTGTGAGGCTTTTCATCTTTGTATAACTCTTACATAGTATGAAACAATCGTTTTCCGCTCCTGTCTGTCCTGATGTCTTCGGCCGCTCACTCCTTTCAAACCACGCAAGATTTTGATACGGTTTTCACTGTCATTTAGATATTTTATCTACACATATATCATAAATGCTCTATAATGCGCTCAGAAACCGTAGGCAATGACCAGCATTATAACAATCAATATTTTTAAGAGATTTTTTCTAATTTGTTTCTAAATTTGATCAAATTCATTTTTTATTACATTATTTGAATGTGTACAGTCTATAGATATTTAATAGGAACCTATCACTAGTAGCTAGTAGCAATGCAGGTCATTGCCCTTTGGCTTCTGAACCCATTATAGAGTACTTATGATATGTGTAGATAAAGTAATGTATGCAACTGTACATAATTAGGTCTTAAAACACGAGTGTGATCCTATTATGAAACTCGCTAACGCTCGTTTCATAAAACCACACTCGTGTTTTAAGACCCCTCATTATGCAACAGTTGCATAAAATACTATTAATGGGGAAGGTCTTCATGTATATCCTGGTTATACCGGTGCGAAGCCGTCACTAGTGTATAATACGGTATTCCACTCAACAATCTTATGGCATAAAAGTGCAAAATTGTTGTAGACGACCACTAAAAACATATTTATGTGAAAAGAAAAAAAAACCTGATATTTTAGAAGTTACAGCGATGCAAAGTTACAAAGATGACGAAGAGAAAAGTTTTTTTTTGTTTCGAAATATGTCATTCGAATTCAAATAAAAAATGTAGAAAATTTTAGTATGCGAGTAATTAGTTAAAAGCTACAGTATTAAAATAAACACGATTCAGTGTTAGCTCCATACAAGATCACTATAGTGTCGTCACTGGCCGTGTATGCAGCGCGATAGAGCGTTTTCGCGACGCACGCCCGTTGTCATTTTATTACTCGTGATATTTCGAAAAATAATGATCGTAAAAAAAACTAAAAACACAGTTTTTCTTCTCTTAACTAACTCTATCAATTTTGGAAATAAAAAAGTCATCAGAATACCGTATTGTCGGCAGCGAGTTCTCTAACTTCCGCGTGTCGGAGGGCGGGCTGGCGCGGCGCGTGTGGCGGCTGAGCGCGGGCGCGGCGGCGCTGTGCCTGCGCGCCGAGCTGGCGCCGCCGCCGCCGCCCGGCCTCGCCTCGCTGCTGGCCGTGGCCGCCGCCGCCGCCGCCGACCAGCCCGAGCTGGGACGGTCAGTATGCTAGCAGCACCACCCTCCTCTTATCGCTCGTCGATTCGATTCAATTCATTTATTAATTTTTAGTCATGTTCATTACAGTTTACAGATGTTAAGCATCTACCCCCTTTTCTAATCGTAAACTCGTCCTGAGTATTATCATTTGTAGCGAGCGCTTAGGCGTATATCAGAAAACTTTAAACTGATATCGAAAGTACGCTACCCAATGAATAAAATCAAATTAATAACTTCTTTAATAAAAGTAGTAATATTAAAAATATTAAATTAAAACACTCCCATACATTTGGTATGGTATATAATATGATAAAACTGCTCAAGATTCATTATTTACATGAATAATAGCAAATACACGCAATTTGCACAGATCATGATGATCTGTCCTTAATAAGACTGGTAAGCGATAACGAACAATATCAAGTTCTGTTTCTTTCTTTCGCAAGCAATTTACTATTTACTTATTACGTTTGACAGGACTTTAACGCGATAATATACTGTTTTACTGTGGTCTGCTCGTGATCGCGGCCGTTGCAATGCGGCCGAATCGTCGAGGTGAATAAAACAGTATATTATCACGTAGTCCCGGTAGGCGAGTAGTGCCGTCAAACTTAATAAGTATGTGTGAACATCGCGAAAGTTTAAAACAATTGAATTTAATACTTGTCTCTTATTTTGTGCGAGTGAAAAGGAAGATGACCAGTATTCTACATATATCGGCTATCGGCGAGATCCTGTAATTGGTTTATTGTATTTACCGTTGATTTGTAACTTTTGTATAAAAGCTGTTGGTTTTCCATATTAAATAAATAAATAAATAATAAATATTACTCCTCAAAATACTTGCTGAAAACCCTGCTTGCGCGTGTTGGAAACACTGGAACTCCATCCATATGGAGTCCAGAGTTAATATTTATAACATTTTATAATCGCTGACTTTTACTACTAACAATAACCTGCAAGTATTATGTTTGTAAGTAACACAGTGGACCATGTCTGAAATTAATTATATTTGCATTTTGAATTGCTCTCTTTCTACGGTATGTAGCGTGGAGGCTTGGATGAGCGACAGCGTGTGCCGCGCCGGCGCAGCGTGGCACGAGGCGGCGGGCAGCGCGCCCGACGAGCCCGAGCCGCCCGAGCACCTGCACTGGCCGGACCACGAGGTACCGTAGCTGTAATCTGTAGCCGAAGCTAGGCCACGCCCCAAAATACACCTTCGAATCATCTTCGTCAATCCTTCAAAAGTACATGTCAACCACCTCCTTTTTTATTTGATTTACTGAGAGTAAGCGAAAGGAATTTATGGGCATACGGCAGGGCCGGATCTACCATATGGCTTTTTGGGCTCAGCCCAGGGCACCGTGGATTCAAGGGCCCCCAGCTAAGTGAAGTCAAAATCAAAAAGAGACGATAATGCGAAAATATCCATAATTTTATTTGCTTTGAGTAATTAATTAGGTGGGCTCCTAAGTAGTTTTAGCCCAGGGGGCCCTAAACTCACGGTCCGGCCTTGCCATACGGTAATAGTGAACGTGGCGTCACCGGATAGGTTTACGTTTAAGGTATTTACTTTTAAGTTCAGGGCCCCACTGAAGACCAGCGCTACTGTTTGCCCCCTTTCATCCCCTTTGGGGATCCCTTTCAGCGTCAACAGTGGAAACTTTATTTTTCTGTTTTTTTCTCTTTGCTGAATACACGTTTTCTTTCTTTCTTTCTTAACATTGAGTGAGTATTCCCAGGAGGAGGAGGTGTCGCCGCGCTCGCCGCCCGCGCCGCCGACATCGTTGGTGACATCGGCGGCCGCCTCACTGGCCGGGCTGTGGCGCGGCTGGACCAAATGATGCGACACTTAAAGATAACGGCACACAATTCACGTCAACAAATAACATTAAGTTTACATCAAGCACATGCAGATCGTCTGCGTTCCGACTGCAACAAAGCTGCCGACTGCGCGTGCAATTTGATCGCAGTTTCAATCCAATTGTTATATAGCTATGGGCAGGTTTTTTTGATGAATAGAAATAAATGGGACAAAATATTTTTGTGCCTAAAATAAAGATGAAAATCTATAAACACTTTTACAAAATTGTAGATGTCTTGCAAACCGTCAGTATCACAAAGTAAATATGATGCTATCTAATTAAAAAAATAAAATGAACTGCCCCTTTTGTCTCATTATAGCTTGTACACTAAAGATGTCCACTACCTATCAATCTATTTTGTTTAAATTATTTGGAGTTACGTCACTTTAGATCTAGACGTGTCATTTCATTTATTATGAATATGAAATATCTAAAATAACTTGAAGTCACTAAGCTTAGGTAGTATTTAAAATGCTATGCAATGAAAACACGAAGAAAAATTCATATTATATTTATGTATTAGAGCGGTAATGTGGCGACACTGGCAAACGTAAGGCACGGACTGCTGATATGGCAGGTTCGAGTCCTGCCATTACCCTAATTTTTCTTTGTGTTGTCATTGCATATCATTTTAATTCAATAATTTGAATGTTAAAAACATTTAAAGTAAAAATTGAAGGAAATTGAGGTTACAAAAATTTAGGTAGTATTTTTTTTATATTTTGAGAATTATTTTAATGAAAATAAACAAATTTTGTGTAACTAATTGTTTTATTACTAACAAAAAGTCGTCTTTACAATACAAACAATACATTATAATAAATTAAGTACATACGCCTAGAGGACTAGCAAACAATACTGAACGGCTGACTTTCTTTCTAAGGGGCGTCTGAATCTCCCCTGAAACGCGAAACGCTGAAAAAAAAAGCCTGAAAAATTCCACTTTATTTTCTTTAATCAAATTTCATTTCATAATTTCGTTTCGTCGGTCGATTCGCGAAGGGGCGTAACTGCTTTTTTACAACTTTACATTACAACGATCTACGCCTTTTCGTATTGCTTAAAATCAGAATATTGAGTAGTTAGGGCTTTTCGTTATGGACTGTAAGTTAAGTCTGGTTCTAGTAGGAATTCAGTTACGTTCTTTCGTGAAATAATAAAATGTGCACTTTGCATACGATAGCAAACTTAAATTCGATTTTTTAGCAGAATCGCCCGCCCCTTCGTGAATGTTTCATTACGGCGGCAGTGTTTTTAAGATGAAAACCCGGAATACTTGCCAGTTTTTTTTTAACAAAGTTGCAAGAACACTCCATATCATTATTATAGCAAGGTAAAAGACATGAAAAA
Source organism: Ditula angustiorana (assembly GCA_963691745.1). Taxonomy (NCBI): domain Eukaryota; kingdom Metazoa; phylum Arthropoda; class Insecta; order Lepidoptera; family Tortricidae; genus Ditula; species Ditula angustiorana. The sequence continues at coordinate 830,627 of OY829473.1, forward strand.
TGTGTTTTTCCGTTTTCAACAAAGAATTGAAATGTTTTTAATAATATTTCTTGATTAAAATACCAATTTAGGGTGATAAAACTTTAAAAAATAAGATTTTCTGAGCCTTAAAAAGCTACTGCTCACTTTAAGGGCATGTTAGGTATTATGACATGAAATTACGTGGATTTGAAAAAAAAAGTTTTTTAAATATCCATTGAAAGCTTATAACTTTTCAGCCGGTACGTTTTGTCCAGCTCACCACAAAACCCTGTCGTTTATCAGATCACACTAGCAACATGACATAAAACACTATCCAATTAACAAATTGCAGCCAGCCGCATTCTACTAAAAATAAATGCATCATAAAAATTACGTCTTGTAAATCATAAAAGTTTATATCATAAATTAACTATCATCAGTTCACGTGCTGTGTTGGTAAATTGTGCCTATCTACATATGTGTCAACACATACCAAAATTATCTAAGTAAATCCTTCAAATTTGGCATAACAATTTGAGGTTCCAAAAAAGTCAATCACACTTATAATTGCATTCCTTATCATCTCTTGCCTTCGCTCGTTATCTACTTCTAATTCGTCGGGGTCTGGATCCCAATTCTCGGTTCACGCGAGATTCATCTCATGTTCGAGATACGTCAAAAAATGACAGATTTCCAAGGGATTTGACAGTAGTTTTCATGCGAGATGAATCTCGCACAAGCCGAGAATAGCCCCGCTGGTAAATTATTCAATAATCGAGAACACGAAGAAATGCGTCTGGCCCCTAATTCTGGCGTTAATGAAGGTTCATCTAACATTCGAGATATGTCAGTAAATAACAGATTTGGAGAGGATTTGGCGGCTTTTGTTGACATATCTCGAAAGCGACTTCGTCTCTGCTGACGCGAGAACCGCCCTTGTAATCGCCTACAAGGCGCTTCCTAACATCACCACAGAATAAACAATAGCATCTACTAAGGTACAGAAACTTCTCTTTTTTCACCGCGATTAAACGAATTCCAACTTTATTAACACGCTCAAACTTCATACACATTCGTCAGGCGGCTCGCGTCAAAAGAAACGGGCCGTTCGCGCCCGCCTTCCCCCCGCAACTCCCGGTGGCACGTTAGGATCGCGCTGCATTCGTTTTCAATCACATCAACGCGGCAAGAGCGAGCGAGCGGGCGCGCTGCAAGCTGACAACCTGCTGCGATTTGCCTACTCCGGAGGCGAGGCGGCCGAGCGGACCCACAGTGCGGAGTGGAACCCCCCTAACGGAGTAACCCCGAGCGGGCGCTAGATGCGTTGTCCGGCCTCACCGGCGCGTGCGCGCCCAGCGGCGCTGTCCGGCCGCGAGCGCCGCGTGCAGCTGCTCCACGCGCTCCACCACCTGCTCCGTGGGAGAGGGCGCCGCGCGCGGCCGCGGGGCGCCGCCCGCCCAGGGGCAGCGCTGGAACAAACACGTCGGGGAGGTTTAGGCGGTTCTTTTATATCCAGACCCGTGTGGTGATCCGTGATTATAAAACATCTTGCATTATTTTAGGATGCAATGCGATGGGGTGGATGTTAAGCGATGAGGTGGATGCTAAGAGATGGAGTGGATGTAATGCGATGGGGTGGATGTTAAGCGATGAGGTGGATGCTGAGAGATGGAGTTGATGTAATGCGATAAGGTGGATATGTTAAGCAATGGGGCGGATATTAAACAATGGAGTGGATGTTAAACAATGAGGTGGATGTTAAGCGATGAAATGGATACGAAACGATGGGATGGATGTGAAGCGACGGGGTGGATGTGAAGCGACCAAATAAATGTTAAACTTACCTTTACTTGTTACCTATGGGCTGGATGCGTAACGGTGAGGTGGATGATAAGCAATGGAATTGGTGTGAAGCAAAGAGGGAGATTGAATTTAGTATAATAGACTCATTCGAATTTACGAACGAAATTAAAAGTTTTTCATCAGATTAACTCACAATATCTCCACAAGGTGGCAGTTTCTTCCGTCGCCTCGGTGGCACCGGAATCGACGCACAGCTTGCCATCTCGCTCTCGCTTGAGCGCTCCCGCCTGTCTTGTCTATTAGACGCGCACTTCGAGCAGCTAGCCATCTCATTCTCACGATCCATAGAATGCGGGAGTGGTAAGCCGCAGCGTGAGAACGCTGTCTCGCTTCCACTTGCAGCGTGGTGCGTCCTAGAGCATCGCGGATAGCTGGTCGTCTCGCTCGGACACGAGTGCAGCCGAGGCAGCGATTTCGAGCAGCACGGTTCTGTCTCGCTCGGGCTTGTTCGCACGGAATGATTTTGTCGCGCTTCCACACAGCGTTGGAGTTCGCAGAGCATCGCCTCTTGCATTCTGATTTTTTCTTGTTGCTCTCTGAAATTTTTGTTAGTGTTCAAAGTTATTGCAGATGAAAGCGACGAGTTTAAAAGAATGGTTTAACTCGTTTACTTTTTTCTATTCACATAAACTTCCGTAACCTCCCTCCGTACTCAGTGTATGGAAGAAAAACCTGATATAGTATGAAGAAACGATGTATACCAACTGTTGGCAATATAGCCAACATTAACAGTGTAATAAGCACTTTAATATCTGTGGCATTTTTTTAGTCTGTGCCTTTCTCTATGTCTATGCTTAACTCTTACATTGCATGGTGTTGGGTGCGTCTAATAATACTTAAAGATAATGAAGAACTGGCTTATCAATTACAATACAGTCCACTAATTTAGAATACAAATAACCCAAGGGAGCCACGAATTCCTACACCAACTTTATATGAATACAAAAAGTAACAGACGTTTTGAAACGTAAATTAAATTGTAAAACCTTACAAATAATTAATTAATGCAAGGATTTACTGTAGTAACTAGTAATTTTAAATGTCCCATAGAAAAACGACCAAGACTGAAACTAAAATGCCCGATATCTCGGAAAGTAATAATTTTCTGACAAGGTGCTACCTGACTGTTTTGGCTGAAAGCGAGCTACACTGCATGCTCTTACAAGTATTAATCCTTAGAACCTGGTGTACCTGGCCAGCGCCCTCTGGCGACGCATCCACTGCCGCACGCAGCCGGTGACGCGGCGCGACTCGTCGCACAGCGCGGCGCCGCGCGCGTGCGCCTCCTCCAGCTGGTGCTGCAGCGCGCGCGCACTGCGCTCCTTCTCCCTGCAGGGGCGGGGGCATCGATATAAGAAGACAATAGATCTGCTTACTTGTTCGGATTGTTACAAGCCTAGCGTCACCACTTTGCGACGGGGTGAAGCAGGTAAAGAGGGGCTTTCAATATTTAGCCATTGGTTCAACTTTGAATCTTATCGTAAGTGAATAAAGTGCTTCTAAGTTTTCTAACTAGCAGCGACACAGGCGTCGGATAGCAGAACTAAGAATGTGACGCCAATTTAAAACGTACAAAACGCAGAGCTGTTTACTTGACAATTGGCACAGACAGTTTTATTCAGGCTATCCAACATAGTCTACCAAACAGACTATGTTCGGCTACTCTGCCACTGCGTTGTATACAGTTCTATAGTTTTCTCATTTCGATGGGCGGGGGACTCAGTTTCAACGTGACCAGGCACAGTTCGCGAAGCTACAAGCCATTCGGTGTACCTCTGCGTGCGCGCGCGCATTAGATATGCTGCAGTACACCGCACCGTTCTCCTAAGCCCCCGTTTATCCCGTTTTTATACCTAAGAAAGCAATAGTGGTACAGTCAGCGTCAAATATACCAGAGCGGGCAAGGTGGTCAAAAATATCTGAACACGCCCGAGCGTATTTGACAATAGAGTCGAGTTCAGATATTTCTGACACCTTGCCCGCTCTGGTATATTTGACGCTGACTGTACCTACTACTAAACCTACCGCCACTACTACCCGACTGCGAATGACAGCTGTCATTAATAGGTAGTTTTAGAAGGATGTCACCATTATTGCCTTTAGGGTGTATACACCATTCTTCAGACACTTCAGCCTCAGGAAGTATTTTGTAACACTCTTGACGGGCATATGTCATGTGAAAAGGGTCTCGAATTATTTATGTACTTGAATACTTGCCTGCAGCAAATCTCTAGGGTGCGGCACTGCGCACAGACCGTCTGCAGCTGTAGCTCCAGCTCCGCAACCTTGGCCTGGCTCTCGTCTAGCTGCGCGCGCCACTGGGACGATTCAACCAGCTTCCTCAACCCCTGGAGGCATTTGTTTTTATATCATTTAGCGACACGCCCCTGCTACGCACTGGTGCAATTTACTAACGAAAAATTCATTAAAATGGTTTGTATTGTACAGTCACGAGCACCAACATGTATACAGCCAATCCTTCCCAACCTGTCAAAATTATGTAAACATCAACCTTATTGTTAGAGGCATAAGGTCTGTGTATACATATTTATGGAAGATTGACTGTATAGATGTTGGCGCTTGTGACTGTACATAAAAACCTTCTGTAATAATCTATAAATGACAGTGAAAACTGCATCTAAAACCGATGCGTGATTTAGGAGTGAGCGGCCGAAGATATTATTATGAGTACAGACGGAAACGGATGGAGACTTCATTATATACTTTTTAAAGATAAAGTTTTAATAAGCATGCGGATAGTATGTATAAAACAATTTAAACTATTCACCGCCAACAACGCAAGTCGAGTCCAATGTATATACAGCGGGTCAAGAGGTCAATAGCTCCTGATGATGCCTCGTGGAGAGGTGAAACACGTGTCGAGTGGAATTTTTGGTGTTGGTAATTGGGTTGTGGTCGCGTTTTGTGTTGTTTGTTTTATTTCTTTTATGAGGTATTCAGCACAGGCGTTGTGTTTTTCTCGATTGCTGACACTGGGTTCGCGGATTAGCAAAGAAATTGTTTCCATTAGTATGCTAAAAAGAAACAAGAATACCTTCATTTTCCATTAGACCCTCACAACAGTAGCAGTATCCTATAGTGATCCTCTTGTGTTCCTTATTCTGTACCTTATTGTGTTCTTTATTGAGTATCTTAGCACAGAATAAATAATAGTACTAACGTACAGAAACTTTTCTTTTTCGACCACCATTAAACGAATTCCAACTTTATGATCAGGCACAAAAAGTTCGTATTACTTCATAAACGTTCGCCAGGCGGCATACGTCAAAAGGAAGGCGCCGCCCGTCTTCCACCCGCAATGCCCTGGCGCACCGCTAGGGTTGGGCTGCTTACTGTAATACTATCAACGCGCGACACAGAGCGAGTGGGCGCGCGCGCGGCAAGCCGGCAACCTACTGCGATTAGCCTATGCCATAGGTCATGCGGCGAGCGCACCTACATCGCGGAGTGGACCCCCCTGACCTTATTCTGTACTGTATTGTGTACCTTATTGTGTTCTTAATTGTGTACCTTATACAACTATAAGTACATTACACCGACCTCTTTGATGACCGCGTCGGCTTGATCCAACTCGACCCTGAGCGCATGCACGGCCACCTCTTGAGTCGCGCGTGCGCGCTGCGCCTCCGCCAGCTCCGCGGACTTGTCGTCCAGCAAAACTGAAGAATAGATAAAAACACAAAGCTTATCCTTCATCGTCAGCCATCCTACGGGATGTAACTGTGTTAGAATGTGATCGCATAGAGCCGAGGTTTAATTCTGAGGGTAGTTTTATAATTTCCAAAAAACTATAATGGGTACCTAGTCCTTCCTTTTGGCGGCATGGCAGTCGGATAAAAAGAAACTAAATTTGTTGACAATCATTTTCTTGGACAGGGATGTTTGGAAATGATCCCGACTTGCATTGGCGATCTCTAGCTTCAAATAGTGTGGACTGTGTTAAATACGATAGATGATTTTTTTACAGCTAGTAAGTACATTTTTTTATATAACCTCGTTGAGTTTCTTGCCAACATCTTTGCATCAGAGATTTTTTCCGTATCATTGGTAACTTTTCTGACATTCATAAGTGCTTCTTGTAAGCTTAATCTGAATAAAAATATTTTGACTTTGACATCAGTCCAACTTACTAAGGCACAAAAACGTTGAGATATTCCGGACCACTACACGGGCCGACAGGCTTTCCCTCATCGCCGTCTACAAAGACAGCATTCTGATTATGCTTAAGAGGAAACACCAAGGCCTAGAGAATTGAAAAATAGGTATTTGTAAAATCTATTGCTGTCTCCATCTATCAAGCTTCCCCCCGCAGAGCGCAATAGAGACAGCCGCAGCTTGGACTGAAAATACCTATTTAAAGTACACAAAATCAACGATTCGTAGACCCCTGATTCCTTCTCCAAAACTTAACCGATTTAACTACTTTTTTCATTAAAAATTAAAGAAAGGCTTTGGCAGTGTTCCTATGTTTTTCTTTTTTTATATAATTTAGTAAAATTTGTTTTCTGAGTGTATGAACGCAGCCGAAAATCTGGCCAATTTTTTAGGTTTTTGAATGTTCCTATCTCTTTTAATAATTAATTTATGAAAAAAAGGAAAACATAGGGACATGCATAATAGTGGCCATCGATTTTTTGGAAAAAAAAATTGCTCTACTGGCATTATCCAGAGAGGAAACAGGGGACGACGTTTGTATGGAAAAACGGCCCTTGTGTTTCCCTTTAACATCCTCCAACGCCGGCAATACCTTGTGCTTGCTGTAGCTGCCTCGCGAGGGTCTCGCATGTGATCTCTCGCTCTTTGTTCGCAGACTCGAACTCTATCAGCTTGCGACGTACCTCGTGGAACTGTAAAAACAATGCTTAACAAACTGGAACAGATTACCTTGCTACTCCGCGAAACCAGTGCCGGGCTCATGCAAAATAGCTGCGTCTGTCTGTTTGCACGAGCCCGGCACTGGTTTCGCGGAGTACCAAGGTAATTTGTTTCAGTTTGTTGATATGGAAAAACAATGTTTGCTTTGGGCGATTCCCGGCTGGTATGATGATGATGGTAAAATATCCACTTGAAGTGTCAAGAGCGGAATCAAAGGGGGGCTGGGAGTCATGACCCCCCTTCCCTGGGCCGGGTCTAAGTTGACGACTGGTCATTTTTCTAATCTTCTTTCATGGGTCGATTCACGAAGGGGCGTAACTGTTTTTTAACAACTTTACGCGCTATAGCGATTTACGCCTTTTCGTGACGCTTAAAATCAGAATATTGAGTAGTTACTGTAGTTAGGGCTTTTCGTTATGGACTGCAAGTCTGGTTCTAATAGGAATTCAGTTCGTTCATTCGTGACATAATAAAATATGCACTTTACATACGCTGGCAAAGTTAAATTTGACTTTTTAGCAGATACGCTCTTTCGTGAATCGACCGACGATTTGATGACCTTGTCCTGACTGAACTTCGAGAACGTTGTATGAAACACACCTAAAATTATAGTTTGGCAACATTGTATTCGGTTCCGGGCTTGGCCGCTAGGTGTCGTCCCAAGCTCTCGCTCTCTTGCATTCAGCAACGCCTATGCGTGCATCGAAAATAATGTAAAACTTATAACCTATAATACAGTCCATTAAAAACAATCCATGTGGGAGTTTAATTGATTAACAAGGAACCAGCAGCGACCCTCACAGACGTTACTGACTGACTCGAAGGCTATATCTGCCCTTAACACTTCAAGTATACATTGGGTGGATGTTTCATCATCATCATCATCATCATATTACCCAGAACTGGAAGGGGGGGGGACTGGATCCGCCCTTGTGAAGTATGAACTTACTTCCCGCTCCTTTTCTTCGATCTGTTGTTGGTATTGCTGACCGATCGAGTGTGAACTAGAAACGGTGCTTTCTAGCTCGTTCACTCTTTGTCGCAGCTTATCAACTTGCATCTAGAAACAGTTAAGTATACTTAACCAGTACGCTATTCGTTCAAGCGACGAACGGTCAAGCTCAAGCCTGCTTTTCGCCTCCTGTTGATGCATCGTGTAGAATCGAAACACGATTTTGGTGTAAAGTGATGTGGTTAATAAATGTGTACGTGTGATGCCACCTTTTGGAGTCGGTTGCAAACGGCACCGACACCAATGGCACCGACTTCAAAAGGTGAACAAAATTTATGAAATTGAATGAATACCAACATTTTTATTTAATGATTAGATTGGAAATCGGATGTATCTAAACGTACTTAACGGGGTTCTTTCTGCTTTTTAATTTTTTGGTTGTGTTTTGAAGCCGGTTTTTTTTGTATGATTAAACTAGTGACCTGCCCCGGCTCCGTACAGGTAAAATAAAAATAAAGTTACATAAAAAATTGTGTAAAATTTGCAGTGAAAACCATGACGACTGACAGGAACGGGTAGGGCCTTAGTTTTAAAGAAGGTGTAAAGATAAGGAATCTACGATAAGAATAGTGGAGAGAATTTACAATTAATGGGCGAGGGAAGGGCTGTTCGCGAATTCCTCAACGACTTTTAAAGGTACCTCTAGATTTTCATTCTTCTGCTTTAACGCCATGTTCTCATCTTCGAGACCGCAGGTGCAGTCGCCCTGTAAACAAATATATATGATATTGAATTGTGTGATCGCAAAACCGATATAAATCAAACCAGTTTTCATTTGGGAATGATGTTCGAATAGGGCCTTCGGTGGATTATTCTAATTTTCTTCTTGTTCTAGCTTTTTCTTTTTCTTTCTCACCCACGACCCACGACCCACGAGGGGAGAGGAACTATAGGTCGGCAACGGATCAGCGACTCTCTTGGAATCGCTAGTTTCGATAAGCGGTGATCACTTCCCACCAGGTGACCCGCATGCTCGTATAACGGCCATCATTGAACGTTTAAATTAGGTGTCCATTATGCTTGAGAACAAAAAAAATTGGGACGTCAAAAACTATTGCAAACTGCCTATCACAGCCCTAATAAGCTGCGGCTGCCTCACTCCCTACAAGGTTTAGCAACGCACAGCGAGCATGTCCTGCAACTGCCGCAGCTGGTCGAGGATGTCACCGAGCTCCTCGCCCACGTCCGGCGACTCCGAACCGCGCTCCCACATGCCCTATGAATGAAACACATTCTTATAGGAAAGAGAACTTTATTGCTTACGGTATAAAGTACATGCAGTCATGCAGTATAACAAGCTGTCGCTTACAACCGTGTAGATATTACAGCTTGGAAGGTAAAGTTTACAATTGTAAGATTTCCTTGTAATTGTCAGGACCTTTTCACTTCAATGGTCTTAGACAAGGTGTGTGACAAATATGTTTTCTACAGTCAATTAGTTAATTTATTAGTTTTCTAGACTTTCTAGATAAATCATTTATTTCAGAAAAAAAAAATATATGTGTAGTTAAGTAGAACAAAAAATTCGAAAGAAAAAGAAAAATACTAGAAATTAAATTAAGTTTAACATTTTAGTTCTTCGGGGTCCCGTTAAAAACCAGCGCGGTTGCTAGCAGCTAGAGAATGCCAATCCGGTTATATTCTCTAGAAAATAACCGGTTTTAACCGGATTTTTCATACAGAGTAAAACCGGTTTTGCATATCCTACAATCAGCAGCATTGTGTTCCTTTTTTAACGCATGTTGCCGTACTTAAGTATGTTGCTTTTCGCTTTTAATTTTATCAATGAATAAGTAAATACTTTTAGTTATTTAAACGTTTTTACAATTGCTACCGTGACCAGGATATATGTCATGTTTTATGGAAAATTAAACTCGACTTGGCACGCGAGGCTATGTATACTATTGTATACTTGAGCTTATAAATATGCAGCTTTGATTCGTGTTTTGCAAATCAAGCCTCGTATTCATAAACTCACACATACGTACCGCCCCGCGCCAATATGAGCTGAAATATCTCGATCAGGTTATTAATTAATGAATATAAAAAACCGTTTTCAATGTTGAATTTTAGGGTTGACTAAGATATGTTAACGATCTGAACTATGTCTCCAAATCTCATTAAAAAAAATGTAGTTTGAACTTTATTAATATGATATTGAAAATATTGAAATCTAAAATTAGTATAAACACACCGGTTTTAGTCAAAACTGTGATTGAAATACCGAGTCGTTGTTGGAGCTGTTTAGGAAATTCGAAATTTCTGACTTCAAATTCTCCACCTCCATGACGACATCCTGTGGATAAACGGTTATTATTAAATTAAAATAAAACAAGCTTTTTTGCTGAACTTTTTTGTAAAGTACTTGTTAAGACAAATCAAACGAGTTCAAACTCGATGGGGTTGCATTGTTTTGTGACAGAGTTCCTTTGGCAGCCTTCCGGCTCCATCATCATATCAGCTCAATAACACTATTAAAGACATACTACAGACATAATATGGACATAGTTACGGATTATAGGCACAACTGACCGTGAGCCTTGATAGAACCAAATAGTGCCCTGATAGTTTCTGGTGAGGTGTCGTTGGAAGCAAGCGCGGATCCAGGAGGGGAGGGTCCAGGTCGACCAATCTCGGTGCTCTAATCTCATTGATGAACCTGTCCTGCCTGAACGTCGACTTACGTGACCTCCCCCCCCCCCCCCTCACGACGCGAAAACAGGATCCACCCTTGGTTGAAAGGCCTCCCACAAGCTGTAGCTGATGACCTGGTCAAAGTCACTGGACATATTTGAACACGAAAGGCAACTGTTCGTTGTAACACTCTTGGGGAAGGCCTATAGCCAACAGTTGATGCTTTCTGGCTGATGATGATGCATACGATACATCGATATAAGAAGACAATAGATCTGCTTACTTGTTCGGATTCTTACAAGCCTAGCGTCACCACTTTGCGACGGGGTGAAGCAGGTGAAGAGGGGCTTTCAATATTTAGCCATTGGTTCAACTTTGAATCTTATCGTAAGTGAATAAAGTGCTTCTAAGTTTTCTAACTAGCAGCGACACAGGCGTCGTATAACAGAACTAAAAACATGACGCCAATTTAAAACGTACAAAACGCAGAGCTGTTTACTTGACAATCGGCACAGACAGTTTTATTCAGGCTATCCAACATAGTCTACCAAATAGACTATGGTCGGCTACTCTGCCACTGCGTTGTACTCAGTTCTATAGTTTTCTCATTTCGATGATGCGATAGTAAAAAAGAACTGTTCGATTAAATCGCCGAAGACATGGTGTCCGGAAGTAGGGTAGGGTTTTGTAATGGTAGGGCCACACTGTACTGTAGCCAGCTGCTGGTTGCAGTACGGATGAACCGCTTGGACCGTGGCAGAACCTCAGCCTCTCAGAAATACTAGCGTAAAGTAAAAGCTTGTTACTGCGTCTCGTACGGTGAATGAGGGATCCAGAGGAGGGCCTTAAGGCGGGCAAAAGAGCAGCAACTGTCTTGGGATCAGGTTCCCGTGAGTCGCGGGACATTCAGTGACCCAAATTATTCGCCACCCTATTCCAAAGAAGTTATACCTGGCATTGTTCGATGGACCATTTCTGCGTGTTGATGACGTTCTGCAGCCGGTTGATTTTGTCCGACTTGTCCTTGTCCATCAGTCTCACGTCCAAATAGGACTTCCTTAGCATTTCTATCAACTCCTCCTGCTTGGCTGTCTGCAAGAGTATCGAAAAGGGTAACGAGTAGATCGTAGAATTTTAGTAAAAACCTGTTCTATTTAACGCAATAATTGCCTACAATTATTATTCGAGTTTTGATGTATCAGTACCGATGTCACGATATTGCAGTTATTAATACACAAGTAAATGCCTAAATCGAAGCACAGTCTACTGATGCAACTGTCATTGTTACAGGGTACCTCTTCTACTTTTAACAATAATGTTTGCTTGTTTGTTTCTGTGAGTCAATAAACCATTAATCCGATTGCGATGAAACTCTGATGAGTTATTTTGAGGGGCTTAACGGAAAAGCTGGAGCGCGAGATATACAATTCATCAGATTGGGTAGTTTTGGTGAGCTGTTGAGCGGTAGCCAATGAAAATTTCCGCCAAATCATTGAAAAGCATACCGGACACAACTAAATAGTAGTTAAATAAAATCGCTATGAAACATTAAGTCGGTCTAGCCATTGAAACTGAGTCAGTTGATAGTCAATAGTTGACGAATTTCAATTGGTTCACTCATGCCGCTAAATCTGGATTAACAAACAGGGATAGGGTAGTAATATTCCAGCATTGGTTGGTGCAGCAGCACTCATATCGTGGACATAAGCTATTACTTTCACACGCGCTAACTGTTTAGAAAGGAATGCTTTATTTATTTAATGCATCTTGCTCGTTAATCCAGCCGCTAAGCAGTAATACTTGGACTGCTGTGTTCCGGCATAGAGAGCAAGATAGTCGGTAAAATTCGGTAGGATTCTATTCCAGAGTTTAGGACCTTAGACAGATGTAAAGGACACATTCAGAAGACTCACCTCAAAAAAGCACTCCCGGTACAGCTCCGCGATCACCGACAGGTTGTCCTGGAGAGTGTTCACGATTTGCTTCTGGGTTTCCACTTCCTACAACCCCAACTCTTCATAAGTATTTTCCCACGGATTTCGAGTTTTTATATTATTTTTAACCGACTTCAAGAAAGGAGAAAGTTCTCAATAAGAAATATTTCACATAGAATGTTCCGCAATTTTGAAAATTTTCCGCTGGCACTCTGTACTTATACTAATGTAACACCATAAGTAAAAAAAAAGATTATTTGGAACTTACTACAAAGAGTCCAGAAAATGACGAAACAAATAGCAATTTAATAGCATAGTTCAGAGCACTTTTAACACGAATCTGTACAACATTGTACGCATCAGTGCATCTCTCTCTGACCAGCTCTGTAGGAAAGGGACGATCTGAGTTACAAAGCGAGTTACGGCGTGCCGTATAAAAGAACATTTCACATGCGCGGGCGCGTCGCCAGTGTGATACCGCGCGTATTTTCTATACAAACCGAGGTACTTGCGCACAACGCGGTGACAGTTGTAAGAAATAACAAAGATTCGTGCTAGGTTCACAAGCTCTTCAATTTCTTTAACTAGGTGGTTAAAACTTTACCTGCATCTCAGCCGTGATGGAGACGTCACTCCTCTCGACCCTGCAGCTTTCTGCAAATTTTCGCAACTTGTTGAGCTGGTGGATAAAAGTTTTCATTAAAAGCTATACGTTTTTTTAACTGACCGTAGTAACCTCAGTGCGTCTCTTTCTTATGGTATTAATCAGAAAGCTGTACCGTTACTGTTGTTTCGCTTCAAAGCGGTGTAGGGTGGGGTTTTGCATGAAAAATATTATATCTCGCACAGACGCAGCAGTTTTGCATATTCTGCGTACATGACACTAGTTTCGCGGAGTAGCAAGATAATTTGTTCCAATTTGTTGGCACTCGCATACCTCATTGGTATTGCGGATGTGATTACTTACCATCGCGTGACCCACTTGCTTGTTTGCCTTCCTATTTTATATATAAAAAAGTTGGAATTCGTTTAATCGCGGTCGTAAAAAAGAAGCTCCTGTACGTTAGTACTATTATTTATTCTGTGGCCATGTTAGGGCCGCAGGCTCAGGTGGACTGACCTCTCTAGCCTTATGGTCGAGCTCGCAGCGCAGTGCGCATGCGCGCTCCGTGAGCGCCGCGATCCGAGCTTCCGCCACGCCCAGGCTGGAGCCCTGCACGCGTATCGTCTCCTCTTTGTTCTCCAACTAGGGAAGGAGAGAGAAGACTGTAAGAATGGTATATACGTGACTTCACAAGAGCTGCCCCCAAAATGTTTATGAAATTAATGATAGTTTCATACATTTTCAGTGGCAGCCGTTATGGATCGACCTATACACGCATTAATGAGGTTTGAATGGCCATTAGGGCCAGCGCATCAGCAATAATCAGCAAGATGGTTCGCTTTTTTCAAGACTAAACGGAAAAAGAGAGATGTCCTAGTCAAAACATTCTGACTAAGGTAACCTTGGCTTTCGACGATTTGATTTGATTTTGTATTGTTATTCATTTTGTATTTTTTTTTATACAAAAATAAACAAAAGATGTACGAACATATCACTATTGTATTGTATTGACTTAGTGTAAGTTTTCTGTCACAAAACCGTCCTGAACGCGTTAGCGTTAACTTCTAAATTACCATGGAAACATTTTATTGCAGATACGCGCCGCAAGAGGTGCTGTCAGGGGGGTTCCACTCCGCACTGTAGGTACACTCGATCGCCTTGCCTATGGCATAGGCAAACGTCATTGAGAAGTTAACGCTAACACGTTCGTTGCGTTTATTGCAACAAACACTTACACTAGACGCACTGTATCATAATAGAAAAAACTAGTTTTGAGCTCTTTTCAGGTCTTATGTTTACAGGAAGATGCGATTTAAAAAGTATCAAAATTGTTTCGTTTAATTTTTTTTATGTGACAAGTTGCCCAGGCTTTCCCGACCTGGTCTTAGTCATATCTTCGTCACCCTTACTCCCCAAGAACAGCCCCCACTTACGATCTGCAGCGTGGCCATGAGCTTGTTCCGGTAGTACTGCTCGCATGCGCCGGCGCAGCTCGAGCCGCCGCCGCTGTCCTGCGATAACACCAGTGTGAATCAAACTATGCTTCTCAACCGCCACATACATTAAATGATTTTATTTCATTTAAAATAAATCAATAGAAATGGCCGATCGTTATCTGTATTTATTTTTACATAGTACAAAGCAGTATTTATCTATTTCTGTCTGTCCTTATATCTTCGGCCGCTTAAAGTCCTTCGAAACCATGCAAAGGATTTTGATACGGTTTTCAATGTTATTTTGAAATTTTTTACGGAAGGTTTTCATATACTAAATTCTAATTAAGTTTTCGCTAGTAAATTACGCCTGAGCATAGCTGCTGGACGCAAGTGTATTATACAAGCCTCATAAATGAAATATGTATAGTTTGACGTCGAAATAGATCTTTAATAATAACGACTCCATATATTTTATAACCATGTCACTCTACAAAAAGTCCTAGTTCTACTAAAAGTTCTGCGATTATGAAGTTATTTGCAGTTTGACCTACGTCGATGTATGGGGACAATATTTGCCCAGAGGCAAAGTTAAGTTTGTCCCTCAAGCCAGGACTGCGATTTGCATTTGGATCTCACCGGGTCACTAAACCTCACTAAAATAGCCGTTTTTCAAAGAGATTCGGCCATTTTGGTGAGCTCTAGTCACCTGCAGGGCGATTACGTTTCTCATTCGGAAAGTATTCGAATTCGAAAATGAATCCGTATCGAATACTTTTCCGAATCGAACGAGAATATTTTTGCTATTCGCTAACTTCGAACCTTTGCCACGGATTTCAATCCGAATGACAGGTCATTCACCCCGCAATTATGTAAACAGTGTAACAGGCTGGTATTGGGTACAATTAAGACTTTTTGTACTAGAAATCTGTAATTTGGCATGGGTACATATTAATGGGGTTATATTGAGGACAATACAAAACGACAAAGTGGTAAAATAATATATTTTTTGCCAAACTAGCCAGCCAACACAAAGAGTAATAAAATTTTGAAAAAATCACGAACGTAAGTACATAAATGAAGTTAAAAGGAAGACTTTCACTAGTTAGTAGGCTTAATTGGTTTCTCTGATACTAATATCATGTTTTAGATTAATTTGTTGTTCATAGTATTTTTGAGAAAATAGTATAAAATAAAATACTTAAATACAAATTTATATTTGCCTGCAAAATTTAGGTGCATTTAATTTATTGTCTGTTTTGTATTTAGTATAGGCTACGGAACCTTACGCTGAGTGTCCCGTCATGCTCGGGCCCGGTTTTATACATAAGTTTTTGTAATCGACTTTTTTTTATTTTCGTTTTTTTTTGTTTCTTTTTTATACATTAAAATTAAATTTAAAATGATATACATATAATGAATGACAACACAAAGAAAAATTAGAGTAATGGCAGGACTCGAACCTGCAACATCAGCATTCCGTGCCTTGCGTTTGCCAGTTTCGCCACATTAGCGGTAATGTATAATGAATATATAATGAATGACAACACAAAGAAAAATTAGGGTACTGGCAGGACTCGAACCTGCGACATCAGCATTCCGTGTCTTGCGTTTGCCAGTTTCGCTACATTAGCGGTAATGTATAATGAATACTGCAGATGTAGACCGAAAAAAAAATGTTACTGCAAATGCTGATGTTGCAGGTTCGAGTCCTGCCATTACCCTAATTTTTCTTTGTGTTACCGCTAATGTGGCAAAACTGGCAAACGCAAGGCACGGGAAACTGATGTTGCAGGTTCGAGTCCTGCCAGTACTCTAATTTTTCTTTGTGTTGTCATTCATTATAAATTCATTATACATTAGCGGTAATGTAGCGAAACTGGCAAACGCAAGGCACGGAATGCTGATATTGCAGGTTCGAGCCTGCCATTACCCTAATTTTTCTTTGTGTTGTCATTCATTATAATATAGCATTTTAAATTTCATTTGATTATATTAAGTACCCATAGATAGAAAACAGTAGCTATAATAATATAATGTAATCTGTATAAAACTATTATTAAACAAAATGCTACTAAACATAATCATACCTACCTTTAATGTAGTTAACGTATTTATTTACTTTCTGCGCAAATTAACGTTCAATAAATATTTATTTCTTTTATTAATACCCAATCCGACAACTTTTAGCTTCCGTGTTCAAATCGATTGGCTCGAACTGATTTTCGAAAAAAAATTCGAAGACAAATGTCATATTTAGAAAGCGAATAGCTCCATTCGGATTCAAAACGAATTCATTTTCCCATCGATTTTATTTCCGAATGGAAATGTCATGTAGAGAACCGTAATAGCCCGGAAAAGTTTTCGAACGGAAATCTTCTCATTCCGTTCGAAAACGAGAAACGTAATCGCCCTGCTGGTGAGATTCAAAAATTGCACCCATGTTTTTCTTTTCGTTAGAGCAATGTTTGGTGCTTATTGAGCTCGTACGGAACTCTTGGTGAGCGTTTTTGACTCACTGGCTGGCCGGTTTTTTTGTAACGGCGCACCCAAAAATTTTAGTAACGAAACTTTTGAAATATGCGAGCAATTTTTCATTACCAACATTTATAAAATAAATCTGCAAACTTTAAAACGAACAAAAAAACGTGCCCAATTAAAATTCGCAATATTTCATAAACATTTAACGATATCATTCAACCCTAAAAGCATCACAACTCACTTTAAAGTCACTGGCATCAGAATCCACACACACTAGCCCGTTAAACATCATTGTCACCACTGTTAGCAATATAAACAATGTTTACGACACATTACACGGTACACAAACACGATGTTAACCGAAGTACGCGCGAGTGTAGGAGCGGTCCACACTGCGCGCGCGCCGGTAGAATCGCTACTCGCTACGCATCCTGCGCCGCTTTTAGCGCTGCCAACTTAACCGTGCGAGCGGTTGAATTTGGAACTAATGCAACGGCGATAATAACTGCATAATGTGTTGCCAGGTTTACGGAGAAAGCGTAGATTTGTGAATTATTGGTCGCGCGGAAACCGTAGGTTGTGGATTTTTAAGGCCCACTTACAAGTTACTAGGGCTTAAATTGAATGTGTTACCGAGAAACTGTCTGCTGTTTGGTGTTCTCGCGTCTCAGGTCACGGGTTTGAATGATATAATGTTTACTGATAGCTCTGATGGAAACCTCGAAAGGGATACATTATGCTATGCTATCATTTATTCCGAAAAAACAACTTATGTAACCCAGAGTAATTAATAGATTCAGGCGTTACTTTGCGGAGGTCCATTTCAACAAACTGGAACAAATTACCAAATAATAATTAATAATTAATTTGTGTTAATTTGTTCCAGTTTGTTAACCTAGAGTAATTGTGCCGCGGACAAAAGCATGATTTCTTAACTCTTAATACGATGCGTAAAAAATTAAAAAATGATATAAGTGCGAATATGGTTTGATCTCTGAAATGAATGAAATTATGAATGAAATTTCAGCGCCTGCCCAACATTCGATGGTGAGTAAGTGATCCTAAGGCATCGGAGAGCTAAGGGCCGGCGATGGATCAGCGATTCTCTTAAGGTATCGCTGGTTCCGATTAACTGCAGTGATCAATTCCCATCAGGTAAACCCACATGCTACTTTTGCTTTCTTTTCAATAAGAAAACTTTAAAAGAAGTCTAAGTTTTCTAGAGTCTAATTCCAATACCTCTTGGGACATTTCAGCCTCGTTCTGCTCTTTTTTTTATGCACTAGGCAGGCAAACAAGCAAGTGGGTCATCTGATTTTAAGCGATCACCACCTCCTAAAGACATCCGCAACACCAAAGGGACTGCAGATGCGTTGCCAACCTAGAGGACTAAAATGGAATACATCTTGTGCCAGTAATTACACCGGCTGTCTAGCTCTCCACGCCGGAACACAACAGTGCAAGCACTGCTGCTTAGCCGTAGAATTAGCGAGCAAGATGGTGGTAGCGATCCGGACGGACCTAGCACAAGGACCTACCACCCGCAAAATTTCATTTTTTTTTAGATTACTTCTCGCAACACTGACGTTTACGTTCAAAGGCGCCATAGTTAGCGGCTCAGTTAAGTTTGTGTCGTATTTCTGTCTGTCTGTAAATAGTCATTTGGTGGCGGAAGTGGTCCAGTTGGGGTGCAGCGGCGAGTAAAGACGTGACCCAATTGGCTATGGCCTGGTCAGGATAACTAGTTTCAGTTCTAGGAATTTGATAGGTCATGTCAAGTTTACGAGCTATAAAATCTGTGCAACTATGCCAAAGCGTTTTTAAACGTCGTTCTCTAATTTTAAAAGAAATCATAACCTTTCACGGTTCATCGATTTCGGTCACTGAATCTTCATTATAACATAATTATTATGCTAATGGTATTATCAGACCGCGATTAGAATATAATTGGAGAGTAACGTCAGCCCACTGTCATTTCATACATTTAGGAATGAAGCTTGACGCAAGTCTTTGAAATGAGAGTGTACTGACGATACTCTCCAATTATATTCAATTATAAGTACTCCAATTATAAGTACTGGCTTGACTCTTCCTCTTAATAGTTATTGTATGTCCTCTGACTTATGTATATGTATTTTATATGTAGTTTATGTATGTCGATATCTATTTGTATTGGTATATTATTATACGTATGAATATTTTATGTATTATATGTTATGAAGTTTTGCTTAGTTTGCTTTTTCTTTATCTTTTCTGTGTGTCTACTCTAGATCTTGGGTCCTGTCAATTGCTTAAAGGTTAACTGGAAGAGATCCCTTAAAGGGATAAGTTCGCCTTTGTACATTTGTTTTGTTCTGTTATCTGTTATTTTATGTGTTTAGTACAATAAAGAGTCATACATACATACATACATACATATTCTATTATAATGGCGGTTTGTTAATACTTGGCGGCAGGATTTTACTAGGCAAACCTGAGGCGTTGTACTATGACTTTACGTGTAAGCTTTTATTTAAAGCACATTTGATCAATTTGTTAATTGATATACCTAAGTGCAGAATACTACGGTGGGATCGTACACTATTAAAGTTCATTCTATTCTTGCCATCAATTCCACGTGTTAGGACATCAAAGACAGGTGCGAAGAGATAAAGTTAGGCATAGTCTGTGTTTCCTAGAACTCGAGCCGAAATGAAACATAGTTATCTGGTGACGAAGACTGGTGCCTTTAAATAACGATAGTTTAGTTAGTTTAGTTTAATTTATTCAGTCAATATAAAGTTACATTACAAATTGCATTGCAGTCAAATTACACGAACCTAACCTGACCGACCCTGATAACCTGAGGAAACAAAGAATAACTTTTGATATAACTATTGACGGAGTAAAATAAACATTCCACAATCTAATTACGAGTGCTAAGCAGCAGTGCTTGCACTGTTGTTCCGGCGTGGATAGCAAGACAGCCGGTGCAATTACTGGCACAAGAGTTATTCCATCTTAGCCCTCTGGGTTGGCAACGCATTTGAAACCCTTTGGTGTAGCTGGTGTCTATGGGCGATGGTGATCACTTACAATTTGGTAACCCACTTGCTCGTTTGCCTTCCTATGTCGTATATAAAAAAGTAAACTATACTTGTTTAGAATAAGTTTTCGCAGTCAGAAAAGAGTTCAGCGTCCCGACTTTGAAATGTTTTTGCCGTTTTATAACAGACTAGCGGACGTGCGCGACTTTGTTCACGTAAAATTAGTAGCCTATGTCCGTCAGGAATTGTATAGCTTTCTATCTGTAAAAGAATTTTTGAAGTCGGTTCATTAGTTCCAGAGATTACCCATTACATACAAAGAAACTAACAAACAAAGTTTACCTCTTTCTTATATTAGTGTAGATACAGGCATAATTATAAAGAAACAGTGTTTTAGTAATACGGCTACCTTCTTTTCTATTCATCTAACAAACAAAAGCTTGCAACAAAATTACAATTCTAACCGTTTTCTTTTCCTCAAATATTTCCGTTCGCCTACTTCAGTTGCAGAGATGAGATTATGAAATCGGAATCTGCGAAGAAGACATTCGCATCCTGCGCATAGTTCGTTAGTGTTTGGTGACAAAGCGACCGCAGCGTCCGCCCGCGTTTCGACATGCGCGCGCGCAACATTAGAGCGAGGGCGCAAGGCAGAAGAGATTTGAAGGGATGACTAATATTAATTCCTAGCGCTAATTCCGAAAAGAAGAGCTAATATGACATATTTGACATGTTCTACATCGCGCTATTTCGTAACATGGATGCTTAACAAAAACATCCACAAACTTTCTCCTTCATCATTAAGCCTTGCGTTGCATATGGTAGGACCTTGTGCAAGGTCCGTCCTGACCACTGCCACCATTTTGCTCTCTAATCTAGCCGCTAAGCAACAGTGCTTGCACTGTTGTGTTCCAGAGTGGAGAGCAAGACAGCCGATGCAATTACGGACACAAGAGGTATTCCATCTTAGCCCTCTGGATTGGTAACGCATCTGAAATCTCTAAATAACAGAGAAAACTGTATCATAAGCCGTTGCGTGGTTTAGGAGGAGAAGGCGGCCGAAGATATAAAAATTCAGAAAAGAGAGAGAAAATAGCGACTTCATACTATGCAAGGAAGATAAAGAAAATGCTCGCGTATTTGATAGGCATGCGGCAGGCAAGTGTCAAGCGCTTGAAAGTCAAAAATGAACCCGCTGCTTTGCGACGCGTTTCGCTCATCCCTTACGTCCGCCAGCAAGGTGTTGCAAACTACGCCTAATGGAGACGCGACTAAATTATGTTCACGGAAATGCTGCTCCAAAAAGTCCTATGCGGCTAGCGTTCGGCCACATTTGAGCTCTTTAGTATGAGCTAAAAGAAATGCTACAAAATTAAAGATCGGATGACATTTTGATGGGTTACGTTTGATGTGGTTTCGGTATAAAAATTTTAGTGTTTTTTTTATACGGTAGGTACGTACTTATTATTTCAAACATTCACTACCACTGGTTGATATTTAAGGGTTGTAGGAAGGAAGTTGCAGAAACCTTTAAAAAAGTGGAAAGGTACTCTATAAACTTTTGACACTGAGGGTAGTTTTCCCAAACAAAAATCAATAATGTAATGACCGTAAAGACGAAACATACCTAGGGAAAAATTCGCAGGGCATGGAAGCGGTAATGTGGCGAAACTGGCTAACGCAATGCTGATATTGCAGGTCCTGCCATTACCCTAATTTTTTTTTGTGTTATCATTAATTAGATAGAAATTAAAATTCAATTCAATTTGAAAGGTTCTCGGAAAATGTTTACACAAACGAAAGTTTCTGCCGACACAGTCATCACTGATGTTTGTATATTTTTGGTATTACGAAAAAGGAGAATGGGCATTTTTGTATGGGCGCTGTCCCAACCCTTGTATACACTAGTGAGTAGTATGGACGTGTAGTACTCGGTGTAAGGATCATCATAGGCTATGTTTCGAAGACCAGGTGTCTGCAGGGGTGACGTGGGACGCAAAAATAAAAAAATATTTTTTCAATAAAACTTAAGTGTAACACACCCTAATGTATGCGACGTTGCCATTCTGTTGACTAAAAAGTCATAACGAAATGTGTCACGTCAAACTGAAATAAGCCTTTGTCATTTAAGTCATCAACGTGATCGAAAATAAATAACCATTATGACCTAAAGTGTCAAAAGTTAAAGTAGTACGTTGCCAGCTCGTCCTAAAACACTGTTCGACTGTGGTTAATAATTATTTTGTATGAAAAAAGAGAAAAATAAAACAGCTAATTAGACCTATGCTCACATTAGGTTTTTTATTTCTAGTGGCCTCAGTAATGCATGGTTAAAATCTTTCGGCTATATCTCGAACATGATTTTACAGATACTTTTCATACAACTGCAGTTAAAAGTGAGGTATAAAATGGGCTGTAGCTTTTTCCCTGCAAACATCCCGGTTTTACTGTCATATAAAAAAATTAAGCTCTTATAAGAGCTAGCACAGATATATCACAACAATAAGATATAGCACAACTGTATACAGCACTTGGGACAATTTGCCCATTCTCCTTTAAGACGTTCTATTTTTGCCTACTCACTTAAATACCAACGAATAAGAGCATAACATTTTTAAGTAGAACGCTCTTTACTACTCGGAATGGTAATTCTAATAAAAGAGAGTACCAACGGCCGCGATGCAATCTAAAATTAAACACTACTTAAATATTTGAAAGCTAAATTGAAACGAGCCATTCAAACAAATGCGAGGAGTGAACTCAACTCTAATGACTTGCATCTCACGGAGTGAACTCTACTGAGTTTAATTTTCATTGACTTTACTACTAGGTAAATGTGTACGTAGGTTTACTTATGTAATTTTACTAGAGAGCTTTGATTTAAATGACTATTTATTTAATGGTTTATTACGTTTTCACGATTTGCAGACATTGGCATACAACAAACATATCGCGTTGAATGTTTGTACAGTACCCGGCCAAAAAGATTGCACATCGGTCTTTGGAAAGAGACTCGGCTAATTTCGGCTTCATAGAGCGTTGTCACACACTACCTATGTGACGTTCGTCAGTCGTTGTACAGTTCTAGTAGGGTACGGACGCATTGAGTTAAAAATATATAATATAGAGTTGTTGAAACCCCTCAACTTTAAATCGTGCGATGTCATCATTAAAAAACAGAGAAAAACCTTTAGGAACGCGAAATTATTTACAATGTTTATAATTATTTTGCAACCGAAGCCGACAGATTAAAAAAAATGAGGATGACAATGTAATTTATTATTTTAAGGAGTTTCTAGGGCGAGTTGCAAATGCCACTGTAATTTCCAGAATAACTTTAAACAAAATATTAAACGAAGTCAGTAATGAGGCATCTTCCACTTCAGTTAAGTTCACCATCCCGAAAAAAGCAATTTAGATATGAACGACTTTGATTATGATGTTGTTACACTGGTAGACTAGTAATAAATACGGTTAATAGTGACAATGATATTATTGACCTCATCGAGAGTACAAATAATGAAATAGAAGAAATTGAAAATTTTCGAAATTTTTAATTTACAATACTTATTGAAAAAATTGGTCTATTTTATTCCGTTACAAAATAATACAGAATTGGTTTACTATTCTTTATTCTTTTAGTAGTTGCAACAACTCTCTATAGATATTCAAAGTTTACATGTCATCGATTTGACGTAAACTAATTAAGTCCATAAAGTGCAGTATTTATTTGGTATGAAACGACACTTAATTAATACGATGACTGATGGACGGTCGCCAGTGTTCGGAAATCTTCGTAAACAGCCAAATGTCTCTTTCCAAAAACCGATGTGCAATCTTTTTGGCCGGGTACTGTACTCGAGTCTTGGATGTTGTATGTATTTGAGCATATATTTATCTATATATAAATATAAATATAAATTAACCAACGCTTTTACGGTGAGGGAAAACATAGTGAGAAAACCTGCATATTCATGTAAATTATTGTCATCAAGTAAGTACTGTCATCTGACCTTCGTAACCGAGGTTACGAAGGTCAGATGACAGTCGCTCCAATGTAAAGACCTTAGCAAGTAGCAACTAATTGATAGTTAAAAAGTACCTGGAACGAAGAAACGAGAAAAAGCGTCATCATCATCATCATATCAGCCGGAAGACGCCCACTGCTGGGCATAGGCCTTCCCCCGGGATCTCCACGACGGTCGGTCTTGTGCTACTCGCATCCACCGGTTTCCAGCGATCCTCACCAGATCGTCGGTCCACCTTGTGGGAGGCCTACCAACACCTCGTCTTCCGATACGTGGTCTCCACTTGAGAACCTTTCCGCCCCAACGGCCATCGGTTCTACGAGCAATATGCCCCGTCCACTGCCACTTAAGGTTTGCAATTCGTAGAGCTATGTCGGTGACTTTGGTTCTTCTGCGGATCTCCTCATTTCTGATTCGATTAAGGGTAATCATAATTAATTGAAATAGGAAACATACCTTCTTGTCAGATGCCGTCGCATCCCTGTAACAGAATTGGAATAAAATTAGGAATAACCGGTTAAATCCGGTTTCCCTTAGAGGAGATAACCGGGTTTGCATACCCTAGTAGGTACTGCAACTTACGTCGTTTCATCTATAAGTTGATTCCCAGCTTCGTCTTTATGTATGCAATCTAGATTGGTGCACGGGCATGGCCTAGAAAAGAAGAGTTGCATTTATGATGTGTATGAGGTTTTTCTATGACGTCTGTAACTGAATAAAGAGCTATAAACGGCAATTGCGTCACAGCCTATCTTATCCACGTCTTGGCAGAAAGGATTAGAGGATGAGTGGCAAGATGCACCGGAGAAGGAAGAGATAGAGGCAGCAGCACAACTGGTAGATGCAGTAAGGCAATAGATAAAGTTAGCAGATCAACAGAAAACGACAGTAGAGGCGCCAGGGTCGGAAAAAACAACCGGCTGCACTGCCCCAGTGGCCCTAACATGACAGCCCAGGTTTAGTTTAACTCCTCCCTGTGTCTCTGTCTAACTAGTGTCATAAGAAAGAGGCGCAGATAGAGATAAACTAACCTTGGCTAGTCATGTTAGGGCCCCTGGTTGCATTATGGTTTGCCACTTCCTTGCGGCAGGGTGTTGTACAATACATACATGTACATGTGATAATACATGATTACGCATATTTGTATTGCAGGCAATGTAATTATAAAAGTAAACTTTTTTGGGTGGTAGGAACTAGGTGGTGGTTAGTGCTAGGTCCGTTCGGATCGCTACCACCATCTTGCTCGCTAATCCAGCCGCTAAGCAGCAGTACTTCCACTGTTGTGTTCCGGCATGAAGGGCACGACAGCTGGTGAAATTACTGGAACAAGAGGTATTCCATCTTAGCCCTCTGGATTGGCAACGCATCTCCAATGTCCTCGGTGTCGCGGGTGTCTATGGGTGATGGTGATCACTTACCATCAGGTGACCCACGAGCACGTTTGGCTTCCTATGTTGCATAAAAAACATAACGTTTTTCGTAAAACTTACTTCAACTTCAGGTTGACATCTTTATCAATGCTTAACTTTTCAACATTAAAGCTTTTGCTGGCTTCCTCACGTTTCTGAACTCTAACGCAATCTTTAGTACTTTCATGAATATCTTCATCGCTGAGGTCACAATAATCACTCTCGTGAACTCTATTTGGAATTTGTATTTGAACACACTTCTTCAGTAATTTGTTTGCATTTCTGAAATTAGACGATACATCTATGTTTGAAGAAAGGCAACTCTCATCTTGCGATGTAAGTGACTTATTGTCAGTGGTGTCCATTGGTGTCTTATTCTCGTCCAACATTGACTGATTCTCAGATATCGTTGACTTATTGCGCTTTCGCTTTGATGTCTCTGACTTATCCGCGATTTGCTTCGATGAATCTGACTTATTATCTGATCTGTCATTAGCCTCGAGAGTTCCCAAGTTATTTTTCGCAAACTGTCTAAATGTGACCAGATTTTTTCGCTTTGTTTGTGTAGTTTGACTTTGGTGATTTGAAGTTTGACTTTCGTCTGGGGTTTCCAGTGTTATTGTAGGTTGTTCGTGGATGTCGCAGGCTTGGGAGCATAACTGCTGGTGACTGGTGCATTTTTCTAGTAACACCTCTGGACCGTCCAGAGATGAGTCTGATACCATGACGGGGCATTCTGTCTGCTAAACACGCATAAGTGTGCAACATTGAAAGTTATTTCGCTGAAATCAGCGGTTTTCAGAGTTTTGGAAAACCCGGCAGCTCTATCATGATTAATGATGCGACTTTAAGTTTTCCTCTTTTCCTATGACACTATAGTTCGATAAAGCCACACTGAGGAGACCAGTTATCCTTTTGTCAGTCAAGTTGACAAACTCAGTACTGGCAATCAGCGACACACGAAACTAGTATTACGGGAGGTCACGACAAATTTGGCAACGATCACCAATATGGCTGATCGGAAGCTCACAAGATAAAGGGCAACTCCGTGATGCCAAATATGTCGGTCTGCCTGCGCTAAGTGGTTGCGTTATCGAAATATGGCGCCTGCAAAACCAGTTATTGTTCCCAAAAAAAAACGATAAGTAAAATGGCTGAATAAAGTACAGAAAGGAAGTACCGGTTGCACTCATGTGAATTCTGCTAAAACTGAACAAATATTTGGTCGCGTTTCGAAGTTCAGCTCGTTTAAAGACCCTTGATCGTTGCCAAAAAAAAACGATAACGGAAATGGCTGAATATGACGTGGTATAAAGTATCAGTATGTACGAGCTTAATGCACCAAAACTGAAAAAATCTTTGGTCGCGTTTCGTAGTTATGAAGCGGTCTAGGTTACAATATCTCATACATTGTTGGAGTATTTTTTCAAAAGCATTGGATAAATCAAGTTCAAACATATTTTTGGGGAATAAGCACAGTGTCAAAAACATCCTCCTACACTTCTTTAGCAAACCTACCCTCCTCCGGTTAGGGGTAAGTAAGATCTGGTATCCAAATAGAAGACAAGTCCTTCCTCATCTACCGAAGCTTTTCCTTTTTGAAATGTCACCTTTAATCTTGCTTTGATGTTCAGTGCCGTTCACAGAATTTTTAGACAGGGTAGACGTTTAAGTGACGGTTTAACTTGCGTTTG
Organism: Ditula angustiorana; assembly: GCA_963691745.1. Classification (NCBI taxonomy): domain Eukaryota; kingdom Metazoa; phylum Arthropoda; class Insecta; order Lepidoptera; family Tortricidae; genus Ditula; species Ditula angustiorana. The sequence continues at coordinate 857,602 of OY829473.1, forward strand.
GTTTTCATTAATTTCAAATCACTACAAAAGCCATTTACTATCAAGCTAACTGTTCGGAAAATTTCGGTAATTGTTGACGCTCAAGCTGAGAAAGACACTGTTTACTCTGTGCTATTGTATGCGTTATTTATATCATTGTGTGCTACTTATCTATAGGAATGCACACTAATCTGTATCCGCATGGTTGCGCGGCACGCATGTTTACATTTTACCGGAATAGTTTGTGTCTTTCTCGTTAAGCGCACAGTGGCGCTTTTGCAACGCGATGCGAAGTGGCGTCGTTGAGCGGCAGGTAAGATACCGATGATACGCCAACAAATGGAGCTTGTTTATACTTTTAGAAGTTTCTTTATTGATAACAGGAATATTAGACGTAAGGATCAAATAAAATCAGTTTATATTTAGCAGATTGGCAGGGTGTTTTTATGTCTATTATTGAATTTAAGCTGTAGTATGTATTTTTTTAATGTTTCGTCATACTCGTACATAGGCTATTATTATATCAGTCTGCCACTAAACACGAGATCTGAAAAGGGCTCAAAGCTTTGGGGATGAAACTAGTTGCAAATCCATCATCATCATCATAAATCAAAAGAAACGCAGCATTTGAAAAATAAACTCACTTTAGAACTATAAACGAAGCCTTTTTCTAATTATTATCATCAAACCTCGATTTGACGGTAGCAATTATGTAATGATGTCGTTACGTTCATTAGAACGTAACTACAACTGTTAAGTTTAAGGGTTGTTTTTCGTTAAATGTCGATGTGGATGAAAAAGAAATGAATAGGATCCAGCCCCTCTAGCACACTGGCGTTTATCGCTGACATAAAACATTCGTCCCTTTTGCACACGCATACTGCTTAGAACGGGATAAATTCTTTATGTCATCGATAAAAGCTAGCGTGCTAGGCCCCCAGAAACTGATAAGATTCAGCAGGTGAGAAAGAATTTGTCTTCCATTTGGATACCAGATCTTACTTACCCCTAACCGGAGGAGGGTAGGTTTGCCAAAGAAGTGTAGGAGGATGTTTTTGACACTGTGCTTATTCCCCAAAAATATGTTTGAACTTGATTTATCCAATGCTTTTGAAAAAATACTCCAACAATGTATGAGATATTGTAACCTAGACCGCTTCATAACTACGAAACGCGACCAAAGATTTTTTCAGTTTTGGTGCATTAAGCTCGTACATACTGATACTTTATACCACGTCATATTCAGCCATTTCCGTTATCGTTTTTTTTTGGCAACGATCAAGGGTCTTTAAACGAGCTGAACTTCGAAACGCGACCAAATATTTGTTCAGTTTTAGCAGAATTCACATGAGTGCAACCGGTACTTCCTTTCTGTACTTTATTCAGCCATTTTACTTATCGTTTTTTTTTTTGGGAACAATAACTGGTTTTGCAGGCGCCATATTTCGATAACGCAACCACTTAGCGCAGGCAGACCGACATATTTGGCATCACGGAGTTGCCCTTTATCTTGTGAGCTTCCGATCAGCCATATTGGCGATCGTTGCCAAATTTGTCGTGACCTCCTAGTCTATAGTGTCATAAGCTTTCTTATGACAAGCTTATTTCTCTCTGCGTCCCTTTGGACGCAGAGAGAAATAAGCTAAACTTGGGTGGTTATATTCAACCCAGAGGGGGAGATAGATATAGTTATAATAGACGTGATAAAACTGGGGCCAAATTGTGTTATAATATCATGTCACTTCGAAGATTACCTGAGGCGGTATTATCGATATGTCGGAGTCGTGACCCAGAACTTCGAGACTGCCGTCCGGTGTAGAAGTCGCCACTTGACATGATTTCTATAGAGACAAGCGTAAACGTAAGAGTTACCAATGATTAGAGAACACTTATGTACTACAGTAAGTAAACGCAATCTGAATAATTTCATCCCACAGATAAAAGGCAGGATACATAGGGTGCTAGGTGTAAACACCCTGCAAAAACACATGGGCTGTGTTATAGGTAACCTAATTTATACTCAGTCACGGCGAGTGATAAGTGATGTGCCAAATCCTGAGCTCCTGCGATTTCAATGCATGAATGATCCCTTGAGTTGTAAATTAACTAAGATCTTATTTCCTGCCGTTTTTTTTGTTTCAGTAGTAGTAACTGAAGTTTTAAAATCTTGTAAGGCTACACCGATTTTTTTTCTCAAAGTACCTGGAGCTCACTAAGCCTCTAATTACTATTCAGCTACATCTAAAGCTAAAGCATATTGAATCAACATTAGTCCAAACATTTCTCAAAATACTCACGTCGTGTTCCGCTTTTAAATCAAACAAAAAAACGTGTGCAGAACCAAAATTATATATTAACAATCGAAGAGCCTAATCAGACTGGCGAGACACCCCGTCTCCGTTGCCCTCGCCGAGGTCTCCAGGGCTCCGAAAGTCTGCGCTGGAGTCCAGCTGATCGGGCGCGGGCGGGGCGTGGCGCCGGCGCGCGCGCGGCTGCTTCGCGCACGCCACGGGCATGGAGGTGAGGGACGGCTGGCGGTAGTCGTGGTCGCCGCTCACGAAGTCTGAGCGAGAGGTCTCCAATTCTTTCTGCTGGAGCTGCAAAGGTGGGCTCAGTTGATGGCGGTGCAGAGGTACTGTACGTAAAGCCAGGTGAGATGAGTTGAAGTGAGGAAGGGTGACGTGAAGTAAATCTCCAAATCTAAAAGACAGTGAAAACTGTATCAACATCCGTTTCGTGGTTAAGAAGTAGTAAAAACGTAAAAGAAACGATGATGATTGAGGACAGACAGGAACGGATAGTGACTTGGTTTTATACTATGTGAAGAAACAATAAAGATAAGAAGTACAGAACATATTAAAGCAATACAGTGACCCCACAATTCGCTAAGCCTGGTGGATGCCAAAAACCAGGTATTAGTGCCCAATTTGGTAAAATTCCTTTTGCTTTCATAATTTCATAACGTCGAATTTGTTTAACTTTCAGAAAGTTCTCAAAAAGATGTTATTCACATCTTCTCTGAAAACACTCCAATTGAAAATTTAGCAATTTCCGAAAGTTTCTACCGGCATGACATTGGGATGCACTAGTTACAAAAAGTTAACAAAAAGGTAAGAAAATGCTTTAATTACATTGAAAGTTTTCCAATTTTGGAAAGTTTCCGTGGCGTACGCCCACTTTACACCTCTCCTGTGCTGCTCACCTTCGCCTTGGCCTGCTGCAGCTGCTTCAGCATCTGCTTGACAATCTGCCCCTCCAGGTCCAGCCGCAGCCGGGCGTCCCTCCGTTCCAGGTCCACGGCCACGCAGAGCCGGCGCAGCGTGCTCAGCTCCTCGATCAGGCCCAGGTTGATCTTGTGGACAGCTCGCACCTTCACGCCGCTCGACTGTTGATTAACAAGATCTGCAGGCTGCTGAGTGACTGCCTAATTCCTGCGCGAAACTAGGAGTAGCACCAATAGCAACCGGATCATGCGCGGTTCCAGGGAGGGGGGTCATGGGGGTTATCACCTTTTCCTGGGTTGGGTTTAGGTCGATGGGTCGTGATAAATTTTGTTGATGAGCCTGTCTAGACCCTCGACTATGGGACCGAACTCGACCGCATGAATCGTCCTTGGACCGAATAGCATGGTGGTTTGTGACTCTGACTACAAAATTTGAGTGTCAAAGTTGGAAGAGCAAATGTTTGTATGATGAATACGAATGATTATTTATATTAAGACATGTATCCATATCACAAGCAGGTTTGTTGTTTTATTTGGGACTAGGTCATTTGGTGTTAATTGTCCCGAAATATTTATTTTATTTTATGGCATCTAAATAAAATGATAATTTCATTTTGCATTGCATTGCATGACATCCTGGGGGTAATGTAAAGGTGTTTTGGATTCCGTGATAGTCCAAACTATTATCCATTGGCATTTTCTGGAATATGTCCCTATAACAGACAGACGAGCGACACCACCAGGGCCCATTTTTACTTTTTCCGTACGGAGCCCTAAAACCAGACAATCCAACCTTCAAGCTAAGCTCCATCTTATGTATCCGCTCGCGGTACTTGCTGGTCTCCTCTCGCAGAAGCTCGCCCACGTCCTTCACAGGCTCCAGGTCGCCACACTAAGACAGATGACTCTACACTACTCTTAGAAGCCCTAACATGACCACCAAAGATGAAATTCCCTGATGCATCTCTGAGCGATCATCTTAGGGACAAGAGATGTAACTGTGCAGTACTGTTTGGTGTAATTTTTGCACTCTTTGGTCAACTTAGCCTACGGCCCAATCAGCTTACGGGCATAAGTGACCACTGTGAAATATGTATTTTTTTCATAGTCTACTCAGCCAGCGGTTCCAGCTGATTATTTTGAAACATTTAGCTTACTCAGACTTAGCCCAAAGGCTTAAATAACCACTTTGAAATATGTTTATTTAGCTAACTCCAAAGATAATTTAACCACTACTTGCCAACTTTTAGTCAATATTATAAAAAATAATGAATAATGATCTTAAATTGGATTGGTTTGGACTAACGTTTATTAAAACACTAAAATAATGGATCAACATTTATTATTCTAAACTAGAAGACAGAACAAAACAGACTAAAGATTTTAGACTCCTTTCACCAAAAGTTGTAGGTACAGGGAGAGTTCAACTCCATGAACACTCCAAATATGCAAACAGCAGTCCAGTTTCCGTATTCAAAATGTTGCTGACATATATAATGGCTGAGAAGGCTCCAAGCTATGTTAGAGTTAGGCTCAATAGACTGTAGGTTGAATTGACTAATTTTAGATAAGCCCAGAAAGCCCTAGAGTTCTAAGAGAGCAAACAAGCTTCGCAGGAATTTACTCGCTTCTTTTGGCTTTAAATCACACGTTGCAAATTTGGACCAATGTTGATTCTTACAAACTGAGGTACAACCACTCACCTCGGTGCCCGTGCAGCACATGCCGGCCATGACCTCAGCGTCTTTCTTTATTACCTCACTGGAACAAAGTTAGTGTATTGTTTTGGATTTTTAACTTTACAAGTTACGAAGTTTTGGTAGGCCTCCCACAAGGTGGAACGACGATCTGGTGAAGATCCCTGGGGAAGGCCTATGCCCAGCAGTGGGCGTTTTCCGGCTGATATGATGATGATGATGATGGCGAACATTACAAATAATGTTACTATTAATATGAATATTTTTTCTTCTTCTTTATCTTTCATTTCATAGTATAAAACAAGGTCGCTATCCGTCCCTGCGTGTTCCCATGTCTTCGGCCACTTACGCTTTCTAAACCATGCAAACTTTTCTATGTTTTAGCTGTCAGAAATATTTGACGGAAGGTGTTTTCTAACATTCTAAATAGGTAGTTTGTTAGTGAATTGCAATCGTGCGAAAAAGGGCCGGGTCGTTAGTGTATAATAAAAATAACTAACGGGCCATGACACTTCCCCTGTGACACCTCGCTCCTCAAGTTCGCCAGTGTCAGTTCGCACTGCTGTATGTCCTTGTTCAGTCTTCTTATTTCTCTGAAATAACCGTATATTACAAGAAACCTTCAAGATAGATAGATAGTTAGGCCAATGAATTATTTTATTCACACTTTAGATGTCTCTGGCGTAACCAAAATCATCTCTGGCACTATCAAAATTGTCCGTGGATTAAAAGCGTCATTTTTCCAATAACATATACTTTTTAACAGGATTAACTCTAATAGGGTAGCATGGAAAACCTTACGCCATAAATTTAATCAGAGAAAGATAAAAAAACTAAAAAAACTAAAAAAACTAAAAAACTAACAAAAATCTGCAATAATTTTGAATATGTTGCATACAGCTTAGCGAGAGTAAAAAAGTTGATTAACCCAGATACTAATTTCATTTGGCGGCTCGGATACTAGAAACACCATCAAATCCGTCAAGCTATTAAGGCTGCAGAGCGTGTGAAGAAAATAGACATACGCACATACACTCAAAGCATAACCTTCTCTGGCAGCAGTCGGGTAAAAGCACACTCACCGGTCCTTAGCAAAGTTCTCCTTCCGCAGGGATTCGTTGGTTATTCTCAGCTCGATCACCTTACTCTCTCTTTCATGGTTATCGTCACGCTAGAAGAAGAGAGACAAACTCAAGTAGGGTAAACTCTCCTATTGTCAGCGTCCAATGATGGGCAGATTCAATCTTCTTTTTCAGGGCCCTAGTGATGATTATCCTGCAAGACCTGATGCCAATGACGGCACTTTGGGTGCCAAAAAAAGGTGTTTACCCTACAAAACAAAAATCTGCTATAACTTAATGATAAAAAATAACTTTTTCAAATTAATAACCGACTTCATATATAGGGTTAGTAACTAATAACCGATTTCATATACCTATAAATAGAGCTAGGGACTAACTCCGAGTATAACGACCAATTTAAAAAAAAATCGAAATCGGTTTACAATTGTAACATTCAAAAATTGATTCGAGAATCTCGTCCTTTTTTCAAGTCTGTTATGAACCAAAATATATACTAACCATGTTTACAGCATCAAAGGTATGTCAACGAAATTTCAAGTTATTATTTTCATTGGAATTGTTTTACTGCCATGGGCACAACCCTCGTGGCCGCCATTATAGAAAAATAAGAAAAAACTGCTAAACTTCAACTATACGTCCTGCTCACTTAAAATAAAACCACTGACTATAAACAGCTTAGTAAGCCAAAAAATTTAATCAAAAAGAAAACTGTAAAAGCACAAAATGTAAATTCAATTTCAAAAGCATACAGTGTCAAAAACTAAAAACACCATGTCTGCATTCAGGAAGGTTTGCGATGCCGACTGCGTTTTCTGTCACGCTCGTTCCTGGGGTTTGTGTAGTCACCCCAACCCGCGCCAAGTTTGCTTGCACGCCTGTCGCAAGAAAAAGCAAAATTTAACCATTCAAGTCGACATGGGACGGGTAGTGGTTCTGCCGGGTACGCAGTAACCGGGTACCCAACCAGCCCTGATATGCTGTGACGCATGCGTTTTGTTATAGCCCGCTCATGCGGAGAGCGCGATGTGTGGCGCTCGCTGGAGTTGATAGTACAAATTCAAAATATCTTTATTCAGATTAGGCTCACAGGAAGCAATTTGAATGTCATAAAATTTAGCACCAATTCGGAAAAAACATCTGATGAGAAGATCATCATCATCATTCATAGCGGCCCGTTTAATGCCCATGTTTGGGTGTAGGCCTCCTCCGAACTCCTCCATTCTCTACGGTTTTGAGGCTCTGGTCATCCACTCTGCACCTGCATGCCTCCGGATGTCATCCCACATCACACCCTCGACCCCGACGACCTCGAGGACCTCGACTCTGTTCACACTTGACCGCGAGGACAACCACCTAAACGTTGGGTAGATGATATATGACGCACTAGACTGCGAACGTGTTAAAAACTCACCACTTCTCCGATCCAAAGATGTCCGACTCTGTGACCTCAAAGAAGTGGATGCCGTCCAGCGTGCAGTAGTCGAAGTCCCTCAGGCGGCGCAGCACCTCAATGAGCCCGCGCAGGTCCGAGTCCTTGCGCACGAGGCGCCGGCGCAGCGCGGCCGCCTCCGCGCGCAGCTCGCACGCTATCTGAGGGGGGGCTGACGCTTGATAAGGGGGAGGGAGGGGTAAAGTTGGAAGTGTTCGTAGAAATTTCAAATATTTTAAGAGATATTTCGTAGGTTTAGTGATATTTCGTAGATTAAATGATATTTCGTAGTTTAAGTGATATTTCGTAGATTAAGTGACATTTCGTTAATTAAGTGATATTTCATAGACAACACACACAATGGAAATTGTTATGAATTCAATCATCATATCATATAATATTGAGCCAGGTCGGAAAAGGCTCAGATTAGAAGTTAAGGGGTTTTCTACTTTTTGTAAAATATGAGGACAACAAGCAAGCTGGTCACCTAACGGGAAGTGATTATCGCCGACCATGGGTAACAGCAGTCCCTAAAGAATCACTGACTCATTAAAGATGCAAATGAGATTTTGGAAAAAATATGATTAGAGAAAACCTGCTCATATACATTTGTAGATAATTAATAGGTAGGTATTTTTTATTTTTTTAAGTAAGAATAGGTCTTTTTTTATTATCATTAATTATTAACTAATTAATAAAGATACAGTAATTTACCTTGATGCTAAATATTTAAAGAATAGTTTTAAAATACAACACTTTTCGATTACTTCTTTCAATACGTGCCTTAACGTATAGTTAGCTCGTAACGAACGGTCATATTCAAAGTCAAAGTCAAAATATTTTATTCAGATTAGGCTTACAGGTAGCACTTATGAATGTCAAAAAATTTACCACCGGTTCGGAAAAACCTCTGATGAGAAGATACCGGCAAGAAACTCAACGAGGTGTATTTTTTTTTACAAAAGAGTTACAAATATTACCTAATAAATGCTGTAAACATGATTAACAATAAATATTACGTGTTATTGGGACATCTAAGCTTCTTTCTACATCCCTAAGCCACCGTTCCAGCGCCAGCCGCGCCGTGGTGTTCTGCTTCAACTGCTCGCCGGAGCGCCAGCAGTGAGTCCTGCAGCACCTGCTGCCGTCCCTACCTCCGCGTGGCGCCGCCGCTCCAGCGTCAGCCACACCGATGTCTCTTGCTTCCTCCAGCTGCTCGCCAGCGCGCGCCAGCAGTGAGTCCTGCTCCACCTGCTGCCGTCCCTACCTCCGCGTGGCGCCGCCGCTCCAGCGCCAACCGCACCAATGTCTCCTGCTTCCTCCAGCTGCTCGCCAGCGCGCGCCAGCAGTGAATCCTGCGCCACCAGCTCCCATCCCTACCTCAGCGTGGCGCCGCCGTTCCAGTGCCAGCCGCGCCGTGGTCTCCTGCTCCAGCTCCTCGACAGCGCGCGCCAGCAGTGAGTTTTGCGCCACCAGATCGCCCACCCACGACCGCAGCACGCACACTTGCATCTGCAGAAATGTGGACCTTAAGAATAACCATAAAAAAATGGACGCACAGACTTCTGTGTGACATCATACTACCCATACCCGACCACTACCAGTTAGCCGCTACTTCCCGCCGCGTCTCCTGACTACGTAGATCAAGCGACACCTGTACAAGAGTACACGGCCGGTATTAAGGCGGACGTCGCTTGAGGTGCGAAGGAAGGTAACTACGGACGGGTAATAAACAATAGCATGAAAAAAACAGTTGCAGTCACTCTACCAGTCAGGTCACTAGTTTAAAAATCCCTTGTGTTCGACAAATATTGGATACAGATTGTGACAGATGGATACCAGATTCATACAACAGATACTACAAGTGGATGTATGTTTCAACGACAGCCGAAGGTCCTCCCAAGCCAACATGGTTGGTTTCTTAATACAACTAAGCTGTGGGAAGTGCGCAGATCGCCGTACGCAACCACCGCAGCACACCAGAAGGCATGGCACGCTTTTCCTTACGAATTGACCGAAATCACTAAAGCAAAACTGAAGCCTATTCAACAACACAGACAAACACAGACCGACTTGGCGAAATTATCGGAACTACATAGTGTAAGTGTACTATTAACTGGCTCTACCCTCACCTCCATCTTATTGGTTCCTCCAACCCTTTCTATCACATCCATTCGTTCCTCGTACGCCCGCTGCACATCCTTCAGTATCGCCAGCGTGGCACCGCTTTTGCATATGCAGTCGTCCTTTTCTGCCAAATTGCAATCTATAGTATTTGAATCCATTTTGATTATTTAATTGTGTTCACATTATCGAACGTGAGGCAGTCAGCTTTTTGTGACAGTGACGTAAATCTGTAATCCAGGTATGAAGTACTCTATGGTGAAGTCTAGATTGTTACTTGCCAGCCACATTAAAAGTAAAAAGGATTAAGTACAATTTTCTGATTTCTCTTTGATATCTGTGGCATTGGACAAGATTTCTGTAATTTTTTCAGTTTATCTTTTATTCCAAAGTTAGGTGCTAATTTGGCATTTAAAAGCATTATAATGAAAATGAAAGACGGTTAAGCTGTCTGACGATCCATAGATACCGTCACAAAATTTTTGACATCGCTCCCTTTTGTCACACTTTTTACACCACGAAAATCATTCATTATTCTTTCGTGTGTCACATGTCAGCATCACTCCAAAAAGGGAGTGACATAATTTGATTTGACGAATAACCCTTTAAATAAGGTTATTAAACTTAATATTAAAATAAATCAACTTTTAACAGTGTATATAATTTATTAAATTAATATTTTGGCTATTTCTTTGTACATTACATAAGAAGTTCACAATATAATATACACAAATTAAATATACTACAAAATATTACAGCGCCTGTGTTTTGACATTTATCAACAAAATGTATGACTATTATTTCACTATTAACATTATGGCGTTTCACTATACCTCAAATACAGTTGTTTAAATAGATAAAATTCAAAGCAGACTATACATAACATGACATTTAGCAACAAGAAACTCTCTACAGTCCGTGATACCTCATAAAGGCCTTCGGGTTTAAAATCGATACGTCGGTTGTCGACAGGCAAACGCAATTTTTAAATATTAACAATAAATTGTGAAACAAACTTTTATAAACTAAAGTAGTGAATAAACGAACAAATAGCTTACTGATTTACAACCATATTTTATCCATCAAAATGTATTACAAGTTTCTACTTAATGTAAAAAGTCATACAAAAGCTGGCTTCCTTGAGCTGACTCGTCACTCAAAACAGGTACAACGTCGTTGCCTTTGTTTTCTCCTTATTATTGTGCAACTGCCCTAGTATATTTATTTCTTGATTGTACACGCAGGAAGTCTCATAAATTGTAAGTTTATTTGAAACATCATTCCACACTATTGTAGCCAATCCATCTACTTTGTTATTGACTTTCATTAAAGAGTATCTGTCAGAATGACAAGGTTACTCATAATTGTCGTTATTAGAGACTTTTACTAGAGGTGCGTGTCGAGTTTCCTCCTCTTGTGCCCAAGAGCTGCGGTTCCCTTATGGACGCCTCCAGGGGGAAGAGCAGTGCTTGGGCCGGTGCACCCTGGGCATCGGTTAATAATTTCCTTGCCTTTATGCTGGGATATCATTGGCCGATGGCTAATAACCCGACGGGGGTGGGGGTTTTTTGACCCAAACCGTACAATATTGTATACCACTGACATTGGCACAAGCCTCGTGGCCGCCATTAAAGAAAAAGAAAAGAAAGAAAGGCTTCTACTACTAAGTCTTTACCCGAATCCAAAGATCTTTATAGGACCTCACGAACTGCATTATTTGTTTTACTTACAGTGATAAAGTAGTGCTTACAAAAAGAGGCATTTGGTGCTGACAGGTCAACAGTATCCCTATTTACTACACGCCGTGCAGTTCACAATGAGATTACATTATATAATTGTCTACTTACATTAAAATCGGGCTAGTTTAACTAGCCCTCCACTTCAGTGTTAAAGTCACCAAGTATTACTTAGAACCGATACGGTATCCTAATATGTATTAATTGTTCAAAAATTAAAATAAACCATCAAACAAACTTTCGTTTTTTAGGGTCATAATAGATTTTTCTACTGTCAGGATTTGAATGAACGTATTTTTAAACAAAAATATATTTTATTATTTCTTAAATAAGTTTTTTTTTAGGTAGTTTTAATAATAATTAACAGCAATTTTTCACTCCTATTTGGTTTGCGCGTGGTATTTTTCTTCGATATTCTTGCTTCCCGTGCATAGATAATGTAAAATAATGTAAAACCTGGGAACAAGCCAGAGGGAGCAAAATTTAATGAGCCGTTAATGCTGCCAAGCACTTTACCGTATCTTTACAATGTCCTTACGGTAAATAGAAACTATAACGATTGTATTAATAGATATTAAGTTAGAAATTCAAAACCGCATTTGTTTCATAATATTTGGTGACTTGCAGCACCGACCACTTAAACCTAAACTATACAAACATACAGCCAGCTGCGCGATATTATAAATCACAAGATAATCACACTTAAAAACATATTCGAAGGTATCGGCATAAATGGTCAAACCAAGTGTGATATCACCAGAAATCGCAGTAAAGCGAGCTAGATTACAGAAAGAACTTACGTTGACGATCCCTGGTTCAAAATAGTGCATTACTACTGCCTATGTTAACTACTGTATTTGCGGGTGGTAGGACCTTGTGAAAGATTTGTCCGGATCGCTACTACCCTCTGCTCGCTAATCCAGCTTCTAAGCAGCAAGGCTTGCTGTTTTGTTGCGGCGTGGAGAGCAAGATAGCTGGTGAAATGACTAGCGCAAGAGGTATTCCATATAAGCCTTCTGGATGGCAACGCATCTGTAGTCTCATTGGTGTTATGGTGATCGCTTACCATCAGGTGACCCACCTGCTGGTTTACCTTCGTATTTTATAATAAAAACTTAAGTTGTTAAAAATTTAAGTCAAGTGTTGTGATGGTTCATTTCTTCAGTGGGTTCTTGAGAAACTGTAAATTGGGACCATGATATGGTTAGAAAAATTAACTTTCGAAATTTCTTTTAAAGGCACCCCTTTAGTACATTTACAGGTTTACAGCGCTCGCGCAGCGAACTGTTTCGCATTATTTTACCATTTAAAATGGCATTTGACATTTCCTTACTTCAACCAATATGCCGATACCTAATTTTTTCCAGGAACTAATGTTAAAATCGTAATTGCTCCCATGAATATCGTCCGTCACACGATTTTTCCCCCAGCTCCCAATGTCACACACTTTTTACTATGTAAGCAAAAGTGTTTGTGACACAAACTTTTTTTTTCAATATGTGACCCAACTCATCTACGACATCCAATCAGTTTGTAACATAACAAAATAAATACAAAGGAGAACTTATCCCTTTCAGGGATTTCATTCTGTTATTCATTGAGCTACTAAAACAAGATTAGTTTTGGCACTAAGTACCTATAATCTCATAACTATTTTGTACAACATTTAACCTTACATTACATACACATCAGTCACAGAATTCTGCGTCCGTCATTTAGGAGGAGTAAGCTCGTTTTTTTATTTTCAAACGGTAAAGGCCCTTCTAATATTTCAATTAAGATTATTAACTTTGATACAAATCAAAAGGCAGAAGGAATCTACTGCTGGCTGTTGGACATAACCCTCCCTCTGAAAGCGCTACAACGGACGGTCGCTAATCCTCTGCAAAGCACGACCAGCTACTTTCACCAGGGACCTGTACCAAAAAAATGACATATGCTACAATTTAACATAATTGTAGAGTTTGTCACATAATTTTTTTACACATAAGTTAAATTATAGCTCTTTCAAGTTTTGTGGTACAGGCTATCTTTTGACTTATGGCAAGCCCTTTATAGCCTCGTTTTCTGGACAGGTTGATCACTAAGTTTTTAAAGAAATAATCACAGCATGGAGGCTGAAAGATAATTAACCATTTGCTATTTAACAAACAAAAAACCCATATTACTTAGAAAACCATAACACTTATTAAAATTTCAGTTCATAATGATTTATCAATTACTTTTACTTCACATGTACCCTGTACAACAAATCTAACATATTTTTGTTAATAGCTGTATATTCATGTTGCTAGAATTCAATCATTGTGACATAATATCACTGAAAGTATTTTTATTATCCTTAATACCATAACACTAACAGATTGTTAACGGATTTGTGATGATTTTTTATCAAAGAAATCTTAAAGGATTTTATTTGAAACAGAGCTAGAATAAAACCCAGATTTCGTTAAATCACACAAACTTAATCCTCATTAAGATAAAAGATACCAATGTAGTCAGTTAGATAGTGCATGAAGTTTAGCCTTTACGACTTCTATGTTGTCCGTTCAGATAAGATAGTACCAGGATTATCCTAATTACAAGTCTTTGGAGAGTTCGCAAATCAGTATAAAAACTAAAAAGCTGACGAAAGTTAATATGTTTATTTTGTAATCTCACACTTATCTACGAAATATAATCTGAAGTTCGTTTGAGGGATAAGACTTTAATTATATATCCTAAGTGCAAGCTAGTGAATAATAAGACGGTGACGATATGATTGGATTAGGCTGATATTGACAGTAAACCAATCAGAAGGACGGATTTATGTCGCATACATGTCGTATGCCGAGTGGCTATGTCATCGCCCTCGTGTCCAACGAGCCCTTGTTCTCGCTATACTTTGATTGTTATACCAAACACTATTAGTGACAAGCCTAGTTAGATCAATTTGTAGTTTTTTGACGAATTTACTAAGACGATGATAATTAGGTCAAGAAATATGAAACAACTTATTGCTTAGTGTCTACCATTTGGCCTCCATTCTAGATTCACCTTGCAGATACAGGAAAACTTAATTAAAAATATTCACAAACGTAAGGAACTTTTTAAAATGCTTAGTAATTTTTTTTTAGAATTCTATCAAAATGCCATTCTTTTCATCACATCCTCCCCTACAATAGTTAATCAGATGTCAACTTTACGTTGAACAATATAACGTGGCTTCTCGTCTACTGCTACTGCGGTGTCACAAGCCTTATCTACATACTGCATCACTTAATCATTGGTATGATTGACCTGAAAAAGGAAACACAAGAATTTTAAACACCACAGCTGAAACTTTTACTAAAAAAATCTAAACACAATGAAGGTAGTACATTTTTTAAGTCATGTGTCCATTCTGATATATGTGATGGATGAACAATGTCTTTTAAAACCGACATAGCTCTCAAATAGGGAGAAACAAAACACGAAAAGGAATAAACCGTTTAAACAGAAGTAAGACAGCAATAAATGTAAATGCAAACGCAAACATAATAGATCCTTGTATAACATGCCTTGCATGCTAAAGAACCATTGTGCTGCTTTTAAAATTAAATTAGAAATCAATCAGTTCGGAATCTACATCAAAACGCATACAGGTCTTTACAGGGATGTAAAATCACTGTGCCTAAAGGATAAGCCCTGGGCTCAATTTCATAAACGCGACAGGCGACAGGTGACAGTGACAATTCGTTATGCATTGCTTGCCCATTACGATGTTAAGTCTGTAAGTCTGTAGCGTTACTTGTCCACACAGTAATGTACTGCGAATTGTCACTGCCAGCAGTGGCCTGTTGCGTTTATAAAATTGGGCCCTGGTCCCCAATTCTAGTACTAATCGATATTCATCCCACGTCAAGATATGTCAAATAATGATAGATTTCGAATAGAACAGTTCCTTACAGCTCTACTAAGGCAACAATTTGCCCCGCTAAGTAAGGTTCAGTGGGCGAGTGTCTACGGTCTCGGAACTTATGCTAATTTTACACGGGGGGGGGGGGGGGGATTAAATACGGACTACCTTAGTCCATCACAAATAAAAAAAAACTATGACAAATATGCCATTGACAGCTTACTTGTCAATGGCGGCGTTCCGAATCGCATCTACACCGCACACAGCGATTACAGCGCTGACGACCCGGTCCGACCGCTCTGAGCGCTATAAAGGTGATTCGGAACGCCGCCATTGACGTACACAACACACATCAAAAAAAATATCCATGTGCTTTGCTGGAGTTCATCCATAGCGAATTAGATAGTACTTTTATCTCGATGTGTTCGTTCTAATTTGTGTTAGTACTGTGCTGTCCACTCTACTGCTTCGCTGTTCTGCCCCGTGTGAAATCAGCATAGCGTGAATTCCAACGTACCTCCATTGTAACCCTGTCCGGAAGCCCCGGGGCCTCAGTGCAGGCGCTTGAGCTGCTCGTAGGACAGGAAGAAGATGATGTTCCAGGGGCCCATGCGCAGCCACGTAGGCACGAACCCCTTGTACAGCGCCTGCGGGCCCTCGCTGCGGACCGTCTGGGAAACGAAATACTTTACTCGGTATGGGGTTCGAAGCAAAGGGTCGTCCGCAAGATATGGTCAACTATTCAACTAATATAATAGTGGTAAACTTTGTTTTTTTGTTTGTATGTAGGGTAATCTCTGTAAGTACTGAACCGATTCCTAAAATTCTAGACTAATAGAAAGCTACACTATCCCAGACGGACATAGGCTACTAACTTTACACAAACGAAGTCGCGTGCGTCCGCTAGTGTACAATAAAATAAAATTTTTGGTCACTGTCACAAATCCCGTATTTGTGACAGTGATCTAAAATACCAATACCATTATTTACCAATATTTTGAATGGATCTTCAAGAACGTCGTCACACATATTTTGGGTTTTTTACTGCTTTCTTTGTCACATTTTTTCTTTGACAAAATTTCATTTAGTTAGAGCACATTAATTCCGAAACAGTACCCGAAATCCTTAAATGTATTACAATTTATCATTTACTGATAATTATTTTTAAAGAATTGTCTAACGCTACCTCAATAAATGCTGTATGTTAAAAACCTCCCTTCTCCCTTACTGTTAGAGTGAATATAGCGAGGGTTTTAAAAATATGGTCGTGATCAGTGTTGCCAACTTAGTTTTGTAGAAGTGGCCAGGAATGTTGGAAGAAGTCACTAAGTTCATGTAAAATTGAGCTCAAATGTCGCTAAATGCATGGAGCTCTGGCCATAAGAAATCTCTAAAATGTATGAAACACTTCCAAAAAAGTCGCTAACGTAGTCTCAAAAACCGCCAGATCTACAGCCAAAGTCGCTAAATATATAACTCTGCACGTGCGATCACTAACCCGTAGGAAGCAGTCGATTGTGCCTTTGTATATCTTCTCACAGGGCGACGAGCTGTTCTTCACGTTTCTTTGGTTCATCATCCGCGTCTGAAAACGAAAAGCGACGCATTGAGTAAAAACGTTATTTAGACAAAACCGAGTAAGCACAATAGGAACGAACACCCGGGTTCTGTAGAATTATCGTATAGAGACGGCCCCTTGCGATCTCAATTTAGCCTTAACATGGACATAACACGGGCCATCATGTTAGGATCAATGCGCTTAAATAATACAAGATAGTTTAGGCTATTTCAGTTGTCATTAAATGATATATACCGGAAGTTTTCTGGCGTAAAGATATGTAATAGATAACAGAATAACAGTTTCTCTTGCCGTTACTTTCACACTCTCTCCAATGTTAATGTAACGATTATCGTCTCTTATTACCACAGAATAAGGAAAATATAGTCTTGTAGTCTGACCTTATTACACACTAACCCCAATGTCATTCTTGCATCATGCAAGTTGCATGATAAATGTCGCTTTAGTTTTGTCACACTTATCTCAATTTAAAAAATGGTCTCAGTATATGTCACACCATTTTTTAAGCTTCGCTCAAGCTTAGACTGTAGCATTGTTCATTTTTTTCTGGCGTCATCCTTACCCACTCCAATGTCACACTCACGCATTCGATTGTCACTTAAGAAATCTGTTGCAGATCTACACAGTCAAACAGGGACTAATTTCATAAACGCGACAGGCGACAGGTTACAGTGACAATTCGTCGTACATGACTGTGTCGACTAGTAACGCTACAAACTTACAGACTTAACGTCACAGTGGGCAAGCAATGTATACCGAATCGCCACTGTCACCTGCCGCCTGCAGCGTTTATGAAATCGGGCCCAGGTCAAAAAGATCTACAAGTTATGACTCTATCATTAAGAGAGTAAAAAATACAGCAGATTTTTTTGAACTCATCAAGTATTCAGCCACTCGTGCCTAATGCTGTCATTGAAAACGCGTCAGAACAAGCCAGTCACCCTGATGACGTCGAGCGGCGTGCTGGCGACGGCGCTGCCCAGGCTGGCCAGCAGGCTGGAGACCAGGTGGTTGGCGGGCGTGTCGCCCAGCGCGGGCTGCAGGCGGTGCTTGCAGGCGTCGTACACCGGCAGCTCCACGGCCGCGATCACGGCCGCGCGCTGCGACGTGGCGCCCACGCCGCGCCACAGCCCGCGCACGCCCTCCACGCGGTAGATGTCCACGAAGCAGCGCACCAGGTTGCGCTTCTCGTCGCCCACCTGCCCGCAAACGTACCGCTCAGTTTGACCATCAAATGCTGATTTAAATAAAATAAATATTTCGGGACGCTACAGAAATGGACGAAGTCCCGGACTGAGCAAACCTCGTACTTTACCACGCAACACGCTGAGCGCTCTATGACGACCATACTATTCGTCAAAAAAACATTTGCCCCTGACGGGAATTGTACACGGAACCTCTAGCTTCGCAATCAGGGACACTAACCATAGACTATCTGATCGTCAACATAACAAGGCACCTTAGGATGCCATCAGAACCCACCTGCATCCGGACCTTCAGCACGTCGGTGGGGTTAGCGATGGCGCTGGACAGGCCGCCGGCGAAAGCCGCGCAGAAGGTGTTGGTGGGCAGGTGCTCGATGGCGCCGCCGTCCGCGCGCCGCTGCGCGAGCGCCTTCTTCAGCGAGTAGTACGTGCCGAACTTGATCGTGCCGTACGTCGCTTGCCGGAGCACCGCGGGCCATATCCTGGAAAAGACGCAGAATAGATAGAACCTTAAAACATAAATTTATTTATTTAAACGTCACCATTTAAATTTCTTCTTTCGACATCATCTTAAATACTTAGTTAAGATGTAAAAATAACATTGTAATTTTGATTCATTACAAAAAATTACACTTCTTTGAGTTTCTTGCTGCTATGTTCTCATCAGTTTTTTACGAACCCGTGGCATTATTTTGACATTCATAAGCGCTTCCAGTAAGCCTAATCTGAATAAAGATATTTTAACATGACACCATCATCCATAAATACGTTACTCTCATTAGGTAGCCAAATGTGACAGCCAGAGTTAAAAAGATAAACAAAGTGTGACAAAGCGGACGAGGGTCGTGAAATCTTCAAAAATTGTGTGACGTAATTTTTGGATAACCCCTCATCATCATATCACATTTGGGCATAGGCCTTCCCAAGGGATCTCCACGACATCGACAGTTAGTCTTATGCTGCGCGTATCCATCAGTTTCCTGTGATCCTCACCAGACCATCAATCCCCCTTGTGGGAGGCCTAAAGGTAACGCAACGAGAGTTGAAATGAATGATTTCACACAAGACTACACAGCATCATAGAAAACAAAAAAATTAAAAAATCTAAAGAAACTTTCTGGTACACACATCCCATACAGTACCAATGTGCGTGACCCAAAACTTTTGTTGCCTTATCTCAGATCTCTCCACATTTTGTGGAGCATGTTCCAGGTCCCACGACGCCTGCTTGTCAGCCGGTTTGAGGGTGACGGCGAGGTGGGTTTTAGTTAGGGTATACCCCCCACTCTGGGGGGAGAGTCCCACATATCCCCAGAGCCGCTCCAGGCAGGGGGAAGCTTTCCCAACACGACAAAAAAAGATCTCTCGACAACTTTTCCACCTCAACGGTCATAAATATTTCGAATTCGGACCTACAACGATTTTACACTTTTATTCTAAAAGATTTAAATAAATAAATATCCCTGAACAATTCACACCAATTGACCTAGTTCCAAACTAAGCAAAGCTTGTGCTATGGGTATTAGACAATGGATAAACATACTTAAATAGATAAATACATACTTAAAAACGCATAACATAACATCCATAAGACTCGGGTAAAAACATTCATATCCATCATACAAACATTTGCCCCTCCCCGGAATCGAACCCGGAACCTCAAGCTTCATAGTCAGGGTCACTAACGACTAGGCTATCTGGTCGTCTAAAAAGAATCATGATTTGTGAATGGAATACCGTAGTGTTTCTAATATTATAGCTTCACAGCAGTGACGGGTACGTTAACAGACGAGAGACAACACGTCATTAGTTTGTCACCAAAACATTGGGGTCTATTTTCATTCGCAAGCCAACATGACTCAGCCTGAGTGAAATTTTTGGGATCGAAAATGAAAATGAAAATGAAAATGAAAAATTTATTTTGCAAGTAGGCCATATAGGCTCTTTTACATGTCTGAATCTACTAGCGCTTCGGAAAATGGAAGAATCTGCTGAGAAGAAACGCCGCAAGAAACTCAGCAGTTTATCTTTTTTTTTCTTCTCTTTTGAAAACAAGATTACAGAGCAATATACACAATCATAACAATAGTTCACATAAAGTGTGAAAAAAAAAAAGATAATAAATAGCACAGCAAGCTTTAAGCATATTGAACGAACTGGCACTAGTACAGATTGACCAAGAGATGTATAGGGTCCCCAGGTCAAAGAAATTAGAATCGGGATGTATGTGGTCCCTGATCAAATACTTAGTCTAAATAACTTAGAGATGTATAGTCTCTAAGGGTCAAAACAAATTAATTACCTTAATCTATGCTTAGCAGAGGTGTAAAACGCCTCCACGGTCAAATTGTACAATATTACTTGGAGATGTATAGTCTCCGAATGTCAAAAGAATATAAGAATAAAAATATTCATGTCAAAAAAAAAAATTGGTGAAAATCCAACAAAATCAGTAATATAACAATAACAACTCAATATATGTCTATATTTAGTTATATATATAAATATAAATAAATAGACAACACGATGAAGTCTCCCACATCAAACCGCATTTAAGTACCTACATTTTAGGCTTTTTGAGAATTACATTAGTCTTTGCAGCATGAATAGTCCGGACCCCACAAACAGCACCCGATCACGAGTATGACGCGTATCTCAGCCATCGTCTCCCTCAACCATATTGCAGGGAAGGTGGCGACCCGATCAACGACGCCACCGTAAGCAATGCCCCTTAAGCGAGCATGACATACTCAAGCAGTACGACTACAAAAGAGAAATTGAATACGGCTCGTCTGGCGAGAAACATCACAATGTGCTCCAAAATAATATTTACACTTTAATAGGATGTCATACATAATTACCTAATAGGAATAAAATTAAGTGATAAAAAAAAAAGATTAATGCTTAGAAATGTCACAAACATACAATTATTTATTAAAGTCAAAGATATTTAAATTAAATAGTGAACAGCCGATATTTAAATTAAATATTCACGCCTTTAGAACTGGCCAAGTCAAATCGTCGCATATATATTCGTCGACTTTGTAATAAGCTTTTTTCAATAGCGTGTTTTTAATATACCTCTTGAATGCATTTAGAGGTAATTCCCATACATCCACAGGCACTTTATTATAGAACCTCACGCAGTTCCCTAGAAAGGATTTGCTAACTTTTTTTAAGCGGAATTTGGGTACAAAAAGCTTATCATATCGGCGAAACTAGCAAAAAAAGTTGGCCGACTACAGAAAATTCTCACAATGCACTAATTGCCTATTACGCGTTGAAAATGAAGACGCGTTCAAAATAAATGTTTATCAGATGTTGAGAGCGCGCCAAAACATGAAACACGCAATTCCTATCGGTTTTGCCCCGTTTGTTGTTTGCTGTGGAATTGTTCCAAACATGTTTACGCCGTTTTGTACAGCCAAGGAATTAAATTTCCAACCCACCTAAGGTTCAATAGCATATAGCAAACTGTCACCATAAGAGCTATAGAGCAAGGCGTTAGTTTGACATATCGACCTTAATGCATTGCGAATGTCAGACGACATTTCAACGAAATGGGTAGGGAATTAAGTTCCTTGACTGT
The DNA here is from genome assembly GCA_963691745.1 of Ditula angustiorana. Lineage (NCBI taxonomy): Eukaryota > Metazoa > Arthropoda > Insecta > Lepidoptera > Tortricidae > Ditula > Ditula angustiorana. The sequence goes on from OY829473.1 coordinate 879,122, forward strand.
ACGTATAGTATCACAATTGCGACCGAATAGCTTAGTGGTTAGTGACCCTGACTACGAGCTAGAGGTGGTGGATTCGATTCCCGAGAGGAGCGAATGTTTGTATGATGAACATAAATGTTTGTGCCTAAGTGAGATTCAGACATATTGGAACAAAGGGATCACGACGGGCCACAACCGTGGAAACTCTTGAGTAAGAACCACTTCTCGACTGGTCCGAAACATGTCGAGCAATACCTCGGCTTTAAATACGTGACAGATCCGTTAATTTTAATAAATCACATAGTCGACCAAGTAATTGCTTGTAATTTGACCAGTAATTTGACCACTTTTCGACCGTATTATCAAGGTATAAGGTTCAAAAGTAGTCAAGCAATTACTTGGTCGTCTATACAATAATACGAGTAGGCGGGAAAAAAACGTCCGAAGAGTTCTTGTTTTGAGAAATCAAACTACCTAGTTAAGTAAACAAAATGCAAGTTTTTTTCGCTTAAGAAACGTACGATCTGATCAACCTCCTTCCTCCTCCTCCCTCCTTCCTTCAACTAAAACGAAAGATCGGTTTCCGCAGATATGAAATTGCATTACATTGATCGAAGATATATTCTTTTTTCCCCGTGTAGGTCAAAATGGCTCCTATGGCCCTAACACGACTGGCCAAGTTTAATTTATCTCTATCTGCGTCCCTTTCTTATGACACTAGTTAGACAGAGACGCAGGGAGGGGTTAAACTAAACCTGGGCTGTCATGTTAGGACCGCTAAGGCCTACTGTCCACGTAGCTGCAAGTCAGACGCGCGCTTTCATGCGCGTCATTTTGCGCTTGCGTGCCGACTACATGCATAGTTAAATTTTATGTGTATAGGTTTATACTTAAGTTTTAGGTCGTCTCTTGTTAAATGCCAGCCACGTTATCACCTCTAACTTAAGGTGAAGGCTAAAAATCTGCATTTTTACATTCTTGGCCTATTCATAAACGAATGACATTTTACATAATGTTTCTTAACATATAAAAGGCGACGGACTAGGTACAGTCAAGGAAATTGAAACACGTACCACCGTAGAACCTAGTTGAAGAGACATACGCATGGCATTTGTATGACATAGCGTGGCGTTTAACGCGTCGCGTCATTGCGATAGGGTTCTAAGGTGGTACGTGAATATATTTTCCCTACTATACGCACTGTTTACAAAGCCCCTGTATCTAGAGACTTGAAATTTACAACGTGTATTCCTTAGAAAAGGTCCCCTAAGAAAGGATTTTGGAAAATCCACCATGAACGGCATTAGGCAGGAGAGTGGGAGTTAGTAAGCAATTAAAATATCGCGGACGAAGTCGCAGGGAAAAGCTAGTTTGTAATAATGAATGAAGTAAACCCGCATTTATCTTTATTATGCAAAGGGTTCAAATATCGCAATCTAATCTGGTAGACCGTGACAATGATTATCATTCACTGGTTCGTGAAGTTCTGTACTACGATAGTGACAAAGTAAACAGATTAAGGAATTCAAAGCTGTCAAGAGTGAGTCGCAGTCGCGATAGTAAGGTTCCGATAAACATATTGATGTTAGGCTGCGTTTCCACCAGAGATGTGCGAGGATGCGTAGCGAGGGATGTGTTTGTAAAAAACCAATAAAATTTCTTCATTTACCTCGCCTTGGTCAGCACAGCTCTGGCGGAAACGGCACAGCGGAGCTAGATTTTTGCGCATACAAAACAAGCGAGGGATGTATACGAGGGATGTGTGCGAGGTATGTGTGCGAGGGATGTGTGCGAGGGATGTGTGGGAGGAATGTGTTGCGAGGGATATGTGTGAGGTTTGAACCGCACCCCCGTCGCTTGGCAACGCATCCTCGAACCACACATTAATGCACATTTTCACCGCTCCGCTACACATCCTCGTAAATCCACGTCGGGCAAGTAGGTCATCTGATGATAAGTGACCACCAACGTCCATAGACAACCGCTGTACCAAGGAGATTGCAGATGTGTTGCCAACCCAGAGGGCTTAGGCTAAGGTAGAACACCTCTTGTGCCAGTAGTAATGTCACCGGCTGTCTTGCTCTCCACGCCGGAGCACAACAGTGCCAGCGCTGCTTAGTGGCCATCGATATAAGAAGGCAATAGATCTGCCTACTTGTTCGGATTGTTACAAGCCTAGCGTCACCACTTTGCGACGGGGTGAAGCAGGTGAAGAGGGGCTTTCAATATTTAGCCATTGGTTCAACTCTGACTCTTATCGCAAGTGAATAAAAGTGTTGCTAAGTTTTCTAACTAGCAGCGACGCAGGCGTCGGATAGCAGAACTAAAAATATGACGCCAATTTAAAACGTACAAAACGCAGAGCTGTTTACTTGACAATTGGCATAGACAGTTTTATTCAGGTTATCCAACATAGTCTACCAAATAGACTATGGTCGGCTACGCTGCCACTGCGTTGTACACAGTTCTAGTTTTTTCATTTCGATGTTAGTGGCCAATTGCAACTAATTGACCAAAGTCAAACTAAATCTGCTAATTTTTTCATAAAAAATTATGGTGATCTACAATTTTTTTTACACTCTTATGCCATTCGGTTGGCGAGTGGATGCCATATTACGTCACCTTCTGACTGCAACGACTGAGGCGGATGATAGCACGCACTAAAGTCTCTCGTCAGAAATGTTTACAGCTAAAGATATGATAAGGAATAGGTAGTCTACTCTATTTACAATACAACAATAAAATAATTATGACGGGGAAGTTTGTAATGACTCTATCTCGTCATTAAGAGCTTGAAATAAATCTATACCTAAATAACAAAATTAAGTGCTGTTCTTTGATAAGCGCATGAGTTGAGAACGGCTGGACCTTTTTGGCTAATGTGTGCTTTCAAATGTTGGTATTAGTCCTAATGAGATTCTTGAGGACCGAAAAATTGGAAAAAAATCCCTGGAAACTTTTCAAATTCGAGAATACTGAACGTTCTTATTTCTATGGAATTCGGACTATAATATCGTAGACTTTTTCGTGACACTACGTACATTAACGATTTTTGCAAAAATATTACTGAGTGACGCGAATAATGAGCAATAGAACGTTAATCAACATTTTTTTAATTTTTGTCACTTTGTCGGTTCGTTTGTGCGCGCATCACGCAAACGCCACACATGATCCCCCAACAGTGAGTCTCTAAATACAATTAACTGAAATATGTGAATCTTTATACTGAGCAACATCATCATCATCATCATCTCAGCCACAAGAAGTCCACTGTTGAACATAGGCCTCCTCCATGGATTTCCAAAGTGGCCGGTTGGAAGCAGCATGCAACCAGCGCCTTCCTGCTACCTGTATGAGGTCAATCGGACCATCTTGTGGCTGGTCGTCCTACGCTGCGCTTGCCAATACGCGGCCGCCATTCGAGAACTTTTCGACCCCCTCGGCCATCAGTTCTCCGTGCTATGTGCCCTGCCCACTGCCACTTCAACTTGCTAATCCTAATAATACTTGCGAATACTGAGCAACGCTCAGTGTTTATTTCATTAAAATCAACCCACAGCATCAAAAGATTTTCAATTTTAAAGTTTACTTACAAACTTTATAGCACAGATAGATAGATAGAGTATTAGCATATTATCATACTCGTAGATTTAAGCCAATTGTTGCTAAGCACGCTATCGATGTTGTACATACAAATAATGTTGCGATGTATATATCCGGTCGTAACAAGGCTTACAAGTCTATTAGTTTGATTGTACAGTCAAGGAAATTGAAACGCGTACCACCGTAGAACCTAGTCGAAGAGACATACGCATGGCATTTGTATGACATAGCCTGGCGTTTCACGCGTCGCATCATTGCGATAGGGTTCTAAGGTGGTACGTGAATATATTTCCCCTACTGTACACGCCATAGAAGTATAGTTAGGGTGGTCAATCCTGTATTTTATTTTATTTTATTTTATTTTATTAGATATAGGTTTACTGGACGTCCCGTTTTTCAGCTATAACTTTTGCCGTGTCCTGTATTTTAAAAGACAAATACAGGACCAAGTCATACAGTAAAGGCGTTGTCCTGTAATTTTTCCATGAATCCTGTAATTTTAGATCACATGTCCAGTCGCCCTAACGTGACTGGTCAAGTTTAATTTATCTCTTCTTTTTATACAACATAGGACAGCAAACAAGCAAGTGGGTCACCTGATGGTAAGTGATCACAACCGCCTATAGACACTTGCAACAACAAAGCGAGTGCAGATGCGTTGCCAACCCAGAGGGCTAAGGTGGAATACCTCTTGTGTCAGTAATTACACCGGCTGTCTTGCTCTCCACGCCGGAACACAACAGTGCAAGCACTGTTGCTTTAGCGGCAGGATTAGCGAGCAAGATGGTGGTAGCTATCCGGACGGACCTTGCACAAGGTCCTACCACCAGTAAACCTCCATCTGCGTCCCTTTCTTATGACACTAGTTAGACAGACACAGGGAGGGGTTAAACTAAAGGGCTGTTGTAGAGGTATGTCACAATAGAGAGATCTCTCACCAGGACCCCAATTCTCGGGTCATGCGAGACGCTATCTCGCATGCCACATACGTCAAAAATGACAGATTTCCTTGGGATTTGACAGTTATTCTCGTGCGAGATGAATCTCGCATGATCCCAGAATAGGGGCCCAGGCGGTGTTATGCCTGGGGACCGAAGTCCGAAGGATGAAAGTTGGAAGTTGTATATATGCGTCCGTGTTACGAAACTTCGTTGGTGTTAAATAGCGCATGTCAGTTGGTTTCCTCTCCTCAACACTAGATGGCGCTAGAGTCGCCACACTGTCATGTTAAGGCCGATGTAAAATAAGCGCAATGAATTAGCCACCCTAACACCCTAAGTATAGTACTCTTACTGCTATAGCACTTATAGCTTATGGCGTTATGGCGTATCAAGGCGACGTTCTCCGTAATCGTCTTAGGTACACAAAGTTCAGGGACATTAGATTATGGGGTCTACCATGCCATATACATACATAGATAAGATAATACTTATGTAACTTTGGGTGTGCAGAATTCATGCGTACGCCCCTAAAAGATACGATATCCTGTGCAATTGTACTGTGAATATGTTAAGAGGAGTGTGAACCCAGCCCGAAAAAGAGCTCCCCATACAAACGGCGATAACGTTTTCCACCCTCTAAATCTTAACCTATGGCAATGGGTTTTTGGTATGTTGTCATTATGCCTTGGGAACTAGGTTTGTATGTTTTGATTTTTTAAATATTCTACATACATTTGACAATATTTTCATTTTAGGAGTTTCATACAAAACAATAAAGCGTCAATATTTTTGTAAGTATTAAGAATATTCAAAAAATCAAAACATACAAACCTAGTTCTAGGGCGTAATGATAACAGATAAAAAAATCATGGTTATAGGTTTTGAGGGTGGAAAACGTATCGCCGTTTGTATGGAGAGCGCTGGGTTCACACTCCTCTTAAGCAAAGTTAGAAGATTCCATAAATGTGAGTAAAAGTCGCATATCTAACTGAAAAGGCGTTTTAAAATCAGACAAATTAATGTGTTAAATGGTTTCCTAATTAGCGTGTTGCTCAGACACAAAGGCCTCTGCCAGCTCTCTCTGACTTCTATTAAGAGGAGTGTGAACCCAGCCCGGAAAAGCGCTCCCCATACAAACGGCGATAACGTTTTCCACCCTCTAAACCTTAACCTATGGCAATAATTTTTTGGTATGTTGTCGTTATGTCTAGGAACTAGGTTTGTATGTTTTGATTTTTTTAATATTCTTCATAGATTTGACAATATTTGCATTTTAGGTGTTTCATACAAAACAAAAAAACGTCAATATCTTTGAAACTATTAAGAATATTTAAAAAATCGAAACATACGAACCTAGTTCTAGAGCATAATTACAACATACCAAAAAATCATGGCAATAGGTTAAGGTTTAGAGGGTGGAAAACGTTATCGCCGTTTGTATGGAGAGCGCTGGGTTCACACTCCTCTTAAGATTTGCACAAATCAGGAAGTCTGGGGGTTAAAGAAACTAAAAAACAGACAAGTGTTGTACGATAACAAAAAGTTTGGAGACCTTCGCTGTACAGGCGGCATTGTTGACAGAGGAAAACTCACCCGCAGTAGAGCGCCTTGATCCCCTCCTGGCGCGAGGTCTTGACGAAGCAGTCCACCATGCCGGAGTAGCGCAGCTCGACATGGCGCGGGTCGATGGCCTGCCCCTGGATCTGGAGACGGGTCTTGGTCGTGTCGATGGGGAACGTCCCTGGGACACGACACACAATACGAATGTCAAAGTCATCAATGAAAATGTTTAAAATAGTTCTCGCTTCTGACTGACAGTTATCACTCAGCGCAAACTGCTTATGATACAAATTCCCACCTGCTTTTGCGGGTGGTAGGACCTTGTGCAAGGTCTGTCCGGATCTCTACCACCATCTTGCTCGGTCATCCAGCCTATAAGCAGCAGTGCTTGCACTATTGTGTTCCAGTGTGGAGAGCAAGACAGCCGGTGTAATTACTGGCACAAGAGGTATTCCATCTTAGCCCTCTGGGTTGGCAACGCATCTGCAATCTCTTTGGTGTTGCGAGTCTCTATAGGCGGTGGTGTTCACTTACCATCAGGTGAACTACTTGCTTGTTTGCCTTCCTATTTCATAAAAAAAAATATATATGGGATCAAGTGTTCCTTTGGTGGAGTGCACATTTGGAAATTTCCTCATTAAAGGAGTACAAGGGGGATGAAGACATGTGCAAAAGCTAATACAATATAAAAGAATTACTAGTGACAAGGCCTTGCTGTCGCCAGTTGCTGTTTATAGAATGATGAACAGGCTTGATCAGGGTAGTACCACACTCTCTCAGAACACCTGCTAGAGTAGTAGCGTGCTTGGGTTTGTTATGGTGAGTGTATGGGCCCTATATGATTACCCCTGAACTTCTCTAAGTCATGTTTTTTTTTATGGGAGAGACCTTGAACAATTTTTGTTTCAGAGCTTGTGTATTAAAATAATAATTAAGTAATGTTAGACTTAAATGTTTGTCATGCTAAATCTGTATGCATAGTTACACTCACGACTCCAATCAAGTTAATAGTTAATCGCCGTTCTTAAAATTATCTTATCTTTGTTTATCCGAGTGTGTGAGGACCGTGGAATTTAAATCCCAAAGTGTGTGCATAGGTTATGAAAAAAACTTGAAACTAAAATTATAAAATAACTCACCAAATTCAGCTACGATCGACGCCAGACCGCCGTAAATAAACGGCCTCCAGTCTCTATCTCCCATTAGAACCACGCACTAACACAATTTAAAATTATTTTAAGTGTTTATTAAAATATTTTGCGAATACGTTTGTCTGGTTAAAAAATCCTTTAAATGAATACTGCACTTGGTATATTACACAGCCGCAGACAATGTTTGATTACAATAAATGTCTAATTTACAAGACACTTACGAAATCAATTTCAAAAATTCGCACATATTCGCTATAATCGCACGACATACAGCACATTTCGCCATTGCACGTCACAAACTAGCTCAGTGTTGCTAAGTTATTGTAAGTAAAAATGGCTAAACATTTTTTTAAAGTCTCCAATGTATATTCGATTATCCGCATCGAAAAATTTGCTAGATAGAACCAGAACAGGTTAAAAAGCTGCTATATACGTTTTCGTTAAAACTTTTATTTTCTAAACAAACTTCTTGTTGAAAAAAAAAATAATTTAAACAGTTTATATCGCGTGTATTGCAACGAATCTAATTCCCACACGCGATATAAACCGTTGAAATTGTTTTATTACAATGTCTACAAGTCGCACAAACGTAAGAAAAAAAAACTTCTTGTTGACAGTTTTTGACAAAATTTTAACTAAAAATTCCATGGCCTCCTCATCGCTCGTTTGTCTTCCTGTTTTATATAAAAAAATACATACTTAAATACATGTAAAGTTAATAGATTCAGGCGTCACTGACGGGTCCATTTCAACAAACTGGAACAAATTGCCTTGCCACTCCACAAAACTAGAACTGTGCACTTGCAAGAGGCATATATAATAAACCTTTATTTTTGATGCAAAACCCATTCTCCTTCGCTTCAACACGAAATAACGTATTTCACACAAACTCAACTATAAACCACCCCTACCAAACATTTTTTCTTTTCGAGGTACGGTAGCCTAGCATGAACAAATTATTACTGTTTCTGTAATGTATGATAATATCTCTTATATAAAATAACCTGACGTGGTAAGTAAAATGATAAATCACGATATTCTAGATTTCAGCTATAGTAGCTAGAAAACGTGTTAATTTTAGCTAAAAGGGAGCTATTTTGGCAACACTATGCTTTCTTTTTTTTATTTATCCCTGAGCAAAAGCAAAGGAGGTTTACTCTGTACAGCCGAATTTTGTGTTATACGATGGGGGCGGTTAGATCAATTTATCAAAATAGAACTAAAGCATCTCGGCTGTTCATGGAAAAACTATAGTGTATAATAGTGCAGTGCATCTTTTTCTCTTAACGCCAATTTTTAGGAATTTTCATGGATATTTCGCCAAATCACCATAAATGTGACCTACGTAATCCTACGATTAGAAAAAAAAACTTGCTGTCAAGCAAACGTCAACTTCACGATTTTTACGTCAAATGATGTCAACATTTGTCAACATTCAACAATCTTCACCTTACCGCATCGAAGAACCAAACGAAATAATTTTTCTACTTTAGTTCAAAAGTTAATCTACTTATTAAGATTTTACTCGAAGATCGTACCTACGCGTAAGTATTACTATTGCTGACATAATATTTAAGGTGCATAAGTTCCCATTCAGAGTAATAAAATACCAGATGTTGAGCTCCTCATAGTATCTAGCTCGATGTATTTCACTAATTAAGTCTTCAATTTTAGTATTTAACACGTCTCGTGGGTGTTGACTGTGACCTAAATGATATTTAGTGAGGTGTGGCTTCACAATCTATAATTATGATTAGTTTGAAATATAATAAGACTGAAAGTTAAGTAGTGTTTTAGTTAGATTCTAATTGAAAAACTTTACAAACCAGTTCGACGCATAATTATTAAAACGCTTGTGGTATATTTGACTCTTAAAGATCAATGACTTTGTGCATTTAAAACATAATATATTTAGCCTTTTGACACTTTATACCAGAAATGCAAAATGCCAGATTTGCAGAATGTCAGATTAGCAGAATGTCGGATTAGCAGAATGTCAGATAAGTGTACATAGTACATGTGTGCAAAGAGAAACAAAGCAATTATAATTAAGTAAAACAAAAAATAGAAAAGGTAAAGTTAAGCTACATTAAAGTTTAAATCATGATGAGATGAGACTGGAAGCATTATCTCTTTGATTTTCTTTTTTCTCGTTTAATCTGCTATAAGTCCTCAAACTATGATCAGATGGGTTGTGAGATGCAAAATGGTATGTTGACTTAAGGCCACTACCCTAGGCTCACCCTAGTCATCTTACCAATTGCCAATAGTTAACAAACATTACTTAAAAAACAATTTACAAAGGTAAATTGTTTTTTAAGTAATGTTTGTTAACTATTTTCCGTGTGGTTTTCAATAAAGAGTATTTGTCTTGTCTTGTCTTGTTTTGTCTTGTCTTTTATCATTGAATGGCTATTTTTAATTTTATTATTAAATAGCACTGAGATACAACTTCCACTGAGCTGAAAAAAGACTTATTTTTCCTAGTCTGCCACCTCTTGCAACAGTACCAATTGAAAACTAGTTTTTCAAAGGCAACATAAACAATGTAAGAATGTTTTCTAACTACATAGTAATAAGTGATAACCTGTTTTAAAAATGAACTGTAAACTTTGATCTATGTCTGTTGTGCGTATTTTGCTAGACATTTAATTTATTGAAAAAACCCGTGAAGTTGTAGGCAGTGAAGTAGAACTATGTTTTGTGTGAATGTTTTTTGTTCAATGTGTACTGTATGGCAAAAAATGTGCAGTGTTTTTGGTTCAAATACATTGTTGGATTAATTTTTGTATTTTCTCTGTTTTATATATAGTGTATGTGTGTATGTTTTCATAATATATAGTTTTTTTATTTTTATGCAATTATATAGCCATGCAGCATTATTACTGACATGTAGGTATGTCAAGGGTTTCACAACTCATAATAAAATTAATAAAAGATAAAATGCATTTATTTCAAGACAGCACAAATCCATAAACGATAAGTAACAGAAACTCGGTCTGTCCGAAATTTATATAGTGCATCTTCGGCCGTCTTCTCCTTCTAAACCACTTAACGGATTTTGATGCGGTTTTCACTGTCATTTAGCGATTTTTATAGGGAAGGTTTTATGTGTATTTTATCCCGATTGTACCCTTGTGAAGCCGGGTTGCTAGTTTGAAATATTTTTTATCTACACATATATCATAAATGCTCTATAATGCGTTCAGAAACCGTAGGCAATGACCAGCATTATAACAACCAATATTATTATAAGAATTTTGCTAATTTGTTTCTATATTTGTTCAATTTCATTTTTAATTACATTATTTTAATGTGTACAGTCTATAGATATTTAATAGGTACCCAGCACTAGTAGCTAGTAGCAATGCAGGTCATTGCCCCATGGCTTCTGAACCCATCATAGAGTTCTTATTTAGGTACTTACATAATTAGGTCTTAAAACACTCGTGTGATCCTATTATGAAACTCGCTGGCGCTCGTTTCGTAAAACCACACTCGTGTTTTAAGACCCCTCATTATGCAACAGTTGCAAAAAATACTATTAACGAACTAATATTTTTCGTAGGATTAGAGCAAGATGTACGATGTGCACGCCAACAACCAAAGCCAGCCGAGCACCCCGCCCGCCCCGCCGAAGGTCCTGCGTTTCGACAGGGGCTACGTCACGACCGCGCCCGGGATACTGAAGCTTGTTCAGTTGGTAAGGAACAGCAAACTCTTCTCAGTACTGATTTGAGAAAGCTGATATAGTGAGCATTCACTTGTAATGATTGTAGGGTACATTTTCGAACTTCAATCTTGGATGTAATTTGTATGGCGCCCTTTTGGTAAAAAAAATATGGAAACGGTGATAATTTAAAAGTGTACCTGCCGGTACACGCTTAAAGAACACACATTTTCGCTGATAAGCTTACTCTCTATCACCACTACCAACATTTAGTAAACAAAAAGGCGGGCCATACAAATTACATCAAAGCTAACGAACGTTGCAAAGCACACAAAGTAATTACATACGTTCAGAAACGTAACCCACCTTCCTGGCGTTAAAAAAACAGCGCGCATCGTGAAGGTGTTTAAAACCAGCGAATGCTTGATGTTCTGTTAGAATTCAAGCTCAAACACCGTAGCAGCATCGTTGATAGCGCGACCGGCGGCGCGATCGTGGTGTCTAGTAAATACTCCTCTAGCACCAAAACCAAATTTTTTTTTACGTTCGAACTGTTCCAAAACTTTCCGTAGGTATGTTTCCGTCTAACCATTGTAGTATTTTACCAACAAAAATCAAGCTCATTTTAATAGATTCAGGCGTTACTCTGCAGAAGTCTACTACAACAAACTGGAACAAACCTTGCTACTCCGCGAAACCACCACCTAGTCGCTTGGTTTCACGGAATAGCAAGGTAATTGGTTCCAGAGAATGTAGTGTAAGTTTTTGTCACAATATATCTCTATACAGCGGCGCGTTTTCGCAACGAAATGTTTTCCATGCTCAATGACAAGTTAGCGTACGCGTTAGACGCTTGTTGTGACAAAAAACTTGCACTACAGCTTTTCAGTCTCGTGTTCGTGACCTCCTCAGGCTTGCAACCTGATTGGTTTCATCTGCATCAAAGTGTCCTGGGTGTGGTTCTCGGCCATCTTCTACAACCTGCTGTACTGGATCGCCATCATCATCACCTCGATCCTGCTGCTGTCCTACACCTTCCACGTGGTGGAGAAGCACGACCGCTGGCCCTGGCTAAAGGGAGAGTTCTTCTACTGCTGTGCCGTTGTGCTGATTTACATTGGACTGTCGATATTTGCTACTGTGGTCGGAGAGAGTGGGTATGCTGTTGGGGTGAGTTGACAAATATTTTTCTCCTCAAATATGCTAGGAAATGTTCGGCCTATTTTCAAAGAAAGAGGACATTAATAATGACAATTGTTGACAACGCCGGTTCTTGCCGCATTTGGCCGGCAATGTACTTTTAATATTCTTTAGTTAAACAGCCAGTAGGTTGAACTTTCTGAAGATCTACTGAAAACGGGTGGTGGATAGGTAGTTTCGCGTACTTTTTGCTAGAGGACCAGGCCAGTGTGTCACCTTAAGTACGAACGCGAGTAATTTTGAGAGAATAAAGGGTCTTCGAGACATAAACACGCAAACTTCTCGTCGGCTATCACCCCTTTAAAGTGATGATTTTAAATTTAGAACACATTAAATAATTTGGTCAAATAATAATTAAACATCAAATAATTATTCGGCGTATCTCAAAAGCAAAATCGTCTCAGTACATGAATAAAACATGGTTTCAGTTCTTCGGTTTCTGCGCCATCATCGCGTACGGCTACGACGGCTTCCTGAAATACAGGGCGTGGAAGCGGGGACTCCCACCGCAGTGAACCGACTGACAAGTTGTATGGCCAGCTGATGCGTAGATTAAGCTTAACTAGTTTTTTTTCAATGTCAGTGATCGAAATAGGAAGTGGAATTTTAGGACATCGTACCTTAAATTGCATTTCCTGTTCCAATCATTTGATTATGATTCTATATTGCATTGGCGTGAACGATTTGAATCCATGAGTATAGAGCTTAGAAAAGAAAAAAATCTTGCAACGAGTGTAATTTTTAGGTTTTTCAAAGCCAATTAAAATACAAAAATCGACTTTCAAATGGTAAGGTTTCTTTTGATAAACGCAGTTGATCCTTATGCGATAGACAGTTTTATGTTGTACACGTTAATTAACGGATATACCCATCATTGACGTTGAAACTATAGTGAATATCCGTCACTGGGTTAATTTTTTTTATTTACTAATGCTCTAAAATCGCACGCCAAGTGCAATCTATCTTTAATAAGTATTTTTTTCTGATTTACTCTCCACTTGTTTTTATTAATAATTAAGCTACTTTTACTTTTTGGCATAGCTTGTACTTACACCACACTGAGTTATACTTAGTATATTATTTAATATTTTATTGAGTTAAACACATCTAATGCAAAGGCTCAGTAACCCAGCACGTCCACATATTAATGGGCAAGCTGAAAGCATCAACCGACTCAAGTAATCAAACAGTCACTATGCTGCGATAGTGGATTCTTATACATCTAAGGGAGAAATGGGAAAGGGATCCTCGTGATATTATCTAACCGCGATTAGAATGAAATTGGAGAGTAACATCAGCACACTGTCAATGAAATAGATATAGGAATGAAGCTAGACGCAAGTCTATGAAATGGCAGTGTGCTGACGTTACTCTCCAATCGTATTATAACAGCGGTTTGATAAGAAACCACAGCTGCTTATGGGCATTCTTTAGGAATGCCGACTGCTCCCTCGACATTGAGGAAAGGAAAAAGCAAATAAAAGGGAAGGAGTACCCTCCCTCACAAAAGTTTGGACCTCCGCCATTTTCGGCCTTTGAAGCACTGGATCTAGGGTTGCCAAAATTTTTTCGGTTGAATATAGTATTTTTGAGAATAAGCTTTAAAAATATATAGTACGCTTCAAATAATATAGTATTTTTTTGGAAAGATTAAAAAAGGCAATAGTGTAAGTTTGTTGTATATTTATCTGTTCTATCTATTTTAAAAACGTGACAAGTAGAGATGGGCCGACTATGAGTTTGGCCGACTAGCCGTCTAATCGGCTGGGAAAAAGCAGACCAGTCGGCCAAGCCGATCATTGCTTTCGCTAATGTTCGAGCGGAATATGTAATGTTCGACGCGCCTCATACGTTCACGCGCCGCTTAGTCGGCTTTACCGACTACTCAGCCACTAGTCGGTACATCTCTAGTGACAAGTGCTCGAAATATAGTATATTTGCGTACTATATATTAGTTCAACAGTACGGAGATCCGAAATATAGTATAGTCGACCAAGTAATTGCTTGACCACTTTTGAACCTTATCACTTTGTAATACGGTCGAAAAGTGGTCAAGCAATTTCTTGGTGGACTATACAATACTATATAATATAGTACGGTTGGCAACCCTAACTGGATCCAACCTGTGTAACACTGTATTTATATCTAGTTGGTCGGGTGTAAACGAGCTTTCACTTGCCTCATCTCGCTTTGTCGCTCTTTGCGTTACTTTCTATCTCATTAAGAGGGAAAAAGATGGATTGAGCGACAAGTAGATTTTAAAGCATTGCTTCGATGTGAGCTGTAGGTACCTATTCTGTTTTAGACTACTGTTTTTTTGAGCCATATTATTATTATTCATGGTTATAGATATTATGGGGTATTAACTTTAGTAATTAAGTGAGACACAATAGCTAAAAACTGTTTTTTTAAGGTAAAGAAATCTAGTATTATACAATCAAAAACGACACTATTTTTTCGAATATTAATACAAAGAGTTTTGATAGTTGTATTTAGCATTAAGATGTAATCAAAATCATGTATACAATATAGTGAAGAAAAAATTCCATGACAAATGCACGTTATGTACTTATTTTCTGTCTTCAATTCATGTTGATCAAATCAAAGATACAGGAGTAAATTTTCTCTGTACATATTTTGTATGAAATAAGTATGGATTTCATTTGTTATGGGATTTTTCACTAGAAGCATTTATTTATACTGTTGTATTGTTGTTGCTTTTGTATACAGTGAGAATGTGCCTTAAATGTTTTTAAAGTAGGTACTGCGCACTTAATAGAGTTATCCTTACTAATATTATAAATGTAAAAGTCAGTTTGTTGGTCTGTTAGACTTCGGTTAAACGCTCATTCTGTCGTCAGTTCAGTCCATCATTCTGGTCAGAATGACGAGAGAATTATCGTGTAACCTGTCTCGTGTCGTGTCAGTCTGAACTGATCGTAACCGTGTCCATTTGTCATCATTCTGGCATCAGTCAAAACTATACCGGAATGATGGACTGAGCTGACGCCAGAATGAGCGTGTAACCGATGTCATACGCTTTCACGACCTAACTACTGCATAAATTGTAAAGTTCACGCGAAGTCGCGGGCGGAAGTTAGCTTGTCATAAAAATTACTCGTTTTTTTGTTATTTCTATTTTTAATGTATTCCTGATGCATAGCCTCGATGGTAGATTTTTAAATTTATTCCTTTTTTTGCCAGATTCCCCAATGGACAAATTCTGTTTTGGCCAGGAGTGCGATTTTTGAATATCACCGGGTGACTAAAGCTCGCCAAAATGGCCTTTTTAATAGAAATGCGGCCATTTTGGTAAGCTTTAGTCACCTAGTGAGATTCAAAAATTGCATTTGAATCTCACGGGGTAAGTAAAGCTCACCAAAATAGCCGTTTTTCATAGAGATTCGGCCATTTTGGTGAGCTCTAGTCACCTGGTGAGATTCAAAAATTGCACCCCTGATTTTAGTTTAAAGAAATGCCTTATTTACGGATTGCCCTACTTAAACTATACTCTTACAATACGTTCGGTCAAATTTATGTACATATATGCATGATTCATTTATTTCTGGCAAAATTGGAATCTTCCGACCCGTCTGACCAAAACGGAATTCATCCACAAAGTTTATACTTGAGTTGTTTTTGCTAGATAATCTGTATATGATGAGAAATCTGGCGAAAAAGAACTAAATCCTCTATGACTGGAATGGTCTTGCTTGAAGTCAGACAGACATCCAGATATAGTCCTAGTAATCAATTGTACAAAGAATCTTAAGTGTACCTGCATTTGTACATTAACAAACATTTCGTCAATCATGAAGCTATTTTATATATCGGGAAATTTTGGTATTGAGAGAAAGTGCCTTGAATGTTAAAATTACGCGATAAATAAATTACGTGTTGTCTGTAAAAAAAATCGATCAACTGTTGTTTAAATAAGAAGCTGTTTACTAATACACAAGTTACTAGTAAGTATGAATTTATAAATACAATAAGGATCACTTCTAATTTAGAGACATTTTAGAATTTATATGGCTAGCACGATACACCACGGCTCGCTTTCTTTCTCAGTGCGATCTTTTCTGACTAGCACAGTACGAGGGAGATGCACTGAGTGATTATAGAGTGACTAGCTGAACACGCGTGCTAGCGGTTTTGAAAAAGGGTAACCTGTTGTATTCATGTAAAGAGCTTTCCGAATTATTACTCATGTTATCTGGGGAGTATTTTATACAATGAGATGACCACATGAGTTTTACTTTTTAGTATGTAAGGAACAAATCTTTAATAAAAAAGGACAGGCAGACACTAAAATATTCGTGTCAACGCGTATCAAACTTGCTTAAATCCATGCAAAATCCTAACGGGATATATATATTTTTGGTAATGGAATAAACTTTATATTCCTATACCTCTTAAGTTGAGCAATTTTGATTTGCGTCGACGCTGTCGCGTCGCTTTTGTTCTCAACTTTAACTGATTTTGTAAAGGGCCGTTTAGACGATCAACATTTTTTCGGCAATATGTAGCTGGCAACAACTAGCAATATTGCTCGGCACTACATGCTGTCTATTGTCCACTGATTGCTGGGCAATAATATTTATTGCTCAATTGATGCTGCTAATCAAGCAAGTAATAGATTTCCCAAGATTTTGCGTTTCCACTACGCCATCTGGACTATTCCTGCGACGACGCGTGACAAAGACACTCTTATGTCGAAAACACTTATGCAAAAGTGAGAAAGGAAGGAAAGTAGCCGCGTATTATCCAGTAGCGGGTGATACCAACATCAATATTGTCCCCACGCTTGTCAACATTCAGCCGCACTAGCAATGATGCGGCAAGATTGCCACAATATTGGATGACTGGCGTCAATTGTTGACGAGCAATGCCGCCGTAACTGTGCTGTAAAAATATTGATCGCCTAAACGGCTCTTAATAAATACCTCATAGAACCCACACTTTGTACCCTTCACGCGTTTTTTATGTTGTGCCGAGAAGGAGAACGAAGTGATACTTCTATTTGGTATTTATTTATATGCTTTTAATGTGACTTATTTTATAAGTGCGATATTATAATAAGCTTAATATTAGTTTGTAAGTTTTTTGTTTGTTTTGGGTCCATATAACTGCATTTCAAGGTTTAAACCTATTGAAATATCTTTATGAGAATGAGTTAAAAAAAGACAGGAATATAAAGATAAGAAAAATATAAAAAATTTAGTACCGTTTTAAGATCATCAATCCAGTTGAATATAATAACTTGTTAAAAAGTTTCATATAGATGACACCGAAGGTAGTTGTACCCTTAAAATCAATAATGTAATGACCGTAAGACGAAGCACATTGAAAAAATCGCAGGGTAGGGCAGCGGCAGTGTGGCGAAACTGGATAAACGCAAGGCACGGAATGCTGATGTTGCAGGTTCAAGTCCTGCCATTGCCCTAATTTTTCTTTGTGTTGTCATTACAATTTTAATCATCAATAAGTATACAAAAAGCGACAAGCTTCCGAATTGTACAGATGTTTATGATGCTGACGGCACTTACGTCTGTTGCTGCCCGCGATACTCTTTCACAGTTATCTCTCAACTTAAGACCTAAGATTCCCACTGAATCCTGTGTCATAAACGAGGCGGCCAAAACGTAGATAGCTAGTTCGTTATACCAACATAAGTACTTCGCCAGATTTCCCATTAGACAGGCTCGTATTTTGACTGATTCAAGTTTGGACGTATGCCATTTTTACCAGATTGACAAATTAGGCTTCACGGGTTTACGTTATATTATTAAATTCAAGGCACTTTTATGCTAAACGACAAATTTTAATATCTATCCGGCAAAAATGTGTCTAAACAAGAATCTGGCAAAATGGGAATTCAACCAAATAGGAATCTGGCGAAAAAATAATATATTAATTAATATTACTGACTTGCGGGTCGAAGTTTGAAAAATCTCCCGTATCACATAATATTCTAAAATAGCGTGTACCAAAGTAAGAATACAACCCGCCTTTAAAACTTGGACCTGAAAGTATTGTGTAAGTTCTTAGACTCACAGTTGAACCTTTTCGCAATAAACCTCATAATACTTTCCTTGGCAAGCATTGGCATTTCCTTGAGACATATTTTCTGGGAAAAGGTTCCGCTATGGGTTATGATTAAAGTCGATCATATTATAAATACATGTATATCAGAGCAGGCTATTGAGACTTAAACTCCCCACTTAATAAACACTTTAACCCTCCTTTGCGTCGCGCAGTCGAGTAAAAAGAGGTATACAGGACTTACGTCCATAGGGGTATACAGGAGGGGGGAGGGGAGTGTTCCTCTGCGTCTCGTTCTTAAGAGGAGTGTTAACCCAGCGCTCTCCATACAAACGGCGATAACGTTTTCCACCCTCTAAACCTTAACCTATAGCCATGACTTTTTTGTATGTTGTCATTATGCTCTAGAACTAGATTTGTATGTTTTGATATTTTTAATATTCTTAATAGTTTAAAAAATATTGACACTTTTAGGTTTTGTATGAAACTCCTAAAATGCAAGTATTTTCAAATCTATGAAGAATATTAAAAAAATCAAAACATACTAACCTAGTTCCAAGGCATAATGACAACATACCAAAAAATCACTGCCATAAATTAAGGTTTAGAGGGTGGAAAACGTTATCGCCGTTTGTATGGGGAGCGCTTTTTCGCGCTAGGCTCACACTACTCTTAAAACACTAATTAGACAGAGAAGGCCACAGCTTGTTTAAAATATGAAGAAAATACCTCTGATATATTTTTACAGTTTATAACCTGGAATATGGCTGGCCTCTGCCGAACCCTTGGGCCCTATTCTTAAGGTATTTTATATGTATTAAAAAACCTGTAATAATGCGAAGATTTGTAAATGTAGTGTCATTGACCAAGCAAAGAAAACGATGTGAATTTTTCTAAGTATTTTTATGTCAACGTATAAATATTTACTGAATTAGTATATACTGTGTATTTTATGGAATCTTCTTGTTGAAATAAAACCAATTTAACACGGTTAAAGCTTTTTTTATTAATGATAACATCACAGTGATCCATATATAAGATTTAATAACAATTAAGTAGGCAGCTGCCCCTCCCCCCTGGAAATCTCGCAGAACATGTATGACCTCGCGTAATTACTAATTAAAGACTTGCCCCCCCCCCCCAAGCCAGAAGCTGGGTACGCCCATGGGTACCGAAACAAGTTCTTTACAAGACATCTTTAAACTTACACTTAAGAACTCGAGATAGTTATGATAACTCCTTCATACCTCAAAAAACTATTAGTTAGTAACCAGAAACTTAATGTAAGTTTTTGTAACAACTAATGTTAACGTTAACTTCTCAATTACATTATAATGCTATATAATGACAACACAAAGAAAAATTAGGGTAATGGCAAAACTCGAACCCGCAACATCAGCATTCCGTGCCTTGCGTTTGCCAATTTAATGCCAGAAACTTAATCAAGTTATCTCATTCAATTTGATTCTCAATTACTATGAAAACTGTTATGGATACGCGCCACTAGAGGCGCTGTGTATCTTTTCATTGTATATATTTTTTATATAAAATAGGAAGGAAAACAAGCAAGTGGGTCACCTGATGGTAAGCGATCACCCTCGCCTATAGACACCCGCAACACCAAGGAGATTGCAGATGTGTTGCCAACCTAGAGGGCTAAGATGGAATACCTCTTTTGCCAGTAATTGTACCGGCTATCTTGCTCTCCACGCCGGAACACAACAGTGCAAGCACTGCTGCGTAGCATCAGGATTAATGGTGGTAGCTATCCGGATGGACTTTGCACACTCCACACAAAATTGAGATATAATTGAGAGTTAACTCTAACGTGTTCAAGAAGTTTTTTGTGACAAATACTTACAATAAAGATACTTATCTTTCTAACCATAACCCTTTACTAGGCCTTAATAAATTAGAAGTTTCCCCGAAAAATTGTACAAAGATTCAGGGCTTGTTACTAAGCAAGGAGACATCAAGCAATAAGTCATTCACGTTAATGATGATTTCACAAGGGGCAGAATAGTTGAACAGAACCGTTAAGAAGACAGCGTTCAAATAGGTCAGTCATCTAGTACAAACGGCAAGCAGCACTGTGATGCTCATCGCATTGCACTGCTCTCGCGTTCACATGTGGGTTGCAACGACAGTCTATTAAAAAGGTGGTTGAGAAACCTAACCGCCCTGAAAAATAGACCGATCGGCTATTAACTGTCCTGCCCGGATTGCTGTCTTCATAGTACTGTTAAATCGGCGTGCGTGTTCAAATTGTCTTAGTACTGTGCTTCCCACTCTTCTGCCTTGTGTGAAATCAGCATAAGTACAGTTCCCGGCAAATTTCTTGAGCCTTGACTGCGCAGTAGCTGTTTCTAGTACAAAAGCGTAAATTGTTCGCTTTTTGTGTTCAAGATGTTTGCCGGCAACTATACTCGAACTTGCTTGTCCGTCTATTACCCCTTTAAATAGTTTTGGTTTAATTACATCAAATACATCGAAAAATAGTAAGGTAAAGTTATACAAAGGTGAGCGTGCTATATTTTGAATTAATTATTTGACACATGTGTGAGCCGTTGCAATATTATAGTGGACGGATTTACAATATTACAGTAAATACTATACAGTGCAGTAGATATGAAATTCAAGTGCCCGTCGGAACTTAAGTGCAAACCCAACTTGGGATGTATTTTAGGCTAGAGATGACATTATTTCAACATACATACAGACAGATGTACCTAGCCGCGATGGCTACTATTTATTTAGGTACGTAGAATTAATTACTTAATGCATGGGCACAATCAAATTTTCATAACGTCTATCGGAGCTTTAGTTATTTTTTTTTATTGCGTTAAGGAGCCGATTGACGTTTTAAATAGGTATAGTCAACCAAACTGATTAAATGTATTGGTCACTGTAGAACGCAGTCGCAATGTGTCATCGCAGGATATTATGACATTTATT
Organism: Ditula angustiorana; assembly: GCA_963691745.1. Lineage (NCBI taxonomy): Eukaryota > Metazoa > Arthropoda > Insecta > Lepidoptera > Tortricidae > Ditula > Ditula angustiorana. The sequence goes on from OY829473.1 coordinate 900,223, forward strand.
CAGAAGTCATCATGACATTTATTGTCAAAAGATTCTACAGTGGCCTATGAATTATTGGCTGAGTGTATACCTACATGTGAAAATCGGAAAGTTTAAAACTGTCAAATTGTCATTCAACGGCGTGACTCTGTATTGAAGGTAATTACTTATACATTCCATTAGCATTTTGCATGGATTTCGACAAATTTGATATGCGTCCAAACACAAAACAATATATACATTATCATATCATAACTACCGCACTAACGCACGATAAATGCAATACTGATACTACGCAAGAACAATATTTGTTACAATTAGACTCCCTTATCAGGGCCGTACATTAACTGCAAGAGGTTTACAATCGCCATTAGATTTTCAAGGACCTTCCCACTCAATCTGATTTCAACGAGCTCTTCCCCCCTTTTAAACCCAACTTAACCCCCTTACCGTATCTCAAACGTTGTTGTCTTAGGTAACTATTGAAAAAAACACGCGACATAATAAATCTCCCATCCCATATCCACTTGTATGATGTTTAAATTCGACCAAGGAATTGCTAAACCATGCCTTTACCAGTTATGATAAGAATTCCTGCTTGAAAAGTCAAAAAGGCTAATAATCACATTTACTTCTAATTGAAAATAAATCGTGACCTGTCCAGTGCACAAAGTATAGTCGACCAAGTAATTGCTTGACCAATTTTGAACCTTATCCCTTTGTAATACGGTCGAAAAGTGATCAAGCAATTTCTTGGTCGACTATGCAAATCTCGACACGCATTAACTCACTACTTAACTCAGTCACAGAATAAATAATCGCACTAACGCACAGAAACTTCTCTGTTCCGACCGCGATTAAACGAATTCCAACTTTATTGACACAACTCTAAATTGAGGCAACTCAAAAACTGTTTGAGTTAGCAATGTATGCCACATTGTCGTCACATGTCACCTGTCAGCCTGGTGAAATATGGACCTGTTTTTGTCGCCAAAAATCGATTCTGACTGGCGTAGTTGAAAAAGGCTTTACGAATATGTTTAGAGACAATTACTACGACAAACTAATACGAAGTTATTCACGAATAATTAGTGACACTTAATTAACGAATATCACAAACAATAATAATATCTTGGCTTACACACTATTAACAATATAAATAACTACAATAAGTACTTTTGAGGTAAGTACGTAATATGATTTTATACAAAATTTGGCTTCAACAAGCTTGTTTAAGGTAATAACTTTTATTTTATCGTGTTTAATGTTTTCAACGCCATTTTCTAGTAACAAAGGGATGCAAACAAGCATGCGAGTCACCTAATAATAAGTGACCACCGCCACCCAAAAGAATCATTGGTTAGCTCAACTTGTACAAATAACGTATATGGACACTTAAACACCAATGACGAATATATCTGCATCCATTATGTCAGTATAAACAACAATGATGGATATATCTGCATCTGTTATGACAGTATAAACACCAATGACGGATTTATCCGCATCCGTTATGACAGTATAAACACCAATGACGGATTTATCCGCATTCGTTATGACAGTATAAACACCAATGACTGATATATCTGCATCCGTTATGACAGTATAAACACCAATGACGGATTTATCCGCATTCGTTATGACAGTATAAACACCAATGACTGATATATTTGCATCCGTTATGACAGTATAAACACCAATGACGGATTTATCCGCATTCGTTATGACAGTATAAACACCAATGACTGATATATCTGCATCCGTTATGACAGTATAAACACCAATGACGGATTTATCCGCATTCGTTATGACAGTATAAACACCAATGACTGATATATCTGCATCCGTTATGACAGTATAAACACCAATGACAGATATATCCGGATCCGTTATGACAGTATAAACACCAATGTCGGATATATCCGCCGTCATAAATAAGTATACGAGTTTGTATACAGTTTTTCACCTCTTTGTATTGGGATAAAAAAGTGTTCCTATAAAGTTCACAATCACAATACTGACTGTGCAATGCAAAAAAAATCCACGTGTATTAGCTTTAGACTCAATTTAGTTTGTAACATAAAATTTAGGCGTCTGAAAAACGACGTTGAAAATATTAAACGATGCATAGTTTTTTGATAAATGCATAGAATAAAATTAAAATTTATTTTGTACACTTTTCTTTTACTTAATTAGATAACAAAGTCGATAGGACTATTGAAGTTGTAAATGCACATACATTTTTTCACCTAACCCCATTGTAATGGAATAAAAAATGTATACATGTTTATGACCTTGACTGTGTTACGTTGTGTTGTTTTTAAGGAAACAAGGGTTGATGGGGATGGTTTAATTTAATAAGAAGAAGGTGGTAGAGTAGGAGTAGGTTTGAAGAGTTAATAAAAAGAAGTTAATAAGAAGAAGGTAATAAGAAGGATTAATAAGAAGGCACAATTTGTGCCTTCAGGTGGAAATAGCAGAATAACAGGAAATGGTTTAACAAATAGTACTCTTTACACACACAAAGACACTGTTAATAAACATGCTTCTTCTTGAAGGGTAAGATCGAGACTGCGAGATCGAAAGGATTGTAGAAGCTAGAAAGAATTTTGAATTTTGAATTTAGGAAGCTAAACAAAAATGCTTTTTTTATAAGAAAATAATACAAAACGAAGAGGTCGATTCGAGGTATGCTACCTCGTTACAACTGTATGTATATAACAACGAGCTGATCATTTGACCGATATTAGATACAGTCAAACCATTTAAATTGTGACTTACTCTGGGACCTTTTCTCAATAAATGTCAGAATGACGCCCTAGGGAGTCTTTATAATATTTATTGTGGAAACGTTCCACAGAGAGAACTATCAAAGGACTTTTGATAGCTGTCATCTCAGTGTTCTTTTTTTAAATGAGAGATTATGATTGTGATATTATAGAAATGTTCAATAAGTATTAATTTATTTTAGTGCAATCGTTCTTTACATTCGTCCCAAATAGTTTGAAACGACCTGTAGGTAGAGTCAAGGGCATACAAATGTATAAGTCATGTTGTAAAGGAGTAGAGTGAAAAAGTGTATACTTATTCTTACTGTCCTGAATGTCCAGTCAAGGTAATAAACAGGTATACAATTTCTCACCTAATTTCATAAAAATAGGGTGAAAAATTGTTTACATTAGACTCCAAAAGTCCACCAAACTGAGGTCTGGGTCACGGTACGACCTCAACGCCATGACTAACCGCTGTAGTATTAAGACATTTACTATGTTATGTCAGTATGACATTTATGTTGAAAACGTTCCACAACCGCGCCTAGAGTTCAATGTTCTAGTACCTTCTGGAGACTTCTGGATATGTCAAGAGCGTTAAAATGTTTACTTTATCCAAATTCACGGGACTACAAAGGTACCTGACTAGGGCAGCGCTGGCGGCGTGGTGACGTGAGACTGTTTAGCGACGACCCGGGAGCCCTGCGCCAGCTCTCCCGCCTTTAGGGCTTTCGCTTTGAGGAAGGCGTCTGCGCCGTACAGCACCATTGCTAGGTAGCCGAAGAACTGAAAAAAAAATTTTGTTAAGTTCGGAATTTGGTGTTCAACACTTTCATCCACATTAAACTGTGTTCTCAAAATTTATGTGGCAAGATTTCACCAGAATAAACAATTCAACAAGTTTTTTTAAACATCATCTATGTATATGAATTTTCGTGCTCTAGGAGCGTACAGAGTCGTAAAAAGATCGTTATGGGTTGAGTCATAATTCATAAACTTAGGTGCTTTTCGTCACAATAATATTAAAACATATCCAAATAATTCTTAAAATTCATAATACGTGGTAGGTAAGTAGGATGAAGACACAGCTGTGCTACTACGTGACTTGATTAATAAACATTGAACAGTCCATTAAATGCCGATTGAGTAAACGCAATTGAGTATTGTCCCACATAAATAATATGTTATCACTTACAAGTGCAAGGCCATATCAGTAATTATTTTTTCATTAAAAATCATTATCAAATAGGACAGGACTTAGCAACTCCCAGTTTGCCTTTTTAATGCGTGACCTTTTGACCCCGTTTCAACCTCCAAAATATGTTCAAACAATGAAAGGTTTACATACAGAAAGTGTTACATAAAGATTGTATGACTCACCCCTGCCGCGGAGTACGCGGCCGCCCCGAACGCGACCGCCACAGTCGCGGCGATCAAGTTCAGGAACGTCAGCACTACGCACCCCACCAGCTCTATCTTGAGCCACTTGACGTTGTGATACTTCTCCACCACGTGGAACAGGTACATGAGCAGCAGGCCGCCGGTAAAGGTCAGGCCTACCAGCGAGACGAAGATAAAGTACACGCCGCGGCCGTTCGCGCGGAAGGCGGAGGCTTCGATGCAGATGAAGCAGAGGAGGTTTAAGAGCTGTAAAGGTGTTTTTATTAAGCTTTTGAACGCAAATTACTACTATTGTGGTCGGGAGCTGTAGTGTCTAGATATTTATCGATTTAGGTACAATCAAGGTCATGACATTTATACAATTTTTCACTTCACTCCACTGCGAAAGGGTGAAAAAAATGTATACATATTTATGACCTTGCCTGTACACTATGATTTCTGTCCTTTTTTTCTAGAATAGGGTGGAAAACGAGCAAATGAGTCGCCTGATGGTAACCAGCTAGCCCAACATAAATCGCTGATATCTGTATCTTAAAGATTTCTCACTCATCCTACGAAACGAGGCAGCAAGCTACTACTTCCCGCCGGTATGCTTTGCGAGTGGTATTACCCTGGCCGAGCCAGCACATTCGTACTGCAACCAGCATCTGGCTACAGTGTGGCTCTACCAGAATAAACCTGGTTTCCGATAAGTTGAAGCTGAATGCAAAATACAGTACCCGGCAGTAAATATTGCATATCGGCTAGTTTCGGATTTGTATTTACTCACCCGCGTGCGACAGAGACGACGCTATACGAAGCCGAACTAGCCAATGTGCAATATTTACTGCCGGGTACTGTAATAACAGTTTTGTACAGTGAAAACATCGTATAAATCACAATCACCTAACCTGTTATACTAACAATAGGTAAGTCACCTTTTCGACCTTCTGTCATTAACTCAAACCGACTAAAATTAGACAAAACACGAGTTTACTAACTCATCAGTTCCAATTAGCATAATAATTGCCCCTTACTAGCGGATCTGGCAAAAGCTAGTTTAGCTCCATTTTTAGTACTAAATTTTATTTTCGGTGCCATCTTTCTACTCCCACAAATACGATACAATCTGAAGCCCTACACGCTAAGGAGTGCTAAAGAGCATGCTTACTTTTTGTCGCAAACAGAAAACATATATTATTATATCTCTTTTTAACTGGTAAGCGTGTGCGAAAGGGGTAGATGCTTCAAGTCTGCGATAAATGTTAGTGAGATACGAATGCAGTACTGATAAAAAGAATTTTCCGCGTCACAGTTGGATTGTCTATATTTAAAAATTAAGAAATAAATATTGTTTGTGCAAACCATTCATTTGAGAATAGTTGAAATTGCTAATTTAAAAACGGATTTTTTCTTGTCTAATCACTATGGATTATTGCTAGATTCTTCACTTATGCAACGAAACACCTTTTTTGTTAAAATTTTATTCCTTTTACGCCAGATTTGTTTTCGTTTTGGCCAGATTCTTGATCAGCCAGACGTCTTATTTTGCCAGAATTTTAAACTAAATTTACTTATAAAGTACGTTGGGTTTGCTTTCTTAGTTGTGTAGAAAATCGAAAGACTGATTTTACTGTCGAGTAAAATAAAAATTTGAGCAAAACTGAATCTGTCCAAAAAGAAGCTTGTCAAACAAGATGGAGACCAATGAATAATCTGGACACAATCGTCACTATGCCTTAAAATCGTCTCTTTGTCATAAAAGTCGTCACTATGTCCTAAATCGTCATTACGTCCTAAATCATCACTATGTCCCAAAATCTTCTCTTTGTCATAAAAGTCGTCACTATGTCCTTAAATCGCCCTTTTGTCCTAAATTAAACCTTAGAAGATTAAAATACATACAACTAGAGCAGCTTTGATGATGCCAGGTGGTGTGACGATGTATGACAGATCGAACCGCGTCTCCGTGTTGAAGACTGTGTTTGTTGAGCCCATGGACTGCGGCGGCGCCGGTTGGCTGGGATACGCCATTTTGTTATCTAAAAAAAAAGGTTTTTGTGTGTCAGCTGATCGTAAGTGAACACTATCGCAAATAGACACTCTCAATACCAAGGAGACTGCAGATGCGGTGCCAACCCAGAGAGCTAAGATGGAATACCACTTGTGCCAGTAGTCGAAATACATTGTGTATCAGGGTTCGAAAGGATAATTATCACGATAATTATCATGATAATAACAGGTTGATAATTATCAATTGATAATAACAAAAAATTGCGCCCGTGAAATAGAAAACGCCCGTGAAGTATCCAAACGTGTATTTCCGCACTTGTTGGCTTTTAGAAGAACAAATAAGTTCTAGTTCTACTGAAGCTATAGCAGCAACAATGCCAATGGAAATAGAATCATCATCTGATGAAGATATTCCTTTGGCTTCTTTTTCTTTGGTCAAGTAGTTTAGTTGCAAATCTGTCAAATCTGACGAACACCGATTTCACCTTTAATTAATGACATTAATGTTGATTTGTATTGTATTATGTTATATAAAAAAAATTAAACATATATTTTTGTTTGTTTTGAGACAATAAACCATCGATATTTCTTATGAAACAATTTAACAAATGATATTTTAATAATGGTGATAATTATCTGATAATTATCACGGCTCGTTATTATCTTGATAATTTCGAACCCTGTTGTGTATGACTTTAACTTTAGTCAGTATCAAATTCAAGTACAACAGGAACTTACAAAATACGCACGATGGCTTTTTAATCACCTTCCAATTTTTTTTTACAAAAATGCCAATAAAAACCTTTGAATAGTCTTCCTGTATAAATGGCTGAAACTAGGATGATTCTTAATCCTAACGAGTGGTCATTAAACTAGCCGTTACTATCATAACAATAAACAGGATAACCAGTAGTTAAATCAGGTTTAGAATTTAAATTGGGAAATAAAACAAAGTCCTTCTATAAAGGCCTAGTGACGCTACACATAGGCTAAATATAGTCTGACATACAGGGAAATATTTCTAGTATAGAAAAAAAATAGTTATGGTTTAAATTATTTGATAATTAATAAATTCTTCTATTTTTGCGACTTATACACATTGAAAATATTAAGATAAAACAATTTAAATAGTTTGTCAGCAATGAATACAATTCTCAATGTTTGCACCATTTTCAATTGCATGTTCGGAAAATAGATTTGTTTATTATTTATAAAAAGGGGTTTTTTTTTTATTAGTGGCTTCCCATCTCTGGGTCGAAATGGATTTCACCAATTACAACTTTGGTTGACATTTAGACACATCAGCAGAATGTATGGTAGGTCTGGTAGGTAGGGTAGGATCGGGTGTGTGTAACCTAAAACCAGTCTATTTGTCAGTCTGTCTGTTTGAGGGCTCATAAATGCAGATTTTGTTTGGTAGCTAAATTAATTAGGATAGTTTTTAGGTACTTCTTAAATATATAATAAATGTTTTTTTCTTTCTTCTTCTTCTTTCTTTAAATATGTTTTGTGGGTTAGCAGTTTGGTTATTTCACTTTTGTTATTGATTGGGGTTGTTTTAAAAGTTTTACTTTTTTTTTATATGGCTTTCCCATCTCTAAGTTGAAATGGATTTTTACTTTTGTAGTTATTAAAATAACTGTGAATCACTCAATACTAAGAGACTTGCTTATTCTTATGCTGTATGTTTGTTTGCTATTCTATCTTCAATTCCATAAACAAAATTCTTCCTAAAATTATTTATTTATTAAATTAACACAAGAACACAAAGTAGGTAGGTTTTTAATGCACAGCACAATGTTTTTAAATATTTATCTGTAATATATGAAGTCATAAAAATAAGGCCACATACAAACTATATCACAACTGTGTGTTAAATACTACGCAGATATTTTAGCGTTCTGTTGATAAGGTGTAAAACAAATACTTACGTATTCAATGTAACTGGGTGTAACACTTCGACAGCCGCACTCCTACGCTGCCGAGATAACCCGAGGATGCCGAGGATGCGTCCTACCCGCGCAGTAGCCTTGGCACTAAATTACACCATCACGAAACATGTTAAACACATAAATGACTCACATTACCTATATTTGCAAAAGAACGCGTGTGGTCGAACCTTTGAATACATGATTACTAAACTCGTAAGAATAGCTATTGTGTCCGTCACCGGTCATTTCATGCTTGCGAGACAAGTTAGTGGATAAATTGATAAGAATAACAATGCACCGTTATCAACGGAATACGGCGGGATGGTAGGATGTCTGAGTTGAAAATAACTTTTGTTTGAGTTGACGAAATAATTTACATGTTTCGTATTTCATTGGTTCTGTTTCTTTTAGCTAACGGCATTAATGATGTGTGCGAAAAGAACAGTAGATTTCAGTTCACTTGTTGAATAATAAAACGGAATCTCCTCAGAATAGTACAGTTAAATGTCAGAATGACAATTACAATTCGTTACACGCATTTTAAGTGGTAAAAATGAGGTTGTGTAGCAAAACAGGGTTTTAACTTCGTGAAATGGAACGTATCATTGAAGCGTATTTCGGTTATTTTTAAAAAGAAGCACGCTTGTAGACAAAATCTCACAACAAATATCACTTTTTAGCGGGGCTATTCTCGGTTTATGCGAGATGCATCTCGCACGAAAACAACTGTTAATTCCCTTGGAAATCTCTCACATTTTGACGGATCTCGCACGTGAGATGCATCTCGCATGAACCGAGAATTGCGGCCCAGAGAACTGAAGTTTAAAAGCATAGTATTATAGATGGAAATTATTATCCAAGGTGATTAAAAAGTGAGGTTCATCTATTTTTTTTTGTGCATAATAAGTGCTTGGTGTGGATGGTGTGTTTATTCTTTCATGTTTTTTTGTTCACAAGTTACAGTTAAAATCAATTATATAATTTAAAATTGTTACATAATGCTTAAAGCGATTGAAGTAGAGTTTGTAAACAACAAATAAATCTGCGCTGTAAGCGTTTATATTTTTAATTCTTACATAAAAACGCCCTAGAATGACAGATCGTGGGTGGTGACCGGCGCGGGCGCGAGGCATGAGTGCGGCGGGGGGTCCCAGACAGTCGCAAATGTCAAGTCAAATTTCACAATTTGTGCCTACTTGTTTCGTCACAAATATTAATTTACACCCAAATTAGTGTAGCGTTTAATCTATTAATGGCCTAGAGAGTGAATATTGCTATAAAGAAGAGTCTAAGTTTTCGATTTTAGCCGTCCAAACGAGAGGTGAGCGTCAAAATGCTTATTATATTCCCATGTTTATTATCGATGTCGAACAGGATTGTTTAAATTGCTATTTTAGGTGGTGACGGGAGTCCTGTCCCATACAGTGATCACAGATAAAAATCGCTTCAGTTAATAGGTATTTAATGAGCGACACACTGAAATATCTGGGCGTAAATGCACTCACGCATGGCATTACGAAACGCCAGATAACTATCGGGTTACGATCGTATTCTCGCCCTAAAAACTTTAATTACTAGTTTGTTTAAAGGTTAAACAGCAATACTAGTTTTCGAATTAACTTTTAAGAAAGTTTGCCTGATTTGGAAAAGTAAAACTCGTAGGTATCAATCGTATTTCACTTTCACTTGGTTACTTGTTAATATAGGACCCAAGGTTTGTTTACACTTTCGCTCCGGCACTACGCTATGACATAACTCTTACGGCTTAAATTTTATTGCGTATTCTATCAGCAAGAGCTGTTTAATTTTAAAGTAAAGTGGACAGCTACCTCATTATTAAACCTAGTGTACTGTAAACTTTTTCAAAATTAACCCTTATTGATTTTATGCCTTAATAGCTATTACCCGCGGCTTTTCCCGCGCGATAAAAAAAAAATATCCTATATGTCCATTTATACGATAAGCTATTTCCATTTCAAATTTCATCCAAATCTCTCAAGTCTTTTTAGCATGAAGGAGTAACAAAAATACTAAGTCATACCAACTGTCACATTTGTAATATTAGTGTGATTTTCAGAGGAGCAAGCAGGACTTGAACCCTCATTTTATCACTGTAACAATTTATCTCCATGCTAATAGGCCTCACAATTCATCAATTTCAAAATCAATCTTGACTTGTTTACCCATAATAATAGCATACAGTAATGCTGAAAGTGTAATGGTCAAATTGTTATCTTGCAATAATTTAGTTTAAAATTTTCCTTATCAAAACTCTGGTGTGTTTCTAATGATATTATAATGCATGGGTAGTCTCATACTAAATGACAGCAGAAAAACAGCCCGACAAAAGAATACAGGTTGACGCCAATGTTACAAATCCAAACTATTAGTTTACCATTTATAGTCATTGGATTTACAACTTTATGTCTAACCACATAAATTAATAATTTATTAAGTTTCATTATCAATAAGTTTTTTTTTTTAAAACAACAATATTGACAGCAGCGACAGACTGACAGCATGAGCAACTGTCAATTTCTTGTACTTTTGTTCGACTTTTGATGCGGCCATATTTTAAACGCTGACTAGAACTCCATTACTTATAGCTCAGTGTGTTTCAGTTTAAAAAACTTCTGCATCGCTGAAGCTTGTGCTGCCAAATGCTTTAACGTCTCTGTTTTTCTTGCACTGCATATTAATAGTAGTTTATGCTACTTCTATATGTATAATGAGAGGTCTTAAAACACGAATGTGGTTTTATGAAATGAGCCTAATTATATACAGTTGCATACATTACTTTATCTACACACATATCATTACAGCAAAACACCATATCAACAAACGAATGAAAAAAGCAATGGCGGCAATTCGATCCTCTGTCAAGACGAACTTTTTTTTAAATCATAGACAAACGAATGAAGTCCCTATTCTCATGTCAATTTTTATTTATCCCTGCCTGTAATATGCATACTAACATTCAAGACATATAAAACAAACAATTCCTCAAGGACATATTTAACAATAGGTTAAGGCCGTTTTTTACTAACAAAGTTGGATCTCAGGTCTGATTTTTTAAAATATTTATTAAGTACCTAGCTTTGATTTTTTCTCACAACTGGCACAGAATAAATACTACTAAAACTACTAAATACTAACATACAGAAACTTATCTTTTACGACCGCGTTTAAGCGAATTCCAGCCTCATTGACACGCACGAAAACTTCGTATTACTTCATACACTTTCGCCAAGCGGCTCGCGTCAAAAGAAACGCGCCGCCTGCGCCCGCCTTCCCCCCGCAACTCCCTGCGGTTAGGGTTAGGGTTGCGCTTCATTCGTTTTCAATTACACTGACACGGCGAGAGCGGGCGGGCACGCTGCACACCGACAATCTACTGCGATTTGCCTACTCTGTAGGAATGGCGGTCAAGCGCACCTACAGTATGGAGTGGAACCCCCCTGCAACTGGTATCACTATCACAAGTATCAGAGTATCACATATTTCCAGTTTCACCTTGCCTTTTGGGACAACCTGCCATGCAATATCCACACTAGAAATCTCAAATGTCGTAAGGGACATGTCCCTTAATGTCCCTTACGACATTTGAGATTTCAACAAACTGGAACAAATTACCTTGCTACTCCGCGAAACCAGTGCCGGGCTCGTGCAAAATAGCTGCGTCTGTGCGACACATATATGTTCAGGCAAAAACCCACCCGGCCCGTCTACTGAACATACTAATAAATATAAAGCAAGTATTAATCCTCCGCTTCCACACGAAACAACATATATCACATAGACTCAACTACACACCACCACCACTAAACACTAAAACTACACGATCGACGCGCGTTTTGCCTCTATACGAGGCATCATCAAGATCGACTCGTACGACCGTTCGCTACTTGAACGAATGGCGTACATGGAATGAATGGTTTTGATATGGACCTCCGCAAAGTAACGCCTGAATCTATTAATTATTTGAGATTTCCACTGTCGATCTATGTGCCAGTACTGGCAATATTATATAATATATATACCATACTCTATTCTATTCTATTAAGTATTTACCATAAAAGCTGGGATGTCTCCATCGGCATACCAGACAGACACTTGCGCGGAAGTGCGTGCGCCAAGTGCGGTAATTTAGAAAGGCTACGGAAAACAATAAATACTTCAGTGACGAATAACATGAGGAGTGATTAGATAGTGCCTGCTTATCACACAGTCCAGGTGACTAATCCACATGTCTCATATCGAGTGTCGACGCCACTATCAATTATCACATGTGATTTATATGTTTGAAATTTAATCGTCTTTCTATATATATTTGTTGTCATTGTGATATGATGGTTCGTGGAATTTAAAAGTATAAATTAAGTTGCTGTCTTTTTTACTGTAGTCATTAGGTTTTGTTAAATGTTCCTGTAGAACGACAAACCCACCATCGTCCAGTGTATGTATATTTATCAGTGTCCTTTCTCTTTTGTGATTATATGATACCTAACGGGTATTTTCAAGTGTCAATGTGTCAACCTTGTCTCTATATAACTCATTGCTATGACATTAAAACATTTGTCATAAAATGCCATAATTATAATGTCTATTGGGACTTTGCGGGTGGTAGGTCCGCCCGGATCGCTACCACCATCTTGCTTGCTAATCCAACTGCTAAGGAGCACTGTTTGTACCAGTGGCGTACTTACCAAGGGGCTAGGCGGTGCCGTGCCCCCAGGCCCTCCTGCTCAGGGGTCACTGGCCAGTAAATCTAGCTGTCCTCACATAGTCTCCGACCTTCAGAATTTTTGTATGTAATTTTACCATTTAGGGTCTCGATTTTTTTTGGCCCTAGGGCCTTTGGTCACTAAGCTAGGGCGCTGGCTTGGACTGTTGTGATCCGGCGTGGAGAGCAAGACAACCGATGAAATTACTTGCATAAGAGGTGTTCTATCTTAGCCCTCTGGGTTAGCAATGCATTTGCAATCTCGTTTGTGTTGCGTGTGTTTATGGGCGGTGGTGGTCACTTATCATCAGGTGACCCACTTTACTCGCTTTCCTCCCTATTTTATTTAAAAAACTGGCGCGGTCACGAGTAGACACACTACGGCTGGTGCAATTAGGTCGAAACGTCGAGGTAAATGAACAATATACTGTCGCGTTTAAGTCTCGATTATAGACATTATAAATATGTGGAAAATTATGAAATTTTAAAACAATATATTAATGTCGTTTTGACATAAAAGTTGTTCATACCTAGGTATTGCAAAGTAACTTGTGCTCTTAATTTTTATGGAATCATACATACATACATAAAGTCACGCCTGTTTCCCGGAGGGGTAGGCAGAGACCACGGATTTCCATTTGCTACGATCCTGATACAAACTTTGCTTCACTTACTCTCATAACATTTTTCATGCATGCTCGTCGGTTTAGAGTACTCCAGACCTGGCCTTTCTCCAGAATATCCCCGATTTGGTCGGACTACGTTCGCCGTGATCTTCTCCTACCCACTTTTCCATCTACTCTCCCTTTATACACCCTTTTTGTTAATCTTCTTTCATCCATCCTCTCTACGTACCAAACCATCTTAACATACCCTTCTCAATTCTTGTTACTACATCTTCATTCACTCCGCATTTCTGTCTTCACACCTTATTCCTGGAATCATCTTACTCACCTTATTCCTGGTCGCTATAAACGGTTTACTTAGTAATCGGTGGTTTTTTTTTATATTTAGCTGTGCCTATTTTGAATCCACAAGCTTAATATTTATGTACTATTTTCTTTTTATTTGACATGAATATTTTTATTCTTATTTTATTTTGACATGCGGAGACTATACATCTCCAAGTAATATTGCACAGTTTGACCGTGGAGGCGTTTTACACCTCTGCTAAGCATAGATTAAGTTAATTAATTTGTTTTTTGACCCTTAGAGACTATACATCTCTAAGTTATTTAGACTAAGTATTTGATTTTTATTATTTCAGGGACCATATACATCCCTATCTAATTTCTTTGATCTGGGGACCCTATACATCTCCTGATCATTCTTAACTAGTGCCAGTACGTTCAATATGCTTAAAGCTTGCTGTGCTATTTACTGTTTTTTTTTTAAATTATTTTATGTAACTTGTGTATGCCATGTACTATTGTGATAAATTGCACTGTAATCTGTTTTGAAAAGAGAGGAAAAAAAAGAAAGTGCTGAGTTTCTTGCGGCGTTTCTTCTCAGTAGTATCTTCCATTTTCCGAAGCGCTAGTAGATTCAGACATGTAAAAGAGCCTATACGGCCTACTTGCAAAATAAATTTTTCATTTTCATTTTCATTTTCATTCATTCATTTGTTTTTTTTGTCCCCAGCATAATCCAAGATGGCGGAGGCGGGCTTCCCCGGGCAGCACACCACGACGACGACGGTTACGTCCAGCACGACGGTGCAGACCAACATACGGTTCGACCCGTCCTACGTCAAAAGTGTGCCTGGTATACTGAAAGTTGTCCAAGTTGTGAGTATATTTTTATACCGTTAACACTCCCTATATTTATTTAATTATTTAAACTTCATTGTACGATACAAAGTGAATGTACAAATGGCGGACTTAATTCCTTAAGGCATTCTCAACCACTCAACCAACAGATTAAACTGAAAATAAATTTGTGGATCAAAACCGGAATAACACGAATCAGTACGAATGAACATACAATAATTTAACTTACACAAACACGTGGTAATACCACAAAGTACATAATACTAGTAGTAATACGTATGTGTTTGTATAGTTGACCAAGTAATTGCTTGACCACTTTTGAACTTTATCCCTTTGTAATACGGTTGAAAAGTGGTCAAGCAATTTCTTGGTCGACTATACATACAAAATTAAAAGTTTTTGTAATCGATTTTTATGCTTTTCAAATTTCAAATTAAATGTTAATGCTATGTAATGACAACACAAAAAAAAATTAGATAATGGTAGGACGGAATGTTGAGGTTGCAGGTTCGATTCTGCCATTACCCTATTTTTTCTTTGTGTGTGTTGACCGACCATGAGGTCAAATGCAAAAGCCTGACTGACTGGGCATCGTCTAATTTGCCCGGACACGCATTAAAAAACCTATGTCGGGCTTTATCCGGACGCCTGGCAACGCTACATGGAAGTCTGCGTGCGCTTCGACTAAAATACCGGCCTAATAACTGATTAATAGAGCCCCTAATAAAAATTGCTATATCGCTTATCGACTCGACAACATTGTACTAATTGGAGCTGCCTTATCGTGTCGATATAGTACAGTATGTCGATACTAGAAATCTGAAATGTCGTAAGGGACATGTCCGTTAATGTCCTTTACGACATTTGAGATTTCCACTGTCGATGTGTTATGCGTTTTATGTCATCGCAGTGGCTCTACTGACCGCTCAAGTTTAAATTATCTCTCGCTATGACATGACCCTAAAGCACATTCAGACATTCATCCTCACTTGTCTTAAGAGGAGTGTGAACCCAGCCCAAAAAAGCGCTCGCCGTTTGTACGGCGATAACGTTTCCCACCCGCTAAACCTTAACCTACGGCAATGATTTTTTCGTATGTTGGCATTATGCCTTAGAACTAGGTTTTTATGCTTTTTTTTCCATAGATTTGACAATATTTGCATTTTAGGAATTTCATACAAAACAAAAAAGCGTCAATATTTTTGCATTAAGAATATTTAAAAAATCAAAACATACGAACCTAGTTCTAAGGCATAATGATAATATGCAAAAAAATCATGGCTATAGGTTAAGGTTTAGAGGGTGGAAAACGTTAACGCCCTTTGTAGGGAGAGCGCTGGGTTCACACTCCTCTTAAATTAAAATTCGACCGTCTGGTAAAATCCGCAGAAGAGTTTACGTCACACATGTTCCAATATAAACTCAATAGTTACAGTACGAAAATAAGAAATGAAAACCAATTTTTGCGATAATATGTATTGAATATCTAGCATAGAATCTATAGCAAAGCGCTGAGTAAGTACGCATTCTTAGATTCCATTTACGTTGACGATGTTATAACGAAGAAAGCTCGCGCTGGGCAACTGGTATTGCTGGCACGCATGCGACCTGAAATGAAATGAATAACTTAAGACTATTGCGTACCCAGCGCTCTCCGTACAAACGGCGATAACGTTTTCCACCCTCTAAACCCTAACCTATGGCAACGATTTTTTGGTATGTTGTCATTATGCCTTAGAACTAAGTATTTACATTTTTTTTAATTTTTTTTTATAGTTTAAAAAATATCACACTTTATTGTTTTGTATGACACTCCTAAAATGTAAATATTGTCAAATCTATGAAGAAGACCAGAAAAAAAATCAAAACATACAAACCTAGTTCTAAGGCATAATGACAACATAAAAAAAATTATTGCCGTAGGTTAAGGTTTAGACGGTAAAAAACGTTATCGCCGTTTGTATGGGGAGAGGTATTTGTGGCTGGGTTCACAGTCCTCTTAAGAACCTCCATTAAATCACAGGGAGACTATTAAAATAGAGTAGCTACATTGATTAAATTAACTACAAGTTTTTGAATTTACTAGCTCCTGCCTGTGACTCGGTCTACATAGCTTGTGGATAGTTAATATCCAATTTTTTGTGGTTTTTTTAACTTTAAAATTACGTATTTTTCATATTAACTTCCCTTTTAGCTCCATTTATGGTGAAATTTAAAAAATCCAAATGGCGTTCTGAGGTCTCTGCCTATCTCAAAGGGAAACAGGCATGCGCATAGTAATTTAAAAAAAATCCTTTCTTTTTGTATACTACACTCTCTTAGGGCACACATGTTACTTTAATGTTTGTCTTCAGCGGTTTTGGCGATTCGTCGTCAGTCAGTCAGTGATGAAAGTCTTCTACATGCAAAGTTTTTTTTATTGAACTATTTTATTGACATTTACATACTCACAATACATATAATTTATTCGCCTTGGTACATTATTATTATTATACTAAAGTAAAATAAAAAGATATTTACTGTAAGTAAAATAAAATCTTCAAGAATAAAAATATATAAAAATATATAAGTATGTTTTATTAAATTTAGAACAAATATTGTTATTAATCATGGACAGGGATGTCTGAAAATGATCCTGACTTGTATCGGCGATTCCTGGCTCCAAATAGTGTAAAACTACTGTTTTAATAGCTTGAGATTTAAAAAAAAACATTGTAACTTTTTTAAATTATCACTCGTTGAGTTTCTTCATATTTTCATTAGTAGTTTTTCCTAGACGGTGATAAATTTTCTGACATTCATAAGTGCTTCTTGTAAGCCTAACCTGAATAAATATGCTTTGACTTTGACTTCGATGCATTTAGACAAATCAAACTTTTCTCCTAATCACCGATTCAATGTTATCGCGTATAAACATCGTGTGTTCTTAGTTATTATTCGTTGAAATGTACACCGTACCTGCTACATCCGCATGCCTAAAGACGTAGCGCCGGCAATAATGCTACCAGCGTCCACATTGCCAAAGAACGACATTGCTAGAGCAGCCAGACTGCCTGCCACCACGCCAGTAGCTATAAACCCTAGTTTCGCCAGCAACCACAATCCCTTGCCGGTGTACACGACAAAACCACCCAGACATTGTACAAGACACGCTGCACAACAGTTGCCCATTTTCTTAAACGAAATACACTACAATCTTATTCTAACTTAGGAACTCTGATCAAGTTGAGGTGATACGAAATACTAACGCTGTCTGCGTTGGGTTGCTTATAAATAACCACACGTCAGTGAACGACATAAGCAAAGCATAAGTATGACTTCCCCGAAACATAGACAAGCAGTGTTGCCAGGTCCATTTTTGAAAAATCAGAAGATGCAACTAGAAAAAGTTAGTAGATGTATGGGGAAAATTCAAAAAATTAATAGATGCATTTGTGATAAAAACAAAACAATTTGTATACATACATATAATCATATACAAATACCCATAAGTGAAATAAAGGTGGTATCGCTTTCTCCATGAATCCTATTAAGTGATATTTAATTTAGTCATGTAATCATTTTTCGCTGACTGTGGAGCAAGATTAACTATGTGTCCACCCCTTTAAGTCCATTTTACGATGACAATTTTATAGCGCCAAACAAACCATGATAATTTTGTGTGTCATTTCACTCAGGTTTTATATAACATTTTACATATCATATTTTAAAGAAAGCTAGTATTTGAAAAAATCAGTAGATTTTTAGTTATAATCAGTAGATCAGTAGAATTCTGGAAAAATCAGTAAGTCCCCCGAAAAATCAGGAGATCGGGCATCACTGTTAAGACAAGTTTTTTTTTAAGACCAGTGCACACACTCGTGCCGCTTGACGTATGGTGCGTAAACAGCGCCATCTAGATTTTAGCAACTGAAGTTCCAACTGAGGCAGGTTATTACCCGATTAACTAATGTGATTACGACGAAAGTTCCTTTCAGATGAATTATTTCTGTACGAGTGATTAAGTACCTAAAGCAGTCAATTATAAAATAATAAGTAAATCAACTGATTTAAGTATGAAACTGCCTTCGGATAACTTGATAGCTTTTGATACGCTTCTAAATGGCACGTAAAATTAAATGATTTTGAATGATTATTTTAATACCAAACCATACAATAGTTTTGGATAGTGGTAGAGCCGGCGACAGGCCGGCTCGTACGGGGTAGTATCACACTCTCACATATACGGGCGTAAATTGGTAGGTTCCTATTACGAACGGTGAGTGAGAGCTCCATCGCCAAAGCATCGCTTCTAAAGTATCGTTTTTTTAAATCTTTTACAACAATTTAACACTAATGCCATTTGCATTTGTAGAACTCCGTACTGTAGTTTCCATCTTGTCATAAGTAACCAACCTCATGCTCATTTATAACGTCAAACGGGACTTTAACTCGATAAAATTATTGTTACTTTACCTCGACGTTTCCACGTCTTCTCGTGCCCACGGCCGTTGCAACACGGTCGAAACGTTAAGATGAATTAACAATGATTTTATCGCGTTAAAGTCCCGTTTGACGTTATAAACATCTGTGAAAGCTTACAAGTCAACCTTATGTTCTATTCCATTCCAGGGGGCCAGTTTGTTAGGTTTCATCTGCGTCCAGGTGTCTTCCTTAAGCGGTTCATCGCGCGGCGGTTTCTACGCCTGGATATCCATGATAGCCTTCTGGTTCACCGGGATCCTACTTGGCCTGTACCTGTTCCACCTGGTGGAGAAGTTCTACAAGATCCCCTGGCTGAAGATCGAGCTGGTGTTCTGTGGGATATGGACCTTCTTTTACCTGCTGGCGTCCAGTCTGGTAGTCGCCTGGAGGAATAGCGCCTTCGCTGCCGCGGCGGTAAGTTAACTTTGGGTTTACCAAACAACCGTTACTACTCATAACAATCATTTGGACCCCTGCAAACTACCCGTTACTCTTTTAGCTCGGATACCGACTTAACACTTGTTCTATTGAACTATGGAATTCAATCTCACGAACTGCATCAGATGCGGGTGGCAGGACCTTGCAAGATCCATCCGGATCGCTAATCCTGCCGCTACGCTGCAGCAGTGCTTGCACTGTTGTGTTCCAGCGTGGAGAGCAAGACAGCCGGTGACATTACTGACACAGGAGGTGTACTATCTTATCCCTCTGGGTTGGCAACGCATCTGCAATCTCCTTGGGGTTGCGGTCTATAGGCGGTGGTGGTCACTTACAATCAGGTGACCCACTTGCTTGTTTGCCTTCCTATTTCATCAATTGTTTTCATCTCGTATCTTGCTACCAAAACATGTTCTACCAACCTCCTACGAATGTATTTCTGTGGTCACCATCACGCCTAGAGCTCTCTTTTGCATTGGCCACTCATGGAAAAATATTTTGCAAGCAGGCCATAAATGCTTTTCTACACGTCTGAGTCTACCACTTTTCGGAATATGGCAAATTCCGCTGATTTCCTACTCAGCAGAATCCTCCTGCAGTTTATCCCTTTTTTCTTCTTCAAGATTACAGAACGACTAGCACGCTCTTACTTTTTCTGGCTTGTCGCTTAGTGTTGCGCCTCCCTCTCACTGGGCTAGTTAGGAAGAAAACCGGCGCGACAAAGCGAGTCACGGTGTGTCGTGCTAGGGGGGTTCCACTCCGCACTGTAGGTACGCTTGACCGCCTTGCCTATGGCATAGGCAAATTGCACTGGGCTGTCGGCTTGCCGCTGTTTGCTTGCCCCCGCCGTGTCAGTGTAATTGAAAACGAATACCGTGCGTCGCCGGGAGTAGCGGGGGGAAGGCGGGCGCGGGCGGCGCGTTCCTTCTGACTCGCGCCGCCTGGCGCATGGTGTATGAAGTAAAACGAACTTTTTAAGCGTGTTAATAAAGTTAGAATTCTTTTAATGGCGGTCGTGAAAGTTAAGTTTCTGTAATATTATTTATTCTGTGGTCGTGTTAACCAGACAGAGCCGTATATTATATTTTATTGTATGTGTAACCAGCAATTGTCGGTTCCAGTTCTTCGGCTACGCAGCGATGCTGGCGTACGCTATTGACGCGTACTTGAAGTACCGCGCGGTGCAGGCGGGCGGGCTGGCGCAGGGCACGCGCGTCGTGTCGCGCCAGACCGCGGCCGTGACCACGCCGCCAAGGGAGGGCTACTAGGTACCGCAGCCTGGCTGTTTTCACCGACCGACTTGACTCTATGTCCTCTACCCGCCCCGGCTTCAAACGGGGACGAATAGAATGTAATATACATAAAAAACCTTTTAACATAAAACTACCGTGAGACTCGGACATATTAATAAAACGGATCACTCACGTATTTATAAGTCGAGAAACGCAGGCATGTTTCGGATCAGTCCGTGGTTCTTAATCATGAGCCCCCGCGGCGGTGGCGCGACGACCGCGTACCGAAGCCCTGACAGCTCGGCTGCTCGGTGCAGGCGGCGAACAACGCCCTCGTTTGCTTCATTATTTTTATGTCAAACATGTCGAGTATTTCTCGACTTAAAAATACGTGAGTGATCCGTTTTGTTAATATAATAAACCTACCGTGAATAATGTTAATTCTTTAAATGACTCCGACTATTTTGGTTTTTATTAAGGGGGCATCCATAAGTTATAACTTATAACTCCACACTAATTCTAGTTATTATAATAGACTTTTTATGTTAGTTTTTCATTAGAATATTAAGTTAATTAAATAAAACAGGATGTTAATTGATGATTACAAGTATATATTAAGTAGGCTGTTTGATATCCTTATAAATTGGAGGATAAAAAATAATGTTTCTATTGATATATCCCTCAAAAATACCATAGTTTTGTAAAGAAACGGGCACGACGTCATTTGAAAATGAGTTTCCCATAGTAATCAAACAGCCAAACTGGAACAAATCATCCTCCTCCGCTTCCACACGAAACAAGGGAGGATTTTTGCATGAACATATATATGTCGCACAGACGCAGCTAACTTGCACGAGCACGGCACTGGTTTCGCGGAGTGCCAAGGTAATTTGTTCCAGTTTGTTAAAATAGACCTCCGCAAAGTAACGCCTAAATCTATTAATTAGTCAAACAGCCTATTCAAAATCTATTTTTTTACATATACAATGTACTTACCGAATTTTATCAACTTGTAATTTACATATGTACCTATAATTAATTTGTTATTCTTTTTATTAAACTTACTTAAGTAATTAATTAAGTTAATAGTGTTATAACCAAAGAGTTTTGATGACAATGTGAGTGAATATTATAGCAATGGTATTATGAAAATTAAAAAGACAAAGTAATATATGTTTTCACGACTTGTAGACATTGACATAAAACAATGAAAACGGTTTAAATCGCGTGTGTTGTTACGAATCTAATTCCCGATTTTTCGAGCCCTTTACAGGTCTCAGGTTCACGGGCAGACTGACAAATAAATTAAAATACAAACTACGCAATTTTGACAAATTATTACAAAAAAAGGACTCGAAACGTCGGGAATTAGATACAATACAATACACGCGATATAAACCGTTTTAATTGTTTTATTTCAATGATTAAAAAGGCAAGTCCGTAAAAAAAGTTTCAACGAAAATTTTCATTAAATGGTTTCATTCTTTATGAAGAAAAATACTTTTCTTATTATATCGTTGGTCCAGAATGATCTGATGAACATCACAATTTTGAATTTTAACATATTTTTGGACTGGATTTTTATACGGTATATGCTCAATGGTTAATTTATATATATCTTCACTTTTATATAAAGCACATCACTCAAATCCTTGAAAACTTAAAATTTTAGATATTTTACATCACAATTTTAGTAGAAAAAAAAAGAATTATTGCTTAAACTTTGATGTTTAAGTCACTTTAGTCATATTTCTAACAACGATCTAACTAGAACTAATATGTAAGCCTATACAATATTTTTATCACATTAATTTACCAACTATTTTTGAGGACAGCTTAATCAAACTTTAAATTTTTTAAAGAAGTTAGAAATTAAAACAGCCAATTTTATTTTCTTTTACAGATAAATAAAAAAACAAACTCATTTGATGGCAGCTTTAAGCCTAATTTAATACTTGCCTTAAATCACTTTGTAGCAATATTTGGGCTAAATAAATAAATATAGGAGTATTTTATACAGCGAAACTATTTAGCAGAGCAATGCACAACTATTTTAATAAAATGTTATCACACATTTGTATGTTAATATATTGTCTTATTCCATGTTGTTTATGTCCCACCGCTGGGCAGAAGCCTTAGCCACAATACGCTGGGTACACCTGCCCTCTAAAGGTCCACGCATCCATTTGGAATGCATTCAGAAAGAGATGTTACCCTGTCGATATTCCGATAGTCAATCACTCCAAGATTTTTATAGTATTAATACTCCAAAGGTTGAATGTTAGAAAATTACTTAAAGCCGCCTTTTGTAAAATTTTTTTTACATTAAAGTTTAAATGAACAAACAAATATCCTGACTGATTTTCGAAGTCTACCATCGATAGCAGGTGTACTTATTTAGTTTCGAAGCACTAATAGAACTCAGAATGGATATAATGTCAGGTAAAATCTCTTGATAGTATTAGAACTACCGATAACTTATTTTCGAGTTCAATCGATGAGCAACATCATTAGTGAAAGCACTGCAAATGGACGCGTCGACAATGGCGACATTAACGCCATTATTCAAAGGTCCAAATGGGCATTGAACGCATGGTATCTCCATTTGTGCGTTTAATCATAAAGTCTATGTATAGGACCTACTATCATAATCAGAGGCCCAGCTTTTGTCGCGGGCATATATCCCTTTCTTACCAATAGGCGTGTGTGAAAGGGATAGATGCTTCATATTCGAGGTTAATGGCTACCAATGCAAGTGTACTTCAACCTCTACAACGCCACGTCAAATGTAATAATCGACAAACACGCCAAACTTTTTGGAAGTTGAACCTTATGCTTATGAACCCGGGACCTCTTGCACAGTAAGCAGACACTGGTATCACTGCGCTATACAGGTCGTCGGTCGTCGTTGTTGGCGTTGCAAAGGTTAAATTATACAGAGTTCAAATATTTCTATTGGAATATATTTTTTATGTTTATTTTATTAAGTATCAGCTGAATATTGTCAGGTATGTTTTATGTATTTCCATAATGTCCTTGCGGTTTGTTATACTAAAATGACGTTATTTTTAAGTAGAATAATTGTAAATTATTATTAATTACTTTTTTAATTAATATACTAATTATTTTATAGTGTTATTTGCCTTTTAATGAAGTAACTACTTGAATGCATTTTGTATTAATTATTATTAAGGTAAGGAAAAAGAATTTAACCACCGCATTCGTCCCAAAATTGTGCCTTAAAATGTATGATTCCATTTTTAAAGTCTTTTAGTTTAGTAGATCCGTTAATTCAGATTTAACCGTCTTAGTCGAACTTATAGTGACGGATATATCCGTCATAGGCGTTCAACCTACACTGACGGATATGTCAGTCATTTGCGTTGAACCTATACTTAGTGACGGATATATCCGTCATTGGCGGTGAACTTATGGTGACGGATATATCCGTCGTTAGCGTTGAATCTACAGTGATGGATATATCCGTCATTGGCATTAAACCTGTAGTGACGGATATATCCGTCATTGGCGTTGAATCTACAGTGACGGATATATCCGTCATTGGCGTTGAGCCTACAGTGACGGATAATTCATCATTGGCATTAAACCTATAGTGACGGATATATTCGTCATTGGCGTTGAACCTATAGTGACGGATATATTCGTCATTGACCTTAAACCTGTAGTGACGGATATATTCGTCATTGGCGTTGAACCTATAGTGACGGATATATTCGTCATTGACCTTAAACCTATAGTGACGGATATATCCGTCATTGGCGTTGAACCTGTAGTGATGAATATATCCGTCATTGTCCTTAAACCTATAGTGACGGATATATCCGTCATCGGCGTAGAATCTACAGCGACGGGTATATCCGTCATTGGCGTTAAGAAGGTTAAAATTGAAAGACGTCTAAGCTGTTTGTAATACTTTGTCTTAGTTTAAACTTTAAAACTGCCATTTATCAAAGATGTACCGGTCTCAGTGAGACTGGCTACACTTCCATGATTTTATGTTATTTTGTAATTCTCCAACGTTTTCACCGTGGCTCATTACCGTTCATTAATTAATTGACGAAATACCCAACGCTTAGCACCAATTTCTGCTAAGACTAGTATCAACTCCGAGTAGAGCTTGTTCTTGCCTGAAGCCCGTGTTTGTAGACCTGTATTTCAACAAGTAATGCAGGAACAATAATGAGCAACGGTGAAAATGCTGGAGAATTACCTTGAACCAGTGTCACCATTTTGTGCATCGCTCGAGCGTCATTGCCGTCATACATGGTCTAAACGTTTCACAATACCTCCAATCTGATAAGTAGGTATTATGATAAATTATAATATCTTATATACACCAATTAGGACTTCATTTCACTAAACTAACATATGTCAGGTGACGATGACAATTCTGAGTGCAATTTAAACCACATTTATCCTGAATTGTCGTAGTAGTAACCTACAATTTCATTTTTTGCCATCAAAATATTGTTTTTTTTTTTCTAAAATTTTATTGAGGCTTTAGTGCACTAGTGTGACTATGCCAGCCTCATGAGGAGACTCAGAAAAATACTTCACACTATTTGCCGCCCCGAGCCAGAACTCCGGGCCGCAAGAGCGTGTCTGACGAATTTGTACAGCTGCACCGCGTCTTCAGATAATGAGCTACTCAGGATCGTATTCAACCCCCCGTTACCAAGACTCAGGTGATCTAGATACACTCTACGAATATCTTTTATCTGGTCGTTTTATCTGGTCTGGTGGTTGTTTATTGTTGAAATAAAACATTCTAAAGCAACAAATTATGAATACCCTTCTCTATTTACAGCCTAGATTTGTTTGGTTCGACCATACTACCTCACTGTTCATGTAGCATATAGGTTTAGTTAACATTTATGAAAAGGGGGTTTCGTATTATTCTTTACGTCGCCCCAGGCCGTTAGTAGCAATTTACCGCCCGCTACGCGAGCGGAAATTTCCACTTGCTGGCCAGGGGAAGACGTAAAATTATGTACACACCTCGGGCGGTGATAAAGAAAGCCTCAGGTCGCATGTTTATCGCCCTTGCCTTTGGCTCGTGCGACAAGTTCCTGCGATCTGAGACATTCTTTATTTCACCACCCTCTGGATGTGATGTACTATTGTTCTCTATTAAAACGGGCCCAACTTATACAAGAATTGTGTTATTGTAAAAATGGTGGCACAGGTACGTACAGTTCTATTCATAAGAATGACCGCCGAAAATGTGTGAAACTGTCATTAATTTCATAGACATTCGGTGGCAGATAATTGTGAAACGACCTTTAGTATGTTTTTATTCCGTTTTTGTATTATTTTATATACTTACTCGTACAGTCAAAGACGCAAATAATTGACTATTAAAGTTGGAGCTGAGATGTGTAATTTTTCAATAGGGAGGCATATGATAAGCACTGTGATGTTTATGGTGTATCCTTTCAAGCATAGACAAATTCTCCTAGTTCGCTCTTTAACCCTTTGAACGCCATGAACCTATAAAGTGGTCGTGTGTCGTCGTGCCCACACTAAAAAGGTCGGAGTGAAGGTGTACTTTGATCATGAATAAAATCTATTATGAATTGTTTTTATTGGTTTAAACGTTACATCAATTAACAGTGCTTGGCGTGTGAGTGATCACTTCACTCAAATATGAAAGCGTTCAAAGGGTTAATGGCCAGTTACATAACCTTGTTACTATTTGTATAGTCGACCAAGTAATTGCTTGATCACTTTTGAACCTTATCTCTTTGTAATTTGGTCGAAAAGTGGTCAAGCAATTTCTTGGTCGACTATACCATCAGTTTTAAGATTTATATAAGCATTTTTATAGCAGTTACTGCACCGTCTTGCACCAATGTTGTCAGAGACGTATTTCACGTTGTATTCGCAAATCCAGTATTTACACTTATTATCAATGGTTAAAAATAAATGATAATGTTACTCCATTGTTTTATTTTAACTAGCGATTTAGCATAGCTTCGCACGGATACAATTAGGACGCAGTGTATATGAAAACTTTCCTTAAAAAATATCTAAATGCCGTTGAAAATCGTTTCAAAATCCGTTGCGTGGTTTAGAAGGAGTATGCGGCCGAAGATACGATGAAGACAGACAGGAATGGTTAGCGACTTTTTTTTATTCTATTTGAAGAAAAACTTCAAATACTAGTTCAGAATACAGTACGAAAGTATCAATGTTATTCAATAATAGCCCTTAAAACAACGGTATCTATGGTAGCTGTAAAGGTACCCAGTTGAATATGATAACTTGTTAAAAAGTTTCATATAGATGACGCCGAGGGTAGTTGTACCCTTAAAATCAATAATGTAATGACCGTAAGACGAAGCACATTGAAAAATTCGCAGGGTATGGTAGAGGCAGTGTGGCGAAACTGGTCAAACGCAAGGCACGGAATGCTGATGTTGCAGGTTCAAGTCCTGCTATTGCCCTAATTTTCTTTGTGTTGTCATTACAATTTTAACGATATCTACTTAATATTAGATTAATACTAGGTACTTATTAGATTGTGTGTTCTAAACCATCACTATGTCCCACACAACTGCAGTGCCGGTACCTCACCCAGGGGCGTCTCTAGCCCATGTAGCGTCCGTGTGCCCCCCTAGACTAGGGGGCGCTAGGGTAACCGAGTGGGGCTGTGTAGCGAGCGACGCTCGGCGCCCCCTAGGACCGCTGCGCCCGTGTGCAACCGTGCACCATAGCACAGAATAAATAACGTACAGAAACTTCTCTTTTACGACCACGTTTAAACGAATTCCAACTTTATTCACACGCTCAAAAAGTTCCTATTACTTCATACACGATACGCCAGGCGGCGCGAGTCAAAAGGAACGTGCCGCTCGCGCCCGCCATCCCCCCGCTACTCCCGGCGACACGCTAGGGTTGCGCGGCATTCGTTTTCAATTACACTGACACGGCGGGGGCGAGCAAGCGATCGCGTGGCAAGCCGACAACCTACTGCGATTTGCCTATGCCACAGGCAAGGCGGTCGAGCGTATCTACAGTGCGTAGTGGAACCCCCCTGACCATAGGCAAAGACGCCTCTGACCACCTCACTAGCTCTGACTCGCGGAAGCCGCTGCAACGACGTTAGCCCCGTTGCATACCTATAGCTTGGGTTCTTCTTTGGCTGCTGCGTTTTTGAAGCATATTTTGACACAAACGTTCGCCATTACCAATGGCACAGCCCACTAAAGTAACTTTAGTGCTATTGGTAATGGCGAATGATTGTGTCAAAATATGTATTACCCAGTCCATTGTAATCGGAGGCTCGGAAGTGTCCCAGCCAAGTTCTGTACATGTCTAAAATCAATAACCTGCGAAAACTAAAAATACCTACTTCGTCCGAAACGACGTATGTGCGTGCGTAGTTAATTAACAAGCTAACCCTTATCGTGATTACCAAGTATAAGTTCACAACACACGTTTCATATCGATCGTCGAGACTGTTATCAGTCTCAATTTATTTTAGGTTATCGTTTTTCTAGTTAAAAATTGGGTTCTAATCTTGAATTTTAAAGTTTTGTTTTAAAAAGCGACTTGTATGTTAAGTTTTCTTTATCTGATAATAAGATTTTAAGTGAATATATCGCTTTTTGGTATTGAAACCTCCGGTTGTTTACTATTATCAATTTACTTTTCAAGTGCTATGGTGTTTAATGGGAAGTGGGGGCTACAGTGAATAAAGGTAAGTAAATAGTGGACCAAATGTCTTGACATCGATTGTGCCAGCCACAGTGTGACTATTATAGCAGTCACACAGACACACAAGTGCAAGCGGATATGCTCGGCTCCGCGCCAGTCGTACGGTATAGGCCATTTTTTAATCAGTCATTGAGGTTTTACAAATTTGTATACATGCAACAAGTTGTTAAAACGTCTGCAGCTTTGAAAAGAAGCTTTTAAAACCAGAATAAACCAACCTATTGCCTAAATTAAAAATAATGCTGCAGATTTGTATCCGACTTTGCCCGAATTGTTGTAGATATTGTGTGTTAAAATATTTTACTTCAAATGTAAAAAAAAAGTTTTTTTACTATTTTTTTTTTGGTTTGCACAGTGCATGGTCGAAATAAAAAGTAGACTGCAACATAAAAAAAAAACAATCTAAGCGGTTTCATCGTGTAACATTGTAACAAACTTGATTCCCTACGTTTCGAGTCTTTTTACCCGACTACGATAAAGCCAAAAGGAAGGTTTATATTTTTGCGGGTGGTAGAACCTTGTACAAGGTCCGTCCGGATCGCTACCACCATCTTGCTCGCTAATCCTGCCGCTAAGCAGCAGTGCTTGCACTGTTGTGTCCCGGCGTGGAGAGCAAGACAGCCGGTGCAATTACTGACACAAGAGTTATTCCATCTTAGCCCTCTGAGTTGGCAACGCATCTGCAATCTCTTTGGTGTTGCTGGTGTTTATAGACGGTGATCACTTACCATCAGCGGCCCTAACATGACAGCCCAGGTTTAGTTTAACCCCTCCCTGCGTCTCTGTCTAACTAGTGTCATAAGAAAGGGACGCAGATAGAGATTGACTAACCTTGGCCAGTCATGTTAGGGCCACCGGTGACCCACTTGCTTGTTTGCCTTCCTATTTCATAAAAAAAATCCAAACATTACCTATTAAAAAAAAATCGTTCATTGCAGACAAAGTCCACAAGTGTTGTAATAGCAGTAATTAGCAGTCCAAAGAAACTTACCTGCATAAAAATGTTAGGAGCCACAGATTATCGAGTGTTTTTAAAAAATGTTATAAATATATTTTCTAGATTTTAAATGAACAGTTCCATTGCCTTATCATGGCATGATAAGTATATCACACCACGATGAGCAAGGTATCATTTCTTTCGCGTTTATAATAATTAATAAGATTAGTAAGATTATGTTTAATTATATTTCAACGTCTGCAAATCATAAGATATTACCAATTTTTTTTTGTCGCTAGTATTATCCAAGATGGCGCACGTGGGGTCCCCGAGGCAAGCCAACACGACGATCACAGTAACCGCCGGCGTGCCCGTACAGACGCAGGCGGTCGAACGTTTCGACCCGCTCTACCTTAAAACTGTGCCCGGGTTACTGAAAATCATTCAAATTGTAAGTACATACAGGGGATTCCATTCCGCACTTTTTGTTCTTGGACTTCGGTTTAGTGGTGCCCTAAGCCATAAACAAGCCACCCCGCACTGTAGGTACGCTCGGCCGCCTTGCCTACAGAGTAGACAAATTGCAGTAGGTTGTCGCCTTGCCGCGCGCCCTCGCTGTGTGGCAGTGTAATAGAGCAAGAGCTGGCAGCAAAAATTTAACGTCATTTTCTAACGAATGAAATTACTCTAGTCGTGTTCTGGCGCATTTCTGCTACCATTGTGGCAGTCAGACGAGAATGTTATTGCATTTTCTTGTGCTCAGTTCAATTTTGATGAATCTTGACATGCAAATTATTCTAGTATATTTGACTACTGTTGCCTGGGCAACTTAAGCGCGTGTGTTCCGCGTAGATAACCAAATTAGATAACTGCCATAATTTTGGTTCTCTACGCGGCACAAACGAACAACAGTGCCGGAGTGAGCTACGGGACATTCGGGAGTATGACTCAGAACAGAGATGTGTCGGCATTTTATGGCAATTCTCCACCCGCCCCCTCCCATCTTTTGCTCCGCAGGTTAAACCAATCCAACATTTTTTTTTTCACTTATAAGAGAGTTCCAATACTATAACTATAGTTAACGTACAGCCTCAACCCTTGAAGATAACATCAAATTGAAAACATATGTTACTTAGGCAGTTACGGTGTAGTAAGAAAGGATTTTTGGAAATTCCACTAAGAGGATTAAAATGGGCAGAAAGTCAGTTCTAAAAATCAACGCTTTGTGGGTAGTGCTTTGTATTGAGACGTGATTCGTTAAATTCCAGGCGGCCAGTTTTCTCGGCTTCATCTGCATCCAAGCCTCCTTTGACAGCCGTTCCCCTCGCGGCAGATACTACTCCTGGATATCCATGATAGCCTTCTGGTTCACTGGGCTCCTACTTGGCCTGTACCTGTTCCATGTGGTGGAGAAGTATCAACACAAGATCCCCTGGCTGAAGATTGAGTTAGGGTTCTGTACGCTATGGACATTCTTCTTCCTTGTGGCGTCGAGTCTCACCATTGGTCAGTGGGGGAACAACGCATTTGTTGCGGCTGGGGTGAGTGTGTCCACGTTTATATGTTTTAGTAAGTATAAAAAAAACAGTCTTGTGATGATATACAATGACAAGGCAAAGGAAAGTTTTGGGTATCTCGCATGAGTCGAATCTGCAACCGCATTCTGTGCTACGCTTTCAATTAAAACACAGATTCCGCTACTGGACACTGCATTTTTTAATGGGTTTCGTTTTTACTGTCATAGCTATAATTACCGTTAGTTTGAAAAGGTTCTACAGTGGCACAGAATAGGTACTTATATGTTGGTTGACTGTACATCACATTGCTGCTCTAACAAACGGTGAATCATTATTACAACATTTTGTTATGTAAACGAATCTTGAAAGTAGAATTTGATCTAGTTCTTTATTCTGCTAGCTTGACATTTAACAACGCAATACCGCCCACGAAACAAAAAAGTCTCAAGAAATGATTAATAATTTTTGATTAGTATGATTTGATGCAATTTTCGTATTTTTTTTTTACTTAATGATTTCTTATGTTTTAGCGACTTTGAAATTTAAATGTAATTTTTAACTTCAAATTTTATTTTTTCCAAAATTATGTGTTCCGTATCTTCAACTATTTTTGTCAGTCGGACCTGAAAAACGCACGAGCCGTCAGAACTTAAATTCTATGCGCGATTTAAACAGTTTCAATGGCTTTAATTTTAAAAATACTTTATTTTTCAGAGTATTGGCTTTAAAACGACAGTGGCATATGGGATAGACGTGTATCTGAAATGGGGAGGTGTGCGCAGGGGCAGCTTGGCGCAAGCACCGAGCGAGACGGCTCAAACCGCTACTGCCAACTACCCGCCTGGCGTGGGCTCACAGCCCCGTTTCTGACCACTATTTTTTTATAAAACATGAAGGAAAACTAGCATGGGTCACCTGATGGTAAATGATTACCACCGTTCATTCATCGACACCCACAAAATCAGGGAAACTGCAAATGTGTTGCCAACGCAGAGGGCTAAGATGGAATATTTCTTGTGCCAGTAATTTCACCGGCTGTCTTGCTTTCTACGCCGTAATACAAAAGTGTAAGGACTACTGCTTAGCGGATGGGCTAGCGAGCAAGATTACCGACGTATATACCAATCAATGTATTAAAGTTCCGATAATCTCACCTTTTATTGAAAACTCATCTGAAAGAAAAGTAGCATAGCAAATTTCTATCGCGTGCCTGCTGAACGTGTGCCATATATTATGGCTAGAGTAAAATTGTTATTGTAATTTACAAACATATGATGAATACATTATTATTTTATATTCATACTTACGCCATTCCTGTCATAGTATAAGAGGTGCTAGCTATTAGTTTATTTCTCTGTGCGTCCTTTTTTCAGTTCCCTGTGGAACTCCATTCCCGGTTCTGTAGCCATATAAGGGATAAATAACTTGGGCGGTTGCGTTAGACCCGCAACACCCTTTTAAATAAGATCTGTGAAGGAATCGCAGTAAATTAAAAGTTTTTTTTCAACAATAAATTGTATAGTCGACCAAGATATTCCTTGACCACTTTTCGACCGTATTACAAAGGGGTAGGGTTCAAAAGTGGTCAAGCAATTACTTGGTCGACTATACATAGTATTTTGTTATGTTTTCGCGACTTGTAGACATTGAAATAAACTACAAACTAAATTGAACAAGTATGGATTATGCTGCGGAGGCCCAGTATTTTACAATTTTAGCTAAGTTATAGTTTATGTTAGGTTTAAGTGTTTGTATTGTTTTTTCTGTTAATACATACCTTTTTTTACGTGGTATTCAAAAATACCAATTGTTTTGTAAACTGCTACACTACCAACTGGGAATTAATTTTTGGGTTTGAAGTAAAACGATTTTTGGAAATAAAATGAATTTATTCAGTAATCCACAATTATTACTTTTAATGAATATATTATTATTTAATCTTAGACAATACATGTAATATAACAATAATTTAAAATTGTGTAGATTCTGGTCATCTACAGCTTCAAACGCTTTATGTCTTCCATTTTGAAATCCGTTCTGCAACAAACAACATAATATCCGTTTGTGCCGCGTAGATAACCAAATCAGATAATCACCATATCGTACTTCAAGTTGACATTCAGTTGTCAGATTTGGTTCTCTAGGCGGCACCGACGACAGTATTATTCACCAAAACACACGTAATAAAGAGTATGTGTTTTTTGTAGTTTGTTTTATTTAAGATGACAAGCAATTAGTTGGGTGTAAAAAGTTGATTTGAGTGAAATTAGGACCGTCCCCTCAATCTACACCGACATGTTTGAACCGGATATGGAGACTTTCATCTAGATTAATAAGTATTTCATTTGATCTTTGAAACGTTCTATTCATCGGCGTACACAGAGCGACGGGGTCTAGGGGTCGTGGCCCGTCTTAAGAAGCGAGACCATCACACCGGTGCGCCATCTGTAGCGTAGTACGCACTAAGGTAATCTATCGGTAGCATGATCGTTCGGAATATGATGTCGTATACGCTCTAGGGTCGACGGTGTCCGTTCTCGTGGCGGTCGGTACCTGCGGGCCAGCAGGTCCTTCTGCCGCGCGGGCGGCAGGCGCGCGGGCTGCGCGGCCGGGCCGCAGCGCTCGGCCGCCAGCAGCGCCGCGGCCTGCGACAGCCGCGCGCAGCGCTCGCGCGCGCCGCCCGCCGCGCCGCCCGCCCACGCCGCCAGCCGCCGCGCGCGCCGCTCCACCACCAGCCCGCCCTCCTGCACGGACAGACGGAACGTCTACAGGGGCGCCAGGCCGCGAGGGGCGGCAGCCCCCCTAGAATGAAATACTTTATCGTCAAATAACGCGATTCGGGGCGCCAAAGCTAAACGGCCCGGGGCGCCATATCTTTGAATTCGCCTCTGAACGTCTACCTGATACAGGATCGAATACTTGTCGGCCAGTGAACGAGAGGACTATTTCTCTGCCACGATTCCCGGCTGCCGCTCTCTCTCCCGGGAACGGAAGCGGCAGATTCGATTTTTGACTTTCGAGCGCTCGACGTTCGCCAGCGGTGGGCCGATCAGCGTATGCAACTGTATATAATTACCATAGCAGTGGATCTCGTCCCAGACTGGACAATCCCCCTCTGATTGCCGTGCAGTAAGAATCATAAAGGTTTGGTACGCAGTGTTTATTAGACTTTTTGCTTTGAATAATATTTCCTTACACGTGCCGCGCGTTTTCTATGAGATGGCGTATTTTGTGTATATTTAAAGACTTTTATTAGTTTATTAATAACGAACGGCTGATCGGATTTTAATGAAATTTGGAATATAAATAAATTATGCGCTTGGTTATTGATTTGAATAGTCTTTATCACGACAACTACCGTGTAGAATATTTTATAATGATTTTCTTATTTGATTAATTATATTGAATAATCGAATAATATATGTGTTAAGTAAAGACCTATTCATAATATATTTGTGAAATGACAGGCATGAGAGGCATGTCTTGTTACACTTATTATAATAAAACTACACTCGTGTTTTAAGGCCTCCCATTATATAGCAGTTGCATAAACTACTATTATAACTTTATCTGTCATTGTGACGTTTGCCTTCAAATGAAAGGGACAAAACATTTGTTAGCTTAAAAAGATTGTTATTTTTTATAAATAAGGGGGGAAGCCTTGTCCATAATGTTACGTTCCCCCTACCCTACATTGGGCGTAGTGTTTTTTTT
This sequence comes from Ditula angustiorana, assembly GCA_963691745.1. Taxonomy (NCBI): domain Eukaryota; kingdom Metazoa; phylum Arthropoda; class Insecta; order Lepidoptera; family Tortricidae; genus Ditula; species Ditula angustiorana. The sequence goes on from OY829473.1 coordinate 934,831, forward strand.
TAACGCAGCGTTCGGCTTGACCGTTTCTGTTTGAATGGTATGGAGCAGATGTCACATGTGTAAACGAGACTGGAAATAAAGCTCTTTAATTCTTGAAACACAAATTGCCGCCCATTATCCAAGAGAAAACGGTGTGCCGAAAGTGCAAAATAATTCCCTGAACTAAAGGATATACTATGTACTGGGCCCAATTTCATAAACGCGACAGGTGACAGGTGACAATGACAATTCGGTATACATTGCTTGCTCACTATGATCTGTAAGTCTGTAGCGTTAATTGTCGACACAGTAATGGACAGCAAATTGTCACTGTCACCTGTCGCCTGGCGCATTTATGAAATTGGGCTCTGGTTGTACGTAGTTTTAGGAAACCTACCTTTACGATGGAGTATAACTTGCCAGCATCATACAATTGAGTAAAGAGTATCTAATTTATGTTGGTATGACCCTCATAGTTAGACTGAAGCCCGTTGAGCTATGAGGTTTCTATCTAAAACTTAAAAAAATAATATCTATTGATTCTGTGGGTTGATTTAAATGAAATAAACACCAAATGATACTCAGAATAAAGTTTCACATTTTACCGTTATCAGATTTTGTAATAACAAAAGTATTCCATCACGGAAACGTGTCATGCGATTGTCAGTCGGATTGCGACTAATTCAATTAGGCGACGTGAGCCTAATTCACGATCACCATGCGCTACAGCCTGGTGATGTATCTCCCGTATTTTACTTTAATCAAAGCTCATCATCATCATCTTTTACCTTTACCCCTCAGCATGGGGCAAAGGCATCGATATAAGAAGACAATAGATCTACTTACTTGTTCGGATTGTTACAAGCCTAGCGTCACCACTTGCGACGGGGTGAAGCAGGTGAAGAGGGGCTTTCAATATTTAGCCATTGGTTCAACTTTGAATCTTATCGTAAGCGAATAAAGTGCTTCTAAGTTTTCTAACTAGCAGCGACACAGGCGTCGGATAGCAGAACTAAAAATATGACGCCAATTTAAAACGTACAAAACGCAGCGCTGTTTACTTGACAATTGGCACAGACAGTTTTATTCAGGCTATCCGACATAGTCTACCGAATAGACTATGGTCGGCTACTCTGCCACTGCGTTGTACACAGTTCTATAGTTTTCTCATTTCGATGGGCAAAGAGCTCTTTGTACACTTCTTATATCAGATCACTACAGCCAAATCCGGCTGCTGAAGCTTCCAGCTCCGTTGAGCGACGCCACTTTGTTTTCGGACCTCTTTTGCGTTTCCCGGTTGGATGCCAGTAAATAGTCTGCTTGGGTAGGTGGTCGTCAGGATGTCAACTTATCCAACGCCATTTCCTGGTAAGGATCTCTTTGTCCACTGGCACCTCGTCTGTCTCCATAGCTTGACATTTGAAATTGTCTGTGGCCATCAAATTCGCAAGCTTTTTACATTTAAATTGTACATGCACAGAAACAACACTACTGCAATGGTTACCTGGTCATAATGATGCAACAGCAGGCGGTCCTCAGCTCGCGTGGCCAGGTCCTGTACCAGCGTGGCCAGCAGCTGCGTGCTGGACGCCTGCGAGAGCTGCGCCCGCGCCGCCTCCGCCAGCACGTCCAGCGCGGCCGGTAACGCGTCGGCGTCGTCTTCCATGGCGTCTGAAACGATGACAATGGCGGTGTTACCTTGTCTTTGGCAGTTCTGATCGGTCATTTTATGCTTGCGAGCAGCACAAATCCCCTGCAGCCCGAGATCCTCAGCCGCCGGGCAATTAACCGTTATTTACCGTGTGGAAGTAAGTCGCAATAGAGAGATCTCTCACCAGGCGGGTGTTATGCCTGGGGACCGAAGTCCCCGAAAGATACTATTTTTAAAATGGAGTCGCCGCAACCGCATTTTATTAGCAGCAAAGCAGATGTTCGGTCAAATAACGGGGGTCTGTACACTCACCGGCAGCCTCCCCCGGCTCGGCGAGCGCTTCGGCCCAGGCGGCCACCTTGTGCTTCAGGGCGGCACTGACGCCCTGCAGGCCGAGGTCCCGCGCGGCCCTGAAGGCGGCGGCGGCCGCGGCCAGGCTCTCGGCGCACGACACCAGCTTGTCGCGGCCCGGCGCCGCCAGGAACAGCGGCTCGGCGCCCGCGCAGGCCTCCGCGGCCAGGCGGAGCGCCCACTCGGCGCCCGCCTCCGCCTCGTTCAAGTGAGCCTGCAACGAGCGCTCAGATTATACCATGCTACTCCGCAAACCCGACCGACTGAACCGACCCGAATTTCGCGGAGTGGCAAGGCAATTTGTGCCAGTTTATTGATATGGACCTCCGCAAGTTAACGCCTCGTCTCGAATTTCGGGCGGCGGCGCGCGCAGCAGCGCCGACACCTAGTTCATAGTACTCACGAGGTACAGCTGCGCCTGCGCGTCCAGGTCGCGCGGCGCGCGCGGCGGCTGCTGCGGCGCGGGCAGCGGCAGCGGCTCGGGCGGCGGCGCGCGCAGCAGCGCCGACACCTAGTTCATAGTACTCACGAGGTACAGCTGCGCCTGCGCGTCCAGGTCGCGCGGCGCGCGCGGCGGCTGCTGCGGCGCGGGCAGCGGCAGCGGCTCGGGCGGCGGCGCGCGCAGCAGCGCCGACACCTAGTTCATAGTACTCACGAGGTACAGCTGCGCCTGCGCGTCCAGGTCGCGCGGCGCGCGCGGCGGCTGCTGCGGCGCGGGCAGCGGCAGCGGCTCGGGCGGCGGCGCGCGCAGCAGCGCCGACACCTAGTTCATAGTACTCACGAGGTACAGCTGCGCCTGCGCGTCCAGGTCGCGCGGCGCGCGCGGCGGCTGCTGCGGCGCGGGCAGCGGCAGCGGCTCGGGCGGCGGCGCGCGCAGCCAGCGCCGCAGCGCCGCCGCCACGTCGCGCTCTAATAGCGCTGACACCTCGTTCAGCACCGCGCACGCGCCGTCCACGCTGCCCGTCGATATGCTGCGTCTGGATAATTATATGATAACTTATATATTTAAAAAAAACCGGCCAAGTGCGAGTCGGCCTCGCGCACTGAGGGTTCCGTACCGACTTACCAGAACCGAGTACTGATATCTATTGTGTGCCAGAACATAAATTATAATCCCTTAAGACATTAAAACTGCCTTTTTTACATTTAAATGTATTGTTTTTGCTCTGTTACATCAAAAAAATGAACAAAGAAATAACAAAAGGACAAATCCAAAAAAGCAAGTTAGTTTTCTACATGTCTCGATAGATGGCGTGACACTTAATTTAGGTATTTGTTTTAAAGTCCACGTCTATGAGTGGTGACATCTAGTATCAAATAGCGACATTTTTGCTTCGTCTTAACATCACACTGCAGCTCGCCCTCCGGGCTCGCAAATGACTCGAGAGTATGTCGCGCCAGAGAACGCTTCGGCGCTCGCGCCTACGCGGAGCTGGCCCTACGGGCTCGCTGGAGAAGAAAGGGGGATAGGGGTTACGCGAGCAGAAATTTCCGCTTCCTGGCCAGGCGAAGACGTAAAATCGTGTACACGCCTCGGGCGGTGATACAGAAGAAAGTCTCAGCCTTTGGCTCGTCCGACAAGTTCCTGCAATCTGTGATATTCTTTATTTCACCACCCTCACGGTGTAATGTACTATTATAGTATGTTAAGAAGAAAATATCGGAAAACAGCCTAACATAACTTATAAATAGTTACTAACTTTTAGTTATCACAATAATAATAGATTGTATAGCAATTTACGTACCTGATGACTTTCCTCGCGATGAAAAACACGTCGTCAACGAGACTTGAACCGGTGGCACCGACTTGAGGCGCGGCCATCTTCAACGCTTTACCCACGCTCTCTTCGAGGAAGAATCTAGGATAGAATAAATATACCACATGGTTTTTTTTTAAAGAAATCGCGTTCAGATTTTCTTTCAAAAGCAAAATAACGTTCTTGGCATTCTTTTCAATAAATAATGGATAAGAAACTCTAAATGTTTGTTAATTCACTGATGGATTCGATGCACAGTCAACTAATTTCAAGATTGGTACAGTCAAGGATATATTATACATAATAAGTGACCATTAAAGTCGAAAATGAGAAGTGTAGTTTTTCGAAAGGGAAGCATATAATAAAATGTTATATTGTCTGATACCTCCATACTTCATAGAAATTCCATGTAGCTCCGCTTATGTGTTTGAAATAAAAAAACTAACCTCTCTAAAGTGAGGTAATGCCCCAGCAAATCCTGCGCAGTGCGCATGAGGTCGCAGTCCGCTATGATCTTCTCAGTTGCCGCGATGCACGACTTCTTCGCCGCCTCGTCCAGAGTTGAAGCGTCAGCCTGTCAGATAAATCACTAATATACACCACAAAGGGTAAATTAGGCTAATAGTAGTTTATGCAACTGCTATATGGATAATGACAGGCCTTAAAACCCGACTGTGGTTTTATGAAACGATCGTCAGCGAGTTTCAAAATAGGATCACACGAGTGTTTTAAGGTCTAATTATATACAGTTGCATACATTACTCACACATCATAACTGCAAAAAACCGTAACAGCAAAAAACCAACAAACGAATGACAACTGTACGGGTAAGGTACACCAGAACACTGATCTGATTGTTGATGGTTGATCTTGATGGAAACACTGATAACGGTGTATGATTTTATTGATAACCAAGGTACATAAGAGTACTAGCTAGGAGCACGTTTGAACGTAGACTAAGTGTAATAAAATATAATATTAACAAATGCGAATACAGCATAAAATGACAATGAATTGTGAATAGTGCTATCGCGTGAAATGTGCGATGCTTGTATCGTACAACAACAGTAATGATGACAATTAGATCCATCCGACAAGCCGAACGGTTTTTTTTAAATCATAGACAAACGAATGAAGTCTCTATTCTCATGTCACTCGAGATCAAATGTCGTGCGTTTATATAAAAAAAAAGAACATACTGGATTGACGTTTCGTATCGATAACTGTTTTAATATCTATGGATACTAGAATAGAGACCCACTTGAATTTTGACAGCTGTTCCAAGTTTAAACTCATAACGTTACAGCAATCGGTACTGTAATGGCCAGTAAAGTACAGATTTACCTACAACCACAGACAAGAAAGTTCTCATAATGAAATTGGTTGTGATAATGCTGGGCATTCCTACGGTTACTGAACGCATTATAGAGCACTAATGATATGTGTGTAGATAAAAGCAGTTTAAGTTATAGCCGTAATTATGAATGTTACTTTTAAAAAAAACTTGAAGGGAAGGTTAATTTCAGACGAAAATTATTGGATCCCAAATTTTTTTTATGTGAAAATCTACTGACGAAGCTCGGTGCTGAGCTTTAGTTTTGTATTTTTATTTAATTTAATTGTATGTTTTTGTTAAATAAAGGATTAATTTTAATACAAAAAAAACTTTTAAACTAAATGGTACTTTTCAATTAAATTCATTAATCCACATTAAAAATAAAAAGAAGATACAATTTTCGGTTTATCATCCTCATCATGATCATCATATTTACTCGGTTTGTGCCGCGTAGATAACCATTTTGCTAAATGTCGTTATCTACGCGGTACAAACGGAATAAACAAGTAGTGACAAAACAAAATGGCGGCACATACCTCAGCCCTCCGGCGCAGGAAGGTGAAGTACAGCTGTATGGTGGCGTGCGCCAGGCCGAGCTCGGCCAGCGCCGGCTCGGCCTGCAGCGCCGAGCGCCGCGCCGCGCTCAGCCGAGCGGCTACCAGCTCGTGGTACACGCGCCGCCCGCCCACGCATATCTGCCCGGGCCAAGCTCAAGGCTACTTATTTGTAAACGTAGGTATAGTACGGAATAGAATACAAAAGATCTTTATTCATTCACAACACAGAAAACGCATTAAGACAAATTTTCAATTTAGATTTTTCTGTTTTGCCCTGTAATCTGTTATTTCATGTGTTATGTACAATAAAGAGTCACATACACATAGATACAAGAAAAACAACAATAATAACGGAGTGGTAAAAAAATGTGGCGGTGGCACATGTTTAGCCTGTTAGCATATCAAATCAGTCACAGACGAGCAAAGACGCACGGCCAATCAATTTTACCCATACTTTGGATTTCTCGTCGTTAGCAGAATTGTCTTCGGCGTTACTGCAAATTTATGTTTTCAAAAACAACGCGTGAACGCGTGGTAAGTAAGTATGTAGACGCGAAGTAGACTTACAACGGGCTGCAGCACGGCGAGCGCGCGCGGCAGGCGGCCGGGCGCGCGCGGCGCGGCCAGGCGGCGCGCGCGTTCCACTAGCAGCCCGCCCGCTTCTAGCAACCTCGTGAATGCGTCTGCAAACACCGCCGCCTCCGAGCTGGGATCCGGCACTGCGCAGGCGCGGCGGATCGCCACTTCGGCCTGGAACAGGCACACTTATTCAATTTTTGAAAAAACAAAAGGTGTTCCACTCGAAAACTGAATGGCATAAGTGCAAAATTATTGCAGACGATATTTAGATATTTTAGAAGTTGTAGCGATACAAAGTTATAAAGATGACATTTTTTTTTTGTTTCAAAATATGCTCATTTGAATCCAGATAAAAAATGAAAAAAAAATTTAAAAGTTAGATACCATATGCATGACAATACAATGGAATGAATAAATAAACCAGCTCGCGTTGTACAGTCAAGGAACTTAATTCCCTACCCATTTCGTTGAAATGTCGTCTGACATTCGCAATGCATTAAGGTCGATATGTCAAACTAACGTCTTGCTCTATAGCTCTTATGGTGACAGTTTGCTATATGCTATTGAACCTTAGGTGGGTTGGAAATTTAATTCCTTGACTGTACAACCAAAAAATACTTTTTTTGGTATTTTTTTAGACTGCGTCCGCCGTGTACACATTAAACTTCTTAAGCCTGCTACAAAGATTTAGAAAGAATTTTAAATTTTAGTACCTTATTCGCAAGGTACTTGGCGAGCAGATCAACGCCTTCGTCCGCGCGCCCGATCTGCGGGAACAGCTTGAACAGCCGTTCCACGGCTGCTTCGTCATCTTTGCGGGCCGCCTCCTCAAACCTGTCAATACATCCTATATCACATAAAAGCGTACTTGTACAAAAAAACATTGAAAAACTCGGAAGTTCTCGCATTGCCTTCGAAACATCGGTTTGTGCCGTGTTGATAACCAAATTAACTATTGATCACCGTGTTGATAACTAAATGACAAAGTATGTTGGTTATCTAAGTAATTCGGTTATCTACTCAGCACCAATGAAAAAATCAAGACACAATGTTGTATGTTTATCGCTGAAACATGCTGAAACGGCTTTTTGCCGGACTTACCGGCAAAAAGTAATCAAAGAAAAATCAGCCAATTCGCTTGTTTTTTAGCGCAGTGTGCATATTTTTATTTTATACACTTAATTACACAGATAGACAGATAGATAGATTAATTTATTACTTATTGGAAATTACGTTACATTTAGAACGTCAAACATAACAAATTCACATCATCAAAAAAGTAAACAAAATAATAAAATAAAAATATCTAGAAATAACGATCCGTTGAATAATTTACAGAATAATTTATTGTGTTGTTATGTATTAATATAGTTTATTATTCTGCTAGTGCATTTAATCCCTATCTGACATAATATAGATTGCAGATAACAGTAATTTTATATAATTATACTGAGTAAGTAATGTTTGAATAGTTAATTGAAAAGTGTAATTTCATTAATAGGTACATTTTTGGAATTTTGCATGCCACTATAATGGTGAATTATGTTGTTCTGCCTTTGTACCATGATTCTTGCAAATAAATGAACTTTGAACTTTGTTGAACGAATATAGGAGCTGGTGGCTGAGCGACTGACTTGTGCACGAGATGTTCGCGCAGCGTGGCGGCCGCGGCGGTCATGGCGTCGCGCGGGTCGGGCGCGCCGCGGGCCCGCGCCGCCGCCACCGAGCCGGGGTCCATGCTGAGGAAGCGCGCCACGTGCGCCGCGCCTGCCAACGGAAACAGGGCGGCGTTAAAATTAATGAATGAAATTATTTATTTTCAGGCAACAAGGGTCCATAGATAAATACCTTACTAACTAATACATAAAAACATATAGACTAAAATAAAACAATTGTCCTGTTGGCGACAAAACGGCGTGGCCCCATTCGTTGCGTCGTCACTTCCGATGTCGCGTTCGCCACTGGTAAGGTGCCCCGAAACCCCCAGGTGAACCTGGTGGTGAGGTTAAGAAGCGAGGAGTCTATCCATCAGAATGCTTCAACGTCCCATCCTCGAATAATTCTCAGTGTACTCTGCCAGGTTGTTTAATCGGTTACCAACTTCCCTCAGGCAGTCTCCATCCGTGGTTTCTCTTAAAGAGAACTCGAAGGAGATGTAGCTCACACCGTATCCTTAAATTCATTTCCTTCTATTCCTTTGACTTTTCAGTATTTATTTATAACTGGTATATATGTATTGTATTTAGTATTTCGATATCTTATCTATTAGGTATATGTATTGTATTTTTATCTTCTTTCTTTTAGCTCTTGCTCTTTGTCTGTCCCTACTTTGATACTCCTTTCACACACTCAAAGGTTAACTGGAAGAGATCCCTTAAAGGGATAAGTTCGCTTTTGTACATCACTTCATCTCTTTTTGTAATTTATGTTTTTTGCACAATAAAGAATTTACATACATAAATACATAATTCATTGATGGTAATCAGATGTTACTTTGCAGAGGTTCAACTGGTACAAATCCCCTTGCTACTCCGCAAAATTAACAATTAATTTCATGAAGTAGCAAGGTAATTTGTTTCTCTCCCCCTCCCACAGCAGATTCGTTTGTTAATTAGCTCTGGTTGAAACTGGAAAGTCACCGGCAGGCTGTCGTAATGCACTATCTACACACCAAGTCATATGGAACTTGATAAATTCAAATTCTGGGCCTCCAGATCTTGTCACTAACTACAGTGCAATCTCACTAATCCGGCACTATTAAAAACCAGAGGGTGCCGGATTATTGGAATGTTCGGATTACTGGATTGTATAGAAAATTTATGATAATTAAAATAAAGCATTTTATTAAGAAACTATGATGTATTTGTGTTTCTGTTCTATACATTTTTAAAACAGTAACATAGGTATCTGCTTGACGGACGACGCGATGGAGGGAATGCACGGTGCACGGCCTAGAAGAGGGTCGAGGAATGTGCGAGCGGAGGGTGCCGGATTATTGGACGTGTCGGTCTATAGAAGTGCCGGATTTGTGAGATTCTACTGTAATGAAACGCAGTAACAAGGTATGGCTACATGCCAGTTTTCTGAGTGTGGTACTGGCCTGATCAAGTCGTTGCAATCACTACGGTGCAGCTCTGGCACTATGCTCTAACCTGTTTCATAATCATGGGCCTTGATGGCGGCTTCAACTCCTGCGCTGCACAACTGCAGGTCTATTAGGTCGTGCACTCGCCGCTGGCACTCTGCCACACGAGACTGAAACAATATTTGAAGTTACGGAGAAATACATTTTGTTTTGATCCTTTGCACTCTTCCGGTGACTCATTCTCAAGCTGCCTGAGGCTAACAGCAAGAGCATTTGACAAAATTGTTTTATTAAAAATATATTTGCAAAAACAAGACTCACAGATAACAAAAGGGAGTAGGGGTAGTGTTTGCAAATTGGTTGAAAATGGTGCTTTCATTAAAGGTACAATTTATCACAGTTAAGACCTGTTATCAAATTGTTACATTCATAGTAAGCATAGTTTACAGTGGATATGATTGGCAAAGAACAGAAAGTTGGCCAATTCTAGACTTTTCCAACTTCTTTGGACTGTTCATGTTTAAGAAAATAAAAGCGTTTGAATAGCAAGCAGTAAATAAAATCTTACTCTGGCCAAATCAAGCTGCCGCACTTTAGCGCTGACGTCCCTCGCCAACATGGCGGTCCTGTCCACCATGTCCGCGGCGACCTGCGCGTCAGCCTTCACCTCTCCCAGCTTGGCGTACGCCTGGCTCGCCGTGCGGAGCCGCCCCTCCAGCGAGCACGCCTTTGACATCACCGTTGAGAGAGCTTCGTCTACTTCCGTCTAAAACCATTTAAAGATACACTAAAGTATGTTGTATACAAGAGTTCGTATACTGTAGTTGTCATGTTACGATATGAGGTTGGATCTTATTCTAGTTAAGTACTTTAATAATTAAAAGAGTTAGCCGGAATATTTCTGGAAACTGAGTGCGTACCTCTTCTTGTTCTATCTCACTGAGTGCCTTCTTCAAACCCTCTTCAGTGGAGACGTCGTATTTCTCTAAGAGAAGAGTTAGCGACATTTTTGATGGTTTATTTGTAAGGAATTATACAAAAACAGCGTAAGTTAAATAATGTTTTGTTGACTGACGACACGAACAAGAAGCCAGATTTGGTAGTAATTTTGACACTTTTGACAGATGGCAGACAGCTGACCTGAGTGACAGTTGTCATGTTTTTTCACATCCACTTTAAAAATCAATACCAAAACATTTATTTTAGTTTTTAAGTAAAATTTAAATATTTTTTACAAAATATAACGTTTATTTACATTTATTACTTTTTATCATTTTTCCTTGGTAAAGAAAACAACTGGCAAGCTTTCATTTGGCAAACTTGATATTATTGAACGCTCGGAAACCTTATACGTTTTTATTCAAGCAAGTAATTTGATCTAAGTTAATTTGATTTCTCTCATTGATAATAGTATTAATTTGTCAACTTTATTAGTTCTTCACGCATTCTTATTATTAATGATAAAAAATCATTTATTATTAATGTCAAAACTACGAAAAGATAGAAGCACTACATTCCGAACGTACTTCAAAAAAATTGACTAGTAGACAAAATTACGATGCCAATCATTTTTTATCAATAGTAAACATAAAAACATCTGTGATTATAAAATCGATGTGCCGTTAATTGTATAAGAGTTTCCATCCTCGGGGCGCTCTGCGGTCGTCTGGCGCTCCTTGGAGTGGTGTTTCGTTGTCCAGTCGAAGACAATCGTTAAAGGTACGAGCGAGGGCGAGGGCACAGTGACATTTGCATAATGGTTGTACATTACAACTGGTTTGGTTTGTAAATAGGTGTTTTTGGAGCGGGTCTTGTGTTACAGATTGACTCCGTGTGGGGTTGGGCTTCGCCCCCGCTGCGCTTGCAGCTGGGAAACTCGCGAGGGCACAAGAGGTGAGTGAACCCTGCTTATTCACAGAAACAAATAACAAACAATCAGCTTGAGCTCCAGAAATTCCCCTACAAATACATCTGACCAAGAAGTCACGGTAAACACAAAGTTTTTATCACATCTGTGGTGCTTTGTGTCATGTAGGATGTGTTGAAATAAACTGATTTTGTTATCAAAGCTAGATTACAAATACATTGCCTTGAACTGGTTTGATTGTGAATGCATTTAGAACATGTAATTTGGCTAGCAGCACTTACATGTCTAACCGTTTAACATATTTAACAATTCCTGGTGTGGGTGCTAAATAGGTCACCTACATATTCAGGAAATGTTTTCGACGATAAATAATTTTCCGAATGTGAAAAAGTAAAAGTGTTAACAAAAGTGTTTTGACATAGACAATTGAAAAACAAAAGTATTTGATGCGGTAAGAGAAGTAGTAACAAGCAGTTTCTAGTTAGGGAATGAGCTAAAGGCCCCTGGGCCAAAGGAAATTCTAGCATATGGTGAAGCAATTAGCTATTTTAACAGGGGCATTTCACCCGTTGTACTACTTATGCATTCTGTGTTGTTTAATTGTCTTTTGTAATTGTATACATATTCTATCTTCATTTATATGTTCTGTTATATCTTCAGTTATATGTTCTCTTTATACTATGACAATTTAATTTACAAAAATTTTTAGTGCATTAAATTGTCTGTGTTCTGGATTATCTGATATGGTTTATTATGTTATTCCATTTTAATTTTGTTGTTTTTATAAATTCATGTAAATTGGCATTTTATGCAATCTACAATGTCACTTTATATTGACTGATATATTGTTTGTTTATAAATATAAACAAACAATATATCTCATCGTCACTACAAAAATCTAAAAATAATGTAAACAATTGAAAAATAACTTAAGAATGGCAGACAATTGTAATTTAGTATTTTGTGCCATTTTTCTCTTACCATCAAAAACGAGTTCATATAGTGTAAGTGAACATTTTGGCACTGTTCGCCACCAGCTGTTTGGTTTTTATTTTTACCCAACTCCTGCCAAAGGGAGGTCTATGTGTTTTATTGATTTTTAACTATGTTCTATTGTCTATAAACTGAATATTTCTTCTTAATTGTGTATGCAACCACTATTTTAATATATATCTTAATATCATCTTCATCTGTCTGAGAAGACGACGGCAGTGCAAATGTAACAGAGTTAATTGTGCAACACGCATGACTTAACTAAAGTTAGGTAAATCTTGGGTAAACTGTATGTCCGCGAGACAATGTTACCAAACTTTTCAACGCTTTGAATTTACGTAATACAGCTATTAAATCAAGGGTACTTTCTGTTTTGAATTGCTTCAGTCTGTAGTTTAATGAATATGCAAGTGTTATATGTTAATTTATGCCATTTATGACCGAATTTGAATCCATTTATTGGGTTAATGTATTGGTGATTGTTTAGACTTGAAATTGGAATAGTTTCAAACTTAGAAATGGGTTTATTTTTATCTATGCATTTTTATTATTATTCAAACAGTTAACAGAGTTGAGGGTTAAAATAACGAGACTTTTCTCTAGCTGTGGTATATAAGGTGAATGAAATGATGAAAGCAACAAATAAAAAAAAATCATGTTGATCAATGTGCACACTTAAATGTTATTAAAAAAATGGTTCAATCCTTATTAAATTTTAATATGTACATATTAAAAAACCGGCCAAGTGCGAGTCGGACTCGCGCACGAAGGGTTCCGTACCATTATCTATAAAAACGCCAAAAAAGTCACGTTTGTTGTATGGGAGTCCCTTAAATATTTATTTTATTCTGTTTTTTAGTATTTGTGGTTATAGCGGCAACAGAAATGCATCATCTGTCAAAATTTCAACTGTCTATCTATCACGGTTCTTGAGATACAGCCTAGTCACAGACGGAGTGACGGACAGCGGAGTCTTAGTAATAGGGTTCCGCACCCAAAGGCTTATTTCTAAGAAACTGGAACAAATTACCTTGCTACTCCGCGAAATCAGTGCCGGGCTCGTGCTAAATTGCTGCGTCTGTGCGACACATGCACATGCATTTTGCATGAACATATATGTGTCGCACAGACGCAGCTATTTTGCATGAGCCCGGCACTGGTTTCGCGGAGTAGCAAGGTAATTTGTTCCAGTTTGTTGATATGGACCTCCGCAAAGTAACGCCTGAATCTATTAATTGCTTATTTCTAAGGTTCATTTTCGAAGCCGTTTTCGAAGCGATGGTCAGCCATGACAGTGCCTGCGTGATCAAATGTTAGCACAGCCTAAAATGTGGACATTGTTGTGCCCCCACAGGATGGGCGAGGGCGGATCGCCGGGCGGCGGCGCGCGGCTGTCGCACACCTCGGAGAAGCACCCGCGCGCCGTGCTCGGCGAGCTGTCCGCGCTGCGCCGCCACCGCGAGCTGTGCGACGTCGTGCTCAACGTGGCCAACCGGAAGCTGTTCGCGCACAGGTCGGTGCTGCGCCGCTCACTATAATTCTGGACATCAGAGCCAAACTTTTTTAAAACATAACTGTGTGAACTCTTTTAGATCTAATCGTTATATCGCTCTCTTTTATTGACCTAGATTAATTAAAAATATTAATGATTACCTATAAAATGTATGTACGACTGTTTAAAAAAAACTACCAACCTGTTGGCTCTGACGTTCAGATTTTGTGCTCAATGACAGAAAATTAATACACAGAAGAATGCATGCCGATTTTACATTCTTTAAGTCACCCCGGGCCGTAAGTAGCAATTTACCGCCCAATACGCGAGCAGAAATTTCCACTTCCTGGCCAGGGGGGATGTAAAAGTGTGTGTGACACTTGGGGCGGTGATTAAGGAAGTATGTTTATCGCCCTCGCCTTTGGCTCGTGCGACAAGTTCCTGCGATCTGAGACATTCTTTATTTCACCACCCTCAGGGTGTAATGTTCTATAAAATCGCAAGCATGTATTGACGGCGGTACCAGACATGGAGCAGAGATGAAACGTTATATGGCCTGAATTGGTTGTGACACCAAATTGCACAGTCTGGCAGTAACAGACCAGTGAGCTCGCTCAACGATCGCTGCACAGCTCCCACCTCCCACTTAACGTGCCGTCGGTGTGGCAGGGTGATCCTGTCGGCATGCAGCCCGTACTTCCGCGCGATGTTCACGGGCGAGCTCGCCGAGTCGCGCGCCACCGAGGTCACGATCCGCGACGTGGACGAACAGGCCATGGAACAGCTCGTCGAGTTCTGCTACACCGCGCACATCGTCGTCGAGGAGAGCAACGTGCAGGTACTGTGCCGCCATCTTCGTACGTCCCAATGCACACAGCACAGACCTCTCAGAGTTAAAACGCTTGGTCTGTACTCCTCAACTCAACACGCGATCTGATTGTGAAGTGGAGGGCGTCCATAAATTACGACAGTATATTTCGATGATTTTCTACTGCCACCCCCTCATCCGCCCCTTCATTAGCATGACATAAAGTGTACATAATTGAACGCCTCTTTAGAAACTTGACAGACATCTTTAAATTGTTATGAATAATTGGTACTATAAGAGTTGAAGGTGGACTATCTACACATTCTTTTGAAGCCCTAGAAAGGGAGCCCCTCCTGACCTTTGGCGATATCCAGGTTCCATTTTATTCTGACTACCCGTTCTAACCTGCAAACTTTTCACGTTCACTGGAAGTCATTGCACCTGTACCTACCGTGTCATACACAGGCGCTGCTGCCGGCCGCGTGCCTGCTGCAGCTCCAGGAGATTCAGGACGTGTGCTGCGAGTTCCTGAAGCGCCAGCTCGACTGTTCCAACTGCCTCGGTATCCGCGCCTTCGCCGACACGCATTCCTGCCGCGAGCTACTCCGAATCGCCGACAAGTTCACGCAACAGAACTTTCCAGAGGTCAGTCCTTTGTGATCACCATCAATTTCCTCTCGTCTCTCAGCAGGGACATAGAATTTCCTATTTGGAACGATTTTGTGCAGTTGATTCCTGATCGCTCAAGCTTAATACGGCTACTGCAGCTTCTAGCTCTGTTGAGCGTGTCAGGCAATTTACTGGTATAATTTAGTGCTTTGTTGATCTAGGAAAATATAAAGCACGTGCTATACTAGTGCGGAAAGGATCAGTCTATAAGTGGCCGTATACTAAACGACTTTACTGATATGCTTTCCCTGAGTGGTTTTGCCTAGACCTGTGGCCCGTTTCACGAAGCCACAAGTTACAATTTTACAAGTCTAAACTGGCAACATTGGTCAATAATTTAGACTTGTAAAATTGTAACTTGTAGCTTCGTGAAACGGGTCACAGGAAGACCCGAATTTAATCCAGGCATCACTCTCTACAATATGTATATCATGATGATGGAAAGGGATCACACACAAATCGAAGCTGTCAAAATTTCGCAAATAGCGGAGACCGAATAAAAATAAATTAAAGAGTCTCTACCCATGAACTTTGAACATGAAGCCTGAGAAGGTCTTGAAACGTCGGGAATTATATTCTTTACAAAATCTGTTTAAATAGTACTAGCGGACGCGCGCGACTTCGTTCACGTAAAATTAGTAGCCTACATATGTCCGTCAGGAATAGTGTAGCTTTCTATCTGTGAAAGAATTTTTGAAATCGGTTCAGTATCTCCTACATACAAACAAACCAGCTAACAAACAAACAAAGTTTACCTCTTTATTATATTAGTGTAGATAAAACGACGCCGATGTGTATCCTCATAATATCTTGGCTGGTTACTCCTTCTTAACCACGCAACGGATTTTGATGCGGTTCGCACTGTCATTTAGAGTTTTTGTTACAGAAGTTTTTTGTGTTTATTACGTTTCAATCATAACCGTGCAAAGCCGAAGCGGGTCGCTAGTACGATACAAATCGTTTATATTGTTTTATTTCAACGTTTTTAAGTAACTATTAGTAGATTTTTGCGGGTAGGACCTTGTGCAAGCTCCGTCCGGATCTTGCTCGCTAATCCTGCCGCTAAGCGGCAGTGCTTGCACTGTTGTGTTCCGGCGTGGAGAGCAAGACAGCCGGTGTAATTACTGGCACAAGAGGTATTCCATCTTAGCCCTCTGGGTTGGGAACGCATCTGCAATCGCTTTGGTGTTGCGGATGTCTATAGGCGGTGGTGATCACTCAGTATCAGGTGACCCACTTGCTTGTTTGCCTTCCTATTTCATAAAAAAAAAGATACCGTATACCGATTTGTATTCTTAACCTATAGGTCACTTATTGGCTGTGTTAACTACGCTATCATTATGAGAAATAACGTTTTTAAACATGGGTTATTCCCGTCATTTCGGAATCGAACGGGGAAACCCGTAACTGATTGTGAGATCGTTTGACATCACACCTTGAATCATGAAAAAAAACGCTGTTTTTATACATACAGTCATTTACGATATCCCGTATATTTACTTTACCATAGCTTCACTCGCAAGAATGGGTCGCTAACGAGCAGTGGAATCAATCATCGAATCAATAATATGGAAATCGTTAGGCAAAACATTAAGAGTAGTTCCAGTTTGTGTTCGATTAGATTGATCAAATCTGTTCAGAAACACATTGATTTGATTAAGTTTTAACTACTTAATTAAGAGATCTTTAATAAGTTTTGAGTTTGGGTTGAATATGCATTTTATAGATTTACTGATATTTAAAATTGCACCTGAATGACATGTTTCTTGAAGTGTGTAAGTTACCCAATGTAAGTCAATGTAGTTTTTTTTATACAATTACTTTCCTGAATAGGTGAAAAGGTGGCAAAGTATTTAAAGTAGACCACAACCATAATTCCTTATTCAGAACTTGTGATTTATATGGTTTTATAAATAATTGGAATCCTACTTTTTGGATGATTTTGTACGCTTTAAAAGCGCACTTTAGTCCATTTAAAAGTCAAAAAGCCCGTATCTCAAAAATGGCCTCTTTTGGATTAAAGTGCCATTCCTTTGATTAGGAAGAATATCCTTTGCTGCTTAGATATTGATCGAAAGAATTCTCTGTTCCAGGTGATGGAAAGCGAAGAGTTCCTGCTGTTGCCAGCAGCGCAACTCATCGACATCGTGTCTTCCGACGAGCTCAACGTGCGCTCCGAGGAACAGACCTTCCAGGCTGTTATGTCCTGGGTCAAGTACAACGTGGCCGAGCGCCGCCAGCATCTGGCACAGGTCAGACCTTCGAAATTTTTCAGCCCCTGTTTCACCAACATGACAAGTGTCAACAGTTCGGCGTATATTACGTATCTGCTGTTTAGGCTTGGCAATATAAAAATTCTTTGAGTTAGTCGATTGTCGTCGTCACGTATCAGAGCTTGGTGAAATACAGGCCTGGTCTCATTCAAGGGCAAGGGTCCTAGGGCAGGGATCACGAGCGCTTATCTGTTTATCGACGCCACTGTGGATCATACGGCGGCAGTATTAGCCAACAAGAAAGAAAAAGATAAACTGCTGAGTTTCTTGCGGCGTTTCTTCTCAGCAGATTCTTCCATTTTCCGAAGCGCTAGTAGATTCAGACATGTAAAAGAGCCTATATGGCCTACTTGCAAAATAAATTTTTCATTATTTCATTTTCAACCAATACAGCCCTTATCAAGTGAGTTTTTGTCATTTAAACAACTAGACAACCCAAGAAGACATCAACTGTACGAAAAAGAAAGTTATTGGTTTCATTAAATTGGCATCAAAAGAATGTCGATGTCGCCCCTGCAGGTTAAACTCATCAGTTTACCAGTAGCTAATTCCTAAGTTTTGCCGACGCTTCGCAAACAGCCTATGCCGCACATACAGAGCGTCAACTATTGCAGGTGTTACAACACGTGCGGCTCCCGCTGCTCAGCCCCAAGTTCCTGGTGGGCACGGTGTCGTCGGAGCTGCTGATCCGCTCGGACGACGCCTGCCGCGACCTGCTGGACGAGGCCAAAAACTATCTGCTGCTGCCGCAGGAGCGCCCGCTCATGCAGGGCCCGCGCACCCGGCCGCGGAAACCCACCAGGCGAGGTCGGCACACCCGCAATAGCCACATTTATTTACTTAAATTATTTGTACTAAGAACTCAGCAAATCCCTTCACTAGTGCACCCAGCACGAATCTGGACTCGCGTTAACTCGATGCGTCTTTCTCGTACTGGGCTAGTTAAAACGAGACACACTGAGGTCCATAATGAGTTAACGCGTGTCGAGAAGGTTTGTGCTGGGTGCACAGATCGTCGGTCCAACTTGTGGCGGGTCTAATCTGTCCTTACAGCCTTGTAGGGTTTTAAGAAACTTAGAATTTAGATTTTGCGAGCGTAGGACCTCGTGCGCGGTCATTCCGGATCGTCACCACCATTTTTCTCGCGAAGCCAGCCGCTAAGCAGAAATGCTCGGTTTGTTGTGTTCCGGCGTGAAGAGCAAGATGGCCGGTGAAATTACTGGCACTAGAGGTATTCCATCCACCATCACCCCAGGGGGGAGGGGGTTGGCATCTGCAATCTCTTTGATTTTCGAGCATCGATATAAGAAGACAATAGATCTGCTTACTTGTTCGGATTGTTACAAGCCTAGCGTCACCACTTTGCGACGGGGTGAAGCAGGTGAAGAGAGGGTTTTCAATATTTAGCCATCGGTTCAACTTTGAATCTTATCGTAAGTAACTAAAGCGCTTCTAAGTTTTCTAACTAGCAGCGACACAGGCGTCGGATAGCAGAACTAAAAATATGACGCCAATGTAAAACGTACAAAACGCAGAGCCGTTTACTTGACAATCGGCACATACAGTTTTATTCAGGCTACCCAACATAGTCTACCAGACAGACTACGGTCGGCTGCTCTGCCACTGCGTTGGACACAGTTCTATGGTTTTCTCGTTTCGATGTTTTCGAGTGTCCGTGGGCGGGGGAGATCACTCACCATCTCGGGACCCGGCCCACATGTCACAGCGTGCTCAGATCTGCCTCCCTCGTCTCGAAACCTAACCGGGTCGGTTGGCCGGCAGGCGAGGTCCTGTTCGCGGTGGGCGGCTGGTGCTCGGGCGACGCGATCGCGTCGGTGGAGCGCTTCGACCCGCAGAGCGCCGAGTGGAAGATGGTGGCGCCCATGTCCAAGCGCCGCTGCGGCGTCGGCGTGGCCGTGCTGCACGACCTGCTGTACGCCGTGGGCGGCCACGACGGCCAGAGCTACCTCAACAGCATCGAGCGGTACGACCCTCAGACCAACCAGGTGAGGTGTGCCGCGAGCTCAAATTTATCGTTCCCTGGAATTCTGACGTCTCCCGGTATTACCAGGCAAAAAAATATTTTTTTTGAAACTGCGGTGAGAGATGCAAAGAAAAATTAATGCGCGACGTGAGTGAGACATAATAAAATATTTAACTATAATCTGAGGAAAAAATAAATTGTTGTGGGTATCGTTCTGATATTATCACATATTACAAACCTTCGGTTTAAGATTATATTTAAAAATTTTATCAACACAATTTATTTCGTAATTGTCCATGTCCATTATTTAAAATCATACAAAAATAGACCGCAAAACTTCAGATATCAACTGACATTTTCTCATCAAACGATACAAAATTATTGTATGCTACGTCATTCGGTTTCCTATTTTAATTCTAGTATAAGCTTGAACTTCTTTGTCCGTGATATTTTTGCAGTTTTCGTTAATTTTATTGCTGCTAGTCCATTGGTGTGGTTTTTGTTATGTTTCTGTTTTCTGCCAATAATTTGTACAATAGAAAAAATCATCCCTGAAACGTCTAATAATGATAGGTGTCAGAATTCCAGGGAAATAAAAAGGCGAGTGTAGAGTCGGTCTATTTCAAGCTGCGAGATGACCCTACTGATTTGAATATTTGTTGTTCTTAACTTAATGAACGACTCATTAGTGGCCCGCAATCCTTTTGGGTAGGTGAACACGAGCTAATTTTGCTCTTTGAACGTTTAGTGAATGAAATACTTTTACTTGAAAATAAAGCTATATTATCTCTCCATACATTTCTTAGTAATACATAAAAAAACCGTCGCCCATCAACTTTCAAAGACAACACGTGCATTGTTAGCCAGTTGTAAGGCTCGTACGGCGCCATCTATTAGCGCCAAGTCGCTTTATCGCAACAGAATCAGAATCAGAAAAAATGTTTATTGTAGAACATAGGTAGGCTGTAAGATACAGAGTTGTTAAACGCATTTTATTTCATCTATGTCTTGCCAATGGGCGTACAAAACATTAGGTAAACATACATATAGAATTAATGTCCCATGCCGTTGAAAAAATAATACAATTGATCATAATTACAATTTAAAAAAAAATTATATATAATAAATCCAAATTAAAATTATAACAATGAAATAAATTATGAGTCACATAGAAGAAGCAATGCTACGAATTAGACAGTAGGTTCATGGTCCTTTGTGATATTTTGGATGCCGTGTCCATCTCCAGCGTACGTGATATACTGGTAGACGCTGAATGCTTTCAAACGCTTAAAGTGACTCGTGACAGGGAGAAGCGAGATCTCAAGTGTTTGACCCTGTCCTTAGACAATTTAGCCACAGGACCTCGCAAGGTACGCATTCCCCTCTGCCAATGCATATGACCTAAAACCGTGAGTTAAATCATAACGGTTTATAAAAACCAGTTCGCCGCGATATCGTGTGTCATTTTGCTTTAGTCCGTATCGCGAAAGCGATCTCTTCAAAAATGGTTAATCGTGCTGTATTTACCTTCAAACGGCTATCAAAAACTTCAAATTTCACTAAAGACGGATTTTTTTATCACACGTAAATAATTTTCTTCACAATTAATTTATTATTTACAACACCAAAAACATTTTAAATGAATAAGCTTTTTGACAGACTTAACGTAAACATTTAAAAATTTGACATCATGGCATTCGTGGCAGTGTTGCCGACAGCATGTTGTGATTTTATTCGGATATCTCATCTGGAGACTTCCGATACTGTTTACAGTTTTCGGATTTTTCCTTTTGAGGTAAGGAACTCTGAAAATATAGTAACACTCGAAGTTCGGGACTATAAAGTGTAATTCCTGGGCACGGGACAAGACACGTAATTCCAGAACAATCTCGAATTTCCCAGCCATCTGGCAACATTAGACCCGTCTTCCCCGCTAAAATTAGCAGAAAAAATTGTTAGGTGATAATACGGCTTGGCATCTCAATATTAAATACTCAAAGATCCTGTCGGGTCGAGTAGCGTGCGGCAGCGTGACGGCCTGTCCCCGTGTTGCAGTGGTGCGGCGCCGTGGCGCCCACGTCGTCGTGCCGCACGTCGGTGGGCGTGGCCGTGCTGGACGGCGCGCTGTACGCCGTGGGCGGCCAGGACGGCGTGCAGTGCCTCAACCACGTCGAGCGGTACGAGCCCAAGGAGAACCGGTGGACCAAGGTACCGACAGCAGACTATGCGCTAGTAGTGGAAGATCCGAACTCACATCGACCTTCACCGAGCTGATAATAGAATGAAACATTTTATAACAAATTAAGTATATCAGAAAATATATTAAAAATGGGTTGCCTAAAAAATCCTGGACAGACTATTTTTGATTATTTTTTATAACAAATTTAGTATATTAGAAAGTATATTAAAAATAAGACACTGCGCATGCTCGGTATTTACACGACAGAGAATGACAGCGATACCGTAGTAAACAGTGACCGTTATTTTGGAGCAACTGACATTTGAGTTGCAAAAAATATATTAATTATTTTTTTTATATTTAAAAATAGTCTGTCCATGATTTTTTTAGGCAACCCATTTTTAATATATTTTCTGATATACTATATTTGTTATAAAATATGTTTAATTCTATTATCAGCTCGGTGAAGGTCGATGTAAGTTCGGATCTTAGACTATATGCAAACTCCCCTACCAGTCTGTTTTCGGTTCGGAGTTTCAGATAGCCTCGTGTATAATGTGTTATTTATTATCTACACACATATCATAAGTGCTGAATAACGCGTTCAAAAACCGTAGAAAATGACCAGCATTATTACAACCGATGTTATTATAAGGATTTTCTTATCTGTGGTAGTAGTTAAATCACTACTGTAATGATCATCACATTACCGATATCTCGAACGTTATGAATTTAAATTTGGAACAGCTGTCTAAATTCAAGTTGGTCTCTAGTCTAGTATCAACAGTTATCGATACAAAACGTCAACTCAGTATGTTTTTTTTAATTTAAATGCACGACATTTGATCTCGAGTGACATGACAATAGGGACTCCATTCGTTTGTCTATGATTTAAAAACAACCGTCCGTCTTGACGGATGGATCGAATTGCCGCCATCACTGTTGTCATTCGTTCGATACGCGTGTAGATAAAGTAACGTATGCAACTGTATATAGTCAGGCCTTAAAACACTCGTGTGTGACGCTCGTTTCATAAAACCACACTCGCGTAAGGCCTCCCATTACACAGAAGCTGCATAAACTAGTATTATCTACACATATATCATAAATGCTCTATAATGCGTTCAGAAACCGTAGGCAATGACCAGCATTATAACAACCAATTTTATTATGAGAATTTTTCTAATTTGTTTCTATATTTGTTCAAATTATTTTTTTATTACATTATTTTAATGTGTACAGTCTATAGATATTTAATAGGTACCTAGCACTAGTAGCTAGTAGCAATGCAGGCCATTGCCCTATGGCTTCTGAACCCATCATAGAGTACTTATGATATGTGTGTAGATAAAGTAATGTATGCAACTGTACATAATCAGGTCTTAAAACACTCGTGTGATCCTATTATGAAACTCGCTGACGCTCGTTTCATAAAACCACACTCGTGTTTTGAGACCCCTCATTATGCAACAGTTGCATAAAATACTATTGTGGGCGTGGAGGCGTAACGTACGGTCGGCGGCAGGTGGCGGCCATGACGACGCGGCGGCTGGGCGTGGCGGTGGCCGTGCTGGGCGGCGCACTGTACGCCGTGGGCGGCTCGGACGGTCAGGCGCCGCTCAACACCGTCGAACGCTACGAGCCTAGGTCAGCCTAGCCTACAAATACTACAGCACTGGAGGAGTATTCGAATTGAAAGCGATATTTTATTAGCTGACCTCTTTACTTTAAATACTATCTAGACTATTCTAGACATTGCGGGTGGTAGGACCTTGTGCAAAGTCCGTCCGGATCGCTCCCACCATCTCGCTCGCTAGTCCTGCCGCTGAGCAGCAGTGCTTGCACTGTTGTGATCCGGCGTGGAGAGCAAGACAGCCGGTGTAATTACTGGCACAAGAGGTATTCCATCTTAGCCCTCTGGGTTGGCAACGCATCTGCAATCTTCTTGGTGCTGCGGGTGTCTATAGCCGGTGGTGATCACTTACCATCAGGTGACCCACTTGCTTTATTGCCTTCCTATTTTATATTTTAAAAAAAATACCGATACGATGTCTCAAAAAGAGATGACTACGTGCTCTAAACTCCTCTGCGATAGACACCCTGTACACGACCGATAAACAAAATGGTCACCTTTGGCTATGGTAATGTTTACATTGAGGTAGTATACTCTACGTTTTTCTTATTAATTTGCAGGTTTTACTACCTTGAAGCACCCGAAGGTGACCATTGTGACAGCTTTGGCTATGTATAGTAGGGGAAATATATTCACGTACCACCTTAGAACCCTATCGCAATGACGCGACGCGTTAAACGCCAGGGTATGTCATACAAATGTCATGCGTATGTCTCTTCAACTAGTTTCTACGGTGGCACGTGTTTCAATTTCCTTGACTGTACACTTGACAAGTACTGAGGCTATATCCATGCTTTAGTCCTTCATCCAAGGGCTTAGTGCACAAATTCGACAGGCGACAGTGACAATTCGCCGTACATTACTGTGTCGACGACTAACACTCCAGACTTGACGTCATAGTGGGCGAGCAACGTATACCGAGTTGTCACTCTCGTCTGCCGCCTGTCGCTCTTATGAAATTGATCCCTGGATCTGAGGCGAGCGAGATCTCTTCTCGTCTTCGAAAGACTTCTTGAACGCTACCTGTCCTTTCCGTAATGTTTTTCTTTCACTTCGTCTCTTTTGCTATAGATATCCTTAATCCTTGGACTGCTTTTTGGCTATGCAGATGTGCGCTATATATGTACGTATTGTATATATATATATATGTATGTTTTTATTAATTAATTTATTATTATGTATCTTTATTGTGAGTGTGTTTAGTTCTTTTTTAATTCGCACTACCCATTGTACTTTAGCTTCTTCTCATCGCATCTCTTTCCAAAGGTTTTCTGGAACAGATCGCTATTTAGCGATAACATCGCCCGTTGAACTTAAATGCCATGTAAAATTTCCCTATACTTGTTCTATACATCGAAATGAGAAAACTATAGAACTGTGTACAACACAGTGGCAGAGTAGCCGACCATAGTCTATTCGGTAGACTATGTTGGATAGCCTGAATAAAACTGTATGTGCTAACTGTCAAGTAAACAGCTCTGCGTTTTGTACGTTTTACATCGGCGTCATATATTCTAGTTCTGCTATCTGACGCCTGCGTCGCTGCTAGTTAGAAAACTTAGAAGCACTTACGATAAGATTCAAAGTTGAACCAATGGCTAAATATCGAAAGCCCCTCTTCACCTGCTTCACCCCGTCACAAAGCGGACGCTAGGCTCGTAACAATCCGAACAAGCGAGCAGATCTATTTCTTCTTATATATGGTTCTATTATTTTTTCGCTTTAGTGAATACGACGACGATGAATGTGACGACCTGTATGGCGCAGTGGCACATGTGTCTGCTTACTGAGCAAGAGGTCCTGGGTTCAAATCCTGGTATGGGCAAATATTTGTGTGACGAATACGAATGTTTGTACCTGAGTCATGGATGTTATTTGTATTTAAGTATGTATTTATCTATATAAGTATGTATATCCGTTGTCTAGTACTCATAGTACAAGCTTTGCTTAGTTTGGGACTAGGTCAATTGGTGTAAATTGTCCCAAGATATTCATTTATTTTATTTATTTTATCACTGTACTGAATCGTGTCTGTATATCTGTCGGTGTGTCGTGGAACGGCCCCAAGTGAAGCGGTACGGTCTGCCCCGCCAGGGCCAACAAGTGGACGCCGGTGGCGGCCATGTCGACGCGGCGCAAGCACCTGGGCTGCGCGGTGTTCGACGGCCAGATCTACGCCGTCGGCGGCCGCGACGACTGCACCGAGCTGTCCTCCGCCGAGAGGTCAGATCATCAATTTTGCGGGCGGTAGGACCTTGTGCGAGGTCCGTCCGGATCGCTCCCGCCATCTCGCTCGCCAATCCTGCCGCTGGGCAGCGGTGCTTGCGCTGTTGTGTTCCGGCGTGGAGAGCGAGACGGCCGGTGTGATTACTGGCCCGAGATGTATTCCATCTTAGCCCTCTGGGTTGGCAACGCATCTGCGCTCTCTCTGTTGTTGCGGGTGTCTATAGGCGGTGGTGATCGCTTACCATCAGGTGACCCGCCTGCTTGTTTGCCTTCCTATGTTGTATAAAAAAAATCAATCAATTTATTTGCCAGAATACGGTTACAGTATTACCAAAAATATACTGTGCCGCGATGTGCCTGCGCAGTAGACCAATTTTAGTAGCGCGAGAAATTTCGATCTCCCGATGATAAAGTAGAATATTACGCGCGCTAAACTCTTGCGCTTTTATTGGTCTATCGATTTCGCAGCGACATGGCGGCAGCCCGTGCGCCACAGTGTACGAATTGTGTGAGCGGGACGAAGCTAAGAATGCATAGCGAGCGATACTCTGCCAGTTGCGCTTGCAAATAAAGTACAATATGGATTATTCACACGTTCGGCTACTGTCGGAAACCGGTCTGCCGATGCTCAATTTATTTTTGGTAAAACTGTACAAAAAGGTCTTATGTCTAGAATTCCATGCATGCAACCTGCATGCAAGTGTGCAAATATTTAATGTCTTATTTACATTATGACTAACTATAATGAGATAAATAATGTCAATGTCACAATGTCAAATGTAAAAACTGTCAAGTCAAATTTGCATCACTGACACATGCTCGCCAAAGCATCTCGAATTAGTATTTTATCAACACACATATCATAAATGCTGTAAAATGCGTTCAGAAACCGTAGGAAATGACCAGCATTATTACAACCAATTTTGCTAAGAGATCTTTCTTGTTTGTGGTGGTAGGTGAAATCTGTACTGTAATGGTTATTACAGTATCGATTTTTGTAACGTTATGAGTTTAAATTTGGAACAGCTGTCAAAACTCTGGGTCTCTATTCTAGCATCCTAATATTATAATAATGCTGGTCATTTCCTACGGTTTATGAACGCACCTTAAAGCACTAATGATTCGTGTGTAGATAAACGATCATTCGCGACGGGCGCTCGTGCGTATAGTGAACCTTTCCGCCCTCGGTGTATAATGTAGCGTTGCGCAGGTACGACCCGGGCGCGGACGCGTGGTCGCCAGTGGTGGCGATGACGTCACGCCGCAGCGGCGTCGGGCTGGCCGTGGTCAACGGCCAGCTGTACGCCGTCGGCGGCTTCGACGGCACCGCCTACCTCAAGTCCATTGAGGTACGTGCGCGCGCACACACACACACACACACACACACACATTCACGTACATACATACGTAGACCGGCCATACAATCTTGGACAAGGATGTTTGGAAGTCATCCCGATTTGTATTAGCGATCCCTGGCTCCAAATATTGTACACCTATTGTGTTAAATTGTTAAATTTTCAAATATTTAAGATATGAAAAATAACATTGTAATTGTGATTTATTTAAAAAATTACACCTCGTTGAGTTTCTTGCCGGTATCTTCTCATCAGAGGTTTTTCCGAACCGGTGGTAAATTTTATGACATTCATAAGTGCTACCTGTGAGCCTAATCTGAATAAAATATTTTGACTTTGATACACGGACAGCTAGAAGCAGTCAGGATGGACTGCTTCAAGCTGCGACTGCAAACGAACAGCCTGAGCGGTCCATGTATTGAGAATGAAAATTTTGTATTGAAACTGCAGATCACCCAACAGTGACCGCTTGAAGCTGTTGGCGCTGACTGCTTTAAGCGGTCCGTCTATAGAGGCCCATAAACATACCTAAATGCACACCAGCCAATTAGGGTAATGGCAGGACTCGAACCTGCAGCATCAGCATTCCGTGCCTTGCGTTTTGCCCTATTTGCTATTACCCTATTTTTTTTTGTTGTCATTGCATGGCATTTTAGTTTAATAATTTGAATGTTTAACATTAAAAGATAAAAATCGGAAGAAATTTATTATGTGAACTGAAGTTTCCGCTAATTTGGATCCTACCGACTGCGCCAGTGAATTCTTTTCTGATATGTGGACGGTCCCTTAAACATCATACGCGGCGTTTACTTCACAGTCGCGTTCTAATGCATCGACATAGCAAATACCAATTATCCCCATTTTCACTTCTAGAGAATATGTCATCTACATCTACACTAATATAATAAAGAGGAAAGTTTGTTTGTTTGTATGTAGGGGGTAATCCCTGGAACTACTAAACCGATTCCAAAAATTCTTTCCCCCATAGAAAGGTACACTATCCCTGACAGACATGGGTTACTAATTTCACGCGAACGAAGTCGCGAGCGTCCGCTAGTTTACTATTGTAGCGACTCTAGCGCCATCTAGTTGAGAATGAAGGAAACCAAATGACATGCGCTACATCACGCTAACGAAGTTTCGTAACACGGACGCACATATACAACTTCCAACTTCCATTCTTCCGACTTCGGTCCCCAGGCATAGGACCACAGAATAAATAATACAGAAACTTATCTTTTACGACCGCAATTAAACTAATTCCAGCGTTATTAACACCCACAAAAAGTTCGTATTCCTTTATACACATTCGCCAGGCGGCTCGAGTCGAAAGGAACGCGCCGCCCGCGCCCGCCTTCCCCCTGCTGCTCCCGGCGACACGCTAGGGTTGCGCGGCATTCGTTTTCAATTACACTGACACTGCGGGGGCGAGCGAACGGGCGGCATGCCGAGAGCCTACTGCGATATGCCTATGCTATAGGCAAGGCGGTTGAGCGTACCTACAGTGCGGAGTGGAACCCCCCTGATAGAACTCTCTATTGGCCTACCAGCACACAATGAAAATGAAAATTATATTTTGCAAGTAGGCCATATTGGCTCTTTAACAGCTCTAAATCTACTAGCGCTTCGGACAGTGGAAGATACTACTGAGAAGAAACGCCGCAAGAAACTCGGCAGTTTATTATTTTTTTCTTCTCTTTTCAAAACAGATTACAGTGCATTGTACATAATTATCACAATAGTGCATGACATACACAGGTTACATAAAAAAAAGATACAATAAATAGCACAGCAAGCTTTGAACGAACTGGCACTAGTTAAGTATGATCAGGAGATGTATAGGGTCCCCAGATCAAAGAAATTAGATCGGGATGTATATGGTCTATGAAATAATAATAATCAAATACTTACTTAGTCTAAATAACTTAGAGATGTATAGTCTCTAAGGGTCAAAACCAAATTAATTACCTTAATCTTTGCTTAGCAGAGGTGTAAAACGCCTCCACGGTCAAATTATAAAAGAGTTGTAATTGTTCCGGGCAGGTGTTTGACCCGGAATCGAACCAGTGGCGGCTGTGCGGCGCCATGAACTACCGGCGGCTCGGCGGCGGCGTCGGCGTCATGCGCGCGCCGCATCACGACACGCACTACATCTGGTGGGTAGTGCACAATACTGTGCAAGCGGAAACTGTCAAAAATGCCAATTTTCAATATGAGAAAGGAGAATGGGCAAATTGTCCCAAGTGCTGTATACAGTTGTGCTATATCTTATTAGAAAGCTCTCAATAAGAGCTTAATTTTTTTATATGACAGCAAAACCGAGATGTTTGCAGGGAAAAAGCTACAGCCCATTTTATACCTCACTTTGTACTAGCAGTTGTATGAAAAGTATCTGTAAAATCATTTTCGAGATATAGCCGAAAGATTTTAACCACGCATTACTGAGGCCACTAGAAGTAAAAAACGTAATGGGAGCATAGGTCTAATTTGGTGTTTTTTTTTTCATACAAAACAATGATTAATGCTGCAGACACCTGGTCTTCGAAACATAGCCTATGATGATCCTTACACCGAGTACTACACGTCCATACTACTCACTATTGTATACAAGGGTTGGGACAGCGCCCATACAAAAATGCCCATTCACCTTTCCGAAAATATTCCCCATCTTAAGTACTTTCTGCGACTTATCCGTCCATCCCATCGATGTAAGAAGACAATAGATCTGCTCACTTGTTCGGATTGTTACAAGCCTAGCGTCACCACTTTGCGACGGGGTGAAGCAGGTGAAGAGGGGCTTTCAATATTTAGCCATTGGTTCAACTTAATCTTATCGTAAGTGACTAAAGTGCTTCTAAGTTTTCTAACTAGCAGCGACACAGGCGTCGGATAGCAGAACTAAAAATATGACGCCGATGTAAAACGTACAAACCGCAGATCTGTTTACTTGACCATTATGTTGGCACATACAGTTTTCTTCAGGCTATCCAACATAGTCTACCAAATAGACTATGGTCGGCTACTCTGCCACTGCGTTGTACACAGTTCTATAGTTTTCTCATTTCGATGGTCCATCCCTATGATATTCAAACAGAAACTTTCAAAGAGAGAAGAGAAGGGAAAGATAATTTTTTGACAATAATCATCTGCTAGCTGATTTAGTCGGTGAAGCATCAGAGCGTACTAAAACGACTTTACTGTGATATTAATAAGGTCCGTTGTTCCAGGAACCGCAAAGACTCAGTGGTGTGAGCCACACCGCCGCCGACACTCGTTACTCATTTATTTTATTTTATTGTTAATAAAACTATATGATTAATTGACTATTTATAAATAAATCAAATACTTTAGGATATACTTTTATTGAATTTTATTTGTTCTCGTTATCACATCTTTGATAGTTACAAAGAGAATTAAACCACTACGTTGTTTAGTCGACCAAGTAATTGCTTGACTAGTTTTGAACCTTATTCCTTTGTAAAACGGTCGAAAAGTGGTCAAGCCATTTCTTGGTCGACTATACATAACTCCAACATAATTTATCTGATACTTTAAAAGATATATCAAATAATAAATCTTTTCTTACGCACTAACAAACAATTAATTAATCGTAAGATAAGTGTAGGATTAATTTATAGCAAATAATACGGTCGACTACAAAAGAAGTATATATTTTATTACCTTATTTTAATGTCAATGCAAGAAGGTGACAAATTGGACAACTTTGTGTGGTCTACTGTACATTTTTTTAACTTTAATATGAGATTTTTATCTGATCTACAGAACTATAATAGGCACAAATACAAGCTTTTAATTTATGTTAATTACACACACTAGATAATAAAAAGTGATTTTTTTGGTCAAATGCCCGGCTTCCATCATCACAGAGTGATAAAAAATACACCAGTTTTAAAGTTTTTAATTCTAATCATAACAAGTTGCATAAACATAATTATAACGCAAAGTTTCATCAAAATCGGTCCAGTAGTTTTTCCGTGTTGCTCGAACAACCACACAAACACGCATAAATCAAAAATTAGTGATCTGTAGGCAGAACGACCTAAACGCCATATCGTGAGCTAGACGTGATTTGTTTTCAATTTCAAGAGTAATAATACCTCGACAAATTGCAAACCGACTTCATATAAATAGTGCTTTTAGCGAATGGGGGTATAGTCGACCAAGTAATTGCTTGACCACTTTTGAACCTTATCTCTTTGTAATACGGTCGAAAAGTGGTCAAGCAATTTCTTGGTCGATTATACATACATAAACAAACATGACTATTAAAATAATAGTTATATGTATACCTACTACTACAGTACTTGAGGAGTTCCCGCAATTATTTATTTATTTAATAAAAATAAATAAAAATAAACAAATCCTTCATGGACCCAGCATCAGAAACGGATTTAGATAAAAATGGAACCAATCTGGGAGTGTGTCCTTAAAATAAAAAATAATACCCAAATCGCTTAGGCGTGTGTGTATTTAATGAGTTCCTTCGATTTCTCCAGGATCCCATCATCAGATCCTGGCCTGAACAACGGAACACCTGGGAAGTACCCTTTCGAACAAAGGAAGACTTTGCCAAATCGGTCCAGCCATCTTCGAGTGATCGGGGAACATCCGTATTCTCATATAGGCGCTGAACGCTCTAGGGCGTCAAGATGTCCTATCCCTCAGCGGAGGGAGGCGGTGACGTGGCCTTGTCCACGGCAGGTTCCTCGTCGTCCGCCTCGTCTTCGGGCTCCGGCTCGTCCTCCGCCGGCGCCTCCGCCGACGCCTCGGCCTCCGTCGACGGCGCCGCGGACAGGCTGGCGTCCGCCGCCTCTTCTTTGGCCTCTTGACGCTTCTGAAATTGGAGAAAACACATTACTACCATTCTGCAGGAAGACCTCCACTTCAAATAGGCCTCCTCGAATATCGCCGTAACGCCCGGTCCTGTACCTACTGCTTGCATCCAACGAGTTCCCGCACCATCACCAGTGGCCCGTTTCACTAAGCTACAAGTTACAATTTTACAAGTCTAAACATTGGTCAATAATGCCAGCCAATGTTGCCGGTTTAGACTTGTAAAATTGTAACTTGTAGCTTCGTGAAACGGGCCACAGGTCGCCACTCGTGAACTCTTTGACGACTTTGACCCCATCGGCCATCCATTCTGCGAGCAATGGGCTCCACCCACTGCCGCTTAAGTCTAGCAATTCCTAGAGCTATGTCGATTACTTTAGTTCTGTGTGGATCTCCTGATTCGATGACGCAGAGTAGGCCCAAACATAGCCCATTGCGCCTAAGTGACCTTGAGCTTTCTTATTAAACCTTCAGTTAACGTGCGTCTCAATGCCATAAGTCATTATTGGCAACACAAACCGGTCAAAGATTTTCGTTTTCAGGAACTGCAGGATCTTGAACGAGAATGTGTTACGTAGCTTCCTTAACTCTGCTCAACTGCGGCCCTAACACGACAGCCCAGGCTTAGTTTAACCCCTCCCTGTGTCTCTGTCTAACTAGTGTCTAAACTTGGCCAGTCATGTTAGAGCCACTGAGTCGGATATGAAGGTTGATTCTTCAACAGCACGTCAATTTGTAATTTAAAATGCTTAAGGCCATGTTTAACTCTGGGCAGCCAGGCACTTGAGGATTACCTAAGGGACACCTATGACTTATGACAAAGAGTTATTTTATTAATAACAGGCTAGCTAAAGGAATAGGGTGGCGATCTGACTGGAGCTACGATGCCATTGGAACTTGGCCCTGAGCGCTTGCCTAAAGTGCTCGTTAAAATAGCGGCCTGGGTTCACTGAGCTTATGAATAAAGAGGGAGCTTGATCACCCACCTTCTTCTTCTTCTTAATCTTCGGTTTGGGCTTCTCCTCGGGCTCGCAGTACCCCGGCGGGAAGAAGCGCGCGCACTCGGCCGCGCCCTCCACGGCGTCCACACTCACGTGTACGGGGCCTAGCGCCAGCAGCTCCTGCGGGGGGCCCGGGGGGAACAGCTCCCCGGGCTCCGCCAGCTCTGGCTCCGCGAGGCCCACTGCTACCTCCAGGACTATGGTCTCGCAGCTGTAGGTTTGAGTTTTGAGAGTTAGAACTGCTATGGATTTTTAATAACTGCTTGGAAATTCATGGATTACGCCGGAAGGCCATTTTATCAGGCTTCATTACATCAATGACATTATTTACATCTTCATTCGGGCTTTTAATAACGCGATAAATCATTATTCATTTACCTCCGCGTAGGTACAGTTTTGACCATATGGCAAAGACCAGGGTCTCGAGTAGACTGAACCTGAATATTTACGTTGTAAATATGTGTGAAAATCACGAGCGTTTAAAACAGTTTATCAACGACATTCTTTTCTACATAACTATTTTTGATTTTTTGGTGATAATGGTAAATTACTACTTATATTACGGTATTAGTAGCATTGTACACATTTGCTTGATGAAACTTCCGGTCATAGTTATTCCAAACTTTCAAGCGTGAAGAGCAAGATAGCCGGTGAAATTACTGGCATCAGAGAAATTCCATGTTAGCCTTTTGGGTTGGCAACGCATCTGCAGTCACCTTGGTGCTGCGGGTGATCACTTACAATGTGACCCACTTGCCTTTCTATTTTATAAAAAAAACTCACTAATCCTTCTCGACGCGTTCCTCGTACTGTTCCACGGTCTTGCACAGCAGGCGGGGCTCCGTCACGCTGGCGTCTGCGAAGAAGCCGTGCATCAGCACCCGCTTAGCCAGCTTGGCGGCCGCAGCCAGCACGGCGCGCCGCTGCCACGCGCCGAACACCATGGCCACGTGCGGCGGCGCGGGCGCGGGCAGGGGCTCCACCAACCCTCCCACCATCTGGAAGGTAGACGAAGAGGCGATCGAGAAGATGTTAACTTATCCTGCACCGTTAAAATATAGAGAAGCAAAAGCTAAGAACGTAGACGAAGTTCCTCGTGGGGACGTGATTACAACGGTTTAGTAAAATTTTGTGTAGCAGTTGAAAAGATAAAAAATGGCAAACTCCTATAGAAAACGGCAGATAGTTAAGCTTTCATTTCGGTAGCCAAAAATAGTAAGCTGATAAAGCGAGTTAAATTCAATATTTACATGACTGCCTTAGAATGAGGATGTCGATAACAGCTGCCCGATACAAGAGGACTTCCAGAACAGGCTTTCAAAAGTCAAAATGTCTTTATTCAGATTAGGCTTACAGGAAGCACTTATGAATGTCATAAAATTTAACACCGGTTCGGAAAAAACCTCTGATGAGACGATACAGCCAAGAAACTCAACGAGGTGTAAACTTTCCATTCAGGTGCAACTCATTCACCATTTGGAAGCGAAGCAGTTAGTGGACCACCACCTATTTTACTCTAGGAAACAACATCTCTATTATACTCTACTTCAAGGGTCTGTATTGTTTCTTTAGACTTCTTACTAATCACTAACCTAAATTTTATTTTGTTTACTTGTGTGAATCAATAAAGAGTATTTGTTGTTTGTTGTTGTTGTAACCTTGGGAAACAGCAGGTCTAGCACGGCCGCTCTTTGCTGACGATTTGCCGGCACGTACAGTCCGGGTATTCCTTCCATTCGTAGCTCATCCACCACCAGTTTCTTGCGGGCTTCTTCATCCTCAATGCCGTCGCCGTACAGCGTTCGTCTGCAGAGCTCTGCCAAAAGAAACATTTTGGGTTGGGTAAGTGGCCATTTTACTTCCTACTCTACTAAAGGGAAATACAGGCGTGTGCTGATTTCTTATAGTTTCTTTAGTATCACCGCGACCACCTTGCGTTTCATGAGCAATATCGAAGCCCCCGGCTTGGTTATTTCGTACACATCACTTCAGCCATCAAGGTTAGGTATACCAGCTTACGTTATCGTTCTACTTCAGTACGTTCTTCAAGAGTGACGCAAGCACGCGCATTCCACATGAGACTGGCGGCTGCTTGAACACCTCCATTACATCACCTCAAGACCCATCGATTAGATGTAGCTTCTGTGCTATACTCTTGTCGGTGAAGAATCGTCACTCTCTTCCCCACATCGTTTTGACCCTCTGAACGTTTGAACTCTCTGACTTAGTCAAATTATGTTTATCTAGGTCTACCTTTGTAACTATCAACCAACCTATAATATCCCCCTCCTTCTCCGGTAGTTTCTTCAGAAGCAGGGCCAGCGAAGGGCGCTCCGTGAGCGTGGCAGCGGTGGCCGGAGCCCCCAGCTCTGGCTCCTCCACCGCCAGCCGGCGCGCTTCCATCTTGCCCAGTAGGATCGGACACTTGTCTGCTACTATTACTCCTAGAACACACACAGTAACATTCTTATTCTTAGCCAAGTATCTACAAATTCAAATTGTACTGTGCCTACTACCTCACTTTTCTGCACCCATGTGAAATGAGCATTATAGTTTCTATGTCTTGACAAAGGACTCACCAACCGGCTCCAAAGCATCAGACACCTTCCGCAGATGCTTCTGCGCATGCGGCAACAGCAGGCCGGCGCACACGTCGGCGAAGTGCTGGTCGAGGCGGCGCGCGCGCGCCTCGCGTCGCGCCTCCCGCGCAGCCGCCGCCGCCGCCGCCTCGCGCTCGCGGCGCTCCGCTTCCAGCTTCTCTTGTGCTAGGGCTACTTCCTGCGCCACCCAGAAATAAAAGAATAAATGTAGTCCTAACAATATTTTAAATGCAAAAGTACCTAAAGATGGTTCGATATTTGGATGTTTGTGCCTCAATCACGCATTAGCGGCTGGACGGATTTAGATGAAATTTGGCAGACAGATAGATTATGCCCTGAATTAAAAATATAGGATACTTTTATCCCTTCAAATCCTAGTGAATCCCATTAAATGCATAAATAAAATTGTGCAAGAGAATCCGCTCGTATAACATACTATTTATTTAAAAAGAAGCCCCGTCCCTTGGCATGGTGCTGAAGATATTGGGGCAGCATTACCTCTCTGTATTGCTAAGCTTATACGCTGTGTGACCTAGCTGCCAGTTCTTCGGACGCCTGTGACGTCGATCAACCTCTTCGAAATCCCTTTAAAGAGGCCTAGTGCACCATGGCCCATGGATCAAGGGTGTAAATTAAATTGTCTTTGAAGTTTTCGGTTTTTCGCTTAAATATATTTTTGGACATCAGAACATAGGTACGCTTTTTAAAATTAATCTTTTAAACTTATTTAGTCAATCTTACTTAGTGTAGTGGCCCTAACATGACCGGCCAAGTTTAGTTTATCTAAGTTTATCTCTATAGGCGTCGGTTTTAATGACACTAGTGTCTTATGACACTAACCAGCATTTAAGTAGCAACCCCAAAGAACTTTGTGAAGAAATTTTACCACCTCCAAAAACCGCAACGCTGCACCTCAGAACTGTCACCTGTTCCTCCGGCGTGAGCTCGTGGGGCGCCCGCTGCGGACGCTCCCTCTCCCCCTTCTTGGCCAGCTCTTCGTTCCGAAGCTCCTCCTCGATGGTGCGCGCCAAGCGCGGTGCGTCTGCGCCGAAGATTATGTTCACTAGCTGACCCGCCTGCCAATCAGGAAGACACATGAAGAAAATTTAACAAATTACTTTGCTGTTAACCGAAAACAGTTAATCGAGAAAAAGATGGTACGGCCGTGCCGCTTTTTTTGTTCCGCTTGGCGGGGGCCCTGTCGTGCCCCCAGATATACCACCAATTCACAACAACAAAAAATACTCTTTATTGATTCACAAAATAAAAGAACACATACAGGAAAAGTTCAACAGGCGGTCTTATCGCTAAGCAGCGATCTCTTCCAGACAACCTTTGGAAAGAGATACGGTTAGAAATAGGCAAAGTGCAATGGGACTCTCTTTATTCCTACCTTCGTACACCCGAGCAAATAACATTGAATTGTGAAATGTCATCAAATAAGTATATCTTCAGTCCCGAGGTTTTTTATTTCGATCATTTTGTCTGTGAATATGGGACAAGCCGACAGAGTAGACAAAATGTAAAGAGCTGTTTAAAATGTTCTTGTACCCCTTATAATAGTCTCGTTAGTTCTTATCATCATCATCATCATCATCATCTCAGCCACAAGAAGTCCACTGTTGAACATAGGCCTCCTCCATGGATTTCCAAAGTGACCGGTTGGAAGCGGCATGCAACCAGCGCATTCCTGCCATCTGTATGAGGTCATCGGACCATCTTGTGGCTTCGCTTGCCAATACGCCAGTAGTTCTTATAGTTTCGTTGTATAATAATAGTTTAGCTCATCGGGTAAAAAAACCCTTATTATTTACTAGGCAATAACTTAAGTAATCTTTACATAATATAAAGTAAAGTCGGTATCCGTTCCTGTCTGTCCCAAGTCCTTAAGAGGAAACACAAGGGCCGTTTTTCCATACAAACGTCGTACCCTGTTTCCTCTCTGGATAATGCCAGTAGAGCAATATTTTTTTTCCAAAAAATCGATGGCCACTATAATGCATGTCCCTATGTTTTCCTTTTTTTAATAAATTAATTATTAAAAGAGATATGGACATTCAAAAACCTAAAAAATTGGCCAGATTTTCGGCTGCGTTCATACATTCAGAAAACAAATTTTACTAGATTATTTAAAAAAAGAAAAACATAGGAACACTGCCAAAGCCTTTCTTTAATTTTTAATGAAAAAAGTAGTTAAATCGGATAAGTTTTGGAGAAGGAATCAGGGGTCTACGAATCGTTGATTTTGTGTACTTTTAATAGGTATTTTCAGTCCAAGCTGCGGCTGTCTCTATTGCACTCTGCGGGGGGAGGCTTGATGGATGGAGGCAGCAATAGATTTTACAAATACCTATTTTTCAATTCTCTAGACCTTGGTGTTTCCTCTTAAGGTGTATCTTCGGCCACCTTCTCCTTCTAAACGCAACGGATTTTGATACACATTACATTCTGATTGTACCCGTTCGAAGCCGTTCGCTAGTAAATCTATAAATTATTAATCAAAAGAGCATAGTTGCCTACTACGTAATACATAAGTACTTTGTATCACAGAACAGAAAATAAACAATTCCCAGCCTTGCATCGAAGTCCACGCCACCATTAATTTGTGGTGCGGGTGCCAACCGATCATCTGTCGACCTTCATGAATCAGGAATTCTGGCCGAAGGGAGTCGCTTTCCGTCGTTTTCGCGGACGGTTGCTGGACACCCCGAAACCAGATCACACGTCGCCGAAGTAACGTGCTAAATTTTAATGTTTTGTTTTATAAATATGTATGTTAGTCTTTAATGTATTTTTTCTATGGGTCTATTGCAG
The DNA here is from genome assembly GCA_963691745.1 of Ditula angustiorana. Taxonomy (NCBI): domain Eukaryota; kingdom Metazoa; phylum Arthropoda; class Insecta; order Lepidoptera; family Tortricidae; genus Ditula; species Ditula angustiorana. The sequence goes on from OY829473.1 coordinate 972,874, forward strand.
CCTGAAATGAATGGTTCTATTCTATTCTATTAAGCTTTTACCTAAATTTCTTACCTATATGGCAAATGTTGTTTAAATGTTAAAAATAAAACAGAAGTGGCGGAAACGTTTATTTGCAACGTTTATATGGGTTAGACCTCATCGAAATCTCATAACTGAGATTGAAATAGACGAGATTAAAAATAGGCACTTTCCAAGGTCCAACTGCGTACAGTTGGACCTAAGAAAGTCACTAATTCTAAAAATGAGGTAAATGAGCATACGGGACTCCTAATTTTTGTAAAAAGATAATAATTGTAAAAGATTTAGAAGGTTTACATATTCTAAAAAGCGATATAGGTACCTCTAGATATACCACTCATATACAACCTTGGCAACTCACATACTCGTGCCACCCACAATAGAAACACTCGTTTCGAAGGCTTTTTCAAACTAGTCCAAGTTTGGTCGATACCACCACAGTACCACATGACACCAATCCCATCAACTTATGTGTTTATTACTCGCTAGCATGTGAGTCTGGGCTTTACCTGCTTTTTTTCCATAAGCTTAGAATTAGTATTGCGATACGAGGAAACGCTGTCAGACTCTTGGGCACTATTCAAATTCAAATCATTTAATTCAGGAGCTGGTCCCATAATATGCTAGTGACAATTGTCGCTTACAAAACTATATTAGTCGGCATCTATTCGAATTACAATTACTTTTACTACTATGCCACGGGGACCATATTTAGACTTAGTATGGTTTTTATTCAGTTTTGAAGTCACTTTCTACACTAGCTTAATCTAGTTTAAATAGCGACCCTGACTTCTCACGAGCACAATTACGACGCCTAAAAACCTTCCGTGACAAATCTGTACGTGACAATAAGTAATGAAATAATTAATAGATTCAGGCGTTACTTTGCGGAGGTCCATATCAACAAACTGGAACAAATTACCTTGCTACTCCGCGAAACCAGTGCCGGGCTTGTGCAAAATAGCTGCGTCTGTGCGACATATGTTCATGCAAAAACCCACCCTCCGCCGCTTCCACACGAAACAACATATATCACACAGACTCAACTACACACCACCACCACTAAACACTAAAACTACACAATCGACGCGCGTTTCGCCTCTATACGAGGCATCATCAAGATCAAAGGAACGGTACGACCGTTCGCTACTTTAACGAATGGCAATGAATGCCTCGTATAGAGGCGAAACGCGCGTCGATCGTGTAGTTTTAGTGTTTAGTGGTGGTGGTGTGTAGTTGAGTCTGTGTGATATATGTTTTAATAGCATTATTTCGTACGGCCTTATTTTATGGGGATCTGCTGCAGATATTGAGTCAGTTTTCATTTTGCAAAAAAGGGCAGTTAGAGCAATTTATAATATGGATACTCGTGAGTCATTAAGGGAATTTTTCAAGGAAATAGACATCTTAACCCTACCGTCGCTATTTATTTTTGAAATAATCATGTACGTTAGAAAAAATATATGCAATTTCCCTACCAACGTCGATAAGCTAAAGGCTACTAGAAATACAGGAAAGCTTAAAGTTCCAACTTACAGACTGGCTAAAACCAATAAGTCGTTCATGGGAAATTGTGTAAGATTTTACAACAAAATTCCAAAAAACATAACTGAACTAAATGATACAAAATTTAAATCTATTGTCAAGAAGACATTAATTTCTCGGGCGTATTATAAAATCAATGACTATATCTTGGACAAGGATGTTTGGAAATGATCCCGATCTGTATTGGCGATCCCTGGCTCCAAAGATTGTACACCTGCTGTGTTAAATTGTTAAATTGTAAAAAAATTTAATATTTGAGATGTAAAATAACATTGTAATTTTGATTTATTTAAAAAATTACACCTCGTTGAGTTTCTTGCCGGTATCTTCTCATCAGAGGTTTTTCCGAACCGGTGGTAAATTTTTTGACATTCATAAGTGCTACCTGTAAGCCTAATCTGAATAAAATATTTTGACTTTGACTTTGATGTTGTTTCGTGTGGAAGCGGCGGAGGGTGGGTTTTTGCATGAACATATATATGTCGCACAGGCGCAGCTATTTTGCACGAGCTCGGCACTCGTTTCGCGGAGTAGCAAGGTAATTTGTTCCGGTTTGTTAATAAAAACCGTATCAAATTCCGTTGCGTGGTTTAGGAGGAAGCGACCGTAGATATGAGGGCAGATGGGAGCGGATAGTAACTTTTTTTAAACTGTATAATAAAGAAGAAGATAAAAAAGATTTATTTCTTTGTTTAAAACGTATAGTTTATACTTACAGCTATGAACATCCACGTGGGTTCGCTTCGGTTCCGGAATCGCTTCAGGCACTCGATCGTGTCAGCTTTCGCCTGTGCAAAGTTTCGCCTTATGTTTTAACCAAGTTCAAAAAATAAGGACTCAATTCGACTGTTGTTTTTTGTGGATTTTGCACGATGTCTCCGACATTTGTGAACCGATTTAAACGATTCTTTTTCAATTTAATTGAATATACTCGTGGTTAGTTCTATTTTAATTCGGAGAAAATTTGCCAGTTTTAAGTTATGGAGAATTAAGGCATAAATCGCATTTTACATACAACTACGAGGCTCATCAGAAACCAGTGTCTGTGTATGAATAGGTTGAGACTAGACAAGAATCAGTATTTTATGATAATTAACTACATTTAAAAAAAAACATCAAAATTTAAAGACATATTGTGGCAAGTATCACAAAAAGAATACATTTCTACAAAACCAAAAATATTATAAAAACTAAACCCCATCGGTATGGTGCCGAAGATGCTGGCAGCATTATACCTCTTTATACAACTATACTTTTTCTTTGGCTGAGAAAGCTGCCAGCTCTTCGGTCACCTGTGACGTCGACCAGCTCTTCGATAACTATTTGTACGACGGGTTAATAGCGCTAAAGGGCTAGGAGCCCGTACGGATCAAGGATCTTGATGCCGAATGGGACAAAATCATATTCCGCATGATTACCTAATTAAAAGAATCCGAATCATAAACATAAGACATCTGTAAAGTGACTCTAGTACCTTTAATCAAAGACAAGTGACCATCGAAGACGAAACCGCGAGAAAGTGTTATTTTTCAAAAGGGAGGCATTTAACATGCACTCTGAGGTTGACTATCCCTTTCGAGCATAGACAACTTCTCTCAGTTCCCTTTTTAAAGGTGCTGTTTGTAGGTTTATTTACCACAGCCAGATGCAGGTTGTCTCCCCCTATCTCCACCTTGATCTTCTTCAGGTTGCCTACCATGCCGATACACGGACCACACCACTCCGAGTACACGTCCACCACTGTACAAAAATACAGATTTAAAATCCATCATGTTACGTAATACCGTAATACAGTAATTCTCCAGCGTTTTCACCGTTGCTCATAACCGTTCCTTCATTAATTGTTGAAATACAGGTCTACAAACATGGACTTCGGGCAAGAACAGAAGGTGTACTCAGAGTTGATACTAGTGATAGCAGAAGTTGGTGCTAAACCTTAGGTATTTCGTCAATTAATTAGGGACTTTAATGAGCAACGGCGAAAACGCTGCAGAATTACCGAATAGCAAAGGTAAGGTCGGCCGCAAAGTCTTTGAAAGCAAATAATTTTTGAAGTTTTAAGTGTGTTTTTATTTTCAAATCTTACATTCCACAGTTTTAATTTGATTTTTTAAATTTAAGTTAACAACAAAACGTTTTCTAAATTAAAACAATTGAGTAAGATAAATTGTTGTAAACTTTCGCATAACGTTAGTGGGACATTGACGAGATAAAAACATTGTTAATTTACTTCGACGTTTCGGCCATGTTTCAACGGCCGTGGTCACGAGTAGACTAGATAATCAATCAATTGAGGAAGGGCAAGAAATGCGTAGTTTTAGGATAATAGATTCTTTGTTAAGTCCATCGATAGCATAAAAGTTTAATTTGATTTAATCTTTCTTATTTTTAAAAAGTCTAACGTTGCAATTACATGCCTACTAACATAGGTTTGTAAGCAACAGTTGTTACTAATAATATTATGGGACACTGCAATAAATTAATTGAATTTATTTGGACACAATGCGATTATTACATGATGACGGATGCCTGCACCCCTAGACAAAACCTCTGAAATAATTACGCCAATGAAAGAAAAATATGAGGAGATTTCAAATCAATTATTTTTTACCATTTTAACTGGTTTTGACGCTCGACGTTTCAAAGCCGTTGGAAAATCGGAACATAATAAAAATGATCAAACTTAATACACATAGGCATATTGCTGATCCACGCGAGCAATGCCTGCTCAGGTTGTCTCAACATGAACATCAAAACATGTACCTTGTAGTACAATCATTCACAAACTTACCCAAGAGACCATCTCGCAGCATGAACTTGGCCCACTCATCGTCAGTGTTCAGCTCAGCCTGCAGCTGCACCTGTGCCGCTTTCTTGCCTGCGCCGGCGGCGGCAGCCGCGTTGGCGAGGTTCAGCGCGCTCGTCAGCGACATTGTGCCGCGCGGCAAGGTGTCGCGAGGGCAGGGCGGGGTGCGAGGCACTAGCTAAAGCGTGTTGGTGCAAGGTATAAACTAAAGCGTTTGAATATCACAGGTTATATAGAAGCGTGTTAGGCATAGGTTAAAGACGAAGAAGTGATAAGATATTGGACTACTCTGCGACAAAGCTTGTGGAATTTTAAACATAATAGCGACTACTGCAAAGGTTAGGGCGGCAGTTAGTAAGTTCAGCAACGTAGTGCACCGCGGCAATGTGTCGCCACGAGAGGATAAGTTAAAGCGTTAGGATGGCAGGTTGAACAGAAGCATGATAGGAGGCTGAGTTAAATAAGAGGTAAAGATATTGGTCAACTTTGACGAGTTGACAGCAGGGTAGCTAGATGGAATCTTAAATGTAACAGCGACAGGTTAGAACGTCATCTCGTGCGGGAATGTGTTCACGCGAGGAGTAGTGCGAGGTACAAAGATTAACTGACTCAAGTGCTTGGTACAAGAGAAGAGCAGGTGTATGCATTGCACCACACCGGTTAAATAGAATGTGTTGAGAGCATGAGTAAAATAGCAAGAGGTGAAATTTTACGTAGTTTATCACAACATAGTGAGGCAGAAGAAGCTAGCTGAAGCCAGTGGGTGGTCAAGGACTTGATAGTATACTGGTCTATAGGTTACTAAAGTGTGTAGAAACACAAGGCTTTAACTTTTGGGGGGATTTTGTTACAGAAATTGGCTGGTGCAAAAGTGTTTTGGAAACGAAAGAAACTTATCGTATTTTGTAAAGGTAAATAAAGCGTCGCAGCAAAAATATGGACATCATCGGTTCCGAGCACTGCGGGCCTAACATTATAGACCAGGTGTTAAACTAACCCCGAGAGATAAAACTTTAAACCCCGCCTTATCTTAACCCAAACGCTAACCATACGCTAACATGACTGACCACACAGATAAAATTAACACCAGGGTTAAGACGGTGTTAAAAAAGATAAAACTGTGTTACTACAGCAATGAAAATATTGTTTAATAATTCAGTTCATACGTTCATTTTCGCAATGTGACAGAAACAACCATGCATAGATTTCCTTAAACATACATAGCTAGCTTTAAAAACAGTCCTGGACGATTTGCATCTGTAGTTTCCGAACGAAAATCAACAAAATTTGACACTTGACAGTTAAAAATTTTGAAATTGACAGCGATCAGACATGACCTGTTACAATTTTAGTAAACAAAAGGAAAGCAAAAGCCTGAAATAAACCGAAGTCGCCGAAAGAAAAACAGGTGTAAGTATTATATAATTCTGTAAATATATTTTCTATTTATTTTACCCGCTACAGAATTTATGGCGAATAACAGGTAGTTTGGTAAAATGACAAACTGGAACCATGGTTGCAGGACCCAAATGATAACTAAAATCATCCGAAGATCGTAACAACCTTCATCAATAAATGTGTGCTTGACTGTATGCAGTTAACTTGATAACATTGACTAGATAATTGATTATTAAAATTATTGTTTCAGGCGTTGCACAATGGTGCAAAAACTCATTGGTACATACATGGCTAACGCTGAGGAACTAACTCGGTACCTCACGAACTCACGATAACGGGTCTACCTCTATGCACTAAGCCTCCCAATGCTCTATGTATCCCTAATAATAAACATATTTTTCTTATTCCTTCTCCAGGCAGAGGTTATCAAAAACATAAATGGGAAATGAGGGCCAACTTCAATATTATGATATACTATACCTTGGTTGTTGACTTCAACGACAAAAGAAGTGAGATCTAAATGGGTGCCAAGTACAATGGTCACCTGTAAATCAAAACAGTAACCAATTTGTTTCATTTTCAGATATGCACAAAGGCGCCGACGGAATTATTAGTACCTCACACCTACGACAAATAATAAAACTTATTATCATAGCCTAATACACAACCACTTCGCTGTATTGTACTTTTTAATAAACATATTTTATGACTATGCAGTTGTATATTATTTTAAATAAATCAACCTTTGCAAGCCCAAACTGCAATTTTCTGCATCATGAATTGAAAATTAAACACTCTTTACAAACTCAAACCTTATAAAAGTTGTAAACGTGGGTGGCAATTATTATTAATTATTACAGTGTGCTTATTTCAGTACCAATGAGCAGATTTGACTAGGGTAGTACTATAGGGACGTGAGGTACCTAGGGCTTCAAAATAACAAGCTAACGCATAAGTTTAAGAACTTTATAATTTATTCTAGTTTATTTTCCAATTCTTACATTGCATGTCAATCTAAAAGTCAAAATAAGTCCCTTTTCTTCTTCTACTACAAACTGCCACTCTTGTTGCCGTGGTCAGCTCTGGAAGAGGCTGTAAGGAAACCTAAAGGTCCTTACAGTACCTTGCTTAGACAGAATACCGACATGAAGTAGTATACATTTCGTTTCGTGCGATTAATGATGATCCGAAGGCCTAGCGACAGGGTGGGCGGCTAAACGTTGACAACGGATTAGCGACTGCAGGGTTGGTGGTTATCATTAGCGGGACTGATCACTTCCCATAAGGTGACTGGCATGCGTCTGTCTTTTCCATAAAATAAACAAATCAATGTAGTATCGTTTTTATCATTTATTTATTTGCTATTATCACGGGGTCACACACGGCTCAATAGAGTTAGTAAATAAGTGTGCTCGTCACATTCCACAAACACATTGGTCAATTATTACACGTAATACAACAGTTTGGTAACTATCCCACTGAATTAATAACCTTTTGTGATGATAAAATCTAATATTACAAAGTAAAGACACTGTTTAAATAAAATAAAATATCTTATACCCACCTTCGACGACCCAGATAAAGTAACCCGTTTTATCTCGATTAACTGTCAAAATGACGCTAGGTTTATCACCGAATGTGGCCGGTCATGTTAGGCAAAAGGATAAACCTCAGAGAAAGGAACCCATAGAGTCAACTGAGACGTTCCCGCGCCGTACACTTTTTGCAAATTGCTAGTGATGTACATTAGTCGATGAAAACTGTCGATGAATATTTGATATGAAGTACGACATTTTCGGGATACTTATTTTAAAATCTTGTACAAAAAACTAAACCTACTCTTAAGCAACTCGCAACTTCGATGGGCGAGTGGTGGTGTGAAGTCAAAAGTCAAAACCAAAGGTCAAAATATTTTTATTCAAATTAGGCATACAGAAACCACTTATGAATGTCAGAAAATTTAATCATTTCGGAAAAAAATCTTCTGATGAAAAGATACTGGTAAGAAACTCAACAAGGTGTAATTTCTTAAACAAATCAACTAGTTCCTGTGGCCGTCCCAATATTTTAATCCATTTCTCTTTCATTTCTTCTTTTTTGGGAAAACTGAAAAAAAAATAGTATTAATTATAACGCAAGACAGCTTGTGGTGAGCTGTTGGGAAGTAGTGACACCACGTGTGTCAATAGAGTCGAGTTCAGATATTTTTGACACCTTGCCCGCTCTGGTATATTTGACGCTGACTGTACACACTCCTCTTAACAACTCCTTACCATTTTATCAGCCAGTCGGTGTTTCTTCTTCTTGTGTACGTCTATCCCTTTCTTGCTAACGAACATGTACCCACAGAGCTCGCAGAGAAAGTCCGACTCATGTTTGATCCGTATGTGGCCCATGTATGTTGTGAGTTTGCTGTGAAAAAAAAAGGAATTCCATATCAGGCGAATCGGTGGAATAGAGCAATACGGTATCTCACTCAAAAATCTAATGGCATAAAATTGCTTGTGAGCTTAGTCGCGCAGGCGCACGGAGCGAGTGCACGCCTATAGAAAAATAGTATGAGAGCGTCCGCTAACTCGCACAGGTGCGGCTGCGGGCTCATACTATTTGATCGATAGGCGTGCACCCGCTCCGTGCACCTGCACGACGTAGCGGACGCTCTAAATCGACGAAAGGGCCTCTAGGTGTCGGCAACGGCTCCGCGCACGCTTCCCAAAAGTCCTGGACACTATTGCCCCATAGTAGGGAAAGTTATCAGATTGGCGGATACCTTATCGATAATTTCTACAAAATGTCAGATGCACCGCATCACTAGTCTATATTTCCATAACCTCTTATAGAAATAATAAATCATTTATTACTATTAAAATTAATAAATAAGCTTAGTTTTTACAAGCACAAATGAGTGTTTGCTCCATAATTTAACCCACATAATAATACTAGCCGTCCAAAACGCGACATTCCCATAAATAAATACCAAATAATACTTACTTGTAAACGCCGATGTGTTGTCCTTCATTGCTTTCTTTAGGACACCGTGATGAATGCTAACTGCAACCATACACGAAGTATACCATTTCGCACAAAAAATATCACTTGCTTGTCTCAAAAATCTAACGATAACCATAAGAATTTTATTAAATTGCACCGAGAGCTCTACGAACCGTCATCAAAATTTGACGTGAATATTATGCGACTAAAAAGAATGGCTGCTATTCGACAGCATATTCAATACACGAAAGAAACTTTTTTAAACTGTTGTATAATAAAATGACCTATATGACCAAATGTCAGCACTGAGTGTGTACCCTAGTAAATTTAGAGACGGTGTGAAATAGCTATGTTTGTTCACTCCTTCACGTTGTTACATCGTAAGAGTGAATGGAGCAGATACATTCACGCTTTTTCTCAATTTTTCAAGCTTGCTCCATGGGTTCTAACCTCCTTGGGATAAACTAACCCTAACACCTGTCAAAAGAGTGCTAAACACCGTGACACGTGCGGTCATGTTAGCCACCGGGGATAAGGCTAGTTTATCCACGATGGGAGTGTTAAAAACAGATAAAGTGGCTGTCATGTTAGGGCCGCTGAACACATGAATAAAATTAAAATGGCCGCCGTAATTTATGTCACCGTTACACTATGAGCGAATGCACATCTGGCACTGAGAGCAATTTAGTCGCGTGCGAAAGATATGCATCAGCAACAGGAGAATTCGGTATATATGACAGCTGAAGGCTATTTTAACACTATCCATGTGTGTTGTATTGCTGAGCAGTCGCCGCTAAATTCGCCGGCAAGCACCTGCGTTCCCGTCTAGCCTGCGCTGGCGGTACAGTGCGCTAGTCAGCGACATTGTGCCGCGCGGCAATGCGCCATGCCGCGGAGAGAGAATAGACGATATCCTATCCGTTCAAATTAGTTCATTCCAATGCAAGATACTAGCTGAAGCATGTGGCCATAAAATAGGTAAAGATAAGTCGATGGGTGTAAGGAGAGCAAGGGATAGGCTGAAGCGTTTGCATGGTAGAGGCTACGGCCTCTTTCTACCTTGCTCTAACTAGATGCGGTTAGGTTAGGCGTTGAGACAGCGTTACTTTTAAGCCACTGTAAAAGCTTGTTGCAATGATCAATCGCTGAATTTTGAAGACATTTACTATGTAAAATGATTCTTGTTTTTTTTGTGGAAAGTTTCCACAATGGCCTAGAATTCTAATTAGATGATTAGGATCATACTTTCCTAACCTATAATTAATTAAAGTTTACAAACCTTTTTAGTTAAGCTTTGCTCAAAGTTTATGAACCTTTTGGGAATAGAAGAAACTGTTTTAGAAATAAATTGGGAGGGTCTGATATAAAGTTTTGCCAGCCAAAGGCTAACTATGAACTTAATTTAATACATATTATTACAATTAGTTGAGGTCTACAAAGATAATGCAGTTACGAATAATATAAGTCTTACAAAACTAAACATAAAATCTCGATTCGAGAAGCATAACTACTCGAATCGAGAAATATAGGCGTTACAACTCAACTCTTATGACTTAGACCACATCCTAACTTCAAATACTAAAGATCCTTGCATGTGTAGGAGCTGGAAAAAGCCCACGAAAACTACGATGGGACCAACTTATGGGTGCAAGTGGACGAACTTGGAACTAAAGTTTCTGCCTACAAACTTTCTTAGTAACGATAGACACTAGCGCCATCAATGGCTGAAAACTTAAGTTGGTACTATGGTTAGTTTATAGTTGTCTTATAGCGTTATATTTTTTTGCGATGTGGTTTCTAGATACAGATAAAGAATACCTCTACTGCTTTTATTTTCTTTTCGTGGTCAAGGATTTACATAGAAATAGTATAGCATAGAAAGAGTATAAACATTGAAAGCGAAATTTTATTAGTCTTTACTTTAAATGTAATATGCTGAAACCAGATGACTACATACTCTAAACTCCTCTTAATTATTTTATTGTATCTATGTATAGATTTTAACTTTTAACCCTAGTGGCAGGGTATTTGGCATCCGGAGTGCGGTTTTTGAATATCACCGGGTGACTAAAGCTCCCCAAAATAGCCGTTTTTCATAGAAATGCGGCCATTTTGGTGAGCTCTATTCACCTGGTGAGATTCAAAAATTGCACCCCAGATGCATGTTTCATCTTGATAATAATAATAATAAATAATTAAAAAAAAAAAAACCGCTGACACTGTCAGACGTCTCATTTTTATTATAGTATTTTAAATCGTTTTTTTGCAATGTTTTCGTGTCCTCTGCCTTACAAACGTTTTTATACAATCTATTTACCATCTAACAAATAAGGATGACATGTTTAAAGCGCAAAACAGGATACTATGATTACGAGATCGAAGACTAGACAAGCGGGTCAAAGCGCACGTCCACCACCTCTTCCCGTTTCGCCCAGCTCCTCGCCATCGTCGTCGGGTGAGGAATTCGCCACCGCGCCCGACACCAGCGAGTCGAGCGACGAGCGCGGGCCGCCGCCCCCGCCGCCGCGACCACCTGCGCGACGCGGGCGCCCTCCGCTGCCGGCACGCTTGGGGCCTGTGGGGCATTCTGCTCCGCGCACGGCTCCCGCTACCGGTGGTTTAGTGCGCCGCATGCGATGGTCTCAAACCATGAATGAGAACTGCATGCGCGCCTACTATGGGGCTACAGAGGGGGGAATCAACCTCACTGCGTATCGTGACCGGATGCTGTCTCTGTTTCAGGCCCTTGAACCGACTGTGACCGTCACCGCACAACGATTATCGGATCAGGTACGAGCCATCCAACGACTCAAGCGGTTAGATGACTCTGTGCTTGATCGGCTGCGCCTGGAAACATTACCAGTTCGCGTGACGTCTGCCTCGACACGGGATCTATCCGCTGCGCCGCCGACGCTGGTCCACGACCAGACCTCGGCGGTGCTACGGGATGGAGCCGGTGTCGATGCGGATGATTACGCTAACATGAGCGTAAGTACCCAGGCCAATGAGCAACTGAGGAGGGCTTTGGAGGATACGATTCTGCGGTATCGCTACACACCTGAATCTAGGCCGCGATTACCACGTTTGCCCACGAATAAACGTAATTTAGCGTTAATGGGAGCCCTGAATGATTTGCTAGCACCGTATTTTCAGACTAGTGAAGATCTAATTGATACCCACTCGATCATGTACTGTGGGGCCATCGCGGCGTGCCGCATTGCGCGTGTCAAGTTTCCAGACACTGATCGAGCAGCGCGAGCTGCCAAAGGAGCCCCCGCTTGGCAAGTGCGGATCGAGCGGCGTATCAAAACATTCAGGACTCTCATTGCAAAGCTAATCTGCTTTAGGGGGGGCAACAATCGCCCCCGAGTAATGCGCTTCGTGAACCAGGCCTTTGCGGGGACTGGTATAACTCCCCAAGAATATCTGACTTGTGTCACGGAGCGGATTGACTTTCTAAAGCAGAAAATTTATGCGTGGGCGGGCCGTATTCGCCGATACAGGTTACGTGTGGATAGACACCATGAGAATCGCCTCTTCCAAAGCGACCAAAGGAAGGTGTATAGAAAATGGGAGGGAACCAACCAACGTGTAGACGGGGGGCAGCTGCCGGATCCAACAGACATGACGAACTTCTGGCGTAATATCTGGTCGCTGCCTGTCGAACATACGGAGGACGATTGGATAAGAGTAGTCGAACGCGCGTGCGACCCAATCGATCCCATGGGGGCAATATCGATCAGCCCTGATGACGTAAGTTGTGCGATCCGCACTGCCCAGAACTGGAAAAGTCCTGGGCAGGATGGATTGCACAACTTCTGGATAAAATGGATCAAATGCTCGCACGTGTGTTTGGCTGCGCAATTCCAACAAGCCATCGAGCTTGGTTCCCTGCCAACTTTCTTGACAACAGGTATCACCTTCCTGCTCCATAAGTCCGGTAGTACCACGGAACCTAAGAACTACCGACCCATCACGTGCTTGCCCACTATGTACAAGCTCCTTACATCTATTCTGAGAGCAAAAATTAACTCTCATATTGTTACGAACAATATTTTGGCTCATGCTCAAAATGGATGTAGGGTTGGGTCCCGTGGTACTAAGGAGCTCCTCCTCATTGACATGACCATTTGCCAGCAAACCCGGCGGAGCAAGGGGGCCCTATCAGTCGCTTGGATTGACTACAAAAAGGCCTATGATTCGGTGCCGCATTCATGGCTAAGGAGGGTCTTAGAGCTGTATAAAGTAGATGCAGCTCTGAGATCCTTCTTGGGTATGTGTATGCGGCAGTGGACCACAGTTCTTTGTCAACCAAGTGGCGGAGATGGCCCCCTTGAGCCGCGGGGTTCAATAAGGATTGAGCGAGGCATTTTCCAGGGTGACAGTCTGAGTCCCTTGTGGTTCTGTCTAGCTTTGAATCCTCTTAGTACTTTGCTAAAGGATTCAGGGTTAGGCTATCGGCTCCGGAAAGAGAACGAGGTAATTTCTCATCTTCTGTATATGGATGATCTCAAGCTGTTTGCACTGAAACGCCAAGACTTGATGGAACTACTAAGAATCACTGAAGTTTTTAGTAGTGCTATCAATATGGAGTTTGGTGTAGACAAGTGTGCAATCATGCATGTACAGCAGGGGAAAGTTGTAAATTCAACGAATCTGCAACTTTCTGAAACAATGTCCCTTCGATCTCTTTCTGAAGCAGAAACCTATAAATACCTTGGTATGTCACAGTCTTTGGGTATTGTGGGTGGGGACATCAAACAGGCGGTGACTGAGCGCTTCTTTTGTCGCCTGAACAAAGTACTTAACAGTCTTTTATCAGGTGGCAACAAGGTGCGCGCTTTCAACGCCTGGGTGATGCCCTTACTCACATACTCCTTTGGCATACTAAGGTGGACCCAGACTGAGCTGGATGCCTTGGACAGGAGGGTCCGTCATTTGCTAACAACGCATCGTATGCTGCACCCGCGCTCATCTGTTATGAGACTGTACATCCCGCGGAAGTGTGGAGGTAGAGGTTTCTTGAATGCCAAAAACCTTCACAACCGCGAGGTGTGCAGTCTCAGGGACTATTTCCTTCAAAATGAGTGCGGGATGCATCGCGATGTGGTGGCAGTTGACAGGAACCTCACGCCGCTCTCCTTGGCTAACGGGAACTGGCGCAAACCTACGGTGTTAAGCACCGAGGACCGCAAGAACGTATGGAAGAGCAAGGAGCTACACGGGCGGTTCTATCGGGCCATGTCTGGGCCGGATGTAGATCTGCTCGCGTCGGTGAACTGGTTACGCTTCGGTGACCTTTTTGGGGAAACCGAGGGTTTTGTCTGTGCAATTGCAGATGAAGTTATCATGACGAATAACTACCGGAAATATATCCTGAAGGACGGTACGGTCGACATTTGTCGAGCATGCCGCCGTCCCGGTGAGTCACTCAGGCATATCATTTCCGGTTGTTCTCATCTTGCTAACGGCGAGTACTTGCACAGACATAACCTAGTAGCCAGGATTATTCACCAGCAACTTGCTCTTCGGTACGGCCTTGTTGAGACTGAAGTGCCGTACTATAAGTACACACCGGCGCCTGTTCTCGAAAATGGTCGTGCTACGCTCTATTGGGATCGATCTGTTATCACGGACAGGACTATTGCGGCCAATAAGCCTGATATCGTGCTAACAGATCGATCACAACGCCGAACAGTGCTGGTCGACGTCACCATCCCGCATGACGAGAACCTCGTGAAGGCCGAGAAGGACAAACTCAGCAAGTACCTTGACTTGGCTCACGAGGTAACCGCTATGTGGGATGTTGACTCGACAATCATTGTTCCGATAGTCGTCTCAGTGAACGGTCTTATAGCGAAGAGTCTCGACCAACACCTCAAGAGACTCTCGCTAGAAGGCTGGATCAAGGGTCAGATACAAAAGGCGGTACTCCTGGACACGGCACGAATAGTCAGGAGATTCCTCACTCTGCGGCCCTAACCACCGGTAGCTTGAGCCTTGCCCCGCTGCCGGCGGCACTCTAGGTTAGGTTTTTATAATGTTTGTATATTTTGTATTGATATTGTTTTATTACTTTTTATAGAAATATTGTAAAAACCCAACCTAAGATTATAAATAAATATACATAAATAATAAATAATAAATATCTTGGGACAGTTAACACCAATTGACCTAGTCCCAAAGTAAGCAACTAAAGCTGCTTGTGTTATGGGTACTAGACAACGGATATACATACTTATATAGATAAATATATACTTAAATACATATACCATCCACGACTCAGGAACAAACATTCGTATTCATCATACAAACATTTGCCCCTCCCGAGAATCGAACCCGGTACCTCAAGCTTCATAGTCAGGGTCACTAACCACTAGGCTATCCGGCCGTCGATAAGAACCCTAACTCGAGTTTAAAACAAGAAAAATAAATATAGTACCAACTTCACAATTCCACGTAAACAGAGTCGCGGGAAAACTAATTGTTAATAAAACCGCTGTGGTTTGTCTGTTGTAAAGTACCCGTACTAAAGCTAATCTTTATTATTTATTTTTCTAAATAATCCTACGTCAGCGTAGAACATTGTCACAATTAATAATCGCTGTATTATTATGAGATTTGCTATAAAAAGTCATAATAAAATATTGAAAAAAGGTTCTAAAGAGACTTATAGTTCAGATTTGTTGCCTCTACTTTGTGACCATCTATATGGTCCGCAGATGGTCACAATAAATATCGTCTTCGGCGCGTACCTACTAATTACTTAATTTGAAAAGGTTCCACAATGGATTATGTTATTTCCATGTAGTAAGTGAGAAGATGAAAGTCCGTTAAAAACAGGAGACAAGACAAATACTGATAAAACGGATCACTCACGTATTTTTGCTAATATTATTAATATGTCCGAGTCTCACGGTAGTTTTATGTTAAAAAGACAAATACTCTTTATTAATGATGAAGTTTATGATTTCGCATAAAAAAGTCACTCCTGCGTCGTGGTTGCGCCGTTCGTTGGCATGGTTTTTTTATCAGCTCGCGTACCTACTAAAATACTATTTTGATATAAGCGACATCTATTGTTGTGTGTTGTAAAGTCGTCTTCTACTTGCCTGCAAATGTCAGCGGTTTAAGCTTGGCTTTGTCAGTGTCGCTACCGGTCGCTAGATAGCACTTTTGGGTAAACCAAAGTGCTCTAAATCGTAAGCATAGAACGCCGAGTTTGAATTCGGAGGTACGCATTGCTTTGCTAGATGGCGTTGAGCGCAGAAAACGTGGTTTCTGTTTTGTTTGTAAGTGAAGGTTATTGTAACCGCTGATTATAAAATTAAATTACCGATAATATCCTTCGTTAATAATTTATTTATATTTACCCGACTACCGCCAGAAGGGGGGGTGGAGGTTTATGTTTCTCGAGGGTATGTATATGTCCATATCTTGGACACGCGCTGCAGCCTAAACGGCTTAATGGTTTTGAACGTCTGAGGAGCCTTTGGATTCGTCTTGATTAATATGCTGTCCGCAAAGCAAAATAATCGGGGGTTCCCGTTTAATATGGGTATCATATCAAAGCTGATGCTACATAAGTATACATTATAACACTTTTATGCCACCAATTTTACACAAAACACCAAACTTTTGGTTTAACGTAACGGACCGCCCTACTCCCCTATACATGAGGTACTAAATAAAAAATAAAAAAAATAAACCATCTTATTAAGAAAAACAAAAAACCCGCCTGAGTAAAAGTCATAATCGCCATCTTCATTCTCCTAGCGTTTTTTTTCGTTTTACACAACACCTCAGGTATCAAGAGTGCGATTTTTAAATCTCACCGGGTGACTAAAGCTCGCTAAAATGACCGGTTTTCATAGAAATGCGGCCATTTTGGCGAGCTTTAGTCACCTGGTGAGATTCAAAAATTGCATTTGAATCTCACCGGTTAACTAAAGCTCACCAAAATAGCCGTTTTTCATAGAGATTCTTGTTTGAATTTCACCAAAATAATCGAATCTTTATGAAAAACGGCCATTTTGGTGAGCTTTACTCACCTGGTGAGATTGAAAAGTCGCATTCCTGTTACTAAGTCATTTAGTGACAACCTAAGCCTACAGCGAGACTAAAAACCCCATTTCTTTTCTAGCATTTTAATATAAGCCTCTAGAATTCCTATAAAGGCACGCCCCAAATTTCTTATACAATTGCTTCACAGGCGCTGCGGGATGCCGCGAATTCCTGCGCGGTTAGCATGTGTCGCTACACGTTTTGTCGATGTACCTGTTTCTTTCTAACTGATTGTTATGAGAGAGACGCACTGAATGATAAGCGAGAAACAGGTACTAAGGGTTAACCGCTATGTAGCCATTAAAGTCTAAGTCTAGGTGACTTGCGAAGTAGAGAATACTCGAAAAAAAGGGTTCTAGAAAACTTTCGTTTAGCTAATATGTGAAATGTTTGAGAATACAGCCCTTTTGCAGGACCGTAAATAAAATAAAATCATTTATTTTCAGGCAACTAGGGCCCATAGATAAATACCTTACAAACTAACGTACATAAAAATATATGTATAATGAATGACAACACAAAGAAAAATTGGGGTAATGGCAGGACTCGAACATGCAACACGAGCATTCCGTGCCTTGCGTTTGCCAGTTTCGTCACATTACCGTGCAAAAAATACAAAAAAATCGCTAATTAAAAATTTCGATTACAAAAATTCAACGCGCTACTTCTTCACGTCGGTATTCTGGTACACCCCGGTCGTGCCGCCCATTGGTACCTAACTGCAACCGGCAAATTTTGGAATTGGCACACTGGCTCTACTACTAACTAAGAAGCTTTATTTTTTTTGTAATCGAAACATATTTTGAATTTTTAATGTTACACATTCAAATTGCATTATTTTGTAAAATTGGGTAGAGTATGGTAACCTTGCGAAGCTGGCAAACGCACGGCATAGAACGCTGGGGTTGCAGGTTCGAGTCCTGCCGTTACCCTAGATTTTTCTTTGTGTTGTCATTGCATAGCATTTAAGAAGCTTGATATCTATCTTTAGACTAGGTACTAAAATGTATAGTGTATACTATCTTTAGATATCTTTTTCTCGGATTAAGCTATTCGAGATATTCTCATAATCTTTACAAATGGAGTATTATCGTGATATGAAACAATATCACCAACTTAACTTTGCCGTCAAACGGGACACCACTTTCACACAAAAGCGACAACATTGTATTAAGTTTTATGTTTATCCACCGGCAAACATAACTTGGCACGCGACTTACAAAATATCGTAAAAGGGTAACATGTCGTAACTTAGCGAATTAATGCAGAAAGTTCATGTTAAAGGAAATTGGTGCTTAATGCGTTGGCAAAGAGTGCGTGCGGAAGAGTTAAGTTATCGATGTGCCTTTAGTATGTAGGTACTTTTTTTTATTGTTTGATTCCCTTACCACGTGAAGTTGGTAAATAATTTGGTGAAGTTGATTCATGGGGTGGTGAGAATGATACGCAATTAGGTGAGGTTGATACACAACTTTAACTTGGCTCTGGTGAGGTTGATACACAACTGTGTGAGTTTGGTTCACAATTAGAACTTAATGAGGATGGTAATATCAAAGTCAGCGATATCGGCAGGAAAGTTGCGCAACTTAAATGGCAGTGGGCTGGTCATGTTTGTCGTGCGGGAGATGACAGATGGAGCCACAAAACGCTACACTGAGTACCTCGAACGGGAAGGCGAAGCGTAGGCAGACCACTAGCCAGATGGTCAGACGATATCCGCAACACGGCAGGGCCAACCTGGACCAGATTTGCAGCATCAAGGACGACATGGAAATCCATGGAAGAGGCATACGTTCAGCAGTGGACAAATATATGAAGAGAAGAGGTTGATAATTGGGGAGGTTGGTACTCATTTGGATCTGATGAAGTTGATACATAATTGGAGGAGAGTGCACAAGACCTGGTGAGGTGAAGTACTATGGGTTGAGATTGGTACACAACTTAGACCTGGTGAAGTTGATACACAATATACACAATGGGATGAGATTGGTTAACAACTCCGACCTGGTGAGGTTGAAACGCAATCGGGTGAGGTTGGTTAACCAATTGGACTTGGTGAGGTTGGAACACCATTGGTGGTGAGTTTCGTACGATGCGGTAAGAGACGAGATCCAGAGGTCTAAGTATGAGGGGCCTAAAGATTGGCAACGGATCAGCGACTTTCTTAGGGATAACTAGTTCCCTGATCGCGGAGATCACTTCCCATTAGGTGACTAAGATGTTAATACCAATAATGGGTTCGAGAAATGACGGTAAGGACTCGATACGATTACCGAATGAAAAGGGAATCATTTCTGTTTGTCCTTCCGTCACGCGACCTACACGTGTAGGTTTCCGGTTCCGTTTACTTAAGGGTTGCGTCCATTAAACGAAGATAACTATTTATACTGGAAAATGCGGCATGGTTCCGTAACAAAAGAAATATAGTTTTGTCATAAATTTTAATAAATCTGACATGGAAATGTTAAACCTAAATGTTAATGTTTTTAGGGAGTTGTCGGAGTTTGGGATACTGTGCCTAGAATTGTTTCAACAACTTGATACATGTTTTCTTATCTCGCTTTGTTATATTTCAATGTTAATGCGAATTTCAGCCTTTTTCTAACTAGCAAAATCTCTTTAGTGCGGGATGAATATAGAATTAAAACTGAAATTAATTTGTCAAATGCATTGAATTTTATTATTTTATTTATTATTAAGTACATCCACATCATATATATTACACTCAAGAACATATTAGTTAGTTATAGGTACATTAGTCCGATATATACGACAATTACGGAGTACATAGCATTGACTATACAGCGAGTTGATAAAATTCTATTACAAAATGTCAATCAAAATTAGATCATTAAAATAATTACAATTAAATAAGTCGAATTACCAATTAAAAATACATTCCTAACAATAATATAACTATAAATAAGCCCTAAAATACATTTTATCGACCACGAATTTTAATAAACATAAATTTTACCAGTATTTAACCTAAATTTTACTTTCAAACACTTGTAAAGTGTTGTGAAATTTTTGAAGTTTTAGAATTTTTGTGAAGTTTTTGAATTGACTTTTTTTAAATGTCGGGGTTCAATTATGATGAAAAATTACTAATTTCTATCCGTTTCAGTAATATTTTTCCGACCACAAAGGATATTTTTGTCGAGCAGGTCAGACGTTTTACCCTTTAAAAGAATTATTAGGGCGCTTTCATTTTTATACTTACCGTTTCTAAACAATTTTCCTGGTCTGCATGAAACCTAAGTAGTCCAGGAGTGCGATTTTTGAATCTCACCGGGTAACTAAATCTCACCAAAATATCCGAGTGAGCGCTAGTCACCTGGTGAGATTCAAAAATTGCACCCCTGTTTTTTTATTTCCTATCTAAAGTCTCCTTTGCCGTCTCATTATGTCTTCAAGTTTTTTTTTATTGCGGTGAAAAACGGGCTCCGTACATCTGTCACTTAAGCCCATAGGACAAAAAATTACTATAACAAAACATGAACTATAAACCAATTTAAAATTCCATAAAAAATTTAACGACACAACAAATACAGCCTGGTCTCAGACACCAAAGCTATATGAACTTTCTCCTGTGACAGTAAAAGATCCAATTCAACCAATTTTGGCCTGAGACTTTGTGAATTCCATTGCAGAATGTTAAGCATGTGGATCTTATTCGGGTTTACTGCCATAAGAAAGCGGACAGAACATTGTTCAGCACCTCTCCCTCTTTTAAAATCTTGAATACAATTACTAGTTCTTGTAATAAAATGTTACACAGCAATTTAATTTTGCATTCTAATCTTTCCTCTGATGTGAAAACTTCCCTCACTTTCAGGAATAACCGTTTAAAAGAGAATTTTTCAGTGGATCTATCTTGCGGCTCATTTTATGTCTTCTAGTTAATGTTTGTAACTTTGCATGTTACAAAAATAACGTCTGCTTATACTTTAAGCATGGAGGTAAGATCAATTTATTACGATTACATGCATCATTACCGTCAGCTGCCGCGGAAGGCACGGTAATGATTTATATTATACCTACGACGTTTTAGAGAAACAAAAGCTAAAATTATATAAGATAACCTTTCCAGTCCTTGATACACTAGGACATTGTTTGTACCAGGATTTGACAGTTAATAGATTCAGGCGTTACTTTGCGGAGGTCCATATCAACAAACTGGAACAAATTACCTTGCTACTTTGCGAAACCAGTGCCGGGCTCGTGCAAAATATCTGCGTCTGTGCGACATATACACATAAATACATATGTACGCCATTCGTTCAAGTAGCGAACGGTCGTACTTTCTGATTTTGATGATGCCTCGTTCAGAGGCGAAACGCGCGTCGATCGTGTAGTTTTTATTGTTTAGTGGTGGTGGTGTGTAGTTGAGTCTGTGTGATATAATAAGTTGTTTCGTGTGGAAGCGGAGGAGGTTGGGTTTTTGCATGAATAAATATATAACTGCGTCGCACAGGCGCAGCTATTTTGCACGAGCCCGGCACTGGTTTCGCAGAGTAGCAAGGTAATTTGTTCCAGTTTGTTCAGGATTTGACACCATTGCGTGTCGTTTTTTACTCGATGTTCTTTATTCATTCATTCATTGCAACCATGGTTTTACAAGCTGTTATAAATTAAAATTTGTGAGCGATACATGGACCCTAGTAGGGTGTAGCAATATACAAGTTATTTACATAATTAAAAGCAGTCGGGTAATAAAAAAAACATGTCTTTCCTTATACCTAACTATAATCACTAAAAGTCAACTTACACAGTCATTATAGAAACCGGAACAAGCAAAAAATCATTTCTTTATAATTACAGTCATATTATTATCATTCTTCAATCATTATTACATTAGTCATTGAATACTACATTGTTACCGTATGATATGTAATGTAGGGTTAAAAATGAAATGCAATGATCTTCCTGGCGTTTAATTATGGATAGTCGTTCGTCTGGCCGGCAGCCGGCGGGTTAAAACGTGCTGTATGATTAATAAGCCACCGCTAAAGGTTTGGACTTATATAGGGTTAACAGGACTGTATTCACTTAAAAAAACTCTTTCAATCGAAACAATGAATTTTAGTTTTAAACTTTCTTGATTTTCACACATTTTTATAATGTCAACGGGACTTTAACGCGATAATATCATTGTTAATTCACCTCGACGTTTCGACCTTGTTGCAACGGCCGTGATTTTTCAGTCTTCTCGTGACCACGGCCATTGTCATTTTAAATTGACAATGATTTTATCGCGTTAAATGAAGTCCCGTAGACGTCATAAATAAATGTATTCTTAGTGGCAATATTAGGACAATCGGAAGTGAATAGTTCTAATAGTATATTATATTCATTTCAGCTAAAATAAAATACAAGTCGATTCTGATTTCCGATCATAATTTTTGAGTTTAACTTTATTAACAGATTTATCAAAGTGAAATAAGTTTCTGTGCCCTGATATTTTCTAACCCATAAGCATTTTTGTACTTCTCCTTGCAATATTTAAATACTAGGCGAATTTTAATGTTAATTGACTCAAAATGTGGTCGAATAAAAATGAAAAAGATTGGTGACCAAATCATCATCATCATCATCTCAGCCACAAGAAGTCCACTGTTGAACATAGGCCTCCTCCATGGATTTCCAAAGTGACTGGTTGGAAGTGGCATGCAACCAGCGCCTTCTTGCCACCTGTATGAGGTCAGCAGAGGCGACCAATTGGTTGGTTTTAATTATTTATTATTTCATTTTGAAGTTTACAATATATTCACACCAAATTTGGCGCTTGATTCAATTGCAGTTTATACGATAGAACAAAAAAAGGCCTTTTATTCATTTTATTGTTACTGTGGACATCTGCAATAACAAATAATAACACATGTTCTATAGTAATTTTAACCGAAATGACGGTTTTAGCGATAGTCATTTATTCACGGAACCCTAATAAAGTATAACTGCACGAAAATACACTTAAAACAACATCGTACCGCCATGTTTGATGGTCGATTTGCTTTTCTAGGTTGTTCTTAACCGTGTTTGATCAGAATCGATTCAGCGATTTAAAATAAACAACTTTACTAAACGGCAATTTGTTCAATGAAAATGAAAATTTTATTCTGTACTCGCATATTTCCAGTGGTGCAATTTTTGAATCTCACCGGGTGACTAAAGCTCGCCAAAAATGGCCGTTTTTCATAGAAACGTGGCCATTTTGGTGAGCTTTAGTCACCTGGTGAGATTCTAAAATTGCATTTGAATCTCACGGGTAACTAAAGCTTACCAAAATAGCCGTTTTTCGAAGAGATTCGGCCATTTTGGTGAGCTCTGTCACTTGGTGAGATTCAAAAATTGCACCCCAGGTCGCTTAGGCACTTTTACAAAACCAAACATGTTTAATAAGGCGATTACATGCAGTTCCTAACCCGCAGTGTATGAAGTCGAGCACACGCTTTTAAACAGCGAGTGTGAGTTACATTCGGGTCCTTTCATAATTAACCACCCATTATCCGGCCGAAATCCGGATCATTTTATATGACTTCCTGCCTAGGGAGTATTTAGGCGAAGGATTTTTTAAATATTCCTCCGGTTTTGGTGTATTAATTAGGGTTGTAAAAGTTGGACGGGTGTGTTTTTAAGTTGCCAGTTTACAAGGTTATATACCTAACAAAGGGCCTAAGTTTAACTTATTTAACACCTTCTTCTTTGTCCTAGCCATTTCCCATTATTTAGGGTCGGCTCTCCTCGTTCCGCGGCGCCAGGACAATCTGTCCTGGGTTGTCGAAACGTTTGTTTGGGCAAGCTCTAAGTCCTTGGCCACCGTGTAGATATGAGCGCCGATGGCCAATTCCACGCAACCCAGAGGGCTAAGATGGAATACCTCTAGTGCCAGTAATTACACCGGCTGTCTTGCTCTCCACGCCGGAACACAACAGTGCAAGCACTGCTGATTAGCGTCAGGATTAACGAGCAAGATGGCGGTAGCGATCCGAATGGACCTTGCATAAGGTCCTACCACCCGCAAATGACAAAGTTGTGTCATGAGAAAGGGACGCACATTGAGATAAACCAAACTTGGGCTTTTATTGTTACTGTAGGCAAAGGACGTATGGCATATTGAAACTCATATAGGTATATTGTAAAATCTCCTTAAAAAAAAAGAAGAAAATAAGATTGTTGCTGAGTCTCTTGCGGCGCTTTTTGCCAGCAGGATCTACCATTTTCGAAAGCGCTGGGAAACTCTGACGTATAAAAGAGTTAATCATTAATGTCTTCTTGCCATAATTAATTTCTACAGGTAATTAAAAATATGGTTACCTACTAACCGTTAAGTTTTGGCACATTTTCAGTCAAAATTTAACGCCTAGTAAGTCATTAACCGTTGTTTAAAAGAAACACAGCATTAGCTGATAATCTTAGAACCCTCAAAGTTATGTCACCAACTCTGTGTGCTCATTTTACAGTATATATTATCTAAAATTACATAATTTAAGGAAAAATAAGGGACAATGTTTGTATGGTATGGCACGGCATGGAATGTATGATGTGGTATGACATGTATGGTGCTATATTTCTCTTATACAAA
The DNA here is from genome assembly GCA_963691745.1 of Ditula angustiorana. Classification (NCBI taxonomy): domain Eukaryota; kingdom Metazoa; phylum Arthropoda; class Insecta; order Lepidoptera; family Tortricidae; genus Ditula; species Ditula angustiorana. The sequence continues at coordinate 997,284 of OY829473.1, forward strand.
CAGGACACGGCCACAATTATATTCAATGAAAAACGGGACGTAAAATACGGGACAGTAAAGTTAGCCACCCTATGACACCCTTTAAACACTTCAAATTACGTTCAGAAACTCGACTATTAACTATTCGATATTCCATATAACCTCTCCGAAAACATCCCAAAACCTGCCCCGAAGATCCGTGAAGTTGAAACCCTGGGAGAGTTAACTTAAAAGCTTTATGTCCCTTTCGTCCAATCTGCAAAACAGCTGAACAGGTAATCCCTAGTTTCCTTCGGGAAAGGGCTGACATGTCCCTTTGGCCCGCGCTCCCCATTGCGGATTGAAAAACCCAGGGCCGGATTCAGGGGCCACAGCCCCGGGGCATCCACTTAAGAGGGGCCCCCATAATAGAGACTTCGAAAAATTTTTTTTATTAGAAAACGCGACTGAAAAAAATTTACCATTTTATTTGGAAAATAATTTGCCGCCAGGGGGCCTCCACTCGTTTGTTGGTCCGAGGCCTCCAGACCTCTAAATCCGGCACTGCAAAAACCCCTGGAGAGAAACACTTATCGCCATGACCCCATCGATTCATTGCGATGTCTGGGAAAGTTGAAACTTGTATTAAATTTGTCCGGTCTGCTTCCAAAATAATTTATTGACAAGATTTGGTTTTTGAGACCTGGAGTGCGATTTTTGATTCTCACCGGGTGACTAAAGCTCGCCAAAATGGCCGTGTTTCATAGAGATGCGGCCATTTTGGTGAGCTTTAGTCACCTGGTGAGATTCAAAAATTGTATTTGAATCTCACCGAGTAAGTAAAGCTCACCAAAATAGCCATTATTCATAGAGATTCCGCCATTTTGCTGAGCTCTAGTCACCGGGTGAGATTAAAAAATTGCATCCCTGAGGATTCCAAGCGTCACGAATTGGATTTCTTGCGAAACGCATGATATGAACTATTGTAATTGTTTTATTTTATTGTCTAAAGTCGCGAAAATATAAGAAATATTGGCAAATATAAAAAACATAAGATAGCACAAGAAATATAAGAGTTATTAATTTCTCGGGCGTGTTATAAAATCAATGTCAAATCTTGGACAAAGATTTTTGGTAATGATAACGACCTGTGGCCCGTTTCACGAAGCTACAAGTTACAATTTTAACAAGTCTAAACCGGCAACATTGGTCATTATGCCCATTGCCATTGGTCATTATTGACCAATGTTGCCGGTTTAGACTTGTAAAATTGTAACTTGTAGCTTAGTGAAACGGGCCTCTGCATTGGCGATCCCTGGCTCCAAATACTGTAGGTGCAGGTACACCTGCTGTGTTAAACATAATAATATAAGATGTAAGTATAACATTGTTATTTTGATTTATTTTTAATTTTCTGACATTCATGTGCTTTTGTGTGCTACCTGTAAGCCTAATCAGGATTGACTTTGACTTTGAAACTACTCATTTTGGCATAAAGGACACTACGAGTGTTTTCAATGTTGGTCCATATTAATAAAACTGGACTTGATTGAACAAGTCCTTCATCAGGATTAGAACAAATCGAATGGAGTAATAATTAGGGATTTATACGTTTTAGAATGAAATTACGGCGAAGGCGAAGGCGAAAACCCTGCCAGCAAGGCAGGAAGGTAAACTCAGGCAGGAAATTTGTGAGTTGATTGGAAATTGCGTGTCACGGAGGCAGAGGTTACAGGTTCGAGTCCTGCCAAATGTCCAAGACTTTCTTCGTGTTGTCATTGCATATTATTTAAATTAAACTAACGGGCCGGCTTAGCTTCTCACAGGTACTAGGATGAAATGTACATAAAAACTTTCCTTTAAAAAATCTCTAAATGACTGTGAAAACCGTATCTAAACCCGTTGCGTGGTTTAGGAGGAGTAAGGAGCTGAAGATATAAGGACAGACAGGAACGGAAAGCGACTTTATTTTATACTATGTAAAGACACCTTAAATGTTCTGAATTAAAAAAAACGAAAAAAAATTGTGTAAGAAAAATGTAATGTTTTAGATGTACAGTAGGGGAAATATATTCACGTACCACCTTAGAACCCTATCGCAATGACGCGACGCGTTAAACGCCAGGCTATGTCATACAAATGTCATGCGTATGTCTCTTCGACTAGGTTCTACGGTGGTACGTGTTTCAATTTCCTTGACTGTACCATACATGTATAAGTATGAGACGGACTATTAGTTTTTTTTTAAAGTAATGGTTGTTAAGTATTTTCCCTGTGGTTTTCAATAAAGAGTATTTGTCTTGTCTTGTCTATCTAAATACGTGCCTAAAGCCCTCGCCTGAAGAACGAAGCATATTGCGGTGAAGTAAATTTTAAATACGAAGCGATTTTGATTGCAAATGATAGCGTGCTTTCTACTAATCTGCATTGCAGCTGGAAATAACTAAACAAAGCAACTAAATAGTCACTGACGAGAGAGCCGCATGTTTCAAGAATTCGTAGTCGAAATTGATCTGTCCAAAATCACTGTCACTTCACTGCACTATTGTTTGGGAATTTCACTCATTATGAATGTTTGTTCACGATAAATTGTTTTAATCTGTCGTGATTTCCAATAATATTTATAACGTTATCGGGACTTTAACGCGATAAAAGTATATTGTTAATTTACGTCGACGTTTCGGCCATGTTTCAACGGCCGTGGTCACGAGTAGACAATTTGCTTTTATCGCGTTAAAGTCCCGATAACGTTGTAAATATGTTTGTTCACTGCTTCTAACCGCTCCCAAACGTCAGGTTTTAAACACTTAAAACAATCGAAACTTTTAACACTCCTAAATCGCAGTTCACTAATTAAAAATTAGTTTACTAACTCGGTTTTAACATAGTTCTAACTAGTTGTTAATGATGGTTTATATCACAGTTAGCAACCTTGACTAAATGGATTGACGCCGTAAAATCTACCGTGTTGGATTATATTTTTACATTAAAATTTGACTTTATTATGCAGTATTTATAATTTGTAATTAGTTTATATTTCATTTTAGTTGTTAGGTTTTAAGTTTATGTCTTGTTTTTTTGTTTATTTTTACATTCCATGAATAAATGGAATTATATTGAACCTGTCAAAAGTGTTCATGGAATTCAAACAATAGATTATTTATTATTATTATTTATTTGCTAATAAAATAAAAACTATCAATATCAGTTCAGAAGTTTTCCAGCGAAGTGATGATACGGGTGGGTATCATGTTATTTTTATTAATATTTCGCCCTAATTAGATTTAGTTTAGTTCTTATTTAGTTTTTAAGCCACTTGTTATCTGCTTACTCTAGTGATATGGTTTGTTTGAATTGTAAATGTTCTTTGAAATAAATTATATGGTTCAGTACCCTAACTTGTCTTTCTGTCTGTATGTTTTCAGTCTGCGTGACAGACAGGCAGACCGATTTAAATGCTGTTTTCTTATGATAAAGACGATATGATTGGGTCACATCCTGATGGTAAATGATAAGCACCACCAAGTTAATCTCAGATTTATTCTTTAGATTATTTTACAGCCACTAGGTACTTTAACTTTTTAGGCATCAAGGACCACATTACCTTGTTTTTATTCCTGCCATTAAAATCCTGGACACGCTAATGTCACGCTAACATTCTGAATCATCATGATCAGCCTATGTTCGTCCACTGCTGGACGAACATAGGCTAATATTAACATAGGCGAATATTTAGTTAGTTTATTTAATAGATTAGTGCGGTAACCAGCCAGGCCGAGCTTTTTTTAAATATTTAGGTAGTTTATTTAATAAATTAGTGCGGTAATCAGCCAAGCTGAATTTTTGTTAATATTTAGTTAGTTATTTAGTACATTAGTGCGATAACCAGTCAGGCCGCCGCGGGCCGCCCCGCGGTACTAACGCGGGCCCAATTAAAGAGGTTACCAAACACGCGATTCAGATGGAGGCATGCGACGGTAAGCAACTTAACTTGATGTTTAGCCGAGCCTGGATAACAATAGGGTTACGTTAGGGTGCGCTTGAGCCTTGGGTTACGGAGTTGAAGCACAAACTAGTCTATCTAGGAACAAATCGCCACTTGGATGGTAAAACTACTAAAGCAACACGTGAGTCTAGTGTCGCTTTGGTAGTTTTAGCATCCAAGTGACGTATCTATTTTTTAAAAAGACAGTAAAGTCAGGTTCAATAGAAACGGCCAATGACGTAAGCAAATGCTAGCATTTGACCTTCAATTTTCAATGAAAGTGTTAATCGAAGTAACAAATAATTTATAGATATTTTGAAGTAAAACGAAAAAAAAACAAATATAAAGGGTATAAATCGGTAATGGGACCATCCTCCTAAAAAGTGCGTGATTACGGAGTGATAATGGTAAATTCGTTTGTTTACAACATTAGCAATTTCTATTGAAGTCTACTTTATATCGGTGTCGTGCTAATTTTGAATTCAGATTCAAACAATGTGTATATTCAAACAATGAAACTGTACAAGTTATACGTAATGCCTTTCGTCTCTTACGGTGAAATTTATTTTAAATTAGTCAAATTTTTAAGCAGGTAAATTTAGCTTTTAGGGGATGAATATTTTAAAAAGAATCCTTTTTAACAGACCCCAAAAAAGGAGGAAGCTCTCTCAATTCGCCTGGATTTTCATTGTGTCCTTAGATTAATATTCTCAGTTTGTGTGTATGTTACGCGATATCTCCGCCAATTGTTAAACAATTTCAATTATTCTTTCTTATTTGAATTGAATATTACTCAAGGTAGATCTTCAATTTAATTTGTAGAAAATATGCCATCTGTAAAGGTTTAATTAAGTCATAAATCGCTACGTATAAAACAAGGCTCATCAGAAAATTAAAAAGTAAAGTCTATTTTTTTAAAAGTAATTAAACAGCTCATTATAGTTTTATAGGGATAGGTTTGCCTTTGTACATCACTGTATTTCTTCTTGTCATTTATGTTCTTTTGAACAATAAAAAATTTATTTACATACATCTTAAAAATATGCCTTTTTGCTTACTAAATCTATCTCGCTAGGGGTTTAATTTGGTTGTTCGATCGGATATAGATTGTCTGCATCTCAGCTGAGCGATTGCGGCTCACTGCTTGATTAATAGCTCTCTTGGATCTTAAGGGGCCGTCGCTAGATGCGGCGTGCAGCAATATGACTTCACAAGCCCTAACATGACCGGCCGGTTTATGGCCGGCCGGCTGTCAAACTAAGGTCATAAGAGAGTGACACACTTAGAGATAAACTCAGATAAACTAAACCTGGCAGGTCATGTCATCACAGTAGTACTTTTTTTATGAAATAGGAAGGCAAACAAGCAAGTTACCTGATGGTAAATGTACACCACCGCCTATAGATACCCGCAACATTAAAGAGATTGCAGAGGCGTTGCCAATCCAGAAGGCTAAGATGGAATACCTCTTGTGTCAGTAATTGCACCGGCTGTCTTGCTCTTCACGCCGAAACACAACAGTGCAAGCACTGCTGCTTAGCGGCAGGATTAGCGAGCAAGATGGTGGTAGCGATCCGGACGGACCTTGCACGAGGTCCTGCCACCCGCTAAGCCCGTCTGTCCTAAATCCTTATAGTGTGTGTTCGGCCGCCTTCTCCTTTTAAACCACACAATGGATTTTAATGCAGTTTTCACTGTCATTTAGAGATTTCTTTACGATAAGGTCGAAAAGTGGTCAAGCAATTTCTTGGTCGACTATACATACATACCCATTGTACCCGTGGGAAGTCGCTAATGTTTACTAAAGTGGGTTTAATCACCTTTAGTGTATAATGTACGTTGATTGTAGAAAGTTTCATTAGGTTTCTTATGAATTGATCATTTCAATCTTTTTTTGTAGCTCAGCAAATAAGTGACTCCTCTGTTTACATACTCTGTAGCGCTGTGAGTGACACGCTGACGCCGTCTCGAGTGACTCCGCTGCACTGCCAGCTAATTGGACGCTATGCATGCTTGTGCAGTCTGATTCTGAACGTAACATCGTTGCGTTCAACCGTACGCTAGCGACGAAGAGTGAATGAAGACACAGATTCAAACACGAGCGAGAAAGAGTGCGCCAGCGCATCATTGTCTGCTGTTGTCCGATCACTAAAACGCCGTTAACTAATATAGTCTAAACGACATTTAACGCCCATTTAGCGATTCGACAAAGCGATGTTATAGAGAATCACACTTGTTATAAGTTTGTTAGTCGTATAATGAGATACCTAAATACAATTTGTGCTGCCAGGCCTCTGGATAAACCAGGAAATAGCCGTTTTGAAAGCGTGTCCGGGTAATTTAAACGTTGACCGGCCAGTTCGGTTATTGTAAGGTTTTTGCGTTTGATAAGTCATGTGGTCGTTCCCGCTCCGAGAGCCTCGCGTTGCATCGCTACTGAGATAGAAATCTTTAATAGTTAAGGATGTCCAGTTTTTATTCAAATTTCCGGCTAAACTGATGATTCTGTCCGGCTATTCGGGGATAGGATCCGGCAACTGTAGGTATAATGAGGTGTTGGTACATAGATATCGTTTGATGGTAACGTAAGCTCAACGTATCGATTTCTCGTAAGAAAACAAACGAAACTGGTATTTATGCCAAATTTTTATAATGTTCAAATTGCACAAATTAACAGATCAAAAGGACATAGCTCGTTATTTGCCCGGAATAAATAAATGTACTAACATAATATGTATACATTTAGGGTTGTAAGTTAGGCTTTTATGACATTCAGACAAAATGTATTACAACAATATTAATAGTAATAATGTATTATAAAATGTTAATAGAGTTTCGGATGCAGTTGTGAAATTATTGGTTTACTAATGTCTGAGAAAAAAATGTTTAACAAATGTATCATATTACAAATTTTCATTTCGTAAGCTTTTTATTTCCTGCTAAAGCCTAACCGTTCAGAATTGTCATATACCTAACCTAAATTATCTTTAAGGATATAAGCTATAATATATCCCGGATAATTAACGGTTTCAGTTGAAGATAAGAAGTCTGTAAAATGTCACATTTAGCTAAACATTTTTTGTCAACATTTGTTTACTTATATAAAAATATCGCACATGATATCTTACAACACCATAAAAAACAGACTAGGTATTTTTTTATTAATAATATCTTATATTTAATAACACCCTGTAATCGGACGAACTAGGAGTTCATTATACAGGGTGTCACAAAAAACATTTACAATATTTTAGCAACCAGTCGAGTATTCACAGAAATCATTCAGATTGAGCAACCTTGTGTATCTTTTTGTAAAAAAATCCAAATAAAATTAGCATTTCGTAAATTTTGAGCAATGTTATTGATAGGCCATTGTAGAACGATGCCGCAATGTGTTATCGCTGAGATACTATGACATTTATTAAGAAGCCGTTACGACGTTTACTGTGATAAGGTTCTACAGTGGCATGTGAATCAAATTGGACTCATTCGAAATTATTCAGTATTCAATGAGAAGAACGTCGCAGTATGGATCTAACATGACTTGCGGCAAGTCAAATTTATTTCTCCGTGCTTTCCTTTTTCATAACCCTAGGTATGGTCAGCCTCCGATATAGCTGAACACTTTAATACCTTGTCGCTGTCAGTGATGTGACAAATACGAGTAACTCACAAAGCCATAGGGATAAATTTATCTTAAACAATCAAGCAGGACAGCTTGACTTCTATTTTTCATGAGTATTTAAGTTAATAATAACATGCTTTTTATTGAAAATAACAAACACTCTTAGGGTCGTAGTTATAAACCGAGCCCAAGTTCCAGTTTGATACAATATATTATAAATAAATAAATATTTTTTGGACAATTAACACCAATCGACCCAGTCCCAAAGTAAGCAACTAAAGCTGCTTGTGTTATGGGTACTGGACAACGGATATACATACTTACATAGATAAATATATACTTAAATACGTATAATATCCAAGACTCGGATACAAACATTCGTATTCATCATACAAACATTTGCCCCTCTCGAGATTCGAATCCGGAACCTCAAGCTTTGTAGTCAGGGTCACTAACCACTAGGCTATCCGGTCGTCAAATTATGAAACTGAACTTGAGCTCGGTTATAACTACCTTTCTTATAATAAAAGTTTGCTATGTTAGCCCTTGAGATGTGTATTTAAGGTGAAATAAAAAAGGAAAATATTTTTACTAAAGAATAACTTCAAAGTCACCTTAAACTATTTAAATTGGCATTATACAATAAACTCGAACTAAAACTAAACTTAAACTAGGTTCTCAAGTATCGTTTATCTACAAAGACTTCTAAACAACTTAGAACTAATTATAATTTTCAAAGTAACTAATTTTTTTAAGATCTTTCCTTTACAATAAACGATTAATTACAAATTTAAGAAGAGATCGTCAATCATTTATAAAAAATAAAATAGTATTACCAGTAAAAAAAAGCGAAAAAGAAACTTAAATTGCGCCCCTATTTAAACTAATTTGACTACGCTCTTAATTATCTGACAAAGTTAGTATAGAGGAGTCAAAATCACAGTAAAAACAAATTGTTTAAATAAATACATAGATAGGTACAGTCAAGGAATTAAATTTCCAACCCACCTAAGGTTCAATAGCATACAGCAAACTGTCACCATAAGAGCTATAGAGCAAGACGTTAGTTTGACATATCGACCTTAATGCATTGCGAATGTCAGACGACATTTCGACAAAATGGGTAGGGAATTAAATTCCTTGACTGTACATACGTCACTTGGATGATAAAACTACCAAAGCGACACGTGAGCCAAGTGTCGCTTCAGTACCTAGTTTTACCATCCAAGTGACGAACATACATTCGAAAAGCATTACCTTCCCTTCTGGCGGCAATCAGGTAACAAAGAAAAAAAATCGGATACAAAATTCTGCGGTCAAAAGTTGAATACTTGGGTACATACAATTTATGGTTTAAATATTTGAATACCGAAACTAAGCCAGTTATAGTGGCATACTAGTGTTTATCTAAGACATAAAGCTGTCTAACTTTCTTAAGGTAAAAAGAAACTGGCCAAGTGCGAGTCGGATTCGCGCACCGAGGGTTCCGTCAGCAACATCTAGTATCGCATTTTGCTTTGAAAGACCAAAAAAAATTTTTTTTTTGTGTTTAAAGTACAAATTTTATTTACGGTTTTCGGATTTATGCTGTGAGATCTTGCTTCTTGCAAAACTTCATAGTTCTAGGTCAACGGGAAGTATCCCATAGGTTTTTGGGTGTCTTGCGAATGTATGAAACATGCGGTATAAACGGCCGTATCTTTTGATTGCGTTGACTTAGAAGTTTGATTTTTTCCACGAACAGGCAGAGCGACAGATGGACAGACAGACGGACAGTAAAATGATCCTATAAGGGTTCCGTTTTTCCTTTTGAGGTACGGAACCCTAAAAAAATACCTTAAAAAACTGGACAGAGGTGTTAAGGCACTAGTCCCACCACCGACGATGAACTATAAGCGAGCAAAGCTAGAAACTAGAAACGAGTTGGCGAGCAGCGAGGAGCGAGTGTGTAGTTCTGATAGTTGGGCGCTCGGCTATAAAGCGAGTATTCCAATGCGACGGGCGATTACTCGCACCACTCGCTCAGGCGGGACGGCGAGCATACAGTAATATATTTTGACATTTACCAGCGTCTCCTGACGGTTGTTGACTGAACTACAAAATAAAAAAAAACTATCTGTGACTGCTAGCCACTCGTGTTGGAGGCGGCCATTGTCAACTCTGGCTTTCGTTTGCTTCTTAGAGCATTAAGAACGGGAGTAGCCTTGTGTGATTATTTGCTTACACAGAATTCTGCCGATTCTCGCGAGGGGGGGGGAATGTCTAACCTATCACACTAAAGCAATTTCGCTTGCGTTATTATGCACTCACACCTTTAGAAAGTACAACACATTCTTATTTTCACGCACACACTGAATAACTGAAAACTAATGCAAATGTGACAATCCACAGATAATAAATATCGGCTACACTCGATAGCAAACGATTTATTGTTGACTCGATTTTTTATGTCATTAAAAAATTTCACAGAAATAATGTTTTAGCTACATATGACTAGAAAAATAACTGAAAAAAGAAATCTTCTACCCTCCTTTTCTAAACCTGATGTGTTAGAACAAATTATACAGGTGCTTATAGCATACGAGTATGTAGGCGTTTTTGGTGCGCTGTGATCTCTTCGGTGGCGATTTAGTGACTGACAAAATAATCGATTGTAAATTAGTGTTTATGTCGCGTAGGCACATTGTGCCTATACCTTTGGCAGAGGGGTCAGTCATTAAATGCCATCTCCCGTTCCTAATGCTCTAAGGTTTGCTTGGATGTCGATACGGTCTTGGTTATCTCTTTTTGTTAACTCATCAAAATTTTATTTATCCTTGCAAATTTTATGACTATGGCATTCTTACTTATATAAGTTTTCATAAAATTTGCCAGAACAAAACTTTGATTTAATCCATTTACGCGCAGGTGCGCATACACCCGTACATGTATAAATGCCTATCTATAGCTATAGGAGTACATTGCATTAGTTCAGTTCCTTGACACTAACGGCAGCACTTTCCATACATGCTATTTAAAACTCTGAGTTGCCACTCTTCTCATTCTACATACAAAACTCTTTGATACAGTCGTACAGTAAAATGATCGCCAGTGTTGCCGTTTTGGCATATTTGATCCTAATTTGGCTCATTTTTACCTTAATTAGCTTGTTAAATTTTAAATTTAGCATATATTGCATTATTTAGCATTTTTTGTTTGCCAAGCATCCAAGAGGTTTAAGAGTGTAATCTATAGGTACAATAAAAGTGAAAAACCAGAAAAAGAAATAAAAAAAGCGATACAGAGCGGGATGGCGCTCTACGAAACATTACTGACACTTTTCTCCTAATTCTTTTCTTCTCGGGAATTGGTACACAATTCGATTCCTCGACCTCGGGACTCCTGAAGTAATTGAGAAAATATGATATTGGGTTTGTAATTTCTATTTAATGAGCATTGGCATTTCATTTAGCACTTTAAAAATTGTTCTTAGCATTTTTTAGCATTTTTCTAGCGGAAAGTTAGCATTTTTCTAAATTACAAAACGGCAACACTGATAATCGCTCTGGTGGCAAGCGGGCATCGCTTGGCGAGTACCGCTGAGCGAGTTTTATCGTTTATAGCTTTTATCGCTGCGATCAACTAGTGAAGGGAGAGTCCTCGCCGGCAGTGTGAACAGCCAGCGATGAACTATAAATATGTCTCTCTCTTTTACCGTCACGGGGATCTTTATCTTTTGTTCGTTTCTTGAGCGAGAAAATAGCCGATAGCTAATCGCTTCCTCGCTCTTGGTGGGACCAGTGCCTAAGGCTAGACCTATACTTCATGACATCAAAATCGCGAATAATATATCTGACTTATATAGGTTTAATAAACATAACAATTACGTCCCGTAACTACTAACTGCTCGTACATTTAATAGTGAAGTTTTGGCTTTTATCGGCGCGTGCGCCGACCGCGCCTTGTCCCTCCAGACAGTATTCTGTAACAAGTAAAATACAATACAATACATTTAGATGTTTTGTGTATACATGCTTTATGAATATTAGATTTTTTATCATAAGCTAAAGCAATTTTAGTTTTGAGTTTTGATTTATTTATTTAAACTTCATTGCACAAAAAATACAGAATATACAAAAGACGGACTTAATTCTTTAAAGCATTCTCTCCCAGTCAACTTTTGGGCATAAACAGAAAAGTTGTGGGCGGTACCGGTGCGGATAGACAACTCGTTTTTAATGAAAAACAAAATTGTGTTGTTTTGTATTTAAACTAATTAATTGCATCGGCTGTCTTGCTCTCCACGCCGGAACACAACAGTGCAAGCACAGCTGCGTAGCGGCAGGATTAACAAGCAAGATGGTGGTAGTTATCCGGGCGGACCTTGCACAAGGTCCTACCACCCGCAAAACATTATAGTATGTGAATTTGAAAGGTCACGCAGCAACAATGATGCGATAAAGTTTGTTGTGACACGAGGATTTGATAAAAGTGTTTATTTGTATTGGGTCCTTCATTCGTGACTTTAGATAACGGTTCAATACTACAGCGATAACATAAATCATTTACCAGTATTAATGCATGATTTATTTTAGTGAAATCACGTTTAGTTTCTGGCCAGTATCTTCTCGTTCTCACTAGTGATTTTTTCCGCACCCACCAGTGGCCCGTTTCACGAAGCTACAAGTTACAATTTTACAAGTCTAAACCGGCAACATTGGTCATTATGCCCATTGCCATTGGTCATTATTGACCAATGTTGCCGGTTTAGACTTGTAAAATTGTAACTTGTAGCTTAGTGAAACGGGCCACAGTTGTAAAATTTTTGACATTCATAAGTACTTCTACTTAGACTAATCGACATGAAGATATTGATTCGACTTGACTTTTGATTATGTCTATAACAACAATTGTTAAAACTCCATTGTTGTTGACGCCATTTTTGCATATTATACTCGTACAGTCTTTTCGAAGCATTTCATAGAATCACTTCAGGGCAGATGCGTTTTTTTTTTTCAAAATGTTGTAAATATTTACCAAAATTACTTTAGCAGACTGGTTAAGGGTATGTCTAATATAATCAGACAAACAAGGGTTGCTTTAGAACTTTTTCAAACCAATATCTGATTGAAATCTGAGGTTATTAACAAAAAAAATACTTATCAATAAATAGGTACAATATATGTTAGTAAAGGAATGTTATAATTGCCAATCGATCGGTTGGTACACGATATTCTTTTAATGATTGTTTAATAGACCAAATTATCATTAAAACTGTAGTTAGTACAAGTTTTAAAACAATACACGTAACCTAATGATTGGAGACTAAACAAACATGAATCAACTCTTATTGACCCAACATTGCCACCGATGACCTACTTAACTGACATGGACAGTTGCGGCTACATTTTGTTAATATTATTCCCCTTATGAATATCACAGATAAAGTATTCTATGCAAATAAAGTATTCTATTCTATTCTATTCTACAGACACCTCGTCACCGCAATGGCCGGGTTGCAACTATTTAATTAATAAAGGGTTGTACGGCTGATGTGTAGTCGGTAACTGGCCGCAGATCGATGCTCCGAGCCTATCGCAGTGTACAGGTGAAGCCAGTTTAATAAATAAATATTGTTTATCAAACTGTACAGCAAAGCTTTTGAGAGCTTGGGGATAAAAACTACCGCCCGAGCCTACGGAGAGAAGATAATGTTTTCGTATTTTAAATTCGGAATGAGAATCACTGTGTGTACAAACGTGTAATTTACGCATTAAATATAAACATTTTGCGGCAATTTACAACAATTTCCCAAACTTAGCAAAGCTTGGGATATAAATTCATACGTGTATAAGATAAATTCACACTTAAATACAAATAATATTACCAAGCCAGAAACCTCTAGCTTCATAGAATCACGTGGTTAATCAATCACGTTTTTTTTTCTATTTTTTTTAAACTTTTAATTTTAAGTTTGAGCCGTAAATAATGTTAATTCTCACACCTTATGTTTAAACTTTGTGCGAAAGACAATGAGCCGTTTTTAAGGGAGCAACATCGAAATGAGAAAACGATAGAACTGTGTACAACGCAGTGGCAGAGTCACCGACCATAGTCTATTTGGTAGACTATGTTGGATACCCTGAATAAAACTGCATGTGCCAATTGTCAAGTAAACAGCTTTGCGTTTTGTACGTTTTAAATTGGCGTCATATTTTTAGTTCTGCTATCCGACGTCATGTGTCGCTGCTAGTTAGAAAACTTAGAAGCACTTTATTCACTTACGATAAGATTCAAAGTTGAACCAACGGCTAAATATTGAAAGCCCCTCTTCACCTGCTTCACCCCGTCGCAAAGTGGTGACGCTAGGCTTGTAACAGTCCGAACAAGTAGGCATATCTATTGTCTTCTTATATCGATGGGGAGCAACGACCAATTTTTGTACTGTTTTTAAAGCATTTACTGCGTAAAACTATCGAGGTGCGACATATCGCAGTTTTACTGCAAAAAACGTCAATAGCACACAATAAATAACAGCGCGTTATTCAGTTTCATATTTTCGTTGTAATTGGAAAAAAATTGAAGCGTCAAATGGAACGCAGAGTGTTATTTAATTTTTTGGATAAACTAAGGTTTAAAACCTGAAATGTTATAATAAGGCTAGTAGTGCAAAAATGTTGGCGGTAGACGGGATTAAAGAAAATTGTTTTAGTTTGTCAGTACGCCATTCGTTCAAGTAGCGAACGGTCGTACTGTTTCTTTGATCTTGATGATGCCTCGTATAGAGGCGAAACGCGCGTCGATCGTGTAGTTTTAGTGTTTAGTGGTGGTGGTGTGTAGTTGAGTCTGTGTGATATATGTTGTTTCGTGTGGAAGCGGAGGAGGGTGGGTTTTTGCATAAACATATATGTGTCGCACAGACGCAGCTATTTTGCACGAGCCCGGCACTGGTTTCGCGGAGTAGCAAGGTAATTTGTTCCAGTTTGTTAATTTGTAATGACAAGCTAAGTAAAAGCTAAAAGTTTTTACGTGATGCGCGTAAAAACAAACAAACAATTTTTTTTAAATGGTCTCATCGTGTTTAGTTACTCATTATAAGTCGCCCTGGGTGGTTTTTTTAAATCTTCAATGAACAGACTTATTTTCTCAACGATTTTATTATATGTATAGATTATCTACAGACCGTCACGGCAAAGCCAAAAGGAAGTGTTACGTTTTATAGCAGTCTATGTATTTTGGGGTAACTCTCAACCTTCCTTCTCTCTAGTTTTCAGGATTATTTATACAATGTTGTTGTTGCTTTAAAATAAATCATTTTGTTGTATTATATTTGTGATCGGCGCAGTGCACTGTATATTCGTGATCCTAACTTCGATGCTTTGCATTATGCCACGGCGCGTTGCGCGCCGGCACCACGCCGGTAATGAACGCTGAGTCTACCTAGTTCTTAATTTAAATCAAAAATTAATTAATATTTTTTATCTACACATATATCATAAATGCTCTATTATGCGTTCAGAAACCGTGGGCAATGACCAGCATTATAACAACTAATATTATTATGAGAATTTTTCTAATTTGTTTCGATATTTGTTCAAATTTATTTTTTATACATTATTTTAATGTGTACAGTCTATAGAAATTTAATAGGTACTTAGCACTAGTAGCTATTAGCAATGCAGGTCATTGCCCTATGGCTTCTGAACTCATCATCGAGTACTTATGATATGTGTGTAGATAAAGTAATGTATGCAACTGTACATAATTGGGTCTTAAAACAATCGTTAGCACTCGCTAACGCTCGTTTCATAAAACTACACTCGTGTTTTAAGACCCCTCTTTATGCAACAGTTGCATAAAATACTATTTTTGCTAACGGGAGACAAACATGCCAGACAGCTAATAGGAAATGATCATCGCTGGTGCACTGAAAAACAGGGAGAACCAAACTAGTTTGGTTACTCGTGTTTTGGGTAGTGGTAATCAAAGTTCATTTAAATTAGCAAAACTATTTGCTACTGATAAACATTTGATGAGTTATTTACAAATCAAAAGTTAGGTAAGGTGTAACAAATAGTTCTGCAGTCACTTTTTTGTATATAGGCACAGAATAAATAATAGTATTAACGTACAGAAACTTCTATTTTACGACCGTGATTAAACGAATTCCAACTTTATTATTAGGCATAAAAAGTTCGTATTACTTCATAAACATTCGCCAGGCGGCATGCGTCAAAAGGAAGCGCCGCCCGCGCCCGCCTTCCACCCGTAATGCCCTGGCGCACCGCTAGGGTTGGGGTGGTTGGGCTGCTTACTATAATATTATCTCGCGCGACACAGAGAGAGCGGGCGCGCGCGCGGCAAGCTGGCAGCCTACTGCGATTAACCTATGCCATGGGTGGTGCGGCGGGCGCGCCTACGGTGCGGAGTGGAAGCCCTCTGATATAGATAAATAAAACTTTGGTTACATGTAATAAAACTGGTTTTTCAGAGTGATGGTAACCGGCTTTCCCAAGAGAATCGTTGACCCGTTGCCACCCCCCGTGGGTCACTGGGTTTCTCAATTACCGTATGAAACGCAGTAGCAAGCCGCTACCTCACGCCGGTATTTTGTGAGAGTGTGGTACTACCCCGGTCGAGCCGGCCCATTTGTATTTGCTCTACCAATGTGTGACTGAACTTTATGAAAAGAAATGAAAGCTGTCAATTTTATATCGACAGTGGAAATCTCAAATGTCGTAAAGAACATGTCTCTTAATGTCCCTTACGACATTTGAGATTCCCACTGTCGATATTTTGGCAGTTTTAGGAAATGTATCGCCATTCCCTGATAAGTTCCTGGGCCCGATTTCATAAACGCGACAGGCGACAGATGACAGTGACAATTCGGTACACATTGCTTGCCCACTGTGATGTTAAGTCTGTAAGTCTGTAAAGTTACTTGTCGACACAGTAATGTACGGCGAATTGTCACTGTCACCTGTCGCCCGTCGCGTTAATGAAAGTGGTCCCTGGTATTACATCTAACAGATACCTGTAATGCCGTCTCTCTTTATTCCATGGACACAAACAGAGACGGTATAACAGATATCTGTTAGATAATGATATCGGGAACTTAGCAGAGAGTTGTGAAACAGGGCTTTAAAGTATTCAATCTAACTGCAACGAAATACTTAAACGACCTTTTGTTGCGGACTGTACTATAATAATTACTTAAACAGTTCCATCATGAACGATGACAATTTTAACCCGTCAACGTCCAAAATAACGTCGACCGCATTGTCGGGCTGCTCCAAACTGTAGCGACCGTTAACCGACAGTCGGAACCACCGGGCCGGCGACACGCCGCGCTAACTGCAGTTTAACACGAACCACCGGCCCTAGCTGCGGCGCTAAGGCCGTGGCCCTTCATACCAGGGCGGTTTACTAAATTACAACGTGGTTATGTAATTTGGTTATCTAAGCGACATAGTTTTACATACCAGTTGTTGAATTTTGACAGTATTTAAAAAAAATAGGAGGACAAGTAGGTCACCCGTGACCCCAAAGACACTGCAGATTAATTGCCAACCTGAGGGCTAAAGTCAAAGTCAAAATATCTTTATTCAGATAAGGCTTACAGGAAACATTTATGAAAGTCATAAAATTTACCACCGGAATTTGGAATACCTCTTGTGCCAGTAATTTCACCGGCTGTCTTTCTTTCGACGCCGGATCACAACAGGCAAGCACTGCTGCTTAGTGACTGGATTAACGAGCAAGCAAGTCATCAAGTGGGTCTCCTGATGGTAAGGGATAACTAGCGCCCATAACACCAAGGAGACTAGAGATGCGTTTCCAGCCCACAGGGCTAAGATGCAGTACCTTTTGTGCCAGTAATAAAATCAAGTTATTTAACTGTTAGTAGGTAATTCGATCCATTTTTAAAATATAATAACCGACTATTATTATTTTCCGCTGCTTCTTCGACCTTGCCTTAGAAATGATGCCTAGTTGCTGCGCACGCGCGACGGTTGCGTGCGGCGAGCGGTTCATTCAACAGTTTACGTTGCTTTAATTTATTATGTTTATTTTGGTTTACTGAATCTAACCTAAGAGCATTGCCGATGAAGTATGTCACGTGTGTACAGGGGAGTCTTGTTCCAATTTCATAATTAATACAAACGGATCACTCACGTATGTTGAAGTCGAGAATTGCCCGACATGTCGCGCCGCCGAGGGCTCGTGAATAAGGACTACGGACTGGTCCGAAACATGTCGGGCAATTCTCGACTTTGAAGTTCGTGAGTGATCCGCTGTGTTAATATGTCTGAGTCTCACGGTAGTTATGTATGGGCACTATGTAGTTGTGTGTCTTATCTTCCTATTAACTCTCGTTGCTTTACCTATACCAGCGTTTCTTTTTTGTCCACGGACCCCTTAGGAAATCAAGCACAATTTTATGGACCCCCTTTATAAAAAAAGCAGCAATAAATTTCGGATCATTTATTTTAGTACTACAAATTACAAATAAATATGTGTGCAAGACTTTTGGTGGCATTTATTTATGATTGTTAGATAAGACTTCGGACCCCCATACATATGCTTGCGGACTCCCAGAGGTCCGCGGACCACAGGTTAAGAAACACTGATCACACATTTTATACTAACGCGATTTCTTCAAAACTATTTAATACAATCAGTCTGATGCGTGCGACCTCGCGGTTGGGTGAATGAGAGGAATTCCAGTGTTGTTGCTTAGTGAATAGAGCTCACACTCGCTTTTAAACACGATTCTTGACAGCGCGGCGGCCGCACGTAAGTATTTGTTTCGGCATAGCGCAATTTTATGTATGTACATTTTTATAAATGAAATCCATGACATAATTATATATTCACTTTTATTTTTATTTTGTTATGAGCAAAATCTATCTAACAACGTATTCAATTGTGGCCGCCATCTTTTTCTGCCCCACCTCCATCGACCTACAACATGTTTTTTTATTTATTTCCTACAAGTAAATGACAAGAGTCACGAGACAAGAAAACGGCCATTTTGGCGAGCTTTAGTCACCCGATAAGATTCAAAAATCGCACTCCTGGGTGGACGTAGCACAGAGCAGACAAAAATGGCATGAGCTGGAGTAGGCCATTACCCGAAAGGGGGCCTAACCATCCTTAAAATCCAGATTATATTGTTTTAAAGAATTTTTATTTTTATTATTTTTTAACTGTTGGTTATGGAATAAATGGGCTTTTTATTTTTTAATTGTTATTATAAGCTGAGCCCTACTCACTCATATGATATAGTTCCGGTTGGGCAGCCGGCTGGGCAGCGCGAAGGGCCATGCGCGTGCGCGCGCCGCGTCGCTGTCACCGCTCAGCAGCGCCAGCACGTCGTCCAGGAACCGCAGCGTGCGGCACTCCGCGTCCAACGCGCGCGCCGCCGCCGCGCAGCGCCCTGCGCGCGCGCACGACGCCTGCAACGACCATGTGATGGATTAGACGTGGAAGTTGTAATGTAAGGTAGATTTAGGCGTCACTTCAGAAACTACGGAAAATTTGTACCTCTGGAAAAACTTTTGTAATACGCTAAGTTAGCGAGAACACAAGCTTAGTGGTCTAAGTGAACAGAAATTTCGGGAAAATAAGCCATTGAGGAAAAATTGGATTGGCCAAATTTCTGGATAGAAATTTGCATACTACGCCCAACGGCTATCAGTTCTCTAAACTACGGTATGTTCTTAGGTTCTCGAATTTAAACATCGGTTCTTGAATAGAGAACCGGACTGGGACACAACACAAAGATACTGACGACTTAGTGGCGGCCGCGAGACACTGGTTGATGCAGAGGGCGTTCAACCACGTACAATGTTGGGCGCTTAACGTTGAAGTCTTTGGAGTACACCTATGTTCAACCTTACTGCAATAGTACATTCAAACAAAGTTGGTGCCTCTCGCGTGCCTACCGAAATGAATGGTTGAAACTAAGCGAATGACTTTACGGAACCTTCTGCAAGTAAGAACAAAACAGAGCTGGTGAGGTGCAGTGCCGGCACCGCAATTTATGGAAAGAAGTAATGGTTTAGAGCACTCCATCTAGTAAGTGCAAAGATATCGTTGTTCATCAGTAGACGTTCGCGGTTTGAAAAGAGAGAGTTACGTGTTTAGGTTAGGTTCAATGAAGAGATACGAAAAAACCCAATAGAATAGACAGTACACGTACGCTTAAATGCCTAGCGAACTAGTGATGCAACAGCCCGAAGAATCAGGGCATAAACTATTAATTATCATGTAATTATAGTTAGCTATTCGTAGCTTCGTAATTTGATACGTACTTTATGATGCGTTTAAAATTGTTACTAATGGTTTTTTTATCTACACTCATCTACACTTTTTTTGTATGTAGGGTGTAATCTTTGGAACTACTGAACTGATTCCTAAAATTCTTTCACTAATAGAAATCTACGCTATCCCTGAAGGACATAAGATACTCATTCCATTTGTATGTTACGAGGTGATGTTCGACAGTGGTAGAGCCACACCGTAGCCAGTTGCTGGTTGCAGTACGAAAGCGCAGGTGCGACCGTGGTGGTACCACACTGTTACTATACTGCGTTTTGTTTGGTGAGTGAGATGTGGACTTTATTGGTTCTTAATTAGCAGGCCATTAAAATGATTATAACTCACAAAAATCACCAAGTAGCCACCAAATAACTTTACTTACAGAGGATTTTTCAATCCTAGTCTCACTGACTAGTCTACGTCCTAAAGACAGGCAGAATTAGAAGTACCCGTAACCGCCGAGCATGAATGAAGAGAGGAATGTGTGTGGAGGAAGTGAGGGAAATATGTCAGGACCGGAGCAAATGGCGTTCTGTGATCTCTGCCTACCCCAAAGGGAAACAGGCGTGAGTTTATAATAATAGTCTACGAGTGACAAAACGGGCTCGATATGCTCTTACCTTGTTTCAATTGACTTAAAAAAATAAGTATCTTGTTTGGTTTGGTTTTGAACTCAACCGCTTTATCTGTTTGTGTCAATATTATGCAACAACTTCGTTAATTGTGACTCGATTTTTTTCTTAAATAGTTTTTACTTTTTACTTCAAAGGTGTTTTTTTATTTTGTTAAGATTTTTTTAATTATTTTTTTTAGCTTTTATTTAAGACAACAAAGGTCAATAAGTGTTAATAACAACAAGGTACTTAAAAATCTATGTTAATTTAATCATCTATTGAAATAAAGGCTAATGAAGAATGTTAAAGTTCGTTTATGTTTTTCTTAACTTTTTTTTGTACCAATACTTTTTATGTTGTATGAAGGTTGTTAGTATAATTACGTTTTAAAATAAACTGTTCCTTGATCTTGTAAACAAAGCAATTATAATATGCAAATACAATTAATCAAACGACCGTCATTGTACTCTGGTGAACCTTGTTATCAGCTTTTTATCAGCTAAATGCAGTGTCGATACCAATTTTCGTACCTTTGTAAATTTATCAAAATGACTGTATGATTGTATTACGTTTGTATTTTTTAAATTTCCGGTTCACCTACTTATTTACAATTACACTAATATTAATAAAGAGGTAAACTTTGTTTGTTTGTACTAAGTAGGAACTACAGAATCAATTAAAAAAATCTTTTACTAATGGAATGCTCTACTATCCTTGACGGACATAGGATAATATTACCACGCGGACGAAGTCGCAGGCATCGGCAAGTTTATTATAAATATACAACTTTATGGATAAAATGTACTTTTCCATAAAATTCCTGTTATTGTTTCGTTAAGTCGCGGTTTCGTTCGTGTCGTCGTTATTCTTTAGTCTTTTTTGAGTACCTAATAAGATAGAATGGATTTGCAAAATTTTCATAGTAAGTATCTAAACACGCCCAAATTTGTTTGACAATAGAATCGATTAGTTAGCCCCCTTAACTATACATTAAAAAATATAACGTATTAATAAAACGGATCACTCACGTATTTTTTAAGTCGAGATGTGCCCGACATGTTTCGGACCAGTCCGTGGTCCTTAAGGGTGAGCCCCCGCGGCGGTGGCGCGACGGCGACGCGCCCGTGTCCGAAACATGTCGGGCATTTCTCGGCTTAAAAATACTTGAGTGATCCGTTTTATTAACATGTCCGAGTCTCACGGTAGTTTCATGTTAAAAAATTATAACGTCTGAACTAAACTAATTATTTAATATTTTTTTGGTTGACGGCCCGATTTGTTATAGCGTCTAGCCGAGTAATGTGGTAGGCCAATAAATTGTATATTCCGACGATTGGTACAATTAGCGCATGACAGACGTACATCTCACACACGACGGCAATGCAGCAAAAACAGCCGCTGCTCTAGAAATCGTCATACCACACAGACTATTTGGAGCTTGCGAAGAATGCCTATTAAAAGAAGCAAGACGAGAAAAGTGGTGACGTGTCATTAATACACAGGTAAATTATTCATAAAATCATTTTGTTGAATACCATTTATGGCCGAGACACATTGGATGTGTATGCAGCTCGCTTCGTAGAGCTGCGAAACGAATGCGTAAGGCAGCTCTAGGAAGCTCGTTGGAGCAGTGTTGTAAACGCGACGTGTACGCAACCGGTGCAACCTGGCCTTAAGTTTTAGGTTAAGTTTTTTCATAATAAAGGAAGGCAAACAAGCAAGTGGGTCACCTGATGATAAGTGATCACCACCGCCTATAGACACCCGCGACACCAAGGAGATTGCAGATGCGTTGCCAACCTAGAGGGCTAAGATGGAATTCCTCTTCTGCCAGTACCCATCAGGTGACCCACTTGCTTGTTTGCCTTCCTATATCATAAAAAAAATTGTAGATACTAAATCAAAATAATTGTTCGACTTCGATTCATAATTACCCTAACAATACCAAGAGGAAAAATATATTTAGAAAATGTTTATAATGTTATTTTCCTGTAGTTATCGTTACCTACTCATTTAATTATAACCGGCCAAGTGCGAGTCGGACTCGCGCACGAAGGGTTCCGTACCAATATCTATAAAAACGGCAAAAAAAAACATTTCTGTTGTGTGGGCTCCCACAAATCCCTTAAATATTTATTTTATTCTGTTTTCTAGTATTTTCTGTTATAGCGGCAACAGAAATACATTATCTGTGAAAATTTCATTTGTCTAACTATTACGGTTCATGAAATACAGCCCGGTGATAGACGGACTGACAGCGGAGTCTTAGTAATAGCACAAGGTACATAACGGTCCCGTTTTACCCTTTCGGTACGGAACCCTAAAAATGGCCGTAATTACAAAGTTAGTAAAAGTAGGAGAGCATTAAAACAGTGTTCAATCGATCACGGAAGCAATGGTAATCATTCATAGCGAACACGAATGACTACTTAATTAATTAGCCTAGAAAACAAATGCAAAGAAGTCACACGTGTAAATTTTATCCAACAAGGAAGAAAGTGAAACCTTATTAAAAATAAAAGGCAGAAGAAAAAATGAAATACTTAAGAGGAGTGTGAACCCAGCCTCAAAAAGCGCTCTCCATACAAACGGCGATAACATTTTCCACCCTCTCTTAATCTTTAGCAATGATTTTTTGGTATGTCATTATGCTTTAGCACTAGGTTTGTATGTTTTGATGTTTTAAATATTCTTAATAGATTTGACAATATTTGCATTTTAGGGGTTTCATACAGAACAAAAAAGCGTCGCCGTTTGTATGGAGAGCGGTGGGTTTACACTCCTTTTAAACGAAGGTTAATTGTGCCGACACCCGACTACATACAGTGCAAGTGAGATTTAGAAAGAAGTAGAAAATAGAGTATCGAAGGGATACAATCAAGTGTAAAAGGGTCGATTTTTGAACTCTAGATCTTTTATGTAATTTGTATGGCCCTCTTTAAAAAAAGTCTTTTGTAAATAAAGGAAAGGATGGTAATTAAAGAGTACTTACCGGTACACGCTTAAAGAACGACTTCAAAAAATCAAAAACCCAACTGCGTAAAAAGTAAATCAAAACTGAAAAGACTAAATCAAGTCCAGTAGTCTGAAGTCCTGTTAAGTAATGTTGAATACCTACACCATTGCAATATTTTCATGAACTTCAAAAGTCGGGACCCATTTTTGGATAGATTTGAGCCTGTCTACATTTTTAATGGGTCCCGACTGTTGAAGTTCATGAAAATATTGCAATGGTGTAGGTATTCAACATTACTTAACAGGACTTCAGACTACTGGACTTGATTTAGTCTTTTCAGTTTTGATTTCTGTTGTGTTCCGGCGTGGAGAGCAAGACAGCCGGTGTAATTACTGGCACAAGAGGTATTCCATCTTAGCCCTCTGGGTTGGCAACGCATCTGCACTCTCTTTGTTGTTGCAGGTGTCTATAGGCGGTGGTGATCACTGACCATCAGGTGACCCACTTGCTTGTTTGCCTTCCTATGTTGTATAATTGTATTTACTTTTTACGCAGTTGCGTTTTTGATTTTTAAATTTACTTTATCTACACACATATCATAAAGGCTAAATAACGCGTTCAAAAACCCTAGGAAATGACCAGCATTATTACAACCAATGTTATTATAAGAATTTTCTTGTCTGTGGTAGTAGGTAAATCTGTTCTTTATTGGTCATCACATTACCGATATCTAGTGACTGCTCGTGACGTTATGAATTTAAATTTGGAACAGCTGTCAAAATTCAAGTTGGTCTCTATTCTAGTATCCACAAATATTAAAACAGTTATCGATACGAAACGTCAACTCAGTATGTTTTTTTAATTTAAACGCACGACATTTGATCTCTAGTGACATAAGAATAGGGACTTCATTCCTTCGTCTATGGTTTAAAAAAAAACGTTCGTCTTGACGGATAGATCGAATCACAGAGTACCTTTTTAATATACATGGCCGCCATTAGTTGTCATCTTTTTTGGTTTTTTGCTGTTACGGTTTTTTGCAGTTATGATATGTGTGTAGATAAAGTAATGTATGCAACTGTATATAATTAGGCCTTAAAACACTCGTGTGATCCTATTATGAAACTCGCTAACGCTCGTTTCATAAAACCACACTCGTGTTTTAAGGCCTCTCATTATATAGCAGTTGCATAAAATACTATTTTATATTTTACTCTTTTTAGTTCGAATTAAGTGAGAATGGTAGCTAACCAACTTTAAATAGTTATAGATCCTAAACGGTCATTCAAAATGAAAGATGGTGTGAGAAACCTAAAGATGATTTTTAAAAGCCTATCCAATGATACCCCACTCAATATAGTTCGTCGACTTTAATTTTTTTCTTTTTCACAATATGGCGTCTGGTTGTCGCCATATTGAATTTTGATTATTGTCATGTCTTTAGTGACACTCGCAAAATTAAGACGAATCGATTGAAGTAAGAACCATTATAATCAGCCCACGCGTATGGTCTCTAGATCGCCATAAAGGAACAAATATACATACATACGTACATATATAGGACAAAAGTGCGAAAATTCGAGATTCCCGCCTTGAATCAACACATACTTTCACACTTGACTGCGAACCGTGCAACCATTAAGAAAAGAGCTTGCATTAAAGTGGTAGCAAATGTAAGGTGAGGAACAATCGGCGTGATTGTACGAACGCTAGTCGCGGCGAGCCACGCGTCGAGCCAGCACCTGGATATCCTGGTGAATGTCCTGCAGCTCCTTGTGGAGGCCCCTCGACTCGGCCAGCAGTGCGTCCAACCTCCTCGCAGCTAGCGACAAGCTGTCCTCACACTCACTATCACTGTCCTCTTCCACTGACAACGCTAACTTCCCTAGCCTTTCACGTTCCACTGCTTCCTTGACACCACCACCACGTTTTATAAATTCCAAGTAAATGTCTTCACGCGTTTCACCACTTAGCTCGTCCTCCTCAGCTTCACGTAACTCATCTGCTAAAGACCGCTCTCCTTTTGCTTTTTGCTTTTTCTTTGGTTCTTCTATTTGAGGTTCTGGAGTCGTCTCTTCTGGAGTCTGAGGGTAAGGCTCCGGAGTAGGTGCAGCTGAGAATCCATAAGGACTTGGAGATAGAAGTGCTCGCTGTAGAAACCGACGGGTATCTTCGTCTAATGGTCTAGTCAGACCTCGTCTAGGTGCTGGTCTGACGATGGCTTCTAAAGACTCCCTGCCAGGGTCATCTGGTCTTAGTAGCTCTAATATCCTCGCTCTGGGTGGGGATATGGTGGTACACACATCAAATTTGGAGACGAGTTTTCCTTTTTCTGGGGAAGTGTGGATGTCGCCGGTTGGTGTGTAGGCGCGAAGGTTTTCGTTTAACATTCTGTAATTGCGATGTTTGACGTTTCCTTCGGGGGGTAGCGCGTGGGAGGGGCAGTTTTGGGGGTCGGGTTCGACGATCTCGATGAGACCAGGCGACGCGCGCGCGCTCATGACGCCTGACGCTCGCGCACTGACGCGACTCCCGCGCACGCGATATCGCCGATTTATTACTGAATTCACCTCGTTACGTAAACCCGTAGCGCTGAAGCCGCGCTAGCTTGCAGAATGCAGACGGTCCGGCACCGCGGCGCATGGTAATTCAATTTGTTTCTATTTGTGGACTTAGAAAAATCACGCACAGCCGCGATTGTGGTACAATTGATTTTATGATGGAATTAACTCAAAAGTTTATCGTCAGTTTAAAATGCGGCGCTTTTATCTTTTATTTTTAATAGGCTCATGGACAATAAAGGAAGAACTTGCTTTATAGTGAATATAACGAACGTATTAAATAATGATTTGACCTTAATTACATGACAAGGGCAGAGATAACTATATGCTAATGAAACCAGTTTATAAATAATTAAGTGTAGACAATTTTAAAACTTTAATAATAAACTCGAATTTGGTGCATAAGAACATTCAAACTAAACTGTGATTTGTATATTTTTGTTATTGTGTATTTTCAAATCAGTTAAATACTTGAATCGTACGCTTACGCCTTTGTTACGGGGATTCCCATAAAAGTGAAGATTGTTAACTGATAATTCTGATTACCTGTAGAAGAACAAGGGAATCCCCATTTTTTTATTGAATGACTGAAAGAACGAATAACGCAATGTAGTTTTTTATTATTTTTTATTATTTATCACATAATTTTTAATCTACTAATAATGAATATTTGATTATTCAAAACATTTTTTTGTTGTTGATTCAAACTGTCAATAAAAACGCCATATTACTGCAGGTTTTTTTTAATAACATACAATACATAGGTACTCAAAAATGGTGTTAATTATCTGATAGTGCATGTATTCCACAATATGAAACAATATAAGACATTACAATTTACTCAGTGTAACTACGACCGAAAAACTGAGTGAGGGTGTCGATTTTTGACAAATATTACAAAAAGTCAAAATATCTCGAACACGATTGCACTTATACTGAACTTAATTTGCTTTTTTTAGTCTTTTCTAAGTGTTAACTATCAAACGTCACGAATTATTCAGTCATCACCTGACACCCTGTATATCAGCGAACCCAGCTATCAGGGTCCAATTTCACTACCAGGTGACAGGTGACAGTGACAATTCGGTATATATTGCTTGCCCACTATGATGTTAAGTTTATAAGCCTGACAGCGTTACTTAACCGCGACAGGCGCCAGGTGACAGTGACAATTTGGTATATACATATTGCTTGCCCACTACGATATTAAGTCTTCAAGTGTGTCAACGTTACTTGTCGACACAGTAATGTTCGGCGAATTGTCACTGTCACCTGTCACCTGTCGCGTTTTTGAAATTGGTCCCAGGTCATAAACACCAAAGTGTATCAGATATTATTGCCTCGATCCACATCACAAACGACTTGCTTCTTCATACCAATGAATTCCTAATAACATGAAATATCTACTTCCCGGGCACAAGGTTACAATAACTACACTGTAACACAATGACACAGAGCTCAGTTCAGCTCAGCAGGAAACCAGTAATTAGAAATCGAATCGTGTGAAAGAATGCGGACGACCAACATATCGATCCGAAGTGGTCACTTTACGACATATGGACTTTATGATTCATAAATTTAGAGTTGTTAATCGAGTGAGGTGAAGATGGTTCTTTGGATGATCTTGGGAATTATACACCACGTACACATTTTTCCTGAAATAATTGTCATATATATACATAAAACTAGCGCTCTCCTCTGGCTTTACACGGGTACAATTAGGACGTAATGTACAGTCAAGGAAATTGAAACACGTACCACCACGTAGAACCTAGTCGAAGAGACATACGCATGACATTTGTATGACATAGCCTGGCGTTTAACGCGTCGCGTCATTGCGATAGGGTTCTTAGGTGGTACGTGAATATATTTCCCCTACTGTACATAAAAACCTTCCGTAATAAATCTTTAAATGACTGAAAACCATATCAAAATCCGTTACGTCGTTTAGAAGGAGTAAGCGGCCGAAGATGTCAGGACAGACAGGGACAGATAGCGACTTTGTTCTATGCGATATAAAGAAAAGAAGATATGTAAAGATTAAAGAAGACGAGCATAAAGAAGTAGAGCTAAGCTCTTCTTAAAATAATCCCATTTTCGCTTTTGTTTACAATGTGTAAGGACACAAAATCTAATGACCCCTGAAACTAAGCATTCGTCACATTTATTAATTAGTTGCACCGTTTATCGTCTCACAATTTATGGGGCAGTTAATGGGGCAATTAAACCGACAGCCGGCTGTCAGTGGGGCAAGAGACGGGATTAATCTGTGTTTGTGTATCGTCCGCGTTAGAGCGTAAATTGTCGCTTTGTGAGACATGGAGGTAACTTTTGCGCGTGGAAGGACCCAGTGCAAGGTCCGCACGGCTCGCTACCACCATCTTGCTCGCTAATCCAGCAGTGCTTGCACTGTTGTTGTTGTTGTTGCTGAGCAGAACAAGGGGCAGCCCAAACAGCCTCCTAAAGATGATAGCTGATCATGTGTACTGTCCTATAGTAAATGAAATAATCTTACATGTCAAATCAAACCTAGTTTTTAAGTACTAACACAATTATTTTTAAGGTTAATACTAACAATAATGATATCAGCGTCATCGTAATATAATAAACGTAATAAAATAAAGAATTATTCCATCTTAGCCCTCGGTTGGCAACGCATCTGCAATCTCCTTGGTGTTGCGAATGTCTATAGGCGGTGGTGATCACTTAAATTACCACTAGGTGACCAACTTGCTTGTTTACCTTTCTATGTTGTATAAAACTAACTTGACATACCATGGCCCTAACATGATCGGTCCGGGTTTTATCCCTCCCTGCGGGCCTAGTACTACTAACTAGTACTATTACTACTAGAATAAGAAAGGGATCGCTACCACCATCTTGCTCGCTAATCCTGCCGCTAAGCAGCAGTGCTTGCACTGTTGTGTTCCGGCGTGGAGAGCAAGACAGCCGGTGTAATTACTGGCACAAGAGGTATTCCATCTTAGCCCTCTGGGTTGGAAACGCATCTGCACTCTCTTTGTTGTTGCAGGTGTCTATAGGCGGTGGTGATCACTTACCATCAGGTAACCCACTTGCTTGTTTGCCTTCCTATGTTGTATAAAAAAAAAAGGGACGTACATAGGGATAAAGTCGGATAAATAATTAATAGATTCAGGCGTTTCTTTGCGGAGGTCCATTTCAACAAACTGGAACAAATTACCATGCTTCTCCGCAAAACCAGTGCACCTACCGATGCAGCTAGGCGTTTGTACAAATGTTTGTTTTGTTGTCGATTTTTAATCTGTTTTTGCAAATACTTGTATTGTTTTCTAATGGGGCTGACATGTTCAGCTTTGATCAAAGCCCCTAAATAAATAAAGATTTAATAAAAATGTCGGGGTTCGTTAGATACTTTGTGTGATAATTAATTTCTTTTTGGTATCAAATGTAACAAGTCATTATACTTGTTTTGGTTGAATTAAAAAGCAATTAGCTTGGAATTGAAGTTATTTTTTGTTAATGGCTATAATTAGACATGCCTTGAGTAAAGTTATTATAATTATTAAATGACTATAATCATAGTTCGGCTTGGCATTTGGACGAACCAACACTTTGATGGACTACACGTGTTTGTATCACGGCAAGGTCATAAGATATATATATTAAGAGGAAACACAAGGGCCGTTTTTCCATACAAACGTCGTCCCCTGTTTCCTCTCTGGATAATGCCAATAGAGCAATTTTTTTTTTCCAAAAAATCGATGGCCACTATTATGCATGTCCCTATGTTTTCCTTTTTTCAAAAAATTAATTATTAAAAGAGATACGAACATTCAAAAACTTAAAAAATTGGCCAGATTTTCGGCTGCGTTCATACATTCAGAAAACAAATTTTACTAGATTATTTAAAAAAGGAAAAAAATAGGAACACTGCCAAAACCTTTCTTTAATTTTAAATAAAAAAAAAGTAGTTAAATCGGTTAAGTTTTGGCGAAGGAATCAGGGGTCTACGAATCGTTGATTTTGTGTACTTTAAATAGGTATTTTCAGTCCAAGCTGCAGCTGTCTCTATTGCGCTCTGCGGGGGAAGGCTTGATAGATGGAGGCAGCAATAGGTTTTACAAATACCTATTTTTCAATTCTCTAGGCCTTGAGGTTTCCTCTTAATTTATTAATTAACAACTTTTACCCGCGGCTTCGCCTGTATTATTTAATTTTTCATGAGGTACGAAGTATCCTATATATCAAAGACATCTGTCTGCCAAATTTCATCTAAATCCATTTAGACGTTAATGCGTGGTTGAGAAACAAACATTCAAATATGCAAACATCGTTACTTTCGCATTAGTAGGATACTAGGAGTAGGTAAGGTAAGGTAAGGGTTGCTTGGTATAAGGGAAATTGAGGATTTAAAAGAGAGACAACTGCTCCATCTGAGGACAGCTATAATTTAACAATGTTAATTTACTAAGACAACAATTTCTGTTTTCTTTTCAATTTAGTTTCCATTAAGAGGAATGAATGATTTATTTACCGGTGGTAAATTTTTTGACATTCATAAGTGCTACCTGTAAGCCTAATCTGAATAAAATATTTTGACTTTTGACTTGACTTTTGATCTCGTTTGCTAGATTTAAAGTCTATTACATAAATGCGTCACAATTGTCAATTGAATAACCTGTTACCCTCAATCGGTTCATTTTCATTAACGTTGCACACAATTGAGCAATCAATTGAAATAGTCGAGGAAATGGTATTAACGAATCATGCATTGGCGTTAAATATGTTTGGAAAAATACTAAATATAGTATTTATACTTGATATCTCGCACGCTTAGTATTAAAGTGACCCATTTCTGAATCATACACGTCCCAAAATATCACCTTAATTAAAAGACATAGGGTTTAATTTTGGGAAATATCAAATTCAGAATTGAGTCACTTTAATACTAAGCGTGCGATATTGACCAACAAAAACATTACAAACCAGTTTCACGGGAAAATAGAGATAGTTACATAATTATACATTCTTAAGAAACTCATTCCTTTCTGGCTTGAAGATACTTGAAAGGAACATGTGTTTTTCTTTCTTTCTTTCTGCTGGTACTTGAACTTTGCCGACCTCAAGCTGATCGGTCTGGCTGGTGACGATCGCCGTCACACGGAGCGCTTCTGTCAAGAGCTCCTTCTCATGAGAAACATCTCACAGCCTTCAAGAAAGCCAAATAGCTGCAACAACGCACTGTTTTCCCCAACTTTTAAGTCATCAGTTTTCAGAATTGCCTCCCAAGTCAATTTAAAGACGTTATCACGTCAGAAATACAATACATTCTTTGCCTCCCTTGTACAATCAGTTTCAGATGTAACTAAACACTTAAGAATCTTGTCGTAGTAAAGAAATGAGAGTTGCTCGGAATTGTCACATTACTGACAGCGACAAGGTACTAAAATGTTCAGCTACTTCTGAGGCTGACCGTACATACTCACAAAGACAGGTAACTGTCCCAGTTATAGACAGTGGCTCAATAATTGATGAGCACTAGTAAAAACAACGTCCCACACGTATTAAACGAATTATAGGACGGTTAGCACGACACACCGTAACTAGCTCTGTCCCTTACTGCGTCTTTTTCTAACTAGCTCAGCAGGAGAGAGACACAATGCAGGTGGTAGGATCTTGTGCAAGGTCTGTATGGATCGCTTCCACCATCTTGCTCGTTTATCCAGCCGCTAAGCAGCAATGCTTGCATAGTTGTTCCTGCGTGGAGAGCCAGAGAGCCGGTGCAATTACTGGTACAAGAGGTATTCCATCTTAGCCCTCTGGCTTGGCAACGCATCTACAATATCCTTGGTGACCGATGACTCACTATCCATGTGACCCACTTGCTCGTTTGCCTTGCTATGTGGTAAAAAAACAGAGTTACGAGTACAACCAAAAGAATGAGCCCATGTGTTAGCGGTTTTTGTATAGTTACCATACAGCTGGCAATTTTGATTTTTAGGCTTCTTAGTCATTGTTGATGACGAAGTCTCTAAAAAAATTGTATACCTAAGTTAGTGTAAATGTCGTGTTTATCTTCGCATTATGCACTGTTCGCGTTATCAAAGGGCCAAACGGAATCGCATTGCTAATGATAATGACTACACAAGTAATTGTCACAATCAGTGATAAGGCGACACGTCATTATCAGATAAAACGACAAAACAACTGATAGGCATAAGTAGTCTGGAAATTCGGCGGTTGTTTACCATCAGCGGTGGTCTAGGGTACCTGCGGGCAGCCTGACTGCATCTCCAGGGCTGATTGGTATTCGAGACCTCTGCTGATCCTGGAGTTATCGTTTTTTTATCTAATTTTTATTTTTAATCTTGATTGATTCGGGTAATTAATCGACGGATTGACCGCATTCTTCGGGTTGAACGGTGCATTTTTGTTTCTTTTTGTTTTATTGAAATCTTAGGCGATTAGAGAAGTGTTTTCTATGTTTTCGCGACTCTTAAGAGCGATTTTGGGAATTGTGAAAGTTGGTTTAAGAAATGTTTTTATTTTTCGAAGGAACGGAGGAAGTAGTGGATTCTAGTGTTAGTGAAAAATCTATCAACTATCAGCTAATTATAAAGGTATTATTGGTTACCAGTTTATTACTAGTATTAGTTGAGTTAACTATAGATCAAACAACAAGGGCTAAAATGATGGACCTTAAGGCCGGCGACAAACAGGAGGGCAGTGATCACTTTCCATCAGGTAACTTGCAATGCGTGTTCGCCTCCCTTTTCCACAAAAAAAGTACTTACGATCGATTTTAATATTTATTGAAAGTCGATAAATTCAGTCAGTCAGCTAGTACAGGATTTGTATTATTTTACATTAAATGATTTCACTTTGACTTCAAAATGACGTTAAGGAAATTAACATAAATTACACATTACTAGGCCAATAGGACATGTGTTATCATGGAATCCTAAAATCCGTGAAATGCCTCTATAATACCAACTGCAGTGTATATTGCTTGTTTCACTTGCCTCCCTATGTTTCGACGAATACAGGTAAATAATTATTGATTGACTGAATGTAATTTTGTTAGAACTTTGGGATTAAAAAATGGCATTAGCAAATTATTGTGTAGGCCGCTATAAGTATTCGTACTGATACACTTATCGATAGCAAATATTTGCGAAGAACTAGAGCAAAAATAAAACTGGCTTTTATAATTCATGAACTCTTTGCAAAACTGAAATGAAACGTGAAATGCGCTTGGTGCTGATGGAAACTGTTACTTATGATGACCATGAAATGGCCCGTCTGTGCCTCTACGCTACACCGCTATTGTAGTCCTAACAACACTCTAAACTAGACGAGACCAGGGGGGTTCCACTCCACATTATAGGTACGTTCGGCCGCCTTGCCTACAGAGTAGGCAAATTGCAGTAGATTGTCGGCTTGTTGCTTACTCTCGCTGTGTCAGTGTAATTGAAAACGAATGCAACGCAACCCTAGCGTTTCGCCAGGGAGTTACGGGGGGAAGGCGGACGCGGGCGGCGCGTTTCTTTTGACGCGAGCCACCTGGCAAATGTGTATGAAGTAATACGAACTCTTTGTGCGTGTCAATGAAGTTGGAAATCGTTTAATCGCGGTTGTAAACCAGAAGTTTCTGTACGTTAGTAGGTACTATTATTTATTCTGAGTTGCCGCGCGTGCAAATGAATACGAGTTATACGACAAATAGAGAGGCATGCAGTAGGAAGCTTCTTATACCAAAACGCCGTTTTTGTTCGACAAGAGACCTGTACCTACTTGTCGCTACAAAGTGGAAAACAACGTCGCTAGCTGTTGGGCGTTTTTCCATTAGCCGGCCCGGCACCGGCACCCGCCGGCGCCGTGCCAGTGCCGGGGAAGCAAAAGGACGCCCCGGCCAAACTGCACGTGTTTGTATTTCAATTGTAGCCGTGTGCGTGTGTGAGTGCGCGGGGCGGGTAGAAAGACGCAGAGCGGTGGGACAGAGCGGGCGTAAACTGGCATCGACGCCAGCGCAGTGGAAAAACGAAGCCCCGGCTCCGGTGCCGGTGCACGGCCATACCGGTGCCGTGCCGGTGCCGTGCCGGCTAATGGAAAAACGCTCGTTCCTGTCATCTGTCCTCACATCTTCGGCCGCTTACTGATTTTGAACCACGCAACGGATTTTGATACGGTTTTCAAAGTCAAAGTCAAAGTCAAAATATTTTATTCAGATTAGGCTTACAGGTAGCACTTATGAATGTCAAAAAATTTACCACCGGTTCGGAAAAACCTCGTTTTCAGTGGCACTATGGGTTTTTAGGGTACCCATGCGAAGCCGAGACGGGTCGCTGTAATATTAAAAGTTTGTGTTGAACCCCTTATTTTTTTTTATGAAATAGGAAGGAAAACAAGCAAGTGGGTCACCTGATGGTAAGTGATCACCACCGCCTATAGACACCCGCAACACCAAAGAGATTGCAGATACGTTGCCAACCCAGAGGGCTAAGATGGAATACCTCTAGTGCCAGTAATTACACCGGCTGTCTTGCTCTCCACGCCGGAACACAACAGCGCAAGCACTGCTGCTTAGCGGCAGGATTAGCGAGCAAGATAGTGGTAGCGATCCGGACGGACCTTGCACAAGGTCCTACCACCCGCAAAATTACCACTACCATGTCTTTTATAAAATTTAATTACAGTTTATGTAGCGACAATTAGCCGTATAATAGCCGACATTAATAACCTTCCGCAAAAAAATCTAAACGACAGTGAAAACCGTCAAACTGGAACAAATTACCTTGCTACTCCGCGAAACCAGTGCCGGGCTCGTGCAAAATAGCTGCGTCTGTGCGACACATATATGTTCATGCAAAAACCCACCCTCCTCCGCTTCCACACGAAACAACAAATATCACACAGACTCAACTACACACCACCACCACTAAACACTAAAACTACACGATCGACGCGCGTTTCGCCTCTATACGAGGCATCGTTAGTTTGTTGATATGGACCTCCGCAAAGTAACGCCTGAATCTATTAATTAGTGAAAACCGAATCAAAATTCTTCAACTGGAGTAGGCGGCCGAAATGAAGACGGACAGGAATGGATAGCGAGTTTGTTTTGTGAAGAAAAACGTCTGGCAATGTGTCTGAACGTAATCAAATCTGGCAAACGGAATTTGTGATTAGATTAGCTGACGAGTCAATCTCGTCGGGATTTACGAAGCTTATAAATCGATGTTATCCACTGAAGTTAGTTTAATTACAATGCAACAACCTTGTTAATTAATCAGGACTACCCACGACAGCTGCCGGCCTCCACTGCACACGCCTAAGGGTACAGCCGCAAAGACATGCTTAGCGGCAAGCGCTAGAATACGGCATTCTAATTACTTTTTTACTGCCAAAATTAATTCTTGTTTTCTTCGAAGACTATTATTTTTCGAAATACAGCTAGTAATGAAATGGCAATGGGCGTGCGTCGCGAAAACGCTCTATTGCGCTGCATACAGGGCCAGTGCCGTCACAAGCGTAGTTTGTATGGAGCCAATAATAAATCGCGTTTATTTTAATACTGTAAGCTTTTACCTAATTATTCGCATTCTAAAATTTTCTACATTTTTTATCTGCATTCGTATGAGCATATTTCGAAACAAAAAATAACTTTTTTCTTCGTAAAGACAGCGCCTCAAGCGGCGCTTATTTGCAACAAAACGTTTCAATTTAGAAGTTAACGCTAACACGTTCGAGGAGTTTGTTGTGACAGAATACTTATATTAAAGGCTCTGGTCACATTAAGTGCTTAAACCACGGCACAGAAAATTAATAATAATAACCGCCTGTAGTTTGAACCCTGCCACGCTAAGCTATAAGCTATATCTAAGCTTGTGAATAAACAAGTGTGAATAAGCGGGTGGTAGGACCTTGTGCAAGATCCGTCCGGATCGCTACCACCATCTTGCTCGCTAATCCTGCCGCTAAGCAGCAGTGCTTGCACTGTTGTGTTCCGGTGTAGAGAGCAAGACAGCCGGCGAAATTACTGGCACAAGAGGTATTCTATCTTAGCCGTCTGGGTTAGCAACACATCTGCAATCTCCTTGGCGATGCGGGTGTCTATGGGCGGTGGTGATCACTTACCATTAGGTGACCCAATTGCTCGTCTGCCTTCCTAACTTGTATAAAAAACTCCAATATCAGAACTCCGGGAATACTTCTTCTCAGCAGGATCATCCATTTTCCGAAGCACTGGTAGAATCAAACATGTGAAAGAGCCTATGTTCAGTCAAGGAAATCCAAACACGTAGGTACAGTCAAGGAATTTAATTCCCTACCCATTTCGTTGAAATGTCGTCTGACATTCGCAATGCATTAAGGTCGATATGTCAAACTAACGCCTTGCTCTATAGCTCTTATGGTGACAGTTTGCTATATGCTATTAAACCTTAGGTGGGTTGGAAATTTAATTCCTTGACTGTACCACAGTAGAACCTAGTCGAAGAGACATACACATGACGTTTGTATGGCATAGCATGGCGTTTAATGCGTCGCGTTATTGAGACAGGGTTCTAAAGTGGTACGTGAATGTATTTCCCCTACTGTAGTCAATACGAGTAAGCTACCTGCAAAATTATTACCTGCTAATTCATCTGTTCACACGTAGAGCTGCGATCTCATTGGTGGTCCGTTCCTTAGCTTGGCACTCCGCAATGTAGGTGCGCTCGCCGCATTACCTATGGCAAAGGTTAATCGCAGTAGGTTGCCGGCTTGCCGCGCGCGCGCCCGCTCACTGTGTCGCACGTTGATAGTATTAGTATCAGCCCAACCCTAGCGGTGCGCCAGGGCATTGCGGGTGGAAAGCGGGCGCGGGCGGCGCCTTCCTTTTGACTCATGCCGCCTGGCGAACGTTTATGAAGTAATACGAACGTTTTGTGCCTGATTATAAAGTTGAAATTCGTTTAATGGTGGTCGAAAAAAGAGAAGTTTCTGTACGTTAGTACTATTATTTATTCTGTGGCTCGGCTGTCTCGCAGAGCTGTGGTGGAGACGCACCCTAAACGTGTCTAAGGCCAAAGACATACATGTCACGTCTTAAACCCGGCTCTGCCGTGTACAAACAGCTTAAATCAGAAGGGATCTTAGCAAAATAATACCCCTTAGATAAATCGACTTTGGGCCCAAAATGTTTATTATCATTTTCAAGATCCCATAATGTTCTGGTGCACGTCATTTGATGTAATGCCACTTTGGGATAATACCATAGACATAGTATGATATTTAGTATAGTTTAGTATAGTAGACGAGTTACCATTTTTATCTGTCATAGTGTCGTAAAGTATAGTCAACCAAGTAATTGCTTGACCACTTTTGAACCTTATATCTTTGTGAGACGGTCGAAAAGTGGCCAAGCAATGTCTTGGTCGACTATACAATTATATCAAGAAGTAATTTCGGCTGCCATCGGCAATGCCATCCTATCTTACTTCTTCTACACTAATATAATAAAGAGAAAAACTTTGTTTGTTTGTTTTTTTGTTAGTTTGTTTGTATGTAGGGGGTAATCTCTGGAACTACTGAACCGATTTCAAAAATTCTTTCACAGATGGAAAGCTACACTATTCCTGGCGGACATAGGCTACTAATTTTACGTGAACGAAGTCGCGCGCGTCCGCTAGTACTAAATAATAACATAACATCATACTAATATAATAAATCTAAAAGTAATGAAATGTTTGGATATTTGGATATTTTGTTGTTTGGAAGTTTGTTCCTCAATCGCGCATTAACGGCTGAACAGATAGATGAAATTTGGTAGACGGATAAATAATAATATGGATTAAAACATAAGATATATTTTATCCCGTAAAAAATCCGTAAAATGCATAAATTCGTGCGAGCAAAGCCGCGGGTAAAAGCTCGTATCATCATCATCATCATCATCATCTCAGCCACAAGAAGTCCACTGTTGGACATAGGCCTCCTCCATGGATTTCCAAAGTGGCCGGTTGGAAGCAGAATGCAACCAGCGCCTTCCTGCCACCTGTACGAGGTCATCGGACCATCTTGTGGCTGGTCGTCCTACGCTGCGCTTGCCAATACGCGGCCGCCATTCGAGAACTTTCCGACCCCATCGGCCATCAGTTCTCCGTGCTATGTGCCCTGCCCACTGCCACTTCAACTTGCTAATCCGCTGGGCTATGTCGGTTACTTTCGTTCGTCTGCGGATCTCCTCATTTCTGATTCGATCACGCAGAGAAACTCCAAGCATAGCCCTCTCCATAGCTCGTTGCGTGACTTTGAGCTTTCTTATAAGGCCCATAGTAAGCGGCCACGTTTCAGTGCCATAAGTCATCACTGGTAACACACATTGATCATACACTCTCGATTTCAGACACTGAGGTATATTGGACAAGAAGACATTTCGCAGTTTCCCGAACGCTGCCCAGCCGAGTTGGATTCGACGATTGACCTCTTTCTCAAAGTTGGACCTGCCTAGTTGGACTGTTTGTCCTAGGTAGACGTATTCGTCAACAACTTTGAGAGTTGAGTTTCCTACTGCTATTGGGGTGGGCACTACATGGACATTCGACATGACTTTCGTTTTGTCCATGTTCATCTTAAGGCCCACCCGTTGGGAAACCCGATTGAGGTCTTCGAGCATCGTGCTAAGGTCTTCCATCGATTCTGCCATGACTACTATATCGTCGGCAAATCGAAGGTGAGTGATGTACTCGCCGTTGATATTGATGCCGAATCCTTTCCACTCCAGAAGCTTAAAGGCATCTTCCATTGTGTTGGTGAACAGTTTCGGAGAGATAACATCTCCCTGTCTCACACCTCTTTGCAATGGAATTTCCTCCGTCCTCTGGTCTTGTATTCGGACCGACATGGTGGCGTTATTGTACAAACACTTCAACACTTCGATATACCGATAGTCAATACGGCATCGCTGGAGAGACTCAAGCACCGCCCACGTCTCGATCGAATCAAAGGCCTTCTCATAGTCCACAAACGCTAAGCATAATGGCATGTTATACTCCTCGGTCTTCTGTATAACTTGCCGCAGCGTGTGGATGTGGTCTATGGTACTAAAGCCTTTTCGGAAGCCGGTTTGTTCGGGAGGCTGGAAGTCATCAAACCTGCGTTCGAGACGATTCGTGATGACCCTGGAAAACAGCTTATAAACATGGCTCAGAAGCGAGATGGGTCTATAATTCTTCAGAAAAGTGTTGTCCCCTTTCTTGAAGAACAGCGCCACCACCCCTCTGTTCCATGCTTCTGGCGTTGCACCTCCGAGCACCACGGAATTAAAGAGCTTCTGAAGGACTTTAAGTACTGGTGTTCCACCCGCTTTCAGAAGCTCTGATGTGATTCCGTCTTCGCCCGGCGCCTTGTTGTTTTTAAGCTGTTTCAGGGCCATCCTAATCTCGTACAGGCTGATGTCCGGGATATCTTCGGTATAGTGTCGGGTCAGCTTGGCTCTTGGATCTTTGGCCAGGCTGCTAACAGGTTTTGAGACCGAGGTGTATAACTGTCCATAGAACCTCTCAACCTCCCTCAGCACCTCTGCTTTGGTCGACGCTATACTACCGTCCTCCCTCTTCAGCTTCGTCAGCTGGCTCTGCCCAATAGACAAGTCTTTTGCGAACACTTTGGAGCCTTTATTCCGCTCAATCGTCTCTTTAATACGATTTGTATTAAAGGTTCGGATGTCGTGCCGCATGGAACTTGATATGCGTCTATTGAGCTGTCTATATGACTTCGCGTCGTGAGAGGACTGCAGTTGCAACAAGCGTCGTTCAGCCATGAGGTCGAGAGTATGGTCTGAGAGTTTTTGTGGTCTATTGGTACGATTGGGCTTATAAAACTTAGCGCCAACCATACGGACAGTTTCCACTAACCTGTTATTGATCTCGTCCACCGATGCATAGCTGTCTAGCGACTCAAAGCGATTTGCGAGTTCCAATTGAAAGCTTTCGGGGTTTTGGATATGGGCGCGAGAAGGACGGAGCGTGGACTTCATAAGACGAGACCTCTCAAGTTTAAC
This sequence comes from Ditula angustiorana, assembly GCA_963691745.1. NCBI lineage: Eukaryota > Metazoa > Arthropoda > Insecta > Lepidoptera > Tortricidae > Ditula > Ditula angustiorana. Next base: position 1,037,312 of record OY829473.1, read on the forward strand.
ATCGATATTCAATTTGCCTCTAACCATGCGGTGATCGCTTCCGGTTTTAACCATGTTGATCACGGAGACATCATTGAATATCTGTTTCTTAGTAGTCAATATGAAGTCGATCTCATTTCTCGTGGAACCATCAGGGCTTAACCAGGTCCATTTCCTATGAGGTGGCTTCTGGAAGAAAGAGTTCATCATAAAGAGTCCCTCTTTCTCCAGAAAGTCAGCCAACCTCTGACCCCTTTGGTTCCGTTGTCCATAACCAAATAGCCCCACTTTCAGGTCACTATCGCTTTTTTCGCCCAGCTTTGCATTAAAGTCCCCCATAACAACATTGAAATAGGTCTTAGAGGTATGTATGGCCCTACTAATGTCCTCATACATTGCCTCTACCTCTTCATCGGAGTGTGACGTGGTCGGCGCGTATACCTGAATGACCTTCAGCGAATACCTTTTAGATATTCTGAGTATCAGGTACGCTACCCTACTCGACACACTATCGATGGTGAGAATGTTGTTTACAAGGGACTTGTGAACGAGAAACCCAACACAACCTTGGGACCGCTTGTCACCCTCCCGGTAGAAGAGCAGGTTGCCGGATTTCAGAGTTATCGTGTCCTCACCCTCTCGACGGACTTCGGATAACCCCAAAATATCCCAGTGCAACCTACTCATCTCCTCTTCCAGCTCGATTAGCTTCTCGTCAGTTCTCAGTGTCCGAATGTTGTGTGTTACCAGGGCCAGTCGTCTTTTGGGTTGGGAGTGGTAGCCGGGCGTCTGCCGGGGATTCTTAGCACCCCCTGCTCCGCCGTTACCGAGGCTGCTACCGTGGCCCGGAATAGCGGAGCCGCCGGGGACTGGGGGCCTGGTCCTTTGTTGTGAAGTCATTTTAGTTTCCTTTGGAGGGGTTTTGCCATACTCACCACGCTTGGCAAGCGGGTTGGCGAGCGCAGTATTTACGTGTCGAGCAGAAGGCGCTGCTGCCCACCTTCTGGAGAAGAAACCCCTTAGCCGGTTTTTACGGCACCCATGGGAAGAGATGGGGAAGTACTATTCTAAGCCGGTACCCCACGGCATCGCTCAAGCTCGTATAGCATAAAACTATGTCACTATCTGTTCCTGTCTGTCTTCATCGTATCTTTGGCCGCTTACTTCTAAACCATGCAACGGATTTTCATAAGAATTTTACTGTCATATAAAGAATTTACTACAGAAGGTTTATAAATAAATACAGTACATCCTAAGCAGCAGTGCTTGCACTGTTGTGTTCCGGCGTGGAGAGCAAGACAGCCAGTGCAATTACTGGCACAAGAGGTATTCCATCTTAGCCCTCTGGGTTGGCAACGCATCTGCAATCTCTTTGGTGTTGCGGGTGTCTATAGACGGTGGTGATCACTTACCATCAGGTGACCCACTTGCTCGTTTTCCTTCTTGTTTCATTAAAAAAATTCGCTAGTATACAAAATCCTCTAAACTTATACTAAATGTAAATATCATTATGTAAATCATACGTTACGGACTCATAACATTCACGATGTGTGATGAATGATGATAGGTAGGCTTGTCACAGGGGTTTGTAATAGTTATAATGTTTACAGCAATTTTCACAAAGATTGATTGATTTGAATTTTCATTTCATAAGAAACAACAAGTGGTTTAAAAATAAAAATCTTTATCTACACATATATCATAAATGCTCTTTAATGCGCTCAGAAACCGTAGGCAATGACCAGCATTATAACAACCAATATTATCATGAGAATTTTTCTAATTTGTTTCTATAGTTGTTCAAAATCATTTTTATTACATAATTTTAATGTGTACAGTCTATAGATATTTAATAGGTACCTAGCACTAGTAGCCAGTAGCAATGCAGGTCATTGCCCTATGGCTTCTGAACCCATCATAGAGTACTTATGATATGTGTGTAGATAAAGTAATGCAAACATTACTGTACATAATTAGGACTTAAAACACTCGTGTGATCCTATTATGAAACTCGCTGACGCTCGTTTCATTAAACCACACTCGTGTTTTAAGACCCCTCATTATGCAACAGTTGCATAAAATACTATTACTTAGTATAAAGCAAAGTCACTATCCATTCCGGTTTGTCCTCAATTCTTATAGTATATCTTCGGCCGCCTTCTCCTTCGAAACCACATAACCAATTTTGATATGGTTCTCACTGTCATTTAGAGATTTTTATAGGAAAGGTTTTTTAGGTACCTGTGCGATGCCAAGCGGTGAGTGGTAATTATCTAACACCCTGTATATTGCGGTAAAACATTCCACAAATCCTATAAGGCCGTGAAATTTTACCCAAATGTTCAAATTTACTCGTTTTTACTTTTTTAAATATATTAAATAGAAAGGCCGCCAATTGTATTTGTTTTGTAAACTGTGCAATGAAGCTTAAATAAATAAAATAAATAAAGGCAAACAAGCAAGTGAGTCATCTGATGGCAAGTGATCACCACCGGCTATAGACACCCGCAATACCAAGGAGATTGCAGATGCGTTGCTAACCTAGAGAGCTAAGATGGAATATCTCTTGTAACAGTAATTGCACCGGCTGTCTTGCTTTCCACGCCGGAACACAACAGTGCAAGCACTGCTGCTTAGCGGCAGGATTTACGAGCAATATGGTGGTAGCTATCTGGACGGCCCTAGCACATGGTCCTACCACCCGCAAAAAAAATCTTCATTCACTGTATTGCGAAAAGGTTTGATCGTGGCCCGTGATTCAAATGTTGCTATCTATACTCGGTACTTAAACGTGTAGGACACACCTTTATGTTTCAAGTCCTCTTCAACCGCTCGAGAGCTCTTGTGAAGAGTTCCTAAGTGCACAGTACCCTTACCATGAGTTTCTATCGAAAATTCGTATTACGTTACTACAGTCGATAGCGGTTAAATACGCTCCCATTTGTCAGTGAAAGAGTTAACCATAGTCGATACGGTATTTTTCGATGACATGTGTCAAATTTGTGACTCATGGTACCAATATTCTACGGCAACAGCTACAAAACGTTAGACACTGACGTTTAGATTTCGATGGGTAATTTACCGTTGGACTCATACTAGCGATCTTTAGTTATCTAAGTGAGCGCTAGAGGCGCTGTGCAATTTCCCATACAAATCGTTTTACGCTGTCGCTAACGAGTATGGTTACGGCTAGGTGCACTGTACTCATGGTAAGGATACAGGAGGAGGGACACTCCTGTCATATTGCACCTAGCACGAATATTCTAATTCGCTACGTAACTCAGTGTGTCTCTCTCATTTTGGGCTGGTTAGAGCAAGACACACTGAGTTTTGCGGGTGGTAGGACCTCGTGCAAGGTCCGTCCGGATCGCTACCACCATCTTGCTCGCTAATCCTGCCGCTAAGCAGCACTGTTGTGTTCTGGCGTGGAGAGCAAGACAGCCGGTGTAATTACTGGCACAAGAGGTATTCCATCTTAGCCCTCTGGGTTGGCAACGCAACCTGCACTCTCTTTGTTGTTGCAGGTGTCTATAGGCGGTGGTGATCACTTACCATCAGGTGACCCACTTGCTTGATTGCCTTCCTATGTTGTATAAAAAAAAAGTTAGGAACCGGGCTAACGCGTATCGAGAAGGTTTGTGCTAGACGCACTGTTCTAAATGGACTTAACACAATAGAACTCTTTAGTCAAACTGGACATTGTTACCTTAAGATTTGCGTTCAAAATGGATTAGCAGTGTTGTTAGCAGTAGGGTTAGTTCAGCATTGATTGCAGAGTTGGATGATGAATATCCGAACTAACATAATAAATGCGAAAGTCTGTCTGTCCACGGCTGAAGCGGTTTGGATAAAGTTTGGTGCAGGGATAGTTTAACACTAGGGACGGATATAGGCTCCGTTTTTTTTCAAATCTCTATCCGTAAGGGGGTGAAATGGAAATACAAAGCTGTTGAATTTTTGGGACGAAAGTAATGTCGAACAACAGAGAATCTTGATGAGACGGGGAGATTTTTGCAGATCTAGAATAGACTTACTCGTAGGGGACTTTTCATTCTAGAAAGATACAAAATTCTAACGGGATAAACGAATTCTATGCGGATTAAGTCGCGGGCAGCAGCTATTCGTTTTAACACGAGATCTTAAAGAAGAAGTGCTAAGACGGATTGCCAACTATCGACGTTGTATGAGCAAAATAGAGACAACATTCTTTCTGTCTGTATATTATGGAAAAAGGCAGTCAGTGTCAATAACTAGGGGATAAAACCTCGATTTTTTATGAAAGGTGACGATCTGAATGGTGCCTTGAGAGATTATAACCAATAAGAAGCGAAATTGCAATTCCAGTGTTTTATATATTTGCGGGTGGCAAGACCATGTGCAAGGTCCGTCAGGATCGCTACCACCATCTTGCTCGCTAATCCTGACGCCAAGCAGCAGTGCTTGCACTGTTGTGTTCCGGCGTGGAGAGCAAGACAGCCGGCGTAATTACTGGCACAAGAGGGATTCCATCTTAGCCCTCTGGGTTGGCAACGCATCTGCTATCTCTTGGATTTTGCGGGTGTCTATAGGCGGGGGTGTACACTTACCATCAGGTGACCCACTTGCTTGTTTGCCTTCCTATTTCATATAATAAATTAACTAGCAGCTGCCCCGGCTTTGTACGAGTACAATTTGGAGGATATACGCAAAAACCATCCTTAAAAAATTCTCTAAATGTCAGTGAAACCCATGTCAAAATTCGTTGCGTGGTTTAGAAGAAATAAGCGGCGGAAGTTGTACTATTGAGGACAGAGAGATACACATAGCGACTTGGTTTTATACTACGAGTAGTACTGTGTAAAGATTCATAGATTCAGGTGTTACTTTGCGGAGGTCCATTTCAACAAACTAGAACAAATTACCTTACTGCTCCGCGAAACCAGTGCCGTGCCCGTGCAAGTTAGCTGGTGGTGTGTAGTTGAGTCCGTGTGATAGATGATGTTTCGTGTGGAAGCGGAGGAGGGTGGGTTTTTGCATGAACATATATATGTCACACAGACGCAGCTAACTTGCACGGGCACGGCACTGGTTTCGCGGAGTAGCAAGGTAATTCGTTTCAGTTTGTTACAAATTACCTTGCTACTCCGCGAAAACAGTTTCCTTTTTGAAATGATAGGGTGAAAATATTCCAACCGTGCATGCCGCGTCGGCTCACTAGCTCTCTTGTTGAAGTGCCAGTTGTAAGTGCTAGCAATCGACAATTAGTATTAACACGATGACGATGTCGTGAGTGTTCTGATTGCTGAAAGGGATCGATTACTCCGTCAACTTGACGAGTTGGTATCGGTCTGGGTGCCAATCCGTCGCTGGTTCGAGACTGTCACCGACTTTAGGGATGACGGAATCCTTATCTAGGCTGACGGTCTTTTATTTTTTATTTTCTTGTCTTCTTCTATCGGAAACCATTCGGGAACCCTTAAGGTGGTTCGTTCCGTATGTTTTTGGAATTTTGAAATTTGAGCAGCTTTTTGTTTATTGTGGCTGATAAGTGTGACTTTGTGTCAATTCTACTATTATAGTTATCTGGTAAAAAAACACTGTTTCTTAAAGCTCCGCATTTTGTTTTTGAAAGTTCAAGCCTTTGATTTTAAGAATGTTTTCGGCGCACTGCATTTAGTACAAATTTTACATTTCGAAATCTTCGAAATGAAAAGACCGATGGTATTGAAACTTCGTATGTATAAACAGGATAGATAATGTCGAGAATCTAGGTCGTTTTAAGAGAAATATACCTACCATAAAATGTGACAACTTAGCCTTCCTGTGGCAATTCCCCTGTCGCCAACTTTAGTGACAAACCCATAAATTAAGTGAAAAAAGAAAACACATAAGGATTTTGAGAAAACCGACAGTTTAAAAAAAATAGTGTTTAAATCTGAGTGAGTTATGCTTTTGATTGAATTGTAGCTACCATAATTACTAAACTTGTTTGCAAATCTGTACATAGAACAAAGTTCCGTTATTAACTGACATACAATACACAACGCATAGCCTAAACAGCTGAGATTGAGTCATGAAATTTGAAACATGTTTCATAGGGGTGGAATGTTTATTGCAACTTATAAGGGCTTCCTGTGAGCCTAATCTGCATGAATACATTTTGACTTTTGTCTTTTTTTGGTGTAGAGTTGTACTATGGATAGATTTTTGGAAGGGTTTGAAGGGCGAAAGTTAGTAATCGTCCACATAAGCAGACGAAGTCGCGGGTGAAATCTAGTAATAAGAGGATATAAAACCCGAATTAGATCCGCGTACAACATATGCGATTAACCGTTTAAAGTTAATTTCAATATGAAACTTAACTGAAACTAATAGCTTACATAATAAATAATGTACGAATATAGTTCAGTGAATGAAATCGCATCCGGGATCGTGTTACTCGAAATTGGTCCTGTGCATCTAGCCCCAGCCTTTTCGATATGCTGTAACACGATAGGTAACTCAGCAAGTCTCTTTCTAACTAGCCCAATAGGAGAGAGACACACTGAGTTATGTATGGTTACGGCGTGTCGAAAAGGTTCGCGCTAGGTGTACTGGACGCGTACATTCACTCACTCACTGAACGAGTGAGTCATTGAGTGAGCGGTACTCAGACGATAGTATTTTAATACCAAATTTATTTGACCGGTAATCCAATGATGCAGTTCCTTATAGAGAAGAAGTTAAGACCAGTTTTACAGTGGCCCTTAGTTTTTCAGTTGCTGGTGACAAGCTTGTTACCAAATATGTTTTGCAGCTAAGTGAAGATGTTGGTACAAAATGTAGAGTTCCGTTTGTGGCAATGCTTACGGTGCATTTTGCAATAGCTTTTAGACTACTAAGGCATAGATTGAGGGGTAAATGAATAGATCGCTAAAAGTGGGGTTGGTGTTGCCAGGTGTTTGGTTTAGAAAGAATTAAGGCAGCTGGATTTTTTAACTAAAATGTCCTTTCTTGCTATTTGCAGAAGTATTTGGTAGATATTAAGATGTTATATGTAGGTAGTTTAGTCTTGCAACAAACGGTAACATCAACGCACGTCTTTATTATCATATTTAATACCAAGTTACCATTCAGAGCTAAAGTCCCAGAACTTACCACCTAACTTAATGTTTATTTCATATCTGACAAGCTGGAAAGTTAGACGTCTACTAATAATTAATTCAACCCCAACTAAATTCTAACACCGACGCCGAAAACATTCCTTTAACTTAGAAACAGTTGACCATCAAACAAAATGGACATCACCAACGTTCCATTTCACGTTTAGTTTTCTTTTCCACATTCACTAGGGTCTCGTACCCTTGAAGCTAGCAACCCCTCGCGCCTGCGCGCTGGCCTGGTCGATACGCATTCGGCGTCAGTACGCGGCGCGCCGTCTCGGGAGCGCGCCGCCCGCGACCATGATGCGAACCTTGCTCGTTCTCGGTATACTGGCTGCCTTGAACCTCAGCCATGCAGAGAAGAGTAAATTCTGTAAGTAGTTTCACTATTCTAGAAACTTCGGCTATGTACGTTCTGTTATAGAGCACCGGTTATACCGCTCTGTCGGATTTGATTAGGGAACTTAGTAAGATTCAAGCACGACTTCAGTTCTCTTTTAATTTTAGACATTTTTAACGGTTGTGAGTCTAATTCCACGCCGGTTTGCTTGAGTTTGGTACAACGGTTCTATAACAGAAATGGGTCATTGGGACAGCAGTGAATGAAGCGGTGTGTGTGTACATGTATGCTACCTATTCAGGGCTTGTTACTTGGGGTTTCGAACTGTTTAAGACTTTTTGAAGTTTTTCATGCAGGCTTGCAATTTTGTTACCTCGACATTTTATTATCGTCGTAACAACACAGGAAAGTTATCATTCAAAGATAAAACAACTATTTCAATAACATATTTATTAATACTCGATAACCTCTCATCCAAGCGATCTTATTTGGTCTACACATTGCTGAAATACTTGTTGAGTTTTTGCCAACCTTCGGTCAGTTTACTAGCAATTTTGTCCACTGGACCGGGTCCACCACAGTGCCGAGGTGCTCCAGCTAGAAGTATTGTTTCCCCTGGTCCCAGCTTAATGCTCTTCTCCAAGTTGATGTGAGATCCAGAAGAGAAACTGGATCCAGCTGAGCTGATAGCTACAGTCATCGTAGTGGGGAGACCAGGCATTCTTGAAAGCTGGGCTTCAGTCTGGTCTTTGCCTACATTGGATACCACTAGGAGGGAACCAGTACCACCCCATCTTAAAACAGCTAGTGCATCTCCGAGGCGTTTTATCTGCAATTTTAATATAGAACTTATACAATATGACTACTTTTGAATTTGCTATTTATATCCAAAATAAAACTAAATATGCACCTATAAAGAGTGTAAATTTGCTATTTTAATTTCTAATTGGTATCAATCAATAGAACATATATCATTTTTCTTGCTACCCTAAGAATCCTATTTACTTTATCATTTACCTCTGCGTGGGGCCCGATAGCTGGAGACTTCCTCATAGCAGCTGCGACTCTAACCACCCCAACGTGGCTTCCCTCATTAGCAAACTGAGTCTTAGCGTTGGCGTATCTGTAATTTGGAGCTATAGGTAACCAGGGCTCCCCAGCTGAGAATCCAGCATTGGTCGTATCATCCCACGGGAACGGGGCAGCTGATGGTGTACCCGGGTTAGGCCAGCAGGTATCTTTCGTAGCCCATTCTAGTATAGCATCAGCAGAACCAAGCTCGTCTCCTTGCTGGATAATAGCAGCGCCCGGGAGAACAAGGTTTATAAGGTTGATAGCATCTGTCATGTCACTGCCGTACCTTGTTGTGATACGGTTAGCGTCTGGTAAACTTGTCTGTAATCAAAGTAGTTTATGGGAGTATTACTAGGTCACTAGGCATCGCATGAGGTTCTAGATTTGTTGGTAATCGATACTTAAGTTACCTGATTACGTGAGCTTTTGCTAAAAAAGTTTAGATCGTCAGCCTTTGGTTATTTCAAAATTAGATCGCTGAATTAATATTCAGTTAGCATGAAAGCAACGTAACCTATTTTGTAGACTGTAACCTTTTAAAAATATCCGACAACTGATTTACAAGCGCTGTGATGATTCACAAACCCTAAATATGACAATACATTGTCAAATTAGGAACCCATAGTTTCTCTATGTCTGTCTGTATGTCACTTTACCTTGAACACTATCAAAATTACAAAAAACTAAAGTTTAGTTTACACATAAGGAATTTTGCCATTTCTGTCAATGTACAAGTACTGTGGAAAATGTCTTGAATGACATTATAATTAATTTAGACGGAATACGACTAAGTAGTTTTTATTGGTTCTTGGCAAATAGGCGACATAAATGTTTATACGTACTGAAAATCATTGAGGGTAGTATAAAATTACTTTCAATGGAAAATCTAGCTAAAAAGCCTAATATTTTTTATCGTCTTCCTATGGAACCCTACATTAAGCATAACCCAGCATCCTTACGCTTACTTTTTTGTGTGTAGAACTATAGCTTACTTGCCAAGTTGGAGTCGCATCCTGAGGCGCATTAAGCATATCAGCATAAAATGCCAGAGCAAGCCGCGAGGCTGACCTCCTTGAGGGCATTGTCAGAGCTGTGCTTATTACACTGTTGGCCCCTATGCTCTCATCTCCATAGTACTTTGCAGACACTTCAGGACTTAAAGACGATTCTACTAATATTACTCTGAAAGAAGAGATTTGTGAATTTTAAACATTGAGGGATTCAAGATAATTTACTACAGACTATTCAAGAATTTACAGATGAATGATAGTGACATAAGTTTATCGCAATTCAAATTAACCTCAGTTTGTCGATTCATAATGATGGCTCATTTTTTTTCATTCATTCATTCATTCATTTATTTAATCAATAACAATATAATTGTATTTGACATTGTTGTTTTGACTGAAGACCAGTAATAACTTGATGAGCGTCAAATCATCAATATACGTGTAGGTTTGATCTTACGGAGTTTCCAAATTAGAACCACGTGCACATGACATAGCCTCAGCAACTAGCTTCCTCAGCAGCTTTAGTCCACAACTCTGTTCCTTGAAGTCCGGGTTTAGCACCACCCCTGTCACTCCTCGCCGCAGCCAAGCACATTGAGCTGAGGCCAGAGCAGATGATAGCCCATCAGAGCAGAGATTGAGGAGTGATTCGTTGCCACGGACAGCATAGAATGCTTGACGCGTGTCGTCGAATACCCATTGGTCAACTCCTTCCTCCAACTGAAATAAAACAATGTTGCCCTGAAACTTTGCGATTACATTTTATGATTGATCCAAGTCAAGAACCGTTGCGTAAGCGGTCGAAGATGTAAGAACAGACGGATAGCAACTTTATTATTTTATACGATATGTAGCTGCGATATTATTGAAATATTGGCAGTGTGTCTTTTTCTTATTACATAGTCTTCTATATTATCATTTTGTGACCGTGATGACCACCGCGGTCACCACTAGTGGTCCCAACCTGACCGTTCAAATTTAATTTATGTTAGTGTAAGAGTGTTATATGAATAACTTAACCTAATTTGTAATTCAGGCATACCTTGGAAATACTCCTTTCTAAGACTATCTTACCTTTTCTTATTCTTATCTTAAGATTATCTTGACTTTGCTAGCTTGGAGTATCAGTTCCACTATCAAATACAAGTACCCATAGCACGGAGAGTTTACTTAAATTAGTTCTGGCTCTGATAATTGCTAGTCCGGCAAAGTACTTTTATTTAATTTAGGCAACTGCTATACTTACCAAAGGAACCTGTTCGGGTGACCCTTCCCTCCATACAAACCAATCTTCAAAGCCAGTCACTCGGTTAGCACTGGATGTGAACCACTCAGACGCCACGCTGGCTGTTTGCAGCCGCAATGTTGTCACCATTTTGAGATCTATTTACAGAAGTATAAAGTGCTTACTGTAGACACGAGTAATTGACATTAACTTGATCCTGAGCTAGTATTTATTCAAATTTGGAACTGTTCTATCTCTGTAATGAACAGACACAGTCAGAACTGTAGGTGTTTGTCACAACAAACGTCCCAAACTCATTTGCCTTAACTTCTCAATTACTATGGAAACATTTGGTTGGGGGTATGTGCGACTAGAGGCGTTGTATACGCGTATATTTCCATAGTAATTGAAAGTTAACGCTAACGCGTTCGTAACGATTGACGTGACAAAAAAATTACAACAAAGCTATTGAGTAAAATAATAATAAGTTTCAGAAGATGAAATTGTTAACTATTTTTTAAATTTACTTAGATCAGAAACTGTGCTATTTTGTCAGATTATTTTAATTTTTTAAATGCTTTTTTATGTCTTACTATTTAGATTTCATTTAGGATTTAGTCAAAGTTTTATGCACATATGTGATTAATAAATTTAGGCATTACTATGCGGGACCATGTCAACGAATTGGAACAAGTTTACCTTGCTATTTTGCAAAAAGACTTACCCCCTTATTCATAAACAGTTTACAATCTTTTTAAGCTAACAAATGTTTTGACTCTTTCATTTGAGGGTAAATGTCACAATGACGGATAAAGACATAAAAAGTGTTAATTAACAAACGTTTACGGAGCGTTTCTGAATAAGGGGGTTACTTGTTTCGCTGATTGTTTCGCGAAGTAGCAAGGTAATTGGTTCCAGTTTGTGTTTCGAAATATACACATTATCATATTGTCTGGCCAGATTATAGAAAACACAAGTTGTGTTACGTAGGCGACCTTGGGGTGGTATAGCAGTTGCTCTACTACATACTACAGTGCTGAATATAACACAGTTAACTCTGACGTCATGACATTGGTTAAATTTTAAATGAAAAAGTTTTACTTGTTTTGACGTCACTGTATTTTACGTAATAAAATAATTGTGAACAGAATGAAGATTTGATTTTGACCATCGGATAACCTAGTCATTACTTACCCTGACTACGAACCTAAAGATTGCAGGTTCTATCGCTTGAGGGGCAAATATTTGTGTCATAAACGTAAACGTTACGTTTTATTCATCTAGAATGCATAATTCAAGTCTTTCTTACTTTAGGACTAGGTCAATATTAGTGTTAATTGTCCAATAATATTTCTGTATTTACCTAGTTTTTTAGCTTTATCTAGAAGACTACTGAACTGGTCCAAACCCCCGTAGCGCTGGTCGATGCCCGCCAGGTCTATGGTGCCTGGTTTCAAACAATCAGGACTCCTGGTACTCAGAGAAGAGAGGAGCACGGCATCAGCTCCCAGGGCTCTGATGTAGCTGAGCTGCTTCGTTACACCTGCATTTTAATTTGAAAACATATCAACGGATTTTTTTATAAAATAGGCAAACGAGCAAGTGGGTTAGTTATTGGAAAGTGACCATATGTAGAGACACAGGCTAGTGTTCCGTACCTAGAGTGTGACTGGACGGTACTACGGGGTTTGGTAACACGGTACTTAAAGTCTCACTGCGTGCGACTTTACAGAATGCGTATTATATTATAGTCGGTTACTATACCTACGTCCCTAAGTAGAATATTCAGAATTTTATTGGTCTACTCGTGACCACGAGTGAAACGTCGAGGTAATACAACAATATATTTCTATCGCGCTTAAGTCCCGATAATGTTATAAATATGTGTGAAAGTCGCGAAAGTTTAAAACAATTTAGAATATTCAAATTATTAGTGTAATCAATAATGTAATGACCATAAAAATTAAAACAAGTGAAAAAAATCGCAGTGTCTGGCAGTGAGTGGTATTTGTGGCGTTGTTGGCAAGCGCGCGGCAGGTTGCGTGATGTATTAAGTCCTGCCAGACACCCAATATATTTCTTCTGTTGTCATTAAATATCATTTAAACAAATTAAATTTCCAACACATCACATTGACATATACGATATTATATCATGTATCATGTGTTATTACATTATGTTATGACATTTGTACAATTTATAATATTACTTTATATTGACTGAATAAATTTGTCTTCTCTACATAGTACAAAGTAAGGTCGCAATTTTTCTGTCTGTCCTACATCTTTATAGTATATCTTCGGCCGCCTTCTCCTCCTAAACCACGCAATGGATTTTGATACGGTTTTCACTGTCATTTAGTGATTTTTTAACGGAAGCTTTTTATGTATAGTCGACCAAGTAATTGCTTGACCACTTTTGAACCTTACCCCTTTGTAATAAAGTCGAAAAGTTGTCAAGCAATTTCTTGGTCGACTATACAATACATCCCGATTGTACCCGTGGGAAACCAGGGCGCGCTGCTAGTATAAACTAAACTAAACGAACTAAAGACCGGGGCTCAAGTTCATAAACGCGACAGGTGACAGGTGACAGTGACGATTCGGTATAAATTGCTTGTCCACTATGATGTCAAGTCAGTAGCGTTACTTGACACAGTAATGTACGGCGAATTGTCACTGTCACCTGTCGCCTGTCGCGTTTATGATGGGCCCGGAAATCATTTATTTCAAAGCTTTCCATTAGAGCGTCAGTATCACCTTGTAAGTCTCCGAGTCCATCGCCGTCGGTGTCTTTGAATGAGTCCACGAGGACCCTGTAGTACACGGCGCTGTTCCACCACGGAGCCACCTGGCCCAGGGTCACCTCGAGCAGAGCCAGGATGACGAGCGAAGGGAGCAACATTGTCACGCGCAATGACCACTGATTTAATGACGGTGACCTTCCTTATGCCGTAGAGATGGCCGCTTGGTATTAATCGGTATTGCTGTTTTTTACTCGACTGATAAAAGGCAGGGTTATGGTTTTCGAGTGTATTAAGGTTCACTCCGTATGAGGCTGGAATTTAGAAATTTCGCAGTTTCTTTTATTTACAGTGGCAGAATGGTGGTTTTTTTATTTATTCGAGTAGTTTTGCTAGTAAAGCCTTGTTTTTTTAAGCCACTGTCTTTGTCTTTAGAAGTTAAATTTCAAGTTCAGCTGCAAAGGTGAATGGGCATTTTTGTATGGGCGCTGTCCCAACCCTTGTATACAATAGTGAGTAGTATGGACGTGTAGTACTCGGTGTAAGGATCATCATAGGCTATGTTTCGAAGACCAGGTGTCTGCAGCATTAATCATTGTTTTGTAAGAAAAAAAAAAAAAAACACCAAATTAGACCTATGCTCACATTACGTTTTTTACTTCTAGTGGCCTCAGTAATGCGTGGTTAAAATCTTTCGGCTATATCTCGAAAATGATTTTACAGATACTTTTCATACAACTGCTAGTACAAAGTGAGGTATAAAATGGGCTGTAGCTTTTTCCCTGCAAACATCTCGGTTTTGCTGTCATATAAAAAAATTAAGCTCTTATTGAGAGCTTTCTAATAAGATATAGCACAACTGTATACAGCACTTGGGACAATTTGCCCATTCTCCTTTTTAAGAATTGTTCATTAAAAACGTGAAACTCCTTAATAGATTCAGGCGTTACCATTTCAACAAACTGGAACAAATTACCTTGCTACGCTAAAGCATGCTACGCTTTGGTTTCGCGGAGTAGCAAGGTAATTTGTTTCAGTTTGTTACATGAAACTCCGTTATATTTATATAGATCTAGTGTATTATTATTCAAAACTGGTAGGTAACTCGAACTTCCAACATAGAAATGCAATCGCGCAGAAAACAGTACTTTTCGCGTTCTCTAATTAACGTGATTCAATATTTCGCTCAATAGTAATATCACTAGTGGTATATGGATTGCAATGGAGCGTTTTCGCAAGGCTTGCCTTCTATCATTTCCTACTCTTGATAATTCAAAATATAATGACAGTACACAGAATAAAAATAAAAACACAGTTTTTTTTTTATACAACATAGGACGGCAAACAAGCAAGTGGGTCACCTGATGGTTATTCGTCTTTTACCGAATCTTTCCAATTTTGGAAATAAAAATACCGATTAAATACCGTTATCGTTTTAATCCCCTTTCGAGGTAGGTGCACGTATACGTTTATTAAAACTGACATAAACAAACTCTTAATGCAGTCGGGGTCGTTAATAACCCCCTGCCAGAACCTAGCGTTTCTTGTGGACTCACGTCGGCCCCCGCAGCCCCCGCGGCCCCCGCCAGGCCCCATTACCCGGGTCCGGTCAGAAACAATCGACGAACGACAGGAGGCCGATGAGTGATGATCCCAATCTACTGTCACCAATGTTATGTTGTAGATGACTAAGAAAAAAAAATGGTTTTTAATACTTAAATCATTTTTTTGCCCTTATAAGGGTCAACATCACAAACGTATTGTACCGTTACTGAATAACAAACATCATTGGTAACGGTTTTGTAACGATGTATATCAGTTTGGTAATGAATCCGTTACTTAACTGATATAAGACCGTTACGATACTGATATTTATTTTGTAACTAATGATACTATAGTGCAAGGATGTACAGTGTCATACTAAATGACAGCAGAAAAACGGCCCGACATGAGAATATAGGTTGACGCCAATGTTACAAATGCAAACTATTAGTTCACCATTTACAGTCATTGGTTTTACAATATTACGTCTAACTGCATAAAATAATAATTTATTAAGTTTCGTTGCAAATAGGTTTTTTTACAAAATAATAGTATTGACAGCAGCTCCATCGGTCCGACAGACTGACAGCGCGAGCGATTGTCGATTATTTGTACTTTTTGTTCGACCTTTGAGGCCAATTTTTAAACGCTGTCTTAGAAGTCCATTATTTACAAGTCAGTGTTTGTAACAGTACATTGTTTTTGATTTAGACCCGTAAGTTAAATGTTTATTAAAACTCTTGTAGGCACTCAGTCTTGTTGAACTATACCAGATTTTAAATCAAACGCCTGTTAAGTTTTGACAGTGAATTTACAAGTTACAACCCTATCGGTACCAGTAATTTTAGAGGACACGTTTTACTGATAACTTATGGCTAGAAACCAGCGCATCTTTCTAATAACTCCGTTTCGACCCAACGGTATTATAAAACGAAAGAGAAACGTGCAAATAAATCGACCCTCGCCCCACTCCTGTAGAATAATTATTAAAATAGACTTTCATTTTCATCTGATACTAACAAATGAAACATTAACCGGTATTAGGTACCGGTATTAGGTACCGGTATCAGTGACGGACGCGCCGGTAATTGCCGACGCAAATGACAGGCGAGCTAATACGTGCGTTGCGCTCTGTAATTTGAGCTGATGAGCCCAGTTCGGCTTAGCGGTTAAGGGCACGCACAAACGGTACGATCGTTTACGATTTCTATTTCTGAATGTCGCTAGCTGTTATAACGGTTTTTTTGCCGTACCGTTTACTCATTGCCTACAGATTTATTTAGAATTTCAAACAGCAACATGGTCATTAGTAAGTTGGGCTTCTAAGGAAAGGAAATGTATTCTATAAATTATCTACCCATGTTGGTTGGATTTTATTCTATTGAGGTGGTGTGTCGGTAAATAATTTTCGGCTAGCTGTATCACTTGGCAACTCATAGATTTGATTTAAAATAATTTTCAACTGAACTGTCATTTATTTAGTAAGTACAAACATTTGGGATAAATATTTTAAAAAGTAGGTTAGGTTGCGTTTTTTTTATACTAATACAGACAAATAAGCTAAAAATAACTTAAGAGCGCATGAAAACTATACCATATTAAAAAAAATATATAACAAAAGGCATTTCGCCGACACATTCGCATGTAATTCGTTCCCTTATTACTACAGAATTGCTGGCGCAGTTTATTTATTCCAGAAAGATTCATTTTACTTACTTAGTTTTTAGTCTTTCGCTTTTATTGTCCAAACTAATGGCAATTTACAATTCCAAAACTGCTTCTACGCAGTTTCAATTTTAAAGGAAAAATAAGATAACATTTTATACCGGATACATTTTTCGATCCGGTATTCGGCCGCGTCGTGTGCAGGAGGCCTAGCCTCAGTTTGATACGTAAATTGCGCGTCATTAGGGAAATAGTGGGTAAGTTTAGTAGCTATTTATTTTATTGTGTCGTATGTGAGCCCATTTGAATTGGGAAAATTAGATAAAGAGGGTAATATAACTTCGTTAATGTTAAACAGTTTGTAAATATGTAAGGTAAACAAAAAATCGGGCAAGCGCAAGTCGGATTCGCACACGAAGGTTTTTGAATAAAAACGCTGAAGAAATAAGTTTCTTGTATGAGGACCACTTTATTTAATTAAAAGATTCAGGCGTTACTTTGCGGAGGTCCATATCAACAAACTGGAACAAATTACCTTGCTACTCCGCGAAACCAGTGCCGGGCTCGTGCAAAATAGCTGCGTCTGTGCGACACATATACGCAGATGTACGCCATTCGTTCAAGTAGCGGACGGTCGTACTGTTCGATCTTGATGATGCCTCGTATAGAGGCGAAACGCGCGTCGATCGTGTAGTTTTAGAACTACACACCACCACTAAACGGTGGTGGTGTGTAGTTGAGTCTGGTTGATATATGTTGTTTCGTGTGGAAGTGGAGGAGGGTGGGTTTTTGCATGAACATATATGTGTCGCACAGACGCAGCTATTTTGCACGAGCCCGGCACTGGTTTCGCGGCTGGTTTGGCAATTTGTTCCAGTTTGTTGACCACTTTATTTTTTACTTTTTTATTTGTTATCTGATCAAGTGTTTACCTTTTACAGTACAAAATATTTATACAGCCCTGTTACAGACGGACGACGGACAGATAGAGAATAGTTTATTTCGGATTTAATAAAATAAAGATTAGTTAGATAAATTATTTTATTTTGTCTTGACATTTTTAGTTTATTATGAAATTCTGTTACATTTATGCATATTTATTTATTTATTTATTTAATCTTATTGCACAAAAAAAATACATTTAATTGTGTCATATTATTGTTTACTTCTCTTTTAATTATTTACAGTGACATTATTAATTAATTCTAATGCAAATTTAAGTTGTTTAATGACATTGTAATTTTAATTATGATATTCTATTAATTTTGCCATAAAATTGTAATTTTTGATTATTGATTGTTGGTCACTTTGCTATGCTATTTTTTTTTGACATGAAAATGAATTTAATAGTTAAAATTGTATTTTCACAAATGTATATATGTTTTACGCAAATAAAATATTATGAATAATCAATTTTTTGAATTTTGAAAGGATTAAAACTACAAGGAAGAAGGAATTTTGAATATCTGGATTTTGAATACTTTTAATCAATAATGTATTTAACAGTTTTACACAGAAGGCCCTTGTAGAATAAGTGCTTCACCAGCCTGTAATGTGACTTCGCCCAGTGGAATAGATGTCCTGAAAAGAGGGTAAATAATAGTACATTATTTAAGGAAAAAGATCTGGAGGCCCAGGGAGGAGAACGTCGAACTAAAAACTTTTTAAATGTAAAAAAATAGCAAGCAATAAAGTCGAAAAGTGGAAGACCACATTCTTTGCAGACTGTATCCATGGGTGACGATGATTATAATTATTTTAAGATTTTACTTTACAAACCTTGGAAATAAGAAAGAGGGCAGGGGGGAATTTGTATTTTTTTATAATTATTTCAAAAAAGCTGCACAAGAAATATAAAAAAAGAATTGAATCATTCCACAATAATAGTCATTAGTAGTTGCTAAAACATGTCGCTGTTCTAAACAGACTGACCACCATACCATAGGGTTTCTTCTTTTACATTCTTGGCACGGAACCCAAAAACATCATGAATCTACTCACCCAGCTACTCTACTGGAATGTACACTCCCCACCACTACGTTCAGTGGCTCACTCAGCACCTCCACTAATGATAAATCCACTGTGTCCGCCACAGTACCGACATTGAAGACCAGGGCATAGGTCTCATAGGTCACCAGGTAGCGAACCAGGACAAAGGTGTTCTCGGTCAGGGCTTGGATGTGGTGGCTGCCGTGGGAGAGCGTTGGCTGCCTGCGGAGTCTTGTCAGAGCTTGAAATACCTTGAAGATAGAAAAAGTGGAATCGGCTTAGAACCCCGTGAAGGCCCGTTCTTCTTTAATCACATCAGCATTGAGCTGAACGTTGAAGCATCGCTCTAACCCACTCACTCGTGCTAGCGCGCTAGAGCGAGACAAAACGCTGCCCCTTTGTCGAGCTTGTTGCTGTTTCGCTTAAAGAGTCATCCTCCATTATTTAGAAAATTCTAATACAGATGTTTTTTTTACCTAAATGGGTACTAAATTGGAAATATTGCATAGTCCCTTTGAGCCGTGTAGATGATCAAATAAGACAATCACCAAAACAGCACTATTAGTTAAAGTTTTCCTCTCGGCAAGTCGACCGTTTCTGATT
Organism: Ditula angustiorana; assembly: GCA_963691745.1. Lineage (NCBI taxonomy): Eukaryota > Metazoa > Arthropoda > Insecta > Lepidoptera > Tortricidae > Ditula > Ditula angustiorana. The sequence goes on from OY829473.1 coordinate 1,056,603, forward strand.
TACATTGCTGCTTTGGTCCAATACATGATACTTGATCTTCCATCTAAAGGCAGTAATGTACTTCGATTAACTTTGTTTGCTATGGCATTTGATATGAGAACTGAACTCATTTCTTGAAATTGACATTCAGTATGGAGGTTGGTTATTTATTTGATTTGGCACATACCGCATAGTGTATAATTGTTTTTTATTTCTGTATCGCGTAGGCCATACGGTTATTTCCTATCACTACAAACCTATTTATTATTGGACTCAAATCTCTGCTCGGACGCTCCCTCCGCAATCTTTGTAATTAAGGATTTATACTGATAGTCATCGAAGTGCCAAGATCACCGCAATATATCTTGAGTACAACGATCCAGCCAAATATAGAAATAAGGAAATAGGGATTTTAGATTTGTATCGTTTGCCGGCGTTTACGCGATACGAGTAAGTGGATATTATGGCACAGAATTGGCATTTCTGTTCTTTTATTCGGGTCGCTGTTTCTTCGGTTGTTTCAACCATACCAGAATTTGAGAATTAAAGAAATGGAATTTGAGCAGAATTAACACAGTTGTAACCTTTTAAAGTGTATATTATAGAGTAAAATTAAGCACACATCTTTACATGGATAGTTACCATCAGTAAGACAATAATAATAACAATATCCGTTACTATAACGACTATTTCACTTTTTCAAATATAGTACAGTATGTAATGAGATTACCGGAGCTATACAGCCTCCAATATAAAGCATCTCTGTTTTTCTTTCAACGCTATTTGTTTGGGTCCTACGCAAGTTTTCCTCACATGGCTCACAACGAAATTCAAATAATTCTCACCTTATAATGACTCCTCTCATCTTCTTTCTGTTTCTGCAAATTAATCTCCAAGTAATCTTCTGCGACAGGCAGCCAAGTAGAAGTATTAGTGGAAAACCCTGCACTGGTCGAACTGTCCCAGTGGTACGGCGTTCTGGCAGGGTCTCTAGAATAATCCATGTAATTGTCTGGATTTCCCTGGTTACAAGCTGCTACATCTACTGTGTCCTCCCAGCTAACGTAGCCATCTTTCATGCCAATCTCCTCGCCTTGGTAAGTGACAGCAACTCCTGGCAAGAGCATGCTTAAAGAATTCAGACCATCTACCATGTTCTCTCTGAATCGTGACGGCATTCTGTTGTTGTCGTGGTTTCCAAACTAAAAGAGTAAGTTATAATAATAAGGATGTGCTGGAGCATTTAAAAGATAATGATTGTTCGCCCCATCAAGATAACATGTAAATGATAGTGGATAGGATTCCAAAAAAGGCGTAATAAATTAAGAACAAACCAATCTTTTGGTATTTTTGTTTATGTGAGTTTAAAGTACTAGAACTATTTCGGAAAATTTGATTGATTCTTTCTACGTTTGACGATCTTATTGTGAATTTGTTATGTTTGACATTCAAAATTTAATGTAATTTCCAATAAGTAATAAATTAATCTAATCTAATCTAATCTACTTCAGTAGAGGCTACAATTATTCTTACCACCCAATTAGCCACTTCTCCATGAGGCATGTACGTCAGCCACCGTTGAACAACGTAGACGAAGTCTCTCGCATTGGATCGAGCGGAGAGGCTGCCAATGAAGTCGAAGTTGAAAGGGAAGTGGGCGCCCACCCGTCCTCGCTCGTCGCCGTAGTATAACATCGTCATGGTAATATTGGCGTATGCTTCTGCTAGCAAGATTCTAGAAAAAGATAACCATTCATAACACACATCAGAGCAGCAACACTATTAAGTTTGTCTAAAGTCACAAAAAATATTAGCGTGGCTGAAATCGATTGCACTATAGCTCCATGTAAAATTTCGAGTAACTCTAACATTTTAGATTGACTTTAAAATCTTAACAATTTGTTTTTTTGTATGAATTAAGAGGCGATTAAAACAAGTGAAAATTTATCATTACTACACATCAAGTGGGAAAGTCCTTACTTGGTCTCAGCTCCATTTTCCTCCTTCCACCGGTCTGCAAATGCCCTCCACTCATAAACTACATCGTATAACTCTATTAGATCTCTAACATACTCCTGTGTGGTGTACCCTGGTTGGTCAGGGGTCAAGAACGCATTGCCAGTCCACGGTTCATCCGGGTATTCACCTCCATGGTCTTCTGGGTTTGCCTCGAAGAGGTGAGGGATCGCGTCCACTCGGAACCCATCGGCGCCTTTCTCAATCCAGTATTGCATGATGTTGATCATCTCCTGCCTGACAGCGGGCTCGCGGAAGTTAAAGTCAGCCTGCTCAATGGCGAATTGATGCAAGTAGAACTGTTGGCGAGCGTCGCTCCACTCCCAGACTGTGCCACCAAATTGACTTATCTGGTAAAAAATACTTGTTTAATTAACTTCTCCTAGTAACAAACTACATCATCTAGAGACACAAGCTCAAAATTCTAATGTTTTCATTCTCAATATTTAAAACATACCCAATTTGAGGGTACGAGTCGATTCGTCAGATTCTCAGTGTCTATTTTTGGGTCAGCCCAAACAAAGTAGTTGTAGAATTCAGGATCTCCTGCCTCGGAACGTTGGAAGTAGTGTGACTCAGTGCTAGCGTGGTTAGGCACGTAGTCAAGCAGAACTTTTATTCCTATGGAATGTTCCAAGTAGACTTATAGTATCCGAAAAAGGAATGACACGATAGTAATGATACAATTCATCACAGCTCTAAAATTTTTGTAAATATTTTAAAACTAAATCATCAGGCACTTAAACAGCATTATTATAATGAGTGAATTCTGAATGAAAGAGCTTAGAAGAGGATAATAATCATATAAAAAATTGATTCATAAAAATTGGATGGACTAAGAAAAGTGACGTGCAATGAGTAGCAATTCTTACCAAGTTCATGAGCCTTCTCTACCAGTTCTTCAAAGTCCGCCATGGTTCCGTATTCAGGCTGGATGTTGTAGAAGTCGCTGATGTCATAGCCAAAGTCTACCATGGGGGACACAAAGATCGGAGACATCCATATTGCGCCCACGCCAGCATCCACGAAATGATCCAGCTTACTGGTAATACCTAAATTGAATACGATGACAAAAACCATGATTAAGAAAGGGAACAAGATAGCAATTATGTATAAGAATAAGAATAAGAATCATTTATTTGCCATAAACATTACCAGGCAGATGTTAATTACAATTCGTGGTAGGTTTTCATGTTTAACCATTATTGGTATGCAAAATAGGGTGACATTTAATCTAATGAAGATTACATAAGATTAATTAAAGATTGAATATTAATACATGTCACTTTACTTAATCTTACTGTCATTTAATGTCATACTCTAAACCTAGTTTTACCATAATAAATTAAATTCATTCCATGTCAAACAATTCATGTAAACTGTAGAAATTATTATTATTGGGCTATTTGTGTAACTGATTTTTAAATACTTTAATATTCATTCTCTTGAGGTCATTAGGTATTTTATTATATACTTTTATAGACATGATTAGTCAACTTTTTCTATGTTTTGCCAGTCTAATATAATCTTCAGAAACCAGTCTATCAGGATTTCGGCAGGAGCGTGGATGGCAATCACATGATTTTTTAAATAACACATTATGTTTGTGGACAAACATGCACATTTCATAAATGTAGAGCGCCGGAAGTGGTATTAAACCAAGCTTTTTAAATAAAGGTCTGCAGGATTCATCCGGCCGTATCCCATGCATTGCCGTAATACACTTCTTTAGGGCGACAAATACTCGATTAAAAGCAGTACTATTTCCCCATATTAGTAATATAGTTTATAGATAGTTTTATAAAAGTAACCATACCTTTTAAGTCACCTATTCCGTCACCATCGCTATCCATGAAGGACCTCGGATATATTTGATAAATGACCGTATGCTCCCACCAATCCAGGGGCTTCAGTTCTGGAGGTGATGGACCGCGATTGGCAAGGATCGCCCAGGTTATGCTCCCCACTACCACTCCTAAGACCAGGAGTACTCCGACGACGATGCCAGTCACTTTGAGTGCCGATGCCATTTTGACTACTCACTGACCAGCGCAGTGGCTGATTCGACAAAACAAATAACGATCGAGACAATTACTGCAAAGGGACACGGATTCGTGAGAAATAAAACACTATCGTGGGTTCAATGCGCAATGAGGAAAGAAGACTACTTTGTTTTTCAAATGGCTCTGAATGTCTAAATTTATTTTAAGACCTATGAAGTAATTTGATAGCCCAGTATCATATCGGAGTTGTAATACTTTTATTGTTTTATAGCTTCGATATTAAAATATTGTTTATAGTATTATGGATAGATTAGAATCCTGGTGGGGGTGACACGTACCCATGATATGATAATCACGTAGCAGTTTTCGACGATCTAATCAATAATTTCGATCGAGATCGCCGTGATAGCCAAGAGCTATTTTGGTTTATTCAATTGTTGACGACATCATTGCACCCACTCTAGAAAGCACTGCTACTAAAACAGATTCTGGTATGTCCAGAAGTTGCGTTAATATAAATGAATGGCTATCAGCAGTGGTTTAAATTCATTCAACGGTTTGAGATAAATGTTTTTCAAATTATAATTACCACATCAGTCTTACCAGACTTAAAGTAATCAAAGTTGATCAGCCACACGGCATGTGACCTATCTTCAGAAATAAGTACATTTTATAACTATTTTAATGACAGTACTGATACGGTAAGCGTCTAGTGTTCAAGTGTATTGTGCGCTTTAAGAGCATGACCGTCCTCTTCATCATATAAAGGATTTTTTTCTTCTATGACGTTCCTATTCAATATTTCTTTTGGACCTTAGGTGTTTTTTTAAAATTTTAGCTACAAGTTAGGAGTATATTCAAATGTGTACTAAAAGCCTTGCATGCTTCACTCAAAACATTTCTAGTCCAGTTCCGAACTCGCTGCGGTTCGAGCTCCCAAGTTAAACAAAGCTTTGAACAAATTACAGAAATGTATCAAAACATTAAATTTATGTCGATTCCGCGATTACAGACCGCAGGGAAGTGCCAACAAAAACACTTAACAGTTATGGCAGTTTAATACTCTATCGGTTAATAACTTCTCTACGTCCAAAACGTTTTATGCGTCAACTCAATTCTAAGTACATACGCCTTTTAGAATACGCTGAACAGATAGAAGAGTTACAGGTTTTAACGCATAGCTCGTGTTAGAAGGGTTGCTTTCATTCCCTCACGCTTATGATGTGGTTTGTGCGTAAATCTGAGTTTAGTTTTCAAGTGGCTCGCTTTGGTATTTTCTTGAGATTAGATAATTGCGTAATGCTGTTATATACTATTTGACATACTAAATATTTTATGGTTTGTAAGAAATAAACCCCGGTATCTGTTAATCTTATCTTAATTTCAGCTTAATACCGCTTCTCCTTTGAAATAGAATATTATGTAGGTATTACAAATAGATTAGTAGCGGCATTATTATACGCAGAAATAATTATTTTACATAGAAAAACCTAGACCCACGTATAAAAATTTAAAAGCTGATAAGTTGTATTCTAAAAAGTCGAAATCGACATGTTTCGGACTTAAAAATATCGCACGCAGTTTAAGTCAACTGAAATTAATCCGTATTCTAATGAATGTAAAGAATTAAATCAACTCAAGGAACGAAACTCTATAATAATTTCGCCAATGAGCTTTTTAATTAGTCTTCCTTTCCTTTTTTTCTTAGAAAGATTACAATTTAAGACAAACACTGCAACGGCAGATTCAATTCCGCACTAAAGATTAAGAAAAGTTAAATTGCTTTAAAAGCCTGTACCCGAATCATAACACCCCCGAAACCAATTAACAGTCAAGTTTCTGTTCTGATACGTCACAGTCAGCTTGAGTAATTAACAGACGAATGTTTCACCCCTCCTCCCGTCCGGGAGGGGTGGCTGACGAGAACGTCCAATTGCCCAATTATATTAACACGGGAACTACATTTCAAGTGACGGTTTAACACTGCTTCGGAAGGCATCTGGGATGCTAGAAAGGTTCAGAATTCGTTAAGTTAGATGTAAGTTGACTTTAATCTTTTGCTTTAGAAGAGCGTTGGTGGCTAGACTAGGGAGTGGACTGGTGATTGCGAGGCACTAAGTTCGATCTTATAGCAGTCGCTATTTACCAAGTTTTTTAACTTATGTACAATATCTAACCAACGCTGAGGAGAAACATTAATGAAAATGAGTATGTAACCACGATCCTGTCGCTCCAGTTTTCCTGTAACAAGGGTTATGGATGTCTTATGTAAGAACATTGACTTGTCTAATTTGGGATCATGGTCAAAGCGACCCCGAATCAAGTAACGGGAAAAAGCCCTAGGAAGAGGATGATGATGAATCTTTTGCTTAAGAATTTAACGCAAACAGCACAGCGATCAGCATTTTAAAACTTTCTTGGTAATCTTGAGGTTATAATTCTAGCCAAAATGATAGTGTAAGTTTAGGAAGGGAACAGTGGCTCGTGTGGATACAGTGGTTCTCTAATGATATTGCAAAATGAGATAGGTTACCCAGGGGTTTGGTTACACGTCGTAAGACCGTTTCATGACTACATGGAATGTTCATGGCATGGGTATTACCTACTAGAGACGCGATTTAATGTTCTGACTGAATTGTAAATTCTAGATGTCAATCGGTGGTACCGAGGTTTAAAGCACTATTATTATACCTACCACTAGATAGAAATCAATTGTTCGGGTAATAACAGTTTCTATCAATCAATTGCGTGCCACCATTACGTCATCTACCACAAATTGATAATTTGTAAATGTCTTATACCTCTAGAATAATTAACGTTTTTTGAATAATTTATACTTGTCTTCTTAATTTAAACGGTTGTTGAAGAAGCAAAATCTGTGTTTAACTTACCTTATAATTTTTCATCTAATAGAAGACTTTTAGTAATCACGGCTAAAACGTTTTAAAAGTTTTTAAAATATTATGTTTGATGAATTTTCGTTGCCTAAGTCCCTACATAAAATATCAACACTCTTATATAACTTAATGCTGAAGATAACGTTAGAGACGCTTAAACTTTACAATTTTTACGAAAGTAATGACACCTTTAAGATTTTACATAATCTACTATTGTTAATATGAATAACTTGTCTACGGTAATGCTACTCACTTCACGGTTATTATCTTTAACATATTATGTTTCTATTATGACTTCATATTACGTTTGAAAATTAATGGACAGGTTATTGTGAACTAACTTTATTAATTTCTCGTTAAAAATATCAACAAATCAAAGCGTGACAACTATTTACATCACCGTTTGCAAAATTGCCTCTGTGAAATCCTTAATAATTATTATCTAAGTATGGATATACTTGTCTTAATATATACTTAAACAAACTTACATTTCTAACGTAAAGTACTTACACTTGTATTATTTTTGAAGAACTAAACCAACTGTGAAGAGAACTTAAGAAATATTTTCCATTTCTCAAGGTGTTTTTAGGTAGACTATACTCATGTAGACGTCTGCACGCCTACTGCGAAAACATATTTTTCATTCACCTCTGCCTCCCATATGCCTCCAAATTTGCAACTTCACGATGTTGTCGAGTCCATTATAATGAAGGTTTCCGGCATCAACTTCACAAAGTTAGTGCGTCCCGTTACTGCTACTGTGACGGATTTATTCAGGTGTAACGTTTTGTGGATTTACGACATGCTTTTCGAATTTGGACTTTTGTATCGCCTGAAGGTATGCGAGAGTGTTGGCTCAGAGGCGACGATTTCACTGTGCAGTGATACTGATGCAGACTGATTTTAAAACTCAAGTGCAGGAAAACTATAGAATTACGTATTGTTGTGTAATGCGCATTACGTAGTATGCCTCTATTAAGCTACAACGGCTAGGGGATTTTAGTAAATGAGACAAAGCATAAAATTAGATTACTACAAAATAAATAAATAATATAAGCGTTTATTATGTACAGTTCAATAGATAACTTATACAAATTATATTAAATTTAAGGAACACATTGTTTCACCTTTCACTAGTCTTAGCTATTCTGATGCAAAATGGCGGCGTTCGGTAATGGGAATCCCTGTCTGCTGAACTGCCTTTTAATTTCTGTTTGTTATTAGAACTTTCAGAATAAGATAAATGATAGGTTCTAGTGTATTCATCTACACGTGTCCTTACATTCTAACTAAAATTTCAGTTATTTCCATCAAAAGCATCAAAATGTTCTAAAGCAACACATTATAGATCAGTCTTCTGTTTACAGCCTCGATTTCGCTTATTGAGGCAATAAACGCTGTTTAGGTAACTAGATGTAACATTTTAGGTTAAAATTTTATTCACAAATGTGAATGATTAAACTATATGTTATGTAGGTAGACATTATAGACTAGGTTTACATAGGTGGCCCTTGTAACACCAATGCTTCTCCGGGACCCAGGGTCAGCAAGTTGTTTTCAATTACATTACTGAAACAGAAAACAGATTATATTAAAGCTTCACTATCTTGGATGAAGAACTAAAGCATGGATACAGCCTCCGTACATGTCAAGCATACACACCCAAAACTGTCAAAATGGTTACCATTGTCGTACGTCAAGGTTACTTACTAGTAACCAAGGTAAGTACCTTGATGTGCACCAAAGGTAAGCATTTTGTCGTTTCATAATCATAATCATAATCATAATATTTATTGCTTTATGTGGTTTTACAAAGATCTTAAAAATTAACCATGTTCCAACATAAACCCTGTAAGGGCACTGCAATTACACTAAATCTAATAAAATGAAGTACATTAATATAAAGTTACGAACATCACGCAGCATACAATATATTTAATTAAAAGTCAATAAATTCATGCAAATTAAAAAAGTCAAACTTAAATTAAAACTGAATCAAAATTAAAACAAAGCAAAATTCAAATCATCGTCAAATTAAAATCACATTACAATTACGTCAATTAAAATTATTATCATATTCGTTTCGTTTGTGTACAGAGTGTCAATTGAAGAAGAGGTTTAGGGTATGTAGTCGTCTCTTTTTGGCACATAATAAAACCATTTCAAATAAAGAAATCAGCTATTAAAATATCGCTTTCAATTTTATTACTATTTTTATGCTATGTATCTCTATGCTACTTTGGCGATTTCGTACCTAGTCTAGGTGAACAAGTGGACTCTAGATATTTGTATTAAAATACGGCAGAAGTTAGTTATGTAAGGGTTATCACACCCGCGATACTCCATAACCCCATGACGCCTAAGGCTTTAAACAAAGTATATGATTATTTTAAAAGGAATAGGCTTAAGTTTCTTTAGTTCTAAACAAAATAAATAAAAATGTATTCTTTTTAAAACCGATACAAAGTGTTCTTGTAATGTTTTTTAGGTTTTTTTTACGGTGAGCCTCAGGATGTGACTAATCATGGCACCATCTTACTAGTTAGAAAATAATGTAAAGCTCTTCACGTGTGCAACAAATTCATGTGTGCTAAGGATTCAAGGAAACACCACTTGTGTGTTAAACAAAAAGCAGTCTACCTCATTTGTCGGAGTTGACAATTATTGACCAATCAGAGAAACGGATTTGTGTGACGTGGTCACGTTACATTCACGGGCGTTAAAGCTCCAGTGAATGATGTGAATACATCATCCCTTTGCCTTATAATGGCCTCAGTTGATTTCAATACCCATTTATCGATATTTCTAATAACGATCGTGACAAACGAAAATTTGAAAATGCTGTGGGCAAATTGATGACAGGACTCCATTGTATCAGGAGAGTAATTATGACATCGCATTTGCGTTCGATGCTGTTGAGATGATTGGGGTTTTGTTTAATGATTTTTAAACCGTCATCCAAAGAGAAGGGTGTTATGTGACTTTAACTTTGCATAACGTGTCTATCTGTGGCATCATTGGCGCATACGGACTTGGTCACCACACCAACGCGCTGTCTGTAGTGTAGTATGAATTAAGGTATATTGCTAGCGTTGATTCTCCCAGAATAATAGTATGATGCTGTATATGCCCGGATGTGGAATTGCACAATACTTTTTAATTCAATATGGAGATGTTTTTAACCGTGTCTCTTTCAAATCAAGTGTCTACAAAGTTAAAAGACAAGTTATTGTCGTTAAGGTTAAGTTATTAATGATGTATTTAAATTTCTAAAACGGTTGCTTGAACATGCTTTGATAAGCTCTTCGCATTGCTAGGTACCTAACCATAACTGTGCCTAATTGTTAAATTAATGAGTCAAGGTGAAATTCACGTAGCGTTTTTACAATCTCGTCCAATTAATGCCCCCTCCTACCCCTCAAGGAAAAACTCAAGATGGCCGCTAGTTTAATTATAATCCCGCGTTAATAAAATCAAAGGAGTTTCCTTAATTTGAACACTTTAAGAGATAAACGTTGAAATGTTTATGTAAAGATTTTGTACGTTTTGGGAGTTTAATTAGGTTGTAGGGGATGATTTGTGACTATTCTTTTACGGAGAACTTAGTTTCGTGAAAACTAACTACAGGCAAATTACTATGCCTCCCGAAAACAACATTACTGGGTTTAACTCTAAGCGTATTTTAATGAGAAACAAATAAAATAACAAAAAAATTACAATTTGAAATCGTAATAACTACCAGGCTACCAGAACCTAACAGGACGCAAACAACACAAATCTTTCCTTACCCAGAATCTCGAGTGGAGTGGATGCTGGCCACATACACGGTTGCTGGGAGCCGCAAATGCGGCACCCTGCTCAAGTCAACCGTATCCGGTTGCTCCGCCACATTGAAGACTAGTACTAGGGTATCATAGGTCTGCAGGCTCCTCACTAAGTAGAAGGAGCTGTCAGAGAAGGCACGGATGTCGTATTCTCCGTGTGATAGCGTTGTGTGCTTGCGAAGGGCTGAGAGAGCTTGATAGACCTGAAATATACAGACGAAGACATTAAAGAATTATCTGAGGATCTTTATCTACTGAGTTGCTTCTGGCAACTACGGTTGCCAATTTATAAAGGTAAAAAAAAGCGCACTAGTGGTTATGAAAAACATAAACCGGTTAAGTGCGAAACTAAGGCTTACTGTCCACGGCGGTGTCATTTTACGCTTGCATGCAACCTACAAAAGACGACAGGCGTATTTTGCGTCCTAGGTGTGTCCACGTAATCGTCATGCAATCGTCATCCAAGTTTCAAAACGGTTAGTTCTTCCAAGTTTAGCATCGCGAAAGCACGTGTTTTCATTGTGAAAATGTCAAGTGATGATGAAGATGTGATTATAGCATACAACTTTATAGAAGACGACGGCGGCGTAAATTGTATTGGCTTTATCCATACATCAAAAAAATATTAATTGTTGATTAGCCGTTAAATCTTTTCTCGAGTATTCTTTTAACTTGTTATTATACAGACAAGGATACTGTTCAATGATGTGAACAAAATTGGCTGCTGAGTCCGCCATTTTGCAAAAAAAACACGGGTTTGCGTCTCGCAATGTAGCTTGAGTAATGACATGCCGCTGCACGAGCTACATGACGAACGGCTGACGATACGCAAATGCGACGTTGACGCTCCGTGGACACAGTTGCGTTCTTTTCTACGCAAGATGCATGCAGTCGGCACGCAAGCGTAAAATGACGAAAGCGTGCGTCTGACGTGCAGCTACGTGGACAGTAGGCCTAAGAGTTCCGTATCGTAGTTTCTATGTAACAGAAACTTCTATCTAGCACAAAACAATAATATGAAAAAGAAACTTAGGCATTTGGTAGGACCCGAAGTTGCAACCTCGGCATTCCATGCCATGTTCTTTCCAATTAAACCACAGAGCCATAGGCCCCAGAGAAATATAAATTTTAGTATGTTGTATAATTGTAGTAGTCCACGAAACTTGCAAAAGGTCTTTTTTGTGAGCCGGCAGTTTGTGAGAGTTGCGTTCTTCCTAAGTTAAAAGTTTAAAGGAAATTATAAGTGTACGTGAGAAAGTTTGCGAATTTTGAACTCGAAATTGCACTTAAACTGCGTCTTACACAATTTCATACTCAAGAAACTCTCATGTCGGTTTTAAAAATGCGCTTCTAAACCAAAAAGTTAAAATCAAGTGCATAAACCTCAGAAAAACTTAGAAAAAGAGCCGACGAGAAACACAGTGTTTAAACAGATGGAATTTTTTTAAACCACTATCAATCAGCTATTAGTCTAATTCCACGTTTCCCTTGTGACATCACATACTTCAAAACAGACACCCCTAAGCCAATACTATCGCGATTCAAATCCTATCGCGCTAATGCCTTCGGCGTATTTGCGCAAGACTCCTCGAAATCAATTTCAAATTTGAAACTCCGATAAAGCCTGTCACACGGTTCCAATCAAGCTCCAACTTCGATTTATTTTCAGACTACTTAAGTAAGTAGTGAGAAATGGAACCCTTCCAAACCTTTTTAGGGCTCTGTTACAACAGATTAGACGTTTCTGTGAGTGCCTGCCTTCTTAATTTTGTTTAAAGCTGCTAAAGGTTTCTAAAGTTATTAAGTATATTAAGGGCAATTGAGAACTGAAAGAGTGTTCTCCGGGATTATAATCTCCCATCAAAAGGTTCAAATAATTGAGAAAACTTTCGAAAGGCTTTGCTTACTTGGGATGGAACCGTTGAAGATTCTTAAACTTTGTTAGATCACCTTTCGTCTGCTTCAATCTTAGATGAAACTTTTCATGATTTTAGACCACTTAAAAACAAAGCAAGCCCTTATTTAATTTTAAAATTGTCTGTCTGTCATCCCAACGTGACATTTGACACCCACCTTAAAATGACTCCTGACGTCCTCCTTCTGCTTAGCAAGATTCAGTTCCATATAATCCTCAGCGACCGGCAGCCATGTGTCTTCACTGGTGGAGAACCCAGCGCTGGTGCTGTTGTTCCAATGATACGGCGTTCGGGCTGGGTCTCGGGAATACAGATGGTAAGTGTCTTCATCGCCTCGGTTGCAAGCTTCAACGTCAACTGTGTCTTCCCAGCTGACATAGCCGTCTTTCATGCCAATCTCCTCACCCTGGTAGGTGACGCAGACTCCAGGGAGAAGCATGTTGAGAGCGTTAAGCCCGTCTACCATAGTTTCGCGGAAGCGGGTTGGCATGCGGTTGTTGTCATGATTACCGAACTGGAATGATATTTAAATGAGAAATAAATAACAGTTGCTGCTCGACAGTTGGAAAAAAGGATCGATGGCAAAACAGTCACATAGTGGTGGCCAAGATTAGATTGAAAAAGTTCAGGAAGAGCAGATTTGACAGTCGGCTAGTAATTAATGGTGCAGGATCAGTTTAATGTTTCCAGTAGTCTAATAAGCCCCCATTGTCACAATATGTACTTACCACCCAGTTAGGAACAGCTCCATACGGCATATACGTCAGCCACTTCAGGATGACATACACAAAGTCTCTCGCACTGGACTCTGCAGACAGGTCAGTGATGAAGTCGAAGTTGAAGGGGAAATGTGCCCCGGTCGCCCCCGCCTCGTTACCGTAGTACAGCATGGTCATACTGATGTTGGCGTAGCCTTCGGAGAAGAGGACGCTGAGGAGATGAGGACATATTAAAAGAGAGGCAAATGGTAGCAGATATTCTTCCTTATTTTCCCGGAAAATCTTTGTACCACTTTTGTTTGTTTGTCTGTGTACTTGTAATATAAAGAGTTTACATACATACATATTATAAAAAGAGTTTTAAAGTGGTGGTTTTGCCACGTTACGTAATAAATGGTGAATATGATAAATAAATTTTATTTTACTATAAAAAGGTTTGCAGCGATTTGTATTCACTTACCGAGTATCACCCCCATGCTCCTTCTCATATTCGTCAGTGAAATCCCTCCACTCATAAACCACGTCGTACAATTCGATCAGGTCCTTGGTGTACAGTGGGATGGTGTACCCGAGCTGATGGGACTCGAACTGGCTCAAGCCGCTCAGCGGATCGTCGGGATATCTGCCTCCATGGTCGTCCGGGTGAGCCTCGTACATGTAAGGGAGAGCATCAACCCTGTTTACAACGAAACAGCACAATAAGGTGTTATTTGAGGACTGATGAAATAAAGAAAGAGAGTGATTTCGTGTATGAAAGACACAGAGGAGAGAGCAAAAGAGAAAGATAGGCAGTCGCCTCTAACACTAATTACGAGTATGATGATCCTGTCATTTATAGACGGAACCGTTTTGCAGAAGTCCAAAAATAACTTAGGCCTTTTGAATCTAAAAAATCACTGTAATATAACGGTCCTTGTCATTGACAGTGATTCAATAATTGACGAGAAGATGAAGAAAAATACGAGTAAAAGACAATGATATTAACAACTGGTAAAAACAATGCCCTACTGGTACTGAGACAGTTACTTCAATTGAATATAAAAATATTCTACGATTATCATGTGACAAAGGATAATGTTAGACATTTTTAACCTCTAATTCCTTATCAACGTCTATGAGTATATTAGTTGTTTCCTCCGATCTTGTTATTTTCTTTTCTGTCTCTGCCATCTCTCCACAAGTCTTATGTCATAGCTAGCCTACACTTAAAGACTTATTTGTATTTGTTTCTCACCTGAAACCGTCAGCGCCCTTTTCCAGCCAAAACCGCATGATATTGATCATCTCATCTCTGACAGGCTGGTGTCTGAAGTTAAAGTCGGCTTGTTCCACAGCAAATTGGTGGAGGTAGAACTGCTGTCGCTGGTTGCTCCACTCCCAAGCGGAACCTCCGAACTGGCTGACCTGATGGCACACAATTTGTTAAATGCCTGTGGCTGTATATTGTTGATTTGGCTGAAAGATCTTCGGACGAATTTCGATAGACACTATATTCGAAAGAACTTAGTGTTTGCACTACTGATACAGTAAAATTCCACTAACGTCTTGTATTCTATCTTTTGTCGGATTTGTGTCTAAAGTGAAGTAATCCCAGTGGAGATGTTTTCGTACTTTTCGTGTTGCATAATTGAAGGACTCAACATAAGTAAATGAGCAAACGCTTTCGTTTCGTATGGCAACATGATGGTACAGCTGAGTGGCTGTAAGACAACAATCGTGATGGAGTTTTAGATGAAATCATTTGAGTACATGTCTAATGGCAATAGACTTTTTCAAAAGCTACAAGGCTGTTTTGGCCAATTGGTTATATAGGTACTGTTTGTTATGATCACTCTTACCCAGTTAGAAGGCGGTAACATGTTGGTGTCATTATCAGGATCAGGGTAGCCGTCCGCCCACACAAAATAGTCTGCGTACACAGGGTTACCAGCTTCTGACTCCTCGAAGTAATGCGAGTAGGTACTCGCGTGGTTTGGCACGAAGTCCAAAAGTACTTTGATATCTGAATCAAAATAAGTTTTATTGAAAAATTTCCTTCGTAATTCAAGCTATTTTGTTGAATTTACGTACACATACAACATTTAAAGTAAATTAACTTGCAAGATTTGAACCCCAAAGAGAACTAAATTTTGTTAAAGTTTCTAAAAACATAAATGTTCAGTAGACAATTAGTTTTAGCAAACAGAAAGAAAGTCCAAGATAAGTGAATTAAGACCTAGACGAAAAAGAATTAGTAAACGAGATATTTCGGAACGAAGGTATAGCTATATTTAGCGCGATATTTTGAGCACAGAAGTTAGTTCTGGATATATGGCATTGATTTTAATGAAAGTCATTAATAGTTGTCATTCTCAGTGAATAGGTAATACTAATATTTAGCTAGAAACTGATGACAGAATTAGAAGTACCCGTAACCGCTGAGCATGTACGAAGAGACTAATGTGTGTGGAGGAAGCGAGGGAAGTATGCCAGGACCGGAGCAAATGGCGTTCTGTGGTCTCTGCCTACCCCAAAGGGAAACAGGCGCGAGCTTATTATAATAATAATAATAACTGATGAAATTCACCTATGATATGCTTTGATAGTTTCTTTTTCTTGCGGCTCTGCTTTTGTACAGTGATATATTTAATTCTTAGCTGCAGGTATGGAAGAAAGAAGTCAAAGCGAATTACCCAGTAATAAAAAGGATTCGATTAAACATTGTCAGGGAGCAAAGTGCGCGGACGTGGCTCGGGTAGCAATCGAACGAGACGCTGTTAATTTATTAATGTTTCCACTTGGCGCGGCCGTAAATATCGCGCTATTTGAATCCGATAGATAAAGGTGAAGATATTTCGGCTTGTTAACGGGAGTAGTTTGGTTTAAGCTAGCTTGCCGGTATTTTCAGATCAGAGATTTTTCGAACCGGTCGGTGGTAAGTTTTCTAACATTCATAATATAAAATGCTTCTTGAAAGCCTAATCTGAATGAGGATATTTGACTTTAACTTTTAAGACTTATTTTGCGTTCTCCATACAAACGGCTAACGTTTTCCACCCTTTAAACCTTAACCAATAGTCAATATTTTTCAGTATCTTCCTTAGAACTAGGTTTGTATGTTTTTATTTTTTTATATTCTTTAATGATTTGTATTTTTGCCAGTTTTTTTTGTTTTCGAAACTCCTAAACTGCAAATACTGGCAAATCTATGGAGAATACAAAAAAGGAACAAACTAGGTTAAGTTTTAGAGGGTGCAGAACGTTACCGCCGTTTGTTTGGAAAACGTTTTTTGAGGCTTCCTCTTAATATTTTTGTAAATGTCATGATTTAGGTGTTAATTGTATCAGGTACATTAAGACTGTGTATGAGTAATGTATTTTGAATAAGTATAGTGGACCAAGAAAATGCTCGACCACTTTTGTACCTTATGCCTTTGTAATACGGTCGAAAAGTAGTCAAGTAATTTCTTGGACTATACCTACATCATAGAATTTTCCTAATGGACTTTTATACAGACGAAGCTAAGACGATTGTCTCAGTATTTAAGTAGGAACACATTTAATTTTTTTATTAATCTTTTTAACCGAAATTTCTTTCGATTTTTTTAAATGTTTTTAAACGTTCAAATTATTAAATTCAAGTTCAATATGATAACTTGTTAAAAAGTTTCATATAGATGACACCGAGGGTAGTTGTACCCTTAAAATCAATAATGTAATGGCCGTCAGACGAAGCACATTGAAAACTTCGCAGGGTATGGTAGCGGTATTGTGGCGAAACTGGCAAACACAAGGCAGTGAATGCTGATGCTGCAGGTTCAAGTCCTGCCATTACCTTAATTTTTCTTTGTGTTGTCATTACATAGCATTTTAATAGAAACAAATTTATTTCAAAGATTTTGTCACCACGCTTTTGTAGGGATTCGTTTGAGCTAAAAAAGGTTACCTTCAAAAAGCCAAGTATGAGAGAATATCCAAAAGTTTCAGCTTTATTGAAACTTTTGAAAGTCACCTTAAAACCTTACTTTTGAAATATAACTGGTTTTTGTTTCTTCTTTTGTTAACTCTGTCTAGACATACAGAGCGATTCGGGTACTTGGTAACGCAACCAATGTTATTGTCCAAAATTACACACAAGACTACACAGCGCGATACAAAACAAAACATTTAAAAAATCGAACGAAACTCCCCGGTACACATGACATGCAGGTTGCGTGACCTCAACTCTAGTTACGTTACCCACACTGACTGACTGACTGACAAACAATGTATATCCGCTGAAGATAGAAACATAGTTTAGTTTATTTTTCTGTCAATATTAAGAAACATTATAAATTGCATAAGATGACAAATGAAACGAATTTATATTGAGATCGTCAAAATTATATAATTGTAAAAAGTTTAGACAAATTACAAAAAAATCAAACGGTTCTTATTTGTTTTGTTTTCCTTTGACCTATTTTTGTTTTCATTGTTCTAAATTGATCCTATAAGACCGTTATTGTTCATGTTAATTTTTGTTATCATCTAGGGTTTACGTATTTCTTTTACAATTGTAAATTGTGTGCCGTTATCCTGTTGAACAATAATTTGGAAGGTTTCGAGGTGCACTAAAATTTAAAAAAAAAATTCAAATCTCCAGTATTAAATGGGTTATTAAAGGGGAATGGAAGTTAGTATGTAATCAAAAAAGTATGGAGCAAAGGATAGTCTGAAATTATATGTATTCAATTAAAGAGTATTCAGACATTTTTATTTAGTTTTTATAAGTATAATTTATCATTTTTTTATTTGTCATATCTTTTTTTTGTTTTAGTATTTCATAGTTTTTTATTTTTATCATGCTGACATTTCCATCTTAATTTCGTTTTAGTTTTATTCTTTGCTACTTTTTGTATAATTTTGACTATCTCAATATAAAAACGTGTAATTTAACATTGTATGCAATTTATAGTGTAATTTTGTATTGACTGAATAAAAACTAAAACTAAACTAAACTATTAAAATTTTAAAACAGTAGCCAGCTAATGATAACAATTATAAAATCCTTAAAACTACATCCAAACTGTCCGAGTTCGGCTACAGAGGTTACTTCAGCTCATTACGTATTAATTTGGGTTATATTAATAGCCTTTTACTTTGAAATATGGGGGGTTGTGTAAATGTATATTAGTGGGAAGTTTCCGATATCCGCTGAATTATTAATTGACGGACGGAAATTTCAGACGAGAACAACCTACCTTATTTTCTTGTTTGAGAACGCTCATTCTATATTTATATGGTTTTTGTTGTTAGCACATATAGTGGTTGGTCAATTTTATTTATTTATTTAAACTTTATTGCACAGTACAAACTATAATTTACAAATGGCGGATTTAGTGCCATAAGGCATTCTCAACTAGTCAACTATCAGGCTAAACAGAAAGTAAAACGGTACAGAATCGTGAATAAATAAAAAACAAGAATAACACAAATGTATGAAAAGAGGAATGTGTGTGGAGGAAGCGAGGGAAGTATGCCAGGACCGGAGCAAATGGCGTTCTGTGGTATCTGCCTATCCCTAAAGGCAAACAGGCGTGAGTGTATAGTAATAATAAATATAATACGGTGTAAATCTTCTAGAATTACGAGTAAAACTATTGGTTTAGTTATTAAAACCACGATGGTTCTAGAAAGGATTAATTTCATGGTAATAAAGAAGCAACAATAAAATATGTGGATTCTTCTTCCTTCTGATCAAGAATTTTAAAATAAGTTTGGAATAACGTTGGTAAACAATTTTAATGTAGATCAAGCTAGCGTTGTGTTCCATTATCATTATCAAACAATAAAGTAAAAAAATACTTTTAAGTAAATAGTGACAAATCAGTTATTTATTTTCGTAGTTAATTATAATCCCCGACCGTAGCTACTACATCTAATATAATAGAAAAAAAACTTCGTTTTTGATCACTTTCTACAGGAAGTGCAGTTTATATTCTTCTTGCAACATATTATTACGTATTATCTATTACAGATACAAAGACTATTAACTGCGTATGTACAGAATTATCAATTATTAAAATTCTGATTAAATACCTATCTTACAAAACTTCCTCTATAGCTAAAACATTCCAACTGGTAGAAATCATGTAAAGAATCTTATCAGCCAGATAACTGGATATATCAAACAGTAGTCCGGTAATTATTCAGATCTCTATCTGGTTTTATCTCGGATTTTGTTTATTTCCTTGTAATGGATAATTATTACGAAATTTTTGCATATCTACATGTATACCTACCTTCAAGTACACCAGCATATTGACACTAAACGTAGTATATATTTTTTTCTCTTGGTTTGATATGTTTTGTCTAGGAGCCCTAATTTTTATGAAGTCACAACCATGTTAGTGTGTCTATTAACTTTGCACGTAAATGTATGGCACTTAGACTAAAATCGTGTTTATAACTCCATTTTTTTTGTCAGGATTCTAATGACTTCGTAAAAGTTTTGAAACCAAAATATGTAACGGATTTTATTTATATATTTTCATATGTACCTTCAACACGTTATAGCCAAAACTTTGTATAATTTTGATTTCTTGTACATATTTTCAGTTCAGAATTAATCTAATTCTAAAAACTTATTGTTGTTTTTGTTTTTTTTTTACTGATTTCTTTTTTTTGTATATCTACACTATTTTTGCACGTTTACTTTATTCGGTTTACGATATCATGTCTCTAATTACTGCACCAAAGGGAACCATAATGACGCTCTTAAATTTGTCATCACTTGGTAATACAGTCATAGCTCCACATTGGCAGGTGACAAATTAAATGATCCTAAAGTGACTTACCTAAGGCATGAGCTTTTTCCAAAAGCTCTAGAAAGTCATCCATGGTGCCGTATTCATGATGGATCTCGTAGAAATTGCTGATGTCATATCCGAAGTCAATCATGGGAGACTCGAAGATAGGTGACATCCAGATGGCATCGACGCCGGCATCGGGGAAATGCTCAAGTTCGCTAATGATGCCTGAGGAGCAAAAGTCAATTATGATGGGACTGTTTGAGAAGAGAATGCTGTTTTGACTACAGTAAATGATATGGAATCAGAAATGAATGTAGTAAAATCTCAAAATTAAGCATTTCTGGACAACTGCTGGAGAATGACGATGACAGTTATTTGGACATAAGCAGAGCTCAATTGGAAATTCAAGTGGAGACCTTGACAAACCTTAGCAAAAAATTAGCGTTGTTTAATTTTTAATAGAAATTTATAAAGTGACATAATTTCTTACCTTGTAAATCTCCAATACCGTCTCCATCGCTGTCCTTAAATGACCTTGGATAAATTTGGTAAAGTACGCAGTGCTCCCACCAGTCTAAAGGCTTCAGTTCTGGAGGAGTAGGTCCTCTGGATGCTAGAACTGCCCAAGTGATGGCACCTAAAATGAATACCAAAAATTTGCAATCAAATTAGTTTGAAGAAACATCAGGTACAGTCACCAATTACAAAATACAGTTAGATTCAAAACTAGCAAAGTGCAAGTAGAACTAAATGAATTCTACCTACGACCGATCACCTTGTTAACTGTAGTTTCAGCTTGGCCATTGTTTAGGCTATGTTGGTAACTTTAGTACTAAAAAGGATATCCTCACTGCTTTTTTAAAGCCCCTTTCCATTAAGTAAATACCAATAAAATTCATGCCATTGGCAATTTTGTAACAAAAAACTTATATTATGTTAGTCTTTTCTGAAAATTTTTGTCTTTAAACGGAAAAACATCAAAGCAATTTTAGCTGTCATTGAGATCAAAACGTCAAATCGTTTGAAACTTGATTACGATGTTACAAACATAATTTTCAAGATGGGCACTCGAAAGACAAGATTTGGGCAAGACTTGGTAGACAATAAAGTTGTTGTCAGAGAGAATTTTGAAAACAAAGAGCTTGAAGCAGAAGCTCTGATTGATAGACCCGCTGGCAATGAGTTAACTCTGCTATGTTTAGGTCTTGTATTTGAGGTTTTATTCGACTTAAGCATGCTAAATTATAGTTTTTGCAGTACCCATAGTGTTTATCAAGTTTATATCGAAATTAATCAGTCATTACATTAGGTAATCGCTGACATAAACAAATGAAGGCCACTTATATATATTAAATCATCTTATAGATTTACGGACTATCAAAAGTGTTTAGCACAATTACATGCTTGTTATTTGAAAGGAAATTAATTCATAATTGTATATTCTTTTTGCTATTTAAGCAAATGACATAAAAATTTTGCTGCACTTGAAGGTACGATGCTGGTATATTGATATCTGAACTTTCCTTAAATCCAGGTTGTAGCCCAAAAATATTTGTAGCTATTTCAACTAGGATATTATTTTTGTGTATCATAATTAGCTACAAATCTAACGAAATGAAACTAAAAGATTGAAACCTGATCTAAATAACTAAGTATGTTTTTAATTTTAAATCTGAGTTTATTTTCATGTTTTCCAATCAGCAAAAATTACAGCCCACGGTATCATTTTGAAATGAGGCCTGTGCCCAGAAGCAGGACGTAGGTATCTTAACGCTGAAGATGACATAAGGTGATGACAAAAATGCTGTAATTTTTTTAGATAGCTTAGCTTGGCTACAGGATAGCTTAGTGGTTAGTGACCCTGACTAGGAAGCTATAGGTTGTTAGTTCGATTCCCACAAAGGGCAAATGTTTGTAAGATGAATATGAATGTTTGTTCCTGAGTCGTGGATGTCATATGTTTGTTTATTCGTTGCCTAGTACCCACAGTACAAGCTTTGGTTAGTACGAGACTAGCTCAATTATTGGTGTAAAATGCCCCAAGATATTTATTTATTTTATCTTACCTGCGATCAGCCCCAGCACAGCTAGCACTCCAACGGTGATAGCAAGGATCTGCAGAACTCTCCCCATCACAAGCGGCGTAACACTGACCCCTGTGATACCACCCTACCAGTCTTTACACGGTGATAGCCCATTATCACAGACTAATCAGATCCTCTGATACCAGACCTCATTATCATAATATTATCTGAATTGCGATACAAACACTTGCACGTGACTTTAATTGATTTGATTTTTAAATTCGTTGCAATGTTCAACAAAGTGGGACAAATTACCTTGCTACTCCGCGAAACCAGTGCTTGTGCAAGATAGCTACGTCTGTGCGACATATATTTTTTCAAATTAAATTTAAAATGCTATATAATGAATGACAACACAAAGAAAAATTAGGGTAATGGCAGGATTCGAACCTGCAACATCAGCATTCCGTGCCTTGCGTATTCCAGTTTCCGCCACATTACCGCTGCCATACCCTGCGAATTTTTCAATGTGTCTCGTCTTTACGGTCATTACATTATTGATATTTTTTCTTTGGGAAAACTACCCTCGGATCTTACACCACCACCACCAAACAAAACAACACTATCGACACGCGTTTCGCCTTTATACGAGACATCGTCCGGATAAAATAGCACGACCGTTCGTACTTTAATTACTTAGACCAAGTTAATGTTACCTGAATTAAAATCCCAAATTTCTTTTAGACGAAAGGCCTTCGCTCCAAATAAACTTCGAATCGATACCAATCACAATAAACAATTCACGAACAAATTTCAACGCACGCGTTTTTACGCACATTAATCAAACCGGGGGTAAATTAATCAGGCCGCGACGTGGGGTCGATTTGGACCGCGCGGTATTAGGGTTGCCATGTCTGTCCTGGGGTAGCGGTAGTCAAAAAAATACTGCGGAAAAATCTTGGCAATTGCTTGAGGTAACACTTATACTCGCTATATATGCCATTCCTGGGGCTAGTCAAAAAAGTACGGTAAGATCTCGGCGACTGTTTGAAGTAACACTATACGCTCGCTTTTTGCCTGTCCAGAGGGCTGGTCGAAAAAATACCACGGTAAGATCTCGGCGACTGTTTGAGGTAACACTGTACGCTCGCTATATGCCTGTCCAGAGGGCTGGTCGAAAAAATACTACGGTAAGATCTCGGCGACTGTTTGAGGTAACACTGTACGCTCGCTATATGCCTGTCCAGAGGGCTGGTCGAAAAAATACTACGGTAAGATCTCGGCGACTGTTTGAGGTAACACTGTACGCTCGCTATATGCCTGTCCAGAGGGCTGGTCGAAAAAATACTACGGTAAGATCTCGGCGACTGTTTGAGGTAACACTGTACGCTCGCTATATGCCTGTCCAGAGGGCTGGTCGAAAAAATACTACGGTAACATCTCGGCGACTGTTTGTTGTAACACTATACGCTCGCTTTTTGCCTATCCAGAGGGCAGGACGAAAAAATAGTACAAAAAGATCTCGGCGATTGTTTGAGATTTTCATAGCACGCGCTATTTTTAATTTTATGGGCAGTTTGTAGGCGGGTTTTGCTATTTTCAGTTCTATAGTTGACCACTAGAAGGCATTATAACAATGGACGCTCCACAAATTCTCCACATGACACAGACTTAACTATTAACCGCTACTGCGGGTGGTAGGACCTTGTGCAAGGTCTGTTCGGATCGCTACCGCCATATTGCTTGCTAATCCAGCCGCTTAGCAGCAGTTTTTGCACTGTTGTGTTCCGGTGTGGAGAGCAAGACAGCCGGTGTAATTACTGGCACAAGAGGTAATCAATCTTAGCCCTCTGGGTTGGCAACGCATCTACAATATCCCTGGTATTGCGAATGTCTATAGGCGGTGGTGATCACTTACCATCAGGTGACTCGCTTGTTTGCCTTCCAGAGGGTCACGCGACACCGATAGTTGCAAACAGCACTAGCCCGACAGTAATGGAGATCCTCGGGGAAGACCTGTCCAGCATTGGGCGTCTTCCAGCTGATATGATGATGACAGTGATGTTTGCTATTTCCGTTTGGTCATATTGTAAGATTCTGGTCATGTGCACTTCAAAACGGTTAGATTTCCGCATTACCGGTACGGATGGCAACCCTGGGCATATTGGGCCATATCAAAACGGTATTAGGTTGCGGAATTAAGAAGCGCGAGGGATTGCGTGATTGACGATGTATCTATGCAATTTGGTGGCTTTTATTCCATAACGCGTTGTTAATTACCGGTAAACTGGATGTTAATATGGCGGGTTATCCGTAGAAATGGTTAATGCAATCCCATCGAGATTAGGACTACTTTGATATGTCCTGCCAATTTGTATAAAAAAACTAGCTTTAGTAACAAAACTTGCATTATTTGTTAATCCTTACTAATATTATAAATGCGAAAGTAACTCTGGCTGTCTGTCGCGCTTTCACACCAAAACTACTGAACCGATTTAAATGCAATTTGGTAAACAGGTAGTCTAGAGCTTGACAAACGACATAGGCGATTTTTTATGTGGAAAAAAGTTATAAGGGGTTGTAAGGGGAGATGAAAAGTTGTATGTAAGTATCATCATTTTTAGAGCTAGAAGCTTGCAACTTATTTTTAGGCTGTTGATTCGATACAAATTAATATGACATTTAAAGTTATACGTATGTGTCTTTTTTGTATAATAATTAGCCTAAATAATTAAAAGTGCTACCCAAAGACACTATTCCACGCGGACGAAGTCGCGGGCACAGCTAGTTGTTAATAAAGACTTATTATTCCTTTAACCACCGATTAATTTAATCTGACATGTTCACGTCGTTAACTATAAAAAATGATTACGATATTTAACTTAAGACCGTTTTGTACTCTCGTTTAATGCAAATAAATTGATTGATTGATTGATTGACTATGGCGAAATTAACTGGATATTTTGTGTCCTAAAATTTAAACGATGTCGGTTAAAATTTACCAGTGGATGATTAACTAAAGCATAGATATAACCTCAGTAATGTCAAGCGTACACACCCGAAACTGTCACAATGGTGTTCTTTGGTGTGCGTCAAGGTAGCAAAACCTTTAAATTATTAAGGAAAGCGTAGTCCTACCTTAATATATACCAAAAGACACCATTTTGACAAATCATGTATGTACGAAGTATTTATTGAAGATGAGGATTAGAGTATGCAGTCGTCTCTTTTCAACACATTGTATTGCAGCTTAAAGTAAAGAGATCAGCTAATAAAAGTTGGTTTTCAATTATAAAACTTCTATTATATTATTTATTTAGGTTAATCAACCACGTAGCCCACATAACATGAAAAGCCTTGCAGCCTCAAGCCTTAAGGCTGTCTCATTATACAGTAACTCAAATAACCTCCTATTATCATTTCAGTCACACTCCAAGGAAGGAATTAAGCCTCGCTCACGCTCACTTAATCGAAATATTGAACATCGTCTAGTTCGATACACGATACAGAACGATACGTGACGGGAAACGCGTATTCCGGGGGTATTGTTAGGGGCGATTCCCAGAATATGGGGTAACATTAGGGTTGCCATTTAAAGTTGTGGGGTAAAGTTAAGGTTTAAGATTATTTTTATTACCCAACCATGCTTGGGGACTGTGCTAGGAATGAGCGGTTTTTGTATAGTTCTTATTTGGTTTTATAAAATAGGAAGAAAGAGAGCTACTGTTTTGAATTATTAATTAATGCGAATATGGTACGGTCATGAAAAAAAAACAACGAAGACTTTGATGTGCACAAACAACATTCATGTTTGAAATGAATGCCGTAGTAGTGCTGCAAAATTGAGTCAATAGTTAGAAATAAAATAGGTAGATATAGTACAGTTTATGTCTTAGATAAAAACGCGTTACCTACTTTAAGAAATCGGCATCGTAGAGAGACCAGGCCCCCAATTTTGGCGTTTTGCGAGACTCGTCTTACACTCGAGAAATGTCATAAAACGACAGGCCCCAAATTCTGGCGCTAATCGAGATTCATCTTCCGGCCCGCCATAATAGAGAAGAAGAAGGATTCATCTCACATTTGAGATCCGATCCGATCTGACAGCTCTTTTTGGCTATCTCGAGTGTGACTTCATCTCTACTGACGCCAGAATTGCTCCGCAGGTTTCGTAGGGAACTGACAGGTCTTTTTGACATAGATATCTCTACTATGAGTTCATCTCTACTGACACGAGAATCGCCCACACAAAGATGACAGCCTTCAAGCTCACACCTCCGGGGTTTAAGTACATTTTTAATTGCCCCAGTTTAGCAATTTTGCCAGCCCTAAGGGCTCAGCGGGCACGGGGTATGGGGCGTGATGAGGTATTCATGTGTAGATGATGTTTGGGGGTCCCGGGAGCTCGGACGTGTTCCGTGGGGCACGTTTGTGGGGTACCGGGTCAATTATAAAGCGTTTAGGGGGAGCACTGTAGAGATACACTTCAATTTACAGTCGTAAATAAAATAGCAAACTCCAATGTAATGGGGTGTTCTGAGTTAAAAAAATTAGTTTATTTGTCCGTCTGTGTATTCTTGATTTAATTGTTGAACTTTGTATTTTGGTGGATAACTATTTTTGGCTTTTTGTATTGTTATGTTTATAAATATAGATTAAATCTGAAATGCTGTCGATGCTCCGAAAAAATTAAATAAAAAATAAATAAAACCTTTATGAATGTAGTTTTTAAAACTTGCTTTCCTAGGATGCTTCTTAGGCTTGTTTTATAGACTAGGATTGGTTCAATGGATTTATTTGCCTCATTGTTGTAAAAGGATAGCTACTAGATAACCCAAGTAGTACACGAGTGCTATGAACGTAGCTCTTAGTAATACTTGGAAATGGATACTTAAATAGATTAGAATAAAATTCAAATACCAGCCACGGCTCTTGTACAAAGACTCATGGTCATCATACGAAAGTTGGTTCCGTGCGGGAATCGAATCCACGATTTCTAGTTTTTTTAAAAACGTTACGAAATTTCATACGCATTTAAAATACTGATTGCAAGATTATCGACTACATAATTTAAATGCGTCATATCGTAATCTTAAGTATTATGGTAGGTAATGTTGTTGATAATGGAACGGATGCGATGTCACTGATTCAAATAAACAGCTTGTTATCATTGTCAGCCATTCACTATAAGGATTGCCACGGTTTTAGTAGATAATTTGAATGGATTTTAAATAAGTTTGCCATATGTTTTCCGGGTGGTAGGACCTTGTGCAAGGTTCGTCTTTATCGCTGCCGCCATATTGCTCGCGAATCCAGCCGCTAAGCAGTGCTTGCACTGTTGTGTTCCAGCGTGGAGAGCAAGACAGCCGGTGCAATTACTGGCACAAGAGGTGTTCCATCTTAGCCCTCTGGGTTGGCAACGCATCTGGAATTTATATGGTATTGCAGTACGGGTGTCTATTACTTTTCATCAGGTGATCCACTTGCTCGTTTGTCTAACCTAACCTACGCATATTAAAGGCATACTACACAGCTACTTTTAATTTAAGGGGGTAATCTCTGGAACTACTGAGCCGATTCCAAAGATTCACTAATAGAGAGCTGCATTATCCCTGACAGACATAGGCTACTATTTCAACGCGAACGAAGTCGCGGGCGTCCGCTAGTTCACTTAAATGTTTTGATAAAATGTTAAAGCATGCATTACTGACATTACATCAGCCACTTGTCAACATTTTGTTGACATTTTTGTCAACTGTACAATGCAGTGATGTATAAATAATTACATAAAGAAAGAAAAAATGTCTGCCCCTGAACATGAGACCTGAGGTCCTAGCGTTTATCCCTTTCTTACTTACTTTCGCGTTTATAATATTAGTAGGATTTAATTTTTCCTTTAAAACTGTTTTATTTAAAAATGTAGCATTTTGTGCCCATCCGGTAACAACCATAACGTGGACATGCTATATCTATTTTCTTTATTCAAAATTCCGATAAAACCGATAAGGAACATAAACGCTGATAAAACCTCAATTATTTTTATTGAACTGTAATTGGTTCTGATGTTTGCTTGGGGCTTTGGTCCAAGTGAAGAGTTTGAGCAATAAAATTAACCGATAATGTATAAAGTCCAAAACGGAGGAGGTTATCAATTCGACCTGTATATTTGTTTTTAGGGCTCCTTAGCTCAAAAGAAAAAAAAAGGAACCCTTTTAGGATCACTTCGTTGTCCGTTTGTCTGTCTGTCTGTCTGTCAACACCATTTTTCTCAAGAACGCGTGAAGGTTAAAATTAATATCAAATACTCGGGTCTGAAGTTCCTTAGAGCTGTGAAAAAATCAATCTTCTAAGACAACGCAATCAAAAGATACGGCCGTTTGCAATTGCAAAGTTTTTGTAAACCTATAGGGCACTTCCCGTTGACCTAGAACCATGAAATTTGGCAAGGAGCAAGGTCTCACAGCACAAATAAAGGAATAAATCCGAAAACCAAACATTTGTAGTCACATTTTTAAAAAAATAAGTGTGTTGTATGGTAGCTACTCCCAGCTTTTTGTATGTATAACCACGCATAACTTTTAATATTAAAGATAGTCAAGTCTCTAAATAATTATTTTTCTATAAGTCTATACAGCTTGAAATAAACACCTTCATTTATAAATTTCGCTCTCTCTTCTATTCTGTACCACAAGTTAATTCGTAACTTCCATCGACGAATTGGTAGCGTTTTAAATAATCGAATTTGTACGTAATACATCTACGTAGTTCTATTTAGTTTCCCATAACATTAATTGCTCCATTCCATTTTACGTAAAGCCCTGATTTATCAATTATTTATTGTTACCACGGCAAAACTCACTAGAAACAATCATAGAAAATGAATGTATTGATTTGACTAGTGAGCTTGACATGAAAAATGAAACTGGAACAAATTATCTTACTACTCCTCGAAACCAGTGCCATGCACGTACAAGACGGCTGCGTCCGTGTGATATATAATTTTTTCATGCCAAAACCCATCCTCTGCTTCCACATGAAACAAAATGTATCACACAGACTGTAGAGTCTGTGTGGTAGGATTAATGTTTATTGGTGGTATATAGTGGTATTAACCACCAATAAACACTAACACTACGCGATATCTACACGCGTTGCACCTCTATACGAGGCATCATCCGATGCAATTCAACTTTCTAGTTGTAATAAATAAACTCCCAAGAAGTGTACCAATCGTGCCATAGGACAAAAAGGGCTAGGCAACGTGAAACCACCACGCGTTGTAAATTTCAATTAATATGGTTGCGGTCAAAGGGCGCAGGGGAAGTTCAGGTGGGGTCGCAGCCGATCGATGCGACCTCAACTATGTGATTATTTCGACACCTCGTGAGGCATTGGCCTAATTTCCAATTGAATTTACCGGTTTTTGAAGTGTGAGTCGGACCGCTGGTAATAGTGGTGTAACAGAATGTAATTTTTTGAACATTCGCGAATGCGAATGCGAATGCGAATATTCAGTTTTTGTTCAAATTTGGCGCCAATTGTCTATGGCTTGGAGGCAGTCTCGTTCGAAGGAGATGCGTTCCATTTGTATTTATAAGTTCAATGAAAAATGAAAATGTAATTGTTAAGCTTCATTGCAAAAAAAAACAAGTACCTAAGTAATTAAATAATACCAAATGATAGAGTGAAAACTGATATTGTGATTACGAGGTTAGTTACTTTTTCTTGAATTAAAAAAACATAAGAAATGAACGGATTTTGATTTTATTTATCTAGTATTGTCTTCAAATTGGTTTTTTTCTGCTATTCATATTCGCAAAACATTCGCATACATTTTGGCGAATGCGAATAATGCAATGAATATGCGAATATTCGCGAATGCGAATGCGAATATTCGTTACATCAGTAGCTGGTAATACTTGGCTAAAAAAGCCGGTCAAGTGCCAGTTGGGCTCGCGCACGAAGGGTTCCGTACCATTATCTATAAAAACAAGCAAAAAATTAAGTTTTTTTTATGAAACAGGAAGGCAAACAAGCCAGTGAGTCACCTGATGGTAAGTAATCACCACCGCTTATAGACACCCGCAACACCAAAGAGATTGCAGATGCGTTGCCAACCCAGAGGGCTAAGATAGAATACCTCTTGTACCGGTAATTACACCGGCTGTCTTGCTCTCCATGCCAGAACACAACAGTGCAAGCACTGCTACTTAGCGGCAGGATTAGCGAGCAAGATGGTTGTAGCGATCCGGACGGACCTTGCACAAGGTCCTACCACCAACTATTTATGGGACTCCCCTTAAATATTTATTTTATTCTGTTTTTCAGTATTTGTTGTTATATCGTTAAAAGAAATACATCATCTGTGCAACTTTCAACTGTCTAACTATCATGGTTCATGAGATACAGCCCGGTGACAGACGGACGGACGGACAGCGGAGTCTTAGTAATAGGGCCCCGTTTTACCCTTTGGGTACGGAATGAGGAAATATGTGGGCCCGATGATGCCTCGTGGTGGGTTTTTGGATGAACATAAATATATATCGCACTGACGCAGCTAACTTGCACGAGTACGGCACTGGTTTCGCGTAGTAGCAAGGTAATTTGTTCCAGTTTGTCGTTATATAATTTTAATTGGCCCAATGGTGATAGCGCGCCGTTTTCAGGCCGGCGCGGTTTATTACCCGGTTCCGGGGCACTGGCCCGATTACCATAATAACGGGTATCCGGTTATGACATGGGCCTTATAGTTTTCTTTGGACGTTGTTTTTGCCCGGTTATCCTTTACCCTATATGTTTATCTTAGGTATGTAATATGAACCGGGTGGAAAAAACGAAAGGAGGGGACTGCCTTTAATACTGTGAATAGACAATTTTGTTCAAAAGAGACTTCTTTTGAAAATTAAATTCATGAATTTTCGAAAATTCCATATTTTTATATAATGCAGATTATTATTGTTAAGAATATTTTTCTCTACAATATTTATTTTAAATCATTGCATATTGTTGCGTAGCGAATATTATGTTTTAGTACCTACCTGAATATTCATTGTAATGTAGAAATTGCTGAAGAAAAATAAAAATGTGTTAAAAAAACTTTAAATACAAAAAATTTCCAAAACATTATAACTGTTTCCGAGTAAACAGCAACAACGTACAAACCAAACACATAATTTAGAATACAAAAACAACAAATACTCTTCATTGATTCACACAAGTAAACAAAAAAAGAATACACTCAGGTAAATTTTACATGGGAAATTAAGAATTGTTTTTTTAAAGTGTTAAAATGTCTGAAAGTTTACCTAGATAACATTGCGATCACAGTTTACAAGCATTTTTTTTGTATAGTCGACCAAGAAATTGCTTGACCACTTTTCGACCGTATTACAAAGAGTTAAGGTTCAAAAGAGGCCAAGCAACTACTTGGTCGACTATAAATTAGCATGGCACGCAAAAGATTATTCGATGTTTAACTTAAGCGTTTCCTTACTGAGAAGTTACAAAATGAAACCACTCAAATAAAAAGCAAATTAAAATTCTTTCCTAAACGTAAATGAATGACTTTACAACTTTGTTATCTAAACCGCAACCAATCTCACTCCATAATTAATTCAATATTTATACTAGAATCAATAACCGTTCAAATATCAAAGCCGCCTGAACCTAATAAAATAAATTCTTCAAACACCGCGGTCCAATATCGACAACAAAAAAACTCTCTTGTTTTTGGCTACGAAGCTACGCCGTAGGCAGCTACGGGCTACGGGCTACGCTCTACGCGGGGCACGGGGTGAATGACCTGCCGGTATAATGGCGCGGGTCGATAGCCTCGAGCCCCGCACCCCCCGCGTAAGGACACGTCTTGGAAGAAGCGGGAAGACAGCGACAATTAAAGCGCGTACTCGGATTTATGTAATTGGCGCCCTATTTTTTTACTATGTTGCGTTAAATGCTCTACATGGACAAATAATTGTTATACCACCATTGCAAATTCAAATAGGAGCGGTTTTATAAAGGCCCGTTACTTAAAATTTCGGTTAATGAAATTTGGTCTGATAATTGATCTTACAAAGTAATTGATTCATGGATGTTGTGTATTTAAGTATAGTACGTACACCGTTCTAGATGACTTTTGGTGGTGCTTCGAACTGCCGACCGGAGTCGTCGCACGGGCCGATGGACCCTTCGATCTTCATTATAACCCTTATGATGCATTTATTCATTATACTTACTAAGCAATCGTAGTCGCCCGTACCTATTTGAGACACTCAGGCCACAAAAAAAAATATAGTACGTATGTCCGTTGTCTAAGTTCCCATAACAATACTTGCTTTAATTAATGAATTAGGACTTAGGTCATTGTTGTACGGTGTTTAAAAACATATTTAGTTACTTAAAACACTAGGGTTTATTTTCAGCTGTCAACGCAATAAATAGCTTAGTAAAAATATCGTGATCGCTGTAGAACTGTAGAAATAAAAAGATAATAATTAAATACATTCCACAATAATTAGCAGTTACTTATTCGACTCGCTGATCAGTATATAAGAATATTTCGCATCTCTGTAGAAAAAATCCACAGACTTGTCTCGTGATCGGCACCGCTACTCTTAAGCACCGCCGCAGCCTTAAAGCTTAGGATGAGCCAAGGCTACCAGACGTATCTGATCGTCTGGCAAACGCTTTTTATATCGTTCGCCGCTTCTGTCTTAGTCATTCGGACACTTGTGTCACTGGGACGGCAAAAACGCATTTTAACTCTACGCAGGTGCTTCTGTTGTGAGATTGGTCATTTAGGCAAAATTTTAAATGAAATCAAAAGCGTTAGGCGGCGGTAATTGCTTAACATCAGGCGAGGAGCGTGCTTATTTGCCACTGACGTGGTATAAAAAAAAGAACTGCGCACCGAGGGTTCCGTACAAACTTAACAAGCATTGAACTCTGCTCTAACAAAAAGATAAACGAATTGAGGGTCAAACTTAACTTTGCTATTGGAGAACTCTAGTCCCCATACTAAATGCAAATCTAAATTTGAATAACAACAAACATACTTTTCTTGTTGTGTAATTACAAATTTACGGTTTTCGTATACTCTATTTATTTATGTTGTGAGACCTTGATTTTTGTTTTAGGTTTTGATTGAAATATACAACATCAACGGCTGTATCTTTAAATGCGTTTTTTAAATTGCCTTGTTACTTATAGTGTGGGTCATATTATTATCTTACAAGGCAATTTTGACTAACTTCCAGTAATCGGATTGTCTCCAATCATTGTACAGTCAGCGTCAAATATACCAGAGCGGGCAAGGTGGTCAAAAACATCTGAACACGCCCGAGCGTATTTGACAATAGAGTCGACTTCAGATATTTTTGACACCTTGCCCGCTCTGGTATATTTGACGCTGACTGTACTACAGGTTATACTAGAATAGCACATTAGACTAATTAATGATCGTGGCCTTTGCGCGTCCACCAACGCGTACAACGAGTTGTGCGTTATGGCGCCTACCGCAAGTAAAAGCGAGACAGAGCTATTAAGTTGAAGTGCCGGAAATGCAGTAGTGTGGCACATAGAGTCTAAAATTGAATCAAGACCAAAGGGTCTACAGATGACACGATCTGGTGAATGTTATGTTCAGATCAGAAGCAATATCAGATGTGGAGGCTTGTCGCCTGATAATCTTTAAGACGAGACAGATCAAGACCCGACCACATCGGGCATCAGATAATATTATCTATAAACCTAGACTTTTGAATTCAGATTTCATATCTCAGTACAGTGATGGTTTAGAATACAATTTTTTTATGAAATAGGAAGGAAACAAGCAAGTGGGTCACCTGATTGCAAGTGGTCACCACCGCCTATAGACACCTACAACAACAAAGAGGGTGCAGATGCGTTGCCACCCCTGAGAGCTGAGATGAGATGAGATGGAATACCTCTTGTGCCAATAATTACACCGGCTGTCTTGCTCTCCACGCTGGAACACAACAGTGCAAGCACTGCTGCTTAGCGGCTACATTAGCGAGCAAGATGGTGGATTTAGTAATTACATAAATTTAATTGTTTTCTAGTCTTTTTCGATCAGATGACAATGCAAGAATAAAGTTCCGTCAGCATAAAGCTTGTTTTAAATTGGAATTTTAACAAGAACTTTTTTCAAGGCAGTTGGTTCGAAGCAACATTTTTTAAAGCTCTCAAGGAAAATTGTTGTGTTTAATCTCTTGGCCCATCGAAGTCCATCCCGATGTTTAATTACGGACATTAGGGAGACAAGGCGGCGCGAAAAATGTCGTTAATGCTTTTTTTAATCACTTTCGCGCCGGTGTACAAGGATTTTAGCGGTTATTACGTCGCTTTCGGCCCTTGGCCTGATAATTTTTAACAATAATACATTGTTGTACACCATGCAGAAAACTGTTTTAACTTAAAGTGGCTTTAACAATAGTTATGTCAGTATTGTAATAATGTATGAAGCCAACACTAAATCGCGTGTATTTGAAAAACGTAAACTTTTATTTCATAATAAAACTGTCAATTTTTTTTATCAGTAGTGCGGTTTTTGAATCTCACCGGGTGACTAAAACTCGCCAAAATGGCCGTTTTTTATAGAAATGCGGCCATTTTAGTGAGCTTTAGTCACCTGGTGAGATTCAAAAACTTCATTTCAATCTCACCGGGTAACTAAAGCTCACCAAAATAGCCGTTTTTCATGGAGATTCGGCCATCTTGGTGAGTTTAGTCACCTGGTGAGATTCAAAAATTGCACCCCTAGATTATATTGAGCAAATTAAATTTACAAACAAAAAATAACTTTCCTATTTATCAGTTTTGTAACTTTGTATCGCTATAATTTCTGAATATAGTTTTTCTCGTCTTTCTACAACTTTCTTTTTTTTGTAATCGAAATTATTTATTTATAATTTTTTTCGATTTTTCTTTTTGTATTTTTTTTTACATTCAAATTAAATTTAAAATGCTATTTAATGAATGACAACACAAAGAAAAACGTTGCGGAAACTGGAATACGCAAGGCACGGAATGCTGATGTTGCAGGTTCGAATCCTGCCATTACCCTAATTTTTCTTTGTGTTGTCATTCATTAAATAGCATTTTAACTTTCTTTTTTTTTACGTTCTTTTGATGATCGACAACAATTTTATAGGTACTTTTATGCCTTTCGTTTCACGAGTGAAACCGTATTGCCCATAGACTTTACTTGTTACGGCCGTGGAACAAGGCGTAGAAACTGGGGTGCGATTCTTGAATCTCACCCGGTGACTAGAGCTCACCAAAATGGCCGAATCTCTATGAAAAACTGCTATTTTGGTGAGCTTTAGTTACCCAGTGAAATTCAAATGCCATTTTGAATCTCACCAGGTGACTAAAGCTCACCAAAAAGGCCGCATTACTATTAAAAACGGCCATTTTGGCGAGCTTTGGTCACCCGGTGAGATTCAAAAACCGCACTCCTGTAGGGCTCTACAGAACTCGATACGTAGCTCATTGGGTCTCTCTCTAACCCAGTAAGAAAGAGTCGCACTGAGTTACGTAGTGAGCACTGAAAACGCAAAGTGCTTTAATTCTACAACCTTAAGTATCTGGTAACGTTAAGTGCTAACTCGAGAGCCTATCTAAAGGTGTTAAGCCGTTTGTAGCTTAGTATCCAAAACGATCTGTAATGTACTATTACCTAAATTTCTAAATACGTACCTATTCGACGGGCTAAAAGGAGTCCCCCATTAGCGATCACTTACCGCCGCCATTTCTGTAATTTAGTCGAAGTGGCGCATCTGGATCGATAGCATGAGTAACCTCCTAAACTTTTAAAAATCTGCCGCGTTGGCCTCGAGCACCGAGGGTTCCGTACTAATTAATAAGCGCCGATCATGGCTTGGACGGAAAAATAAACTGAATTGAGTGACAAATTTAATTATGCCATTGGAAAACTGTTGCATCCATACATCGACATAGGT
Organism: Ditula angustiorana; assembly: GCA_963691745.1. Lineage (NCBI taxonomy): Eukaryota > Metazoa > Arthropoda > Insecta > Lepidoptera > Tortricidae > Ditula > Ditula angustiorana. Next base: position 1,092,733 of record OY829473.1, read on the forward strand.
CGCGGTCAGATTAGCAAGTGTAAATATAAGTTTGTAATCACAAAAAAAATGATTGCATTGAAATTGATTGCAGACTTGAGTGTTTGAAATTAGTTCCAACTTGATACCTCTATGCGTTCCTGAGAAAAGAGGTCGTAAAGGACAGACAACTAAGTGATTCTATACGGGTTCTTTTGTTCCTTTTAACAGACCTTAAAAACACTAAAAAATTTACACTCCTATTGCTGACGCTTTCGTCCTATTTTCTTCTCTGCAATAATCTTACAAACTCCATTTAATACTACCCGGAGTACAGCTGCAACTGACTTCAATATCGACTTGCTCAGCGTTTGTTATTATTGTAAGCCACAATTTAAGAGCTCTTAGACGACTTCAAGCTTAGCAAGCGTACCTATATCTTAATTGTAAAATGAAACTTATATAGTTTTCATCTGGTTCAAAATGTTATTTACCTCTTTTCTCTGTGTGAAACGAGCGTCAGCGAGTTTCATAAAAGGATCATGCGAGTGTTTTAAGGCCTAATTATATACAGTTGCGTACATTACTTCATCTACACACATATCACAACTGCAAAAAACCGTAACAGCAAAAAAACCAACAAACGAATGACAACATTAATGGCGGCAATTCGATCCATCCGTCAAGACTAACGTTTTTTTAAATCATAGACAAACGAAAGAAGTCCATAATCTCATGTCATTCGAGATCAAATGTCGTGCGGTTTATTTTAAAAAAACATACTGGATTGACGTTTCGTATCGATAACTGTCGTAATATCTATGGATACTAGAATAGAAACCCACTTGAAATTTGACATCTGTTCCTAATTTAAACTCATAACGTTACAGAAATCAGTACTGTAATGACCATTAAACTACAGATTTACCTACTACCACAGACAATAAAGTTGTCACAATAAAATTGGTTGTAATAATGTTGGTCATTTCCTACGGTTTTTGAACGCGTTATAAAGCACTTGTGACATGTGTATACATAAACTAGTATTATGATGCTAACCGTACCTTTATTATAAGTTTACAGGATTGGCCGATTTTCTTCTTTTCTTTATAATCTAATTTTGGCATCAGATCGACTTACGCTTGTTGTCTCCCGAACGAGATCATTTATCATCGTTCCGTCACTTCCGTCTTCGGCAAGCAACGCTCGCAGATCGGCCGATTTCAGATAAACCATATCGGCGAAATTGGGTCTGTCCTCAGCCCTTCTATACGGCACAGTACACAGATTTAAAACACATTTAAGCAAACTTTACTATGTTTAATATAAAAGAGCGACCCGTTCTAGCCTTGCGTGGGTACAATCCTAACTTATAGTATTATAAACGCGAATGTTTGCAAGTAATGGATGGAGGTTTGTTACTCTTTCACGTAAAAACTACTGAATGGATTTGGATGAAACTTGGAACACACTTAGTTTAAAATCTGGATTAACACAAAGGACACTTTTAATTTCGTAAAAATGCATAGTTCCCACGGGATAGCGATAAGTGAGTTATACGCCGCTGTGACGTCATGAGCAGCAAAGCAACTAATTCTAATTAATTAGTCCAGGAAATATTGCAGATTGCATGTTGGGTGCACGTTTGCTTGATTCAATTAAACATGTCTACGCGGACGAATAGGAAGGCAAACAAGCAAGTGGTTCACTTGATGGTAAGTGTACACCACCGCCTACAGACACCCGCAACATAGAAGAGATTTCAGATGCGTTGCCAACCAGAGGTCTAATATGGAATACCTTTTCTGCCAGTTATACACCGGCTATTTTGCTCTCCACGCCGGAACACAACGGTGCAAGCACTTCTGCTTAGCGGCAGGATTAGCGAGCAAGATGGTGGTAGCGATCCGGACGGACCTTGCACAAGGTCCTACCACCCGCAAAAGGTATCTCGGAGGCTCCTTGCCCTTAATATTTTTGAGGCCTGTAGTTTCTAAGATGGCGATATATAATCTGGTTAGATGTATAGATTTCCTTTCACTAGATCTCCCAAGGAATAGAATGGTGGCCCTATTATAACTGAGGGTTTAACCTGCTCAAAGGTTTATTGTGTCGGGTTAAGACGTTTAGTAATTGCGAGGGAGTGAAGCCGAAATCTGTCTCATTCATCTTTATCAGATATTTTTATTCTTACATTCTGTAGTCTGTAGATCTAGACCATTGACAACAAAATTTTGCGAAAAGAAATCCTTCTTACAGATTCTGAGATCTGTTTTTCTAATCATTTAACAATTATGTATGTTTTAAATGAGATTGCGTTACTGATAAAAAATTTGTCTAGTTCAAAATGTCCCACGTACAAACAGCTGAGGAAGGCCGTAGTGACTTTCTATGTATAGTCGACCAAGAAATTGCTTGACCACTTTTGTACCTTATCCCTTTGTAATACGGTCGAAAAGTGGTCAACCAATTTCTTGGTCGACTATACATATTGTTTCACGTTTGCACTCTATCAATTGATATTTTGGATACCGAATTTACAGGAACATCGTTTATTTAGTAGAAATAAAACAATTTTTAAACTTAATCATTTAATACAAATGTTATAAAAATAACATACCTATAGTTAATAACCTATAGTTGTACCAAAATATTTAATTAATAAATGTTTGGATACAGTTTTATCAACCATACTGGCGTCCTCAATGTATGGTTGATTTAGTTTTGCAAGCTTATCCGACCATAATCTAACCATTTATTAAGTATAGCAAAATGTATCTATCATCAAAGTAAATATTATTTTAAAATCAAATATTTGACGATGTCATTAAGCCATGCCAGATAAGATTGCTAAACTTTAACAATGCACATTTAATAATCAGAATTTGTTACTAATATAACAAACTGGTATTTTAATGCATTGCTTTCAGTTTGAAAACAAACTGTCTTGATATTAAGGCCTACTTACTACACCTGTGGCCTGATAAAGGAAATATCGACAGCGGAAATCTCAAATGTCGTAAAGGACGTCTCCTTTAATGTCACATACGACATTTGTGAATTCCATTGTCGATATTATTTTTATACTGGTAAAGCTTATCAACTTTTGGGAAGAATAAATATTATTAGACATCGCACAAGTATTTCCTAGTCAAAATTTTAATGTTACACTTAGGAATTGGTGAGCAAATTCCAAACTTAACAGATAAAATGTATCGGCACATACCACAATCAATAAAAGCACTTGAAAATTCTAAGTTGCATTGGTTTACAATGGAGTTGTCATTTTGTTATGCAAAATTTTGTACTTTTACGATGAAGTGTTATAAATTATTTTAAACTTTCGTGACTTTCACATGTATTTATAACGTCAGTCGGAACTTTAAAGCGATACAATTATAGTTGATTTACTTTTTTGGCCGTGGTGTGACTACCCGTGACCACGGCCGTTGCAACACGGTCGAAATGTCAATTCAACAATGATTTTATCGCGTTAAAGTCCCGATTGACGTTATAAAGAAGTATCATAATTGACAATCCTATTGTATCTATCACATACTGAGTAATCGTGTCAGTTCGTACATCATGAGACTTGTTTCTTAATCGTACTGATCGATACAGGCGTATCAAGAAGCGCAAACATTCCTAAATTTCGCAAGCCTGTTTACTATTCGTGATATCTTAAGCCGTGTTTGCTCCAACTGTGTGACATTCGAGTACCTTCTTAGAAATTCGTATTGAAATGAAAAGCATTTATTGCCCTCGCATAAAGGGTCTGAACGGGCCCGTAGGCATAGTAACCTCCTGAATCCCTTGTCAATCTCTCCTTTGAAATTTCCCTGGAAAATCCCCTTTTCCAAATGTATTAGTGTCTTGGTTTCGTTATATCGCGATTACGTTTTCTTCCTTTTGAAATACGCTGAATATTTTGGATTCTATCTGAAAATTGAATTCGATTTCAAAGACAAAAATCTGTTTTGATCAAACATTTAACAGAGAATTGGGTACCTATTTTTAAATTTCCGATTAGAATAAGCGGATATTCTCTTTGATTTAATCGCTGAATTAGAAAGTACTTTCATTTCGTTTGTGTCTTTTTACAAGTCGACATCAGTGGAATTACAATCATAAGGATTAATTCTATTAGAAGATAAACACAAAAACTTCTAAAAAATCGAAAAACTCAAAAAACTCTTGAGACACGACCGTTTTTACAGTGATCCAGATTTCTCCATGAACAGACACTAGTGATTTCAACTTTAAAAACCAACTCCAGCAATCCCAGGATACCATTTTTAAAGAAATTTGCTACTTAGCAGTTCAAGGGCATAAAGTTCCATATCTCCACCGAGCTCACCAGACTCGTCAATAGCTTCATCCAATCAGTAAGGATGTGGAACTTTAATCTCCCAGCCTCTCTAATTTGTATAAACTTCAATGTTCCCTGAACTGTCGGTATGGACGTTTATGACAAGTTGCATGGATCCCATGCCGGTTCCGGTGCCGGCGATGAGGTCCCGTGGCACCTCCAGTCCAGTGGTTACGCCGGAAACGGTAGCCAGGGAGCGAGTGGTGCGGGGGGAAGGCGCGGGGGCGGCGCACGCGCTGGCCAGCAGGAGGATGGCAATGGCCACCACGCCGCAGCCACTCCTGAAAGCGAATAAAAAAGGAGGTTAAAACACTGCAAAGTCAAGTGGTTGCCAAGTAGACGTTTTGTCGCTTTTGAACAAATCCAGTTGGAAACAGACACTTCGAACGAGATATGAGGAAATGAAAACTGTCAGAAGTTTTGGCCAAAGGTAATAAGAGTACTAATAAGTATTTGCATACTTGTTTGCAATGTATTTAAGGAACTGTTTTATTTTACGGACAGTTAAACTGGATTTGTTGAAACAGATTCCAATGTTAATGGTAATATTGGCAGTGGTCAATCATATACATTTTGAAATGAACACCCAAATGAATATTTTATAAAAGAAAAAAAATATATTAAAAAAATACTTTTTAGGGATAAAGTTACTAGTTTATTTATAGGCAGCAGCGAAAATAATAATTGTTTTAAGGTTCAACATTAAAAAACACTATTACGACTTGAAGTTTTTGGTGATATATTAACTAAGCTTAATTTCGACTTAGTAAAAAATTGTGAGTAAAAAACAAGGCCAATTAAATTTTCCACTCAAATTAGCGTAAAAGTCGTGGAACGCGGTAATAGAACTATCAGACCATAAAACATTTGACAAAATGAGACAATCTAATTTTTTCCGTCAAATATAACTCTACTGACCCATTGACCCTTATTTTGGTGGTATTTGGGAATATGGTATACGTAGTTCAGTTTATAAGTTTACTTACATGGCTGGCTGCGCGTGGGCACGTTTTCACACTTTTAAAACGTCAGATCTCAAGCGAACCGTCAGATGTACAGTGCATGAGTATAAGATAACGACATCTTGAAGATAATCCATATCGGTCTGATATGTCCCAACTGTTAGGATATTTCAAACAAGGAAGTATGGTGTTGTGTTAGAGTCGAGATTGCAGAAGCGTAGGAATGTGAAAGTTTAGATATTTTATCAATAGAAATGTTTCAGGTCGTGTGAACTCCTACACTCATGTAACGTTTGCTATTTTTTTAACAACCATCGTATGTCCAATAATATTCTCATTTACAAGGCTTTCTGTGGCATCAAATTCATCAAAACTGTAATTGTCGTCATAGTCACCTATGGTAAATATTTTTTTGCAGTATTAACATTGCAGCTGTAATCAAAGATTTAAAAAATGTTTGTCGCTATGCAAGTGACTAGACGAACTCTTTTGCATTTGGGCTCGTAGACTGGCAATAACTTTTGAAATTGAAAGCAAGTGAAAAGCACATGGAAATATGGAAACTCTAATTAATTACTTAAGATTTTTTGTCTTACCATTAATCTTTAGACAAATCAAAACTTAAAATAAAATACGATTTTATGCAGTAATAAGACTATTTAGTCTCCTGAGACACTAACAAACTAATTTACTACGGCAAGTTTTTTAAAAAGTTAATACTTGATATTAGTTTTCCTCTCTTTTTTCATAGAATAAAAATACAAAAAATTTACCTACCGGATTTTATCAGCAAACGTTTTGAACTATTGCAAGTGGTGGGTCGATGATACCTTCATTGGTGAGCTTGGTTCAGGCCCTGAAAAAGATGATCTTAGCTCAAAGAGTGGTTGCTCTGTAGTTAACTCTACCAAGGTAACTTTTCCAGTAATTGATAGGGACCAAAAAATTTAAGATACGGAATCAAGGAACCCTCAGTATACTAGTCTCGCACTTGTCCAGTTTTGTTAAGTAACCCCAAGCAAATCTGACGTGATGACATGTTTTTTTAAGATTTACTCTAAAATGAAGACACAGGCCCCAATAATCTTGACATGTTATTAGTAAAACCGATATAGAATACATACAGATTATGTTAACATAAACATAAATGTAACTAAAGGGACAGACAAATTTGTACCGTAAAATCTCTATTTTAAGATTGAAGATACAATTTTGATTGTATTATTGGATTTGAAAAGTATTTTTATGTAATAGATCGAAATTAAAACTGCGTGGGCGCTTGCGTTGAAACTGTACGAATAACAAATGTGCGTCCTTGCTTTAAAAAAAAACTCATTTTTATATCTTCAGACCCTGAAAACAGGGTGCGCGGGCGTGGTTTTGAATATAAAACATCATTAAAAATAACAAAAGGCTTAAGGGGGTTCGATTCCCATAGAAAATGTCGGTGCACCTTTTGAAGCTTCTAGGACATTAATTTGAACGGATTTTTTTGGAAATAGTTAGTTATGGATTAATTACTTACGTAAAACCAAACAAAGAGTTGCTTTACCGATCCTGAACTGCAGTAGGATCCAGGAAATTATGATGCATTTTACCGTTGTGGGAGTACAACCGCAACCATGTGTGTGTGATATCTTTAGATGGGTGCGTCAATTAGTGACAGTTAATATAGGTGAGTAAAAACCTATTGACAATTTCGACCAGTCACGTGACCACCTATTTAGTTCCGTGGTAACATTTACATGGGTAAAGATCGTGAAAGACCAAGTTCAAATCTCGTTGTATCTTTTTTTTTGTATTTTAAAATTTTCTTTTTTCAATGAGTTTTGCAAAGTAGGATATAGTCTTCCAAAGGAAATGATAAAACTATAATTTTTTTTTCTGATTTTGGATACAACGTAATATGACTCATTTTTATTACAATCTAAATGGAATAAACGTTCGTTTAACAAATAAAGAAACTGCCTTGAATAAAAGGATATGGACAAACTGCAGAAATATCTCAAAAAGGTAGAAATTTAAAGTTTACAACTATGTTAAATTTCATCCGGCTCACACGATTACTGTGGTACTTTTCCACAATAAATGACATGCTGATTCCTTCACAGGGATTGTCACATCTTTAAAATATTTACTGTGAAAAGGTTCCGTGCAGTGGTTCGCGGATCAAAACGGTGCAACTGTGCACTGTATCATACACGCAATGATACTATCCTTTATTTATTACAGAATAAAATTGCCCGCAGTATGGACTCTTATTTATTTCGTTTTACAATTATATTAGGTCGAGTGATAGGATTTTCTCCGACCTGAGAACTTTTTAATGAAACAAACCTTTTTATCAGATTCAGGCTGATATAAGGATAAAAATAAAAAATCTGTGGTCTATGACCTGCCAGAGGAAAAAAAATGTTCGATGACAAAGGGATTGTCTAAGCTATTGCGATGCTGTTACACTATTTACGTGAAAGAAAACCCAGAACAATTTGAACATTTTCCAGTTCTTGGTAAGTGATCTCAAAACCAGCAACCCTAAGATACATATTAATTTATTGCCAGTTTTTAGGTCCCGCCTCTCTCGCTTTCCAAATCAATCAATTAATCACTATTTAAAAAGTGGTAGCTCAAACTGCAACTAGCAAACTGAACTGGTTAGAATCTGACTCTATCACACTAAAACAAGACTTCCACGATTTCACGGTGGACGCTGTGGTTGTCCCTCATTGCTGCGACTAGATCTCTTCGTCGTGCTCGAACTGACCTGCAACAGCTGGTCGCCTGGTACGCCTCGGGACGACGACAACAGGTCAAACGTTATGACGTTTATACTGTGGAAGATGCCGAACGGCCCTTTGCGGGAAGCCACCTGCGTCGAATATCTGCCATGATTTCGTCTTACCTAGAGCCCCTAAACGTATAACTATGCAGCAATAAGAAGAAGCTTTTATGTTGGGGGCTTGGCGCCTTGTCTATGATAAAAGCCATCGTGTACAAAATTACAGAAAAGACAGGTGACCAGAGGCGAAGTTCGTTGCCATCACTGATCATTAACAGTGATCATAATTCATAGGTCTGAGGGCCTGGCCACATACGACGGCGTGTTGTATTGTACAGGCGCGAAAAAAAAAAATTGTGGGCGAACCCATTTCTTTCTATTATGGATCAGGATTGGAGTAATTTTAAGAGGAAATACGAGGTGTTGAAAATAAGTGAACACAAATTTTTCGAGTACTTTAGAATGTCTGTATCAAGATAAAATATATTGTAATCTCCTTGTATTCAAAAGCAACACGTATTTAGAGAACCTGTGGGACCTTTGAAAATGTTAGGATTAACTATAACTACTATAGCTGAGTTTCTTGCGGCGTTTCTTCTCAGTAGTATCTTCGATTTTCTGAAGCGCTAGTAGATTCAGACATGTAAAAGAGCCTATATGGCCAACTTGCAAAATAAATTTTTCATTTTCATTTTCATAAGGTACGCGGTATAGCTGTACGAAATGAAAACATGTTTTACTCGATTGCCGCCAGAAGGGAGGGTTATATGTTTTTCGAGTGTAAGTGAGTATGTATGTATGTAAGTATGTATGTATGTAAGTATGTATGTATGTATGTATGTCTTTTCTGTGCCATGCGCTGCACCCTAAACGGTTTGATGGATTTTGATTTGTGAGGTGTCGTTGGATTCGTCTTGATTGGAGGGGTGACTAAGCTATGTCAATATTAACCGGCTCACCTGGCAATTTGTCATCTACTACTTCTTTTAAGCTACAATATGCATACAAGTGTAAAACTGGCAAATGGCTTCCCTGGTGGTAAGTAATTCTCCTAAATGCTTCACCTGGTAATCTGTAATCTACTGCTGCTTCTAAGCTACAATGAGCATACAAGTGTAAAACAGGCAAGCGGCTTTCCTGGTGGTCAGTGATTGTCCTAAATGCTTTACCTAGTAATTTGTCATATACTACTGCTCTTAAGCTACAATGCGCTTACAAATGTAAAACAGGCAAGTGGCTCCCCTGGAGGTAAGTAGTTTTCGTAACCGCCTTACCTGCTAACTTGTTATCTACCACTGCTCCTAAGCTATAATGAGCTGCGGCACCTCGGCCGCTTGCTATAATTCGTCACATACAATTCTATACAATTAATCGGAGCGCGCAGAACGCAACGCCCCGGACGCACGCTTCGGGCGCCTGCTATGTTTTGTCCTCCTCGTATTTCCTCTTAAAATTACTCCCATCCTGATTCATAATAGAAAGTAATGGGTTTGACCAGAACATTCTTTTTATTTGTCTTTTCGCGCCTGAATAACACGGCGTCGTGGTACAACGCGGCGCCCCACCGTGCACCCGCTCAGTACGGCACCGCGCGGTGTATTTCCACAGCGCGGACCGTAAATATGCACGGTAAAACGGCGCCGCGCCGTTTCACGGTAACGACTCCGCGCCGTGGACATGTGGCCAGGCCAGATTTCAGGTTTTAGTTATAGTATTATTTAAGTTGTTAGTTTACTTTTATTTCAAGTTTTTAGTTATTTTTCTGTTACTTATTTTTTAAATTTGCTTTTGTATTTAATGTTTCAAGTGTCAGATAATCTAATAATATTAAACTGTCATTTTAGATTTATAGCTTCGTTAATTGAAGGGACAAAAGGAAGAGGAAGACCCAGACTGACATATTTTGAGCAAGTGGAAGAAAATTTTTGAACCGCGTCGTATTGGAACATCAAACGGCTGGCGGAGAAGAAAGAAGACTGGCGATTACTGACAGGACCTGATGATAAACGGTGAAGGGCGGGATGGTTTTTTTTTTGCAAGTTTTATTTATCTGTTTTGTCACAAAATTTACCTCATATTGGTATGAAAATAGTATTAAAGTATACAAACAAATCCCTTTTATATAAGACCCCACTAGACCATGTACCTACAAAGCTCTCAAATTATTAATGAAAAGAGTAATGTCGTATTTTTTAAACAGGTCACATGGAGTATCAAAAGAAATAAACACATTTGATTCAGGCTGATCCAAACAGTGTATTAAAAAGTATAAGCTTCTTCAGAAATTATTCGTTACGGACTTATCAAAAGAGCCTGTTGTATTTTGTATTGTACCTCGTACAAGGCACTTCCTAAAATGACCACTTCCAGTTGTGACCCCATCCTAAATACTATTATTTCATAAAATGACTTCCTGATATAAACATTTCCTGATTTGATCACTTTCCAAAATGAGCATTTCTCGGTGTAACCACTCCCAGTATTTCATAGCGCGACGTGACTTGACTACAAATCTACTAGTGACCCGCTGTTGCTTTGTTCCAATTTCATAGGTTTTCTCAGACTACAAAAGTATTATGATATGGTGCCTGCCTTACAGGTTGAATTTTTAAAACTGTTATCATTTTTGGGTGGCATACCAAAAAGTAAAAAGGAAAGTTATTGGTGCGATTCGTTCCGTCCGTCTGTCCATCCGTCTATCTGTCCATCTACCTGTCAAAGCGACATATTTTAGTACATTACTAATGCTATATATTTGAAATGTTGAACAGATTATAAAATTTCCTTACTCAACCGTATTGCTAGTCAAAAAATTAAGAAACATACTTTCGGTTCATCTGAAAATGTGAAATGTATGTCTCTCGATGCTCTCATTTCCTTATAACACTAGTCAGATGGAGCCGCATGCATTTCGGCTAGTACGGAGAGATAAAATAGATTATGTTCAAAGAGAAATACCGTTTTAATAGTAGTAGTAGCTTAATCAATTGAGTATCATTAGCTGAGAAATGGTTTTTGTTGATGTTGAATATAAAATTTGCAGGTACTTCAAGGTCATAAATAAAAAAATAATATCATAAATCGGTCATATCGGGAAGTGACTACAAGTGTTCATATCGGGAAGTAGTCTCATAAGGAAGGGATCGCCTCAGAAAGTGGTCATATCTTGACCTGATCATATCGGAAAGCGGTCATATTAGGTGTGGTCTTCAAGCAAAATCATCTTGATTTGTCGTTTCAGAAAGTAATTAGTTTTAACAGAAAGGGTTAATTTTTTTAAAAAACTTTTTATAAAAAACGCCCAATTCTGGTACCAATATCGGAATTCTAGAACAGAATGTCCAATGTCACTAACCACTGGACTTCTGAAAGGCGAGATTTTAGCCTGTGGCAAAAAAAAGACTTAAAACAAAGTAGGATGGTCAGAATATTACCAATTAATAGGCTTACGTAGTCATCCATACTATATTATTAATGCGAAAGTCTGCCTGTCCGTCTGTCTATCTGTACGGCTTTCGCACTGAAAATGAAAATGAAAATGAAAAACATTTATTTCCTTTTTAGTTTTTTCACAATAATGTTAAGGTTGAGACCTCCTAGTAAGTATAGAGATACTTGTGACAGGAAGTCCCGCTCTTCTATAACTGTTAGTCATTATTTTAAACAAAGGAAGACAGGAAAAATAAAAGAAACAATAAGAAGTAATAATAATAACTTAACTTAAATTACACATTTTGGGAACTATGAGTCGCATAGACTCAGACCAAAGTTTGCCATATAACAATAAATATGTACTTCGATCTGTGTAGGTGATAGTGCGCATGTGTTAGTGTGTGTGTGTGTGTGTGTGTGTGTGTGTGTGTGTGTGTGTGTGTGTGTGTGTGTGTGTGTGTGCCTCGTGCGTGTGTGATTACTGGCGATTTAGTATAATATATTAGTATTTCGCACTAAATGTCCTTTAACATAAAATCACCGAAATTAAAAAGCCTATAACGGAAGTAACTATTTCGGTACTGTAAGGATAGGAATGAGGAGGAGGAATGAGGCGTTTTACAATTTGAGGGGTCACTTAATAGAATGTACTCTCTTAAATTAGTATGATACTTTATAAAGTAATAACTCAGTTTCTTCATAACTCAGCTGTTTTAACCAATCGATAATGGCTTGCTTACACTTATAGTATTGTAGTTCATATATGCCAATTTTATTATTTATGGCGTTGTATAGATATGCCGATTGTGCAACATACTGTCTTTTTGCGAACATGGATTTATATTTTGAGAGGGGGGCAACCCTACATTTTCGTCTACGATTTAAAACCATAGGTTTATAGACCAGTGTTCTATGTAGTTTCAGAATTGCGCTTAGGATATACAGTTTTCTCATTGATAGTTGATCACTAATATTATACAATTCTTTCGTTGGAAATCTGAATGGCTTAAAGTACATTACCTTCAACAGGCAGCGTTGTCCTCTCTCAACCTCTAGGAACTTACTTTTGTTGCCCCCCCCCCAAACGCTTATACAATAGTTCATAACAGATTGTGAGAGTGTCATATAAAGTTGATTTAGGAGTTTTTTTGAAGCAATATGTCTAAGTATTTTAAATAACCAAATTAATTTTCTTATTCTAGTATTGACATATTCAATATGTATATTCCATGACAAACGCTGGTCCAACATAACACCAAGATATTTGGTAGAGTTAACCTTCTCTATTTCCTTACAGTCACATTGGCGATTGTTAGTTCGATTACAGGTATGTATTTTTAATCTCAAGTTACAATCAGGTTGATTACTATTATACTTGCTGAAACATATGTAATTAGTTTTATTGATGTTGAGAGTTAGGAGGTTACGGTTTAGCCAAGACATTATCTTGCAGAGCTCCAGCTCTGCCGTTTCAAAAACTGACTTCCATGACTGCCCTTCAAAGGTTATTACAGTGTCATCGGCGTAGGACAGGATGTGTCCATGTTTTATTGTAAGATTAGTCAAGTCATTTATATATATTAAAAATAAGGTGGGTCCAAGAACGCTCCCCTGTGGGACGCCAAATGTGATTTCGGTTTCATGACTGGTGTACTCCCCTATCTTTACTTTTTGTGTTCTTCCCTGTAAGTAGTCACTGAGCAGTCTTAGCGGAAGCCCTCTTATGCCTAAACGTTCCATCTTGTGTACTAGAGTGGGGAGAGAGACGGTGTCAAATGCCTTTTTTAGGTCTAAAAATACAGCTATACACTTCTTTCCAGAGTCAAGTTTGCTAGTAATTAAGTCTGTCAGTGCTAGTGTTGCATCTTCGGTCGATTTGTTTTGTCGGAAACCAAATTGATAGTCTGAGAGGATGTTAAATTTGTTTAAATATGATATAAGTCTTTTATTAATCAATTTTTCAATTACTTTAGAAAATGCAGGAAGGACTGAGATGGGTCTATAATTATTTGCATCGTCCCTCTCACCACTCTTGTACACAGGGGTAACAATTGACTGTTTAAGCGGTGCAGGAAAGACTCCATTATTAAAACAAAGGTTAGCCAAGTGACTCATAATAGGGGCAACATCAGCTACGACTAGCTTTAAAAATTTGGTTGGTATGCCATCCCACCCAGGAGCACTGTCAGATTTTAGGCCCATAACAATTTCCATAACTTCCTTGGGGTCAGTATCAAAAAGAACAAATGATGATGATGTCGCTCTATCCAGCTGGTCTTCTATAGAGACCCTGTACGCACTTAAACTACTGAGTCGATTTCGATAAATTTTTGTACAATTATAGTTTCATACATAATAATACAGGGTACTTTTGACATGAAACGTCTTTAATTTGGACATGAGGGGCTCACAATGCAAAAACCATGTCTGAACGAAATATGTTATGATTAGATCGCTTATTACTTTAAAAATATTGCACATATATGTAGACAATATTTTATTTAATCACATTTTTTCTTCACTTTGTTTTCTAAAACTATAACGTTATGTATCGTCAGTGACATACATTTATTTAGCTCATAATATTTTACTATCATGATTTATTTTAGATTTATAGCTTCGTTAATTGAAGGGATAAACGAGAGAGGAAGACCCAGATTTACGTAATTTGAGCAAGTGGAAGAGAAGTTTCGAAGCACGTGGTATTGGTAGATCATACAGCTGGCGGAGAACAAAGAAGAGAGGCAATTACTGAGAGGACCGATGATAAACGGTGAAGGGCGGAATGGTATTTTTATTGGAATGTTTAGCTACCTATTGTGTCGCACACTAGACCACATATTTGTATGAAAAATTGTTTTTAAAAGTACAAACAATATCCTTTTAGATAAGACCCCACTCGAACGCATTAGTACTAGAGATTGCAAACCGGGCCCGCCCGGGCCCGGTGACCTTTTAGGCACCCACCGGGCCCGACCATTCTTACGGGGCCCGGTCACCGGACCTGGTAAGTAAACCGCGGCGCGCTGCGCGGGAGCGCCAACTCGTAGAATGTACGTTATTAGTTTTGTTTTTTTTTTTACTATGTGTTCAAATAGACACTATAAGGAGTAAAGAGAAAGCTTGCTTGTTTAAACTTATAAAAATAAATAAATTACTGATACGAATGTTACCTTTCCGCCCATAAGTAAAAGTAATCAATTCTGTAATAAGTGTGATTTTGAGACTTGAGTGAGACTGATTATTGTGATAATTGTTCATAAGCCAGTTTGAAATAAACATCAACCTTGAATCATTATTTTTCCATTCATATACAGGGTGTAATCGTTAAGTGTAGCCAGGCGATTATTCAGTAAATTTAACAGATATCAGAAAACTTTAAGCTGATGTCGAATTTACATTACCCAATGAGTAAAATTACATTAATAACTTTTTTTAATAAAACCAGAAATATCCCAAATATTAACTTCAAACCCTCCCATACATTTAGTACGCCGTTCGTTGAAAGACAATATAAAGCCTAGTCATTTCACCATTATAAAATGATTCATGAATTGTTTTAATACAGTTTATTTGCGTAAATAATGAATTTTAAGCACTTTTCTCTTACGACATTATTTGAGGCTGCGTGAGACTTACGGCCGCAAAGGAGAGTTTGAAGTAAATATTTAGGATATTTCTAGTTTTATTTAAAAAGTTATTAATGTAATTTTACTCATTGGGTAGCGTACTCTCGATATCAGATTAAAGTTTTCTGATATCTGTTACATTAACAGAATAATCGCCCGACTACACTTAACGATTACACCCTGTATAGAAAATTTTCGTAAAATATTTGAAAGGTTTCATCACTAACACACAACCCGGCCGGGCCCGGCGGACCCGGCCGGGTTGGCGACGAATGCAACCGGGCCCGGCCGGGTTCAGAAACATACCGGATTGCATTCTCTAATTAGTACCTACTGTATGGTATTGTGGTTCGTATAAGGCACTTTCTTAAATGACTGCTGCCAGATGTGAACTCTTACCAAATGCAACAATTTTATAAAATGAAGTCCCGATATGAACATTTCTTGATTTGACCACTTTCCACAATGAGCACTTCTTGATAAAATCACTCCCAGTATTTCATAGCGTGACGTGACTTGACTACAAATCTACTAGCGACCCGCTGTTGCTTTGTTCCAATTTCATAGGTTTTTTTCAGACTACAAAAGTATTATGATATGGCGGTGTGCCTACCTTACTAGTTGAATTTTTAAAACCGTTATCATTTTTGGGTGTCATACCGAAAAGCAAAAAGGAAGCTTATTGGTACGACTCGATTCGTCCGTCCGTCCATCTGTCCATCTATCTGTCATAGCGGCATATTTTAGCACAGTACTAATGGTTTCTATTTAAAATGTGGAGCAGAAATTAATTTTTTTTTGTTATTCAACCTGATTGCTAGTAAAAAAATTATTATCGGTCATATCGGGAAGTGACTACAAGTGGTCATATCGGGGAGTTATAAGGAAGGGGTCTCCTCAGAAATTGGTCATATCTTGACGAGATCATATCGGAATGCGGTCATATTAGGTGTGGTCTTCAAGCGAAATGGTATCATCTTAATTGGTCGTTTCAGAAAGTTATAGAAAAGCGTTCGGATTAGGGGTAGTTTTAAGAGGAAACGGTTTTATCTCGGATGGGTAATTTTAGAAAGTAATCAGTTTGAATCGAAAGGGTTAAATTACTTAGTTTTTTATAAAAAAGCCCAATTCTGGCTGGTAGCAGTTCCTAAGTTCTAGTTCTAGATGTCCAATCTCATTGGCCCCTGAACAGCTGAAAGCCTGGATTATGGGCATGTGACAAATATTCTTGAACTGCAGAGCGGTCATGATATGGTCACTTTTGTGGTTACTAAGCACGGCGCCTATTTTAATACATTAACTATAACCACAGCAATTCCATGGGGATGAACACCGGCAAAATGCTTGGATATTTTTTCGGTACCAAGTAATTAGCTGTTTGTTGTTGTTGTTGTTAGCTTCGTAAGTGAACCAAAACAATATCACATTTTTGGTTGCCTCATTTAATTTAAAAAAATAAAAACGTAAAATGTCATAAAATGTTTTTATTTTTTACAATTATATGGCGCAACTAAAAAGTCTAATGTTATTTGGGGCACTAATTACTTTGTAATGTAAAAATATCCAAGCACTTTGCTGCAATTCATCCAGAGGAAATTGTTGGACAGATTCAAAAGAAATTATATACGAAAGACAGAATATCAACAGTTAAAAATCTAACATAAACATAACTAATATTATAAATGCGAAATTCCGTCTGTCTGTCTATTTGTCTGACCAGCTCTCACGCGTTACTGGCTTAGTCTATTTATATATTGACACCTGCGAATGGATGCAGGGTGACTTTTTCTTTTTAAAATGTTCAAGTTTTTTTAATTACCCAATTTTATTTGTAAACTCGTTAATTTATTTCATTATTTGATCGCGCGATCGTTATAGAACCCAAGTAAATGTTGTTCTAAATAATAAAAATGTAACTTATCCATTTTATAAAAAATACGAGGACTACCCTAACACTCCACCGGTGCGTAGGTATGTCAATCTCAACAAATAGGCCTAGTTTCAGTACTGCTTTATTTATAAACTATGTCTATAGGCCTATTGAGCCTGAAATGAATTGATTCTATTCTATAATGGGGGTGGACATTGGGAAGTGGTCGTTTTGGGAAGTGGTGAATTTATTTTAGGAAGTGGTTATTAACTTTCATAATATAAAAAAATCAGTACCTACAGTTCTTTGCAACTTTAGCAACAAAGTGTCATGACTCCATTTTTGAAAACAGAATGTTGCATCTTTCACACTATAGTTGGTGTGTCACAAGACATAATAGCTAACTGCTACCTGACAAGTCAGGCAGCCAAGGCCTTCCAGAATGCCCGTGAGATTCCGCGTGACGTCGAAGGCGCATTCTATCTTATTCATGTATTCTGTGATATTATTCAACGATGGCTAGGCGTTTAGTTAGCTGTTGTCTTTGGGTTTCTATCAACGGTGCATCATACGTGTCTTAACTATTATTTTCCTTAGGATTATCATGTGTCTCAACAATAAAAATGCATTACATAATTACCACTTTTCTAGTTTTATTATCTCACAGACTCATAACAGCCCATCTTTTTCATTTCTCTCAAAAGCAGCGTGCCTAAACAAAGTGGCATTGTTGGCGTTGACGTTCTGGTAGAAATAACAACATTGTGCGGTTGACGCCAAAGACTGTTTACTGTTTTCCACCTTATTGCAATGGAATAAGTTATAAAGTGTTTGACGTCGACGGTGTAGTCAGCCAAATTGAACTCTGGGTCTCTAGAGAACTAGTAGCAATGAATGAAAGCAATATTATTAAGACATTTACTATAAAAAGTCATTTTGACATTTATTGGTAAAGGTTCTCAGAATTCACATTGATTGTCTGCACAGACTCGATGTAAGGGTGGCAAAAGCAAAATTCAAAAAATATTTTGATTAGACATACCTACATTCACGCTTCAACACCAATTGTATGTACCTTTCTTTGTTGAGGTTCAATCGGATTTATAAAATATCATATCATCCATCAGGGTCCATTTAACATACTCAAAAATATGAACGACCGCTCTTATAACAATGTATAATTAAAGCGTTGGTAAGTATATACTTTTACACATGACCGTATCAGAGATTCGCAAAATACTTAGTCCATATAAGACATTTTTCAACTACCGGCACTTTCACTCGCTCGCATTGAGTAGTGCGACACAGTAAGAGTATGAAAAAACTCATAATCATAGGTCATAGGTTAGGTTACAATAACCCCAAGCTATATCAAGGCTCATGAGCTTTGGGGGCCATGGTCAGATAACCCAGTGCCCAGTAGCGGAGTTCCGTCGACCCCACCCTGAGGAACAGAACATCCTTGTGCTCCTACCAGCAGTAGCACTAGAAAATGCTCAAGAGTGGTTATCATTCGATAAACGCAAAGTAGAAGATTAACGTAGGCAGCCGGTATAAATATTTGTGGGAGATTCTGATATTTTGTGAGTTTAGTATTTGGAGAGTCAGGTATTTTGCGAAACTGGTATTCATGGACGTTTTCTGTGGGTAATCGTAACTCCACATGACTTTTTTTTATAAATAAATAAACTTCACTGTTTTGGTCGTACCCCGAATCTGGTATTTAGTGAAGAAAGTATTCTACTCAAGGGAGCTCCACCTCTGCCACGATGCTTCAGCTTATCAGCGAGTGGAGAAAGTTCGGCTTTTATGTAAGTATGGTAAGTCCTACCTACTACGGTCTGACGACGAGTGGAAGGCTCCTGTAAGTCTCTATTTTCCACTATACGTTTGGTTTTGCTTTCGTACAGGAACCTTCCGCTCAATAGTCGGGCTATTGCTAGCTCAGGAATCTATGCTAACTATATAAGTAAGGCTCTTCACAAAGACCAATTCTGTATCCAACGTCTTACCGCATCAGACCGTCGAAAATATTATCGGTCAAACCTATGGCAGTCAGCGAGATAAGCTTGGTGGTTATTTAGGTACAGGTACCTTCTATCAGGAACCATAATCCTTAGGATCAGTCCTTCGGTCGACTTATGGTAACCGACCCTGTAATGACATCAGTAGGTCACTAAAGCCAGCAATCATGAGGCACTGGTATTTTAACAACAAAAAAGTTGTAAAGATTTCGAGTAAGGAGTACCTAGGTGTGATGTGTATGATTGATATCACCTAAAAACGTTACAAAGACTTTATCTGAGTTTAGCACCAAAGTCTTTCATGGTCACCAGTTTTTACTACGATAATCACAATCACACTTGTGGGTCTTTATATCTTAGACTTGAAAGCCTGAAATCATAAGAGATGGCTTTTCTGGTCTACACAAGTAAAACTAATAAAAGTTATGTATTTTAGTCATTCGTGTATTCAGGTATACAGAAATTAACAACACGATACAAATATTTTATATCAGTTTTATTGCAGTCTGAAAACGTACGCCAACTAGCTAGCTAACTGCCGCGAAAGATTGTCGCTAGCTGGCGCTGTATAGTTGCATGTGTGTGTGTGACGATAGTGTCTGTATACGCTCGTAAACAGATTCTGCATTTTTTCTCAGGACTGGCACAACAATACCTTCCAACTGTGAAGTCAAAAAATCAACCGTATTCAGATACCTACGGTAACAAAAAAATAATAAAAAAACAGCGATAGGTTACGAAAAATTACGAAAAAACCGTAATTTTTTTTACAGCGCCATCTAACGGGACTTTGTTTGAGAGCGACCCTAGTCGGTCCCCCTTAAGGCATCTTATTACTGTGGTAGTTGAAAATTACCCTTTATGTGTGAAGTCACTCTTACAGTAAAAAAGTTTGAAAATGCCGCGGATGTGAGTGCCAATTTTTATAGGGTTAGTAATTATTGCCTTTGCCGTAAGTAAATAAAAAATAAAAAACAGTGACGTTCTATAATCTAGTAAGACCCTTTAGTTTTGTAAATAATGCCACCAAAATTTGTCAAATAATGAAGATAAAATGTTTAGAAGCTTAAGGAGGTTACATCACGATTGCTAATCATCTTTTGGGAACAAATGAAATGAAATGAAATACGTTTATACGTTAATACAACAGAAACGACTTTCAAGATATCATCATGTAATTTTTTCAGTTACCTTTCTAATCAAGCTAATTTTATGGCTTTTAATTTTATGTTCAAGGCTCATGTCAGCCTCTGCTTAAAAAATATTTGAAAGAAAAAAAACCTCAAATCAGAACTTTCATATTGCTTTCTGTATAAGTACACATTTTCATAATGAAAAATAATTCAGTACCTCAGTATTCCGCATTCCCTTTTTTAATCCAATCCAGTATTTCTTTGTAAAATAAAACAAAACCTTGTATTTAGTTGGTTTCACTCCTAATCTAAACAAGCAACAATAGAAACAAAGCACTGACAAATCTCGTCTAAAAACTGCCTTTGCACATTAAATTTCTCTTAAGACTTTTTCACGGATATTATTCAGAACGGCACTTTGTGAAATCCCGGGTAAATCCTTCTCTTCCCTTTGTTATTTATTACGTTTGAATTAAAATTACCTTCAGTTAAACACGGCAGGCCTGTCTTTTGGACAAATAAACTTTATCACGTATCATATTCCGCGAATAAATGGAGGATAGGCACATTGGCATTGCGAGCATCTCAAGCGATAACGTTTTTTTAATAGTACACCGTTTGAGGTTTTTATCTTGACATAGCGAACGCACCAGAACTCTATTTGGGTTCCCTTGGCGAACTAAAAATCCCACCTGGCCGGTTGTGGGCGCCTATGTAATTATCTTACCATATATGGTGTGATTGTACCATTTTGTTGTATTAGAATGAGACGCGTAACAGGGATATTTTTAAAATCTCATATAAGTTCTCAAAGTATTTTTATGTATCGAAATAAAACGCTTCAAACGGTTTATATCGCGTGTAATGTAACGAATCTGATTTCCGAAGTTTTGAGCTCTTTTCAGGTCTTTTCAGGTATTTTTATGTAACTAGAGTAAGTGAAGCAAATAAGGTTGTATGTCCGGATCGTAGCAAGAGGAATTCCGTGGTCTCTACATACCCTTCCGGGAAACCGACGTGACTTTGTGTATGCATTAGTTTAAATATTTGATATGTGCCTCTGATATTTTCTAACAACACCGGGTTTGATTTTATGTCTATCACAATGACAACTCTTCAAAACGTTGAAAATAAACAATAAATAAATTTTATTGACATTTTTAATGCTAAGACGTGTATTCTCTATTTACTTATCAATAAATTAATTGAATTGAATAGGCTCACATTAAATACTTCATTATTCACTATTACAAATAAAAACTTGTTACATAATGTCTACATATTTGTAACCACAATCGTCTTAGCTTTTTTTTATTTTGCTTAGGCGATTCTGACAGTACTGGGCAAAAGCCACTGTCCCTAAACCTTCACATCTCCCTGTCGTCGGCTATATCCGGCCAATCCTTCAATTCCGAAGTAGGTCTTAGCTTACACGGCAAAACTTTTGTGATTGCAAAAACAGCTACGGAACCATTTAAGTATATCAGGTTTTAGCAACATCATTTTGCCGTATCAAACATCAATCTTACCTGAATTTATCCGACCGATGTCAATTCATTACTTTGACTATCTTGATGCGCTGGCTTCGAATTTAGTGTAAATAATTTTATTTTATTTAAATTCTCATTATTCTGCCTAATATTGTTAGTTTTATGCGTATTGTTATTATTATTATACTATTACGATTTCTTACGCGCTCACAAAGTGTGAGTCGCGACCCCTCGTTGGGTAACGAAGCAATTTTAGAGCGATTTTACGAAAGTTTAGAGTTACGTTAATAGTAAAATGAGACTAAATATTGATCTTATCTAAAGTGCCCTTCTCTTGTAACAACCGTAAAGCAATATCATAGGGCAAAATACCAACGTTATTTTTAAACTGCAAGACATGAACTGAAATATTCTCATTATTTTAGCTAAGGTAAGGATCTTTGGGGTTGCTAAGAGCTTTTTTGAGTGTTTTAAGAGCTGTGGTCAGGGCCGGATCTGCCTTATAGCTTTTTGGGCTTCAGCCCAGAACCCCGTTCAAGGGGTTCCCAGCTAAGTCAAGTCAAAGTCAAAAGGAGACGATAATGCGAAAAAATCCATAA
This sequence comes from Ditula angustiorana, assembly GCA_963691745.1. Lineage (NCBI taxonomy): Eukaryota > Metazoa > Arthropoda > Insecta > Lepidoptera > Tortricidae > Ditula > Ditula angustiorana. The sequence continues at coordinate 1,114,978 of OY829473.1, forward strand.
TTTTATTTATTTGAGTAATTAGGTGGGCCTCTAAGTAGTATTAGCCCAAGGCGCCCTAAACTGACGGTCCTGCCATGGCCGTGGTCCAACTACGTGCAAAAATTGATGCTAGCTAAATAAGACGGAAATGTAAACCTATTAGGTTAACAGCTTAGATTTACTATAACTTCTGATTCTCTTGTCCTCAGATTATATGGACTCCTTATGCAAGGACCATTTCCTGCAACGCCAGTACCGCAAGCTCGACGGCGGCGTCCTCTGGTCAAGGAACGAACGCAACCTCGACTGCACGGTGACGTTCCAAACGCACAGCATCCTGCAGCGGTTCATACTGCACTTTGACTTGCTGCAGCTGGACTGCAATGACCATCTTTACGTCTACGATGGCGCGCATGACACTGCGCCACCCAAGGTGAGTCATTTTCATTTGGAGAAGTTAGTTTTCAAATCAAACCTTATTCGGCTTTGGTCTAACTTAACCTTTAAAAACCTGCTAATTCCTGGGCATTAGCTCAGCGGTCAGTTAACTATTTGACATGATTCTTAAAGATTAACTTTAGCTCTTTCAATAATTTATGGTCCATTGAGTTTTGCTACAGTTAAACAACGGTTCCATGTGTGAGATGGGATGCTCCAAACTGTGACTCCGTCATTGTTAGTAGAAGATCGTTGATTTCTTTCTTAACTGATGTACCTCTTGCTGTGACTTAATATGTATGGTCGGTCTCAATTGAGGCTAATAGTTGCTTATTGGTTTGATCTCTATAAACAACAGCAGCACTGGCCATGCCTCAACAGCCTCCGTTGAACGTCAGTACAATGTGACGAAAACAATTAAGAACCAGACAAGTTAATTTCCTCGCAGCCGATAAAAATGCTGGTCATTGCAGTAAATTAAAAGTTGCTCTAATTTATATAGACGACGTTGTAGTTTTGCAATTAATTAAAGGAAAGTGAAGTTCTTAAGTTATTGATGGTCTTAGTTTGACTAGTTTAGCGGATAAACTTGAGAAGGTTGGGCCTGCTTATTTCCAGTGAGAGATAGTAAAAAAGAGACCTTGTAAATTTTTGTTTTATAAAGTAGGAAGGCAAACATTCGAGTGGCTCACCTGATGGTTAGTGATCACCACCGCCTACAGACACCCGCAAAATCAAAGAGATTGTAATTGCATGCCAACCCAGAGGGCTAAGATGGAATACCTCTTGTGTCAGTAATTGCACCGGTTGTCTTGCCGGAACACAACAGTGCAAGCGCTGCTGCTTAGCGAGCAGCATGGTGGTAGCGATCCGGACGGACTTGAACAACATCCTACCACCCGCGAATATTGATATAAATACACTAGATGTATGTGAATAATTCCAATAGAACCAATTTTAATACATGGCAACCACGCCCAGCCCATGACGCTTCGACCAAAACATTGATGTAATGTATATTTTCGAGACAAACTCGTGTGCAAATTCTATGAGTGACAGTCGTAACAACTATCTTCCTTTTTATAGTGCGACAAATTCATCTGCGACATTGAGAAACAGTGAAAAATTGCGTTTCATCACAAGAACTTAATTTCCTTACCGTCGCTACCTCCTGTTTGAAGCAAGATCTTTAATATCGCTCCTAATTTGGCGGCATTCTTAGACGTCTGAGCAATTATCCCGGTAAATCCCGATTATCGCCGAGCACTTCCGATCGTTTGCAAACCGCCACGATTATTCCCGGACACGGTTAATGGAATCCTAACGAAGGCGTTGGATGACATTCGCGCAATGTGCTGCATTTAATTAATAGTAGAAAGGAATGCGGCAGTATGTAATTATGAATGTGTATTATTTCATGTGATCTTGTGAAAGGACTACAATCTCAATACTGATATTTTTATTAAAGAAAGAAAGAATCATTTATTCAGCGCAAAACAAATAAAATTGCAACCTTGCGTTGTAAGGGACCACCACCTCTATTTCTAACTACAGTTATATAATAAAACATTTTGTTTTTGATTTTTTGATTTTGAGCTGGTTTTTAGTAAGTTTCTAAACTTAAAATAAAAGAAACTGAAATTAGAATCAACACATAAAACTTAAACCTATTGTGTGACATCACAAAACTAACTGAAAAGATCAACAATACCGCAGGATTCGCTCATTCCATGGCTGTATTCTAAAATGATAGACTTTGAGCAGATTCTAATTCCAGAGATGGCATACTTGACGTACTAAAAGGTGATTGTTCAATACAAACCCCACAAGAACAATGAACTGTGGGCAGACTTTCTGTAACTTCTATCTTGCAAAAAGTCCTTTGGACTTAATTCGACCCAACAGATATTACATACGTATCATGTCAGGCCTTTTACATAGTTGCCTGATACTATGGCGAAGATTCAGGGAATCTCTTAAAAATTCGCGGGACGAGTTGCTGTAGACATTGTTGGACCAAAGGCTTAGACCAAAGTTTTTTAAAATGATAGAGTTGAGATGAAATCTACTTATACACTCATAAATCGAAAGGATATAAAAAAGAAACGTTCAACGAATCTTAGTTTGTTTGGGAGAAACTTGGCTTCATCGTCACAGAGAAATGTCATTTTTATTCATGAAGCATTTTTTACTATCCTTCACAAGGGTCAGTCATGAAGGTAAGGTACCCAATCCAATTATACTAAGACACTTCTACCAAAAGATAAAACCTAGATGGGTAATTCGGTACCATCTGGTCAAACAAAAGTTGGGGTTCTCGAATAAAAATCAAAGCTGTGTATTCAAATTTGCCAAGAATTGGGGTTTGTTAATTCAATAAACAGACGGCAGGTGTCGCTTTACTTTGGAAATAATCAACAGCCAAATAAAGAGGAAGTTTGTGCGATTTTAAATTCAAATTCGGGAAGTTTCGGTCAAACAAAGTCTGGCTTCTGATTCGGAGCTGTCTTGGATTTGTTTTTTACGACTCCGTCCTGTTTGAATAATGGCAAAGTCGAGTTTCTTTTGAAATCCAAACGCCTGTGGGTATGCGGATGATGGAGCTTCATGCAGTTTGGTACATTATCATGATCCTGTGGAAAATAACATCACATAATTATTGATAACTAGTATTAGTAGCCTTTATCTGTCAGGGATTGAAAGAATTTTTTGAATCGGTTCAGAAGTAAGTACTAGAGATAACTCCAAACTTTGAAACTCCAAAAAAATTGTGTAGATTAATAGATTCGGGCATTACTTTGCAAACATAATTAAAAAAACCCACACATTTATTTCAGATCAACAGATCCATATTATTTTGTTAGTAACAAAGGCTTTTACATTCTATGTTAGTGTGATTTTTATAAATTAAGTAAAAGGAAAAACTAACAAACAACGACTAACAAATTGACAACAAATTATTAACAAATTGGAACAAATTGCTTTGGTCCTCCGCGAAAACAACAAGGTACAACAGGCACACACAGTTGACAGTAGTACATGTTACCACATGTACTTCTTACTTGTTGCGTTTTCTACAATAAAGTAATACTTTAATTTTGGGGGTAGGACCTTGTGCAAGGTCCGTCCGGATCGCTACCACCATCTTCCTCGCTAATCCTTCCGCTTAGTAGCAGTGCATGCACTGCTGTGTTCCGGCGTGGAGAGCAAGACAGCCGGTGTAATTACTGGCACAAGAGGTATTCCATCTTAGCTCTCTGGGTTGGCAACGCATCTGCAATCTCTTTGATGTTGCGGGTGTCTGTAGGCAGTGGTGATCTCTTACCATCCGGTGACCCACTTGCTTGTTTGCCTTCCTATTTCATAAAAAAAAACATTTAAGAGTACACTCGAAAAATCAACATGCATTTTTTATATGTAAACGGTTTTTGTTTGTGTGTAGGTGTGTTTCTGTTCCCAAAAAACACAAGCGGTCCCCGGGGGATTAAAGGCCGAGAACAGATTGACTTTTGGGGTTCTGCTGATCACTTCCCATCAGCCATGTTTCCCTTTTTCCTACTAAAAAAGACGGGGTCACAAAACGAGTCGTGCATTCGTAAAATTTATATAAATTAAAATAAAATAAATAATACACCTGGACGACCTGTATGGCACAGTGGCACATGTGTCTGCCTACTGTGCAAGAGGTCCCGGGTTCAAATCCTGGTATGGGCAAATATTTGTGTGACGAATACGAATGTTTGTACCTGAGTCATGGATGTTATTTGTATTTAAGTAAGTATTTATCTATATATGTATGTGTATCCGTTGTCTAGTACCCATAGTACAAGCTTGCTTAGTTTGGGACTAGGTCAATTGGTGTAAATTGTCCGAGATATTTATTTATTAATTTATTATTTATTAATAATAAATTAAGTTTTAATCAATTAAATTTATTTTCAGGTAGTACACCCATATTAACGTAAAAGTAAAAAGACAATAACAGACTAACCCCCTTATTCATAAACGCTTCGTAAACGTTTGTTAGTTAACACGTTTTATGTCTTTATCTGTCATTGTGACTTTTCCCCTTAAATTAAAGGGACACAACATTAGTTAGCTTAAAAAGATTGTTAACTTTTTATGAATAAGGGGGTAAAAGATTAAAATTATTATTAAAATTATAGGAAAACACCATAAAAGGATAAAATTTAAATATAATGTAGTAGTAATAATATCAATATTATTAAATTATTATTCTTATTATCACAGTTACAGCTTAAACTACTTATATTAAAGTCCCTTTAACTTCTTAAAAAAATATCCCTCAATGTTTCAAATCTTGCCTTAAAAACGAAACCTTAATACAAACTTGTAATAACTTTACAGAGACGGCCCCAAACTTTGTTACAACTTCGAATTCCAAGTAATTAAAACATGTGACTCAAGCGATGTATCACAACTTTAACAAGGCATTCCGAGTTTCGTCCGATCCCGTCCAAATTACGAAACTGGAGTACCGAAGTTGTATAATAGGAGCTGGCAGCGACTACTTGAGTATCCAGTGTCCACTTACTGTCCGGATACTCGGTTTTGAAAAAAACTAATACACACTCGTACGTACCTAAAGGCACACCTGTTTTCCGGAACTTGAAGAGGTATTATCAAAGAAATAAATCTGGTCTTTTTAATTTAGTAGGGTTATAATCGGCCGCTAACTTCAATCCGATTTTCCCGAAAGGGGTAGCCACAGACCACGGATTTCCAATTGCTACGATCCTGAAATATAACCTTTGCTTTACTTACTCATGCCCGTCGGTTTATGGTACGTCTGAACTGACTTTTCTCCAGAATGTTTCCGATTTAAATAATGATAATAAATTTAATATTGGTTTGATTTCATAAAAATCTGGCTTCATTATGATCTTTTACTGCAGCTCTAGTCAGTTGCAGTAACTGAAGTGTCAATTTTCTATGAGTAACTGTAATTTATAACAGCTTAAGTGTTTCTTAAATCTAAGAAAGCCTCAGTTATTTATTTATAGCAATATAGTATATCATTTTCACGAATAATTGGCCAAACAGAAGTGTCTATTGGCAAGAAAAACACCGATTGGAATGTTTATTGATTAAAATGGACATCAGTAATTAAATGATAGAAACCCACCTCTATCTGCGTTATCGTCCGCGTAGAATTCAACCCTATCTCACTGGAATTACACCTATAATATAAGTGTTTTTGTCTTAGTCCACCGACTACCGAGACTTTTTCAAGCAAGTAAAATAACGCTAAAATTCAATCTACTACGTCTTGCACGTTTGCGAGAATATAGGTCTACTTTATGGAGTTAATTGTGTACCTATACAAAAGATTCTCTCTGTCTGTGCCTTCGAGCCCATAGTCGTGGGCTATACAGCCATTTGCTGCCTTTATTAACACTTTGCAACAGAATTATAGCCTTATAGCCGTAATACTCATGTACTGCGGCGAGACAAAGGCAATTCCACTTTAATATTTTTTAATCAACCGCTCCGTAGAGGCGTGCGGTTTAAAAATGATTATTTTTATAAAAGAGACTACTAACGCTTGCAATGGGAAAGGTTGTTTCATTATTGTACATAGGATTGTTGTGCTTGTAAAAGATGGGATATAAAAAATGCACTTTAGCTCTGGCTTAGTAGTTCATATTGTTTTATTTGTGTTATCATTATCAAATACTAATAAAATCAATCGTAAAATTGTGATTGGAACATTATGTTGCTCGTCTAGGGAATCCGTCATTAAAAAAATAGCATACATTTATTTCAGACCACAAATCCATATTTTGTAATTTTACGAAATTTAATTTATCATTGTGTCGCTTTGCAAATTTTTTGTTTTGCTTTTTGTTTTTGATTGCTAAGAGCTCCACCATACGAACGCCATACGCGATTCGTTAACTGAACCAACATCAACGTTCACATCTTTACGTTGATGATTGAGTCATACCATTGTATGATTTCGATTAACAAAAATAGTCAAATAGTCTTTTACGTTATCTGTCAGACGGATCTACATCTTTACAGAAACATTGCGTCATCAATAAACAATATAATCATTCTTGTATCAACCACATTCGGAAACCACAGCCGACATCCTCCAGCTACATAAATCAGTGGAATCGCAATCCTGCCACGTCTCGCAAGAGCAGGCACATCTCTGCAAAGCTCCCCCCATTTTAAACGGGGGGTCTTGATGGCTCAGGCGTCGCCCATATTTCCTTCATCGACGGCTTACTGAACGATGGCCGCATTATATCGCCGTCATATTCCCGAGATCGGGACGTGATGGCCTAAGGAAGCGATACATCTACTGGACTGCTGCGAGAAATAGCTGGGTTTTACGCGAAGTAACACTGGACGGGGAATTGTCTAGGCCGGGCGGGTATTGAAGTTAGAGAAACTGTACAGCAATATATTGAAAGTAAACACTTTTTTGCGGGTGGTAGGACCAAGGTGGTAGGAGCAAGGTCTCTCCGGATCGTTACAACCATCGCTCGCTAATCCTGCCGTATGGGAAGTCCTTGCTCTGTTGTGTTCCGGCGTGGAAAGCAAGACAGCCGGTGTAATTAGTGGCATAAGAGGTATTCCATCTAAGCCCTATGGGTTGGTAACGCATTTGCAATCTTTGGTGTTGCGGGTGTCTATAGGCGGTGGTGATCAATTACCATCAGGTTACCCACTTGCTTCTTTGCCTTGCTATTAAAATAAAAAAAACTAGATCAAATTACCTTGCTACTCCACGTAACCGTGAAGGTCACTCGTTCCATATGGTATGTTGATATGGATATCTGCAAAGTAAAGCTTGAATCTATTTATTACGTTGAAGGGGTTAAAAGTCGAGATGTACAGTCAAGGAATTTAATTCCCTACCCATTTCGTTGAAATTTCGCCTGACATTCGCAATGCATTAAGTTCGATATATCAAACTAACGTCTTGCTCTATAGCTCTTATGGTGACAGTTTGCTATATGCTATTGAACGTTAGGTGGGTTGGAAATTTAATTCCTTGACTGTACCTACCGGGGAAATTATTTCATTTCAACATCGAAGTAAAACAATTTGAACCGTTTATATCGCGTGTATTGTAACCAATCTAATTTCCGACGCGTAGAGCCTTTTTCAGATCCCATGTTCAGGCAGGCAGACTAATTTAATTGTTTTACTCTTATTTTAATATGTAAAAGCCGCGAAAACATAAAAAAATTCAACAGAGAGAGAATATACATTTATTTTACCCTGTATAGCACCGGATTAAGAAAACAAGTGACTAAGCATCTTTATCTGTCTGCTTTGTGGGATTTCCGTAAGTTTTTCCAAAGAGATGGACTGATTTCACTACAGGTTTTTTTAATAAGAATCTAGCGTATCGGGTGTGGTTTATTTTGAATTTGAAAAAAAAGCTTGCATTCGAGCTAACTTCTTATTTTAAAATAGAATTTCCTGTCAATCCCGGCTCAACGATTACACTCGATACAATTGCTCTAGACTTTATTGCTACAATTTTGAAATACTAGATTCATCTCGTAACTCCAGCGTCACAGCTGCCGGAGCCAGTCCCCAGTAATCCTGCATCTGCCTTCGTGCGCCGTTTAATAAAGATCGGTCGGGCTGATATTAAAATTCTCTTCAAATTTCTACGCAGCAATGGCAAGGCAGTCCGCATTCAAACCCGTCTAGGCATCATCTTTATGACTTTCATTGTCAGGTTTCTTACACTTTTTGGCGAGTCTGTAATTACTCCCGTACAACCAAATCTATGCACCTAGCACGAATATTGTCGACACACGTTAACTCGCTACGTCACTCTATGCGTCTCGTTCTAACTAGCTCAGTAGGAGAGAGACGCACTGAGTTACTTAGCGAGTTAACGCGAATCGAGAAGATTCGTGCCAGGTGCACTGGTCGTGGTAACTGAAATTTCGGTAACAAAATAATCTGCACCTACATTGTGGTCGCAAATCAGTAATCATTTCTACCCTTAACGGCTGTGTGGTTTTATCCCCAAAATGTAGTATTTATGTTTCGGATATTCCCTACTTATTTTATGAAATAGGACTTATTGTCGACGTGTATCTAGAAACTAAGCGAACATAGCGACTAGATTTGTTACTAGTGTCGTAACACAAAGATGTAATAGTTACTACATGACAACCAAACATGGGCGCGCTTTGCAAATAAGCTGTTGACTTGGATAAAGCATAGGCATGCTCGATCCATCACAAAAAACATTCTTACCATCAGAATCCGAGAAAATACTCACAAGAAACTCAACGGAGTTTTTTTTTGGTATTTAACGCGGTAGCTGTCACGATTTGGAGCCAGAGATCGCCAATGTAAGTCGGGATCATATCCAGACACCCCTGTCCAAAATACAATCATTCGTTATATCATAGTTTATTCGAGTTGAGTAGTTCAGGTGGTAGTTTATCAACTTTAGCAATTGCTATTGCCCGGGAGAATTAAATGAATGGAAGAGCGACACATTCCCAACAGTATTAAAGAGTTCTTTGTCATAACATAGAGGGGTCCACTCCAGGTCAACTATGAGGGGAGTTAAAGTTGATATTACAATGCGAACTATGAGGAGTTGCGAAAGTTCGTCATGGACTTGACACAAGTTGCCGCTTTGACGCAAGTATTCGTGATAGTTGGACAACTACAGGTTCGGATTTAGTTCCATGGATGTTAATGGAATATTTGGAGTACCTGAACGGACAGTCTCTTGTATGATGCCGGACTATTAGGAAGCCCCAAACAAAGGAACTTTATTAATCGCATGTCATTAGTATAGGATGCTTTTCAGAACGTTCTATGGCATCTCACTATACTTACGCTAAGCCACAATCTCATCCGATAGAATGTGACAACGAGGAAAGACTTGCTATGCGATTAAAAGTGTCCATTTACTCTCTTTTTTTTAAATGGCCAGGTTATTCGCATTACAAGGTGGGAAGTCAATTCTATAGCGATGGCAGCACCCCGTGCATTTCATGAAATAGTGGTTAAGCCGAGAGTGGCATCACAAGTTAGGTGATCATTGCAACTTGATGCAACGAAATATCACGCCAATGGCTAATCAAGAAGTAATTTTTGACATGTATTGTGAAAGGATTCTACAGTTAGTATTCCAATTCACGACTCACTGTACGTAGGATTTATCTAATAACATAACAACATACATAACATAGCTTTTTCCAGTTAGACAGGTACGCGCAAAAGCAACTTTCAGAGTTGGTATAGTTGTCGCAAGTATTCAAAGTTGTCCGAGTTGGAGTCCTTCGCACATTGTTGAAGATGTGAGCGGTTTAATCTGCAAGTTTTGCGTTGAAGACGCGCAACGAGTAGAAGATATTATTACCAAGTTTGAAGGTGTTCTAAGTAACAGTAACAAAGTTAAGGCATTTAATCATACAATCTATTAATCTTCTTGATATTATATTAGCATACTTATAGTGCAATTATATTAGACTAGCGGACGCGCGCGACTTCGTTCACGTAAAATTAGTAGCCTATGACCGTCAGGAATAGTGTAGCTTTCTATCTGTGAAAGAATTTTTGAAATCGGTTCAGTAGTTCCAGAGATTACCCTCAACATACAAACAAACAAACAAAGTTTACCTCTTTATTATATTAGTGTAGATTATGGGAAAAACTTCCTGTTGAGCTTTTGAGAAACTTGGTTACAGAAGTGTATCATTATTTAGAATGATTAAGTTTCCAAAATCATAACACAATCGCATAAGAAACAGACCTATACTGTTAAAAATCGGCAAATAAATTAACTACTGTGATTATTTTTAAATTTTTGCCCTAAATGGAGCGATCCTCCTAGACATTGCAGATGCTTTGCCAACTCAGAACGATTTCTTGTGCCAGTAATTTCCCCTGCTGTATTGCTCTCCGCCGGAACACAACTTAGCGAATGAGCGAACTCCATTAAATAACGTATTTCTTCCAGGTGGACCTGTCCTGCCGCAACACAAAGCAGCAAGTTAGCGTGCTGTTTACCAGGAGCAACTTCGTCACGCTCAAGTACGTCACGGACAACTGGGGCACAGACGCCAACGGGTTCAAACTCGTCATCACATCCGTTAAGGACCCTAGTAAGTGTTTTATCTTCATCACCATCATATAAGCCCAAAGACGACCTGCTGCAAAGACTGCTGAACATAGGCATTCCCCAGAATGTATCTATCTAAATAATTGTTATAAGATGTTGCCGGCAGGGAAAACCAAAAACATCTGACCACCAAGGAATGTTTTTTTTTTGTACCCGCCTGCAATATTTTATAACATTTAAGTTCTGTTGAAAATGCTCTGAAGGTGTTTCAATCTACAGTGTCCCGACAAACTTATTTGTTTTCTTTTTTGAATTTTTTGCTGCGCAGTCAGGTTTCCATGACATTTTCCATTGACAATATCTTGCATGCGAATGTTATGGTTTCATCTCTCCATTTTGTTGACAGATTCATATGTTCATAGTTAAAATCTTTTTTGGTTTCCTAACATGCATTACCCGCAATAACACTAGGTAACTTAACTACTACCAAACAAGCCGTATTTAATACTCTTTGTCATTTACCTCAGGACTTTCAGCAGTGACCACAAAGTGAACACATTTGGTCCTTCGTCCCGGATCCGTATAAAATTCATTAGGACCTAAATTCATCCCTTTTTCCGAGGAAAAAGGCATTTAATAAATGATATGCTTAAATGGAATAGCAATAAACGTCGAGCAACCTTCGCTAATGAAAGCCTACACAATCGGGGGTTCTTCTTTTATTTGGTTGTACATTTATTTTCTGAACGAGCCAGTTTACATGGTACAATTTTTTTTTATGAAATAGGAAGGCAAACAAACAAGTGGGTCACCTGATGGTAAGTGATCACCACCGCCTATAGACACCCGCAACACCAAAGAGATTGCAGATGCGTTGCCAACCCAGACGGCTAAGATGGAATACCTCTTGTGCCAGTAATTACAACGGCGCTCTTGCTCTCCACGCCGGAACACAACAGCGGTACAATCAGTTGAAAATTTGTAAAGCCTAGCACCTATTTATACAAAATAACAAATATCAGGTAACTGCAATTCAGAGTACATTATGTATCCACTACTTAACTCCTACTATACAAAAATGTCAGCTTTTTTTTATACAGCAAAGGAAGGCAAACGAGCAAATGGGTCACCCGATGGTAAATGATCTCCACCGCTCAGACACCAGATATTGCAGATGCCTTGCCAACCCTGAGGATTAAGATGATATCTCTTGTGCCAGTAATGTCACCGTAGGTACGGCTTTTTTATGCTACATTTAATTTTTTTTTTATACAACATAGGAAGGCAAACAAGCAAGTGGGTCACCTGATGGTAAGTGATCACCACCGCCTATAGACACCTGCAACAACAAAGAGAGTGCAGATGCGTTGCCAACCCAGAGGGCTAAGATGGAATACCTCTTGTGCCAGTAATTACACCGGCTGTCTTGCTCTCCACGCCGGAACACAACAGTGCAAGCACTGCTGCTTAGCGGCAGGATTAGCGAGCAAGACGGTGGTAGCGATCCGGACGGACCTTGCACAAGGTCCTACCACCCGCAAAATATAAATACATTTTGTGTAACTTTATTAATTTTACTTAGTCTAATAATTCTTTTTAAAATCATAACCAACAATGCTTATTTAATGTTGTATATTTTATAAACATAATACTACTTTGCGGGTGGTAGGACCTTGTGCAAGGTCCGTCCGGATCGCTACCACCATCTTGCTCGCTAATCCTGCCGCTAAGCAGCAGTGCTTGCACTGTTGTGTTCCGGCGTGGAGAGCAAGACAGCCGGTGTAATTACTGGCACAAGAGGTATTCCATCTTAGCCCTCTGGGTTGGCAACGCATCTGCACTCTCTTTGTTGTTGCAGGTGTCTATAGGCGGTGGTGATCACTTACTATTAGGTGACCCATTTGCTTGTTTGCCTTCCTATGTTGTATATTAAAAAAAATAACGTATATTTTTAACGTATAATTGACATCCCGCGATGTGGCAACCAAATCTCCGATCACTGACGATAATCGAGCCATTTTTTTTGGGAATGGAATAAACTTCAAATTGTTATACCAAATTAAAGGACATAGGCAGGTATGATATGCGTCAACGCAATAAGAGAAAAAGCCAATGAAAAATTGCGACAAGTAAAACATTTCAAGGAGAATTAAAATTGTTGTTGTACCCGTCCAAAATGAGGATAGCCACCAGGAGGACTGCCACGGCACCCCTTGATGGCCGCTGATATATTTTCCTACATTTCACCCTTCCAACCCTTTTTTCTGTAATGTAAACGAATTATGTGTAGTAAATTGCGGTTTTTTTAGGGGCTATAAAAATGTTGGAGGTGTTCTTGTAAATTTCCGCTATAGGATAGGTTTTGGCTTGGAACCAAGCACGTATGAGCTTGAAAAAAATACACCCAAAAGCCGCCGTAAATTTTTTCTTCTTACACGGCGAACAACTACTAAACGAAACACAAAAACTGTAGAATTTTACTTATACGGAACAAGCCACGAAATATGGTATACATATCGTGACCATTTATTCATTTTGTCTAAAACAAAACACTAAAAAAAAGTTATTAGTGTTAGACAAGTATTTTATTATAGAAGGTGGAATAACACAAAATAATCAACGCTCTAAACACAAAATATTTGAGTTGGCATGACTTACTAAGTTCCCCGTAGTGGCGTGTCAGGCCACGCATTTCGAGTGGAATTGTTGGGTCTGCTTGCAAAACCGAGACTATGTTGGCTTCGCTGGGGACAACGGGACAGACTGCCTGAAACCGGGACGTATGGTCACGTTAGGTATACACATCGTTTTTCATTCATTTTGAAATTGTAAGGAAGGATTAGGTGGTGTAGTAAACACATTACTTTCTGCTAAGCCATTAGATGCCGGTTCAAATTCCGCTTACCTACGCCAAGTTTTTTCTTAACCTTTGTGATAATTTAATCCAGTCGCTAAGCAAAAGTGCTTGCCCTGTTGTATTCCAGCGTGGAGAGAAAGATAGCCGGTGAAATTCGGTACAGGCTGTATTCCATCTTAGCCTTTTGGGTTAGCAACGCAGCTGCAGTCTCCTTGGTGTTGCGGGTGGTGATTACTTACCATCTGATGACCAGTCTGTTAATAAAAAATATCAAATTAAGTGGAGGAGGAACAGGATATTACACAACCGCTCTCAATTGACATCTTCTTGTCATCAATTCTGTAGTTCACGCAAATCCATGCCTCTCAAGGATAACACGGAACGTGTTACGATCAGGCTGTGTAAGGGAGTTATTGGAGTGTATAAACATGAAAAGATAAGCACACCAGACGCTCGCTGACTCGTTCGCACGTAATGCAGTCATTCGAAACTCGCAATTAATCGGGCGTCGGGTTGGGATTCAATCCAATGGTTGCACATGCCCGTTTGAACTTGTTTTAACTAGTTTAAGTCTCTAGTTTGAAACTACGTGGTAGATTAGGAGTGTATATTTTAATTGAACTGACACACTGAGAAAACAAAGTTTGCTTTAGTGAAGCGTCTTTTATCGCGTATCACGAAGTGTTTCGAGGAATTGCATGAATACTGCCAGCTAAGTCCCATTACAGCTCTACTCTAAACAATGAATATACAAACTGGAACAAATTGGGTACCTTGCTACTCCGCGAAACCAGTGCCGTGCACCTGAAAGATAGCTGTTTCGGTGCGACATATATTTTTCATGGAAAAACCCATCCTCCTTCGCTTCCAAACGAAACAACATATATCACACAGACTCAACTATACACCACCACCACTTAACACTAAATCAACACGATCGTCGCGCGTTTCGCCCCTATACGAGGTATCATCCGGATCAAACAGTACGACCCTTCGCTACTTGAACGAATGACATACTATTATACTATATGGTATAATTTTTTACACGTCTAGATTACTACTAGATTTATATTCTCAACAGTTCATCGTACTTGTGACTCAACGTCGCTCTTGTTAGCGGACGAATAAAGCGTGTTTTTTCGCGAAAGAATCTCGTTTTATTATAATAATATGATATTCTATGCAGTTTAGGGCCCGTGGCGCGATAATGACGGATATCCTTTATCGTGCAAACATCTTTTGAGCCTACCAATTAGATTTCACGCTCGGCTGTGCGGAAAAATGTAGGAACGGGAAAGCTTTAGGAAAGGGTATTGTTGTTATTTTGAAGTTTGTTCCAAATTGGGGGAATGTACGGTGTGTAGTTGAAGAATTCACTAAGTTTTGCGATGGAAATACTTTTTCGGTGCCTCCGAAAGTTAATTAAGGGAATTTTCGAATAGGTTTGTTTACTGCGCGCCCTGTTTTTGGAAAGGGTGTGCTATTTGCGATTGGTGATATTAAGGGACACGGCTGCAAGTAGTTGAAACAACTGCACGAATTTTATAGAAATTTGTATTGCCTGGGGTTTGTCAATAAAAGCTTATAAAATGAGGTGTATTAAAGATTTCCTAACTTTGATTTTAACACTTTTGAGACCTGTTTATAATGTGTAATGTATAACGGGTCCGTCTGTTTGTTAGTCTAGTTGACTATTGCTCTTTTTTCACAGTTTAACTGCCTTGATTATGACAAAATAAAAGTCGCAATTTGGAAACAAGCACACAATATTACCCAGGATTTTTTGTTATATGCCATAGAATAGTCTCACATCATCGATGTAAGATGCTCCCTAACTGGAAAATGGAGTCACACATTTAATCTTAGACAGATGTAAAGTTCCCGCGAGAAGGAAACCCTCTTCTCAGGAGAGTGAAACCGTGTTAAACTATAAAAGAGTTACTTTATGCCCGAGCACTCCCTAAACTTCCTCCCATTATCAACTTCCAAAATTGTACTTCCAAACTTCATTCCATTGTGCGTAAAAGTCTTCCGCGTTGTCTAAGCTACTAAAGTATGCACAAAGCGCAGTGGGGTACCCAGGGACCGCTTACCTTAATGGGGTTACTTACGAACAGCCACATAGTTCATTATTGGAACTGTTTAAGAGATTTTATGATCTTCTGCTACTTACCTTTTTTGTTGGAGTTTCGGAAAGTTAGACGTGTTTTGTTTTAAAATGATTTATTCGAAAACGAGGAACAAGTTACCTTGCTACTCCGCGAAACCAGTGCCGGGCTCGTGCAAAATAGCTGCGTTTGTGCGACACATATATGTTCATGCAAAAACCCACCCTCCTCCGCTTCCACACGAAACAACATATATCACACAGACTCAACTACACACCACCACCACTTGAGATCGATCTTGATGATGCCTCGTATAGAGGCGATACGCGCGTCGATCGTGTAGTTGTAGTGTTTAGTGGTGGTGGTGTGTAGTTGAGTCTGTGTGATATATGTTGTTTCGTGTGGAAGCGGAGGAGGGTGGGTTTTTGCATGAACATATATGTGTCGCACAGACGCAGCTATTTTGCACGAGCCCGGCACTGGTTTCGCGGAGTAGCAAGGTAATTTGTTCCAGTTTGTTTTTACGGACCTTCGCAAAGTAACGCCTGAATCTATTAATGATTTATTCGTTTTGTTTTATGTGGTTTTTATAAGGTTACGGTAAAGGTAATGGCTTGGTTAATAAGTATATTTGATGTGTAACTCATATTTGTAAGGGTCTGGGTAAATTAGAAGACGTACAGTTCTCATGCAATAGTTAATACCGCACTTAACGGTATTCTATTCATAGGAGCGACATATTGCAAAAACCCAAGTAGCTTAGCACAAGCGCTATAAACGCTGATTATAAGAGGTGAACACCTCTGTACAACCAATATACAGCTTAATTTTAGCTTCATCGAGTTACTTGAGAAGTAGGTAATATCACAGTAATATATA
The DNA here is from genome assembly GCA_963691745.1 of Ditula angustiorana. Lineage (NCBI taxonomy): Eukaryota > Metazoa > Arthropoda > Insecta > Lepidoptera > Tortricidae > Ditula > Ditula angustiorana. Next base: position 1,131,320 of record OY829473.1, read on the forward strand.
AAAGAAGGAATCTGTTTACTACTATTTGCTTTTAAGCCTAGTGTTATTTTTTTTATAAAATAGGAAGACAAACAAGCAAGTGGTTCACCTGATGGTAAGTGATCACCACCTGCCAGACCCGCAACACCGAGGAAATGCGTTGCAAACCCAAAGGGCTAAGATGACACATGGCACCTCTTGTGCCAGTAATTTTACTGTCGGCTTGTCGTGTTTAATTTAGGTTTAAGACGATGCCAATGTAACTGAGATTTTACGGTTCCATCAACCCCAGTAGTTCAATGATGGTAAAAGGAGTATGATATTCATATACAGCAAAGCTCTATTAATTACAATGATACAGAGTCTCACCGAGAATTATTAAATAATAAATCTCCTAGAACAATACCTTTATTGTCCTAACTAACGATACCACAAAGCGCTCATAGCGCTTTACGCGATATATTTAAGCGCTCCATTGAATTATGCAACAAAAACGCGACACCCACGCTTTAGTCGAATAAAATTTTAAACAATGCTTTCATATGCGTGTTTGTAGTCGGAGGAGGAGGTAAGACACAAACACAAGCCTACCTGAGCCGCAGTGTACACCGTGCGGGGAGAAACATCCCCCTCAGCGAGATCAAAAGCTTGTCTGGGTGGGAGCAGGCGCCCGTTGTATCTTACGCTTAGAAATTTTAAGGGTTTTGCACTTGAAATTTTTCACCCCCATTAAAGGGGGGAGTTCTGGGTTGAAGCTGTCTGTCTGTGTGTCCGTTTGACACTAGGTCTAACAATTGGACGATATACTTTTTTATTTTATGTTTTACGGACCTGGATTAATGACCTAAGTTTTGGCTATATACGTTTGGTTATATTCAGGTGGTTTAAGGGTGGTAGGACGTTTGCAAGTTAGTGTAGATTAGTGTAGATAATAAAGGGCAACGCTAAGATTTTTTTTCAAACTTCAATTAGTGCTAAATACCGATCAATAGATGGCATCATAGGTAGATTTTCTAGGCGAAGAATCATTAATACAAGATGCTTAGAGAAAACTAGATTATAAAAAATAAAGATTATAATAATATGTTTTATTCCCAAAAATAACTAAAATAATTACACGAGTACATTCCACTTTTTAATGAAATAATTGTTAAAATTATTAAGGGTCTTCGAACTACGAGGCAAAGATAAAGAACAATATAAAGAAATAATAGATAGCGCGTATTTAATAAATAACTTAAGACAGAAATTGAGTGAAGACTCCATTTTTACTAACGCCCTCTAGTTGTTGCGGAACGAACGAAAAATAGTAAGACCCTCCTGCAACCTAAACATACAAATAGCGGGAGTTATGAACGTGCAATCTTTGTATGAGATCGTGTATCTATACTAAAATACGTAGTATTACACTGTCTGTGCTAAAACTGCTCGTAACCCATACACATAAACAAGTACATGTCGTAGGATTGAAACGCGAGAATTCCCTTGCTATATAGTCTCGTAATGCAACCTCATCCGTGTTTCAAGTGGTTTTGAGTAATTAAATTTTCCCGCTACCCGGAAACTGTGAGCATTTTAGATGAGCACAGATGGAGGGGCACGATCAAAAGAATTTGTAATTGTACGAATGAGGTATCTCTAACCAGCATGTTGAGCGAGCAAAGCTAACAATTAGCAAGAGCTTCAACCGGGAGTCAAATCCTCTACGAGGAGTGTGAACCCAGCCCGAAAAAGCGCTCCCCATACAAACGGCGATAACGTTTTCCACCCTCCAAACCTTAGTTGTCGTTATACCTAGAAACTGGGTTTGTCTGTTTTGATTGTTGTAATTTTCTTCATAATTTGACACTATTTGCATTTTAGGAGTTTCATAAAAAACAAAAAAACGACAATATTTTGGAAACTATTAAGAATATTAAAAAATCAAAACATACAAACCTAGTTCTAGGGCATAATGGCAACATACCAAAAAATCATGGCAACGGGTTAAGGTTTAGGGAATGTAAAACGTTATCGCCTGGTTATCGCCGTTTATATAGAGAGCGCTGGGCTCACACTCCTCTTAAAAACATAAAATAAACCTGCATAAAACGATACAACATACATAGAGTCACGCCTGTTTCCCGGAGGGGTAGGCAGATACCACGGATTTCCACTTTCTCGATGCTAACATACATTAAACTTATGTTTCACTTCTTACTCTCATAACCTTCTTCATGTATGCTCTTCGGTTTAGAGTACTCTTGACCTTGGCTTTATCCAAAATGTCTCCGATTTGATCGGAGTGCCTTCGCCAAAATCTATCTTTTCTCATTCTTCCATCCTCTTTCACTTCATGCACCCGTTTTGTTAATTTTCTTTCATCCATTCCCTCTATACGTCCATACGACCTTCATACTCGATCTTATCAATTGTTGTTGCTACGTTAGTAACCACTTCGCATATCTCTTTTCTCACAACAGTTCTTACTCTGTCTCTCAAAGTCACACTACACATACTTCTCAACGTTATCTTTTTCTTCGTATTCATACATACATGATTACCTTATTTATAAAGTCCTTGCATAATTCATTTTTTCTTTTGAAGGAAACTATAGCTACTAAGCTACGTTTTGAGGGTTATTATCTCAGCACAACAGCGGCGAGTTTGACGCCGGAGAGTTCCCTATCTGGCTCGAACGCGCTAGCATGCTTCAGCGAGACAGAACGATGCCTCAACGTTGAGCTCGACGCCAATACTCGAGCCTGTAGAAAATAACAGAGCTGTAATTTCCAAGCATATTACTGCGCAACCGCCTAACAGGATTCCTAATCAGACTCCCATACTATGATCATTACCTATCATCAACCTTCTCGAAATATATTCTTAATGCGATCATTCATTTCACCATCACCTTTCACTGTCACCAGCCGCATCAAACCTCATTAACTATCAGAAGATCTTATAGCTATTATTAAATATATTGTTCCAGAGCACGGGTGCAAGGAGTTCCGGTGTGAGCAGAGCAAGTTCTGCGTGAGCGCAGACCTCACTTGCGACGGCGTCGACCACTGCGCCGACGGCTCCGATGAGAACACCGCCGCGCTTTGCCCTGGTTAGTTCTTCATCATTATCCTTCTATCCCTCACTAATGATGTAGTGGACATCACACCTTTTTATGTTTTCATAATCCAGCTACTGCAAGTTATGCCTTAGTTAGTTCCTAGTTCCTAGTGGGATATTTTCACAGACTCTAGCAATGTCAGTTGCTCAGTTGGTTACAGCGTGACACATAATCTTGAGGAATTCTGCGGGATTTTTGCCCAATCATTATTACCTACTTATTTATTCTCAAACCTATTCGGTCATAGGTCAGTAACAGTTAATCAATAGATTCAGGCGTTACTTTGCGGAGGTTCATTTTGATCCAGTTTGTTAGTAACAGTTGTTTTATTGACTACATTAGTAACAATGAGAGCTACTTAATATAAAAAAAGAGATTCTGGGACGCATGTGAACCAGCTGTTCTAATATGGTGTTCAAGAGTCTGTTAGTGCGCCTCATCACCAAAGCTGTCCAAGAACACAGCCTTTATTTCAGACTATCCTGCACAAGAGTACAGCTCTGGGTCATCATCTTGAACTCGCTTTCTCACATTGCTCAACCCGTGGTCCTCAGAGAGTGGCGGAAGCGGCGGACGGAGCGCGTGGGTGGTGGTGGCAGCGGCGAGCGGTGCTCTGCTGCTGCTGGCCGGCGGCGCCGGCGCTTGTTGCGCCTGCCGCCGCCGCGCCGCCAACCGCCGTACGCATCTGCAGTGTAAGTTTCATTATAACCTTTCACATAACTTATTAGGCCACTGTTTCGTATCCAGCTCGAAGGACCAAAAGTCGCAAATAAAAAAAACTTTAAATATATGTCAAATCTGAATTGACATGGAACGTGGTAATTTAATAAATAAAGCATATGTAAAACCGTCATATTTACGCCTATGATTATCTTTTCAAAGACATAAAGATCTAATTCGCTGGCCCTGATGGCACTACTCGGTAGGTGGATGCCTGTGGCTATGCCGTCAGAACCAATAGCTTTGGGGCGTCAATACCTTTACATTTAATTTGAGTTCCAATGGTCGTAGTCACTGTATACCTAGATTATGTAGTTTCAAAGGAGTAGTACATTACATTACATTTATTCCTCGAAACTCGCAATTTGCTCACTATCTTTCCGTATGTTGCAGTGCAACAGATGGCGAGCACGAACGGCGCCGGCAAGCCCGGCTCTCCGGCGACCGTGCTGCCGGGAAACTGGGCGCTCCCTGCGGGCCCGCGCGGGTACAGTCAGGCGCGCCCGGGCCGCCTCCGGGCGCGGGCGCTGCGCTGAGCGCCCCGCACAAAGACGAGTGGTTCGTCTGAGGCGGCCCGGTCGGGCCCGCAGGGCGGGGGACCCGTACCGGCCCCCTGCACGCGCAAGCGTGCCCAACAACTAGCACCGTATCACGGAGTTAGGGTCACGGAATTGAAGTTCACTTTTTCTCTTTCTTGTCTCTCGTCGCGCACTATTTCTTGTTTGTCATTTTCTTACTGACTCTAAGCCTTAGTGGAAAGGTGACAATCAAATATATGCCGTGCTTTTAACTTCGTCGTTTTCTCCATGTGCGTCGCTTTCTTACCAGTTTAGTAGAAAAGATACACGCTGAAGCACTTGTGACGACGTCACGAGTCAGGCATATTAGTGACTTGCGTTAACGACAAATAATAAGAGAGACTTGTTTAAGAAAAAGTAAAATTCAATTCCGTGTTACACCCCGGAGCTACAATTCTACGACTTTAAAATGGCAACTTTTCCCATTTGTACCGCGTTTTAAAAATTAATTTCGTCATTCGTTCCAACAACACATCAGCGACGTCATATAATTATTTCCACCTGATTGGTCGATTATCCATCTCGGCCAGTCATATACATGAATTTGTGTTGTATACAAATGTGACAGCCATATCGCTTCAAAGAACGAGGAAGCTTACAATACATTCTGTTCAAGTGTCTAAGCCGCCATTTTGGATTCGTATAATTGAAACCAGTAGCGTCGTGACATGGGCCACAGGTGGCATCGAGAAGTGGGACATGGCTACTGTTTGATGTTGTCTTGCTGTTCGTTATAAGGCTCTGAGAAGCCTTCTCGAACTTTGCTCTTCAGCTAGATCATGAAAACAGACTCATGGATTTACTGAAGAGTTATTCAAAGGTTACGCAGAGCTGAGGTGGAATGCTTCAAGCGCGACTGCGAACGCGAGAGTAGCATTCAGAACTTTCTTGTTGATACGTTCAACATTTTGGAATCGACCTTTGTATCACGAGTTTGCATTGCAACTCGAATCAGTAGCCATTTCTGACTGTTCGACGACTCGAACCTCACAACTTGTCCCGTTGTTAGCAAACCCTAGGTGTCATGCTCTGTATTGAAACTAGCGTTAGCTATGGACGGAATACGTTTAGCATAGTAAATTTATAGTTATTTCAAACGGCCACGGCAAAACAGTTGACAATTGAACTAAAGTTACAATATCTATGAATCCTCCATATTTTTAATAGTTATGTTTTCAATTGCTACATCACAAGATGATCTTAAAAGGCTAGTATAAATCCGTGATGGTTTTAGTACGTTTCTCGCCTCTGGTGAAAAAAGGCCTATGCATCTAACTAACGCCATTATGTGGAATTATTAATAACAGTTTACATATGTATCTATAGTCTTCTCACGTAGGATTCACTCATTATTTATGTGATTATAACAATTCCGTGACAACTGTCTTTGCGAATTTGAACTATCTCGTTCTTTCAAGTCTAACAGAAGCTTTTTTAACCAAAAAATTGTTTCTGTCATTTTAGAGTAACAATTTACAAATCGTGTCACGGAATTACGTGACTCGCATAATTAAGCGAGTCTTCCTTAACCGTGGTCATCTCTTCCATTTCGCTCTTTATTTAAGAGTGCACTGGTATATCTGTATATCACGAGTACAGCTAACCGCTAACTGCCATAGTTATAACTTCCATTGACATAAAGTACGTATAGATCTAACGGCCTTCACTTATGCTATATGACACTACGGAGCCATCTTGTATTCTGGTTAAGTGTTTAATACTAATAGTTAAGAAACTTAGTTCAATTTTCAGCTGATTTCGACGTGCCTCCTGCCCGCTTCCTTCCTACCTCCCTTTCACTACAGTACCGTCTGAAGAACGCAATCCTCTTAAACAGCTACTATACGACTATATAGCCGTGATAGGATAAGTAGCTTAAACAGTCTGTATAAACGAAGGTATGGGTATTAATAACATGATGTAAATAATCATCGACGGTCATTTTTTTCTAAGAAAATCTTCGAGCATGTCGTTCTGCCTACACTTAAAACAGTACAACATGCTCAGTGGCATTACGACATTAGAAAAGATAACGCATTCAACCAAAGCGTTTTTCTTACAAGAATTCGACTGTACTTCCTAGTGACTAACGAGGTAGTTTATATGGTATGTTACTCTTGTTACGGGTCAACTTCTTTGCAGACTGTACTTTACATGAAGACGACAAATACATTCTTATTTACCTGCAGCAATAAAGCAATAAATTGTATAATATATACGGAAATGTTATATTACATATCTTTATACACGTACATATCTTTGGGCCGAATGTCTACCTTATTGTAACCATAATTTAAAGTTAAATATAGGCATTTTATAAATATAGCAAATATTTTATAAAAATAAATTTAATTTTATAGAATTAAACTGAAATACTGGAGTTGAGGAATACAATCGTCTACATATAACTGTTGAACCAATTTCGGCCAGACGATTAAGCTCTGACTAACAAAGTAAGAGATAAAATCAGACACCTTTCATCAACGACCGTATTTCAGTGTAGAAAAATTGATCGGCGTATGTATTTAATAATTAAATCTGAATGTAAACTTGTATTCGTGTATGTTAAAGGGGGCTGAGGAAGCGGGGGGGATCGAACCCGACGTATTACTGTACGCCTCGAGTGTTTACTGTGGTCTACGCGAATACTTGTAGCACGGTAATCGTCATAAATATCCGCACAATTTATTATGTATCTGGTAGTTTTAACATCCTTAATGACTTAGGGGCCGTTTACACGGCACGAGTTCCTGCATGCGAGTTGCGTTACAATTGGGGGCTTGATCGATCGGTCGTACGTCATACCTCGGTAGCCCGCAATGTAATGCGATTCGTATATGAGAAGTATCACCATGTAAATGGCTCTTTACTCGTATTATACGACGTTATTAAGCAATGGAGTCAAAGCTACTTGATACTTTATTGTACAGATGTTTATGACGTGGATGCACAATATGCTCTACACGTTAAAGTAGAGTACATTGTGGTTAACTGTCTGCTGATCACACAGTTCAAAAATAGTTTCGAGTAAGTGGTTTTATAGTGACTCATATTCACTATTAAAACACAGTACTCTAAAGTCCACTGCAGTGATCGATGGGTTACTTACTAGTACCCATAAGTACTTGATCTAATATACTGTATGGGTGTAGTAGGAAAAAATGGGTGTATGATGTTGAAGTCAAAGTGAAAATATCTTTATTCAAATTAGGCTACAATTTACCACCGGTTCAGAAAAACCTTTGATAAAAACATACCGCTAAAAACTTAACGAGGTATATTCATGATCATAAATGTTTAATAAACAATAAAACTTGGTCAACACAGCATCTTTTGATAAAAATAAGATGTTAACAAGTTTGCTATATAAACACTTCCAGTAACACCTCTACAGAGCTCTACTAGCAATTAACTTACTACAGTACTCGAAGGGTCACGACAATACTCGATGGTAAACAGCATTCGTCGGGTTCTCCACGATACTCGATGGGTAATACTGTACTCTAAGGGACATTAAGATACTCTAAGGGTTACTGCGAACCGTGCGCTCGCTTCGCCCAGCGTTGGGCAGATACGACCGCACGTCACAAATCTATCCGAATGTATGTAATCTAAGTTAGCGAAGATTTTTTTAGGTGAATTTTTACTCGTTTAGTGGACAACGCGTGCGCGCGTAAGTCCAGTTTTGGTGTTACAAGCGCAGTGTAAATTTATCGATATGACATTAAACATTTTTGGCTTATTGTTCGTATTATTGCGTTGTTATTCGACTTCCACTTCCCTTTAATATGTTCCCACAATAAAATTATAAGTGAGTTATAGACAGGAAAATCTATTTCAAAATGTGTACCTATTATTTCTTTTTCTCAAAGCTAAAGACGACTCATTTTAACAATAATCCATGTAAATACTCATATCTGGTTAAGACCATTTTTAGGACTCCGTAGTCAAACTAGGCTTATAGTTTCGCTATGTCCGTCTGTCTGTCTGTAACAATTACTTTTTCCGAAAACTATAAAAAGTCTGTCGCACTATATCATAGTGGTACAGCCAGACTGTAGCCAGTTACTGGTCGCGTTACTAATTCACCGGCGCAACCGGGGTAGTACAGTCAAGGAATTTAATTCCCTACCCATTTTGTTGAAATGTCGTCTGACATTCGCAATGCATTAAGGTCTATATGTCAAACTAACGTCTTGCTCTATAGCTCTTATGGTGACAGATTGCTATATGCTATTGAACCTTAGGTGGGTTGGAAATTTAATTCCTTGACTGTACCACGCCCTCACAGTATACTGACGTGAAGTTGTAGATTTATGCTGCGTTTTGGAGGAAGATTGAGAGATCTTAGGGCCCACGGTAGGAGGCGTACGTATGATCCATTTATAATAGTCTATTGTAGCATGTAAAGGGTTAACTGCTTTACCTGTGAACGGCTGCACCTGTATCCACACCGCTCTTTAACCCTTTGAACGCCAAGAACCTATAGAATAGAATAGAATAGAATAGAATACTTTATTTGTGGAACATAGGTGTACGGATTAGATCTTAAAGTGGTCGTGTGTCGTCGTGCCCACCACGCCAACAACCACTAAAAAGGTCGGAGTGAAGGTGTACTTTGATCATGAATAAAATCTATTTTGAATTGTTTTTGTTGGTTTAAACGATACATCAATTAACAATGCTTGGCGTGTGAGTGATCACTTCATTCAAATATGAAAGCGTTCAAAGGGTTAAATCTTAAGGCTATAACGCTCTTCGTTGGAGCAATCGATATGCTTCTCTATTCCCTGTCTTCCATTTGACCTCCTGAAGGCAGGGAATGGAGAAATATGGGGATTGCTCGGACGAAGAGAGAGTACTTATAGCTCTAAAATGTAGAGCATTTCTATAGGTAGAGACGTTGCCCCTAAATATGCTTTCCGTGACTTGGTGACCCAGTAAAACAAATCCACAGATGTCAATAAGTTATAAGGATATAGCCCTAACAATTGCTAAAATTAGTGATAGTGGGCGAGGCACGTAGCTCGCAGAATGGTTGGTCGATGTGGCCAAGGAGTTCTAGAGTGGCGACCACGTACCAGAAGGCGTGGCGTGGGCAGACCCGCCACAAGGTGGACCGACGGCCTGGTGCTGGCTGCGGGACCCGCTGGATGCAAGCAGCGCGGGAGTGGGCGTTGTGGCGATCTTTGGGGGAGGCCTATGTCCAGCAGTGGATGTCTTTCGGCTGATATGATGATGATAATGTAATGAGAAATGAGGAGATCCGCAGTGGAACGAAAGTAACCGACGTAGCCCAACGGATTAGCCAGTTGAAGTGGCAGTGGGCAGGGCACATAGCACGGAGAACTGATGGCCGTAGGGGTCGAAAAGTTCTCGAATGGCGGCCGCGTATTGGCAAGCGCAGCGTAGGACGACCAGCCACAAGATGGTCCGATGACCTCATACAGGTGGCAGGAAGGCGCTAGTTGCATGCCGCTTCCAACCGGTCACTTTGGAAATCCATGAAGAAGGCCTATGTTCAACAGTGGACTTCTTGTGGCTGAGATGATGATGATAATGTATAAGTAAAGTTTCTGAAAGATTAATTGAATGTTTTCTGAAAGTTTCAGCCTATTTCATAATCGTAACACTGGCAAGAATGTAATTTTCCCTCCCATGTATGTAACTTTTCCTACTTATGATGTGGTTAAATGATAGGCAATGCTTACTGGCATTAAGTCTGCCAATTGTATTTGTTTTGTATTGAACTTATGTGCAATGAAGTTTAATAAAAATACGACATACATAAAACGTATATAAACGTATTTGAAGACGATATAACACACAATAACAGTAGTGATCAACATAAAATTATTATAGTAGATATATTTTTAGTCAATGTTTCGATTTCGTCTATTTCCAATACAACTCTACAATGGAAATATTTTAATTACGTCGTCGCCGTCCCTCGGGTGCCAAATGATTAAAACCGAAGGGCTCTGTTAGTTTTGTATTGTTTATTTAGGTCCTGGACAAAGGAATATAAATTACTAACGAAAATGAGAAATTCTCGGCAATAGGTATTAAGGATCAAATAAAAGCTATGTATTTTAAATTAAGGGATATCGCTTCGTATACTGATATTTCTAATGAATAGACGATTTACGCGAATACCTATTTACTAACGCTTTTTATTTTTCTCTGATTCTTATTTATTACTTTTTTTTTAATAAAAATAAAAATTATTTATTTCAGGTCAATCGAACCATATACATTAAATTACGAGGTTGAATTAGATTAGATTACATTACATTACGTACATTATTTTAATTGACTTGAAAATTATTAAACAATTACAAATTAGTTAAGAATTTGGAAAATTACTATTTTTTACCAGTAGTTGGCATTGTCTCTAGTTTTTATCTGGTCTCGTCAACCATTGGGTCAGTGTCAAGGATAGGGTTGCCACCTTTTTTTAGGGCGAATAAAGTATTTTTCATTTTGGTAGAAAAAAAATAAAGTACACAAACATCATAAAAAAGAGTATTTTTTATTTTTTTCCATTATTTGTCCGTAACGAGCCATTAGCAATCAGTTTTACGTACATAGAGTATTTCAGCGTACTTTATTGGTGTCGTAGATTATAAAGTACGCCTACATGAAAAAGACCCGTACTCTAAAATAGAGATTTTAGAGTACGGGTGGCAACCCTAGTCAAGGGCTGAGACTGTTTAGAATACTTGTTTTTCCAGCGACTTCGTCTGCGTATTTTAAATACTAATCAACCCTTCTTTTAACCCCCTTAAAAGTAGAATTTACAAGGATCCTTTCCAAATATAAAATGCTATACATATCGTCACTTGGATGGTAAAACTACTAAAGCGACACTTACTCACATGTCGCTTTAGTAGTTTTACCATCCAAGTGACGATATAATGAATGACAACACAAAGAAAAATTAGGGTAATGGCAGGATCCCAAAAAAAATGGTATCCTTTCATTCATTATATAGCATTTTAAATTTAATTTGAATGTAAAAAAAACTACAAAAAGTAAAATCAAAAAAATTTCAAAATAAATAATTTCAATTACAGTAGGATCCTTTCCGCTAAGAAACACATGTTCCAAATGTCAACTCTAGGTACAGGGGTTTAGGTTGAGCGTTGTCTGTCAGTCAGTCAGGGCAGCCTTTTGCATGTGTTTACAAGCTTTTAGTCGCGACTTCATCACGAGATTTTACGACATAAAAAGTATCCAATATTCTAATCCGAAGCATGATCTATCTGTCTATCAAATTTCATCAAAAAAAAATTTAGCTCTGAAGCCCTGGAATGCAATTTTTGAATCTCACCGTTACTATTACGTATTAATACCAAGAGATGGCGCTGCACTGACGAAAATATCCTTCATTGTCTTCAATGTATCCATACATTGAAGGCACTAAAGGATATTATCGTCTTGGAATCTATCCAATACATTGCCTTTGATAATACACGTAATGAACGCTAAGTGTAGTTTTAAAAAATTCCTTCTCTTGCAGGCGCCATTCTAAAGTAGACTTGATTGATTTTCTTTTGGCGTAGTAGTGGAGTATATGTTTGACTTTTATAATTATAGCTATTTTCTTCAAACTGTGTGTTGTTTCAATTACCTTCAAGAACTAAAAATAAAATAATTTTTTACAAAAGAGTGGCGCTACCAAGCGGAGTAAACGGTAAAATGGCCTCTTAACTACACTGCCATCTAGCGGCGAGTAGCATAATTACTTGAACAGTAAAAAAGCTCGCTGACGCAAGCGAGCTTACCATGCTTCATCAAGAAATGTTTGAAATTCTTTGCTCTTTTTAGAATCCTACAGACTTCTTTTTACTCAATGCAATATTGGTACACGTAAAGAAATACAATATTAATACATTAAAAACTTTTGTGATAGTTAGTTTGCCATATTTGTACAACATAATTATTAAATAATGATTCCTACAACAATTTATTTCCCGGCCGGTGACCGCTGTGAGGTAACACCACGTGGGAACCACGATGTAACATAACAAGCCATATCTTACTTAGTCATAAGGTTGAAAATCCCGTACGCCTTTATGATGTAACTCTACAACTGAACCTAAAGTTGCTCAGTTGAGCTTTGGCTGTGGTACAAAGTGTTCGTGTGAGCTTTAAATCAGCTTTCATATTTACGTTATCGCGCGTGTTTTTAAAGACTTACTTAGTGAGTTTCTGAATGAAAAGTAGAGTGTATTTATGAAAAAGTGGCCTAATCCATGCGTAAAATTCAGTGGTTTGTTTCGTGTTTTGAAATTTATAAAAATGCAATGATTTAAAAATATTGAGTGGTACAATTTAGCCCTTCCTACTCTTTAGGGTTGTGTGTATGTGTGTGAGATGGTTTAGTTGCTGAAATGAGGCTGTGGGTGTTTCTGATGCTGGTGGCGGCTACGGCTGCTGGCAAGGGCAAGAAGCACCGGCATCACAAACCTGGTAAGTCCTTCATTGTAAAACTAGTATCGCATTTTTGAGACCAAAGACAGACAGACGTACATCAACGTGATCCTATTAGGGTTGACGACCTATATGGATGGCACTGTGGTACATGTGTCTGCTTACTATGCAAGAGGTCCCGGGTTCAAATCCTGGTATGGGCAAATATTTGTGTGACGAATACGAATGTTTGTACCTGAGTCATGGATGTTATTTGTATTTACGTATGTATTTATCTATTTATAAGTATATTTATCCGTTGTCTAGTATTAGGGAGTGCAATCCCGGTAATTTTTCTAGGAAAAAACCGGTTTTAACCGGTAATACCTATGAGTAAATAAACGGGTTTGCATTGCCTATCTAGTATCCATAACACAAGATTTGCTTAGTTTGGGACTAGGTCAATTGGTGTAAATTGTCCCAAGATATTTATTTTTGGTTTGTGAGACTAAAGACAGACAGACGGACAACAAAGTGACCCTATTAGGGTTCCGTTTTTCCGTATTAATATAATATATTAATATAATATAGTAAATCGCTTTTTCTAGGATCTCCTGATCTGCTGGTTACCTTTAATACTTCTAAATTTATTACACTTCTGCTATAATTAAGATTCTATAAAAAAAATATTGTAATATCAACTAGGAGGACGACATTTTTAAATAATAGTTTTATTATTTATCAGTTGCTTAGATTACATCCTTTAAAAAAAACAAGTTTTTTTTTATACAACATAGGAAGGCAAACAAGCAAGTGGGTCACCTGATGGTAAGTGATCACCACCGCCTATAGACACCTGCAACAACAAAGAGAGTGCAGATGCGTTGCCAACCCAGAGGGCTAAGATGGAATACCTCTTGTGCCAGTAATTACACCGGCTGTCTTGCTCTCCACGCCGGAACACAACAGTGCAAGCACTGCTGCTTAGCGGCAGGATTACCGAGCAAGATGGTGGTAGCGATCCGGACGGACCTTGCACAAGGTCCTACCACCCGCAAAGTGTAAGTGTAAGTTTACATACTTACCCAATTAAAATAAGTAACATACAGAAGTATATATGTAAGACCCATCATTTGACACATGACAACACCCATATAATGTAAATGTGCATTATCCATTAAAATTATAAATAAAATATTCAACAGCTTTTGAGCTTCACAAATACCTAAAAGCTATGTATATGCTCTTTTAAGGTGCAACTAAGTGGTTATTACATTTATTTCTATCGTAATAATAAAGTATTTCATACTAAAAACTCAACACTTAAACAGTTACATATTAAGTCTTTTTTTTCTTAAACTTAGTGTAGTGACCAAGTTCTTCGTTTCGATTCAAATGAAATTTTCGTAAATTTGTTGAAATCGATTAATTTATTACTAAATCAAAAAGATATCAAATCATTAAATCAAACATTAAAATGAACCAAAAAATCCCTATGGCTAAGAACGTGCCCTTTTTAACCGACTTAAAAAAAAAGGACCAATATGTTTCGCGATTACTTGAAGACGGCTGGACCGATTTGAAAAATTCTTGTTTTGATTGAAAGGGTATACTTCCAAGTTGGTTCCAAGGTCACGATCTGGTGGTGGGATCCTAGAGAAACCGAGGGAAATCTTTAAAAAATGCACATCTGTAGCGATTTGGATATTTTTTTTATAGTAACTTGTACTTTTGTTCTCGGAAAACTGGAACTGATAGTGAATACAGACGACCTCTGAAACTACTCAATAATAAGTAGGTATTTCACGGGTGGCGATACGCGCGGCTATTTTAATATAGTTGCTAAGCAATTTATGCTAATTGCAATGCATTTGGTCAAGTGAGGCTGATGGTGAAGAGGTGCAATTTTTGAATCTCATCGGTTGACTATAGCTCACAAAAATGGCCGAATCTCTATGGAAAACGGCCAGTTTGTTGATGAGCTTTGGCCACCCGGTGAGATTCAAAAATGGCACTCCAGGAGAACTCCTCAAGAATTAACGTCCCTGCATTGGGAAAAGCAATATTTTGTAAAGGGTGATGAGCAATTGACATAACCGTGTAACTTAGATAAACAACCAGACTCCCTTAAAAGGAGAAATGGTTTTATTCATCGAATTTTGAATTTTCAAAGCATAGATTTTTTAACGAAACAATATCAGAATATGGTACCAGTCCGGGCGGAACCTGCACGAAGTTCTATTAAGCCTAAGCCTAAGCCTTAACTCAGATAAAAATATATTTTAAAATCGTCACTATAATCGATTGCAATAATCTGCTACCCTTAGTAATCGGTAGATACGTTAATCGCCACGCCTTAGCCTCATCACTATAAACATCAATGGACAAGTCTCAAATATTGGGTGTTACATATATTCTTCTATAATCACATAAGTATAGAAAGTGCGTCTTCTACACAATTATTAAATAAAACCTGTATTTCTAATAAAAACATAAGCCTCCCTTCTGACAGCAGTCGGAAAAAAATAAAATAAAATAGATAAATAATTGCCTACAAGTTCTCTAATACGGAGAAAGCTCAAAAAAGTTCGTTCCCACGACTCACACGCAATGCGGTAGGGCTTTCCGTAATCTCTTCCACCCAACCATAATCGTGGTTCATTTGCATATCGTACAGATACACTTGACACATAATATGAATTCATACTAAATCTGCGATTTATCTTCGAATCAATGGTCGTGCCTGGCGACCGCGGGTATCGGGTGTCGACTCCACGTTTGAGCACATTCCGCGATTTTCTCAGAATTGAGATCATCTTCCATCCTTGTCTTATGTAACTGAACAGACAGAGACAGGTGTGTTGCATGTGTTAATGATTTCTAGTGAGACTAAAAGGAAGCTAAAGTACTGGTCTAAAGACTTCGATACTCAAAAATGAGACAGAGAATTCATCTTCAACTCGTTTAAAAATCAGTTTCATGTCTTTTCAGATGCATCTAAACCATCTTATGACCCTAAATGATATTTCACGCATTTATTATGAAAATGCTATTATTGATATTTTTTTTGAACTGAAAGGAGAACGACACAAAGTTTCTTTACGTTGGAAAAACAAAATAAAAGAAATAAATACTAGGCAAAATCTGAATAATCTGAGCAAAATTTTCGCTATTTTCTAGTCCAGAAGAATAATTTGAAACCAGGGGTAAATTATTTGAATTTCACCGGGTGGCTGAAGCTCATCAAAATGGCCGACTGTCTACGAAAAACGGCTACTTTGGTGAGCTTTAATCACCCGGTGAGATTCAAAAATTGCAGTCCAGGGCTTCCGCTTTCGATACGCTGTTCCTTACACCATGTACGTTAGCAATAAAAAATGTCACTGTTAAAGTAAGAACAAACCTTAAGAACTTTGAGAACAATATTGACTATTAGATGCCAGAGGTTAAACATATCGTCTCGCGTCGGGATCGACACGTGCAACCTCGCTCACCCTCAGGCCGTGGTTAACATAATCCTCGAAGTCGTGAGGCGCGAAATAACTGCCAAGAACACACTTGAATCGTGCTAAACCGCCACAGTGGCGGGACAGGTTGTATAGTCAAGCGAAAACCGTATCAAAATCCGTTGTGTGGTTTAGGAGTGAGCAGCCAAATATAATGATGAGGATAGTCAGTAAGGGATAGCGACTTTGTTTTATGCAATGTTAAGATAATAGTATTTTATGCAACTGTTGCATAATGAGGGGTCTTAAAACACGAGTGTGGTCTTATGAAACGAGCGTCAGCGAGTTTCATAATAGGATCACACGAGTGTTTTAAGACCTAATTATGTACAGTTGCATACATTACTTTATCTACACACATATCATAAGTACTCTATGATGGGTTCAGAAGCCAGAGGGCAATGACCTGCATTGCTATTAATCTACTAGTGCTAGGTACCTATTAAATATCTATAGACTGTACACATTAAAATAACGTATTAAAAAATTAATGAACAAATATAGAAACAAATTAGAAAACTTCTCATAATAATTTTGGTTGTTTTAATGCTGGTCATTACCTACGGTTTCTGAACGCATTATAGAGCATTTATGATATATGTGTAGATAAAGATAAAGAAAGAAGAAGAAAGATATACGTGCGGGTATTCCGCATATATGCCATATGCATTTATATGTGCGGAGGTGCCTTTCCTGTGATAGCACAGTGGATACCACCCATACTTACGTTGTATCTGATACTCCATTCCCCGTTATTAGCGTCGTATCTTTATGAACGCGAAATGCAATAAAGTGGACACAATAGTAGCCGCTCGTTATCTCCCGCGGCTACTAAAAATACATGCGCTTGCGGCGGTGCAGCGCGGGCGCGAAATACAGAGTCTGTGTGCACGCAGTCATTTAACAATGAACGATCTTTCTGTGCCTTACTTAAGTAAAAAAATTAAACCAACTTCCATAATAACTGGGAAGGAAAACGAGCAAGTCGGTCACCTGATGGTAAGTCATCATCGCCGCCCATAGAAGCCCGCAGCACAATGGAGACTGTAGATCCGTTGCCAACCGGAGGGCTAAGATAGAATAACTCTTGTGCCAGTAATTGCACCGACTGTATTGCTCTCCACGCCGGAACTTAACAGTGCAAGCACTGCTGCTTAGAAGCTGGATTAGCGAGCGTTAAAAAAAATGAAAATAAAATTATTTATTTTAAGGCAACAAGGGCCCATAGACATATGGATATGGTGGTAGCAATCTGATGGCCGATGGGGTCGAAAAGTTCTCGAATGGCGGCCGCGTATTGGCAAGCGCAGCGTAGGACGACCAGCCACAAGATGGTCCGATGACCTTATACAGGTGGCAGGAAGGCGCTGGTCGCATGCAGCTTCCAACCGGCTACTTTGGAAATCCATGGAGGAGGCCTATGTTCAACAGTGGACTTCTTGTGGCTGAGATGATGATGAATCTGGGCAGACCTTGCAGACGGTCCTACCACCTGCAAAATATGAGTTCTCTTTAGGCAGAACACTAAAAGTATACTGCTTATTCTATACTTAATATACGAGACGATTACGTAATGCTAGCGTAAAGTAGTAGTCCTGCTATTGCATTTTGTACGGTGAAGGATGCAAGAACCAGATGCCCGAGTTTGGGCTACAGGCTTATTTTTATCGAATAGGGAGAGACCAAGCTTGCGAGTCACGCGATAAAAAGTGATCCCTGTTGCACCTAGGGACCAGTTATCCCAAGAATATCACTGATTCTTTGCCCGCTTCTTGGTCCCCCACCTCGTGGGCCTCTCAACTTCTCCTTCTCACTCAGCCTATTTAATGCAGTAGGATGTTACTACTTAACACCGGTATTTAGTAAGTGTGAAATACTACTGCGGTCAAGCCGACCTGTTCGTACTTCAACCAGCAGCTGGCTGCAGTGTATCTCTGCCACTACAGGCTGGCTACAGAACAGCAACTCTCTTAGGCTTAGTTGGTTGCCATAGACAACGAACGACTGTTTTGACAACTGTATAACCTAGTGCTTAGTGGCCCTGACTACTAAGCTGGAGGTTCCGAGTTCGATTCCTGGGAGGGGCAAATGTTTGGATGATGAATACGAATGTTTGTACCCGTCGAGTGTTGGATGTTATATGTATAGAATTTAAGTTTTTATATCCGTTGTTACCATAACACAAGCAGCTTCAGTTGGCTGGTTGGTTTAGCTGGTGATCGGGCGACCAATACTCTTGTTTGACTCCCGTATCCATAAAACAAAAATCTTTCGCAACCTTTCCAGGAACCCATCTAAACCTCGGGATCCTTTTTAGGATTCTTTTGTGTTTATTTAACACCCACTTCACACCATTGCGCACGTCGGAGCTGCCAACTATGACAAATCTAAAACCAATAGCGACCACTTCAACTCGATGGTCCGTTTGTGTGCGATGGGTTAAACAATGCACCCTACCTGCCCCCGGGAACAATGGAGCGTGAAGGTCCGTCCCCACATTGTGTCATTACACCTAGCGGAATGTCCATCGGGAATCCTGTTAAATTGTCATTACAATTTGATTAGGATGTGTCAAGTGTAAAAGACTCCTTATTATTATCACTACATAGCAAAAAATCGCTATCCATACCTGTCTCCTCATCGTTACTTCGGCCAGGGGGGTTCCACTCCGCACTGTAGGTGCGCTCGCCGCATTACCTATGGCATAGGTTCATAATCGCAGTAGGTAGGTTGCCGGCTTGCCGCGCGCGCGCCCGCTCACTGTGTCGCGCGTTGTGATAGTATTATAGTAAGCAGCCCAACCCTAGCGATGCGCCAGGGCATTGCGGGTGGAAGGCGGGCGCGGGCGGCGCCTTGCTTTTGACGCATGCCGCATGGCGTATGTTTATGAAGTAATACGAACTTTTTGTGCCTGATCATAAAGTTGGGATTTGTTTAATGGTGGACGAAAAAGAAAAGTTTCTGTACGTTAGTACTATTATTTATTCTGTGCTTCGGCCGCTTATTCCTTCTAAACTACGCAACGGATTTTAATACAGTTTTCACTGTGATTGAGACATTTTTGTATCGTTTTTTTATGTACATTCTTAAGAGGAGTGTGAATCCACCCCAAAAATTACTCTCCATGTAAACGGCGATAACGTTTTCCACCCTCTAAACCTTAACCTTTGGCACTGATTTTTTGGTATGTTTTCATTATGTCTTTGAACTAGTTTTGTATGCTTTTTTATGTTCTTCATAGATTTGTCAATATTTGCATTTCAGGAGTTTCATACTAAACAAAAAAGCGTCAATATTTTTGAAAGTATTAAGAATATTTAAAAAATCAAAACATACAAACCTAGTTTTAGGGCATACTGCCAATATACGAAAAAATCATGCCTCCTAGAGCCATTAAGGTTTAGAGGGTGGAAAACGTTATCGCCGTTTGTATGGAGAGCGCTGGGTTCACACTCCTCTTAAGAACCAAAATCATTTCCAACGCATGTGCTCCATTCTCAATTTGAAAACAAATGTACGTCTATCTGGTGGTCAATTACAGCCGCTATGCCATTACCAGTGACAGCTTGACGTGCACTTTACATTGACAGCGCAATGCAATGACGCCGACGCGGAGATCGGTGTCGATTGCGCCCGCGCAGGCATCACGTTACCAATGAAGTCGTGTTCTGTTTTTGAAAATTTCGTGATTTTTACTATCTTCTTCACATAGTACTTGTAAAACAAAGTAGTTATCCGCTTCCATCTGTCCTCTTATATTCGACCGCTGACTCCTTATAAACCAATTGTAGAAGTATAGGTCACATAAGAGAGATCTCTCACCAGGGGTGCAATGTTTGAATCTCACCTGGTGACTAGAGCTTACTAAAATGGCCGAATCTCTTTGAAAAACGGCTATTTTGGTGAGCTTTAGTTACCCGGTGAGATTCAAATCCAATTTTTGAATCTCACCGGGTGACTAAAGCTCACCAAAACGACCGTTTTTCTTAGAAATGCGGCCATTTTGGTGAGCGTTAGTCACCCGGTGAGATTGTAGAAGTATAGGTCACATAAGAGAGATCTCTCACCAGGGGTGCAATTTTAGAATTTCACCAGGTGACTAGAGCTTACTAAAATGGCCGAATCTCTATGAAAAACGGCTGTTTTGGTGAGCTTTAGTTACCCGGTGAGATTCAAATCCAATTTTTGAATCTCACCGGGTGACTAAAGCTCACCAAAATGGCCGCATTTCTATGAAAAACGGTCGTTTTGGCGAGCTTTAGTCACCCGGTGAGATTAAAAAATCGCACTCCAGGCGGGTGTTATGCCTGGGGACCGAAGTCCGAAGGAAGAAAGTTGGTAGTTGTATATATGCGTCCGTGTTATAAAGCTTTGTTAGCGTGATGTAGCGCATGTCAGTTGGTTTCATCTATTCAACGCTAGATGGCGCTAGAGTCGCTACACACTAACTAAATTTTGATACGGTTTTTACTATCATTTAGACGATGTTATACGGAAGTTTGTTAGGTATATTACGTCCTGATTGTATGCGTGCGAAGCCGGGGCGGGTTGTTAGTAAAAAGGTAAAGAAAAACCGGGCAAGAGTATGTCGGACAATGTTAGTGAAGGGTTCCGTAGCCATTAGAACAACTAAACTTAACGGTTTTTTCATGCCTGTTAAGATAAAGTAAGGTTTTCTCTGTAAAATTAGTTAGTGGTAT
This sequence comes from Ditula angustiorana, assembly GCA_963691745.1. Taxonomy (NCBI): domain Eukaryota; kingdom Metazoa; phylum Arthropoda; class Insecta; order Lepidoptera; family Tortricidae; genus Ditula; species Ditula angustiorana. The sequence goes on from OY829473.1 coordinate 1,152,321, forward strand.
TACTCTGTTATTACTTTACAACAGCTAACACAATATTTATAACGTCAGTTGGGACTTTAACGTGATTTTACGTGATAACCGTTTCGACCGTGTTGCAACGGCGGTCACGAGTACATACGCCATAGTTCTTTCATTGAGGTAATTTAACAATGATTAAATTTTATCTTTAAAGTCCCGATTGACTTTAAACATATGTGTAAAAATCGCGAAGGTTTAAATAATTAACAATAATTAGTCTAGTCCTAAATTAAGTAGCCAAAGCTGCTCATTTTGTACTGAGGTACTATCAACGGTTATACATACTTACATAGATAAATACATGTTTAAATAATGTACATGGCTAGGTTACAAACATTTATGTTCATCATACAAATGTTGGCCTCTATCGAGATTCAGACCTAAAACCTCAGGTCCTATAGTCAGGGTCACTAACTAAGTAAACGGTCCCAGTCCTTGTCAGTGACCCAATAATTGACCAAAACATACGGAAACATACGAGTACATACCAGAGACAATGACATCAATGGTTACCTTAGGTATGAACACCTATACTAAGTAAGGAAGACGGTAATTCTCTTCCGCACAAACTCTACCAGTTTATGAACTTAACTGAACATCATCAAATTATATATCAACCGAATAAACGTTATTCCCTGAACCAATAACAACGTTTAGGCCACATATAAAAGCCATAAACAAGTCATATTTTATTTTATTATGAATAGGAAGTCGACCATAAACATCTGCCATTCAAATACGAACCAGATTTGAGAGAATGTGGCGGATGCGAGCGTCTCGCTCCATTCATTGGAAGCCAGGCTGTACTGATTACCGTTTTTCTCGTATCCAGAAGAAATAGGTTTATAAAAGGTTTATTCATTCATTAGTTCACACACACACACATACAATTTAAATCTGGGGGCACGGCAGCGTCCCATCAAGTGGAGCGGGCAGGGCTCTACCATCTTGTTTTCGGACTAACTTTCTTTACTTTTTATAAAAATAGGGAGGAAAACGATGTATGGTAAGTGATCTCCACCACCCATAGCCTCTTAGACACAACAGCAAGGATATGGCAGATGCGTTGTCAACCCAGAGGGCTAAGATGGAATACCTCTTGTGCCAGTAATTACACCGGCTGTCTTGCTAGGTGTTAGGTACTATTCATTATTTTATACTTCAGTCAGAAAGCGGAGACTAGCTCGCAGCTAATTCTACGCGCGTTATGATTTCGCCCCAGACTTCTGAATGGTGCTAAAAAGGGGGAGAGAATAAATAGTACTATCCTGGAAGCCAACCGATATAGCCCACCGTAAATAACGGCGCAAGTCACTCGTCACATCACATTCTACTGTCAACTGTGTCAACTAGAAACAGAGTGCAAAATGAATCGGCGACGGATTGGCTTTTGACGTATGACGGAATGCGGTACGTTTGAATCACCGGTCACTTACCCTCGCGAAGTTGTTTTTTTAGTCGTTGATAACGTTATTGATTCTGTCGTTTTACATGAAGTAGTTATAATATCATTAATTTATTAAAATGTATAATTTATTAGAACAACTGAAGGGGTTTGTGTACCAAACCTCAAAACGTGCTCTTCATACAAACGGCGGTAACGTATTCCAGACTGTAAACTTTAACCTATAGTTATGGTTTTTTAGTATCCTTTTGTAATGCATTAGATTAGAACAGGGTTTGATGGTTTAATTTTTTTCTATTTTGTCTATTTTTTTTTCTATTTTGGATTTTTGGATTTAACAATATTTGCACTACAGGGGTGCAATTTTTGAATCTCACCAGGTGACTAGAGCTCACCAAAATGGTCGCATTTCTATGAAAAATGGCCCTTTTGGCGATCTCTCATATTATATAAACATATTAGATAAACTGCTGAGTTTCTTGCGGCGTTTCTTCTCAGCAGATTCTTCCATTTTCCGAAGCGCTAGTAGATTCAGACATGTAAAAGAGCCTATATGGCCTACTTGCAAAATAAATTTTTCATTTTCATTTTCATTTTCATATAAAACCAAAAAGTGACAATATTGAATTATCTGCTGATACCACAATTGGTCGGGCCTTGATCTGACTTGTCCGAGACATTTGTCAGGTGACAAGCCACGACATGATATTGCTCATGATCTGACCATAACATTCACCAGGGCTGCAATTTTTGAATCTCACCAGGTGACTAGAGCTCACCATAATGGCTGCAACTCTATCAAAAACGGCCATTTTGGCGAGCTTTAGTCACTCGGTGAGATTCAAAAATCGCACTCCAGGTTGAATCTCACCGGGTGACTAGTCACCCAAATTCAAAAATATTCAAAAATTGCACCTCTGATCATGTCATCTGTTTAACATGACTTTTGATCTTTGATTCCATTTCCAGGTTGATATTGTTTTCTGTTAAGATGTTTCTGTAAAGATGTCAATAACCCTCCCTTCTGTCGGAAGTCGGGTAAGTAATAAGTTTGACACTTCCAACATGACAGTCCCAAGTCCCAACGGCGAGCTCTAAGGTGGTCCACAATGGCGTTTATTTCTGCTTACGCGACACTATCGTCTGTATTGTCGTCTATTTATATCGTGGGGTCGGAATCGGGCCGCGGTGAATCACTGTTCACTGCCATGCGCGCGCGCCGGCGACCGACAGGAGACTGTGACACTTGTAAATTATAGTCGTAGGTAAGGATTGAAGCGATTGCGGTACAAATTAGGTATACGGAACACTCGGAGGAATGAACTTATAAAAAAAAAACTAAGGAAACTGATATTGCTTTTGGGTACAAGATGATTCAGTAAATCGTAGGTACAGTTACTTCTAAGATTGTTTTTAATAATATAGGAAGGAAAAGAGCAAGTGGGTCATCTGACGGTAAGTGATCACCACTGCCGATAGGCATCCGCAACACTAAGGAGACTGTAGTTGCATTGCCAACGCAGAGGGCTAAGATGGAACATTTCTTGTGCCAGTAATTGCACCGGCTGTCTTGCTCTCCACGCCGGAACACAACAGTGCAAGCGCTGATGCTTAGGGGCTGGGTTAGTGAGCAAGATTCCCAATTTATTAATATAGTTCATAAGCAAAGTTAAACCTGAATCTGAATAATATGTCAGATTCAGATATTTGCTTCATACTCGTAGTATTTAAAAAGAATAGATTCAAGGGGAAGATATTAAAACTTACAATACGACGGATCAACAAAATGTGTCCTATGCAATGACAAGAGAGTTCTTTGTCCATAGGCATTCCGACACAGAGACACGTTCAAGAAATAAAAGAAATGATTAAAATTGTCAAGTTCATTGTAGTTTTAGAATAAGTACTTGCATACATGTAGGAACACAGAATTAATATTTTTTACGATACTTCCAGAATGTATAGTAAATTGAAATTTGTTTTTCTGACGAACTTTTTGTAGAATTAGTCATTTTGTTGTACAACAACAAACTACTTTGTTTGCTTCTTTTTTCCTTTTTTCTTTAATGGCGGCCACGAGGCTTGTGCCAATGTCAGTGTAAAATAAAATTGTACGGTTTGGGTCAAAAGACCCCCCCCCCCCCACCCCCCGTCGGGTTATGCATCGGCCAATGATATCCCACCATAAAGCCTAGGAAATTATTGACCGATGCCCAGGGTGCACCGGCCCAAGCACTGCTCTTCCCCCCGGAGAAGTCCATAAGGGAACCGCAGCACTTAGGCACACGAGGAGGAAACCCGACACGCACCCCCTACTTTGTTTGTAACACTTACAAGTTGTTTGTAACGGGCAATGTGCATATAGTTAGTTACTTGTAAGGTTTACCGTCTAAATAATAAAGCAATAATAGACAAGTTTACTTACAATAGCATCGTTGTTTACAACACGCTATGTCTTATTAGTATGACTTCTTCCTACTTTTTTTTATACAACATAGGAACGCAAACGTTCATGTAGGTCACCTGATGGTAAGTGATCACCATTACCCATAGATACAAGTAACACCAAGGGTATTGCAGATGCGTTGCCAACCCAGAGGGCTGAGATGGAATACCTCTTGTGCCAGTAATTTCACCGGCTGTCTTGCTCTCCACACCGGAACACAACAGTGCAAGCACTGCTGGGTCCGGATTAGCCGAATTTTATTATCTGAATTTTACGAGAAGTTAGTAATAGAGTTTACTATACTGGCAAAGTTGTTACATAAATGTAAAACGAAGGGCAAAAGCTTAGTTTAATAAAACCTAGAATAGTCTTATATGCTTCACTCGAACGCAATGTGAAATCCATGTGAAAGCGAATCTGTTTGTTTATCCTTCCTTCACGTCGTAATGGAGAGCTAGAATGTCTTGATTTTCTGTATAGAGATAGTTGAAGGGTCAGAGAAGGCCATAGAATACTTTCATTCCCACTTGTAAGGATGAGTGTGAATGACGTCAGGTTCGGTTAATGTATGATTTATTACTATTAACTTAAGCTAGGATACATGAATATATAGGGTGTAAAGTAAAGGTGTGTGCGTACACACTACATCTCCCCCTTAAAAGAAAAGAAAAAATACAATTATGTATTTTTTATACTAAGTTAAAAAATAAAAACAATAATGGCAAACAAACGAAAAAATTTATGATATTAAGTCCAATAGTAAAAACGGGATATTTGAAACTCAATACATTAATAAAATTGCAAAAATAATGTTTTAATGTTAAACAATGTGAAAGCTAAAAATTTTTATAAAAGTAATTCTTAAAAGCAGACATTAAAATAACTATTATTATAAAATTTTAACAATTTAAAAAAATGTCTATCTATAGTGATTTTGTTGTATAAAAAAAAGAATAACACAAATCTTCACCTTAAAAATTAACTAAGTAATCAACATACATGTTTCTTTTATGTATATGTAATTAATATAACGACGCGTTTATTTAAACAAGTACATTGCTTTGCTGTAAACAAAACAAAAAGATTTTTTTGTACACAGGCTCTTTTACATACCTAGCTGAGTCTACTAGTGATTCGGAAAGTGGAAAATTCTGCTGAGAAGAATCTCCGCAAGAAACCAAAAGTGCCTGATTGGTCTTAATAAAACAAATAAGCTTCCTGGTCAGTGACACAGTGTCGGCGGCTGGAAACCGTGTGTGGCGCCCAATTAGGCCGGGAGCCGGGTAATTGTCGGACCGGTCCGGCTAGCGGCTCCGGGGACACCGAGCGGTCAAACCTGGTCGGAGGAATAAAGATAATAAGAACAGCAAACGGGTAACATGAAATTAGGTAACTGCCCCAATGCTTGACATGCGTAAAGCATTGTTTTTACCAGTATTTGACATCATTGTCTCTCGTTTTTAACTCGTATGCTTCCGTATCTTCTTGTCAATTATTCGGTGACTGTCAAAGACTGGGACTGTTACCGTGGCCTTAACATGACCATATAAGTTTAATTTATCCCCTGCATTAAACAGCTTAACTAGTATCATATCACTAGCGGACGCCCGCGACTTCGTTCGTAGCCTTTGTCCGTCAGGGATAGTGTAGCTTTCTATCTGTGAAAGAATTTTTGAAATCGGTTCAGTAGTTCTGGAGATTACCCCCTACATACAAACAAACAAAGCTAACCTCTTTATTATATTAGTGTAAAAGTGTAGATGAAGATAAGCAAGAGACGCAAATATACATTGAGTACAGGAGTTCATGGAATGCGGTGATTGCTTACTCACACGGCACCCGCTAGCTCATTAGTTCCGTCTAATATAAACAGTAAAAACTAGTCTTTGAACCCGCCGTCAAATTAACAAAATTGAACCCTTACCCATCATGGGACTATGTCAAAGTGACGTTATAAAAATCAAATCGTAAGAAGTCTTACTATTATTACGTCAATTAGACACGGTTCTATAGTTTGTCAGACTTCTATTTTGTCGGTAGTACAACGGGGTACATAAGTTGTTAAATAAATAAAAATAAAATAAATACCCTTGACCAATTCCCACCAATTGACCTAGTCCCAAACTAATTAAAGCTTGTACTATGGGTATTAGACAAACGATATACATATTTATATACATATGACATCCAAGCCTTGGGTACAAACATTCATAATTATCATACAAACATTTGCCCCTCCCGGGAATCGAACCCGGAACCTCAAGCTTCATAGTCAGGGTCACTAACCACTGGGCCAGAAACGTAAATCTGGCAACACTGTGAAATGTTGCAATTTAAAGGAAAAGTAAGTCACATCCGGCCAACGCAGCCCTCGACTACAATAGTATCTAATCATATCTGGCCGCGTTCACGTTTCGTAACTGGTTAAGGGACTTAAGGGCCATTTTGGGCCCCGCTGGCCTGTTGACTGAGCATACAAGGCGGCGAACTCGCACAAAATACACGTTTCGGGTGTCGAATGTGCTGGTTACTTAGGGCATACCAGAGCGAAGGGCCTGAGGCAGAAAGAACAAGCGGAGAGCGGAAAGTTACCAAAATATACTTTAAAACTAATGTAGTGATGCGCTACCGTAATCTAACTTAAATTTGGCCACTGAATACATCACGTGTAAACTTACAAAAAAAAAAAAATTAAATAAATAAGCGGTAATGTGGCGGAAACTGGTAAACGCAAAGCTTAAGTTGCAGGTTCGAATCCTGCCATTACCCTAATTTTTCTTTGTGTTGACATTCATTATATAGCATTTTTTATTAATATATATAAATAAATAAATAATAATTTTAGACTACTTTCAAAAAAATAATAACTGCCGGCTGTAAATAGTCAACCGTTCATTACAGTGACCCGTTGCTTCTGTGATACAGCGTAAAATCAACACAAGTCAAACTTAATAAATAGGAAGAAATGGATACAAAGTGATGAAATTAGTTTAGAATAAAGTTAACATTGACAGAAAAAACTAACCTTCTCAATACGACTCCATACGCAGAATAATTGTGTACATTTATCATCATATTAGCCGAAAGACGTCCACTTTTGGACAGGGCACCCTAAAGATCTTCACAACGCCCGGTCCTGCACTGCTCGCATCCAGCGGGCTCCTGCAATCATCACCAGCTCGTCAGTCCACCTTGTGGCGGATCTGCCAACGCTACGTCTCCTGGTACGCTGTCACTTGAAAACTGTAGACATTTATGTAGTCCTTAATTTAATAGTTGACCTGAGCCTCATGCGTCATGCACATTTTAAAAATTGTATCGTATTATGTTTCACCACGTTGAATTGCATCCATTTAGACTCTTTCCATCCTTTACCTAGTTATTATTCTGAGAGTATGAACTATGGACATCATACAAATTAAACTAGTGCCAATTAATTCTAATCCGCAACCGCTTTTGTATGGACCATTCCCAGTGCCCAGTGTTTGGTCAGCCAGCCCCAACTAATTATCCACGCGTGTGGCCACCTCCAACACCTTCTAGTCGTGATTATACCCACTCGCCTCACCGGGAAGTACTGCAGTTTGGAATACTACTCTATATGCATGAGTTAATACCATGACGCTCTATTTTTAACAACTTTACCGTTAAACTAAAGTGTCCATACTTCGTTGCAACCCAAAGTGAAAGTTGGCCTTGGCACCAGATCCCGCCACACATCCCGGTTTTGAAGTAGCTCCCGTCAGGTACCCGAGGTCCTTTAGGTTTTTCTGGACTTCACTCTATCGGTACTTTAGACGTCCGATTGGACGATGTCCATTTGGTCATCCTAAATACGCGCTTTTGGCGGGACGATCCTCTCTCATTCTGTCCACGTGACTGAGCCAGAGATATCTTCTCGCTTTAATCTCTTCGATAATCTTGGACTTGGACATTTTGGACAATTTCCAAATTCATTCTTCAAGGTAGTGCCACACTGTAGCAGTTACTGCTTGTGTTACGAAGGATTCTCGACCGGAGTGGTATTCCACTCTCTGAGAACATAGTGATGCGGTTGTTTTATTTTTGTAGTCATTGCGTCTACAATATAAATTATTATTATTATAATAAGCTCACGATTAGTGTAGATGTAGAATACGAAATGGATGGAAACTTCGGTAACTAAAAGCATGGGTACCTTATACCTTAAACTAACATTTACTTGGGTTCTTTAAATGTATTTTTATTTTTTAGTACCTACGATAAAATTTCACGTGAATTATTGCAGTCGTTAAAATTTCCTCAACTATAATAAGTTATATGGGCTCCGATTGATATTCCTAAGCCTGTAACCTGTCAGCGAGTTGAAACCGCATACTTATCGGTTCAGGCAGCGGCGCGGTCGATGTAATCCGACAAATCCCTTTACACCGTCTTAGGAACGTGCTGTACATAAATAATTTTGAATTATAAATAAGATAGTTTCATTAGCTTTGAAATGCAGTACATTATTCAATAAAATTCTGTAATATTATCAAATAAAAAATCGTGAAGGGTCAGCATAATCAAAAACATTATAACTTTTCTCGACGAATTAATATCAATTTCGTAACAATCTATATCAGTTTGGTAATGAAATTGTTTCTTAACTGATTAAATCGATACGAAACTATAACCGTCTATACAAAGACTTATCGGCGCATTATAGAGGCCTCCTGTGACCAGAAGGCTGGGCAATACTTTGCCCAAAGAATCAGCATTGGCATCCAACGTGGCAATGCTGCCGGCCTTCTGGGCACCCTCCCTATTGGCGGCGATTTGGGACAAATTTTTTACCGTTAAGTTTAGAATAAGATTTTATTGTTTTTTTTTCTTATTTTTAATTTGATTAAATAAACTTTATTGCACCATTAAGTATAATCAATATCAAATAATTAATAGATTCGGGCGTTACTTTGCGGAGGTCCATATCAACAAACTGGAACAAATTACCTTGCTACTCCGCGAAACCAAAGGAAAGTTCTGAGTGTAGTATCTTAAGATGTAATTTCAAATTATCTCTAACTCCAAACCAATAACGAGATTCCTCAGTTAACCAAATTCTTTGTGCTCTATTGATGGCAATCCTAGCTGCCCTACTAGTATTATTGCAACGAACATGAATATATAGGTTTCGCGTATTGTATTTGGTATTGGTTTCGAGGAGTAGCAAGGTAATTTGTTCCAGTTTGTTAATCAATATCAGTTTTGTAACTGTTTTGTAACACCAGCCTTTAAGCCCCTTCTAAATGTTGGAGCTCTGGATCACTCACTCTCCTAAACCAGCAACTGTCTACAGTTTGGCTGTACAAATAACTATTAAAATTTTATTCCCTCGCTTTACTCCTATACTTGTTTTTTTGGATAGCATACACCAGTCGCGTATGACGTTAATATTCACTGCAAGACTCTACTGTTATAAAACTAATATAATTTATTGCTTTTAAATCTTCATTAGGCGCTTCTATTTAACGCCCGTCGAGTTGAGTCCCGTTATCAAAGATTTTAAACCATTTTATGACATAAATCATGCAGCCCTAGGCAAACCAGTAAAGGAAATCTTATGAGGAAACATACATTGATGAAGTGTTTCTACATGCAGATGATAAATGTTTATACCTACCTACTGGCTTTTGCTCCTGACTTCGCGTAGATTTCGGATTATATTAACTGCCACCTCCTATTTAACACCCATGATGGTAGAATTTCCGAAATATATCGGCAGTGGAAGTTTCAAACGTCGTAAGGGAGATTAAGGGACATGTCCCATACGACATTTCAGATTTCTAGTATCGATATTTCTTAAGGCACTTTTACACCATTAAAAACACAAACATGTTTCAAATAGCATGTTTCTTTAGAAATCATCCCCAAAATGTTATTTGTACCTCTTTTTCTGTAATGACTTGTAAAATATTGTTTTACCAATAAAAAACTGATCTGCACTGATCCAAACTCCTTTACAGACAAACTTAGTCTTGCGGTTCGGTTTTTATTTTTTACGTGTTGTTTTAATAATCACGCAAAATCTATACCTTTCAAAGATAAAACCCCGATTCTTCGCGAATGTCCTGTTTCTTGTCGGATTTTTTCTGTTTCGAAAAACTAGCCCTATCTCAAGCAAGAAACGCGTGCTCATAGTTAAAATGGAGCCCTTAGTGCACAAGTCCAACTCGCACGTTCCCGGTTTTTTAGAGTTCTGTACCCAGAGGGTAAAACGGTACCCTATTACTAATTATTTAAGGGGACTCTGATACAAAAAACGTGATTTTTTGCTCGTTTTTATAGATACGGAATCCTTCGTGAGCGAGTCCGAGTTGCACTTGTTCAGTTTTTTAACTACCGAATGTATAGATAACAAAACAAATTAAACCTTCATCTTGACCCCTTACTGTTACGAGCCTGATTTAGAACCGCCGCAGTCCATCTTTCTTCCGTTTGGGGATCGTAAACCCGTCGTTAACTAGCCGACACAAAGGAGTTTTGTTAATTTTAACTGCTCAGTTTTTATGGGACGTTATCACCTATGTGGAGTTCCATTGGTCTTTTATTTTTATAGAAAGTTACTGGTAATAAGTTACGTTTCATTGCCCCGTGTGTTCTCTCTTCTCTACATAGTTTGAAAATGCGTGAGTATCACTGTACCAAGAGAAAACTTTTCAATTGTGAAACTTTCATGTAAGAAATTTAAGGTAACTTGTACAAATGTTCTTATTTTTTTTAACATTCTCAATGCTCTCAATATTCTCGAGAATGTACTTACTGAGTTATTTCTTGAGAAGATTTCCAAATTTTGGGGTATGTTTTGTAACTTGCACAATGCTATGTGCAAGTAAAGCAAAACAAAACTTTGGAACTCTATTTTATAAACACCTTATTTTTTTTAAGACCTATCGAAAAATACACATACACACCTAATGTAGCTAACTAAGATTCTAGCTACTCTAGCTAATATTTTAGTGACTGCAACTAAGATCTTATTTACTGCAGTTAAGATATCAGTTACTGCAGCTTATGTATTAGTGTCTGCAGCTCTGACCTTAGTTACTACAGTTCAGATAATAGTTCATCATCATCATCTCAGCCACAAGAAGTCCACTGTTGGACATAGGCCTCCTCCATGGATTTCCAAAGTGGCCGGTTGGAAGCAGCATGCAAACAGCGCCTTCCTGCCACCTGTATTTGGTCATCGGACCATCTTGTAGCTGGTCGTCCTACGCTGCGCTTGCCAATACGCGGCCGCCATTCGAGAACTTTCCGACCCCATCGGCCATCAGTTCTCCGTGCTATGTGCCCTGCCCACTGCCACTTCAACTTACTAATCCGCTGGGCTATGTCGGTTACTTTCGTTCGTCTGCGGATCTCCTCATTTCTGATTCGATCACGTAGAGAAACTCCAAGCATAGCCCTCTCCATAGCTCGTTGCGTGACTTTGAGCTTTCTTATAAGGCCCAGATAATAGTTACTGCAGCTAAAATCTTAGTTACTGTAGTTAAAATCTTTGTTACTACAGCTACGATCTTAGTTCCTACAGCTTAGACATTACTTACTGCAGCTAATATAATTAGTTTTTCCAGCTAAGATCCTAGTTACTGCAGCTAAGAAGTTATTTACTGCAATTAAGATCTCAATATCTTATCGGGCTTATATGGAATCAAATTTTTTATAAAACCAATCATTTATTTTCCTCAGTGTAGTGTAAATGTGCCAAGCACTTATATCATTACAAGCAGTTAAACTAACGTCTTTTATAATAGTACCATAATTATTACTAACTTCTGCGTGCTTGTTAAAATGATATACGACGAGAATTATGTAGAAACGATGTTTATGTGACATTATCATTAACACTATAAACAGGGCCCAGCGTGTTTATAGTTATACAATTGTGGTTCCGCACAATTAGAATTGACCCTAAAACTAAGCTATGATATTAACTTATTAAAAATCATCCCATCAAGCGAGATTTCTTAAACACTTTTTACTATTTTAAACGACATCAACAAATACTCTATATCGATTCACACAAATATACAAAATACATTCAAGGATTTATTTTGTTGTTTTTGGATAAATAAATAGTACAAAGTTGTTTTTTCAACTGGTAAACTATGATGAAATATAATGTGCATTTTTTTACAAAAAGTACCTAATAGTTAGTTTCAAAGACGGTTTGATTTTGATCTTTTTTGATAATTTGTTTGTTTTTTAAACTTTAGCGTTTTTATACATACGAGTATTTATAACGTCTACGGGACACGATAAAATCATTGATAATTACCTTGACGTTTTGACAGTTTGCAACGGCCGTGGTCACAAGAAAACCACGATTTCGAGACTTTATAGCGTTAAGTCCCGAAGACGTTATAAATCTTTGATTTGTTATGATTTAGGATTTTAGTACAATTATTTTAGGGACTTCTGCCGTCATTGGAAATGCCATAGCAAATAAAAAGCGAAGTACATTTCTGTTTTTAGATAGAAGGTCAAGTATCATGTCATGGTCCACAGAGGCAATGTAAATAAAAAAAGATCTTTATCGACTAATATCGAGTGGCAAACTTTCAGTAACCGTACTGTACTATACTGTCCCAGTTAAAAACATTTTTTTTTTATACAACATAGGAAGGCAAACAAGCAAGTGGGTCACCTGATGGTAAGTGATCACCACCGCCTATAGACACCTGCAACAACAAAGAGAGTGCAGATGCGTTGCCAACCCAGAGGGCTAAGATGGAATACCTCTTGTGCCAGTAATTACACCGGCTGTCTTGCTCTCCACGCCGGAACACAACAGCTGCTTAGCGGCAGGATTAGCGAGCAAGATGGTGGTAGCGATCCGGACGGACCTTGCACAAAGTCCTACCACTCGCAAAAACAAAAGCATAGCATATTAAAAACATAGTATATTGGTACACAAATGGTAACCTATAACCACATTTACAAAACGTGATTTATCTTTATCTCAATAGTAAATCTTTTTATTCTTTATGTATTTTATTTTATATATTAGGAGCATCAACAACATTACAGGAGTGCAACTTTTGAATCTCACCGGGTGACTAAAGCTCATCATTCATCAAAATGACCGTTTTTCATAAAGATTCGGCTATTTTGGCGAGCTTTAATCAACCAGTGAGATTAAAAAATTACACCCCAGATCTTTATAATATAAACAGAACAATACAAAAAGAAAATGATACATTTCAACCAAAATACAGTGGCTCTAACATGACTGGCCAAGTTTAGTTTATCTCTATCTGCGTCCCTTTCTTATGACACTAGTTAAACAGAGACACAGGGAGGGGTTAAACTAAACCTGGGCTGTCATGTTAGGGCCGCATCATAACTGATACGGCATAACTCGACATATTTACGTACAAATGTCTATAGTTAAACCAATAGTTTTTCCACAAACGCGGAACCTTAAATAATAACATATTGTAACCGATAGGTTTATAATTTAAGCACTAAGCGCCGGCGGAACCCGTGTCGTAAACGATGTGATTAAACAAGACTTGAACGGCAAAGAATAACACTTAAATAAACAGGTGTGCAGGTGTGTTGAATCTCACTGGGTGACTAAAGCTCGCCAAAATGCCCTTTTTTCATAGAAATGCGGCCATTTGGTAAGCTTTAGTCAGCTGGTGAGATTCAAAAATTGCATTTGAATCTCACCGGGTAACTAAAGCTCACCAAAATAGCCGTTTTTCATAGAGATTCGGCCATTTTGTTGAGCTCTAGTCACCTGGTGAGATTCAAAAATCGCACTCCAGATCCGCTTTGCGTACAGAATAATAGTAACCCATAACAGCCATTGTTGTCCGGAGACAACAACTTATGAAGTAAATATAAATAAATAATAAATATAATGTATTTGAGTCTTCCCTAATTTAAAAAAAATCAAAAGTCATAATATCTTTATTCAGATTAGGCTTACAGGAACCAATTATTAATGACAGAAAATTTACCACCAGTTCGGAAGAAACCTCTGATGAGAAAATACTGGCAAGAAACTCAACGAGGTGTAATTATTTAAATCAAAATTACAATGATGTTTTACATCTTAAATATTTGGCCTATCGACGTTGGTAGGGACATTGCATATATTTTTCCTAACGTAAATTATTTTAAAAACATACATACATAAACTGCTAGAAACATAACCCTTCCTTTTGGCTTTGCCGTAGTCGGATAATAAATGCAACGGATATCTATTGGATATCTATTTCCTGGATATCTCAAACCGAACGGAGTTATGTTTTTTCTCTAAGTTGTACCTTATCATGTTGTTTTATGGTGATCAATAAAGAGTTCTGTTATTGTATTGTATTCTAATGTTTGTAAGTAAGTAAGTAAACACTTTATTGTACATAAAACACGGTAAAATCGACCAAGTAATTGCTTGACCACTTTTGAACCTTATCCCTTTGTGATACGGTCGAAAAGTGGTCAAGCAATTTCTTGGTCGACTATACATAACATAACAATTAAAATAAAATAGTACAAAGGCGAGACGGTTTGTCATTCGTAATTTTACATTTAGGCTCTAGGTATTCTACTTAATCTATTTTGTTATTAAAATTGGGAAATAAAATAAATCAAATCAAATAAATAGAGCCTCTAAATGGTTAAACGAATATAGGTATTCAATGTAATTTTCGACTCTCTTTATTCTTTGCCAAGCTATCGACATCTCAACGCCTCGAGAACTGGTCAGCGCAGGCGCAGCCGATAGCTATCACCGTATCGCCACTTTTAACGTAATGCCTTTTATAATTATCAGCTTTTTAGTATGCACATAGTATGCAAATTCATAAAAAGCAGACGGAATATAATAATAAATTGGTTCTGGAAAAAAAGGAGGGGTTTTTTAATCTAGTTTGATTAGTCTTAGAGTCCAAACGACAATTTGAAAATGTCGCTTTAAACCAGGGTTTGCCAACCTTTTCTTTCCTATAAAATAGGAAGGCAAACAAGCAAGTGGGTCACCTGATGGCAAGTGATCACCACCGCCTATAGACACCCGCAACACAATCTGCTGAATGAATGTTTTTGATTAGGTATAAGCCTTAATATCAATGGCCACCTTTTTTGTGTGAAAGGAGAGACGTTTAATTTACCCCTTCCTGCGTTTTTGTCTAACTAGTGTCATAAGAAAGAGACGTGCTTAGAGACAAACTTGGGCGGTCACTTTAGGGTCACAATTTTTTTTTTAATCTAATCCGTGGAATGCATAAACATTACATTTAAAACAACGTTCAACAGTTCAGTAAGTGTTAATAAAACCCCGATTTCACGTCTTTTATCTTAATTTTTATCACCAAAACATACTTAAAGCAGATTAGTAGGGAGATTAAATTCAAATTCCCAATCCAATTTAATTAATACCTACAAATTTACTTCGCAGTGTTCCCAAATAAACTACATTTTAAATGTTATCTTATTAACATCTTTGTGAACGATTAGATTAACTGATTAGATGTATTTTTAATATAAAATTCATTTATTCAAGCTCAACAAAATGGCCGTTTTTCAGAGAGATTCGGCCATTTTGGTGAGCTTTAGTCACCTGGTGAGATTCAAAAATTGCACTCGTAGAGAGTGCAAAGAATGCCAGTGCCTCATAAAAGGGCTGTCAAGCCTCTCTGTCACCACCGCCATTGTAATGTAATGTAGAGGAGTGTGAACCCAGAGCTCTCCATACAAACGGCGATAACGTTTTCCACCCTCTAAACCTTAACCTATAGCCATGATTTTTTTTCTATTCTTAGTAGTTTCGAAAATATTGACGCTTTTGTGTTTTGTATGAAACTCCTAAAATGCAAATATTGTCATATCCATGAAGAATATTAAAAAAATAAAAACATACAAACCTAGTTCCAAGACATAATGATCACATACCAACAAATCATTGCCATAGGTTAAGGTTCAGAGGGTAGTTTGTATGGGAAGCGCTTTTTGGGGCTGGGTTCACACTCCTCTTAAGTCTAAAATGCATATTCTAATAAAGTAACTCTTAATGATTATTTAAATGACAGTTTGCAATTGAAAAGTTGGGGCCATGGAGCCCAGACGTGCACAAAGTTTTTGACCAAATTAAAACAAAATTGATTGAAATCTTCCATAATTATGGTCAATTTTTCTTGGGCAACGCATTGGCATCGAGATACAGCGTGGAATATATAATTTAGTTTCATTTTATTTCATTTTACAAGACAAGACAAATACTCTTTAGTGAAAACCACACTGAAAATAGTAGATCCATTTGATAATTGTTTATTAGGTTATTTTTTTCATAATTTGCAAAATCTTTTAATTTTTTTACGTATTATTTAATAAATAAGTATTAAAACATTATTCCAATGACAAATGCAATGACAACACACTGAAAATCTTGGTCATCTGGCAGAACTCGAAACTGCATCCTTTGCATCCGATTTTTTTTTCAGTCCCATAATTTCTATATAGATATTAACGTGTTAAAATCAACTTCAAGGCTATTGTTGCCTGTAATGTTCACATAAACCTTTTTACCCTACTACGCGACGCAAAGGAGGGTAATGTGTTTATCAGCCTATATTCGTCACTTGGATGGTAAACCTACTAAAGCGACATGTGAGTAAGTGTCGCTTTAGTAGTTTTACCATCCAAATGTATGGATGTATGTATGTTTGTTCTTTTGTGGCGATCTAGAGACTAAACGCGTGGACCGATTTTAATGATTCTTACGTCAATCGATTCCTCTTAATCTTGCGAGTGTCACTATAGACATGACAATAATCAAAATTCAACATGGCGACAACCAGACGCCATATTTTAAAAAAGAAAAAAATGAAACTCGACGAATTATGTTGAGTGGGGTATCATTGGATAGGTCTTTGAAAATCATTTTTAGGTTTCTCACATAATTTTTCATTTTGCATTACCGTTTAGGATCCATAACTATTTAAAGTTGGTTAGCAAACATTCTCACTTAATCTGGACTAAAATGAGGAAAATGAAAAAAAAACAATTTAAAAAATCGAAAAACCCAACTGCGTAAAAGGTAAATTAAAACTGAAAAGACTGAAACAAGTCCAATAGTCTGAAGTTCTGTTAAGTAATGTTGAATACCTACACCATTGCAATATTTTCATGAACTTCAACAGTCGGGGCCCGTTAAAAATGTAGACCGGCTCAAATCTTCCCAGTAAGATTTTTTAAATTTACTTTTTTTTACTATAATAATAAAGGAACCGCGAATTTACTCTTGACAGCTTTTTAATCCAAGCGTTAAACGTTTGATCGGAAACCAGTTCTGTTACCCTGTCATTGTTTCATAACACATGTCATGCCCTGTTTGTTTGACAAACTTATTTTTTACATCATCAACCATCGCCGCCTCATACTAACACCTTGAAGACTGGCGCTCCGCCGCCGGTAAACTTAAGTTGGTAAGATAAAGTGCATGTAACTGTCAAGGTATGAATGACTCCATTTATTGAGACGTGCACTCGTTGAATCAAATTCGTGAAAACGTAGGTACAGTCAACGTGACATAGGCAGTTTTATCAATTTTTTTTTTAAATTAAAAAGGGTGGCAACAAGCAAGTGGGTCACCCGATGGTAAGTGATCACCACCGCCCATAGACACCCGCAACACCGAAAGGATTGCAGATGCGTTAACAACCCAGAGAGCTTCGATGGAATACCTCTTGTGCCAGTAATTGCACCGGCTGTCTTGCTCTCCACGCCGGAACACAACAGAGCAAGCACTGCTGCATAGCGGCAGAGTTACATACATATACATACATACACACACACTTATTAGAATATTACATTAGAATTATGATCGTGACTCTCTTGCGTTCACCAACGCGTGCAACGGGGCGCACGACGGTATGGCGCCGATCATAAGTAAAAACGAGACTGAGCTAGTGAGGTAAGGTGCCGGCACTGCAGTTGTGTGGAATATAGCGATGGTTTAGAGTGTTCAATCTAGTAAGTACATAGACATTTAGTCTTTAATTGATCGCTTTCAGTTAACCTTTCAGTAAAGGTAAAGGCAGTAACCAACAGTAGGCATAGGAGATATATTAACCCAACTGCTGTCAGAAGGAAGGATTCAGAATCCGAGCCTCCAAATTATATGAACGCGACTGTATGGTATAGCGATGTTTTATAACTGTAATTACTGCTGTCTTGTTGTATTGATAAGTGAATTGATTTTTTATATGATCAATCACTGACGAACAATAGCTTTTGACAATTCAATTGGCTTGCTCTTGCGTCGCCGCGTTGCTTGGGACACGGCGGGTGACCAGGAGTGCGATGTATGAATCTCACCGGTGACTAAAGCTCGCCAAAATGGCCGTTATTCATAGAAATGCGACCATTTTGGTGAGATTTAGTCACCTGAAGAGATTCAAAAATTGCTTTTCATTCTCACTGGGTAATTAAAGCTCAGCAAAATAGCCGTTTTTCATAGAGATTTGGTCATTTTGGGTGAGCTCTAGTCACTTAGTGAGATTCAAAAATTGCACCCCAGAGCGTAGGTGTACTCGTATTGGAGAAGGACAGACAGGAACGGTTACAGGCATTGTTTTATAGGCATTACTATTTTCTTCTTTTTTTCTTCACATAGTATAAAACAAAGTCTATGCGTTCTGTACTAATTCCTAATATCTTCGGCCACTTACTCCATCTAACAAACTGGAACATATTACCTTGCTACTCCGCGAAACCAGTGCCGGGCTCGTGCAAAATAGCTGCGTCTGTGCGACACATATATGTTCATGCAAAAACCCACCCTCCTCCGCATCCACACGAAACAACATATATCACACAGACTCAGCTACACACCATCACCGCTAAACACTAAAACTACACGATCGACGCGCGTATCGCCTCTATACGAGGCATCATCAAGATCGAATCTTGTGTATCGAAACTAGTGTAAAGACAAAGAATTCACAATCAGAACTAGGGAAGGCAAGCCCGTTTATTTTTTTTTAAGAACAAACCAGTTTTAACCGGTTTAAACCGGATTTACCGACTCTTCCTTAAGAAAATAACCGGGTTTGTATTCGCTAATCAGAACCTACCAGCCCAGACTCGCCTGCATCGATGTCTGACTGACGTCTCGAATCATTATAATAACGGTAGATAAGTACACAAATAAATCAACTTGACCAACACACAATCTTCTATTTTTTCCTCGGCTTCCCACTTTTTGCCCCCTTGTGCTCCCACAATCCGTTTTTAGGCTCCGATTGCTCGTCATTGTGACCGCGTAAGGTGCTCGTTATCGCCGCCTTATTAGGCACCGGCGCCCGCGTCGCCCTTATGTGACGATCGCTATTGGAAACCGGTACATACTAGTTTTAGGTCTATTGGTGTTGTCTAATTAAACAAAGAAACTTTTATTCTAATCGAAATTATTTATTTCTAAAAATTTTTCGATTTTTCTTTTTGTATTTTTTTTACATTCAAATTAAATAATTTAGTTTACCCAAAAGAAAAAAAATATCAATAATGTAATGACCGTAAAGACGAAACACATTGAAAAATTCGCAGGGTATGGCACCGGTAATGTGGCGGAAACTGGAATACGCAAGGCACGGAATGCTGATGTTGCAGGTTCGAACCCTGCCATTACCCTAATTTTAGCGGTAATATGGCGGAAACTGGAATACGCAAGGCACGGAATGCTGATGTTGCAGGTTCGAACCCTGCCATTACCCTAATTTTTCTTTGTGTTGTCATTCATTATATAACATTTTAAAGAAACTTTTGATCGGATGCAGTGATCGGATGACGTTTCGCCGAATTTTTATTTCACCGAAAGTTTGGTGAAACCGTTACACTTACATGGTGTTTGGAAAGGTACGAACGAACCTTTTGAGAGCATTTAGTACAGCTCGTTTGCCATAAAAAGGGTTGTATAGCGCCCTGTTTTAAAAATATTAGCTTTCGGGATTTTGGTCATTTTAGTTTTAATTTTGGTAATTTTTCTATGGACATTACCTATTATTACTACGGAAGATTGTGTTTGATGATGATTGTTGGTACCCTTGTTGCACGCTTAGAATTAAAGCAACTCAATTCTGAATATGACATTTCTCAAAATTAAACCCTATGTCTTTTAATTAAGGTGATATTTTGGGACGTGTATTATTCAGAAATGGGTCACTTTAATTCTAAGCGTGCGTTGTGTTCGTGAATTATGTTAAAATTTAATAAAATTTCACGTTTTCCCAATATCTATGAATTTGTGAGCTTTTTATACCTGTTTAAGTTAAAGGTTATAATAGAAAAAACAAGGTTTTTTTAAATTTAATATTACTACTAGCCACCTGTCTTAGTTTCGTACGGTTACAATTAGTATGTAATGTTTTTAAAAAAATCTTTAATAGACAGTCAAAACCGTATCAAAATCCATTGCTTGGTTTAGAAGGAATAAGCCGCCGAAGATATTAGGACAGACAGAAACCCATAGCGACTTTATTTTATACTATGTAAAAAAAAAAGATAGATGTATAAATTAAAAATCTGGTTCAATAGTTTTTTTTTATACAACATAGGAAGGCAAACAAGCAAGTGGGTCACCTGATGGTAAGTGATCACCACCGCCTATAGACACCTGCAACAACAAAGAGAGTGCAGATGCGTTGCCAACCCAGAGGGCTAAGATGGAATACCTCTTGTGCCAGTAATTACACCGGCTGTCTTGCTCTCCACGCCGGAACACAACAGTGCAAGCACTGCTGCTTACCGGCAGGATTAGCGAGCAAGATGGTGGTAGCGATCCGGACGGACCTTGCACAAGGTCCTACCACCCGCAAAATATAAAGTATAGTATGTATGTATGTAAATTCTTTATTGTACAAAATAACATAAATGACAAGAAGAAATACAGTGATGTACAAATGCGAACTTATCCCTTTAAGGGATCTCTTCCAGTTAACCTTTGAGTGTGTGAGGAGTATCATAGTAGGGACAGACAAAGAGCAAGAGCTAAAAAAATTAAATTAACATATAATAAACTAATAAATATAATACATACTCGTATACCTAATAGATAAAATATCAATATACTAAATACAATACATATTATATCCCAATTATAAATAAATACTGAAAAGTCAATAGTATTGTGAGTATGCGATTATAATAAAAATACCAAATTAATTAGATGTAATAGTGGTATTAAGTTATGCGCATATTCACATCTTAACAAAAACCATTTGAACATTGTTCTCTCCCAATAAAGCATCCTTAGGGGAGCTGCATACTGCCGACAAACCTTGAAATAAAATCGAAAGCCTTTGTCCAACCATCAATCATAGAAACCAGTTTAGGAAAAAAAACAAAACGCATAATTGTACAAACTTATCTCTGCGGGTAAACGCAGCTCCACCTGTTACGAAACGTTTAAAATTCATGTTTTTGTAACTGCATTACATAATGTGGTTGTAGAGGGTACCCAGTTCAGTTTAGACCAGTTGACAGGCATGGCGTTCGTGAAAGGAGTGCGACAACATGTTATGGTAATTGTAGTAAGCATTGTCAATAACGCACGATTATGTAAAATTTACCAATTTGACCTATAGGCCACTGTAGAACCTTTTCAAAATGAATGTCATTTTGACTTCTCAATGTGTGTCATAATGTCTTGGCGATGACACATTGCGACAAAGTTCTATAGTGGCCTACGTATCAAATTTGCTGACTATACAGTCAAGTATAAATCACTTTTGACAAAAAAAATATCACTTTTGACAACCGAATTGAGAAACTCCCCCTTATTTTTAAGGAGGTTAAAAAAGGGCTGTAACTTGTAACATTCGAGACGACCCTTTTATACCATACGAAAGCATGTTTACTATTATTATACATTTATTCCTACTAGCTCATTACCGTGGAAGGCACGCGGCGCGTTTGGAGCCAAAACCGGCGCGCGCGCACCGGCTAATGGGCCCTCGTTATTGCGCTTGATGGGTATTGTTTGAACATAATGGGACTACAGTGATGTGTAATTTATTTCTAATCATACATATTACAAATAAAGAAAAAAAAACAAATTATTTTAATTTAATTATAAAAGAAATTTATTATTTACAAGTGAGAATTAGGACCAGTACAATTAGAATGTACTGTACATAAGAACCTACTGTGAAAAAACTCTTAATTATAGTAAAAAAGTAAATTTAAAAAATCAAAAACCCAACTGCGTAAAAAGTAAATCAAACTGGAAAGACTAAAACAAGACCAGTAGTCTGAAGTTCTGTTAAGTAATTTTGAATGCCTACCATTGCAATATTTTCATGAACTTCAACAGTCGGGACCCATTAAAAATGTAGACTGGCTCAAATCTTCCCGGTAATGGGTCCCGACTGTTGAAGTTCATGAAACTATTGCAATGGTAGGTATTCAACATTACTTAACAGAACTTAAGACTACTGGTCTTGTTTTAGTCTTCTCAGTTATTTGATTTACTTTTTACGCAGTTGAGTTTTTTGATTTTTTAAATTTACTTTTTTTATTTTACACTTTTTAGTTCGGATTAAGTGAGAATGGTTGCTGACCATCTTTAAATCGTTTTAGATCCTAAACGGCCATTCAAAATGAAAAATGATTTGAGAAACCTAAAAATGTTTTTTAAATACCTATACCCCACTCAATATAGTTCGTCGACTTTCATTTTTTTCTTTTTCACAATATGGCGTCTGGTGGTCGCCATTTTGAATTTTGATTATTGTCATGTCTTTAGTGACACTCGCAAGATTAAGACGAATCGATTGACGTAAAAATCATCAAAATTGGCCCACGCATTTGGTCTCCAGATCGCCACAAAGGAACAAACATACATACATATATAGGCTGATAAACACATTACCCTCCTTTGCGTTGCGCAGTCGGGTAAAAAGTCGTATCAAAATACGTTGCCTGGTTTAGAAGAAGTAAGCGGCCGAAGATATCAGGACAGACAGGGACAGATAGAGACTTAATTTTGTACAGTCAAGGAATTAAATTTCCAACCCACCTAAGGTTCAATAGCATATAGCAAACTGTCACCATAAGAGCTATAGAGCAAGACGTTAGTTTGACATATCGACCTTAATGCATTGCGAATGTCAGGCGACATTTCAACGAAATGGGTAGGGGATTAAATTCCTTGACTGTACTATGGAAAGATAATAAAGAAAAGAAGATAAGAATATAATTACTAAATTTTGTAACCGAAATTTCTTTCGATTTTTTTTTTATTTAAATCGAAAGAAATTTCGGTTACAAAATTTAATAACAAAACGGCGCCGTCTCTCGTCAGCTGACGGTAGCTGTAAAGGTACCCAGTTGAATATGATAACTTGTTAAAAAGTTTCATATAGATGACACCGAGGGTAGTTGTATAGTCGGCCAAGTAATTGCTTGACCACTTTTGAACCTTATCCCTTTGTAATACGGTCGAAAAGTGGTCAAGCAATTTCTTAGTCGACTATACCCTTAAAATCAATAATGTAATGACCGTAAGACGAAGCACATTGAAAAATTCGCAGGGTAGGGTAGCGGCAGTGTGGCGAAACTGGAAAACGCAAGGCACGGAATGCTGATGTTGCAGGTTCAAGTCCTGCCATTGCTCTAATTTTTCTTTGTGTTGTCATTACAATTTTAATATAATTACTATTATATTCGGTAGGTATAGTCGACCAAGAAATTGCTTGATCTTATTTCGACCTTATTACAAAAGAGGATATCTAAGGTCCAAAAGTGGTCAGTCAATTACTTAGTCGAGTATAAAGATCGTTTTTTTATAGGTAATAATTTGTTATGTTTTATCAAAAACACTAATGAATAACTTAAATAAACTTGCATTATTTTGTTCTTTTTTCTGCTTACCGATGCTCATTGTTCTATTAATACAAAATAAAAAAAAATACAAGAAAAAAAATATTAAACTTACCCGCAACATCAAATTGTGTCATTGAAATAATTTAACGACCAGTGCAGTGTTGCT
The DNA here is from genome assembly GCA_963691745.1 of Ditula angustiorana. Classification (NCBI taxonomy): domain Eukaryota; kingdom Metazoa; phylum Arthropoda; class Insecta; order Lepidoptera; family Tortricidae; genus Ditula; species Ditula angustiorana. The sequence continues at coordinate 1,176,207 of OY829473.1, forward strand.
ATAAACCAGTTTACGACCTCGATCCACACAAAAAGAGCGTTCACAAGAGAGCACAAATTTTATGATTATATCAGCTACTCGAGACTTTTGAGTTTATATTAATTTGTGACCATGTCGCCGTAAGCTAGACAAACACAGAAGGTCTACTTTTTAACCGGTCAAATTAATTCTACATAAATTCTGCGTCAATTGTGTAAACAAACTTTGCTACCCCGCGAAACTAGTGTCGCGTACTTACCACACTAATCTGCGCGCGTCTCACCTCTTTACGAGACATCATCGGGGTTTTAGAGGGTACGTTCGTTCACTAGTTGATCGAATGACTTGTAAATGTGTACCTCTAATTTTATATCCCACGGGATAGCGATAAGTGAGTTATACGCCGCCGTGACGTCATGAGCAGCAAAGCAACTAATTCTCATTAATGTGTCCAGAAAATATTGCAGATTGCATGGTGGGTGCACGTTTGCTTGATTCAATTAAATAAGTCTACGCGGACGAAGTCGCGGGCAAAAGCTAGTTGTCCATATTTCCTGTAAGAAATTCCTGAACAGGAACAGAACAGTGGAATTGTTAAGTTATTTGGCTGTTAAAATATCTTAATAATTTTGCAAAATTTACTTTTCATCAAAAAGTATGTGATCACTAGAAATGTCTCGAAACTGCAGTCATATTACGCAGTAAAAATTACCTAAATCTGCCTCTTAACTTACCTTAAAATCTGTTATAATTAGTATAATAAATTGGATCTACTGTGCGACTCAGTATATTATCTATGCAGTGCAGCAAGCCTTGGGCGCCATTTTACTTTATTAAGCTATTAGAGGCTGAATGCGTGACGTCTGTGCTTCAACGCGTGGGAATAAAAAAAGTTTTTGAGGGAACCGCTTTTGAGGTTATGTTTTTGTTTTGAGGTTAGAAATGTGTTAATTGATTGAGCATCTTCAGATGAAAGTGTTTTTATTCATTAAAGATGCGCTTTATCACTTGCCGATGAGCATTTAATGTGAACATTGACTTGCTTTGAGAAAAGGGTGAAATATTACGCAGTCAACTCCGTGTGAAATCAGCGTACGGGAGTTTAGTTCTTTTTAATATTAAATTATTTTATTTTGTGGGTAATAGCACGGTACGTCCGGATCGCTACCATCATCTTGCTCGCTAATCCTGCCGCTAAGCAGCGGTGCTTGCACTGTTGTGTTCCGGCGTGGAGAGCAAGACAGCCGGTGTAATTAAGAGGTATTCCATCTTAGCCCTCTGGGTTGGCAACGCATCTGCAATATCTATAGGCGGTGGTGATCACTTTCCATCAGGTGACCCACTTGCTTGTTTGCCTTCCTATTTCATTAAAAAAAATCGAATTGTAATAAATAACCGCTGTAACACAACGATCAATGTATCGTTAAATAACATGAAATGTAACTTTATAAATTATATTACACGTAGGTAATTAAATTTTAAAATGTAATAGCACTATTAGAATGACTTGTAAAATTATCTTGTTTTACCAAATAAATCTGATTCTGAAAGAAGTTTTCCTTAGTTCTAGCCGTCCACTTGCTCCATAGTATTTGGTTATTAACAGGGAGGGTTTTGTTCGGACAATATTATGTATTGGTAGAGTTTGTGCTAAAAATACATTGCTTCGTTCTCCGTCTTATTAATTCAAGTATCTATTTGATTACTTCATCTGAGACCTAGACGAAATGCATCACACAAATGGAGCGTCCAGTCGCGTTCTATATGCAGGCACTGAAATACTCTCTCATTTAGTATATTAATGACTGCAACATTGCGGCGGAATCTCAGGACGAATGTCAAAAACATGCAACTGCGATTCGTACGATGAGTGAGAGAGCCGAGGGCCCACTGGTGGGACCTAAAGCACAGAATAGATAATAGTACAGAAACTTCTCTTTTACTACCGCAATTAAGCGAATTCCAACTTTATTAACACGTTAAAAAGTTCGTATTACTTCATACACCATGCGCCAGGCCGCGCGAGTCAAACGAACGCGCCGCCCGCGCCCGCCTTCCCCCTGTTACTCCCGGCGACACGTTAGGGTTGCGCGGCATTCGTTGTCAATTACACTGACACGGCGGGGGCGAGCGAGCTCGCGGCAAGCCGACAGCCTACCGCGATTTGCCTATGCCATAGGCAAGGCGGTCAAGCGTACCTACAGTGCGGAGTGGAACTCCCCTGCCTAAAGGCGGGCAACCGATCAAAGATCCTTTTGGGATTCCACAGGTGTTTTGCTTCCCCATCACGCTGCGCTACCACCATCTTGCTTGCTAATCCAGCCGCTAAGCAGCAGTGCTTGCGCTGATGTGTTCTGGTGTGAAGAGCAAGACAGTCGGTAAAATTACTGGCGCAGGAGGTATTCATCATTGGCAATGCATCTGCTGTCTCTTTCGCGTTGCAGGTGTCTATGGGCAGCGGTGATCACTCCCCATAAGGTGACCCACTCGCTCGTTTTCCTTCCCAATAAATAAATTATCTTAATCATTCTTGGACTAAATTCCAAGCTAACATGACCATAATGTTCCAGTTGCCAACAAAAAACGCATTGTGTGTCGCCGCAGGCGCCGGCGCCGGTCGCGATGTAACTAATTTATGTATGGGAAGAAACATGTTGCGTTCGTCATTTGAATTCTTGCGCACTCTCATGGTGAGGGTTGGTTGATCTATTGTATTTTGGGGTGGGTTTGCGCAATATCTTTAGAAAAAACAAAAGTCACTATCCGTTCCTATTGGTCATTATATCTTTGGCCGCGTTCTCCTGAATAACGCAACGGATTTCGATGCAGTTCACTGTCACTTAGAGATTTTTACGGAAGGTTTTTTTATATTTAAAATAAGGAGGAAAACAAGGGGTCATCTGATGGTAAATGACCACCACCGCCAATGGACACCCGCGACCGAGAGGGCTAAGATGCAATACCTCTTGTGCTCGCCTACCTACCACCGAAAAATATGTATTACTAGCTTTTGTCCGCGACTTCGTCCGCGTAGACTTGTTTAATTGAATCAAGCAAACGTGCACCCAACATGCCATCTGCAATATTTCATGGACAAATTTTGCGGGTGGTAGGACCTTGTGCAAGGTCCGTCCGGATCGCTACCACCATCTTGCTCGCTAATCCTGCCGCTAAGCAGCAGTGCTTGCACTGTTGTGTTCCGGCGTGGAGAGCAAGACAGCCGGTGTAATTACTGGCACAAGAGGTATTCCATCTTAGCCCTCTGGGTTGGCAACGCATCTGCACTCTCTTTGTTGTTGCAGGTGTCTATAGGCGGTGATGATCACTTACCATCAGGTGACCCACTTGCTTGTTTGCCTTCCTATGTTGTATAAAAAAAAATAAAGAGAATTAGTTGCTTTGCTGCTCATGACGTCACGGCGGCGTATAACTCGCTTATCGCTATCCCGTGGGAACTATGCATTTTTACGGGATAAAAAGTATCCTTTATGTTAATCCAGGTTATAAACTATGTGTGTGCTAAATTTAATCTAAATCCATTCAGTAGTTTTTATAATACTAGTAGGATATTGATTATGTAAATTCCATCCTAGCTGTACCCATGCGAAGCCAGGACGGGTCGCTAGTATTTTCTATGGTAGGGGGACTTACATCAGGCTGGAGGGGCGTGGAATTTAAGTGGGCGAATACAGTGAAATTATAGCTTAAAATATGTCCACAACCTTAACCAAACGCACAAGTTAAATTCACACCTCCATGCTTAAACTGGTTTTTAATTTTGTCGAATTAGTGCTTTATTAATTTGACTGATTTGGTGTAGTGAAGTAGCTACTACTGCGTTTCATACGGTAACTTAAAGGCCGATAACGGATCAGTGATTCAAGGGCGGCGGCTATTGTTTCCCATCATTAATCTGGTTTGTTTACCTACCTTTTTCGTAAAGACATCTTTTTTTCTAAGTCACGATATATATGTAGTCATGACAGCGCAATGATGCCAAGTTCTCTATTGCATATTAAATTATTATCCAATTTCAGAACAATAAAATTCTAAATGTTCACGCAAACTCTTCATACCACTCTACCTGCCCTATTCAGGGAAGAATCTACAACATACCATAATCTGTCTCTGTCTAACACACGCGTGTGAAGAAGACAGACGAAGGACCGCATCGCTGAATAAGTTTCGAAGTAGTGATGTGCAAGTAAACCCTCGATATGTTTTATGATTGATAAAAATAATGAGATAAGCTGTGATAATAAAATACATATAAAGTAAGGAAGAAAAATACATGTATAATTATGTATTATTATTTCGATGCATCGTCATGGTAACGAATAAAGGAAATAAAAGAAAGTCGGATGGCTCCGCTCGTAATTCCATAAATAAAACACATTTTGAAGTACAGTATTTAAAATGCATTTTTGTTATTAATTAGTACTACAATCACTAATGATAAAATATATTTTACATTTTTGAGTATAAATATTTTCATTCAAAAAATATTTAAAAAATGTGATGAAGTTTCCAAGAAAAGTTTTTCATTCCCGAACAACGTATGAATCGAATGAAATCAGAAGATATCGAAATTCTATCCTAAATACTTCAAAAATTATGCATATTATATTATTTCAGTAGTGCTATTAATAATCAATTTCTGTTTATTATCGCCATTAAGATGACGTTTCTTTTGTATGTATTTAGTTTCATCTTTTCTTTTTTTAATTAGTCGTTGGTGTATTGTATTTTTAAATACCAAATCCAAGTCACACTTAGGATCTTTCTGACGACAATTTTTTTAAATTATATATTCATTATAAAGATAGCGCGGTAATAAATCGAATCATCGAAAAAATTGCTACTATCGATATGTCAAATCAATTCGATATGGGCCGGCAAATATCGATGTTTCTGAGATACTGATGTATTCCGCCCCTACTTGGAAAGTACCGAAGAATTTTAACTGGCACTTCATTAGGATTTACGATTTGTAGAGCCTTTGTGCAACTACCGCCCGATACTCTAAACTAATTCTGTGCACAATACAATTTAAAGGTGCTTTTAAATATTGTTGTGTCACTCTTAATAATCCTTTTAAATAGGTTTTATGGGCCGCGAATAATGCCCTTTTGTTCGCGGTCGTTTTTGAGTTGTCGCGGTTTGATGTGAAACCCGGCGCAAACGCAGTGGAAAGAGGGGTTTAATAGTTTAAACCTGTCCGTCTGTTTGTCTGTGGCCTCGTCGCTTCATATACGATGAACTAGGGGCCTTTATCCCGTTCTAACCAGTATGCGTGTGCGAAAGGGACGAATGCTTTATGTCAGCGATAAACGCTAGTGTGCTAGAGGGACTGGTTTCGAAGTAAGTAAGAAGTTATGCGGCAGATCACCTATGAGATGGACGGACCTGATTAGGGCAGCGTTGATGACCCCCTTCATGCGTGCACCAGGAAAGCAGCAGTCAGAGAGGAATGGCGACGAATTGTAAAGCGTGCCACCAACCCTGAAGTAACGACCACGACCACTCTGCCAAGAGTGTAACGACTGAGAAGAAGAAGAAGAAGAAGAAGTTATAAGTAACTGAATTAAGCGAAATGGTTTTTAACTATTTTCGCTAACAAACGTAATGGCGGATGGTTTTTGAGATATTGATACTTCTGAATTAAAAATATTGTAAATCAAAACAAGACTGTTCATTAAACCAACTTATTTCGTGACATTATGGTTGAAATTATAATTTTTCTAGGGTAAATTCACAGTTCATGGTTTATGTAGTTATTCGTTTCAATTAATTTTTCAAGTACAATAGTTTATATAAAATATTATATATAAGGCTTAAATACCCCCAAAAATATTTCATCATTTGCGCATACAAGATAAATTAAGAAAATGGTACAATTTACACCAATTGACCTAGCTAAATAGTACCAAACTATGCAAAACCTGTATCTATGGGTACTAGTCAACGGATACAAACTAGCCCCCTTATTCATAAAAAGATAACAATCTTTTTAAGCTAACTACTGTTTTATCCCTCTCATTTGAGGGCAAACGTCACAATGACAGATAAAGACATAAACATTTTAACTAACAAACGTTTACGAAGCGTTTATGAATAAGGGAGTTAATATATAGATAAATTTATACTCAACGCAGCCTAATGCCTAAATTACACTTACAACACAATCGCAGCGTGAAAATGAACGCGGAAGACAACTAAATGTCCCATGGCACGTCGTTTATGGTATTCCACGTAACGGGAGTAAATACCTATTTCCTCCCAAGAGATTAATGTGGCTACCAAGACAGTATTCTATCTTTTTTGCTCATCGTAACTGCTCATTCTATGCCTTTGCCGGCAAAGCACAGAACGCCATGATTATTTATTTGTTGCCTCATGTTTATTAAGACTTCCTATCTTTTGGGTTCCGTATCCAAATGGCAAAGAGCCTTATTGCTGTCGCCTGTCACTTTGCCCGTCCGTATGTCACAGGTTTCTAGCTCACAAACGGAATGAAGAACTGAACATTCAATGAATTGTTTTTCGATGGGTTTCTTATGATACATGAATTGACAACTTGCATTTAAAACATACGAAATATAATATCGAAATAAAATACACATATATAGATACATGTGTTAATGAAACGAGTCGTATCGATATCGATAACTGTTTATATATATGTGGATACTAGAATAGACCCCCACTTGAGTTTTGACAGCTGTTCCAAATTTAAATTCATTACCTTACAAAAATCGAAACTGTAATAATAACAATAAAGTACAGATTTTACCTACTACCACAGACAAGAAAGTTCTCGTAGTAAAATTGGTTGTAACAATGCTGGTCATTTCCTACGGTTTCTGAACGCATTATAGAGCACTAATGAAATGTGTCTAGGTATTTTATTTGTACAACCTTTAATTGTGACGGTTGAGAACCCACGGACACAAGTTCGACTCGCACTTGGCCGGCTTTTTTGTCCAATCGAATAGCTCATTTCTTCCTTAACCGGCTAAGCAAATATAGGCGCTTGATTTATAACTAGAATAGCTATGAGAAGAGCGCCCTTCTACTACAAGAAAGGGAGGCAACGAGAAAAACTAGTGCCACCCGTTCTCGCAGGCAGGGGCAATACTGGATTGTTTGAAATCTCTAGATCAAGAGCTAGATAAGGTTCTAACTCCAGAATTATATACCTGCGAGTGGTAGGAACTTTTGCAAGGTCCGTCCGGATCTCTACCACCATCTTGCTCGCTTATCCTGACGCTAAGCAGCAGTGCTTGCGGTGTTCCGGCGTGGAAAGCGAGACAGCCGTAATTACTGGCACAAGAGGTATTCCATCTTAGCCCTCTGGGTTGGCAATGCATCTGCAATCTCTTCGATGTTGCGGGTGTCTGTAGGCGGTGGTGTACACTTAGCATCAGGTGACCCACTTACTTGTTTGCCTTCCTATTTCATAAAAAAAGTCAACTTTTGCGTGTGGTAGGACCTTATGCAAGGGCCGTCCGGATCGCTTCCACCATGCCTACCTTAACGCACACCAAAGGCAACCATTTTGATAGTTTGGGGTGTGGACGCTTGACATTCACTGAATAGAATAGAATAGAATATTTTTATTTCAGACCATTAATTGCGATCCATAATTTTGTTAGTAAGTACAAAGAAACTTAAAAAGTACGGTTAGTAAAATTACAAAACTAATACTAATGAATAAATGACACAGCCTCACACCCAGACAGACCAGTCAGTTACACAGACCCTCAATACACGGCAATCTCGCGTGTAACCTATTCCAGTGCCTAGGTAGAGGTGCGTCCATCTTAGCAACAAACGTTTTCATGATACTGTTGTCGCTGGCATTCAGCCTTCGTAATAGTGAAGCCGACCTACTGCGTATGATCGCGTAGAAATCGTCCGTGCACGCCAACTGCACCAACTGATGCTACATCCATGCTTTAGCTATTCATCTAAGCAAGTAGCACATAAGCACTATAAAGGCTGTTTTTTTTTTATGAATTAGGAAGGCAAACAAGCAAGTGGGTCACCTGATGGTAAGTGATCACCACCGCCTATAGACACCCGCAACGCCAAGAAGATTGCAGATGCGTTGCCAACCCAGAGTGCTAAAATGTATTACCTCTTGCGCCAGTAATTACACCGGCTGTCTTGCTCTCTACACCGGAACACAACAGTGCAAGCACTGCTGCTTAGCGGCAGGATTAGCGAGCAAGTTGGTGGTAGCGATTCGGACGGACCTTGCTCAAGGTCCTACCACTCGCAAAATGCATAGCAGCTCGTTTTTATACAGCTGTTATACAGATGTCCTCAGTCCAATTAGGTCACAAAAGAGTTTTAAAACACTCAACTTACAAAAAATCTGAGTGCCACTCTACCAAGCTATACAAAAGTTAGTATACACACACACTCCAAAGAACAATCACTCCTGCTCAAATAACTGCAACAACAATGCAACTTGCATGCTCCCGCGCACCCAAGCCCCTTATGCGCTTGTAAAACTTCAGGACAGACTATTTTCAACCCTATATTTATAGAGCTTGGAAGCTAGGAACTAAAGCAGCGGTAAAGATAACGTTGCCATGGCTTCCCTAAGCAGAATCATTTGTTTCGGCTCATTTGCTGTCACGCTTGAATGGGAGACGAAATGCTCGCAATTTGGAAGGAATTGGGTACTTTGGATCTTAAAATGGCGTACTTTATCTTTTTTACAATACCTTGAAACTAATGGCAGAAGAATGTACTTCGTTTTAAATTTGTGACATAATTTGTCAACCTGGATTAGACTGTTGTTGAAATCTATCAATCAATCACCAGTGATCGGAAATTGGGGGCAATTATACCAAAAGTTAGGGAGCTAGCATAATATGGACACGCCCTGTTGAATTAACCTACTAGAAAAATCCCGGGACTATCCCGGGATTACGAAATGTGGAATTCTGTCGTCTATTCACCTAAAGTTTCTATAATTCAACGTAAATGTAACGTGAACATGCCCAAAATAGTCCTCTTGACTTCAAAACAACCCGGTTTGGAGTTTGACAAATTCGAGAGTGTAATCGAATTACTACATGCAAAAGACTATTTTGTAGAGAGCTTGAAACTTGTGCTCTTTTTCAACAATAAAATATGAACTTAAACTTATTATCACTCACTTATCCCTAAAATGACTACGTATATAAATTGTCGTGGGAAAAAATTAAGTTTAGTTATAATTGCACCCGAGTTTCCGATCTCTGATTATAACATCTCAAAAATACGGTATTCTAATGATTTTTTTAATTTCCCGGATAAATCGCCGTATGAATGAAGTCAGATTTTGTTTTGAAAAAGTTATAGTTATAGATGTTTAGATTTAATTTTTAAACTAGCGGTTGAATGAATGCCACTTAAAAATTAACGAATAACCCACAAATGTGTCAGGCCATTTGTTTCTTCTTTCATAGTCCATGAAGTACTGCACTCGCTAAATCTTTTAACACGTCGCGTGCAACAAAGGAGGGGCTTCAATCTTTCTCAGAATAGATAATTTGTTGACATATTTCTATTTAAAGTTCTCTACGGAAATATTGTCTGCACTTTGTCAAAGTTACAAAACGCAGTTAAATTTTTAAAATACGAGAAAGTTGTAACTCTTTCATTTTAAAAGTGTATGCTCTTAGTTAACAAACGATAGAAGTTGACTTGACATGTTGAAATGTGAGTTGACGACAGATATTTTAGGCACGATTGAAAGATTAAAGTAATGGCAAGATAATTATATCTTAAATTTTATTTTTTGAAACTGTCGGGTTTTAATTCATTATTTTATGGTCTAGAGAAGAAAACGAGCAGGCGGGTTACCTGATAGGAAGTAATCACCAGCGATCATAATAAACGCTGATCCGTTGCTGGCCTTTAGACTTTGTGGCTCTCCGGATGTCTCACCATATTAACACAATAGCAAGCTACTACTTCACGCCGGTATTCTGTGAAAGTGTGGTACTTCTCTGTATGTAATTGTAAGCTTTGCAGATTTAACACAAAAGTCAAAGTCTAATAAGAAGAATAAGAATAATAAACTCGTATGTCAAGACGAAGACGAAGCACATTGAAAAATTCGCAGGGTATGGTAGCGGTAATGTGGCGAAACTGGAAAACGCAAGGCAGGGAATGCTGATGCTGAAGGTTCGTGTCCTGCCATTAACCTAATTTTTCGTTGTGTTGTCTTTTATTTTGATTTAATAATTTGAATGTTAAAAGCATTTAAAATAAAAATCGAAAGAAATCTCGTATACAAAAATTTAATAATATACTACTCTTTTAAAAGTTGGAACCTAGTGTGAAAACTTACAGTTGACGAGGTCAAGGTATCCTTGAAACCTGAGGCGCCCCCACAGGGGTCAAAGCCCAGACCACACGCAGACACGGCAGGGCTGAAGCGAAGGGTACAGACTCGCTGTCGCCCGCAGCTGCGCTCGCGCAGGATGTTTCCTTGGTAGATTAAATCTAAAGTCCTAACTCCGTTACTTTGGTATTAAAGTTAATGGAGGTATGATGCGGTTCACTACAAAATACTTTATATGAACACCACAACTGAATACAAGGATTAGATATTCAGAGAAGAGATAATTTTCTTATAGGTATGTATTAGTTTAACCTACCTTCATAAATTTTCACGCTTGACGCCTTTTGCCGTTGGCTTTAGATAAAGAAGACTATGTATCTCATATCCTCATTAACTTCTTGAAGATTCAGACTCCTCTTTACTGCATATGCCTGTCAGTTTTTAAAGCACGTGATCAAATTGTATTTTATCTACACATATATCATAAATGCTCTATAATGCAACCAATATTATTATGAGAATTTTTCTAATTTGTTTCTATATTTGTTCAAATTCATGTTTTATTACATTATTTTATTGTGTACAGTCTATAGATATTTCCTAGGTACCTAGCACTAGTAGCTAGTAGCAATGCAGGTCATTGCCCTATAGCTTCTGAACCCATCATAGAGTACTTATGATATGTGTGTAGATAAAGTAATGTATGCAACTGTACATAATTAGGTCTTAAAACACTCGTGTGATCCTATTATGAAAATCGCTGACGCTCGTTTCATAAAACCACACTCGTGTTTTAAGACCCCTCATTATGCAACAGTTGCATAAAATACTATTAATTTATTTTCAGAAATCGCAAAATTGTTACATCAGTTTCGAAAAAAGAAGAGGCGACATAAGCCTCAGCGATAGCGTCGCTAAATGTTATTTAATTCCATTTTAAGAGTTGATACTGGAGAAATCCCTTTGTGTGTTACGTTAAACTGTCTTGTTTGCATTAAAATTACAGTAACATCTCAAGCGGTTAACGAATTTAGTAAAACAATGAATGCATTTTGAGATTCATCTTCAAAACTTGACCAATTTTGATCAGAACGACCATCAAATTTAACCCTGCATGTAGGTTCCATTAAACAAGATGTCATTATTTACTTACCTTTTGAAATATTCTTACTCGTAGCCTACGATTCTGAGCCAAGAAACCGAGCTATACTCGGAGTTAAAATGCTATATAATGAATGACAACACAAAGAAAAGTTAGGGTAATGGCAGGATTCGAACCTGCAACATCAGCATTCCGTGCCTTGCGTATTCCAGTTTCCGCCACATTACCGCTGCCATACCCTGCGAATTTTTCAATGTGTTTCGTCTTTACGGTCATTACATTATTGATATTTTTTCTTTGGGAAAACTACCCTCGGTGTCATCTATGAGAAACTTAATCAAGTTATCTCATTCAACTTGGTCATTTAAGAATGCCCGTTAACTGACGAGAGATGACGCCATTTGTTGTTAAATTATTGTAATCGAAATATTTTATTTTTAATTTTTTTTCGAGTTTTCTTTTTGTATTTTTTTTTATACTTTCAAATTTAATTTAATTTCAATCCTCTCTTCTTACTGATCCAGTATGAAAGAAAACATTTATTTAAGACTGCTCAAGGCAAAACACACACAAATACACACATGACACAATAGTGTAAGCACTGCTGCTTAGCGGCAGGATTAGCGAGCAAGATGGTGGTAGCGATCCGGCCGAACCTTGCACAAGGTCCTACCACCCGCAAACTTGCACCCGCACTCTGCGACCTGTTTCGATAAACCAAGATGCTAATCAACAAACTGGAACAAATTACCTTGCTACTCCGCGAAACCACAAGCAAACTGGAACAAGGTAATTTGTTCCAGTTTGTTGATATTGACCTCCGAAAAGTAACGCCTGAATCTATTAATTATTTCAAGATGCTAATTTTCAAATACTAAACTAAAGATAGTGACACGAAGTTTTTTCTTTCCGGTATAGTCAGGTCTGAATATTTATTTGTTAATATCTTACTTTCATAAGAGGGCGTTGTCGGTGCGAGCAAATATGTTGGCACGCAGGTTCGCACGGTGCTCGAGTGATGTCAAGATCACTCTTTTCAGAGCATATTGTACCTCCTTATACACGTGCGGCCTGTGGGCCAGGTACACTCTGAAGGCATATAGCGCCCTCCGCGTTCAGTATAATAATGCATTCAGGGTGTTGTTGGGGCTGCCTCGTTTCTGCAGCGCATTGGGTATGTTCGCCGAAGCGCGCATGGACTGTTTTTACGCGACCATGCGCAAGAGGTGTGCGTCCCTGGTGCGCAGAGTCCGGGGCAGCACCAACAGCATCCTGAACATGATCGCGAGCAGGTGGAATTGCCCCTATATAAAGCACTGTTGCGCCATCTCCAGTGGGATGGCTAAATAATGTAATTTTAATTTGATTTCATTATGTATATTTTACTAACAGTTTAAGATCCAATTGTTTTTTTGAACTAACCAAATGAGTCCTGTTACTAGAATAAATGAATTATATTAATATTAATAAACATGAAACAGCCCTACTGACGCATTCCATAGAGTAACTGCGCTAGCGCCCACAGTAGTGGAAAATTAACAAAAGCAACCACTCAACTATTTGAATTGAGGAAGTGTGAATGTAAACACGGTAACTTATTTTAGAACGAATAAGGAAGGATCTGTCTGTCTGTTAGTCTTAAGGAGATGAAGTTGCTTGTTGGTGGGTAAATATTTTGGTTAAGGGATTAGAGTTGATTGTTCGTGGAATAGAGTATGATGTAAAGATTATGTATCGTTTTGGAAATAACCGTGAAGTTATATTTCGATGACCGGATAGCCTAGTGGTTAGTGACCCCTACTATGAAGCCTGAAGTTCCACGATCGATTCAAGGAAGGGGCAAATAATTAATAGATTCAGGCGTTACTTTGCGTAGGTCCATTTCAACAAACTGGAACAAATTACTACTCCGCGAATCCTTGGTTTCGCGGAGTAGCAAGATAATTTGGGACAATTCCCTCAAATGGGGGGGGGGGGGGGGGGGAATTGTGCTCCTTTTAAGGGTTAGTAAAAATATGTAAAAATGACATATCGTATCATAATACATACTCTTAACATACTTAAGTATATAATGTTTCAAGACCTAATGGAAACTTTTGATAGAGTTAGTTAAACATGCCTATAAATATGTATAGTTGACCAAGTAATTGCCAACTACTTTTGCACCGTATCCCTTTGCAATACAGTCGAAAACTGGTCAAGCAATGGGTCCAGCAAGTGGTCGACTATGCATACTTAGTTATAACTTTTCTTTTTATGAAATAGGAAGGTAAACAAGCAAGTGGGTCACCTGATGGTAAGTGATCACCACCGCTTATAGACACCCGCAACACCAAAGAGAGTGCAGATGCGTTGCCAACCCAGAGGGCTGAGTTGGAATACCTCTTGTGCCAGTAAATAAATGACGAAAGAAATTTGATCATTTATTTTGGAGGCTTTTTCCAAGTCCCTAACCACAACTTAGGGGGATTTGTAAGATTCGGGGAGAATGTGACGGACTAGTCTGGCAACACAATCCACGCTAAGCCGATATAACCTTACTGTACGAATACAAACATACACAGTCGGGCATATAAACCCTATATCGAATTCAAAGGAAACCTTTCCCCGCGCAGTTAATAGTTATTGTTGCACATGCGTGCGCACGCGCCGCGGCGGATCAAAGCGCGATGCGATCTGTAACCAACGGTGCGGATTTACCATTTACATTCTGTATACTGAACGTGAATGATTGACTAGGCGATAGCTCGGAAACAAGAGCTGATTTTATGGTGGCTTGTCAACTGTTTAAAACTCCAACAGAGCTCAATTTCATAAACGCAACAGGCGACAGGTGACAGTGACAATTCGCCTTACATTACTGTGTCAACAAGTAACGCTACAGACTTAAACACTTAACATCATAGTTGGCAAGCAATGTATAACGGATTGTCACTGTCACCTGTCGCGTTTAAGAAATTGGCCCCAGAATCATAAATAAGCTACTAGCAACCCGCTACGGCTTCACGCAGGTACAATCAGTAAAATGGAACCCTGATCCACCATGGAACTACGTCATAGTGACGTTTTAAATCAAATCGTAATTCAATTCAATTCAATTCAATTCAATACATTTATTTCAGACTAGCTGACCCGGCGAACTTCGTACCGCCTAATTATTGGAGGCATATTTGCTCACCGTTTAGACCTACCCTGGACTACGACAAACATTTTAAAACCAAAATCAGCTCAATCGGCCCAGCCGTTCTCGAGTTTTAATCAGACTAACGAACAACAATTCATTTTTATTTATATATAAGATAAGATTATTAATCCATATTGGGTTAGTAACAAATGTCTTATGAGCTAGTGTTAGTATTATTATAAAAATCACAATTAAAGCACCGTATGGAGCTGTACCCATCTCTGTAAGAGTGGGGAGTCCCAACGGTCCGTGAAGACGCGCAGGATGCCGTTGGTGCTACCGCGGAGGCGGCGTAACGCGGACGCACACCGTTTCCTCATGACGGCCGCGAAACCACAGTATAGATATAACCAGTAAGGAATCTACGTACAAACGCTCGGAACCGACGCACGCACACAGACGCACGCTCAACACGGCCGCTAAGGCTGCTAACGCGACTGACGGCCGCCTTAGCAGCCTTAGCGGCCGTGTTGAGCGTGCGTCTGTGTGCGTGCGTCGGTTCCGAGCGTTTGTACGTAGATTCCTTACTGGTTATATCTATACTGTGGCGAAACCGTCCGTCTGCGTTTCCGCAAACATCCCCGACGCACTACACCGCCACGGCAGCCCCAACAACACACTGAACGCATTGTTATATTGGACACGCAGATCGCTGTATGCCCGCTGCGTAAACGAGACCCACAGACAATAATAATAGTCTCTAAATAATAAGAAATCTCATAATGAAATCTAAATAATGAGTAATATGTCTCTTTATTTCACTTGTTATGTTAATTTGGCATGGTTCTGCGGGGGGTCAGGTTCCTTTATACTGATAGTACAATCAGCATGTGATTTACATAAAAAACTTCCGTAAAACCGTTAATTGTAGTGAAAATGGTATCAAAATCTGCTGAGTGGTTTAGAAAGAGTAAGCGACCGAAGATATGCGCATTTTGGCGACCTGTATGGCGCAGTGGCACATGTGTCTGCTTACTGTGCAAGAGGTCCTGGGTTTAAATCCTGGTATGGACAAATATTTGTGTGACGAATACGAATGTTTGTACCTGAGTCATGGATGTTATTTGTATTTAAGTATGTATTTATCTATTTAAGTATGTATATCCGTTGTCTAGTACCCATAGTACAAGCTTTGCTTAGTTTGGGACTAGGTCAATTGGTGTAAATTGTCCCAAGATATTTATTTATTATTATTTATATGAGGACAACAGGAACGGACAGCGACTTTACTTCATACTGTGTAATAATATGTATAATATACTTTATACTATTTAATGATATTTATTATACCAGGCACGTTATAAATAAATTCGCAGCTCTTCGAAGTTAGTTGGAGCTGTGTCGCATACGCGACGTGCACGCGGCCGGTGTGGCCTGGCACTTATTCATTGACAAGCTTGCTTGTGGCCGCTCGATGGCAATGTATGTGCATCATCCTGCGCATGCCCTGACCGCACATCATAATGAGATCTCACGTCTCACTCGTAAACCCCGACGCCTGCATTGTCCCGCGCCACGATCCATCACGCTGCGCGCGCGTCTCGAATTAGATCCATGGATAACTTGATCCTTGTTGTGTGCAGGGATGTGGTGCTTTGCTGTGTGTGTGTGTTAGTCATGGACTACTGAGAAATTGATTTTAAGAGGAGTGTGAACCCATCGCTCTCCATACAAACGGCGATAACGTTTTCCACCCTCTAAACCTTAACCTATAGCCATGATTTTTTTGTATGTTGTAATTATGCCTTAGAACTAAGTTTGTATGTTTTGAGTTTTTTAAATATTCTTAATAGTTAATAAACGTTGATCGACTAACCACTAGTATATAAGTACAGACAGCAAAAAACTTAGCCGATCATTAAAGTGGGAACTGACAGAAATTGTCTATGCTCGAAAGGGAAAGATATAATCATAATCATAATATTTATTGCTTTATGTGGTTTTACAAAGATCTTAAAAATTAAACATGTTCCAACATAAACCCTGTAAGGGCACTGCAATTACACAAAATCTTATAAAATTAAGTACATTAATATAAAGTTACGAACATCACGCAGCATACAATATATTTAATTAAGAGTCAATAAATTCATGCAAATTATAAAAAGTCAAAATTAAATTAAAACTAAAGCAAAATTAAAACAAAGCAAAATTCAAATCATCGTCAAATTAAAATGACATTACAATTACGTCAATTAAAATTATTATCATTATCATTTAAATCAATTAGAATAGGGTAGGTACAGATTAAATGAGTATAGAATGTCAAAAATACAGGATATCAAAAAATCAAGTCAAAGCAAGAACTACAATTAGGATGAAACACAGTATAATTCAATTAATTACAAATTCGGCAGCATATCAACTTCATAGTGCATATTATATACCTCCCTTGTGGAAAATGAAATTTTCTCACAGTTCCGTCTTTAATAAATAAATAAATAAAAAAAAATAAAAAAAAAAATAAAAAAAAAAAATAAAAAAAAAAATAAAAAAAAAATAAAAAAAAAAAAATTTTAAGATTGCTCAGATCCATAGATTGTTAGTTACAAAAACAATTTTAATGGTGACTGATATGTGCCTTCGATTGTACGTAAAGTTTATTACAACATAGTTTAAAGCACTTTGTTCTAGAAAATGTTCCACGTTAGTGAAGTTACGAGAAAAGGTTAGTTTTTATAAACATTTAGTCCGGCCGCGGCGAGCTTGCGCTAGCGCAGGATTCCGCGATGGTATCGTGTGCTGATGCCGCGCCGCGATCTAATACCAATAAGGATAGTAAGACCACAGTGGGTTCAGACTTAAAGTATGTTAGGTATTTCTTCAGGGTGGTTGATACGCCGTTAGTTCTCAGTCAGAAATGTTGATAAAGTGACAGTTGCCTTGTACAATATTGACAAAAGCGACAGTTGTAAAATATCGATAGAACGACAGTTGGCTTTTTAAAGTTGATAAGGTGACTGTTGACAGTTTTTAGTAAAACCTGCCTAGTTTTAAGTTCGTAGCAGACAATCTGTCTATTAGGGTTCTGTAGTAAACAAAAAACCTTATAGTTTCGCAATGTCTGTCCATCTCAAGTCAAAATTTAAGCGAAAAACGAATCCTTGTACGTTTCCATTTAGCTAATAACATATTTTATAATGATAACATATGTTATTACCAATATACAACAAATAAATGACATATTAAAAAATACGTTCTAAAATTAAGACAGAAAAATAATGAAAAGAGTTTATTTAGCGCCCAGAAGAACAGGGTGACCTTACAACTAAGGCACAGATAGATAAGGCATCAGCATACCTCTAATACCAAGGTACGGTTAAGTTCCTAAGTATCACGATGCTAGTCTTCCGTGGGCACCTTTGCTGGTACCACAAAAATATATATAGGTACTTCATCATAATCAGTCCATGTTTGTCCACTGCTGGACGTAGGCCTCTCCCAAGGCGTGCCATTGAGCCCGATCCTCGGCTCCTCTCATCCAAGTGCTGCCAGCCAACCTGCGTATATCGTCGCTCCATCTCGCCGGAGGGCGTCCTATACTACGTTTGCCTCCTGGTCTCCACTCAAGAACACGCTTAGTCCAGCGGTTATCGGTTCTACGGCATATGTGATCGGCCCACTGCCACTTAGGCTTGCTAATCCTTTGAGCGATGTCGGTGACCTTTGTTCTCTGCCGGATCACTTCGTGCTTCGTACTTAGGTACTTATAATTTAATTATTATTTATTTACTTAATTTTTTGCACGAAAAATATATGTCGTACATACGCAGCTACTTGGCACGCGCAGGGCACTGGTTTCGCAGAGTAGCAAGGTCATTTGTTTCAGTTTGTTGATACTATACGACACCAGCGAAGATTTACTTCCATTGAAGATAACTCAGTCACTTTCACTTTAACAATCGAGAATAAAAGTGACGTTGCCAGCTTAGCTTTGTACCAGCCCTCTTGATCAATACTCAATATGACAGCCTACCTTTCTCCGTTCTCCACAATTGGAATTCATTCCCAAACTAGGTACAATCACCAGCAATAATTCCGAATTTTGTTCATTAATATCTGACAATTCAATTTTAATCCTGCCGCAAAAAAATGGAACAAACGGATCCGATCCGACTGTACAAGTCAGTGTACAAGTCAACCGCGGACGTTAACATTCATTAAAAAATAAAACGGTAGCCAAAAAATATTCCAAATATTTATACATACTTTAAGCTCCATTCTTTGACCAATAAGCCCTTCAGCATACCAAACGACACATCCACCAGTTCGTTACATTCCCGCCGGTCCGGATACAACTTGGCCTCCTTATTTGGTGCCCCCTAATGAGCCTAATGGGACGCTCCCACGACTTGGCTGCTTTTTACCGCGCACCTCCTTTTCGGGGTCGCTATTAATAGTACATAAGTTGCAGTATAATGCCTCCCATTACGTTACGAGTATAATATATTTTTTCCATCTTAGTCGTCTGGGTTGGCAACGCATCTGCAGTCTCGTTGATGTTACGGTTGTCTATGGGCGGTGATGATCACATACCATCAGGCTGCTCGTCCAACTTACTTTACTAGTGCCTTTCTGTTTTAGATAAAAAAGTTCTTATACAGCTAAATTCATACTTACAGACAATTAAACATCCATGAGTCGAGTACAATCGGAGACACATATAAGTATATATATTACTATAAGTTGTATGTCTTTCCCATTCACGGGACAATAGTGCCCCGGACCTTTGCGAGGCGTGCGCGGAGCCGAAGCCAACACGTAGAGGCCCTTTAGACAATTTAATGAAATGTGATGAGTACACCGGGCGGATGCTGTCCCTGCCCGCATCATAGGGACACGAGCAGAGTCAGCCCCCGCCAGGCGTATAGACTATTGTGGAAAGATGGGACCTAAACCGTACAAGACTGTAGGGGGAAAACGATGGACTAATGACTGGGCTATTGCGTGAGACATCCGGACGTCTGCCAAATAAAAATGTCTTAAATGAAAGTGATCTTGGCAGACGGTGACTCGCCTTCCGCTAGATGGGCCCCCTTTAAAAGCGACATATAAAATGGCTCAGAGGCAACATTGGTGCGGAAGGCTAAGGGTAGAGAGGTGTCACTGGACTTTAAACTATTATTATTTTACATAATATTTCGTATCCACTAACAATAGTCTGTAAGTAACTGCTGCTAACACCATATGAATCTTTGTTGTGCGAAATAAATGAATGAATTGAATTGAATTGAATCACCACCATCAGTCACCATTAAAGACGAGACTGCGAGAAAGTGTCATTTTCTGAAAGGAAGGCACATAGCACATATGCACTATGCAGTTGATATCTATCCCTTTCGACCATAGACAATTTCTCTCAGCTCCCTCTTTAACGGTCGGCTAAGTTGCTGTTTGTACCAAACATTCGTATTCATCTTAAAAACGTGTGGCTAGAGCGTTTCGAACCCGCAACCTCTAGCTTCGTAATCGGAATGACTACCACTACGCTGCCTGTATTAGTCTAAATGTTACATGTATCTAGGTAGCCACTACGTAGCGAATTCTTTATACTCGTAAATAACACTATACATAAGTTTTGCTGCGCGTGGGCAGCGTGCACTGATCTGCGCTCGCGCATCCACCCTAGATTGGACGCCACTATAAATAATTACTCCCATTACTTTTACAAGATAATCGCTTCTAAGGAACACATATTGATAAAAAGCAGCGCGTTTACATCGCCGTCCGATATTACAAAATAGAGAAAGCACTGTAAAATATTTCAATACGAGCCACTGGCTAATGTCAATGATATTAAAAAAGGTAGATAGGTTACAAGCGCTCCGGTAGCGAACTCCAAATTGGAGTTAAATAGCACCGGTATCCTCAGTCGCAAAGCAACAAGCGAACGGTGCACATGTTAATCTAAGCTGTGTGTTTGTGGTCAATTCCAAATACCAAAACCCTGCAAGGCCGTGATGGGTCCGTTGGAAAAAAATATTCGCAACAGCTAAATACTAGCTGTCTTCTTTGTTTCTATGGTTTTAATTGCGTTGTCCCTTTTACACAGTTCATTATGTGTGCGTAAAAGTAAAAACGACACATTTTGCATGTGTGTTCGCCACTGCATTCGGATCCTTTTTCTTGGAGTTTTTGTATCGGTATAACTTGTCTATTAATAACAAATCACTGGCTAATATTGGGAGAACTTACACCAATTGAACTAATCCTAAAATTAAGCAACTAAAGCTGCTTGTATTAGACAACGGATATTCATACTTATGTGTAGATTAATACATCTGACATCCAAGACTCAGGTACAAACGTCCTATTGGTCATACAAACATTCAACCCTCACGGGAATCGAAACCGGAACTTCTAGTTTCGTAGTCTGTCTCTCTACCCCTGGGCTATCAGTTCGTTAAATCCCATTGCAGCAATTTTAGAATTTTTAGTGATTAAACTGTCCGTAACCATCTGTGGAAAGTCACTCTGTCATTACCGAGTCGGCTTCAGTGGACCACCTTGTTTCGAACAGCTGATTGATTCGCGTTTAATTCGTTGTTTAAGTTCAATGAGGAGTGACTTCTTAAGGAATCTTTTTTTACACTAAAACTTTAGATAAATACTTTAATTAAAAGCATTACCTTATTCATAAACGTAAGTTAACATGTGTAATGTCTTTCTGTCATTGTGACGTTTGCCTTAATAGCGACCCTAGCGCCATCTAGTTTAGAATGCAGGATACCAACTAACATGCGCTACATCACGGTAACGAAATTTCATAACAAGGCCGCATATATACAACTTCTAACTTTCATCCTTCGGACTGCGGTCTCCGGGCATAGCACCCGCCTGGAGAGAGATCTCTCTATTGACCTATACACCATCGAATGAAAGGACCAATACATTTGTTAGTTAAAAACGATTAGTAAACTGTTGGCATAAAGGCGCAACGAATATTGTAATGTACAATAGTGTACAGTTCCCGGCAATCATCTTGAGCACTGACCTTGACTGCGCAGTAGCCGTTTCTAGTACAAATATGTATGCGCAAACATGCCCCCTCCACTCGAATTATGCTCAAGTTGTTTGCCTGCAACTATAATATAACGTAGCAATGAACGAAGGCGAGTCTAAAACGTTTCATCATCATCATCATCATCTCAGCCACAAGAAGTCCACTGTTGAACATAGGCCTCCAAAACGTTTCTAAAACGTTTGATCTCTTGGATCCCAAATAACGGTCTTTCATACTTACTCTCGTGAGAAATACATGCGGAAATAACTCCGTCATAAAGAAAAAGTTACATGCAGTAATAAAACAATAACCATTTAATTACGCGGTGATATATAACATCTCATTTATGTTATAATAACACCGTTTGGCGGCGCTCGCGGCGACCGGCGTATACGCATCTCAATTAGCAGGCCCTCACTTTGAAGGGATAATTATATACCAGTCGATTATATTAATTTGGGGAAGTATGTAATAAATACAATAAAATAATATACTCACTTTTACTCGCGTGTGATATTCTATTATTACTAATGGTTCAAACAAACCTTTTTTTTCGAAATAAGAAGGCAAACAAGCAAGTGGGTCACCTGATGGTAAGCGATCACCACCGTCTATAGACACCCGCAACACCAACAAGATTGCAAATGCTTTCCGAACCCAAGGGGTAAGATGGAATACCTCATGAGTCTTGTGCCAGTAATTGCACCGGCTGTCTTGCTCTCCACGCCAGAACACAACAGTGAAAGCACTGCTAATAAGAGCCAGGATTAGCGATCAAGATGGTGGGAGCGATCCCGACGGACCTTGCACAAGGTTCTACCACCCGCAAACACAATGCCGCAATCATTCAATCAGCAAGCGGGCTTGCAAGGTAATACAAGCTCGCACGCAAGCAATCATGCAAGGACATTGTTCTTAACTCCTGATGCAAAAAGATGTGTGTTAAATTTAACGTGTGTATCTGTCTGGATGTCTGTCTGTGGCACCGTAACTCATAAGCTGATTGACGGATTTTGATTCGGTTTTTTACTTAAAAGTTGACTTAATAATTCCTGAGACAGTTAGATCGGGTTTAGAGGACTTTTTAAGCGAACATTTACATTCCCAACTTTGACTTGACCTTTGGCAGGCACCGCGCTTTTGAGGGTGGTAGGACCTTGTGCAAGGTCCGTCCGCACCGCTACCACCATCTTGCTCGCTAATCCTGCCGCTAAGCAGCAATCCTTGCACTGTTGTATTCCGGCGTGGAGAGCAAGACAGCCGGTGCAATTACTGGCACAAGAGGAATTCCTTCTTAGCCCTCTGGGTTGGCAACGCATCTTCTTGGTGTTGCGGGTGTCTATAGGAGGTGGTGATCACTTACCATCAGGTGACCCACTTGCTTGTTTTCCTTCCTATTTCATAAAATAATTTTTTTGTCAACCCCAGGAGCTTCTTGGTCCAACAAATTAAGTGGCTCTCTACTCAGGAATTCCCTTAATTGTGTGAAATGGTCGTTCCCACGGTGTGTTTGTTTGTGGTGGGAACTCTGCCTACTTTATGTTTGTTAAATGGGGTACCTAATAAGAATTCCGGGTTATTTTGGGCCAATTGGAGACAAGTTTTTTTTTATAAAAACGAGTGACAAAAATGCCATCCCAAGTTAGAATCATTTCTGTTATGCGAATTTAGAATTCAATATTACCAAATCTATAAGATAAATTTAAACAATCAAAGAAAAGCATCAAAGATAAAGAACGATGGCTACAAATTGAGGTTTAGACCGATTTCATAGACGCAACAGGGGACAGGTGGCAGTGACAATTCGCCGTACATTACTGTGTCTACGTACAAGTAACGCTAACGCTCACAGACTGAACACCATAGTGGGGAAGCAATGTATACCGAATCGCCACCGTCGCCTGTCGCGTTTATGAAACTGGGCCCAGGTAAGCGTCCCCGGGAATGTCGAGGTCTTCTTTGGTTGGAGAGCTGGGTCCAAAATAGTCTTAAGCTAAAATCAGTTTTACTAACTCCTGACACTTACAAATCCGTAGAGATAAATATAATTAAAATTCCACAAGGCTACAGTTTCACTGTACTTATCGGGATCGAAGCGGGTTACCGTTACGGTCGGAAAAAACCAGCTAAGTGCGAGTCGGGCACGCGCGACAAGGGTTCCTTATAACTAGTTTCACTACATTTGTATTATTTTATTTACTGAACCCACGCGGGAAGGGAAAAAATAGAACCGGAAACTAGGTTTGTTTGTGAAGGATTTTAAATGTTTTAAAAATACTGCTTTTTGTTCTCGAAATAAGAAAGATTCAAGAATAAATCTGTAGTAGTTTTTACATGACTTTTTTTCACAGTTATAAGATATTTCAACTTTTTCGTTTCACAAACTTTGGAGATAAATTGGGAAGGAGGGAAAGAGCATTAAAAAACCTAGTTATTTATTCCAAAATGTGTAAATAAAGCCTTTGATATCTAGCTGTATATCTAGCTGTGCTATTTATTATCTTTTTTTTTTTTTCTCACACTTTATGTGAACTATTGTTATGATTGTGTATATTGCTCTGTAATCTTTTTTTCAAAAGAGAAGAAAAAAAAAGATAAACTGCTGAGTTTCTTGCGGCGTTTCTTCTCAGCAGATTCTTCCATTTTCCGAAGCGCTAGTAGATTCAGACATGTAAAAGAGCCTATATGGCCTACTTGCAAAATAAATTTTTCATTTTCATTTTCATTTTCATTTTCATATCCTATTTGAACTAGTAGCATCACTTTTCAATATTAATTCTTAAGGACACTTTAAACTTACCTCACCATTATGCTGACTGTAGAGTGCTTTTCGGTGTCTTAGTTTTAAGTCAGCCTATGTTTTTCTAAACTATTTTCCCTTTGTCTTTCTTTTTCTCTTTAGCAAAGAAATCCTACTATAATATTTTAAATGTGAAAGTTTGTATGTTTGGATGTTTGTTACTCGATCACGCAAAAACAACTGAATGGATTTGAATGTAATTTGGCACACATATAGTTTATAACCTGGATTAACATATAGGATACTTTTTATCCCGTAAAAATGCATAGTTCCCACGGGACACTGATAAGTGAGTTATACGCCGCCGTGACGTCATAAACAGCAAAGCAACTAATTCTCATTAATTTGTCCAGGAAATATTGCAGATTGCGTGTTTCAATTAAACAAGTCTACGCGGACGAAGTCGCGGGCAAAAGCTAGTCAAAAAATATTTTCCAAATTTAAAACAATTTCACAGTGCAAATAGCATTCGATGATGTATTTACCACTGTTACGGACAGACAGACGGACAGAGTTGAACCAAAATGGCACCTCTTTTGCCTTTTCTGTGCGGAGCCCTAAAAACGATGTCGCTCTGAAATATTTGGAGCAGGCCATTAATTGTGGAAGTAAGAGGATGGCTGTGGTAGCCGAGTGTTCTTTCTGACCAGCCGCCTGTCACACAGAGGGTTCGATTCAGACACATCTAAATAAAGGGCAGCTTTAACTCAGTGCAATAAGGTTGAAAACTATTCCACGGAACTATAGTTTATGCACTTGGCATTTTTTTAATTTAGTAATTCTTTTGTTACATAGTATTAATAAAGTCGCTGTCCATTTCCGTCTGTCCTAAATCCTTATAGTGTTCGGCCGCCTTGTCCTTCCAAACCACGCAACTGATTTTGATACAGTTTTCACTGCCATTTAGAGATTTTTTTAAGGAAAGTTTGTATGTATAGTCGACCAAGTAATTGCTTAACCACTTTTGAACCTTATCCCTTTGTAATACGGTCGAAAAGTGGTCAAGGAATTTCTTGGTCGACTATACATTGCACTTCGAATGTACCCATGAGAAGCCGAAGCAAATCATCTATAAATTTAAAAAATCCCTCTTTTTGGAAATTTGCATCATTAGGCCTAGTCCCAAATTAAGAAACTAAAGCTTTGAGTACTTAACGGATAAACATGCTTATGTGGAAGTAGGTCGCAATAAAGAGATCTCTCTCCAGGCGGATTATGCCTGAGGACCGAAGTCCAAACTCTATAAAGTATATGTATTAAGTAGTAGATATGAAATAGGTACAAAATTAGTGGAAGGTATTTCCATGTGTCAAGGAATCTGGGATATGTGTGCCAATTGGTCTTTTCCTTGTGTTAAACACATGTGGGCTGGAATTTCAATGCATAATCCAATTTCAAGACGGGAATACATTATATACGAACTTATACCCGCGGCTTCGCCCGCATGTGTTTATGTATGAATTTTACGGGATTGTTCAGGATTTTGCGGGATAAAAGTATCCTATGTTTAATCCAAAGTATAATCTATTTGACGGCCAAATTTCATCTAAATCCGTTCAGTCGTTAATGCGTGATTGAGGAACAAACATCCAAACATCTAAATATCCAAACATTAATATTTTCGTATTTATAACTAGCTTTTGCCTGCGACTTCGTCCGCGTAGACTTGTTTAATTGAATCAAGCAAACGTGCACCCAACATGCAATCTGCAATATTTCCTGGACAAATTAATGAGAATTAGTTGCTTTGCTGCTCAAGAGGTCACGGCGGCGTATAACTCACTTATCGCTATCCCGTGGGAACTATGCTTTTTTACGGGATAAAAAGTTAACTATGGTATTTATCTAAGGGCCCTCGTTGCCTAAAAATAAATGTTTTTTTTTAACAAAAATGCATACTATCAAAAGTAACAAATTTCAATTAGTATTAAAAAGGAGTTTTAAATATTAATTTCGCGGACGTTGCTGAAATAAACGCCTCGCGAAACCGTTACGGAAAGGACAGTCCAGGATTTGTCTTACTCGTTTCCTTCCCATAGTCTAAACAATAGTAGTTTATGCAACTGTTGCATAATGAGGGTCTTAAAACACGAGTGTGGTTTTATGAAACGAGCGTTAGCGAGTTTCATAATAGGATCACACGAGTGTTTTAAGACCTAATTATGTTCAGTTACATACATTACTTTATATACATACATATCATAAGTACTCTATGATGGGTTCAGAAGCCATAGGGCAATGACCTGCATTGCTACTAGCTACTAGTGCTAGGAACCTATTAAATATCTATAGACTGTACACATTAAAATAATGTAATAAAAGATGAATTTGAACAAATATAGTAACAAATTAGAAAAATTCTTATAATAATATTGGTTGTTATAATGCTGGTCCTTGCCTACGGTTTCTGAACGCATTATAGAGCATTTATGATATATGTGTAGATAAAATAAGTTAGCCTATGGTGTAATAACTTTATTCGATAGTACGGAACACCATTAAATGTTAATTACAAAAGCACTTTCTCCACGATAATGTTTCATACAAATAAACGAGTCGTAAACTATGAAGACGGGGGTTCGTGTACACACCGCAACCGCTTGCGCTTGTGACTGCTTTTTAATGCGGAAAGAAAGCGACAAACTCACTGTATCTCTTTTTGTCAGACCGGAACAAATTACCTTGCAACTCCGCAAAACCACTAGTGGACGTACTGAACAGCCTCATCTGTGCTATATTATTCATGTGTGCGTGTGTGTGTGCGTGCGTGCGTGCATGCGTGCGTGTGTGTGTGTGTGTATATATATATATATATATTCATGCAAAAACCTAGACAAATACAACTAGAATCCAGAACCAATTTCCCCTAAAACTACACTACTACCAGGGAGGTACCAATCCGCACTGTAGGTTCGCTCGGCCGCCTTAAGTACAGAGAAGACCGCGATTAAACAAATCCCAACTTTACTAACACGCACAAAAAGTTTGTATTACTTCATATCATACACATGCCAGGCGGCTCGCGTCTATAGGAACGCGCCGCTCGCATCCGCCTTCCTCCCGCAACTCCCTGGCGACACGTTAGGATTGCGCCGCATTGTTTTTCAATTACACTGACTCAGCGAGTTCGAGCGAGCGGGCGCGCGGCAAGCCCACAACCTACTCTGCGATTTGCCTACTTTGTGGGCAAAGCGGCCGTGGGTACCTACAGTGCGAAGTGCAACCCCCCTTTCACTACGCTATCCCGTTGTCAGTGTACCTCTATAAAGTGAAACGTTAAGAGTTATGGGCAGCGTAAAGATAATGTAACCAGGCCCTCAACGCCAGATGCACTCTCAGAGATAGCTGCGCCCGCGTCGATTTGACGCGCTCTATTGATTTACACACGTGTTAACTGTTGGTTAAGACTTAACTGGTTAAAATCACTGATTAATTTAACTCTCAGAAAGTTACTGTTCTCACGATTCAGTGAACCTTTGTTTGGTATTGATTACTGATTTTGAGCAGATGTTGGCGGAGTCAGTTTACTTAGCAAGTTATAACTGGTAAGAAGAATTTGTAAGATAACTTAAATCTGTGTAAATGTAATGGAATTGTTAAATAAATAACCATCCCTTCTAACGGTAAATGTTAAAAGGTAAGTCAGGTATAAAAGGAATTTATCCACTATGTTCTTTGTTTTGTATCTACTTACTAATAGAACAAATCGTCATCATCATGATGCATCTGCCGCGCAAGATCGATCCAAATGGAAAAGTGTGCTAAGAGCCCTATGCCCCTGCTGAGGGGCGAAAGGAACATGATGATGATGATGAATGGAACAAATTGGACATTTTCCACTACAATGTGCTCTATTATCTAATAGTTACAAATAGTGGCGCATAGTGGGTAAATTCTATTTTAGTTCATTAATTAGTAAAGCAAATCGGAGAGGAAGAGATTGATTTGCTCTAGCATTCCCAGTAATAGGATAAATTGAACTGTTTTTCTTCAATTTGCTATACTAGTTTTAATGATAGAGCAAATTGGAGAAAAACACTTCACTTTGCTCTATCACTTAAACTCGTAGAGCTAATTGGAGGAAAATGTCCATTTTGCTCTATTAGTAGATACAAAAGAGAGGTCTAATGTACGACCAACAAACAACAACAACAACAACAACAACAACAACAACAGGTAAACAACGGGAGTTAACATAAGATAAAAATTGCGAGACAACACAGAAATGAAGAGATCTTCAAAGTAACAAGAGTTATAGTCGACCAAGAAATTGCTTGACCACTTTACGACCCTATTACAAAAGGATAAGGTTCAAAAATGGTCAAGCAATTACTTGGTCGACTATACAATGGAATAGTATATTAATTGATTAAACAAAAGAATGTAAAGTTAACAACTCAGAACAGAAGATAATGACGCGTGATTGAAATTGACAGACAAAACGTTTTCAAATAACTATCAATTAAAAAGGATTCAATAGGAAAATACTGTAAACTCTGTTCATTCATATTTGCTTATCATCTAACCAAAATTCAGCCCAAAAAATGTCACTTTTTGCCACCTAAACATCGTTTATCCCCCAAATAAAACAAATCGAAGCTGTAAATGGAAGAGATGATGTATATTTTGTTGCTTTGCTATATGTTTAATTCGAACAATAAACAATATTTTGACGGCAAAAACAGAATTGAATATTGTTAACTTTTTAAGGCAAATGAGGATGAATATGTTGGAAAATAATACAATTTCTTACCAATGAGTATAATATACTCATAATAATAAATGATAATAACTTAAAGGTATAGTAAAGTCATTGTCAACTTTCTTTCTGTTACTGACAGTAAGAAAAATTGTAATCTCCGAATGTTTTGAAGATTTATCACACTTAATATAAATAATCGTAAACTAAGTAAGAAATGCTGAGGTGTTTTTATTACCTCTAAACATGTTAAGACTAAGGAACCATTAGTATTCAAAGAACGCCGACCGATTGGATGTCTTTCGAGTATTTTATTGATAATGTTGTACATATTTTGTTAGGAATGTGCAGATTAATTGACTTCTAACTGTCGAGGCAGAGTTATATGCACTCCGTATTTTAACTACACGTATAACACACCTGCTTTTGGAAACACTGATGCCATGTCCGGAACAGTCTATAGGATGCTACTCACTTTCTCTATGAGTAGGTTCTTCACTAGATTCCTTTTACATGTCCAAAGATCCATTTACTTACTCCTTAGTTAAGATTTCTCTATTATAACTTAAACTAAGACCTATATTAAAGGCTATTTACACGGAGCAAGTTCTCGTATGCGAGTTGCATTGCATCGCGGGCTACCGAGGTATGATCTGACCAATGATATTATAATGCATGGATGTACAGTTTCATACTAAATGACAGCAGAAAAACGGCACGACATAAGAATACAGGTTGACACCAATGTTACAAATGCAAATTATTAGTTTACCATTTATAGTCATTGGATTTAGGTACAACTTTACCTCTAACTGCATAAAATAATAATTTATTGAGTTTCGTTGCAAATAGGTTTTTTTTACAAAAAAATAGTATTGACAGCAGCGCCGTCGGTCCGACAGACTGACAGCGCGAGCGATTATCGATTTAGTCTTCTTTTTAGCCTCCTTTGATACGCCATTTTTTAAACACTGACTATATTACTTATAGGTCAGTGGATGTGACCGATGGATGGATCCAGCCGCGCAATATAACGCCACTCGCATACGAGAACTCGCTTCATCTAAATGGCCCTTAAAGAAAGATAATGGTCTATTACTCTACAGAAAGTGCTCCAATAAGCGACAATTAGCTAAGACATATCAAGTTACTTTATTAAGTAACTTGCTGTGGTTAAATAATTATAATTTCCAAGAGCTCTTACTCGTAACTGACACAAACGCATCAGCACAATAATCCCCAAATATGAGAAATGTAGAAATATTATAATTGTATCAAAAGCTCATTTTTTTATTTACCTTGACGTTAACGTCAACGTAATAAATAGTAATGTTTAAGGGGCTACCTGATGAATTTCGCTGTTTTTAACTCCTAATAAGTATGTTTATAGATAATATCAGCTCTCAGAAAAAATATATACTTTAGAACGGTATTTGTTCTTTATTTTAATCCACTGGAATTTCGGAAAAGTTAATAAATCAAGAGAATTAGACATATCCGTGAACCCATTTCTCCTCATAAAATCCGCATAAACTTCCTCAATATTCAATTTAAAAAAAATTACTTATACTCATTTGTAGGACAATGCCTCACACTATAATCTCATCCACTGCTTTTTAAATTCATTTTCTATTTTTTTAACATGCTATAATATTTACTGCCACGTAAAAACACGGCTCGCGGTTGTCGGCGCGGGCGACGGGCGGCATACCTCGCTTGGCTGTCAGACGGGGAACCCGTGCCGCTTGACGCTGCGACTGCGCAAAAGTAGTTTCGTATCGTTTATCAGTGATATTAGTTTAAAATTAATAATTTAAACAATTATCAATGATAGGACACATTTAACTTAGTGGTTTGGTGTTAGTAAGTAAGGTGTTTTCAAGGACTTAGCGAAAGGACGCAATATATTTTAGGTTAGGTAATAAGTGATTTTTTATTTAATTGTGCGTGTTATGTGTAAAACATAAGAAGACTGCAAAATGCCTAAAGTGTCTAAAGTGAAACGAGGTCAACAACAACGCTTTGTGAAGATGAAAGCGGCATTGTAAGTACTTTCTATAATTTTCAATTTCCGAACCTGTGTGTAAAGAATGTTTGTCGTCATTTCATTACATAGAATAAAACAAAGTCGCTATCCTTTCCTGTCTTTCCTAATATTTTCGGCCGCTTACTCCTTCTAAATCATGCAACGGATCTTGATACGGTTTTCACTGTCAGTTAGGGAAATTTTATACTGAAAGCCTTTATGTACATTACATCCTAATTGTACGAGTACTTGCACGAAGCCGGGACGGGTGGCTAGTACAATAAAAATTTAAGTATCTTTAAAAAAACGATTTAAAATTATTTCATTGTTTTTATAGAGCAGAGAGAAAGAGGAGTATGAAACAAATGGTGGGAAATTGCGACGAACACCCGAATCAAATTTCAGAACATTTTCATCCTGTCACAAAGTAAGTATTACACTAAAATAGTCCAGGAGCCAGCCTACGTTTTTACCTACAACGGCTCTCAGCATAAAGGGGCCATATGCATTTTTATGACGGGTAGTTACACTTTTTTAGGGTTCCATAGTTAAATTAGGAACCCTCATAGTTTTGCTATTCAAATTCAAAAGACAAACTCATTTATTGCAGGGTCTGCTCCCATAACGTGTTACTAAAAATAATTACTTACAAAACTATATTAGCCCGCATATAAATTTAATTTAATTCCTATGTCCGCCTGTCTCTGTCTGTATGTCAAATTCACTTTTTTATGAAAACTATAAAAGTTAGAAAGCAAAATTCTGCACACATGTACAGTCAAGGAATTAAATTTCCAACCCACCTAAGGTTCAATAGCATATAGCAAACTGTCACCATAAGAGCTATAGAGCAAGACGTTAGTTTGACATATCGACCTTAATGCATTGCGAATGTCAGACGACATTTCAACGAAATGGGTAGGGAATTAAGTTCCTTGACTGTACATTCTGTACACCTGAAAATTTTGTGGCTGATTTCCTGCGGCTAGATGATTTTCATTATATTGAGCCAAAGTTAAATAATTAAATATTTTTTTCTTGGAATAAAAATAAAATATTCTTCAACAACTTCAACTCGCAAGTATGAAAAGCAATAGTAACTCACTAGATCTCAATAGGGGCTTAACTGATGAAAGCAAAGAGCGCCGCGCGCGCCGGCGCGAGAAGATTACCCATTACTACTACTACTACTACTACTACTAGTACTATTAGTACTAAGCTGCGCGCGACCACAGAATAAATAATAATACCGAAGGAGTTCCACTCCACACATTAGGTACACTCGGGCGCCTTGCCTATAGCGTAGGCAAATCGCAGTAGGTTGTCGCCTCGAACTAAAAACGAATGCATCGCAACCCTAATGTATCGCCGGGAATTATCGCGACACCTTTGGGTTGCGGCGCATTCGTTTTCAATTACAAGCCGCGGCAAGCCGACTAACTCAAACCTTATTTATCTACACGTTAACTTTTTTTTGTATAATAGACGTACTTATTTGAAATTTTAAGGTTTGTGTTGAAAAATTAAATCTTTTTTTTTTACCTACTGTGATTTGCCTACGCTATAGGCAAAGCATTAGGTATCCCCACAATTCACTAACCCATACTGTGTATAGAAAGGCAACATATACAGATAGGTACCTTAATGGTAAGTCCCACCATCATCCGAGCCAGTTACTTGCCGTAAGAAAATCTTTGTTTCAGAGAGCACGGGGTTTCTGTGATGACCAACATCTCGCGGGCGAACTGCAGCATGTTAAGCGCGCTCTGCGGGCGAACAAGCTGAAAACCCCACGCCTCACTCACAGACGACGTGTGAAGCCACCAACAGTCGAGCGAAGACCTGCGATCCTTCCCTATGTATTAAAACTAAGCCGCTGAAGAAGATGACCCAGTATCTGCGACCTTTGAAGTCCAACATTCCCCTACAGGAGGCGGGTGTTTGTTAGCTAGACTGTGAGTGTGGTCTCTCTTACATTGGTCAAACAAAGAGAAGCATTTCTACTCGGGTAAAGGAGCATGTCGCGGATGTCAAGCGTCGTCGGGCCAACAAGTCTGCAGTTTGCAAGCATGTCATGGACAAGCCAAATCACGCGATTAGGTTCGATAAACCTCAAGTTCTCGCTAGGGAAATCCGTTATTTTCCAAGAATGCTACGCGAGGCAATTGAAATTAAGAAATACCCAAATTTAAATATAAATAGCGATAAAATATATATTAATAGAGAGGACGGCTTGTCAGTACCACCAGCCTGGGACCCAGTACTACAGTTGATTAAATCTCAGGCTTGACATTAGATTGTATGACTGTTGGTATTTTTATGTTTATTCCAATTATTCAATTACTATTTTTGTAATTTTATTTTAATCTTTATGTAACTTTTTGTTTGTAAAAAAAAATATTTGGTTGCAAAAAGGCTTAATGCTGAGTTTCTTGCGGCGCATTCTTCTCAGCAGATGTCATTTCCGAGCTGCTGGTAGAGTCTGTAGTCTTAATGCGTTAATTGGAACGATTTTATGTTTACTTTTTAATTTTTTCAATTATTTTTTCAAAATTGGGTAGTTTGTAGGTATTCTAAGTTTTTTGTCAGTCTGCCAGTGGACATGAGACCTGTAAAGGACTCGAAACGTCGGGAATTAGATTCGTTACAATACACGCGATATAAATTGTTTTATTTCAATTTCTTCTTAAGTATTTATTTTTGAAAATGTGTAATTCTCTATAAAACATCTTGCACTAATTTGTATGAGTTAATTTGGAAATCTAAGTACTTATCTATATTGCATAGTCTTTTTGATTTGCTTAAGATACGCGCTACGTTTATATCCTAGTTTATACATTTCTAATTAAAAACGTGTACTAAGTATCTATTCATTTGTAGTGAGCGCTTAGGCGTATTAGTGTTATGTCGAGTCAATAGTATAGTGTTTTATTTTTTGATCTGTACAAACTATCACTTAGATATATAATGTAGTGTTTACTAACAGTTCATCGTTTATATGTACCAAGATTATTTTAATAAATAATTTTAATTTGAATAACTAGGATCCATCTCGTTTAAGACTATCGTTTACCTAACGTTTTTCATACAAACTTCGTTTACGTTTTCGATTCGTATGGTTTGATTCTTTTAATATTCTCTATAGATTTGTAAATATTGACACATTTGTTTTGTATAAAACTCCAAAAGTGGAAATATGATTAAATCTATCAAAAAAAAATACAAACCTAGTTCTAAAGCATAATAAATAACAGCAAAGTAAATAACCATGACTATAGGTTAAGGTTTAGAGGGTGGAAAACGTTACCACCCTTTGTATGGAGAGCGCTTTTTGAGGCTATGTACACAATCCTGCTAAATTAGCTTTCAAATATATATAAAAAAACGTATTAAAATCCGTCCAGCGATTTCTGAGTTACGATGACACAGATAGATAGACAGATACACAGTTAAAATTATAGCAGCTCTCATTTCACGTCGCAATTTTTTGTTCCATTTTAAATCATGCGTTATTCTTCTTTTTTCATCTTGCGTGCATTGAATAGCTAGGATTAGCAAGAAATTAGTAATAAAACAGTTATCAATTAATAAATGATGTTTTTTTTGGTTACAGAATATTTTTTTGTTTTCTTTATAGTACCTATTCACAACATAGGCTTAAACTGGATTTGTCATATTTATATGCGATTTAGAATCACTATTGACCAGATTTACGTAAATAGATAATCTTTTTATTTTGAACACATTAAACATATTATTTACGTAAATCCTTTGTTACAGGTAAATCACATAAAAAGGCATCAATTATAAAGTTACCCAGATTATAGTAATATCGCGCGGTGTCCCGTGAATGACCAGTATGTTCATTAATAATACTCCATAAAATTGTATTTATCGAAACATTTAAAACCATTCACTGCCGTCATTGTTTTATGGGTATACCCTAAAAATATTTTAATGATGAATACAATTTCATGTTGTGTTAAGACTGCCAGATCTTGGCCTATAAAGTTGCAACATTACCTGATAGTACGCCACGTATCCGCTAGATGTCGGTCAGAACCGTTACCGGACTGAAGTTAGCCATCGTAGTGTAGGCATTTTTTACTAGATGGCGACGCAAAATCATGCAAGTTAAGTTGCAGAGGTGAGGAAGAGTAGTGGGGAGAGAGGTAGCTGAAACGAGCAAGGTCATTGGGACAGGGGAGCCCCTTAAAATCGAGAAGTTTAAAACAACGTATTAATTATGTTCAAAAATATTTTAATACAATCTAACGCAACTCCAATTTAATCATAGAGTTCGTATTAGTATTTTTTTTGAACACCAGTGCGTTTCTTTGAACAATTCCGTAGGTATACTCGTAGATCCTGCTTTGAGCATATACTTATTGAATTAAAAAGGAAAAATCCTTTGGTATATTCTGCAGCTATATGCTAAAATTTTACTAAAAGAACAATAACAAGTTCAAAACATAATCGCCGATACTTAAGTATAGCTGATGGCTACTATATTACATCTATCTTCCGCAGGTCGAGCTGTGTTGGACAGGCTGGCCAGCACGACGGTGGTGGACCCCGGGCCAGGGCAGCAGCCGGAGCCGCTGAACGTGGCGCCTTTTGCCGTGGTGGATGCAAACGCAACCTGTGGAGAGAACGGCGCTGAGGAGTACTGTCGAGAAACGCCCGGGAAGTAAGTAGAAAGGACCGATTGGTCCTGTCAATATGTCACAAATCTATATTTAAAAAACGGTTTACAGTTTATTTCTATGGTCGTTCTTTTCTTATGGCACTAATTTGCCAGAGACGCAGGGAGAGATAAATAAAATATGGGCCGCTCATGTTTGGGCCACTGAAGTATGTAAAGTTACTTCAGTGGCCTAGTCTAGACCATTGTTTTTAACAGTGATTGACATCATTGACTCTCATTTTTACTCGTATATTCCGCATTTTTTCGCAAATTGCTGGGATCATTACCTTACTCTGTTTAACTGCGTAAAAATCTGTTCACTCAGAAAGAAGCGTCCCTCCTTATAATTTTAAAGGTAGTGATAGTTTATAGGAGTAGTGCGACTACGTGAGTGAAAGATTACAGCTTACTCTCTAAGCGCATCTTGAGTATTGCTTTGTTTTGTTCACCTTGATAGCACTAGACTGACTAGAAAGACAGCGCTGCTTTTATACCAGACTCGTCGTTGCTGCCCTAGAGACACCCCTCTGTATGTGAAACTTGCAATCATCCAAGGAGGGAAGACTAAAGTCCAGTTTTCAAGACAACAATGCAATGAAACAGCAAACTGCGAAAAGTGGAAGTTGCTTGCTTTTGTTTATCGTAAACAGCATAATCTGTCAAGCCTGAGATCATGACCAGAAGCGTACCCCGAATCAAGAAACGGGAATGCCTTATAAGGATGTTGGTGATGGTATTCTTACAGTCTTTATGTACCTATATCTTAGACCAATCTACACATTAGGTGTCCCAGTACTGATAAAATTCAAGTCTATTTTGGTATCAAAAACATGGATCCTTTGAATGGGCTTTCTGTCTAGCTGACTAATGAAGTGATATTAATGACAATCTTTGTTCCAGACGAGGCGTGGTCTGCGATGTGTGCGAGGGCGCGGATGGGCTGTCGTCGCGGCGCCACCCGCCGGCGCACGCGGTCGACGGCGACGCGGGCACCTGGTGGCAGAGTCCGCTCGGTGACCAGTACAAACACGTCGCGCTGGTCGCCACGCTGCCTGATGTAAGCATGAACCTATATCCTCCATAACACACGAGACAAAACTCTTGGACACAGAATGCCCACGCTTGGCCCCGCATCTCAATCATATAAAGCGCTATCCACGGGGATATTTTCCTATATATGTGTAAGTTTGCCTAAAAGCTGCATCAGCTACACAAATCACGAGGGAATAGAACATGTGGTCCGTGGTGGACATCCTATACATTTCCAATAAAACATGCAAGCCCAAAGATTGATCCAAATATACGTTGATGATTTTATATTAATAAAACGGATCACTCACGTATTTTTGCGTCGGGCAATGCCCGACATGTTTCGGACCAGTCCGTGGTCCTTAATCATGAGCCCCCGCGGCGGTGGCGCGACGACGACTGCGTACCGAAGCCCTGACAGCTCGGCTACTCGGCACAGGCGGCTCGGGCGGCGGCGAACAACTACCCTCGTTTGCTTCATTATTTTTAATGTCAAATATAGGGTTGCACACTACACTAACCACATCACTCTCTAAAGGCTCGGACACACCCGACTCCGACGTAGTACTCAACACCGTTTTCCAGCTGGATGGCACCGACCATCCACCATCACGATTAAAATTCGGATGACGTCCAATTTCAATAGCCTCCCGTACTTTCCGCGGCACAAAAAACTTTTCCCTCGCCAGTACGGACACCTTATCGAAACGGATAAAATGCGTCGAATCCGAATTTAATGAATGTTCCGTCACTGCCGAAGCCTGGCTGTCCTGTTTCTTCAAATTCAAATTCAAATTCAAATTCAAATATCTTTGTTTTGCATAGAAATGTGGTAAGTTTACAGTCTTAACATTTTATTTGTATCACACATTTTGCCAGCATCTGGCATGCAAAACGAAATTAAAACAAGCTGCAGCTATAAAGTATGTACATGTCACACCGACCATGAATCAAAAATGAACCGACCAATGAACAGGGTTACAGAAATAAATAACAATATAATTTTAAAAAAATCAAAATAATAATAATAGTAAAAATGTCAACGTTATAAATTAGATTAGAATTAGAAACGATACAATATTCATGTCAATAGATAGAAATAAAAATTAAAAGTTAAAAGTCAGATTAATCACATTCTATGTCTCAAGTTATTAACATAATCAAAATATTCATCAATGGAGTAGAAGCAGTTTTGTATCAACCATGTCTTAAGTTCACGTTTGAACATAACAAAAGGCAATTTTTTTAAATGGTCACTCAAACTGTTATAAATACTGACTGACATGCAATATGTGTTTCTACCAAATAACACTGTCTTTTTAGCAGGCATCACTAGACGATCTGGGTATCTAGTGTTAAAAGTACACGTGTCTTTATATGTCTTGAACAAATGTGAATTTAGTTTTACGAATACACAAATTTCATAAATATATATGCATGGGACAGTTAACATTTTTAAATCTTTAAACAGTGGCCTGCAGGAAGTAAAAACGTCCACGTTGCAAATTGCTCTGATGCACTGTTTTTGCGCCACCAGCGCCCGTTTCACATGATACGAGTTGCCCCAAAGAATGATGCCGTAGCTAAGCAAGGAATAAATATAACCGTAGTAGGCTTGGATGGCAACTGTTTTGGTACTAATCCTTGTAAGTCGCCATAATGCATACACAAATGAATTTATTTTTCCACACAATTTGGTTATGTGTTCGCTCCATGAGCATTTATGGTCCAAAATAATACCTAAAAACT
Organism: Ditula angustiorana; assembly: GCA_963691745.1. Lineage (NCBI taxonomy): Eukaryota > Metazoa > Arthropoda > Insecta > Lepidoptera > Tortricidae > Ditula > Ditula angustiorana. The sequence goes on from OY829473.1 coordinate 1,214,810, forward strand.
TAGTCTGAACGGATTCGCTAACAGTAGTATTCGCAGCGGTTATAGTCAACGGACGCTTGCTGGCATTTTTGTTTGTAAACTGTATAAACGTTGTTTTATTTATGTTTACATTAAGATTGTTGGCGTTCAACCATTTTATAATTTTACAAATTGTGTCATTTATTATATCACTATATGTGTCAATATTCTGACACGGTATGACTATAGACAAATCATCTGCAAAGAGCGTGCATTCAAATTTTGTGGTATCTGGAAGATCGTTAATATAAAGTAAAAATAATAAGGGTCCCAAAATACTACCCTGTGGTACACCAACTGCGTTTACTCTAGTAGAAGACCGGTATACAGTCATAACATTGCCTGGAACGATTTTTGGTACCTCGACAAACTGGGTCCTACCCTGCAGGTAGTCTCTAAGCCAGTCATTTACTACGCCCCTCAATCCATAAAGTTCACATTTGCTGAGAAGTAGTTCGTGGGAAACAAAATCAAAAGCCTTGCTCATGTCAAAGAAAACTGCAGAGACTGGTGTACTTTTGTTCATGTGGTTTAAGACATTGTTGATTAAAGAGAATGCAGCCAGTGACGTTGATTTCCCTTTCTGGAAACCAAACTGTTCCTGTTTAATTATATTGAACTTGTCCAGAAAATTCGTTAAACGCTGGTGCATTACCTTCTCAAATATTTTTGAGATGACCGGTATGAGAGAGATAGGTCTATAGTTTTCAACATTATCCTTGGCACCTTTCTTGTAGAGAGGTTTAATCAGAGACGTTTTAAGAGGCTGTGGAAAGATGCCACTCGCAAAAGACAGATTAATCAGATAACTCAATACTGGTGCAATTTTAAACTTACTTATCTTAAGTACATTTGTTTGGATATCGTCATAACCAGTGGACTTCGTGGATCTAAGCGAGTCAATTACTTTTACAATCTCATGTTTGTCCGTGGGAGACAAGAACAAACTTGTCTGCTTTGGTCGTATAAGTGAAATATCAGGTTCACTTCCATTATTTGAATTCAATTTTGTCATGTCAATATAATAATCATTAAAAGAATTTGCAATGTCAGTTGGGTCGTTTATAGTTTTGTCCTTAATTAATAATTTACTGATATAGTCGATACTGGGGCTATTCTTACTCGTGTTCTTGATGACCTCCCACGTCGCCCTGCACAAATTCCTGGACTTACTTAAATATTTACCGTTAGCAATTTTTTGAGCTTGGTCTATACATCGCTTAAGGAGCTTTGAGTACTTTCGGTATTTAATTTTATTCTGATTGGAGTATTTTTTGTTACTAGATTTATAGTAAGCGAAACGTAGTTGTCTTTTTGTAACCACTGACCGTTTTATACCCCTTGTAAACCAGCTCGATGTCTTTGACCTAACTGTAAATTTAACCTTGTTCACAGGAAAACACAGGTAATAAAAAAGAGTAAACGTATCATAGAAATTTTTAAAAGCCTTAGTCATGTCCTCCTCACTGTAAACGTCCGACCATGACAAACTATCCAGATACATAAGAAATTTGGCAATATTTTCTTTACAGTAGTCTCTTTGTAAATAAAACCAGTGTCTGACAGGTTTATCCTTATTAGCAATAGTAAATGTAATGCTTTGCGCAGTCTCATGATCCGACAGCCCTAGGTTGTGAATTTCACCAAGGGCTTCGGGTATATTAGATAATATTTGGTCTATACACGATTTTTTCCGAGTAGGCCAAAATACATGCTGTTTAAAATTATAATTATTTGCAATCCTTAACAGTTCTTTAGAGTTTTCCGATATCTTCATCATATCTATATTGAAGTCCCCAGCAATTATTATTTTAAATTTAACTTTGTGCTTTAGTTTATTCAAAAGCTGTTCTAATTTACGAAAGAAAAGAGGTAAACTAGATGTAGGCGTTCTATAGACACATATAATATAACATTTTTCTGACGTTATTTCTATTCCACAACATTCAAAAATATAGTCTTCGGAAAACTCCTCTAGGAATGCTAGGTTTTGTGCCTGTATGCTATTTGCGCATAATATGCCAACACCGCCTCTTTTTTGATGGGATCTTGAATAGGAAGTTACTAACCGATACCCCGAAATGCGTACATTACCTTCGCCTCCTGCTTTTATAAAAGTTTCGCTAAAACACAGTACATCAAATATTTTCCTCTTTTTCGCCATCTCATCTAATGTTAATTCTATGTATTCTTTTTTACCGATTAGCCCTGCTATATTTTGATGTAATACGCTGAAACTAACTTTATTCGTCACGAAAACAACTGGTGTCAGGTTGATTGTCATGTTCACAATCTCTTGTTTTGGGAAAATACTCGGTAACACATTTCTGAAGCTGCTTTTTCCCACCTTTGTCATTATTACTGCGTACATTACTCGCAGCTAGACTAAAGTAGTAAGGTATTGTTCCTTTTTTGTAATTAATATTTTTTTTGTTTTTTTGTGGTTCACCTACAGGTTTTAATTTCAGTCTTTTATAACTCAAATATTTGTTGTCATAATATGCCGAGTCTATTACACAATTTATTTTACAGCATAACTTTGTAATAAATTCTTTGTCAAAGTAATCCAAGTCATTTAAATTCAAAAAAACACAATTGTCGAATTGTTTACAATACAAATTCATAGTGGCATTCAATTTCTTTTCATTTAGGTGTACGCTATTTTTTACGCCCGTTACAATTATTAAGGGGTCGGGACGCAGTTTTAAGAAAAAACCAAGTTCTACTAGCAGTTTTGTTGGATTAGAATCATTTTCACCCACGTTTACAATAATTATATCATCGGATCCAGCACTTAGTGTCTCTGCTGACTTCAAAATGTCACCACAACGTGCATTCTGCTTAATGGTAGAAGTGATGTTATATTTTCCGTACATAGTCTTCTGTCTTGATTTTGTCAATACAGAAGAAAGTCCTCTGCTTTGTTCACCGCCAAGAATGAATATTTTGTTACATGTACTTTTGCAGTTTTGTGCTTTGTCTTGTTTTTGTTCAAGGCTAGGCACGGAATGTTTTTGTAGGTTTTTTTCCCCGTAATTATCTGCTTTCTGTTTATTGTTTTGTTGGTCTTCTGCTTGTATTGGCTGGGGTGTATTTTTTCCGGAACTCTTAAGAGTTTTGTTGAGTTTTGGGATCGATTTACAAATTGCTTTCAGCTGTTCAATTTTTAAGACATGTTCAGATAATTGTTTCTTTAAGTCATGTATCTCTAATAATAACTTCGTAACATAATCATCTGAGAATCCGAGTTTGGTCTGCAAATGTGCTAATTTATCCTTCATACCTTTCATTTCGTCCTTATAGTTTATTGTTAAATCTGGACAACTTCTGTTTAGAGTGTCGTTTTCAAGAATGGACGCATCGAAACTCTCCCCATCATCATCAGATACAAAATGGAAGGAATGTTGTAGTGGTTCCTTATGTTTCCTCACGGTAACATTATCTGGAGAGACGTTAAATTCTCCTTGCGGGAGCATTTGTGCGGGAAGTGTAATTTCCTTATCTTTAACCATTTTTCCTTGCGTTTGTATATTTTGAGTTTGATTTGAAGTTGAAGCTGTGGCAGAATTCCCTTTCTTCATAGTGGGAGTACTAGTTTTTTTCTGCTGTAGTTCAATTTTATTTTGTCGACATTTGGGACAAGTCCACGTAGCTTTACGATCTCTACTCATTAAATTGAAAAGTTTCTCATTGTTAGTGCATGATAGGTCATATGAAAGCTTACAGAGTGAACATACGAGATAATGTTTATCTTGTATTTTCCTATTACAATGCGCACAGCTGGGTTTAGACGCCATTGTAATTTTTTTCAAAATGATGTTTCTTTCCGATACATGAAAGCTCCGCAAAATCAAAATTCCAGCATTCATACTACGTACCTATGTGCTCCGATAACCTTGTGGATATGTTCCGGCCAGTCTCACCTATATACTTAGTTTTTGCCACAGGAGCAGGGAATCATGTATACCCCGGGGACATTCAGAGCCTCCTTATCCTTTGGTGAGCGCACCAACTGCCTGAGCTGCATGTGAGGTCGAAAAATCGTCTTGATGCTATATCCGCGGCGCAACAAGTGCCCGATTCTATCCGTTACGCCCTTGATATACGGAAGGTATACCGGCAGCCTCTCCACTACAGCTGGTCTCAGACGCGGGGATGCGCTCACAACCCGATTACACTGCCTCCAGTTATATCCGTTGTCTTCCAGCACATGCTTTACATGACAGAGTTCACGGCTCACGTATTGTGGATCACACAGACTCAGAGCTCGATGATTTTATGGCGCGTTCTTAACGAAATCGAAAACAAAGAGTGACCTATTAAAACTTAAGTTTGCCATATATTATGTTCTTAACCCCAAATCTCATCATTTTAATCTTAGCTCTATTGATTGGCAACGCATTTGCAAATTCCTTGGTGTTACAGTTGTCTAGAGGCGATGGTGATCACTTACCATCAGATGACACTCTTGCTTGTTTGGCTTCCTATATTATATAAAAAAACTCCAAAAGGGCATACCTATCCTATATCAGGATAGTACTATTATGGGAAACTATGTGTAGGCATTGACAAAGGGCAGTGTCAGTGACCGCTGCGATATAGACGACTCTATACGATACAGCATCATACACTGCTTGCTAGTTAGCTCACAGTTTAAGAATGCCGTGCAGCGAACCGTCAATGAATATGAATTTATTAGCAATGATCATTTTGTGTTAAGTAAGGTAATTTGATATTGTAGCAGTACTTTGCAAATCTGAATTACTTACAGTGTATATGAGGCACAATATGTGCGTATATGGAGGTTTTCTTTATGTTATTGAAATAATTTTATGATTGTAACTTTAAATTGTTTTGTGATCGTATGGTTTTTAGAATGTTTTAAATAGGCAAACTAAGCGAGATATTTTTTTCACCCACTTGTATTTATATATAAATATTATTATTGCCGCTAGATGTCACTCTATCTCCATAGTATATATCTCGTATCTCATAGTATATATATCTCCATTTTCAGGGTGCCATTTAAATATTTATTTAAAATGTTCAACAACAAAAGAGGGTACTTTTAATTAAACATAGATATATTCGCCAATTACAGATGATTAGTGTGGTAGATAGGTATTTTTCAACTGCATTAAAATTTCGATCAGCGCCAACGGTTTCGTAGTATTACGGCTACTCGACGCTAGATGGCGCTTTATTCAAAATCACGCTTCGTAATTTTTAAAGGTAAAAACAATGTTATAAATCAAAAACCAATAAATCATTTTTGTGTAAATTTGTTCCATAAAGGCAAATTATAAGGCTTATTCAAAAATAAGTGATAAATTAAATTAACTTGCGCCAAATACCGCAATTTCGGTGATTTCAATGTCCAAGCGCAGGTTTCGGCAATTTTGGGGGATTTATTGCAGTTTAATTGGCAGCTTGTGATTAACCGCCGGTCCATTGGCCATTCATCGTGTTAACTGTTCACCAATTTATCACTTTAATTGGTCTTTTTATAACTCTTATATCTAAGTACAGTCGGCTGCGGAATACGGTAACCTTTCACGTTCAAAATGGCATGAGAGTGTAAAATGATTGTAGGGACATGTCCTATCAGGGGAGTTCCACTCCACACTGTAGGTACGCTCGCCCGCCTTGCCTACAGAGTAGGCAAATCGCAGTAGGTTGTCGGTTATTTTTGTTCTACCAAACTGAAAAAATAAAAACTCTTAAAAAAAGGAGGCAACCCTACTCACAACCCTTAAGAGCGGGGACTACCTCAATTTATCTTCACGGTAAGGCACGCCGTTATCGGCAATGTATAGATTAACTAATACGTGCCCCGTTAATTATTAGACAGACGGACAAACGCTAACCGCGCGTTATCTCGAGCCGGTAAATCGATGCGCAGGCGCCGGCGCGCACCACACGTCTATAGGGTATGGGGATAAGTCCAAAATAAGTTTTTTTTTTAATGTCACTTTTAGTGTACTTAATGTATTTTTGATAGCGGTTCTACTAACATAAAACAAAATTGAAGCCAATGCGACCACTGGAAGTGGTTCAAATTCGGGTCGCCTGAAACAAAAATCGTATGTTTTTAAACTGAAATTTCTTTCGATTTTTATTTTTAAATGTTTAACAATCAAGTTATTAAATTAAAATGCTATGTAATGACAACACAAAGAAAAATTAGGGTAATGACAGGACTTGCAACATCAGCATTCCGTGCCTTGCGTTTGCCAGTTTCAAACATTACCGCTACGGTCATTACATTATTGATTTTAAGGCACCTGTCATTACCATAATTTTTCTTTGTTGTCATATCATAGCACTTTGACAAATTACTTGGTTATACAATTGATTTAAAAGGCAGTGGCTGGGGCATAATGCTCGTAGAACGGATGGTTGATGGGGCCAAAGAGTTCTAGAGTGGTGACAGCGTGGGCAGACCCGCCACAAGGTGGGCCGACGACCTGGTGCTGGTTGCGGGAACCCGCTGGTTGCGAGCAGCGCGGGAGCGGGCGTTGTGGCGATCTTCTGGGGAGGCCTATGTCCAGCAGTGGACGTCTTTCGGCTGATGTGATGATGATGATGATGATGATGATGATTATATATATTTAGAATCGGCTATGTACTAGCTTACCATATACCCACATTGTTGGAATAACTAAAAATTCCTTCCACCATTTTTCTCAAGAACGCGTGGAGATATTGGGTTGAAATTAATATCAAATACTCAAGTCTGCAATCCCTTAGAGCTGTGAAAAAATCAAACTTCTAAGTCGACGCAATCAAAATATACGGCCGTTTAGCCGCATGTTTCATACATTCGCAAGACACTCAAAAACCTATAGGGTACTTCCTGTTGACGTAGAAGTACCAAATTTGGCAAGAAGCAAGGTCTCACAGCACAAATAAAACAATTAATCCGAAAACCGTAAATTTGTCGTTAATACACAGAAAAAAACATTTTTTTTTCGTCTTACAAAGCAAAAATGCGATACTAAATGTTGTTGATGAAGGAATCGCACTTGGCCGGTTTTTTGATTCACAGATGCTTGAAATTATATTTAGGCTATGTAACCCCCCCCCCCCTCTCCCATTCGTATCCAACGGCATTTCACATATTACATTTCACATTTCACATCAAGCCGTTTTGACTGCTGAACAAGCCAAAGAAATAGACATCCAATTGTTACAATAGGTAGGTACATAAACTAGAAAAAAAAGCATCTTACTTTCGTAATAAAATGAAAAGAAACTAAGAAATAGGGAATTTGTAGTTGTAAGTCATAACAGAATTCGATTTTGTATTAAGATAAACAAGAAACTAGATAAAATACTGCTCTGCCGTCCATTCATTATTGTGCCTTCACAGCGTGGCATGGCCTAAAAAAAGGACAAAACAGAGTTGAGTAGCTCTGCCACTTAGCCGTGCCGATAAGTTTTAAGGGAGCGTTATGGCTGTCGATAAATTATGTCGACCACCGAGTTGAGACAGGCGGTATAGGTAATGCAACGAGAGTAGAATTTAAAATCTTTATTTATTTACGAGCTTTGATCAAACTGCATATGATGTTCCCATGAGGAAAAAATACAAATGTAAACAAAAAGACATTAAATTATAATAATAAATAAATAAATATCTTGGGACAGTTAATACCAATTGACCTAGTCAAGGCAAGGCAGCCGGTGTAATCACTGGCACAAGAGGTATTCCATCTTAGCCCTCTGGGTTGGCAACGCATCTGCACTCTCTTTGTTGTTGCAGGTGTCTATAGGCGGTGGTGATCACTTACCATCAGGTGACCCACTTGCTTGTTTGCCTTCCTATGTTGTATAAAAAAAAAGTCCCAAAGTGAGCAACTAAAGCTGCTTGTGTTATGGGTACTAGACAACGGATATAAATACTTAAATAGATAAATATAATATACTTAAATATATACAACATCCACAACTCGGGTACAAACATTCGTATTCATCATACAAACGTTTGCCCCTCCCGGGAATCGAACCCGGAACCTCAAGCTTTGTAGTCAGGGTCACTAACCACTAGGCTCGTCAAACATACATTACAGATTCATAACAACAAACAAACACAACTTTATTAAACATTTAGACAAAATCCTAGCTGCATCACTAGTTGGTTCGGGCAACGAACGAAGTTGAAGTGTTGCTAACTGCTGTGTGTCATATTATGGGTACGAGAGAGTTTTATTAGAATTTTCAAATTTTTGTTTTGTTTCGTGTGGTCCTTAGTTATTACGTTTGTCGGGACTTTAACGCGATAACATACTGTTTATCTATCTATATATATAAAATTCAAAGTCCTGACTGACTGACTGACTGACTGATATATCAGCGCACAGCCCAGACCGCTGGACATAGAGACTTGAAATTTTGCACATAGATACCTTACATAGTGTAGGCATCCACTAAGAAAGGATTTTTGGAAATTCCACCCCCAAGGGGGTAAATTAGGGGATGAAAGTTTGTATAAAAGTCCGTCAGTTTTGAAGTTAGGATCTTGAAATTTTGTTGTTAGGCTTACGTAAAAAAAAAATTTAGGTATAAATTGAAATTTAAAATTGATTTGTGTAAATCGCGAAACTTTAAAACAATCGCTGTGCAGTTGTGTGTAATCGCTCACCTCAACCACAGAACAAAATAAATAATAGTACTAAAATACAGAAACTTCTTTCTTTCGACCACTATTAAACGAATTCCAACTTAAAAATCAATTCGTATTACTTCATAAACATTTGCCAGGCGGCATGCGTCAAAAGGAAGGCGCCGCCCGCGCCCGCCCTTCACCCGCAATGCCCTGGCGCACCGCTAGGGTTGGGCTGCTTACTGTAATATAACCCTATCACAACGCACGACACAGAGTAAGCCGCCGCGCGCGGCAAGCCCGCAACCTACTGCGATTAACCTATGCCATAGATAATGCGGCGAGCGCACCTACAGTGCGGAGTGGAACCCACCCCCCCTTTTTTTTAGCGGGGAAAATCTGCAATCAGATTCCCCATCGCCACGAGGAGACGATGGGGCTATGTGAGGCTCTTACCCACTAAAATCCCCGGGGTGTTCCAATCTCGTCGCCTTGCTGGCGAAATCGCGGTTCAGCGGTATATAACCCGCAACTTCGCCAATAGGCGCGCGTCCGTTACCGGACTCCCCACTGAGGGAGTGAGGAGTATCGCTAAATATTAGTCTATGATCTCATAAATTGATTTAATGAGGGGCAAATGTTTGATGATGAATATAAATGTTTGTAGCTGAGTCGTGGTTGTTTAGATGCATTTAAGTCTGTATCTTTTCTTAATCTTTAAAAATTGAAAAAATCGCAGGGTATGTGGCGGAAACTGGAATACGCAAGGCACGGAATGCTGATGTTGCAGGTTTGAACCCTGCCATTACCCTAATTTTTCTTTGTGTTGTTATTCATAATATAGCATTTTAACTTTAAATAGTTAGTATAAAACAAAGTGACTGTCCTTTTCCTGTCCTCATATACTCAGCCGCTTCCTCCATTTAAACCACGCAACTTATTATTATTTTTACTGCCATTTAGCGAACTTTTTACGACTTAACAATATTTTTAAGCTAACATTTGTCCCTTTCATTTGAGGGCAAACGTCACAATGACAGATAAAGACATAAAAAATGTTAACTAACAAACGTTTACGAAGCGTTTATGAATAAGGGGGTTAGTGTAACCGTGTGAAGGTCGCTATTTTGTTCTTGGGCGTACCCAGCTTCTGGCCTAGGGGGGGGGGGGGGGGCAAGTCAGATGCTGGATTCGGTATTCTTCGTTCGCCATCGTCGCGCGCGTTTTTTGGCAATTGCACCGTGCATTCGGCCAGTGTCTACTGCGCGGTTTATTTAAAAGTTAGAGCATAAGGCCCCGTTTACACTTTGATTAGTAATTAGGCGAGTTCATACATGTTCTGCGAGATTTCCAGGAGGGCAGCTGCCCCCAACCCCCCCCCCCCCTACCCCCCTGGGTACGCCCATGATTTTATTTATATGGAGTAGCCGAAACTGCATAATGTATGTCTTTGTCTTGAAATTGTTATTTTTAATTCGGATGTTTTTCATGGCATATCAATGTGGTAAAGTGAATTGCACTGATAACGTTCAGTGATAAAGATTATTTAGTGTTATATCAATCAAAAGCAGGCAAAATATACGGTAATATTTATTTTAGCCATTCGATTTGTTAATTACTCGGGTGATTTCTGAAATAGGTGTTTCTTTATAACTTACTAGCGGACGCGCGCGACTTCGTTCACGTAAAATTAGTAGCCTATGTCCGTCAGGAATAGTGTAGCTTTCTATCTGTGAAAGAATTTTTGAAATCGGTTCAGTAGTTCCAGAGATTACCCCCTACATACAAACAAACTAACAAAAAAACAAACAAACAAAGTTTTTCTCTTTATTATATTAGTGTAGACTAGCGGACGCTCGCGACTCTGTTCGCGTGGAATCAGTATGGCTCTACCATGTCTGACAAGAATAGCTTGGACTTTCTATTAGTGAAAGAATTTTTGGAATCTGTACAAAGTTTTACTACTTTATTATATTAATGTAGATAAGGGCATATAGGAGGTAGTACCTAATATTGTCTATACCTACACTGAAGAATATTTTGATACCTATCAAAAGGTATAAAACGTTAAATTAGGTTCCAATATGTCTATAGGCGGTGGTGATCACACTGATCACTTACTATAAAGTGTCCCACTTGCTTGTTTGGCTTCCTATTTTATAAAATGTATATAGCTGGAGCGGGCCGGCTTTCTGTACAATCGGGATGAAATGTATTTAAAAACCTGCCCTAAAAATCTCTAAATGACAGTGAAAAACGCATCAAAATCTGTTGCGTGGTTTAGAAGAAGGCGGCCACAGATTAGTGATGTAACGAACGTCATTTTTTGAACATTCGCGGATGCGAATGCGAATGCAAATATTCAGTTTTTGTTCAAATTTGGCGCCAATTGTCTATGGCTTGGAGGCAGTCTCGTTCGAAGGAGATGCGTTCCATTTGGATTTACATTATAAGTACCAATGAAAATGTAATTGCAAAAAAATCAAGTAAGTAAATAAATAATATCAAATGATAGAGTGAAAACTGATATTGTGATAACGAGGTTAATTACTTTTTCTTGCATTAAAAAACATAAGAAATGAATGGATTTTGATTTAATGTATCTACTATCGCTTCAAATTGTTTTTTTTCTGCTATTCATATTCGCAAAACATTCGCAAAAATTTTGGCGAATGCGAATAATGCAATGAATATGCGAATATTCGCGAATGGGAATGCGAATGCGAATATTCGTTACATCACTACCACAGATACACTATAAGAATTTCAGACTGCCAGGAAAAATAGCGAATTTATACTATGTAAAAATAAAGAAGAGTAATTATTTATCCAAACAAGAAAGAACTACACACAGTAGGTATGCCCTCCGTTAATAATAACATAAAAACAAAATCCATGGAAAAAATTACGTATGGCATTTGTTTAACTATTATTTTCCATTTAGTAGTTAGTAGAGCGTCACTATAGCCAGTTGCTAGTTGTATTACCAATGGGCCGGCTTAATCAGGGTAGTATAACACTCTAACAGAATACCGGCGAGAAGTAGTAGCTTCCTACTGCGTTTCGTGCGAATGAGAGATTTCGTACAAAAGCCCGGTATCGAAACAGCGGTTTTCTTGAGATCACGGGTTCCCAAGGACGGCTCTGATTACTTTCCATTAAGTGACCCACTTGCTCGTACAGCATTGCAACTTGGTAATGTTTGCCTTTGATTTTTTGAATGAACTGAATCACAATTGTATAACGTTTGTATCGATGGAAAAACGTCGCAGTTTATACACACTCTTATATCGATTAAATTATCGAACAAGCCTTTATATCGATAGCGTACAAATTCCGAACTAAATCATCGGGGTCTATCCTCAACAATGGCGATATATCGATTGCGGCGGAACAAAAGGGGCAAATAGGCGGGATAATAGCGCAGATACGATCGCGCATTGTCGACTGGACAAGGTAATGGAGCCCTGGCTTGAGAGTAAATCATTAGCAAAGGGTAACCAAGCGTGGGGGATGGTGATGAGATTTAATAGTGATATAAAAAAATTAGGTGGATGATGAACAGGTTTGGACATGTAGAGACGATGGATGAAAGAAGATTAACATAAAGGCTGTATGAAGGGAGAGTGGATGGAAAAATGGGAAAGCGAAGACCTCGGCGAACGTACTCCGACCAAATCGGAAACATTCTAGAGAAAGGCCAGGTCAGGAGTACCCTAAACCGACGAGCATGCACGAAGAATGTTATGAGAGTAAGTGATGCAAGGAGTATGTCAGGATCGTAGCAAATGGAAAACCGTGGTCTCTGCCTACCCCTTGGGGAAACAGGCGTGATTATATGTATGTATGTAAAAAAAATAGAAGTATCCGGAACCATGACCGGTGGCAGTGGGCGGGGCTCATTGATCACAGAACGGATGGCCGATAAGGTCCAAGAGTTGTGAGAGTGGTGACCGCGTGGAAAACGCAGCGTGGGCAGACCCGCCACAAGGTGGACCGACAACAAGACAAGACAAGACAAATACTCTTTATTGAAAACCACACGAAAAAAAGTTAACAAACATTACTTAAAAAACAATTTACAAAGTAAACAATTGGCGGTCTTATCGCTTAAAAGCGATCTCTTCCAGACAACCTGTGCACCTATCACGAATCTTTTCGACACGCGTTAACTCCCTATGTCTCGCTTTTACCAGCCCAATAGAAGAGAGACGCACTGAGTTAACGCGCATCGAGAAGATTCGTGCTAGGTGCACTGGTGATGGTTGCAGGAACTCGCTGGATGCGAGCAGCGCGGGAGCGGGCGTTGTGGCGATCTTTGGAGGCCTATGTCCAGTAGTGGACATCTTTCGGCTGATATGATGATGATGATCCTGAACGGCCCAGCATGTATGAAGAGATGAATGGGTGGAGGAAGCGAGAGGAGTATGTCTCTAGCCTGTACCACAAAACGTACATACGTAATGTATGTATATCGCATTGAATCTTGTTTAGAAAAGAGAAGAAAAAAATGGATATAGGCTGCTGAGTTTCTTGCGGCGCTTCTTCTCAGAGAATATTCCATTTTCCGAAGCGCTAGTAGACTCAGACATATAAAGAGCCTACATAATAAGCTTACATAACGTACTACCCTACCCTACTCCAAAATATTTTTATTTTTATTTTCGTTATAGACAGGAAGTAGGTATTACAGTTTGTATGGTTTTTGGTATCATGTATCGTATTAATCCAGAATTGCGGATTAAATTTAATCAATTTACTTCAGTTTATTTAATTCAGTGAGTGATTGACTGATAAGCGGTTATCTTTTGGCCTTTTATTTTTATCGCGGTAATAATTGATTAAACTATTTGACTTTACACGAAGGAATTAATTAAACACCGACTGATAAATTTGATTGTCTTTCAAAATTATAATTTTATTTTATCTCAAAATTCGCATTAAGTTAATCAGAATAAGAATATAATTAAAACATTATTATTCATGTCTTTTTCATTCAACGATGAATGTGTGGATTAAGAACCAATCTAAGAATATTTCAGCGAAAAATTATGAAAATAAATTGCAATCAACTTAATGTGGGATAAACATGACGTCATCTATTTATCGCATTACTAAAATTGTTAGTTTAGAACTCTGAATACTAAAGTATGACTGAAAAATCGGGCAAGAGCATGTCGGGTCGTGCTTAGTGCAGAGTTCCGAGGCAAAAAAAATTTACGTTTTTAGAAACTCCTCCTTTTTTGAAGTCAGTTAAAAACGATTTTTTGCCGCGTGTTTGATACAAAACTCTACTTGACGTTTTTCAAAACATTCAAAATGGCGCTAATATTTTTTATCATAAATATGGTCATGGCAAAACGGGACTTTAAAATATCAACAGAAAAAAAAACCAGAATAAATTTAATTCTTTAATTTATAAACGAGAATACCAAATGTGTTGAGAAAGTAAAAAAGGTGCCAATATGTGACAACTTTAATTGCTTGGTTCATTTCGGTTAAAGGTTAATCTGCATTCGCTTATCGCCATGACTGATGGTGCCTGTTGGCATAATACCTTCCTTAACCTGATTTTATTGCGCAATACTTGCTTGAATTGAACTTTACTACTTGTGTCATTATGGTTGCCTTTACACTGGCAAAGTTAAGTTTGGCGCTCAATACTGTTAATCTGGTCGATCGTGCAATGTCTGTTTGTACGGAACCCTGGATCCGCGGGTCCGGTTCGCACTTAGCCGGTTTTTTCTCTTTGCATTGTTGGTAAAAGCAAAATTTTTAAAGTTTACTTTATGCAATGTTTTTCTTAACTAACTCGTTTGGCCCGTTATCTCTGATAGGCTGATGGATGGGTATTGTTATCAGTCGACGTGGCGGAACACTGGACTAGAAGTTCGCTATATTTAATTAATTCTCCGAGTAAGATAATAGACGGCGTGGTAGCCGGAAATTATAAAAATTCCGAGTAAAAACTTTGTGCAATACGTACGTAGTTTCTGATAGCGGATATGCTAGCTAGTAAGTAGCTAGGTTTTTTTTTAGTTTGTGGGAATAAAATAAGTGTTTTTTGTATAATATAACCGACACATGTACCTATGTATAGTCGACCAAGTAATTTTGCGGGTGGTAGGACCTTGTGCAAGGACCGTCCGGATCGCAACCACCGTGTTGCTCACTAATCCTGCCGCTAAGCAGCAGTGCTTGGACTGTTGTGTTCCGGTGTGGAGAGCAAGACAGCCGGTGTAATTACTGGCAGAAGAGTTATTCCATCTTAGCACTCTGGGTTGGCAACGCATCTGCAATCTTCTTGGTGTTGCGCCATGACGTGCCTTTAATCACCGTTTTGTCAAACAAATATCCTGTAAAGAAAGTATTAGCATCGTTTACAAGGATGTCATGCCGTGCCCAATTTTGTTGCCGCGTGCCACCTCGGCACGCGTGGCATAGGTTCGCCATTCCTGGACTTAAATCATCAAAACAATTCTGATAACACCTTTGTACGATATCAGACAAAAAGTGCGAAAATTCTGTTTATAATCTTATCTTTTATTTGTTTTAACGAATTTTAGGTAACATTTACACGTCAGGATTAGTGTAGCTTTCTATTAGTAAAAAAATTGAAATCTCTTCAGTAAATTGTTTTAAACTTTCGTGATTTTCACATATATTTTTAACGTAAACGGGACTTGACAAAAAAATGTTGTTAGTTTATCTCGACGTTTCGACCGTGTTGCAATGGCTGTAGTCACGAATACCACCACCAAAGTCATGACCACGGCAGTTGCAACACGTTCAAACGTCGAGGTACAATAGCAATGAATCTATCGCGTTAGAGTCCCGGCGGCGTTATAAATAGATTACCCCCTACATACAAACAAACCTAACAACGTGGTATACCTCTTTATTATATCAATTTGGCGACCGGATAGCCTAGTGGTTAGTGGCCCTGACTACAAAGCTTGAGGTTCCGGGTTCGATTCCCGGGAGGGGCAAATTTTTGTATGATGAATATGAATTTTTGTACCCGAGTCGTGGATGTTATATGTATTTAAGTATGTATTTATTTATATAAGTATTTATATCCGTTGTCTAATACCCATAACACAAGCAGCTTTAGTTGCTTACTTTGGGACTAGGTCAATTGGTGTTAACTGTCCCAAGATATTTATTTATTTATTTTATTTTATTTAGATAGCGTATATGCAGATATTAGTATATCCTCGTAAAGCCCAAGTCAAGTTTAATTCTATGAGTTTTTAACCATATCGTTTGAAACAGTGAGTTCAACGTCAGCTTTAGATATTTAATGTCCTTTTTAATTTGTTTTTGACTTTTTTTGACATTTGGACTTACGAGGCTAAATTAGATGACAATAACGATGAGTTATAGACGTCATCGTCTAACTTCGTCATGGAATCGGGTTTGGTGGAAAGGAAACTGAACTTCAGTACATTGTAATTTATTTGGCATATAAAAGAGTAATTTAAGAATTAATAATAAGTAACATAATCACAATTATTAAATGATAAAATTTGGCATTTTTAGCTCAACTGATTTTCTCAGAATCGTACCAGACGATTGTGCCCATATTTTTTTTATATTTAGTTTTAAAGTATTTACAATTATATACCTACGACTATTACATACAGACTATTACATGCTCATTCTATAACTATTTCCAACAATAATGACCAACCTGATGACAACATGTAAAATTATTGATGTTGATAGTAAGTAATTGTTTTAAATTAATATATTTAAATAGCAGTAAAACCCCCTTATTCATAAACGCTTCGTAAACGTTTGTTAGTTAACATTTTTTATGTCTTTATCTGTCATTGTCAAGTTTGCCATCAAATGAAAGGGACAAAACATTTGTTAGCTAAAATATTGTTAAGTTTTTATGAATAAGGGCGCATTTTAGGTTAAGTACCAGTCTCTAAAATTTAAAATAATTAGGGAAGATATAGGCCAGGGGTCTCCAATTAGTTTCGCTCGGGGTCCGTTTTAAGAAACGTAATGTCCATCGCGGTCCGCACAACATTTTATAGAAAAAAATATTTACTAAACAAATGTAATTAATAGATTCAGGCGTTACTTTGCGGAGGTCCATAACAACAAACTGGAACAAATTACCTTGCTACTCCGCGAAACCAAACCGCGTTGGTTTCGCGGAGTAGCAAGGTAATTTGTTCCAGTTTGTTAAACAAATGTAACTAATTACGGAAATAACAAAGGTTTTTTTTTACATATCAATGAGAAAATTGTTATTAAATTACGTACAAGTTGCTGTGTTCTCGCGGTCCGCACAAAATGGGTCGGCGGTCCGGATGCGGACCGCGGTCCGCCATTTGGCGACCCCTGATATAGGCGTATACAGGTATGGGAGGTCGTGGGGTTCATGACAGACAGACGCGTAAGTTTGCGAACGCGTATGTATGGCTTGGTGACATTTATCGCCCGTGCGTTATCCTAAGTACGCGAACAACACGCGTTATTTTGGACGATAAAAGGTCGTCGAGCCATAACTACGCGAATTAACTCGTCTTTCTATCATGACCCGCAAGTACGCGTATGTATGGCTTGATGACATTTATCGCCCGTGCGTTATCCTAAGTACGCGAACAACACGCGTAATTTTGGACGATAAAAGGTCGTCGAGCCATAACTACGCGAATTAACTCGTCCGTCTATCATGACCCGCAAGTACGCGTACCCATGGCTTGATGACATTTATCGCCCGTGCGTTACCCTACGTACGCGAACAACGCGCGTTATTTTGGACGATAAAAGGTCGTCGAGCCATAACTACGCGAATTAACTCGTCCTTCTATCATGACCCGCAAGTACGCGTATGTATGGCTTCATGACATTTATCCCCCATGCGTTATCCTAAGTACGCGAACAACACGCGTTATTTTGGACGATAAAAGGTCGTCGAGCCATAACTACGCGAACTTACTCGTCGACGATCATCGGTTTTTTTTTAAATTTTATTCAAAACAGCGGCCCTTACATGACCCGACTAAATTTATCCCTCCTTACTGCTCTATCTAACTAGTATCATAAAAAAGAGAGGCAGACAGAAATAAATTAAAATTAAGGGGTCATGTTAGAACCACAGATGAACTTAAACAAAAGTAAAAACATATCATTATTATAATCTGTCAAATTTGTCAAACCTTTGCAAGACTGTAAAGGTGGCAATTATCTCAGACACAAGTTGTCGCGAAACATATTTTAATATCTTATCAATAATACTCGATAAATACTAATTACTGAATCGTAATTTATTACCTACAATTGAATTATGACTAATTCCAGTCGTTTGCTATTCTGTGAGCAAAATATTAATTTTAGTCATTTTAATGCTACTTCTAAAAATTAGTAAGTACGAAAAAGATATACTGAATTATACTCCATGATGTTCAGAAATAGAGTCTAAAGTCTACCTTACTTTTTTCAATAACTTTTTGTTATTATAGTTTGTCCCACCATAGTCACTTTATGTAAAAACAACTTAACATGCTTTACAGCTACAGTCATGACGTCACGACTTGTTTTTACCGAATTCATAAAATAGTGAAATGTCATAAGTACCGCAATTGTCATATTACTAACCTTGAGGGGTACGGCACCATTTGAGGCGTGAATTTTAACATTAAGTAAACTGTAATATATTATAAACGCATGGAGATTGAAGTTCCAAATATCTTTCTTCTTCATTACATTATTTCCTTTTTTTTTCTTTAGTATGAAACAAACTCGCTATCCGACTCTCATTGTCTTCATCCTTTAGCCGTTTAGGTACTTCATCTAACGGATTTTAATACGGTTTTACTGTCATTTAGAGACTATTAAACGGTATATAATTTATCGATCTTGGTTTCAGTGTGAGTCTTAGTTTGGCTTTCACCGAAAATTAGTCATTTTCATTGTCAGTTGTCATTTATGTTATTTTGTACAAAAGAATTTACATACATAAATACATATATTAGTGCCACTGCTTGCCGCGTATTTATAAAGCTGAGAAGTGGTCCCTTTTAGCGCTTTTCGGCACCAATAATGACCTATTACTGTTTCGTTGTCTTATTTGCATACTCGTGTGAATATGCTATGAAGCTTTTCTTTATTAAAAAAATATCATTTGAAATTTGTCATAAATTGATCAGATTTAAAGCGCATTCTTAAAGATAAATCTCAAATGAGACCTCATATCTACTCACATAAGAATTGCAGAAGCTTTTTAAACCCCTCCTGGATTTTATGCATCAGGCCATATTTTTAATTTAGAAGACAAAGAATCTTGCTCACAATATTTTACTTAACTACCACTTAATTAATTCTTTAGTCTTCAACAAACAATTAATAAAAATATGGAAAAAAACCTATGCAGATGGTAACATTTTTCACAAAGCATTTTTGTATCGTGTAGCTTTAAACCTTCAACAGCTCTCGTTGCATCTTGATCACCACTTAGTCCGGAGCTGAATTCATCGTGAGGAACCCAGGCAGCATATCTTCAGGGTCCTTGCCCATTATGGAGACGCTGACAGCTAGGCTTATGACAGTTCCCAGCAGAACCCCCACTGCGATGGCCAGGACTCTTTGCGTGTACGGCCATTTGGAGCACGCCCAGTACTGCTCCCGTATTACACTGAAACAAGAAAAAAACCCATATTAAATGACAAATTCGAGGTTCTATCAAGTGTAAAGGAAAGTTGTTGCAAAATGACCAAACGCAGTAAAAAATTATTAATTGTATCTTCTCAAGCACCAGTTGAGTCTCAGTTGACAAGTGACAGTTGGCCTTTGAAGAAGGGAAGCGAATTAATTTATGTATTTATACATTAGTCAAGTACTTTAACTAATCACCTGAGGGTTAAGGGCCGGGCCATTTAATATAGCTGGTGCGATGTTAGTTGACTTTCGCACAAAGCTGATAGCCGATTCAAATAAGATAACGTTTTACGCAAATGTTTAAATTACACTTGAAACTGTTTGCAAAGCTGGCAACAGCTGCATCAACTTTCGGAGATAACTAACAGATAAACAATCTTATCCATTAAGCCTGCAACGCCATTCAACAATGATCTAAATCTTAAGCTAATATTTCTAGAAATTTCATTAAAGATAAAGTTGGGAGGGAATTGAGATAATTTAGCTTAAGCAGTCGCTCTTTGGCTGTATTGTCTTTACAGAAGATCAGATTACGTGGATAATGTCTTCGTTGTAACTAAGGCATCATAGTAGAGTTAACATAGTTACAGATCAGTAATGCCTGGAGACTACTCCACTGCCAAGAGCATGCTCTTGGTCTTAAGCGAAGAGAGAGAGCAGAATAAAATCAATTCTACACACTGCTAATCGCTTTTTAACACGCAGGATCCAATCTTATGTCAGAGTGAGCTAGAAAAAGCTGATGCTGATTGTGACATATAACTCCATCTTATTTAAGCGTTAGACAAGGCTTGCTTGCTTTTAATCGACCGTTTTTAAAAACTTTTGAAAACACGAAACTACCATGTAAAACGAAAATAAATGTATTCTTTTTTGAAGTCGCTGAATCAATCAAGCAATCTTGTAATAACGCTCCAAACCAAGTTTTCTAGGTTTGAAGTACGTTAAAAACAAGAACAGTAAACGTATGTAGCCTGGAGAAAAAAGTGCATAATGACCCAAATAGCACAGTGCCGATCTCTGCAAAATTTAGGGATCTACTAGAAAACTAACAGGCCTAGCAGTATTGACTGATGTGACAACAGCAAGAATGTTCATCAAGCTTAATAGCTTCATCAAGTGGTTCTATTATCTCGACGTCAACGAGCAGCTGTGCAGTAATGGTTGAGTCATAGTAATATTTTGAATCGATGACTCATTGAAGGTTCAACAGAATTAAATTGAATACCTCTTTTGGGACAAACACAGTCTAAATCTAAATATCCATTAGATAATTTTAAGTCTACGGGCAGTGTCAGTGATGTATGTCGGACCCTTAGCAACTAGTACTGAAATTGGTGGAAAGTTTCTGGGGATAGGGGGTGTACAGAGTCAAAAGAAACTCGTTGAACGAACCATTGCCTTCTACTCGTGCAGCCAATAAAAAAAACTGAATAGAGATAAACGAGCCCTATAAAAAATTCAAGAAAATTTTGAGATGTATAGAAACACATTCAAAGCCTGTCAAATATGTATTGAATATTATAAGGCATTGCAGGCGGGGGCAACCGACCAATAGCCAAAGTATGCTTGGTGGTGGTCAAATATTTTTTTAGATATCTTTTTGGACCCGCTGGCAATACTACAATTTAAGACATGTTTAACAAACTCTGAAGCTGTGTCTATATACTATGCCCGAACTTTCTTAAGGGTTATGGGGCTTGTTTTTCTAGTTTGAGTTTTTGGTTTTTTATTTGTTGTACGAGTAGGTATACAGTGCTTCGAGGGCGTTGTTTTCACCCTGACCGTGACTCCAGCTGATATCGCACCTCATTCTTGTCCAAATAATTGTAACCTCCAGTCATCGATAGTGATGATTAGACTAGACTCTTTGACTAAATAATCACATTACCTATGATATAATGATTACGTCCGATGACTCATACAATGCGCAAGTTAGTCACTTTATCACTGTTGTGTTACTAAGGTAACGTAAGGTAAGGGAAGGTTATTTTGATCAAGTAAGCCGCTATTATGACACTAGTTAATACAGATAACAGATAACATAAAACTACCGTGAGACTCGGACATATTAATAAAAACGGATCACTCACGCCACCACCACGCGCCACCGCCGCGGGGGCTCATGATTAAGAACCACGGACTGGTCCGAAACATGTCGGGCATTTCTCGACTTAAAAATACGTGAGTGATCCGTTTTTATTAATATATAGATAACAGATAACATCGCGTACCTTGGAGAACTGTACAAAAAATCCCTCATTAGAGCTCAAAATGCGTTAAGCTGAAAATTACAATCAGAAATTACGCAGTGTTGTACTGATCGTGGTCACAGGTTGACACGATGAGAGTAATTTCGTGAGCACGATCATTGCAACACGGTCGAATCGTCGGACGTTAAAGGGTGACAGGTGGACGAGTAAGTTCGCGTACCTGTGGCTCGACGAACTTTATCGCCCAAAATTACGCGCGTTCGCGTAAATTCTTAAAGTGACACAGAAGATAAAGCTCGTCGAGCCATAAACTAAGTAGGCTAACTCAGTCCTGCGTCTATCCTCCTTTAAAAAAAAGGTAAATTAGCTGTTGCTGAGTCCTGCTGTTGTCAATAATTTATAATTATTATTATTTTTAATTCGCATAGTATCATATTGTTATGTTTTTCACCTATTCGGCGATTATTATAGTATCTTAATTGTAATCAAATTAATCTTATCCAGTCATATCCTACTTAGTTTTTGTTTGTGAATCCAAAAGGTTGCTCTTTTTACTAATTTATTTCTTAATTTGACTTTTTCTGTGTTGCTTGTAATTAATTATCAATGTTGACACATTTTTGTGTAAATATAAATACACAGTCATAATTTGGATGAGTGGATGACTAATACGTTGTGTACGCGTAACTCAAAATTTTCAATACCTCACCCTGATAACGACCTTATCTATTAAAACAATTACTATTTTATTTATAAACATATTTTAAGGCGTTTTCAACAAAATTACTGTTATAAAAATGCATAGATATGAAAAGATATGTATGTATACCACCGCATAGAGAAATAAAGAAACCAATAGCACAGAATAAATAATAGTACTAAAACGTACAGAAACTTTTCTTTTTCGACCACCATTAAACGAATTCCAACTTTATGATCAGGCCCAAAAAGTTCGTAATACTTCATAAACATTCGCCAGGCGGCATGCGTCAAAAGGAAGGCGCCGCCCGCGCCCGCCTTCCACCCGCAATGCCCTGGCGCACCGCTAGGGTTGGGCTGCTTACTATAATACTATCTCGCGCGACATAGACTGAGCGGGCGCGCGCGCGGCAAGCCGGCAACCTACTGCGATTAACCTATGCCATAGGTGATGCGCCGAGCGCACCTACAGTGCGGAGTGGAACCCCCCTGCCAATAGCGTGTTACCGTTTTTAAGCTATCAATTTGTAGATAGGTACTATAAGATTCTAAATGTGAATCTCACTGATACCGGTAATTCAAAAGGGATTACAACTTACAACTTTTTGGGAACTCTGCCAAAGGCATTGAAATTTTGTTAGCTTATCCAATTTGTTGGTTCTTAAATGTAAAGTTTGGTCCATTATGCATGTATGTGGGAATTCACACAAAATAGACTCCAATTGCTGACAGTGCTATTTGCCTGTCCGTTCGGTATGACACGGGTTAGTGAGTTTCAGACTTTAAATTAACGTTTTGTGTATAAAGACCCGAAACCAAATATTGAGTTAGATATTCATATTTTAGGAGGGTCATTTACTCTGGCTTTGCACGGTGTAATTGTCTAAAGCTCATTAATTAAAGCGCAACGCAAAGTAAGTATCATAACTATAAAAGAAGAAATTTAGACATGTATGGTGAGATACAAGACCATCCAAGGATACACAACCACCCTAACAAGTTGACAAATTTACTAATGAAGGAAGAAATAACTATTAGCAGACTGAAGAGAAAAACCCCCCAAGATCTAGGTATTAAAGTAATGTAGATTGTGCACATACGGACTAGTCTAAGATCCGAACTAACATCGACCTTCACCGAGCTGATAATAGAATGAAACATATTTTATAACAAATATAGTATATAAGAAAATATATTAAAAATGGGTTGCCTAAAAAAATCATGGACCGACTATTTTTAAATATTAAAAAAAAATTGATTTTTAATTAATTGTTGTAAAACTTAAATATTTATGTATTTATTTAATTGATATAATATTGTTTAATATTTTAGTATTATATTTAAGATATTTGATTTTTATGTATTTAATTAATATTTTATTTGCAACTCAAATGTCAGTTGCTCCAAAATAACGGTCACTGTTCACTACGGTATCGCTGTCATTCTCTGTCGTGTAAATACCGAGCATGCGCACTGTCTTATTTTTCATATACTTTCTAATATACTAAATTTGTAATAAAAAATAATCAAAAATAGTCTCTCCAGGATTTTTTTAGGCAACCCATTTTTAATATATTTTCTAATATACTAAATTTGTTATAAAATATGTTTCATTCTATTATCAGCTCGGTGAAGGTCGATGTAAGTTCGGATCTTCTACTAGACGTGTCACTGGATACGTCCCGTGCAAGACAATATAATTATACCCTCTTGACTCTCTGATGAATATCATGATGTGACAAATTGCAGGAAGAAAACTATTAAAAAAAAGTAAAGCGCAAACATTATTTTCTATTTATTCAACGTATATTGTGTGGTGGTACGGAGTACTCGGCTGACGTCTGACTTGCACTTGGCTGGTTTTTATCGTGATAAGTTTAACATTTTGCTTGCGTCACGGCGCGGCGTCGAATAACTAAATTATCTAATCTGGCACCTACTGTAGGCTTCAGTTATCTTAGTAAAAGGGCGTGTACGAAACTGGCTAGAGTAAATATGGCGTAAAAATTTTCATCGATTGATTAGTTTTCTATTTTATTTTATTTTTTATGAAATAGGAAGGCAAACAAGCAAGTGGGTCACCTGATGGTAAGTGATCACCAACGCCTATAGACACCCGCAATACCAAGAAAATTGCAGAGGCGTTGCCAACCCAGAGGGCTAAGATGGAATACCTCTTATGCCAGTAATTACACCGGCTGTCTTGCTGTCCACGCTGGAACACAACAGTGCAAGCACTGCTGCTTAGCGGCAGGATTAGCGATCAAGATGGTGATAGCGATCCGGGCGGACCTTGCACAAGGCCCTACCACCTGCTCTATGTCCGTTTTTTATTATTTCACCATCAATTTTGATTGTGAAATGGACCCTTTGATGAACAATTGGACATTTTCTAATTTATTTAGTGATAGTGGTGGCAGGTGGCATTATTTTCTTCGCATTTTACAGAGTAAACACGGGGTAAACAATCCAGAACATGATACTTATATCTGTGTCTCAAATTTTATCTAAATGCATCCAGCCGTTCAAGCATATCAAAATCAAAATACCTTTATTCAGATGAGGCTTACAGGAAGCACTTATGAATGTCATAAAATTTACCACCGGTTAGGGAAAAAACCTCTGGTGAGAAGATACCGGCAAGAAACTCAACGATATGATTGCGGAACAAATAACCAAACA
The DNA here is from genome assembly GCA_963691745.1 of Ditula angustiorana. Taxonomy (NCBI): domain Eukaryota; kingdom Metazoa; phylum Arthropoda; class Insecta; order Lepidoptera; family Tortricidae; genus Ditula; species Ditula angustiorana. The sequence continues at coordinate 1,239,704 of OY829473.1, forward strand.
TCTCAACACCATTACTTTTTATAACATTATCGGGAATTAAGCGCGATAGAAATATATTGTTGATTTACCTCGACGTTTCGGCCATGTTTCAATGGCCGTGGTCACGAGTAGACCGTCGAGGTAAAACAACAATATATTTCTATCGCGCTTAAGTCCCGATAATGTTATAAATATGTGTGAAAGTCGCGAAAGTTTAAAACAATTTACCATTACTTTTGCATTTGTAATACAATCATAAATATAAAAGTACTTCTAAAAAGCTGATAATGGCTCAGACAGCAGCTTCTCCCAAAAGTTATTTATATGAAAATATTTGCAAGGCAAACAAGTTATGAAATTAAATACTTTACCATGAAAAATATTAGAACAACTTCCTTCTGTTGCAAAACTTATTCACAATACATACTTTATTTATTAAAGTTCACTTTCATGGGTAGTTTTAATTTTATTGAGTATTGGCTTGATCAGAGATGCATAGATATCGATTATGTTTTAATTATAAAAACGAACCAATAAACAACGCTTTAAAAATTTACACTGTCGTGCGACTATTTCTGTTTTAGCCGAATAATTTAAAATACAGGACTTATATGCAAAAAACACTAAACCTCTAGAAATCTTTAGGTATACGTCCGGTAAAAATAATCCTCAATTACATAGAAATGAACATGAAAACAATCATATTCCTTAGCGTTTTCATTACTGCGTAGGAGTATACGTAGAATTTGAAAGTGGGTAATTATTTTGTTAATAATAACTCAGCTTCAACATGGCGTGCCAAGTTGAAACATTGTGGATGTTAGCTAGGCTTCCAGGATTACAACTGTATAAACCTCATCCAATTTCGTGCAGAAATTTCTGTGTTATAGCCAGTTACAGTTTTATTAGGTACTTAAATGTTGTATAGATAAACTATAGTTACCTAGTCGGCGGATTCAGCCTGTTTCCATTGACATTGTCCACGCTGCCAACATAAGCGTTATTCACGTAAACATAATTATTAGACACTTGCACCCCTTTTGTTGTACTCCTCCCGTAATTCCCCACTTTTTCTCCAAACTCATCAGACCTTGAGGATTTGGGCGTTTCTTCATACAGTTCTGGATTACTCTTCGTGGAGACTTTAGGTAGTCTGTGCGTTTCCACCAACTCGGACGGCCCTTGGGTATGCCGACGTGGTCTCTCGACCTTCACATCGGTCAGGGTTCCAGAAGCCTTACTCTTTGACATGGTTACAATTCACATGTCTGGCTTGAGCCGACTCACGCGTAATACTGACTGCTTCACGATAACGTATCTTAGATAGCGGCTTCCTAATCAGGTCGCGATTTTGATAGTGTGTGAGTTGTAGAATTTTTGAATTAACAAAAATGATTTTGTAATTTTAATCTTTAGCAACTGTTTCGTGCGGTTCGCAGCGCTGCAGTGGCGTTGAACATCGTTTCTAGCTACTATTGCTCTTATCTCGGGATCCCTGATATCGGTTACGTTGATAAGGGAAAAATCGAATGATAGACGACAAGGCCATGAACTTTGTATTTATTTGCTCTCAAAGATTGCGAAGAGATATTTGTAGCTTTTAAGTATGTCTGTTAAGAAACTTCAGAACAACTTATCGTAATGAAACATTTTTGAATAACATGGATTGAATCCAAAACAAGTCGCTTCCGTTTCGACACGTTTATCTGTCCACAAATGGCCAGTTGGCATGACGTCAGCAACCTGTCTACCCTATTGGGGAACATGGCCGTGGTCCCTTCTCCCGGACGGAATCCGAGTCCATCATGCGCTCGCGCAGAAAAACACACGTTTTGGAGCCGCCGCCTCATTAGGCGTGCCGTATAAGGAGATGCCATCGCCTGCGCTCCTGGGTTAAGGTGCTTTACTTGAAGGGGCTTCGGGGAATATCATTAAACCAGCTTTCACTCGTGGCTTCGCTTGCTTTTGTTTTGCATTTTCAAGACAAAAGGCATTCGGAGTCCGTTATCCATTATGATATATTTGTATATATGTATGGTTGTGTTTAAATTACACGTTTTTCAATATTTATATCCTTGGTCTAGTATTTAGCACAAGCAGCTTTAGTTGTTTGATTTGTTAATACATGTATTTCCTAATTTTTTCGTTGACTAGACAGCCAAGGGCTGCAGTTTTAGTTTTAGTTTAGTTTCTAAGTTCAGGGTCCCACTGAAGATCAGCGCTGCTGCTTGCAGCGGCTTAAGCTGAGCGGGGTCCCTTTCATCATCAATAGTATAATTTTGTACCTTTATTTTTTTCTTATCTGCTTGCTGAATAAATATTTTCTTTCTTTCTTCAGTTACAGCCAGTTGGGTCAAGAAATAGCCAGAATGTTATTAGTACTTATTATCAATTTACGTTGAACAGCTTATCAGAGATAGGAGTTTAATCCCCACATCACCCCAACTATCGTCTGTGCAACGTATCGATTAAAACACCTGCAATGAAACTTGCCAAACACTTTGCAAAACACTTCACTTTGCCGATGACATTTGCAACAAAGTATGCCACTTAGCAGCCTTGTGATTCACTAAGGGTCGATTAATATATTTAACATTGTCAATTTTTTTTGTATGAATGTGTCAAAATTTTACGACGGGTTTTTTTAATGAAACTTGCCTTCCAGTTTCGTAAAAAAAACCCGTCGTAAAATGATGATAAGTGATCACCGCCTATAGACACCCGCAACACCAAAGAGATTGCAGATGGGTTGCCAATCCAGAGGGCTAAGATGGAACACCTCTTGTGCCAGTTATTACACCGGCTGTCTTGCTCTCCACGCCGGAACACAACAGTGCAAGCACTACTGCTTAGCGGCAGGATTAGCGAGCAAGTTGGTGGTAGCGATCCGGACGGACCACCCGCAAATAGGTAGACAAAACTATTCGTTGTTTGAATATATTCATTGGAGCGCAGTGTTGATGGGCCGATAGACTGACGAGTAAATTCGCGTACTTAAGCTCGACTACCTTTATCGCTCGTGTGTCGCCATAGTACGCGAACGACGCGAGTAATTTCGGACGACAAAAAAATTCGTCGAGCCATAAGTACGCACACTTAATCGTCCGTATATCACCCCCTTAAGCGCAGTAAGGGTGAACTCGAGAGCTGGACCAGGAGGGTTCCACTTTATACTGTATATGTACGCCAAGCCGCCGTGCCTACGGCGTGGGCAAATCGCAGTAGGTTGTCGGCTTGCTGCGCGCCCGCCCGCTCGCCCTTGCCAGTGTATGAAGATACGTTTGTTTTCGCTAACTTACATCAAGTCCATATTTATCATTTCTACTAGCGTTGACGCTAACCGAAATATAATGCATCTGATAAAGTCTTTCAATGCGAGAGCTTGAAATTTTACAGTTATGGTGTTTTGTACCGTAACAGCCTTGGATGTTTACGTCCCATATCGCGCGTTTATCAGTTGCGTCTGCAAGTATTTTTCCAATAAGATAAAGGCAAATTAAGTACTGTTTTTGTTCTTGAACCATTTTTGGCTTTCTTCGTCATCTTATGAAAATCAACGCTGCGACTCATTATAAAACGCAGCGTAATGGCCCGTTATTGGCAATAGTCGACACCAGATCGTTAAATTTCTTAATAAGTGGATTCAGTTCTGATTTGTTACCAATATTTTTGTCGAATTTTCGGCATCAAATGTATTTAATACTTCTACCTTAATCGTTGCACTCTTTCGATTCGTTTTTCCTTTCACATCTTTCTATGTTATTTTCTCCCGCGCGATGTCTCCAGAACCATGATCTCATTCATTACAGTTTTTTTCGATACAAAAACAACAATAAAATTGTATTGTAAACCATAGCTATAGTTTATTTCTTTAGGTACTTAAAATAAGGTAAACAAAAATGTCACGTGACTCGGCAAATCAACCAATCAAGTCAATCTTTTGGATCTGCAGAGACCCATAAGTTTGATTTGATTGGTTTCTTTACCGAGTCGCGTGACTTATTTTGTTTACCTTACTTACTTAAAGTAACTAAAAAAATAAACAATAGAGGTAATATAATCTGTCTCAAATCGCCGCAAATATGGAGAGTGCCCAGGAGGCTGGCAGCATTGCCACGTTAGATGGCATAACTAAGTCTTAAAGAACGAAAGTTCCCCTCAAGTCAAGTGATGATGCCTCGTATAGAGGCGAAACGCGCGTCGATCGTGTAGTTTTAGTGTTTAGTGGTGGTGGTGTGTAGTTGAGTCTGTGTGATATATGTTGTTTCGTGTGGAAGCCGAGGAGGGTGGGTTTTTGCATATATGTGTCGCACAGACGCAGCTATTTTGCACGAGCCCGGCACTGGTTTCGCGGAGTAGCAAGGTAATTTGTTCCAGTTTGTTGATATGGACCTCCGCAAAGTAACGCCTGAATCTATTAATTATTTAAAGTTCGAAGTGTTATACAACAAGACTTGCCCTTAAGGTCTGATGCCATGCCTCTCAGCAACTTCACCGATCGCGTACTATTTTGATTGGCTACTGAATCGATTATTCAAATTCCTACGCTTGTCCACGATGATCTTACATTGTTTTACTTTTAACGCCCTTCTAAATTCAACCTTAACCCTATGGTACAAAGATGACGGTGAGATTTTCTTCCTTTTTACGGTGGCACCTTGTTATTCTCGCGGTTTGAGGATAACAATAGTTGGGAAGGTTTCGTGCGCGTGCGTCGAATAGGACTGTAGATTTCCAATTAGCTTGTACGTGCTGGCTACTTCGTATGTATCTGATTAACAGCGCTGTGACGTGCTAGCATTTTGTTACGTCAGCCTGTTTCAGTTGTTTGTTTTGAGTGTCGCGTTTTTTTGTATTACTGCAGAAGGGATATTCTAGAGCTTTGATGGATCAATTAATCCTTTTGCAACCTTCGCAGTGGCCCTAACGTGACTGGCCAAATGTAGTCAGTTTTGGAATAATAACTAAGGCAATCGTACCAGAGCTGGAAGCGCGTGGTGTTTTGTTTACTAATAGTTGACATTATTGTCTTTGGTTTTTACTCGTGCGTTTAATTATTTGCTCGCCATTAATTGGTCACTGTCAATGATTGGGACCGTTACCTTAGTTTTATTTGTATTTTTCAAAATTTAATATGGAGAACCAACAGCTTTTATACAAAAATTACAAATCAACGGTACATACAATAAACCAATTACAGGATCTTGCCGATAGCAAATTTGTGTTGACAAATAACTGCTGTGAGTGCTAATAAGACTAGAACCAACTTCTGGAAACATCCAATTAAAAGCAAGAATATTTTTTTATTCCAACAACCATGGCCTAACCCGGTTAAGTGGTTTTGTGCTTTGAGTCCAACTGTAAACAAATCAGCCTCACTCCATTACAGCTGCGTCTACCAATTAAACACGTTCCCTCAAAAACTATTTAATCTCAAGATCAAGATGTTAAAACGTCAAATATTGCCCTATCGATTAGTATGTTCCTGCTTTATGGCGAGTGTTAACGAGTCAAACACGATGCGCGCGCGCAAGGAAAGTACTCGCTCGGTTAATGTATACTGGAGATGTGCGTTCACTTTTAAGTTGTTTAATGGAATCAAAAGTTAACTCACTCATGCTTACTAGTGTGAACTTAATGCCCAAAATTGAGTGTATGTTGCAGCAAACCAATATGAATATAATATTTTATAAGCAAAAAGGAGGCAAACGAGCGAGTGGGAAGTGATCACCACTGCAAATAGAATGCAATGAAGCCGTGTAGATTTATTGTAATAAGGACCGATTCTTTTAAATTAGTTGGGCGCTTTTTAGAAGTGTTTCTTTGGCTAACTATCATCCGACAGGAAATACCTTTACTAACCTACCGTAATTGTAACTTATAAGTTTCATATCACTGTGGACCTACCACAAACCTTGTCGCCGCAAGTTACGCTCACTACGTAACACAGTGAGCGGTTTCGCACTACGTCCGATCCGAATACGATCCGAACCCGTGAAATTATGGGTTATTTTCAACATTTTCAATTAAAGTAAAAACATCGTAGCTGAACAAACACTGCACTAATACACTGAATGCCTGCCGCTTTACGTCAGCCAGCCGCATACTCCGCCCGCCCCGCTGCCTCTCTGCTCGTACGCAGGTCGGCTTTAACTCGGACGCAGTGCGCGAGCTTTCATACAAATAATACTATGGCTACTTCGGTCCGTCAAAAATCTTCCCCGGAATGGAGATTCTAGAATGACGGAAAGAAATCGAATGACGGATATCGGATCTAGTGCGTAAATTACCAAAGAAATAATTCTACGGCTACTACGGACCATATTTTCACGGATTCGGATCGGACGTAGTGCGAAACCGCTCTTAGTGTCCATGCTACTAAACTAGCCAAAACGAGACACACTGAGCTACGTAGCGAATTAACGCGTATCAAGAAGGTTCGTGCTAGGTGCACTCACCCAGTAGGGTAGGTGCAGGTTTACCCAGTTGGGTAGGCTTAGTTGATTGTGGATTCTGACTTTGGTCACTTTTGCATATTTTTATTTTCTTTGTAACGGTCAACGCTGACTTAAATTACTCATGACTAATAATCGTATATTTTCCCAGGAGATGGACCTCGCCCACGTCATCATAAAATCCGGGCCCTCTCCACGCCCGCTGGCCTGGTCTCTCGAGGTCTCATCATCCCTCGACGGCGAGGACTGGCGGCTAATCAGCGCTTTTGGAGACAAGGACCATTGCAGGAAGCTCTGGGATTTGAGACCAGAACGGCGGAGGCGGAAGGCGAGAGGGGTGAAAAACAGAAGAGCGGATAAACCAACATGTTCCACGCAGTTCACTAGCCCAAGACCTTTGGAAAATGGAGAGGTAAGGTGTAATAAGATCTGTTTTAGCGCCAAAAATGTTTCTGTTTCGTATTTTGAGGTGAATAAATATTTAATTTCTTTCTAATACTGGCAAAATTAAAAGAAAATATAACGTTTACTATCTAGACAAACAGTACCACTTAATTTAAGAACGATAAATGAAATGATGACATTGGAGCTACACTACTTTTTTAAGCATTATTTTGATAATTATATTCCACCTTACAAAATTTATATATGTATTTGAAGATAAGTGTGAGGTAAGGAGTTTACTCAAACGCAAGGTTAATTCAGACTGATTTATTGACAGCTGTCACATTCGATTTGTACATCTACCTTGTGGATGGAGGTATAACATTATATAATATGAATACAAACTTCATACATTACATTCCTCCTGCAAATAGAAACCTTAATACTAGTAATAATTAATGATCAGTGCCCTTCGCTGCACTATCTTTAAGTCACTGGGCTCATAACAATGTGTCTAAATATTAGTAGTCTCTAAAGACCAGCCGGAAGGCTTGCACACTACCAGATAATAGCTTTACTGCTTACATGTCCGCGGACGCAGTCTTGCTTTATACGAAGGAGGGCTGGCGGCTGGCGCTGCGGTATGATCAGTATTAGGCACGATGGCTTCGTCCAATATAGAAGGACGGGAAGTGCTGGAAGCTGACCCTACTCCTTGCTCAATTCGGAATTTTCTTTATTTTCTACTGGTTTTTCGTCGTTGGTTACCTGTGCGTTAGAAAACCGATGACTGTTACGAGATGAGATTATTTGGTCAGCGTGCCGATGCGATGAACCGCCTTCAGTTTGTACCTTGTAAGTAACCGTTCCGGTGCCCTCTATGACCACTCCCTGCTTCCACTTACTTTGTGTATTTTTAGAAAAGTCTCTGGTTAGAACTTGGTCACCTACTTGTATGTCTCGCACCGTGCCGCCGGCGTGACGCACCTGCGCGCTCTGCGTGGCAGTGACTCGGTCGGCAGTGCTGCAGCGCAGCATGTCCAGTCGCGAACGGAGCCTTCGGCCCAATAACGCCACCGCAGGTTCCTTTTCTGTGGTACTGTGTGCGCTGTTTCGATACTGAAATAAAAATTTACATAATGACTTATCTATAAGGGTGGCCCGCCATCCGACACCAGTTCTTTAGGGAGGCCAAATCTAGCGAAGCATTCCCTTAACCGAGCAGTAACCAAACTTGCCGACGTGCCGCAGTTCATGGGAAATACTTCAATCCACTTAGAGTGGGAGTCTATGATGACTAGGTAATATTTACCTCCATATTGAAGAAAATCCACGTGAAGTCTGGTCCATGATTCTGAAGGCCAGACATAAGGCACTGGCGGTGCGCGTGGTGGTGCGCTGCGGACAGCGGCGCAAGGCGCGCAGCCACTAGCAAGTTTTTCAGACTGATTTATTGACAACTGTCACATTCTATTTGTACATCTACCTTGTGGATGGAGGTATACCCACATTATATAATATGAATACAAACTTCATACATTACAATAAGAATGTAATTATCCTTATTTAACGCTTAATGCCCGCGTACGTGTACATTACCAGATGGGGCTTAACTTCCTTGGTTGACGTAACGCTTACACGAGTGGGGTGCATATCATCATACTCATGCCAATACACTCCCGACTTAACGTAGGCCACGTAGGTTCCTCGAAGATAGTGCACTAGACCGGCTAATCGATAGATTCGGTCTTGAATTTGAATAGTCCTCGCAATGGAGTCTAGTCTATGTCGCAGAGTTTTATTTCTAGTTTGATATGTTTCGTCCGTTAAAACTGTTGTATCGATCAGTATGTGCGGGCCATAAACTTTGTCATCCTCGATAGAGCTGCGACATTCCCGACAAGATCGTTTCGTGGTATTCCCTTGATCTATTGCTTTTTGCACGGAATTGAAACCCTCGCAAAGTATAACATCAACATTAATGCTGAGGAGAGGGTATTCAGTATTGAAGCCTTATCCGCATAAAGAGGAAACTTTCTTTTTCTAGCTCGGCACATCAACAAATAGGTACTGAACCAAGTGTGCAACGTTCCACGTTGCGTCGAGGCGTTTCACAGTTCGCGTGAATGAATCAAAATTAAAGAGACTCAATTCAGAAAGGATATTAGCTCTTTCCCTGTAACTAACCATTGTCAGTTTACGCGTGTTATGCACCAAGTTTTGGGCCAGCTTTACAGTGCGGTTAGTTGTTTCTCCCAGTTTCTCGACTTATATTGTTCATTTGATGCAATGGCGGATAATACGACCTGAAAAATTGCATCGAATGCGCAAGTGTTTCCAAGGTTTAGAATATATTTCCCCGTATTTACAGGAGGACATAAACTGCCGATTTTGAGCACGGGCAGCTTATCGAACTTAACGTGCTTAAAATACGGCCAGGACATTTGTCCAGTTTTGTGGGTTTGCCTCTCTTTTTGATAGGCTCAGTTGAACTTTCAATGGCATGTTTTTTCGTATTGTCCCCTTGCCTATGTTCTTCCGCTTCTAGTGTTATCGGCGACTTCTTTGCAGCTTTTCCACGTCAGTCCTCGCATACATTCCAATTGTCGCACTCGTCAGGAGCGCTGGACCGAAAATATTTACCTGTGAAGGGATCCACAGATAAACTATCTACGGACGTTTCGTTTTCATTCAAATTCCGTGAAATCTCCGTTACTTGCCTCTGGAGATGTTCCTGATCAGAATCGATATTAGCGTTGCCACTGATGCAACTGGAACTGCAGAGCTTTATTCTCAAAAGCGAACACCAACAGTTTTGGCGAAAAAACGAACAAACATTTAAAAATATATGTTACGCGTTGGGGAGGGTTCTGCTCAGCATCTCAGCCGTTTTCGTTGGCAAGACTATATACACAACTGGATCTCTAGAGTATTATTGTCAAAAGCGGACACACTTACAGTTTTGGTGAAAAAACGACAAAACATATATGTCATCCTTCAGATTCTCGGCAAGGACATGACCAAGATATTTGAACTGCTGCACCCTACGCAGGAGACCCGTTCAAATAAACATCTGGAACTTTTTCCGGGCCCCTTCCAGCCTTTAAAACAAGAATCTCTGTCTTCATCGCATTGTACTTCATTTCGTGAGAAATAGCATATTTCTCACAGTAATGAAGCAGCTTTCTGAGACCACTGATCGATGGACTAAGGAGCACCATATCATCTGCGTAATTTTTTACTGTATTTTTTTTAATATTTTTTTAATTATGTGTCATATGGGTGTTTACCTGAAATAAAAGTGTTTCATTTCATTTCATAAAGCTTTTCTATTCTGTTCTATTCTCTTCTATGGCTTTGACGGATGAAAAATCTAGCTAGGTCTCATCCTGGGTCAATTTGATAAACATTGACATCTGTTCTGAGCAGAACTCCGACGCTCAGGCACCATAAAGTCCTTTATGTAGACAGGCATAAATAATTATAATCTTTATGTCCTTTCTAATAAGTTTACCTGAGTGTAATCACGACTACAGTCTCTATGAGTCATAACCAATTTATCAATACTTTTACTACTCCGAATAAAGCGTCCATTTCATATTAAATACGGCGTATGTATGACTCATTCGATAAGCTTCAGTTTAATCTGTTTGATCATTCATATTGTTTTATTCGATAGCGCTCCAATTTTTTTGTTTCCGGTTTTTTAATTGTTTGTTCCACACAGCATTTAGACGCGGCGACTTTTGGGTCGCGATCAGTTGTGATTTTTTCGTCAAATAATAAGTGTCACGATTTAATCTCGTGTTCGCATAACGCGTGCTCTGCGTCTTAGTTAAGTGCTGAGATGTAGAACGTTACATCACTAGTAGAAACCCTTAGTTCAGGTAAAATTCAGGTCCCGATCAATCAACAAATCTAGCGATCTTTTGCAATCGCACAAACATAGAACACGCTATTCAGAAGGCAATTTTCGCGTAACTAGAATAGAATTAGAGCTAGAATCACAGTTTAGAGATGTCTTAAAAACTTTATAGTACAGTCAGCGTCAAATATACCAGAGCGGGCAAGGTGTCAAAAATGTCTGAACTCGACTCTATTGTCAAATACGCTCGGGCGTGTTCAGATATATTTGACCACCTTGCCCGCTCTGGTATATTTGACGCTGACTGTACCATTTGAAATTTTTAACATAAAACTACCGTGAGACTCAGACATATTAATAATAAAAACGGATCACTCACGGGTCCTTAATCATGAGCCCCCGCCGCGGTGGCGCATGATTAAGGACCACGGACTGGTCCGAAACATGTCGCGCATTTCTCGACTTAAAAATACGTGAGTGATCCGTTTTTATTATTATTGTGAGAGGAATCTTAAACAACGCGGGAATTGAGTTGTTTTTCACGTGATTCATTGTTTAAGGGATCTGATCTAGTATCAAACGGGAACTTGACTTCAGTCCATAAACTGCCATCCCAGGACGCTAAATTGATAGTCCTTGTAGGTATAAAAGGAAAGAGAACAATAGATTTGTAGACCCACATTTGCGGGTATAGCATATTCAGTATATTTAGCAACCCTACCATTATGTCACTATACCTATGTTAAACAAATAAACGCATTTCATTTCATTACATTTCATCTTATAAATCTGACTTGATTTAGGGTATCAAACATATTTCAGTTTTTGGTTCAAGTCAACGTAAAACATTTACTTCGTAAATTTTTTTTAGGAATACATTTTGTTGGTTAAAACCAACGTCGTACGTATGCTAAGGTGTAATAAACAAAACCACCCTCGTCTTAGTCTATTTATACCGACGACACAGGTGCTCTGTGCTGTTGAGTTACATTAACTGTTTAATATATTCACGACTTAAAGAGTGAATGGAGTAGTTACTGCGTTGAGTGGCTTTATTTATTCTGTTTTGACTTTTCATCTAAAGTTCGACATTTCGACAGTGTTGCAACGGTCGTGATCACGGGCTGACTTAATTTATATGCATCCCGTGACCACGACCGTGTTGCAACGGTCGTGGTCACGGGCTGACTCAATTTATTTGCATACCGTGACCACGACCGTGTTGCAACGGTCATGGTCACGGGCTGACTCAATTTATTTGCATCCCGTGACCACGACCGTGTTGCAACGGTCATGGTCACGGGCTGACTCAATTTATTTGCATCCCGTGACCACGACCGTGTTGCTACGGTCGTGGTCACGGGATGACTCAATTTATTTTGACCCCGTGACCATGACGGTTGCAACACGGTTGAATCGTCGGGAAATAAAATAGGAACCGTTTCAGCTTCAGTAAAAAAACTACTAAATCATAGTATTATTAGAGCAAAGTATAATATATATATTTATATTTTTACGTATGCATAAAACGGGAATATTAATACTGAATATATTATATATTTCTTATAATGTATTTTGTTTCTTAGATTTAGGAACTAGACTTGTTAATGACCTTATGTAATCGGTTTTGGTTTCCGCGATACAGGCTTGGGGTGCAATTTTTGAATCTCACCAATTGACTAGAGCTCACCAAAATGGCCGAATCTCTATGAAAAACTGCTATTTTGGTGAGCTTTAGTTACCCGGTGAGATTCAAATGCAATTTTGGAATCTCACCAGGTGACTAAAGTTCACCAAAATGGCCGCATTTCTATGAAAAACGGCCATTTTGGCGAGCTTTAGTCACCCGGTGATATTCAAAAATCGCACTCCAGGAGTGCGGTCACCGCTAAACCACTAATGTGTCACACTATCCTTCTTTGAAATATTCTGTTAATTGTAATTTTTTGTTGATAACCATTATTGTATGTATTTAGTTTAAATAAAATTTATTCTATTTATTCTTCTTTGAAATACTAAATAAAGTGCCACCAATAATGTTTAGATGCACGTGCGCGCGGAGGCGGCGGCGCGGCGCGTGCGCGTGTCTTTCCGCGCGACGCACGCCGCAACGCCCGCGCAGTACTACAGCGTGCGCGCGCTGGCTATAGTGGCGCGCTGCCGCTGTCAAGGGCGCGCGCGGCATTGCGACGTCGACGCTGAGGTGTGTTTTACTTACTATGGTTCTATAGCGGAGGAGCCATCCTGTAGCCAGTTGGCGGTTTCAGTACGAACAAGCCGAGGTAGTACCACACTCTCACAGCAGTGCCGGATTAAGTCAGCGCGGCGTCTGTAGCAAATTCTGTCAAGGGGCCCTGGGTTTGTTTTCTCAAGTTTTTTTATTACGGTCAGACAGGCGTTGGAGCGCGGGGCCCGTAGCATTTGCTACTCTTGCTACGTGGCTAATCCGGCACTGTCTCACGGATATCAGAGTGTAGCTTGGTACTGCGGTTCGTACTGGAGAGATTTGGAGGCCAATGAGGGAGGCCTAAGGGGTCGTCCATACATTACGTCACACGATTTTTAACATTTCAAGACGATTCCAGCCGTTAAGCAGCAGTGCTTGCACGGTTGTGTTCCGGCATGGAGAGCAAGACAGCCGGTGCAATTACTGGCACTAGAGGTATTCCATCTTAGCCCTCTGGGTTGGCAACGCATCTGCAACATCCTTGGTGTTGCGGATGTCTATAGGCGGTGGTGATCAGGTGACCATCACCATCAGGTGACCCACTTGCTTGTTTGCCTTCCTATTTCATAAAAAAAAAGTTTTAAAGTGGAAGAGCCAATTGACGGTTTCAGTACGAACGGGCCGAGGTAGTACCACACCAGCGTTGCCAGATTTATTTTCAGGCAAAGCAGGATTTCGAAGCCTTTTGTATAAAAAAGCGGGACTAATTCGTCGTAAGCGGGACATAACATAAATAGCTTAAATAATCAGCAGATTTTTATTACGTATCGTCTTATTTGAGTTTCAAATTAAATTTAAAGTGATGATAGACAGCTATAGAATATGTTTTCTAATGAAAATACGGTGCTTGGCCAAAAGACGACTACCATCTCGGTTACTGGTCGAGTATCTCCGTAAAACGGGACTGAGCCTGTCCCGCGCGGGACATTTAATTTTAGGCTAAAAAACGGGACGTCATACCAAAATCGGGACGTCTGGCAACGCTGTACCACACTCTCACAGATATCTGAGTGCAGCTTGGTACAGCAGTTCGTACTGGAGAGATCTGGAGGCCAACGAAGGAGGCCTAAACGCAGACAACTGATTAACGATTCTTGGGATCGCTCATGGTTACCATTGGCGGTGATGGCTTTCAATCAGGTGGAGGTGGCCCTTCCTCCGTCTCCATTATTCCAATAAAAAAAAAATGGTTATTACGCTCCTATCCGAGCATGATAGTGTTGGTAGTTTAATCCCAAGCGGTCGGCATATAATTCTATTTATCAAAATTTACTTTCGATTTTGGTATATTTTTTTTAATTATTGTAATCGAAATTATTTATTTTTAAATTTGTAATGACCGTAAAGACGAAATACATTGAAAAATTCGCAGGGTATGGCAGCGGTAATGTGGCGGAAACTAGAATACGCAAGGCACGGAATGCTGATGTTGCAGGTTCGAACCCTGCCAGTACCCTAATTTTTCTTTGTGTTGTCATTCATTATATAGCATTTCAGATTATATTTTTTTTAACTTTTACATAAATTTAAAATGCTGTATGTAACACAGAGAAAAATTAGGCTAATGGCAGGACTTAAACCTGAAACATCATCGTCCGTGCCTTACGTTTCCAGGTTTGCCACATTACTATTGCGAATTTTTCAATGTGTTTCGTTTTTACGGTCATTACATTATTGATTTTTACAGGTATAAACTAACTACCCGCGGTGTCATCTATGTGAAACTTAATCAAGTTATCTCATTCAACAGACATGTTGTTATGTAGCCGTGTCGCTTTAGGGGTTATAATGCTAGTTATTTATTTTATGATTTAGGTAATTTCACAAAATGGACAATCTACATATTTAGCAACCCTACCATCTGTCACTATACCTATGTTAAACAAATAAACGTATTTCATTTCATTTCATTTTATTTCATTTCATTTCTTATTATTACTTCATCATGAAGCATCGTGACCGCCATCATGACCACTTGCTCTAGTAGCTCGCTAGCGTTTATAAACGCATCTGTCCCTCTCGCACACGCATACTGGTTAGAAGGGGATAAATGCTTTATGTCATCGATAAAAGCTAGGGCCTCTGTAGTCTTAATGTATGTATGTATGTAAACTCTTTATTGTATATAAGCACTTACATATATACAGAAAAATACAGGAAGTGGTACAAAGGCGAACTTATACCTTAAAGGGATCTCTTCCAACTAACCTTTGAGCACTTACTTATATTTAAGGTGAGATACACAGACAATACGACTACCTATGTACAAGGAAATATAAAATCAAATTCGGTATAAAATAAACTAAATCTAATCAGAACATAAAATAGAGATATATACTTAAAATAAAATACACAAGTTTAAATACCAATAATGACAACTACTGTCTCAGTCAAGAATCCCTAGCCAGCCACCAGTTCTTCAATCCGTCCCTTAACGAGCCACAGACGGGGAATGCCTTAAGGATAAAGGCAATTTGTGCCACAGTATCAATTAATCATTGTGATACATAGACGATTCGGTACTGACACTCTTTATCCTCAGGGTGCAAAATGCAAGTGTCTCCACGGAACCTGTGGTACGCACTGCGAGCGCTGCTGCTCCGGGAGCTGTGTCCAGGACAACCAGCCTGAGTGTTCGTGCGGCGAGCGCGGCGCGTGCTCATACGATGAGACCGGCGACATACTTTGTGTTAACTGCACGGTTAGTATAGAACTCTACAGTTAGAAATAGAGGCTTTAAAGTTTAACGTGCTCTGGGTAGAGAGCTTCAGCTGAAATCAAACATTGTGTGTGCTTATCACTAATCTTGGCTTGGATTGCTACTTTGTCACTAAGACGATGAAATATAAGATCAATCAATTATTTAAAATTGTTTCTACACCTAATGTATACTGAGTATGTATACCCAGATGCAGATAATATCAGATGTGTTACCATCTTCTAAGATCAAGTGTGGTTCGGTGATATTTCGAAGAATGAGTAAAGCTCATCATGTTTGTCAATAAAAAACTTGAATCATCTTTTCCATTTAGCGCCGACGTCGATATCTAAACTTGTCTTATCCCAATTTTAACTTGCAATGTTCTCATCATGTTTTATACCTAAAACGATAATAAATCTCCTTCGTCGATGGTTACAGGAAAATCGTGCGGGACCGCTTTGCGACCGATGTCTGACAGGGTATTACAACGCTGTTCCTGATGGACCCTGCCTATCCTGCGACTGCGATGCTGAAGGATCTGATGGTATGCAAGATTCTGATAAAATCTGTGCTAAATTCACAAGCATTGTAGTCTTATAACTTGCACACGTTGGCAACAATAGCAACGAGTTTTATTTTCTGGTGGTGGTATACTGAATTCAGGGATGAAATCAGAGATCAAATGCTGCTAGAATATTCAAACCCAGCATTATCTGATGTTTGATATTGGTCATGCCTGATCTGTCTTCAGGATTAAACGTGTTACAACCTCCTACAATACGTGGTATTGTTCCTGATGCAACCATATCAGCGGCCCTAACATGACAGCCCAGGTTTAGTTTAACCCCTCCCTTTGTCTCTGTCTAACTAGTGTCATAAGAAAGAGATGCAGATAGAGATAAACTAAACTTGGCCGTATCCACTGTCCCTAACTTTTGTTCTCGGATCTTATTTATGAGTTATGAAGACCAAAACAAAGATCCTATCAGATGAACCGCAGCTCTAAGCGACTCTTTAACATCGAAATAATGTACTTGAGCATAAAGTTTCTAGCCTTATGGAAAGCTGTGGAAACTTTTGGACTTACTCGTATTTCCTTAATTATTCTTTTTTTTTAACCTTCCAGGCTCGTGTAAGACCGACCGTAAGCACCACAAGACCTGCAGCTGCTACCCAGGCTTTACAGGTCCTCGGTGCGACGCCTGTACTGACCCTGGTGCCGTGTTCCCCCACTGCCTGGTCACCACTACTCCAGCTTGCAAGTGCGACCCTCGGGGAATCGTGGACCCTGCACGGATCTGCGACAATGACTGCGAGTGCAAGGTATATCATTTAGAACAGGTTGTTTCTCTCTCTTCTTCTTTTTCTTCTCTGGGACCTTGTTTTGGTGTTTAAAAGGTTAACTGTATATACGGGTTGTTTAAGTATTGTTTAAATTACTAATAAGGTCCACGTAATTATATTTCCATCATGTCTAAAACTCTTTGTTCGGAAACTTAAAAAAAATTGTACAGGTGCTGTAGAATTAACTTAGGAGCTATGTTTACTGCCGTTGTAACTAAATATTTCGAGCAACTGTATTAAAAAATAAATTTACTTTCAATGGGCATTTCCTTCTTACAGGAAAACGTGGTTGGTGAGAGATGCGATGCTTGCGCACAGGGGCACTTCGGACTGCAGGCGGAGTTGCCCGAAGGTTGCCGACCGTGCTACTGCTCGTACGTCACCGACTCCTGCGCCGAGGATATACTGCCAGGAGACAATGTATGTGGAACTAGAGTTGAATAATTATGCACAAATAAGAGCCCAATGAGGCATCGCATCTGAGTGATGACCACCGCCGCTGAAAAGCAGCATCCTCGAAAAGTCGTAAATCCAACCCCAGCCATTAGGCCCGGCCCTACCACACTTAAGCCTCTACATCTCGTCACTGATTGTACAAAGTGCAGTAGCAAGTTTCTACTTCACGCCGGTATTCTGTAAACTGTCCCTAAAAAAAAACGGGTTCAGACGGATAACAGCGACTTCTGTCATAAAATATTTCAAAAATAATAATATTGGATACATTCGCCCACTGGCACATCCAGGACAGCGAAAAGTGTGAATTGAGACACGCTGCGTTTGTGTGCATGTGGTTTTCATATTTCTGTATATCAGAGCGCTACTAAAGTTATTTACAAATGATTTGTGACAGTCTGACCTGTCGCTATCAAGGGCCGCCACCGGTTGACATAGCAACGCTTCTTGTCGCCATGGTGTCGCTAAAGCGCTTCCACCGCAACAGCCAATCAGGAAACGTCTTGTGAGCACCTATGCGCGTTGAGTGTGAATGCAATCAATTTGTTAATGACTTTGACATATTTATTCTTTATATGCGAACATTTTTTCCTTTAGTTACTTAAGATTTTGTAATTTAATTTAATATTTATTACTTGTTTAATGTCAAGTCAGCCGAGCACGTCGTCCGATGTCCCACTAGAGTGCCCAATATGTGCCGACGGAAAATTATACAAAGGCCAACGTGGGTTGAGGATTCACAGCAGCCGTCGTCATGTTCCACGCGTGGATTTGACGCCCCAACTCCCTTCGGACCATTTAACCCAATCCACAATTGTCTACGACATAGACGCTAACCGCAATGCGACATCTTTATCTACCAGGCTTGCACACCTAAAGCGCAATGTCAAAATTATTAAACGAATACCTAGAGGAGCTCGTGCAACAGTGGCTCGACGCCTTGCTGAGACGGTGGCTAGAGTGGTAGCAGAAAATACCCCCACAACGTGGGAGATCTTGTTAACATTTGCATATTCCGTTTTGCATGTCGCGAGTAATCCCGGGAATCTATCCTTGTGCAACATCATAAAAAAGAATTCCTCCTCTATACGACTACCAGCCTATAATCCTACAGATAATACGCACCATTCTTACTCTAATCTTTCAAAGATTAGATTGGTGGAAAATAAACTCAGCGACGGAAATGTCAAAGGAGCCGCAAAGCTTCTCTTTTCTAACGACTCTCTGGCCACCGACTCTGCCGGGACACTGGCAACCCTGCGTGACAAACATCCTGCACCTTCAGGCGCAGCAAATCTTCCAGGCGTACCATCCGCGCCGCGATGTCCATTGCAAATAAACGACGACTCGACCATCGCCGCAATTAATTCCTTTGCTAATGGTTCTGCTGGCGGTTTGGACGGACTAACACCTCAACATCTGAAAGACCTTACAGGACCTCTCGTAGGGGACGCAGGGAAGGCTCTCATTAAAGAACTCTCCAGTCTTGTTAACCTAATGTTATCAGGCCAGGTGTCAGCTGACATCACCCCCGTCCTTTACGGTGCCAACCTTGTTGCTTTGTCTAAGAAAGACGGTGGCGTCCGTCCAATCGCCGTCGGCAGTACACTGAGGCGCCTAGTTTCGAAGGTGTGCTGCTCCAAATTCCACGATCGTCTTGCGACCAAATTTCAGCCGCGCCAGATGGGTTTTGGAGTGAGAGGCGGATGCGAAGCTGCAGTGCACGCAGCCCATATATTTCTAAATTCCCCAGATTACGACGTGTTTGTTAAAATCGACGTTCAAAATGCTTTCAACTCGGTCGACAGGGGAACTATGCTCACTGAAATTCAAAAGGAACTTCCAGAAATATATGACTATCTTTGGCAATGCTATGGTTCTCCCTCTAAATTAATGTTTGGCGATAATGAAATTGATTCTTGTGTGGGTTGCCAGCAAGGAGACCCTTTAGGGCCCGTTATATTCAGTTTGGTTATCCACCCAATCATTTTAGACCTGAAGTCAAAATTTAATCTTTGGTACTTAGATGACGGTTCCTTGGGGGGCACAGCCAGCACCGTGTTGCAAGATCTGCAGTTAATTACCGACCGTTTCTCGAAAATAGGTCTCGCTCTCAATTTTAACAAGTGTGAGATCTTTTTTCGCGAATCGATTAATTCAACAGACCGTTCCGCAATTCTGCAGTTATTTAATTCTCAGTGTCCCAATATTTCGGTTTCGGACAAGGACACTTTGACACTGCTTGGTGCTCCAATTTTTGAAGATGCTATCCCTGTGGTTATAAATTCAAAATTAGATTACTTTCATCATAATTCGGATATGCTGTTTCAAATAGAACCACACATGGCAATTTATATTCTGAAGCTTTGCCTCTTCACTCCAAAATTGTTATACCTTCTTCGGTGCTGCCCTCTTTGGAAGTTTCATCCCTTTACATCCAAAATAGATACTATAATTAGAGACACCGTATCTCGCATTTTAAACTGCCGGTTTGATGACCAAGCATGGATACAGGCAACCCTTCCTGTTAGACTCGGTGGGTTAGGCATCCGCTCCACGTCGAGTCTCGCGCTTCCGGCTTTCCTGGCCTCTTGCTATGGAACGACCACCCTCATTGGTAAAATTTTAAACATATTTAACGAAACCAATGTTCGGGTGGCGTTGCTGACAGAGGCTGAGAACGCGTGGAGGGCGGCTTGCCCAGGTGAGGATGTCCCCACCGAGCCTAACAGACAAACACTCTGGGACATGCCTGCTGTCAAGCGGATCCATGCCCACCTCCTCGAGTGCTGTAATAATATGTATGACCGGGCCAGGCTTCTAGCTGTCTCGGAAAGCGAGTCGGGACATTGGCTGCACGCTCTCCCATCAAGAAACCTCGGCTCTGTATTAGAGCCCGCTTGCCTTCGCATTGCGGTGTGCCTACGCCTCGGTGCTAAATTATGCGAGCCCCACCTTTGCCCTTGTGGCCGAAGCGTGGACCAGTTTGGTCGCCATGGTCTATCCTGCGCCAAAAGCGCCGGTCGTCTCTACCGCCATGGTGCAATAAATGACATAATCCGCCGAGCTCTTGCCACATGCTCAGTTCCAGCCACTTTGGAGCCAGTAGGTATGCTCAGAGACGATGGCAAGAGACCGGACGGAGCTACCCTGGTGCCTTGGTCTTTGGGACGGACGCTTGTCTGGGACGCGACATGCGCGGACACCCTAGCGTCTTCCCACGTCCAAGGCACCGCTGCCAGGGCCGGTGCAGCTGCCGAGCAAGCCCAATTGCTCAAACAACGAAAATACTCGGCACTCACCGCGAGTTATATATTCGTTCCATTCGCGGTAGAGACCCTTGGACCGTGGGCTTCCGAGGCCAAGAAATTAGTCAAAGACATTGGCACAAAACTGGTCCACGCTTCTGGAGACCTCAGAGCTGGCGCTTACTTTGCTCAGAGGCTCAGTCTCGCCATACAGCGGGGTAATAGCGCCAGCGTTCTGGGGTCCATGCCCCGTAGCACAAACTTGGACGACGTGTTCTTACTGTAAATATATATATATTTTTTTTTTTTTTGTATTAGTGTTAATTTTCCCAATGTAAATAGGTACTTTTAACTAAGCCATTATCAATTTGATCTTCATTTTCAGATGGTATTCCCACTGGGCGAGGCTTGGTTGGTGAGCGATGCTGCAGCCAACGAGACGCTGGATCCATCAGTCGACGAGAGCGGAAAACCGTATCTGATCAGCTACGAGGTAGATAACACAGATTGCGTTATGTTTAGATTATGCTCCCTACCTGAGTGGAGTAGCTATCATGAATGACTTTTGAGGTCGATAAGAATGGTGTCACCTCAAGAGTGAAAATTGGAGCATATTTAGTGGTAGCTATTGAATGGAATTTTTGTAAGATTTTCCGTAATCGCGCGGTCTAGTATTACTCCCAAACGAGTGGCACTCGGGGTAAACTGCTCCCATTGTCGTCCTAGCTACACTTTTGTTCTTCTGCTCTTGGTGCTCTGATACCAATGAGAGTAGCACTGAAGTCACATTCAACAAATTCCACATTTAATTCTTCTAACCTTTATTTCTCAATGGTTATGGATTCTTCTAGAAAAGTGGCATACCCATCAGAACAAAGCACAAATACTTCCACAAAGCGGACTAATATTTTGGTGACTTGGCTAGTCATTGTTGTACGCAAAAGTTCAGCAACTGTTTTTTGTGGTATTCTTTGAGGAATGCTTATATCCAACAATGAATGCTTTCTAGCTGATGACAATGTTGATGATGATGATCAAATCTCTCTTTTACTTTCAGGTAGAGGGCTGGGAGTCATTTTATTGGTTGACGACGGTGTTCAACGGAGAGCAGCTATTGTCGTACGGAGGGGAGATCCGCGCCGGCATGTTCTTCGGTGTCGTGAGAGGAGATACCGGCGGGAACCCCACTGCTGGGCCTGATGCTATTCTTATTGCTGCTGGTAAAATGAGATATACTTCCTTTATATGCCATGATCATAGTACAAGTTGTATTTTGTGTGGCACTAAATCAAATTCAAATAGGAATGGATCTACAAAAATAGCTTTTTACAGGTTCATGGCAATAACATCTTGAACACATAGTATTTTTTTTGTGTCGGTCACATTCTTCTTTACGTCATTGTTAGACTAGCTAAACAGCTTTACCACATCTTCTCAATCTGTTCTTTCAGACGGCACCAAGTTATTCTTCAAGAACAGAACGCATGAAGTTCCGGGGCAGTTGGACCTGTCCATCCCTATCCTGGAAGACCAATGGCTTACGGAAGAGGGACCAGCAACGCGGCAGCAGCTCATGGATGTGCTGAGGGACCTCAAGGCTATTATGATTAGGGCTCATTTTCATATGGATCAGGATGAGGTTAGATACAGTCAAATACAGATAAAGTGGTACAAAATACAGGAGACATGTGGACAAACTTCCGAAACAGGTTTTTTTGATATTTCTACGTATGACCCATAAAATTATTTCATTGATTATGGGTTTTACAGAGTTTGTAAGTTGTTAAGTAAGCTGAAGTTCTGATGATGTATCTACATCATAGTTAAAACTATCACTTCAATGCAAGAACCTGGGTCCAAGTGTGCTTGGCACCTGGCACCCATTTTACTGCGTCTTTGATCTGTAAATCTTCCTCCAACTAACTTCAACCTACTATTTACTAGTCTTATTTAATGTCGAACAAATAAGCTTCACAAAAAAATCGCAAATTGCAAACTCTTGATTTTATCGATCTGTTGATTTCCAGTTTATCTATCAATAGTCAATTCATTACCCTCTCTCTATACATACATAGAAATACAATATACCTACATTTTTCTGCGCTTCAACATTAAGTATTATAATAAAATAATTGCAAATTAATTAGGTTTTTAATCCATAGGTTCGCCTAGATATGGTGGAGATCCGCGGAGCGCCGCCGCGTGCGCGGGAGCACTGCGCGTGCCCGCCGGGCTACTCGGGCGCGCACTGCACGCGCTGCGCGTGGACGCACGCGCGCGTGGCGCACGCCGTCGGCGCCGCGCCGGCCTTCGAGTGCGTGCCGTGCGCGTGCAACGGCCACGCCGGCTGTGACGTTGGTGAGGATACAATCCCAAAGTTTGTTCGGTTTTTCTTACCGACTACCAGTAAAAGTATCATGACTTCATGACATACGGGGCAGGCCTCTGTCTAATGTACGTTTCAGTGGCCCTAACATGACTGACCAAGTTTAGTTTATCTCTATCTCCGTCCCTTTCTTATGACACTAGTTAGACAGAGAGACGCAGGGAGGGGTTAAACTAAACCTGGGCTGTCATGTTAGGGCCGAAGGTGCTATAATCCGACATATATATAATCTTTTCCGTACTAAAATATGACTACTATGTCAGCTTGTAGGTAGTACTTGAAACATTTGTTAAAGGGGGCAGGAGTATACGCTCAATTTATTGCCATACTTTCCATTCAATTACACTGAGCACTGTGGCGGCCAAGTACGACTCCCCTATCATGCGGCAGTATGAGCTTGTGATGTCCGCTAGGCGGTAGATTGTTTGTGTTATGTGTTTTGTGTAGGTTACTAACATAGTCAATAACTATTTCAATGTTACTAACAAATCTGGACCAATTAGTAGTCTGCAAATAAAATAATTTGAATTTGAATTTGAATTATGTTCCGCAATCAGATAGGCTTAAGATTAGTTCCCTTATTTTAAGTGTATATCAGCATATTTACACACTAATGTACAGTCAAGGAAATTGAAACACGTACCACCGTAGAACCTAGTCGAAGAGACATACGCATGACATTTGTATGACATAGGCTGGGGCGTTTAACGCGTCGCGTTATTGCGATAGGGTTCTAAGGTGGTACGTGAATATATTTCCTCTACTGTACACCAAGCTGACGGCTAACCTCCGCTAGTGAGGTTGGCCGTTGGAGGCACCAAAAGAGGAAGAAGCAGCAAATTTGGTACCCTGGTTAGAGAATGCCTTAAATGAAGACACGGGAAATAGCGCTAGAAGGTAATGAAGACTCGCAGTATTATACGTGCCTTAACAAGATGTTTGTTCTTCTTTTAGTAGAGGGAGCGTGCGGGCCCTGCCAACACAACACGACGGGGCCGCACTGTGAGCGGTGCCTGCCCGGCCACTATGGCAACCCCGTGCAAGTAAGACTTGTATTACCTACCTACTACTTTCTTTTAAAACAGTCTGTTCTAAATTCTTCTGTTTCTGTAGAGACACTATTTTGTCTGGTCTCATGATGAGTGGCATATCATCTAAACAACCTTAGAGTTTCCATTATCATCTCATTTACCGTGGACAACCATGATAGTGATTCTGTTAGCGCAACAGCGACGAGCCCAGCCCCGTCTTGCTCTAGCACATATACCAGTGATTCCCAAAGTGGTCCAGGTAGACCCCTAGGGGTCCACGGGAGACTTGCTGGGGGTAGAAATGTAGCAGCAGGGGGTCCACCGAAACCAGTAAAATTTTGAAAGTGGTCCACGAGAAAAATAAGTTTGGGAACTACTGACGTATACCATCTTTTCGTAGACTGGTAACGCCATCTATGTGTTGCATGTCTCATTAAGTGCATTGTTCTGAACGCAGGGCCCGTGCCGACCGTGCGCCTGCCCTCTGTACGCGGCGACCAACAACTTCAGCCCCAACTGTGCGCTCGCGTCCGCGCAGGGCGACGAGTTTGTGTGCACCCAGTGCCCCGACGGGTACACTGGAGACCATTGTGAACAGTGAGTGAGATTCCTCAACAGATGGCGTCTTTATCTTTAAGTAGTATAAAACAAAGTTGCTATTCTGTCCTCATAATAATATCTTCGGCCGCTTACTCTTACTAAACCATGTGTTAGCGACAGGCTCATGCGACCTCCTTCGAAGACTTTTAATTGTCACAACTTTTGGAATATTGTTTTTTCCTTGGTGTCGTACGTCGTCTTTTGACATATCTTTACCGTTTCTTAATATATTTTATAATTAGTTCACTAGACTGATTTATTTTCGAGCCCATGTAACAGATTTTAATATGGTTTTCACTGTAATTTTTTTTTATACAACATAGGACGGAAAACAAGCAAGTGGGTCACCTGATGGTAAGTGATCACCACCGCCTATAGACACCTGCAACAACAAAGAATATGCAGATGCGTTGCCAACCCAGAGGGCTAAGATGGAATACCTCTTGTGCCAGTAATTACACCGGCTGTCTTGCTCTCCACGCCGGAACACAACAGTGCGAGCACTGTTGCTTAGCGGCAGGATTAGCGAGCAAGATGGTGGTAGCGATCCGGAGGGACCTTGCATAAGGTCCTACCACCCACAAAATATTTTTTTTTATGTACAATGCATTCTAATTAAACCCAAGCGAAGCCAGGCCGAGTTGCTAGTAAAGTATAAAGGTAGATTAATTTAGTAGATTAGTTTAATTTTGGTTTCTCATAGCTCATAGGCAAAGACGACACCGCAAATATCCCTATATTGAAACGGAAGTCAAAAACTGCAACGCCATCTAATGCATTTTTGCATACATTCATAAACCTAAATTACAGCTACAACAATAATTGGTACCCTTCTTCCTAAAATGTGGTAGGTGTTTTCGAAAATACCGTTAGAGACGCCCGTTCTATATTGATGCACTTATGTGTATTTTCATCAATTTTTTTGTTCAAATCAATCAATTAATTAATCGTAAACCCTACGGGCTATTTTATAGCGCCATCTAGTTTACCTTGATCTGAATAGTCTGCTTACGAGGCGATTGTTAGTCTAGTAAAAATCTTCTTGTTTGTTTGCCTTCGTATTTCAAAAAAAATTGTCTTTACATGATAAAGTTAGTATAATTATCTGTCCAACAGCTGTGACTTCGGCTACTGGGGCACCCCAAGCACTGTGGGCAGCTCGTGCCAGCCGTGCGACTGCGGCGGCGCCCCCTGCGACTCCACCACGGGGCTCTGCGGCACGTGTCCGCCGCACACAGAGGGCGCTCGCTGCGACCAGTGCCAGGTCAGTACTACAAACTAGACTCCGATGGGCGTTTTTCCATTAGCCGATGCCGTGCCGTTGCCGGGGAAGCAAAAATGTATGAAAATGTATGTGGGATCGTAGAAGGAAAACACAACTTTTAAAAGAAATTAAAAGAGTATAATTAAATAAAACTTAGGAAATAACAAGAAACACAAGTGCACGGCCGTGCCGGTGCCGTGTCGGTGCCGGGCCGCCTAATGGAAAAACGCCCAAGTTGTTGTTGGCACAGTCAGCCTAAGTAGTTAAACATTAAGAACCTTGTCGCAGCAACGTATGAAATGAGAGTTGTCACATTACTGACAGCGACAAGGTGCTAAAATGGTCAGCTACTTCTGAGACCGTACCAAGTGCTGTTTGATAGTCAGTACCTAACAATTATGATCTCGACTTGCATTAGCAATATCTGGCTCTAAAAAGTGTGTTCTACCGTGCCGTGTCAAAAATAACACACATCTTTTTTTGAAAAAAATATACCTCGTTTAGTTTCTTTCTTTTTTTTCATCAGAGTTTATTGTGAACCG
Source organism: Ditula angustiorana (assembly GCA_963691745.1). Classification (NCBI taxonomy): domain Eukaryota; kingdom Metazoa; phylum Arthropoda; class Insecta; order Lepidoptera; family Tortricidae; genus Ditula; species Ditula angustiorana. Next base: position 1,266,183 of record OY829473.1, read on the forward strand.
ATGGTAATTTTTTCTGGCATTCATCAGTGCTCCTTTTAAATCTAATTTAAATAAAGATATTTAGTTTGTATTTGATTTTGACACTTCAGAAAAATATGTGTGTTGGTGGTGGTTAATAGTTGGGTCTGTGTGATATATATGTTGTTTCGTGTGGAAGCGGAGGAGAGTGTGTTTTTGCATAAAAATATATATGTCGACAGACGCGGCTGCTTTGCTTGAGTATACGACACTGGTTTCGCGAAGTGCCAAAGTAATTTCTTCCAATTTGTGCATAATGTTATCACTATAAGTTTATATGTCTTCCCTTTTCGAGCCTAGACAGTTTCTCTCGCTCCTTCCTTGATGACCAGTTAAGGTACTAGCACATGTTTTTTTTTAACCAACGAAAAAAAGAGGTTCTTAAGTTGACTTGTATAATTTGTTTTTTCCTATCATTTATTTATGACCGCGTAAAAAACATTTTTAACAATTTTATAAACTTTGTGACAGGAGGGCTACTGGTTCGGTCCGGGCGGCTGGTCGGGCGCCGGCTGCGTGCCGTGCGCGTGCGCCGCGGGCGCACTGTCCGTGGCGTGCGACGCGCGCAGCGGGCAGTGCGCGTGCCGCGAGGGCTGGGCCGGCCGCGCGTGCGACGCCTGCGCAAAGGGACACGGAGGTACCACCATATTCTAACACGCGTTGTAATAATTCATCTTCGTTTAGTGCCCACGAACAGATCATTCACTGTTTTCCAATGATGTTATAGTGCATGGATGTACAGTGTCATACTAAATGACAGCAGAAAACACCCCGACATGAGAATACAGTTTGACGCCAATGTTACAAATACAAATAATTAGTTTACCATTTAAAGTCATTGGATTTATTTACGTCTAACTGCATAATAGTAGTTTATGCAACTGCTATATAATGAGAGGCCTTAAAACACGAGTGTGGTTTTATGAAACGAGCGTCAGCGAGTTTCATAATAGGATCACACGAGTGTTTTAAGGCCTAATTATATACAGTTGCATACATTACTTTATCTACACACATATCATAACTGCAAAAAACCGTAACAGCAAAAAACCAAAAACGAATGACAACTAATGGCCGCCATGTATATTAAAAAGGTACTCTGTGATTCGATCTATCCGTCAAGACGAACGTTTTTTTAAAACCATAGACGAACGAATATAGTCCCTATTGTCATATCACTCGAGATCAAATGTCGTGCGTTTAAATTAAAAAAACATACTGAGTTGACGTTTCGTATCGATAACTGTTTTAATATCTGTGGATACTAGAATAGAGACCAACTTGAATTTTGACAGCTGTTCCAAATTTAAATTCATAAGGTCACGAGCAGTCACGAGATATCGGTAATGTGATGACCAATAAAGAACAGATTTACCTACTACCACAGACAAGAAAATTCTTATAATAACATTGGTTGTAATAATGCTGGTCATTTCCTAGGGTTTTTGAACGCGTTATTTAGCCTTTATGATATGTGTGTAGATAAAATAACAATTTATTAAGTTTCATTGCAAAAATGTTTTTTTACAAAATAATAGTATTGACAGCAGCGCCGTCGGTCCGACAGACTGATAGCGCGAGCGATTGTCGATTTATTGTACTTTTTTTTGGCTTTTGATGCGGCCATTTTTTAAACGCTGACTAGTCTATTATTTATAGATCAGTGTTGTTTTCCTACCTGATACTGAATAAAGCTAGTATCTATCTCTAATACCATGGATAAAACTATCTCTGTACTCAGAAATGAAATTCGAAATCAAAAATTGAGGTTTACAGATGACATTATCTGTTGATTATCTGATGCCTGATGTTGTCGAGCTGTGATCTGTCTTGTCCAATAGATTCATCAGGTAACAAGCCTTCACACGACATGATATTGCTCCAGATCTGAGTGCGATTTTTGAAGCTCACCGAAATGGCCGTTTTTCATAGAGGTTCGGCCATTTTGATGAGCTGTTAGTCACCAGGTGAGATTCGGCCATTTTAATGAGAACCTGGTGAGATTCAAAAATTGCACTCCTGACCATAATTCATCAGATCGTGTCGTCTGCAGACAGTTTCTGAACGACACCGACACCAACGGCACCAACTTTGAAGGATTCTCAAGAACTTATGAAATTGTCTAAATCAATCTGATTTTATGATTGCATGGGAAATCGGATGTACCGATACATGCAGTCATAGATGTACCAAAAGGATTATTTTTGCTTTCTAGTTTATTAAAGGTGGTTTTTTTCACATAATTATTAAATAAATAAATATCTCAAGACAATTCACACTAATTGACCTAGCCCCAAGCTAAGTAGACCTTGTGTTATGGGTACTAGACAACGGATATACATACTTAAATACATATAACATCCAAGACTCGGGTACAAATATTCATATTCATCATACAAACATTTGCCCTTCCCGGAAATCGAACCCGGAACCTCTAGCTTCATAGTCAGGGTCACTAATGGGTCTACGAATGGCAGTACATACGGTATTTTCCCGTCTCAGGCCTAGAAGCCGGGTGTCCGACGTGCCGTTGCGGCGTAGCGTCCGTTTCGGCCGTGTGCGACGCTGGCACAGGCGCGTGCGCCTGCGCGCCGGGCGCCGCGCCGCCATCTTGCGACAATTGTCAGAGCGAGCACTACGGGCTGGATGTCGGCGGCTGTTTGGGTGAGTCTAGTTGTAACTTTACTTACAGCATCGAAATGAGAAAACTATAGAACTGTGTACAACGCAGTGGCAGAGTAGCCGACCATAGTCTATTTGGTAGACTATGTTGGATAGCCTGAATAAAACTGTATGTGCCAACATAATGGTCAAGTAAACAGATCTGCGTTTTGTACGTTTTACATTGGCGTCATATTTTTAGTTCTGCTATCCGACGCCTGTGTCGCTGCTAGTTAGAAAACTTAAAAGCACTTTATTCACTTACGATAAGATTCAAAGTGGAACCAATGGCTAAATATTGAAAGCCCCTCTTCACCTGCTTCACCCCGTCGCAAAGTGGTGACGCTAGGCTTGTAACAATTCGAACAAGTAAGCAGATCTATTATCTTCTTATATCGATGGCTTACAGACAGAAATGGATTATTATGTCGAAAGGGCCCTGGGCTAGCATCTCATAGGCGCTCTGGTGCTACATCTCTATAGAAGGTATGTTTATAGGTAGAAATTGATTAAAAACTTACACGTGCGTTCTTTTGTTAAGGACTTTTTACACTACGCGGTATTCAGACAGTCTTAGTAAGCAAGTAAGCACGGCCGAACCCATTCGGTCGGTCTAATTAGACAGGCTAACTCTTATTACACTATGCTGAATCTTAGTAAGACTGTCTGAATACCGCGTAGTGTAATAAGCCCTTAACTTTGCGCCCACAGGCACGTGCCTAATTTGCCTTATGGATAATCCGCTACTTACAGATGTTTTCAATTATCGAATGAATTGTGATTGGAAGCTTAGTTTTTATTACTACTTTATTCATCATCATCATCATCATCTCAGCCACAAGAAGTCCACTGTTGAACATAGGCCTCCTCCATGGATTTCCAAAGTGGCCGGTTGGAAGCAGCATGCAACCAGCGCCTTCCTGCCACCTGTATGAGGTCATCGCACCATCTTGTGGCTGGTCGTCCTACGCTGCGCTTGCCAGTACGCGGCCGCCATTCGAGAACTTTTCGACCCCATCGGCCATCAGTTCTCCGTGCTACTACTTTATTACTGATGGAAAATTTGCTTGTTTGACTCTTTCGTTTCATTTCTTGGAAGTGATCCCTTTATAAGGGTCTTGATAAGGGTTCGTTTTTTCCTTTAGAGGTACGGAACCCTAACAAAGATTGGAGTTAAAACACAAGCAGTAGGTTCACAAAATTGTGTCGTTTAAATTGGAGGACATGAAAGAGTCTGTATTTTGTATTAGAGACTGACGACGTTTCAACGATCTGAGAAAATATCCTTAAAAAAAATTTAGGATATTTTCTCAGACCGTTGGATATGTAAGTAAGTATGTTGGACCGTATGGAAGAAGGTGCGCTGATTCGAAAATTAAATCTAAACTATCGCTTAATTCTAGATGAAATTAAACATAACCCTTACTTTTATAGTAATTTACATTGTCTCCATGCTATCTTTCTTTTAACACAATTTCATCATCATCATCATCATCATCTCAGCCACAAGAAGTCCACTGTTGGACATAGGCCTCCTCCATGGATTTCCAAAGTGGCCGGTTGGAAGCAGCATGCAACCAGCGCCTTCCTGCCACCTGTATGAGGTCATCGGACCATCTTGTGGCTGGTCACAATTTCACTTTGTGTTAAAAATCAATAAGTATATACTACACTATGACATTTTATACAACCTGTCATAACAAACTTATGACTTAACAATCTTCATTCAAATCTAAACCTTAAAACTTTACGAGAAAATTACTTATTCCTAGTTCATGTAGACACATGGAGCAATACCTTAGGCTATTTTCCTTGTAACTCCGTAATTTACGTATTCTGTGATGGACCTTAATTCATAAACAACCTAGGACCCACCGCAGTTTGCCGCGAGGCAATCTCCAATTACTACGCGTACATTGCTCGCCAACTAAGCGGAAATTAGCTACGGTGCACTACATAATGTGCAATGGATATCGTGGAATGGATGTTTGGTGGGAATAATGATGTCCCAAGGCGATCGTGGTATGGAGTTATGACGTCAATTTTAATGGGTTCCTTCAGGGATTGCGGAAAGATGGGGGTTTATTTAAGTTTCAAATTGTTTCGCAAAACATTCTACTGTAGAGACGATAAGTGTTTATAATGGAGTCAGTGTTATAGAATCTTGTTTCATATAATAACAATGATGTTTTAAATTGCTTTAAAGTTTAACAACAAAGTGCCTTGTACTGTAGTCAAGCTTTGTCCGTATAGATTACTTCAAACGCGGAAATTTAACACCATTTTCGTTTACATTCTAAATTTACACAAATAATGTGTGTGGCAAATTAATCGTGACTCGTTACACCGCGCGGCAATAAAGTGTGCGGTGGGTTTACACTGCAAGCGCACGCGCCGGTCTAAATACAGGGGGGTTACTATAAATATACGTAGACGTACAGTGGAGGACAAATTAAGAAATGCATGGTATTTTGTATTATTTATACTTTTCAAAGTGCTATTTGTTAGTTTGAAATGTTTAACTGCGCAAAGATTCTCAAGATCTTTTCTGGTGTACACACGTACTATGAGGTTGTGGAAAATGGTAATTCCGTTGCGTTATAAGATGGGGTTTTAAAAAAAGACGTTATAAGTCCTCTTCTGGTGTTGTAAATCTGTCTGTCGTGACTTTGAGAAGCTTAGAAGAAGCTTTAAATGAGAAGCTCCTTAATTTTTTGAAATCGGTTACAAACACAAACTGTCAGTAGTATGTCTACGTATTGGTATATGTAGATATACAAAACACTGCTGTCACTTTATGCCTTAACTAGCAAAGTATTAGTCAGTTCAGGTTCCGGGTTCGAATCCCGGGAGGGGCAAATGTTTGTATGATGAATACGAATGTTTGTACCCGAGTCGTGAATGTTATATGTATTTAAGTATATATTTATCTATATAAGTATTTATATCCGTTGTCTAGTATCCATAACACAAACAGCTTTAGTTGCTTACTTTGGGACTAGGTCAATTGGTGTTAACTGTCCCAAGATATTTATTATTTTATTTATTTATTTATTTATTAGTATTTTAAACTGTATAATAGAGCTCAAGTAGATGGATCAATTAGTTTTATTGGTAATCCGAATAGTGAATACCAACTGTGTAGATGTAAAAATTAAATCGTAATTAGGTTTTGTAATACGCCTTTAAGTTTCATGACGGTATCTTCTCATCAGATGTTTTTACAAACAGGTAGTAATTTTTCTGACATTCATAAATGCTTCTTATAAGCCTAATCTTAATAAATATATTTAGACTTTGCGTTCAACGTGGTTTGTCTTATCAAGCAGTGGATCTTATCTATTTCCAGCCACCACTTGTTTTCTATAGAAAACATTATAATTATATTTGGTGTATCATTTATTTTCCACCAAGCGCACTGTTTATTTTCGAGCACGCCAAAAGCAGGCGCACACTTCAAACGATCGGCGCGTAACCGATCTTGATTTGTACACAGAGTAGCTATTATACAATTTTGTAACTGTTCCAATATAACACTTTAACTTAACTTTCGTTCTTTGAACACATAATTATTTTCAGTAAAAACCGGCCTTGTTTTTTTTTGTGGCCTGAATGTCTCAAATCGTAGTCCTCGCGAGAGGTACGGGTGACTACGATTGCTTAGCAAGTAAAATGAATAGATGCATCGTAAGGGTTATAATGAGGATCGAAGGGTCCATCGGCCCGTGCGACGACTCCGGTCGGCAGTTCGAACCACCACCAAAAGTCATCTAGAACGGTGCACCCTTAGATTGTAATTTACTTTACTTATAGTTACATGAATATGAGTATGATCTAAACGACTAGCCCGAGTGGTCGCCACACGCTTAGTCACTCTGTTTCGGCTCAGTAAGCAAAATAGAGTAAGACAGATCGACTGACGAGCGAGAAAATAAATACCCATGCTAGCCGTGATGATATAGCCGGCCTAGTTAGTTAGATACTTTACTACTGCGTTTCATACGGCAATTAAGAGAACCGACTCTCCATCTATGTACGGCCTGCCTCAAAAGTAACGAACATTTTAGCACCTTGTCGCTGTCTGTATGTGACAAATTCGAGCACCTCTCGTTTCATACGTTACTACGACAAGGTTCTTAAGTGTTTAGCTACTTCTGAGCCAGACTGTAAAACAGCATGTCTGGCACCTAATATTACCTCTAGCACCCTGGGAGGTCCCAGGTCTTCAGCTCGATCCCGATCTAAATAAGCTAAGAATAAGGGATGGGCTGCTGAGTTTCTTGCGGCGTTTCTTCTCATCAGAATCTTCCATTTTCCGAAGCGCTGCTAGACCCAGACATGTAAAAGAGCCTATGTGGAGTACTTGCAAAATAGATTTTTTATTTGCAATTTTCATTTTTGGGGCGAGAAAGACTATCGGAGGCGTATACAGCATTATAGGCTGGGATGAGGTCAGCTACCAATAACTTACTATATACTATGTACACTACAGATGGTGTTTACGCTTTATTCGCAAACTTTTGCTTCCTGGGGTGTCATGCCCCTCCCCCCCTCCTGTGCTATGGAAAAGACGTACGCGCGCTACTGATTGGCAACTGGCAGGAAGCAGCGTGCTGCTTGCAAGAGGCCAAGTTCCGCTTTGGGTCGTCGACATGGCTTCCAATACCGGACTTTCTAGTATGACCAATCCTGGGATCCCGGTATTGTGCGTACTAAAAATAATGGTATTGTTAACCCTAGTTGTCGAGCCATCGGAGAAAGTAAGTACCCTGGAAGTTCCTCCAACTGCGCTCAAACCTAGCTTCGGTGCCACGTCGGTACTGTCGGCGCCTTAATCTTTGCCGCTCAAACCGCAGTAGGCGCGCGAAAATAAAATCCCCGTACAACCGCAGCGGTCGTTTGCCCCATTCATCTGTTGCAATTAATAGAACAAACTATTCCTTATTCATCATGGAACTAACTTCTAAATTGCTTTAGAATATGCTACATACATTTTTTTTTAATGCAATATTAAAGCAAACAAGCAAGTGGGTCACCTGATGGTAAGTGATCACCACCGCCTATAGACACCTGCAACACCAAAGAGATTACAGATGCGTTGCCAACCCAGAGGGCTAGAAGGAATACCTCTTGTGCCAGTAATTGCACCGGCTGTCTTGCTCTCCACGCCGGAACACAACAGTGCGAGCACTGCTGCATAAGCGATAAGCGAGCAAGATGGTGGTAGCGATCCGGACGGACCTTGCACAAGGCCCTGCCCCCCGGAAAAAACATAAATTAAAAAAAGAAACTGGGCCACTCCGACTGCTTTGAATTGAATTCTAATATCAACTAAATCAGATGGTTTCGACTTGTATTGTCAGTGGATAAAAAATTGATTAACTTGCTGATTGAAAATGTTCTAAGAACCTAAGTATAATGGGATTAGAATGATTAGCCTGAAATCGTCTGAGAATTGATTTGCAAGTGTTTGAGTGCGGTTTCAATCGTATTCGGAGACTTAATTGTAACTTGACTACCGTTAGTTGTCCTACACGTGTAGGACATTGCTTTTACCAGTAGTTGATATCTTCGTCTCTCGTTTTTACTCGTATATTTCCGTATCTTCTTCTCATTTTATGGGTGGTAGCACAGAACAAATAATAGTACAGAAACTTCTCTTTCACGACCGCGATTAAACGAATTCCAACTTTATTACCACGCACAAAAAGTTCGTATTTCTTCATACACGATGCGCCAGGACGCGCGAGTCAAAAGGAACGCGCCGCCCGCGTTCACTTTCCCCCCGCTACTCCCGGCGATACGCTAGGACTGCGCGGCATTTGTTTTCAATTACACTGACGACACGGCGGGGGCGAGCGAGCGGCGAGCGCGCGGCAAGCGGACAGTCTACTGCGATTTGCCTATGCCATAGGCAAGGCGGTCGAGCGTACCTACCTACAGTGCCGAGTGGAACCCCCCTGGTGGTAGGACCTTGTGCAAGGTTCGGCTGGAACGCTGTCACTAGCTTGCTCGCTGACCCAGCTGATAAGCAGAGTGCTTCCACGTTGTGTTCCAGCATGGAGAGAAAGACAGTTGGTGAAATTTCTGGCACAAGAGGCATTCTATCTTAGCCCGCTGGGTTGGCAACGGATCTGCAATCTTTTCGATGTTGCGGGTGTCTATAGGCGGTGCTGTACACTTAGACTTCGGTTACAGGTTAATTCTGGCGTCAGTTCAGTCCATCATTCCGGTATAGATTTGACTGATGGACACGGTTACGATCAGTTCAGACTGACACGACACGAGACAGGTTACACGATAATTCTCTCGTCATTCTGACCAGAATGATGAACTGAACTGACGACAGAATGAGCGTGTAACCGACGTCTTAGCATCAGGCGACACACTTGCTTGTTTGCCTTCCTATTTCATAAAAAAAATTAAGCTTCCTAAGTAACCTCAGATTTTTTGGTTGCCTTATAACATTACCGGCAAAATTTAACTCAATCTACGTCCCTTTCTAATGACACTAGTTTGACAGAGACACCGGGAGAGATCAATTAAACCTAAGTCAGCAGCAACCTGGCTACAGTGTGGCTATACTATATCTAATTCCAAACTCTTGAGGCCATGCCAACACACCTCCTAGATTTACTAACGCGGTATAAAAGAGCTATCGTATGCCTATGCGATGCCTGACGAATACCTATCAGCATACCGGGACACCTGTGGCCCACACTGCATACAATAAGAACGCGTGTTTGCGGAACTGAGACAAAACATGGCAATGGCATAGGGTATGCGCGCCAATCAGGTGTCATATGCAGGGATGGACAAGTTGTGGAAAGTTCTCACAAAGGTGGTAATGCTCTTGGAAAAGGTTAACATCGAAAGTTTAGCAAGTTTGGAAAGTTTCCACATCATAGGGATGGATAAGTTTTAAAAAGTTCTCAAAAGTGGGAATCTTCTCAGAATTTTGCACATTGTAAATTTTGTAACTTTGATAAAGTCGTCTTTTTTTATGAAATAGGAAGGCAAACAAGCAAGTAGGTCACCTGACGGTAAGTGATCGCCTATAGACACCCGCAACACCAAAGAGAGTGCAGATGCGTTGCCAACCCAGAGGGCTAAGATGGAATACTTTTTGTGCCAGTAATTGCACCTGCTGTCTTCCTCGCCACGCCGGATCACAACAGTGCTAGTACTGCTGCTTAGCGGCAGGATTAGCGAGCAAGATGGTGGTAGCGATCCGGACGCACCTTGCACAAGGTCCTACCACCCGCTTGTCTCTATGTGTGTCCCTTTTTAATCGACATAAAAAAAGGATAAGGTCCTCGATTCGTCGGATTTTTTAAACTATTTTTTGACACTACTTTAACAGGGCCGTGGAGCCCCAGCGCGGAGTGGTCTTATTAGGACCGCTTCATATGCTTCTATTGATGTGTTTTCCTGCGACACTTCAAATCGAAAAAACAGAGCTCTTAAATTTGTTAATTAATGCGGTATTAGTAGTATAACAACAGGCACTCTTACCCTAAACATGCTAGCATAGGTTTGAGCTAAACGACAGATGTAGAATGCAGACGGTGCAAGGCAATGCGGAACCTATTATCCTGGCAATACGTGCTTAAAAGTAGCATTTGACTTGTTGTTTATCGATACTGAAACTGTAAGAGTAGGCACATATAGTGAGGTATAGCAGAACTGTTGGTAGCACTATTTGTAGGAGAGAGTTGCAGACAGGGCGACGGCGATGCTACTTGCATCGCAATGTAGTGCTATTAATTATAGATTGCGACAAAAAAGTTAAGACAGCTTTTGTAGGATGAGTGTATTCGCTATTAGATGTATCGGAGTTGGCAAGGTGCTAAGTAATATCTGAACACATACAAATGTTTAGGACTCATTGGTCGTGCTCGCATGTTTTCGACCACCTTCACCGCTAAAATAAATAATGGCTGCCGACTGTGGATCGCTTCATGTAGAATGTCTAAAATAGTCAATGTTATGCAGTTAGGGAATGCAATCCGGTTAACCGGGTAACCGGTTAACCGGTTAACCGGCCATATTTTGAGACGGTAAATTACCGGTAATTTGTATTTATTACCGGTTTTTACCGAACTGTCAAAAGTGTCAAATCTGTGAATTTGTTAAACATCCAAAACAAAAATGACAAACTTTAATAGGGATGTTGAATTAGCCAACGTCGTGGTTTTCACCGTGGCATTCCGTGACCGATAAGGTTTTCATCGAGTTGTATCATATTGGAGAAACCTACAAATACCTAGTGCCAGCTGCGAATATTGTCCGTCGGTCCCTTCTCTTAATAACTAGTATAAATCGTACTTTCAGAGGGTTTATGTATTATTGTCATTTATTTGAATTATTATGAGGGTAGTAGACGCATCATAAAATTACTCACTCTAGCCATGACCATGATCGTTGAAACTGTTGTTATTTATAATACTACTAGTAACTAACCAGCGGAGTGCCGCTCGCTCAGCGACCAAAACTAGATCTTGGCCTCCGACACGAGCTGACGCTAACGTTCTGAACGATCTTCTGTCAGTTTTCTGTCAATAAGGCGCGTAGGCCTTCCTATACTTCATCTTTCCAGCGGTACTTGGGTTGTCGGACCGGCCACTATAAGTAAGCCCTTTTTACGGCTTTATCATCTCGCATCCTCTGTAGATTTCCAAACTAATGTCGTCTTGTAGACTTGACTTTCGTAATAATATTGGGCTCAGGCTAGTGATGAGAGATACTCAATCTTATAAGGCCTACTAAAAAGACTCGACTCCATTTTAAAGGACTGGGCTCTAAAAATTAAGAATGGAGGTTTGACTTCTTATAAATTAGACTAAGTCATTTTACTAAAACGACTCGTAACAAGCTCGTAAATTAAACGTTTTAAAAAGACTTGCGCCTGAGTCGCACATGATATTTAATATTAGATCAAGCTTTATTTACATATTTTGTGTCTGTTAAGCCCCGCAGGCTGAAAATAAAATAATATGGTATAATTATAATCATGTTATTATTTACTTTGTGGCAATATCGGTATGTACAACAAACTGGAACAAATTACCTTGCTACTCCACGAAACCAATGCTGTGCTACATATATTTTCATGCAAAAATAATATCGGTATGTAACTATACGCACACGCCTCACGACTCCCGAGGCGACATGGCCAGAGTTCTTTTAGTCATTTAAGTATTTTAAGTAATAATTCAGTTTTTAAGGCCTAATATGGTTAAAAGACTGCGACTCAAATTAGTCTTCAGTTTTAATTTTATGGCTCAAAACTTGAGGGTTAACAGATTAGTCTAGTCGTGAGGCATTAAAAATGACTCAAGTCTTTTTAATATGACTTAAAAGGCTGTGTCTCTTTCATCACTAGCTCAGACACTAGATACTTTTGCTCTTGGTTCTGCCGGATTCTCAAATTACCACATTTCCTCTGCGTCTGTCCCAAAAATTTACGACAGATTGTCCTCTAGACAGCCAAAAGTTTGTTGTCTTCCTTCAAAGTCAAACTCCACGCTTTGCATCCATACATTAATATTAGGTACTATGACTGTCTTGTAGACACGAATCTTCGTTCTCCAAGGCCATCTATGCGCATGTCGCATGGTGATAATGAGATATCATTAATGGCGTATGTCATTCCTAGTGATTGTTGGTAACAGTGAATAAGAAAACAACAAATTCAGGTTTTTCTCTTGAAAATCTAAAAATAATAATTACCGGTAAAAATACCGGTTAACCGGTTACGACCTCCACATGTCGGTAATTTACCGGTAATCAAATTCATCCGGTTACTGCATTCCCTATATGCAGTGTACTTCCAGCGGTCTTAACAAAATCGCCTTAATATTTAACCCTCCGTTTTATAGCAAATGTAGGTACATCATCATTATCTGAGCCCACAACAGTCCAACGCTGGATATAGGCCTCTCCAAAGGCATGCCACATGTCCTATTGTCCTGTCTTCCTATTACCTGCCTGTAAAGGACTTCTCGCCATATGGCTGGAGGACGGCCCACGGTATGTTTGCCAAAACTTGGTCTCCATGCTTGTACCAGCGGTTATCTACTCTACGATATAAGAGATCAGCCCACTACCACTTTAATCTGATAATTTTAAGAGCTACGTTGGAGCTCCGACGATGCACTTCGTTTCGGATTTTGTCCCTGAGAGGAACTCCAAGCATAACTCTTTACATAGCCCGCTGAGCGACTTTCATAATTGTGGAGTAACCCCATGGTCAGTATCTACGTCTCAACTCCGTAGGTCCCAACGGGGCGAACGCACTAGTTGAAGATTGTCTTTACTGGTCTTCAGACTTTGCGGTATCGCCGACGAAAAGATGTGACTCAACTTCCACCACATCTGAAAATCAGAAGTAGGTATGGAATCATAAATTTATTTCGCCTGCTCTATAACTTGCCGCAGCGGCCAGTCTATTTGGATCATTAAAAATTTCGTCTTACCAGTATATTAAAAAAACAGTAAACGGACGCCTACTACTAATTCACTAAGACATAACTTCGTCCGTCGATTCGCAGGTTTCAAAACGTAAAACCTAAGCATGTTTCGATTCCAGAATCCACCATGTAGATCGAACGATTTTTGAGCAAGCACAAAGGCTCAAAGTAGGTGGTACCAACCTTAGCACACAAAGTTATCTTCCAGTCGAAGCCAATCGACGGTACTCGCGCACAATGTCACCACAGCACACAGATGTGTAGCAGTACGGGTGGTACGCACGAGCGAGCATCTATACAGCCAATGTTTCTCGAACATCCAAAAATAAATAAACTTAACCTCATTGTCAGAAGTTAACTATGTATACATTGTAGAGACTCCTAGCGCGATCTAGTTCCGAACGGAGCAAACAAACTGACATGCGCTAAATCACGCTTATGAAGTTTCGTAATACGGACTCCCAAATACAACTTCCGACTTCCATTCTTCGGACTTCGCCCCCCAGACATAGCATCCGCCCGATGAGAGATCTCTATTTTATAAAATACCATCACATATGTATTTTTGATCGGCTGTCTATACACAACACTACAACCACTGGAGCCAACATATGGATGTTTATTCTTGTATTTGAACTGTTGCTGCTTGTCCTCGGTAGGAGAGAGAGTACGGACGTGAAATAGCTCCAACTGTACATCAAAACTATTCAATTTTGTGCTCATATGAGTCCATGACACAATTCCTCATGGATACCATCTAGGGTAAACCCTTTAAACCTAAAATGCCAGATGTCATAAGAACACACTTAAAAAATTTCAGTGTTTGCCAAGATAATTTGAGAGAGCAAGGCATGAAATATAGAGTTCGCAGTTTGGAATTCCGCCAGAAGACCAATTTCAAATGAATAGATTCAGGCATTACTTTGCGGAGGTCCATATCCATCCATATCAACGCAACTTTGTCGATCAAGATTTTGCTTTGCACTGACATAGCGTCTATTCATTTCTTGTAATACATGTATTTTTAAACCAGAAAACTTGCATATCAGATCTTCGCCATGACAGTATGCCATATGAAACAAATTCTTCAAATTATTTTCTACTCAGTTGTGCTGTTTTTTCGACGTTCTCTGTGGAGCTGGTGTGCCTGTAATCTAATCTAGCAGCCCATGAATCCCCACAATGCTAACTAACATTGGCCAGTTCAGTGCTCAGGTGCCGAGTCACGACTTCTTGGCAGACAGGCTCCGAGACAGACTCGTAGCTTCCCGCATTATATGAAAGCAGGTCCAGAAGTTTCAACTTAGCAGTAGAATTGGCAGTAAAGCCATGGGCAGTAAGCCAATTTCATTCTTAGGCCACTGTAGAACCTTTGTCTACACTAATCTACATCTACACTAAATTATTAAACAGTTTGTTTTCTTTTATAAGCGAAAAATAAGCTAGGCACCGAATATACAGGATGTAGGTTTGTCAAAAAGTATTAAAAGACAGACCCTTAACTGTCGTTCAAAGAGTAGTTATTTGTGTTACCTAACAACGAGAGTAAGTAACGCTGGTTATCTACACTATATTCATCATCATCATCATCATCATCATCATCACTATAATAAAGAGGTAAACTTTGTTTGTTTGTTTGTGAGTTTGTTTGTATGTAGGGGGTAATTTCTTGAACTACCTACTGAACCGATTTCAAAAATTCTTTCGCAGATAGAAAGCTATACTATTCCTGACGGACATAGGCTACTAATTTTACATGAACGAAGTCGCGCGCGTTCGCTAGTATTATATAAAATTAGGAAGGCAAACAAGCAAGTGGGTCACTTGATGCTAAGTGATAACCACCTTAAAAATTTGACATTGCTCTGGTGTCCTGAATGGTTACACGTCAATCAATTAAAATAAAAAATTGCATTAAACAAGAGTAAAAAACGGTGTCAATGAGTTTTTACTCGTCTATGCGCTAGTAAATACTAAGTTATACAAATTAGCAAACTAAGGATGACGTTAACATATAACATTAAATCTTGCAAAACGTGTTTTGAATTCTAACACATAGCATATAAGAGTTAGACAGCGTGAACTAGCCGGAATGACACAAAGCCTCTTTTTGATGCGCGATAAAGGCTCGCTCTTGACGCGCGTTCATTATATCTTGAACCTCATTTTGTATGACGCCTCATATTAATGAGAGGTCTTTGTGTCGGATTTGTAGAGTTATAGTTGTATTTGGAACATCTAGATGGGAGTGTCCGTTGGAGTGTTGATGTGTTTGATCAATAGTGACAGAATATGCAAAGGATTAGTGAAAAAACTGGTTTGGGCATAGTTTAATAAAAAATTAAGCGGTTGGAATTGTAATGTACGATTTTTTATTACGATATAGTTATAGAGTACATCTACCGCCGTCTGTTGTACCTACTATAACCGCTGTCGCCTCTGACAGTGACTGCGGGGCCATACAAACATGAGAAAGTACGAAACGAGCTTCTTTGCAGTGCAGACGCATACTCGCCTTGCATAAAAATACCAAGAAAAGTTTACGAGAATCTCACACATATGTTTAAGTGAACTAAGTGTCATTCCCCCGTGAAGCGACAAACATCAACAATAAACGAAATAAATAAGCAGCGCAGCGGTAACGGCTCCTCTTCACCTCGGGTAAACGAGACGGGCTGCGTATTTGTTATTTTTGATCTCGCCCCGCGTCACCGAAAGGAAGCGAAAATCAACGACAAGCCCCGAAACAACGGAATCACCGTCATCGCTTGCAGTAGAAGTAAGTTTTAAGTGCGCCCTCATCTTACTTAATAATAATGAGCAACAATAACTGCGCTGCGTGTCGTAAAGCTATCGCCGTATCACAACGCATGAAATGCACTAAATGCGATTGCCAGTATCATTTTGCTTGTGTTAATATACCGGAGCAACGCAAGGTATCAGATACCTATAAATCAGAATGGATTTGTCCCGATTGCAAAAGTAAACAACCTAAGTTAGGCAACTCGAATACACCGGTTCGGCCGTCCGCGCCGGCCGATGATCCAAGCGCAAATGTTACCCTGCGCGCGCAAAACCGAAAACCGGCGCCCGCGGGCGCGCCGCCGGCCTCGGTCCCGGCAGCTACGGCGCCGGCGGCCGCGGCCCCGGCGGCCAGCTCAGAGTGGAGCGTAGCGATTAATTCTCTTACCGCTGAAATACGGTTGTTGCGCGAAGACATGACTGAAGTTAAAAATAATCTTAAAAACTTAACTACATGTATGGCTCAATGCTCGGCGCGCCTTGACGGCCACGACACTCGTTTTAGCACTTCAGACGCCAAGATTAGAGCCCTGGAGGACCGGCAGTTGGAAACCGCGATACTAAGCGACAGAATCGCGTCTCTGGAGGAACAGCTGAATGCACAAGCACAATACTCCATGCGGAATGAGATTGAGATATTAGGCATCAACGAACACCAGCATGAAAACTTACATCACATTGCGCTCGTCACCGCCCAAAAAATAGGCGTCGATCTAGTGGAACAGGACTTAGACTCCGTGAGGCGTGTGGGCCCTCGCCGCAGCGCATCTGAGGGGGAAACGGAGACACAGCCCCGCCCCGTGGTCTTGAAACTTATTCGTCATTCTAAGCGGAAAGACTTTCTAAGCTGTGCTAAAAGCAGGCGTAATCTAACTTCAAGCGACATCGAAGTTGCAGGTCCATCCCGGAAGCTATTTTTCAATGAACGGCTAACGAAAGAGAACCGGAAGTTATTTCGAGAAGCCAGACAGCAGAAGAGTCGCCTGGGATACAAACACTGCTGGACTAATGACGGCCATATACTCATGCGTGAGCGGGACGGAAGCACTGTTATTACCATTCAACGAGCCGCGGACCTGGAGCGATTTATGCGAATTGGTACCCCTAGCCCAGAGGCCGCGAGCAGAAACACTGTTGAAAATGGCGATTTTTCGGGGGAAAATTGTACTCAAAGCGACGAATGTCCGGATAAAACTTCTGCTGGAACTGCTGAAGGCTCGGAAAACACTGATGGACTTGTTGAGAGTTAATTTTTTTGCTAAATGTGTTAATATTTGTTTTTTTGTAAGTTTACTTCTCATGCAATTTATAATAATATTAAAATCAATACAGAACTGCTCCACACACACTTGTTTGTTAAGACATAATATTAATGATACAACAGTACATTTTACTCATCACTCATTCATCCCACACTATTTACAACCCAATTTTACACACTCAAACCATCTTTCTCCGTACCTGACAGTCTATTATGCCACCTGTAAGCCACAAACACTCACTAGGGTGTCCTCATATGTCTCAAGCCGTTATTGCAACTGATATAGACAGTGTCCTGTCAATAGAATGTCAGGTACGCGATAAGCTGGAAGACTGCACACAGGTAATAAATAACCAACACAACTTTAAACTGCTGTCGTTCAATATACGTAGCATTCAACGTAACTTTAATTCCTTTCTTGTAGCACTTCAGCGGCTGAAGATTAAACTAGACGTGATCGTACTGACTGAGTGCTGGCTTGCTGATGGAGTGCGCCCGGGACAGATACCCGGCTATCATTGTTACACTACAATAAATAATCAGAATAGAGCTGGTGGTGTGGTCGTTTATACCGAAGAGAACTGGAATGCAACTGTCAATGAACCATTTTTTGAAGAAGCCGAATGTCTAAGAGTCGAACTTTCGCAGTCCATCACAATCCTTGCCATCTATCGATCACCTTCTTTTATGCAGATTTCCAAATTTCTTACAAGCTTAAACAACACGCTAAGCGCAATCAAAAATAGCTCCTCAGTTATTGTAGCCGGCGACATTAATATCAACATACTGAGCACCCCAGACCAAAATTGTAATGAATATCTATGCTTCATGGCTGAATGTGGTTTTCTGTCAGCTATTTCTAAACCTACTCGACTCGACTCTTGTCTCGATCATATATTTGTGAAATCAAAATCCCATGTAATGGCTGGCCTGGTCTGTAAAACTGGTATAACGGACCATGATATTGTGATTGTAGGAATTTCATTAAAAAATGTTAACGGAAATCACCGACATCGCCTCGTTTCTAAAACAGATTATCAAGCAATAGCCGCAGAATTGCAAAAAGTAGACTGGTCCCCGGTAACAAATGAGAAAACTGTTGACTCCGCTACTCATGAGTTTTACGCGATTCTTAATCCAGTTGTTCAAAAGCACACTATCGAGAAGCGTGTAAGTAGGTCCAAATACAACCTGAAGCCTTGGATAACGCCGGGACTCATCAAGTGTCAAAAGCACCGGGATCGTCTGCACCTGAATTTAAGAAAATACCCTGATGACTCGATGCGAAAGCTTGTATACAACCGTTACAGAAACTTTCTTACGCAACTCCAACACAAACTTAAGCGCAACTACGAAAGCAAAGAGCTCGAAAAAAATAAAAGCGACACCAAGAGCCTATGGAAAGTCATCAAAAATATTGCCGAATATCCGAGTAACTCCACAAACTCCATAGAATTATCGAAATTAAAACCATGTCCCCAAGAATCAGTTAATGACTGCAATGACTACTTTGCAACTATTGGAACAAATCTCGCTGATGACTTACTTTCTAATCTTAATGAGACCGAGTCTTCACTTTCATCAAACCTGAGTATGGGGACCATAACTTCACACAATCTCTTTTTCCAACCTACTGACGAATTTGAAGTGAATAAACTAATCTGCCAATTAAAAAATGACAGTGCCCCAGGCTCGGATAGGTTGAAGCCGTCACTGCTTAAAGCTATCAAAGGAGCTATTGCCCTCCCACTGACTTACATATTTAATTTAAGTCTATCGACAGGAATATTCCCGAAAATTTGGAAAAATGCTGTTGTCATACCTATCTATAAAAATGGCCACAAGAAGACCCCTGAAAACTACAGACCAATATCACTCTTGCCAATTTTCTCCAAAATATTGGAGAAAGTTGTTAACAGGCGCCTGTGTAGTTATTTGGAGCGATTTGGCCTGCTTTCAAACAACCAGTTCGGCTTCAGGCGAGGCAAGTCGACGGAAGATGCTGTAGATTACCTCACAAGACGAGTCACCACTGCTCTAGATGATGGTTTGAAATGTGTAGGAGTATTCCTCGACCTTGCCAAGGCCTTTGATACCGTTTCGGTCCCTATACTTCTGGGGAAGCTGGAGCATTACGGAGTTCGGGGTCTCCCGCTGCAGTGGTTTCGGAGCTACTTAACTGATAGACATCAGAGAGTTAGGGTGGGCGAGTATGTGAGCGATGAATTACAGATTCGTTTTGGAGTTCCACAGGGAAGTGTGCTCGGTCCAACTTTATTTACCATCTATATGAATGACATTTTTGCGGTGGGTGGCCCTCGGGCCGATCTTATATGTTATGCAGATGATACTGCTGCGCTCTTTTGTGGTAATTCCTGGCTCGATGCATTGCGGCAAGCTGAAACGGGCATGAAATCTTTAAAATATTGGCTGGACATGAATCTCCTCACCCTCAACCTTAAAAAAACTCAACATATTTGCTTCCACAAGACTAAGGCTTCTGCCCCTAAGGACTCGACCAATTTGGACATCCAATCAACGGATAACGCTAATGCATGCTCTTATCAATTTATTAAAAGAACCGAATGCGTACGATACTTGGGGGTAGAGATCGATCAGCATTTCTCCTTCAAGCGGCATATCGCAGTAGCATCTCAACGAGTAAGGAAACTTACATACATAATGCGTCTATTGCGAAGTTCTGCTGACGAGCAAGTTTTGAGACTTGTATATGTCGCGCTCTGTGAATCCATACTGGGCTACTGTATTACGGTATGGGGTGGGGCAGGCACTGCTGCAATGATTGAACTGGAAAGAGCACAGAGATCGGTGCTCAAAGTAATGTGCAGAAAGCATTTCCGATATCCTACGGAAAAACTGTACAGAGACGCCCAGACTCTTACCGTTCGCCAACTATTCATTTGCCGAGCTGCCACGAAAGTGCATCGTGAAACAATTAACTCTTCGCTTTACCACACACTACTAAGGAGAAGGGTCTTCCGGGTCCCACTAATCAGAGTGAGAACGGCGTATGCTCATCGTTTCCCGCAATTTCTTCATCCATTAGTATACAACCGAATTGTGAAACTATGTAATGTTCAGAACAGCACGTTAAAACAGATGCACACCAAATTAAGAAAAATGTTACTCTCTATGTCATATAAAGAAACAGAGGATCTGCTTAGAACTGTAGTCTAACCAGTCCACACACATACACACACATACACTCACTCACACTCACTTACACACACACATACACACACACACACGCAGTTTCCCTGGTTACCTAGTTTTAGTACTTAAGAAGAAGAAAAAAAGCCATAGTAATTATAATGTTTTTGTTTTTTGCGATTTCGTGTTTTTTTGTGTTTTTATGCTTGTCAACAGTCTCTGCTCTGTAAAAACGTATCTTGCACTAGTTATTGTCTCTCGGCAAATTGTCTGGTTCTCACGACACAGGCTCGACCTAGTGTGAGAGCCGCTGGTAAACCTTAGTTACATAGTGTAAGTTAAATAACTTTGTATGTAAATCTTTAAGGAATGTACCTTTCATTTTGGCAAAATAAAATATTCTATTCTATTCTATTCTATTTGCTCAAATACAACGGCTATACAGATCACGGTAGAAAGCCCATGTGTTCCGTGGTTATACTCAACCAAGATTCAAATGTCTTAAGCTAAGTATGATAAGTCAATCAATCTCGAGAGGAATCTGACATCCGCTTGGCAACTTCACTACATTTTTTCAGTGTTTGTGCCAAAAATTAAACATATTTTGCACAAAAAAATTCTGTCTCAATGTACACTTTTTGTGCCTATAACTTTTAGTAAAAACGGGACAACGTCATGTAAACGCATGTTTTCATTACCATGACCTTCCAAACTAAAATAATTACTACCGCTAGGTTCGTGGTGAAAAAATATACGATTTACTATTTAAGCTTAGCTAAAAACTACGACAGTTTATGCAGGACATCATATTATGATAAAAAGCGTGGTAAACGAGCATCTGTTGGGAAGACTATGGATGGGAAGCAATCATCATCGTCTAGAATCGCTAATCCGTTGTATTCACTCACTTACAAGTGAAAGTGGCTTGTATCTTTGTCATATGTTGACACGAAGACCCTGCTTAGCAGTTAATTCTTACTGCTGCCGGCGCTCACACTCATACACACGCACGCACGCACGCACGCACGCACGCACGCACGCACACACGCACGCGCGAGCGCGCGCGCGTAATAGCATGTGTGCTTGCTCCTGTGGCTTTCTGTAGTATTTTAAAATGTTAGTATAAAACGTCTTTAAATGTTTATATTTTTATAAGAATTTTATTCTCAAAACGCACTCCTAGACCTCAAGATACAGGCTCAGCCTAGTTTGAGGTCCGCCAGATATAATATTTTGTGTACAATTATTTCTTTGGTGTTTCTTCAGCGAAAAAAAAACAATCTTTTTAACCACTCGTGGTTTTTACAACACAAGCGCTATAAGACACTTAACAGTGACACTAAAACGACTGACAAAAAACTTTTTAATGAATTCATTTCGCTGTCCATCAAAATAGCGATCTAGAGCAAATGCAAATGCCGTCTCTATGGTAATAGGTTTAGGGGCGGTTGTTGGAGATGGCGACCGGCCCGCGGCGACCACCCGCAACTCCTTATCACCGGTTATCATGCGCAGCGATCTTGATGCGAGCGGCCTAATTAGTGAATGGCTAGCGGTGTGTAATATGACGCTTTGGAACCACAGTGCTGCAATGTGCACCTCCTAACTTTGATAAACTTAATGGCAAAAAAATTCGGACGTGAGTAAAAGTCGTTGACCTAATTATGCCATTTATTTTTTTCACCAGTCTTCCTCTTCACATCAGCGGTTATAACCCCAAAGTCATCATAACAACCTAAGTTTTTCTCTACTTCCTGAATTCCCTTGTTTTCATTCATAAAGACTTCAAAGCGCCATCTTAGCTGTCGTAGCGTAGTCCTGTCGCAGTCTCCGCGGCGCGGCCGGCGCGTGAGCACGTTAGCGTACCTCCTCGTTGCACGTAACTTACGCGCGTAACTTATATAGTAACTTAACTGAAAGCTAAAGTTAGGTGTGGTGAAATTAAGTGAATTGGCTGTTTTCGGGTTGGAGATAATAAATTAAATTACATACAGTGCGAAATTTTCCGAAATCGAATGTGAATTTTTATGTCAAAATTTTTTGTGCAAAAAGTTTTTTAAGTGATTTAAATTATTAATGTGAGATGACTATCTTCATCAAGAAGTGATTACGAATAAAAGTTAAAATGAATTAACGACTGTACTAGAAATAGTTTAACTCTAAAGAATAACGACATCGACATCTCGAATCAAAGAAGCGAATCTAAACAGAATGCCCGACGAATCTCCCCAAAACCCATAACAATAACAATGCTCCGGCAATTTCACACTCCCTTCCTGATCACCAGCAAGTGATGCGTTGGATTACACTAGTGATCACCGCCCTGGTGATCATTTCGGTGATCAGTTTGGTCGCTGGGAGCCCGCGGCGCTGCGCGGGTCGCCTGGCCCGGGAGAGGCTGAAGGCAGCTGAAAAGATACGGGACAAGAGATACTTCCTACTGTGCTGCGCCCCGGCCTGTGCGCCGCGGAGGCCCCGGCCTCCCGTGTCTAGTACCAGATACCAGCCGTACCATAAGACCTGGTTCGGATTAAAGTATGGTACGTTAGAAATCTTTACTACATTTTTTTTCGACACTCTGATGACGTATTACGAGTGTTTAATTATTGTAGGAGAACCTAATATCATTATTACCAATTAGGTACCAGTTTGAGTAATCACAGAGTGCCAATACAGGATCTCGTATTGGAATACAATTTTATTTTAAACTTAACAAGACGGGTTACTCTAGCGTTGCGGCAATATATCGAACTATCGATAGTATTGTTGATAGTATCGTGACCTCAAAAAATAGTCACAATATCGATAGGCTTATCGATAGTATTGGTTCTATCTTCCATTTTCCGAAGAACTAGTAGACTCAGACATGTAAGAGAGCCGTATGGCCTACTTAAAAAATAAATTTTTAATTTTAATTTTCATGTAACATCTATGAATTTAATAAAACTCGTGTTCATCATACAAATGTTTGCCCCCATCGGGATTTGAACCCGAAACGTCTAGCTTCGTAATCAATACTAACTATAAGCCTACCCGGTCATCAAATAATTTAACTAAAGCCACAGAATAATTAGTGGCACTTCTAACGCCATTAAATTTTCGCGCCAATATGGCCCCTGCAGATTTATAGGCTGCGTCGGCGCATGTTTTCAAATAGGTAGGAAGCAATTATTTAGCCGCGCGTTTAATTATTCAATAGTAAATATAAATTATTAATACTCAAAGTACAGTTCGCAGCAGATATGTGCATATGTGCAAACAGTGACAGGCAAACAAGCAATCGGCTCATCTGATAGTAAGTGATCACCACCGCCTATAGCTACCTGCAATACCAAAGAGATTGCAGATACTACTTGTTATATGCTCTTAGAACTATTCCAGTACCACACACTCTTCCTTCTTCTACCACCCGCACTTCATACCAGCGCACACACACACACACACACACACACTCACACGCACACACACAGCCTTGCGTGAAAGATACCTTTTCTTTCTTTCCTTTACAATTTTGTTTTGTTTATTTTGGATTTTTATTTTCTTTTTGGCTTTATGTAATATTGTAAGTACTCAAGAATAATAAAATGTTTCAAAATGTCAACCGACTCGCTGGGTCCCAAGATACAGGCTCAGCCTAGTTTGGGGTCCATAGGATATTACCTACTGTATTTTTCGTATTTTGTTCTCAATAAACAATTTTCATTTCATTTTTTTTCCTTTTTACTTTGCCAACCCAGAGGGCTAAGATGGCAAATGCTGAGTCCGCTCGGTTTTTCACATGAAGTTTTTGTTATTTTTGTATATTGTTAACTGTAAGCATAAATATTTACTTTATGTAATAATAAACGCATATTCTATATTCTATTCTAATACCTCTTGTGCCAGTAATTGCACCGGCTGTCTTGCTCACCACGGCGGATCACAACAGCGTAAGCACTGCTGCTTAGCGGCAGGATTAGCGAGCAAGATGGTGGTAGCGATCCGGACGGACCTTGCACAAGGTCCTACCCACAAAATAATACAATACTATAGTACAATACAATAATATTCATAATACAAACAGGTTTATTCTCCTAATACGGGACTAGGGCAATTGTTCTAAATTGTCCCAAGATTTTTTTTTAATAGGCTTGTTGAGTGTCCCACTGCTGGGCAAAGACCTCTCTTCTTGACTTCCACAAGATATATTATTATTATATCATGGTATCTCACACTCTAAATAAAATTTCATACTGGTCACTTAATCTCAATATGAACGAGATCATCGGAACCGGGGCAGGGCTGTCCAAACCGTGACCTTTGCGATCGGGGCCGCTTCTGCGCGCGCGCAGGGTCAACGACCGCCGATTCAGTAATACTGCCAAATCTGATAAAATGCAGATATTTCGATACTACCGCATTTTGGAGCGGGAAAGGTTGAGTGAGGTGCGAGTATTGGAAAAAAAACATTCAATTTCAAGCCTATTAGAGGAAAATGCATTATGTGTAAATTTTAGAGGTCTGAGCATGATTTGAACTCGAAATCTATGCGATGTATTTGATGAACTGCCTGAGTTGTTATAATTAGGCACGCGCTTCCAATTTCTCAATTTCATAATTAAGCATCATCATTAGAAAGAAAGAAAAATATATATACTTAATGTATTTTTTTACTCAATTCAAGAATTTCTTCGGTAATAAAAATGAAACAGGCACTTTTGGAAGTTTGAACTTCTAATTTTATATAATTGTACACCTACTACAAATGCGTGAAAGTCGATTAAAACATAATGTGTATCATTAATATCATTATTTAAAATTATTAACGCGAACTTCCAAAATCGAAACATATCCTTGCAAGAAACAGTGTTTTATTACCGGAAAACTAATTGAAAATATAAAAAATCACATCATTACATTAAAAATGCTATATAATGAATGACAACACAAACAAAAATTAGGGTCATGGCAGGACTCGAACCTGCAACATCAGCCTTGCCTTGCATTCCGTGCCTTGCGTTTTTCCAGTTTCGCCACATTACCGCTGCCATACCCTGCGAATTTTTCAATGTGTTTCGTCTTTACGGTCATTACATTATTGATTTTTGTTTGGGAAAACCACCCTCTGTGGCATCTATGAGAAATTTAATCAAGTTATCTCATTAATTTAACTAAACGTGTAGTTTAATTTAATTTGAATGTAAAAAAATATCCAAAAAAAAAACGAAAATTAATAATTTCGATTACAAAAATCACCATCATTTATCCACAATATATAAAGAAACTGCGAATATTTCCAAACTCCGGTCTCATAGCGAGCACACCTTGTGTACGAAAATGTATATCTATTATCACAGTTATTGTTCTGACTAGTTTAGCGGCCAGCCTTCAAACTTTGAAGAGATGCGCCCGAGTCGATTGAATGTCTAAATTTGAATTCTAAATCCGATCCATTCATCAATAACGGGCCGCGTGGCGTCAGTTCCATGACTGGTTACTCTTTGAACCTCGTATCTTACCGTATTAAACAAATTCAAAAACAACCTTACGTTCAACAGAATATACTTTGTTTTGGAAATACGTAATTTCGTAAGATACGTGGTTTAGAAAGTAACAAGACAATAAGCTTTTAAGAAACATACCTAATGTTATCAACTGATATGTTTTGATGCTTGCGAATTGATTTGGGTTCCATTGCCAATTTCTTTAATGTATTTGATGTTAGTCGTGTGTTGCCATGGGTCTTTGATGTTTGAAGGTAGAGCCAGTAAGGAAACGTCGAGTTCCTACCAATGATATTATAATGCATGGATATATAATGTGTCATACTAAATGACCGTCGAAAAACGGACCAACATAAGAATACAGGTTGACGTCAATGTTACAAATGCAAATTATTACTTTACCATTTACGTCATACGGTGCCGAAACATGGACACTCACTGTAGGGCTGGTCCACAAATTTAAAGTTGCTCAACGTGCTATGGAAAGGGCTATGCTCGGAGTTTCTCTAAAAGATCGAATTCGTAATGAAGTGATCCGACAGAGAACCAAAGTTATCGACATAGCCCACCGCATCAGCACGCTGAAGTGGCAATGGGCCGTCCATACAACCCGAAGAACCGATAACCGTTGGGGTAGACGAGTTCTTGAGTGGAGACCACGGATCGGCAAACGTAGCGTGGGAGGTCCTCAGACTCGGTGGAGCGATGATCTTCGCAAGGCGGCTGGCAAGAGCTGAATGAGAGTGGTCGAGGTTCGTGCTCAGTGGCGTGCCATGGGAGAGGCCTATGCCCAGCAGTGGACGAACATAGGCTGATGATGATGATGATGATTTACAACTTAACGTCTAACTGCACAAAATAATAATTTAGTAAGTTTCGTTGCAAATAGGTTTTTTTTACAAAATAATAGTATTGACAGCAGCGCCGTCGGTCCGACAGGCTGACAGCGCGAGCGTTTGTCGATTTGTTGTACTTTTGTTCGACTTTTGATGCGGCCATATTTTAAACGCTGACTAGAAGTCCATTACTTATAGGTCAGTGCTGCAGTGGTTCCTAAAGTTATCGCCGTTTGTATGGAGAGTGCTTGGTACGGTCAGCCCCAAAAGTAGCTAAAAATTGTGTCTTAGTCGCTGTCAGTTATGTGAGAAACTCGAGCAAGTCTCATTTCATACGCCACCACGCCATTAGTTCAAGTAGCAAGCGGTCGTACTATATTAGATCCCGATGATACCTCATACAGTGGCGAAACGCGCGTCGATCGTGTGTTTAATGGTGGTGTGTAGTTGAGTCTGTGTGATATATGTTGTCTCGCGTGGAAGCGGAGGAGGGCGGGTTTTTGCATGAACATATACGTGTCGCACAGACGCAGCTAACTTGCACGAGCGCGGCACTGGTTTCGTGAAGTAGCAAGGTAATTTGTTCCAGTTTGTTGCCATCTATATGCTATATGTTTTAAATTTATATGACGCTGTGTAATAAAATTATATCCGTGGGAAAGTGAAATGGTTTTACATATAAATCTTCGTAATATATATTAATAATCGTTATGAAAGCTTGGCAATATGAAATAGATAAAGTATTAATGGGACTTCCTGCGAATTTGGGTTTTTGGAGCGGATTTCAAGATAAGGCGCGTGACGTATGCCAGTTTCTATAGTTTCTGCGCTTATCTTAAAGCAATAGGGTTTCAAATCGCTTGTATGGTTGTTCAGACGTCGCTAACGAAGTGCTATGATCTCATTAGTTAGTTATTATTATATTAATAGTCACGTGTGCTATTGGGTGACTATATTAGTGTCTTTCACAATTCGCTGGTGACCACAAGTAGCTGCAGACACATGACAACGACAATTCGACAATTTAATTCGACGAGTTTTTGGAATAAACGATTATAACGAATTATATCGCGTGTTAAGTTATTGTAATCGATTTTTTTTATACATTCAAATTAAATTTACATATATTATTTATTATAATATACATTAGCGGTGATGTGGCGAAACTGGCAAACGCAAGGCATGGAATGTTTATGTTGCAGGTTCGAGTCGTGCTATTACCCTAATTTTTCTTTGTGTTGTCATTAATTATATAACATTTTGTATCGCGTGTATTGCAGAGAATCTAATTCCAGACGTTGTGGATACGTAATGTAACCCTGTAATGCTCTTGTCATCTGACATAACGCACGCTTAGTATTAAAGTGACCCATTTCTGAATAATACACGTCCAAAAATATCACCTTAATTAAAAAACATAGGGTTTAATTTTGGGAAATATCAAATTCAGAATTGAGTCACTTTAATACTAAGCGTGCGATAAGTTAGTTTGGTGAAGTAGGAGACTGGTACCTTTTTGCGGGTGGTAGGACCTTGTGCAAGGTCCGTCCGGATCGCAACCACCATCTTGCTCGCTAATCCTGCCGCTAAGCAGCAGTGCTTGCACTGTTGTGTTCCTGCGTGGAGAGCAAGACAGCCGGTGTAATTACTGGCACAAGAGGCCATCTTAGCCCTCTGGGTTGGCAACGCATCTGCAATCTTCTTGGTGTTGCGGGTGTCTATAGGCGGTGGTAATTACTTACCATCAGGTGACCCACTTGCTTGTTTTCCTTCCTATTTTATAAAAAAAAAAGGTAGCTGGAAGAGATTCCTTACAGGAATATGCTCGCTTATGTAACGTTAGGTACCGTGTTTTATGTAGGTACAGTCAAGGAAATTGAAACACGTACCACCGTAGAACCTAGTCGAAGAGACATACGCATGACATTTGTATGACATAGCCTGGCGTTTAACGCGTCGCGTCATTGCGATAGGGTTCTAAGGTGGTACGTGAATATATTGCCCCTACTGTACCTACAATAAAGTATTTACTTACTTGCTTGCTTATCGCACCCTTAGAATTAAAGCGGCTCAATTCTGAATATGATATTACCCAAAATTAAACCTTATGTCTTTTAATTAAGGTGATATTTTGGCACGTGTATTATTCAGAAATGGGTCAGTTTAATTCTAAGCGTGCGTTATATCCTACAAATAACATCATTCTGTAGATGCTAGTAGACTTAAGTTATTGCGGACAAGAAACATCTCTCCGTATCAAAGTTAAGCGCAAAATAGACGGATACTAACGAGTGATAATCACTGGGTTAACGCAGATGCCAGTGAAGACATTAATCTGTTAAATAAACACACCTATTTGCTGTTCCTAGAGAAATTTATGTCTATCTGGAACATTTGCGTCTGTAACGGGTATCTGAGATTTACATGTCAGAAGTATTTATGACTTATGACAGAAATATCGGTTTATTCTTACTTATTCCTTCTTTCATAAATAGTAAAGCTCGCCTGCAGTAGGTGTAGATGCTCATATGACTGCGCCTGCGCTAAGAATGCCCTTTGCTTCTAAGTTTCTGCCATACTGTTAAGATTAAAAAATAGCCTTAGGTGTGCATGAAGAGTTGGCGTTATTTTACAAAAATACAAAACAAATGAATATAGATGATTTCTTTATGTTTCTGACTCTGAAAACGTTATCAAAATTCATTATGTTTAAAAAGAAAAAAGGGGAGCATTTCTTGAATAGCACTTTTAATTAACATTATCATTTATTGCTTGAGTTGCACTATCCTTTGATTAACTGATATTTTCACTGATGAAGTGCGATAGCATATATTTGGTAAACTTATGTGGTAATAGCGAGATTTCCTGTCTGGTATTGTAAACTGTTAAGTCTACTCCCATCTTGGGTGATGCAGTAATCAAAGCAGATCTTAATTCCGCCCCACATTATGCAAGTCGTGAATTATCGGATCGATCCCGTTGAGCCGTCGCACCGGTTTACCAGACGGGTCTTCGGTCCCGTTCCCGGCGTATCTAAATAAATACAGTTGTGACATCTGCAACGATACTCTTTATGGAAAATGGCGTAAGAAAATTAATTTATAAAATAAAACTTGGCTGGATGACATCGCTTTTAGGTGGAGGAAAACATTGGAAATATATCTAGTACCCACTAGGTTGTAATAATCTGACGGACAGCAGTAGGTCTACATAAACGAATTGGAACAAATTACCTGGCTACTCCAAAACAGCTGCTGTGCGGCATATATATTTTTCATGCAAAAATCCACCCTTCTCTACTTCCACATGAAACAAATACATATCCATCACATCAACTCACTCAACTCTTTAACCAACGCCAATTAACACCTCATCTACACGATCTGAGTGTCCATCAACAGTCTAGGATCACGACACGCCGAGACCATAGCTTGAATGTTTTTTTCATCAAGACTAAGGGAAATGCCTATAATCGGCATCATACTTACGTTATGTCATGAACATGAGACCTGAAAAGGGCTCTAAACATCGGAAATTAGATTTGTTACAATACACGCGATATAAACCTTTTAAATTGTTTTATTTCAATACCCAGTAACATTGTTTTGTATTGGTAGAGTCACACAGGGGTACTACAACATTCTCGCAAAATATAGACGTGAAGTAGCTTAGTCCGACTGCCTTTTGTGCGCTAAATGACTCAATCCGAAGACCCGAGTGGGGTGGGGTTTGGGCTTTAGTTCATCAACAGATCAGTAACTCTTTTGGGGTTGGTGATTCTCATCAGTTGCCCCTTATGCTCGGTTTCCTCCCTCTTCCATACAAACCAAAGTAATGATAATTACTGTTTGAAACACCAACGTACCACCTAACCGTTCTAGTTCAAAATCATCTCCTAACAAATGGAGTTATTCTCCAATCTCGATCCATCAGCATTGAAATTAATTCGAGTCGAGTTAATGGCGATCAAAATGGGCTATTAATTATTTTGACGCGTCTCTACCAGATTTAATCTAACCGCCATCAATCAAGAAGTTATGTAGATTACTCAAAGTCGTGGCTTCTAAATATTTTTGTTGTCGGCTACTAGATTTGGTACTGACTACTCGAGAAGTTGCCCGTTTCCGATCAATCATCCGAAAAGTACTTGCGTATCTACATGCAGCCACGTTAATTTTGGGGAACTGTAACCCTGTTCCAATAAGTTATCACTGTGACATTCAGCTGGTTAAGCTATGTGTTGTCAGTTAGTGATGAAGCTATAGTAAAGTAAATGATTAAAATACCAAACGAATCACCTCACATGTCGAAGCTTGCAGTTAAGATGTGAGATGTTAGTCAACTTATTTAGTCCCTAGCATGGATTTAAAAAGAATGCATTCTATTCTCAATTACAAATTTCAATAAAATAATAGTAATAGGATTCCCATTAATAGTATTAGGATACCCAAGTCTTGCATAACTTTCCTGTACTTTTTTCCATTGCATATTATAATTTCATTTAATCATCCCACTCCGTTTCTTCACTTTGAATTGGCACAATCGTCCCCTCAACTCATTATGAAATGAACTGATCGAGTTCATTGCCATAAAAAAACAAACAAGCCCAAATTCGTCAAAGTAGGTACCTACTTCATTACCATAAGTAACGTTTCTATTTGCGTAATTTTCCTACATAGTTTTTTCTCCGTTCTAAAATCAGCCAGCATTAAATCCAACCAGCCAATTCCCCAAGGTGTTTTCAAACGCGCTTGCTATGTGCTCAAGCGCATAAATCAAGTGTGTTTAGTCGTTCATGTCACTAGGGATCACGGCTAGCCGATAATGCGGTAGTAGAACGACGCCGAATCATCAATCTCTTTTGTTTGTACGATGATCATGTATAGGATTGTTCTATTAGTCAGAAACAGCGAGATTGTCCACTTTTAATCGAGGCAATTTGGGAAGAAAACCTAGTATTTTTTTATACCATTCATCCAATTATTTTGTCCAAACAGCAAAAAACTTAGCCGACCATTGCAGAGGGAACTGAGAGAAATTGTCTATGATCGAAAGGGATAGATAATTATATCAAATTCATAGTGCATTCTTATATGCCTCCCTTTCGGAAAATGACACTTTCTCGCCGGTTCCGTTTTCAATGGTGACACATGTCTTCGATTGTCCATCGCAATCAGGCATGCGGCGCTACCTATTAGACCCTTGCAACTTTAGAGAATTCATGCGCGCGAAGTCGACCCTGCATGTAAATTTTAATACCCTCTTTAAAGACCCCAATGTCGTACCTTACCAGAGACCTTATTTCACAACCAAAGAGACCTCGAAAAGAAAGCTCTTTTGAACAGAACAGTACGTGACCATTGTGATACCGCCTTTTTAAGATAAATTCCCTGTTGACGGCGAGCGGTGTGATGGTAGAAAGTGATAAATAATGGTGAATTGATATAAGGTCTCCTGGATTTGTCCTACATTTATTATGTTATAATCTCTATTGTATCATTGAGTTCATGAACTTGAAATTTCATTGCATTAACCTAATATCGCCTAGCCTCCCTTATTATAATTGTATTTCTTGTGACGTTACATGATGTGACCTGTGATGTAAACATTTTTGACACTAGAGCACGGGTCCGAATTTCAAGCTCCAAAGTATGAAATATTGGTATCGTCTGTCACATGCTTGTAAAGGAGCATACGAGTACGCCTTTTGTCTAGCCGTACTAAAACAAAAGTTGCAATTTAAATGTCCACAAAAAGTACTCCAGCATCAAGTTATACCTTCAATTCACGTAATAGTGATGCATTTGTTTCGAATGGCTACGTTTTGACGTGGAATAGAACATGGAATGAATGATTATCCAGCCAGCAACACGACTCCGAGTCCTCATTCATCATCAGAGAAAGTCCAAACAAAAAGCGATCTATGTCACGGACCCTACAATCGTGGACAATGGATGATGTCCATGTAACCTTTAAGCTATTGTAGTAGAGTAGGGTTTGGCGTGGATGATGGACTGTCAGGGAACAATGAATAGTTGTCCTGACGAGTCAATCGGGACGCAAATAAAGTTGAGACACATGTAGCTAACGGCGTAGCGATTTACGAAGAAACGGCAATACTAGTCTACTGTAGTGACAGCATGATATCCAAACCAAACACTAAGATGAATTGAATATAATTATTATTATAATGGAAGTCATCACTTTCCCATTTAGGTTGGTAAGTTGAACAACCAGCAAACGCGTTTAATCGGGGAGACAAAATAGTCCTGAAATCAATTAATTGTAAATAAAATACCTTCTCAAAGATTTGGAACTCCAATATTATTCTATCAATGATTGCAAAGATTCTAGATGTCAATACTTCCTGTGATTCTGAACATGTTTTGAAGATGTTGCGATAGCAATATTCGCTTTTGCCAAGTTGTTTGTACTCGGTAAACTTTTTACGGCTAACTTCATGCGTCATTCGCAAATCATCAATAGGTGATCATTGGTCATTGTGATCGGTTTTGGGCCTAAGTGATCTATGTCGTTTATCATTGACGGTGTCTACCCACGCTTTGTCTGTTAGCGATACTTCTCGACTATTAATCGGTTCTTACGAAGCTCTGATGAATTCTAATTGACAAAAAAACGTAATACTGTTACATACCTTTTTTTTAATGCTGGAGATTTATAAAATATTGGCACTGGACAGAATCAAAGTGATTAAAAATATTAGCATACACCTACCATTTTAGTCGTACGGACGTGACGTATTTCGGATTTTTTTTCACAAAATGTGTCATACTCGTAATACCCGTGGATTTGGATTCCACTGTAGATAGAAACCACGTTGAAACTAGACATCTTGTAAGACCAAGGATGCAAGGTGCTGTAGTTGAGTTTTTTAATAAATGACTTAGTTAACATCGAAAAGAGGCACTGATAGTATTAAATATTTATGCAATTAAGTAATACAATTGTTGAAGAATGTTGAAGGAGAAAATGGTAGGACATTTGTTACGATGCTGTGAACTATTACAAAACAAAGATAGAAAGATGGAGACCAAGATAAAAGTGTAGTTGTTTCTTACACCAAATTTAAGAAAGTAGAGGTCGTGTCATGCCAGGAGGTAAAGGAACTCGCGTTGAAAAGAAAGAACTGGTTGGAACTGCACCAGCAAGAGACAAACTCTTAAATACGGAATAAATAATCAAAAGAATCATTTTAAATGATAACCCTGACACTCTCTCGGTGTGTTCCGGTGCTTACCCCGGCGATCCTTTCCAGACAGACGTGTCCGGCGAACCGTGACCTTAAGGTCACGGCGTTTTGTACCGTAATACCTCAACCGGTAATTACCGGTAGGGTAATTTTACCGGCTATAGCCAAGGGTTGCTGTAATTGTTTATGGAAGTGGGTCAGCTGGTCGAAAACGTGTCTTATTGGACTGCTTTTAGGGTTCCGTAGTGAAACTAAAAACCCTTATGGTTTTGCTATGTCTGTCCATCTTTCTGTCTGTCTGTATACCACACACACTTACTTTTTAAACCATAAAACTTACAAAACTAACTGGAAGAGATCCCTTAATGGGATAAGTTTGCCTTTCGTACATCACTGTACGTCTTTTTGTCGTTTTTGTTTTTTGTACAATAAAGAATTTACACACATTAAAATACATGTAGATATCTACGCAACACACAAAGACCCAAAACATTTCTAAGGTTATCTTCCATACATGCAAAAGGGTATTTTATCTACAATATTGTGTGAGTTGTCGTTAGATAGCTTATAGGACAACCGTACGAACTAAGCAGGTTGCTACTTCACGTAAGTACGAGTATATTGTGGGAGTGTGGTACTACTACAGATGACCTGAGGTAATATCACTAACAGAGCACTGAAACACTACAAATTGCAAGAAATGATTGCAATACCGGTATTTTTAGTGTAAACAAATACCGGGATCCCGGGATTGGTGATATTAAAACTAACGGTATTGCAATCCCTAATTGCAAGGAATTAGTTAAAGTATATAAGCGTGCACTAAGAGAAAGCTCTGTAAAGTCACAAAACTGCTATCCTGTTATGAAAAAATTGTTCTTAAATTGTTCTAAAAGATGCATATAAGTCAGGATTTAGGGCGTTCCGTCCAAAGATTTACTAAAGAATAATTTGTGCCTTGATTTATGAATGTAAGCCAATACGTTAAATCAACGCAAGTTTGTTGATAGTCCTGATATATTAGGGAAAAAATAAAAGTGTGTAGAACTACGCATGCGCCAGGAGCGATGAGCGGAGCGTTAAATGAAAAAAAATAGGTTTTGACAGGACCACCGCGGGTCAATGGACGGAATTACTAATATTTTGACGAAGGCCAAATTGAGGGTCGATAAAATTATAAGAGGCATACAATTGTTGTAATAGGCGAAGAATAGATGAATTAAAGGTGAGATAGGTACCAAAAAGAAAGATTCTGTGCAGGGTCAATTCAATTGCCCGATCGATCGTGTCGTTATTGTTCACTAGTTTTAAGAAAGAAAGAAAGAAAGAAGGAAAGTTTATTCGCAAGAGACATGGTAACATAAAAACAGACGTTATGCAAATAAAATATGACCTACATATATCGCCAACAACATCGGCATGCAAATTTTTTTTCATAATTAATTAACTAAAATAAATTTATCATTCAACTATTATTAAATTACATTATTACATTACATTATTAAATTACATTATTGAATTACATTATTTAATTCCATTATTTAGTTTAGTATTAAGAATTTGGGTCTGTACTGATTGAAAAAATATGTAAACAGTATTTATTGTTTTTATTAATATACTAGCGACCCGCCCCGGCTTCGCACGGGTACAATCAATTTTAAGACTCATTTTTCTACACCTTCGGTTACATTGTTCAAATTTTACCAAGGATCCCTAATTTTTTTCAAAATGAAATGTAGCCTATGTCAAATTGGAAGAATGTAGCATTCTATTGGTGAAAGAATTTTTTAAATCGGCCCAGTACTTTTTGAGCCTATTCATTACAAACATACAAACATACAAAAATAGGTACAAATCTTTCCTCTTTATAATATTAGTGTAGAAGTAGGTTTAGTAGTCCTTTGGTTAGTATTTTCTATTTCCAATATTTAGGTAGTTGCCGTCCATGTGGCGTACGTTTTATCCATCCTGTAAATATGTAGATATATTTACCTTTTTTAGCATTTGTGTGATGCTTGGGACGACTTGTTTAGTGTCGTTTGGTGATACCTTTATTTAAATTAAGACGGAGCTTTTTATTGACTTCATTCAAGCCCATTTTTTGTCTTCTCGTGTTGTAAAGAATTCCAGTTAACTTATTGTATGAACTGCTGCAGGTTTTTAAATAATTAATAGATTCAGGCGTTACTTTGCGGAGGTCCATTTCAACAAACTGGAATAAATTACCTTGCTACTCCGCGAAACCAGTGCCGTGCTCGTGCAAGTTCCCTGCATCTGTGCAACATTGTTGTACGCCATTCGTTTAAGTAGCGAACGGTCGTACTGTTAGATCCCGATGGTGCCTCGTACAGAAGCGAAACGCGCATCTATCGTGTTGTTTAGTATTTAGTGGTGGAGTAGTTGAGTCTGTGTGATATATGTTGTTTCGTGTGGAAGCGGAGGAGGGTGGGTTTTTGCATGCACATATATGTATCGCACAGACGCAGCTAACTTGCACGAGCACGGCACTGGTTTCGCGGAGTAGCAAGGTAATTTGTTCCACTTTGTTAAGGTTTTTAATTTAAACCTCACAAAAATGAAGAATTTTTATGAAATTGGATCCAGCTCAATCTTCATATTTTGTCGCACATGCAGTTATTAATTCAAAGTGTCGGCAGTGCATAAAATTGCAATAAAACGGCGTGAAATTTGCAAGTTTATCAGCCACCATCAGTTATCGGTATCCAATCTAACCGATATGGTAAATTCATTAAACACTTACAGTGCCCATAATATTAAAAACGTATAGCGTATGGCTCCTTCTGCAGCCTCAGGTTTTTCAAAGCGCTGGCGAAACGTGGAGTTTTTAAAAATCTGACTCTACAGTGATATAATTAAGGCCCCTTCCACCGACCACGACCACGCCTCTCTCCTCACCCCCGTTCCTATTGTACCTATTTCCCGGTTTGTAAAAATAGTAAAAAACTATTCCTATATTGTACTGTAAATCAACCTTCTGCCCTTCATATTTATATATTATGCCTAACGTGACCATACGTCCCGGTTTGGACGGGGCAGTCCCGGTTTCAGGCAGTCTGTCCCGGTGTCCCTAGAAGCCAACATAGTCCCGGTTTTGCAAGCAGACCCAACGATAGTTTAAAATTATTTTTTCCGCTCGAAATGCGTGGCCCGACGCGCCACTACTGGGGGCTTAGTAAGTCATGCCATGCCAACTTAAATATTTTGTATTCCATCTTCTATAATGAAATACTTGTAAAATACTAAAAACTTTTTTTTTATGTGTCCCCGTGTGACAAAATAAATAAATGGTCACGTTAATTATGCCCTTCTGGTGCCAGGAAGGTAAAAAGATTTAAGTTTTCGTAATATTCCGATAAAAAATGCATGCGTAAATAATAAATGCAGTTACAAAAACATAAGGGGTGAGAGAGGGGAGGGATGTTTTTTTTTAGTACTTACATAAATTAAAATGCAATTTCGAGAAATGCGACATTATTTTTCACGTAATTTTTTCGTAGCCAAACTGATAGTTTGTTTTTCACACGAACTTTTTATCGAAAACTATAAACGTTATAAATCTGAAATTTAACACACATACATTTTTATTCCACTCCAAATACCGTTAATTTCCGGACAATTTTGTTTTATAATTGATTAAAAAGTGTTATGGTTAGGTACTGTAAAATATGGTTAGTATTCGGTTTCACAGCATTTTAGGACGGAGAAGCCTTAATCTTTAAGGCTAAAAGTGTTAAAAGTCGCATTAATGATTATGCAAAGTTCCTATTAAAATTTGCGAAGTTCCTTACGAGGCGGCTCTGTGATTGATTATTGAAAATACGGCCGATATCGATCAGTATGCCCGGGCGTGGCTGTTGCGGCGATGCCACGGTGCTTTGTTTTTGTTGCGTGCCTGCGCGCGCGCCGGCGGGTTCTGTATTTATGGAATTTTCGGCTTTTCTACAGGCTATTAATAAGGGTTATTTTTGTTTTTTTTATTAAATAGTGAATCAATACCTGATTGGAAGTAAATAAGAATCTTTTAATGTTCATATTGTAGGAAATAAATGCGCAGGAGTTCTTAGCGTCTTAATTGTTTTAAACTTTCGCGATTTTCACACATATTTATAACGTTATCGGGAATTTAACGCGATTAAAGTATACAACATCCATGCATGTAACATGCATGCATGGATGTGCATGTGCATATTGTAACATGGCCAAAACGTCGAGGTAAATTAACAATATACTTTAATCGCGTTAAAGTTCTTAGCGTCTTATCTGCTCCGACATATCCTACGCCAGCGATACTCAAAGTGTGCTCCGCGGAGCCCTTGGGTTCCGCAAAGCCTCTGATAGCCGCAAATACTGGTTATAATGAGAAGAAAAAATCTGAAATACTCCTCTTCTCTTTGGATGATAGTTCAACACTGTTTTTTATTTAGGGGCTCCGTCAAATAGTTCGCTTTCCAAAAGGGTTCCGTCAGAAATAAAGTTTGAGAACCGTTGTCCTACGCTAACGGTACTTTAAGGAACCCTGAGTATGCAAATTCGCGACAGCTTCGCGACACGGGCCCGAGTAATTAGAAAGTATCAAATGTCAATGCTGTCGTGTGGGACCCAATAATTTGCAGCGTTTATCTCTCATATAAGTCGCTTGTAGTTAAGATGTCGTTTAAAAAGGACACAGTTTCACTTCAGTGACACTTTAGATCGGTACCTAAGGCGTTGCTTTTAAAGTCTACGTTGGATATGGAAGATTTTCTTTTAAAATGTCAATACTTATTTTGTAGTACGCGCACGCGCTAGGACGTGAGATGGCATTCGGCTAGAATACAGATTAGAATAGCTTTGTCGGTGTAAAATTTATCGCGATTTTCACGAGAAAGCTTCGCTTGCGACTACGATTTTTTTTTCAATGCGTAAAATTTGTTCATCAGTTGGTACGTACTTATCATCCAAAATAAATCAAAGCTGTAAATAGAAGCGGTAATTAACAATTTGTTGCTTTGATAAACAATAGTTTTGCGGGTCAATTCTCGCGTCAGTAGAGATGAAGTCACACTCGAGATAAGCCAAAGAGAGCTGTCAAATTCCTTCAAAATCTGTCATATTTTGCACACATCTCGAACGTCAGATGAATCTCCAGAGCGCCAGAATTGGGGGCTTGATCACATGTCATTCAAAGTCAAAGTTAAAATAACTTGATTCACATAAGGCTTACTGTAAGCACTTAGGAATGTCAGGTTTTCTACCGGTTCGAAAAAACCTCTGATAAAAATAATCTAATGGCCACGGAACCCTACTCTTAGTATGGCCCGACATGCTCTTGCCCTGGTTTTTATTTTTCGAATAGAGTATGTGAAAGTTAATCTGTCAGGTGGTTCTTTGGACTCGCCTTGTTTTTGGCAACACTAAGTCTGACTGGTGGCCAAAATTGTAACTAATTTGTCTACATACTATCTTGACATTATTGTTAGACGGTGGCGCCACGCTGACCGGCAAATGTTACTTTGTCCCTGTATAAGGTTTTGTACTACAACAATAAGGCCGTGTGACAAATGGTATTTCGAAATGACTTATTTCCATTTCAATGTAATTTCGAATTTGAATCTTCTGACTCCAACGTTAGAGTGTATAATTTTAGCGACGTCGGAATGGAGACGAGGCCTTTTTAATTAATTTCTAAGTGTTGTGAAACGCCTATTCTTTGTAAAGTCAACTCGGTGACTTTTAAAAAATATGCAGAGGAACACGAAGCTCGGAAAGAATGTTTTGGAATTGTTTTTATCGCTTGTATTGTAACAAATCTAATTCCCGACGTTTCTTGTAACATTACTATAGCTGTATTTTCACTTATTTTTCCTAGTCAAATCTCACTTTCGTTCATGTCATCATGTCTACTAGTTCAGTAGGACCCTTCTTTATGCTAAAATTTAATTTAGTTTCAGCATCATTATAGGGTCCCACCGAAAATCAGTATGCTGAGTGAAGCCCTTTCTGGTTCAACTCATTACGATATGTTTGTGCGCTTGATTTCTAGGTATTTTGCCCGTCATTTTTATGTTTATATGTTTATGGAATAGTCCCAAATAAAAGTTTTTCTTTCCTTCTTCTTTCTGAAGAATATTTGTCGTTGTTGTCGCATTTTTGTAAAAACACTGACGTTGAATTTGGGTTCAAACCGCAATTAGGTTCGCAAGTGTCTTTCCTGTGGACAGCAATTATGGGTCTATAGTGCATACTTTTTGGTCATGTCTACAACT
Organism: Ditula angustiorana; assembly: GCA_963691745.1. Taxonomy (NCBI): domain Eukaryota; kingdom Metazoa; phylum Arthropoda; class Insecta; order Lepidoptera; family Tortricidae; genus Ditula; species Ditula angustiorana. The sequence goes on from OY829473.1 coordinate 1,306,363, forward strand.
GCATGTACGGTGTCTAGGGTAGTTTCAGCCTATTCAAAGAAAACATAAATCGTATAAAACTTTTTATCACAGAAGAGACAACTTTTGTTCAAATAAAATGATTGATTCTTTCGACGGTGTTAGCGTGCGGAGAAGAGCTTGGGTACTGGTTGAAATTAATTGTAATATTGACTTCCTCATGCATTTGTTTCGATCAAAATCACAGAATCAATCAAATACACTTCGCGAATTAAAACTTTCTCCATGCCGTATAAAACAGCCATTAAGCAATTACATTCTTTGGCGTACAATCCTAATTGCTGCAAATTATGAGGAAGCGAAACTGTTACAAACCGTTAGCACAATTTGTTGAGTTCGTGATGGAACCTCTGGATAAATGTTGACAGTATTTTAGTATGACCAATCCCGGGATTCCGGTATTGTGCATACTGAAATTACAGGGGTAACAATCCTATTAAATATATAGACCAAAGAAAATGTATGAAAAAAGGAAATAGAATTTCAAAACATGTCAAGCTCTATTTTTAATTATAAGTCAGGGTCATGCGGTGGCGTGACCGTGGTGGTGTTCCTAGTGCATTAGTGCGATAGGTCCCTAAGTTGTAAGCTGAACTAACCAGACCGATTGGCAGTCTGTGGTATTAGAGACCGTAAAATAGCCTATAGGTAGCTGGAAGCTAGGTGCTTCAAGTATTAACAAAATCATCCAAAACCGTGTATCGTCCTTTATTAGTCTCAGCCACATCCCGCTATTCGGTTCCCGCGTGCCTCAATTCATTCCAGGTCCAAGTCAATTGAGCTTTTTGCAATTAAAATGTGAGATGCCTGCGAACATCCTGAAGCTTTAAGTTCGACAAGAATTCGATTGTGCCGTCATTCTGACAGTCCTTCAGTACTTGACCGGTTGAGAACTGCCAAAAGTTCTCACATTAAACAATGGCATATTTACCTCAAGTTTTGTGGACTATAGTTACTATTGATAATATGTAATGCGATTATTGTGAAGTGTATTATACAATCATTATCAAAACTGTTCACGACGATGTGATGATGACTCTTAATGCATCTGCAATTTTGTTTTGTTCCGGAAATGAGCGTGAGAAAAGTAAACCATTTATTAAGTGAGCTTGTATAGTACGGAAACAGTAAAAAAAAATTGATTTGTGGGCCTCTATAGGACAAAATAAACATCGTGTTACCTGTAAATCTGTTAATAATATACCATTAAGATTGTTACGGATTTAATTAGAAATGACTTCCATTCACAATAACACAATATTTTTCAATTGACAATTCGATCATGACAAATCAAATCTTCTTTTATAAAACTCGGCCATAGACAATTACAATATCCTAAGTAAAGAGGTACTAAATCATATTACCTATTTCTAACACACCTCCTTGATTTAGTATCTCTTTCAAAACTCAACTCAATCTTAACATGTTATTCATTTTATTTAAAATAAAATCTTTTTAACATCCTTTAATACCTAGTAACTCTCTAAATTTTTGAAACTTTACCTTGCCAAGAGATTTTGTTAAAATATCAGCGATCTGATTTTCAGTTGAAATTTTTTTGACACTAATTACACCTTTTTTCTCATAATCGTATACAAAATGATAACTAATATCAATGTGTTTAGAATTCTTGGAGAACTTGCCATTTTTCGCTAAACCAATAGCGCCTGTGTTATCTTCATAAATGCTTACACTGTCCTTTATTTTTACATCGAGGTCACTTAACACTCCTCTTATTGGTAACACCTCCTCAACACAATCAGCTAATGCATAATACTCAGCATGCGTACTAGCTCTAGAAACAATCTTCTGTTTACATGATCTCCACATCACTACATTTCCAAACACTTTGATCACTATTCCGCTTGTGGACTTTCTATCCTGTGTATCTGCTGCCCAATCAGCGTCTACAAATGCATTCATTATCTCATTATACTCTGTCCCATAGCACAGCTTCAAATTCTTAGTATGGTATAAATATTTCAGCACTCGCAAAGCATATTTGTAATGCGTTTCATCGTGACTCTTTTGAAATCTGCTCATATAATTTACTGAATATGCTACATCTGGACGTGTTCCGTTTGCCACATATAAAAGAGCTCCTATTAAATTCCTGTATTTTAATTTTTCATTTACTTTATCTGCAGGCTCTAATCTCAGATTTATTTCCATAGGCGTGTCAAATCCTTTTGAGTCTTTAATATTGTATTTCTCAGCCAAACTTTCAATATATTGCTCTTGACTTAAAACCATCTTCTTTTCTTCCGGATTATAGTCAATATTGATTCCTAAATACTGTTTCACATATCCTAGATCTTTCATACGAAACCTATTACTTAACATTTCTTTTACTTTCGTAATGCATGTCTTATCTTCACCAACAATCAATAAATCATCGACATATATAATAATATATACCTTTGCGTCGTTTATATATCCTGTATATAGACAATAGTCATATGCAGATCTTTTAAGATTAATACTGCAAAAGAAATCATTAATGCATTCATACCAATCTCGTGGACTTTCTCTTAGTCCATACAGTGCCTTTTTTAGTAGACAAATTTTTCCTGGTAGAATATCATAACCATCTGGTGGTTGAATGTACACTTCAGACTTGATGGTCCCATTCAAAAATGTAGTTTCTACGTCCATCTGTTCAATAAACCATCCACGTTCACAAGCAATTGATAATAGCACTTTAAGAGTAGTCATCCTAGCAACAGGTGAATATATTTCTTCATTCTCTTCATACATCTGTTGAAAGCCTCTCGCTACTACTCTGGCTTTATATATTCCGTTCGATTTAATTGTGTAGATCCATTTTACTTCTATTATTTCTTTGTCCGTTGGTTCATCTACAATCTCCCATGTTTCATTCTTTTCCAAACTGTTTATCTCTGACTGCATAGCATTTTTCCATTTTGTTGATTCAGAACTATTTATTGCCTCTTCATAATTTTCTGGTACATTCGCATTACACATATTCACATAAATTACATAGTCTTTATACTTTTCTGGTACCTTTCTAGTTCTCTGTGGTCTTCCATATTCCATCACTTCTCTAGTTTCTTCAGTTTCATTTCGATCTATATCTTCAACGGTTTCTTCAAATATCTCATTATTTTCTCCTTTATCTTCCTCATGACTATTATTTTCAATTACTTTTGCTGTCTCTTCTATAAATGTTACATGTCTGCTTTCAGTTATTTTATTTTCCACCAATACTTTATATCCTGTATCTGAATAGCCTACTAAAATCCCTTTTACAGCTTTTGGGATTAACTTTGAAGTTCGTTTAACTTCAGGGATTCTCACAAATACTTTGGTTCCTATAATCCTCATTTTTGACACATCTGGTTTTCTTCCAATAAATATTTCATATGGTGTTCTTTTTATTGCTGTATTTGTTAATAATCTGTTTCCAATATACACTGCTGTTTCCACAAACATCGGCCAGTACTTTTTGTCGATATTTGCTTCTGATATTAGACATCTCGCTCTGTCCATAATCGTTCTGTTGAATCTCTCTGCAACACCATTTAATTCATGAGTATAACCTGGACATGGATTTATGTATATCCCCTTTTCTCTGGCTAATCTGTAAAAGTCTCCATTTATGTATTCTCTACCATTGTCACATCGCAGTTCTTTTATTCTTTTCCCCGTCATGTTTTCAACTAAATTCATGTATGACACAAAACACTCAAACACTTCACTTTTATATTTAATGCAATACACTTTCGCAATTCTACTATAATCGTCTATAAAAGATACGAAGTAACGTTCACCTTTACACCCTGTAGGATTTAATGGACCATTGACATCAGTGTGTACTATTTCTAAAATATCACTAGCACGTCGACGATTATTTTCAAAAGGTAAATTATACATTTTATTAGTTAAACAAATCTCACACTGTATATGTTCATTTTCTATCTTTTCAGGTAAACCGTTCAATAGTTTAAGTTGACACATTTTATTTAAGTTAATGAAATTAGTGTGTCCAAGAATTCTATGCCACTTTTCTTTTTCAGTCATGTTACATGTTGCATACGATTTTACAAAAGTTTTACCTACCTTTCCAGTTAAAATAAACAATTTATTTTTACGTTCAGCTACCGCTAACAAATCGTTACTAGACCCATTATATATTTTAGCTCCATAATCGTCGAATATTACATAATTGTTGAGCGTCGTAATCGACGATACACTTAACAAGTTCTGTTTCATGCTTGGTACATAATATACATTCCTAACAGTTGTTTTAACCCATTTTCCGTTTACATGAAAGAACATTAAAACATTTCCTATTTTGTTAGCTTTCAGTGGAAAACCATCTCCTACTTTAATATCAATCGGACTATCCAAGTTTATAAAATCTGTATAATATTCATCATTGTTTATTATATGATCAGAACAGCCACTATCTAATAACCATGTTAAATTGTCATTATTAGTGCAATCTTCACTCACCAGATCCCTCGTAGAAGCCATCACCTCAACATTAAATGAATTCGGATCTCTGGTACCGTCGTGTGCTGGATTAAAATAACATTCTCGCGTCATACCTCGTGTTCCGCTTCTTCCTTGGAAATAATTTCTTCCTCGAAAATTACCTCTACCTCTTGTCATATTCACATTTCCTCTTGTGCCTCTATAGTTCTGTCCTCTCCAGTTATAATTTCCTCGCATGTTACTATTCCCTCTAAAATTGTAATTTCCACGCCACCTTGGTACATTCTGATAGTGTTCTCCTTTTCTCGGGCAATCTCTTTGGAAATGTCCGGGCTGATTGCATTCATAACAGCTATATCGACTTTGCATTTGTCTATTCTGAATGTTAAATGTCTCTATTACTTTAACACCGCTATCTTCCTTTTTTTTATAATCCAAGAGAAGTTTGGACTTGACATATTCAACCTTATTCAAGTCAGGTAATGCGTCCACAATATCTACTGTATGTGCATAACTTTCTGGCAGGCATAATAACAAATGGTTCAATTTATCCTCTTCAGTCATTTTTTCTCCGGCATTTTTTAATTCATTAACAGTTTTTTCAAAAATATTTAAAAATTCTGTAGGATTCATGCCTTCCCCCATTTTTAGTTTTAACAGTTTTCGCTTGCACAGTAATTTATTAGCACTCGACTGCGCCTGATATATCGTGTCAAATTTTTCAATCATTCTCGCCGCATCTTCTTCTGATATAATTATTTCTAGCTGACTGTCACTCACGCTATTAACGATATAATTCTTTGCTTTTAAATTCATTTGTATCCAGTCGGATTCTGTTATATTTTCCGGCTTAATTTTATTTAAAGCTTCGTGACATCCCTTCATCTCTAATAATAATTTCAGTCTATATTTCCATTTTTCGTAATTTATTCCATCGAATATTTGTAACGTTGACTCTTCTTTCATTGTTGACATTTTTAAAAATTTATTACCTTATTTCTTCGAACTATTATTTCAGTCTTATTTAATCAACACGTGGCATTTTTTTCCAGTCGCTCTGCTACCATGTTAATAATATACCATTAAGATTGTTACGGATTTAATTAGAAATGACTTCCATTCACAATAACACAATATTTTTCAATTGACAATTCGATCATGACAAATCAAATCTTCTTTTATAAAACTCGGCCATAGACAATTACAATATCCTAAGTAAAGAGGTACTAAATCATATTACCTATTTCTAACAAAATCAACAGATCATCACCAATGGCCATGAACTATAACTGAAGATTGATTGAAAAGTAGAAAATACGGTTTAATGACGTTTTTCAACTTCTCAAAGAATCACCTAGACAACTTTGGCAATTGATAGTTAATTGAAGATATTTCTAGCACAGGGTCTGCCTTCCGCCAGGCTGCGTGTGCGCCTCTAATCAGTGCCGATAGCAATCGCAATGATCTACGACTGCACTATTGCAGTGACATCAGAACAGCCTCCTCGCTTCATTAATATTAATATATGTTAGTGATAGTGAATTTACTAACGAAAACTTAATAATAATACATTGTACTTAAAAACCTTCCGTAAAAAATAATTTAACTGACACAGTGAAAAGAAAACCTTATTAAAATCTATTGCGTGTTTAGAGGAAGTAAGCGAACGAGGACAGACAGACGGATAGCGAGTTTGTTTTGTAGGTACTATTAAAGTTAAAGAAGACAAGGATAGGGGTTGATACCCTTAGAGTGCGAAACCCTCATTAACCTGTGGCCTTAACATGATTATTAAAATTACTAACACAAGAGGTATTCTTAGCCCTCTGGGTTGGCCACGCATCTGCAATCTCCTTGGTGTTGCGAATATCTATCGGCGGTGCCGGTGGTGATCACTTACCATCAAGTAACCCACTGGCTTGTTTGTCTTCCTATGTTGTATAAAAAAATCAGTTTTTACAAAAATGTCGTTTCTCCACTTAATATCTGGGCTGTCCTATCGGCCTGCGCCCGCGCAGCTAATACATGTGCGATTGATTAATCGCGCTCCGCCGCGCTGTTTATCTCCCCGCTGGCAATTAGAGAACTGTATGACTCTATTCTAAGATTCTGAGTAATTTATTATTTCCTAGTGATTTTTTAGCCAACGAAGTATAGTCTTTTCCCGCTCTATTGTTTTTCTGTTGTATTCCGTCGTGGAGAGCAATTTTTAGTCGTATCTACAAAATTTGCTAAAAGAAGTTTATGTTTTATGTATATTTTTTTAAGTCACAAATTTGATCAAACTCTGTTCACGGGTATTTATAGGATATTTGTAGGATATCGGATTCTTGCAAATTCTGCATAAAAGACATAGGTATAATGATTATGAATGTTATAATCCAGTATACATTTTAATTGCTCATCCATTCCACGGCAGCATGACTATTAGACAAAACATTACCACATTAGGCCCTCAGTCCACTGCATAAATTAGACCGGTCAGTCTTGTTAGCGAGCCGCGGGCAGCAAGGTGTGCGGGCGATTCATCCAGTGGACAGACGCCCTTACGATGTTAGATGCAGAGCAATTAAGAAGTAATCAAAGGACGTTTACATAATGAAGGGGATCGGAATGGCATTCAGAAAGCTATGAGTTTTTTGATCTGGTCTTTTTTGTGATTAAGGTTTTTTTTTAACGCTTACTTAGTAACAATAACTTACTCGACTGAATGGATATAGGCATCTCTTTCACATTCCGATGTTTTGACACCTTCGCAAGGTTTTTGTTTGTCATCTTGTCACCATCTTCCAAACGGTAAAAATCTACCGATACAACTGAAACACAAGATATGCATCTTGCAAACTGGGCCAAAATTCTTTTTGATGCCTATAAAAACGTCCCTTGTACATTTTGACCCATATTTTTTACTTATTCTGATATTCTTAAAAGAACATTTTATCTTTAAATTCAGAATGGCATACGCATACCCGAATGATGACTGTAATAGAAATATTTGGGGTCAAAATAGGAAAAAAACTATTGTTTGGTAACGCAGTGGACACTATTTTTTGAGGAGTCATGGGGACTGGTAACGCAGTGGTAATTTGGGTGCCAAATGAGACTTTTCTGTAATAAAAAACCCAAGATGGTGGAAAAATTCATAATAAAAATTGAGGCCCGGTTGAGAACTAACGTAATATTACTACACTGAAAGAAATTTTTAGTAACCTGCAACCAAAAGTTTGGTTACTGCGTACCAAAAAATCGTGACTTCCGAACTATGTCTTACTAATAACAAAACAGAGTTTTGTAAAGTATTTTGAGCTACTAGAAACTGAACCAATTTCGTTATAATTAATTAAACACTTTGAACGTTTTTAATTAACCCAATTTTGTATCATATAAACAAACTCTTCGCCTGTTTGTAGCTTTACTGTCCAGTTGTATTTACAGACTAAGTTATCTACTTATAACAAATGATTTTCTATACTGATACAAAAACCTTTTGGTTGTTATTAACGTAATTGGTTTATTAAGTAATAACTAAACCGTTTAGTAGTCAGTAACAAAACTTTTTTCTCTACTGCTATAAAAACGTTTTGTTTGTTACTAACGTAATTGGTTTGTTATGTAGTAACTAAACCGTTTAGTAATCAGTAGCTAAACTTGTTAGTAATCAGTACCTAAACTTGTTTAATAATCAGTAGCTAAACTTGTTTAGTAATCAGTAGCTGTACTTGTTTAGTAATTGATAGCCTAAACATAAATCTATCAATGTTGTTTTTTTACACTGTATTATTTGCACTGATTTTATTATATTTAGTTAAATGTAATCTTTATAGAATAAAATCGGTACAAAGAAATACAGTGGAAAAAAACACAAACATTGATAGATTTACATTTAGGCTATCAATTACTAAACAAGTACAGCTACTGATTACTAAACAAGTTTTTTAAAAATCCTGAAATATTTTTAGTTGCGGAAAAAACTATCAATAAAAAGAGTTAATTTGTTTAATACTTAATTTATTTTATTTTATTAAAATCTCGCAGTACAAAATTCAATATTATTATATATTATGTTTTTTAGCATTGATATTTGTGTCATCAGTTTGGCTTTATGGCCTAATTATTACTGGTATCAGTTCTTTGACGTCTTCTCTAAGATTTATAAGCGTTTCTAAGTCAATCCTATGTTCTGGAATATAAACAGAGTAATAAAATTAGTGTGACTACTAAGGTACATTAGTCAACTTATAAAATGTAAAAAAACACAAGAGAAGTACCAGATGTACAAAAAAGAAATCGAAACGGCTGGCCACCGACGGCGGAGGGCTCCGCTTTGCTTCGTACCTCTCCCCAGAATTGCTCCGACATTACATACTCTATGCCCCTATACTTTATACAGTGGGCCAGGTAATTGCCCTTCCATTTTGAGCCCTTATGCCCAATATAATAGGGCCTAAAAGCACCCGCTCAGATATTAAGATCATCTAGCTATTAAAAAAAGTTCATACCTTTGAACTTCTTGGCGTACATTCCAAGACCCCATCAGTTTAAGTATTCATCAATTTCTTGAATATTTCGTTCGGTCGGTATTGCCATTGCCTGGTCAAACTCGTCGGCATCCTTGAAGATTCCACATGATGTTCGACTCAAGGTGTTTACAAAACCTATGATTTTTAAATGATAAGTATAGATTATAATTATACATACAAATGTACAATTACACATTTAAACCTATTTACCGATGATGATATGCTTTCTTGTTCTCGTGTTTTCGGATTTGGCTCGGTCGGCTTGGCTTCCGCTGCCGCCGGCTGCCACTCTTCATCCATTAGGTATTGTAACATTTAGATTCAGCTGGACTCCTGACAAAAATAACGACATATACATACCATTTCAATCAATTATTTAAGCTTTAATAAAGCAAAATCACTTCACCAGCTTACCCGCTTGACCGTTCCGACGACGCTTGAACGTTTGAATTGAACAGGTTCCAACAGGTTTTTTCCGCCCGCACGTGCCGCGATTAGGCAGTGTTGCCAGATGGCCATATGAGTTTCCCCCTGAACACATCTCAAATCTCCCCAAAGATTGTTTCTTATTTAAAAAAAAATAAACCTCCTAACTAATAAAGTATTTAATTTAATAATTTTAAGAAAAAATAAACTATTACACGTATAATGTATTTAATTCCCTAGGGATGAACTCCAGCAAAGTGCTTACATATTTTTTCAACCCCAATAGTCTCAGATTTTTTAGTTGTAAATAATAAAAACATTTTATAAAATTTGGGTCTGATTAATATGCATTCTTAGTACTAGGAACAGACGTACGATTTGGCAAATTGGCAGACGCCAACCATCACCGGGGCATCCGACCGCCCGATCATCTGCCAAATCGAAACGTGTCGAACGAAAGCTGTTCCGACGGTCGATTCCGACCTAACGTGAACCAAACCGTGGCAGTGTTGCCAACTTATTTGATTTTCCACTAATGCCAGCCGTGGATTACTCCGCGACTACGTCACGCTGCTACAAGTAGATACAGGAGGCCCCAGTACTGGGGTATAATCAAGTCTGTGTTCCTAACGAGTCACACCCTCAACTGTCACACTGTGACTCGTTGGGAATATTTATTATGAGCTAAGAACAAGCCTCCGAAATATCTCCATTTTACATTTTTACCAAAACCACTACCCGTTTTTTTACCCGTGTTTGCAGGGAATCTCCCCCATCTGGCATTACTGCGATTAAGTCCGTTACACATAAAGTCACTTTTGGCTAATGGTAAAAGAAGTTTAAATGCTACTTAGTAATTTGTTATTGTTATCTTTAACTAAAGTTTGATTATTCAGTGCATCATTCAGTGTTGTTCTTAACAAAGAAATAAATAGAGAAAAGTCTACAAAACCATGGTTGCCAATATAAAATAGTGCGTTAAAAGCAATTCAAAATAGGCCGCTAAATGTCTACAAAACATTGATTATCAAATGAAATGTTCATGAAATTACTAATAAACATACATTTTAGTAAAATATATTCCAAGGCGTTTTTAACTAGTAAGAATAATAGTTAAGTTATGGCTTACCAATCGGTTTGTTGTGTAGCCAAACTAGTTCAGCGATTAGACCAGTTACACATAAACAGTTGCTTTCGGCTAATGTCAACAAAAGTTTATAAATAACTGTTAAGGAGTTAGTCAAGTAATCTTTAACAAATGTTTGATTATATCAATGCATCATTCGATTTGGTTCCTATCAATTAAATAGATAGGGAAATATCAACAAAACCATGGTTGTTATTAAATAAAATAGTGAATTAATAGCAAACTAAAATCAGCTGTTTAATATCTACAAAACATTGTCAGTTTATTGAGATTTCACGAAATTAATAATAAACACCCCTTTTAGTAAACTGAAGTCAAAGGCATTGTAAATAGTAAGAGTATAGTTCAGTTACTGCTTAACACTCGGTTTTGTTGCTCTAACCAACTAGTTTGTCTACGCTATTTCAGTTAATAGTTAACAATATTTGGATTACAATTTATCAAACCTAAATTTACAAAACTGGTTTTGGTTGTACAACTGAATAAGTTGTTTAGTTTTAGTCAAAGTTTATTTATTTATAACCAAAATTTGTTTATTTTTCAAATAACTTAACTTGTTCGGTTAATTCTTTTTTTCAGTGTAGGAAAATATTCCGAGACATCTACAATTTTGTAAGTGTTTATACATTTTCATCTTTATTTTAGGCACTAAAAAGAATTTTGGCCCAACTGATACCAGTTTGACAGTCGAATGACACTAAAAGTAGCTAAGTTAAGCATTTTATTTTTATTAGTTGTTAAGCAAATGTCACGGACCATTTTTTATTTGTAGAAGACCGTTAATTAAACTTAAGCACGCTTAAATTACATTTGAATATTATCTAAGCTTTTAAATAAGTATATAGTTATCAATCAATCAATCACTTTATTGTGTGTCACAGGTAAATAATACAGGTGTTATAACTTACCAAACTACAGTTACCAAACATAATACCAGTCCGCGTGCGATTCAAAAATTTGAATTAATTTAAATTCAACTGTTTACGACATCAAAACCGTCACGTTACGTCAAAACCAACACGTGTTCTATACTGCGATGGTTGGGCAAAACGTACGAGTACACCCGTCCCATATTTCAGCCGCGATCCCTCGAAGCTTTTTTTGTTGGACGTGCGCTGGTAGCCTCAGACGGCTTTGATAGCTTACCGGAAAATGGGTGACAGCCTACCGAAACGAGGGTGACAGCTCGCTGGAGAGCGGGAGACAGTTTACCGAAGACTCCTCGGAGCTTGTGCACAGTACTATAGTACTGAGTACTAGGAAAGTGCCGGTATAAATGGAGCGATGATCGGGTGGAGCGTACACCCTTTCCTTGTCTCAGCCACGATTTTTGAAGCTCGCGCAAGGACCTATACTAGAAGAATGCGGGTATGAATGGAGCGATGGTCGGGTGGAGCGTACACCCATTCTCTGTCTCAGCCACGATTCCTCGTAGCTCGCCCACGGACTGTACTATACCGGGAGAGTGCGGGTATGAATGGAGCGATGGTCGGGTGGAGCGTACACCCGTTCCCTGTCTCAGCCACGATTCCTCGTAGCTCGCCCACGGACTGTACTATACCGGGAGAGTGCGAGTATGAATGGAGCGATGGTCGGGTGGAGCGTACACCCGTTCCCTGTCTCAGCCACGATTCCTCGTAGCTCGCCCACGGACTGTACTATACCGGGAGAGTGCGGGTATGAATGGAGCGATGGTCGGGTGGAGCGTACACCCGTTCCGTATCTCAACTATGAATCCTCGGAACTCGCGCACGGAATGTGTATCATCTTCAATTTTGTAATTACCACTAACCGCTTAATCATTAAACTTTTAGAGACGAAAATGCCTACCTACGTCCATTCATTCACCTAAAGTTTTTTTGTAACTTTGAAGTGGGAAACGAAACAGCTAACTTGGGAGATTTAAGTAAAACATGACATCACTTCGTCACGTGACGGTCGATTTAGTGAATAGGCGTGAACGGAATGCCCAATTTTCGCATAACTTTCATATCCTGTAATAAAAATTGAATTTCATGCCTATTAACAACATATTAAAACTGTTGTTCGGTACAGTGTTCGACCAAGAAATTATTTTAACGCTGAGGTTTAATTTTATATCCATCTTCAAATTTAACCACTAAATTATATAACCTTTTGGGAAGCTGTATAGCAATGGCCTTTAGCAACATGTTTGGTGACCAGGGTTTTATTTTACCAAGCTGCCAGTCAACATGTGACAGCGAAGTTTTTTTTTATGCAACATAGATGGCAAACGAGCAAGTGGGTCTGGTGGTGGTAAGTGATCACCACCGCCCATAAACACCACCAAGGAGATTGCAGACGCGTTGCCAACGCATAGGGCTAAGATGGAATACCTCTTGTGCCAGTAATTGCACCAGCTGTCGGATCTTGCTCTCCACGCCGGAACACAACAGCGCAAGCAATGCAGCTTCGCGGCAGGATTAGTGAGCAAGATGGTGGTAGCGATCCAGACGAACCTTGCCCAAGGTCCTCAAGATTCGCAAAACATGGCTGAGTCGAAGAGTTTTGATATTGCCTGGCTTAAGTAGTGGATACGTAATATACTCTAAATTGTCGTTGTCGTCTGACATATGTTACTTTGGTGAAATAAGGGCTAGACTATATTTCCTGCACTGACCTAGGATTGTTCCACCATGTCGTTAATTTTAATTCATTTTTTGTGAGAGTTCCGACTGACCAGCTGTCGACTTTCAGAAGAAAATAGTTTTGGCCGAAAGGTGTAGCATTCCAGCGGTTTCATGGCCGGTTAACTGACACCGCGAAAGTGCTTACGTTACAGACTTTACGTGCGGATTATGTTATTAATTAAGTATTTAATAGTACATTTCGATACTAGTGCGGAAGGTATGTCATTACTTCACGAGTTCCGAGATATCTTGCCACGAGCCGCAGGCAAGTGGCAAGACTCGGGACGAGTGAAGAATGACATTTCCGCGCGTGTATCGAACGACGTTTTTCAATACAGTTGCGAAAAAAATACAATAAATTTGCGACTTTTACTGAAGCTCTTAATTAAAGTAAAGTAAGTACAAACTTTAGCAGTGAACATTTTTGACAAATTAAACGCGTTTTTGTTAGCTGTCAAATTTCATAAGGCAATGGCTTTAGCTAGTCAGCCAACTCAATGAAAGATTTTTTTCAAATAGATATTAATATGAGCGTCAGGACAATTATTAAAGGATAACGAAATATTCTTGCCGGGAACATTAATATTTTCACTCTCCCGCCTATTTTTACTTTTTTTTTAACGATTCCGTTCTTAGTGGCCAGTCATTCAAAGGCGTTTTATTTTTTAATTTAGCGAAGCGCTTCGAAGTGCTTAAAAACACCCAGAATCGCTTATTGTTTGAAAATCTTTGCCATTTATTTCTGAAGAAGTGGAACTAAAAAGAACCTTATTTTTTTAATGTAAATAAATATGGGGTACCAGAAAAGACCCAGTGTTCTGATTAGTCGATTTTAAAATTCCGTTCCATTCAGCCACCTTAATAAGAACTGTGTTTAGGACTGTTATTATTTAAAAAATCATATTTTTTGATGAACAGACTAGTAGTAAAATATAAAATCTCAATATTTTGATATTCTTACATTAATAATAGGTTTTTAGTTTTATTACGTCTTGGTACTAACTAAAACTATAAAAACTCTTTGGTAAGTAGTTGTGAATTGGAACAAGTACAAATTAAAAAAAAACTGGAAAAGTAAACCGCACTAGTTCGCAAAAACGAACTTTGCGCACGCAAAACAGCCAAAAAAAGGGCACTTTTTGAGCAACTGTATTGAAAAATAAATTATTGATATTTTATTAGATTGTCTTACTTGGAATAGCTTATTTTGTAGTTAAAGACCCTCGTGGTGTATGGAAGATATTATATGCTTTTGACACCATATCTTTGCAATTTACTTCGCATACTGAAATTAAATAATAACCTCACGCTTAAAGCAGCACAAAGGGTCGGCAGAACGTTTATCGCTGACCCGGGGGTCATTCAGCTCTGTACTTAAGGTACCGACTTCAGTAATAAGTTTTGGTGCATAATGATAAAGGAAGTAATAATGGATATTGCGAGGTATTAAATTAATGTATCTCATTAAAAATACCTTAAAAGGTTTAATATTAGTAGAGTCTTCGTTGAAGTATCTGCTATAATAAGTTCGCTTTTGCAACACTGTGTAGTGTCTTTTTTGACATTAAGGTTTTTTTGTATGTACAATAAAAAATTACATTCATAATATATATACATATACTTATCCGATCACTCTATTGACTCTAACATGACCAGCCAAGTCTATTGATGTCATTTTTTTGACACTAGTCTGACAAAGATGCAGGGAGCGATAAATTAAACCTTGGTCGGTCATGATAGGGCGAAAAGAGTGATTAGATCCCGCGAAACGTCACAATATGAATATAACGGAACGAAACCAAACGATACCAAAGTGTAAAATTGTTGCAGATCATCCACTAACCTTTAAGCCGCCATTGTTTCATATTTAAGACACTATGTCCAGCTCATTTCGCCGCAGTCTTAGAATTAAGACAAATGTCATATAGTTTTTGTATAGCTGGCGACACAGACATGTCCCATGAAAATGTCTCCGCGGTTAAGGCTGCGTTTCCACCAGAGAAGTGCGAGGATGCGTAGCGAGGGATGTGTTTGTAAAGAACCAATGAGACGTTTCCACCAGAGCTGAGCTGACCGAGGCGAGGTAAATGAAGCGATTCTATTGGTACTTACAAACACATCTCTCGCTACGTATCCTCGCACATCTCTGCTGGAAAAGCAGCGTAAAGGGTTGAAAAAGTATATCGAAAGAAAATAACAGAATAAAAACGTGTTTTAGAAATTATAGCGATACAAAAGTAAAACTGAATTAAAGAAGAACTTACACTCGCATGGTATGCAGTTTGTGAGGAATACCCTTCTCCGTATCCTTTGATTCACATGATTCACAGTGTGTTGGTTAATATTTTGCTGATATACGCCATAATTTTGATTTAAAACCTAATTATACCTCCAACCGTTTATAAATCAACCGAACATGACTGATTTCCACACAAACCCAAGCAAACTGTTTATAGACTCAACAGTATTCAGTTACAACGTATTAATCATTAGCCTAACATTAATCAAGTGTGTGTTTGTTTGTCTTTTCCCTCGTGTACGTAAACCGAGTAATCCGACCGGATTATTCGAACAAACTGGAACAAATTACCTTGCTACTCCGCGAAACCAGTGCCGGGCTCGTGCAAATTAGCTGCGTCTGTGCGACACATATATGTTCATGCAAAAACCCACCCTCCTCCGCTTCCACACGAAACAACATATATCACACAGACTCAACTACACACCACCACCACTAAACACTAAAACTACACGATCGACGCGCGTTTCGCCTCTATACGAGGCATCATCAAGATCGAACATTACGACCGTCTGCTACTTGAACGAATGGCGTGCATGGCGAATGGTGGCCCGATTTGGTTTGCGAGGGCTAGTCTTTATTGCAGGGTTGAACACTGGGTTTCTGTCTTCTGCTAACCGAAACAAAAATATTATATACTAGCAAACGCGCGCGACTTCGTTCGAGTAAAATTATTAGCCTATTTCCGTTAGGAATAGTGTAGCTTTCTACTAGTGAAAGAATTTTTGAAATCGGTTCAGTAGTTCCAGAGATTACCCCCTACATACATACAAACAAACAACCAAAGTTTACTTCTTTATTATATTAGTGTAGATAAGTGTAGATTAAATATAATTACGAAAAAAAAATCAAGGGTAAAAACTTGATTTGCCATCTTCAGGGATACGCCTCTAAACTTAATAAACTGAAAAATTAGGTACAAAATCTGAAGCAAAATAAAAAAATATAATTAACTGGAAATAATATAAAGGAAAAATACAACTTTTTTTGTCACGGTTTTTTTTTTAATATAATGTCACAAATATTATTATACAATGTCACGAAACCCTCATTGCGCGAGTCTGACTCGCACTGGAACTGGTATTTTTATAATGCGTAGACAACCCTACCGTTTAGGGTTACCAACCGCAGTTAAGCGCGGCTTAGATCTCGTGCGTGCGCGCGCGCCGATGTGTTAACGCTTAGCCTACATTCAAATTATTGGGTACAGTCGGCGACAACGCGGTGAAATGAAATACATCTCTAAATGACAGTGAAAACAGCATGATTGCGTGTTGTAGGACCTTGTGCAAGGTCCATCCGGAACGCTACCACCATCTTGCTCGCTAATCCTGCCGCTAAGCAGCAGTGCTTGCACTGTTATGTTCCGGCGTGGAGAGCAAGACAGCCGGTGCAATTACTGGCACAATAACTTTATTGTATTTTATTACTTTTTTATTGATTTTTATATCTTTTGTTTTATTAGTGTTCGATTCAGTCCAAATACAGCTATCGTAGAGAGAGGGTCTTTTATTTTTCTTAGGAAAGTTATTAGCAGCCTAAGGCC
Source organism: Ditula angustiorana (assembly GCA_963691745.1). Taxonomy (NCBI): domain Eukaryota; kingdom Metazoa; phylum Arthropoda; class Insecta; order Lepidoptera; family Tortricidae; genus Ditula; species Ditula angustiorana. The sequence goes on from OY829473.1 coordinate 1,323,428, forward strand.
CTCAGCCATATTTTTGGTCCTTCGAACCGGAAAGTTGCAGCTGCTTAATTGTTATTTTTGAGGCATGTATATTTTGTCGAGAATAAAGTTTATACTTATCTATTTATCTAAGTCGCTAATAATAATGAAGATACAGGAACCAATAGCAACTTTGTTTTATACTATGTAAAAAGAAAAAGGTAAAGAAAGATTAACAAAATGGAGAGGAACGGACCGTGAATTGACAAATCATAATCACACTGCACTCGAAATCTGGATCAGTTGAGATTTCGATCTATTTGATTGGTCACAAATCGCTCGTTAAGCGTTTTGTCAGCGAGTGTACAAGCTAGGTACATCTACGGCCTTATTTCTTTGATCATTAGGCCTATATGGGGTTCATAAATCACACAATACACTGATGAGCTAGTGATGATTAGTTTAACCTACAGACAAGCCTAAGAAGAATTTGAAAATAATACTAACCGAGCCAAGTGTAGGCGGCGAACACATCAAGTTATTAATAGATGTGACAAACTCATTTTTTAAGTAGCAGAAAAACTCAAGAGGCTTATGACATAGACTGTACATTCGAGATCTCTCGATTACATCATCATGTCCCCAATCGATTGTGGCGACGCGTGTATAATCGATTACTCAGCCCAACACTATCGCTGACCGTATAAGCGCACCTCTAGCGTCAAGACTTTATTTACCGTCCGTGCAACCCAAACTGAACCTTATCTTACAGTTCATAAGACTGACGATTTAAAAAATCAACGATAAATTTAAAGTGGTAGTCGCACGTTTAGTGATGCACTTGGTCAAATTGAATTTTAGCTTTATCGTCGATAGAATAAGGTTGGCGGTAAGGTGTCGATACGTTTGGGAAGTTTGTCGATTTAAGTGTTACTAATTAAACGTGTAATTAGTGGGTTTAGAATGGCGATTACATTAGTGTAGTGACAGATTGACGGGCAGAGCCTTTAGGTTGGTAGGACAAAAGGGCAACTTGATTATATGAAAGCTGAGCAACGTAGCGGAGTTGTGTTATACTAGCGAACGCCTGCGAGCTCGTTCGCGTGAAGTTCAAAGACCGTTTACATGCTCAAGTCTACCAGCGCTTCGGAAAACGGAGGATTCTGCATAAAACTTAGCAGCTTATCCCTTTTCTTTTTCTTTACAAAACAAGATTATGGAGCAATATACATAATCTTTGCAATAGCAAGTACTTAACATTACGAATCTTTGCATTGTACAAAGTAAAGTGGCTAACCGTTCCTGTCTGTGTCCATCCTAAATCCTTATAGTGTGTGTTCGGCCGCCTTCTCCTTCTACACCACGCAACGGATCCGTTACGGTTTTCACTGTCATTAAGAGATATTTTTACGAAAGGTTTTTCTGTGGATTACATCTCAACTGTATCCGTGACAAGCCAGGCACAATCACAATAAATAGCACAGCAAGCTTGCATCTTGAAGTTGTCTATTTAATATCGAGGTAAAGACAAACGATGAAAGAAACTTGTTTCCACTCTCTTTCAGTATCCTGAAAGACGGCAGAAGTTCGCCATACCATGTCTGTATGTTCGCGGCGAGATGTGAGCAGTTCGAATATTCTGTTGACCAAAGCGAACGTTTAACATCCGATCTGGCTCTGACTACCCCGTTCGGGAAATATAGTCGTGATAGCTGGGGCTAATTATCTGGTAGGAAATCGAATTAACTCAACATGGTCATGTTACTTGTAAGTGGGTCAGATGGTATCTAAGACAATGGTGGGATGTCGATGGTTACACCTACCACTATAGGAGAAATGGTAGGGCATATCTTTATACCAATTAAATACGCGAATGTAGGTCTGTCTCTCTGTATTATAAGTCTTCATGACTAAACTATTGGATGGATTTTAATAAAACTTAATTTGCCCACAGATATAATTTCCGCTACATCCTACCCTACAGCATAGCAAATGGTAGACACAAAAAAATAATCAAACATTAATTTACAATTTTAATCCTACCAAAGGGATTTCTAAGTTTAATTTTCAATCGGCCAGTCAACTGTTGCTAAACGTAGGCACAACTAGTGGGTGTTCCGCGGAGCAGGAGATGCTATCGACCAATAGCGATGCTTGATACGGCGGCTTCATAAAATTCGGATTGTTGAGACTATCCGCCGTCCATCTCGACTTTAATAGCTTTCGACTTGGTTTTCGTGAGATTCGTAATCATCTAAGAATGTTTTTGTTGGAGTAACATGCCACAGTGCTGCATTGATGCACGTTATGGTTACAAGTTATGTACAGTAGGGGAAATATATACACGTACCATCTTAGAACCCTATCGCAATGACGCGACGCGTTAAACGCCAGGCTATGTTATACAAATGTCATGCGTATGTCTCTTCGACTAGGTTCTACGGCGGTACGTGTTTCAATTTCCTTGACTGTACTATGTTGTTTCGACTCAAACAGAAGGCAGTACAGTAACTACTCGAGTTCTATTTGGTTTCTAAAATTCCTTACCAAACAAAAATGAAAAAAAAAAAACTTGGATACAACCATACGGATTATCATGGTACAAAAATTTGCTCCACGTTGGAACCAAACACACAACCTCTTACCTTTGTAAGGGTCACTTCCTACTAAGCTATCATCTCGTCAAAAAAAAGCAAATTAGGTCTTGATCGGAGCTTCACTCGCTTCAGATAGACGGATTGACGGACGGACAATCTCATTTTGTAATTTATTGTATTAATTAAAAACAATCAGGATTTAGATTTCAGAATATGTAGTCGGTAGCTTTAGCATTTTTTCAGCAACATAAAAGAAATTTAGGAAGTCAGTTTGCTTTCAAGTTCCGAGCGTTTGTAGGTGTTAGCTTTGTTGTGGTCATTCAAAACAACATCTGTTAATCCGCAGTAGTAATAAAGTGTGGTATTAAATCTTTTGTTAGCTTGCTATTTAATTCACTAATCGTTATGTAGTCTTTTTAATGCAGTGGCTAGGTATTGCCCGGTCTCCATTCTGGCCGCTTTTCCACCAGAGATGTGCGAGCACGCATATCGAGGGATGTGTTTGTAAGGACCAATAGAATCGCTTCATTTACCTCGCCTCGGTCAGCACAGCTCTGGTGGAAACGGCTCATTGGTTCTTTACAAACACATCCCTCGCTACGCATCCTCGCATATCTCTGGTAGAAACGCAGCCTAAAGGTAAATTTTCATATAGCTTTTCATAAGGCTTTTTGTAAGCCTAATCGGAACAAAGTTAATTTGAATTTTTGAACAGATGTGGAAGTAATTGTTTGCGATCTTTCCCCTTTATCACTAATTTTTCTAATGTTCTGGTTCTTAAAAAAATATGTTCGCAAATCAATAAAGTCATAACGATAGACAAATCGTCATGACTTTATTGATTTGCGAAATCTTTCAAATCATTAGTAACTTTTGATCTAGTGTATTTTCTTTCTTTCTTGTTTTGTATTTTCTTTCATTATTAATTTTGAAGAAAACATCGGTAACAACACATGTCGCACGCTTAGAATTAAAGTGACCCATTTCTGAATAATACACGTCCCAAAATATCACCTTAATTAAAAGACATAGGGTTTAATTTTGGGAAATATCATGTTCAGAATTGAGTCGATTTAATTCTAAGGGTGCGGTGTGTAGTTTCTATGCAAATAAAAACTGCCATATCTTTATTATATCAAAAGCTATCGGACCCCATGTCGATAGGACGTGGGCTTAACGAGCGATTTGTCCCGCACTGAATGTTGCTGTGAAGGTGTACGGTTACCGGCATTCCGGCTTCGGAACGATTATTAACAGCTGTTAAGATTAACTCTAGTACTTCTTTATCGCCGGAGCAAGTAACTATGTAAAGGACCTGGTAGTGGTTATGTATCGTTTTGCTATCGATGTAGCTAAGAGGAGATAAAGCATTGTTTCAAATATGAAATCTCTTTGGACATTAAACGTCGTTTTTTTTATAAAATATAAAGGAAAACAAGCAAGTGGGTCATCTGATGGTAAGTGATCGTAATCACCACCGCCTATAGACACCCGCAACACCAAAGAGATTGCAGATGCGTTGCCAACCCAGAGGGCTAAGATGAAATAAGTCTTGTGCCAGTAATTGCACCGGCTGTCTTGCTCTCCACGCCGGAACACAACAGTGCAAGCACTGTTGCTTGGCGGCAGGCTTAGCGAGCAAGATGGTGGTAGCGATCCGGATGGACCTTACACAAGGTCCTATCACACGCGTTTATTTGCGATGTTGAGGTTTATTTGCAGAGAACAGACGCTACCATTTGCGTAGATTTAGGCTAGTACTATTATGTATCGATAGAATTGATTATCATTGACATTTGTGGTAAAATGTTTCTATAATGAAAGTTGAAAGAATTCGTTAAAAAAAGAAAACCTGTTTTTAGTTTTTTCTACGATCACCATTTTTTGAAATATCGGAAATAGAAAATCAATGGGATGCAAACCCCGCGAAAGCGCTTCATACAAAATGGCTCGGAATTATGACGTCATACCTTGCTATTTTCGCTATTAAATGTATGGGGCGTAAAATTACATCGTTTACATCAGTAGTTCCCAAACTTATTTTTCTCGTGGACCACTTTCAAATTTTACTGGTTTCGGTGGACCCCCTGCTGCTACATTTCTACCCCCAGCAAGTCTCCCGTGGACCCCTAGAGGTCCACCTGGACCACTTTGGGAATCACTGGTTTACATGGTTACTTAGTTCAGTATATTAATTAGTTTAGTTTAGTATTTATTATTTCACTTCTTATAGGTTAAAGAAGGTAAGGCTAAGGTAACATCACAACTATCACAAGTAATAATCCGCAGTTTAGCTTAATATTTAGCTGCGCGCGCGCCGCGTGGGCGCACCCACGCCGTCTAGGTCCGCGCAGGTTGACCTATTATTACACCTGGCCATAGATAGCTAAATTATGCCACTAGGAGAAAAAACGCTAGCCCATTAAGTACTTGCCTACACAATTTATTCAATTAGAACATAATTCACATATTTTATAATGTTAACATCTATAGCAATTATTTCAAACTATGAAATTCGTGCTAATAATACACAGTTTTTGTTTGTCGCCTGAATGTCTCAAATCGTAGTCCTCGCGTGAGGTACGGGCGACTACGATCGCTTAGCAAGTAAAATGAATCGATGCATCGTAAGGGTTATAATAAAGATCGAAGGGTCCATCGGCCCGTGCGACGACTCCGGTCGGCAGCTCGAACCACCACCTAAAGTCATCCAGAACGGTGCACCCATCGATCGTAATTTACTTTAATTATAATTATATGAATATGAATATGATCTAAAGGACTAGCCTACTAAATAAGTTCGCCAATGAATGTACAACCCCTAGCCAATAAGTAAGATATATACAGTGGTTCGTTAAACATGTTGTTTGTTTTTATTCTTTCGATCACAACTAGACATACACAATTGGCCTTTATTTATGATAACTGTTCTATTAATGGAGTTGTTTTAATACTTTTTACAACGCTATGATTTTTTTCGAATAGTTATTTTACAAAACTGTCAAACTAAGTTCCTTTTATAATAATTTCCGCCAATGCTTGATCGTTTTACAATGCGCAATAACATACAAATCGGCAGGCATACAATGTAAGGCCTGGCTAATATCACAAAGTAAACTATATCTTCATTGTTGAATGCTAAATAATGCCGTCGTCAGTATGATAGATAAGACTTTAATTTCATTCCAGTAAGCTAACATCTGTAAACGTCACGTTTTTTAAATAATTCATAGATTCAAGCGTTTCTTTAGATTAAGGCGTTTTTTTTAATTTTTTCACGTTTTTTATCAAAGTAAAGAAAAAATCTACGATTATTAATCGATATTATTTCAGAGCGGTCTTAAATAAAAGTGCTCGAGTTGTTATGCGCTGTGGCCAGTCTCGCAGCTTCATTCATGATTCCTGTATACATTTAGCTTATCTCGAGGGCGATGACCGGTTACATTAACTATGTATATAGGTGCCTAAGCTATGCTTACGACTGCAAGATGAATGGGGTGGACAGTCGTTTAATACAAACTGTTTATGAAGGCTACTGTGGTAGTACCACACTTTTACAGAATGCCGGCGTAAAACCAAGTTATTATACTATTCGTACGGTGAGAAATAGTTGAGTCTGTGTGATGTATATTGTTTCAAGCGGAAGCGGCAGAGAGTGTGATTTTGCATGAAAAACTATACGCAATTTGGTATGAATCTCAATTTTTTTTTATACAACATAGGAAGGCAAACAAGCAAGTGGGTCACCTGATGGTAAGTGATCACCACCGCCTATAGACACCTGCAACAACAAAGAGAGTGCAGATGCGTTGCCAACCCAGAGGGCTAAGATGGAATACCTCTTGTGCCAGTAATTACACCGGCTGTCTTGCTCTCCACGCCGGAACACAACAGTGCAAGCACTGCTGCTTAGCGGCAGGATTAGCGAGCAAGATGGTGGTAGCGATCCGGACGGACCTTGCACAAGGTCCTGCCACCCGCATAGTATAAAATAGATAGATTTTGATACGGTTTTCACTGTCATTTAGAGATTTTTCTACAAAAGGTGTTTATAAACATTATATCTTAGTTGTATTCGTGTGAAGCCGGGCATGTCGCTAGTAATGATTATAAATGTGAACTCTGTGATTTTCATAGTTTAGAGCTCTAAGCGTTACTGAGTGCCTAGTTCACAAACTACAACCTACAACCTGCCAGTTTCAGAGGCAGTGTGGCAAAACTGGCAAACGCAAGGCACGGAATGCTGATGTTGCAGGTTCAAGTCCTGCCATTGCCCTAATTTTTCTTTGTATTGTCATTACAATTTTAATTTAATAATTTGAATGTTAAAACATTTAAAAATAAAATCGAAAGAAATTTCGGTTACAAAAACTTACAACCTATTGTTCTACGCAGCCTACTGAGTAGTACCACAAAAGAAAATATAATTTGAGTAGATATACCAGAAGTATACTATTTCATCGTATCCGCTTGTTTCATAAAACGTTTCAACAAATGTATCATTTAGCAGAATTCTATTTTATCCACACCATTTCAAGAAGGAAATAATTTCAATCCCGAACCCGTAGCTCGTGACAGTATGTTTTCAAAAAACCGCATGATATTTTTTCGTGGTTATAGCATTATTTTTCCTTGTTAAAATAACAAATTGCCCAATTTGCCCACACAGCTTGGTAGCAACTATGCGCACACGCAAGCCATTCCTAGTAAGAACCACGCAGAAGAATGCGGCGATACGATCTGCGCAAGACACGCATGAGGCCTGCGGGGTTATGAGATATATAAAAAAAGTCTTTTTATTGTACCTCTCGAATACACGCGCCAAAGGTGAATGGGCATTTTTGTATGGGCGCTGTCCCAACCCTTGTATACAATAGTGAGTAGTATGGACGTGTAGTACTCGGTGTAAGGATCATCATAGGCTATGTTTCGAAGACCAGGTGTCTGCAGCATTAATCATTGTTTTGTATGAAAAAAAAAAAAAAACACCAAATTAGACCTATGCTCCCATTACGTTTTTTACTTTTAGTGGCCTCAGTAATGCGTGGTTAAAATCTTTCGGCTATATCTCGAAAATGATTTTACAGATACTTTTCATACAACTGCTAGTACAAAGTGAGGTATAAAATGGGCTGTAGCTTTTTCCCTGCAAACATCTCGGTTTTGCTGTCATATAAAAAAATTAAGCTCTTATTGAGAGCTTTCTAATAAGATATAGCACAACTGTATACAGCACTTGGGACAATTTGCCCATTCTCCTTTCATGTTTCTGTCTTGAGATGTTTAGACTGTGCGTTTTCATCAGTCAGTCAGTCAGAAGGAACTGTGAACCATAGCAAATTATCTTGCTACAATTGCTACTCCGCGAAACGCTACAATGCAAAAATAAAGTTATAATTTTGAATTATTTAAAAAATTACACCTCGTTAAGTTTCTTGCCGGTATCTTCTCATCAGATGTTTTCGAGACCGGTAGTATATTTTCTGACATTCATAAGTGCTTTCTGTAAGCGTCATTTGAACCGATACCTACTCTCAATGTATGAAACAAAGGTGAACTGCCAATGTAAATAGCATACAACTTACTTGTGTTTCATACATTGACAGCGTTTTGATTTTTAGTAAAGGGCGCCATACTGACTAAATACCGCAATCGGACCGACGCAACGAGAGTCATTTGTTTTTTCTTTATTTAACGTAATGGCTACAGAGTTATAAGATGGCCAGTAACATTAATTGGCTGAACATAAAAAAAGGTTCTAAAACCACAAATTAAACACCTTTGGTATGGATTTTTTTAAGGAATTGAATAGTTATTATATAATACATGGATGTACAGTGTCATATTAAATGACAGCAGAAAAACGGCCCGACATGAGAACACAGGTTGACGCCAATGTTAGAAATGCAAATTATTAGTTTACCATTTATAGTCATTGGATTTACAACTTACGTCTAACTGCATAAAATAATAATTTAGTAAGTTTCGTTGCAGATAGGTTTTTTACAGAATAATAGTATTGACAGCAGCGCCGTCGGTCCGACAGATTGACAGCGCGAGCGATTGCTGATTTATTGTACTTTTTGTTCAATTTTTGAGGCCATTTTTTAAACGCTGACTAGAAGTCTATTATTTATAGGTCAGTGTATGTAAAGGTAAAGATAGCAACCATCCGCATTTGTAAGGAAACTAAATAAACCCGCATCTACGCCTAACTAACTATCCCGGAGCTGAGAGCATCGCTTACGTCGACACGAGTCACGACTTCGCATTCTTGAACACCCTCCATCCTGGTACGCTCTGTATACATAAGAACAGCATACCTGGAGCTTAAGAGGAGTGTGAACCCAGCCCCAAAAACCGCTCCCCATATAAACGGCGATAACGTTTTCCACCCTCTAAACCTTAATCTATGGAAATGATTTTTCGTATGTTGTCATGATGCCATGTAACTAGGTTTGTATGTTTTGATTTTTTAAATATTATTCATGCACTAGTTCTAGGGCATAATGACAACATAAAAAAAAATCATGGCTTTAGGTTAAGGTTTCGAGGGTGGAAAACGTTATCGCCGTTTGTATGGAGAGCGGTGGGTTCACACTGCTCTTAAGTTATGCTGATTTCACACGGGGGCCGAGACAGAGTAGTACTGTTCTGCGCGTTGAAATATAAGTACTGTGCTGTCCCCACTACTACCTCACTAAGCCCCCGTCTAAAATCAGCATTAGGTAACGCTAAGGGCACTTCCAAATACGCAACCTACGTCAATTGAAACATGACGTCGCCACTCGTGCAAAATACATTTTAATCTTTATCTTTTTATCTTTATTATATAAGATACTATAGTGATCTGCCCCGGCTTTGCAGAGTAACAATTAAAGCGTACCTAAATTCTTAATCTAACTAACAGTGAAAACTGTATTAAATTCGTTGTGTGGTTTAGAAGGAGTATGCGGCCGAAGATATAAGGACAGAGATCCCGATAGTTACTTTGTTTTATACGAAGCAAAAAAAGGAAACGAAGAAGAAAACTATGTCGATATCCTTGTATTAGTCAATATTTACGCGGACGAAGTTGCGAGCAAAAACTAGTCAAAGTTAATTAGGCTTACAAGATGCATTTGTTAAGGCCAGAAAATTTACCACCTGTTCGGAAAAACTTCCGATAAACTAATCAATATTTTTTTTTATGAAATAGGAAGGCAAACAAGCAAGTAGGTCACCTGATGGTAAGTGTACACCACCGCCTATAGACACCCGCAACATCGAAGAGATTGCAGATGCGTTGCTAACTCAGAGGGCTATGATGGAATACCTCTTGTGCCAGTAATTACACCGGCTGTCTTGCTCTTCACGCCGGAACACAACAGTGCAAGCACTGCTGCTTACCGGCAGGATTAGCGAGCGAGATGGTGGTAGCGATCCGGACGGACCTTGCACAAGTTCCTACCACCCGCAAAAGAAACTACTGGTTTTTTACATCTTATTCAGTATTTAGCACGGCAATACTCTAAATTAGGAGCTGGCTCGCTAATGCAAGTTGGAATCGTTTCCCAACATCCCTGTCCAAGATATACTCATTAATTTTAAACGTCCGATAAATTAATGTCCTCTTGACAGTACATTTGTGTCCGAATCCTTCAAGCTCCGCATACGTAAGGCATTATATTACAGCCAGCTGTATCAATTACTGTCTACCAAACACTTCCGATACCCTCTGACTTCAGCCACTATCTGCGGATTACGGACCGGCTTGGCCACTTAAGCTATCTAAGCAAACACGCGATGCCTAGACCTCACCCTTGCGATAGACCGTACAATGTTCGATAATCAAAGTAGACAGGTAACTTGCCGTTTTATTTTATTTATACAGTAATAAGGTAAACGAGCAATAGGCGGGGCAATTTTGCGGGTGGTGGGACCTTGTGCAAGGTCCGTCCAAATCTCTAACACATCTTGCTCGCTAATCCTGCCGCTAAGCAGCAGTGCTTGCACTGTTGTGTTCCGACGTGGAGAGCAAGACAGCCGGTGTAATTACTGGCACAAGAGGTATTCCATCTTAGACCTCTGGGTTGGCAACGCATCTACACTCTCTTTGTTGTTGCAGGTGTCTATAGGCGGTGGTGATCACTTACCATCAGGCGACCCACTTGCTTGTTTGCCTTCCTATGTTGTATAAAAAAAAATCCAAACCAAGGTCGCGCAAGTTGGGAACTACGAGTAGAGTGGTGTTGCGCTCCGTTACTCATATTTTGACAAGCAACACAAAGGTGTTCAAGGAGGCGTAGTAAACCCCGTCGAACCTGTTACGGGATTCAATATTATGTTCGTGTATGAATTACTAGCGACGATCCCCGGTTTCACAAGGGTTCCATTGCATATATAAACAAATACATTGCATCTTTATTGTATTCGTTGAAAACCTTTCGTAAAAATTCTCTAAATGGCACTGAAAACTGAATCAAAACCAATTGCGTGGTTTAAAAAGAGTAAGCGATCGAAGATGTTAAGACAGACAGAGGCAGATAGCGACTGTTTCTTAGACAATGTAAAGAAGGAAAAAGATAAAGATAAGTACATAATTATAAGCCTAATTGTTCTTATTTGTTAACATATTCCTACAGAAAGGCGCGCCTTAATCTGTTAGTTATTCTATCTTTCTATCAGGAGTGAAAAATATCGATCTAAGACCTGTGATAAATAAAACTTGTATTAACTCATTGGATACATCGAGAAGAATCCACTGCATTGCTGAAAACAGTTTTTTTTTTCAATTTGACTAGTTCACTTGCTGTCGAAAAAGTTGTTATTTGAAATTCGAAAAAAATGAACAGGTACAGTGACATTCTAAACGTTATACACAGCAGAATTGTCCTTGCGGGATGATTCTCGATTCATGCGAGATTCGCCTTTACATTCGAGATTCACCTTACATTCGAGATTCACTTTACATTCGAGATTCACGTTACATTAGAGATTCACGTTACATTCCAGATTCACCTTACATGCAAGATACGTCAAAATGTTGTTTTCGAGAGACGAGACGATTTGAGATGAACCTCGTATGTACCGAGAAACACGTCGCTGGTCGTATTTCTAGTCTCACTGACCCTATACTTAGACACCTAAACCTAAATAGCGGTCTGGATAGACTGCAAACAGTATCGGGTGTTGTAAAGCCCGCGATAATTACTGACCGCAGGCGCAGCTGCACTGTAAAGGTGCGCGCGCGCTGCTCCATTAAAACGACGGTTACAATGATGGATGTCTTATTTCGAACTTCTGATTGAATACAGTTTCAAGTTAGAAAAGCTTCTACCTATCTATCTATCTACCTACCTATAGATCTATGAATTTTGTTTAATGCACAGTGTTGGTCAGTTTTTTATGGTAAAGGGGAGCAAACAGGTAGGGTTTGTGAGTGATCACCAACGCCCAGTTTATTTTTCACACGCAAAACCAGTTTGTTGATTTGGAGCTCTGCCAGTAGCGCTTGAATCTATTAAGTCTTTTTCAGATATCTTTTTTTTATTTATAAAATAGGTAGGCAAACAAGCTAGTGAGTCACCTGATGTTAAGTGATCACGACGGCCTGTAGACACCCGCAGCCCCAAAGAGATTGCAGATGCGTTGCCAACCCAGAGGGCTAAGATGGAATACCTCTTGTGCCAGTATTTGCATCGGCTGTCTTGCTCTCCACACCGGAACACAACAGTGCAAGCACTGCTGCTTAGAAACAGGATTAACAAGCAAAATGGTGGTAGCGATCCGGATGGTCCTTGCACAAGGTCCTACCATCCGCAATTTCTTTTTCTTATTCGAAATTAATTAAGTATAGATATCGTGTACAAAGTTTCACTTGAATAGATGCATTTGCATTGAAACGTTTCTTAATTGTGCGGTAACGTATGGTGAGTTAGAGATCCGAAAGCCCACAGGGGAAACCTATAGAGCGGCAATCTTAGTGGCAATGCATTGGCGATTCTTTAGAGATGCGATGATCACTTCCCATCAGATGACCCGCATGCTAGTTTCCCTACCATTTAAAAGTAGTCATAGATTAGTGTGCGAAAAAAAAAAAATATGTCCATTTATTAACTTAAACATTTAAAAAATATTTTTCTTAGAAACACAAGCTATTGTGACCACATCTCTACCGGTATAGGATATTTCACAGAACAGCACACTTTCTTTGCGCCGGCGCCGGGGTCAAGAGATTTGGAGCGAGCTCGACTACAGATGAGCACTATGCTAATTACTTTCACTGTTTAAATCGTTCACTGGGTGCAGGGATTGAAACCGATACGAAAAAATCGGTATCATACCGGTACTAGCCTTGAATACTGATAAAAATGGTATAATAACTATTCGATTAAATAATAAATAATAAATATCTTGGGACAGTTAACACCAATTGACCTAGTCCCAAAGTAAGCAACTAAAGCTGCTTGTGTTATGGATACTAGACAACGGATATACATACTTATATAGATAAATATATACTTAAATACATATAACATCCACGACTCGGGTACAAACATTCGTATTCATTATACAAACATTTGCCCCACCCGGGAATCGAACCCGGAACCTCAGCTTTGTAGTCAGGGCCACTAACCACTAGGCTATCCGGTCGTCGATTCCTTAAAAAGACCAAAGCAAGTGTTTAATTTGTGGTTATAGAACCTTTTTTTATACTCAGCCAATTAATGTTACTGGCCATCTTATAACTCTGTAGCCATAACGTTAAAAGAAGAAAAAACAAATGACTCGCGTTGCGTCGGTCCGATTGCGGTTGATTAAGTCAGTATGGCGTCTTTTACCGAAAATCAAAACGCTGTCAATGTATGAAACACAAGAAGTTTGTAAACTATTCGCATTAGCAAGTCACCTTTGTTTCATACATTGAGGGTATCGGTTCAAATGTATGAAAGTAACGACTCGTTAACAGCGAAAATTAATATTATAATGTCTTTGGATTTAGTTGGAAGTGACCATGACGGCCTACATTATTGTTCTCTTTTGAAGATGAGAATTAAGGGCAGGTAAAAAATATTTTTATTTAATTGACACTCGAGGCATTTATGATGTTGGAAATTGCATATTCACGACAGTTATCGTGTGATTGTGACAACTACGGACTTAATAGCGTTTCCATCTTCATTATCTCGATGACAAAATGACATAATTACGATGACATCCGACTTTTAAACTTCAAATTGACATGATTTTTTATTTAGAGTTCCGTACCTCAAAAGAAATACTTAGGAATTAATACTTTACGACATAATTTTCAACCATGTTTCTTAAATAAACGTAACAAAAAAAACAGCCCCACGTTTTTTGATTTATCAGTATTATCTTTTGAGCATTAATTTGTGACAAGTTTAAAAATAGATAACCAACGTTATTGACAGTTGTGGTTAGCTAACACAAATGTCTACCCTGTGAACGACAGTTAAGTCTATCCTTGAATACTTTTACACAAACCTACATCTGCACATTCGGCGCTTAGCCTAATTTTGGCCTGTAAAAGAAACAAACCGTTTAACACTTTCCTGTGTATTCGCGACTTTGAAATAAAACTATTAGAACAGTTTATTAGATGGCAACTATTGAAGTGTTGTTCCGTTTGGCAAGAGATAGGCAGACGCATGCAAACCAGACTGCCAACCTTCAATAGTAAAGTAAAAAGAAATTGCAGTCGAATTGAGAACCTCCTCCTTTTTTTGCAATCGGTTAAAAATCAAAGTAGATGACTATTGTGATGGTTATTGATGTGTATTGTATTGTATTGTTGTTGTGTATTGTATTGTATTGTTGTTTTCCCTGTGTGTGTTCTTTTATTTTGTTTACTTGTGTGAATCAATAAAGAGTATTTGTTGTTGTTGTTGTTGTTGTAACATTCCAAACGAACATAAGTTCTAATTACTCTAGTCGTAACTTTTGACATGCTTTTGACCAAAGGAGACTCAATTTTTGATTTTACTATCACTTTGTATGTATGTATGTATGTATGTATGTAAATTCTTTATTGTACAAAAAAAAACATAAATTACAAAAAGAGATAAAGTGATGTACAAAGGCGAACTTATCCCTTTAAGGGATCTCTTCCAGTTAAACTTTGAGTGGATGAAAGGAGTATCATAGCAGGGACCGACAAAGACCAAGAGTTTATCAAAAACAGTGGAGAATTACCATACAATTTACCTATAAACACATTACATACTAATAATAAATACAATACTCAAATAATAATAATAATAAATATAATACTTAAAATTCATAAACTTACTTAGATATAAATAAATACTTAGAAGTTAAAGGAGTAGAAGGAAAATAACTTTGAACCGGGAAACAAATATTTTATGATGCATGTACAAAATATTCTCTATTATTACTAAACATTTGACTAATATTAGTAAATTCACTCATTAAACCAAAACGGCACCAATACTGGCGTTTACCTTTCTAATTTTACGACTATTTTACAACTAGTAAAACTTATTGATCGATAAAGCCTACGCTTCCCATTGGTCAGCATCATGGCTTGAGATTTTAATATAATTTATCATAGATTATAGAGTTTTATTGGTGAATAAAAGCTTATAGTGGGAGATGACGAAATTTAAAATTGAGAAATGACGGTTGGCCTCTAATATCAGGTTGAACTGGGCAATTTAACATAGTTTAAAAGCTAGTAAGTTAAAACGAGATTTTTCATATACATATAATTCTAGTGTGTACATTGTTTGTGATCTTTGTTTTATGGAAAACGAAGGAAGAAGTTGCCTGGAAGAGGTCTTTTTGTAGCATACTAATTGTATGCTACAATTTCAATTGATGTAAATTCTGAGTTGTGTTTTTTTTAATTGTTTCCTGTACATACTTAGGTCAATTGTATTTGTAAACGAATCTTTGGGAATACTAAGCGAATCAATTGGGAAGTGCTCACCGGCCATAGGAAACAGGAACCAGGAAGATCGTCGATCAAATCGTATCAAATTCCATTAGGTGGTACAAGGTGGTATCTTGAACTATTGTTATGATTGTGTATATTGCTCTGTAATCTTGTTTTGAAAAGAGAAAAAACAAAAGATAAACTGCTGAGTTTCTTGCAGCGTTTCTTCTCAGCAGATTTTTCCATTTTCCGAAGCGCTAGTAGATTCAGACATGTAAAAGAGCCTATATGGCCTACTTGCAAAATAAATTTTTCATTTTCAAGGAGAAGGCGGCCAAACATACACTATCAGGTTTTCGGACAGACAGGAACTTACGGATAGCGAATTTATCTACACTAATATAATAAAGAGGTAAACTTTGTTTGTTACTTTGTTTGTATGTAGGTCGTAATCTGTGGAACTACTAAACCGATTTAAAAAAATTCTTTCACAGATAGAAAGCTACACTAGGTACTCCTGACGGACATAGGCTACTAATTTTACGTGAAAAAGCTCACCAGAATAGCCGTTTTTCATAGAGGTTCGGCCATTTTGGTGAGCTCTAGTCACCTGGTAAGATTTAAAAATTGCACCCCTGTACCTGACCGGGTAACATGTAATCTAAAATTACAGGATTTATGGATACAAATAAAATACAGCACAACGCGTTTATCGTATGGTATGGTCCTGTATTTGTCTTATTAAAATAGAGGACACAGCAAAAATGATTGCTGAAAAACGGGACTTCCTGTAAAATACGGGACACTTGGCCACCTTTCCATTAGGCTGCTGTTCCACCAGAGATGTGCGAGGATGCGTAGCGAGGGATGTGTTTTTAAGAACCAATAGAATCGCTTCATTTACCTCGCCTCGGTCAGCACAGCTCTGGTGGAAACGGCTCATTGGTTCTTTACAAACACATCCCTCGCTACGCATCCTCGCACATCTCTGGTGGAAACGCAGCCTTAGTAGGTATAGGTAGGTAATGTAATTTCAGCAATGTTTCAATGTTTACCCGACGGTTATCAGAGCTTGTTGGTTTGTTCGTAGCCAGCCAATCAGGACGCTGTGATCTCTGAACCGCGACCCACATTCATAATTAACAAACACACTGTTAATAGCGGTAATTTGTGTTTATACCATGCGCGTGCGTTCG
The DNA here is from genome assembly GCA_963691745.1 of Ditula angustiorana. Taxonomy (NCBI): domain Eukaryota; kingdom Metazoa; phylum Arthropoda; class Insecta; order Lepidoptera; family Tortricidae; genus Ditula; species Ditula angustiorana. The sequence continues at coordinate 1,340,080 of OY829473.1, forward strand.
ATTCGAACTGATTTGTAATGGGCCTTGAAACTTTTAGTCTTCAGCCGGTGACGTCAACAAGTGTCCTTCTTTTAACACATTTATTTATTTATTTTGAACTGTATTGCACAAAACAAACAAAAATCGGAATTAATGCCTTAAGGCATTTTCTGCTAGTCAACCTTTGGGTATAATTAGAAAAGTTATGGGCAGTGCAGGTAGAGAACGGATAAAATATTGGCGATCCCTGGCTCCAAAGATTGTACACCTGCTGTGTTAAATTGTTAAATTGTAAAAAAATTAAATATTTGAGATGTAAAGTAACATTGTAATTTTGATTTATTTAAAAAATTACACCTCGTTGAGTTTCTTGCCGGTATCTTCTCATCAGAGGTTTTTCCGAACCGGTGGTAAATTTTTTGACATTCATAAGTGCTACCTGTAAGCCTAATCTGAATAAAATATTATGACTTTGACTTTGACTTTTGAAAAAACACAATTACCGATACTACTACATTTATACACAATTACTCATAATAAAATACACGCAACAAACTGGAACAAATTACCTTGCTACTCCGCGAAACCAGTGCCGGGCTCGTGCAAAATAGCTGCGTCTGTGCGACACATATATGTTCATGCAAAAACCCACCCTCCTCCGCTTCCACACGAAACAACATATATCACACAGACTCAACTACACACCACCACCACTAAACACTAAAACTACACGATCGACGCGCGTTTCGCCTCTATACGAGGCATCATCAAGATCAAAGAAACAGTACGACCGTTCGCTACTTGAACGAATGGCGTACTGACAAACTAAAACATTTTTCTTTAATCCCGCCTACCGCCAACATTTTTGCACAACTACCCTTATTATTTTTCTCAAAGCCTACCCTCAAAATTTAAAAATAAAACAAAAGTACCCCCGTATATTATCACAAACTACCCACATAATTTATCTCAATCTCAGCTACCCCCATTGTTAAAGACAGAATTTAAGCATACCCGCAATAAAGGAGAAGAAGGAAAATTAACCTGTTCATTGACAATGGATCCCGCGTTGTTGTACCTAACTATTTCCAAATGCTCCAAAACATTCAGACGAAATCCCTTTTTGCAAAAGTGTAATATTTCATAAGAATGAGCAGCTATTTTGCACGAGCCCGGCACTGGTTTCGCGGAGTAGCAAGGTAATTTGTTCCAGTCTGTTGATATGGACCTCCGCAAAGTAACGCCTGAATCTATTAATTATTTAAAATACACGCAAATTTATAATAAGTATACTATACATATATTCACACACTTGACTGAACTGTTTGTATAGGAATAGTTGAACGTTGTTTTGCGGGTGGTAGGACCTTGTGTAAGGTCCGTCCGGATCGCTACTACCGTCTTGCTCGCTAATCCTACCGCTAAGCAAATGCTTGCACTGTTGTGTTCCGGCGTGGAGAGCAAGACAGCCGGTGTAATTACTGGCACAAGAGGTATTCCATCTTAGCCCTCTGAGTTGGCAACGCATCTGCATTCTCTTTGCTGTTGCAGGTGTCTATAGGCGGTGGTGATCACTTAGTATCAGGTAACCCACTTGCTTGATTGCCTTCCTATGTTGTATAAAAAAAACGTGTGATGTTTAGGTCTTTTTACGATCGACGATCTCTCAGGGAATAATAGAATAGAATAGAAACCATTTATTTCAGGCTGCATAGGCCCATAGAAAAAATACCTTACAGACTAACATACATATTTATAAAACAAAAACATTAAAACATTAAAATTCGCACGTTACTTCGTTATAATAGTAAATAATCACAAGATCCACAGGGCCGAATACCGAGACCGGCGGCGTGTGTCACTGACAGCTCCTGTCAACCTCGTCTTTTGAAACGCTCTCCCGCTCCCCGCGCTACTGACATTTATTTGGTCTTGAAACATCACAGGTCGGATTACAGGTTAACTTTTATCCCGTCCAACAAGGTTTCCGTTGGATATTATGTAATTAAACCCTCGCGAGCAAAGCAGGGAACAAATCCTAGTTCAAGAATAATTCCGCTTACTGAATACTTAATCATATACAATAAATAGTTATGAAATAGGAAGGAAACAAGTGGGTCACCTGATGGTAAGTGATCACCACCGCCTATAGACACCCGCAACACCAAGAAGATTGCAGATGCGTTGCCAACCCAGAGGGCTAAGATGGAATACCTCTTGTGCCAGTAATTACACATTATTTAATAGATAACAATGCCATTCACAGCTCGTGACCCGCAACATAACCAGTAATTGCAATAATGGCCAGTTATCGATCGCAGTTACGACAGACGGCGATAACTCACGATTCATGAATGAGTGCGCGCGCGCACTCCCCGAGACCACGAGGTGTCGTCATGTAACAAATGTTTATCTACACATGTATCATAAATGCTCTATAACGCGTTCAGAAACCGTAGACAATGACCAGCATTATGACAACCAATATTATTGTGAGAATTTTTCTAATTTGTTTCTATATTTATTCAAATTCATTTTTTATTACAATATTTTAATGTATACAGTCTATAGATATTAAACAGGTACCTAGCACTAGTAGCTAGTAGCAATGCAGGTCATTGCCCTATGGCTTCTGAACCCATCATAGAGTACTTATGATATGTGTGTAGATAAAGTAATGTATGCAACTGTACATAATTAGGTCTTAAAACACTCGTGTGATCCTATTATGAAACTCGCTAATGCTCGTTTCATAAAACCACACTCGTGTTTTAAGACCCCTCATTATGCAACAGTTGCATAAAATACTATTACGGTATTATTTTTATTAAGACTGATAAAGTTTTAAAATGACAGATTTCGCTTTATACATACGACTTTAGACCACAGAATAAATAACGTTCAGTCAAGGAAATTGAAACACGTACCACCGTAGAACCTAGTCGAAGAGACATACGCATGACATTTGTATGACATTGCCTGGCGTTTAACGCGTCGCGTCATTGCGATAGGGTTCTAAGGTGGTACGTGAATATATTTCCCCTACTGTACAGAAACTTCTCGTTTACGACCGCGATTTAGCGAATTCCAACTTTATTCACACGATCAAAAAGTTCGTATTACTTCATACACCATGCGCCAGCCGACGCGAGTCAAAAGGAACGCGCCGCCCGCGCCCGCTTTCCCCCCGCTACTCCCTGCGACACGCTAGGGTTGAGCGGCATTAATTTTCAATTACACTGACACGGCGGGGGCGACCGATAGAGCGCGCGGCAAGCCAACAGCCTACTGCGATTTGCCTATGCCATAGGCAAAGCGGTCGGGCGTACCTACAGTGCGGAGTGGAACCCCCCTGTTTATACAACGTGTCCCTAGCCTATGGATAAAGAATGAACTGCCGTGTAAAAGTACTTCTCAGGAATGCTATGACACAGTTGTTTTTTTAATTAGAGGCAATTATTTTTTTTAACCAATCTAATCTAATCTAACTATCTAGTATTAATTTTCATCACAGGTAACATCGTGTCCTCACTCCTGAAAACATGTATTTTTCGATTGTCAGAATTTGCTTACTATAAAAAATCTGCATTTTTTTTTTAAGTTTTAGGAAAACTTCAATATGTTCACTTCAAAGCAAAATTTTAACAATTTATTTCCCTGTTTACATGAAAATGTCAAATTATTATAGAAACCATGGGCCCGTGGTCATCTCATACAAAGACGCTGTGCAGTGCAAGGACCTATCAACAAGACTGGTCCTTGCGTCCGGGGATCTTAGAGCTGGCTGCTACTTTGCCCAAAGCCTCGCTATCCAGTGGGTCAATGCAGCCAGCGTTCTAGGGGCTTTTCCGCATGGCGCAAGCGACTACGCAGACGGCGTGCTTCCTTTCTAGATAAATATTTTTAATGTTTTGTGTATAAATTGTAGTTTAGTTAAGTTTTCTCTTTAATTTTACTATATAAGTGTAAATATTTTGTTCTAAATAAATACCTAAATAATTATTATAGATGAAATGTCAATAAGTCTTTGGTTTAAAAAAAGAGACTTTACACCGACTCTACCTTCTTCACGAGATCTTAATAATATAGTCTATCTTCTTATTCATAAACGCTGCGTAAAGCTTTGTTATACTTTATTCCTTTAAGTATTTAAAATAAGGTAAACAAAATAGTCACGTGACTCGGCAAATCAACCAATCAAGTCAATCTTTTGGATCTGTGGAGACCCATAAGACTGATTTGATTGGTTGATTTGCCGAGTCACGTGTCTTATTTTGTTTACCTTATTTTAACTTCCTAAAGAAATAAACATGTTAACATGTGTTATGTCTTTATCTGTCATTGTTACGTTTACTCTCAAATAAAAGGGATAAAACATTTGTTATTTTTTATGAAAATGGGGGTTTGAGTCTCCTACGCAAACTCGACACTAGCGAAGTCACTGCGTTTGCGCCGATGAATCAAAAGATGAACACTTTCCATCGTTAGCTCCCATTATGCTACAGTCGACATTATTCATGGAAAGTACTATTACTTACTTTACAGTAAATTATAATTAGTTGCGCTTGCGGCGTTTGAATTACAGCGCACAGCCCCTTTGTTTCGTATTTCATAAGTTAGCGTTATTTTTAATGGTTATTTTATTGATGGTTTATTGTGAGATTCAGTTATGAGTTAAATTCTCGTGGGAGAGATCTTTCTACTTAGTGAGATTCAAAAGTCGCACACCTGACCGCTAGTGCCGGAACGGAATAGGGACAGCGCTATTTTTCGTGCCAGTGTGTTTTTTTGCATCTAGCGGCTGGCGACGTCTATTGGCGCCAGCAGCTGGATACGTTGAAATCCGTCTTAAGAGGAAACACAAGGGCCGTTTTTCCATACAAACGTCGTCCCCTGTTTCCTCTCTGGATAATGCCAGTAGAGCAATAATTTTTTTCCACAAAATCGATAGTGGCCTATTATGCATGTCCCTATGTTTTCCTTTTTGTCATAAATTAATTATTAAAAGAGATATGAACATTCAAAAACCTAAAAAATTGGCCAGATTTTCGGCTGCGTTCATACATTCAGAAAACAAATTTTTCTAGGTTATTTAAAAAAAGAAAACATAAAAACACTGCCAAAGCCTTTCTTTAATTTTTGATGAAAAAGTAGTTAAATCGGTTAAGTTTTGGAGAAGGAATCAGGGGTCTACGAATCGTTGATTTTGTGTGCTTTAAATAGGTATTTTCAGTCCAAGCTGCGGCTGTCTCTATTGCGCTCTGCGGGGGGAGGTTGCGCGACAGCAATAGATTTTACAAATACCTATTTTTCAATTCTCTAGGCCTTGGTGTTTCGTCTTAAGACGCTGGCAAGAGTCAAAAACTTTATTCACTCATAAACTAAAGAAAGAACCACGGATAGAACATGCCTAGTCACTTTTTAGGGTTCCGTGCCATACAAAAAAAAGGAACCCTTATGAAATCACTTCGCTGTCCTTCTGTTTTAATTATTTTTTAATTTCGAAATGTAGAGTTTGCAATGAACGTTACTTTTATATTAAAATGTCATTAAAAACAAAAGTGACTAGACCTTCCGTGGACTCTCCAAATGGCATAACATTAAAATAAATAAATAAATATCTTGGGGCAGTTAACACCAATTGACTTAGTCCCATTGCAAAGTAAGCAACTAAAGCTGCTTGTGTTATGGGTACTAGACAACGGATATACATACTTATATAGATAAATATTTACCTAAATACATATAACATCCACGACTCGGGCACAAACATTCGTGTTCATCATACAAACATTTGCCCCTCCTGGGAATCGAACCCGGTACCTCAAGCTTCATATTCAGGGTAACTAACCATTAGGCTATCCGGCCGTGTATTGTAAAATTGTTGTCAATAAATTCTGCTTAATCGTTCGAAGTATGAAGATACTTCGTCAATAATTTAAATGGGGAATAATGTAATTTATGTCGTTTCCAATCGACTCCATTTATCTTCATTTGCGCAGCGCGTCGCAGTGCGCAGGCGCAGCTAGTTGGCCAATACGTGGGCTCGGCACAATACGTCATTGTTTGTTCACTGTTGGCTATCTGCGGTATTTCCTAGTAATTTGTGATAATAAATAGGTACAGTCTACCGAAGTTATTAAAATTTCTGGGCACTGAACAACCTTTTCACAATAAATATCATAATAATGTCATAGTAAACGTCTTAATATTACTGCGATTACTTATTGCGACGAGGTTTTAGAGTGAGTTCAGTTTGGTTGATGTACGTACTTAATAATGACCAGTTATTATAGTTTATTTCTTCAGGTACTTAAAATAAGGTAAACAAGCCAATCAAGTCAATCTTTTGGATCTGTGGAGACCCATAAGACTGATTTGATTGGTTGATTTGCCGAGTCACGTGACTTATTTTGTTTGCCTTATTTTAACTTCCTAAAGAAATAAACTATAGTCATTTTATTTAAAGTTACCACGAATTAAATGCACCATCAAAATGTATGATCAACTAATTGTTTCATGTAGTTTTTTTTCACGGAAAATAAGGCAACAAAACGAACACGCGGGGCACCTGGTGGAAAGAAACCACCGCCGCTCTCTGGGACTAGCAATTCCTCAAGAATTTCTGATCCGTTCTACATTTAGTCCTAAATGGGCCTCTGCATCTCCCACTAACCGTACGAAATGCAGTAGTAAAGTTATCTCCACTTCTTCACACTCAATTTAATTCATCATCATCATCATCTCAGCCACAAGAAGTCCACTGTTGGACATAGGCCTCCTCCATGGATTTCCAAAGTGGCCGGTTGGAAGCAGCATGCAACCAGCGCCTTCCTGCCACCTGTATGAGGTCATCGGACCATCTTGGTCATCAATTTAATTACGTAAAATACTTAATATAAACTAACATAAAACGTCTGACAGTTGACTAAATCACACGCGTCAGTATAATCTACGCGTCAACAACTGGGTCAGACGTCCGTCCGTCAGACTGTCCGTATGTCTGTCAATCACGCGTAGCTCGGAAACGGAGCCGTCCATGTGTATTAATACTGCTTCAACTAGACTGCTTTATATAACAGCTAACGACCCCCTGTGAAGCAGATTGAACTTTCTTTGACAATTTATTTCAATGGTGCGGAAAAACTTCGTGAGGAAACCTGCACATTTATGCAAATGGATGTGTAACCATGATCCTGTCAGTCTGGATAGGAAGCCCGGACTGACAGGATCATGGTTACTGTAATTTTATTGTAATAGGTTAAATTATTAATTTTGTTTTTTAAGGATAAACTGCTGAGTTTCTTGCGGCGCTTCTTCTCAGCATTTTCTGTAGCGCTGGTAGACTCAGGCCTGTAAAAGAGCCTATGTGGCCTAATTGCAAAGTAAATTCATTTTCATTTTCGTTATAATATGTACGAGTACATACATGTATACATGTAGGTACATATACGTACATGTTGTATATGTATGTGATTTGGTGACGTCCTAAAAACAGGTAAAATTAGAAGTACCCGTAACCGCCGAGAGTATGAAGAGAGGAATATGTGTGGAGGAAGCGAGGGAAGTGTGCCAGGACAGAAGTAAATGGCGTTGTGGTCTCTGCCTACCCCAAAATTCAAATTCAATTCAATGTAAATCTTTGTCAAGAAGACATTAATTTCTCGGGCTTATTATAAAATCAATAACTATATCTTGGACAGGGATGTTTGGAAATGATCCCGATTTTTATTGGCGATCCCTGGCTCCACCTACTATGTTAAATTGTTAAATTTTTAAATATTTAAGAAGTAAAATAACAGTGTAATTTTGATGTATTTAAAAATTACACCTCGTTGAGTTTCTTGCCGGTATCTTCTCATCAGAGGTTTTTCCGAACCGGTGGTAAATTTTATGACATTCATAAGTGCTACCTGTGAGCCTAATCTGAATAAAAATATTTTGACTTTGACTTTAAAAGGGAAACAGGCGTGATCTTATAATAATTGTAATTGAATGTGTATTTATTTTGTTTTAGCTTAATCTATTTCCCTACGATTTTATATATCTTATTTAAAGTGATTGATTAATTTTGTTGACATACTTTTATATTAATTTGACTTTTGTAGACCTTACCATGTATAATATATAATAATAATTGCGAATTCATTCAATTTTTAAATTTAATTTAGTTTCAAATTTTTAAATAGAAGGGAATATTTTACGCCTCTAGAAGGCAGGATATGGCGCTTTTTTTTAAATGTAAATTGTCACCTAATTAACCCATAATCATGCAATAAAGATATTTTGATTTTTGATTTTTGAATAATAATATAATATATTATATGTACGTCAACCAACCAGTATATTATCAACCTGAGACAAAAAGAAACAACCAGTAGCCTTGTTTACGCATTTACTACAGCCTTATCAATATGACCAAAACCTTTTACTGCCTTTTACCATATTTACGCGACTACACCCACTAAAGCAGTTTAACATGTTTTTATTATCTGCGAGCATAATTTTGCATGTTCTGCCTAGATTACCCGCGGTGCCGCAGTAAAAGCAACTTATATGGCTTGTTGTGCATTAATAGTTAGATAAGAGTTGCAAGCGTGACTACGGGCCTAAGTAGTTCTAGAGACTTTTTAAAGATTTTTTTTGCTGTATGATTAATTTATTTAAATATGCACAGTTAACATTAAAAATACAATTGATGGTTTAATCCATGTAGCCATTTTTTACCAGTTAACAACATCATAAATGAGAAAATGACAAGCTAACCAACGTATTTATGTACAATAAATAGTTTACATACATACGAAGTTATCACAGAAAAGAAAATAGAAAAGTTAAAAATGCAATTAAAATGAAAAAATGTCACCCAAGCCGCTGTTTCTGGGTAGGGTGCCCAAAAGACTGGCGGCGTCACCTCTCTGAATGGCAATGCCAATACCTTGGGCGAGGAACGCGCCAGCTAACCAACTAATATTAATGGATATAATTATATTGTAAACTAGTAACCAGTCCCGGTCTCACACGGATGGGATGTGTCTAAATAAATCCCGTAAAAAATCTCTTACTGCCAGTGAAAACCCTATCAAAATCCGTTCACTGATAAAGAAGGAGTAGGCAGCCGAAGAGATGACAGACAGGAACGAGTAGCGACTTTATTTATTTTTCTACTATGTAAAGATACTCTCGTAAATACAAATTAAATACTTACAATAATTTAATACTATGTAGAGGTAATTATGTATGTAACTTCTCCTTAGAACGCTAGCTTTAGTCGCGAAAATATCTCTTTCAAACCGGTTGTCTTGAGCAAAAGGGATAGATGCTTTATATCTGCAATAAACCAACGCTGGATAACGTGAACGGTGGTCACTCACAGTGAGTTCGTAGAAACACCCGTTTATAGTTTGTTAAGAAAGATTAGCATGCTTTTAGAGGAATAAGCAAATTGATATTGGCTCGCGATCGATTTGTAGGAAACGGTATATTTTATGTTTTGCTCAAGTATTTAGCTTCTAGTTTACGGTTTTGTATGAGAATCAACAGCTTCATAGTTTCGGTATGTTAACAGAATAATTATGTGAAAGTATGGGCATGAAGATGATTTGTAAACGTTAATAGTTAGGTGGGAACGATCTATTGTGGAGTTTTTTCATTGCTCATTATTTTACGCCACCCCGAATCGAAAGTAGCATTTACTGTCCGCCACTATCAGGATAGATAATTTTCCTTTTCACCTGGGGAACACGTTAAATCCCATCCCATCCCATGGTTATCACGAAACGTTAAGGAACATTCCGATGACATTCATGCATAGCAACAATTCCAGTAACTTAGTATTGTTGCCAAATTGAAAGTGATCTCTATGCAAGCTTCTTTGCAACTCAAAAACTCAAAACTAATATTTCTATTTCTATAATAATAGAAATAGAAATAGAAATATTTATCTGCCAGAATACTTAAGGGTACAAGATATTATCATAATAGTTAATCAATTACAATTTAAAATTAAAAAGTTTCATTATCTATTTCAAATATTGAATTACAATTGAAAAATTCCTTAACTGTTTATTCCTTACTTATTTAATGTACTATTATTTAGCGAGAGCTACACGTAACGTGTTCGCGAACTTGTTGCAGGCTGTAACTGCTCGGCGCTCGGCGCGGAGAGCAACGCTTGCGACATCCGCACGGGCCAGTGCCGCTGCAGGGCGCACGTCACCGGCCGCGCGTGCGACACTTGTGAGGTAAACTATCACTATACCTAACTAATAATGATACCCGATTTGACATTGATTGAAATCCCACATGACCATAGGACTGGTGCATTTCTTGGCCAACGCATTAGAGTTGCGATCCAACGGGGAAATGCAGCCAGCCTTATGGGCACTTTACCGCAGGGGACAGACTTGTGTGATATTTGTACATATAATTAAGTTTTTGTATTTTTTATTAGGTTAAGTTATTTATATTTCACTTGTTTTCTAATAATTATATTCTGCAGTACCTAAATAAAAATAAAATAAAATTTGACATTAAATATTGCTAGTGTAATAATCTACACATTTTATAAAATTATAACTGGCCGATTTCCGTACAAAGAAAAATTAGTATGGGGATCTTTATAAGAATAATAGAAGCCAAATCAATTAAGTATCTTTTGAATTTTTGTTTGTATGTCTGTCTGTATGTATGTACGTGCACCACGCAAAATCTGTCACGTAATATTGGATACGGACTATCATAAAATCTGGTGCATGTTTCATCTTGATACGCCGCGTAGAAGCTGAGATACTTCTAAATTGCTCCCGTGCGAAGTTGCCGGCAGAAGGTAGTATAGAATAAAAGAATGACATTCGTTTGACATTTAGCTGCGTTGGGCGCCTCTAGACTGGGCAGATCTTCAGTGCGGGATGACGGCTGCCTCTAAGGCACCTCTCAAGTGCCTACTTGCTTTTGACGTAAGAATTAATGCAGAACAACCTTATATCTATAAGATAAATCGTTAGCCCAAACTAACGCACACAGAAAAGCGCCTTATACAGAATTGGACCTGGTCTCATGAAAACAAAGTCTTTCATAAAGTGCAAAAACTCATTGAACTAACCTATAGCAGGGGGGTTTCACTCCGCACTGTAGGTGCGCTCGCCGCATTACCTATGGCATGGGTTAATCGCAGTAGGTTGCCGGCTTGCCGCTCGCGCACCCGCTCACTGTGTCGCGCGTTGTGATAGTATTATAGTAAGCAGCCCAACCGTAGCGGTGCGCCAGGGCATTGCGGGTGGAAGGCGGGCGCGGGCGGCGCCTTCCTTTTGACGCATGCCGCCTGTCGAAAGTTTATGAAGTAATACGAACTTTTTGTGCCTGATCATAAAGTTGGAATTCGTTTAATGGTGATCGAAAAAGAGAAGTTTCTGTACGTTATTTATATTCTGTGCCTATAGCTTTTATTTGTTTGATTGGCAATGGACTAAGTATACATTTCTTAGTGGTCGAAGCGTTAGCTCAGCTCAGCACAATCAATCTTTCTTCTCACCATTCCACGATCTGATAAACGATTGGCAGATAACGCCGCGTGGCTGCGCGCGCGCAGCACGACCTATCACGAGCTCGACTCGATCCGGCGATCTATGGCATTTCTTGCCGTTGTCATTTCTTGTCGATAAGTGTTGTCCCTCTTATACTCACCTAGTTAGAAGGAGAAAAACGTCGACGATTTTAGAGATTTAACTGGTATTAGCCATGCTGGTAGAAGTTGGAAATGTTTGCGTTAGGCGCGCTTGAAATCAAATATTAGCTATATTAATGCCACTTGAAATTATAAATCTTAACTCTTTATCATTGTCATTAGTCACTCGTTAATAACAACAAAGTTAGTACAAACTGTTTAACTGGGAGTATAAACTCAGAGCATAAAAATCTTTGTACGATCTAAGTTATTATTGAGATTTTTTTGGTGAAATAGGAAGGCAAACAAGCCAGTGAGTCACTTGATCGTAAGTGATCACCACCACCTATAGACACCCGCAACATCAAAGAGATTGCAGATGCGTTGCCAACCCAGAGGACTAAAATGGAATACCTCTTGTGCCAGTAATTGCACCGGCTGTGTTGTTCTCCACGCCGGAACACAACAGTGCAAGCACTGCTGCTAAGCGGCAGGATTTGCGAGCAAGATGGTGGTAGCGATCCGGACGGATCTTGCACCAGGTCATCACTGAAATGATCGAAATCATTTCATTGCTCTTGGCTCTAATTTATTTTTTATTATTAAAATTATTATAAGCTCACGCCTGTTTCCCTTTCTAATTTATCTGATGTGAAATTTAATATTGTTTAATTTTATAATAATCATTTGATCTTAAAGAAGTTACGTAGTAAAGAGATAGTAGCTATAACTTATTTTTGGATCTGAATGATTTCCGTACGATGACTATTTGAGAACGGGACTGATGTTACAACAGTTATTAATGTGAAGTATTATAATCTAGTAAGTAGGAATATCCTCAGAAATTATACACTTCGAAAGTTTCGTAATTTTGGACAGGCACTTTACTCAAAATACGTAAAGTGGCAGCCATATAAACTTCCAAGGATAATAAATACTTCAGTTAAGTTTTCGATTAAATAGACATCGCAGTAAAGTGAGATTCTAAAGCATACACGCGAATTAGAATAGACCCCAGTTCAGTTCAACGCCGCATTCCAAACGAGATATTTCTCAGAATCTATTACTTCAAAGTGACTTTAAATACCAACAGCGAACGATAATGTCGTACAAAATTGTAATTCTGTCGCGACATACTGTGCCAGTTGTGGTAGGGACTGGCGACACTGTATTCATTAACTGTATATGAAATAAAGAGCTCTTTGTATGATACCCGAAGTTATTGGAATGATAACATATCTACAAGGTTTCCTTAAACTAGTCTTGAAATATAAATGAGAAGAATCACTTTAAAGAAATATTTTTTTATGAAATAGTATGGCAAACAAGCTCACCACTATCACCTGATGGAAAATGATCACCACCGCCTATAGACACCCTCAACACCAAAGAGATTGCAGATGCGTTGCCAACCCAGAGGGCTAAGATGGAATACTTCTTGAGCCAGTAATTGCACCGGCTGTCTTGCTCTCCACGCCGGAACACAACAGTGCAAGCACTGCTGCTTAGCAGCAGGATTAGCGAGCTAGATGATGGTAGCGATCCGGACGATACAATTTCACAGAATTACAGATAAATCTTAAATATACTGTATCCAAAAGGCGGAACTACCTATAATTGTGCGAGTTATAATTTCCTACAATGTTAGCCTGCTCAAACTGTCACATTTTGCGAACCTTTCGTATGAAATCCATTGACATTTAGTTGCCGGCAAGAATTGGAGCAGAAATTATTAGCTGGTATCATGCCAGTTATTGTGAATGTTTACCGCGTTTAATGTGCGGCTGACGAGGAGTAAATGTTAGTAGGGTATATAGAACTCTAAACAAAGGTACGAGTAAATATTTTATTTGATGGAAAAAGCTCGGAATACATTTTAAAAAATTACCTCGCTACTCCAAAGTTGATGTTCCAATTTGTTGGTATAGACCTCCGCAAAGTAACGCCTGTATCTTGTTAATGATTTAAAGGTTGGAATGGTTTTAGCTTTCATTATCGAATTACGTAATGACACTAGCAATGGTGCAGGTTAAAGAAATTTCCAAAAAAAACTTCTCAATAAATAACTGTGAATATTGAAGACAACATTCAAGAGGATTGAAAAAACATTTTTTTTTCTTACAAAATTTCGGAATAGCTATAACTTTGTAAAAACTTTACAACTCTGTCTCTGTTACTGTAAAAATTTTACAACGGAAACTGTCTTACGATCGATACGAAGCGTGGTAATGATATCCTAAAGCCGATTTTGATCCCAGATATTTGGATTTTAAATAATTTAAAATTTATTAAAAATCCCCAAAATAAACAAGCATACGTACCTACGGTGCATATTTTTATTCAAGTTTAAAACCAAATTTCTTAGTGATAAAACAAGATAGTGGTATTCAATTTTCCTAACAAAATGAATAACTTATGGAATGCTATGGCGATTTAATGCCATTCGGCTAACGGAGCCGGTAGATGTGGTTTATGGCTTGCTTTGAGGTGTTCGCTGTATGCCATTGACAGAACTATGTCGAGTTCCGAGAATTAGAGATAGTGCTCTCGTTTTTAGTCAGAAACTTAAGAGGAGTGTGAACCCAACGCTCTCCATACAAACGGCGATAACGTTTTCCACCCTCTAAACCGTAACCTACAGTCATGATTTTTTTGTATGTTATCATTATGCCCTAGAACTAGGTTTGTATGTTTTGATTTTTTAAATATTCTTAATTGTTTCAAAAATATTGATGCTTTTATGTTTTGTATGAAACTTCTAAAATGCAAATATTGTGAAATCTATGAAGAATATAAAAAAAATCGAAACATACAAACCTAGTTCTAAGGCATAATGACAACATACCAAAAAATCATTGCCATACGTTAAGGTTTAGAGGGTGGAAAACATTATCGCCATTTGTATGGGGAGCGGTTTTTCGGGCTGGGTTCACACTCCTCTTAATTTAGGGACTAGTCCCGGACGTGACACATTGTCATCGGTTTCATCATCCACTGTACTTTGGTACTCGTACATAATTATATTGTACTAGCTTTTCCAATTTCGAATTCGATTATGTACATACTCATCACCCCTCCCTCTTAACCCCCTTAATGGTGGAGTTTCCAAAAGTTTTTTCCTTCCCATCCCTTAAGGATCATATCAACAAAGTTAATATGTCAGTCCTATGGTTTAGTTATTTTTAGTGAACTAGATAAATGACAATTAAAGTGCATATACCTTCTGTTTGCTGTTTATGCCACAAGAGCTGTACAATAATTATTTCATATTTATAACATTATCGGGACTTTAGCGCGATAAAAATATAAAAATATGTTAAATATATTAATATATTTTTATCGCGCTAAAGTCCCGATAATGTTATAAACATGTGTGAAAGTTGCGAAACTTTAATAGTATTTTATGCAACTGTTGCATAATGAGGGGTCTTAAAACACGAGTGTGGTTTTATGAAACGAGCGTCAGCGAGTTTCATAATAGGATCACACGAGTGTTTTAAGACCTAATTATGTACAGTTGCATACAATACTTTATCTACACACATATCATAAATGCAAAAAACCGTAACAGCAAAAAAGCAACAAACGAATAACTACAGTAATGACGGCCATTCGATCCATCCGTCAAGCCAAACGGTTTTTTTTAATCATAGACAAACGCATGAAGTCCCTATCCTCATGTCACTCGAGATCATATAATGACCATTACAGTACAGAAATCAGTACTGTAATGACCATTACAGTACAGAAATCGGTACTGTAATGACCATTACAGTACAGATTTACCTACTACCACAGACAAATTCTCATAATAACATTGGTTGTAATAATGCTGGTCATTTCCTATGGTTTCTGAACGTATTATAGAGCATTTAATAATATATGTGTAGATAAAACAATTTAATAATTATTCCAGTAGGTAACTGTATATTGAAAAGAAAGAAATATCTTTATGAAGGCCATTCGCGTTAAGATTCGAAAGAAATCGTCACCTGTTCCCCGTAGTCGGTGAATAATGGATGAGCAGATCACCATTGTGGCTGCGTTCTGGGAAATGGACATGCGACCACCTTTCTACTATAAATTACCGTTGGAAAATATAATCAACGGTATTTTCCGTACTGCTGATGCCGATTGCAGATTTTGCAAAAATCATTTGGCAAGACTTTAATTTGCCTAACGATATTTTTAAAGAAGTGAAATCAAGACCGTCTGCCTGTGAGCAAATAGGACCTCGTTTTGCCAATATCGGCCTTTCTTGCTGAAAATCGATGGTTTTCTATTGACCTTTCTTCGATATTTTTTTTATTTATCTGCTGGCAACACAGTGCGGTGATTTTTGACTTTTGAGCACTCTACACTCGCCAGTGCCGGCTTAAATATACGCTCGCGTATTTAACTGACCCGCTTCTGGCGAATGTCAAGCGTTCGAAACTCAAAAATCCACCCGCTGGTCCTTAACTGGTATTCACTTACCTCCCGTCCCCACTTAGTTGATCGGACAAAATTTCTTACAGGAAGGTTTCTGGGGCTTGCGCAAAGGCGGCTGCCGGCGCTGCGAGTGCGGCGCGGGCGCAGCCGCCTGCGACCCGGTCAGCGGGCAGTGCGCGTGCGCGCCCGGCGTCGGGGGAGACGCTTGCGACCGCTGCCTGCGCGGCTTCTACGGCTTCGGGGCTCATGGATGCTTACGTAAGTTGGACATTGGATGGTTGAATAGCCTTAATAGTAAGGAGTAGAGCTTAACTGTTTAGTTGCTAGTTGCAGTATAAATAAGCCGGCTCTACCGGAGTAGTACCACACAAGTAAACTATGACAATAGTAGGTATTTAACGATTTACTAACGACAAACTGTAACAAATTACCTTGCTTCTCCGAGAAACCAGTGCTGTGCTCGTGCAAGTTAGCTGCGTCTGTGCGACATAAATACTTTCATGGAAAACCCACCCTCCTCCGCTTCCACGCGAAACAACGTTGTTTGTTGAAATGGACCTCCGCAAAGTAACGCCCGAATCTGTTTATGATTTACTAACGCTCTCTTTTGTTCTTTACCTAGCTCGTACTACATCTTATCAACTATGTATGTTTCCAGCGTGTCCCCCTTGCCCTGATGGCAAGGTGTGTTCCCCGGACAACGGGCTCTGCGTGTGTCCACCGCGCACCCGGGGACCCGGGTGCCGGCAGTGTGCGCCGGGGTACTGGGCCCGCGCCGCCGGCTGTAAGCCGTGCAGCTGTGGACCAGGCGCCGTATCCGGTTAGTGTCCCTTATCCTACAACAAGATTGCAATGCTCATAACACTCCAGAGGCCCGTTGCTGGCTAGTCTTCGAAGACCGACGAAGTTGTTTTTAGCTGACTTGTTCACTGTGTCTAGAACCTGTGGTCCTAAAATAACCGGTCAAGATTTCTTCTTAGAATGTTCACTATGTTTAGGACCTGAAGTTATTGCCTGGTTTTGAGAGAACCTGTAAGTCATATCATCTTTAACCACGGACATACCCACAAATGGAATAAGCGACCACTACTCTAGCCAGCAAACGAAAGATTTGGATCTGGTCTCTGCTTAGAGTACCCTGCTTCCCAATACATTGAAGTTATAGCTGGATGGGCAATTTTAGATTTGCACCCCCATGGATCATTTCCAAAGACTAAAAGTACTAGGTATGCCCACGTCTCTTATAAGCATTTCGTTTGCCTGCCTTTTCCAAAAGCTTCTTCCGAAATAAGACCAATGAACTTGCCTCCAGACACCTGCGATCCGCTCACGGGGGAGTGCAAGTGCCGAGTCGGCTGGTCCGGCGCAAACTGCGACGCGTGCGCCGCGGGGCACTTCGGGCCGCGCTGCAAGCCTTGCGCCTGCCACCCTGACGGCAGCGCCGACTGCGAACACGGCGAGTGCCCATGCGATGAGCAAGGACGGTGCTCCTGTAAGGTAAGACCTCTGCAATACTTCAATATCAATCTGGTCGCACTCTATATGCCCGTTCGTTATTACCTATGGCATAGGTTAATCGCAGTAGGTTGCCGGCTTGCCGCGCGCGCGGCCGCTTACTCTATGTCGCGCGTTGTGATAGTATTATAGTAAGCAGCCCAACCCTAGCGGTGCGCCAGGGAATTGCGGGTGGAAGGCGGGCGCGGGCGGCGCCTTCCTTTTGACACATGCCGCCTGGCGAATGTTTATGAAGCAATACGAACTTTTTGCGCCTAATCATGAATTTCGAATTCTTTTTTTGGTGGTCGAAAAAGAGAAGTTTCTGTACGTTAGCACTATTATTTATTCTGTGGTCTTACTTTGAATATGTCATATGAATTCCAATATAATTGGTGCCGAGTGTGCTATAACTGCTGATTGATTGCGCCAAGAGATTTATAACCTGAGAGAACTGCGTTCACATTCTTAAACCGGCTTCGATTGAATGCCAACATAATCCACTTTTATATTGTATCACTTACTTTTAAATCTGCTTGCTATATCTATCAGTTTGTTACCTCTTTACAAAGAAATCACCGGTCAGTATAGGTCTCTGGTATCCGATAGTGGACTTCGCAGACCTAGAAAAAAGCTCCTGTTCCAGGTGAACGTGGTGGGTGAGAAGTGCGACCGCTGCCGCGACGGCACGTTCGGGCTGTCGGACTCTCCCACCGGCTGCACCGAGTGCTTCTGCTTCGGCCGCAGCGCGCACTGCACGCAGGCAGGTTACACTTGTACAAAGTCTCTCATCTTTTGCTAAGGGCCTGTTTCAGCACCCTCTGATAAAGTCCTGGTGTTATTTTTGTTTCTATTCAATAGGAATGCAAACAAGCAAGTGGGTCACCTGGCGGTAAGTGATCACTACCGCCTATAGACATCCGCAACATCAAGGAGATTGCAGATGCATTGCCAACCCAGAGGGCTAAGATGGAATACCTCTTGTGCTAGTGATTGCACCGGCCGCCGTAACACAACAGTGCAAGCACAGGTGCTTAGCGGCAGGATTAGCAAGCTAGATGTTGGTAGTGATCCGGACGGAGCTTGCACAAGGTCCTAACACCCGAGAAATATACAAAATATGCCGTCTCTGCTTATTCTATAGACACAAACAGTGAAGGTATAACAGATATCTGCTAGTAATGATATTGGGAACTTACCAGAGAATGGTGAAGCAGGGCCTTAGTCTGCTGGCATACAGTTCAGCAACATAACACAGCTAGAGTCTAAACATAATGCAAAAATCAAAGTTTTCTTTAAATTTTGCAAATAAAAGTAATCAGATTTCAGGTCATCACTCATCACACTACGTTTTTAAAGTGGAGTAGAATTGGAACTACAGAAATTATAAATGAAGAGAAATGAAAACTGCATTTTTTTTGTATTATCTGTCTTTTGTTACATCTACTACCTAATTTATTCTATAATTATAAATAAGTAGTTGACTCTCTCGTCAGTAAAAAAAAAAGTCACTGATACAGAATTTGAAGGTTAAAGTCACAAAAAATAGTATCAGAGTTGATGATCCGAACTCTAGATCTCTATGAATCCTTTCTTTCCAGGCGGGATTGACACGGGCTGCCTTACACGCAGCAGCGCCTGCGCATCTCACACTGCTAATGGGTGACAGCATCACGTCAGTGAGTACAATTGGTCTACGTTGTATGTTGATTCTTCCTTCTAGCCAACGATATTTATTTAAACTTTATTGCACAAAACAAAAATTAAGTACTAATGGCGGACTTAATGCCGTTAGGCATTCTCAACCAGTCAACCATCAGGCTAAACAGATAGTAAGTTGGTGCAGGATCGTGAATAAATAAAAAACAAGAATAACACAATGCAGCTGGAATATACATACAATCTTATCGATAAACGTACATACATACGATATCTATGTTGGTACTAGATAAATTGTTCTAGACCAGTATTGTGTTAAGTACATAGTATTAAATATATTCCAAACACCTGCAGCGCCGGCACCTCACCTTTAGCTCTGTCTCGCTCTTAATTGCGGAAGGCGACGAAACGTCATTCGCCCCGTCGCTCACGTTGGTTGGCGCGCGAGGGCCACAATCTTTGCTTGAATTTATTATACTGCTTGTAGCCATTTATTTCTGGAAAGTGTTATTTTTCAGCGAATAGAGAAACTAATATAAATACATTTGTACAACGTAGTCTTTTCACACAAAAAGCTATGTGGCGAATGGAGGTAAACTTGAATATTAAAAAAGATTTATTTCATACAATATAGGAAGGAAACGAGCAAGTGGGTCACATGATGGCAAGTGATCACCACCCGCAACACCAAGGACATTGCAAACGCGTTGCCAATTCTGAGGGCTAAGATGGAATACCTTTTGTGCCAGTAATTTCACCGGCAGTCTTGCTCTCCACGTCGGAACACAACAGTGCAAGCACTGCTGCTTAGCGGCTTAATTAGCGAGCAAGATGGTAGCGATCCAAGCGGACCTTACACAAGAGCCTACCACCTACCACCTGAAAGATGATAATATTTCAGATAACATAATGTTCCTGTCTATAGGTGGGATACAGTTGTATTTCTCTAATAATTTGTTGCAGGTCGACCAAGACTCCTTAATAGCTATCCACACCCATTCATTGGACTCCACCATCTCCCTGCCCTGGCCTCCCGTGCCGGTGTACATGGAATTGGACAAGCGGTTTCTGGGGGATCGCGTGACGTCGTACGGGGGGCTGCTGCGGTTCCGGGTGGAGGAGGAAGGGGGGGAGGGGCTGGGGGAGGAGACGCTCGCGGGGTTCCCGCTCGTTAGGATGTACGGGAGGGACATTGTGCTGGACTATTATGAGGTCAGTTACTGATGTTGAGGCCACTTAAGCAATTCAAAAGGGTCTACAAAGACAACATTGTTTTTTGTCTCGGAATGCGTAATTAGTTTTCGTTTTGGGTTTTTTTCTATTAGTAGGAAACGTTTACTATAACAACAGTGCGATTACTTAAAGTTTGCCACTCTTAATTAGTCGGCAAAAATGGTTTTTGGTGTGCGTTGCCTCAAGAGGCACCCAAGAGACCATTACATGACACTAGACCTTCCATAAGGCTGCAATGTACTTCGAGAAATTTTATTTACCATGGCATTTCCGATAACAGCCGAAGTTAATTCATGAAATTATTGTACTGTACTTTAACAGCTATAGGTTTCCTCTTTATCTGCTGTTATGACATTTCAAATTGCTTTGGAATGAAAGTTTCAAAATATTATTATACTTTTAAACTTATAAAAAGGGATTTACCAACTTTTGTAAATAAGAGGGTTTGACTTTTGTTTTGTATCTATTTGATTTCTCCAGCGAGTTCCTCCAATAAACAACACGCACGCGGTCCGGCTCCACGAGTCGCTGTGGCGGGTGCGCGCACGCACGCCAGCCGCCGCGTCACGCGCCGCGCTGATGCTGGCGCTGCGCCGCGTCGAGCGCATCCTGCTGCGCGTCACCACGCGCGCACCCACTCACGCCGACCACGTGCACGCCTTGTAAGTACCTATCAGGAAACTGGAGAGGAACCTTAAGATATTAATTCACGACATATTCAACCAATTTGAACTATAAGCCTTTCTAGAACTTTGTTCTGCACGTTATCGTGTTTGCTCTAAAGTCAAAATGAAATTTATTGTGGCCCAGAAAAAAATTGTTTGTTTGCATCAGATACCGCAGGAAATTATCTGTAAATGCAGCTCTGATCTGATATAAGATAACACCATTGCGCCTTGCATTGTTGCTGATCCTCCAGACAATGGAACAGTTGAAAGTTAGCACCGAAGTCCTATGCTACGCCGACATGTATAGTCGATCAAGAAATTACTTGATCACTTTTCAACCGTATTGCAAAAGGAATAAAGTTCAAGTGATCAAGCAATTACTTGGTCGACTATACACACCTTGTGAGTATCGCGAAACCAAACCAACGACTGCTCTGAAACAAACCTAGGATGGCTATTAGTATGACACATTGCGTCTCGCTTAATCGCCCAGTCAGTCTTGTTCTAACGGGCTTAAAAGGAGAAGAACGCACTGAGTTACAATTAGTGATTATGCATGCTAGCCATTCTGCCTACACTTGTATGAGCGACAGGCTTATGAAGTTCAGTTACCTCATGAGGTACTAGATATCAAAAATGAGATTTTAATACCTTATTAGACTAGAGTTTAATGAGGTACTGTTGACACACGTAGTAAGATTAGGTAAGTAGTATTGAAGATAAATACTGTGTCTTGTTTCATCGGTGTATCTTTAGGAATGGCATATATCTTCACGAGTCTTCGCTATGATTGCTACACATCAGCGCTAAGTTCATTTGTGATAATTTCATTATTTTCTCCAGAACACTGTAAATAGCTCAATCTATTTATTTCAGACTCCTCAACGTCTCCCTGGATACAGCGATCCCAGGTTTCAGCCGATCAGAGCCAGCTTTAGGCGTGGAACTATGCTCATGCCCCGCCGGCTACTCCGCGCCGTCCTGCCACGAGCCAGCAGTCGGCTTTTGGATGCCGCCGATGAAGGTCCATCTGGACAGCGTATCGGGTACCATCGTTATACGCCTGGAGGGAGAGGCTCAGCCATGCAACTGTAACGGCAGGGCGATGAGTTGTGATCCTGACACTGGGCATTGCTTGGTGAGTTCAATTAGGTTTAGGGCAAAATTTTGTCAAATATAGTTGGGGAATGAGCGGCAGCTCCTTAAGTCAAAGCAAAAACAAACGTACTGTCCAACAAATAACGATTTTGACAGCTTGTTTCTAAACTTTATGGTGATGGTGTACTCGTCCAACTAAATTGAATTCCGGATATCTGAGATTAACTAGACGGAACAGCAAACCCAGCAACGTATTTACAATGTCTGGCCGAGAAGTATTTGTGAATGTTTTGGCATCTAATTATACGTTGAGTCAGTTATTTTTCAGAATTTTATTCCACTGTATAAACCAAAACTGTCCAAGGTATGCTATTTTTGACCAATCAAATAAAAACTCGCCTTATTGAAATTCAAATAAAAGTAATAGTGAGCATTCCATTCCGCAAATAATAGTTATCGAATTCCACGGAAGGCCCCAAAAAGTCTGCACATCTTTTCAAATAACACGTGGTTATCCGCTCCGCTGTGAGATTTTGTGAGAAGCCATTATTTGGACAGTTAAATAAATAGTAAAGAAACTCGACAAACTCTGATCGAAGGCTCGCTTATTTTATGTTGACGACATCTTGTACTCTTCTATGTTAAAAAAATATCTCAAATGAATCCTCTGTAGAACTGCACGCACGGCACCGGCGGGCCGCGCTGCGAGCGCTGCGCCGAGGGCCAGCACGGCGCGCCGGGCGCCCCCGGGGGCTGCCAGCCGTGCCCGTGCCCGTCGCGCGCGCGCAACTTCGCCGCCGCCTGCGCGCTGCACGCGGGCCGGCTGCAGTGCCTGTGCAAGCCCGGTCAGTCACAGTACAGTTCCCGGCAAACAACTTGATGGTAGGACCTTGTGCAAGGTCCGTCCGGATCGCTCCCACCATCTTGCTCGCCAATCCTGCCGCTAAGCAGCAGTGCTTGCACTGTTGCGTTCCGGCGTGGAAAGCGAGACAGCCGGTGTAATTACTGGCACAAGAGGTATTCCATCTTAGCCCTCTGGGTTGGCAACGCATCTGCACTCTGTTTGTTGTTGCAGGTGTCTATAGGCGGTGGTGATCACCTACCATCAGGTGACCCACTTGCTTGTTTGCCGTCCTATGTTGTATAAAAAAAAAATTAAAACTTGAGCACTGACCTTGACAAGCACTAGCCGTTTCTAGTACAAATGTGTATGCGCAATACCCGACTCGATTTATGCTCAAGTTGTTTGCTTGGAACTATACATATAGCTGCAACAATAGAACAGATCCATAAAGACGTCCGCAACGACGTTGATACACAGAGAGGCGTCGCAAAGATACTTCAAAAATCAAGCTTCGTGCTGCCAGTCTCGGAGGCCGCAAGAGCGACAAGGGAGATGAGAACATGTAATTGTGTGTGTAAGACCTGGTTGAGGTACTGCTCTTTACGAGTGTATTTGATGTAGTTTACTTGGTACTTGATTGTTCATTAGGTTGTCAAAGTCATTGAACGTTTTAGAGTATGAGTGTTGAAATCTACAACCAGTTAAGTATCAGATCTTTTGATCATTTTGGAAAATGTTTCAACCAACACGCTTTACAGTTGAAGCTACAGTCATGGTTCTAAGAATTTTGAACTATTTATGAGAAGTCACCACAAGCATAAGAAAGCTGTACAATTAAAAACTATTCCACTAAACTGACACCTTAACACTTATTTATTTTGTATTTCTCCAAAACTCACCTACTTTCTTCATGCCAGGGTACGCGGGCCCCGAATGCGAGTCCTGCGCCGCCGCATACTACCGCGGCGCGGACGGCGCGTGCGTGGCGTGCGCGTGCGACGCGGCCGGCGCCGCGTCACCGCTGTGCGACGCGCTGGGCCGCTGCAGCTGCCGGGACTTCGCCACCGGCCCCAAGTGCGACCAGTGTAGGGAGGCCAGGCTGTGGATGGATGGAGGGGGCTGTCGAGGTAAGGAAATGAGGGTTAATGGGGTCAAAGGGTATGAAGAGCGCCACTTTGGGAAGGGGACAAGTTCGTGTAATCCCACTCAAATGTATCGGAGTAGTGAAAGGGGTTATACCTGAACACAATCCTATTGCCAAGAGCTTTAAAGCTAAGCCAGATGTTTTTGACGAACTTCACCGCTCCTATATTTAATGTAGTCTGTTCGTGTTGGTGCAAGTGTTGAATGGCATTCCTTGTCAGCTTTAATATAAGAAGAATTTAGAATTTCAAAGCGTTTATTCTCCGTAGCTTGTGACAACTGCACCCAAACACTTCTGGATTCCATCGAGCATCTGACCTCGGACCTCAACTCTCGCGCCGACCTAACAGAATTGAGCCGCATTCCCCAACCATTCCCAGCCTTACGAGAATTTGCACACAACACCTCCCTACTACACAACACACTGCGCCATCTTACGAGAGATCTAGAACATTCCAGAAATCTAGAGAATGAATTAAGTAACCTAGAAGCCGACGAGCATAAAGTATTCACTCAAGTGTACAGTTTAAAGGAAGATGCGTTGAGGAAAGAGGAAATGGCGAAGTTTCTAAGTTTAGAAAGCATGAGTTGGTTGGAAGACGCGCTGAAACAAAGACAGAAGTTGGGCGAACAAGTGGCCATTTTGGATGATTTTGCGAGAGGGGAAAAGCATCTTGGAGCTCACAGGGCAATCAAGGAAGCGCGCCATCTGTTGAGGAATATCAAGGATGTGAAGCTGAACGATTTTATTTCGGGAGCCAATTATGTTCATGATGCGGTAAGTGACATTTTTATTGCAGCTGAGTTTTCTGCCTTTTTGAATGAATGAATGAATTGCGACCTAAGTCGCATCTTAGCCTGATCTTAAGCTCCAGTGAGTAACTTAATTTTGTCTGTAAAAAACTGGTTTTGACCACGTCCAGTTCAAAAGCTAGTTAAGTCTGTGGGTCCATATGTAAAAGAATGCCAAAGGAAAATATCTGTAACAGACTTTTTGATATTAACCAATTTATTTCTTATAACCTATTAATAATGACAAAGCTTACAAAGTTTCTAATTTCCTAACGGCTCTCTAACACCTCTTCCCAATTCCCAGGCAAATCTCCAATCAACGGCCATCCAAGAGCTATACTACAGCGTGGAGGACGCGGACCGGCGCCTGCGCGCGCTCCGAGCGTCCTCCGAGTCGTGGCACGAGCGCGCCGAAGACTTGCCGAAGCTGGCCGACATGGTGTGGAGCGCTGGGGACAAAGTAGCCGCCCTAGAAAGAGACGTGCGACCACGAATGGCTGCGGCGAGGGATGTTGGATTGAGGTGTCGGCTTGTGTTAGAGGTAATCACTGAAGACCTTATATCTTTTGTTTGTGCCAATTTAGGTGGACGATTCATCGATTTCGGAAAGCTGCCATTGCATCGACATTGTTACACCAGCCGAATTTTGATAATATTTAAGATGTGATTGAAGCAAATGTAATTTTTGTTAACCCAATCCACAATCCTCCCTTTGCTATTATTTCTTGAACAGCAGCTTGCAACAGTTAAATAATCCAAATACATCTATTTGTATCTGGACTCTGAATCCAGAGTATTCATGATTGGTTAAACTTATTTGATTTTAGATTTCTAAGATATCTACCTCGCAATGTCAAATCTTTTATAGCAAATATTATATCTTGACACCACTCCTGGCAGGCGTAGTATTAGACTATTGCTGTTGTTGCGAGTTAATAATTTTCTCGTGAAATGGTTTTCTTAATCTTCCCAACCCTAAAATGATCAAATGTATACCTATACAGTGTAAGGTTGCTGAGCAATGCGTATCACGAAACTTTCATCAAATGTAAATTCTGTGTTGTCGTTTATTCTTAAGTAACGAAACTAAACGCTCATAGTAATTATACTGTCCATAGGACGTCGAAACTCTATCAAACAACACGCTAACCGAGGACGCTACAGCAGCCATCCTTCACTCGCGGACCTTGGCTCTCTCCCTGCCCACCCTGACCGCTGAACTAGAAGCCCTCACCCTGGCAGCCGAGGAGAAGGAAGGGATCCTCTACAACCTGACGCCAGCCTACAAGGAGAAGTATCTAGATCATGTGGAGAAACATGTGCAGGAGTTGGGAGTGAAAGCAAGGGAGTACAAAAGGTTAGATTTGAAGCTTTTTGGCATGAGTTTGTTGTGTTGAATTTCTTTGAGTTTCTCACAGGATTTTGAGATATTTCTGTAGTTTAAGTTCTTCACTAGAAATAAGTTGGGGATTTTGCTGAGTATCACTTGATCTAAACCCGCGTTGGTTTTTATTACTCTGGCAGATTAACATGTCAGATTAGGCAGAATTTTAAACATAAGTATGCACTGGATCTTACTCGAGAAAATGTCTGACGTTTGTTTCTAGTAGCGATAGCGTAGACACCAACACGAGTACAAATTTAATGAATCTGGATACCATGAATCCTTCAGTAGCCTTGTCATGACCGGCCCAGGTTTAATTTATTTATTCCTGCGTCTCTGTCCAACTAGTTTCATAAAAAAAGAATGCATGTAGAGATGAACTCAAATAAAGTAAACCTAGACAGCCATAAAACATTTCACAATCGAAGAAGCTACTCCAACCGTAACCTAATTTTTTCTCCACAGTTTGTTCGCCGGCACTCGCGCGCTCGCTTCCGCTGGCGTGACCGCCGCCCGAGCGTGGGCGGAAGTAGCCGAGACCGTCCGAAACGCGTCTTCCAACGCGTACGCAGCCGCCAACACTGCGTCTACCGCCGCCATGATGGGCCCCATGATGGCTACTGCTGACAAGGCGAAAGAGGCATCGGCAGACCTGAAGAAACGGGGCGCTGATGTGTTGACTAAAGCTGAAGGTGAGTTTGGAGAATCGTTGGTATTTTGGGCAATACTAAAAGCTACCTAGTAGTTAAAATTTATGCAGCTCACTAGGGTAAGGGCTCGAGTCCAGTCAAGTCGGGGGGGGGGGGGGGGGGGAGGGGGGGTTACATAGTGCCACGTGGGTCACTTGATGGTAAATGATCACCGCCCATAGACACCCGTTACCATGGGCGTACCCAGCTTCTGTCCTAGGGGGGGGCAAGTCAGATGCTAGATGCTAGAATCTTCGTCCGCCATCGTCGCGCACGGTTTTTTGGTAATTGCACCGTGCATTAGGCCAGTGTCTACTGCGCGGTTTATTTAAAAGTTAAGCATAAGGCCCCGTTTAGACTTTGATTAGTAATTATACGAGTTCATACATGTTCTGCGAGATTTCCAGGGGAGGGCAGCTGCCCCCCCCCCCCCTTGCCACCCCCCTTGCCCCTGCCTGGGTACGCCCATGCCCGTTACGCCAAGTCGTCTGCAGATGCGTTGCCAACCCATAGCTATAAGTTGAAATACCTTTTTCTGCCAGTACTTTCACCGGCTGTCTTGCTCTCCACACCGGAACACAACAATGCAAGCACTGCTGCTTAGCGGCAGGATTAGCGAGCAAAACCGGATGGACCTTGCACAAGCTCCCACCACCCGCAAAACTGTTTATGTTCAACAAAAGCTAACCTGTGTCATTCATTAACTAGAAAATAGGATAATTTCTAATCTGCTAGTGGTCATCCATAAATTACATCACGCTTATGGAGGGGGGGGGGGGGGGGTCGTGTGACGTAATTTAAGGACGACTCCGTCAGTTTTCGTGAGGTCTTTGTCCGTTGTCCTCAGAGCTCCGCCGGCAGCTGGAGCACCTGCGGCGCGGCGCTGACTCGGTGAGCGTGGTGCTGCGAGGGCTGGGCTGGCAGGAGCGCGACCTGGGCGTCAGGCCCAGCGCCCGCGTCGCTCAGACTATTGGTAAAAATATGTGGATGTTTGGATGTTTGTTCCTCAATCACGCATTAACGGCTGGACGGATTTAGATGAAATTTATTAGACAGATAGATCGTGTCCTTGATTAAAACATAGGATACTTGATCCCGTAAAAATTCAGCAAAATCCCGTATGCATAAATAATTCCGTGCAAATGAAACCGCGGGTAAAAGTTCGTACTGAATAGTCCTCAGCTAAATGTAATCACTTTACCACTTTCTTATTTCCACATACTTACTCATAATATTTTTGAGCCTTTGAGATTGACTTTGTTTTTCTTTCTGTTGGTCTAGCAGCCTAAATAGTTTAATAATGGATTTATAGCGAATTTTGTTTTCACTCCCAGACTCCCAGCGCCATCTTTACATATTTCCTTTACATGGTACAAAACAGAGTCATTGTCCTTTCCTCTCTGCCCTCATATCTTCGCCCGCTTACTCCTTCTAAACTACGCGATGGATTTTGATACGATTTTAACTGCAATTTGGAGATTTTTATCGGAAAGTTTGTATGTACCGTCATAATTGTATCTAATGGTGCAATAAAATACTGAATACTGAATTGTATCTGTGCGAAGTCGGAGCGTATCGCTAGTTACCTATAATAGTCTCTCTTAGAGCATCCGCTACCACGCGCGGGTGCACGGAGCGGGTGCACGCCTATCGAACAAATAGTATGAGCCCGCACCGGCACCCCCGCGAGTTAGCGGACACTCCCATGCTGTTTTTCTATGGGCGTGCACCCGCGCCGTGCGCCCGCGCGACTTAGCGGAGGTTCCTATCCTTGGATGAAGGACTAAAGCATAGATATAGCCTCAGTACTTGTCAAGTGTACATAGCCGAAACTGTCAAAATGTCCACCTTTGGGTGCGTCAAGGTAGTAAAACCTGCAAATTAATAAGAAAATGGTAGATTATACTACCTTAATATTAACATTACCATAACCAGGGGGGTTCCACTCCGCACTGTAGGTGCGCTCGCTGCACCACCCATGGCATAGGTTAATCGCAGTAGGTTGCCGGCTCGCCGCGCGCGCTCGCTCACTCTGTCGCATGAGATAGTATTATAGTAAGCAGCCCAACCCTAGCGGTGCGCCAGGGCATTGCGGGTGGAAGGCGGACGCGGGTGGCGCCTTCCTTTTGACACATGCCGCCTGGCGAATGTTTATAAAGCAATACGATCTTTTTATGCCTGATCATAAAGTTGGAATTCGTTTAATGGCGGTCGAAAAAGAGAAGTTTCTGTACGTTAGTACTATTATTTATTCTGTGCCATAACCAAAGGTGACCATTTTGTGCGTGTGCGTGTGTTGTGGGTGTCAATTGAAGAGACACCTCTTCAATTGACACCCTGTAAAGTATGTAATTATCTCTTTTTGACACTGTTTTGCCATTTAAAGTAAAGAGATCAGCTAATAAAATATCGCTTTCAATTTTAATACTCTTTCTATGCTATACTATTTCTATGTTCTCCCCCCCCCCCCCCCCCCCCAGCCGCCGCCAACGAGCAGGCGGACCGCGTGTTCTTGACGACGCGCGCGCTGTACGACGAGGCGAGCGAGGTGCGGCGGCGCGTGCGCTACGCGCTGCGGCGCCAGCTCGCCGAGCTGCAGCGCCACGGGGACACCGCGCTCGGCGCTGCGCAGGAGCACGGTAATTTTAATGCTCGCTCTTATATTGCAAATTGTACCTAAAAAATTATATAAAATAAAGAATTAAGAAGAAAGAAAGAATTAAGCGACCTGTATTTGTGGCTTTTGCGGTCGAGACTCTGGGACCGTGGAGCCCGACCGCCCATCAACTTTTCGGCCTTTTAAAAAAAAAACCGTCACTGGGGACCCTGGAGCTGGCTCGTTTCTTGCTCAACGGATTGGCATCTCAATCCAAAAAGGAAACGCAGCCTGCAGCATCACGGGGACCCTACCGCAAAGTTCAGACCCGGGGGACCTCACCTAGTTTTAGTTTCCCTACTTTTAGCTTTAATTGAAGTTTTATATGTCTAGTTTAGAAATTTTTAATGTAATAATTAAAAGGATGTCTTTGCAAAAAAAAAAAAAAGATAGTACTAGCTTGATAGAAAGGGTGAGATTGTTACGCGCATCTACCGATGGGAACAAGGAGCCAATTACACGGATCGAGTTTTCGTATGCGACTTGAATTACATGCGCGGCTCGATCAATCGAACTATCACATCATACCTTGGTAGCCCGCGACGTAATGCGACTCGCATGCGAGAACTCGTAGTACCACGCAAATAGCCCTTAAGTTGACCCCCCGGCAGGAGGGTTCCACTCCGCATTATAGGTGCGCTTGCCGCATTACCTATGGCATAGGTTAATCGCAGTAGGTTGCCGGCTTGCCGCGCGCGCGCCCGCTCACTCTGTGTCGCGCGTTGATAGTATTACAGTAAGCAGCGCAACCCTAGCGGTGCGCCAGGGCATTGCGGGCGGCGCCTTCCTTTTGACGCATGCCGCCTGGCGAATGTTTATGAAGCGATACGAACTTTTTGCCTGATTATAAAGTTGGAATCCGTTTAATGGTGATCGAAAAAGAGAAGTTTCTGTACGTCAGTAGGCACTATTGTTCATTCTGTGCCGGCCGGGGGCAGTGTCCCAGATCCGCGGCAACATGCTGCGCGGCGCGGAGGCGGCGGCCGCGCTGGCGGCGGCGGCGGCGGCGCGCGCGCGCGACCACGAGGCCGCGGCCGCCGCGCTGCGCCCGCGCCTCGCCGCGCTCGCCGACCAGGTGGCGCGCGCCAAGCACGCCGCCGACTCGGTGAGTCCAGTACCCACCGATGGTGCGTCCGGTCAATTTGATAGGCCAATGTAAATTGTGTCATCGCCTCAGAACATAAAATTCTATGATCTAAGGCAGTGATTGCCAAAGTGGTCCAGGTGGACCCCTAGGGGTCCACGGGAGACTTGCTGGGGGTAGAAATGTAGCAGCAGGGGGTCCACCGAAACCAGTAAAATTTTAAAAGAGGTCCACGAGAAAAATAAGTTTGGGAACTACTGATCTAAGGTCATCGCTGAGATATTGTGACGACCGGATAGCCTAGTGGTTAGTGACCCTGACTATGAAGCTAGAGGTTCCGGGTTCGATTCCCGGGAAGGGCAAATGTTTGTATGATGAATATGAATATTTGTACCCGAGTCTTGGATGTTATATGTATTTAAGTATGTATCTATCTATTTAGGTATGTATATCCGTTGTCTAGTACCCATAACACAAGGTTTACTTAGCTTGGGACTAGGTCAATTGGTGTGAATTGTCCTGAGATATTTATTATTTATTTATTTATTGAGAATTCATTACGACATTTATTGTGAAAAGGTTCTACAGTGGCCTTTGAATTAAATTGGTTGACTGTACGAGTGTAAAAGGGGGGGGGGGGGGGATTATGCTACCAAAAGATTACCTGGAGTGCCGGAGTTTCCTGCCTGCTGTTTTTGCAAATATTGGCACTCAGTGCACATGAGGCTCTGTTTATAATGTAATATGACAGTTCGGCTTCTGGTAATTTTTCTAATCGATTGTTTTAAACTTTCGCGATTTTCACACATACTTCTTTTTTCTTCGCGTCGCGTTTAAGTCCCGATAAACCTCATTTTTTTTCTAATAATCATTGATGACCCTGTCCTGACTGAACTACGACTACCGATATATCCGATACCTATATCGATTCCATTCGCTTGTAGATCTCTGTGTCGCTGACGTCCCAGCCTAACGGCGCGGGCTGCGCGCGCGCATTCCTGGCGCCGGCGACCGCGCCAGCCGCATCGCGCGCCTCTCTCGCCGTTTCCTTTGACGTGGCCGTCAGGGACGGACCGCTACTGCTCATACAAGATGACACTAAGGTCTTTTTTTTAAGATCTTTTTTTTATTCAATAAGTAGGCAAACAAGCAAGTGGGTCAAGTGGGCAACACCAAAGAGATTGCAGATGCGTTGCCAACCCAGAGGGCTAAGATGGAACCTCTTGTGCCAGTAATTGTACCAGCTGTCTTGCTCTCCACGCCGGAACACAACAGTGCAAGCACTGCTGCTTGCAGGATTAGCGAGCAAGATGGTGGTAGCGATCCGGACGGATCCGGGTGGTGGTGGATCTGATCTATTGATAATGTATATTGATCTGTTAACTTGTTGTAAAAGAGAAAAAAAAGGATAACCTGCCGAGTTTCTTGCGTTTCCACTTAGCAGAATCTTCTATTTTCCTAAGCGCTAGTAGACTCCGGCATGTGAAAGATCCTATATTAGATGGCCTACTTGCAAAATATTTTTTTATATTCATTTTCATATCACACACAATTAAGTATTCGTCGTTTCGTTTTTTTTTTATACAACATAGGAAGGCAAACAAGCAAGTGGGTCACCTGATGGTAAGTGATCACCAACGCCTATAGACACCTGCAACAACTAAAAGAGTGCAGATGCGTTGCCAACCCAGAGGGCTAAGATGGAATACCTCTTGTTCCAGTAATTGCACCGGCTGTCTTGCTCTCCACGCCGGAACACAACAGTGCAAGCACTGCTGCTTAGCGGCAGGATCTCTCAGGACCTCTTGCTTGCTAATCCAACCGCTAAGCAGTGCACCAGTAAATCTTCTCGACACGCGTTAAGAGGAGTGTGAACCCAGCCCCAAAAACCGCTCCCCATACAAACGGCGATAACGTTTTCCACCCTCTAAACCTCAACCTACCTATGACAATGATTTTTTTGTATGTTGTTATTATGCCTTATCTAGAACTAGGTTTGTATGTTTTGGTTTTTTAAATATTCTTCATACATTTGACAATATTGGCATTTTAGAAGTTTCATACAAAACAAAAAAGCGTCAATATTTTTGAAACCATTAAGAATATTTAAAAAATGAAAACTTACAAACCTAGTCTTAGGGCATGATGACAGTATACAAAAAAATCATGGTTATAGGTTAATGTTTAGAGGGTGGAAAACGTTATCGCCGATTGTATGGAGAGCGCTGGGTTCACACTCCTCTTAACTCGCTACGTAACTCAGTGCGTCTCGTTCTAGCCAGCCCAGTAAGAGAGAGACGCATCGAGTTCGCAGCTAATTAAAACGTATCGAGAGGATTCATGGTAGGTCCACACAGGGGCGTAGCGACGTAAAATGGCGCCCAGGGCTCGCATCCAAACTGCGCCCCTTTCACACATTTTTTTTAATTATTTTATTAATTTTGTAATGTAATGTATCTAAAACAAAGAAAATATCACGAATATGTTCCCGTCTGGAATAAATGTATCTACAATAAGGATTAAATGATCCTCAAAAGACTTATTTGGCCATGTATACGAATTTGGATTGTATTTTTTTTAAATAGGTAGTTAGTAAATTTCGTTTTTTGCGCCTCCCTTATTTGGCGCCCAGGGCACATGCCCTGCCTGCCCCACCCTAGTTACGCCCCTGGGTCCACAGCACCGCGTTGCGTGGAGAACAAGACAGCCGGTGAAATTACTAGCACAAGAAGTATACCATCGTAGCCCTCTTAAACTCCTTCGGGTGTCTATGAGCGGTGATGATCACTTGCCATCAGGTGAGCCACTTGCTCGTTTCAACAAACTGGAACAAATTACCTTGCTACTCCGCGAAACCAGTGCCGTGCTCGTGCAAGTTAGCTGCGTCTGTGCGACATATATATGTTCATGCAAAAACCTCCTCCGCTTCCACACGAAACAACATACATATATGACACACTCAACCACGCACCACCAACACTAAACAAAAGCTTTAAGCTTTTCGTATGGAAGCGGAGGAGGGTGGGTTTTTGCTAACATATATTATGTCGCACAGACGCAGCTAACTTGCACGAGCACGGCACTGGTTTCTCGGAGTAGCAAGGTAATTTGTTCCAGTTTGTTGAAATGGACCCCCGCAAAGTAACGCCTGAATCTATTAATTACTTGCTCGTTTGCTTTTCATTATCGTTTCTGGTTCATTTTGTTTCATGAAGTTGCAAGGTGAATTTTTGCTGCAGGAGACCCCGAGCTACATGAAGCTGGCGGTGCAGGACCGGAGGTTCCACCTGACCTGGGACCTCGGCGACGGGGAAGGGGTCATAACCCACCCCGAGTCGCTGGAGCCGATACACGATGACGCCGACCACAATACTTACACTGTGGATATTGACAGGTATGATTATGGAAAAAATATAGTCTTACAGTGAGCCATCGCCTTTGTCGCGACGCAAAACGCTGATAGCTAGTTGGTTTTAGTAAGGCGTACCGACAGGGCTGAAACGGTGAGCCGGACTGGCAGGTATCGCAGGGAAAAGGAACTTTCATTCATATTGTACCCCGTCAATGCTTGCTAAAGGGTCCCAACGTCTCCATTTACAGTCCATCTGCAATCTTCTTGGTGTTGCAGGTGTCTATAGATGGTGATGATCACTTACCATCAGGTGATTCCACTTGTTAGTTTACCTTCCAATTTCATTGAAAAAAAATCTTCCGTAAAAAATATCTGAATGACACTGCAAAACGGTATCAAATTCCGTTGCATAGTTTAGAAGGAGCATACGGCCGAAGATATCTCGACAGACAGAAACAGATACAAACTCCACTCGACATGACTAGAGTACAAAAATTTATATAAACCGTCTATCACCTGTCACTATAAATATACAGTGATACCCGCGAGGCTATTCAACCCTAATTCAGTAACATAATACTTGACTGCCCATTGTTCCTTCAGAGTATGGAACACAGTGCGTCTATCAGTGGAGCGGGCGGGCAGTCCTCCGACAACTGCGACCAACTCGACCGCCGGCCCGTCGGTCTCGCTGCAGGCCAGCAAGCTGTGGCTGGGCGGCGACGGGCCGGGACTGCCGGGCTGCGTGCACGCGCTCTACTTCGACGAGAGGCGCGTCGGTCTGTGGAATTTCCTGCAGCAGCCAGCTGACGCCCGCTGCACTGGCTGCACTCAGAGGTTAGTGTCAGGGGGGTTCCACTCCGCACTGTAGGTGCGCTCGCCGCATTACCTATGGCATAGGTTAATCGCAGTAGGTTGCCGGCTTGCCGCGCGCGGCCGCTCACTCTGTGTCGCGCGTTGTGATAGTATTACAGTAAGCAACCCAACCCTAGCGGTGCGGCAGGGCATTGCCGGTGGAGGGCGGGCGCAGGTGGCGCCTTCCTTTTGACGTATGCCGCCTGGCGAACGTTTATGAAGTAATACGAACTTTTTGTGCCTGATCATAAAGTTGGGATTCGTTTAATGGTGGTCGAAAAAGAGAAGTTTCTGTACGTTAATACTATTATTTATTCTGTGTTAGTGTCTCAGTCTATCAGTAGAACTAGTGGACAGCCCCTCAACTGCCACCTACTCGACTGTTTCTGTCTGTGCTGAGCTGGCTTTGTTTAATAGTTAGGATAGAGATTGCCTTATTCACGTCAAAGTGTTGGTTGCATGCTGTACTTCAACGAAGGAAGTGTCGGCTCACTTTGGTGGTCAAGCCTAGACAATCCAAAATCGTCGCTTCGAATCTTTCAGTTGAGTCTAACGATAGCTACCTTGTTAACTGTAACTTCACCAGAAGGTGAGTCCTAAAAGCTTGGCATTCAGTTCGTCTATGATACTCTACTGATATTTTAGAGAAAATAAGTCTCTCGTATCTCACTACTAACGGCAGTACCAGTATGACACCAAATTTCTAAGGCTTACCGTAAATGGTGCAACATTTGCACTAAGGTCTCTCTTTTCTTCCATTATGGTGATTGATCAATTACTTTTCCTTTTTAAATTCTCAACTTTCAAAGTACGAAAACGAGTCTTATAAAGTTCCTGTCGCCTAAGCAGCCTTTCCTATCTATGCACTACTTTAGCACCTACCGGTAACTATGCCTAACCCTTGCAGATGGTACAACGCTGCGCGCGGCGACGAGCCGTCCCTGGCCTGGTTCAACGGCGAGGGCTACGCCGAGCTGCGCCGCTCCGGCTTCCGGCCGTCGGACCGGCGGCACTTCAGCCTCGCCTTCACCGTGCGCACGCGAGACCACGAAGCGCTGCTGTTCATGGCTGCTGATGTCCCTAACGTGAGTTGACATGTTGAACGTGAGTTGACACGTTGAACGTGAGTGGACATGTCGAACGTGAGTTGACACATTGAACGTGACTTGACACGTCAACGTGAGTTGACACATTGACCGTGAGTGGAGATGTTGAACGTGAGGTGAAACGTTGACCGTGAGTTGACAAGTTGAACGTGAGTTGATACATTAAACGTGAGTTAACACGTTGAACGTGAGTAGACATGTTGAACGTGAGGTGAAACGTTGAACGTGAGTTGACAAGTTGAACATGAGTTGATACATTAAACGTGAGTTAACACGTTGAACGTGAGTTGACAAGTTGAGCTTATAATATGTAGTAGAGTAAAGCTATAGCCAGTTTGCTGTTTATATGGCCCGGCACCACCAGGATACTCACGAAAACCAGCTGATGTAGTAGCATAATAGGGTACTCTTTTCATACGGTAAGTGATTATAATTGTAGGTCGAGAGAGAGCGATTTAAAGGCTACGAACGGATAAAATTAAATTTAAAAATGCTTTATATGAATGACAACACAAATAAAAATTAGGGTAATGGCAGGACTCGGAACCTGTAACATCAGCATTCCGTGCCTTGCGTTTGTCAGTTTCGCCACATTACCGCTACCATACCCTGCGAATTTTTCAATGTGTTTCGTTTTTACTGTCATTACATTATTGATTTTTTTTTACGAACGGATCAGCCACTCTTCCTAAGGCTTCTGCTTCCCATGAGACCGCTGCTATTATTTACCATCAAATGACCTATGAGTCATAATATGCTCTCCACTCATATTAACCTCCTTAATATCTACTTCTTGCACCGACTCAGGAATTATTGGTTCACTTCATCTCAAGTTGTTTTACGCATCATGCTGACTCCGGTAATTCTATGTCTAGAACCGTTCTGTGTCGGTGCGCATGCGCGATTGCCGCGTGGTGTTCCTGGTGCAGTACGGCGGCGCGCGGCTGGAGATAGCGGCGCGCGGCCGCCACTGCCACGGACGGCCCGTCCACGTGCAAGCCGCCAGGGTCTTCGCCAGCAACAAGCTTGAGAAAGGTACTGTGTGCACGCCTGGACACGTCTCTTGGCGTTTCCGTGAGTCGATTCAACATTCTCCTAGGATTTTTCTAGTTTCTTCATTCTTCAGGTCAGGAGCGGCTGCTATTTGATCTACATAATTACATAACCCCAGTGACAGAAAAACCAGACCGCTAGCTATGTGAGCAGGTTTCTTCAAGATGTTTTTGTTTCAGTGAGAACATTGGTTACTATAGTTTATAGGTAGTTTACATATGTTAAAGTAATTAATTGGTCATATTGGAATATATGGCAATCGCTGATGATTGAACTTGGTGCGATCAGGCCATCAAATCTGCACACGGGTATATGAAATAATTTAAAATAAATGAACTTACAATCGAGGAGTTAGTTAGCACGCATCCCATCACGAGCTTTTTGACAGAATTTGGAGGGAATACTCTGCCTCGGCTGTCATATACCACCTGAGCCTCCGGTGAACGGGCTAGTTTTTTCACCAATCCCTAGCCGCAATCTCGTAACTGTCAGATATCAGAAAGAACGACAGCTGCACGGCAACAGCTACAGATCGCAGAAAACGTAGCCCGTTTCCCCCCTGGGAAACTCCAGTCCCCGCTGGAGTCTCGCGCTCGCTGACCCGGAGCTGTCCCCAGGCAGCCTGCGCGTGAACGGCGAGGAGACGCTGGGCTCGCCGTCGCCGCCCGTGCAGGCGGCGGGCGCGCTGCCGGACCTGGGCGCCACCTCGTACTGGGTGGGCGGCGCGCCCCCCGGGCGGGAGGCGCCGGCGCCGCCGCTGCTGGGCTGCCTCGGCGCGCTGGCCGTGGACCGCGAGGGCTACGACGTGCTGGACACGCCCGCGCGCCACGGCGTCGAGGCCAGGTGCATGGCCAGGGTGAGTGAGCCTCTGCCTTTTATGACGAGAGTCGAGACGACATCACGCGGCGGGGTGATTCTCGGTCTATGCGAGATTCGTCTCTCCCGGACGCGATTGTCGAATCCCTTAGGTATCTGTCGTTTTTTGACGTATCTCGCATGATCCGATTTGATCATATCTAGGTTGGCAACACATCTGCAATCTCCTTGGTGTTGCGGGTGTCTATAGGCGGTGGTGATCACTTACCATCAGGTGACCCACTTGCTTATTTGCCTTCCTATTTCATAAAAAAAAATGATCCGAGAATTGGGGTTCTGATGTTATACAGCTGAAAATTTGTGCGACTTAAAGTTTTGTTACCGCTTCGCTCTAAAACGACTGGACGGATATGGATATTTGGAAAAACCTTATAAGTACCCTGGAACCGCTTATTCCGTAAACAGCAAAGTTCCCGCGGGATAGCGATGATAACCGAATTCGATGCAGACGAAGTCATGGGCGACAGCTAGGACTTTTTATAAATGAATAAACTTGTCGTGACAAACTTTTCTATATAAAAAAAGAACAATCCTAGTTTTTAACTGTAACCTTTATCTGAGTGAAAATTTCACAAGTGCAGCAACTTCTTGCGTAAAGGCCATGATACTACATCAACGTACAAATTATCATCGCTGGATAGAAAATAGATCTAGAATCAAGTCCATAAAACCCATCTATCATAACAATCTTCCAACTTCACATTAATGTTATGTAGACGCTGCGCACTGCAACACTAGAAGGCGCCGGCTACATCGAGCTTCCGTCGCCCATCTTGCGCCGCAAAACTGCACTAGGACTGACATTCCGCGCCGACGCTCCCAGCGGTCTCCTGCTCTACCGGGCTCCCTCCACTCTCAGCGAGAATGAAGTGGACGATGAAGACGGAGATGACAAGCATTATTTGAAGCTGGTGATGACTGACGGTGAGGATCTATTCTCTTTTTCATCAGCTAACAGCAACTAATCGCTAGACTTAAGTGGCAGTGAGTGGGGCACATTGCTCGCAGAACGGATGGCCGATGGGGCCACAGAGTTCTCGAGTGGGGACCGCGTACCGGAAGACGCAGCGTGGGCAGACCCGCCACAAGGTGGACCGATGACCTGGTGATCTTTGCGAGAACCCGCTGGTTGCAAGCAGCACAAGACCGGTCGTTGTGGCGATCCTTGGGGGAGGCCTATGCCCAGCAGTGGAAGTCTTTCGGGTAAAATGATGATGATGATGACCAGCCACAAAGGGCATGGCTCGTACGTAGGCTGTTTTGAGATATCACCTTCAATTGGTAGATACTTGAACCACTGTGTACCACCTTCAAAGTTGATCTAATGTCATTTTTAGTCGCGTTTCATATTGCTGTTGATCGTGACCATTCTGAAAGGCCTACCTCATTGCGAAACAATTCCTTTAATGGCATACCTACTATTAGATTTAGATTGTTTTTGAGCAATAGCTGCGATTGGCGGACACTTGAGAAATCAAACATTATTGCAAAATCCAAGATAGTACAAAAGCTTTCTGGCAGTCAATTGAATAATGTTAGGTGTATTTGTGTGCAGGTGAGTTGGAGCTGATGGCGGCGGCGGGCAAAGCGGAGCTGCACCTGCGCACCAACGGCACGCGTTTCGACGACGCCAACAGACACTCAGTCAGGATTGTACGGGCGCATAAGCAGGTGAGCTGCACTCACGTCACCAGCCCGCTACAAACGGCCTGGCTGAACTTAGTGATAAAATACAGGATGCAAAAGTACACCCATCAAAAGACTCCATAGTACTCTATAGATATAGGAACGAAGCTTGACGCAAGTCTATGAAATGACAGTGTGCTGACGTTATTCTCCAGTGCTATTCTAATCGCGGTTTGATAATAACCAATGGGGCGGGTCATTGACGACCGGATAGCCTAGTGATTAGTAATCCTGACTACAAAGCTTGAGGTTTCGGGTTCGATTCCCGGGAGGGGCAAATGTTTATATAATTGATACGAATGTTTGTACCCGAGTCTTGGATGTTAAACGTATCAAAGTATCTGTTTATCTATATTTAAGTATGTATATCCGTTGTCCAGTACCCATACAAAAGCAGCTTTAGTTGCTTACTTTGGGACTAGGTCAATTGGTGTGAATTGTCCCAAAATATGTATTTTTTTATTTACTGGCTAATTTTAAGAACATCTCTGTAAATACCATGGTTGCAAGAAATAAATATGAATATGAATATTGAACTTTAGCTTTTTGTTTTACGTTTGATTCAGTCAATCATTTTATTGAAGCGTACGGCCTTGATTTCAAAATAGAATATACTCTCTTACATAACAGCTAGAACTGTGGGTTGATGAGGACCGCTTGGCTGTGGGAACACTAGCAGGCAACGCGCTCGCAGCTCGCAACAAGGGCTTCTTTGTGGGAGGCGTGCCGCCGGCGCAGGGCGGTCAGGTCATTAAAGGCTTCAGCGGTACCGTCGCCGATCTGATCGTCGATGACAAGTAAGTTAGTGCTAGACTCTGCTGGGACCTTCTCACCTTAAAACGTGCAGTTGTTGCAATGTTAAGTCTGTTGCGAATCGGCGACTTGGTAAGAGTTACAAAGTAATAATGCTAGCTGGTGATTTTTGTTCAGCGGGAGGCAAGCAGATATCTTTGCAGCTATCCATAGCAGCATAGCAGTAGACGCTTTCAGCCAAAATGATAACAATAAACGTTGACTGAAGTCACTTCTTAGTATCGTCCTGTTTTGCTTGTTTGACTCTCTTAGAGTGCTTTGTTTGTTATTTGTTAGATGTTTGGATCTAATACTTCATTTTTAAGTCATCTTTTGGCGGTGGTAGGACCTCGTGCAAGGTCCGCCCGGATCGCTACCACCATCTTGCTCGCTAATCCTGCCGCTAAGCAGCAGTGCTTGCACTGTTGTGTTCCGGCGTGGAGAGCAAGACAGCCGGTGTAATTACTGGCACAAGAGGTATT
The DNA here is from genome assembly GCA_963691745.1 of Ditula angustiorana. Classification (NCBI taxonomy): domain Eukaryota; kingdom Metazoa; phylum Arthropoda; class Insecta; order Lepidoptera; family Tortricidae; genus Ditula; species Ditula angustiorana. Next base: position 1,381,101 of record OY829473.1, read on the forward strand.
CCATCTTAGCCCTCTGGGTTGGCAACGCATCTGCACTCTCTTTGTTGTTGCAGGTGTCTATAGGCGGTGGTGATCACTTACCATCAGGTGACCCACTTGCTTGTTTGCCTTCCCTCATCATCATCATCATCATCTCAGCCACAAGAAGTCCACTGTTGGACATAGGCCTCCTCCATGGATTTCCAAAGTGGCCGGTTGGAAGCAGCATGCAACCAGCGCCTTCCTGCCACCTGTACGAGGTCATCGGACCATCTTGTGTTGCCTTCCCTATGTTGTATAAAAAAAAAACTTTTCGAAAAACGTACGTCAATTTTGAATAAAGTGGTCATCACGATTGTGTCACGATAATTTGGAAATTAATTTCGATTACCTTTGTTATTTTTCACTAAGAAATATATGACCTATTCGTACCTACCTAGTCGAGATTTTTATATAAAATTTCCTAAGATTTTTCCTCACTTGCAACACGTCAGGTTCAGTGTAAGTTCTTCAGTATCGATCCCTAATTTCCATCATCCTCAAATTTTAGTGTTATCGGGTTCGAGACGGCCGTGAACTGGAGCGCGGCGCGGCTGGGGCGGCGCGAGGCTGCGCAGGCGCCGCGCCTCACGCCGCCGCGGCAGCTGCAGGCGCCGCCGGCGCGCGCGCACCAGTGCACCAAGGTATCATTATCATTTATTCATAGAGGTAACCAGTTTGATCACTAATCACTGTAAACAGACAACATTGTGCGTGCATTTGAAATACACGATTTAAGAGGAGAGATTTTTTCCATTGTTCTCTTTCTGATGATGTCATTGGTTGGTGGGAATTTATCACAAAACGCAGCTGTATTCTTCCTAATAGACTGAAAAGTTTTCTTGCGTAGCGTATAACTGCCTGTAGAAGTTTTCAATCTCCGAAAGAATCCCAGACCTGGAAGAAACAACTACTCCATCCGTAGGGTCAGCTTCGTCAGATGACTTCTCCCAAGAGACTTGACAAAAACCTTTGATCCCCGATTTTGCTCGATCGCTCGTTCTATTGAACGGGTGTTGGAGCATCGGAGATCGTATCGTACAAGTTTGCCAATTCTCTTGTTTAGAGCATGGCGTTCTGACGAAGTAACTGATGGGTGGTCACGTCGACACTCATAAATGATGATAGCCTAATCTGGATAAAGATATGTTAACTTTGAATTTAATGTTATTTTATCAGCAAGTCATGCTTTCCAGAATAACACACACAGAGAAAATTTGTATTTACATTTAAGAATCACTCTAAATATTACAAAAGTTACTAGCTCAGGGCCTTGTTTGAAAAGGGGATTATTATGAAACTCCTGCGTCCCTTCCAGACGGCGTCATACACAGTGGAGGCCGGCGCCGTCAAGTTCGGCGACGCGCCCTGGAGCCACGCCACGCTGCGGCTGCCGGCGCGAACCAAGGATCTCTCGCTCTCGCTGCAGTTCAGAACCTTCTCGCCTGACGGACTGCTGCTGCTGGCTCCAGTAAGTGTCTTTTTAAGTTATTTTATCTACACACATATCATAAAGGCTAAATAACGCGTTCAAAAACCCTAGGAAATGACCAGCATTATTACAACCAATGTTATTATAAGAATTTTCTTGTCTGTGGTAGTAGGTAAATCTGTTCTTTATTGGTCATCACATTACCGATATCTCGTGACTGCTCGTGACGTTATGAATTTAAATTTGGAACAGCTGTCAAAATTCAAGTTGGTCTCTATTCTAGTATCCACAGATATTAAAACAGTTATCGATACGAAACGTCAACTCAGTATGTTTTTTTAATTTAAACGCACGACAGTTGATCTCGAGTGATATGACAATAGCGACTATATTCGTTCGTCTATGGTTTAAAAAAAACGTTCGTCTTGACGGATAGATCGAATCACAGAGTACCTTTTTAATATACATGGCGGCCATTAGTTGTCATTCGTTTTTGGTTTTTTGCTGTTACGGTTTTTTGCAGTTATGATATGTGTGTAGATAAAGTAATGTATGCAACTGTATATAATTAGACCTTAAAACACTCGTGTGATCCTATTATGAAACTCGCTGACGCTCGTTTCATAAAACCACACTCGTGTTTTAAGGCCTCTCATTATATAGCAGTTGCATAAAATACTATATCTACACACATATTATTATTGCTCTATAATGTGTTCAGAAACCGTAAGAAATGACCAGCATTATTATAATGTTATTATAAGAATTTTCTTGTCTGTGGGAGTAGGTAAATCTGTACTTAAATGGTCATTACATTACTGATAACTCTAACGTTATGAATTTAAATTTGGAACAGCTGTCAAAATTCAAGTGGGTCTCTATTTTAGTATCGTCGAACGTCAATGCAGTATGTTTTTTTAATTTAAACGCATGACATTTGATTTCGAGTGACATGAGAATAGGGACTTCATTCGTTTGTCTATGATTTAAAAAATGTTCGGTTTGACGTAAGGACGAATTGCCGCCATTACTGTTGTCATTCGTTTGTTGGTTGCATAAAAGTTATTTATTCAATAAAACATTACATAAAAAGCTTATAATACTTCTGCCAAACTGCATGGCAGTTTGTTGGCAGAAAAATGGTCACATTACTTGCAACATTTCCTATCAGCTGCCAAGGTCAGTATTTCCAACACGTTTTCTTCGTCACGACAGTAGAGGCTGACTGCCAAGTTCGGTAATACACCAAGGAGTCGCGCCAAGAAGGGCTGCTAGCGCAAGCAAGAGTTGGTCTTTTGAGGTAGTGACGTGACATGATGTCGCTCGATAGATATTCCTACGAGTTACCGCTATGATATGAGTTGCATATTGACTTGTAACCGAAGGTTATCAATAAAATTAGATAATCTTATCTTATCTTTTTCGAGCATAGATTTTCATGTCACTTTCTTTGTTTTTAGACGGTACATTTGCATTTTGCAGGCATTTTGAGTCCTCCACGAACCATTAGCTTTGGAGGTTAGCTGGAAGTAATTTCTTTAAGAGCTAAGTTGGCCTTTGTACCACTATCTGTGTGTATCTGTGTACTTGTAATTTATTACCTATGCAAAGTCAACCAAGAAGTTGCTTGGCCACTTTTCGGTCAGGTTCAAAAGTGGTCAAGCAATTACTTGGTCGGCAATACAATAAAGATTAAAATTGTAATGACAACACAAAAAAAAAAGTAAGTTGCACAAACTTTCATATAGATGACACCGAGGGTAGTTGTACCCTTAAAATCAATAATGTAATGACCGTAAGACGAAGCACATTGAAAAATTCGCAGGGTATGGCAGAGGCAGTGTTTCGAAACTGGCAAACGCAAGGCACGGAATGCTGATGTTGCAGGTTCAAGTCCTGCCATTGCCCTAATTTTTCTTTGTGTTGTCATTACAATTTTAATTTAATAATTTTAATGTAAAAACATTTAAAGGGCCAAAATTCTTTTAAATGCCTAAAAAAAAATTGAAAATGTGTAAGCAGTTTTACAAAATTGTAGAAGTCTCTAAATATTTTCCTAGTAATATTACGTTAGTTCTCAACCGGGCCCCAATTTTTATTATGAATTTTCCCACCATCCTGGGTTTTTTATTACAGAAAATTCTCATTTGGTACCCAAATTACCACTGCGTTACCAGTCCCCATGACTCCTCAAGAATAGTGTCCACTGCGTTACCAAACAATAGTTTTTTTCTTATTCTGACCCCAAATATTTTTATAACAGTCATCATTCGGGTATGCGTATGTCATTCCGAATTTAAAGATAACATATTATTTTAAGAATATCAGGATAAATAAAAAATATGGGTTAAAATGTACAAGGGACATTTTATTAGGCATCAAAAAGAATTTTGGCCCTAAAAATAAAATCGAAAGAAATTTCGGTTACAAAAATTTAATATACAATAAAGCGTTAACATACCGTTTCAGGGCACTAAGACGAAACCAAAGCACTACCTCGCGCTGTTGGTCCGCGAGGGCAAGCTGCGGCTGCTGGTGCGCGGGCGCCGGCGCAAGGAGGTCGCGCTGCCCGCGCCGCAAGCCGACGGCGAGTGGCGCTCGGTGAGTGCGCAGGCGCATACACCACAGCTGCGTTATTTGGCTTGTGAAACGTACAATAACCACAGTCCCCTCGGTGTCGCGAGTGTCTATGGGCGGTGGTGATCACTTACCATCAGGTGACCCACTTGCTAGTTTGCCTTCCTATATGTTGTATTAAAAAAAACTACTGATGAGCAATTTTTAACATAAAACTACCACCGCCACCGCCACCACCGCGGGGGCTCATGATTAAGGACCACGGACTGGTCCGAAACATGTCGGGCATTTCTCGACGTAAACATACGTGAGTGATCCGTTTTATTAATATACTACTGTGGCTCTAACATGACTGGCCAAGTTTAGTTTATCTCTATCTGCGTCCCTTTCTTATGACACTAGTTAGACAGAGACACAGGGAGGGGTTAAATTAAACCTGGGCTGTCATGTTAGGGCCGCTGATAGGCTAAACGGATGCCAATGTTGACACTGAAACATAAATTATTGGCGCTCCTTATTAATGGTTGCTACTACTCTATTTCTGATTATTGTCTTGACAATTCGAATTCTAATAATGTCATATTAACTGACGTAGTTGTGATAATGTTTTATATTTGTTAATGTACTAATAATCTGGATTTGACATTTGTTCACAGGCTAAAAAGATTTCCTTTTAGTTCGTTCAATATGCTTAAAGCTTGCTGTGCTATTTATTGTTATCATTATTTTACACTTTATGTGAAGTACTTACTATTGTGATGATTGTGTGTATTGCTGTAATCTTGTTTTGAAAAGAGAAGAAAAAAAGATAAACTGCTGAGTTTCTTGCGGCGTTTATTCTCAGCAGATTTTTCCATTTTCCGAAGCGCTAGTAGATTCAGACATGTAAAAGAGCCTATATTGCCTACTTGCAATATATATTTTTTTACATTTTCTTTTTTTTTTACCACCGCTGTACCAGTTTCACCTATGTTTGCAAATAATCACTTTAAGTTTTATTTTACTTACCATCCCACGACGGTTACCGTCATACTCTCGTGCGGCAGGTGTCGGTCCGTCTGTCCCGCAACCGGCTGGTGCTGTCTTCGGGCGGCGCGGCGGCCACTGCGCACGCGCCGGCCGCGCAGCGCTCGTCCCGCCTGTACGTGGGCGGCGTGCCTCAGCCGCCTCAGCTGGCCAACATACCCAACTCAGTGAGTACAGAGTAGACATGAGCGCCGCGCCGCCGCCGCCGAGTCTGCCACTCGGCGCGCCAATTTTGGGTGCTAACAAATTATTTTAGCGGGTGGTAGGACCTTGTGCAAGGTCCGTCCGGATCGCTACCACCATCTTGCTCGCTAATCCTGCCGCTAAGCAGCAGTGCTTGCACTGTTGTGTTCCGGCGTGGAGAGCAAGACAGCCGGTGTAATTACTGGCACAAGAGGTATTCCATCTTAGCCCTCTGGGTTGGCAACGCATCTGCACTCTCTTTGTTGTTGCAGGTGTCTACAGGCGGTGGTGATCACTTACCATCAGGTGACCCACCTGCTTGTTTGCCTTCCCATGTTGTATAAAAAAAAATATATACCAATCCGATCTTTTAGAAATGCATCTTTGGAGACATTATTGAACTGTGTTGTAATTTATTTTCGCATTTTTAAACTTTGGCATTTGGCAATACTGGACTGAGGAAGAGTATGGCGACGAAAAAGATAGGTGGAAAGTAAGCTTGGCGGATCCGCCCTTTGGCATCGGTACCATAGGGGCCGTCCGCCCCGTGCTTGATAGATGGCTGGACAGGGAGCACGGGTTGCTCTTCCACGGACTGGTGCAGGTACTGTCCCGGGCACGGGTGCTTTGGACACTACCTGCAATTCAAACCCGGCGCCCATGTCTAGTAGAGAGGGTCGAGTTTTGACTTTCGAACGTTCGACACTCGCCGGCCTCGGGTCGACGTTGATTGGTTGATTGATTGAGCGCTCGAGACGGGGGCGTCCAATTATAACATGACACGAATATGGCGATTCTTGGATCCTCCCCTCCTCCCTTTGCTCGACCCCTCCTCATCCTATCCAAGTGAGATTTTTCAAAATGCGTATTTTTATTGCAATGGCCGATCAACACTGGATGCGTAATGTAGCTCAAAAAAGCTACTTGGAGCCGCATTGTCACAGTCACCTGTCGCATTTATGACATCGGGCCCGGTAACATGTAGACAGGGGGGTTCCACTCCGCACTGTAGGTACGCTCGACCGCCTTGCCCATGGCATAGGCAAATCGCGGAAGCCTGGCGGCATGCCGCGTGCTCGCCCGCTCGCCCCCGCCGTGTCAGTGTAATTGAAAACGAATGCCGCGCAACCCTAGCGTGTCGTCGGGAGCAGCGCGGGGAAAGCGGGAGCGGGCGGCGCGTTCCTTTTGACTCGCTCCGCCTGGCGCATGGTGTATGAAGTGATACGAACTTTTTGAGCGTGTGAATAAAGTTGGAATTCGTTTAATCGTCGTAAAAGAGAAGTTTCTGTACGTTGGTAGTATTATTAATTCTGTGATGTGATGTGTTAGATCCTGCGCGTGGGCGGCTTCCTGGGTTGCGTGCGGCGCGTGGTGGTGAACGCGCGCGCGCAGGACCTCGTGCGCACGGCGGCCGCGCACCACCGCGTGGGCCAGTGCTTCCCCAACGTGGAGCGCGCCGCGTACTTCGGCGGTCAGTACCCATGGCTAGGGCAGGAGGACGCAGGATCCTTACTTTTGTATAGGTGACGAGTCGGGAATGAATCTAAAATTGCACACAGCCGCATTTTTTATGTGTGTGTTGCCAGTGATGACCTACGGCACTAAAACGTGGTCCCTTGCGGTGGTCCTCATGAGAAGACTCGGTCATCTAAAGAGCAATAGAAAGGGCTACGCTCGGAGTTTCACTGCGAGATCGAATCAGGAATGAGGAGATCCGCAGAAACACCGACTATGTCGGTGACTTTCTTTCTTCTTGCGAACCTTAAGTGGCAGTGGGCGGGGCACATTGCTCGTAGAACCGATGGCCATTGGGGCGGATAGGTTCTCTAATGGAGACCACGTACCGGAAGACGAAGCGTTGGGAGGTCTCCCACAAGGTGGACCGACGATCTGGTGAGGATCGCTAGAAGCCGGTGGATGCGAGCAGCACAAGACCGACCGTCGTGGAGATCCCTGGGGAAGGCATATGCCCAGCAGTGGGCGTCTTCCGGCCGATATGATGATGATGATGATGACATTTTTCTATTTTATTACAGCTATATCTGTGTTTCTAAGAAACACAAGTGACAAATATACTGTCAGTGGCCCTAACATGACCGGGCGAGTGTCGTTTCTTCGCGTTTATCCCTATCTTCAGTCCCGGATGGTCGCTTCTAGTCGAGCCTGCTGATGCGGTGTGCTTGCAGGCGACGCGCACGCGCTGTGGTCGTCGGCGTGGCGCGCGGGCGGCGCGGAGCCGGCGGAGCTGCGCGTGCGCTTCCGCAGCGCCGAGCCCGCCGGCCTGCTGCTCGCCGCCGGCGGCCTGCTGCTCGAGATCAAGGACGGCGCGGTGAGCTATACTACTTAGCGTTTGGCAGAGCGCGTGTGCGCAAGCAGCTTTACAGGAACGAGCGTCGATTGCAAGATCTCTTCCAAATAAAATACGCACATCGACTGCCAGTGACCGTACTTTTTCCAGCATTTTTGGTGCAGCGCCAGGGTTGTCAGTAGTGCCCGGTATTAAATTGTTTGAACCGAGAATCAAATAGAATCAAAATCTATCTATATAAATAAAAATGAATTGTTGTTCGTTAGTCTGATTAAAACTCGAGAACGGCTGGGCCGATTGAGCTGATTTTGCTTTTAAAATGTTTGTCGTAGTCCAGGGTAGGTCTAAACGGTGAGCAAATATGCCTCCAATAATTAGGCGGTACGAAGTTCGCCGGGTCAGCTAGTTAAAAATAAAATAGCGTATTAAACAAATCGGAAATACAGAAAATATAATCAAACATGTAAACCCAATAAGCATAATGAAATGAAAGGTTAATTTACTACGAGGATATGAGAAAATGCAGTACTGTACCAATACAGTTGCAATAAATCCTTATCTCAGGTTATAGTTCATATTTATGATCAGGAATTGATATACTAACTATATATTAGCATAGACAGTATAATGCGTAGGTAATGGCAGTGCATAAATATAGAAGTCATTTTGTTTCTTCATTTGACAACATAAAATTACATAATTTTAAACGTCAATCATATTATACACGTTGATAACCCTAGGTCGCTGTCTTGTGTCATTTGACGTCAATGCACCAAGAATGCTGGAAAAAGTACGATCACTGTTGATTGCACAGCTCTATTGTCCAAAATAGTTGTTCAATGACTTATAAATGGTTATAAAACATATATGGAAATGGATTAATTAGAGTAAGGTAGTGCGAGACGTGCAAGGCAGATATCGAGCAAGCAGAGAGAGAAGAGGAAGTGTCAAACGACAAATCTAGAGTGCGTTGTGTTGCCAGTATGTCATACATACCATAGAGTATTCTTTTAACATTTAGGGATAGGTGGAAATAGTATTTTATGCAACTGTTGCATAATGAGGAGTCTTAAAACACGAGTGTGGTTTTCAATGTGTAATAGGATCACACGAGTGTTTTAAGACCTAATTATGTACAGTTGCATACATTACTTTATCTACACACATATCATAAGTACTCTATGATGGATTCAGAAGCCATAGGACAATGACCTGCATTGCTACTAGCTACTAGTACTAGGTACCTATTAAATATCTATAGACTGTACGCATTATAATGTAATAAAAAGTGAATTTGAACAAATATAGAAACAAATTAGAAAAAATCTCATAATAATATTGGTTGTTATAATGCTGGTCATTGCCTACGGTTTCTGAACGCATTATAGAGCATTTATGATATATGTGTAGATAAAGAAACATCTGTACCACCAGTGTGAAGTTAGCCCGTAGGGCGTAGAGTATGTGAAAAAAAGGCTTAGGACCCTTTTCGGTGTCCTAAATAAAATAACAATTTGCTTAGCGCCTCTCAGACAGCTCGCTTTCTCTCCGGTTAGCTGTAAAAGCTGTTCGGTACTATTAGTTATTATTTATTTATTGCATCCATAAGTTAATAATTTGACATATAAGTCTTAAATGCTGAGACATAGCAAATCTAAAATAAATATAGGTAGCAATTTAATTGCATATATTTATAAAAACGTTGAATAAATAAAAGAAAAATTTTGAAATTAAAAGTATCATTAATGGCATTAAACCAAAAATTTAAAGACAAAAATCAAAATCATAGGTAACCAAAATTCGCATCTTAATAGTATAAAATGGAGGAGGCCTATGTTCAACAGTGGACTTCTTGTGGCTGAGATGATGGTGATGATGAATAGTATAAAAATAGCTCTATTATTCTAATCGAAATTATTTATTTTTAAATTTTTTCGATTTTCCTTTTTTTTGTATTTTTTTTACATTCAAATTAAATTTAAAATGCTATATAATGAATGACAACACAAAGAAAAATTAGGGTAATGGCAGGATTCGAATCTGCAACATCAGCATTCCGTGCCTTGCGTATTCCATTGCGGTAATGTGGCGGAAACTGGAATACGCAAGGCACGGAATGCTGATGTTGCAGGTTCGAATCCTGCCATTATCCTAATTTTTCTTTGTGTTGTCATTCATTATATAGCATTTTAAATTTAATTTTAAAAATAGCTCTGTTTAATAAAAAGTTACTTATTAATGTCACTTGTGAATAGTTTTAGAATTACAAAAATCTTTACAGTTGGTGTTCACCCGCACCACGGGCTCGACGACAGCGCGCGCGGAGACCCGCGGCCCCGGCAACAAGGCCCTATGCGACAACGCGTGGCACACGGTTCTCGCGCGTGTGTCGCGCGCGCACGTCTCGTTGTCGCTCGACGCGGGCCCGGAGATAAGAAGCAACGGGGACGCGACTTTGGTGGACGACGCTGACTTGCCGGCGGCTGCCACGGCGCTGTATGTCGGCGGTTTCCCAGGTAAAAATGACCCCCACATTACCGAATAAGCACTTTATTGTTCTGTATTTATCATACAATGTACAGGGGGGTTCCACTCCGCAGTGTAGGTACGCTCGACCGCCTTGCCTATGGCATAGGCAAATCGCAGTAGGTTGTCGGCGTGCCGCGCGTCCGCTCTCGCGCGCCGTCTCCGTGTCAGTATAATTGAAAACAAATGCCACACAACCCTAGCGTGTCGCCGGGAGTAGCGGGGAGTAGGCGGGCGCGAGCGGCGCGTTCCTTTTGACTGGAGCCGCCTGGCGAATGAGTAAGAAGTAATACGAACTTTTTGAGCGTGTTAATAAAGTTGGAATTCGTTTAATCGCGGTCGTAAAAGAGAAATTTATTTAGTCTGTGCTATGGGGTTGTATTTACCCTACAACAATGTACAAACTGCGTGTATTTTATTTGTATTTTCTGATTACAGAAGGCATCGTCGACACGTCAGACGGCAGGGAAAATTTCAAAGGCTGCATCAATGACGTCATCGTTGACGGCCAGAAGCGAAAGTGGCAAGACTTGGAGGCTCTACACAACGTATTATTAGACTCGTGTCCGGTCACACAGTGATTGGATTGTCTTGGCGCTGTTTTAAAATGGGCTCCTTTCTTTGACATAGTAACGAATTAGGATGAATTTCAGCGTTTTTTATAATCCTCTTGAAAAATGTCATCATCGGCGAATAGGGGTAAATAAATAATCTGGTTATTTTGTTAAAATGTTATCAAAGATGAGAACAGGCTTCTGTAATAGTAGATTTTATCTAATTTTCATCCATTCCATTAACCCTTTAATCGCCGACAAACTTTCCACCGTGCGTGCCCGCGTCACCATAATAGGTACAAAAAGTATATGACATTTAACTATAACTAAGAATTTGTTTACAAGTACATTGAACATTTGAACTCTTAGCTTATATATTGAACTCTTTAGGATTTTTAAAAACCTATTAGGTATGTTTGGATATTTTTTTAAATAAAATTCCTAAATAGTTTACGGTGCTCGGAAAAAAATTGTAAGTCCAATAAATGGTGATTATAAAAAAGGATTGCCAAATGTTATGTCACATGTTAGACAACTGGGACATTTCAACACGTGCCAGGCCGGTGATACGCACATGTATCCACGCAATTCCTACTCTTATATAGTTCAGTGTGTTGTTGTACAGTCGGCGGTAAAAATATATGTACAGCTATGGCGTCAAAATACTTATACATCGACCTTATGTTTAGTGGCATAAAGGTGTCTATTTATTTTTGACGTCTTGGTAACGTATGTATATTTATGATGCTGACTGTACAAGATTGATGTAATGCCAAATGTGCCTTAAGACTGGCTACTACTGCGCTATGTTTCTATTTCAGACTAGATTCCCTAGGAAGAGGCAAATGTTTAGAGCCTTAGGGTTTTTGTAAGCGCAACGGGCTTTTCCACCCATCGTGCCATAAAGTACGCTTAATAATAAATGCATTCGTTTTTAAAAAGTTACGGATATATGCGGCACTATAGTTTGAACACCCGCGATGGATATATCCGTCAACGAATTAAACAATAAAGGTGACTACGTACATTCGCATAAGGATCAATTTCGTTCCATCCAGAAAAGGCTGGACGTGTGAATGACTAGTATTAGACGTGGCGTTAAAACTTAAAAATGAAAAAAAAATAATTCATTCACAGTATATTAAATACGGGTAACTTTGAACACTAGGGTAATATTTAACTGCCTTAAAAAAGTTTTAAAAATACTTTCGGTATTTAATATTCTTAGTATTATATGGTTCTTTTGTATCATCTCCCATTTGATTTATCCGCCAATATACAAGTATTTAAACTTAAAATGCTATATAATGAATAACAACACAAAGAAAAATTAGGGTAATGGCAAGCATCGAACCTGCAACATCAGCAAAAAAAATGTATTAAAAAAATACAAAAAGAAATTCGAAAAAATAGAAAAAAAAATCGATTACAAAAAAGTATTAAAAAGTTTAAATATTTTTAAGCCCGTTCAAAGTTACCCAAATGTTCAAAATTACCCGAATAGACTGTGCAACTAAATTGCATAATACATCACAATGATACAAAAATATGTAAAAACGCCCATTATTATGCCATTGCTTAAATTATAAGAGCGTGAAATGTTTTTGAGCATTTGCTCGCTTTGATTTATTCGGTGGCGGCTGTTGAGTGGCCGTTTAGTGGTCGGCTAAAATCTTGCTTTACTTAACTTAAAAAGAATGACATGAGTCTTATTTGAGGCTATAATTATAATAAATAGAGGCTAGTGTAAATACGTCGTACTTAACATCACCTATAGACTTTAAAATAGTGGACACAATAGACTTGTATAGTCGACCAAGTAATTGCTTGACCACTTTTGAACCTTATCCCTTTGTAATACGGTCGAAAAGTGGTCAAGCAATTTCTAGGTCGACTATACATAATATAGAGCAGTGTTTCTTAACCTATGGTCCGCGAGCATGCATATATTATGTATGGGGGTCCGCAGTCTTATCTATGGACCATTTAACAATCATAAATAAATGCCAGCAAAAGTCATGTAATCGCTACGCACGCATATTTTTTTGTAATTTGTAATACTAAAATAAATGGTCCGAAATTTATTGCTGCTTTTTTTATTAAGGGGGTCCATAAAATTGTGCTTGATTTCCTAAGGGGTCCGTGGACAAAAAAGGTTAAGAAACGCTAATATAGAGTACTTAATTATGTTCCGTTCAGTATTCGTGTAATGTACATAATAATTAATTGTAACGGAAATGGAATCCGAAATCAAAATTAAGGCGTCTACAGATGACATGGCATGATCTGGTGTATGTTATCAGAAGCATCATGTGGCGTGAATAGTGATGGTCAACTTGAGTAACTAACTCGAATCAGCTCGAGTTGAATACTCTCCGACTCGAGTTCGAAAACCGAATAAAATGTAAGTTAGGCGAAGGTCGCCGATCATTTGAGAGTACTCTCCCAACACCTACCTACCTACCTATTATAAATAAATAATATAAAAAATGAAAGAATTGAAACAGATTTAATATCATTTGTCTGTCCCAATTTCTTTAACTATTAATGCGAACCTGAGGAATAAAATAGGTAATTTTTTTTTAAAATATTTCATTCTGTTTTCCTCCAGTTATCCCGAGTTACATAACTCGAGTTAAGTGAAATTTAACTCGGATTAAATCGAGTGTGAAGGCTTTCTTCTGGTAAATCTTTCGGACCCGACAGATCAAGGCCCGACCAGATCAGGGGCATATATCACAAAATTTACAGTGCTACAATATTACATATTTATCGCATTTTTGTATGAGAAACTTTACAATTAGGCATGTCAAATTGTATCACTTGTATTTTTTGTGGTACAGCGGGCTGGCATTAGATAATGTCATCTGTAAACCTCAACTTTTGATCTCGGATTTAATTTCTGAGGTGGATCGATTCGCATGGGGCGGGAATTACAAAATTTTCGCAGTTTTAAATTTATTGTAACTAAATGGTATGACTTTATATTTATTCAAGTAGTTTTGCGGTAGTAAAACACTATTTCTTAAGGCACTGTGTTTTGTTTTTGAATGTTCAAGCTGCTGATTTTAAATAATGGTGCATAAAATGTGTAAAAGTCGGTTGAAACATAAAGAGCATAATTATTTCAAATTAGTAACTCGAATCCCCAAAATCAAAACGCAATGCGTAAAAACCAGTGTTTTACTACCGGAAAACTACTTGAATTAATAAAAAGTCGCACCATTTAGCCACTATAAATTAAAAACTGCAAAGATTTCGAAATTCCCGCCTCATACGAAGCGATCCACCTTACGTATAAGAATTATTCTATATGTATGTATCTATTCTTCAATATGTATCGATAAACAGATGTGCGCATAAGAAGGGACTCTTGAATCACGTAGGATAATACAATTTTTTATAGCATTGTCGATGCCAACATTTTGTTGCATAATATACTAATTAACTGCATTTATAATTGTATTAGTCACTAGATGTATGAAAGCTAGCATCGTCCTTGCCTTGCCTTATATTATAGTTCCATCAATAATCGAGATTTTCATTAATTGATCTATTCAAATTCAAAATGTTGTCTGATCTACATCAGTATTGACCAGTCTTCTCGTCGCAATTTAAGCTTCGCTGCCACACAATATAGCTTCTGATCATATCGGGAATTATGTGGTCTGCATACCCTTCTATTCTAAACCATATTAATCCTTTTCAGTACTCCGCAACTCGCTAAATAAGTATTTGAGTTATTCTCTTACTATCCCAGAAGACATATACTCAATCACGCACGGAGCAAGTTACGGTGTTTCGAAAAGGTTTTGTTGAACACTAACCGGTAGATATAGCGTGGCGACTGAATTTACTTTCCGCTATTTCGCCTTAGCGCCAAGACGCAGTTCTACCGTTTCTTGTTTGCGGTGAATTCGAGCGCTTGAGCCGTTGTCATTATCAGCAACAATTGTCATACAGAATTGAAGAAAGCACATCTGCACATCTGACACCCAGATAAATACCCAGTTTGACTTCACAAATTAATGCGACATCAACCATAGCTACCTTTTCAATTCAACAAATTGTTGCTGACAATGACGGAGATTAAAACTTCTAAGATACTCCTTTAGAACAATAAGGACAATGCTATTTACATATGTAAATAAATAATAAATTAGGGATCAGCTTTAATAGTTAAAAGCTTCCGATTCGTCACAATGTAATTTATTGATTCGTGTTCAGTAGTGTTACTTTGTAAATATAGAGATAATTGTACATAGTAAAATGCATATTTATTGTAATTGCTTTGTATGTAAAATAAAAGTCGATTGTGGCAATAAAAAACATTTATTTTTCAGTATTACGTTCCTCACAAAACATGTTAACACTTTGAGCGACTAACTCTTGTAATTCTACAAGAAAGACTGTAGCGCATAACTTAACCTTAAGATCAACAAATCTTCATGGCGGATGACTTTGGTTGTTTACTAGAGTTAGTCGCGAATAGGTTTAAAAGGACCTTAATTTGACCTATCACCAGACTTAGGACTGCGAACCCATGCCTTCGAAATTGCACATTCAAATTAATTATCCCCGCAAGTGTCAAACTTTCTGAGATAATCATTTATTCGCATCTGGGTAAAGACATTCGCGCATGTGTTTTACAGTCAAGGCAATAAAAAAACACTGCGAAAATATAAGTAGTTTTGACAAGTTTTTGTTCAAAAAAAATCTAAAATATACGGTCTTTTAAAAATATTAAACAGTGGTCAAAACTCTCATTTGGTGACCTAGCGTATGATTAGAGTAACAATGCAAACTAAACATGTTTCCGAGGTTTGATGTTTATTTGAATTTATGTAAGACCGTAAGAAAAATGATGGAGTACATCATTTGTTTTTGTCTAGATAACTATACTTTTATTGAGATGATAAATTGGCTTTATAACGCGATATCATTACCCAGTGCAACGTTACGCTTAAATGAATAATCTTGAATACATTCTAGTATTATATCTAATAAAGACACTGTTACTTTACAACTATCTATGGTCGCTTTACATAATTAATGGACAGACAGATTGACAAAACGGTTGCTATAAATAACTCAAATTAAGTTATACTGTAGTATAACGAAAACGGGATTATTACGGAATCTTTGGATCAATATAAAATCAAATTATAGAACACTAAAAAATAATACAAGCTTAAAAATCGTACATAATCATAAAAAAATCTACTCCTTGTAATTACTAAATAACATCACACTATGTATACATATATGTAATAGTTTCCATTTGCTGCTCAGTCCAATTTAAAAATTAAAATTAAAAGCATTTTGGAAATGTTTAAAATTCAATTTTCAGCTAAACCTCTACTATTATGGCCGACACTAATAAAATCATATAATAAGTATTAACAATATTAATATTTAGCAAGGACGCCACAAAACATTATAATTCAATAATTCTAGAAACTGAAGAGTAATGTTTTAAGATTTCTATTCTATCCGAAAAGATAAAATAAGATACACAAAAATTAAAATAATTTGCATTTTCAGCTTCAACTCCAACCATACAAATTTCCAGCTTTCAAATATAGCGACGTTATAAGTTCTGTAGCGATATTAGAAGCTTTATGGATTTTGCTCATACTTGGAGGATGAGAGATAAGAGACGATTGCTGCCATCTCAGCATAAACAGCAAGACTATTTTTTTTAAACATGGACACCAAAGCAGCGTCCAATAGAAGCTGACAACAGTGTTGCCATTGAAACGAAATTGCCAGCAGAAAAAATCAAAAACAAAAATTAAATCCTTGAGCAAATCACGTCGCGAACATCAACGTACAATTTCCTATAGTAATGATCAAATGGGAATATATTTTTTATGAAGTTTTACAACGATAGGATGTCTTTAGGGGTTTAGGTAAATGCGGTGATTGTTTACCTGTATCTATCTATAAATATTACGTCGACTACGTTCTATTCATTCCCGAATCGTATCACCTGGAACAAAAATTAGTTCAGTTATTATTCGCCACCGAGAAGCGAAGGGTTAAGTAAAGGCAATTCCGAAAGTTTTGCACGAGAAACAAAAGCGCGAGTAACTGACAGACATACTAACTGACACGTGTCACTGGACTCACTTATGGCACAGTATATATATATAAGCAGTAAAGAATCTACGTACAAACGCTCGAAACCGGCGCACTCACACTGACGCACGCTCAACACGGCCGCTAAGGAGTTTTCGCGGTTGCCGCGGCGAGACGAGTGGATATGCTTTGCGTTTATCGTGATTGCGTGCACCATTTTTTTCTTACTTCTATAAATGTTGAAGTTATTTGTAAACTCGTTCGTTCATTTCATTATTTGGTCATTATAGAACCCAAATAAACTTTTCAATTTTACAAAAATTAAGAGGACAACCCTAACGCTCCACCGAAGCGTAGGTCTCTACCTGAACAAATGGGCTTAGTTCCGGTACTGCTTCATTTATATACTGAGCTTATGGTCTACGAGCAGTTAAACTTTGACACATTCTGTGGGACATGTACACAGATGTACACAAAGGCAAAAAAATACAGTCAATGCGGGTGTGGGTAATTTTGAACATTCTAGTAACATTGAACGACCTTAAAAAAGTTTTGCAATGTTTTATCGCAATATATTTGTGTTTATTGGATTAATGTCGTCTTCTCCATTACAAATTTTGGAACGTTTAATATAATTTTAAATCCGTTCAATCAATGTACTGGAGTGTTCAAAGTTACCCGCATTAATTGTCCAAA
Organism: Ditula angustiorana; assembly: GCA_963691745.1. Taxonomy (NCBI): domain Eukaryota; kingdom Metazoa; phylum Arthropoda; class Insecta; order Lepidoptera; family Tortricidae; genus Ditula; species Ditula angustiorana. The sequence goes on from OY829473.1 coordinate 1,398,502, forward strand.
CAGGAAAAACACAGAGATTCAAATGTCGACCTTATCGCTAAGCAGCGACCTCCTCCAGCCAACGCTGCCATGGTACAAACCTGCTCACATAGAGGGGTACCAGTTTTCTAATAAATGTCTATAATATTCCAGCGATGACACAATGCGACAGCGTTCAACAGTGGCCTAAGAATCAATTTGTATCTGTATTTTTCCCAGTATTATGAGGCTTGCTTCAGGCCGTACTTGCTATTATATACCCCCCCAAAGTTACAGTCAAAGCGGGTAACTCTGAACACTTGGGTAACATTGCACGACTTTCACAAAGATGTTTCACTGCAATACACATATTTGTGTCAATTGATTCCAAATTAAGTATATTTCACTTATCCTTTGACTTATCCGCCAATTACAAGGATTTGAAAGTCTATATTAATTTAAAAGCCAACATGTTACTTGAGTGTTCAAAGTTACCCGAGTGTTCAAAGTTACCCGAGTGTTCAAAGTTACCCGAATATTCAAAGTTACCCGCATTGAGTGTCCAAACAGGAAAAACACACGAGATTCAATTGTCGATCTTATCGCTAAGCAGCGAGCTCGTCCACCGACCTGCTCACATGGAGAGGTACCCGCGCGCGGCGGCGCGGCGGCGCGCCACCAGGTAGGCGGCCAGCACCACCAGCACCAGCCCGCCCAGCGCGCAGCCCACCACGATGGGCACCGCGTCCGGGATGTCGCCGCCCGCGCAGTCGCGAGCTGCAAACGTCACGTCGATCATATTACTTAGGTCTTCGAATTAAAAGAATACTTATTAGAAAAAGCATTCTATACCGGTAAGGAATTTTATAGTGAAGAGGTATTTTGATGATTAAAATTGTAGACATTATAATTAGTAACATAAATATTTATTAACATTAATTATTACTGACATTAAATATTTGATTAGGCATAGTTAGGTTTTAAGAATAGTATTAAATTGACATGGTTCAAAATCATGTGTTTTTATGTAAAAATTTATTAATTATATAAATCTTAATGTATTAATTTATTTATGACATGTGCTTTTATGCAATAAAATACTTTGACTTGACTTGACTATTATAATGCATGGATGTACAGTATTATACTAAATGACAGCAGAAAAACGGCACGACATGAGAACACAGGTCGACGCCAACGTTACAAATGCAAATTATTAGTTTAGCATTTATAGTCATTTGATTTACAACTTTACGTCTAACTGCATAAAATAATAATTTATTGAGTTTCGTTGCAAATAGGTTTTTTTTTACAAAAATAATAGCTTTGAGGGTTATCCCAAAAAAGGATTCGTGTAGCTGTGAGCCGTTTTTAGGGTTCCATACCCAAACGGTAAAACGGGACCCTATTACTAAGATTCCGTCCGTCCGTCTGTCACCAGGCTGTATCTCATGAACCGTGATAGTTAGACAGTTGACATTTTCACTGATGATGTACCTATTTCTGTTGCCGCTGTAACAACAAATACTAAAAAACCGAATAAAATAAATATTTATGGAGACTCCCATACAACAGACACGATTTTTTTTGCTGTTTTTATAGATAATGGTACGGAACCCTTCGTGCGCGACTCCGACTCGCACTTGGCCGGTTTTAATATATTATTTATAACGTTATCGGGACTTATGCGCGATAAATAGTACATTGTTGTAGAGGCTGGAAAGTGAGCAATAGATGGACTCGAAGAAACGAGTCCATCTATCTATTGCACTTTTGGCCGAGACAAAACACGGTGCTTTTCACGACTACTGCGAGGAAATAAAAATCAATTCTTATAATAATTCTAATTTTGATTAAACGTGATATTAATATTTTCACTCTCCCGCCTATTTTTACTTTTTTTTAACGATTCCGTTCTTTGTGGCCAGTCATTCAAAGTCGTTTTATTTTTTAATTTAGCGAAGCACTTCGAAGTGCTTAAAAACATTCAGAATCGCTTATTGTTTGAATATTTTTGCCAATTATATCTGACAAAGTGGAACCAAAAATAACCTTATTTTTTTGAATGAAAATAAATATGGGGTACCAGAAAAGACCCAGTGTTCTGATTGGTCGATTTTATGTCGTATGCAGCACAAGTCGTGTTCTGATTGGTCGAATCAGTGATCAGCGTGCTGATGTGATTGGTCGATTTGCTCTTTAAACAGGCCAACAATGTTTTTGTTGTCCTGTTTAAATTCATAGAAGGCCTGCTCATTCAACTTACAACTATTCATTGTTTTGGGGCCTCATCACAGACCATCTTTCGCCACATTTTCGAGCAGTGGCGTGAAAAATATATTGATAATTTACCTCGACATTTCGGCCACGTTTCAACGACGACTACCCGACGACGAGTAGACGGTTTATTATAGTTACAAGGTCAATTCAACAGTGGCTCATTCAGTATGGCTGAATGCTATTTTTACCAAATAAAAATTAGGGTAAATACACACATTCTGGTACAATAACACCCCAAGTAATTGCACGATTGGGTAACTTCATTTTCTAACATATTGCAACAATCGAAAGAGAACTAAGCATGACGCATTCACCTTAACAAGATCACATAGGACACAATGAGGCGCATGCGCAACATAAAGGGGGCTATTGTCTACTTGCCGTTCACGTGTCGGCGGCGAACGGTAACGCGCGAGTCACGGAGTGATAACGCAAACTTTGCGGTTTGAGGAAAAGCGGCTACCATGTACCAATGTGTTGTTTTAGTGGAAATGCGTTTTTTTTATGAAATAGGAAAAGAAACAAGCCATTGGGTCACCTGATGGTGAGTGATCACCACCGCCTATAGACACCCGCAACACCAGAGAGATTGTAGATGCGTTGCCAACCCAGAAGGTTAAGATGGACCACCTCTTGTGCCAATGATTGCACCGGCAAATTTTCAAATATTTCAAATTTTCAACACGCTATTATTAATTAACAAACGATTAACTTCGCATGGGTGTACAATTTAGTGTATCTACATAAAAACAATCGTAAAAAATATCTAAATGACAGTAAGAACCGTATCAAAATCCTGACGACCTGTATGGCACACTGGCACACGTGTCTGCTTACTGTGCGAGAGGTCCCGGGTTCAAATCCTGGTAAGGGCAAATATTTGTGTGACTAATACGAATGTTTGCACCCGAGTCATGGATGTTATTTGTATTTAAGTACGTATTTATCTATATACGTATGTTTATCCGTTGTCTAGTATCCATAATTCAAGCTTTGCTTAGTTTGGGACTAGGTCAATTGGTGTAAATTGTCCCGAAATAAAAAAAAAAATCCGTAGCGTGGTTTAGCAGGAGTAGGCGGCCGTAGATACGCGGACAGACGGGAACGGATAGCGACTTTGTTTTATATATGTAAAGTGAAGATAAAGATAAAGATAAAGATAATAAAGATAAACGTTCATAAAATAAAATAAAAATAAGAATAAAAAGACCAGCGACAGAAGGCTTTGGGCTTATAACTACTAAATTGCATTTTACGTCTTTATCAATATTTCCAGATATCTAAACTTCTTGGTCTCAAAATACCTAAATTGCACGATGCCTAATTTATTTTCTTAAAACACCGGAATCTTAATATGGGCAAATTTTAAAATAGCTTAGTCTCATAATGCCTAAACTTCAAAACACTTTCATAACAAAACAACATATGCTTAAAACAACCAAATGTCAAAATACCTAAATTTTATAAATTTTAATAATGGCCACTTGAAATTAAAGTATTTTTAAGCATTTAGGTGTTTTCGGTTCGAGTTATTTTAACATTTTGTCATTTCTGTCATTCGCTATTTGAAGAAATGGTGCATTTCAATCTTTAGATATTTAGAGAATATGACGTTTTCGGTCAAAGTCATAATAAATTTCGTTCATTTTAAGAATGAGACAATTTGATATGTAGGCATTATAAGCCCATGGTAATTTGAGAATTAGGGGTATTGGTGAATAAGCATAAGGTATTATGAAATTTAATGGTTTTAAGCCCAAAGCGATAGAAGGAACCGACAACATTGGGGACATCTATAAATTACGTCATGCTTGGGGGTAAGACAAACGTGCCAGTCCTTGTTAAAGAGATGAGAAAAAGCTTGACAAGTAGGGGTGGGTCTTAAAGTCTTAAAAATCGTGTGACGTAATTTAAAGATGGTCCCATTTGCATATTTTTTTCATTAATTCCTTTTTTTCGCATATTATTTTAATGTAGGCATCATGTTTCCATAGCTATAGTGTTAGTATCAGCAGAGTACGCCGGACCGGCGATAACGGAACACCGTGAGGTCACGCACTCCCGATAGTCTCGATATCAATTGCATGTTAATAATCGTTTGTTTGAAACTTCTAATTAATGCGAACTACGTGACAAAAACTCTTTTGTAACACACTGAGGCAATAATTCATTGTGGCATAACATAACATAAAGGATCATAATACTTCTTAACGTTTTCGCGGTTTTGTAAATATTGAAATAAAATGATTTGATGGTATATATTGCGACGTATTTAATTCCCGAGCCCTTCTAGGATAGCTAGTGGATAGTAGTAGTAGATAGATAGATAGATAGATAGAGTCATTTATTTCTTATTGAAATTACATTAAATTTAGAATGTCAAACATAACAAATTCACAATAAAAGCGTCAAAAAGTAAAACAAAATAATAAAAAATAAAAGTATCTAGAAATAAATCTTGAAAATGTCGCAATGTCAAAAATAAAAATCAATATGTCACACAGCGACACGTACGACACAGCGCGAAGTTTTTGTCAATCAACGCATCTCTTTCTAACTACTAACTAGCCGAAGTAGGAGAAAGTGCGATAATAAGCACCCGGACTTCGCAAACTCTATTCTTGCTACACCTCTATTCTACATCTGCATCCTTCAACGAACCTATATTCTAAATTTCAAGTTGTTAGACCCACTTTGGGCTTCATTTTGGGCTATGTATTACTCTATAAGTCAAATAGTTTATTTTATTATACAAATACAAAAAAGGAGGTGTTTAAAGGACGGATCGGGTTCGAAACACGACGCTGCGCTCTAAAACTCGTATCGCTGACGTAGGCAAAAAGACCGCCTGGCTGAAATGGGACTGGGCTTGCCATGTCTGCCGCATGCACCCAAGTAGATAGGCATCGATTGCCACCCAATGGATGCCACAAGATGGTAGCTGGCGACGGGGCAGGCCGAGACGGAGATGGCGGGATAATCTGGACGCATTTTCAAATGACTGGCCGGATATTGCTAAAGATAGAGGGAACTGGAAATCCGGAGAAGAGGCCTTTGCTCAGCAGTAGGAGACAATTGCAGGCTAGCATTATTATTATTATTATACATATACATGTTTCTCTCTGTAACTTCTTTATGCCCTTATACAAGTGAAGTATGAAAGAAACAGCTAAGCACACAACATCGAACCCGCCAGCACGCGGCATCTTAGCAATGTTATTGACCCTGTACGTCAAACAACCTTGTTTAGTATAAAGACAAGTACGTAGAATGTGTTAATTTGTAAATTAAATAAACAATTTCGTTATCTTCTAGTATTCTCGAGTTTGATTAAATGGAGAATAACAGACAATGTCATAAGAGATTACCTTGATAAACTGATTTAATTTATGAGCCTTCTTAAGACAAGAAAAAATACTTTTTAAGTGTGACGTGAAACCTTAATCGGTAACTGTCTGTCAGAAGCATCGTAAAATGTAGACGAAAAGGTTTCTTCTAACAATTTTGGACTTTTTATTATTACAGACAATAAGGATATTAAAAACCTTCCGTAAAAAAACTCTATGAAAACACTGTCATAATCCATTGCGTGGTTTAGAAAGAGTAGGCGGCCGAAGATATGGGGACAGACAAGGAACGAATCCCGATGTAAAGATGACGAATATGCAATTTGTGAAATGTGCTTGACTAGCCAACGTTGATTTTTTTTAGCTTCCAATAAAACCATGTAAACAAATAAATTATTAATCAAACAACACTTACAAACAGAATCACTACTAGCCACTTAAAATGTAAATAAATAAAGAATAATGTAATAAAAATGCGTCACCCGACCAGCTGAATGCGATAGCCGTTCACAATGACACCAACAGCAAAAATTGCATTAAAATAATTCCGAGACGTCGAAAATTTGATTCGTTGCGATATACGCGAAGTAAATCCGTAAAATTGTTTAAATTTAACAAAATAACATAGGTACCACCTATGTTTCTTAATCTAAGTCTTTGGAGGCTAAAGCTGCTGATTTTTTAATAATAGTTTGTTTCAACATAAAGCACTATTTAAAACAAGTCCTAATTTCCAAAATCAGAACATCAATACAGACCCCCCCCCCCCCCCCAATTTACCAATCTTTTAAACTATCAAATGTTTTGTTTCTTTAAGAGGAGTGTGAACACACCGCTCTCCATACAAACGGCGATAACGTTTTCCACCCTCTAAACCTTAACCTATAGCCATGATTTTTTTATATGTTGTCATTATGCCCTAGGTTTGTATGTTTTTATTTTTTAAATATTCTTCATAGTTTCAAAAATATTGACGCTTTTGTGTTTTGTACGAAACTCCTAAAATGCAAATATTGTCAAACCTATAAAGAATATTTAAAAAATCAAAACATACAAACCTAGTTCCAGGGCATAATGACAACATATCAAAAAATTACTACCATAGGTTAAGGTTTAGAGGGCGGAAAACGTTATCGCCGTTTGTATGGGGAGCGTTTTTTGGGGCTGGGTTCACACTCCTCTTAATTACAGGGCAAACGTCACAATGCCAGATAAAGGCATAACAAACGTTAACTAAAATAGGTTTACTCAGGGTTAATGAATAAGAGGGTAATCTTTAAGCGTTACATAGAGATTTATCATCTTTTCTGAGACCAACGGGATTTACCTCAAGCAAACGTGCATTTACTTTTATGGGCCATTATCCACTCAGGCGTCCAATAGGCGGTGGATGCGCCAGCGCAGAGGTGCGAGATGGGAATAACGCAGTAATCAAATAGCTATAAATATTAATAGGAATAAAAAACACCGGGCAAGTGCGAATCGGACTCAAGCACCGAGGGCTCCGTACATCGGTAATCGGTTTACTGATGCGCCACCAGGATTGAACGTATAAATGAAATTTTGTTTTTTTTTTGTTAGCTCTTCTAGCCTGAAACACAGGATCTCCTAGTTCAGGCAAACGTGTTACATAGATCGTAAGTAAGTTTCTGTGTTTATTATGTTTACATGTAATGTAGTGTTTTTTATGAATAAAAATTATCTTATCTTATCTAATTCTCAAGCGTTTTCACCGCTGCACATTACAGTTCCTTATAAAATTGACGAAATACGTAACGTTTAGCACCAATTTCTGCTAAAACTAGTATCAACTCCGAGTACAGCTTGTTCTTGCCTGACGTCCATGTTTGTAGACCTGGATGGCTAGCACGACGCACCGCAACTCCCTGTATCGCTCAGTGCGTGTCTCTCTAACTAGCTCAGTAGGAGAGAGACGTACTGCGCGACAAACGAGAAAATGTGCACGCGTGCTAGCCGTTCTGGAGTGCGATTTTTAATCTCCCACGGGTGACTAAAGCTCGCCAAAATGGCCGTTTTTCATAGAAATGCGGTCATTTTGGCGAGCTTTAGTCACCCGGTGAGATTCAAAAATTGCATTTGAATCTCACCGGGTAACTAAAGCTCACCAAAATAGCCGTTTTTCATAGAGATTCGGCCATTTTGATGAGCTCTAGTCACCTGTTGAGATTCAAAAATGGCACCCGTGTATTTCAACTTTTAATAAACGAACAGTAATGAGCTTCGGTGAAAATGCTGGAGACCTACCGACATCCACACAGCATGTTGGTATTGTTTATTTACTAAAACACCCCGTGAATGGGAGGAAAACCGGACCGCAAAACTAACTTTGTTTGTAAAGGATTTAGGCATATTATCGGTAGATGACCCCGCTGTTGCCGCGTCAGCGATACGACAATGGGGTACTAATCTGAGTACCTTAGTTTAAAAACCGGCCAAGTGCGAGTCGGGCTCGCGCACGAAGGGTTCCGTACCATCATCTATACAAACGGCAAAAAAAACATGTCTGTTGTATAGGAGACCCCTTAAATATATATTTTATTCCTTTTTTTAGTATTTGTTGTTATAGCGGCAACAGAAATACATCATCTGTGAAAATTTCAACTTACTAACTATCATGGTTCATAAGATACAGCCTGGTGACAGACGGACGAACAGCGGAGTCTTAGTAATAGGGTCCCGTTTTACCCTTTGAGGACGGAACTCTAAAAATGCCACCCCGTAGCGCTACTTTCAAAGGATACCAGGTTATTGTAATCAAAATTATTTATTTTTAAATTTTTTTGATTTTTTTCCTTTTGTATTTTTTTTACATTCAAATTAAATTTAAAATGCTATATAATGAATGACAACACAAAGAAAAAATAGGGTAATGGCAGGGCTCGAACCTGCAACATCAGCATTCCGTGCCTTGCGTATTCCAGTTTCCGCCACATTACCGCTAAATTAATAGCGGCATAGCATTAGCGGTAATGTGGCGGAAACTGGAATACGCAAGGCACGGAATGCTGATGTTTCAGGTTCGAGCCCTGCCATTACAATAATTCTTCTTTGTGTTGTCATTCATTATATAGCATTTTAAATTAAATTTGGATACCAGGTTGTTTAATTTATTTTAAAACTAGCTTTTACCCGCGGCTTCGCCTGCGTTACTTTTATTCGGGATAAAAGGTAGCCTGAGTTAAGTATGGTATAAGCTACCCACAACAAAAAGCACATGAAGGCCTCGTGGTTACCTTTATTCAGCCTAAAACCATAAATGTATTTGAATCACGCCATCGCGTGAAGCGGTTGCCAATCAGAACGCGAATGGGCCAAAATTCTTTTTGATGCCTATAAAAACGTCCCTTGTACATTTTAACGCATATTTTTTACTTATTCTGATATTCTTAAAAGAAAATTTTATCTTTAAATTCAGAATGACATACGCATGCCCGAATGATGACTGTTATAGAAATATTTGGAGTCAGAATAAGAAAAAAACTATTGTTTGGTAACGCAGTGGACACTATTTTTGAGGAGTCATGGGGACTGGTAACGCAGTGGTAATTTGGGTGCCAAATCAGAATTTTCTGTAATAAAAAACCCAGGATGGTGGGAAATTTTTTAATAAAAATTGGGGCCCGGTTGAGAACTAACGTAATATTACTGGGAAAATATTTCGAGACATCTACAATTTTGTAAAAGTGTTTATACATTTTCATCTTTATTTTAGGCACTAAAAAGAGTTTTGGCCCGAATAACCCCTTTATTCATAAAAAAATAACAATATTTTTAAGCTAACAAATGTTTTGTCCCTTTCATTTGAGGGCAAACGTCACAATGACAGATAAAGACATAAAACATGTTAACTAACAAACGTTTACGAAGCGTTAATGAATAAGGGGGTAGTTCAATTAGGCGACGTTGGCCTAACTCAAGAAGTCCATGCGCTAGATGCTGATTACCTATCTTCCGCTATATCTTAATCGAAGGCCGTATTTCTTCATAAAACAACAAGGCTGACTAGCAAGTGGGTCACCTCATGGTAACTGATCACCACCGTCCATAGACATCCGCAACACCAAGGATATTGCAGATGCGTTGCCAACCCAGAGGGCTAAGATGGAATACCTTTTGTGACAGTAATTTCACCGGCTGTCTTGCTCTCCACCCCGGAACAGAACAGTGCACGCACGCGGCTGGATTACCGAGCAAGATTGTGGTAGCGAGACCAGTTTGCTTCATAGTCGCCCTTGGTCTTTTATAGTACATTACTAACAATAACATTACTAGAAATAAAGAACGTCTCAGATCGCAGGATAAATATGCGACCTGAGGCTTTCTTTATCACCGCCCGAGGTGTGTACACAATTTTACGTCTTCCCCTGGCCAGGAAGTGGAAATTTCTGCTCGCGTGGCGGGCGATAAATTGCTACTTACGGCCCGGGGTGACGTAAAAGTAATGGCGATTCCCGGGGCGTCACGACCCACACGTCGAAAAACAACTGCGAATGATTACAATGGTAGCAAGGAATGACTCACGCGCACTGAAGCCGTCGCCGGGCGCGGTGCGGAAGGCCTCCTCCTGCAGGCGCGAGAGCGTCAGCGTGGCGGCCAGGTTGACGACGTCGGCGGTGAGCGTGAGCTGCGCGGGCGCAGCGCAGCGGTACGACGTGGCCAGCGCCGTCTGCCACTCCACACCGTGGTACAGCGCCACCTTGCCCACGTCCGCTGGGGGTTTATTTTACTTTTATGAAATATGAAGTGAAGGCAAACAAGCAAGCGGGTCACCTGATGGTGAGTGATCACCGCCTAAAGACACCCGCAACACCCAGAAGATTGCAGATGCGGAACAGCTTTGCGTCTTAAACCGACTAGCGCGTGTGATTTCACATGGGGACAAACCTAGAGGCGTCTCTAGCCCATGTAGTGGCCGTATGCAAACATTACCCTAGCACCCCCTAGACTAGGGGGCGCTAGGCTAATGCCAAGTGGGGTGCAGTAGCGAGCGGCGCTCGGCGCCCCTTAGGGTCCAACACACCTAGCACCATAGGCAAAGACGCCTCTGGGCAGAACAGGAAGACAGTTGGCGTTTAAATATAACATCAGTTAACCAGTGTACGAACGGCAAGCAGTATTTTTCTGCTCCCCGCACTGCACTACTGCCCTTGCGTTCAAATTGAAAGAGACAAATAGATCATTTGACAGTACGGTACTCTTTTCGATGATTGTCATCATTCAAAATTAGAAATCTGCCTTATTTGTACTTAAGGATATTTAAGTACTTACAGTCAAGGAAATTTAAACACGTACCACCGTGGAACCTAGTCGAAGAGACATACGCATGACATTTGTATGACATAGCCTGGCGTTTAACGCGTCGCGTCATTGCGATAGGGTTCTAAGGTGGTACATGAATATATTTCCCCTACTGTACTTCAACTTGTGTTCATCAAATTGAAAAACCATTGTTCACATATTTATGGGTTTTTAGTTGCTAAATAATAATTGATAAAAAGCATGCTCAGATGAATATGGCGGTGGAAACGTTCACATATTTCTAATTACTTTGGCCGGCTAGATATTTCTGTACCCGTCATGTACAGATATTTATGAAGCCTTGGAAATGCTCATATAATTATGACCTGGACTGTACATATAAATTTATCAATAGTGACCTACAGTGAAAGAAGCTAGCTGTTATTGGCCGATTTTGGTTCATTTTCAGGTTATCTCTAATCATTTGTGTTGGCAATTTCCATGTTTTGCAATACAGTATTCCAACGTAATGGAAGTGGAATATGGGCGGATACGTGACAAATCATGTTTTGATATCAGGTCACGCTTTGAAGAGGTTTGTTATCAGGTAGTGTGTGTGATGCGTCACTTCATTAAACCTTATCTGTCTGTAAATTAAGTGACGTACGTAAACGTAACTTAACTTCGCAATAAATATATGTAGATAAAGGGTTTCTTCGGTAGCTAAAACTTTTAGTGTAAATTGAGATGGAACATAATTTAACTAGATTAATCAATAGTATTTTAATTAAAAACTTATAATTTTGCGATTTGGAGACGATGAAATACAACTATAGTAACATAATAATAATATGTCCGAAAATATAAGGCCTAAAAATAGGCCTACAAAAATTAAAACGCCGAGAACTACGTTTTTTAAAACTCAAATTCCATACGCAATAAATTGTTCATTTCATTTCAAATCTTGCTTCATAAACAGAAAACTCAGTTCTTAAAAGTTTTATTTTGTTAACATCATTAGCATTCATCCTTGGATATGTTATTTATTAATAATCTTTCAAAGTCAAAGTAAATATGGCATTTGTTTTCGTATTACGATACATACGTTGACTACGGGTGGTTGTAACAGACCGAACTCAAGTTTAAGTTTGACACTGGATCGGCAACGACCGTGGTCACTAGTAGACTGAAGTGGAGGGTATGACGTCGGTTACACGCTCATTCTGTCGTCAGTTCAGTCCATCATTCTGGTCAGAATGACGAGAGAATTATCGTGTAACCTGTCTCGTGTCGTGTCAGTCCGAACTGATGATCGTAACCGTGGCCATTTGTCATATTGTCATCATTCTGGCATCAGTCAAAACTATACCGGAATGATGGACTGAACTGACGCCAGAATTAGCGTGTTACCGACGTCTATCACTGCTGTTTAGCCGCGCGAGTTTTACGAACTACCCGCACTTGGTCTTGTTCAAATTTGACCGGCATATCATCACAACGACACACAATATCTGAAGACAGCTTACCAGAGAAAGGAGACAGCAGTCTACTCACAGATGTTAGGGAAGATCGAGGGCACCAGGGTGACGTTGAGCGCCTTCAGCTCGTAGGACTTGGTTGTGTCGTTCCTCTGGAACAGGATGGCGAGGGTGTTGTCCTTGTCGAGGGTGGCGGGCCAGCTCAGCGTAAGCGACTGCGTGCTGTTGCCGCACCAGCCGGATGCCACTGTCGCGTTGGCGGGCACGTTCACTAGCTTAATGCCGACTGTCGAGCCTGCGGGGGAAAAGCTTTACTATAATCACAGAATTAATAATATAAGTAAAGAAAACTTCCAACAAAAACGGCGTTTACGTAAAGTTCAGTCAAGGAATTTAATTCCCTACCCATTTCGTTGAAATGTCGTCTGACATTCGCAATGCATTAAGGTCGATATGTCAAACCAACGCCTTGGTCTAGTTAGCTCTTATGGTGACAGTTTGCTATACGATATTGAACCTTAGGTGGGTTGGAAATTAAATTCCTTGACTGTATGTTCACTCACACTTGTCTTACGAGATGTAAACAAAAATCTAACTCAAAGTTTCACTTTTTGGCACCTAAACATCGCCTATGACCTAATGACCTAATAATTATATTAAAAAATAAACAAAATTTCGATGGCAATAACTGAAATTTTGGGTTACAGTGTTGTTTACTACGAAAGACAAGTGAGGCTGAATACGGTTTATAAGAAGCGTTCTGCTGTAACTCGTATTCATTCGCACGTGAGGGAAATTGCACCGGCCTCAGTGCAGTGGTGCGCCATTATGACGACCGGATAGCCTAGTGGTTAGTGGCCCTGACTACAAAGCTTGAGGTTCCGGGTTCGATTCCCGGAGGGGCAAATGTTTGTATGATGAATACGAATGTTTGTACCCGAGTCGTGGATGTTATATGTATTTAAGTATTTATATCTGTTGTCTAGTAACCATAACACAAGCAGCTTTAGTTGCTTACTTTGGGACTAAGTCAATTGGTGTTAACTGTCCCAAGATATATATTTAAAAAAATATATATTATTCATATAGCTACACAAAGTAAGCCACGCCTGCTACAAACTACTGTAGTTATTGTTAATGTACCTAATTACAATTTTTGTTTGCTTGCTTTAATATTTCAACTATGGCGCAGGGCTGTCGGCGACAGCACAGTATGAAAGAACACTATGACAGCATAGTATAAAATTATCGGCTTGTCCGATTGATCGGACGCCGAATATTTTTTACTACTGTCGGTTCGATTGATCGAACTTTAAAGTTCTCGAAGCCCGAGTGTCGAACTACTAGGAGGATTACATTTCCTTGTAGTCCGATCAGTCGGGTCATTAGGTTGGTTTTTTTTTCCTGTATGACCGATTGATCAATTAGCACCTAATAGTTACTGTTCCATACGGTTCATTATTCCATTCCATAATTATATATGCATGAATGTATAATTCCACTATTTTATTCAGGAACGTTATAAAACAAACTAAACCTAACCCGATTCCATAAAATAGAGTTTTAGAAAAACCGGTTACCGTTTCAGTAACTCTACGTAATTAATATCGACTTCATGCTCGACACATAACGGCTGAAAGTCCGCGACTTTGGTCGGTTTCGTAAACTGTCGCGACTCAATGGAAACGAGGTCGGCGGGCGTTTCACTCGCCTTACTCACCGGTATTCATTGTTAAGATGTAAGACGTTACGGAAGGGATCGCCAGTGTCGGACTGGTCAAATAGTCGTGGCACAGAATAAACAATAGTACAGAAAATTCTCTTTTACAACCGCGATTAAACGAATTTCAATTTTATTCACACGCTCAAAAAGTTCGTATTACTTCTTACACCATGCACCAGGCGGAGCGAGTCAAAAGAAACGCGCCGCCCGCGCCCGCCTTCAGCCCGCTACTCCCGGGGACACGTTAGAGTTGCGCGGCATTCGTTTTCAATTACACTGACACGGCGGGGGCGAACGAGTCGACAGCCTACTGCGATTTGCCTATGCCATAGACAAGGCGGTCGAGCGTACCTACAGTGCGGAGTGGAACCCCCCGCCATTAGTAAACACTTCATTGCGCACGCCAGTAATGGATACATATCTGTTTGTTTCAACATACATACAAGCGATAAATAAATGATTATGATTATGACATATAACTTAGTTGTCGAGACAGACAGTAATGTTTGAAATATTCGCTACATTATTTTACATTGTTAATTTATGGTCTTGTCATAAAAAAATGTTTCAACGTTGTTAATTATTTATATTTAATTTAAAGCCTGACTATTTCAATGTATAAATCATTCCATGTGACATGTAGTGTTTCACTGATATTATTTTATTTTGAGAAAAAGAAAATCCTAATCTTTAATATTGGCCGGCGACCTAAGAGCGGGTGCACGAAGCGGGTGCACGCCTCCCGAACAAACAGTATGAAATTAGCGGACGCTCTCATACTATTTATCTATAGGCGTGCTCCCACTCCGTGCACCCGCTCCGTGCGCCCGTGCGACTTAGCGGAGGCCCTATAGGCCGGCAATGGATCAGCGACTCTCTTGCGCTCACTGGTTCCTGTGGGCGACGGTGACCACTTCCCAAGTGACTCGGATGCCAGTTTTCCTGCCTTTTCTATATAAAAGGGAAATCAGATTCCCAGTTGCTTTTTCCTCACTAACCCACGCTATGGTCAGGAGGGTTCCACTCCGCACTGTAGGTACGCTCGACCGCCTTGCCTATGGCATAGGCAAATCGCAGTAGGCTGTCGGCTTATACGAACTTTTTGAGCGTGTTAATAAAGTTGGAATTCGTTTAATCGCGGTCGTAAAAGAGAAATGTCTGTACGTTAGTACTATTATTTATTCTGTGCTATGGTTTTGCTTTTATCGTGACTTAGCTATCAGGAAAACATTGAAGTAACGAAATCGCGGTATGGCGCCCCCGCTCGCCTCTCGCTAGACCTTGAATGCGATATACAATACACAATCGATACAAATGGAATAATACTAATGTGCTGGGGGAACTTATGACGCTGGTCTGGTCCGCATCAGTGCACCCAGCACGAATCTTCTCGATACGCGTTAACTTGCTAAGTAACTCAGTGCGTTTCTTTCTAACTAGCCCAGTGGGAGAGAGACGCACTGTCTTACGTAGCGAGCAAAAGCGCATCGAAGCCTCGAAGGCTGGATGACCCTTGGTGAAGCTTCCCTTGACCAGTTATTCCGGCTCGTAATGGACAAGGAGTAGAAGAAGCTAACGGTCGACCTTTAGGTAGGATTGAAGAGTCACGAGAAGAACAACAACAAAAAGTAACAACAACAACAATTACTACAATAACAACAACACAACGACAACAACAATATTCCTCTTACGGGTTCAGCTGAAAATCAGCGTGGTGATTCCAGATCACAGCATTATGCTGAGCTGACAGCCTAGTTTTATGTCCTCACATTGTAATATATTACTAAAAAAAAGGGCCCACTCGACCTTTCTCAATAAAACAAAAATGAAAAAGTATGTATATGCCAAAACATATTTTTGTAGTAGGGTTTTATTAATTGTTTATACATGAAATAAAATTAATAAAACAAAACCCTACTTTCAAAACATGCATTAGTAGAAACACAGCGGGTGGTTGGACCTTGTGCAAGGTCCGTCCGGATCGCTACCACCACCTTGCTCGCTAATCCTGCCGCTAAGCAGCAGTGCTTGCACCATTGTATTCCGGCGTGAAGAGCAAGACAGCCGGTGTAATTACTGGCACAAGAAGTATTTCATCTTAGCCCTCTGGGTTGGCAACGCATCTGCAATCTCTTTGGTGTTGCGGATGTCTATAGGCGGTGGTGATCACTTACCATCAGGTGACCCACCTGCTTGTTTGCCTTCCTATTTCATAAAAAAAAAATATTTTTATGTTTGAATTTAACCCAGAAAGGTGAAGTGGGCCCTATTTCGTTTTGAGTAGTTTATTTCTTTCTTTTCTGAGAGTGGCAAGTATACAGACTGCAAGTAATACATGACAGCCGCAAAGGGGATTAGCGAATGCTATTTAAGGCACACTGGCGTCGCGGCTAGGCCTTGACATCTGAACTCGCAATCAATACAGGTTCTGCAGATGCTAGAGATCTTATTCAGTGCGATACTGAGCGCTAGTCGATTGGAAACCAAACTCATCTCGGATAAAATACGAAATATTAAATAATTAACAGATTTATTAATAAAACGGATCACTCACGTGTTTTTACGTCGAGAAATGCCTGACATGTTTCGGGGACTCATGATTAAGGACCACGAACTGGTACGAAACGTGTCGGGCATTTCTCAACGTAAAAATACGTGAGTGATCCGTTTTATTAATATGCCCGAGTCTCACGGTAGTTTTAAGTTAAAAATTAATAGATTAATTAATACATTCATTTATTTTGCACAGTGTAAAACAAAGTGACTATCCGCCTCAGTTTGTTCTCATAAAAAGTCAAAGTGAAAATATTTTTATTCAGATTAGGCTTACAGGAAGCGTTTATGAATGTCAGAATTTTTTCCACCGGTTCGGAAAAACCTCTGATGAGAAGATACTGGCAAGAAACTCAACGAGGTGTAATTTTTTAAAATAAATCGAAATTAAACTACCCAAAACAAAATGGCCCACTTGACCTTACTCGGTAAAATTATAACATAACAATAAATATGAAATAAAAACATAAAAATAAAAATGAATTTCTACCAATACATATTTTGAAAGTAGAGTTTTTTTTCTAATTTAATGTAAAAGCAATTAATAAAACCCTACTATAAAAATATGTTTTGGAACATATATATTTTAATGTTTTAGTTTTACTGAGAAAAGTCAAGTGGGCCTTATTTTCTTTTGAGTAGTATACAATTTTATTTTTACATCTTAAATATTTAACATAGTAGGTGTAAACTGTTCGGAGCCAGGTATCGCACACACAAGTCGGGATAATTTCCAAACATCCCTGTCCAAAATATAGTCATTGATTTTATAACACGCTCGAGAAATTAATGTCTTCTTGACAATAGACCTGAATATGGCACTTATCGCTGGCATCAACATACTGGAACAAATTACCTTATGCTACTACCAATGATACTTATTAAAAATTCCCTGTACAACGAATTTAAACGGAAAACTATTACAGCTAAGTAGGCCTTACAGGTTTTCGAGTAATCAATCAGGCAATTTCAGAACCCTACACTGCGCGAGTCCGACTCACACTTAGCAGGTTTTTTAAACTGTTTTAAAAATATAGGTAAATATAACTACTGTTTGGCTGTTCGTAACACATGCAGTTTAATCCGCGAATGGGCACATAGAATCCTTTGTCCGGTCCACGCCGCGCGTATTGGTTTACGTGTGTGAAACCTGCGCGCGAGTGACTCATTTGTTTGCAAATTCAAACGGTACGATTTTTACACGACACTCATATTTAAACGCTTATCAATTTCTCGTCTGTCCCCCAAAGAGTGAAGTACTTATATTCGGAATAAATACGTTTTTTTTAACTAGTTTCCAACGTGGTGTTGAGTAATAGATGTTATTTTGATACTTTAACACTAAAGTATACCGAATGCGGCTGAATGTATATACTATTTAATCCTTAATTCTACCAAGGGTCCGTCCGGCTCGCTACCAGCATTTTGCTTGCTCTTTCAGCCGCTAAGCAGCAATGCATCCGTTCAAACCCTTAATACTAATAAACCCCCCCCCCCCCCCCCCCTATTAAGTGACTTTTCTTTTATAAAATAGGTAGGCAAACGTGAAAGTGAGTCATCTGTTAGTCAGTGATCACCACCGCATATACACACCCACAACACCAAGGAAACTGCAGATGCGTTGCCAACCCAGAGGGCGAAGATAGACCTCTTGTGCAAGTAATTTCACCGGCAGTTTTGCTTTCCACGCCGTAAAACAAACGCATAAGTACCTACTGCTGCTTATCGCTGAATTAGCAAGCAACATGGTGGTAGCGATCCGGACGGACCATAAGGTCCTACCACCAAAAAAGGCGGTTCTCAATTCGGATGCATTTTTTTAAATTTTGGTACCTCAGATAGGACTCCGACAATTCTTAAACAGATTTGGAAAAATGTATTTATTAAAAAAAAAAACAACTTCCAAATTGGTCCCTTTTTTACCAAAATCCAATTCTGATGCTGTGATCCGTGAAGAATTAAGGGCACTCTTTAAATATCAAAGCGATTACATAAGCTATTTTCAAACAGTTATGTTTGTTCTATGTATGTACACCCTTCGATAAAAGTACTGTGCATAAAGTCTGTATTTAATTAAAAAAGTTATTGTATGAGGTCAATAACATAATACCTATTTAAGATTCCATACATACGCGCGGTTTTTATACCACACACAAACGCAAGCGCATAACTGTGAACGAATGAAAGAGATCTATTACTCATGCGCATAATTATTCACTTGTTTATCTTTTGCACTTGTTTGTGACGTTTATGCACCGGATGTGGAGAAAATATCGAACTATGAAATAAAAATATAAAAAATATTGCACCAACTTTACTGTTGACCGTACTTATATATCGTATTATTGCACTGCCATCGGATCTACACACACATGTACAAGCTCTAAAATTAAAAAATAAATAAAGGTTGTAAATATTTACATTTATGTAATATGTTTTGGCAAATTTAATGTCTTTTTTTTCGCAACTTAGGTTTTGTATTTACTAAATTAAGCCTATTATTATCTAAAAACCTCGAAGTTAGCTACTAACTAAGCTGTGGGCTATTATGAAGTTTAAAATAAACTCTTTAAGTTAGCCATATACAATCGTACCATTAGATCCGGATGATGCCTCGTACAGAGGCGAAACGCGCGTCGATCGTGTTGTTTTAGTGTTTAGCGGTGGTGATGTTTAGTTGAGTCTGTGTGATATATGTTGTTTCGTGTGGAAGCGGAGGAGGGTGGGTTTGTGCATGAATATATATATGACGCACAGACGCAGCTATTTTGCACGAGCCCGGCACTGGTTTCGCGGAGTAGCAACGTAATTTGTTCCAGTTTCTTAGCCATATACGTTGAATTGTCGCTGTCACAAATCACCTGTCAGCTTGGTAAGGGGCCAGATGTTAATTGGTATTTCCCGTTTTAATTCCGTTTAGCCGGCGTCTGGGTTTTTAGACTTTGAATATCTTTTATCATCTAGATAAATCTTCGTGTTATTGCTAAGAGACTATCCTCGTAGAGACTACCAGCTCAAAAACCCGACGGGTTTCCTCCTAATACTGGTTTATATTTTTTATACAAACTCCGCGGTCCACGCGTCTGGAAAAAATATTCAACAAGAAATGTGACTTCTCCGCTTTGCTCCTAACAATACAAAATAAACATCAGATATGGGTAAAAAAATGAAAGCTAGGCTCGCAAAATGTTTAAAAATCACTTCCATTCAATAACAAAGTTACATTTTGGCAAATGTTTAAGTCTGCTTTTCCACCACAGATATGCGAGGATGCGTAGCGAGGGATGTGTTCGTAAGAACCAATAGAATCGCTTAATTTACCTCGCCTTGGACAGCACAGCTCTGGTGGAAACGGCTCATTGGTTCTTTACAAACATCCCTCGCTACGCATCCTCGCACATCTCTGGTGGAAACGCAGCCTAAGTCACTTCAGTCAATAACAAAGTGACATTTTGATTTGTAATTTGTTTGCACCGACCCCGACAATAGTTCCAAATTCCGACTTTTTGAAGTTTTGAAGTGATATAAAAAAAAAAAAGTGGAAGAACACGTTTCAATTTGCTAGTGAAAGAACAACTACAGTCAACGCGGTGTTCTTCGATCTTTGAATCGATAAAAAAAAATTAACCACAATAAATTAAAAACTGCAAAAATTTTTAAATTCCCGCCTGAGAGGTAAGTACGTAGCGATTGATAAGATCTTTCTGAGTAATGCAACTTCTTTCAGTAGAAAGACTAACGTTAACACACATATTATGTCAGTCTTTACTAGTGATGGGTAATTATCGCAAAATTTTCAAATCATGGAAATTTTTCAGTTTATTTTTCGGAAAAAGTTCAGTCTAAATTATAATATATTGGAAAAATTGGAAAATTTATTGGAATTTTTTTTTTCTTTTCCGAACGAAATTTTCCATCAGTAGTTTTCACACATAAAGCTGTGAGGCAACTGATTAATGCATTAAGTATTAGAACCCCGGAGCACCTTGCAGACTACTGTAATCGAAACATTTTACTTACAGTAAATTCTAATTCCATCTTTCTCCACGTTTATTTCTAAGAGCTATAAAAAGAAATAAGTGGGAAGAATAAATAAAGCCACCCGATACGACGCCCACGCTGCTCTAAGGCTTTGAAGGATCTATTACACAATAATTATATTTACATTGGAAACAGTTTCTAAAGTACATACCTAAATACTTTATTTATGGAAGAAATGGTATTTATTTATTAAGGTTTCCGCCCACTAGACAGGACCATACCAGACCCCCAATTCTGGCGTTTATCGAGATTCATGTCACGTTCAAGATGTGTCAAAATATGACAGATTTTGAAGGGATTTGACAGCTCTTTTTGGCTTGTCTCGAGTATGACTTCATCTCTAATAACGCGAGAATTGCCCCGCAGGTCCGTAGCCGACAGAGGCAGTGACACAAAAATGGCCGCCTGCACTCATGGGCTCACACGCGTTTGTAAGCCGTCGAATCCGTACCAAACGGGGTGACGCACCGTATGGTATCCGTTCTGACGACCGCAGTAAGCGGATGAATTTGTGTTCTGCAGTTCTTCAGTACGGTGTACAATCGCGGGCGCCGCCATCAAGTAACGTTCCGTGGTCGGAACTGCACGTCACGTGCCATCTTGTCTGTGACGAGCCGGTCCAGATACGTGCCGCTGTAGTGGGCGGTAATTCATACCAAGAATATTATTTTGCATGTGTCACAGTCTTAGTATGATACGGTCCAGTGGGCGGAAACCTTTAGCAGGTATACCATCATAGCTCTCTGCGTTGGGAATGCATTCGCAAACTCCTTAGTGTCGCGGGTGTCTATGGGTGGTGGTGATCACTTACCATCAGGTGACACACTTGCTCGTTTGCCTTCCTATTAAAAAAAAACTATAACTCCCATGTGGAGTTTCCATGCATTCAAAACGCGCAAGCAGAGTTCGGGGTTTACTCTGAGGTCGAGATACCTATGTAAAAGGGTAGGTTGGCTTAAGCGGAGTGTGAATCCAGCCCCAAAAAGCGCTCCCCATACAAACGGCGATAACGTTTTCCACCCTCTAAACCTTAACTTATGGCAATAATACTAATAACTGGGTTTGTATGTTTTGATTTTATAAGTCTTTTTCATAGATTTGACAATATTTACATTAAAAAAAAAGCGACTTTTGAAACTATTAACAATATTTAAAAAATCAAAACGTACAAACCTAGTTCTGGGGCATAATGACAACAAAAAAAAAATCATGGCTATAGGTTAAGGTTTAGAGGGTGGAAAACGTTATCGCCGTTTGTATGGAGAGCGCTGGGTTCACACTCCCCTTAAGGCATATCTGAAGGGGGGATGATACCCTCCTGTCTAAGGCCTTAATGTGCTCGATGATTCAAAGTTCTTACTTTGTGAAAGAACCTTTTAAAGGTGCCTGTATCATACCATATCACCAAGTTTCATAACCTAAAAGTAAACACTGGCGTGGCAGCGCTGTGTACATCACAAATGCACGCAGCAAACGCCCCTCGATTGAATCAATGTTAAACGCGTTGATAACGGTCACCGAGATAGCGCGGTCACGGGCAGGACCCGCCTAGCTCCGTACGTAGCGAGTCTAAGGGCCTCCGCTAAGTCAGTAAGTGGACTAAAATTCATTTTAATGCCTAAAATAAAAATGAAAATGTATAAAGATTTTTACAAAATTGTAAAAGTCTCGAAATATTTTCCTAGTAATATTACGTTAGTTCTCAACCGGGCCCCAATTTTTATGATGAATTTTCCCACCATTCTGAGTTTTTTATTACAGATTTTTTTTATTTGGTACCCAAATTACCATTGCGTTACCAGTCCACATGACTCCTCAAAAATAGTGTCCACTGCGTTACCATACAATAGTTTTTTCTAATTCTGACCCCAAATATTTCTATAACAGTCATCATTCGGGTATGCGTATGTCATTCTCAATTTAAAGATAAAATTTTCTTTTAAGAGTATTAGAATCAGTAAAAAATATGTAAAATGTACAAGGGACGTTTTTATAGGCATCAAAAAGAATTTTGGCCCAAGTAATGTGATCACCACCGCCTATAGATGCCTGCAACATCAAAGAGATTGACCGAATCCTTTTTTTTAAACGCCCTGCCACTAGAGGACGTGTCCGCGGGAACAAAGACGTGGCCTTACCCCGATATGCCCCCAGTTATCCACTATCTGTATCAATCTAGCATGGAACATACAAACTGCAGCTTAAGGAAAAAGATACCTTATGGCGTGTGGCGGTTATGCGGTTTTTATATATTTTCCCACACAGTGTGAGTTGACGTAAGCGCCAAAGGGGCCATAAGTAGCCTGTTGCTGTGAAGCGCTACATGTAAACAGATTGAATGTTAAAGTCTTCAGTTATTTAGATTCTATATTATTATGCTTAGACCATATACGCCGAAATTCAATAATAATAATAACTTAATAACTCGTGTTCTTTTTTATGTAAGATGGTAGAAAACGAGCACAGGTGGCAGGAAGGCGCTGGTTGCATTCTGCTTCCAACCGGCCACTTTGGAAATCCATGGAGGAGGCCTATGTCCAACAGTGGACTTCTTGTGGCTGAGATGATGATGATGATGTAGTGCTTGTAACCTAACTCTGAAAGCAGCAAAATTATAACCTACTAGCTGACCCGGCGAACTTTGTTCCGCCTTAGACGCCATAAATGAGCAGATTTTTGATTTTTTCTTTCATAAGAACCTTCTCCTGATAATAACGAACAGAACAAAAAAAGAATTAGCGAAATCGGTCCAGCCGTTCAGGCGTGATGTCGTGACCAAGGGAAATAGGGATTCATTTTTATATATATAAGATAAAAAGTCTGATCGCAGCTTATCTTAGCCTACCTTACCTATCTAGAAGATAAGACTGCAAGGAGCACTTTGTAAATAAACACTTCCTAAAAGGGCGAGCAGGAGTGGCACACGGCATGGTTATCTTGTTTGAATTCCATTTAGCATGGATTAAATTGATATGAACTTATTTTGATTAACATATTGTAATAAACTGGGTTGATTGATCAATAGTAGAGTAGGGGATTTTTTTAATACAGCGTTTTTTTGGCTTCAATAGTCAGAAGTCATCTACAGACTGTTCTGAGCCCTGACATCAAATTGAGTTACAGTTCCCGGCAAACAACTTGAGCATTGACCTTGCGCATTGACTGCGCAGTAGCAGTTTCTAGTACAAATGTGTATGCGCAAACTTACCCTGTCCACTTGATTTATGCTCAAGTTATTTGCCGGCAATTATACCTATGTTAGATCGCGACTTAGGTACATTAAAATTATTTAAGCTGTTGTCAAGAAGACATTAATTTCTCAGGCGTATTATAAAATCAATGACTATATCTTGGACAGGGATGTTTGGAAATTATCCCGATTTGTTTTGGCGATTCCTGGTTCCAAGTATTGTACATCTACTGTGTTAAATTGTTAAATATTTAAGTTGTAAAATAACATTGTAATTTTGAGTTATAAAAAAAATTACACCTTGTTGAGTTTCTTGCCAGTATCTTCTCATCAGGTTTTTCCGAACCGGTGGTAAATTTTATGACATTCATAAGTGCTACCTGTAAGCCTAATCTGCATAAAAATATTTTGACTCGACTTTTGAAAAATAAATTGTTCATTTACAGCATAACAACTGTTTAGTATTTCTATAAAAATGAATGCCAAATACCAGTGCCGATCTGGCTTATAAAATATTTCATGTAAATGAAATGTTCTTTATAAAAATTAAAATACCATTACACGGAAATTAAAGCTTGTAATAATAAATCAGTTTAAAAACTCACCATTAATCATCGGATAAGTCACGTTCAGTTGTGCCGCAAACTGCACCATGATGCACGATGTTACATTCTTCTCTGTGGGATAGACCCAAGACCCCATGTCTGGGGGCCCGGGTGCCGGCTTGGGGGGTGCCGGAGTTGGTGCCGGAGGGGCCGTTGTGGTGGTCGACGTTGTTGTGCTTGGGGTAGTTGATGTTGTCGTGCTTGAGGTTGATGTTGTCGTGCTTTGGGTAGTTGATGTTGTCGTGCTTGGCGTAGTTGTTATGGGTTCCGTGGTTGTGTCTGGCTTCAGGGTTGTTTCTGGCACAGGGGTTGTTTCAGCGGTTGTGATGTCTATGATCCTTGTTGGAGGTGTTGTTAAGGCTTGACCTGTTGGAGATGAGATCATTATACATAACCTGTCATACAGTTTTATGAAAAGGGGTGGCATCTGTCAGCAACGCAGCAGTGATGACTTACCATCAGATGACCTACATGCTTGTTTGTATTGATACTCTATGAAAAAACTATTCCTTCGATGTCATGGGAGATTGATTTATTGAGTGATGATTTGAGCAAGAAAATGATTTTAGAACTAATCCATGAAGAATTTGAGGATGAGGGTTAGCGGCAAGCAATCGTTTTATACAGGCGATCCCTGGCTCCAAATATTGTACATCTACTGTGTTAAATTGTCAATTTTTTCATATTTACGATGTAATATAACATTGTAATTTTGATTTATTTATATTTATAGAGACCAGATGCTTTTTTAATGTTGTCTAACCACCTTTGTTTCGTCTACCCCTTTACCATTTAGTGTTATAGTGGGGGGGGGGGGACTAATATTAAAAGTAGTTAAATAAAGCTGTGTCTTTCAAAGCATTAATCTGTAGTAGTCGGACTTTTTAAGTATTTTTTTATATGTAATATTTATTTTTACTACAATGACCTTTAATGTTACTGACAGTAGAATCTGGCTTGGGTAAATGTTAGATAATTACAATTCCTTCATTTGTAGGTAACTAGATTTTATCCCAAGGTCAGTCAGTAGTAAATAATAGGTTGGCTTTAAAAATTACAAAGCCCATACAAGGAAATTAAGAAGCAATAGAAAACTACTATTAATACTAGGATTTCAATGGGATTAATTAAACCTCAGAATTGAAGGTAGGTCAAAAACAATTTGCATAAAACAATTTAATCAGCATAATGGATAGAGAAATGAATGGCAGATGGAGCTAATTAGTGACTAATAATTGACTGAAATCGCTTATCAAACATATTGACCCCCATTAATTTATTCACTCCATGGATAATTTCTAGAAGCTGACCGAATAAAATGAAGGTACGCGTAGATTCCTAACATCATATTAAGCAAATGGCATCGAATTAAGGTCGAGATGGAGTGCAATGTGGTAAAAAAACGCAACGCCCCGTCTACAATTCATGAGATAAAAGCAACAAAGACACTACCTATTTCGACATTGCGACATGGACTAGAAATATAAAACGTTACTTACCACAAACCAGGACGCTGCAAATCACCGCCGACAACAAGTAAAACCTAAACGATGCCATATTTACGAATTGCGCCGCAGGAATTTCGGATTAGAATTGCGTTTAGCTAGCAATCACAGAAACTGCGAGGAATAATGAATCGGTGATAATCCGGTAGTCGAATAAACGTCAGTCACTCTGCGACTTGTCCGACAGCAGCTGTGCAGTGTTGCTTTGCTTGGCTTGCGCAAAAGTAAAACTGTGTTGCCGCAAAAAAAAAAACTAGTGCTGTTCTAAAAGTTCAAATAACCGGTAATACATGTTTGTTCGTATATTATGTTGGTAGACATGAACTTGTATTTTAGCTCACTCCATGGTTTACTCATGTTTTAAGAAACTAGTCCTTTTATTATTCTTTCGTATTCTGTAAATTCATTTTCCGCTAAAGAAATTCTATTAGAGGTAACGCCGCCAGCCTTCTGGGCACCCTGCCCAGAAACAGCGGTTTGGGCGTTATTTTTCATTTTAACTTTAATTAGAATTTTAACTTTTCTATTTATTTTTCCGTAATAACTTTGTATCTTTTTCTAAATAAATTCCTCATTAGTATGAAAGCATTACATTTACTAGAAATACCAGAACCCAAATCATATAAAAAAAAAATAACGCCTCTTTATGGCTATGGCGAAAGTTCACGAAAGTTGTACATGATCTAGGGGCACGGCCGTGCCCCCGCCAAGTCGAGTAATAAATATTACAGGGACATTTTAAACCCCTAATGTTGGCAATACAGTAATGTTGACTTCCGATAGGTTAACTTTTGGGGGTAATTACCTAATAAACTTGGATAGTTAACTAAAGCCAAGAAAACAAAGATAATTAAAGGTAATCTATTAATAATCTACATTTCGAATTAAGTAAATTATCTTCTTATATTATAATAGTTGAAATATCCGAATTATATTTTATTGCCACTTTATAGGAATTAAAATTTCCACAGAAATCGATAGTCAACATTTTAAACGAGCCACCAAAATTAGCAGTCAGTACCTAATTATGACGATGCAGGGTATTGTCGATGACGAGTAATATAATAATAAAGAAAGAAAGAGTTTACAAATTTATTATAATGTAAGTACTTTATTGCATTAATCGTAAAATAATAACACGAATTCAAGCAAAATCCCGCGTACAGGCTTACATCAAACAACATTCAAATTGACCAATAACAACATGGAATTATTCTATAGGTAGTTAACGATAATTTAAAAATATATTTACAATCTAATTAAAAATTATGCGGGTAATAGGACCTTGTGCAAGGTCCATCCGGATCATCTTGTTCGCTAATCCTGCAGCTAAGCAGCAGTGCTTGCACTGTTGTGCTCTGGCGTGGAGAGCAAGACAGCCGGTGCAATGACTTACACAAGAGGTATTCCATCTTAACCCTCAGGGTTGGCAACGCATCTGCCGTATTTTTGGTGCTGCGGGTGTCTATGGGCGGAGATGATCATTTACCATCAGGAGTGCGATTTTTGAATCTCACCGGGTGACTCTCTAGTCACCTTTTGAGATTCAAAAATTGCACCCCAGGTGACCCACTTGCTTGTTTACCTTCCTATTTTATATTTTAAAAAAAATTGAATTATCTATAACCAATATTGCCAATTTAGTGACTTGTCGCTAGACCAGTCAGTTTTTGCACATTTTACACACTAACCACTGTTAATTTGCAATTTTGCCCACTTGCCCAATTTTGGTGACTTGTGACTATTTGACATTTCTAGCGACTTCTACAAAACTAAGTTGGCAACATTGTTAGTAAGGTGAAGGTGTTTTAAGGTGGATCGTACGGTGGTGGATCGCTTCGTATGAAGCGGGAATTTTGAAATTATCACAGTTTTTAATTTATTGTGGCTAAATGGTGTGACTTTTTATCAATTCAAGTGGTTTTCCGGTAGTATAATATTGTTTATTAAGGCATTGTGTTTCGTTTTTGAAAGTTCAAGCTGCTGATTTTACATAAATGTGCATTCAATGCCTAAAAGTCCGTTGATGCATAAAGAGTACAAATATTTAAATTTAGTAACTTGAATTTCCATAATCATACCACAATCGCATAAAAAAACAGTGTTTTACTACCGGAAAACTACTTGAATTAGTAAAAAATCACACCATTTGGCTACAATAAATTGAAAACTAAGAAAATTTTGAAATTCCCGCCACATACGAAACGATCCACCTTAATATGGAAACGGGAGGTACACAAGCGTGTGGGTTGTCTGAGGGATCACAGCTGCCCATAGGAACTAGCGGTCCAAAGAATGATTGCTCTGATGCCACCCTTTAGGCAGGTACTTAGGTATGTTGGCAGCGTTGTTGCTTACCCGGGATGGGCTCTGTATGACTTCGGTTACACGCTAATTCTAGCGTCAGTTCAGTCCATCATTCCGGTATAGTTGTGCATGATGCCAGAATGATGACAAAATGGCCACGGTTACGATCAGTTTGGACTGACACGACACGAGACAGGTTACACGATAATTCTCTCGTCATTCTGACCGGAATGATGGACTGACCTGACGCCAGAATTAGCGTGTAACCGAAGTCTATCGAAATTTGTCGGGGGGGCCTTCTACCCGACTGCGGGGAAGCCCAAATGGAGGGTAATAATTTTATGGGTCCCCTGTAACTCGGGGCCCCCGTATCGTTTATACGGCTAGTACGGCAGTAGCTACGCCCCTGTTTGCTGGCCTGCAGTATTCCTGTCAACAGATTCTTAAGGTATAAATATATCTGCATTTTATTAAAATATGAAGTACCTAAATAGTTATTATCCATTACACTAGGTATGTGTAAACCTCTCTTAAATAATTAATACATCGTGTGATTTTATTTGGTAAAGTTTTCCATTTTTACTTGTAATATGAAAAATACAGGGTGACCGGTAAGTAGTACGACGCACTCGAGGGGGAGGCAGGTGGGTAGGTGACCTACAAAATATTAAACAAACACCTTAGTAAAAGTCTTGTATATGTATGTAATTGTTAATTTCCCGCCGACTTCCCCTTAAGTTTGTCGTTCTACTTACGGGACACCCTGTATAAGGAAATAGAAGATTCGTGGAGGGTGATCATTATTAGCACATATTTAGGCTTTTTATAGCTAGTATGATAAAACTATGAACTGTATGAAAACTTAATGAATTCCGTAAAGTTCAGCCGGTGACAACCTTTAACTATAAAATAAGAACTTAATAAAATTGATACAATCTCGTTTCCTAGTAGGTCCTATTATAACTTAACGATTATTTTATTTATAAAAAAAGCAACCCACCACGGCTTCGCAAAAGAATACAATTAAAATGCACGTAATCATCCCCGCATGGGAATCAGCAAACCTACGAGAGTCGCTGATTTGGCCTGCCTTAAGTTCCCCTTCCCTGCCAACTCATGGAGTTATAAACGCGTAAAGAATTTGACAAAGGCAACCTTAAAATAAAATTAAGGCGGACTTATCAACGTTTAAATTCAAGTTCCATTTACAATTATAATGGTTAACGACATGCTTGACAACAACAACATTATTTTACAACATTAATTTGGTAAATCAGTATTTAAAGCTCCACACAAACAAGAGACACATCGTCGCACACAAACATTCAGCCACTAATTTAATAGTCTTAATTTCTACCATAAAACCGTATAAATGTACGAACAAAGAACCATAAAAAAGCTATGCTATAAAGAACTCTCAAGAAATAACTGCACCTTACAGATCTAAAGAACGCGCTGCATACACGCTGTACGTAAGCCGCATACACGCTGTACGTACGCTGCATACAAGCTGCACGTACGCTGCATACACGCTTTACGTAAGCCGCATACAAGCTGTACGTACGCTGCATACACGCTGTACGTACGCTGCATACACGCTGTACGTACGCTGCATACAAGCTGCACGTACGCTGCATACACGCTGTACGTAAGCCGCATACACGCTGTACGTACGCTGCATACGCGCTGTCGCTGTACGTACGCTGTACGAACGCTGTTCGCACCCGTAAGCACAAAAAACGCAAGCAAAACGCTCTCTCAAAAAATCGCACGCGTTCAACTCACGTGCGAGATACAAGTACGCCAGTGGCCTAGCTAACATGACCGACCCAGTTTAGTTTATCGACTTTATTTGTCAGGGAAAAAAACATTTGAGTTATTTTAGTGCAATAATGAGTGTAGTGAGTGTTTCTTTTGATAAAAATACATTACCAAAGTGTATTCCCCTTAATAAAGACAATAAGAAACGTGTTTATCTACACATATATCATAAATGCTCTATAATGCGTTCAGAAACCGTAGGCAATGACCAGCATTATATCAACCAATATTATTATGAGATTTTTTCTAATTTGTTTCTAAATTTGTTCAAATTCATTATTTATTACATTATTTTAATGTGTACAGTCTATAGATATTTAATAGGTACCTAGCACCAGTAGCTAGTAGCAATGCAGGTCATTGCCCTATGGCTTCTGAACTCATCATAGAGTACTTATGATATTTGTGTAGATAAAGTAATGTATGCAACTGTACATAATTAGGTCCTAAAACACTCGTGTGATCCTTTTATTAAAACCACACTCGTGTTGTAAGACCCCTCATTATGCAACAGTTGCATAAAATACTATAATGGACACATTCTTAGCTTATAGTTCAATTAGTAGTTACGGTCAAATTTAAAATACTTATTAGTCTTAAGACTAGATTGTATTTCCAAGATATATCGACTAAGGCATATCTAGTAATAAAAAATAAAAAAAATAGTCCGGGCGGTTCTTTCTTATGACAGTAGTTCGACAGAGACGAAGAGAGGGATAAATTACCTAAACCTGACCTGCTCATGACAGGGCCACTGACGTGTACGTACCCTCAGGTTTAAAGTAACATCAAACTTATTAGACTAATAACAAAACCTTTTACTTTTGCTGGGTTTAGATAACTATTATTTTCCAACCTTGACCATCCAATCCCGGCATCCCGAGATTGGACGCACTAACAATTATCTTAAGTCGTTAGCAGTTACAGATGATAGGTACTTAAGTTCTAATTCGTTACCGGAGTGCGATTTTTGAACTCACCTGGGGTCCTAGCACGCTAGCTTTTATCGATGACGTAAAGCATTTATCCCGTTCTAACCAGTATGCGTGTGCGAAAGGGACGAATGCTTTATGTCAGCGATAAACGCTAGTGTGCTAGAGGGGCTAGAGACTAAAGCTCACCAAAACGACAGTTTTCCACTGAGATTCGGCCATTTTGGCGAGCTATAGTCACCTGGTGAGATTCAAAAACGTAACTCTGGATCACTGTAATACGTCAGTACCAAACTGGAATATGCTCTATAACTGATATACCTCCCTTAGCTTCCAATCTTGTTCATTCAATCCCGGAATTGGATTCACTAACCGCAATATCATAAGTACTTAAGTACAGTCCAGGAGTGCGATTTTTAAATCTCACCGGGTGACTAGAGCTCACCAAAATGGCCGTTCTTCCTAGGGATTCGGCCATTTTGGTGAGCTTTATTGACCTGGTGAGATTCAAAAATTGCACCTCAGGTGACTAAAGCTCACAGAAATGGCCGAATCTCTATTGAAAACGTCAATTTTGGTGAGCTTTAGTCACCCGGTGACATTCAAAAATCGCGCTCCTGTTACTCTTAAAAATGAATTATGATCTATCTCTTTTCAAGTTGCAAAGAGTTGCAAATAGTTTTCAGAATTATAGCAATGTTCTTGGAAAATTTTCACTTTTAAAGTTTGGCAATTTTGTATAGTTTTCGCTGCATATCAGTAGCAAATAATTATTAAAATGTTTCAATACGATTACCTATACTTAAGTAAGTTAAATTTTACTTTGCCTAAACCTAACACTTAAGTGAATACGATGTTCCTCACAAGACACATTGAGAATAAACGAAAAACCTCAGAAAGCATTATTTAAAATTTATTGCCCAAATCATAAAGTAATGTACAAATGGCGGACTTAATGCCGTAAGGCATTTTCAACCAGTCAACCATCAGGTCAAACAGATAGTAAATAACACTATTGTCAAATTTTGTGTTTTTCTAACAATCTAGATCAGCGTTTCTTAACCTTTTTTGTCCACGGACCCCTTAGGAAATCAACCACAATTTTATGGACCCCCTTAGTAAAAAAAAGCAGCAATAATTTTTTGACCCTTTTATTTTAGTACTACAAATTACAAAAAAATATGCGTGCGTAGCGATTACAAGACTTTTGCTGGCATTTATTTATGATTGTTAAATGGTCCATAGATAAGACTGCGGACCCGCATACATAATAATTGATTGATTGATTGATAATATATGCTCACGGACCCCCAGGGGTCCGCGGGCCACAGTTTAAGAAACACTGATCTAGGCGATTTGGTATAATATATACTGTTAGCCTACGTTTGTAATTTTAATAAATAAAATAAAATAAAACAATAAAACCTAGCGTGCTAAATCATCTGGTAACAATCGGTACTAATTAAAAAGAGACGCCTTTTCGTCTGTGCTAACCGCCTGCCTTAACCTGATAAGTGTGATAACCATTCTAGATGAACTTATAAATAATCATTAAAAAGCTGAAAGTCTGGAGCGTTCTACTCGACGAACAGCTCGAAGCGGGCCCGCCCAGTGTAGCCAGTGTGGTCATAGAAGATATCTCGCGTCCAGATGCGACACTCCACGTTGATCAGAACTCCGCCTGATGAATTAAAACAACAGTTTTAATGAGTAAACTATCGAGATATTCGGACGACAAATGAACAATCAAACAGATTACGGAAGCAAATAGCTCTACGTGTTTCGGATCAATTCGTTGTTTAATAATGGGCGTTCGCGACAATGGCACGCAATTTTCGTCCAGACACGGTCGCAAACCCATATGTTACCTTATTCGCAGAAATACAAAAATGGGATGGTTACTGAAACTATGTACATTAATCGAGTTTACTGGCTCAGTAAGATTTTTACAGTCTAACTGCGACCGAAGTACATGTAGCAAAATGTTATCCAATATGACAATGGAAATTGTTACTGCTTATACTACTAGAATAGAGTCACACTTCAGCCAGTGGTACTAACCTAACTCTTTCAGAATATTATCATGAAGTATTCGTTTTACTTTGTACTGTAGAAAATATTGTACCCTTGTCTAGCCGCAATATGGGTTGGCTCAATTCCAGTGGCCCGTTTCACGAAGCTACAAGTTACAATTTTACAAGTCTAAACCGGCAACATTGGTCATTATGCCCATTGCCATTGGTCATTATTGACGAATGTTGCCGGTTTAGACTTGTAAAATTGTAACTTGTAGCTTAGTGAAACGGGCCACTGATATCTTTTTACCACACCAGGGAGACTTTTCAAAATGTTTAGTGAACTCACGTCGCGGGTTCTCGAAGTAAACTGCGAGCAGCGGTCCAGGGTCGGTGTCGGGCAGGTTCCGGTTGGCCCAGGGCACGCGGTCGGCGGTGTGCAGCCGGCTGGCGGGGAAGCCGGGGGGCAGGCCGGCGGGGATGTACTGGACGGGCCCGATGTTCTCCTGGTCGGCCATGAACTCTCCCTCGCAGGACACCCAGATGTAGTCGTGGTATTGGGCCAGGCGGTGACGCTGGGTACGTTAGTGAAGCGATTAGACACTCGCTAGGTGGAATTAAGGAACGAGAGGTTGTTGTAGCTTCGAAAGACAATGAATGAAGACAACGAATGAAGCAGGCTTATATTGATGTTCCGTTGGATTAGGGAACGTTTTGCTTTCATCTATGGAAATATATCTAATGATTTTGTTTGAAACGTTCCCACACAATCCCAGTCTTGTCTAGGATGAGTAAATTATGTCAGTAACTTAGGAGATACACAAAGACGCGTAAGAGGTTAAGGCTGGAAGCGTTTGAGATGTGTTAAAGGTAGTAAAATTCTAGGAGAAAAGGAAACTTTGTTGCAAATAATAATGTACAATTTATTAGTGGATTTCGTGGTACTTACCAAGCCATGCTTTATGTGTTCCGGCATTTCAGGTGGAATCGGAAGGTTCATAGAAATGTTGTACGGGTGAGGTGTCCAGTAGTGAATCTGGAGAGGAATTATATTAACTAAGTAAATCGACATCTTTTATCACATTTCGGCGCTCTAAAAAAGTCTAAATACCTTTCGTATGAGGCATACGTATGCACTAATTTGGCAATCTCATAATTTTGTTCCTTGTTCTCGAATCATTGAATCGGTTTGCCAAAAATCATTCCTTATACGGCTTTGAGTATTTAACAACTTGCCATCTCAATTGTGTTCAATTGTGGAAATCCAAAGTGATTACGCAATTTCGCAATTAGGCTATCGGTACCTTTAAAGTACTTAGGTTTTATAAGCGATAGCCTATGTCCGTCAGGAATAGTTTAGCTTTCTATATGTAAAAGAATTTTTGAAATCGGTTCAGTAGTTTCAGTGATTACCCCCTACATACAAACAAACTAAGAAACAAACAAAGTTTACCTCTTTATTATATTAGTGTAGATGTAGATAGAGCCACATTGAACCTGACAGCACGGGAAGGTGGTCGCAAGAAGTTAGTTGGCTAATGCGTCTCGTATACACAGGAGGCACAGCATTAAAAAGATCTAAAGTCGACAAGAGATCATATTTACATACATTACACTACACGCCCTAAATAAATATTCTATTCCCACTATTTTCTGTTGAAAGTTGTGTCATTAGAAAGTATACATAGGTATGTGGAAGAAAGAACCAATGCAGGGATTTCTCTCCAGGCGGCAACTTGGGAACTACAACTGATGCAAGTTGGAAATTGTATTTATGCAATGAAATCAAGAGCCCGATCTACACCAGAGTACTTTTTGTAGCTATAAACGTTTCTTACATTGGACAGCCTGAGAAAAATGCAAGGGCTGCCAGTGGCGTATCCATACAGGTTGTCAGCTGTGCAGGGTTCCCACGTGCGCATAGCAATGTCGCAGTTGGGAGAGCGGAGCTGATGCTCGTGCCGGCTGCGAGTCGTGCACGGCGCACGCGGCGGGTCCTCGGGCACGGAAGTCTCGTATACTGGGTGAGGAGGCAATCACAGTCATATAATTAATTACCTATATTATAGAGATATAGCTTGGAATTCGTGGCCCTTAATCATTAGCAGTTGTAACCGCGGCTTGTTGAACATTGCGCATCCACAGCCAAGCTGACAGGGCTTGGCGCGCAGTGCTTGACCAGTGAACAATCGCGACCACAACTACGAACTGGTTCTAAGCCAATTGCCTGGCTTTTAATGCTTATGATATAAACTGCTTTTCATCAAACCCAATTTTTGCAAGATGCGCGTTTTGCTAAAAAATGTTTTGCCAACGTTGTAAATGAACACTTTCATCAAAGTTGCTTTTGGTCAAAGATACCAGATCCTAGGGGACTAGATTCATCATCGTAGTTAATTCTTATCGAAGTTTTTGCCGACTTCTTTTAAACGAATGTTTATTCCGAACCATTACTGATATTCTGGTATTCTTTAATGCTTTTTGTAAGCATAATCTAAAATATTTTGCCTTTAACTACCAAATTATGATAATGAACCACTTATTCAAAAACTTCACCGGATGGTGGTCCTTACGTCCTTAGGTATCTTTGATCATGGGAGCACACAATAGTTTAGGGTAATCGCCAACAGAACCGAGTTATGACATCTTGGAGAGGCCTGTATCCAGCAGGGCATTGCAGAAGGCTGGTGCAGCAGCAGACTCACCGTTGAGGAAATTGTTGATGCGCTGGACCCAGGGGTGCCAGCTGCCGGGGTCCGCGGGCCGGAACTGGATGAGCGGCTGCTCCCATCTGTAGTCGTCGGCAGAACGTGGCCATACCTCCAGCTCTGATGCAACACAATACAATAGTCAGGTGTGAGGTCAAAAAACTTTCGATTTAGATATTAAATACTCCGTTCTTGGTGCTCTACGAGGTAATTTGTTCCAAGTTTCGATTAAAACAAGACTTTTTTCTTTCATTTATTTAAATTTGGTGTAATTTGTTAGTTTATTTGCAAAATATAAAAATAATAAGGCACGGTTAGCCTCAGATGTAGCTGAGTATTTTTAGTACCTTGTCGCTGTCAGTTATGTGACAAATTCGAGCAACTCTTATTTCATATCTTACTACGACGTGGTACTTAGTGTTTAGCTACTTCTAAGGCTGACTGTACATTAAGATTTTGAAATAACATAAGAATAAGAAGCAAATAGAAAAAAAATACAGTTTAAAATTTTAAGACAAATGAACTTGTCTAAAAAGTCGAAACTGCTTTTTTTTCGAATTGCTTTTTTGAATAAATTATCATTCGTCTTACTTATAAACAAGATTGTAATCATGCGTTTGGGGACAAATATTAAACAAAAGATTACAGAAGACTAACCTCCTTATTCATAACCGCTTCGTAAACGTTTGTTAGTTAACATGTTTTATGTCTTTATCTGTCATTGTGACGTTTGCCCTCAAATGAAAAGGACAAAACATTTGTTAGCTTAAAAACATTGTTAATTTTTTACGAGAATTGATTGAAGATTAAAAAGCTATGAATTATTTATTCGTAGGCTAGAAGTTAAACGAAGCTAATTTTGAAGTAGCGCCAACAAATTCAAGAAAAATATATTAACCTCGATGAGTTTAGTATTATCAAACCAACATTAGAATAACATTGATGAGTAACGTCATCACACAGTCATTTCATAGACTTGCGTCAAGCTTCATTCCTGTATCTATGAAATGAGCGTGCTGACGTTACTCTACAATGCTATTCTAATCGCGGTTTGACAATACAAGTGTAAAAGGCCCAATTTCATAAACGCGACAGGCGACAGGTGACTGACAATTCGGTATCCATTGCTTGCCCACTATGATGTTAAGTCTTTAAGTTACTTGTCGACACAGTAATGTATGGCGAATTGTCACTGTCACCTGTCGCCAGTCGCGCATATGAAATTGGACCCAAGAGGGAAATATCAGGACGTCAAAAGGTTGTAGAGGTCAACCCCTCCCCCTTTAATGCCATGCGAATGATAGACAAAAGAATGAAGACATACTATTACGTCACAGCGTACCACGCCACTCATTTTAATGCGAGACATTTAAAGCATATTGACAATTAAACGACATAAAGGGAAGTGTTCGTTGCGACATTTAAAACCGGCCAAGTGTGAGTCGGACTCGCGCACGAAGGGTTCCGTACCGTTATCTATAAAAACAACCAAAAAATCACGTTTGTTGTATCGGAGCCCCCTTCAATATTAATTTTATTCTGTTTTTTAGTATTTGTTGTTATAGCGATAACAGAAATACATCTGTGAAAATTTGAACTGTCTTATTATCACGGTTCATGAGATACAGCCTGGTGACAGATGGACGGGCAGTGGGGTCTTAGTAATAGTTTTACCCTTAGGGTACGGAACCCCAAAAATTCTGACCAATTAGCGTGTGCGTAAGAGACGACGCTTTCCATTCATACTATCGGTTCTATGTGTAACGCCTGGTACATACTTTCATGCAAAAACCTGCCCTGGAGGGAAAAAAGTATGTAACAAACTGAAAATGGACAATGGATACCAGTTTTGATGTCCTCCATAATTGGCATAGGATCTATACCCAAAGTCGAGTTTGGGGGTTGAGCAGTTGGAGCAGCTATGACGTGAATTTTAATTCATTTGTGGTGAGAGTTCCGACTGACCAGCTGTCGACCTTTACAAAAGAAGAGTTTTGGCCGAAAGGAGTCGCATACCGGCGGTTCCGTGGCCGGTTAACTGACACCGCGAAAGTGTTCACGGTACAGACTTCACGTGCTAGTAATTAAGTTATTATGTATAATAATATGTAAGTTAGTCTTTAAGGTATTTATCTATGGGCCTATGCAACCTGAAATAAACTTATTCTATTCTATTCTAAAGTGGAAGCTTCGAAATAACAAGCTAGCTTGTAACACACTTACCTACATAACGCTGGTAAAGCAGTAGCCCGAGCAGGAGTCCAAGCAAGCCACCTGAAATAATATTATTACATGAGTTTCAGTTAATTTTTCAGGTTCATCATCCATCATCAACATATAAGCCGGAAGACGCCCACTGCTGCATACCCTGCCCAAGGATTAACACGACGTTGATCCCGGGATCCTAGAAGCATAACGTTACAGGGGGGGGGGGGGGATCGTGGGGGTCATGACCTCCCTCCCCCCGAAGCAAAACTGCAAGCTCCTCCTGTAGTGTATTATGTTTTTAATTTAATCTATTGGTAGCATGATGCTGCATACATCTCTGCGCTCACCAGGCCCCCAATTCTGGCGCTCATCGAGATTCATTTGACGTTCGAGATGTGTCAAAATATGAAGGGATTTGACAGCTCTTTTTGGCTTATCTCGAGCGTGACTTCATCTCTACTGACGCGAGAATTGCCCAGCTGATTGTCGCGCGTCGGTCTACTTTATGGACACTTTGTCTTTTAGTCAATTTGTCGGGTTAGTTGGGTCCAAATAGTAAAAACGTAAGTTTCTCCTGTGGTCCAAAATTAACGACTAATAGGGTAGGGTACCTATGCAATTTATTTTCTTCGAATAGGTCAAAATTAGTGTACACTTGTCCATTAAATTTTGGACTATAAACCCTCAACTGTAGTCCACAGGAACAAATTTTACGAACCAAATTCTGACTTAGACTAATGACTATTACTATTAAACCTAATCCATAGCACATCAAGCAATTCGCCGACCACCTGTGATGCCTTCAGGGACCACCAGTGGTCCGTGAGTTACAGTTTAAGAACCACAGCTCTATATAAAGTTCGATCCTGCCATACCCTTCTATAAAAATCGATCCTGCATCCTCGATCGGTTTACATATATATAATCTGCATCGCGTCATCTGACCCTTCCCCCAACGGACAAGTAGAGACTTAAGTAGAGATTTCAAGTTACTACCGCATCGAAAGCATTTTGTCACCACAATTTCATAAATACTCAGTAACAAAAGTTTTTTTTTAAACGCCCCTCTTTTTAGACAACTTAAAAACATAAAAGTATCGCTTAGTGTTATGCCAGTAGCAAAAAATATAAAAAAATTACAAAGAGAAAAAAGTGTTGTTATTGCCCGTTTGTAAGCTTAGAAAATAATTACCTAATGAATAAAATGCGTAATGAATCAAATCTAACTAATTAGACTCATTTAAATATGTAATACAAAAAAGTTACTCAAGAAAATTTTATTAAGAAAAACTGTCGCATGAGAATTTATAAAGAAGCGGTGCATTTAAAAATAAATGTGCATACCTACTTAATAATCTCGCTAAGTATTTAGCTAATTACATGACATTAAAAAACAGTTTCGTACATAAAAACTCACCAAGAATAATCAAGACGACCACAACAACGACAATAATTTTCACTGTTCTTTTTTCAAGACCCATGATGAGGCTTTGGTCGCGACCGTTCAGCCACGGGCGGCGGGATGAGACTGGCTGGATTTACGGGAAGCTACGGAAGTGCGGAAATGGTGTTTTGTATACATTGCTTGCTTTCATTCTTTTATTTTATAACGATGAATAGAATAGAATAGAATAGAATAGTAATTTATTTCCTCGAATATGGTACACGGAGAGAAAATGGTACAGGAAATTTACTTCAGCATATCCTGCCAGATTAGGCGTAGGTATATTAACAGATGAACAAAAACAAAATATGATGACGACTTTTGTGAGACGAAATGCATTTTGCCTAATTTATAAATGTATGTTACACTCAACCATTTTATCCGCCTTAGCCTTGGCGCATTTAATAAAAAAAGAAAGAATAAACGTAGGTTTATTTAATTTTATTTTTAAGTTACCGAGGCACTATGCTCAGTGGGGATAAGGTCCTTTTTGGTTCTATTCAATACAACACAGCGGCCGTGGTCACGAGCAGACTCTGCCGAGCTGCTCTCACGAGTAGAGTCTGCTCGTGACCACGGCCGCTGCAATGCCGCCGAAACGTCGATGTAAACCAAACAGTTTATAATCGCGTTTAAGTCCCGATAAAAGTAAAATGTGTGAAAATCGCGAAAGTTTAAAACAATCGAACATAAGGAATAAATTATGTAACCGATTTTTTTTTTAGATTTTTTATTTTTAAATGTTTTCAACATTCAAATTATTAAATTAAAATTGTAATGACAACACAAAGAAAAATTAGGGCAATGGCAGGACTTGAACCTGCAACATCAGCATTCCGTGCCTTGCGTTTTCCAGTTTCGCCACACTGCCGCTGCCCTACCCTGCGAATTTTTCAATGTGCTTCGTCTTACGGTCATTACATTATTGATTTTAAGGGTACAACTACCCTCGGTGTCATCTATATGAAACTTTTTAACAAGTTATCATATTCAACTGGGTACCTTTACAGCTACCGTCAGCTGACGAGAGATGGCGCCGTTTTGTTATTAAGTAAATTATGTAACCGAAAAATTTCGGTTAATTTTAATCGACAATAAGGATGTTTCTGATTCAGCTAATAAAATATTGCTTTCAATTTTATAACACTTTCTATGCTATACTATTTCGATGATTGTCAAGCTGTCAATGGACGTCGTTCTGAGTTACAGCTCTCTAGACGGCGACGCTTCGCCGCCGACGCCCGCCGCGCTGGCGCCGCCATGACAACAACCTAGCGCTATTGACATATACATATATGTTAAACATTTAAATATGTACTAAACTGAATTTGCTGCGTACGCATAGTACACTAAAGGGATCATGGACGTCCAGAGTCTTTTATTGAAGGGGGACACAATGTCTACCAATTCCTACGCTCACACAAAGTTCACGAAGCTTTATGTTAGCAAAATATACGTTTCTTTTAAATATAAATATGAAGAATTATTGAATATAAATTCAATGTAATTTTAAACGAACGTCCAATTAAATGAATATCACAATCTTTCTACAATCTTTTTTTGCTAAACCATTTTCCGGCGTGGAGAGCAAGACAGCCGGTGAAATTACTGGCACGAGAATATTCCATCTTAACCCTCTGCGTTGGCAACGCATCTGCAATCTCCTTGGTGTGGGTGTCTATGGGCGGTGGTGATCACTTACCACCAGGTGACCCACTTGGTCGTTTCCCTTCCTGTTTTATTTTAAGTGTGAACCATCTATTGTATTTACTAGGTCAGTAAGGTGATGTCACGTTTATTAGTGTAAGTGCAGCTGAAATAGGGTTACCATACGTCTCGGTTTGAAGCGTAGTGTCCCGGAGTTCTGGCTACTAAGACATTCATTTTATATCAAAAAAAAACAAAAATCAAAATATCTTTATTACATGGTTATGGGTTAATTAGGTGACAATTTATATTTGAAAAAAGCGCCATATCCTGCCTTTTAGAAGCGTACAATACATATTTATTGCTACAATCATTTTATATATTGTGCGTGTACCCAGCGCTCTCCATACAAACCGCGATAACGTTTCCGACCTTTCGAGGTTTAAAAACCTTAACCTGTAGCCATTATGTTTTTGTATGTTGTCATTATGCCCCAGAACTAGGTTTGTATGTTTTGATTTTTTTAATATTCCTTATACTTAGTTTCAAAAATTTTCACGCTTTATTAGTTTGTATGAAACTCCTAAAATGCAAATATTGTGAACTCTATGAAAAAAAGATAAAAAAATCAAAACGTACAAACCTAATTTTAATAATAATCAACGCCGTCTGAAATATACGCGTGGCTGGCGAATGTCGAGCGCTCGAAAGTCCAAAATTGACCCGCTGAACCATAAATATTTACCTTTTTTTATCCAACTGCCGCCAAAGAAAGGAGGGTTATGTTTTTCGAGTGTATATTATGCTTTGTGTAGCTCCATTTGACGTCCTTATGTTTTTTAGCATTGTTTATTTTTATTTTAATCAAATAATGGAACATACGTAAATACAAACATAAATACATAGACTTCTAAATACATAACCCTTCCTTTTGGCTTTGCCGTAGTCGGGTAAAAACAAGCGCCCGACCTTGGTTTTGCACGGGTGCAATTTACTAACAAAACTTGATTAGAATGTATTATACATAAAAACCGATAGTGTTATGTCATTTATGTGGACGCCCGCAACTCCGTTCGCGTGGAATTATAGCCTAAGTTCGTCAGGGCAAGTGTAGCTAAGTATTAGCACAAAATATTTTTTGGAATCGGTTCATTAGTTCCAGAGTTTACCTCCTATATACAAACAAACAAAGTTTACCTATTTATTATATTAGTGTAGTAGTAGATGAAGAAAAACGCCTTTCCGTTAAATCCGATTTGTAGCTACTGTCTTTACCTGCAACCTAGGTAGTAATGTCGTATTAATTACAAAAAACAAATATACCTCATTCACGGCGAAACTTGGAACTACAGTCTCCACTCACTAATTACATAGACAGTGGCGCCATAGTCAGCTGCACAGATAACTTTGTCCGCTGAAGCTGCAATGTCATCCACCCCTATTTGCTAAGCGTCTGTTTTAATGCGCAAACGCAAACTATTTTCTTTAATGTTTGTTGGAGATAATTACCGAAAAATAATTAGTACATCTTGACAGAG
The DNA here is from genome assembly GCA_963691745.1 of Ditula angustiorana. Lineage (NCBI taxonomy): Eukaryota > Metazoa > Arthropoda > Insecta > Lepidoptera > Tortricidae > Ditula > Ditula angustiorana. The sequence continues at coordinate 1,441,061 of OY829473.1, forward strand.
TATAAAAAAAAGTCGTTATCCATTCCTCTCTGTTCTCATATCATTTAATTGTGTGTTTGTAATTTTATTTTATTTTTTTGTTTAATCCATGTTGTTTTATTTTATTGATGTGATTTTATTATGTTCTTATACATTAATTTGAGTTTATGTGTCAAATTTTATTGAATTGTGTTTGTCTGACATTTTATTGTGTATTATTATTTTATGTAAATTTAAATTGTAATTGACTATTTTGTAACTATATGAGTCGAAATGACTTAAAATAAATGAATTCTATTCTATTCTATTCTATTCTATTCTATATCGTCGGCCGTTTACTCCTTCTAAACCACGCAATGGATTTTGATATGGTTTTCACTGTCTTTTAGAATTTTTCACGAATGATGCACGTACAGGTATAATTACGTCCTAATACGGTATCCTAATGACTTTTTTTATTTCCGGCATTGATAGAATTTGTTAAATGAAGAAAAACTGTGTTTTTAGTTTTTTTCTACGATCATTATTTTTCGAAATATCACGTGTAATAACACGATTCAGTTCATTTCTGATGGTAACCCAACTAGCAATTTTCTCTTACGGATATGCTGATTTAAGAACTAAGGTGTTACAGAAGACTTATACGTGTCTTGATCGCGTCAGTACATCTTTTAAAAGCATGATTCAGCTTGAAGCTTGATTTCATTTTGTACTAAAAGAACATTGACGCTTAGTACGTACTCTTATAGAGGTTTATAAATAATCGTTGTAACGCATTTATCAGAACAGTTATCTTATAAGTGCATTTTCAAAGAGCAATTAATTGCTCTTGAATATTATTGGCGCTTATAAAAGCATTTTGAAAGTACATTTTTTCTTAGTATAGTCTGCAGTGAGTGTTTTATTAGAATTATGACCTTAATAAACTTTTGCATACAACTGCTGTAAAGCTAACAAGTTGTAAGTGTGATTTGTCTTGTCTGAGCCAAATTAAAGAGAAGAAGCATATTAGTAGAATTCTATTAGAATATTTTGTCTTTTAAAAGACTTATGAACACTTTATTAAGAATATCGGCCATTATACCTATTCGTTACGTATTCGTGTACATAAACAACCTGCTGTGTGTTTGTAACAGTTAAACATGGAGTTAGAAAAATGGAAAAGATTTAAAAGAAGTGGAGCAAACGAATAAAGTAAATCAAAAATACAGAGATTTACTAAAAAAACTACCAGGTACCACTAGTTCTACGTCAGAAAACGATGGAGCTTGTAAGTTATTAGATCGTCCCATACAAAAAAGAAGACAGCAGCTCTAAAAACTTTGAACTGGCAGATTCTAGTTTTAATTCTGATGCTGATGAAAGTGGGTGTGAAACAGATAAAACGGATTTTGTAAAAAATCTAAAATTTCGTGAATAAATGAAAATATATCCACTCTATAAAAGAGTTAATAAAATCTTAAAAAATACTCTTACAAAATAGTACCGTATATAAGTATACTGTTCATAAGTATATATTGCATTTAAGCATGTTTGGCTAACCTAAAATTATACCTACCACAATAATTTGCATTTTTTTTTGGATAAGATAAGATAAGATTAGAATATCTCTATGAAATAGGAAGGCAAACAAGCAAGTGGGTCACCTGATGTTAAGTGTACACCACAGCCTATAGACCCAGAGGGCTAAGATGGAATACCTCTATGCTACAGTTTGAAAAGGAACCCTAATTTTATTAAATGGCTGCAAGTAGTTACTTTATGCAAGTGTTCAATAAGACCAACAGGTTTAAATTTAACATAGGGAGTGTGAAATAAGACAGTTTAGTTTTTAAGCTTTCTTATAGAAGACTAATTGGTTGTATCAATCGGTAATGGCGTCCGTTTTTACTTTTACAAATAATTAATAATTTGTTACAATTATTCTAAATACATTACTAAGTGGGCCTGAGAAAACATTTCAATTTATTTCACAAAACATACGAAGAAATGTACTCCGCAAGTTTAATTTCATAGATATGTATGTATTACTATGAAGCAACGAAATGATAACGGAATATAATTATTATCTTTACTACAATTAATAAAAAAATAGGTACTTATAAGTTTGTTACTGTTTTTTATTACAGCAGAGCTCGCAACACGCACTTCTTTCGGCCGTTGTGATAAATACTCCTAGAATGCCCTTCCAGAGCGCAATATAAGAGAAATTACACTTACAAGAGCAGTCGTAAGAGCTCTCTGAGTCTTATTTCCCTTAAACCAAGCCATTATAAAACCCTTGTAAGTTATTTTGGTATTACAACAGCAGTAACAAGATTATTGTAAGTGTTAAGTAATCTTCGATAAGAACGTTAAAAGTTGACTATAAGTGAGAATTCTCTTACAAAGTGCGCCTAAATCGACACTTACAGCAGTTTGTAAGTATTTTATAAGAGTAAGAAAATTTAGTCTTGGGACACTTGTAAGTTAAAATTTTTATAGTTGGGAAGTGATTACCACCGCCTATGGACACCCGCAACACCAAGAAGATTGCAGATGCGTTGCCAACCCAGAGGGCTAAGATGGAATACCTCTTGTACCATTAAATTACACCGGCTGTCTTGCTCACCGCGCCGAAAAACAACAGTGCAAGCACTGCTACTTAGCGGCAGGATTAGCGGGCAAGATGGTGGTAGCGATCCAGACGGACCTTGCACAAGGTCCTACCACCCGCGCTGCTGTCAATACCCCTGCCGGTTCTGCAGTGCTTCAGGCATGTTTGCGCATGCACATATAGACGACTTTTACGCCATTATGCGTAAGAAAACTGCCTCGTTGCTCTGCAGACTGCGGGCCAGCTCTAACTCCATCCTGAACGTGATAGCGGGACGTTTTGATTCGCCCTTTATAGCTGCTTGTGTCCGAAGATGCATCTCGCACACAAAACTAGTATATAAGTAATGTTTACCCTACTAATATAGATATTAAGATTTTGTTTCAACTTTACTAACAATATATGGACTTGTTATGGTGGTCTGAAATATATATATATTTTTTTAATACTATTATTTTGTAAAAAAACCTATTTGCAACGAAACTTAAGAGGAATGTGAACCCAGCGCTCTCCATACAAACGGCGATAACGTTTTCCACCCTCTAAACCTTAACCTACAGCCATGATTTTTTTGTATGTTGTCAATATGCCCTAGAACTAAGTTTGTATGTTTTGATTTTTTAAATATTCTTAATAGTCTCAAAAATATTGACGCCTTTTTGTTTTGTATGAAACTCCTATAATTCTAATATTGTCAAAACTATAAAGAATATTAAAAAAATCAAATCATACGAACCTAGTTCTAAGGCATAATGACAACATACCAAAAAATCATTGCAATAGGTTAAGGTTCAGAGGCTGGAAAACGTTATCGCCGTTTCTATGGGGAGCGCATTTTGAGGCTGGGTTCACACTCCTCTTAACAAATTATTATTTTATACAACTGTATTAAATAATAATTTGTTAAGTTTCGTTGCAAATAGGTTTTTTTTACAAAATAATAGTATTAATAGATGGTAAACTAATAATTTTTATTTGTGAAATTCGCGTCAACCTGTATTTTCATGTCGGGCCGTTTTTCTGCTGCCATTTAGTATGACACTGGACATCCATGCATTATAATATCTTGGTGTAACTTTATCCCTAATCCCGATATGCCCTGTATCCGCAGGGAGCAGCGCCCCGAGGGGCTGCAAGTAGGTCGGAGTCGCCGACAGTTTGGCGCCGAGGGGTTGCGAATTGCGAACTGACGCCATTTTACCTAACAGACCCGACGTTATGATGGGTGATTCTACACTAAAGTTACAACAAACCCGTATTAGTACTACACTTTTTTGTGTGCAAGGTCCGTCCGGATCGCTACCACCATCTTGCGCGCTAATCCAGCCGCTAAGCAGCAGTGCTTGCACTGTTGTATTCCGGCGTGGAGAGCAAGACAGCCGGTGTAATTACTGGCACAAGAGGTATTCCATCTTAGCCCTCTGGGTTGGCAATGCATCTGCAATCTCCTTGGAGCTGCGGGTGTCTATAGGCGGTGGTGATTACTTACCATCATGTGACCCACTTGCTTGTTTTCCTACCTATTTTACAAAAAAATGTGCGTCCCTTTCTTTTGACACTAGTCCGACAGAGAGGCAGGGAGGGATAAATTAACCCTGAGCCGGTCTTGTTAGGGCTAGAAGCGTTGAAAATTTGACGTTGGCGTTGCTAGTGGTAAGACCTTGTCCAAGGTCCGTTCAAATCGCTAACCTTGTTCACTAATCCTGCCGCTAAGCAGCAGTGCTTGCACTGTTGTGCTCCGGCGTGGAGAGCAAGACAGCCGGTGAAATTACTGGCATAAGGTATTTCATCTTAGCCCTCTGGGCAACACATCTGCAGCCTTCTTAGTGGGTGTCTTTAAACGGTGATTACTTACCACCAGGGGACCCACTTGCTTGTTTCCCTTCTTACTTGATAATCTACACTAATATAATAAAGAGGTCCACTTTGTTCGTTTGTTAGTTTGTTTGTATGTAGGGGGTAATCTCTGGAACTACTGAATCGATTTCAAAAATTCTTTCACAGATAGAAAGCTACACTATTCCTGACGGACATAGGCTACTAATTTTACGTGAACGAAGTTGCGCGCGACCTCTAGTAATATATAAAAAAGATAATCGCTAGCTATGTCAATCGTCGGCAGAATCACCCGGGCACTAACTTTTTCGCATACAATAGAATTGTGTCACTAGACTCAGCTGAATAGATAGCTTTACTACATAGTGGCCGTAGTAAAACATTCCAAATAAGCTCTACATAGAGTTTGACTGCTTAGCCAATAGAAAACATAATGCCATTGACTTCAAGTTACGTGATACTCGACAGAAATGGAGAGTTATGTGTTTGTTTTGAGGCCTTTAGCTTTTTTTGTATCTAGCTTGTGTATGTTTGTCTCTATTTTATCTATACATACGAGTATACATATTAAAATCATAGAGTCTCCATTTCTGACTAAATTTCTAAGAAATACGAAAAAAAAATTTTTTTATGAAATAGGAAGGCAAACAAGCAAGTGGGTCACCTGATGGTAAGTGATCACCACCGCCTATAGACAACTGCAACACCAAAGAGATTACAGATGCGTTGCCAACCCAGAAGGCTAAGATGGAATACCTCTTGTACCAGTAATTACACCGGCTGTCTTAATAAGTATAAAATTGTACTTGCATTGCGCAAAAGAAACTTATTAATTTAAAACGTAATTACTTTAAAATATGAAACTTCATTTACACGTAACATTTAGATGTCACGTTTTTTTTGTATTATAGATTTGACAATATTTACGCTTTAAAAATTTCATACAAAACAATTTACAATATTTACAAATTTATAAAGATGAAAAATACAAACCTAGTTAAAACAGCATAGGTACTAAAAACCATTCCTATAAACAGATTAAGCTTAAGAGGGCGGTAAACGTTACCTTTGTTTGTATGAAAAGCGCTTGAAAGTATAGTCGACCAAGTAATTGTTTGACCATTTTTGAACTTTATCCCTTTGTAATACGGTCGAAAAGTGGTCAAGCAGTTCATGGTCGACTATACACAATATCTTGAAATGAAAAATGAAATATTTATTACGCAACTAACGGACGCGTGCAACTTCGTTCGCGTGAAATTAGTAGCCTATGTCCATCAGGGACAGTGTAGCTTTCTATTAGTGAAAAAAAAATTGGAATTGGTTCAGTAGTTCCAGAGATTACCCCTACATACAAACAAACAAAGAAACAAAGTTTACCTCTTTATTATATTAGTGTAGACAAGACAAGACAAGACAAATACTCTTTATTGAAAACCACACGGTAAATAGTTAACAAACATAACTTAAAAAACAATTTACAAAGTAAACAATTGGCGGTCTTATCGCTTAAAAGCGATCTCTTCCAGACAACCATTTAGCATGGGAGACACGAAAAAATTACAATGTTGAGCAGGTGGTGCAAGTACAATTTTTAAAGTAAAAATAATTGCAGAAAATATAGAAATAAATAAAATAAAATAAAATACATACTATCATAAATAGATGATGTAGATGGTGTAGATGTAGATTAATAGTTTATAAATTCAGGTGTTACTTTGCGGAAGTCCATACCGATACTAATGGAATCAATTGCTTTGCTAATCCGTGAACCCAGTGTCAGCAATCGTGAAAAAGACAACGTCGGCTGATAGTCGAGAGGTCAATAGCTCCTGATGATGCCTAGTGGAGAGGTGAAACACGTGTCGAGTGGTATTTTTAGTGTTGGTGGTTGGGTTATGGTCGCGTATTGTGTTGTTTGTTTTATTTCTTTTATAAAGTATTCAGCACAGGCGTTGTCTTTTCACGATGGCTGACACTGGCTTCATGGATTAGCAAAGTAATTGATTCGATTAGTATAGATTATTAGTGTAGATAAATATTTATTAATATTCTAAATAGTCACAGTTGAACTATGCTACGCTGGTCTATCCTAGAGACGCTACGAACCGCTACGTCGTAGACCTTGCTACGCGGCCTCTAGGACCTACGGTTCAATAAAGTGCATTCACTTTCTGGGTCGTAAACATGAATACAATAGCTTTGACTAGCTTCTTTCCACGGCTCTGAGCACTTAGTAGAAGTTTTCTGTCAAAAAAAAAACGTCTCGAACGCGTTAGCGTTAACTTCTAAATTGTTTGAAAACTTGTTGCAAATACGCGCCACTAGGGGCGCTGTCTTTGCTCCCATAGTAATTGAGAAGTTAACTCTAACGCGTTCGTGGATTTCATTGGAACAAAAACTTGCACTATACTATACGCTTTGCTGTCGAAGGAATACTTTTTTGGTATTTTTTAATGGAAAGAATATTCAGTTGAATAAATACTTTCTCCGTTTTTGACGTCGGTTCACAAGGGGGTAAACAAGTATACAGGTCACCTAATGGGGAGTGATCATCAAAGTCGTCCATGAGAATCAGCGACCCCAAAAATCGCTGATCGGTTGACGGCTATTAGCCCCCCTAAGTTGTCAGATCTCAGGATATTATGAATGTCGTCATATTTGTAGGTTATGAAATGACATTACATTAACTCATTTGGTCAAGCTAAATATTTAGAATAGGCAACAAGCTCGACCAAACCGCTGCTTAAAATATAATCCATCCACCCGGTGACCCCAATGATATCATAATGCATGGATGTACAGCGTCGTACTAAATGACAGCAGAAAAACGGCCCTACATGAAAATACAGGTTGACGCCAATGTTACAAATGCAAATTATTAGTTTACCATTTATAGGCATTGGATTTACAACTTTACATCTAACTGCATAAAATAATAATTTATTAAGTTTGGTGGCAAATATATTTTTTTACAAAATAATAATAATATTGACAGCAGCGCCATCGGGCCGACTCGCTGACAGCGCGAGCGATTGTCGATTCATTGTACTTTTTGTTCGACCATTAAGGCAATTTTTAAACGCTGACTAGAAGTCCATTAATGATAGGTCAGTGGGAGACTAGCATTGTCGTTTTCCATTAAAAAAATATGCGGTAACATTGGATTTTCCGCTCTAACATAAGTTCTTTGTAAGTAAAAATAAATTTTAACCGTCTCACCTCTTGTAAGTTGCTTGCATAAATAAACCTTAATTAGATAGATGAGTGATGGAGCTCCTATATCATCATTAGCTTGTCTATTTTTGATATTTTCACATCATGCTTTATAAATAGAAATGCCTGTAGGTTCGGAAATTAATGGTGTCTTAAAAGTTAGCTAGAGGTTGTGGATTCGATTCCCACAAGTAGCAAATATTTGTATGATCAATGAATGTTCGTGCACTCGTGGATGGTTTATGTGTATTTCAGTATGTATATATGCATGCTATCTATATATGCATGTTTTATCCGTTGTCTGGTACTCATAATACAAGCTTTGCTTAGTTTGGGACTAGGTTCATTGATGAAAAATGTCCCAAATTATTTAACAAAAAAAATTCGTTAGTTAGTATTGTTATAATATTGTTATAGTAGTTAGTTTTATAAGTATTCAGTTGCAATTGGAACTTGATGAACATGTACAGTCAAGGAATTAAATTTCCAACCCACCTAAGGTTCAATAGAATATAGCAAACTGTCACCATAAGAGCTATAGAGCAAGACGTTAGTTTGACATATCGACCTTAATGCATTGCGAATGTCAGACGACATTTCAACGAAATGGGTAGGGAATTAAATTCCTTGACTGTATATTTTAACATGTCCCCGGTCTTGTGTCCCATATATTGAAAATCTACCCCGCATCCTTTATTAATTGTTAGACGAAGACACACATTAACGTAGCTGTACGCACACAGGCAGCACCCAGCAGTGTGATGGGAGCTGGCTCGGAGAAGAAGGAAGACTCTTCCACTCACATAGGACCTTGTGCGAGGTCCATTTGGATCGCTACCACCAACTTGCTCGCTAATCATGCCGCTAAGCAGCAGTGCTTGCACTGTTGTATTCCGGCGTGGATAGCAAGACAGCCGGTGCAATCACTGGCACAAGCTAGGTATTCCGTCTTAGCCCTCTGGGTTGGCACGCATCTGCAATCCCTTTGGTGTTAAGGGTGTCTATGGGGGATGGTGATCACTTACCATCAGTTGACCCACTTGCTCGTTTGCCTTCCTATTTTATATTTAAAAAAAGCTTAAGTTTACCAACATACAAAATCATTGCAAAATACCCTGTAGGGGCAATTAGGGAATGAAATAAATACCTACACTCGAAAAACTTCACTCTCCCTTCTGCCGACAGTCAGGTAAAAATAGCACTTTCCGTCCGCAAACCACCAATTTATATGCCCAGTGGCTCCGACATGCCCTGCCCAAGTTGAACTTATCCCTCCCTGTGTCTTTGTCAAACTAGTGTTATAAGAAAGGGACACACATAGAGATAAGCTCAAATAAACTAAACCAGGCAGGTCATCTTAGAACCACTGAGGTAGAAAGATGCCTTCTTTAGTATGAGGTCATGAAACTCTACTACAATAGTATTAATGCCATCTGTGATCGTGGAGTGGAACTAGTGGGTTGATTTTTAATTTTCGAGCGTTTGACACTCGCTAGCCGCGGGTCAATCACATACGCGAGTCTATATTTTAGACGCCATTGATTGGCGCACGGCTTAAGAGTGTCAAGCGTTCAAAAGTCGAAACCTCATTGCAAAAACCACCCCACAGAACTGTTTACTTGAGACGAATAGCGCCATCTATTAACATTTGTTAATAGTGGCATATCAGCCTTGAAGCTCAAGGACCGTCTTTCATTTAGTTTTAAAAATGATTTCATGAAATAAGACGAATAAATCATGATATTCGCATATAAAATATGCAATCGTCATTCCACGTAAGGATGTATTGATTTTCTTTAAACATGCTGTTTTCATACATCTTCAGCTAGACCTAGAGATGCTACCGATGGCGTCATCTATTGTCATTAATAAGCACTAATTACTATACTCTGTAAAATTTAACTTTGATGACTCCATGGCATTTTTTTTAAATCAAATTATTTAAAATAATTTCATTGCCTCTAACATATTAATGTAAACGTTTTCTATAATTATGCTTATTAGGTACTGTAATAAACTTAAAATTATTGTTCCAGGAGGACAGGTTATTGTTAGAGGTGAACAGCAAGGAGTGTAGGATCAAATGAAACAACCACTAAATTGGAACCAACTATTGCGTGTTTATTGACTGTCCGTCCAGAATTTAAATATTAATAATAATAAATATCAATAAAACTTTTTATCTTACTTGAAGCGTGACAAACAAACTGAAACGCCCTCTGGCTTATTCTAAAACGAATATAAATAAACGCCAACTATGGCTATTGCTATGGCGGGCAGCGGCGCCTGGTTGTGTGACCTACAGACTGGACCTTTACTGACCTGCGCTTGCCAACCAACCCCCTGAGCTGCGTTGGTCAACCAGACGCACAGAAACTCCTGTGCTCCCGTTCGACCGGCCCGCAGGCCGTCAGTCCACCAAATTGGTTGACAAGCTCAACTTCACGATAACAACATTGGCAACCTGTTTACAACTGTGCTTGCCGAACACACGTTCAAACAAACTGACGTTGGCACGATGAATACACACCAATCTTAACGATCACATTAATTTTACATTATAAACAGCAGCAGATTAACCACGAAACCCATTTGCCTTGCAAATGGGACTTTTTATTAGCATTCAGCATTTACGCAACATATTGGTCACTACCAGCCCCAACAGGCAACGGGAACCCCCTATTGTTCACCACTCAAACAGATTAACCAATCAATCAACTATTAAAATGGTTCCCACATTATTCGGTTAACCGCCACTGTTCCACAAACCAATCACAGCAGTGCAATTGTGAAACACAACTTAGATGGGCTCTTACCCAGACTCTAGCCAGACTTACGCTGTATACCTGAGGCCCTAGCGTGATAGCTTTTGTCGCGAACATAATCCATAATATCCCTTTCCAACCAATAGAGACATAAGCGAAAGGGCTGTATGCTTTATGTCCGCGATAAACGCTTGTGCTACCGATGTGTCCGAGGCAGTGGGTGAAATAGTGCAGCTTGCACACACACACACTAAGTAAGATGTGCACTCTTTCCTTCACTGTCTTGGCGTTAATTAAAGATTGGAGTTGCGTGAGCGAGTCATCAAGGTCCATATCAATCAGGTCTGCCTTCCACAATTGCGCTACAGTTAACACTATCAACCAGCACGCAGCTGGTTCCGTGCTCGCCAACCAAGTCACAGTTGTGAACAGGCTGCCCACCCCCCCGACTGCCTGGCAGTGTGGCAGTCACGCGCGGGTGCAGCTTAGCCGCGATCCACCATCAGCTCAAAGTGCACGCAGCCGCGCCTCTCGTAGCGGTCGTAGAAGATATTCTTCGCCCACGCCTTGCACTCGATGTTGATGAGAACGCCCGCTGCAAAGAAGGACGTGTAATTAGAGGATTTTCGTATAATGCTTTTGGATCTCGTCACTAACACAACGAATGTACTGTTAGTTACGAGATCCAAAAGCCTGATAATAATTTATTTATTATTATTTTTTATTACACTTTCTTTTTTGGTTTTCAGCTGAGCTGTTAACGAATAAGTGCTACGTTACCATGTTCACACAGTCCGCAACGACTAGTGTTTAATTGATAACAAACTGGTATTCGCAAAGGTAGGTGACACTTTTTATGAACATTTTAGAATGTTCTGACCAAACATGCTTGCAGACTCTTGAGGTTTCCACATAAACTTTTGCCTAACGGTCATATAGATGTCCGAGCACTTACTCCTGGGCTTCTCAAAGAGCACAGCGACGAGAGGGCTGAGGTACCCCTCCTTGTTGGTGAAGGGGTAGTAGTAGGCGGGGAACCCGCGCCGCGGGATGTACTGCACCGGGCCGATGTTCTCCACGTCGGCCGGATTCTCGCCCTCGCAGGACACCCACACCGTGTTCGCGTCAGGTTTGCCAGACTGGAAGAAACACAACAGTTGTATGACTACCTTGTTGTTTTTGCTCATCTCGACTGCGATCTCGACCTTCTATCTGACATTTTGAGCAGAACTAAGTTACTTATACTTTCACATACAATACAATAGTTTAAGTAACGTTGTAACTTCGGCTGTCGTAAAGGTTATAGTATGTGAAATTAAGCAAAGTACATAGTAAATGGATACTGACGACCATCTTGATGTGCTGTTTGAGGTCTTCAGGCATGTTGCCGGGAAGGTCCTCTGTCGTGTTGTAAGGCTTTGGTTTCCAGTTGAAAATCTGAAACATACAGAAAATTTAGATGAAGCACTAATATTACTTTGATCAGTAAAATATGTGTCTGCTTACAATCATAGACTGTAATGAAATTGAAAATTTGAAAGACTTGTTAAGTTATAAAATGAACCATGGGGCTGCAGAGAATAAGGCTCGATGATGGATATTTAGGCAAGTATGTTAAACCGATAATGTCAATACTCATTTTTTTTTGCTTTAATTTCCATTACCTACTGTATCCTACTTTAGGTTCAAAGCTTAATGGAATGGATGAAACTGTTGGCAAACGACGCACTTGGCCAATCGACAACGATGTTCGATACAAAACACAAAACCAATCCTTAACAAAAATTCCGAGCAAAATTAAGTTCCTTCCGTTCGATTTCAAAAATTTGGAGTCCTGCAAAATTGCGATCTTGGCAGATAGGATTTTTGAACATCACAGCATCACCCTCGTAATGAAGATGCGTACTCTTACTCCTTACTCGTAATGGCCAACGCCATAAAGGTTACCTATGCTCACCTTATTGAGCTTCAAGAACACACAAGGCGCCGCCTCCTCGTAGTTGTACTGGTTTGAGGGGGTGCAAGGGTGGAAGTCGTCCACCGGCACATCGCAGACCTGCTTCTCTCCCAGCGGCCCCGAGTTGGGGTTGCAGGCGACGCGGTTCTCAGCGCCCTGCGTTTCTCCGCTCCCGCTGCCTTTCTTGCGGTATTCTGGGCAAAGATTAAGAGACCATTGGAGACCCCAACGGGTCAACAACTTAAAGCAGTGTTTTTCAAAGCAGGTCGCTCCCTTGGGAGGAGGGATGAAATCTCTATAAGGGGGTCGCGGGGGGCGACACTTCTAACACAAATATTTCACTTATCAGGTTTGAAAATGTGGGCTTCTTCTGATTTGATAGGACTGTCGTGGTCTTATTGACAAAACGGATTTCGGAAAATAAATCTTCCATTCCCTATGCATTGAAAAAACTGAAATCGTCACAGAATTTGTTAATTACGTAACTCAAGATCTCGTAACTCGCCCACAGTATTCTTCAATATTTACCACAACTAAGGTATCGGTGCCAGCCATTGACTGTGACCCAATAATTGTCAAAAAGCCGGAAACATACGAGTAGAAATGAAACAATGATGTCAACTACTCGAAAAACAATGTCCTCCGCAAGTCAAGCGTTGGGACGGTTACTATACTTATTTTACGAAACAAAAGTCACATCTCCAGACTACTCACGGTCCAAGTATTCGTCGATGACCTGGGCCCACTTGAGCACGGAACCCTTGTCGTTGGCGCGGTAGTAGATCAGGGTACTCTCCACGTTGGCAGTGTCAGGCGTCGGCCTGAACCCGAGCCCTGGAGACAGGAAATGGGGTGTTATAAGCTCAATTTATAAGACATCCTCTTATCCAGCCAGAGACTAACAAAGTGAAACAATTAACCTTACTAGTCCGTGAAATCATTGCTGTGTACTCATTTCGCGAAATAGCACCCAATAAGTTCCAGTTCGTTTATATGGACTTTCACAAAATCTGAATCTAAAAAACAGCCAGAAACTTTTGTACTTTCATAGAAGTACTATCGGTATGTGGTGGCATGTTTTCTCCTGACTGAATTACTTTTTGGTTATTATATATGGAGTACTGTATAATATATGCCGACGTAGTCGCTTGTTTTCAAAATGTCTTTTTTTTTAATTACCATTCTCGACAAAACAATCTAGCTATCAAAAGTATCAAAACAACCTTTTCATTTTCTTAGGAATTGTTGGTGGCTGATGTTTTGAAAATCTTGTATTATTTGTTGGTTTTCGAGAGAGGAAAATTGCTTACGATGATAACTGAAGTACTGCTATCACTGACCTATATTGACTGCTATAAATTCTTTCAGATCTACAGACAGTTGCAGTTTTAACAAAGCTGATCAGCAAGATAACTTATCAGTCAGTATAAATCGCAAGGAGAAAGGCACTAAAGGATACCATGAACTTATGTCAGTCCTGTTAGGACGTCTGCGCGGTCATTTATGATATGATCTCGTCGGCAGTACCAGCTATCGGTTTTGGGTTTACAAAAATATTCTTACCAGGGTTGCTCCCGATTAAGGAGCTGTCCAGCTGCCATTTCGGCATCTTCATATCCAGCGTCTGGTAGAAGATGGCCAGCAGGCCGGCGAAGAACCCAATAAGTACGGCATAGAAGATCACGTAGAACAAAAGGATTTTAGCTGCAAGAAAAAACATTTATTTTATTCAACATCCAACGGTATATACTTGACCTATATTCTAAAGAAGTGTTTTGGAGTGGTCAAAAACGTATCATTACTATTTCAATTAAATATTTTTCATAAACAGTAAAAATCTCAAATGCCGTAAGGTACAAGTTTTTTACGTTGACATAATTATTGTACCAGTCAATGGCTGATTTCGGTCTTATCACGCATTTCTATTGATTTTACGAAACGAAAATTGGTGGTAAACAAATTTAATGTTAATTTTTTTTTTTAAATTGTCTTTGTTAATTTTAACTATAACATGATAGCAACTAAAATACTGTAACTGCATTTTTATGTGGTGCACAATAAGGAATATTCGTTGTAGTTGTTACAATTTGACTTAAGTAAGTGTTGTAAGTTCAACAGCCAACCTTCGCTAGATAGATTGGTAACATCAAAGTTTTTTTTTCTGTGCACAGACCTATACAGTCTTACACCATGTGTTCATACGCTGACTTTACATAGCATTGTCTTGCTGATTTAGGTCAAGACAGATCGATTCGACAAATTGACTACAATTGGTAGTTTCCTAGCGAATCCATTCAGTTGGAATTCTAGACCGAAAACTAAAAAGTTCCAAAGAAGTGCGAGGTGGAAAGATGTCAATCGTTCAGTAAAGTTGGCTCTAGACTTAACGTTTTTGTTACGTAAATGGCTTATTATGTAGACTAATTTGAACTAACTTCTTGAGAATCATAATAAAAATTGAATGTAAACTAAACATGATTACTAAAATACTTTAAATAATAAGGCTCCCTTGGCATGGTACCGAAGATACTAGATATTTCGCACGCTTAGTATTAAAGTGACCCATTTCTGAATAATACAGGTCCCAAAATATCACCTTAATTAAAAGACATAGGGTTTAATTTTGGGAAATATCAAATTCAGAATTGGGTCACTTTAATACTAAGCGTGCGATTTGTATGTGTCGCAATGATCATAAGATACCTCTAGAATACAAACTAACGGCTAATCTTCACCATTAAAGTGGCAATACAGTGTTCTTTCTTTTCAGTTTCTATTTAAAGTTCACTTTTTACGCAATCGGGTCTTTAATTTTTGAAATGTACTTTTTGAAGTATGTATTACCACAAGTATTACAAAGTGATTACAAAGTCCCTCTTAAGGGGACAAACGGGGTTAGTTCTCGAACAAAATCCCGTTAGATGGCGCTGTAATCAAAACCCTAAAAATTTACGTATTTTTCGTAACCTATGTTGTTTTTTGAATTTTTTTGTTATGCATGGGTATCTGAATGTGGCCGATTTTTAAATCCACAGTTGGAATGCATTACTGAGCCAAACGTGAGAAAATGTGTTAAAATCTTTAGCAGGTATTTACGAGGGCATACAGTGCATTACTAAATGACAGCAGAAAAACGGCCCGACATGAGAATACAGGTTGACACCAATGATACAAATGCAAATTATTAGTTAGGTTGGTTGAGTCTTGCTCGCTAATCCTGCCGCTAAGCAGCAGTGCTTGCACTGTTGTGTTCCGGCGTGGAGAGCAAGACAGCCGGTGTAATTACTGGCACAAGAGGTATTCCATCTTAGCCCTCTGGGTTGGCAACGTATCTGCACTCTCTTGGTTGTTGCAGGTGTCTATAGGCGGTGGTGATCACTTACCATCAGGGTCACTTGCTTGTTTGCCTTCCTATGTTGTATAAAAAAAAAACCATTTTATAGTCATTGGATTTACAATATTACGTCTAATTGAATAAAATAACAATTTATTAAGTATCGTTGCAAATAGGTTTTATTGCAAAATAATAGTATTGACAGCGGCGCAGTCGGCCCAACAGACTGACAGCGCGAGCGATTGTCGATTTATTGTACTTTTTGTTCGATTTTTGATGCAGCCATTTTTTAAGCGCCGACTAGAATTCCATTATTTATAGGTCAGTGGGGGTATATGAACTATTATTGTCAACGAAGCTTCTGATGACGCGATGGCCGTTTATTATAAGCCGAGATTAGCAGCATAAACCGCTAAGTTTATTTTAGGCGTGTTAACCGTCGCCAATGTCGCAACGCTCGTTATGGTGCTCTAATGAAGCCAGGTGCGAGCCGATGGTCATTAGCGCCGGCATTAGGCGCGGGGTCGCGTGCGCAGAATTACCACCACAACAATAATTGGCCGAATATTGTTTGTCAGAAATCACTTCGTCAAGTTGTATGTTCGACTTTGCGATCTTTGTCCGAATTCTGAAGTGATGCTTTGTAGTTTTATCTGGGATCGATGTCGAAAGTCTTTGGTTTTCTATAAGGTAGTAAAACGTACAAATTAATAAGAAAAACGTAGATTATACTACTTAAATGTACACCAGAGGTAACCATTTTGTCTATTCCTCTGTGTACAGGGTGTCAATTGTAGCAAAAGAGAGCTAGAGTCTGGAGTGCGATTCTTGAATCTCACTTGGTGAGATTCAGAAATTGCATTTGAATCTCACCGGGTAACTAAAGCTCACCAAAATAGCCGGTTTTCATAGAGATTCGGCGATTTTGGTGAGCTCTAGTCACTTTTTGGAAATACCAACATAAAAGGGATTAAAAGGTAGAAGTTAGAATTTATAATGAAATGTACGCGGACGAAGTCGCGGGCAAAAGCATACTAGTGACTTATAGTACAGTCAGCATCAAATGTATCGTAGTAGGCTAGGTGATCAAAAAGTCAAAGTCAAAATATATTTATTCAGATTAGGCTTACAGTGGCCCGTTTCACGAAGCTACAAGTTACAATTTTACAAGTGTAAACCGGCAACATTGGTCAATAATGACCAATGGCAATGGCCATAATGACCAATGTTGCCGGTTGAGACTTGTAAAATTGTAACTTGTAGCTTCGTGAAACAGGCCACTGGTGAGATTTAAAAACTGCACCCCTGATCCCTATCAGCTAATAAAATATCGCTTTTAAATTTTAAAAATTTTTGTTTGCTAAGTACTTATACTATTTCTATGAGATAGATAAACTGTGTTGTACATAAACTATTTTTAAAGAGGTATTTATGGTTTTTCAGCTGCGTTGACTGTGTTCCGTTCACCATGACCGTGACATAAAACTAATAGCTCCGACCTGCGCCGGCGCTGTTAATGTCGCTTGTCATAATTTCGATTAGTGCTTATTGAAATCACAAAGTGTATTTTATTGATAGGCCAGGGTTGTCAACGGTAATTTATTTCTATTCGTTGAAATAAAACAATTTAAACGGTTTATATCGCGTGTATTGTAACGAATCGAATTCCCGACGTTTCGAGCCCTTTACAGGTCTCATTTTCACGGGCAGACTGACAAAAAACTTAGAATACAAACTACCCAATTTTGAAAAATAATTGAAAAAATTAAAAGAACTAAATATGAAAAAAAAATAATTGTTGTATTTCAATGTCTACAAGTCGCGAAAACATAATAAAATACTATATATTTCTATTCGTTTTTGAAATTTTAATTCTATATGGTATTTTTGTTGAATTCTCATAACTTTAGTCTATTTGTAGAACTGGTGTGATAAAAAAAACTTTTTAATACAGTAAAACGTTAAACTGCCTGTGTAAGTGACGACATAGAAATAATAAATTCTAATGTGAATGGGGCAAGAACTTTGGCTGCATAGAGTAGTTTACAATTAACTAGCGGCCCGGCCCGGCTTCCCACGGTACAATCGGAATAAATTGCACACAAAAACCTTCCCTTTAAAAATCTCTAAATGACAGTGAAAACCGCACCAAAATCCGTTGCGTGGTTTAGAAGGAGAAGGCGGCCGAAGAGACACTTTAAAAATTTCGGACAGACAGGTAAAATAGCGACAGGTCTTTAGTAGATATTCTATGTAAAGATATTTACTAAAGACCTGTCTCGGGTTTGAACGGGTACAATTATTACGTAATTAATTCATGTTAAAGCTCCTGAGTTTTTTTTAATGACAGTGAAAATTCGTTGCGTAGTTTAGAAGGAGTAAACGGTCGAAGATTTGAGAACGACAGGAATAGATAGGGACATTGTTTTATACTATGTCACAAATTTTTAACATTTAACTACCGTGAGACTCGGACATATTAATAAAACGGATCACTCACGTATTTTTGCGTCGGGAAATGCCCGACATGTTTAGACCAGTCCGTGGTCCTTAACACGTGCCACCGCCGCGGGGGCTCATGATTAAGGACCACGGACTGGTCCGAAACATGTCGGGCATTTCCCGACGCAAAAATACGTGAGTGATCCGTTTTATTAATGTCACAAATTACTCTTTAAACTTTGTAAAGATTAAGAAATAGAGGAAAAAGTAAGATAAAGATGGTACAAACTTCATTCAGTTTCCGGCTAGATTAATTGGTGAAATTCTCTCGAGATATTATTTATTAATTCTTTCATACATACATGACGTAGACTGCTGGCAGTCATTTTTACTAAGGTCCGTCAGTGTTTGCATCCTGTGTCTGTTTAATTTTTAATTATAATTATTTTTTGTCATTGTGTATTAGTTCAGTTTATTTTATTATTGTCATGTTTTATTTTCTAATTGTATTTTTCTGTATGTGTTTTAACAATATAGGTGCCTTGGTGCCTTGTACTGTAAGCCAATATTATGGTTATAAAATAAATAAATAAAATAAATAACATTCCACCGCCCTATTATTGTGCTATGTTTTCACTGACGTCAAAATTTCAACGTTATCTAGGTTTAAACGTTCTACAACCAACTGACAGCCCTGGTTAATGCGCCCGCGCGGCTTCAATGAAGTTGCATCATACAAATTAATTGACCTGAGTTGTATAATGAGCAATAACTCGTAGGACATTACCGACTGGAGTTCAAGTAACTTTGTCTGCACCCAGGGGCGTAGCGACGTAAAATGGCGCCCAGGGCTCGCATCCAAACTGCGCCCCTTTCTCTTTGTAAATTATTTTAAAAACAGATACCTACACATTTTTTTTATTTAATTACTAATTTTGTAATGTAATGTATGTAAAACAAACAAAATACCATAAATATGTCCCCGTCTGGAATAAATGTATCTACAATAACGATTAAATGTTCCTCAAAAGACTTTTATGTGGCCATGTATACGAATTTGGATTGTATTTTTTTTAATAGGTATTTAGTAAATTTCGTTTTTTGCGCCCCCCCCTCATTTGGCGCCCATGGCACATGCCCTGCCTGCCCCACCTTACGCCCCTGTCTGCACCAGTGTGTCGTGCAAGTCTTAAAATACAACGTAAAAAAAAAAGTTGGTTTCATACTGACGAGCAAAATCTGATATTTCAGATTACTACCACTCGACATTTTTTGGATTCTGGAGTGGGGGGGGGGGAGAAGTAAATGGCCAAATAAAGCTCGTTCTTATTTTATTTGGCATTCTTCGTCCATTTGAGAATTATAGCTTGAAAAGTAAAATAAGACATTTTACCAATGAAGGGGTGATGGGAGGTAATCAGTGCCGCCCATGATAACCAGTGACTCCAACAGAATCGCTGATCCGTTGCCGACCTTCTGCTACTAACTAAACTGCCTAATACTTAAATTTTTGGTAAAAACTATAATGACGTTGAATGACGAATAAGTACTTTTAACGACTTCTAATTGTTTTGACCTGTATAGTTTCAGCGTAATATACGAGTAGTAGTGTGTAACCTTCAAAGTTCATTGTTCATTTAATAGGACATGTTTGTGAAAGTGTATGAGTGAGAGAGACCTACCTTAGTGTAAATCATCAAATAATCGGAGCGGGCAAGTTGATCAAAAATATTCCGAACGTATATAAATATAGAGTCGATTTCAAATATTTTTGGAAATGATCCCGACCTGCTGGCGATCCCTGGCTCCAAATAGTGTACACCCCCTGTGTTAAATATTTAAGATGTAAAAATAACATTTTATTTTTAATTTATTTAAAAAATTACGTCTAGTTGAGTTTCATCCGAACTGTGGCCCGTTTCACTAAGCTACAAGTTACAATTTTACAAGTCTAAACCGGCAACATTGGTGAATAATGCCTGGCAATATTGACCAATGTTGCCGGTTTAGACTTGTAAAATTGTAACTTGTAGCTTCGTGAAGCGGGCCACTGGTGGTGAATATGACATTCATAAGTGCTTCCTGTGGCCAGTTTTACGAAGCTACAAGTTACAATTTTACAAGTTTAAACCGGCAACATTGGTCATTTTGCCCATTGCCATTGGTCATTATTGATCAATGTTGCCGGTTTAGACTTGTAAAATTGTAACTTGTAGCTTAGTGAAACGGGCCACTGTAAGCCTAATCTAAATAAATATATTTTGACTTTGGTATTGACTTTTTGATCACCTAGCCCACTCCGATACATTTGATGCTGACTGTACTAGATTCACTAGTTTGCTTTTGCCCGCGACTTCGTCCGCGTAAATTTCATTATAAATTCTAACTTCTACCTTTTAATCCCTTTTATGTTGGTATTTCCAAAAAGTCCTTCCTTAATGAACCTTTACACCTAGGACACGTGCTTTTTATAGTCGCGTCGTGAGACATTAACAAGGTTTTGAAAATTCCAAAAGCACCAGTTTTTGCTGAATGGACAGATAAAATGTGTTATGAACTATTAAAAAAAATTTAGAACATTTTGAGCTATGCTTTTGCCATGGTTTAAGTTTTTCATAACATTTCGCTTATCGTAATGAATTTAGAATTAATAGGTTTTTGAAATGTTAATTGTTTCTTACTAAGAGATATATTAAATTTAAATTTAGTGATATATAGACTGTCCGTTATCTGTCTGTCAGTCAGTCAGTAGCGAGACACTTATATCGCCGCCCCGGAGAGTAAAAAGATAACTGCCATTATCACAGTATTAGTGTTATGCCACATTTAAATTGCGCGAATTCATACATCTGTAGCCCTAACATATGACTGACCAAGTTTAGTTTATCTCTATCTGCGTCCCTTTCTTATGACACTAGTTAGACAGAGACACAGGGGGGGTTACACCAAACCTGGGCTGTCATGTTAGGGCCGCTGCTTAATTTTTTCCGTAAATTTAATACAGTTACAAATTTACGAAATTGGATTTTTGAGCAGTTTCTTTTTTCATTACAAAAATTACTAGAAATGATCATAAAATGATGCTCTCGTAGGGAATCAATATTTGCCAAAACAATGATAGACGGGATGTATCATTTTGTTCACGTAAAAACCGTCCGGGTTTTTTGAACCTATAATATTTAAGTCATACTTTTCTCTCACATACATCGCAATTGGTACGTAGCAATATTTATTTACATATCGAGAACCCGTAGAATCAAATAATAATTCTGATTTTAATTTATATTTCTTTATTATCCTGACATACCAATCATAAATTTTGTTAAGTTTAAGTATTTAATAGTTTTTTTTTATTATGCTGAAATTTCCATCTTAATTTCGTTTTAGTTCTATTGTTTGATACTTTTTGTGTAATTTTGACGATCTCAATATAAAAACGTGTAATTTGACATTGTATGCAATTTATAATGTAATTTTGTATTGACTGAATAAAGAAACTAAACTAAACTAAACTAACTAATTTCACACACATGCAATATTTGTTTTCACGTAGACATAAAAAAAAGAAAGTCAAAATCAACATTATGCATTTCGGATGATGTTGGATTTTTACTAACTTATTTTTCGAAATATCTTCATATTGGTATATTTAACGTGTATTAACTAAAACTTTCAAGATATATAAAAAAATGTGTTTTCTCTCAGCTAACTGTCATCTGTTAACGTCTAGTATTTATGACACTAATGATAAAAAAAAATCTTAAAAGTTATGATTTAGTCGTTATCATTTTGTTCTCTGGAGACGGCGATATGTACAGTCAGCCAATTTGACTCATAGGCCAGTGTAGATAGAACCTTTTCACAATAAATATCGTAATTAATTCTGAATAAATGTCATATTATATCTGAGCGACGACATTACGACAACGTTCTACAGTAGGCCTTTGAATGAAATTAGTTTACAGATGTACAGATATTTCAAAGGGGATCATTTAGGTTAATGTAATTGGCTATGAATAATACAGTTGCTAATACAATATGCACCCTTGCGGCAATTCTGGTTTCATTGTTCCGAGTGCCAATTTCACGGGTTGGGAAAAAACCCTCAACAAATTTTGTACACCTCCCTTGTATCTGTGGCGCCACCTTTTTATTTCCTCGTAGATTCAAAAGCGTTTGAGATTTAAAAGTTTTTTCTAAATTTAAGAACTCACATTTTTCAAGTCACGTTCTTGGTCGATACTCAAAATCAATGCACCCGTTTCGAAGTTTTTTTTAATTGCAAGCGGAATTAATTTTCCAACATTTGAATCTAACGTTTCTTAAGGTTTTTTATAGTGCAAATAGTAATTATATCCGTAAATATGTAGACGTCCTTGGATCGATGTCGCGAAGGACGCTGCGCGCGCAGCGGCGCACAATCCCGCGCAGCCGGCCAATCAGAGACCGGGAAATCGTTATGTACCCTTACCGTCCCGAATTAGGACCTTACGCTGAAAAACCACCTTATTCCGCCCGGAATTAACCTTAATTTTGAATGTTAGAACAGTCGCGAAATCGGTAACTGATATAACCGTTTTTGACATGGGGCAGTTCTGACAAAGAAATGTATCTTTAGAAGTATATCTCGTGCTAATCTTAATTTAAATGTTTCGACAGCCGATCCGGAAATGTATAGCTTTCTGTTAATTAACTAAATATCGTTCAATTAACAATTTCGATACGAAGGTCGTTCTTATTTACTTCAAATTGGAAACTTCGATCAGCCGAACAGTTCCGACTTTAACCGAACTATTCCGATTATGTAATATGGACGGTATTAGCATTTATCGTTATGTATAACTTATTAATCTTAGCTCTAACTAAAAATTACTTAGTAATTTTAACGTTTGAACCCGGCCGGGTTAATAAACTGACTTTTAAACAACTTTATCACAAATTAGGGAGGTGTATGAACTTCTCAATGAGATTAATTAATCATAAATACCAACACTTGACTCATTCGTGCGTTATGGCAATGATATATTAAAAAATTATGTCTGGAATATTAAAAGCCATTAACTTCAAAAGGGCGTGTTACATAATGTTATACACGTCTTTGATATAAAAAAAACAATTAAAAGCCAAACGCAATCCACCATTCAGTAATCAAAATTACTGGCAGGAAATTCGCGATAAATACCAGGGTTGCTGATAAAAAAACATAAGCGGTCCAAAGGAACTGGAATTTGAATTTCGAATCTCTTTGTGTTCGATCGGCACTCACCCCAGCTGGATCCAGTGCGGCCGAGGAACTGGCCGGTTTCCGAGTTCCACAGGAAGATTCTGAACGACTCCCATTTGCCTAGGTCGGGGGGCGGCGCGTAATACTGCTCCACAACCTTAGTCTTGTCCGCCATGTTCTGTCTCTCAGCCAGTCTCAGCCCGACTGCGGTACCGAATCGATTGTCGCCCAGTTCGCCCCAGTACTGCCCCTCTCCGCCCTGCCCTCCCCCTTGGACACCCATAGAACCCCCTGCAACCCTCTTACGTAACGATTACGTAACAACCCCGGCGCGCGCATGCTAGCAGCCCTAGTTTTTGAAAAACCAAACTACAAGACCCCTTCACCGACTTAAGTTCCCCCTTGCTTGCTCTCACAATGGATGCAAATGGAAGGGCGAGGCAGGTCTTTGTAAACTGGTTTCTGAATAGGGTTGCGAAATGACAGTCATATCAAGTGCGGTTTAAACACACTCTACTTCAGCCTGTTAAGGTGGGATTTTGTTTGAGCGTTCGCGCATTTATGTTTGCTAGGTCTGCTCTGGTCAATGTGTCAGGTTGTTGGTCTTGAGGATTGATTTGGTATAATCTGCGCGAACCCTGTCTATGTCGAGGGCTTTCGAACCTAGGGCATAAAACATTGGATAGCATCCTAAAAAACTACAATAAAAAAACTCATCCCGTTATTCACAAACGCTCAGTAAACCTCCATTAGTTAACACATGTTTCTTCTTTATCTGTATTTGTGACATTTGCCTTCGGATAAAAGGGACAAAACATACACTTCTTAAAAGAGATTGGCAATTTTTAATATTGGAAAGGTTAGAATTTAAACCAATTTAATTGACTAGTGGTAGAATCACACTGTAGCCAATTGTTGGTTGCAGTTCGAATGGGCCGTCTAACCCGGGTAGTAACCCACAGAATACCGGCGTGAAGTAGTAGCTACAGTAATATGTACAACTTGTATAGAAGAAACGATTAAGTGTGCCGTATTATTTCCTATGGGCAGTACTTTATAGTTCAGAAAAAAATGGTACGTAGTTTCGATGTCCATTCTCGGAATTAGTTAAATATTAATGAGGGAAAATTCCAGACAGTTACTTTCAAGGGGTGCTTCCTGGATTTCATAGGCGCATACTGGGAGGGAGGTGTCATAGGGTCATGACCCCTTCATATAACTACATACGGTTTTCGGATTTTGCCAAAGGTACCCTATTAGTTTATAATTCCCTTGCAATTATATGAAATATGCGGCATACGCGACCGTATCTTTTGATTGCGTTGACTTAGAACTTTGATTTTCAACAGCTCCATAGAAATGCAGACCTTAGAGGAAGTGTTTGATATTCATTTCAACTCTGTTCTTCTGTAGGTGTTTTCGGTTATTTCTAAATATTATGATGTGTTATGGTCATTGCAACATGGTCGAAATGACGGGCCTTAAAAAAAGGTAAGTCATTCCCAAGTCTGCAAAAACATTGACTTTAACTGATTAAATTTCTTCACAGGAAACAGACTATACAAGCCGACTTCGGTGTTTACGAGCACCTTCACAATTATGGGGCACCAGAGCGAGCCATCAAAAATGCAAAACGTGCTTTCATTTCGGTCCAAACCCAAAAACCATCCGTCCAGAGGCTACCAGCTAAACATGTAACAAATAAAGACCTCGATAACTCTGCAGAGTTTTTAACCGATTTCGAAAAAGATTAATTTCTATTTGTACAGCTACTTTCATCAATTGCGGACTAATAAAATAACTTTTTCATTTGATAGGATATACCTAAAGATATATCCAGAGGTGGTCCTATTTAAATTTGGAGAAAATATTCCACCTTTGAAGATACGAAATTAACGGATAAATTACCACTGCATCGTTTACATATAAACACGACTCTTCAAAACATCCGTCTTTGTAATTGGCTTATAATTTAAAACAGTAACGAAAGCTATGTCATATTCTAATCTTACAACTCCCTCCCCCTCTTTCCCCCTAATTCCACCCTCCTCCCGGTTAACGGTTTTTCGTTTCAATAAGGTATCAAGTTTCAAATCTTTTTTAATTCCTTCTTTTCCCTAAGTTTGCTTCCGCTAAGCAGCAGTGCTTGCACTGTTGTGTTCCGGCGTGGAGAGCAAGACAGCCGGTGCAATTACTGGCACAAGAGGTATTCCATCTTAGCCCTTTGGGTTGGCAATGCATCTGCAATATCCTTGGTGTTGCGTGTGTTTACGGGCGGAGGTGATCACTTACCATGAGGTGACCCACTTGCTGGTTTGTTTTCAATGTTGTATAAAAAAACAGGTTAAAGGAACTGCGCTAACTCGTACAAAATCATACCAATAGTAAATCTATGTATATTATTTTATTACATGGTAATATTGTAACCAAAATAAACTTATACAACTAGTAAATACGTTTCGTTATGAAATCTAGAGTAATAAACAATGGATTGGTACAGTCAGTAATAGATATTTCTACACAGTTGAATATTTCAAAAGATTTATACTCAACTCTATTGTCAGGGTGATAAGAGCTTTATAGATATTTTTGACCTCTTCAAGTGTTAACCCACTTCTGCTGCTACCTGTATTGTAACTCTTACAAAAGGAATTATTTTCCAAATACACATAAACATGGAATACTTTATTATATGAAGTATTGAGTGTAGAGATCAATAGAAAACAGCGCGGATGTTATAATTTTTCAAGTAAGTAAATTAGCCTATTTTTAAATTAAAAGCATGTTATAAGTACAATAAATAGTTATTCTACAAGTTTCCCTACAATTTACTATGAGCAAATTTTTCAGCACCAAACATTTGCTAGGAATTGAACAGGCGCTACATTTCTGTCTTCTCAGTCTTTTCTAAAGTAGCAGGGCCAAGTTCACCCTTCGAGGAATTGGGTTTAGTCCAAGCTTGGCAGACGCACGCAGGTCCCTGGTTTCCAGTCTGACCCCCTGAGACTTGGAAGCTACTGGTCTGACTGCCTGCTTGGGTACCACCAGACCCGTGAATGGCTTGGAACTGACCTGAGCTCACCTCTTGCCCTGGATACTGTCCAGTAGATTGGTTCTGTCCTTGGAACTGATTGGTTTGTCCCGTGTACTGTCCTGTTCCCGTAGACAGATTCTGTCCTTGAAATTGGTTGACTTGACTCGGGTACTGAGTCTGCCCGTTCTGACCCTGAACTTGCTGCTGCGTTTGCCCTTGGTATATCCCATTTCCCTGCTGAGTTTGACCTTGGAACTGTCCTGAATTTTGAGGGTATTGGTACTGCCCTTGAGACTGGCTCTGACTGGCTCCATTTTGCACTGGATATTGAGCTGTGTTCATTGGGTACGTAGGTTGGGGATAAGTTGCGACTGGTTGATTATTTTGTGGGTAATTGGCTACATTTTGGGGGTAATACTGGCCTTGGTTCTGGCCTTGATACTGGCCTTGGTATTGGCCTTGCCCCTGGAAGTTGCCTTGCTGATTCCACTGTTGGTACTGAGGGTACTGCTGGTAGTTCTGCTGTGAGTTGACAGGGTATTGCGGGGTAGTGGTTTGCAATGGTTTGTTTTTATGGCTGTGAACTATGTCTATGACTCCACCGATGATTTTTTCCGGTATATGCAGAGCCGTTCTCGGGTCCATGTGTGATGTGACATTGTGAAGAGCTGCCACTAGAATAAGCTGTGGAATAAAAATAGATTCAAATAAATTGATATTGATTTTATAAATTGGGATCTTACTACTCCGTGAAAACAGTGCTATAACATCAGGCCTCTCTTTTCTATTGGCCACTCTGGGCTAGTGCCTACAGAACGGCAACGGATCAGCGATTCTCTTAGAATCAATGGTTCATATGGGCTGTGATCACTTTCCATCCATTATCCTATGTACCCATGGCTATTCATAGGTTAACTTAATCTGTTCAAAGTCGAAATGATCTCCGGAAAGAAACGAACGCCTGAACTATCAATGATCTTGATTTAAATTACCTTGAACCTTGACGTAAATAATTCTACATAAAAAAGATAATATGTAAGTTTTAAGGTCCCAGTTATAGACACATGTAGGCCGTTGTTTGTACCAGTAGTTGACACCATTGTCTCTATTTTTTACTTGTATGTTTCCTTATCTTCTCGTCAGTTATTAGGTCACTGTCGAAGACTGGGACCGTTAACTAATCCAGTACTAACCGTTATAGATACTCTCAAGATTTTAATTGTAAATTAGGTAATTTTGGTAAATGTTATTGAAGTTGGGTACAATCGAAGACACATATAAGCCAAGCCACCTTTAAAGACGGAACTGCGAGAAAGTGTCAGTTTTTGAAAGGGAGGCATATATTAATGCACTGCGAAGTTGATTTATCTATCCCTTTCGAGAATAGACAATTTCTCTTAGTTCCCTCTCGGTCGGCTAAGTTTTTTGCTGACAGTGGCGGCCTTTGGAGGTGGCAAGCAGGACAACCGCCCAGGGCCTCACTCTTCCACAGGGGCCTCGCGCCCTCGAGTAACCCAGGTCGAAAAAGTCTTGATACTAGACAAAGGCTTTGCAAACATCTATTGCCCGGAACCTCGCAATGGTAAAGGCTACCCCTCGTTGCTGATTGTACTAGAAATTGCCGAGATAGCTTTTGTTGACTAAGCAACGCCGAGTGGACCTCGAGCAAATAAAAAACTAAAAATTAACACTCACAAGCACGGAGATTTTGCGAAATCCTTCCATGTCTCCGAACTCAAGGCCTCGGAAGCTCCAGATCGATTGCCGAAAGTTCATCCTTGGGGCACTCTTTATACCGAGAGGGCCGGAAATAACTGGGCTGCCAAAAGAAATTATATTCAAGCCTGTCAGCAGCGTAGGGCTTGAGGGTTGGCAGAAAGGACCCGCGATTATGCTTGATTATGCTTTTTTTTACGATATGCAATGTCAAACAAAGAAAAATATGCAATTACAGCAAAATTTCAAAGTCAAAGTCAAAGTCAAAATATTTTATTGCATAGGAGCACATGTCAAAAATAAAATAATACATTAAAATTTATACAATTATTAATTTTTCCCAAAACATATTATTTTACCATGTCAATTTAATACTATTCCTATAACCTACTTATGCCTAATCAAATATTTAATGTCAATAATAATTAATTTATTAATAAAATTTTGAAACCATTTTCAAACCATATAACTGAAACAATAAAAAATCAAAGCTAGTTTTTTTATTTGTCATTTTTATTTTATTTTATTTAGATACTGGTGACCCACTCCGGTTTCACACGGGTAGAAATAAGATGGAATGTTCATTAAAACCTTGCATAAAAAAAAATCTAATCCTAAGGTGGCCGGCTCTCCTCGGTAGATCACTGGTTCTAAACCAGGGATTTGAGATTCATTGAAATGTGATTGCTGTAACCTTTCCAGAAATTTACCGCTTCGCCGTGGTGCGGTTCCAAATAATTGACAGTGAAACCGTATTAAAAAGAAAACCCTTAAGTGCGTGAATTGGTTTAAACATGCTACGTTTTCGCAATATCTTTGAACTTCTGACGATTTTAAATTCAATTTTCTCGACTAAAACAATTGGATGGGATTAATATTTGGCTCAGCATTTTTTCGTTTTTTGCCAACCCTACCGTGCGTTGCGCGTGCGCGGGTGATCGAAGACGCTGGTGCGAGATATCTCGCCCTTTGACAGGCCCCGCTATAATCGGGGCTTAACCGGCAAAGAGAAATTATCGACACAACATTTATTAAATTCGACGACGCTTCATTCGAATATTTTTACTAAATACGTGAGTGATCCGCTTTTTTTATCTACATCTACACTAATATTAATAAAGAGGTAAACTTTGTTTGTTTGTTTGCTAGTTTGTTTTTAAGTAGGGGTAATCTCTGGAACTACTGAACCGATTTCAAAAATTCTTTCACAGATAGCTAGGAACCTACGCTATTCCATATTCCAAGAGCTGTCAAATCCCTTCAAAATCTGTCGTATTTTGACACATCTCGAACGTCAGATGAATCTCGATGAGCGCCAGAATTGGGGGCCAGCTGCTAATAGTAGTGCTTGCACTGTTGTCTTCCGGTGTAGAGAGCAAGGCAGCCGGTGCAATTACTGGCACAAGAGGTATTCCGTCTTAGCCCTCTAGGTTGGCAAGGCATCTGCGATCTCCTTGGTGTTGCGGGTGTCTATAGGCGGTGGTGATCGCTTATCATCAGGTGACCCACTTGCCTGTTTGTCTTCCTTGCAATAAAGAATTTACATACAGTATACTTACTTACATACATGCATGATGGGTTACACTAGAGTCTATCATGAACATAAAGTATTCATCTCTTTCGCACACATTTGTTTACGCGAATGAAAGAGCAGGTAAAGAAATCCATGAAAAGTAATAGTTACAATTCGAAGTCCGTTTTCAATTTAAATAATTGGAAACATTATCGTTTCGAAACTGGCCCGCTGGCCCCATATCAGTGTCATGATTGAATCGGCGCCCGCGCACCGTACGAATTGAGCTTCGCGATCTTTTCTTTATTTGCCACTTAAGGGCCCTTTTGCGGATAATAAACATTTATTTAGGAATTGGGTTATATTTGTTTTTTAGCAAGT
Source organism: Ditula angustiorana (assembly GCA_963691745.1). NCBI lineage: Eukaryota > Metazoa > Arthropoda > Insecta > Lepidoptera > Tortricidae > Ditula > Ditula angustiorana. Next base: position 1,471,054 of record OY829473.1, read on the forward strand.
ATCGCACCTTTAGAATTAAAGCGACCCATTTCTGAATTATACACGTCCCAAAATATCACCTTAATTAAAAGACATATGGTTTAATTTTGGGAAATGTCATATTCAGAATTGAGTCGCTTTAATTCTAAAGGTGCGGTATATCTTTATTGTACACTTAAAATATCTATTTTAACACTAACTGATAATCAATAAATATGTCCTAAAACATACTTGATCGTCTTACAACTTAATTTTAAATTAAACCGTAGTAGCAGAAGAGAGTGACGAGATCCCCTACCTTTCCCAAGATGCTAGTTGTAATTTTTCTTTAAGACAATTCTTCGGATCGCTGTTCCATCGAGACCGAGAACATTATAAATAGAGACCTGAGAGTCGAGTATCATGATTATTAATTAATAAACTCTGTGATTCATGTTCTTTATTTTTATGACGTCAATGTAAAATAGTTTTGGTATTAAGTACCGTCTAAACTGTCTCGTACGTCGTAAATATAAATTACAAAACTGAGTATTTATATTCATTAGTTTTTTCTAAATAATTAATGAATAATGTTCTCTGCACTCAGGGGTTTGGTTTCACGGAGTGAAAAGGTTTTGTTAAATTTTTCTTTACTGATTGTAATGACAGAGTAGTATGCAATTACTAATCTGTAAAAACATACAGTTAAAGTTTTTTTAATGAATTTTATTAAAAAATATTTATTCAAGTATGGTTAACAGAAAGATATATCTTCGCTCGTCTCACGAGAGGTCCCCTTAAGCTATCAGCGTCCGTGGTAACTCTTCTCAGCGTTTCTCGGAAGCGATCCGTTTAACCATGAATTTATTTTAATCGATACAAGCCGAGAAACTTTATCGTATTGTTCACGCGTGACGGACGGGCCCCGGGTAACTGTAGTTTCATTATTTTAGAGGATATTATCTTATCTTATGAGGATCGACCAGTAAAGGCACAACTGGAGTGCGATTTTTGAATCTCACCGGTGACTAAAGCTCACCAAAATGGCTTTTTCCAAAGAGATACCGCCATTTTGGTGAGCTTTGGTAACCTGGGGTGCAATTTTTGAATCTCAACAAGTGACTAGAGCTCACCAAAATGGCCGTTGTTCTTTTAATTATCGTGGCAATCTTTTTGTGAATTCCATATATTTTGACATAAAATGTAATGCAATTTTCAATGAGAAATAAAAATATCTAATCTAATCTAATCTATACGTTTAAGGTTGTCAGTTGCCCTTATATTATTATACGAGTTTATTCATTTATGTGTTTGTAAGGGCGTTCTCGAAATCATCACTAGCGATGCCAATGCGCGATTTTGAGGTGGTATATGTAGGTATATTACAACTCTAAAATGTGAAATGAATAATTAATAGATTCACTAGATACTCCACGAAACCAGTGCCGTACTCGTACAAGTTAGCTGCGTCTGTGCGACATATATATGTTCATGCAAAACCCACCCTCCTCTACTATACTGTTAGATTTAGATGATGCCTCGTACAGAGGCGAAACGCGCTTCGATCGTGTTGTTTAGACTTTAGTGGTGGTGGGTTTTTGCATGAACATATACATATATGTTCATGCAAAAACCCACCCTCCTCCGCTTCCACACGAAACAACATATATCACACAGACTCAACTATATATATATATATATATATATGTCGCACTGACGCAGCTAACACTGGTTTCGCGGAGTAGCGAGGTAATTTGTTCCAGTTTGTGAAATGAATCTCCAAAAAAAGGGCCACTCATATAATTTTAGTGGGCTTAAGTTCTTAATAGGCGTGCTCTGGTGTCCAGTTTCCATGCCGACTCCGCGACTGGCGGAGGTCAGTCGTAAAGGAAGCCGCCTTAAACGCCGCAATCAACGCTTCCTCGACAACTCACAGACCTACAAACGTACTACAATCATAGTATACAATCTTTTACATAAAGACGTCAATAGTCAAAGGGCAAACCGCTTTTGGTGGTGGTCTTTACGCGTCTACGGAACCACTCCTGTGTACGCGTAAAGTTCTCTCAGACCTACAATAGGCATGCCTTTTGACTATTGTTAAATCACCTATCTGTGCTGAAATAAATTGTCATTTGTTAAGCGATCGTAGCCGCCCGTACCCTTCGCGAGGACTACGACCAGCAAAAATAAAAGTCTTAAAAAAAAAAAAAAAAAAAAAGTATATCGGGATAAGGCATTAGTTAATACCGCATTCCTTTTTTTATGAAATAGGAAGGCAAAGCAAGTGGGTCACCTGAAGGTAAGTGATCACCACCGCCTATAGACACCTGCAACAACAGAGTGCAGATGCGTTGCCAACCCAGAGGGCTAATATAGAATACCTCTCGGAATTACACCGGCTGTCTTGTTCTCCACGCCGGAACACAACAGTGCAAGCATTGCTGCTTAGCGGTATTATCGAGCAAGATGGTGGTAGCAATCCGGACGGACTTTGCGCAAGGTCCTACCACCCGCATTGGATCATTTTCCCCCACCAGCCGTTAAATTTTGATAGACGTCCCGTACAAAATTTTTCGTCAGTTTGGGTCACTGTTAAAGACACCGGAGCATTGGAAAAACACGTTAGAATATTTTTTGAAAACCATATAACTTTAAATAAAATTTAAAAACAATTACGACCAGAGGGCACGCCAGTAACCTATATAATATAATGTTAAGTGTACCCAAGGTAAAGGTTACTGCAAATCGACAATAACAGTAATTCATATTATAAATCTCAGTCAGGCATCACGGCTCGCGAGGGAACAGCGGTCGGCGTTATGCAAGAGTTCGCATCGCCTACTTGGCTGACAATACAATACCATATAGGTAAAATACAATACAATACCTAACTCTTTATTGATCACCACAAAATACGAGGTATTCTTTAGCCCTCAAGGTTAGCAACACATTTGCACTTACCAGCACGTGACCCAATTTCTTATTCCTATTTTATAAAAAAAAACAGCATAAAAGATACCATTTAGAAACATTGCGAAGATGCAGAAAAGAAAGAAAGAAAGATAATATATTTATTTGACGCATTTATTTAAGGACAACGACATCAGATAAACTTAATAATAATAATAAAACTAGTTATTTTGGGCTGCATATGCCTATAGAAAAAATATCTTAAATACTTTTCTGTGTATAAATAATATATTACTAATTTAAAATAATCATCCTAAATATAAACTAACCATAAACTAAACATTAATATTAAAATTATAACTGAAATATATCAAATCAAATTTTTAGTTGATAATGTGACGGAATTGGAAAACGCAAGGTACGTAATACTGTGGTTGCGGGTTCGAGTCCTGCCATTTTCTTTGTGTTGTCCTTGCATCGCATTTAAATTTAATAATTTGCACTTTAAAGACTATAAACATGCATATTTATAAGACATTAAAACATTAATATTAGCACGTTACTTCGGTGACGTGTGACTTATTTTCGGGGTGTCCATCAACCAATTGTTAATCTCTCTCTATGCGAGTGTGTTATAAATTGTTTTAAACTTTCGCGATTTTCGCACATAAGTACTCATTATGTTTAACGGGATAATATATTGTTTATTTATTTACCTCGACGATTCGATTGTATTACAACTACAAGTATTACATCAAGTACAAGAATTACTTACTCTACGAGTATAAAAAAAATGGTTATCTACGCGGTATAAAGTTACAAACCATGCCTGCATGAACCCATTGCGCATAACGTTCCATAAGAACCCACACTTAATATTTTTAGCATCCCACTTTATATTCCCGGTTGGTTCACCTTGGTTCGACGCGGCATGACGCCGTCCTATTATCCTGCGGCGCTCGCTAGCCGGCGCGGGCGCAGTCGACCCGCTCAGCTGTCCAGGGGAGCCACATCTGACGCAACACATATGTGAGTAACATTTATCTTACTTGAATAACCTAGTGACAGTGGCCCTGACTACGAAGCTAGAGGTTTCGAGTTCGAATCCCGATAGGGACGAACATTTGTATGATGATTACGATGAATATGAACGAGAGGATCTCAAGGATCTTAACATAGAGGTTCTCTTGTGTTGTTCTAATGCTTGTAAACTGGGACATGCAACTTTTAATCCACTTGTAGCTCAGTTGACAGAGTCTTTGCATCAGAAACGTCTCAATTTGTTAAATTCAATTCAATTCAAAAACATTCATTTCAGATCATTAAATACCTCGTAGCTATCGCTAAGCGTTCGGACAGAGGTTCAATTATTCAACCTCACCAGGTGTAAAGATCACCAAAATGACCGAATCTCTGTGAAAAACAGCCATTATGCGAGCTTTAGTCACTCGGTGAGATTCAAAAATCTTCATCATCCTCTTATCATTAAGTGTAGTATGTATGTATGTATAAATTAACAAAAGAGATACAGTGATGTACAAAAGCGAGCTTATCCCTTTAAGGGAGTAATAATAGTAATAGTGTAATAATAGAAGCTAAGATCACTCATTATTATTTAAATATTTCGTGCTACTAAACAGAATAATGTGTATTCGTGGCACAAATTCAAACCACGAGCCAAATAATTTGGCTTTATTTATTTATTTAAACTTTATTGCACAAAAAATACAAAATGTACAAAAGGCGGACTTAATGCCTTAAGGCATTCTCTGCCAGTCAACCTTCGGGCATAAACAGAAAGGTTGTGGGCGGTGCGGATAGAGAACGAGTAATAGAAACACAATTCTTTGATGGCAATTCGGCCCTGCCTCGATGAGTTTGTGTCGTTTTTGTATAATATTCCGTATCTTTTTATAATTTAAGTAATTTTGAAATATAAAAAAACTCTTGTGTGTCTCCTAGCGTTTGAATATTTTTCGTCATAATTAATCATATAAACTGTTCAATTATTTGCGACGCATCTCCTCAGCAGAACGCTAGTAGAGCCAAATTTTAAACGAGCCAGGTACATGTGCAGAATACTTGCGAAATCTTGCGGATAGTAGGACCTTGTGCAAGGCCCGTCCGGATCGCTGCCACCATCTTGTTCGCTAATCCTGCCGCTAAGCAGCAGTGCTTGCACTGTTGCGTCGAGAGCAAGACAGCCGGTGCAATTACTGGCACAAGAAGTATTCCATCTTAACCCTCTGAGTTGGCAACGTATCTGCAATCTTCTTGGTGTTGCGGGTGTCTATAGGAGGTGGTGATCACTTACCATCAGGTGACCCACTTGCTTGTTTTCCTTCCTATTTCATTTAAAAAAAAATTTTGTTGCTATTTTTTAATCTAATGTGTTCCGGCGAAAAGAGCAGGACAACCGGTACATTAACTGGCACAAGAGGTATTCCATAGGGCTAACCCTCTGAGTTGGCAAGGCTGCTCTGTCTCCTACACTTTACCAGGCTCAGCCTATCTTTTTTTTAAATTAGTGACCAACTCTAAATTCTCTTTGTTCCTAGAACCAAAAAACCGGCAAAATGACGGTAAAGAAAAGACCCTCAGACTTGAACAGTCTGGAGCGGTTCAACATGTACTACAGGCCCAAGGAGGAGGTCATACCCACGGGGCAGAAGGTCAAAAGGTTCGTCTGGAACTCTAAGACGAGGGAATTCTGCGGCAGAACCGGAGGCAGCTGGTGTGAGTGCATTATAAAACTAACATTATTGTTAACAATGGCCTCTGATATCAGAAGGTCTGATTATTTAGTACCATGCGAGTCTCAGAACATAGAATTCTATGATCTGAGGTTCCATCTTGCTCGCTAATCCTGCCGCTAAGCAGCAGTGTTTGCGCTATTATGTTCCGGCGAGGAGAGCAAGACAGCCGGTGCAATTACTGGCACAAGAGGTATTCCATCTTAGCCCTCTGAGTTGGCAAGGCTGCAGTCTCGTTGGTGTTGTGGGTGGCTATGGACAGCGGTGATCACTTACCATCAGGTGACCCATTTGATCGTTTTCCTTTATATTTTATATAAAAGAAACTGTCATCTTGCAAATGCATACATTATTAGCAACATCATAACCCGCCTGCTATTGTTTTACTGCTATCAAATAGGCAGTCAACAGCACTAAGTCACGTAATACTTAATTGAAATCAACTAGTTTCTTAGTAACACTAACGATCCGTCTAGTCTTAACCGTCTGTTCCTTACCGTAACCGTAAGGTAAACTCCCTCCCACTTGCGCACGCGCACCGGAAGCCGCGACGGCCGCAATTGAGCCAATGAGATCATTGCTTCCTGCCGACTGCCGGCCGGACCAAGCCTGCACTGGAACTGTAGACTTTAGAAATATCGTTTAATGTGATAGATATTTAAATGTGGAACATCTTCATCTTCTTTTTCATCTTTTTCTTTTCTTTACATAGTTTAAAATAAAGTTGCTATGCGTTCCTGTCTGTCCTAAATCCTAATGGTGTATGTTCGGCCGCCTTCTCCTTCTACACCATCCAATGGGTTTTGATACAGTTTGTCATTTACATTTCTTTTACGGAAGGTTTTTAAGCCGGAACGGGTCGCTCGCTAGTACTATATGTACATAGCTAAAGAAAAAGTGCTGAAGCTACTCGTGTATTTGTATGGGCAACTACCAGAGTTTACTTTTCTGAACTCTTTCTATTAACCCACTACGGCGATACCTAAATGCGGTGCGGAGATACTTAAATGGTTTTCATATAAAAGAAACAATTTCATACGAAAACAATGTAAGAGAACAAATGAAAAAATTACCAAGTAATAGGTGGTAATTCTTTTTATGATACGGAAGATTTCCAAACGTTATACCAATGACATTAGCACATATTCTTTCGAAAAGTCTTATTATTATCATTCGTCTTGCAGCCAAGATATGCACGTTCTACTTCATCTTCTACGCCGCCCTGGCCATCCTGGTGGCTATCTGCATGTGGACCTTCCTCCAATTCCTGGATGCAAGACAACCCATGTGGCAGCTGGATGACAGCATCATTGGCACCAACCCCGGGCTGGGGTTCCGACCCACGCCGGGTGAGGTCGCCAGCAGCGTCATCTGGTACAAAGGGAACGACCCTGGTAGTCAAAAGTTCTGGATTGATGAGCTGAAAACGTTTTTAGAAGGTGAGTTTGAAACCCTCTGCGTAAACTAAATCCTTATTAACCCATCCTCTCAGACGATGGAAGTAATAAGTACATACAAACACCTGGAAGGTGCACCAGACCAAATAACGCGAACCGACAGAGATCCACTTTGAAGGAAGGTTTCTTTCTAATTTAGAAACCGTAATGAATATATCGGACTTAAATATATACAAGATATACAGATGGGAGCCAGTGAATTACACTTTCTTGTATGCAAGAGTTGTTGAAATGCGTTCGCTGTTGTTGAAACCAGATGCTTCCATCCTTCTATTGTACAGTCAAGGAATTAAATTTCCAACCCACCTAAGGTTCAATAGCATATAGCAAACTGTCACCATAAGAGCTATAGAGCAAGACGTTAGTTTGACATATCGACCTTAATGCATTGCGAATGTCAGACGCCATTTCAACGAAATGGGTAGGGAATTAAATTCCTTGACTGTACTTATTGCGTACTATGTTACGTGTAGTCTATGCTTTGGACTTTTAAGGAGAGAGCTTTAATATTGGAGAGGACATGTTACAAACATAAGCGAACCCCTCTGTTTCATCTTAACATTTGCTAATTGGATTCGATAATGGCACGTATCCAAATCCGGGGTGTTGGATTCTAATTACATCACAGTCCAATTCAGATTCCATTTTCAACGCCCCTTCATTTCTGCTATGATCGCTACTATTGACTTAATCAAAGAAGCCATTTTTGAGCTATAGTTGCATTTGTACCTGCACTTGTAATGTATTTTCCAATATCAAAATTACGAGAATCATTGAGCTATTTTTACGTAAGACAAAAAGAGCGAGATGTAGGTTATTGAACACGGATTTAACTTTACCAGTTTCCTACGACTTTTATGAATATAATACTTGTATAATTTCTTTTGTATGTGGTAGAAAATTGAACTGATATATCAGTAACGATTATTTCTAACAATTATAATGTACATATGTGTAAGTATTTGTTATCACCCCTACCCTCAAGTTTGATAGAAATTCCGCCTCTGCTCCAGAAAATTAATAGTTAAAGCCCTGTTTCACCACTCTCTGATAAGGTCCCAAAGTCCCAATATCATTATCTAACAGATATCTGTGATACCAACTCTGTTTGTGTCCATAGAATAAACAGAGATGACAACATAGATACCAGCAACTTATCAGAGAGTGGTAAAACAGACTCTAAGACTACTCTAATTTACATATTCAGACGTCTTGCGAAGGTCCAGGTCAACGGCTTAACTTGGTTTCGCGGTGTAGTAAGGTTATTTGCTCCTGTTTGTTAAGCCTATCTGTTGTTCCAGCGTACAAACATGACGGCAAGAAGGTCGGAGCAGGCCGCAACATCCATAACTGCGACTTCAATAAACCACTACCAGCCGGCAAGGTACGAGATTGCTTGTGAAAGAAAGAAACAGAGCATGTTTTTTTTGTCCCTTACCGCGTGCCGATTTTTACCAGCACAGATCTTCATGAAGTTTGCAAATTACATTTATTTGCTGTCCCTCTCGGCGACACACTTCGTTGCAGTCTTTAGCATTATTAGTCTAAGAGCAAACTCAATATTTCCTTCATGCTGGCAATCCAAGAGAATGTTAAGCCAGGCCATTCGTACAACAACCTGCAACTCGCTACAGTATGATCCTTATGTCTTAAGATAAATCTGTTGCCAGGTCTGCGATGTGGATATAAACGCGGCCGCTTGGTACCCCTGTGTGGAGTCGAACAGTTTCGCATACAACAAGTCGACACCCTGCGTCTTCCTTAAGTTGAACAAAATCTTCGGTTGGAAGCCTCACTTCTACAACAGCTCTGATGCGCTGCCAGCAGACATGCCCCACGACTTGATAGATCATATCAAAAATATGACGGCGTTTGATAAACAACATGTAAGTATGGTCTACTGGTGGATAAGCTATATGAACAGTTATGACGTGTTGCCAGAAAACAGGTGATGCAACATGTAAGAGTACATCAGTGGTCTTAACATGATCGACTCAGGTTTAATTTATCCCACCTTGCGTCTCTGTCAAACTAGTGTCATAAGAAAGTGACGCACATAGAGACAAATTAAAACCCTTTTGGTAAGAAATGCCATTTTCTACTTTTATCATACTTTCAGTGAGTCTTGATCGTAGCAAGCTAAGTTTTTGGTAGGGCATGTTCTGCCTTTGCCGAATTCTAAGTGAGACAAGATTGTAGCAAGTCAAATTCTTCGTAGATCATTTTCTGCCTGTGCCGGAGTTTCACTAGGTCATGGTTAGGGCCGGTATATTACAGCGTTTGATAAAAAAGTAAGAATGATCTATGGCTGGATTATAACTTCAAGGACAGTTGATGCAGAAGACAGGTGATGCGAATGTGTAACCATGATTATTCTGGTCATCACTGTAACAGGGGTTACGGAGGTCAGATGGCAGTTTCAGAATAAGTATCTAAACACTTAAGATCCTTGTCGTAGTAACGTATGAAATGAGAGTTGTTCGAATTTGTCAAGTTACTAGCAGCGACAAGGTACTAAAATGTTCAGCTACTTCTGAGGCCGACCGTACCTGCTTATGTAAAATTTTCAGATTATAAGTTAATGTGACTGACTGTTGTAATGGAGGTTTTAGGACACAGAAGAACAGGCACGTCGTTATAACCATCTTTCACGAGATCGAGGTGGTAACAGTTGGACTCCCTCTCGTGAAAGATGATTTTAACAATTAGCTTGATTGCCATCATCTCGCCAGGAGCAGGAGTACCAACAAGCAACAGCGAAAGAAGAAGATTAATAGCTTTGATTTCTTTTAAAATGACGCACCTGAAGTTCCCAATGAGGGTAAAATTGGTGTTCAGATCTATCGTCTCTAGCTACATTTAGGACAGCAAACTCGGACCATGGGTTATTTTATCGATTTAAGGCTATTTTAGCATATGCAGGAGGCACACAGGCTCTAAAGGGGATAACTCTTTAGTGTTATGGTAACGTTCCTAGTCATTGAGTGTGACCCACGAGTGTGTAAAAACGCGAAACAATGATGTCAACTACTGGTCCAAAAACTGTCTATTACTAGTAAGACAATGCCCTAGACATATCAAACACTTGAACGGTTACCAGTGTGTATTGAGGTGCGCATGTAGATGTGCACTTCAATATTATCTACTTAAAAACATGTAACAAAACTCTATGGCTCTAAATTTTCTGACATTCAGAAGTGCTTCTTGTAAACCTAATGTAATCTAAGTAAACATATTTTGACGTTAACTTCGATACTTTTTCCCCAGTTGAACATGGTGTGGGTGTCCTGCGAAGGCGAGAATCCCGCTGACCGCGAGAATATCGGCCCGATCCAGTACCTGCCTAACCGTGGGTTCCCAGGGTACTACTTCCCCTACACAAACCAGGACGGTTACCTGAGCCCCTTGGTCGCTGTGCACTTCATGAGGCCTAAGAGTAAGTTATTTTAGAGTACTAAGTATGTATTCCCTTCACTCATTCTCACTAGTTGCTTCAGCATTTCTCTTAACTTCATCAGTAGTACCATTTTATTCATTTTTGTCACTGATTTGGAACATAGTATGAGGAAATGCCGATACATAATATATCTAGTTTATGAACTGTGACAAAACCAAACGAAATTTTCTGTCTTTCACGAGGAGCCTTGTGAAATACATGTAAAATATATTAGTGATACGGAAACCTCTTAGCCACTTGGCGTGTATCATTTAGTACCTGGTACAAAAACCACCAGCCAGATGGTCGGACGATATCCGCAGCACGACAGTGCCAACCAGGACCAAGGTTGAAATGGAATTCAGTAGAAGCGAGGCATATGTTTAGCAGTGGATGCTTGAATCGCTTCTTCGAACGCTTTGAAATACATGTCCTGCCTTAAGATACTCCTTGGATTCAGATGAAGGTACAAATAGTTCTGTTCTTTGTTGCAGCTGGAATGCTTATCAACATCGAGTGTCGCGCCTGGTCGCACAACATCAAGTACGACAGGCATGAGGCCATGGGCTCCGTGCACATTGAGATTATGATCGAATAGACTTCAAACATCTCTAGATATATTATTTTGATCACGTTTTTCGTTATGGTTTGAAATAGAAATTCCTATGAAAACAATTGGTGAATTTGAGCCAGTCGAGAAAATTGCTCTAAAAGCCGGTAGTAAAAATTGTAATAAAATTCTGATAAAAACTAGTTTGCGAACTGGAGCCTGCTCCTATGAACAGACAAAGTTAATTTTATCAGAATTAGAAACATCCACTAATGCTGCGATTTTGCTCGATTGGCCCAAAGACTACCCATTTGCTAAAAGCAGATAGATGGTAGTAATAATACTAATGATTGAACCTTGTAATTTAACGTCATGTTTAAAATATTGTATTTGAGTAGCGAAAGTAATTCGAAGAATTGTAATACGAGTGCAGATCAGGATAGCTCATTACATTACAACCTTCCAACAAAAATGCTTAAATGGAGAATAGCTAGTTATTGGGGTTCCACCAGTTATTATTGTATTCTATACCAAAAGTATGTTGATAGCGATCAATGTTTTTGATGGCGTTTTATGTGGATGATTTGCTGTTAGTTTGTAGAGGCTTCGACAACTGCAGATGTGAAGCCACAACATTGTATTGAAATTAATGCAATGGTATAACCATGCCATGCATTGTCATCCTCATATCTTGTAGAGGAAGCAACAGATATGTGTACAGTCAAAAAGATAAAAAACCTAAACTATTCTCAGGAGAATGTGTACTTTTTGACTTCCTTCTGGTATTGACTGACCAATTATAAATTTTTAAAAATCTTAAGTATCCTCTCCCTTGGTTAAAGAAGGAAAGTAAAAAGGTGCCATTTTCCATTCAGCAGTCACCAAAGAAGAAAAGATCGTGATGATTATAATCAAGAAGAAGAATGAGAATGCTTGTTATGTAATTTGTGAAAGTGATGCAAATTACAGCCAGTCGAATGGATTTAAGATCAAAGTAGTGGTTTGCTTGACGAATCAGGTAATCAATTGTGAAATTATTTGGCAAACAGGAACAAACCTGACACGTGGCTTGAAACATCTGTATCTTCTAGTCCATAGAAATTTCTTTTGTGTAAAAAAGAATTTTCCTCGCCGAAACCAAATGCTGAGTGAGATTCATATTTGTAAATTATTGAATTAAATTTAGGTTCCAAATGTTGTATTTATTCTTTACTTTCTCCTTTTGCCTGAACTACAGAAGACTACAGAAGTACACAGGGAAGTGGAAAAACACTGATTCTAGAATTTTTGTATAATTATATTTATAATCTCTAAATATTTTCAAAATAGTTCTAGATACAATAAAAAGTTACAACAGCAACATCAAAAATACACGGAAAAAAATACATTGACCTCTTCTACGTTCTGATAATCTAAGTACTTAGGCACTGTGGCATAGGAAAAAAACTATGTTTAACTATTCTTCATTCCTGACAATAATTCATACTTATTTATTTTATTATTATTTAACTCAGTACAGTACTCACTCACTTTTCTATACAATATTTTCATAATGTTCATAATGTGTCCAAAACGTAATATGCCATACACTGCTCCATAAAATACAATATTTCGATAATGTTTAAATGTACAATTAATATCACTTACAAATTTAGGACTCTACTTCAGCGACGTGTAACCTAGTTTTGGGGTGTCCAACACATGTCGGCGGAAACTACGGAACAGGACTCCTTCGGCCAATATTCCTGCTTCATGAACGCCGATAGATGTTCGGATTACATTTTTTTCCGGCGGAAAATTCGTTGAAAGTGAACTCTCATTATAGAAAGATTCTAGAGCTTCTTAAGATAAGATATGAAGGATCATTCCCTTATAAACATTTAGAAGCATCACATTCCTTGACAGTGTTTCAGTAGTTCATAAGAAGATACGGAAACAATACAAGTAAAAACGAGAGAAAATGATGTCAACTACTGATACGTCAATGACGTGTGTCAAGCACTGGTTCCTTACTCTCGTATAATAAATAACTCTGAGAAATTACCTGGCTCAAACTGTAATTAACTTTTGTAAACCCAAAAAAAGTTTCGTCAAAAAATGTACTGCAATTTTGACCTTACGAACTTTATAAACCGAAAATACTTCAAACGCAGACTATAAAATATTTACTACTAAGATCAGTGCTTGCTACATCACATTTGAATTGCACACAACTACAAGGAGCACAGTTTTATAAATCAGAGACGTCACTGAGAAGATGACTAAACCTTAATATCAAACCATGGCTCAGAACCAGCTTAATTTGTAAAACAGTGAAAACCCCGTTGGAATTGGTTCATCGGAGCTACAGGAAAGACATGTCAGTGTAAGTCCACAGACAGAGGCTTTGAAACTTACAACACCTATCTTTGGTTTGCGTCAGTTTAAAAAAGACACTGTCAACAATACATTGAGAATTGTAATACCATACTGGTCTTGTACTCGTAACGCTAATGTACCTACATGTACTTCCTGTTCCTTATACACAAATGGCATAAAGTCTTACACAGATGATAGAAGGGGTAAATGGCAGAGTATAGAATACCCCTTTATTGGCAAGTCGTAATGCAAAGCGTCCAACTGCTAACCGTCCAAATCACTTCAAACGCATAACTCGAATACGCATATTGTCCAAGTCACATAACGTACAACACGCAAAGTATACAAAACGTAATAGACCAGTATGTATGCAATACCATAATAAATTATGTATCAAAAGTCAAAAACTTAATGCCAACTTCCCTATCTTCGATGTTTACTAGCTTATCAGTTACCGTCTCTGTAAAGTGCCCCCATAAGGCACACATAAATCTTAACCTACTGGCAGTGGTCAGTCAATCATGATCTCCAGGTGGGTGGAGCCGATGCGGTCTTTGAGGCTGTCGGTGTACTGGATGTTGCGAGCCCACGCGCGGCAGCGTATGTTGATGATCTGATGATCTGGAAAAATTGCGTATGTTAGTGAATATGGAAAAAAATATCCCGTTGGGGTAGTAATGATTTTTTAGTCAGCAGACAAAATTTTCTGTTGGTATAGGGAAACTAGGAAAAGGCTGATTTGGGATTTCTTTAGCTGACCAAAAATATTTTACTGCTAACAAAAACGTCAATATTTTGCCAAGCGTGGAGCCTATGAGCTATGAGTATTTAGCTAATGTAGTAACAGACATTAAATAACTCACATGTCAACATTCAGTCGACATGAATAAAATATGACAAGAGTTAAATATTTACAATAAGTCTATTATTTCCATGCAGAGCCTCTACCTCGTAACAGTATACGCATACTTACAAGTTGGGTTAAGGAGCTGCACTGCGACCAGGGGACTGAGGTATCCGGGAGTGTTGTCGTAGGGGAAGAAAGTCTCGTCTATCCCAGGGTACGGGTAGTAGCGCAGCGGACCGAGGGCTTCTGTATCTGCGGGCCGCTCGCCCATGCACGACAGCCACACCTTGCGTCGCTGTAACGTGACGTAACATGATCAAGGTTGGTCGGCAACATCGCTTTATCAGATTCATTTACTGGTTCAGGATATTGTTAGTAATGAATATACTGTCTTTATGTACTTAATCATCACCAGCTTATATACGTCCTACTGCTGAGCTCAAGCCTTCTGTCACAATGAAAGAGCTTGGGCCTAAGATCCCACCTGAGCCAGGTTGAATTGCAAGCTTTGCATATACCATTAAATTCCTTTGCAAGTGACAGTGGATTTCTTCACTACGGTTTCCTTTACTAAAAACTCATGGCAAATTAAAATGCAAATTACTAACATAAATAACAAAATCTGAGAGGCACAATCCTTAAGTTCTAGAGAAGTAGTAGTAGTTCAACTCATTGCTGAGGCTATAATGGCTTTTTTATGTGCCTTTATGAGTTTTAAATCCTTTCCCTTATGCGACGTTGCCTAGATGGTTGGCGAGAGAAAGCTCCATATGAAAATTAGAGAGATATGGTGCACTTTCTAACCCATTGTTTCAGTAGGTGTACGCTTTGCTTTAAGATCTTCGAGTAGAACGTTATCTTAACCAAGAAAACAAGCATACAAATTCTTTAAATTTAGGAACAGGGTGATAATAAAGAATGGTCATATGTTTTACTTTGTGTGTGGCCCACTTAAGGCTATTAAGTATGTGACTATGGTGAAATTACAAAGAAAATATCATTTCCTACCTCAGCGGTGGTAGAGGTCTGGTTGGCAATGTAGTCTTTTATGTCTGATGGCATATCAGATGGCAGGTCACCGGGGTCGTCATAAAAATCTGGGTTCCAGTTGTATATCTGTGAAATGTATGAAGTTATCGCATTGCTTTTAGAACAATACAGGCCCTGGCTTACTAGTTATGTACCGCCACCGACAGAACATGCTCATCATCATACTCCATTAGAGATGGGGAAGGTCTACCCCAAGGACCTTCACGATGGTCAGTCGTACGCTCTGAATCTCGCATCCTAAAGTTTCACGTCGTCAGTTCACCACAAGCCCTTGAACTAGGAAGTGTTATTGGTAACTTCAGTTTTTCTGCGGATCTATCCATTGCTGATTCGAACTGGCATAGCACTTTCCATTGCCCTTTGAATGACTTTGAGACTTTTTTTGAGACCATTGTAAGGAACCAAAGTACATACCATCTGACAAATCTCTTCCCATCATTCATTCATCTTTCTCATCTCTTTCATGGTTATCGGCAAGTAAAACTATTGATCTAACATACATACCCTATTTAGCTTGATGATAAGACAGGGAGTTTTGTTCTTGTACCCAAAGCCGTTTTCGGCGGAGCAGGACCCGAACCGTTTGGTGTCGAATGCGCAAACTTCAGCACGCGGAGGCTTAATTGTTCCACATTCCCGCTGGTTGACTCCTCCGTTGACTAACAAAGATTTGTTCTGGTAGGCTGTAAAACAAGATTGTTCTTTATTAACTCAGGCGAAAGAAGGGCTATGGAAGGTCTGAAGTAGTGTTGTACTGTTTTATGATAGAATTATTCATAACAAATTAACAGCGATTTGAATGACATAGCAGCAATTTCAATGGGGGATATTTCGGAGCAAAAATTTTTGTAACTTTGTATCGCTGTAACTTCTAAAATATTGTTTTGATTTTGTGTTCTTTGGACATAAATAATGTTTAATGGTTATCTTTATCTACAACAATGTTACACTTTTATGCCATTCTGTTTGTCAGTGGAATACCGTGTAGGCATTAATTAAGGAATGCTAGTTACTAGCAGTAACTTTATAGCTTACGTGCAAGAAACTCGTTTATGTTGTCAACGTATCTTTTGATCTGAGTGTCGTTGTCTGCCTGGTACCATATGAGGTTCCCCTCCTCGTAGAGAAGGGGTCTGTGGCCCATGCCGGGGTTGTCTCCTGTAAGAGAGAACAGTGATGTCTTAGTCTTTATTTACGTCGTGGTTATACAATCATGATATCAGCACAAAAATAATTTGAAAGCACTTCACGAAGCTACAAGCCGGAAGGCGCACCTGTGACCTAGGCTAGGACCTCCGCAATGAAACAAATTCCAACTTTATTAACACGCACATAAAGTCGGTATTACTTCATACACATTCGCCAGGAGGCTCGCGTCAAAATGAACGCGCCGACCACGTCCGCCTTCCCCCCACGACTCCCGGCAACACGTTAGGGTTGCGTGGCATTCGTTTCCAATTACACTGACAAGGCGAGGGCGAACGAGCGGGCTCGCGGCAATCCGACAACCTACTGCAATTTGCCTACACTGAGCGCCGTTTTGGTTCAAAGAGAGACTTCTGTACTTGTTATATTATTTATTCTGTGGCTGAATGAAGAAACGGCAAAAAGCGCTTGGATGATGACAATAAATATTTTAGTTCCTACAGGCTTACCGATGATAGAGTCAGCGAGTTGGAAGTAAGGCACCCGCTCGTCCATTGTAGCCAGCAGGCCGCACATGCAGAGGGAGAAGAAAATGATGATGCAGATGTACATAACCAGGTATATCAACCCGATGACTCCTGGAACAGAAGTTATTTATAGAATATAATACATATAAATTTATATAGTTGATGTGACTGGGCGAGTTGGTCAAGAGCAGCCTCGGCCAAGTTGATGACGTCCTGATGAGAGACCAAATTAGAAGTGCATGTATGAAGAGAGAAATGAGTGTGAAGGAAGCGAGGGAAGTATGCCTGGACCGGAGCAAATAGAAACTAGCGTGAATTTATAATAATAATATAAGCAGTGCCTTACTGTAGCACAGTTGCTATATCGTAGTACTACACTAATTAAAAGATTCAGGCGTTACTTTGCAGAGTTCCCTATCAACCAATTGGAACAAATTATCTCGCTAATCAAGTGAAATAAGTAGCAAGGTATTTTGTTCCAATTTGTAGTACCACACTTTATTCCGAATGGTATTGAGCGGTAGCCCCAGACGGCCATGACCACTTACCAGGGAGAGGGTGAGCTACCAGAAGGACGCTCGGCAAGGGGAATTTACTTAGCATGCCAAAGGGCGCTCCTATTGAGCCTAGCTCGAACTTTGAACGTTAAGAGAGATTTCCAAGCAATCTGAGTTTGAGTACCACACTTTTGTGAATACAGGCGAGAAGCTTGAAGCATGCAGGTTGCTACTGACTTTCATTCGGTGAGTGAGAGACCCGGAATCCTATTCGGGATCCGCGATTTCCTTAGCGTCACTGGTTCCCAGGGGAAGCGGTTATCACTTTCTATCAGGCGTCCGCATGCTCGGATTGCTCCTTTTTCAACCTCTTTATGAGCATCCGCTACATCGCGCGTAGGCCCTAAAGGCAGTTATATATTGGGACCACCTTGCCTGCTCCGATATATTTGATGCTCACTGTAAAACTAATAGCTACTCGTCACACACTGGTAACATAACATGCTAATGATAGGAATAAACATCTTTTTTTGTCATATTATTAGGATACAAAAAAGCCTTGTCCGCAGTTTAGCACGATAGTTGGCGACTCTTGGCGATAATTCTTATAATGGATCGCTGACGAGTACCGTTGTGTGCATTGCCAATTAACAAACGTGACCAAAATACTGGTAACCGAATCGGATATTTTCCAATTTATTTTGTGCTAAATAACTGAAAAAACATATATAGGTAATAAGACCAGTGGCCCTAATATGACCGGTCCAGTTTTAATTTATCCCTACTTGCATCTCTGTTAAACAAGAAAGGGACACTCATAGAGATAAACTCAGATACTTAAATTAAACTAAACCGATTGGTTTTCAGAGTTGTATACCTTAAAAAGAAAATAAGAACCCTTACAAGATCACTTCGTTGTCCGTCTGTCTCCATCAAGACCCTTTGTTCAGCAACACATGAAGGTATCAGCTTGAAATTAATACCAAATACTCAGATTAACAATCCCTTGGAACTGTAAAAAAATCCCGGAACCACCGAACAGGTATGAAGAGAAGGAGTGTGGAGGAAGCGATGGAGGTATGCCAGGACAGGAGATATGACAGGCGCTTTATGCTCTCTGCCCACCCCAAAGGCCTTCTTTATCTTCTTTATTATTATGTATGTCTTTCCCATTCACGGGACAATAGTGCCCCGGACCTTTGGGAGGCGTGCGCGGAGCCGAAGCCAACACGTAGAGGCCCTTTAGACAATTTAATGAAATGTGATGAGTACAACGGGCGGATGCTGTCCCTGCCCGCATCATAGGGACACGAGCAGAGTCAGCCCCCGCCAGGCGTATAGACTATTGTGGAAAGATGGGACCTAAACCGTACAAGACTATAGGGGGAAAACGATGGACTAATGACTGGGCTATTACGTGAGACATCCGGACGTCTGCCAAATAAAAGTGATCTTGGCAGATGGTGACTCGCCCTCCGCTAGATGGGCTCCCTTTAAAAGCGACATATAAAATGGCTCAGAGGCAACACCGGTGCGGAAGGCTAAGGGTAGAGAGGTGTCACTGGACTCTAAACTTATCGCCAACTCGCCACTTATGTTTCCACATCTACCCTCGAGCATACAGCTCTCGCGACTCCACTCTGACCGGCCGGCTAAGGCAAGCCAGAGGTGGGGACCTGTCCCTCGTCAGGCTTCACTCCTCCCGGCCGCGGGGCAAGGGAGAGGTGAGAGACAGGGGGGCTTCCCTTATTATTATTACATGGTATAAAACAAAGTCACTCATATCTTCGGCCACTTACTCCTCAAGCACGCAACGGATTTTGACACGGTTTTCACTTTCATTTAAAGATTTTTTTACGGAAGGTTTTTATGTATAGTCGACCAAGTAATTGCTTGAGCACTTTTGAACTTTACTCCTTTGTAATACGGTCGAAAAGTGGTCAAGCAATTTCTTGGTCGACTATACAACATACCCTGATTGTACTCGTGCAAAACCAGGGCAGATCGCTACTATAATAATAAAAATAACTTTTGCGGGTGGTAGGACCTTGTGCAAGGTCCGTCCGGATCGCTACCACCATCTTACTCGCTAATCCTGCCGCTAAGCTAAGTGCTTGCACTGTTGTATTCCGGTGTGGAGAGCAAGACAGCCGGTGCAATTATTGGCACAAGAGGTATTCCATCTTAGCCCTCTGGGTTGGCAACGCATCTGCAATCTCTTTGGTGTTGCGGGTATCTATAGGCGTTGGTGAGCTCTTACCATCAGGTGACCAACTTGCTTGTTTGCTTTCCTATTTTATAAAAAAAGCTCCATTCCTGCCTAAATTTGGCAAAGTGCTGACGTCGCCGGAGTGTAAACAGTCGATGGTGCTATTTCAGTGCTAGTAGTGGATCGATTCGTGCCAGTTTACAGAGCAGTTTATTGGTACACGCATACTTTAAGTGCGCTGTTACCATGGAGAGACATGGCTTTTACTGAATTAAAGAAACCAAATGCGGTTGTTAAGTTGTTTTGTTCAATTAACTCGCTTAGATGACTGGAATGTACGAAGTATTTTTATCACAGAATAGATAATCTTTTCTTAAGCGTCCATGCCTCAAAATGAAAGTGAAACTTTGCAAGGTCACTTCGTTCAAAGTCAAAGTCAAACTCAAAATGTTTTATTCAGATTAGGCTTACAGATAGCACTTAGGAATGTCAAAAAATTTACCACCGGTTCGGAAAAACCTCTGATAAGAAGATACCGGCAAGAAACTCAACGAGGTGTAATTTAAAAAAAAAATCTAAATTACAATGTTATTTTACATCTCAAATATAAAAAAAAATACAATTTAACACAGCAGGTGTACAATCTTTGGAGCCAGGGATCGCCAATACAAATCGGGATCATTTCCAAACATCCTTGTCCAATCCGTTGTCCGTCTGTCCGTTTGTCAAGACCGTTTTTCTCACTAACGCACGAAGGTATCAAGTTAAAATTAATATCAAATACTCCGGACTGTAATCCCCTAAGGCTGTGAAAAAAATCAAACTTCTAAGTCAACGCAATCCTAAGATACGACCGTTTATGCCGCATTTTAAAGACACTCGCAAAGGCATCAAAAACCTATAGGGTATTTCCCGTTGCCCTGGAACAAAGAAATTTGGCAAGATTCAACGTCTTATTCCACAATTTTTTATAAGATTACAAACTTATTTGCAGTTGGTAATTTAAACTGCCCCCGACCTGTGTTAGTATGGGGACAACTTCCAATGGCATAGTTAAGTTTCTACGTCAATCCAGTCTATCTTCTCGTTAGATAGAGCAATATTCGGCGCTTATTAAATTTGTACGGAACCCTCAGTGCGCAAGTCCGACTCGCACTTAGCCAGTTTTTTAAATCCATCCTTGTTTAGAATACATTCAACAGAGCTATGTTTGAGCTTTGGTTCAGCTCTGTTTAATTATAATTTTCGTACAGAAATATTACTCATTTAATCATTATGAATTGAAAATGAAAATGAAAATTTTATTTTGCAAGCAGGCCATATAGGCTCTCTTACATGTCTGAATCTACTAGCGCTTCCAAAAATGGAAGAATCTGCTGAGATGAAACGCCGCAAGAAACTCAGCAGTTTATCTTTTTTTTCTTCTCTTTTCTTCTCTTTTGTTGTTGCCTACCCCACTAAAGTTATATTTTAAGGCGGTTTGCCTTTACGTAAATAATTTCTGATACCGCTCAGCAGATATTTTTAAACAAATAAACAAACATACCGAACGAAAAACCATACGAAAGATGAGTGTATTATATAAATCATATCTCGGGTGTGAATAATTTATACAAATTTTTATTTAGAGATTCAATAACGTCCGTTCTCAATAGACGTGTATGAATCAACACGGCAAAATAACTGTGGGTTGGTAACTAAGTAGTGACGTAGTTACTTTATAACTTTTTTTATTAAATAGGAAGGCAAACAAGCAAGTGGGTCACCTGATGGTAACCCAAAGAAGAGTTTAGAAGACCAAAAAGTGCTACATTAGACTCCATTGCCAGGCGTGGTCTACTTCGCGAAGCTATTAGTTTTAATTTAGCAACGGTACATGTACAGCGTGCACACCTGAAACTGTCAAAATGCTTTGGTATGCGTCAAGGTAGTAAAACCTTTAAATTACATATTAAGGAAAACATAGATTATACTACCTTAATGTACACCAAAGGAGAGCATGCTAACAATTTAGTGCATACAGGGGTCTCGGTTGAAGATGAAACGGGTGGTAGAGCCTCGTGCAAGGTCCGTCCGGATCGCAAGGACCGTTAAATTAATAGTAATAAATACCACAGTATACAAATAAGCAGTAAGGAATCTACATACAAACGCTCGAAACCGGCGCACTCACACAGACGCACGCTCAATACGGCCGCTAAGGTTTTTTCGCGGTCACCCCGTCAGTCGAGACGGGTGAACGCCGCGCTTTGCGTTTATCGTTATTGCGTGCGCCCGAGACAATGCGCGATTTTAAAGATGCCACAAAAGTATTGCGTCGTAATATGGCTGCTTGAACTCGAGTTCTTCAAAACCGGAGCTTTAATTTTTTCTTACTTCTTAAAATGTTGTACTTTTTATAATTACCCAATTTTATTTGTAAACTCGTTTTTTCATTTCATTATTTGATCGTTATACAACCCAAATGAACGTTGTTATAAATAAAAATGATGTAACTTATCAATTTTACATAAATTTAAGAGGGCAACCCTAACGCTCCTCCGAAGCATATATAGGTATCTATCTCAACAAATAGGCTCAGTTTCTACACAGTATATAAATACAGCAGTAGCTGTATTTATATACTGTGTAGATACATTATCCATAAGTACTAAGTACCCGACCGACACGAGTAATAGGCGATAAAAGCTACGCTAATTTACTCGTCAGTCCATCACGCCTTTAGAGATACTGTGAGTAAAAACAATACGAATAACCTTAATTAAAGCCTAAATACCTATTTCGCACGCCCTGTCCTAAATCCACTGCCATATATTTTTCAACATACCCACATGTAAGCCGACCAAGTAATTGCTTGGCCACTTTTGAACCTTATCCCTTTGTAGTACGGTCGAAAAGTTTTCAAGCAATTTCTTGGTCGACTATACGATGGCAATTTATTGCTGACATGCGTTACACTTACCCATCTATCGACACTAATCTACACTAATATATTCTACACTAATGATTTCTTCCAATTAACTTCATTGACAATTTCACAAGCGAAGTCAATATTTAGTGTTTCACCATCGTTGCCTGAAATAAAGAATAAAAAAAACCAAAGTAAATTTCGACTACAAAAATTTTATTCTCGTCAGCTAACGGGCATTCATAAATGTCCAAGTTGAATGAGATAATTTGATTAAATTTCACATAGATGACAGCGCGGTTAGTTATACCAAATCAATACTGTAATGACCGTAAATACGAACACATTGAAAAATTCGCAGGGTATGGTAGTGGTAATGTGGCGAAACTGGCAAACGCAAGGTATTGCTGAGGTTGCAGGTTCGAGTCCTGCAATTCCTCTAATTTTTCTTTGTGTTGTCATTATACATATAGCATTTAAATTTAATTTGAAATAAATCAGTTTATTAAGTAATTTTCGCATTATGAAGTAATAGTTAATCGGTTATAAACACGATAATTAAATACTTTATAATAGGTATGGGATAGGGAAAACATCAGAAAATAAATATAAAATTGGAGTTAAAAAGGAAGGAAGGAAGTTATTCCACTTTCCTTCCTGATATAGTTTGCAAATATCGCTATGTTAACATCAAACCAACTCGAGGTCGGAACTATTTATGGAAGACGTAAAGTTTATGACATGACGTGAGCAAACGCTACCACATACTCAGAACTACCGACGAACTAACGTTTGGACATAATATTGAAGGGTGTGAAGTAAAATATGTATGTGCATACGTAGGCTGCTAAAAACATAACCCTTCCTTTTGGCTTTACCGTAGTCA
Source organism: Ditula angustiorana (assembly GCA_963691745.1). NCBI lineage: Eukaryota > Metazoa > Arthropoda > Insecta > Lepidoptera > Tortricidae > Ditula > Ditula angustiorana. Next base: position 1,494,549 of record OY829473.1, read on the forward strand.
GGCAATAAACTAGCGTATTATTGAGTAAAGACCACTGACCTATAAGTAATGGACTTCTAGTCAGTGTTTAAAAATGGCGTATCAAAGTAGGATAAAAAGTAGAATAAATCGATAATCGCTCGCGCTGTCAGTCTGTCGAACCGACGGCGCTGCTGTCCATACTATTATTTTGGAAAAAAACCTATTTGCAACGAAACTTAATAAATTATTATTTTATGCAGTTAGACGTAAAGTTGTAAATCCAATGACTATAAATGGTAAACTAATAATTTGCATTTGTAACATTGGCGTCAACCTGTATTCTTATGTCGGGCCGTTCTTCATGCATGCATTATAATATTATTGGTAAAGACCTATTGAGTAAAAATTTTTTACGCTTTATAAAAAAAACCTTCCTGCGTCTTTGTCAAACTAGTGTCAAAAAAGGACGTCCTTATCGATAAGCTCAGATAAATTCAAACATGACGGATCCAGCTTTCGAGTCAGGAGGTGGTCATATAGCCAAAGGTCAGTCAAGGCACAGAATAAATAATACTAACGCACAGAAACTTCTCTTTTACGACCGCGATTAAACGAATTCCAACATTATTAACACGCTCAAAAAGTTCGTATTACTTCATACACCATGCGCCAGGCGGCGCTAGTCAAAGGGAACGTGCCGCCCGTGCCCGCCTTCCACCCGCTACTCCCGGCGACACGTTAGGGTTGCGCACAATTCGTTTTCAATTACACTGACACGGGAGCGAGCGAGCGGGGGCGCGGCAAGCCGTCACCCTACTGCGATTTGCCAATGCCATAGGCAAGGCGGTCGAGCGTACCTACAGTGCGGAGTGGAACCCCCTTGGTCAAGGCTCATTAAAGGAGTAGAAAAATCATAGACCCCATGACCCCCCGTTAAATCCGCCAATGGGTCACTGGGTGGTGTTTTGTTAGGCCACAAACTTCTTACATTTTAGACTGGTCTTGGTGTATTAGTATTCTCCCAGCTTCCATATCGATTGTAGGCTCTTTAATCTCTCTGAATTGTACGACACAGAGCGGTCACACTGAAGAGGGATGTGTACCAAGGCTATAAAGCGCTCTTCAAGTCTGCATACAAATGTGGTAACTTCACTTTTTAAACCCGTTAGAACCTTAACCTTAGAACTAGGTTTCTAGGTATTGATTTTAGGTAATACTAGCGACCCGCCCTGGCAGACAGTAAAAGCCGTATCAAAATCCTTTGCGTGGTTTAGAAGAAGGCGGCCGAACTTACAGTGCAGTACCGACTTTATACTGTTTGATGGTAAGTAATGGTTTGACATTGGTTCCTTGGAAGTTAAGTCGACCTTTGGTTTGGGCCACTACTTGTGTGGATACCCTGGCACCGACCCATCTTCCAAGCACCAAAAACAATGCTGGCTCTGCCACAGCCTCAGTGGAAGACCTTGACCTTGAAGCCTTGGTGACAGCTGTATATTTGAGGCGTTTGCGGTCGAAACTTTGGGGCCCCGGGGGCCAAATGCGCACCGTCTATACAAAGACTTATCGGCGCATTATAGAGGCCTCCCGTGACCAGAAGGCTGGGCAATACTTTGCCCAAAGAATCAGCATTGGCATCCAACGTGACAATGCTGCCGGCCTTCTGGGCACCCTCCCTATTGGCGGCGATTTGGGACAAATTTTTTACCTTTAAGTTTAGAATAAGATTTTATTTATTATTTTCTTATGTTTTCCCGACTTGTAGACATTGAAATAAAACAATTTATACGGTTTATATCGCGTGTATTGTAACGAATCTAATTCCCGACGTTTCGAGCCCTTTACAGTTCCCATGTTCACGGGCAGACTGACAATTTTTTTATTTTTTTTTTTTTTAATTTTATTGTTTTTTCTTAATTTAGAATTTCATTAAATAACGATATCGATTCCTTTATGCTATGTAAAGATTCTCCATAGATTTGACTAACTTCACAGCGATATCCTATTAGATGTGATACTACCCCAGACGAGGCTATTCCAGGCAAGTGGAAGCGGTACCACTTTTAATTGTCTAGAATCTAGACTAGCTTGCGGGCGGTAAGACCTTGTGTAGGGTCCGTTCGGATCGCTACCACCATCTCGCTCGCTAATCTTGCCGCTAAGCAGCAGTAGTTTCACTGTCGTATTCCGGCGTGGAGAATGAGACAGCCGGTGCAATTACTGTCACAAGCGGTATTCCATCTTAGCCCTTGGCTGGCAACGCATCTGCAATCTCTTTGGTGTTGCGGGAGTCTATAGGCGGTGGTGATCACTTACCATCAGATGACCCGCTAGCTCGTTTGTCTTCCATTGTTGTATAAAAAAAATATTAAAAGGTACTAACCCCACCGCTTCCCCGTCCGGCCTAAGAAGGTCCTTTCCTCGGGGTTCCATATCGCGTACTTTATGCGCTGCAGCAGCGGCCGCTGAATGGGCCGGCGGCAGTAGTCGGCGACGCCGTTATGCTTCTCAGCACCCATCGCGGCGAGCTGACGCGGCCAGACTGGCCAGACCGATCAGACTGACCAGCCACAGTTTACTGCGCACGGTCACGAAGTGTGTTGCCAAGTCAAGGTAACGAAAAATTGGCTAAATTTTTTTAAAAATGGCCAGGTGTACAATTTTTAAATCTCACCAGGTGACTAGTGGTAGTGGTCACCAAAATGGTCGAATCTCTATGAAAAACGGCTATTTTGGCGAGCTTTAGTCACCCGGTGAGATTCAAAAATCGCACTCCTGATATGAACAAAATGTACCCTAGAAAGGACCTCGGAACAGCTAAAACATTTTTATAATAAGGTGGTTGTCGCTTTTAGACGGAAACACCGATATCGATCTTGTATTAGTTAAAGAAAATCAACAAATAATTGCTACTGCTGTTACACTCGTAAAGCTGATTTTAAAGAGAAACATCATACAAGAGTTGCCGCAAACGTAACTACTTTTTTATTAAATCATTGAAACAAATTTTACCCAAGAAATTATTAAGTTAATGGCTAAATAACTCCATAAAGTGGCAGATTTGGCTAAAAGGGGCCAGTTTGGCAACACTGTCGCGGGGAGACTGGCCGGTTATTTTACTGCGCGCGGTCACGAGCAGACTGGCTACGATCATACAGTTTACTGTACTTCGAGACTGCTGTACAGACTTTTTTTGAGACGGGCTAGCCCTTTTTTGAAGAAGATTGTGGCTACAAGCGCCAAGCCTCTGTGAGGACTGAAGGCAGAAGTGCAATAAAAAAGTGGAACCCAACCATGCGACTATGTCAAAATGACGTTATAAATCAAATCGTAAGAAGTCTCTTAGAAATTCATTTATTATTTGAATTAGACACAGTTCTATGGCGGATCAGACTTCAATTTTGTTGATAGTACCATTATTCTGCCTTATAAGCGATTAGTTTCAGACCGAAATGACTATATTTATATGTCATATACCTACCGAAGAAATTGTTCAAAATCAAAATCAAAGTATTGTATTGTATAACTGTAGGTAGAATAGAAATAGATGTTAATAGTATTTTATGCAACTGTTGCATAATGAGGGGTCTTAAAACACGAGTGTGGTTTTATGAAACGAGCGTCAGCGAGTTTCATAATAGGATCACACGAGTGTTTTAAGACCTAATTATGTACAGTTGCATACATTACTTTATCTACACACATATCATAAGTACTCTATGATGGGTTCAGAAGCCATTGGGCAATAACCTGCATTGCTACTAGCTACTAGTGCTAGGTACCTATTAAAATTCTATAGACTGTACACATTAAAATAATGTAATAAGTAATGAATTTGAACAAATAAAGAAACAAATTAGAAAAAACCTCATAATAATATTGGTTGTTATAATGCTGGTCATTTCCTACGGTTTCTGAACGCATTATAGAGCATTTATGATATATGTGTAGATAAAACAATATTATTCGCTACAGCCTACCATAACATGGTGTACAATATTTGTCTTATATGTATTAGTATCACAATAAGTATCTTATTCACATGTTCTCTATCTCTATGTATCTAAGATTAAAATAGTTAACCATGACCGACAAAACCTAATTTCTTTGACAAATTAATGTTTAGATCGTTGTTATCAAGCCAGTCTATAATATTGCTAAGTGTGCTGTTTATGTTATTTTCAAACTGATCTGGTGTTTTACATATTACTATTGCAGTGCATTGTTAACCGACTTCAAAAAAAGGTGGAGGCACTAAGTTCGTCAGGACCTTTCTATTTTAGTTTTTATTTCACTCTTATTCCGATAAATACAGAGACTAAATACAAATACCAGTAATGGTCCAAACTGGTAACATACTTATTTCAACCTCATAGTCATATATCCAGTCTGTCCGCCCTACTCTTTGCCGAACCGCCCAGAACCGCCCGCGACTGGCGCCCGCCCTCGCCCAGCTTTCCAATTAGAAAACCACACCACCTCGAGACAGCCTCGGTCCATCACACAAGGGCATGCCGGCGGCGCTGTCTGGAACCAGTTATCACTGGATATAACCGGACCGAACTAGTTACTTATTAAGTAAATACTTTTGTTTGACAAATTGGAGAAAAATATCAATTTTATAATGATATATATAGTATATCAGTTCGAAATGAAATTGCTACTTAATTGATACGAATCCTTATAAAACCATTACGAAACTAATATATTGCTTTTTTATAATCTCATTATCACTTACACTCTGACTACACACATAAATTAAAATAACTAAGTACCTATTTTAATTTATTATGTAAACGTTTTTGTTATCTTTTAATCTAGGTTATATTGACGCTTCTTTTGATGTCGGAAATAAATAAAAAAACACAAAATAATTAAAAACAGGGCCAATAAAAAAAGTTTGGGCAATTTAGAAACTAATCAATCAGATAATAGTTATTGTTTTACCTTGCTAATATTTAATTTTTAAGGGTTTTTTGTTTAGTTTATTGCAAAGTTAGTTTTAGCACTAAAATAATACAGGGTGTGTTGGTTTTTGTTGTCAGCTAAGGGCGGAAAAAGTGTACTTACGTCAGTCACTTAGGTTAAGTGATTAATTACCTACTGATAGGTTGAAAGCTTTTTAGCTTTTGTATAATGTTGTAAGTAGCCATTTATCCAGGGACAGTTAACTGGGTTCGGCTGTTGACGTGTATCAAGAAATTGCGTTATCGCTTTCCTATGTATTACCACAGAATAAATAATAGTACTAACGTACAGAAACTTCTCATTTAAGACCGCGATTAAACGAATTCCAACTTTACTCACACGCTTAAAAAGTTCGTATTACTTCTTACACCATGCGCCAGGTGGCGTGAGTCAAAAAGAACGCGCCGCTCGAGCCCGCCTTCCCCCCGCTACTCTCGGCGACACGCTAGGGTTGCGCGGCATTCGTTTTCAATTACACTGACACGGCGGGGGCGAGCGAGCGAGCGCGCGGCAAACCGACAGCCTACTTCGATTTGCCTATGCCATAGGCAACGCGGTCGAGCGTGCCTACAATGCGGAGTGGAACCCCCTTGGTATTACGAGGCAATAAAATTTAAAAGTGGTTACGTCTTTTCAAAAAATCAACTAGAGAAAATTAAGTAACGGCAGAACTTGATTATTCTTTGGAGAAAGGCAAGTGAGTAAATAAGAAAGTGAATTGTCAATCTGTGGTGTGTTTTTTGAATATACCTACCTATAACATATATAAATAAATATCTCAGGACAACTCACACCAATTGACCTAGTCCCAAACTAAGTAAACCTTGTTTTATGGGTACTAGACAACGGATATACATACTTAAATAGATAGATACATACTTAAATACATATAACATCCAAGACTCGGGTACAAATATTCATATTCATCATACAAACATTTGCCCCTACCGGGAATCGAACCTGGAACCTATAGCTTCATAGTCACGGTCACTAACCACTAGGCTATCCGGTCTATCCGGGCTATCCGATCCGGTCCGGTATATATATATTTTCAGTTTTGATCAAAGCACCTAAATTAATAAATAAAAAAAAATGTTTATTTTTTATTATTTTACTCATAAGGTTTTATTTGAGGGTTTATGCAAAACCATAATTTGAGTAAGTACGTAAGTAATACTACTGATAAAGGAGTTTTAACTTAGGCACTTATAGTTTACTCTAAGGGTAAATAAAATAGATTTGCACATTATAACCCAGACAGTAATAGTATTTTATGCAACTGTTGCATAATGAGGGGTCTTAAAACACGAGTGTGGTTTTATGAAACGAGCGTCAGCGAGTTTCATAATAGGATCACACGAGTGTTTTAAGACCTAATTATGTACAGTTGCATACATTACTTTATCTACACACATATCATAAGTACTCTTTGATGGGTTCAGAAGCCTTAGGGCAATGACCTGCATTGCTACTATCTACTAGTGCTAGGTACCTATTAAATATGCATAGACTGTACGCATTAAAATAATGTAATAAAAAATGAATTTGAACAAATATAGAAACAAATTAGAAAAATTCTCTTAAAAATATTGGTTGTTATAATGCTGGTCATTGCCTACGGTTTCTGAACGCATTATAGAGCATTTATGATATATGTGTAGATAAATGTTTTTAAAGGCACGAGTTTTTCGTAAAATCTTTAGGATTACTTTAAGTTCTTAGAATTCCTGTTGCGTTTTGTACTCTCACTGATTGCTCCCGGAGTGCGATTTTAAATCTCACCGGGTGACTAAAACTCACCAAAATAGCCGTTTTTCATGGAGATTCGGCCATTTTGGTGAGCTCTAGTCACCTGGTGAGATTCAAAAATTGCACCCCAATAAGGGGCAGTGTTTGGAATTTCTATGTCACTGTCACCTCCTGTTTGAATTGTGTCACTATTGAAAATCTGGGTGCGGTGCCCCCGCCAAGTCGAGCAAAAAAACAGCACGGCCGTACCATCCTTTTCTCGAAGCAGTTCCGGCCATTTTCGACCCCCTATAACTTCGTTGTGGATTAAACTAGAAGCCTGTATTTTCAGTAACCCAGCAGGCATTGTATAAACACGGTATATTTCATATTTCATTCAAATTGAACCAGTAGTTTAAGAATTATAATTAGTCAAAGTTTCTTAATTTGTCACTCACTGACGACTCATATATTTTTCCAAGAGCAGGGCTTATTTGATTTTATTTTTAACAGGGATAGTGTAGCTTTCTATTACTGAAAGAATTTTCGGAATCGGTTCAGTAGTTCCCGAGATTACCCCTACATACAAACAAACAAAGATTACCTCTTTATTATATTAGTGTAGATAATACTGAGAGAAATTATTGTGGTTTCATTTCAAAAAATCCAGAAACTAAACTGACATTTTAATCTTTTTTTTTGACATTTCCTATTTTAGTAATTATAGTGACTAGCCCAGGCTCGGGTACAATTGGGATGTAATATATAGTCGACCAAGAAATTGCTTGACCACTTTTCGACCGTATTACAACTGTATAGGTTCAAAAGTGGACAAGCAATTACTTGGTCGCCTATACATAAAAATAAATGCTGACGGTGAAAACTGTATCAAAATCAGTTAGAGCGTTTAGAAGGAGTAGGCCGACATAGAGATGAGGACTGACAGGAACGGAAAGCGACTTTGTTTCATACTTGTAAAGATAAAAAATTGTTTCCCATATTGATTTAATCTCCGCATTAAAAAACACACCACGATACTAGTATAGTGGACCAAGTAATCGCTTGACCAGTTTTAACTCTTACCCCTTTTGTAATAAGATCGAAATGTGGTCAAACAATTTCTTAGTCGCCTATACATAGTGTTAGATGGAGACGCACACCGACGTCGCTGCACGCACACAGGCAGCGCCCAGCGGCGTGGTGGGAGCTGGCTCGGAGAAGACTCGTCCACTTGCCCGGCGGCCGCGCAACGCGTCACCCGCACATATTGAGTTCGGATATTGTCACGTGATCGAGAAATAAATATCTTGTACCGGCATCGTTTTAATTTAATTCTAGTTGCTTTTATAATACGTACGAACGTCTCATCTCTCCAAGAAAACACTAAACCTGTACTTTTAAGTACTTTATTTTATAAAATAAGCACAATTATTTACAATTCTAATTACAAAATTCTTTGTACTAACACAGGCACAATATCACCGAAGAATCTAGAAGGTAGGTTTCTAGTACTTACTCAATACATTAAATATCAACTTAGCATAATCAAAAAAAACTCAATTTCTCATCAGTTTTACCAAAAGCTTAAGTCATAGTTAATTATGTTCAAATCACGAATACTGTATGATTAAACCAATTATTACAGATAAATACATACATGGACATTCAGTTAATAAAAAAGATTTGTTGCTAAGGGTGCTAATATGCAGAAAATAAATGCCTGAAATATTTCAAGAAAATATTAGGTTTCTTTATTTATTTATTTAAATATCTGTCAACACCTTCACAGCGAAAGCGAACCAATCCGATGTCACGATTCTTACTCATGCTAAAAAAAACAAATATAGAGCGGACATATGTCATTGGTAGTCAATATGTGGCGCGAATCTGTAGTTAGAGGACTTAGGCTGCTTTTCCACCAGAGATGTGCGAGGATGCGTAGCGAGGGATGTGTTTGTAAGAACCAATAGAATCGCTTCATTTACCTCGCCTCGGCCAGCATAGCTTTGATGAAAACGGCTCATTGGTTCTTTACCAACACATCCCTCGCTACGCATCCTCGCACATCTCTGGTGGAAACCCAGCCTTAGAGTTCAACTTGTCGCAAGTAAATTAGTAGTTGGCGGTCAAAATGTAGTATTGACATTGACATATTCGTCATTGGTAGCCGCTATGTAGTACGAATATATCCGTAATTAGCGGTCACATCCATAGTTGGCTGTCAACTGGCGCTGTAAAGGATGTCTTTAGTACTTCGTGTCCTTGCCATCGATGCGCATGAGCACTCTGACGTAGCCAGAAGCCTCTTTGATGCTCTTGTTGTAGATCACGTTCTTGGCCAGCACACGGCAACGGATTACCGTGTTGATATTAGCTAAAAGTATAATAAAAAACGATAACATTAAATACTCGCTAATTGCTCGCTAATCCTGCCACAAAGCAGCAGTGCTTGCACTGTTGTGTTCCGGCGTGGAGAGTAAGACAGCCGGTGTAATTACTGGTACAAGAGGTATTTCATCTTAGCCCAGGTTGGCAACGCATCTGCAATCTCTTTGGTGTCTATAGGCTGTGGTGATCGCTTATGATCAGGTGACCCACTTACTTGTTTGCCTTCCTATTTAATAAAAAAAAATACAATTCATAAACGCCGCGCAAACTTATGTTAGTTAACAGCGTTAAGTCTTTATCTGTCGATGCTCGTTTGCCTCGCTTACTCGCAAAAAATACTGTACAAACATTTGGGTTTTACGGGAATCCAACCGGCAACCGCTTCGTAACCACTAGGTATTCATCGACAAAAGCAGAGCCTGATTTAGAGTTTGGACAGCCCTATGCTAACTTTGAATGAATATATATGTATGCTAATTAGCCTGTCGGTAAATCAAGTCCAGAGGTGCAATTTTTAAATCTACGGCCATTTTTGTGAGCTTTAGTTACCCGATGAGGTTCAAATGCAAATTTTGAATCTCACCAGGTGACTAAAGCTCACCAAAATGGCTGCATTTCTATAAAACACGGCCATTTTTGTGAGCTTTAGTCACCCAGTGAGATTCAAAAATAGCACTCCTGGACAAAAGTAAAGGTCTAACAGTACCTTGCGGAGTCAGTTTAACTGCCAGAATGGGGTTCTTGTGGGTTTCTCCGGTCCGGAACGGCTGGAAGCCGGGCAACGAGCGCCCCCATGGGTATTCTATCACAGTGGTGTTCCTGGATTCGTCGAAACACCACACCCACAGTTGAAAGCGCTGGAACAATCAGCGTGGCATAAGTATCGATAGTTGACCTTGAAAAATAATCACAATATCAATAGGCCTCTTATTACTACTATTGTCGATAATATTGACACTATTTCACCAAACAATCGATACCATCGATAGTATCAATATAATATTATCGACAATAGTACAGGCCTATCAATATTGTGACTATTTTTCAAAGTCACGGTATTATTGGTAACACTATCGATAGTCGATTTATTACACTGCAACACCAGCAATTAATCCATACGAATAGCTACTTAAAAATGCAAAAATAATAATGCTACCAATTAAATTTAATTAAAAAGGCAAATCATTTTATTACATAGTCTGTCTTACAAAGTTTACGTAACAATGCTAACAAAACTATTGAAGTTTAATTTATTGAAATTTAATTTGTTTATTAAGGTCGCCATGACACGTCCCGCAGTCCAAATTCCAAAATGTCCAAAAGCCCAAACCACTTTACAGTGTTGATGCATCCATTTGGAGTACTTCAATAATCAATTAGTGACGTCAAACTGTCGATAGTCCCGTTTGTAAACCCGATAACAATGCATTATTATGGCACCGTCAGAAAATAAACACAGTGTTAAAAATTACATTAAACAAAAAGAGATATCTTTTTGTTTTAATCACCTCTTCCTTGTTTAGACTTTTGATGTGTTCGACCAGATCTGCGGGGAAGTTTCCCGGCAAGTCGTTAACATCATTGTAGTACTCTGGCTCCCAATCTAGGATCTGAAAAAAGAAGGTATACACACTTATAATCGATCATCCATATGTTTAACTGTTTAATGGCCCTAAACTTGATGACTCAAAGGTATGAATAGTCGACCAAGTAATTGCTTTGTCATTTTTGAACCTTATTCCCTTGTAATATGATCGAAAAGTGGTTAAGTAATTTCTTGGTCGACTATACATGTACTCGTATGTATGTAAATTCTTTATTGTACAAAAAACATAAAAGACAAAAAGATATACAGTGATGTACAAAGGCAAACTTCTGTCATTAAGGGATCTGTAAGGGATCTCTTCCAGTTAACCTTTGAGTGTGTAAAAGGAGTATCATACTATCGAAAGTATCATCAATGATTGTCTACCTAAATAGCGTCATAATAACACATCACATTTCAGTAAATTGTCTAAAGGGCCTCTACGTGTTGGCTTCGGCTCCGCGCACGCCTCCCAAATACCGGGACACTATTGTCTCGTGAATGGGAACGACATACAAATAATAAATATAAATAATTTGAGCTTAGTCGTTTGAAATTCAACTGACTGTCCGATTAATGAAAACTTTATTAAAATTATCTATACTGTGAGTGTGATTGCAAGTAGGCTAGATTGTCCTATTGCGAGGCACTGGGTGAGCCTCCATGTTGGGCAAATAGAAGTGGGTTAAAGTGTCGACGAAATTTTATTTTAACTTAATTTTTAATTTATAATTCGGATTTTAATTTTATTGTAATTTAATTTAATTCAATGTGAAGATTTGTTTAATTATTGTTATATTTCTTTTTATTCAATTTCTATTACTGACATTACGCGAAAATTATTTAGTTTCGGTTGTTATTAATTATTTTTATTTGACTCGACATTTTAAGCTGCCTTATTATAATTTAATTTAATTTATTATATTATCATAATATTTAGCTTTAAGTCACTTACTAACACATGGATCTTGTTATCTGTCGGATTAAATAAATGAAATGAAATATACTGCAATTGTATATTAATAAAAAATTTAATAGGTGTCATACAATACAATTTATACAATCCTTAACATATTTATAACGTTATTGGGACTTTACCGCGATAAAAGTATATTGTTGATTTACCTCGACGTTTCGGCCATGTTTCAATGGCCGCGGTCACGAGTAGACCAGTCTACTATAAATATGTGTGAAAATCGCAAAAGTTTAAAACAATCCTTAACATAACGACAGTGGAAATCTCAAATGTCGTAAGGGACATTAGTGGACATGTCTTTTACGATAATTGAGATTTCCACTGTCGTTAAGCGTGTTTAATTGTATTAAACTAACGTTTTTACCCGACTACGGCAAAGCCAAAAGGAAGGGTTATGTTTTTCTATATACCTAAAAACGACAATATACCTACTTACTAGTCAACCACAACTCAGAAATTATTAACAATTCATGGTTAAATACCGATAAGCTCCGTAATAACCGTTTACTTTAATAAAATGTAATGTTCATTATCCTTTATGACAATTGTAATTATCGGCGAACAATAATCCATTTGCTTTATAATATAAAATATCTACAGGGTTATGGCTACGTACAGTCAAAGAATTTAATTTCCAACCCACCTAAGGTTCAATATCATATAGCAAACTGTCACCATAAGAGCTAACTAAAGCAAGACGTTGGTTTGACATATCGACCTTAAGTCATTGCGAATGTCTGACGACATTTCAACGAAATGGGTAGGGAATTAAATTCTTTGACTTTTCTAAAGGCGTGCACCCGCTCCGTGCGTCTGCGCAGCTTAGCGGAGGCCCTTAAACTTCCATTGGCGTAAAGCACAAGCGATTACAGCGTGCTTTACGTTTGAAGTTTAAGGTACCTATCGATTAGGCTGCATTTCCACCAGAGATGTGCGAGGATGCGTAGCGAGGGATGTGTTTGTAAAGAACCAATGAGCCGTTTCCACTAGAGCTGTGCTGAGCGAGGAGAGGTAAATGAAGCAATTCTATTGGTTCTTACAAACACATCCCTCGCTACCCATCCTCGCACATCTCTGGTGGAAACGCAGCCTTATGCTGAGATGATAATGGTACAAATTTCAAGTGTGTTCAAATAAGTTTTTATGTACCCACCCTGTTCAACTTGACGAAGATGCAAGGCGTATCGGGATACCCGAAGTTGTCGGCGCGCACGCACTCCGTCCTGTCTTTATAGAGAGTGTCGTTTTCATATCCTGAAAAAAAATCCGAGGAACTGAGAATTGCCTTTTTTTGAAGTCTATTAAAAAGTTTAAAAACAAAGTGATATTAATTAGAAAATAATATACAATTACATTTAAATAAACACCGTTTGTGCCGCAACAACAACCAAATTAGATAAAACACAAGACTACTAAAATAGTGTTAAGTAATCTGTGACAGTACCAGGGGGATTCCTCTCCACACTGTAGGTACGCTCGACTGGCTTGCCTATGGCATAGGCAAATCGCAGTAGGTTGTCAGCTTGCCGCGTGCTCGCTCGCTCGCCCCCGCCGTGTCAGTGTAATTGAAAACGAATGTCGCGCAACCCTAGCGTGTCGCCTGGAGTAGCGGGGAGAAGGCGGGCGCGGGCGGCGCATTCCTTTTGACTTGCGCCGCCTGGCGCATGGTGTATGAAGTAAGTAAAACGAACTTTTGGGCGTGTGAATAAAGTTGGAATTGGTTTAATCGCGGTCGTAAAAAGAAGTTTCTGTACGTTATTTATTCTGTGACCGTACCCGTACTACATGTCATGTTAATATAATAACATATTTTAAGGAAAAGAGACGAATCTTTGGTCACAAAATTATTCAAAAGTATATTATTTTATTTAGTAACGTAGCCATCCCAATGCTTGACATACGTAGGGCATTGTTTGTACCAGTAATTGAAATCATTGTTTCTCGTTTCTACTTCTGTTTCCGTATCTTCTGTTCCGTACCTTATATTTTTTTGGGAATTTCATATACTTTGAATTAAAATGATAATGACAACACAAAGAAAAATTAGGGTAATGGCAGGACTCGAACCTGCAACATCAGCATTCCGTGCCTTGCATTTGCCAGTTTCGCCACATTACAAAACATTCGCAGGGTATGGTAGTTGGTAACATGGAGAAACTGGCAAACGCAAGGCACGGAATACTGATGTTGCAGGTTCAAGTCCTGCCATTACCCTAATTTTCCTTTGTGTTGTCATTATCATTTAAATTTATTTGAATGTTTAACAAAAATAAAATAAAAAAAATCTGAAGAAAATTTCGATTACAAAAAAAAATACATATTCTTTTCTTAACAAAAATCTTAACAACACCATGATATCTTGTTTGTTAGTTTCCATGATACGTGTTAATTATAGCTATTAGTATGATTTATGTCAAAACAGTGATCCTTGTTCAAAGGCGACACTTTGTTGTTATACAATAGTATTTTATGCAACTGTTGCATAATGAGGGGTCTTAAAACACGAGTGTGGTTTTGTGAAACGAGCGTCAGCGAGTTTCATAATAGGATCACATGAGTGTTTTAAGACCTAATTATGTACAGTTGCATACATTACTTTATCTACACACATATCATAAGTACTCTATGATGGGTTCGGAAGCCAAAGGGCAATGACCTGCATTGCTACTAGCTACTAGTGCTAGGTACCTATTAAATATCTATGGACTGTACACATTAAAATAATGTAATAAAAAATGAATATGAACAAATATAGAAACAAATTAGGAAAATTCTCATAATAATATTGGTTGTTATAATGCTGGTCATTGCCTACGGTTTCTGAACGCATTATAGAGCATTTATGATATATGTGTAGATAAAAAATATTTTGATTCTGGGTCATGTTTTAATAACATAGTACTCTTTGTTCGTCTTTACGCTAAGTATTAACTTTATGACTGTAACCACTTTCTGTAACCAACTTTCTTCTTTTAAAAAATCATAAACTGACTTACCCTCGAAAAACTCAGTGAGATCTTTAACGTAATCGTCTGTAGAATTGACGATGTCACGATTTATCTTCAGCTCTCCATCTGGCGGCAGAGGACGCGCCGTTATGCCTGGATTTGATCCTGAAATTATTACAAATAATGGATAAACAACACCATCTTTTGGACCGATCCACTGTGTACCTACTTATGAAAAATGAAAATGATTTATTTATTTAGATATTTTCGCAGATCCAACAGCTTGCAGATACACATAAATTACAGGATCTCACAAGTAGCTATTGAGTACAACACCATTATTGTATTATATTATTATTGTATTGTATGTGTTGAGTAGTAGTTATTGAGAACAAAATACGAAAAATACAGCAGGCAATATCCGATGGACCCCAAACCAGACTGTGACTAGGTCACTTAGGTGCTTAGCTTTGTAACTTGAAATAACATGGAATCGGACTGATGGTGATGATGTATGTTGGACCTAATACCAATTAATGACCGGACCGGTGTATAGTTGGGGAAATATATTCACGTACCACCTTAGAACCCTATCGCAATGACGCGACGCGTTAAACGCCAGGCCATGTCATACAAATGTCATGCGTATGTCTCTTCGACTAGGTTCTACGGTGGTACGTGTTTCAATTTCCTTGACTGTACGTCGTTCGTAATTTTGTGACGTGGAATCGGGCTGATAATGAACATTGAACCAATGAGTGACCGATCCAGTGTGTCCTTAGATTGCAACATGAAATCAGGCTGATACTGATTAGTGAGCCTATTGCCAAGGATTGACCGGTCCAGTGTGCATTATTAGATTGTAACATGAAATCGGGCTGATAATAATTAGTGAGCCTATTGCCAAGAAGCGATCGGTCCAGTGTGTACTTAGATTGTAAAAGGAAATCAGACTAGTAATAATTAGCGAGCATAATGCCAAGGAGTGATCGATTCAGTGTATACTTAGGTTTATACCCTAGAATTGAGCTGGCGATGATGGAGGTTGAACCTATTCCAATGAGTGAACAGTCCAGTGTGTACATAGGTTTGTACATGGAATGATGCGGATCATGATGCATGTTGGGCCTATTACCAATAAGTGACTTGTCCAGTGTGTACGCAGATTTGTACATGGAATGATGCGGATCATGATGCATGTTGGGCCTATTACCAATAAGTGACTTGCCCAGTGTGTACGCAGGTTTGTACATGGAATGATGCGGATCATGATGCATGTTGGGCCTATTACCAATAAGTTACTTGCCCAGTGTGTACGACGGTTTGTACATGGAAAGATGCGGATCATGATGCATGTTGGGCCTATTACCAATAAGTGACTTGTCCAGTGTGTACGTAGGTTTGTAACATGGAATGATGCAGATCATGATGCATGTTGGGCCTATTACCAATAAGTAACTTGTCCAGTGTGAACGTAGGTTTGTACATGGAATGATGCGGATCATGATGCATGTTGGGTCTATTACCAATAAGTGACTTGTCCAGTATATACGTAGGTTTGTACATGGAATGATGCGGATCATGATGCATGTTGGGCCTATTACCAATAAGTGACTTGTCCAGTGTGTACGTAGGCCGCTTCTCATCCAGGGTGAGGAACAGTCCACCCATGCACAGCGAGAACATCAACGCCAGCACTGCGTAGAACACCAGGTAGAACGTTATCGCGATAGCTGCAAATAAGAAGAAGGGTTAGCTTCGAGTATTCATTAGTTTCGTAAAAACAAACAAACATTAAAACTTTCAGAAACGCATATAACTCTAACATTGAAAATCATCTGTTAACATTTTACATGTTCTTTTTTTAAAAACTAATCGAATTATGGCAGGAAGGCGCTGGTTGCATGCCGCTTTCGACCGGTCACTTTGGAAATCCATGGAGGAGGCCTTATTCAACAGTGGACTTCTTGTGGCTGGAATGATGAAGATGATAATGAATCGGATTATAAAATGTGGTTGAATTTTTTTTTCAAATTGCATTCTTTACCTCTAGAAATGTTCGCGCTGCTGAGGCCGAAATTGTATATACTCGTAACACGAGATCAAAGTTATTTACATGTCGTGTGTAAATCGCCCTCTCTACGCTCATCAGGATTTTAATATAGAATGACTTGCTAATTATGTTCGTGTTTCAATTATAGAATGCATCGCTTGGGAATCAAAATCTCTTAGCAATATCCAACTTTGCTCTCTTGTTGCACAAAGTACTATTTATATACAAGACTAAAGAATGTTAAAAGTTTTTTTGCGCTATTCTTGTGTTCCTTTTGCGAATTATGCACCTATTTTGTATATCAGCTGTATATGTACCTACTGATAATAGGTATTGAATAAATTAGGCACATGTCGGTTGTTGTTAGTCTACCTTTGATAACATTGCGCAGCATTGTTCTCGGTTCCAACCTAGATTTTCTAATTAGGACGAAAGCTGAATAAATATCAACAAATTACTATGTTTTCAGCTGCTATCTATGTGAAACATGTAGTAAGAACGAAGTGCCTTAACATACGTTATTTTATTAGTCAGTTTCATGATAAACAAATAGTATATTTCGTAACGAGCATAAAGTATGTCTTTATTTTTACACAAGGAGCGAAGAAAGCTTGATTCCAGTATAAATAGCGAACCACTTTATTCGAGTTTCTTATTTTATATAGTAAAGTAAATAAAAGTAATGGCCTAATAAGAGTTTCAGATATATACAATACATTTCAGCAACAAATATATACTATAAAAAAAACTTTTATGTCAGACCAGATGGCCCATAAATTGTTTTAAACTTTCGCGACTTTCACATATATTTATAACATTATCGGGACTTAAGCGCGATATAAATATATTGTTGATTTACCTCGACGTTTAGTAGTAGAGTCTACTCGTGACCACGGCCACTGAAACATGGCCGAAATATATTTATATCGCGCTTAAGTCCCTATAATGTTATAAACAGATGGCCCATGTCCATATAATTGTTAGTAGGTACATTACACTTATTTGCCTATGTTAGTATAGTATACATGCATTACATCATTGATTATACACATGAAATAAAAACAGAGAAATCATTGTTTTGTTTTAATTACCCCGTTACAATTCCTACCCAGTGCTTACTATACTACTCAAAATAAAATAGGGCCCACTCGATTTTTCCCAGTAAACAAAACTATAAAAATGTATGTGCTAAAGCAGGGGTGGCCAACAGGTCGATCGCGATCGACCGGTCGATCGCGACTGTTGGACCAGTCGATCGTGGCAAGGCAAAAAATATAAATACGTAAACCAGACTGTCCCACGTAATCACCTACTGCTGGACGCAGGTAGATCGCGCAGAGTCTCGTTATTGAACAAGAGATCTTGGGTCCAATCAAGTTGGCCACCCCTGTGCTAAAGCATATGTTTATAATAGGGTTTTGTTAATTGTTTACATATAAGATTAACAACATAAAACCTTACTTTCAAAACGTGTACTGGTAGAACACACGCACATTTTAATAATTTAATTTTACCGAGAAATTTCAAGTGGAACAAAAGTTTTGAGTAGTTTATAAATAGTAAATCTCATCTAAATATATAATCTAAATTAATCCATTCTGTCTCTATATTTTACTGAATGAATGCCAAATTAGACACGAGGCATTTCCTAACAAAAATAAATTGTTACGGACAAAATAGAAAAGCCAATGTCTGTTTTATTATTATCTACGAAAAACGGTAAATAAATTAGGTGAATCTAAGTTTCTAATATGTATGTAAGGAAACCGTACCATACAGTTCTTGACAAGTGCAGGTGGGGCAAAAACCTTAAAAATGCCGCCCCCGCCCACTTATATTAAATTTTATTCAAACTTAAGTAAATTATGAGTTGTCCGTGTCTGTAAAGTATGAATTTTGCCGCCCACAAAAATAAATTTAAAATAAATAAATTAAAATAAATAATTAAAAATTTAAAATAAAATATTTTTTTTTTTTAAAACAATTAAGTCCAGAGACTTGCCGCCCGGGGCATAGGTTGCCCCCCCGGGCTGCCTGCAACTTCTTTCGTCGCAAAATTTTGTAGCTTAGCATCCATTCCACCCCATTAGGGTTAGAATTTTGAAAAAGTAGCCTTTTTCCATACTTACCAGATGTCAAATTATCCATATACCAAAGTGTATTTATCTGTTCAGTCATGAAAGCCAGACTGACTATCGCAATCACATATTTTTTATTGCTCTGACCTTGTCCAAGCCACAAATATGCACTATGAATGTATATATGTTACCAGTCATAACCATAACATAACCCAAAAAAACAAAGTTTTCCAAATTCGCTCGCGTGCTCCAATGACGTACTTATACGTAAGAAATGGGGCCGGCGCGGGCGCCGCTCCCGCTCTAAATGCGTGGCCAAGAATAACCGCGCATCGCCGTCCACGCCGGCTTATGATGGACGACGTGATGAGGATTACATCACTGTGATGGTCTGATGACCTTGATGACATCTAACGCGACGCTGGGTCAAACCATTTTAAAAAGTTTTACCCAATCTTTATCTTTCAAATAAAAAATAATAATGACAACACAAAGAAAAATTAGGCTAATGGCAGTACTCAAACCTGCTACATCAGCATTCCGTGCCTTGCGTTTTCCAGTTTCGCCACATTACCAACTAAATTAGGGTAATGGCAGGACACGAACCTGCAACATCAGCATTCTAATTTTGAGATATTTTTAAGATTTTGATACGGTTTTCTATGTCATTAAGAGATTTTTACTGATGGTTTTTATGTAAACGACTCAAAACATAAAAAGTAAATCAAAACTGGAAAGACTAAAACAAGACCAGTAGTCTGAAGTTCTGTTAAGTAATGTTGAATACCTACCGTTGCAATATTTTCATGAACTTCAACAGCGGGACCCATTAAAAACGTAGACCAGCTTAAATAGTAATCTTCATAAAGCTAAAATTAGTTTATTTTGTGCATACGTACAGTCAAGGAATTAAATTTCCAACCCACCTAAGGTTCAATAGCATATAGCAAACTGTCACCATAAGAGCTATAGAGCAAGACGTTAGTTTGACATATCGACCTTAATGCATTGCGAATGTCAGACGACATTTCAACGAAATGGGTAGGGAATTAAATTCCTTGACTGTACAATTTAATTACATTCGTACTTATTAATCCCCCTGTATAAGCTAAACCAGTTTGCCTTGAAATACACAGGGGGCTACACAATCGCAAGGCCGACATTGTACGGGTTGAATGGGTTCGAACCCGGCCCTTTATTGTATGTATACAAACTTGATCTGAATAGAGATTATGTAGGTTCAGTCAGCAATTAAGTTACTAGGACATTCATGTGAAAACTGGATTTAACCAGTTTTTTTACGAAATAGGAAGGCAAACAAGCAAGTGGGTCATCTGATGGTAAGTGATCTTCACCGCCTATAGACACCCGCAACACCAAGAAGATTGCAGATGCGTTGCCAACCCAGAGGTCTAAGATGGAATACCTCTTGTGCCAGTAATTACACCGGATGTCTTGCTCTCCACGCCGGAACACAACAGTGCAAGCACTGCTGCGTCCGCTAGAAACATATTTTTATTGTCTTGTCCTGTGGACCCACTGACCTATAAGTAATGGACTTCTAGTCAGCGATTAAAATATGGCCGCATCAAAAGTCGAACAAAAGTACAACAAATCGACAATCGCTCGCGCTGTCAGTCTGTGGGACCGACGGCGCTGCTGTCAATACTATTATTTTGTAAAAAAACCTATTTGCAACGAAACTAAATAAATTATTATTTTATGCCGTTAGACGTAAAGTTGTAAATCCAATGACTATAAATGGTAAACTAATAATTTGCATTTGTAACATTGGCGTCAACCTGTATACTCATGTCGGGCCGTTTTTCAGCTGTCATTTAGTATGACACTGTACATCCATGCATTATAATACCATTGTATGGACCTGTCTGGTATACCTGACTTATGGGCGTCCCGGAAAAGGGGAAGTATGGCCTTCTCGACCCCCGCAACCAGACATCTTGAGTCCGCTCTCCGGTCCTCAATTGCAAAAGGCCAGAGGATGCATATTACTTTTTGCTACCATATGAACGTATACATGCTGGGAAGACTGTATGTAATGGCCGCGTATAATACGATATTCTAATGATTTTTTTATATCTAAAATTGATAGAGTTGGTTAAAAGAAGAAAAACTGTGTTTTTAGTTTTCTTTTACGATCATTTTTTTCGAAATATCACGAGTATAAAATAACAACGGGCGTGCGTCGCGAAAACGCTCTATCGCGCTGCATACAGGGCCAGTGACGTCACTATAGTAATTTTGTATTGAGCCAACACTAAATCGTGTTTATTTTAATACTGTAAGCTTTTAACTAATTACTAACATACTAAAATTTTCTCAATTTTTGATTTGGATTAGAATGACACATTTGGAACAAAAAAAAGAACTTTGTCTCTTGGTTATCTTTGTAACTTTGTATCACTGTAACTTCTAAAATATCAGGTTTTTTTACCTACTTCTTTGGACATAAGTAGGTACATATGTTTTTAGTGGTCGTCTACAACAATTTTGCACTTTTATGCTATTAGATTTTTGAGTCAAATCAATCTCAAATTACCACTTAAATCCTCTAAGGACATTGATGAAGCAACAAGTCATCTGACTTCTGTAATACAAACTGCATCTTGGCTTTCAACACCATCTAACAACAAGCACAATACAAAAAACGTACCTAACACTACTACGGTTCGTGAAATGGTACTGGAAAAACGTAGACTCAGAAGGATATGGCACGCTACTAGAAATCCCATAGATAAACGTGCCCTGAACAGAGCAACAACAGACCTAAAAAAATTCCTGAAAGACCTAGAGAACGAAAGTGTTCAGTCTAAGATAGCGATGTTGTCGCCATCAAGCAACGGTGAACATTCATTGTGGAAAATGGTCAAGAATTCTATGAAGCCCCAACCCATATACCCACCTTTAAAACTAGCCACTACGTGGGCAAGGACAGAAGGTGAAAAGGCAGAAGCATTCGCGAACCATCTCAGCGGCGTTTTCACACCTAATTTATCCGATAGCAATGAGGGAAATTCCGAAATTGACGATTATTTAAAGACTGACTGCCAGCTCAGCCTACCAATTAGACTTACTACCCCAAAGGAGGTTGCAAGGCACATAAGGCAGCTAAAATCTCATAAAGCACCAGGTTATGATCTAATAACACCTTACATACTTAGGAAATTACCTCGTAAAGGAATAGTCTTCCTAACTATCTTGTACAACAGTATACTAAGAACTGGATACTTTCCAGCCCAATGGAAAGTATCTCACATCATAATGGTTCCAAAACCTGGTAAGCCACCTACAGAAATATCATCATACCGACCAATAAGTCTTCTGCCTGTTGTATCAAAACTTTTCGAGAGATTGCTGATGGAAAGGCTTAGACCAATAATGGCTGACGAAAACCTAGTCCCCAACCACCAATTTGGCTTCAGGAGAAATCACTCAACTGTCGAACAAATACACCGGATAGCCAATGAGGTTCGTAGTGCAATGGAAAAGAAACAGTACTGCTCAGCCGCATTTCTGGACATACAACAAGCGTTTGATAAAGTATGGCATAATGGGCTACGATATAAAGTCAAAAGACTGCTTCCGCATACCTTCTTTAACATAATTGACTCATACCTTGAAGACAGACTGTTTTATGTGCAATTTGGTGAGCATTGCTCTAAAATCCATGAGATAAAGGCCGGCGTACCCCAGGGCTCTGTCTTGGGTCCAGTTTTATATACCATCTACACGTCCGACTTGCCTGTATGTGAACAAGTACTGGTGGCAACCTATGCTGACGATACTGCCATTCTCAGTTGCGACAAAAGCCACACCCAAGCCTCTAGAAAACTCCAAACTCAACTTTTCAAATTAGATGAATGGTTAAAGATATGGAAAATTAAAGCCAGTGCCCAAAAGTCCAATCATATCACCTTCACACTCAATAGACAAACATGTCCAGAAGTAAAATTAGGAAACGACACCTTACCGCATGTAGAATGTGTCAAATACCTTGGAGTGCACCTGGACAGAAGACTAACATGGAAGCGTCACATCAAGGCCAAACGAGATTCCTTAAATATGAAGCTGAAAGCCATGAATTGGCTACTTGGAAGAAAATCAAGATTGTCCTTGGAAAATAAGGTCCTTATCTACAACACTATTCTCAAGCCTGTCTGGACCTACGCTTTGGAGCTGTGGGGAACTGCTAGTAGATCAAATATCGAGATACTGCAACGGTTCCAAAATAATGCCCTCAAAATGATATGCAGTGCACCATGGTTCACTAGAAACGAGGATGTACACAAATACTTAATGATACCCACCATATATGAAGAGATATCTCGACGTACTAGATCATATAAGAATAGACTCATGATGCACAGCAACGAGCTAGCACAAGCATTGGCTACATGCAACAACGGCGAACGGCGTCTGAAGAGACGTAAAATATTAGATGCAGCAACCGACTGAGCTCTAAGTTTTTAACCATGATTAATGAGGAAGAAAGCTGTTGATGGACTGCTTGTTCCAAACGCCACATCTCACTAAACAGATCTGCTCATGGTTTATAGACTGATCGCAGATTACAAACACAAAGGAATAAAAAAAAGATTTTTGAGTGGAATACCGTATTGCAGGCAAATATCTTGAGCATAAATCGAGTGGATGTGGTATGTCTGCGCACACATTTATACCTACTAAAAACGGCTACTGCGCAGTCAAGGTCAATGATCAAGAAATTTGCCGGGAACTGTAATCGCCATGCTGGTCTACCTGATCAACCTAATGTAATATGAGTTTACTAATACAAGTAATTAATGAACCCACTGGACTTTAGAGCTGGCTCGTTCCTCAGCGGATTGGCTTATCAATCCATGCCCAATTCTGGCGCTCATCGAGATTCATCTGACGTTCGAGATGTGTCAAAATATGACAGACTTTGAAGGGATTTGACAGCTCTTTTTGGGATATGTCGAGTGTGACTTCATCTCTAGTGACGCCAGAATTGCCCCGCAGAGTGGCAACGCAGTCAGCATCGTAGACACCTTACCGCAGGGATCTAACTTAGGTAACTTAGGTCTCTACCTAACAGAGTTTTAGTGTAAGTTGTTTTATTTCTATGTCTATATTGTTTTATGTGTATAGGTCTGAATACAATAATAAAGTAGGTACAGTCAAGAAATTTAATTTCCAACCCACCTAAGATTCAATATCGTATAGCAAACTGTCACCATAGGAGCTAACTAGAGCAAGGCGTTGGTTTGACATATCAACTTCAACTGCAACCGGTCGCTTTTAGGGTAGCGACCATTACTGCCAATGACTCCTGAAAACAGCGTAGTGTATCGCACGCTTAGTATTAAAGTGACCCATTTCTGAATAATACACGTCCCAAAATATCACCTTAATTAAAAGACATAGGGTTTAATTTTGGGAAATATCAAATTCAGAATTGAGTCACTTTAATACTAAGCGTGCGGTATGACGTGATTGACCGGTTTTTAAAATTGGGGCCGAAATGGGTTGAATGATGATGATGTTGTAGACCCTGGAAGAGACGGATACAAGACATTTAGACAACACAAGACATAAAAAAAATACAAAACATACGGACAATACAGGTTTGATATATCGACCTTAATGCATTGCGAATGTCAGACGACATTTCAACGAAATGGGTAGGGAATTAAATTCTTTGACTGTTTCAATAAAAAAAATAGTTTATCTTTATTATCCACACCATTTTTTTTTTTTTTATACAACATAGGAAGGCAAACAAGCAAGTGGGTCACCTGATGGTAAGTGATCACCACCGCCTATAGACACCTGCAACAACAAAGAGAGTGCAGATGCGTTGCCAACCCAGAGGGCTAAGATGGAATACCTCTTGTGCCAGTAATTACACCGGCTGTCTTGCTCTCCACGCCGGAACACAACAGTGCAAGCACTGCTGCTTAGCGGCAGGATTAGCGAGCAAGATGGTGGTAGCGATCCGGACGGACCTTGCACAAGGTCCTACCACCCGCATTTTAACACTTTTAACATCATTCAGAGCTAGGATAGCAACTACAACACAGGTATTAGTAAATTTAACATATTTCTGCACATTTTATCAATTAAAAATATTAATTATGAACAACGACTGAAGCGAGGGACAGTCACACAAACGTTTACATCCGCCACGTTAATTTTAACTACGTTAATTAAGAGTTTCCTACTGATAGGTGGTGACAAAAGTACCTACCTTCATTCCTGGGCTAGTGATATGACCGCCAATGATGAATCTATCACTAAAAAATAAAGTTCGAAACAATCAATAACTGTGCCAGTAGAATATTTGAGTACCCAAGCACAGATTAAATCACGAAACACCGACTCCGTGTCGAGGATTCAACAGCTCGTGATGATGTTTCGTAGAGAGGTGACCGGGTGATAGGATCTTGTGCAAGGTCCGTCCGGATTGCTACCACCACCT
This sequence comes from Ditula angustiorana, assembly GCA_963691745.1. NCBI lineage: Eukaryota > Metazoa > Arthropoda > Insecta > Lepidoptera > Tortricidae > Ditula > Ditula angustiorana. The sequence continues at coordinate 1,519,715 of OY829473.1, forward strand.
TGCTCGCTAATCCTGCCGCTAAGCAGCAGTGTTCGTACTGTTGCGTTCCGGCTTGGAGAACAAGACAGCCGGTGTAAGTACTGGCACAAGAGGTATTCCATCTTGACACGTGTTTCATCTTTTTTTTTGCGTTGCCAACCTAGAGGGCTAAGATGGAATATCTGTTGTGCCAGTAATTACACCGGCTGTCTTGCTCTACACGCCGGAACACAACAGTGCAAGCACTGCTGTTTAGCGGCAGGATTATCGAGCAAGATGGTGGTAGCGATCTGGTCGGACCTTGCACAAGGTCCTACCACCCGCATAATTCGTTTCGAATTCGTTTAATATTCATATATTTAACAAAAATATCAGAGTAAGCACTGCATAGGAAACAATACAGATGATTCGATACGAAGTCCGAGAATAATGATCTCGACCAGAGTTGATCATGTTACATTACAATGATCAATTTGCTATAGGATCAATATTATGTATACTCATACGATTACTCACTTATATTACAAGGTTAAAGTATAGATATACCTATATGCTATATTATATGCCTCGTATAGAAGCAAAACGCGTGTAGAGCGGTCGTGGTTTATAGTTGAGTCTGTGTGAATTGTAGGAGGGCGGGTTTTTGCATGAAAATATGTATATATCGTATAGACGCAGCTTTTCGTACGTGCATAGCACTAGTTTCGCGGAGTACCAAGGTATTGGTTCCAGTTTGTTGATTACTATTTTATCTACATCTACACTAATATAATAAAGAGGTAATCTTTGTTTGTTTGTTTGTATGTTGGGGGTAATCTCTGGAACTACTGAACCGATTTCAATAATTTTTTCACAGATAGAAAGCTACACTATTCCTGACGGACATAGGCTACTAATTTTACGTGAACGAAGTCGCGCGCGTCCGCTAGTCACCTATAAATCACACTTCACACTAATCACATCACACTAATATAATAACGGGGTAAACTTTGTTTGTTTGTGTAGGGCGTAATCTCTGGAACTACTGAACCGATTTCAAAAATTCTTTCACTTATAGAAAGCTACACTATCCCTGACGGACATAGGCTACAAATTGCACGCGAACGAAGTCAGGGGTGTCTGCTAGTAAGTATATTATAACTGTTATAAAAAAAATCGAAATTGTTATCACTGTCAATGCGGCTAACTTTGAACACTCGGTTTACAATGAACGGCTTTAAAAATAACATTAATTTAATTAGGAGTTGATATTAAGAACCAATTAATTTAAATATATTGCGGTGCGGATGTGAAGCATTTTACAAAACCTCTTTTTAAGGCATTATTTATCTTTTAAAAATATGCTTTGCATTTTAGGAGTTTCATACAAAACAAAAAAGTCATATTTTTGAAACTATTAAGAATATTTAAAAAATCAAAACGTACAAACCTAGTTTTAGGACATAATGACACCATACCAAAAAATCATGGCAATAGGTTAAGGTTTGGGGGGTGGAAAACGTTATCGCCGTTTGTATGGAGAGCGCTGGGTTCACACTCCTCTTAAGTTAGTGTTCAACACTGACTGACTGACTTGACTGTAAGTACTTAGACTTAACTAATACAATTATGAAAACCGCATGCAATTAAGTAGGTACAGTACCCGGCCAAAAAGATTGCACATCGGTCTTTGGAAATAGACATTTCGCTGTTTACGAAGATTTCCGAACACTGCCGACCGTCCATCAATCATCGTATTTATTAAGTGTTGTTTCATACCAAATAAATACTGCACTTTATGGACTTAATTAGTTTACGTCAAATCGATGACATGTAAACTTTGACTATCTATAAAGAGTTATTGCAACTACTAGAAAAAAGTATAACAATTGTGTATTATTTTGAAATAAAATAAATTAGACCTATTTTTCAATCAAAAATTTCAAAATTTCTTAATTCCTTTCATTTTACTATCTGTGCTCTCAATAAGGTCAATATAGTATCACTATCACTCGTATTTGATACTAGTCTCGCAGTGAACAACATCATAATCAAAATTGTCCATATCTAAATTGCCTTTTCGGACTCCCTTTTTTCGGAATGATGAACTTAACTGAAGTGGAAGATGTCTCAGTACTGACTTCGTTCAAAGTTATTCTTGAAATTCCAGTGGCATTTTCAACTTCTTAAAATAATATCTTATAATGTCATCCTCATTTTTTTTATGTCAGTTTCGGTTGCAAAATAATTATAAACATTGTAAATAATTTCGCGTGACAGACCTCCTAAAGGTTTTCCTCTTTTTTCTAAAGATGCCATCGCACAATTTTGATTTGGGGGGTTTTAACAACTCTATATTATATATTTTCAACTAAATGCGTCCGTACCCTACAGGACCTGCACAACGACTGACGAACGTCACATAGGTAGTGTGTGACAACGCTCTATGAAGCCGAAATTAGCCGAGTCTCTTTCCAAAGACCGATGTGCAATCTTTTTGGCCGGGTACTGTACAATACTTTTTGCAGACAGACAAAAGTTCTAAAAATAATGACTTTGGGTTCTATTGCTCTTATAAATAGCCCTCATATCAATTCATCTCAAATCTCCAAGTACAGACTTCGGTCAGTTCCAATTTTATTAAATGTATTAGAATAACATGATTGAGGGAAAAAATCTACGCTGCAAAAGCAACGCTAATATCAAGTACCTGTGTGACTAATTTAGCCTATTTATTGACTGTCGTATCAAGTGGCATAAAACAAAACACTACTGCATAGAACCGCTGATAAAGCTTCAAACGATCAGCTATTTCACGGAATCGTTGATGTAGGTCGGAAATAACGACACAAACTAACAAAGTTGCTGCTAACCGGTTGCCAAAAACATAGCTGCCATAGCGGGTGGTATGCCCAGTGGCGTAGCTACCCAGGGGCTAGGCGGTGCCGTCAGGGGGGTTCCACTCCGCACTGTAGGTGCGCTCGCCGCATTACCTATGGCATAGGTTAATCGCAGCAGGTTGCCGCTTGCCGCGCGCGCGCCCGCTCACTCTGTGTCGCACGTTGTGATAGTATTACAGTAAGCAGCCCAACCCTAGCGGTGCGCCAGGGCATTGCGGGTGGAAGGCGGGCGCGGGCGGCGCCTTCCTTTTGACGCATGCCGCCTGGCGAATGTTTATGAAGTAATACGAACTTTTTGTGCCTGATCATAAAGTTGGAATTCGTTAAATGGTGGTCGAAAAAGAGAAGTTTCTGTACGTTTGGACTATTATTTATTCTGTGCCCAGGTTTAGTTTAACCCCTCCCTGTGTCTCTGTCTAACTAATGTCATAAGAAAGGGACGCAGATAGAGATAAACTAAACTTGGCCAGTCATGTTAGGGCCAGTGGGCCCTTAAGCTCAGGGGGGCCCTGGCCAGCTCAGCTTCCCTCTAACTCTAGCTGTCCTACTCGCTAATATTCTCCGACCACCAGAATTACATACCTATTTATATAATTTGATTATAAGGCCCCAATTTTGTTTTGGCTCAGGGCCTATGGTTATCAAGCTACGCCACCGGGTATGACCTTATGCAAGGTCCATTCGCATCGCTACCACCTTGCTCGCTAATCCAGCCGCTAAGCAGTGCTTGCTCTGTTGTGATCCGGCGTGGAAACTGGAGAGCAAGGCAGCTGGTGGAATTACTGGCACAAGTACTCCATCTTAGCCCTCTAGGTTAGCAACGCATCTGCAGCGGTGCAGCTTCCTTGGTATTACGGGTATCTATGGGCGGTGCTGATCACTTACTATCAAGTGACCCACTTGCTTTTTTGTTTTTCTATTTTATGAAAAATTACAGAAAAAAGCCAAAAAAAAAAATTGATAGCTGGAATTAGGAGAGATGATAGAAATAAATAAGAATGTAAAATATAACGGTAAAAAAACTGTATGACTATGTAATAGAGGCATGTATAGATCTTTTTAACCCCCGACGCAAAGAGTGGGGTTATAAGTTTGACGTGTGTCTGTCTGTCAGTGGCATCGTAACTCACAAGCCGATGGATAGATTTTGATATGGTTTTGCTACGATTTGTTTGTTTGAAAGCTGATTTTATTGACGTCTGACTGTGCACACTGCTGCTGTCTGTACCTAACTATTATTTACTAGTGACACGCCCCGGCTTTGCTTGGATACAAAGATGTAATGTACATAAAAAAACTTTCATACAGTTGCAGGCAAACTACTTGAGCTTAAATCGAGTGGAAGGGGTATGTTTGCGCAAACACATTTGTACTGGAAACGGCTACTGCGCAGTCAAGGTCAATGCTCAAGATGTTTGCCGGGAACTGTAAAAAAATCTCTTAATTACTGTAAAATGCGTATCAAAATCCGTTGCGTGGTTTAGAATATGAGGGCAGAGAGGAACGGAACTTTGTTTTATACTGTGTAAAGAAGATAAGGATAGAAAGATTACTCCAGATCTAATTTGCGTGTATTAGGATTACTAAAGGTTATATATGGTAGACTCAAGATAACCGACGTGCTGCCCCAAGAAACATACTTAGCGCTAGAGATGGGCCGAGTACTCGGTTGATACTCGGTACTCGGCGTACTCGGCGGGTGTTTTGATACTCGTACTCGGCCGAATAACTCGGTTTGAATGCCGAGTATACTCGGTTTAAGAAAAGCAATATATTTAGGTCAATCAATCGTTAATTAACAAACTTTTTCAATTATTTATCTACTATGACGCGCAACGTGAAGTATTTGTTTGCAAACTGTCAAGTGAGTTGAAAGGCGCGGGCTGGGTGAGGGGTGTATCAATGCGAACCTGTCTGTACTTTTTTACGCGCGCGAAATAGGAATTTGATTGAACTGAGTTACTCAGCCGAGTACTCGGTTGAAAAAAAATTGAACCGAGTAAAACTCGGTACTCGTTACTCGGCAAAAGTGTTACTCGGCGCATCTCTACTTAGCGCTATAAGCTATATATCAGGGTTGCCAACGGTAGAATTTTTCCACGTACATGAGCAGCTTAAAATCTCGTACTTTGGCTTTTAAACCTCGTATGCGAAAGTGGTGGGCTCACTGACATGAATATTGCAGCGTTACGCGCCTTCGCCTCTATGAATGAAAGATATAAATATATGAAAGCGAGGAACTAAATATTTTATCTCCTGGCGATTACCTGGTAAACAGGTTAACTAACCATGGACTGTTTTTCTTAATGACTTGGATACCTAAGATCTAATTTTTACAAAAATAAGGCCTACAATGAAATACTATGTTACAAACTGTCCTATATCAAAATCTCGTACATATTCATTCCTCGTACCTTGAGAAGACCACAAATCTCGTATTGTACGAGGATTCTATTACGGTTGGCAACCCTACTGTATGTTATATGTATAGAGGTGATCACCTCTATAGAACTACTATCCAGCTTTCATAGCGCTTGTAAGCTACTTTAGGCCTGAATAAGGGGAGCTAGGGCAGGCTTGGCTCACTTCGCGAAGCTACAAGAACACCCGTGCACCACTGCACTGAGGCCGACGCAATAGAATTGCCGCGCGTGCGACTGAATACGACTTATACGACGAAAAGAAAGCCATACAGTGCGACGCTTCTTATTAAACGCCGTTTTTGTTTCAAGTTAAACATCTGTACTTTGTACCTACGAGTACTATGCGACTGGCCCTGACTAGCCATACCATCTTGCATCTCACATCCCATCTGATCACAGTCTAGAACTGATAGCAAATAAAACGAAAGGTTTTTTTATAAAAAATGTTAATATGTGAGGTATGTTTTTATTTCCTATCAGTGTTTGTGTACCTGTGTCTATAAAAGATCTAATGACCTGTCAACCGCTTAAAAGTATTAACTGGAAGAGATTCCTAAAAAGGATAGAGATCGGTGTTTACAAAGTAGGTAATACAATAGACGATCTCGTCGAATAATCTTTCAGACAAAGGTTAAAAAGCATAAATGAAGCACAGAACTGATTAGAGCAGGTGTTGCTTATAATAGCGAAAAGGGTTATTTTTAAACTACCTTTAATTATAATTTTGTTTTTGACAAGCGCCCTTAACATTCTTGTTAAGTTGTAGCTAGTGACATATTTATATAAGAAAATTACAGCAATCTAAATAATCCCGAGAAATGAGACTCTTAAGTTTATAAATTAAATGAAACTGTCATCAAATTTGTTTATCTTTCAAGTCTCAACCATCTAGATCTCGTCCAAACAACCGTAACATAGAAATCACCAAAATAAACTTCACAGACCGCTTGACATTCAGACTTCAGTAACTCAGAAAAATAATGTCGATTCTCACATTTAAATCTCATCAACATGTAAAGAACATAGAAATTATCTTACCCCATCGTTTCGGAGTGCGTCCAAGGAAGCTTTTCTCCTCTGGATTATAAATAGCTTTTGCAACTTTTTGCCATAATGGTCCTGAAGGTGGCGGGGCCCGCGCCCACTCCGCCATATCCGTGCCGTTGGTTTTACCCGCCATTATTCACTATATTCGATATTATTTATTCACGCAAATAAACCGCGGACGTCCGCTCCCATCGACGGCCGGGACTTGACTGCGCGTTTGCATTCTCGACGATGCGCAGACGCATTGACTTAACGCATATGCCGCCGCACGTGAAGAGAATACACGTGTGCTCGTAAAGGGTGGGCGCTCATTAGATGTGACTGCCAGAAAAAATCTGACGCTCACCGGATGGCATAGGTATAGTTGACCAAGTAATTGCTCGAGCATTTTTGATCCTTATCCCTTCGAAGTACGGTCGAAAAGTGGTCAAGCAATTTTTTGGTCGACTATACATTTTTATTTAGACAACGCACTTTATCAGAATATTGGCCGGACGCGGCCATTCGCTTGATAATGCGCGAACGCAGTGCAACAGGACGCAAGGAGACTGAGATTTTCTAACAAAAACTGGTAACTTTAACCATCCCCAAAATTTTGACATCTTTTCAATGTAATTCTCACTTTTTACATGGAAACGGAACATTCTTAATGCTCTAAAATTCTCGGTAATATACTCGGTAATTTCTTGGGATTTCCAAATTAGTGTAATAATACTTATCAGACCTTCTCACAGGAAAGTTTCACAATTTGAGGAGTTTCCTTTTGATACAACAATGTACAGGGATGATAAAAGAATGTTAGTCTAGTCTGAAGACCGCTGTAAGTAAGTCTTTTTGCTAGTTGGAATGAATCGTGTAGCATTGCCACATCTGGAGCAATATGGGAGCATAAATAAACATATTTAATGGTTTTTTTGTGGTGATCACTTGTTTGTGTACTGCCTTGAGACGATGGAGAATGGCTAAATCTGTTTGAAGAAATAACCTTGCACGCATTAGTAGGTACCTACCTACATACAGTCACGGAAATTGAAACACGTACCACCGTAGAACCTAGTCGAAAAGACATACGCATGACATTAGTATGACATAGCCTGGCGTTTAACGTGTCGCGTCATTGCGATAGGGTTCTAAGGTGGTACGTTATGTAGTTTTAGTATAGTATTTTTCGTATGCTATTGTTATGCCTTAGAGTTCTAAAAATATATTTAAAAAACCCTACAAATGTCGTTCTTTGTAGGGTTTTTTTAAATATATTTTTCATAGATTTGTCAATTTCCATTTTAGAAAGGGAAAAAAGCTTCAATATTTTGAAAACTAAATATTACATAAACATATTATCCTCCTTTGCGCAGTCGGGTAAAAATCAAAACCTACGAATACCTAGGTCAGAATCAGAAGTAGCTGAACACTTTAAGACCTTGTCGCTGTGAGTGATGTCACAAATTCGAGCAACTCTCATTTCATACGTTACTACGACAAGGTTCTTAAGTGTTTAGCTACTTCTGGGACTGAATTACAGTCAGCGTCAAAAATACCAGAGCGGGCAAGGTGTCAAAAATATCTGAATTCGACTCTATTGTCAAATACGCTCGGGCGTGTTCAGATATTTTTGACCACCTTCCCCGCTCTGGTATATTTGACGCTGACTGTACAAACCTAGTTCAAAGGCATAACAACAGCGTATAAAAAAAAACATGGCTATAGCAGTGAAGCGTTATCGCCGTTTGTATGGAGAGCGCTGGGTACAGTCAGCCTCAGAAATAATTAATAGATTCAGGCGTTACTTTGCGGAGGTCCGTATCAACAAAATGGAACGAATTACCTTACTACTCCGCGAAACCAGTGCCGGGCTCGTGCAAAATAAATTAAATTCTGTCGTTAACAATGGGGGTAGCTTAGATTGAGATAAATTATGTGGGTAGTTTGTAATAATATATTGGGGTACTTTTGTTTTATTTTTAAATTTTGAGGGTAGGCTTTGAGAAAAATTATTAGAGTAGTTGTGCAAAAATGTTGGCGGTAGGCGGGATTAAAGAAAAGAGTTTTAGTTTGTAAGTACGCCATTCGTTCAAGTAGCGAACGGTCGTACTGTTCGATCTTGATAATGCCTCGTATAGAGGCGAAACGCGCGTCGATCGTGTAGTTTTAGTGTTTAGTGGTGGTGTGTAGTTGAGTCTGTGTGATATATGTTGTTTCGCCTGGAAGCGGACGAGGGTGGGTTTTTGCATGAACATATATATGTCGCACAGACGCAGCTATTTTGCTCGAGCCCGGCACTGGTTTCGCGGAGTAGCAAGGTAATTTGTTCCATTTTATTAGCCTCAGAAATAGCTAAACACTTAAGAACCTGGTCGTAGTAGCGTATAAATTAAAGAATTGCTGGAATTTGTCACTGTACTAAAATTTTCAGCTACTTCTCAGGTTGACCGTACACAAGTCTCAAAGTAGAGCCATATTGTAGCCAGTACTGGTTGTAGTACATTGTAGCTCAACGGACTTACGATCCCACGATGTAGCCCTTGCCTTTCAAAAGGTTGCCGACCGCTGGGCTAAATGATTGGCAGAACTTTAGCGGGTAGGACCTTGTGCAAGGTCCGTCCTGATCGCTACCACCATGCTCGCTAATCCAGCCGCTAAGCAACAGTGCCTGCACTGTTGTTCCGGCGTAAAGAGCAAGACAGCCCTCTAGGTTGGCAACGCATCTGCAATATCCTTGATGTTGTAGGTCACTTCAAGTTCACTTATGACCAGGTGATCCACTTGCTCGTTTGCCTAATGCCTACAATATGTGTATAGTACTGTATAATAAACTACCGTATGAATTGAGAGTATTGCAGGGCAATACATTTAAGACAAAATGTGCGAATTGGCTATTGGACCATTGCTTTTATAGCGTTAAGGCATTTTTGAATTGTAATTAAATATAATTTAATAAATATTTTAATTAACGCTAACCGCGCATTTTGGTTTTAGCGGTAATGTGGCGGAAACTGGAATAAGCAAGGCACGGAATGCTGATGTTGCAGGTGACCCAGGTCGAACCCTGCCATTACCCTAATTTTTCATTGTGTTGTCATTCATTATATATCATTTTAAATTTAATTTGAATGTAAAAATAATATACAAAAAGAAAAATCGAAAAAATTTAAAAATATATAATTACAATAATTAACTTAATTGTCATTTTTTTTGTTTTCTGTGTTTGTGTCTTTATAAATTAATGTAATAATCGAACAAAAGTTTGCATATCGCTCCTTTTCGACTGAATGCTGCACTAGACTGTACTATAACATCCTGAACCCCAATCCAAGTATTCTGGCAAAGAAATATTTCTCTTGCCTTCCTAGGTTGTATGAAAAAAAATATCGATAAATTCGATTACTTGTTTTTTCCCACTGCATCAACCGCAAGTTGTGATTAGTTACATTTATGCTAACCACGTCATGTATGATCGTTAAGGGTACAGGGAAAAATAACAATTAAATACATTGGTAATGTTTTATTAAAAAACCTAAGGCACACATTATAGTACTGCGGTAAAAACATATAAAAATTAAATTCATGGACGGACATTTAAGTGTTTGTCATTATTGTAAAACAATTACGTAAAAAAAATAGCTTTTTTTTATAAATAAAATAGGTAAAAATTATAAAAGAGTTCATAGTTTTAAGAGATTTCACTGGAATGTGTAGTATTTTTACATAAATAAAAAACTAACATAAAAAAGAAACGGAATAGTTTTCAGTCTTCCAATAGAGGTAGAAGAAAGTATATAAAAAGCTGGTAATATCATTGTTTATAAAATGTAAAATCACGAGATTCTATCCTGGGAATATCCATCGAAAAGACGTTAGTTTTTTTTTTGGTTCACAAAATATCACACCAAACAGAAATATATAACTTAAAATCTACACGTATTAAAAGCTGTCATTCTACCCCCTTATTCATAAAAACTTAACAATATTTTTAAGCTACCAAATGTTTTGTCCCTTTCATTTGAGGGCAAACGTCACAATGACAGATAAAGACATAAAAAATTTACTAACAAACGTTTACGAAGCGTTTACGAATAAGGGGGCTAGTGTTTAGAAATAAATGCTCGATTTGTTATACAGATTTTTAGAAAAGCTAAGACGCGATCGTATATCAGAAATTACACATATCTTCTACGGTGGGTCAACTACTCTTATCTACATACAAACACTGTCGTTCATTTAAATTTGCCCTCAATAAATCATAAAATAAATAGGCCAATCACAATGACCGACAGTGCAGAAACAGGCACTTCGACTTACATAAGTATAAAATAGCATCAAAAACCTTCATGGACGGACATTTAAGTGTACAAAAATATTGTCTTAAGTGTATATAATTATTGCGGTCAGTATATATCAGTATACAAGTATTAAAATTTAGCTGAGATATGTCGAGATTCAAATTTCAAGTCTTTTTTTGTATGGTCTACTGAAAAGACCGCACGGTCTACTGAGTAGACGGTAGTTTGTTGAGTTTTTTGTTTTATATCAGAGTCGTTCGGAGCTTAATTTTGAATTTTAGTGTTTATAAACTTGGTCTTTCCAGTAGACCTTAAAGTACAATTTATTATTTAAAAGCCCTCGTTTTGTGAGAGGCCTTTGCCTTGTAGTGAGATTCCAACAAGCTGGCAAAGGTAATTTAAAGAGTTACTTCATCAAAACGAGTTTAAGTGACACTATCATAGATTTCCTGTAGCTGCGGCATAAATTTATTATTCACTATTTTTTTTATAAAAGTATTTTGCAGTAGACCAGTATTTCCGTCTACTCGATCATAATCTCAAAATGGACGACGCCAAGTTTCTCCTTCCTGTCATATATGATATTCTTGGCCCAGGCACGGCATTCTATGTTAATCACTATACCCGCTGAAACAAAAGATAGTTAATTAATAAAAGTTATATATAAGTGGCCCGGGGTTATTAACTACGGGATCATTGTAACTGTGGGGGTATTGTAACTATGCGGTTATTGTACCTGTGGGGTTATTGTAACTATTGATTAGTTGTAAATTAGGGGTTACAGTAAAGTCATAGTAAGACAAACTTCAAATTCAACGTATGTAAATCTCAGGATGTGTTAAATTTGGTTTGTCATTCCACTGAAAGTTGTAAATTTCTAGACAATTGTCAGAACACGGGACGTTCACGTTACTCGGTGTCAGAATGCGGGACGTTTACGTTACTCGGTGTCAAAACATGGGACGTTTACGTTACTCGGTGTCACAATACGGGACATCTACGTTACTTGGTGACAGAATACGGCACGTTTACGTTACTCGGTTTCAGAATACGGGCGTTTACGTTACTCGGTGTCAGAATACGGGACAATGGATACTCACTTCTAGGCCTCCTGAGGTGCAGCGCGACCAGCGGGCTGAGGTAGCCCTCCGCGTTCTCGTACGGGTAGAAGTACCCCGGGAAGCCCGGCCGGGGCAGGTAGGACACCGGGCCTATGTTCTCCTTGTCCGCCGGCGTCTCCCCTTGGCACGATATCCACACCATGTTGGTCTGAGGGCGAGGAAATTCACATCTATTGTCAAAAGGGCATTCATTTATCATCTTCATCTTTAAGTAACAATTATGTTTTTGTTATGAAATAGCAAGGCACACAAGCCAGTGGGTCACCTAATGGTAAGTGATTACCACCGCCCATAGACAACCGCAACACCAAAAAGATTGCAGATGCGTTCCCAACCCAGAGGGCTAAAATGGAATACCTCTTGTGCCAGTAATTGCACCGGCTGCCTTGCTTTTCTCGTGGAGAGCAAGACGGTCAGTGACATATCTGGCACAAAAGGTATTCCATCTTAGCCCTCTGGGTTGGTAACGCATCTGCAATCGCATTGGTATTGCGGGTGTCTATGGGCGGTGGTAATTACTTACCATCAGGTGACTCACTTTCTCGTTTTCCTTCCAATATTGAATGAACGAATGAATCGTTTATTCACAAGAATATATGGTATATTTTAAGATCTTAAGGCCAAGATGGTAAACAGTGCGTTCCGTTAATTATGTTCAGCCAATTCTAGCATTATTTTTATTTATTTATAATAATAATTAAATTCATTTATTCAAGATAATATTTTTACAATTTTAATAATGCACAAGCAGCGAGCGAAAACAGAAAAAAGTTTATGTCGCTGTCGAAAATGTCGTGTTAAAAATAAAGCTTAATTTATTTCTATAAAAAAAAGAACTGGTTGCACCGACCTGGTTGGAAGCGGCGGACAGGCCGCGGATGTGCGCAAGCAGCTCGGTCGGCATGTCCGGGGGCAGCTCGTGCGGCTCGTAGTACTCCGGACGCCAGCCGTAAATTCTGCCAAAACGATTGTTATGAATAGGAAAAACAATATTAAACAGTAGTTTCTGTAAGGAACATTAGTTTTAAACAGCTGTTTTCCTGAGGAAAACAAATTTAAACAGGCGTTTCTCTGAGGAAAACAAATTTAAACAGCGGTTTCCCAGAGAAAAAACAATTTTAAACAGCTGTTTTTCTGAGGAAAAACAACTTTAAACCGCTTGTTCCATGCAGGAACAAGGAGAAGATTTCTAGTTGACTTTCTTATTAAAAATCAGTAATTTAGGTAAAGAAATTTAATACAATTATTGTTTTGTTACAAATCAGATTGTTGAGCGGTTAGAAGTTAGAAGGCAAGTGTTGAGTACGTGTCAGGAGTATCGAATGTACGGTGTATGCGTGGGCGTGTGTGTGATTGGATGAGAGGCGTATGTCGCGATATGTAAGTGTTTTGATTGGTGGAACGAAATATATGACGTGATATGTAGGTGATTTGATTGGGTATGATTTTATACAATAAAAAATGAACTTAATTTATATAAACATAAAGTTTCTTAATACGAAAGTCTTGCTGTGAGACGTTTATGGCGTGAACATCATCCCGGCCCTTGAAAGCTCTAGCAGAAGCTTTCAAGACGTGCTCTCTGTTGGCAGCAGACACAGTCGATTGAGCGCCCTGCGTATAACGCCGTGGGCTGTGTTGATGTCTGCTACTCGAGGAACACCGTCGGCCCCCGGGAATAGCTTGCTGACTCGCCCTAGACGCCAGTAGAGGGGCGGGGTCTCGTCCTTTATGAGCACCAGGTCATCCAGCCGCAAATCTCTGCTTTTGACGCGCCATTTCGTGCGCTGTTGAAGTTCCGCTACGTATTCGCGCGACCATCGCTTCCAAAAATGCTGACGGACTTCCTCAAGGCGCTGGTATCGGCTGAGACACGTAGATTTTGAGTCCCCGAAGCTCGGCGACGGCAACGAAGTAAGCGGCCTGCCAATTATAAAGTGAGCCGGGGTAAGGGGTTGAAAATCGTTGGGCGAAGGACTGAGAGGACAGAGGGGGCGGCTGTTGAGGATGGCTTCGACTTGTGCAAATAGGGAAGCTAGCTCCTCGAAAGTTAAATGAGTCTGCCCTAATATTCGACGAATGTGAAATTTGGCTGATTTGACTCCCGATTCAGCCAACCCGTTGAAGTTTGGAGCGTATACGGGTGAAAATTTAAATTGTATACCTCGTTGAGCTGCAAAATCGGTAATATAATCGTTGTTTGATTTTAAAAAATCTTTTATTTCTTTGGCTCCAGCCACTAGATTTCTACCATTGTCACAATATATTAAATTTGGCATTCCTCTACGAGCAATAAATCGTTTTAAAGTTAGTATAAATGCGTCTTTGCTCAGCTCACTTACTGGTTCTAAATGGACGCATTTATATCTAAAACATACAAAAATACACAAATAACATTTGGTTATTTTACACCCTCGACCCTTGCGATCGGTGATCAAAAATGGACCAGCAAAGTCAGTGGCAACAGAACTAAAGGGAAAGTCTGGCTCTACCCGTTCAGCGGGCAAGTCGCCCATAATGTTAGTCATCGACTTTGCATTAAATCTGCGGCACCTGAAACAGTTATTAAAAATGTCTCTAGCTAGCTTGCGGCCTCCTAACGGCCAGTACTGGTCACGTATGGAAGTGAGCAATAGTTGGGGCGGGGCGTGCAATAGGCGATCATGTTCGCATTGGAAAATTAATTTCGTCAGATGATGTTTTCCTTTTAGTAAGATAGGGTGTTTTTTGTCATAGGGATGATTTGACTTGTCAATTCTGCCACCGACGCGAAGCAAATGTTCGTCATCAATAAAGGCATTTAGTGAAATTAAATTTGACTTAGAAGGCAGCGATTGCTTTCTTTTTAGGCATTCGATTTCTGTGGGAAAGGAATCTATTTGGGAGACTTTAATGAGAGCGATTAAAGCTTTTTTAAGTTCGTTGACTGTAAGAATTCCTGTCAGTTTATCGTTGGGGTTTTTACAGTTATGGGTAAATCTAAGTACTCTTGCGCACACTCTCTGAAGTCTAGTCAATTTTGAAAATTTAGTTACGTCAATGAATGCTGCCGTAGGTGCAGGCTCCACCACCAAAGCGGGGAACGCTTTTAACTCGGGTAATTCGATGACTGTAGAGTCTGAGGTGGGCCAAGACGCTTCAGGTTGAGCAAGAAATAAAGGGCCGCGCCACCATAGATCGGACTGCATAACCTGTTGGGGCTCTACGCCACGAGAACATAGATCGGCTGGGTTTTCAGCTGTTGGCACATATCGCCAATGACTAGGATCAGAGAGCTCGTGAATAGCGGCTACCCTGTTGGCAACAAATGTTTTAGTTTTATTAGCTGATTTTAACCACCCGAGGACGACTTGCGAATCGGACCAATATACGTGGCGATCAATCTTGCAACGTAGAGCTTGAGTAGCGGCAGAGCTTAATTGAGCACCCAAAAGCGCAGCACAAAGCTCAAGTCGTGGGATTGTAGTGGCTTTTAGGGGCGCGACGCGGGATTTAGCACACAATAATTTAGTTTGCACATTTCCTTCCGCGTCCTCGGACCTGAGATAAATGCAAGAGCCGAAAGCAAGAGAAGATGCATCATTAAAAGAATGCATTTCAATGGAAGTGGGATTATTTATTAACACTCTTCTTGGTATCTCAAGCGAAGAAAGTGAATTTATGTTTTGAGTGAATTTTAGCCAACTCTTTTTGGTGGTTTCGGGAACTTCTTCGTCCCAGTCTAATTGTAGCGACCATAGTGTTTGAATTAAAATTTTGGGCTTAATTGTGCATAGAGCTAGTAGTCCAAGAGGGTCAAAAATTTTAAAAGTAGAGGACAGAATAGATCTTTTAGTTATGGTGGAGTTGGGGGAGTAATCAATTTGAAATTGTAGATTGTCAGACGAGGGGGACCAACCTATTCCTAGAGTACTCGCAGAGTTACTGATTATGAGGTCACCTTCCTCGGGTAACGAACAATCGTCAAGTAAAGTCGGTAGATTTGACCTATACTTTCTGAGGTGAAAACATCCTTTAGCTAGTTCACCTGAAACCTGACGTTGAATGTATTTTAATTCTGCCTCAGTATCGGCTCCGGAGAGTAAGTCGTCGCAATAAAAATCATTTTGAATAATGGTTTTTATCGCGGGGTCAGAACATTCATCGCCTAGCTGCCAGATGCATCTTGTGGACAGAAAGCTGGCGCTTGAAAACCCATATGTTACTGTATTAAGTCGTAAAGTACGTAAAGGATCAGTCTCATTGTCGCGCCACAATATAAGTTGCATGTCTCGGTCTGACTCCCTTATAAGGACCTGGCGGTACATTTTTTCAATGTCCCCTGAAATAATATATTTATGTTGGCGCCACCGTAGAAGTATACTAAAAAGAGAGTCTTGAATGACGGGTCCAACCATTTGTAAGTCGTTGACAGAGAAACCGGAAGTGCTGCGAGCCGAAGCATCGTACACGACCCTTAGCTTAGTCGATTCGCTTTTAGTCCTAATTACAGGATGGTGGGGAAGAAAATAGGCATTAGGGGGTCTGTGGATAGGGGATTCTTCGAGATGACCGAGTTCTTCGTACTCGTTAATGAAATCGGTGTAAAGATTTTTTAATTCAGGTTGCTTTCGAAAGCGAGCTTCCAGACTTAGAAATCTCTTTCTCGCCAATGAGTATGAGTCACCCAAGCAATCTTTTGTTTCAAGCAGAGGAAGACCTACACAAAAACGTCCAGTTTCAAGTCGGTAGGTATTAGTCAAATAGTGTTGCTCGCATTGCTTTTCTTCTTGGGTATATGTATGAGTTTGTGGGATGTTTTCTAGTTCCCAGAATTTCTCTAGTTCGTAATTAATTGTAGATAGGTTAGGGTCTTTAGTTAGGAAATTACATTTTATTATTTTGTTATTTTTGTTAGTATTAGGCAAGTAGGTTTTAAGTATAGGTAGGGGACCGGTTATGAGGTATCCTAATCTAGAGCTGCGAAGAATAGGATTGTTTGCTCCTAGTGAATGCTGAGTGGAACCGATTAGGTCCCAAAATAGATCAGCACCGATGAGCATGTCAATAGGGGATGCCTCGTAAAAGTTGGGGTCCGCTAGTTGGAACTTCGATAAATCATAGCAACTAATATCAAGGGAAGCCTTAGGCAATTTATCGGCAATTTTGGGTATGACTAAACATGACATGTTGACTTCAAAATAATCGACTAGTGACTGTAAGTGTAGTGCACAACGCTTCGTATTAATAGTTACAGGAACATCTGATAGTCCAGCTATGTTAACATTTGACGGCTGGCAAGGCAGATTTAAACGTCGTTGAACCGTTTCGGTAATAAGCGACGACTGGCTCCCGCTGTCTAGCAATGCACGCACCGTTAGAGTCTCGTTTGTGTTAGGATTCGTCAGTTTGACCTGGGCAGTGCACAACAAAACGTCGGAGTCAGTCATAGCCGCCAAGCTATGGAATTGAGCTGAGCTTGTACTAGGTACCTCGGGTTGAGTCAGGACTGGGACATGCAACAAAGTATTGTGCTTTCGTTTACACGAACGACATGACCCTGGCAACCTACAAGTTTGAACCTTATGGCCCACCCTTAAACAATTTTCACATAAATTTAAACTCGATGCCAAGGTAATCCTGTCTTCTGGTGTCTTGGCTTTAAATGTCGCGCATTCGTAGAGGCGGTGAGGGCCATGGCAGACTAAACATTGAAAAGGTGATGCAGGAGAAGACGGAGTAGTCGGCTTAGTCGTCAGAGCAAATGACTTGCTTTGTGTCTTGGGGAGGGGGGTTGGTGGTAGGTGTCTAGTCTTGTCTTGTCTTTGTCTGTTTACTGTTTCTAAAACGTCGGCACGGTTCTTAAGAAAGTCGAAAAAATTATCTAATGATGGAATTTCAGGTAACGTATTTCTATGTTCCTCCCATTTATAACAAGTACTGTTGTCCAACTTTGCTGTTACCATATAAATGATAAGGGTGTCCCATTGCTGAGTGGGTAACCCTAACGTGCGGAGAGCCCGCAAGTTTTTTGTGACATGGTCCACTATAAAACGTAGGGACTTGTCAGTCTCTTGCACGCTTTCAATGCCAAACAGAGCCTTTAAATGGTTATTGATTAACTGACGTTTATTGTCGTAGCGTTTGATAAGGAGTTGCCAAGCTTCGGAATAATTAGCATCCGTAACTTCTAAGTTACATAAAACACGAGCAGCTTCACCTTCTAAATAAGAGAGAAGATAGTGGAATTTGTGAATATTTTTAATTTTGCTATTCTCGTGAACCAAAGAAATATAAGTTTCCTTAAACTCGAGCCATTTAAAACAAGTGCCATCAAAATTAGGAATCTTAATTACTGGCAATCGAAAACTGACCGCGTCACAGTTATCGTGACTACACTGTGAAGAGGAGCTGCTTGCATGACTAGGCAGAGGACTCGCCTTCACAGGAGAATTAGTCTCGATGAAAACTTGAGCGATAGAAATACAAGTGTCAAATTCTTGCTCAATTAAATCGCGAATCGTTAATTCGTCAGCTTGGTTAGACTCTTCTAAAATCTCTAGTTGGCTTTGCACCTCATCGAATTCACAATATAATGCTTGCAATCTCGACAATTTCATCGATAGTTTATTTATTTCTAGAAGAGAAACATTCTCTAATAAGGTTACTGTGTCTAAATAGTTTTTAAATTTTGTTAATCGTCCTTTAATTGAACTACGCTTAACCCTTAGTTTCGC
Source organism: Ditula angustiorana (assembly GCA_963691745.1). Lineage (NCBI taxonomy): Eukaryota > Metazoa > Arthropoda > Insecta > Lepidoptera > Tortricidae > Ditula > Ditula angustiorana. The sequence continues at coordinate 1,538,160 of OY829473.1, forward strand.
GTCTAGTTTACCGTCAGTCATGGCGATAAAATTACCGAGATTAAATCAAGCAAAGAAAATAGTAAACAAATGAATACAATACGCTCCTCGCTTCAATAGATCGGCTGGTCGTCCCGGGGCAGCGGCGCCCGGGCGTCTAGAACCGGTTTCTTATCAGCTGGCGCGCGCGCACAGCTAGATGCGGCGAGTGCCCGGCGATAGGCACTTGACAACAAGCGCTTGACGACGCGCAGAAGTGTGATGCACGAAGTACTTTGGCCACTGGAATGGAGAAATGCAACCGGCTAAGCGACTAATTGAAACAATAGCAAGCGGGGCGTTTAGGACTCACTTTAATTCTGGCTAATAAACCACAAATAGTGAAAGGGAAATAGTTTGAAGCTAAGTGTAACTTTAATTCGTTATAATAAAAAATATTTAGTTGCAACACAGATTAGGAAATATAGGCGTGTGCAAAATGCATAGGCGAAGATAAAAGCGGCTTATAGCTCACAATTATGATTAATTACGGGATGAATGTCTTGCATTTTTAAGTACCTATAGTTGATTTGTGATACCTCGCTTAAGTTTTACGTAGCTTATAGCTTTAGCGTAGTGTTAAGCAAGTGCATAGGGAACTGGCTAGAGAAGAGAAAGACTAGAACATTCGTGAAAGTAGAATCACTAATTGCACAAATCAAAGAGGAAAAGAAGGAAATAGCTAGGAACGGTCTCACTTGATAGGGCAGGCAGGCAAAGATAGGCGCTTAGGCAGTGCGCATTCGTGGCACTGGATGCTCCTGCTGCTGTCTGCGGCGTAGGCGTGGCCCGTCGGGGTAGGCGTCTCCGGGACGCACCGGAAGTTCCGGCTGGGAACGAGTAGATCCGGTGGCACGATGCACGATGTAGGCACAGCTGATTACTCTGGACGGCCTTTGTCCAGAAATCTTGTCGCTGTACGGCGTACACGTAGCTTTGATAGTCGCTCGGGAACAATGACTTGTAACTGCAAGACCTCAGAGTCCTTGATTATTAGCTGCAGGTCCTGTCACGGTCGCCACTTTGTTCCATGCAGGAACAAGGAGAAGATTTCTAGTTGACTTTCTTATTAAAAATCAGTAATTTAGGTAAAGAAATTTAATACAATTATTGTTTTGTTACAAATCAGATTGTTGAGCGGTTAGAAGTTAGAAGGCAAGTGTTGAGTACGTGTCAGGAGTATCGAATGTACGGTGTATGCGTGGGCGTGTGTGTGATTGGATGAGAGGCGTATGTCGCGATATGTAAGTGTTTTGATTGGTGGAACGAAATATATGACGTGATATGTAGGTGATTTGATTGGGTATGATTTTATACAATAAAAAATGAACTTAATTTATATAAACATAAAGTTTCTTAATACGAAAGTCTTGCTGTGAGACGTTTATGGCGTGAACACCGCTATTTCCTTAAGGAAAATCAATTTTAAACAGCAGAGGAAAAACAATTTTAAACAGCTGTTATCATGAAGTAAAATAAATTTAAACAGCTGTTTCCCTGACGAAAAACAATTTCCAACAGCCATTTAAGGTTCTAACGACTCGACTGTCGGCCCTCGACGCCCCCGCTTACTTGTTGAGCTTCAAGAAGATGCAGGGCGAGGACTTGTGGAAGGAGAAGTGGTTCTCCTCGATACACGGCTCGTAGCCAGTGCGGATGTCCACGTCGCAGACCTTGCCCGGGGGGGGGAGGTGCTTCCAGTCGCAGTTGTAGATGTTCTGTCCAGCGCCCGCCGTCTGGCCCTTCTTCTTGTACACTGCGGACAAACCGGGAACGCATGCTTAGCTTACTCCTGCCCAGCTAGTGATGCGTAATTTTCCGAAATTTTTCAAATCATGGAAAACTTTCAGTAAATTTTTCAGAGAATATATAAATGAGAAATAATGGAAAAATATTCTTTGTGTAAAATTTTGACATAAACCAATAGCGTATTTTACGATGAAAAAAACTATACCAAAACGACAAGAGTAGTATTCTCTTCCGATTTCAGCATTCCTATTGTATAGTTAAGTTTCTTAATCGTTAAAGAATAACTGACAATTTTATTTCAGTGTAATTATGCTTATTTATAATCATAAATTTGAAAAATATCAGAAAAATATTGAAAAAATTGAAAAAACGAAAAAAAAAAAATTTTCTTTAATTTAGAATAGACAGGAAAGGATAGCTACTCTACTTTCTACCTCCACTATGTAAAGATATACTATGTAAGGTATAAACTTTGTTTTTTTGTAAGTATTGGAGAACATTTTTGTAAGTAATAATAGAAAGCTACACTATCCCTGATGGGCATAGGCTACTAATTTTACGCGAAGTCGCGGGCGACTGCTAGTATTTTCTACATTGTATCGTCGCAAAAACATACCTGACAGAAAATCTTTCAACTGGTCCTCCCAATATTTATAGCTGTCGTACCCTGTCCCCTTGTACCATATGAGGGTGCTCCTCACATCGGGGGGCAGGGGACGGAAGCCCAGCCCGGGGCTGGTGCCGATGACGCTGTACTCCTGCTGCAGCCGCGGTACCCGAGGGTTGATGAACTGCTGCAGGAACGTCACCATGCAGATAGCGAATAGCAGCGCCAAGGCTGCATAGAAGATTATGTAGAAGACTAGAAGTTTGCCTGAAATTTGAGAAACGAGATACAAATAAATAAATAAAAATAAATAAATATTTATGGGACAATTAACACCAATTGACCTAGTCCCAAAGTAAGCAACTTAAGCTGCTTGTGTTATGGGTACCGGACAACGGATATACATACTTATATAGATAAATATATACTTAAATACATATAACATCCAAGACTCAGGTACAAACATTCGTATTCATCATACAAACATTTGCCCCACCCGGGAATCGAACCTGGAACCTCAAGCTTTGGAAAAAAAGTTTAAACAAACAAAACAAGAACAAGAATAAACAAAAAGTTTTTGTTCAGAATTTCGTTTTTAATGCTAATTTAGCTCTTTCTTGCTAACGGTTCTATATGATTCTGTCATCCGATTAATCTGTCCACGCACGAAATTTGAAGGAAACCAAACTGCTAAAAGTGCAATAGTTACGGCTCTTGTACCTCATTATATTTTTCATGACAACACAAAGAAAAATCTAGGGTAATGGCAGGACTCGAACCCGCAACCTCAGTATTTCGTGCCGTGCGTTTGCCAGTTTCGCCGCACTACCCTGCGAATTTTTCAATGTGCTTCGTTGTTACGGTCATTAGTAATTAAATTATTGTTTTTTTATATAAATTAGGAAGGCGAACAAGCAAGTGGGTCACCTGATGGTAAGCGATCACCACCGCCTATAGACACCCGCAAAACCAAAGAGATTGCAGATGCGTTGCCAACCCAGAGGGCTAAGATGGAATACCTCTTGTGCCAGTAATTACACCGGCTATCTTGCTCTCCACGCCGGAACACAACAGTGCAAGCACTGCTGCTTTGCGGCAGGATTAGCGAGCAAGATGGTGGTAGCGATCCGGACGGACCTTGCACAAGGCCCTAACACCCGCAAAACGTAAGGTAACATACTAAGGTCACTGATAGGGATGATTGTACATTAACCTAATCAGATTTAGCATTTTAAAATATTCAACTTTTCAATACGCCGCTAAGCAGCAGTGCTTGCACTGTTGTGTTCCGGCGTGGAGAGCAAGACAGCCGGTGCAATTACTGGCACAAGAGGTATTCCATCTTAGCCCTCTGGGTGTCTATAGGTGGTGGTGATCACTTAACACCAGGTGACCCACTTGCTTGTTTGGCTTCCTATTTCATAAAATAAATAAATACATGTCATATGCAATTTTATAAGTAATACATAACTGTCGGTGAGACACATTATATAACAGTTAACACCCAGCCAATTAAACTGTCCCTCGCAACAGTTTGACCTCAGATTAATTAGCTTACTAAGGCTTCTTGTAATTGGATATAGTGCCGTAATAACTTTGCAATTGTATAGTATTAGTGGTGTAGTGAAACAGATTTTACTAATGCCGGCATTAAAACCCCGTGCAAAATAAAGCCAACATTAAATCTCCTATTGTACCATGTCAGTGAGAAATAGGCATGCGACTTGGGTCAGGAGGGGTTCCACTCAGCACTGTAGGTACTCTCGACCGCCTTGCCTATGGCATAGGCAAATAGCAGTAGGCTGTCGGCTTGCCGCGCGCTCGCACGCCTTGTTAGTGTAATTGAAAACGAATGCCGCGCAACCCTAGCGTGTCGCCGGGAGCAGCGGGGGGAAGGCGGGCGCGGGCGGCGCGTTCTTTCTGACTCACGCCGCCTGGCGCATGGTGTATGAAGTAATACGAACTTTTTGAGCGTGTTAATAAAGTTGGAATTCGTTTAATCACGGTCGTAAAAGAGAAGTTTCTGTACTATTATTTATTCTGTGGTTGGGTATCGTCCATTAATTACGTGAGGCTCAAAAGGGAGGTTCGGCAAAAATCACGAAATATCACAAGCGGAGGCGAGGTGGAGTGAGATATCACGTGTATTTATCTTTTCGTTGAACGCGCAATTTCTAAACCGAAGTGGCGTTCAAACTAAAAATTTTAAGATACTTTGCATTGTAAAAATACACGTGATTTTCGGTTAGTTTCAAATCTCACCACGTATCACCAGGGGGGAGGGGGTTAAAAATGCTAAAAATCATTACATGATTTATGGATGCGTGGCAGTGAAGATTTACTGCTGCTCGCAATTTCAGGGGAAGCACGTGTGCAGCCGACCCTCAGCCCCTTGTCTACGGTGGGCAAACTGGGTCTACTTTGTTTTTTTGTTTGTATATAGGAAGTATCTCTGTAACTACTGAACTGATTGCAAAAATTCTAAGAGCGATCAGTTGCCTTAAACAAATAAATTTAAGTTGAAATTGAACCCCTTTTTTTATTCTACAGAACCCTGAGATTCTTACAGAGCTTCTTATCAGAATCTCCCATTTTCCGAAGCGCTAGTAAACTCAGACATATAAAAAAGCCTATATGCCCTAGTTGCAAATTATTTTTTTCATTTTCATATACAAACAATATTAAAGAAGCCAGACAAGTATGAATATATTTCTATTTTAAACGATTAATAGATAATAATAAATGGAGGCAAAGAGTTTTGTGGGAGACATTGGGCGTAGGCTCAGAGAGGCAACCGGTGACTCTGGCTCCAGTTCGTTTTTGGTGCAAAGGCTGGCCATTGCCATTCAGCGCGGTAATGCTGCGAGTGTGATGGGCACCTTTGGATCGGGAACGGTCAGGAGCGGGTTATTTTAGTTTAGTTGACTTTTATTAATGTAATGATCGTTGAGTGGTTTTATTTACAATTAGAAAATTCTATAAAAAATAGATATTTTAGGGTCAATTTCCACCAATTGACCTAGTCACAATAAGAGCAACAGCGGATCCAGGGGGGGTCATGACCCCCCCCTGAGCTGGTTCCAGGACTTAGGTGGACCTTTTACTTGTATCTATTGTTATCAAAATTAAATTATAAGTTCTTGACTTGACCACAAATATGTGACCCTCTCCTGGCGCCAAAGCTGGAGCCCTTGAATAAGAGTAACTAATGCTGCTTGTGTTATGGATACTAGACAACAGGTATACATATATTTATATAAATAAATATACAACATCGATGGCTTGAGTACAAACATACATTTGTCTTACAAATATTAGCTCGTATCTGAATATAAGCAGCACAAGACCGGTCATTGTGGCAATCCTTGGGAAAGGCCTATGTCCAGCAGTGGACGTCTTTCAGCTGAAATGATGATGATGATAATCGGAATATAAACCCAAAACCTCTAGCTTAGTTGTCAGGGTCACAACACTCTAGGTTATTCAGTTGTCAGCTACGACACAAATATAAATATTTTTTTTATTACAATGCAATGAAAAATACAGTTACAGTCAAAAAGGTATGAATAAAACTCAGTGTGACATAAGGAGCGGACTCCCTTTCAGTCCAGCCCCTACTCCCTGCACTCAGTACAGCTTAAGGTGGATTGCTTCGCATGAGGCAAAAGTTTTGAAAATGTTGTAGTTTTTAATTTATTGTGGCTAAGTAGAATGACTTTTTATCAGTTCAAGTAGATTCCTGGTAACTTAACATTATTCTTTAAGCGATTGTGTTATGATTTTGAAAAATCTAGTTACGAGTTTTAAATAATGATACACTTTATGTTTCGACCAACTTTTACGCATAATTCACAATTATTTAAAATCAACAGCTTGAACTTCGAAAACTAAAACACAGTGCCTAAAACTAATTGAATTGATATAAAATCACACCATTTAGCCACAATAAATTGAAAACTGAAAATTTCAAAATTCCTGCGTCATATGCATCGTTCCACCTTAATTAGATGGCAGGTAGACTAACACTACACCATGCAAGAATTAAAGTAATAGAAACACATTGTAAAACTAACTAAAAATACTACAACAGCAAACAGATCATCTGAATCAAAATAATGCACTCTGTTATATTTCACTGAATTATTAGCTGCTTTAAATATAACAATGACTCATAAAGTCAATGAAACAAAAGAACGAACCCAGTAGGTCACCGGCGAACTTTAGTACAGAAACATGAACTTGCAAACTAAGTTTTCGACGAGCATGCCACACCCACGATGGTTTTAAAGTTTAAAATAACTGAATGACTTATCTTCTTACTTTGAGCTATGAAAACTAAATCGTACATAAGCTATTTATTAATACAAAACCACAACTCACCACAATCTTTCAAAGATCTTCCCTTAGACGCATTTTTGTCAAGAAAATGAGAATGCTTTCGTGAAAAGAAATCACTGCCACTACGCGTACCCTGGAATCTGGAAGGCTTTCGTTCGATTTCAAATTCTTCTAGCTTTGGATTTCGAGACATTTTGTAATTTTAAGTAATATTTAGTTAAAAATACGATAAAATAAACAATAAAATAATACGCCCAACAGCGTCGGTCGCCCAACCGCTTTTCGTGGACGTGACAGATCTAGTGATTTGAATCGTATCGGATAAATATGTTACCGATTTATCGATTAGACTAATTAAATTTATTTGTTACATAATTAATGGCAGGTTCACCTTGTAGTCAACTTTATCTGATTTATTAAATTATTAATTCGTTATCTTAGGCTTGAGCCATAACATAAAAGAGTGAGAAATATTTACATCCCAACAATTTGGATCCAAGACTGCAAAGCTTGCTCACTAAGAAAAAAATAAACTGTCAAAAATGTATTGTCTATTAATTGTTCAAGGAAGTGATTATTTATTTTAACTTAAACTGAGAATAGCCTGAAATAATTAAAATAAAGAGGTTTTTAGTGTATATCCAAAATGGCATCATCATTAAACAAAATTATTATCATCGTAGGCTTTATATCTCTGTTCCATTCCGCGTTTTCAGCTGCCCAACGTAAGATCTCTAATGAAAGTACTAATTCATGTTTCAACCTTATTTAGAACTATTTTCCTCATACAGGATTTATTTATTGTTCTAGATCGATCATACTTAAGGATCACTGCACAGGAATTCACTGGCCTACCTTTAGATGTAAGTATTGCTACATTTCACCTCTAAATTTATTTTGAAACTAAAGTTAAGTTAGTTTAACTTTGCTTGTGGGAATATGATCTTTATCCTCGAATTTTTACAAGCATTGTATGAAAGAATGACCAGCATCATCATAATGATAACAAACGAGAAATCACTTTTTCTTTGGCACCATATCTAAAATTAAAATGTCAATTTTCAGATCATAGTCCAAGCTGTCACCAGCCTGTTTGCAGTAATGTGGGGAATCCTGAATGTGGCTGGCAATCTCCGCGAGATCCCCGCTGGTGCTGAACTGGTTGCCACCAAGTGGGACACACAACGCAACCTGCCTTCTTTCTACATCTTCAACCATCGGGGGAAGGCTCTGTCTTCTGACTATGTACCAGCCAGCTCTAAAGCTGAATTAGAGAATTTAGAATAAATTTGTTTATTATTTTTATTTATTGTATGTAAGGGAAGTAAAATGGTTAAATTTTATGCCTCCCTCTGCGTCCTACTTGCCCAAGTGAAGTGATCAAAGTTATTACAAACATGGACTCTAAAAAGGCCCCGAGCTACGATCTCATTACTCCTAGGATACTAAAAGAGCTTCCAAAAAAATGCATTGTCTTCCTTACTGTTCTCATCAACGCTACAATCAGAACCAGCCATGTCCCTGCACTTTGGAAAACTTCCCAAATCGTTATGATACACAAGCCCGGGAAACCAGCGAACGAGGCGTCATCCTATCGCCCCATCAGTCTTACTCCGGTACTATCCAAGTTGTGGGAAAAAATTATTCTGGCTAGGCTCCAATGGCACCTAGAGGAAGCCCAGGTCATACCCAATCACCAATTCGGCTTCCGTAAGCATCACTCGACAGTGGAACAAGTGCACAGGGTATACCACACTATAAGACAGACCTTGGAAAAAAAGGAATACTGCTCGGCGGCTTTCCTCGATGTTCATCAGGCTTTTGATCGGGTTTGGCATAGAGGCCTGAAGTGCAAGATCAAAAAACTTCTGCCGCATTCCTTTTACTTGCTGATGGTGTCCTATCTAAATGACAGATCATTTCAGGTGAAGTATGGTAATGCCAGATCTTCTCTTCTTCCCTGCCTTGCTGGAGTTCCGCAGGGTTCCGTGCTTGGCCCGATTTTGTACAACATATTTACAAGTGACTTACCGCAATCTGCCAACGTCGTTGTAGCAACTTTTGCAGATGACGCCGCATTTCTTGCAAGTAATTGTGACCCCGATGAAGCTAGCACAATGCTGCAGTCCCAACTCAGTGAAACCAATGAATGGTTGAACAAGTGGCGTATAAGAGCAAGCGCACCAAAATCCCACCACATCACGTTCACACTTAGACGAGGAAATTGCCCTTCAGTCAAACTAGGACAAGATACCCTGCCACAATCTACTTGCGTCAGGTACCTTGGGTTCCACTTGGATCGAAGATTAACTTGGAAGGACCATATAAAGCACAAACGGACTGAAATCAATTTCCGATTCAAGAATCTTCTCTGGCTCCTTGGAAGGCAATCTGCTTTATCTCTGAGCAATAAGTTGAGAGTATATTGCTCAATAATAAAACCAATCTGGACCTACGGGATCCAATTATGGTCTTCAGCCAGCAAGTCCAACATCATCTGCCTTCAAAGAGCCCAAAATAACATACTCAGGGTCTTGTCCTCTGCACCATGGTACGCTCGCAACTCTGAAATCCACGACTATCTAAAAATTCCAACCGTCATTGAAGAAGCGAAAATCTACTCTGCAAAGTACAGGGACCGCCTAGCAAATCATCCGAATCCCTTATCACACATCTTGTTGATGCCTAACCCTGTGAAGAGACTGAAAAGAGCCGATGTGCTGCCTGATTAAGACGAGCTGGGGCATTGGCCCAAACTCGTCATAACGCTCTATCCCATTGAACCTATCTGATCATAGTCAGAAGACTGATAGCAGATTAATCTTGAAAAAAAAAAAAAAAAAAAAAAAAAAAATTTTATGTTTTGTCTGTTATTTCCTACCAACTCTTATGTGATTTGGTTACACTGTAAGAATGACCCTTATAATAAGTACCTCCAATTTTGCTCTAAAATACAGAGGCGGGTGTAAAACTCATTTATTACACACAAAAGATAGGCTTAAAGGGCCAAAACAAACTCAAGTAATCACGAAAATGCTTTTACATTGACTTTTGGCTGCAACACAAATTAATAGTTCGTTCATTCATTTTTATTACATCTATGATCATCCGTTGTTTCTTTACTTGCAGAGTAATGTGTCTTGCTTGTGCAGGGACCTAAACTAACAACTACTCGGGTTGTTAGTTTAGGTCCCTAGGTTAGGAAGTCACTAGGTTAGTAACTAATGACTTGTCCTAGTGGACAAGTCACTAGGTTGGTGCCTAATGACTTGTCTTAGTATACCATGGCTTATTAAAGATCTACCACCAGGAACCTCACAATGATTACAGCTTACCCTTTATTTAATCTTCTGTACTTGCACTATCATCTATTCTGTAAGCAACTGACAAACATCCAAGGATGCCGTGCTCTTGATGTCATTAAAAAAATAATTACATAATCATTCTTGAAAGCCATTACATGGATTCTGCTTCTCTTCCCACTAGGTTTGAACTATTGACCTTATACTAAGGTAGATAATTAAACTAGAAATGCAAGAATAATAAACTTTATTCTAAACAATTATAATATAGTATTACCACAAGTATTACTTACAATAACATGACTTGGCCCTCACCACACAAGTTAACAGTGCAATTATAAAATCATACCTAAATTCTAAATCTTATTACCTAATCCTAGGTAAATCAACTAAACAATGAAAGATAAAATGAGGTGTTTTTATGAACATAACTGACGGCAACAAGCAATGGCAGTACTTTCACTCAGTGCTACAGTGCACAATTTTGCACTCATTTAAATGCACAAAGATTGAAAAAAAAACAATGTTGGGAGTGCATGTGTTAATGTTCTGAGAGTAATAGTTGCATGCTTGGCATAAACATGTCTTGGCGGTGAAAGGGTTACACACATATTACTTAAAAACAAGGAACAGATAGCAGCTGCTCTGTTTGGAATCAGCAGTCTCGTAAAAGTCTGAAGCTCATGTGGCGAGGGCCCACACACATTCTCACAGTCCATAACACAGTCAACGCACATGGAAATATCAGTCCTACACTATCATCGTCCACCCCTAAAACCACCGCCTCGGCCGCCGCCTCCCCTTCCGAAGCCGCCACCACCGCCTCGGCCTCCATAACCGCCGCCACCGCCACCTCGGCCGCCATAACCGCCGCCACCCCCTCGGCCACCAAAACCGCCGCCGCCGCCGCCTCGGCCACCGAAGCCTCCACCCCTGCCGCCTCCTCGGCCTCCGAAGCCTCCGCCGCCGCGGCCGCCTCCACCGCCTCTGCCACCGGCGCCTCTGCCCCCTCGGCCGCGTTTCGCGCCAGGCGGCTGCGGCAGAAACCTCTTCAACGGCAACAGTTTCGCCGGGTCAATGTAAAACTGTTGGCCGTCCTTGAAACTCTTCGCCTTTATGTTCTCCCCGAGCTTCACGGACACGAAATAATCGCGCAAATTGCCGAAGATCTCGTCGATTTTCCCGATTTGCTCCTTGTTCTCGAGGTAGATCGGCGCGTTGAAGTACGGGACGTCCTCAATGTCCACTTTACACACGAGGTCGTCTTGGACCGTCCAACCGTAGTGCCCGAGCGGTGTGACGCTTTCAGGAGGCCCGAAGTCTTGCTGTCTGAAGCCGCCGCCGCCGCCGCCGCGACCGCCCCGGCCACCCCCGAATCCTCCACGTCCTCGGCCCCCACCTCCGCCTCGACCGCCACCGAACCCTCGTCCGCCACCGCCACCGCCGCCTCCTCTACCACGGAACGACATTATCACTAATAAACAATTCTTTGCTGAATGAAAATGATTTAACCTAACCTCAAAACCCCATGCGTTGCGTCTGTGTGTGAACGTGTTTATTAAAACCTGACCTGACAGTTGGCTGGTGTTGCCAGCCAATAAAACGAAAAGTCAGAATGTCAGAGCACCTTGCAGTGTCGTCTAAACTTGCCGTTATGGAATTTTGTCATCCATCTTTATTTTAACTTCTCTGTGGTAATACTCTATGGTTTAGTTAATTTTCGTTTTGAGTTTGATTTGTCGAAAGAACGAAAACAATTATTTAGAAACAAACAAAATAAAATAAGGTTTAATTTTATGTTAAATCTGCTTTCTCAATACCCGTACAAAAATAGCAAGAGGCTTATTAGTAGTTTACGTTTACAAAACTGCTTTCATGGCGAACCATGAAGATGAACTTAAGGAACTTAAAGAGAAAAACAATGAATTGGTGCAAAAAGTACAATATTGGAAGATGACAGCGGCTCAAAGGGAGAATGAGAAACTCGAGCTCATGAAGGAAATCAACGAGCTAAGGCTGAAAGTGATAGTAAGTTTCATTGAAGTTATTTCGATCCGTAGGGAAGTACCGATCAGCTGTTTTGTCAGGTGATTGAACTTCGCAAAGTACCACGAAGCTAACTGTGTTATATTTATATTCTGCTGGTAGTGATACAAGATACAAGACTAACCCGTATTAGAACAGTTTTTCGTATTATAAAGTGCAAACCATTACTAGAACCTAATTGCCCTCAATTTTGCTCTAATTTTCAACGCTAATGCGTTACAGTTCACTATAGCGTAGAAAAAGTATCTCTTTCGCACACGCCAACTGTTAAGAAAGAGATATAGTGCTAGGGACTTGATATACTTATTCTAATAGACCTACTTTCTTTTTTATTCTATGTATTGACTTTTGTTCAGCTAGCATAGTAAGTATGCATTGTAAACCTGTTGGATTCAGCCAGAAAAGTAAGCATGCATATGGCCTCATCTACGAAGGACCTGAACGAGATGTCATAAAACATATTCAGATAAAAATTCCTTTAATCAACCAAACTTTAAAATAAAACTAAATCTGTAAACATAGTCTGTTCTTGAGCTCTCTGCATAGTGTCTCTCTCTCAACCTTAAACAAATTTTAAAGTTAAAAATTATTACGTTTTTTGTCTTTATTCACCGACAACCAATAAGATTCCTTCCCTTTACAACACAGGAAAAGGGAATGGGGCAGACAAAACAACAGTTGATAGATCGTTATAGGAAAGATTCTGGTGTACTTTTATGTTCTTAAATGTTGTTGAGGCTTTAGTGCACTTCTGGGACTATGTCAGCCTCATAAAACCTACTCTACTACATGAATCCCAGTCCACTGAAAGTTCATGAAACCCTGCTGAGCATGGTCAAAAGAAGAAAAAAAAGATATACTGCTAAGTTTCTTGCGGTGTTTCTTCACAGCAGATTCTTCCATTTTCCGAACCGAGACAGTAGTAGATTCAGACATACAAAGGAGCCTATATGGCCTACTTGCAAAATAAATTTTTCATTTTCCTTTTCATTCATTTTCAACTTCCCTAGCGCAAAGGGAGTGTTTATATGGTCCACTATGGGTATGATTGCCAAATGACTCACTGAGTTGGGGAAGGCTACAGGACACCGTTGTAAATAAACTGGTACTTATCACCTTGCTACTGTGAAACCAACCAATCTTCCAAGTCTTGCAACCCACTTTTGCGGAGTAGTAAGGTAATTTGTTCCAGTTTGTTCTTTGCAAAGTATTGCCTGAATCTGTTAACAATTTGGAGGCCATTGTGCCTAAAAGATATGCTAATTGGGAGAACAGTTAGCTAATTATTATACTAATTCAATTGAATAATATTACCAACCTGTTCTCTTATTAGTAAATAATGGCTTTGAAATTGAAATAAGATTTCTTAAACCACTTTAATTATGAATATTTGTTTTTTCTTTTTATTTATCATTTGTTTCTTTTTAATTCAGAGATTAAAAAGCGGTGGAGCAGCCGAAGCACGTAAACTGGACGCCGCCCTTCAATCAGCCAGCGCAGAAGCCCTATCGCATCTTGTGCAAGCCTCCAGTGCCGTTGCCCGATCCATCGAGCTAGCCAAGGCATACGTGAGAGACCGACAGGACCTGGACACTGCGTCCCCACGATGGAGCAGCATCAGCAACTCCACTGAGAAGGTGCACCGAGTGCCACCGATGATGATGGGTGGCCAGTCTATACAACCTGTCGTATCCTTGAGTCGGACGTTGAATTTTAACGGACAGAGTAAGTTTGTTTTTCAAATTCAAATACATTTATTTGCTAGAAGTCAAGTACAAAATAAGATGGTAGGTAAATTAATAAAAGAACATATGAATTCTGCCGTTTGTCGGCGTGCAAATCATAAATAAATTTACATTAAATTGAAATAAGTAGGTAAGTATAATTAAGCAGGTATGTCAATTTCATATAATATGTCAAACAAGAGTAAATTGGAATCTTAAAATTATATAGTTAAATTATCTTCTAAAAATTCTTTGATTGAATTGTTAGAGTATACATTTTAAATGCAGGGTAAAGTAAGTAACAAATTGGAACCAAATACTTTGTTATGCTGGTTTGAGAAAGGTAATTTCGCACGCTTAGTATTAAAGTAACTCCATTCTGAATTTGATATTTTTCAAAATTAAACCCTATGTCTTTTAATTAAGGTGATATTTTGGGACGTGTATTATTCAGAAATGGATCACTTTAATACTAAGCGTGCGATTTGTTCTATAGTGTCAAACTAAGACATGAATTATGTAAAATAACTAACTCATGATCATTAGTCGATAGCACTAATGATCATGAGTTAGTTATTTTACATAATTGTTTTTGAAGTTTCCTCATAATTTATTAGTATTTTAGTTAAACTGTGCTAAAAAATACTAAGTATGTATATCTATGGTAACTACTTTTTGCAACCGCATCCTACTTCAAGGACAATCGTAGTGTATATTATTTAAGCTTTTTTTCTTCGAAAAATTATTATGAGAAGTAAAATAAAACAGTTTTATTAAAAACCATTATCTAGAAGAAAATGTCGGTGCCCTAACGCTAAGTGTTATTACTAACACTTTGTAACATCCCGGACTACTCCGGTGAGCAACGAGAGGGTGTGGGTTGGATGCGACGGCCCAGAGTGCACGAACAATCGAATTTAAATTAGTGGACGCCAGAATGTCCGTGACACAAAACTGTGATGTGGTCTAAGTAAAAAGGCAGTAGATACAGTTTTAACACTTTATTTCATAAGCAGCATAATAACTACTTACAATTAATCATTACACTGATCAATATCCTTGATGGATGCACGTTAACTTATGGTAACCGGTGAATAACCCGGATGTCCAAATGGACACGCGACTTACAAAGTAACTTAAAATTACCCTGTATTACCCGTTACTTGAAAGTAAATACAAAAGGGCATACTACCAGCTTTAACAGTCAATAAAACGTTCTATAAAACGATATCAGTCCCCTTGGGGTACATTAAATTACACAGCGTCCCTTCTTAGGTATGGAACGTGGAAAGTCAATAAATAGTATGACTAACGGTAAGTAACCGTGTACGATATTAAGATTGCCTTCACGGTCAATCCTACTTCCGTCCGTAAAGAAAAACCTGACACATCCTGCGAAGTGCGCAGTCCGCTCACGCTAAGCTAAGCTCCATTCTCAGCAAATCATCATCGTCATCAAAAGAAGAACAGTCAGGAATCAGCTCGAACTAGACGTCCGATCCTGACCTCCAAAGTTGTCCCAGATCTTGACACATACACCGTGCCCCGATCCCGACATCCGAAGTTGTACCCGATCCTGACATCCGAAGTTGCATCAGATCCTGACATCCGAAGTTGCATCAGATCCTGACACCCTGTGAACAATAGATATTCACAGTATCAGTAAAAGATACCACAATATAACAGAGCGCCCCTACCACGCGTCTTGACTGAGGTTAAGAAAATAATCATTACTTACCACATTAAGTGGGTAATATCAGTGGTACACACGCCTACGAATCTCCTCGCCGCATCCTCGCGCACCGGAGCGTACACGGAATGGACGGAAATGAACAGAAAACTGTAACAAAAGTAATAACAGAAATAAGAAAGAGTTACAACATAAGCAGTTTTTATCACCGGCCTTTACAACCAATATAAAACTCACTTACCGCGTTAAACGCGAAGAAAAGAAACTAAGACACACTCCCAATCATCCTCTTTTAAGGATTAAAATACAGGCAGCGCCATCACGCCATCAGCTCAGGTTTTTTGTCCCGAGAGAAAGTAAAAATAATCGGACAGTCCAGTCGGTGTCCGGGAAAGAAAGAAGCTTCTCGATTGTAAAAAAAAACTATCGAAACTGCACATCATGTACGTTCCAACGCCTGCTTCACCCTAGGAACATTTTATAACTCGAGAAGATGAGAGTTGAAGAAATATTTTTATTTCTTCTTAACAAAGAAAGCATAACAAAAGTTACATGTCGTTTGCTGAAAATACGCTGAATCACTCCCTAATAATATCTGTTTTTAAAGAAAACAACTAAATTACAACAACAATCCGTCAGAATTTGTAAAACTTCCAGAACGGCTCGCGACGTTTCGTTTCTGCAGTAAGCAATCACGGTGCATCACGAAATTATGAATGTTGATATTAAAACTTTTTAAGAAACGTAGTGACAAACAGTCCATTAGGTAGAATAGAACCTGAAACCATATTTGTTACCCCTCGAGAAGACTGAAACAAGTAAAAATGGAAGAGAACTCGTTCGACAAACGGAGTGACGTTTGGGATTATCATCGAGAGTGAAACAAAACGCAACAACTGTCAAGCGCTTGCGCTTTGACCAAAACAAAGTAATTGCAGATGTGTTTTTATTGTTAATAAGTAAGTTTTTAAAGATGAAATGGCAAAGTAAATGGTGTAAACGAAAGTGGAAATTATGTATGAACAGCTGAGTATGTGATGTGCGGATGGAAACTGTTAAAATGTAAGTAATGTAACCCTAAAGTGTTACAGTATCGCCTCAGTTGGGAAAATAATTTTATTTTAGAATCTTAAATTCTAAAATAAAATTATTGTTAACTGTGAAGTATAATAGTCAAGGGAAAGCTTCGTCTTCGCCCGCAGGGGAAGACGCTGAAATCATAAATCAAGAATTAAGACCCTAGCAAACGCGTACGGACTTAATCCTCAAAATACTACAACTTAGCAACTACACGGCCACTGTCAAAAACAAATGATGCCAGACGGTTTTCCCGTACATCTATTTAAGAATGACGGAAGAAATATGAATATATGGAAAGGCCTCCTTTGCCCGTAGGGAAGGAGTATGAAATCATTAGTCTGGGATTCAGTTGATAGACGATCCGTACCAACTCAATACCACACCAACTACAACAACTTATATAAGGTAAGACCAAGTCTTATTAAACTACCTGCTAAATAGGAAGGCAACGGAGCACGTGGATCACCTGGTAGAAAATGAACACACCCGCTCAACGACATCGACAAAACCAAGAGGATGCAGATGCGTCACCAAACCTTGAGGATTAGGATGGAATACCTCTGGTGCCAGTAATCACCCCGGCTGTCTTGCTCTCCATACCGGAAAACAGCATTGCGAGCTACTGCTTGACGGCTGGATTAACGAACAAGATGGTGGTAGCTATCCGGACGGACCACGCACCTGGCCCTACCACCGGCGTTAAAACTACCGTAGTAACATAAACCTACAATCTTGCTACTTCCTAACTTACGCTATATGCATCGAGACTAGGTACTCGACTGATACCTAGGATGACTTAATCCTCCTACTCCTATTTTATTCTAGGTTTAACTTATCGATTGGATACTACTACTCCTATCTTACTTTAGGTTTACCTTATTGATCGGCCGATCGGTTATAATGCTAAGGAGAGAAAAAAAAAACTACACGAAAATTTGAAAACAATCTAGTGAATCCTAGAAATGGAATTATCTAACTATGGTCTATTTAAACTAATGGTGAAGGGAACTCTATAATGGATGCCTTAGAAATGGAATCCACTACAGCGAACTACACCGGTTCTTAAAGTAAACGGAACGTCTTCCTTACTACAAACTATTACTGTACAGAGCTAACGTTAAAGATTGGAGCTAAACCCAGTTTGTTTATTTCCAACTTTCGTAGCAAGAAATGAAAATGTAACGTAAGTTCCTATATCCGCGAATAAGGCAACTAACTGATCCGGGGAAAAACCAACACGGCAGCTAGAAACTAATGCAGAATGTTGAGCTCAGTTTATTAGCAGGAACAAATAGAATGACCATAGGAACCCAACGAACCTAGGTCCTAATCAGTCGATGTGAGTCAGTCACAAACCGATAAGCTAGCAAGGACACGCTAGAAAATGAAGTTAAGCGAATATCAGCCTAACAAGGACAAGATAATCACACTGTAAGTGGAACATCCAACATCAAGCACAGTGTGAATAATAAATGAAAGTAGAAAAAGCATGTTACTATAAACAATGAGCATGTCATTATACAGGACATGTACTCTTAGAGCAACACAGAAAAAGTAACTCGTGGTTCACACGAGAAAATTCAGATAAGTAACCTTTAAGCAGGCGGTCCAGTTTCGCCAGGGCGAACTAAATCCTTTATATGGAAATCACCTAAATGCTTCCCATTCATGGATTTAAGAGTATAGACTAGAGGTTCTAGTTTTTTGAAAGCGTACTATTATTATTGCATTTATTGCAATCCGACGGTTCGCGGAATTGATCCGCTTTTACCTTAGCTAGTTCGTTACGCTTACAGTAAGACTTAAGCTGTTTAATGGAGGTTATGTCATAAAGAGCCAATTCCCTACAATATTCTGGTCGTATATTACGTATTAAAATATCCAACTTTCGTCTTCAGGAACAGCTTTACTAAGATGTTGAAACATTCCTAGAACACTAGCAACAAAGCAAACAATAGTTTCGTTCTTCGCCTGAGTCCTAGTACGTATCTCATTCATAAGTTTGTGGTCAAGGTCAGGTATGTCAAAGTCATCCCGAAGAGCCTTCACCACCTCAGCATAAGAAGTCAATTCAGAGCGATTGGAGCGGAACCAAGACAGTGCCGGTCCATCGAAGATTTCAGGGAAGCCTCCGTAAACGACCTCTTCCGGAATTTTCCGCGCTACACGGAGTTCCTCAAGACGAGTAAGAAAAGTACGAGCACAGGAATCTCCCCTGTACTTCAAGTTAAGAGAATTAATGTTGAACATTTTTTCAGTCTTATAAATAATCGTTTTGGAAACCAATGGAGGGACAGCCTCAGATTGGTTGTCGCTACTAGCAGAAAGAGAGTCAGAGTCAGAGTCAGCAAGTGCTACAGGCTGCAAACGATCCTTCATTTCAGTTACCACTGCCTTCAGTAGTTGAACTTCAGCAGTATCTCCAGTCAACCTAGATAAACGGCATAGCAAATATCTGCAACGAGAAGCCAGACGATCAACCGCTGCTTCAGAAAGGTTCTCACCAACCTCCTTCTCAATATCTTCAGCCTTCCGCTGACATAAAGCAAGTTCCGTGGCAGAGTCACAAGTTTCTAAAGTTTCGAACTTCAGACTACCTCTACGAGCTAAGTCCGCAGTCTGCTTAAGAACCCTACTCAAACTATGTCGCCTAGACGCCGGATTAACGGTTAGTCTACGAATGGTAAGTTCATGCGTAATTTCATCTTTATGCAAGTGGCAGATCTTGCATCCCGCCTTTAGAAAGTCCATGGTATAAATTAACCTTGGTTTACACAAACAAGATATATGTAAGTAAAATACGGTTAAAATACAGTCAGTGTATTTTGTAGTGAATGCTAGTTAAGCATTCAGTAGAGCTATAGCGTGAGCGTATAAAGTTTTGAATTTAAAAAAAAAAAATTAAATGCTAATTTACTATTCAGTACAGCATTAACCTAAGCGTAAAACGTCATTAGAGTAAAAGGAAGTTCAATGCTAAATTACCACTCAGCAGAGCAATAGCATGCGCGAAAAAAAATATTAAAGTTCAAAGTTAAGAGCTAATTTACCACTCAGTTGAGCAGCAGGAATCGCGTATAAAAGTATCAGTTTAAAGTTTAAAGCTAGTTACTACTCAGTAGTGCAGTAGCATGAACGAATAAAGTTTAAAATTCAAAGGTAATTTACCACTCAGTGGAGCAGTAACATAAAAAGTCAAAAGTTTAAGTAATACTTAGAACACATCACTTTCTGAGCCCCACGTTGGGCGCCACTGTAACATCCCGGACTACTCCGGTGAGCAACGAGAGGGTGTGGGTTGGATGCGACGGCCCAGAGTGCACGAACAATCGAATTTAAATTAGTGGACGCCAGAATGTCCGTGACACAAAACTGTGATGTGGTCTAAGTAAAAAGGCAGTAGATACAGTTTTAACACTTTATTTCATAAGCAGCATAATAACTACTTACAATTAATCATTACACTGATCAATATCCTTGATGGATGCACGTTAACTTATGGTAACCGGTGAATAACCCGGATGTCCAAATGGACACGCGACTTACAAAGTAACTTAAAATTACCCTGTATTACCCGTTACTTGAAAGTAAATACAAAAGGGCATACTACCAGCTTTAACAGTCAATAAAACGTTCTATAAAACGATATCAGTCCCCTTGGGGTACATTAAATTACACAGCGTCCCTTCTTAGGTATGGAACGTGGAAAGTCAATAAATAGTATGACTAACGGTAAGTAACCGTGTACGATATTAAGATTGCCTTCACGGTCAATCCTACTTCCGTCCGTAAAGAAAAACCTGACACATCCTGCGAAGTGCGCAGTCCGCTCACGCTAAGCTAAGCTCCATTCTCAGCAAATCATCATCGTCATCAAAAGAAGAACAGTCAGGAATCAGCTCGAACTAGACGTCCGATCCTGACCTCCAAAGTTGTCCCAGATCTTGACACATACACCGTGCCCCGATCCCGACATCCGAAGTTGTACCCGATCCTGACATCCGAAGTTGCATCAGATCCTGACATCCGAAGTTGCATCAGATCCTGACACCCTGTGAACAATAGATATTCACAGTATCAGTAAAAGATACCACAATATAACAGAGCGCCCCTACCACGCGTCTTGACTGAGGTTAAGAAAATAATCATTACTTACCACATTAAGTGGGTAATATCAGTGGTACACACGCCTACGAATCTCCTCGCCGCATCCTCGCGCACCGGAGCGTACACGGAATGGACGGAAATGAACAGAAAACTGTAACAAAAGTAATAACAGAAATAAGAAAGAGTTACAACATAAGCAGTTTTTATCACCGGCCTTTACAACCAATATAAAACTCACTTACCGCGTTAAACGCGAAGAAAAGAAACTAAGACACACTCCCAATCATCCTCTTTTAAGGATTAAAATACAGGCAGCGCCATCACGCCATCAGCTCAGGTTTTTTGTCCCGAGAGAAAGTAAAAATAATCGGACAGTCCAGTCGGTGTCCGGGAAAGAAAGAAGCTTCTCGATTGTAAAAAAAAACTATCGAAACTGCACATCATGTACGTTCCAACGCCTGCTTCACCCTAGGAACATTTTATAACTCGAGAAGATGAGAGTTGAAGAAATATTTTTATTTCTTCTTAACAAAGAAAGCATAACAAAAGTTACATGTCGTTTGCTGAAAATACGCTGAATCACTCCCTAATAATATCTGTTTTTAAAGAAAACAACTAAATTACAACAACAATCCGTCAGAATTTGTAAAACTTCCAGAACGGCTCGCGACGTTTCGTTTCTGCAGTAAGCAATCACGGTGCATCACGAAATTATGAATGTTGATATTAAAACTTTTTAAGAAACGTAGTGACAAACAGTCCATTAGGTAGAATAGAACCTGAAACCATATTTGTTACCCCTCGAGAAGACTGAAACAAGTAAAAATGGAAGAGAACTCGTTCGACAAACGGAGTGACGTTTGGGATTATCATCGAGAGTGAAACAAAACGCAACAACTGTCAAGCGCTTGCGCTTTGACCAAAACAAAGTAATTGCAGATGTGTTTTTATTGTTAATAAGTAAGTTTTTAAAGATGAAATGGCAAAGTAAATGGTGTAAACGAAAGTGGAAATTATGTATGAACAGCTGAGTATGTGATGTGCGGATGGAAACTGTTAAAATGTAAGTAATGTAACCCTAAAGTGTTACAACTTAGCGTCCCGCACGTACCCTGAACGGGACGTGACTTCTTGGGTCCCAGAAATGAGACGTCCCTCGTTCATCTGGGCCGTTGGGAACCCTAGTTCTAAGAATAATTATTTATCATGGTTTTGTTTTTTTACAGGACCTTCAGCCAGAAGCCCTAACTCCAGTCGCAATGTCACAGTGCGAGCAGTCCCCATGCACATGTTACAAGGTATATTGTTTACGTTTGTAGCGACTCCCAGCGCCATCTAGTTTCGAGTAGCGAAACTAACATGCGCTACATCACGCTTACGACGTTTCGTAACACGGACGCAGAAATACAACTTCCAACTTTGATCCTTCGGACTTCGGTCCCCAGATAATACCGAGCTCTCTCACCTGCCTGGTGAGAGAGCTCTGTATTTTGACCTACCTTCCACACGTTATTTAATCTTATATTAGCTATATACTCATATATATAATATTTCGTTGTTTTTATAAGTTTGAAGCCTGTGTCTGGCTGACCGATTGAAATTCCGTGTTTTTTATTCGAAAGCTGGTTTCATTGTGCTGGTTATAAACCGTGTCTAGTGGCAAGCAGGTTAACAGCAGTAAAGTTATCCAAAATGTACACAGACAAAGTCGCGGTCAAAAGCTAGTATACTTATACCAGGGGTCGCCTAATGGCGGACCGCAGTCCCTTACCAGAACAAGAACACCGTTTTGGCGCCGTCACTAACCATCGTTTTCCAGCCCATTGTTCTAACCGGATCGCTACAATCTTGTATTTTTAAAACAGACCTGAACAACTAATACCCAGTGCTTTATACTATTTTTAAATCGTTTCTCAGATGTATATATACCATTGACGCGGATAGATATGAGGGAGGTGGCCAACAACAATGAAACGGAGGAGCAGGAGGCTGCCGTGGATGACATCAGCGAAAACATACCATTCGAGGGTGAGTCTTGTTACAAAACATAGATTTAGATTTATTTATTTCATAATATTACATTGCATTATTATTTACAGTGATGTCAATTTATATGAAATAATATTAATATCGTCAAAAAAAAAATCAAATTCAAATAATACAATAAAATTTAAAAAATATTTCAGCATGCAATAATGACAATGTCACAATAATAAAAATAAAATAATTAAAATAATTAGTCAAGAATACAGTCACCGTCGGTCCGACAGACTGACAGCGCGAGAGATTGTCGATTTGTTGTACTTTTGTTCGACTTTTGATGCGGCCATGTTCTAAACGGTGACTAGAAGAAGGTGATTTACTGCCTCAATTTGTTTTATTTAGGCGGTGAACAGTATTTTGTTGGTAAAAACTGAAATTTTAGGTTAGTTATACTCAAATTAGTACTCAAAACAACTGAGGGTGGATGTACTTTAATATAAGTTTTTCTGACTACAGCTAGTATGGAGGAAACGCCAGAGGATTCCCAAAACATAACGGACGAAGATGGCTATGACACGTCGTAAGTACATTGTTTTTTTTTTTATAAAATAGAAAGGCAAACAAGCAAGTGGGTCACCTGATGGTAAGTGTACACCACCGCCTATAGACACCCGCAACATCGAAGAGATTGCAGATGCGTTGCCAACCCAGAGGGCTAAGATGGAATACCTCTTGTGTCAGTAATTACACCGGCTGGCTTGCTCTCCACGCCGGAACACAACAGAGCAAGATGGTGGTAGCGATCCGGACGGACCTTACACAAGGTCCTGCCACCCGCAAAACTACAGAGTATTTTTACGCTCTCCTTACAAACGGCGATAATGTTTGCCACCCTCTAAACCTTAACCTATAACCACAGTATAGATATAACCAGTAAGGAATCTACGTACAAACGCTCGGAACCGACGCACGCACACAGACGCACGCTCAACACGGCCGCTAAGGCTGCTAACGCGACTGACGGCCGCCTTAGCAGCCTTAGCGGCCGTGTTGAGCGTGCGTCGGTTCCGAGCGTTTGTACGTAGATTCCTTACTGGTTATATCTATACTGTGCTATAACCATGGTTTTTTGGTATGTTGTCGTAATGCCTTACGGTTTCTATGTTTTGATTTTTTAAATACTCTCTATAAAATTTTTGTAACCGAAATTTCTTTCGATTTTATTCTTAAATATTTTAACATTCAAATTGTTAAATTAAAATTGTAATGACAACACAAAGAAAAATTAGGGCAATGGCAGGACTTGAACCTGCAACATCAGCATTCCGTGCCTAGCGTTTGCCAGTTTCGCCACACTGCCTCTAAAAATACTAACTTTAAAAATATTGACGCATTTTTGTTTTCTATGAAACTCCTAACTTGCAAGTATTCTGAAATCTATGAGAATTATTTAAAAAATCAAAGCATACAAACCTAGTTCTAAGGCATAATGACAACATACCAAAAAATCATTGCCATAGGTTAAGGTTTAGAGGGTGGAATACGTTATCGCCGTTTGTATGGAGAGCGCTCTTTGGGGCTGGGTTCACACTCCTCTTAAACGAAACAATTACTTTCCAGGCGTCGATTAGACGTCGTGGACGAAGAATCTGAGCCGGAAAATGAAGTGGTGACATCACCACGGTAAGTACCTAAACACCAATGATATTATAATACATGGATGTACAGTGTCATACTAAATGACAGCAGAAAAACGGCCCGACATGAGAATACAGGTTGACGCCAATGTCACAAATGCAAATTATTAGTTTACCATTTATAGTCATTCGATTTAGAATTTTACGTAAAACGCTTAATATGCGCCCAACACAAAACCACCCTCCCCGACACCCCAATGAAACAGACACTACAACAAAGGAACTGCTCCAATTTCGAGGCATGTACGTATAGTCGACCAAGTAAGTGCTTGACCACTTTTGAACCTTATCCCTTTGTATTAGAGTCGAAAAGTGATCATCAATTTCTTGGTCGAGTATACGTACCGTATGTAAATTCTTTTTTGCAAAAAATCTAAAATTACAAAAAGATACAGTAATGTATAGTCGACCAAGTAACTGCTTGACCATTTTTCGACCGGACACAAAGGAGTAAATGAGTAGGAGTAAAAGGAGTAAGGTTCAAAAGTTGTCAAGCAATTACTTGGTCGACTGTACAATGGCGAAGTTATCCCTACATTTTGACTTGCGGAGATTATACATCTCCAAGTAATATTGTACAATTTGACCGTGGAGGCGTTTTACACCTCTGCTAAGCATAGATTAAGGTAATTAATTTGTTTTTGACCCTTAGAGACTTTACATCCCCGAGTTATTTAGACTAAAGATTTGATTGTTATTATTTCAGGGACCATATACATCCCTATTTAATTTCTTTGATCTGGGGACCCTATACATCTCCTGATCATTCTTAACTAGTGCCAGTACGTTCAATATGCTTAAAGCTTGCTGTTCTATTTATTGTTATCCTTTTTTTTATGTAACCCGTGTATGCCATGTACTGATGTGATAATTATGTATATTGCACTGTAATCTGTTTTGAAAAGAGGAGAAAAAAAATTAAACTGCTGAGTTTCTTGCGGCGTTTCTTCTCAGTAGTATCTTCCATTTTCCGAAGCGCTAGTAGATTCAGACATGTATAAGAGCCTATTTGGCCTACTTGCAAAATATTTTTTTAATTTTAATTTGAATTACAATGCGCGTCCCCAGGCCCCGGGCGGACAACCCGCTGGAGGGCCCGAGCTGGCTGCTGGACGCGCGCGGCCCGCGGCGCGCGGCGCTGGAGCCGGACTCCACGACGCAGGGCGAGGAGCCCGCCGCGCAACACCCGCCGCCGGCTGACAGCCCGGAGGTCCACAATTTTATAATATGTATACCACTGGCCCGTTTCACGAAGCTACAAGTTACAATGTTACAAGTCTAAACCGGCAACATTGGTCATTATGCCCATTGCCATTGGTCATTATTGACCAATGTTGCCGGTTTAGACTTGTAAAATTGTAACTTGTAGCTTAGTGAAACGGGCCACTGTTGTCTTTTAATTCTTCGTTGCTTTAAATTTTAACTGTCTCGCTTAATTAATGATGTGTACATATAGTTTCGGATTGTAAATTATTTTTGGTCTTGATAATAATTATTGTGGTATTTTGCTGTTTATACCATGTTTTCTGTTCCAAATAAATAAATAAAAGAAAATAAATAAAATACTGTAGGATTCCGTAACTCAAAAGGAAAGAAGGAACCCTTCTAGGACTTCGTCGTCCGTCTATCTGAACACTGATCTGGTTCAAAGACATCGTCGGTACGGATCCTCGCACACAACTTGAGCGTTGACCTTGACTGCGCAGTAGCCGATTCTAGTACAGATGTGTATGCGCAAACTCCACTCGATTTATGCTCAAGTTGTTTGACTGCGACTGTAATGAGTTGTGTGTTGTCGTGTATGAGCAGACGGCGTCCCCGGTGGAGGCGGCGCGCGTGTTCACGCCGACGGTGCGCCGGCGCCGCCGCGCCTCGCCGCCGAGAGTCTCGCCGCCGCGCGCCCAGTCCGCGCTTGCCACGTGAGTTAACACTAAAGTTTTACCAAAAATATATTGTGCATCGGCAGTATTCGTTTGCGCAGAGAAGCGCAGACCGGTTTCCGACAGTAGCCGAACGTGTGAATAATCCATATTGTACTTTATTTGCAAGCGCAACTGGCAGAGTATTGCTTGCTATGCATTCTTAGCTTTGTCCCGCTTACACAATTCGTACACTGTGGCGCACGGGCTGTCGCCATGTTG
Source organism: Ditula angustiorana (assembly GCA_963691745.1). Classification (NCBI taxonomy): domain Eukaryota; kingdom Metazoa; phylum Arthropoda; class Insecta; order Lepidoptera; family Tortricidae; genus Ditula; species Ditula angustiorana. The sequence continues at coordinate 1,564,642 of OY829473.1, forward strand.
CTGCGAAATCGATAGACCAATAAAAACGCAAGAGTTTAGCGCGCGTAAAATTCTACTTTATCATTGGTAGATCGAAATTTCTCGCGCTACTAAAATTTGTCTACTGCGCAGGTACATCGTGGCACAATATGTTTTTGGTAATACTGTAACTAGCGACCCGTCCCAGCTTCGCACGGCACAGTTGAGGTACATGAAAACCTTTTAAAAAAATGTCTAAATGCTAGTGAAAAGTATCAAAATCCGTTGCGTGGCTTGAATGTAGTAGCCGGTCGAAGATACGATACCGGCGGACAGGAACGGATAGCGCCAGAGACATCCTACTTCCTACTAATCCTACTAATGAAAGTTTGTATGTTTGGATGTTTGTTCCTCAATCACGCAAAAACAAGTGAACGGATTTGGATGAAATTTGGCACACATATAGTTTATAATCTGGATTAACACATAGGATACTTTTTATCCCATAAAAATGCACAGTTCCCACGGGATAGCGATAAGTGAGTTACACGCCGCCGTGACGTCATGAGCAGCATAGCAACTAATTCTCATTAATTTGTCCAGGAAATATTGCAGATTGTATGTTGGGTGCACGTTTGCTTGATTCAATTAAACAAGTCTACGCGAAAGAAGTCGCGGGCAAAAGCTAGTATAATATATATCCGCACTATATGTAAGTTTAACGTTATGACCTTTACATATATACGTCAACGCGTGCAATATAACAGTGACCCACGTGCATTCGCATAATTTTCAACTTCGTTACTTACAAAAGAAAGCGTGGCGTGTGACTGACCACTTTTTTATCTGACGTGGCGTTGAAAAGGTTAATCCTAGAGAATTTTAATGACTAAATGAAATCGTCATTCCTCTCATCGTAACCGTGGTACCGCTCCGCAGCATGCAGCAGCTGCAGAGCGAGCGCGTGCTGCAAGTGCTGGTCCCGAAGATGCGCCTGGAGAGCTCGGAGGCGTCGCCGCCCAAGCGCGCGATGCGCTTCGACGCGCCCAGCCCCAACGGCGCCACGGACGCCGGCGTCATAGTGTCGTGAGTCACTTCTCCGGTGACGACGCATGTCTGTCACTAGAGGTCGAATGCTGATGACGAATATTATAGGTTTAAAGCCACTGACAGATATTGTTATTATTATTTGTGATGCACGAGCAGCTTTAAGCTGGTGCGTGCATATCATTGTCCACTTGTGTTATTGATTTAAATGTTTGTCTAGTCTATTTTTAAAAGAGTTCACTGGGGGTGCACTAATCACGATAAGATATATCCGGTAATAAAAGTTAACGCCAAAGACCAATGATATTATAATGCACGGATGTAGTGTCGTTAGATGACAGAAGAAAAACGGCCCGACATGAGAATACAGGTTGGCGCCAATGTGACAAATGCAAACTATTAGTTTACCATTTATAGTCATTGGATTTACAACTTTACGTCTAACTGAATAAAATAATAATTTATTAAGTTTCATTGCAAATAGGTTTGTTTACAAAATAATAGCATTGACAGCAGCGCTGTCCGTCCGACAGACTGAAAGCGCGAGCGATTGTCGATTTATTGTACTTTCCTGACTTTTCTCCTACTTTTGATGCGGCCATTTTTTAAACGCTGACTAGAAGTCCATTACTTATAGGTCAGTGCCAAAGACGGATAAATCCGTTACTATAGGTTGAACACCAATGACGGTTATATACGTCACTATAAATTAAACGCTAAAGACTGATACATCCATTCATGTAGGTTGAACGCCAAAGAGCTGATATGTCTGTCATGAAAGGTTAAACGCTAATGACGGATACATCCATTACTATAGGTTTAACACCAATGACAAATACCCCTAATGAAAGTTGAACGCTAAAGACGGATATATTTGTTACTAGGTGAAACGCTAGTGGCGGATATATCTGACACTATAGGTTAAACGCTAATAATGGATATATTCGTTATTATAGGTTAAACGCTAATGGCTGATATATTCTTCACTATAAATTAAACGCTAATGACGGATATATCCTATCACTATAGGTTAAACGCGAAATACGGGTATTGCGTCAACGCGTACATTATAAAAGTGATCTACATGCATGAAAGTTCAACTTCGTTCCATCCAATAAAATACGTGGCATGTCAATGGCGGTTTTTGTATTTGACGCGACGTTGACAAGGTCGAACGGGTCCCGTACATACGGATATGCAGTAATTACTAATATTAAAACTGTAATTTTGTAGGGAAGAGCTAGCCCGCGCCGCGGAGCACAGGCCGTCGTGCGAAGAGACCGCTCGCAAGCCTCACGACGATGTCGACGACGTCGGCGCTCGTGGAGACAGCCGCGACGTCCGCGACACTGCGCCCGCGCCGCGCCAAGAGAGCCATCGCGACAGCGGCGACAGCGACAGCAGCGGCACGGACAGGCTCAGCGAGGGCAGGACGCGGCGCAACAGGAAGCCCGTCACGTATAAAGAGAAGCCGTTGAACAGGTGAGTGAAGCTTAAACAAGACCAAGTGCGGGTAGTTCGTGAAACTCGCGCAGCTTTACAGCGGTGACATACTCCACTTCAGTCTGCTCGTGACCACGGCCGCTGCGATGCGGCCGAAACGTCGAGGTAAATACCACAGTATGTTATGCCGTCTGTGCCATTTTGTTAGTGACGTTTTTCGTGACACCGTTTGGGAATAATCGGAAAATCCGATGCGAACCGCCTGTGATAATGTAAAATATCACAAGCGGTTCTTCGACTGCGACGCACTTATTATGCCAAATGGGCCAAAATTCTTTTTGATGCCTATAAAAACGTCTCTTGTACATTTTAACGCATATTTTTTTACTTGTTCTGATATCCCTAAAAGAACATTTTATTTTTAAATTCAGAATGGCATACGCATATCCGAATGATGACTGTTATAAAAATATTTGGGGTCAGAATTAGAAAAAAACTATTGTTTGGTAACGCAGTGGACACTATTTTTGTGGAGTCATGGGGACTGGTAACGCAGTGGTAATTTGGGTACCAAATGAGACTTTTCTGTAATAAAAAACCCAAGATGGTGGGAAAATTCATAATAAAAATTGAGGCCCGGTTGAGAACTAACGTAATATTACTAGGAAAATATTCCGAGACATCTACAATTTTGTAAGTGTTTATACATTTTCATCTTTATTTTAGGCACTAAAAAGAATTTTGGCCCGAATATGACATTCTGCATCAGAATATCCGGCAGTTTTTTAACTCTTTGGAGTTGATTGTAGCTTAATATTTATACACACACGCATTACTCGCTCTCATTTACATAGACACACATGCATAAAAACAGAAAGAACATAGTGCCATTTCGTTTTTTGCCTATTTTAGGTGTTCGACCAATCTGTCCTGTCCTGGGACCAGAAAATCAGCGCTGGTCATTGTGACGTAGCATTATGCTGAGATTGGTACATATTGTCAAACAAATTGTATAAGTAAAAATGTATATTTAGTTTAAGTCAACTTGTTAATGCTGGTACTATTACTGTGTTTGGGGCAATTAAATTTTATGCATTTATTTATTTTAATATTTAAAAAAAAACTTTTGTTGTGACTCATCTTTTACCACTAGTTTCATTAAATTTATGTTTAATTATGACTTACACCTTATAAAATACGAGTACCTAAGTAACTGGGGGCTTAATGTTGTTTTCATCATCATCATCATCATCTCAGCCACAAGAAGTCCACTGTTGGACATAGGCCTCCTCCATGGATTTCCAAAGTGGCCGGTTGGAAGCAGCATGCAACCAGCGCCTTCCTGCCACCTGTATGAGGTCATCGGACCATCTTGTGGCTGGTCGTCCTACGCTGCGCTTGCCAATACGCGGCCGCCATTCGAGAACTTTCCGACCCCATCGGCCATCAGTTCTCCGTGCTATGTGCCCTGCCCACTGCCACTTCAACTTGCTAATCCGCTGAGCTATGTCGGTTACTTTCGTTCGTCTGCGGATCTCCTCATTTCTGATTCGATCACGCAGAGAAACTCCAAGCATAGCCCTCTCCATAGCTCGTTGCGTGACTTTGAGCTTTCTTATAAGGCCCATAGTAAGCGGCCACGTTTCAGTGCCATAAGTCATCAATGTTGTTTTATAGACCTTTAATTTTAACCCTTTCGTTTCAGGAAACTACGGAGGTGATTGCAGACGGTATTAGAATTATTTATTTATCTTAATGGTTACAGTATTTATTGTTGCCTGTACCAAATGTTTACTGAATACCCACCTGAACAAATGTGTCCCATTAATGGGTCACGTCACAATTTGCCCCGCGGTGCTCTAAAATTATTAACGCACTGCGGCATGTTAGGTAGTGTTTTTTAATATGCATTTTAGAAATTGTATTTGAATTTTATTTGTAGATAGTCTGTCTTAATAATGAAAGTATGTTTTACACCTAGGGTTGTCAGTTGGCGTGAGTCAGTGTAACCCTGTTTTTCAGGCCATGACAATATAAGAACCCGTAGCGAAAAAAAAAACAAGATATGTTACTCATTTTAGGTTATTTAATTCTTTTTGGTTAGAGATTACAAATATTTACAATATGATAACGGATGCTTTAACCTTCCAGTTACCAGTCCGTAAGATTAGTTCCATGTTTGAATGTGACCAAAGTAATGTATGGAAAAAAATAGAATAAACATTTTTGGGTGATTTTTTATCAACATCTTAAATTAGAATTGCAGTCACATTTAAAATGTTAAAAAAAACTGGTAAATTCCATTGAAAGGGTTAACCCTGCGTTGCCCACACGGATCCAATCCCTTGTATCATTTTCGCTTTATTTTCAGGCAGCTTCGCTTTAACACGTTTGCTGCCCAAATACATAATGTTTTAATGTCCGTCTTCTTCATCGGTCCCTCACTGCTGAGGATCGCGACCACATATGGTTTCCTTCCACAAACTGCGATCGTAAGATGTCGTTAATGTCCTACGCTTCGCATATTGTGTCAATATGTACTTTATCACGTTGACAGTCTAGTGACCCAAATATGGAGCACGACAAAATAGCGCCGCAAGTCCGTGGTCATTCATCGCAAATCATTTTAAAACAGCCAGTATGTAAGAATGTAGGTATTGTTACATACTGGCTGTTTTAAAATGATACACTTCCTTAATTATAGTGTTTTGTTTGAAGATCACAAAGCACGAGATATTTATAATTGACATTGCGTTGCATTCGCTACCACAGGTAGTCTAAGTTCTCTGGAACCCGTAAGGGGCACATTTTAAACTATACAATATTGCCAACACTGGCAAAATATAATTTTTTGCTTAATGACACAGCTTTTACGATCCTTTTACATTTACGAGGATTTTCACAAACGATGTGATATAATCAACAGGACAACTTGTACGCCTGTCGTGTCCCATATATGAGGCACTGGACTGTAGACGTGTTAACAAAACCACAAATAGAATAGTTTACAATAAATGAAACTAATAACAGAGTGCCTTAAGCAGTAAACTGGTACAGTCAGCCTCAGAAATAGCTGAACACTTAAAGACCTTGTCGTAGTAACATATGAAATGAAAGTTGCTCAAGTTTGTCACATTACTGGCAGTGACAAGGTACTAAAATCTTCAGCTACCTCTGAGGTTGACCGTACATGAACGCCAGTGTCTGAAATAGAACGAGCTAATTTATCAATAAGTTGCGAGACGAAATAATTTTTAGTTGGTAACCTATTCAACGCCACAGCTAATATTATTAAACCGCGATTAGAATAGCATTGGAGAGTAACATCAGCACACTGTCATTTCATAAACTTGTGGTTATAGATAGATAGGACCATTGATTTCAGGCTACTTAGGCCCATAGAAAAAATACCTTATAGACTAACATACATATTTATAAAACAAAAACAAAACGAAAACATTAAAATTAGCACGTTACTTCGGCGACGTGTGACCTAGTTTCGGGGTGTCCAGCAGGCTTACGCGAAAACGACGGAAAGCGACTCCCTTCGGCCAGAGTTCCTGCTCCATGAAGGTCGACAGATGATCGGTCGGCACCCGCACCAGAAAGGACGTAAAGTTGACGTTGTGGCGGGACTCCACAACGGGTCGGGTTTTGCTCCGTGCCGCAAAGACTGTAATGCGGCGGATTTACCATGTCTACTGCCGAGCTTCTGGAATGAGCCATACGCGGGGTCACCAAAGGAGTCCACAGGCACCTGCTGGGCATTAATTCTTGATTTATACGACACACGTCCTTAGGCGGAATTTAAGATAACTGCTCTATTTGACACGTTATTTCCAACTGTTTGGCGCTAAGCGACTACTCGCGCATGCGCTGCGCCCATGTGGCATCCCTGATTAGCGGCCAGCTAAGCGTCCGCCAGCCTCATGGACCATAGCAGCACAGCGCAACCAACTTGCGTCAAACTTCATTTCTCTATGCATAAAATGACAGTGTGCTGACGTTACACCCCAATGCTATTCTGATCGCGGTTTGATAATACAAAAATAGTCATTCACAAGCCATTCTTTGTAAGTTACGAAGTTCAACCTTATCTAGACACACGAAGATCGATTCTATATTGTACGCGTTGACGGATATATCCGTCATTAGCGTTCAATCTACAGTGAAAGTGATATCCGTTTTTGGCGATCAACTTATAGTGACGGATATATCCAACTCTAGTGTTCAATCTATAGTGACGAATTTATCCGTCATTGGCGTTTTATCTATAGTGACGGATATATCCAACTGTAGTGTTCAATCTATAGTGACGAATTTATCCGTCATTGGCGTTAAATCTATAGTGACGGATATATCCAACTCTAATGTTCAATCTATAGTGACGAATTTATCCGTCATTGGCGTTAAATCGATAGGGACGGATATATCTGTCATTGGCGTTGAACCCTTGGATGACTAACTAAATCATGGATAAAGCCTTAGTACATGTCAAACGTACACACCTGAAACTGTTAAAATGGTTGGCTGTGGTGTGCTTTATATAGTTAAACCTGAAAACTAATAAGAAAAACGTAGATTATACTACCCTGATGTACATCAAAGGTAACTATTTTGTCTGTTTCTGTGAACAAGCTGGCCATTGAAGAGGAGGTTTAAAGTATGTAGTCGGTACGTCGGTACCTAAAGTAAAGAGATCAGCTATTAAAATATCGCTTTCAATTTTAAACTCCTATGCTCAATGATATTATAATGCATGGATGTAGTGTCATACTAAATGACAGCGGAAAAACGGCCCGACATGAGAATACAGGTTGACGCCAATGTTACAAATGCAAACTATTAGTTTACCATTTATAATCATTGGATTTTCAATTTCACGTCTAACAGCATAAAATAATGATTTATTAAGTTTCGTTGCAAATAGGTTTTTTACAAAATAATAGTATTGACAGCAGCGCCGTCGGTCCGACAGACTGACAGCGCGAGCGATTGTCGATTTATTGTACTTTTTTTTCGACTTTTGAGGCCATTTTTTTAACGTTGACTGGAAGTCCATTATTTATAGGTCAGTGCCTATGCTATACTATTTCTATGGTTGAACCTGTAGTGACGGATATATCTGTCTTGACGTTGAAGAGGTTTCCACCGATCAAATTAATAAATATTATACGGGACATCTTTTGCGCCCAATTTTTATATGCGACTGACTTATGATTCAGTATTGTTAATAGTAACATGGTTTAAAATGTGAACATTGTTTTTAATACTAATGCGTATTTATCTGTAGTTAGCGGGACTATAGATAGAATATTTTTAGTCGGTTTAGATGTATCAACTTTACAATGCATAACTATGTGCCTCCCTTTCGAAAAATGACACTTTCTAGCAGATCCGTTGTAACCTTTTCACCGCCAACAACTCATACAAAAGTTTTCGCCCACACGCCAGAGGTGCAATTTTTGAATCTCACCAGCTGACTAAAGCTCATCAAAATGGCCAAATCCCTATGAAAATCGGCCATTTTAGTGAGCTTTGGTCACCCGGTGAGATTCAAAAGTCGCACTTCAGGTCGCCATTACGTCAAACGACAATTTGAAGTTTAAACGCATGCACATAGGTCGCTATTGCACTATGTCACTGGTCAATTATATGGCGCACCTTTAGAATTGTAGCGACACAATTCGGAATGTGACATTTCCCAAAATTGAACACCATGTCTTTTATTTAAGGTGATATTTTGCGACGTGTATTGTCCGGAGATGGGTCGCTTTAATTCTATTGTGTCGGTGGCGTGATGGGCACGACAGCTCGCGACGCCTTTAGGCGTTCTTGGCGTTCAAAGAGTTAATGGTGACTTGTGTTTTCGATTTTTCTCGCACGGGATTATTTATGCATTTTAGGGGATTTTACGGGATAAAAAGCATTCTATGCTTTAATCCAGAACATGGGTTATATGTCTACCAAATTTCATCTACATCCATACAGCCGTTAATGCGTGATTGTGGAACAAACATCCAAACATTACTTTAGCATTTGTAATATTAGTTGAATGCTTCTCCCTGTTGAACTAGGGTTTGTCTTTGTGAATGAATTTGATCTGTTATTGGCTTGTAATAAAGCCCACATTTATGACTTATTGTTTATAGACTGAAATATAATGTAATATTATAAAATTCTGTTGTGTCTTTATTTACTACACTTTTTTTAACCCATTCACAGCCCATGACGACACATATGCGTCATGGTTGAACGCTTCCGCATTGCCCGTGACGCGCATGCTCGTCATGAATAAATCTTTACATTAAAATTGGTTTATAATTCACTATTATTTGAGCAGTTTGAACGTTAACTTGTAATTGAGGCTGATTACCTACATTGGATTGAGAGCGTTGAGAGTTGGAATAAAAAACAAAATATTTACAAGTATTTATTATTATTCTACAAGTAACATACAATTAAATATTAAGTAAACGGTCATCTTGTTTTGTTTTAACAAACGTTAGCTTAATTTTAACATCAAAATCTTACATAACATTAAAGAGTTCTATCTAAGACGTAATTTTCTTTAAATCTGTCACTTGCATCTTCCAGTTGTACGCCAGCAATTATTATTTCCATGGTTTTTTTTTATGACATAGGAAGGCAAACAAGCAAGTGGGTCACCTGATGGTAAGTGATCACCACCGCCTATAGACACCCGCAACACCAAAGAGATTGCAGATGCGTTGCCAACCCAGAGGGCTAAGATGGAATACCTCTTGTGCCAGTAATTACACCGGCTGTCTTGCTCTCCACGCCGGAACAACAGTGCAAGCACTGCTGCTTAGCGGCAGGATTAGCGAGCAAGATGGTGGTAGCGATCCGGACGGACCTTGCACAAGGTCCTACCACCCGCAATAAAGTTATTGGCATTTAATAAATTCATCGATATAAAAACTGACCTGAATAGTCATGAGATAACTTTGAACACAGCTTCTATTACTATGCATTGGGCTTGGAAAATCTAAAATGCACAGAAATATAATATGAAGATTATTATGAAGAAAATGTTCCACATTAATAACTCATAATTAAGGCACTAATCACTATGTGAATAAATAACATAATTCTAGGTTAAAACGGATGGCGACCTTTTACTTTAATTAAACCTTTTCAACGCCATGTGAAATACCAAAGTTACCTCACACGCCAAGTACGGCTGGATAGCACCGCGAAATTTGAATCTTATGACAGATTATATAAGTCTCTTTTGCGCTGGACGCAGTGACGGATATATCCGTCGTGGGCGTTGAACCCCAAGAGAGATTATCTGAGCGCAACAGCTTCAAACTCGACGGTGGGGCAACACTCTATCTCCTTCGGTTCGCTTTCGTAATTTTGTTTTCGTAATTGGCTACGGCTATATACTCATTCAACTTGGTCACTTGACTATGACCGTTAGCTGACGAGATGACGTCATTTGTTATAAAATTTTTGCAAGCGAAATTTCTTATGATTTTTATTTACCCTAATTTTTCTTTGTGTTATGATTACATAGCATTTAAATTTAATAATATTAATGTTTAAAAAAAAAACCAAAGTCGATTACGAAAATGTAATAACTAATGGCGCCATCTCTCGTCAACTAACGGTCATTGACAAGTGACCAAGCTGAATAATACTTGATTAAGTTTCTCATAGATGACTCAGAGGGTAGTTTATACATGAATACTGGTCCAAAATGTAAATGTTTTAAGGAACGCGCGGCAAAATCAAACTATTTGCCGCGCGTATTATAAACGCCCCTACATGACCGGCCAAGTTGTTTATTATTATTATTTCGCCATCTCGCAGCATAATTATCCCTTTTTTATAACACTAATTATAACTCAACCTTAGCGCCAAAGACATTTACGCCAAGTACATCCGTTGAACGCCAATCGCGGATATACGTCGCTATAGATTGAACGCCAAAGACAGATATATACGTTACTATTGGGTCCACGCTAATAAGTGTTGCAGTTGTTGCGTATCGGACTATCGATAGTATCGTGACCTTGTAAAATAGTCACAATATCGACTGTTTGATGAAACAAGTACGTCAATAGTATCGATACTACTTATCGACAGTATTGATATCCACGCCGGCAGAAGTCGAAACATCTGGAAAATAGAGTTCCTTACGCTACGACTACTCCATAACCGTGCAGCGGTGCAGCCTCAGCCATGTGCAGGCGCATGCTGCCACAGCGCTGTAGCAGCAGTCGCCTTCCACCGATATTACCGACATAGTATAGGCAAATACAAATACTATTTTTTTCTTTTAATTTTTGTATAGGCCTATCGATATTGTGCCTTCAAGGTCAACTATCGATAGTCAAATTATCGATAATTAATAATCAGGTATGCAACACTGATGACGGATATCCGACAATTTAAAAGTGACCTGAGTGCATTCGCAACGGTTCAACTTCGTTACTTATTGGAAGGCTTGGCGTAAATGACGAATTTTGTATTAGACGTGGCGTTCAAAAGGTAAATCAGTGTTGCCAATTTAGCGACTTTGACGCTAGATCTGGCGAGTTTTGGGACTACGTTGGCGACAATTTCGGCAAGTGTTCCATACGTATTAGCGACTTCTTATGACCAGTACTCCATATAGCGACATTTGGACCTTTTTGCAACATTTCTAGCGACTTCTACAAGGCTAAGTTGGCAACACTGAATATAATATTGAACTTGGGCGGTCATGTGAGGGGTGTGTAAGCATAGTGTTTAGTGGGACGCGGCCGGTTTGTCCTTGTCGGGCGGCGCGGGCGCAGGGGCCGGCGCCGGCTCGTCGGGCCGCAGTGTCACCGTCGCCGTCGGCTCCGGCGTCGGTCCGTCCTGGGAAAAACCGTCGTAATCAAGGTTTGGAAGGATACTTATATAATGATAGTACGATGCTGCTCACGCATCCGGTGTGGCCTGGCCTTTAACCTATTGTTTGTGCAATAAACATTTTCATTTTCAACTGAACACTCTAAGACAGAGTTTCTCAACCTTTTCCAAGGGCGGACCCCTAATGCAACCTTACCATGACCCGTGGACCCTTCGAAATCAAACAAAAAAAACCACTTCGATACTTTTATATGCAATACTCATATGAGTCTATTTGGCTGACACGAAAAATGCCACGCCCGTCAAACGCTCGGCCGTGTCGTTATATAAGCCTCATAATTTTTACTTTCGATATTTATTTCGTCTGCAGACCCCTTGGGATAGGTTCGCGGACCCCCAGGGGTCCTCAGACCTAAAGATGCCACACTACTCTATTGTCAATAAAATAGGAGCTTACTGAACGAGACGGACGGACAGCGTAAGCTTATTCCGAGGCATCATAAAAACCGTGAAGCTTAATTAGCTACTAGATTAGCACGTGATCATACCCGAACCAGACGAATTCAAGGCACTACCGCTAAACCACATCATCCACTTTATGGAGGAAGTGGAAAAGGCGATTGTTAAGATGGGTATTTATTTAAATAAAACATTATATGCGACAAAGCGTCCTTTTAATTGCGGCTTCTCGTCACCGAGCGAAAACCACAGATAACGAGCAACTCTCTACCAATTAAGGATGCATTCAGAACTACAACTAATCTTACAACAGCGATGGACTAAGTGCGAAGGAGGGGTAAATACGCAAAAGATCCCACTGGGTCGAAGTGTATCCGAAAGGACCCTTTATATTTAAGACTAGCTTCTGCCCGCGGCTTCGCCCGCGTGGCCTACAGAAAACAAATGACATCTAAATCCGAAACCCCGAAACATCGATATTTATTTATGATGAGCAGCTGCAATTCTAATTTTCAAGTTTATTTTTATTATTATTATTATTTTAAGCTCACGTCTGTTTCCCTTTGGGGTAGGCAGAGACCACAGAACGTCATTTGCCCTGGTCTTGGCATATTCCCTCGCGCCCTCCACACACATTCCTCTCTTGATGCATGCTCGGCGGTTCTGTGTACTTCTGATTTGACCTGTCTTCAGGACATCACAAATTTGTCAGTCACATCACCTTCATAAATTTGCTAACATAATTGCCTTTCATCTATTCGTTCAAAATGCCCAAACCAACGTTACATTCGTTTCCCTATTCTAGTCACTACATCTTCTTTCAGACCTCACCTCTCTCTTTTAACACCATTTCTCACTCTCTCAGTCAGCTTGATCCCACTCATACTACGCAAAGAACGCATCTCTACGGTATTTATTCTACTCGTATGCTTCTTCTCGCAAACCCAGCTTTCATTTCCATACATCAACGTGGAAACTAACACAGCATCGTGAACAGCCGAACGTCGTTAAAGGCACGTTTGGCTGTTCACGTTGCTGGATGCGACATTCTGGCTGCTCACAAAAGCACGCAGAGCTCCCAATTTCCCGCTTTCACTCTCTTTTCAATGTCTTCATCGTGCTTTCCATCCCTAGTAAACATACTACCTAGTACACAAATTCTTTCACTTGTTCAACTCTTTCATTACCAATCTTTATTACACATTCAGAAACCTCTTCATTCTTCTCTTACACCATTACTTTCGTTTTCGTAACATTAACTGTCATCCCTTAAAGTCTTCCAAGTTTATATCTTCGAAAAAGCCTCCATACCTCCATACAAAGTTTTAACCCCGTTTCTCTCGTTTTAATTGCGAAAATCCAAATACCCTTAAACACGGCGGTATTCATTTATGCTCAATAGTTCTAATTTTCAAGTTTCTACCTTTAAAAAACGCCGATACCTCCATACAAACTCCCCCCTCCCCGTGTTACCCCTTCAAATTAAAAATCTAAAATCTCTGAAATATCTCATTATTTATTTATAACTATGTCCTGCCCGCGGCTTCGCCCGCATGGCCTACAGAAAACAAATGTCTTTTTTTTAGAATCAAAAAACTTATAAGTGCTCTCACTCCCTCTCATATTTTCACCGTCCGTTTTGCCCCCTTCCAATGTTAAAATCCAAATACCCTAAAACAAACAATCATTTTGAAGTTCTTATTTTTGAATAAACCGATACCTCCCCTCCGTACATAGTTTCACCCCCGTTTCCCGCCTCTAAAATTCGATAGTCATAAAACCCTGAAACACATAATTATTTATTTATGATAAGTATCTAAAATTCAAAATTTCAAGCTCCTATTAAAAACCCGATACCTCTATCCATACAAACTTTTACTCCCTGTTTCCCCCTACAAATTTGAAAATCCAAAAACCTTGTGACGCGTCATTATTTATTTATGATAAGTAGCTGTATTTCAAAATTACAAGCTCCTATTTAAAAAAATCAATACGTCCTTACAAACTTTCACCCCCGCTTTTCCCCCTTTAAATGTAAAAATGCAAAAATCCTGAAATACGTTATAATACTTATAAGATATTTATGATCAGTAGTTCTAATTCAAATTTTCATGTTTATAACTTCAATCAACAAAGAGAATCCCCCTAAAGGTAAAAAATACCAAAAATGGTTTCTTAGCGGATGCCTACGTTGTAAAATAAACCTATTTACCAAATTTCAGCTTTCTTGGTTCAATAGTTTCGGTTGGACGATGATCGCAAATCAGTCAGGACATGTTTGCGCGTGGCAGACAGACAGACAGACGGATAGACGGGTGGCAATAGAGGCTTAGTAATAACACGTTACCACGCACGTTATTTTGACTTCAATACAAAAAAATTGTGAATGAACAACTCAAATACAAAATTGTATCCCCCTTTTTCCCCTTAAGGGTTGTAATTCCAATAACACTCGATCGATGTACACGTTGCGTTATAAGCCTAAATAATAAATGTAGTGATTTTTGCTGTGAAAATGTAGGCCTTTCCATACACACCTTTATCCCCCTTTTCACCCCTTCAGGGGTGGAATTATCAAAAACACTGCGACCCGTATAAATTTTTTTTTTACGTAAGCCTAACAACAAAATTTCAAGATCCTAACTTCAAAACTAACGGACTTTCATACAAACTTCCATCCCCTAATTTACCCCCTTGGGGATGGAATTTCCAAAAATCCTTTCTTAGTGGATGCCTACACTATATAAGGTATCTATGTGCAAAATTTCAAGTCTCTAGGTCCAGCGGTTTGGGCTGTGCGCTGATATATCAGTCAGTCAGTCAGTCAGTCAGTCAGTCAGTCAGTCAGTCAGTCAGTCAGTCAGTCAGTCAGTCAGGACTTTGAATTTTATATATATAGATAAGATAAGCACGTGGTCATTACCTGCACATCCGTAGTGGTGGCTGCGCCGGCGCCGGCCTGCTGCTTGGCCTTGCGTTTCTCGACGTGGCCGAAGCAGTGCTCGCACTCGTCGTCACTGTCCTCAGAGTCCGATTCGCCGAAGCGACGAGGCTTCTCGTAGATACAGCAGCCTGGGGCATATGGAAAACAAAATTATGTCAAACGTCGGCTGTATGTGAAAATAGATTTAGATCTGGAAGTTTTTTTCCAATTCGCAATGTAGGTGCGCTCGCCGCATGACCTATGGCATAGGTTAATCGCAGTAGGTTGCCGGCTTGCCGCGCGCACGCCCGCTCACTCTGTGTCGCGCGTTGATAGTATTATAGTAAGCAGCCCAACCTTAGCGGTGCGCCAGGGCATTGCGGGTGGAAGGCGGGTGCGGGCGGCGCCTTCCTTTTGACGAATGCCGCCTGGCGAATGTTTATGAAGTAATACGAACTTTTTGTGCCTGATTATAAAGTTGTAATTCGTTTAATAGTGGTCGAAAAAGAGAAGTTTCTGCGGTATAAGTATAATGACGACACAAAGAAAAATTTGGGTAATGGCAGTTAACAACAAATGGCGCCATCTCTCGTCAGCTAACGGGCATTCATAAATTACCAAGTTGAATGAGATAACTTGATTAAGTTTCTTATAGATGACACCGCGGGTAGTTATACCCGGAAAAAACAATAATGTAATGACCGTAAAAACGAAACACATTGAAAAATTCGCAGAGTATGGTAGTGGTAATGTGGCAAAACTGGCAAAACGCAAGGCACGGAATGCTGATGTTGCAGGTTTGAGTCCTGCCATTACCCAAAATTTTCTTTGCGTTGTCATTAAATAGCATTTAAAAGTTGAAGTATTTGCTGAAACAGTAAAGTTTTTAGTACTTTAACCCTTTGAACGCTTTCATATTTGATTGAAGTGATCAATCACACGCCAAACACTGTCAATTGATGTAACGTTTAAACCAATACAAACAATTCATAACATTTTTTATTCATGATCAAAGTACACCTTCACTTCGACCTTTTTAGTGGTTCTGAGCGTTCAAAGGGTTAAAGGCTCAGTTCCATAGTAACTCAATGCATTAGTTAATATGCATCGCCTAAATAAATCATGGCAGAAGGCCAGTCCTTGTGCTCCATGTATGGAATAAAGCCTGATTTACACAAGGTGAGTAACTGACTCAAAACTCGAGACAAGTCAGTGCCGACCCGATATTTACCTAAAGTGATTGATTCAATTCAATAAATAAATAAATATCTTGGGACAATTTACACAAATTGACCTAGTCCCAAACTAAGCAAATCTTGTGTTATGGATACTAGACAAATATACTTATATATAGATAAATACATACTTAAATACAAATAACATCCATGACTACTTACATTCGTATTCGTCACACAAATATTTGCCCATACCAGGATTTGAACCCGGGACCTCTTGCACAGTAAGCAGGCATATGTGCCACTGTGCCATATAGGTCGTCGAATTCAATTCAATAAACTTTATTTCGACCAACAGGGATCATTATGATTCCTGTTGGTGTTGGTTGGTGGAATATTTTCGGATTTCAATATGCACTAGATAAACATCGGGTCAACACTGAGTTGTCTAGAGTTTGGAGTCAGTTACTTACCCTGTGCAAATCAGGCTTTAAAAACAAAAGGGAATTGAGCCAAAAACGATTTAATATTCATAAGAGACCAGTGGCTGAAGCCCTATCTTCATGATTTACGGCGGAGGTGTTGTGTGTCTATGCCATTAGAGGAAACATTCTCCCTGACTTTGTCATTGTCACAGGAAATAAATAAATATGCAATACACATCGTATTACTAATTACTAAGCGTCTATTTATTTAATTTAAATATAGTCGACTAAGAAATTGCTTGACCACTTTTCGATCGTATTACAAAGGTATAAGGTTCAAAATTGGTCAAGCAATTATTTGGTCGACTGTACAACTTACATTTAGACTTCTTCTTGTTCATGTGCTCGTTGTCGACGGTGTCCTCCGTCCACACGACCTTCTTGCGCGGCGCGCGCCTGCGCAGCGTGATCACCGCCACCGGCTCCGCTGGCTGCAGTTTGTGTCATACCATAAACAAATTGTAACGCAAGCTGAATGTAGTTTTTTTATAAGATAGGAAGGCAAAGGACCAAGTGACCAAGGACCTTCAATTAGGTTTTATAATAATACAATAATAAATAAATAAGTATATACAGAAATAGATAAATAAAAAAGAATCATTATATAGGTATTTACCCATTACATTAATGTATGTATGTAAAATACAAATAAAATAATAAAATTAATTTATGCCTGATAACTTTTGAATTTATTAAGATCACATGTGATACTTATCAAATGTAATAATTTAATAAATAAACAACTAAAACCATTTATCTTTCTTAGGTTCGTCTGACAGCAAAGATTGGAGGTTTTATTCATCGAGTGCAATTACAAATGTATCCCTCCACAAGGACTAGCGGGGCGATTCTCGGTTGATGCGAGATACATCTTGAATCGAATTAGAAATGAAGAGATCCGCAGAAGAACCTAGCCACCGACATAGCCTTAAGAATTGCTAGACTTAAGTGGCAGTGGGCGGGGCACATTGCTCGCAGAACGGATGGCCGATGGGGCCATAGAGTTCTCGAGTGGCGACCGCGTACCGGAAGACGCAGCGTGGGCAGACCCGCCACAAGGTGGACCGACGACCTGGTGATCGTTGCGGGAACCCGCTGGATGCAAGCAGCACAAGACCGGTCGTTGTGGCGATCCTTGGGAGAGGCCTATGTCCAGCAGTGGACGTCATTCGGCTGAAATGATGATGATGATGATTATGATGACATCTCGCACGAAAACAACTGTCAAAACCCTTGAAAATCTGTCATTTTTAGACTTATCTCGCACGTGAGATGCATCTCGCGTGAACCGAGAATTGGGGTCCTGCTCAAGATAGA
The DNA here is from genome assembly GCA_963691745.1 of Ditula angustiorana. Lineage (NCBI taxonomy): Eukaryota > Metazoa > Arthropoda > Insecta > Lepidoptera > Tortricidae > Ditula > Ditula angustiorana. The sequence continues at coordinate 1,582,314 of OY829473.1, forward strand.
GAAGACAATCGCATGCATGCATTGATCGCATGATATAATATGAAATAATAGTCGTTCCCAATATTTAAAATGCTAATTTATACATTAACTGACTTCCCTTAGAAAGAGTGTCAAAATTGAACTCTAAAACTGTAGAACAAATCAAACCCTTGCGACGATGCCAAGATATCACCACCACACGGCAACAGTATCTCGGTACATAATCCCGATACTGAATTATCGCGGAATTCGTACGCAACTGTTTTATCTTTTCTTTAAACATTTACCGAAGACACCGCCGAGAGTTTATTTAAAAAGTATTTGAATTTTAATAGGTGAAAACTATTTACTACCTCTTCCACAAAACCAAGTAAAAAAAGAAAGTTTCAATTCAAATCAATATGTATTTTAATTGTAACGAAAGTAAATAAAAATATTTGTATATACACTAAGAGATAACAAAATTGCCTACCATTCTGCGCACCAAACTATTTCAATTCAATACCTGTGGCCTAATTCGTACTCGTATCAAGGGCAAAGAAATATTTAAACTAAAATGAATGTTTGTTTGAAAATTAATTACTCGTAACCATTGATATTTCTAAACCCATCCTTATAAAATTTAGAAACTATAGTCCTTCTGTATAATGCTATAAAAATCTGGTAACATATATCACACAGTCTCGCGTAGTGACCAACCCTGTGCTGTGCTAATTTTAAAGGACATATGATATAAAATTACAGGAATAATGGACAACGCGTTTTTGGTAAGTATGGTCCTGTATTTTTCTGATTAAAATACAGGACATGGCCAAAACGACAGCTGAAAAACAACAATACAGGACAGTTGCCCTCGCGGTAACATCAAAGCCGCCATATGAAAAAATTAACCTAAAATAACAAATCAACTTCATAACTCTTATTCAAATATTGTAGACCTTAAACCTAAGTAAATTCATCTTCACATTATAAGCCATCAGCATCATCGCACAGCTTTGGCTTCAAACAAGCCCTCAATCTTGCTATCATGGTAGCCTAAGAAATTGGACAAAACATCTTTAGTGTGTTGCCCTAGAGTAGGTGGTGCTGTTCTCGCATAGTTGCCACCTTCGCTATACACAGTGGGAGGTCCCACCAGCTTCACAGTCCCACAATCCGGGTGAGGCAGCTCCTTCACCAGCCCTATCGCCTTCACATGTTCATCGTCAAAGACATCACTCATCTTGTTGACAGGGCCGTTAGGAAAGGACGCCGTCTTGAACACCTCTGTCCATTCTTTACTAGTCTTAGTTTTAATGACTTCGCTTATAATTCTAATGCACTCATCTCTATTATTGACCCGGTCAGAGTTGTCTTTAAATCGGTCATCTTTGCTCAGTTCTTCTTTACCAATTAGCTTGCAGAAGTCTGCAAACTGCGCGTTTGAGCCAGTGCCTATAACTAGATCACCATCTTTTGTGTTGAAAGCTTGGTACGGGACTAGATTAGCGTGTGCTGTTCCCCACCGTTCGCATTCAATCCCGCAGTTCAAGTATATGCTAGCTAGATTTATCATGCTGGATATCTGAGTGGACAGCAGGTTGCAGTCTATCTTCTGTCCCTTGCCTGTCTTCTCCCGGTAGTATAGCGCGGTCATGACGGCTCCAAAGGCGTGCAGGCCTGTGGTCAGGTCCGTGATAGCAATGCCTGGCTTGCATGGGTTGCCATTCCGTTCTCCGGTTGCGTTGAGAAGGCCTCCCATAGCTGCCGCTATTACGTCGTACCTGGAAAATAGATTGAAAATTTGAGTTTCGCTGTAATTTGTGCTGTGAAACAACCCCGTTTTGCTTGTTTATTATTATTAATGCATACAATTAACTCATTACAAATAAATTAAAATGCTATATAATGACAACACAAACAAAATTAGGGTAATGGCAGGACTCATCAGTGGTTCAAAGTTACCAGAATATTCAAAGTTCCCCAAGTGTTCAAAGTTACCCAAGTGTCCAATGTTACTAGAATGTTCAAAGTTACCAGAATGTTCAAAGTTACCCAAGTGTCCAATGTTACCAGAGTGTTCAAAGTTACCAGAATGTTCAAAGTTACCCAAGTGTTCAAAGTTACCTGAATGTTCAAAGTTACCCGAGTGTTTAAAGTTACCGAAGTGTTTAACGTTACCAGAGCGTTCAAAGTACCCCAGACTTTCAAAGTGACCTGAGTATTCAAAGTTAGTGCATTGTCTGTACAGGACACTCCTTACCCAGGCTTCTTAGAGTAGGGTCCGGTTGGGCCAAAGCCGGTGATGGCACAGTATATCAGCTTTGGGTTTACTTTGCTCAGTTTCTCGTAACCAACTTGCAGCTGGTCCAGCTTGCCAGGCAGGTAGTTCTCCACGACTACATCGCACTTTCTGGCCAGGTCGTAGAGAACACTCTTACCTATTGATAAAGTTGGAGAATTTTGTAACTATTGGAGGCATTCCAACATATGTGTGTGTTAGTATATTTAGAAAACGAGTGCAAGTATGGTAACAATGGCTAAACTAACTGTCAGGGACATTACAGACGGTCTGCATTCAAACTTTAGGCAGTGTGCAGTCTTGAGAACTGCACGCCGACTGCAAGCGGACTATTGTGCATCAATGCTGCCAGCATTCTTTGTATGCAAATCGCCAAATTTTGACCAAATCATGGATTTGCATATATTTTGTGAATGTTTCTAGTTGCCCAATGTGTATTTTGTAGTCGCCTAAATAACAATTTTGTACGGAAATTGAGATTTTTCAAAGTCACCCGAAAATATCTAAGGTGGCCCAAAAGGCAGAAAAAATTTAAAGTATGTAAGTTTTTATATACAATACATTCTAACTGATTTTATGGTAGTAAATTGCACCTGTGCGAATCCAGGGCCTGTTTGGTATTATTATAATTTATAACGCACTGAGGTATTGTTTATGAATATGGGCATGAAAATTATAATTTAAGCATGAAAAAACCTATAGCTACATCTATTTAGTATAAGAGTATTATTTGTTATTACATAACTCATACAGTTCTTAAGCATACTTATCTCTTATCAGGTGTTATTTACGATTCAAGATCATTGTATATATGATGACAAAGCTAATAAAAAAACTATTCAAGTATCTTTTATATTGAACTTTGGACTTAGGCCAATCAAAGTCCAATCTGGTCTGAGTTTGAATAGACGCGGCGCACTTCACGAAGCTAAAATTACAGGCAAACATCTTGAGGATAAATTGAGTGGAGGGGGTATGTTTGCGCATACACATTTGTACTAGAAACGGCTACTGCGCAGTCAAGGTCAGTGCTCAAGATGTTTGCCGGGAACTATACAAGGTTTTTGGCGGTGCGCTTAGTTGCCGCGAGTGCGAATGAATACAACTTATATGATAAACAGAGAGGCGTACAGCAGGAAGCTTCTTTTACCTAAACTGTGTTTTTGTACAAAGAGAGACTTCTGTATTTTTACTATTATTTATTCTGTGATGTTAGCATTGTTATGAAATAAATTATTACTATTTCTATTTGAGCATTTTACACTACAAAAAAAACATTTCCAATGTTCAAGCCCTTCTCAAGTCTCTAGTTTATAGGCAGACGAAGATGACACCAGTTTATGGCAAAAACGTTACAAATACAAAGTATTCAAGTAAAAAAAAAAACTACAATAAAATATAATCATTTACAGACTATTAACTCTAACACCACTGTACAAAATGACATCCACTGAGAAAAGTGCGCTGCAAGACAATCTCTGTTGTTGCATTTGTTTTGTTTTTATTCCTGCTTATTTTTTCTTTTGTTTTTGTAATTTCTTGTTGGGTCGCATTTATGTGTAACTAGCAAACTGCCCTGGCTTCACACAGGTGCCATTGGGAATTAATGTACAAAAAAAGGCTTTCGTAATAATATATCTAAACAACAGTGAAAAACCATTCATGATCCGTTGCATGGTTTCAGTTGTAAGTGGCCAAAGACATGAAGATAGACGGGATAGTGAATTGATTTCATACTAGGTAAAGATAATAGGTATAAGAATATTGTGTACCCAGTGCTCTCCATAGAAACAGCAATAAGTCGATAAAATTTTCCACCCTCTAAACCTTAACATATGGCAATGATTTTTTTGTATGTTGTCATTATGCCTTAGAACTAGGTTTGTATGTTTTAATTTTTTTTTAATCTTTATCTCTGTTCACATTAAGTTTTAGGTTACCCATTATTACACATACTGAATAATAATGTTGGCATGCGGCACTGTGTGTGTGAGCTTGTGTAGCAGAATATGTAGCTTTGATTTGTATGCTGCTCGGACGGCGTCTGCCGCGTCACTGCCACACAAATCAAAACTGCGTGTTTACAAGCTCACACACACATACTTATGTATTTCATTAAGTACAGTCAAACAGAACTTACCTTCTAGCGACTTCAAGTCAATACAGATACTTTTTTTATTCCTGTTCACAGCCAGGTAATAGAACGAATCCTTGCTTCCTTCGATAAAGGGCGGACCCCACTTTCTGGCCTCGTCGCCTTCCAGGCTCTCGATTTTTATTACATTCGCCCCCAAATCACCGAGGGTCATAGTACAGAATGGACCAGCAACGACCCTAGTCAAATCTAACACGTTTATATCACTTAACAACCCTGGAAGCTTAGTAGAGTACTCTGAAACCGGCGAGAATAACAGCCGAGAGGGAACCAAAAGTTTCCTTAATAGAACCATTGTTTTCTGCTATCAAGATCGCATTCAAATGAACACTGATACTTGAAGTTATTGCCGACGTTATCTTAAGTCAAACAAGCGAGTAAACAATGAAATGAAATAGCAAATGCAATGCACCTCTTGTGTTTGGGGGGGGACGGTCGTTACCGCCGTACTCGTCGTTGCCATGTCTTCAGGTCTCAGCTGACGTTCTCCCATCTAAGAAAGTTGCACTTAAAAAATATCTTCACATTATAAGCTAAGTAAATAAAGCTATTGGCATGTGACCGCCGTTTAATATCGAGTTGGATTTTCGCGACGATGCTGCGCTAAACATCAAAATTGACAGTTCGGTGACAGTTTTGTTTTTTTATTGATGTTGGTATAAAATTGGAATTTTGCGTTTTGAGATAAACGCACAATTTGCTGTAAACTACTATACAACTATTTGATTACATTGTTACAAAAGAAAATTGAACGCATTGAAGGTTTATTTGTTTTTTTGAGCCGTGCAACAAAGCCTGCAAAAATATAATTGCAATTACTACATTGATGCTCAAGACAGCGCTAAAAATTTTATTCAGGCGCTTCTTTCTAAACAATGCCATCATGCATGGCTCAATCGAAACTAACCATTGCAACATTACCACATAAGCCCTATCAGAGCCTAACTATTAATAACGATCTTCTGATGATCGAAGTCTGTTTATAAATATCAACATTACCGTCTCAAAATCACTGTCTGAGAAAACATCAATAGATGTTTGTGAGAAAAGCGAGTTTGCGGGTCACCTGGTGGAAAGCCCAAGGCAATTTAACCAGCGACCCCAAGAGAAAAATGATCCGTTGGTGGCCTTTTTGATGGGTTTCCGGAAGTCTAACTCACCGACGCACGAAACATAGTAGAAAGCACTACTTCATACTGGTCATCTGTGAGAGCTTGGTACTACCCCGATGAAGTCGACCCAACTACTGCTACTACAACCACACACTGTAAGTTACCTATAGTATATTACGACGACATACTAAATGCCTGACGTTCTGCGAGGCGATGGCTGACCGTTTTCCGTCTATGTTAATACTTGAAAGGTATTTAATAACCACATGCTCTATTTTATTTAATAACCGGCCCAGATTTCAGTTATCCTCCCTGCGTCTCTGTCAAACTAGTATCAAAAGACATACCTAGATTTAAACGCAGATGAATTAAACGTAACCGGCCATGTTAGAGCCACTGTTTTTATTTGATATTCTATTCTATGTATGTATTATTAGGTGCCATGAATTCATACTTTTTTTATGAAATTTCGTATTTCCAAACAAGCAAGTGGGTCACCTGATGGTCAGTGATCACCACCGCTTATAGACACCCGCAACACCAAAGAGATTGCAGATGCGTTGCCAACACAGAGGGCTAAGATGGAATACCTCTTGTACCAGTAATTACACCGGCTGTCTTGCTCTCTCTCTGCTTAGCGGCAGGATTAGCGAGCAAGATGGTGGTAGCGATCCGGACGGACCTTGCACAAGGTCCTACCACCCGCATACTACCCGCATATACTATCTTAGTTTAATAATATATCTAATACGGTGTAATTATTTGTATAAAAAAATAAACTAAATGCATTAGTCTTTGATTATCTATCTACACTTATACAAAAGGACAGATAGTTCACATCCGCTGTAACAGTATGAGTGCTAAGGTTATTAAATCCGATCCAAACCACAAGACAAGTTTAGAACAGGAAATTAATACTTCAAAATAGATTCAATTTGGACGCTGATCTATAAAATAATCGGCGCATATAACACGGCAGTGGGATCGTAAAACAGTAATAAAAACTCCAGGAAAAACTGACCAGACTCGTGCGCGTGCGCTATTCGCCGTTCCGTAGACAAAATTCATAATCATAATATCTGCGAAATATTTGAAACGCTACCTACTTAATAACTTTGCGGCTGGTAGGACCTTGTGCAAGGTCCGTCCGGATGGCTACCACCATCTTGCTAATCCTGCCGCTAGTCAGCAGTGCTTGCGCCGTTGTGTTCCGGCGTGGAGAGCAAGACAGCCGGTGCAATTACTGGCACAAGAGGTATTCCATCTAAGCCCTCTGGGTTGGCAACGCATCTGCAATCTCTTTGATGTTGCGGGTGCCGCCTATGCGGTAGTGATCACTTACCATCAGGTGACCCACTTGCTTGTTTGCCTTCCTATTTTATAAAAAAAACTTTATAGCTATAACTTCATCCTAAAAGCGAACTAGATATTATTCAAAAGAAAACTTGACTCATGCAATAATTAAATAATGCGAATATCATTAATTATCTACGAACATCTACTATGGATTTTAGATAGAAGAAAGGCACTCATCTTTCGTAGGGAAATATGTACTTATTGGGATTATACTACCATGATGTATAGTCGACCAAGTAATTGCTTGACCACTTTTGAACCTTATCCCTTTGTAACACCGTCGAAGAGTGGTCAAGCAATTTCTTGGTCGACTATACACCAAAGGTAGCAATTTTGTCTTTTGGTGTGTTTACAGGGTGTCAATTGAAAATGCGTTTTAGAGTATGTAAGTCGTCTCTTTTTGGCACATTGTATTGCCATTTAAAATATGACTTTCAATTTGAAAACTCTTTCTATGCCAAGTTTGGTATGGCGTTAGCCGACAAGGATTACTTACGCGGTGCACTTTGGGAAGTTGCAGAACCAAAACTCGATCGGGGCCGCCGCAATCAATTTACAGCGCGTACGAATAAATACAAGTTAAGTATATGATATGATAAATAGAGAGGCGTACAAAATGTATTATTATTCATTGTGTGCCTATCGTGGTACGCCGTATCAGATGAACGAACCCTAGAAATCAAGGAGATAACTCAGAGTTTATAATTTACACTCGCTCGCCGCATCCGTAGTCTCGCCTTCTAAATAAAACGAATTCATTTTGGAATTATTCCAGGGGAAATTACACGTAGCAACGAGAAGGCACACAAATATATTTCGAATACCTACGCACCGGCGTTGTAGAAATATTATGCTTTTACTTTTTTATAATACAGCTAGGCATTGGGAAAACAATAGTGCTTGAGACCTAAATAAAGCTTGATAAAAATGATGGCTATTCGAACCTGCCGTCCTCGGCATTCCTTCTGTGCCACGCTCTCCCAAGTAAGCCACGGATGACTTTACCGGCGACCACCGACGGATCCAGGGGGGGGGGGGGGTCATGGGGTTCATGACCCCCCCTGAGCTGGTTCCAGGACTTATATGGACCACTTGTATCTATTGTTATCAAAATTAAATTATAAGTTCTTGACTTGACCACGACTATGGTGACCCCCTCCTGGCGCCAAAGCTGGATCCGCCCTTGCCGGCGACGAGATGCAGAGGCGTCTTTACCTATGGAGCAGGGTGTGCGTTTCACACGGACGCAACGGTGCTAGGGAGCGTGTTACTTGTACTTTATACCCACAAACTAAATAGAGAACTAACGTTTATACCCATTCCATTTTGGCCGCGCGCTTACGAGGGGGCTCTATAGTAATGTATGCACCCGGGCGCTACATGGGCTAGAGACGCCTCTGACGGGGAGTTATCACACACTAAGGTCTCGGGCGGTGCTGCCCATAGAAATAGTACAGCATAGAAGGAGTTTTAAAATTGTAAGCAAAATTATAATAGCTGATCTCTTTTCTTTAAATGGCAATACAATGTGCCGAAAAGAGACTACCGTACTACATACACCTCCTCTTCAGTGGACTCCCCGTACACACATGAAACGTCAACATAGTTACCTTTGGTGTGCATTAAGGTAGTATAACCTATGTTTCTCTTATTAATTTACAGGTGTTACTACCTTGACGTGTTTACGTAAACGTAAAGGTTAACGTAAACCATTTTGACAGTTTCGGGTGTGTACGCTTGACATGTACTGAGGCATGCATGTTTTAGTTATTCATCCAAGATATTTTCACCGCAAGTGTCAGCCCTAAACGTTCTCATTAACGTGGCAAAGAATTCCAAGGTAAACAAATCAAATTCGTAAGAGGTTAAACGAAGACGTAAACTATTTTTCCACTTTGAAGCAGATAGGCAGGCTGTTAAACCGAGCAACGTTGTTTGATCCAGCTGCTGACATTGGTGGTGCGAAATGGTCAGCGATTATTTGTGTACTGGTTTATTTTAAAGAGGTTTACCGAGCTACCGTCTACCACCATCTTGCTCGCTAATTTAGCCGCTTAGCAGCAGTGCTTGGCTGCTTGCACTGTTGTGTTCCGGCGTGGAGAGCAAGCCAGCCGGTGACATTACTGGCACAAGAGGTATTCCATCTTAGCCCTCTGGGTTGGCAGCGAATCTGCAATGCTGTTGTGGGTGTCTATGGGCGGTGGTGATCACTTACCATCAGTGGCCCGTTTCACGAAGCTACAAGTTAAAATTTTACAAGTCTAAACCGGCAACATTGATCATTATGCCCATTGCCATTGGTCATTATTGACCAACGTTGCCGGTTTAGACTTGTAAAATTGTAACTTGTAGCTTAGTGAAACGGGCCACAGATGACCCACTTGCTTGTTTTCCTTCTAATTTTATAGCATTAAACAGTACTAAACAAATACGCTCCTCATTATATATACCGTCAAGCACGGTTGGCATCATTTATCCCTGTGAATAGGCAAGCGACGACCAACGTAGAAAACAAAATTCCGATTAAAAACCATGGTGAGTGACTCTACCTGCTTCATCATTCCGGAATTTCTTTAGCCATGATTCAGCCGGTTTCGCTTTGCGACAAAAACATATCAAACCCGTCCCATCGACACCCACACATTTCAGCAAGTCCTGCGTTCCTGAACAGTGTGTCACGAACGCTACTGACGCCGGCGACAGTTCTGGGTCACCGGGAAATAGCGAGGGACGTGAGGCACTGTCACTGGGTTTACAATTCCGGTATTTTTAGTAAGTATGGCCTATTCCGGAATTCCAGAATTCCCTATACTGAATACCGGAATTACAAACAGTCGGACTAACCATTAGGCAAAGGCCTAGGGGCCCCGCCTCGGCTAGGGGGCCAGGCGCACAAAACAAATTGAAAATGTTTCATACAATACGACTGATAAAGGGCCCCGAGATTTTTTTTGCCGAAAGGAACCGTCGTCGTCAATCCGTCAAAAACTTCAAAATCTTGTCACGAACATGCCCTTACTCTCTAAAAGAAAAACTATGAGCTACGTCGAGGCATCGTTCTATTCCAGTCACTCTAGAGGACGATACGACAACGCAATGGGTAATCTCTGGAACTACTGAACCGATTCCAAACATTCTTTCACCAATACAAAGCTACACTATCCCTGACGGTCATAGGCTACTAATTCGTTAGCTAACGAAGTCGCAGGCGTCCGCTAGTCTAATATATATAAAAAACGAAATGTTGTTCATACAACCTTTAGGTAGTAGGTATAATAAACATTTAATTAAATACTAAACGTTTGAATTCAAATTATAATGCAATTGAAGTGTAAATTCAAACTTGCGTTTTCTCCCAATCAAACAAATAGCGCTTTATTTACGTCCATAGAAATTACGTTTTGGTTGCCAAATCAGTTGTACCTATACTCAACAGTGAAAGTTGATGAACAATAATATCAGACTAATATTATAAAACTGTAAGTTTGACACAGTATTTTGTTACTTCTTCACACTAAAAAAATTTGTTGGATTTGGATTAAACTGGAAATAAAAAATACCTTATATCCTGGAATAACCCTGGATTAATTAGGCTACCTTTTGTCTTGAATAACGCCGTCACGCAGGCGAAGCCGCGGGTAAAAGCTATGTAAAAGCTATTTGTCTATAATTTCATACAAAATTTAAATATTAATGGATATGGGCTCTCGTCGCTGACTATAGGTAGGTACACGAGCTCTCCGCTCCGCCGACGACGAGAGACAAACGGGAGCTCTCACTGTCACTTTGTGAAATATTTGATTGTTCGCTGAAAAAACAAGTGAATACCTAACTGACTTTTGGACGCGTTCTTGTAAACAGAGATGTTGACATTGTAAATGGTTATTTTCTTTTCTTGTCGATGTTGCACTTTAAATACTGCGCTTCAGTATAATCCTGTAAGTGAAATTAATTGTAGTAGTAAAACGAGAATTGAATGCCCTTACACTAAGAAATCAACAAAATCTATTTTTTTTCAACGGAAATATTGGCATACTGAGTAACGCATAACTTAAGTGCCATTACATGGTCCGCAAATGCTGCGTTGTTGAAGATTTTTTACATATTTGGTTAAGTGTGATGCTGGGCTTGTTTAACTCTTTTCAGATTTTTTTTTAATTATTATTCATTATTGTTCTATGCAAGCAGAGGCGTCTTTACCTGTCTTTACTTTACTGGTCTTAATAGGAGTGTGAACCCACCGCTCTCTATACAAACGGCGATAACGTTTTCCACCCTCTAAACCTTAACCTAAAGCCATGATTTTTTTTATATGTATGTTGTTATTTGTTTTTATGCCCCAGAATTAGGTTTGTATGTTTTGATTTTTTAAATATTCTTAATAGTTTCAATAATATTGACGCTTTTTTGTTTTACATGAAACTCCTTAACTGCAAATATCTATGAAGAATATTAAAAAAATCAAAACATACAAACCTAGTTTTAAGGCATAATGATAAAATTTATAACATTATCGGGACTTAAGCGCGATAGAAATATATTGTTGATTTACCTCGACGTTTCGGCCATGTTTCAATGGCCGTGGTCACGAGTAGACTCATTGAAACATAGCCGAAACGTCGAGGTAAATCAACAATATATTTCTATCGCGCTTAAGTCCCGATAATGTTATAAATATGTGTGAAAGTCGCGAAAGTTTAAAATAATTTATAATGATGAAATACCAAAAAATCATTGCCGTAAGTTAAGGTTTAGAACAGGTGGAAAACGTTATCGCCGTTTGTATGGGGAGCGCTTTTAGGGGTTGGGTTCACATTCTTCTGAAGGGGCACCGAGCACCGCTCGCTACGGAGTCTTACTCGGCGCCCACCCAGCTTTACTGTAATGTTTGCACAGGGGCGCGGCCTGGGCTAGAGACCTATGTATGTAAGGTAACCGTAATACGCGTTGGACATTGTTTTTAGCAGTAATTGACATCATAGTCTCTTGTTTTGACTCGTCAATTATTGGGCAGTGTTAGACCTTATTATAATGAGAATCAAAATTATAATATCTGAAATTTTCATGCCAATTCTTTGGCTGAGTACATACTGTTCTAGAAGTTTATATTAAGACCTGCATGTGTTGAATGTACGAGTATGCTAAGCTAATACACATCCTTCTTTGTCTTTCGAGTATATTTTGTAGTTTTGGCCGAGAGCAGTTTTCTAGAATGTTTAGCAGCAGGCTATCGGTCGATTAGGAAAATATGTGGCGATTTTCCAAATTAAGTTTTGATACAAAACGGAGAACGGTGAGAGTTGTTTCAAATTGCTTTGCGTTGCGAAAGTAGAGGAACCGGTACCAAAAATGCTCATTGCGGCACAAAATGGATAAAGTACTATTGCAATACAACTTGCTTCCAATTTCATCGTAAACTCTGATAAACCGCGAATCCAGTAAACCATCTGGCTTTCTTCCCTGCTTCGTAACTATTCAGTATTCGCAACTTTTCGGAAAGGAAATGATCCATCAACCGGCGCGCGCACCTGCATTGTACTCGCGGTTCGGCGCACACAAATAGCTCGCTTATCACACGGTACATGCGTAACGGCGCCCGCGCAGGCCCGTACTCGGCCTGGAAAGCTGGAGAATTCCAGTTTTTTTAACCTTTTTTTTTAAATTAAGGAGTCCTGGCTGAAGCAATGGCGGGGTGACCCAAATTGTTTCTTACATGACTGGTCAGAAATTATTGCAGTCAGGAAGACACCCAGTAGTGGGAAATATAGACTCAAGAAAAAGAAACCTGCCTTAGAATAATCTGTGTCTTAGATATCTTTGTTAATTTTGAAATAGGAGACTCATAATAATAGACATTTAAAAACATAAGATGTAATGAAACTGTATGGAACTTCTAAAGTAGAGTCATGTTTAGTACTTTTGGGCTTAATTGTAGGGTAGTTGCGTATCTTTTGGTAGGTAAACACAGGTAAAGTAAAGTTTAGGAGTGCGAGTTTCTATAACTAACTGACAAAAGTTGGTTACGTTTGCATGGTTAGACATTTTCGTCTTATGCTCTAGATGTTATGCTGTTTGCGGAACTTTTCTTACTTTATGAACAGTATTCCGATGGAACAAACTGTGAGCGCTAATAAGCAGCTGGCGCTATAAATAATAACGAATGTCACGTATTTCCTTAATTAAGGAAATAAGAAACCGACTATTTATAAAATCGTAGACAGAAATAGACTTTGGACCCCGGCCGAGGCGAAAAATAATACGCGCATTCGAACTTGGCAGCGAAAAACTTCGAAATCGGAAAAAATGTGAACGTAAACAACGGACGAACGCACCCATTTGAACTCTTATAGATGTCACACGCCCCCCACCAGAATTCTTGGATAATTAATGGGCGGGTGACGCGTCTCGGAGACAAAAAGCGATCGCCGTCTCGCCGCAGTTTCCAAACAATTATATCAGAAGCCGTTCACGGTTCTTCTCAGTTGCTTGCGAAGCGCGTCAGTGACACGTCCTTATCAAACCCTTCCTGCGCTACCCTAGCCTACCAGACACGATGATTTCGTCTTCGGAGGGCACGAACCTGGTGGCGACCTACTGCATCCTACTGCTCCTCCTGGTGTCACTGTGGCTAGTGTACTCCGCGTTCTAACACCCACATGTGAGTATTAAAATGCATGGTGACAGATATTTTTGGATGACATCGCAGTCGCCTTCAGCTTCGAGAATTTTAGTTTCTATTCTTAGTGAATGGTGATTTCTGCACACGTTTATCGTTGCCGTTTATGGTCTTTAGTGGCTTCTGTTTTCATCTGGCTGCTCTAAGATAGTCTACGTGCTGATTGTAGATCTTACATGTGCGTGGCTGTGACTTCTATCCTCTGTTTCCATTTTAAGAAACTCTTCTTCATCCGTCTGCTTATACTCTCGGACGTTAGTGACTCTAACATTACTTTTATAGTTTGATGCATCCATGGCTCTATGTAACTAGTGTCATAAGAAAAGGACGCACATAGCGATAAATTATACTTGGACAGTCACGTTCGGGACAGGGAGGAATTTATTAACCTTAGGTGGTTATGTTAGCGTCACTCTTCAAAAGTGTGAAACAGAATTATAAAGCGCAATGATTCGCGTCCCAATTCTTTAGGAACTAGTTTTTACCAATTCTTACTTGACTACTGTCAGGAGGGAGGATTACGTTTTTCGAGCGTATCGTTTGTCTGTCTGCATGCTCTGTAGTCTAAACGGCTTGATGGATTTTGATGTGAGATGTTGTTAGATTCATCATGATTGTGGTAGTGTCATAACGCTATATAATTTTTGGTGTGGCATCTGCGAATCAAAAAAGAGAGGGGTGACGGATTTTTTTTAGTTATTCCAACTATATTGGTATGGAATAAAAGCTAGTAAACAGCCAATTCTTAATGTACTTTTATGCTGCCGTTTCTGCACAAACTACAAAAACTTTGTTAAGGGCAACGAACCGTTGGACTGATTCGTTACTAAAACTAAGGAGTTTGATAATAAACTAAATAATTCACAAGAACAAACAAAATTGCTATAGCGTTGCGTTGAAATAAGATTGATCAAGTCCGAATTGGCGGGGAGCTGGCAATGTGTTCAACCTACTGTAGATAACCAATATGCTATTTGAAAGGTCGCAATTGTTTCCGAAACGTTACAAACTCAAACTCAAAATATTTAGTTACTTTCATAAAGAAACTTTACGAAACCCTGTAAGGGCAATGCAAAATATACATTATAAACTAAAGTAAAAATTAACTTAGAAACTTAAACCGAAACATTGACACGGAACATTAGCTATCGTGAACTTTCCGACCCCATCGGCCATCAGTTCTCCGTGCTATGTGCCCTGCCCACTGCCACTTCAACTTGCTAATGGCGGCCGCGTATTGGCAAGCGCAGCGTAGGACGACCAGCCACAAGATGGTCCGATGACCTCATACAGGTGGCAGGTAGGCGCTGGTTGCATGCCGCTTCCAACCGGCCACTTTGGAAATCCATGGAGGAGGCCTATGTCCAACAGTGAACTTCTTGTGGCTGAGATGATGATGATGATGATGATGATGATTAGCTATCGTGTCATATGTGTAACAGGATATTGATATCATTATAAAGTTTCCTCCGTGAAAAAGACTTGCGAAAAAACTTCTTTTTTAAAACTTATAAGCAAGTTTATTCCATCATACAAACTAGGATTATAAAATTTACAAGGCTCCAGAATCATTTTTAAAATAATACTAACGTGAGACTTGGACATATTAATAACTCCAGAACCATTACGGATAAAAGGTTTTTTTATTGAACTACTTTTTACTACTTTTTAGTTTCTTATAAAAGTGTGGAGTGTTTGCTTAAATAAATAGGTGTTGTGTTGTATCTAGTGTTTTTTAAGAATATCTTGTTTCCTAATGAGATTCAGTTATGATCTTCTTACTTCACTTACCTTCATTACTGAAGGTCGTCTCCATCTTGGAAAGCCTTCATTGTCGTGGCGACGAATTCCCTTTAGATCTTTTTGTCCTCGGCCTGTCTTCAGGTTAGAGTGATTGCTAGGCCAGTTATGATAGAATCCGATTGAAAGAAATCGTATTGTGATTTCATACTCGAAATTATGGCGCGTCATTATCACATGGGTGTTTTAGCTTTACCTTCCTGCAACTGAGGCGTATATAGCATCCCATTCTTGGGTCATGCAAAGCAAAGTTCCTGCTTTTTACGGATCATGACTCCCACTCCCCCTCCCATACCCTGCAAATCGAAATAAAGTCCGATAACGCATATTGTTCTTGGTCATTGGTTCATTGGTTGGTCATGATCTCTTAATCGCTGATACCCATGGGCAGCGGTAATCACTTTCCCACAGGTGACCCACATGACCGCGTGCCTCCTTATTCGATAAAAAAATGGGATATTAAGTATCGCGGATTCTGTATTCACTGTGCAAGTTATGGGTCCCGGCAGAGGGACTCTATCTTAATAAATAAGTTACAAAAATGCATAAGAAACATCGAACAGTTAATTTATTTCCTTCAAGATGTTCAATACCAAGATTTTTCTGTTGTTTTTGCATCTAATCATCATTATGAAATCAGCTAAAAGTCTCCACTACACTACTGCACATATTGCTCCCTCAAAGATCGCCACTAACGCTCGATCCTGCGCTGCTTGCATCCAGCAACCATCGTTAGGTCATCGGTCGACCTACGTCTTCCACTTAAGAACTCTTTGGCCCCATTGGTCATTGCATCTTATAACTTGAAAAAACTTCTAAAGAAAAACTTGAAAGCTTTTAAAGCTGAATTCTAAATGATCCTTCCCTGCCCGAGTGAGGCCCTGCGTTGCGGCGTACCAAAGCTCCAGAGCTCCTTGCGTCAGTCCAGTGCGTTCCGCTACTTTGCCACCATGCAGATGAACGCCGAAACAGTCAATCTCGCGGCCACTTATATGATCCTGGTGCTCTTGTTGTTTTTCCTCTGGCTTATCTACTCGACTGTGCTTTAACGTGAGTGTGATAATTTAATCTGGTGACGCTGCTACCAAGACACAGGTTTAGTTTCCGGCCCGTTTTTTAACAGCGTTTTCTTTTTAACATTGAAATCTGACTAACAGCGGCCAAGTCAAGATTCAAGATTCTTACAACTTATAAAAATAAAGTGCAAAAATCTAATCTGCTTAAACAATATTAGTAAGTACATCTGAATAAGATTTTGATTTCAAAAGGTCAACAAACTCATTTACGGAATATAGTGGAAAAAATGTTTAAGTTTTCTCTTAAAGTTAGACATTGTTAATGCAGTAATTATAATAATGCACTAATAATAATTCCGATGTAGTGCCGATACATATGAGCAAATGCTCAGATATTTGTATTGCCACGTAGTCACTGCATGCGAGCGATATGAATAGCCGACATCGGTTTATGTATGCCATTCTTTTCCATTGGAGTGTTTTTTTTCCGACGATAAGGAACAATTTTCCAGCCAGCTACAAATGTCATTATTTTTTTCTATCTGGCATGTTACTTTTAAACTTACCGGCCCTTGGGACAGTTTACACCAATTGACTTGGTCCCAAAGTAAGCAACTAAAGCTGCTTGTGTTATGGGTACTAGACAACGGATATACATACTTATATAGATAAATATATACTAAAATACATATAACATCCACGACTCGGGCACAAACATTATTATTCATCATACTAACATTTGCCCCTCCCGGGAATCGAACCCGGTACCTCAAGCTTCATATTAAGGGTCACTAACCAACCTCTCGGCTATCCGACCGTAAAGTATTCAAATGACCTAAAAATAAGTAGCATAGGCCTTATTGAACCGTTTCGAGGTGGATCACGGCGTGTTATGCTAAATTGATGTTTTGCTAATGTGGTACTTATTTTGTTAGTCAGGCATTAAAGCGTATAGTTGGTGTTTTGTCTTTTTGGTTTTACGCGTCGAAAGGATCGCGCTGCCTTAGAAAAACCTGCGAGAATTTTGTAACTTCTGCCTCAGGAGTTACAAAATTTCACAGTTTTTTTTGTTTCATTATGGCTGAATTGTGTAACTTTTCATCAATTCAAGTCATTGCCGATAGTTACCGAAACAGCGTTCACTGTTTCGGTTTTCGTGCCGGAATTACCTACTTCTTTAGTTTAGAATACCACATGCAGACATGTAGGCAATACCAACAAATTTGCTGCACATTTTTTCTTAAAACGTGGTTCAATTGAAATAGAAAGTCATAATTATCATCGTCATTTGTAATCCACTTATGTATTACCTTTAACGCACAAATAACGGTTCTAAATAAAAAAAAGGTGAACTTAATACCTTAAGGCATTATGCTTTTCCTTCCTTTGGTTAAGAGGAAACCTCAAGGCCTAGAGAATTGAAAAATAGGTATTTGTAAAATCTATTGCTGCCTCCATCTATCAAGCCTCCCCCCGCAGAGCGCAATAGAGACAGCTGCAGCATGGACTGAAAATACCTATTTAAAGTACACAAAATCAACGATTCGTAGACCCCTGATTCCTTCTCCAAAACTTAACCGATTTAACTACTGTTTTCATTAAAAATTAAAGAAAGGCTTTGGCAGTGTTCCTATCTTTATCCTTTTTTAAATAATCTAGTAAAATTTGTTTTCTGAATGTATGAACGCAGCCAAAAATCTGGCCAATTTTTTAAGTTTTTGAATGTTCATATCGCTTTTAATAATTAATTTATTGAAAAAAGGAAAACATAGGGACATGCATAATAGTGGCCATCGATTTTTTGGAAAAAAAATATTGCTCTATTGGCATTACCCAGAGAGGAAACAGGGGACGACGTTTGTATGGAAAAAGGCCCTTGTGTTTCCTCTTAAGGACGAGGATATACCACTAACCTATAAGTAAAATGGACTTCTAGTCAGTGTTCAAAAAATGGCGTATCAAAGGAGCCTAAAAAGAAGACGCTCGCGCTGTCAGTCTGTCGGACCGACGCCGACGGCGCTGCTGTCAATACTATTATTTTGTAAAAAAAAACCTATTTGCAACGAAACTCAATAAATTATTATTTTATGCAGTTAAAAGTTGTAAATGCAATGACTATAAATGGTAAACTAATAATTTGCATTTGTAACATTGGCGTCAACCTGTATTCTTATGTCGTGCCGTTTTTCTGCTGTCATTTAGTATGAAACTGTACATCCATGCATTATAATATCATTGGGATATACTCAGATTTTTTGAGAATGTGTTTTTGAATCTTTACTGACACATATTAAATTAAAAGAAACCTAAACATTTCTTTTGATAAAAGTCGACCCAAGCAAAGAGAACCTACCTAACTGTAAAGTTTACGTTCGATTCCCGCAGGGGAATTTTTTTTATACGTTGATATGAATAGGTTTCCTAGAGTTGTAGTTCTAATGTTTTTTTTTTTATATACTTTGTACAAAACAAAGTCGCTGCCCTGTTTGTCCTCATGTCTCCGGCCGCTTAGTCCTTCTAAACCACGCAAAGGATTTTGATACGGTTTTCACTATCAATTAGAGTTTATTTTACGGAAAGTATTTTTGTGAGTGTACCCGTCCGAACTCGACGTGGGTCACTAGTGTATCCATACAGGTACATATAATACAAGCTTTGCATATTTTCGAACTAGGTCAATTAGTTATGTGTCCCAAATTATGTAGTTATCTTTAATTTTTAAGTTTAGCCAAATTGTAACTTATTCTGCCACGCTCGACTAAAAGGCTATGATTCAAAATAGCTAACGACACCTGTCGCTTGTGACAGTATTTATAAATGCCATCCCGAGCGTGGGTGCGCGTGCGCTGGAGCGACTGATCGCCACGCCGTGTCGTGCTCAGTTGACGGTAGACTCCAGAATGGCGAACGCGGAGGCCACGAATCTTTTTGCCACTTATCTCATCCTGGTGCTGCTGCTGGCCAGCCTTTGGCTCCTCTACGCTGGCTTGTTCTAGTGCAGGGTTTAACGGCGACGCGTAAGTTTTAGCAATTACGAATGTTTGTTTTGTGAGCCTTATAAAGCGTGAGAAGCTCCCAATCATCGACTAAGGTACAATTTCAATCCACTTTCATCGAATAAGCTTTAGGAAACAACGATTTAAACTTTGTAAAACTAAAAGGAAGGTAGGTAGTTTAGTAGCTAATGGAATCGACTTCATGTTTTGGTTATCAATAGATTTACTAATCAGCAATTGGATTAAACTACTTTGCTTCTCCGCGCGCGTTTTCATGAAAGTAAAAATGGACCTTCGCAGAGTAACGCAAACCTATTCATTTTCTAATCACATTTTAGTTAGAAAATATCTGATATATACAAACAAATTTGAAAATGCAGTGCAATAGAAATGATTACATTTATAAAGTGACCGCTTGTCTTCTAAGATTTAATTTCATAACGGATTATGTTGCCCTGGCTTAAAAAGTTACTCTACTTCCAAAGTCTACACAAATCCTGATGAATATTCCTTCAAATAAACATAGTAATGTGCACATCAATACACATCGCATTCAATACAGCATCACAAGTAATCATGCCGTCTTAACTTCCTGTTATTGTGGAAAAGCAGATTCTATCAAATAAAACTATTTAAAATTCCAGTTTAAATAAAAACATAATGACACCATTAATAAAAGCCACACCTACGAAGACGGCTAACGAGCTAGAAACATCTGAAAGCTGGCATCTTTTCAAAGCAACAGAAAAATAGCTATTGATATCAAAATAACAAAGGAGCCGATAAAATATCTTGGCTCTAGCTTGTTGGTCTGGAATAAAATAACATCATACATATACCTACTTACTTAGAATAGTATTATACACTCTGTGCACATACATAAAACATTCCGGAGTTGAACGACCAGGAGTGCAATTTTTGGGTCTCACGGGGTGAGTTAAGCACATAAAAATGGCCGTTTTTCATAGAGATTCAGCCTTTTTTGTAAGCTTTAGTCACCTGGTGAGATTCAAAAATTGCACCTCAGGTCAGAAGTACCCTTAAACCGACGAGCGTATGTACTTTCATGAAAAATTTTGAGTAAGTGAAGCAAAGGTTATATATCAGGATGGAAAAAGTGGAAATCCGTTGTCTCTGCCTACCCTTTCGTGAAATAGGCGTGACTTTATATATGTATGTACACATAAGTAAATAACATATCTATAAGACACTTTTAAATTACTCAAACATCATCAGGAACATCTTCCAATTTTTTTTTAACGGAAGATGGAGGCGAACGGCCATTGTCGGGTCATCGGCCGAGTTCCTATTCAGCTCTTTAAAGTGAAAAGGAGAAATTTGCCAAATTGTGATATTTATGGAATTCCCGAATACGCCTATAATGTCATGTTTGATAAGATAGGTTATTTTCTGTGTGTTGTGAATCTGTAATGCGTTGTTTTTGTTCGTAGATATATCATTTTCTTATGGGGTTAACAAGTTCAAAGTTGTAATAATTGCACTGGATAAAAGTGGCAAAAACGCACATATGCGTTGCTGGCAACGAATACTATAATCTACTATATGATTCTTTACGATAGATAATTATATTTACAGTTTGAACAAAAAATGCCTGGTCTCATTCTGATACTCCTTATGCTTCCGTAGTCAGAGCAGATATAATCACTAACAGATAAAACAAATCACTCGCGGCTCGTAGTCGAAACGTCGAGGTAAATTAATAATGTTATAAATATGTGTGAAAATAGTGAAGGTTTAAAACAATTTAAGTCTAAATCAGTTATTTAGCTCTACCTTTATCATTGCGCGTTATAGGTATACTGTAACGACAGATACTTATCTAAATTATAGTACGATAGCTTAAAGTTTGCCACTGCTTTAGTCGACCAAAATAGTTTTTGATTTACATACATTGGCTTTCAACCATTACATGATAGTGGCCTTCTATCTGAAGGCAGCAATGTTCTTTGCTTAACAATACGATACAATACCATAGCTTGATCACCACAAAACACAAAAAAGTACAATATAGAGAGAAAACATAAGGCACACAATAGGCGGTCTTAACGCTACAAGCGATTTCTTCCAGGCAACCGTTAGAAAGAAGTTAACTATGTTTACTATGGCATTTCCGATGACAGCCGAAGTCAATCCATCAATCAGACAATTAATGAGTAAATTTTTGAAATATTTGTACTTACTACACCTATGTTTCTTTCCCCAGTTCGTCAACCTTTAAAAACATGACAAATAGGCAAAGACACAAATTTTGTCAACATTTCCAACGTCTTTCTAGAACAGAAAAAACAAAGGAACAGCTCTTATAATTTATGGTCGCTTCAAAACATATCGTAAACCCCAAAACAATTGAACGTTAATGTCAGTTAAACATCCATTTGATTGACTTTAATTGTGTCTAATGTTAATTTATACATTGCTTTTATATCCCTATCCAATAAATACATTACTAAATTCTATCCTCCAGATGAAATGTTTTTTTTAAATGTGTTTATTACAAACATTTAACAGCGGTAAAAAAAAGCACTCACGATACGTAGAGCTTAAAATAGGCCATGTAGTCCACTAGTCCATCTTCATCAGTTGTACCAAAAAGTACGAACTTTTATTTTGCCTTTTTACCCGATTGCCGTCAGAAGGGTAATGTTTTTCTGTTTCTTTTATTGCACGAGGGCGCGAGGCTGTGGGTGTTTGCCCTGCTTGCCACCTAAGACCGCCACTGGATGATGACGATGGTGATGATGATAATTGTCTTGATTGCTTAGATTACCCTGATTCAAAAATAACATTTGAACAACGTTAATAAAGCCACTGTAGCAATATAAAAACGATTTCAAACCAAATGTTTACAATCCGCCGATTGAATCAAAACGTTAACAAGCTTCAGAGCTTTTTCTATTGGCATATAAAAATAATAGTGACGCAGAGCATTCCAACTATACATCCGTAGAGTATAATTACGCGTACAATACCTCAATTCAGTTTTAACCTCGGAGTATGTACTATGAGTTAAAATTGCGCAGGCGCCGGCGTAAAATTGAAATTACTCATTATCTACGCTATAACAAGAATTATGCCATGTTTTACGAGAACTCGTGGCACGAAATTACTATATCATGTAGATAGATCTTTGTAGTAATAGGTAGCTTAGGCAGTAGCTAGCTAGCCGTAAAAATGTTTAAATTGATCTAAACATTTTAACGGGTTTCATAAGTATTGCAACGGATCTAATTCCCGACGGTTCGACCCCTTTTCAGGTCTCATGTTCACAGGCAGATAAAAAAGAAAAACAAGTAAAATTGTTTAAACAAAAAATCACATACATTTCACGTATTCAATACTGACTCTACCAGCGCTTCGGCTGAAACCGCATCTGCTGATCAGAATGCGCCGCAAGAAAATCAGTATTAATTAAACTTTTTTTAACCACAAACTAACAAAAAAAAAGAAATTACATTAGCCAAAATGACAAAAGAAAAACCAATGGATACAAACATGACATAGACGTACAACAATCATACAATCTAATGTCTGCCTGCGATTCAACCAGCTGTAGTACTAGATCCTAGGCTGGTCGCACTGACAATCCATCTTCTTTAGTGAAATTTCAAACTTGGATATTTCTTCATTTCAACCGCTTCACGCAGTATTCTTGGGAAATAACGATTTTGCCTAACAAGAACGTAAGATTTGTCTAACTTAATGTCTCCAAGCCACGAAAACATACAATACAATACAATACAATGGCAATACCAATGCGCGTCATCGCTCATAACTCTCATAATCCTCCACGATGTATCCGTCGACGGCGACATCCTTGGTTCAACACCTGGCATGTTTTTTATTTTTTATACAACATAGGGAGGCAAACAAGCAAGTGGGTCACCTGATGGTAAGTGATCACCACCGCCTATAGACACCTGCAACAACAAAGAGAGTGCAGATGCGTTGCCAACCCAGAGGGCTAAGATGGAATACCTCTTGTGCCAGTAATTACACCGGCTGTCTTGCTCTCCACGCCGGAACACAACAGTGCAAGCACTGCTGCTTAGCGGCAGGATTAGCGAACAAGATGGCACGAATGTGGCTAGCAAAGCCGAAACAAAGCCGAATGATGTAGAAAAAACAAAACTATAGAAAACGACGCGAGAGATAAGAGTTAATGACAGAAGACATTCGGGTCGAAATGCATACGGAGGTTCTCCTTTATTTATAAAATACTAGCTGACCCGGCGAACTTTGTTCCGCCTTAGACGCCATAAATGAGCAGATTTTTGATTTTTTCTTTCATAAGAACCTTCTCCTGATAATAACGAACAGAACAAAAAAAGAATTAGCGAAATCGGTCCAGCCGTTCAGGCGTGATGTCGTGACCAAGGGAAATAGGGATTCATTTTTATATATATAGATTAATGTCTTATATACCAATAATATTTCAGCCGAAAATGAAAAGGAACCTTCGGTTTTAGATACCGTGTTTTTAGTTTTGTTTTCCCGAAACGTTTTAGTTCTTGTTTGGCCGAAAACGAAAATTATTTAGTCATTAATAAGTATTAATATTTCGGCTGTATTTAGAACTCTTGTTTGTTAATAAATGTAAAACACAACATAACCTCGCTTCATAATTTCAAATCAATACAAAATCGCGACCGTTTAAGTCGGCTGTGTGGAACTACGAACAGACCCAACTCCTTGAAGATATATCTATACATTTAAAAGAGTTGCCTTACTGACTGACAGATAATGTACTCGTATACCCTAAACTACTGAAGATAGACACTTGAGAACATGAACAATGTATTCTTGTTCGTCCTTTCTTAGTGCACCGCGGCTTAAGGAGATGTACGAGTAGAGTACAGGTGGAAAGGATTTTCAAAAATTCCACCATTAAAGAGGTGAAAAAGAGGTTGGTGTAATCTAAAATTTATGCGGACGAAGTCGCTAGTCAAAAGCTAGTGATAATAAGAAAGTTTTCGCAAAAAGAAGTACCTAGTTGTTAGCAGATATGTTTTCAAAGCGATAGTGAATATTTTTCTCCCGGCAAAGTGTGTTGTTTTAAGACTACGAACTCGCCTCGTTGGATATTAAAAACGGAGACCAATTATACTTGTTTTTTTAACAAATTTTTGTACTCCTGCCAAGCTTTGTCTTTGAGTATTGGGACGGATCAGAGCATCGGCATAAACATGCCAGTCCGTCAAAAGGATTTGACTGCGCGTACGCAGACAATAGACATAACACAAACACGTCTAAATGTCGGTAAATAACTAGATGTTTCGAGACTTTTGAGTAAATCAAAGAAAACGATATGTGCCAAGATTCCTTGAAGGCTGCTACTGGGGCTCTATTCAACATTGGTTAGAGTTAAAACCAGTTTTTTTTATGAAGTAGGAAGGCAAACAAGCAATTGGGTCACCTGATAGTAAGTGATCACCACCGCCTATAGGCACCTGCAACAACAAAGAGAATGCAGATGCGTTGCCAACCCAGAGGGCTAAGATGGAATACCTCTTGTGCCAGTAATTACACCGGCTACGCGGCTGTCTTGCTCTCCACGCCGGAACACAACAGTGCAAGCACTGCTGTTTAGCGACAGGATTAGCGAGCAAGATGGTGATCCAAAGGTCCTACCACCCTCAAAAGTGGCGAGATTTTTGAAATTCGAGCGCTCTACACTCACCAGCCACACACAATCAATGCCAGCTAAAATACTCTCGCGTATTTGATAAGCTCGCAGCTGGCGAGGTTTTTGCGGGTGGTAGGATCTTGTGCAATGTCCGTCTGGATAGCTACCACCATCTTGCTCGTTAAACCTGCCGCTAAACCGCAGCTTGCACTGTTGTGTTCCGGCGTGGAAAGCAAGTCAGCCGGTGCAATTACTGGCTTAAAAGGTATTTCACCTTAGCCCTCTAGGTTGGCAACGCATCTGCAATCACCTTGGTGTTGCGGGTGTCTATAGGCGGTGGGATTACTTACTATCAAGTGACCCACTTGCTTGTTTGCCTTACTATTTTATATTTAAAAAAAAGAGTATCGAATGCTCGAAACTCAAAAGTCTACCCACGGAGATGTGATCCTAACATGACCGATTGATGTAAACGAAAGAGACGCACATAGAATTACGTTAAACCTGGGGAGTCATGTAAGACAAATTGTAACATTCGAGAGCTTTTTAATTAATAGACTGTCGTTACTTTGTCGAGGTCCATCAACAAACTGGAACAAATTAGCGTGCTTCTCCGCGAAACTGCTTTAGTTATTTTCGCGGAGTAACAAGGTTATTACTAGATGTCCATCCATAAATTAAATTGCAAATTGCATCCATGTCCTCACCTCGTTTGTCATTGCTAAGTATCTGCTAAGAGATTTCTTGCACCGAGACTATCCATTTGGACGGCATGTCAACACATCTAATCGATTCTGTCGAAATGTTGTAGCGATAAATTTGAACAGCGAAGGAAAGGATGCTACTAGACGATGAACACGGACAGACTAACGACGTCGATATATTGAATGAATAAACACTGTGAAAAGATTTTCCGAACCGACCGTAGCATAAAAATAATTTGCTAGAATTTCTCGGCTCAATAGGAGCACCCTTTGGCATGCTAAGTAATACTCCCCTTGCTGAGCGCCCTTCTGGTTGCTCGCCCTCTCTCCGGTAAGCTGACAAAGCCGTCTGAGGCTATCAGCGCACGTCCTTCCAAAAAAAACTGTGAAATGATGTTAGTTACATTGGAGTCAATTTCAGATCAACAGTTAGAACAAGACGAGACCACACGGAAAATAATTAACAAACATTCATTAAAAACAATTTACAAAGTTAACAAATGGCGGTCTTATCGCTTGAAAGCGATCTCTTCCAGGCAACCATTTGGCGGCCGGATAGCCTAGTGGTTAGTGACTCTGACTATGAAGCTTGAGGTACCGGGTTCGATTCCCGGGAGGGGCAAATGTTTGTATGATGAATACGAATGTTTGTGCCCGAGTCGTGGATGTTATATGTATTTAAGTAAATATTTATCTATATAAGTATGTATATCCATTGTCTAGTACCTATAACACGAGCAACCTTTGTTGCTTACTGGGACTAAATCAATTGGTGTTAACTGTTCCAAGATATTTATTTATTTGGCATGAGAGACACGAAAAAATTCCAATGTTGAGCTGTGGTGCGTTTCACGAAGCTACAAGTTACAATTTTACAAGTCTAAACCGGCAACATTGGTCAATAATGACCAATGGCAATGGGCATAATGAACAATGTTGCCGGTTTAGACTTGTAAAATTGTAACTTGTAGCTTCGTGAAACGGGCCACAGGTGGTGCAAGTACATTTTTAAAGTTAAAATAATTGCACCGAACATTGATCGGCAACTTTTGCTCGTTTCCCGGCAAACTCTACGGTTTTCAAACCTACTTTTGCTTTGCAAACCTGCTGTGCTTATTTAAACTGCATTTTGTTATCTGTTTCCCTACTGTTTATTTTCTCCCATTGTTACTTCCTTCATACAGCGAAAGCTTAAGATATATATATATTATCGTCTGTAGGTCCTAAGTTAGGCCTCAAATGGTCAAACAGTCACAGGCGTTGATCTGTCATGTCCTAAGTGGTCATGACAGATCAACATGGACCTATGGATTCAAAGGAATTTGCCATGTATACTTATCAACTTATCAAGCAGATCGTTTAGTTTTTCAAGTTTAAAAATGTTCAATATTTTAGCAATCTGAAATTGAAAACTCACGTCTACGTAAATTTCAAAATGAGACGAAAGCAAAAAGAGAGACGTGTGAAGGAACTCCTATTATAAAATGCTGAGTCCTCAAATTTTATGATGGTTCTTTCAGCACAGACTCTACCTGTTACTTACTATGTCCAAGGAAATAGACCTAAAAGAAAAAGCAAAAATAACTAAATCTAAACCAAATAGTGTCACACCGGAACGCCATTAATTAAATTAGAAAGAAAAAAACCAACACAATTAATCATTCTTGCGCCCGCGCTTCGACAGCTAGAGGCGACGCGGGCGCACCTCGCTGACACCGAGGCCGGCAAATATGACAGATGGACGGACGGGCGTTAAAATTTGTCTGCTGAAAAATTAAGGTGTGAAAAATTGTTAGACGAAAATAAACGGGGTATTATTAAATTGGTTTAAAATATACGTGGTCGTGAGGACAATCCTAAAAAGACTGAGATACCTGTGGTAGCGAAGGTGAAATTCTTTAGATAGACATTAAAGTAGGCTTTTTTTATGCATTTTACGGATTTTTACTAGATAAAAGTATCTTATGTTTTAGTCCAAGACCAGTGATCCAGGACATGATCTATCTGTCTATTAAATTTTATCTAAATCCGTACAGCCTTAATGCGAGATTGCGGAAAAACATCCAAACATTTGCGCTTATAATATTAGTAAGATTTAAATATGGGTTCACAAAATAGCTATTAAAGTGACAACCATGTAAGAAAAGTGGAAGAAGATTCCATTAAACAATAAAGATTTATATTATGATGAATTTAAAGCTGAAAGTTTGTGTGTCACTAAATTGATTAAACTTCTGCACGCTAAAGCAGCTGGATGGATTTGAATGATACTTAGAACGGAGATCTTATACCCTGAACTTACACATAGGGTATCCTAATAAAAGGTTTTTTTGATTCCGTAAAAATTCTACGCGGATTAAGTCGCGAGACACAGCTAGTAGTTGAATAATTCAGAAGCACTGGAACTTTCTAGAGACTAACCCCCTTATTCATAAACGCTTCGTAAATGTTTGTTAGTTAACCTGTTTTATGTCTTTATCTGTCATTGTGACGTTTGCCCTCCGTTGAAAGGGACAAAACAATTGTTAGCTTAAAAAGATCGTTAAGTTTTTATGAATAAGGGGGTAAGTATACAATGGCTGCTTTTCTTCAAAAACCATTCATCTGAAAACGTTTAAGTTCCCATTTATCACCCTTACGATTAATTCTACATCCAGAATTTTAATTGCTAAAGAACGTTCGGATTTCAAACAACATGCCAGCTTTGCATTCTAAAACTCCCACTAATTCCCACATTTGTCTTGCCAACCGGCGCCTGCGGTCGAATAAACAAATATAATGTACGCCGTCACAACTGTATGAAAACTTAAAATAAACTACATGAAGTTTTAATTCAGACATGATATCATGTTCGTAACCCGTTTGTATCGTCAAAAATAACATTTAAAACATAAATAACATAAACGGTGACATTTAAATTAAACTATAAAATGTGTTTACGCGTTCACACGGTCATATATTTTTGTGATGTACACAATATATGCGTCAAAGTCTAGTCTGGAAATAACTTTTTTGAATATTTCTAATGTTATTAGTGCTCAAATTATATCTTGTGACACGGTTTCCAGTGCGTCAAGTCTTCAGCGCTATCATTACGAGTTTTATTTTTTGCTCTATTTTCGAAAAACATTTTCACAACTCTTTTACTGCATTTTTCTGCAAATAATTTTATATTATGATCTAAGGCATTCAGATTCTGTTGGCTCAAAACCTGAAATGCTCGACCGCTTTATCTTTCTCATTTTGTAAGCTTTTTTATATATCTCTTCTGTTAGTAACTGACCTTAATTTATCTCTCTTGAATATGAGCTATTTTTGACTACCTGCCTGGTCTTGCATTAAAAGGAGTATAAACACGCTCCAGACAGTAATTTGACACATTCGTGTTAACATAACTTACGAGTACATCTTTAACTGATTTCCCATTTGGAACAAATAATCTGTTGGTATGACTTTCTTTCTCTCTATACTAGAGATTGGAATATGCTGTTTGAGGTGTATTAACAATTCGTCTTATTTCCAAAATATTTTGATTAACAATGCAACATAATGACACTTGATTTGGCGTTTTCGGTAAAAATACCAACGCAAAAGCATTTAAATCTCCTTTTTGTATAATTTTGAAAAATTTAGCAATATTTGTTGACATATTTATTATATTTCCAGCAGATAAGCTTGTAATAGGAATTAATTAAGTTCGTAACTTATCAATGTCGTTGTTAATTAAAGTTATGCTTTAAAACAGGATCTCGACAAAACCACAGTGTCTAAAATCAACTTTGTTTTATTGAAGACTCAAAACTAGACAAACCCATACCACCATTACAATGTACAACTGTTTACCCACAATACAACAAGATATTTTCATCTTTACAGGTGGCCGAGCCGAGTCAACTCCGAACATGAGACCGACGGATGGTGGAGTCAAAACGCGATAATTTAAGAAACCGTAATTATAATAGCTAAGTTAATATTAAGCTAATGTCGTTATTGAGCATTTAGAAATAACCATTAAAGTCCGCGATGGCACAGAAGTTAATTATGATAAATAACATGGAGAAGGGAGGAACATCAGGAGAGAAATCAGTGCTGGGCATTCCAATTAAATAAACGGTAAAGTTGAATGAGAAAGACATCTGAGCTTCGAACGAACCAAAGAACTAGCAATCATCTCTATTAAGATTTTGTCGATGTTAAGAGCTGTAAGAGTTTTATAATAAAGTTTTTATAAAAAATGTAAAGGTTGTTTCTTTTGTAAAAAATATTACCAGTGGCCCGTTTGACGAAGCTACAAGTTACAATTTTACAAGTCTAAACCGGCAACATTGGTCAATAATGCCAGACATTATTGACCAATGTTGCCGGTTTAGACTTGTAAAATTGTAACTTGTAGCTTCGTGAAATGGGCCACAGATTATAATGGAGGGTGCTAATGAAAATGGAACCACACGCCAAGGTATGTATGACATTATGTATACAACGATTACAGTCACTTACACATCAACGTTAGGTATAGCAAGTTAATAAGAAAGCTGTTAAAAGCTATAAAAAACAATATTTTTACTTAAATACTCTATGATAGCTTAACGTAACTTAATTAAAATATAATTATTTATAACTAGTAACCCGTCCCGGCTTTGCAAGGGTACAATTAAGATAAATAATTAACATAAAAATATTTCTTAAAAAATCTATAAATGGTGCTGAAAACCGCATCAAAATCCGTGGTGTGGTTTAGAAGGAAAAGGCGGCCGAACATGCACCATAAGGATTTAGAACAGACAAGAACGGATAGCGAGTTAACTTTATACTATGTAAAGAAAACATTGAATGTATAGGCGGTGGTGATCACTTGCCATCTGGTGACCCACTTGCTTGTTTGCCTTCCTATGTTGTATAAAAAAAAATTTAAAAGAATATAAAAGAAAGCAAGAGCAAATAAAAGAAACGAGTAAATTCATTAAGTAAGTAAATGCACAACCTGTCATTCACAAAGCGGTAACAAAAGGAAAACAATTATTCTCATAGAGAATAAAAAGTCAGCAAAATAAGATAAGCGAGGAAAACGAAACTCATAAGTTTAGAGTTATGTATGGGTTATGAAAATTATATCTAAATTAAATTATAAACTGTTCAAACCCAAAAGTGTTGACGCATATTTTAAACTAGGATAGATTTAGCATGCACGGTAAATTCATACAAAGCTACAGCAGCTATAGTAGCACGCTAGCGTTTATCGCGCACATAAACGCTTTGGTCCCTCTCGCACACGCATACTGGTTAGAACGGGAACAATGCTTTATGTCCTCGATAAATGCTAGGCCTCCTGGTGTGCAGTCCTGAGAACTCTACCCCGACTGCCAGCGGACTGCACAGTTTGTTTGCAGTTTCGATGCAGTTATGCCAACCGCACAAAAACTGCAACATTGCAGCTGGTTTGTAGTTTGGAAATAAACACACGTGCTGAACTAATAAAATAATATATTATACTTAGTATAAAACTTTAAAAGCAGCGGATGAATGACAAAAACAAAACACGACTGACATTGGAAAACAAAATACAAAAACGTGACAATTTGGCAAATACAAATGATGAGGTGCAACAAAGGTCGTACAAACGCGTCGCCAACACTGACTGTACTCACTTTCACTGGGTACTAGTAAGAAATAAACAAACTACAAGCCACACCTCCCATTTGTCACTCGCCACATATTTTCAACTTGCTTGCGATCATTAGTCCGTCAGAACATCATTGCCAAATAACGTTGGCAACAACATCGAAGATTTCATGACAGCGGCGGTAACTGAATTCCAAAGAAACCCGAAATTTAAATCTAAAAAAGTCTGTCAAAATAAACCCCTTTAAGACGAAACACCAAGGCCTAGAGAATTGAAAAATAGGTATTTGTAAAATCTTTTGCTGCCTCCATCTATCAAGCCTCCCCCCGCAGAGCGCAATAGAGACAGCCGCAGCTTGGACTGAACATACCTATTTAAAGTACACAAAATCAACGATTCGTAGACCCCTGATTCCTTCTCCAAAACTTAACCGAATCAACTACTTTTTTTATTAAAAATTAAAGAAAGGCTTTAGCAGTGTTCCTATGTTTTTCTTTTTTTATATAATCTAGTAAAATTTGTTTTCTGAATGTATGAACGCAGCCGAAAATCTGGCCATTTTTTTAGGTTTTTGAATGTTCATATCTCTTTTAATAATTAATTTATGAAAAAAAGGAAAACGTAGGGACATCCATTCCATAATAGTGGCCATCGATTTCTTGGAAAAAAATTATTGCTCTACTGGCATTATCCAGAGAGGAAACAGGGGACGACGTTTGTATGGAAAAACGGGCCTTGTGGTTTCCTCTTAATTACCAAGCCAAGATGTAAGAATGAAAAATAAATATAGGAAGATATAGGAATCTAGGTTTCATCCGGTGCAATTACTGGCACAAGGGTATCCCATCTTAGCCCTCTAGCTTGGCAACGCACCTGCAACCTTCTTGGTGTTGCGATGTCTATAGGCGGTGGTGATCACTTACAACCAGGTGACCCACTTGCTTGTTTGCCTTCCTATTTAAAAAAAATATTATGGAAAATCGTGAGGTACGAAGTTGGATCCCAAGTGGTCGTCGTGCACCAGTGAGTATTTTTAGCTTATGTATAGTCGACCAAGAAATTGCTTAGTGGATAAGCACGTACATTTTTTCGACCGTATTACAAAAAAATAAGGATCAAAAGTGGTCAAGCCATTACTTGGTCGACTATACATTACCTGAGTACAATAGTAACCAATGCTTTTACAATTAGGGAAACATCGTAAGGAAAATTATGCAGATTACGCACTCAGTTGTAAATAAATGGGTAATCCAAGCCTGCCTGTCTGGTTTCCCTGTAACAGGGGTTTCAAGTCAAGTCAAAATATCTTTAGTCAGATTAGGCTCACAGGAGACACTTATGAATGTCATAAATTTTACCACCGGTTCGGAAAAACCTCTGATGAGAAGATACCGGCAAGAAACGAAGGTCAGATGGCAGTCACTCCAACCTGAACTCCTTTTCTTGCCGGTATCTTTTCATCAGAGGTTTTTCCGAACCGGTGGTAAATTTTATGACATTCATAAGTGCTACCTGTAAGCCTTATCTGAATAAAAATATTTTAACTTTGACCTGCCAGAAAAAAAATGAAAAAAATATATTTAAAATTGAGTTTGACTTTGATCTGCCAAATTCGGGATCATGGTCAAAGCGCACCCCGAATAAGCGGGAAAAGCGCTAGATGACAGTCAGCATAAGTATCTGAATACTCAAAAAGGCCAAAAAGGCATGGACGTAATCAAAGTGTAAACGGTGCCTAATGTTCTAACTTTAAAATAAACCGCGCAGTCGACACTGGCAAAATGCACGGTGCAATTGCCAAAAAACCACGCGCAACGTTGGCGGACGAAGATTACCGAATCTAGCATCTGACTTGCCCTCCCCTAGGCCAAAAGCTGCGTACGCCCATGCAAAAAAGTTAAAATCTATTCACAATAGAGTTGAATGTTGATCTTTTTAATCACATAGACCAAGGCCCTATTTCACTACTCCCTGATATGTTACCGATATCGTATGCAACAGATATTTGTAATACCGTCTCTGTTTGTGTTAAGCTCAAGACACAGACGTCATGACACATATTAGTTGGATATAATGCTAGGAAACTTATCAGAGAATGGTGGAACAGGTCCTAAGGCTGTGTAGATATTAACTACTGACTATACGTACATCAACACGACCAAACCAATCTAAACACGAACGCTGAAAGCAGTTCGAAATAACCCACTTGGCTGGTGTCCAAGCGAATCAGTTATTGATGAACGAAAACTGAATGAATGCCCCAGAACCGATGTAGGTACTTATTGAGTGAAATGTGGGTTACTTCGAGATGAACCGACGATTCTTGGAATTTTCACACATATAGGTACATATATCGATCTTGTGATGACAGCCTGCACCTAGAATTATAAAGTAACTGGTGGACGCCGGCCACTCAGTTTGCATGTGGAATGCATGTCCGTCAGGGATAGTATCAGCTTTCTATTAGCAAAAGAATTTCAATCGGAATCGGTTCAGTAGTTCCAGAGACTACCCCCTACATACAAACAAAAAAGCAAACTTGCCCTCTATTATATTAGTGTGGATTAGTAAAATACAGTAGCATACATTGGCGCCCAGTGGTGCCTTAGGGCCTTTCCACAGGGCTACGTGGCAAAGCGAACGCGGTCCATTAGTGATTCAGTCCGGAATACGGTGACAAAAACGCGGTTTTGCGTTTATTCAAAATCTCCTCTAACAACCACTTAAAAACCTCGTCATTCGTCAAGCGTTTTAAGTGAGAGAAGATTTTTTTAAGTAATATATTTATTTATTTATTTAACAAATGGCTACACTAATAATGATAAACGTGTAGAAGTCCTTTAAAGGATAAATGAAAAATAAATCATTCGCGAAGTAATTAAAAACTATCCATAATTGTTAACAACTACATACAAATACTTCAGTGTGCATCGCTACACTGACATCAGAGCGTCTAGTGTCAGTTTTTGTTATAAACGCAACGAAGGCGTTAAGAGTTAGCTTCTCTATTACTATGGAAGCAACAGTGCCTCTTGCGGCGCGTATTTGCTATAAAATGTTTCCATACACTTTAGAAGTCAACGCTAACTCGTTAGAGACTTTTTTAAATTAGTAAACTTACACTAAGGGCTCAGCACTTCCCTTTTTACTAACCTAGTCTTTTTTCTTCTTTTTCTTAAGCTTTTTCGAAGAAGAGGCCTTACTGATGCCTGATCTGTTCGAAGCGTTCGAAGATTGAGACGATTTGGAAGTGTTGGAAGCTTTTTTGCGGAGTTCCTTTTCTCTAACAATATCGCTATCCAAAGCAGCCAAGTTTTTCTCAGCAGCCGACCTCATAACGGGTGACACAGATACCTTATCTGGTGATACAGAAGACACTGACACACGCCTTTCGAAAGTAGTCTGTATTACTTTCTGAGAATCTACCAGTGCATTCTCTTCTTTAGATTCAGGTTCGGTATTATCCTGTTGTGGTGGCGTAGCGTTTTGGTCCACTGATTCCGCCGGTGTTATATGTTCCAATGCCAAAAGATCAGCTTTAAAGTTTTCCGATGCAAGGGCTAGTTTGCCTTTAATTCGGCTTTCGTTGTCCACTTCAGGCGACGATGGGTTCAAAAAGATTCCGGAAGGCTTTTCGGGCTCAAGCGACATGCCTTGAGGCGTCTCAATATGGCTGTCCTCAGGCGACACCTCATTAATTGTGTAGGCCCCTTCATCATCTGAAACAGCATCTCGCCGTTCTCTACTATTTTTATTGATTAATTGCAACGGTTCATCGTTCTCATCCTGATATCTCACGTGGATATTACGACTTACTGTAGATAAGACGTTAGATTCGTTGCTATCACTGTTTTCATTCTCACCTTGCTTTCTAGCCGTAAATGGTACTACAGGGTAGTTTTCATCATGAAATTTATACTTGTCAGACAAGTAGTCTTCAACGCTCCTTAGGGATAAGCCCGAATTCAATGATGTCTTATCTAGCATAGTTTCTTTATCTGGAATCGATAGCGCGGCGTTTCTTAATTGTTCAAATAGCGTGGTTGAGCTGCTATCGCGTAGAGGCGATGGTTGCTGATTGAAGCTGCCTGCAGATAAATCGGTTTTCTGCGTTCTAGACTTTTGTGAGGTGAGTGGATTCGATGACGATCGGGATGGTTGCATTGTCTCGCCTGTTGACTCTTTTGGTGACCGATGCAGTGACTGACTTCGTGCTTCACGTAGCGATCCATCTGGTATTTCGTCCGGTAGCCAACCTACTGGGCCATGAGTAGACTTAACCGAGGGCGACTTCGGAGGTCCATGAGTTTGATTGATCTTTGATACACCCGTGCTACTGTCGCCGTCATCGCCATTAAAACTCTGGTACTTGTTAATAGTAGCTTTGCTCGCTGGAAAGTGATCCAAGAGATACTCCCAGTCGTCGAGCCGCAGTGTCAGTACCTGGGATTTAACCTGGGTGCGGTAGGAGTAGGGAAATGGCTGGTTGCGAACTAGGCCCTGGTACTAAAAGAAAACAGAAAACTTTCTTGTTCATAAATGCAAGCTAGAAACGATATGTAAAAATACGAAAAAAGTGGCAACTTAAAAATGGGATAGAAATACTAACTTATTCCATATGTCATCGCTCTTTAGCATCCCATTAATGGTCTTCGTCTGTCTTAGATCTAGCTTTAAATTAGTGTCTTACCACGCCTATGTATTCCCCAGCGGTGTATGTCTTCACGGTTTCGGTATAATTCTGGTACTCGCCTCTCTCCTCGACCTTCCCAGTATGCACCAGGTACATGGAGTCTGTGATTTCGCTTTCCTTCACTACGTACATATCTGAAAGAAGACTGATTTGCTGTAACTGAATACCGGCATACTGTTAGTTCGGTACTTTAGTTTCTATCAGGCTGGTATGTAGTGATCTGACGTGCCTATCATGATAATTCAGGACGAATTAGATTAACGATCATTTCAATTCAGGTAGCGATATTTTATAGCTGAAACTGTAAGTGCTCCCATCAAGATTCGGTTAAGTTAGATTGGTGCGCTTAGGATTGATTTTTACATACTTCTAGGTATTTAACTTGCTGTGTTAGTTTATTCGTTAATTTGTATTGTAAAATCTGGTTGTTCAATTTGGATTCATTCCCATTAGTTGCATTGCTGACAATATAAGCATCCATTAAAATTAAAATAAATAACAAAAAACATATTGTTGAGTGTATATCACGCTACCTTCGTCATAGTAATACTGTCGGAAGTAGCCAACCAGTTGGCGCAGTAAATCGGGCTCACAGGTTCGGAAAACAGGGTGCTATAAAAAAAAGATCAACAAAAGAAGTAAATAAACCGAATTACGTCAGAAATCCTATGTTCCTTAATTGATTTTTATTATTAAACCAAGGTTTACATAATAATTTATTTATTCAAGAATTCTGATCGTGGTTGGATACAGAAGGCCAGCGACCGTTCGTTGGGACGCTTTTCGAAGGTCGTCTCTGTCCAACAGTCGATGGTTTCCAGCTGGAGAGTAATTTTTAAAGCACAATAGCGACGAGCTCGAAGCTGGGGCAACGTCCTGTCTTGCTTTAGCTTGCTAGCTCGAGTGAGCGAGACAGGGCGATGCTTCGACGCCCGACGCTGATGCGCTTAGAGAATAATAGTGCTGATAAGATATGTTGATGAATTCGACAGATTCAGATCATGTTTTTGTCATCTGCAGAAGAGTTTATCTATGCTTCAAATACAATGCACAAAGAAAGTGAGCTGTACTGGAGCCCTCGTACCTGTCTGAGTTCATCTAGGTAGGCTGCCGACATGACTTTGAGCTTGAGGCAGCGAGGAGCTATGATGAGGAAGTGCGGCATCTGTTCGCCTCGCGCCTCCCTCCACAGGTGGACTGTGTATTTATTCACCAGCTTCACCAGGGTTACTGATACCCTGTTGTTCTTCAGGAACTCCTGGAGATATCCATGAGCTTTTGAATAAGGGTGGACAATCCAATTCAGTGTGTCGTTAATCGTTTCATGAATATGGGGAGATTGAGTTTTAGATGAAGTGATATATGTAAAACTGTGAGTCACAATTTTTGCGCTCAATGATGGGAGGAAAACGGGAATGCGCATCACCTAATAAGAAGTGATCACCGCCGTCCACAGGAACCAACAACCACAAGAAAGTTGCTGATCTATGATCAGCCATTTGGTCCTACGCCCTGATATTCCAGATCTCGTCACTCACCACAACAAACGTAGTAGCAAGCTCAAATGCATGCTCAGTCTTACTGCAATTTTTTTAGTAGTATTAATCAGATTACTGCACCTGAAGCTCCAAATATTTGCTGTAGTAGCTGAAGGAGCGAAAGGAAGTGTACTGGATGATGTTAGAGAACTCTCCCACGTACACCATGTACACCATCGTTGTTAACACCTGCAGGACGGACACGAACAACACCTGAAAAAGAGGTTTCTGCTAATCACCAGGTCGGCAAATAGTGTGGCCAACATTGGCTACCAGAAATACGGGAAAGCTGAAAGTTTAAATTTTCAGACTGGCTAAAAACAATAAGTCGTTCACGGCATTTGACATTACGAGTACGTAAGATTTTACAGCATAAGCACAAAAGATACTACGGAACAAAAGATACAAACTAGATATAATAGACCAGTGGCGTGGTATTAAAATTCATTTATTTCGGTAAGGATAGTGGGAATCGAGTCAACTAAAGTCACGCCACTGCTACAGACCTCAGTCATCCATAAGAAAGACATTTGCGAACCTAATTCTGACATTGATCCAAATGGACGATTTGTGAGTTAATAATTGTAGGTGTGTCCCCAGTTTTACAGCAAACAGCCGGCACCTAACAGCCCCCGTCCCACATAACTGCTCCCGCTGCGCCTGCGCTGAACGAGTGCCAAATTACACAACTAACGGCGCGTTCAAGTGATCCTTGTTTACATTGTGGCTTTTACAGTTTTAAAATTAGCACTCGGACAATATTTTACAACCGATTAACATTTATGTTTAGAAGACCCTTCCAATTTAGGTACGTATATTTTCTGGGTTCTACTCATGAAAATATCTAAGCAAGTTTTGTTCCTACGATTTTCTCTAAATCCCTTAAAAAAATCAATATTTCGTACAGTATGTATCGGTCGGTTTTTACCAGTCTGTAAAATGGCAGTAGGCCCATATTTATATCAGTTTCGGAATGGTTTTATAACGATTTATATCCGTTTCAAAATGAAATCGTTATTAAACTGATATAACCCTTTACAAAACAGTTTCAAAAACAATATTTTTTAACTTATACTCGTTTCGTATACTCTTTGGTTGTGGTACTGTGATCAAAAAGTATATGAGATCGCCTGGCTTTCTTACAAAAATTGTCACAAAATTAATTACAGCTAAGAGATTTATACCTCTGATTGTTTTTTGGGCATTATGTCCCCGGCGCCATTTTGAGAAAAGGTAGTCAACACGAAGTAGAGACTACAGATATACTTGTTACCAATCAATTCGTTGCCATCGTCTGTAAAAGAGTGCAATAGTAATAATATAAGGTCAAAATCCGAAATAAAAACTTTCTCTAAAACGATTAACACAAGTTTCGTAACGACTTTGTTATGAACCTGATAAAATATTATGTTAATTATTTCACTGGAGGTGCATTTTTAAATTTTGATGCTGAAAATCTGAAATGATTTGGATGATTTTTACGAGTACTTGTTACATTAGAACTGAATAAATAATGACCACTAGACAATTGTGGAATGTTTACATCATGTCTCATCCTAAAAAAACGAGGTGTACGCGAGTAACATTATACAGTGCACCCGTTCTGTAGGTACTTGCCATCAAAAAACCAGGAGGTTCCTGGGTCAGCCCTGTCCTCCATGAGCCCGATGAAGTACCAGAAGCAGGTAGCCGCGTGCACGAAGAGCGTGAACCACACGAACAGCACGGTCACGCTCAGGACAAGGTTGCCGGCCACGTGGTCCCTGAAGTGCTTTATGCACGAATGTATTGTGATCTGGAATCCAGAGCGCTCAAGCATACAGCAGGAGCAGGAGACTACTTTCAGCAACGGCCAACTGTTCTGTATTTTATCGGACGTCCTGTTTTTCAACTACCTATCATTTTGGCCGTGTCCTGCATTTTAACAAGAGAAATACAAGACCATACATGCCATACCATATCACATACGCTTTGTCCCATATTTTTCCTTAACCTGACGATGACCTGGTGATCGTTGCGGGAACCCGCTGGATGCAAGCAGCACGAGACCGGTCGTTGTGACGATCCTTGGGGGAGGCCTATGTCCAGCAGTGGACAAATGATGATGATGATGATGACTCCACAGATAATAAGCGTGGCTCTTAACTTAAATGAAGAAAGACATTTGATACACCATAAAAATAAAATGGCAGGTGAACATACGACCCTCAGCACCCTGTTGAGCCGGAGCCACGAGAACAGCGTCCATTGGTGATTCGCGCTGAGAAAGCTGAACAGCTCAATGGGAAGGCACGAAGCTACGTCGTATTTGAATTCGCTCCGGTAATACCTGTATAGTGCTGGGATTACGAAGTGCACTTACTTATTCTAATTCCACACGGGAGCAGAACAGCAAGGCAGTACAGTGGTCAACGCAATAATACTTAGTACAATTTGAACGTGCACGCCAAAACAGAACAGCGCGTTCTTGTGAACGCGCTGTTCGCGTCTTTGTTTGCGTGAAATTAGTAGCCTTTGTCCGTCAGGGATAGTGTAGCTTTCTGTCTGTAAAAGAATTTTTGAAATCCGTTCAATAGTTCTAGAGATTACCTCCTACATATAAACAAACTAACAAACAAACAAACAAAGTTTACCTCTTTATGATATTAGTGTAGATTTGTACTGTGCTATCCACTATACGTGACTATACTAACTTCAGCACTTAGCTACTGGTTATATTAACATCTGAATAAAATCTGTGACCCGTTTCACAAAGCTACAAGTTACAATTTTACAAGTCTAAACCGGCAACATTGGTCATTATGCCCATTCCCAATGGTCATTATTGAACAATGTTGCCGGTTTAGACTTGTAAAATTGTAACTTGTAGCTTAGTGAAACGGGCCACTGGTTGTGTTTATATTAATAGCACAGTTTACATTAAGTATTATTAATATTGTATTTGTCTCACAATAATGTAATGCACGTATTTACATCAAATTTGATTCATTGACGTTATTTGGCACGTATACAACGGAAACAAAATTTGTTTTATTACCGCAGCATTATTTATGATGACATTCGACGCATTGGTAAAAATGCTCTGATCTACAATGCTACAGGATTTAACAGAGAATCCGAATATACATATCTACCACCCGGCTATTACTAACAAACGAATAAATTATGTATACCATGAATCAAATC
This sequence comes from Ditula angustiorana, assembly GCA_963691745.1. Classification (NCBI taxonomy): domain Eukaryota; kingdom Metazoa; phylum Arthropoda; class Insecta; order Lepidoptera; family Tortricidae; genus Ditula; species Ditula angustiorana. Next base: position 1,623,070 of record OY829473.1, read on the forward strand.
GCGGTCTGCAGTTGTAAATAAAATACGAAACCACAGTCGATTAAAAAAAAGCGGGTTTTATTTTCTTTTGTAAATAAGCAAACCTTGAGACGTCGATTTACTTGCGGAGGCAAAAACATACTCCATTTTTTTAATATTAAAGCCAACAAACGGTCAAGCGGTTCTCCTGATGTTAAGTGATCACCGCCCCTATGGACACTTACAGCACCATTAGGCCATTAGACTGCTAGTGCGTCGCCGGCCTTGCAAGAACCGGTACACTCGTCTTTTGACAGCACCCATGTGGAAGCAAGTCCCACAGCCCCCTAGCACATTAGCTTCTGTCGCGAACATAATAAAGCCTATGTATACATATAACTATATTTAATATTCATTTAAGCACTGCTAAAATGTTTCCCATACTAGAAATTTTGCTGAAACCGTAAACTCTTCAAATCAAGTCTTATCAAATTGAAATTTGTGTAAACTATTTTCCGTGCGGTTTGCAATAAATCTTTATTTGTTTTTGTCCTGTCTTCAGGAATGTTATAATACAGATCCTAACCTAACCTAAAAGGCCATTTTTTCAGTTTCACCCGAAATCCACTTAGGCAAATAAACGTTATGGCAAACGAAAACATTCGGCTATATATCATTATGGTACATGGTGCATGGTATATTGTGAATAAATTGCCTACTAACTTTCTTTTAACCTTCATCAGCAAAATTTTCACATCAGTCCTGTCTTCCACGATGTACGGAAGACTGTAGTGCAGCAGAATCTTGAAGGCGAAACCGATGTCGAAAGTGTAGAGGGCAATTAGCATCGGGACGCTGTTGACTTGAAACCCGGTGTTGTAGACTTCCGTATAGATGCAAAGCAGGCAGACTAAGATTAAGTAGACCTGGGGCACAAGTTAGTTACAGCATTACGTCAGCCCCGGCTCACTTTGCGAAGGTACAAGAACATCGGCGAACCTCTGTAGTGGATCCATCGCAATTAAGTTACAGTGCGTGCTAGGGAATACGAGTTAGGCCTAGGTCTTCTATTAAAAGCTGACGTCGACGTCAGCGTAAATCACTATAGTGATCTTTTTCACACGCTATATTGGCTGCAAGAGTCCACTATAGTGATTTACGCTGACGTCGACGTCAGCTTTTAATAGAAGACCTAGGCCTTAGACAATAAACAGAGAAGCATACAGTTAGGACGCTTCTTACTGCACTACTAAACGCCATTCACGTTCGGAGAGGCTTCTGTACTTCTACTATTATAAATTCTGTGATTACGTTCAGAGTGATGACTTACCGCTCCACATTAAATACAGGTTCCGCAGCCCCCGGTCTTTTAACTAAGCCAGACGAAGGCGTAACGTAAGTAATGCTAGCCGTCCTGTCACTAATATGACCGCCCAAGCTTACAGCGTCCCGCAATGCATCCCTATATCTTCTACAAAACTAGTCAGATAATAAAATAAAAATAGCACTCTATTAGAGTCACTGGTAGGATATTTAGTTGGGCGTTGAATGTGCACCTGCACGGCGGTATTCTTGAGATGCAAGTACTTGACGAGGCGGCGGCGGCTGCGCAGGATAATGGGCGAGCTGAGCCCGCGGTCACGCGACTCCACTGCTGCTGGCCCGCGCACATTCCCTTGGATGTACATCTATGAAAGATACAATTAAAGATAAATAGATTTGGGACGGCTCTGCATGTGGACTATCTCTCTCTCTCTAACTCTCCCTCTTTCTTTCTCTCTCCCGCTCTCTTTCTCTCTCTCTCTCTCTTTCTCTCTATCTCTCTAAAATATTATGTCCTTGTTTGTGTCGATAGACATATTCGCATGTTTCCTATTTTCTCTCTGGCTTATCTTGAATCTGAATGAAGTGAATAGAGTAACACAGCGATTGCAGATCTAAGGACGAGAGAGAGTCCACAATAAAGCGTGCTGTAAGATACAACACATGCTCGATAATAAATGCTAAAGTGAGGTGGTTTGTCTGTTTTATTCCCTCACCTCGCTGTTGGGGCGGTACTTCGTCATCAGTCGATGCACGACGGGGAAGTCGCAGTCACGTACAATGTGGTGGAATGCGTGCGAATTCACCTAGAGGAAAATGTTCGTGTACTTTATCTATTATAATATGTTCCTAAAATCAAATCCAACAAAGTCACAATGGGTGTTTTTTTCTTAAAACTGCACAAGGAAACGGATGGTTTTCAGAGTGCTTTATTCCTTCATTCAATCTACATAAGTCAGCGATCTCATTGCTTGATTGTGCCTTACACGCCATTTCACATCCCTGCACAGTGTACAGTCCTGTTAGATAACCATCCAATAATTGCTCCGCGCGTTGATTAAGGCCTAGGAAGCGTCTAGTGACTGATTTTACCTGCAGTAGTTGCACGTTAGTCATCGCCACCACCACAGCTGGCTGGCGCCTCGGTGAATCCTCCAGATTTCCAAATACACTGGGATAAAATGAGAAACTGATTAGAAAAGATCGGAATAGATAAAAGGATTTCAATGTGTTTTCTTTCGTCTACTTTTTACTTATCAGTTGGCATTTCTGTACCGTAGTGGATAAGTGAAATAAATGTAAATTAGCGCATGTTTTAACCACTATTATTCATTATTTTAAACGTGTTTATGTCTTAACATGTTTCTTTACTAAGTGAGGACTGTTTATTTTTAAACGTTTCATATTTCTCTTCTTAATGGCTATCCAAAACCAGCTACGCCATACGGTTCTGCTAAATCATATCCCATTATAAAAAAGGATAAAGCAATCAGGATACCTCCCAATAGCTAGCATCTTGATGGTGCTAAAGTCTTCCTCTGTAGTCCGGACATGGAGGGTTCCGTTGGCCACGAAGTACAAGTTCAAGACAACATCGTTCTTGTCAACGACGGTGGTGTTCTTGAGGAAGTAAACGCTGCGCACCGCACGGCCGAGAATGCGGAGCAGAGACACGTCGCATTGGGAGAGGATCGGACACTAGGATTATGTTAAGATACATGGAAAAGGGTGTGAGGTAAAATAGGCGGAAATAATTGGTTTGACAGAAACGTTTCAAGCCTATAAGCACCAAAAAATTACGTTGTATAGCCTCTTTTAGCATTCATTGGTTAGCGGACATCAAGCAAACATTCTTCACAATTCAATCTAGACAGTTTGTGACAGTTTACTGGTAGCACACTAGAATCTATCGTAGACATAAAGCCTCTATCCTTTTCGCACACGATAACTAGTTAAAAAGGGATATTTATATCTTCTACAAAAATTGTGGGCTAGGACCTAAAGTATTTTTATGAATAACTTTGGCAAACGTAGGTCCATAGAGATGCAGTATGGCGTCGGTACGCAACGTGATCTGATCGCAAAGCTTTAGCACGTTACGGTACTCCACGCCGCCTGTCTTGTCCCAACTGTACTCGTAGAATTCCACTAGCTCCCTGAAACAATAGTTCACTATCATTATCATGTTATTACATCATCATTACTAGCTCGCATTAGGGTGTTTCCACTGACACAGAGGTAGACAGATTGGAGAGGAGCGAACCGTGAATTGAGGTATCACAGTGCTTGAAATCTTCACCGATCCAGATTTCGAGCACTGTGATTGGTAAGATGGAGCACCTCTTGTGCCAGTAATTGCAGCGGCAAATCTTGCTTTCCACGTCGGAACACAACAGTGCAAGCACCGCTGCTTAACGGCAGCATTAGCGAACAAAATGGTGGTAGTGATCTAGACGGGAGCTGCACAAGGATCTACCATAAGCAAAAATTTAAGTCAATTTTAAAAAATTTAATCCGGTTAGAAGGATCACGTTTTCTATCAACATAAGGGAAAATCCCAAGCAAATAAATTCGTGACATGAGGAAAATATGAAAAGATAAAATCATAAGTATTAGAGCTACATAGCTATAAGGTGTTACTTCTGTAAAGACTGCGAGAGCCTCTCATGCTCCATGAACTGCTTTAGATCCTTCATGTGCTCCTGGAAGGTGGCCAGCACTTTGTTCACGTTAGCGCGGATACTGATGATGCGCACGCACACATAAGTCATCGTCATTGCACCTAGAAATGGGAGGGGAGGTACTGCAAGGAGTTGCTTCATGTCAAATACTTATTGCTTTCAAATGGATGTATTTTCCGAACCAACTGACCTATAAGTAATAGACTTCTAGTCAGCGTTTAAAATATGGCCGCATCAAAAGTCGAAGAAAAGTACAACAAATCGACAATCGCTCGCGTTGTCAGTCTGACGGACCGACGGCGCTGCTGTCAATACTATATCATTATGTAAAAAACATATTTGCAACGAAACTTACTAAAATATTATTTTATGCAGTTAGACGTAAAGTTGCAAATCCAATAACTATAAATGGTACACTAATCATTTGCATTTGTAACATTGGCGTCAACCTGTATTCTTATGTCGGTCCGTTTTTCTGTTGTCATTTAGTATGACACTGTACATTCATGTATTATAATATCATTGGAACCAACTTTTAAATTTTTCTTTGCACGCGTACAGTTTACTTTATTTGTGACAGACCAATAGCACATTCTTGTTGATTAACTACACTGATATTATTTTATTACCTACCTACTAGGAAGAAACAGGAATGCAAATTTTATGTTAGATCATGGACAAAACAACTGTGAAAACCACATTCAATTTTGCGCTAAAGTTTTACACAGAGACAGAGAGACGAAAATTCTAAAAATATTTTTTGGCTTCTATTGCTCCTAAGTATAAAGACCAATCATATTATTTTTTCTTAAATATTTTCTATGTACAGGCGTTTAACGGAATATTTTCTACTAGCGGACGCGCGCGTTTCATTCGCGTGAATAGCTACTATCGGAGATAGCCTATCTCCGTCGGGGATAGTGTAGCTTTCTATTGGTGAAATAATTTTTGTTATCGGTTCAATAGTTCCAGAGATTACCTACCCCTACATACAAACAAAGAAACAAAATTATAGTGTAGATGTAGATGTAGAAGTGTAGATAGATGTAGATGTAGACTAGTGTAGATAGATTGGACAGTCATGGTCTGGTTAGTTACCAGTAAATGTGAAGATGCGAAAGGTATCCTTACAAAAAAAAATAGAAATTTCAAATAAAAAGAGTAAAATGGAACAAATTACCTTGCCACTCCGCAAAACTAAAATGCAATGCAATGGTTTCGTGGAGTAGCAAGGTAATTTGTTCCAGTTTGTTGATATGGACCTCCGCAAAGTAACGCCTGAATCTATTAATTAAATAAAAAGAGTCCACGACGACCAAGCTAATTAATATAGATTTGCTGCAATCTCACCTAACACCATGGCTAGGAACAGCACGTTCATGATCTCATGGTTGCTGGGGCTGAAGTTGTTGTAGCCGGTGGTGGTGGCCTCGTACACGACCCAGAATGAGCAGCTCAGGTGCAGGTTCCATGGAGACGAGGTCAGGTTGAAGCGGACTGAATGATAAATGACATGACGTTGTGACTATATTTATTGCAAGCTTTTACCCGCGTAAATGATTTTTCATGGGGCAAACGTTTATTTGATGAATACGAATGTTTGTACCCGAGTCTTGGATGTTATATGTATTTAAGTATCCATTTATCTATACATATAAGTATGTCTATCCGTTGTCCAGTACCCATAACACAAGCAACTTTAGTTGCTTACTTTGGGACTAAGTCAATTGGTGTGAATTGTCCTAAAATATTTATTTATAATAAGAGCACAAACATGAGTCATGGAACAGGTGTATCCAGGATCCTCCCTTATCGTCACAGGGCACGATGGCCCAGTTGCGCTCGTTGCCCGAGTGGTAGATCCTCACGGAGCAGAACACCAGCAGGCTGGTCAGCACGTTCAGCATCATCAGGAACATGGGGAGAGCTTGCAGGCTGGGGAATGGATAGGAAAGAATGGTAATGTAGCACAGCGTTTCTAGAGCAAGTGTGATAGGATTAAAGCTTTATTCGGTAACTCTCCAGCGTTATCACCGTTGCTCATTACCGTTCCTTGATTAATTGGCGAAAAACCTAACGTTTAGCACCAATTATGCTAAAACTAGTATCAACTCCGAGCACAGCTTCTGCTCTTGCCTGAAGTCCATGTTCGTAGACCTGTATTTCAATCATGAATGCAGGAACGATAATGAGCAACGGCGAAAACGCTGGAGGATTACCGTATTACTCATCAATACAAATTCAGTCATGCTATGCCCATTGCGTGACTCGGTGCTCATTCGATAAGAAATAGGCTAGAAGATAAAATAACTCCCAATAACTGTTTTATGAGATATTTCACAAGAAGTGCCAATAAGGTTGGCTTTCCACCAAAGCTGTGCGAGGCAGCCACTGGTGATCCAGGACAAAATCAACCAATGACATAGCTTCATACTTCCGACCTCGAACAGCCCAGCGATTTCATTGGTAAGATCACGATAAAGCTTGCGATAAAAAGGCTTAACCGCCTTGTAGGTTAAGTAAGGCGTTTATGTGCATGTATCTGGCCAACAGTTGGACCACGCACCTAAGTATCGTTAATTAGCCCTGTTGGAAATAAATTATAATTTTAGCTCTTCAAAATCCGTTTATTTTATCTCGTGACAGATGACAAGTAAGTAATCAAAATTATAAAATTGGAATACAAAAAGCATAGACAAAAAGAACGAGTTCGTAACATCCTCCCACCTTTGGGGCAGAAGCCACAAACCACTATGTATCACTTCACTCAAGTTCACTCATTAATCTCATTAGTAATTTCACTAGACGTTATCTCCATTGGGTAGAGACGCTGAAATGGTCTTGTGTACTCGCCATCACTCGTGCGGACTCTTGCTACCCTTGGTTTTCCATCGATCCCTTTGAAAATCTCCAAAATTAAACCTAACGGCCACTTAATACGCTTTGCCTCTGTTTCTAATAATACGACATCGCCTACCCTGAAATTAGTGCCCTTCTCCTTGCCCTTCTGTACAAGCATGCCCAGATATTCGTTCTTAAAACGCTCCCGCAGATCTTCTCTTAACTTGTGCAAGTATTTTAAACGCCTATCTAAACCGTCGCGGTCAATCTGGTCCAAGTCGGGAACTTCACTGCTAGCAGGTCCTTGTAGAAAGCAGGCAGGGGTAAGAGGTTTTAAATTTTCTGTACTGTCTGCGATGTAAGTTAAAGGCCTTGAGTTCATTAATGCCTCACAATCACAGAGCACAGTTTCTAGTTCTTCGTAGCTTACGGTTCTGCTACCCAGATTGCGCCGAAGGAGTTCCTTTACTGAGCGTATTAAGCGCTCCCACCATCCTCCCCACCACGGAGCGGCTGGCGGATTAAACTTCCATTTGATATTTCGCACGCTGGAGTATGACGCTATCTCATCCCAATTCAACATCTTCAACTGGTTGTCAGCTCCGTGAAAGTTAGTGCCGTTATCTGTGTAGATTGTATCGACTCTTCCACGTCGCGCAATAAACCGTCGTAAAGCCATTAGGAATGACTTCGTCGATAGCGACTTTGTCAGCTCCAGATGTATAGCCCGGTAAATCGCACATGTAAATAAAATTATCCACACCTTCCCTCCAGACAGCAAAAATAGCGGCCCAGCCAAGTCGATTCCTGTGACTTCAAAGGCTGCTGCAGACTTCACTCTATCGCGGGGTAGCGGTGCAGCTGGTACTTCTGCGTGCTTAGCTGAATGGCGTTTACAGGATATGCACTTGGATATTGCTGATTTAACAAGCTTTCTGACACCCGTTATCCAGTAAGACTCTCTGAGCTTGGCCATGAGAGTGCCAGAACCTACATGGTTCAACAGACGATGTTTTGATACTATTAATCTCTCGATTATAGGATGTTTTCCAGGTAAGTAAATTGGACAAATAAAGTCGGCGGGCTCGTCGCTTAGAAGGAGTTTAGTGCGTACCCGAATTATGCCTTCGTCATCTTTAATCAAATTTAAGTCCTTATTCTTACACTTGTTGACACCTATCATCGCCTCATTCTGTATCATTTTTAAGATTTTCTTTTCAGCGCTTTGGAACTCTTCGCAACTTATTTCTCCTTTTAACTTATTATTTGCGTTCCTACAGTTATGCGCAAATCTTGTTATCCATCCAAACATCCGTACTAACATGGTATATTTAGAAAAGTAGGTAAGTTCAGACAAAAACGTCGTTAATACCGTAGTACTGTTAGCGACTACTCCTTTTCTTTTCTCTTTGTTAACTTCTTGCTCATTTATTCTTAACTCAACTCTAGGCCATTCGCTTTCTTTTGCTTTCAGCCAGTCTGGACCCTCCCACCATTTACTCTCGAGCAGATTTTTGGCGTTGCAGCCTCTGGACGGTAAATCAGCAGGATTCATCAAACCAGGTAAGTGGTTCCAATCACTCTTGTTAGTATATTGTCGTATCTCCTTAACTCTGTTCTTTACAAAAATGTTCCAATCTCCATCGGTAGTGATCCACGTTAAAGCAACACTTGAGTCAGTCCAGAAGAAGACTTCACAGTCAGCCAACTCCAGGGCTTCTTTAACTTGAACATACAAGCGCGTCGCTATTACCGCAGCCATCAGCTCTAAGCGTGGTATGGTAACTTCGTGGACTGGTGCTACTCGAGACTTCGCCTGTACCAATTGCACAGTGACATCGCCATGACTTTCGCTTCGTAAAAAAATAGCTGTTGCGAATGAAACCTTGGATGCGTCACAAAAAATGTGAAGACTATTAGTACATTTTTCAATTGTATCAGATGTAAGTCTTCGTGGGATACGGCATTTATTAAGCAAATTAATGTGTTTGAGCCACGCAAAAAATTCTTTTTGTAAATTTTCTGGTAGCTCCTTATCCCAATTCAGCTTTAAGTCCCAAGTTTTCTGTATAATCAATTTGGGCACAAGCGTCACTGGACAAACTACTCCAATAGGATCAAATATCTTTTGGGTGATGGAAAGTAGCTCTCTTTTGGTCACTTTATCTTTCATGTCATTAATGAAGTTGACGTTACAGTAGAGTTCATCACTTTTGAGATTCCAAATTAGACCAAGTACGGACAGGTATTCTTCATTTCCCTTCATCTCCTCATTCTTCATAGGAGCCGAGACCCATCCTCTTAATTCGAATTTACCATCAAGCATTGTCTTCTTAGCCTCCTCTATGAACACTTTCGCCTCTGACTCGGTTTCGAGACTAGTGACGCAGTTGTCCACATAGAAGGAAGTCTTTAGTCGCTCGGCTGTGTCCTTGTACTCTTCGGTGTACTTGTTCAAATGGTATATAACGGTTGCACCCAAAAGAAATGGACTTGAAGTTATGCCGAACACAACACGACAATGACGGTAAGTGATTAATTCATTCCTTTCATTATTCTTCCACCAAAGGAACGACAGATATTTTCTATCATCTTCTTTTAATGATATTTGAAGGAAAGCTTTTTTAATGTCGGACGTTATCCCAATAGCATGTTTTCTAAACTTAATTAACAGTTTTGGTATCAGTTCTAGACAGTTTATGCCCTTTTCAAGAAATGAATTTAATGAATTTCCATTAAAGTCTTTGGCGGATGCGTCAAATACCGGGCGTACTCTTGTGGTCAGGCTAGCATTTTTAATTACAGCGTGATGTGGCAAATAGTGTTTCGGCTCTGGTGAGCTGTCAGCTACTTCAATTATGCCCATCTTTAGCCACTCTTCAAACACTTGTCCATAGTTGTTGAACTCGTTTAGCTTTAAAAGTCTTTGAGTAGTAGACATTAATCTTTTTTCAGCTAAGTGTCTATTATCGAGCAACTCTGCGTGACCTGGTTTCCAAGGTAAGCCAACCTCATAACGTCCTTCCGTATTTTCTTTAATCGTTCTTTTAAATTCTTCCATTATTATAGAGTCTGTCTTTGCTTTGCTTACAATTTCCGCTGGGTCCTTAATTCCTAGTGTTTCCAGATCCCATAAATCCGTCAATTGAAAGTTCACTGATACAACGTTCGTAACCGTACTGCATGCACTCATAATGGGTCCTTGTAATGTCCATCCAAAATTAGTTTTCAGTGCAATCAAGTTAGTGTCCAGTCGCAAGAAACTCTCGGTGAGCAACAATCCCGCGTAGTCCGCGCCGATTAGTAATCCAATGCTGGGTGCCGCGTCCTCGCCGATGTCGCTCAGAGCGATGTTATGCTTCTCTAGCTGTGACATAATTGCATTAGTTTTATTTACACGAGGTATATATCCGCAGATCGTCGTCTTATCAAGAGCCGTCATGTTGAGTTTAAACTGATCGTCTAGGCTACTAACACAGAATTCGTAAATATTATATTGTTGTCGTTTAGTTTCTATGCCGCCAAATAGACAATGTGATAAAGATTCAGTACTCACCGACTTCAGACGTAATTCTTGTATTATATCACGGCGTATATACGACCTCTGCGATCCTGTGTCTATAAAGGCTCGTAATTTCACGTAATTATCACCATTTTTAACTTTAACCATCAATGTTTGGAGTAACGTGGTACTACCTTTATTTTGTGACACATTATTTGACGTGCTGACTTTGACGGCTTTTTCTTTTTCATTAATGCACGTCTTTATGTCCGGGCACATCAATATTGAGTGACGTTTAGAGCAAATAAGACACTTTGAAAAGTTCTTACATTTTTTAGAATTATGCCCCGTCTTTAAACAAATATAGCAACCTCCTTTTTTTGCTATTAACTCTTTTCTTGCCTCAAACGACATTTTATTAGCCTTATAGCATTCCAAGCTTCCATGAGTCGTTTTATCGCACCAAATACAAGACTTCTTACCTGCTGGGTCTTCAGTCGATACCAGACAAGCCGCCGTGGGTGGGGTAGGAGCGCTCACTAAATTATCACCCGAGGCCAAACCGCTGCGGGCGAGTTGGATACGTTCCTCCGTCTCCACTTCGCGTTTCAAGAAATTCATGAGCTGGCTGAGATGGTCTTCAGTCTTCGCTTCTCGGGCTTGAGATCTCTCCCATGCACGTAGCACAGATTCGGGCAAGGCGGACTCAACTAAGGGGAAAAGCAAAGCTGCGTATTTATCCATCGTAACACCTAAGCTCTGTAATGCTTGTAATTGCGTATTTAATTTGTCGTATAAGTGGCCTAGATTATGCAAAGTATTACCTTTTGCTTGTGCGAGTACTAACGTAAGGAGTTCCCGTACATATATTTCAATTAGCAAGTCATCCCGAGCAAACCTGGACTTCAATTGTTCGATGGCTTTCTTGTAGTTAGCTCCCGAGGGAGGAAAGCTTTCGATGAGCTCTCGAGCTGGAGATTCTGAAACAGTACACTGGTATAAATATTGGAATTTGTCTTCGTCGTCTATTGACTCGTCGCTGTCAATTTTTCGAAACTGCCCCCAAAAACCGATCCAGTTCTTGACGTTGCCGTCGAATTTTCTTAATTCGATTTTAGGTAACCGAAATCGTCTCGATTGACATTGTGAGCTGCATGTCGACTTGACTAGTTGCTGTGACAACACCGTCTCATTATTCGACACATCACTGCCGTTGGATTTGTTTGACTTAATAGCGTGTCCGTACTTCTGGTAAGCCTTATCATACTTGACCTTCATATGCTCCCAGTCATAGCGGTATTTATCGCCGGTCAAACTGTCCTGCAAAAACGCTTCCTCGTCTAACTCTTCCACAGTCAGCCACTGTTCCTTTATACGCTCGTCGACGTTAAACAGTTCTTCTGCTTTGTGTTGTAGAAGTCCGAAGGCGGATGTAATGTCGTCGATGTCGGATGTGTTTAATTTGTCTTCCAAACTTCCTTTTGCTTTTGAAAATAAACATCGTGAAACTGCTCTCTCTTTTCGTAATTTCTCCATGTCCTGTCACGGTCGCCAATTGTTGGAAATAAATTATAATTTTAGCTCTTCAAAATCCGTTTATTTTATCTCGTGACAGATGACAAGTAAGTAATCAAAATTATAAAATTGGAATACAAAAAGCATAGACAAAAAGAACGAGTTCGTAACAAGCCCACTTACACCAGTCTAAAGTCTTGACGCTCCATGTGTCCGGTGAGCACGACCAGCGCTCCCGGCAAGCGATACAGCTGCAGCAGCCGGTTCATCATCAGCACCTGCTTTGCCATCGTCACCTGGTAGAAGTCCCCTGGTGTGGGGGACAGTTACACGGTTACCATACGAAACCGGTACTAATTTGGACGCTATTTTAAACACTTTCGCTATTGCAAACCATTTCCTCAATAAGCCAGAAAATGGTTAGCATGTTAGATGCTTACAACGAAACCTATATCAACTTCAATACTATTGGTGTCAAACTAATGTCAAACAATGGAAACATTATAGAATGAATTGTTTTGACATTGCTAGCAATTGCCGCTTCACGTCAAGTCGATATCATACATGATATCATTTCTACTTGCGTCGACACCAATAGTAAACGATAGTACTGTTATCCTGAAAATATTGATTTATGACGAAAAGCAGATGTCCATTCCCACCTAAGTAATTAAATAAAAGCTATGTAATTAATTACAGTGTCATTGATTCTGTAAAGATGGAAGAAACGCCGCTGTCGCATTCTAAAGTCAAAGTCAAATATGTTTACTCAGATAAAGCCTATAAGGAATTATGAATGTTAGAAAATTTACAAAAAAACTTGTGATAAGAAGATAGCGGCGAGAAACTTTACGAAGTGACAACATGGGGTTCACGTTGGCTTTCACAACCATTTTAAATATTGATTATCTTTCCAAGAAGCTCACCATAAGGATACCTCCTGTCAGACTCCAAGGTTTCGAGCGGCAGGCAGCTGAGGATGTCGACCAGGTAAGCGCCCCGCAGGTAGTGCGAGGCGGTGCTTAACGGGTGGTACACGAGGACGCCGTTCTCATCGAAGTATCCTATCAGCATGCGGAAGAATCTGGAGAATTCAGAAAAATAAAAAACAAGCGACGGCATGGTGCTTACACCTTTTAGTGTTAATAAGCAGCTGGGGCCTATACCACAAAACTTAAAAGTGCAACAGTCTGATATATTTGACCCATTTTTGTATGAAAAACTCTACAACTATATCAAATGGTAGGTTTTATAGTACAGGAGGCTGGTACTGTCGCAGGGCTATGGTACTTACGTGTCCGCGAGGGCGAGCATGTCAAGCAGCAGCGTAATCCAGTGCAGGCTCGGGAACTGCAGCACCATATACGTATAGCTCGGGAACAGCATGGCGGACGCGAAGGCGCACAGCGCGCGGAACAACTCGTAGCGGGTAAGGAACACGCTGTCCGGGCGGAAGGTGTACCGGGGAAAGGTGTATCTGTAAGAGTAGGGTTTTAAAGATAATACAATGAGATAGGAGGAAAAACAAAGTTGGGAATCCTTTCGTTTCACCCGCATTTAATGCAACGGTGGATGCAAGAGATGTATGACCATTTTTTGTAGAGTCTTTGAGGGACACCTCGGTTCAGCAGGGAACGTCAATACCATGATTGGGATAATAGCTAGCTACCACCGCCAAAACCATTATCTGTAATGTAGTAGGTAATCTTTTGGTAGTATACCCCCAGCATATGATGGTGTATACGCCTCTGTAGCGTCTACCTAGAACCGTCCTTATTGTTTTTGATAGTTATTTATTGGCAACACTTTTTAAATACATTTCAATGAAGTGACGTGTGACAACGACATAGACTTGCTGGCGAGGATAACAATATGTCTTCTTAGAATTTATGTTTAATATTAAAGTAGTTCAAGTAAGTTAAATGGATACTAATAAGTATTTGTTTCAACGATAACACAAGTTGATGATACTAGCATCCCAGCATTGCTGCTGCATGCAGCATTGTTGCTTTTTAAATTGATTAAAAGATTACGATATCCGTTTATCATTAGCAGTCTAGAAGCAATTCTGATAAACTTATACATTTTATTTAATGATGAAATCATAAAAATATTGTAACGCATTAAATAAGAAAACATGTTTAACCAGCTTTGGACGGTTCAATAGACTAAATAGAATGTACCTGAAAACCGAAAAGAACCCAAGCTTCTTGAACGGCTGGAGGAATGCGAGATCCTTCTCATGTTTTCTGGGAAGTCGGAACGTCTCTTTGGTCGGGACGGGAGGAGAGGGGTGGTAGTAGACAAAAGGCTCCCGACGTAACAAGAGGCGGTGGTATTCCTGTTGATATACATAGAAGATTTGAATTAACTCAAGATCAGCGAATTCAAAACGTGGCAGGAAAGTAGGAAAAGATAGGCTTTTCAGTTAAGCATTAAAAATATCTTCCAGCTCTAATTCCCGTTTATCTCAGCTAAAATTTTAAATTTCACACCTGCTACGCGATTAAGCCTGAGTGATATTTCAAGCCTTAATTTAAATTGCAATGCTTGTGAGTTCGTTCAACTCAAACCTTGCTAGTCAGCTTTGACTTACTTCCAGTGATTGGATGATTTACAAATTAGGATTGTGTGTGTAGATCCAGTAACAGCGTAATAATAAAGTACCGTCAAAACAACCCTGTTTTAAAACTTGAATTTTTAATCACTAGAACTCATTTAAGCCAAGAATACGAAACAGGAAGCATACTGTTTTTTACCCTAGATTGACAGTTGCGATCCTATCCAGGTTCAAACCCTTAGTTATACCGCTAACGATGAAAGACCAGTGCCAAGTTTTACTCTAAATTTGGAAGTGTTACCTGTTGTTCTTTCGCAAATTCGATAGCATCCTTGATCTGAGGTATCTCCACGGCGTTCACAAGATGTTTCCTGGATATTGAGAACACCTGGACGTGAGTGCACGCCCGGACCGTATAAAATGCTGGCAGCCCTAGAAACAACAATGACTATGGTCAAAGACATCTCTTTATAAATGAGAGATGTTTTAGTTTTAGGCTAGTGGTTAGGCATTAATGAAAATCGGCCACTAACTATCTATAATAAAACCAATCCAATCCAATAATCTGTATTTACTTACGTAACAAACATTCGAGTACTCCAAAATGGCTTTTAGCGACCAACGACCCGACGACTTCTTTTGTATCTGGATTTAGAATCTGTAAATAAGTTTTTTTTATGAAATAGGAAGGCAAACAAGCAATTTGGTCACCTGGTAAGTGATCACCAAGAAGATACCAAGAAGATTGCAGATGCGTTGCCAACCCAGAGGGGGATAGAATACCTCTTGTGCCAGTAGTTGCACCGGCTGTCTTGCTCTCCACGCCGGAACACAACAGTGCAAACACTACTGCTTAGCGGCAGGATTAGCGAGCCCGATGGTGGTAGCGATCCGGACGGACCTTGCACAAGGTCCTACCACCCGCAAAAGACCCGCGTCAGTCGAGATAAAGGTAATTAACTAACCAACATACATGGCACTTTTTTATTCCGCACTACCTTCTTTAGTTTAAGAACGAACACAAAGTTGGCCAGGGTACGTACAAAGACTCTGTTAATAGATTCTTGATTGAATTTAAGTCCTGAGAATTTTTGGAGCGCAATAAAATACAGGCAGGTTTTGGTAGATCTTTCTACGCGCTCACTTTACATAAGTACATGGAATGCCCAACCTTCAACCAAGTTATCCTTTGTTTACAATAACGAGCAACAAATATGCGACTACTTAACTATGTGTACTCTATGAATACTGTCAAATTTTGTGGTATTCGGTGTTAATAAATGGACTGAGTTTGCCACAACCTCTACGTGGATCCACCGATTCTAAAATCTTAATTAAGTGAATTCTTCAATCACGAAACATCGATTGTCACTTTACTTTCGTTATTTGAAATGAATAATTTATTATAAAATATCAACAAGTCTAACATATACGAGTACATCGACTTTACAATAAAGACCGATATTTAGAAAGAATCTTGGAATTTTGGAGTGCATATAAGACATCTACACCTACACAGTTCAATCCATGAGGACGTGCTCTCCTCTTCTTTCTTATCTCTTATGCTTTATACTAAGTACGTCTTCGTAGATTGCACTTTCTACTTCATAAAGTGAGGCTGTTCCTTACCTGGCACATGCCCTGCTTGATGACGTACATCTCAGTACTGATGTCACCGGTGTTAAGCAAGATCTCGTTAGGGGACGTATAAAACATCCGCGCGTTAGAGGATATGTTCTTTAAATCTTCTTTATGCAGTAGCTGAGAGAGAAGATAGCATAATAGAAATAGGATATTTTTATATGGATGCATTTATATAGTTGTGCAAATATGTGCATATTGCGCAAATATGCCGTTACGCGTAAACGTATAAACTTAAGTACGTAACTTTATTAAAAGTTAGGATAACCTTCATGAAGGGGATACACAGAATGTATTTACTCCGCTGGCGAGCAAGTATGTCTTGATACACGTGCGGTGGCAGGTCGTAAAAAACGGAGCTTTGCTTCGCAGTCATGGAGTAGGCCTGTCGACATAACATACCATTTGAACCGCTACGCTAGTGGTCCACCCGCCTTATTCACCTTAGTTGGGTGGACCATGGGAAATGAATGTGAAATGAAAAGTGTGAATTTCGATCTTTAACTGCACGTACCTAAAACTGTTTATTTATTGTCTGTTTATTTTTAACTGTTTGTTTACGTCGAGGTAAATAAATAAACAGTTTATTATCGCGTTTAAGTCCCGATAAACGTAATAAGTATGTGTGAAAATCGCGAAAGTTTAACTGCACGGTTAGCACGATAGTTTAAGACGTAATTCTCGTTTCTAGCAAATTATTTTTTATTCCAGCTGAAGTAAGTGCGTCTAGCTTTGATGTTATGTGTATCTTTTTTGGGTTCCATACCAAAAGGTGTATAAAGAACCGTTATGATACGACTCTGTCCGTTCATTCGTCAGTCCGTCCGTCTATCTGCTTATCACAGCAGCATATTTCAGTAACCACTAATGCCATCCTGTTGTGAAATATATTGCTTTTATGTGTTATAAGCCCAATACGTCCTTCACTTAAAATTTCTCTCTCCAAAACACTTTTCATGTAATTTAGAAATATAACCTTATCAGTACACCAGCAGAGTTCCAGATAAGTGATGAACCTCTGCCGCAGTTGGGTGTCCACGTTGTTTCTGATGAGAAAATTACGCACGTTGGCGATGCACGCACTGTAATCCTCCCTGGCAACGAATAAATATAATTTCTTATCAGTATAATTTCTGAACTCAATAATTGAGTATTTTGCTACTTCGCCAAAACGGTGCTAACACTGAACTACTGCATTGTTTTCGCGGAGTAGCAAAGCAATTTATTTCAATTTGTTAGATGGACCTCCGTAAAGTAACGCCTGAATCTATTGTTTATCATCACTGTGTATTAGTGATGTGATGAATCTGCACTCCTTTAGTAGGTGCTTCCTGTAGGTGCTAAAATACCCATAAGTTCTTAGGACGCAATAACTTAACTGCTTCTGGCAGATGAGTGAAATGAACACTTAATATTAATATTTTACACATTGAGCTAGATTAACCTGAAGGCGGTGGTAACCATAATAGTGGCGGAGTAGACAGCCTCGATGAAGATGTGCAGAACGATGGACACTTCCAGCACTAATATCGTATACAACGCGTTGGTCAGCCTCTCAACGCCCCACGTCTCCATGTGCGCTGGATAATAAACGATGATGATGAAGAAGAAGAAAATAGTGATGAACATGACTTTGAAAATGAAAATAATGAAGATAAAGTGTAGAACGGGTAACTTTTATGTTCAGCAACAAACACAAATAGTGCTCAAAAGACACACGACTTTGTTATCAAGAGAGTAAGTGCGAGTGTAGATTTTTTTAAAAATCTTGGTTCTTATTGATATATTTACTTCTGACTGTATCAGCATCACACAAACCCAAGACAAGTTTACTTAGTTAGTTATAACTTACATGTGAATGTAATCATAGAGGTGGCCCAGTAAAGTCCGAAAATTAGCCTATTGCTGACTGACTCGTCATCCAGAGGGCCTCTTGTCCAGAACGGTGGCTGTGTGAAGTTGGTTACCAGGCAGTGACCGAAACTAGGAAGAGAGAAAATAGTGAAAGTAAGGACAACTTTACAAGGGAAAAAAGGTTTAAGTAACGTAGTGTGTAGGTAACAAATCAGTTTTATGATATTTCCGATAAATGAAGATTTAGAAGAGCGTTGGTCACCTAGCGGATAGGGCAGGTTGAACTCATGATAGCAAATCGCAATGTACGAGCAATGTATAAGTACAATGAGTTTGCTAAAAATACGTTTATAAGCATGCTGTGCTTATAAACATACTGTAGTAACCAATGCTCTTGGTCTGACAGAAAACATTTTGAGGATGAATTGTGATCTGTATGATTTTATTGTGCTGGATCTTCTGCCACTAGTTTACAGAGGTCAAACCGCAATTGGCTATGGATGAACTCCAGCAAAGTGCTTGGATATTTTTTCATTACAAAGCAATAAGCTTCCTTAGTAACCCCAAATAATATCAGATTTTTTGGTTGCCTCATTTAATTATAAAAAATAAAAACATTTTCTGAAAGCTGGGATGGTGTAAATACTGACTACCCTTAGTCCAACACATATTAAAAAAACACTATGACATTTGCCCTAGTAGTTTAAATGTCTGGAGATTGCACGCTGAACTCGTATTGAAGACAAGTTCATTCGCCTTTGCTTATGTTTTTTATCTCTTTCTCACTTCGTAGTTAGTTGCTATATTCAGAAAGCAATACCCCTGAAATGGAATTAAATATTGTGAGACTATTCAGTGGTAATGATATTTTGTTGCGAATTTATTTATAGTAATTTCAGACATTCAAACTTCTAGGGCAAATGTCATAGTTTTTTTTTTTTTAATGTGTTGGACTAAGGGTAGTCAGTATTTACACCATCCCAGCTTTCAGAAAATGTTTTTATTTTTTATAATTAAATCAGGCAACCAAAAAATCTGATATTATTTGGGGTTACTAAGGAAGCTTATTGCTTTGTAATGGAAAAATATCCAAGCACTTTGCTGCAGTTCATCCATAGCCAATTGTCCCAATATAATATAATAAACGGAACCTGACATATCAGGTATCATACTGAAAATTGTAACCCAAACGAAAAAAAAGCGCTAGGACGATGACAATGAAGATGAAAAGTTAGTTTACTAACTGGAAACACATGAACCCTTGCTGCAGCGCGGCGACCAGGAAGCACGTGATGACGAGCAGCAGCAGGTATGAGAAGAAGCGAACGATGTTGCTGTGGTACACGCACTTCGCCTCTAGGGTCTTCATCATTTGGAAGAACTGGTACAAACATTTAACGAGATATAATACTTTGCAAACTCGACCGGTAATTGTGATCAACTTTAATAACACAAAATCTCAAGTCTTAATCCAGCATACACACATCATATTTATAATGTTATTTTAGTGTGGAATTTAGATGCAATACTCGTAATAAAAAGAGGTAGTCCTGAGCTCCACGTCCAGTCCAAGTGATATTTTTCTTTCTTTTCCATCATTGTAATATTTAACCTTCGAATGTTTGTTTCTGACTTGTAGCTACGGAGGAGCGGGGCTTCCTGACACAGATTTGCATACCTACTAGGAAGCTCCAATCAATGTTGTCACGTAGACTTAGGTCTTAAAGAAATAAACAATTTTCATTTTCATTTCATTGTGGCTGTAAAATACCTTAGGTAATCTGAGGATCTTGTTGATTCCGGCGAATTCTCCATCAGCGATTATTTCAAACATGGGCACAGTCCCGAGCACATCGAGAATGAACCAATAGTTTCTTATCTGCTGCGACGACGTTTGTACAAAAGTAATTGGAACCCCTGGAAATTAGATTATCATCATTGATTTGAAGTCTAACTCCATCGTCATTATTGTTTTAATCGGCATCGTGGTCAGTTTTAGTCACAGTCAACATTTTCAACTTTATTTCTTTCTTAACGGAATAAGGAGTAAACTGAGCTCCGGGCCACCTGATCGGAAGTGATTACCACCGCTCATGGAAGCCAACAACCCCAAGGTAGTCGCCGATCTATTCTCGGGTTTTAGTCGAACTGGCTCACTCGTAGTGCAACCAGATACTGGCTGCAGAGAGACTCCACCACCAAAAGAAATGTAGACTATAATACAAAAACAAACGAATCCAAACGTGAGCAGGAAGGTCCTTAATAGTAATTAAATATGGATACCCTCTTCGACGTTGGCGCCAGTGGAGAGGTAGGCGAAGATGTCGAGCACGTAAACAATGGTCATTATTCCGTCGAAGAAGCGAAACTCCAGCGGGATGGTCTTCTTGAACACCAAGAAGTATGGGTATGTCTGGTGGACAAACAACCTGAGAATGAGCTAAAAAGACAAGTCACAATGAAATCCTTATTTTAAGCCAACCAAATTCATGTCTGG
This sequence comes from Ditula angustiorana, assembly GCA_963691745.1. Classification (NCBI taxonomy): domain Eukaryota; kingdom Metazoa; phylum Arthropoda; class Insecta; order Lepidoptera; family Tortricidae; genus Ditula; species Ditula angustiorana. Next base: position 1,643,442 of record OY829473.1, read on the forward strand.
TCAAACTTAACCATGACTTTACAACATGCCGTATTGTCACAGCGATGATCCATAGGCACAAAGTACTAAACAGTGATGTACTCACGAAGCAGATAATAACGATGAGACAGGCCACGAGCCAGTTCCAGACAGTCAGCAGGGAAGAAGACGGTTGCAGGATGCAGGGGAACGTCTGACGCAGGCAGATGGGGTCCGCGTCATCTGTTAATGACGCGTCAGCTCGCTGAAGCAAACGATCACAATGCGAGTAAGACGGGATCGGTGTCAAAATTTCAGTAAAAACAAAAGTTGACTATCTTACTTGGTTACATATAATTTATGTTTCTTTGAAAAGACCAAAACTTGGTCAGGAACCGTATCACAAAGTGTGAGTTAGTTAGCAGAGGAGAGTGAGTTTTTGCATGAAAATATATAATTACTAGCGGACGCGCGCGACTTCGTTCATGTAAATTTAGTAGCCTATGTCCGTCAGGAATAGTGTAGCTTTCTATCTGTGAAAGAATTTTTGAAATCGGTTCAGTAGTTCCAGAGATTACCCCCTACATACAAACAAACTAACAAAAAAACAAACAAACAAAGTTTTTCTCTTTATTATATTATTATAGTGTAGATATATTAGTGTAGATTAGTGTAGATGTAGATAGATGTAGATGTCACTGAGACGCAGCCGTGCACAGCGCTGGTTTCGCGGAGTAGCAAGGCAATTTGTTCCAATATGTTGATAAGCCTAATCTGAGTAAAGATATTTTGACTTTGACTTTGACTTTCAATGCAATAGCTACACCTACATTCCTCATGTTGTAACATCCAGCTATTTCCAGAAGGTAATCAGTGCGAGTTAGAAGCAGCTCTCCGTTGTCATCTCTCGTCTCTTTCAGCGCCATCAGGCTTCTTTTGAAATGTAATATGCTGCTATTGAATCTGTGGAGAATAATTAGAATTAATCACTTTGCTACTCCGCGAACCCAGTGCTAGCAAATCGTGCAAAATAGGAGCGCTTGTGTTGAATACTTATATTCATGCAACGTTAATTTTAACGTTGATAAATTAACGTGGACTTCCGCAAAGTAACGCCTGAATCTATTAATTGTTGTATTGTATTGTATTGTATAATAAGTAACACCTACAAAGGCGAATTATCTGTGGAGAATGACAAAACGTATAATACGTACATTGTAAACATAATTGACCTATCCATTGAAAAATCCCCTTCGCATCCCTAGCTTTCTTGAGGATGGAACCGATATCGATAAATAAAATATATAATTCTGTAGAGATATCAATATCGCTGTATAGTATGCCGATATAAAATCCGATACACCAGTATATGTAAAAGCTCAAATTCAAAATGATATAAAAATAGCGTAGGAAAAAAATACTTAGTTGGCTGATGTTTCCTTTCCAGAAAATAATGCCGTTTCACTCTCTCCATGTGATTCTAGAACAAAGAATGCCATCAACTCACACGAACACTGTGCGTGATCCTTTGAAGTACAGCAGTTAACAAATACTTAAATAGAATGAATTATAACGAAGCAGAAAACTAGAAGCGCCGTTGATTACGCACGAATATATGAAGTAAATAAACCCTCACTTGCAATTCTGTTAACAGCATGAAATTCTGGCCGTTCTCCCGTCCGTATTTCAGGGCTGTACGCCACAGGTCTTCTGCCCGCAGCACGTGCGCTGTGCAGAAAGTGGCAGCCCTGATCTCGACGTGCGCCCTGCCGCCCCCCGCCGGACAGACGCCGTAGGGGGTGAGGATGGTGCCGCGGGTGAAACGCAGCATCGGGGATATGTCGTCTTCAGCTGTTAGCATCTGCAGAGAACCCCTAAAGCCTATAGTCGACATTGTGCATTAGATATTAATGGAATCAATTACTTTGCTACTCCGCGAACCAGTGTCGTGATAAATAGAAGCGCTCGTGTTGAATACCTACATCCAACAACAAAATAAACAACACAAACGCGACTATGATCCAACCACCACCACCAAAAACTACTCCACTACTCGCCACGGTTGTCATCTCTCTACGAGACATTATAAGCTGATATTTTTCACGATTGATGACACTGGGTTCGCGGAGTAGCAAAGTGAATCTCTGTTAATTACTATTGTGAATTAGTTTAACTACCGTAGCTAACTATAACATTCGAACGTCTATGTTGAGGAACAAAATACACTTACAAATAAAAAGGAATAGAGAATAAGAGACAACCTCGATATATTCCTGTTAAGTCACCTTACCTCAATGTCACCGTAAGCGATGTATATGATAGAGCCCTTTGTGGAGTTCCGCTTGATGATGGAATCGCCCGGGATATAATGAATGGTCTCCATCTTCTGTGCCACCTCGGACAGGTATTGATACGATAAGTCACGAAGGATGGGGCTCTGAACAAAAAGCAATGGCCATAATGGGTATCTCTAAAGAAACTATGCTGGAAGTAAGGGAAAGTAGAATGACAACTCTAACTTGTGGCCCTAACTTTACCTCCCACGTTTATGTGCGTACCTACATATATCTCAATATGCCCCCTTTTCTTATAACACCAGTAAGACTGAGCCCTCAGGAAGGACTGAATTGTAAATTAAACATGGGCGGGCATTTTACTTCGGACTTTTGGTAGTATTTGTATCTATCTGGTTCTGTCTTTTCGTATCAATGAAGCATATCTTCGCTTTGCAATTGGTTAAACACTAGAAGGATTTGAGCATACTCACGCGCACACCCACGCACTCACAGTGCTAGTCTTTTTTTATATAACATAGTAAGGCAAACGAGCTAGTGGGCCACCAGATGGTGAGTAATACCCGACGCCCAGGCACACCCGCTACACCAAGGAGATTGAAGATGCGTTGACAACCCAGAGGGCTAAGATGAAATACCTGTTGTGCGAGTAATTTCACCGGCTGTCTTGCTCTCCACGCCGAAACACTACAGTACATGCAATGCTGCTTAGCGGCCGGCTTAGCGAAGTTAGTTATTGTCATTTGACGTCTTCATAATCATAATCATAATCATAAATTTATTGGTAATATTCATTACACGTCACATTTTAAATTATTATTATACAGTCAGTGGTATACCTTCTGCATGGCTTCAAAGTATATGTCAATGTGCACGCTTTTGGGCAGGACGGGCGGGAAGCTGGGTAGCAGCTGCGTCGCGGACACAGCACGCTGTTTGTGCCAATACATCTTGTAGAAAGTCTCCACCTTTTCCCGCAGACTCGGCGGTATACGCGAATTGGTCTGGGAAGGACATTGAGATGACCACTTTTCATTTTCATTTTCATTTTCATTTCATTTTCATTTTCATTTTCATTTTTCATTTTCATTTTCATTTTCATTTTCATAATGGTGTTAAGTAGCCACAGTTACTTACAGACTATTTTTAGTAGACACGAAATATTATACAAACTCAAGGTGTAGGTATACAGATTATTTTTAATAATGTATCAACGAGAAAGGCTCATGTTTTAAACTTGTTAAGGTCCGAATTTGACCGCGTTGGACAGTCACGATCACAGGATGACGTAGCAAGCAATCGCGGCCAAAAATTCGAACCAAGACGTAAAATCAGTTGTTGAAAATTATTCATACCAAAAAAGAGCTGGATATTTCAGTTGCTTGTATTGCATTTTGCCTAGCTTTAGTTTGACTTCTATTTAAAAACAACGTTTGTAATTTTGTTTAATAAATGTGTTTAAGTCACATTTGTCTCGCCTTGCTTACACCACGCAAAGTACTGGATATCAATGCCAACGATGAAAATTACGGAATATGTACCAGTAACTTCAGTGTTATGTGAAATGGCAGTGGCTCTAATGTCAGACGTGTCGTTTGAACACTGATTGTCATTAAGTAGCATAATTTCTTTTTTCCTTTGAATAATAATAAATTATTATTAATATATCACTACGACCTAATCAATACCAAAGTCAACATTACCATTTCCTGTATCATCAGGCGGTACCGCGTCCTGAAATTCTCTTCGGGTCTCATATAAATGCTGATGACGGATGACAGGGAAGCAACAGTCGCTCCAGTGACCACCAGGCAGCCGATCATCATGACCAGGAGGAAGGACAAGCGCTCCAAGTCGTTGTCAGGGGACATTGATGGCCTGTGGAAAAACAATTAACTTAGACCAGTAGTTCCCAAACTAATTTTTCTCGTGGACCACTTTCAAAATTTTACTGGTTTCAGTGGACCCCCTGCTGCTACATTTCTACCCCCAGCAAGTCTCCCGTGGACCCCTAGGGGTCCACCTGGACCACTTTGGGAATCACTGACTTAGACGATAAGGGACGGAAAGTTGTTGATCCCGTTTCATTTCTCCTTGTATCATCTGTAGTCGACATAATGAGTCAACACTAGAACTACGAGTATAAATAGAACTTTATATGTTATTAGCTCCAGCATTAATAGCACTCGCTAATTGGTTAGAAAGATATATTGTTTAGCAAGCTAATACTAATACCTAATACTATAAAATACTTTGCAAGTAAAATAAATACTGGAAGCAGTGGCATCTAGAACGATGTGAAAGATGTGGCAATGGACATTAAGGATTATACGCATGTTTTAGATTAAGGACAATTTTTGCGCCAGGAATGGCTGTATGGCTGTATATAATTTATTTTGTAACACCTGTTTATAACCCATGCAATACAAATAAATATTGATTCTGATTCTGATTCTGATTCTGAAAGACATTAAGGAAGCATCCGATTCTAGACTGAGAAATGCTCAAGCTGATAGTGATAATGATGCAGTAATTATCACTCTTTAAGCAATGATATCTATTTTCTCACTACATATAAGTAGATTAAGTGATGTACATTATCACTATGTGCCACGCGACCGCAGATACAGACACTAAGTTCAGCAAATCGGTAAAATATCGGTTAATCGATCTTGGAACATTTTCCAAAGCAAAAGCCTTACCCGATAGGGATGAACATCTTGTTGATGACGTATAGTGCGACGAAGAACCTCTTTCCTGGCTCGTTGAAGAAGAAATCAGAGTCGTTGGATTGCTGGAGCGCCGTCAGCAGCATGCGCTGCGCCGGCGACACTGCGTACTCCAGCTCGAACTTTTCAGTAAGCTACTTTGTCATTTCGTGAAGTCAAAAAAGAATAATCTTAATCGGATTATAATTGGCGGAGATATCGTGTATATTTTAGTTCTAAATCATACTGATACAAATGAGAGCAAGTTTTCTAATGGAGGTAGGGTAAACCCCATTTGGCACACAAAGTATCACACAGTAGTACATTAGTATCTAGTTTTTGTAGTTACTATAATCCGCAATTCTCTGAGATATATCGTATGTTAGAATAAACTCAAATGAACCAAGATTTAGAGCCCAGATGAAACGCAGGGGCGTAGCTACCGCCGTATCAGCCATATCAATGATACGCTCCCCCCGAACTAAAGATCCCCCGACGTGTGTAAGTTACAGTTAGGGGGCCTCAACAAATTGTGATACAATGCTAGTCTATAGGGCGGGCCACTGGCGAAACAGTAAATATGGTAGGTAATGGGATGAACTAACTGTGTCAACGTGTAGCCACATGTAGGCACACATAGCTCGGACCACGAGGCAGATGTAGAAGAACTTGAGCGTGGTGACGATGAGGCTGCCCCGCATGTTGTTGTTTTCGACCATCCCTGAAACTTAAATCCTTAAGACCTTTGCACGGTCTATCAGCAGCCAGTTCTTTTATCCCGCCTCGCAGATCTGCCAGACTGGTGCCAAGAAAGGACCCCAGTGTTTGCTCTGGGCAGCGAGAAGTGAAAACGGAAAAATCCTTAATTCGCTAAATTTCAGAGTAACCCATTTTCGCATTTAGTTATAGAAGTATTCGGTAACACTTAGAGCGTTGGTAGCCTAGTGGCTTGGCAGGTGGACTCGATTTTGAGGTACCTAGATCAGTTCCCAGCGGTCTCCATGTACCAATGAGTTTTTCTAACTTGTGCGCCTAAGAAGGAACGACCGACACTCGTTGTAACCAACGCTCAAATGGTGGGAAAAAACATTAATGTACCTACATGAGTGTGTAACCATGACCCGTCGGTCTGGAAATCTCTGTAATAGGGATATTTGAGGTCAGTTGGCAGTGGCTCCGATGTAACTGACCTGCTAAATCTGAGATCATGGTCAAAGCGCCTACCTAGCTACCCTAAATTAAGAATCGCAAAAAAGCGCTAGGAAGATGATGAGGATAAAATCGCGGTAATACTTACAGATATAACGGAAAGGTCGGTGCAGGCGTATGTAGTAGCAAACAAGTTTCAGTAAGGCCTGTCGATACACGTTCAGGGCATAGTGCAGATACGAGACCAAGTCCATCAGGAAACCCACTGGCGCACAGCACATGCAAATGCGGTTAAAAAATGACTGTCATTTTTTTACTTACTCGTATAGGGTAACGCATCGAGAGTTGTTGACACGTGTCCTGCTGCATGTAATGTGTGTACCGGAGAGTTTCATCCGAATTTTTGAATTTTTGTTTTGTTTTGTATCGCGCTGTGTGTGTATATAGCCGTGTATGTATCTTTCATCTCAACGCTCGTTGCGTTACCCATAATTATTACAAGTAGCTAATGGTTTAGATACTATAGTATTTTAGTTTTCGCTCGACCTCTAATAACCTGGACAATCCCGCATAGAATACCCTGTTCTTTAGGTTTAACATCAGTCATCATCATGATTAAGATCCGAATCATCATCATTTTCATCATATAATTTAAGAGCTCTTGTTGGCGGAGTAACCGCCATTTCTCTCTTTCCTCTGCCAAGGACCTGACTTCCTGATACTATATGACATTAAAGGTCCAAATACTAGTGCTATTTTCAAGTAAGCTGTCTCTGGACTTCTTTGCTTTTAAAAAGTATGCTTATTCGACGGAATCTTATGTCAAAGCAATCAGATCAGATCCATACTAACCATGCTCTACTCTTTCTTAAAATCTACTATTTATTGTTCTCTACTTATTAGTTATGTCAGTGATTGCCTGATTAAAGAACCTTTTTACGAGCTGGTACTATCCAGGGTTAGTTAGGTGAATTTCGCGAACGCGTTATTTAGTTGCAGTGGATTTCAGGGTAGCGTTTTTTAGCGAATCAATATTTCATGTTGGATATATTTTGCGAACGCCTTATTTAGTTGCAGCTGATTTCAGGGTCGCATTTTTTAGCGAATCAATATTTTATGTTGGATATAATTTGCGAAAGTCATATTTAGTTGCAGCGGATTTCAGGATCGCATTATTTAAGCGTAATACATATGACATCCAAAACTCAAAGTATGTATTTGTCTATATAAGTACCTATGTATATCCGTTGTCTAGCACCCATAGTACAAGCTTTGCTGAGTCTGGGACTAGGTCATAGGTTAGGTTAGGTTAGGTTAGGTTAGGGTTATTTTTTTTTCCATTCGTGCCAGCTTTAGTGCATCTAGCTTTTAAAGGAGCCCTTACATACATAGAAAAAAACAAACACAAATAAAGCTTTCGCTATAAATGCTCCCTACTCTGAAATTTACTGCAACTAAAAAAGGCGATCGCAAAATTCATCTAATAATAATTTTTGGGAATATAGATAAAGCTTTCGCTGAAAAATGCTACTCTGAAATTTACTGTGACTAAAAAAGGAGATCGCAAAATTCATCTAATAATAAATTATAAGAACATGAATAAAGCTTTCGCTAAAAAATGCGACTCTAAAATTTGCTGCAACTGAAGAATGCGTTCGCGGAATTCATCTAACAAATCCCCTTAAACCCATTAGACTATTCATGAATGAACTAATAAATATCCGCAGAAAAGACCATGTTAAATTAAAATGAGGTATGTACCTTTCACGGACAGAGTGATATCCTCGCTGTGTGAGCGGCGGATGGTAACGGCAGCAACGCTGGCCACGTGCACGAAATATAACACGTTGTAGGCTATGTCCAGAGGCGATGTCCCCGCTACATCAGCTTCCACGATGGCATGGACCACCATCAGCAGCACTAAGGCACATATGAACACGTTCCAGATGAACTCTTCGGGCATCGAGCAGAAGAAGTTCACGATGAATTCTTTCGTGTACCACTGCGGGTACTCCGGCTTGAGGGAAAAAGCGTGGTTTTGAATATTTTAGAGTGGATCTTTTTTTTATTAAATAGGCAAACGAAAGCACGAGGGTCCGGTCACCTTGACCTGATGAAGTGATCAGCGTAGATCGAAACCGGTGACCCGAAGAGAGTCACAGTTCCCAGATTTTAGTTCCAGTGGGCTATCTGAACTCCCATTCATAGTACGAAACGCAGTAACAAACTACTACTTTACACTGGTATTCTACGACAATGTGGTGGAGCCGGTCCGTACGTACTGGTAGTGGCTACAGTGTGACTCTACCACTATGAAGATCTTGATTGAGTCGTAAGCCCCTGTATAGTCCCTATTTGCTGCACAATACGTTTGATTTGGCTTTGGCTCAGAGGCTCTTAGCTCATCTTCTTCGCTGCATTGGCAAGCAATTCTAAAACTATTCCCATAACGACATTACAATGTCCAGCGAGCGGCCTTAACATGCTCAGCCAAGTTGAATTTATCTTTACCTGTGGCTCAGTCTAACAAGTGTCATAAGACAGGGACGTACATAGAGATAAATTTCCAAGTACCTACTGCTAGAAAGATGAAGTAGAGAAATAACTACATACTTGGCCCATTGCCATTGGTCATTATTGACCAATGTTGCCTGTTTAGACTTGTAAAATTGTAACTTGTAGCTTAGTGAAACGGGCCACTGGTGTCTAATCTTTTCTTGGGGCTATATCATAAGAGGTACTCAAGTTTCAGTTTCATACTGGATCAGTATCAAATTGTAACTTGAGTTTGGCCTATTACCAGGGGGGTTCAACTCCGCACTGTAAGTACGCTCTACCGTCTTGCCTATGGCATAGGCAAATCGCAGTAGGCTGTCGGCTCGCCCCTGCCGTGTCAGTGTAATTAAAAACGAATGCCGCCTAACCTTAACGTATCGCCGCGATCCCTTTGGCTCGCGCCGCCTGGCGCATAGTGTATGAAGTAAATAAAAACTTTTTGAGCGTGTTAATAAAGCTGGAATTCGTTTAATCGCGGTCGTAAAAGAGAAGTTTCTGTACTATTATTTATTCTGTGCTATTACTACGACCCCCAGACCCGCTTCGAGTCGCTGAGCCAGCGGAGTTAATAAGTTTTATTGTAAAGTATACCAGTATACCTCATCGGTATCTGCAATCGCAGTTTTATCCAGCGATGCGCTATGCTTCTCCATTTTATCAGATAGCATAGTCAAACTATTTCTGGTACTATCTTGAAACACAAGTCTCCCACTATTGAAATAATTTAACTATTACAAGAACTTGTACGTGTACTAATCATATTAAATTTGTTGTTGAATTTATTGACTTTGACAGATCAGCATCTGAAGTTCGCCATAAAGTTTTCTGCTTTATGGTTTTCTGCTTAGGTAGCACATATCCAGTGGTATGTCTATGCGGGGGTGCGTGTCGGGTTTCCTCCTCGTGTGCCCAAGTGCTGCGGTTCCCTTATGGACTTCACCGGGGGGAAGAGCAGTGCTTGGGCTGGTGCACCCTGGGCATCGGTCAATGATTTCTTAACCTATAGGTATGGTGGGATATCATTGGCCGATGGCTAATAACCCGACGGGGGGGGACCCGTTTCGCAGACGATTTCTGGTTAGCAAGATACATTTACTGAACGATCCCTGTCCTTCAGCGACAGTGACCCAATAGCTGACAAGAAGATACGGAAACTTTTGCGGGTGGTAGGACCTTGTGCAAGGTCCGTCCGGATCGCTACCACCATCTTGCTATCTAATCCTGCCGCTAAGCAGCAGTGCTTGCACTGCTGTGTTCTGGCGTGGAGAGCAAGACAGCCGGTATAATTACTGGCACAAGAGGTATTCCATTTTAGCCCTCTGGGTTGGCAACGCATCTGCAATATCTTTGGTGTTGCGGGTGTCTATAGACGGTGGTGATCACTTACCATCAGGTGACCCACTTGCTTGTTTTCCTTCCTATTTCATAAAAAAAAAACATACTACTAAAAACCAGAGACAATGAAGTCAACTACTAGTACAAACAATGTCCGACGCGTGCCGAGCATTAATACAGTACCCTATGCTTCATGTCTAGGACAAAAGCTAGCTTACTGCTACGACTTCTGCGGCCCTATCATAACCGCCCAGGTTTAGTTTAACCCCTCCCTGTGCCTCTGTCTAACTAGTGTCATAAGAAAGGGACGCAGATAGAGATAAACTAAACTCGGCCAGTCATGTTAGGGCACTGGTACGGCGTTTATAGTGTCTAGTATAGTTTTCTGGGTTAAAGAATGCCGGGTAAAGAAAAATCCCAATTATTTTAAAACATAAACATATATTTACAATTAACATCACATTATGGCCTGATCTACACTAAATTTGTACTAAAAGGTCGTTTTCACCAGTGGATTAAGTTACAGTAGGGGAAATATATTCACGTACCACCTTAGAACCCTATCGCAATGACGCGACGCGTTAAACGCCAGGCTATGTTATACAAATGTCATGCGTACATATGTCTCTTCGACTAGGTTCTACGGTGGTACGTGTTTCAATTTCCTTGACTGTACATAACGTTTAAGTTATATACAGTTGGGTACCGGTTGAATAAAATGTTTAAGTACTTACTTACCTGGTTTTTCTAGTTTTGCTTCTTCATTAGAATGCAATCCAAAAATATTAAGAGAATAAGTATCTTCCTTCACAAAAATTACTGACTATCATTTCTAATGATTTCGCCGCTTGTAAATATTTCTCGCTTTGAAAGGGGCTCGAAACGTCGGCAATTAGAATCGTTACAAGAAGCTCGATATAAACCTTTTCAATTAACATCACCTTAACATTATTTCGTAAATGCTTGACCAGGGGGGTCCGCACTGTGGGTACGCTCGACCACCTTGCCTATGGCATAGGCAAATCGCAGTGGGCTGTCGGCTTGCCGCGCGCTTGCTCGCTCGACCCCGCCGTGTCAGTGTAATTGAAAACGGATGCCGCGCAACCCTCGCGTGTCGCTGGGAGTAGCGAGGGGAAGCGGGCGCGGGCCGCGCATTCCTTTTGACTCGCGCCGCCTGGCGCATGGTGTATGAAGTAATACGAACTTTTTGAGCGGGTGAATAAAGTTGGAATTCGTTCGTAGGAGAAGTTTCTGTACGTTATTTATTCTGTGGCTTTACTCGCTTTGTCGCTATTTGTGTCCCTTTTAAACTAAACCGTTACGAAAGACTGCTATCACTGCTACAAGACAAACAGCATGTCAATTCATACATCAGAAAGCTTGTAACTTGAAGACTATCGATTTATTTAATTTCAATTTATTTAATCAACAATCTTTGAAAAACTTAGATTGTCGTACGGTAGGATTGGTGTAAAGTATGTTTTTATTCGATTTTGCATTGTTACATTAGAATGCCCGAAATTATACCCGCAAAATTATTTGAATACTTATGTGATTATTTGCGGTCGCGCACAGCTTGATATACCCACTCAGTTTGCAGTGGTTTAGGTAATTCGCTAAAGCTTGACTTTCGTGGGTCGCGGCCGATGCGTCAGTCGCGCGCGGCCGTCGCTCAGCGTCAGCCGCGCGCGACTCACGCGCGCGGCTCTTGCGGAGGTTAGACTTTCGTGGGTCGCGGCCGATGCGACAGTCGCGCGCGGCCGCTGGCACGTGTGAGATCTTTGATGGCTCCTAAAAGATATTTTGCTAGCATTGCTAGAAGAAGAAGAGGATAACTATTTGCTATTGCTATATTTTTACAAGCAAAGGAGTTCAATTGATCCAATTTTCAGAAATAGATTTTTTGATGGATTTTATCGTATTTAATAGAAATACGCTTAAAATCTGATGGAGAGAAATTCCGGAAGTTTTATCGATTGAATAAAAGGCAATTTAATTTTGTCTTGAAATGAAACCGAAGACATGTAGACAACCTGCGCAACCAAATTAATAAGAATGTCTTCTTCTTTCATAGATTAGATTAGATATTTTTATTTCTTACTAGCTGACCCGGCGAACTTCGTACCGCCTAATTATTGGAGGCATATTTGCTCACCGTTTAGACCTACCCTGGACTACGACAAACATTTTAAAACCAAAATCAGCTCAATCGGCCCAGCCGTTCTCGAGTTTTAATCAGACTAACGAACAACAATTCATTTTTATTTATATAGATAGAAGATTGAAAATTGCATTACATTTTATGTCAAAATATATGGAATTCACCAAAAGATCGTCAAGATAATGAAAAGAACAATAACAATAATAATAAACAATAAACAAATTTGAAAAAAATAAAAATATAAGAGTAAAAGTCTAGAAATAAGCCTAGAGAATGTCAAGTACAGATGTCAAGATTAAATAATAACAAAAAACATTAAAAATGCTACAATATTTGCCATTTTTTACCGCGCGTCACGCGTCAGTAGAAGACCAACCAAACACGGCCGCGCGCGGCTCGCGACTGTCGCAACTGACGCGAGCCGCGCGCGGCTCGAGCCGCTAGCCACGAATGGGCCGCCATATAGTTTCATAGTAACTATTACTGACTGTCGCATCGGCCGCTAGCCACGAAAGTCAAGCTTAAAGGTAGACAAACAGAACGTGACGCTGGAAATTAGACACTCAAACCATTTCTTGTGGTTTGGTTAGTTTGCTTCAAGTTAATTGCCTGCTTTAACGATGTTTTACCTTACTTAAGTATGCCACAAAGTAGGAAGTGCAAACTTCAAAACGCAGAACATATTACCTTGGACCCATTTAGGCATCAAATTAACTTGAATTTTTGTTTGGAAGATCCTTCTATTGAGGGTTTTCTTCGAGAACCGACTAAGTGCATCAAAACACATTTTGAGACCTATCTCAAAATGTGTTTTGATGCACTTAGTCGGTTCTCGAAGAATGACCTATCATTTTATTTTAAAAGTTTGGACTTGGTGAGTATAGCATAGCGATTATGTGTGTAGACATTTTTTAAGTACGATATTTTAAGTAGAATAAGAGAAAAATAAGAAACAAACCCTGGTAGAGTAAAAGTGTCACTTAGCCGATTCTCACGATATGTCGTCGCTATTTTCATTTAAAATCAATCCATTTTGCATTACCAATTCCCACTAAACGGTTAGCACGAGAAGCAATCAGTCGCTTTGTTTCTTTCTTATTAGGGTTGTCGGACAGAGATGCAGTGGGTTACAAGGGAAATAAAATCTGTACTGCTGCCCAAAACGACTAGTACAGTATCCCTCTTCCACTTGTCACTCAATGCGCCTCATAAGCCCCATTCAAATCGGCTAGCTGAAACCTACGCACGAAGTGTCAAAGCTTGTCCCAGCCATTCGTGCTAGCCGTACTGGTGTAAACGCAAAATTAGGGATCTATTTCACTTTGCTGAGGTTCCGTAGGTATTCCTTTCGAAAGTTCTGGTTTAACCGATGGCCGATCTTAGTGCGAATCCATACCGGCGCCAAGTGGGTGAAGAAGGCCTGAAATGAATAAAAATATCATCAATGAATCTCCTAAAGAAATAGCTTTAGATTAATGACACTTAAATTGATGATTTAGAACTAAAACTTCACTTATTATGATAAAATCTTCCAGTAACAAACAATACCGATTATACGATCAATTAGTCTATTATTGTGTGGTTCATTACGTTAAAGACTAGTCTCTGGTTAAATTCATTTTCTCAAACTTGCTCAAAAATGTTTGTGTTACTTTCAAAAAAGTAGACTCCGTTTCTTGCCGAACTTGGTTGGCATTGTAAGCATGGAAATCCATTACTAGTCGCGGCGTTATGTTGCGCTTTTATCACGTTATTTTTTATCACTGATATCAAGCATATATCCTAATCTAACCAGCTAGCATGTGCGAGAGGGACGGACGCTTATGTCCAGGTTCAGGTACATGTCGGTTTCTTATTAAATGATTTTCAAATCAATGGTATTTTTTTCTGCCATTCATAAGTCCTGCTTGTAAGGCTAATCTGACCAAAGATATTTTGACCTTGACATTGATCCAATTTGTCTGTCCATTTTAATTTGAACCCGGATTCATCATTCCTAAATTAACAAGCTTGCTGCCAAATTTGTAATAAACTTTGTCATATTTGTCGTAGATTTACTAGCAATTTATAGTCAAAGAAAATTCAAGTTTGCAGCAAGCTCATCCGCTATCTGGGCCGTTGATAGAAAGCTCTCACCTGAATGCCATGCACCCAATATCCATTTGTATCCTGCACCCTCCCGATCATAGCCACGGCGTACTTCGCGTACGACTCGGCCGTCGCTATCAAGGGCCCTCCCGCCATCACCCTCTCCGAAAACGAGTTCATGTTGGTAGCCACGAAGAACGGGGCTACGTGCTGCACGAAAATGCCTTTGGGGGCGTACTCCTCCCGAATGGCGTGGGTAAAGCTTCGCACGTAGGCCTGAGGATTAGAGACAATTTAGGCGTTTTAAAATACCAGAACGATGAATACATTGAACTGTGGTTTGAGCTGTTCAGTTGGTTAGCCAGGGAGAGTAGGATAGGTATTATTTCCGTGGTGTATTATTTAGGGAATGGTACGGCTAAAGGACCCGACCACTGAAAACGAGTCATTACTTTCAAGATTTCACCCAAACACACACAGCCGCTAAAACGCAAGTTGAATAAAAACTTGAAATAGTACTTCGGCTTTTATCGGAAACTATCTTTCTCGTACCTCCACTAGCCCCGGACCTACGATTTTAGCGCCCTCTCTCTACAGCGATTGAGATAAATTATGATTTTTGCGCCCCTTGAGCCTGTCGCCCGGTGCAGGTGCCCAGGTTTGCTAGATTCAGGCTTGCGTGCCACCTGCGGCACGCCTAGACATACCATAGGTTCGCTAACCCTGCGATATACTAAGTTTTATGGTATAGACCATGTTTGCCATCGGAATCCGTATCCTCGTTCTGTACCTTAGTGGCCCCGTAAACCGCCATAAGCGGGAACGGCTGCAGCTCGGAGCCGGAGGAGATGTTGACGAGCGCGCCGCGGCCGCGCTCCACCATGCCTGGCAGCACGAGCCGACACATGGCCGTCACGGCGCCCGTGTTCACCAGGAGGATGTCAAAGCTGCGGGACAGCGGCGCGTCGCACAGCTCCATCGGGGCGTCGTAGTTTAGGCCCACGTTGTTCACTGGAACAGGAAGTTGTTTGATGGTACAATCAGAATATGAATCGTGTCTTTGCAAAACATAGGCGTACTGTAATTGACTTATTTGTTTGTAGCGTTTGTTAGTATGTGCGCGAGGTAGTAAACATTGTTTATTCCTGCTTATAGCTTGTGAAGTGCGCCGCGCCTTGTGTAGTCCAACCTCCGTCAAGCGAAAGATCGGGGCTTTGTTCTTAATTTGATGTGGGGCAGTGCGTGGACATGATATACCTACTTAATGCAACATTCTTATATTGTGTATCACAGCTTTACCCAAAATTCCTATGTCTAAATCCTTGAGTTCCTTCTCGATGTGTGGATATATTTCAGCTCCATTGCTGAAATCCGCCACTATTATCTTCGTCTTCACACGATGGGTTTGCTCTGAAAAAAACATTGTTTAAAGTTAGTAGTTTTAGAAAGAGTCTGATGCATAAGAGCTAATGGTCCCACAGCAGAGCCGGATTAACCATATCATTGTATTGCCTAAGGCCCCCCCCTTAGGCAATACAATTCTCGCGGCGCGAAATTGAAACATTTTCAATTTATTTTGCCTACTCTGCCTGGTGGTTAACGCAGCCCTGTCCCACTATCACTGTCAATGGCCCTTACATAACCGGCTCAGGTTTAACGTATCCCTACCTGCGTCTCTGTCAAACTAGTGTCATTAAATAGGGACGCACATACACGCCGGGAGGGACGAGTTAAACCTCGGCCAGTCATGTTTGGGCCACAGCTGTGTTTATGAATCGCGTGCAAGCGATGCTCATCAGCTACAACTTCAGCTGTTTGTTTAGGCACAAATCACGGCAGAAAAACACACTTGGTGTGATGATCCCTGTACGAAGTATCTATCTTTTGTCAAAACTTAACCATTTCTGAACTCTTAGTCTAAGTTTTTGTGACAACAAACATCTCGAACGCATTAGCGTTAACTTAATGACAATGAAAACAGTTCGTTGCAGATTCGCGGCGCTGTTGCGCTGTCTTTACTTCCATAGTATTTCAGAAGTTAGTAAACGCTAACTCATTCGTGAAGTTTATTGTGACAATAACTTACACTGCATGCTCTAGGCATATTCCCAGGCACAATTTGTGAATAACTGTGAGCAAATCTACACTTAAGAGCATTAAACTAATAGGTTACACTAGAATAGCTCACATTAGTACAACAATCATGTCTCTTACGCGCCCAACGCGTGTACCGACCGAGGTACGGAGTTATGGCGCCTTTCGCAAGTAAAAGCAACAGTGTGACCATATGTGGCAGGATCCTGCCTTTTTGGCAGGTTTAGCCCTTCATTTTGACTTCTGGCAGGATCATTTGAAGTTTTCAAAATCTGACAATATCTGGCAGGATAGCAATATAAGCTAGCACGTTTGGCAGTATAGCCTTAGACTGGGTTCACAGTAAGCATTTGCGAGCGATAAAAACGCAAAACACAGCCATTGCCCAACCAGAGACAGCCATTGCCGCGTTTTTCCGTTTTTACCGCTCGTAAACTCTGATTGTGAACCCAGTCTTAAAGGAGCTTAGCCATAAGAGTTTGGCAGGATTTTTCAGTTTTCTAGCCTAAGTAGGGCAGGATCTCTAATTTGAAGTTGGTCACACTGAAAAGCAACTGAGGTGCCGGCACTGCAGTTGTGTGGACGATACTGATGGTAGAATAGAATAGAACACTCAATCTAGTAAGTACATAAGTAGAAATCTTTGCCTAAGTGTGATACAATACGTAAATAACGATAACATGACATAATGCACGTCTCGCCGTAGGAAGAGGAAACAATAACGCAACAAGCGCTCATTGCGAAGCCTTAATGAAACTCGGCATTTGAATTCAGGAACACGGACAAAAGATAGCAATCGAATCAACGGTTGATGATTTAGACAACTGACCTTGGCATTAAGTAAGCATCGCGCGATCGTAATAAATTCATAAAAAAATCGATGACTGCCTGCGGTAAGTTTAAAAGTATTTACAATAAGTAACTAGGAAGTGTACGCTAATGTTATAAAAATATAAATCCTAAGTAGGTACTTACATGTACCTAATTAACTGTATGTTTTTTTAGTTGTAATTATGCTTCTGTAGGAAGTGCCTTAATCGGTAATGTTATTAACTTTATCCATTATAAGTAAGAATAGTTTTTGTTGCCATTCGAGGCGCTTTTTAGGGTTCAGTAGTCAACGGTCAGTATATCAATCTGTCTTAGCTCAGAGACTCTTAGTACCTACCTATTAAAAAAACTGTAAATTGACATCGGTAGGACCACACCGATAAAGTTGCAAAATTAAATCGTGAAAAGTTTTTTAGGGTATAGTCGACCAAGAAATTGCTTGACCACCTTTCGCCCGTATTACAAAGGGATAAGGTTCAAAAGTGGTCAAGCAATTACTTGGTTGACTGTACCTTCCCTGCACGTAAAATACAGACGTGTTTTCTCATCTGTCCCATGGTGTGTTCGTCACAATCACAGAGCGCCAGTTGTCCTAGTCTTAAAGAGATTGTGTTAAATGTTTGATTAAAACTTTAGCTTTTAGTCTACATCCGGCGCACTCTGTATATACCCCAAGGCTAAACTAAAAATATGTCCCGGATTGGAAGTTGTGACAGCAAAGACTAACCCCCTTAATCATAAAAACTTAACAATTTTTTTAAGCTAATAAATGTTCTGTCCCTTTCATTTGAGGGCAAACGACACAATGACAGATAAAGACATAAAAAATATTGACTAACAAACGTATACGAAGCGTTTATGAATAAGGGGGTTAGGCTTTTTGTGCTAATTTGCATCCTGTACATGTAATTTGGTCATAATTATTCGTATGCCCTTAGGGTATGACATAGCAGAACTTTATAACCTCTGTAATACCAACTGCAGTGTATATTGCTTGCACCTCACCTTCGACGCTTGTACTTTCGACGAATACCGATAAATTTATTGATTGATTGATTGAAGACCCTTTGCCTTGCCGTCCCTGCTCACCTATCTCAACGGCGACGGTGCTTAGCTTGGCCGGATTGCGGCTGACGAGGACGATGTTCAGCCCCCGCTTCGCCAACTCCAGCGCATAGCTCTTCCCGATGCCGTCTGTCGACCCCGTCACCACTGAAAAATTTATTAACGATCTGTCAGCGTCATCTATACCAGTCGCCTTAATATAACCGACGCAGAGGTCCAAACATGACCAGGAGTGCGATTTTTGAATGTCACCGGGTGACTAAGCTCACCAAGATAGCCGTTTTTCATAGAGATTCGGCCATTTTGGTGAGCTTTTGTCGCCAGATGAGATTCAAAAATTGCACCCCAATCTCACCGGGTGACTAAAGCTGAGCGAGATAGCCGTCTTTCATAAAGATTCGGCCATTTTGGTGAGCTTTAGTCACCAGATGAGTTTCTAAAATTGCACCCCAATCTCACGGGGTGACTAAAGCTCAACGAGATGGCCGTTTTTCATAGAGATTCGGCCATTTTGGTGAGCCTTAGTCACCTGGTGAGATTCAAAAATTGCACCCCAGCCAGCAGTTTATCTGAGTGTAACTCATGGACGTCCATTTCTTATGACGCTAGTTTGTCAGACAGCGCAGGAAGACATTTTACCCTAGGCCAGTCAAAGGCCGCAGATTAAGTATGGAAGTGAGTGCAGTACTCGCCAATAAACATTATTGTTTGGCGATTTTTTTGTAAAAGTTGTGTACCATTTTGTTATAAATAAATAATCATAATTTAACTTATCCCCCCCTGTGTCTCGGTCAAACTAATATCATACGAAAGGGACACACATGGAGTAAACTCGGTCGGTCATGTTGGGCCATAGAGCCCATAGAACAATTCAGCACAATTGTTACCCATTTAACTTTATTACTTTTTCTTATGGAACAGGGAGGCAAACGAGGTACCTGATGGAAAGTGATCCCAATCGTCCATTGGGAACCAGAAGTTCTTTTTTTTAATCTCACCGGATACCTAAAGCTTGCCAAAATGGCCGTTTTCCAGCGTTTTTTAGAGATTCGGCCATTTTGGTAAGCTTTCGTCACCCGGTGAGATACACTATTTTTGAATCACACCGGAAGACTAAAACTCAAAAAAATGGCCGTTTTTCATAGAGATTCGGCCATTTTGGTGAGCTTTAGCTAGCTGGTAAAATTCAAAAATAACATCCCTGTTATTTCTGATCTTAATAGAGTCGCTGACTTCGCAATAACCCTACGGAACGCAGTAATCCCATCCCATGTTAAATTTCCCTGTGTTTATTGTTTTATTTTGTTTACTTGTGTGAATCAACAAAGAGTGTTTGTTGTTGTTGTTGTTGTAAGCTACTACATCACGCCGGTATTTTGTGAGAGTGTGGTACTACCGTCTAAATCGGCTATACTCAACCTGCGGCCCACGGGCCTTTTTACCCGACTACGCAAAGCCAAAAGGAAGGGTTATGTTTTTAGCAGCCTATGTATGTATTTAATTGTAAACAATTTTAATTTTCGCACCGTTCTAAATTTCGCGCCCATAAATAATTTTTGCTTGCGGCCCTCGGCACCATGACTGAAACGTGTTTGTGGTCCCAATAAAAAAAAAGGTTGAATATGTCTGGTCTAAATTATGGTGTTACCATTTATGCAATGGAACTAAACTTCGCAGTCACTCTGCAAATGAGGTTTTATTTCATTATCAAGGTTCGCAATGCTGTTTAAGAGAACCGGTTTACGTTGTAAAGTTAAATATAACCATTTTTGTCCATAAACTTGACTTTAAACGGATTCAAGGCGGTACAGTATTGTGTTCGTACATCAATTGTACATTGTACTCGTAGTAACAGTAATAGTTGTTTTCGATCTTGACTCCTGCAGTACAGTATTCTTATACATATAGGTAACCTAGTTATTTAGATAGCCGAACTGCCTAGTAGTATTATAACATCTATAAAGGATGACCAGCTATAATAATCAGGATCTGACATTTATTGATTTTTGTGTGCTCGGAGGAAAAGGTGAGGCAAAGCATTTACCTACTTTTTTTTACCAGCACTGTAACCAGTTTACCTGTTTACAAATAAACCTCCTTGTAAAGTAGATACTGTAGGATTAAATGCGATCTATTTCACAAAATGCCCCGATTAACTTGAGCAGGCTTTCGCAAGCCAGCGGTCTCGCTAACAATCTTCTGTCATTATGTTCTTCAGACAACGATGTGGTTAGAGGGAGTAAAGTAGCGGTTTTCATGCCTAGGGTTTATTTAATACGAGTTGGTATGCAACCAGCTCTCGTATTAGCCTCGAGCTAACTAGAGGTAGGGGAGGAATCTTAAGAGGCTAACACGAGAAGGTGGCCTTAAAATTATTAATTAGTATTTGAAAAAAAAAACTTCAAAATAACCTCATGTGCGAACCTTCAGAAAATGTAAATAAATGTAAGTGTACAAACCTCGTGCAAACTAACAATTATAATATAAGTTATTTTTAATTTTTGAGAAAAATGGGTGTCTCATATGTATATTCAGACAGACGGACATAGCAAAACTATAGTTTAGTTTGTCTACGGATCACTAAACAACATGCATACGTAAATTGCTAAGACCATAAACCATAACCCTTCTTTTGGCTGTGCCGTAGTCGGATAAAAAGACGAATCAAATCTCAGGTCGCGTCACGATTCCGCCCGCAATTAGGGCCTGGGAACTAGCAAGAAGGGAGTGCATCTCGTGCATGCACGCGCGCAGTGTCGCAAGTTGCGACTGCACGCAGGGTTGCCACATTCATCACAGAATTCTACTACTATCATAATTATGAAAGTACATACAAAATACGAGAGTAGAGGTGAACGAGTACATACAAACAGTAACAAACTTAGCTGACCATAAGGCTGCGTTTCCACCAGAGATGTGCGAGGATGCGTAGCGAGGGACGTGTTTGTAAGAACCAATAGAATCGCTTCATTTACCTCGCCTCGGTCAGCACAGGTCTGGCGGAAACGGCTCATATGGCTGAAAGAAAGAACTGAGAGAAATTCTAATTGTCTAGCTATGATCGAAAGGGATAGATATCTATATCAACGTCATAGTGCATGCCTCCCTTTCGAAAAATGACACTTACTCGCAATTCCGTCTTTAATGGTGACTTAAATGTGTCTTCGATTGTACACAAGAAAGAACACAGTGCCATTCTAAACAAAGGTAACAATAATTTGATGACACGAAAGACACTCCGCTACACTAAATGAAATGCCATTGAACTATAGGTTGCACAATAGGACATTAGAAGAATGATCGTGGCACTCGCTCGTCCACCAACGTGTGCAACGAGCCGGACGACGTTTCCGCAAGAAAAAGCGAGACAGAGCTAATGTGGTGCGGTGCCGGCACTGCTATAGGGACTAAAAAAATCAAAACATACAAACCTAGTTCTAAGGCATAATGACAACATAGCAAAAAATCATTGCCATAGGTTAAGGTTTAAAGGGTGGAAAACGTTATCGCCGTTTGTATGGGGAGCGCTTTTTGGGGCTGGGTTCACACTCCTCTTAAGTACCTACATATCTTTGTAACATCCTGCATGGAGGTGAAAAAGTAATTGAGTGCCGGATTAAGCCAGTGCGGGGCCTGTAGCAAATTCTGTCATGGGGCCCTTGGTTTGCTTAAGGTTCTTTATCTACACATATATCATAAATGCTCTATAATGCGTTCAGAAACCGTAGGCAATGACCAGCATTATAACAACCTATATTATTATGAGATTTTTTCTTATTTGTTTCTATATTTGTTCCAATTCATATTTTATTACGTTATTTTAATGTGTACAGTCTATAGATATTTAGTAGGTATGTAGTAGCAATGCAGGTCATTGCCCTATGGCTTCTGAAACCATCATAGAGTACTTATGATATGTGTGTAGATAAAGTAATGTATGCAACTATACATAATTAAGTCTTAAAACACTCGTGTGTTCCTATTATGAAACTCGCTGACGCTCGTTTCATAAAACCACACTCGTGTTTTAAGACCCCTCATTATGCAACAGTTGCATAAAATACTAAAAGTTTAGGGCATTAAATAAATTTTCATTGCGGTCCGGCAGCCATTGGAGCGCGGGGCCTCCTAAATCGCGGGGCCCGTAGCATTTGCTACTCTTGCTACGTGGCTAATCCGGCACTGAACTAATTACGCCGTTTTTAGATCTCCATATTTACGTATCTGTGATTCTGTGCCTTATAACAGTGCGAATAAGGATTAAGATGTTATAAGCCACGTTTTAGGCATAACAACAGAATACATAATATTCCGTGTATAAATAAACGACAAAAACCGTCTTCCGTAGTTTGTTTATGCAACAAACATGCGACCAAACTGTTTGATTCAATAAAACTGCGTTGTTTGTAATGGTAATAAAACCGTTGATGGCGCCGCGTCGTATTCAATGTTTTTGTTCTAGTATACTTATGAATTCACCCGTTTCATGGCGAATTACGGTATGAAAAATCAATACAATACAAACAAGGATATCATCATTCATCAATCATCATCCTTCTAGCGTTTTTTGCCGTTTCTTCATTCGGGGTAAATATATATAAAACAATAAAACACGAACCTATTGCAAATGGGGTGCCGCATTTACACATTCCCGTATTCGTGCAAACATTCGCGCGAGCGAAAGGAATGCACTATATCGTTTGCTGGTTTGCATTTCTTTCGCTCGCGCGAATGTTTGCACGAATAGCAGAATATGGCAGGTCAGCAGGGGTGCGATTTTTTAATCTCAAAGGGCGACTAAATCTCCTCAAAATGGCCGTTTTTCATAGAGATTCGGCCATTTTGGTGGGCTTTTGTCACCATGGAAGACGATTTTTGAATCTCATAGGGTGACTAAAGGTCACCAAAATGGCCGAATCTCTATGAAAAACGGCTATTCTGGTAGGCTTTAGTTACCCGACTAAAGCCACCAAAATGGCCGCATTTCTATGAAAAACGGCCATTTTGGCAAGCTTTAGTCACCCGGTGAGATTCAAAAATCACACTCCAGGTCGATTTTTGACTTTTGAGCGTTCGACGCTCGCCAGCCGTGTGCCAACCAAAGCCGACTTAAACATACGCTCGCGTATTTGATTGGCTCGCAGCTGGCAAATGGCACTCGAAAGTCAAAAATCAACCCGTATACAACCCGTTACATTGATTGGAACGCCTGCCATCTGACCTCCGTATCCAAAAATAAATATAGGCACACGCTTATTAAAAAATAAAATAAAATGCATTTATTTCGGACAAATAATCCATACAGTATTAGTATTACAAATGAAACTTATATAAGTATGTTAGTACTTAGTACCTAAACTTAAATGAATTATTGACATATTTAAATTTTTAAATAATTTACGATAAAAGTCGTCGTCAATAATTTTATATTTTTTCACGTAGTTTTTCATACTTTTTGCTTAAAATGAACACAACTTTAAAATGACTAACGTCACCACCAAAGTCAAAATTCAGTGTCCTGTTTTCTGTTGGTCCTGTTGACTGCGGAAGCCTAAAACATTATTAAAGACGAAAGGAAACTGCAGAAAAAACCTGTTTTCATTTAGTTTGGATTTAGTTACGATATCATATATTATATACTCTATGACTGGTATGTATATTGTGCCAGACGTGTTTCATAATTTTTATCGACGATTTTATTATAATGAAAGATAATGATTCAAGCTTGATTCAAGTGTCAATTAAAGTCTCTCACCTCTTTCTTAATACGGCGGCGCGGCGGTTAGGAATTGCTCGTTATTTGTTGTTCAACGTCAGATGAGAAAAACTCATTCTCATTAGTGTCACAGACTTAAATCATTGATTAGTGTAAAACCAGGGATGAAGCACTAATGCATGGATATACATCCAGGTAGTATAGCATTGTTGCTTTATATGACCAAAAAAAATTTTTTTTGTTTGTTTTAACTACAAATTTACGGTTTTCGAATTTATTGCTTTATTTGTACTGTGAAACCTTGCTTCTTGCCAAATTTCATTCTAGGTCAACGGGCAGCACCGATAAGTTTTTGAGTGCCTTGCAAATGTATGAAACATGCGGCATAAAACGGCCGTATCTTTTGATTCCTTTGACTTAGAATTTGATTTTTTCACGGGTCTAAGAAACTGCAGATTTGAGTAGTTGATATTAATTTTAACTCAATACCTACACGCGTTCTTGAGAAAAACGGCCTTGACAGACAGACAGACAGACGGACAACAGTGATCCTATAAGGGTTACGTTTTGCCTAATGAGGTACGGAACCCTAAAAATTACACCTCGTTGAGTTTCTTGCCGGTAGCTTCTCATCAGAGGTTTTTTCCAAACCGGTGGTAAACTTTATAATTTATAACATTCATAAATGCTTCCTGTAAGCCTAATCTGAATAGATTTTGACTTTGGATCGCTGGGTAAGTTGCCGGTCTTTCGTGGGCCTTCAGGTCTCTCACGCATCGTACGAAACACAGGAGTATTTCAAGTCAGTCATCATCATCATCATCATGCGTGGCTCTACCCTATTATATTTATTATCAATATTGATTTTGCTGGTATGGTAGTCGAGCAAAGGAAGTCTTTAATAGCTAATGATACTCTTAAAGTTTAAACCCACCGAGTTCGAGCCCATTATATTTTAAATTTACGTGGATCTTGTAACTTTGTGGAGGGTAGGTCAATAGAGAGATCGCTCACCAGGCGGGTGTTATGCCTGGGGACCGAAGTCCAAGGGATGATAGTTGGAAGTTGTATAAATGCGTCTGTGTTACGAAACTTCGTTAGCGTAATGTAGCGCATGTCAGTTGATTTCCTCCATTCTAAACTAGATGGCGCTAGAGTCGCTAAAACTTTTCAAGTCGAGTTACAATGATATAGGCAACGTAGATATTATTATGATAGTAAAAGTAACCGGCCTTCAAGGTCTGCATATCATCTGGCAGTCTCTCATTACCCGACTATACCTAAAAGAGGTGATAGATAAGTTGGACCATAAGTCCGCGTACAAACGCGGGTGGTAGGACCTTGTGCAAGGTCCGTCCGGATCGCTAACACCATCTTGCTCGCTAATCCTGCCGCTAAGCAGCAGTGTTTGCACTGTTGTGTTCCGGCGTGAAGAGCAAGACAGCCGGTGTAATTACTGGCACAAGAGGTATTCCATCTTAGCCCTCTGGGTTGGCAACGCATCTGCACTCTCTTTGATGTTGCAGGTGTCTATAGACGGTGGTGATCACTTACCATCAGGTGACCCACTTGCTTGTTTGCCTTCCTATGTTGAATAAAAAAAAACGACTTCGGGCTCAACGACCTTTTATCCTCCAAAACTACTCGAGTTGTTCGCGTACTTAAGGTTGAGGCACACCGGATGCGTATGCAGCACAACTCCGTACATACGCGCGTGCACAGGCCACTTGTAATGTATAGAATTATGTTGAGATGCGACATCGCTTGCGTTGCGTGTACTCAGCTCTACGAAGCGAGCTGGAGCCGTGCTGCATACGCATCCGGCGCGGCCTGACCCCCATAACCCCCCCCCCCCCCCCTCCCTCTGGATCTGCGCATGCTTGTCACCTTTATCATGTTTTATCTAAAAAAATACATCTTTGATCGATGGACGTAAGGATAATGTACCATTGGACACTGACCAAACATGGCAGAACTTTATCAGTTAATCACATTCTGCTATCGAATATTGGTAAAGGTTGATGATTAGATCGGTCAAAATAAATCGTAATAATATTGACCTATTGGAATTTGGTTTTAATAATTAATAGATTCAGGCGTTACTTTGCGGAGGTCCATATCAACAAACTGGAACAAATTACCTTGCTACTCCGCGAAACCAGTGCCGGGCTCGTGCTCGCGGAGTAGCAAGGTAATTTGTTCCAGTTTGTTGATTTGGTTTTAACATGTCATGATGATAATACCAAACGGACCAATGTACCTTTGTTGATTAAGAGTGACGTAATATGAATGAAATTAATCTATTTATAAAGGACCTTGGCTTAGCCCTTAAATTAGTTGAGTAATTCTTTCTTTTTCCAAGTGAAGTACAATGGCGGATCCAGCCTTCGAGTCAGGGGGGGGTACATAGTGGAGGTCCAAACGGACAAGCTGATCAATGCAGTAGAAAATGTATTGGTCGACCTAGACCCAGCCCAGGGGATCATGACCTGATGTAGACAATCACACCCCAGCGGCCCTAACATAACCGACAAAGTTTAATATTTATCTCTCAGTTCCTCCCTTTCTTATGACACGAGCGGCTCAGAGGGATACATTGAACTAGACAGGTCATGGTTAGGTCCGCACGCATTAAATCATGGAACTAGTCCGTCCGTTGACCCCTCGTTGACCCTATCAATGTAATCATTGGTGTATTTCTTATTTCTTGTTATAATCAAAATTCAAATGGCAAATTAATTAAAGCCATTACTTACATCAAATACCTGAAGTAAGTTGTCAAGTTGTCTTTTAGGTAGTCACTTAAGGGTTGGGGCAAATGCATCCCGTGGGGTCATTGCGTCTTTTTAAGATCATTTGCGAGTCTAATCGTGATTTAGTCACCAATAATCCAATTTCTTAAAAAATCTGAGCATTTAGTGTAAGATTTAGTCACAATAAACGTCACGCTCGCGTTAGCGTTAACTTCTCAAATACTATGGAAAAAAGGCAGCGTCCCTAACGGTGCGAATTCGAGAAGAAATGTTACCGTAGTAATTTAAAATTTAATGCTAACGCGTTCGAGAAATATTGCGGGTGGTAGGACCTTGTGCAAGCAGCAGTGCTCGCACTGTTGTGTTCCGGCGTGGAGAGCAAGACAGCTGATGTAAATGCTGGCACAAGAGGTATCCCATATTTGCCGTCTGGGTTGGCAACGCATCTGCAATCTTTTGTTTGCCTTCCTATGTCATAAAAAAAAGTTTGTTGTGACAATAAACTTACTCTAAAGGTTCAGCATGAATTAAATCAATAGTAACGTTAGCAGACCTTTTGTCCCTACCACACGTTGCGGAATCTCGTGGACAGTTGAAGAAATTGCTTAACACAACGACCGTTGTCTAAGTTGTCTGAACTCTGCGATGGCACGAAGCGCATACTAAACAGCGGGAGCGCAGTTGTGTAACTTAAACGCGAAACATCTCTACAGCATAGGTTTCTTTACATTTTATGGTTGCCAACGTGAATAGGTATACACAGCAGGCCAAAGCTGGTAAAGATATACATGTATCAGTGTCAGCTGGACAATTTTATCGAGATTGCTGTAGGAAATATGTACCTATAGTTTTCGTTCAATCGAAGTTTGTCCAGGCAATGATTTTGGTGTTTGAATTTTCCGATATGAATCTAGGTTATCAAAATTGCATTTAAAAGACAATAATCAAAAAGTAAACAAAATCAGACAAATATCATTATTTTGTAATACTTGTAGCTCTCAGTCAAATGATAATTTTATAATTTTTTGCTATATTTTTGAGCAGTTCCGTGTGAAAATTTTAGTGAAAACAATTAAAATGTATCAAGTATCTCACGAATAACTCACACAATAATAATACTTACCAGTGAGTTTAAGCATAATAAAATATTCAATACCGGAATTTTCTGGAGTAGAAAAATTCTTAAGCGAAAACTACAAAAAAAAATAGTTTCCTGGTTTATGGTTCCCGTACAATCTTTTTTGGGTTGTTCACTGTTTACAGGTATTCCATCCAGGGTTATTCCGGTTCATGGTATGTACCAACAACCCTTTTAGGGCACTTCAATCTTCTTATAGACGTGTTTATCTAATATGAAATTTTTATTAAAGACACTTAATCAACATATTTTTAACAGCAATAATAAAAGTATTAATTTGTTTCATTCAAAACAAAGTCAATGTATTTTTTTTTTTTTATCAAGTTGATTTCTATTTCAAATAACCGGTTTTTAGATTTTGCCCTAAACTTTGTCATCTCAATATTTTCTAAATTATTTCTGAACTTTAATTATTACGTGTAAACCGTTTAAACGAAGGCAACTGCAAAAAAGCCAATGCTATTAGACCTGTGAGGGAATAGGGGGTTGACTTGGCTTTATTGTGAAGGGGTAAACCCGAATTGTGGGGCACTGTGGGGAAGTGCAGCTCCAAAGTGCTAATGTACTGATGGAACAAAAATTCAGAATCACAGTATAATAAATTGTCCCTCCTGTGGCCAAAAGTTAACGATTTGGGCACGTACAACTTATGTTGGCTTTCATTTGGCGAAATCTACCCTGTCGTCTCCGGGAAAGATTTTTGCGAACATAATTCTGTTTTTGACCCTAATTAAATATCACTGATCTGATTTAAAATCAACAGTATTAATCTACTTTCCTCTCAGTCTTATGAGACTTAATGGCCCTGATTCAGTAGCACGCTAGCGTTTATCGCATACATAAATGCATCCGTCTTTCTCGCACACGCATTCTGGTTAGAAAGGGATATGTGCTTTATGTCAACGAGAGTGCTAGAGCCCCTGATCGTTTAAAGCCCGAAATTTTTTTAATCCATTTATGCCATTTAGTATTTAGTTTTTATACAGTTTTATTGTTTTAAATTATGTTTATTAATTAATTTAGTTTTATTGTTTAAGTTTCATGAATAGCAATGTTTGTATTTATACCATATTTAGTGACGGATTTAAATACCAGCAGGTTGAATAGACAGGAAATTTAGGAGCCTATATTTGGGAAATGTGTAAATCCGTCACTGAATAAATTACAACACTGTTCCCAGACAGGAAAGTAGATTAATACTGTTGATTTTAAATCAGATCAGTGATATTTAAACAAATATAAATTGTCCATTTAAGTTGTTGATTGAAAGGTAGAAAGAAGGTCATAATTTTCCAGGATGTTGATGTCCTTGTCTATAAGAAGCAATAGAAACGCAATTATTTGACGAGAAAATGCCAATCAACATGGTTATTGATACTATATTCATCTGATAGATCAAATTATCAAGTTCCGGAAGGTAAGTAAAGCCAACCAACAAACCTTAACGTCAATAATATAGCCGAAAACGTAATTATATGACTTAACTCACCCGCCCATGGTCCAAAACGCTCTGACAGAGACTTCACTTCCGTAGGAAGGAAGAAAGGCATCAAATACGACGATATTAGTTCCAGTGGGGTCCATAACATATCCAGCAAAGATAGAAAAAGCACTACAGCTCCGAATATCGCTAATAAAATAACTAATGACATGGCTAACTTCGTAAATGCACTTAAACGTCAAAGTAAAAATTAAAAAGAAAATAATTTGGTCTTTTGCATAAATGCAGCTAAAATTTTCTTTCGAAATTTCGAAATTGGAATGTTTTAGGAGAGAGTGTTTATAAAAATCGCGATCGACCGCGTCGTACGAGCATCACGGATCGATGCGTACTGAATGAACGAATGGAAATGGATGGGTTTCATCGGTCTTTTTATATACAAGCGCCTGTGGATAAACTAAAGTTTATTAGATATGTGACTGATTACGTGCTATCTAGAAAATGATTTAGAGTTACGTTTTCCATAGTAAGCCTTAACTATCGGTTGTTTCTGTTAGAAGTATTCTGCTACTTGTACTTAGACAATAATAGATATCCGTTCTGTAGTTTAGCCATGAAGACGTACCAGGCAGATAGAGAGACAGTATAGAGCAGACTGACATTCACGAGTATAATAAATACTAAAGATAATTTTGACTGTTCCGATCCCCTTCGATGGAAAATAGAGATATGAGAAGCAATTCTCAGGCCACCAATTCTTACATTTCTTACAATTCTTACATTTCGTTTCATTTGAAATATGTAAATAAGTTACGGATTTCGAAGGGATCTGAGTTATTTGGTAGTATCTCTAGTGTGACTTCATCTCTACCGTCGCGAGATTAAGCCAACAGGATATCCGCTTTAAGGGTATTTTTTCTAAATAAAGGCCTTCCTTTCGGATAGACAAAGAGTTAAGAATTTTTTCGGGTTTCCAGCATCCACTTTAACTGATATAATTTATTTATTTATGACACCCACAAAAGTAGTTAGTTATCTATGTCCCTACGCTTTTAACTTTTAAGTTTCTTTTTAAAATTTTGTTAATTATCAAATGTCACATACGTCATGTTGAGTTTGCCCCATGAATGGGGTCAACGCAAATTTTTAACAATAAACGCTGTTAGAAATTTAAAGTTGCCCCATTATTTTTGTACGGAATCTTGAATAAAGTAAAAAAAAGTCACGCGTAATCGATTAATCTAGAAGTACTTAATCAAAATATGTTGCACAAAGTTTACATCATTACATGTCGCGCTTTCAGAATTAAAGCGACCCATTTCTGAATAATACACGTCCCAAAATTTCACCTTAATTAAAAGACATAGGGTTTAATTTTGGGAAATGTCATATTCAGAATTGAGTCGCTTTAATTCTAAAGGTGCGATGTATCAAAGTTTGTACCCAAAGGGCACCGTAATGTTAATACTTAAGATTGGTTACTGAGCTGATTGATACTGATATATGTTCCTGATACTGAGATGACACAGCTGTATGTACTGGATGATTTTTACTGACGTACTAATTTAATAATACACTCAATAAAATTAAATTTAAAATGCTATATAATGAATGACAACACAAAGAAAAATTAGGGTAATGGCAGGGTTCGAACCTGCAACATCACATTACCGGTAAATATTAATGCAAAAAATGTTAAATTTATTTAACATTTATTTATTTGTTATTTTATGTTAAATTTGAATGTAAAAAAAATATACAAAAAGAAAAATCGAAAAAAATTTAAAAATAAATAATTTCGATTACAATAATACACTCAATAGATCGATCAGTTTAAATAAAACGTTTAAGAGCAGTGGACCCAGGCCCAAAAAGCGCTCCTCATACAAACGGCGATAATGTTACCCACCCTCTGAACCTAAACCTTAACCTATAGCCATGATTTTTTGGTATGTTATCATTATGCCTTGCAACTAGGTTTGTTTTGTATGTTTTTTTTTTTAATAGTCGTCATAGATTTGACAATATTTGCATTTTAGGAATTTCATGCAAAACAAAAAAGGGTCAATATTTTTAAGAAAATTTGAGGATATTTAAAATATCAAACATACAAACCTAGTTCTAGGGCATAATCACAACATCCAAAAAAATCATGGCTATAGATTAAGGTTTAGAGGGTGAAAAACATTATCGCCGTTTGTATGGAGAGCGCTGAGTTCACACTCCTCTTAATTATATACACAAACTAGCTTCTGCCCGCGGCTTCGCCCGCGTGGCCTACAGAAAACAAATGATATCTAAATCCGAAAACCCCGAAACATCGTTATTTATTTATGATGAGCAGCTGCAATTCTAATTTTCAAGTTTATTTTTATTATTATTATTATAAGCTCACGCCTGTTTCCCTTTGGGGTAGGCAGAGACCACAGAACGTCATTTGCCCTGGTCTTGGCATATTCCCTCGCTCCCTCCACACACATTCCTCTCTCCATGCATGCTCGGCGGATCCGTGTACGTCTGGTTTGACCTGTTTTCAGGACATCACAAATTTGGTTGACAAAAGTACGTCGAGGCCGCCCTCGACCAACTCGCCCAGTCACATCACCTTCATAAATTTGCTAACATAATTGCCTTTCATCCATTCGTTCAACATGCCCAAACCAACGTTACATTCGTTTCTCTATTCTAGTCACTACATCTTCTTTCAGACCTCACCTCTCTCTTAAAACACTATTTCTCATTCTCTCAGTCAACTGGATCCCACTCATACTACGCAGAGAACGCATCTCTACGGCATTTATTCTACTCCTATGCTTCTTCTCGCAAACCCAGCTTTCACTTCCATACATCGACGTCGAAACTAACACAGCATCGTGAACAGCCGAACGTCGTAAAAAGCACGTTTGGCTGTTCACGTTGCTGGATGCGACATTCTGGCTGCTCACAAAAGCACGCAGAGCTCCCAATTTCCCGCTTTCACTCTCCTTTCAATGTTTTCATCGTGCTTTCCATCCCTAGTAAACATACTACCTAGTGCACAAATTCTTTCACTTGTTCAACTCTTTCATTACCAATCTTTATTACACATTCAGAAATCTCTTCATTCTTCTCTTACACCATTACTTTCGTTTTTGTAACATTAACTGTTATCCCTTAAAATCTTCCAAGTTTATATCTTCGAAAAAGCCTCCATACCTTCATACAAAGTTTTAACCCCGTTTCTCTCGTTTTAATTGTGAAAATCCAAATACCCTTAAACACGGCGGTATTCATTTATGCTCAATAGTTCTAATTTTCAAGTTTCTACCTTTAAAAAACGCCGATACCTCCATACAAACTCCCCCCTCCCCGTGTTACACCTTCAAATTAAAAATCTAAAATCTCTGAAATATCTCATTATTTATTTATAACTATCTCCTGCCCGCGGCTTCGCCCGCGTGGCCTACAGAAAACAAATGTGTTTTTTTTTAGAATCAAAAAACTTGCTCCCACTCCCTCTCATATGTTCACCGCCCGTTTTGCCCCCTTCCAATGTAAAAATCCAAACAAACAATCATTTTGAAGTTCTTATTTTTGAATTAACCGATACCTCCCCGCCATACAAAGTTTCACCCCCGTTTCCCATCTCTAAAATTCTATAGTCATAAAACCCTGAAACACGTAATTATTTATTTATGATAAGTAGCTGTATTTCAAAATTACAAGCTCCTATTAAAAAAAATCCAAACGTCCTTACAAACTTTCACCCCCGCTTCTCCCCCTTTAAATATAAAAATGCAAAAATCCTGCAATACGTTATAATACCAATAAGCTATTTATGATCAGTAGTTCTAATTCAAATTTTCATGTTTATAACTTCAATCAACAAAGACTTTCATACAAAGTTCAACCCCCACCTCCCGTTTTCCCCCTAAAGGTAAAAAATACCAAAAATGGTTTCTTAGCGGATGCCTACGTTGTAAAATAAACCTATTTTCCAAATTTCAGCTTTCTTGATTGAATAGTTTCGGTTGGACGATGATCGCAAATCAGTCAGGACATGTTTGCGCGTGGCAGACAGACAGACAGACGGAAAGACGGGTGGCAATAGAGGCTTAGTAATAACACAGCGGATGGTAGGACCTTGTGCAAGGTCCGTCCGGATCGCTACCACCATCTTGCTCACTAATCTTGCCGCTAAGCAGCAGTGGTTGCACTGCTGTGTTCCGTCGTGGAGAGCAAGACAGCCGGTGTAATTACTGGCACAAGAGGTATTCCATCTTAGCCCTCTGGGTTGGCAACGCATCTGCAATCTCTTGGGTGTTGCGGGTGTCTATAGGCGGTGGTGATCACTTACCATCACGTGACCCACTTGCTTGTTTTCCTTCCGACTTCATAAAAAAAAACATTACCACGTACGTTATTATTACTTCAATACAAAAAAATTGTGAACGAACAACTCAAATACAAAATTTCATCCCCCTTTTCACCCCCTTAAAGGTTGTAATTCCAATAACACCCGATATACACGTCGCGTTATAAGCCTAAATAAGAAATATAGTGATTTTTGCTGTGAAAACGAAGGCCTTTCCATACACAACTTTATCCCCCTTTTCACCCCTTCAGGGGTGGAATTATCAAAAACACTGAGACCCGTATAAATTAATTTTTTTACGTCAGCCTAACAACAAAATTTCAAGATCCTAACTTCTAAACTGACGGACTTTCATACAAACTTTCATCCCCCAGTTTACCCTCTTAGAGGTGTTATTTCCAAAAATCCTTTCTTAGTGGATGCCTACACTATGTAAGGTATCTATGTACAAAATTTCAAGTCTCTAGGTCCAGCGGTTTGGGCTGTGCGCTGATATATCAGTCAGTCAGTCAGTCAGTCAGTCAGTCAGTCAGTCAGTCAGTCAGGACTTTGAATTTTATATATATAGATGCAAGGATATTATGTGTCAAAGTAAAACATGCAATGTACAATTATCTATATATTTATTTATTTCATAAATACAAAAAATATTCTTCAAAGTTTAATTAATAGCATCATTAAACCACAATTTGGCTTGTTTTGATGCTTGCAAAAAAGCTTCCAAGCTTGATGAGTAAATGTATCTAGTAGGAAATATTAGGTTGTTAAAAAGGTGATAGACGGACGAATAAGTTCGCATACTCATTGCTCAAGGTTATTTTATCGTCTATTACTAGCCTTGTTCGCATATTTAGGGCGACCTGCTATAGTAGCACGCTAGCGTTTATAGCGCACATAAACGCTTTGGTCCCTCTCGCACACGGATACTGGTTAGAACGGGATAAATGCTTTATGTCATCGATAAAAGCTAGCGTGCTAGACCCCCAGCTCTAGTAGCACGCTAGCGTTTATCGCACACATAAAAGCATCTGTCCCTCTAGCACACACCCACTGGTTAGAAAGGTATATTTGTTTTATGTCATCGATAAAAGCTAGCGATAAAAGATCGTCTAGCCTTAATTGCGCAAACTTACTCGTCCCTCTATTGCGTGTGTGAATCCATATGTGTGATCGCCTTTTAAGACCGTTACAGTTCCACTTCAATAATTAATTGAAAATTGGTTGGAATATCAAAATGACATCGATAAAAAAATAGAACCATTTATTTCAGGTTGCATAGGGCCATAGAAAAAAAATACCTTAAAGACTAACGTGCTTACCAATTTATAAAAAAAAAATTCTAACATTAAAATTAGCACGTTACTTAAAGACGTGTGTGTGACCTAATTTCGGGGTGTCCAGCAAGCATCCACGAAAACGACGGAAAGCGCCGAAAAGCGACTGATATGTATCGACACTATGGATAAAGATCGCCACTGACGATGTATCCATTTAGATTTGGTGTACTTTCTTTAGTGATGCCAAACTATCGAACTAGGTAATTAATTTTCCAGCTATCGATAGTCGAACTATCGGCAGTTTGGCATCACTATCCTGTTCCGGTATCATAAATTCATCACTATATCACTACCACTAAGTAAGTATGTGTGTTTCTATTTAACTAATGACTCAAGGAAGGGACCCAATGAGGATAAATTGAACTTCATGTTAGGTTCGCAGGCCTTTTAGGCCGTCACACTCTGTGCTGATCACTGGTGCTTCTTTCTTCATCAGCCGGATCCTCTTTTAGATTCTTTACTCCTCTTAGCTTGTTCTTTAAAGCCGCCAGCGATACTGAAAGGTGAAAAATGTATGTTGCTAGTAGATATTTAGTATGACACACATGAACCTGTCGGCTCAGAATAAATAATAGTACCTACTAACGTACAGAAACTTCTCTTTTATAACTGCGATTAAACTAATTCCAACTTTATTAACAAAAGTTAGTATTACTTCATACACCATGCGCCAGGCGATGCAAGTCAAAAGGAACGCGCCGCCCGCGTTCCCCCCGCTACTCCCAGCGGCACGCTAGGGTTGCGCGGCATTCGTTTTCAATTACACTAACACGGCGGTGGCGAGCGAGCGAGCGCGCGGCAACCTGACAGCCTACTGCATTAGCCTATGCCATAGGCAAGGTCGCGAGTGTACCAACAGTGCAGAGTGGAACCCCCCTGCTGTCGGTCTGGTTTCCCTGTAACAGGGTTAGTAGTCTGTAGTCGTCCCTTTGTAATAACCTGACCTGCCAAATATAAGCGTACCCCGAAATAAGGAAAGGGATGATTTGGACCAGTACGGTTGTGAGGAAGACATTATGATGCAAGTAGGAAAATGGTTTTTTTTTCTGTAATTAAGTTTCAGTGCACCAGCTCGCTCGATCCTTCTCGACTCGCATTAACTCGCTACGTCAGTAGTACGTCTCGCATAATACTTACAGCATGTTTCTACTTTAATTTTAAGATTTATAGTGACCAAATTACCATGCGCGACCGATCTTTGCACTAAATAGTAGCAGCATTGTTACTCGTAGTAGGTTGAGCGATGCGAACTCGTTGCGCACAGGCGACGATAACGTCGCGCACTCGCCCTCGGGTTGCTAACCGTACTATATTATATAGTATTTTACTATATTTCGGCTCTCCGTACTATATACTGTTGAACTAATATATAGTACGCAAATATACTATATTTCGAGCACTTGTCACGTTATTAAAATATATCTAAATAATACATTGACGAATTGAAACAACATAACGTTACGGTTACGTATACCGTTGCCGTTTTTCATCTTTCCAAAAAATACTATATTTTTTGAAGAGTACTAAGTAAATATTTTCTTAGCTTATTTTTAAAAATACTATATTCAACTGAAAAAATGTTGGCAACCCTAACTCGCCCCGCTTTCAATTCACTCGCAACTCGCTAGTGCGTAAGGCCCTGAGGTAAGGCCCTTAGAGTCTTGTGTAGCTACCGCCTCCCCCCCCCCCACTTCCCTGCCAGCTAAATGTTTGTGGACATGTGAAAGTATTCACGGTCAGAATATCAGACAACTACGAAACCCTACACTGCGCGTGGCCCGACACGAACTTGGCCGGTTTTTTATAAAGAATCAACTGTTGAATTTCATCCGAGCACTACAACCGAATCTCGTCAACTTCGACAACACCCAATGTGCCGTGTGTTGTGTACATAGCGTTGGCATACAACCAACATACAACTCTTTATGTGCTGTCGGTAGAGCTGACCTTCACGGCGGTTAGTTGACATAGGTCAACTATGACTTTGTCGCTCTTTATTTTAATATGTTATTTTCCAATGTACCTACTTTAAAGCCCATACGCTTGGAATAATTAGGTAAGTATTACATTACAATATACTAGTGGACGCCCGCTACTTCGTTCGCGTAGAGCTAGTAGCCTATGCCCATCAGGGATAGTGTAGCTTTCTATCTGTGAAAGAATTTTTGAAATCGGTTCTGTAGTTCCAGAGATTACCCCCTACATACAGTCAAGGAATTTAATTCCCTATCCATTTCGTTGAAATGTCGTCTGACATTCGCAATGCATTAAGGTCGATATGTCAAACTAACGTCTTGCTCTATAGCTCTTATGGTGACAGTTTGCTATATGCTATTGAACCTTAGGTGGGTTGGAAATTAAATTCCTTGACTGTACAAACAAACAAAAAACAAACAAACAAACTTTTCCTCTTTATTATATTAGTGTAGATAGATTATAAGAAGCTCACGCCGGTTTCTCTCTTAAATTCTCTAAATGTCAGTGAAAACCGTATGAAAATCCGTTGCGTGGTTTAGAAGGAGTTAGCGGCCGAAGATGTGAGGACTAAGGGTGGAACAAGAGGGAGGGTCATTCCACCCCCCCCCCCCTTCCACTGGGCTGGGTCCAGGTAGACTACTTTCGATATTCTAATCTCAACGATGACCTCTTGATGATACATATAGCGGCGTTGTTTTATACTATGTAATATCTACATCTACACTAATATAATAAAGAGAAAAACTTTGTTTGTTTGTTAGTTTGTTTTTTTGTTAGTTTGTTTGTATGTAGGGGGTAATCTCTGGAACTACTGAACCGATTTCAAAAATTCTTTCACAGCTGGAAAGCTACACTATTCCTGACGGACATAGGCTAATAATTTTACGTGAACGAAGTCGCGCGCGTCCGCTAGTTAATTATAATAAGGAAAGGAAGATAGAAAAGAACATACAGCACGGGACAAAGAGATGTAGAAGTCAGGAAGAGAGGCCTTAGCCCAGCAATAGGAAACCCATAGCTAACAAAAAAAGGGAGGAAGACGCAAACGCAACCGAAAAAAATATTGCCCCAAATTTTGCTAGTATGGAAAATTTCGCCAAAATCCAAAAACTACTCTTTCTGAAGAAAAACGCTTACAGTTCCCATGATTTGAATTATCTACAAAGTTAAGCAGTCTTAATAATACATACCACCCTGCAGAATGCTGCTTTGAGACCTGTTACTAGTGCACATATAAATTAATTCAACGATGGAAATCGCAACCAAAACTAACAATACACCAATAATAATAACTGCAAACATTGCGCTCAAGTATTTAGTAAATTGCGTAGAGAAAAAGGTAAGTTTAACTGTATTTTGCACGTCGTTATACGTCTCAAGACAAGCCAAGAATGTCAACTGAACGTATAATATTATATACTTTGTGTCTGAACTAAACTTGCTAAAATTTAACCATAGGTATCTAAGTACCTGAAGCACACTTGAATAACCTTTGTCTTTGTCGTTTAGATGTGTTTTGACAGTGTTTGGTGTTTCAAATTACGTGCCATTTTTAGACAATAAATATAAATCCTAAGCAATCCGCAGCTGTAGGTACATTAGGGGAAAAAAATCACGTACCACCTTAGAACCCTATCGCAGTGACGCGACGCGTTAAACGCCAAGCTATGTCATACAAATGTCATGCGTATGTCTCGTCGACTAGGTTCTACGGTGGTACGTGTTTCAATTTCCTTGACTGTACGTAGGGGCCGCGGAAAAAAGTCATAGACGTCATTCATAGGTATATCTATAGACTGTATGCGTGCATACAGTTTCTTAATACCTATATGTATATAATTCTTCTGTACGTGTGTTTCTTACCAAACTCCTCCTAAACGGCCGGATCGATTTGGATGAAATTTTGTGTCCAAATAAATTTAAATGACAATTACAACACAACGAAAAATTAGGGTAAACTGGAACATCAGCATTCCGTGCCTTGTTTTTGCCAGTTTCGCCACATTACCAACTACCATATATTTTGTGTGAATAAATCAACGGGTTCCTGGACGGTTTGAAAGCACAATTGGACCCAGTAGGTGGCGCTACAAACATTGCAGGTGCGGCTACTTTTCCAGGCAGGACGACGTCTGCCAGGTCCGCTAGTTATATATTTTAATGTAGGTATAGTTTACGAATAACATTGTTATTCGTTCATAGTTAAGGAAATATGAATAGGCCGACCGTTGAATAATAAAAACCGGCCGAGTGCGTGTCGGGCCATGCGCAGTGTAGGTTCCGTAGTTGGCTGATTACTCATAAACTTGTGAAGCCTACTTAGCTGTGATAGTTTTCCTTCTATTTCGTTATATATTCTACTACAATGTTTTTTTTCACATAACCAAAAACATCCATTTAGCTTTCAGGGGGCAGTGTTTTGTTAAACAGTTTTTTGTAAAAAATATTATTGAAGATAAGAGTCTAAAGAGGACCCAGAAATTCTGAGGCTGTGGAGACCTGGACCCAGCACAGTCGTGACCCCTGTGACGCCCCCCCCCCCCTGGATCCGCCCTTGCGGGATGGGGAGACTTTCGCCAGCGATGTGTGATTTGGGTTGAACAGAGTCCCAGCGACATTGAAATGTATGTCATCGTTCATCATTCCCTGTCCTCAATGTCATCTATCTTAGTGATGACATGTTATGGCTTCGGCTTTCATCATGAAAAAAGGTTTATTACATACAACATGGCTGTATGGTGTTAGTACTTTTGCCTACCTTTAATGAGGCAAAAAAACACTCAACGTCAAGTCAAGTCAAGGTCACTCGAAACGTCACATCACGTCAGTCGTCAACTTTGTTTCTTGTTTTTGTTCCTGTTCATTGTGCGTTATTTAAAGTAGCATTAAAAATGGAAAAGGAACTAGACCGAGTTATCGAAGAGATAATATCAACGCCTAACGTCAACGGATGCTTAGTCGCGGATCATCAAGGGCTGTGCTTGGCATCTAAAGGCTCGGCACACGTCGACTCTGCTGGCATTATCGTCGCTATTTCAGAGCAGGCATGTAAAATTCAACCGAACCTCAAGCCGCCTACTGTCTGCTTGGAAACAGACACGAAGCAGTGCTTAATACAGCGACACGGCACGATAACTGGCGCTATATTTAAGCAGAAGTCTTAGTGCGTGAGTAATTCTTTCGCTAAACGGCAGCTTTGTTGGATTTTTTCAACAGCATTAAAGATGTATTTTTATTATTTTTTATTTATTTACGGTGAAAAACAAGACTTAGAAACGACCTTTAACTTTTTAAATTAGTTGTGGAGTCCTGTTCTTGACAATAATTTTATTATGTGCTCAAACAATGAACATTTTAATTTTAAATGTTTTTTTTATTGTTTCAGGTAATGGAATATGAAGACTGACTATTAATGTTGATGTTTAATTTCCAATGTTTTAAGCTATGGTAACATCAAGGTTAGCATACTTAGAGGAAAGTTTGTGCTTCTACTATTAAAACTAACATAACTATGGCTTGTATCTTGTAGAACAATCAAAAGAAGGAATAAGTTTCATGTTGTTAATAAAGTGCAACTTATGGCTCAGGGCTGAAAGAGTATAATGTCTTTTGTAATCCTGCAAGCAAGGACACAATGTACTATTTGATTTACCATTTACATGTCTAGTAAAAAATTCTTATCAGATAAAATTGGAAATTTTGTAATCATATGCCATACTAATTCCTTAATTTAAAGTTACTTTATAATTTTATATAGCTATCCCATGTAAATTTAAATTTTCATAAAGTTTATTTCAGTTAAACATTGTTCTCATTTTGTGACCCAAATTACAATGCAAGTTGATTCAAAATCAGCATATCATTTGCAAATCTTGCCTCATAGACAACAATTAACCCATTTATTCATAAAAAGTTAACAATCTTTTTAAGCTAACAAATGTTTTGTCCCTTTCATTTGAGGGTAAAAGTCACAATGACAGATAAAGACAAAACATGTTTACTAACAAACGTTTACGAAGCGTTTATGAATAAGGGGGTTAGAGTATAGAATCCAAAACCATAAGAATTAAAGGGAAAATGTTTTAGAACCATGGTCTGTTTTGTGAAAAGAAATTTAGCATAGGCAATTTTTGGGTCAAGCATAAGCTGTCTGTAAC
Organism: Ditula angustiorana; assembly: GCA_963691745.1. Taxonomy (NCBI): domain Eukaryota; kingdom Metazoa; phylum Arthropoda; class Insecta; order Lepidoptera; family Tortricidae; genus Ditula; species Ditula angustiorana. The sequence continues at coordinate 1,684,554 of OY829473.1, forward strand.
AAAGAGTAAAACTGATACAAAAATATTAACGCTTTCCTGAACCGCTGGAACACGACTGCCTTCAGCCAGAAGGGATAGGAGAGGATTAAATAAAAGGCAGCGCTCCAATATACACACATTTATTACAGATATGCCGTCCTAACAGTAACATAGCTACACGAGAAACAACTGTGTAACTTCCTATACAATACAACCATATCTAAACAGTGTGGGACGCGGCCGTGGCGGGAACAACATACTGCTGTCACTTGATAAGAAAAAAAACCTAATCAAAAAATAATTTACATCCACAGGTGCCTTCAAACAGTTAGAAACAGTTTAAGGCACCTCTGCACTTGAGACGTACTTTCGTTAATTATTACCACCAAAGTCTGTCCGTCTGTACAATTTAAAATAACATCACGAAGAATTGATTCAATATTAAATTTACACGTGTTCTTAATCAGTATTTTAAATAAATGAATGACTTAATAGAATAAAATAAATGATAATTTATTAATATAAATAATAATTTTAAATTACAATCATAAAAAAAGGAAGCACGTAAAAAAAACTACTCGTCAGTCAGACGCGTGTTGCCATAGGAAATACGAACCTCCTGTAAGTTATAAATCTCAACAATACATGGCAACACCGCAAGCATAAACTTACAATCACAAAAATTGGCTGTGTGAGCAAAGTTTAACCTAATTTAACTATTAAAGGAAAACTAAATAAGTGAGCGGTGTTAAGTTAGCTACCAACTGAAGACCTATCGCCTATCCATTGGATAAACACTCGTTTGTCGTACCGCGATTGGTTCACACGCAAGACACAAGAAATGCAGACAGCTTATTGGCCCAAATTACTTTACACGACTCACTCACAGTTCACCGATGATTACAAACAATCGCTACCTAAAGACTAGGGTCTTAACCAAGATAATACGTCGGCCCTTTACCTAAATATAATACAAAAATATCTGCAAATACAGTAACAGTGATATTCGTTTACATCGTGTGGAACAATTCTCTAGGGGTTATACAAGTTAATGTATATCTATTTATATATTTCGTATGATATGAGCGAGCGATATTCAGCAAAGTTATCGATCAACCAATGCGATTTTTAAACAGACGTTATATTTTAACATTCATTCTGACAGATCTGGTGGAAAAAACGGGATGTTAAAACCTTTAAAAATTTGCCATCAGATTTCTAGTTCACATGCTTGCTTTCTCAACTCCGCATTGGCGACCAAGTTTCGCCTGACGCTGACGCATCCTATAAAACCAGACCTACTACTACTGCTACGAATTGCAAATGTGTTAACATTCGGCACTACGCCGTCTAATCGCCTACCCGCTAGAAACGAATCATCTGTGCTGAAGACTTGATCCTTTACTACAGTAATTTTTAGCTTAACGCATTCTAGTAACTCATATCACTTCCATAGATGATTTTTTTTTATCTTACAAGTACGGTGAAACCAACTTTAAAATATGAATTTGCAAGAAACCGCCATTTTAAGCCAGCCACCCTGGTCCGTGCTAGGGGGAAAAGAGGTTGAATTTTTTGGAATGAAATCGACTGGTAAACTACTTATTTACATACATATTAGAAGGTCTAGGTTCTGTCCGAAACAACGGGACTGCGTCCCGCACGAACCCTGAGCGGGATTTCATCGTCTTGGGTCCCAGAAACGGCACTTCCCGCGTATAACGGGACGGTTGGCAAGGCCAGTTACAAGCTTAACCACCAACTATTAACCATTCAACCATATTAACCAACCAACTAAGTGACATCCATGGAAGTGATATGAGAATTACCCATTCTCTGTCGGTATTGTTTTTGAATTTTAGCCTAGTGCAGCCTACGGCACTGGCTGAAAGTATCGAAAATGCATACATGCGACAGTGAAGGCGTTAATAGGCAAAATCTTAAAGCCACAGCTAGTATGATGTTTGAGTTAGTAAACAACTGTGAACAACATAGAATCTAACTTCAAAATATTGGAGGTCAATAAGTGAGATCTCGAAAATATATTTGGTTTTCATCGAAAAATATCGTCATCTATCTTACTTCCGCTTTTAATATCGGACCGTGCGTCGTATACCTGACATTTACCGACGATCCGAGTTATCTCTTCTTAAAATCTCACCATTTTCTTTTATAATCCTGTTGTAATGCGGTCCGAAATAGTAAAGTCATTTTAACTAACTTGTATGTCACTATTGTCACAAGGTTCCAAATTGACAAATCTTTACATTGCAAATCTATAAACCGTTTTAATTGTTTTATTTCAATGTCTACATGTCGCGAAAATATAACAAATTACAAACCCCTTTATTCATAAAAAATTAACAATATTTTTAAGCTAACAAATGTTTTGTCCCTTTCATTTGAGGCCAAACGTCACAATGACAGATAAAGACAAAACATGTTAACTAACAAACGTTTACGAAGCGTTTATGAATAAGGGGGTAAATCTTTACATTACTCGACCATACATACAAGATGTGCCTTTAGTATTTATTTATACTTCTAGTAGGTTTCTTTACAGCTAATACATAAATAGATGATTCGTTTCATAAATACATCTATAACAAATACACAGGCCGGTAACACATTGACTTTGCTGTAAATCAGAAATCAACATAGCACTATATCTAAGAGGAAATCTTTATAGAAAATTATAGTCTTCGAATTCTATAGCAAACGGAATAGTATGGAAGGCACGGGTGAGGTCTAGAAAATGAAAGCGAGACCTATTCTCAGTACAATTCGGAATGTATAGATTCCTAATTCAGGAAGTCTTTAACGCTTGAAGTCAATTGAATCCTAAAAAAAAGTTGATGCGTTTTTAAAGAAAAGTCCTCCGCCAAAAAGGCCTACACAGTACTCTATTGTCTATGGTTTAACCCTCTAAGCGCCAATGAAATTTGTCGCCTCCTATACAAAAACTATATGGCTTTTAACACTTTCAACGCCACGTCAAATGCAAGTCGTTCACACACCAAGCTTTTTTGTAAGTACCGAAGTTGAACCTTATCCGAATGCACATAGGTCCTGTTATATTGTTCGCATTGACGTATACAGGGTGTAACAGTTAGATCGGTCAGTATGGGAAAGTCTAAAACTACAAGACATTCGGAGATCTGTTCTCGGGAACTATGTCATCGATTTTAGTAACAAGAGAAACTGCATCCATACATTTAAAAAAACTTGTACTCAGCTTTGGAATCGAAGCCGGACGTATTGAAAAACAAAACTACACAATCGATATCTAAATAGCAATAGTGTTAGTTTTATTTTCAAAACGTCCGGGTTCGATTCCAGGGCTGAGTACAAGTTTTTTTTAAATGTATGGATGCAGTTTCTCGTGTTTACTAAAATCGATGACATGGTTCCTGAGAACAGATCTTATGTCTTATAGTTTCAGACTTTCCCATACTGACCGATCTAAATGTTACACCCTGTATATAGGTCATTGGCTTTAACCCTTTGAACGCTTTCATATTTGAATGAAGTGATCACTCACACGCCAAGCACTGTTAATTGATGTATCGTTTAAACCAATAAAAACAATTCATAACAGATTTCATTCATGATCAAAGCACACCTTCACTCCGACCTTTTTAGTGGTTGTTGGCGTGGTGGGCACGACGACACACGACCACTTTATAGGTTCTTGGCGTTCAAAGGGTTAAAAAGGTTAAATATCAGAATGGCTTATAAAACGTTAAGTTTTGAGGGAGGCGTATGTCCAACAGTAAACGTTTTTCAACTCATATGACGACGAAAGCTTATGTGGATCTTTTTGACATCTCCGAGGGTTTTAAATCCGCTGCAGATTGCACAGTAAGCCTCAGAAGTAGCCGTACACTTAAGAACCTTGTCGTAGTAACGTATGAAATGAGAGTTGTTTGAATTTGTCACATTACTCACAGGGACAAGGTAGTAAGATGTTCAGCTACTTCTGACTGCTGGCCGTACAAAACATTCATAAGCTACAATTAGGGTTGCCAGGTGTCCGGCTAGCCGGACATGTCCGGCTTTTTACAGTCGTGTCCGGCCAAGTCCGGGCTGTCCGGCTTTTGTTAGGGGCTTTTGGTCAACCCCGCCGCGCGGGACCAAACTCAAGCGGACACTCAACGCATAAGCATGACTCCAATGTATCAGGCTACATTAGTATTTGCGTCCGGCTTTTAGGGCAAAATGTCCGGCTAAATATGAACCTGTGTCCAGCTTTTCTATTTTTGGACCTGGCAACCCTAGATACAATGCAATATCACACCGAAAAGCCTAGTAAGTTAACAGCTCTTACATCAACGTCAACATTTTCTCTAGCTAATGACACATTATAGATACTTAAGAGGAAACCACAAGGGCCGTTTTTCCATACAAACGTCGTCCCCTGTTTCTTCTCTGGATAATGCCAGTAGAGCAATAATTTTTTTCCAAAAAATCGACGACCACTATTATGCATGTCTATGTTTTCCTTTTTTTCATAAATTAATTATTAAAAGAGATATGAACATTCCAAAACCTAAAAAATTGGCCAGATTTTCGGCTGCGTTCATACATTCAGAAAAAAAATTTTACTAGATTATTTAAAAAAAGAAAAACATAGGAACACTGCTAAAGCCTTTCTTTAATTTTTAATAAAAAAATTAGTTAAATCGGTTAAGTTTTGGAGAAGGAATCAGGGGTCTACGAATCGTTGATTTTGTGTACTTTAAATAGGTATTTTCGGTCCAAGCTGCGGCTGTCTCTATTGCGTTCTGCGGGGGGAGGCTTAATAGATGGAGGCAGCAATAGATTTTACAAATACCTATTTTTCAATTCTCTAGGCCTTGGTGTTTCGTCTTAAGTGGATAAAACACTTGCTCTTGCATCACTGACTGTATAATAAATAACGAACGTTTATACAGATTATTTTAATTAATAGAAGCGACACGCGGGCCACCTCGTCAAGTTGAATTGACTCTTCATAGAACCACATAAAAACCAACGAAGAAGTAAACATACGGGCCAATCAACTTTTTTTACACATTAATCTGTTCGCAATATTATAAGTATTATAAAAACAAATTCAATATTGGTAAAAAAAACTATTTTTTTTGCGGTGTACATTTTTACCAAGTCCTATAACAGTTTAATTTGTTAAACAATCGAATACGAGTATCTTTCTGAAAACACGAATTTATTATACAAAAGTGTGGATGAAAAAGTTGATTGGCACTATAACGGTCAAATCGCAATATTTGACATAATGTATATCATTATTCATTATTTTAATACGAATAAAATACGATATAAACATTAATAATAAGACTATTAACAGCCCTTGCTTAGTTAGTCATCCCTAAGGATCTATTTTGAAAGATGAATTTGCGAATGAAAGATGGTTGAGGCAGATTGTATTTCATCGTCATGAGAATGTCATTAGCATTGTGAAAATAAAACTTTATAAAGCGACTTTGATGTCATACGAAGTAATTCCTCTGTTAGGTAAAGCTGACTGAGGGAGTTAATCTTGTGTCACTCACGTTGGAGCCGCTAGTAATATGCCAACTGGTAATATAACAAGTGGTAATATACCAACTGGTAATACTCCCAGTGGTAATATACCAATTGGTAATATATCAACTGGTACTTTACCAACTGGTAATATACCCCGTGGTAATACATCAACAGGTATTTTACCAACTGATAATATACCCAGTGGTAATATAAAAACTGGTAATATATCAACAGGTATTTTACCAACTGGTAATATACCCAGTGGTAATATACCAACTGGTAATATATCAACAAGTATTTAAGCAAGTGTGAATATACAAAGTGGTAATTACCAACTAGTATTTTCCTGAATGGTTTTCAGTATGGGTCTACATCCTATGAAGTTTTATTTTCATAACGGGGCTTACACAGAACTGGGGCCTAAATAACAATAAAACATATTGCCAGCTTGAGTTGACATGGCCAGTGTTCTATGCCCGCCGACAATATTATACGTGTCAAATTTTTACAACAAAATTAATTTGAGTGAAATCTAAATTGCAACAAAATTAATTCTACCTCACAGCGGAACTCTGAGGCTTAGTACAGTACAGTCAAAGACAATCTTAACTGCTCATTAAAGACGTTACCGAGAGAATTTGTTTAGGTTCAAAAGGGATAGATATATACAAACTTCATAGTGTATTAGTGTACAATATATTCCTGTCTTTAAAAAAACGCACTTTCTCTCAGTTCTGTCTTTAATAGACACTTATCTTTGACAAAATCTGAGTGACCGAGCAACACAGAAAACTAATAGCGCAAAAAAATTAAGCTATAGTTTTTATTGAATGAATTCCATGATAGCTCTTATAATTTCGCAAATGTTCGATACGATACGAGTATGTTAGCCGAATTGTAACAACTCTATTTGGTCCGTCAAAAATTATTGCGAACTTTATTGAAATTTAATACAATTTCTCATTTAATTTCGTCTGAGTACCAGAATACTATACTGAACGCAGACTTGCGGCAGACAGTGCAAGTAAAACGGCGCATCACACACTTGCACATTTTATGAGTGACGTCATAAAGATGTAGAGATGTGCGTTATGTTCAGTAACGCATGGTTATCGATATCGATGGATTTTAAGTGGGCCATTTAAATGTGAAAAATTAAAGTGGACTTCGATGTAATAGTGTAATTAGTGTAGTAATTTTTATGATCAGTGCACTTTTATTAGAATGTTTGTACATTGCACTTTACCGACAGTAGAGTCAAATTGCGCGTGCACATGGTACATTGATTTATGGCACTTTCTGCCGCGAGTCATTGCGTTTACTATAGAAGCGATACTTCACTTCAGCGCGTTATGCAACTCGCAATTAAACCTGGCCTGGAAAAAAGGTTCCATCTAACATTTTCACGTATTTTTTTTATGTCTTATGCAGACTCTTTAGTTTTAAACCTGCAGCTTCTTTGCAGTTGAAAACTTTTTATCTCAGGCCGCGATAAGTCAAGCTCACGCCGTTGGTGCCACCGTTTGTACACGAGTCTCTCGTCCAATAGCCAACGGCGACGTACAAATACGTAAATCGGATTGGTCCAATCAGGTGGACTTGTCAGATGAACGCATTAGTCTTTGGAAGTTGGTAAGGAGGCCAGGTTTTTGGCAATTTCTAACCACGATTGTGTAGCCCGTCTCGCTCTAGTGTTAGAAATGAAAGCGAGACAACAATCCCATTACGTTCAAGTCGCGTCGATGCCATGAACGACGAGCCTTAGTACGATTGTCTAACAAAACATCGTTGTGCTCAACAATACGTCAGCGAATGTCAGCGATGAACACTATAGCCGTACACAGAAGCGAAGGCGAGCGAGCGAGACTGAGCACCAGCGCTGAGTCGATCGCAACGATGTTACATTAGAGAATCTCACGGAATCCCACCCCTGAAGTAAGTACGATAATACAGCACGTCAGTTACAAACACACTTAATTAGCTATACTACTAAAGTAATTTTATTCTATTAGTTTATACATTACTGTAATTCAATAGCAACTCTCCTATCGTATAAGATTTCCCTATATATTTACTCTAATATTTATATTATGACAAAGTTTACGTCATATCGAATACATACAATAAATATTGTAACATGTTTGTAAACAATCTCATCTATGTTTTATATTGTTTATCTACAAGCGATAGTAGGGAAGGCGACAATCGACAATGACACATTTGGTTTTAACCAGTTGAACACCTACGTGACTTAAGTGCACGCTCACAGCACGGGTGGGCGAGGTTTTGGCGCAATAAGTATGGTGCCTGCTTACCCGTGTGCGCGCGCCATGAATAGCAAAACCAATTAGCATGCTGCGTGCTAGGCATGGGTAAAAAAAATCGACGATATCAGTTTCGATATAGGAATATTATTCAAATTTCAAATATTTAGGATTAAAGTGAAACATAAAATTAAACTTTTAGGCAGATTATAATTAAATCTGGCCAGACGGCGTGACTTTTTATAATTTAAAGTAGTGTTTAGCAATCTTTCTTGTAATCGTAGGTATTGGAAGTGTCGATATATTTTGATAGTGTCGATATTTTTTACAATTTGTCCATCCCTAACGCGCGTACATCAAGCAAGACTTCAGCTTGAAGCTAACCGAACAGTGTGAGAGTAGCCTTAGAGAGAGGCCTTAGCTAGCAACAAATCTCAGCGGAAAAACGGCGGAAATTCACTCACGTAATTTCACGCCATCCAAGCACTGCTTGAAATTCGTCGTGCAATGTACGCCACGTCGTGATTTGATGAGAATAGCATTTAACGGGTTAAAATTCAACATTTTGCCTACTGGCAACCTTCCCCGAATTTTTCATTTTGGCAACACCTTGTTGGAGGACAGTGTTCTGGCAACCCCAAAATGTCATGGGCTATTGGAAAGTTTGCATTGTAAATAACCTAAGAAAATACGTACAGCGCTCTTTTTAACAACTCAAGAGGCCATAATGGACATTAAAAAGATTACAAACTTAGCTTGGTAACATAGTATTAAAATTAAGGGACTTTTAATAAACCTGCGATCTCAAGCAACTTTGAAATGTATACTCTAACACGAACCCAATAAGGACGATTTATGATTTTAAAACGTAGCCTACCGCAAATTAAGAAAATGAACACATTTATAGGTGTGGCTGTTAATTACACGACTAATAAATCATCGTTGTAAATACTTAATCACTTACATTCCAATCTGATCTTATATCATACTGTGGAGTTTGGGATGACAGTTATAACCTTGAATTGTATAGCAAATTAAGTGTCTTTAATGCAGCTTGAGATCACAGAAATATCAGAGCGAGCATGCAAGCCAAGGCTTTCATTTGAATGGTACACGAATGAAGGAACCCGACTTCCCAAGCAATCCTGACATAAAACCTAAGGGATGTTTGTGTATCTAAAGAAAACTAATCCTCAAGCAAAGAAAGAATGTCTTAACTATCACGGGCGCAGCTTGAGATCGCATTCAACGGTCCGCTCTATCAGACTACAACCGAGACTGATACCGCACTTCAGCAGGAAATTTCTTGCGTCAGTAGAGATGACGCTACGTTCGAGATATACCAAAAAGGAACTGCCATCACTAGCATTCATCACTTTCGCACACGTTTATTGGATAGAAAAGGATATATTATACTTATGTCGCGACAAGCGTTTGCGTGTCTGCCTCAGGTCCCTTCAAAAGCTGTAATTTTTGGACATATCTCGAATGTGACTCCATCCGCGGTATAAATCTCGAGTGTAGTGTTTAAAAGTGGGCCAGAAGTACCAGGGTAGCATAGCAGGCGAGGCTATCATTTGACGGGCGCGCCGGTGAAGGAGACCGGCTGCTCGTTGGTGACGAGGCCGGCGCGCGGCGCGGCGCTCACGCCCGCTTCGATGTTGGCCGCCGATGTTCGCATCTCGTCCGCTGACGCCCTGGTAGGAAAATGTCGCGATTAATATTATATTCTGGCTGGAATCACAATTGCACTAAAGCATCAAAAAAAATTTATAAATAAAAACAACGACAAAAGATCCAAGATGCTTTTAAGTAAAATCTAGGTGCAGTACGATTATTTCAAGAAGCTACTTCAGCTGCCATCGATTAAGGTGTTGAAAATAAAATTAAACGAAGTACATTGCTGGCTTTAGACAGAATGTTAAGCATCACATGATGGTCCAAAGAAGCAATGTACATCAAAATCGATCATAGTCGACAAATACCGCGATCAGAGCTTTAGCTGTATGCAAAGGTAAACGAAAGGCGAAAGGCTCGCGCAAATGGTCGACATTGTTGACAGCATTAGAAAATGGCGTCACGTTACAGTAACTATTTATGTATCCCTTTCTAACCACTTAGCGTGAGCAAGAGGGACGGATAATTTATGTCCGCAATACATGAATAGGTTTATAAACAAATGCTTGTAAAGGAATAAATACTTTTACAAATATTCGAAAAGTTGAACATACTTAGATGTCTTTGCATTACACTAAGTTTTTTTTACGTGGAATTTTTGTAGACTATTTTTCGTGTGGTTAAAAAAAAAGACGTTTGCCTTTTCTGGTATTTTGTGTAAAAAACATGCCATTTTGTGTGAAAAAGAATTCAACTTAAAAAAAGCTTAGGAGTCGTCCATAAATTACGTCTCACGAGATTTAACATTTCATGACCCCCCCCCCCCCCTCCGCCTTCGTCACGCTTTTTCAAAACTCTTTGACTCGGGCTGTCACGTTTGACGTACATGAGCGTGACGTCATTTATAGATGACCCGTTATTGCAGGTACAGGTCAAATCTGACAAGTAACAGATTGAGGGACGAGAGGAATCCTGTCAAGAGCAGTTTATTAAAGTGCTGTGGTTACCAACTAATAACTTAAAAAATAAAATACAAAAATAATCAATTCGAAAAAATTTCAACTACGCATTTAAACAATCTCAACTAATTCGTCGTTTTCATTTCAATGTCACTATTAATTTCCATTTTCCGTTAATTTATTAATGTTTTCTTTAAACATTATACAGATCACCTCAGAGCGTTAAGAGTGGAATAGTCGCCATCTCTTTCATGCTCCGGTGAGTGAAAGAGAAGCGATCATTTCAGTCCGCGCGACATATGGCGGTAAGTTTATCATCACTTCGATAAAAACACAACCGATATATATACAACAGAGTTAACATAAACATAATTAAAAACTAAAACAAAGAACACAAAATTGCACATAAAAAATAGCACATGCGTTAAAAAACAAGTCGGTCCTTCGAACCGGATACAGCGTAAAACTAATGTTAATTAAGGTAGCCTGTTATTAACTAGCATTAAACACGGCGCGTTTCAGCATGCTTTGTGCTAACTACATATTACCGGGTCACATCACTATTAGGAAGATCTATATTTCGTTTCTAGTTTAGGTACAGTAAACAGCAGGTATACACACTGAAAAGAGGTTAAAAAACTACACACGACTCTATTTTCAAGAGAAGAAGTGCTTGTTTAGGTATCTTCGAGTGTTTAGCTGACTCTGCTGCTGACTGAACAACGAAACTGTGCCAATGAAATATAGACCTTTATATTATAAAAAATAACCCTTATCCTTTGGACGAATATTTGTCACATACTACATTACAAAGAAACATTAAATATGAAACATTTTCAAAGCAAGTTTCGATATTACTCTTTATATTACTATTGGTCCATTTGATTAAAGGTTAACTAGTGAAAATCAGTTAGTGTGAGGCATAGCTTTATTTATTACGCGGCTCCCCTTCACTACATACAAGCTGTTAGAAATGGGCCAATAAGGATAGCTGTTTTAACCTTTGTAACTGGGTAAGGTTAGCTCAGCTGCTCAGCTGCTCCCTTACTGGCCCACGTCAAAACCCTAGCGCACGCTAAGTTGAGGCCTTTTAACAGCCCAACTGAAGCCCTATTCGAGGATTGCCTCGTTTCTAATTTGTATAATGCACGAAGACGCGCTCAACTTTTCCCGCTTAATGTGTCTTAAAAGCATTCAGTGACGACGACGCTTATAAGCGCCTCGGTCATCTAAACGCACACATGAGTCTACGGCGAAAGTTCGCAAAAGAATGCCGGCAATAAAGGACTAGAGAATTTACAGATTCAGACGTCACTTTCTGGAGGTCCATATCAACAAACTGGAACAGTTTACCTTGAAACCAAAACCAAAACAAAATTACTTTACTTTAAATATATGTATCGCACTAATGCAGTTGTTATGCACGTGCACAGCACTGGTTTCTCGAAGAAGCAAGGCAACTTGTTACAGTTTGTTAAAGGTGTGGAGTGCGTCTTCGTGAATCGAATCGTTTCTAGCTAGGTAAGGTCAGCCGAGCCTCCCTCCCGTTCAGCCCCACCTCGACCGCTGGCCCGTTTAGTTGGGGCGCCACACATCGGGGTCCTCCATGAGGGTGGCGTGTTGGTCCTGCGGCAGCGGGCCGGGCGGCGTGGCGCCCCCCGCCGCCATCGCGGCCATGTCGTCGCGAGTGCCCCTGCCGACCGGAGGCAAGGGAGCGTCGCCGCATTAGCCAGGACACGCGTGCTCATCAGACGTCAGGATTTGTCGTGATGCGTGTCAATTTAAAGGGGCTTGTCAGGAGGTCAGAGTCAAAGTATTTTTATTTAGGTTTGGCTTACAAGAAGCACATATCTATGAGTGTCAGAATGCGTCGCGTCACTGGTAAACTTGAATCGTCAGGGGTATTGGCTCAAACATCACGATAATGTCGTAATTGTGTCGGCAAATGTGGAAACGCTCCAAGATTGGCGACCTTACCCTACGACAAATGGAGCGGCCGAAAGAAACGTTAAATTATAACACGGGCGCCAGACACAAAAATTTGACTGTGCGATCAATTAATTGAACACTTTACAACACAAGTCAGTTTATCACCACCTGCCAACTATCCTTTGTAAATACTTTGAACGCTTTGATGCACAATAATGCTTCTATCGCTGTGCACAAGGACCGGCGCATATTTCGGCAAATAATGTAAATAGGTGCTAACTGGTTAATAACTCATCATAATTCCAATGTAATTAAAGTTCCGAATGCATTGTTTAACATAACTGTTTTTAGCCACAATGGATTTTTTTCCTGAAATCGTGAAATCTTTTTAGGATTTATAATAGGTCGTCGTATGGAACATAAAGGTTAGATTAGGTTTGTTTTATACCGTTTTTAAAAAATGTAATCTAATGAAACAGTTATTAAAAATCGACGCGTAACGGTAGTGTGCAAACGGGTGTTCAAAATACCCATGCTGCACTACGTCTTCCTAACTTTACTACAGTAAATACCTACCTATAGGTAGGTAGGTGTCTGAAAATGTCTGGCGCTTCTATTTCGCTCCATTGACGTAGGCTAGGACCACCACTAGTGAGAACCATAGACTTGGAAGATATTAACGACGTATTTTTTGTTCCTAAACCGTTAAAGGACAAGTCGAGAAGTCTAACGACAACTACAAAAACCTAGCCGAAGCCGACATTAGGCATCCTCTTAATTTAGGACAATGAGGTCAATGCCGGTACGACACACCTCGTTCAGATTTGTCCAGGATTTAGAATAGAACCATTTATTTCAGGCTGCATAGGCCCATAGAAAAAATACCTTAAAGCCTAACATACATAATTATAAAACAAAACATTAAAATTAGCACGTTACTTCGGCGACGTGTGACCTAGTATCGGGGTGTCAGGCAACCGTCCGCGAAAACGACGGAAAGCGACTCCCTTCGGCCAGAATTTGTTAGCCTTCCGACTAACGGCGATCGCACTCGCCGATGCCAACAAAAAAATCATCCAACCTAGAGGTATTAAATACAAGGAATTTCCAACGGATTTAATACTAAGCCACGATCCGAGGTCACGATGTTTACCTTTTTTATCAGACGACATTAACAATAACCAAAAATAGATCCACAAAAACGCCTTGTTAACAAAAGATTTGAAGGAAGTAGCCATAATGGCTAATAGCGCGTGTCCAATAAAATGGCACCGGACACAAGCGACGAGAACGATAAAGCCCACCTACTGGTCAGTTGTCAAAAATATACACCGAATTGGTACACTATTAATGTCAGGGTCCTATTTCACTAAGCAGGGCATACAGAGCTAACTCCAGGGCTAGTGGAAAAGAGGGGTCTCGCTAAGTCGACAAGTTTTTATATCACCGAACATAGCGCTATTATGCACTCAGCGCTCAACATACAAACGGCGATAACGTTTTCCACCCTCTAAACCTTAACCTATATCCATGTATTTTTGTATGTTGTCATTATACCTCAGAACTAGGTTTGAAAGTTTTGATTTTTTTTTATAGTCTTTATAGTTTAAAAAACATTTACGCTTTTTTGTTTGGTATGAAACTCCTAAAATGAAAATATTGTGAAATATATGAAGAAAATTTTACAAATCAAAACATAAAGACCAATAATAATGTTTCCGAGAACATTCCTCCCTTTTTGAGAACCTTCTACAACTTAAGCATGTGGTAGGACCTTGTGGATGGTCCGTCCGGACTGCTACCACCATCTTGTTCGCTAATTCAGTTTCCTAAAGTCCTTGAAGTTCTCCGACCCGGTATAGTTTAAAGTTATTAAAACCAGCTGTAGGGCCATAGGCAGTTATTTCCATAATGATATGATATGCCAATGGGAGCAAGAAAATCATGATATTTATTGTAAAAAGGTTTTACAGAGGGTTTAAACTCTTGTCGGGCTAAACATTATATTAGATTAGTACAGCATAATTTAGCATTAGTAAAATAACCAAGTCTATAGTTCTCTTACAAACCACACAGTGTTAATTACTTAATGTTAAAAAACAATTATCAAACTATTATCATAACTAGGGTTGCCACCTTTACTCTAAAATAGAGTATTGTCCTCTTTTTCATGTAGGCGTACTTTATAATCTACGACGCCAATAAAGTACGCTAAAATACTCTATGTACGTAAAACTGATTGTTAATGGCTCGTTACGGACAAATAATGGAAAAATTAATAAATACTCTTTTTTTTATGATGTACGTACTCTATTTTTGTTCTACCAAAATGAAAAAATACTTTATTCGCCCTAAAAAAGGTGGCAACCCTAATTATAACCCACAATTGTTAGTTGACAAACGAGACAATGTTAATAACACACCCGGAGTTAATATGTTCCAGTTAAGATTAAAACAAAAAGTCAGAAGGTCCTTACTTTGCGATTACTGGACCTTATTTTATTTATAAATTAAAGTAGAGAATTCAACATTCTGCTGTTGTTTATAGAATTCTATCTGTCACCAAAACCGCGAAACCAGAAACCATGCATCATTATGCGTGGTTTCTTTTGGTATCTTGGACTCCTTAGTCCAAGATAGTACTTTATCCGTTCCGTACCAGTGGCCCTAACATGACAAGCCAAATTTAGTTTATCTCTATCTGCGTCCCTTTCTTATGACACTAGCTAGACAGAGACACAGGGAGGGGTTAAACTAAACCTGGGCTGTCATGTTAGGGCCGCAGTAGTATCAGTTATTGTCACAATTACGTCTCGAACGTGTTAGCGGTAACTTCTCGATTACTATGGAAATATCAATGTTGTTGTAATGCATGGATATACAGTGTCATACTGTCGGTCCGACAGACTGACAGCACGAGCGATTGTCGATTTATTGTACTTTTTAGGCCATTTTTTAAACGCTGACTAAAACTCCATTGTTTATAGGTCAGTGGGAAATAATATTGCTATCAATCCTGTCAAGATAGATGAAGAAGCCACTCACTTCTTTCCTAGCGCCATCATGCCGTATATGACGCCGGTGGCGAAGATCAGCCCGGAGCCGAACCAGGTGCTGAGGCTTAGGAAGCACAGGAAAAATGGCGGCAGCGCCAACCTGGAACAATCAATCACTGAGGTCACTCAAAGGCGCCAGGGAGAAGCGGGGAAGCCGCCCCCCTAGAGCTTTAAATAACTGTGTACTATTTTAACGATGTCGCGATCTTCGATCCGGACCAAGAGGGATTTTGTAGGTATTTGTCCACTATCAATTTCCGTCGTTCAACTTCCATCGTGTACAATTTGCAAATGCAAAAACCTATCCGAGCCAATCTTTTAGCATTAAGGCTTCAAGATATTGATGTTGAATTGTGATAGTCATTTATTAATTTTTGACACCTTAAATTTTTAAATTTGTGACAATCACAGACCAGTTCTAAATGAACTATGCTTTATACCAGTAAATTTTCATCACTTGTAACAAAAAGTTTAGCGGAACATACTTTCCCCCTTATTCATAAACGCTTCGTAAACGTTTGTTAGTTAACATATTTTATGTCTTTATCTGTCATTGTGACGTTTGCCCTCAAATGAAAGAGAACACATTTGATAGCTTAAAAAGATTGTTAACTTTTTATGAATAAGGGGCGTTGAGTATAGCTGTAATAAAGAGGTACACTTTAACAAACTGGAACAAATTACCTTGCTACTCCGCGAAACCCGTGGTGGTGGTGGTGGTGAACTCCGTGGTTTCGCGGAGTAGCAAGGTAATTTGTTCCAGTTTCTTGATATGGACCTCCGCAAAGTAACGCCTGAATCTATTAATTATTTAAAGAGGTACACTTTGTTTGGTTGTATGTAGGCGGTAATCTCTAGAACTACTGAACTCCGAAAAATCTTTCACTAACAGGACGCTACACTATCCCTGACGGACATAGGCTAAATATTCCACGCGAACGAAGTCGCGCGCGCCGGCTATAGTTTATTCTTTAGGTACTTAAAATAAGGTAAACAAAATAGTCACGTGACTCGGCAAATCAACCAATCAAGTCAATCTTGGATCTGTGGAGACCCAAAAGATTGATTTGATTGGTTGATTTGCCGAGTCACGTGACTTATTCTCATTTACCTTATTTTAAGTATAGTCGACCAAGTATTTGCTTGACCACTTTTGAAGCTTATCCCTTTGTAATACAAATAAATAAACATCTTGGGACAATTTACACCAATTGCCTTAGACACAAGCTAAGCAAACCTTGTATTATGGGTACTAGACAACGGATAAACATACTAATAAATAGATAAATACATACTTAAATACAAATAACATCAATGACTCAGGTACAAACATTCGTGTTCGTCACACAAATATTTGCCCATACCAGGATTTGAACCCGGGACCTCATGCACAGAAAGCAGACACATATGCCACTGTGCCATACAGGTCGTCAACGATCCGATACGATCGAAAATGATCAAGCAATTTCTTGGTCGACTATAACAACAACAACAAATACTCTTTATTGATTCACACAAGTAAACAAAATAAAAGAACACACACAGGGAAATTTTACATGGGATTTAACAGGCGGTCTTATCGCTAAGCAGCGATCTCTTCCAGACAACCTTTGGAAAGAGATACGGTGAGATATAGTCAGAGTACAACGGGCAGTGCAAAAAATAAAAAAAAAGAATCAAACACTCACAATAAGCATACATAAGAGTTTACATAGATAATAATAAATAAATAATAAACATACATATAAATATAAATATATACATAAAAATATAAATTTACATGGAATACGTAAATGTACAGCGCACAACTGCGTCGCCAAAAAGCAGCCAAAAGATGAAGGTTACCGACAGCAAACAGAAGACGAAGTAATTGAAAGAGAAACATTACGGAAGTGACAGGTAGTGTTCAAGAAGAAGTCTTTTAAAGATGGGAAGAGATAACCTATACCTAAAGATACAAACTATAGTAGTGTAATAAATAGCGCCGTCAGTGTGTACTGCCCTAATTGCCGCGTCGTTGGCATTATCAAGGGAATTAACATCATAATGCGGAGTAATTACAATCATCCGTGACCGCCGCGCTTTATCGCGACGCCCCAAGGCAAGGCGCGTAGCGAGAAACTCAAACAAATGTTGACAATATTTGACGTGATGCATACACGACCAAGTAATTGCTTAATCACTTTTTTTATGCAACATCATGAAGGCAAACGAGCAAGTGGGTCACCTGATGGTAAGTGATCACCACCGCCGAGACACCCGCAACACCAAGGCTTATTAGGCGTTACCAACCCAGGCTAAGACAATATTTTGCAAGGACGCACTGCTGCTTAGCGGCAGGATTAGCGAGCAAGATGGTGGTAGCGATCCGGACGGACCTTGCACAAGGTTCGACCACCCTAAAAACCAGACATTTGGCTAAATAGCGGTAGCTATCAGCAATTAATGGATTCAGGCGTTACTTTGCGGAGGTCCATATCAACAAACTGGAACAAATTACCTTGCTACTCCGCGAAACCAGTGCCGGGCTCGTGCAAAATGGCTGCGTCTGTGCGACATATATATGTTCATGCACAAACCCACCCTCCTCCGCTTCCACACACGGTCGTACACTGTTAGATCTTGATGATGCCTCGTATAGAGGCGAAACGCGCGTCGATCGTGTAGTTTTAGTGTTTAGTGGTGGTGTTGTGTAGTTGAGTCTGTGTGATATATGTTGTTTCGTGTGGAAGCGGAGGCGGGTGGGTTTTCGCATGAACATATATATGTCGCACAGACGCAGCCATTTTGCACGAGCCCGGCACTGGTTTCGCGGAGTAGCAAGGTAGTAATTTGTTCCAGTTTGTTGGTAGCTACCAGGTTTTTTAACAACTACATAGATTTCGGACTCACCCAACATAAGCCGCAGCCTTGTTCCAGTAAGGCCTCGACTCCACTTTATCCGAGAGAGTCTGCACGTAGTCTATGAAGAAGCAGCAGCAGGGTGCTTCGCAGACGATCACTATGAAGCCGGCGAGCATCTGCCAGATGCCGGCGATCAGGCACTGCACGTCCAGCAGGATGATGCCGAGGCAGTTGAACAGGCCGAGGATTATGGCGACTGGAATCAACGGACACTTTTAACATCCAAGGAGATCGGTTCAACGGCGCCCCTTCAGGAAGTCGTCGGCAAAGTTAAGGGTTTGCTAGGCTTCCTTCAGGAGCTGGGCTGGCAAGAGTAGTGCCTACAGATATTTAAAACGTTATCGCGATAAAAGTACCTACAGCCCACAATTAACGCAAAATAGGCGCAGTCTAGTCGTCGGGTTGCGGACACCAAGCCCGTTCATAACTAACCTTCATGGAGTTACCATACGAATCTATCCTTTTGAGAGATAAGTTCGCTTTTGTACCTATTATCTGTGGTTTTCTGTGTTTTTTCAATTGATTATACTGCTAATCGTATGGTCAGTCTCAGAAGTAGCTGAACATTTTAGTACCTTGTCGCTGTCAGTGATCGAGCAGCCCTCATTCCATTCGTTACTACGACAAGGTTCTTAAGTGTTAAGCTACTACTGACGTTGACTGTACTAATATTATACACGCGAAAGTAATTTTTTACAAAATTCTGTTCGGATGTTCGTTCCTCAATCACGCATTAACGGCTAAACGGCTTTAGATGAAATTCAGCACACAGATAGATCATTTCCTGGATTAAAACACAGGATACTTCTTATCCCAGAAATTCCTGTAAAATCCTCTAAAATACACAAACAAGATCGCGGGTAAAAGCTCGTATATCTACACTAATAATATAATAAAGAGTTAAACTTTTTTGTTTGTTTGTATGTAGGGGGTAATCGGGAACTACTGAACCGATTTCAAAAATTCCTTTACTAATAGAAAGCTAAACTATCCCTTTTATCACACCCTTATGAGACAACAATAAACAGCCTTTCTGACAAACTCAGCGTGGGTAGTCGCAGATAAACAGGGCGGCATAATAGGTATTGCACACGGGTTGAGTTTCTTGCCGGTATCTTCTCATCAGAGGTTTTTCCGAACAGGTGGTAAATTTTTTGACATTCATAAGTGCTACCTGTAAGCCTAATCTGAATAAAATATTTTGACTTTAACTTTGACTTTGGGTGTTCAAATAGCTAGCGGCGGGCCTGCAATGTGGCTCTACCACTACAAACACCCACACACACAAACCTCAAAATTAACTGTGCTAAAATTGTTTTCACACATATTGGTCCTGGTCTGACCATAACATGTAGTCAATTGGTATAAATAAATTCTTTATTATACAAAAAACATAAATTACAAAAAGAGATACAGTGCTGTACAAAGGTGAACTTATCCCTTTAAGGGATCTCTTCCAGTTAACCTTTGAGTGTGTGAAAGGAGTATCATAGTAGGGACAGACAAAGACCAAGAGAAAAAAAAATTTGACCTAACATATTTTTTTTATTTAATACGGAACCCTAAAAATTAACTCTCCGTGCTCTTTGTGTGGCCAAAGAACAAAGATATTTTGGACGAAAGAAAAAATAAACAAAAGTACTTAACATAATAATTACACACAAACACTTTTATCTCTCGCATTGGACAGTTGATGATTCACACGACAGAGATAAGAAAAGTAGTTGATAGTGCCAGATATAAAGAAAACCCAGAAGTGCAAACATTATAAAAAAGTATGTTTCACAATTCTTTTTTTTAAAAGTTTACTAGCGGTCGCTCGCGACTTTGTTCGCGTGGAATTATTTAGTAGCATATGTCTGTCAGGGATAGTGTAGCTTGCTACATACAAACAAAAAAAAAGTTTTGTACTTTATTATATTGATGTAGATAACATATAAGCTTATGGTACTAATCCTACTAATACTGTAAATGAGATTGTAATGGTGTTGGGATGTTTGTTCTTCTATCACGCATTAACTGCTGAACGGATGTAAATGAAATTTTGCAGACGGAGAGATCATGTCTTTAAAACATAGGATACTTTTAATAATCTATATATATAAAAATGAATCCCTATTTCCCTTGGTCACGACATCACGCCTGAACGGCTGGACCGATTTCGGTAATTCTTTTTTGTTCTGTTCGTTATTATCAGGAGAAGGTTCTTATGAAAGAAAAAATCAAAAATCAAAGGCGTCTAAGGCAGAACAAAGTTCGCCGGGTCAGCTAGTTCTGTAAAATATATAAAAACCAATATCACACAGGTGAAGCTGCAAGTAGAAACCCATAAGCCTAAAAGTATACTTTGATTCTTACGAATATTCAAGATGTTTGTCTGTTTTCTTGTGGAAAAGTAAGATATACAAACATGTGGATGGGAAGTGATCCCTGCTGCAGATGGTTATCACATACTTCATCAAGAAATGAATTGGCATAGCAACGGTGTTTGAGTTGCAACAGCTGGCACACTTTAAACTTGAGTTGAGCATGGTACTACTGGGCTCAAGTTGGGCGGCAATTTTTTTATGAAATAGGAAGGCAAACAAGCAAGTGGGTCACCTGATGGTAAGTGATCACCACAGCCTATAGACACCTGCAATACCAAGAAGATTGCAGATGCGTTGCCAACCCAGAGGGCTAAGGTGAAATACCTCTTGTGCCAGTAATTACACCAGCTGTATTGCTTTCCACACCGGAACACAACAATGCAAGCACTGCTGTTTAGCAGTAGGATTAGCGAGCAAGATGGTGGTAGCGATCCGGACGGACCTTGCACAAGGTCCTACCACCCGCAAAATGGTTACACAGTGGACCACTATTGATACTTTTAAATGGCCGAGCCTTCGGGGTTGGCAACAAATTTGCAATCTCCTTGGTGTTATAGATGTCTTTATGCAATGATGATCACTGACCAACAGGTGTGACCCACTTGCTTGTTTGCCCTTCTGTTTTATAAAAAAACAATTATAATGTAGCAAGGTATTAGTTTGCATGTTGAGAATGAACATAAGCTACTATTTATTGTAGAAAAGTATATAGTTCCTAAAGGAGAATAATAAACCAATTTCAAGCCGGAAGAACTTAAAACCATGCAAACAAGATAAAAACTTCACAAGTTCATTGAGATCGCGAAAACCTTCAAAATAATTCATAAACACAAGGTGTTACCAAAGTAACGCCCCATTGGAAAGTTACCAAAATTTAAACCAAAATGACCAATATCACAGAAACTAATAATTTTCAGACAGGGTACTTCACAACTAAAATGATTGCAAATGAGCCATAAAAGGAATATGTCACATTTCAAATCACCATAGACATAGAAATCTTTTATCGTCACTCTTTCAATTAATAGCTGATACCAATATGTTTGTTCTTTCGAAGTTTTAATCCCAGTGGGGCTAAGAAATAGGATGTTTTGTTCATAGGGGTACATTATTCCTCTCTAATGAATACCTGGTCTGTTTCTGGCCTAATCTGACTGTTTAACTCTAACACCATCACTAAAAGAACTAGCAGCACTCATTGTACGACGGAGCCCTATATTTGCAAGACTTACGGGTCCCTGATAAGATAATGAGAAGCAATTAAAACTTGTTATTCTCAATGTGCAGCGCGCGTGAAAGGTGTTGGACGCGCCCAATTATACGAGTTACTAGCAATAATATTACGTACTGAAACTGCCAACTGTGCCCAAGCCTCGACCAGCGTATCGCATCCACCAAGACACATCGTCCTTCTGTACGTTGTCGCCGCCCGGCCGGGCCATAAGCATCGTAATCTTGTCCGTCAGCGACTGCAATCAAAACCCACATTGTTCACAATTCTTCGAAACACTTGTAGTTGGATTAATATGAAAATTACGATTAATTCTTTTCTTACCATTTTCGAAAAATCAATTCACTGTCTCTCTGCTTTGTCACCTGTCACTCAAGGATACAGACAACAATAAACCAAGCAAAGACAACCACCTACAGTGCGTTTTCATACAGCAGATTTTGTCTTGTGGTTTTTATTTATTTACAATTAAAACAATAATTAATTAAAAAGCGAGATGAGACATAACTTGCAATGCACATGTATTGCAGTAAATATAAAATGTTTCATATTTTATTCAAAATAAATTAATAAAATACTGACTCGTAATACCTACTAAAGAAAACAACTTTTGCGTTTAGTTTCCTATGAACCCAAAATAAAATTTATCACAATTCTGTTACATATAAAGTTTTAACATTAAAATTGGTTTAGTAATTAAAATGAATTTAAATAATTATTAAAATGTTATCTTTTAGATATTCTATATTTTAAAATTTTAAACTTATTTTATTAAAACCTTGATTCCAGCGTGATTTTTTTGTAATGCTGAACAAAACGCTTTAAAAAATTCAATGTCGGTCGGCTTTAGCGGATGTCGTTTGTAATTTTGCAAATTGCTAATTTTCTATTTAAGTAACTGTTGCCTTGTAAATTAGGATTTCTGTTAAGAATTCATGAGGGACTTTGATTAAAGTCAAAATGCAACCCACGACAATGCTTCCTAAGTTAACGGATTCAACGCAAACTATGTAAGTGCATTTTAATTTTTTCCATGAACGAGTGGCACGTAAAACTTAATACGTTTTCGGATGAAAATAAAGTAGTTAGCGTAATCAGTGATAATTGTCCCCAATAATCTACACTTTATTTCGTTTTGATCATCGTTTCATAACCTGTTGAATAGAGGTGGAAGAAAAAGCTGGTTTGATACCTACTTTATGTTAGCTTAGACATTTTAGCTATAAGTACAAACTAAGCTAGCCTGTGTAGCGAAACTGATGAATAAGCGTCTACAACATGATATAAACAATTTTTGATAAGCAGAACCAAACCAACACATTTACCTTCAGGAGTTTTTGATACTACATTGAAACTCGTGCTGATGAAAACAAAATTTCATTTTGTAGGTATTACGTTTCATTGGCGTTCTTAACAACAAATAAACCTTGGAATAATTTACACCAGTTAACTTAGTTCCAAACTAAGCAAAGCTTTTAATATGGGTACCAGACAAAGCATAAGTATACATAGCCTCTGTGCATCTCATTTATTTCTTTTTGTTAGTTGTTTTTTTGTACAATAAATAATTGACATACATAGTACCTACTTAAATCCATCTGTGACCCAGATACAGTACTAGCAATTTCTTGATGGCTTTCAGTATTCTTTCTTGTTTTAGTAGTTTTCTCTATCCATATTCTCTGCACTTACATGTAACAGTATGGTTGTCTAATTATGCTTCCTGGTAGTATGAAGATTGCTGGTAGCTATTAACACATTACTGCCAGCAACAAACACTTAAGAGGAGTGTGAACCCAGCACTCTCCATACAAACGGCGATAACGTTTTCCACCCTCTAAACAGCAATCTATAGCCATGATATTTTTGTATGTTGTCATTATGCCCCAGAACTAGGTTTGTATGTTTTGATTTTTTAAATATTCTTAGTAGTTTCAAAAATATTGACCCTTTGTTTTGTATGAAACTGCTAAAATGCAAATATCATCAAATCTATGAAGGATATTAAAAAAATCAAAACATACAAACCTAGTTCCCAGATATAATGACAACATACCAAAAAATCATTGACATAGGTTAAGGTTCAGAGGGTGGAGAACGTTATCGCCGTTTGTAGGGGGATCGCTTTTTCGGGCTGGGTTTACACTCTTAAAGCAATAACAGAAGCGTTTTGAGTTTTTTGCCAGACTGCCCATGAACATGAGACCAGAAAAGGGCTTGAAACGTTACAAATTAGATTAGTTACAATATACACAATATAAACTGTTTTAATTGTTTTATTTCAATAACACAAGTGGACAATGATAACATAACAGCTTTATGCTACCTTTGCTTTACAAATAATAATAATAACAGATATGTTTACCGTAGTTTCGCTCAGTGCTTCTGTGACAATTTCCCATTTGACAGCTTAAGCACAACTAATGCCAGTGCAGCAGTGAATGCATTAAGAAAACAAACTACTATGCTCCAGATCCTCCCAGAAAACTACCAAAAGTACGCAACCGAACATTCTTCCTACGTGTCTAATGTACAAGTTGTTGGTGGCAAAATACATCCCAAACACAACGGAGATGTGAAAGCCAATTAAAATAAAAAAAACTACTATGCAAACATGCATTCATCATACAAATTCATACCCATTGTTGGAAATAAACATGCAACCTCTGTTTTTGTAGTCCAAGCAGTTTGCACCTTCAACTTTCTCACTGTATCTTTCTCAGATCGTTTTCCGAAGGAGATGGGGTATGCAGTGCAGAGGTTTTTGCCAACGATGTAATGGTGACCACAAACGCTGGCAACCACCACCACGGAAGCTCCAAGGTCAAGCTGAAGAACCTGGTGGATTACAACTGGGAGCCCAAGTTCTATTCGGGGAACCTGCTCGCTGTTCATATGAGCGGGAAATATTTAGCTTATTGTATTAAAGGTAAACCTTTCCTTTACCTTTATCTTTACATAGTATAAATTTGCTATCCATTCCTGTCTGTCCTAAATCCTTATAGTATTATGTTTGGCCGTCTTCTCGTTTTAAACCATGCAACAGATTTTGATATGGTTTTCACTGCCATTTAGAGATTTTTTTACGAAAGGTTTAAATGTATATTACATCCCGATTGTCCCAATGTGAAGCTAGGTTGGGTTGCTACTTATATTTTATACAAAGTTGTAAGGGCATAGGGCCTTTTACCTAATTTATTTTAAGGTGATTAAAATGGCAGGTGTCACTTCATGAATGGTATGTAACTTTGTAAGGAGTTAAGTAAAAAATGATTTTTTCGAAGTGAGAAATAATGTTTAGAAAAATGAAATCACCTCTAAAATGTGGATTGTGTAAAGACTTGAACTCGAATCTGCTAATAAAAGTCCAACCTGCTACGAAAACACTCAGAAATGTTCACTTATTTTCTCTAGTGACCGCCTTTGCAATGTTATGCCAATGGGCTTTAATTGCTAGAGGTGAGGGTCTATCGATAACAAAAAAATTATAATATATTGTGTAAGGAAATAAATATTTGGAATGTAAAGATTTCTTTTTCATGTAACTGTAATAATACACCTATAAATTTTTATTAGTGGCAACATAAATACAACCAATGGGCTTCAATTTTGTATTTTGGTGACGTTGCTTGTCAATATTACAATAAATGGTCGCTATCCATTCCTGTCTGTCCTAAATTCTTATAATGTATGTTCGGCCGGCTTCTCCTTCTAGACTACGGTAATATTTCGTCAATTTTATTGAATTTTTGTCAGACTTGGAAACTGACTCTGCTAATGATGAATAAATTATTGAAATGCATACTTTCATTTTAATGCCGTTAGATTTTCCAACATTGTAATTCCAATATTAATGCTTTTAGTACTAGGAATACGTGTACTATGCGTGAGAGTATCGATAGTTTGCATAACAATAGGGACATCTCTAGTTACGTCAGGTTGACACCTCTCATTTTTATCACCTTAAAATAAATTAGGTATAGGTGTATAATGTATAAGAGTAGGATATAAGATGTTTATTGCATTAACAGATTGCCAAAATGTCTACTTTTAATTTTCGCCTTACATGGTACTGCGAACAGGCTGCTCTCGCCTTTCGAAGTTACATTATAAATTACATAAAATAAAAAATTACATGAATTTATATTGAAATCATCATAACGAGAAAAAATGCCCAATTTAACAATTTAAACTAATTTAGTTTCTTATGGATTTCCAGCTCCAAATACAATGAACCCGGGAACTTGGACTGGCATGGTCCGAGTGGTGTACAATCCCGAGATGGGCAACGATCGGCGCGCCCTCATCAAGGGGATGAAGGGAGAGGTAATTTTACCAGTACAATATCAATCCTTAGTCCAAATTCAGGTACATAACTAGTTAGTAGATACTTGTATTCTATATTTGTAAGTAAAGAACTCGTTTGCCATCTCTTTCATCTTCCAACAAGGATTTAATCTCAAAACCGTAAACATTAAGGATTTTTTAAAGTTGATCATTATGGATCCAATTTGTTTTATATAATTCCTGAAAAGTTATGAAATACAGCAAAAATTCTTGCTGGCAAATATGATACAGTTGATGTGTTTGACCCAGAGATTGGTAACCCTCCTGTGGGGTCACAGATAATGCTGACTGACTGACACATGCAAAGCGATGATTCTGTTCATATCACATTTATTTTAGCACTGATTTCACTCATTTTTTGTTGGTTATTTCAGGTACAAGACCTCGCCTTTGCTCACATCCACAACCAAGTGGTGCTAGCTTGTATCGACGAACATGGCAACTTCTACGTCCATGAGATTGAACTCACTGACAGTGGCTTGAGGTAATGTATTGCTCGAATGAAGGTTCCTGTTAAATATTGAGTAGGTCATGCGTTTATTTAGAATTTGTTTTCACACAGGTGCACGCTGGCGTGCGAGATTCGCGAAGACACGGCGGCGGGAGGCTCGCACCGCGTGGTGTGGTGTCCGTACATCCCGGACGACCACGACGCCGACCCGGACGACGTCGCGCGGCTGCTGCTCACTACGCACGCTAACAAAGGTCTAACAAATAGCTGATTCTGACATCGCAATGAATCTATGAAGCATCTATTTGGTCGTTTTTTTTACTAATTGGACATTGCGTCCCCAGCACGCATGTGGAGCATCAGCCTGGTGGTCGCTGCGCTAGCGGGAACAGCGGGCCTGGGCTCGGCCAGCGCGCTCGGACCCAGCGCCGGCGCGGTGGCGGCGGGCGAGCACGGCGCGCCCATCGTCGACGCGGCCTTCTCGCCCGACGGCACGGCGCTCGCCACGGCCGCGGCCGACGGACTGGTCATGTTCTACCAGGTGAGTGATGCGGCCAGTGCGGCGCGGGCGAGCCCATTGTCGAATCTAAATAACATATAGATGTATAGTGTTTGAGGGTCATAGCTGTCGTTAGTGTTGGACTCACGTGTGTATGTTCGCAGGTGTACACGCACAGCGAGAGCAGTCCCCGCTGCCTGCACAAGTGGCAGCCGCACGGAGGCGCGCCGCTCTCCTGCCTCGCCTTCCTCGACAACCACAACAACACGGACACCGAGTGAGTCCAGTCTGCCTCTCTCATTAACACCATTTATACGCTGAGCACATAGACTCTCACTCAATAGAATCTCAATTCCGTATTTAATGTTGATTAAAGTTGTCATCGTTTATCATTGTACTAACAACCTGGCTTCGCGGGGGTACAATTAGGATGTTAAGTACACACAAAACTGCCTTAAGAATTCCTCTAAATAACAATGAAAACCATATCAAAATCCGTTGCTTGGTTTAGAAGCGGCCGAAGATATTAGGACAGACAAGAATGGATAGCTGCTTTGTCTGAAACTATGTAAAGATAAGATAGTATCTGAAGCAGGGTTTTTTGTTTAACACAGCATCCAATTCTGGAAGTTCGCCGTGACCGGCGCGGAGAACAACACGATCATCAAGATCTGGTCGTGCAAGTCGTGGAACTGCCTGCAGACCGTGACGTTCACGCCGGGGCTGGGCGCGGAGCCGAGCGCCTTCGGCCTGAAGGCCATGCTGGACGCCAGCGCCAGCTACCTGCTGCTGTCCGACTTCAAGACCAGGAGCCTGTACGTGCTCAACATGGCCCGCGACAAGGACGACACGATGGCGTACTGCAAGAGCATCTCGGAGTTCCTGTTGCCGTATCCGGTGCTGAGTTTCTACATCTTCGACGCTGGTGAGTTGAACGAAGTTGAATTCTGTGTGTCATTTTGTAATTTACTACGTTTAACGCGATGAAATATTGTTTATTTATTTGCCTCGACATTTCAGCCGTACGTAAATAAACATTATTCTCAACACACAGTTTTAAGGCATAATGACAGCGTCCCAAATAACCATGGCTATAGATTAAGGTTTAGAGTGTGGAAAACGTTATGGCCGGTTGCACGGAGAGCGTTTTTTGAAGCTGGGTTCACAGGCCTCTTAAACAGTATTGTTTTGACACAGTTGCATTGTTTGCTTGCAGAGGAGGTGCAAGCTAAGTGCGAGTCGAGCTGCGACGACCCGTTCCACAGGAACGGCTCGGGCGGCGACGTCGGCAACTCGCCTGACGACTTCGATCTGCATCATGACGTAAGTGTCACAATACGGTATTCCACTCACAAATCGAATGACATAAAAGTACAAAATTGTTGTAGACGACCTTTAAATAGCACATTACACCTTGAGAGTGGTGAAATAAAGAATCTCTCAGTACGCAGGAACTTGTCGCACGAGCCAAAGGCGGAAGCGATGAACGTGCGACCTGAGGTTTTCTTTATCACCGCCCGAGTTGTGTACGCAATTTTCCGTCTTCCTCGGGCCAGGAAATGGAAAGTTTCGCTCGCGTAGCTGGCGGTAAATCGTTACTTACGGCCCGGGGTGACGTAAAAGTATATTTATGCCCAAAGGAGCAGTTAAAATAAACGATATTTTAAATGTCACAGCGATACAATGTAGTCCATTAACAAAAGCGTTCTTGTGTCCCCAGGAAGTGGGATCCGGCGGCTGCGCGCTGGGGCAGCGCGCGCGGCTGCGGCTGTACGTGGTGCAGCCCAAGGGGCTCCAGGAGGCCGAGCTGCTGTACGAGCCGCCGCCGCCGCGCGCCGCCAGCCCCGCCCACGGTCAGTGCGTGGGGGGGGGGCTCCGTCGGGACACGAATACCGCAGAACAAATGTTTTCAAATGAATACGCGGTTTAAAATGACCGGGGCAAGTCGGCTCGTTAACTGACTGGCCGCGCCTGTCGCTGCCTGGGTTGTCATAATGCAGGGACCCCGGCTTGGGAACCGAACTGGTGCCATCACAGCGTTCCGTCGGATCGCACGGGCGACCACGGGTCACCGCAGCCCTCATCGAATGCCTCGCTTGGCACAACCTGGCCTGTCAGAAAGCAAGCCATGGGACCCCGGCGTTACCACCCGCCTAACACCGTTGGCGGCTTCCAAGGCCATAGCCAAGTTCACTTCTTCGCGGACAAGTTCTAAGTTGTAACAAGTGACAATCAACTCATTTATTTATTTAAGAATCTGTAAAATGATGGGTAGATTAAGACATTTCGAGGGGATTTAAACCCCATAATAACTAAAACAA
This sequence comes from Ditula angustiorana, assembly GCA_963691745.1. NCBI lineage: Eukaryota > Metazoa > Arthropoda > Insecta > Lepidoptera > Tortricidae > Ditula > Ditula angustiorana. Next base: position 1,714,006 of record OY829473.1, read on the forward strand.
TAGCGCAGATAAAATCCCTAATGTAATAAAACCAATGGTTCCCTGTTGCCAGGTGTTTCTGAGCTGGTGTTGGAGGAGGAGTCTGCCGCGCCGGCGCTCGCTTCGAGCATCCTGCAGCAGCAGAGCCAGCAGCTCAAAAACCTGCTCATGCGCAGTCAGGTGCGTGCCCACACCGACCCGCGGTAAAAGGCTATAGGATAGTTAACACTGTGCAAGTATTATGTATGACGCACAGTATTCGGATTTGTAGCCTTTATTCCTGACTACGGCAAAGCCAAAAGGGTATGATTTTATTTGATGTTCGGTGGCTGACTGGCTGGTGTCAAACGGGGTGGGGGGGATAATGTTCTCTCACTAAAATGACTGTTGTTAGTTCAGCTGGACGGCTGCCTGCCCCCTTAGACAAAATCCCTAGGGGCCTGTTTCTAAAACGGCATAATCCTAACATTTTCAGTTTTTTTGTTTGCAAAAACAATAGTAACATTAGACTAATATCGATTCAGGAACGATGCCCAGGCACAAAGTCAAAGCCGAATATTTTTATTGTTCGAATGCAAGTTAACAAATAAAGTCTTAAATAAAATAATTATACTAGTACAGAAGTGGTACGCTTCTGTGTCTACCGTACAACTCTGTTGCGCCGGCCGCAGTGCAGTGGTGCGTCGATGATCTTGTAGCTTGGCGAAGTAAGACACGCCTGCCCCAGGAGACCCCTGTGGCCGGTTGTTGCTATAAACCTCCCGCCGCGACAGCCTTTCATGGTGTAACGTTTGTTCACAGACGCAGCCCGGGAGCCTAATCAGTCAGCGTCCAGAATCGCCGCCCTCCATCCCTCAGCCGCTGAATCTCATGACTCCGGATGCTTTCAGGTAAATTTATATTTTAATTGGGCGCTATTGCAGGAAGCAACAGACGGGCGTGAAGTAGTAGTTTGCTTTTGTGTGCTTCGTACGGTAACAGCGAGATCTGGAGACCCAGGGGGTAACTAGGGGGGAGGGGGCAGGGGGCAATGACCTCTCTAGAAACTACTTCGCCCACATTAGAAAAATTGATTTATCATAAAATGTCTATGGTTGCTTCAGCTGAACGGCTGCCAGCCCCCCTTGAGAAAATCCTAATACCTCGTTTTTTTTTAAATAAAAAATGTAAGCAATTAAGGTCTGGGCAAGTTTTTTTTTGCAAAATTGCTACAATGAATGAAATAAATAAGCTATTAACTTTCGTTGCAAATAGGTTTTTGTACAAACTAATAGTATTGACAGCAGCGCCGTCGGTCCGAAAAACTGACAGCGCGAGCGATTGTCGATGTATTTTTTTTCGACTTTTGAGGCTGTTTTATAAACGCTAACTAGAAGTCCATTATTTATAGGTCAGTGACCTACTAATACTAGTTTGACAACCACACTGAGTACGGCGCATGGAGCCAACTGCAGTGACGTAAATAGGGAGTCTTATGACCGGCGGTGCATCCCCCTTCCATAAAACAAAAGACAGCACCTACCAGACCTGAGGTTTTTTTTTCTATTCTAGTTCGCCGGGCAAAAGAGACGAAGACGATCCGCCGCTGTCGGCGACACCGGACGTCGGCGGCAAGCCGCGCATGTCCACCGGAAGTAAGATCATTTCTTCTCTTTTATAATATTTTAGGGTTCCGTACCCAAAGGGTAAAACGGGACCCTATTACTAAGGCTCCGCTGTCCGTCCGTCCGTCTGTCTGTCATCAGGCTGTATCTCATGAACCGTGATAGTTAGACGGTTGAAATTTTCGCAGATGATGTATTTCTGTTGCCGCTATAACAAATGTTTAAGGGGGCTCCCGTAAAACAGACACGGTATTATAGATATTTTTATAGGTATTCGTACGGAACCCTTCATGTGCGAGTCCGACTCGCACTTGGCTGATTTTTTTAATAAACCGCATGACCACTAAAGGATTGGTAACGTGTTCCAATATTTTGTTTTACATTCGTTTTGTGTTGTATGTTTGGGTATCCATAGGTTTATGTCCGGCTCGAAGGACCATTTACATGTTTGGGTCACAATAAAACATGTAGTACTTTATTCCACATATAAACTAAGCAACAACACAGTTCAACCTATCGCGGCGGCTAGTCGTATGTAACTGACTGACGGACATACGGACGGTTCCGTACATTGTACAGCTTTGATGTATGGCCTTTTTTACACATTTATCATTTTAGAAAGTCAGGGAGAGTCAGGGAAAAGTCAGGGAAGCTCAAGATGGTCAGGGAAGGTCAGTGAAATCGAGGGGATCGCCTGGAAAGTCAGGGAAGACTGAAACTTACTGTTAGCTCTACACACTTTCCCATTAAAAAATTTAAGTTTTTTGTCGTTTCGCGCACTGTACTGTACTTATTGTTTGGTTTACGAAAAACTTCACGTAAAGAAACCAATAATTTATTAAACTTTTTTATAAGAATAAGGAAAACTTGCTTAAAAATGGATATGATTCGTTAGGGAAATTAGGCAAAACGGTCACGGAAACAAACTGGAACAAATTACCTTGCTACTCCGCGAAACCAGTGCCGGGCTCGTGCAAAATAGCTGCGTCTGTGCGATACATATATGTTCATGCAAAAACCCACCTTCCTCCGCTTCCACACGAAACAACATATATCACACAGACTCAACTACACACCACCACCACTAGACACTAAAACTACACGATCGTACAGAGGCGAAACGCGCGTCGATCGTGTAGTTTTAGTGTTTAGTGGTGGTGGTGTGTTGTCGAGTCTGTGTGATATATGTTGTTTCGTGTGGAAGCGGAGGAGGGTGGGTTTTTGCATGAACATATATGTATCGCACAGACGCAGCTATTTTGCAAGAGCCCGGCACTGGTTTCGCGGAGTAGCAAGGTAATTAGTTCCAGTTTGTTGATATGGACCTCCGCAAAGTAACGCCTGAATCTATTAATTATTTACGGTCACGGAAAGTCAGGGAAAATAAAATAAAATAAAAGAAGTCCTTCTTTTAATTTGCTGTGGACATCCTGTAAAAAATACCAATTTTTAATTGTTTTCTTTGGCTATCACCGTCTCTCATCTATGCAGCTAAGCTATGACTATTACAAAAAGATCGCCATTTGTATGGGGAGCACTTTTTGGGGCTGGGTTCACACTCCTCTTAACTACTTTATACTTTTTAAATAATTTAAAATGATTTGGCCTAAAGGACTGGGATTCCAGGCCATAAATAAAAAATAGGGTAGTATTTGAGGGTAGTTCAGACTGTAGTTTGATCTTCGCGATAACGGTGTTGTATTGTCGAAATACATGTTACCGTTTTATTTAAATGTCTTTGTATGTGTGATTAAAGACAAATATCTCTGTGTTAACTCTTTGATTGAAACAGTTTCGATTTTTCTCAAGGTATTGAAGTGTCAGTGCCAGCCGGTTTTGAGGTTATAATGAGTATGTATTTATATTTTATTAATTAGTTAGTTTTTATTTTATTTGCCATGGTTAAACGAGTGGTTGACAGGTTGTAACCCTATTTTGTGTGTTTATTTTTGTTTTAGTTTTATTAGTTGCATAATTATAGTATCAGTTTACAAGTTGATGAATGATACGCGTCTATGAATCGTCTATCGACAATATCATCAGAATTTGTCAAATAAAACTAACTACATAAATATGTGGTTAGATTTTAATTGTAATGTCGTCTTTGTCGTGTTGTCTTTGACTTTCTTTACTAAATTTTTTTTGTTTTCCGAAATTTTTATAGTGTATCTTCGACCGCCTTCTTCTAAACCACCTGATTAATTGTTAATTTCGACATCGATGGGCCCATGCAGTCCAAATAAATTAATGTGTTTATTATTATTATTTGCTTAATTTGAGACTAGTTCATTTGATTTTTTTAAATCTGATTTTGCTGTTGGTAAGGCCACCGACAGCTTCGCCCTGATTAAACTATTGCTAACGGTCCCAAGATATTTATTAATATTGTATTTGCTCGTGCGGAAAGTTACAAAATAAAAGAAAGTGCCATTTTTCGTGTCAGGTGTGTCGGCTGAGGGCGCGGCGGCGGCGCCCGGGGGCGCCAAGTGCACGTCCGGGGGCTCCAGCCCGAGCCGCGAGGTGCAGGAGATCATGTCGCATAACGACGACGACACATACTACAAGGAGAACATGGTGAGCGGGGCGCCGGAGTCGAGTGCCATCTTTTTTTTTACATAGTATAAAGTGAAGTATCCGTCCTTGTCTGTCCTATCCTTATAAACAAACTGGAAAAAATTAACTAAATTAAATTAATTTTGCATGAACATATATGTCGCACAGACGCAGCTATTTTGCATGACCCTGGCACTGGTTTCGTTGAGTAGCAATGTAATTTTGTTCCAGTTTATTGATATGGACCTCCGCAAAGTAACGCCAGAATCTATTAATTATCTATCCTTATAGTCAATTTTCAAATTAAATTCAAATTATTTGTTAAAATAATCTTGGTACATGTAAACGATGAATTGTTAGTAAGCACTACATAATAGTGTATCTTCAACCGCCTTCTCCTGCTTAACCACGCAACGGATTTTATGATACGGTTTTCACTGTCGTTTAGAGATTTTTTACGGTAGCTTTATGTGCAGTCACGAGCACCAACATGTATACAGCCAATCCTTCCCAACCTGTCAAAATTATGTAAACATCAACCTTATTGTTAGAGGCATAAGGTTTGTGTATACATATTTATGGAAGATTGACTGTATAGATGTTGGCGCTTGTGACTGTACTATCAACATAATGGAACCCTGAGCCACCGAAGAACTTAATAAGTAATAACTTTAAAAAGAATGGCGGGTGATAGGGCACTGTGCGATTTCCGCTCGGATAGCTACCACCTTGCTCGCTAATCCAGCCGCTAAGCAGCTGTGCTTGCGCTTTTGTGTTCCGGCGTGGAGAGCAAGACAGCCGGTGAAATTACTGGCACAAGAGGTATTACATCTTAGCCCTCTGGGTTGGCAAAGCATCTTCAATCTCCTTGGTGTCTGCGGTGTTCACTGACCATCAGGTGAGTGGGTCACCGTTCGTTCGCCTTCCTATTTTTTTTTATGAAATAGGAAGGCGAACAAGCAAGTGGGTCACCTGATGGTAAGTGATCACCACCGCCTATAGACACCCGCAATACCGAGAAGATTGCAGATGCGTTGCCAACCCAGAGGGATGAGCTGGAATACCTCTTGGGCCAGTAATTTCACCGGCTGTCTTGCTCTCCACGCTGGACCACAGCAGTGCCAGCACTAGCGAGCAAGATGGCGGTAGCGATCCGGACGGACCTTACACAAGGTCCTACCACCCGCAAAAACGAACGTTTTCCGTGTCCGGTTCAGGAGGAGGAAGAAGAGGAGGCGTCGTCCCGCACGGCGGCAGCGGACAGCGAGCCCGGCGCGGAGCCCTTCCCCGAGCTGCCCGCGCCGCCGCCGCTGCCCGAGCTGCCAGCGCTGCCGGCCCTGCCGCCGCTGCCCAGTGAGCACTGCACACACACAGCGAGCTGTGCCCGAGCGGTACTCGCAGCCTCGCTGCAGACGGGCATACCGTTCCAAGACCGAATGTGAACTCTACTGTTATTCGTGTCTAATTTTTCAGCCGCACTTATTGAGCCGAGGGTGGCAATATCTCTCGAACAGCCAGGTGACTCTCGCTCGGCAATTTTCGAGAGTCTCGTTGAGCTCAAGATTAAAGCGTAATAAAATTGTCGTGCGGTATCAAGTCTGTTCTCTCCCGCTCCCCAGACAACGACACGACGTGGCCGCAGATCTCGCTGGCGCAGATAACGGAGGCCAACCAGCGGAAGGCGTCGTCCGACAAGTCGGGCAGCCAGTCGCTCAACAACTCGGGCGCGCTGTCGGCCGTCGAGCGCGCGCCCAGCGTGTCGCCGCAGCGGCGCGAGGCGCTCGACCACAAGCTGGACCAGCTCACCGGTGAGCGGGCCGAACGGCAATCGTCCAATAATAATTTTGGGTTTTCTTCGTTGACCGACGCGACCCGGCGATGGTTCCGGCCCAACACCAGAACCGCCATCATGTTATGACTGCACGCCGCCTCCCTGGCCCAGCCCGGTACCGACATGTCCATCGAGTCTCTCACTGGTGTCGTTCCTGTATTTTTTGTTTGTGTCGTGGACATACACCCGTAAGCTTTTACGTAGACGCGCGAGTCAAAAAGTCGCCGGGTCGGGTCGGAGCGGGTCGTCGGTCAAACGAAGAGCGTCGGGCCGGGTTGAATAATTTCGTTGCCGTTGTCGCGCCGCGTCGGTCAGAAAAGAAACGGCCGTTGCCCGTTCCGAACGATGATCGTCACGTTTTTGTGCAGAGCAAGTGGCGGCGCTGTCCCGCGCGGTGGGCGGCCTGCGCAGCGCGCTGGGCGTGTCGGTGCCGGCGCTGGTCCGCGAGGCGGCCGACGAGGCGCTGCAGGCGCACGCGCCGCGCACCGCCGCCGCCGTCGAGACGGCGCTCACGCACGGGTAACACCGCTCGCTCTGCCGCCAGTCCCCGTCGACTCGATATTCCCCTCTTGAACCTCTTCATTGGTGGTGGTTCCCTGCGTTTTAAGCTTGAACTTACCGTAACGCGCGGGCAGGTGGGAGCGCATCGGGCGCGTGGGCGAGGCGGCGAGCGCGCGCGCGGCGCAGGCGGCGGGCGCGGGCGCGGCGCGCGCGCTGGAGCCGCTGGCCGCCGCGCTGCAGCACGAGCTGGCCGCCAAGCTCAGCGCCACCGACGCGCTGCTGCGCGACAACATCCAGAAGCTCGTCACCAGCAAGGTGAGGGTCGCCGGTTTCCGTCCGGGGCTGCCTATGCGTGCGAGACGTCCGCTGACGCGTGGGTCTGTCCGCAGTCGGTGACGGAGCGGCTGAGCGCGGCCGTGTCGCAGGCCGTGGCGACGGCGGTGCGCGAGGCGTTCCGCGACGCCGTGCGCGACAGCGTCGTGCCGGCCGTCGAGCGCGCGCACGCGGACATGTTCCGCCAGCTCAACCAGACCTTCCACCAGGGCCTGCGGGAGTGTGAGTACCGCCGACACCCAAACCTCCGACGATTTAAAAATAAAAAAGAGTTACGATCGCTGCTTCTTGCAATTAAATGAGTAATAGAGCGTCTGGTTATGGGCAGTCTCTGCGAACACGGAGGCGACGGCGCGCGCGGCGGTGGAGCGCGGCAGCGCGGGCGCGGCTGCGGCGCTGCGCGCGGCCCTCACGCGCCACGCCGAGGCGCTGTGCGCGGCGCCGCCGCCGCTCGACCAGCAGCACCTGGCCGCCATGCTGCGCGACACCGTGCGCCCGTGAGTGACGGCATCGCAGCCGGGGACGGCGACGTTTGATTTTACGATCACTGTTTTTTTGTTTATCGAGTGGCCCGTGCTCGAAGCGAAACGTAGTAACCGCCGTCGTCCGCAGGGTGCTGGAGAAGGAGGTGGAGTGGTGGGTGCGGCAGGCGCGCAGCGCGGCCATGTCGCGCGCGCACTCGCCCGCCACGCCCGCCGGCTCGCACGCCTCCGTGCAGGACAGGCAGGTGCGTCTGGTGCGGCGCTCGGCGCACGCGGCGCCGAGGTACCGCCGCGTTTGCGGCGACCAGCGCGATTTATAATTCTGGGCGTCTCCCTTGAAAAAAAGATAGGGACTAGTACGATTTATTCCCGTGTTAAAGAAATATTAAGTAAGATTATCCATGTCGTCGACCTTACCTTCGGAGGTGAGGTGAATTGAAACCGAAAACCGATTAAATTCTTACCCGAATCCGCTTCAGATTTGCCTCTTTTCAGAAGCCCCAGCGGCACATGACGAGGAACTGTGTGCAGGAGTCGTTGCCCTTCCTAGTACAAGTACCTTCCCTTTCCTTTTTAAGGTTCCGTAGTTAATTCCGTAGTCCCTATCCACTTGTCACTGTTTACGTCCAGAGCCTGAACCACAAGACTTACGGGTGCTAATATCTAACATAGCTGTCACATTTCTCTATAAAAAAACTTTACAATTATGTCAAATTGTAGTACTTGTCGTTTTTGTGGTACAGGGGGCTGACTGCACTCACTTGAATCTGTAATTTTTAAAGAATTTATTTTATCATGTAGTTAAACGATTTTTTAATTTTAGAAGTTATTTAGTAGAATAAATCAAATCGAATAGCTCATTTTACTCTTTTACGCTAAATAATATGGACTTGTTACATTAGAACGAAGGCGGTTCTGGTGACGCATCACGATGCGAGTTTAATTGTTACAACCCAGTTCAGTTGTGGGTAGGTCACTTCATCGTTACGTTAGAGTGCGTGTCTGCCCTCATGTCACAGTATATCATGTTGAGTTGCAAGCACGACCTTCATATGTATAGACGTATCGAGTTGTGTCGCGTCGCCGAGGCGTCGGCCAGAAATATTGCTGTCTCTGTTATTTCGGTTATGTGTCCTAATCCTGTAATTTTAGATCATATTTCCTGTAAAGGAGCACACAGGATTGGTCACGCTAGTAGTTTTTGACACCGGTTTTAATCGACAGATGCAAGTGGCGCAGATCCAATCGCTGATGAGCAGCGGCGACGTGAACGGCGCCTTCCAGCTGGCTCTGTCCGCGTCAGACCTGGCACTAGTGATGGCCGCGTGCCGCGCCGCAGACCCGGCGCGCGTGTTCGCGCCGCCCTGCCAGCTGCGCCAGCACGTGCTGCTGTCGCTCGTGCAGCAGCTGGCCGCCGACATGCCGCGGGACACCGCGCTCAAACACAGGTCAGCCGACAGACTCGCGGCGCTGCCCACGTCGCAGTTGAGTCCGCATCTTCCGAGCTAACGTTTTCATACTCAAAAGAAGCAGCGAACCCCAATTTTTAAGTGAAATAAACCCACCAAGAGTTGATCTCCAGCTACGCCGAGCTCGACTTGGATGGAATTCAATCATGGTGGTTTGAAAAGTGTTTCAAGTTCCTAATCGTTACAGGAGTTGTCAGAAGACAGGGTCTTAATTGTGTGTGTCGTGCCCCAGGTACCTGGAGGAGGCGATAATGAACCTGGACACGTCGAACGCCGTGACGCGCGAGCACCTGCCCGTGGTGGCGCGCGAGCTGCGCAAGCAGGTGCTGGCCTTCCTGGCCGCCAGCCCCGGCCACGCGCTGGCGCGCAAGTTCAAGATGCTTCTCATCGTCGCCGACTCGCTCGCCAACACGCAGGTACACACCCACTGCACTGTTACCTGACACTTTCTGAACGCAAGCCGAGTCAACTTGGTGTAAATGAACCTTCGAAATAACAAATTAAACTTCCTCGTGTATGCATCGGACGAGTACAGATTTTAGTATTATTTGTACACGCAAATGCGTATTCTGTTGCACATCGGACCGCCTGGTGTCGTAGTACATTTCGAAGGACGAACACCTTTCGCATGCCGGTGCCATTAACGTTCGTCGTCATCGCAAATGGCCGTAGTATCAACAGTCCGAATGCTGCAAATACAGTCTCAATCAGTGTTTGCGCGAGCGCAAAAAAATATCGCCAGAGCGAAGTGCGCCGGCCCACTCACCGCTTTGGTCGGTGGTTGGAGTTCGCCAGATTTCTTTTCTTATATGTAAATGAGTTTCGTGTTCAAAAAAATTAAGAAAGTGATCCGTTTTGTGACCAACGTGAAGAATGAACGTTTAAATGTTTGCAGGGCTGACGCTGCGCCTGCCACTGCCGCGGCTGCGATCTGCGGACTTGTCGCTAGTGCCGTGACGTAGCCGTTAACTAACATTACGAACTTTTTATACGAGAACACTGAAATAAGACTTGCCGGTTTGCCGTTTCGTGCCCTTTGCCTGTCTGGTAGACATCGTGTCTATGGAACTCGCTTTAGTGTCGTTGGGGCGTAAGTTTTCGACACGAGATTGGTTTGTAAAAATGTTTTTACATTGCTGTAGATTATATCGCGTCGTGCGTAAGTATTGCATGAGCAAGAGTGCGTGAAAGTGATTTAGTGTAAATAAACCCTGAAATGTGTGTAGTACCTACACGATCGATTTATTCACAGGTCGGGATGAGATAGTATTATTTTACATTCTTACTTTCATGTCGTCACAATCTTTAACTCGACACAACTCATGCTTCTGCTAGTTTGATAGCGCATATCATTTTCCACTGCGTTAGGTAAACGGAGACTTATGGTGCTAACAAATGAGATCCACATATTCTCATGTTGTGAATGAAGCCGGGTTCGCAGCGCCGATATCTCGAATAAAACCGAACAAGATCAAAAGAAGAATTCGTCGAAGAATCAGTTGTTCACTTTTTACGTGAATGTTTTTAAATTAATGACATTGTTTTCGCCTCTTCCTCCACAGGCGAGGACTGAGTCGTACTCGACGTGTTCAAATTCAGCAAATGTTTTAACCACCGTTTTTATGATCGCTGCTGACCCGGCTTTAGGCTGGCTTCTCATTGGGGTGTAGCGGAGTCGAGATGTGTTTTATACAATACGGTATTCCACTTATAAATAGATTAGCATAAAAGCGTAAAATTGTTGGTGATACCGTTAAAAATATATTTATGTCCAAAGAGCAGAAAAAACATACGATATTTTAGAAGTTAGAGCTTTACAAAGCTCCAAAAATTACGAAAAAAATAGTTTTGGTTCCGAAGTATGATCATTTGAACCCGGATAAAAAATGCTAAAAATTATTATAAGATTAATTAATTACTTACAAACTGACAATATTAAAATAAAAGCGATTTAGTGTTGGCTCCATACAAACGCGCTAGTGATGTCACTGGCGCTGTATGTAGCGCGATAGAGCGTTTTCGTAACGCACGCCGATTGTCATTTTATTACTAGTGGTATTTCGAAAAATGTGATCGTAGAAGAGAACTACAAAATTATTAACCAAATCTATCAATTTTGAAAATAATGAAAAAAAAACATAAAAATACCGTATTGTACCTAACACAGCTCGACTCCGCTTGGAGTGTGAAATGTATGAAAGTGCTCCGCCTCAGTGCAAAAGCTGTTTTAAGCTGCGTTTCCACCAGAGATGTGCGAGGATGTGTTTGTAAAGGACCAATGAGCCGTTTCCGCCAGAGCTGGGCTGACCGAGGCGAGGTAAATGAAGCGATTCTATTGGTTCTAACAAACACATTCCTTGCTGCGTATCCTCGCACATCTCTGGTGGAAAAGCAGCCTTATGGTCCTATTAGAAACTAATTCAGAAAATCAGAAATCATTAATTGAGCTAGTATCCAGTATTGAGTATTTGTTTTTGCGTGAGACGTGTATTTCTTATTTCGGTTGACAATTTTTTCATCCTATTCAAGTGGGTGGCTTCAACCCCAACCGTGGGCCCCCCACTTAGTGAGATGGTGGGTGTTTACTTGACTCCGACCCAATGGTCTGTGATGTACATAGCTGTAGTTAGATTTGGTCAAGTGCTAGCGATATAGTGCTATAGTGCTCTTACAAAATGTATGTTTTATTTAATTGACTAAGACTGGTGTTATTCAGGCTTAATAGGCTTTTGATGCGTCTCAAACGCAAGTGTTTATCCGTTGGTATTGTACGTTAAACTCTTTATAAGCATAAGCAATTCCACATACCAATATACCAGAAATATGCCTTTAACGCATTCAGCGCTGGCAACGTCTATAGCACAATTTGGCAGTCGTTTAGACGCTCATGTACGTTTCTGGCCTAAACGTTTTCAACTTCAAAAATAGAAGCCTTCATTCACATGCTAAGCACGGCTGGATAGCAAGGTGAATTTAAATCTTACGCCAGCTCATGTGAGTTTCTTTTGCGCTGTACGCACTGACGGATATATCCGTCGTTGACGAACCTGTAGTACGGATATTTTCGTCGGGTTTTTTCTGCGCTAAGAACCGTTAGAAAAGCCATTACACATTCATTGCTACCGCTTTGGTCCAAGATTCTTACAGATGCCTTTAATTGTTTAAGATCCCACCGTAAAATTCTCCACCTATCTGCTATTTTATCGAATGCGATTTTTATAAAAGATAAGATAGGTAAAGGTAAGATTTTGCTAGGCAACCCTGGGGCGTTGTGTGACCTAACTAGTTTTTTAAAGACCTTTTATTTAAATCACATTACGAGCAAATAACAGGTAGGTGCAAAATTTGACGGTGGGATCTCAGACTACCTGTCAAATTGTGACAGCTGCGCTGGGGGGAAATATACCCCAGGATATATCCCCAGGGGGATGTGATGACCTGACACGAAATTTGAATCTAACCAAATGTTATTGACGAAATTGAATTAATAAAGAATTCAGTGACAATTTTTATCTCATTATATGAATATCGTTAAGATGTAATGCGATCCGGGGCCCATTTCATAACGCTACATTTTACAATTTTAAATAAAATTCGTGTGTAATTTTTTGTTACTATTAAAATACAGACATTTTATTTTATACCTCTTTCCTGTGTTCAAAACTCGAATCGTTATACTTATCAGCTGTCAAATTTTGACAGATTTATTATAGAAATTGTGTCAAAATGTAACTGTTGGTAGGCAAGACGATCCGTTGTTTAAATAGAACAAGCTATCAGGCATCTACTAGTAACACCTGTGCGCCCCTCACAAGACAGGCTGACTACTTTAATTTATCCCTCAATGCATCCCTTCCTTATGAAAGCAGTTAGTAGTTAAATACAACCGCACTAATGCCGCGTTCACATATCCAAACGACAGATCTTTTTATCTGCCAGCTGTCAGATTTTGACAGATAGGTAACTACTTGACCTGGGCCCCGCTGCTACAAGCGCCTTGTAAATAACTATAGAGCTATTGTAAAATACTGCCTCTTAGCCTAAAGCTTAGTTTTATGACATTTTTTTACTCTGAAACAACTACAAAATTCTGGTAAAACATTTAAGCAACTTACCTGATGTAACGCATTCACGCATATATGCATAGTATCTCATACTTCTAACTCTTTAGTGGTTTGACATTATTAATTTATTATAAACACAGTTTACGTCAACCCGGGCCGTAAGTAGCAATTTACCGCCCGCTTCGCGAGCGGAAGTTTCCACTTCCCGGCCAGGGGAGACGTAAAATTGTGTACACTCCTCGGGCTGTTATAAAAAAAGCCTCAGGTCGTTTACAGGATGTTTATCGCCCTCGCCTTTGGCTCGTGCGACAAGTTCCTGCGATCTGAGACATTCTTTATTTCACCACCCTCGTGGTGTAATGTACTATTAAATTATGTCTGTTTGACATACGTTTGGTTTCTGTTTAAGTTATTACGACCAATTTCTTACTGCTAACCAATAAAGGGGCGATTCCACTGACGCGGGGGAAGTGGAGAGCGGACCGTAAATCGACCAATCACAGTGCTCTAAATCTCCACTGATCCAAATTTCGAGCACTGTCTGTGATTGGTCAATTCACGGTTCACTCAACACTCCCCGCGTCGGTAGAAACGCATCCTAAACCAGTGATTGTCACACAGGTTACTAATATGAACGCATATATGCGTTTGCCGGACCTAGGAAGGAGGTGGTTATATTAAGTATGTATAGAGGTTCCTTAAGCTTCAAAGACTGGGCGTTAGTATACTATAGGTAGCTATATAAACGTGTAATAACAAATTGATTCTAATTGAGGTATATTCAATTTGGACCTTTTTTATGCCTTTTTTTAGCTCGCCACACAGTTACTTTTTTTGCTTTAAATAATAATAAAAAAATCATTTACTTTCATTCTTCAAAAGGCCCGTAGATAAATATTAAACACCTTACAGATTGAAAATGTAAAGCAGAAATACACTCAAATTATTTGGATGACGTTTCATCGCATCGTCAATGTTATGCTAGTGCCAAGTTCTCCAGTGGCAAACTGCCCCTGAACTGCAGGAACACGACACCCTTCGGCCAGAAGTCCGCGATATACGACTCTTTCTAACCCTACAATTAGCGTTGCTTGCGTTGATGTATTAACTTTTGACGTTGCATATCGGTTTTTATATTAACGGAAATTCAATTCCCTCAGTAACAACGTTTAATTATAGTACCCAAAGTTTGATTTATAAAACCCATCCTTGTATGATGATTGGTTTTTTGTTACTGAATTTATTTTCTTTTTTTACTGCGATTTGAAACATGTTAATATTTTCCCTACATTTTCTTTATTTCGTCATCTTAAAAGATAAACGATGTTTTTTTACGATTTGTTACTCTTAACAATATTATTGTTAAGAACTTGTCATTACTGTAATGTAAGTAGGTATTATAAATTATAAGAAATGTAAAAAATAAAAGATATTTGATTTATAATTTATCAAGTTTTATTTCATTTCTTTCGATTAAGGAAGGCGGCGGTCTATTCTTCATACAAAAGCCTTCGCCTATTGTCTCACTGGATTATAACTCTAGAGATATATTTTTTGGATATATGTACATACGTACATTTTTCTACACAACAAAATCTTAGGCATGTTTTATTTTATTCTTTAATTTTCAAAATCCAAAAAATATTCAGTGACTATTTTTAAGATATTTCGACGTACGATTTTTATATAAATAAAGGAAGGCAAACAAGCAAGTGGGTCACCTGTAGGTAAGTCATCACCGCCTATAGACACCCGCAACGCCAAGGCGATTGCAAATGCGTTGCCAACCCAGAGGGCTAAGATGGAACACCTTGTAATTGCACCGCCTCAAGCCGGTACTAAAGAAATTAACTGTAAATCATGTAATGGTCCCAGTAGTACATATATATATTTAGGCTGCGTTTCCACCAGAGATGTGCTAGGATGCGTAGCGAGGGATGTGTTTGTAACAACCAATGAGCCGTTTCCACCAGAACTGTGCTGACCGAGGCGAGGTAAATGAAGCGATTCTATTGGATCTTACAAACACATCTCTCACTACGCATCCTCGCACATCTCTGGTGGAAAAACAGCCTCACCCATGGCCACGGCAATAAAAAAACTGTTTACAAATGGTTTACAATTATTACTATCAATAAATCATATTGAGGGTAGATTCAACCGCCGCCCTGCCAGATATTGCTAAAACGTAGGCATTCCTTATAAAACCTACTAGCCACTGCACTCGTCAAATTCCGTTCGGTTCTCGAAAAATGAATTCCACAATCGATTTTCCTTTTAAGAAAATGAAACGGTCTAAATCACTGAACGCTCTACCCGAGCTTGTAACTGATGTGAACTTGTATATACATGGTGAAAGTGTGGATTGGGAACAATCGAAGAGTTTGGTGGACGACAGCGGGCTGCAGTCCAGCGACGCGTTTATCAGTTTGGAGAAAAAAGTTGACAAGTTAAATGGTAAGACAACAACATATTTAACCACCGTATTTAAAAGTCGACTCTATTCTCAAATACGTTCGGGCGTGTTCAAATATTTTTGAACACCTTGCCGCCTTGATTTGACTACACATACATCCATCCAACCGTCGTGGAGATCCTTGGGGAAGGCCTATGCCCAGCAGTGGGCGTCTTCCGGCTGATATGATGATGATGATGATGACGTACATCCTCTACAGTGCAGCCTGGGACCAATTTCATAAACGCGTCTGGTGACGTACGGTCGCAGACATTAATTGTTAAGCCACCACAGACCCCGTCAAAACGACTTAGCCAATCTGTAGCCACGTGTTAGTAAACAATGCAAAGCAATGTCATCGTAACAATACATTCATACCGGCCTAACGAATAAGGTCCGTGACTGTATAGTCGACCAAGAAATCGCTTGACCACTTTTCGACCGTATTACAAAGGGATAAGATTCAAAAGTGGTCAAGCAATTACTTGGTCGACTATACATATGGAGCTCTTTTTCAATGCTCCCAATGTTCCCTAGACATGTGTACGGAACAAAGTCGAGTGCTTTCCGAGCTGATGGAGCACATCCGGAGCACCCAGCGGCTCGCGGCCGAAGACGAACACCTCGTCGAAGTACTCGGCGACCTGCTGCAGAAGGTCGTCGACCAAAGGTTTGTTCATGCTGATATCACTAGGGGCAGACCTGAGACCAGTGAGGCAATAGGACGGCACTTAGACAGCACCTACTAATCTGAACGCGCACGTCGGTCGAGACACTTTTTTTTTATAAAATTGGAAGGCAAACTAGCAAGTGACCACCACCGCCCATAGACACCCGCAACACAAGAAGTTTGCAGGGTCAGGTGACCCACTTGCTGGTTTGATTTCCAATTTTATAAAAAAAGCAATACTTCAATTAAAACTGTAGTCAATAATCAACCGAGTATAATATGCACAAGTTGACATATTTAATATTTTATCATCATTCGTTTTTACTTTGAAACGAACGGGCAAATTTGACCGTTGAATTATTCTAAAGAATTGAATATGAAAAATATGTGGTGTACTCGGGTGTACTGTATCTACATATTCACTAGCACCAATTTAAACAAACCGTTCACGTACCGCATGTCAGCTTATAGGCTAGGGCTAGGACTTTTGTAGCCTACCGTGGTTCTAGAATCTGTAGAGTCGCTATTTGTTAAAAATATTTTTCAAAGTCTAACTAATTTAACGTATGTATTGTGTTAAGAATAAACGTCATATTTACTTTGACTTTTTAAAATAATTTTTATAACGACTCATGAATTTAGAACCATGGCATGCTGCCAAAATTCTTAGCCCAAGTTATCAATATGGACATGTGTGGGTTAAAAAAACTAATACAAAAATAATTTAATAATTCATTTATTTCATGTAATTGTTAGCACCAAGACTTAAATAACTATTAAATTTATTATCAATTCATCAGAGAAAACGGCGAAGCCAGAGCAGAAGGCGGCGCGCGGAGCCTGCTGAGCGCCATCGAAGCCCGGCCCTCGTTGGAGCGCCGCGTGTGCACCGCGCTCACTGACCTACTTCAGAGTGAGGTGGAATACTTTTTTTACATGGCGTTGGATTTCTTAATCGTTTTCATTCGTGTAGCCTAAGTGCTGTTATATCCAACATTATTGTTGCAAGAGGTTAAACCGGTCCGTCATGCTGCGGCTACTCAACTTCGGAAATTGAGTGGCGGTATTGGGGTATGGACTTTGACAAATACTGATTTGGTTTTTGGTTTGGTTTGGCTGTCCTTGGTAATTGATGCTATATACAAACTTTTAACTGATCATTAAAGAGGGAACCGAGAGAAATTATCTATGCCCGAAAGGGGTAGATATATAAACTTCTCAGTGCATACTCCCTTCCTCCCTCCCTTTCGAAAAATGACACTTTCTCTCAATTTCGTCTTCATAACGCTCTGGCTACACGCTTAGTCTTACCTGCTTGCGTCTTATTATGCTCTTAGAGTGGTAGTTAATTAACACAACACAAACTGGTTTATGCTGGCATGCTGGCAGGCAATACGAAGCATGCTGTAGCCGGAGTCTAAAGATCACTTATGTGTGTCTTTGTACCTATTTAAGGGGTTGAAGCAGAGCATAGTGTCAGCAACCGCGGTCTCCATGAAGGAGGTGATCCAATCGATGTTTAGCGCGGAACTGTCCTCGCTGTACGTGCCCGCCATGGAGCGCGCGCACCGCCAACTCCTCAAACAGGTCTCCAAGCTCGTGACCAATGCTTTCAGCGACTGTAAGTATGTATGACCGGCCCATGCTGGACATCAAAACCAACAGGTCGGGTTTTTGGACAAAAATCACTTTTTTTAAACGTAGCGTCA
The DNA here is from genome assembly GCA_963691745.1 of Ditula angustiorana. Taxonomy (NCBI): domain Eukaryota; kingdom Metazoa; phylum Arthropoda; class Insecta; order Lepidoptera; family Tortricidae; genus Ditula; species Ditula angustiorana. The sequence goes on from OY829473.1 coordinate 1,731,656, forward strand.
AATATATCAGAGCGGGCAAGGTGGTCAAAAATATCTGAACACGCCCGAGCGTATTTGACAATAGAGTCGAGTTCAGATATTTTTGACACCTTGCCCGCTCTGGTATATTTGACGCTGACTATACATACGTTTTTCGCTTAATCTTAAATGTAAATTTATCTAAAAGATATTTTTTTTTAGGTAATCTTACTTGGTTAATAAATGATAAAAAATTTAGTATGTTCATGAAACGTGGTTTTGGTAAAAGTTTAACATCCGAGCTTTTAGCTGTGATGACCAGAACTTTACTTCAGTAGTTCAGTAATCAACGATCTTACGGTGTGGGAAGAGACCGTGAGGAGACCTGCACATTCATGTAATTAAGTTTGTAAACAACTGTGATCAACATGATCCTGTCAGTCCGGTATCCCTATAACAGCGGCACGCAGGTCATATAGCAATCGATTCAATGTTGTAACCTGACCTGCCAAATCTGAGATCATGGTTAAAGCGCACACCGAATCAAGAAATGGGAAAAGCGCTAGAAGAATGATGATAATCGCTCGTGATTGTTGTGATCTTGTAGTGGAACAGAACACAGCGAGCACCGCGGGAGCCCTCCGCCGGAGCTCGCAGAGCCTGGAAGCGGCGCTGCGGCGACACCAGGCGCTGCTGCAGAGCGCCTGCGGGGACGCGGAGCGCGTGCTGCAGACGATCGCTTCCACTACGGAGAAGTAAGCTCACAAAGACTTTGCCGCTCTACCTAATCATAACTGCAATAACTATGAAGCAGAAAGGGATTTACCTCAAAATGCGCATCACGTTAATTCACGCGAATCCTAAACGTTAGGATTTCTGCGAGACGAGCTAAACACTATAAAACGTGCACGGTAACGGTGCCCAGCGACCCAACAAGAACGCACAATTAAAAGTTTTCCCTCAGTGCGTCCTGTTCTTGTGACTCTAATTGCACAGAGGCGCACTAGGTTCACTTGGGCAGCCATGGTAGCACAGAGGGCCTAGCCAGCTTTGTCACCCTCCAGTATCTATTTTTCAACCATACAGATAGATAGATGGATAGATTCTTCTGCCAAATTTGTAACGACAAATTTTGCCGTCACTCACCGACTACCCGCGGTTCGCATGAAACTCGAAATTGACCTCAGGGCGCCTTTCCGTTTGGTGACGAAATAAACACAAAATACAAGAAAATGAAAACAGTTTATTGAAAGTAAAAATTAAACTAAAATTACAAACTTCCAGAGGTCTAACGATACAGGCTAACCTTGTAATTTCGTGTGTAACCCTGATCACATACATAAATATATATGTTTTTATGGAAAGTGAAGTCAAACGAACCTTAAAGGTACCGGATGAAAAGTGGTCACCACCGCTAATGTGAACCAGCGATCCTAAGAGAATCGCTAATAGTCGCTATAGCCTCCTCCCGGTCTAGATCTGCTCTCATTAACAGTACAAAACGCAGTAGCAAGTTACTACTCCACGCCGGTATTTATGGGAGTGTGGAACTACCGCGGTCGAGCTGGCCCATTCGTAGTGCAACTAGTAAATTTACTATACTTACTATATTTACTCTTTTTTTTTATCGTCACCGAAAGAATCTCGTTTTATTTTTGTATTTTATATCATAAATTATCTATAATAAATGATTTATGATTATGATTAATCCTTCAGAGTGATAGAACGCGAGTTAAAGCAATGGCGCGAAGACTTCTTCAGCGCCCTGCCCGCGGCGTCCGATGGGGACTCGGGGCGCGCGGAGTCCCCCGGGCCCTTCAGTCCTGTGCAGTCAGTCTGCGCCAGCCCCGAGAGCGCGGACAACTCAAGTGGCAACATGGTCGAGCTCGCCGTGCCTGAACTTTCCGCTATTGATCGTATGGTAAGAAAGGCTGTCTGAACGAGATCGCTCTCAAGCGATAAAATCACGTTTTTTCCGAATAAACCTTTTTTTGGTTTGTTAAGAATATTCTTATTGTATTGTTCACCGAGCAAAGATTCAAAGTCAAACTCAAAATAAGTTATGTAATAAGATTCGACATAGCTGGTCTAGGGACAGGACTGCGTTTATATGTGGGTTTGTTTGACTTTAACTTAAAAATCGATAATTAGATCTTCATGAAATTTGCTTACAAAGAATCGTTGATGATGCATAAATTCATCGCGACGTCTCACAGTATTTTATAATGCCTCAAAAACGGACATCCTCAGTTTTAGTCAGAAATCGACAGATAATATGATTTAAAACGCGAGACTAGAACTCCCGTGTGCCAGTTTTGATTTGTTTCTGAGAAAATAAATTTCAAAGTTTTCAATTTTTTTTGGACGAAAATCAAGAAAAATATTCCTATCCAAAAACGGTTACAGATATCTAAGATTTTATGAAATCAGTTGATAGAACTATCAAAGAGCAAACATTGTACAACTCCCCAACCTTTTTTTTTTTTTTTTTTTTTTTTTTTTGGCTCACGCGGATTGCGTATGTGCCACAGACGGTAAAGGTAGGGAAACGAGAGAAAACGGAAAGGGAAATACGGAGTTTTTAATCGGATTAAATAACACAAGATAGGATTACATGGGATTCAGGATTTCAAACAGTGAATATAATAAAAAATAGAAAAATAGGAAGTGAAATAATATTTACTTATATTTTAATATCATTGATAGTAATAAATATGTTTAATAAATTATATATATTAGGATCGTTATTGTATAGCAAAACAGAAATTGATGTAGGCAATGGAACTTTGAGGGATATCAATTGATCATACAGGAAGGAATTGTCATATAATGGGCAGGTAAGAAATAAATGATTGACATCAGCAGAGCCCAAACCGCACTCACAGGCATCAGATACTACTAGATTAAATCTAGCAAGATTTGCGGGGGTGCAAACGTGACCCAACCTCATACGAATAAGACAGCTGGTGACTCTCTTGCCAAATTTCATCTTAAAAAACCATGGTTTACACGGGACATTAGGCTGAATAGAATAATAATGTTTACCTTTAGTCAGGCAGCTCCTAATCCATATATCATTCCAACTCTCCTTGAGGAATACTCCAGCAAGGGCAGCCACATCGTGACTGTAATTTTTATAAGGAAACCGGTCACCCTCTTTAACAGCCCTATTAGCAAGACGATCTGCAGTAACGTTACCAGATATATCACAGTGACTTGGAATCCAACCAAATGACACAGAGTATCCCAGCTCCGAGCATTTGGAAAGTAGAATTCTTAATTTAATAATGATAGGAAATATTATTTTACAATTAAATGGATATTTACTAAGAGCTTGAAGGGCACTTTTTGAATCAGTTAAAACTAAAGTTTTTTTAAGCTTACAAATCAAGATGTACTCAACCGCTAGACATAAACCAAAGCATTCCCCTGTAAATACTGACGATTCTGGAGGTAGTTGGACCATTTGTATAATGTCATACTGGGAGTGGTACACAGCAACACCTACATTACCTGAGGACAAATGCTTGGATGCATCTGTATATATATGGTGCCAGTCGGACCACTGTTCACCTTTAATATAATTAAAATTAACATTAGCTTCCACATCGCTTTTAGAAACCCCCATGTCCACATGGACGTCAGGGGACATAATTAGAGCAGAAAAATTATTACAAAAAAGAGGATACTCTGAATAATGATAGGATGGAGCTTGGAGAGAAGTGTACCTTTGGTAACTTCTTACAAGACACGGAATTATCTTATTGATCCAATATCTGGAAGAAACAAACGAGTTAGCTAATAAGGGGAGAGTGTTACGAAGAGGATGATTAGAGAATTGAAAACAGCGGAATAAATATCTGTCTGATAAATATTGACGTCTTAAATGTAGAGGTGGGTCAACACATTCAACCTGTAAACAATGAATTGGACTGGACTTCATAGCACCACAAATTAAACGCAAAGCTTTGGATTGGATAGCGTCTAGTTTTTTAAGACCATTTAGTTGTCCTGGAACTAGTAAAAATGTAGCATAATCGATGACACTTCTAATCAACGCATTGTACAAAAGTTTGAGTGAAAAAGGATGCGCTCCCCACCAGACCCCTGAGAGACACCTCAACATATTTAAGAGCCGTTCGCATTTAGTTACTATATAGTCGCAATGAGGAACACCTGATAGCTTGAAGTCTAACACAACACCAAGGAACTTAGTGGAGTCCTTCTGCGGGACTTGGGCGTTATCATATAGAACAGATACTACAGGCGGGACTCTCATACGAGCAAAAGGAACAATGACACTTTTGGATGGGGAAATTTCAAGTCCATTGGCATCCAGCCAATTCTTAAGAAGATTAAGTGAATTGGACAAGTAATCAGAAGCTTTTTCAACGTTACGATGAGAACTATATATAAGAAGATCGTCGGCATACTGTAATACCTTTACATCGCTACCCAAAGAAGGTTCTAGGTCATGAGTATAAATGTTATACAGTGAGGGACTTAAAACGGAGCCTTGAGGCAAACCCTTCCATAAGAGCCTGGATTTTGAAGAGAAACCATCCAAAGCAATATTTATACATCTTCCTGAGAGCATGTTTATGATAAAGTTAGATAGCAAATTAGGCACTTTCAGATTCTGAAGTTTCTTATATAGCACAGAAATTACAACGTTATCATAGGCTGCAGAAATGTCAAGAAAAGCAGCAATTACAACCTTACTGTCAGCAAAAGCTAATCTAATATCCGTGACTAGAACACTTATGTTATCCAAAGTACCCTTGCCACGTCTAAAACCAAATTGATTTTTACTTAATAAACCTGTCGGGAAATTGATATTATGATATAGAATAGTAGTTTATAGTACATATAATAGAGAGAACACATATAACATATCCCGATTTAAGTGCCAATAAAAGAAAGAAAATAATTCCTTAATCATACCTGGGTTGAGATTGAGTTGCTATGTCTTAGAAACCAGATCTGCTTAGCCGCCTCTTATTTGATGTGTCTACTCCGTTTCACCTCCTGTAGAATTTACGGGCAGATGACACCGACTGTCTCGGTGCCATCTGCTAAGGAGGTCAAAGCTGCCATCACAGCCCATCCCCCCAACAAATGATTATCTAGAAGTTATAGTATTATATTAATATCTTAGTATCCACAGTATGGCTACTTGTTAGAAAGTTATATGGACAGTTTACATATGTATGAGTTGTATAGACAGGCTATTGGAAATTATATAAGAAGCAGTACACCGATCCATCATCTCTTAGGAATGGATGCAGCTCAACTTATTCACACACAAAGTCTAACTATAGTCACTGATGGCCCTGGGATACAACGGCCTCACCCCCTACAATGGTCCGGCAATATTGCGGCACTAGTTCCCCCAATTGGCCCTGGGATACAGCGGCCTCATCCCCCACAATGGTCCGGCAATACACCGGCACTAGTTCCCCCAATAGCCCTGGGATACAGCGGCCTCATCCCCCACAATGGTCCGGCAATACACCGGCACTAGTTCCCCCAATGGCCCTGGGATACAGCGGCCTCATCCCCCACAATGGTCCGGCAATACACCGGCACTAGTTCCCCCACAATGGTCCGGCAATACACCGGCACTAGTTCCCCCACAATGGTCCGGAAATACACCGGCACTAGTTCCCTCAATGGCCCTGGGATACAGCGGCCTCATCCCCCACAATGGTCCGGCAATACACCGGCAATAGTTCCCCCACAATGGTCCGGCAATACACCGGCACTAGTTCCCCCACAATGGTCCGGCAATACACCGGCACTAGTTCCCCCACAATGGTCCGGAAATACACCGGCACTAGTTCCCTCAATGGCCCTGGGATACAGCGGCCTCATCCCCCACAATGGTCCGGCAATACACCGGCACTAGTTCCCCCACAATGTCCTAAAGATGTCAAACCTCAGGTGGACCTATCTTCTCATAGGGATGGATTCAGCGAGGTCTAACGGCTGCTGTTAACAGTCATTAAGCAAAGGATAATTCTAGTAATATTAGATCACTACATACTGTGGAAACTTCAGATAGTTGGGTATCGATAAGTCTAGAAATTAGTGGAGCTTTAGGTTATCTTTAATAGTGTTAGCTTATACTTCAGAGTAAATCTTTAATGTATATACACATTCTACAAATCTACAGGTTTACACACTAAGATACTTAGCTTTAGCTTACTGAAGGCTCCAACCTCGACACTTTTACTTTGGTCTTTCCTGTATTTTGTGAAGTACTCAATTTGACAGCTATTTGGTGTTTGGCGCCATCCGATGGTACTCTGCAGTGTTGCCACTGCAGAATTTTCGCGACCTATGTCGCGACAAAACCCTTACTTTCTATAAACCACTCTAGCCGGTTCTTGACAAGATGCTCAGTAATTTTCATTAAAACAGAGGATAAAGCTATTGGTCGGTAAGAAGATACATCAGAAGGATCCTTGTTTGGTTTAATGAAAGGCAAAACATCTTGAGATTTCCATGACTCAGGAATGTGACCGGAAACCATAATTTTATTAATAAGATTAAGGAAGTATAAAAGAGATTTATCATTCAGATGTACAAAAAAAGAATATGGGATCCCATCAGACCCTGGAGCTGAATCTTTAGTTTTAGAAATGACTCCTTTGAGTTCTGAAAGAGAGAAAAGATCATTTAGCTCATCATAACTAAGTACGGGAAAAAGAGGAATTAGCTCAGGTGCCGTGGGAGGCGCCAACTTGTCCAAAAACTGATCAACTAAAGAGGATGGAAGACTAGACGAAGAGTTGTCTTTAAAGGCAGATCTAAATCTTTTAATATTATTCCAAACCATAGACGGCCTGGTGTTAGGGGAAATAGATAAACAGAAATTCTTCCATCCCTCAAACTTCTTTTTTTTAAACAGCTTTTTTGCTTGGTCTATGGTTTCTAAAACTAAATTAAAATTTTCATCGGTACCACTTTCCCGAAAAGCCAACTCAGCATCTTTTCTTTTTTTGGCAGCTGCTGAACACTCCGAGTCCCACCATGGTGGTGAGGGAATGTTATTTTTTGCTGTTTTCTTTGTAACCTTTAATTTTGCCCGCATGAGATTATCCCAGGGCGGCGAGTAATAGCCTGAGAGGGAGATCCTTAAATTTGTAGAGGGCGCCTTAGGAGCTCCCTGCAAACAGGAATGGTTATGGCCGGCAAATAAAAAGAGTTGGTGTCTCTAATAAGCCTTTATTGTTAAGTCTTAGTCAGAGTAGGTACATACTTAGATCACTACACACGTCTGGTAATATACTATGATACTATTAGACCTTGAGCGGTGTACCGCATGAAACCAGAGCAGGCAGAGGCCGCGAGAGGTGAGTGAGCAGTGTGTAGGTAAAGTTGTGTAGTATGTAAGGAGGAGAAATTGCCGCGAAAGCTTAATGCATGACAAACAAAACCCAGTGGGCAAATGTGCCGGAGAGGCCGGGCAACACTATCCTTTGCCAGCGCACATGCAGGCGGGTCCGGAGGCGGCGGCACGCCCGGAGAGCGCTCCGGTCACGTACGACGTGGCCGACGGCTACACGAGGCCTCAGTGCAGCTCGCCCACGCCGGCCGCAGCTTTTAAACCATAATTAACAACCCTGGAACAAAATGAACCAGTAAATAACAATGAAAAGATAAATATCTCTTCCTACGCCTTTTCCATACGAAAATAAGTTTTATACATACCACATGAGTGGGTTGTATTATACAGCTTCAACATGGAGCTAGTAGAAGCCAGTATGCAGCTCACAGCACGACGGCGCTCCCAATAATGGTCATCGATGCCTGTAGGAAAACACATGGCATTATAACCTCTTGTTTTACAAGTAAAAGTAACACGGCGCGCTTTTCTAGCTTGTACTTACGAGGATCAACAACTGAAGAGGCCTGTGGCCATTTAACGAGGTGGCCCACGCTCGGTTATATAGGGCGTCTGGGCAGACTCATGCCCACCTGGGCTATTTAACGAGGCAGCCTAGCGCTCGGGTCTTGTCCTGGGGACCGCCTTGAGGAAGATGGAAGCTCTATAGTGCTTCAGTATTGAGTCAACGGCGATATCTCACTGAAACGGACAAAAACCTAATTAATTTATGGACCACGGGGTCGCAAGGCGTGGCCCTCCAGTGGGCCATAGGGCCACTTACTCTATGTACAGCCATTACAGCTCGCCGTGAAATTATAACAGGAACAGTACCACGAAGGGCGTGGCTCGGACGCTTCACATCAACGCCTGAAAAATAAGCATCCGATTAGGAAACAAATAATGATCACTGACGGGGGCAAAAATACCTAGCTGAAGAACGTAAACACTCACCATTAAGACGTAAATTAGCCGAAATAACTCAAAATTAATTTAGGGCAAGGCAGACGCCATTTTCCCATCAAAACGATCCCCAAGCAAGTCACTCTTATCGAGCTGTCAATTCGATCACCACGTCATAAGGCGTTTTCATCCAACTCTTCCGACTGCGCGAAGCAAAGGAGGGTAATGTGTTTGTTAACTCAAGGAACGCCGAATTATGATGTCAAAATTTAGAATTATAAAACTACTGTAGATACTCCAAACGAAGTTCGAAATTAAGTCCTGAAACATGTAAAGACTCCTGAAACAAAAATATAAGCAAACAAATCACCTCGCCTTCAACCATAGATCAAATCCGATGGACAGCTCAGGGTTACCTGCGCTGGAAAACGTCTACGGGCGGTACGTTCGGAAACTACATTCAGCAGGACAAACGCTTAAAGATCAACATTAAAAAAAAGAAAAAAACGGTGTTACATCTTTATTGGAAAAATACTGTCAGCGATCTCTAGCATCACAGATTAGAGAGATATAGTAGTACAGATGGGAAACAGCCCTTGTAACGGCCCGTCCGTAGAGTTAGTTCGGGCTGGCGCGTAAGCACCGTGGGGGCGCCACTCAGCTAGTGATGAGCCTCGCGCCTCTTTAGACCGATTCATGTTCTTAGTGATGTCTCGTACCGTACTTTTACGGAATAAATATCGGTAATGGTGGTACTAGGCATAATTACGTTTTCATATTGCAAAAATGAGAGAACGAGCTAAAGACCCCCGCGAAACAAAATTAACTGCGTTCGACGGTGGGCCTTCCGCTCGTAATGAAATACCGTATAGAATCAAACGAATAAGTTATATTATTATTAGTAACAAAACAACCTAATTATATTCTAACATATACTAACAATAAAATAGAAAGAATACAGGTTAATTGTTTGCAAACTCATACAAATATCCACATTTTCCGCCAAACGATTGCAGAATAAGCAATGAACTACGAGGGAATGCTCGCGGCGAGTACCAGGCATAATTTAATGCAATTTGCAAGCAGCACATGACCGGTCGTTTATACAAAACAAAATCACATTGGAGAAATATTTAAACTGCATAAGACAGTTGCAATTCTACAACTAGGTACATGTAATGGAACTCTGAACCACGTTAGAAATATGTCGTTATAAACAAAATTGTAGTCTCTCACTATTTTACTTATTATGTGAAATTTACACAGCAGTGGTGGATCAGGATTTCATTTTGTCTGACACATTATGATTAAAACATAGAGTAAATAGGTTTTTTGTTAAAAATCATTTATGATACAAGCTTTTCTACAGAAGGTACTTTATTATTGAATTGTAGACGGGACTACATCAAATTTGGGAACAATCAGACCACTGTGAGTCAAAATTTGCTAAAAAGATTTGACCTAAACAAACTAACAAACAATAGAATTAACTAAAACCTTGTACCAATGCGTCGGATAATAATCAAATCGTCACTACAAATATTCGATAATCGAAATATAGAGAGATAGCGAACTTAGACATCTGCTGATGCACATTTACAGCTAACGTTAAGCCTCTGCGTCCCGTGCCTGGCACCAGTCATAAAGCCGCCATAAAGCAAGTTCAGCCGTGCACGGGAAACCGATGCGGGGCTCGAAGGCCCCATGTTGATCCTCCTCGCTCCCCTTAGATCAACCCGAACCTCCAGAAACAATATTACTTTTTTTCCACTATCTCTTCATATTATCGTTACAAGTTGGTGTGGTTGGTTGCGGAACCTAGGCAGACGATGCTGAATTTCGCAACGGCGGCGTGATGTGCAGGCCGCATAAACAGATTAAAATGTGCTTCCCTCCAGGATGCAATCGCCATTTGCAGACCATTAAGCTGCACAGGAACCTGTTAACAGAACGTATGCATTACGTCAAGGAAGTCAGACACATTTTACTACTCAGCGTTCCGTGCTCTTAAATGTCACTACTAACTTAGTCTTATGCTTCATTTTACTAACTCTTTATGGACTATATGGTCTTGAATAAAGGATTTGATCAATTATAATGAGTAAAGCGAGTGGTTAATGTTCAGGGCTGCCTTCAGTAATACTGAAAGGCTGAATGAAGGCTTTGAAACGAAACTTAATTAGACGAATATTATTATTAAACGATAATTTTGATATTTTAAGGCAGCGATGGGCGTTTTCAATGCGATGCAGTGTGTTGGTTTGCTATTTTGAACGTTTTAGCTATGAGGACACGGTGTCAATCATTCCCCCGTATTAATATCAGTCTGAGATGTTAGTATAATTACACTAACCTCAATGGAAAGTTGAGAGTTAACGTGATGTGTCCGTGATGCGCCGCCGCCCTGGGTGTCCGCTGCTCCCGCTGCATCTAAAAAGAATTATCGTTTGACTCGAGTAGCTTGATACTTTTTAAGTGCCAGTTGTTGCATTAAAGGCAAATCGTGACGAGATAATTTCTCTGAATAGGATCCTTTCAATATTTGGTTCATGGTCTTACACCAATTATGAATTTGGATACGACAAACGAGAGTGATGAAACTTTCGACTATGTCTGTATGATGCAGTTCACACCCCAGCCAACTGACATTTGCGGTCCCCAGAAAATCGCTTCGGATCGTCTTTGTTATACACTGTCTATGACAGTGGACATCCAGATTTGCATTAATGATTTTAATCAAATCCCTGAAAAGTCTAACAAACCGGCATGTGGGATACTTTAGGTTAGGGCCCTTTAAAAGGTCTCTTTCCCGGGCAGCTATCCACGAGTGAACATCCCCATGCTGGCTAGTTAAAATGGCGTTTTTGCAAGACTGGCACTTAAATTTTTGTAATAGTTTCCTAGATACAAATCCTGCTGTGAACGCTGATGAATGCACGTTGATTCTCTCTCTCCGAGCCTGCTGCAGCAGTGAGGGCGCAGCCGCGCTGGAGGCGGCAGGCTGGCTCGGGGCGGCCGCGACGCTCGGGCGCGCGGTACTGGTGCCTGCGACAGGAGAACATGCATCAGCAGCATCCCGATCATCACCTGTTTCAGAACTATTATAAGGGACGGCCAATAATAATTCTGAATTTAAGAGGGTCACGCCTACATCATCCTCACAGTTTGAGCCGGCTGAATGAGGGCCTAAAACATCGCTGATAATTAATGATTTGAAAGAACAAGTGAAAGTATAGGGATCTGGTTTATTATTGCGATGGTTAAGGGCTCTAATTCGACCAAAAAAATTTTCCAGGGGGTCCTGGTTTAGATTTCGAGTGTAAAAGAAGTTTACACCGATATCTCTAAGGTCAGTCCAGAGTTTGATGAAACTTTCTAAAGTCGTTACCCAGTTGTCAATAGTCTGCAGACGTTTATTGATAGGGTGACCGCGTTTTAAGGAATCTTTACTAGATGAATCAATAAAATGAATATCTTTTAATATTTTGATGGCATCCTTCCAAAACGATACATGTTTGGAAGTGCCGTTAACTTCCTTAACAGGCCCCCTCATCTTCCCGGGAGCAGCGCCGCTCCGTGACCCGTTGACGCTGTCGAACAGCCGGTCGAAGAAAAGGACCGCTTCCGACGTATTCTTCAGCGTCTTGCTGACAGGCGTGCCGTCGGCGTATGTAGCTGAAATAATATATAATTAACAGGTTACGAGGTTGCGTTATGTTTTTTTTCCGCTTCGCTTTCTAGGAATTCGTTCTTGAATAATTTAACTTTCCCGAGATAATTTCGGTTAGAAACTACGTGTATTATATAGGCTATTTAGTCATGTCATGTTGGTAACCGAAATTATCTCGGGAAAGATGAATTCTTCAAGAATCAGACTAGTAACAGGCGTGGAATACTCCGTGATTACGTCACGCTGCTACAAGTACAGTTGACGTCAAAGACATGTTTACACTTTCCTACTTACTTTTACTATTACTTATGCAATAAGGTAAAAAGTGTACTTAACCATACCTTTGACGTCGACCGTACATATTGGCCGCCCCAGTACCGGGGTATAATCGGGTGTTGCCACGCACTGCTGCGCTGGACGCACGCGAGCGTTTACCGCCGCTTCGTTACATTGCAAATCAACGTACTTGCCACATTCGTCGCGTTTTACTACCTTCGTATTTAAATGTTGAAAAATAAAGCAAAAAAATATTGCATCGCAGCGAGTTTCATCAACGGTGATCTAAATTCTTACCACTAGTCGTTCCATTTTTCTACTAATTTTACTACTTACTATTTAAGGTTAAATAAAAAAAACGTCAGGATTGTATTCATAGCCAACTGTTCAATTTAGAAACGATGATAGTTACCATCTATACCTATTTGTTTGTGTAATTGTAATTGATTTCGTACACGATCGCACCACGCCTAGGTAGGTACGGAATACTCACCGCCGACAACCCTAGCTTCGAAAGAAAATGCACGTTTTATGCGATAGAATGAGAAGGTAAGTCTAGACACATTCTTTATGACGTCACACGAGTTTTGTTAGACAGTAAGTTGCCACGGGAAGTAGCTTTTTACCATATTAGTTGGCCACCTCTTACATATAGTTTCATAAGGTTTGCCACATATAGTTTCATAAAGTTTGGGTCTTTCTTTCACATTTTTAGTATCATTAATACTTGTAGTATGGATACAACGGGATAGACAGTTAATATTACCAGATAGCGAGGTGTACTTCAGCAATCCTGCAGTCCTCTCGCTGAGAACTTGCGTGCAGTTCTTGACTTTCATTTTCTTTATTCTTGCTGGGATCACGTGTTCATCTGTAGAAATTGTTAAATCAATATGAGAATACCGTCAGTAGGATAGGATCCTTCATCACGTGTATGTGTATTTATGTACAGTCAAGGAAATTTGTGGTGTAGGTTGCATATCCACATTCTTCCTTTTCTGCTTGTCAGTGTTTGTCATAAAATAAATCTCTCCAAGATAAGCTGTTCTTATTGCTGCTCCTCAGAGCCAGGACCTACAGACTCTTCACGTACCACCGTAGAACCTAGTCGAAGAGACATACGCATGACATTTGTATGACATAGCCTGGCGTTTAACGCGTCGCGTCATTGCGATAGGGTTCCAAGGTGGTACGTGAGTATATTTTCCCTACTGTAGGTTTATTTTATATAAGGTACATAACTCATTCGTTCATCGTTAATTGCGCATACAATACTAGCATCCCGCCCCAGCTTCCCACTGGTACAATTAGGATATAATGTAGATAAAACTTTCCGTAAAAAAAATCTCTAAATAACAGTGAAAAGCGTATCAAAATTCGTAGAGTGGTTTAGACAGACAGGAACGGATATTTGTTTTATACTACCTATATGTAAAGATAAAGAAGATACTTGAAGATGTTATTTTATTCCACGTCATTATTATTGGGTCGTGTGTTTGTGCCTTAAGTAGACGAAAATTTTAAATTTGCATGTGAGCCTACTAGTTCTAGTTCTATGATATTATCCCGTACTGTGGCATTTATAGAGAAAAAGTTTTTTTATCAAAATGGACCCAATAATAAGGCATTCAGGATGCTGGTGGGACTGCCTCGTTTTTGCAGCGCGTCGGGAATATCTGCTGAGGCACGTATGGATAGCTTCGGAGCGATCGTGCGTTAAAGAACGGCCTCTCTGATGCGTCGTCTTCGTGACACTCCCAACAGCCTCCTACAACTGGTCTGGACCACTCCTGGCTGTACCTTACTGAATCACTGGAACATCTTACACATGAACTCCAGGGGCAATATTTATTACTAGCTGTGCCCGCGACATAGTCCGCGTGGAATAGTGTCTTTGGGTAGCATTTTTAATTATTTTGGAAATAAGACACAAACGTATAAATACTTTAATGAGCTATATCACGTGTATGCCCGTTCGGGTAAGCACACTTATATTTCCTCACCTACACTACGCCGCACTCCGCTCCACCCCCTCCCCCACACGGCTGCACAGTTTCAAATTTTTGCATCCCCCCTTTTAGCTCCTTACAACCCTTTTTTAGCAATAAAATAATATGTCCTTTTTCGGGCTCTAGACCATCTGTGTGCCCAATTACATTTCAATCGGTTCAGTAGTTTTGGCGTGAAATCGCGACAGACAGACAGAGTTGCTTTCGCATTTATAATATTAGTAAGGATTTTTTTGACCAACTGTTCTTATGCTAAGGCTTACATAGGCTAAGTAACTTATTTACTAAAATTATCTATGGACTATCTATGGTCTTCTGAAAATAAAGTGTTTTTATTATTATTAGTTTAAAATTTATTTGCGTTTGGTTGGTGGACTGGGGGTGAAGCCTATAGTCCATTAAGTTCGTATTTTGTGTATGATACGTGTAATGTGAACTGTACAATAAAATTTAATTTTAAAAAATTGGTCTAATTTACTCTTTCTACAACAGAGCAGAGGTTGTAATTTCTTTCGGAAAGATATATATACTGCTAACTGCTCAAAGAGTAGAAAATAATTATAAATATTAACACACCAGTTAATTTAGGAAGCATGCGTATTTCTCCAACTTCACAATCATTTTTGTAGACCTAAAAAAAAATTGCAGTCATTATAAAATTAAGTGAGATTTATGTTGCCAATTTATGAAATAAGTAAATAAAATGCCATTTTACAGTGCACCTAGCACGAATATTTTTGATGCGCGTTAACTCGCTACGAAGTCAGTGCGTCTTGCTCCCACTGGGCTAGTTAGAGCGAGACGCAGTGAGTTACGTAGCGAGTCAACGTGTATCAAGAAGATTCGTGCTAGGTGCACAGACCTCAACTAATAATTGAAGTTTTAAGTCTGTTAAGTGTTGAACCCTTACCTCGATAATGTCAGTCCATTTAGTGACTTTTCCTTTAAATACCATGTCTTTTGTCAACATATTGTTCCTCACACATTTTATAAGATGGGGTGGGTCGTAAAACATGTAGAGCTTGTGTCCTTTGATGAGGAGACAGTTCTCTGGAACAATAATTGTAATTGTGCATACATTAGCATTTTTTAGGGCTTGCCATTTCAGTGGAGCTGGGTTTCGAGTGCTGGGCCTCTTCCGGAGGAGTAGCTTCGAAAAAATGTGCACCAGCCCACATTAATCACTTCTAGTAACAAGTACGAACTTGAAAGTTTTAATGAAGTATCAGATTCAAGTTTAACTAACTGCCTAATTAATATCTTGATCGGAATTCGGATCAGAAAAGCAAGCAATTATACCCGTTGTAGCATGATTGTTTGTTATCAGGCGAGCCAACCGCCTTGTTTGTGACCGACGTGGTTAGAAAAAGTGTAGATTATCAACTGCATCGAATTGAGAGCTGAAAAATGAGCGGTAGGCCCCTGCGCCAAAGCCAATTTAAACGTTGGGAATTAAATAACGACTTTATTATGAATGTGTGCTTGCGCGGCACAGGGATGATGGTATTATTTCAAAAAACCAGTGTGAATCGAGCTCGCTTGTTTGACGGTCGTGCACTCACTTGTCCGCTCCCTTTTGCATATGCAACAGATTTTTAAACTAGTAGGTACTAAAATACAACTGACGTCCGGCCGTGGTCACCATCACCTTTAACGCTCGAGAATGATTGACGATACGACTTTAGTCGAATATTCCTTTCATTGGCATACTATAACTGTTACTCAATCTTACCTGTTTGCGCGTTTTGCACCAAATGCATTCTTGTTTCTTGTTGCATTTCTTTAATGCAACGTTGAAACGTGGACCCCTGGTCACATATCAACGCTTTTGGTATAAGTCCCGTATCTGCTACGGCTTCCACAATATCCTGTAATATTTTTTGTTTGTTACAATAACCTCAGGGAGAATCTACTCAAAGAAAGCACTGGTAGCTGTAAATAATACGGTAATATTTTTGTGGTATATATTACCGTAAGTATATGTTTCAGCGTCGCCGCCGGGGTAGCGCCCTCGCAAAGATAAAACGCTATGCTCTGCCGCCAAGACGAGCAAATTCCTCGGATCATGACGACGAGGGCGTGGTCACACAGTTTTTTTTCAGCTCTTTGGCCGAAATTAACGAAGCCGCCAATGCTGTCGTCACACTCGACAAATGTTAGGTGGGGCATTAGCTGCACTTCATCAAAAACGACGGAGCAGCATTTCTTTTTTGTGTCCCAAGTCTTTACGCGTTCTTTTAAAGAAGCGATAACATTGGTATTTATCCCCGGTTTAACAATTATATGTTGACAAAAGGTATTTAAAGTCCTTCGAGTTGGGAGTATAAACATTTTTTGTAAAAGTTTGTAGCCCTTTGGACTACGCTTTAACAAAGTCAGAGCCATCATTTTTTCCTCAGTGGTGAATCGCCTCTTTTTTACATGTCTATTCGCATTATTTGCTTGGATCGCAAACAATTTTTGTGCACAAGGCGTCATTTGTTCTACCACCGCTTTAAAAGAATTGTTTTCAGCGAGACGTTCAGCCTTTTCAATTCTTTCCGCGTAGTCGTAAACGAGGCGACGCTTCGATTTTAATAATTTGGTGCATTTTGAATACATTTTTCTACACTTGGGAGTCAGATTTGCAACGCTCCTCACAATTCGCTGCCCTGCAAGATAGAAATATAAAACATAAATAATGTGGGAACCAAACTGTGAATTCCATTAGTGTACGAGGTTTAAAGTTGATCTAGTTTAGTATGACCAGCTTTACCGTAATCTTCGCTGCCACACGAAAATGACCTTCGGAGACGTTTGGCGACTTCTGAGTTGTATTACATTCACACAATTTTGCAAAAAATTGACGAACCTAATCCTTGATCAACTGGTTTCAGCTGGATGGTCAGTGGTAGCTGCTCAAGATCAGAGCAGATCCCCCATCTGCTGAGAGCCCTGTGTCCCGGATGAGGAATAAAAGGATCGCAACATCATCATCCGACCCTTATACTATCAAGGATCAAAATACTTTGTAAGACTAACTGACGGTTAGAGTTTATAGATTCAGGTGTTAGTTTGCGGAAGTCTATATTGATATTAATGGAATCAATTGCTTTAGTTTTCCGCGAACCCACGCGAAAAGACAACGCCTGTGCTGAATACTTTAATAAAGAAATAAAACAAACAACACAAAACGCACCCATAACCCAACCACCAACACCAAAAATACCACTCGACACGTTTTTTACCTCTCCACGAGGCATCCATCATCAGGAGCTACTGACCTCTCGACTGTCAGTCGATGAATGAGGTTGCCCAGAATGGTCGGCCCTATCTATACCTATAGTACCCCCGTAGTAATTTATAAATACCCGTAGTAACGGCGATAATGCAACCGTTACCTGCTCATTCATAATTAATCCGCTATTGTTGTACCTATTTATTTCCAATTTCTATTATTTCAAGAACAGTAAGTCGAAATTCTTTTTCGTAAACATGTAGGATGTCATACGAGTGTGAATCTGATAAGATATTATTGTTTTCTTCTAAATGGATTTCTCCGGGTGTTTGTGTCGGTATGAAGCTACATGTTCTTTACATCTAATTAATACATTACGCCCCGTTTGCCCTATATTATCCTATATATCTTCTGTAGATAACTTGGGTCAGAGTTATAAACCAAATTCAAGTTCCAGTTCCATATTGGATTAGTTTTACAAATTGAAACTTGAGTTCGGTCTATAAGTACGACCGTTGAAGCGGTTGAAAAAGGTTAAAGCTTTCGGTAGAATTAAATGAGTCCTGATTTTTTAGAAATGGAAAACAAAGAACAAACATTCCTGCATTCCAATTGAATTCATTAAAAATCCTTCACTAAACTAGTACTCTGTACGAAATGTCGTATTTATTCGGAATCGGAAAATTGACAGTAATCGCCGACGGGCCTAGTTTGAGCTACGTCCTCCAAATCCGAGTCAGATTCAGTGGAGTCAGATCCCACGATAACATTACATCACAAAAATTGGTTTCCACAATTTTTTTACGATTTCAACAACCAACTTCTTACAATTTACAAGTGTACTTAGCCCGGAAGTTGAGTAAGTTTTTTACTATGTTACTATTAAAACTTAACAATTCAACAATGTTTTCGAGAAACACTAGTTCGATTCAAGCAACTTTAAATAATACAAAATAAAAAAGCTCTTAGGTTTGTAATTTTAAACGTGAAAATTGAATTTTACAAATTGTAAAAAAGCAGCTTCGTGAAATGCTTGTAGTGGCATTTTTGACCAATGTTACCGGTTTAGACTTATAAAATTGTAACTTGTAGCTTCATGAAACGGGCCACAGTTCAAGATTTTGAGGTTAACCTGGCTTCTTGCTGTCGCCCATAGCTACATAAAATGGCTGCTTTTTAACGTTATATACAATGGTTATTGACGGTCCCTCTTTCTAGAGAACATGACGATTTAGAGTTGGGTATAATTCGACAGATTGGTGTTTGTAACGGTTACAGTAATATGTTGATTGATGGTTTGGTTCAAAAGAAAACGAGGAAAATAGCGAATAGGTAACTTATTGTATGAAGCACGATCTACTCAATCTATCGGAAAATATAAAGCAAGCATTGCTAATGTTGGCCATATATCAGAAAACATGTATAGAATTAGGAGAGCTAATAAGTTGTCTGTTTTATTTCATTAATTAAGTATTTAGAACAGGCGTTATCTTTTTTACGATTGCTGACACGTTATTGGGATCGCGGATTAGCAAAGCAAATGATTCTATTAATATTTGACGGTTAGAGAACTAACAAAGTCAGAAATCATAAGTTTGCGGGTGGTAAGACCTTGTGCAAGGTCCGTCCGGATCGCTACCACCATCTTGCTCGCTAATCCTGCCGCTAAGCAGTAGAGCTTGCACTGTTGTGTTCCGACGTGGAGAGCAATACAGCCGGTGTAATTACTGGCACAAGAGGTACGAGCCCAAATGCAAAAGAGTTTGTCTATTACCAAACTTACAATAAACTGTTTTTTATAATTGAAATATTGAGTTCAGTCAATAACTAAAGCAATAAACAAATAACACCCAAAACTCAATAAATAGTGTATTTTTATTTGATACATGAAACATGCACATATTTCTGTAATTTACTGTAAAATAAAGATATTTATTTACTAGTCGTCGAAGCAAAATACTTCGTCTACCACTGTGTTAGGTGCAAAATAGTTCATCTACCACTGAGTAGTGTCGCCTTTCCTCTTGATGACGGCTTGAATTCTTAGTGGCATTGTGTCAACTAACGCCGAACTTTGTGTAGAGGCTACTGAATTCCATACTGCGTTTATCTTGTTCTTCAAATCTTCGTTCGACTTGGAGGGCTCTTGACGCAGTTTCTTTTTCATCTTCCACCACAAAGCTTCGTTTCGGAACAAGTCTGGGCTGCTAGGTGGCCGATCTCCAGTGTAGGAATTCTGTGGGTATGTAACTAATCCTTTATGCTCCTGGCAGTATGACAAGAAGGACCATCTTGTTGGAAAACGTACTCGTCCTCATGTTGTAAACTGGAAATCGAAGGTATTAAACTCGTCTTCAAGATTTCTTGGTACCTGGTAGCATTCACAGTGCCGTCTATAAACTGCAGCAGACCCACACCTTGAGCTGACATACAGCCCCAGGTCATAAGTGAGGCAGGAAACTTTACTTTTCTTTTTAGACAGTCTTTATGAAAAGCTTCGTCCTTATTGCGAACAACTTTTTTCCGTTCGTCTCCGACAGTCACTTCAAATTTCGATTTGTCGCTCCATATTAAGGACCGCCACTGATCAAGTCCAGTCTCGACGAGCTAAAGCAAATTTCAGCCCTTTCTTTTTCTGTAGTTAAGTAAATAAAGGTTTTTCTTTCGCCGCATAGAATCCGTATCCCATTCTTTTTATGACTCGTTTACATGTATTGATAGAAACATCTTTGTTGATCATTTCTCGCCAGCTCACAGTGCGTTCCCCTGCCCGAGCACGTCGATTTTGCTTAATAATCTTCTTCAGGACTCGGTTTTCGGCTGGTGTTGTAATGCGTTGGTGACCAGTTTTCTTCAAGCTTGGTATATCCAGTTTGCTTGTTATGCTGAATAATAGATTGTATAGGTAGGTCTCGCTAGGTGAAGGTCTTGAGCTATATAGTACGCAGATTTTCCTGCATTACTGCTTGAAATTATTACTTTTCGAATGTCGTCCTATATTGGTTTACCGCGATGATGAAAACTTGGTAAATATTACATAATTCGAAAAATTGGCCTTTTTATAGCCAAAGGGACATTTTCTAAATTTTAAATAATACTTTTTTCAAACATAATTTATTTTTAACTTGATTCTAAACCGTTACTCCCTTGCCGAACTATTTTGCACCAATTAACGTGAAACGAACTTTTTTGCTTGTGCGACGTGAACAAATAAATGAGTAATTCTCTTGATGTGTACGATATCAATCTGATACTAATAGACAAATGAAAACTGTAATTGTCGTCATAGTCACCTATGGTAAATATTTTTTTGCAGTATTAACATTGCAGCTGTAATCAAAGATTTAAAAAATGTTTGTCGCTATGCAAGTGACTAGACGAACTCTTTTGCATTTGGGCTCGTATTCCATCTTAGCCCTCTGGGTTGGCAACGCATCTGCAATCTCTTCGATGTTGCGGGTGTCTACAGGCGGTGGTGTACACTTACCATCAGGTGACCCACTTGCTTGTTTGCCTTCCTATGTCATAAAAAAAATACCTACTTTTGTTTTTCACCATTAGTCTTATGCCGCCTAATTATTACAGCCCTAGAAATATCAACTACAGAAATTACAGATGGGTTAAGTAGCTGTCCTAACTACCCGTCACGATTTTTCACTCTGCGCCGTTTGACCGCCAAAGTTTAATGTATCCCTGGGTGCGGCCCTATCTTACAAGTGTCATAAGAAAGGCTAAACTTTAACAATGTCAATCAGGAAATTGAATTTACATTCAGAACATAAATTTTACATTCATAGAGCTAATAACATTACGTATTCACTGCAATTAACTTACTTGGGCGATTAGGCGCCTCCTGGGTCACAGCTGGTACCGCAGATGCTTCTGCGGCAGGGTCCGGGTTGCCGGGTGAAGTCGCGCCCTGCGCCGCCGCTGCAGCCGCGGGTGCAGCGGTGGCAGTAACTGTTTCTTCAAGCGCAACTGTCCTGAGATGATCTGTAATTACAAATTTCCCATGAATTCCTCTTGCTTTAAGTTTGCAATTTATCTTTTTTACATGGTATACAAAAACTGATTAACAGCTCCAACTTTGTCAGTGGTGTGTGAACACTTAATTATTGACACGGCATTTTGTTTTTAAAACCGGACGTCGCAAGCGGAAAGCGGTCGGGAGCAGACTGATGTTCGCGGCGAGCAGCAAGGCTCTCAGCCCTTCTTTTCGGCACTCGAGGTACTTACACTCTTTCCTTCTGTCTCGATATAGTTCTGTTCTGTGGTGATTACTTAGAATCAGGTGAACCATTTGTATATGGGTGGGTGAAAATATCGAATGCCACATGGACGGCAACTACCTTAAATACTGGAAATAGCACATTCTGTGTAAAGAACACTTTCCTTTGTTTTCGAAAACAATAATTCATATTCCATTAAATAAGTTTCTAAATTTAATGAGAATCATTCAATCTCCAAAGTGCATGAGGTGCAATAAAACTGAAGACCTTTTACACTTTTTGATGGAATGTGATCAGACTAAAGGTCACCGCCAGAAATATTTGGCTAATTTAAGCCTTTTTAATGGCGTAGTTAATGTTATATTGAGTTCGCCCTTATCCGAAAATGCAATGCGGATGTATAGATTCGTCAAGCACTCCTTCTGTGCCAGGGAAGCTGCCCCTGCTCAGGGGAGTGGTTGAGGAATTGTTAAGGTTAAGTGATAATTATGACATTTATATCTCTTTAATGTTTGATTAATAAACGATTAGTAGATAATTGATTAGTAAACGAATTATGTGTAAACTTGTATAATTTAGAAATATTTGTACACCAAACCATGGTAAAACAAGAATTAGCACTCTACGACATGTAACACCGTTTTATACTCTTGTTTAATGCAAATAAATTGATTGATTGATTGATTGATTGATTGCTACTGGAGTCTTCTCATGAGGCTGGCATAGTCACACAAGTGCACTAAAGCCTCAATAAAATTCAGAAAAAAAAAAAAATCTGCTTGTACGGATTTATGAAAACTTGCTTGTCTTAGTCGAGACTCGAACCGGTGAAAAACGACAAAAAATTACATGCCGTTTTTAATATGCAGATCGAAAGGGTTACTGAAAAGGTTCATTTTCTCTAAATAACATTCACAATTCACGTGACGAGTGAAAACAAAATTATGAGGTAATTGTTAGTTTTCATGGCCTTCCGTTATTTTGATTGTGTATGTCATTTAGAGAAAAATGAACCTTATCAGTAACCCTTTCGATCCGCATCATAAAGTAGCGGGACGGCAAAAGCATCATAAAGTACAGCATGTATTTTTTTTGTCATATTTGACCGGTTCGAGTCCCGACTAATACAAGCTGTTCAAGATTGAACCTTTTTTAAAAACCTCATTATGTTTTTTATACTTTTTATGTTCTTTTTGTTTATTTCTGTTTTTAAAATTAGACTTCTGTCATTACATCTTATGAAAGCTAATGTGCTTTTTATTTCCTACTAAGGAATTAACAGTTATTTATTTTAAATTAGCCAAGTGGCATTATATTATGATTATTATCGTTCATCTGGTCCTTCGAGCCGGATGAATCAATCAAAATTTTAAATTATCGTTCAGTTAAATAGAGTTATAGGCAAACAAAATGGAGGAAAAATTATCAGAATTAAAAGTGAAAAGGGCGTCTGCTAAAGGTAGAATCACCCGCATAGCCAATTATATAACAGATTATGACAACCATACCAATATCGCCGAGGTGAAGGCACGCATGGAGAACCTAGACAAGGTATTCGAGCTATATGATATAATTCAAGGAGAGGTGGAGAGGCTCGACCCCACGTCCACATCTGCCCATGAAGCGGACAGGAAAGAGGTTGAAGACAAGTACTTCTTAACCAAATCCTTGGCCAATATTTTGTTGGAAGCGTCATCGCTTCACAGCGTCAAGCTCGAGGAGACGGCAATCCCAGCGCCAAGTGAGAAGCTACGATTGCCACGTTTAGATTTACCGAAGTTTAATGGCGAAATGCGTGATTGGCCGAATTTTAAGCAATTGTTCATGGCGGTGATCGACGGAAACGCGAGTCTCAGCGCGACAGAGAAGCTGTTTTACCTCAAGGGAGCCCTGAGAGGAGAGGCAGCTGGTCTTATTTCTGCATTGGCTGTTGGAGACGGAAGTTACGCAAAAGCGTGGAGTATTCTTCAGGATAAATACGAAAATAAAATGGTTGTAGTCAATTATTACCTTACGAATATTTTTAGTTTTCAGACGATTAACAGGTCTAACTTAAAACTGTTCTTAAATAGTTTGCAGCAATCTTTAGATAGTTTATCTGTATTAGATGTACCCGTAGAATACTGGGACTTAATGCTTATTTATCTCATTTGTCAAAGGTTAGACAATTCTTTGCGAGCTGCTTGGGAGTTTCATAGAGAGCATTACGAGTTGCCCACATTGAAAGATCTCATTGACTTTCTTAGTCACCGAGCTACGGCGTTCGAAATTATGAACGACAAACAGTCTCCTATTAAGCCTCAGCAGACTCAGCAAAGCACCCGCACTTCTTATGTAGCATCTGATGTAAGTTCTAACTGTTTATGTAATGCTTCACATGATTTGTTTAAATGCCCGGTTTTCCTAGAAATGCCTTCTATTAAGCGAAATGATTACGTCAAAGGGAAGCGTTTATGCTTCGGATGTCTTAAACCGTACAAATTTGGTCATAAATGTACTCAAACTTGCAGTATTTGTGGCAAAAGACACCACACTACCATCCATGTGGAGCAGCGAGGCGCGTCGTACTTGTCGACTGGTAGCGCGAACGGTGCAGCGGCCAGAGTGGCTGTTGAGGAGAGTAAGGTAGCCACGGTCTCGTCGGCGCTCGCGAGCGACGCCGCCGCAGTGCAGTCGCATGTACTGCTCTCTACTGCGCTAGTTAAGGTAAGGTCTGCTAGTGGTAGCTGGCTTACCGCCAGAGCTCTTCTTGACTCGGGTAGCGAGGTCAATATTATTACGAAGGAGTTAGCGGATAAGCTCGACTTATCTCGTGTTGAATCTAGGATGACTCTTAAAGGAATCGGCAACTTAACAAAGCAGACTAGTGATTGCGTACTCTTACATATTGCTTCGCGATTAAATGATTCGAACTTTGCTTTGAACTGCGTGGTATCGGACCATGTTACAGTACCTTTACCACACACTTACATTAATACGCATAATTGGAAGATACCTAAATCTTGCAACTTAGCGGATCCATTGTTTTACTTACCACAGACAATTGATTTACTTATCGGCGGTGAATTATTTTATGATTTGTTAACTAACAATGTTATTGCGATCGGTAACAAAATGCCTCGACTCATCGAGACTGTATTCGGCTGGGTTACGGCTGGCCCTTATGAGTGCGTCACTGCTCGCTCTGGAGCAGCGCAAGTATCGTTATGCTCAAATCTTACGCAGTGTCCGAATGACATTCTGACAAAGTTCTGGCAGATGGAGGAGCTGCCCTCCAGCCCCTTAAAGTCACCGGAAGACGAGTATTGTGAGAAACTTTATAGTGAAACTACCACGCGTGAGGCAGATGGTAGGTTTGTAGTCAATCTTCCTATCCCGAATGAAAAGCTGTCAACATTAGGTGACTCTTTTAAAAAGGCATACAGTTGTTTTATGTCGTTAGAATCGAAATTAGTCAGAGATACTGATTTATATCAACAGTACAGAGATTTTATACAGGAGTTTATTGACTTAGGGCACGCAGAGTACATTGATATATTTAAGGAGAACGATTCTACTGCTCCGACATTTTATCTGCCACATCGTGCAGTTATTTGATCATTATTTGAAAAATTGAATGAATATAAAAGCCCTAACATCCTACGTTCGAATATTTAAGTTAAGTTTTATTTCACGTGTCAATGATTTTAATATGAATACATTGAAGTCGCCAGCTAGTCACATGGGTGGTATTTACGAAGCTGGAATTAAATCAGCTAAAAATTTATTAAAGCGTCAATTAGTTAATGTTAAGTTACCATACGAGGAGCTTATGACGATTATCGTGCAAATAGAAGGCATTCTTAATTCTAGGCCTTTGTGTGCACTCTCAGACGTCCCTGATGACTTAACATGCTTAACACCGGCGCATTTCTTGATCGGTAGTTCTGTCTTAGACATTCCGGAGCCCAACTTTGAGGCCTGGAGGAGCAACCCCGTTACCGTGTGGAAAAAGTTGTCAATTATTAAACATACATTCTGGAAACAGTGGAAGCTACAATACCTCTCTGAACTCCAGCAAAGGCTAAAATGGGCTACAAGTAGACAAAATGTACAAGTTAATGACTTGGTGATTATAAAAGACGAGTTAACTCCTCCCGGTTCTTGGCCCTTGGCGCGAGTAGTAAGAGTCCACACAAACGCTAAGGACGGTTTAGTGCGCTCCGCCACCGTGCGCACCGGTAAAGGTGAATATGACAGACCTGTCAATAAATTGACTTTACTCTTGCCCAGTACTGATTAGTCCAGGCAAATCAGGCAAATTAGTTGTAAATATTGTTATTCAGTCTTAGTGAAATAGTCCAGGACAATAAGTTTCTTAACTGTAAATAATTAATTAATTAAATGTAATTTTTATTTAAATGAATTGAAATGATTTTTTAGTTAATTATAAATGAAGTTTATTTCCTTTCGTGTCATTTATGTGACGTTTATAATATTAAATGTTAAAATTAAATTCTTACTATTATATGTGCTATGATTATTTGAAGTAATTTTATGTGGTTATGTGTTATTTTTTTGAGTTTATTTAGTTTAAATGTTTATTTGGTTAATCGGCGCGGGAGTATGTTCAAGATTGAACCTTTTTTAAAAACCTCATTATGTTTTTTATACTTTTTATGTTCTTTTTGTTTATTTCTGTTTTTAAAATTAGACTTCTGTCATTACATCTTATGAAAGCTAATGTGCTTTTTATTTCCTACTAAGGAATTAACAGTTATTTATTTTAAATTAGCCAAGTGGCATTATATTATGATTATTATCGTTCACAAGCTATTTTTCAAAAATCCATAAAAGCAGGATTTATTGTTTTTAAAAATAAATAATAAATAAATAAATATCTTGGGACAATTTACACTGATTGACCTAGTCCCAAACTAAGCAAAGCTTGTACTATGAGTACTAGACAACGGATATACATACTTATATAGATAAATACATACTTAAATACAAATAACATCCATGACTCAGGTACAAACATTCGTGTTCATCACACAAATATTTGCCCATACCAGGATTTGAACCCGGGACCTCTTGCACAGTAAGCAGACACATGTGCTACTGTGCCATACAGGTCGACAATAAAGGAAAGTCTCCTTTACACAGAATGTGCTATTTCCAGTATTTAAGGTAGTTGCCATTCATGTGGCATTCAAACTTTCCACTCTGTATATACTATAGAACCGGCCAAGTGCGAGTCGGACTCGCACTTGAAAGCTTCCGTACCATTATCTATAAAAACGGCAAAAAAATCACGTTTGTTGTATGGGAGCCCCTTTAAACATTTATTTTATTCTTCTTTTTAGTATCTGTTGTTATAGGGGCAACAGAAATACATCTTCTGTGAAAATTTCAACTATATCACGGTTCATGAGATACAGCTTGGTGACAGACGGACAGAAAGACGGGCAGACAGCGGAGTCTTGTAATAGGGTCCCGTTTTACCCTTTGGGTACGGAACCCTAAATACATCTTTTTTATCCTATACTCATAATACGTATAGCAAGGAATTTCAACAGTAATGTAATTTGTTACGGGGCCTTGGGCATAGTCAGTGTAGTTTTGAAGCCGTTAAAAATGATAAAAGCCAGCCATATACGAGTTAGACCGAAATCTAGTTTTCTTTTTTACTTGTTATTGTGGCCATAGTAATACATAGTATAATTTCCAGTATCCACCTATTAAGGTTCTAAAGATACAGCCCCGTGACAGACGGACCAACGGACGTATAGTGGAGGCTTAGTAATAGGGCCATGTTAGCACCGTTTGGGTACCTATCGAACTTTAAAAATACGGTTACACGAAAGAACGAGAGAATCAATGACCAGACTCACCAAGATTTTGTGCAGTAACTG
Source organism: Ditula angustiorana (assembly GCA_963691745.1). NCBI lineage: Eukaryota > Metazoa > Arthropoda > Insecta > Lepidoptera > Tortricidae > Ditula > Ditula angustiorana. The sequence goes on from OY829473.1 coordinate 1,759,202, forward strand.
TTGATGCACCAACTCCACATCCAACACTAATTGGAATTTCTGAAACCACATTTACAAAAATCTGGATTATTACTTGAAAAATTTACAAAAATAAAGCAGCTCATTTATAATGCTCATCGCACAAAAACTTACTAACTTTTAAAGCAGAAATCTATAGTACGTCTAACTACACAAAAACTACGGGAACTACTGTTCTAAAAAACTACAAGGCAAACTAAAAACGTAAAAAGCCTAAATCTACGTATTATTCTAATTAAATACACATTGACGACTATAATTGGAGCCTAAAATGTCGTATAATGTACGCTCGATTCGGCTTAGTTTTACAGATAAATAAATTTTTGTGTTGCTATGAACTTTCCAGTTCAAAAAGCCCTTATGAACCCGGAACCTCTAGCTTTATAGTCAGGGTCACTAATTACTAGGCTATTTGGTATTTGTTTATTGATTAAATGAAATTAAAAGCACATGTGTTTGTAAAAAAAACACGTCGATTAAATCCGCCGTTAAAGAAAGCCGCCATTGCTATTGAGCCATTATGCCTTGTGGATTCATCAGGACGCACGTTTAAAATTAAAAAGAAAAAATTTTGGTTACAGTCTACTAACTCATCAAATCAATCAATTAAAGCAAAAATCATCTTGTTACGGCTCGAGCCTACAAAAATAGTATTTTACATATTGCTACTTCCAAACAACACATTGCCTTATGTTTTGGGCAGGCGCTTCAACGCCGCAATGAGTTGCAATATTGCAACTGCTGCCAGTCTGAATCTTACCATGGAAAAGACAAGATATTACATTATCAAAATTGTATAGTCGACCAAGTAATTGCTTGACCACTTTTGAACTTTATCCCTTTGTAATACGGTCGAAAAGTGCCCAAGCAATTTCTTGGTCGACTATACATCGCTATATCGAAGATTAAAGTTTTATCTACTGAGTTTTCGTCCAAAGAAAATTCCATTCCTCTGTTAAACGAGGCAACACATCTTATTCTATCATGGTTTTGTCTCTTTCTTCGTTATGTCCCTTCTACAACTATAACTCAGAGAGGGAGAAGCATATTACATTTATTTATTATGAGAGAGAATCCCTCTAACAGCCACAATTTAAAAAAGGCATTGCCATAAGGAATTGTTAATAAAAAACGTCAAAATAATTCAATTATTATGTACTGGTTTTGCCCGCGACTTCGTCCGCGTAGACTTGTTTGATTGAAACATGCAATCTGCAATATTTCCTGGACAAATAAATTAGAATTAGTTGCTTTGCTGCTCATGACGTCACGGCGGCGCATAACTCACTTATCGCTATCCCGTGGGAACTATGCATTTTTACGGGATAAAAAGTATCCTATGTGTTAATCCAGGTTATAAAATATATGTGTGCCAAATTTCATCCAAATCCATTTAGTTGTTTTTGCGTGATTGAGTAACAAACATCCAAACATACAAACTTTCACATTTATAATAATAATTTAGTAGGATGAAAAAATCGAATAGTTAAAAAAGCCGAATTGGCCTTATGGCCTCAGTCTATTTAAATGCTACAGGTACGTCCCGGGCACGGTATATACGTGTGCAATATATATTTCATCTGTGTATCTTTTATAGTTTTCGAGAAAAAGTGACTGTGAACTGTGACAAACGGACGGACGAAACTATAAGGCGTCGTCCTAATAAGTGGCTAACGATTATTATACTCATCCCTAATCCCTTGCTGTAGGATTCTGCCTCTAGGAATAATAAATATCTTACTTTTGACATATGACATAAAAAGATTTCGGCCAGCAACAGATTTTATTACTAACTGGCAACAGGCATTTCATTCATATTTCGTACAAGCGACTGACTCCGTTTCCAACGACGCGCGACTGTGAGAACAGTCAAAAATAATAATTTTAAGTTTCACTTATTGATATTGCGTGTTTGAACTAACTCTTTTGCTTTGTAAAAAAAGGGTATTTTAAGCTCGTTGCCATTTTTATACACCTATTTTATTTCAGGAGTTCCATCAGTGTCTATTGGTTCCCATAATCCTTTGACCTCAACATGGCTAGTTTGGCGTTATACCCTTTCTTTTGAGATCACATGTGCATACCTGAGTTACAAACATACATACATAGACTGCTAAAAACAAAACACTTTCTTTAGGCTTTGCAGTAATCTGGTAAAAATAAACACAACTAATTGTGGATGTCCTCCTTTTTTAAAGTCTCTTACTACGAATAAATACTAGGGTTGGTTAAAATATACTTAGAGGAAAAATTGTGCATGTTTGTTTATTCTATTAACAATTTCCTATTAACAACGATAAGACAAATGCTTCTAGAAATAAAGGGAACACTTAATATTCTAACTTACCGACTGACTATTAACCATCATCATATTTGCTGATGGAAAAATCCATACAATTGTACAACAAAACTCCTAAGAAACAATTGAATAAAAAGATTTAGAATGACTTGGTTTATATTGACATTTTTTACTTTGTTTATGACTATAGGTGTCCCCTTTCATAGACTTTTATGTCTGACATATATTCTAAATACTCTACAAACTACACAGGCAAAATGTTCTATCTATAAATCTAAATAAATTGCCTACTAATTATTTTACATTTACCATATTGACCAGACAGTTTCATGTTTTTCTTTGGATTAAGCCCATAACTGTGGTCATGACTTATATGTTTCATGTTTAGTGCTATCTCAACTGCAAAAGTAATAAAACAAATATCAAAGTAGGATAATGATCCTATTTCATTGGAAATGTAAGTAATATCAGTGGATACTACATTATTTCTTATTTTATAACAGTAATACTGTGATTTGATTATAATTGTAATTATACTATTAATGCAGTAATAGTTAATAATAATGAGCATACCGTCTGCTTCAGTCCATTTTCTTTTTTGGGTTGTCAACTCGGTATTAATTTGCACAGCAACAGCATAGGAATGATCTCCTGGTGTCTGGACAGCTAAAATGTAAAAAAATACAAATTTATAACTTTTGTACTACCTACGACATAATAAATATCTCGGTGCTATGTTTTTATAGTGGTAGCTAGTTGCACACTGTATAGCCAGTTGCAAGTTAAAGTATGAATTTTTGTCTTAATTGTGTTTCGGGAACGATAACAATAAATAAACCTTTGAAAGATCACCTCTTAATGGATTATTTATCCTGAAAAATTCACAGAAAAAGAAGATTAAGGTCCAATATCAAGAGATTCAATTACTTCCATCTAGTGCCGTAACTAGAGCGATGCCAGAGGTGCTCGAGCACAGGGCGTAAGCCCTGAAGGGGTGCAGAAATATCCAGGACTACGTTTTGGGTCACGCATGGTAGTCAGTGGTATATTAAAGAGCGCAGCCACCGTTATAGAAGCTGGCACCGGGCGCATAAAGGCTAATTATGACACTGCTCCAAACAGAGCATGCCGTAGTGCTTACCCATCATCATCTGCAGCCATGATAAGTCCAGTATTGGACATAGGCCTTCCCTAATTCTCGCCATCTTGTTTTGCTGTTAGTCTCTCGATTCCACTACTACTTGGCTTACCCATACTACTTGGGAACCATGGATATGCTTACTTGTATTTAAGTATCTCCATATCTATGGTTTCAATTACTCTGGTACAAACATTCATATTCATCATACGAATGGCTGTCCTTATCAGTATTCCAATCCGCAAACTTCAACTTCTTAGTGAAATAGCACTTTTGCCTAGTTAATTTATGTTAGAAAAACTCATTGGTACATCAAACTAGGTTTGTTTTAATCACATAAACATCCCATTAACTGAACTACTAAACCACCAACACTTTCTATATCAAATTTACAATTCAGTAACAATATTATTTCTAAATCCATACTTAATATAAATGATTTACAGGAATCCATACAAGAGAATGAATACTTACAGACAGTAACAGGACAAGCGGGTTTGCGAGTTGACATTTCCTGTTCGGTAAATAGTGTGGGCCATGAGAATGGAATTCTCTTATCGCCCTTGAAAAACTTTTCTTCAAAGTGAAGTTTGCATACCTGAAAAATACAAAGATAGGTGTAGGGTGTTAACTTAGGAAAAATTATACTAAGAATATTTCATGATTCACACACCAAACTTCACACCTAAAAGAATGGGTCAAAATATTTGAGAATGTACTTGTTAGTAACATTTTGGTTTCGTAGTGTAACTAGTCATCTTTATTCAATTGAAGGACTTCACTTTATAACACTTGAATCTATTGATTATGTTCTTAAAAAAATACTACATCAAGAACAATTATTTCACTGTAAGCTCAACACTAAAATCTTTTTCCCAGGCAGGCACCACAGGCTTTCAGGTACTTTATGTATGAATCTATATAAATATCTAAGCTGAGCGTACATTAACCCTTATAACTCATAATAATAACTTACGCAGGAGTTGCGATCAATGCGGTTCCGGTGCATAAGCGACGACGTCAACCTTGAGCTGCGAGACCTCAGAAGGTCCATCCATACTTGCTCCAGGTGTTTGCTCCGGGGCCACCAGCACACACTTGCTGTCTGGGATGTAGATGAACAGCCGTCGACGAGGCACCTTCTGGCACGAGACATTTCTGAAAACACAAAAAGCAACCTACAAAACACCCACAGAAATTAAGTAAAATCACAAAACTTTTCTTTCCACAAGATAGCAGCTTGTGAAGCTGGTGACTGGTATTCTGCAACAAATAATAAAAGTTGAGTCGCTATTTAGGCCAATAAATCTTTCTTTCGCAAATTGAAAAAGAAAATTCGCATAAGAAAATGTCAACCGAAAATTAACGGTCAAAGTGATTTTTTTTAATTTTCTACGTCGTGTTGGCAGCAGGATATACAGACCAAATTTTATTTTTAATCTTCGCATTTACTGTCAATTTCAATTTCAACGCTGTCAATAGTGTCAAATCTGACGTTGATCCAACGGTATCCCAACCTTTAGAACTGAAAATGAATTCTATAACAAGCAGATAAGTTTGACATTAGGTTTCTTAAAAAAGTGGCATCTCTACGGTCGGCTCAAATGTATGGCTGTTTCCTAGCCGTGTCTAGCATTGCTCTCGCCAGAGCTGCAGCACATGTATCTTCATCACTCAGCTCAATTAACGGAAAAGATGAAATTCTATCATCGAGTTTTTCCTTGAACATATCCCAATTAACGGTGTTTAGTCTATATTTTAAACGAGGAGGACGCTTTTGAGAAGCAAAACTATGAAAGGGAAAAGTAAGAAGCAGGACGAAGTGGTCACTCCCAAATGAAAAAGGCGAAACATTCCAAGATAAAGAAGAAGATAAATTTGGGGAACAAATAGAGAGATCAGGACAACTTTTTCCCTCTCCAGGAGCAGTTCGTCGAGTTGGAGTGCCATCATTAAGGATGCAGAGGTTATGGAAATCTAACATGTCAATGACTAGATTACCATAAGAGTTTGTAGTAGAGCTACCCCAAGATTGGTGTTGAGCATTAAAGTCTCCTAAAATAATAAAAGGCTTAGGAAGCAAAGCCAACAAGTCATTTATTGCATTATAAATAGCAGAAGAAGGATGTGGAATATATAATGAAACAAAGCAGTTATTGTTGACAGAAGCAGCAATTATAGACAAATCGTTACTATGAGGAGGAAGAGGAACATGAGAAAAAGAGATACCATGCTTGATGAGTACAACAACCCCAGCATATCCATCAAATCGGTCCTCCCTTAAACAGGAAAAACCTGGAATTCTAAAATTAGATGAAGGCTTTAACCAGGTTTCTTGAAGACATATAACTTTTGGATTAAATTTATTTATTAAATAAATAAAATCAGATTTTTTTGGAATTATACTTCTACAATTCCATTGCAGAATTTGAAACTGACTGTTGGACATTATGAGTGAGAAGTTGTGTCAAAAAATTTAAAATAGGGGCAGCGTGGGACGGTGTAATATTACTAGACTGAGACAGTAATTTTATAAGTAATAAAATTATGTCTTTGACAGATTCATTAGAATCACTATTGCTATTTCTTGCTTCTAATGGTCTGTTAGAAGAGGGCATATCATAATCTTTGACTAAGTCTCTATGAGCAGCCACATCATATCCCTTAGATAGTTTAGGAGGGGAGCGAGGTTTCAGGAAAACAGTTTTCCTATAAGATGTTGGACTGGAATGAGAGGGATGACTAGCAAAATTATTATGACTGATATCAGCAATATTTGTATTTTTATTGGAAGATGTCAGGGCATCGGCATAGGAGATTCTTGAGATAGGAGGGTGTTGTTTAGTCGCCTCAAAATATGAAACACAACTTTTTGCCATAGTTTCTTTAATGGATTTTTGTCTTTCAAATTCTAAGCAGTTTTTACTAGTGGCAAAATGTGATCCTTTGCACAGACAGCAACATATGTAATCCTCGTTAACCTCGCAACTGTCTCCAGAATGTCCTTGACCACATTTATAGCACCTCGGAGTAGAGCGACATTGACTTTTGACATGACCGAATCTACAGCAGTTGTAACATTGTACTGTTGGATAGATGTAGAGATCCACGGGAAGTGCTGTGTAGCACATGAATATTCGTTTTGGAAGAACCTGACCATCAAAAGTCAATACAACCGACTCCGTAGCTTTCAGTGAAGTGACACCGCTCTCATTTACTTTCCTTTTCAATCGTCTAACTTTCAAAATATGTCCACAACCTATAGGAACCGATATATTTTCCAGTACTTCCTCCTCTGACCACTCAGAGGGGATTCCTCTTACTATACCCATGCGAGTAACAGAGAATGATGGAATGAATGCCTTATAATTTGAAGCTAGCAGAGCTGGGTTGATCCCGAAGTCATTGGCAGCCTGGAAGTTATCAAATGAAATTGTAATTCTGTTCCGTCCTATGCGCTTCAGACTCCCATTAATTATATGAGATATATTATTGCACTTCAAGAACCTTCCAAATGCTACAGGATGCAGAGTAACATTGTCATTTGGTGAAGTCTGTATGCGCTGAACATGGATGATGTAAGGCGCAACATCAGATGATAGATATGTCAGCCTAGCTATAGGTTGTGGTTGGGAGGTAGACACGGTGGGTGTTGAACTAATGTCCTGTTTTGAATCATTAACAGATTGCTCTGCAACTTTCTCAGCTGCAGGTTGTGTCAAATTATTAACAGCAGAATGCTCTGAAACATTAGCAGCTGCAGGCCTAACAAAGGCAGTCTCGATTTGTGAGTGGGGCTTGGGGGCAGATGGTTGGATAAACATATTGGGTCGATTTGCCTCATCAGGTGAGCAATGACAATCATCCTCTCTTATGGTCTTTTTTTGATCATGTCGTTTTTTTGACTTTTTTTTGTTACAGTGGCGGCAAATTTTAAAAGTTCGCTTACGTCCACTAGCTTTGCCTTCATGGCTGGTAGACCCATCAGTATCTAAACCGGAACAGTCATACACGGTCACAACATGTCCTACATCAGGGGTGGATCCCCCTGGTTCCCCAGGAGGACCCATGCGAGATACATAAAATAAGAAAACTTACCAAAAAATAATGACTGCTATATACACTATAACTACAAGAAATATAAACAAATTTACATAGAATAACTCTATTTACACTAATTACACCTCCCAAATAATCAAATCAAGCGAAAAAAACAATAATTTTCACATTAATTTGTAAAAAGGAAACAAAACACGACCACTCAACCGAACGTTTCCCGCGCTTTCCTCCCCAACCTTATAAATCCCATAGAAAAGAAAAAATAAGTAATTTAAAAAAAAACTATTTTATTTTTTTTCTCCGATGTCCAGTCGTATGTGCAACTGAATTTTATATCAAATTAAAACCTTTACTCTAAGCTATGCACACAAAAAAAATCAGTTGCTTATCTCGCTGGACTCGGAAGATATTAATGTTTTCATGGATTTGCAAATTTTCGGCCATCAGGGCTGGCACAAAAAATATTTTATCAAAACTATTTTTTATGTTGAATAAATTCGGCATTTACTTAACGAGAGTAATTTAAGCTTGTAAAGGGGTCAGTGGTTAGAGCTTCAAGTCCTTATAATTTTTTAATTCATCGAAATATGCGTGCAAATTAAATAATAGTTTTTTTTATTCTAAATGACAGATTTTGGTCTTGTATAGTAAGACTATAGGAATAGCCAGTACCCTAATTGAGCCTGAGTGTTCTTGAGGTCGAGGGTTTAAGGCCAAGCTTCAGTTTGGTTTGTTTTAATAGTGGTTTTGGTTGTTGTTCCGGCTTAATTATGAGTCAGTTATAATTCATTACGATGAAAATTTCCAATGAAAGATCACGTGTGACGCGGGAAGCGGTTCACCCTCGTAAGGCTACTTACTGCTAAAACCCGCGCCAATACAGGTGGTCTAGAGGAACGGGGGTGAGGCACCATGGAGCCGTCACAGACCCATGGCGCCGCTTTGCCTCAGCAGGAATTGACCCTACCTGCTGGGGGATGTCCTTCCATGCTCCGACCGGGGGACTTAATGCTAGGAGGGCATGAGGGTGTAATATCTTTGTTATTATATAGACGAACGCAAAATGCCTCAGTAACAAAATGTCTAGGTCTTAGATTTTTATAATTCAAAATACTCTAAAGGCCGGTCGCGAACCACAGAAAAATTCGAACGTTGACCTTTGCATCTACAATCAGTGGTCAACAACCTTTTTATAGTGTGTTCAATGAATTATGGCAAGCATATAATATATTAACCAAATAAAATTCAGTATTTTTCTATATTATTGTAGAAATATTAATGTATATACTTAATAATAAATTCGAAAAAATACCAATTACATTTAAAAAAGGCATTTTACTTGTTTCCATTGCATTTTATTTTTCTCATTGCCATTATAACTAATTAAGGTACCATATAGGGTGAAGAACCAAACATAATAAAATAACTACAGACGTCCAAAAACATGGCAAGGTAGGTAATTTTTCAATTAGCAACTTAAAGATTTCTTGACATTTTAATAAATAAATATTACGCCATATGATCATGGGACCAATATTGCAAGCAAAATAACACGTGTGTAAGATCCCGCCCGTAAATTCCCGTACGTAAGGTTTACAATCTCTACCGCCGGCGATCAAGGTTACTGTGCGAACGTGAGGGCACTATTACTGTGCGCGTGCGACAGAGACAAATAGAAATAGGGCAATGCTCGATTTTCTCTGTGGTTCGCGACCGGCCTTTAGTAGTAGTATTACGTCTGGATCTTTGAATGTCTTAATTTATCAATTGACTTGAAAGCTAAATGCCTCAGTATCAAAACGTCTGGACATTAGAATGTCTTAATTATTAAATAGATATGAATGCTAAATGCCACGGTATCAAAAGGTCTGGATATTACAACGTGTTAATTACTAAATTGACATGAACGCTAAATGCCCCAGTATCAAAACGTCTGGATCTTAGAATGTTAAATAATAATAAATAGACACTGATGATAAAAAACTTTCTTTCCCCATAATTAATTATTATTTTTTGTTTACATGCTGGCCACTTCAACTCATAAGTCTTATTCGATTATGGTCATAGCTATATGTCATTTCCAGATATTTCGCTACCAACTCAATCTACGGTTATCCAACTAATGTGGCTTTCGGCTGTTATTTTAATCATACCGGCTATTTACAGATGTTTTGTTATATGCACATTCCGCGTTTATGTCGTCCAGCCGAGTTGACGCTCTGCTGACTGGGTTTCCTACGTTTGTGTCAGCTAGATGTAGCTAAATTGTCTTTTAGCGATTAGGTAGTTCTGATGGAGACCCCGAACAAACGGAAGTAAGAAAAGTCGAAATTATGTAGGTTCCGATTTAGCTATTTAGTTGCAGAACCCTGAAAAAGATGAAACATTTAAAAATTTAGTTTAAAAATTTATCAAATTTTCGACTTTGGTTTTCGGCCTAACCTGTGACAACCCTAAATAAAAAATTAAATTCAAGATATCTTCCGAGTCCAGCGAGATAAGCAAGTGATTTTTTTTGTGTGCATAGCTTAGAGTAAAGGCTTTAATTTGATATAAAATTCAGTTGCACATACGACTGGACATCGGAGAAAATAAATAAAATAGATTTTTTTAAAATTACTTATTTTTTCTTTTCTATGGGACCTATAAGGTTGGGAAGTTGTATAATGTTTGCTCTTTGATAGTTCTATCGACTGATTTCATGAAATTTTAGATATCTGTAACCGTTTTTGGATAGGAATATTTTTCTTGATTTTCGTCCAAAAAAAAATGAAAACTTTGAAATTTATTTTCTCAGAAACAAATCAAAACTGGCACACGGGAGTTCTAGTCTCGCGTTTTAAATCATATTATCTGTCGATTTCTGACTAAAACTGAGGATGTCCGTTTTTGAGGCATTATAAAATACTGTGCGTCTGTTATTAAGAGTAAATAGGTTGGGCAGGATTTTCACGCCACAGTTCCAAAATGCATGGAGTCGTTATAATAGAAAGTTTTTCAAAGTCAAAGTGACTTTTTTAATACAATAGTTACATACGTTGAATTTGACTTTAAAAAATATTTTTAACAACTAAGCGACTCCATGGTTTTTAGAACCACGGCATCTCCTACCAAAATTATAAAGATACAAGTCCGCCAATCTATCACTTCCAACGACGCTTTTGAGCGCAGATTTGAAGCAATGAGGAGCAAAAATCTGCAGTTGGTCAAACTTGTTCGTTTTTTAGACGAAAATTTTCTGTCTAGAAGATTCAGCTATTAATTCCGTACTGTTACATTTATAGGGTTCCCTAATGTTATATATAGGGAAGTCGATGGACTTCTAGTACTATTTTTGTTAAAATATATGAGTTTATATTTTTATTTTTATTGTGACATTTGATTTTTTTATTTTTGACATTTTGACATTTTTCTAGACGTATTTCTAGATATTTTTATTTTATTATTTTGTTTACCTTTTTGACGATCTTATTGTGAATTTGTTATGTTTGACATTCAAAATTTAATTTAATTTCCAATAAGTAATAAATTAATCTAATCTAATAATACAAAAACTTTATCACAAATTGGTACGATACATATATAAATCGATCAAGGATATCAATACACTTTTCAATTTAAATATTAACACAGTAAAATTATGTTGTTTTACTAAAATATTATTTTTAATGTTATTTATGACGATATGGACACTGTTTTTTTTTTATGAAATAGAAAATCAAAAAAGCAAGTGTGTCACCTGATGGTAATTGTACACCACCGCCTATAAACACCCGCAACACCAAAAAGATTGCAGATGCGTTTCCAACCCATAGGGCTGAGATGGAATACCTCTTGTGTCAGTTATTACACCGGCCGTCTTACTCTCCACGCCGAAACACAACAGTGCAAGCACTGCTGCTTAGCGCAGGATTAGTGAGCAAGATGGTGGTAGCGATCCGGACGGACCTTGCACAAGGTCCTACCATCCGCAAAACCCGCACCCATCATCATCATCATCATCATCATCATTGCCTATGTTCGTCCACTGCTGGACATAGGCCTTTCCCATGGCACGCCCGCACCCGTTTAAATGCATTTCATTTTATTTATTATCCTGGTTTAGATGATAACGGCAGAAATAAACAAGCTCATCAAAGAAGGCGACGTAAACGGCGCCTTCACCAAGGCACTGCTGGCCATGGACCTCTCGCTGGTGCTGGTGGCGTGTCGCGCGGCGGCGCCGGCTCTGGCTGCGCGGCCGGCGCCCGCGCAGCCCGTGCTGCTGTCGCTGCTGCAGCAGCTGTCGACCGACCTGGTGCAGGAGACGCAGCTCAAATGCCGGTTAGCTTCCTAGGATATTTGGCTGCGGTCCTAACATGACCGGTCGGTTTAATTGATATCTGCGGCTTTGTCAAACTTGTGTCATAAGAAAGGGACGCACATAGAGACAAATTAAACTATTGGGCGCATAGGTAGTAGTCACAGAATAAATAATAGTACTAACGTACAGAAACTTCTCTTTTTCGACCACCATTAAACGAATTCCAACTTTATGATCAGGCACAAAAAGTTCGTATTACTTCATAAACCTTCGCCAGGCGACATGCGTCAAAAGGAAGGCGCCGCCCGCGCCCGCCTTCCACCCGCAATGCCCTGGCGCACCGCTACGTTTGGGCTGCTTACTCTAATACTATCTTATGCGTATGAGCGGGCGCGCGCGCGGCAAGCCGGCAACCTACTGCGATTAACCTATGCCATAGGTTATGCGGCGAGCGCACCTACAGTGCGGAGTGGAACCCCCTTGGTGTAGCCAGGCACGGCGCACTTGGCGACGCTAGCGTTTAGCGCACCACTGCACTGGGGCCGCCGTTAATGATTTGCCGCGCGCGCGAATAAATAGGAGTTACACGATAAACAGATGGCCAGTCATGCATTAGGACGCTTCTTACATCTACATACCGTTTTTCTTCGAAGAGAGACTTTGTACTTGTACTATTATTTATTCTGTGCTATAGGTAGGTAGTAGGTATGAGTAATGGTCATATAATTGAAATTTTATATATTCAACCAGGTACATAGAATACGCCCTTCGGAACCTGAGGCCCCAGGACGCGGTGACGCGGGCCCACCTGCCGTTCGTGGTCGGCGAACTGAACGAGCACCTCGCCAAGTTCTGCCTCAACTACCCACACCACGCCCTCTTCCATACGATAACCCAAATTATTGTTACTGCACGTAATTTATTGTAAATATTTATTTTATTTAGTGTGTTTTTTTTTGCCTGTTAAAATTATAATTTTATGTTGCAACGTTTATTTTTTTATGCATCTGTTTTTCTTTTAATTTTAATGTTCCTATTAAAGTTATTGAAGAAAGTTGTTGTGTTATTTTATTGCGAGTGAAAAAGCAATCGCAACCCCAAAACAAGACAGATCCTTATCCAACATTCTGGCATAAGCAAAGTGCTTGCAAAGTGAGTAAGCGCAGTACCTACTTTTGCAGGTAAAAGGACGGAAATAAAAAGTTTGGAGAATATAGTAGGTACCTAACACTAACTAACGAAGAATAGAGAACCTTCCTTTATTTGACTGAAGTCGGTGAAAAATAATTTTGTTTCACGGTCAATTTAAAGTTAAAACGAATTTGTGACGCTACTATTAGCAGTAAACACCGAAATGTTCGTCCGACCAATGACAAACAAGAACCCGTAGGAGGACTTTTTGGCGGGCTTTTCAACAGGGCGGTCATAAAATTTTTCTTCATTTTATATTTTCATATTATTTGTATATAATTACGCAATTTCTATAAATAAGTGTAGCATAGTTAGATTATTGGTAAGTTTTTGTATATATTTCATTTTTAAATTGTGTAAACTGTTGTAAACTTGTAAATATGGAGATGGATGTTTTCATAGAACCGTCGCCTCCCGATCCGCTTATGACATTAATCGAGGCAGCAAAAAAGGCTGAATTTGATGATTTCATAACAGTTACATCTAAAAGAAAACCGAAAAAGAACGTATCCAGCCGTTTAACAAATTTCAAAGTTAAAGAAAAACCGCGGCAAAACGTAAAACCGGTACATACTGCAATGGCGGAAATGATTACGAGTCAAATTTCTGGTAATTCTCAGTCCCAATTGCCACCTAACACAACGTCTATACCTGATTCTCCTACGAACTCGGCTGCTTCTACATTGATTAATGCTCGCGACAATATAAGTTTTCGCTCATTTTATTCTGAAAGCGACCCTGGACCGTATGTGGTACATGTAGAATTAATAGTGGCCAATCCCGAAAGTAACAATGTTACCTTACACCCGATAAAGTTTGGCCATTTTCTTTATCAAAACAAGATTCATAATATCCTGGAGGATGGTATAAAGCGGATTGGAAGGAATAGGCTAGAGATTAATTTCAAAAATGCTCAAGATGCCAATATGTTCCTAAAAAATGAGAAATTGACAAATGGGAATTACAAGGTATCTATCCCAGCTTACAACATTTGCAAGATGGGTATAACAAAAGGCATTCCAGTAGACTGGTCCCATGAGGATATATTGCAAAATGTAAGAGTTCCGGAAGGTTTTGGCCACATTATCCGAACCAGACGTATGAGCAGGAAAGTTGTCTCTGGAGCTGGAGTGAACTGGGTGCCCACACAAACAGTAGTTTTGACTTTTGATGGTCAAGCTTTACCGTCTAAGGTATTTGCTTTCTACTCTTGCTTACCTGTGGAGCAGTATGTTTACCCAACTGTACAGTGCTTCAACTGTTGCCGCTTTGGTCATACCCGATTACAGTGTAGAGGCAAACCACGTTGTTTCAAGTGCGGGGATGAGCATGAGGGGCTATCTTGCACATCAGAGATTTATAGGTGTATAAATTGTAATGGCCTACATAAAGCTACCGACAGAAATTGCCCTGAACTCCAGCGACAAAAAAATATTAAACATTTTATGTCATCACACTCAGTATCTTACCAAGAAGCTGAAAAAAAATATGCTAAGTCCAAACCTACATTTGCAGAAATTCATACCAATTCTCAAAATAGTGAATCTAATGTCATATCAAATGAACCTTCAACTTCAAACACTATTTCATACAAAAAAACCATATTCATGAAACCTAAAAATCCCGCCCCAATTGTAAAAGGTTACAACCAAAAAGAACATAATGCCATAATTAACAGCTATAATATCCCACCTCCAGTAAATGGTATTGCCAATCGCAAAAACACCAATAATCCCGAACCACCACAAATTGAAATTGAAACTCTTAGTGAATTATTGAAATCTTTAATTCATATTATAACCAATTCTCAAATACCAGAACACGTAGCAAAAAATTTAATTAACAATATTTCAATGACTTTATTTGATTGCTTTAAACATGGCTACGGTCCTTCAGTGGAACACTAGAAGTGTGCGCTCTAGACACTCGGACATATTATTTTTGTTAGGTAAGTATAATCCCTCAATAGTAGCTCTATCCGAAACCTGGCTAGTTCCTTCTTCTAGGTTTAAGATCTCTGGGTTTCATATTCTCAGGGATGATAGAAATGATGGGTATGGGGGCTCTGCCCTATTGATAAGGAAGAATTGTATATTTTCTTCTATACAGCTTCCTTCCTTTGATAACACCAATTTAAATGCAGTTGCAGCTCGCATTGGTAGCATATCCTACCTCTCAATATACATCTCTCGTAAAGATATTACTGTTATACCAATATTAAAAAAAATTATAGAAGTTTTGCCTCCCCCTGTAGTTATTGCAGGTGATTTCAATGCACACCATTCTTTATGGGGCGCTCCAAATGATGACGTGCTAGGGGTGCAATTAGTTGAGCTATTAGATGATTTGAACTTGTGTATTATAAACGATGGCTCAGCTACTCGTTACTATATTCCTGGTCAGAATCCGAGTTATCTTGATTTATCCATATGTTCTTCAGCTCTTTCTTCTCTCCTTTCCTGGAAACGTTTGTCACTGTCTCATGGCAGTGATCATTATCCTATAATATTAACTCTACCTGATCAAGCTATTAAAACTGTTCAAAAATTACCCCCGTTACTTAAATATAAACTAACAAACTGTGACTGGGACTCTTTTAGTAATGATTTGGATCGAAAAATTCAGCAATCTCCCGTAGTTTCCTTGGAAAATTTAAAAGAGTCTTATGATAACCTCATTTCCAGTGTAATAATGACAGCTGACAAACATTTTCATTTAAAAAATGTTGCTAGGGGCAAAATGTCTTCCCCACCGTGGTGGGATAAAGAATGCTCCGAAATGGTAAAAAAAAGAAACAAAGCTGAAAAACACTGCAGTGTTCAATTAGACATGAGCTCATTTCTTAAATTTAAAAATGTCACAGCTGCAACAAAACGTTTTCTTAAGAAGAAGAAAAAGTTGGGTTGGGGCAATTTTTGTGCCTCTTTATCTCCGGATACTCCTATATCCATGGTATGGAACAAAATGCGACGATACAGAGGTTCTTGTAATAATACTGAGATCAGTTCTTTTAACACTGACTGGGTAGAACCTTTCCTAAATAAACTTGCCCCGGAATTTGTTCCGTCCCATTGTGAAATGCCATATCTTTATAATTCCCCTAGTCCTGTGAATAATGTTTTTACTTTAAGTTCACATTTTTCATTAACTGAATTAAAACTGGTGCTTAAGCGTCTCTCTGACTCAGCTCCTGGAGTTGACGGGATACCTTACTCTTTTTACATTAATTCGAATCACGACACTTTGAATTACATTTTAGATATTATTAATATTGTGATTGACACAGGGAAAATTCCAGATAGTTGGAAGCAACAGATAGTAATTCCTATTTTAAAGCCTCACAAAGATCCTTCAGATCTCACATCATACCGACCAGTTGCTCTTTCAGTTACCATTTGCAAAATTTCGGAACACTTAATCAAAAACAGATTAGAATGGTACTTAGAAAAAAATAATGTGTTTCCTAATAATCAATTTGGATTTAGAAAGGGTAGAAGTACGATTGATAGTCTTAATATTTTTACTTCGGATGTGTTAATTGCGTTTTCCAATAATGAGTCTGTTGTAGCTGCTTTTCTGGACATTACGGCAGCATACGATAATGTAAATCTTTTCCTTCTGAAACAAAAAATGCTCTCTATCAATATCCCTGTTAAATTTGTAGATTTTATATTCAATTTATGTACAGGTCGATCAATATCCGTAAGAGTTCCTGGTGTTAATCTTTCTTCCAGACTTATCTGGAAAGGGGTTCCCCAGGGATCTGTTTTAAGTCCCCTTTTGTATAACATTTATACTCATGATCTTGATCGCTGTGTTCTTTCAACGTGCTCAATTCTTCAATATGCAGATGATTTGGTCGTGTACAATATCAATAAATCAGCTAGCGCAGCCGCCGATAGCGTCCAACAGGGTTTAAATGAGTTAACACAATGGCTGATAATACATAACTTAAATATTTCTGCAGACAAAAGTGTCGTGGTTACCTTTTCGCGGAGAAAAGTAAGAGCGAATATTAATATATCTATAGGTAATACGTATATTCCAAATTCAAATGAAGTGCGTTTCTTAGGTGTTAAGCTAGATTTCAAAATGTCTGGCCTAGCACACGCAAATCATTCTGCCACTAAATGTGAGAAAACTGTTAATCTTTTAAGGTCACTTGCTGGGGTATGGTGGGGTGCTCATCCGTCCACCTTGAAACTGGTATACAATGCTCTTATCAGAAGTATTTTGGACTACGGGACTGGTTTATGTCCGTTAAGTAAGCAGGTTCAACATAAGTTGAACCTCATTCAGTCCAAAAGTCTTAGAATAATTGCAGGTGCCATGAAAAGCACTCCTATAAATGCACTCCAAGTAGAGTGTGGGGATCCTCCACTTCATCTTCGGAGACAATTTCTTTGTGATCGTTTCTTATTGAAAATCATACAGTACGAATTACATCCCCTTATTCCCAAAGTGATAGTCCTACATAATTTGATAGAAAGCAATATATCATTTTGGCGTAATAAACCAGTTCCACCAATAGTTAAGAGTTATGAAAAATTTATTGACCTCCGATGTAGTGTGGTGAAAACATCCTGTCACCCCCTGTTTAATTATGATTATGAAGTGTTGACATTTGCTCCTTCAGTCTATCCATCCATTGGAATATCCAAAGATACAACTGACCCTGAAGTGAAATTGAACAAGTTTATTAACGATCATGGAACTAATGCAGAATTGTTTTTTACTGACGCCTCTAAATCATTTAGTCAGGATAACTGTTCTGTAGGTGCCACTTTTTTGCAGCATCCATTGGGTTACTTTAGACTTTTTAAATACCCCGCTTTATATACCATTTTTTCCGGTGAAGGCATGGCTATAATGGAATGCCTCAATTATATTTTAGAAAAGAAAATTACCAAAGCCATTATATTTTCTGATTCCTTGAGCTTCCTTGAGTCTATTGGTTCTAACCCATTTGATAAAAATAATTTTTCATTCCTTTCATTATCGGTAAAGAATAAATTAAAACTTTGTGCGGACTTAAATATGTCAATTGTTCTAGTTTGGATTCCTGGACATAAGGGAATTCAAGGTAATGAATCAGCTGACCAACTAGCGGGATTGGCTACTACTAATGGTAATTCAGAATTCTCGGATGTTTACAGCCAGGATTTACTTAATATTGCTAAGTCGTCGCTTATTGATAGTTGGAATCAGGAATGGTCTGACCCAAACCAGCAAAAAGGCCGATTTTTCTTTAATTTTCATCCCATAGCTAGTACGAAACCATGGTTTTCAAAATTGAAATTAGATAAGAAAACGACATCTATAATATCGAGATTAAGATTTGGCCACTGTTCATCTCCTGCTCATTTAAGCAGAATTAAAGTTAGAGACTCACCTCTATGTGATTGTGGAATGGAAACTGGTAATATAGAACATATTTTATTTTATTGCAGTTTATACAACAATCCATCCTTATATGACCTTCTTGTAAAGAATAAAGCTCCTCTTCCTTTTAGCCTTTCCTGTATCCTATCTTTATCTCATAATAAGTACATTTTATGTCTAACAAAATTCCTATCCATTCATAACATAGTATTATAATAATTCCCATTATATATATGTAATTTGTTGCCCGTACTTCATGCCCGATGTAACCCTGCCCTGTCCTTCCTGGGGGGGAACTTATAAATTTTTCAACCGCTCCCACATGAGTATACTCGCTCCTTCACCGATCTCCCTGCCTAACGAACCTACCTGAAGAAAGAAATACGCAAGAACATAGAAATTTGAAGAGGGAATCCTAACTAAAGAAAGAAATATGCAAAAACATAAAAATCTGGAAGATGTAATTTTGACTGATGAAAGAAATAGGCTAAACAGAATCAATAGTATCTGTAATATAAAACACGACGCTGGCAGAAATGGTCTCAAATAAGAGCACCGATTGCCATGTACAGGGATTAATAATCTCCCTGTTTAAAGAAGAAGAAGAACCCGTAGGAGTTATTATCAGTGTAACCAATCGTAAATCATTATCCCTCCCGGATAAAACTCAGCCAAGTCCACAGCTGTCAAGCGGACAGTCAACCCGTATCTGTCATCTGCGTCTGCTCATTTCATTATTTTGCTTCAATGACGAAACGCTATTTCTGAAAATAAACCAAATATAATGAGATTTGCATAATAAAGCCGTTGGGATCTCAATCAAAAAACCGGAACGCGGGTCGTGATAAAATGGCTTCGGCGTACATCCTGTCGTTTATGTTCCTGCTGACCCAGAATTTGTTATTGAACTGCGCTTCTGCTGCGGTGCATACCCACAGCGTGGACACCCAGGAGCGGGAGGGCGACGGGAGCTACCGGGCGCGGGACTTCGAGCACTACGGGGACTCGGGGCACAACTCGGAGTTCGACCACGAAGCCATCTTAGGTGCATTGTTTACTTTTTTTGTTGCGTCGGGCGGTGTGCCGCTTAATTTTGCAATGGCTACAATTTAATAGCTTGATAAGCCAGTCGCGATGTCGATGAGATGTGCGCTGGCGGTTTTCATACCTGTTGTGCTGGTTGTGACGTATTATTATTCGATAGGGAGTGTGAGGGAGGCTGAGGAATATGACAAGCTCAGCCCTGAGGAGTCGAAGCGCCGGCTGGGGCTGTTATTGCCCAAGATGGACGTCAATGGAGACCAGTTCATTGACAGAATTGAACTTAAGGAGTGGATACTCAATTCTTTCCGGTGAGTTTTATTTTTGTGTTGTGATGTGCTGTTGTGTTATGCTTGGTCATGTTTGGATGCTTAACAATGGGTACGTTGCAGATTATATTTAATGTGGCAATGTGCTGAGAATAGGTTACCGAGAAATGTTGATAAGGAACTGATAAACAGATGTTAAAGCTTATTGAGTAATTTCATATATAAATTGATTAAAATCTTTGTTGATAAAATACTTTAAAAAGTAGACATTTCAATAGTGTTTTTAACAAGAATCATTACAACGTTGATGGGGCCATTGATTGGACTGTTAAAATTGATTAATTAAAACATTGAGCAGCAGGTTTTTAACTAAACTGTTATTTTACTAGGGACCCGACATCAAAATAAAATATTAACAAATCTTAATTTGAATCTTTAAACATAATTGTTACTTATACACTTTCTGTGCTTACAGACGCATATTCTGGGGGGTTCATACTCCCAATCGATTACCTTTAATTAATACTACACTACAAATAACAAATTGGTATAATGGGAATGTTCCCTTCATGGGGCAGTCACCCATACAATCCCCTGTATGCTACAACCTATGCCCTACAGGTTTCCACGGCTAAGTGTCCCTCACTTCCATTCAGGTATTATAAATTATGATTTTGCGCCCCCCGAAACTGCCACTCGTGGTAGGTGCCTCTTTTGCCCCAAAGATTGCCAAAGGCCAGTTTGTCTTTTTAGTACAACTTTATACATAAGCTACTTACTACTACGATTTCAAACCTATGCAAGCGAAGCAGCAGGCACAAGCTAGTATATTGATTGCCTAACTACTGATCATACTTTGAGCAATGATAGTTATGTGAAATATGCAATAATTGATTGATTGAAGTACCTTATCTGATAGAACAGTTTTGTTTCGTCCATTAACATTTTTTTACTGACAGTGTCAATAGCATATTAATTAATTAAACAATGCTAATTACATATGTTTGGGAAGAAGACTGTGTCAGGTACCTACCTTGTATTTTTTTTTCAATATAATATATTTTAACAAACTGGAACAAATTACCTTGCTACTCCGCAAAACCAGCCGGGCTCGTGCAAAATAGCTGCGTCGTGCAAAATAATATATTTTTCTATTAAGCAGTATCATAAACACTTAATTTTATTTAGGTATTTGATATTACGTTTTCAATAAGCTCTTATTTGCATTCTTAAAATTGCATACACATTATTTATATGACAGTAGCGAACGCCTGCGACTTTGAACGCGTGAAATTAGTAGCCTATGTCTGTCAGAGATAGTGTAGCTTTCTACTGTCGAAAGAATTTTTGGAATCTGTTCAGTAGTATAAAAAACCATCAAATTTGGTGTAATGTGGTGCACACTCTAAAATAAAACAACAAATGTTTAAAATTGGCTAAGTCATAAACCGAACTCGAACTGAATCTAAGAATTTTTTTTTAAAATTATAACCATTAATATCAAGGCCCTACACCAAAGTGCTACAATGAAACATATTTGTCACATTTAAAATGCTATATGACAACACAAAGAAAAATTAGGGTAATGGCAGGACTCGAACCTGCAACATCAGCATTCCGTGCCTTGCGTTTGCCAGTTTCGCCACATTACCGCTACCAGTATCCTGCGAATTTTTAAATGTGCTTCGTCTTTACGGCCATTACATTACTACTAAAAATAATCCAAAAAGTAAAAATATCGATTACATAAATTTTTGTCACAGTTTTGTATGAAAAACTACAATTACGTCAAATTGTAGCTCTGTAATGTTTGCCATACAGGAAACAGAACAGGAGTGTGATTTTTGAATCTCACAGTGTGACTAAAGCTCACCAAAACGGCCGTTTTTCCTAGAAGTTCGGCCATTTTGGTGAGCTTTAGTTACCAGGCCCTCAATTCTGGCGCTCATCGAGATTCATCTGAAGTTCGAGATGTGTCAAAATATGACAGATTTTTAAGGGATTTGACAGCTCTTTTTGGCTTATCTCGAGTGTGACTTCATCTCTACTGACGCGAGAATTGCCCCGCTGGTGAGATAAAAAAATTGCACCTCGCAATAGGCTTGGTTTTAACTTGTTTCCGCTTTGTTCAGCAAGCTGTCTCGTGAGGAGGCGGAGGAGCGCATGAGCGAGGCGGACGACAATCGTGACGGAGTCGTCACGTGGCCGGAGTACCTGCAGGACGCCTTCGGGGTGGACGCTGAGGAGGAGATCGCGCCCGAGGACACGGGCGACACCGGCATGGTACGTCACTACTCGTACAGTCAAGGAAATTGAAACACGTACCACCGTAGAACCTAGTCGAAGAGACATACGCATGACATTTGTATGACATAGCCTGGCGTTTAACGCGTCGCGTCATAGCGATACGGTTCTAAAGTGGTACGTGAATATGTTTCCCCTACTGTACGTCATAATTGTTCTAAACATTTTTCTTTGAAGCTGGTATCCTGTTCGCTTTTTTTCCCATTCTTTTCGTAATATATTATAATCTAATAGCTTATCCCTGGCTTAAAAAAAAACCCAAATGTTAGTGAAGACCGTATCAAAATCCGTCGCGTGGATTAAGAGAGTAAGTGGCTGAAGACATAAGAAAGTCAGGAAACGATAGTGACTTTGCTTTATTTATACTATGTTTCTAAAGATAAAGAAGATTGCAGTTTTCTCATTCGTAATTCTCCCACTTGCATTTCTTTATATTCTTAATCTACATGCTGGAACAAATTACCTTGGTACTCCAGTTCCTGTTCCAGTTTGTTGATATGGACCTCCGCCAAGTAACGCCTAAATCTGTTAATTATATTCTTAATCTATTTAAAGTACTTACTTTTTTTTTACGTGACAATGGTGATATTAAATTAGATCAGTTGTTTGACGTAGGTAGTATGTAGGTCAGAGATTTAGTTCGTTACTATGTCAGGCCTGAAAAGCCATTTCTACTCTAAAATAGCAGCTCTGCGATGCGGATCTCCGTCGACCCTTGGAAAATTTTGCACTAGGAAACATGTGAATGGGAAACAATGCGAATTAAAAATTAGATTCCAACTAAAACTATTTTGAAAAATGTTCTAACTAATACCTACATTTATTAAACCGACGACTTGCTGTTAAAACTGTTGTCTAACAAACTGCTTTCAGACTGTAATAGTTCACGTTAAAACTTTTTATGTAGCAAACACCTATAATAAGATAATCTCTATTATCTCGAATAGCGTAAACAAAGTTAGCCTAGTTTGCGTGTTTGACTACTGGTTGTGAGACTTATGGGGCTGCGCTGACGTGTTGATGTGGCCCGCAGCTGGTGCACGAGGAGAAGCTCATGTGGAACGCGGCCGACGTCAACGGCGACGGGAAACTCGATCTGAACGAGTTCGAGGTGAGTTCGAAGGGACTTAATGACACATTTTTAACCCTTTTGAACGTCTGTCACGACTTTTCTTTTGTTGAAAAGTTCAATTTGAAATTTATAATAATCTCAAATTGCATCTTTGTTTGGGCTTGTAGAGAGGATGGATGAAAGATTAGCAAAGAAGGTAGCGGTAGGGAGGTTAGCGGGTGGTAGGACCTTGAGCAAGCTCCGTCCGGATCGCTACCATTATCTTGATCGCTAATCCTGCCGCTAAGCAGCAGTGCTTGCACTGTTGTGTTCCGGCGTGGAGGGCAAGACAGCCGGTGTCATTACTGGCACAAGAGGTATTCCATCTTAGCCTTCTGGGTTGGCAACGCATCTGCAATCTCTTTGGTGTTGCGGGCGGTGGTGATCACTTACCACCAGGTGACCGACTTGCTTGTTTGCCTTCCTATATGATAAATAAAAAAAAAACTACTGAGTTGCGCCTGTTATTACAACGGGTAATAATAGCTCCATGTAAGATACATAATTGCTTCGCAACGTTTGCGTGTGACCAATTTTTGGCGTGACTGGTTTTAAATTAAAAACATAGATGCTAGTACCTACATACATATGGTTAAGATAATCCCCGATAGTTAATATTTTGTTTAAAAAATTTGCTTAAATTCGATTTTCTATTAATAATAAAGTGAATCAAGGATTAATTTAATCGAGAATGCAACGACCGCAAAAACCCCCCAAGGGCCGATCCAGCCTTCAAGTCAGGAGCGGGGGGGCACGGTCGCATAGTCGAAGTTCAGTCAGGACACTCCTCGATAAGATTAGAAAAGTTACCAGTGGCCGACCTGGACCCAACACAGGGGCATGACCCACTGACTCCGACTGAATCCACCCTTGTTGCGTCCTATAGTTGTGTCTGTCTGTCCGCGCGGCAGGTGTTCTCGAACCCGGAGGAGCACGAGCAGATGCACGGCTTCCTGCTGAACCAGACGCTGCGCGAGAAGGACCAGGACCACGACGGGTTCGTCGACTTCAACGAGTTCATCGGCGACAGAGGTATAAAGTCCTTCTATCCACTCGTGTCAGAATCAGAACCAGCTATAGTAACACGCTAGCGTTTATCGCGCACATAAACGCTTTGGTCCCTCTCGCACACGCGTACTGGTTAGGACGGGATAAATGCTTTATGTCATCGATAAAAGCTAGCGTGCTAGGCCCCTAGGGGTGAATCTCACCGAAATGGCCGAATCTCTATAGAAAACGGCCATTCTGGTGAGCTGTAGTCACCCGGTGAGATTCAAATTCAAATTCAAAATTATTTATTCGCTGATTTTAGGTACAATAAGAATAAGATTAGTAAAACCACATATAACGTTTCACCAAAACCTACCTTACTAGGCATGCGAAATTAAAACTAGGACAAACTTAAATCTATTTATAATCCAAAAATTCTTGAATACTGTAAAAACATTTATCAGCAAGCCATTTTTTAAGGTACTTTTAAATTTATAAAATGTTAGATCTTTTATTGTATCTGGTAGTTGATTAAAGATCCTAATACACATTACGTAATTATTTTTGGCAACAAGAGATAACTCACATAAAGGAACGTATAATTTATTTCTGTATTGCGAACGAACCGGGTTTTTATATAAATCCTTGGCTTGCCTAAACAGATGTCCATATTTGTAAACAAATAAACATGCATCTAAAATATAGATTCAAAAATCGCACTCCAATATCGTTTATTGCATATCAGTGTAATGACAAAAGGTTCTTTTGACACAAAGTTATCACTTATCATAATTATAAACTAATACGTGTTCCTAGCCTATGCACAAACAATGAACACCCGTGTAACACTGCTTCTCCGGAATGGTATGAGATTTTTGTTTTAGGGTTCCGTACCTCAAAAGGAAAAACGGAACCCTTATAATATCACTTTGTTGTCCATCTGTCTGTCTGTCTGTCAAGACCATTTTTCTCAAGAACGCGTTTAGGTATTGAGTTGAAATTAATATCAAATACTCAAATCTGTAGTCCCTTAAAGCCGTGAAAAAATCAAACTTCTAAGTCAACGCAATCAAAAGATACGGCCGTTTATGCCGCATGTTCCATACATTCGCAAGGCACTCAAAAATCTATGGGGTACTTCCTGTTGACCTAGAACTATGAAATTTGACAAGAAGCAAGGTCTCACAGCACAAATGAAATAATAAATCCGAAAATAGTTCATTTGTAGTTAATATACACGAAAAAAATTTTATGGTCTTACAAAGCAAACACGCGATAGCTATTAGATGGTGTTGATGACGGAACCCGCGGTGCGCGAGTCCGAGTGGCACTTGGCCGGTTTAGTGTTAATTTTTGTCCATAGGCTAGGGAATCGTTGTATCAGAAAAAAAGAAACAAATAGCTATATTGTTAGTTTAATCTGTAATTACTTCAGTACGGTGTACAACTCATAGTAATTCATACAAAGAATTTTTGCATGTGTCGGAACGGTTACGGTCCTACGATACGGTCAAGTGGGCGGAAACCTTTATAAAGCCACTATAAACAACGGTCGACATTAATTTTTTTTTTTTTCTTTATTTTTATAAAGGGCTTTTGTCAGACACTGACGATGTCAGCCCGACATTAAATTTCATACGGACTCTTATCGGCTGTAACATAACATGTCACGTGATTGGCTAAAATAAACCTTATAGGCCTCCAGGGCCGGATCTACCTTATGGCTTTTTGGGCTTCAACCCAGGACCCCGTGGATTTAAGGGGCCCCCAGCTAAGTCAAATCAAAGTAAAAAATAGACGACAATGCGAAAAAATCCATAATTTTATTTACTCTGAGTAATTAGGCGGGCCACGTGGGCAATCACATAGAAACTTTGCTCGGCAGCTCCCTAATTGACTATCCTAACTATTTATATGTGTCGGCGATAGCACGCCGACGCCCACCGCGGCTCGAATGAAAACATACACACACAGTTGTTATCACCGTGGCGAACGTTATCTGAACAGCGAACCGTCAGCTTCAAAAGTATTGTTAAAAATCTGCTTTAACCGAAAGTCGCCGAAATGCCACGTCTTAGCACATAAAGTCAGGTTCAATGGAAACTGCCAATGTTGTAAGCAAACCAATTTACTCCGGAATCACGCACTTCTAAACAACCGGTCCATACTCGTTGTTTAAAAGTGCCGATTTATACAATTTCTCCTTGTATTTTTATTCGTTTTAAGTCAAAAAATCTCTCTTAATTGTTTGTTATTTAAATAAACAGTTTCGTTTTAAATTGAAGGTTAACGTGTCAAATGCTCCATATTTGTTTACGGCATTGGCCGTTTCTATTGAATCTAACTTTTTAAATATTAATAAGAACAAATTTTAAAATTAACTAATTAATTTCAAAGGCAGATGTCAAAATTTCCGTTTTGTTAAAAGACATCCTCCATTCTATCTTCTCTTAAACTGTGTCTACAGGCATCTCAATACTTTATTTACGAGTTTAGTTTATTTATTTATTACTTACTAGCGGACGAGCGCGACTTCTTTCGCGTGAAATTAGTGGCCCATGTCGGTCAGGGATAGTGTAGCTTTCCATTAGTGAAGGATATTTTGGAATCGGTTCAGTAGTTCCAGAGATTACCCCCTACATACAAACAAACAAAGTTTACCTCTTTATAATATTAGTAGTTAGATAGTGTAGATAATATTAGTGTAGAAGTGTAAACAAAGATGGCGGTTGAAAAGCATGACCGACAGATTACAGTCGCGTATAAAAAGTCTAACGGTAATTATTTGTAAAGCTTCTGCTAATCGGAAGCCCGTTCAATGCGTCCATTTCATATATAAATAATAATTAAAGAAACCTTTGTAGAGCTATGGACGTTTATTAAGCTATTATTATTCAAATTAAGGTGACCCTCGCGCCGATTGGCCGTGGCGGCGGGTCGCGAAGGCGCTTTAATTGCCGGGTTCAATTGAAACGTGTTTATATTCAAATGTAGATTAATGACAGTGACCGGGATGCTGGGTGTCAAATACATGGCGCCTTGTAATATTGTAATAATTGATTTAACAAAAAAACTCCTTGGTCTTGTTGCGAACGCAGCCAAACGTCAAGAACGGCTGCGGGATTCGAACTTCGGCGGCAATCGGAGTGTTAAATATAAGGGGACTGTATCGAAGATATGAGAAAAACCAGCAGCTACCACAATGCACTATAATTTGCAACTTCAACTGACTGATAGAAATACAAAATACGTCTAGAAAAATAAGCCAATAAGAAACCTAAAAAGAGTCCGTAACACGGAGATTTTACGAGTTTTTGACATTCCGTATTATAAAGAACGACACCTCTTTGCACTATACTTTTTTAATTTTCTGAATTAAGTATTGTACTTTTGAATTTAAACCTCCCTTCATCAGAAAAAGAACCTAGGATGAACAGTCTCGACTTTTTCGCTAAGTCCGTGGGCGACCTTACGGAAAAGTTCAGTTGACATCTCTTGCGAAAAATCTTACCATTGATTCTTTCCTCTATACCATTCAATTGAGGACTGAATAGCGATTGCGTTCCATTTATTTATTATTTATTTATTCAACAAGAACGGTACACCATTTACACTTGTATGCATGCATCGCTGCGAAATATTACCGTGTGTAAAAGAACTAACGCTCACGAGTAGTCAGGCATAAAAAATTATGTTTGAATGTTTGTATGTTGTTTATTTCACGGATGTCTGACCATGTGCAAGGTCCGTCCGGATCGCTCCCACCGACTTGCTCGCTAATCCAACCGCTAATCAGTGCTTGCACTGTTATGTTCCTGCGTAGACAGCCGGTGAATTTACTGGCACAAGAGGTATTCCATCGAGGCATCTGCCTGCTTGGGTGTCTGTGACCATGACCCTTGCTCGTTTGCGTTTTCTTTATATTTATCTTTATATAGTATTAAACAATATCGCTATCCGTTCTTGTCTGTCCCCATATCTTCGGCCGCACTCTTTCTAAACCAAGCAACGGTTTTGAATCTCATGAAGAGACTTTGGTACGGAAGGTTTTTATGTACAGTCAAGGAAATTGAAACACGTACCACCGTAGAACCTAGTCGAAGAGACGTACGCATGACATTTGTATGATATAGTCTGGCGTTTAACGCGTCGCGTCATTGCGATAGGGTTGTAAGGCGGTACGTGAATATATTTCCCCTACTGTACATTACATCTAGTCGGTCGCTAGTTATTGTATAAGGGAATTGTCTGCCCCAGGCATGCAGCAGGAGCAGGCGTGGCTGGTGGCGGAGCGCGACAAGTTCGAGCACGAGCTGGACGGCGACCGCGACGGCCGCCTCGACGCCGCCGAGCTGCGGCGCTGGGTGCTGCCCGACAACGAGTCAGTACACACGCACTAACTAAGGGCGGACCCTTGATTTTTGAATCTCACCGAGTGACTAAAGCTCTCCAAAACGGCCGAATCTCTATGAAAAAGGCTATTTTGGTGAGTAGTCACCGGATGAGATTCAAATGCAATTTTTGAATCTCACCAGGTGACTAAAGCTCACCAAGATGGCCGCATTTCTATGAAAACCGGCAATTTTGGCGAGCTTCAGTCACCCGGTGAGATTAAAAAGTCGCACTCCTGGCCTGGGCCGACCACTCTCGGTGGTCTAATGTCATTGATGACCCTGTCCTGACTAATCTTACGACACGACTCGACTACGTGACCCCCTCCCCCCCTGACTCGAAGGCTGGATTTGCTCTTCTGGAAGATATCTAAAAGTTGTAAGCTATACATTTAGAAGAGTTCTATCACTGACTAAGAAACACAAACAACGCACTGCCTGGATCACTGGCGGTAGAAATATGAAACTGGGAACACGTCTGCCTTAGGGGGTGTGAAGGTGCACTGAGAAAAGATTTCTGAAAATTCACTAATAATTAACGGGATTAAAAGTCTCTCCCCTCTCTTTAAAAATTACGGTAAATAAACATAGATAATGTAACAGCCTGTTGTCCCGCAGCGAGATTGCGACGGAGGAGGTGGAGCACCTGTTCTCGTCGGCGGACGACGACGGCGACGGGCGGCTGTCGTTCGAGGAGGTGCTGCGCCACCACCAGCAGTTCGTGGGCTCCGAGGCCACTGACTACGGCGCCGACCTAATGGGCGAGCACTTCGACGACGAGCTGTGAGGGCCTGACGTCACTGCCCTTCGCTCGCCTAACTTATCGATTCAGGCGTCACCTTGCAGAGGTCCATATCAACAAACTGGAACAAATCATTTTGTTACACCGCGAAACCGGAGCTATGCGTGGGCGTCTGTGCGTATTTTGCATGAAAAAAATATAGAACACGCAGACGCAGCGTTTTGCATGTGTACAGCACTGGTTTCGCGGAATAGCAAGGTAATTTGTTCCAATTTGTTCTTCGCTCAGCACCTTATAACACCGAGGGTCTGTTTCATCACTCTCTGTTAAGTTCCTGGTATTGAATCCAACAGATGTACGCCATTCGTTCAAGTAGCGAACGGTCGTACTACTAGATCCGGATGATGCCTCGTACAGAGGCGAAACGCGCGTCGATCGTGTAGTTTTAGTGTTTAGTGGTGGTGGTGTGTAGTTGAGTCTGTGTGATCAAACGTCGGGAACTTGTCAAAAAGTGGTGAAACATGGTCTAATGGTACTCCGACGATGATCGGGGAGCGCCTGTCTGGTGAGAGTAATCTCTCGTTTCAAGTTCTGCAGAATTATCAGCCGCCGGCTGTTAAATTGTGCAGATATTTGTGACACTGACTGTACTTAAAAATCTGAGCTTCTAGTTGGCTTACGTTGCAGGCGTAGCGTACTGGGGGCGGCAGAATTTCACAATTAAAAATATATTGTAAATACACAAACGCAATAAACATAAATATTTTCTTGTACCGCATGGTATTGTAAATTTAAACTTTGATTTTTCATAGTCTTGTACGCTGTTCTTAAGTTTCTTAGGTGCGTTTAATTTTAGTACCAGTATTTTGTACAAATAATAGTACAACTGCCATTTGGTCTGATAGAAACGACAGCTTAGGAATCTAAAACTATTTCTTAATCCTTAATTTGATAAGATTTTCAAAAAAAATGCGCCTCATTTGATTATGAGTTCTGCTTTTATTAAAAAAAAACATTAAAAAACAAAAAGCAACCATGAAATGTTCGCCTTGCTATACATTTTCAAATTGAGGGTTACGCCAGGGGTTCTCAAGCTTTTTTTAGAATACTTGCAGGTTTAGTATTTTGGATCGGCGCCCTTGCTAGTCGAAATAGGGTACAACATGTTGGGGTTACGTAGATTAGCGCAGAAAGAACGTATATTGAAGAATACTAGTTTTCTAGTTAACCGATGTTTATTGTTTACATCGCCAAGTTTCAGGGCGACAGGGTCCACGATGAACACATAGCTTAAGACGACATCTGTAACATACATCGTGGAAAAGCAATAAACTATTGAGTATTGAGTGAACCGCTATTCCAATTTTCGTTTTTAAATAGATCAAAGAACAGTCATTCAAATACATGACATTGTTATTTTGCCAGTCTTATTTTTCTTACATAATACAACCTTATTTCAAAACAACAAACATGAAGTTGAGTTATATTCGAGTAACTTTGAGCGAGCGCCTCACGCCCCTGTTTACTCTGCGGCCATCGAAATGAGAAAACTATAGAACTGTGTACAACGCAGTGGCAGAGTAGCCGACCATAGTCTATTTGGTAGACTATGTTGGATAGCCTGAATTGTCAAGTAAACAGCTCTGCGTTTCTTACGTTTTAAATTGGCGTCATATTTTTAGTTCTACTATCCGACGCCTGTGTCGCTGCTAGTTATAAAACTTAGAAGCACTTTATTCACTTACGATAAGATTTAAAGTTAAACCAATGGCTAAATACTGAAAGCCCCTCTTCACCTGCTTCACCCCGTCGCAAAGTGCTTCACCCGTGACGCTAGGTTTGTAGCAATCCGAACAAGTAAGCAGATCTATTCTTATATCGATGTCTGCGGCGCACATTGTGGGAACCCCTGGGTTACGCTCTAAGAATTAAAGATTACAGTTTCAACTAATGCCAAAGTTACTTAAGTGGATTGTGTACGGAGTCTCGAAAAGTGCTGTCCATACAAACGGCGGAAACTAAACTACAACCTGTACTTATGGTTTTTTAGTATGTTATGCCTCAGACCTAAGTTTTGAGGATTTCGCTACCACTATCTTGCTCGCTAATCAGCAGTGCTTGCACTGTTGTGTTCCGGCGTGGAGAGCAAGACAGCCGGTGCAATTACTGGCACAAGAGGTATTCCATCTTAGCCTTCTTGGTTGGCAACGCATCTGCAATATCCTTGGTGTTGCGGATGTCTATAGGCGGTGGCGATCCACCCACTTGCTTGTTTGCCTTCCTATTTCATTAAAAAAACAGTTTGTATGTTTTTTTATATTCTTCATAGATTTGATAATATTTGCACTTTTGTAGTTAAAATACAAAAATGTGTCAATATTACCCAATCTATAAAATATAAAAACCTAGTTCTAAGGCATGCAACAACATAAAACAACATGGCTATAGGTTAAAATTTAGAGAGTGCAAAACTTTACCGCCGTATTAATGGAAAGCGCTTCGTACAGTCTGCGTCGAATATACCAGAGCGGGCAAGGTGTCAAAAATATCTGAACTCGACTCTATTGTCAAATACGCTCGGGCGTGTTCAGATATTTTTGACCACCTTGCCCGCTCTGGTATATTTGACGCTGACTGTACATAATAGTCTTAAAGCTATACATATAAAAACAAATGTAGTACATTAAAGGTAAGTATGGCCTTCCTGTTCGGTTCTAAATAAAAAAAAATAGATAAGTATTTGATAGGAAAATTTGTATGTTTGTGTGTACGTCGCCGGCGCATCGGGAATGCTCTGTCAAGCGGCACTGCGTTCATTCGTTACTTAGGTATCGTCTATTCTAGAGGTGTGAATAACAGCTATATTTACATAGCACGCTATATGCTATGTGCTAAATTTTTATAACGTGCTATTTTAATTGCTATAATATAACGAAACTATTGGCAAGAAACTCGAAAAATGGTAACGCGTTAAAACGGGAATTGCGTTATGAAGTTATAATTTATAATGCTTGCTAAAGTACTACAGTAGGCCTTTAGCGTTACAAATTATAATGTATTGTTTGTTTGTGTTTGTGAACTTTTTATTATCGACTGTAACTTTCGAGTTTTCAATTATAAAATTGAGTAATGCATGTGTGAAATGCGTTATAATTTTAGCAGTTTAATTATTTAAAAATTATAATTGCTAAAGTTATTTTAAAATTTAACGTTATAAATTATGCTATACATTATATTAACCACCTCTAGTCTATTCATTACTTGAGGCTCGAAAGTGGGGGGGGGGGGGATTCAGCAAAAATCACAAAACATCACAAGGAGGGATTGTAGCGAGATATCACGTGTATTTTTTCGTTGAACGCTTTTCTAAACCGAAAGTGGCGTGTAAGCGAAACATTTTAAGATACTTTGTACAAAAAAACACGTAATTTTGGGTAGGGAACACGTGGTTTTGGGCTAGTCTTAAACCTCACCACATATCACCAGTGGTCGTAACATGACCGGCCAAGTTTAGTTTATCAGAGTTTATTTATTTATTTAAACTTTATTGCACAATAAAACAATAATGTACAAATGACGGACTTAATGCCATAAGGCATTCTCAACCAGTCAACCATCAGGCTAAACAGAAAGTATAACGGTGCAGGATCGTGAATAAATAAAAACAAGAATAACACAAATCAGCCGCAATCAGCAGTCTACTCTATGTGCGTCCCTTTTTAATGACACTAGTTTGACAGAGACGCAGGGAGGGATAACTTAACCCCGGGCCGGTCATGTTAGGGCCACAGGGGGAGCAGGGGGTTAAAAGAAAGCTAAAAAACATCATATAATTAATGAACGACTCTTTGCAATATGAGCTGGATGCTGCTGGCTGCATATTAGGCGCTTTAACCACAAATTGTGGAAAGAATTTTGAAGGTATAGTCACTGGTGTTTCGTTGTCCGCTTTGGCCGAATATCCCCGTTTGTGGTTTGGGAAGTGAAAACAAAACGTGGTTTGTCACATGAATTTGTAATTTAGGGCCACTGACCTAGTAATGGACTTCTAGTCAGTGTTTAAAAAATGGCGTATCAAAGTATGATAAAAAGTAGAATAAATGGACAATCGCGCTGTCAGTCTGCCGGACCGACGGCGCTGCTGCTGTCAATACTATTATTTTGTAAAAAAACCTATTTGCAACGAAACTCAGTAAATTATTATTTTATGCAGTTAGAGGTAAAGTTGTAAATCCAATGACTATAAATGGTAAACTAATAATTTGCATTTGTAACATTGGCGTCAACCTGTATTCTCATGTCGGGCCGTTTTTCTGCTGTCATTTGGTATGACACTGTACATACATGCATTATAATATCATTGTTTAGGACAGGCGCGGTAAGAATTTTGAAAGGGCCACAACTAGCCACAAAAGGAGGCCCTCTGGCCAATTTTGACGCACACTAGATGCTTTCACGATAGTCGCGTCAGCCCTGTAACCCCCCCCCCCCACAATATGAAAAACATGCTTTAAATAAGAAACATTTTATAAAGTGAGTGTTTCTTCATGTGACGAACGGGAATCGGTTATTACCTCCTTTCTTAGATAATAAGACATCGATGGAATGTAAATTCAATATATTATTATGTGTTACTATTAAGTTAAGTTGCGTACAAAACGAAACTATGGCCCGCACTGGAACCGTGTCAAATTTACATGATAAGTAAAATAGTTACTGAACTTTGTAACCGAAATGTGTTGAGATTTTCTATTTTTAACGTAGTATACTCGACCAAGTAATTGCTTGACCACTTTTGAACTTTATTCCTTTGTAATACGGTCGAAAAGTGATCTAGCAATTTCTTAGTCGACTCTACCTACATTATGAGTCCTTGCGATCGGTGGCCAATCTCATGTCGATTTAGTTTGAATTTATATTGCGAACCTAACGTGACTGCTCGAGTTTATTCATCCCAAACTTTAGTGTTATAACTCATTAACAAAGACAAAAACTGAGGGATAAATTAGACTTGAGCGGTCATGTGAGAGACATTGAATATAGGCTACCAGTGCACATCTTTCACGTGTGCTTTCCATCTTATAGAACAGTGAATTAATTATTTATTAATTTGCTTGCTTAATAATAAGGGTTCTTTATTGAGACTACGGACCCTTAAAAATGAGAAGTAGTTGTCACAAACAACAGCTGTCAGCTGACTAGTCATACAGCTACAAACAAGTATAGTCGACCAAGTAATTGCTTGACCACTATTGAACTTTATCCCTTTGTAATACGGTCGAAAAGTGGTCAAGCAATTTCTTGGTCGACTATTCATCCAATAAAAAATAATACACGCAGTCCGTGGGCAATGCGATATGGAAGTTCAGTTTTGGAATTAACGTAATTTTTAAAAAATATTTAAATTCAGATAATATCCATGGCCAGTTTAAAACTTATAACGAGCGGTTGAAACGCCAGCTTTTTCTCTCGAATACCGCAAATGACTTAATGCCCAGGAATGCACTGAAAGCGTTAGAAACTCTTAACCTTTTCGCCGCCAACAACGCATGCAAAAGTTGTCGCCCACACGCCAGGAGTGCGATTTTTGAATCTCACCGAGTAACTAAAGCTCACCAAAATGGCCGTTTTTCATAGAAATGCGGCCATTTTGGTGAGATTCAAAAATTGCACCCCAGGACGCCATTATGTCAAACGCGAATTTGAAGTTTAAACACATGCACATAGGTCGCTATTGTCACATTATGACAATGTCATCTATCAACTATATGTGTCGGTAGCGCGATGGGCACGACCGCTCGCGACGCCTAGAAGCGTTCTTGGCGTTCAAAGGGTTAAAATTCGGCCTAAATTTACCGGGACTGTCTAATTAAACTTACGTAAGTTTAGCTTCTTTCTTAGGCCTCAAAATAGCGAAGTGTGGTTTTTGAAGTGCTATGTCAATTTTGTTTGTTTAGTGCCATGAGCTAAGTTGTTTTAATGTACTTATAAGTCTTATAATTGTAACTATTATTTATCGTTGTGAAAATCCTTGGATAAAATAAAATAAATATTTATTATAAATTTTGTTGTATTATTAAAAATAATTAAGTGACTAAAATTTCACTAAACTTTCATAGTAAAATTAAGTACAAAACAGGTTAATGATGAGCAAAAGTAAATGAACTTGTATTCTCTACAAAACAAGCAATCTTTGTTTTTAATATAAATACTTGAGTCACACAAGAAAGCAGAGTTCAAAAAGTGAGAATCCGGACGCTACAATAAAGCGTAGATATCATCACTTTTACCTACGGAACCCTTAAGATGGGCCTATTAGAGATACTGCTTTAGTGTGGTTTTCTGTGGTATTGTGAACAAATAAAGTAGCGTTAGCAAAAATGTCTACATAGGTCCCCAATTCTAGCGTTCAAGATTGATCTCACATTAGATATGTCAAAAATGCCAAATTTTTAGATCTGTCGTGATCTCTCCTGATGTCAGTTTTGTCCAGCTGACTGTTACTCTTGACAATAGAGTCGAGTGTATGTTATGTCAAAAACGTTTAATCACGAACAACATCATAAACCATAAACTTATGAATCTTGAACAGTGCAAATTGGGCGTAACCTTCTATCAACAGGGCTGAAGCAATACTCCAAGCAAACAGGGGTCATCAAATAAAACACTCCATACATTTACAATATTTTTTTTATTCAATATAATAATCTTAATAAATCCAAAATATTTACACAATACAAAAACATACAGTTCGACCTGGATGTCAGCGTCCGTCGCCGTCTGTGGCACGCGGTGCTCCGCTGCATTGCACAGCTGCACGAAACCCCTGGTCGTGGTTCTACGCTATTTTATACTGAATTTTCAAAATGGCCGCTTCCTCTTAGTCGGAAACTTAGCGCTTTACATTACTTTGCTGTCGGCAGCCTGCTTATCACCCAAAACAGCCCATTGTCCAATAAATAACTTTCTGTGGAAACCAGGCTACCACAGCCGACGTATTTAGTCCATCAGTGAATTTCAGGACATTTGAACCGCTCGAGAACAAACGCATCTTGGTCGAGTATTAATCTCGGAGAGTGCTAAATCAACGACAACATTTTATCGGATAAAAAGACGGCCCGAAATGTAAACTGAAATGAGCAAGACGTCAATATCGGTTTATTGTCGACCGTTAATTCTTGAGCAGCACAAATGCTCTGAAACAAACCATTCCGAGTAATGTAAAGCCGTAGCTGATGTTTAATAAGCAACCGCGGGCGAGGAGGCGGCGCTGCTAATTTGATTGTACGTTGCGGTACACAGCCGCGAGTTAAAACTTAAACAATTTTATAAAAAAAAACCAACATCGATTGCGTTATACGACATACATAAATAAAATATGTAATATAATTTAGGTCTCGCGAGAGGCTGGCACCTGTCAACGTTATTGCAGGCGCTGGGTCGTCGAGAGGGCCCACGCCGGTCCCTCGTGACCCTCACTACAGCGAGAGGGGACCGGCTGCCCTCGCGACCACGGCAGCACAGACAAGCGCTATGGTTACATACGCGCAAACTCCACATATGTATTACATTTATATTATAATCTATGTATAATTATTATACCGGGACTCGACTATACAAATCTGGATCGATCTTTAATAACAAATATTGCTTCACGTAAAGCACGGATTCTACTCGCGGTTCGCGTTACATTATCACAAATGAACTCGGCGACAGCTGGCAGGCGTCGGGGCGACCTGGAGGTGCTCGTCCCTCGGCCTGTTCACGTTAAACAACTGCGTGTATCGTGTATGTAGATTACGACCCCGGTGAGGGAAGGAACCGACACGAATCTCTTCAAATCCCCCCCCCCCCCCTCACTAGTCCAATTGATTCCTTTTTCGCTATATTGGGCAGATACTTGGGCATGTTCCTGTTTGAACACTACACTTGTTTTACTGTGTTTAACAAATGCTTGTACAATACTTATATGATGAAAGGAGTAGCGATATCAGGTCTGATTTTATTAAGCAGGTACGTGCTCGTATATATTTCAGGCGTAAACGGAATTCGTCTAAACAAGAATATGTTGAAACAGGAATCTGTCCAATAAGGAATACGGCGAAAAAGGAATCAATCCTTGTTTTACCCTCGACACTAAGAACTAACCTTCAGACCCTTGAAGGCGTCCATAAAATAATCCCATGACCCATATTTGGCAACATTTCGACCCCCCCCCCCCCCCTTAGTTACAGCTGTTTGACACTTAGTGACACGTTCCTTGAAAACACTTCCCAGCGTCATGCCATTATGAACGCCTCCTTTCACAATTCTGCACGACACTTCACATAAATCGTGTAGTAAATTAAAAGACTTGGCGATTCTAAATGTAATAAAATAATGGCGACGCATTCGCTGTCAAGTTCTTAAATCTTCCTACATTTGATTCATTTTACATAGTTTATTTTATTACCAGTCACCATCATGTCACCGATATGAAATTTCCCACTAGTTGCCCAAGTCTTTTGATTTTTTAGATAGACACTAAGTGACATTGATTCTCAGAGATTCGCGCCAGCCGGTCCCCACCTAGACTGGAAGCGAACTCCCGAGGCGGGCGCGGAGCCCCAGGGCCCGCCTCGGCGCAACGAACCCAAGCGAGTGGAATGGTTCAACAAACAAGTTATTTTACATAACCATCATAATTACGTTTAAAAACTGCCACAGTTACATACGACCCAATCTAGATACACTTCTCTTAAAAATATATAATCATACAGAAAATATACTAATACAATTAATATAGAACAAATTTGTCCAATGATTATTTTATTAGGTATATAAAATAAGTTCCTAACTGAGATGTAAGTCTAGTTTAACATAACTATGCACATGCTTTAATGAGGGACGAGTGGCCCTGCACGCCGGTTACACCGAGCGGGCCCGGCTTCCCCGTACCGGTACTGGCTGCAGGCGTGGATATACCGGTATGACCTCGACCCTTCTGAGCATACTTCAACCCGGACACGATTTGTTTCTTCACGACGTTTTGACCATGAAATTGGCCTATTGGTGCGACGCTACGGGCTCGATTAACAATCGATCGAGCGCCAGGAAGTTCGAGATCCCAACGGTACATCTATTACCAGCGACCGGCACAGGAAACCTTGCCCGCGATAGCAAATTGGGAGTTAAGTTGGAAAGCTAGTATCTACTAAGTGTTAATATATCACTCGATTGTAGACCTTCATAGTTACGGCGTGCCCGAGTGCAGGGCGGGACGTGGACGAGGAAATTATTCTAACAGATGAAGTGAACGGGGAACTGTGGGTCGGCGAGCTTGGTGGCAGAAATCCTAACTTTAAACATATGTACCATTTTATCTTGCATTTAACGTTTGGTCTCGTGGGACTCTTATCTAGCTGCAATCAATCAGTTACGTAATCACATTTTTTTAACGCTAAATCAAGTTTAAGTGAACTATTTCTATGAATAAACACAACGAGCTCGTTTCACATTGCTGGCCGTTTTAGTGAAGATATCTGCCACTAATCTAGCCGACATCTAAAAATGCTTTAAATTACGAAGAGACGTTAATATTTCATTTAACATTAAAACCCTAATCGTTGGTGGTATCGAGAATCCAGCTCGATTCAAGTATTATATACTTTACGAACGCTATAGCGGTCACTACGAGAAATAGCGTTCTCTCTGTCCCTCGGCCGCCTACACGCGGCTCTGGACAGAGACGGCGAGTGTTTAAACTCGGTAAGATGGGAGTGCTAAGTGGAAATTTCAACATTGTGAGCTGTCACTTAAAAGTATTTGATGACGAATGAGTGAGTGAGTGAATGGAGAACGAATGTAAATGCACCTTCACCACGATTTTGACAGTAATGACGTAAGAGTAAATAATAGTTCGGTGTTACCAAAACGAGCGTGTAAAAGTAACA
The DNA here is from genome assembly GCA_963691745.1 of Ditula angustiorana. Lineage (NCBI taxonomy): Eukaryota > Metazoa > Arthropoda > Insecta > Lepidoptera > Tortricidae > Ditula > Ditula angustiorana. Next base: position 1,798,372 of record OY829473.1, read on the forward strand.
TTTCGTGGTTAAAATATAATGTAAGTGTAGTTTGAGAACCGTGAAGAGCTTTCTAACCAAAGTAATTGCGTAAACTGTAGTTAAGACTAAAGCTCGGGGCGTGTGCGGGCGGAGGGTCCGAGTCGAGTTTCACCACAAAAACGGGAGGGTTCACAATGAGGCGTCACATACTTCTCTCTATATTAAGTCAAATCTAAATTTCAGTTCTTTTTAAACTCCGTAATATGGCTAACCCTCGTATATTCACGGCCAAACTGTACTCTTGCAATAACTGTCTCGAAATCGGTTTGTTATCAATGTTTAACCAGCTATCGACATGGCGCTGATATATTTAATCGAATCAAAATAATATACAATGCATTTTAACATTTTCAATATCTAACTATCGCATGTTTTTAATATTCGATTAAATATTTCAGTAGGCTTAAGACAGACGTTTACTTTAAAATGATAAAGATGCGTCCCCACCACGAATGTGTACATATTTAACGCGTAATACAGTGTAGCTAGCACGAACTTTCGTTTTCATATGTTTTTAACTATGATTCCAATATTTATGCTCGAGCTACACGTAGTTTAAGTAGAGAATAATGTCTCGGAAAATCTCATAATACATTTGGGATCTGTTTACTCAAATCACCTATAGTAATTTTTTATGAGCCTGGCTTTCGTAAGTATGTGCATTGGGCATACTTAAGATAGGGCCACACCGATTGTTACGTGCGCAACGCACCTCTTCAGCTAGCTTCGCAGAGTTGCGTTACGCATCCGGTGTGGCGCGACCTTTATAGGATGCACCCTCCACACAAGGTGTCTTTAGTTGTCGACGCTTGCTCATCGTTAGACCTTAAGATGGTGACACATGCATCACCCTTAGTTATTCGGTCGGCCCACCAACTCGGGGTCATTGACATCTACAAGTACGGCCAGCGGCCCGTTTCACTAAGCCACAAGTTACAATTTTACAAGTCTAAACCGGCAACATTGGTCATTGTGCCCATTGCCATTGGTCATTATTGACCAATGTTGCCGGTTCAGACTTGTAAAATTGTGACTTGTAGCTTAGTGAAACGGGCCACAGATGTGACCTAACTGGACGACCCAGGTTATGAAAGACCCACAAGATAAGATAAGATAAGATAATTTTATTGATAACTCAAGTTTCTACCCAACGTGTTCCGTGGTGGGGACGCAGCGGCGAGGCCGCACACGCCCCGTCAGCCCGCTCCCTAACGTGCCAACCGCCTAAACTTGAACCAAATTAAATATATCTTTTAATAATTACATCTCGTACGTGTATTTATAGCTAGGTATGACGGGCGAGCGGTGCCGGCGCCCGCGCTCACGCCGCGGCCGCGCCCGCGCCGGGTAGCGATTTCATCTGCAATTTGAACAGTTTCATAGTTAGAAAGTGAACTTTTTTTAAATAAAATGGGCAAACAAGCAAGTGGGTCACCTGGTGATAATTCACCACCGCCCACAGACACCCGCAACACCAAGATGATTGCAGATGTGTTGCCAACCAAGAGAGCTAAGATGGAATACCGCTTACGCCAGTAATTGCACCGGCTGTCTTGCTCCCCACGCCGGTACACAACAGCGCAAGCACTGCTGCTTAGCCGCTGGATTAGCGAGCAAGATGGTGGTAGCGCAACCAATTCTTTTTATATTGGACCAGTTACCATAGAAATTAACCCTTAACGGCTATTACAAAGTTAACCTTGTACCGTTTGCAAAACAGTGAAACAGACTAAAATTCTAAATTGCGAGGGGCGGCAGCCGCCCCTAAAATGAAATACTTTATCGACATTTAATGGAGCGCCTAAGCTAAATGGCCCGGGGTGCCACATCTTTAAATACACCTCTCGTTTCACGTGCTGTGAATCCGTTGTATTTATATTTGAAACTATTTATTGTGCTTTCACTGTGCTTGGGTACACAAATAAGCATCTCGTCGAAAGAAGCTTCACTGCAAGTACAGCATTTGTAACATAACAGCTATGGTGACCAGCCCTGTGTGCTAATTATTCAGTATATTTTTTTCAGGATTTAAGGGGACGACGCGGTATGGTAAGACCAGTGTGTATTTTTCTTATTAAAATACAGGACAGCCAAAATGATAGCTGAAAGACAGGGCGTGTTGTAAAATGCAGGTCAGTTTACTACCCTAATGGCCTCTTAAACTTTCGTGACCTTCCAGATTGTGGTCACGAGTCCTCACGTACCAACTGTATAATACGGTATTCCATTCAAAAATGTAATAGCATAAAAGTCTAAAATTGTTGTAGACAACCACTAAAAATATATTTATGTCCAAGGAAGTAGGTAAAAAAAACCTGATATTTTAGAAGTTACAGCGATACAAAGTTACAAAAATTACTAACAAAAAAAGTTCTTTTTTTGTTTTGAAATACGCTCATTCGAATCCAGATAAAAAATGTAGAAAATTATAGTATGTGAGTAAGTAGTTAAAAGCTTACAGTATTAAAATAAACACGATTTAGTGCTGGCTACATAGAAAATCACGCTAGTGACGTCACGCGCGGTGTATGCAGCGCGCAGAGCGTTTTCGCGACGCACGCCCGTTGTCATTTTATTACTCGTGATATTTCGAAAAATATTGATCGTAGAAGAAAACTAAAAACACAGTTTTTTTTCTTTTAACCAACTCTATCAATTTTGCAAATAAAACAAAAATCATTAGAAGACTGTATTGTCCTCCGACTCGAGAACTGTGTCACGTGTGACGTGTCTAGTGTAGGTCGTGTATCACATGTAACGCGTACGTTGGAGTGTTTCACTTTATTACGGGTACAAAAAAAAATTCTACCCGGCTTTGCTCGCCCCTCGAGTCTCGTTAATCATAAAAATATGTATGCTAAATTTCAAAAAGATTAGACAATGTTTAGGGGTTGCACAAAATAATAATCTAGAATGAAAAATACTTCATTTCAAAATGTCTCTAAAACTTTAATTAAATTAAGAAGGTTTAGTAACACACTTATAGCACTTAATATCCTCCTCTACAAAGACAAATACTTAACTTAAATCCCTTACAGTAAATAAGTACGTCGTTGTATGAGTAAAATTTATGTTGTGCAACTCTTAAATATTGATGAAGTTTATTAATTTTTGGCATATAAACCTTTTACATCAGAATAAGAAATCATGCAAAGTGAAGCAAAAATCGAAAGTTGAAAAAATGAAACACCCTAGCTTACAGTAGGGGAAACCACGTACCACCTTAGAACCCTAACGCAATGACGCGACACGTTAAACGCCAGGCTATGTCATACAAAAGTCATGCTTGTGTCTCTTCGACTAGGTTCTACGGTGGTTACGTGTTTCAATTTCCTTGATGATACATGTCGCAATGGAGTGTAACGTGTCGTGTGCCGAGCGCGCACCTGTGTCGTGTATCACTTGCAGCAGGAGGAGGCGCGCGGCTGCTCGCCGTCCGCCAGGCGCCGCGCGCCGCCCGCCGCCGCCGCGCCGCCGCCTTCGCTCTTTGGTAACTTGTTCGCTGGAAAACAAATAATAAATTAGTTCGAGCTCCAATTTGGAACTCTATTGTGCTATTGCAAAAGGTTTGATTAAATATACCGTAAATCGCTTTCACACCTCCAAGTCAGTGAAGACTGCAGATTGGAACCGGAGCGACAAGGCACTGTGTAGGCAAAGGACCGTAAGATGGAAAAGTTTAGCCGGTCCCACAATGTATTGTTATGGTATGTGGCGGTCGGGCGAAATTAAGACATCGTAAGTCCTTTAAATAGTAATTTAAAAGATACATTTTGGTATTCCGCCTAGTCACGGCTGGATTTAGAGCAAAGAGCAATCCTTAACTTTTTTTAAACCACAGATTAAGGAATTTTACTTTTCGTTTCACTTCAATTCACAACAGGGACACAAGCTAGTTTCGGTTAAGTTTTAAAGTGAAATTTTACTTTAGTATACATTGCAGTGTCCTGACAGAGTTTCATAATTATGTTTCTTTATAAAAGCAAATGAATATTTAGCACCTTTGAGTTTGAAGCCGAACATCAGTGGCCCGTTTCACTAAGCTACAAGATACAATTTTACAAGTCTAAACCGGCAACATCGGTCATTAATGCCCATTGCCATTGGTCATTATTGACCAATCGCCCCTCCCTATTAAAAATGTCGGATCTGCAAATTTGCCATTTTCTGTTTATGTCATTAATAGACCTTGAATTACGGTAACTTTCACCCCCCCGCAAATAAATATTAAATTTAATGTATAATTTATGAAATACGTAGATTAAAAACGTCTGATCTTGCTAAGTATTCGTTAATAATGTCGGTAAAAATACCGACCGATTTGCAGATCCGACATTTTTAATAGGGATGGGCGCAATGTTGCCGGTTAAGACTTGTAAAATTGTAACTCGGAGCTTAGCGAGAGGGCCACAGGGAGCGGGGGACTCACCGATCGCTAGGAATATGTCGTTAACGTTCATGGCGGTCTTGGCGGAGGTCTCCATGAACAGCAGGCCGTTCTCGTCGGCGTAGGCCTGCGCCTCCTCGAACTCCACCATGCGCTTGGCGGCCAGGTCGGACTTGTTGCCCGCCAGCGCGATCACGATCGACGGCGACGCCTGCCGCTGCAGCTCCTTCACCCAGTTGCGCGCGCGCCCGAACGTGTCCTGCCGACGGACAGACGGAGGGGATTAATCGCTTTATTCAAATAAAACTCGGCTTCAAACAACGGTTTTGGTGTGGCAAACATTTATGTGTAACTGAAGGTAGTCGATTACCATCGGGCGTACGCCATGTTCGCCAGCATCGTGGAATAAATAAAACATACGCAAGTACGTAAAACTTTTTTTAGTTGTATTAAAAATTAATGATAAAATCCTGCTTTAACAAGTTTGTTAAAGTCGGGCTCCCCTCTTTAAGTAATTTTATGATATGTATATATCCTGTCATTCGTTTAGGAGTTCTACTTAACCTTCATAATTTCCACCTTCAATCTTATTCATCAAATTATTAGCTATATTTAAACGTTTATTTGTTTATTGTTACATTTATTCTCAGAAGATATGGCTTTATGTGTATATCTTCTCACAAATCTCATTGTTACACCTACGTCCTACAATCAGTGATGACTCATCACTGATGAGTTCCATAGCCGACCCTGGTCTCTATCATCAGTCACCACCAAAATCATGGTGCCTTAGAAGAAATACCCCAGAAAAACTAATCCAATCAGCACATCGCACGCTTACTATTAAAGTGACTCAATTCTGAATTTGATATTTCCCAAAATTAAACCCTATGTCTTTTAATTAAGGTGATATTTTGGGACGTTTATTATTCAGAAATGGGTCACTTTAATACTAAGTGTGCGACATGATGCCTTTAAAAAAAAAATTTGCTGATTGTAGTTTACTTTGTGATCCCGTCTTCATACGTAACGTAGCGCATTCCAATCGGCAAACAAGAAGTAGGCCAAAATCAACTTCCTAGGTGTGTTTTCATGGTTGAATTAACTTGCATTTCGACTGTATTATACAAAGTGATAAGGTTCAAAAGTGGTCAAGCAATTACTGGGTCAACTGTAGAAATGACAGCTTATAAAGTGTAACACGCATGATGAACGCATAGCTTAAGTTAATATCTGTAACAAATATTGTGGAAAAGCAACCAAGTACCTACCTATAGATTGAGCATTGATTATAACAAAGGATTACTGCAGTCCAGAATTTTGTTTTATGTGTTAACAAAGTCGCGGCTAACCCCCTTATTCAAAAACGCTTCGTAAACGTTTGTTAGTTAACATGTTTTCTGTCTTTATCTGTCATTGTGACGTTTACCCTCACATGAAAGGGACAAAACATTTCGCACGCTTAGTATTAAAGTGACCCATTTCTGAATAATACACGTCCCAAAATATCACCTTAATTAAAAGACATAGGGTTTAATTTTGGGAAATATCATATTCAGAATTGAGTCGCTTTAATTCTAAGGGTGCGATTTGTTAGCTTAAAAAGATTGTTAACTTTTTATGAATAAGGGGGTAAAAGCATAAATTGTACGTAGGCATATGTTTATAATTTATTCGGTAATTGTTATTTAAGTCTCCCTAGGCTCCAGTGAGGTATATACATTCTTCATTCGTATACTGGGTGTCGCACGCGAGGTCGAGTGTTCGCATGTGAGCTACGAATAATAAGCCGACAGCCTAAAAACAATTAAAATATCCAGTCAGGGTATACACGGCGTACAATCAGTCTCAGAAATAGCTGAACATTTTAGTACCTTGTCGCTGTCAGTGATGTGACAAGCTCGAGCTACTCTCATTTCATACGTTACTATGACGAAGTCCTTAAGTGTTTAGCTACTTCTGAGACTGACTGTTCCGGTTGCTCATCATGTACAGTCCGTTCATATGTACAGTAGGGGAAATATATTCACGTACCACCTTAGAACCCTATCGCAATGACGCCACGCGTTAAACGCCAGGCTATGTCATACAAATGTCATGCGTATGTCTTTTCGACTAGGTTCTACGGTGGTACGTACGTGTTTCAATTTCCTTGACTGTAATTGTGTTATCATTTAACAAAATGGTAACTTAAAATTTCACAGTTATTACATTATTTCACATTAAACATCGTTTATTGTCTAAGTAAAACAAATCGAGGCTATAAATAGAAGAGATGATTTAAAACCAATGATATTATAATACATGGATGTACAGTGTCATACTAAATGACAGCAGAAAAACGGACCGACAAAAGAACACAGGTTGACGCCAATGTTACAAATGCAAATTATTAGTTTACCATTTATAGTCATTGGATTTACAACTTTACGTCTAACTGCACAAAATGATACCTAATTTAGTAAGTTTCGTTGCAAATAGTTTTTTTTACGAAATAATAGTATTGACAGCAGCGACGTCGGTCCGACAGACTCGACAGCGCGAGCGATTGTCGATTTGTTGTACTTTTGTTCGACTTTTGATGCGGCGATATTATAAACGCTGACTAGAAGTCCATTACTTATCGGTCAGTGTTTAAAACATGTTGTTTACTACTTAGGACAAGCAATGACGAATATGGTTTTTACTATAGTCCTGGAATTCCCCATGTGTTTCAAAACAAACACTATTTGTTATCAAACAACATATGTTTTTTATTGATTTTCCAATTCGTTACCAAAGACAATGACGTGAATTAAATGGTAACGTGTGACTTAGATGTACTTAGCTATTGGAAAGAGCATCTGTAGTCACTTTTTTTAAAACGGTGTTTATGTATAGTCGACCAAGTAATTGCTTGACCACTTTTGAACCTTATCCCTTTGTAATACGGTTGAAAAGTGGTCAATCAATTTCTTGGTCGACTATACACCTTAAAATGTAGTTCACTGCAAACTCTACACTTTGAGATTAAAATCTTTTTTTTTTTAATAGCTAGAAATGTTTGGTGGACTCATAAAAATATTTTTTTAATTGAAACCATCATAAACAAATAAAGAAAACTCACAAAACGAACCACACCATACCGAAAAGTACGAGTGAGCCAGGTCATAAAAATTAGACCAAACAAGGCAAAAAATGATATTACCGACATAAAAACTCTTCATGAAAGCACAATAACTTCATATGCAAATGGCGCACAATGTTTTATCTACACATAAAGTTCATTGTGACCGGTATCTGCGCATAGGGCTGCCCTTGAACTCGACTGAAGACTTACAACCTAAGTCGATAGTCGATAACGTGGCGCGACACTAGTGGGCGGTGGACAAATATAGTACACACTGCTGGTTATTTAACCAAACAGTCGGTTATCCAGTGAGGAAATGTGCTAAAATAAGGAAAGATACTAAATTGTGTACACAGCGATCTCCATACAAACGGCGATAACGTTTTCCATCCTCTAAACCTTAAGTTATAGTTATTATGCCTTAAAACTAGGTTTGTATGTTTTATTTTTATATTAAAAAGGAAGGGAAACAAGCTAGTGGGTCACCTCCCATAGACAAACGCAACACCAAGGAGATTGTAGATTCGTTGCCAACCCAGAGTGCTAAGATGGAATACCTCTTGTGCCAGTAATTGCACCGGCTGTCTTGTTCTACACGCCGGAACACAACAGTGCAAGCACTGCTGCTTAGCGACTGGATTAGCGAGCAAGATGGTAGTAGCGATCCGGACGGACCTTGTACATGGTCAGACAGCCGTGAAATAGACATCATACCAACATTCAAATATATGCCTTGATTACTCGTGAGCGTTAGTTTTTTACGGTAATATTTCGCAGCGATGCACGCACGCGATCGCTATTCACTCCTCAATTGAATGGTATAGAGGAAAGAATAAATGTTAAGATTTTTCGCAAGGGATGTCAGTTTGTCAGGGAGTTTAGCAGTCACTTTTTTTGGTAAACGGAGACTTCAGTTACGTGTATTCCAAGTGTTTTTTCAGTGAACTCTCGTTGCATAAAAGTGGCAACTCAAGTATAGTCAAGAAATTGCTTGACCACTTTTCGACCTTATTACAAAGGGGCAAGGTTCAAAAGTGGTCAAGCAATTACTTGGTCGACTGTACAATAACATAACTGAGGGATTATTTCTCCGTTACACGAAACTGGAGATGGAGTTGAGTGAACAGGAAAAACGGATTCAGAGCGCACAAAGAGCTGCGAGCAGGCACTGCAAGTCATGCCATCACTTATTTACTCCATCGAGGATCGATACTAAGCGCAATACAAGTCCGAAACAGCATGCTAGTCCAATCAATCAATATTGAATGAAATACAGAGCGTTTCTTTGCCTTCAATAAAAAATAATTTTAGCCACAATATCCAGTAATGACGAACCTGGGGGCCTAGCCTGGCTTGTATCGATGACATAAAGCATTTATCCCGTTCTAACCAGTATGCGTGTGCGCGATAAACGCTAGCGCGCTACTATAGCAGGAATCAAGAGTGTGCGAGTTACCCTCTCATTCATAAATGTTCAATAAACATACATTACTTAACACATGAGCATGGGCGTACCCAGGGGGGGGGGGGGCAGGGAGGGGCAGCTGCCTTCCCCCCTGGAAATCTCGCAGAACATGTATGAACTCTCCTAATTACTAATCAAAGTGTAAACAGGGCCGTATGCTCTAACTTCCATGCAGTAGACGCTGGCAAAATGCACGGTGAAATTGCCAAAAAACCGTGCGCGACGATGGTGGATGAAGATTACCGAATCTAGCATCTATCTGATTTGCCCCCCCCCTTCCCCCCCTAGGCCAGAAGCTGGGTACGCCCATGCACATGAGTCTTTATCTGTCATTGTGGCGTTTGCCTTCGAATGTAAGCAACAAAAGATAAACAAAGGATGTGACGACCGGATAGCCCAGTGGTTAGTGACCCTGACTATGAAGCTAGAGGTTCCGGGTTCGATTCCCGGTAGGGGCAAATGTTTGTATGATGATTATGAATATTTGTACCAGAGTCTTGGATGTCATATGTATTGTATGTATTTATCTATACATTAAGTATGTGTATCCGATGTCTAGTACCCATAATACAAGCTTTACTTAATTTGGGACTAGGTCAATTGGTGTGAATTGTCCCGACATATTTATTTATTTATTTTATATGTTTAGTTTAAAAGAGGTTGGTAAACTTTTCATCTGCGGGTGTTAGGACCTTGTGCAAGGTTCGTCCGGATCACTACCACCATCTTGCTAGCTAATCCAGCCGCGTGCTTGCACTGCTGTGTTCCGGCGTGGAGAACAAGACAGCCGGTGACATTACTGGCACAAGAGGTATTCCATCTTAACCCTCTGGATGTGCAACGTATCTGCAATATCCTTGGTATTGCGTTCGCCTATGGGCGGTGGCGATCACTTACCATCAGATGACTCACATGCTCGTTTGCCTTCCTATTCTATAATAAAATGATTCTCTTTAAACATCAGATATTTTCATATTTATTATAAAATATCGCATTTTTGCGAACCCTGCTTGCCAATAATCCTGGCCCTTTTGCTACAATAAAGCTGACATACAGTTCTGGGGAGTGATACCCTAATCTCAACAGCTGACTCGCGCGGGAACTAAACGGCTCTGCTCGTCGCAACTTGAAAAATAAAGAGCTGGTTTCAAAATAAAAACTGTAGTCTTGGCATTGCAGGCTTTGGCAGCTTCCTCCTTCGTTGAGTCTAGATCGTTTCAGTCCGAAACACCGCAGTGCGGCGCCGAAACATGTATAGACGAAGTGACGTGTCCATCAGTGGCCCGTTTCACAAAGCTACAAGTTACAATTTTACAAGTCTAAACCGGCAACATTGGTCATTATACCCATTGCCATTGGTCATTATTGACCAATGTTGCCGGTTTAGACTTGTAAAATTGTAACTTGTAGCTTCGTGAAACGGGCCACAGCTATGGAACGCAAAATTTTAAATTTGTGTGAGAATAAAATCCATCGTGTACCCAGTGTGCCAGATTTTAGGTCATAAATATTACGTTCTAAATTGTTTGGTAGGCGACCAGCAAGGGATTGGTCCAGTCAGGATTTTTGAATTTACAAAAGGATGTCCAGTCATGTCGCGAGGTTGCGACATGACATCAAATTCAAGGGCGCCTGTCACAAGCATCCTCATGATTGCTAGGGTCCCAACCCAACCGTTATATTATATTATATTATATATTATTCAGTGGTGGCCTTTGTTGGGTTTTCTTTCTTGTAGGGGTCTTGTGCCCTCGCGCAACAACCCAAGTAAAAAAACTCACTATAGCTATAGCTACTAGGGCCAGGGCATGCCAAGATTTACCGCGCGTAGTCTCGCAAAGGCTAAGGCCGCCCCCTATTATAATTTATTCATTGCTAGCAAGAAAATATAACAAAATAAAAATAAATGATAGCCTTCTAGCGCGACCCGCCCGGCTTCGCACGGCATTTAGGCTGTAATTAATGTACATAAAAACCTTCCGCAAAACAAATCTCATGACATGACAGTGCAAACCGTTTCAAAATCCGTTGCATGGTTTAGAAAGAGTATACGGACGAAGGTATGAGGTCAGACAGGAACGGATTAGCGATTCTGTATAAGCTATATTATTGTAAGGTTTGATCAAAATCCGTTCAGTTGTCTTTGAGTGAAAGAGTAACAAACATTTATGATCCTCACAAACTTTCGCGTTTATGATATTAGCAGGATATTAGGAAGTAGGATTATATTAACGGGTGACACAATATAGTCTGGATAAAGACCGCCCGGCCAGAAACAGCGGGAAGGCTATACATACATATGTGGCTTATAGTTTTGCTTGACCACACTTGCTGGAGTTTGAGGAAGTAAGAAATATGAGGTGGGTGGGGTTCCCACTCCACGCCGAAAAACAACGAGCAAAATAACATCACACTTGAATGAAACCGTTTTGTAATTCCCCGTGTTTTGGTCAGCGAAAAACCCACAAAAACACAACCCGTGAATAATGCCAGCGTATAATATGCGTGTATTGGAGATTGGGATTTGGGAATAATGGAAAACCCACAGCAAAGGTTATGTTCTATATGTAAGTTATACTTGTGTAGTCAAACAGTTTTTACCTTGCCTGTTGGCTGAACTAGGTAGATGCCAAAATTACGCACACAAAAAGTGTCTGTAAGGCCTTTAATGATAAACTTTACGAGGCTGATATTTATAATCTACCACGTATCCAATATTCTAATTGATAAATGTTTATCAACTTCTATTAAATAATGTTTCGTACCGTTCATTCGAAGGCAAACGTCACACTGACAGATAAATACAAAAAGTGGGTCTAGTGAGCGTTTGACAATTATGGACATGAGGCTGCTTTTCCACCAGAGATGTGCGAGGATGCGTAGCGAGGGATGTGTTTGTAAGAACCAATAGAATCGCTTCATTTACCTCGCCTCGGTCAACACAGCTCTGGTGGAAACGGCTCATTGGTTCTTTACAAACACATCCCTCGCTACGCATCCCCGCACATCTCTGGTGGAAACGCAGCCTTATTGTGAAGTATCGTAACGTACGCTCACATAAACACTGTTATTCCTTTTTTCTTGTATATATGTTTATCCACTAAAATTGCATTTGGCTACTTTACTGGTGTGCGTGATAATTAAGTTTAGTTTCCTTGTAAAACTATTAACAGAGTACCGATTAATTATTATTTACCATTAATAAACCGTATTAAAACAAATATAAACGGCAGTCCACAGCAGAGATCCCTATGACTGGCGCCTGGTGCTTGCGTCACTTTACACTCTATTTGTACAGCAAACAAATAACGTAATCACAATGCCACAGTTATGGGACATAGTGCAAGCGCAGCGTAGGACGACCAGCCACAAGATGGTCCGATGACCTCATACAGGTGGCAGGAAGGCGCTGGTTGCATGCTGCTTTTAACCGGCCACTTTGGAAATCCATGGAGGAGGCCTATGTTCAACAGTGGACTTCTTGTGGCTGAAATGATGATGATGATGTATTTTTTTTTTATAAAATAGGAAGGCAAACAAGCAAGTGGCCACTTGATATTAGTTGATCGCCACCGCCTATAGACACCCGCAACACCAAGGCGATTGCAGATGCGTTGTCAACCTAGAGGGCTAAGATGGAATACCTCTTGTGCCAGTTATTTCACCGGCTGTCATGCTCTCCACATCGGAAAACAACAGTGCAAGCACTGCTGCTTAGCGGCAGGATTAACGAGCGAGATGGTGGTAGCTATCCGGACGTACCTTGCACAAGGTCCTACCACCCGCAAACAAATGAAAAACTTTACAATTATGTCAAATAGCACTTGTAATTATGTGGTACAGGGGGCGTTTTTAACTATAGTAAGTTTTAATATTTCTTATGTTTTCGCGACTTGTATATAGATGTAGACATTGAAATAAACAATTTAAACGGCCGTCTTGTGTCTTGGTAACAAAGCTAATTCCCATTATTTTCAGCAGATATCATTTTGAGAAGCGCTGATAGTCTATAGTCCAATTGCGTTAATTAGAACGATGTCATTTATAGTTCTCAATTGTTAAATTGTATTTTTAACTGTTTTTGTCAGTCTGCCCATGAACTCGAGACCTCAAAAAGGCTCGAAACGTTGGGAATTAGATGCGTACAATACACGCGGCATAGTCCATTTAATTGTTTTATTTCGATATAAGTAATCAAGTGTTGTGATAGTTTATAGCCTCAGGCGTTACTTTGCGGAGGTCCATACCAACGTGGAACTAATTACCTTGCTCCTTCATGAACACATTTGTTTCGCGGAGTAGCAAAATAATTGGCACCAAATTGTTAATTATCGCATCTCCGGTTAACTTCACCAAACCTAATAACGGATAATATCCGAGGGTATTTCCTTGCGGAACACTCGCCGGCGTGACTCACCCGTTATCAAACCTTGAACTCGGACATGGCGATAGTGCTACTGATAACATTATGCTTACATTCAAAAATTCCCCAGTTTAGTAGGTGGGAGTCCTTAGGCGTGTACAGGGGAGTCATGAGGAATGCCCCCCCCCCCCTCCAGCCCTCCAAAAAAACCGCAAGAACTTGGCTATCACAAATGGCCTAGATTGCTCTCTTAAATCTGCTGTTCCGTGCATTGTACGCATGATAAACTATCTTGAACAGGAATGTTTGATAACTAACATTTTAATTTTGATTTATTTAAAAAATTAAACCTCGTTGAGTTTTTTGCCGGTATCTTCGCATCAGAGGTTTTATCCGGACCCGTGGTAAATTTTCTGATATTCATATAGTCTGCTTTGTGTAAGCCTAATCTGAATAAAGATACTTTGACTAACGAAAAATAATTCCTAACCTGAAAAAATCGTTTGATACACCATAACGTCAGTTACTACGGATTTTATATCTTTAATTTTCTACCGGAATGAAGCTCTTGGGACAATGAATTCTGAAATAATGATTATTTCACGTCTATGATATATTCAGGCGTCATAATTAATCATGATAAATTAATTAATAAGAAAAGTGAAATCAAAAGCGACTCTGCACCTATCAAGCGAGCCATCAAGGCCCCCGGATATGTTATCACTTCAGATAGCCGTTAATTGTTATTCAGGTTTATGAGACTGTTCAGGCTGACTGACAAGAGGATTATAAACCTCAGCAGGTGTTACTTTCAGGGCTTGATTTACCCACAGGGTAATTAGACTGTCGCCTAGGGCCCAAGAACCGAGGGGGCAATGGGCCTTGGCAAGCAGGACAGGCCCTTATACATACATATTTAGCCCATATGGCTGTACATACTTAGCCCATAGGGCTGTCAGAACTTCCTCGAGGTGGATGGTGTGCCAAGTGTTGCCGGCACACCATCGATGGGAAACAGGGGACCATACAGGTTCCCTCAGCGGGGAGTCCGATAACGGACGCGCGTCGCGGGTTATACCGCTGAAGCGAGACCTCGCCAGCAAGGCGACGAGATTGGAACACCCCGGGGTTTTTTAATGGGTAAGAGCCTCATATAACCCCATCGTCCCCAGTGGCGATGGGAATCTGGTTGCATATTGCTAAATCAGACCCTAGTTACTTTGGGAAGACTGTATACCAGCCACGCACACTGCAGAATGTCACATGTGTACAGGAGTTTCGTTTCAATTTTCAAATTATTATTTTGTTTTCAACTGTCATTGCGTCACCCCTTAGGGGTAGATATTTGAAAAAAAAGTAGCCGCGGGTGTCAAACTATCCCTATACAAAATTTCATCTAAATTGGTAGTCGTTTAAGTATGAAAGCCGGACAGACATATATTCGCATTAACATTAGTTTGGACGTGTTACGGAAGCCATTTGTCTTGTCCACTCCACATGGAATGCGTTTATCAAGTGGACGTGCGATAACTGTCGTTGCGCGTGGATCTGAATGAACCAGACGTGGCATTGGATCACTAAGTATGACAACGTGTGAAATAACTAATCGCCTCTACATTCCAGTGTATTATTTTGACATTGTATTTAGAAACAACTTTGGCGAGTCGCTTATTAGAACGCCATCGGAGCGGCACGCGACTTTTGATTTGGCGACGGAAAATTCCTAAAATTGGGAAACCTTGAATACGAAAAATATTAAGGAATTTTCGAAAAGTAATTCTGTTTGAGAACATACTGCAAATTGCCAATAGACGCGCCATTAGATGCATCTAATTAGAAGAAGTAAGATGCCGAAGATATGAGGGCGAAAAGGATAGCGAATTTACTTTATTCTATTTGTGATAGTGAAAGTGATAATGATGGCCTTGACTGCGTCACGCAACTTGATTCATATCATAAGCCACTAAAGAACGAAGCCACAATGTGTCAGCGTCGGGATATAATTACAATTACTGAGAAGTCAATATGAGATTCATTTTTTATGAAATAGGAAGGCAAACAAGCAAGTGACCTGATAAGTGATCACCACCGCCATTAGACACCAGCAACACCAAAGAGAATTCAGATGCGGAGCCAACCCAGTGGGCTAAGATGGAATACCTCTTGTGCCAGTAATTGCACCGGCTGTCTTGCTCCCTACGCCAGTGCAAGCACTGCTGCTTAGCGGCAGGGTTAGCGAGCATAATGGTGGCAGCGATCCGGACGGGCCTTGCACAAGGTCCTTTCACCCGCAAACATTGTGAAAAGGTTCTGTAGTGGCCTATGAATTAAATTGGTTGACTGTACATGACGCCCCGCTAAAGGTTTTAATGCCAAAAAGTCAAAAGCTGATACAAGATCAACTCATCAGTCAACGCTATATCTTCGCAGCATGTGAAGGCAGTACGCGATAGGTTGGCGCCCCCGCCGCCGGCGCAGACAATAGAAACCGCCTCGAAGGCCGGGGGAAGGCCGGCCATGTTTGCCGGCCGTTTAACGCGTTCACGTAACTACTTCACTCGCTAATAGTTGCCCAGAGATACCGCTACGCTACTGCTCTTAGGTCACAAGGGGAAGAGATAACTGTACTCTTTAGTATAGTCGACCAAGAAATTGCTGGGACACTTTTCGACCGTATTACAAAAGAAAAAGGTACAAAAGTTGCCAAGCAATTAGTATTTGGCCGTCCATACCAGTGCGTTAACAACTTTCATTGAGGGCAATTCAGTTGATATACAATGGGTTGAATATTTTTAGATGTTTAAAAACCATTATGTATTCGGTAACGCATTAATTGTTTGAAACTAGCTGACCCGGCGAACTTCTTACCGCCTAATTATTGGAGGCATATTTGCTCACCGTTTAGACCTACCCTGGACTACGACAAACATTTTAAAACCAAAATCAGCTCAATCGGCCCAGCCGTTCTCGAGTTTTAATCAGACTAACGAACAACAATTCATTTTTATTTATATAGATAGATAGATAGATAGATAGATGACTTAATCAATAACTTTTACGAGTATTGTAAAGTGCAACGAAAACCCACTGGTAATACAGAACGCACCTTTCATTGCCATTTAGAGTTGTCAAATGAAAGACGACCATGATGCTGATGACGATGATGATGAAAAGAAAGACAGAGGTCCCCTCGGGGGCTGCGCGCGCGATAGCGACTTTCGATTAATGTTTGTTAATGATCATATTGAGATGAAGCCGGTTAAAAGTACAGTTTTTGTACAAAAAAAAAAGAGTGTTCTTTATATGGCAGCGTAGCTCACCAGTTGTCAGTTTTGTATTGTCTGAGAAATCTGGCATCATGGTCAAAGCGTTCCCCGAATTAGGAAACTGGAAAAGGCACTAGGAGAATGTTGAGTTGTCGTTGTCACCTGACATGTGACAACGACATTAGGCAGTCGCCTTCCGTGGTCTCCTTTAAAGAGAACTTAAAGACAATGTGGCAAACACCATGTGCTTAAGTTTTTTTCCTTCTACTCCTTTAACTTCTGAGTATTTATTTATATCTAAATTGTATTTATTATTAGTATTGTGTGGTAATTTTCCACTGTTTTTGCTATATTCTGGCTCTTTGTCTGTACCTGCTATGATTCTCCTTTCATCCACTCAAAGGTTAACTAACTGGAAGTACGTCACTGTATCTCTTTTTGTGTTTTTTTTTGTACAGAGCCCTGGTCCCAGTGTACAACACTCGTGGAGTACTCATTAGTGTTGCTTACGAATCTAACTTCGCTCCGTGCTTGTTACGCAAGCCACTTTCACACTGTTTTGGGCGACACTGCGCCCTCAAGGCCGTAACGCGGCATGGTTTCAACTAAACATACAAAAGAGCAGACAAAAGTACACTCTAAAACGCTCGTTCGAAGGAACAAGATTGGTTTTCGAAAAGACACTAATGGATTTTGTAAAGCCTGCCCATAATATAACAATGGTTCTTCAAAATTACACCAAGAATGGTTTGCGTTTTCGACGATTGCGATCGTTTACGTCTTTACGCGATCAAGGAGTGGGTTAATGTTCGTTTGATAAGGTGTGTTTATAAACGGCTGTTAGTTAAAATGACAAACAATTTAGTATCAGGCGCGTATATATTTCATACTAAAGAAGAAAGTAAACGGAAAAGAAATTCTCGAGAATAGGACGCAATTTTTTGATATACACTAAAAAAGGGGCAACCAAACTAGTTTGGTCACTCGTGATTTTTGGTTAATGGTAAACAAGTTCGTTTAAATTACCAAAACTATTTGCTACTGATAAACATTTTGATGATTTAATTACAAATCAAGAGTCAGGCTCAGGTGCAACAAATACTTCGGTAAGCATTTTTTTGTGTTATAGGTAAACAAAACTTTGGTTACGTGTAACAAAGCTGTTTTTTCAGTGCACTTTTTTGTTGAAAATAAGGAAACGATCATGAATCGCAGATCCGTTGTCGGACTTTAGGCAAGTGGGCCTCCGAATCTCATTCACCGTTCGAAAAGCAGAGTAGCCGGCTTCTGCTTTACGTCGGTGCTCTGTGAGAGTGGGTTCTACCCCGGTCCACCCGGCACTGTACTAGCAGAGTTTGGCATTATTATATCTTTGAATTACCGGTTGCTTGCGGAACGGAATAAGGTTGCCATAGCAACAGCATAAGGCTGTATAATTCTTAGTTTGGCGTGCTCCTATCTTACTAACGCATCAACCGTTCCACGCATGCGTTGCGTTTTTTATTATGGTCTATAGGCGCAAACTTGGAATCTGTATAGTGTAAGAGCCCACCGTAAAATTCTGCACCCATTTGTTTACTGAACGAAATATGATTTAACTAAAAGATTAAACGTGAGGTCATACAACGCCACAGGGTTGCTTAGCAAAATTTTGCCGCAAGCACAAAGTACATAATACTAATACCGCAAGTATCTTAGCATAAATTGATTTAAACGTTCGGATTTTCACACATATTTTTAACGTTATCGGGACTTTAACGCGATAAAAACATTGTTAATTTACCTCGACGTCTCGGCCATGTTTCAACGGCCGTGGTTACGAGTAGAAACCCCCATTGGCGAAATGTCGAGGTAAACAATGTTTTAATCGCGTTAAAGTCCCGATAACGTTATAATAGTACATTACACCCTGAGGGTGGTGACATAAAGAATGTCTCAGATCGCAGGAACTTGTCGCACGAGCCTAAGGCGAGGGCGATAAACATGCGACCTGAGGCTTTCTTTATCACCGTCCGAGGTGTGTACACAATTTTGCGTCTTCCCCTGGCCAAGAAGTGGAAATTTCTGCTCGCGTAGCGGGCGGTAAACTGCTACTTACGGCCCGGGGTGAAAATATCTTAGCATGTGTTGTGTGTTAGTTTTAATGACTATTTAATTTAGTGTTAGTCTATGGTCAAACCATATTTGCCTAAACATCGGTCGGAGTTAGAGCTTGTCCATAGATCACGTGAGGTTTTTTTCAGCTACGTTTGGGCCCCTCCTTCCCCTTGGTAATCTTAGGTGGTTAGTTAGCTAGCTACCACTTTATCACAGATCTATTCACAAAACACTCTTAGTGATTAAATCAACTTTTGGTGAGAGATCTGCAACGAAATCGGCATCAATTTTTTTCAGAATTTTCCATTTTTCGTCCTCCATGTGGAGCCTGTTAAGGTGTGACAGAGGGATAGCGGTTCAAACGCTAGAGAAGAACAACCCCGTGGCCCTAACATGACTGGCCAAGTTTAGTTTATCTCTATTTGCGTCCCTGTCTTATGATACTGGTTAGACAGAGACACAGGGAGGGGTTAAACTAAACCTGGGCTGTCATGTTAGGGCCGCAGGTGAGGCGTGGGGCGGCGCGACGAGGTCACGCCAGCCAAGGTCACTTACACATGTGCCGAAAATTATGCGATATTTACAATGGTTTTACGACAACTAACTTAGCAGGACTGCCTACCTATTCCATGCCTATTTTCGGTTTAGCGCGATGTAAGAAAAAAAATACGTTTTTTTTTAATACAACATAGGAAGGCAAACAAGCAAGTGGGTCACCTAATGGTAAGTGATCACCACCGCCTATAGACACCTGCAACAACAAAGAGATTGCAGATGCGTTGCCAACCCAGAGGGCTAAGATGGAATACCTCTTGTGCCAGTAATTACACCGGCTGTCTTGCTCTCCACGCCGGAATACAACGGTGCAAGCACACAAAAAAATACGTGATATGTCTTCACTCCTCCTACATCGTGTTTTTGTAATCCCTCCCCCCTTTTCTAACCTCCGGTCATTAATTGTACACCATAAGTCAACCATAAATTAAATTAGAGAACAATAATGTATACTATTTTCTTATGTTTTCGCGACTTGTAGACATTGAAATAAAACAATTTATACGGTTAGGGTTACGGTTTATTGGAACGATTTCATATTTAGTTTTTTAATTTTTTCAATTATTTTTTCAAAATTGGGTAGTTTGTATTCTATAATTTTTTGTCAGTCTGCCCGTGAACATGGGACCTGTAAAGGGCTCGAAACGTCGGGAATTAGATTCGTTACAATACACGCGATATAAACCGTATAAATTGTTTTATTTCAATAATGTATACTAATAAAAACCTATTTGTACTCGTTTTGAAAGTGTTGCACACCGATTAATGTTTCTTCCATTTCTTTTTTATAGTTTTTTCTATTTACAGTAAAGATTAAATTAAAATTCTAAATATTAATTTATACCCGTACTAACATAGTTTTGTAAGTAATTATTGTTATTACCGCATAATGGAAAATCCTGTAATAAATTGAATTTGAATTTGAATGTGGGAACAGACCAAAAGACATAACCCTCCCTTCTGACGGCAGTCAGGTAAACAAGTTGATTGGCTTAATAAGCAGTTTCGCCACTTTAGCCACTTCGTCGCTAGTCATCAGACGGTTTTATGACTATATTTTTAAGTGTTTAATTCATTTAAGCCTTTTTTATGACCAATGTTTTTTTTATGAAATAGGAAGGCAAACAAGCAAGTGGGTCACCTGATGGTAAGTGTACACCACCGCCTATAGACACCCGCAACATCGAAGAGATTGCTGATGCGTTGCCAGCCCAGAGGGCTAAGATGGAATAGCTCTTGTGCCAGTAATTACACCAGCTGTCTTGCTCTCCACGCCGGAACACAACAGTGCCAGAACTGCTGCTTAGCAGCCGGATTAGCGAGCAAGATGGTGGTAGCGATCCGGACGAACCTTGCACAAGGTCCTACCACCCGCGATCAAGATGGTGGTAGCGATCCGGACGGTCCTTGCACAAGGTCCTACCACCCGCAAAGTTACGTACATTTAGCGACCTAAATAGGCCTAATTTAACGTACACTAGTCGCAAAACCAATGTGGCAACACTGAATAAGTCGAGCAGTGAGCGGCGGCCGCGCGAGCTGCAAACATACCTGGTTGGTGATGTCGTAGACGACGATCGCCGCTTGCGCACCTCGGTAGTACATTGGCGCTAAGCTGTGGTACCTGAGGACAAACACGCAGCATTTAATATTTATAAACCGCGATTAGAAAATAATTGGAGGGTAAAGTCAGCACACTGTCATTTCATAGACTTGCGTCTAGCTTCAGTCCCATATGAATGAAATGACAGTGGGCTGTCATTATATGGCAATTTTATTTTGGGAATTTCAAAAAGTGGAGGCCGCGCGGCGTCCACTAATCCGCTTTATTAGTGATACGCAATGATATTATAATGCATGGATATACAGTTTCATACTAAATGACAGCAGAAAAACGGCCCGACATAAAAATACAGGTTGACGCCAATGTTACAAATGCAAATTATTAGTTTACCATTTATAGTCATTGGATTTACAACTTTACGTCTAACTGCATAAAATAATAATTTATTGAGTTTCGTTGCAAATAGGATTTTTTACAAAATAATAGTATTGGCAGCAGCGCCGTCGGTCCGACAGACTGACAGCGCGAGCGATTATCGATTTAGTCTTCTTTTTAGCCTCCTTTGATACGCCATTTTTTAAACACTGACTAGAAGTCCATATTATTTATAGGTCAGTGGTGATACGATAAACTTTTTTGTTTGTTGCTATGTGACATTAACGTTTCTTTTAGATGTGTACTTTTATCAGTAAAGCCAGTACAGCAACTACAGGATTAAAACATAAAGATAACGATTGATTAAATGATTTAATTAGTTTCAAGCATCGAGCGCGCGCCATTTACTGCGTCGCGGCTCGCTCCACAGTCGGAGAGCATTTCTCGCGCGCGCGCACCGGTCCCACCAAACCGGCTGAATGCGAACCTGATCGCAGTCCATCAGAATAAGTTCATTATTAACCAGTTAATATCTACATCTACAGCCTGCCTCGCTTACTAACGATTCATAATGTTTATCTACACATATATCATAAATGCTCTATAATGCGTTCAGAAACCGTAGGCAATGACCAGCATTATAACAACCAATATTATTATGAGAATTTTTCTAATTTGTTTCTATATGTGTTCAAATTCATTTTTTATTACATTATTTTAATGTGTACAGTCTAAAGATATTTAATAGGTACCTAGCACTAATACCTAGTAGCAATGCAGGTCATTGCCCTATGGCTCCTGAACCCATCATAGAGTACTTATGATATGTGTGTAGATAAAGTAATGTATGCAACTGTACATAATTAGGTCTTAAAACACTCATTATGCAACAGTTGCATAAAATACTATTATTTATCTGGTAATTACAGTTGTTACATATTGCACCATACGGGCCGCATCAGCAGTTCGCACAGTTACAGGCACGGCACGCGCGACTTAGAAATGCACCGAAAAGGGCTTATTACACTACGCGGTATTCAGACAGTCTTAGTAAGCAAGTAACCACGGCCGAACCCATTCGGTCGGTCTAATTAGACAGGCTAACTCTTATTACACTAAGCTCAATCTTAGTAAGACTGCCTAAATACCGCGTAGTGTAATAAGCCCTAAAGGAAGACTGCCGAATCGGCTTGACATTGAAACAGACGTGACAGCAGTAATGGCACGAAGCGCTGCATCAGCAGCTCACACGGTTACACGCACGGCACGCGCATTTACATTATTAATATGATTGCATTTATGATTATGATTCACTTTTGGCTCTCGCATCGGCCAACTGTCACCACTTTAAGTTATAAGTTTTGTATATAGTAATTTTAATTAAATTAGTAATAAGAATTTTGATTTTCTTTGGGCCACCGAATGCAGCTAACGTAATTCAGTCCATGTCAATGAAACTTGTGCACATTGTAAACAAACCGCCATATTGATATTGTCTATGATTTGATGAATTTATTAGCGATTGGAAAAGAAGTTTAGGAACATTTTTTTAAATAAAACGTGGGTTTATTTCCTATTAAAGAGTTTTCAAATTATAACATGTCTAATTTTATGATGCCCAATCACATTTGATAACGCGAAGATGTTATAAAATATGAAATTAAAAACACAAACCGTTTTCTTTAGTACTTACTTAGCTCATAATATGGCCATTACTGACTTTCATAGACAACCCCAGAGTTTAAACGAAACAAAAATGTCAATGCACATTTGCATTGACATTTTTGTTTCGTTAAAACATCAACTGCAAAATTATTTCAATGTTTTGATAAAATATCGAGATTTTAACAATATTTCATTGTTTGATTCAGTTTAGGATTATCAATGATAATTTAGCATATGGATTTAAGTCCCCAAGCGGTCATTATGGAACCGATCAGAGACACCGGCGTCAAGTATTTCACGTTCTTCACCATCGCCAAGGCAGTGTGAACATTCATGCAGAAATATTGGTTAAAAGGTTTGTTTACATTGTCCACAAGTTCTATTGGAGATCACTGTACATTGGAGCAACTGCCATCTAGCCTCCGTGGCTCTCGGACCTTGTGACAGGGAAACTAGACCGATACGATCAATGTCACACATTCATTTACATTAATATGCAGGTTACCTCACGCACGATGTTTTCCGCCACCGTGAGAGCTTTGGTTTATCAAAGGTTACGTATATAAATCATAAAAACTCATTGGCACATGGCGACCGCTGAGGGTCGAACTCGGTACCTCACAATGAAATAGGAAGGCAAACAAGCAAGTGGGTCACCTGATAGTAAGTGATCACCACCGCCTATAGACACCCGCAACACCAAAGAGATTACAGATGCGATGCCAACCCAGAGGGCTAAGATGGAATACCTCTTGTGCCAGTAATTACACCGGCTGTCTTGCTCTCCACGCCGGAACACAACAGTGCAAGCACTGCTGCTTAGCGGCGGGATTAGCGAGCAAGATGGTGGTAGCGATCCGGACGGACCTTGCACAAGGTCCTACCACCCGCAAAATGAGTCACTAGGCCACCAATGCTCTAATATGTATGTATATTTTATGAAATGCATCTTAAGTAAACGGATCGTATAGGATAGGGCGTATGTCATTTTATAATGCATCCTTCTGTGCCCTACTTATAACTGAAATCTAGTGTGACGTCTGAAGCGCATATTAGTGGCAGAAATGACTACGGAAATCTCGCATCCTGTACGATGCATATGAGAAAAACCAGACAAGTGAATGGTTTCTCGTACCTTCAATGAGGCTCTTGGTCTATTTTCTTAATTCTGTTTGGATTTGAGAGCCTAGAGAGTCAGAAGACCCAAGACGATCTGATTTTTAGTAGTCAACCTGCACTAAGCTATAGGTATTTTAATTTTATTTGTGTATAATCCTAACTATTACTACGCTCAAACGTTAACTGGAAGGGATCATTTAAAGGGATAAGGTCGCCTTTGTAAATCTGTTTTGTTCTGTAATCTATTTGTATGTGTTTTGTACAATAAAGAATTATATTGTTTCAGGTGAAAGTTGGTACAGACATAGGCTACCTTTGACCAGGGGGGTTCCACTCCGCACTGTAGGTACGCTCGACCGCTTTGCCTATAGCATAGGCATATCACAGTAGGCTGTCGGCTTGTCGCACGCTCGCTCGCTCGCCCCCGCCGTCAGTGTAATTGAAAACGAATGCCGCGCAACGCTAGCGTGTCGCCGGGAGTACGGGGGGGGAAGGCGGGCGCGGGCGGCGCGTTCCTTTTGACTCACGCCGCCTGGCGCATGGTGTATGAAGTAATACGACCTTTTTGGGCGTGTAAATAAAGTTGGAATTCGTTTAATGGCGCTCGTAAAAGAGTAGTTTCTGTACGTTATTTATTCTGTGCTTTGACTGTACTAAATCAGCTGTTTGACTATGTCTGACCGGGTTTTCGTTTTACCCCATTGCGCCGAGTGTTTAAGGTACTCCTCCAGTTATTAACAACGCATTGACTCTAACGGTTATGGCGGGCTGTCGAGACACCATAGTATTCATAGTACAGTCACCAGCACTAATATCTGACACAACAAAGCGTGCATAAATATCTGACACGACTCTATTTCTAGGGCTGGTAGGACGTGTCAGATATTTTTGCACGCTTCGCTGTGTCAGATATTGGTGCTGGTGACTGTACCTAATAGCGACGCGAAGTATTTGCGCAACAAAAACGGTCCGCTTGCAAATGGAGTGCGGGCAATGTACCGATAACAGCTTGATAAATATGCTAATTTCGCCCTTATCGCGCTTCTTCCTCAAACTTACATTGTTTATTGAAGTATTATTTCTTTTCATAAGTCAAATAACAGACTGACATGTAGGTATTCTAGTAGTGGGAAAACATTTGAGGTGAATCAAGGGAAAATGGATCTTGTGACCAAGGCGCAAAGACTGCCGCTAAGCAACACTGCTTGCACTGTTGTGTTCCGGCTTGGAGAGCAAGACAGCCGGTGTAATTACTGGCACAAGAGGTATTCCATCTTAGCCTTCTGGGTTGGCAACGCATCTGCAATCTCTTCGATGTTGCGGGTGTCTATAGGCAGTGGTGTGCGCTTACCATCAGGTGACCTACTTGCTTGTTTGCCTTCCTATTTCATAAAAAAAAGACTTCCGTAAAAAATCTCGAAATGAAAGTGAAAAGCATATCCAACCTGTTGCGTAGTTTAGAAGGAGTAAGGACAGACAGGACAAACCGAGCCGAAAAGAAATTGTTTTACACTAAGAAAAATAATAATAAAACTGTATGCACTTTTGAGTTTTGATCCCAAATTGTTTTTTTTGTGATAAATACGAGTACAGATACACTGAGCGTGGTTACGGGACCCTCGGTGCGCTAATCCGACTCCCAGTTGGCAACAACAACGCGGGTATACCACTCCAAATGGATACCCATGTGCTGTTAGAATACATCTGTCATAAGCATTCTATGCCCATCTCTGTTTCCCACCGGGTCAGCTTGACAGCACGCCATTGTTTACCTATCATCGTATATCTGTTTCTATTGGAACTACGAATTTGAAACTTTGTAGGCCGAGGGCGCAAATTGGTGGTACTTATGGTTTGTAGAGCATTCTTGGGTATATCACAATTCTAAGTACAGAAAACACTTGCGAAACGTTCATTACCAACTCGTCTAAACATATGCTGCCTCCACCTAAGGTGACCAACCCCCTGTGCTCATTTTACAGGACGTTTGTTCTAGAATTACAGGATTCATGGAAAAAATATGGATCAACGCGTTTATGGTCCTGTATTTTTCATATTAAAATACAGGATACGGCCAAAATGATAGCTGAAAAACGGGACGTCCTGTAAAATACAGGACAGTTAGCCACCCTACCTCCTCCTCATTGCTCAGAAAGTGCACTCTCTAGAAAACGGGAATGACCACCATTCCGCCCTTGGATCACAATTAACTATTTTTTCGCTTGTTATTTCCCCATTCCAAGAATAACAATTCCTCACAAGATCGTCTACGAATTCCTCGCAAGTAAATGCTCGGCAAACAGTGACTCATCAAGAATGATCTCTATTCAATGAGATAAGAGCATTGAAACAAAACATCGCAGGCTATTGTGACTCGTAACATGTAGGCAATAAAGACTCAATTACTGACACATGCTTGATTAATGTGCATTTGTCCCAATAAGAATTGTATGAAGAAAAAACTTAAGATACATTTGTTTGGCGCTTTACACGTAGTTTTCAATTTATTGGCAATTTAACGCCACAATTAATTAATTTCCTTCATCTTCAGATGTTGATCCTACTGTATCACAAATTGTGAAATGGAAGCCTGGGCTCTATGGGCCCCTAAGGCTGCTTTTCTACCAGAGATGTGCGAGGATGCGTAGCGAGGGATGTGTTTTTAGAACCAATAGAATCGCTTCATTTACCTCGCCTCGGTCAGCTCAGCTCTGGTGGAAACGGCTCATTGGTTCTTTACAAACACATCCCTCGCTATGCATCCTCGCACATCTCTGGTGGAAACGCAGTCTTAGGGGTCTATGTCACGAGTGGCAGGGGTTACTACACGACTCTGAGTTATAAAAAGTCTCATACGGCTGTCAGAGCTGGACACTCCTCAATTTAACGTACTTGTCCCATAACGGGGGTGTGATTACGGTTCTCTAGTAGCTCATTGTCGGAGGACGCGATACAAATTTACAAATTCATCAGACACGCTCTTATAGCCAGGAGCCAAAGCTCCGGGCAGGACGGTGTTTGAGGTTTTTGTCTAAGTCTCCTCATGAGGCTGGCATGCCATTAGGTGTACTTAAGCCTCGTAAAAATATAAGGAAAATAAAAGGTAACTCACCTATAGGTACTTTACTGATTGTAGGTATTGTAACACAAGTCGTTTTCCTTCATAATTCGACGTAAAATAGAATATTTTTCAAATTTCTTATTTCCTTTTCCTACATTCTTATTCGAAAGGGGTCCGTAGAGTTTTGGAGATTTCGAAAGTGATCCGCGAGTTCGAATAGGAACCCTGCCATAAGATGGAGAGAGATCATTTCCTAGTGAGCAACCGCCATACTTAGAGACATTTAAGTGTCGCTTAGATTGTTCCGTTTTAAAACCTAACCTAACCTAACCAAAATTAAACTTAGAATACGACAACCACTAACCTGATTGAGATCAAGCATGGCTAAGAACCACTGGGATAAAACCTGTTTTTAACTAAAAAACCGCATTCAAATCGGTCCACCTACGAATCCCTCACACAAACATACAGACGGACATAGGCTTTAAACTTGTAACACCCCTCTTTTCTCGTCGGGGGTTAAAAAGACCACAAATAGCTTCAGTGTAATTTTACAGTCTCCGAGTGTGACAGTAAATATGTAATATGTGTTTAAACTGACCCATAGAGCTCAGAAAACATATAATTATAGGTACTAGACGTGTTCAACATGTGCAAGTGAGAAAGTAATCTATAAGTAGTCGCAAAAGTTAGGAATAGAAAACAACCAATTGACTTTGTAACTGGTTTTTAATAACAGGTCCACTCAAGTAAGCCCGTTTTAGTATCGAGTTGCGTATTATTTTAGCGGGTACGTGATTTCCTTCTTTGTATAAATACTAGTCGATATTACCTGGCACATGAGGCACAACACTTCGGAACCCCGAGGTTACTTCCACAACCCATCGGCAACATAAAGTGCCAGCTGATGACCCACTAAGCAAAATAAACAAAAAGCTAAGAGAGGCCGAGTTGCGGAAAACCCGTCCGCGAAGACCCATAACCTATAGCAGACAGTAATTCGTTAACTGACCTCTCCTGGCCGGCGGTGTCCCATATCTCGAACTTGACGGTGGTGTCATCGAGGCAGACGGTCTGCGTGAGGAAGGCGGCCCCGATGGTGCTCTCCTGGTACTCGTGGAACTGGCCCTTGACGAAGCGGAGCACCAGCGAGGACTTGCCCACCGCGCTCTCCCCGAGCAGGACCAGCTTGAACTGGCACACCTTCGTCTGCGGCGCGCCGTTCGGCCGCGCAGCCCCGCTCCTGTTTGTCGCCATCGCCTGGGGACAAATGAGCGCATTCAGTCATCGCGTCTCATGCAACTAACGTAATATCTACTTGTATTACAGTACCAACCCAGTTGCAGGGCAGGAGTGCAATTTACTAATGAAAACTGAAATGTACCTAAAAATCTTCCATTTAAAATTCCGAACAAAACCTCACTAGCTATCTGGAAATAGGAGAGCCTCATGCCCAGTTAACAGGTCATCTACCTCTGAGTCCAGGGTCAGTCCCCGACTCTATAAAGGTCAACTGCCTACAGGCCCGGCACCTATTAGACCTCACGCTGCCCATGACAAAAATAAGTCAAAATGTTTTTAATTAAAATGGCAATAGGCTGGTCATATCTGCCACATGCATGGTGACAGAAGGAGCCAAATGCTATAAACTGGACACACCACGCAGGGAGCCGAGGTGTTTGCAGACCAGCAGGGCCAATGTGGACCAGAATCACCGCATCAAGAACTGCAAATCCATGCAAGAGGCATCTGTCCAGCCGTGGACATCTATATACAGAGACAGATAGTTTAAATTGTATGTTTTCGTTTACGGATAAATGTTCCGAGACTTGGATTGTCTCTATGTACTTAAAACAGTCCTGCCCAAGGCACAATCAAGTCAATCATCAAAATACAACAGACAAGGGCAACAAACCTGGCACACAATCTCAAGGGCCAGACACAACTGTGAAAATAACCTATATTCAACTCAAAGATAACATGAAATGGTGATAGCGATGTAGGTCACTAACAATATGGATACTGGTGTCATATCATCACTAATCAATAAGTTATTGAAAAGATAATTTAAAAAACAAGTTAAACAAGACAGCAGCATTTTGCACTGGCTCCATAGATGTTTTTTTAATGGAAAAGGCAGGAAAATGAGCATGCGGGTCACCTGATGGAAAGTGATCACTAGCGCCCATATGAACCACCAATCTCAAGATAATTGCTAATCCGTTTTAGCCGTGAAGGTCACCTCTCCCCTGTGGGCCTCCAAATCTCTCAGTCACTGTACAAAACATAGTAGCAAGCTAACTAACTAACTAACTAACTAACTCACCCCAATATTTTGTGAGAGTGTACTACCCCGGTCGAGGCAGCCTATTTATACTGCAGTCAGTAATTGGCTACAGTGTGGCTGTACCACTATAAAAATGGATGATTGGTTGAATGTTAAGTTTTTGCTGGTATCTTTTTATCAGAGATTTCTTCAAACCCTTCAAAGTGGTTCTTGCAAGCCTAATCTAAATGAAGATAGTTTAACTGAGATTTTTTTCAATTTTGTATTAACTCAGTGTCCATAACAATAGCACAAGTAAGTAGGTAGTTGATAAAACCCATCCTAAGCAATAAATAAATGTCTGATACAGAATATACAAAACTTAAAACAAGTTTTAAACTTTAATAATTAGTCCTTAGGATGCAGAATACACTGGGCCATCATAAACCTTACTAAGCCCATGGGCACACTTGGGTCTCTTTTGATAAGCAAATATGTACTAATAAAAAATTTAGAATGCAATTATTTATAATGTGGCTGGGAAATAAGCTGTCATACAATTAATTTATTTAGTTGTAGAATTAAATGGTGTGTACATTATTTCTAGATCAAAACAAAACAAATTTAATGTATTGACAAGTTTGTCGATTCTGATTTAAATATAATTACAAAAGTAGTTATTAAACCAGTTTTTCTTTTCACAGCATTACATCATAATATGTATTGAGATCTGCTTTTAAACAAACTACAATTAGTACTGGCGCATTGTTTTAAAAGATAAAGATAAATAATTCTGATAAGATAATGGATGTTTTCCAAGCTTAGTGTTCATATAAGTTTTTTCATATCAGCCGGCTGATATGATGATGATAATTTTTTAGTTAAAACAATCATTTTCAAAAGCTTTTTGTTGATGGTACTTTATTATTGAATTGTCATTGGACCTACATACTCATATACAATTTTGAAACAATATGACCACTGGAAGTTAGGCAAATTACCTTGCAAATTCTGAACTAAACATGCTTACCAACAAAGCAAGCTAAACTTATAAAGTTAACTTATAAAGACTTGTAATAAAAAAAGATTATCTTATAGTTTATTATCAAACAAATCTTATTTACCTTTTGTTACAGTTTTTTATGTAAATTTCCTGAATAATAAATAAACAACTTATCCCTTCAAACATAAAGTAAAAAAAAAACAGAATTCAAAGTAATTCTGTTAAGACACTTATAAGATTGTTATAAGAATAACATTGCTGCTTAGCACCTCAAATAGGTGGTAATTAATTTATAAGGGAATGGCCTTCAATACCTTCTACCTTTATTAGAAGATAAAAAACCATGAATCAGCCATTCAGAACTTGCTAGCGTTTTGTTAGAATCATGAGGAAGTCAACTCAATGACTACATTAAAATGGCTCAAGTCTCCAGTTATGTGCCTGTGTTTTTAAAACTATACTGCATACTAAGGCAGTAAGTTGGGATAATTAGTCTGTTTCAGTACTTGCAATGATAATTAGGTTAATTAAAGACAATCATGCTTACTTTAATTTTAAATAAGTCTCTATTAAGTCTATTTTGCAATTAAATTCACTCAAATTAACATTTTCAGACAGTTCAGCCTAGTTCTACCAGGTATAATAAACCTCTGTGTAAACTAGAAATAATAAATAATTAGAAATAAATTGCTGTCTGCAGTTTTTATTTGCTATTTCCAAGAACTCTTATCTAGATGTTGATTCACTTTGTTTTAGGAAGTAAATAAAAGGCAATGAATAAGGATGATGGTGTTACAAAAAACTCACCTGCTAGCAATCCAACAAAAACACAATTAGAAACCATTGACAAGCTCCTAAACACTGCTGCTGCCTCATCCGATAAAGTACCTCTTAATGCAATTAATTTAAAAAAATATGGCTGAATGATCAGTTCCTTAGCATGACAAGAACAGGGGACTTAAAAACAATCTGATCAAACATTAGCAGAGCCCGTGTGCTAAGGATTACAATGTGAACTGGAATAAAGAACGGTAAACAAAATCATTATCTAGCAGCGTATCGTCACGCTCAACACAAAGAAACAAAAGGGATTTGACACTTAATCACAGATTATTTGGCACATTATTCCACATCACAAACAGAGACTTGGTAGTATATTATCGGACACACACGAAAACGTGTCTGTTATGATGGTGACTAACCGTATCTGGCCGTATCAATACGTATCCTACTCGTCTCGACACCAATTGCCTGAGTGACGCCCTCGGCGGAATCAGCTGGAGCCTTCAAGAACTCTGCGCCTGGTTTCCCCCGACCCAAAATCATCCAACTCGACCACAAAATCAAAATGTAAGCCCAATTCCACGGCCACAAATCCGGTCTAGGTAAAATTCGATAAAATGACGCATTTACTAGATTATGAGGACATAGAATAAGACGTACCCTCCCTGTTATTATATCGCCGATATGCGCTTTTTGTTGGGCGACAAGTCCTCACGAGGTCGCCGTGATGCCACAAAGTTCATTAATTACACAGTTACACGAATAAAATCATCAATTAAATGCTAATCTGGAAAATCTAGCACTGAAATGCAAAATGACCACGAACAAACATGGAAGCGAGAGAGCGAGACGTTTCACAAAAAAGTTGTCTATGGATCCAATACGTCACTTTAAAAAGTGTCAGCTTTAGTTTATGAAATTCCTATTCATGTTTAAGTAGGCTTTACACGATAACAGATTGCACCAAAAACCTTGAATCCATTTCCCAAACTCCGTGAAAACAAAATGACAGTTGACAGATTATCTATTCATTTATTTAACATCACATCGTGGTATCGGGTGTTTTTTGGATGGTGTTTTGGTACTAACCACTTTCTGCAAAACAGGTTTGTAAAACACCAAAATGAAGATAACGAGGTACAAAAAGGTCCAGAAGTACCTTAAATTCTACTACAACAATTTTGGCTTCCATCAGCCTTACCAAGTGTTAATTGACGGCACGTTTTGTTTCGCTGCATTCACCGTGAGTTCTTAGCTATCGAAATCCCGGTTTAGATTACTGCTCTGTCTCAAAGAACTTTATGAAACGCTAGTTGAGATATTCACGCATCTTTTTGTACATTTTGTGCGTTTAATAACTTCAGAATGGACAGTAAGTACCGCCGCAATGGACGTCTGCTCGACGTTGTGGACGAGGAGTGGCGGCTGGAGAAGCTCCCTGACGAGGACATTGCGGTGCCGCCGGAGGAGCTGCCGGACCCCGAGGCCGACAGCGCCGACTCGCACTTGACGCTCAAAGAGCAGAGCATGCGCTGGCAGGAGAACTATCCGGAGCCTCCCGCGAACACGGAGCAGTAATCTAGGCTAGGTACTACTTAGATTTTAATTTTACTATTATTAGCGACCCGCCCGGCTTCGTACGATACAATTAGGATGTGATTACATAAAATTCAACCATAAAAATCTTTAAATAACAGTGATAGCAGTATCAGAATTTGTTGCGTGGTTTAGAAGTATTTGCGGCCGAAATTATGATGGGGACAGACAGGAACAGATAGCAAGTTTGTTTTATACTATGTAAAGATAATTTGAATTAAAGTGGCATTGCAACAATTCATCATCATCATCATAGTTAAAGAATTACTATTGCTATTTTTTAAGATAATGTCTGGAGTTTGATTGCCTCAAACAAAGACACTGGGTGGGTTACCGTTTCTATATTGTGGATCTAGTTGTCTGAATAAATAAATAAATATATAAATATATATATATATATATATGGGGCAGATAAATTAAAACAAAGATAACAAAATTATAATACTTTATACTACTTTCTTAATTTATTGTCGGATTATTATTAAGGTATATCTATCTATTTACTTAATATTTCTGTTACAACATTTCAGGAACACATCAACATAAAAGAACAAGTCCCAAAATATCTCAACAGCCAAGTCAAACTCTTAACAACTAGGTGTATCATAATTGAGACAGAGAAGATTGCGAAGAAGACCCATGGAGCACTAACTATTCTTAAACAATTTGGCATCCATGAATGTGGGCACAAAGATGCCATATCGGGAGCTAATTGCATCTTGTCTATGGTTGGTAAGAAAAACTTGAAACACTACATACTGGCAACACAGGATCGGGACTTGCAAGAAAAACTCAGGCTCAAGCCTGGGATGCCACTTTTGTATCTACACAATAAATCACCTACTTTAGAAAAACCATCTAAAACTAGTTACGACAAAGCGGGACAAACTCTTGAGACCAACCCTTTTATAAGTGCCCCACAAAATGAAACGCTTCAAAAGATGAAGGAAGTTCTAGGGATCCAACAAAATGAACCGAAAATCACAATTAAAAAGAGAAAACCACACAACCCTAACCCTTTGTCTTGTAAAAAGAAGAAAAAGAAACCGGCAAAAAAGCCAGAAGCTAAAGCTGAAGGAGTGAGTGAGGGTAGAGTAAAAAAGAGAAAGAAAAAGAAGTTGCCCAAACATGTAAAGGAACAACTGTTAAGTGCTGTGAATGTTTAATTATATTTATTTTATAAGAGAAAGTCTTTCATTTAAACAACCACCACCTTGCAAACAAAAGATAAAATCCAATGCCTATAGATGGAAAAGAGGGGCCTGCACACTTTCAAAGCTCTAATGGAGAGTCCTGAGCAAAATAGTTAACTGGACAGGACATCTCTGCTTCTAATCTAGACTACTTTTAATAAAAACCATGGAATTTATTCCATGTAGTATTATATTTGCTTTTTAACACTTCTTACTGCTTCTAAGTGGAGTCAAATAATTATGATCAACATATATAAATAAATAACTGATTTAAAGAAACAATATCCAGCAACTTCACTTTATCCCTGATCTGAAGATGCCCTACTATTAATTGCAACAGAATTAAACCGACACAGCCAACTCTAAATATGACATGCTCCAAAATTAATAAAATCTATGCTTACGGTTTTAATTTGGGTTGTTTATTATTCAGAATATGTCATTTTCCATCGAAAGGTGCGTTAACATTTTAAAGACAAACTACTAATTTTACTTCGGCTTAAAAGGCCACAAGAATTTAAGCCGGTGGGCATGGAAGGTGACCAGATGCACGAGCGGCAAGTTGCTCAGGTACATCGTGTGGAAATGGGTTAGGATGTCATAGCACTCCTCGGGTTCGAACACCTCTTGACCGTCTGGAGAGTTCTGGACAAAAGTAACACATTATTAATTCAGCGCTTGTGACACCCCTAGAGTCTAGTCTAGTTATTTTGTAAACGACAAATATTTGATGAAGTATTCTATCAAATTTCGAATGCTGTCTGTACTATGCCTAGTAGTTTTAAATCTCTCCGTAAAATGCTAACTGAATTTGAACCGAATTATTTGCTCGAAATATGATGTAATTAAACAGTTACACGTACGGTCATTTTTTTTTTCAATATTTTATGACACGTGCGGTCATGTAACGCCACAGGGTTGCCTAGCAAAATCTTCCCGCAAATAACTAAGTAACTTTACCACAGGCCCGCCGCTAGCTATTTGAACGCCCGTGTGCAATGCCGATTATGCCGCTCCTGTTTGTCTACGACTACCTACGTTGAGCTTGTCAGAAAGGGTGTGATAAAAGAAAAAAATTGCCGCCCCCCTGTGGCCCATTTTACGAAGCTACAAGTTACAATTTTACAAGTCTAAACCGGCAACATTGGTCATTATGCTCATTGCC
Organism: Ditula angustiorana; assembly: GCA_963691745.1. NCBI lineage: Eukaryota > Metazoa > Arthropoda > Insecta > Lepidoptera > Tortricidae > Ditula > Ditula angustiorana. Next base: position 1,833,425 of record OY829473.1, read on the forward strand.
ATTGGTCATTACTGACCAATGTTGCCGGTTTAGACTTGTAAAATTGTAACTTGTAGCTTCGTGAAACGCACCACTGGACGTGCTGCCCGCGTACGGTGCACGCCTTGCACGCCCGCTTACGGCGGGCCTGCTTTACCATATTTTTTATCACCTCTATAGTGTGCCGTATCATGACCTCCTTGAAATACGTCCACACGATCGTTGGTGGCGACCAGAAGTACCATTTGAAATACAAATGCGTGTCCAAGTAGATGGTAAGCAGGGCTGCCAGTTTGAACGCGGTGAAGTCCCGCTGCGCCGCGTAGTCTATCGTCTCTGTTAGGAGACTGATCAGGAACTGCTTTTCGGAGATGCTGTAGTTTTCTATTATTTTCTTGTTGACAAGAAGACGGCCTAAAATTTGTTACTAATATCAACCGTCTTCATTACTGGACTGCCGCCATAAGGGAGGGTTATGGTTTTGTAATTTTGCTGTACGATTTTAAATGAAACCATGAACACTCGAACCAGTCGTAGGAAAGCGTAAACAAAGGTAAAGATTAGATTAGAGAAGCGTGTGAAAATGCAGCTTTGATGGTAAGGGGCAGTGACGCGGCAGCCCTTGTCCGTGCAACCTTCCATGCATGCTTACAAGCTCACGCAAACAGGGATACCTGCCAAGATGAGTTGAAGTAACTGTAACATACGCTTTTGTCATAAGGTCCGTCCGGATCGCTACCACCATCTTGCTCGCTAATCCAGCCACTAAGCAGCAGCGCTTACACTGTTTTGTTCCGACGTGGAGAGCAAGACGGCCGGTGAAGTTATTGGCACAAGAAGTATTCCATCTAAGGTCTCTGGATTTGCAAAGCGAACGCATCTGCAAACTCTTTGGTATTGCGAGTCTTTGGGCGGTGGTGATCACTTACTATTAGGTGACCCACTTGCTAGTTTTACTTCTTAGATTATATTTAAAAAGTATAAATATAAAGACAACAGAAGAAAGAGAGGAAGAGTTCTATCAAACCACCATCTTGCTCGCTAATCCCGCCGCTAAGCAGCAGTGCTTGCACTGTTGTGTTCCGGCGTGGAGAGCAAGACAGCCGGTGTAATTAGGAACCTACTGGCACAAGAGGTATTCCATCTTAGCCCACTGGGTTAGCAACGCATCTGCACTCTCTTTGTTGTTGCAAGTGTCTAATGGCGGTGGTGATCACTTACCATCAGGTGACCCACTTGCCTGTTTGCCTTCCTATTTCATTAGAAAAAAAGTCGCTGCCTAGTTGCTACATTAGGTAAGTTTGGTTCGGCTTTGGCGCAAGGGCTTTCTGTTCAATCCCCGACTCTACCTATAAACTTTCTCAATCCATCCGACTCTGAGTCAGACGCTGCGATTATCTCGATGACTTCCGCCTCGGTCACAATGGTACCAATCAGGATGCGAGGCCGGGCTTCCTTCCCCGGCTTCCGAAACGGAGGGGCGTCATTCTCCTTCAAAGAGAAGAAGTAACTTGGGGCCGAAATCTGGGTTTTCACTTGGACTTCTTCGGAAACTCGAGGGGTTACCAGAGGCGCCGACGCGGCTAATAGATGCGGTGAATCAGAGTGGTTGGAAGGTGAATCGGATCGCGGATCTGCCGTTGTGTCCAATTTTGATTTTTCGCATGGCACACATAGTTCCATGGCTTTCTTTGACTTCAAGTTTTTGTGTTGCACGTTTGTGGCAAGACTGCAAAAGTTGGATCAAATGTCTAAGTGTAGGACCGAGTTTTATTTAAATTGTTTACGTTGTTTGCTCCTAACGTCACAATGACGGTAAAAGACAGGCTAATTTGGATGATAAAAAGGTTTACCTACATACCTATATGAAATCATTTTAGCCGCAAACCGTCTCCAAAACACAAAGCGTCTAAATGCATACACCTAGTCAGGATCGTTCGGTCATATATCCTATCCGAGCTACGCCCAGGCTTTCGACCTTAGGTTTCCGCCTATTAGGCCGGAGCGTACTATGACCGTAACCCGTCCTGGACCCCAATTATCGGTTCATGCGAGATGCATCTCACGTGCGAGATCATTCAAAAAGTGACAGATTTCCAAGGGAATTGAAAGTTGTTTTCGTCGAGATGCATCTCGCATAAACCGAGAATAGCCCCGCTGGCAAACATAAAAATACCCGCCTGTACATAAGTACAGGCGGGTATGTGGGCCCATGAGGGCTCCCACCTAATCCTCCCACGCGTTTGTACGCCGTCGAACCCGTACTCAGCGGGGTGACGCACTGTATGGTACCCGTTCCGACGGCCGCAGTAAGTGGATGAATTTATGTTCTGCAGTTCCTTCAGTACGGTGTACAATGGCTGGCCGCCGCCTGCAAGCACCGGTCTGGCAACGTCGCCTGACCGTGCGTCGCGCTTTTTGTGACCGGCTGGTCCAGATACGTGTTAGTGTAGTGGGCGGCAACTCATAGTAGTTTAAAGATTATTTTTTTGCATGTGTCTGAACGGTTAGGTCCTAGTATGATACGGTCTAGTGGGCGGAAACCTCTACATGTAAAATAGTTCATTCATACGTAGATAGAACTGAATAATAATACCACCCGTGCCCTTCAGACCCAATCCGACCCTGTTTATAGTCTACATATTGTCCACTACGCAACGCGTCCAAGTCTCACATCGTCCAATCCAACACGCAAGATGTCCATAACGATGAGTCTAGCAGGCAAATTATCCAATCACAGTCGCGAGTCGCATTTCCAAAACCAAAAATACCAACAGTTTGTTCACATACGTTTATTTCATAATTTATTGTTAACTCATCTTTGTTAAGCGTCACAAAACAACACAACATGAATGCTACAAGAACCCGCCATACTAATTGGTGGAATTTTGTCGCATCATCGACGTCATGTTCATTTGGGACTGTTAAAAGACGGACCTTATACTTACACATATAACATACAACTGTACAAAACATTCTGTACCTAACGGTCCCTCCTCCTTTCGCTCTTTGACCTATTGTCCGAGTCTTCCCCTCTCGTGTCAACTTTATAACTGTCCCAGTAGCGGTCAGGAGTTTCTTTCCTTATGCTACTAGCTCTTCTTATATCCCAGCCCTCTTCACCTTCCTCATCTTTTCTCTTTGAACTTCTCTCATCTTCGGACTCAGAATCACTTTCATCTCTCCGTTTATCACGCTTCCTTCGAGATTCTTTCTCGATGTTTTCCTTCTCATTTTTACTGTGTTTTTCTTTCTTTTTCCGTTTGCGATTCTCTTCTTCGCTGGAATCGTCTTTTTTCTTTTTGCGATCTTTCTTCTTTTTCTTTCTGCTGTCTTCTTCAGAATCACTGTCTTTATCACGCCTGTCTGAATCGTCTTCTCTGTTTCTTTTGTCTTTATCATCCTCCTTCCTGCTACGGGCATTAGCTTCCTTATCAAGTTTTTTGCTTCTATCTTCATTTGTGCGTCGATCTCTGTCACCATTTCTCTCACCACGACGGTCTTCTGTTTCACCTCTACTTCTCTCATCATCTCTGTTACGGCGTCTGTCTACGTTAGGTTCACCGTTTCTCTCACCACGACGGTCTTCTGTTTCACCTCTACTTCTCTCATCATCTCTGTTACGGCGTCTGTCTACGTTAGGTTCACCGTTTCTCTCACCACGACGGTCTTCTGTTTCACCTCTACTTCTCTCATCATCTCTGTTACGGCGTCTGTCTACGTTAGGTTCACCGTTTCTCTCACCACGACGGTCTTCTGTTTCACCTTTACTTCTCTCATCATCTCTGTTACGGCGTCTGTCTACGTCAGGTTCAATGTCTCTGTTACTTCTCTCTCTTTCATCATCCCGGTCATTTCTCTTGTTTCGTCTATCATCTTGATTTTTCCTAGGTTCTTCATCTCTGCTACTTCTTTTATCACTTCCTTCCCTTTCCTCTTGGTGCCTTCTAGACTCATCTCGATCTCTTCTTCTATCGCTGTCTTCACGTCTGTCCTCTCTTTCGTTTCTCCTTCTGTCGCTGTCATCACGCCTATCCTCTCGTTCACTTCTCCTTCCATCGTCTCGCCTATCATAGTACCTTGTTTCCTCATACTGCCTGTCTCTATCACTTCTCCTATCATCACCACCGCGGTGGTCATTACCGTTTCTTTGGTTCCGGTCATCGTCGTTCCTTCTGTCATTTCTTCGCGGCGCGTCCCTTGGTCTGGCAAATTCTCCGTCTCTTGGCTGGGGCTCGCGGCGCGCGTCCTGTCCGTAGGTATCGTAGAACCCGTCGTGGCCCCATCGCTCCACAGGCTTGTTTTTATCGGGTGCTTCTGGGGTCTTGGGCGTCTTTTCCTTGTTCTTGTCCTTTTGGGACTTCTTGCGTTTCTCTTTGTTGCCTTCTTCTTCATCTGTATTGAAAATTGTGGTTAAATATTACATTACAGTTATATTAAAGGACTTTCGCAAAGTAACGCTTGAATCTATAAACTATTAACAATCGGATAGCCTCGCGGTTAGAGATCTTAAATACGAAGCTTGATTCCTTAATGAATATTTGTGGATTTTATATGAATTTATCTACTTAAGTATGTATGTCAATCTAATCCATACTCACCGCTGGAACTGGAGTCACTTGAAGAGCTGGAATCGGATTCTGAGTCTGAACTACTGGAACTGGATTCTGAGCTGGACACATTTATTTCCGTTATGGGCGGTGGAACATTCTGTTGATAAAATTAGATAATGGGTAAGGTTGATAAAGTTTGCTCAGCGGTCAAGCAAGGGTCATGGCTAGTTTAGAAACAAGCAGCCAAAGATACAATGAGGAATGAGGACAGACAGGAACGGATAGCAGCTTTGTTTTGTACAGTCAAGGAATTTAATTCCCTACCCATTTCGTTGAAATGTCGTCTGACATTCGCAATGCATTAAGGTCGATATGTCAAACTAACGTCTTGCTCTATAGCTCTTATGGTGACAGTTTGCTAAATGCTATTGACCCTTAGGTGGGTTGGAAATTGAATTCCTTGACTGTACTAGATATGAGCGCCGATGGCCAATTCCACGGCGGCGGCGTGGTCTCAATATTTCTTCAGCGGCGGCGACGCACGGCGGCGTGACCTTGTACTTTAGATTGTTTATCAGGGGTCGATTTCTTGTATTTCTTTTAAAGCAAACTATATTGTTGTTGCCCAGGAAAGTTTTATATTCTTCTATAAAGAAATGGAAGACATAAACGATCGTAACTTTTAACCCCTAGTCAAAATTTACTTTTTTAATCGACTCCTTAAAAGGAGGAGATTCTCAATTTACCTGAATATGCAATTTTAGTTTTTATTTGCGTGTATGTTTCGCAGTATCTCCGCCTATTGTTAACAGATTTCTTTGAATTTTGAATGATAAATCGCTGTCTGCATACAAAGAAGAAAGCACATCGCGACCGCACGCCGCGTGCCTCGCTCAGCGGCGGCGCGCCGTACGAACTCACCGCGACGACGGCGCGCCGTACGAACTCACGGCGACGACGGCGCGCCGGCGCGGCGGTCATATCTATTTTGTACTATGTAAAGATCATAACATACCTTTGGCATTTGCTTCAGATGCTCTCTCAACTCATCAGTGAGGCCACCCAAACCGATACTCGTGAAGAAATTGATCGAGAACCTGGTGTTCTTCGGGTTGTCTCTCGGGAACACTCCGGAGAACGCCTCCTGCAATGTCCTGGGAAAAGAAAAAGAAAACCAACAATAAAAAAAAACTAGGGGCCAGTTTACACTAGGGCAATGTCGTAGTATAGCAATGTCATTAGAGAATTTTATAGGGAAGGTTTTTATTTGCATTTAATCCCGATTGTACACGTGCAAAGCTGGGGCGGGTCGCTAGCCTACATCTATATCTAAAGTAATGTAATAAAGAGGAAAACTTTGTTTGTTTGTTTGTATGTAGAGCTAATCTCTGGAACTACTCAACTGATTTCAAAAATTCTTTCACAGATAGAAAGCTACACTATCCCTGACGGAGACAGGCTACTTCCACGCGAACGAAGTCGCGGGCGTCCACTAGTATTCTATACGTTGAATAAGCGTACTGTGTAAGGACTGCAGTGAGTGCAAAAGCAATGCTCCATTCCAACATGTGATCTAGTTTGCTGTCCAAATAGAGCGTATCGTCTGACAGGTGGCGGTGGTTCGTGGAACACGTGCTCGAAATATATACGCGTTGCAGAAGGTATGGATTGCGCGTTATAGTGCATGCGTACACTGGAACGCGCAGTCTGTACGCAGCCTTAATGAGCCTCGATATGAACTGTTGCCCTAGCATAAACATAGCACTAGTATTAGAAAAAAAACAAAAACAGAGGTGCTGCCATGCTAAGGTTGGTTATGCGTCGAGTAAGCATGTTTTTACAAACTAGCTTAGTTCAACCTTTTTAACACCATAGACAATAGTCGCCGCGAGTTATTTTTATGACGCCGCTAACAACTTTGGTATTCATCATTGACATTCAAAAAGTTAAATGGCCTATTCTTCCACTTTGTCAACCTCATATCTACCAGAGAACCAACACTTAACATTGTTTTTGTAAATGCATAATTTGAATAGATATGAGGTTGGAAAAGTATGTGGATTATTTGTTATGTAACAAACCCAAGCATGACAGCACCTCTGGTGTCAGAACTCACGGGTCTTTCAATCGGTCATTCAGCTTCTTCAGTCCCATGTATTCCGCCAGCTCTTGGAAGAGAATCTTGATATAAATACGACTGGAACTGGTTGTGTCCTCCTCATTAAGTTTAACACACTCCAAAACCTCCCAGCCTATAGAATCAGTGAACAGCAGGTGCGCAAAGAACTTGCTAACATTTCTTAATCTATTAGTGTCTAATCTGTGAGCAGTGGAGTATGAATCCTTGAATATCTCTTCAAACGGGCCGATGTAAATCCTGTTTATGTTACAAAAACGCTGAGCTAGCAGGCCGTAAAACTTTTCATAGGTTCTTTGTTCTGCACAGCAGTCAAGAAACATGTGGCAGAGCTCAACTTCTTGCCCTGGCTTCAGCTGCATTTTCATTAATTTGTGGGCACATTCTTCAAAGTCCAAACTGGAATTGATTGTCAAATATATGGTCCTTCGTAACGCTACTAAGTTAGTCTCTGTGTTGTCAATTATAGTAACTTCTTTCTGTTCCTCGTCATCTTCTTCTTCGTCAGATTCATCTCCACTTTCCCCTGAGCCATCTTCGTCACCAGATTCTGCATCAGAGCCGAGGATCTCTTTGCTCAGTGTCTTGTATTTCTGCTCATTTTCTTCATATTTCTCATCATGCTTGAAGACATCTGAAATTTAAAAGTAAATTTTGTTAGCTACATTTTCTGTTTTAAGTCAACATCACAAAATGGAAGAGTATAAGCTGAATTATTAAAAAACCTAATAGCCCTTGCACAGAACATATTTTTTGTTATACATATTTTTAAAATTAAAGCATAAAAGTGGTATTATGTACATTGATTGATGTTGTAATATAATGCTGAGTGGGGACCATTTTATGCTGTTTAGTTATTACGGTACATTATTTTTCTTATATGTAAAACTTTAGCTAAGTATTTCAAACTTATTTCTCTCATTTTGTCTTGTTTAATTTATAAAAAAATATGTTTTTATTCTTTTATATTGGAAATGGGCTATTCAATAGCCTTCATTTCATACCCATATTTTGTTTTTGAATAAATATAGTTTAAGAAACATAGTCACAAAATTAGAAACCAAGGATAGAATGATACAAATATGCTTACTCAGGATATCCTGCGGGTCCGTGGCATCATCCAGCATCAGGAGATGAGTGAACTGCTCTTCCTCAGGTACCAGCTCCAACTCATCGATCAGCGCTGGGTGGTCCTTGAACCCATCTTTCCAAACTTGAAACATGACCTCAATCATGTACTGTACTCTCTTGTCCAACTGCCCTTCGTGAAGAATGTTACGTAGCATCTCAAAGATAGCATTTACTCCTTTAGAAGAAACCTCAGTCAGTTTCTGCCCACACTCCTTTAAAAATGCAATAGCCACCTCAACCGAATCATCTGTAGGAGTCTCTACTAACAATGTAAGCAGTTCTAACGCAAGAATCTCGTGAGCAACCCGCTGGTTAACCAAATGCGCTATAAACGAGGCTGACGAAATGCAAGTAGGTTTGTCATTCCGTTTAAAACCTCTTTTGAATTGTATGACTAACCTTTTGAGCAGTAATTCACCTATGTTGGGGAAACGTGAGTTTACCGCTGACACCAAGGCAGCATAGACATTAGTGAACGTTGGTGAGGCAGCTTGGGCCTGTATCACGGAACGGCATAACAAACCACGCCCGCGCACTATATTTTCCTTCAACAATTCTTTAATTATTATGCCTATGTTGCCTACGTTAATTTTGTTAATGTGACCATGGATTGACTTTTTGAGGGCCTCCCAAGCTAACCGTTGGTAGGCCATGGAGGACTTATCTGTGATCTCCGCTTGCATCATCCGCAAACGCGCGGGGGGAATGTACGCTCCACCAGTTCTGGTGTTCAACATATCTGTATCTTTAGCTTTTCTTTCAGGAACACTTTTTTTGATTTCAGGGTCTTGTCTTGGCCCCTCACGCCTTTGGTCGTCTTTCTCGCGCTTGACCGTAGGTGACTGTGACCTGGAATGTCTCCGCTTGCGTCTCGAATCCCTATCTTTGGCGTCGTCTGGCCCTCGAGACCTAGAACGAGCCCTTTTAGACTTCTTTTCCCTAAGTCTATCATCGTCACGACTCTTGTCCTTCTTCCGTTTGCGATCTTTATCTGCTTCCATTTCGTCTATCAAAAACCTCACTTTTAATCACTGCACCTTTTAGTTATTTGTTAAACTTATTTGAAAACTCAATTGTGATACGAAAATAAATTCAAAATTTCAAAACGCACATTCGAGCAAACCCGTGGCCATTTTATATTTTGACAGTTTTTTTTTTAAACGTTATGTTGCTTGTCTATGCTACTTACATTTACGGATTCTTGATTATTGACCATAAGTAGCTTTTAGTCGTGGAATCGTTAAATACTTGATAGATATGTCTCAAGTGAATTTACATTCACAATGCAAATGACTGCCGGATCACTGCGATTTGCACGCTCATAACGCTATCAACGATTGATCGAAGATCGCATTAAATCCTATGCCGCATTTACACATTCGCATATTCGTGTAAACATTTGCACGAGCGAAAGAGATGCAAACCAGCAAACGATATAGTAGTGCATCTCTTTCACTTACGCCAAAATTTGCACGAATACGCGAATGTGTAACTGCGGCATTAGAGCATACCTACTCTAACCGTTAAACCGCTGCGTTTTATCGGTTGCAACTTTGCATTGTGTATCCACCTTTAGGCAAGACGAGGTAGCGCTAGCATGAAACCCTTGCATCATCTCGCCAGATCTCTCCTCGTTTGCCTCGGCCCTTGAATCAGTTTTTCAGTTTAAGGTAAAGGGCAAGTTGGGGGCAAGAGTAGTCAGCTCAGTATACACCGTAGACTGTAGCTCAAACTCAGTGGTGTAGCTTGTCCTAGACGAGCCCTGTTTCAAAATTTGATCGGGGGACCCGACAGCGGGGAACCCATATGGAGGGTAATGATTTTTATGGTTCTACAAGTCGGAGCCCCGTATCATTGATACGACTGAGACTGATACGCTGGTAGCTTCACCCCTGCTCAAATTACTACTTTACTTTACCAATCCAATATTTTATGGCCTGGAAATTTTCTTTACCAAAAATGTCTTTTGGGGTTGCAAGTCTAGTATTCCCGACTGGTTTCTTTTAATGTCCTCTTACCAAAAATTGCTAGTATTATTAACAATCAGTGCCACCCGTCATAGTTCTGTAAACTTAGTAAGCAGAGTGAGCAGAGCGAGCTAATATTCTGACACATTTGAATCTAAACTGATAGGAGTGCTATAGTTTATAGATTCATGTGTTAATTTGCGGAAGTCCATATTGATACTAATGGAACCAATTTCTTTGGTAATCCGCGAACCCAGTGTCAACACTCGTGAAAAAGACGCCTGTGCTGAATACTTTATAAAAGAAATAAAATAAACAACACAAAACGCGACTATAACCGAGCCACCAACACCAAAAATACCACTCGACACGTGTTTCACCTCTCCACGAGGCATCATGGAGAAGTCCATTAGTGCTATAAATTGCTATAACTCATTAGGTTGTATTAGTCGTGAGCAACCAATCTTTAGACTGTAGTCGGACCTTGAACCTTGCTTCGTCTAGCCTTGAGGAGTGAAGAGCTTATACTGTTTTTTTTAAATGGACATCTTTCGTTTTACAAGGAAGGAAGAATGTCGGGAGGTGCCAATAAAAAGACAAATTTATTAGTATTTATGACTTTATTCAATACGACAATGAAACTACAAAAGTTGCCTGCACTTCGAACAGCATTTCCATATACCTCACAAACTGAAGCACATTCAATGACATAAAATATAAAATAAACCACAATAACACCGTAAGAGTTAGGTACGGGAGAGTGACTAACATTATGCTGAAATTAAAAACATAATATTATTAAAAGCTATAAGTTTCATCGCTATACATGATTCGTCTCGATCTCGAGATTGTAAAGGCGTCACAATACCCAAGGCAATTGGTCAGAGGTTTCACGTCTTTGCCGAGAAAGCTAGTCACTTACAACCTAGTCCTCCTCCGCAGTGCGGGTACACCGAGCGAAGCCACCGCGCCAAGCCCGAAGCCTCCACGCCAAGCTAGATACCAATTACATTATATACAATTATTATATCATATCCCACGTAAAGACCGACGCTAAATTAACGGCAAAAATATTATAAAATACAGGATTATTCTCACTTAACGCTTCGAAAAGGTCCGTATTAATACCGATATACTTCTTGCCTAACCCAAGATACGATACGCATATCACTAGAGCAAAAACATCACAGAAGCCGTTTGTGTCCAACACATTACGGCTAGAGACAGATCCGACGCTATCCAACGCGTGGCGCACCATATGTGGCGCGAGACAATGTTTCTGGTTATAGAGATGTTGAAACTAGATATTAATCACACGCGTTGAGTAGTCTGGTTTGAAGTATGTCTCGAGCCCATCTCGCCGCGGCACGTCGCTCACCCTACGTTTAAAAAAATATAAAACGCTATGAAAGGCAGTTTATGTTACACTCTATTGATATCCGAGCCGGTTACGAAATACTGAGGCACTTTCGTCTATTCGTACTGTTTGTATTGTTTTTTTTGAGATCATAGAGCGAGTTCTATCATGGAAGAAAGGTGATGGCGGTCTTACAGAAGAGCGTACAAAAAACTGTTAGGTACCTATGCCACTTAAATTATAAGGCGTGTTAAACTAATTGGTGTAGTACACTTCCTCTTCCGCAGGTTAGATCCATCTTTATCAACTTCCAACTGGTTAGAAAGCTATTATACAAATCTGTGCAGCCGTGCTACGACCCAAAGTAAAACGTTTGTCAATTTTCTTTATATTCTAGCCCTTAATTCTCGCATTCGAGATCTGCCAAAACTTTGCAGACTTCAAAGAAGCTTTTAGCTCTTTTTGGCGCATCTCGAACGTGCGATGCAAGAATTGCCCGGCTGTTCTATTGACGGTGTGTTTACAGGCAGTGTTGCCAGCCTGACGCGAGCCGAAGGTTCCCGAACGCGGCCCGAGCAGGCGTCCGGTACCGACCGACCAACCCGCGACTCCCCGAGCAACCACTTCGTACAGACAGTCTGCGTAATGTAGGTATATCGACGATACGAACATGAGAAACTTAAATTACATTACCGATATTATACTTCCCTAAAAATACTGCTGCGTATGATAAACATTTAAAATAATGATATAAGTCTATAACTAACTAGGGACAGTTCGTCTCCCGAGCTCCGCCCGCTTATAAAAACTCGCCAACTTTGAAATACTCCCAAGATGAATCAAGTTATTCAAGACGCGTTAGTAAGACCTAATTAAAACACTAAAAGTTGGCTCCGAGTGAGATCACGTCTATAGGCCTTTCACTGGTAGCAATGTTGCCATGATGGAAAAATAAAGTTGAGTAAATTATTTTTATTTTAAGCGTGACCACGAGGGTATTATTTGGTGTGGTAATAGAAGCGGGATGCACCGAACATAGCTGCGACGCGTTGCGAATACACCACAATACTCAACACGTAAAAATATAGCCTCTATCGTTACAGCCCGGTCTGCAGGCGAGAGTGAGCAGGTTCCAGGATAAACGCGAACCCGGTAGTTCACAAATACACCAGCTTCGTTTGACATATCACAGTACACAAGCCAACATTCAAAATACACACAGATGCCGCTACGGGTAGGGTTGCCAGATAGATGGCCATGAAAGGATTGTACCGGAATTACTTGTCCCGTGTCCAGGAATAACACTTTATTGTCCCGGATTTCGAATGTTACTAGGTTTTGTTTCAGTTACGATCACGATACGCACAGCACGCCCCGCGCGTGCAATAGTATGTTTGTAAATAACTTGAATGTTTACTTTCCCTTTAAAAAATCACAAGCAAAAATATTATTGTGGTTTAAGGTTTCGCTTCGTTTGAGGCGGGAATTTGAAAATAATTAGTTATTTTCTTGTATTTATTATCCTACCGTCCGAATCCGTAACCGCAAAATTTACCCGGAAATAACCAACCTGGCAACCTTAGCTATAGGGTAGGCGCTATAACCCGAGCTGTTCACAACACACTAATACCAGCATAATTTAGTTAATGGCAAGGAATGTCACGCAGAACACCTACCCTTACAAAAATACATGTTGTTTACGCCACATATTGTATGAAAACAAAATGTATTTGTGTGTCAGCATAGCGTCATCACTTCATCTGATACTAGCAACACATTTTAAGTTTTCACATTCATGTTCGAGTCTTAGGACTGTGATATATTACAATAAATCGAACCTAAAAACAAGTTACTATTATCACGACAGGTCTAAACATAATTTGTGCGTGTATAACCTTAACCAGAGACTGACACTGAAAGAAATTAACCTAGTATTTATTAAAAATATTTAAAATGTATCTATATTCTATATCTAATTAAAACACTTTCTCCCTCATTGTGGAGGTTCGAAAAGCTTAGTACATTTGTAAAACCTGCGTAGTACATTTTGAGATCACTTAGTCTAACACAAATCATTTCCGAGAACCAAAAATCAGCGATAACTTAAAACTTCATCTGACGGTCTATGTCAGTCTCTGGTGGCCATTGACATTGAAATAGATAGATAACGCAAGTATCCCAATTAATGAAAGCAATCGTGCATTATTTTAAACCACACTCAATATACGGCTAGCAGATGCGGTCTTTATCTCGCTTGTCGTTCAGAGCGACTCAATTCTATTAGCTAGTTAGAATTACGCACTGAGTGACATATCAAGTCCCGGTAAATCTCACAGCGTCGCCAGCCAGGATCCCTGGCCAGTGTTTGGGGGCAAGTTCATACTTTTTGGTACAACTGACGAAAATAGACAAGTAAATTACACACTTAGGTCCTGTTTCACAACTCTCTGATAACTTCCCGATACCATATCTAACAAATAGCTGTGATACCGTCTATTTCTGTCGTAGAATAAACTGGGACGGCATCAAATATATCTGTTCTGTCTTATCAGAGAGTGGGGAGATTGGAGCTTCCTCTGGCGACGGCCATGGTATACTTTGCTAGTCATACAGGTCTCGTTTGAGTCGGTCAACAGCTTTGGTTACGGCGCGGGTGGGAGCGCTTGCGTTATCTACCCGCGTGACTGTGCTGGCGGTGTGGGCAGCGTCACTCTCTTCGGCCGTGTTGAGCTGCGGTGCGCGCGCGCCGCTTAGCCGCAGGTGGGCGCGGCTTCGGTGTCGGCACGTGCGCTCTTGTTCTGTCGCACCAGCTCCGCGCGCCGCTCCTGCAAACAACAATAATACATTGTGATCGGTGCTACGTTGGTAGTTAGATTCGAGGCGGTATTATTCGCGCGAGTGGTACGCGAGCGCGATAAGAAGGCCGAGTGTGTAATGATTAGTGCACACGCGTTTCATACGACGTTTTTCAACACACTTGCGAGGAGAAAGACAGACTTGTATTGTTATTAACTTCTTCAAGTAGTAGTAAGCCGTCAAATCCTTTTGAGCCTACCAGCGCAACTCCATTCGAAAACTTTCAGATCCACGTTATGAACAAGAGTGTTGAAATATATTTATGTTACCGACGTCATCTTTAGAGTGCAAAACTTATTTGAAGATCTAAGGCAGGGCAGCTACCCCCCTCTGTACCCCCTGACAACAGCTAGGGGTACGGCTAGCACGCGAGCTATATTTTATTATTATTTAACTCTGGGTCAGTCTTCGATTTGTAGCTCGATTATTTTTTTGGACCATACTAAGTGAGCATATAAGTTAAATGTACTTAAAAATATAAGTTAAGGCTGTGCTCTAAAAGTCCGTTAGATCAAGCTTCAGTTAGTAATATCAAAAACCTTACTGAACTACTGAAAGGTTTGTACAGACTTTTAGACAAACCCAACCCAACTTTAAAACACAAGTGTAATGACGTCACACTAACCGTGCGAGGCTGCTAACATTCGCCCTTTGAACGCCAAGAACGCTTAAAGGTGGCGCGAGCTGTCGCGCCCATCACGCCACCGACACATACAGCTGATCAATGACATTATGCAAAAGCCCGTACATGTGTCTAAACTTCAACTTCGCGTTTGACATAATGGCGACAACGTATGACTGCGTTGTTGGCGATGAAAAGGCTAAAAGAACTCCAACACAGCACCAAGCCACAGTAACCGTACCTCCTTCTTAACAAAGTCGAGTTTCTTCTGCAGCTCCTGCTCTCGCTTCTGCTCGGCAGCGGTCAGCTTGGTCTCTATTTCCTTGGTGATCTCCTCAACTTTGGCTGTGACTGTCGAGCGCGCTTCCGCCAACTTTTGGCTCTGATGAGGTGATGAAATAAACAAAATAAACAAAAACATGCGATGATGAAATGGATGGATCGAGAAATAATTATGATTGAATAGAAAATATACATGGTTCTAACTTAAATGATTGAAGTGATACGATTTAAAAAACGATGCATGTCAGGTCGAAACTTCAGAACAGTTTATTCTCAGTGGCTTCTTCGGAGCACTTAGCACCTTGGTTTGGTCTGTTTAATAATATAGGTACCTGAATTTAATCCGACTTTGAACATGTGATAACGTAGTTCAGCGCACTGCCTCAACTCGCAGTAACGCGTCTAATTTGAATACTGTTTCCGCTGAGTGCTATAACGAGATCCAGTGCCAGCTTGTCCTGGAAGGAGCTCCCTAGCCGCTGCAGCGCTGCTGGAAGACAGGAACACTCACGTGGTTGCGCAGCTTCTCCCGCTGGTCGGCCTCGCGCTGCAGGCGGCGCTCCTCGGCCTGCGCCAGCTTGTCCTGGATGGAGCTCTCCAGCTGCTGATAGCGCTCCTGGTTGCCGGAGCGCACCTTGCGCACCTGCTCTTCCTAAACGCACGCACAAGCCACAACATTCACACGATGGCGTTGACGGGGAGTGGGGAGACAAAGCAGACTCGAAACGATTTAAAACGTGAAACTCCGAGACATATGCCTGAGATGCCTGAGGTAAGGTCGGTTTAGACAATTAGTCAATGGAATTCCATGATTGTCTCGAGTATCGATCAGGTTGTGACATAACTTAACATGACGTGTAGTGGAGGAAAGAATGTTAAAAAAAAGCGCGCTACCTCGGCACCTGGAGAAACTACTTCGATTTGGATGATTTTTTTTAATTCCAAAAACGTATTCTCCGTTTCAAAAACTAACATGTCTTGGCTTTGTACATCGTTTTGCTCTTGTTCAGAGTTTGATGACGAAGTTAGAGTCGGTAAAAGCATCAGAAGCAACTTCTGAATAGTTTGTTCTAAATGTTCAATGTAAAAAACTTAAGTTTACTTACGTTTAAACATGCCTTTATAACCTATCTAACGGCCGCCATTTTGGACTTTATAATAAAAAAATAGAATGACCGGTTTTTATTTATTTTAACAATCGTAGAAAATGAGTAGTTTTCCAAGTTCCGAGATACAAACCTATCAAACCACCAACTGTACACTTTAAAAATCCAGCATAAAAACTTAATTTTTTCATATAGCATTCAAATATAAATAATCTGCTTTGTCTCCTGATGATATAATGGAAGTGACGGTAAATAAATGATTGCTTCGGCGTCGAGCCTCCAAGCGGAGTCCTCTCAAATTCTCTTAGATAATTAATCGCAACGTGAAATCTGTGTCCGTAAAATTGCTCGGTACATTAACTCGATAATTTAATTGGGGCAGGAACGGCGCTGCGGAGAACTTCGATTAAGGATACGACGCCGGCAAAATTAGGTGTCAAAATTAGGCACACAGAAATTAGTGACTAAATCTAGGCATCGGGGGCCAAAAGGACGGATGTTTAATTTTTTACCAAAATCGCTTTTTGTAAAACATACTCAATGTTTTTATCCCCTTTTAGACCATCTAATTACTATATCGCTATCTCTTCTATAAACCAAGGTAGATTAACTTAAAAAGATTAAAGTGTAACTGGAAAACGAGTTGTGGCAAGAAGTGAAAAAAAAAATTTTTTGGTAAAAATTGGACATCTGACCTGTTGGCCCCGAAATCCAGATATTAGGAATGACAACATTGAAGGCACAATTCTAATTTATCCGTGGAAAGGCTTGACTACTCGATTCATATTGTAGTAGTGTTGTAGTGGTAGTTAAAAAATTACTGACAATTCCATTCTGGGTTAGAATCAGCCGGCTCAAAGGCTGCGTTTCCACCATTGGGCAACAATTCGCTCTCAAATTTAGCTCAACGAGAATTTGCACTGTCAATATTTATTCGCACTGAGTACCGTTGTCGTTGGAAACGCAACTCTTGAGCTGCGACAGGCAAAGGTATAACTGTGTACTTACATGTTCGCGCAGGCGCTCTAGCATCTTCTTGATGTTCTCGTCGCGCTGCGCAGCCGCCGTGTTCATCTTCTCTTCGATCGCCTTGTACACTTCGGCCGTCTGCTGCTCCAGGGTCAACCTGATACACCCAGACAATAACTGTTCAAATGGGTTGTTGATTTTCCAAACTCAGATCAAAGGATCTTCAAGGTATGGAAAAGATTGGTTGGGAAAAGTTTGTTTTTGTAACATTTAACTCATTAGCATTAACTCAGTTGCATTTTCGTCTTAAAAATCGACTATGAAGAGTTGTCTAAGATCTCCCAAGAAAACTTCCCTAATTTGCTTTGCCACTCGTTCCGACGCATCCAAAAGTTGACAGGAGACTATTACAGAAGAACTGTAAGAAAAGTGACCTTCAAATAATTGTAGAGGCAAGTGCTCTCCTGTGGACAGCTGTATCTGTTGACACTCTCTAAATCTTAGAGCTATACTCTCTCTCTCTCATCGTCCGAGCAATCCCCATGTTGCTCTATTCCCTGCCTTCAGGAGGTCTAAGAGAAAGCAGGGAGGAGAGAAGCATATCGCTTGCTACAGCGATGAGAGAGTACAGATTCAAGATTTATGGTGTCCAGAGGAAGAGCAATTGTCCCTATCGCTCACCGAGTCTTCTCGACTCCCTCCAAATGGTCCTTCAGCCGGGCTCGCAGCTCATTGATATAAGCCTCGCGTTTCTCCTCATGCGAGTCCATTTTGGCGTCGAGCGCCTCCTTGGTGCTGGAAATGAAGTTGTTGGTCTGTTCGCTGCGGAACTTCGACGCCTCCTCGATCTTAGCCATCTTCTGGGCGATGGCGGCCATTTTGCTGGCCTCCAGACTCTGTAATGGAGGTAGTACTGGATGACTAAACGGTTTCAGTAAAGCTTTCAAGGCAATTGGAAAAATTGGCAGTTTTCATTAAAGTTATCTAATAAGCCAATAATTAATAGATTCAGGCGTTACTTTGCGGAGGTCCATATCAACAAACTGGAACAAATTACCTTGCTACTCCGCGAAACCAGTGCCGGGCACTGGTTTCGCGGAGTAGCAAGGTAATTTGTTCCAGTTTGTTAATTAGCCAATAAGTCAATGATTCTGACCCAAATAAAGATTTTGATGAGATGAGATGAGACCACAACGATGATAGCTACGATCTGTCGTGAAGATAGATCGGCGTGGCGGCTAAATCCTTCGGATATTTTATAGTTGCAAACCGATCAGCTCAGAAAACGTAACGTTCATTGGATAGTCCTGTACTCGGAAGCCGGGTCGGTGGCACGGTGACAAGTGTACACGAACGCGGCTACCGAGTGGTCGACGGGGCGCCTTGATTCGTTCGACCGAGCGAATATGCCCCCGGCTACCGGATTTTATGCATATTTCGTGAAAAATACTCGGATTACAGCAGATTATTAGATTTCAGGCTTAGTCATAAATGTGTTAAAGCTAGATAGATGGTTCTTTGGGAGCACTGAACTTACACGTCTCCTTTCCTCGGCAGCCTTCAGCTTCTCCTGGATCTCCTCGACGGAGGGCGTCTTCTCAGGCGAGTCAGCGCGCCGCGGCACCGGTACGCCTACCGGCTCCGCGAGGATCACCTCGTACGCGAGCCCGCCCTTTGACATCTCCTGGCAGCGGATTTCGGTAGCTGTTGGGGAAACGCAGAAATGAGCAACGCTTTTGCGGATCAAGCAGATCTTCTATGAGTTGCTGGTGGATTTACAATCCACTAGGGTCCCGCCCCAGTATTACACGAGTACAATTTGCATGTCTTCCACCATAAAATCTCTAAATTACAGTGAAAACTGTATCGAAATACGTTGCATGGTTAAGAAGGAGTAGGCGGTAGAAATATGAGAACAGACAGGAACGGATAGAGACTTTGTTGTATACTATGTAAAAATAATAAATAAATAAATAAAATAAAATAAATATCTCGGGACAATTTACACCAATTGACCTAGTCCCAAACTAAGCAAAGCTTGTACTATGGATACTAGACAACGGATAAACATACATATATAGATAAATACATACTTAAATACAAATAACATCCATGACTCAGGTACAAACATTCATATTCGTCACACAAATATTTGCCCATACCAGGATTTGAACCCGGGACCTCTTGCACAGTAGGCAGACACATGTGCCACTGTGCCATACAGGTCGTCAAATATGTAGCGGTTCGTCTGAGCAGAAACAGACCTTGGAAGTGATAACTACTTAAGATAATTGTTTTGGGCACTTTGTAGGCCTCATAAGATTGCTGACTGTATTGAGATATTGTAAAGAGTCTGTGGCTGTGATTCAATTAATGCGCAAGCAAAACGTTGCGAAATTTTGTTGATATTAATTAAAATGCAAACAATAAGGATTTTATTATCTCTTTAGAGTGATTTAGAGTGCCAGATGCAGTAAATGCGTTTATTTGGCCTAACTTAACTCATATTTTAAAACTGCTTCACTTCAGCTTCAAACAGTTTCACTTTCTGGACATTTCTACCAGATCCCACGTTTGACGGGTTAACGTAATTCCACCGGCACAGCCACGCGGCCACAACAGAAACAAGCTCAAGAAAATTAAATTACCAGAGACTGCAACAAAGATGAATAAATAAGACGGGCGGGACAACTGGGGCAAAAACGTGAATTTTAAATTCCCCCTCCGGAGCATTGTGCAGAGATAATCTGCGTTAAAAACTGAAGTAGTAAATTAAATAAATAGTTGGAAGTTGGGAACGAATTAATGAAACGAATGGGTCTGGCTGCATTTAGTTATGGGCATGCAGCCAGCCAGGATTCTGTCAGTGTTTTATGGTTTTCACCATCGTAGAACTCTAAGCGTTATTTCGTGGAGAAATTTTGCAAAGTATTTTTTAGGATCCCGCTTGACGGTTTGTTTTGCAAAAGGAATTGTAGTGGTTTGTTGTCGTAGAATCGTACTGTAACACATGAAACCGTGATGATAGTATTAGGTCATCATATTCAGACTTAGGACATGGATTATAAAAATATACATACGATTAGAACGTGTTATTTAATTTTTGAAATATATGTGTATGTGCCTTATATTCTTGTTGCATTTGTTCCTCGGACTGTGTGGGGTGCAATCCGTTAAAATTGTAACACTGTTGCTAAGTATCGGCAAGAATGTAATTGTCTTGCTTTGTAAATGATGTATAAAAAAGGTGTTGGATCTCCATAATAAATAAATTAATAAATATAAATATAGCAGATTGAAAACTATGTCATGTTTATGTCAAGACCTAAACCAGCCCTTGGGTACTTGACACCTCAAACTAAATGGCGTGAAAGTGTAAAACTGTAGTAAATCCTAATTTTAAAATAATAAGGACCAAAAATAATTTTATAAATACTTATATTATAGGGGCTATAGCGATTCAAAGGTGCGAAACTTATTAAGAAAAAAGTTTCGGTTCTCTGTTTCAAATTATACTTATTATAACCTTTATCTACACACATATCATAAGTGCTCAATAACGCGTTCAAAACCATAGAAAATGACCAGCATTATTACAACCAATGTTATTATAAGAACTTTCATGTCCGTGGTAGTAGGTAAATCTGTTCTTTATTGGGTAGTATCTCTTAGTAGTCTGTGTTTATTGGTGATCACATTACCGATATCTCGTGACGTTATGAATTTAAATTTGGAACAGCTGTCAAAATTCAAGTTGGTCCCTATTCTAGTGTCCACAGATATTAAGGTGGATCGTTTCGTATGAGGCGTATTACAATAAATGCGTTTTTGTCTCACGTTCCATACATTTACTATTCAAAATAGTAGTGTGACGTTATAATGTCGGGCCGTTTTGTATGAAGTGTTTTCGCGTGGCATCGATTTTCAACTCGCGATAGATCATGATATAGTGATCGTAAAAAAAATTAAAAACAGAGGTTTTTTCATTAAAAAAAATATTTAAATTTTGATGACTGACAATAATTAGTCAACAAGCCAATTTTATTGCAAACAACTTTATCTTAAATAGCACAAAGAAATTATGCGTCAACTGATATAGGGTGTTGAATTGATAACCTTGGCTTGAAGTAAATAAACCCTGATGCACTTAACTGAGCAGCTAGACAAGGAATGATAAAAGCTACTTACTATCTTTCTTTATAATTTCGGAAACCAGTCTTTAGCATAGTTGTCCTTTTTTTATGAAATAGGAAGGCAAAGAAGCAAGTGGGTCACCTGATGGTAAGTGATCACCACCGCCTATAGACATCCGCAACACCAAAGAGATTGCTAATGCGTTTGTAACCCAGAGGGCTAAGATGGAATACCTCTTGTGCCAGTTACACCGGCTGTCTTGCTCTCCACGCCGGAACACAACAGTGCAAGCACTGCTGCTTACCGGCAGAATTAGCGAGCAAGATGGTGGTAGCGATCCGGACGGACCTTGCACAAGGTCCTACCACCCGCGAAAGTACTAGTCGAAAGTTTGATCAGGTGGAAGTTGATTTGACTACTTTGCTTCAAGCAAGTTATAAGATACGCAAGCGTTTAAAAACTTCTAAGCCCAAGATATTTCAAGAAACCTTTCGGTCTCTAGTTACTTTCCACTTTTCCAATTTTAGGTATCATGACATAAAATGAAATGGTAAAAAATTAGATATTATAGGGGACTTAAAAATTAGTAAAATAACATTTCTGCGTAATTTCTAATTTACACTTATCTCTTCAGCGGCCCTAACATGACAGCCCAGGTTTAGTTTAACCCCTCCCTGCGTTTCTGCCTAAATAGTGTCATAAGAAAGGGACGCAGATGGACATAAACTAAGCTTGGCCAGTCATGTTTGGGCCACAGCTGTCATGGTAGATAAATAGATAATAAGAACAATGTGAGAGAGGGCGAGTCACCGTCTGCCAAAATTACTTTCGATTAAGACGTTCAGTTACACCATTAAATGAAGTGTTATGGGCGGATGCTTGTTCCAGTGATGTTTGATATATTTTGCTGTGACAGACGGACAGACACAGAAGCGAGATAATTGAGTTCCTTTTCATGCGACTGTCCCAATGACCGCCAAAGAGGAGGGTTGTTCCAATTTTGGTTCATTACCTAAAAAGAAGCTTAAAAGGGAAAGCTGTATTTTCTCCATTTGGATTTTGGATTTACAAGTATGTTTTTTTCACAATCTACATATTTTTATCGAAGGGATGTCTGTATGTTTCGTTCTTTTGAAAAACCTTTTTCTATCCGTACAATCTAAATATAGAAACATGCGTCATAGGAAATCATTACTCTACAACCAAAATTCAGGGGGGAAGACTAAGAACGAACTTATGGAAAAAAAATCAGTCTTGCTTCTAGCGTTGTGGACAGCTTGCAGCAGTATTTCTACTTAAGTGAGAAATACTCTACTGGTCAACCTTAGGGAAATACGGTTAGTTTACTTTCTTTAAATAGTTAAGGGACGTTGTGCTTGTGTTTCTGAAGCTATAACACTAATTAAGGACACAAACCGAGAGACTATAGTGTTTTGTATACGATACGTATTCCTGCTTTGAAACAAGGATCGGTTTATCTCTGATTTTTCATACTGTGAAATGAAATACGTTACCAAAATAGTTATTTTTTTATCCCATTTGTTTGGCATCGACAAAACTCTTTCATTTTATCCTCGCAGCTTTTCGATGATTTTCAGATACCCTTCTTAAGATGTCGAATTAGAAATGTTGGCGGCATAATCGATGGGCGGCAGGGATCTTTACTTTCCTCAATAACAACAAAACAGATTAGATTATCTGGATTCATTTAAATTTTGTACATACATAAATATAATTACTATTACTAACAAAATTTACTTAAATGAATGTTATCTATCATGAAATAAATAAATTGAAATTGAAATTAGCAACCAATGCAGTAACGTAGATTTTTATTTACTTTTCATTACGTGTTTGATTAATTGAAGAACATCAGATATTCACCAAGCTTCTCTACACTGGCCAGTGGCAACCTACATGAGCAGCCATTAGAAATTACTTTAAAATACACTGCTATTTCAATAAGATATTAAGGCCAAATCGTTATACTTATCGGAAAAGAAAAGAGAAAAAAATGTAGTACTTTTTTCCAACAAACGAACCATGATCTAAATCGAACGGAAGGTCGTAAGCATAACATTAAAGTTACCTATTTCTAACGGATCCGGGGTAGGGCTTTTACAGCTCCCTGGGCAACAGAGGAGTCTTAACGCCCGCGTTACTTTTAAATGTGGGTAGGAATGACTATATGTAAAATGGTTATGGGCTCTCAGACCGTAAGTTCCGCTTGAGCGAACGTGTCCGGTCCGGGTGTTCCTTTAGAATACTTTATACGTGAAAGCCAATTGCTTTTTCTATCGGATTACTGGTACAACAGCGTACAGTCAGAGTAAAATTCTTTAAGCAAAACAAGACTAATCTTAGTCTCGTTCAGCTTCAGCTGTAGCAGCTCTCGTCTCTCAGCCAGAACATAAGTCTAACACACTTTTCAAAAGGCCTTAACTCCTAACAAAATCTAAAAGAACACCCCACCATTTATTGTGTTTCTGCTTCATCAATTTGAATAAAGACCCAAGATCTGTTGTAAAGTATGTTTTATCGCCTCGAACCAGAATCTGAAAAAAATCCGCCGGCAACACTTCAAAATTTAAACGTCCTTTTATCCCCCACTTAATTAAGCCTCCGACATAATTTAAGGGTGGTAATTTTAAAAGCCGGGAGAGTTTTCCCGTCGCGTAAATTACCGCTATCCTCAAGGTCGACTGTCGTCTCGAAGCCGTTACTTATTGTCTTCAACTCCGAAGTTAGGGGGTATTACGTGGGCTTTGTAAGAAATGTAAGAATGTCGTGGGACTGTTGCGGCTTGTATTAGCTTGCATTAGTTGTTTGAACATCGAACGGATAGTACCTACTAGGGTTTCTTTAAATCCCTTTGACTCTTTGACGGTTTAGGTTTTATGTTCTTCAAGTATTATCTTATAGCTTTTGCCCGCGACTTCATCCGCGTAGACTTGTTTAATTGAAACGTGCAATCTCCAATATTTCCTGGACAAATTAATGACAATTAGTTACTTTGCTGCTCATGAGGTTGCGGCGACGTATAACTAACTCACTTATCGCTATCCCGTGAGAACTATGCATTTTTACGGGATAAAAAGTATCCTATGTGTTAATTCAGGTTATAAACTATATGTGTGCCAAATTTCATCCAAATCTATTCAGTTGTTTTTGCGTGATTGAGTAACAAACATCCGTACATACAAACTTTCACATCTACACTAATATTATAAAGAGGAAAGATTTGTACCTATTTTTGTATGTTTGTATGTTTGTAATGAATAGGCTCAAAAACTACTGGGCCAATTTAAAAAATTCTTTCACTAATAGAATGCTACATTCTTCCAATTTGACATAGGCTACATTTCATTTTGAAAAAAATTAGGGATCCTTGGTAAAATTTGAACAATGTAACCGAAGGTGTAGAAAAATGAGTCTTAAAATTGATTGTACCGGTGCGA
Organism: Ditula angustiorana; assembly: GCA_963691745.1. NCBI lineage: Eukaryota > Metazoa > Arthropoda > Insecta > Lepidoptera > Tortricidae > Ditula > Ditula angustiorana. Next base: position 1,857,976 of record OY829473.1, read on the forward strand.
AGCCGGGGTGGGTCGCTAGTTTATAATATTATAGTAGGGTAGTAGGATCACAGTAGGTATAACGTACTCGTACATACCTAGTAATTAAATCTTAACATGGTATAAAATAAAGTTGCCATCCGCCTCTGCCTGTTCTTATATCTTCAGTCGCATATACTCTTTCTAAACCACGCAACGGATTTTGATACGGTTTTCAATTTCAATTAGTGGTTTTAATGTTGATTACATGCTAATTGAACCCTTGGTCAGCAGGAGCGAGTCACTACTGTCTTTGGTAATTTTATTTGTATTTCTATCATCAATTAGTTTAACAGCCTGTCATATATTTTTTCGACCGTTTATTCCAGCACCACTTGGTTTATACCAAATCACCTTTATTAATACTACGCCAAGATGCTCATGATTGCATCTTACCTTTCATCAAATCAATCTCTTAGGCCTTCCCCACTTTTCCTACAACAACTTTCTCACGAGTGTAATAAAATTAAAACATATTTCATATGTTAAAATAACTGACTCAAAAATTGCGTCTTGTTCGCCTCCTACTCTTAATATTTTAATGTAATCTTGGGATACATTCGTGTGCAATCCCCTTTAGTCCGAGGGAGGAGCCCCTCTCGCGAATGACTCATAGGGACATTTCCCATCTCGCCCATACTGAATTCTAACTAAGTAGAACACATAAAAGAAAGCAATATTATTATGGAATACGCAAAACGACGCGTCGTCAACATACCGCTCACTTCCCATTTCAGTTTCATACGAACACAATGTAAGGGAATAGGTAAACCTTAACCCGCTGTTGACGCATCGCAAACGATTCAAAGCCAAGGGCGTATCGAAAACTCGTTTCCTTTTGTATCAACAATGAGGGGTTCCGTGAATATGTCGCTTCAGGGAAGTCGAGAAAATGTGGCTGGGTTATGGAAATAAGTAAATAACAAATTATTAAAGTTAGGCTTAGATTAGGCACAGACAGCGTCAAATATAACGGAGCGAGTAAAGTGCTCAAAATATCTGATCTCGACTCTATTGTACATTAGGGCGTGTTCATATATTTTTGAACACCCTGCCTGCTCCAGTATATTTGAAGCTGAGTACAAACACCCACTAACCTGTTATTACTCTTATTACCAGTTTATAAATTTGGTATTACAGACAATCAAAAAATGAAAATGAAAAAAAATATTCCTGCAAGTAGGCTACATAGGTTCTTTTATATGTCCCGATTCTACCAGCGCTTCGGAAAATGGAAGATTCTGTCGAGAAGAAGCGCCGTAAGAAACTCAGCAGCTCATCCTTTTGAAAATAACTTACCTATCTTGTTTTACTTTCTCTAGACTTCTCATATGACACGTTGGAAAACAATATCGATTTTTGCCATAATCTGATTGCTTTGAGCAGTATTAAGTTATTTATTCAGCCTTTTAGCTTCAGGTTGTAATGCACCAACACTTACTTATAAATTTGACCTTCTTTGGTTGCTTAGTCCTTGGTTTGCCCACTGGTTTCTTGACCGGTGCTGAACGCCGGTGTGCTGCAGAAGAACAGAAGTGACAGAACGTTAGCGGAGCCGAGGTCCGCGTCGCCGTCGTACATGTCATATCGCAGACAAAGCCCTTGTACACGTTTAACAGACAATACTAGCTGTCATATAAAACAACGGAATAATTCGTACTACGCAAATCGATGGATTGTAGATTTACCAACGACAGCATAACTCTCTACGGCAATGCACCAGTAGGTACCACAGGATTTCAAGAAACAATTCTCATTCGCAATTCTTCTTCATTAAGAGAGTCTAAGGTAGAAACCGTCGGTGAAAAGGCCGCAGTTTATTTCAATCAGGCGAAAGCAACTAATATTCATTAAGATAAACGACCTAGACCTTTAATGACCAACAACTGAACAGCTTCATATTTTACCGGGCGACAATCGAAAAGCGATTACAGCGAGCAGTTTGGGCCTGATGTTTATTTAAAGAGCACTCGGACCTCAATGAATCGATTGTAATCGATGCTCGCGTGACTACCTGAAACGATGAAATATCGATTTTGTTCATTTTGAGCTATTTGGTGAAGGTTGTTTTTGTTCATGCGCCGCGCGCTGACGCATTCAGGAATATCGGTAGCTTTGTTTTCTTTGCTGAAGAAAATTTAAGAACAATGAAGGTATTGGTTGAGACACATATATAGATAGATAAGTATGACGCTATTTTGGTGAATCGTTAATCATGCGTCAGCTCAGCTTTATAACTGTTTGACTTACTTATCCCTGACTCACAACCAGACAATAAACATCGTATCGTTGGTTATTTTTGGGACATAAGTAGGGACAGATCAAAATCTATCGATATCAATGTCGATTGCAAACTACATTTCTAATGTCAAATCGATAATGTGAATAACGTAGTGATTGTTATTACTTTAGGCTCTATACTGACATGTATAGTATTTTATTATGTGCTGCACTTACTAAATTACAACAAATTTCGATGCATGGCATTTAATTGGAGATAAATCAATTATTCAGCGTGGCTGTATTTGTCATTTGGACAGGACACGCTTTTCCTACATTTGCGGTATTCAATATTCAGATTAATTATTTTTATAGTGTCGTATTCGTTACGTTTGTGTCAAACTTAATTTGCGAAAACGATAAGTTTCGCTGTTCGTAATTTACTGACTAAACATCGATATCGATACATTGGTAGATTATCGAATTTGCACGTCTCATTGACTGCAAAACGTAGCGATGACACGATGTCTGCTCAAAACATATCAGGTCACGAATTCCTCTTATGCGAGAGGAGATAAGAAACCTTGCCATCACCCCGTCGGTCGCAGTGGTCAAATGGTCCAACTTTGGGGTAAAACCGAAACAGCATGCGGAAACAACTTGCAACCTCTCCCCATTCAAAGTTAGTGAACGTATGTGACTCCCAAAATTTACTACGAAAATAAATCGTCATTTAGGCAGTTCGGGATTCGCCTCGCCAAGGAAGGCAATAGTTGCGAGGTAATAAGGCAGGCGACAGAAGATGGAGGCTAGTACGTGCGAGGAATGGCGAGGAGGGGTTCCGGATAATCCTTCACGGCGGCTAAGCCCCGGTTTACACGGCAGACTATGCGGAGACGGTGCTCAAGACTGGAGAAAGTGTTACGATTACATTACAACTTACAAGTATACAAGTAACGCCAGAATTTAATAAGATTCTGATAAATACGACCATCTGTTACGACCAAACTTTTATAGTAAGAGTTAGTTTCTGCTCTTACAAGCAGGACTTTAAAAAGAGCGTCTAATTCATGATAAGACATCTCGTGACCATGACCGTTGTAATTTGGTCAAAATGTCGTGTCTTTAAAAAAGGTTTTTAAATAAAAAAATATTTTGGCATTTACACAATTGTCCTAGTCTCAAATTAAACTACTAAAGTTGCTTGTGTTATGGGCACTGTACATACTTAAATACGTTCATGACTCGAGTAAAACATTCATATTTACCATAAAAATGTTTGCCCTATACCTATTCAAACATTTGCAAATTAATTAAAATAACGAAAGTTTTAAATGTTATACAAATTATGTAAGTTTTTGACTTCGGTTTTCAGCTACGAACCCACGCGACGCAGTCCCAAACAAAAAATTGTCTCGACTTTACGAATCTTCATGTGCGAAAGTACATAATCGTAAAGTTCTCTTAGTGTGTACTAAAACGAATCCAGACAACCGTAAAACCAAATATTACGGCAAGATGGAGTTTAACCAGTCTGCAAAGCAGCGAGCCGATGCAGACTGCAGATAAAAGATGCCGCAAGCACGAGACAAAATAATCTTCGTTATTAATACCATATTCCTGCATCCAAACAATCCAACCAAATAGAAACATGCAAAGGGCTCGATGCAAAAAGAAGAAGCATTCAATCATAAACAGAATCAAATCGGAACCCCGAAAGCAATTAAAAGCAATCATAACGTTAAAGAGCGCAAAAAACCTTGTGTAAATCGAATATAAATGTTTGAAATGGCAGTTAAGGCTGAAAGGGCAGACCCCTCGGCGCCGCACGATACGACATGTAAACTGATAAAATATTAAAAGCCGGCTTTAAACTCGCGAGGGGAGAGAGTAAATTTACAGCCCTTAGGAATACAAAACGCGACTGTGAAAGAGTTTACAGGAGTTCCGGAAGCCCATGGACAGAAATTTGAATTTGGAAGAGAAATTAGAAAACAAAGTAGACCAACCCTAACCGATTAAGCCGTCTTCAATGAGGAGTAATAGACAGACGTCAACATTCTTATAGATTTTACAAGGCTAGTCAGATTGGAAGTAAATACATCGGTTATAGGTCCCAAACGTGATATTTGACGGCATATTAAATGACTGCATTGATATAATTTTTAAAACTTTAAGCTTGTTAATTCGATACTAATATTACTAACTGTATCGGTGATATCAGAAATTCAATTATAGCAGTGCAGCAGTCACTTAATTACTTAGTATATTATAGGTATGAAATTTGATTGCTTGTTGACAACATATTTTTGGAGTCAAAGTTTTATACTGTTTTCTAGCTCGTACTCGGCGTCAAAGATAAATGTGGCTACAGAAAGCGTAGAGACCATAGACACGTTGGAAGACTTTACGAGCCGGCCTCATTAGTGTGATGGAATGGAACGTGGTTGAAGTTTTAAATTAAAAGTGCTCGTCGCTACGTGCTTGTCAGATGCAATATCACTCTTAGTCTTGTCAAGTAGATAGATGTGCAAAATATTTCGTTTGGGGAAAAGAAATTTCAGCAGAGACAGGGATGAAACAAATCACAAAAACAATGGAAAGATAAAATTTTAAAAAGACACGTGCCTGAAAGCCAATTTACTCGAGGTATATGACGATTCATACATTTTTTAACCCAAAGATAGGACTAGGACGCGCAGCAAGATTAAGGCCTACGATATGTCATAAGCCAAATTCGTGGAATTAGATATGCCTACTTAGACGAAATAGAAACCTAATAATACGATAAGAAGTTTTGAACCAAGTACAAAAAAGAACCTATAGCTAACTCGGCACCTGTGCCTGCTGATGATTAGCCTCAAAATTAAAAGGCATCGCTGCACTTCGTAAGTTTGTTTCAACGTAGCGAAATAACAAGTTTAGTATAGCGAAACGACTCGCGACACGCGAACTTGGATCAGACCCGCAATGCATCATCATGTTAATGTACGGTTCCGATTTTTCGAACGAGCACGATGAAAATAACCCTTTGCAAACCCTAGTGTTCATTAATAAAGTATTCCTGTATTTGAAAATGAAGTAATCAGATTCGTCAGAAAACACTGAAATGCTCGACGAAAATAATCTAATAACTACAACAGTGTAAGCTACGTAAAACGTTATCATTTAACGGATTTAAATTCGTCTAAAATACTTTTATTATACAAATAAGTAGCATAATAAATTTCTGAAATTGACAAATGTCATTGGGTAGAAATTTATTATTCAGCACCCCGTAAGAGTGTTGCGGAAGAGGCGGTATTCAAATGGGTTGTCACGGTCCCGCTCCTGTTGCTCCCCATGGATCAAAGGGGTCCTAAACTTGTTGAGTTAATTAAACTTGACTGTTAATCGCACCCTAAACAATTATGTAATCGCTATCCCCTATGCCTCTTCACAAATTGCCTGTTGACATACCCTCCGAGTGCCTTGACGAGCGTTTGATGTCATCAGATCTGAATAATGTGCGAGTTTTGGTGTGATACATACAGTTTGGGGTTTGGATTAGTTAATAAAAGCAATTACGATACATAATGCAGGTTTCAGTTAGAAAAATGGTTGAGAAATATACTGGTCATGATTTTAACATGATGTCGGAAAGAAATGCAGTGATTTCAAGAGGTAAGCTCCTGGTAAAACCTAATGAATTCAATTATGTGGAATCTACTGAAGTCACGATAATGTAAATGTAGTAGGATTTAATATCAGACAGCATTGCGTGCAATCGTGAAGACCTGTGTTCTGAAGGGGATGGTTTATCTTATAAAGACAACATAATAGAAGAAAAAAAGCAATCGAGGAAATTACAAAAATTTAAAATATAATCAAAAGAACCTATTTATATATTATCATACGTACAATAAAATGAACCCAATTAAGAAAATCTATACCTATGACGACTGTTTCAAGCCTTGCGACAAGTGGTATCGACTGATTACGTTAGTTTACGCCGGCATTGCGTGCCAAAGCACGATCAGCCTGCATTATGTAAGAACCCTTCCAAAACGTGCCTCGTCCAAACGACGCAAAGGAAAATAAAATTTCATGACGTCGAATTGAATTTTGAAGGGCCGAATAAAACAGAAGTTGTATCAGTCGTAAATTTTACAGCAGATACTGACGAATCCAATCAAATTGAATGTATTCGTTTTTAGAATGTCACTTGACCAATCAAAATACAGAAAGGAAACAGAACATTTTGAAAAGAGATTAAATCTCAAATCATAGAGCCTGCGTAATGATGTGTGTATAGGTATCCACAAAATGGTGGCCAGATGTAGTGGTACTTCGTTCAAAATGGTGGACGATATAAAGTTTATGTTAAATCAATAGGTCTAGCCTCCAGCCGCTCAACGCTACCGACACGAACGAACCAGTATGTATTTTTGCGAGTGGAAATAAATCTGCACTAGCGACAACTTTTACGAAAGAATATACGCTGCGATCCAATGTTATCCAGAATAACTTCATACAATTAAGTTAGATTAACTTTTAAAAGCACCAAAGAAGAAATAAGACACCAAATTTGATGACGACCCCGCCGGAAAAGTTTGTAAAACTTCGCTGTTCATCAACAAAGTTCTTACATAACACCAACAGATTATGACGGGGTGTTTGCAGCTTTGAGCAAATTAATTGGTCTAGGTCCCATTAGGGGGGCATACACCCCACTTTAGTTCCCTGCATCATTCCCTTTTGCAGGTGTCTGAGTAGACGTGGAGTAGGCCACGTGCTTGGTGTCAAGTGGATTTATGTAACCGATACCGGCACCCTCGCCGGCCGGCGTTTTTTGACGTAAGCGCTTTTCAGTTAGTTCTTGTCACGTAGTTCAATGTCACGGAAGGAAATCAAGGAAAAGACTTCTTTCAACTTTAAAACTATACTTTGCTAAATATTCTGGCATAGCTTAAGAACTAGCATAAAATTTAACTTCTTGGTGTAAATCACCATTTAAAATTATCAAAAATAGGTTTATGTTCGATCCAACCAAACGTCCAGAAAGTAGAAGTTCCATACCCATTACATGCTGAAGATAAACACTCATAATTCTCTATCAACAGAAACAGACAGAAGCACGAACTATTCCCTGACAAAAACTAAAGAACTGGAAGAAATATCAAGATTTTTGATTATGGCAGCAGCACAATCAACAAATGGGCGTTTGTCTTCGATATGACAGTGGACGGCGTCACCGGCTCCGATAAACATCAACCAGAAGTGACCAGCGTCCGGCGGAAGGTCTCTCCCAACCTGCAGGTAGAACCGGTGCTCTGCACGAGTGACAGAAGCACTGCAGCACCGAGTCCCGAACGAGTCCTATCAGCATGGTGAAGGATTCGAATTGTCTAACTAACGTAACAGAGTCGCGGCGCGGCGCGGGCGGACTGCGCGACTCTCGCCCGGAAACTGAGTCGCGGCAGGGGGGAGGGAGTCGGTCGATAGCCGCACCCCGCGCCCCGCCACCCCGCCCTGCGGACCCACCCCGCGACACCCCGTACGCGCTGCCGCCCCTAACCTAACTTGATAACCCGCACAAGAAAATAAGCCTACCAAATGGAAAAATAATGTCACCCACGACATCTATTACGTTGTGTCGCGTTCCCCTGAAATGATGCCGCGAAGGACCAACCCTTGTGTACCTTTTTCTTTTATGGATATGGAGGTATTAATGTGGCGGCCTGGCTCACTAAATAGAACGTTTCCTCAGGACTGCCAAGAACCACAGATAACCTTCGGAACGGGAAAATGAAGTTCCAGTACAGATTGACAAATTCGATCTCGATTCGCACCTAGCAACTACAGGGGCCTAAGGTCGGGGAAGACAAACTAATTTAAGAGCCGCCCAGACTCGTGCGGGTCTCGACGGGCTTCTCGCTCATAAACAGCGAGCTGTCGGAGGGAGGCTCGGGGGGTGCCATGCGGAGGTTCCGCCGCCGTCTCGGCGCCGCCACCCGCAGCCAATTAACAGCCAGCAAGCCACGCTGAGTTTGTTTCGCCACTCGAATTGCTTCCGATTGATTTCCGGTACTCGAAACCATTCATCAACGGATTCACTAACTCCCTCTCAGTTATCCATATCGCTTAAATTTTCGTATCGATTATACGCTATCGGGAGATCACGATCGGATTTTCATGGGGTCGCATCTCGCATCGCATAATTGGTTCGTCGGCTTATGACTTTCACAGTTTTCCGGTGAATTATTTTAATGTAAACAGTTTTTCGACTGACTGCAGTGGTGATGGTAAAGTAACCTCGTGCACCGGTAACACCGGCGGTGGTGCGGCGGATCGATGCGGGCAACAACCCCAAGACCGCGTCCCCCTGCGGTAATAACTGGGAATTCCAGCACCGAGCCTCAGTCAGACGATGCATACACGCGGTACCGCGGGAATACCGCTCCAGGCGTCCGCCTGACTGACTGCCTGTTGTAATAGTAATTAAGAAACTTGCAAATTAATTAATTTAGCGTAATAATTCGCACACATATTTCCAAAATATCATGGTTCATAACTCGATATACTGAAATTGAAGTCCAAAAGTTTCGAAGTCAAAAGTAAAAAAAAATTATCTGATTACGATAAATCTAGCTTTTAGCAAAAAAAAATGCTTATGAAACCTCTGCTGTACATATTACGTCAACCATTGAGGTTCCTCTTCTTTCGGTGAACCCCTCGAATATAGTCCTGAGATTGTATCAAGGCAGTGATAAATTAGTTTCCTCAATAAAAGTTTATCCATGTAGTACCCGAGGGATAAATAGGGTGACTAACAGAAACGATAAACTTTCTGAAAGCAATGCCAAGTAAATAATAACAAAACTTTTAAAAATAAGACACAAAAGCAAAGCCTTAAAATATAAACAATCCAATTTCAAAGAACATAAACTTGCAGACATTGAAAGTAATTAAGTCGCCAATTTTAAATCTCCGAGTGGCGCCCAATGTGGGGCTGACGTTGATTATTCCATCTTAGCCTATTATAATACTAGCGGTCATAATATATAGCTTTGTTCTCCCAAAGAGCGGCAACAAGTTGAGTCACGTGCCGGCTGGATTTGGCTAAGAATATAATTTGGAGGCGGCGGCGCGCGTCCGCCTGCGACGGTACCCGTATCGATTTTACTTCGTTTTAGGCTTTGTTTAAACATCGCATCGCGACGTTATGACAGACACAGCCTAAAATAATGCCGTTCACTGTCATGATGTACCGGCTAATTCAATCTTGAATTTGATGAACGACACTTCGCTAGGATTACTTCTAGAGATGATACAACAACACATGTACCTGAAGTAAAGCACGAAAATACGTGAGTTAAATAACTTGGCGATATATTGTGTACTGCGGAACGAGATACTTTGAAGAATATTAAGTACGAAACACGGCGTCGCGTGCTCATCGGGTTGATGATAATATACCTTTTGTTATGTATTGAAAATATGAGATGCGTTATGCATAAAAAATGAGGAGTCATTGCTTAGGTAAAATTCGTATTAGCTCGATTTCAATTTATTAAAATCTGTAATAATTAAGGCCTGGTCACGGGATCATTCTAATTTTAATGAACATCACGTTCAGTCGTAAGTAATCAGAGTTCGAAGGATACGCCATTAATATTGACGAGGGACTTCAAAATCATTAGGGATTTGACGAACCTGTTTTTCAAATCTTTGATGCTTAGTTTTCAAAATGAGAAAACGCAGAAATAAAATGAAGATTCGGAAAGCTGTTAACTTATGTAGTATCAACATGCGATACTGGTAATCGAATATTAAACTGGGGAGACATCTAATAGCGCTAACCGGTAATAGATTTTCCGGGATTAGCAAGGTTATCGTAGAAAATTGACGACGGCTTTCTCTTAGAAAAGGGATGGCACATAACGTAAAACATTTAGCCGAATCGTTTAGCAATTCAAATCGGGGATTTCAATGAGCAAGTTAATAGAGTCGACAAATTTTCTATCCCTCCAGAAGCTGGTTGTAACGCGATCGCTTATCTCATTCATATTAAAAAGAAATCCATAATAAGAGGTATCCGCCCTCGCATTCAGCAGAACATCAATTTGATATGACTTTCAATATCAAGTGGGGTCGGTCCTGAGGGGTGATATCTGCTATATTATAATGATCCTCCCTTTGTATTGCCGACGTCTTTATTGCGGTTGTTTGTTTTGGCCTATTTGATTCAATCTCTGAGGGCGTCCCAATCCTAATAAGATTTCACGCAAATATAAACAACTGTTAACGTTCAAATAAAATTTGATACCACTAATCTATAACCTGCCTATGTATGTGCGAAGACTCCTTAAACGAGCTTAAATACTATATCGTAACTTTTACCGTCAAATCAGCTTTCTAGTACCAATTGCAACTAATTACCGTAATCATATCTAGGCAAACCTTAACAGGGGTTTAGGATACTCATGATATTTCACCGCAAGGCAAGAACATCTGTTTTAAAGGCACACAGTAAAACGGACTTAGCATAGCGTCATAAAAGACTCCGGACACGAGCGCTGTCGGCGAAGGCCGTAAAGAGAATAACACGCAACGGGTCGATGAAGGCCAGACTTCGGCTGAAGTTTTAGGCCTTTTAAGAGGATTTAACCAATGTTAAATGTTAGGAACAATAACGGTTGAGATTTAATTACACTTTCGTAAGAGCTAAGACTTAAGATAACGTTTAAGACGGCTGTATAAACTTTTGTGTTTATCAAGCCGCAGGAAAAGTAACTTTATCACACGAGAGCAGAAATGTCGTCAATTTAATAATTGGAAAGATAATCTTCATAAAGTATTATAATAATCATATCCCGCAAATCAGCGGACAATGCTTGTGGAAACAATTAAATTGAAATGGGATACTAATTAGTTTTGACTGCTTTCGACAAACGTTTTTCTAATTTAAAACGTTCGTTCCAAATTCATAGTGACACACTGGAGACACAGACACTAGAGACACACTGTCCCTGTACCCTGGCTTGCTACTAAGTTGAGTGAGAGATCCGAAGACTCACCAGGAGAGGGATTTCAAGGGTGACAGAGGATAGGCGACCCTCTTGGAATTGCTGTGGGTCCCATAGCCGGCCAGCACTTCAAGTTACCAAACCAGCATGCTCGTTTAAAAAAGACATCTGCGTAATATCCCATTAACTCAAGAACGAATCAAGAATAATCTAAACAGGATACTGTTACAGTCAAAGACCGCGACGCAGGTCAAACGTTGAAACCCGAGACGCCCTCGCAGTGAATTGCGGACTGTCAATATGATTAACTGCCTTGGGAGGTGCTTTGCGCACTTTACTAGAACTGGGTTATCGGAATAATAAGATGGCAGAAAAAACCATTACTTTTGCCTTACATTTGTAAAAACATCAAGCGAATTCTTTTAGAGATTCACATCATTAACTAAATTGATCGAGCTTGGCAAGTAGAGTGCCGGTTAAGCCTTTGCTTGCAACATTTGAACCTTACGAAAATCATTCTATCATTATATACGCCTTGATTGATATCTTCACTTAAGGACGCATTTATAAGACCGCTATTAAAGACAAGTTGTTAGCGACATCTCAAGTCAAACGTCGCGACATTTACAACAATATTCATTAGTGTTCGTGCGAGTGCTTAACATCTCGTTCTGACACGGTCTACCCACTTAATAACACGATTCTAAATGTTGTTATGTAACAAAACAACCCTTACGAGAACTGTTTCGACGCAATGCCTGGTTGGACGGAAAAGTTCGAACCCGGAGCACAATATTGCGGTTGTAATTTGTCGGCGTCCATAGTTCGATTTCCTCCCTATGCATTATAAAGCTTAATAACAGCAAATATTACGGTAGTCAGTGACTCACATCAGGCCATCGCTATCGGACAAACCATATCGCCTTGTTTTCTTTGTTCATAATCAGAAGTGGGATTACAATAAACACGTCCTGGGACTGTCCTGCTGCTTTGATTACCCTTTTGGGGTAAAAGGGGAAACGTGTCAGAGATGAAAGACGGTAAAGGGGTGATGCAATCACGCCATTTTACCGTCTTTGTATTTATTTACATTCGGAGATTATACAATTACCAATTAATATTATACAATTTGATCGTGGAGACGTTTTACACCTCTGCGAAGCATAGATTTAGCTGATTTATTAGTATTAACCCTCAGAGACTTTGCATATCTATATTATTTAGATTAAGTCTTTATTCTTAGTTAGGGGACCATATACATCCCTATGACATTTCTTTGACCTGGTGACCCTATACATCACCTGGTATCAATGTTAACTAGTACCAGTTAGTTCCAATCAAATCAATTTATTTTGCTAGAATTCTTTCACACTCTTTATTTAACATGTAACTCATTTTCGCCCGAAAATGCTTCAAAAATATGCATTGGATGAAATGAAAAGTACAGTTTCAAACAGCTAGGTATTGTTTCAGACAAGTTAAATCAATACCCTGCTTCTCGGAACTGCGTTAGTCACCCTGTCACCCTAGAGTGCAGTGCGACAGAGCCAGTAAATGTATATGTCATTAATTAATGTACGACATACAACTGTAAAGGGGTAAGGTTGCAGGTAATTTCAAAAATGGTTTAATCAATATATGAACAGGTACAGTCAAGGAATTTAATTCCCTACCCATTTCGTTGAAATGGCGTCTGACATTTGCAATGCATTAAGGTCGATATGTTAAACTAACGTCTTGCTCTATAGCTCTTATGGTGACAGTTTGCTATATGCTATTGAACCTTAGGTGGGTTGGAAATTTAATTCCTTGACTGTACTTAAGTTACTTGTAAGCCTTATTTTACCAAGCCGACAAGTGACATGTGACAACGACAATTCGAGATACAATGGCTGACTTGAAGAGTTTTTGTATTGCCGGATTTACTAGTGGAAACCTAATGTACTCTGAATTGTCATTGTCATCTGACATATGTTAGTTTGGTGAAATAGAGGCCTTGCTGGAATAATCAACGTATGTTACTTTAGCTATACCGTTTGTATACTAGCCCTTTCCTGCGACTTCGTCCGCGTCGATTATAAGCTACAAACGAACATTTACCCCCGTACACGTCTACATACTTATAAAGGTTCCAAATTTCATGTTTCAATATTCAACAATTTAGGCAGTGCGTTGTTTATTTGTCTGTTAGTCAGTTTGTAACGGAACTCTTTTAAATGTATATATCGATATATTTTAAATGAGAGCATCACTTAAGAATACATGCCCCATTTATTCATAAAGTTTACAAACCTCTTTTAACTAAAGTAGGTTAAGTGAGTGTTTACAAAAAACGGTTAAAGGCCTAACTTATGATTTCTCACTTGCATCTATCAGACGAGACTATTATATAGTAACTTAATACTAAGATAGGACACATCCTGTGGGGTGCCCGGCAGTTACTGGTTTGGACGAGAGACACAGACTTCCGTTTTGAATCCTGTACTGTAATACTGGACTAGCTTGATGCATAATGCAAACCTAGGTTTCGCATTAAACAGCAAAGCGGCATAGGGCTGTTTTTACAGATTATTTTAGTTCAAAGTACCCATGCACGTTAGCGTATGTTGATGATTTTGCTATCCCTGTCCTAACCCTGCAATATTAAAGATTCAAAACCAAATGGTGGGAAAAGTGCAGTTTTACCCGAATGCCGCCAAAAAGAAGAGTGATGATAAGTAAAATGATTATAACATACTGCAGTCCGAGTTGTCGGAGATAAACCAATTGAAGGGTGACGTGTCTAGTCACAAGACACACGGAAAATAGTTTACAATAAATTTACAAGGTAAATAATGATGTTTTCTTTAAAAAAAGGGATATTAATCTCAAAATGCAGTTCATTGCGCATTGAAACTACCCGTTCCATTTTTGGCTCAGTCTAAAATGACTCTGTCACAAACGATCATCTGAAAGCTGACAATGTTTTTGGCACGAATAGAACATAATTATTCGCCGTAGTAAGTGTAATATAGTTAGTGTGGCTGCTGTGTAAAAAGTATCTTTCCAGCTGTACACAAATAAACGAGGGTTTTAGCGATACGTTCCTTGTCCACAGGGACACATATAAAAAAGCGCTTCTCTTTCTGGATAAGAGATAGCTCCCGTAAAATGGTGCGAAATCGTATGGTTACTTAGAAACTAGATTTGGAAGAATATTCTGTATAAAAGCGATTGAAAATATAACAAAATATGTTGCAAGCAGGTCTGTCTAATCCTACCAGCGCTTCGGAAAATAGAAGATTGTGCTTAGAAGTCTTTACCAAACTGCCATCAGAAAGGGGGTCATGTTTTTACTGTCTATTTCAAACAAAATTGCTGAAAATATGTCCACAGTAAGCAGATAGGTACTTCACAGTTAGTAACATTTCAATATAATGTATTCCAAAACAAGTTTCTCGGAATCGTTCAAACAGACGATTAGTGGTCGTTAGTTACAAGTGAATCACTTTGCAAACAGGAGATTATTTGAATTCACGAGTTCGTTTCACGTAATGACGGCTTTTAAAAATTTTTTCAACATTAGGTCATAGAAAATGATTTTAAGAAACGCTGACATACTCAGATGTCACACAAGGGCACGAAACCCCAATGTTTAAGAAAAAAAAACTGTTCCAGATACAAAACAAAAAACTTCATGATATATTTTCTTATCTTACATCATATATTTATATAACAAAGTCGCTATTCGTCCCTGTCTATCCTCAATCTTCGATAGCTTACTCCTTCTAAACCACGCAACGGATTTTGATAAGGTTTTAACTATAATTTAGAGAGATTTTTTACTGAAGGTTTCTATGTACATTAAATCCTACCTCTCGTGAAGCCGGGACTACCTGCCATAATAAAAAACAATACATATTTCTTCACATACTCGTAGTTTGCTGTGGTACGAAAAGTAACGAAAATATCAGGCTGCCAAAGTTAGTTCCGTATTGTCTACACCAATTTACATTAAACTAGAGGTAAACTTTGTTTGTATGTAGGGTAATCTCCGGGACTACTGAACCGATTTCAAAAATTCTTTCACAGATAGAAAGCTACACTATACCTGACGGACATAGGCCACTAATTCCACGCGACCGAAGTCGCAGGCATTCGCTAATCTGCAAGTCTGTTATACATATGTATTACCAATTGTGCAGACAATCCGTCTCAAAGGCACCGTTGTATTCGCCAGATCCAATTACAGTAGCAGAACACACACGCTATAGATTATTCACCCCGCTGCCAGTCATCGCTAGGTCATGCGCCGTGAACCTTAGCGTAGCAAAAATTGGACAGTACCAACCTAAAATGACGTAACGGACATTGGATACAAGTCCTATACAACCTAAAGATGCCACTGCCGACTTGGGCCCAGTCCAATTTTCTGATTTAGTGTAAGATCCCACTGGAAAATTCTGCACCTATCTGTCATTGGATCGAAGTGTGATTCAAATAAAAGGTTACCGCCGCAAGTACTTTTAGCATGATTACTTTGATCTTTTTTTAAATAGCACTTAAAATTCGAAAAGTAAACTAAGTGCCACAGAAGAGAGACCGATTTAAATAACTGGAATAAAATAGGTTGCCACCTCTTAGTCTACCGCAACTCTTGGGTTGCCAATTGATAATATGCTACATACATTTTACACCACATTAAAGCTATTGTCTTCCCCATACTGTAAAAAAAGATTGCCTGCGTAAAAGCTGCAGCAAATTGTGGTTACCAGCATTTAAATAAAAAAAAATATGTTAAAGGTACCTACTTGCGGCAAGATTTTGCTAGGCAACCCTGTGGCGTTGTACGAGTATGACCCTCAATTTAAATCACGTTCCGATCAAATAACAGATAGGTTGCAGAATTATACGGTGGGATCCTAGACTAATCAGACTAGCTTCTCCAGAGACAGATGTACCTACATTTGGACCATAACGGAGTGCGAATTCCGTTTGCTGAAACTTGTATCTGTAAAACAATTTGCAAAGTGAAATCAGATTTAACGACCTCGCAACTTGCAAAACTTAAACAGTTTTCGTTCTTTTTACCAGACTATGGAAAAGCGAAAAGGTAGGGTTATGTTTTCAGTACTCTATTTTATGGCACAAGGCATCAATTGGGGTCTTAAAACGTTAAATGCCATACTTAGTGCGAAAGGCGAAAAAGTAAATTGCATAATTTGGAAAAAAAAATCTACAAGATTCTTTTTATTGACATTTGACAATGTGAATCTTTGTAATTTCAAAGTACCTACACTTGCTTGTTGAATTACTATGTTCGTCTGTTATTATTTGGATTATGTTGTACCTACAACGTAAGTGTTTTGATTTTGTACTGTACTAACGCGTGAATTATTCGATAAATGTGAATAATACGGAGCGAAAATGCAAATATATAATTGGCAACTTTGTGTTTAATTTTTAAGTGTTGTAAGCTAAAAAAAAAGTTACAGCCAGACAGACATAGCGGAAGGTCAACTTATAATAAAATAAGCTGACGAGACGGGTAGACCCTCGGTAGAGCAATAAAAAGGCGAGTAAAAACGAAACTACGGCGGATTTATACAGGCAATAAAGTATGAATTAATGACCCGCCCTGAATAATACGATGGGTTAGAGAATTAGTGGAACGGCAATTGCAATGATTGAGCACACTGAAAATTTAAGCCTAGTGACAACTGACAAAGAAGGTGCGTTTAGGTCTTCCTCTTTTTCCTCCAACCTTCCCTTCGATGATGTTTTAAACTCTCCTGTCGTATCATTTTCCGTTTTCTGTTTTCAATGTTTGTTATTAGACATATTTTTTCTTCTACAATTCTCAGCACTTCCTCATTAGTCGCACCTACTATGCTTAAGTAAAGGAGAAAGTTAATGTCATGTTGTATCACGAAGTAAGGTCCTTAGCAACTTGGCAAGGGAATGAGAGAGATAGTGGTTATTTCACCAACACCAAAGCTTAGCTCTTCTTTATCGCTTCTTTACATAAAATAAAGTCACTTTAGAAGTAAACCATCTGTAAAAAAATCTCTATTTGACAGTGAAAAGCGTATCGAAATCCGTTGCGTGGTTTAGAAGGAGTAAGCGGTAGAAGATATAAGGACAGACGGATAGCGACTTTGTTGTATACTATATAAAGATAAGTTTCGCCCGAAATTAATGTCTTCTTGATATGCCATCTATCTCCAAAAAACAAATACGAGTAATGTAGGTATTCCAAGAAGTCACGGCAGAAAACTAGTCCCGTCTATGGCACAATTAAAAACCGTTACAAATCAGCTTCGCGACGCCCCACTGATGTCATAAGACACGACAGCACTGCAATCATTGCATTTAAAATTTCAGAAGCTAACCTCATTTACGACGATACAAGTATTTCGCGCCGTGAGACGTTGATTCGATAACAACCAGGTTTGCTTTATGAAAACAAATAGGTTTTTTAAAAGAAGACAAACGCGTGCGGATCGTCAGATGCTGTGTGGTCACCGCCTATGACTAGTGACCGTGTGACTGGTGGCACACTCCAAGAGTCTCTGATCATTTTGCAGCCCCCCCTCCCCCCCCCCCAGGCTTTCGGATTTTGTTACTCACAGAGTGAGACGTAATATCAAGCTAATACTTCACTCCGGTATCTTGCGAGAGTGTGGTACTACTCTGGTCGAGACGAATTGGTCCGTTGGAACCTCCTCCAGCAATTAGTTATAAATGTGGGTCTATCAGTATAGATGTTATTTGTACGACATAGGTAGAAATGACAATGGGCATAGAAAAGCCTTTATAATCTTCAGATAAATCTTCTGGTAAGTATAGACAAAATAATGTTACCGAAGTCTTAATAACGACTTAAACCACGCCATAACTGATTGCACCTTTGACATTGCGATTGCAAAAGATGAAGAATATTTGATCCATAAGCAAACTTTGCCCTAAAATAACCTTTACCATGAAAACGACTAGGCAACGTAACAACAAGACATTTAAAAATACAAAAAAAAACATTAAATTACCCTAGAGACAGTAGACACTCGTTTATAAAATCGTCCCTGCAAATGAATACCACTCCGGTTACTTGCTATTACAATTATTCCTTTTCCTGGTACAAAGATTATAACTTAACCCAGTTTCAGCAAAACAAAGCTTTCTTGATCAGCCGGCAATTCCCTTGTCCAATTTGTCGTGTATGACCCTATCGCGAACTCTGAGGAGCGTGGGTGGCACATGGGAGGAAAAGGAATTTATTATTTATCCGTCGAGCATTAGGGAATTCGAATCATTCACTTAACTTGTTGCGAAACTGACTGGTATTAAATTAAAGATTATAGGAATCAGTATAGCAATCAAGTGAAGGAAATCAAGGTCAATCAATCAGGTGGTAGGACCTTGTGCAAGGTCCGTCCGGATCGCTACCACCATCTTGCTCGCTAATCCTGCTGCTTAGCCATGCCGAACACAGCACTGCTGTGCTTGCACTGTTGTGTTCCGGCATGGAGACCAAGACAGCCGTTGTAATTACTGGCACAAGAGGTATTCCATTTTAGCCCTCTGGGTTGGCAACGCATCTGCAATTCTGCAATCTCTTTGGTGTTGCGGGTGTCTATAGGCGATGGTGATTACTTACCATCAGGTGACCCACTTGCTTGTTTACATTCCAATTTTTTTTTAAAGTCACTAAAGTTTTTAATCGACTTCAAAAAAGGAGGAGGTTGCCAATTTGACAGGATTATTTAAATGTTGTTTGTTTGTTTGCAACGCGATATCTCCGTCAATCGTAAACCGATTACGATGATTCTTTTTTTAATCGAATTAGTCATACTCGAGGTTGGTTCCATTTTAATTTGGAGAGAATATTTCACCTCTAAGGGTGGTAAATTAAGGGATGAACGCCATCTACATTCATACGAGCCTCATCAAAAGCTCTATGAAACTATAAAGTCAATGTTTAAGTTTAAAAAGGTCGTATTTTCAACTATTTCATTCTTAGGACGGTTCTCGTTTCATAACGTTTTCTACAAAATTAAGATTGCAGGAAGAGCTCTCTCTTATATTGTCATAAGGAACAGTTGCATATTAAGACGTATGGAGCATTTGTCCTCAATTTTATAAGCTGTTGATGTATTGCATGAGCCAGTTTGACGACCCGGCATTGTTTCAGAGATTACTCAGAATGGACACGGGGAACCGTTACGGTTCAAACTCAAAGTGTAACAAATATCACACCTCAACAAATAGTGTACATTTCGTCGGCTAATGGGAACTTGAAATGAATATTCCGTGTTCTTAAAATGTGTTCCGATTTTTTTTAATCTCACTTAACTCGTTACTCGTCTCTAGCTGGAAGAGCAAAAACAATAAATGCGTTGTATATGATTACAGTTACAAGCAAAATTGGTTTCCTGCTGGCACAGATACATCCCATACGTACTGTGGTAGAAACAGACTAGTCTGCAGAAACGACTCGGGATGGGGTGTGGAAAAAGAACAGTTTTTTTTTTTAAGTTCTTAAATGAAACTATGAATACATTTCTCCTATTCCTCAGATATCTAGTTCTTTATTTCATTTTCAGGCTGCAAATCCCAAAACACGGACGAATTACCGCTGTGTTGTTTTGTGTCTATTCTCAATCGCACGCGTATCGAAGTTCAATGACTTCCGACCTCGTAGTCCGCGTTACAAAATCGCAAATAAAGATGCGAAACTTTGGGACAACTACCAACCTATGCTATGAGACGAGGCGGCCGAAACATAAACGCGTCTTGTTACAGACAAATCAAGTACACTGGGCGATGGTAGCGCCGCTGTAGCGATGCAAAATAACTTTGCAATGTCGTATGATGTACGTAGAGTAGTAGGTAAGTGAAGTGTGGGCGCAACAAGACCACTCGCCCACGTCTTGCCTTTTCTGGAACTGAACCAGCTTTCATTGCATCGAGGAACCCGGTCGCTGATTCACCTATAAGCTGAAGAAAGCGGTGTAGGTGTGTTATTGCACTCAATTTCTTCTGAATAGAGGCGATGTATAGACTGTTATTAAAATTAATGTTGATCGACTGATGTTTTCAAATGAGGATTAATTCTAAGAAACTGCAGACAGTTCTTTCAATAAAATTTTAAAAGAATTATCTGCTTCAATGAAAAGCATGTCAATTGGCTGATTGGAGTCTACCGACACTACTCGAGTCCCTGCGTGGGTTTCAGGTGGTAATAACTTGAAGTTTGAAAGAAATTTGATGTATCAAAAGACACGATGGTACACGATGAATTTGGAGAAATCAACAAGTAATACCAAACTGAATACGTTTTATATTTAATGTTAAGAAACAAACAAGTTAAATAGCTCTATTATATCATTCAAAATCTGAAGAGTCTGCATAGTATATTACTAAGAGTCTAGTGCATTGGCCAGAAATTCTTAAAAATGCCGTTCAAACACGTGTCTCTGACATTTATCAATTTTGTTTCGAATGAAATTACTATAAACTTACAGTTCGAAGCAATTTAGGAATACCGATACCGATCCAGATCCGAGAGATTGCTTTAGCCGCGGGCGACAATCGCATTTATATCGACGACTTTAGTGCTTCTGTTAGTTTCAAGGAATAGTGTAAGGCTAAGGCAATCAAGTTTATAAGGCGTTGAACCTACTACTTGGCGTTTATTGTCGATGCTTTTGTTGGCGCTATAGTATCTTTCAAATTGATTAGTTTTTGTACGAAGGTCATCGGTATTGTGTTTACGAGTTTCAAAAACTCTTGGTGACCTTCTAATCGTTTTCATATATCATTAACTTCAACGCAGGTCTTTCAACTTTCTCATTTCACGAATGTATTATTGAGCTTACAACTGACAATGGCACTTACAGAAAGCTACATGTATGATTGTTTATTTTAAGCTACCACTTCAGGCGGTTAAAGGATTATCCAAAATGAATTTGGATATAGGTTTATGAGTAATAGAATTGCATTAGTTTTATACAATAAGTAAAGTATCATCTGTTAAGTCTAACAGCGTTTTCACTGCCATTGTTAGAATAATATCAAGGGTGTCTTCATGCGCAAGCACATTTATCTTCCCGGTTTTTTACACGCAAATGAACGAATAAAGTTCCCGAAACGAGCCATTAGGCGGCGAGGTTCGAGAAATTGCATTATCCCGCTGTACAGGAATTTACCTCGATTGCTTCTCCGGCCCGTGTTTTTAATCAAGGGCTTCCCCTTCGAGAATTCAGCCTCTTAGTGTCAATTTAATAACGTTTTTGAGAAGTTACAATCAAACGGGACAATATTGCTCTTTTGGTAATTTGCTACGTACCTAATTAAAGCGTTTTAAGAAGATTTTGTTTGAGAAAATGGGTCATTGATGCAGATCAATTATAAAACTCGAGAGATCTTAAACGAGATAAATACCAGCCAGCCAACAATAACTTAATTGATTGATGTTTTTTCAAGAACCAAACTAGTAAATACTTTTGATGACTAATACTACTGTATAAAGTTTGGGACCGAGAGACAGGCTCGTGGGCAAAAACAAAATCAAATGTATTTTGAAGCAAATAGTAACCAACTGTATGTTAATCAGGGTGCTTTGTAGTTTCTGTTTATTTATTTTTAAAACATCGTAATCGTTATAAACTTTGCGTGTTTATATAATTTAAACGTTTAATGGTTTTCATGCAGTGTATTGATCGTTTGCTTCATGGATTATTAATGAACCATAAATATTCGGTTTTCACGGACCATTTAACGAGAACAATGGGAAAGTATTTGGTGTTTTGAGGACGCCAACTTACTATAGCATACTACATTCTACTAATGTAAACTGATTGTCTGTTACAGATAATTTTTACAACATGTTTATGCAAGCAAAGGTAAAAATATGGCACAACAATAAGAGAAAGCGACAAATGCGTACAAAACAATAAATTGTCCATGTACAAACATCTGTTGACAAAAAGCGAGTTCAAGGAATGCTCGCAGGAGCCAGACAGCCTTGAGTTGGCTTCGGGAAAAATCGATGGAAGACCCTGATGGGTATAGGGAAGTGTTACTGCGACGCAATAGGAATTCGGTATTCGTGATACAACAACTTTAGATACATTTATTTACTTATCAGAGAATTTAGTAAGTACTACAATTCAACCATCTCCCTAATTTCGTTGAAATAAACTAATAGATGATTGAAATAAATGGTAGTTTTATTTCGTCTTTCTTAATTTGACCTAACTTGCGCCATAATATCGTAATTTGAGCTAACGTAGGAAAGCCAGTAGTAAAATAATTAACATTCTAATCGACCTCGAATGTTTAGTTTAAGGTTCATATAGCTTCAATTCGATTGCGTTGCAGTTTCAGAACTGTAATTAAGTTTAGTCTCCTGTGGCTCTTTTTTTAAATAACGTATATTTTGTGTGCCACTGCTGGGCAAGGCCTCACCGTCATACTTCCAGTCGCTTAAAATCTTGAATTTATTTCCCGTGTGATGAAAGTCGGGATACCTAGGTGATTTTATGATCTAATTGATATATGTATGTTTGTAAAACTCTTTATTGCATTTAAGATTTATTATTGATGTAGGTAAAAAAAACAATCATCAACATAAATGTAGTGGAGTTAAATAAGAAATCTCGAAATCATGGAAATTAGGTTACGTCTATAATACACATATTGTTATAGCTTTCAACAGCGGCTTCTATAAAAATGCGGGGTTGGGCTACTTTTGGACCCCTCGTCCGACCTGATCTTTCGTGAGGCTAAAATGCAGAATGATTTTACGAAAAGTATTTTATTTTTTCCGTTTTTTCGGTCTTGAGCATTAGTTTCTTGCTATCTAAATTCGTTACGTGATTAATGGATGACTCCTATGTAGCCGTGAACAAAGAAACAAAGTTACATTTATAACTGCGTAGTAGGTATTAAAGTAAACATACCTATATGTATATATATACATGCTACCAACTTACAGATGCAAGATGAAGCAGAGAGCATCTCAAGTGCGGAAGATGAGTCACTACGGACGCTGGCAGTCGGCCTTGCGGCCAACGGCCGTTGTCAATTTAAATTTAAACTTCGAACGAAAAAAAGAACTTTCCCATTGGCTGGTAGGAAAAAACTCGTTTAACGGTTGCGGATGACAAATAGACTGTTTTTGTGCCTGTGATATATTAGCGTTTATACCTAAAACACGTTTTTGTGTTGTATATTCGAACTATACCTAATGTGGTTAGTGTATTTTAAGTTTTACTGGTTTAAGTATTTATTTGGGCTCGAAATTTAATTTAAAACTGCAATGAGCTTTTCAGCGAAGGAAAAACATCGGGGAAGTATGAACGGAGCATTTAACATTACATTGTGCTGGGTCCTGTTCTATCCTCGAGGAAATACCGATCTAATCACTGTCTTTATGAGAAGCAAAATATGCCCAAAAGTGTAACTAAATACTGCATTGGACAAGATCTAATTCGTTGGTTGGATTGGTTTCATCTATCTACACCTACATAAGAGTTCCGTTAAGCTGAATCACACCGGTCGCGTACACAACACTGCTTCAGCTAGCTCCGTAGAGCTGCGTTACGCGTGCATTACGCGCGTAACGCAGCTCTAGGAAGCTAGTTGGAGCCGTGTCACAGACGCGACATGTAGGTACGCAATAGGCATGACCGCAAAGGACCAATTTCATAAACGCGACAGGCAATTCACCGTACATTAACGCTACAGACTTATAACTTAACCATAGCCAATAATGTATACCAAATTGTCACTTGTCGCCTGTCGCCCCAGATACCTTACTGACTGTTAGGCTACGAACAGGCTAAACCGTTGAAGATAGAAATGTGAAATTCGGAATATGTGTTCTTAAGGGGATGTAGAGGTGCACTAACACACGGCTTTTGGAAATTCCACCATTAAGGGGGTTAAAAGGGGGGTGAAAGTTAGCGTGTAATCCAAGTTCTACACGGACGAATTTAGCGGGCGTGGGCAAAATCTAGTTTGTATGTATGTATATAAATTTTTTATTGCACAAAAAAAGAGAAAAAGAGGTACAGTATATGCAAAGTTTGTCCATAAATATCGACTTGAAGCTAAAACAAAGGGGTGTTCTTAGAAATGAGTACCTAAGCTTTTACCCCCGTCCTATTTTCGCGTCCTACCGAGCGCGGTAGGCCAGCCAGCACTCGTTGAATACCTTTTCTATTTCTGGCGCTGTTGAGTCACCCCGGATTACAAAGCTCAGCTTTGCTTAAGATAAAACTAGGTACTTACAAACAAAAAAAAAGATTTAAACTGCCGAGTTTCTTGCGGCGTTTCTTCTCAGTCTCATCTTTCAATTCAGACATGTAAAAGAGCCTATATGGCCTACTTGCAAAATAAAATAAGATTTTCATTTGCTCAAGTAGTCAAGCAAATTGAAACACGTACCACTGTAGAACCTATTCGAAGAGACATACGCATGACATTTGTATGACATAGCCTGGCGTTTAACGCGTCGCGTCATTGCGATAGGGTTCTAAGGTGGTATGTGAATATATTTCCCCTACTGTACTTACACTAGGTAGTGGACGAATATTGGGCGTTTTAACCGCCGTCATTGTCAGCAACAACTTGTTGACAGATTTCGCACGCTTAGTATTAAAGTGACTCAATTCTGAATTTGATATTTCCCAAAATTAAACCCTATGTCTTTTAATTAAGGTGATATTTTGGGACGTGTATTATTCAGAAATGGGTCACTTTAATACTAAGCGTGTGATTTGTGAAGGTATGGTGATTGTCGAATTAGTTTGTGTTGTCGGTATATGACAAATGTCAACGCTAATTGCCATCCCTTTCTTCAAAATTTTGATAAATATTGTTGCCGATAATGACGGCGGTTAAAACGCCCGAATATTCACCCAAGTGCATCTTAGATAAATACCGGCCAAGTGCGAGTCCGACTCGCGCACTGAGGGTTCCGTTTACGTAGTTGCGTGATTAGTCGTAAACTTGCAAAGTCTACTTAGCTGTATATATTAATAAAACGGATAACTCACGTATTTTTAAGTCGAGAATTGCCCGACATGCTTCGGACCAGTCCGTGGTCCTTAATCATGAGCCCCCGCGTTTGCGTTTTATTAATATGTCCGAGTCTTACGGTAGTTTTATGTTAAAAATCTACTTAGCTGTGATAGTTTTCCTTTTAATTTCATTGATTTTTTTTATGTATCCAAAAAAAAAAAAATTTTTTGGAAGGGGGACACTCAACTCTAACAAAAATTTGCAAACCTGCAATATTTTCATGGGGTAGATGAGAAAAAAAAACATCCCTACGTTATGTGTAGGGGAAGTATAGTCGACCAAGAAATTGCTTGACCACTTTTCGACCGTATTACAAAGGGATAAGGTTCAAAAGTGGTCAAGCAATTACTTGGTCGACTATACATTAAAAAAAAATTACTACTTTTTTGCTTGGCTATTATGTATATATGTCAATTTACAGCTTTCTAGCACTAAGACTACTAAGAGTCTCTAAGCTAAGCTGCGGACGGACGGACAGACATGGCAAAACTATAAAGGTTCTTTGTGAACTGCGGAACCCTAAAAAAAATATTCATCATTTCATTTACCATCTAGCAGACAAAATTTAGCATACTTAGTTATTTTGCTATCTTTTTTTTTTATACAACATAGGAAGGCAAACAAGCAAGTTGGTCACCTGATGGTAAGTGATCACCACCGCCTATAGACACCTGCAACAACAAAGAGAGTGCAGATGCGTTGCCAACCCAGAGGGCTAAGATGGAATACCTCTTGTGCCAGTAATTACACCGGCATTATCTTTGAAAGACATAAATACGAGGGTTGACTGAAAAGTTGTAAGCTTTGAATTAAGTATTTAAGGAAATGTTTGGTCTTGTGAATTTCTTCACTTAAATGAGTCAGATTATCGTATAGTGCATGATCAAGTGAAATGTGAAACATGTATTGCAAGGGACTTGAAAAATTTATAGTTTTTTTTCATAATTCTTGATTTTTAATATACAATCCAAAATCCAGTGTGAATTCTGGGATACCGTAGAACCTTAGTGCAATGAGTACACATTGTATTATTATGACATTTACCACAAACTCAATATGACATATTGTGAAAGGGTTCTACAGTGGCCCAGAGTTAAGTTGATATGTACCAATGTACAGTAATATATGCATACAAAATTTGTATGTATGGTAAATTTGACTTGACTGCCTAATGGGATAAAGCCCAATACACACAACAGTTTGGGTAATATGGGAAGCCATAGACCTTCACAAAGGAATAAAACTTGAGTTTTCATTATTTGTATTGTGCTAGCTTATCAAGTTTTTATATTCCTACAATAGCTACCAACTAAAAATGCACTAATGGCAGACGTCTATGTTATTTAATTGAAAAAAATAATAATTTAATGACTCACAGGCTTCATAAATAAATAAATGACCTTACCCTAAACATTAAAATAAATCTGTAACTTTCTGCATTTTTTTTATGGTTCAATGAAGATTATTGGTAGTGTTTCGTGTAATTTTGATTAAAACTAACTAAACTAACTTTCAATTAAAAAGTAATATTAAAAAATCCACTTTAACAGTCTTCTATGAAATTCCCTTTCTTTCTAGCAGGATTCAATGTTGTACTAAATATATTTTATCATAAAAATATTTTGTAAATATTAGATGCAATGCAAGAATGAAGACTTTAATGTTACTTCGGTGTAGTTACCAAGTGTATTCCAAGTGGAATTGGATTGAGAACTTAAAAAAACAAAGAACATTCCTCTAAAGAAAAAATGACAGAAAACTCCAGTAAGGTAACACCTAATATAGATCTGATATGCATTTTAAATAGCAATGGGCTAGATTTAAGTAATATCCGATGGTAAAATAATCAATTTACTTACATTTGTTTTCAACTTCCATTGCTTTGTGCGGAACAAAATAAAACAAAGAATTAATTGCTTTGGCACGTGGACGCGTCCTCTTGGCACAAGTGGCGGATAATCTCTAAAACTTTATCTCTTTTCAGCAACTTTTTAACTTCTGTTACACCGTTAAACAGTTATTGAATTTGAACTGAAGAAAGGCAGGATGTGAAGTAGATTTGGCACCTCAATATTTTTCTTATATGAAGTTTTGTTTGACACAACACAACGACCGCTTCCTGCTACGTGATTGGCCGAAATCAAACTTACCGCCATTTTTTTCGAACGAAATCGACCTGTGATCTATTAAGCCGTTTCGTTCAGAAACCGTTTGGCGTTTTGGAATGATTCGGACAATGAAAATATTTCTTTTATGCTTTTCGAGAGATATTGCAGATGGTGATATAATAAATCATTTGTAAAATATTGTCAAACCTACAGTTTACGCAAAAAATTTATGTGAATTCTTAACGAGATAAAGGACTATACACTAGCGCCATCTAGTCTCTTCTATCTCTACTAAAACAAGCTCCGTGTTCATTCCTAATAATTTAGCGGAGAATAAATAACAGTACAAGTATAGAAGTTTCATCTCGAATAAAAACAGCGTTTAGGTATTAGACGCGACATATTATATGTCTCTCTGCCTCTCGTGTTAATTGTATTCATTTGCACACGCGGCAACTTTATTGCGGCGGCCCAGTGCTGGGGTGTGTCGATGTTCTTGTAGCTTCGAAAAGTGCGCCACCCCTGTTAATAGTAACACCCACCCCATTACTTCTTAGATTAGCCAACCTAACACAATTTATTAAATCGACAGGATTCCATACATTGAAGCATAATTTCGCTAGCGCAACGCCATCTCTTGGTATTCTCTTGCATTACCGTTAAGGTTCCTTCAAAACTAGTAGTTTTAAAAACCGTATTATCGCCGCCAATTTCCTATTTCTTTTTTATCTGACTTCCATTTATTGTAAAATACCCCGCGTGCTACTGAAAAATACTAGGTATCTAGTTTAACTGGGTTAAGTAAGAAGTTATCTAAGACTAATGTGTACCCAGCGCTCTCCATACAAACTTTAAGCTATGGCCATGTTTTTTTAATATGCTGTAGTTATGCTTAAGAACTCTGT
The DNA here is from genome assembly GCA_963691745.1 of Ditula angustiorana. NCBI lineage: Eukaryota > Metazoa > Arthropoda > Insecta > Lepidoptera > Tortricidae > Ditula > Ditula angustiorana. Next base: position 1,886,302 of record OY829473.1, read on the forward strand.
TTGTGCAAATTGTATATTTTGATTTTTGAAATATTTTTACAGTTTGGAAAATATTCACACTTTTTTGTTTTGTATTGTCAAATCTATAAAAAGACTATTATAAAAAAATCAAAACATACAAACCTAATGCTGAGGCGTAACAACAACGTATTAAAAACCATGACTATAGGTTGAGGTTTAGAGGGTGGAACATGTCTGTATGCACGTCGAGCACTTTTTGAAGCTTAGTACCTACACAGTCCTTTATAGACCGAGCACAATTTTCATAAGGCGATTGTAAGTCGATTCAATCATTACCTTTGGATTAGCCAAGTGATAAAATAAAAATTCGGAAGTACTACTATCTCTAAATAAATAATTTAATATTATTAAACAACAGTTTAGCACATACGCTCATTGTCAAAAAGTTTACAAACAACGTGGCGCTGTTATTTACGAACAATTCACATTACACGATTATTTGGCATTCGTTGAAATAAACAGGGATTAAATACACCTACATTACATTTTATGTAAGGCCCTAAGGCCCTGTAAAGTCCTTAAATAAGCTTTGTAAAGGTCCTATAAAAGAACGTTGTTAGTCTTCAAGGTATTTTTTCTAGGGGCTTATGCAGCCCAATATAAATGGTTTTTAGTATCATTATTATAAACAAGTTTTTAATTATAATGGTGGCACTTCCATTCGTGCTTTGCATACAGTACAGTCGAAGACACATATAAGCCACCATTAAAGACGGAACTGCGAGAAAGTTGTCATTTTCCGAAAGGGATGCATATAGTATGCACTGTGAAGTTGATATATATCGACAGTGGAAATCTCAAATGCCGTAAGGGACATTAAGGGACATGTCCGTTACGACATTTCAGATTTCTAGTGTCGATATATCGACAGTGGAAATGTCAACTGTCGTAAGGGGCATGTCCTTTAATGTCCCTTACGACATTTGAGAATTCCGCTGTCGAATATCCCTTTCGAGCATAGGCAATTTATCTCAGTTCTCTCTTCAATGGTCGGCTAAGTTTGTTTCTGTTTCTACAATCAATTAAACAAGTGACTTCTCCTGTTTTCGAAAATGCAATATTAAATAAATTAAAGTAGTTACATGACTGCTTCTAGAGAGAATGTTAAGCATCACAACTTCAAAGAAGAAGTGTAAATCAAAAACGATCTTGTCGAATAACGGCGAGTGGAAAGACAAACACTTTAAGAAAAACATAATACATCAAACAAAGGCCCTATTACGCTAGCTTTTGTCGCTGACATAAACCATATCCCCCTCTCTAACTAGCGGGGCAATTCTGGCGTCAGTAGAGATGAAGTCACACTCGACATATGCCAAAAAGAGCTGTCAGATCCCTTCAAAATCTGTAATTTTTTGACACATTCCGAATGCGAGATGAATCTCAATGAGCGCCAGGATGGAGGTCCAGCTAGCGTGTGCGAAACGGATGCTTTATGTCCGCTATAAACTAGCTTGTGAGGATAGAATGGGCTTATGTATAGTTCTATTTGTCATTCATTACTATACTAGACCATTCTAAACAGAACACATGAATAAGGTTAGAATGGTCTTTCGGAGTCGTAACGAAAGCGCTTTCACCTGCATGGGGTCTTTCAACAAGTCATAGAGCGTTTCTTCATTGGCCGACCCGGCACCGGCAGCTACATTCTTTATTTTGACCGATATACTGACACGCTCCGATCCGAAAACTTGTCTGTACATAACATATGTATACATAAAGATGCCGGCCCGACACCAGTGGACGGCATGCTGCCGACGACATGCCGGCACCGGGCCGGGTCAGAGAGACAGCGTCTGGTAAGTAAAATTTCAAGATTATGCTTCCACTGTGTGCCGGTACCGGGTCGTATTAAGACAACACATAGAGATGCCGAGCCTACACCAGTAGCAGGACTTGCTCGCAAGCGACTAAGGACTGCCGCTAATTGTTTACCTTCTAAATTATAAATTATTAATAAAAATAAGGGGATTTTGTAAACTATTTTCCGTGTTATATGGTTATTTGTCTTGTCATGACCGCTGTCAGTTTTAGCGGGAAAATATCAACGTTAGCTCATAATTGCTGGCGCGCTGCTACTTCACATGGCTATTCTAACCTTATTCCTATGCTCTGTGATTCTAAACTTACACAGCAATTCGGGAAGTATAACCAGCCCTTATAATAATTAAAGTATTACAAAACAACTATAAATAATAACTTATACATACTTAATACAAATACTGGTACAGTCAGCAACAAATGTCCCAGAACACTATTATCTAAATTTTGTATGTAATTATAGACCATACATATTTTGTGAAGAGTCCATTGTTACTAATGCCCTCTAGTTGTCAACGACGAAACTAAAATTTGCAAATTCCGCACGCGTTGCCCATGCAAATAGCACGAGCTATGAAGATACCGTTTTTTGTATGAGATCGTGCATCTGTACTAGAATCGTGCATATGTAATCTGTGACAATGACACTTTTACCAATAGCGGTGTTTTTTCAAACTGCGATTAGAATATAATTGGAGAGTAACGTCAGCCCACCGTCATTTCATACATATAGGAATGAAGCTTGACGCAACTCTATGAAATGACAGTGTGCTGACGTTACTCGAATCGCCAATTGTATTCCAATCGCAGTTTGATAATATCGACAATAGAAATCTGAAATGTCGTAAGGGACATGCCCCTAATGTCCCTTACGACATTTGAGATTTACACTGTCGATATATTTTGACTTCTCCGACTGTGTAGGCACGTCTACTGCTGACTGTATATATTATGAACGAATTCATTGGCCACTTGTTCATTTCGTTGATTACGAATTGCCAGTTGGTACCTTTACTCAGCATTAATGTCCCCCATATTTATGACTTGCGGGTGGTAGGACCTTGTGCAAGGTTCGTCCGGATCGCTACCACCGTCTTGCTCGCTAATCCTGCCGCTAAGCAGCTGTGCTTGCACTGTTGTGTTCCGGCGTGGAGAGCAAGACAGCCGGTGCAACTACTGGCACAAGAGGTATTCCATCTTAACCCTCTGGGTTGGCAACGCATCTGCAATCTTTTTGGTGTTGCGGGTGTCTATAGGCGGTGGTGAACACTTTCCATTAGGTGATCCACTTGCTTGTTTGCCTTCCTATTTCATAAAAAAATGACGTCTCTATCAGAAATTTAACACAATATTAAAATGTTATTAGGGGTAGTTCTTCTCGAGCGTTTAAACCGCTGTCCCTCTGTCTCGGAATTGTTTAAAACGCGATGTCGAGCTCAGGTACCTACTGTTTAACTAACGGCCTAGTTCTAAAAGTTACAAGTACATGTTTCTGCTAAATAATAATTATTTCGTCTTCCACGATACTGCAAATGGGACTTGTTACCTTTTACAACTCGACGGTTAGTATTCTCACATTAAAATTTACTTAATAAATAGCGAAGTTAATATGTCTAAATGTAAATTAAAATTAAATAAAAAAAACTTATTCGCAATAAGCTTAGTAAATACACAGAGTAACACATAAGCGTCTCATACAACCAAAACGAATACAGACTAAAATACTGTATTATTTATTTAGTCAAATATTAAACAAAACATTTGTTATTTTTCGTTATAATACCAATATAGGGTTTCCATAATAATTTGTTGTTTTTGCGAATTGTAGACATTGAAAAAAAAAACGTTTTTTATTACATATATCGACGGTCTGTGACTCAACCTCGTATATCGAATTGACGAAAATGAAATACATAAATACTTTCCCCCTTATTCATAAAAAGTTAACAATTTTATTAAGCTAACAAATGTTTCGTCATATTAATAAAGCGGATCACTCACGTATTTTTGCGTCGGGAAATGCCCGACATGTTTCGGACCAGTCCGTGGTCCTTAACATGGTGGTGGGTCGTCGTCGCGCCACCGCCGCGGGGGCTCATGATTAAGGACCACGGACTGGTCCGAAACATGTCGGGCATTTCCCGACGCAAAAATACGTGAGTGATCCGCTTTATTAATATGTCTGAGTCTCACGGTAGTTTCATGTTAAAAATGTTTCGTCCCTTTCATTTGAGGGTAAACGTCACAATGACAGATAAAGACATCAAACTTGTTAACTAACAAACGTATACGAAGCGTTTATGAATAAGGGGGTTTATATACAACGGTCTAAAGGTAAGTTTTTATAATATTCGTATCCCCTATCGATAGTCTGTAAGTAACCTGCTGCTAACACCATATAAATCTTTGTTATTCGAAATCAATTAAAAAATTAAAGAAGTTATCTCATTTTCGTGAATTCAATATACGAGAGTCACAGAACCGTCGATATTGACGCTAGAACGCCATTTAAATTAGGCATTTTTTAAATTAAATAACAAGACGCAACATCTAAATAAATCTAAACACATTTGTTCGTACTTCGTATACACATAATCCACTCTTATGTTATTTAATTATTTGCTTTAAATTACTCTTCTTAGCACGGACCATTTTCTGCTTTGTCTATAATCACACTTATAAGTTGGATTTCCACTGACGCGGAGCGGGACGGAGTGGAGAGGATCGGGCCGTGAATTGAACAATCACAGATCCGCAGCGTCAAGGACGACATGGAAATCCATGGAAGAGGCATACGTTCAGCAGTGGACAAATATATGCTGAGAAGAAGAAGAGAAGAGAAGAAGATCCAGATTTCGAGAACTGTGATTGGTCAAGTCACAGTCCGCTCTTCTCCACTTCGCCCAGCGGGCGATTCTCGTATCATGCGAGATCTATCTCGCACGAATACAGCTGTCAAATCTCTTGGAAATCTGTCATATGTTGACGTATCTCGCAAGAACCGAGAATTGGGGTCCAGATCCGTGCCAGTGGAATCACACCCTAACAATGGACATACAATACAGTACAAGCAAACATTTATGCATGCGCAACTTTATTTCTTTGCGGTTAAGGTGGAAAATATTTCAAATAAAAATGGGACCTTGGCAAGTTCCCGTACATGCAGCTGGAACTAATTTAGTAATTAATTATAGTAATAGCAATTGAAATAATTTAGATTCTTGATAATGATAACAATAAAATTCGTGTTTATGTGATGTTGAAAAAGATTAAAAAGATGGTTAAATAAAATTAATCCGATTCGTACAAGAATTATTAAGAAAAAAATAGATGTCACCATGTTTTGTGTTGAGATTACAGACAGACAAACAAGAGTACTTAGAGTACATTGTAGAGGTGCGCCCACCTACTTGCAGCTTCGCGAAGTACGGTCACCCTCAGAAGTAGCTGAACAGCTTAGTACAGTCAGCGTCAAAAATACCAGAGCGGGCAAGGTGTCAAAAATATCTGAACTCGACTCTATTGTCAAATACGCTCGGGCGTGTTCAGATATTTTTGACCACCTTGCCCGCTCTGGTATATTTGACGCTGACTGTAAACTCTCATTTCAAACATTACTACGACAAAGATCTTAAGTGTTTAGCCACTTCTAAGGCTGACTGTACGCCTGATATAAGCAACAACGATCCAAGACACATAGCGACATCTATCGGTGATTACAGACAATGTAAAGTTCAAAAATTTTAAGTCACAATATTCCTTACAAATTACAATACATTTTGACAATACAAAATAAATTAGTACACTAAAAGACTAATGGAAAGGTGTTGAGTATTTGAATAAATAGAATGAATCGTATGAAATAAGAATAGACGGCCTTAAGAAGTTGTAGATGGCGCCACGAAAACGTTTATTGGTCGAGTGTAGTGGATTTTTTTAACATAACCAGCTCACAATATTCTTAGTTTTGAAAATAGTCTACCTCAGTAGATAAGTTGCGTAATTTATGTCATGTTCTATTATTTAAATGGCTTCAACATGGCCTGGGTTAATTGAAAAATGACGTCAAATAGACACTCATACATAGGCCCATGGGCCTGTAGAACAAAATTTTCAAGTGCTACATTTTCACATATTTGTCATGTTTTTGTATGAAAAACTTTACAATTTTGTAAAATTGTAGCAGTTGTAAGTTTTGTGGTAAAAGGGGCAGGAAGATTGACTATGTATATTACATAGGAACTTTAAGAGTCCAGTGTTCCTCAATCATATTCAAGTTTATTGAATAAATAGTATCATTAGGCTGGCATCACAAAATTGCACTAAAACCTCAATATAATTTACGCAAAAAAAAACGAAAATCTTGTAAATTGTCTATGATTTGCGATGGTGGCGCCAAAACTACTACAATAAGAAACACTACTTAGAAAATATTAAGTCACTATGGTCGTTTACCAGGAAATGGTAGACGAAATGGGCCTTTTTCTTGTCTATGATTTGCTTGTTTATCCTTGACTGGGGCTCCTGTGCCTGGTTAGGGTTGTCTCTCAAAAATATAGCTCCAAATAGGGTTGACAGAGTTTTCGAGTCCAAACCGTTCTCGGCGCTGTGTTGCAGGGCCTCTTGTAAAAACTCGCATAAGTACAAAAACACGTTTTTTCTAAATTCCGGCAGCTCTAGGATAATTTGCTTGCATTGTAGGTAGTTTGGCGATGCCCTGAGACTGGCCGCTTGCAAATTGTATGGTATTATGGGATCTGCGGTACTCTCTAAGAGTAGCAATAAAGCTTCGGCTACTGAATGGATACTACCAGGTATAGGGTCTACAGAGCCGCTGTCCAGCCAATCCCTGATCTGTAACACCTCGCTGTGTAAACCAGGCTGTTCGAATAAGTTGGGTTCTTTCAACCCATGCAAGTATATGTGATCTACCAAAAACCAAATCTCTTTAGGTATTGAATATGTGGATTGGTTAGCCACGCATTGGTCCCTCTTGTTTTCTAGCTCAATTAGTTTACCCAAAGGCACTTCCCGTATAGGCATGTTTAGGTTAACAAGGACTTCAATTGAACAACCGAAACAGCTCCTCTGATATGTCCCGTTGATTGTTATAAAGATGTCTTTTCCTCCAAACAAATGCAGAACAAGTATGTCATATAGTTTGTCAGTTCCTGCATTCATTTTGCAGGCTGAAGTCTTGTTTATAAGAACTTTGAGTTGAATTTCGCACGCCTCGTCGGCGCATATGCATTTTTTGTATGGCTCCACTATTAACCAGTCCTTGCAAAAGCTGGTCTCATCCAATTTCTTTATAAATTCAAACTCGACTGGCAGCTTCCCTACATTTGTAATAGTGATTGTTCGTACTTGCAACTCAAGATATTTCACTGTATCAAAGTCTATTTCGGTCTGGTCAACTTTTACTTGTGGAATAAGCTCGTTTTCCATCTTGTCAAGCTGTTTGATAACCTCTTCATATACTTTTTTGTATTTTTCTTCATGGATTATTTTAATGAAAGAATTGAATGTGGCTGATACTGGTTTGTGATCACTGATATTGAGAGATGGGTGACTCCTGTATGCCAATTGCGTTATATTCTCTCCTCTCCAGAAGATTCGATCACACCAAGCAGGAGCTCTGTTCTTTTCACTGGAATCCCAATTATCAGTACCAGGATCATATTTGTAAGTTGGTTTAAAATTTATACCACCTTCCGTGTATCCTACAAACACTTGGTTATTTCTATGCTGCTGTCTCAGTTGATCAAATTCAAGGACAGTGGTGAAATTCTTATCTTCAACCATCTTTTTAACACTTACTGGATCAAGCTCTGTAATTCGGTAATTTAAATCTCCCAACCAATAAATATGGTCATGATCCTTGATGGCCTTGGCTTGTTGGTTCACTTGTTGGAACCTCATCCTGTTGCAGATATCTCTGAAGTCTTGATTCCTCCTCTCATACTCTTCCACGTGTGCAGCTAAATGAGAGTTAACAAAGCAGAGGGAAGTGCTGTGCAAATCAAATCTGATAGCAACTCCACCTTTGTTCCCCATCTTACCCATTATACCTGTTCCAACAGTATCACATACAACATTACGCACATGGGAAATATGTTTCTCTTTTATAAGGATAATGAGCAACATACCAACTAGTCTCACCTTCTCAACTTTGACGTATTTAGCTCTCGGATCAACGTAATTCAGCACAGCAGCATACCACTCGTCTTCTCTGAAAGTCTGGTCAAAAAGAAATGTTTCTTTAGACAAATCTAGCTCTTGGAAACCGACAGCATATATGTCTGGTGGCTCCTTGTCCACACATAACCAACCCTTCAAGGGTATGACGGGAGATTTGTCATTCACATTCCAAGTGCCACAGAACACACTGAATTGTTTCTTAAATGTGTACTCAGACTCTTTGTCAGACATTCTCCTCTTGATTAAGCTTTCCCTGATGGCGACTGGTGCGGAGTTGAGCGTGTGCGCGACGTTGCGCCGCGGCACCACCATACTCTCTGCCATGATGTCCTCGTCATTCTTACCACTATACTTTTTGAGCCAAACAAATTCAGGCTGCCTTGGTACCTTGTTAACTGCTTCTATGCCCCTAAACAGGTCATCTACGAAGGTATCGACGCGCGGGGTCATCTCTATCTCGAACTTGTACCTGTTGCTTCGAGACTGGAGGTTCAGGTACAAAACGGCTTCCGGATCGGAAGGTTTGTTGTCGATCTCGCATTTGAAGCTGCTGTCCACGGGGAGCACGACTTCTATGGACAGGTCCGTGAAGGATTTAGGTGGGTAGCACGACGTGTATAAGCAGAACACCGCCTTCTCGTCTCCATACTCGACGATGGCTAATATTCTTTCCTTGTTTACCCATTCCGGCTGGAGAACTTTGGCGTCGCATAAAAACGCTGTTACCCTCTCGCTCGACAGAAATTTCTCCTGTACTACAGCTTTAATGTCGTCGTGATTCATTTTGTTTCATAAACTTAATTAGATTCGCATTTAATATTTATCGTTTTCACATGATTGACGTCCACATACAATTCTCAATTTGTATTTGACAGCTGACATTACCAATTTCGTTTCGTGCAAGCTCAATTTATTGATTAGTTAATTACTTGATGTTAAGAAGTTAAAAGACGGAGTACGCTAAAAACTTAGACCTTTCAATAAATTTTAACTTTAAATATTACAGTATGTAAAAAAATAAGAATAAAGTCATAATTTTCATTATATTTAAGCAAATAATTTTCCAATCTTGCATAAATGAAACGTTACTTAAGGCGTATTTTTGTGAGTACGTGGGATTTGACATACATGCTTGTATTTTTTTTTTTTTTTTTTTTTTTTTTAAGGCATCGCGCTCTTGGCGCACTTAGCCAAACGGGGAAACGGAATTAGGATCAAAAAAATACGAATTGGACGGAATTTGGAAAAAGGGAAAAATCAGGAAAGGGTCACATATTTAAAAAAAATAAACAATATAATGATTATAATTTAATATGGTTTTCAGTGAGAAATGAATATAGAGCTTTAAATATATACAAAGAATTATCATTAATAATAAGAAGGGGAGGAATAGATATAGGAAAAGGAACGTCAAGGAGTGACAGCTGTTCAAACAGGGAGGAATGCTCATATAGTGGACAGGCGAAAAAGATATGATTTAGGTCACAGGGAACAGCTCCACAATCACACGTGGAGCTGTCCACTATTCCCAATCTCGCCAGGTGCTCCGGTGTGCAGACGTGCCCTATCCTCATACGGGTCATCATGCTAGTTGCCGGTCTGGAGAGTGAAATTTTGGAAAACCAAGGTTTGACAGGGATTGTTGGTTGAATGCCACGGTAACGCAAACCGGTCCTTACATCGCAAGCAGCCCAGAGTTCACTCCAAATATCATGTAAGTAAGTCTTTGGAAGAGCCAACAGATCGTCCGCAATATTTTTAAAAGGAAAAGAATCCCCCCAATCAATAGCATCGCGAGCTAAGTGGTCCACTCGTTCGTTTCCTTTTATTCCTCTATGCGAAGGAATCCAAGCAAACGAAACTGAATATCCCTTTTGATAACACTTAAACAAAAGACTGCGAATTTTAAAAATGTGTGGATTGATGGATTTTGCTCTAAATGGAAATTTTTCAATTGATTGTAATGAGCTTAATGAGTCCGAGAATATGATCGTATTTTTAAGCTTCATCAAAATTATATATTCTACTGCTTGCAGGATGCCAAAACATTCACCAGTATACACGGAAGATTCAGGTGGCAGCTTTATTTTTTGCACAATATCATATTGAGTGTGCAGTACACCAACACCAACACACCCATTGGGATAAACCTTGGAAGCATCCGTGTAAGTATGATGGGTATTCTGAGCATCTGTTCCAATGAAGCTCAAAAACTGGCGATTGTGTTCCACATCATTCTTAGAAATACCTATATTTAAGAGAACAGATGGTACAAGTGTTAAAGATTCATATTCATATTGAAAGATTGGTAGTGTTGAAGAGTTGAAAGTGGGTGCTGAAATAGACTTAAACCTTTCAAAGCTTTTAATCAAACAAGGAGGATCCTTATGTGTCCAGTAATTTGAAGAAGTTATTTGAACAGAAAGGTTAGGCAAGATGGACCAGAGCTGATGATTAGATAATTGGGAGCTTCGGAAGAGATACCTATCACTAAGAAATTGACGGCGTAAATGAAGAGGAGGTTCAACACATTCCACCTGTAGTGCGTTAATTGGACTGGATTTCATGGCTCCACAGATAATTCTAAGTGCCTTAGATTGGACATGAGTTAATTTCTTGAAACCAGCTGCACTACCAGGTTCCAACAAAAAAGACCCATAATCTAAAACACTTCTTATCAGGGCATTATACAGTAACTTTAAGCAAAAAGGATGTGCTCCCCACCATACACCTGATACACATCTAAGGATATTAATACTTTTTTCACATTTAGAAACAATGTAATCACAGTGAGGAAGACCAGTCAGTTTGCTGTCTAAAATGACACCTAAAAATTTAGTTTGATTTTTTACCGAAATTGTATGGCTACCAAATTTTACTGTTACTGGAGGGGGGAGCCGTTTTCTGGTGAATACAACGACAACACTCTTAGACACGGAAAGTTCTAAACCATTGGAGTCTAGCCATACCTTTAATAAATTTAAAGCTGAAGTAAGATCTTTACTAGCTTTTTCAATGGAGAGATTGGCTGAGTATAATAATAAATCATCAGCATATTGTAAAACTCTCACTGAACAATTTAAAGAGGATTCTAAATCGAATGTATAAATATTATACAACAGGGGGCTAAGCACTGAGCCCTGTGGAAGTCCCTTCCAAACTAAACGGGTGATTCGATTCTTGTCATCTATTAGTAAATTAATAGATCTTTCTGACAGCAAATTGATTATGAAGTTTATTAAAATTGTGGGAATACCTAACCTGAAAAGTTTTGTTCTTAATACTGATATTAAGACATTATCATAAGCAGAACTAATATCAAGGAATGCTGCAGCTACTGACTCGTTTTTTGAAAATGCCAAGCGGATATCAGAAGTTAATATTGCCAAACTGTCATATGTAGACCTGCCTTTACGAAAGCCAAATTGACTTGGAGCTAGCAATAAATGACTTTCTACAAAAAATTCTAACCTGTTTTTAATTAAATGCTCTGCAACTTTAGCAAACACTGATGAAAGGGCAATGGGGCGATAAGAAGATACGTCTGAAGCTGGTTTACTAGGCTTTAGAATTGGAATGACTATTTGTGATCTCCATGACTCTGGGACAATCCCAGTCAACATAACTGAATTTACTATATGTAGATAATAAGAAAGGATGTTGTCACTGACATTAGCCAAAAACGAATAAGGAACACCATCATCACCAGGTGCAGTATCCTTTAAGTTTTTTAATATACCTTTTAATTCCTCCATTCGAAAAAGAGAGCCTAAAGAAGATTGTAAAGGATCATAAGGAATGGATGACGGCTGAAAGACATACTCTTCAGGAACTGACGTAGGGGCTAACTTGTCCATAAATTTTTGAGCAAGATTAGGAGGAAGTATCTGCCTAGGAGTCTCATTAAATGCAGATCTAAACCTTTTGACATTGTTCCATACAATAGAAGGTTTTACATTAGGACAGAGAGACGCACAAAATTGCTTCCAGCCTTCATACTTTTTCTTACGCAACAATTTTCTAGTATCCCGCGCAACCTGCATATATAACTCAAAGTTTTCATTTGTCATTGAATGGCGGTATCGTCTTTCAGCCTCCTTTCGTTTTTTAATTGATTGAGAACATTCAGAGTCCCACCAAGGCGGAGAAGGAATTTTACCTAATACACTATTCTTTACAGGAAAAGTTTCATCAGCTGCTTCAACAATCGCCTTTGTCAAGGCAGCCGAAGAACTAACCACATCACTATCAGCAGTGCTAGGAAGATGCGACATTTTCCTTTCAACACATTGCTTGAACATTTCCCAATCTACATTACATAAATTATACTTTAGCCTAGGACTAGGCTTTGAATAAGACGGAACACAAGAGGGAAATGTAATGATAATTGGAAAATGATCACTTCCATATGTTGACTCCAGTGTATGCCAAGATAAAGAAGAGGCAAGTTGAGCAGAGCAAATTGATAAATCTACGACACTAATTGATTCACAAGGGCCAGTTCGCCTGGTGGGATAGCCAGTATTGAGAATGCATAGATTATTATTATCAAGGATGTCTAAAATTTGTTCCCCATGATAGCTAGAAATTGAACTACCCCAGGAGCGATGCTGCGAATTAAAATCACCTAGTATCAATATGGGCCTGGGAAGAGAAGATATTATTTGTTCTAACTCATGAAAAATGATTGATGATGGGTGAGGAATATAAACAGAGATGATGCAAATGTTATTTACAATGGCAGCGACAATAGATAAATCGTCACTGTGGGATGGAAGAGATATTGATGAAAATGATATTGTGTTCCTAATGAGTAAGGCTACTCCACCATACCCATCAGGACGATCCTCTCTGAGACATGAATAGCCTGAAACTCTAAAAAGAGCGCCAGGCTTAAGCCATGTCTCAGCTAGGGCCAAAACAAAAGGTTTAAAATTATTTACAATGTAAATGAGATCGGATTTTTTACTGACTACACTTCTGCAGTTCCATTGAACTACAGTGTCCATTATGTTGTATTGATGTTGCAAGTGTTTCAAGAAGGGGGGCAACGTGGGACGGTGAAACAAGATTCGATTTTGAAAGCAAAGTGATTAAGGGGGTTCGATTCCCATAGAAAATGTCGGTGCACCTTTTGAAGCTTCTAGGACATTAATTTGAACGGATTTTTTTGGAAATAGTTAGTTATGGATTAATTACTTACGTAAAACCAAACAAAGAGTTGCTTTACCGATCCTGAACTGCAGTAGGATCCAGGAAATTATGATGCATTTTACCGTTGTGGGAGTACAACCGCAACCATGTGTGTGTGATATCTTTAGATGGGTGCGTCAATTCGTGACAGTTAATATAGGTGAGTAAAAACCTATTGACAATTTCGACCAGTCACGTGACCACCTATTTAGTTCCGTGGTAACATTTACATGGGTAAAGATCGTGAAAGACCAAGTTCAAATCTCGTTGTATCTTTTTTTTGTATTTTAAAATTTTCTTTTTTCAATGAGTTTTGCAAAGTAGGATATAGTCTTCCAAAGGAAATGATAAAACTATAATTTTTTTTTTCTGATTTTGGATACAACGTAATATGACTCATTTTTATTACAATCTAAATGGAATAAACGTTCGTTTAACAAATAAAGAAACTGCCTTGAATAAAAGGATATGGACAAACTGCAGAAATATCTCAAAAAGGTAGAAATTTAAAGTTTACAACTATGTTAAATTTCATCCGGCTCACACGATTACTGTGGTACTTTTCCACAATAAATGACATGCTGATTCCTTCACAGGGATTGTCACATCTTTAAAATATTTACTGTGAAAAGGTTCCGTGCAGTGGTTCGCGGATCAAAACGGTGCAACTGTGCACTGTATCATACACGCAATGATACTATCCTTTATTTATTACAGAATAAAATTGCCCGCAGTATGGACTCTTATTTATTTCGTTTTACAATTATATTAGGTCGAGTGATAGGATTTTCTCCGACCTGAGAACTTTTTAATGAAACAAACCTTTTTATCAGATTCAGGCTGATATAAGGATAAAAATAAAAAATCTGTGGTCTATGACCTGCCCGAGGAAAAAAAATGTTCGATGACAAAGGGATTGTCTAAGCTATTGCGATGCTGTTACACTATTTACGTGAAAGAAAACCCAGAACAATTTGAACATTTTCCAGTTCTTGGTAAGTGATCTCAAAACCAGCAACCCTAAGATACATATTAATTTATTGCCAGTTTTTAGGTCCCGCCTCTCTCGCTTTCCAAATCAATCAATTAATCACTATTTAAAAAGTGGTAGCTCAAACTGCAACTAGCAAACTGAACTGGTTAGAATCTGACTCTATCACACTAAAACAAGACTTCCACGATTTCACGGTGGACGCTGTGGTTGTCCCTCATTGCTGCGACTAGATATCTTCGTCGTGCTCGAACTGACCTGCAACAGCTGGTCGCCTGATACGCCTCGGGACGACGACAACAGGTCAAACGTTATGACGTTTATACTGTGGAAGATGCCGAACGGCCCTTTGCGGGAAGCCACCTGCGTCGAATATCTGCCATGATTTCGTCTTACCTAGAGCCCCTAAACGTATAACTATGCAGCAATAAGAAGAAGCTTTTATGTTGGGGGCTTGGCGCCTTGTCTATGATAAAAGCCATCGTGTACAAAATTACAGAAAAGACAGGTGACCAGAGGCGAAGTTCGTTGCCATCACTGATCATTAACAGTGATCATAATTCATAGGTCTGAGGGCCTGGCCACATGCGACGGCGTGTTGTATTGTACAGGCGCGAAAAAAAAAATTGTGGGCGAACCCATTTCTTTCTATTATGGATCAGGATTGGAGTAATTTTAAGAGGAAATACGAGGTGTTGAAAATAAGTGAACACAAATTTTTCGAGTACTTTAGAATGTCTGTATCAAGATAAAATATATTGTAATCTCCTTGTATTCAAAAGCAACACGTATTTAGAGAACCTGTGGGACCTTTGAAAATGTTAGGATTAACTATAACTACTATAGCTGAGTTTCTTGCGGCGTTTCTTCTCAGTAGTATCTTCGATTTTCTGAAGCGCTAGTAGATTCAGACATGTAAAAGAGCCTATATGGCCAACTTGCAAAATAAATTTTTCATTTTCATTTTCATAAGGTACGCGGTATAGCTGTACGAAATGAAAACATGTTTTACTCGATTGCCGCCAGAAGGGAGGGTTATATGTTTTTCGAGTGTAAGTGAGTATGTATGTATGTAAGTATGTATGTATGTAAGTATGTATGTATGTATGTATGTCTTTTCTGTGCCATGCGCTGCACCCTAAACGGTTTGATGGATTTTGATTTGTGAGGTGTCGTTGGATTCGTCTTGATTGGAGGGGTGACTAAGCTATGTCAATATTAACCGGCTCACCTGGCAATTTGTCATCTACTACTGCTTTTAAGCTACAATATGCATACAAGTGTAAAACTGGCAAATGGCTTCCCTGGTGGTAAGTAATTCTCCTAAATGCTTCACCTGGTAATCTGTAATCTACTGCTGCTTCTAAGCTACAATGAGCATACAAGTGTAAAACAGGCAAGCGGCTTTCCTGGTGGTCAGTGATTGTCCTAAATGCTTTACCTAGTAATTTGTCATATACTACTGCTCTTAAGCTACAATGCGCTTACAAATGTAAAACAGGCAAGTGGCTCCCCTGGAGGTAAGTAGTTTTCGTAACCGCCTTACCTGCTAACTTGTTATCTACCACTGCTCCTAAGCTATAATGAGCTGCGGCACCTCGGCCGCTTGCTATAATTCGTCACATACAATTCTATACAATTAATCGGAGCGCGCAGAACGCAACGCCCCGGACGCACGCTTCGGGCGCCTGCTATGTTTTGTCCTCCTCGTATTTCCTCTTAAAATTACTCCCATCCTGATTCATAATAGAAAGTAATGGGTTTGACCAGAACATTCTTTTTATTTGTCTTTTCGCGCCTGAATAACACGGCGTCGTGGTACAACGCGGCGCCCCACCGTGCACCCGCTCAGTACGGCACCGCGCGGTGTATTTCCACAGCGCGGACCGTAAATATGCACGGTAAAACGGCGCCGCGCCGTTTCACGATAACGACTCCGCGCCGTGGACATGTGGCCAGGCCAGATTTCAGGTTTTAGTTATAGTATTATTTAAGTTGTTAGTTTACTTTTATTTCAAGTTTTTAGTTATTTTTCTGTTACTTATTTTTTAAATTTGCTTTTGTATTTAATGTTTCAAGTGTCAGATAATCTAATAATATTAAACTGTCATTTTAGATTTATAGCTTCGTTAATTGAAGGGACAAAAGGAAGAGGAAGACCCAGACTGACATATTTTGAGCAAGTGGAAGAAAATTTTCGAACCGCGTCGTATTGGAACATCAAACGGCTGGCGGAGAAGAAAGAAGACTGGCGATTACTGACAGGACCTGATGATAAACGGTGAAGGGCGGGATGGTTTTTTTTTTGCAAGTTTTATTTATCTGTTTTGTCACAAAATTTACCTCATATTGGTATGAAAATAGTATAAAAGTATACAAACAAATCCCTTTTATATAAGACCCCACTAGACCATGTACCTACAAAGCTCTCAAATTATTAATGAAAAGAGTAATGTCGTATTTTTTAAACAGGTCACATGGAGTATCAAAAGAAATAAACACATTTGATTCAGGCTGATCCAAATAGTGTATTAAAAAGTATAAGCTTCTTCAGAAATTATTCGTTACGGACTTATCAAAAGAGCCTGTTGTATTTTGTATTGTACCTCGTACAAGGCACTTCCTAAAATGACCACTTCCAGTTGTGACCCCTTCCTAAATACTATTATTTCATAAAATGACTTCCTGATATAAACATTTCCTGATTTGATCACTTTCCAAAATGAGCATTTCTCGGTGTAACCACTCCCAGTATTTCATAGCGCGACGTGACTTGACTACAAATCTACTAGTGACCCGCTGTTGCTTTGTTCCAATTTCATAGGTTTTCTCAGACTACAAAAGTATTATGATATGGTGCCTGCCTTACAGGTTGAATTTTTAAAACTGTTATCATTTTTGGGTGGCATACCAAAAAGTAAAAAGGAAAGTTATTGGTGCGATTCGTTCCGTCCGTCTGTCCATCCGTCTATCTGTCCATCTACCTGTCATAGCGACATATTTTAGTACATTACTAATGCTATATATTTGAAATGTTGAACAAATTATAAAATTTCCTTACTCAACCGTATTGCTAGTCAAAAAATTAAGAAACATACTTTCGGTTCATCTGAAAATGTGAAATGTATGTCTCTCGATGCTCTCATTTCCTTATAACACTAGTCAGATGGAGCCGCATGCATTTCGGCTAGTACGGAGAGATAAAATAGATTATGTTCAAAGAGAAATACCGTTTTAATAGTAGTAGTAGCTTAATCAATTGAGTATCATTAGCTGAGAAATGGTTTTTGTTGATGTTAAATATAAAATTTGCAGGTACTTCAAGGTCATAAATAAAAAAATAATATCATAAATCGGTCATATCGGGAAGTGACTACAAGTGTTCATATCGGGAAGTAGTCTCATAAGGAAGGGATCGCCTCAGAAAGTGGTCATATCTTGACCTGATCATATCGGAAAGCGGTCATATTAGGTGTGGTCTTCAAGCAAAATCATCTTGATTTGTCGTTTCAGAAAGTAATTAGTTTTAACAGAAAGGGTTAATTTTTTTAAAAAACTTTTTATAAAAAACGCCCAATTCTGGTACCAATATCGGAATTCTAGAACAGAATGTCCAATGTCACTAACCACTGGACTTCTGAAAGGCGAGATTTTAGCCTGTGGCAAAAAAAAGACTTAAAACAAAGTAGGATGGTCAGAATATTACCAATTAATAGGCTTACGTAGTCATCCATACTATATTATTAATGCGAAAGTCTGCCTGTCCGTCTGTCTATCTGTACGGCTTTCGCACTTAAACTACTGAGTCGATTTCGATAAATTTTTGTACAAAAATAGTTTCATACATAATAATACAGGGTACTTTTGACATGAAACGTCTTTAATTTGGACATGAGGGGCTCACAATGCAAAAACCATGTCTGAACGAAATATGTTATGATTAGATCGCTTATTACTTTTAAAATATTGCACATATATGTAGACAATATTTTATTTAATCACATTTTTTCTTCACTTTGTTTTCTAAAACTATAACGTTATGTATCGTCAGTGACATACATTTATTTAGCTCATAATATTTTACTATCATGATTTATTTTAGATTTATAGCTTCGTTAATTGAAGGGATAAACGAGAGAGGAAGACCCAGATTTACGTAATTTGAGCAAGTGGAAGAGAAGTTTCGAAGCACGTGGTATTGGTATATCATACAGCTGGCGGAGAACAAAGAAGGGAGGCAATTACTGAGAGGACCGATGATAAACGGTGAAGGGCGGAATGGTATTTTTTTTGGAATGTTTAGCTACCTATTGTGTCGCACACTAGACCACATATTTGTATGAAAAATTGTTTTTAAAAGTACAAACAATATCCCCCCCCACTCGAACGCATTAGTACTAGAGATTGCAAACCGGGCCCGCCCGGGCCCGGTGACCTTTTAGGCACCCACCGGGCCCGACCATTCTTACGGGGCCCGGTCACCGGACCTGGTATGTAAACCGCGGCGCGCTGCGCGGGAGCGCCAACTCGTAGAATGTACGTTATTAGTTTTGTTTTTTTTTTTACTATGTGTTCAAATAGACACTATAAGGAGTAAAGAGAAAGCTTGCTTGTTTAAACTTATAAAAATGAATAAATTACTGATACGAATGTTACCTTTCCGCCCATAAGTAAAAGTAATCAATTCTGTAATAAGTGTGATTTTGAGACTTGAGTGAGACTGATTATTGTGATAATTGTTCATAAGCCAGTTTGAAATAAACATCAACCTTGAATCATTATTTTTCCATTCATATACAGGGTGTAATCGTTAAGTGTAGCCAGGCGATTATTCAGTAAATTTAACAGATATCAGAAAACTTTAAGCTGATGTCGAATTTACATTACCCAATGAGTAAAATTACATTAATAACTTTTTTTAATAAAACCAGAAATATCCCAAATATTAACTTCGAACCCTCCCATACATTTAGTACGCCGTTCGTTGAAAGACAATATAAGGCCTAGTCATTTCACCATTATAAAATGATTCATGAATTGTTTTAATACAGTTTATTTGCGAAAATAATGAATTTTAAGCACTTTTCTCTTACGACATTATTTGAGGCTGCGTGAGACTTACGGCCGCAAAGGAGAGTTTGAAGTAAATATTTGGGATATTTCTAGTTTTATTTAAAAAGTTATTAATGTAATTTTACTCATTGGGTAGCGTACTCTCGATATCAGATTAAAGTTTTCTGATATCTGTTACATTTACAGAATAATCGCCCGACTACACTTAACGATTACACCCTGTATAGAAAATTTTCATAAAATATTTGAAAGGTTTCATCACTAACACACAACCCGGCCGGGCCCGGCGGACCCGGCCGGGTTGGCGACGAATGCAACCGGGCCCGGCCGGGTTCAGAAACATACCGGATTGCATTCTCTAATTAGTACCTACTGTATGGTATTGTGGTTCGTATAAGGCACTTTCTTAAATGACTGCTGCCAGATGTGAACTCTTACCAAATGCAACAATTTTATAAAATGAAGTCCCGATATGAACATTTCTTGATTTGACCACTTTCCAAAATGAGCACTTCTTGATAAAATCACTCCCAGTATTTCATAGCGTGACGTGACTTGACTACAAATCTACTAGCGACCCGCTGTTGCTTTGTTCCAATTTCATAGGTTTTTTTCAGACTACAAAAGTATTATGATATGGCGGTGTGCGTACCTTACTAGTTGAATTTTTAAAACCGTTATCATTTTTGGGTGTCATACCGAAAAGCAAAAAGGAAGCTTATTGGTACGACTCGATTCGTCCGTCCGTCCATCTGACCATCTATCTGTCATAGCGGCATATTTTAGCACAGTACTAATGGTTTCTATTTAAAATGTGGAGCAGAAATTAATTTTTTTTTGTTACTCAACCTGATTGCTAGTAAAAAAATTATTATCGGTCATATCGGGAAGTGACTACAAGTGGTCATATCGGGGAGTTATAAGGAAGGGGTCTCCTCAGAAATTGGTCATATCTTGACGAGATCATATCGGAATGCGGTCATATTAGGTGTGGTCTTCAAGCAAAATGGTATCATCTTAATTGGTCGTTTCAGAAAGTTATAGAAAAGCGTTCGGATTAGGGGTAGTTTTAAGAGGAAACGGTTTTATCTCGAATGGGTAATTTTAGAAAGTAATCAGTTTGAATCGAAAGGGTTAAATTACTTAGTTTTTTATAAAAAAGCCCAATTCTGGCTGGTAGCAGTTCCTAAGTTCTAGTTCTAGTAGCCAATCTCATTGGCCCCTGAACAGCTGAAAGCCTGGATTATGGGCATGTGACAAATATTCTTGAACTGCAGAGCGGTCATGATATGGTCACTTTTGTGGTTACTAAGCACGGCGCCTATTTTAATACATTAACTATAACCACAGCAATTCCATGGGGATGAACACCGGCAAAATGCTTGGATATTTTTTCGGTACCAAGTAATTAGCTGTTTGTTGTTGTTGTTGTTAGCTTCGTAAGTGAACCAAAACAATATCACATTTTTGGTTGCCTCATTTAATTTAAAAAAATAAAAACGTAAAATGTCATTAAATGTTTTTATTTTTTACAATTATATGGCGCAACTAAAAAGTCTAATGTTATTTGGGGCACTAATTACTTTGTAATGTAAAAATATCCAAGCACTTTGCTGCAATTCATCCAGAGGAAATTGTTGGACAGATTCAAAAGAAATTATATACGAAAGACAGAATATCAACAGTTAAAAATCTAACATAAACATAACTAATATTATAAATGCGAAATTCCGTCTGTCTGTCTATTTGTCTGACCAGCTCTCACGCGTTACTGGCTTAGTCTATTTATATATTGACACCTGCGAATGGATGCAGGGTGACTTTTTCTTTTTAAAATGTTCAAGTTTTTTTAATTACCCAATTTTATTTGTAAACTCGTTAATTTATTTCATTATTTGATCGCGCGCTCGTTTTAGAACCCAAGTAAATGTTGTTCTAAATAATAAAAATGTAACTTATCCATTTTATAAAAAATACGAGGACTACCCTAACACTCCACCGGTGCGTAGGTATGTCAATCTCAACAAATAGGCCTAGTTTCAGTACTGCTTAATTTATAAACTATGTCTATAGGCCTATTGAGCCTGAAATGAATTGATTCTATTCTATAATGGGGGTGGATATTGGGAAGTGGTCGTTTTGGGAAGTGGTGAATTTATTTTAGGAAGTGGTTATTAACTTTCATAATATAAAAAAAATCAGTACCTACAGTTCTTTGCAACTTTAGCAACAAAGTGTCATGACTCCATTTTTGAAAACAGAATGTTGCATCTTTCACACTATAGTTGGTGTGTCACAAGACATAATAGCTAACTGCTACCTGACAAGTCAGGCAGCCAAGGCCTTTCAGAATGCCCGTGAGATTCCGCGTGACGTCGAAGGCGCATTCTATCTTATTCATGTATTCTGTGATATTATTCAACGATGGCTAGGCGTTTAGTTAGCTATTGTCTTTGGGTTTCTATCAACGGTGCATCATACGTGTCTTAACTATTATTTTCCTTAGGATTATCATGTGTCTCAACAATAAAAATGCATTACATAATTACCACTTTTCTAGTTTTATTATCTCACAGACTCATAACAGCCCATCTTTTTCATTTCTCTCAAAAGCAGCGTGCCTAAACAAAGTGGCATTGTTGGCGTTGACGTTCTGGTAGAAATAACAACATTGTGCGGTTGACGCCAAAGACTGTATACTGTTTTCCACCTTATTGCAATGGAATAAGTTATAAAGTGTTTGACGTCGACGGTGTAGTCAGCCAAATTGAACTCTGGGTCTCTAGAGAACTAGTAGCAATGAATGAAAGCAATATTATTAAGACATTTACTATGAAAAGTCATTTTGACATTTATTGGTAAAGGTTCTCAGAATTCGCATTGATTGTCTGCACAGACTCGATGTAAGGGTGGCAAAAGCAAAATTCAAAAAATATTTTGATTAGACATACCTACATTCACGCTTCAACACCAATTGTATGTACCTTTCTTTGTTGAGGTTCAATCGGATTTATAAAATATCATATCATCCATCAGGGTCCATTTAACATACTCAAAAATATGAACGACCGCTCTTATAACAATGTATAATTAAAGCGTTGGTAAGTATATACTTTTACACATGACCGTATCAGAGATTCGCAAAATACTTAGTCCATATAAGACATTTTTCAACTACCGGCACTTTCACTCGCTCGCATTGAGTAGTGCGACACAGTAAGAGTATGAAAAAACTCATAATCATAGGTCATAGGTTAGGTTACAATAACCCCAAGCTATATCAAGGCTCATGAGCTTTGGGGGCCATGGTCAGATAACCCAGTGCCCAGTAGCGGAGTTCCGTCGACCCCACCCTGAGGAACAGAACATCCTTGTGCTCCTACCAGCAGTAGCACTAGAAAATGCTCAAGAGTGGTTATCATTCGATAAACGCAAAGTAGAAGATTAACGTAGGCAGCCGGTATAAATATTTGTGGGAGATTCTGATATTTTGTGAGTTTAGTATTTGGAGAGTCAGGTATTTTGCGAAACTGGTATTCATGGACGTTTTCTGTGGGTAATCGTAACTCCACATGACTTTTTTTTATAAATAAATAAACTTCACTGTTTTGGTCGTACCCCGAATCTGGTATTTAGTGAAGCAAGTATTCTACTCAAGGGAGCTCCACCTCTGCCACGATGCTTCAGCTTATCAGCGAGTGGAGAAAGTTCGGCTTTTATGTAAGTATGGTAAGTCCTACCTACTACGGTCTGACGACGAGTGGAAGGCTCCTGTAAGTCTCTATTTTCCACTATACGTTTGGTTTTGCTTTGGTACAGGAACCTTCCGCTCAATAGTCGGGCTATTGCTAGCTCAGGAATCTATGCTAACTATATAAGTAAGGCTCTTCACAAAGACCAATTCTGTATCCAACGTCTTACCGCATCAGACCGTCGAAAATATTATCGGTCAAACCTATGGCAGTCAGCGAGATAAGCTTGGTGGTTATTTAGGTACAGGTACCTTCTATCAGGAACCATAATCCTTAGGATCAGTCCTTCGGTCGACTTATGGTAACCGACCCTGTAATGACATCAGTAGGTCACTAAAGCCAGCAATCATGAGGCACTGGTATTTTAACAACAAAAAAGTTGTAAAGATTTCGAGTAAGGAGTACCTAGGTGTGATGTGTATGATTGATATCACCTAAAAACGTTACTAAGACTTTATCAGAGTTTAGCACCAAAGTCTTTCATGGTCACCAGTTTTTACTACGATAATCACAATCACACTTGTGGGCCTTTATATCTTAGACTTGAAAGCCTGAAATCATAAGAGGTGGCTTTTCTGGTCTACACCAGTAAAACTAATAAAAGTTATGTATTTTAGTCATTCGTGTATTCAGGTATGCAGAAATTAACAACACGATACAAATATTTTATATCAGTTTTATTGCAGTCTGAAAACGTACGCCAACTAGCTAGCTAACTGCCGCGAAAGATTGTCGCTAGCTGGCGCTGTATAGTTGCATGTGTGTGTGTGACGATAGTGTCTGTATACGCTCGTAAACAGATTCTGCATTTTTTCTCAGGACTGGCACAACAATACCTTCCAACTGTGAAGTCAAAAAATCAACCGTATTCAGATACCTACGGTAACAAAAAAATAATAAAAAAACAGCGATAGGTTACGAAAAATTACGAAAAAACCGTAATTTTTTTTACAGCGCCATCTAACGGGACTTTGTTTGAGAGCGACCCTAGTCGGTCCCCCTTAAGGCAATTATAGCCTCAGCTACTGATTGAGTTTGTGATTCAGTACTGTTAGGGTCTCTCAGACCACAACCATTAGATGGAGATGGGATGGCATATTCGTTAATCAAAGCATTATGAGCTGCCTGGTCATAGCCTTTATTAGTTTTAATTGGGGGCCCACGGGGCTTAAGAAAAAATGTTTTTCTGTAAGACTGGTTAGATGCATGCTGGTTAGATGCATGCTGACTACTTCCATATGTATTAGCATTACGCGGAGGTGAAGGCTGTGGGTGAGACAAGACATCTGCAAAAGACTTTGTAACTGCTGGGTGAAGCTTTACTGCTTCTCCATATGAAATGCAATTATTCGCCATACTTAATTTTATATCTTTTTGTCTTTTGTGTTCTGGGCATGATTTATTAATGGCAAAATGAAAACCATTGCACAGAAAACAAAATGCTCTGTCTTCTTCAGTTGAGCAAGTATCAGCTGCATGCATCTGACCACATTTAAAACATTGAGCCTTCGATCTGCAATTTGTTTTTGTATGTCCAAACTTGCAACAGTTGAAACATTGTACTGTGGGAAAAATATACAACTCGACTGCTAAAGAATTGTAGCATGAAAACACTCGTTTAGGTAAAACTTGCCCATCAAATGTTAGTACAATGGTTTCAGAGGGTTGCCATGTAACAGAACCATTAACAAAAACTCTGTGATTAAGTCGCCTAACTTTAACCACTTTACCGCAACCTATGGGTACAGATATATTCGATATGATTTCATCTTCTGACCATTGCGCTGGGATGCCACGGACTAAGCCCATGCGGGTAATCGAAAATGATGGAATATATGCAGTCAAATTCTCAGTTTCCAAGCGTGAGTCGTTGATGAAAGCATTAGCATCACTGGAATTAGAGAAAGCCATGGATATACGGGTCCTGCCAATTCGTTTCACACTTCCGTTAACAATATTGCGAAAATTGTTTTTCATCAGGAATTTTCCGAAGGACACTGGATGCAAGGAAGAGTTTGGGTCAGTTAAATGTCTCAGTTGTACGTGGATTGTAAATGGACCTACGTCGGAGCTTGTAAATAAAGCCCTGACAACCTTTGTAGTATCGTTTTTATTCACTTCCATGGTTTGAACCTTATTACCTGCTAAGGTATCGTTAGGTAGCTTGTTGATGTCCAGTACCGGGGAAGGGGACTCCTGCAAACCGTTGCTAGCGCAATCGCAAGAATAATCGCCATCGTGATTTTTCTTTCTCTTTTTATTGCAAGCCCTGCACACCTTTGACACCCTTGACGAACGTTTGCGAACCCTTTTACTACTGCTAGTAGAAGCGTCCGTGTCCATACCCGACTCCTCTATTGTTATGTTACAGGCCACCTGGAGGCTTGCACCTCCAGGGTCAACCAGATCAGGGGGCTCTTTGTCCCCCATTGCGAGAAAAAAGTTTATTTGAAAAAACTCACCTAAGCCGACGTATTTATTTACACTATACAGAAATAAATATTATATAAAAATAAGAAATAAGAATATATACAATGCAACCACTTATCTGATTCTATAAATTACATAAAATATTTTAAGAAACTCGAAGAAGCGAAAAACACAACCGCCGCGTTTCACGTTTCCCGCGCTTTTTTCATGCTTGTATTTGAACATCAATAAATTCTTCAAGAAGTGCAAAGCACAGATAAAGCATCTATTTGTGCATTGGAAGAAAACTAAAGTTATTTCTTATACCTAAAATATAACAAATGTTGCTACCACCAATTTATTTTACATTTTCGAACTTTATACCCGACTGCCGCCGCCACTAGGGAAGGTTATTAAATTATTCGTTGGAGTGGTTCAAATTATTCTGACTACATATGAAATATTATTTAGTTTTTCCATCCGTAGTCAGAATATTTTGAAGGTTCAAATGATATCGAACAAACTTTAGTTATATTATATTACAATAACATTTCATCTTTTCATGTCATATACATATGACTGTATATTTTTTCACAGTTAACCTTTTTTCGTGGTTTGCATTATTTCTACGTTGATTTCTCGATATTGGTGTACCTGTTATTTATCCTATTTTAATAAATGTCTCAACCGGTGATACATGACGCTAATCTATCGTAATCTATGCGGGGAAAAATTGACGTTGACGCTGACGTTTGGACACCAAAACTATTTATATTTTCGTGACTACATATTTACGTAAAACAAGCTCATTTTGAATTCAACTTCGACCTTCTGGAGCTTCTACACAAGACTGCAGCCGCCTTGAATATCAACAATGGCGTCCGAGCCTTGTGACTGGCAGCTACGATGCAATGAACTCAAGCAAAGGGGTGCTCATCTTTTGCAGTCCGGGCAGTGGTCGGATTGCTCGTTTCTGGTGGGTTCGGAGCCCCACCAGGTCGTCGTACCGGGCCATAAGCTTATCCTGGCCATGGCCTCACCGGTGTTTGAGGCCATGTTTTACGGCGGCATGGCTGAGAGGAACGAACCGATCCCTATCTTGGATGTGCAACCGGAGGCTTTTAAAGCGCTGTTAGAGTAAGTATGGCCTTTTAAACGCTACCAAATACACTTAAGTTTGTAATTAACATAACACAGTAACATATTGTGTTAAAAACGTAATGGATCCAAAATATACCATAGAAACTTTGCTTTTAATGCATAAGGTGGATTGATTTTAATAATGCGTAATTAAAATGCATTCTTTGAGTAGACATTATAAAAATAGCACAATGGACCATCAGAACTGTAACTGAATAGTTATTTTATTAATAATAGATTATTTAAGAAAGATAATGAAACAAATAATGAAGCTTAACTTAGCATTATTATTAATCATTCTTTTGTGCAGATTAGATATTATGTTATCATGAAACATTCTAAAGAAACATTCTAGGAATAACTATAATCGACTTTAACCTTAAAGAATAACTAAATATATTAATGACATAGACATGATGTACTAAGCTAGGAAGAGCAAGACCTGACACAAGAGTCTTATATGTAGGTACAGATGTCAAAGTTATGTTTACACTTGTGTACCTTATTCATATCCTATAAACATATCTTCAACATCAACCATACATAACGTGACCATACGTCTCGGTTTGGGAGGGACAGTCCCGGTTTCAGGCAGTCTGTCTTGGTGTCCCCAACAAAGCCAACGTAATCCCGGTTTTGCAAACAGACCCAACAATAGTTTAAAATTTATTTTTTCCCTCGAAATGCGTGGCCCGACACTCCACTACTGGGGGCTTAGTAAGTCATGCCAACTTAACTATTTTGTTTTTAGAGCGTTGATTATTTTGTGTTATTCCATCTTCTATAATAAAATACTTGTAAAACACTGAAAACTTTTTTTTATTATATATTTCAGCAGATGTGTCCCGGTCTGACAAAATAAATAAATGGTCACGTTAACTATACAAATCCCTAAGTGTTAATTCCTAGTGGACAGGAATGACAAACTTCCAGGAAACCTGAAACCAAAGTAATGACTGAATCTATTAATTATTTGATGCCTTGATTGAGTGTGAACCTTACATGTCTTCAGGTACATTTACACGGACAACATCAATATAAGCTCGTTCGACAAAGCCTGCGAGCTGTGCTATGGAGCCAAGAAGTACATGCTGCCCCACTTGGTCAAAGAGTGCACTCGGTACCTCTGGTCGGACCTGTACCCCAAGAATGCCTGCCGGGCTTATGAATTTGCTAGGCTGTTTGAAGAAAATGTGCTAATGGAAAAATGCTTGCAGGTAATTAGTTACCTGAGTAAGGACAGACTTAACTTTTTAATCACAAATATCAGAAAAATGGAGAAGGCAAATTTTCCCTGAAATGAGACATAGCTAGATCGAGTTTTCACTCCTGTCAACCCCTCTACTGAACACATAGGAATGGATAGCGACTTTATAGTGTGTAAAGAGTTTTGGAATAAGAAAGGTCTCTGGATATTGTCTATTACTGTCGCCTCTGGACGCTCGCAACTTTCGGAGAATCGCGTGCGTGTCCTCCAAGAACATTCCAACCTAATGAACCCTTTCTTTCTTTATCTTCCAGATAATCAGCACCAACACGAAGGAAGTCCTCACAGACAGCAGCTTCGAGGACGTGGAGCTGAACACGGTGATAACGGTGTTCTCGCTGGACCACCTCAACGTGGACAGCGAGCTGGACCTGTTCGAGGCGGCGGTGCGCTACGCCAAGGCGCACGACAAGCGCCAGGCCGAGCGCGCGCCCACGCCCGGGCCCGCCAGCCCCAAACCCAGCGCCAGCAACGAGAAGGTACCCACCACATACTAACTTAGGCCAGGAAAAAAAACATTGAATGCCACACACAAAAAACGTACAACAAGACACATGAATTTATTTATGATTTTATCTTCTTTATTTTTATATTTACTGCAATTATTTCAACTTTAAAAATGTACTTGCACCACCTGCTCAACGTTGTAATTTTTTCGTCTCTGATGCTAAATGGTTGTCTGGAAGAAAACGCTTTTGAGCGATAAGACTGTTTGTTTTTTAATGAATGTTTATTAATTATTTTCCGCGTGGTTTTCAATAAAGAGTATTTTTCTTGTCTTGTCTTGAATTTACATAGTTATATAATTTTTGCGGGTAGTACGACCTTGTGCAAGGTCCGCCCGGATCGCTATCACCATCTTGCTCGCTAATATAGCATCTAACTAGCAGTGCTTCTACTGTTGCGTTCTGGCGAGGAAAACTAAACTGTAGGCAAATTACTGGCAAAAGAGGTATTCTATCTTAGTCTGCGGGGTTGGCAACACATCTGCAATCTCCTTGGTAACCACTTACACATGTTTACTTGGTCTCTAGTAACACCAAGTAAGGAAGTAAGCCTCTGCCTCTAGGCAGTGGTGATCACTTACCATCAGGTGACTCACTTGCTTCTTGGGCTTATTATTTTATTTAAAAAAAAGTGATAGAGATTTTTATAAGCTTTTATTTTCTTTGATTTTATTTATCCATTACTAGTCAATCTAGTCATGTTCATTAAAGTTTACAGATGTGCACACAATCTCTTTTAACTGTCAGCTTTAACTGACAGTCAAAACTGATCATGCTTATATGTGATCGCATTATATTCAACATCGGAAGTGACGACGCAACGGGGCCACGCCGTTTTGTCGCCAACATGAAAATTGTTTTGTATTTTAGTCTATATATTTTTATGTATACTCGACCAAGAAATTGCTTGATCACTTTTCGACTCTATTACACAGGGATAAGGTTCAAAAGTGGTCAAGCACTTACTTGGTCGACTATATGTTAGTTTGTAAGGTATTTATCTGTGGGCCCTTGTTGCCTGAAAATAAATGATTTTATTATTATTTATGTATATTTATTTAAAATCTTAGGTTAAGTTTTTACAATATTTCTATAAAAAGTAATAAAACAATATCAATACAAAATATACAAACATTATAAAAACCTAACCTAGAGTGCCGTCGGCAGCGGGGCAGGGCTCAAGCTACCGGTGGTTAGGGCTGCAGAGTGAGGAATCTCCTGACTATTCGTGCCGTGTCCAGGAGTACCGCCTTTTGTATTATTATTATTATATTAGACATGACCTCTACCGTTGCCCCGCGGTCTTTTAAACAAACTTATCAGTTAACAAGCTCGATGGACTTTGAAGGTACTGAACGTGGACAGCAGCGCCGAGAGCAGCCCCGAGGCGGGCGAGGCGGAGCCCTGCCGCGCGGAGCCCGAGCCCGGGCCCTCCGGACACGACGCGCGCCCCGGTACGAGCCTCGCGCGGAGCACCCAAACAACATCAAACTGGAATAAATTACCTGGCTACTCCGCGAAACCAAGGTTTGTGGAGAAGCAAGGTAATTTGTTCCAGTTTGATATGGACCTCCGCAAAGTAACGCCTGAATCTATTTATCACCCAAATAACATATTTAGCGCATTTACCTGCGGGTTTATATGTTTGGATGTTTGTTCTCCAATCATTTATTAGGCTGGACGGATTTAAATGAAATTTGGCAGACATATACATCATTTCCTGGATCACTTTTAAGTGGGCGAAGCCTCGGGTGAATGCTAGTGTTTTAAATAAATACTATAACTAGTATTAGTGTGTTAAATAAAAAATAATACCTATAATATTCAGTCTCGCTCTGCACCTGGATCCTGCAGCACAGGGAATCCTAACTCAGCATCCAAAGTCTTAGCTAGCTACCACCATCTTACTCGCTAATCCTGCGGCTAAGCGGCAGCGCTTGCACTGTTGTGTTCCAGCGTGGAGAGCAAGACAGCCGGTGCAATTACTGGCACAAGAGGTATTCCATCTTAGCTCTCTGGGTTGGCGACGCATCTGCAATCTCCTCGGTGACCCGTTCGCTTGTTTGCTGGTTTGTTATAATTTTTCTTCCATGACCGCAGAGAGCCGCGAGAAGCTGACGATCCGCAGCGCGATCGAGAAGATCCGCTTCCTGACGCTGACTCCGCAGCAGTTCGCGGAGGGCCCGGCGCGCTCGGCGCTGCTGGCCGAGTCGGAAGCCTTCGCCGTGCTCATGCACATCCTGTCAAGCAGCTCGGACGTGCCGCTGCCCGCCGGCTTCAGCGCCTGCCGCGTGCCGCGCAAGCAGCTCATCGGCAGCGGCGCCAACGTAACGATCCCACCTACCGCTAAACACCCCGAGTGCCTTTGCGATCTCTTCCAGACCTTAGAACACCTCGCGTTACATTGCCCGCGGTACGCGAAAGAGAGGAGCTGGTTGATTATCTTATGCCACCATTCCCTCCCAAAACCTATCTCCCTGTCCAACATAGTATCCCATAGCCAAACCAACGCGGCCTTCTTCAATTTCTTACACGTCATCATCAAAGATAATAAATATTAAAATTGGAATGAAACCGACTCTTCCCGCAAAGTAATACCTACAAACCCAGGAAGAGTAGAGTAAAGCGGGCAACCGCTTCGGATTTTGCGGGACGGTCCCGTAACCGAATACGATCCCGCATTGAAATAATTAACAAAATCGTCCCGTAAAACGTCGAATGCCGCATGGCCCACATTCCTGTTATTCTAGGCTAAATTTGATGACTTTTTCCCGTTTCTTAATTCCGGGTACGCTTCGAACGTAATCCCAGATTTGGCAGATCAGATAATTACATGAATGTGCAGGTTTCCTTACGATGTTTTGCCTCACCGTGAAAGCGTTGGTTACTACAGTACTCAGGTAATGTACATAAATTGTGAGTTAGATGCGACCGCGGGGTGTCGAATTCGGCACCTCGCGATCACGTATACACTCCCCTAGCCACTTGTAAGTATCCCTGGCCAGTTGTACGCCTACGCGCACCTAAAATTTTTCATTACAAACCACTGACCTATAGGTATTGGACCTCTAGTCAGCATTTAAAATATGCCCGCATCAAAACTCGAACAAAAGTACAACAAATCGACAATCGCTCGCGCTGTCAGTCTGTCGGACCGACGGCGCTGCTGTCAATACTATTATTTTGTAAAAAAACCTATTTGCAACGGAACTTACTAAATTATTACCTATTTTATGCAGTTAGACGTAAAGTTGTAAATCCAATGACTATAAATGGTAAACTAATAATTTGCATTTGTAATATTGGCGTCAACCTGTATTCTCATGTCGGGCCGTTTTTCTGTTGTCATTTAGTATGACACTGTTCATCCATGTATTATAATATCATTGTTATAAACCATCAAATGTTTGCCGTAACTTTCATCAGAGTCAGGGAGCACTAGTCTAGACTGAACGAAAACTTTAAACTGAAACCCATTTAATTATTAGACTATTACCTTTTTATCCTACGCCCAACGCACTCTTTCCTCCCTTCCTCCCTCCCCCCCGCTAAAAGCATGTCCCGGATTCGATTTTATAAAGTTGGCAAATCTTAGACTAGAGTCAAGTGTATTCATCCATAATTATCTTATCATGTAAACAAATTATAACCTAGAATATCACTTTTCGTCACCTAAACACCCTTTATCGCCTAAATAAATCAAATCGAGGCTATCAATAGAAGAGATAATTTGTAATTTGTGGTTTTAGAATGTTTTATTTTAACAATTAACAATACTTTGATGGCAAAACCTGAAAGAGGTTAGATAGTTGTTTATTACTTAAGACAAGTTAGGGTGAATACGGTTTAGTATTATGTAATCAGTGACATTCCACAATATATTTTTTGTTATTTTAATAGCCTATCTTTGTGTCCCACTGCTGGGCAAAGGCCTCTTCACGAGACTTCCACAACTCCCGATTTGACGCAATGTCAGCCCAATCCCTTTCAAACCCGTCCAAGTCATCCCGCCATCTCTTTCTTGGTCTGCCGCGTCATCATAATAATATATTGTATATATAATTTTGCATGCACTCTTTATGCCTTGACGTACTTATACTTAAATGTAGTTTACAAATTATAGAAAATTCACCCAGTTCATTAATTATGAATTTTATTGTTTTTCAAGAAAATGGGTCCAAACACAGAAGTCACGAATGAGGTTAGAACAGCTTTCCGCAGTTATACAGAAACCGCTGCGTTGCATCGCACGCGAATCTTAAAATGTGTCAATGCCGCTGTTTATAAATAAATCAAAAATTTATTTGCATTAAACAAGACGACCTGTATGGCACAGTGGCACATGTGTCTGCCTACTGTGCAAGAGGTCCCGGGTTCAAATCCTGGTATGGGCAAATATTTGTGTGACGAATACGAATGTTTGTACCTGAGTCATGGATGTTATTTGTATTTAAGTATGTATTTATCTATATATGTATGTTTATCCGTTGTCTAGTATTCATAGTACAAGCTTTGCTTAGTTTGGGACTAGGTCAATTGGTGTAAATTGTCCCGAGTTTTTTTTTATTTAAGAGTACCAAACGGTGTAACATGTACAAATATTTCTTAGTTATTAAATTTTAACGTTTAAACTTATTTCAAGGCAATAGTGGCGCCAATCTTGCAAAATCTATGTGCTAATGACTGGTATCAGTATATGTGTTTACCCTAACAAACTATATAGTAGTATAGCACGCTAGCGTTTATCGCACACATAGTAAGCATCCGTCTCTCATATAAGTATGCCTTCATCATCATCATCATCTCAGCCACAAGAAGTCCACTGTTGGACATAGGCCTCCTCCATGGATTTCCAAAGTGACCGGTTGGAAGCGGCATGCAACCAGCGCCTTCCTGCCACCTGTATGAGGTCATCGGACCATCTTGTGGCTGGTCGTCCTACGCTGCGCTTGCCAATACGCGGCCGCCATTCGAGAACTTTTCGACCCCATCGGCCATCAGTTCTCCGTGCTAAGTATGCCTTATGTCAGCGATAAAGGCTGGGCCTCATTTAACAAAAAGTAGGGCAATTTTGGGCTGTTTTTGGTTTAGCATGTTAGATTAAATCAAATAGTTGGTAAACTCTTAACTTTTAAACACGAACTGATCGTCCAAGACACAGGCTTTGCCCAGTTTGGGGATCTCTGTCGATTCTTTTTACCATAACGTGTGCACAATATTTTAAATTTGTGAATTTGTATTTGTATTTATAAAGAAGGCCCTCGCAGAATATGAGTTACGAATGTCCTTCTTTTAGTGTTGTATTGTAAAGCACCTATCGGGATTCAGAATTTATAAGAATCAAAGTTTTTTTTTGTATAAACAAATAAGTGTCGACAAACTTTAACAAATTACCTTGCTACTCCGCGAAACCAGTGCCGGGCTCATGCAAAATAGCTGCGTCCGTGCGACACATATATGTTCATGCAAAAACCCACCCTCCTCCGCTTCCACACGAAACAACATATATCACACAGACTCAACTACACACCACCACCACTAAACACTAAAACTACACGATCGACGCGCGTTTCGCCTCTATACCAGGCATCATCAAGATCTAATAGTGTACGACCGTGTGTGTGGAAGCGGAGGAGGGTGGGTTTTTGCATGAACATATATGTGTCGCACAGACGCAGCTATTTTGCACGAGCCCGGCACTGGTTTCGCGGAGTGGCAAGGTAATTTGTTCCAGTTTGTTGATATGGACCTCCGCAAAGTAACGTCTGAATCTATTAATTAAATAAGTGTCGATTACGCAACGCTACACTGGAACTTCTTATCGATTCTAACCCGGTTTTAGTTCGGCTAGACCTCCTACTTTAGGGAGAGTACTACTTATGACTCGAGAGTAGTCGTAAAGTTACCCCGACAAACGAAAAACAAAACTATAATCGTGATGCCGAGGCGTGCTTAAGTAAGTTACTTCTAAAATTGAAACGGTCGTGGGTTGCGTGCAGCTTCGTCTATTATGACGTCAACAATATATGTTTTAAAGATTGTATACTGCTGTGGTGAGCGAGGGTTCATACCAACTCGTATAATACAAACATCGCTCCCGCTACCGCCTCGTGCTAGTGTGCTTCTTTGTAATGTCATGTTGCTGTTGTGAGGAACAAATGACCGTATGTTGCGTCCGGCGATCGAGTTCATGTGCCGCTTTATTGTTGACAAATGGACGTCGTAGTGTAGTTTGACGGTGTGTCTGTCTGTGTCTGCAGATGCCGACGTTCACGGTGGACACGCCTTCGCCAGTCATGGTGGACCAGGTGTTCGCGGAGCGCCCGCCGCCGCCGCAGTACCCGCGCCCGAGGCACGAAGGTACAGCCAGCACGACTCGAGTCAAAGCCGTAGAAGAACTTTTTCACAATAACTGTCATAATTACTTTTCCTAGCAAACGTAATGATTGTATAACACAAACTTAGTGATGCAACGAATATTCGCATTCGCATTCGCGAATATTCGCATATTCATTGCATTATTCGCATTCGCCAAAATTTATGCGAATGTTTTGCGAATATGAATAGCAGAAAAAACCAATTTGAAGACAATAGTAGATAAATAAAATCAAAATCCATTCATTTCTTGTTTTTTAATGCAAGAAAAAGTAACTAACCTCGTAATCACAATATCAGTTTAAACTTTATCATTTGGTATTTTTAATTTTCCTACTTGATTTTTTTTTGCAATCAAGCTTAACAATTACATTTTTATTGGAACTTATAAATACAAATGGAACGCATCTCCTTCGAACGAGACTGCCTCAAAGCCATAGACAATTGGCGCCAAATTTTTGAACAAAAACTGAATATTCGCATTCGCGAATGTCGGTAGCAGATATTTGCATTCGCATTCGCATCCGCGAATGTTCAAAAAATGACATTCGTTGCATTACTAACGTAAACACTAGAATACTTTGTGATTTTGTTTTATTCTATGTTAAAATTTCGGTGGCGCCCTCTATGATTAGTTTTGCACAACCAACCCTATCTTTAGGGTTCCGTATCCTCACAGATGATGTATATCTGTTGCCGCTATAACAACAAATAGTAAACAGAATCAAATAAATATTTAGGGGCGTTCCCATACAACAGACATGATTTTTTTGCCGTTTTTATAGATAACGGTACGGAACCCCTCGTGCGCGAGTCCGACTCGCTCTTGGCCGGTTGTTTAACAGTTGACGTTTCCGGATTTAAATGATAATGATGTGATGATATGATGAGATATTTAATAAGCTACCTGCAACGATTTTAAAGCTAGAAAGCATTAAGGAATTTAAAAATGCATTACATACTTTTTAGCATCTAAGGCTTAATTCGATTCAGGAAAACCTTAATGACATTGTTTCTTAGTATATGTATAAGTAATTTGTGCATGTAATAGTGATGTAACGAATGTCATTTTTTGAACATTCGCGGATGCGAATGCGAATGCAAATATCTGCTACCGACATTCGCGAATGCGAATGCGAATGCGAATATTCAGTTTATGTTCAAATTTGGCGCCAATTGTCAATGGCTTGGAGGCAGTCTAGTTCGAAGGAGATGCGTGCCATGTGTATTTATAAGTTCCAATGAAAATGTAATTGTTAAGCGTCATTGCAAAAAAAATCAAGTAAATAAATAATACCAAATGATAGAGTGAAAACTGATATTGTGATTACGAGGTTAGTTACTTTATCTTGCATTAAAAAACATAAGAAATGAATGGATTTTGATTTTATTTATCTACTATTATCTTCAAATTGGTTTTTTTCTGCTATTCATATTCGCAAAACATTCGCATAAATTTTGGCGAATGCGAATAATGCAATGAATATGCGAATATTCGCGAATGCGAATGCGAATGCGAATGCGAATATTCGTTACATCACTAGCATGTGATAGACACCACGTTAATTTTAACTAATATTTGCATGTCTTTGCGACGAAACATGCAGTGCTGTAACTTGACTGTAAACCATGTTTGAGCAAATCAATTACTGATTACTGATAAGATATAGAGTCGTTGCGTCCCCACAGGCCCCGGCATCCGGCTGTCGTCGGCCATCCACACGCTGGGCGGGCTGGGCGGGCTGGGCGCGCCCGAGCAGCTGGACCGGCTGGAGAGGCACAGCAACGACTTCCACAAGATCTACTGCCAGCGGCCCATCATCCAGCACACCGACTGCCTCAACACCAGCGTGCTGGACTGCTCCGTCACCTTCATGGTGGACAAGAACATCTGCCTGCTGGGCGTGCAGGTAACGTGCCGGGGACTTTATGTATGTACAGTAGGGGAAATATACGTACCACCTTAGAACCCTATCGCAATAACGCGACGCGTTAAACGCCAGACTACGTCATACAAATGTCATGCGTAGGTATGTCTCTTCGACTGGGTTCTACGGTGGTACACGTTTCAATTTCCTTGACTGTACGTCAACTTTTATTGTACATAATCAATTACAAATACACAGAAAATACAGGTAGTGGTACAAAGGCGAGCTTATCGCTTAAAGGGATCTTTTCCAGGTAACCTTCGAGCAAAAGAGACATAATTTACTCATATGTACGATTAAATACACAAATTATTCAACTTTGTGCAAAGAAATATTTAAAAAAAAGTTTCTTTAAAGAGAATCATTTCGGCTTTGCATTGTTCGTTCGCAAATCTTTGTTTTGTTACATGTTAGCTACGTACTTTGTACCTTAAGTTAGGTTTATTTTATAAACATTACAAAATAGTAATGGGCTTTCGCCTGCATTTGCATAAAACCTCTCCTAGTGCAGTTCCACACCCCTAAGGAACTTATGTTTCAAATGTCAAGTCTGAGGGTTCCACTCCGCACTGTAGGTACGCTCGACCGCCTTGCCTACAGCGTAGGCAAATCGCAGTAGGTTGTCGGCTTGCTAGCTCGCAGTCGCCGTGTCAATGTAATTGAAAACGAAAGCGGACGCGGGCGTCGCGGTATTTTTGATGCGAGCCGCCTGGCAAATACGTATGAAGTAATACGAACTTTTTGTGCGTGTTAATAAGGTTAGAATTCGTTTAATCGCGGTCGCAAAAGAGAACTTTCGGTACGTCAGTACTATTATTCATACTATGGTCGAGTCTTTAAGAGCAGGGGTTCAGGTCGCGCATTGTGCATCAGCGAACCCTTTAACGCCATACTGAACTCATAACGCGATCGTCAACGTATGCGCAGGGGGGTTTCACTCCGCACTGTAGGTGCGCTCGCCGCATTACCTATGGCATAGGTTGCCGGCTTGCCGCGCGCGCGCCCGCTCACTCTGTCTCGCGCGGTGTGATGGTATTACAGTAAGCAGCCCAACCCTAGCGGTGCGCCAGGGCATGGCGGGTGGAAGGCGGGCGCGGGCGGTGCCTTCCTTTTGACGCATGCCGCCTGGCGAATGTTTATGAAGTAATACGAACTTTTTGTGCCTGATCATAAAGTTGGAATTCGTTTAATGGTGGTCGAAAAAGAGAAGTTTCTTTACGTTAGTACTATTATTTATTCTGTGGTATGCGGCAGGTGCCGACGCAGGCGCCGAGCGAGGAGAGCGCAGTGCCGGCGCCGGGCGGCGCGGGCTACTCGGAGCTGCTGTACGCGCACCTGCTGGACGCGGACGGCGCGCGGCTCACCTACACGCACTATACCAGCCGCGTGCCCTACCGCCACCTGCTCGACATCATGTTCAACCGCCCCGTCTACATACAGCGGAACAAGGTCAGCGGCACGTCTAGGGTTGCCACGCGGGCTACTCGGAGCTGCTGTACGCGCACCTGCTGGACGCGGACGGCGCGCGGCTCACCTACACGCACTATACCAGCCGCGTGCCCTACCGCCACCTGCTCGACATCATGTTCAACCGCCCCGTCTACATACAGCGGAACAAGGTCAGCGGCACGTCTAGGGTTGCCACGCGGGCTACTCGGAGCTGCTGTACGCGCACCTGCTGGACGCGGACGGCGCGCGGCTCACCTACACGCACTATACCAGCCGCGTGCCCTACCGCCACCTGCTCGACATCATGTTCAACCGCCCCGTCTACATACAGCGGAACAAGGTCAGCGGCACGTCTAGGGTTGCCACGCGGGCTACTCGGAGCTGCTGTACGCGCACCTGCTGGACGCGGACGGCGCGCGGCTCACCTACACGCACTATACCAGCCGCGTGCCCTACCGCCACCTGCTCGACATCATGTTCAACCGCCCCGTCTACATACAGCGGAACAAGGTCAGCGGCACGTCTAGGGTTGCCACGCGGGCTACTCGGAGCTGCTGTACGCGCACCTGCTGGACGCGGACGGCGCGCGGCTCTATATGACACTCAGAAAATGTACCAATGGTTCGGTAAAACCTTTAAAGTGACGATACCGGCTAGAAACTCAACCAGACATAATTAATTAAAGAAAATGTAAAATTTCCTCTTTAACTGTCCAGCCGTTAATGCGTGATCCAGCAACAAACATCCCGACATCATTAATAGTAGGATTAAGAAATAATAATAAAAACTTTGTTTGATCCACAGGTGTACAAAGTGGGCATAGTGTTCAACAAGGTGGGCTGGTACCCCATGGGCTCGTGCGCGCAGCAGGTGGCCGCCGAGTCGGTGTTCTTCAACTTCGGCATCGGACAGAGCAGCGACTCCGTGCGAGACGGCCTCATACGCTCCATCATATTCACCTACTAGCCTGCGGGAGGGCCTTAAACGCTCCATCATATTCACCTACTAGCCTGCGGGAGGGCCTCAAACGCTCCATCATATTCACCTACTAGCCTGCGGGAGGGCCTCAAACGCTCCATCGATTCACCTAATAGACAACGGAAGAATCTCAAAAGCTCCATCAATTCATCTAATAGACAGCGGAAGAACCTCAAAAGCACCATCGCATTCACCTGCTAACCTGCAGGAGGGCTTAAACGCTCCACCGCATTCACCTACTAACATACTGGTGGGGGTCAAACGCGCCGTCAATTCAACTACTAGCCAGCGGGGCTTTAAACGCGCCATTAATTCACTTAATAGACAGCGGGAGAACCTCAAATGCTTCACAGTATTCACCTACTCGCCAGCGGGAGGGCCTCAAATGCTCCACCTTTTTCACCTACTAGCCTGCAGGACAGCCAGATACGCTCCATCATATTCACCTAATAGCCAGCGGTAGGGCCTCAAACGCTCCATCGTACTCGCCTACTAGCCGCTATCCAGCTCAGATGGTGATACTTTCCTAATTATTGAAGAAAATTAATTAATAATTGAAGGAAATTCTCAAATGTACCCATAGTATGTTGTGTATCTATTGTATTTCTCTATGCTTTATGCAATATTTGGTCATAATAGAAAAGACGAGGTAGGTATTGTTGAGGAATTGTAAACATGGAAATAATACACATTTAACTTTTTTGTGATGTGTATGTTTTATACACATCACAAAGGCTGTATGAAGGGAGAGTGGATGGAAAAATGGGAAGGGGAAGACCTCGGCGAACGTACTCCGACCAAATCGGAGACATTCTGGAGAAAGGCCAGGTCAGGAGTACCCTAAACCGACGAGCATGCATGAAGAATGTCATGAAAGTAAGTAAAGCGAAAGTTGTATGTCAGGATCGTAGCAAATAGAAATCCGTGGTCTCTGCCTACCCCTCTGGGAAACAGGCGTGATTTTATGTATGTATGTATGTATGTATGTTTTATATACAAATAACATATATTGCTCAGATAAATCTATGTGAGCAAAGATATAGCAATGGTTGGTTGGTAAAACGATCATTTATCGGAATATAGGAACGCGGCATAGTCTAGTCAGATGGGAAAGTAGATAGAAAGCTACAATGGATAGAGAGAAATTCAGGAGGCGAGCTATGTATTGGGTTCTAAAGCTGCATTGAGAATGAACAGCTTGACAAATCAAGCTGATTCAAGCTTTTAATTCTTCATAAACATCGCGTGTGAAAAGGCCCTAAAAGTTGATTTCTAATCATTTATCTGGCAACATTGTTTTGAAGTAGCCTTAAGGGCAGTGTGGCCATGCACAAAAAAAGGAGGACAGTGTTGCCATACGAAAAGATGAGATGTAATAAAATGATGTTTTTCTTTTGTATTTGATCAATGGCGTAGCGAGGTAGCGAGGGTAGGGCAGCGTACTCCCCCTCCCTAGAAAATGCGGCTGATTAGTAGGTATTTTAGGTAGGTAAATTTTTCTTCGCCTAAAGCCCTCCCCCTTAACAGAATCCTGGCTACGCCCTTGCATTTGTTTTTTCAATTATGTGAGGTTGTGTTTTATTAAGAGTTAGAATAGTTTTTTGTTTTCGCCAACTTTAGACATTGAAATTAAACAATTCAAACTTAGGGAATGCGGGGGTTGCAGATTCGAGTCCTGCCATTATCTTAGATTTGTCTTTGTGTTGTCATTAAATAGCATTTAAATATACGCGATATAAAGCGTTTGAATTGTTTTTATTTCAATGTTAGTATAGAAGTTGCAATGTTTGAAAATCAGTGAAAGAATAGACAAAACTGTTTCGTTTTTTGGACTGTAGCGTGTTTAGTCAAAGTCTCTCCATAGTGGGAGATCGAAATACCGAGGAATATGTCCTCACTGATTAGCAAAGTAATTTAAACACCATACTTAGTAAGTGCCTGTCATTTTTGAAAGGGGAGTGCATTTACCATGGAAGTCAAAAAGTCTACCTGTACCTGTGTACACCTGCTAGTGATGTAACGAATATTCGCATTCGCGAATATTCGCATATTCATTGCATTATTCGCATTCGCCAAAATTTATGCGAATGTTTTGCGAATATGAATAGCAGAAAAAAACCAATTTGAAGACAATAGTAGATACATAAAATCAAAATCCATTCATTTCTTATGTTTTTTAATCCAAGAAAAAGTAACTAACCTCGTTATCACAATATCAGTTTTCACTTTATCATTTGGTATTATTTTACTTACTTGATTTTTTTTGCAATGAAGCTTTACAATTACATTTTCATTGAAACTTATAAATACAAATGGAACGCATCTCCTTCGAACGAGACTGCCTCCAAGCTATAGACCATTGGAGCCAAATTTGAACAAAAACTGAATATTCGCATTCGTATAGCATGTCGGTAGCAGATGTTTGCATTCGCATTCGCATCCGCGAATGTTCAGAAAATGATATTCGTTACATCACTAACACCTGCCCCTCTAGCACTAGCGTTTATCGCCAACATAAAGCATTCGTCCCTTTCGCACACGCATACTGGTTAGAACGGGATAAATGCTTTATGTCATCGATAAAAGCTAGCGTGCTAGGCCCCCAGGAATGTACACTTTTGAAGGCAGTGATTTAACCATGGAAGTAAAAGGTACTTGCGTACACCTGGAAGGTGCCCTTTTGAGAATTAACATTTAATTATATTTAATCAGTATTCATTTTTGTTTATTGTAGATTTAAGGCCCCTGTCAATTTTTCACAGATGCCATTAGTATATCTGTTTATCCGTAACAGTAATGGGCCCCTATTCTGGGTTCATGCGAGATTCATCTCGCACGAGAATAACTGTCAAATCCCAAGGAAATCTGTCATATTTGACGTATGTGGCATGCGAGATAGCGTCTCGCATGACCCGAGAATTGGGGTCATGGCTGCATGTTCTTGCTGTGATAGTTGTTGAAATAAAAAGTTTATGTCGTTGAAACAAGATTAATCTTTCCTTGATATTGACGGTCGCTTGCATCTTCCAGTTTTACTTAAGTTCTTTTTACTTCCATGGCATTTACATATGATAATATTCGACGGCTGTTTATCTAAAGCAAGTGGAGATGAAAAACCCATTGTTCAAACGTGTCACTTATTGCATAGACAGTGGCGCCGTAGACACGTGTTTTCCATAATCTTGCGTACAGGGAGGACCCCAATTCTTGGTTCATGCGAGATGCATCTCACATGCGAGATACGTCAAAAACTGACAAATTTCCAAGCAATTTGACAGTTGTTTTCGTGCGAGATATATCTCACATAAACCAAGAATTGTCCCGCTGGAGTGCGATGGTTGAATCTCGCCGGGTGACTAAAGCTCATTAAAAATGGCCGTTTTTCATAGTGATTCGGCCATTTTGGCGAGCTTTAGTCACCTGGTGAGATTCAAAAATGGCACCCCAGTACTTAAATTTACAGGTAATTTTGGTGTTTGATTAAATAAGTAATAGACAACTGGGAAACTGTATTAGCTTTTGTTAAACAAGACTGGCTAATAAATCAGTAGAAAAGTACAAATGTATAAAAAACACTTTAATTACTTGTAACTTTAGGGGTCTCCAGTTTTGATAAAGTAATTAAAATGCCTCGTAATGGCGATTAATAAATATTGAACATATTAATAGGAGTATGACTCAATTGAGAGCCGGGGTAAGAGAGCAGAGAAGACAGTTGAAGGTTTTTTTTTATTGTTCGACATGTTGACAAGCTCGTCAACTGACAGAAATTTAACCCTTACAAAAAGTTGTCACTCACATGGACCCCAATTCTCGGGTCATGCGAGACGCTATCTCGCATGCCACATACGTCAAAAATGACAGATTTCCTTGGGATTTGACAGTTATTCTCGTGCGAGATGAATCTCGCATGCACCCAGAATAGGGGCCATGCCCGTCATAATGTCAAACGCGAACTTCAACTTTAGTTTTATTCAAAGCCAATGGCGGATATATCCATCGCGTACAACGTAAAAGCGACCTACGTCCATTGCCATAAGGTTCAACATCGTTACTTGGAAAGAAAGCTCAAATCAGATCAAGCTCAGATCTAAATTACGACTTTTGTATTGATCTCGCGTTGTAAAGGTTCATAAAAGTATGACAGGCTTTTCTGTTTTTGTGCCTGGCAACCCTAATTGAAGTATCTGTAATAATAATAACAGATAATTCGGAAACATGTTTTAATTAAAGTAGATTACTTAAGTGAGCGTTTAAATGAATATCGTCCACATTCTCAACCTTGTATCTACCCGAATTATGTAGTTGCAAAAATAATCTAATGTTGAACGTTACAGTGCTGGTTCTCGAACTACACAATTCGAGTAGTTACGAGGTTCAAAAAGTAAGTGACCGAGATGGGCATTAAATACTATACAAAAATAATTATGTCCGTCCTGGTATAATTTCATCGCATTTTCCGGCTCTCAATTAAGGTGTATAATTATAGTCACCAATAGACCTGATGTAGAACTATTTATTATATACTGAGTATTAAATAAAACGATAATAAA
Source organism: Ditula angustiorana (assembly GCA_963691745.1). Taxonomy (NCBI): domain Eukaryota; kingdom Metazoa; phylum Arthropoda; class Insecta; order Lepidoptera; family Tortricidae; genus Ditula; species Ditula angustiorana. The sequence continues at coordinate 1,929,959 of OY829473.1, forward strand.
ACATTAGTAAAACTTTCATTTTAACTCTTGATGCAAACGTTGTCCTCTTTTTAGTCCCTGAATTATGTCATTAGCGTAATAGTTTATTTATATCTTAGATGTGATCATATAATGCGTTTTCTTATGTCCTGATTTTTGATTATCACCAAAATCAAAACGTAACGAACTGCAATGCCTTATAGGTAGATGGTTTTTATAACCTTTGGTCTTAATTATGACCCATAAAAAATCGGAAAATCAAACTGGAAAAGATATTTTCATCGGACATGTCTGCATCGCCACCTATACAAAAACTATGTGACATTTGTCCTAATTCTAAGACTGCGGCGAAATGAGCTGTACAGTAAGGGAAAGATATTCTAGAATATTATTATAGAACTCTATCGCAATGACGCGACGTGTTAAACGCCAGGCTATGTCATACAAATGTCATGCGTACGTCTCTTCGACTAGGTTCTACGGTGGGACGTGTTTTAATTTCCTTGACTGTACATTGTGTGTCTTAAATATGAGATAATGGCCGCTAAAAGGTAAAAACTAGCAAGGTGTTGTTCCCACATGCTTCCAGGCAATCCAGGCACATTGAACCATTCGAATCACTGTGCAATCTTTGAACAATAAATTAACAAAATCATCATAAAAAGCATGTTTTCGAGCATGAGCCTGGCCTGTGAGATGATTTTTTAATTTCGACTGCTCAACTCAAATACGCGAGCGTATATTTTAGACGACATTGAATGGCGCGCGGCTGACCAGCGTCGAGCGGAGCAGAAAAATATCAGTCGCTCCTTCACCACTGTACAATGTACTGGCTGCTACCATGAGAGTCACAGACAGATATTTAAAAAAAAGGGCATTAGGAGCTTGCGGGTCACCTGATGGGAAGTGATTTCCGCCAAACAACTTTTTGCTCAAAAGTTCAGTAGTAAAGTTAAATTTTCAAACTCATCTAGGAGGAATTAGCCTAGGCATATTTTGTTTAGGTATTGAAACGTTTGTGATCGTATGATTTCATAATGTTCAATACGATAAGTGAAGGTTTGAAATTAGGTCTACGGCACTTGATTCTACTTTTTTTCACGTTCGATCTACCTACCTACCGAAAGTAGGTAAATAGAGCGGCTGCGTTCCGTTTCAGCGCAGCACAAACTTGATGTCAAACATGACGTGGCCCTATCGTTTACGTCAATGTCAATATTAATTTCGTAAATAAATCCATTCCTTAAACCTTTTTTAGATTATTTTCATGCCCGTTTGAACACACATTTCGCAATCATTAAACGAAGCAGATTTTTTAGAATAATTGTGATTTAAAATTTGTCATTACCTCAGTGACTCAACTGCTATCAGCTGGATCCGTAAATGCCTCCTGTCAAATTTGACTTTTGTCATGTTGGAACTAGGCAGATTTCGTCAAGTTTAGTGGAGGAATTTATGTTGTTTTTTCCATATTATAATAAATTCTCGTGTTGTTATAAATAAAAACGAACTCATGTGGCTTCGTTCGAGTTCCAGGCAGTGTTATACATAACACTCGGCTGTGTGCATCGCGTGAATTAAATGTTATAGGGCAGAATGGCTCGTAATCGAAGTGATGGATTACTGGCGCGAGTGGATTTCCCACTTTACACGCTTCAAACCTTAACGAATCGGCATGTTCTGGTGGCCGGAGGCGGCGGGGCCTCCAACACGGGGGTGGCTAATGGATTTGTGAGTCAATTCCCTTTGTTTACGAAAGTCGATCTTGTTGCGGAAAGTTGATGTCTCCTACGTGTCAACGGTGTTATCCTTGACCGCAGAGAGCGTAATCACATGCCTTTTCCTTGGCCTCGCAATTTTTCCACTATTTCTAAGTGTATGTTGGTTTTTTGTAGGAAATATTCGAGCTGTCGCATAATGGCGAAAGGTTTGTGGCCGAAGAGGTGATGCGGTACGAGACCGGGCCGAACGTGGTGATGACATGCGCTGTCCGGACAACGGACAACCGGACGTACCTAACGGCCGGCCAGGAGAGCCACTGCCAGCTGTACCGAGTGAATATCCGCATGGTGGATGCAGCTGAGATGCGCCGAGGCAGCTTTCGGGCTGAGAATGGACTCATACGGAAAAGAAGACGCACTGTCTCAGAAAACGAGAATATATCGAAAACAGACAAAAATAGCAATACTATGGAGAAAAGAATGTCATTTGAGATAAGACCCAGCGACAGTGTACAGACGGACTTTGGGTGAGTTTTTTTTATCAATAAAAATGTGATTTTTTGTTATTTAACTTATCACCATTAACAAATTCCTTAAACGGAGGGTATGCCTACATGTTTGCGCTTTTAAATTGTTTACCTTCTATTTTTATTGGCAGTTAAATTAAACCCCTGCCTCTTGCTTTTGAAAAACTTGCAAATATTTAGAGAATATTATGGAAGACTTCTCTGAAAGTTCATGACATTTAACCCTTCATATGTATATGATAAGGCTCAGTATGACAATTTTAGTAGGTACTCTTTTTCTATTTATTTATTAATCAGTAAGATTTGCCTTTACCAAAAAAAGCGAGACTGAAATTCAGTTTGATTTTTTATTTTAACATACGAGAGGTTAATAAAATGTGTTTATATTTGTAAACATTTTGTATGTATTCACATTATTTAACTTCAACTTTTTTGTTAATTGCAACCAGTCACTTTTAGGGTAGCGACCATTACTGCCAATGACTTCTGAAAACAGCGTAGTGTATGACGTGATGGACTGGTTTTAAAATTGGGGCCGAAATGGGGTTGAGTGATGAGTGCCTGTACAGACCCTGGAAGAGACGGACACAAGACATTTAGACGTCACAAAACATAAAAACAATACAAAACATACGGACAATACAAGACAATAGGGAATGGAAAAAACAAGGCAAGCAACAAGTCTGAGTGAAATTTTTTCATAGTGGATATTAAATACATTATTTACCTACAGCTGTCTTAAAATGTGCTTGTCATGAATAGCCATCACAAATTGTATAAATGCAAACATGGTATTATGAACACAAAACAATGAAAAACAGTTTTTTTTTTATTTTAAGCTTCATTTATTTAAACTCTTTTTCTATGACATTTACTTTCATTTTTTTTAGATTAAAAATAGAGTTCTATAAAAAAATTACATAATATTCAATTACCTTTATACATTCAAATGTTCAAATTATTGGTAAACAATGTAGTAACTGTTAATTAGCTAATTTGTTTATCTTTTCCTAATCCACAGACTGTCTGAGTTTATTTTTTGTGAATGAAAAGTGCTAAACAATTAGTCATAACACTGATTGTTGTTTGATTACATAATTCTCGTTAATCAGCGAGCATGAATGATTGCACGGATCAATAGCTAGGCATACCTTTATCAGACTATGACCAATGACATACAGTTAATTTCTTTTCTAATTAGACTTGGTTTCTTAAACAGTTTTTCTTCAAATACTTCATTAAACATAATTCCTGAAAAAAAATGCTAAAGTTACCCTTTATTATAAACTAGTGAAACACCCTGGCTCTACACGGGTTCAATTAATAAAATAATAAAAACCTGTATGAAAATCTCTGCTTGATAGTGAAAATCATATCGAAATCCGTTGCATGGTTTAGAAGGCGGTGGTTAGGCCGCACTATAAGGATTTCAGACAGACTGAAACTGATAGCGACTTTATACTATGTAAAGCTTTATCTTCATTACTATTGAAACTATTGGCATTTCAGAGATTATTTAAAATAGAATAGAACTTTATTCATCTACAACACAGCAGGGCAATTCTTGCGTCAGTAGAGATGAAATAACACTCGAGATTTGTCAAAAAGAACTGTCAGATCCTTTCAAAATCTGTCATTTTTGACATATTTCGAATGTGAGATGAATCTCGATGAGCGCCAGAATTGGGGGCCAGGACTTTTGTTAGTGGTGGTGTGTGTTACATTTCATATAATATTTCATCTAACTTTGGCCTCAAAATTATGATCCTTCTGTATTACTAGAGAGATAGTGTGTCATGAATTTTTGACCCCAATGTTGGACGTATTATGGCTGGTTGTACTCAAAAGCAGTATTAATTTAAGACAGCAAAAGAAGGTTCCTTAGTAACATGACGCTTCAAGCATGACACATCTTACTAACCATATAATATGAATGAGCCAGGCATTCCCACACTCGATTAGTATCTCTAGTTAAAATCTTAAGCCGCCTGGTCTAACTGTGCATGGAAATTTATGTGATTTCAGCAGCAAATCGTACTTTCTCTAGAAAGCAACAGTTGGCACTATTTCCATGCTAATGTGCACAATCGAAAAAACTTATTGCGTTGTTGTTGTATAGAGACTATTAGAATTTAGTTTAATTCAGGTATTAGTTTATTTACAAATACAAATAGTTTATTTCAGACTTTGAATCCGTAGTGTAAGTAATTACAGAGACTTAGTATTTAAAATGCTATATAATGAATGACAACACAAAGAAAAATTAGGGTAATGGCAGGATTCGAACCGTAGTATTCCAGTGTTCCAGTTCCAAAATGTAATGTGGTAATGTGGCGGAAACTGGAATACGCAAGGCACGGAATGCTGATGTTGCAGGTTCGAATCCTGCCAGAACCCTAATTTTTCTTTGTGTTGTCATTCATTATATAGCATTTTAAATTTAATTTGAATGTAAAAAAAATACAAAAAGAAAAATCGAAAAAATTTAGAAATAAATAATTTCGATTACAATGACTTATTTGACAAAGTGATTTTATCAAAATCGCCGGGGTACGGCGGCGGGCGGCGCCCCGGCAGCGGCCAGTCCCAGCGCTGCGCCAGCCACCGCAGGATGTTTGAGCCGCCGCGGCTGCGACTGAGGAGCGACGCATATCGCTTCCTCATTATCGCAAAGAAGCCGTCTGCATGAGCCTCGGCAAACATCAAGGAGGCGCTACAATATCGCGGCAAACCAAACATCATCCTGAATGCGTCATTATACTGTACGCGTAGTGCGCCATACGCCCGCTGCGTAAAGCTAGTCCACAGACCGCACGTGTAGAATGTTTGACAATAAGCTTTAAAGAGAGTAATCTTCACTAATGTTATTTACTAATGTTTTTAATGAGAATCTGCTAATCTGTAGTCAGGTTTTCTGGCCCCTATTCAATTTCATTTATTCATTCATTGTGACCCAATAAACATAACAAGTGCTAGAAGCTGACATACTCACATACCAGAGTAATGTTTATTGAACAATGCAGGGGGCCTGGTTAATTTATCGTAATAATTAGGTTATAAACATAGAATTAACTAGAAGGAGTGTTCAACTAAAACGTCATACCCAGCGCTGTGTCCAAAAACAAAGCGCACGTCCCGCGCAAGCCCCGCCCCCCTCCCTTGTAATGTTGCCAGCTCGGGAGCAGTTCCACACTTTTTGTGGAAACATTGCACCCACCCAGGACACTTGTTAAAAATATTTAACAAATATAATTATTACGGCATAGGGTACTAACTAACGTTGTACACAACTAGTTTTCAATAATTTTACCCAGTTGCTTTAATATTATCGTTTAGTTAGTCATACAAATAATAAAACATGGATTCAAAGTCTAAGTCTAAATCTTTTTAATTATTCTTTCCAAAAATATAAATATTTTATTTTTTATCTGCCACTTTAAAAGCTCCGTGAGAAGAAGTGGCAAGAATTCTACGGCATTTTTAAAGAAAAATCGGTATTATTAATAACAAAATAAACAAACTGGAACAAATTACCTTGCTACTCAAGACTTTGAAATAACTTGTGGAACTTTGAGATAGGCATATCAGCAATGATGCTGCTCGCCTATAATATAATAATAATAATACTCCGCGAAACCAGTGCCGGACTCGTGCAAAATAGCAGCGTCTGTGCGACATATATATATATATGTTCATGCGAAAACCCACCCTCCTCCGCTTCCACACGAAACAACATATATCACACAGACTCAACTACACACCACCACCACTAAACACTAAAACTACACGATCGACGCGCGTTTCGCCTCTATACGAGGCATCATCAAGATCGAACAGTACGACCGTTCGGTACTTGAACGAATGGCGTACTGACAAACTAAAACATTTTTCTTTAATCCCGCCTACCGCCAACATTTTTGCAAAAAAACAAAAGCACCCAAGCAAAATTTTTTTTTTGGTCTCGATGATGCCTCGTATAGAGGCGAAACGCGCGTCGATCGTGTAGTTTTAGTGTTTAGTGGTGGTGGTGTGTAGTTGAGTCTGTGTGATATATGTTGTTTCGCGTGGAAGAGGAGGAGGGTGGGTTTTTGCATGAACATATATGTGTCGCACAGACGCAGCTATTTTGCACGAGCCCGGCACTGGTTTCGCGGAGTAGCAAGGTAATTTGTTCCAGTTTGTTAAACCTAAGTTACTTACATATTCTATCCAAGTTTCATAAAAATCGGTTCTGTAGTTTAGATAAAATAAAATAAAAATATTTTTTTTCCTCGTATACCTGTGGCATTTTAGGGTTAATATTTGGTGAATCAGCATCTTATATCTGGGCCAATAAATCTGGGCAATCAATTGACGTCTGGGGCCGATTCCCCATACTTACACGGTTGATCCCATTTTTGACTACACTGGCAACACTTACAAAATGGACGCCCTCTTCTCCTAGTCAATCACAATAAGTAAAATAAATTAAATAATTAAATAAATTCACTTTTAAAAGAGCTACTAGCAGATGAAATGTGGTCCTATCCTGTTTTTTTGTATGTCCAGCAGCATTTTTGCTTGAAGGAACGACACAAGACGGCATTTTACAATTAAAATTGGCATTAGTACAATACGTCATGACGCGCTACTTGCAAAGGAGCGACTAAGCGCAATAAAGCGCAACCACTCCATTTAAGAGTGGTTTTAGTTGCCTCAGTTTTAGGCGCGCTGGCGGTTTCTGGTTAATTCTATGGTTATAAATGCGATTCAACGATAAATTAACGGAATTAGTGGTATAGATAGAGATAGTTTGAAAACAGTACGGCTAGCAAGCCGGTTCATTTCGTCACTTCTTGCTCAGTGCGTCTCGCTCCTACTCTGCTAATTGAAAAGAGACGTACTGAGCGACAGAGCGAGTCGTGATGTGTCGTGCTAGCTATTCTGAAGGTGACATAGGATAATTTTTGTCCTGAAAACAATAAGTGCAAAATGCTTCACAACATCTTCCTGTTCATGTTAAATTTCTGATTAAATTCTGCAATTCATTAAACTTTTATAATTCCTAGAATAGAGTGAATCATATTGAAATGTCCCAATCAAAAATTGCGTTGTAATGTAGTACAGTTCAAACAAACAAACGCACTTACTTATAATGACGTCTTTATTTTCAAAGCACACTAGTAGGTATGTCCTTCTGTATGTGGGACAGCTGCGCTATTTGGGGAGTATTTATAGAAACAACAATTCTAATGTCAGCGTAGCGTTAAAACATTGAAGAATAATTGGCGAATTAAAGTGACAGATTCATTTGCTGATCTGTGTACACTAGACACGGTGTACGAAACAGACACTGTCGCACTGGGTTACACTGAGATATATGTAAACTTCACAATGCACACTCGTACTATATGCCTCCCTTTAGAAAAATGACATTTTCTCGCAGTTCCGTCTTTAATGGTTACTTATATTATATGTATGTGTATGTATGTGTTTTGTACTGCTGCAGCGCACACAGACAACAAGTACTCAACAAATGTGTTAACTTTCGTTTTTTTTTCTCTCTCCTAAATTGTATGTAATTTTTGATTGTGTGTACTTGCAGTAACAAATAAACGTTTTATCTATCTATCTATCTATCATGTATGAGGAGATCCGCAGACGAACGAAAGTAACCGACGTAGCCCAGCGGATTAGCAAGTTGAAGTGGCAGCGGGCAGGGCACATAGCAAGGAGAACTGATGGCCGCTGTTCTCGAATGGCGGCCGCGTATTGGCAAGCGCAGCGTAGGACGACCAGCCACAAGATGATCCGATGACCTCATACAGGCGGCAGGAAGGCGCCGGTCGCATGCCGCTTCCAACCGGTCACTTTGGAAATCCATGGCGGAGGCCTATGTTCAGCAGTGGACTTCTTGTGGCTGAGATGATGATGATGATACGCGTTTTCAATCGTATGTCTGTGCGCGCAGGCCGGACGCGCTGCAGCGGGTGGTCCGCATCAGCCACAACGGGCGGCTGGTGGCCACGGGCGGCGTGGACTGCAAGGTGCGCGTGTGGGCCTTCCCCGCCATGAAGCTGCTGTTCGTGCTCGACGGACACACCAAGGAGGTACGTGCCACGACCTTACCACCCGAACGGATTACGCACGAACGTATTATAGTCCTCTGTCTCTTTCTAGTGTTGGCATCATCGGAACGAATTCCCCATTTCTTTTCTTGATTATCCGTCCCAGAGTGGAATTATTATCCTGCCTTGGTGCCTCCCGCTCTCATCGTTTTCTCTGTAAATTGACTTGAATTCTTTTGACTTCTTCAAGTTTACATTATTACGATATAATACAATAGTTTTTTAATGATTGTATTGAATGTCCCCTTATAAAAATGACAGCAACTTTAACCAGAAAAAAAAATTCTGCCTCTGAACTTGGTCTGCTTACAATGGAAATTCTATGTAAACCTCGGTGCGCGAGTCCGACTCGATCCAAACTCCAGCTTGCTACGTTTTTACCTAAAGCCCACAAGTCAAGCTAATAAAAGCGCCGTCTGTTCCAGTTGGACGACCTGGACTTCAGCCCGTGCGACACGACGCTGGTCAGCATCGCGAAGGACGGGCTGGCCCAGCTGTGGGACACGGCCAGGCAGGCGCCGCCGCGGCTCACCGTCACCTGCCAGCCGCCCAACGGCAGCAAGTACCTGTTCCGGCGGTGCAGGTGGGTCCCGTTGGTGTTACGACAGCACCCAGTGCCGAGCATGCTCGGAGGCGGAGGGAACGGCCACACGCATCCTGCTGGATTGCCCTAGCGTTGCTGAGCTCAGGAGGTCAACTATTGATAGTTTGACTATCGATAGTTGACCTCGAATAATAGTCACAATATCGACAGGCCTATCCATAGTATTGATAGTTGAATTGGTATTGATAGTATCGATATTGATTTGCGGGTGGCAGGACCTTGTGCAAGGTCGCTACCACCATCTTGCTCGCTAATCCTGCCGCTAAGCAGCAGTGCTTGCACTGTTTTGGCGTAGAGACCAAGACAGCCGGTGCAATTACTGGCACAAGAGGCATTCCATCTTATCCCTCTGGGTTGGCAAAGCGTCTGTTGCGGGTGTCTATGGGCGGTGGTGTGCCAGTAATTTCATCGGCTGTCTTGCTCTCCACGCCGGAGCACAACAGTGCAAGCACTGCTGCTTAGTGGCAGGATTAGCGAGTAAAATGGTGGACGGACCTCGCACAAGACCCACCACCTGCATGCAAAATACAAAAAGTAATGAACAAATGGTGGTTTTAAGAGGAAACCTCAAGGCCTAGAGAATTGAAAAATAGGTATTTGTAAAATCTATTGCTGCCTCCATCTATCAAGCCTCCCCCCGCAGAGCGCAATAGAGACAGGAAGAGCTTGGACTGAAAATACCTATTTAAAGTACACAAAATCAACGATTCGTAGACCCCTGATTGCTTCTCCAAAACTTAACCGATTTAACTGCTTTTTTCATTAAAAATTAAAGAAAGGCTTTGGCAGTGTTCCTATTTTTTTCCTTTTTTAAATAATCTAGTAAAATTTGTTTTCTGAATCTATGAACGCAGCCGAAAATCTGGCCAATTTTTTAAGTTTTTGAATGTTCATATCTCTTTTAATAATTAATTTATTGAAAAAAGGAAAACATAGGGACATGCATAATGGTGGCCATCGATTTTTTGGAAAAAAAAATATTTCTCTATCGGCATCATCCAGAGAGGAAACAGGGGACGACGTTTGTATGGAAAAACGGCCCTCGTGTTTCCTCTTAAGTCACAAAAGCTGCTCTCTGCGGTCGCCAGGTTCGGCCCCGTGGAGGACCGGAAGGGCGAGTACCGCATGTTCACGATCGCGAACCCGCTGGCGCGCTCGGGGCGCCAGGCCGGGCTGCTGCAGCTGTGGAGCCCGGCGGACGGCGCGCTGCGGCGCAGCGTGGCGGCGCCCGAGGCGCTGTCGGCGCTGGCCGTGCGCGACGACGGCCGCTTCGTCGGCGTCGGCACCATGTTCAGCGGCTCCGTCGACGTCTACGTCGCCTTCAGCCTGCAGGTCCGCTTCTAGTTGTCTACGCTTGTAATATAATAATAATGCTAGCCCGCGATCGTGTCCCGCTGCCGAGCGAAGGCCTCTCCCTCGGTTTTCCAGTTCCCTCTATCTTTAGCGATCTCAATTATCTACATTTATACTGGATTATTATCAACTAGCGGACGCGCGCGATTCGGTTTGCGTGGAATTAGTAGCCCGTGTCCGCCAGGGATAGTATAGCTCTCTATCTGTGAAAGAGTTTTTGAAATCGGTTCAGCAGTTTCGGAGATTACTTCCTACATACAAACAAACAAACAAAGTTTACCTCTTTATTATACAGAGTCGTCGGTAAGTCGACCGATTCCTGTCAAGGGGTCACGGGGGAGATTATTTGCAGCAAAATTTGTCCCCTTTTTCAGCTATCATTTTGGCAGTGTCCCATATTTTAATAAGAAAAATGCAGGCCCACGCCGTACCAAAAACGACTTTTATGGAACCATATTTTTCCATGAATTCTGAAGTTTTAGATCATAATTTCCTGTGAAGTGAGCACTCAGATAAATGATTGGTCTTAACAAACTGGAACAAATTACCTCGCTACTCCGCGAAACCAGTGCCGGGCTCGTGCAAAATAGCTGCGTCTGTGCGACACATATATGTTCATCGTGTAGTTTTAGTGTTTAGTGGTGGTGGTGTGTAGTCGAGTCTGTGTGATATATGTTGTTTCGTGTGGAAGCGGAGGAGGGTGGGTTTTTGCTTGAACATATACGTGTCGCACGGACGCAGCTATTTTGCACGAGCCCGGCACCGGTTTCGCGGAGCAGCAAGGTAATCTGTTCCAGTTTGTTGATATGGACCTCCGCAAAGTGACGCCTGAATCTATTAATTACGATCGGTCCCGTCCGTCCGCAGCGGGTGCTGCACGTGAAGCGCGCGCACCGCATGTTCGTGACGGGGCTGGCGTTCCTGCCGCGCGCGGGCTTCGGGCCGCCCGTGACGTCGGGCGCCGAGGCCGCGCTGCTGTCCATCTCCGTCGACAACTGCCTGCGCGTGCACAGCCTGCCCTACCCCGGTGAGAGTCCTACTAGAATAAATAATAGTACAAGTGCTTCTCTACTGCGACCACGCTTACAACTTTAATAACACGCTCAAAAAGTTCGTATCACTTCATACACCATGCGCCAGGTGGCGCGTTTTAAAAGGACCGACATATGTAGTAGTTAATCCGGTTTGCAAAAGCATTTTTTTGATTAAGGGATCACTTAAAAAAAAAGATAAACTGCTGAGTTTCTTGCGGCGTTTCTTCTCAGCAGAATCTTCCATTTTCCGAAGCGCTAGTAGATTCTGACATGTAAAAGAGCCTATATGGCCTACTTGCAAAATACATTTTTCATTTTCATTTTCTTTGTGAAATGTTAAGCTTTAAAATGCTCATTTTTGTTAGAGTCAAGTGTGGCGACACTTTGCATTGTGAATCTACCCTAAGTGCATTTAGTTAACTTTTGACTATAGCTGGCACAGTAGGCGCCTGAGCTGAGCTATACTTACATTTTGCAAGGCTGGTGGGCCTAAGCGTGCAACCAAACCTATCGGTCTGGTTTCCATGTGACGTGAAGAAACTCGGAGATCAGATGCCAGTCGCACCTAGCTAATACCCCGACCTGCCTTGCGGTCATGGTCAAAGCGCACCCCTAATGACAAAACGGGAAGTATTTGGAGGAGGATAATGAAATGAAACCTTTTGTATTTTTGTAATTGAAATTTTTAACTTTTCGATTTTTTTGTATTTTTTTAATACATTCAAATTAAATTAAAAAATAAATAAAAAGAAACTGGCAAACGCAAGGCACAAATGCTGATGTTACATTTTCGAGTCCTGCCATTACCTTAATTTTTCTTTGTGTTGTCATTCATTATATAGCATTTTAAATTTCCTTTTGTATTTGTTGCAGGTACCATGCCCGCCTGGGTCGCCGTCTTGCTAATAGTCTTCGTTCTGTTCGGTACTTTCACATTATGCTCGTATTTAGGTATTTAATAATATTTATTTAGTTATTTTATTTGTCAATACACTACTGTAAGTATCACGGGGTTACGTTAGTATGTATACAAGCTCATATTCATAGTAAAATGTATGTATAAAAATAGGATCAATTGAATTAAATGAAGTGCAATGTTGCAACACCAGTGAACTATTGTTTTTACCTACTTTGCTCCTTTGAAATTTTGCTGAAGGTTAAAACGTAAAATCGTGGAGGTGAAGGGATACAAATTGAAACCAAAATTCATATTTTTTTCATAACATTTAATTAATTAGTACATCAAAACAAATAACATACATGTTTTCAAACATTTCGGCAAGTTGCATTGAATGTATTGGACCGACTAGAGATCTACACGTAACTTACAACGCTGTAACTGACGGATAAAATTACTGTAAATATCATTTTTTTAACGTCACACAGGAAATCGTATATACAAAATAGTTTCCGGTGTGCGACGAAACTTAACTAGAAATTGGGTCAAACGAAACGATTCATACATTTCTCCATTTTATCGAATCAGATCCATGAATGTATATTTCAATATCGGAAGACCAGAGTTATCTTAGCAGGTAAACAAGTTCTAAATTCGGTACAATTTACGAATTATTATAAAAATATAAAGATTAGTAGCGTACGATCCGGGAGAAAAGAATATTTTAAATTCTTAAAGCGCTGTAGCAAAAGCAAAAGCGCTGCATTATCGTGACGTCACGGTTTTATTTCCATCTGTCACGCTAATTTCTTTCACATCATTTTCTCATCCCACGGATCGATTTTCATTAATCTTAGGCTTTAAAAAATATATCCAATTCAAAAGTAGACATTTTCATTAGTGGAAGTATTTATAAATATACATATATTAATTTAAAAATATACTCTCAAAAAGCTAAACGTGATAAACTGATACGAATTCTTTACGGATCAACTTTAAGATGAGTGTGAACCCAGCGCTCTCCATACAAACGGGGATAACGTTTTCCACCCTCTAAACCTTAACCTATAGCCATGATTTTTTTGTATGTTATCATTATTCCCTAGAACTAGGTTTGTATGTCTTGATTTTCTAAATATTCTTAATAGTTCCAAAAGTATTGACGCTTTTGTGTTTTGTATGAAACTCGTAAAATGCAAATATAGTCTAATCTACGAACATACCAACCTAGTTCTATGGCATAATGACAACATACCAAAAAATAATTTCTTTTGGATAAGGTTTAGAGGGTAGAAAATGTTGTCGCGGTTTTTTTTATCCAACACAGAAGGCAAACGAGCAAGTGGGTCACCTGATGGTCGTTTGTATGGGGAGCGCTTTTTGGGGCTGGGTTCACACTCCTCTTGAGGTCTTGATTTTGTTTTAAGTCCAGGAACTATAATTTGTATAACTGATGTATAAAAACTTTCCTAAATAAGCAAGGAATCGCATGTCCTTTACAACTTTTGATTTCGTAACATTATTTTTTTATGCTAATGTTTTTTCAATTGTGGGTTGTGACCCCGAGGGGTCCTGAAGTCTTACTAGGTGGTCGCATATTCAAAAGGATTTAATAACTTTATATTATACCATTTAGACACCACCTGAGATTATCCGGCTATACTTTTAACGTCACTGCATTAAATTTAAGACATTCATTAATTTAACAATTCAGCACGTCATCGATTTCTAAGAAACATCCTAACGCCGATAAATATTATCATTTTGTGACCATTATTTATATGAACTTTGACCTGAATTGTGATATGTCAGTACATTTAAATATATATCATACGTCAGAAAAGATTTGGGATTTCTACGGGACGAGATTTCGGGCAGACTTGTATAGTCGACCAAGTAATTGCTTGACCACCTTTGAACTTTATCCCTTTGTAATATGGTCGAAAAGTTGGTCAAGCAATTTCTTGGTCCACTATACTAAAAAGTTATATGTTTAGTATCAGATTCGTTTAAAAAACAGTCAGTTTTAAATCTTAAAAATTTTACCCGACTGCCGCCAGAAGGGAAGGTTATGTTTTTATTAAATATACAATCCAAATCGGTCTAGATTTATAAGTATTTTTTACCAAGGTGTACTCAACACCAGGAGGCAAATAAAATGGTCATAAAATATATATCAATAGTTGGTCTCCATAATATACACCAATACTTTTAAGCTATACTATACTATATATTGTTCCAAAAAGTTTTAAGTCTTTACAAAAATAATCTTTATAGAAAATCTCGCGTTCTCAATTGACCTATGTAAATCGTTGAATAGGCTGACGTTATGTTGAGTACTTATTATTTGGGATACGTTGTCTAAATTTAAAAACAATTAAATAACTCTAGTTCGTCACACTAGGGAAATTTGTATTTAAAAAATCATTTGTTCAACGGTTTTTGCGAACAAAAATTTGTTCAGGTTGCTACCTGAAGTTTTTACGCTAGCTGCTTAGAATTCCATTGAAAAATCTAGGGTTACTGAATATGTCATGGTCCCTGATATTTGTTCTGTATTTTGGGGTCAAGGGTCAAGGCACTTTATTACTGTAAAGTGTATACAAAAAAAAAATAGGTCATCATTTAATCTGGCATCATTCAAAAAATATATGCCTTCAAACTTTGCAACATTACTACCTAAAGGCGTTGTACTCATGGCCACGAATAAAAAAAAATGTGCCCACGGATGACCAGCGTCGTGGTACTTAACCATACCTGGGCATTACGCCAAGTGGGTGCCTTTTTGGTGCCTTAGTTGTAAGTTCAGCCAATGTTCCGGGCGCCAGATTTATTTTAATTTTTTTATTGTCAAAATGAATGCACTGCGGGGTAAATTAAACTTGAGTGGTTATTAATGTCACTATATAGTGTTGCCTACAGCCAGGAACGTCAATTTAAATAAATTGTTTTAAACTTTCGCGATTTTCACACATATTTATAACGTTATCGGGACTTAAACGCAATAAAAATATATTGTTAACTTACCTCGACGTTTCGGCCATGTTTCAACGGCCGTGCTCACGAGTAATAAACAATTTTTATCGCGTTAAAACCCCGATAACGATATAAATATCAATTTAAATGTTCATCGCAATAATATGTTGTAAGTTTGTCGGTTCGTGGACGTCGGCCGAAACGATTCAGGATGGCTAGCACGGGACCGCGACAAGCTTTGTCGCACAGTGCGTCTCTTTCTAACTAGTAGGAGAGAGACGCATAGACCGACAAGCGAGAAAATGAGCACGTGCTAGCCGTTCAGATATGCTTACATTAACTACGCTAGGGTTACAATCATAATGGCACATTCAAAATGTAGCATTCAACTTTACTATAAAAAGTTCTCATTACATAAGTTTATAATAAATCTTTGCTCTAATCACATCAGTACAGTTTTCCTTACATTACATAATTAGCTATTGGGGTAAACACACCTTTTATGGCACCCAAACTGACAGACATTGGCGCAGGATTAATTAAAAAAAATTGCACGCCAAGTCTAGGTTAAGTATGTGATTCCAAAATTTTATTGACATGTCAATTTTGTGTACCAAATCTTTAGCAAATAAATAATTTGATTTCTTTTAAGGCCCTCTATTCCATTGGGTACTTTGGGGAAGTGCCCGGGGCCCCGTGATTCATGAGGCCCCCCTAGACTACTAACCTTTTGCCTGCTGTTACTAAAATGGACCTCTGGTATATCGTTATCATAGGGGCCCCATTATCCTAGACTACCAAGGGCCTCCCGTAGCTTAGGCTCCTAGATTTTTAACAAATTTAAACTAGTTTTAAAAATGTTTTTTTTTTAAGGAAGGCAAACAAGCATGCGTGTCACAATTTTAAGTGATCACAGCCGCTCGTGAGAACCAGCAACCCGAAGTAAGATTAAGATTCTTTGCCGGTCTTACAATATTCGGTAGGGTGCTGACAATAGGGGTGTTTACCCGGGTCGAACATTAGTTAATATTATTTTGTTACATATCACAAAAATATGCGGAATTGAACGTGGCAGCAGTCGGACTGTCCAAGTAACATCGAGACGTTACTGAGCGGAGGTCCATCTTAACTAATTGGAAATAGTTACCTTGCTACTCCGCGAAACCAGATTCCCTCCGATCTATGACTAAATTGGAAAGAACGGAGCACGGATGCCGAGCTTGCAGGTTTGAGTCCTGCCAGACGCCAAAGATTTTTCTTAAAGTATAATAATTCGAAAATTTCGGTTACAAAAAAGTTCAAGATACCTTTCACCAAGTTCTATAGTGGTTGTATAAATTCATATGACCTTCCGTTTCTTTCCAACTGCGGGGCAATTCTGGCGTCAGTAGAGATGAAGTCACACTCGACATATGTCAAAAAGAGCTGCCAGATCCCTTTAAAATCTGTCATTTCTTGACACATCTCGAATGCGAGATGAATCTCGATGAACGCCAGAATAGGGGACCTAGTCTAAAACGAAAGATGGCTGCTGTGACCCCCAAAACCAACATCTATTTGCGATACGTTTCGAACATTTTGTGCCAACATATGTGACAAGGCGAAATGATGTTTTTAAATATCATAGACATTTTTTAAACACCGTTGTTTATGGTGGTTGCTGGGGCGTTGGGTGTCTTGTATCGTTTTATGATATGATAAGATTATTTATCCCATAACATTTTTCATTGTGTCTTAATGTCACTAAATCTACGAAATTCATTTACATTATTAATCAAAATAAGATTAGTTAAATATGTGAACGTTATTTTAATTTATAAGTCATACAAAACAAAAAAAAAAGAATTCAAAATTTCATGTCAAAAAAAGATCCAACCTTCATGTCTTCTGCCACATAGTAGTTAACACTTTTAAATTAAAAATGCCTTGAAAATGTGACTGCTGACTATCGGTTGCAGCTCAATAGGCATCCTAAACAGGAGAGCATGCCTCACAATCTTCAGCCTTGGAAATACCAAGCTATACTCTGTTTTTATTCAAAAGACTAAATTGACATTTCGTCCCATACTTTTTCTGATGTTTCCCATAGTGATTACCTGTCAAATTTGTCTACTAAATAAAAAAAAAGACTAGGTAGGTTTTATAGTAAAACGCAGCCACGATGACAGTCTGGCCGCGGTGTAATATGGAAAGATACACGATACCCAACGCTCGTCGCTTACCAACTGCGCCGGCGTCAACGACTTCTATGTACAGTCAAGGAAATTGAAACACGTACCACCGTAGAACCTAGTCGAAGAGACATACGCATGACATTTGTATGACATAGCGTGGCGTTTAACGCGTCGCGTCATTGCGATAGGGTTCTAAGGTGGTACGTGAATATATTTCCCCTACTGTACTCACTAAACATGCTGTACGGAATAAAAACACTGAGCTACGGTATGGCCACAACAACACGGCATTTGCGGCAACAGCGCCTGTCCTTTGAACTCAGAAATGCTGTGATGTTGAAGAATTTTCACATATTTGGTTAAGTGTGATATAGTAGGGGAAATATTCACGTACTACCTTAGAACCCTGTCGTAATGATGCCACGCGTTAAACGCCACGCTATGTGTGACACAAATGTCATGCGTATGTCTCTTCGACTAGGTTCTACGGTGGTACGTACGTGTTTGGATTTCCTTGAAAGTAAGCGTCTGCTTTTTACGTTTGCGCACAAGGCCGCGACTCAGTATGACAATGTTTTTGTTTCGTACGGCGTGTCTAGTGTATACATAAGTCTTTGGTTGGCGTTAGCGAGACTGTGCAGTGTGCAACCACCCTTAGACCGCTTGTGTTCACAAAGCATGAGATTAAACAAAATGTTAGATTAACTATTAAAATTTCATTTATACACATAATTATCCTAGATGACTACTTTACTTCCACTTATATGTATAATGAACAAACGTTTTATATAATTTTGGATAATTTAAAAATTATTCTAAACTATTTTTACAAGTCAATAATTTACCACGCGGGAAGGCTCGCGTGGTCGTAAATTGCAAACACATAATCTTTCCAAGGGTTTATTTTCTCTTTGACAGGTGTTGTCATTTCCTTACATCCCACGCCGTAAAAAAGCCTACTCTGAAATGAGATAGACTCTGGTCTAAGTAAGGATCTGTCAAAAAGAGAATAAATTATTGGCCAAACTATAGATTTATCTAGTAATTAACATTGGAATATCCGGTAGATGTCGCTAGTGAGTAGATAACTCAACTGTCAAAAATTATAAAGGAACTGCAAACTTAAGGTATAATTTCGGAACTACTGTTTGCTTACCAAACCGTAGGCCAACGCTGGGACCCTAGTCAAAAAGAAGCTAAGTCCAGACAACCTTAAGAGCTATTCTAGACTTCCCTTTTTACAAGGATGGAGTTCCAAGAAATGCCACCCCGTAGAGGCGCCATTCTCGTCGAGACTAGCGTTGCAAAAGTGTTTTTCAGTATTTGTGTTGTATTTCAAAGTTTCATTCGATATATTGTAATGTTTCTTTAGGGTAACTTTTCGTGTTTTTAACATAAAAACCTAAAAAAACAGGTTTTTTCGGTACTAACTTAACTGATAAATATAATTTAATAATCACGCCTCCATGCTGTGTTGCATCAATTATTACCAAGAATTAAGGTGTATTCACAGCACAAAGTGTACCTTTACGACCAAAGAGACTTTCTTGCTATCAATTTGTTGAAACGAAAAAATGGCGTCACACGCGATATTTATTATTGCAAGGTTTAACCGTTTGCCACTTTGTATTGTGAATCCATCTTTACAAGACAACATTGGCGCAGGTGGCGCCACCAAGGCGAGATTACCCCATTTTCAATTTTTGCAGTTACAACCAGAGACATCTAGCGGCGTCTACCTGTCTACTGTATTAGACCGAATTATATACTTTTTATTTAAACGAAACAAGCTAAATTTCTTGGTTCCAATTTTGAGAGTTCCTTTTATCAATTTGTTTTAATATTACCTCCGTCTCGTATCGCTTCATATGAGATATGAGACACAATTTACGTTAAAAACCTTAGTCTTGGTCTTTTATAACATCATTAATAAAAAACTAGACAAAGTTTAAATGAGGCGTTTCTTCACTTTTCAACGTAAATTGACCGTTAATTTGTCACATATTTTTGTAGATTTGTTTTTTTAATACACGGACACAGAGCGGCCTTAACTAAATGATTATGTTAACTCCTACGTCGCACACTTAACTTACCTAACTCAATTAACAACATCGATACAACTCTATCCACTATTTACAATAATAAAATTCGAAATCAAAAACTCCATACAAGCATGCATCATAAATCTCATAATAGCCACGTAACCGATGATTCACTTTAAATATATAATGTATATGTAATTTAGCCCTGTAATACTGACTCGTATGTGAAATGTAATTGACGTGCAGACGGCAGTTCGAACATTACCAAAACACACCCTAACACGAATATAATATTGAGAATCGTTTGTACACACTTCCCCGGCCATCGCAGAGATTTGTGCCCTTGGGCTACTTAGACTAGGCATATGTCAGTAGATTCCACTATATGTATTAAATTTACGTAAAACTGCTTTTGAGCCTTCCACGCCACCGGTATGAAATGCATTGGACACCGCGCCGCGCCCCCGACGCTCCCTTACACTGCAAAAAAACAAATCGGTCATCCGACTGCAGCGGGATCAAAACTAAGGTACCTATGCAAACCCGGTATACAGGCTGGAAAGTTTGAATGCCACATGGATGGCAACTACCTTAAATACTGGAAATAGCACATTCTGCGTAAAGGAGACTTTCTTTTATTTTTAAAAACAATAAATTCTACATTCATGGATTTTTGAAAAATCGCTAAAAAAATTGGTTTGTTTTTGTACTAATTCCTATGGTTACTGTCCGAAATAAACGTTTATTTTATTTATTTACTCATTAATTAAAATAAAAGTAAGTCTCCATTGCGTACAATGTGCTATTTCCAATAATTACAGTAGTTGCGGTGCATTTCACATGACGGGTGAAAACAAAATTAAAAGGTAATTCTTAGTTTTCATGGCCTTCCGTTATTTTAATTGTGTATGTCATTTAGAGAAAAATTTACTTTATCAGTAACCTTTTGGATCTCCATCATAAAATACAGCATTTATTTTTTTGCCATGTTTGACTGGTTCGCGTCCCGACTAAGACAAACGATTTTTCAAAAATCCATGGATGCAGAATTTATTGTTTTTAAAAATAAAGGAAAGTCTCCTTTACACATTGCTATTTCCAATATTTAAGGTAGTTGCCATCCATGTGGCATTCAAACTTTGCATCCTGTATATCGATCGGTCACTAAAGCTTCAACGCCAATGACTTTTATTTGCATTAGGGAACGTACCCATACTTTGTGAATAATTGCTTACAATTTTTTAACCTCCTAAACCCCCCCCCCCCCCACGGTGACCCCCCGTAGTAAATGCTAATACCTCCTCCCGTCCCCTTAAGTTTTCACGTAGTAGTTCATAAATATGGTTTAAAATCAGTTTTTGCCAACAGACAGTAAAAAAAGAAAAAATAGGTCTTGTTTCTCTTTATTGATACGGCGCTTCTCGCGTGACCCCAAAAGTGCGTACCGACCTATAATACAATTTGAAAATAGCTTGAAAAAATGCAAAATTTCCCTGCATTGAATATGTGACAAAAACCAAACCCCCCCAATAGTGACCAAGCGTGGTATTTTGAAGACCCCACTTCCCCCCTGAATGGGTCACGTAGTATGGGTACCTTCCCTTAAGCTCAACTTCGTAACTCAAAAGAAAAAGCTTAGGGTCGAATGGCGAGTTTTGTGATTGACGTGGCGTTGACAATGTTAATAACTATGTACTACATGCACATATATATATGCGTTGATATGCTGCCTTTGGGGGGGGGGGGGGGGTCAACACCCTATGCTCCCCCTCTAACAGATTTAACAGTATTCAGTATAGCTTTCTCTGTGTCTTGTTTGACTTTAGGTTGGCCAACCGATGTGCAACAATAACCTCAGTGATTTTTCGGAATCGTTTTCATGCACAATAAATGCATTTCCTGTCTCTTGGGCACGTTTGCTATGTTGAATTGAAAGTAGCTTTACGTCACCCCGGGCCGTAAGTAGCAATTTACCGCCCGCTACGCAAGCGGCCAGTTCCACTTCCTGGCCAGGGGAAGACGTAAAATTGTGTGTTGGTGATAAAGAAAGCTTCAGGTCGCAAATTTATCGCCCTCGCATTTGGCTCGTGCGACAAGTTCCTGCGATCTGAGACATTCTTTATTTTCACTACCCTCAGGGTGTAATGTACTATAATAACTAATTAATGGTTACTTATCTACGAACTGATTTTTTGTCTAATACGCTAAGCTTTCAGGCTTTTACAATAAACGAGAGTAATAAATATTCAGTCTTTAGCAACTAGCAGGTTAATAGGATGGCGGTAGTCGCTCCACAAATAGTTATTCACTGTTAAAATTACTATCTAATGAAATAATACATTATACTTATACCCCGCGCACCGTATCATAATTAGCGTGGCAAATAACGTTTCTAAAATCGGGGTAATGAAGTCGTAATATATACCCTTACAAAATAATTATGTCCAGTCGTCTAGTACCAGGATCTCAGGCATGCGAGTCGCCTGATGATAAATCACGCTAATCATGTTACAGCGTGCGGGGAATAAGGCCGAGCAGTTCGGATGGAACGGTGGCGAGATCAGAAGTAAAACTCACCCTGGTCGAACGTGCTCGGGTTGATGTAGGACAGCAGGTCGCTGTCGCTCATGTCCGTCAGGCCCTGCACGGGCGCCGTCATCTCCTGCGACACGGCCTGCGACACGGCCTGCGAGACGGCCTGCGACACGGCCTGCGTCACGGCCTGCGACACGGCCTGCGACATGGCGGACATGGGCGGCTCGGACGCCGGCTCGCTCGGGCTGGGCTGCTCGGCCGGCAGGCCCTGCATCTGCATCACGCCGCCGCCGCCCACCTCCGTGGTGAGGATGTTGGCCGTGTTGATGGCCGACGTGACCAGCGCGTTCATGGTGGAGTCGGACGTGAGGATCTCGGCCGCCGCGCTCAGGATCATGGACTTGACCGCGGCCGGCGGCGTCTTCACCGACGTCGGCAGCTCCGACATCATCAGCAGCTCCTCCTGCGTCGGCGCCGGCGCCTGCAGCACCAGGCGCTGGCCGGCGTCGCACAGCAGGCCGGGCGCCACCTGCGGGCTCAGCATGGCGTCGGGCGACATGGCGGCCGCGGGCAGCAGCGCGTCGCGCGCCGCGCCGCCCACCGCGCCGCCCGGGCTCAGCAGCGCCTCGGCCGCGGCCGGCGAGCTGTTGGAGCCCGACAGGTGGTCCTCGACGCGCGAGTTGACCAGCTCGTCCAGCTTGGCCGCGTCGGCCGGCAGCATGGCCGCCGTGGCCTTCATCGCGTCCTCGACCAGCGCCTCCATGTGCGCGGTCTGCTGCGCGATGCGCTGCTCGATCTGGTCCGTCTCCATCTCCATCTTGGTGATCGCGTTGAAAGGGTTGAAGGGCTCGCGGCGCGGCGGCGGCGGCAGGCCGTAGCCGAGCAGCGCGGGCTCCGCGCCCTGCAGCTTCATGTCCCGCTGCAGCGGCAGCTGGCCGTCGGCGGCCATGAGGCGCCGCATCGGGTCCATGGCCATGATCGGCTGCGCGTACATCTGGCCGCCGGTGTCCTCCGAGTTGAAGATGGCGGCCGTGACCGACTCGACCATCTTGTCGGTCTGCACCTGGTTCTGGATGGCCTGCAGCTGCTGCGTGAAGGAGGCCAGCGGCGAGGGCGGCTCGGGCCGCGCGGGCGGGGACAGCTCGCGCGGCTCGTAGGGCGCGCGGCCGGCCTCGGCCTTGAGGCGCAGGTCCACCACCTTGAGCTCGTCGGGCAGCAGCGCGCGCTCGGCGTCGGCGCAGGCGTCGGGCTCCAGCTCGTGCGGGCTGGGCTCGTCGGGCAGCTCGGCCTTGAGCCCGAGCGGCTCGCGGTCGGGCAGGATGAGCGACGGGCGGCGCGGCGGCGCGGGCGGCGGCAGCATGGCGCCGCCCCACAGCAGCACGGGCCGCGCGTCGTCGGCACCTGCGACACACACGCGGTCAGCGGGGCTCCGGGGCGCGGCGGGACCTGACTCCGGCGGACCGGGCTTCACTAGCTACGTGCGTGTGTGCGTGCGAGTCAGTCTGCTGTGTCGGTGCGCAGTGGGACCGTTCGGTATGCTCAGAGTCGAGAGTGCGATTTCGATATCGACCAATACGAGTTTCGCCCGTAATCAATTGATATTAAATACTGATAGATACAACTTTTTGATTATGTGTGAATTTGTACCGTATTTCGTGAAACAGTGTTTTTATTTTGATGTAAATGAGAAGTGCGAGAGTCCTTTACGCAACTGAAGATCTATAGCTACTCAACGATTAGAAAATTTAAAATTTTACGCTGGTTACGCCGCCCGAGCTCTCACTAGGTAGGTACGAGTAACTAAATTATGTGATGAAATTTTAATTATTTACTTCCATTAATTTAGTGCTAAATTTAATAAACTTAAACGATTATTATAATTACAATTTATCGTGTAGATACTTAACAAAAGAAGAAGCGAAGCAGTAAAATAAAAATTTAAATTTAAACATATAACTAACAACATCTTCACACGTGCTGCATCTGATCTATTGAAAAATATTATTGCAATGTTTTGTCATGATGCCTAATCATAAAAAAATTCTTATTGCAAAAACACAACATTCTGAGTGGCATCAAATAATTTGGAAGACACAAGGACACGACTCTTCGATCAAGGAAGTTCACACTAAATGCTGATGCTATCCAAACCACAATACTGAATTTAAGGGATTGTACCCATGTTACGTGAACAATTTCTTACAATTTTGAACTCCCCCCCTCGGTGACCCCCCGTAGTAAATTCTAAGACCCCCTCTACCCCTCTAGTTTTCACGTAGTCGTTCATAAATATGGTTTTAAATCAGTTTTTGCCAACAGACAGTTAAAAGAAAATTGGCTCCAATTTGTCTTTATTAATATGGCGCTTGTTGCGTGACCCCAAGAGTGCGTGCATACCTATAATTTGCAATATAATTTTTATTGTGCAATTTGAATATAGCGTGAAAAAACGCGAAATCCCCCTAGAGAATTTGGATACGTGACAAAAACAACCCCCCCCCCCCCCGCCCTAGAGACCATGCGTGGTATTTTGAAGACCCCTCCTCCTCCCCCTGAATGGGTTACGTAGTATGGTAACGTTCCCTGAGACTTATCTATCGATCCAATTGCAACTCAACTGTCTAAATCATTTAATAAATTATTTCAAAAACCACAGTTAAGGCTTAGATGAAGAACTAATGCATGAATGATGCATAAGATAAGCCGCGTGCGCATGAAACCGTCAAAATTGTGTTCTTTGGTGTACAATAAAGTATACCCTTCAAAGATCAGGGACGTATACATTATACTACCTTAACGTATACTAAAGAACACATTGAAAGTTGAAACAATTCAAAGTAAGTACGAGATCTCTTTAGAAGGTTGAGAGTATATACCGACTTGTCTCTTTTCGGCACATTGAATTGCAATTTAAAAGTAAAGACATAACCTAGTTCAAGAAATGCCGTTTTAACATTTGAAGGAGGAATACAAACCGATTTTAACCGAAACCTAAGAAACCGGTTATAACCAGTTAAATCCAGCAGATTTATTAACAGTTTTTATAAAACTCCCCCCCCTATAAGACTCCCTCCATGCTTTTTAGTCTTTCATCCGTGAGTAAAGGACTCTGATTTCAATGTATGTGTAAGATAAGTTGTGTGTTCCGTGTAAATTGACTATGTAATTTGTGTGTGTGTGTATGTGTGTGTGTGTGTGCGAGTGTCAGTACCGTGCTGGAGAGCGAGCCGGCGGCGGCGGCAGCGGCCCACCCCGCTACCTAGACAGACCTAGCTTGAACAGAAGGGAAAAAAAAGAAAGAGTACGCCAATTACGCATCAGTCATTTCTTCCAAAAAGTTCATACTTATACTAAACGCGGACATTATATATAGCATGCAAACGTTCAATGGAAGCCAGTGTCGTGGTTTACTTAAGCAATATAACAGTATCACGGCAGCGCTCGAGGTTTCACCACATCTGTCGGTACGAAATACAAAAACACACTAGTAAAACAATGTCCTATTTTAGTCGTGTTACTGACGTATAGGGTAACAAATTAAGAAAAGAACCCTGTAATGAAGGCAAAAATTATCAACTAATTATTTAAAGGCAATAACAATTAGGTATGTAATAATATTACTACACGCAAGTTCTCTTTCATAATAATTTACCCATACGTTTCTATTTCATTTGAAATGATTTGTACAATGTTGACAAAAACTTGAGTGCTGACGCTGCATACAACAATCAACATCAAATGTATTTCAAATTAACGTAGGGAATTTGAGATTTTTGTTAAAATCAAATTAAATACTTATTAGACGATCATTATACCAATCGTAACTTATTCCAAATATTACAAACGATTTATTATGCGTATGGTTTAAAATCATCTATTCGTGAAATATATACATTTTAATTATAAATAAATAGGTATATTAAAAAGTTTATGTAATTCAAACGGATTTATTTGTAATGTCGACTCGGAAACCTGGTATTGAATAATATGAATTCAGTTTCCCTATACATACAATTTTAAAGTCGATACTTTACGGATAATCTTTGAAAATTATAGGAAATAAGTACATTGATACAAATAAATAATTTAATTAGTACATTAGTAAACAAAAGCGACTTATAAAGCTGGTGTAATCAACTATAGTAAACAGATGATAAGTATTCTATAGTTAAGTACCCACATTGACAGCAATTTCATAAATAATCACACCACGTTAATCAAGAAAAGCTATGGTATTTTTATGCTAAATAGTTAATTTTTACTGTAAAATAAAAGCATCTGCAGAACTTTATGAAAACAAAAAGTTATATGACGCCATTTTTTTGCGTCTGTATTATTAATTTTCGTTTTATCGAAATGGTTTCATGTTAAACATGCCTGATTTGGAATGACTGTGCTAGCTTGAAGTAGGTATGCTATTTATATACGCAGTAAAGAACAATCTTTTCACAATAAATATGTTTTGTTTAACCACTAAAAACTTTGCTTAAATGAATAACAATCCAAATTAGTAAACGATTTAACATTAATGGTCTGTCAATAGTCATCAAATCAAATCACCCGTCAACATGAAACCCAAAACATCCGAATGTCATGCCTTCAAAATGGCGGCCTCGCGTTATGTGGCATTCAAAATGGCGCCATAACCTCAAAGCGGCACTGAAGCGATGCAAGCGCCCGACCTCTCACGTACTCGTTTTACCTTGCGTGTGGTGGCGCGTGCAGTGCTGAGGGCCCGTGTCGTGGGCGGGCGGGGTGTACTGGAAGTTGTGCGGCTCCGAGGCCTTGCCCCCCGACCGGACAAATAGCTGCACTGTCACGGGCTCGGATATGTCCGAGCGGATGTATGGAGGCACGCAGCAAACTAGGTGCGTCTGGAAACGTTATTATAAAACGTTAATGCCATGTTTTGATGTGCTCGGTGGTGATCTGGTTCTTCAAGGTAGGTGAGCATCTTAGTATTTTTTTCTACTGGAAATTGACGTTTCATATTGACCTCACCAACGTGTGTTGACTTAGTCGAAGATGAAGCACGCACATACACTTCTCAAGAAAGTCATTTAATTTTCAATTAGTTTTGTTCTCAAACTATTATTAAACATTCACAATGAAATAAAACTAATTGAAGTACCTGTACTATCCTTTTCGCTCCTTCCTAAGCTAACCCAAGCTCGGCACTCGCGTGCGAACTCTATTTTGGGATCCCCAACTGAAATAGGTACTAAAAATACTTTTTCAAAAGGTTCAACACTAACATGGGAATGGGCTTGGTGAGCTACTTGTGTTTTGGGTACCTTTCGCACTCCCGGGTGTCGTCTCTGCTCCTTTGCGTAATAAACTAACCTGCTGCAGGAACTCCTTGTCAGGCACGACCTCGTCCTCCCACACGGTGCGGCCGTCCTGGCGGTGGCAGAATACGACTCGCGTCTCCTTGAGGAAGTTCTTCCCCAGCAGGTACAGCTCCAGCCCGCCGGTGGCTGGGCAAGACACCAGCGACTTGCGACACACCTCTGGCACGCCAGGCGGTTGTGCTACGGGGAAACATTTTTAATGGTGGCCCTATTTTTCTTGTAACCATGTGATTCCGTTAGATTCTACGGTTTCGAATGTAAACTACCTAAAAACCAAGCGTAATAAGGACATGGAATTAAGAGTGGACGTACGTATGGCGTGGAAACTTCTGTTCAAATCGAACGATGACAAAGAATATTTTCCCTAATCAGATGGGAGCCACAAGGGCAGTGTCTGGTGAACCTCAACTAAATCTTTCTTCGTGGATATGGGACAAGAGTAAGTAAAAGGAGTTTGGAGACTCACTGCATATGATCTGCGTGGAGCAGACCTGGAGCGTCTCTGGCTGGCCGTCGGCGTTGAGGATCTCGGTCCGGAACACCATCCGGCACCGCGTGGACTTCTTCTTGCCGCGCGACACGTGCGCCGCCGGCCCGCCCAGCTCGCCGAACCGGTGCTCCACGTCCACGTTACGCTCCTGCGCAACAGTAGTGGGTCAACATTGAAACAAGGGATATGATCACAGGAAATAGGAACGGCGAGAAAAACAGTTTTATTTGACTGAACATTTTTCCCCAAAAAAATGTGTACTATAAATTATTTACTTAATATTATATTTACTTATAGAACAAATATACAACAGTTTGAGCAATGGAAGCGAGACAAAAAGTTTTTGAAGCAAAATGGATGAATAATATTTAGAGTAGTAGGTTGACGGGCTAAACAGTGTAAAATAGTTTTAGCGATTTAAATAAATAGCAAATGTGAACCTATAATAGAGACTTGTGGCACATCCAGCTCTCAATTCTGCTATGAGCCATCACGCTTTGAAATTGTCAATCTCAAAAATTTCGAAGACTCTTGTAGCATCTTAGTCATCAGCTTCTCTATAAAATACGTTCAACGTTCAATAGTTGATGACAGCGGTAACAAAAATGCTACTTTTGTTAAAAGTTTGACCAAGAATTTGTAATTTCATGCAATTTTCTTTCACTCCAGCTTCGTTTCCAGCTAGGCGAATGTCGGTTTCAAGAGAAAGCCGGCAGAGTGAAGTATTACAACATGTAACACAATAATAAATAATAATACGTAGCGAGCTATCATCATCATTACTTGAAACACATGATAGGGTGTGTAGTGTAATTTGGCGATGGCTTTATCAACGGCGACCTTAACCTCGATTCGGTGTCGTCCGCCTGATAAGCACAGATGGACAATAATCTACATTAGTTAGGCCGGAGGCAAAAAACTATTCAAGATTATTCAGAAAATAAAGTATGCGATTATTTAGTCAGACATTATTTAAACGCGGATAACGCATATTTTTTAGAGCATTAAAGATTTTTAAAATCAAGTAAAGTTAAAAAAAGTATTTGGTACAATTGATGCACATGCAGTATACACTATAATCAGCAAAGCTAAACTGAAAAATGTATCCGCAAAAAAACTGCTTTCTTTAGTCCTTCAATTTTATCACAATTTAACTCTTTTTTAGAATACCTGCCAAAGTTAAAGTTCTCTATGTACGTACGTGCCTTTCTTATGAGACTAGATAGACAGAGCCGCAGGGACTGAAACCATAAATGAAACTTGGGCGGTCATGTGAGGGCCCGCTGTGGCCGATCTGTTGCCAAGAGAAACTGCGTCACTTTAGACTATTACCGTATCGGTGTCAACTATAAAATTGTTATTAAAACAATTACAACCACAGCAGTCACGTGATAAGGCATCAGCAGACGCGTGAATATTGACGCAGGTTTATAATTATGCAATGTTTTGGCGATATCTTAAAGGCCAAGAAGTGGCATAAGTTATCAATCATCATTTGTAAAAAATCTATTTTAGGAGCCTGCCTTAAGCATATACGAATCAGCTGACCGAATACAGTAAAAAAATTTACAAGCTTCTTTTATGAAACACAGATTAACAAACATAAGTGCAGACTTCTCGGCATAGCTTAAAAACTGCCAAGGGTTTTGGCAAGTTTGCAATCCCATCATCTCAAAGAAGACAATGGATCTCAATTTCTAAACCCTAAAGATTCAAAAGAAAGTCCTGATAAGGTAATAAAGTTCACCCACAATGTCACTACCGTACACAATTTGTAACCTCGTCAACAAGTAACTGACGAGCCTCCCGTACAGAAGTTTTTCTTCCTGACATTGCACATTTTGTGTGAGATATTGTGTACATATTATATGATGTACCCTTCATTAGTTGCGCTTGCGCGAAAACTAATTGATTTCCTTTGTCTTGGATCTGTCAATCAGTCAGCCTGTCAGGGAGCGCGACGACCCCTGATAGCGGGCGACGCGAGCCCTAACCTAAACAATATTGTTTGACCTAACAGTTCGATACAATAGCTGATTTATGCCTTAGCGGAATTTTCACAGCTGATATTGCAAATTAATTGACATTATGTATGTGTCTGTTGGTATGTAATTCGAAATTTACACGGATAAAATCGCGGGGAAGCTAGTAATTGATAATCTTTGACCTGTAACGATGACTCTATGCACTTTGGGCAATGTCTTTCCAATGGGGAAGGAAATATCCTACCACAACTATGGTGGTTAATAGTCTACGGTGGTAAAAGCATACACACGATAAAGTGGTTTCTTTTGAGTCAAAAGAAGGCGAGAGGCTGGAGCCACCTGGCGAAGCAACGAACCTTGAGTATCCCGACGCAGTCACAAGTGACCTGCCAGTTCTTGGCAGGCTCGAGGTCGATCTCGATGACGACGGTGCCGTCGTCCTTGCGCTCCTTGCAGGTGGTGGAGTTCTTGCCGGACACGCGGCAGGCCTGGTAGAACATGTGCGGCGCCACGCGACCCGTGTCCGTGCCGATGAACACCTGCGGGCAAAGAGGGTGCTTATTATCCTTGTCAAGCGTGTTATTGATGCTTTAGGGCTTCATACCAAATTGGTTAAAAAACTATTTTTTTGGTGCGACTCCATCTGTCCTTTTGTGTCTCTATCACAGCCTCGTACAGCAACTACTAATACTATCGATTTCTAATTTGGTATACTTTTGAAGTATCGATTCCTCAACAATATAGCTTAACATATACAACACATTTTATATCAGATACCAGATGTACACGAATGAATAGGACAGTTTTTTTCATGTTATCTTAAATTTCAAGTAATTCAAGTCTCAATCCGAGACTGCAAAAAGTGTAAGGAAGATGCGAATGTGGTCGACGTGTTACCTGTAAGACAGCCGGTTTGTCGTAGCCGACCAATTTGACTATTGGAAACCCATTGCCTGAGTTGTCCTTTACTGCGCCTCGACTGCCCTCAGTCTGATATCTGGAACCAAACGGAAAATGGATTGGCAAAACCCTAAGTTGCAAAAAAGCAAATATTTTAATAAAAAAGACAAGGAGTGCGTATTATTGGTTACTCATAGAAGACGGCCAAAATATTTTAGTATTTACTGTTAGGTTGTTAAGGAACTTGCAACCTCACTAGGCTAACCGTCGCTTCTTGGGATAAATAGGATATCTGAAGGCAAGGACGACATAGTAAGGAAAATCTAACTTGGTTAGGTCTTTTGAAGTTATAGCCAACATAGGGCAATTATGATTATTATAACTGACCTGGCTCTGTGCTGCGACTCCGGCTGACACAGTATCTGTAGCTCGACCGTGCCGTCCCGCGACCGGCCCGTCAGCGGCGCCGCGAGCCCGGGCGCGCCCGATTGCGACATGGCCACCAGCGCTCTTCTCCTCGCCAGCGCCTGGGCTAGTTTCCCTCCGTATTTCCCCCCTAGCTTCCCCCCCAGCTTCCCCGACAACTTCCCCCCCGCGCCGGCTAGCTTCCCACCCCCTGCGTACTTCCCGCCGCTGCCGAGTTTACCACACGACCGGTATGTGTCTTGGTAGGTGAGACGGGATGGCTCTGTGCTTGGACTAGTCAAACTGCAGCTCGCTCGTAATCTGGAATAGGAGATTTGAATCGTCATTTCATTTCGTGAATGATGAATATAGTTTAGAAGTAAGTAGATATACATATAGAAACGCCTTATAAGCCGATTAACCGGGTTGCAGCTTGGAGCATCAGGTCAATTATCAAAATAATTTTGTTATCGATAGTCGAAATGAGTTCAGTGAGTTCATTAATTGACGTTTGTGAGCCAGAATCCTGATTAAAAACCTTAGTGTCATGCAAGGCGACCTAATTTAAGTTAGTTTGCTGTATTTACAAAACAATGCAGCTACTCAAAAATGTAACTGACTGCTAAGTAACGGTGTAATTTACATCGGTCTGTCAGTTTCAGATTTAAATAAATCCGGCCAACAACGTCATGTTTATACAAATACGGCCGGTCGGTCATCATTCATCAACATCATTCGTCTGGCAGCCATATCGGGCTCAACTGGAGTAGTTCAGTAACCAATGGCATAATTACACTCGTATCACAGTCTTAAATAGATCCGGTCAACTGAGCATGCATTTGCACTTACACCGTCACCGTTTATTTTTGCCGCCATACTGAATTTAGCTCTTTTCAAAAGTTACTTCCCTATTTACTAGCCGAACTAGGTAAGTAATGTTCATTAAGTAGTAAATCAAGATTTCTATCATCAATGTCATCCTCATCATGCATCGTGTAAGTCATCGGTAAAGTATGTTTAGCCCAGACACTGTTATCATAATGACGTTGTAAGTAGCCTGATTAGTTACAGCGCCAAGCGTATAGTATATACAACAGCACTCTTGTTTGAATACAATTTCAGTAAGTACATAATACTGATACGTTATTACAGAGCAACATACATAACATTGACATATAGTTACATGTAAGAACATAGGGTATGATAGCGTTTGTAACTACTTAGTGAGATGAAAAGATAGTTCACTACAAAGTGACTACAATTCACTATAGTCAGAAATGGAGTCCCTGATGCCTGATGTAGTCGGTTTGCATCTGTCGTGTCCTTTGTGGATTTATCTGGTGGCAAGCTGACAAAGGCTCCATACCACATGATATTGTTCCTGATCTGAACACATCAGCCATCAGATGTCGACCCTAACTTTAGTCTCAGGTTCCATTTCTGAGTTGACACATGTAATAAGTAAGCGTATTTTTTAAAAATCTTGATGAAGTAATGTTTTTTAACTGAGTCTGATACGAGAAACAGATAAGTATTTTAGGACCAACACATATTTTTAATTGAAATCTTGCATTTCTGGGATGGCTTTTAAGACCTGTTTGAATGGGTCATTTTCTTGAATAACAACTTTATCGACAAAATAGTCTTGCCATTAACAAGCCTACATTTTTTAAATAATATTTCAACTTTGTCTTTGAAATTTATCTTTATCTCTGTATTGCAAAGTAAATAAAAGACTCGCACGGAGTGAACAATTGCATATCTTCTCTATGACGTTGCAATTTGCAATCACATACAGCGAGCGTGCATTTTAAGTTTTAACACGGTGATAAGGATAGTAATCAATAAGTACATTTATCTACACACATATCATAAAGGCTAAATAACGCGTTCAAAAACCCAAGGAAATGACCAGCATTATTACAACCAATGTCATTATAGGAATTTTCTTGTCTGTGGTAGTAGGTAAATCTGTTCTTTATTGGTCATCACATTACCGATATCTCGTGACTGCTCGTGACGTTATGAATTTAAATTTGGAACAGCTGTCAAAATTCAAGTTGGTCTCTATTCTAGTATCCACAGATATTAAAACAGTTATCGATACGAAACGTCTACTCAGTATGTTTTTTTAATTTAAACGCACGAGATTTGATCTCTAGTGATATGACAATAGGGACTATATTCGTTCGTCTATGGTTTAAAAAAAACGTTCGTCTTGACGAATAGATCGAATCACAGAGTACCTTTTTAATATACATGGCGGCCATTAGTTGTCATTCGTTTTTGGTTTTTTGCTGTTACGGTTTTTTGCAGTTATGATATGTGTGTAGATAAAGTAATGTATGCAACTGTATATAATTAGGCCTTAAAACACTCGTGTGATCCTATTATGAAACTCGCTGACGCTCGTTTCATAAAACCACACTCGTGTTTTAAGGCCTCTCATTATATAGCAGTTGCATAAAATACTATTATGTACTTACTGTAACTGCATACGGAAGCGACATGAACATGATCTACGCCATTTTGTAACTTATTGACTGTTGATTGTCCAACGTCGTTCTTATAATATTACACGGGCCCAAGTTTTGAATTATCTCCCCAACTGGGAAGGAGAGAAAACCCGAGAAGCATGCTTATTGCGGGATCAAACCCGACGAGTAGGTGGGAGCTTAATTTCTACCCGACTGCTGCTAGAAAATAGGGTTTTTCATATCAAATTTCAGTGGCTCTAACATGCCCATGATCCAACTATAAATTATCATTATTAATTTCGGATGCACTATAACAGACTTATAATCAGAGCTAAGTTGAATAAAATCCTGCTTCCGATCCAAACATACTTATGTGAAAAGCACTTTATTTTACGAGAGCTGTCGTCAGTGACGTACGATTTACGACTATCTCACGTGCCTCGTCTCAGGGGAGAGCCGCGCCTCATAAACGTGAATGGGGTCTCGTTCATTCGACCTCACTCTTAAACGGCGAGAAATACCAATCGCCTGTTTTGTTTTATTTACACCAAAGATTTTCCAATCGGTGAACCCTAGATCTCCAGACAGTTGATCGTTAAACTGGGGACACATTATCGGAAGCGTCCATCAGCCGCTTTCTAAGTATACAGCTTGTTGGTATTTGAATAGTACAAAAACACGAAATTGTACAAACTATCGGTCGAGGATACCTTTAGCGTTCGGAAGATCAATAGAAATTTAGCGCGCTGGTGTTTTCGTCCAGTCTCATCCGTTTGGCGCGACCTTACACACTCGTAAGTCGCGGCAGCCAGCCAAGGCTTCGTGACTTGGTGGAGCTTTATAGACCGACTTGAGTGCCTATCTGCAGCTGGAGAGAAATAAACTGCTGCTAACTTTGTCGCTATATGCGTTGGCTTTACTTGTTCTCACCAAATGGGTGCGCTGACTGCGACAAGCGAGAAAATCGCAGGCATGCTATCTCAGATCATAGAATTTATATTTTATGATCTGAGAATGCTATATTCTTTCATTAGTAGGATTTATACAACTGGCCAATCCGATTGGTGTGTTTTTGACAAATTACTAATCCCTTCGGTGATCATGAATGATTCATGCCATGTTGCTGCTGCTCCGGGTAATGAACTGCGGAGTTCACTGAATAGACTTCACTATCTTTATAGTGAAGGAGTGTGGTCTCTACCACACTCATGAAGCTGGGTCATCAACTAAACCGTCATATCACCACCACTGGCGTAATAATGACCAAATGAATGTAGTGATTTGCTTACGCGTTCTACGCTCTACGTTTCTACGTTTTTTGTCATTCCTCTGGTCCATCAATATAACGCGAACGGTGCTGATAGTGTTAGAGCGTCCTACTTGGAGCAATCTCAAAACGATTCAGCTGTAAGAAACCGTTTAGGTATAATATTGGTATTGCATCTAAATTTTTCCTATCCGTCCGGGACCTTCGCTCCTCGATATGAGATTTCTATATTATATACATCTGTGCCAGAATTCGATGATACTTGATTTGATGGATACTTAGGAAGAAAATTCGTGGTAGATGGTAACGTCCGGTTATTCGCTATTTTGGAACCCGATGCCGATGTGTCGGCAATGGTATACGTATTTTAGGTGCTTGTATTTTGAAAATCTAGAATAGTAAGCTGAAGCAGTAAAATAATGCATTCCTGATGTGCGGTCTGGTGTTATAGTCATTTTGGGATTTAGGTAACTAGAGATAATGCAATCTTGGTATTGAGGAATCAGGGAGGTAGGGGTAGGAAAGTCGTAGTTTCGGTCAAGGTTACTAGAAAAAAAGAAATGATAACCTCCCCCTTTTTTTAAAGACAGTTAAAAAGAGTTATCAGTCATGGTGTGGTGAAATTTACGAGTATATAATTAATTATACAATGGTAATTTAGGGGTCTTAATAGTGAGGGATCATAGTAGTGGAAAATTCATACTTTGGGCAGGTAGTACTTAGAAGGAATCAAAGATCCTGAGGTCCAATACTCAGTGCTATCGACATCCTTCTGCATTGTGAGTGAATTTTCGATACAATTCAATATACGATACAATTGTATGATACAGCTTGATCTCGATAACATCGAGGATTTGCCTGCTGTTGCGCCAAAATCACCGCCCAAGTTTAAGTTATCCCGTGGATCTTATGACATAAATTAAACTTGGGGAGTCATGTAAGAGCGATTGAGTGATACAAGGTCTAAAAGGTCACTGATTGTACTCAGAAATGGATTCCAATATCTAAAGTTAGGGTCTACATGCGACGATGTAGTCGGTTTTGATCGGTCATGTCCACGTCCTGTCTGGATTTATCATGTGACAAGTGACGCTCCTGATCTGGTCACATCAGCCATCAGATTAGACCGTTTGTCGACGCTAACCTTTTCTCGGTTTCCATTTCTGAGTTTAGGTAACTCGTATGTTGGGTGTCCAGGTACAAGGGTCCGTTTCCAGTGACGCGGAGCAGGGCGGAATGGAGAGGTGCAGACCGTGAATTGACCAATCACGGTACTCGAAATCTGGATCAGTGGAGATTTGGAGCACTGCGATTGCTGAACTTACGGCTGCTCCTCTCAACTTCGCCCAGCTCGACAGTGGAAACGCATTCTGTGTATAGGAATCTCGGCTATGAGGGATCGGAGGGGTAGAAATGTCATACTTAGCGTAACGCAACCTACGCGGGGAGGGTGAGCGCGGGCGCGGGCTGCGCGGGCGGCGGCGGGCAAGGGTACGCGTCGTTAGCGTCGTCGCACTCTACCTTTACCGCCATCTCGCGGCGGCGCTTGCAACCCTGCCGATCCCACTCCTCGCTGTCTAATCTGCAGACACGATGGTATTGCTTAGTTGCCTGCTTTTGGCCCAAGGATGGTAACTGGTAATTTTAATCCCCAGCGAAAGAATGCGACAAGTTTGAAGCATTTGTCTGCCTGTGTGATTGTATCTGTCTCCATATGGCACCGTAGAGCCGTAATTGATGGATCAGTTTCAATGTTTTTTTTTTATTTGAAGCCAGTTTTCAGCCATGTTTTTTAAAAAAAGTTTTTTTGCGACGTCCTGTCTAAACTATACCAAAAGCAAAAATGGCATACCGTTTAGGTTCAAGTTACGAATTATTTAATTTATTCTTGGATTCGTACGCGTAGAATTTCACACGGCTGTACTATACGCGAGTACAGCCGTGTGAAAAAGCTGGTGACAAACATAAGTAACCTTTCCTTGAAAATCAAACGTTAGTTTTAGAAATTTAGATTGATCCGTGGAGTAGTTTTACAGATTGTTTTAAAGAACAGGCAGACATACGCCAAATCGCCAATACATACCATCTGATAATTATACATATCTTGGGAATAATTACACTAAATGACCTAGCCCCAATCTAAGTGGTGCTAGACAACCGATATTCATACTTTTATATAATATATGTATAAATAAGTACAAATACATAATGATCTACGACTCGGGTACAAAAATTCATATTCATCATACAAATATCTGTCACTCACGGGAATCGAAACCAGAACCTCAAGAGTCTTAGTCAGGGTCATTACACACTAAGCTGGTCTTCTAGTCTAGGCTATATCGACAGCGGAAATCTAAAATGTCGTAAGGTACGTCGGTCCTTTAATGTCCCTTACGACTTTTAAGATTTACACTGTCGAAGAAATAAAACAAGAATTTTGAAACGTTTGTGAATCATTGGGATTCTAAATGTAGTTTATGATATGACACCGTGATAGTGCGTTCTAGCCCATACTTTAGCATACAAATCGTCACTTGGATGGTAAAACTACTAAAGCGACATGTAAGTCTTTGTCGCTTCAGTAGTTTTACTATCCAAGTGACGAAATGTATTGCCCACAAAGTCACTCAAAGCCCAATGATGCATGAGACCCCGTACCCAATGTACCCATAGTATTTATAAGCGAATGCATATGAAAAGAACCCACAACTACTGCGCACCTAAAAAATCATAGATTCGTTCAGGCGTTACTTTGCGGAGGTCCGTCAACAATCTGGAATAAATTGCCTTGCTACTCCGCGAAACCGTGCTGTGTTCGTGCAAAACAGTTCTGTCTGGTCTGAACGACGTGTGAAAAAATACTAGTATATGTCGTAGAGTGATTGGAATTGGTTTAACTTTAGCTAGATTATATATTTGTAAAGTACCGTTTTGGCTTTAGCTGTTAAGATGCATTATCTTTATCTTTATATAATACAGAGTAA
Organism: Ditula angustiorana; assembly: GCA_963691745.1. Classification (NCBI taxonomy): domain Eukaryota; kingdom Metazoa; phylum Arthropoda; class Insecta; order Lepidoptera; family Tortricidae; genus Ditula; species Ditula angustiorana. The sequence goes on from OY829473.1 coordinate 1,967,771, forward strand.
GTTAAGTATTGTGGAGAGGGCTTTGCCCAGTAGTGGGACACAGAGATAGGCTTAGAAAATACAGAGTGAAGTCGCTATTTTTGCTATCTGTCCAGAATTTTTATAGTGCATCTTCGACCGCCTTCTACTATTAAACCAAGCAAAGGATTTTGATACGGTTTTCACTGTTAATTAGTGATTTTTTAAGGAAGGTTTTTATAAATTGTTTTAAACTTTCGCGACTTTCACACATATTTATAACATTATCGGGACTTTAGCGCGATAAAAATATATTGTTGATTCACCTCGACGGCCATGTTTCAATGGCCGTGGTCACGAGTAGACTAAAATAAATGAACAATATATTTTTATCGCGCTAAAGTCCCGATAATGTTATAAAAAGGGTTTTTATATACATTACATCCCGATTGTACCCGACGCTAATTTTAAATAGGTAAATGTCGCACAGACGCAGCTGTTTTTCATGTGAGTATATTCGACCAAGAAATTCCTTGACCACTTTTCGACCGTATTACAAAGGGGTAGGGTTCAAAAGTGGTCAAGCAGTTACTTGGTCGACTATACCTACACGGGACTGGTTTCACGGAGTAGCAAGGTTGTTTGTTCCTGTGAACTGTGACCCTAACATGATCCTGCGTCTCTGTCTAACTAGTACCACAGGAAAGGGGCGCACATAGGGATACATAACTTGGGCGGTTATTTTAGAGTCCCTGATCAGATTCGGAATGTACAGTCAGCGTCAAATATACCAGAGCAGGCAAGGTGGTCAAAAATATCTGAACATGCCCGAGCGTATTTGACAATAGAGTCGAGTTCAGATATTTTTGACACCTTGCCCGCTATGGTATATTTGACGCTGACTGTACCCCAACGAATCTAAAAGCCAAATTTCCCAAGCATATGTAGGCTTTAGCACGCTAGCTTTTATTGCCGACATATACCTATCCCTTTTTAACTAGTACGCGTGTGCGAAAGGGATAGATGCGTTTATGTGCGCGATAAACGCTAGCAAGCTACAAAGATATGTACCTATGTATAGTGCCCCGCAGTGGTCCTAACAAGCTCGCCCGATTTAAATTCATCCCTATATGCGTCCTTTCCCAATGCCAATTAAACAGAGCCGTAGGGAGGGATAAAATAAACTTGAGAGGTCATTTTAGGTCCGTTGCTTAGAAGAGAGGAAGTAGGTTTTAAGAGTTTCAAGATGCAGTCGTCACATAGTTAAGAGTATGCAATACCAGGCAAATAACCCCACGTTTACCAAGGAAAGTGCTTGATGTTGCTAATTTATGCCATCATATCTGAAGGCCTTGCTAAAGGTAATAAATAGTGGTAGAGATACAGTCAGCTAGACGGGGTAGTACCACACTCTCACAGGTTACTGGCATGAATAATTAATAGATTCAGGCGTTACTTTGCGGAGGTCCATTTCAACAAACTGGAACAAATTACCTTGCTACTCCGCGAAACCAGTGCCGTGCTCGTGCATCATTTTATACGGTACTATTACTACCACAATGTTCTTAGTGTTTAGCTACTTCTGAGGCTGGATACGTCTAGCATTTAAAATACGAATATATCAGATAGTGTTGCCATTAAAATCTTAAAAATATCATCAATTACTTAACCATTTTTGTTTCTAGACCCTTAATTTAGTTTGTGTTCTTACCTAGAGGCTACAGACAGTACTAAAATCAAGAACAGCCGAAGCAAAATACCCAATTACCGCGAAATAAAAACATAACACCATGGCAAGATCACGATACAGATAAAATGAATTAAAATGATCATTAAGCTCTGAGAGCTGACCGCGGCGCGGTGTCCCGGGCAGCCGGTTGACGTAGGACTGACGTCAATCGACAACATACTTGGAGTAGACTCTAAACTAGTTTTTAAATGGGGGTCACTTGAAACTGACAAGCGCGAACCTAGTTTTATACTGAACCTTTAGCTAACCGCCTGACTTTAATTTATCTCTATCTGCGCATAGGCAGGACTTCGCGAAGCTACAAGAACGTCGGCGCATCACTGTTGGGTTGCCGCGTGTGCGAAGCGAATGAATACGAGTTACACTGGATTCACAATAGGCAATTACAAACGAAAAGAACGCAAAAACGCGGCCGTTGACCAATCAGAGACAGCCATTGCCGAGTTTTAGCGTTTTTATCCCTCGTAATTGCTTATTGTGAACCCAGTCTTATACGATACACAGAGAAGCATTTAGTAGGACGCTTCTTTTACCTAAACGCCATTTTTGATCGATGTACATCTTCTGTGCTTGGACTATTATTTACTCTGTGACATTGGCGTATACAGGGATTCGTGGAAAAAACTTTGCGAATAAAGCACAAGCACCATGTGTTGAGTAATACCTATGTACCTACTCGTATGTAGTATATTTAGTATCTTTATGAATTAACTTTTTGTCAAAGTATTTTTTTCTATGATATAAGTTTATACCTAATTATAACTGTTTCATGCTTAGGCATTGAGTGTCGACGACGCATACATGCGGCACACGTCACAACTGCAGTGCAGGCCCCTCAGCTCACTAGCTCTCTCGCTTTTACTTGTAGTAAACGCCGTAACGTATTGCGGCTCGCTGCATGCGTTGGTGGACGCGCAAGGACCACGATCACAGTTCTAATGCTATTCTAGTGTAACCTATAGTTTAATCGGCAGCTGTGAATGCGTTAAGATTAATTATCTGTTGGCGGGGTTCTAGCGTTACTTGGTAATTCCTCTACTGAACCCTACAATTCCAGTGAGCTTAATGAAATGCAAAACGGTGCTTTTTGCCACGTGATTTTAGATTCTATCTCTAGAAACAACACGTAGGGTAAAAAATTACATCGAATTACGGACCGGACGAATGGCGTTTTGAAAACTATTTATAAATTACTTGATTGCGAATAATAATGAAATATTTGGCGCCATGAGTATTGTTTAAAAAAAGATTTGTTATTGCGGCCATATTATAATGTATTGAAATGAAATACAACGACAATAATATTTAAATATATGAATAAGCTTTTTAGACAAGCTGCATGTTGTCGTTTCATCAGAATGGAGAATGTAGTGGAATATTTAATCTTATTAAAATAAAAGCTATTTTTCTATTACATTACGCTAGTTAAAAAGGATAAACGGAAAGACAGACGCACCATGAGCCTTCTTTTTTACTCGACTACGGCAAAGCCAAAAGGAAGGGTTATGTTTTTTACGTTTTTGGAACAGAACTCTACAAATGGTGATTCGATCATTTGCTATTTTTATAAGTTTTTTTATTTGTTGAAAATGTAACATTACTTAATCTATGACATTGCAGCTAGTGATGGATCAACTCGATTTATAATAAACCTACTAAGTTCAACTCGAGTTGAATTAATACACGAGTAAACTCGAATCGTGTTTTCCGACATGGCATATCTCTACTTACAGCCGTGTTACGTTAACAGAATTTACAAGTAGTGATACTGTGACCCTCAACGTGTAATATGACCACCTAAGCTTTATTTATCTCTCTATTCATCTCATCCCTTTCTTATGACAATAGTAAGATAAAGCACACATAGGCATAAACTAAAGGCTGGGCCACACCGGACGCCTGCGCCTATGCTGCATGACGCGCGTGCACACGCCTGCGGTGCAATTCTCGCATCAGTAGAGATGAAGTCATACTCGGGATAAGCCAAAAAGAGCTGTCAGATCCCTTCAAAATCCGTCATTTTTTGACACATCTCGAATGTGAGATTAATCTCGAGTGCCAGAATTGGGGGTCTGTTGTAATGTACAGGACTATATGTTGAGATGCCACTGTGCTTGCGTTGCGCACCGGGTGTGGCCTGGCTTTCAAAGGCTAGGTATAACACATAGCACTAATGAATCCTTAAGAAGGAACTTCAAAAGGACCTGGTAGACGCCACTGGCAACTGAAGGGCTGGCACAGAATAAATAATAGTACTAACGTACAGAAACTTCTCTTTTACGACCACCATTAAACGAATTCCAACTTTATGATCAGGCACAAAAAGTTCGTATTACTTCATAAACTTTCGCCAGGAGGTATGCATCAAAAGGAAGGCGCCGCCCGCGCCCGCCTTCCACCCGCAATGCCCTGGCGCACCGCTAGGGTTGGGTTGCTTACTATAATACTATCACATCACAAGGCGCGACACAGAGTGAGCGGGCGCGCGCGCGGCAAGCCGGCAACCTACTGCGGTTAACCTATGCTATAGGTAATGCGGCGAGCGCACCTACAGTGCGGAGTGGAACCCCCCTGGGGCTGGCAGCAAACTCTAGCAAGAGTCCGCGTTCCGATCCAAGGAGGGAACGCCGCCAGCATCTTTGGCACTATGCCACGAGGGCCTTCTTAGGTACAATTTTAGTTTACTAATGTAAAACTATAGTTTTAAATAGTATTTATTGTGTCTATTTTTAATAGGAAATACTTAGTTTTGAAGAGATTCTAATCAACGCAGTCATGTATTTACGTAGTATTAAACTAAGGCGTAATTCGGCTCCATCATTATCTTCGGCCGCTGACTTCTTCTAAACCACGCAACGGATTTTGATACAGTTCTCACTGTAATTTAGATAAATTTATATAGAAGCAAGGTTTTTTAGTACAATACATTCTAATTAAGTTTTCGTTAGTAAATTGCACGCGTGCCTAGGTAGTCGCTAGTTGATACTAAACGGATCACAGCACGAGTAGCGGGACCGAGCGTTGCCTCGACGTCGAGCTCAACGCAGATGCGTTTGGAGAATTACAGGGCAGTCCTTACCTATGAGCCCTCGCGCACCGCCAGTTAAATTTGCGAGTTTGTGGGTGGTAGGATCTTGTGCAAGGTCCGTCTGGATCGCTACCACCATCTTGCTCGCTAATCCTGCCACTGAGCAGCAGTGCTTGCACTGTTGTGTTCCGGCGTGGAGAGCAAGACAGCCGGTGTAATTACTGGCACAAGAGGTATTCCATCTTAGCCCTCTGGGTTGGCAGCGCATCTGCAATCTCTTTAGTATGCGGGTGTTTATGGGCGATGTTGATCACTTACCATCTGGTGACCCTCTTGCTAGTTTTGTCTTCCTATTTTATATTAAAAAAAGCGTTTTCCTACTTAAGTAGAATAAGACGAAGGCAGGTGTCGCATCCATTACGTGCCTGCTCTAAAGATTCGAATCATTGTTGTTGATTATTTCGAAAACAAACAGCATGACTTACTTCCTCGTAATATACATATAAGGTAGGTAAAGTACATAGACGGTGAACATCGTAGATGAAGCGATAGTACTGAGTCACAGTCTGCAGGAACGTGCCAAAAATACAAATTAGCGCGAGCGCATTGCGCCTACGTAGTAAACTCACTTATATACTTAACGTTTTCTACCTTATAACGTTGGCAATAAAATCCGTTTTCTAGCAACACTGACCGCTCAATGAAGTGATAGCCTTGAAGATGTCTAATCTATGTGATATTATTTTTATGCATATTAGGCGCTTTACGATTATTAATTAAGAAACATCGCCTTGGTGTTTCGTGGTTTACTGTCTGTTGGAAGGTGCGCAGGTTTAAAATTATAAAACACTCGCGATTTTCACTTATGTTTATATAGTTTTAATTCCATTAAATTTATTTTTCTTTAGGCGTTCAACCCTCTGATGAATAATGAACATTAAAACGTAAAATCAGATTTGGGCGTAAGTATATATGTCGATAGGCGCGTTCCCCCTCCGAGCTTGCACCTACTGAGCTTTGCTGATTTCCAAAAGGAAATAGAAACAAATAATTCTATGTTGTACTTTAAGGAAGAATATATTATTTTCATATTGTTCCGATGAAGACTGTATAAGCATTGGGCAACATGCTTACTCCCAATGCTTTCAGTTGTAAAACTGAAAGCATTGGGAGTAAGTTTGGATTTTATTTTCTTCAGAAAAAATATAAACATATTGTAATATGTCATGTGCTATGGTTAAATTAAAAAGTCTTATAAAGGTAGGTACTTAGGTCTTATTAAGTGTGTATGTATATACATACTTACGTACGTTTTATAACACACAATTGGGTAGGTGACACTTTAAACCAAATGGCGTAAAGTGTAAAATTCTAGTCGATCCTCATTTTTCAATAATATGGACAAAACGGATTTTTCAAAATTTATACGATTTAGTAGAGTTTGAAGCCGTGTCGTATAGAGCGTTTTCGCAGGGCTTGCACTGCATCCTTTTTCTACGCGCGATATTGCAAGAAATAGTGATCGGAGACAAAAGTTTATTAAATTTTCTTTCTTTCAGAGATTCTTAAAATTTTGTCATCCTGCCTATTTTATATAATATTACGTGCACGAGTGACCAATAAGACGGGGGCTGGCCGTGCGTGAACCCAATTATCCAATCAGGTACGAGGAAGGATATCGCTTGTAGTAAGGGAGATAAGTGAGCGTGTCTTATTTATTGAGCTAACGCGGTTGGCATTTCGACGCCTTGTCAGATCGCCAGAGCTCCTGTAAGTATCTCATTAAGACCAGTGGTCCTACATGACCTGTCCAGGCTTAATTTATACATTCCTGTCTCTGTCAAACTTAGTGTCAAAAGAGAGGGACGCACATAGAGATAATCTCATATAAACTAAACTTGGCCGGACATGTTTGGGTCACTGTAGCTATAGTTTGTTTACAAGGACATTCATTTACAGAAAAGAAATGTTAAATATGATCATAATCTGTCAAAAGTTGAAGATGGTGACATGACATGACAAGATCCATTCGCAGTTCCTTTCGATTTTCGCGCACAGTAAACAGTATGGCAAGTAAGAGAAATTAAAGACAAGCAACAATGTCACAACGACGCGGGCAGGGTTCAGTAAAAAAGAATATCTTTAAATAGGCTAATTAGAAATAAGTGACAATAAAGCTTTATGATCCTTACGTCTTGTTAATTACCACACTATTTCGTTAAATAATGAAGATGAACCCTTTGCAGGCTTTACAACAAGACAAGACAAAACTCTTAATTGGAAACCAGGCGGAAAATAGTAGCTTTAATTAAGAGTCTTAAGTTTTTCTCGGAAATTAAGACCTTCGTTTATTTAAATCGTAAGTAAATAATAATAATAAAAAAGAAAGACCCTATCGGTCTGGTTTCTCTATGACAGGAGTTACCGAAGTCAAATCCGCAAAGTTAGGGGGTGGTCGGACCTTGTGCAAGGTTAGTTCGGATCGCTACTACCACCTTGCTCGCTAATCCTGCCGCTAAGCAGCTGTGCTTGCGCTGTTGTGTCCCGGTATGGAGAGCAAGACAGCCGGTTCAATTACTGGCACAAGAGGTAAAATTCCATCTTAGCCCTCTGGGTTGGCAACGCATCTGCAATCTCCTTAGTATGCGGGTGTTTATGGGCGGTGGTGATCACTTACCATCAGGTGACCTACTTGCTCGTTTGCCTTCCTATGTTGTAAAAAATGGTAGTCGCTCCTATATAATAACCTGACCTGCCAAATCCTGGATCATACCCCGCACCCCGCGTACCCCGAACTAAGAACCGGGAAAAGGCGCTAGAAGAATGATGAACTAAATCGTAAATCACTCGGTTAGTTAGGTTTAATTTAAATATGGGCAGTTGGTAACACTGAGACGCGTGTTAGGGAAGCTGCGCGAACGCACGGTTATCTAAATTAGACGAAGGTCACGCGCATTCGCACGGCGTGGCGAACCCAGCGAGCTACCGGCCGGCCTAGCATAATACCGCATTTGCTGAAATTATCAAGATGATATGACTGATAACGATAAGCAGCTATTGTATCAGAAAGCGGTTTGTGTAACGTAGCTTATATGTGGATGTTAGGTCATTGCGTCATAGTGACGAAGCATTCAATTAGTAAAAATTAACTATTTTGAAGACAAACTCATTGAACTACTGGTTACACTAGAATAGTCCATAAGAACAATGATTTTGGTCCTCGTGGGTCCACCAACGGGACCCACGACCACGATGCTACGCATAGTAACAGCAAGTCATGTGGCTGCTTTTCCACCAGAGATGTGCTAGGATGCATTGCGAGGGATGTGTTTGGAAGAACCAATAGAATCGCTTCATTTACCTCGCCTCGGTCAGCACAGCTCTGGTGGAAACGGCTCATTGGTTCTTTACAAACCCATCCCTCGCTACGCGTCCTCGCACATCTCTGGTGGAAACGCAGCTGAGAGGTGAAGTGCAGGAACTGCAGTTGTGTGCAATATTAGTGATAGTTTAAAACACTCGATCTGGGATGGAGTTACATAAACTACTATTTTTTAACAGTAGATCTGTTAAATACTATTCGTACGAAAAATATAGGTAATTTTAGTTTCTCTCGGGCCGATTTCATCAAGCCATAAGTCAAACTTCAAAACCTGAATGATCGTTGTTTGAATTTACAAATTTCTCAAAAAAATTTCAAACTCTACTAACTAGGTACACGAGACATGGTAATTTTGCAAATCTTGGTTGGTATGTATACCTAGGTATAGACGATTTATAGGGTTACTGGTGATATAGCATTCATAAGAATATCCTAATAAAGCAAAAAACATGGTCAACATGTAACTTACCTAAATGAATGTGGTACGTAAACAAATACTTTAAAATGATAAACGAACATTATTTTTAGGCATTCGTTAAACATGCGAAATTGCGAATTCGTTAAGAGCTCCCGTGTTGTGACAAAGCTAAAGAATAAGAGCTCAAGAGGATGCGGAAGAGTGGGATACAGCATCTCTGTGCTTAGACCCATCCGCTTGGACTGTGTCAAGCCGAAGCCCCGGAAAGCGCTTGAAACACCGTATCTATTAGGTTTCTGCTAGTAAAGTAAAAAGTTGCAAATAAAGGACAGCCACATGAACCGCGTCCCAAAATAAACGATTATGTCTCCAAGCATGCTGGCACGTGATGCTAATGGCCCACACCTCAACACACGTTAATGGCAAGGCAAAGAGTGCAATATAATTGGATCAAGCATACCTGTTAAGGCTATTAACGTGCCTCTGGTCGTGGTCCGGTCCGAGCCCGCTGTCATTGCTGTTCTCGCAGGGCTCTGGCGGCCGTAGCGCGTGCGTGTGTGTGTAGTGTGAGAGCTTCCCGAACTTGCCCAGGTGTGACAGTTTGCCCGGGTGTGCGAGTTTGCCCGGGTGCACCATTTTGCCCGCGTGCGTCATCTTGCCGGGATGCGCCATCTTGCCGGGTAAAGCGCGCTTATGCGGCGCCCGCATCACCTTTCTGTGGACGCGGGCGGTCATCGTTGCTGATGTTGACATCGTCATTTTCATGCCTGAGGACAAAAGGACGACTTTAGTTTAATCTCAGTTTATAGAAACTTAGTAGTTTACTGCCACCATGTGGACTATGGATATCTATTAACTACTTAATACATTATACAACGTTGACCGACTTATTGACAGGTACGAAGTCGAAGGAATATCCCAAAAATTTAGTTCGCAGGAGATGAGTTGCCGGCTTACGAGTAATAAATGGGTTTCTTAGACTTTTACCCATAACGTCAGGAACTACTGTAAGAAGAGAGGGACGCTCAGAGGATAAGTTAAACTTCGGCGGTCACGTTAGGGCCACTGGACTTCAAAATATCAAACAGTCCAGATTTCTTGTTACCTCCAACGCCTGAGCCCTGAGGTCGCACTAAATCCCAATTGACGTCATAATTTGTACTCGCAATATTATGTTATAGAATTTGTTTTTAAACTTGTCTGAACAAGCTACCGTTCCTCACCCTGAAAATGATCGGCAACACATTGCAATCACGTCATCCCATTGTAATTCCAACTGCTGTAGCATGATTTGAGATAGCCATCTCCATTTAATAGTCCGAGAACCAGTTTATAGTCCGAGAGTCGTAACACCTCGCTCGTAAACACAGACGCGACTAGGAATACATAAACGGTGACTAAGTTGGGATTTTATATCGATCCACTCTACCTTAAGGATAGATCGAATAGTTTTGGTTATCAGAACACAGAAATTATAGCATAGTTTTTACCAATGTTAGAAGCTGTTTTGATTGATTCTATGTATGCCGTAGTCTACACTATAGTGTCAAATCAGACAAATAACTTGCTTGCTGAAAAATGTAACCTAATAAGTCCCGTTCCGAAAAAAGTTCATGACTAAGTGGCATTAGAAAATGCAGTTTCAAGTTAATCGGAAAAGAGAAGTTCATAATGACGCACGACTAAATACAATTGGAGTAAAATGTAACGGTTCACTTGTTTGAACTATCGTCGTAGCACCATAACAATGACATGCTTACTAAAGTGTACTTCATGTCTTGACTTAGAGGCTTGTGGAACCCCAGGCCATTAGCAGTCCAGTCACTCCAGGACCAATCGATAATTGTAGAGCTCGGGTCGTTGCACGGATATCGGCGACCCGACAGTTATCAGCCATCGGGCGGCCACCTGATTCCATTTAGGTTGTTCCTTGGCTATATTAAGTATATTGGTTATTTATACAGTGAAATAAAACAGTTTAAATGGTTTCTACAACGAATCTAGTCCACGAGTAGATGCCTGTTCGGGAACACGTTAGAGCTGGGCCACAAAACTAAGAAATGCTACAATTTAACATATCTGTCACATATTTGTATGAAAAACTCTACAATTATGTCAAATTGTAGCACTAGTACTTTTTGTGGTGAATTTCCCATGAACGACTTATTGGTTTTAACCAGTCTGTAAATTGAAACATTAAGCTTTCCCGTATTTTTAGTAGGTTTTGCTTATCGACGTTGGTAGGGAAATTGCATATATTTTTCCTAACGTACATGATTATTTCAAAAATATATAGCGACGGTAGGATTAGGATGTTTATTTCCTTGAAAAATGACCCTTAGTAGGTATTAGGTATCCATATTATAAATTACTCTTAATTACCCTTTTTTGGAAAATAAAAATTGACTCAATATCTGCAGAAGACCCCCACGAAATAATGTTACTTCGAGCAAAAGTAATTCGATCATGTGTTATAGGAGTGTCAGGCCGAAGTTATACGGTATCGCATTCGGAGTCGCATTACACCGCGGGGCTCCGTCGATCGATCGATCACAAATACCTTGATCGATCCATCATAAATACCTTGGTAGCCCGTAATGTTATGCTACTTCTTGCCAGAATTCAGACCATGTAACTTCTGCCTTGCACCAGGTGCGTGAGGTAAATATGGTAATCTCTTAAATCTCTAATGTTGATCACAACAACGCGTTATGTCAGCTATGAATCATTTATGTCGTTTATCGTGTCGTTACCTAAGCGTGGTATAGGAATAGGTCACTAATGTCCGTAGCGGCGCGTGCGCATCGTGTGCGGACACGTGACGGAGATCACTTCACCAATTCCACCAAGATATGAGCCTTTGAGAGACTATTATAAAGAACATAATCATGTTTAAAATAATTATAGTAAAACGAGACGTCATCGCGTAAAACACAAGTATTACGGGTGGCAATCTGAAAAGTGTACCATTACGAAACCACTAAAAACGAGATTTATTAGAATAAGGTTGTCAACCAAGAAGTAAAATATGTTCAAGACGCTAAATCACGTCAATTTACTTCAAATTCATACAAGAATTTGTTAATGGTGTCTTTACTGACTTGAGTATCTTGAATGTACTTAGATCTTTGTAGATACAAGTCCAACCTCAACATCAGTTTTGTGATGGTTGCGTAACGATCAAATTATTAAAACTAAGTTCAGTAATGGTTTCGCAGCGGCACACTTTACTGATTTTCACCCATTTATCATCACATATCTGTTGCATTGCAAATGTTACAACAGCTGTGGTCACTGACATATCCAATAAACATTGAAACTTATGCGTATGCTCCAATTGATCATTTATATTTTACTAGCTTTTGACCGCGACTTTTTACGCGTGGAATTTGGAAGTAGGTATATAACTCGGGTTTTATAGGCGGTGTATCAAGATGAAACATGCACCAGATTTTAAATTAGACCTCTATCACTACAACCGTGAAAACTGGAACCAATTTCGTCCGCAGTGCGGTAGTTTCTGCATGATGCAGGTCAAACAAACAGACAGAGAAACAATTCTAAAATTAATTGTTTTGGCTTGTATGGCTCTTACAAAAACTCCTCATACAGTGGCTTGTTATAATAGATAGGTTATATTATAACCATATGTTATTGAAAACCCCAAAAAGTGCTCCGAATGCAAGCTTAAGTTAACATACGCACCGTACCTTTTTGCTTTTCAACCTAAGGAAATTGGCGGCATTCGGCACCATTCTTCTGGCGGATTGAAATAGGCGCGCCTGTAGTACCTTACCTATCTCTTTTTAAAAATATGTAATATCATTGCCCTCATTTTCATTATTCTTACATATCTCCTATGTACAAACATCAATCAGTTTTAATTTTGTTTTATCTATACATAGATATGGGTAAAAAACACGAAAGTTAGAAAAACATAATTATGCTAATGTGTCGTCACATGGTTAAAGACATCTGCATCATTCATGACTTATTCATAAACCTAAGCCATTCTAATAAAAATATCGAAATGTATTTTATGTATTCGAAGGTTTGCGATGTTATCGAGACTAATATCAACAACTGCATTGCTTCGTTCAAATTTTGCGACGACTTCCAGCGATACACTGAAACTGATTCAAAACCGATACAAAGTCGAGACATCCTGTTGAATGTTGAATGAAAACATACCGTGTAAACATCTCGGCCCAAATATATGGACAAACACACGATAACAATATCTATGTCGAAATGCAGTGATGAGGAAAAAAATAAAGTTACATGATTTTTGTATTCACGGCGGATTGATAAATGGGCTCGACAATATTTACAGGCATTCTATGAATTGATTACAATAGGTACAGTGGTGTTTATGAACCAAAACAAAAAACACTAGGATGTTACAAATAGGATACACGACAACATCTATTCTATTCTACTACTAGTATGTTTTTTAAAGACAGCTTTGATTTTAATCGATGTCTGAAACAATAACGCCGAGCTAGCTAAATTTTCGACGAGTGCGACAGACGATTGAGACCTCATTGATTCAAAAGTACTAGATTTCTGATTCTTTTAAATTAAATTTACCTAAACATTCCTGTGATTAGCAAGCACATTTGACTCAGCAGAAAGATCGCTTAAAAATTGAGATGAATGTGTTTGATAGCAAAGTCTGACCAACACTGATTGGTTATTTATGTGATTTCTGTTCCACGTATAAACATAGAATAGATAATACTGTAAACTAACTAGCACGTTTTGCTATTAAGCTTCTCGCTTATCGTCGAATACACCCTCGTCTCAATGGACTAGTCGAAAATTGTGTCGAAAAAATTATACGTTGTTGAGTTTTTTTGCTAGTTTCTTTTCAACGGAGGATTTTTCCGATTCAGTGGTAGATTGATGGTCATTCTTAAAAGTTTGTGTAGGCTTATTAACTTTGGACGTATGAGCCGGACAGTCGCTACAATGGCGAGACGACGTGTCCAGCTGGCTTGAGTTGTCGAGATTAGCTTTTATTGAGAGTGCTTTGTACATCATTTTCTTAGTAGCTGGTCCTAATATCCTATATGTCGATATGTACTCATTTATCATTTAGGAAGGCGAAGTTGGCAGCAGTAAACGGCCCGCAATTCATTTCTGGATGTTGTCAGAGGTTGCAATGTAGTGGCCGGATAAACATAATCCACCCGTATCGTTCACCGTTATCAGGACCTTGCGCTCTCCGTGACACAGTTCTTATGATGTTTGCGTAACGACGAATTGACGCTTCGACTGTTTACATTGGCCTATTGTCTTGTACGAGTCGGTCGGTCGAGGGTTCAGGTTCGTTACAAAATGGTTGCAGAAAGTCTTCTCTTGTTTTCGGATTGCTAAGAAAATTCAGCTCACAACGTTAAAGGCAGCACAACTTCCACAAGGCAGGTCTGTCATTTCCGATGTCAGAGCACATCTGAGACAGCCTTTCGTGGTAATTTTAAGAAATATTCTGCGTACTTAACCGTTATTACAACGAAACAAATATCACATCTATTAGGAAGTCTCATCTAAGTCAAAGGACTGACAATGTGCTGTAGATATTGATATAGCCCTAGCCTAAAATCGAATACAATACTAAGATACAGCCGATATTTCATCCTTGTCACTGTTAAAAGTGTTAAATATAGAAAGAGTTTAAGACCATGATTTTCTGTGTTAAGACGGAAATGTCGATTAAGGACATGTTTCAAGGTACCTTATAGAACTAGACATAGTTATAGCTAGTGGATAGTCTAATATCCGGTAGTTGCGGTGTGCAGTTGACGATAGTCTAACGAGGCCTGAGTAATCAAATCGATAGTCGCCACGCGCCCACCACGTGAAGTGTAAAGATGACTCGGAGACGTTTGTCGTCTAGAACCTCTACACTCTAACTCCCTTAAGTTGGATTCACAAAGTAGCAAGCGATATAACGCAGCAATATATTGCCCGCAACGCAATATTTTTGATCTCTTATTGGTCGAAGCGAAAAATCGCTGCGTTTTATCGCTTGCAAGCAACTTTGCATTGTGAACCCACCTATATTAATAAACACTCAGTAAACCTATTTTAATTCACACATGTGTTATCTTTGTGACGTTTGCCTTAGAATGAAAGGAACAAAACAAGTTTTACTCAAAATAGGTTGGTAAACTTTTTATAAAGAGAAAAGTTTTGTAAAATAGTGCGTTTTTTAGCTAGTTACAAGTTACAGCAAAGTCAACTAGTTTGATTCTTAAAATTAATGTGGGAGTGAATGTACTTGATGAATGATGATCGAACGAGAAGATGAAACACAGAGGATTGACCGAATGGAAGAGTAGAGAAAGACGTACGACGTGAAAGAAGAAAGACGTGTAAATAATAATAATTCTAATTTGAATGTGGTTGCGGGGTTTTTATTTTAAATACACAAGAGTTTCGGCCATCAGTTCGTTTCATTTAAATTCTACTCTATATTAATATCACACTTTATTCATATTTTAAAGTAAATGATTACACTCATTTACTTTGTATTTCGAAGGAAATCGGTAAGAATTTTAAGATGAAATCGGGCGACTTTAAAAAAGTAATTGCAAAGGCAAATTATTAATTTTTCGCCGTATATTTTGAATCCAGTTGATGTCTATTTGGGTTTTTTGTTGTCGGTATGACAAACTGGCTTCATAAGGGCTGTATTGATTTTATGACGATTTAAAAACTAGCAAAGTAGCCCCAATTCTTTTAAAGTCACTCCGGTTTACGGCGTATGTGTTGATAGTTTTTATTTGACAAAAGATGTTTTATGTGAACTCATATTTAGGGTAAAATATTGACAATTCAAATAAATGTTAATTCTAAGTAGGTAAAACTGAACGAAATTTTGTACAGATACCTACCTGAACAGTTGTACAGCATATGATGGATATCACGGAGAAGACGAACGGAAAAGCGAATATTAAATTGAATGTCCTTAGTCTTTAAAATTATCAGAGTCCATTATTATCTACTTTCTGGCTGTTGACCATATTTCCGAAGCTTATAAGTCAAATTTTAATGACAGGTAGAGGTAGATTAATCAATGCGGTTTAAGAATGTTGCATATGTAACACACGAAACCCGGCTTTACAGCAATGCCATAAGGGTTTACCGGTTACATTATTTCATTACGGTTCATCTTTAACATGCTATTAGTCTACGCATTATTGAAACAGGTGGCGTCGTTAACCTACAACAATTAGTAAGTGATTTGGGGCTCGTTACAGACAGATAACGAAGAACATTAATATTGTATTAATAGCAGTCATCTTGTGTTCACCGACACTTGCTCTTCATATTGCCAGTGAGCACAAAAAACATATACCTATTTACAGTGATGCCTGGTAACTTTTAACTCTTGGCCTTATGAATGTAAGACAACATTTTTTTTGAAATAAATCAATTAAAACAGTTTATGCGCGTGTATTGTAACGAATCTAATTAGCGACGTTTCGTACTTTTTCAGATCTCATTTTCACGGGGCGGGGAGTTTATCGGTGAACATGGAACGTCAGGAATTAGATTCGTTACAATACACGCGATAACCGTTTTAATTGATTTATTTCAAGTCGCGGAAATATAAGAAATTTTCAAAATATTTTTGGTTAGTCTTCCGCCAGTTAAAAGTATTTGATTGTCATTTAATTTATTCAGAGTATGCTTTTTACTATGGCCCATACAATCCCAGACTTGGTAGGTGAGATTGTTGCGTTTGAGTGACTGTCATGTAAAACAGAGAAATCAGACCGATAGATCTTATTTAATTTTTTTTGTTGTATCAGTTGCATGAATTAACTAAAAGTAAAGAAACCAAGTTTGACGCGTTTTTAGTAGCTACTCATTATGCTTCAAAAGACAAAGCCCTTTACAGATTTAATGGACGGACGGATGAACGGCGCACAGTCCTAGTCACAGGACCCTGGACCGGAGCCTTTGGGTATAAAACCCTAAAAAACTGCAAACAATTGTAAGTGATGCTTTATCGAAACTACTAATTACTATCTTAAATAAGGTTTTGTTATCATTTACGTAATCGCTGGCTCGCTCACTCGCTTAGCAAGCACAGAGCGATGCCTAAACATCGAATTTGACGCTGATGCACTTAGACAACGACGGGGTTGGTCGAAACGTAATGCCACGACATACGAGAACAGCCTTGACATCGCACTTGAAATCTGACGCGTGCACACGTGGTAACAAAAAAACGTGGCACGTAAGCAAACACCGAGCGGAACAATATCTCAAACATGTAGCTGTTACTGTGATCGATATCACAATAAAACATATTTAACGACAACCATTCGCAACGAGAGCTCGTTAAATTAACGAGAGAAGCGATTGTTTGGATTTATGGCTCATACAACGAGTGACAAGTCAATTACAGTAGTAAGTCCGTTGCAAATTATCAAAAGGCCTTTTAGTCTGTTGCAAATCGTATCTTAACTGTCAAAATGCTAAAATTCGGTGTAATCGAGTTTCCTACAGCACTTCATATGTATTTAAAATTCTGCCCAAAGTTACTAAAATTGTCAATGATCTTTAGACAATTCTCTCAGCCAAAGCCTGATAAGTAACTTTACAAGAACCGACAGTGACGCTGGAAGATGGCATTTGAAATGTGCAAACACGAAATGATAATTATTTATTGAATAAAAATGTAAATCATCAATTAGACCGTTGATGAATACTTGGCAAGCGTTGCCCCGAGCGTTAAGTGCGAATTCACGAGCGGCACTATGTACATTGCCGGAAATAAACGCACGCCTCGGAGCACGTGTCCTGATAACGTTATATGCTGGATTGCTTCGCAACAGACAACAATTCGGTGAGCGCCCATGTTTGCCTAGAACCAACGCGGAACTGGTTTTAACTGGATCGCGGTAACCGCCTTGAGCTTTAACATCGCAATTTTTATATGAAACAATGAACACAAGTGGCATTACAGGTTTACACCCCATAATCAGTTAGAGCACTTGCTGCTAATATATACCGCTAATACAAATGTAAATGCGATTTAAGAAAAAAGCATAAGCAAAACATATTAATATCCTTCCAACTAGTATAGATAACGCAACGGGAGTTGAGACCGGGGGGGTTCCACTCCGCACTGTAGGTACGCTCGACCGCCTTGCCTATGGCATAGGCAAATCGCAGTAGGCTGTCGGCTTGCCGCGCGCTCGCTCGCTCGCCCCTAGCATATCGCCGGGTGTAGCGGGAGGAAGGCGGGCTTTTGACTCGCGCCACCTGGCGCATGGTGTATGAAGTAATACGAACTTTTTGAGCGTGTGAATAAAGTTGGAATTCGTTTCATCGCGGTCGTAAAAGAGAAGTTTCTGTACGTTATTTGTTCTTTGGTTGAGATCACGCACACAGCTGCACTTCATGTGTGTAATCGTTCCCCTAAACTCTCGGTACATTACCTATACCATATGACCTGTCTTGCAATTAGCTCAGCCTTTATGGGGTCTAGTTACTCCTCTGCAATGAGATAACATAAACACCCGCAGCGAACCTAACGCGCGTCTTTCGAATTTCTCAGCTCACCTATAATCGATTATGAGACTTATTCTAACAGCAAAGCTCATTCATTAGCTTCTACAGCACTGGAATTTCTCATCAGCGAGTGATGAAAGCAACTTTAGATCTTGACGCCAGCGTAGATGATACAGATTGCATGTTTGGGATTGGTGGCGTCGCACGCGCAACCTGATAGGCCGGAAAGTCCGGATCAGGTGAAAGGAGAACTTCCGCTTATTGGAAAATTACTTTATGATGATGATTGGTACTTAGGATGTTGACCAGGGTCATAGCATATTGTGAGCATAGTGACTATAAACCGTTAATTGCTTTTGTAAATACTATCTCGAGAGTTTCCTCAACTTTTCATGCACGTTACCATGATTGGCAGACCCCATAAAAATCAAACAAAAATATGCTTTGATCCTTTTATATGCTATCTATACTCACATGAGTCTTTTCTACTTAGTGGAAAAAAAAGATGCCCATCAAAAGCTCGGCCTGCCATTTTTTTTTTATTTGGTGACCTGTATGACACAGCGGCACTTGTGTCTGCTTACTGTGCAAGAGGTCCCGGGTTCAAATCGTGGTATGGGCAAATATTTCTGTAACGAATACAAATGTTTGCGCCTGAGTCATGGATGTTATTTGTATTTAAGTATGTATTTATTATAAGTATGTATATCGGTTGTCTAGTATCCATAGTACAAGCTTTCCTTAGTTTGGGACTAGGTCAATTGGTGTAAATTGTCCCAAGATAATATTTATTTATTTTGTCCGCGGACCTTAGCTTAGGAAACACTATAGTTGTAACTATTTTAAAAGTGATACAGATATTACAGTTGGTTTTTTGTACGAGGCAAACGCTAATGATAAAGATTTTATTATTCAGCTATCAAAATACTCCCTTGTTTACAATGAAATAAAACAATTTAACCGGTTTCTATCGCGTGTATTGTAACGAACCTAATTCCCGTCGTTTCGAACCCTTTTCAGGACATGTTTACAGGTAGACTGACAATAATAGTCAAAAATATAAGACCACTCAATTTCGAAAAACATTAAAATTAGAAAAACAAACTAAGAATGATATCGTTTAAATTATCCTAATAATACTACCAACTCTACAGCGCTTCGGAAAATTGCAATGGCAGAAGCAGAAATATGCGCCGCATGAAACTCAGCATCAAACCTTTATTCCATAAAAAATACAAAAAACGTAACCAAATGAACCCGATCAGATGTAAAATAGAGCAGTCATACAATCCAATGTGTAAAAGTCGCGAAAACAAGAAATCATTACTCCCTTGTTTAGGTTTGCTGTAAATAATTAAATTTGTAAAATAAAAACGACTCTCCCGGTTCTAAAATCCTCTTGTCGAAAGCTAGTCATAATTCTTCAATAAAATACTCGTAACTATCTATATATCTATATCTATCTATCTATCTATCTTCTATATAAATAAAAATGAATTGTTGTTCGTTAGTCTGATTAAAACTCGAAAACGGCTGGGCCGATTGAGCTGATTTTGGTTTTAAAATGTTTGTCGTAGTCCAGGGTAGGTCTAAACGGTGAGCAAATAAGGAAAAATTGCGAGTAAGATAGAGTAAGACGACAATTCCATTTTCCCATATAAAAGTTGACCACTTACTTGCTGTGCATCTATACTATAATTCTTTAATATTCCTAAAAATCTAAAAGCAACAAATTTCAATAAAATTAAAAAGTATTGTGTCGTGTGTTTGTGACTTACTAAATATGCCTGCAATAATTAGGCGGTACGAAGTTCGCCGGGTCAGCTAGTAATCAATATAATCTTTATTATCTTTACACGGTATAAAACAAATCGATATCCGTTCCCGTCTGGCCTCATATCTTGGGCGCTTACCCTTTCTAAACCAAGCAACGGATTTTGATACGGTATTCACTGTCATTTAGAGAATTTATCAAGGTAGGCTTCTATGTACATTACATCCTATTTGTACTCATGCGAAGCCAGGGCGGGACCCTAGTCTAAAATAAATCAAACAAGACGATGATTCAAGACGAGTTTTTTTATTATTATTATTAATTCCGTGATATCGAAATATTTCTTATTTAAATTTATTATTATATAATGTAATGATCATGACATGCTAATTACGGACACATATAAATTTGTCAATTAAGAATGGACCCAACAAATAATATTTAGGTTAAGTGTGACATGTAAATTTGTTCTGTTATTACCAATAAACATCTCCATCTCAATCTCAAGGGGGTAAGTAAATAGAATAGGTGTAGTTGAGGTACATAAAATGCACATAAATGACCGCGATAAGATAGTTTGAGGTGTTACATAAAAAATTATATCACAATGTTATGACTTATGACTAAAAGAGTCGCTGACTAAAATTCGATAAGTTCTATCTCAGTCTAGACTTCCCATTATCAGTCATTTCCTGATAAGTTCAGCAAACAATGCGGAGATCCGAGTTGTTTTAGCAATAAGACCAAACATGATTTAACGGGCATTGTAGTGTCTTTTAAATGTGCCCCAAACATTCAACGGACATTATTCAGTGTTTTTAACAGTAGCCCGAACATGAATGAGCTTAGGTTATCTCTATGTACGTCCCTCTCGTATGACACTAGTTAGAAAGAGCCGCAAAAGGAAAAGTATGGCGAAATACAAAAACTATTATGGCATAAAAAATCGGTTCAAGTTGCAGCGATTCCGTGACAGTAGTCAGAGAGTAACACAAATACAAAAAAAAACTTAAAGGTGTTTTCTAAATTTCATCCATATACTATTAGTATTAGGGTCTTATGGAAAAAACATTTCTTATTGTGTTTAAGGATCAAAAAAACCTAAATGTACACAATGAAAATGTTCAAAACACCTTGAAAAAGCCTAATGAAAAACGCGAATGGGCCTAATAATGTTGTTGGCCTTTCGCGTTTTTCTCATATGCGTTGATTTCTACATTCTACTCGCTTACTATAGACCTGGCTGGAACGGCATCTTGAGACCAAGCGCGAAGGTGCGTTCGTGGCCTTTCACGGCAAATAAAGTTGTTACCGGGCTCCGTGTTTACGTAGCCGCCCTAACCACCCCCTCCACCTGTTGCCGAGAGCCTCTCCTTCTACCAAATTGAGCTCTACACCCTCGGAATAATGATGAAAAATTAAAATGCTTCGACTGTGTGATCCAACCCAGTTAAGCTTCAAAGGAAATTGGAACCTCAAAGTTCTCTTACAAATTACAATTAAACGCTTTGAAGGAAATTTTATTGGTAACAATTCGGAACGAGTGCCTTTAAGTACATAATAAATAAAAACGGCTAAGCTAAACGGCTTCTAGTTGTGTAATACCGCCTAGATACATAAACCACGAGGTATCAAATACAAACAAAACAAAATTCTAAATTTAAACTTTTTAAAAAAGCAAATTTAAACTTCGAACGCTACATAATAGTGCGAGGACGCCGTTCGAGCAAAGCTATTCGATTCGATGCAAGCTTGTTTATTCAATCGATTCAATCGGCGACAAGTGAGTGCATTGAACCGTGTGACGCGCGTGTCTGCGTCACGAGAAATCCCAACAGTAATTAATGTTTTTTTACGGAACTACTCCCACAGGTTTAATTTGTCGAGACGCTTCGCGTGATTAAAGAAACCCCTGAATTGATACTCGTCCTTTGCTTTACTTGATCGGCTACATGAAATTATTATTGTTCAAGGGCTTTATGTACTTCGACTATTTATTGCTGTATATTTGGAATTGAACGTTCTCATTTCTGTTAAATAAAAAATATGTGAAATTTTTACGAAACTTTAATTGCAATTAATGGTAGATTACCCAATGCGACACCGTTTGGAGGGCAGAATTCTGACTTATGACAATGATGAATAGTTAGAGTTTAACAAATTTCAGAAATTGAAATAAAACCATTTAATCAGGTTATATCGCGTATATTGTAACGAATCTTATTCCCGACGTTTCGAGCCCTTTTCGGGTCTCATGTTCACGAGACTTATCTCAACGTCTACAAGTCGTGAAAACATCAGAAATTATAACTTCAGATAGTAAAATGATTTTCAGAGAACTTGTAGTTATGCTCGTTCCTCAAGGAAGTTGCTCATAGTTATCGAGTACAGTCCTAGAATGGGCGGAGGTTAACTCGAATCTTATATGCCATCATCATCCTCCTAGCCTAGCATTTTTCTCTTTTTTTTCGGTTTACGCTTTGGCCATGATTTCAATTTTGCCAGGTTATTGTATGGTGGAGCGACTGCCATCTGATCTTCGTAACCCTTGTGTCAGGAAATCCACTTTACATTTCATGTTGTCTAAATAACAAAGTCAAATAAAAACTCGACATTATGGTATAGATCGTTTTGAACTTCATTGCTTGGGCAGGTTAGATTGTCCAATCCAAATGAAATTAACGTGCCAGTAATTAGTTAAAAAGCGCAGATAACAATAATAAACGACCTAATTACTCTAATAACACCGTGTATTTATATTCAGAAGAGCGTTTTGTACAAGCTCTTGTTTTCATTGCGTTCGGACTTGCAAAGTGTCTAAACAACTATCTCCAGTTTAATTTCGCCAAGATCACTCCTAAAAGCAACCTTACATTACAAAAGATAAGATACACGATCATCTGTTCAACGTTCGCATTATACGCAACCGGTTAAAACTGGTTTGCGGGTATAATTAGGTTTTTTCGTTCCAAAAATAACTGAATCTGATACACGGACATTTGCGCGCCGGCTATCGCACATTACTTCGGCCCGGCTAACTGATTTTAGCTCTTATAGTTAAAAAATTACGGACGTTGGGTCGTTTGGCGAAATTCAACCACTTATGCTTAATAGAAGTTTGAATATTTAAGACTAAAAATAGCTTCGTGGTTTTTAAATAACAGTGTACCTTTTTTGTTTGAGAATGGTGTTTTTACAGACGATTCTGTGCGTCAATCGACCAGGTTCAAGGACAAGCTTGTAAACAAGATGATATACTTTAATGGCGCGTGTAGATTTGCGATTAATTGTAGATATAAATTCAACGTTACAATGAAAGCGCCGTACAAAAACGTTTGCTGTAGAAATACCAGCAAAATAATGAAAATATTCGGCGCATTACAGATAACGCGTTGCTGACAATCTCTTGAGAAATCTGTCCTCGTCGTTCGTCTCTTGCTAATGTACTTCCTTGCAATCGGATCTTCATAGGTCATTGCCCTGGATGTATTCATTTTGGAGTAAACATCACTCATACTATACTACACAATCATTTACTTGTAAGTAACACCAATGTTGTGTACCATCAAACCGAGATTAGAATAGCATTGGACAGTAACGTCAGCACGCTGTCATTTCATAGACTTGCGTCAAGCTTCATTCTTATGTCAATGAAATGATAGTGTAACAAAGTGGAACAAATTACCTTGCTACTCCGTGAAATCAGTGCCGTGCTCGTGCAAGTTAGCTGCGTTTGTGCGACATAGATATGTTCATGCAAAAACCCACCCTCCTCCGCTTCCACACGAAACACCATATCACACAGACTAAACCACACACCACCACAACTAAACACTAAACAACACGATCGACGCGCGTTTCGCCTCTGTACGAGGCATCATCGGGATCTACAAGCGTTGCATTACCCAAATTGCCTGACTGAATACTAGGTACTGGGTAACCCGGCGACATAACCATTCTTCTATTGTTTTTTCCCGTTTCTTATTCGGGGACCCTTTGATCACGATCCTAGATTTAGGTTTGATTTGATGGCGACTGCCATCTGAAATCCGTTATTGGTGCAGGGTAACCAGACCGATAGGATCATGGTTACACAATACAAAAGTATGAAGGCGACATTCCTAATTTTGATTTTGAAGAAATAGATACCGCTTGCTTATATTTTTGGCCTACTTCAAGAGCACTCTCAACTTAAATATAAATTGTTAGAAGATTGGTTGTTTAATGTTTCATAAGTTAAAAAATAATAAAGCTAGGTACTGAAAGTAGCTGTTCTAATATGGCGTTCAAAACATGTAATCATACAATGATCCCGATAAGATATTATTATAACTATTAAAGGTACCTTACTACCCATTACTGTTTAACTAAGCTGACAGGTGACATGCGATATCGACAATTGGCATACACGGCTAACTCGAACAGTTTTATATTGCCGGTCTTAGTAGATACTTAATGTACCCAGAATTGTCGTTGTCACCGAGCCCAATGTCATAAACGCGACAGGCGACAGGTGACAGTGACAATTCGGTATACATTGCTTGCCCACTATGATCTTAAGAGGCCTAGAGAATTGAAAAATAGGTATTTGTAAAATCTATTGCTGCCTCCATCTATCAAGCCTCCCCCCGCAGAGCGCAATAGAGACAGGAAGAGCTTGGACTGAAAATACCTATTTAAAGTACACAAAATCAACGATGCGTAGACCCCTGATTCCTTCTCCAAAACTTAACCGATTTAACTACTTTTTTCATTAAAAATTAAAGAAAGGCTTTGGCAGTGTTCCTATTTTTTTCCTTTTTTAAATAATCTAGTAAAATTTGTTTTTTGAATGTATGAACGCAGCAGAAAATCTGGCCAATTTTTTAAGTTTTTGAATGTTCATTACCTCTTTTAATAATTAATTTATTGAAAAAAGGAAAACATAGGGACATGCATAATAGTGGCCATCGATTTTTTGGAAAAAAAATATTGGTCTATTGGCATTATCCAGAGAGGAAACAGGGGACGACGTTTGTATGGAAAAACGGCCCTTGTGTTTCCTCTTAAGTCTATAAGTCTGCGTTACTTGTTGACACAGTAATGTACGACGAATTGTCACTGTCACCTGTCGCGTTTATGAAATTGGGCCCTGGGGTCCTAGTATGCTAGCTGTTATCGTTGACATTAAGCACGTATTCCTTTCTAACCAGTACGCGTGTGCGAGAGGGACGGATGCGTTTATGTGTGCGATAAATGCAAGCGTGCTACTAGAGCTGACATACGTTAGTGTGGTGAAATATGAGCCTGTATTTTAGCAATCGTCAGGAGGCTATATAATTTTAAACGTTAATGCGATGACAATGGGTTACAGTTTACATAAAATTCATCGTCTTGGCCGTGAGATAGTGCTGCATCAAGGTCGCGGCTAGATTATGTCGTTACTTGCTTGTGACATGCAAATATAGTCTATTATTTTATAGAAAAGTCTGGAATATAACAACATATTACTAATGTACACACAAAGATTAACTGCAAGGCATCCCATAAAGGGTTTCGATTTTATACATCACTGTATCTTTTTAAGTCATTCATTTGTCTTTTACAATAAATAATTAACTAACATGCACAAAGTCCCAAATATAACAAAAAAGACTCAGGTACGAACATTCGTATCCATAACACAAACATTCGCCCCTCCCGGGATTGAAACCGGAACCTCTAGCTTCATAGTCAGGGTCACTAACTACTAGATTGGATAGCCGCTATCCGCACTATGAGTTCAACCCCAAATGCCGATATATGCGCTAGTACTATGAGTTCAACGCCAAAGACCGATATATGAGCACTATGAGTTCAACGCCAAAAACCGATAAATGCGCACAATTAGTTCAACGCCAAATACGGATCTGAACGCGTACCTACAGTATAAAAGTGACCTATGTCATCCGCATAAGGTTCAACTTCGTTACTTACAAAAAAAGCTTGGCGTATGAATGACGACTTTTGTAGTTGACGTGGCATTGAAGAGGTTAATTAACCATTCCAACTGATTCATAACGTTATAACAAGAAATAATAATATCGATTTAAGAACTTCCAAAGAAATCCAACCCTTTGCTGACGGCGTTGACGCACATCACCCTCGTTTACCTTCGGGCCCAGGAAAACCCGCTCAGGTTTGATACAATTACTGCTTTAATTCAAGGTCATTGGGTCTGTTCTACAACGGTAGAAAAGAGATAATGAATTCGCTAGCATTTATTTCATTAGTGATGCGCCAATGTCGATCAAATGCATTCCTTTGCGCAATTAAGTGTTCGATTCAATTGATTTTTCTGTACAAGAAAATCGTAGACTTTCCGACCCTTTACATTAGCGATTTTTTTTTAAAAAAACCTGGGAGACGCGAGAAATGAGTAATAGCTACATTATATATTTTGAATTATTTGTTTATTTGTCGATTTACTTGTTCGTTTGATCTATCCAAAAATCTAATTACAGTCAAATATGAAACTTTATTCTGAGTATCATTTGGCGTTTATTCTATTAAAATCTTACGACGTAAAGCCATGTGTCGGTACAGGGATATAACCAACGATATCTTGTAGGATACTAGGTACCAGGATAGGATTGAGTGTTCTAGACCATCACTTTGTTTCAGACAGCTGCAGCTTCGGTATCTCACCTCACTAGCTGTTTGCTTTTACTCGCAGAAGTTGCCGTAACATCGTGCACCCCGATGCACGCGTTGGTGGACGCACGAGGGCCGCGATCATTGTTCTAATGAGCTATCTAGTGTGTGTAACTTTTACTTCAATGGTTACAGCTTATAACACTACTGAGCATCAGTTTTAATTTACTCGGTTTTATTTTACACGACGGCCAACAAAAAATAGTGTAAAGTTTTTTTTAAAATCCACTATGTATGGCGACAGCTACAATATACGAGTATATGTTTTGGCTTGTCTGGTACGTTTTAAAAATACGTTTCAGTCTTGCTTGGTACGTGATACGGTACAAAGTCTAATTTTCTTATTTTTTGCGTATTCTCTCGACAAGACTAATTATGATTATTTTTATTGTATATTATGACGAGAATCAACATTTTAACTACCTTAATAATTTCAGTTAAGACCTGTTATTATGCGTTTTCTTTCTTTATTTGGTTAATTAATATCACTTACATTTTTGACTTAAGTATGTAACAGTGCATAAAAACATTTGCCAACAATTTCGATATAGGTATGATATCAAACCGGAACAAAGTAACCGACATAAAACATAACATACGAGTAACGCGATCGTCTTGTAAAAAAAGTTCTATTCATTCAAAGAATTTCGTAATCAGTATTCAAGCTGTGTTATTCTCAAACATTGTAAACAAGTATGAGCAAATACACAACAACAGGTGGCGGTGTTACATAATGAATCCTTGAATAAGCAATTCTTCCCATAACTGAATTACTTTTGACATGCGTTATTCATCCTCCGAGCACTTTTTCTAGTTTATTTGGGGTACGCTTTGATAGATAAAGCTGGTCAAGTTATTACATTGCGACTGTGAATTGACTCCCGTTATCCATTTCCTGAGTAACCAGACCGATAGGATTACGTTTACAATACAGTGACTTGTTATTAATAGACAGGTTATACCCATACAAAAATTCCAAAAAAATTTATAAGAATGCAGTGGCGAACACACACGCAAAATGTTTCGTTTTTACACGCACTCATAGTGAACTGTGTAAAAGGGACAACGTGATTACAACCATAGAAACAAAGAAGACAGCTAGTATTTAGCTGTTGCGAATATTTTTTTCCAACGGACCAATCACGGTCTTGCAGGGTTTTGGAATTTGGAATTGACCGCAAACTCACAGTTCAGGTTAACATGCGCACCGTTCGCTTGTTGCTTTGCGACTAAGGACACTGGTGCTATTTAACTCCAAATTGGAGCTCGCTACCGGAGCGCTTGTAACCTATCTACCTTTTTTAATACCATTGTTACAGTTTACACTTTCAGATTTCACAAATATGAATGTACGATGTTTTCCTGCACACTGCATGCGTTAGTTACAAAGGTACTTATGTTATGTACAAAAGTAAAAAAAAAACATAGGTACACTGGCGACTCCTGGGAATTGGACTCTGTAGCTTGCGATCACGAGGCCACACCTCAAAGGTTTGTACCCACTAAGCCACCAATGCCTGCAATACGTGTTTTGATTTAGAGTAGAAAATCAAATAGGCCACTTTTTCATCAAGCTGACAGGTGACATGTGGTGAGGAGAATTCAGTATACATGGCTCATTTGGAGAATTTCTGTATTGCCGGGCCTAAATAGTAGACGCGTAATAAGCTCGGAATTATCGTTGTCACCTACCATAGTTAGTTTGGTTTGATTCATAGGCTACTGTAGATCCTTTTCACAATGAATTCTCGATTCATGTCATAATATCCCGGCGATGGCACATTACGACAACGTTCTATGTTTTCTTATGGATTAAATTGGTTGACTGTATGTTGTGGCTAATCGCAATGAGCAGGCAGCGCGTTTAAAGCTCCGGGGAGATCCCGTACAGAATACAGTGATTAGCTAATTAACTTTAGGATATATAAGTACATAAATACCCATGTTTGTTGCTTAAATCCTGTATTTACAGGTACTTTGACGAACACGTACGTTATTGGCATTCGATTTTTATTGATTACCACTTTTCCAATTTTTTATTTGAAAATATGGAGCATTTTAAGGAACAATTTTTTGCTTTGGTTACAAAAAGGAACTGTAACGGATCTTTCTTTAGAAATCAGAATGGCCATACACAGAAAGTTGCATGTTGCTTATGTTTAAAAAGGTCGTTACCACCTACTACTACATTCAACCACAATTTTATAAAAGATAAAAAAAATCGCATTAATATGAACATTATTTATTACACATCCTAATAGCATTAGTAAACGGGAAAACCTCGGTACACAGAACCGGTGCAAAGTGCGATGACTAGCTTACGCTATTATAGACTTTAAATTACTGATAATTACGTCGTATTAAAATTACTACTATTTGCAGACTTCCTGTAAACACTAAAGCATTCATTTGACATGTCAAATATCATTCAGACGCTTTACTCCTAAGACAATGAACAATATTCTTATTCCATTTTTTCTACTTCTATATCTGTGGACAGGTATAGACCTGTAGACGTTTCGGACACTCCCCAAATCTTAGAGCTATTATACTCTGTCATCGTCCGAGCAATCCCCATGTTTCTCTATTACCTGTCTTCTGGAGGTTAAAGAGATGGCAGGGAATAGACAGGCATATTGATTGCGCGAACGCTGAGAAAGTATAGCTCTAAGATTTAGTGTCCACAGGTACACCTGTCCACAGGTAATTCAAACCTACTTATTAGGTTCAAAGTTCACTCTATTTGAAAGTTCTGAAGGTATCTACCGCGCTCTATTAACGTCACCGTACTAATTGATTTGTATAAAGCTAAAAACCTTTATCTTTTGACTATTTGATAGCTCCTGAGCATTAAACTATTAATGAGCGTAAACAATGATTCACAGGACATGCGATTTGATTACCATGATTTAATTAAACCCATTAACGGGCTGTAACGCCGACTGATCGCTTCTAATTGCCGATTGTAAGCGAGGATGAAAAAACGTCTGTTAATTATGATGAAAGGTCTCAACTCACTATTGTTTTCAGATAGCAATCCATAGAAGATTGACTGACTAAAACATGGAAGGAGCGTCATCAGAACGTTGGACGCGCGCTCACGTGAAACTTTCAAATTTCTTTAAATTCGGTGGCAATAATGTTGGTAGGTTTACAAATTATACTGTAGCATATTAGGCTAAGTAATAGTTACAAACGATGTCCCGTGCCATAAGACGTTCATCTGTTGTTATCTAATGCTTCTAATGTGCTTAAAGTAACTAGGTCTTTAATTATGCATTAAAGCCAAATAATACAAAACCGGTTTTTTTAAATGATTTTGCATTCTTTAAAGCTTGTGGATTTTCAGTGTTATGTCGGACACGTGACAAACAATATTTGTTGCACTTAAACTTGATAATTTATAATAATTTACATAGAATCCGCTTTCGAATTGATACTTATTGGGTGTTTTTCGAAGAAACTGATATGACCGATTGCTTAATTTCTTAATGTCCAATGGTTTTAAAATATGTGAGACAACGGAAAGCAATACAGCAAGGAATATAGCATAAAACACAAGTGTGTGGTTGAGTGTGAGTGGTTAAAGAGGAACATC
This sequence comes from Ditula angustiorana, assembly GCA_963691745.1. Classification (NCBI taxonomy): domain Eukaryota; kingdom Metazoa; phylum Arthropoda; class Insecta; order Lepidoptera; family Tortricidae; genus Ditula; species Ditula angustiorana. The sequence continues at coordinate 1,997,882 of OY829473.1, forward strand.
ATTTCACTATTGGAGTAAACAACAGATCACTCCGTGTCAGCTTACAGCAACAATCTGAGACAGTTCCTGCAAAGTTTGTAGAGACAAAACAATCGCGTGACGTTATAGCTAGAACATTCTTGCTTAACATTTATTTTACACTTACACTCAGTACTGTCACTCATTCACGAATCAAACTCCATGGGTTTCAGTTCCAGAACATACGAAAAAGTCCTCCGTAAACGCACTGCTGTCTCCAGTAGCGTCGCGCACTGACTGAGCGGTCCCGGCTTGAGTAAACAGACATTATATAAATTTAATTGGAAATAATTACGCTAAAACCGCAGTTGTGTGACGTCGGTTTTCCTCGAACGGGCACGGCTGCCATTCATCTCAATTACGACTAAGTAACCAAGTAATGCTATAGATAGACACGTGTCGCAACTCACGGTAGAGTCTGCTACCTAGTCTGATTGAATGCAAAGAACTATGTTTGTCTCTTCTCTCGTCCCAACGCAAACTTAACTGTGGCACAGACAACCAGTTTCAAATTTCATAGTATTTTTTCTCCCTATACTAATAATCATCTTTTTCAACTGAAATTACAGTAGAGTCAGAAAATTTATAGTGTGCTCATATGCTGAAAGGGTTTTCATAGGTCTAAAGAACATAAATATGTAGATATATAACGATCTTATAAATCGTGATGGGTTTCCAGGTGCCATTATAACCGAGTTAGGTGAAGTGACGTTAAATGTTCAAGTATTAGCTGCACTGCAGTTAAACTATAACGGTTAGTTAGAAAATTCGATTTCAAATTAATCTCGGATAATCATTTGGCTGGAGAAGCAAAAATGCTAGCTCAAGGTTTGCCAATGAGTGGTGGAACACTGCATGGTAGGTGTTAAGAATGGTTGATAGAACCAGCAACACCACTATGCGCTCAAAGATATCACCGAGGTTTGGGAAAAACTGCCAAATGGACATAGCACTAGGCCGGACATGTCTATCGCATGCACCTACAGAGATGAGCTCACACAGCCACTTGGTGAAGAAGAGGCAGCGACCAAGACGGAGATAGCGGGACAACTTGGACGCATATGTTAAGGCCTGGTCTAATATTGCGCCAGACTGGGAGTAGAGGAAGAGAGAAGAGGGCCATGCCCAGCAATGGAAGACAATAGTAGGCTGCCAAAAAAGACAAAAGTGAGTATATTAACTTCAAGGAGATATTAATATATTTAAGGAAAAACCATTTTAATTCAATTCAAAACTTGAGTCATCAACATATAACAACAAAACAAGCGAGTGAAATAAATGGGGATCGAATTTTAATAGTTTGACGTCAATATCCCTCATAGGAATACCTAACCAAAGCATATGTATATAAATTTTCAATAAATCAAAAGACCTTGAGGTTTGACTCATCTCTGGTGTTATTATCCAGGGGGTTAATAAAGGAGCATACATATATTATATTTTATTGTCAAATGTCTAGTATACCATAACCCAATCCAGAAGAGGAAACAAGACACTTTTCAATAAAATATAGCCCAGTCATTGGTTTGAAATATATGATGAAGAGACAAAAAACACTGTTACGAATATATGATGGATAAATGAAAGACATGGTGAAGTATTAACTTTAAATAAGGCAGACTAATATCAAAAAGACTCAATCGAATCCAGTACAGCAAACGACAATGCTTTCCAAGGAAATATTGTGCAGTCTTTCGTTTGAAAGGTCCAAGATAAGACCATTATTACAAATTTCTTTCGTTTCGACGGAAAGACCGAAACACACGATGAAGTTTTAACTTTAAATAAAACAGACTATCTAATGCATAGGCTTTTCGTTCATGTGCAGACAGTTGATCCACGAATGTGTCTCCAAAGTGTAATGTTTAATCGAAGCAAGCCGACTTCAGGTCAGGTTAACCATCGAGTGTCGAGTGTCGAGTCACCGCGCTCAAGTCAGAAAACGCCCATTAAACCTAATCGTGGTAGTGCTTCACAATCAAGTCTGTTTATATTGGATAGCCGGAGAATACAGCCTAACTAAATTCAGAAGAATATCGCTAAGTCCACATTAACTCGTTTAAGAAGGCTTTCGATTTTGTTCCGGTTCTCGCTTAGGTATTCCACAAGCAATGCCAGCCCTTCATGGCCAATAAAGCTATTAAGTGATTAAGGAGAAGTATTTGACAACGTGTTTAAGAAGAATCTAACTAAAGGGATTGTTTTTGGTTATTATTTCAGATTTGTTGTTAATTATTTCTTTCTAGGCATCAGGACGTATTTGTGGTTCGACATAGGATACTACAGCGTCTCACCAATCTTCTTTATTATATAATTAGTTTTGTTTTGCATGTTGGTAAACAAGCGAAGCAATTCTGTAATAAACTCATTTAACTTATTTCCATGCATCTTACAAATTGAATGGATCAATATTTGACAACAGTTCGAAGTTTTATCAAGCCGTTTAGGAATGTATTAAGTATTAAGTAATGACTGTAATAATTAAGAGCATGAGGGCGGTCATTAGTAAACTTGATTAAGACAGGTTGAAGGTCCAAGGTGCTCCCTTATATCACGATACAAAATCGTGTTAACTCTACTTTTTGTTTTAACTATTGTAAAACTATGTCAGTGTTCTTTGACAGCGCACGTCATTGGAAATCTATAATCATTGTTCCTATATATTGTTATGACCAATGAGTGCGTCTTGCCGTAACCGTATCAAAACTGTGTTAAATCTTTTCCAAAATTTAAAGGACAGTTCGTTTAATCCAAAAAAAGAAAGCCCCATTCTCACATCAAAAAAGCGTCAATATAATTTTCGGTTTTTACATAATACTTATTTGACCTGTATTACTTTGATGTCAAATAAAACTGTGTCTATTTGCGATGCAATAGTAACATGATCGACCAAGTTTAGTTCATCTGATTTTATCACTATTTGTATTTGTTTGACAGAGACGCAAGGAGATATAAATTAAACCTGGGTCGGTCATGTTAGGGCAACAGGAATCTTAAGTGTCTACACAGTACATACTAGTAGTAGTTGCTGTTCGAAAACAACGAGTCATGACGCTGCAGCCAACCGAGTGCATCGTGCAACGCTGTGGTGCTTGAGGCAATAAAGTCTTATGTCGAATAATCCACATGCAAGAGAAGCAGGAAATGTAATAGACCGCAGATGCGTCTAGTAAACAATGCGAGATTGTAGTATTATCGTATCGCATAAAATCGCATTGGATACATTCGCTTACACGCGCGGACTAGCCCGGCCTTGGCATTAATTTCTTTCACATGTTAATGAACTTCAGGCAGAGGTGAGCGCATGTCTTAGTGGATTTAAGCTTGTAAAGCATAAGAAATACCTCAGAAATGGTAGTTTTAGGGATTATGTACTCAATCTAGGTACTCCTATAGTGTGGAGTTCATATCAATTATTCGTCGCTTTCGTAGGTAGCCATTTCAGATTTTAGCCCATAACTGGTCCCAACATGAAACCCTGTAGTTGAGGGCACTGCAATATTATACTTAAATAACGAGCTTTTTTACAACATGAGTGAGTTATCGTTAGATTAGATTTTTAAAAATTATTCTCTGTTTATTTCATTATTAATTTTAGGATTTAAGGTACTGTTTAGGAAAAATTAAAGTCAAAACGAAACTGTTTATCAGACAATATTCTTACACTGACATGCACTGGCCCAGTTTTTGGTTTTTTCGTTATGAAAAATCGAAATAAAATCCACATTGTAAAGATATGTATCCAACAACGATATCTAGGTATGTTTTTACTAGATCTAAACCATCGCTATGTTGCACACAACTGCAGTGCCGGCACCTCACCTCACTAGCTCTTTCTCGCTTTTACTTGCGGAAGGCGCTAACCTAGTTTGCAAGAATTAGTGGACGCGCGAGGGAAACGATCATTATTATAATGTGCGATTCCAGTGTAAACTATAGTTCAATGATATCCAATAACAAATTGAACAGAGTAATGCAATAGTCACGCAGCGCGCGTGTCAGATCTCAAGTCACCGTTTAAAAAAAAACAACTACAGTCACTCTTACTATGCGTTTTAGTTGCTAACCTCAGTTATCTTGGAACATTTACCGTAACGCCATAATGATGACTACAGCAGTCTGTTTTTAAATCCTGAGATTGCACAGACATTTCACGTATTATCCTTTTTCTTTCATACAACTAAGAGCAGGCGCTCCTATTCCTTATAAATGACCACAGCGCCCCATAGCGTAAAGCTATTATTAACAATCTAACGCCATAATACTTTGTGCCTTGTCATTAAATTTATTGATTAAAACCCTTGGCACTCATTGAGTTTTATTTTGAAAAGGCAAAGGCATCTATATCCGTACAGCCATGTGTATATAATATCATCAAAAAATATCATCGAAATCGTTTACGCCGTTTTCGAGAACGCGATTACAAACAAATAAATAAGCTAATATATAAATAATGCTTGTATAATCGTATAAGATTATGACTTAAAATTTTTTAGACACATAAACATACTAATAAGTTACAACTCACGGCGCATTCTATATTCCAACAACGGATCATTTTACGTTAATTTTTCAGAGTAGTCGTCAAGTTTTGACAGTTTTTCCATAGAAATAGTGTCAAAATTTAACTGTCGGTACGTAAAACGATCTGTTGTTTGAATATGGAACGCGGCATCATTAGTTCGAGTAAACCTCTTGCAATAATACCTAACTATTATTTTACAAACAAAAAGGCTCAGATCAAAATTTCCATTGCTTGTTATTGTTATTGATTACACTTAACTATGCTCATACCTTTCTAAAGAAACCACAGTTACATATACGTACAATTTAATAAGCACCGCGATAATTACGTATCTAATTAGGCGCTAGACAAACATACGTTATCTTCGGTCGCCTGGATGACAGGTCGTTGCCCCTGCATCGACGAAATAAAATACAAAACACACGATAACTGCGCCGTAATAAACGGAAGGAGAATGCTGATAATTGGCTATATTATAGTCGTGGAAATTTGCCAGCATAGACAAGACAGACGGGTCAAAATCTCAGATCACAGCTAAGGGTCATACTATAATCCATAATTGATTTGTTAAGTCTACGTCCCCATGTCCGGTGCCTCGGGGCCTAGCACGCTAGCTTTCATCGACGACATAAAGCATTTATCCCGTTCTAACCAGTATGCGTGTGCGAGAAGGGCCAAAGCGTTTATGTGCGCGATAAACGCTAGCGTGCTACTATAGCTGGTGTAATTTTCGCCTATTCAAAGAACAATAAATGTGTATGTGCCTAAGGCGTTCACTTTTGGCCACAGGAAAGACAACTTTTGTTTAAATAAAATGTTTGACTCAAATAAGATTTACTCACATCCTTTTATTCCTTACAACATGCAAACAAACAAGGTTTACTTCTTTATTATATTAGTCTAGATTAGCCGAAAGTAATCTAGCAAAAAAAAAAGTTCAATTTGATTTTATCTTAACAAGTTGAAACGATTTAATATATAGTGGTAGATCCACTTTGTAGCCAGTTGCTGGCTGCACTACAAAAGAACCGGCTCAATCGGGGCAGTCCCACATTCTCACGGAATACCGGCTTGTAGTAGTGTGGCTTGCTACTGCTTTTGGTAGAGATATAGATCCGGGAGCACACGAGGAAGAGTGCTTAAAGCTCGACCAAAATTATAAACAGAGAAATGATGAAAATTCCAAAACCCGTAACACCCGAAACAACATTTAACTAAATTATCCCTGTTAAGACAACACTTGTGGGCAATACAAAAATATGTTATACGCACATAAACTTCGTCATTTTCTCTCACGTGGTGAATAAAAAAGTACACGCTCAATTGGCCAATCACAATCAACATTAGCCATGCAAAACGGTATAATAAAAATGCGAATCCTTGAGACAGCGAATGCGGCTAGTGGGAGAAAGGCGTTTAGTAATTAAGAATGCATTCAACGGCCAATCAAATTCGATTTCTCTCATCTCCGCTAACAGCTAGTGGCTGATTGGGAGATTGGAGTTGAGTAGGCATGTATTTTTTTCAATAATATTGATGAAATTATAGTTAATAATATCTTCAATTAATTAAAATAAGCACTCGTAAGTATAATCGACTGAGTAGGACAAATGACATGGCAAAAAGTGCTACATGAAAGAAGCCTGCGAAATCATTCTGATAAAACCACGAAGAACAGGAAAACTATACATTAATAGATATCGATAAAAATACATTCTGTAGGGATTCCAGGTTTAGAATGGAAATGAAATACTTACTTAATTAAAATGATTTTAATCCTTTAGTTTAAAAAAATGACTGTAGACGATATCGAACAGCAGACGACCTAAATCCAAGTACGTTATATTGCGCAACGACTTGTGATAGTGTTAGTAAACATTATAGCCGCAGACATACATTAGCTTAGATCTCCTTCGATGGTTACTGTCTAGAACCACATGAAGGATCGCCTGGCCAGAACCATAAAGTTAAAGAATAATATAACCTTGAGTTGAAATTAAACGTTAACTAAGCTGTTCAGTACATACCTAATATAGAACAAGTGTAAGACTTACTTAGACGCAAAAATATAAAAGAACTAGTTAAAGTGTCTGTGTAGAAAGAGCGCAGTAAAACGTTAAAACGAAAAATAAATATACTGACCGATGAAGGATAAAGATACTTTGCGATTTATAGTAATGCTACTGATTTCATATTGTAAAGTTTAGGTAAAAGTTACGTTATTCCACATTTTTATGATTATGAGGATTCCTATCCAGAAATGGAAACTATTTTACGTGGAGGCATTTTATAAATCCCATAACTTTTTGGTCCCGAAGAGTCCATATTTTTTTTTTTTTTATTTATTTAGGAAACAAACGGTTACATTTCAGCGTGATAACAGTTGTATACATTTCATATAAACCAACAGTTCCATTATTTGTAAACTTAACATTAGAATGAAGCAAACTAGTACGTAAAACAATATATCACCTACGTGCAAACGATTTTACATACCTGCTTTGAGACTTACTATGTTAAACTAGCCAAATTAAACTAAGATTAGGTAAACATGCAGATTTAATTTACAAGGGACTATGTAAGGGAATATGTAAGTAGAAATGATGTAACAGGTTTTCTTTTCAAAATTACCTCCTTCGGCTTTATGTAAAATACCAAACCGTACGTGAAGCGGATTAAGCAATAACGAACTCCAATGCAAATGGGGTACGAACTTTGACGCTGTACACAGTAGTTTTAAATTTTATTTGAAACCACCACAGTTAAAAGACGCGACGAAGACAAAATAGTAAGCGTAGAAAATGAGCCACATACCACATAGCGAATTTTGCGTAATACAGAGCTCGCGATGTGTGCATAGACAGCACGAGCGTCAAGGCCCCGATAATTTTCGATTAGATAGCGAGCGAGATCCACCTCGTGCGATAACTTAAACTATGTACAGAAACATCTGTAGAGGAGTTTGTTAATTATTTTTAGTTCCCACATCTTTCACGTTTGAAGTTTGAAACCAGTAACTAATTTGCATTTACGTTGTTTTTTTAATCGCCGCTCGCAGCGTGGGCCTTCGTTCCATGAAAACTTGTCATTGCTTATTATTTATTCACTTTCTTTATAATGTGGTAAAAAAATAACATGCTGCGTTTTGCGACCCGAATCGAATATTTAATTAAGTTTCTATTTTTAACCGGCCGTCTTTCGCTAACTACATAATGTTTATCAAGTTATTTTCGTGGGCGATAGAATATGCATGCGTCCGACTGGCTTGAAAACAGCGTTGGCCGCATTCCGGACCCTTCACAGGGCTAATCTGATGATTCTGACGTGAATAGCTAGATGTATCATGATGACTGAAGGTAGAGGAATGTTACCCGAAGATGCCGATTAACAATAAGAGATTTTAAGTATATGAAACCCCCGTGTACACCTGAACAGATACCTAATGAGCAAGTTCATACGGCTTTGGAAATGCCATAAGTTTGTCGCAGTTAGGTACGGTACGGCTTTGAACCAGTCAGTAATACTGTTTGTCTTTTTTATCTTTATCTTGATATAGTAAGTATAAAACAACGTCGCTAACCGTTCCTGTCTATCCTCCACTTCGGCCACTGACTCTTAAACCACGCAATGGATTTTAATACGGCTGTCACTGTCAATTAGAGATTGTTTTACGGAAGGCCCTGATTAACATTACAACTTAATTGCACTTGAGCGAAGCCGAGACGGGGCGCTAGTTATGAAAATAAAGTAACACGCGTCCTGTAAAGACTGCGACATGACATTCACTAACAAATCTAATTTAGAAAAAACGCCATAATTATTTGCGTTGCGTAAGCCTGCTTTGGAGGTGTGTCACGCGTGCTGTATAAACTCTAATGCAATATTTACTCTTAAATTGCTAAAAATAAATAATTTAAGAGATAACAGCGGCAGTGACGCTGTTCCCATCGGTCCGTCACCCCGACCTCTGCTATCACTCGCTTCCCTCGTGCTAAGACAATAGGCGCCCACGCTTTGTTCCGATGTGCTGTCGGCGTGAGCAACGTCTGAGCGCAGTATGAACTTTATATCGCTTCCCTTTTCTGCTTTAATTGTCACTCAGCATCTAAGCATAGCACCTGAAGCAGCGAGTTGATTTGTGACTTCTGAGCGCTCGCTATTAGCCAGCCGCAGGGCATCATATACGCGAGCATATATTTTAGCCGGCATTGTTTGGACCACTCTCACACACGGCGTTCTTCCTAAACCACAGATTATATACAAATTACTCGATAACTCTAACGCTGTTCCTGCTGATCTGTGGGGTGATTTTGACTTTCGAGCGTGACACTCGCCAGCCGTGCGCCAGTCAATACCGGGTGAAATATACGCTCGCGTATTTGATTAGCCTGCGGCTGGCTGATGTCAAGCGCTCGAAATTCAAAAATCTTCCCGCTGATGCATAATCGAATGATTCTGATATTGAAGTTACTTATTTTGTTTAAATGAGCTGTTTAAATTTTAAAGGATGACATTAAATACGGGTTGATCGATAGCAAAACAGTTCAAGCTGTTTAATGTATCATTAAAATGTTATTGGATATTCTTGCAGTTGAAAGTAAGTACTAAAATCAATCGACTTTACCGCTGGAATGACCTTTACTAGAGGAAGGCTATGTACCTACGAGTTTGAAAGAATCGGTAAATAACCCGGGAGAAAGTTATTAAAGTTTTTTTATTAATAAACTAACGACTAACTACTAAAAAACTAACTTTACTAAAGAATAGGCACCAAAACATACTTAAAGAAATGGACTAGTTACACAAAAATATTGTCGTTCGCTAAGAAGATACTCGCATTAAGAGAGATCTCATTGTTAAGAATAGAGCAAGAAAACCCTTTAGCTGGGTAAAGAAATTGAATTTAATATAATTTATATTTATATACTAACGTTAAACCTCGTCTTAGTGCTTCCTCTTCATACGGAAAGGAAGTACATATTTGGTTTGCCAAACGCCGAATAGGTTTTGTACAAAGAAAACTACATGTTGAGACTACATATAATCAAACACACAAATCTGTGTTTTGAAATTATGTACATGACGCGTCACATAGATAAAATTCGCTAAACGAGCGAAAAATAGAAGATAAATAAACATCTTTATTTAACCAAATATCACATAATCCTTTCCAAAAAACGATAAGAGCGTTAAAAATGTTTGATGTTTCTAATTATTAACTAGCTGAAAGCAGAAACATGTGTGTCACTTGCGTAATATTTGAGTGAAAAATGCTATACCTATCTTTATTCCTAAATTGCGGACGTAAAATGAAGTTCTTCTGAATGACCTGGTCTAGCCCAAATGCTTCGGCACGCCAAAAGCGGGTCAGATGCTGTGCCGGGCGTAAGCAGTTCGGGAAATGGCGCTATGTGGGTAGGTGGCCGTTTAAGGATGCGTTTCCACTGAAGCAGAGCTTGGAGGAGTGGTGTATTCACGGTCCGCTCCTCTCCAATATGCCCAGCTCGGTGTTAGTGGAAATGCACCCTAAACTACCACGTGCCACGTACCAGTGCCATGTCCCAAACTGCTTACGCCCCGCGCTGTGTCTGACCCGCTTTTGGTGGGCCGAACCCCTTGGTCTACAGGCGATCATTCAGAGGAACTTCATTTTACACCCTCAATTTACTAACAAAGATAAAGAAATGGGTTTAAGCAGTTTACATTAAAATATTGCGGAACTTATTTTATTTATTCAAGGTTCACCAACGATTATTAACACCATAGATACAAAAAGTTACATGCGTGTACATATAGTATGGGTGTCACAATCACTTATAGGTGAACACCGCATGCAAAAACTATAGTGAAGCTAAACAAGTAAATTAACAGCAATTGAGGATCACTAATTAACAATAAAAGTAATAATTAAAAGTAAATGAGAGTAAACAGAAGCAAAACTGGACACCAGTTTGCTCATTCTAATGCTCACTGATACAACTTAAGACAGACGCTACGAACTTACGGAGAGGGTTTAAATGAACTTCTTCTTAATCTTCTTAAATTCTTCGAAATCTTTCTGCTGCTAGTTTTGGCCTGTAATGAATACAGTCTACGACACGAGTACCTATCGCGGAATCTTGCATAGTCAGCCTTTGCACGAATGCACGCTTGCTGGTCTGTTACTGGGTGAATGACCAACAAGATTCACCTGACCACCAAGACAAAAATTCACCTGATCAATATATTTTAAAAGTATAATATCTCCAAAACAGCTAACCCATTTTCCACATGAGTCTTACAACAATTTTTAACATATTATTTTTGTCTCTGTGGTCTTAACATGGCCGTCGAAAGTTACTTATTTTATCTCTCAGTACGTTTCTTTCGTGTGACACTAAGATAGAGAGGGCTACATTTAACTTGGGAGGTCATGTTGGGCCCGCTGGATGGGTAACTGTTTTTAGAGATACCCATCAATAAACGTTGTAATTCTTAGACCAGTCGGATCTACATAATGCTGCCATTTAACAAAATATATGCGATAAGCGTCCATTCAATTTTACGACCATGAGTTATAAAAATAGTGGCGTGCGTAAAACTTATTGTTATTAATATAAGCGTGACACTTAAAATAACGACGAAAACAACTACTTTTATAATAAGTAGATCACGCTGACGCATACCGAATCATCAACGTATAAGGATAATATTTAAAAAATTGTGATACTCAACGGATTATAAAGAAAATAACCAACAGTCTACCATAGTAGAGTACCTTTAGGGTCTGCCATGGTTCTGTACTTCCGTAGTGATGTAAAACGAAGAACTTTAATCGTGTAGTAGTTAAAGCAGGTAGCCAAGTATGCACTGTTAAACTGCAAAGATATTCTACACGAATTTCTTAATTTAAGTAGCTACAGAACCCTAAAATTGGCGGTTCAGTTCAGACTAACAATTGGAGATGTTACGTTGCTGGCGACATCTACATTTTGCTCTGTAATAGTAATAGTTATCTGTGCAAAGTTTGCTTTAATTACTTTTATTAATTATGGACATGGCTGTGCTACTATTTATGTTTAATTATAATCGTAACGTTTATTTTGTTTCCATTCTTTGTTTAAATTTAAACCTTTACATGTACATGAAGATTCTTCTTGGAAGCAATAAACGACAGAATACTGAAAGATCTTTAGCTGATTAAGAGCCTATAATTATAGATGCGAGATAAAAAAGCACATAAAGATGGAATTAACAATTTTGCATATTTAAGGTAGCGTTTCGGCCACGTGTAGTGTTTTCTCGTATTACATAAGAAAGCAAGAACTTTGTAAACATCAATGTTGATTGGCGTTTACGGGTAATATCGAATTATGTACTAGTAGAGTATTATATACTTTAAATTGTTTTAAACTTTCGCGACTTTCACACATATTTATAACATTATCGGGACTTTAGCGCGATAAAAATATATTGTTGATTTACCTCGACGTTTCGGCCATGTTTCGAGTAGTCTACTCGTGACCACGGCCATTGAAACATGGCCGAAACGTCGAGGTAAATCAACAATATATTTTTATCGCGCTAAAGTCCCGATAATGTTATAAATATTATATACTTTGTGCTACTACAGACCTGTTTACTCACGGAGTCAGACCCCTCCACAGAAAATAATTATAAAGATTCACAAAAAAATTATGAGTGGCGAGCGATCTTTAGTAGTATTATATGGTAAATTTTTCATGTTTACAATGGATTGGAAAGGCATCATAATAATATACAACGTAAAGAGATTTGGGCAAACCGTGTGCAATTTCCATTATTATTATTATTCTCCTTTTCGTAGGAGCTGCGATGAATGGACTGAATGAATGAAAAGATCCTTGTGTTTATCACAAAATGATTAAATACAGGTTGTTTGAAAATGATAACAAAAAAGCCGAAAACAGGAAAAAACAATGCAAAATAGTGTTCTAATGTTAACAATGACAATTTATAAGACAACATAGTCTTATCAATATATTTCTTAGCTACTAACTAAAACAACCTGTTTTGTGCGCTTAGAGCATTATTGTATAAATGATAATAATTTCTTTTGTTTAGGCTGTTTAGATATAATAATTGAAATGAAACTCCATGGTACTTAGGCGAATCTGTTGTGTAAACTTACCAACAAATATCAATTTTGACATTGACATGACATATTTAGTCCCTTCTACTTTGCAGTTTAAAACTAAGGAAAACAACTCACAAATTAATAATTTTGTCTTGACGAAAATTGACTATCGATTTCAAGATATAAGGAGGAGGAGTTATAAGGACAGTACTCACACGATGGCATGTGACGTTAATTTCGTTCAAATGAACGAAATTAACACGCAGCTCATATAAAATCATCTATAATTAAGAGCATTTATTGCATACTTAGATTATTTTTCTGTGTGTGTGTCTTTAGCCGGATCCTAGTTTAACCTTAAATGCCATGTATATAGGTCCCGTTTGATCCAACAAGCGTATCCAAAAGGAACTCCAGTAGACAAGACGAACCTAGATTGTTATATATACTAGTAAATACTTGTATATTTACATAATACTGCTTATTATATAACAGATATGTATTACAAACCAAACACCATAATGGTTACATATCAAGTATCAACATTGCAAATTACTGAAGAACACTGAGCGTGATAGCTCGATCGCAAGGTCAAGGCTGATTAGAAGTGCGCTCGCGCACGAGCCGCGGGAGCACTAGCCGTCTCCCTCGCTCCCACGCAAAGGGCGTAAATTAGAAATAGGTAGAAAATTAACGTGCTTGCAAAACAGATCCATCACAAGACTTCAGTGAAGTGTCCGCATTCTTGGACTGAAATAAATCATGAAATTAGACGGCGGGGACTTGGAGCGATGCGTCACTGACAAGTTAACTCAAAGTTACTCTAAACTTACTAAATTTTTGTAGAAGGCGATGTTATAAAGGAACTTTTGAGTTTTTAATTTATATAACGACTTGATTCTTAATTAAATTGCGCTAAACGTCTGCTTAATATTATTAAAACTACAGTGAAAAACTACTTTGATCAAATTATGATAATTATAAAATTCTAAACCCGAAAACTTGCAAACAAATTTTAGGGAAGATGAGTTTTTAATAATATACCAAAAAAACGGGCAAAGAATCTGCAGATAAAAAAAGATTAGCGTTCTTTTTTGGGATCTATCCTGGAACGTCCAAACATTCGTACTTCAACCCTCAACTTTGTATTTTGCACCTAAATTTTGTTTAATTGCGTAACGTAATCATTAATCATTCGATTAATTTAATCGAACGTAACGTCGCGATATAAGTAATTTATGTTTGAAGATAATTCTAACTCGTGGCCGATTCCTAGATTAAATAAAACGGACATAGATAAAACAATTTGCGAAAATGCGTTACTTGTGATATTATTATGAGAAGGATGTTATTCATTGTTTCTACTCTATTACATGTATCTTCGCACAAGATGTGTTTCTAGATATTTAGGAATACTTATAGTAAACGATAACTATTTTAAAACAACGCGTCGGTTTTTGGTAAACATATTTGGAATACTAGTTTGATCTATTAACGGCAATTAGAACTTAAGTTCCTAGCAAATATGTGTACAGGTTCTTTGCTATCCTGTATGACACGACAGTACTTTATTTTCATTCTTACTAGATTTACTTTGCATGGACGATTGTTGGTCCCATCTGTCTGTAGTAAGAAATATTGAAGCTACAAAATAATGGTCTGCTCGTACTGCTCTTATTACGCAGGTACCATATACTTTGATATAGTTGAGTTTTTCCTGAGAATCGATTTCCTTGTTGGCCGCATCAGGAAGTGACAGGCGCTAGTGATTCAGTTGAGTTTTTTACGCGGAACACTTGACGACGCCGCTCATAATTGTCGTTTTTTCGAGGGATACAAGCATTAACCGCTAACAGCCATTTCATTGGCTAGCTACTTATCCAGCCCATCTAAGGTATCATAAATGCGTGCCTAATAATCTCTTCAAAAATATGTAAAATGATAACGTTGCAATGTAGCAACTGAAGATACTATGGTGGGTGCACGCGAGGCATATCAAATGTACATACAAGAAACTTCTTGACTTTTAAACGTCCAACAACTTTGATTGCTATTTATACTGATATCAAGCCTTATGCAAACTACCAGTTATTCATATTCATGTTAAACACGTCGACGAAGGTCACTTTGCTACGCCAGCCCTTCTCATATCGTTGTTAAAATTTAAATGGATCGTAATAAGTGCGTTAGTTGAATTATCTGTATCGTCAGAGATGTGGCGGCGGGAGCACACATTATCGTAGATATGTTAATAGAACAAATTATCGCCAGTGCGGATATAGCTGTTGTATGCGATACAGCACGTTGCGATACTGCTGACACTTAGATAAACGCTATATATGTAAATACCTTAGCATAGTCTATTAAAACGCTGAATAAAAATTACAATAACCGTTTCGCCATTGAAAATCGGGTAACTACTGCAATACAGCGACTCATTTCTATTTTAAGAAAATAAATACTGAAAGAACAATACTAAAGTAGTATTGAAAATGTCAATAAAATTCTAGACATCAGAAAACGCGACATGCCCGTTACAAAAAGCACTCCCACTGAGGTCGAGGACAGTTGACAATCGCTCGAACAATCAGAAATACGGAGTTATTTTTCATTTGTCATCATCACATATGTTGACACGAAATGGTATTTTATTTACAATCAAATTGACGGATTCATAATATCACCTTACGGTTACACATCATGGTGTTTACGCGTCACATGTACTGCAATGTCAGGTCAGTTTTAACGAGCCTTCTAACATTTGTAAACATCCATGCCCTGAATCGATAACATTTGACGGTTTCGATTTTAAACAAGTAATTTAACTGCACCTATATTTCAAAACAATTCGATTACGTCGGATGCTACTGTAAGCAAGTACTGGATGATTATCCAATTTGAATTACAATGAACGTGTTGAATGATGGTGTTGGCTAGCAAACTTTCATTCAGAAATTCACACTTATTGAGCGTTGTTAACACGCTACCAGAAGTTAAAAGGTGGCAAGGCAAATGAACTACTTATACTTATAAAGGACGTCATGTTTTTTCTGCAAACGAGATTTCTTTCTAGAAAGAATCCAGATCTACACAACCGCAGGCAGGTACAGTTTGTGTGCCGGAGAAAGCCTTGACCGGTATTTTATCAGCAGATCTGTTATGAGTAATTTAATTCTACGGTGCTTGACATGCAGTGCAATTTGAATTATAACGAACATTAACCAATGCAGGTAAGCCAAAACAAAATAAACATGCTAAGCTTTCTCATAGGAAACACTTACGTAAATTTTAATAGAGTTACAAATGAACTAGTCCATTTTCGTTTTGTGTAAATTTTAAAACAGCCTTGAATTTAAGAAAATCGAATATTTACATACTTAGATCATGGTTTGGTGTTGTATGAATAACGCATAAAAGCCTCGTGGATGTAGTTTAGGAGTTCATGGTAAATCATGCTTTACCTGAAAACTTAAATAGATAGTATTAAGAACCTATAAGAATGGACTAGAGTTTTACAGCGTCCAGGGATTACAAGCAAACTCAATAAGTACAGCCATTTTTTTTCAACAATCCTAGTTTCTTAATTGTTTTATAACCATCGAAAAACAATTTATGTACACATAAAAAAACAAAAATACTAGAAAGTTCAAAACGACTCACCTACTTAACAATGAGGATATATCTTCATTGAATGTTCATTGTTTTTTTATTTTGCTGCATATTAATTTTTCTTAGGCAAAAAAACCCTCAGCTATTTAGTAATCCAGGATACCCGGGGCTAGTAGCGGTCACCGTCCTCGCTTTTCTCCGCCCTAAAGTCGGGCCTAGTTGGTCTTAACTCTGCTAGCTCGTTAGTCACCTCCACCAAATGGCTTCAATTGCTTTAAAAAAAAAACTAAAAACAGTATTTATATGATTATCAAGCTCACAAAACAACAAACAAATTTCAAGTAAATATTCCAAAGTTAGTTCTAGCATATGCGATAAACACAGCTACATGTACTAACTGAATAGATTATCACACGCGTATCGAGTACTGGCTGACCGATTTAGCCGGTCATCGACATTTCTTATTCAAACATTCATTGGCTATCTTATCACTGGCTTCCCTTTTGTAAGGCTACTGCAGCTATATAGCAGTATGTCTTCCTCTTGATTGGGTATTCAATATTATGTATTAGACTTACATTCTTGCATCAGTCTCGGTAGAGGCGATATCTACTTTTTCAAATAAGTTATTCGCTTTTTACGAGGGTGTTGTAAGTATCGTATCGTATTCTAGCTGTCTAGAAACATATGTATCTCCCGCTTTGTTGTTAATGTTTCATTAACATTAGAAATAGGTACTTAGTCAAACAGCGACGAAAATTCATTGCTGAATGCTGAAAAACTTTACAATGTTTCGAGTAAGACATACAGTGTCATAGTTATTTGCATAGATAATTAAAATAAGTATACGACTAAAATAACTTATACATTAACATTCGTCGATTGAAATCGTTCGCATCAGTTTCAATTTCTGACAAACAATTCACAATCCGGCAACCGTTCAGTTGAGCGCTTCTCTGAGAATGACATCTACGTCACACAATATTTATACGCGTCGCACCGCACAATGATTCGTTTTATTTAAAGCCAAAAGCAATCAAAATCAGGCTTCAGGTGAGTAACTGGTGCGATCCGGCTCTAAGTAACATTAGTTCGTCGCGTGCGATGCTACATAGCTCAGTAAACAGAGCGAAGTGCGCGGGCGCCGCTTCTGACCCTCGATAGCGTTGGCGATGATAACACATAGATAACAGATGGATCACTTCACCAACAATCAACATAATTAAATGGTATACTCCTAAGATTCAATATAAAGCAAGGCATGGTACTTTTTAATTTGGGAGCGTTGTTTTGTGTTTGCGTGTTGTATATGACTTGTCGTTAGATGGTGCTATTTCTAGGGTTTTATTGAATTGCAATAATTTCTGAGACGGTACACGTACGGTATAGGTGTTTGGGATCATTATCTAGATATCCGTCTGTACCTGCTATCGTGTGGAATACTTGAAAATATCAACTGCTATTAAAATTTGACATTCTTAGACAGAAATAGTGCATAGTATTTTTATACCAGAGCTTTTGCATTTTACGAAATGATTCTTGTAAGCCGATTTTGCAAGGTGATCTTTATATTTTAATTCAGATTATATAGTTTTCTGGACACTTAGTTTCAATACGGTAAATGTCCAATACTCTCATCTTTTAATAGCATCCAAGGCCTCGATCATCGTCATCCATTCAATATACATACGTATACGATATACATATATCGTATACTGACGTACCTAACTATAACGACATTAATCCGAACTTTTATTTCCAAGGTCCAGCTGAAGTTTATCGTTAGGCGTATTCGCAATAAAATGTTTAATTATCAAGCGAAAACACTTAATGAGTTAAAAAACGCATACAAACATTGACACATGAAAAATTTGATTTATGACTTTGTGAAAATTTCAAGTGCCTACCTATTAAAGGTACAGCTCCGTAACAAGACGGACGGACAGGCGGTAGAGACTTAGTACTTTAAAGGGTTCATCTAGCACTCTTTGGGCACAGAACCCTAAATAAGAGGCAAGTGGACCTTAAGAAGCAAACGAGAAAAGCTCTTCTTCTTGCGTTCTGTCTTGCGTTCGTTTATTAAAACCAGTAGCAGTCTAGTAGGTAAGTGATCAATGTGATGTAGGAGGATGTTACATGTTTAAAGTGTTTAACGAACGGTAGAAATAGAAACAGTAGGTAAATGCTATGTACGTATATCCGACATCTAAGCATGTTTGTTGAATACAATAACCTTTACAAATAATAAAATCTATACAGGCCGATGTCTGTACGTAAGAGATATTTAAGAAAAACTATCACGAGGAGTATCTATGTATAAGAGCAATAGAAACCAAAACAATTCTCTTTAGAATTTTGTCTGTATCTTTCTACGCGCATCAAGCAAAAACTTTCGCACGAAATTGGATGCGGTTTTCACAAAAGGGCTAAATTAAAATCTGGTACGCCTAGAAACAGAGTTAGATGTCTTCTTCCACAAATTCAAAGTATACGAATTAAATGAATCAAATCTCCCCTTGTTTCTAAATTCAAAGTCACAGTTATTGCTCCACGGGTGATAATGTTCTCTCCCATTAACCGGTCTCTTAATAGATATCGTTTAAGCGAGTTGCCTACACCTTCTTCAATAAGCCGACGTTTGAGATGAATAATATCATGTTTGTTTGTTTTATCGAGCCGGAACTGTAATCTGGGACTCTTTTGATCTACTTACCAATAATATTGACCGCAAGTTCGTCCGCGCTGTTGTTTATTCTGCTTTATTTATTGATTTGTGTGACGAAAGGATGACGCATTAGAATTTATTCTCTATATTAATAATTGGGACGGAGGTCGCGAGTTCAAATCTGGCTAGTGATGGCTGACGTACGTAAATATTGCGGCGGCATTTTTATTACACTTCGTAAATTCCGTAGGATTTATTTAAGGACAAAAAGTACGTATACATGCTGCGCTGAACCCAAAATGATTGGCGAATGGTTGACGTTGATGATCCATGCAATAGTACATCGATATACTAGCCCATATCACAATGTCCATAGTTAAGGGAAGACTGAACGTAAGGTTAACTTATTAACTACCTTATCCGTATCATTCATATCGTGAAGTCGCGTCTTCAGGGGGCCTAGCACCCTAGCTTTTATCGAGGACATAAAGTATTTATCCCGTTCTAACCAGTATGCGTGTGCGAGAGGGACCAAAGCGTTTATGTGCGCGATAAACGCTAGTGCGCTACTATAGCAGTTGTATACAGTGATTATGTATTGAATTTCGTATTCTAACTAGCGGACTAAGTGACCGCCACTACCTAATGGTAGTGGTGGACTAATGTCCACCATTGTCTAGGTAAAAGTTAAGTAAGAGGCTGGCAAGATTTACTTTAGAATTTGTGATCAAAATTTGACAGAGTTCTTCTTACAATAGAGATCAGAAATATTCGTTTCTTTGTATCGTGCTAGTCTAGAATATATCAGAAATTACCGGCCTGTAGCTACACTATACGCGACTTGCGTCAAAGTGTGTTTTCATACGAAAATGCTTGTAAAAAAATCCCTATCCTTTGAAAACCTGACCCAAAGGCCCTATCACGCTACTAACCTTTTTTGGCGGACATAAAAATATGTCACATAGATCTTATTCTAAACAAAAAGCGTGCGCATATGGGATGGATTCTTTAAAAGTCAAACAAGAAAGTTACAAATGTAGATAGAGATTTAGGTTAAAGCAAGTAGGAAAAAAACAAACACGTTATCACGTGCTGATATTCCTTTGTTTATAATTATAACATTAACAGATCCGTAAGCACTTTATTGTCAGTAACATGAAGACTCAAAAATTACAAACTTGGTAGGTACATACCTACTTTCCTTGCTTGGCAATTAGGTAGGTACTCGTAGGTATATATAGAGTAATCTTGGTGTCTTTGAAGATGATAATCAGCAACAGGAACGGCATCACATCACCATATTGTAATTGCTAGTTAGATAAATTTATTAGTCCCTTAAAATATTCACAAAGTACCTGGTCTCATAAAACAATTTTAAAGATTATCATCATCATCATCACTGATGGTGAAGGAATTCTTTAATACTGTTTACAAAGACTTTGATTAAGTATTTTGGAATAAGATAGGGCCGTCAGCAAGTTAGCCATGTACTAACTACAAAATCGAGTACTGCAATTATCTCATTAGTCTATTAGTCTACAATATCAAGCTTACCAGACTAAAATCAGCTGTTAAATATCTACTAAAATATAATCTGAGGTAGTAGCCAAATAAATACACGGAAAGCTCAATAATTAACCGATTACGATTAAATACTAAGTGCATTCTTTCGTTAATAAACATGCAAATATGCTTAATTGCATGGGTAATCGCCTACCTCTCGCGACATTGCTCTGGCCTGCAGATGTGCCGTTTACTTTTATTCGCCTCCCATCCGCGGTGCATTTCAAAAGCATAGTTTCAACGCGGATCCATTAACATCTGGTTACGGCAAATTGTTCCAAATCAAAAACACTTCCCAACAGCCTGTTGCACTGTCCCAGGCGCCGACCGATTGGCCACCGCGTGACGTAAGACAACCACTCAAATCAACACAATACTAATATATAATATAATAAAGTAGGTTTATTTAGTCTTCAAATTAAACTTATCTTCAAAGATACAGTTCACATCACAGAATAACACTTTCCGATTGTAAATTACAATCGAAACAAACCAAATATTTATTTTGTTTGCCGAAATTCTTTAGCACAGATTCGACAACACCGCCTATGACAGCTGGAAAGAAAACTGCGCGCTGCGATAGTGCGATGTTTTGATACGAAAATATGAATGAAACACTCGTGAAGTTGCCGCGGTTGAAGATTGTTCCTTCTTTTTCTTTCAGTGTGATAATATTGTTCATTTGAGATACTTTGAGATGATTACCGGCATTTGTAACTATGCAAACGTTTCAAATTATATTACATTTAAGAATTCTAATTAAATCGGTGATAAATACGTATGGGATAAGTGTGAAATTCTTAACATTTTTTGTCTTAGATAAGGATAGAGTTATGTTTCAAGTCCGATGTTAGCCACGGCTTGACCATGGAAGAATGATAGAATGGAAGGAGCTTAGAATATTTGACTAGTATTCACGTATGATTCACGTGAATTGTCAAAATTGGCAACTTTCGGTGTGCGAAGGAAAAAAATATTATATTAACAAAGCACACTAATGGAGACCATTTGACCAATTTTAACAGTACCACAAGGTCTCCTTGGTCTATCTTAGTCCTAGAGGTTTTAAAACTCTTCCTTTTCTTTAGTAATTGTTCTAAGAAGGTTTTAAGGACCTACTATACTTTTTTCTTTCAATTATCCAGGATAAACTGGTTCTTCGTCTTTTCATAAGTGAACTTTTAGCTCTCTCGTTAAGATCGAGAGTATCGAGACGCTGTCTTCCATCAGCGATGTGTAATTTTTGTCGAACAACCTCTCAGAGACAAAACCATCATTCATTAAAAAAACTGTTAAAAAGGCTTCAGGGGGTCTAGCACGCTAGCTTTTATCGATATCATAAAGCATTTATCCCGTTCTAACCAGTATGTGTACTTATTTTAGTTATGGCTGTATGAGTACTGATCCCTTTGCTTTTTCTGGAGATAAAAAATAGAATCAAATATAACTGAAACGTGCTGGTGACCAATATCAGGGAAAATTAAATCCTATTACAAAAAAGAAAAATTCTGTTTCAGTTTCTGCATCAAGAAAATACGATAGACTCACTTTTAAGTAGCAGTGTCCCTTTTGCACAGCTGCCGTTTTCTATATCTGTATCGTATGGCTTAAATAGAATGGTTAAAATGGTTATTTAATTTATTTATTTATGTACATATATCCATTTTGTTTAACCACATGCATCATAACACGTTTTTACGCATGGGACTCTTAAGCAAACCCTTGTGCGATGTGAATATTGAAGTGTAGGGTTCGCGAAAGAGCATCTATTATGTGTACAATAGCCATAGAAATAGTTCAGCATAGAAGGAGTATTAAAATTGAAAGCGATATTTTATTATCTGATCTCTTTACTTTTAATGGCAATACAGTGTGTCAAAAAGAGATGACTACATACTCTAAACTCCTCTTCAATTGGCATCCTGTACACGACCAATAGACAAAATGGTCACCTTTGGCTATGGTAATGTTTACATTAAGGTAGTATACTCTACGTCTTTCTTATTAATTTGCAGGTTTTACTACCTTGACGCACACAAAGGAGACCATTTTGTCAGCTTTGGCTATGTACATTTGACAAGTACTGAGGCTACATCCATGCTTTAGTCCTTCATCCAAGCTTTAGTCCTTCATCCACGTAGAAAGAGAAAGCTATAGAATAATGGACGTCTTCCTTTTCATTTGCACAAGAATAAGATATAAATATGAATTTGCTTGTGAAAAAAAGAGACAGAGCTTGATATGTTTTGTTCCTCATCGCATGTTTAATTTTTTCAAGGTGAAGTTTGCTAGGCATGCTTCTATGCTAAACAGACTTTGACGTTTTGTGACAAACTCAATCCATGTCACCGGAAAAATTACAAAAAATGTCCGATTTATTTAAAATTACGTGGACTATTGTTTATACAGGCGTTAAGAACAATATAACGAGTCTGCAGAATGGTGCGATGTTCTGTTTTAGGCTGCAAAAGTGACAGTGAATCGAAAATTGATGAACTATCTTTTCACTCTGAAGTTTTTAAAAATTTGATCTTATTTGACTTATTAGAACAGATGTTTCATATTGTGTGGTTTCTTCCCGCTTTACCAACACATCCTAACGTGTTTCAAGATCAAATAAAAGCTGTTTTATGCATTTTTAGTTGGTGCTTTTTACATAACCTTAAAACTCAGTGTTGTCACTTTTTCCCACGAACATTACCCCACGTTAAGCGGTAAATAGTACGTTGATGAAATATTGGTATAGAAAAAACTTATACAGGACCCTATTTTGTAAAGCATGTTAGTCTAGTATTTTGATTCATTTAATCGTTTATTTTACGAGATAAAACACTAGTACACAGATAAAATATGCACTCGTGTAACTCGGAGGTCGACTCAAATGCTGTATGAAATGAAGCCCCGTGAAGTGTATTCTGGATTTAACTTCCAGATTCCCCCACGAACCACATCTACGGGAATCATGGATTGCACCTACTGGAATCTTCCAGAATGTGTTGTTAACACTTTGACCGAAATCTATTGTTACAGTGTGGGTTTCGTGACGTGTCCAGGAGTACCGCCTTCTGTATCTGACCCTTGATCCAACCTTCTAGCGAGAGTCTCTTGAGGTGTTGGTCGAGACTAACTAACCATTATTATTATTATTAAGAGTGATTTTATAAATTCCTGTTAATTATTAAAAACATTTTCCAAAAGTAATTCTTCTTTTTTCAATTTATAAAAAAGATTGTTTTTTTTATTGACATCGTAAATGACCCCAGGGAAAACTGCCTTAAAGATGGTAACCCTAAATATTCATGTGTGTGTATTTGCTGTCCCTTTCGGAGACACGCTCGGCGTTAGTCTTCTCAATAGTAAGTCTATGTTCATCCAAGACAATAGCGTTGGCAGTGGCAACGTCAGTCAGCTATTTTATGTATAATTGTCTATGCTTCCTAGCTAGGCTCTGTGGCTAATCTACCAGTATTGCTACTTTAGTAACTTTGTCGCTTCATATGTCGGTTTTTGGGGACTTCGTCTAGTCAGCGACAATTTTGCTAGTTACGTTTCATACTTAGAGCTTGTTTCATACAATTTAGCGAATTTGTTCAATAAATTTGGCGACGTTTGGGCCCATATGAGTGATTTTTCAATGTTTCTTTCTAGCCACTTTGACACAACCAAGGTGGCAACACTGCTTGCTTCTTGCTTGCTTATGTTAGCGCCATTTTGTATCTGACGAGACGCCGCGCCGGCTTAATAAAATAAGTTATAAGGGAAATCTGATTATTTGTTGTGATATTTTGGGAAACATGGGCAAGAAAAAAGGTGAAAGCAGTGACCAGTCCAGCGAGGAAGAGTATGTAGTGGAGAAAGTTCTGGACAGACGCTTAGTCAAAGGCAAGGTTGGTCATTTAAAATTTGCATTTCTTTTCTGCGTTTACTTGTCGTTATTGAGTCCTCGTAGCTTATTTTTGCTGATATTCTATACATTCTCCGATTGAATTCAGTTTTTGTTACGTTTTCTTGTTGTTTACTTAATTACGAAGTTTCCACGCATCCTTTTCTGTTAGCTCTGGATGGCGTGTTTTTCTAACGGCAGTTCTACTGCTTATGTTTTGTTTTTAAAACCTTTACGTCTCACTTAATTGCGAACCATTTAGTTCAGCTTTCTTGCGTAGAACAGTCTGGTTTCAAAATTACTATTTTTTGTATGAAAATAACCTAGATGCTTAGTGAAAATAGTAACCAGAGGCCCCTTACATGATAACTTGCTTACAAAACAGTCTGTCGCTCGTCGCAGGTGGTCTTTTACTACACTAGCTTCCGGCCGCAACTTCGTTCACGTTGACTTTATGCATTAAGTAAGTATTATTCTTGTGGACCTTCTCTCGTGATAGAAAGTACCTTATGTCCGTCTCCATGGCCTTAGCATCCATGCAAAATTTCAGAACAATTGGTGCTGTAGTTAGGTCGTGTATCAACAAACAAAACAAAATTGGCTTCAAAACTCGCTACTACAACATTGATGGCAGAGATTGGTATATAACTTCATTGAACAAAACATTCATCGAGTCATCACTTACATCTGATAATTTGTAGGAAGGCTATTCTAGAAGTTTAATCAATAGTCTAATCTAAATTTAATAGTCATGGTGCAATCATATTGCTTATTTCCACGTCTTTCATCTGAACCGCGAAGCTGCCGTAAGCAGTAATATGTCGACACGGAATCACTGGAGCCATGTCCTAACCCGGGTACCATGTGCAAGTACAGAGAATGCACACACGCGTTTGATGCAATGCATATATTAACGGAAGACACTGTTTATTGCCCACAGGTCCAGTACCTGCTGAAGTGGAAGGGTTACAAGGAGGAGGAGAGCACATGGGAGCCGGAGGAGAACCTTGACTGCGAGGAGCTCATCAGGACCTTTGAGGATGCCCGTAAAGAGAAAGAAGTTAGTACAGTCGAGAAGTCAATTTTAAGAGATACATTGAATGATATTTTTGTTTTGGAAAACAACATGCAACATGTAACTACAGACTAACACATGGGCGTGCCCAGCTTCTGGCCTAGGGGGGGGGCAAGTCAGATGCTAGATTCGATAATCTTCGTCTGCCACAGTTGCGCACAGTTTTTTGGCAATTGCTCCGTGCATTTTGCCAGTGTCTACTGCGCGGTTTATTTAAAAGTTAGAGCATAAGGCCTGTTTACACTTTGATTAGGTAATAATTAGGCGAGTTCATACATGTTCTGCGAGATTTCCAGGGGGGGGGGGGCAGCTGCCCCCGCTGGGTACGCCCATGGACTAACATTACTAATTAGATTATACTGACAAAAAATTAAACTAAACAACAGTTTAGAAACCCTAAAAATTACCTCTAATTTTATACATTGGGTTGTTTCGTACCAGACTACTGAGCTTTCTTAGGTCTCTGCATTGTTTTAAGGTTCATTAATTTGGTACTGGACAAATCAACCAAACTATTAAGATTCAAAAACTTCAGTGTAAATTATGATGGATGGATACAATGTTTTAAAATGGAAGTAAGATGACAATATTTTCCAACAAAAACTGAATGTTTTTTGAAGTTGTAGTGTGTAGTTTGGACTGTACAGCATGGATGCAGTAGAGCAGTGCAGAAAACGCTAATTAAGTATCATACTGCATACAGCTTCAAGGCTAAGCATTGTAGTTGCATATACATATGGCAAAAGAAAGAAATAGTCTTCCACCAGTGTTTGAACCTGAGTCTCATCATTCTGTACCACGCTAAGACCAAGAGTTACAGACAACCATGCTCTGGTAAGCAGGGAGATTTCAAATAGAAACTACCACAGGATTCTGACAACGTTGTAGACAACGGATAACTCGCTCAAGTCGAGAAATGATGGATATGTTAAAAAAAAATTGAGCTTCTTGCTCGCAATTGCATTTATATCAGAGTCCGACCGAAAGTTCGGTTTCGGTTTCGGCCGAGTTTCGGCCAAAAATCAAGTTTCGGCGGCAGTTTCGGTTTCGGTCAAAATTGGCCGAAACTTTTGCCGAAACCGGAACTGATTTCGGAAGTTGTCGTGCACGCTCGCCTAACTTCGTTTCTCGCGGCAACGCTTTGGCGAACGCTGGCGGCCCTGTTCGGGAATTATTGTGCGCCGTTCGGATAGCTCTGTAGCAATACAACTTAGTAGAATAAGGGGTAAAATGCACCAAATTGCAGTATTTTAAGGAATTTTATAATTGACCACGTGAGTTTCGGTTTCGGTTTCGGCCGAAACTGAAGTCACGGCCGAATATTCGGTTTCGGCCAGAAAACCAGTTTCGGTTGGACTCTAATTTATATGGGAGAGATGTTGCTGTCCCGCTGATCTGCGGTGCGATCTACTCATTGGAATTTTTCTGAAGCGTAGATTTGATGCAGTATCTAAGCAGCGTGATTTTGAGTTTCTTACAGAAAGTACAGCAGCAACCGGACGCTTATCGTAGTTACCGTTCTGTGAGGGAACGGCGTAATTTGGTTCATCATGGTGGTCAACTATGATAACCACGTAATTTAGTTGCCTGCATGCATCAGTCGCCCGATTTTTCTATAATTCGAAACGTTATTTTGCGCCATAAGTTTTAGTTTTTCTGATAAAGTGTTGTTTCAATTTAACTTAACCTACCTACACCATCTACATCTATCTATTGTTTTTAACTTTCGCGATTTTCACACATATTTATTATGTTTATCAGGACTTAAACGCGATAGTATACTGTTTATTTATTTATCTCAACGTTTCGACCGCATTGCAGCGGCCGCGTTGCATAGTCTGCTCGTGACCTCGGCCGCATTGCAGCGGCCGAAACGTCGAGGTAAATAGATAAACAGTATATCATCACGTTTAAGTCTCGATAAACGTGATGATATACTGTTTGAAATATACTGTTTGAAAATGGCTCTTAAAAAATTGTGCATATGGGCAACTATTATTAGATTTTTTTGAGCGGTGATCCCATTTAGATTGGCTTGAAATATGGTATCTCTATGTAGTAAACCTGTCCTGATTATAAAAATGCATTAAGTATTAGAGTACCGTCAGAAAAATTGTAAAAAAAAATGACACCAACTTTTTGGGTTTTAGAAATATCTAGAAACTAATTGCTTCCCTTGTGGCATGTTCCAGAAGGCCGGCAAGAAGCCCGAGGAGCGCGCCAAGAAGCGCGTGCGCGAGTCCAGCGAGGACACGCGCAAGTCGCGCGGCGCCTCCGTCTCCTCGGCCGACGACCGCGACACCAAGCGCGAGCGCAAGGACGAGAAGACCAAGTCCGGCTTCGAGAAGGGGCTCAAGGCTGAGAAGATCATTGGTGAGTCCATTACGACCAGCTTCTCTGTTGATGTTCTACGCTAAAAGAAATAGTTTTATTAGTCTCTTAAGGAAAGGACATCCAACGAGCATGCAGGTCACCTGATGAAAAGTGGTCACTGCTGCCCAACAGAACTCTAACCCCGAAAGAGTCGCTAATACGTCGCCATCCCGTATCACCTAGCTAGCTAGCTAGTGTAGCGCCTAGCTCTGTGCCTCCAGATCTCTTTACACACCTGGCAACACTAATTCTTATGCGTCAGCCAAAACAACTAGATTCCACCCCACAAAATTGTTTCTGAAACTGGAAATAATCTTTTCGATATTTGCATTACACCGGGCCTGGCTGTATGGTCTCAATGTCGTGGCTGTTTCATTTCCATAACTAAACAAAATAATTGTGTTCATCTTCCAGCTTTTTTTGTATTTGATTCGTACAACTAAATATGTGGTGTTTTTGTTTCAGGCGCCTCGGACGCCACCGGCGAGCTGATGTTCCTAATAAAATGGGCAGACTCCGACGAGGCGGAGCTGGTGCCGGCCAAGGTTGCCAATGTCAAGTGTCCACAGCAGGTCAGTGTTGTCATTTTAAGCTTAGATTTTTTTCCACTCAGAACCAGCGGAGCAAATCGCGTCAGGAGAAATGAAGTCACGCTCGAAATATATCAAGAACTGTCAAATCTCTTTGAAATTTGTAATTTTTTGACATATCTCGAGTGTGAAATGAATTTCGATAAACGCTAGAGTTGCTTGCTATACAACTTCATGTTAGCACATATGACACGTTTTAAAATCAAGTAACGTCTTATGCCAGGCTCGGGCTGAGCGTGCGTTTATTGTGGCCCGCGACCTTACAGATGGTCCCTAGACTGGAACCCCATTAGTACCCGCGTAGAGTCAATTAATGTGTAGAAGAGAACAAACACTATTTAACATAGGTTGTTCTGCAACTACGTAATTTGGGTCCTTGCTCTACCGGCTGCTCGCCTATTCTCCGGTAAGCTGTAAAAGTCATTTGAAGCTTTCATCTGAGTAAGGATCACGGACTGGCCCGAATATGCGTCGAGTGATAACTCTGCTTTAAATTTTTTTCTTAAACTATTTTTTATAAATACGCGAGTGATCCGTTTATTTCATTATATTTGTACGTGTTTGCAGGTGATCGCGTTCTACGAGGAGCGGCTAACGTGGCACACGCCCGCCGAGTCCGAGTGAAGCGACCCGCGTCTGCTAGGCTAAGGACTGAGGGCGTCGCTTCACCGAACACTGCCGCCAGCCGCTGGTGGCGCGCTCAGCAACCACACACCATTCGGACTCTGCCCACCAATACCCACCTAGGTTGTTCGCACTTTTAACCTCGTCTTGCGTGTGAAGAACTAGGCAGGTACTTGCCCATTTGGCGTTAGCCCAAAATTTTATAAATGCATGTGACGGGTGGGATCGTCTATTATTTTATTAAAAAAACTTGATTATAACGGCCCCGCCGTTTTACAAGCGTGACAGGTACCGTTAATTGGTCAGTGTCAAGTTTTTCGCACTTAACACACTTTAGTTCAAGAATACGAGATGTTTTTGAATAGGACTGGTCCTACGTGATTTATGCTGACTGTGTAAGGTGAAGCGACGTTTGTGACAGAGCAGCGTCACGGGGGCATTTTGGCAACATCACACAAAATAATAGGTACTTCAAAACCGTAAAAATTGCGGATTGGAGTAAAAATACTGCTCTACATTTGGTAGACCACCATTATGTTTATGTCGGTTGCGTTTAGGATTTAAATTAATCAAGCAGATGCTTAATATGCGTATAGAGACAGTTATTGTTGGACACTTAGGCTTTTATTTTTTGGATGATTTCAACGTGTCATTCGTACAAAAACACTAGTGGCACGTGGGACGAAAATAGGCTGATTATGTTACGAATATCGGCTATATTTTGATGTTACCCTTTAGTTTCCTACAAATCTGATGTTGCCCATGGCCCTGTTGCGTTTCGGAGCAGGATGTGCTGGTTCTGGGCTGATCACAAGTTCGCCCGTTGATATATATTTTCGTCAAAAGTACGAGTTTTAGGTAAGCTACTAGGTTAGTTGACGTAATGGATTAAGATTGTTTTGATTCAGTTTGTATTAATTAATAGACTCAAGCTTTACTTTGTGGCGGTCCATCTAACAAATTGAAACAAATTACCTTTTCGCGGAGTAGCAAGGTGATTTGTTCAATTTTTCAGTTTGTATTGCGACCGCGAATGAAGAAAAAGCTGTTTAAACTCAATGTCCTACACGTTAAAATAATAATAAAAAGGAATTACAAAACGCCTCATTAAGATACTGTTTTTAATAGCGCTGACAAATTTAAGAAATGAATAGGGGATTTTTATTTTACACATGTCTACGTAGTCACAAGGTTGACACGTTTCAAGCCCAGTGGTTATACGACCAAGAAATTGCTTGTCCACTTTTCGACCGTGTTACAAAGGTATAAGGTTCAACTGTGGTCAAGCAATTACTTACCCGACTATACATATGTACCACGCTATGAAGTCCTAGTGAGTCCAGTGGTGGACATGTACACCACGGGATAGCTTTCGAAATGTCATTTTCTCAGTAGAGTTGTATGTAAGATTATTGATGATCGGAGAATTATGCGTCAGGACTCGTGTACTCGAGATGTACGGGGACAGCGAACGTGTTAACCTGTTCAACGCCACTTCAAGTATAGTAGGGGAAATGTATTCATGTACCACCTTAGAACCCTATCGCAATGACGCGACTCGTTAAAAGGCTATGACATACAAATGTCATGCGTCATGCGTATGTCTCTTCGACTAGGTTCTACGGTGGTACGTGTTTCAATTTCCTTGACTGTACAAAAGTAGTAATTCAAACGCCTATTTTCTTGTTAGTAACGAAGTTATTACCTTATGCGATTGCACGTTGGTCACTTATATAAGTTATATTGTAAATTCTGTTCAGCCTGACTCGTCTTTAAGTACTAAACGACATTCCAACCTAAAATTTCAGTTTTTGCCATCATAATATTGTTTATTGTTCAAATAAGACATTCTGAAGCAACAAGTTACAAATGTTATCTTGTATTTACAGCCTCGATTTGTTTTATTTAGGCAAAATAGAAAGAAAGAAAACAGTTTATTCGGTGCTAAGATGTACTACACAGGATGAACTTAGAAATAAACACGATTAGTCACAATAAACGATGTTGACGTGACAAAAAGTGAAATTTTAGGTTAGAATTTTGTTTACATGATACCGACTTTGCGCGTTGACGTATATATCGGTTATTGGCGTTGAACTCATGGTGCGGATATATCGGTCTTTGGCGTTGAAGAGGTTTTGATCGACTGACGCACCATTTACGCAGTAACGCGTCTTGCCGCTACGCGTTTTAAACGCAACTTTAGATACGGGTTTATGGTGCGTCAGCGTATTTTAAACCCCAGCCCCCTGTATAAGTCCTACAATTTGACATAATTGTAAAGTTTTCATACAAAAATGAGACAAATATGTTAAATTGTAGCAATTGTAAGTTTAGTACAGTGTGGTAGATTCTTTTTTAGTTGGGCCTAGTGGATGAACTGTCCGATACAAATGCCTAATAATTTTGTTTTGCTAAGACTATGTCGGAGATAGCATGCTTCAAAGGAAGATGCTTCTTGTGGTTGTCAAATCAAGAGGTGTAGGGACCCTTAGGCGCCGCAGCCTACCGTACGTTCGTTCACTACGTTATTAACTAAACAGCTACCATAGTCGCTAAGCGTACCACTTTGACGTTAGCCATAGTACGGGAAATGAGCCGAAGCCTCTGCGCCAACTTAAAATAAAACTTATTGCGCAGCAAATAGCGACATTGACAGGGCCTTCGGCTGGGGTCCTAACCGTAGATTGAGTTGCCAAGAAAGCGCGAATTTAGTTACGTGGCATTTTTTTTGGTGTAGGAATCAAGGTATACAAAACCGAATTCTTAACTCCGGAAAGCAGCTAATGGAGTCAATCATTTCCATCACCACAGATGCAAAATATTGACATTATTGGCAGTGCTTTGTTTTTTATCTTGTTTCCAGTCTCTAAAGAAATAAAACTATCTGTCGCTATGTACAGTTAGCAGCAGAGATAGCCGAACACTCGAGTAGGTCAAAAATATCTACACAAGCTGATACTCTCCTGACAATAGGCGTGTGATTTTTTTGACCTCAAGTGTGTGGATTTGCTGCCGACTGTACGGTATGACCCTTAGTGGACTGGGCGACAAAGGAAAATGACAATTCCGTGGTAAATTCTGATGTTTTATTCTCTTACATCATACACTCTAAATGTATGTATAATCAGCGATGATATTACTGATAGTTCAAACCATTTTGTCACGGTGATGGATTTATTCTTGTAACATTCTTTTTGTAAAGCGTTCTGTGTTTGTGTTCAAATATATAAAATCAGTGACGAACAAAAATGTAAGCTACTTGCCCATGTTCGGTATTCAAGTCGGTGTAAAATAAACAACTTTTCAATAAATCATTGGTTTTATTTGGAATCACATTTGTCATGGGAAGGTTACAGGCAGTCGACAGTATCCGAAAATACATTTAATACACTATAATATCTTAACATACATAACATATCTTAACAAATGCAGTCCTACCTGACCGGTGGTCACCCACTACAGATATTTACCTATTCAGAGAGATTCCGACGAACTGAGAACCTCCTTTTTGAAGTCTGATAAAAGAGCTTTAGTCGGCTCTAAAATATAGTTCAAAATAGGCTTTGCCGATTGCTCTTTATGAAATTTTTAAAACGATAAATGATGATGAATGATGATTTTAATTTATGATGATGATAGAGCCTAGTAAAACTACCCCAAATGAAAGAAATCAAGTTCATTTTATGTTTGTTTTTATTGCATCGCAATTCTGCCACAAAATTATTTTCAAACCGTGTTACGTCGTTCTCGCCGTTAATACAACTAAGCTTGACGACGTTCCCCATAATTTGAAAGTGATTTATGTATGTTATTAGTCTAAAGTATTTATCTATGGGCCTTTTATTTATTTTAACCGCGACTATTAAAATTATTCTGAAGTCACAGGGTTGAGAGGTGAAGTAATCCTGCCGTAATCACACTCGTGTAGTAACTTGGGGTGTTGGGGTGACCATGGTCGGGTCGGTCGCTAACTCTAGGGACTACTTCCCCGTGTTCGTGTGACAAACAAAAGGGGTCCACACTAGTTTTCCACGTGTACAGTCAAGGAAATTGAAACACGTACCACCGTAGAACCTAGTCGAAGAGACATACGCATGACATTTGTATGCCATAGCCTGGCGTTTAACGCGTCGCGTCATTGCGATAGGGTTCTAAGGTGGTACGTGAATATATTTCCCCTAATGTACGCCACAATGCTTCTTGAAAATAACCGAAACTCTAATACGACACCAAGTGATGATGTTACTACAACATGATACTGCAAAAATAGATTCAAAAGTATAATTAAATATACACTTATAGTAATTATAGTCACTGGAAATAGCATTGACGGACAAAAAAATTTTAAAGATTCGTCTGTATGAACTATAAATCCTATCTCATTCGTACATACAAATATTCAGTTATAAATAAATAGTCCTTATAATATAAGGGTTTCATTTTAATTTATGATTATGAATATACTTGATATAAGACTAAGCTACACATTCTGGTATCTTCCGATCTGGGTGTCGCGCCCACTGTGCTTCAGTTTCAATGTTTATGCTTGGAGTTTGTAGTCTGGTTTGCTGACGCCGTTACTGTAAAAAAACCGACATCTGAGTGAAGTAATTGTAGTGACGGTAAACAAATCAATTTACCATTATTACTCCGTAATCACGCACTTTTGAGTAACGCGTAGGGTCCTATTACCGTATGCACTTTATGATTGTATTTTTATTAGTTTTAAATCATAATATCTATAAATTATTTTTAATAAACCCGTCCGTTGGAAATTGAAGGTTGTGTTAAATGTGTCTAATGCTAGCCAATTGTTTACAATATTGGCCAACTCGATGGAACTCAACTTCAGTAATTTAAAAACATGATACACATCGCACGCTTAGTATTAAAGTGACCCATTTCTGAATAATACACGTCCCAAAATATCACCTTAATTAAAAGACATAGGGTTTAATTTTGGGAAATATCAAATTCAGAATTGAGTCACTTTAATACTAAGCCTGCGACATGTATGGTGGCGCTTGGTTTCAGGATTTGTAAACATTATGACTGTTTACCCACGAAATTCAGAATTTTATAAGCCCTACTTCACAGTAGGGCATCAAAAATTGAGTAAGACTCATTTGAGTGTTCCCCTCCACGGAAATCTTTAGTAAAAGGCGAAAGATTTATACGTTTTGAAGGGAAACCAGAGTAACGTTAACAGCGCTAGGCGTCCGACCCAACCAAAACAGGAAAAATCTTAACAGCGCGATGTAGGATGGTGAGGTAGAAATGACAGCGACATCTAGCGATTAATATGAGTAACTAAATCATTAACCGCAGGTTTTTTCTTCTCTGGCACCGCACGACTTGTGCATTGCCAAACCGCAGGTTGCTTATTGTAATGAATCTGATACCAGTAGCGCTGTTGAGCCACCTAATCTACACTAATATAATAAAGAGGTAAACTTTCTTTGTTTGTTAGTTTGTTTGTTTGTATGTAGGGGGTAATCTATGGAACTACTGAACCGATTTAAAAAATTCTTTCACAGATAGAAAGCTACACTATTCCTGACGGACATAGGCTACTAATTTTACGTGATCGAAGTCGCCCGCTAGTGTGATATAACAGGCGTATACAGACGGATGGGGGGGGGGGGGGGGGGGTTCGTGGTTGGTCTGTTTGTTTTCGGAAGTCTTAATAGAAAAACTCTTTCATCTTCGTTGGTAATTTATAACGATCACCGTTTTTCTCACTTCCTACAGTCTACAGTCTTATATATTTTTTAATGTTTTACCTTGTAAGCGGCCGTCTTTATCGACAGAGTCGGTGACACAAGCTAGCTCTATCTATCGGAATGATTCATAATAAACGAACAAGTTTCCGAACATAACCGACAGATGGCGCTACCTGGGACCTAGCCTGTCGACACTCGGCAGGAAGTACATGTCTTCCATTCTGGCGTTCCTCGAGATTCCTCTCACATTCGAGATATGGCAAACTATGTTAGATTTCGAAGGGAACTGACAGCTCTTGATATATCCATATCTCTTAATATATCTTCCATGTGATTTCACTTCTACTATCGCGAGAAATACCCGCTGAAGTCGTTGTTGTTAATTGGAGCAAAAACGGAACGTAGCGTCTCTTTATCAGTTTTAAAAAGTTTGTGAATTGTCTTTTGCTCTAAACCCGGCCGTGACTAGGCGGAACTCCGAATGTAATCCTTTAAATATGCTAGTAATTTAATATACATATGGAATAATAGAGTGGCTGCGTTTTATTAACGAGGAGCACCGATCCCTCTTACCGGCTCCACCAACGGCGGATCCAGGGGGGGGGGGGGGGCGGCAAATTAAATTATAAGTTCTTGACTTGACCACGACTATGTGACTCCCTCCTGGCGCCAAAGCTGGATCCGCCCTTGGGCTCCACAACTGTCGTGTCGCTGTGCTGTATCAGGGGGGTTCCACTCTGCAATGTAGGTGCGCTCGCCGCATGACCTATGGCATAGGTTAATCGCAGTAGATTGCCGGCTTGCCGCGCGCGCGCCCGCTCACTCTGTGTCGCGCGTTAATAGTATTACAGTAAGCAGCCCAACCCTAGCGGTGCGCCAGGGCGTTGCGGGTGGAAAGCGGGCGCGGGCGGTGCCTTCCTTTTGACACCTGTCGTCTGGCGAATGTTTATGAAGTAATACGAACTTTATGAGCCTGATTATAAAGTTGGATTTCGTTTAATGGTGGTCCAAAAAGAGAAGTTTCTGTACGTTAGTACTATTATTTATTCTGCGGCTGTGCAGCCGGGCTACCTGAGCTTGGCCTGGTGCGAGCCGGCCGGCTGCGCGGGAGCCACGAGCGGCGCGAGGCGCTCCGCGAAGCGCGCGTAGTTGCGCTCCAGCTCGCGCTGGTACTCGCGCTGGTCGCTGCCGATCAGGTTCTTGTTCTTTTTCAACGCGTCGTGACATCTGCGGACGCAACGGCATTAGCAATTTATTAAGAAGAAAATTCTACGAAGTAAATACTTTCTTAAACCTCCTCCTTTTTTATGTCGGTTAGTAATGACAGCTGACATAAGATATTTTATACCGCATACTTAAACGCTTTAAAAAAAATCCGTCTGCGCCGCGTCGACAACCAAATCAGGTGACCACATTGCTTCGAGTCGACATCTAGCACGGCTCGACCCGAACCCAGTTGTTAGGTTTAATATGTGTGTGCTTAGCTAAAGTTATTGCGTATAGGTTGTCGCTTCGCGGTGCATCTATATGTATCTACCTATAATGTGTATTGTGAAGATTGTACACGGCGAGGAATAAAATCAGTTAGCAACGAACCGAGCTTGTTATTATTATCGGCTCCTTATAACCTCAAACCTAGCACCAGTAATTGACTTTCCCAAGTACGGTCAGCCTGAGAATTAGCTGAACACTTCAGTACTTAGTCGCTGTCAGTACTGTAACAAATTGGAGCAACTCTCATTTGATAAGTTACTATGACAAGGATCTTGAGTGTTTAGCTGCTCCAGTGGCCCTATCATGACTGGCCAGGTTTAGTTTATCTCTATCTGCGTCCCTTTATTATGACACTAGTTAGACAGAGACGCAGGGAGGGGTTAAACTAAACCTGGGCTGTCATGTTAGGGCCGCTGAGGCTGAGTGCACCAGGCAAGTTGTGTTTGGTTTCGTTTCATTCGGCGCAGTGCGCAGGCTTACTTCTTGGAGAAGTCCTTGAAGGCGAGGCGCAGCTTGTTGCTGAGCCGCGTGGGCGGCGCCGTGCCCTCCGCCACCGGCGCCAGGAACACCTGCACACACACAAACACACACACTGATTACTATTTATTTACTGGCATTTCTCCGTGCAACTACGTCCGTGTGACTGTTTATTGTTTTTTTTTCATGTTCACCGAGACCGTGGTTTCGCGGAGTAGCAAGGTAGTTTGTTCCATTTTAGTATTTTTTGCAACGAAACGATGAAAGTGGGGAAAGTAGTATAGGCTATTTTCTTATGCGGAAAAGAATGCATAGACCCACTGAATAACTGTCTTTAAGGTATTTTTTCTATGGGCCTATGCAGCCTGAAATAAATGATTCTATTCTATTCTCTTCTACTGAATAGGTTAATAAAAGTTATTTGTGTTACAAGGGGACAAAGTAAATTTTTGTTCCTCGAGGGCGCTATTTTGAATACAGAGCGAAGCGAAAGATTCTTAAGTAGAATCCTGAGCGTAGCAAGGAATTCAATATACGCCGTTCAAGGACAAAATATTTTGTCCCCGAGTAACACACACTATTTTTCATCACTACCTATGAGAAAAACAAAGAACGTTTCAAGACGCCTTGAAACTCGTATGTATAAACATTGGATTGAAAGTGTACATTTATAAAACACAATTAATTGTGAAAAATTAAAATCGAAAATCTAACCGCCCATTCAGTTCTTCACAATTATGTACATGAGCTCAACCTCTTTAACTTCTCATACTAATCAATAAAGAGTTAGTACTTATTATAATACAAACTACTTGCTAACTTATTACAAAAATGAGTTCATCACCACCTAAAACAGTCGGTTAGTAATATTTATATTTTTTTACATTCAACCTTCACGCGAATCACTTCAACCTGACTACAGACATAAGACATGGTTGTATGGCTGTGTGGACCTTTGCATGTCGTTAAGTGGGCAAGTCTACAAAAAATACTAACTTAACTACGCTAACCAATCAGAAGCCAGAACGCGGACAATCAGAGGACTCAAACTAAAACTCCTAGGGGACAAAATAGAATTTTGCCCCCGCTATACCCTAAAGCCAATTGTTGTTTTTCGAATAGGTGTGATGAAAACGTTTTTTTTTACCTTTTTAACGTCAACGATGTCTAGAACGTTGTCGCTTATTTAGCTCGTCACAATGTCAAACGTGATCTTAAATTTTTATCATATGCACGTAAGTCGCTGTTACGCCGTGTACTTGGACGACTAAATGCGTCGGTGGCGTGGTAATCACGACGCATATAGGCGTGCTTGGCGCTGAAAGGGTTAGCTGGCGTACCTGCGCCAGCTCGAGCGGGCCCTGGTTGACGGTGGTGCCGATGCAGCCCTGCACCACCATCTGCAGGATCTTGGGGTCGGCCGGCTCCTGGCTGGTCGCCGCCGCCAGCTCGTTGATCTGGGGACACACACGCATAAATCGCTGACCTATAAATAAATGGACTTCTAATCGGCGTTTAAAAAGTAGCCGCATCAAAAGTCCAACAAAAAGTACAATAAATCGACAATCGCTCGCGCTGTCAGTCTGTCGGACCGACGGCGCTGCTGTCAATATCAAATTATTATTTTGTGCAGTTAGATGTAAAATTGGAAAGCCAATAACTATAAATGGTAAACTAATAATTTGCATGTGTAACATTGGCGTCAACCTGTAATCTCATGTCGGTCCGTTTTTCTGCTGTCATTTAGTATGACACTGTGCATCCATGCAATATAATATCATTGCAAGAAGTACGATGAAAAAACTGGATATTTTAGAAGTTATACCTAGCGATACAAAGTTACAAACATGACAAAATAATGATCGTAAAAGAAAACTAAAAACACAGTTCTTCTTCTTTTAACCAGTTCTATTAATTTTGGCTACAAAAAACTCATTAGAATACCTTATTAAAGTGTAACCATACTAGAGTACAGACTGCAAAACAGCTGTTTCATACATTGACTGAATTTTGTGTTTTTTGAGATGGGAATTGTGGCATGTTGGGTTTCCTTAGATTAAGGAAAAATATTTTAGTTTGTCAGTTTGCCAAACGGTCGTACTATTTGATCAGGGTGATGTCTCGTACGGAGGCGAAACGCGCACACATCAAAGTTTCAGTGTTTAGTAGTGGTGGTTTGTAGTTGAGCCTGTGTAATATATGTTGTTTCGCGTGGAAGCGGAAGAGGGTGGGGTTTTGCATGAAATATCTATAAATACAATAACTGTTTATTGTATTAAATAATACAAACAATACGACTTAAATACATTTCTCACCTTCTTTTGAATATCTTCGATGGCCACTTCGATAGGTGTGAGTATTATTTGAGTTCGTGCCACAACCTGGAACAAAAAATCATGGCAGGCTAAAACGTATAGCAAAAAACGCACGCTAGAATTAAAACTTGGGAATTTGTCGGTTATATAATATGTATGTTAGTCTTTAAGGTATTTATCTACACATATATCATAATTGCTCTATAATGCGTTCAGAAACCGTAGGCAATGACCAGCATTATAACAACCAGTATTGTTATGAGAATTTTTCTAATTTGTTTCTATATTTGTTCAAATTCATTTTTTATTACATTATTTTAATGTGGACAGTCTATAGATATTTAATAGGTACCTAGCACTAGTAGCTAGTAGCAATGCAGGTCATAGCCCTATGGCTTCTGAACGCATCATAAAGTACTTATGATATGTGTGTAGATAAAGTAATGTATGCAACTGTACATAATTAATTAGGTCTTAAAACACTCGTGTGATCCTATTATGAAACTCGCTGACGCTCGTTTCATAAAACCACACTCGTGTTTTAAGACCCCTCATTATGCAACAGTTGCATAAAATACTATTATCTATGGGCCTATGTATCCTGACATAAACTTATTCTATTCTCTTCTATTCTATATTGTAATGGCCGTGACTACACGTCGGGACAAATCTTCGGACATTTGTTGTGAGCAATTATGGGTCGGTACAGAGTTAGCCGGTTTAAAAGAAAACAAGACTGAGCCGGTGGTAGCGGTGGAGCCGTACCTGTATGCGCGTTTTGACGTACGGGAAGTGGTGCGCGGTGGTGAGGATGGTCTTGCGCTTGCACTGCTCCGCGATGTCTCCGTGCGCGCGCCCGCCCGCCGTGAACGGCGTCGCGTACATGAAGCGCTCTGCCGCACCAATACAGAACGTTTATTCGGTATTTCCCCAGGGTTTTCACTGTTGCTTATTACCGTTCCTTCATTACTTATTGAAATACAGGTCTACAAACATGGACATCAGGCAAGAACAGAAGCCGTGCTCGGAGTTGATACTAGTTTTAGCAGAAATTGGTGCTAAACGTCAGGTATTTCATCAATTAATTAGGGAACGCTAATGAGCAACGATGAAAGCGCCGCAGAATTACCGTATTCCACATCTAATCCCATATCGTCCACTTACATTCACAACCTCGTATCTACAATTTAACTCAAAAAACTACCTTATGTTTAACGCTACACTGTTGGTTATCTAACTACACAACTCTTTTAGTATGAGGTTCACGAAGTAAGTCGAGGATATACGAGCGGGCGAGGTGGTCAAAAGTACCTGAACTCGACTATTGTCAAATGCGTTTGGGCGTGTTTAGATATTCTTGTCCACGTTTCCCGCTCCGAATTAAGTGACAATGTCCCTTACTACAAATCTTACACGTCGTACGGAGTATTAAGTGACAATGCCCCTTACTATAAATCTCAAATGTCGTACGGGGGATTGAGTGACAATGTCTGGTACTACAAATCTCAAATGTCGTACGGGGGATTGAGTGACAATGTCTGGTACTACAAATCTCAAATGTCGTACGGGGGATTGAGTGACAATGTCTGGTACTACAAATCTCAAATGTCGTACGGGGGATTGAGTGACAATGTCTGGTACTACAAATCTCAAATGTCGTACGGGGGATTTAGTGACAATGCCCCTTACTATAAATTTCAAATATCGTATGGGGGATTGCGTGACAATGTCTGGTACTACAAATCTCAAATGTCGTACGGGGGATTGAGTGACAATGTCTGGTACTACAAATCTCAAATGTCGTACGGGGGATTGAGTGACAATGTCTGGTACTACAAATCTTAAATGTCGTACGGGGGATTGAGTGACAATGTCTGGTACTACAAATCTCAAATGTCGTACGAGGTATTAAGTGACAATGCCCCTTACTACAATTCTCAAATGTCGTACGGGACATTAAGTGACAAAATCTCGTTCTACAAATCTCAAATGTCATGGATTAAAATATAGGATACTTTTAATCCCGTAAAACGCTTAATAAAGTCTAAACTTTAAAGTCATACGGGCAAAGCCACGGGTAACAGCTCGTACATAACATAAAACACATTAAAATTAAACTGAGCAAGTTACTTCGGCGACGTCGACGCTGTACTCACTGATGTTGTAGTTCCGCTCGAAGTGCGTGGTGCGCGCGCGCAGCTCGTGCGGCTCGAAGTGCGGCTCCACGTACGTGATCTGGATGTGCGCCTTGTCGGCCGGCAGCGCCGCCGCGTCCACGATGTTGCTGTCCTTTATTATCACCACGTTGTCCGCGCCGAAGCGTTGCCCGTAGAAGTTCTAAACACCATTTTTTTACCAATGATAACTGACCTAAAAAATGGCCTCATGAAGTCGAACAAAAGTACAATAAATCGACAATCGCTCGCGCTGTCAGTCTGTCGAACCGATGGTGCTGTTGTCGATACTATTATTTTGTAAAAAAACCTATTTGCAACAAAACTTAATAAATTATTATTTTATGCAGTTAGACGTAAAGTTGTAAATCCAATGACTATAAATGGTAAACTAATAATTTGCATTCGTAACATTGGCGTCAACTTTAATTCTCATGAAGGGGCCGTTTTTTTTGCTGTCATTTAGTATGACACTGTACATCCATGCATTATAATTTCATTGCCAATAATAGACAATATCCATGGACCTTTTTACTCCCAAAATTTTAAAAAAACTCGGTAAAAGAAAAATACCAAGGGCCAAGTTGTTAAGAAAATGATTCGAATGATGAGCCGCTTTGAAACCATTCCACAATACACGTCATACTGACTTCGAAACAGTTCCACAGCAGAGAATATACCAGCTGGTGTTCACGTATATAGGCGAAACCAGTTATTAACGATTTGAACCGAGCGGTTAAAAATGAATTCAAAGCCAAAGTCAAAATATAAATATGAAAATCATAAAATTTACCACCGTTAATTTCAGTTCCTTTACCGTCAGTAACGGTAAATTAACCGCATTTTCCCGACTGCCAAAACTGCGCTGCATTCGTTTTCGGTAACACTGGCACAGCGAGAGCCGACAACCTACTGCAACTTGCCAACCCGGTAGGCAAGGCCGCCGAGCGTACCTACAGTGCGGAGTGAACCTCCCCCCGTACCTCCAGCCGGCTGAAGATCTCCGGCAGCTTGGTGAGCGCGTGCTCCTTGTAGACGAACTCCTCGCCATCCAGGTCGCCAAACAGGCTGCCGTAGAACGACACGCGGAAGTAAGTCCCGAAAACCCGTTTGCCGTGCAACTGGTCGATGCGGCTGAACGCCTCGTTCAGCTTCCTGCCACCACAACAGACAGTTCTAGAGTGTGAACCCAGCTCCAAAAACGCTCCCCATACAAACGGCGATAACGTTTTCCACCCTCTTAACCTTAACCTATGGCAATGATTTTATGGTATGTTGTCATTATGTCTTAGAACTAGGTTTTCATGTTTTGATTTTTTTTTATAAGATTTTTTACACTAGTGCATAAAATGCGATTTTATGTATCCTCAATAAAGCAGGACTGCAGCATAAAGGACTTTACGAGCATGAGAAGTGAAAACAGTTTTACGTCTGTCCCTGGTTAGAAAATGACATTTTCTGCCCACGTAATGGCGATGAATGCTACTTACGGGCCACGGTAACGTGAATATAGTTACCCGTGTATGTTGGCGAGCTTCTTGTAGTCGCGGTGCTCTTCGGCGATGGGGATGAGCACCTTGTACACCTCGTTCACGGCCTCGTACATGCCCGCGGCCATCAGCTCGCTGGCCGCGTGCTCAAGTAGCGCCTGGAACAATTTCACCGGGAATAAGAATAGTACATTAATGCAATAGTAACTAGCTAGAGTATCGCATTGTGACGTCATATTGTCGGGCCTTTTTGTAGGGAGTGTTTTCGTTGAATCGTTTTTCTATACGTGATTCATGAAATAGTGATCATAGAAAAAACTTAAAACCCAGATCTTCTCGTTTTAACGAAATCTTTAAATTTCGATAGCAGATGTTTTTTTGTCAACAAGTCAATTGCCATTCCTTTGACGCAGATATAGACAATACTGCCAGCCTTCTGGTCGGCCACTATGCACAGAAACGGTAATAGTCAAAGTCAAAATATTTTATTCAGATTAGGCTTACAGGTAGCACTTATGAATGTCAAAAAATTTACCACCGGTTCGGAAAAACCTCTGATGAGAAGATACCGGCAAGAAACTCAACGAGGTGGATTAAGTATATATATACTGTTTAAAATCGTGCACACGGATCGTGGATCGTGCTCAGTGGCGTGCCATGGGAGAGGCCTATGTCCAGCAGTGGACGAACATAGGCTGATGATGATGATGATATACTGTTTTGTTTCATTTTACTAAAATTTTGACGATGACAGTTGTGCAGCTTGACTTTGCCTACTTTCTACGCCTAGGTATTAATATACTATTGTCTCCGTGATTTAATATAGGTGTAGCCACCGCTAGATCAGAACTATGGTTCGAGTCGCTCATATTTCTTGCATTGGCCTTTTTGTTTAGTTTGTGTCTTAGCTATCTGAAACTTATGCTTATTTGTGTGTGTGTGTGTGTGTGTGTGTGTGTGTGTGTGTGCGCGTGTGTGCGTGTGCCCGTGTGTGCGTGTGCCCGTGTGTTACTGTCTCTCGCTGTCTGCGTGTCTCACCTGCAGCTCGTGGTGCGTGAGGTGGTGGTGCAGCGCGTCGGCGCAGGACTCGTCGAGCGCGTTGTGCGTGACGCGCTCCAGTAGAGCCGCGCCGCGCCCGCGCGCCGACATCTGCTCGGCCACCAGCGCCGCGCCGTGCACCAGGCACATGCCGGCCTCCGTGTGGTTCGAACGCTGGCGGACCATACCGAGGCACAGAATAAATAATAGTACAGATACTTCTCTTTTTCGACCACCATTAAACGAATTCATCAATCGGGCACAAAAAGTTCGTATTACTTCATAAACATTCGCCAGGCGGCATGCGTTAAAAGGTAGGCGCCGCCCGCGCCCGCCTTCTCCCGCAATGCCCTGGCGCACCGCTAGGGTTGGGCTGTTAACTGTAATACTATCAACGCGCGACACAGAGTGAACGGGCGCGCGCGCGGCAAGCCGGCGACCTACTGCGATTAACCTATGCCAATAATAAAAAAAACTTAGCCCATACATGGCAATGGTCACTACGTATTCAGCCAGTTCAACCTTCATAGGTGCTTGGTAGCATTGTTTCAGCACCAAAAATTTAATTTTAAATTAATTTTGGCATAAATTTTTTTCTAATACAGATTTGACACGTCCGGATCCAAGATGGCGGGTGACATTTTGAAATGAAAAATCGACATAGGTGTCAAATTCATGCAATTTAGCAGTGATAAATCTAAATCTAATTTTATATTGTATGTAAATTATTTATTGAACAAAAAGAATAACATTTTATATTTGTATACAAGATGACGGATGACATTCTGGCAAAAAATCGTCATGGGTTTCAAATTCACGTAATTTAGCAGTGATAAACCTAAATCTGATATTATTCATTCGGATTCAAAATTGCGGATGTAATATCAATATAAAAAATATCATAAGTGATTGAGACATTTTCTGCTTTCCTCATGGTCGAAATGAAAAGCTGAGTGTTTAACTTAGGTAAAACACCAATTTCACACTCGAACAAAAGCATCTCGTGTGTAATAGGTGTCTTGCATCCCTAGTTGAACAATCTACTATTTCATCTCT
This sequence comes from Ditula angustiorana, assembly GCA_963691745.1. Classification (NCBI taxonomy): domain Eukaryota; kingdom Metazoa; phylum Arthropoda; class Insecta; order Lepidoptera; family Tortricidae; genus Ditula; species Ditula angustiorana. The sequence goes on from OY829473.1 coordinate 2,042,672, forward strand.
CATTTTCGAAAAGTGGGGCGTTAATTAGCTGACAAAAGCTTGCGGAAAAGTAATACCTGTGCGCACGCGTGCGGAACGTATTAAAAAAAAAACTTAGTCTGTGGCAATGGCCCACTAATCGACATGGGTATTAAATTCATGTAATTAGTAGTGTTAAACCCGAATCTGATATTATTCTTCAGATCCAAGATGGTGAAAATCACTTCAACCAAAAAATTACATAGATGTCAAATCCATGAATTTTAGTCACCATGAACCTGAATTTGACATGGGTGAAACACCAATTCCACCAAAATAACTTGAGTGAAATTGGTATCTTTCATCCCTCGTTGAACAATCTACTATTTTAATTTCTCACATTCCGGAAGTGAGACATAGCCTCTGACAAGCCAGCAGGAAGTGATACATGTGCGTACGGAAAGTTATAAACATCGAAATGAGAAAACTGTAGAACTGTGTACAACGCAGTGGCAGAGTAGCCGACCATAGTCTATTTGGTAGACTTTGTTGGATAGCCTGAATAAAACTGTCTGTGCCAATTGTCAAGTAAACAGCTCTGCGTTTTGTACGTTTTAAATTGGCGTCATATTTTTAGTTCTGCTACGCCTGTCTCGCTGCTAGTTAGAAAACTTAGAATCACTTTATTCACTTACGATAAGATTCAAAGTTGAACCAATGGCTAAATATTGAAAGCCCCTCTTCACCTGCTTCACCCCGTCGCAAAGTGGTGACGCTAGGCTAGTAACAATCCGAACAAGTAAGCAGATCTATTGTCGATGGTTATAAAGTTTGGAGCTTTACCTCCATATGTTTCTGCGCCATGTTGTTGAGCCACGTGAGCCGCAGGTCGGGGCTGTGCTGGTAGCCGCGCGCGATGCGGTGCATCAGGTCCAGGAGCATCTCAGGGTCCTCTTGGAACTCCTTCATCTTCACCGTGTCCGACAAGATCATGTGCAGGTTGAACACCAGGTCCTTCACCTGCAATACCACTCGGTCATTTTATTTTTAAGTTGTTTTAAACTTTCGCGTGAATCACACATATTTATAACGTTGACTGGACTTAAACGCGATAAAATCATTGTTAATTTACCTGTACGTTTCGGCCATATTTCAACAGCAATTAGGAAGGCAAACAAGCAAGTGGGTCACCTGATGGTAAGTGATCACCACCGCCTCTAGACACCTGCAACACCAAAGAGATTGCAGAGGCGTTGTCAACCCAGAGGGCTAAGATGGAATACCTCTTGTGCCAGTAATTACACCGGCTGTCTTGCTCTCCACGCCGGAACACAACAGTGCAAGCACTGCTGCTTAGCGGCAGGATTAGCGAGCAATTATTCATCAGAATTATTTTATCGCGTTTAAGTCTCGTTAACGTCATACATTTTATTTTTTCCTGGTTAACCCTTGACCAGGGTAAGCGGTTTCTTGAAAGTACAATCCGGGATGTGTGATGCTTTCGATAAATAAACGACTTATATATAAAAAGAATGTTACCAATCTGCTAACAACAAATATAGGTTAAGAATGGCGTGCAGGCAGAGACAACAGGATGTAACATCTTCCAGACGTTAGAAATAACGACTTTTTCACCTCAGCACCTCAAACAGACAGGTTTGGCTGTTTAAAGATACTCGTAGTGATCAAAATTCGATTTTGCTGCGAGCGTGAGACAATAGTACATTTCGATACTAGTGCGGCACGTATGTCATTACTTCACGAGTCACAAGTAATGACATACGTTCCCCACTGGCATCGAAATGTACTATTTTAATTATTAAAAAAAAGCAGAGACTGCATTAAAATAAAAACAGCACTGGCTGGGTCTACTCACAAAATTCGAAAGATTTAAACTTCATTTGTTCTGTCACTTTCACTTGTTTTAGAAATGTGAGGTTTAATTTTTAGCATTTTAAATATTTTTTATTTACATTTAAATAATATTATGTTCTCGCTTCTAAAGTGAAAAGTTGTATGTGTCATACGAGATCAAAGTTATTTGCATCTCGTGTCTTTAAATCAAATAACTTTGGTCTTGTGTGACACATCAAATCAGCGCTCGCAATAACCAACTTTGCTCTCTTGTTTCATAAATAACTATTGTCGAAATGTGCCGGGGTTTTCAACGTGCACTCTTTGTTTAACCACCAATGTGATAAATAAGTGCAAGAAAAAAGATTTATTATTTCGGTAAAGTGATATTCGATTTCATAACGTACAGTCAAGGAAATTGAAATACGTAACACCGTAGAACCTAGTCGAAGACATATACGCATGACATTTGTTTGACATAGCGTGGCGTTTAACACGTCGCGTCATTGCGATAGGGTTCTAAGGTGGTATGTGAATATATTTCCCCTACTGTACAAGAATGGTGGCAATACAATGAAAGTGAAAACGGGATGACGATATTTTTTTTAGAAAAAAAAGTGCGGTAATTAGAAGTGTAAATACTCAGTCCAAATAGAGAAAAATCTCAGTAAAATCTAGTCTTGAATTTTTTGAATTTTGGAAATGCTGTAAGGGTGGTATATTTTGTACATAGACAATGGGAAGATGCTTTTTTAAGTAATAAATGGAATGAGACATTTTAGAAAAAAAAACGTATATATTTAATAGAGGGTAGACTGGGGACTTACTCCGTCAGGACTATAGTCTCCATCAGAAGCCTGCACGTGACCGAGAGACATAATTTAAAACACATATAAATCTAAATTGTACGATAGAATAAATACACGACATTACTGTTTTAGCGAAATGGGCTAAGCCCCTTACTCATTAAGGATTACATATGTATACCTTTGTACAGTTTCACTACTGTACATTTTTCTGTTGACGCCGCGACTTATAGTCGACCAAGAAATTGCATGACCACTTTTCGACATATAACAAGAATTGTGTTATCGTAGTCGGGTTTTTGACAACTCGCTTTTAAATAATTAATAGATTCAATCGTTACTTTGCCAGGTCCATATCAACAAACTGGAACAAATTATCTTGCTACTCGTCAAAACCACGCGGTTTGGTTTCGCGGAGTAGCAAGGTAATTTGTTCCAGTTTGTTAACTCGCTTTTACTTCACTCGTTAGCTACCATCATCCTCCTAGCGCTTTACCCCGTTTTTCACTCGGGGTTCTCTTTTGGCCAATAATAATAATAATAATAAATCATTAATTTCAGACAAAAAACCATCCATATAGTGTTAGTAAATATAAAAAAAAACTATGACTATATATATTAGTATTTATCTACACATATATCATAAATGCTCTATAATGCGTTCAGAAACCGTAGGCAATGACCAGCATAATAACAACCAATATTATTATGAGATTTTTTATTATTCATTTTTTATTACATTATTTTAATGTGTACAGTCTATAGATATTTAATAGGTACCTAGCACTAGTAGCTAGTAGCAAAGCAGGTCATTGCCCTATGGCTTCTGAACCCATCATAGAGTACTTATGATATGTGTGTAGATAAAGTAATGTATGCAACTGTACATAATTAGGTCTTAAAACACTCGTGTGATCCTATTATGAAACTCGCTGACGCTCGTTTCATAAAACCACACTCGTGTTTTAAGACCCCTTATTATGCAACAGTTGCATAAAATACTATTCTGTACTAAATGGGAGCATGAAATAAAATAAAATTTGCTTTAAATTAAAATTTACATTAAATAGCTTCAACAACTTTTTTAGCCATGTGCCAAAACAATGGGCTATCCAGCTGGTTCGCAATCATGTTCAGGATGCTATTGTTGCTACCGCGCACACGGTGAAGAAGAGAGGCGGCCTTCTTACGCATTGTAGCGTGGAAACCATCTGTGCGCGCCTCCGCGAACATAGACGACGCGCTGCAGTGCCGCGGTAGCCCTAGCAGCATCCTGAACGCGTTATTATATTGTATGACCGGCACACCTGACCTGTTCGGGGAAGCTGGTCTGCTGCAGGTCGGGATCCCGCTCGGCGTACAGCAGGATGGTCTTCAGCGCGCGGCGCAGCGACTCCTCGCTGAAGGTCGTGGACGTGCCGACCAGCGATGACAGGGACATCGTCACTTGCATCTTCACGCGGCTGAAGTTCTGTCGCGACCAACAACAGTACACATTAAGTGGCACAACTCGTTCCACCTACCACCTGTTCGTGGTAGACCACGCACACAATAGTACATTTTGATGTTAGTGCGGAAAATGTCATTTTACTGGAGTCCCGAGGTGACGAGGCGACTCAGGAAGAGTGTAAATGACAGTCCCGCGCGTGTATCTAACGACGATTTTTATTACATTTGCAAAAAGATACAATGAAACAAAAATGAATCAGTAATTAAAGGCGACGATATTATTTGTCTAATAAAAATTGAGAATGCAAAAAAATTGAAAGTAAAAAGCACTAGGGCGAAACATCCAACTTTTCGCACCATATACCTACAGCTACAAAATGTACCACTTTTTGAGTAGCTGTATAACAAACTATCTAACTCGGTCTATTATTTAATATTTAAAAAAAATTCAATGTCGTCCTAGTAAGTGTAACGTTCCTATCATAAAAGTGGGGGCGGACGGAGGTACTGACGTTGCCCAGCTGGTAGTGGTGGCGCATGAGCGCGTACAGCGCGGCGGCCGCGTGCGCGCGCGTGGTGCCGCACAGCGCCGCGCAGTGCCGCAGCAGCACGCGGCAGATGCCCGACTCCTCGCCGCAGCACGACCAGCCCAGCTGCCGGGACAATGGCACCCATTAGGCGGCGCGTAGCTTCAGTCAGGTGCAGAATTAGGAAAGCTGTTAGGAGCTGTTGCAGCAATACGGTATTCCACTCATAAACAGAATGGCATAAATGTGTCAAATTGTTGTGGATAATTATTAAAATAGATTTATGTCTAAAGAAGCAGATAAAAAACAATATTTTAGAAGTAGCAGCGATACAAAGTTATATAAAAAGAAACTGTTGTTTCCCAATATTTGAATCCAGATAAAAAATTTAGAAAAAATTATAATGAGATTAATTGGCTACAAGGTATTTAGATTTAGGTCTATACAAATCACGAATGTGACGTCATCCGCGCTGTATGCAGTGCGGTGGTGCGTTATCATGACGCATGCTCGTTGTCATTTTATTACTCGCGTTTAGGTCACTGTGAGCAGGCGCCTGCACGCCGTACCTTGACGATGAGCGAGCGCACGGTGGCGAACATGTGCTGCAGCACGAGCGCGCTCTGGTTGCGCTGCATCGCGCGCAGCACCACCTGCAGCGCGGCCGCGCACACCGCCTGCCCGGACTCCAGGTTGCTGCACGACTGGGGACACATCATACAACTCTTTTGTTTTGAAAAACATCGTATGTTACGCGTGTGCCTCATTCTCTACACACTCTGCTCTAGTATCGCGCTCCCGTACCACTCGCGCGATTAATACCGTTCGCACATCATAGCACACTCGTATCGTAATGTACTATTAAGTATTTCGTTTTTAAAACGATTTCCAGCCACTAGCCAATCTTAAATCCAAGATATCGAAACTTATTTGAAAGATATCGGGTATAAATAACCCTAAAATGTAATTCTGATTCCGGAATGTGTGAGTGAGCGTGTCTCACCTGCACGATGGTCTCGAGCGCGTGCAGCAGCGTGAGCGAGACCTCGGCGGCCAGCGCGCCGGCCAGCGCGGGCGGCGGCGCGGCGGGCGCGGCCGGCGCGTCGCCCCGCGCGCCGCGCCAGTCCTTGCGCCAGCGCTCGCGCCGCCCGGGGCACACGTTGGGCCCGCCTGCGGCACGCACCGGTCAGCCACTCGCGGCCCGGCATACGACTTAGCCGACCGTTCAACACGGAAATGAGAGAAATTGTCTACGCTCGAAAGGGATACATGTATCAACTTCACAGTGCATACTGAATGCCTCCCTTTCGGAAAAATACACTTTCTCGCAGTTCCGTCTTCAATGGGCTCGCAAGCGACTCGGGAAGACGAATGGAACGCTCCGGCGCCAGCTTCTGCGCGGAGCTCGCCTTGCGGGCTCGCTTTCGAAATTCCCTTGTATGGCGGCCATCTTGGAACATTGCGAAATAGTAAAACTTTTCCCGGAAACAGAACCAGTGACCCCCAGAGCCCCTGGGTGCAAATTGTTATCCTAATCGGGCAAAAAAAAAATTCGGCCGCCATTTTGGATCCGCCATCTTGAATTTTTACAAGTCCACCAAAGGAGAATGGGCAAATTGTCCCAAGTGCTGTATACAGTTGTGCTATATCTTATTAGAAAGCTCTCAATAAGAGCTTAATTTTTTTATATGACAGCAAAACCGAGATGTTTGCAGGGAAAAAGCTTCAGCCCATTTTATACCTTACTTTGTACTAGCAGTTGTATGAAAAGTATCTGTAAAATCATTTTCGAGATATAGCCGAAAGATTTTAACCACGCATTACTGAGGCCACTAGAAGTAAAAAACGTAATGGGAGCATAGGTCTAATTTGCAGTTTTTTTTTTTTTTCATACAAAACAATGATTAATGCTGCAGACATCTGGTCTTCGAAACATAGCCTATGATGATCCTTACACCGAGTACTACACGTCCATACTACTCACTATTGTATACAAGGGTTGGGACAGCGCCCATACAAAAATGCCCATTCACCTTTCCCCTCTCCCTTTGAGTGACATTTGGTCGAGCACCGCCCACTAAGTTTTACGGTTTTCAAGATGTACACGTTTAAAGTTTGTATGGCAGACATCTTGTTTCGGCCATTTTTAAAAAAACTTCGACCAGCTCCCCCATTGGCCGGCAGTTCTCTATGATTTTAGTTTTGGAACTTGACCGTATCTTTTATGGTTTCCCGTCCACTTCATTGAATTCGGACTCGACGCATTTTATCCGTTACAATAAGGTGTCCGTACTGGCGAGTCAAAAGTTTTTGTGCTTCGGAAAGTATCCGAATTTTAATCATGCTAATGGATGGTCGGTGCCACCTAGCTGGAAAACGGTGTTGACTACTACGTCGGGGACTGGTGTATCCGAGCCTTTAGAGAGTGATGTGGTTAGTGTAGTGTGCAACCCTATATTTAACATTAAAAACAATGAAGCAAACGAGAGTAGTTGTTCGCCGCCGGAGCCTGCGCCGCTTGCACCGAGCAGCCGAGCTGTCAGGGCTTCGGTACGCAGTCGTCGTCGTGCCACCGCTTACGATTAAGGACCACTTTTTACTACTACTAAGGCATTTCTCGACTTAAAAATACGTGAGTGATCCGTTTTTATCATTATAGAGGGCTAAAATAGAATACCAGTGTCAGTAATTTCACCGGCTGTCTTGCTCTCCACGCCGGACCACCTCAGTGCAAGCACTACTGCTTAACGACTGGATTATCGAGCAAGATGGTGATAGCGATTAGCCACAAGAGAAAAAAGCAATGAAAGTATCTCACCTTTCCGTCGCATGATGAAGTCGGACCTCGCCGAGCCTTGTCCCAGGATCACGTCTTCTAGCTTTGATCTGATGTCCGTGGTTTTGCGCACATTCTGTTGCACGCATTTCAAAAGTTCCTTCCGGCCCTGTGGAGAAATGCTTTAGTACATTGTATCACAAGGGAAAAGTTTCATTAATGTCAAAAACAGAATACATATTCCCATTTTTAAACTCCCGTGACGCTTATGGCCTAATGTGCGAGTTCGCACACGAAGACATGATCTACCTGTGAACCTACACATAAACTTCACTTAAGTCAAAGAAATCTTTGTTCACACCACCTTTAGCCCTCGTACCTTGTACTCGTGAGCAGTGAAGCAAAGATGAATGACGTGGAGCAGCGCGTGCAGCCTCGCCGGCGGCAGCTCGGCGCAGCACGCGGCCAGCGCGCTGCGGGAGCAGCTCTTCAGCAGCCACACCAGACACATCAGCAGGTTGCGGTGCGTCTCGCTGTTGAACGGCGGGCGACCGCCCTGGACGACGACGATATATAAAAGAACCCTTTAGAAAAAGGTGTATCTGGGTATTTGGTTTACTTTTAATGTTATTGGAAAACTTTAAAGTGGAACTTTACAAACACTGTCTTTCACGTATGGCGGTTTACTCAAGACTGTTTTTGATAAAGGGCAGTAACTTTTGCGAATCTATTATTCAAGAGGACTTCTTGCACGCAATGTAATGGATATAGTTCACGGAATACTCTAAGAGGAGTTAGGTATGTACCATCCACTACACCACATTTCGGTGGGTTATGGGAAACCGGTGTTACATTAACAAAATGAAATCTGACGAAATATTAGAAGGCTCAGGAAGATCAACAACGATTTTCACTGAAATTTGATGCGTAATTGAATTTGTTTCCGTGGTCGCATTGTGATTTTACCCAACCAAGTGTGTATTACAAATTATCTTCTGGCAAGTTAGTCGAAAATAGTTCGAAATATATAAAATAATATATAAATAAATAAATAATAAAACCAATCGAGGAGGTATAAATGGAATTTGAGCAGAATTATCACACAGTTGTAACCTTTTATAATGTATATTTTAGAGTAAAATTAAGCACACATCTTTACATGGACAGTTACCATCAGTAATACAATAATAAACAATATCCGTTACTATAACGACTATTTCACTATTTCAAATATAGTACAGTATGTAATAAGATTACCGGAGCTATACAGCCTCCAATACGCCCCCTTAATCTATTACATGTCCCAGACATACATACAGGCAAAGTAAAACATTTAATTGTACCTACAGTTCCACTTTTGTAGTCGCCTGTACTTATCATATTTAAAATAATATTAGTACACTTTTGTGCCTGCCTGTACTACACCAAAATTCAATAGTACACACAAAAATATATATAACACGTAACAAATGAACATCGCAATAACGTATGAAAAATTAATCTAATACACAAAACAATTCAAACATAAAACAATACAACATCACTAATAAACGTACTCAGCTAATCCGCCCCCTTAAAAGAGTAATTTTTCAATGAAAATTGTCCTAAAAACTCTTTAAGTTTTGGGCCATGTACCGACTTAGTTAAGATGTCCGCTATCATTTTATCGGTTGGCATGTATCTGATCTCAACTTTGTTACTCAGAACACATTCCCGTATAAAATGATACTTTATGTCAATATGTTTCGTTCTGTTATGCATCATTTTGTTAGTTGCAATTTTATGCGCAGACTGGTTGTCGTTGTAGATGACGACGGCTTTACTATCTACAGTGGTAAGACTGTTCAGTAAACTACGTAAGTAGAGCGCTTCCTTTGAAGCTTGACTAAGACCTACGTACTCTGCCTCTGTCGAAGATAAGGATACGGTTGCCTGCTTCCTACTTTCCCACGTCACGACATTTTGCCCCAATTTGAAAATTAACCCGGTGAATGATTTCCTATCAAGTGCCCCACCCCAATCTGCATCTACGTAGCCACGTAAGTCTAAATCGCCTGATTTCTTAAAGGTAAGGCAAAGATTAGACGTACCCTTCAAATACCTCAGGACTCGCTTTGCGCATTTAAAGTGTGTTTCATCATAACAGGAGTTAAATTGTGAAAGTGCACTTACAGCATGCGCGATGTCCGGTCGCGTATTACAGGCTAGGTAGTTTAAACAACCTATCAAACTTTGATACGGCAGATCACAGTGTGAATCAGTTGACTTTTCCAACTTGATTCCCACTTCCATTGGAGTAGTCACCGGCTTAGCATCTGTCATGTTAAAGTCATTTAATACATTCAAAATGAACTGCTCCTGATCTAGATAAATTACATCTTTATCTCTCCTCAGTCTCATTCCTAAAACATGTCTAGCCGCGCCTAGGTCTTTCACTTTGAACTTGTCAAGCAAACCAGTTTTTAATTTTTGCTTTTCGCGTTCACAATTTCCAAATATAAATATGTCATCTACATAAACTACAACAATCAGTTTATCTTTATTCTTAAGCTGCTTCTGGTACAAGCACGGTTCAATTTTCGATTGTACAAATCCTAAAGCTAACATCTCTTTGTCCAATTCGTTGAACCAAGCATTAGAAGCTTGTTTCAACCCGTACAAAGACCGTTGAAGCTTACATACCTTGGTTTCTTGACCTTTGGCTACTGCGCCTTTTGGTTGGAGCATGTAAATGTCTTCTTTTATCCTACCATACAGGAAGGCAGTAGTGACATCCCATTGGTCAATAAACCAACCGTATTCAACCGCTAACGAAAACAACAATCTTAAAGTAGAGCTTCTAACTACAGGAGAATAAGTTTCACTATAGTCTATACCACGTACCTGCGTAAACCCCTTAGCTACCAATCTAGCTTTGTACTTGGTTACCTTGCCATCACTATCTTTCTTGATTTTAAACACCCATTTGCACTGTATTGGCTTCTTATCTACCGGAAGGTCAACCAACTTCCAGGTCTGATTCTCTTTCAGTGAATTAAGCTCGTCGTCCATAGCTTTCTGCCATAAATCACTGTCAGGCCTCGCTAACGCTTCCTCTACAGTCAATGGATCATCATTAATCACGCTTTCCGTAGCGTACATGACGTTGCAGCCATAGCGATCAACTGGTTTACGCTCTCTTAGAGGATACCGTCTTTGAATCGGTTCAGGTAACGCTTCCTCTTCAGGAACTTCCTCTTCAGGTACTATCTCCTCAGGTACTCTCTCTTCAGATACTGTCTCTTCAGATACTGTTTCATAGTTCACAGCATCACTAAAAGAACTATCTTGCACCTCCGAAGATCCTTCATCACTGTTTCGTTCGCTACGTACACTGGACTGAACTCTCGAATCTGTGTCGAGGCTTAAACGAACGACTGAATTGTCAACTTTTTCATTTTGAAGAAAAACATTTTCTAAAAATTTGACATCTCTCGCTGTTGTCACTTGCCTTGTCTTAGGATTCATCAAACGATAGCCTTTTTGATTATCAGGATATCCAATAAATATCATGGGTTCAGTTTTCATGTCCAGTTTGCGTCGCTTTTGTTTTGGTTTCAATCTGAAAGCCAAACAACCAAAGATTTTCAGATGACTCACATCTACATCTTTACCAGTCCAAAGCTTTTCTGGTACAACATTGCTCAAAGCTTTTGTAGGACTTCTGTTCTTTAAGTATACAACGGTATTAACCGCTTCCGCCCAATACTTTTTACTCAATTTTGCTTCCGATAATAATGTTCTCGCCTTTTCAATAATGGTCCGGTTCGCCCTTTCCGCAACAGAATTTTGCTCCGGTGTATAGGGCACAGTCGTCTGATGTTTTATTCCTGCAGACTTCAAAAACTTGTTAAATTGACCATTACAGTATTCTGTACCATTGTCAGATCTCAGGCATTTTATTGATTTACTCGTCTCATTCTCAACTTCCGCCTTATATTCACGGAACTTATCGAAAGTTTGACTTTTATTTCTCAAAAAATAAACATGAGTCTTCCGAGTGTAATCATCAATAAATAATAGAACATACCTCGAACCTCCAAATGACGGTTCTTCCATCGGGCCGCAAAGATCAGTGTGAACGAGCTGTAAAATTTCGTTCGCTCTCGTACCTTTATTTTTAAAGGGACTCTTGCACGTCTTTCCCTCTATACACGGAATACATGGTTCGAACAAATCGCAACTTTTAAATTCCATTCCCGTGACAAGACTTTTCAATTTTTCCATATAATTTCTATTTAAATGAGCCAAACGTTTATGCCAAATATTCGAAATATTTTCATTTTGTTTTGACAATGTCAAATTGACTACGTTGTTTTTCTTTTCTTTCAACTCGTAAATTCCGTCAACTTCATGACAACTTGCAATAGGTCGATTCTTATTTTGAATCGTGCAACCTCCTTTGTCAAAATTAATGCAAAAATTCTTCTTGGTCAAATCGCTCACCGAAATTAAATTCATGGATAAATCAGGAACATGTAAAACGTTACTCAAAAATAGTTTTTCGTTTTCGCCGACTTGAGGTTCAGCGTTCCCTCGTCCTTGCACTCGTAGCTTTTCACCATTCGCTACTGAAATGTTCATGTTGCCGTTCTCTGGTTTGTAGGACAACAACCTGCTCCTATCATGGGTCATGTGATTTGAGCATCCACTGTCTAAATACCACTTGTCTTTATTAATCGCCTCCTTAGCATTCAGGCAGACATTCGCGGTTTTGCTCCGCTCTCCGCATTCAGACGCTTTGTGTCCTTTCTGGTGGCACTTGTAGCACTTGTAGACAAACTTCTGCTTGCGATCGTTAGTTTTAGAGTTAGATCTGGCATTGTTCTGTGCTTTTCTTGTAAATAGGGCTTGTTCGTGGTTTGTGTTTACCTTGCTCTGTCTACTTCCTTCTTGCAGTAATTTGGTCTTTATTTCCTCCAACGTGATTTCTGTGCCACTGTTATCTACAGCCATGATTAAAGGGCCGTACTCAGGGGTCAGTCCACCGAGCAAAATCGATATGATCCAGTCATTTGAGATTGACGCATCAATATCGGCCAGCTGCTGTGCTAGGAATGTAACTCTCGAGATGTAGCTTTCAATAGAATCAAAGTTTTCTAATTTACTATTAAAAAGCTCTCGTTGAATAGAAATTCGTCGTCCCCAACCTTTGTCTTCGTAAGCGTTCTGCAAACTATCCCAGACTTCTTTGGCAGATTTTGCATTGTAGACATGAGTAAAGCACTCCGGTTCCAACAACAAACAAATCGTTGTTCGTGCTTTTCTATCAGCGTCAACATCCTGCACATCCTTCTTAGAAATTACATCCCACCAGTTTTTATTTTCCAAGTAATTCCTCACCAAGAATTTCCAATTAGGGTAATCAGACGAACCTCTCAATTTTCTTATACCGCTTATGCCGGTCGAACTATTCTCGTCGGACATAATGTTACGAAGAAAATTTTCGCAAGTTTGACAACCACTTTTCACTTTCTACTCTAATACTTTTCTAAGGTTATTCTTCTGACTTTGGACTCCTGGGCCCATAACCAAATGGAATTTGAGCAGAATTATCACACAGTTGTAACCTTTTATAATGTATATTTTAGAGTAAAATTAAGCACACATCTTTACATGGACAGTTACCATCAGTAATACAATAATAAACAATATCCGTTACTATAACGACTATTTCACTATTTCAAATATAGTACAGTATGTAATAAGATTACCGGAGCTATACAGCCTCCAATAGGTATCGATAAGGGACTGAAGACATGGGAAGTGTCAAAAGAGGTTATGTACATGAATGATACCACCGACCTGTTTGTTATCTGGATCGTTTGCTGAAGTATTGTAAAGGTTGCTGAACTGTCCCATGTCACCGTCGAACTGCAATGCATCTAGAACCAAGTCGTTATCACGTTGAGTCACCAAAAATACAACACTGAGCGTCAGAATCTTTGACGTTCAGAGTATTCTGCTGGTTATAAAGTTTGTTATTTACAAACGGCTCTTTTATTCTCGTCTATTTTGTTCCTTAAAACTACAAAATTCACTCGTCAGTTTCTACGTTCCGGCGTTTGAAGTGATCACGCCGGAGCGGAACTTACCACCACGCGGCGCCGAGCGGCTGAGAGCCGGCGCGTTGTCTAGCACAATGCCTAGTAGTGGCATGTAGAGCTGCGCCACGCGCGCGCGCAGCGCCGGCGCCGCCAGCCGCGCGTCCGCGTCGTGCGCGCACAGCAGCGCCAGCAGCGCGTTCACCGCCGCGCACTGCAGCACCGGGCTCCTGCGGACGAGGCGCGGTCACAGGCTGGCGTTCCCGGCAGTCGGAATGCTGATTACACACGGAGGCAGATGATAGATGATAGTCGATACTGATAATTGATAAACTGTAGATTTTACTGAACTGATGATTTATTGAAAAACTGATACAAGAATGTCACTCTGTAGTGGTCGAGCGTACACTAACTTAATATATTAAAATTAACACAACATAGCGTAAAATGCTGATGGGAGGAATTTGATTATGTGCGATTTGTACCTACAGACCGTACAGATACAGTTGGCGTTCCAATATAGACCAGACAACTAGTAAGAACTGAAAGCGGCACTGTCCTGCTCACCGCACCGTATTGCCTTCACGTTAATAAGAGTCCAGCCAGAACAGTTGACCAAAAAAGGTGGTAGGGAAGCGTACTGTTCCGAAAAATAGACCGGTCGGCTGTCACCTGTTTTGCCCTGATCGCCGTCTGGACTGTAATGTTCGGTCTCGGCGTGCGCATTCAAATTGCATTAATAGCTGTCCGCTCTACTGCCCTGTCCTGCCTCCGTTCGCGACCAGCATCGGGTGCAACAGGACGAGATACCGACTGCAGGTCGAGCGCGGCGGTGAGGTCGTGCAGCAGCAGGCCGGCCAGGTAGTGGCGCGAGCGGTGCTCGTGGCTGAGCGCGTGCGGCGGCGGCGCCGACGAGTGGCTGGCGTGGCTGGCGTGGCTGGCCAGCGACGGCGCCGGCGACGCCGCGCCCGAGCGCGGCCCGCCGCCCGGCAGGTTCAGCGACACGTAGTGCTCGTGCGAGCAGATGATGCGCAGGAACGCCAGCTGGGGCGGGGTGACCGGTAGAGATGAAACGATATCAAATATTCTATGAAAACATGTAACAATTTATAACGTCATCTTATCTTATGAAGGCGGGAGCCCTGGCTAGTTCTGGATTCGCATCGCGCGGCTAGATCGCTACCTTAAGGGCATTCGTCTCGTTGTTCTTTTACATGTTACAGCCCCTGTACCTTGTGATGCACGCGCGACACGGCGTCAGCGTCAGTCAGCGAGGCGACTTTGCCGTTTATCTGCTTATGTCAACTCAATGTAAATCCTGTCACAGCGCTATCCTATAGTACGTGTTACAGCCACTATACCTTATACTGTTCAAGCAAAACGGCGTCGGACTACGAGACCTTTTGCCATTTATCTGCTTATAGCAGCTCGGTATAAACCCTATGTCACAACGCTATCCTATAGTACGTGATACAGTCACTGTACCTTATACTTTACGAAGCATATGGCGTTGGATTATTTGGAAATTTTGCCATTTATATGCTCATAGCAGCTCGGTATAAATCCTATGTCACACCACTATCCTATAGACCGTGTTACAGCCACTGTACCTCATACTGCACGAGCGGCACGACACCGGGCAGCGAAACAAGTTTGCCGTTCATCTGCTCACGCCAGCTCGGTATAAACCCTTCATCACAACGCTATCCTATAATAAATGTTACGGCCACTGTACCTTATACTGTACGAGCGGCACGGCGTCGGGCAGCGAAGCGATCTTGGCGCTCATCTGCTTGTGGTAGCTGCGGACGAGGTTGAACACGTAGCCGCGGTCGGCGATGCTCAGCAGGTCGAACAGGAAGAACGCCAGGCTGTTGTTCAGGCTCTGGGTGAGCCGGCTGTTCTTGCCGTATCTAGAAAATAAAAAAAATGCTTTTTTGCATGATCTAACATAACCGTGCAATATAATACCCATCCCCTAAAGGTATGGGCACGCTGAACCCTCATTGCATTTTTAAGGTTCCGTATCTCAAAAAAGGACCCTTATACATTCACCATGTCCGTCCGTCCATCCGCAGTGGCTCCTTCCTGCCAGTTAAATGGTTGTTTTTGGATACGTAAAAACAATTACTCTAGTAGTATATAATAACGAAATTAAAAGGATAACTAGCATAGCTAAGTAAGCTTTACAAGTTTAAGAGGTATCTGATAACTACGGGATCCCACACTGCGCAAATCTGCACAATCCGCAATCTACTGCAACTTGTATACGAGAAATCTAACCATTTAAATGTTTTTTTTTTTATATATAAAACAGGAAGGCAAACAGGCAAGTGGGTCACCTGATGGTAAGTGATCACAACCGCCTTTAGACTCCCGCAACACTAAGGAGATTAGAGATGCGTTGCTAACCTAGAGGGCCCTAGGTAGAGGGTTCGAGTAGAGGGCGTTGCTTTACTGGGACTTGGCCAGTTTTTAGAGAGCCCCCCCTCCCCCTTGCCGCTGGCAGTCTGCACGCACCTGGAGATGATCTCAGTAGTAACGTTGTTGACGAGAGTGGTGAGGTCGTCGGTGAACTGGTCGGGGAAGCGCGCCTTGCGCGGCGCCTCGGCCGCGCCGCTCCAGTACAGGTACTCGCACATCGACTTTATCATCAGCTCGAACAGCGCCCTGCGGAGACCAACCTCTTCACGATAACCAACACACGGGAACCAATAAAAAAAAATTACTTCTAGTAACTAACTCAAATATGGAAATTCTACAGCGCTTCCAAAACAAGATTAAAATCGTCACTAACGCTCCCTGCTTCACCAGGATGACTGAACTGCATGACTATCTCAGAATGAACACAATCAAAGAAGAAACAGAGCAACGGACAACCACCTATAAAAACCAGATCTACACACACATCAATAGCCTGGCAACAGTCCTCGGTGAACCATTACAAAGAAGGAGACTCAAACGCCACCATAAATGGGACCTGACCACATGAACATGTGGTAATCGAAAAGGGAAGATTCTTCACTGGAAGAACAGCCCTCCCAAGTCATGCTTCGTCATTCAAAAGATCAGCTTATGGCTTGTGAAGCCGATCGCATGATTATATATATACATATATTTTTTTTAAATAGTTTTTTTGAGTGTCCCACTGCTGGGCAAAGATCTCTCCTCTTGACTTCCACATCGCCCTGTCCTGGGCTATATTTGAAGGATTGGCCGGATATGATTATATATTAAAAGAGAAAAAAGTTGTAGTAACTGAACGCGGCCTCTTGTACATAAGCATTGTACAGTCAAGGTATTAAATTTCCAACCCACCTAAGGTTCAATAGCATATAGCAAACTGTCGCCATAAGAGCTATAGAGCAAGACGTTAGTTTGACAAATCGACCTTAATGCATTGCGAATGTCAGACGACATTTCAACGAAATGGGTAGGGAATTAAATTCCTTGACTGTACATTACAGTACTGAACAAAGTCTTGAATTAATAAATTTCATGGACTATTCATTTATACCACGTATTACCACGGGGGTTCCACTGCGCACTGTAGGTACGTTCGACCGCCTTGACTATGGCATAGGCAAATCGCAGTAGGCTGTCAGTTTGCCGCGTGCTCGCTCGCTCGCCCCCGCCGTGTCAGTGTAATTGGAAACGAATGCTGCGCAACCCTAGCGTGTCGCCGGGAGCAGCGGGGTGAGGTAGGAGCGGTTCCTTTTGACTCGCCTGGCGCATGGTGTGTGAAGTAATACGAACTTTTTTTGCGTGTGAATAAAGTTGGAATTCGTTTAATCGCGGTCGTAAAAGAGAAGTCTCTGTACGTTATTTATTCTGTGCTATTACCAATTGAGATCTAGTGCATGCAAGTGTGTGTTAAAACAGAGACGAATTGAGAACCTTCTCCTTTTTTTGACGTCGGCTAAAAATGTGATGCCGTGAAAACGAAACATTGAAATTCGCAAACTCCGGCAGTAGCTCTGTGGCGGAACTGGTTGACGCACGGCGCGCAATGCTGAAATTGCAGGTTCGAGCCAGTGCCCAAGGTATTTTCTTTGTAATGTCATTACATGCAACAAAATACGAGTTTAGAAAAACTTAAATAATATATTTATATTCCTTCAAGTAGCGAACGGTCGTATTATTAGATCCGGATGATGCCTCGTATAGAGGTGAAACGCGCGTAGAGTGTGTGTGATATATATTGTATCGTGTGGAAGTGGAGGAGAGTGGAGAATTATAAATATGTCGCACAAACGCAGCTGTCTTGCACGTGCACGGCACTGGTTTCGCGGAATAGCAAGGTGATTTGTTCCAGTTTGTTCTACAGCTAATTGCAAAGACTAGTCACCAGGAGTTGTGCATGGCGAGGTCCCTGGTGGCGCCGCTGGCTACCACCCACTGCAGCGCCAGCTCCTCGTGCAGGATCTTGCACGAACCGTCGCTCAGAACTGGAAACCAATTCTGGATGTGAGATGACATTTAGGACCAGCGCCTATTCTCGGTTTATGCGAGATGCATCTCGCACGAAAACAACTGTCAATTCCCTTGGAAATCTGTCACTTTCTGACGGATCTCGCACGAACCGAAAATTGGGGTCCTGTTCTATGACATCCGTAGGATCAACTTCAGTAACTCTTGTTTTTTATACAACAGGAAGGCAAAAGAGCAAGTGGGTCACCTGATGGTAAGTGATCACCACCGCCCATAAACACCTGCAACACCAAGGAGATTGCAGAGGCGTTGCCAACCCAGAGGGCTAAGATGGAATACCTCTTGTGCCAGTAATTGCACCGGCTGTCTTGCTCTCCACGCCGGAACACAACAGCGCAAGCACTGTTGCTTAGCGACCGGACTAGCGAGCAAGATGGAGGGAGCGATTCGGACGGACCTTGCACAATGTCCTACCACTCGCTAAATTGTGTGCACCGGAGAGTTAAATTCGAATAAAAAAATGGTTTTGCATTGAATGGCGTTGTGCAGTCCAGGATGTAATCGTACACGCCCTGGTTGCGTTACCTGCACGTTACCTGTGGGCGGCAGCGGCAGGCCGATGTCGCGGTCGGCGAGCGAGGGCCGCGGGATGCTGCACTGGTACTGGATGTACGTCGTGATGAGGCTGCTGCGTCCGTGCGCGTCGCACGTCACGCCCTCGTTCATGTTCTGGTGGGAGATCAGGGTCAGTACCAGATAAATCCCCCTCTTATTCATAAAAAATTAACAACCTTTTTTGAGTAACAAATGTTTTGTTCCTTTTATTCCAGAGCGAACGTCATAATGACAGACAGAGACATTAACTATCATAATTTTACGGAGCGTTTATGAATAATAGGGTCAGGAGTTAGTTTTTTTTTAATTGGAAGGCAAGCAAGCAAATGAGTCACTTGATGGTAAGCGATCACCACCGTCTATAGACACCCGCAACAATAGAGAGAGCGCAGATGCGTCGCCAACACAGAGGGCTAAAATGGAATATCTCTCGTGCCAGTAATCACACCGGCCGTCTCGCTCTCCACGCCGGAACACAACAGCGCCAGAACTGCTGTTCAGCGGCAGGATCAGCGAGCAAGACGGCGGGAGCGATCCGGACGGGCCCCGCACAAGGTCCTACCGCCCGTAGAAATCTAGTGGCGGAAACAGAATGCTGCGAAAAAGTAGGTCGTGCGCAGGAATGCGGGCAGCGGGCGGCGCTCACGGCGATGTCGGTGAAGACGTGCGCGAGGCAGGTGAACACGTCCTGCGCGATGTTGAGCGGCGCGGCGGCCAGCGCGGGCGGCGCGGCCAGCAGGCGCAGCAGCTTGTCCAGCGCGCACGGCAGGTAGCGCGCCAGCGCCTCCACGCTCGCCCGAGGCAGCTCCGTTATGCTGCGACACAAACACGATTCTACCGTGAGAGGCGTCCGGTATTCTGATGGCTATCTTCGTTTTGAAATGAGAAGAGGCCGAGGGACACCTAGACGCGCTCTGTTCGAGTCGTATCATGAAGTCAGGTCCTCGGCGGAGGAAGGAGAGAAATGACGGTCGCTCCACCGATAAGAGCTGAGCGCTTAATT
Organism: Ditula angustiorana; assembly: GCA_963691745.1. NCBI lineage: Eukaryota > Metazoa > Arthropoda > Insecta > Lepidoptera > Tortricidae > Ditula > Ditula angustiorana. Next base: position 2,062,174 of record OY829473.1, read on the forward strand.
TTGTAAATAAAAAATAAAAATCATGATTTTTATTTACAAAATTGAAAGAATTCGTAGAAAGAAGAAAAACTGTATTTTAATTATTTTCTACGATCATTATTTTTCGACATTTGGGAACGGACGGGCAAAGATCACAACGACGCTTTACCGCGCTGCATAAGAAAAGATACAGAAATAATTGTTATCGAATTCTTCGATTTATCTGTAACTATGATGAAAAATTGGAATGTGAGCAAATAACACAACATCTGTTTTTTTCCTCACAAGTGTGTTGTAAAACGTCGTATATATAGAACGCGTGTTTATGATCAAGATCATTACACACTCGGCTCCGTTATGGCGCTCGCGTCCCGCTCGCGCGAATAATACCGCATCGAGTATGATAACCAACATACATAGCACACTCGTATTACAATGTACTATTACTAGTGTAATAATGTACTATTCTTGCAGTAGAGATAACATATTTAGCATTACCTGGCACGTAACTCGGCCTCCATATTGGCCAATCCGATCCTGGTCGGTATGTTCCCTTCTTGCACTGCCTCGCACGCCAGCGCGAACCTTTCGATGTAGCCGTCCTGTACACACACACATAGATCTATTAAACACAGACACACACTTGAACATTTTAAATTATTGGAAAAAAATACACCTCGTCAGAATTTTTATCGGAATCTTGTCATCAGAAGTTTTTTCGAATATGGTGGTAAATTTTCTGACAGTCACAAGTGCGTCCTGGGCCCAATTTCATAAACGCAAAAGGCGACAGGTGACAGCGACAATTCGGTACACATTGCTTGCTCACTATGATGTCAAGTCTGTACAGTTATTTGTCGACACCGATTGTCACCGAATTGTCACTGTCACATGTCACCGGTCGCATTTATGAAATTGGTCCCTGTAGCCTTTCCTGAATGAAGATATTTTGCCGTTGACTTTAAATTGTTCCAAACGAAGGCGTCTTCTTTACTACGTAATCATAGCACAATTTCAATATATTCACAGCAAACGATCAATATCATATGGAACACATAGAAGCACGTATTTAGATATCTGTCTCACATTTTACGGGTGGTAGGACCTTGTGCAAGGTCCGTCCGGTTCGCTACCACCATCTTGCCGCTGCCGCTAAGCAGCAGTACTTGGACTGTTCTGTTCCGGCGTGGAGAGCAAAACGGCCGGTGCAATTACTGGCACAAGAGCTATTCCATCTTCGCCCTCTGGGTTGGACGCATTTGTCATATCCTTGGTTTTGCGGGTGTCCATGAGCAGTGGTAATGACTTACCATCAGGTGACCCACTAGCTTGTTCGCCTTCTGATATTGTATTTAAATAAAACATACATAAAGTCACGCCTGTTTCCGAGACAATATCTTCATTTTTTTGGAGTTCATGCGATTTGCGTTTTTGCCACAGACGCGTAAAGTTTGGGAGTAGTTTGGGTGGAGTATAAACTAACCAGAGGGTGCACGGTAGTGTGGGCGTCGAGTGCGATGCTGAATATCGGCTTGTGGTTGTCGATCCACCGGGTGCCGGGGAGCAGCACGTCGGGGAATATGTACGAGTAGTTGGGCGGCGGCTCCTCCTGCATCACCGGCAGGTTGAACTCGCCGCACGTCAGCTTGCCGTTGCGGCACAGGGGCAGCCACTGGAACAACAGACGACTGGTGAAACGGCGGACATCTTTAAACCAGTGGAGCGCCCTATGATCACAGGTGTGATCATAATATCTTCTATCAACATTCGCGAATGCGAATGCGAATATTCAGTTGTTGTTCAAACTTGGCGCTAATTGTCTATGGCTTGGTGGCAGTCTCGTTCGAACGAGATGCGTTCCGTTTGTATTTATAGGTTCTAATGAAAATTTGATTGTTAAGCTTCATTGTCCAAAGTAAAGTACAGTAAATAAATAATACCAAATAATAAAGTCAAACTGACAATGTGATGACGAAGTTAAGTTACTTTTTCTTGCATTAAAAAACATAAGATATGAATGGATTTTGATTTTATTAACCTACTATTCAAATTGTTTTTTTTTCTGATATTCATATCCGCAAAATATTCGCAAAAATTTTACGATTGCGAATATGCAAAATATAAGCGAATTACCGCGAATATTCGTTACATCACTAGTTTCTAACACTACCTAATATAAAATCGAAAGTAAATTTCGATAACAAAATTTAACAACAAATGGCGTCATCTCTCGTCAGCTAACGGGTATTCACAAATGACCAACTTGAATGAGATAACTTGATTAAGTTTCTCATAGATGACACCGCGGGTAGTATACCCTAAAAAATCAATAATGTAATGACCGTAAAAACGAAACAAATTGAAAAATTCCCAGGGTATGGTAGCGGTAATGTGGCGAAACTGATAAACGCAAGGCACGGAATGCTGATGTTGCAGGTTTGAGTCCTGCCTTTACCCTAATTTTTCTTTCTCAGAGAGTGGTGTCACCCCCCCCCCAAGCTCACCGAGTACCCGACGACAGTCTCGACGTTCTTCTCCTGCTCGGGCGCGACCGGCTTGCGTTGGCACGAGATGTGCAGGAACGTGAACAGCAGGTGGTGCTGGTCGCCCAGGTCCGCCGGCAGCTTGACCTTGATCTCGTCGTACAGGGACGGGTTCCTGGGCAGTGACAGTTGTCAGACAAATAGACGGAAGGACATGCCTAGCAAGATATTTCCAAGGCTTAAGAGGAGTGTGAACCCAGCCCCAAAAAGCGCTCCCCATACAAACGGCGATAACGTTTTCCACCCTCTAAACCCTATGACAATGATTTTTAGTATGTTGTTATTATGCTTTAGAACTAGGTTTGTATGTTTTGATGTTTTCAATATTCTTCATAGATTTGACAATATTTGCATTTTAGGAGTTTCATACAAAACACAAAAGCGTCAATATTTTTGAAACTATTAAGAATATTAAAAAAATCAAAACATACGAACCTAGTTCTAGGGCATAATGACAACATCGAAAAAACTCATGGCTATAACTTAAGATTTAGATGGTGGAAAACGTTATCGCCGTTTGTATGAAGAGCGCTGGGTTCACACTCCTCTTAAGATTGTGAGGCATGCAGCGTGCTGTCAGTCTATTCTTCTGTTTAACAGGTTGCCTATTGCGCTGAAAACGATAGTCAACAGTAATATTTTCAAGGCAAGATTCAAGGCGTTTTTGATTGATGCGGAAAGTGTGTCATTTTAGACAAGTCTCGAGGTGTCTTGGCCCAGCAACAGGCAAGGGAGACGACTCGGGAAGAATGAAAATCACAGCTCCACGCGTGTTTTAAACGACGTTTCTTAAAACATTTTCCAGATTTTTATACAAAAAAGTTTATTTTTATACAACAGCAAGGCAAACGGGCTAGTGGGCCACCGGATGGTAAATGATCACCATTGCCCATAGAAACCCGCAGCGCCAAGGAAAGTGCTGATGCGGTGCCAATCCAGAGGGCTAAGATGGAATACCTCTTGTGCCAGAAATTTAACCCGCTGTCTTGATCTTCATGCCGGAACACAACAGTGCAAGCACTGCTGCTTAGCGGCTGGATTAGCGGGCAAGATGGTGGTAGCGATCTGGACCGACCTTGCACAAGGCCCCACCACCCGCAAAAAAAGTAGAAAAGTAAAAAGCGCTTGTGCGACAAATACAACTTTCTACAAGATATTACCGCTTATAGCTACATAAAAAAAAGTAAAAGGCACTAGTGCGAAAAATCCAATTTTCCTTATGATAACAACACGGCTAGAAAAAGGACCATATTTGAAGCAACTGTATTAAAAAGCAACGTTTAATACAAGTATTTCTGTCAGGTCACCAATGTCATGAACGGTTCGGTAGTTACTTGTTGTGGTAGAGCACGGTGGAGTAGGCGTCGCGCGTGAACTCGGCGCACGCGCTGCGCCCGAAGATGGCCGGCAGCGCGTGCGCCTGCGACTCGCCGCACATCAGCTGCACGCGCACCTGCGAGCAGACCAGTACTCATCAACATCATCATCGCCTCAGCCCACAGCAGTCCACTGTTATGCCTTGTTTAAAAAAAAATAGGAATGTGATAAACAATCTTGGTAAGTCTTTTTTACCTGACTGCCGCAAGAAGGGAGGGTTATGTATTTTGCAAAAGTGCTATAATAAAACATATAAAAAGCCTTTTTTAAGTCAATTATACTGACACAACAGGATTTATTTGTAATATCTCTGTTAGCAACTCTTAATTATTTAAAAAAAGTTGTATAATTTTTCATTTTAAAAAAAACGAAGTACAGGGTTCCCCTAAGGCCCGCCGCATCCCTTCCCGCCTGCCCGTATAGGTCTTCACGCCATTCGGCGTTTCTATATTGACTGACACGGCACGGCTCCAGACCGACATCAGAGGGTGCATCATTCTATTGTACTGCACGCCTCACTGTCCCGGCGAGGGCATATCGTCGGCGGCAAGTCTCCCACTGGTGTCGGGTATCTTTTGTTCGCGCTACGTTTGTCGAGACGCGGTCTCTACTGCAGGAGAGCGAGTCTCTAATAGCTCGACGCTGGGGCAGCGCCTTGTCTAGCTCTAGCGCACTACGCCGAGTGAGCGGACACAGGTCGCTGGCCCAGCGTTGAACTCGTCGCTGTTACTCACTTATCACTATTCTGAGCACGCTTGCACCAGCGGCGTGACGTCTAACTTGTGAAGATCTAAGCAGGGGCACTCACGGTGATGTTCCTGGCCGAGCCGGCGCGGCTGGTGTAGGCGGTGAGATTAATCTCCCTGATGGCCAGGAACAGCAGGCTGCGGTACTGCAGGTGCGGCGTCGGCGGTGGGTGCAGCGGGAACGGGAGCACCTCCTTGCACGGCCGCACGTTCTCGTCTAACCAACGACACGAAACCAAAATGTTTTGTCAAGTGAGCCAAGCCAACATTGATACATTCATCACAAAATTATGACTGCGATTTGACCTAACGCCAAAGACTATCCGCATCATGAGTTCTACGCCAATGACCTATATACAGAGTTAGTGGTAAGTCGACCTATTCCTGTCAAGCGATCGCTTGTTATGGCGCTCTTTAAGGAACATCAATATCAAACAGTGGATGCATTTGTTGATGAAGATGATACCGAACTAAAATGGGTAACAGCGTCTCACCCCCGTAAGGATGCAGCTTGGCTAGCTCGGGCGTGAGTCCGTTCTTGATCTCCTCTGGGCAGGGCGCCACCTCGATCTTGAGCGTGCCAGGGATGCACTTGAGCTTCTTGGGCGCGGAGCTCGGCCGCTTGATCTCCGCCAGGAACTTGTACAGGTCCTCGTCACGGAGCTTATCGGTTTCCTGTGGGACAAACATTGAGGGTAGACATCAAAATTCAAGCTTATTTAGCTTCCATAACATTGAGTCTTAATATGACTACAGCGCTCTAAGGAGACTAATGTTTAGTATGAGGTACACATGCCGCGCACATAAGGCACAGATAAGCCTACCTGCTTTAACAAGCTAGTGACGATGACGACAGGTTTGAGCGCGTCTAGCTACGGCAGTACGGTGCTCTAAGTCGCCCTAACTTTAGTATAAAAATAAGGTACATAAGCCGCGCACATAAGGAACAGAGGAGCCCACCTGCTTAAAGAAGCTAGTGACAGTGATGACGACAGGTTTGAGCGCGTCCAGTTACAGCGGTACAGCGCTCTAAGGTCATCTAACTTTAGTATAAGAATAAGGTACACATGCCGCGCCGATAAGGGACAGATAAGCCTACCTGCTTAAACAAGCTAGTGACGATGAAGACAGGTTTGAGCGCGTCCAGCTGCGGCAGTACGGTGCTCTAAGGCGACCTAATTTTAGTACAAAAATAAGGTACACAAGCCGTGCACACAAGGGACAGAGGAGCCCACCTGCTTAAAGAAGCTAGTGACGGTGATGGCGACGGGTTTGAGCGCGTCCAGCTGCGGCGCGAGCTCGTCGGCGGGCGGCGCGCGGCGCTCGACGGAGCCCTTGCGCGTCAGCGAGCCGCCCACCTCGCCCGCGCGGCGCCGCAGCTGCTCCAAGCTGCTCGACGACGCCTTGCGGTCTGTTGCGGAACAAGCGGGGTCATAGATAGTTATGTTGACGATGTCATTATTTTAGTTGGGAGCAGGACGAACATTGGCCACAAATTAAATTAATTATGTTACGTTAATCGTCTAAAGCTACGTACGCTAATATAATAAGTATTACCCTACCAGAAACCATGAATTATTACTTAAATGAATTTTTAAGGGCCTAGAGTGTCCCGCTGCCGAACAACAGCCTATGAAGGGTTACGTCTTAAGGGTAAGCACTTAAACGGTCATTCTTTCAAAAAAGGCTAGTCAGATAATTCGGTTAGGCCGAAGCAGGAGGAGGCTGCCGCTAAGCAGCAGTGCTTGCACTGTTGTGTTCCGGCGTGGAGAGCAAGACAGCCGGTGTAATTACTGGCACAAGAGGTATTCCATCTTAGCCCTCTGGGTTGGCAACGCATCTGCACTCTCTTTGTTGTTGCAGGTGTCTATAGGCGGTGGTGATCACTTACCATCAGGTGACCCACTTGCTTGTTTGCCTTCCTATGTTGTATAAAAAAAAAAAGGCATTCCTCTAAGTGATACAAACGAGAGTCCCCGCTTAGAGGCTTATCCGATGCCTTCAGCAGTCAGCACACACGGTCAGGAAACTTAACGTAGAGCGAGAAGAGACAGACTGACCCAGACTGTTGGTGTTGGCGCCGGTGCCGACGCTGTCGCGCTCGTCGCGCTCGGCGCTGCCGCTGAGGATGTTGAGCAGCGACACGGCGCTCCAGGCGAGCGGCATGCGGTACTTGCCGAGCCGCGTGCACGCCGCCTGCGCGCTAGCGCGGACCTTCTCGCGGTTCTGTGAATGCACGGGGTAAGATCGTCATTAGTGGTCAGGGTTGCCGCCGAAGTTTTCTTTCTGTGATACGTCGTGGCTATTGTTGAGGATTTCTATTGGCGATGCATCTATTTCCATAACTAGACACGTATGAAAAAATATAGCATACTAGTGGATGCCTGCGACTTCAGTTGCGTGAAGGTAAAACGCCGCACCCCGTGCAGATTCATTATGGTCTACAATGTCATTTAGCTATATTACAGTAAACTTTCATCAAATTACGTTCAGTAGTTTAAACGAGAAATACTAACAAACATCCGTTCATCGTCATAAACTTTCGCGTTTATAATATTATCAGGCTGTTGAAAGAGTAGGACTACTTATTACTTAGATTCCGCATTAAATAAACTGATGACGGCACCAGGAGTGCATGAAAACTATGAGATACCTTAACGATCAACGTTATTCATAAAAGTTTACCAATCTCTTTTAACTAAAAAACGTTTTGTTCCTTTCATTCAAGGGCTAACGCCACAACGACGGATAAAGACTCAACACATGTTAAATAACATAGGTTTATGCAGCGTTTATAAAAATAGTCTTAGCCGGTGAAGTGCGAGTCCGACTCGGGCATGAAGGGTTTCGTCATCATTATCTATAAAAATGGCAAAAAAATCATATCTGTTGTATGGGAGCCCCTTTTTATTTATTCTGTTTTTTAGAATTTGTTGTTATAGCGGCAACAGAAATACATCAACTGTGAAAGTTTCAACTGTCTAACTATCACGGTTCATGAGACAAGCTCTGGTAACAGACGGACAGACAGCGGAGTCTTAGTAATAGAGTCCCACTTTATCCTTTGGGTACGGAACTATAAAAAGAGGTCAAAACAGCACTATTCCCTATTGCCCTATTTCCAATTCTGTTGTCTTCCTATTTAATAAAAAAAACCAACCTTGTCGTCCTTGATGTAGGGCTCGACGCACTCGTTGACGTCTCCCTGCAGCACCTTCTCGACGCGCACGACCAGGAACACGTCGGGCGACGGCTGCAGCACGTCGAACACGGCGCTGCGCGCCAGCGTGCTCAGGTCCGCGTGCGCCACGTGCCCCGCCAGCATCTGGCGCGTGCACTCCGAGTTCAGGCTGAAGTAGAAGTTCTCCGACAGCTTCTTCCTCTCCTTGGCGTCGTACAGGGCCATCGAGGCGAACAGAGGCTCCACGTCCAGTTCCAATCTGTGGCAGAGCTCTGATGATGTACGATCCTTCAGGCGGCAGATTCTCCAAGCGTTATAGCGGCGAGCTCCATACTTCAAACGGCTTTATTTCCACAGAATTTCCACAGAATAATACAGTCAATAAGATGCCGACGCTGAAGAATCGCTCCCTGTCTCGTTTCGCTCTAGCGCCCTAGCACAGATGAACGAGACAGAGCGAAGCTTCGACATAGAACTCGACGCTGTTGCACTTAGAAAGTAATGAGGCTAGTTCTCATGGATGGCAGTGCTTAGCTATCGTGAGTTGGTGGTCCTTTTTTGCTTCGCTTATCAGTTAAAAACATAGACATTGCTACACTGACAAGGTTCCCTAGAGGTTTGACAGCTAAAGCCCTCACCAAGCGAATCAACTTTAACTCTTTCTTCAGTACGAGACCTAAATCCTTGTCCGAGTATAGAAAACAAGCTGTCTACTGAAGCGCTAAAAAGAAAGAAAATAGTCTAGTGCGCGCGGAAGTACACAGGGCGAAGGAACAACGAACGTACTTGAGTTGGTGGCAGTGCACCAGTATCCGGTGGCCCACCACCTCGCTGGGCATCTCCGCGGCCAGGCGGCGCTCCACCGCCTCCTCCTCGTCCAGGTAGGGCGAGTACAGGCCCAGCAGGTCCGCTTGCCGGTTCTCTAGCCTGCAACAAGGTGTACGTTTCACAAGTTACATAGTACAAAGTTTTTTTGCATATCGTTACTATGGAACTCGGGGCTAAGTAGGAGGTAGTGGAACAGCTTTCATGGGAGCATCTGGCTGGTGGGAATCTGTCGCCCTAGCGGCGCAGTAGGCGGAGGATGGGTTCCCCTGCTCGCACCGGCCAGTCACGATAGGCTAGGAGGAGAGTCCGCGTAGCTCATCTTGTTCTCCATTGGCGCGAGGCTCTGGCCGACCGGGCATCAGCGCCAGGGTGAAACCAGCGGGATTTCAAGGCATCCGGTAAAACTTGACAAGAGGGCGACAACTATGCTTGCTACAATGGGCGGTAAATCTTCACTAAAGCGATAAATTGTTTTAAACTTTCGCGATTTTCACACATATTTATAACGTTACTGGGACTTTAACGCGATTAAAGTATATTGTTAATTTACATCGACGTTTCGGTCGTGTCAAACCGGCCGCGGTCACGAGGAGACCGAAGCGGAGGGTATCACTTCCGTTTAGTCGCGCGAGTCTTACGAACTACCCGCGCTTTGTCCCGTTTTTGTTTGTCCTAAAGCATCTCTAGACCAAAAAAAGTAGGGGAACAGGCGGCACCGACCTCCTGGCCTCGTTGACGGCGTCCTGCTGGTCGGGCGGGCGGCGCTCGAACAGGTCGGGCAGCAGCGGGTCGGAGGACGAGCTGCGCAGGTCCAGGCTGGCCCACGAGCCGCGCGGCGTCAGCGGCTCCGCGCACGACGACGACGACGACTGCGACGCCGCCGACTGCCGCCCGCTCGACGGCTGCGACTCCTGCTGCCGGCAGACGGACTTACAAGATGCACATATGAATGTCAGAAAACTTACCACCGGTGCAGACGTAACGTATAGTGAGTACTGCCAAGAGACTCACCGAGGAGTGATACTATCAAACCACGTTTAGAATAGCATTTGAGAATGACGGTAGCCCACTGTCAACAAACTGGAACAAATTACCTTGCTACTCCGCGAAACCAGTGCCGGGCTCGTGCAAAATAGCTGCGTCTGTGGGACATATATATGTTCATGCAAAAACCCACCCTCCTCCGCTTCCACACGAAACAACATATATCACACAGACTCAACTACACACCACCACCACTAAACACTAAAACTACACGATCGACGCGCGTTTCGCCTCTATACGAGGCATCATCAAGATCGAACAGTGCGACCTCGTCGGGTTGGCAACGCATCTGCAATCTTCTCGATGTTGCGAGTGTCTATAGGCGGTGGTGATCACTTACCATCAGGTGACCCACTTGCCTGTTTGCCTTCCTATTTCATAAAAGAAAAAAAAACCTATTCTAATCGCGGTTTAACAATGCAGCAGTGGTTTCATAGTTCACTGACCTGGCCGGGCGGCGGCTCGTCGCACTCCGCGTCCACCTCGTACTGCTGGCGCGGCGCGGCGCCCAGCCGGTCCAGGCGCTCCGCGAGCCGCTCGCGGCACTGCGTGGAGCCCGAGTGCATGCGGTACTTGTACTCCACCACGGTGTAGTCGGACGTGTAGCAGCGGATGCAGTCGCGGACGAACATCGGCGCTTTGCTCCTGTTCAAAAGAGATAAAATTATGAATCAGTTACTTGACATCCTTACACTGATCTATAAATAATGGAGTTTTGGTCAGGCCTTTAAAAAATGGCCTCATCAAAAGTCGAACAAAAAGTACAATAAATCGACAATCGCTCGCGGTGTCACTCTGTCGGACAGACGGCGCTGCTGTCAATACTATTATTTTGTAAAAAACCTATTTGCAACGAAATTTAATAAATTATTATTTTGTGCAGTTTGATGAACAGGCTGCGGCTTGTAGTGTGACGAACGGTGAGGATTTGAAGTAATGCAGAAGTCCGAAGATTTTTGATTAATTTTTTATTAACAATAGAAATACATTAATATGCGTGTGTCTAATGCAAGTGCATAAGTAAAGAGTGGCGGGGGTGGTCGATCCGCTGTCTCTCGTACATCGTCGTGTATGCGTGTGTGCGTGTCACACATACGCTGCGCGTTAACATGTTGGGCCCCCAGGATTGCAGCTCTGGTCTTCCAGTGGTAGCGGGCACAACCGATTGAAGGCGCGTCGGAGAGTCCCTGATGTGGTAAGTACATCGGCAACACGGGTGATACCGTCGGAGCCGGGGTAAAGGCGTGTCACTCGTCCCAGCAGCCATTGATTAGCAGATAGCCGCTCGTCTTTTATGAGTACCATTTCGCCCAATTGCAGTTGTCCCCCGTCTTTGGTCCATTTGTGCCGTTTCTGGAGTTCTGAGATATATTCTTTGTAGAATCTGCTCCAGAAATGTGCTTTGAGTTGTTGTGTCCTCCTGTATCGTGAGAGGGTATGGGAGGCAGCTGTTTCTTCAGCTTGAGGAGATGGCAACATCGCTACCGTTCGTCCAATTAGAAAATGCGAAGGTGTAAGGGCCGCAAGATCCAACGGATCAGAAGATAAAGGGGTGAGAGGTCGCGAGTTTAGAATGCCCTCAATCTGTATAAGTACCGTATTTAATTCTTCATACGTTAGATTAGCAGAAGCTACCACACGTTTCAGGTGATGTTTGACTGATTTCACTGCACTCTCAGCTAACGAGTTGAAGTGGGGACTGTATGCAGGTGAAAATCGAAAGTTTATTGATAATTTGGAAGCCTGCTCGCTAATGTCATTTGAATTTTGTTTAAAGAAATTATATAACTCATTACACGCGCCTACAAAGCATCTTCCGTTATCGGAAAAAATGCTGGCGGGCTTTCCCCGGCGGGCGATAAATCTATGTAATGCAGCGAAAAAAGTGTCACTACTCAGATCGGTAACAAGCTCTATGTGTACAGCTTTAACGGCCATACAAACAAAAATACACAAGTAGGATTTAATTAACCTACTACCTCTACCTTTTCGGTTCAATATCATGACTGGACCGGCGTAATCAACAGCTGTATTTGAAAAGGGAAAGTCAGCATGAAGGCGTTGCACGGGTAAGTTACCCATTATAGGTTGTTTAACCCTACCCGAAAACCGACAGCACTTAACGCATTTATGAACTGTTATCCTTGCTAGATTCCTGCCACCGATAACCCAGAACTTATGCCGTGAGACGGCGAGCAGCAGTTGCGGTCCAGCATGCATGAGTAAAATATGATAAAATCTGTACAGGAGTGTTGCGAGATGATGTGATGAATGGAGTAGTATTGGGTGTTTAGTGTCGAAATCGTAAAAAGAATTTGATAATCTGCCTCCTACTCGAAGCAGAGTATCTGCAGAGTTAAAAAATGGGTTTAATTTGTTTAACTGATTTTTAACAGGTAAGGTTTTATTTGATTTTAAAATTGTATATTCTTTGGCAAACGTTTCGCGTTGCGCAAATATACATAAAGAAATTAGTGCTGAATCAAGTTCTTTAATGCGTAGGTACCCTGATCGTTTGTTGTTTGGATAAAAATAGTTATGTAAAAATCGTTGCACATAAGCTATAACGCGTTGTAATTTATTCCAATTAGAAAACCGTTTAATAAAATTTGAAATATAGGTGCAGTGATCAGGAATGTAGTGAGTTAAATGACATTGCACTTTGAATTCCGGTAAATCAATTTCTTTAGGGTGGTTTGGTTGTTTTGGCCATGTTTTTTCATTTTGCAATAGAAATGATGGACCATTCCACCATAAAGAACATTTTTCTAACTGAGCAGCGCTTGCTCCGCGTGAACCTATATCAGCTGGGTTTAAAGTGGTGGGTACATACCGCCACGCAGTTGGCTCAGACCTTTCTAGAATCTCTTGAATTCTGTTAAAAACATAAGGTTTAAGTAAATGCTGCTTACTTGATTTGATCCATCCTAAAACGATGGTTGAGTCGCACCAGTAGGTGCAGTTATTAATGTGCAATCTGAAAGAGGATCGTACTTTCTCAACTAGTTTGGCGGCGAGAAGCGCTCCACACAGTTCCAACCGAGGAACCGTCGACGCCTTTAATGGGGCGACACGACTCTTTGCCATAACTAAGTGAACTGAAACTTTATTGTTGTTACATATAGACCTGAGATAAACACAAGCTGAAAATGCTTGAGTCGATGCGTCTCCGTAGGCGTGTATTTCAATGCTTATGGGAGAGTCAACGAGGACGCATCTCGGAATTTTGATGTTATTTATATGGAGCAATGAACTGACAAATTTATCCCAAGTCTCGTGAACCTCCGAGGGAACGGCCTCGTCCCATGAAATTTTAGACGACCATAACCTCTGTAGGATAATCTTAGCTATGAGTACGCATGGATTGATTAATCCTAATGGATCGAAGATCTGTGACATAACAGACAGTATGTGACGTTTAGAAATGTGTTTATCCTCTTTGATATTAACTGAATACAATAAGTTATCTTCTTTGCAGGCCCAGAGTAAACCTAGGGTCTTCGAGTACTCATTGCTACTAAGATTAAGAAGTCCATCGCTACTGTTTTCGTTTAAGATTTTGTCGATTATGTGTGGTTCATTTGAATGCCACTTTCGTAAATGGAATTGACCACGTTTGAGTTGTTCTGTAACACCTCGACATATGTTAATTAGCTCAGTTTCCGATGACGCTCCAGTAATGAGGTCGTCAACATAGAAATCGTGTTGAATAATATCAGAAATTGTTTTATCCAAACATTCCAAGCCTAATTGTTTTAAACATCTAGTAGCGAGGTACGGTGCGGATGCAGTACCGTATGTTACTGTTTTGAGCTTGTACAGCTTAAGACTTTCGTGGGGTTCAAAACGCCACAGTATTTGTTGTAACTGGTGTTGATCTTGATTAATGTGTATCATGCGGTACATTTTTTCAACGTCCGCCGTTGCCACGAATTTATGTTGTCGCATTCTAATTAAAATACTGATAAGGTCGTCCTGCACGGTTGGACCAACCATTTGTATATTATTAAATGACACGCCTGTCGTCGTGACTGCAGAAGCATCGAACACAACGCGCAATTTCGTCGACAAGCTTGTCTCACGGACAACACCGTGGTGTGGCAATATGTATGTATATGTATCACTCTTCGGATCTGTATTCTCTGTCATGTGCCCTAAGGTAATGTATTCCTGCATGAATTCGCAATATTGTTTTTTAAAGGAAGGGTATCTTCTAAACCTACGTTCTAGCGATACAAATCTAGCTAGAGCTCTGTCGTATGAGTCACCTAATAGGCCGGGAGACTCTTTCAATGGAATAGTAACAATGAACCTTCCATCAGAATCGCGACTTGTATTTTCCAAAAAGTTTTGCTCGCATTGTTGCTCTTCCATTGATATTTGTTTATGCTCAGGAACGTTTTCGTGCTCAAAAAATTGTGTAAGTTGCTCATTAAGTAGGGTATCCTGTGTAAGAATAGCGTGGTTGCAGTGGACTGTACTTAAAGAAGTGTTTATTTGTAGCATACCAGAAATCAAATAGCCAAATTTGGTTTGACTCAACGTTGGCATATTTTTACCTAATGAGACGTTGTGAGACCCCAAAACGCTCCAAAAAATATCTGCTCCGAGAAGCATGTCTACTTCGGACGGTTCGTGAAACGTCGGGTCCGCTAATGTAATATTAGGTGGAATGTTTAGTAATGTATAATTTATGCGGACCGTAGGTAAAGGTTGAGTGATGCGTGGAACAATAAAGCAATTTGTATTTGTTTTATATGAATCTATAAGCGATGACAAAGTGACAGCACATTGCTTAATAAGGCGTGATGTTTGGGCATTTAGCCCTTCGACTAATGACGAGATCGAAACAGACGGTAAGTTAAGCTTTGTATTTAATTTTTCTGTCATAAAACTTGAGGTGCTTCCATTGTCTAATAAAGCGCGAACTGTATGCTTTTGACCCTTGTAATCTTGTACTTGTATTAATGCTGTAGACAAAAGCACGCAGTTCCTATGCACAGCTGATAATGCGACACTGTGCTGGAAGATGTTGTCGCTAGGAATTTGTGTTTCAGATGGCGCTTGCGGCTCCAGTGACAGTGGCGGCGCTGCGCAGAGAGCGACGGTGCCGTGCGGGGCAGGTGAAGCCGCGCCGGAAGGTAAGTCGTGAGAATGAAGCAAACTATTTACTTGTTTATTGCATAAACGACATGGGCCAATTCTACACGTATTGGCGTTATGACCTTGACGCAAGCAGTTTAGGCATAATTTTAATGATTTAGCCTTTTGCATTCTAATGTCTAATGAATAAGATTTGAATTTCATGCAACGGTAAATAGCATGATTATTTTTACACAGTGGACAAACATATGGTTTGTCCGCCGGTGGGGAATAAGACGATGAACTGACAACTAATGATTTGTGTCGGTTGTGTGTAACATCACTATGACGGCGTTTATAATGAATATCCTCCATAGTTTCTAAAAGATCCGATCGATTCTTAATGAAATCTAGAAATTGTTCTAGTGTAGGTAAGTCTTTTAGCGTATTACGGTACGTTTCCCATTCACGAGTAGATGTGGAATCGAATTTACTTGAAATGATGTATATAATAAGAATATCCCAGTGCTCGGTGGGTAGCTTAAGTGTTTTTAAAGCACGTAGATTTCTGTTGACGGTATCGACGATGTTACGCAATGCTTTGGCAGATTCCTTAGTTAAAGGTTCGATGTTAAAAATTGATTGCACATGATTGTTAACCAGGAGCCTTTTATTATTAAACCTCTCACAGAGCAGACTCCACGCCACATCATAGTTATCGGCAGAGAAATCAAGCGATCGCACGATTAAAGCAGCACTATCTTTTAACGCCGCACGTAAGTAATGGAATTTGTTAATTTTTGGAATAGAATCGTCTAAATGAATAAGTGAGCTAAAGGTGTCATGAAATTCCAGCCAGTCCTGATATTGACCCGAAAAACTAGGTAAGTGTATGGTGGGAAGCTTTAAGTTTGGCCTACCTTGTTGCACACCAGAGCCCGAGACCGACCTGAAGTCCGTGACGGCGCCCGCAGGGTTCCGCGTCAGCACCTCCCTCGCGAGAGCAATCGCGCCGAAGTATTTCGATTCAAAAACCTCGCGATCCTGGTACTGCTCGTCTGGAACTTCAGACACATTTTCTATATCAGACTGTATAGTGTCGTAATCTGAGTAAATCTCCTCAATCTTTGTTAAGCGAATATTAAGTTCGCTAGCCTGTAAACTACTCAAATGTGGACAACTGTTTAATGAGTCTAAATAGTTTTTAAATTGAGTGATTTTAGCTTTTAAAGACGCTCGTTGTTTAATTAAAGTTTTAACATCCATTTTTCTAAAGGCTAATATTTAGTAAGTACTTACGAAACTCTACCTTAAACTGTAAGTAAATCAAATGAGTATGTAATTAACGACAAGAACTCAGAAAAAATAAAAAAAATGTGTAAAAATACTTAAATTTATTTATCGTGCCGCAATGAGGGTGCAGTGAAATAAGCCGAGCAGGAAAGAATGCAGGCAGCTAGCAAATAGCCGGCCGGTTGCCGGGCGAGAACGCGCCCAAGGTCACGGCCACGGCGCGCGCGCATACAATGCAATCAGCTGGAACATGCACCGTACGTTATATTAACACTTAACAAATAGGTCACTTACACAAAAATTGGGATCGGGAACTTCAGGAATGTACTGTTAATTTTTAAGGGTTGAATTAGGCAAGCAGGTAACTATAAAAACTGCAGAAAGTTAACGGTATTTTAACGTTACCGTTTAATTATATAAATGTGCAAAGTAAATACTGTTTTGAACGTATTTAAATGCGAAAGATAATGCCTCGGGTAAGTAATCTTATTTAGCTAATTTAGCATTTGCTGTGCAGAAGGATAGAAAAGCATTAAAGAAACTTTTATAAAGATGAATACCTTCGCTTTTAAAGTGCGAAATGAATATAGGTAATGATGAATAATATAATACGAGTGGGCCTAATGGATAAATTATAACTGGAACGAACTCACGATGACGCTATACTCCCTCAGGTTCTCACGTAACTCCCGTCGAAGTATAGGCGTGATTCTTCACTTCCAATTGCGTATCGGCACGTATAGGCACGTATTCACACGTATCAAGGCACTGAGGACACTACGGTTGATGGTGAAATAGGCGAACTTCTCTTCTTTAACCGTTCACATAACGGTTCGTCTAACTTGCGCGTTTCCTTTGTTCTTGGCAGGTTCTTCTCAGTTTCCAAAATCCGGTCGTAGGAACAAATGATGAACAGGCTGCGGCTTGTAGTGTGACGAACGGTGAGGATTTGAAGTAATGCAGAAGTCCGAAGATTTTTGATTAATTTTTTATTAACAATAGAAATACATTAATATGCGTGTGTCTAATGCAAGTGCATAAGTAAAGAGTGGCGGGGGTGGTCGATCCGCTGTCTCTCGTACATCGTCGTGTATGCGTGTGTGCGTGTCACACATACGCTGCGCGTTAACACAGTTAGACATAAAATTGTAAATCCAATGACTATAAATGGTGAACTAATTGTGCAACTACTATAATACATTACCTTTTATTAAAGTAAATGACGACCGGATAGCCTAGTGGTTAGTGACCCTGACTATAAAGCTTCAGGTTCCGGGTTCGATCCAGGGAGGGGCAAATGTTTGTATGATGAATACGAATGTTTGCACCCGAGTTGTGGATGTTATATGTATTCAAGTATAAATTTATCTATATAAGTATTTGTATCTGTTGTCTAGTACCCATAAAACAAGCAGCTTTAGTTGCTTACTTTCGGACTAAGTCAATTGGTGTGGACTGTCCCAAAACATTTATTTATTTATTTATAAATGGTCTCTTAAATTTCGCTGTAGTGATTAGATATATTGGTGCTCACAAAAAACCAAGCACTATTTATGTGAATCCTAAAATGTATGGATAAACTTGATAACGACTGCAGTAAAGTAGCACTCACAGGTCCTCGTCGGGCAGCACGTGGCTGACGGTCCGGATGCGGCGCGGCACGGTGACCAGCTCCATGTCGTGCGGGGGGTACGCCAGCGGGTCCCGCTCGCCCAGCAGCCGCTCCCCCACCTCCTCGTAGTCCGGGGGCTCGATCATGTCGCACAGGGATATCTGGACAAGGGCGGACAGCATAGGTTGAAGTGAACGCATACACAGCCCCACACAACACAAAACAATTTTTCTATAGCTGATTTTACTCTCACTGATGTAATTGCTATAAATAGTGGAAAAGAACAATGCATTTCTATTCAGTTCGCTTACTGGCTCAGGTAAGTTTGACAAATCTATGAATCCAACTCATTTTTAACATAGAACTACAGCGATACTTGGACATATTATTAAAAACATGTCGGGCATTTCTCGACTTAAAAATGTGTAAGTGATCTGTTTTTATAGATAATCCAACTCATATAAAGAAAAAAATGAAGTGTGCTTCCATTAACCTTTAGGAACCCTGTGTCAATTAATTTTATTGCAATTTTGAATCTTGTCATTTTGAACAAGGAATTAAGCAAATTAACCATCTTAAGCATTTAAGGAAGTTCCCCTTCATGTCTGATTGGATTGGATTCTACATCTACATTTATAAAACGATACTTTATTTTTACTGCTTCCAGACTGGGTTATAGTTGTCGACATATGAGCATTATAATTTCAACACCTGTTCTACTTTACAACACTGTCTCAAATTTCTTAATAAAACGAATTTTCATTTTCTTACACATTAAGACACTAATTGGAATGTATGTTTATTTTGAATTATGGTTATTATAAATTCAAACAAACAATAGTTGAAACACTAAGGACCTTATTCTAGCCCTTCATTTGGTTCTAAAATTACCTAATACCCAGATATAATGTATTAGCTAACTAATAATCAAATGCAAGGTATCCCAGTATACGTTGTTAATCTAATTCACCTATGATTAAATTTAGATGAAGCCATTACTCAACCAACACCCTCACACCTGCGCTTCAGTTTGCGTACAAAATATTTACAATTACACATCAATAATACTTAAGTATTCAAAGCATAGCACTCAAGGAAATAGGAAGTGAATCACGACACCTGTTAAGGGATTGTTTCTTAGTAATTCGTTATTAAAAAGCGTTAACTTACTGACGACGAGCACCCAGAGAGAGTCCCGACCTTCGACTGGCTAGCATAAACCTTCCGAGCCTCCCCGGCATTCCTATAAATAGGGAAAAATCAATCCTGAAGTTAGTAGATCCCTCATGCAATGTTAAGTTTCACCCGCCCGTAATCGGTGTTCACTTACCCGGAAGGCTGCTGGTATTTACGTCCAAGGGTCATTTATAAATAAACAGCACTTAATACTAACTTAACACACAAGATCTCGTTATTTATCACAAAAAAATACAAATACGAGTGATTTGTTTATACAAGAGAGCTTCAAATTGAGTTCATGTTTGACAGCTGTAGTTTAGTGTTGCCAACACTAAATCTCGTTTTTTTCAATACTGTCAGCTTGTAACTGATTACTCTAATACAATTTATTTTTACATCTTTTATTTAGATTCAAATGAGCATATTTCGGAACAAAAAAAAAACTTTTTTTTTCGTAATTCTTGTAACTTTGTATCGCTATAACTTCTAAAGCAACGGTATTTTTTATTTACTTTTAATGGTTATCTTTTCTACCAGCGATACTCAAAGTGTGCACCGCGGAGCCCTAGGGTTCCGCAAAGCCTCTGTTGGGGCTCCGTGTGAATACTGGTTATAATGAGAAGAAAAACTCTGAAATACACCTCTTCTCTTTGGAGGATAGTTAAACACTGTTTTTATTTAAGGGCTCCGTCGAATAGTTCGCTTTCCAAAAGGGTTCCGTCGGAAAAAAAAGTTTGAGAACCGCTGTTTTATACCTTTCGGTGCACTTTGGACGAATTTTCTCAGTACGCGTTAACTGCTACGTAACGCAGCGCGTCTCTTTCTAACCAGCTCAGTAGGAGAGAGCCAGACTGAGTTAACGCGTGTCGAGAAGATTCATGCTAGGTTTTTTTATGAAATAGGAAGGCAAACAAGCAAGTGAGTCACATGATGGTAAGTGATCACCACCGCCTATAGACACCCCCAACACCAAGAATTGCAGATGCGTTGCCAACCCAACTAAGATGGAATACCTCTTGTGCCAGTATAAGAAAAAAAAAATGTGCCAATAAAAGTTTAAATAAATAATAAACACCGGCTGTCTTGCCCTCCACGCCGGAACACAACAGTGCAAGCACTGCTGCTTAGCGGCAGAATTAGTGACCAAGATGGTGGTAGAGATCCTGATGGAACTTGACCAAAGTCCTACCACCTGCAGGTGAACCGTTTCTAAACCTTTTTTGTCCACGGACCCCTTAGAAAATCAAGCACTATTTTAAGGACCCCCTTAATAAAAAAAGCAACAATAAATTTCGGACTATTTATTTTAGTACTATAAATTACAAACAAATATGCGTGCATAGCGATTATGAGACTTTTGGCGGCATTTATTTATGATTGTTAAATGGTCGATAGATAATTGACTGCGGACCCCCATACAAATGCTCGCGGACCCCCAGGGGTCCGCGGACCACATGTTAAGAAACACTGGTATATAGCGTTGCGGCAATTTATCGAACTATCGATAGTATTGTGACGTCGAAAAATAGTCACAATTTCGATAGGCCTATCGATAGTTTCATCAAATCCAATACTATTGATAGGCATCAATACTATCGATAGAATTGCTTTTCAATAGTATCGATACTATCGATAGTATTGATAGTTTTAACCACTACTAAGATACTATCGATAGTATTGGATTTTATGACTATCGATACTATCGATAGTATCGACTCTATCGATACTATCGATAGTATCGACACTATCGATACCATCGATAGGCCTATCGATATTGTGACTATTTGTCGAGGTCATTGCAACTATTGATAGTTCAGCAACGCTACTGGTATACCGTATTGTTAATGCGTAGTTCACGGGTGCACGTAAGCCGTGCGTGCACGACTGCACGTGCCGCAGTCACGGGCGGCGCGTAATAGGATCGCATGTTGCCCGGCTTCCCGCACGCGGCGCGCACGCCGAAGATTATTGCTAATAGATCCACTCGGACAGATTCCTTTAGGGGCGCCTTTACACTGGGCGTTTGGTCAGCTAGCTTTACCACAAAAATTAAAAGTAGGTACTAGTGGAGGGGAGGGGGTATGTTTGCGCATACACATTTATACTAGAAACGGCTACTGCGCAGTCACGGTCATTGCTCAAGAAATTTGCTGGGTACTATTTTATTCTGTGGTTATGATTGACCCACTTCGTAGAGCTGCGTAGTTTCTAGAATAGATAGTAATAGATAGATAGATAGGTATAGAGAGTAGATAGTAATAGATATACTAATAACAGGGGGGGGGGGGTTCCACTCCGCACTACGCTCGATCAGCTTGCCTATGGCATAGGCAAATCGCAGTAGGCTGTCGGCTTGCCGCGCGCTCGCTCGCCCCCGCCGTGTCAGTGTAATAGAAATCGAATGCCGCGCAACCCTAGCGTGTTGCTGGGAGTAGCGGGGGGAAGGCGGGCGCGGGCGGCGCGTTCCTTTTGACTCGCACCGCCCGGCGCGTGGTGTATGAAGTAATACGAACTTTTTGAGCGTGTGAATAAAGTTGGAATTCGTTTAATCGAGGTCGTAAAGAGAAGTTTCTGTACGTTATTTATTCTGTGACATGGACATAAGAGGGAGCCTTAACTCTGTGAAGGCAAACTAGCAAGTAGCAACATGTGCTACAGGAAAATATTTTGACGTTACAACTGCCGTCATTGTTCTCTACGTAACATTGACAACTGAGATGACCGATGTCATCAAGTTTTGATACAAACAGTTATTGATCGAGCTCTGTTATTGTCACAAATAAATGTCAATCATTATTCTTGTGGCCAATATTCCGTGCACATGTAATTACAATTTGAAAATAGCCTGAATAAACGCGAAATTTCCCTAGCGATATTGGCTACGTGGCAAATACCAACCCCCCCCGTCCTAGTGACCAAGCATGGTATTTAAAAGACACCCCTCCCCCCCTGAATGGGTTAAGTAGTATGGGTACGTTCCCTCAGCAGCGCTGCGGCTGCGCGGCTAAGCCACACAGTGTGGAAGTGCCCTTATTTAATTTATTTTATCTCCTTTCATCATTACCACTCCTTTATTATTGACTAGCGGACGCACGCGACTTCGTTCACGTAAAATTAGTAGCCTATGTCCGTCAGGGATGGTGTAGCTGTGTATCTGTAAAAGAATTTTTGAAATTGGTTCTGTAGTTCCAGAGATTACCCCCTACAAACAAACAAACAAACAAACTAACATTAGTGTAGATTAGCGACCCGCCAGGCTTGCCAAGGGTACAATTAGGTGTAATGTACGTAAAAACCTTCCCTTAAAACCGGCCAAGTGTGACTCGGACTCGCGCACCGAGGATTCCGTCATCAACAACATCTAGTATCGCATTTTCGTTTTGTAAGACCAAAAAACTTTTTTGGTATGTATTAACTACAAATTTACGGTTTTTGGATTTATTATTTTATTTGTGTTGTGAGACCTTGGTTTTTGCCAAATTTCATAGTTCTAGCTCAACGAGAAGTACCCTATAGGTTTTAGAGTGCCTTGCGAATGTATGAAACATGCGGCATAAACGGCCGTATCTTTTAATTCTGTTGACTTAGAAGTTTGATTTTTTCACGGCTCTAAGGGACTGCAGATTTAAGTATTGGATATAAATTTCAACTCAATACCTCCATGCGTTCTTAAGAAAAATGGTCTTGACGGACAGACAGACAGACGGACAACAAAATGATCCTAAAAGGGTTCTGTTTTTCCTTTTAAGGTATGGAACCCTAAAAATCGGATCTCTTATCAAAATCCGTTAAGTGGTTGGATGGAGTAATCGTCGAAGATACGATAAGGATTAAGGAAAGTAAAGAAAGTTAAAGGTAGATATTTGTTTCCGAAAAGTACTATTTATTTCTAGTAGCTCCAGCCCGTCCAGCATCTGTGGCCCTAACATGACTGGCCGAGTTTAGTTTATCTCTATCTGCGTCCCTTTCTTATGACACTAGTTAGACAGAGACACAGGGAGGGGTTAAACTAAACCTGGGCTGTCATGTTAGGGCCGCAGCCATTTCAACAAACTGGAGCAAGTTACCTTGCTACTCCGCGAAACCAATGCCCTGCTCGTGGTGGTGTAAGATTAAATCAATATTTGATATCGAACCTGAATCATTCTAAGCGTGTACTTACACTGAAAAAAAGGGACAACCGAATTAGCTTGGTTACTCGTGATGTTGGTTAACGGTAATCAAAGTTCGTTTAAATCATTAAAAGATTCAGGCGTTACTTTGCGGAGGTCCATTTCAACAAACTGGAACAAATTACCTTGCTACTCTGCGAAACCAATGCCCTGCTCGTGCAAGTTAGATGCGTCTGTGCGACATAGATATGCTCATGCAAAAACCCACTCTCCTCCGCTTCCACACGAAACAACATTTCACACAGACTCAACTACACACTACCACCACTAAACACTGAACAACACGCTCGACGCGCCTTTCGCGTATGCTCGCCATTCGTTCATGTAGCGAACGGTCGTACTGTTAGATCCCGATGATGCCTCGTACAGAGGCGAATCGCGCGTCGATCGTGATGTTTAGTGGTGGTGGTGTGTAGTTGTCTATGTGATATATGTTTTTTTCGTGTGGAAGCGGAGGAGGGTGGGTTTTTGCATGATATATATATATATATATCATGCAAAAACCCACATATATATATATATATAAGTATATGTCGCACAGAGGCAGCTGTTTTGCACGCGCACAGCACTGGTTTCGCGGAGTAGCAATGTAGGTAATTTATTCTAGTTTGTCCATATTGATTTTTTTTTATACAACATAGGAAGGCAAACAAGCAGGTGGGTCACCTGATGGTAAGTGATCACCACCGCCTATAGACACCTGCAACAACAAAGAGAGTGCAGATGCGTTGCCAACCCAGAGGGCTAAGATGGAATACCTCTTGTGCCAGTAATTACACCGGCTGTCTTGCTCTCCACGCCGGAACACAACAGTGCAAGCACTGCTGCTTAGCGGCAGGATTAGCGAGCAAGATGGTGGTAGCGATCCGGACGGACCATGCACAAGGTCCTACCACCCGCAAATATCTTATTTTGCTGTGTGAAATGAATGGTTCAATTCAGCGTCATACTATCGCAAAAGGATCCTTCTTACAAAACGATATTTGGTCTAATTTTAACAGACTTCAAAAACCGAAGGAGGAGATGCGCAATTCAACGCATATGTTTTTGTTATCACATTGAAGTATACAAAAAAACAACCCAGCAAAACATTTGTATTGTCACGTTCGTAATGTTATTCATTGTTTAATCGCCTAACAAACGGAAAAGTCGTATCAACTTTACCAATCCCGTTAACACTGCCTTTTTGTAAGCCATTTGCCATCCTAAAAAAACAGAATTTAATAAAACCCCAACCGCTGAAGTTTTTTTTTAATTTAAAACAAAAGCAGCGCTATTCAAGGCACTAAGTGAATTAAGACTTGCGACCCCGCCCGAGCGGCAGACCGCCCTTCAGCCAGTGCCATTCCGGCTGCCTCGACATTCACCTGTGCGTGACGCGCAATTAAAAACAAAACATTTTCTGCCACATACTGCGTATTTTGAATTTTGAATCAAATCGAGTGCTGGCCGTTTATAATATAATAAAAAGAAATAACGCGTAGCTTTTGTTTTTAAATTCTGAACTTTAATATTGCTATAAATAATAATAATTCTCATTGTTTTGGATTAAATAGTAACTTGTTTTGCTGAAAATGCATTTAATCGTCACTAAGTAAATAGGTATGCACTACAGTTTTCGTAAATTAGTGCGTTAGAAGGAAATATTAAAGTTAACAGCTGTGCAACAGGTGAACAAGAGAACGACCTTGAACATGATTTTATACGATGTAAGTATTTTATTTATAAGGCAATTTTAATGGACATAAATCACTATTTAACTATTGCATTCTTTAGTTAAATGAAGTTTGAATTGTTGGATAAGATTTATCATTTGCTGTTGTCTTTGAATAACAGTTTATGTGAGAATTAAAAACAACCCTTTAAAAAAACAATTTTATGAATCGTTAAAATCAGCAAAGAGAATATTAAACTCTTCTATACTTGAGAAAATAACAAACTACACTCTTTTTTAGTAACTTGTTACAACACACAATACCCGATACAAGTTTGGCAAACGAATGGCAAAACCGAATTCGTAAGATATGAACAACGAGATGGCAGAACTGATCTCAAATAGACCGGTTGCCATGTCCCAGTAGCACACAAGCGCTACATCCTAACTCTATACAGCTGCTATACAACCTATGTAGCGCTACTTCGGTGTACAGGGATTAATTATCTCCATGTTTAAAGAAGAATACCCGGTTCAACCCTTAATACACACTGCGTATCCGTGACATAAAGCACGTCGTGGAATCTAAGGTTCTGCACCCTATTACAATGTAATAAGGCGCGAAAGTGACAATCATTAGTCCTCGACTGTACCACCCTAGGTGGTGTCTACGGCGTAGACGTGCCTACGCGTAACACGCGCTACACGATTTCGTAGCGAGCTACGAAAACTACAGGGAGATGAGTTTCAGAGATTCATGCATAAAACGGTGTTATTCTTGTCGCAACGGGAATGTACGTCTATATTTATTTATTTAAAGTTTACTGCACAAAAAACTAAATGTATAAAAGATGGACTTAATGCCTTAAGGCATTCTCTGTCAGTCAACCTTTGGGTATAATTGGAAAAGTTGTGGACGGTAGATAACGGGTAAAAGAAACTCAACTACAAATACTACAATTACTACATAATAACAGAATTACAAATAATTCAATACACACAAGTTTGAACTCAATACCATGAGTCACAAAGACAACTGTCATTGAAAAATACCGTATCGACTGTAGTTTCTTTCACTGGCAAATTGGAGCGAGTTTACTCGCGTTCGATTGTACTAACTTAATATGAGTTTTCGATAGCAACTCATGGTAGCGGTACAGTCCTCTAATATGCAAATAGAAACGGAATTCCAATTGATGGCGTAGAAAACAAAAGTGGATTTTCCAATAAATGGTTACCCGGCCTCGGTTTTGTCACGCGCCAACACCCGGGCTCCCAGCCCTCGATTCAATCAACGTGACAGGGTATCAGTTATATGACATAATTGTCGAATTTGCCGCGTGAAATGTGTCACTAAAACGTTTTCCATAGTCATCACGAGCACAATTTACATAATTATGGACCTCAGTGGCCCTAACATGACTGGCCAAGGTTAGTTTATCTCTATCTGCGTCCCTTTCTTATGACACTAGTTAGACAGATACACAGAAAGGGGTTAAACTAAACCTGGGCTGTCATGTTAGGGCCGCAGCAAAGTAACGTTGAATCTATGCGTTACTTTAGGGTGATCCATGTCAACAAACTGGAACAAATTACTTTGCTCCTTCGATAAGCCAGTGCTTTGCACATGCATAACAGCCGCGTCTGTGTGACGTATATGTAATTTTGTCATGCAAACACACACTTTCCCCCGTTTCTACATGAAACAGTAACAGCACACAGACTCAACTATCAACCATCACCACTACACATTTAAACTACATAGTCTATGCGAGTTTCGTTACTGTACACAACACAAAACACACACAATAGCATAATTTATTGCTAACTAGCTTTTGCCCGCGACTTCGTCCGCGTAGACTTGTTTAATTGAACCAAGCAAACGTGCACCCAACATGCAATCTGCAATATTTCCTGGACAAATTAATGAGAATTAGTTGCTTTGCTGCTCATGACATCACGGCGGCGTATAACTCACTTATCGCTATCCCGTGGGAACTATGCATTTTTACGGGATAAAAAGTATCCTATGTGTTAATCCAGGTTATAAACTATGTGTGTGCCATATTTCATCCAAATCCATTCAGTAGTTTTTACGTGAAAGAGTAACAAACATTCATCCATACTTACAAACTTTCGCGTTTATAATATTTGTAGGATTGTGTTAGTGACAACATAAAAGGGTCTAAAAACTTATTAAAACAAAAGTTGTTTCTGTGGTCACAAGTTAACGATTTGGGTAAATACGTACAATTTATGTTTATAACGTTATCGGGAGTTAAACACGATAAATATATATTGATAATTTACCTCGACGTTTCGGCCATGTTTCAACGGCCGTGCTCACGAGTAGACCGCGAGTAGGTCGCGTTTAGGTCCCGAAAACGTTATAAATATGTGTGAAAATCGCGAAAGTTTAAAACAAATTTACAATTTATGTTTTTTTGATATGCCAAATGTACTCCAAATGGATTCAAAATTCAAAAGGAGAGTAAATAGGCGTTTTTATGGGTAATTGCTCCCACCTTTCGCCTCGCCAGCACTTTCCATCAGGTGTGACCAAAAAAAATATGGACCGTACAGCCTGCTGTCCACATGAAAGACTCATTTGCAAACTTAATTGCATTTTTTACCCAAGAAACTATTAGAAATCTTTATGTTATGATATTCTAATAGGATCTTCGTCCATGCAGTTAGAAAGAAAGAAATATTAATTAAATTACGAGTTAATCAGTTTTAACTCGTAATTTACAATTACAGCACAAAATAAAATAAAATTATACAAAGTCGAAAGGGCTGCCTCGGCATAATCTAGCAAATCCTGTGGTTTGGGACCACAATGCTGATTTTCAGCTGGAGCCGAAAAATAAATAAGAAAATAAATAGATTACGTGTTAGGCGTGCCACAGAAAGCCTTCCACCTTATTGGTTGACGTCAATGTAGACAGAAGCTTAACTGCGTCACATGTTTCAGAAGTAACGTTTTTAATATTATTTTTTAGGTTAGTTATTTAGTTATCACGTTCGCTAATCCAACCGCTAAGCAGCAGTTGCACTGTTGCCTTCCGGAGTGGAGAGCAAGACAGCCGGGGAAATTACTGGCGCAAGAGGTATTCCATCTTAGCTCTCTGGGTTCGGGTATTTATCCTATTTCATAAAAAAAATGTAATAAGTGATTATTATTTACTGCAACTTACATTTTGCTGTATTTATGGGTGTGGTTTTAACCAATTGTTTGTATTGTTTGAGGACTAACTTAAAATCTGATGCATGTTTTACCTTGATATGCCACATAGAAGCAGAGTTAGCTATCTACTTCCAAATTCGCTGGCTAAAAAAAGATTAAGGTTTTTTTAAAAATTTTGGTATTGCTGAGTTAGAAGAGATGGTTTTTTTAGCTGTTTGGTTGCAAATAAGTTAGCAGTTTTTGAGATTTTTAGCTTTTCGAAATACTATTGAGGGTGAATTCAAAGTTTTTACTTTGTGTCTTTAATTAAATTTACTTGTATGTAGTTTACGTTGTACTTTAAGTCGTCACTTAGTATTATTGTTCACTGTAATGCAAACACAATCATTGTGTTGTTCATTAAAACTACCTAAATTTAAACTAATCTTGTATAATAATCGCGGGTGATAGGACCTTGTGCAAGGTCCGTCCGGATCGCTACCACCATCTTGCTCGCTAATCCTCCCGCTCCCGCTAAGCAGCAGTGCTTGCACTGTTGTGTTCCGGCGTGGAGAGCAAGACAGCTGGTGCAATTACTGGCACAAGAGGTATTCCATCTTAACCTTCTGGGTTGGCAACGCATCTGCAATCTTCTTAGTATTGCGGGTGCATATAGGCGCTGGTGATCACTTGCTTGTTTGCCTTCCTATTTTATAAAAAAAAATAAGATTTCGGCGTTATTTTGCTAAAGTTCAAATCGTTATAATTCGAACAACTTTGCTACCCCGCTCCGCTCCGTTCTCGGAGCATCAACTCCTATAAAACGCAATAAAAATGTATGAGTGATTTCCCGTTTTCCGGAATAGCCGTAACACGAACGTGTGACATATCGACTGCTGGCTATATTTAGGCTTTGGGCATTGCCTAAATGCTATCACTAGCGTGCAGTGGGGCGTGCAGGCGAAGCGAGAGACGCCAGGCGTGTAAACGCACTTAGACCCACAAGCCTCTATAATCTATACTAATATATTAAAGAGGTAAACTTTGTTTGTTTGTTAGTTTGTTTGTTAATTTGTTTGTATGTCCCTACATACCAACAAATACACAAATACATTACCCCCTGGTAATCTCTGGAACTACTTAACTGATTTCAAAATTTCTTTCACAGATAGAAATCTACACTTTTAACATATAACTACCGTGAAAGTCGGACATATTAAAAAGCTACACTATCTCAGACGGACATAGGCTACTAATTTCACGCGAACAAAGTCGCGGGCGTCCGCTAGTATCTTATATTTAATATAAAACTACCGTGAGACTCAGACATATTAATAAAACGGATCACTCACGTATTTTTACGTCGAGAAATGCCCGACATGTTTCGGACCAGTCCGTGGTCCTTAATCATGAGCCCCGCAGCGGTGGTGCGCCGACGACTACATGTCGGGCATTTCTCGACTTAAAAATACGTGAGTGATCCGTTTTATTAATATCTTATATTAATATTTGCGCGGCTTTTAGACATTTAAATAAAACAATTGAAACGGTTTAGATAGCGTATGTTGTAACGAATCTAATTCTCGACGTTTCGAGCGCTTTTCAGGGGAACGCATATCCCCGTAAATATGAGGCCGAAACGTCGGGAATTAGATCAGTTGCAATAAGCACAAGGTCAACTATTTGAATTGTTTTATTTCAATGCTTTATATAACTTTACAAGTATTACCTAAGTAGGTACTTACCTAAAAGTAGGTACGTACCTAAGTACCTACTACAATTATCGCCAATTATCGCGAGTTTTGCGGGTTGCAGGACCTTGTGCAAGGTCCGTCCGATCGCTTCCACCGTCTTGCTCGCTAATCCTGCCGCTAAGCAGCAGTGCTCGCACTGTTGTGTTCCGGTGTGGAGAGCAAGACAGCCGGTGTAATCCGGTGCGCCAGTGCACAAGAGGTATTCCATCTTAGCCCTCTGGGTTGGCAATGCATCTACAATCTCTTTTGTGTTGCGGAGGTCTATAGGCGGTGGTGACCACTTAACATCAGGTGACCCACTTGCTTGTTTGCCTTCCTATTTCATGAAGAAATACAAAGTGGACTGACCATTTCACATGTCATGACCCCCACAACTCCTGTATAAGCCTATGCGTAGCGGTGGAATTTCCAAAATCCTCTCTTAGAGCATCTCCACGCCTCTTTTTAGGCTCTTTTTCTCAAGTCTCACAAATATGGCAGCGGTCGACAGTGGCCGTTTCCTGCCTTTTAACGAATTCTTGAGTCTTATGGAATTTATAAAAAACAAACAAACAAACAAACAAACAAATTATGGAAATTATAAAAAACATTAGAAGAACCGAGAACTAACAAACGTGACAGACCAAATAAAACCTTGTAACAGAGGGAAGTACTTACTTACGTCTTTGAGAGATTTACTCATTATTATAATATCTATCTTTCTTAGTCGCTTGTCGCTTGTACTCAATTTGAAACCAAAGGTCACTATCTGCAAACGGAACAGAATTCTACAGCGACTACTTACAGTCCATTTTACAGTGGCGCCGCGAGATAAAAGTGTGAGGAGAGAGGCGGCGCGCGCAGCCCTTGTACCACAACTAGGGTTGGGAAAGTGTCGATGGTTTTAAATTTCAATTGCAAAAAAAAGTCAATCGGTTAGAATTGTAGGCTTGTCGTGATAGGCTTATCGACAGATAAAACGGATTTGGATTACTATCAAACGCCGTTTTTTCTGAAAGAGTATTACGACATTTATTGCGAAAAGGTTCTAAAGTGGCCTGTAAATTAAATTCGTTGACTGTACTTAATATTGAATTTAATAATTTTGGTAGTTACGATTATTGAATGTCCTCTATGTTCGATCCATACGGAACCATAAAGAGACCAGGCAGTCAAGTCTCTTATGGGTGTTGAGAGAAGGGCCAAAAGGATAATTGACATTAACTGAAATATTGAAATTGTTGATAAGAGAATTCTCGCTTTTAACCGTTTCTCAAATTGATTAAAAGTTTGCATGTTAATTAATTATTAACGCTTTTTCATCCTAATGTATAAAATAACAAAACAACCTAGTGATAAATTACTTATTTAAAATAGTATTCAGACTCGTAGGTCGTAATGGAACAGCCGACCGTGGTCCCTAGCGGACTAAAACAATCACACCAAGTCCCTCGTTACTGTAACCGCGAAAGTCCAATACAGAAGTGATTAGTTTAAAAATCGTTAAAAATCGAAATAAAGCCTGAAACCTCCCATCCCTATTGGGCTTCAGTGCTCCCCTGGCCAGCCATGGGACCGCTCGCGCCCTGTGGCAGGCCAAATACAAATTAAGCCAAATTAAATTAATAGACCCCAACCCTAGTGACATGTGGTAGTGCAGTGTCACATCATGGGTGTGGACAGCCTGCCCCCGCAGCAAACCGTGAGTATGCCGTAATTGGCGAGAAGTCTGCAATGTTATTTACTTCTTTTTAGGGTTTCAATGAATGCTCTGCAGTGGCATGCGAAATGTCTTGACTGTACCTTCACCGTGCCATCTTTTACATTTCAGGTTTATTGTTTGTTTGGACTAAGTATAAGAAAGAAACATGTTAAAAATGTGAAATATGCATTCAGCGCATTCAAGGTTTAATATGATACTAAAGTGATAAGATCATAATTAGTGCTTTGAAAGGTTTTAGTGCAGCGAAATTTAAATCGAGTCAACAATCTATTGGGGTTAATTTTAGCGTTCTATTAAGTTAAATATTTACTATTAGCGGACACCCGCGACTTCATTCGCTTGGAATTAGTAGCCTGTGTTCGTCAGGGATAGTGTAGCTTTCTATCAGTAAAATAATTTTTGAAATCTGTTCAGTAGTTCCAGAGATTACCTCCTAGTGTAGATTAGTGAAGATAATTATTTTTATAGACAATGATGACCACATCGTCCCTTGATAGAAAGTGATGACAGCGTCGAAAGTGGGAGCGATTACCAAGAACACCCCTTGAAAGTGCCCACCTCTTTCCGGAAATACTAAACTTTATATTTATATATCGCACGCTTAGAATTAAAGAGACCCATTTCTGAATTATACACGTCCCAAAATATGACCTTAACTAAAAGACATAGGGTTTAATTTTGGGAAACGTCATATTCAGAATTGAGTCGCTTTAATTCTAAACGTGCGATATGTATATGCATGTATACCCGTTGTCTAGCATTTATAGTATCTTTGCTTAGTGTGGGACTAGGTCAATTGGTGTGAATTGTCCCGAGATATTTATTTATTTATTGCTAGCTGTATCCAGGTAAAAATGTAGCCACATGGTTTATTTCGATCAATTAGCAACAGTTCCGAGTGTTGTGTGTTTTTTTTTTTATGAAATAGGAGGGCAAACCAGCAAGTGTGTCACCTGATGGTAAGTGAACACCATCGCCGATGTCTACCCGCGACACCAAAGAGATTGCAGATGCGTTGCCGACCCAGAGGGCAAAGATGGAATATCTATTTGTAGTATTCATCTCGCCTCGTTAATAACATTTATTTTGACCAATGATTTTGTTCAAGTGCTGCGTCAAAATTCTTTTTTCATTAAAAAAATTATATAAATTGTGCAAAAGCTCGGCAAAACTGGGCTTTTGACGTCAAACGGAATCAAATAAGATGGTAGTTGAAGGACGTTACGAGAAGGCCCAATACCAAAAAGTAATAACAAAATTACATTTCATTAAATAGTTTAGTTTAATCTATTTATTCAGTCAATATAAACTTACATTAGGATTTGCATAGAATTTCAAATCACACGTTTTTATATTGTGACCGTGAAAATGACATAAAAAGTACAACAAAACTAAAACTAAATTAAGATTGGCATGTCAACATGAAATCACATTGTAGGATTCCACATGGATTTCACAATAAAGTATCCTGTCCTAGTGATGTACCATTTGTCCTAATAATCATTTGCTTCATATTCTTACAAAGTCAAAGTGAAATCATTTAATACGGAATAATACCAATCCATCAAGCAGTACTAGCTGACTGACTTAATTATTTAACTCACTCACCGTATGAAATGCAGTAGCAAACTACTTTTTTGTGAGAGTGTCGTACTACCTCGTTCGAGCGGACAGTTTCGTACTGCAACCAGTAACTGGATCAACCTCATCATCATCATTGTCATAATCTTCCTTTCACCCCTCAGCAGGGGCATAGGGCTCTTTCCACACTTTTCCATTTGGATCGATCTGGCTCTACCTACTAATTCTTAATAAAATTGCATTTAAATTAAGTCATTTGAAACAGGCAAATGCAATAAAATTGCATTTAAATTAAGTCATTTGAATTAGGCAATTGAAACTTTAACACCGTTTTATTTTAACAAATTATAAATCACACAATTCTCACCATGATCTAAAAAAACACGTGGGTAACAAAACTTAAAATCGCCTTTTTTGTCGGTAGCGTTAATATCGTGTGTTATGGCCGCCTGGGGTTGTAAATTACGTCTGAAGCTTTGTCTGAGTAATATTTTGCCGTGGCTTCCTACGTTTGTGTAAATATTACCTGATATTACGTCTCACGTCTCATGAATAGGAAATCCGCCAATAACAAAGTAACGGGCTGTAACGTATAGTCGACCAAGTAATTGCTTGCCCACTTTTGAACTTTATCCCTTTGTAATAAGATCGAAAAGTGGTCAAGCACTTTCTTGGTCGACTATACCTACGCTTGCCACCGCAGACTTAAAGTGGAAAGGTGTAGACTAAAATAATTTCACTTCACTTTGCGATTAAATTACAATAACAAACTAGTATTAAACCGATAAAATCATTGTTTAGCTCGACGTTTCGACCGTGTTGCAATGACCATGGTCACTGGACGTTAGAAATATTTACGAAAAACGCGAAAGTTTAAAACAATTTGAACTAATATTATTAAGATTATATTTCTTAATAATAGGGCTTAGCTAGCATATTAAGGGCCTCATTATGGTGCCGGTATATGCAACATTATAGCTCTAAGATGTAAGAACACTTAATAATATTATTTTTATGATTAGATTGCTTCACGGGTTTTATATCAGTGTTTTTCTTTATTGGATAAAAAGCGTACGACGTAATCAGGGGTCACGCAGGTGAATGTGTTAGCTTAGTTAAGGGTTCTTCTATAATTATTATTGTACTGTTAGTTTGTGCCCAAATAAAAATCAACGAATTAATGTATGTCCCCTTATAGTTCGATAGTAATAGGCTAATGGGTAATAAAATCTACTCAATTAAATGAGTACTTTCCTAATTTACTGGCATTAAAAATTTTGCCTTCAGTTTATTTAAGTTCACGATCAGGATTATTTAAGAATATAACATCTTGTGTTTCGTTCGTGTTGTCACTGATTTTAGGTTAGTTTAGTTTTAAGAATCTCAAGGGTCCCACTGAAAATCAGCGTCTCTGATTTACCGAGGCAGTATGCTGAGTGGGGCCCTTTTTGTTTCTATTCAACACAATCGTTGCTGTGTTTGTTATAATTGTACTTTGTGTGATGTGTGTATGTGCGTGTTTTGTGTTGAATAGTCTTAAATAAATGTTTTTCTTTCTTTCTTTCTTTGTTTAACCGAAATTTCTTGCTTGCTTCATTTTAAACAGTGGCAAAGTCGTGATTTCTAACACGGCTATCCGTCATGAGTGATGTACAGAATGCCAAAGATGCAGTTCAAATCGTGACGCACCTTTACACAAAAACTTGGTCTTGTCATTGCGTTTTTTTGAGAATTCTTTTTATCGTTCATCTGTGGCTGGAACAAAGTATGAAGCGAACAGACTTGGCGGTCCTTGAGAACAGTTCTAAGTAATGGAACGACAAGGATAAACGAATATAGGGAAGGCCAAGTTATTTCAATGCTGCGATTACTCGTATATAGAGACAAATTGGGATGAAACGGCTTCTAGGAATATCAGTCTTGGGTCCACGGAGCACTTAGAGTGGCCTTCCGTTATGATTTGTGTAGCCATTTCATATAAGTAAATGCTCACATACGGTATGTATCCAAATAGATAGGCATCGATTGCCACCCAATGGTTGCCACAAGATGGTAGTCGGCGACGGGGCTGGCCGAGACGTAGATGGCAAGATGATCTGGAGTGCGATTTTTGAATCTCACCGGGTGATTAAAGCTAACCAAAATGGCCGTTTTTCATAGAGATTCCGCCATTTTGGCGAGCTTAAGTCACCCGGTGAGATTCAAAAATTGCACCCCTGGACGTATTTTCAAATGATTGGCCAGACATTGCTAAAGATAGAGGGAACTGGAAATTCGAAGCAGAGGCTTTCGCTCAGCAGTGGGACACGATTGCAGGCTAGCATTATATTATAGTAAAATCATGCCATTAATTTTGGAGGAGGCCTATGTTCAACAGTGGACTTCTTGTGGCTGGGATGATGATGATGAAAATCATTTTATTCGGGCTAAATAGGTTCATGATAAATATCTTAAAGACTAACGTAGGTATACATATTAAATAATTAATAGATTCAGGCGTTACTTTGCGGAGGTCCATATCAACAAACTGGAACAAATTACCTTGCTACTCCGCGAAACCAGTGCCGGGCTCGTGCAAAATAGCTGCGTCTGTGCGACACATGTATGTTCATGCAAAAACCCACCCTCCTCCGCTTCCACACGAAACAACATATATCACACAGACTCAACTACACACCACCACCACTAAACACTAAAACTACACGATCGACGCGCGTTTCGCCTCTATACGAGGCATCATCAAGATCGAAAAAAAATTCTATTCTATTCTTAAAAAATCGTTAAAATTACAATTAAAATAGTGTCGTTTTTGTCTCTTATATTCTGTTTGCGCCTTCGAATAAAAGGAACAAAGCATATTTATGTTAAAAGAGGATGATAAACTTTTATGTATAAGGGAAGAGGAAGTGACCGTGCGTTTTATTGCGGCATAATGCGACAAAACACAGAAGATCGTGCTCGCTGTCGATTGCTATGAATATGGTGATTTTTAAATTAATTACTGGCCAAGTATTTGTATTGCCGCGGCCGCAGTGTTTGTTGAATAAGGGTTGCAATCACTACTTTTTGATTATCGAATATCTAATCTAAAAAAAAAGAGGAATATATACCTACCTAATGAATGTCGTAGCTGGCTACGGCGTAGAGGTGTTACGAGTTTTTAAACATAGTATTTTGACATAAAATATTAATAATTCTATTTTAAATGGTAAATAGCAAGATAGGTTGCTTTCAGCTGGGTTTTGTAAAGGTCCGCTTGTACCAATATCGGTTATTCAGCTCAAAAAATTATCTCGTTACTGTATTTAGTCTGGCATTTGAATTTACAAACTTATAAAGCCAGGCCTTAAACTTTCGCGGTAAGCACTCATATTTAGGCATTTCTGTATTTTTTGTGCGGTTAGTAGACGTAGAATATAAGTTACAACACCTGTATTATTTACCTGTGACACACATTAAAGTGATTGATTGATTGATTGATTGAACCGAATATGAAGTCTGTTATAAATTGAAAAAGTGAATAATCCAAAGAACCCTTACATTTACAAAATGAGTTGTGACCAGAATCTAAGGGCCTTCGCTAAGTGGCGCAGGCGCACGGAGCGGGTGCACGCTTTTAGAAAAATAGTATGAGAGCATCCACGTACTTG
Organism: Ditula angustiorana; assembly: GCA_963691745.1. NCBI lineage: Eukaryota > Metazoa > Arthropoda > Insecta > Lepidoptera > Tortricidae > Ditula > Ditula angustiorana. Next base: position 2,098,717 of record OY829473.1, read on the forward strand.
CGTGGGTATGTGTGCGGGCCCATACTAGTTCGATAGGCGCATCCGCTCCGTGTACCCGCGCGATGTAGCGAACGCTATGAATCGTAGTTTCAAACAGAGCTCAAGTTCGAGTTTCATACTAACATAGCTGTACCTGGAATTTGACTTACCCTAAATGCAAATATTTAAGACATAATTTTGATGTTCGTCTGATTTAGCAAGTATCAAGGCAACTGTTCCGGCAGGGAGCCGAGTCGCCTGGGACCAAACTTGATAGGATATTGCTATTGATTGCGATTGACATCAAGATAAACTATTGTTGATTTGATGAAGGTCGGCAGATGTGCCAGCCGATTAAGGCTGTTTATTGTTGTATAAGGATGTATATAAACAACTTAGACTACTTAATAGCCCTAACATGATCTGCCCAGGTTGAACTTATCCCTTCCTGCGTCCCTGTCAAGGAAGTGTCACATTAAAGTGTTTTAAACTCTCGTCAACGTTATAAATAAGTGTCACATTCTATCCTTCTGTTATTTTGAATGCTTATTTAATCTTACCTTACTTACTCTTAACTTTAATCTTAACTTACCCTTTGATACTACTTAATATCGAAACCGCACTAAGCCATAAATTACACTGAAAAACAGATTTATTACACGTAACCAAAGTTTTGTGTACCTATTACACAAAAAAGTGACTACCGAACTATTTGTTACACCTTACCTAACTCTTGATTTGTAAATAAATCATCAAATGTTTATCATTAGCAAATGCTTTTGCTAATTTGATTACCATTAACCAAAATCACGACTAACCAAACTAGTTCGGTTATCCCTTTTTTCAGTGTATCTTGTGCAACCATGTTCATGCTGTGGACGCAGAAATAAAAATATACATCCAATGTTACTCAGGTCATTCAAATTTACTTGTATTCATTTCGGATTGACTAACAACTTTGACCTTTTTCAACCCTTGGCAAAAAGAGGCGGGAGATTGCTGTCGATTTCTGATATAGCAATACGAGTCTGAAACTTTCAACTGTTTTATGTGTGGTGTGTGTGTGTGCGTGCGTGTATTTGTCACAATAAGAATCACATAGAGATATAAACTTAGATAAATCTCTGGATAAACTAAATTTGGCCGGTCATGTTGGGGCCACAAGTATGTACGTACAGTCAGCCTTAGAAGTAGCTAGTATGGAATGAGAGTTGCTCTAATTTGTCACATTACTGTCAGCGACAAGGTACTAACATGTTCAGCTTCTGAGTTTAACCGTACCTAGAATTAGTATATCTGCAAATGAAAGACAAACATACGTAAAATTTAAGCCGTACAAAAGCCTTTATCAGTAGCAGGCACGTGCCATTGTCATTTCCGGCGCCCTTGACACTTCCGCTTCGACGCTCGACACGTGTCGGCCACACAATTGGGTCAACTTTGCAAATAATTCTTAATTTAAGTTATCGAGTTACTGCCCATTAGTCTTAGAATCGGGAAACCATTTCGATCGACCTATCCCAATGTTAATCATCTTCTATTCTTTTTAATTTACTGGTTTAACTACCTTAACGTACACCAAAGGTAACTGTTTTGGCAGTTTTGGGTGTGTATGCTTGACACGTACTCAGACTATTTTCATGCTTTAGTTTTTCATCCAAGGATATATCCGCACTATGAGTTCAACGCCAATGACTAATATACCTACATATACGTCAACGCGTTCAATACAAAAGGGACTTATGTGCATTCACATAAGTTTCAACTTCGTTACTTACAAAAAAAAGCTTGGCTTGTCAATGACGATTTTCAAATCTACGCGAAATACAATTTGACGTGGCGGTAAAAAGGTTAAGTAGTGAACAAATTTCGAACCAAAAATTTCAGTTTTCACTAGCAAAATAAATGATAGGTACTGATTACTTTTTAACGTTTATTATTTTTCATACAGTATTTTTATGATAGGCGACGGTAACTGCTTTCCATCCGGCAAGCCTCATACCTGTTTGCGTACTGTCTATTGTACACTATCGTGGTATAAAAACAACGTCCGGGCGATACTTCATTCTATCCCGTCATCAGACCTTGACTTTCATCTAAATGGGACTACCTAAAATAGAGGTATTCCCAATCTTTACAAAAAGTTTGCAGGTGACGAAGTTCTGTTTAAAGAAACATACTACTTGAATAAAATTGTGAGCTTCCTCTTTTTGTGATGTCGGTTAAAACACGATAGTTTTTGTCGTCGAATGGTTTAATTACCTTGTAATGAAAAGGAAAATTACTAGATCAAATTTCGCAGAACAAAAGCTGGAACGAAACAAGTATCCAGTTTCTTCAAAAGTTAAAGTTACTCGTCTTTTAATATGTCTATCAATAAAATTACGAAGCCCCGAACAATAACAATGTGTTGGTTTCAATAGGTCGTCTCATTGTTCTGTCAGAAAAAACGGAACTCAAAAAAAAAATTGTTCAGGCACTGGACAATTACAATTTTTGTGACTTCGTCATTCGCTGCTTTTTAGTGATAGAGACACACCGTAGATAACCAGTTAGGAATCGCCCATTAATCACGTAAGGCTCAAAATATCACAAGGGGCGATGAACGCGCGATTTCTAAACCGAAAAGCGACGTGTGAGCGAAAATTTTTAAGATATTTTGTAAAAATAGACGTGATTTTGGGTAGGGCGGAAGGAATTAATCTTAAACCTCATCACGTAGCACGAGATGTGGAAGGGGGGGGGGGTTATAAAATGCAAAAATCATCACGTAATTAATGGATGACCTCTTACTGGTTGAGGAACGACTTGTAACTGCAACTTGCAACTGCGTTTTGTACGACGAGTGAGAGACCGGAGGCCCATGGGGAGGGGAAAATGGATCAGAAATTATTTTGGGGTCTTTAGTTCCTATAGGCGGTGGTGATCACTTTCTATCAGGTCACCCGCTTTACATTTGCCTCCGATTTGGACCCACTCCGCAATTTTACCTCGCTTAGCCAACACACACACAAGAGATTATCGTTTAAAAATATAAAGGTGTCACCAAAAACAACCGAAAATTGAAATCACGGCTAAATCAATGAAGGGCATCTTTATTACTAAATATAATCCGTATTTGTAATTTATCTATCCTCAAAGGCTCTTGGCTCTCGCATAAAAATTAAACGTTCATACTCACCCTCGTCACTGTCTGAGTGCTATAATCTATTCTTCTCATTTTAGCACAGCCCTGAGGGCTTTATGTGTCGACGTCACAGTGACGTCAGCGAGCGACCTTCTACAAGTGCGCTTATTGGTTGATCCTCGGCTAATTATAAGCTAGGGTTGCTACTGATGCTCACCTGTCGTGGTGACGGACTTCCCCCGGTATTCCTCTGAACCAGCAGAGTGGGTAAGGGAGTCCAATTCGGTAGGTTTAGCCACATAGAGGATTCGGAATATAGTGGACTTTTTACGCCGTGGTACGCGAAGAAGTCACGGCTGAAGATGTTCAGAGGGAATGTAGGCTTCTACGTTCAGGGAGTTTCAGCTGCTAAGTTTATATGGCGGCTCACTTTCTAACCGACGTATAAAAAGGAGGTTCTTAACACGTTCACGTGCGCAGTCGATTTTATAGAATATCGTTGTTACGCACAGTATTTCCCCATACAAAATACAACGACGTCTATAGACTTTGTGATACAACGTAGGTAAAAATAACGCGAAATCTGACAGGAACGTTTCTTAACGTCAACTGGCGGAACTAGCAGCGACGTCATAGGACGTACAACGTCCTATGACGTCGCTGCTAGTATGTGCACTCTAGTCATCTTTAGTGAGGGTAAAGTTGGATATAGCGTGGCACTAGTGGTTCCAATTTTTGACATAATGTAGCACGATGACGTAGCTGATAGAATTTAGTACGGGCGCTCGGCGTTCAGTCACGTTGTATGAGATTTTTTTATTTTTATTTTGACGGCTATTTACGTTCTGTTGCGCCGTATATACCATTTTTTTACGTCTTATCACGTAGCGCACATGAACGTGTTAATTCAGTTGTATTTTTTTAAAATGCTTGTTGCCTCATAACTCCGTCATTTATGTTGACAAAACAGAACACTGTCAATATTTGGATTTTTATTTGTTTGAAAAAATGGACTATACTACTAGTTTCGCCTTGTTTTTATCAAAATCCAATCCAATCTAATATTATCAGTACACATTATAGCATTTTTTAATAGTAACGTTTGTTTATATGTATATGTTAGTATTTCACTATTATGTACAAAATAATTAACCTGTCGTACTGAAGTCGTCATTTTGAAGTTATTGTATTTTTATTGTTTTTCCTGATTGGCTGAGGTTGATAGTCATCAAACAGGCTACTGGTTTTTGTTGAGGACATCTCACATCATTGTTATATCAGTCCAAATGAATGACGCACCGAGTACAAAATTGTATGACGCAACTCGCTCTGTTTACCGAATTTTCCGTAACCGAGTTTGTGATACAATAACTTTATTTTATTTAGCTTTTGCGACGAAAACGATCTCTTCCATCAATCCAATTGACAAATAGGGCGTTCGATTCATCATTCGCGAGTCAGGCAGCGGCTTAATTTATCAAACCTTTGCCCTTTACTGAAAATGGAACACTTTTTCCCTGGAACTTTGTATTCTGGTGAAATAAATACACAAGGACAAGTACATACCCCGGACGGGTAGCACGGCATACCGTTTCTCGTTTGTCCCTTTCGTACAATGGAAATTCTACAGACCTTTGTCGTTTATTTAACTACCGTGTCACACGTTTTCTCGTAGTCTTTTTTTAAATTATTTTCTTACAAATTTCTTTGTTTTATTCTATTTATGAAGTACATCCACATCATATGTGGTTGCAAATTTTAATACTATTTATTGCCTCAATAGTCTTCATCTTCCTTACATAGTATAAAGTAAAGTCACTGTCCGTTCCTGTCGCTCCTAAATCCTTACAGTTTATGTTCGGCCGCCATTTTGATTCAATTTTCACTGTCATTTAGATATTTTTTTATGGAAGATTTTTACATCCCGATTATACTCATACAAAGTCGAGGAGGGTAGCTATACAATACATATAATATTATTGAACTAACACCATTCTTTCTGTTTTTCTTGCCTGCAGTACCTTAAAACTCATATGAAAATGAAAATGAAAATGAAAAATTTATTTTGCAAGTAGGCCATATAGGCTCTTTTACATGTCTGAATCTACTAGCGCTTCGGAAAATGGACATAACATTTATGTTATAATTAAAATCGGAAAATGGACATAACATTTATGTTATAATTAAAAGGCTATGAAGGTGTTTTATCAACATTGCTCAAAATTTTTTCTTTGGATAACTAGGCCTTTTTTTACTTATTGATTTTTGTGGAGTCAGATTTAAAGTTTTAAAAACGACCGAAGATTTATACTAAAACGATCAGAATCTCGGGAACAAACCAAAATATTTTTGGACAAGGTTACTGCATGACCTTTCTGCAAATAATGAGCTCGAATACATTCCCATCAAAGAAGTGTATCGAGTTACTATTAACCTTGTATATTTATTTTTAACTTTCAATACAACAAAGGGGTGTATTAGAAGTTCAAAGCCTCTGTCTGTCTATGCAGGGTTGGCGAACCTATGGCACGCATGCCACAGGTGGCAACTGGCACGTGACAGGAAATGATAGGCACGGCTTGAAGTAAATAATAGTTGATTAATGCCTACGCTTAGAAAGTAAAAACTTGGCCGAGTTAGTTAACTACAGTTAGCGAGGATTTTTAAAAGTAGGAAGCCAGCAATTTCATTGCTATTCCAGCCGTAGCCCATAGTAATAGTGCTTTTCTCAAACATCGAGAGGAAATAAAACAGGCAGTTCTTATTAATAATATAAAAAACCCTTTATGTATGCCACGTTTTGACTTTTTACAAACATGTCGCGAAAAAAGCGTGTACGCAGGTATCTCTCCTTTCTGAAGCATAACGTGTCATGCTAACGACGCATTTTTCACATCCCATCTTTACAAAAGTTGTATAGTCGACCACTTTTCAACCCTATTCCTTTGTAATACGGTCGAAAAGTGGTCAAGCAATTTCTTGGTCGACTATACATCAACAAATTTACAGGTTTAATAAATATGACGCTTTATTTAAATTTAATTACTCGTTGATGCTAAAAAGTTTCGACTTTTGAGGTCAGTCACTCGGGCCCTTTGTGACATAGCGTAGCACTACACTTTAAATTAATGAGATTTTCAATGAAAATTGTTCAACTAGTTTTAATTAAAAAGGTGCCGTCGTAACTACTTTTGTGTTTGTACATAACAGACTATTTTGCGAAGAGTTGTTTCGTAGGGTACCGGAGATAAATGGCATAAATGGAGCTCTTGTAGTTTTGCCATGTCCGTCCGTCTGAATGTCAGAGGCATTTTAAATAAACGCAGGCTATAATTATAGGTGAAATCCTAAACTTTTGTGAACATAATATATTTAAAAATGCTATTATTCTGTCGATGAATTCTTAACTGACGAAACTGTAAACGAATAATTAAGTTACTTATTAGCGATTAAAATCTTAAAATAATTTGACATATTATATATTAACAAACTGGAACAAATTACCTTGCTACTCCGCGAAACCAGTGCCGGGCTCGTGCAAAATAGCTGCGTCTGTGCGACACATATATGTTCATGCAAAAACCCACCCTCCTCCGCTTCCACACGAAACAACATATATCACACAGACTCAACTACACACCACCACCACTAAACACTAAAACTACACGATCGACGCGCGTTTCGCCTCTATACGAGGCATCATCAAGATCAAAGAAACAGTACGACCGTTCGCTACTTGAACGAATGGCGTACTGACAAACTAAAACATTTTTCTTTAATCCCGCCTACCGCCATCATTTTTGCACAACTACCCTTATTATTTTTCTCAAAGCCTACCCTCAAAATTTAAAAATAAAACAAAAGTACCCCCGTATATTATCACAAACTACCCACATAATTTATCTCAATCTCAGCTACCCCCATTGTTAAAGACAGAATTTAAGCATACCCGCAATAAAGGAGAAGAAGGAAAATTAACCTGTTCATTGACAATGGATCCCGCGTTGTTGTACCTAACTATTTCCAAATGCTCCAAAACATTCAGACGAAATCCCTTTTTGCAAAAGTGTAATATTTCATAAGAATGAGCATCTGATAATGTATGATCTGTGTCTATCAAATGTTTTGCAAAATTGGACTTCTCTGCGTGCTTATGCCTAAAAGATGAAACATGCTCCTTATATCTAGTATTAAAACTACGACCGGTTTGTCCTATATAAACGCTACTACAATCGTCACAAGTGAGCTTATATACTCCTGATCTACTCCCTCTTTCATATTTTTATTTTTTTATTTTTATTATATATTATTTAAATCACCACATTTCATTAACTCTTTGACATAGAATAATACTAATTAATTTAATATCACTACATGACTAATTATTTAATGTATTAATTTCTTATCATAATTTTGACGTCATATTATGTAATCCTAGATTTAGTTATTAATTATTATTTTGTGCTCTTACAGGGCGTCATGGACTGACTTTATACCAATGTAATAACATCCATATTTATAATATACATGACTTGACAATGAATAAATATAAATATAAATATATACAAACTACAAAGTAGTTAAATAAATTATTGAAGTCCATAGTAAGGTTCAAATTAACAAACTGAAACCAATTACCTTGCTACTCCACAAAACTAACGGCTGGTTTTGCGGAGTAGCAAGATAATTTTCTCCAGTTTGTTGAAGAGGTATTTTTGTAAGAAATTTGACATCTGGTCATTACGAGCTGGTTACGAGTGGAAGAGAGTCTTAGGCAACGCAATATTGCAATTGTACAAGTAAACCGACTTCAAAAAGAGCAGGTTTTCAATTCGACTGTTTTTTTTAAGTTATGGGGTGGTCGAAAGTGGCTAGACATGGTTCGTGTGACGTGTATAATCCACGGCCGGTATGTCGTCGTGTTGCTTTTCAAACTTAGCTGACACACTGCAGCTTAGATACCTGTGCAATTAACTCAAAAACATAACCTTCCCTTCTGCCGGAAATCGGGTAGAAAGTCACTTTCAATAACGTACAAAAGTATTTCGCTGTTTTGAATATTTCTTGTAGCTGTCTATAAGCATTACCTTGTCTGTTTGATAGCCAGTATCTTAAATTCATCGAGAAAATCTAATCGAAATTACAATTTGTAAAACATTTTATGGAGTAAACTCCCACGTTTTATCGGTTGTTTTAATTGAATTTCACAGGATTGCGGCGAATCTTTGTTTACGGCTGGCAGTATTGAGGGGCAGGGGCGATAAATAAACCGGGGATGTTTCCGATCGGTTTTTTCTAATTAGTGATTTGTGAATTTACACTTTATGGCTGGCTATTAAACGCACATTTCTGTATTTTAAGTTGACTAGCTGGGACAGTCTTAAGGTATTATGTGCGGCTTATGTATTTTTTTTGTGTGCAATGAAGTTTTCACCGTGGGTCACCGGATGGTAAGTAATCACCACCGCCTATAGGCACCCGGCACACCAAAGCAATTGCAGATGCGTTGCCAACCCAGAGGACTAAGATGGAATACCTCTTGTGCCAGTAATTGCACCGGCTGTTTAAATAAATTAATGAATAAAAAACGTATCGTTTTACCTAAGCGGTTTAACCAACGCTTTTACGGCGAAGGATAACATTCTGAGGAAAATCACACGTTCGTCTAAATGAGTGTGTAACCATGATCCTATCGGTCTGGTTGCACTGTAAAAGGGGATACGGAGGTCAAATGCTAAATCTGGGATCATGGTGTAAGCGTACCCCGAACTAAGAAACGGGAAAAATTGTTGGGAGTATGAGAAAATGGATTGTTGTGTCCCGGCGTAGAGAGCAAGTCAGCCAGTGAAATTACTGGCACAAAGGGTATTCCATCTAAGCCTTGGCTACGAAAAAACCATGGTCATTACCATGGTCCATAGACCATCAGGTGACCTACTTGCTCGTTTGCCTTCGCATTTAATGAAAAAGTCGGACTAGCCCACCAAGGGTACCGCCATCAACAACATCTAGTGTCGGATTTTTGCTTTGTATAACCAAAATTTTTTTTGTGTTTATTAACTACAAATGTACGGTTTTCAGATTTTAATTTGTGCTGTGAGCCCTTGTTTCTTGCTAAATTTCATAGTTCTAGGTCAACGGGAAGTACCCCATAGGTTTTTGAGTGACTTGCAAATGAATGAAACATGCCGCATAAACGGCCGTATCTTTTGATTCCTCTGACTTAGAAGTTTGATTTTTCACGGCTCCAAGGGACTGTAGACTTGAGTATTTTGAAAAACGGTCTTGACAGACAGAGAGACAGATGGACAATGAAAGTGATCCTATAAGGGTTCTGTTTTTCCTTTCCAGGTACGGAACCCTAAAAAGTGGATAGTTTTCCCACAACAGTTGCGTCAAAACTTAACTGCTGATAGAAGTGAGAAGTTGTGCTGTCCGTTTATATCACAGTGTTTATTTTTACACATTAATTATGATTGCCCTAAACGCCCGTCACACGTCTTATTTACGTCGCGACAATATCTCTTGTTTACAGCCTCACAAATTATGGCGTACGCGCATTTGTTTATTTATTTGAGCTGCTTTATTACTTTTGCTTATTATATTGGCCCTCCCGCCATTATGAATGTTGGATGTTTGTCTTTGGCAGCCGTGACGCGCTCTATATTACTTTCGTTGGTTTTGGCGAATGTTGCCATTGTTTTTTAAATTATATTATATTTGGCAATTTATAGAGCATTTGTAGTAGCATGGGGGTGGACTTGGGATCGTGAAGTACAGTTCGATCCCAAACGGCCGCTACCAATAAGTTCTTCTAACGTTGTCTAAGTACTGTATAGTAACCAACGTTCTTACGGCGAGCGAAAATCATTATGAGGAAACCTGCACATTCATGTAAATGAATGTGTAACCATGTTTCCGTCGGACCGGTTTTCCTGATACAAAAATTATACAAGTCTGATGGCAGTCGATCCAATGTAATAACCTGACCTGTCAAATCCGGGATCATGGTCAAAGCGTACTTCGAATTATGAAATGGGAAAAAAGGAGAATGATGATGATATTCGTCAATTTATTGTTTTCGGCCTTCATTAACCCTACTCCGTTACCAACTATTATGACCCTCTTTTTTATAATCGAAATTTACTTCCGACTTTTATAAGCATTCAAATAAATTTAAATGATAATGACAACATAAAGAAAAACTAGGGTAATGGCAGGACTCGAACCTGCAACATCAGCATTCCATTCCTTGCGTTTGCCAGTTTCGCCACATTACCAGCTACCCTACCCTTTTTTTGGGTATAACGGTATAACTACCCGCGGTGTAATCTACAAGAAAGTAATGTAATGATAAAATCATATAAAATCTAATGACCGTAAAAACGAAACACATTGAAGAATTCGCAGGGTATGGTAATTGGTAATGTGGGGAAACTGGCAAACGCAAGGCACAGAATGCTGATGTTGCAGTTTCGAGCCTTGCCATACCCTAGTTTTTCTGTGTGTTGTTATTATCATTTAAATTTATTTTTATGACCCTCTCTCGCTGTGCCTTTGGATCACGTCCCTGATGTATAGTCGACCAAGTAATTGCTTGAGCACTTTTGTACTTTCTCCCTTTGAAATACGGTCGAAAAGTGATCAAGCAATTTCTTGGTCGACTATACGTAGTAGGAAGTACTGCCTCACAGTGGTACTACCCCGGTTGGACGAAAATAACTCAACCTGTACCCAACTACGATTAACATAGAATAAATAGAAACGATTTAAGACGCCCACGAAGTTTTGACATTTGCCGAGCTTGTTTGCTATTTAAATGACACGGTAAAATGCCACGAGCTTAGAATAAATACGCCAAGAGTATTAATAGGCCGGCTTCTGCCAAAACTCAAGTAAGGTCGCTTTACAAGCTTTTATTAAACTTAATAGTCTTCGCTATACACATATTGTGAGAAATACCTAGTGGACTGTATGAATAAGAGTGATGGAAACACTGACCTATAAATAAACTTAATAAATTATCATTTTAAAAGTAAATCCAATGACTATAAGTGGTAAACTAATTATTTGCATTTGTAACATTGGCTTCAACCTGTATTCTTGTCGGGTCGTTTTTCTGCTGTCATTTAGTATGACACTGTAAATCCATGCATTATAATATCATTGGATGGAAACTGAGAAAAACTAATTTAATTAAATAAAATAAGTTAGAAATATACAATATGAATCTAAAGGTGGACCTCGTGGCAGCAGCCTCAGCGACCGGCTAACGACTAACTCCTGATCCTCTTCAAGCTGGGCTGCTGTCACCAGTCTCACATTGGCCTGTAACAAATATATACAAAGGAGGCCTGCTTGTCCTTCACACACACACACACACACACACACATATATATATTTGAGATAGACAGCACTTACTCGCCTCTTTTTTGCCAGGGGTTGGAAAAGGTTATTTTGAATGACCTGAGTAACATTGAATGTACATTTTAGTCCGGCTTTTGGTGTCCACAGCATGACTTGCGCAAGGATAAATTAATGGCTTAGAGCAGTTCCTCCATTAACTGGTATCAAAGGAAGGAAGACACAGCGACTAGGTAGACAAAATACCTAAGCATTCAACATTAGTTATAAAAAAAACTAAGCTACCATGTGGCCTTGATTGTGTCAGGTTTAATTTATATCTCCCTGCGTCTGTCAAACTAGTGTCATTAAGAAGGAAAAAGACCCCGACGAATTGATAACCTTCTCCTTTTTTTGAAGTCGGTTAAAAAGGACACACTTCAGGCACTTTAGTGACTGTTTTAAACTTTTGCGATTTCCACACATATTCACACAACTCTACTCGTGACCACGGCCATTGAAACATGGCCGAAACGTTGAGGTAAATCAACAATATACTTTTATCGCGTTAAAGTCCCGAAAACGTTATAAATATGTACTTTAGTGACTGTTCAATTCTATCAGCATCTGTAGATTCAAACCTAATAAAGATCATAAGTGCCGTATAGTAAGACCCATTGAAATTGGCAAAAAAGAAAAGAAGTCTTTAAAACGTGACCTCAGTAGAGAAAGTGAAAACAATACAGAATATTTATTGCTTCTTTGATAAAGATCGTTTAGGCCAGTATAGGTAAAATGTTTTGTTCGTTTGCCCAATAATATATTCGATATTTGAAATTCGACATGAATTTCTCAAAGTTTTGTACAACACTCAACCGAGAAATTGCTTTACTTTACCACTCAACATCAGTCGACAAAGTGGTTTATGATTTACATTGCCCTTTTGGATCACAATGTGATACTTGACTTTATAAAGGCAGCACTGTACTTTGTTTAATTTCATTTATGGCTTTTCTGATGACAACCAAAGTCAATCACTGACTGTAGGTACTTTTCGACCGTATTACTACAGATAAGATTTAGAATCAATAAGTTGTAAGGAAATTATTTGGCCAGTCAGCAGTAGTCACCACACAACTCTATACTCATGATAGAAAGAGCTTGTGGAGGTTGGTTTGAGTTTATCGTCAGTGCTGATAGTATATCTGCAGACTGCTACACTTGCAGCTAGGTACAAACGTAGTTATTATACCATATAGTCGTCTGTATTATTTTATAGTTCTCTATAGTTATTATAGTATTTATTTGTATAAACTTGACTAGTAGGCGAGCTCGTTTCCTCGCGTATCGCTCAAGTTTCTCTCTCCTACACGGCTTAGTTAAGGGCCATTTACATGGTACTAGTTCTCGCATGCGAGTTGTATTACATTGCGGGCTACCAAAGTATGATGTGACCGATCGATTGATCGAGTCGCGCAATGTAATGCAACTCGCATACGAGAACTTGCTCCATGTAAATGGCCCCTTAGGAAGAGAAATCTATTGTCAAGAAGACATTAATTTTTCGGGCGTATTATAAAATCAATGACTATATCTTGGACAGGGATGTATGGAAATGATCCCTATTTGTATTGGCGATCCCTGGCTCCAAATATTGTACACCTACTGCGTTAAATTGTTAATTTTTTAAATATTTAATATGTAAAATTAGTATTGTAATTTTGATTTACTTAAAAAAATAACACCTCGTTAAGTTTCTTGCCGGTATCTTCTCATCAGAGGTTTTTCCGAACAGGTGGTAAATTTTCTGACATTCATAAGTGCTACCTGTAAGCCTATCCTTTATAAAAATATTTTGACTTTGACTTTGACTTTGACATGAAGTACAGAGCGATAAAGCGAGTTGCGGTGTGTCGCACTAGCTATCCTGATAGCTCTCTGTGGCATCTACCAAACATGAAATCGAAATCCTGCATTTGTCACCGTTGACGTTTGCGATGGACGGCATCGAGCTCTCTTCAGCCGCGGTATTTTATTTTATTTATTTTGTAGGCTTTGCATGGGTACAATTAGAATGTAATTTACCTACATAAAAATCTTGCGTTAAAAACTCTCTATAATGATAGATAAAACCGTATTAAAATCCGTTGCGTGGTTTGGAAGGAGTAAATCTAAGGAAGTATAAAAATTTTCACGAAACAAAATACCTACGTGAAGTTTACGATAAAATATATTTGAGAACCAAATCCATGGTAAGTCGAAAAAAGTAGAATTTTCGACGTTATTTAATGAAAAAGCTGGGATGGAAGACTTTTGCACCCTTCGGGATTAGGGCGGAGTATATGGAGGTTTTACTCGTATATCTATTAAGGTCGGTTGCACACTAACAGTGCGGTTAGACGAGAGATTAAATGCTTTCAACCAAGCTTGGGTATATCCTGTTATTAATGAATACCTCTGATTAATCTTTTTTATGCTGGAAGACGTAATTCGTCTTAATGTAATTAATTGAAATATATTTAGCATTTGGTTTTTCTTCGTAGTATTTCTCAGGTAAAATTACATTATTCATTCCTGATTTCCTTCTGCCTTCTGTTGAGTTTGTAAATCCGAAGCCGCCAGCATGCTGGCCAGTTTCTCGCAAATTGCTAACTGTGGGGTTTTCTACGGGGCCAGTTAGAAACATATGAATAAATGCCGCGCGCGTTCATCATTTTTAACATTATATGTATTGTATAAAGTAAAGTCGCCATCAGTGGCCCGTTTCACGAAGCTACAAAATTATAATTTGTAGCTTCGTGAAACGGACCACAGTTCCAGTCTGTCCTTATATTTTCGGTCGCTTATACGGAATAATTTTATACGGAAGGTTTTTATGTACATTGTAATGTACCCGCTCCGGCTTTGTAAAGCCGGTCCAAAGCCGGGGCGGGTTGCTAGTATAAGTATATTCAAACAACGGATTTTTACCTACTAGCCGTCAAAGTTTGATACAGTCAAAGAATTTAATTCCCTACCCATTTCGTTGAAATGTCGTCTGACATTCACAATGCATTAAGGTCGATATGTCACACCAACGCCTTGCTCTAGTTAGCTCTTATGGTGCCAGTTTGCTATACGATATTGAACCTTAGGTGGGTTGGAAATTAAATTCCTTGACTGTACATCGAAATGAGAAAACTATAGAAAAGTGTACAGCGCAGTGGCAGAGTAGCCGACCATAGTCTATTTGGTAGACTATGTTGGATAGCCTGAATAAAACTGTCTGTGCCAATTGTCAAGTACACAGCTGCGTTTTGTAAGTTTTAAATTGCCGTCATATTTTTAGTTCTGCTATCCGACGCCTGTGTCGCTGCTAGTTGGAAAACTTAGAAGCACTTTATTCACTTACGATAAGATTCAAAGTTGAACCAATGGCTAAATATTGAAAGCCCCTCTTCACCTGCTTCACCCCGTCGCAAAGCGGTGACGCTAGGCTTGTAATAATCCGAACAAGTAAGCAGATCTATTGTCTTCTTATATCGATGGTTTGATACTGTACATCTGTCAAAATTTTACAGGTGGTAAAATATCAGTTGTTTGTTATAGTAATGCAGCAATAGCGACGAAGCTCGTCATTCACAGCGCAGTACCAGCACAAAAGGGTGCCAAAGGAATGGCAA
This sequence comes from Ditula angustiorana, assembly GCA_963691745.1. Lineage (NCBI taxonomy): Eukaryota > Metazoa > Arthropoda > Insecta > Lepidoptera > Tortricidae > Ditula > Ditula angustiorana. Next base: position 2,113,828 of record OY829473.1, read on the forward strand.
CGTGTTGATGGACATTCCTTGCTAAATAATGTTTAGTTAACGTGCCAAATTAGCATCAAGTCAAACAGGAACAGCGTGGAATGGGTCGTAAATAGGCTGTAATGGACAAAGATGTTTACGAGCGGCGGCCGTCACGCGAAACGGGTGGGTCTACGGTAACACCACTGTCCACGACAATACGCCTTTATGGCCACCCTGCGGGAATTGATTAACCAATGATTGCGTTAGAGGAAGTTAGAACAAGGGGTCGGATCTATTCCGTAATCCTATTTGTTCTAACGTATCGTTTCGCCTAATGATCATCTTTATTTTATTTATATTTATCTTTACATGGTATAAAACAATGTCGCTACCCGTTACTGTCTGTCCTTATATCTTCGGCTGCTTACTCCGTCTAAACCACCCAACGGATTTTGATACAGTTTTCACTGTCATTTAGAAAATGCTCTATGAAAGGTTTTCATGTTCATTACATTGTATTTGTACTAGTGCGAAACCGGGGCGGTTCACTAGTTAGTTATAAAGTTTGAACTTTGTTATAATTTATTTCTAAATGTATTTTGCTGAATCTTGGCTGTTTTGAAAAATATCGTATAGAACTTGTTAGATTAGCAAATTGGAACAAATTACCTTGCTACTCCGCGAGCAAGGTAATTTGTTCCAGTTTGTGGATGTGGACCTCCGCAAAGTAACGCCTGAATCAATTATCTATTTGTTAGATTAGGTTTATTTTATAACATTCCTAAAAAGTTTACTTTTCGTTTTTAGCATAAACTCCTTTAGTCTTTAATTTGAAAAAGTTACAGCACGGCGAACATATTACATGGGTACCTAGAGTTGTTTCTTATGTTACAAAAGAATTAAGACACGGAATCATATTTTCAATTCTGTGAAAATAAGGGCAAGGGGGTTGATATGGATTACTGTTATTCGAAATAAATAAATTTTAATTTAATTCACTTTAAAAGTACGTATTAATCAGAAGAAACAGCCAATGTAGAGCAATGAAAATACTTTAATTATTTCGTATTATCCGTCTTTTGTAACACTTACTGCCTCAATTACTCAGTAGTAATAATTGGTTACTTCAAAATCATTAAGGCTGTAAATGTACAGAATAACACAAAATGAATGCCCATTCATACCTTTAAATTGCCAATGTATACTCATTATTATAGTTTAGAACAAATATACTATAGTTTAGATAACTATGTCAAACTTTAGGTACGTTATTATTACGATAAAGGCCAAGAAGAACACGAACCGTTTGATAAGTGAATTCAAGCAATATTTGGAAGAAATCGTCTTGAAATTTCACGAATCTACTAGTACACTAATTGTGCCAATGAAATTTTGGTCCAAGAGAAAATAAGTACCTAATTTTATCCAATTTCATAATGTTTGACTGTTTGTATTTTTTTCCGATGGAGAGATATTTAAGAGCAGGCATCCAATAAGAGAAAAAAAGATAAGATTAATATCAAAGGCAAACTCAAGTCAGAACATGTTAATTTAGGCTTACAAGAAGGACTTATGAATGTCAGAAAATTTGGGTACGGAAAAAACCTCTGATGACAAGATATCAACAGAAACTCAACAATATATGGAGGCTGTCGGGTACAAAAACTTTTAGAATTCCGCATTTGACTTCCGAAAACCTCAATTTCTATTGAATAAAACAATATCCAATAAAACTTTTGAATTCCGCATATAACTTTCGAAAGCTTAGAGCTATACAGAGAGGTAATGCTGCCAGTATCTTCGGTACCATGCCATGGGAGCCTTCTTTTTTACTTATAATTTCAGTTTTTATGTAGTTTGTTTTGTATAAATAAATAAATATCATCAGAATTTACGAAAACCTCAACTTCTATTGAATAAAGCACGCGGGTAGGTACTGGGTATAGATTATGTTGACATAGAGCTTTCTTTTAGTAAAACTAACCACATCACATTTACCGAAAGCTTAGACTACGGTTTTCATAATGACAACAATGAACAAGAGGGATATAAATAGGCAAGGTTCTCGCTGGTTTCGTGCCCATAGTAATTAGGCAGTGATGACCCTATTAGGGTTTGCTTTGTGTCCGCCGACCCTTACAACCGTAAAACCTTACTGCGATTACCTTTCATAAACCTTTGCTATCACTAACGCTGCTTTTATGTGATTATTTAGTGCTTCAGCCGCTTATAATTACTGACTTTTATGGAGAAGGACGTACAACGACATAGTCTGTAGCATAAACATCTTTACTAACACATACACTCTCTCATCGTTAGAACAATCGGTATGCTTTTCTATTCCCTGCCTATTTTAGCGTTACTGAACTATCGATAGTTTGACTATCGACAGTTGACCTCGAAAAACAACAACAATAGTATCGACAGTATTGGTGCCTATCGATAGTATTGGGTTTTAAAAACTTTCGATAGTATCGATAGTCATTAAAATCAAATACTATTGATAGGCACCAATACTATCGGTAGTATCGATACTATCGAATCTATCGATAGGCCTATCGATATTGTGACTATTTTTCGAGGTCACGATACTATCAACAATTACTATCGATAGTTCGATATATTGACGCAACGATAGCCTTTTTTGACCTTCTGAAGGCAGGGAATAGAGAAACATGCAGATTTTTAGGACGATGAGGGAGTTTAGCTTTAAGATTTCGAGTGTCCACAGTTACAGCAGTGGCTTCACTTTCTATACCTCTTATATTTAATACGATTTCTACAAAATAATATTTATGGTCAATATGATTTAGATTACGCAGGGGAAAGATAGAAATGGCGGTTACTCCACCGACAAAAGCTTAGCTTAAATTATATGATGATGGTGATTTAGATAAGATCATTCATGGTGACAAACATCTTTGATATCGCTCCCGAACTTAAACATCAAATAAGCGGGCGATTCCAAGGCGATTTTCGGTTCATGCGAGATCGAACTTACACTAAAACAACTGTCAAATTACTTTGGAAAGTTTAGAATCTGTAAATTTTGCCGTAAGTATCTCGATTGTGAAATGAATCTCGCATGAACCGAGAACTGGGGTCCTCGCCGCATACCATCTTATCTAAATAATATTAACCATATTATTTAGTTAAAACGTATACGCATAGGCTATACAAGTAACAAGTGAATGCGTCATAATCATTATTGGATTTTGCGTTCTAAGCGCGACGAAAGGAACATCCATTCGCATAAGTAATTTAATAGAACAAAACTTATTTAATAAAGTCATTCCTCAAATTTCGACATTCATTTGATCGCGTCCAAGGATTCGCAGACTTCAACTTTGCTCTTCCAGGCGGGAGTTTCAATGGGCTTTAATTGCGGGAAGAACAGGACAATTCGACAGGCTCTCTCGTCACTAAATGATTTAAACTCAGGCCTTTATTCATAATAGTTATCATACGAACTGCTTAGCGGGTTGGAAAAAGAATTTGAAGTTCGATTGAACTTAGTACTCATTCAGATCTTAAATTCTATTGCACCAAAATCGACAAACTTGGTCGTATTGGCCGCTTTTGGTGGGTGGGAGTTTCTTTAAACAAGTAATAATTACTACATTATTACCACCAGGCTACTATACCAGTGTTATTAAGCAGATATTTTGGCTGAAGAGAGTAGTATTCCGTCGTTTTCGCAGTCGGATGTTGGACACCCCGGAGCTAGTCGCATGTGGTAATTTAATGTTAACTTTGTAACGTTTCCTGAATATTGTATTCAATTGTCTTTATCTTCTTTACATACGAGAAATCAAACAAAGTAGCTCTTTTTGTTCTCATCGTATCTCGCTTCGCTTCGGTTGCTTACTTCTTCTTATCCAAGCACCGGATTTTGATACAGTTTTTACTGAAATTTAGATATTTTTTTATGGAAGGTTTTTATGTACAGTCAACTGCAGAGAAAAATAAATCCCCTTTATTAATAAATGCATGCACATGCTGGGTAACTTTTCTCTGCAGTTGCAATGACTTTGCAATACATTAGGTTCAATTAGGTTTTCATTAGTGAATTGCATCCGTGCGTTGCCAGGGTGGGTCGGTTGCTAGGTATCCATATTTTACGGAACAATGTATGTCCTAGAGTGCGATTTTTGAATTTAATCGGCTGACTAAATCTCACCATGATGGTCGTTTTTCACAAAGATTAGGCCATTTTGGTGCGGTTTAGTCACCTGGTGAGATTCAAAAATTACACCCCAATCTCACCGGCTGACTAAATCTCACCAAGATGGTCGTTTTTCACTAAGATTAGGCCATTTTGGTCAGCTTTAGTCACCTGGTGAGATTAAAAAATTGTTCCCTTGATTTAGAGAAATTAATAAAACATAGTTCCCCGGGTTTAAAACTAGAGCCGAGGTTGTGGGTAACGCAACAAGAATTGAGACGAATGATTACATTACACACACGGTTATACAGCGCCTAACACATGACATGCATGACATGCAGCAGTGTGCGTGAGTTGCGTGAACTCAACTCTAGTTGCGTTACCCACGGTACCTGCTGTAATCGACGTTACTCGACGTGGCCAAGCTACTGATGACGCGTGAGTCTCCCGGATGGATTTTCCTGTGTTACTAGAAGGCACGCAAAAGCCACGTTAAGTTTTTAAGGCTGAAAGTGCTGCTCACAGAAAATATCGGCAAAAAACAATCAGGGTAGGTGAATTAAAAAAGTTTGAATTTACTACCAGTTAAGGCGCTAGAATTCTAGCGTTCTTCGCTGATATGAAGCATAAATCTCTTTCTAACTAATACATTTATGCAAAAGGGATGGACGTCTGGAATAAACTCTAGTGGTAGGCTTTTTGTGCATAAGTGATATATATTTTGGCCACTATGTGTATAAATGGTAAGGAATTCAATCACTTATCATTCAATTTGGAATGTTCTTGCTAGATACCTCAGACAAGTACTTGGGCAACGTTTGTATGCCTCGTTTTTTATTTTCATTTAAACTTTCATGCATCGAGAATCATGACGTGCCGCTTAATTTTATCAAAGGATTCAACGCAAGTTTGTAGCCAACTTTAGTTTCTGCACGTGCCTGACAATTCTCCTATGATTATAGTTATAAGGTGGCTTTTACAAGAGCACCGACGTTCGTGCAGTGTATCGCGTGATGAACAATGTCGCATGCGCCATTATGAAGCCGGAAAGCAAATGACCTATTTCCAACTAAACTATGATGAGTTCCGCAATACTTGCGATCAAAGTATAAGGACATAAGATAGACTTGGCCACTTGATGGGGTAAAGAGCGGGCGGGGTCTAGAGGAGAGCGAGGGCTGGTAAACCTTATTAATTTTGTGAAATTCTGCTGTAATTTTGTTGCTATCGGCTATAAACTGTGTTTTCTTTAAAAGTATTGATAGATTTGAGCATACTTGTAACAGAAGAGCGAACATTCGCCATTTTTAGGCTGCGTTTCCACCAGAGATGTGCGAGGATGCGTAGCGAGGGATGTGTTTGTAAAGAACCAATGAGCCGTTTCCGCCAGAGCTGTGCTGACCGAGGCGAGGTAAATGAAGCGATTCTATTGGTTCTTATAAACACATCCCTCGCTACGCATCCTCGCACATCTCTGGTGGAAACGCAGCCTTAAACGCCTGCACGCTGCGCGCCGTTTTGTTCCTATTTAGTTTGTAACCTTTGGTACATTCATTAGAAGAACTCGTTAGTGAATGCTTAAGTCTTTTAGCATCCGCACAGTACAGTACTGCCCATAGAAAATAGAACAACACCTTCCATAGCCCTATATGGCGTAGTACTATAAAGATTTAACAATCTTATAGAGGTATACTCTGTTTTTTTAATCTTTTACGGAACGGCATTATTAGGTCCTTATAACATAAACGAAAACAAAAACAGCACATAATCGGTATTTTTGGTAATGTGTTGGACAAATGCAATTTTCCAAATATCATTTTCAGTCATAAGAAAAAAAAATTCAAGCATAAGATAACCTAACCGTCTCAGTGCTTGACAGGCGCAGTCATTATTTTAACCAGTAGTTGGTAGTTTAACATATTCACTGTCAATTACTAGGACCGTTACCTTAAAACTTTTCTAGTTTTTAATATGCATATTGGTAAGGTTTATTTAACCCTTAATTACTACATCGCATGACAGACTTGATTAACCTCGGAAATTAACTTTTGTGCAATTTGACCTCCTAACGAGACAATTTATGAATTCCCACAGCAATCAAACTAAATTTCCTTGGTTTATTCACCCCACTAAAATGTTGTATGTAATAAGTATTATTTATAGATAATAAAACTAATTATCTGCTTCATCTTTACATACTATGAAACAAAGTCGCCATCCGATTCGGTTTGTCCGCATATCTTCGACCGCTTACTTCTAACACAACTATTTTATGACGGTTGTCACTGTATGGAAATAAAACAATTTAAGCGGTTTATATCGCGTGTATTGTAACGAATCTAATTCCCGACGTTTCGAGCCGTTTACAGGTCTCATCTAATGAGATACTGATACACGCGATATAAACCGTTTAAATTGTTTTATTTCAATATCTACACGTATAAGATAATACTAGGTTTTCACTGTAATTTTGATTTTTTTAATGTAAACTAATCATCCTAATTGTACAGTAGGGGAAATATATTCACGTACCACCTTAGAACCCTATCGCAATGACGCGACGCGTCAAACGCCAGGCTATGTCATACAAATGTCATGCGTATGTCTCTTCGACTAGGTTCTACGGTGGTACGTTTTTCAATTTCCTTGACTGTACCTTCTAACGAAGCCGAGGCGATCCGCTAGTAATTAATATAATTACAAAAGAACTTTAATTACAATGCAATCTAACACTAATAATTTCTTACTACGGCTAGCCTTATATTGGGGAAGGGAGAAGAGTCATTTTTTATTAAAATTCTGGAGACTACTTATTACTAAAACGGATCACTCGCGTATTTTTAAGGCGAGAAATGCCCGACATGTTTCCGACCAGTCCGTGGTCCTTAATCATGAGCCCCCGCGGCGGTGGCGCGACGACGACTAGGTATTCCGTATTTTTTGACAGAGCTGGCCATTTCGGCGTAGTATAGTGGTATCAGTATAGAATCCAAAAATTCTATAAATGTATATGTTGCCAGTAGACATGATCATCCTGACGGTACTTCTCTCTTAGTTACAGATAGAAGCGGGTGCCGGAGAGGGCCCAGGGCCGCCTTCCAACAACAACTCCGAGGCTTCGGCGTCCCCGCCCCGCGACGACAACCACAATGCGGCGCCCACGCCCCGCGCACGCTCGCTCACTCCTTCAGGTCAGAGCAGTTGTAGTACCGGCCAAGGCTTCGGGGTCACTTCAACTGTAGTAATAGAGACCTGAAAAGCACTAGACTAGACTAGACTACCTTTTTCATCAACTCCGAGGCTTGAGCGTCCAAGCCTCGCGACGTTAGCCACAATGCACCACACATGCCTTGCGCACGCTCGCTCACTCTTTAAGGTCAGTGCAGTTGTAGCAGCGAACAAGGCCCCTGGGTCACTTCTACTGTAGTATAATAGAGACCCGAGAAGCACTAAACTAGACTAGACTACCCTTTTTCAACAACTCCAAGGCGTGGGTATCCACGCCTCGCAACGATAACCATGATGAAGTTTCTGTAGAAGTTAGGGCCAGCGAGGCCCCGAAATATGTTCCAAAAACAGGTTAAGCTATAGCAACCTCACAACGACAATACTGTACTTACTATGTGGCGAAAATTGTCTACCCTATGCTAGGTTACTCAGCGGCCCTAACATGACAGCCCAGGTTTAGTTTAACCCCTCCCTGTGTCTCTGTCTAACTAGTGTCATAAGAAAGGGACGCAGATAGAGATAAACTAACCTTGGCCAGTCATCTTAGGGCCACTGTTCTATAAGTTAGGTTAGGTGCAGTGAAAAAAATCAAAGGCAGGGTCTCTACTAAGTCCCTAAAAGTAACTTCTTAAGAATTGATTAATTTGAGAGATTAGCAATTCATTACACTGATTTAAAATGTCAAGCGGCACGTTATGGTACTCCACAGTCTTTGGAGTTCTAGAACAAAATTATTGAATTCAAAGACTCTACCTACTCCGCACTAGGTATATCGTCGAAGGGATTGTTGATCGAGCTACAGTTATTTCGTTAGACGAACCTCTCTTTTATTCACGACCTAACAAATTGGCGGGGCAATCATGTGTACCTATACAATGCCAACATGTGGGGAACGCGTCCGCTCTCTGTCTCATTTACCTGCGCGTTTACTCTGTAACATGATCATAATAAGAATATTGTGATCATGTTATAGAGTAAACGCGCGGGTAAATGTTCTTTTTAGGGTTCCGTACCTACCTCAAAAGGAAAAACGGAACCCTTATAGGATCACTTCGTTGTTCGTCTGTCTGTCTGTCTGTCTGTCAAGACCATTTTTCTCAAGAACTCGTGGACTCAGTCCCTTTTATTTATCCACATCTACACTTACCGACACTAATATAATAAAGAGGTAAACTTTGTTTGTATGTAGGGGGTAATCTCTGAAACTACTAAACCGATTTCAAAAATTCTTTCACAGATAGAAAGCTACACTGTCCCTGACCGACACAGGCAACTAATTCCAAGCGAACGAAATCGCGGGCGTACGCTAGTATTTTATATTTTTATAAACATTAAAAACTGAAACTAACTGCGCCGAGTATTCCGGCTAGTAACACGCACACGAGGCGAGGTGAAGGCCGCACCACGGATGCATCCTCATTTGCATAGCCCGCCATTTTGTACGTGCTGATTCAGCGCTCGCCCACTCAACTCCATTATTCCCGCTTGGTTACAGTTAAGGGTTGTCCTAGTCCTCTACACCTCCTTAGCAACTGTCATTTCTAGCGCTATAGGTAGTACAATATAAGACATTTATAATCATAATTAATCTTAATCATAATCTAACAAAGTATAAAACATTGTTGCTATAGAATAGAATAGAATAGAATAGAAACCATTTATTTCAGGCTGCATAGGCGCATAGAAAAAATACCTTAAAGACTGACATACATATTTATAAAACAAAAACATTAAAATTAGCAAGTTACTTCGGCGACGTGTGACCTAGTTTCGGGGTATCCAGCAACCGTCCGCGAAAACGACGGAAAGCGACTCCCTTCGGCCAGAATTCCTGCTTCATGAAGGTCAGCAGATGATCGCTATCCCAGCGGCCCTAACATGACAGCCCAGGTTTAGTTTAACCTCTCCCTGCGTCTCTGTCTAACTAGTGTCATAAGAAAGGGACGCAGATAGAGATAAACTAAACTTGGCCAGTCATGTAAGGGCCACTGGGGCACAAGCTGACTGCCCTCGTCGTACCTTTGGCCGCTTACTTGTCCTAAACGACGCAAATTCTGATACGGTTTTCACTGTCGTCATTTAGAACATTTTTAACAGAAGGGTTTTATTTACAATACATGCTGATTGTGAGTGTGTATCCTTAATTCTTCTTTTTGTAGAGCCTGTCTTTCTTTAATTAGTGACGGTTGGCAGTCAGGTCCTCGTATTTCTTCTAGCCTATTGGGAGAGTGAAAGATTATAAACGTCTAAATTATTAAAGAAAATAAAATAACTCAAATATCTAAACATGTGATGGAGGCACGTGTGATGGACTCTCCATTATATCCAGAAACTATTTCTCTAGTGGAATAATTCAGGAAGGAAAACAAGTAAATACGGTTGTTCAGAAAATTATCCTCCAAATCAAAAACACCCCGCGTAAAGTCTGATAACGATCTGATTTATCTGATAACGTCATGTTATTATTATGAAAATAAATCTAAGTTTAACGAAAGCTCGTTGTAACTAATTACCTATAAATACAGATGTACTTATCGTCTTTTTAAACAAGAATTCACGATATCAACAGAATTAACTCATTAAAAATCCAATTAAAACGGTTAACAGAAAAGTACCGACGCAAGCTTTCTCGGGCTAAAAGTCAACTATAACAATAATATCAATAAACCTGTGATGTGGTTGTTAATTGTTTCAGTATAAATATTCTTTATTCTATTCTATTCAATACCAAACTCGCAAACATCTTCACGAAGCACAAATGGCGACATTTCAGTAAGTACATTTAAGCTCAGTACATTTATTCTGTGTCAGTACAGAACGCTACTCCGTAGCCTTGTACAGATGCCATACATATTTATTTATCTTGTTCATAACATAAGCCCCACTTCGCTCAGAATTCTAAATTGTGCCCTAAAAGAAAATTAGCTCCCTGTGTGTCTATATTTCTTACGCGTAATGCATAGTTATGAAATGCTTTGTTGCGTTAAATTGTTATAAACTTTCGCGATGTTCACACATATTTATAACGTTATCGGGACTCGTGACCACGGCCGTTGAAACATGGCCGAAACGTCGAGGTAAATAACAATATACTTTTATCTTTGTTGCGTTATTTGGGAAATTCTAAATACTCATTTACTATAGGTAACGATCCAGCCTATATTCCCCCACCTCTGATAATAAATATAATACTAGCAGACGCCCGCGGCTTCGTCCGCGTGGAATTATGTCTATGCCCGTCTATGTCCGTCAGCGATAGTGTACATTTGATTAGTGAACGAATTTTCGGAATCGGTTCAGTAGTTCCAGAGATTACCCTCTATTTACAAACAAACAAAAAAAACTTTACCTATTTATTATATCGGTGTAGATGTAGATATGCAGGGGGCCGTACAAACACATTTCATTGCGTCGCGTAGTATAAACATAACTGATTCGACCTAATGAGGCCTTTATACGGTATAATATAATATAAATGTGACATAGCCGCAATATTGTACTGCTAAAGGCACACACCAGCACCACGGCACGGCAAAGTATTTTGATTTTTAACCTTATTCGAATACCCTTAGCACACACATTTTGTTGATATTCGAATCCTACTGCAGCGTGCCGCGGCACGTCGAAGTAGCTATAGTCAGATATCAACGATACGTGCTAAGAGAATTACCAACCTAAACGAGTAGAGCTATAATTTTATAATTAGGCACTAACCGAAATGTAATGTAAATTGACGCTATTCTATTTAACTTAATATCAATTGACAAGGCAACGCTTTAAAAAACTCTAATGTATGGTCGGCCTCAAAAGTAGCTGAACATTTGAATACTTTGTCGCTGTCAGTAATGTGACACATTCGAGAAACTGTCATTTCAAACGTTACTGCGACAAGGTTCTTAAGTGTTCAGCTACTTCTGAGGCCGACTGTACCAATTAAATTATATACTATTATTAAATCATTGAATACCTCAATAAGGTAGATTGCTGACAAGTACTATAATAAAATGACATTTAAAATAACACCCTCGAGTAGGTATAACGCGTTCAACTGTGATTAAATGAATTATGAATTATAAAAATAAGGTTGAAAATCATTTGAGCTTACAAAAATCCTCTGCAGTTTCGCCGTGGTGAGCGCTATGAGGCCATACTAACGAACAGTCGGCCCGTGTCGTCCGAGGTAGTACCACACTCTCACAGAATACCGGCGTGAAGTAGTCACTCAATGTGTTTCATTTGTGTATTTTTCAATAAAAAATGACAGCTGCCAAACTAATGATAAAAACCCAAAATAATGTCAGTAACCTGAGAACACAATCTTTTGTTGTAAGCGACGTTCATATGATATCATCATTAATTAATAATATTTTTATAACTAATTCTTAAGCATAGATGGCCTTTTTAATTTGGGCTTATGTTGCGTACGCAAATAAATGATTTGGATATATATTCTTTATATTACTATAATCAATTAGCTCACTAAAGGCACATTAACAAACATTGGTCGATAGAAAACGTTCCAACCCACCAGCGTTAGTCCTCAAGTATCAAATGTCAAGTTGGCCCTAAAGGCCTTGCCACACCGGGTGCGTATGCAGCACGGCTACAGCTCCCTTTGTAGAGCTGCGTTACGAGCACGCAATGCAAGCGATGTGGTATCTCAACATATAATTCCATACTGTGCACGCGCGTGTCTCCGGAGCCGTGCTGCATACGCATCCAGTTTGGCCCGGCTTTAAACAGATGGCGCTTTCGATATTCCTATTACGTGAGTTTACAGCATCGCCAACAAATCTACCCTTGACGGCGCCGTCCGGAAGCCGTACGAAAGCGAGTTACTACTAATGTCAATCGATCCGGAAACGTGACAGACAACGTGACCGACACGTCGGATCGGACACCGCCAGGGTTTCGTGCGGACAATTTGCCCGCATGTCCTTCAACTGTTGCAAACTTGAGAACCGGTGCGGAATCAATAAAATGCTTGGACAATGAAATTGTTTGTGGGTTATGTCGAAAATTATTGATCGTATATTAAATTTTAATCCTATGTACAACACAAAGAAAAATCTAGGGTAATGGCAGGACTCGAACCTCAGCATTCCGTGCCGTGCATTTTGCCAGTTCCAAAACACCGTAGGTACCAAAACGCACAGCGCGGAATGCTGAGGTTCGAGTCCTGCTATTACCCTAGATTTTTCTTTGTGTTGTCATTACATAGGATTTAAATGTAATAATTTGAATATTGAGCATTACAAAATAAAAATGTAAATTAATTTCGGTTGGAAAAATTCCATACATTAAATTGTTTCTTTTTCATGAATTCATTTGACATAACGTGTTATTCATATTTATGTTTAGCATAATAATATAGGTTCACTAGTTTTTAAACTCCCTAATAATAGGTAAATCGTTGTCAATAATCTTCCTTTGCCTTATCGCATACTTAGTAGTTCTAATAGTTAAGACAAATACTAATTATAATATTCTAGCTATAGGTAGGTATTGTCGTATCTATGTGGAATGTTGCAGCCCACAGGAATGGGAGCACTCTAAACGGCCGTCATTAAAATTTAAAATTTCTTGCGTGTATACTCACAAAATGCAAAAATGCAACATTGCTTTTAAAAATGTTCCCGGCGCTAGATTTTATTAAAGATGGGACACTAAAATTGTTAATTACGTTCAAATAAATACGCCGACTGTCGTCGTCCGTGTAAACACCATTCAATAGAATTATCTCCATAGCAACAGTGACCCTTTTACAGCAAAAATTACCGGCTCAATTCATCACTGAGCATTAAAACAGAGTTAAATTACGACGAACCCTCTGGCGAGACCGCTTCTCTTTCATTTCTAGAAGGGCGAAAAAAACTGAACTCTTATTGAACTTAAGCCGTTTTGGATTGTGCGGTATAACAAACAACATGAATAAGTACCATTACTTAACCGGCAATGCTTTGAATTAAAAACGTTCCTACCATTTAATGCTTCTTACATCACGATCCTGTATTATGGAAGGTATCGTGGTGTTTGTCTGGAATTTGCTTCGAGTTTGACCTATATCCATAAAACCAGTCAGCCGTAGTCCTATGTCGGGCTGCTTTTCGATTTCGATGATTTATTAGTGTTTGCTCATTTCCATGTGAACGGAAATACTAGACATTTTTAAATTCAAACGCAGCTACCTAGTAACATGCGCAAATTGCCTTGCTGTGGCCCTAACATGACCGGTCCAGGTTTATTACTTATCTACTATCCCTGCGTTTCTGTCAAACTAGACTCATAAGTAGGGGTGCCAGATCCTAACCTCGTATAATCGGACAGACCAGCCAGTTTTTTTATGAAATAGGAAGGTAAACAAGCCAGTGGGTCAGCTGATGGTAAGTGTTCACCACCGCCTATAGATACGCAACATCAAAGAGATTGCAGATGCCTGATCAACCCAGAGGGCTAAGATAGAATACCTCTTATGCAAGTAATTACACCGGCTGTTGCTCTCTAACCCGGAACATAACAGTGCAAGCATTGCTGCTTAGCGACAGGATTAGCGAGCAAGATGGTGGTAGCGATCCGGAAGGACCTTGCACAATGTCCTACCACCCGTTTAGCCGGACATTTGGGGGAAAAGGCCGGATATCCGTAACTATTAAGGGTTTTGTATTAGTAGCGATGCAACGTGAGGCAGACGGCGTGGGACCGACCACGTGACTGGTCAAATACAAAAAGCCTAACAAATGTTGGATACCGTCTAATTTGCCCGGACTCGCATTCAAAAAGCCTAACTATGCCCGGCTTTATCCGGACGCCTGGCAACGCTTGTCACAAGAAGGTGACGCAAGAGATAAACTCAGATAGACTAAACTTGGTCGGTCATGTTAAGGCTACTGATTAGTATCACATGATGTGTTCTTCAGAGACGATACTGATTCAGAATGACTAGCTCAGCAGTAGTAGCACACTAGCGTTTATCACGGTCATAAAGCTATCGTCCCTTTCGCACACGCTAATTGGTTAAAAAGGGATATATTCTTTATCAGTGACAAAAGCCAGGGTGCTAAGGTCTCTGCATACGTCTCATTCGTGAACGGGATTGTTAGAGAAATACAAACATGCGTTTCTAAAGCAGAACTGCCTATGTTTTCTTCTCTAAAAACGTGAAAAACTAGCCTTTGATGCTCGTTCTTGGATATTTTTTTACACAAGTGCCGACTCATGCGGCGGTTGGAGTGACGCGCTAAATAAGAAATCACTCGAGCCTAGAGCAGAGCGAGCCTCGGTAAGTGCCCGGTGACGGAGCCATTCTTCAGCAATCAATACTGTCAAGTTCAGTTTGGTTTTTGTTTTGCTATCCAAAAAATCTATCCTTGTTTATGTGAATATGGCTTTTATTTTACATGACTCTCAGTGATATCCCAGGAAATACTTAAATTGAGCTAAAACTGAATATGTGTAACAAATATTATTGTAATTAAATGGGTATGCGTTTCCGTGTTTGTCTAACGTTGATAATTGTTTATTAATTGCAATTCACATGCCAGTATCCTTAACCTTAATTATTGACAATAAAGGGACTTCTTAGTCAGGACTATTTAACATTTTTCAAAGCCCGAAATTTCCACCATTGCGACACATGAGACTTTAAAAATGTAGAAGTCGTTGCTTAGGCCGTCATTGAAATATTTCTGCGATCAAACAACGGAAGTTTTAAGTGTATTAAGTATTATTATTGACATAATTCATCTTCCCGGTATTGATCTTGGTAGCGATCATTAGAAATCACAAAGTTTATCTTGTAATTCAAACTGAGACCCATTTGTGGACAAAAGAAGCGTCACTTGAGCAGCTCTTTAAACACAAGGTCCCATGTGTTAAAAATGTTACAATGCACTTGCAGGATCTACGTGCAATTACCGCGACCCCACTGACCCAGTTCCGATGTCTCGTGAGATACTCAGTAATCGATACGACACCCAAAGGTTTTGTGGCTTCTGTTTTTACACGAATGAAGGCTAGCTATGAAGATTAGCTAATGAATAGAAACAAAACAAATATTTGTCAAGGTAACTGTACCAGTGCTGTTACGGGGAGGACATTAACAAACTGAAACAAATTACTTAACTACTCAGCGAAATATCGCGCTTCATTTCGCGGAGTAGCAAGGTAATTTGTTTCCAGTTTGTTGATATGGACTTCCGTAAAGTAACGCCTGAATCTATTAATTACGCGTAGGATATTGTTTTTACCAGTAGTTGACTTCTATTTATACTCGTTCATTTCCGTAACTGCTCCTCAATTGGGTTGGGTCCTTAGACTAATAATTCCAGAGACTGCTGACGAGCGTGTCGCCGAAAGGGACAGCAAATACATGTAATTTGCGCAAATAATGATGATCCGCCCTTGAAATAACCGGCATGCGATAAGGGACAAAAAATATCATGTTCTGTTTCTTTTATTTCACAAGCAATTTAACATTTGTCTTTTATTTTTGTGCGAGTGAAAACGAATATGTTCAGAATTCTGTATTGTTCTCTTTCTACGATTGGGTCACAGTCGACTCGCTTCAACACCGGAGATGACAAGATTGCTAGCGCCTTAAAATTTAATCGCTAAGTGTAAGCATACAAGTTTGCTAATGGCAATTCATCAGGCGCCATTATTAATTTAAGACGAGGCAAGCGGCAAGCCCTGGAAATGACGGAATGACGTTGATTAAGCTCAGCGACACTTGCTTAAACCCCCAGCTTAAACCCGACGCTACAATACCACTTACGGCATGACACGCGTGTGAGACGTGTCACACGTTTGAGAAGAAAAATTACTTTATTTTACAATTGTTTCCATTTCTACGCACTTAAGTAATTGTTTGTAGTGCGAATTCTATACTGACTAATAATTCAAACATACATCTATTAAGCTTAGTGTTCCAGGGGTGGTAATCATAATAGATCTGTACCTCAGGATGCTTTCTGATGCGAAACGGCCGCAGAACGTGTCAGTGGCAGTGATTAATAGTAGAGTCCGGGTAATGTACCATTATGTTACTTCACGTGATGTAAACGGAGGGAGAGCACTTTTGTGTTTGAAAAAGAAATGAAGTGCTGCTTAAGATTCTGTCGATGCCTTGTACAGAGGCGAAACTCATTTATTGATTTTTGTACGCTTACAGGCAAAGCATAGCATTGCAAATACTTATATATTTTTTGACCACCACTGTAACCAGTTTCACCTATTTTTGCAAATAAAACACTTTGAACACTGACCTTTAACCTGTCTAACGTAACATCAATGTCACATAGCAGATGTAAAAATTCTTAAGGCATACCTGAAATGATTAGACCCTCACATTTCTGCGAATTTGCAAATAGATATAAAATTATTCGGAGAAAAAGGGAATTTCTTTTACGTGCCCTCCTAAGTGTTTCGTTCCGACAGGATAATGCCGCCTTTAACAGCCGATCCGAGCACCTTTGGCATAAAAAAGCAAACTGAAGTAAAACCGAAGCAAAAAACTGACAAATGCGAGCCGAGCCGAGCGCCATCAGGGTTCTGTACTGACACAGAATAAATAACGTACAAAAACTTCTTTTTACGACCGCGTTTAAACGAATTCCAATTTTATTCACACGCTCAAAAAGTTCGTATTACTTCAAACACAACGCGCCAGGCGGTGCGAGTCAAAAGGAACGCGCCACCCGCGCCCGCCTTCCCCCCGCTACTCCCGGCGACACGCTAGGGTTGCGCGGCATTCGTTTTCAATTACACTGACACGGCGGGGGCGAGCGAGCGAGCGCGCGGCAAGTCGACAACCTACTGCGATTTGCTTATGCCATAGGCAAGCCGGTCGAGCGTACCTACAGTACGGAGTGGAACCTCCTTGGTACTCAGCTCAGAATTGTAACTAAAGCATAGAAAGAGTCTAAAACCCTTTAGACTATGGAGTACTCTTACACATTGTTAAAATTGGTGATCATCGTTAAATTTTTTTTATGAAATAGGAAGGCAAACAAGCAAGTGTGTCACCTGATGGTAAGTGATCAATAATCAACTAGCGATTAGTTCTGGCTTCACACGGATACTATTAGGATGTAAATGTACATACTTACATATTCGTAAAAACCATCTTTAAAAAAATATTTAAAAGACAGTGAAAACTGTATCAAAATCCGTTGCGTGTTTTAGAAAGAGTAAGCGGCCGAAGATACAATGAAGACGGACAGAAATGGATAGAAAAAATTTAAGTTATACTACTCCACATAACTCAAAGTTAAACTCAAAATACGTTTTTACAATGCTATGTTACCTTTTAAGGGCTTTATTTGTGATTTAATTTTATTACTCGGTTCGGGCTCAGGAAAAATACTTAATAGTCTTGATGAACAGACGGACAAAAATAGTCGCTATGAGGGTTTCGTTTTTTCATTTGAGTCACGGAACCCTGAAACGGGGTAGGAAGTTCTTCACAGCCCCTTAATGCGATCAGTTTGTCTGATCTGATACTGCTTGATTTTGAACTTTATTCTGTTGCGATAGAGTTTAGTTACGTTGTAAATTCAAAATAAAATATATCAATAAATATTTCTTGGAGTAGAAATAAGTGCAATTATTAGTAGAAAAAATATAATTATTGTTCACCAGCATAGTTATAATTCCATTGAAAATGGAAATTAATTCAATCAAACCACTTTAAAAATAGGCCAACTAGTAATCAACTTTTAATGATAGTTAATCTACTTTAAGTATATACTTTGTTCTAATTCTATATACCTCAATATTTAAGTACTTAATAGGTCTCAGTAATGTACAGTAATAGTAGTTTATGCAACTGCTGTATAATGAGTGTTTTAAGGTCTAATTATATATTATGTATACAGTTGCATACACTACTTTATCTACACACATATCATTACAGCAAAAAACCGTAATAGAAAAAAGCCAACAAACGAATGAAAACAGTAATGGCGGCAATTCAATCCTCCGTCATAATTAACGTTCTTTTTAAATCATTGACAAACAAATGAAGTCCCTACTCTCATGTCATTCGAGATCAAATGTCACGCGGTTTATATTAAAAAAAACATATTGGATTGACGTTTCGTATCGATAACTGTTTTAATATCTATACTAGAATAGAGACCCACTTGAATTTGGACAGCTGTTCCAAATTTAAACTCGTAACGTTACAGAAATCCGTACTGTAGTGACCATTCAATCAATCAAGCAAAATAATTATTGCAAAATATTTATTTATTAAAGTACAGATTTACCTATTACCACAGACAAGAAAGTTCTCATAATAACATTGGTTGTAATAATGCTGGTCATTTCCTACGGTTTTTGAACGCGTTATTGAGCACTTATGATATATGTGTAGATAAAACAATTTAAAGAAGATATTTCGGCTGCGCTCGGTAAGGGCATATTAAAATTTTAAACGACGTGCAATATTGCTGTACACAATGTAAAGAAACTGTGTATAAATCAAAAACGATCTCTGGCCGCTAATACCGAATCCCCAACTGAAAGTAATCTAGATTATAACTTCCACTTTTCGGTTTAATCAAATACGTTTTGCTATCTCCCGTCCTACCCAAAACGAGTGAAAAAATTTGAAAACTCATCAAACTATCACAAGGTTTCAAAATGGAAACCTTTGTAAACTGAAAGAGATTCGTTTAATGGGGGCTCGACCCCCGACCCCCGAGCCCCGACCCCCGACTGCGGGGTTTGCGCCGGCTGGACGCGACCCGACCTTGAACTTTCAGGACGTTATTATTTCAGAAATATGAACGTTTCATGACCCTTCTGATTGCATTAGCTAGCACTCTCGCTTATGACTGGTACGAAAGGACACTTAGATTACAGATATACTCCTTATTCGTAAACGCTTGCCGCGGGTGGTAGGACCTTGTGCAAGGTCCGTACGGATTGCTACCACCATCTTGCTCGCTAATCCTGCCGCTAAGCAGCAGTGGAGAGCAAGACAGCCGGTCAAATTACCTTAGACCTCCGCAAAATAACGCCTGAATCTATTAATTGTTTGTACACATATTATAAGAGTCTATTTTCATTTGGTTGTGTTTAGCTCGAGATTTGCTCAGATTGGGGTTCGACAAGGGTAAATTATCTCAAAATAGACTCGCCTTCCTAAATTAGCTGGCTACCTAATTGGTTGGATATTATTAGAATTGTAAGGTCGTCTTCTATCGGTTTAATCTAGTGGAAGATTAACCCGGTGGGTCGATGGGTATCAGTGCACCTAGGACAAATCTTCTTTCTCGAGATAACTCGCTACGTACCTATCTTTCTAACTGGCCCAGTAAGAGAGAGATGCACTGAGTAACGCGTATCGAGAAATGCAATGAAATGAAATGAAATGAAAAATTTTATTGATAACAAATTGTTACAGGTCCTGTTTTTTTTTAGTGTTACACTAAAATAAATTCTGATCCCAACACTGATTAGGTACAGTGCAAGAGGCAAATCAAAGAACTCTTTATAGCTATATAACAGTCTTTCGAAAGGCCATATCTTTAGCCTCCCCTTAAATATAGTGACGGAAGCTGCACTCCTAGTAGAATCAGGCAACCATCCAGGCAGGAGAAAATTCGTAGGCAATTCTCGAGTCAGTAGAGATGTGGTCTCAATTGAGATATGCCAAAAAACTGTCAGTTCCCTATAAAACCTGTCGTATTTTGACATAAATATCTTTTAAGATGAACCTCGATGAACGCCAGAATTGGGTACCAAGTCAGCGAGGCAATTTTCGGTTTATTACAGATATATCTCGCACAAAAACAACTACTAAATCTCTTGGAAATCTGTAATGTTTTGACCTATCTCGCACGTGTGATGCATCTCGCATGAACCGAGATTTGTGGTCCAGGTGGGACACGCTAGGAAAGTCGACTTGACAAGTGGCCTTGACATAACTGCTCAAGTTTAATTAAAGCCTCCCTAGCGCTACATAAAGATAAATTAACTTGGGCCACATTAGAGTCACTGCTGATTTTAATAATACACATTAACAAACTGGTACAAATTAAATCAATCTATTTATCTGAATATGTTGCTGTTTTTGCTATACTCTTGCTCTTTGTCTATCTCTGGTATGATACTCCTTTCATCCACTCAAAGGTTAACTGGAAGAGTTCCTTTAAAGGGAGAAGTTCGCCTTGTACATTACTGTATCTCTTTTTGTCATTTATGTTTTTTGTACAATAAATAATTTACATACATACATACATTACTATTGATCCGCTCCGTCTACAGGACTCTATTGTACAAATAAATAAACCTTGTGTAAAAAAACTATAATATAAAAAGGGAAAACCGTATTTAAAACCGTTATGTGGTTTAGGAGTAAGAGGCTGAAGATATGATGAGGACAGACAGAGGCAGATAGCGACTTTGTTTTATAGTAGGTATGTAAATATTATTTATATAACAAAATATTTACACTTAAAATGATGAATGCCTATAAAAAAAAATTAAAGAGAAACCTAAACTAAAATACAATTTATACACAAAACATTAAAAATATATATCTAAAAAGGAAGCACGCCGTCTGCGTTGTCGCTTGCGCCATGCGGAAAAGAACGCTGGCTGCATTGCCTCGCTGGATAGCGAGGCTTAGCCTTTGGGCAAAGTAGCAGCCAGCTCTAAGATACCCAGACGCAAGGACCAGTCTTGTGGACAGGTCCTTGCACAGCGCCTTTGTGTGAGACGACCACGGGCCCATAGTTTCTACAGCCAGTGCAGCAAATTCGTAGTGGACACTGAGCTGTGAATACTTCCTGCATTTTAAGACTTGCGCTTGATCAGCCGCGGCCCCGGCCTTGCGAGCGGTGCTGCTGACGTGTGACGGCGTATGTAAATAAATATAAAGACGCAACCGTTACGTTGCAAGAATCTTTTTTTTATTTAAACGTTTTCAAGGGCTTTCGCATTATATCCATAGTTTATATATGCATACAGTTTAGGTTTAACTAATAAAACTTTTGATTGGCTTTACGAGACCTCAATCGAAGATTTATTAGAGAACTAGCGGCCTGCTCGGATTTCATTGCTTTTCAAACTATAGTATTATAGGTAGGTATAGCGCCTTAGGGGTTGATTGTCTCAACTCAATATATTTTTAATCCTTGCAGTCAGTAACTTTCCTCCATATCTAACCTAAAAGAGACAGATCCCACAATAACAATGTCAACCCCTATGTTAGTGTTTAAATAAACTGTTATTTGCTCAGCGATCCTAGCCGCCCGTGCCCTTTGCGTGGACTACAAGAACGATCAGCAAAAAATACAGATTACAAAAAAAACCCTGTGTCTTATCTGGTATTATTATATTAAATTGATGAAACACGTGTTTGCTTGTGATAAATTCAGCCTAAATTCCAAATTACACGTTACGTTTTCAACTTTAAAAGTAATGAATGAATGACGCAGACCAAATTCAACCCCCGTCTTGTTTTGGATAAAGTTAGCGATAAAAATTGCGGTTATTTTTTTAGACATCCCATCCCAATGTAATCGTGGAATACACTTTGAGCAAATAACTCGGCTATTCCATGCTGAGAAAATAGGTCAGTAAAAATTGTTAGTACGGTTTATCACGAGTATCCATAGTAAACTTCGGAACCGAATGTGCCTCGTAACATACAATAACATAGGTAGGGTTCCGCAGTTACCTTACCTTTTTATGCCCACGTTAAACCGAAACCAATCTTACTTTTGTAACTTAGCGGGAAACCAAATACCTTCGCATTCATGATGTTTGTTTATTTTTTGTCTAAAATGAACAAAAAACAAGAAAAAATAACGCTTAAGGTTTACAAAAAAAAGTCAAACGCCGATTGGTAATGTTACCAAGAAAGATTTTCAAGTTTAGTGTGTCAATTTTGTACATTTTTCTTTTGTATTCGAGATTTTTCCATGGCTTTGTTGCCATGTTATTACATCATCTGCTATCTACTATTCCTATCTTCATCGCTTCTTTCTAACGGTTGTCGTGAAGAGTTAGCCTAAAGTGATAAGACTGCCTATTGTGTGCCTTATATTTTTTCTCTACTTTGTATCTTTTTTGTTTTGCGGTGATCCATAAGGAGTTATTGTATTGTATTATTCCAGTAGAAAACATCGACATATGAAAGGTGTGTTCAATTCTATTATTTCCTTTACAGAAGCCCTCAAGATGTACGGCGACCGTCTCTCAGAGTGGGAGCGGACGGAAGTGCGCAAATACCCTGAAGTCTGGTTCCTGGGCCTGGAGGCCAGCAAGGTGCAGGCCAAGTCAAACCTGCCCAACAACTGCGGCTTCGACGACGAAAACGGCAGCTACAATAAGGTATGTCAGGCGCGGTGCACTCGCGAAGCTAACAATAAGTTGTCCAGCCCTCTGCAATGGGGAGTTGCCGCGCGTGCGCTTGAGTATGAAGATACCTTTTTGAACTCAAGACCAGTGAGTTCCAATAGGGTCTTAAAAACTCGTTTCTGCGTCGTTGATGTTTGTATGTTTTAAAGTAGGTTCGTTGTTTAATACTCATAAATACAGACTTTGCTTAGTTTGCTTAGTTAGGAATTAGTTCGATTTATGTAAATAGTCCAAAGATATTTTCTTATTTAACCTGAAGTTTAAAATTAAAATATGTAACAATCTACTTTGTGTCAAAATTACTTTTTATCTATACATATAAAATTCAAAGTCCTGACTGACTGACTGACTGACTGACTGACTGACTGATATATCAGCGCACAGCCCAAACCGCTGGACCTAGAGACTTGAAATTTTGTACATAGAGACCTTATATAGTGTAGGCATCCACTAAGAAAGGATTTTTGGAAATTTCACCCCTAAGGGGGTAAATTAGGGGATGAAAGTTTGTATGAAAGTTCGTCAGTTTTGAAGTTAGGATCTTGAAATTTTGTTGTTAGGCTTACGTAAAAAAATTAATTTATACGGGTCTCAGTGTTTTTGATAATTCCACCCCTTAAGGGGTGAAAAGGGGGATAAAGTTGTGTATGGAAAGGCCTTCGTTTTCACAGCAAAAATCACTATATTTCTCATTTAGGCTTATAACGCGACGTGTATATCGGGTGTTATTGGAATTACAACCTTTAAGGGGGTGAAAAGGGGGATGAAATTTTGTATTTGAGTTGTTCGTTCACAATTTTTTTGTATTGAAGTAAAAATAACGTACGTGGTAATGTTTTTATTTTATGAAATCGGAAGGCAAACAAGCAAGTGGGTCACGTGATGGTAAGTGATCACCACCGCCTATAGACACCCGCAACACCCAAGAGATTGCAGATGCGTTGCCAACCCAGAGGGCTAAGATGGAATACTCTACACGCCGGAACACAGCAGTGCAGCCACTGCTGCTTAGCGGCAAGATTAGTGAGCAAGATGGTGGTAGCGATCCGGACGGACCTTGCACAAGGTCCTTCCATCCGCTGTGTTATTGCTAAGCCTCTATTGCCACCCGTCTATCCGTCTGTCTGTCTGTCTGCCACGCGCAAACGTGTCCTGACTGATTTGCGATCATCGTCCAACCGAAACTATTGAAACAAGAAAGCTGAATTTTGGAATATAGGTTATTTTATAACGTAGGCATCCGCGAAGAAACAATTTTTGGTATTTTTTACCTTCAGGGGGAAAACGGGGAGAGAGGGTTGAACTTTGTATGAAAGTCTTCGCTGTTTGAAGTTATAAACATGAAAATTTGAATTAGAACTACTGATCATAAATAGATTATAAGTATTATAACGTGTTTCAGGATTTTTGCATTTTTACATTTAAAGTGGGAGAAGGGGGGTGAAAGTTTGTAAGGACGTATTGTTTTTTTTTAATAGGCGCTTGTAATTTTCAAATACAGCTACCTATCGTAAATAAATAATGACGTGGCACAGGGTTTTTGAATTTTCAAATTTGTAGGGGGGAAACGGGGAATAAAAGTAAAAAATAAAAGTCCGTCGGAGACGGGTGTGTCCGAGCCTTTAGAGAGTGATGTGGTTAGTGTAGTGTGCAACCCTATATTTGACATTAAAAAAAATGAAGCAAACGAGGGTAGTTGTTCGTCGCCGCCCGAGCCGCCTGTGCCGAGTAGCCGAGCTGTCAGGGTTTCGGTACGCAGTCGTCGTCGCGCCACCGCCGCGGGGGCTCATGATTAAGGACCACGGACTGGTCCGAAACATGTCGGGCATTTCCCGACGCAAAAATACGTGAGTGATCCGTTTTATTAATATGTCTGAGTCTCACGGTAGTTTCATGTTAAAAATTATGTGTTTCAGTGTTTAACGACTATTGCATTTTAGGATTGGGAAACGGGGGTGAAACTTTGTATGGAGGGGAGGTATCGGTTTATTCAAAAATAGAAACTTCAAAATGTTCGTTTGTTTAAGGCTGCTTGGATTTGGATGCGCGGTGAAAATATGAGAGAGAGTGAGAGCACTTATAAGTTTTTGATTAAAAAAAAAGAATTGTCATTTGTTTTCTGTAGGCCACGCGTGCGAAGCCGCGGGCAGAAGCTAGTACTAAATATAATAAAACAATCAAACTACATAAAAACTAAATATAAACTAAACATTAATACTAAAATTATAGCTAAAATATATCAAAAAAGAAGGCCCTCTTGGCATGGTACCGAAGATACTGACATCATTACCTCTCTGTATAGTTAAGCTTATACGTTGTTTATCAATCTTTTTTATTATTATTGAATTTCTAACATAGAGACAGGAAAACCTTCCGCGTAATAAATTCGCCGTTTTATTTCGGGTCACGAGCTCGTCATCGGCACACTTAGTAAAGTAAACTTTAAAGTAGGTAAACTGTGTTCAAACCTTGAACGCTCAGTAATTAATATATTGCAAACTCCGGAGCTCGGAAACCATTCAAAGTTTCAAGTTGAAACCACAACATACGAGACTGTATTAAATATGTTTGGTGTGTACGCGGAAAACCGAACAAAATTTATTAGAGTTTAAATACTATATACATATTATGTATTTGTCTGTAATTTTGTTTTAGAATATTAAGAATGCTGCTGATTTTCAAGCGGCGCTTCTTCTCAGTACTCTTTCATTTTCCGAGGCGCTGATAGAATCAGACATGTAAAAGAGCCTTTGTGACCAACTTGCAAATTATTTTTTTCATTTTTAAAACAGTCGCTATCAGATATATCCGTAGAAAAGTGAGGTGCTCAAAACTATCTAAACACGTACTAAGGCGAACAATAGAGCTGTGTTCATATTTTTGAGCACCCTTACCGCCTCGGAGTATTTGATGCTGACTTTTTTAGTCACCTGCATACTGCACATTTTAGCACATCTTTTGGAATTTTTAGTAATAAAACAATATTTTATATTCCAGCAAATCCACGACCACATAGCATACCGCTACGAAATCCTCGAGGTCATCGGCAAGGGCTCTTTCGGGCAAGTGATCAGGGCGCTGGACTACCGGACGGGCGGCCAGGTGGCCATCAAGATCATCAGGAACAAGAAACGGTTCCACCACCAGGCCCTGGTCGAGGTCCGGGTCCTGGACCACCTTCGGCTCAAAGACAAGGACCAGGCGCACAACGTTATACACATGCTGGATTATTTCTACTTTAGAAACCATTTGTGCATCAGCTTTGAGCTGATGAGGTAAGTGGTTGCCCATACTTAATAATAAATATCTAAGCTAAGGTCAGATAGGGAAAGAGCGATAGCAAAAATAGCTTCAAGTAGTTCTTAAAAGGCAAATTTACATTTTATGGGTGAAATTATCGCCACCTGTATTTTTAAGAATTGTCTCTTTATCTCTTGTCATACAACCCTATTTCCCTGGGTCTTAAAAGCTTCTTGACATTTCTCGTCCTTTTCCTTCCATTTTCCTCTCATATCTTGCTTTTAGCCAATACAAAATCCAGCCCATTTTCATAAAATGACTCCATCCACGTCATCGTATCAGCCAAACGATATTCCTGGGTATATGGCTTTCCTAAGGTTCTCCATAACCATCATCTCTGTATCTACTTATTCACAGTGCTAGCCAAATTATTGTCTTTTTGCTGCAATTGGCATGCCAACACAACTGACAATCCGCTATCTCGTTTCCAGCATCAATCTGTATGAGCTGATCAAGAAGAACAACTACCAGGGCTTCAGCCTGAGCTTGATTCGGCGGTTTGCGAGCTCGCTACTGCGCTGTCTGCGGCTACTCGACGCGGAAAACATCATACACTGCGACTTGAAACCTGTGAGTTACCTATGACTCGAAACCTGTTAGTTAATAGTTACAACACCAATTTTATGTACGTGTAAAGGTCCAAGTTTTGATCTTAATGCAAGGCATCCTCTTGGCCATATAGCCAGAAGCTTCTGTAAAGTATATATATATTTAACCAGCAAGAGTCGGCTACTGTGACATAATGTCATAATGGTCTTTGGTATAACTTTAGACATTAACTAGATCGAGGCTTTACTTGTGGAGGCTCATATTAACAAACTGCCTTTCTACTCCGAATATGTTCGAATTATTTGATCCCTTTACACTTTTCGTTTTCCCGTATTCAGGATACATTCAAAAAAATTCTAAATATTCTACACCACTCAGATTTAGACAAAAGAAAAATTCCAAGGTCAAACAGGTGTTAAATGACGGGCGACTTGAGCTGCAACTAAAACCATTACACTAGCTTTGACTCTATTGCCCTTCTTACCCTTAATGACTTCTCTCATCTTTAATATTCTAGGAGAACATCCTCCTCAAGGCGAGAGGCAGTTCCTCCATCAAAGTGATCGACTTCGGCAGCTCGTGCTACACGCACGCGCGAGTCTACACCTACATCCAGTCCCGGTTCTACCGGAGCCCCGAGGTCATCTTGGGCCTGCAGTACGGGGCCGCCATCGACATGTGGAGCATGGGTGAGTCACCACTGACCCCTGCGGTACCCCCAATACAAAGGGGGTTTAAACCAGGGTTGAAATGCCTTAACAAACTCTGCGTGTTATGCATACTTACTAAAAAATAATTCATGGTAAGTTATAATTATGTGGATGGACAAGATAGGCTTTCGTAGCCAACTGAGGTTACACGAAAGGGCTAGTCAGCAGAGTCCTTGTGCTTAGCAGAAGCAGTCGCTGCAGCCAAAAGCCCATTGGATTGTAAGAGACGATGATATGACTTACTGAAATACTTTCGCTGATTGGATTCATATACCTACTCACCATGTAAGTATCTCGTATTATATTGGCCGTTTATTTAACTTCACTTGTTTCCATTTTTAAGAAAACTTGTCCAGTGCAGAATGTTTAAAAAAACAAATATACAGGTCAACTTGCAACAAAATTTCTGAAATATTCTCACGTTCGTAAAAGCTTCATAACGTTAGAAATTAACAGTTGACACATCAGCAACGCATAGAGCGTGACAAGTCCTGGTCATTTAAGCTTTTGTCGTCTGTTTCCGTGGATATTTGCAAATAGACAGCAAGATTAGAATCCTTCTGCTCGAATAAATTGTCACTTTCTGTATCTTGTGAATGAGCCAGCAGACACGAGGCCCGACGCGTCTGTCAACCTGTCCGGCGACTCATCTGTTACGCAATCGTGAATTTGTAGAAAGCCGGAGAAAGGCCGCTCACACGCGCCGCGAGGTGCCGGGGTATTATGCTGTTTCTATAATAATCGGTGAACTTTAGCATTGACAAATATGAAACTGGGTGTAGTTTAATTTTAAACTAATTATACTCGCAAATACACAGCGCTCACAGCAGACCACGTCTTGCGGCTTTTGCCGTTGAAACGTTAGGGCCGTGGAGCCCAGACGCAGATAAACTTTTTGGACAGTTAAAAACAAAATTGATCGAAATCTCGCATGACCATAGGGCTGGTGCATTTCTTGGTCAACGCATTGGAATTGCGATCGAACGTGGAAATGCAGCCAGCCTTATGGGCACTTTACCGCAGGGGACAGATTAGGGAGATATTTGTAGATATAATTAAGTTTTTGTATTGACTGGTTCAAAGGATTTCGAATGCCATCATAACACTACGCATAGGTAATCAGTTGCATGCTAGTATAATGGAAACATTTGAACCGGCCACGATGCAGATTTGGAATATTAATATTTAGTTTTTGTTGCTTTTAAATAATTTATTGTTTTGTATTGGCTGTAAAATATGTTAGTGTTAAATTTAGTTAGGCACAAAATAAGAACAAAAAACTAAGTACCACTAAATAAAAAATAAAATACAATTATAAACATACGCTAAAAGGCCGCTTTCAAGGGCATCGTGCCCAAAAATGCTGGCAAAATTGCCACGTTGAATGGCTATGGCAATTATTTGTGCCAAATAAACGCCAGCATTATGGTCACGTGTCGCCTCGACCAGGCGCCACGATAGATATTTAAAGATACTATGGACTAACAACAATAAAAACTAATGACATAAGACTTATTAATTTCAGTCTTGCGATAGGACCTCCCTGTTGAATTCGTGTATAATTTCCTTGTGTATATTTTGTACTCTTGTTTAATTGTGTGATTCAGTAAAGAGTATTTGTTGTTGTCTAGTTTACATAATTATTTTACATCATATTGTTTTATAGTATTATCATTTTAGAAGTGTCTTAGTCACTTTAAGACATCGCATTTCTAACAGAAATATCGCGTTGATGCCTTACTTAGCAAAGCTAGGGTACTAACTTTACCGCATTAGGAAGGTACTTAGCACTTAACTGACCGGTCACGAGAAAGGAACATCTGTTGTGTAATTAGACAAACTGATGAGATGAGGTTCGATAGCGGAAGGAGTTTTGTTACGAGTCAATGAATCAAATTACATGTTGCTGGCACGCGTAAGCTCATACGAATGATGTTTACTGAACAGTGAACACTTCCAAAATTTGTTTTGTATAATAGTACATAGTGTATTAAGGGGTTTTACAGACATATATAAGAGGAGACTATTAGAACCCCGAAGTACGATTGAAGGCTTTATTGATTCGATATTTGTAGTTTCGGATGACCAGTAAAACTTACAACAACAACAAAAATGGTACTCTTTATTGATTCACATACGTAACCATAATAAAAGAATACACACAGGAAAAATGTACATGTTACTTGGAATGTTTTTCATTACCTAAATTTATAAAAAAATCAAAAATTCTTTAGGCAAAAGAAAATTAATTGCTGAATGAAAAACGGTGCGTGAAAATAACAATTTCACAGCATTTATATTTATGTAGAATAAAATACGGTAAATAGGTTCTATAGTAAATAGACACAGACGTGACTTTATGTATGTATGTATCTATTATGTAAATAAGTCCTAAAGAAAGAAATTAAAAATGGTCTGTTATCAAAACTACCGGTTCAGTTCAGAATTACGTTGTCTGTCACCCTCACGTTCTTAAAAAATAAAGTGGTCCCATCACATCGGTGCTAAGTGGGTGTTGCGCGGGCGCAGGCTGCATCCTGGCGGAGCTGCACACGGGCTACCCGCTGTTCCCGGGCGAGAACGAGGCCGAGCAGCTGGCCTGCATCATGGAGCTGCTGGGGCCGCCGCCGCCCGACCTGCTGCTGCACGCCACCAGGAAACGACTGTTCTTCGGTAAACATACATTTATTATCGCACGATAAACGTACACAAAGACACATAAATTTACATAATTATTCAAAGAACATTATTATTATGTATGTCTTTCCCATTCACGGGACAATAGTGCCCCGGACCTTTGGGAGGCGTGCGCGGAGCCGAAGCCAACACGTAGAGGCCCTTTAGACAATTTAATGAAATGTGATGGGTACACCGGGCGGATGCTGTCCCTGCCCGCATCATAGGGACACGAGCAGAGGCAGCCCCCGCCAGGCGTAAAGACTATTGTGTGAAAGATGGAACCTAAGCCGTACAAGACTACAGGGGGGAAACGATGGACTAATGACTGGGCTATTGCGTGAGACATCTGGATGTCTGCCAAATAAAAATGTCTCAAATAAAACTGATCTTGGCAGACGGTGACTCGCCCTCCGCTAGATGGGCCCCCTTTAAAAGCATTATTATTATTATTAGCTCACACCTGTTTCTAGTGTTTCTCTTTGGGGTGGCATACCACAGAACACCATTTGCTCCGGTCCGGGCATACTTCCTTCGCTTCCTCCACACATTCCTCTCTTCGTACATGCTCGGCGGTTACGGGTGCTAGAGAACATTAATAAAACAATAATAATACACTGAAAAAACAGTTTTGTTACACGTAAACAAAGTTTTAATTACCCTTTATACAAAAAAAGTGACTATCGAACTATTAGTTACCTAACTCTTGATTTGTAAATAAATCATCAAACGTTTATCAGTAGCAAATAGTTTTGCTAATTTAAACTAACTTCGATTATCATTAATCAAAATCATGAGTAACGAAACTAGTTCGGTTGTCCCTTCTTTCAGTGTATAAGACATAAACATTGCAAAAGGTTCGGGCTCGGCGTGCGCTGTTCCCTCCCTCTCTCGCCGTCGGCTCGAGTTTTAAACTGACTCGGCCAGCAATTTCCTACTTTCCAAGCCTAGGCATTAATGTACTATTATCTGGAGTGTAAGTTTGTACAACGTGGCGCAGACTCGAAGGGCTCCCCGCGCTCGGTGACGAACTCCAAGGGGCGCAAGCGGCGGCCCGGCTCGCGCGCGCTGGCCGCCGCCGTGCGCACCGACGAGCCTGCCTTCCTGCACTTCCTGCACCGCTGCCTCGAGTGAGTACCACTGCTCGCCACACGCAGCCTGAGGCTTCTTATTAGGCTATATACCTTACAGGGTTCTATAATCAAAGAAGGAACACATACAATGCTAATCCTGCCGGTGCTTGCACTGTTTTGTTCCGGCGTGGAGAGCAAGACAGCCGGTGTAATTACTGGCACAAGAGGTATTCCATCTTAGCCCTCTGGGTTGGCAACGCATCTGCAATCTCTTTGATGTTGCGGGTGTCTATAGGCGGTGGTGATCACTTACCATCAGGTGACCCTCTTGCTTGTTTGCCTTCCTAATTCATAAAAAAAATACAAAAAGCATTCACAGAGCTGAAATGTTATGCCTAGTTTTTTTTGCCTACGGATCAACTACAGGTACTCAAAGCTCAATACGCTCGCTCGCTCAATAGCTCTCGACCTTCACAATAGAAGAGTTTTGGCTGAAAGGTGTCGCATTCCGGTGGTTTCGTGACCGGTTATTTGACACTGTAAAAGTGCTCACGTTACAATCTTCATGTGCTAATAATTAAGTTATGCATAATAAATATTTATTTTAATCTTTAAGGTATTTACATATCTTTAGGGCTATGAAGCCTCAAAATAAACTACTCAGGGCTGTCACAACATGACTGAAATTAAATCAACGGTGAAGTTCTGTAATAAAAAAAACCTATAATAGGTACGGTAACGTACCAGTGCTTGACAAGCGTAGGACATCGTGTTTACTAGTAGTGTACATAATTGTCTCGTTTTTGCTCGTATGTGTCCATATCCTCTCGTCTACTATTTGGACACTGACAAAAACTGGGACCGTTACGATACCTCCTATCTGACATTTTGAGCAAAAAATAGTTTTTCATACGGTTTGATTTAAAATTTAACTCGCTAACCTACCCTCCTGTAAAATTGCGATTATGTTTTCTCACATCGCCGTCAAAATGTTGATCACGACACGCCAATCCCACTGACTACTCTAAAATACCTTGTCTGCGGTAAACCATAGCCTACTTCACACAAACATTTGAAACAGATACCATCTACGGTTACCTCAGATGGTATTTAACGAGCTCTATCAATTACCCGCACTTACCTGCTATTATGGGATGTACCATGCCAGTTACGTGGCGCTGACGTAACTTGAACTCTGCCAACATTACTGGCCTTACGTGGAAGGTACGCGGATGGATACCGTAGGACCGGGTCGGACAGGAAATTATGGTTGAACTTGTTGGTACAGTCAGTAGCAGATGTGCTACACAGCCGCAGATGACAAACAGATGTAAACACAACTCTTTCTTTATAAAATGGGAAGGTAAACGAAGATGTCTCGCAGCCTCAGTATTTTTGGACTAGCCTAGTTAAAATACAGGACGTCCTGTTTCTCAGCTACCATTTTAATGAGAAAAATACAAGACCATACCATCCTAAAAACGCGTTGTTCTCGTATTTTTTCCATGAATCCTATAATTTTAGATCATATGCTCTGTAAAAAAAGCACGCAGGGTTAGTCACCTATTCTGGACTGATATGATCGGGGCGCTTTCAAAAGTAGAGTAAATAGGCATTTTTCTTTGTAATCGCGTCCTACCGTCGGCCTTGTCATCACTTTCCATCGGGTGTGACCGTAGTCAAGCAAAAATTCATCAATCAATAAAAAAGAAAAGTAGGTGCTGATGGTAAGTGATCAGCACCACCTATAAACACCTGCAACGCTAAGGAGATTCCAAGTGCGGTGCCAACACAGAGGGCTAAGATGGAATACCTCTTGTCCAGTAATTACACCGGCTGTCTGGCTCTCCACGCCGGAGTACAACCACTGCTGCTTAACGCCTGAATTAGGGAGCAAGATGTTGGTAGCGATGACTCCGGATGGTATGACCTTACACAAGGTCATACCACCGGCTAAATGCAAGCTTTTTGACTTTTTTGAGTGTTTCCACTTCTGTTGACCACACATACACTCGTGTTATTATTAGGTTAAGATATTTTGGGATCTTTCAAAAAGATTTGAGAGGTCGTTTGGATGTGTACTTTACACAAGCTCATTGATCTCCTTTTGTTACGCTCCGTTTTAGAGAATGTAATAAAAATGTAGACTTTATTTAGTCATTAATAATCACACAAAGAATTGGTGGCCTAATGGCTACTGTGGCCCTAACATGACTGGC
Source organism: Ditula angustiorana (assembly GCA_963691745.1). Taxonomy (NCBI): domain Eukaryota; kingdom Metazoa; phylum Arthropoda; class Insecta; order Lepidoptera; family Tortricidae; genus Ditula; species Ditula angustiorana. Next base: position 2,147,081 of record OY829473.1, read on the forward strand.
CAAGTTTAGTTTATCTCTATCTGCGTCCCTTTCGTATGACACTAGTTAGACAGAGACACAGGCTGGGGTTAAACTAAACCTGGGCTGTCATGTTAGGGCCGCTGGGGTGGACTGTGATCGCAAGGTATACTGGACCAAGTGATAGCTTCAAAAACTTTGAAACTTACCCCTTTGTTACCCCATTGTACGGTTGAAAAGAAAAGAGATATATCAACTACATAATGCATACTAAATGCCTCCCTTTCGAAAAATGCCACCTTCTCTCAGTTAAGACTTCAATGGTCACGTAGTCTTTGTCTGTACGGTCAGAAGTAGCTGAACATGTTAGTACCTAGTCGCTGTCAGTAATGTGACATATTCGACCAACTCTCATTTCATACTTTACTACGACAAGGTTTTTAAGTGTTTAGCTACTGCTGAAGCTGACTGTACCAAGTGCCTAAAAAGTTTAGAGTCTATCGATGCTATGCTACATATAGATATATATATATATATAGGCTGCTTTACTTACATGTCGAGTATGAAGTCTAAGAATTACCATATTAAATACATTAAAAACAACAAATGCTCACCAGTCGCATTTTCCTCAGCTCAAACGAGTTTTATGTACTTTCTACGAATGTATATAAAGGCTCGTTATGTAAAGTAGAAATCAGGTGTATTATAGGAGATGTTTACGCAGGAAATAGCTCCGTAACACTTGATCATCGAGTGTTTGTAGTTGTACCTCTGGTTTATGTACGTAACATATCTATGGTACCGTAAACATCTCATACAAAAGTCGCTAAGCCTCCAAGAGTCGGTCAGTATAGTATCGGTGTACATTTCTTTAATGGTTTTAACCAAAACCCGAAGACTTGTAGTCATGTTAGAATTATTTGACAAGAAAACTTTTTAATTAATTCGTTTGAAATTATTGTAAATTCTTAAAATCAAAACATAGACAGGTTAACCAGACATATTTCATGACAACAATGTTTTAATTCTACAGCTTAAATCAATGGAGTAAATAGCGGGAAAAGATCCCGTATAATTTATGAGGAGAATAAAAAAAGAGTAGAACTCGCACACGAAGGGTTCTTTCTATACAAAACGAAAGACGTTCGTTGTAAACCCTTTAAGATTTTTGCTTCTTTTTATTTTCTGCCAAGCAGCTATAGTAATATACGCTCTGTGAACATTTTAAGTGTGTATCTATTACGGTTCAAAAAGTACAGCCTTGCGAAAGATGGATAGTCTTACGGACGGACAAACAGACGGCAGAGCCCCAAATAAGATAATGGGTCCCAATAGTATCCTATGGATACGGAATCATAAGAAGCATTTTCTCCTAAGACGCAGGCAAGGCAGATACAGAAATGAAATGTAACTAACACATACTGTCATATTTAGACCAGCCATAAAAAATGCCATAACTCACTGGAACACTGTGTTGACACGTTTATTTGAACATGATGATTGCTGTCACTGCCACCTCTTTATTCTTTTCACAAAAATAAACAAGTATCTTGAAGTTCAGTCACAAAGTCGAATTTAGTTAAGAACTGTATCCGCCGACAACTAAATCAAAGTTGTTGACTGTATGACAACAAAATACAGTTTGCGTTTTTGAAAACGTACCTTAATGTTCCGTGTGTCTTCTTGCGAGATAATACAGTTCGGTTTTACGTGGTTTTTATTTGGCTGACAGTTTTAAAGTTGGGTTGAGTAAATTCACCGTGAATCCAGCAATAAAAACAAAACTTTCCCTCGGCAAGTTCACACCTTTTTGTTGACGCCGTCACGGCGAACTGATTAACAACGGACGGTGCACGACACTGCGACATTTCCAAACATCTTTTATGTACTGAAACGAAATAACACACAGAACAAAGAAAATCGTTGTTTTCAAATAAAAGTTGGGAAGAATTTTGTTAGTCGCCGAGTACGTAGGAAGCAGACTAGGTACGTGAGGAAGTGGGATTGTAGATGTGTTAAGAAGTTGACAAAATGAGAATAATGGACGAAGTGGTCCTAAAGAGTTTTGAGCCCATTATCTCGTCTAGAAACTTCTAGAATTTATAGCTATGTGCTATAGATGATGGTAATGGTTGTTTCGGATAAACAATCATCATCTATACATATAAAAGAGTCCCATTGCTGACTGACTGGCAGACAAATGCACAGCCGAAACCGCTGAAAGTAGAAAATTTTGAATCGCGTTTTATTTTAGGTGTAAAAAGGTAATAAGACATGATTTTGAAAATTCTACCATTAATGGTTAAAAGAAAGAAAAAGCTAGTAAGAAGTCCAAAATCAACGTGGACGAAGTCGCCAGCAAAAACTAGTATTTCAATAATGTAAGGTGCAGGTTCTTTTTTGGTATCACATATCCAGTTATTAAAGCATTCAGAACGATTAAAGTGAGATTTTTAAAATTCTGCAATTAAATCACTTAATAAAGCTTTGTATATTTCAAAGTTTTACTTTAACAAACTGGAACAAATTACCTTGCTACTCCGCGAAACCAGTGCCGTGCTCGTGCAAGTTAGCTGCGTCTGTGCGACATATATATGTGCGAGTGCGACGTATGTATGTCATATGTATGTATTGTATGTGTGTAGTTCTAGTTTTTTTATTAAATAGGAAGGTAATAGAGCATGTGGGTCACCAGACGGTTGGTGACCACTAACCACAACACACGCTACACCAAGGAGACTGCAAAATTGCAGATGCGTTGCCAACCCAGAGGACTAAGATGGAATACCTTGTATAGTGGAACTTCTTGTTGCAATGGATGATTAGTTGTTAACTGTGGCAGCCGAGCAAGCCAAGGAAGAGGAACGAGCTGTCAGCGTCAACAATGACTGTCGCGTCGGAAATTGATAATTAGCGACTCAATGTAACTCAATATAGAAGATTAATTATCATTTGAGGGAAGTTTCGGTGCAGACACTGCGAACAACTCGTAACGATGAGAATTAGCTGAATTGGTTAACTGGTTCTTATCTTAGAATAGGAAAAGAATAGCATAATATTTATTTGGTCATAATTCAACATAGACGTATTATAAATATAACATTAACATTTAAAAATACGAACCTTTGACGTAGGTGTCGAAAAGCGCCAAAAAGGGCTCTTTTCAGCATCAAGCGACGCTGAATTAAAAATTCTTAGCAACTATAGTATAACACATCCTATTTACGAATATACTTGAAAAATATTGAAAAATTAATGGCATAAGAGTATTCCATCTTAGCCCTCTGGGTTGGCATTGCATCTCCGGTCTCCTTGGTATTTGGCGTGATCACTTACCATCAGGTGACCCACTTGCTCGTTTCCCTTCCTGTTTAATAAAAAAACTTGCCGCTTTTATTCTAATTGAATAGCTCAGTTGATATGGGAGGCGGCCTAATTTCTTTGAAATTAAATATGGATGAAGGCCGCTGCACTGAGAAATGTTCTGTTTTCCAAAAATGTCGGTATTATCTCCGTACGTCGGTAGGCACGGATGTTATAGATTCACCATTGCCTAGTCTGTCTCCCCAAGAGAGACTTGTGCTGTCCCCACGTCATCGTATATACCTACCCTGAATTATTGATCTGGTAACAACTATAGAAATAGGCTGGCTAGGTTCTCATAGTTATTCCCAATCAATACTGTCGGAACCGTTTCTATCACCGCATTATGTCACATTGTCCCCGCCGCGGGGCGCAATTCTGCGCGTGACCTTTGCGAGCGTGAGAGAAAGTGAATATGACATAGTACCAGTATAATCCAGTAGCATGACTGGCGGCCGTTTAGGTAGGTACCAGGTTTAAGCGCTTAGCCTAATTATCTAATTACCGCGTCACATGTTTTTGAAAGCAGAGCGTTAGAAGTCCTTCGAAGGGGTAGACGAAACCCGTGGTGTGATTTTTGACTTTCCAGCGTACGGCGCTCGCCAGCTCAAGGGCGGATCCAGGGGGAACATGGGGGTCAAGAACCCCCCCCCCCTCCCCCGGGCTGGTTCCAGGTCGTGGTCGACCTCTTGGTAGTCTAATATCATTGATGACCCTGTCCTAACTAAACTTCGACTATGTCACCCCCCTCTGACTCGAAGGCTGGATCCGCTGATGCGCCAGCCGCGCTTATTAATGCCGGCTAAATATTCGAGAGCATATTTGATTGGCCCGCGGATGGCGAATGTCCCGAAAAAAAAACCCACTGGTCTAAATCACAGGATTGTTAAAATATAATTATTTGACGTTATTCACAATATAATTCAATACATACTGATATACACTAATACATCAATTATAAAGTTCAAATGCTTTAATTATACTAGTTATTGTACTGAATACGCTAAGTATACTGTGACCGACGGGAAATGCGTGCAGCAGTGTAGTATTTGATGACACGGTGTCACAGTAAACAGCAAATCCTGTTTAAAGTTATTACATAAAGTAGCAAATGTGCAATGTTTGTGTACGTGTCGTGTAATTTTTTTATTGTCGTTGCTAGAAACGTGTAATTAATTGGCGGTTAAAGATCCGTAGTTTGTTAGTCTGTTTGTATGACTTTAGTAACTTTTTTAAATTATCGAAGTAACAAACATATGAGTTGTGCTGTAGTCGAAGATACTTCTAAATCCAGAGAAAGGAGCCTAGTTTCACGGTACTAAACTTAATTTGACAGCTTCCAGCTTGCTTTCAACTTGAAATAAGACAGGAGTTAGTTGAATTAGACAAGCGTAGCGCTATCAAGCGGGAATCGAACTCATTAAGGCGAGGCTCCTTTCAAGGCGACGCAAAAGATTGTGGACAGAGTAAACCCTACGGGCGTAGGTATTAGGCTGAGAGTCGCGTGTAAATTCTGCACGACATAAGTCATAGATATATTAATATGTGATTTATTTAATTTAAATTAAATATTGTCTATTACTTCAAATAACCACTTAATTTGATTTAAATTAATTTCACAGTAGTTTCATTGGTGAAATTGTAATTTAATCGATACTCAATTTGAACTGAAAATTTATTTTGTTCAGTTAGCCGTATCAAATTGCACACATAGTAACTTACGCAATACCGGAGTAATAAAAAAAAAACAAAATGGGATCACTTTCTAATAACTAAAGTATGTAACAAATGTCTATTAATTACGTACGTACGTAAATACATTCGAGTATTTATTTTAAGACATACAATATTTTGGCAGCGTCATCTTACCAAAATAATTCTCCAAATGGGCAAACGTGTCACTTAGTATCTACCATAACATACAATCGATACGTTCCCTTTGCGATCTAGAAAAGAGAAACCTGTTTTGGCCAAGGAAAGGGTAAGGGTGAAAGTCTGTTGAGGTACAGTTTACTACTTTGAACTTCATACTTACTTACGGATGTATACTAACTGTTTACTAACGGTGTACGAGCGGGTCGCGGTTTTTTTGGACATGGACACGCTCTAAGTATGATTATAGCAATAAATCGAGATTTTGCTCCCAATGTTGTTCTGTTTACGAGATTTATTTTTCATTATTCGGATATTTTGGTTGGTTTTCTTTTCTTATTAAAACATGGCAAGTGTAAATAAATAGATTCCATGACAATGCAGTTATAAATAACTGTCAGCCTAAGTTTAGTTTAGTTTATTCAGTCAATATAAAGTTACATTATAAATTGCATTGCATGTCAAATTATACGAACTTATATTGAGATCGTCAAAATTATATAAGTATAAAAACTAAATTAAAATCAACTACAATATTTATAACACCATATTAGATACAAAATTATAAAAATTACAATAGAATGTCAAAAACACAAACAAAACAAACAAATGGAACAAAATAAAAAAAAAACTAGGCTAAGCTTGAATTAAATAATTTTAACCACATTAACTATTAATTTTATCTTTGTTTAAGATCAAATGTTAATTAGAAAACTAATAAAAATATAATTGAAAAATCAACAGTGGTACAGTATTACCAAAAATATATTGTGCCACGATGTACCTGCGCAGTAGACCAATTTTAGTAGCGTGAGAAATTTCGATCTACCAATGATAAAGTAGAATTTTACGCACGCTAAACTCTTGCGCTTTTATTGGTCTATCGATTTCGGAGCAACATGGCGGCAGCCCGTGCGTCACATTGTACGAATTGTGTAAGCGGGACAAAGCTAAAAATGCATAGCAAGCAATACTCTGCCAGTTGTGCTTGCAAATAAAGTACAATATGGATTATTCACAGGTTCGGCTACTGTCGGAAACCGGTCTGCGCTTCTCTGCGCAAACGAATACTGCCGATGCTCAATATATTTTTGGTAAAACTGTACGCTAATACCTGACCTGGCGAATAGCATCAAGACATCTGAAGACAACTGCTAAATTTGTTCAAGCCTTCTTCACGGCCCATCAGCGTCTGCAGAAGCAGCCCCAAGCTCGAATACCTGCGGGTTGATTTTTGACTTTCAAACGCTCGGTATTCGCTAGCCGTGGACTACGCGAGCGTATATTTTAGCCGGCATTGATTGGCGCCTTGATTGGATCTGGAGATTGTCGAGCGCTCGAAAGTCAAAGTACCCTAGCGTCGCTGAACTATCGATAGTTGACCTCGAAAAATAGTCACAATATCTATACTATCACAGATACTATCGATAGTCCAAATACTATTGATATCCCTATATCAATACTGTCGATAGTATCGATAGTATTGCTTTTCGATAGTATCGATACTATCGATAGTATTTGTGCCTATCGATAGTAATTAAATTCCGATACTGTCGATACAATCGGTTACTATCGAAAAACAGTACTATCGATAGTATAGATGCCTATCAATATAATATCAAACCTATAGGCCTATCGATATTGTGACTAATTTTTTAAGGTCACGATACTATCAACAATACTATCGATAGTTCGATATATTGCCACAACGCTAAAATACCCAACTGACGCGATGGTGCGGCGAGTATGGTGGATGGTGGAGAGTGTCCGTCTCCTCATCATCCACCATGCTCGCCGGGCCTCGCTGACCCGCATCACATCCACTTCGGACCACGACAAGGAAGAGACTTGGAGAGGCAGTAACGAATCGCTTCGAAGACTTTACCTAAAAGGTGCTATCGACAAATATAACCCTGGACTAAAACCGTGTCTAATTTACATATTAAGTGTAAAGTGTAAGTTTCTGTGTAAATGTTTGTATGTGTGTAACTGTCAAACTGTCAGTTTGTTTTTAAGTCGCAATATAGGACCAAACTTTAATCTCTTAGGCTGTTATGTAATTTTTAGGTAATTTTAATTTACCTATACAGATATTCAACTGCTAAAACTGTATTACTGAAAAGCACTCTATGCTGTGAAGCTTTCACAGTGAAGGTACTAACAATATCTGAACTCGCTCTAAAGCTTTTAAGTATAGGGTTATGTTTAAACATGTTGTGCGCGCCATAACCGCTCTGATACGATATATATGCGATCCTAAGACCACGTAGTACTATTATCTATTCTGCGCTAACACGACGGCCTGTCTGCCTGTCTGACAAGTGTCTTAAGAAAAAAACGCACATAGTTATAAACTTAATAAACATGGTGGCGAATGCATTGAATTATTATGTACTAAGTTTTTTTTAAATCAGAATAATAACGGTCGGGCCTGTTTTTCAGTGAAACAAAGAAAACATTGGAAAATATGCCAACTTGTACATTGTAAACGTTATTGCAGTAACAGCAGTCAATAAATATTGTTAATATATCCCGTCTTTTCTTTAAAAAAAAACAAAGTCGTGAAAAGATTCTTACTTCTCTAGCTACTCCTTCGGGGATATCAACCGTGAGCATGAATTTAAGATTGATCTTAACTCTAAATCGTCGTTCGGAATGTGAAAACGTGTAATCGGTCACATCTCATCGCGGCACGCACTCCCGCGCATCGCGGTTACATAAAACGAATGTTTCCATTGCGCTATTAGGCGAAGCTTACGGCGCAGACGCGACAAAACTTTCACGAATCCAGTATGAAAGATTAGAATGTAATTTACATACTATACGCAGTGTAGAGTGTGATACTCATATGTCTTAAAATCGAAAAAAGGCACGAAGTTTTATTCATATTTTTTACTTAATTAAATGTAGAATTAGAATACATTAAATCCTGCTCGTTTGCCTTCTCAATTAAAAAAAATGTCTACATAAACTACTATTTTATGAATTAGCGTAAACGCCAATACAAACGATAACATGTATGAACTTGACGTAAGGTAGCAATAGCAAACGTCAAAATGCGTCGATCGTCAAACATTTAGTCATTTAGCGTTGACGCTAACAGATGTAAGTACTTATTGTTATATCTACCTACTTTCAAAAAAATTGCTTGGCGGCATTGTGCATTGATGACTTGTTAATGATGTTGAAGCGTCAATGTATAGTTGACCAAGAATATGCTTGACCACTTTTGAACCTTATACTTTTGTAATACGGTTGAAAAGTGGTCAAACAATTTCTTAGTCGACTATACACAATTATTCAGATAATTATAACACTGATTGCAATCAGCCTTCTTGTCCCTAAACATACGTAAGTGTACCTATATATACCTTGTATTATACAAATCCGTTTCCGCCTGTCTTCATATTTTCGCCCGCTTACTTCTTCTAAAACACGTAATGGATTTAGATACGGTTTTCACTTTAAGAAAGATAAGAAGAAGATGATAAGTTAAGAAGAGAATTTTGTACAGAAAGTTTTTTACATTACCTCCTAATTTATAGGTAACCTGACGAACCCGGAGCTGGTCGTTAGTTTGTAATAATAAAATCCTAGTGAAGTGAAGTTAATCAGTTTTAGTCAATTAATTTATATATTGGAATAACAAGGTATCAAACTCACAAGTAGTACTCAACCTTGCCTACTGCATATTAGTAAAAAAAAAAACACTATACAAGTGTCTCTAATAGTTAAAATAAAACCTCCCTGTTATTTTAATTTGAACTCTTAAGTGTAATTTAGTAAAAACTCAATTGTATTCGATAAATGAAAACGATACTCTACCTACTATTATAAATGTGTTATTTTGTTCATTTTATTTGGACATGGAATTGTTATATTTAGTTCTATGTTTTTAGTTTATAAGTTCTAAATTGCTACGCCCTAACAGGGTATATACAAGCTTAGGTATGTAAAATGTTGCAACAAATAAATACTGAATACTGAAATGGTAGCACCATAGTGTCCCCTCTGCAGCGACAGTCAGTAGTCTATGACCGCTCGTTGCGTCAGCGTTTAACCTTTCACTGCGCGCGCGCAAGTATTTGTCAATTATTCGCGGTTCAACTGCGCTGGCGGTACACTCTGCTTTCCTTGTCCATCTTATTATTCATTAATATTATGTTGGATACAAAAGTAACACTATTCTTAGCTTTAAAACGTTGATATAGAAATAAGCTTGGTAAATTACCTTTATAATTTCATCGTATCGTAGTTCTGTTATAAAAAAAGAATAGATAAACTTTCCGTTTAATAATAATAATATTTAAGTTTGTACTAAATAGAATAACATTAGTTTAATTACTGCTTTATTTATTTTATTAATGGTTGATGAAAAAAGTAAACTGTTTGTTACATTTTATCAAACTCACGATTTTCACACATAATTTGGAAAATAAAACGGGATTTGATCACGCAAAAAAAATATTTTGTGTACCTCGACATTACTACCATAGATAGATCTACACGTGCTCACAGCCCTCGCAACGTAGTACGCGTTTTTGCGCAACAAAACTACTGTTTTTTATACAAATATATGTAATCTGTGTTCTGTTAATAAGGATCTTTTGTATATCACAGATCAGTTCAGTACCTTCACAAATACGCATGCGTGCGAACCAGGGCACAGTCTCTCCACAACCTCCGCAACTTGAGATGTTTCAAGTGTCGAGTGACTTAACGGCTTTCAAGAGTTTGTCGATATTGGTCATTGACATATTGACGGTGATTGCGTAATATGTAATCAACAATATAATGTCATTAATGCGGAGACGAGTACGGAATTTCGGGGCAGGTTAACAAAATTCTGCTCAAAAAACAAGACGATCTCTTTGCAAACACTGCAAAGATAATCCTGAAGATTTGATAAACGAATGATTGTGCTTCGTTGTCATCTTTCTATCACATCAGTGACCCGTTTCACGAAGCTACACCGTCAACATTGGTCATTATGCCCATTGCCATTGGTCATAATTGACCAATGTTGCCGGTTTAGACTTGTAAAATTGTAACTTGTAGCTTAGTGAAACGGGCCACAGATCGTGGCGACAAGTTGAATTTCCTTACCCAGATATTATTTGGTATTAGTCGCTGCTAGGGCTGCCAGGTCCTAACCCCGAATAACCGGACAGACCAGCCAGTTTAGCCGGACACTTGGGTAAAAAGCCCGAAAATGCTTAATTAATAGTAAAGATTTTTGTGTTAGTACCGATGCAACGCGATGCAAGCGGAGCGGGACCGACAACGTCACTGGTCGTATGAAAAAAGCCTAACAAAAGCCGGACACCGTTTAATTTGTCCGGACCGCTGACAAAAAGCCTGACTATATCCGGCCCGGCGCGATCCGGACGCCTGGCAACGTTATTCGCTGCGTATAGTTTTTTAGTAGTAGCTAGCGCGTTTTTACTGTCATTTGGAGTTTTTTTTTAATAACGTTTTTATGTATAATACATTAAATAAAGTTTTCGTTACTAAATTTTAGTTAATTGCTCCCGTGTGAAGACGGGAGGATCACCAGTTTGTTTTAAAATAATTCAAACTTTTTTGCCTCATTTTAGATTTCGATGTTTAGAGCAGAATACATATTATTTATACCCGACTGTCACCAAAAGGGAGGGTCATGTTCTTCGAGTGTATGTATATAATTATTTGATTAATATTTAGTATACTTACCTACTTATTCCACTTAAGGAAGTGTCCCTGTCCCGGAAAGAAAGACATTTCACATTAAAATTGAGATCATATAAATATGCATGCGTGTAAATGCTCATTTAGCATACGGAGTCGGTAATTACACCGAGTATGCAAAGCTTGTTCATTCTAAATAATACGTGTATACATAAATAAACGGCTTTTAACTAACATTTGTGCTCTAACTGAGCCAAATTAGCTATGAATGATGCATAATGATACACTTGGGAGTAATAGTAGATTGTAGTGCAAAAGCGTTTGTGGTTCTGATTAAGGTTTAGTTACGAAATGGTTTTAATAAATGTGTATTAGGTTATGTCATTTATTTGACCGTGAACTCTTTAATTGGGATGTTGACAAAAAAATAATAATTAGTCCATCTTTTAGAACGCCAGAAAATAGTAGATACGTATTTTTTCTTTTGCTTCTAAAACTTAAAATAACAAAGTTACAGAGCGGCGAAAGTTCGCGCTACGTCATTATATCGTAAATTTTTTACGAATCGAGTGACGTCACGAGCCCCTACTCCTGAATTTGAATGTGCTGTATCTTTGTCAATATTATTCGTATGGACAAATAAAAAAATACGTATCGAGTATTTTTCTATAATCTAACTGACGGACTAATTAGAATCTTGTTGTTTTAACCCAGGAGACATCCCTATTATAAAAATAATATTGTCGGAGTGGGAAAAATATGTCACAGTAGTCATATAGTTTTGAAAGACATTCGTTTCGTGCGTTTTGTCGTTGAGCATGAATTAACAATTAGCTATTTAATTTAAATAAATATATTCTTTAGAGATGAAGGTTCATCAAATCTCACGACCATGCTTCGGCCGTTTGTTACAAAGATAAAAATATTTATTTGTCGAAACATTAGTCAATATGGAATAAAAATGTGAACGTTTACAAATTTAAGTCTTACATGTGGTTATGGGAAAACGAAGTTAAATAAAACAACGATGGTTACATGAATTGGAAGTTTATGTTCAAAATCAACGAAGTAGAGACTCTTCAACTATTTACTTGTTTTTTAAGGATTTTAACTCAAATACACATATACCTATACATAAATATAAATATTTTATATTGTAAAATAAATAAAATAATACGTAAAATAAGGTTTAGATGTGAGATATTTTATTGAAGTACGTCAATCAGCTGATTGTTCTACATACAAACAAATAATACAAAATCGACACTGATATTAAAACTGCAACAATATACTCGTATACTTGTACTCGTAGAGGTACTCTTTCTTATTTGAAGGCGGTGAAAACAATTTGCATATATAAGCAGAATGTATTTTTAAGGTGATCTAACAGCAGTGAATGAACAGATGTGAATAATCTCTGAAAGTCTGAAAAATCGCACTTTCGAATGTTATCTCCACTTAACACGTAGCTTAGTCTAGTGAGTGAAAATCTTCTCTTGGAGAAGAATACTTAAAGTACACCAAAAAACGAGTTTTTATTTGTTGACTGGGTTCTTTTATAAAGTACTAACGATCCGCCCTGGGTTTGCACGTCCGCACTGGTAGAATTAAGATGTAATTGTATCACAGAAATTGAAACACGTACCACCGTAGAACCTAGTCGAAGAGACATACGCATGACATTTGTATGACATAGCGTGGCGTTTAACGCGTCGCGTCATTGCGATAGGGTTCTAAGGTGGTACGTGAATATATTTCCCCTGCTGTACATAAAAACTTTCTTTAGAATTTTTTCTAAATAACAGTGAAAACCATATCAAAATCCGTTGCGTGGTTTAGAAGAAATAAGCGGCTGAAGATACGATAGGGATTGAAGACAGACAGGCAAGGATAGCGACATTGGTTTGTACAATGTAAACATTTATTTAAAGGTTGAGAGCTGACGTTCCGAAGTCAGTTTCGAGCCATCTTTTTCTAAAATCATTTCAGCTTGGTATTTATAAGTACAAGCTTTCTCAAAGATATCCGAAAAGGTGTAATCGGCATGCCAGGTGGAGAGGAAACAGGTGTTTTTGGTAAAAACATACAGTACAATATAAAATACATTTGTTTTTATAAGTCCCTTTCTTAATTAGCTCCCATCATCCATAATTAGGAGGGCGGAGGAAGTTAACGAAAATCAATTTAATAATTCTTAATACGATACAACAATTGACGCTCTTATCGCTAAAGAGTGATCTCTTTTGGATAACCAGTGTATATATATAACTCTAAAACAGAATTCTAATCATAACTTTTTTTTTTAACAAATTTTTACTGCGGACAAGGCAAGACAAGACAAATACTCCTTATTGAAAACCACACGGAAAATAGTTAAGAAACATTAGTTAAAAAACAATTTACAAAGTAAACAATTGGCGGTCTTATTGCTTAAAAGCGATCTATTCCAGACAACCATTTAGCATGAGAGACACGAAAAAATTACAATGTTGAGCAGGAATTGTTTATCCTTACAAAAATATACATAATATGGGTGACATAGATTACCTACTGGTGTTTGCTCATTGTAATGACATGTTATTTAAAATGCTTCCGAGATTCCGAGCTGCATTAGAATGGCAAAATGCAAATCGATACATCAGCAGTATGTTTGCTCAACTTGAATGACAATGTTATATTCGTACAATAGCCACTCTGAAGATGATATTGCGTTGCGCATAATGTTATCATACGTGATTTATAGGCGGTTTCCTCGTTAATAAAGTTATTGTTGCATAACAATATTACCTATTAAGTACTCTATACATAATACGTACGCAAGTATCCACAGTAAGCTAAAGTTATTTGGCTTTTACTCGACTGCCGGTAGTAGCGCGTTCGTTTATTATTTATCATTGAACTCCGAAACTATAATATTTAATAAGCTATTAAATTTGATTGCTTGTGTATAGTCGACCAAGTAATTGCTTGACCACTTTTGAACCTTTACTCTGTGTAATACAATCGAAAAGTGGTCAAGCAATTTCTTGGTCGACTATACATCAAAAGTTTACCTTTGCAAGTAAAGTAACCCATATTGAGTATTTTCGAAGGAGTAGGCGGCCGAAGATATGAGGATAGATAGGAACGGATAGCGACTTTTTTTATACTATAAAGATTTTTTACAGTTCGGCAGATTTGGTAGTTTCCTTAAATCTGTTTTTTAATGCGGAGACTGAATTAACAGGCAAGTAGTATAGCAAATATCAAAACTGTAGTTATATGAAACGTCATTTAGGATCTGGATTAAACAACAGATTTTAGTTATTTATAACATTATCGGGACTTAAGCGCGATAGATATATATTGTTGATTTAGCTCGACGTTTCGGCCATGTTTCAATGGCCGTGGTCACGAGTAGACTGAAGTGGAGGGTATTACTTCTGTTTAGCCGCGCGAGTTTTACGAACTACCCGCACTTTGTCTTGTTTATTTTCCACCGGCATATCACAAAAATCCCGATAATGTTATAAATATGTGTGAAAGTCGCGAAAGTTTAAAACAGATTTTAGTTACTTTGTAAAAACCATGTTATAAATATGTGAGTGTAATTGATCGATTTAACCATATCGGCCGTAGGGTCGAAAGTGACAGTGTGTCGCCTTGGACCAAATCCTGCGCCGGTGAATGCCCGGTGGGCTGTCAGCTTAGTGGTACGATGTATGAAGCTGCAGACACGGCTGATAGGCCCGGACACAGAAAAAGAGAACGGAATGGTGGACAGGACGCTTTATTGTTTTACTTCCATATATATATCTTGCTCGCTAGTTCTGCCGCTAAGCAGCACTGTTGAGTACCGGCAGGTGCAATTACTGGCACAAGAGGTATTCCATCTTAGCCCTCTGCGTTGGGAACGCATCTGCAATCTCCTTGGTATTGCGGGTGTCTATAGGCGGTGGTAATCACTTACCATCAGATGATCCACTTGCTTGTCTGCCTTCCTATTTCATAAAAAATAAATAAATGTATAGTTATTTTCCCCGAATACTGCAAAAAGAGAGATTACCCAATGTTAACCGATGACTGATTTTTATTAAAACCAACTAACAAAAAACATACCCGTCGAATTGAGAACCTCCTCCGTTTTTTTTCGTCGGTAAAAAAGGATTATAATACAAGTAGGTACATAAGTTATTTTGATTTTAGATTTTTTTTAGTTCAAACGATTAGAATCTCGTCAGCGTTAAAATTTCACCCCGTTATTCAAAGTAAAAAGAAATGTAACGTGTTTCTGACTCTATCAATCTGAATGTCTATGAATCAGTCAATGTTTTCAAAGTTTCTTAATTGTCCTTTTTATCCGGCTACGGAAAGCCAAAAGGAAGGGTTATGTTTTTAGCAGTCTATTTCATTGCAACATCGTCATCATCATCATCATCATTTTCCTTTTGCCCCTCAGCAAGGGCATAGGGCACTGCAAAATAGTTTTTTTTATTTCAAAAAGGAGCTCTATACAGCGTGCGTAGTCTATGTTCACAAAAACCGCCTGTCACCCCGAGCATGCAGAACCTTCGGACTTCAACACGTGTGCTCTGTCGTGCTAGCCCTGCCCTGCCAATCAGACCAATAGTTGGAGCAAAAACTATGACATTGTCGTTGCTATCGTGAAAACTGGAACTAATGCGGCACAATAACTTGGTATTTGTACCCACCTGCCGTCAGAAGAGATGGTTATGTTTATCGAATGTAATCGACATTCCAAATAGGAGAAAAAAACTCAATAATTCAATTTGAAGATTGTCCTTTTTGGTGACTATTATCGTTGGCACTACGAATGCGGAATTTCTGGTAGATCATGTAACTATAGCAATGGGTGTAAATTGCCCTCAAAAAATAATTAAGCTTTTAAGTCATTGGTCTCATGATAAAACTTCCTGGATTATTGTCTGGATCCTGGTGAATGTGTTCTAAAATAAAATGAAATTTGTATCGCCATAACGTCTCTTCTTCATGTGATACTCCGTTCATCCACTCAAAGGTTAACTGGAAGAGATCCCTTAAAGTGATAAGTTCGCCTTTGTACATCACTGTATTTCTTCTTGTCATTTATGTTCTTTTGTAGAATAAAGAGTTTACATACATACATAAATACTTCTTAAATATAATTTTATTGTATTTTCTTCTATTGACATATTAATTTTTATTGATTATCTAAATAGCAATTTGACACTTTTGTAATATTTATTTTGTGAGTGGAATACTATGTTGTGTCAGGAAAAAGTATGGTTACTTCATGTACATGTTGAAAGTTTATGAGTTGCGTCAACAGTCTGTCTATCCATTTGTTTACCGAAGTGATAATTGGTTAAATAAACTTGGTTTTTTACTGCACAGCTGTTCGGACAACGTCGTGGTTTAGTAAAAACAATATAATTAGGTATTACTTAACGATATACTCAGCCCAACAACTGCAACTCAATTTTCACATACATCAAAGAATAATTTTATTTCATTGAATACATACTAATATGCCTGGTAAGTATTAAAATTTTATATCATGCCATAAAGCCAAGAAGGATACCACTCAACACACCCAAGTCTATAAAAACTACGGAATAGTTATAATTATCTGAATTAACGTTATCAGTAATTAAGAACTTGAACCTTTAGTAATTGTCGCGAATGACCGCGAGTATCTACAAGTTATGGTAAGTTTATATTATTTCTGAACGAAGTATTTTTGTACTGGCAAGAAAGGGTGATTTGATGACAGTTGGAATAAAAGTTTGAATGAGAGTAACGGGCGCGGAAAATGGATGGGTAAGAGAGGAGTTTTAAGTGGGACGAGGTTGTGCGAAGTGGATGGGCAAGTATGCTGCGATCTGGTGAGTGTTGGTAAAATATTATATATAACTGACATTGGCAATATAAAGAGATAGTAGAAAATAGTACGTTTGCCCCTTACTGGAGGTATGGGTTGATCTAAGGGGAAGGAGGAGGATCAGCATGGGGCCTACGGGCCCCACCCTCGGCGCTCCGCACTTGGCAACAGGTCTGCCCGCATAATGAGAGGATCCAACCACTCTGTGGCTCTCGGGAGACATGTGGTGTCAGCCGCGGTGCGCAGAGGGTTTAGAGTTAATCATAGTATGAATTTAAAGGTAGAAAGTCTGCTATCTCGATATATTATCATACATGAGACTTTGTCGCCCATAACACTATTACTATATTGAACCGAGGCCAATTGACATTATAACTAACCATGTATGATAGAGACAAGTGGCGACAGTAATGTCATCCTTAATCCAATAGTTTTTTATTTATATTTTACGTATTAATTAGAAAGCAATAGATAAAGAAACAAAATATTTATTCAGCAAAGAAAAAAACAAAAAAAGAAACATAGCAAATTACATAATTATGCTACTCGCTGATTTACAGTGGGGCACTGAAGTTAAAACTTAAAACCTATCGAACTTGCAAATTTGAACGGTGACATTAGTGCCTTAGTGAATGTAGGCTTTTTCTGACTATAGTTAGATATCTATAACTAACATTTATATTAAAGGCATTTTAAAATTACCGAATAAGATTTTAGATTTGTATTTAGATAATTTATTGGCAACAAAAATAAAAATAAATTACTTATATCCCAAGATATTTATTTTATTTATTTATTTATGTTACAATTAGCCTAAAAATATTCGCAAAAATACATCAATTGACAACACAATAATTCTTTTATTCCTTTATTATACATAGTTATTAGTTATAAATGTAATTGTTATTATATTAGGTAGTTTTATTTTTTTAAATCAATCATTCATGTAAATTTCAAAATTAATTACAAAAACATGAATTGATAATAAGTAAAATGGTTTGTCAATTATCTTTTCAAGGTGGTCAAATTCCGAATAATTTGCTACTAAAATGCTATTCGGTTACGAGAGAGCCCTTCTCCAAATTGCAATCGAATGGTCATGTTATCGAGTGAACCCATTATACATCGGCTTCTGTGCGGCGTGTTGCAATGCGGTGCAACCGCGGTCTGCACGTTTGTCAATAGGTACTAAATAGATTTGAAGAATCCATTTTGCTCTCCACTCGCATTTGGATGTGAGCTCAAGGCCATTGGCCGAATAAGGACTCTTTTGAAAGTATTACGACGGACGGTTGTCTTACACTTTCAGGTGTTTACTCAGTGCTCAGTGTCTTGATGGTAGAATGGCGTCATAAATAAGTTTGATCCATGGTTAACTCAATTAATAGTTGGTATTCCTGGTAACCACGGTTACCATGGTGTCATTTTCACTATGTTTAGCTAACGTAGGTATAACAGATTTTTAAAACTATTATTTAATTTAAGTTAGCTAGGTTTTGCACTGTAACCGTTAACGAGTGGTTAGTGACCGTCACGAAACTGACGATTAATGCCAAATAACTTAGGTATATTTCAAAACAAAACGGACAGTTAAACAGTATTTACATATCAATTAAGTTTAGGCTAACGGGACAACTTTTTATGAAACTACGTATATACCTACTACGGATTACGAAACTGAGGCTCCGATAATCTTCAGCACGATGCAGTCATATTTCATGACTACCAAATAAATGGCTCTACTTAAGTAGAGCCTGATAAGTTGTTAAAGCCAAGAAGAATAATACTCAACACACTCAAGTCTATAAAAACTATGGAATAGTTCTAATTACGTGAATGGAAAGTCATTCTTAATCCAATGGTTTTATTTTCTAAAACCTATATGTAAGGTAGCTAACGCCGATTACTTGTAAGTAATACATACGACACATATTAATATGTAACTAGGCATAATACCAGTCATTAAGGTGTTGCTTAATTAGTTATGGAGCCTGTTAATAACGCATTGTGTGTGTACATCTGTACGTTTGTCTTCGTGGACGCAACGATTAGTAAATTGTTGACAAAACGTATAATAATATAAGTGTAGTGTTCAATAATTGCCGATATAATTGACGTCTTTCATCAACATATAAGAAAATTAGACGGTGTGCTGGGAGTATGATGCATACTAATTTTACATGATTATAGACATCGTGTGTTAGCTCATAAAAAAGCTTACTATTAAAAGCTGTTAATATCCCACAGAGCTCAGAGACCAAATATGCTCACAATTGAGTAACGTTGTCTCTTCGTGTAGTTAATACATTTAAGTTTTAAGGATACTCACATATTGGATTCGCAACTATGAAAATTGAGTAACATGAAGAGGTTTTAATTGGCCTACGTCCGATAGAAAGCCGCGTTATTGTTACAAATTTAAAGCAGTCTCCTGTTAGTCATCGACGCGCTGGAAACGCAGATCCCCCATCTCAATCTTCTAACAATATGGGGTAATCAACTACTCCCCGACCAGTCGGTGCATTTACCGTTCGTTCCAAGAATAACACTACATTGCCCTTCCTCTTTCCAGGTGGGATCCGAAGCGACGCATCACGCCGAACGAAGCGTCCCGCCACGAGTTCCTAACGGGGTGCCCGCTCGGCTCCACTCCAAGCGGGGTGCTGGCGCTGCCGCGGCTGGCGCCCCCGCGGCCCACGCGCAGCGCGCTGCTGCACAGCCAGTCGGCGGGCGACGTGGCCGCCATGCTGGGCCGCGCGTGACCTGATGCCTGACTCAGGGTCGGCTCCGGCGGGCTTGTCAAGCTGTAACGAGCAACCCGTGATACGAGAACCACCGAAACAAGTTACTCGAGACAATACTTCATGGCTTATAATGTATAAGGTTTTTTAGTTGAGAACTATAGCAGGTGTTCGTGATGCAGTAGCGAGCAGCTGGCTCAAGAATAAAAGGCCTATTTGTTCTAAAAAGAGACGGAGAAGTTCCGCCTCCTGATGAGAGCCGAGTTATTAGAGCTTATCTGTTCTCAGGGGTGCTTTCGGATACATGCCTATTCTTCCCCCTAGAATGGGTGGTGTGTGTGTTATTTTTATCAGTTCGGGGGACTCGCTACCAATTAGTTTCAAATTTCAATCCTCTATACCGGGGACATCTGCACCACACATAACCCATTCCATTGTTATATACTCGTAGTCAACCTCTTTGCCACTCATTCTATAGTTTTCGCGGGCTTCTACCTCACCTACCTACTATTTCCTAGGCCTAGTAGGACACTTTCTATAAGGACTCCTACAAATAGTGAGTACAGCTGCTCCCTCCTAATCATATGAAGGACACTTGATGTGGCTGTTCTGGCGGTGAAAGTTGTTGGCCAGGATGTAAAGGATAGCTTTATAATATTTCTTTGAGATTTCTTTGTTTTCTTATTCGTGGTGTGACTTACCGAAGAAACAACAAAATGAAGAATAATAGTAAGCATTGAGAGAAAGTGTAGTTTGCTTCGTGGAACTTGTTTCCGTGGTGATCTTATTACTGGCAGTTTTAGCTGTGTAGTTTTATATTTCTGAGTTAGGGCTGGCTGCTGCTAGGTGTACCTGCTTTATCGTGGTACTCTATGGAAAGTTAAAGAATGATCCTATCTGGGACTATAGGCTTAATTCTGAGTTCTAAATGAACCTATTAGTTATATTGTTACTAGTGAGATCTTCATTTCAGTTCCGCGTAGGTACTTAGTTATGATTAAGGATGGCTAGTCCAATTTCATTGCGACAGTCGCACGATTTTGGAGAGAATGTAGCTTTTTTACAAAGGCAATACGTGTGACATGCGAAACCTAGCAGCAAATAGCTTTGATAAAACCTAAGACGCTCATTTGGTTATACTTGACATATTATTTCTAGCAAATGATACTTATCGGGTGTATTTGTACAAACACCATTGCATTTACACTTTAGTACTTTTCCAAAAACAGTTTTTACAAATTCGTTTGATCCATCATGTTACAAGGACATAGGTACTACAGTGTCAAATGCAGCTGATAGTACATTTAATCGACCTCATTATATTTAAGTTTAACTTAAGTTTTAATTACGTTTATTTGAACTAACCTTCAGTCGTAGATAAGTTTTAATTTGTTCTTGCTAGTTATCCAACTAAACGAGGCCTACTCAAGTCTAGTCATATCGTGATCTTTATCGAACGAATGCCAATCTAGTCGAACTAGTCGATTCGTGTAGTTTATTTCGATAATTATCTATACGTGTAAAATAAGACTGCGACAGCTCCAGTATAATTAAGTGTTTTTATTTGTAGCTGGTTTTTTTAATGCGGCGAAAGCTCCAACTAGTTCTTTGTTAAGTATTATCGTAATTAATTGGGAATAATAGTTTTTTTAATGGAAATCCTTAGTGCGCTAATAAGTGACGTGGACTTTTAAACATGTTGAGCGTAAAACCGACGCGTCTCAGATATTGACGGATTATTAGAAGCGCCGGAAAAACTCGCCTTTTTTTTGGTTACCAAATTTAATGATGAAAATTCATATGTTACTTAACGAGGTTTACAAAAGATACACCAAAGACAACAGATGATGCTTTCAAAAAGCCAGTGTAACTCACCTCGTGTAAGTTTGCATTGCAAGTTTTTGCGAATTCATTCATAACCCATCCATTTGCCGAGATGAATCGTATCGCATTATATTCGCATCGCATCACGATTTTACGCCTTGCAAATTCGTATCGCGTCATACAATAATGACGCGATAACATTTGTACCTTCTCCAAAATTAAATTTTGAAGAGATCCCTTGTCTCTTTTTGTCATTTGTGTTTATGTACCATGAAGACTTTACACACAGACATATACGAGTACATATTTATCTATACATGAGCTTTGGTCATGCAGTCAATGTTGATCGAGCAATGCACTTAGCACGGGATGCAAATATTGCAACCCATTGCAAGACTTCTATTAAAAGTTGTGACGAAATTGTAAGAGGTGCAGTTGCAGCTGACCTAAAATATGATCCAGTTTCGGTACCTAAACGGAAGCGTTAACTGCTTAACATTGAGAAATTATAAGTGACTGGATATTGTGATGCTTTTATTGGATAAAATCTGAAGCAAGATACAAGATAACGGCAGTCCAAAGATCTGTGATCTGATAACTTTCCCTGCAATGGTTTGTATTATTCAATAAACGCTGATCCCATGCTGATCCTAACATTGCCTATGGGCTTGAATTGAACATGAGTGATCATTGATCATGATACTGGACAAGCTTTGAGATAAGGCTGATTTGACGAATGCCCAATGTTAGATGACATGCCTTAATATGACCCTCCCTCCTTTTCTCATGACTCTAGTAAGAGAGAGACGCAGGGAGAGGATAAGTTAAACCATAGTTAAACTTGGGCTACGTTAGTGCCACAGAAAATGAAGTATGTAGTCATGAAGAATGTTGTCAGAAGCCTGTAGTTCCACTCCACTTGTCTAAGCCTGCTTCAGTTAATAAAAAAAATATTATTCTTGTTTCTGACAAGTTTTAACTGATCAAGTGCAAAAGTGGTTTCCACATGGTTATAATCATTTAACTATCAAATTATAAAAGCTACAACGCCTAGTTATCTTTCTCTTTAGAAAAAACATAACCCTTCCTTTTGGCTTTGCCGTAGTCGGGTAAAAATGTGATTAATCTAACACTGTCAAAATTGTTATAGGCCAACTGACGCTAGATTTTAAAAAGTTAGTTGTCGTGTTGGAGAAATACGTCAAATATGGACTCATGTTCGGTCCAACCCCTCTTACGTACGCAACCAATTTCGGTACGTAACCTCTGACACGCAAAATAAACTATCGTGGCTACGCATGCGTAACTAGTAAACGCCTTTTCAGAAAAAAAGCATATATCATCTTAATTACGTAACCGTGTCGTAATTTACTTACGCTACTTTGACCGAAAGAGGTCAAACTGAGTTTTGAAAATAAAACAAGTCATTATGCGGTGTGGTCGGCGATTTTCTTTTACTTGGCCAATATCAATTTATGAAGTTAATTCCAGTTTGCGTCTATTGACCGTGACTGTTCGTTTCCACGGGGCCATGGATTATCATTATGACGTATTAGTGTCGTAATGTCGTAAGATTGTCGGAGTAAGGAAGATTTTTAAAGAGGAAATCGTCTATAGGAGGGACGGTGAACCTGTGGCATGCGAGCTGCAGGCATACAACGCAGATAAGTCGTCAAAAAACGGTGATAATAGCACGTCATAGCAAAATTGGCACGGACGCTAAAAACATCGCTATCCCTGCTGTATAGTATTGAAACAAAAGAAAGGCGATGACTAAACTATGAACTCTCACTTAGTTGAGATGAAAAATACAAACTATCGTAAGTTATTTTTCAAGCTTTACTTGTTAGAATCTACCAACGTTTTGAAAAATGAGTACGTGTTGAAAAGAATAAGGCGTTAAAAAAATCTTAACTACTTCACGGTCGAATAAAACGAATGTCGCTAAAGATTTATTTTTGTATTATAATTTTAGAGGACATTGACAAACTAAGGCTTGCTGCTGCTATAGATTTTCAAGTGCGATTGGATCTTGAGTTTAAAAAATGACGGACCGTCATTTCGTAATCCTTTACGAACGTTTTGGACACAGTTCCACTTGATTCATTGGTTTAAAAGCAATTAAACTAATGTCTAAATGAAATGCTAACTGATACTCGTGCCAAATTGAGCAAATATAATACTCATTTAGTTAATTATTTTGGCAGGCGGATTCTCATTCATAGTGTTTCATAGTAACACTTAATGACGTTAGGGAAAATATCTTAGTTGTCCGGATTTGTGCTTGCTTTAATAAAAAAAAATCGTGACTGAAACATAGTACAACATACAAGTTATATGTCCAGTACCATATCAGCCGGTAACGAGGCAGACATACAAGCAGATTTTTACTATATCTGTACGATGGTACGAATTGTTTTCCTTAAGCGCGGCGCATGTCGTGGCAACATACTACTCTAAAAACAGTAAGACACCCTGAACAATTCAAGTTGGAGCACTAACACTTAATTTAAAATATGAGATATCTTGTAAACAGCTTTTTTTACACTAAGATGGAAAATGTTGTTTAAGTTGTTAAGCCCCTTTTTCACTACGGCCCCAGAATAATTATTGTTCACGAATTCACGAATATAAGTACTATACAATTCGTTATGACTTGATATCAGTTCTTGTCGAATTAAGAATTTATTCAATTTATCAACTTCAATTGATTTATGTTAATAATGAATAATTAGAATAATGTAAACAAAATCGGGTAATTAGATATTTATAGTCAATGTGATGTGTAGAAACTAGCGAAATCGAGTTGTTAGAGGACTTGTAGATAATGTGATAACTATTAAGATATATTGTATAGTGTTTAATACATTTTGAGCTTCAATGTTTATCTTGATTTAGGAAATTTACGCTGGGCTAGTGGTTTGGTACATCGTTCAAATCACATTGTGTTTGTTTCTTTAATCGTGCTTGAAAGCCAATTAGACTTTAACAGGATTTTAATGAACTTAAGAACGGTGGTTTCTTTATTAAAGCCAGTTGAATCGCTCATCGTGGAATCTTTTGATAGTAAATGTCATACTGACATTCCAATGCCGATCGAGGAAAAATTATACATTTATCGTGAAAAGGTTTCACAGAGGGACACGCTTTGTCGATGAACAGAAGACAAAATGGGATATTTTTTATCCTACAAAATATCCCGGAAATGTGTACTCTTGTTAACTAAGTTGTGGGCAGAAGCTAACTTACTGTAGGTGTCACTTGAGTATGGCAGACAACAGACTTTTGTCTATGATTCTCAATATGTAACAGCGTCAAGTTCGACGCCGAGCATCCTGTCTCGCTCGTTCGCGCTAGCGACTTCAAATGCGCGAGTGAGACAAGGCATTGCCTCCTCGCCGAGCTCGTCGCTGCAGTAAGGGAGACCTAGCGAGCGGAGCTTCACACATACAAACAGCAACAAACCATTAAAAAGGGAGCTGGGGGAAATTGTCTATGTTCGAAAGGGATATAGGGGGAGGGGAGGGGGGGTTATAAATTAACTTCATAGTTCATAATTATATGCTTCCCGTAAAAAATACACTTCTTTCAGTTCCTTCTTTAATGGGCACTTACACATAAATGTGTGTCTTTGACCGTGGGTAAAGTCGACCAAGCAATTGCTACACCACTTTTCGACCGTATTACAAAGTGATAAGGTTCAAAAGTGGTCAAGCAATTACTTAGTCGACTATACGTGGCTAATTGCCAGACTAGAAGTCTGGCTTGTGGTTGCCTACAGTTGCCGAAATCATCGAAGATGTGTTAACTGACCTAGATCTCCCGAATGAAAATATCTTGTAGCGGATAACGTAATAATGATATAATAATACCTACTAATAACGATTACGAAGAAAAGTATTATCGACTTGAGGTTCAATGTTGCGTCTAGATTGTTTATATTGAATAATTATATTGATATTGTAATTAAATTTTCTTGCCATTCTTAGCGTCGTTTGCAAAAAATGAGAATTTAATTTATAAGTCTTATACTTAATGTTTAATCGTGCTAGAGTTCAAAAATGAAGACTAATAAATACGGACCTAAGCATGACCAAACCCTTGGGATGTTTGTTATTCGTACCTAGTATACATACGCGATGCCTCGAGTTTCTACATTTTTTATCAATTTTATTACATTTCAATTGTATTTTCCAGTGTAAGTTAGAGTGAGAAACACTACTTTCTTTAACTATCATGCATCTTTCGGGAAGCTACACAGTTTATAAGAGTTTCGGTAGAATTACTCTCACATTATCCATTTTCAATTTTTACACTTTGCAAGACCAAAAACTTAATGTTAAAAGCTAGCTAGTGACTTTTTAATCAATCCAAAGCTTTCTACCTATTTCTAGATGTTATTCATATTTCATAGATTGTAAGACTTGAGATTATTGACTAGGAAATGGATGGTTTACTTGTGGACAACACCTCCCGTTTTAAGTCCCTCATAACATAAAATAGTGAAGAATTTATGTAATATACATGTATTTAGACACAATACGGCTAAAAAAATAATGGGTATGCATAGAAATCATACCAATATCCGTATGTCCGCAACCAGTGACGTTCCTTTGTCGCTTTTTATAATTTTTGTGTAATTGTTATTTTTTTGTTTAAGGAGAAAAAAGGGCTTCGTACCTTTGTCACAATATCCGAAAGGGCAAACAATAACTTAACAACTGTCATCAGTTACTTGACAAAATTAAGAAGGAGCTTAATTTATATTAAGCTCCCCGACACCTATGTTTTCCCTTCATTTTTCAACAAACAATAACTACTAAGTATTTGTATGATTTCTATGCGATTTTTTGTTGCAGTCGTTCCGAATATGTGTCGCTATGTATTACTTTGCTTTAATAAACACAGGCCCCCAATTCTGGCGCTCATCGAGATTCATCTGACATTCGAGATGTGTCAAAATATGACAGATTTTGAAGGGATTTGACAGCTCTTTTTGGCTTATCTCGAGTGTGACTTCTCTACTGACACCAGAATTGCCCCGCAGGCCTCTTACCTTATTAAAAACGTTGTCGTTACACAATGGAAAAAGGAAAAATTTCTTCTGTGTCGCGACTTAGACTCATGCGATAGTAAAAATATGGTCTTTTTTCTAGTCAAGCATCAAAATTACGTGGTAAAACAAATAAAGTAAGTCACTTCAATATCAGTATCAGTAACTCTATAGATATAGGGTAGAATTTGTTACTCATAGAAAATGGTCTAGCGTGTATATATTTATTTGTAGAATATTTAGGCCAAGCCAAACTGTGAATTGACTTAAGGTTTAGACTAGTTACGTACTCGTGGGGAGGTAGAGATAGACGATGGTTGTTAATATGTACTTTATAATCATACGTGTTGTAATTTGTTTTGAGTCATTACAATGTATTGATTAAAGATCTTCCAAAGTACTCGTGACTACATTTATTTTGACACTTATCGTGAATATGTTATTACTACCATTGAAATAACTGTCTGAGTTCGATACCATAAATAGGTCGTCACAGACGTATGTGTGCTTCCATTAATGATGTTAATAAACTACCGAACTGACTGATTTTCAAGGTGAACTATCGACAACGACATTATCGATAGAGCAGCATCACTACTGAACAGACTCCAAATGGTGTATCTTCAGTACAGTTCCCGGCAAACTTCTTGAGCACTGACCTTGACTGCGCTGTAGCCGTTTCTAGTAAAAATATGTTTGCGCAAACATACACCTCTACTCGATTTGTGCCCAAGATTTTTGCCTGTAACTATAAAGCAAGCTTAAACGTGGCAGTTGGCCGACTGTAAATGAGTATTTAGTTAGTTAACCAGGCAAAGAAGTTCGTGTTCGTGTGGTGCAGTAGAAGCGGACCAACCAACTTTAGTTGAACTCAGAAGAAACGGACTCACAAAGTACTAGTGTAAATGAGCCATAAAGTCCGATACCACATCATCACTCCCGAAGACGGTATACATCTCTCCAACCCTTTCCCTCATCATCATAAAGCAGCAAGAAGCACGCACGTAACTTCCTGCTGGCAATAGGTCTGCGCACAATGCCGATGCTATCAGCGTTATTCAACTATTGTAGAATTTTTCACAAGCGCTAGGCTGATGTGCTAAGAGTGAGTGCTGGTGTTTTCGACTACAGTTGCCCCAAATGCCAGCTTAATTCAATCTAGCCCTCTCTGTGTCTTTATCTCACTAGTATCATAATAAAGGGATGGATAGAGAGATGAATTAAACTTGGCTGGTATGGTAATGTTAGTTACTTAACTTTTATGATACTCTGTACTATCTATACTAATAGGTATTATGAAAAAACAACCCCTGCCTGATGACTGCTTGACTGATTGATACATCACCGCGGCAACGTAGCGCTGAAACTACAATGTTGGGAACGCTAAGACTTGAGAGGTTTTTTCATTATTAAGACAAGTAATAAGGACACATTTTAAGAAAATCAACCCCTGAAATTGTTAAAAAGGGGGCAGTCAATAATATTAAAATTGGTATTTATTTTAATTACTTTAAATAGATAAATGAAGAAGAAGAAGTTAACTTTTATGTGAGAAGGTATTTCTCACATAAAAGTTAAGTAAAATTTAAAAGTAAGCTTAATATTTTTATCTAAGCTACGGAACGCTAAAAGCATGTAAAAAAAATCTACGTGGCTCTAAATTTCAATACTAATCTAATTACAATAGTTTTCTTTGAATATAATAAAAACTACCTACTTGCGTCTTTGATATTAAAATACTAGGTATGCATTATTACCTTGTTCTTACTTCTCTGAGTATTTTAACAGTCGCAGCAGACTCGTCGAGCGCCATTTTAACGCAACTTAGCTGTCAATTAACGTGGGTGCGCTCATTTTAACAATTAACCACTAATTGTCGCGTCGCATAACACAATAAAGTGAATAGTGAATGTACATTGCGCGACGGAGATAGCTTCACAGCTGTCTCTATACGATGAGCTCTATACTTTATAAAAAATATCTACTGGTACCTCTAT
Organism: Ditula angustiorana; assembly: GCA_963691745.1. NCBI lineage: Eukaryota > Metazoa > Arthropoda > Insecta > Lepidoptera > Tortricidae > Ditula > Ditula angustiorana. The sequence goes on from OY829473.1 coordinate 2,175,416, forward strand.
TCAGAAAAAAAATACTATTACAGAATAATTTAGACAGTGTAACAAAGAACGGATAACCGAAATAAATGCTGATTTATTGCCCTACACTGGTCTTTTCTATTGATTATTATTTTATTAAGACACGGTGAAAATAATACTTACTATATTGATCCTGTTTAAGTTGATAAAGGTACTGCAGAAAAACCTAAGAAACAAATGTTTTAGTTTTTTTTTATAAAATAGGAAGGATAACAAGCAAGTGATCACCACCACCACCCACCGGCATAGACACCCGCAATACCAAGAAGAGGGCTAAGATGGAATACCTCTTGTGCCAGTAATTACACCGGCTGTCTTGCTCTTCACGCCGGAACACGATAGTGCAAGCTTAGGCACTGCTGCTTAGCGGCAGGATTGACAAGCAAGATGGTGGAAGCTATCAGGACGGACCTTGCACAAGGTCCTACCACCCGCAGCTTAGCGGATTAACTAGCAAGATGGTGGTAGCTATCCGGACGGACCTTGCATAAGGTCCTACCACCCACAAAAGATTGGTGATAAATAAATAGCTCCTGTTAATTTGCCATTATGTGCAGAGCATAGAATGTTTCCGTGCAAAGTTTCATTTTTTAGGGGAAATACAGAGACGCCCTATAGTTAATTTTGGCAGAGGCAGTATAAAGCTTCAGCTGCCTCACTTTAGAAATTACGGTCGTAGGCACTTAATTTGTGCAACACGTGACGTTTACGTGCCATATGGTGACATTCTCGACTGCGGTTACACATCAAAGCAGAAAGCACGTAAACTAAACTCATTTCCTAAATAGGCTCGCAAATATGTTACAAATGATGCTTACCTTTCGAAACCAAGTCCTTAAGCGCTTTTCAAAGCAAAATAACGCTTACAACCTTGAGACAAAGTCCTGGTTAAGCATAACAAAATACAAATATGGTTATAGAACCTTTACATTAAGAAAAGCATAATTAGGAGCTCTTTACAGTTTAGTTTTTACAACAGTGTTATATTATGTTTGTTAAAGAAACAAAAGTACGATCATTTGTCACTATTCTGAGTCAAGGGACGACTCTGAACAGTTAAACAACGGTCAAATCGAAGGCTAGTTAACTGATGATCCTTGCTACCTTGGATTGGGAAATGTTAGGTGGTTTGCTGATGAAGCAGTTATATTTTATACAAGCGACTTGTCCCGGCTTCGCACATAAAACCTTAAAAAAACGGCGCCATCTCTCGTCAGCTGACGGTAGCTGTAAAGGTACCCAGTTGAATATGATAACTTGTTAAAAAGTTTCATATAGATGACACCGAGGGTAGTTGTACCCTTAAAACCAATAATGTAATGACCGTAAAACGAAGCACATTGAAAAATTCGTAGGGTAGGGCAGCGGCAGTGTGGCGAAACTGGAAAACGCAAGGCACGGAATGCTGATGTTGCAGGTTCAAGTCCTGCCATTGCCCTAATTTTTCTTTGTGTTGTCATTACAATTTTAACTTAAAAAAATGTAAATGATAGTGAAAACCGCATCAAAATCCGTTACGTGGTTAAAAAAGAGTTAGCGGTTGGAGATTTGAGGGCAGACAGGAATTGATAGCGATTTTGTTTTAACTATTTAACGATATAGAAAAGACAAAAGATATAGGATGTAGGTAGCTAATGTATCACTTAAAGAACGCTCATAGTAGAATATTATAATTCCGTAAGTATTTTAATAAAATTCTGTAAAAAAGAGCATGGTGAGAACATTTAAATTTGACTGCATCACACTCTACAAAACGCACAGTAGCAAATGAAATAAACCGTTTGAAGACCTAAATTATACATTTCAGTCCAATCTAAGGAACCTTGATAAGTAATTAGGTTAAATTGTTTATCTACACATATATCATAAAAGCTCTATAATGCGTTCAGAAACCGTAGGCAATGACTAGCATTATAACAACCAATATTATTATGATAATTTTTCTAATTTGTTTCTATATTTGTTCAAACTTATTTTTTATTACATTATTTTAATGTGTACAGTCTATAGATATTTAATTGGTACCTAGCACTAGTAGCTAGTAGCAATGCAGGTCATTGCCCTATGGCTTCTGAACCCATCATAGAGTACTTATGATATGTGTGTAGATAAAGTAATGTATGCAACTGTACATAATTAGGCCTTAAAACACTCGTGTGATCCTATTATGAAACTCGCTGACGCTCGTTTCATAAAACCACACTCGTGTTTTAAGACCCCTCATTATGCAACAGTTGCATAAAATACTATTAAAAGTTTCGCGATTTTCACACATATTTATAACGTAATCTACTCATGACCACGGCCGTTGAAACATGGCCGAAACGTCGAGGTAAATAACAATATACTTTTATCGCGTTAAAGTCCCGATAACGTTATAAATAAGTAATTACGGGTACATGAATAAATCATACAATGATTACATTGGATTACATAACTTGCTGACATTTGAGAAGAAAGCAATTTAAACTGAACGAGTTATGTAAATTATAAGATTGTAATAGAGTACAATGGCTTTGAAAATAATACGTGGGCACTTACAGTAACACGCTACGTTAGTCATTGTAAACTATTAAATAGTATTGTACCTGTTCAAAACATTATACGGCACCATTGCGGTCGTACAGTCCGCCGCAGATGTACTTAAAGAAAATATTGTATTTGTTTGTGGGACCCCGCACCGATGTCAGCGATTTTGTACTAAGGACGGCGGAAGGATATTCTAATTTTATTCATGTGTTCCTTGGCAGAAACTGACTGTAGCAAGCATGAAACTTGTTTAAACAAATAAACTGTAATTTAAGAATGTTCGATCCAAGAAAAGAAAGGAAGAAACTTTTCATTGGCGACTATTCAACACAAAACACAAATAAAGGTAACTGTTCCAATGCTTGACACGGTAGAACATTCCATCTCCATAACATTGTAATTTTGATTTATTTAAAAAAATCTCGATCGGTATCTTCTCACCGGTGCTAAATTTCATGACATTAATAAGTGCTTCCTGTAAGCCTAATCTGAATAAAGATATTTTGACTTAGATTTTCGACTCAAACTACTAGTTGTTGGCACCTAGTTTTTCCCAGACTCTCACTACTGGTTATTGGCGTCTATTACCTTAAAAATGCGATTGAACGCACCCGTATTTACCTTAATACGTTTTTGCATCACAATTATTTATTCATTGCTTTCGTCTCTTGCCGCATCGTGAGCAGGCTGCCTAACGCCATCCACAGGGTCAAACGTCACTCAGAGTTACAAATTACGCATCTAATTGATTCCCCTTTGTATGGTGTTTCATAAAAACTATTTCAAACCCAGTTTGCGAGAGCATTTCTTGAAGGTACTTTAGAAATCATTTTGCGCTTTTGATAACTGGAGGCTAGGTTCTGTTGGTAGCGTTGCTAAATAATCCATTCGGCTGGCGGCGTTATTACAGGTTTATCATTTTTGCTTAACGATGCACCTATTATTGTGTGTAATCATCTCGTTAAAAAATAAAGCCACTAATCCAAACTACACACAACAAGTACTGCGGACACACCCGATCCTGTCATTCTGCCAAAGTCTTTCCCGTTTCCCTATTCATTACGCTTTTAAACACTATTACTACAAATTATACTGCTAGAATAATAAGGCACATAAAAGAACCTATACGCGACCTGTTACTTGTAAAATATTTTTTTTCATTTTTACTTATTTTAATTTTGAATCGAACCCTGAACCTCTAACTTCGTAGTCAGTATCTTACTCGTAGGAAAGTTATTTTTTTCCACTATTCCTACTAGTAACCCCTAAACTGGTAGCCCCTGGCTTCATAGCTAGCAATGCCGGGTTCAATTGAAAATAAAATGAATGAAAATGAAATGCTGATGAAGTAATGAAGACACTTCAACATGTCTGATGCCACTAGTGCTTCGAAAAAATAGAGATTCTGGTGAGTAACGCCGCAAGAAACTTAGCAGTTTATCCTTTTTCCGTAAGGAGCAAATATTCGCACGATGGATGTGAATGATCCTGAGCCGTGGTGTTTATATGTGTCGAAGTATGTACCTTACGTATCCGTTCTCTAGAACCCATAGTAAATAGTAAAAGCTTTGTTTGATTTGGGACTAGGTAAATTGGTGTTAATTGTCCCAAGATTTATTTATGTGAAGTGAGGTTCCAAACAAACAATACATAAGCAACGCTAATCACCAATACGACGCAATAATCCGCTAGCCCGTGTAACGAGAGCCATCACCGTAATCACATTTAGATACAGATGTAATAAATACACGGCACATTAGGCAACCTATCTCTCGATACAGGGTGATGTAAGTAAACGGGCATGAGGTACTGATATGTTTAGACGTATTTGTGGCACAATTTGGGGTATCGATAAAATCAAGTGCGTTTTTTAATTTCATTCCATACATTCTCTGACATTTCCCATACCAGTTACCTGTCAATTTAGTCTCTGGGTTTGGAAGAGGAGTATCCTTTGACAGTGACTTCATAATTGACAAGTTACAGAAACATATGAGTAACCGTAGAAAGAGAAAGCTATAGAATAATGGACGTCTTCCTTTTCATTTGCACAAGAATAAGATATAAATATGAATTTGCTTGTGAAAAAAAGAGACAGAGCTTGATATGTTTTGTCCCTCATGGCATGTTTAATTTTTTCAAGGTCAAATTTGCTAGGCATACTTCTAAGCTAAACAGACTTTGACGTTTTGTGACAAGCTCAATCCATGTCACCGGAAAAATTACAAAAAATGTCCGATTTATTTAAAATTACGTGGATTATTGTTTATACAGGCGTTAAGAACAATATAACGAGTCTGCAGAATGGTGCGATCTTGTGTTTTAGGCTGCAAAAGTGACAGTGAATCGAAAATTGATGAACTATCTTTTCACTCTGAAGTTTTTAAAAATTTGATCTTATTTGACTTATTAGAACAGATGTTTCATATTGTGTGGTTTCTTCCCGCTTTATATACACATCCTAACGTGTTTCAAGATCAAATAAAAGCTGTTTTATGCATTTTTAGTTGGTGCTTTTTACATAACCTTAAAACTCAGTGTTGTCACTTTTTCCCACGAACATTACCCCACGTTAAGGGGTAAATAGTACGTTGATGAAATATTGGTATAGAAAAAACTTATACAGGACCCTATTTCGTAAAGCATGTTAGTCTAGTATTTTGATTTATTTAATCGTTTATTTTACGAGATAAAACACTAGTACACAGATAAAATATGCACTCGTGTAACTCGGAGGTCGACTCAAATGCTGTATGAAATGAAGCCCTGTGAAGTGTATTCTGGATTTAACTTCCAGATTCCCCCACGAACCACATATACGGGAATCATGGATTGCACCTACTGGAATCTTCCAGAATGTGTTGTCAACACTTTGACCGACATCTATTGTTACAGTGTGGGCTTACTACATAATTATTTCTAACTTTTTTCGCTTTAATTAGGTACCATTGTTATTATTAAGAGTGATTTTATAAATTCCTGTTAATTATTAAAAACATTTTCCAAAAGTAATTCTTTTTTTCAATTTAAAAATATTGTTTTTATATTGACATCGTAAATGACCCCAGGGAAAACTGCCTTAAAGATGGTAACCCTAAATATTCATGTGTGTGTATTTGCTGTCCCTTTCGGAGACACGCACGACCTCTGTCTTCCCATAATAAGTCTATGTGAGTAACAAATTAAAAAAACTCAAAAAACCCAGTAGCGTAAACAGTAATTAAAAACTGACAAGAAAAAAACAAGTCCAGAGGTACAATTTTAGAATCTCACCAAAATGGCCGTATATCTCTATGAAAAGCGGCCATTTTATTGAACTTTAGTCATCCGGTGAAATTCAAAAATCGCACTCCTTTAGAAATCCGTTAAGTATTCGTAATATTGAATAACTATACCATTGCAATAGTTTCATAAAGTTTAAAAGTCGATCGAGACCCATTTTTGGGTAGATTTGAGCCGGTCTAAATTTTAATGGGTTCCGACCGATATAGTTCATGATGATGTATGTGACGTGTCTTACGGACCCCTTGGAAGTGGAAATCGATGGCTGAACGTCAATAACGACTACTTTGGGAATTAATGCTTTATAATATTTTATTGAAGCATAAAATTATATTTTCGTGGCAATAAATAAAATTTTGGGTTAGACTGTTGAAAGCAAGAAAGAAAGAAAAATCGTTTATTGCCAATATAACACAAAACAGACATGAACAATTAACCTATAAAATCAGCTATCGGCTATCAGGTGTTATTAGCAATGGCTGATATGAGCGACACCTCAGCGCTGTTTTCATTTGCTTGTTGTTTACTAGGTACTTAAGACAAGTAGGGATGAATGTGATTTATAGTATATTTTAAAGACATTGGCACAAAACTGGTCCACGCTTCTGGGGACCTCAGAGCTGGCGCCTACTTTGCTCAGAGGCTTAGTCTCGCCATACAGCGGGGTAATAGCGCCAGCGTTCTGGGGTCCATGCCTCGCAGCACAAACTTAGACGACGTGTTCTTGTTGTAAATAAATTTATATATTTTTTGTGTTAGTGTTAATTTTGCCAATGTAAATATTTTCTGTATCTCAAAATGAAGTTCACACACACGTATACACTCACAAAGGCGCTAATAAATATACTCATGTGTCGGGTCTCTATATTGACAAATCAGAATGGTATGGCCATTTATTTTTTTGGGTTTAAGAAGAAAATACATCTGCATTAGCAACCTCTTTCTGACTGGCTAACTATTGTTTATCTCTCCGTGCGTCTCTACCAAACTAATATACATAAGAAAGAGACGTAGATAGAGATCAACTCGGATAAACTAAACTTGGCCGGTCATCGTAGTGTGCTACCAATTCAAACATTGAATCTTAATTTAAAATCGACAGCTCCATTCTCCTGCGCATACGCAAGCGTTGATTTGCTCCGAGACCATCTCTTTCGATTCAAGGTTATAAGAAAGCGATGGCAATTATAATTATCGACGTTCTGTATGTCGAAAATAAGCGCGTTTGTAATAAGCTGACTTGTAAGACTGACAGCTTAAGTAGAATCTATTTATTAGTAGGGTCTTATAAAATAGTAATTGGGACGCTACGTAAGTTTTGTTACTTCATTTGTTTTTACGGCTCTGTATCATGGCAATAAGATCTCTAATTCACCAAAAATTACCCTTCAATTTACGTAAAAAAATTCCGTTTACTTGCCATCCTAATCATTTATGATACTATAGGTTATAGGTTCTCGCGGGCTGGTTTCCGCAACTTGACGGCTTGGAAAAGCGCCTATGCTACTCTTGCCAACCCAGATTTATGTTACTATATTTTAAACCAGTTTATTAAGCTACCTTAACAAAAAAAAACAACAATTTAAAATAATTAGAACTCTATGGATTCATTGCATTGAAATGCATGCTATAATAATGTAAAAATATTTGATAAAACAAGTAAAACACATATTGCAGCGTCAGCCGCCTTAAATTATTATTTGTTACTTCAAAAGTTTGTGATTGCTACGCCCTAACAGGTTCCTATCATTTGTACAATGTTTTGCAAAATGCTGTGGCCCTAACATGACTGGCCCTGGTTTAGTTTATCCCTTCCTGCGTGTCTGTCAAACTAGTGTCATAAGAAAGGGAAACATAGAGATAAACTCAGATAAATTAAACATGGCGATCATGTCATGGTCACTGCACTAAAAACAATCGAATACTAAAAAATATAAAAAAAGGATACAGAGTGAGCATAGTGCAATATGTAGCCAACTTTTCAGCGCAATTAAAATAATGAACAACTTACGCGTGAAATTAATTTCACGAAATCGACGTCCATTTAGTTACCTGTAAATTAATCTGTGGTTACGTGTGAACATTCGTGATTCTCGGACGATTAGGGAAACCATAAGCACTTATAATTGCAAAATATATCACTTATGTAAGGCTATTAAGTGGTATTGTGCAGTCAACACGACGTGGTGTCCTCACTGTTGCTACTGTTAGTAAAATGGCTCATATTGTCTTTTCATCTGCTGGAGGTCCTTTCGGAAACATTTCGACCGAATGGAATCTGACTCAAGTTACCGAGAATACTCTGCTGTACAGAAGGGGAAATATATTCACGTACTTACCACCTAAGAATCCTATCGCGATGACGCGACGGGTTAAACGCCAGGCTATGTCATACAACTGTCATGCGTATGTCCCTTCGACTAGGTTCTACGGTGGTACGTGTTTCAATTTCCTTGCCTGTACCTTAACGAAAGTAAAAAAAGAAAGTAAAAGTCTAAACCTTTTAAGGTGTCTGCTTTAATATTATGATTTACGTTGGCTGAGTTATTTTCAAAGGCATTCGCTACTCCATAACACACAGCAATGGGAATCACTTTGTCAACAATAAGTCAACGCTTCCCTAAAAAAAAATACGCAGTAAGAGTTGTAAACACATCATTGTGTCATCATTCTCGGCCCTGATTTGGTACCATGCAGGGCATAGGGCATTCCTTTTGTGGTCTTAAACGTTCGCCAAAAGCAAAGCGATCAACAGCACGTCACTTTCCTTACAGATCAGCAACCCATTTGCTCTTTTACGGATCAGCTCTATAAAAACGTTGCGACATAAACGGCATTTGGTCACACGATCCCCAGATATGTTGTATAACCTATTATATGTTAAACCGTGGTGCAACAAAGGACGATTGTTGATGATTTTATAGTACTTTGTCGCGTCACGAAATCACGACCTTTATTGATAGAGATTTATTTTAGCGACATGTTGACCTGCGGTAGGCTGCTTGTCCATTAAAGCTAGCAAGGATGCTATAAAAACGACCATTTCAGTCCTAACATGACCTTCCAAATTTAATTTATTTTTCTGTGCGACTTAGTTTAAATAGTGCTAGAGAGATGCACTAAACTTGAGCGGCGATGTTGGGCCAATGCGTTTTTAGTCACGGCTGTTTGTTCGACGCCTTCCAAGTGATATGTTTAGAATCGGGAGTCATCGAAAAGTATCCCCTAATGAAATTCTATGCTTTTGCGATGTGTAATGATACAAAAATAATGATGTTTGGGTATTTGGATGTTTATTCCTACCGCATATTATGCATTACCGGCTGAACGGGTTTAGATGAAATTTGGTAGACAGCTAGATCATGCCGTTGATTAAAACATGAGATTTATTTTTATCCTGTGGGTAAACGCTCGCAGAACTAACTAAAACTAGAATCATATAATAACAATTGATGGATCATGCGTCGCTAGTATACCTCCTGTTATATCACCGATAGTGTCGAATAGCATGGAGAACGCGAGGACGGGGAAAGGAATTATCTCATTGAATGCTAAGTAATACTCCCCTTGCTGAGCGCCCTTCTGATTGCTCGCCCTCACTCCGGTAAGCTGACAAAGCCGTCTGAGGCTATCAGCGCACGTCCTTCTAAAAAAAAAGATCTCATTGATTATTTTTATCGCACGCCGCGCGGATTTTTTGCACAGCGTCAATGGACGAACAGTCTTATTGATAGGGATGTGTCTTAGTGGCTTGTGGCCTGCGTAGGCTGTGATGTGACAGCTGATTGAGAGCTGAGTTTGTTTACTGACACCTGAATTGAATTTACCTATTATGACGCCTCTCTTGTTTGTGTTGACATCGACATTAAACCTGAGTGCGTGCTTGTACCAATTTTGTGTAGCACCATGCGTCAACAACTGTGTACGTACCTATCTGTAGGAGTTGTACTGTTGTTGTAGAGATTCAACTTTTCTCATTAAACGGACGTTATATGATAAGTTCTCATTTCCTTGTTTATCATTTTTAGGGTTCCGTACCCAAAGGGTAAAACGGGATCCTCTTACTGAGACTCCGCTGTCCGTCCGTCCGTCCGTCCGTCTGTCACCAGGCTGTATCTCATGAGCCGTGATAGTTAGACAGTTTTAATTTTCGCAAATTATTTATTTCTGTTGCCGATATTCAAATTCAAATTAAAATTCAAATATTTTATTTCAGACAACATTTTTAGAAAAAGGTCCATTTTATTGTTAGTACGACTTAGTGTAGGGGTTAGTACTTAATAACTAACAAAGATTTTGGTCTCTGTGCGAGTGCCCACATCAGCGGACAATCAGGTCTGTCAGCTATTGCCTTCAGGATGCTATTACTGCTCCCGCGCATTCTGCTCAACAGCGAGGCAGTTTTCTTCCGCCATACGGCAAGATATAACAACAAATAGGTACGAAAAAACAGAATAAAATAAAATAAGGGGACTCCCATTCAACAAACGTAATTTTTGCCGTTTTTACAGATGATGGTACGGAACCCTGGCCGGTTTTTTTTTTGTAATTTAGACTGTAAAAACTGAACAAATACCAACTCGGTGACATGAGGTGCGATGAGGGCTACCAATGTGGACGCTAAGACTATTGCGTACCCAGCGCTTTCCATACAAACGGCGATAAGGTTCTCCACCCTCTAAACTAAACCTTAACCTATTGTCATGAGTTTTTGTCGTATGTTGTCATTATGCCTTAGACCTAGATTTATATGTTCTGACTTTTTAAATATTCTTTATAGTTTCAAAAACATTCACGTTTTATTGTTTTTTATGAAACCCCTAAAATGTTTTTTTAACTTTAGATTATACTCCCAATTAGATTTAAATAATGTTATAGAAAAATAATGGGTGAAAACAGTCAAATGTTTCCAAACGTTTTTGGTTTTCTCTTAAATGTTTTAGAATTTATTATAGGCCATTCGCAATGAAATTTCAGAGCAATTTAACGCAATTATAAGTTAAAAATAAATGCTAATGTTTCGGGGACATTTCTCAACTGAATTAATTATTCTATTGCAACCTTTATTTCTCTATTTCCAACATTACAGAGTTTACATTCGGTTAGTTAATTGGTAAAGTTAAGTTGGTGGCGGGTTCACGGTGCATCGAGCGGGTTAACCGCCGTTTTATAGTTTTGCGTATTGTTTTGTTTGTTGACAAACAATGAACTGGTGCAAGGTGCAAATAGGCTTGAGAAAATATCGTTAGGAAACTTAATAGCGCCGAATTAAGGCCAGATTTTTAGAGGTCACGGTTTGAATGTTAATTTTAGCAAAACTTTAGTATGAAATCAACCTTTTGTTCAAATAACATGCCTACGTCATCCGGACTACTGCTATGATCAAACCGCGATTAAATTAAATTGGAGAGTAACGTCAGCCCACTGTCAATATGTCATTTCACGCATATAGGAATGAAGCAAGTCTATGAAATGACAGTGTGCTGACGTTACTCTACAATTATATTCTAATCGCGTTTGATAATACAACGAATCATTTGATACCTCATTGATCAAAATCGGCTCAGTTTGGAATATAGAACGGTGGAACATACGTAAATACAAACTTTGGCTTTGCCGGAGTCGGGAAAAAATTGTCGACTGCTAGTTGGATATACAAAGACGAGTGCTATATAGTTTTTAAGCCTATGTCGGTCTGTCAGATCATGCAAATACTATGCAATTTCAATGTAAACGTAACACGGTGTTGTGAACATGATTGTTACTAGTACAATTTTTTTACAATAAAACAAATAGAAAGTTGCTAACTCACACAATTTTTATTTATTAACATAGTGTTAAGATGCGCGATGATTGATACAACCGTTTGGGTTAATAGGTGTCTTTATTCTGAATAAATGCATGTATTGTACATAAATAAGGCAATGTATGGGAGAGTGTGAGTGTTGCGTAGCACACTACAATAGTACTAGGTTTATTTTGTATTATTGTAAAGTTAAAAATGATCGATCACCACTGTCTATAGTCCATAGTTGTGTCCTAATGCTAGGCTTCTCCGCCAGACTCCCACAACTCCCGATCTGGCGCAATGTTAGGCCAGTGAAATAAAATGAAAATGAAAATTTAATGTTGCAAGTAGGCCGCATAGGCGCTTTTACATGTCCGCTTCTACTAGCGCTTCGGAAAGACCGCAAGAAATTCATTTTTTTTCTTTCCTTATGTTTTTAAAGGAAGTGCTCCTCAAATGCCGTTATCTGCTTCTTGGTGGTCTCTGTCGTTCTGTGGCACCAACCAGTGCTACGCTAAACGCAAAATTTCATTAGTTCTTTAAAAGTTGCAACTTCTTAAATGATCTTTGATGAGAGTTAGTTTGTATAATTTTCCCATCTCCATTACCTACTGAGCTGCGAAGTCTTGCATTGCACAAAGCAGTAATACCTACTTGTTGCAACAAGCGAATAAACCCTTTTGTAAGTCGCTTAAATTACGAGAATCTTATGGTAAAATCATTAATCAGGCAGATAGTTTTGAAACGTAATGTAGCATGAACACAATGGGGCGGGCTATTCTGCAACCAGTAAAGTGACTGTGAAATTTTACTTCTAACAAAACTGCTAAAATAAAACTCATATAATTTAAAATAATAATAATAATGACAAAAATGGCCACAGCGACTACTATAAATAATATATTGACATAAAATTCATGCAATACTTAAATAAAATAAAGCATGACAATAGGCGCTATAAATTGAACATAGAATGAGAACTAAACGACAAAATCATACATATTGATCACTTAAAAAAATCGTTTAACGTAGGGTAGGTAAATGATGATTTACCAACGGACCGACAGCTAGCTTTTATCGTGAACGTAAAGTATTATATCCTTTTCTAACCAGTAGCGTGTGCGAAAAGGACAGGTGCTTTATGCAGCGATAGGAAAACGCTAGCGTACTACTAGTGCAGGGTTCCTTAAAAGTTTCGCCAAGCTGTGCCACACACAATGTGCCAATACAAAACAGCTTGTACAAATCATCTTTGTAAAACGCAACAGTACTTAAATACTTAAGTATGTAATCTGTTACTTAAGATGTTCGAACGTAAAAACTCGTACCAAATTATCTCGCTTATATTTGAAAGAAAAAACTAATAGGCCTCGGAAAAATCTGCGCAGAATTGCCGCCAACGATTGTGCCACAGACAATAAAAGAATACCATGTCTCACAGGTCCTAATTGGGGTGCAACACGTTTTACACCATTTAAGCGCAGTGTTGCAAGCCGCATCATGTGCATCGTTAGCATAGGCCACTTAACTTTGATAGAGCTATTTGTCTCTGGTTATTGTTCAGGTTGGATTAGATATTGTTTCGAGTTATCTTTTTCAGATGAAATCGGCGAAATGTGGAAATTTCTGAAGGCTGCCGTTGCCTAAGTATTCGTTGATAATTTAATCTAGGTTCGTGAACCTTTAAATCAGGCTTTAGAAAGTTAGACATTAAAGCACTGAATTTCAGAATGTTTGACCGGCTGGATAAAAGTATCATTAGTGATTGACAAAATAATGACTAGTACGCGTAAAATGCACATGGCAAAAACGTAGGTAGTCACTAATTCTTATTTTCGTCGTCTATTGACGGCCTGATAGCCTAGTGGTTAGTGACCCTGACTATGAACCTTGAGGTACCGTGTTCGATTCTCGGGAGGGACAAATGTTTGAATGATGAAGACGAATGTTTGTGCCCGAGTCGTGGATGTTATATGTATTACGGTACCTATATATTTATCTATATAAGTATGTATATCCGTTGTCTAGTACCCATAACACAAGCAGCTTTAGTTGCTTACTTTGGGACTAAGTCAATTGGTGTTAACTGTCCCAAGATATTTATTTTATTATTTAGCAAGTGTAAACTGTGAACCACAAAACTCCACAAAAAAATCCTTCATTCGCTGGCGGCCAGTTTTGCTTGTGCGAAAATAGCAAATTCAAAGTGTAATCAAGAAAGGATCGCAGTTTGGCACTTCGTTTGTTAATATTTGCTTTACACTTGGAAACCTGCCTGTAATGCAACTCTTTTATTAACCGACGAAAAACAAACAAAGTTGGTTGTCAAGTTGACCCGTAATATGTTTTTTTTTTAATCCAAAATAACGACACCTAAGCATTGGAAAACATAAATATAGCCAGATTAAGTGCCGCGGCACTTAATCTGGCTATATTTATGTTTACTCCGCCCACAAGAGTCCAAAGTCGCGACTTTGGACTCTTGTGGGCGGAGTGCTGTAGCTGGATTGAAGTGACAAGCAGAAATATTTCATTTTCATATCTTGTTGCTAAATCTACAAGACATTATTTATACCCGTAGCCGTAGAGGTAATCTAAATTGCATGCTATGTCGTGATGAAGTCATCGTCCGTTACATTGCCATCAATTAAGTGTAAATTAATTAAAACAATTACCTAAAACTTACGAGTTTTTTGTTTCACATCATATGCTTATACCCCTGGTTGTTAAGTTACTGGACATAATATATTTATAAGCGTTTTTATTTAAACTACCTACTTACATACTCGTAAGTTACGCTAGGTAATTAACATTTGAATTACTAAAACTTTAATAAAATACCTAAATAAAATTACGAGTTGACCATTTGTGTTATTTTTAGCACTGCTGTCAGTTCCTTATTTAAATTAGGAAGTCAATAATTGAACATAATATTTTTATTCCTTTTAGTTATGCATTCTAATACTTACCTGCTTTATTCAGAATTTTGTTTACAAATAGCATTTCGCTCCAGTGACTTCATTTAACCGCTTTACTTTCCTTTCCGTAACAACTGACCCAAAAACGGAAAATTCCTTATACAGGTTTTTATGCAATATTCAATTAACATCCCACAATTACGGATGAATGTATTCTCATCTTGAGAATCCTTTCGAAACTACGAGTAGGGGAGATAGGAGTAGGGGTGGTAAAACCAACACGCGCTCTCCTTTCGCGTTACAGCCGGACTGACTGTTGCCGCGTGCAGCCATCGCCACTCCACGCGTAAAAAAACATAATCGTCTATGAAAATTCCCGCCAATTTTGAGTGACGTTTTGATTTTTTAATAACGCGTTTGCAAAGTTTGCTAAGACTTTTTTATAGCATTGAATTTTCAAAACTTATAAAATTTTGGAAAGTGTGGTGTCAGTGCATTGGATTTGAGTGTTGTGTGATGACTGCTTGAGTGCACCATGAGAGGTTTATGGTTGTTTTTGTTGCTGGCGCATACGGTTTGCGCCATCACTGCGCCGAGGGTTAGTATCATTACTTTTCCATTAAATAAAGTATAACATAAATAGTAACTATAGTCCGTGATATTTTAAAATAATCATCGGGTTTTAAGCGGATACTTCGATTACCAATCAGCACAAATCATAAAACTTAGCATATTATACTAGACTATAGTCTGTTTTTAACCCAGATACTAAATTGACGTTTCGTCATTTTTTTTATAAGTTAGTGTCAATTTAGTCTCCTAAATAAAAAAAATATAAATTTACGACCTAAAGACTAAAGACAACTCAGAAAAAGAAAACAAGCAGAAACAGTAAAGATTATTGAATGACAGGTAACCCCAAGTATGACTCCTTTCTGAACTTTAGCATTATATTGACCGTCATGGCACAACCTTGGCACAACACGTAATGGGTTGTTCTACAAACGAAGGACGAAAATGAGTCTGAATCCGGCCCGACATTTTTTTTCCCATTCTGGTTGCAAAACATAGTCTATCATAAAGAATACAACACCTTTCAGCCTATGTTAAGTGGAACAGTCAAAATATTTCAAAATTTCAGATTTATGGCCATTTCAAGAAAATCAAGTAACAGGAAACTGAGAATATAACCAGAAAACTGAGGATTAAGTCGAAAATCAACAGAAATTAACGTTTATTTCTGAATATTTTTACAAATAAATAACAATTATTGCATTAAAGTCACTGGAGCCAGTTATTTCCTGTCGTATCTTCGTTATAGAGAATACCACAAATAACGCACTTATAGTCACTGGATTCGTGCTTATTTTTCTTTGTTATTTTTAATTTATTTTCTTTATCTCTATGTTTCTTTTGATTTCGGTTGTCTATTTTATTTTACCTCCTTTTTAACTTTTTTTTTATATTTTCTTTTTTTTTGCACGTTAACAATATCTTAAAATTTTCTTTTTTGAGTTATAGCTTTCCTCTGACCTTTTATCTGTTGTAATTGTTCAGTAATTTGATGATTCTGGAGATTTCTCAATATCCTGGGTCTTAATTTGACAGGATCCTGAGACCAGGTTCCTGAGAATTTTTGAATTATATTTAAAAAAAATCATCGATTTATAACATTTAACCAAAGTTAAGCAGAACTAAGCCTTCGTGTAAGCAACTTACATATAAAAATGCTAAAATTACCATATTATTATGTTTATTTCGTAAGTAAATATCTTACCAGAATTCTGTGAACTTGACTGATTACGACGCGATTGCCTCCGTTAACTGTGCCGGGCCGGCTAAACAACACGCTAGGTGCAAAGAGATAGGTGGTATTCTTTGTCTTTTTCGTATGCACAACCAACTCATCCGAACGACAACGTCGCTCGGCCAATAGAATATTGAATATTCGCTTATTTTACATTGAACAGGATCCTGACATAAAACTGATGGGACAAATTCTAGAACAGGATTTTATAATATTTTTGGTGCAATAAAATAATAATATGTCTCCCAGGTAAGAAAAAAAAAGTCCTTTTTTTATTCTTGTTTCATTTATGGCCTCAATGTCGTAGTAAATAAATCACAGTACACTTTCAATCCTATTTTGCTTGAGGGACACTCCAGGATCCTGAAAATTTTACGTTTTGAATTGAAATTTCGTCAAGAAAATAATTTTTAATCTCCATCATTTTTAGTGACCAGCTAGGCATAGGTATGTTGTACAGTATGTTATACAAATAAATTAGTTTGTATCAATTTTTTTTATGATATTTTAGCTGGGCCGCCGAAAATTCCTTAGTTTGTAGAACTACCCTAATATCAAAAATGGTAACACACCAACAAGTACGTCGTTCGTCTATTTATACGCTAGTACTGTAATGAGACATGAATTTTGTCATTAATACAATAAAGTAAAAACTCCTTTTTTCTAACGAGTGTATTTAATTTTAACAGTAGGTACCCGTATGGTACCCGTAGGTCTTTTAAAATCTCATTGAGTACTTACATACTGTCACTAGTTCCTTACCTACTGTTTTATGCACCTACAAATAAAAAAAGCTAATAATTAAAACCTTTACGGCCGAATAATCTGGCTAGTTCATGACACTGACTACAAAGCTAAAGGTTGCAGGTTAAATTCGCGTAAGAGATCAACTGTTTACTATCATGAATATGAATGATTGTACCTAAGCCGTGGGTGTTATTTCTGTTTTAAGTATCTATTAATTGTATTTTAGACTTTAGTATACTAATTATATTTATTGATGCTGTGTGTTCATTATGGTATTAAGTTTAGCTTAGTTTGGATTAGGTCGATTCATATGAATGTCCTAAGATAAATAACTAGGGATAATAATACCGGTGAATAAATGTACCAGTTCGGAATGAATCGGAATGGGCAAGGTGCTCAAAAATATTGAAACTCAAGCTAGTTAAACATCAATGCAATGAACACCCGATAAGCTATAGGTAATACTGTGACTATGGCGTTCAAATGAAAAATGATAGTGTATTAGTCGACCAAGAAATTGCTTGACCACTTTTCGACCGTATTCCAAACGGATAAGGTTCAAAAGTGGCCAAGCAATTACTTGGTCGACTATACATGTCTAACTCTTGATACATGTTTGATATTTTCACCCGACTGCTGCCAGATGGGAGGGGTATTGAACTTTATGTTGTTGTAGATATATTAGCAGCTGGGTACTTACCTTCAAAAAACATCTTCAAGGTTTCATAGATACTTACCTACGTAAATAGAAATGTTCCGAAGTGTTTTACCTAAAAACTTGTACCGTAATGCTGTCATCAGGTTATTAAAAGCGAAAGCTCACGTCACGTAATCTCTTAATTACCGCTAATTTCATCATAAAAGAAAGTCGCCATCTTGAAGCCACTTTCCAAGCTCACTGAAAACACTTACCGTCCACGAATGGGCTTTAACATGTTAATAACACACAGAAAATCTACGCAAAACTATGATTGTAGCTTAATTAACCGTCTAATGATCTGTTTGCGTAATTTTGATGTTTTAAATGGTTTCTGCCCAACGATATCTATGTACTTACTAGATTGTATGTTCTAAACCATCACTATATTCCACTCAAATGCAGTTCCGGCACATCGCCTCACTAGTTGTCTTGCTTTTACTTGCGGAAGGCGCCTGACGTCGTATGCCTGTGGCACGTGTTGGTGGACGCGCGAGGACGACGATCTTTGTTCAAATGTGCTAGTCTAGTTTAATGTTTCTTCCTTATGTTATACAGAAAGAACCTCCATGGTGGCACAATACCATTAACACGGATAAAAACACCCGTCTTGTACACGCTAGCTGGTTAGAAATGTCAACGACAAAAGCCAGCATTCTAGAGATCTGCTAACCCCGCTTTTAAGCCTAGTGTAATGACCTCAAAATCCTATTAGTCCTTGCATCCATTACCAAACTGGAACAAATTACCTAGCAAGGTAAGGTAGGTAGGTAGGTAAGTAGCAACTCCGCGCGGAGTAGCAAAGTAGTTTGTTCTAGTTTGTTAAAATGGACCTCCGCAAAGTAACGCCTGAAACTATTTATTATTCCGTTGGTTACGTTCCACAGTTCGCATCAAAACCAAAACGATAACGTTCCTTTCAATCGGACACTACTAATAAAAAAGAAAAGCAAGAATTAAAATATTTTTATCTACACATATATCATAAATGCTCTATAATGCGTTCAGAAACCGTAGGCAATGACCAGCATTATAACAACCAATATTATTATGAGAATTTTTCTAATTTGTTTCTATATTTGTTCAAATTCATTTTTTATTACATTATTTTAATGTGTACAGTCTATAGATATTTAATAGGTACCTAGAACTAGTAGCTAGTAGCAATACAGGTCATTGCCCTATGGCTTCTGAACCCATCATAGAGTACTTATGATATGTGTGTAGATAAAGTAATGTATGCAACTGTACATAATTAGGTCTTAAAACACTCGAGTGATCCTATTATGAAACTCGCTGACGCTCGTTTCATAAAACCACACTCGTGTTTTAAGACCCCTTATTATGCAACAGTTGCATAAAATACTATTATAGCCTCGTAAATTACCGCCACCATGCAACAAGAACAAACTTACAAAATATAACTTAATAATCGACGGTGACACAATAAGTATGACACCAAAAAAAGGATCTCCACTCAACTGTGAAACTTATAAGCTGTGCAGTGTTCGTCCATCCTAGACAGCGTTTCGCTGCACGATGGTATTTTGTTCCGTTGCCGCCTCGTTTTACATTCGCAGCAAGTAAAGTGAAATGACCGTCTAAGTTTAGCTTGTCTGACTCTATCTCTATGAGCATCCATAATCATCTTTGAATTGGTATTTAAACTCTCAAATAATAACATCCAGTGATCCAATCACGGATGTCTCGAGTGCCGACTGTTTCATAACATGTCCCTTTCCTTTCACGAGAATCTCACATCTCACGTTACCGGCTCACATCACTTTTCTATACTTGCCGCCTCTCTTATGGCAGCCATGACTGTGTTTTTCGTGACGTTTTTGAGTCGTAAAGTTTAAGGATCCATTTTGCAATCAGACTACGGGAAGGTACAGTCAACCAATTTGATTCATTAGATGAGTAAAAATACAAATCTGAGAGGACATTCTATGAAACTGACTAAAGGTCCAAGTGCAAGCAACCCTGGAAAACACTTCTTACCGTGTCTTACCTAACCGTGTTGTTAACTCGGGTAATGCACTACCCGAACTTATAATTAGTGCGCCATCAGTAAATTTAAATAATAATAAAAATAATAGGCCGCTAGAGAACGTTGTTGCAGTGTGTCATAGCTGGGATATTATGAAATTTATTCGGAAGTTGTTATAACATTTATTGTGAAAAGATTTGTAAATCCACCTCAACTCCTTAAACCCACAAGCTAGAAGTTCACGTCTGCAGACAACAAAACAATGTGTAGAGAGTGGAAAAGTGTTAGCATCGTTTGACAATGGCCAGTAATGGCGTTGCTTTGTTTGTTAAATTTTATCGTGTTTAGACCGCTAGAATGAACTAACAACAAATTTATTGTAATGTCTTAATTATTACCGCCTTCTGGTAATGAAAGTAGCGGAAATTTTAACACGCAGACAATATTTATGTATTCCTATATTACTAGCTTTTGGCAGCGACGTCTTGCGAATTTGCTTAAACCCTTTTTTTCTATTAGTGTACCTCCACACCGCTACGGAACACGTGTTCTAAATTTCATGTCTAGATGCAAAAGTTCGGTCAGTCAGTTATATAAACTGCATACCCAGAACATAACCCTACTATTTCCTGTTTCCTACTAATATTATAAATGCGATAGTTTAAAAGGAAATGTAATGTTCGAACTGGCGAAATGTTTGCATATTTGGATGTGTTACTCAATCACGCATTAAAGGCTGAATGGATTTAGATGTATGACGGTCATGTCCTAAATTAAAAAACCTGCCAAGTGCGAGTCGGACTCGCGCACCGAGGGTTCCGTCATCAGGAACATCTAGTACTTATAGCATTTTTGCTTTGCGAAACCAATTTTTTTTTTAATGTTTTTTAACAACAAATTTACGGTTTTCGGATTTATTGTTTTATTTGTGCTGTGAGACCTTGCTTCTTGCCAAATTTCATAGTTCTAGGTCAACGGGAAGTACCCCATAGGTTTTTGAGTGTCTTGCAAATGTATGAAACATGCGGCATAAACGGCAGTATCTTTTGATTGCGTTGACTTAGAAGTTTATTTTTTTCACGGCTCTAAGGGACTGCAGACCTGAGTATTTGATATTAATTTCAACTCAATATCTCCACGCATTCTTGAGAAATATGGTCTGTACAGACAGACAGACAGACAGACGGACGACAAAGTGATCCTAGAAGGGTTCCGTTTTTCCTTTTGAAGGAACCCTTAAAATAGGATATTTCCAGTGAAATGCATAGAAAATAATGTCACGCAGTCAATGGCGCGGGTAAAAGTTTGTATATTAGTCTACTTGTAAGCAGACACCTTTGGGTTTTGGGGTTTTTCTGAAGAGTCTTTACTCTTCTGAAAAAACGACTACCGTAAATCACACACTTTCTCACCGCTGAGGTAATCAGTCATACTCGAACCGTGTAATGTTTTCTTAAATTAGTGTCTAATGTGTGTCATAAGACAACCCACTTTAAAAAACTTTTTTTTGGAAAATATGAAGGCAAACTTGGGTCATCAGGGCCGCGCCAACCCCCCACAAAGCGCCTGTGTGCGAAACCTATGAAGCGCCTCTTTTTTTCACGAATCTTAATGTTTCAACTTATTTTATTTCTTATTTGTTAATTTGTAAATTTCGATAGCGGCGCCCCTTTAAAAACTTTTAAACATTTAAAACTAAAAATCGAAAGAAATTTCGGTTAGGTACAAAAATTTAAGTATCAAAGCTGAAAAAAAAACCGAACTCGGTCGCCTAGGTATTTGTTACAATAAAGTTACCAAGAAATGAAGTATCGTTTTCGTCCCATTATGAAGTTTACCAGAGCAATAAAATAGTTCATGCAGAAAATTGCCTACACGAGCATTTTTGTGCCTTAATTAAGAGCCATAGAAATTTGACGGTAATGGCTCCAAAAGTGAATTTAAAGTAATAAAACGCTTTTTAAGGAAACGGACAAAGATTATTTATTATATAAGTATTTTACTATCTTAAAATCGTTAAAAATACGCATAATAGATCTATGTGTAAAAGCTGGTGAACGATAAAAAAAGCTAGTGACTAAGGTATGTAAGAATACGTAAGTACGAAACTGGAACTTAAGTCCGGTTTAAAACTACGACCCCGAGAGGATAAAAAACAATGGTTCAGCTATTTTGATCGTACCTACATGTGAATTAAAAACGAGACAGCCCACAGAAGTGATTTAAAATGTCCAAAAGACCCTACGCAACTGTTGAAGGGCGAGAGGAAAATAATGATGAGCCTACAAAAATCATTTTTTTTTACCATTCAGCAACAACCTGGAAGAAATTATCTTGCTACTCCGCGAAACCAGTGCTGTGCATATACAAAACAGTTGCATTCGACATATACATTTTTTATGAACAATTCCACACTCCTCTGCTTACAAATGAAACAACGTACATCACTGTAGGTGGTGTTGTGGAAGTGTATGGGCGGTGGTGATCACTTACCATCAGGTGACCCACTTGCTCGTTTTCCTTTTTATATTGTATAAAAAAGCACACAGGCTCAACTACATAAACCACTACCACTAAACTACATGATTTACGCGTGTTTCGCCTCTATACGAGGCATCGAAGTAACGCCTGACTTGGGCCCTACGATGTCAGACACTTGATTGACACACGTAAACAGACAAGATTTAAACATAACGACGATTTTGAAAATCGTTCGTAACAGAGGTTGTGGTGTGAGGTATAAAAAGCTAACAATAGGTAAATGGTCCCAATTTAGTCACGATATTTACGGCGTCCGACAGCAAAAACACAGCGAAAAGTAGGTCACAGCACCGCTTTTGTTTATCATTTGGTGCTTCACCAACATTCCTGACGTGAAGAAACACCAAATTACATAACAACGTAACCGCGAGATTACCAGAAACGGGTAACGGAGACGCAACACCGCAGCCTGCGGCCGAGGAATCAAATGAAAAATTGCGACAGACCAATGGGTGACGCAAATTCTAGATCTCAATCCTGTTGTAGGCCATTTCCTGATTTGTCATTCGAAGTTGGTTCAGCATTAATTTGTTGGGTAGGTAATGTACCGCCCCAAAATTTAACGAGAGGCTATCGCCAATATCTCCAGGAACAAGAAATTCTTAACTATCACAAACAAAAGTACAATTAAGATTTTAAAATTAAGGTTGCTGCTTGCAGCAACACATGCTGATCCCTTTCAGCATCAACAGTGAATTTTATTTTTACTTTAATTTTTCTGCTTTTTTTTTCTCTTTGCTGAATTAAAAAAAAAACTTTCTTTCTGTCTCAAACACCAAAAATAAGATTTTTTAATTAAATCACTTTTTTTTCAAGTAGAAAAATATCTCGAAATCCCTATCTTTATATCTCTAAAATCGTAAAATCACGTCAGCCTAGCAGTGAGTGACCATCTCGGTTAATTCGGCTACCAAAAAATGCTGTTCATTGAAATCGCGTTTTTAGCTCTGGAAGTACAAGATCGGATAAAGACAGATGGACATGTGTTGTTTTGGGGGTAAATAACTTTTCCAAATTAAAAACTGATTTCATACGTAGAGCTTGATCGGATGAATTGTCGTCTACATATAACGAGGCTTGTTAAATGTAGACGACAATTCATCCCTTAATTTTCCACCCTTAGATGTGGGATATTTTCTCCAAATAAAAATTAGACTAACCTCAAATATAACCAATTGAAACAAAAAAGGAAACGTTGAAATCAGTTCACAATTGTCGGCGATATCGCGATTATTGCGTAACACACACACAAAAAACCGTTCGAATTATGTTGCTCCTTTTTTGGGTCTGTAAAACATAGCAATAAGTAAATTTTTGAAACCGAAATTACTTTCGCTTTTTATTTTAAAATGTTAAACATTTAAAATTATTAAATTAAAATGCTATGCAATGACAACACAAAGGAAAATTAGGGTAATGGCATGACTCGAACCTGCAACGTCAGCATCCCGTGCCTTGCGTTTGCCAGTTTGCAATGAGTTACTATAAAACTCTGAGCAAGGTTTGACGTTCGTTAAAAATGTTCCTGAGAAGAAAAACACATGTTATCTGCACCCGAGTTTACATGCATCAGTAAAACCATAATACGAGAACGACGAAATAATTCGAGGTGTGTCTAAAGATTTCCCTCTCATTCACATCTCGCCGGCACCCAGCCCGGCACTCGTCACCCGCGTCACCTCTCAACCGTCCACTTTCACCCGCGCATCAGCGTCTGCGCGCGCGCAGCACCGGTCGAGCTTTCCGTTTCGTTCCGGTATAGGCTTACATGGTTACTTGGTTTATTTTTCGTTTTTTTTTACTTTATGTTAATGATTTGTTTAAGTTAAATCGATAAGTTTTTCAGTTTCAGTGTTTCAGTTTTTATTTGTTTTTTTTTTCAAATATCTACAACATATCTAATGACTTCAAAACCAAATCATTTTTCTTTGTTATCAACGCCGTTTCGTATTGTTTATGGTAGTCTACATCTACATCTACACTAATCTACACTAATATAATAAAGAGGTAAACTTTGTTAGTTTGTTTGTATGTAGGGGGTAATCTCTGGAACTACTGAACCGATTTCAAAAGTTCTTTCACAGATAGAAATATACACTATTCTTGACCGACATAGGCCACTAATTTTACGTGAACGAAGTCGCGCGCGTCCGCTAGTATTAAATATTTGTTTAATGAATGTGAATGTTTGTACTCGAGTCTTGGATGTTATATATCTACATTTAAGTATATATTTATCTGTGTAAGTATGTATATTCCCTGTCTAGTACTCATAACACAAGCAGCTTCAGTTGCTTAATTTGGTACTTGGTCTGGTCTGGTGCTAAATGTCCCAAAATATTTATTTATTAAATAAACTCAGCTTAAACATATCGCCATGTAAACTTCCCTTAAACTTTTGTTGGTTCATTGACCCGACTCCGGAACTGACGGAGTCACTATATAGTCACTGTTGCGTGGCCGCTGACCGTGTTCTTAGGTCATTTTCATATCGATAACAGAGACCTTACGTCAACGTATTATGTGATATTTTCTAATAGCTCAGTAGAGTTATGTTATGGCCTTATAGACAAATTAAATAGTCGTTCTGCACAGACACGTGGTATTTAACGTGATTTATGAAATCAGGTGTTTGTTTTAGCATTCGTAACGGAACATTAACTGTGCTAAACTATTACTGAGCAAACGAGTTAGACGTTTAAAAGGATATTAAAGTTGAAATAACCCGTCGGAATGTGCATTTGTTTTAAATAGCGGAATTATTGAATAATGCGCTCACATGACTGGCCAAGTTTATTTTATGTCTCTGGGATTGAGAGAGTTGAGCATTTTTTTAAATGAATAGAATACCGGCGAGCAGTAATAGTTGGATACTGCGGTTCGCACGGTGAGTGACGAAGAAAGGCCCAAGATGGCGACCTAAAGGCTGGAAACGGATCAGTGTGTCACTTGAGCTTGCTGGTTTCCATTTGCTCGTGTGCCTTCCTTTTCTATAAAAAAACAACCCGTCCTAAATAACGCGAAGTTTAAACCTGAGAGAATGTATAAAGAATTTAATGAATATTGGAGACCTACCCAGTGGTACTTTGGCAAATGTATTTAGAAACTTGCACAATGTCTGTTTGTGCGTTCCTTTACATAATATAGTAGATTTGCAGACGAAGCATTAATAAACATGTAGCGAGTTCAGCTAGTCGAAAGTGAACTTTCCTCGTTTTGTGGAAACCGGCACTATGATGCCATGTGCGTGCGGTTTAAATGGATATGGACCGTGAAATTAGGGACTTTAAAATTAGGGTTGTAGGTAAGAAATGCAATGTACATTTTCTTTATTTAAAATGCTATTGAATGACAACACAAAGAAATATTAGGGTAATAGCTGGTTGTCATTCATTATATAGCATTTTAAATTTAATTTGAATGTAAAAAACATACAAAAAGGAAAATCGAAAAAAAATTAGAAATAAATAATTTCTATTACAATAATTTAACAACAAATGGCGTCATCTCTCGTCAGCTAACGGGCATTCATAAATGACCAAGTTGAATGAGATGATAACTTGATTAAGTTTCTTATGGATGACACCGAGGGTAGTTTACCCAAAGAAAAAATATCAATAATGTAATGACCGTAAAGACGAAACACATTGAAAAATTCACAGGGTATGGCAGCGGTAATGTGGCGCAAGGCACGGAATGCTGATGTTGCAGGTTCGTATCCTGCCATTACCCTAATTTTTCTTTGTGTTGTCATTCATTATATAGCATTTTAAATTTAATTTAAATGTAAAAAAATACAAAAAGAAAAATCGAAAAAATTTAGAAATAAATAATTTTGATAACAATATATTTTCCTTATGTCAGCTTCTTTACATCTATGTTTAAAACAAACTCACTATCCGCCTCTGTCTGTCCTCATTGAATCTTCGACCGCTTACTCTTAAACAACAAAACTGATTTTTGATACGGTATTCACTGTCATTTAGTGAATGTTTATGAACGTACAATACATTCCTATTAAGTTTCCATTAATTAATTACACCCTTGCGGAACAATAAGTACGGCCTGCTTCAGCTAATAATCTTGGCTTGAAATTCTCGGGGAATGGTTTGGTTGGGATGAGCACCAGATCCCCTCTTCTTGGATAATAATTAAATAAAATTTTTAGTTTTACAAAATTGTAGTGTCTATATTATTTAATTGTGAAATAAAACTGGGTCTATGTCTATGTCTTCCGAGCAGTAGTCTCTAAAGTAAAAATAGCTTTAATGATCGCCGACCTCCGATAGGAGAGGGCGCTAGAAGAAAAAGAATTACACACTCTGTCCCTTCATAATTTTGTCAACAACTTGTTGCTAACAATGACGACGATTAAAACGCCCAATAACGCCTTTACATAAACTATGAATAGGTTATTATGTTTAAACATTTTAAGCACTTGGTTACCTTAACGCTAGCTCAGACTGCGACAATAGTTTTTAAGTTACTTAAGTGCTAGCAAACAATAGGTCCTTTCTCTTGTCAAGTACACCATAACCAAAACTTAGTGTCCACATTTTCCAACAACTAACAAAAGTTTGTTATACAATTCCGGAAACTGAATTCAAAACAAATAGAGAAACCAGTTTGGGTTTAAAACAATGATGTTTTATATAATAATACTAAATACTAAACTATTGTCATATTTATGGGAACTGAAAGTGACTCTATTTTTCAATGCTGTTAATGACATGTAAGTTAGCTTGTTAGTTTTATAACTTTTTCCCATTAAAGAATTTTGAATACTCTCTCATGGATTTCATAACTGTGGCCAAAACTTATAAGTATTATTATTTTTTAACATGAAATATTTAATAATCCAATGCAAAGGAGTTTTAAAATTCTATCAGGTTGCATGTGATAACGACGGTTCGCCGTATAGACTCTAATTCGACGAGTTTTTGGAATGCAGGCCTTTAATATTTGCTACGTAATGTACTCTAAATTGTCGTTGTCACCTGACATACGTAAGTCTAGTGACACACGAGCTAGACTAGTGCAATAAGTTCTCAAGTACCTAGGTTCCTACGTTATGTCGAGGTAAATACAATATTGAATCTGGATTTTCAGACTTGTTATTAGAATTTAAAACACTTATGAGTAAATAGGTACTTAAGTTAATTTACACTGCAATTAGCGTCACGAAATAACTGTTATTACGTGTAATAGATTCCATAACTCATTGATCCGATGACTGATTGCATTAATCTCGATTCCAAGAAGCGAACAGAGTGGTGAGTCTCTAACCGCAACTGTGATGGAGGCACACCTTCCTCTTTTTATTACACCAGCAACTGTACCAGCTTCTTCAGATGGCGGGAAGCACGGAAAAAGTTGTGATATCCGCCACTCGAACAGTCCTGTCTCGCCCAGGGAACACTGCAGTCACCAGACTTCTGGAGCACGATCCTCTGGGTAGGTTACCGTCTGCAATGAGGACCAGGTCTCCCACAGCGACTGCCGGGGCTTCTCCTCAGCCTCGTCGTGTTATTAGAGTAGGACTTTAAGCAGATACTCCTTGATCCAACCCCTCCTTGACCCTTGTCGGCCGAACTGACCGCTATTCGCCAGCTGCTCCTGCTCACAAGATCTCTCTTTGTCAGCAACAGTGACAGTGTTGGTCGACGAGTTAGTGGGAAGAGCGACGCCAAAACCTCGAGCTCGACGCTGATGCGCTTAGAGAATAACGGGGCAGTTCTTTGCAATTTCTGTTGCATTTCATCCACTTAATGTAGTCTTTTGGGTAGGCAAATAGTGTATGACCATTTGGTACACTATTATGAAGAAGTGCGCGAAAAAAAAGCACCCCCATTTTACATGTAGAGGAAGTAAGGTTAAATTTGGTTACTTGTTAAATTTTATTTTATAACTTTGTTGTCGCAGATTACATATGGGTAAAAAATGTTTTCTACCAGTTATTACAGTTTCTGAGTAAAATGTCTTTGACGTGCCTACAGAAAGACGGACATGGAAAAACCATAAGGGTTCCGTTTCTTCCATTTGGCTGCGGAAACTTAATGATAAATCAAAACTTTGACAAAGTGAAAGTTAAAGTGATTTATCTCCATAGGTAATTTAAAAATGCCACTACACCACCATTGCTCAAAACTAATGGCTTGCGAAGTAAGTATTACTAAATAATTAATAGACAATAGGATTGTGTTAACAGTAAGATTGGCCTTTCCAATCAAGTAATAAGTACCTCACTATAGTAATAAAGTTTATTATGTAAGAAACAAGTTAACATGCCCATATCGTAATCAAGATCCCATCATACAATCGAATGGAGCAGAGACCCGAAAGCGTAAATCAAGATTTGACAACCAAAAATGATAAGTTATTGATGCGAGTAAGTTAGTTAGTCTTTTAAGACAAAACCATGGAAACGTTTTATAAAGATATTCATATTTTTGCTAGGGCTAATAGAAAGGGTGATACACAAATGAGAAGTGAATTGATGCCTATTTTAAACCAAAGCCGTATACTTAGGCATTTTGTAACAGATTTCTTTAAGAGTTAAACGTTCCCGATACAAAGTTCATCCCCCATTTCACTCTATTAGGAATAGATTTTTAAAAAAGTATCCTATGTCCGTTTCCGGGTGTCTAACTATTTACCTTTAGTCCAAATCAGTTCAGCCGTTTAGCCGTAAAACCTGTACAAACAGACAGGCTTTCGCATTTATAATATCAAGTTTGAATATCGTGGTAATACAGCGATTTTTCACTGTGACAGGGTTCTAGTTTAGTTTAGCATATTAAATTAGTCAATATAAAATTAGGTACATTATAAATTGCATAGAATGTCAAATTACACGTTTTTATATTGAGATCGTCAAAATTACATAAAAAGTATTAACCAATAAAACTAAATTAAAATTGACTTATCAGCATAATTAAAAAAAAAGTATAAAAAGAATTATACATTAAAACTAAGACAAAATTAAAATTGGAATGTCAACAGTGTCTATGCAGTGGCTCTCATTATATGACGAGGTTCTACAGTGGGTAGCCCAGAATTCAATTGGTTGACTATACAGACACCAAAGGTCAGAAATTGACCTCTTTCTTATACTTAATCGAATTCAAATTATTTGAAAGCATGCGACCTGTGAGGAACATTATGTTTGGAATTACTTAACGATTTGTAGCTCGTACTTATAGTCGACCACGTAATGCTTGACCACTTATGAATCTTATCCCTTTGTAATACGGTCGAAAAGTGGTCAAGCAATTTTTTGGTCGACTATACAAACGTAAAGTACTTACTTATTGTGATTGATGAGGAAAGACGGTTGACAGTGTGCGTGAATTGCTATTCGTGCTGAGTATTAGAGTTGTATAATAAATTTCTCTCACATTAAGAACTATTACTTACCACCTTGAATCATTGCCTTATGTTTTGAAGATATCTATCGCGCATCTTGACTTATGTTCGCTTCTTAGTCAACCTAGCGTGTGTTTAAAGAGCTTAGTTATTTAAAATACTGCATTACTCTCACACAAAGAATTGGGAGCGTTAGTGGCATAGTGGCTAAGAGAGTGGAGTCATAATCGCAATGTATACCAAGTTAGGTACTTACTATATATTGTCGTTCTTGAATTCAAAGAACATGATGCCGTCTTGCTCTAATGAACGACATAATGTAGAGTAAAATTGCAAAAATATTGGCTACATCAAAGTACCTTAAGACCATTCTGTACCCGCACTCTCCGTACAAACGGCGATAACGTTTTCCACCCTCTAAATCTTAACCTATAGCCATGATTTTTTGTATTTTGTCATTATGCCCTAGAACTAGGTTTGTATGTTTTGATTTTTCAAATAGGATTTAAAGTTACAAAAATATTCACGCTTTATTGCCTTTATTGTTTTGTATGAAACTCCTAAAATGCAAATATTGTCAAATCTATGAAGAATATTTAAAAAATCAAAACATATAAACCTAGTTCTAATGCATAATGGCAACATACCGATAAATCGTTAGGTTAAGGTTTAGAGAGTGGAAAACGTTACGGCCGTTTGTATGGGGACTTGGGGAGCCGCTTTTGGGGCTGGCTCACACTCCTCGTAAAAATATTTATCTAATAAACGCTCCCCATATCAGCGTAGCGACATCGCTGAGCCATATTTTTGACTCATTAGAATGGATGATATACTTGCACTTGATTGTACGTTAATCTCAAGCTTAAGAGGAAACACAAGGGCCGTTTTTCCATACAAACGTCGTCCCCTGTTTCCTCTCTGGATAATGCCAGTAGAGCAATATTTTTATTCCAAAAAATCGATGGCCACTATTATGCATGTCCCTATGTTTTCCTTTTTTTAATAAATTAATTATTAAAAGAGATATGGACATTCAAAAACCTAAAAAATTGGCCAGATTTTCGGCTGCGTTCATACATTCAGAAAACAAATTTAACTAGATTATATAAAAAAGAAAAACATAGGAACACTGCCAAAGCCTTTCTTTAATTTTTAATGAAAAAAGTAGTTAAATCGGATAAGTTTTGGAGAAGGAATCAGGGGTCTACGAATCGTTGATTTTGTGTACTTTTAATAGGTATTTTCAGTCCAAGCTGCGGCTGTCTCTATTGCACTCTGCGGGGGGAGGCTTGATAGATGGAGGCAGCAATAGATTTTACAAATACCTATTTTTCAATTCTCTAGACCTTGGTGTTTCCTCTTAAGACGATCTGTGATTGTATGCAAACACCAGTCATTTAGCATGCAGTGCAGCCGCAAGGTGCAGCGAAGGTCGCGCTGCATTTAGCGGAGAGCTATCTCGCCGCCGCCGGCGCAGAAAGAATGCACTTTCATCTCACTGGAGCGTCACGCGCAGGCGCGCTGTAAATCCACGTAGCTACAGTATTTAGGTCACATGTGTAGTATTACAATGACTATAAAATATGACGAATTAAATGATATGCGATGTTTTACAGATTAATCATTCATTAAAAGCCATTTTTTCTTATCTTACAAAGACGATGTACAGTCAACCAATTTGATTCATATGCCAGTGTAGAACCATTTCACAATAAACGTCACATTTAATTCTGAATAAATGTAATGTCTCAGCGATGACACATCGCGACAAGGATGAATACGAATGTTTGTACCCGAGTCTTGGATGTTATATGATTTAATTGTAATTTATCTATATGTATACTTAATTATGTATATCCGTTGTCTAGTACCCATAACACAAGCAGCTTTAGTTGCTTACTATGGGACTAGGTCAATTCGTGTGAATTGTCCTAAAATATTTATTTATTTATTTATCGTATAACTCGTTCATTCGCAAGCACTGCAACGTAATTGCGGCAGCTCCAGTGCAAAGGTGCACCGCGCCTGCTGTCGGACGCAAAATACTTTCTTGCTCTTACAATAATTAAGCTCTTTTCTTCTCAAATAGGAAAGAAAGTGAATTGGTAATTCGATTGGTTTGGAGGAATTGCAAATCGAAGGCTAATCTACGGACGTCGAATATAAAACGTTCCAAATAAAATCGTTAATAGAGTAACACTCAGAATAGTAATGTTTGTAATTGACGACTTTCGTTTTTTATTTCTGCATGCACGGCTAGCTCTGCTGTAATGGTAAAAAGAGACTCATGCCATAGTCGGCAGCCATAATGAAAAGGTATAACCATGTATTACGTAGTTAAATGGAACCCATTCCTTCTAAATGATGCATATAAATAACCGAGTACTTACATATCGTTTTTCTAACAAATTATTTCTAGTAGAAGTACCCATGAAAGACCTGGAGTGCGATTTTTGAATCTCACCGGGTGACTAAAGCTCTTTAAATGGCCGTTTTCATAGAAGTTCGGCCGTTTTGGTGAGTTTTAGTCACCTGGTGAGATTCAAAAGTCGCACACCTGCAGCGTCATGGTACTTACTTAACCGTGCCTCGGCTTTATGCTAAGTCGGTACCACTTCGATGCCCTAGTTGTAAGTTCACCCTCTGTACTTCTGAGAGGATTTCCTCTAAGCTAGTTTGGTTCTAGTTACGTACCGTGCACTAAGTAGGTAGGTATATCAACTTTGTTCCGAGCGCGAACTTTTAAATGACGTAACTAACGCTACGCATAAAGCATTCCTCGACACGGACACCGGCTTTCGCAGTTTTGACAGCCCCATTGTAATAGTCTTAATTATGTGAAATAGAAATTGTATCGTGTCGTCCACATATAAATCAAGTTAATTAACAGCATGGCATTTAAATGTATCGAACCGGATCATTACACGATGAGCCGAGTGAAGTAAAAATTGCCGCAAGCATGTGAAGTGAGACCACGCTTGAAACTCATGATAATTTTAATGTGCTTGTAGTTACATTTTTGATGTCACTAAGGGCGAACTCTTTCTTTTTAGTATCGTATTATTATTTCCGCTACAGACGCAAAAACCTTCAAAATATTCATGACTCTCTATTTGAACCAGCGTAATAAGTGCGTAGTTAACTATGAATTTCCATTTTATTAACAAAACATATTTGTATTCTTTGCAGATAGAAAATGAATTCGACAGAAGAAGGCAGGCAGCGGTCGGGCATCCTGGCTTCAACGAGCACCAAACCAGATTTGGACTAAACTCGCCCCTACAGAACTTCCAGCAGGGAGGCCTCGTCAGCAGCCCCGCCCCAGCGCTACAGTTCCAACAATCTCTGTTCCAACAGCCTTACGTGCCACAGTTCAACAATCTACTACCCACTCAGAGCATTCCCAACAATGCAGGCAATTTGCCTTTGGGAAGCAACGGATTTTTCAACCAGCAAAACCTTCCGCTTCAGAACAACTACCAGCAGCAGACCTTAGGACAAATTCCCCAGAATAACCTTCTGCCTCAGGCGCCAACGCTTTCAACGTTCCAAAATGGAATACCTCTGCAGCAAAGCGCTGGGTTTAGTAACAATCAAAACTTACAAGGAACGGTGAACATCGGACAACAGAGGCCGACGCAAGCAGCGTTTCTGCCGACTCTACCAACAACACAAAATCAAGCTTCATTCCAACAGAGCCCGATAACGATCCAGCAAGCACCTAATCTCACTCCACAGAATTTAAACCTGAACAATGGTCAGATCCCCTTCCAATCGTCAATAGGCCAGGCTCCTATATTTTCAAACGGTCAATCATCTCAGATCCAAAACTATTTTGAACAACAATCGCAAGAGAATTTAGAAAAACTAAAGGAACTGCAGGAGAGACAGCGAATTATTCAGAAACACCAGGAGTTTGTCCAGAAACAACAGCAGAAACAACAAGAGAAGGTAAAGGAACTACACGAGGAATTTGTGAGCAAGCAGGCGACTAAGACGTTGCCCACTTTTTCGACCACGGAACGCTACGACGATTTCTACAATAGAAATCAGGACAAGCGCAGACCAATTCTCGCGCATGAGACGGATTTATTCAGGAAAGCTGTCGAGATGTACGAGAAGCAGCACCCCACTAGCACCGCCTCCACCACGACAACCACCACCACGACAACACCAGCCCCGACGCCCAGGTACAGACCGAGGCCCAAACCCACCCCCACTAGAACTAGAGCACCACCACAGGACAAACAAAAGCAAAAACTTTACAACGAAATCAAAAATCTGTTAGAAGAAAGCGAAACTAAGGGCTTCGATGACAGTTTGAGAGCTAAAAGCGTAGCGTTATTGCAAAAGCCAGACATACTGAAACAGTTAAAGGTTGCCTTGGCTGAGAATCCAGAGGATTTTAACGAAAAGAACTTTACATCGCGTGAGATATCTTTGAACGGGCAGAAATTCGAAGTTATTAGAACAACCAATCCTAATTTAATCCCGAAAGGAGCTATTACTGCTGATGGGTCTAACTTGCAAATAATGGGCTCATCTGAATCACAAAAAGAAAGCAGGATAAATTTCGAAGATTTAACGAAAGGTGTGTTGCCCCCTGGTGCTGACTTCGAACTCATCCGTCAATCCGATAATGGAAAACTCGAAGAAGTTTCCAAAATACCCAGCTCGATTCAAAACAAGAAAAAAGTCACTTTTGTTTTTCTGGAAGAACAAGACGATGGGTCGTACAAAGTAAAGGGTGTTAAAGCAAACGGCCAACAGACGGAAGAAGGTCCTGAAGTAGAAAACATCTTAAACAAAATTAAGAAGGGCGAAATCCAATTACCTGGCGGACCTGCCAAAATATCCAACGGCATCTTTAGTTCTACAACAGCTAGTCCAACAACGGACACCACGGATTATATTGCGGAGTCGTCACACCATCCGTCAAGTTACTCCAGTTTTGTTACAACGTCTAATCACGGGTCATCAGGCCATACCAACCCAATTATACACACGACGCCTTCATCCTACAGAAGCTCCAGCGTCCAGACGACCAGAAACACCCAATCACAAACCTATACACCATCGCCAACTACGCGTAGCGTATCTACAACAGAAAGATACGTTTCCAAATCAACGTTACCAACAGATTACTCTCCTTCAAGAAATAGCTTTAGCCCATCAACGAGGAATAGCTTCCCCAGCTCAACGACATCTTATGTGACTTCCACACCGTCATACCGCCGAACTCCTGAAGACCTAGTCGTGATCGGATCCAGCACAATACCACCAAGTGTAGACGAAGGAAACTCCCATCTCCAGTTCGCTAGACAGGCAAATCCAGGTCTCGTGGACATCCTTAAAGAAAACGGTCTCTTTGCCACCGCAAAGTATCTACGACAGTCAGGGTTGGATACGATATTGAATGAAACTGGTCCTTATACGATTTTCGCGCCAACGGACAAAGCTTTCAGGACACTGCTGGTGCAGCTCGGAGGGCCTGATAGGGCTGAGGAGAAGTTCCGTGACAACCCCAGACTGCTGAGTGGCGTAAGTACCCTAAACAACCTTGATGAAACCCCTACAGACGTACCTACCGACTATTTACTATCCCATTTAATGGCTGCAATTGTGTGGCAGGTTCCTCAGACGCAAACTGTTTGCCAATAAAGTTATAAGACAACGTACCTTTAGCATTCTTTACTGACATGTCACTGGCTCTCTTTCCTCAGTTGCTTCTTCATCACGTGATTCCCGGAGCATTCGACATCGGCTCTCTTCAGGATGAGATGACAGGCGTCTCCCTCGCGGGCACGCAGCTGAGGGTCAACCAATATGACATGCACGACGTGGAGTGGAATGAAGTTCGTGTCACCACGATCAACGGAGCTCGGGTGCTGGAGGATAAGAAGGACATACATATTCCACAGGTAAAAGTCTCTATTAGATTAAAACTGAGTTTAGACCAAGATACAGTCTGGGAGTAAACGCCTCTCTACATTTGGTGGTAAGAGAAATAGACCAGGTGCAGACCTATTACCAAAACTCAAGTGTTTTATAGCCTGACTTCGCAAAGGGAAATTCAATTGAAATCTTAAATTTTGAATCAGAAATAGTAGGAACTGAAACCAGCATCTGGTTTTAATAAAAGTTGGAGCTAAGAAACTGTTTTATTACTATCATTTCAGAAATTAAGCGCCAAAGAAGCTGTTGACAAGCTCCACAAGGCCTCTAGAAACCTAGGGTTCTCATTCCTTACTTATCAACTCTCGAACTCGTGTTCCAGGGCATAGCCCACGCCGTGGACCGCGTGATGTTCCCGCTGCCGGTGGGCGACCTGGTGCAGACGCTGCAGGCGGACCGCGACCGCCGGTTCACCACCTTCCTGAAGGCTGTGCACGCCAGCGGCTTTGCGGAGACACTCACAGGTAACCGGTGGCTGGACTACTATTTATAGTTTGGGGGAGATAACCGACGCTGATTTTGACGTTTAGGCATATGATTATCCTGCTGCACTATATTTCTGAACCCTGACCACTTATAGTACAATGTTCCATTGGGTGTAACATGGGTGTAACTTTATTTTAGTAATTTAAATAAATCCGAGAAAAACTTGGTGGGTGCTAATATTTATAGATACTAAAGATTTGCCCAAAAATAAACTACCTACCTACATGAACCACAAGTAGGTATGTGATCCAGACAATCTCTTAAAATCAGATTGTCTGCCCACTTTGATTTTCCACCTTTTTAAAAATAAGTAGGTACTAATTTTTGTTCTGAGGTACCAAATAGTAAATTTAGGTACCTACTAAATCTTTCCATCAAACTAAAAAAAAACCGTTGAGACATCCCGATGCTCACGACGTGTTACCAACTTTTAGGCAAGGGAATTACTAACCTAACCTTAAGTTGCCTTTTGATTTCCAGAGAGCAAAACCTACACAGTATTCGCGCCGACGGACGCGGCGTTCGCTCGGATGTCGCCGGCGGAGCTCGCGCGGTACTCGGACAAGGCGGCTGCGCGCGCGCTGGTGGCGCGCCACGTGCTGCCCGGCACGCTGTACAGCGCGGGCATGCGCTACTACCAGCTGCGGAACAGCATGGAGGAGGCTACACCACTCACGCTACAGAAGAATGCTGGTGCGTACATCTTACAACTGACACTTGTAGGCAACGCAGCGAGGTTGAGGTGAACGATTACGCAGCGCACCCGACCACACAGGACCAACAATTTTAAATTCGATTGTAGTGTGCGAGTAGTGTGCGTAATCCCAACTCTCGTTGCGGCACCTATACCATCTTCGTAAAGCCCATGTCCTACCAAAAGGACCAATGTCAAATTGACGTTGAACTCACTGTCTCAGACGATATAGTTCAAAATTCATAGAACGAAATTTGACGTAGGCCTTAAGAGGCTATAACCCTAGTATACAGGTGTCGCGAGCTGTCTTGCCCATCAGCTATCGACTATAGTTGATCGATGGCATAGTGCAATAGCAACTTATGTGCATATGTAACATTGTGACATTATGGCGACCTGCGGCCCTAACATGACAGTCCAGGTTTAGTTTAACCCCTTCCCTGTGTCTCTGTCTAACTAGTGTCATAAGAAAGGGACGCAGATGGAGATAAACTAAACTTGGCCAGTCATATTAAGGCCACTGAGGCCTATACTACAAAACTAACAAGTGCAATTATTTAACGTGCTTACTTATAACATTTTGGAGGCAATGCCCACCCTAGAAAAGTTGATCTCTCATTTACTGTGGTTAGTGCAGCTGGATTAAAGGGTCTTTTTATGGATTCATAATAGTAGTTTATGCAACTGCTACATAATGAGAGGCCTTAAAACACGAGTGTGTTTTATGAAACGAGCGTCAGTGAGTTTCATAATAGGGCTACACCAGTGTTTTAAGGCCTCTCATTTATAGTGTTTTAGGTGGTCATCTTTTTTACCTTCTCGTTACGCGCTCTTTTTTTATTTCTACAGTTCAGATCAGTTATTTAAATTCCTTTAATTTTCCTCAGGTCGTATAAAGGTGAACAACGCGCAAGTGATAACGCACAACATTCCCGCGACCAACGGCGTCATTCATGCGGTCGACACGATCCTGTAGCCGCCACCTTGCGCATTTACCCGCCAAACTCAACTGACCCGGTGACATTGGCATTGGCATCGAACTCGGCCGATATGTACAAAAACCACTAAAATGGCACACGTTAAACGAAAGCCTTTTCTTAGTTTTTGATAAGACGTGAAGTATTTTAAGATTGGTCACCGGGTCAGCCGACTTTGTGGTATTTAACCCGCCAAATTAGCTTCAGTGAAGCTTAGCCTTCATACGCGTTTAAAAGAAAGTTCGCTCACAGAGTTGTCTATGGCAATTATTATAAAACTAATAAAAAATGTAGGACAAATGACACTTAACGCTCGGTGTCAAGTGTCGTGCATTATCGTAGTCACAATATCATAGCCATGATACATTTTAAACCATCACTTCGATTAAGTTTTTTGGCCATTTCGTAGATTCCTTAGTGAGCTCGCGGCTTTGATTCTCTTGTGAAGGGGTGTGTACCAAAAGTTGGTAAAAAATTACTTGTCGGAAGCATTCAAATTTCCAGCTTTCAGAACACACTCATTAATCTGAATTACATTAATTAAGACTGTAAATATAACTTAGCATAAGAAAATAATTTATAAACATGTTAATGTTTTTTTTGTAAATAAAATAATAAATAACTTACGCTTTTTTATTATTATTAAGTAAAGTAATTAGAATAGAAAAGCAAAACACGCACACAAAACGTAATACTTCAAGATTTGTAATTGAATTTCGCAAGCATCATTTTCAACTTTGCAATTTCATCATCCTTTGCCGCTAGCTCCTCTCTCAAAGACTTGATGGTGTCGTCTTTGTTCTCTGATAGATTTTTCAGTTCTTCCAACAGTTGTCTGGTGTCTAACCTTCTGGCTGGGCGTCTCTGCACCAGTTTTCCGATAATGTGAGCTACCTTCGGGTAGTTGGCTGTCAGGTGTGCAGGTATCTGGCCCTTGCGAAGGTCTGTGATGGTCTTCACTCGCTCCATGTCGGTGCTGAACGGCTCTATCGTCTCCAGTAAGATGATGCCAAGGCTGTACATGTCACTCTGAAAAATTAAAAAATACAGTTTTATGATAAAACAGCATATCAAATCAACATATAATTCAAAGTTGAGAGGAGAAAGCCGTTTGTTTCCTAAATAAATAAAAAAAAAAGCATCTTCATGGCTTGCAACACAAATATTCATTTGTACTATTTAAGGTTGCTTGGACCTTTCCTGTATTGCTTATTGTGTAGTATGCAATCAATAGTATTTCATCATAATTACAAAATTATGATGAAATACAAATTCAATTACTACTTTTTCTCATTCAACGAGTATACCACACTACACAATTAAAATTAGTCTGTTATTTTTTACTACTTCTGGGTAGTTACTTTTGAAAGTTTGTGTGTTGATAGTTTGCAGATCTAAAAAAATTCAAACATATTAAAAAAACTGTAAATAAATTAACTCGCTACTGCGCGAAAGCTATCTGTATGTGATGGTGTGATGAAAATATAAGTTGGGTTTTATTCAAATATGTACTTGGTTTTTTTGGGT
This sequence comes from Ditula angustiorana, assembly GCA_963691745.1. Lineage (NCBI taxonomy): Eukaryota > Metazoa > Arthropoda > Insecta > Lepidoptera > Tortricidae > Ditula > Ditula angustiorana. Next base: position 2,214,737 of record OY829473.1, read on the forward strand.
TTAAATGCATCATTCATTACTATGTCTGAACAAAAACAGCACTTTTACACTATTGCAAAGTGAGAAGGTCGTAAGTAGCAAGTGTACCTAATGACCTTACACACATAAGTCGTAATCGTAATCGATTCTACTACGGCGCAACCCGCGTGGCGCTTATTATGTAACTAGTCACCAGAATATTTCTAGAATCATCTTGCGCTAGTATTTTCACAAGAATATACATCACTGATTTATTAGTAGCCCTAGTGAACATAGTTGCCTGCTATCAGAGGCTGCTGTACTAGGTTTAGGTTCGTCAAACACTCCTTGGCTGGGGCCTCATCAATCAAACCTGTATTTTATATTTGTATTCAGTTACACTTGTCAAGCTGCATAAGCAAATCCTGGCATATCCTGGCCATACGAATGATTTATTCATATGCATATACCTAGATTTCAAATTTGACGAAATACCTTGCTACTCCATAAAACGGTTTGGTTGATTTGGTTTTCCAGAGTAGCAAGGTAATTTATTCCACTTTATTAATACGGACCTCAGCAAAGTAATACCTGAACCTATTAGAGATTTCAGTAATTTGTGGACCTCTATTATTTAAAAACAAGTAGTAATTGGACCTCTACTACGTTAACCAAGGGCTGTGTTCTTATATGAATGTCTAAAGCTCAAATTTACCTTAGGGTTACATTGTCCGTCCAGCTGCTCAGGCGCCGCGTACAAATGCGTGCCCACTGCCAACCCGCTATGCGACTGCTGCAGCGGACAAGCCAACCCAAAGTCGCCCAGCTGCACCAACACGCCAGCCTCGCTCTGCGCCACAAACACATTGCTCGGCTTGACGTCGTGATGGATAATCCCACGGGAATGGATATAATTCAACCCCTTAACCAACTGCGTAAACATGTCAATCAGTATGTCAATATGCGTCCATGTAACAGGATATTTAGTGTCTGGGGATATCTCAAATGCAGAGTCGTAGCTTTGGCCGGAGAGATCGCTGGAACTCTTTCGGGATACAGACATGAGGTTGTTGCGTTCATCGAGCCATTGCTTCAGTGTTTGGGTGCAGAATGTCATCTGGATGTAGAGTGTAGCCCATTTGAGGTTCACTCGGGAGCAGTTTTCATATTCCTTGCTGTGGAATAGCTTGCAGATTGCATTTTCTCCTTCGGGAGAGTCGGAGTCTTCTTCACTTTCGGTTTCATCAAAATCTTCAATTGAATTTTCTGCCTGCTCTTGACTGCTTGAATTTTCGAATGAAATTATGAAGTCGGACTGACTCTGCTGCTTGTTTAGTTCTTTAGAGTTATGAGTTTTGAAGGACTGTATCAGATTAAGATTAGTGGAAAGTACATTGGAGTTGTATGCTGATAATTCATCACTATCCATATCCATTCGGTATTTACGTTTCTTCTTCTGCATGGTAGACTCTATCATAGGTTCAAGCCAGGCTGCTTTGTAGTTGACTATATTGGGATGGTTTAAACTCGCTATAGTCTTTACTTCGGCTAAATGCGTCATGATAGAAGCCACATCAGAAGACTTAATGAAAACCTTTTTGACTGCGTATTCTACGCCATCCAACCGGTGTCTGGCTTTAAATACGCTTCCGAAACCACCACCAGCAATGAAGTACAGCTCTTCAAACTCTCTATGGTATCGGGACCATTCTAACCAAGACGGTCTAGCTATTGGCCAGGAGGCTGGTATTGTTATTGGTATTTCAGACTCGCTAGTAACCGTAACTAACTGGTACAAGGCTCTTTGATACTGGCTCCGCATAGCCTCAAACTCGCCCATAGCATATGAGTCATCGATTAAGTTCATGCTGTGGAGCTTCTCACATATTGTGTTGTACAGTAAGCTAGCCCTAGCCATATCTTTTTCGAGGAGTGAACACAGCTGTTTGACAAGGGATTGGACAAGGAGACTGATCGGTGTGGTGGCAGCTGATTGTACAATTTCAACTTGCTGTAAACTTTGGTGAAGTACATATTCATGTTGACTGTTTTGGTTTACACCTGGAATTACATCAAATGACGATTAAACATAGGGGCTTTGTGCATGAGTAATAGTAGAGATAATAAAAAGGCTATGAACAAAAGATAACTCACATTGCCTACTTTAAAACAAATGACAAGGATCAATTAATAGTTAGATCTACATATCTTTCTTTCTTCACTTGTTAGTAGCATAATGCTAAAGCAAAAGTGGTTTTTAACAATGAATTGTTAGCCAACAAATTGAAAAATATCATATCAAAACCGAACTCATGACATTTTTATGAAGTTTATTCAAACATTCTTTAAGGATATACCGTAATCCAATGGAAAATACTAGAATATAAAGAAGTAAAAAAAAAATATTCAAAGGTAACTTTTCAAGGTTAGATCGATGGTACATTATTTGTGTTTGCTGCCATACTTTACTATAAATGAAATTTATCTGCTATTTGATTTTGATAATTTATTATTGTTTCTTACCTAAGTCGAAGGCTTTCACGGTGGCGAGAGCCTCCCATTTATCCTTATTTTTACTTTCCATTTCGCGTCAGTTCTATGACCCAGTTGATTCCAAAGCACTCGTTGTTTAAAGTAGTTGAATACCATCTTATTGCAAAAACTATAAGCTTTTGCTAACAGACATTGTGTTTGAATTAGCTAATTCAGGATGGGGTTTAAAATATTAAAACAAATTCGAACTCTCGTAAATCAAATACATTTTTTTTTCATTTAATCATGACAACAGAATATATAGAATAAGACATAGACAGACACAGAACAAAACCAAACCAAAAATAAAATGAAATGGTTCTCTTTGGCTTAAAGTCTGTTCCTGGTCTCCGCGCAAATTTTGATTAAAATTATTTGCATTATTGTGCATTTTGTGGGTTATTGGTAGTGGGCGTGGGTATTTCAGGAGTTAAAGCTAAAAATACAGGCTTCGGTCTAAATTGGAAAGAAAAAAAATCTGAGAGGCTTAGACCGATTCGTCGTATAAAATAGCTGCATGGTATTAATTCTTTTATTTAATTCTAATCGGGAAAAGAAACAAATGTCACTTGAACTTTGTCTTTGGTGCTTTGAAGTTTGACATGTGTTTGACATAATAACAAAAATATTAACTCGTGGACGCGCTTTAAATGAACGTTTTTAGTTAAAAATTGGGTAAAAATGAATTTATTGCCTAAAAGTCACAAAGAATTCAGTGAGAAAGACTACTGGAATAAGTTTTTCAAGAAACGCGGAAACAAAGCTTTTGAATGGTAGGTTATAAGATTCTATTATCTCCGTATATTCTACCTACCTAGGCTACCTGTGAACCAAATTTATGCTGTTTTCTTTTAATATTTAGGTATGGAGAATATCTAGAACTATGCTCACACCTGCATAAATACTTGAAACAAACTGATAAAATACTTATAACTGGCTGCGGTAACTCCAGCCTTAGCGCCGATCTGTACGATGTCGGCTTCTTAAACATAACCAATATCGACGTCTCAGAGGTCGTCATTAGGCAAATGAAAAATATTAACACTCATAGAACTAAGATGGAATTCTTATGCATGGATGCACTGAAGACAAGTTTTCAAAACGACGAATTCAATGTGGTTTTAGATAAAGGCACTCTAGATGCGCTCATGCCTGACGATTCAGAAGAAACAAACCAGACCATAGACAAATATTTTGGTGAGATAAAAAGAGTTTTGAAACTTGGAGGTCGGTTTGTGTGCATATCCTTGCTGCAGAGCCATATTTTGAACAAGTTACTGGCCACTTTTTGTGATAAGTCTTGGATGTTTCGAGTGGTAAGATGCCATGAAGCAGAAGAGAAAAATGCAGAAAATGGAGATGGGACCACTTTACCGGTTTTTGTTGTGATTGCTACAAAGTTCAAGGAGATGCCTGTATTAGTAAGTCATTTTCTTATTACTTCTTGCAACTTAGATAAACTCCAGATCCTCCCAGAAAACCACCAAAACTACGCAACCGAACATTCTTCCTACATGTCTAATGTACAAGTTGTTGGTGGCAAAAGACATCCCAAACACAATGGAGATGTGAAAGCCATTAAAAAAAAAAAAAAACTTAGATAAAGCCTGACCAGAGTTCTTAAAATCCCCAATGGAACTTTTTCAGTGTAATTTCCATAATGACATACTGGTGAAAACTTGATTGCATTTATGATAAAAAGCTAAATGCTTCCACAGAGGGTTTAAATAATTCTGTGTTGTCTATACTTTTATTTAGAGGAGTGACTTGGAAATATTATTTTCAACAATTCCTTTTCTATTCGTTTTGCTACAAACCTAGCATTATTTTTTATTCCTTTAGTATTATTTTTACTTCCGTTCTATTTACTAGCAATAATAATAAAACAAGAAACACAACTTTATTGAGATCATCAGAGAAAATATGATAAATTAATATAAAAAAAAATTAAAATAACAATAACAAAAGCAAATATAACAGCAAAATAAAATCACATAATAATGGCTATAATGCTAGGGGATATTCAAATATTTCTGAACACTAGCCACTCTGATATATCTCTCAGCAAACATTTAATCCATAAATGCAACTTTGATAAAACTCAGAAATAATCATACTAATGAATTTCCTCGTAGATAGCGGAAGTTTGCTTGGCGGGGGACAAGATGATCCGAATGAAGACTGCAGACGAGGTGCGGGACTGCGTCAAGTCTGTGCAGGACACTGCCTTCGTTACCAACGGACTGGCCAAGACTAGCCTCGACGGGGAGGAGGAGGTAAAAACTTATTTCTAAAAATGTATTGGGATTTTATTGGACTTGCATTCTTTCGAGAAAAATAGTAAGGTTTTATAAAACCTTATGTTTTGATATTATTTATTTATTGAATTTTTTCTGAGCAGTAGTATAGGACATGTTTTTAACATTATTTATTATATTTAGACTTTATTGTAATAATACAATGTAAAAAAGGCGGCCTTAATGCCTTAAGTCATTCTCTACCATTCAACCTTTATATGCAAAGCGTGCGGCGTTTTCGAACTTTAAGTGAACGATCTTGTGGGTGTCTGCCTTTGAGTTTTTAGCCAAGACGTATTATCACCTTACAATTTTTTCTGCCAATTTTAGCTGGGGGAGACGGGTCTAGTGTTAACCGTAAACAGTATCGGAACTTTTTAGATGAAATATCCGAATAAATCACAAATAAAGTGTCTTTGCGTTTAAGTCATGTAACCTTATAGTACTTGAGTCTTTGTTTACATTGTTTACGTCTTTAGGTTTTTTTTTTGAAACAAGCAAGTGGGTCACCTGATGGTAAATGATCACCACCGCCTATAGACATCCGCAACACCAAAGAGATTGCAGATGCGTTGCCAACCCAGAGGGCTAAGATGGAATACCTCTTGTACCAGTAATTACACCGGCTGTCTTACTCTCCACGCTGGGACACAACAGTGCAAGCACTGCTGCTTAGCGGCAGGATTAGCGAGCAAGATGGTGGTAGCGATCCGGACGGACCTTAACACACAACACCACTGTGTTGTGTAAACAGGCATATCGATATGAGCGCCGCGCGGGCGCGCCGTCGTCGCCGTGAATTCGTACTGCGCGCTTACGCAGGTAGGGCACGCGGCACGCCGCCGCTAGTGGTTGCAACTTGCTTTCCGACTCGTATTTATATGTTGACAGCGATTCATCCCTTCATTTTTCATCTTAACGGTGGAATATTGTCCTCTTTAACCGAGATATCGTGAAACAAATACGCAAAAAAAACTAAAATACATATTCGGTTGAATTGAGAACCTTCTTTTTTAAAGTCTGTTAAAAGTGAATTTAAATACTGTATTAAAAGTTACGATCGTTTATGTATTCCGCTTCTTTATCAAAGAATTTACAACTTTCTTCGGCAACAAACATATCGTTTCCTTTAAAAATAAAAACAAGAAACTGACCCCTAATTAAAAAAATTTAAGGCACAAGGTCGCGCCGCCGCGTGCCGCCGCCGCCGAAGAAATTTTGAGACCACGCCGCCGCCTTAAAATTGATCATCGACGCTCATATCTAACAGGCATGCGTTTCGTTTCGCCTCAAGGCTATTTGGCAGGATGAAATCTAGGTTATTGACTGCATCGCAAAATGACTGTATTTTTTTCCATGTCTATAGCCACGTCACCACGTTTATCATGCTACAGCTCCCAGAATGTACATTGTTATAATTTATCCCACCCAGGTATCCCTAGACCTGATGCAGCCCGGAGAAGACAGTCCTCGCTACACGCTGTATATTGTCGACCAGAAGCAGTCGCAGCCCATTAATAAGTATGCCGTCTTCATTGTGCCGCAGGGAAGGTATGTACCCTGTATTCTAGTTTTTAATAATTCTTTAACCCTGGAAATGTATACAATAACTCATCATCATCATCATCATCTCAGCCACAAGAAGTCCACTGTTGAACATAGGCCTCCTCCATGGATTTCCAAAGTGACCGGTTGGAAGCAGCATGCAACCAGCGCCTTCCTGCCACCTGTATGAAGTCATCGGACCATCTTGTGGCTGGTCGTCCTACGCTGCGCTTGCCAATACGCGGCCGCCATTCGAGAACTTTTCGACCCCATCGGCCATCACTTCTCCGTGCTATGTGCCCTGCCCACTGCCACTTCAACTTGCTAATCCGCTGGGCTATGTCGGTTACTTTCGTTCGTCTGCGGATCTCCTCATTTCTGATTCGATCACGCAGAGAAACTCCAAGCATAGCCCTCTCCATAGCTCGTTGCGTGACTTTGAGCTTATTATACAATAACTATATGACATTTATCTTAATTCTAAGGCTGCGGCGAAATGAGCTGGACATTGTTAGTCGTAAATATGAGACAATGTGAGCCCTATGGTACTGAGTTAATGCAGCTAGCCAGGGAAATCTGTAACATGGAGTGGCAGGAGAGGCTGGACACTGCATCCAGACCAAAGGGGATTTGGTATGGTAGCAGTCAGAGTAAGATTTTCAAGGTGCCCTGGTTGGAAAGTACCAGTCTCCAGGGAACTTCATGTTCTTGTTTTCCCGCCCCGAGCCAAAACTCCGGGCCGTAAGAGCGGGTCTAACGAACTTATATTATATATCTGTACCGTCTTTTCTTTCTCTGTAGGTAATAACTCTGTTTCTTTTTCTAAATAAAAACCTTTTCTTAAAAGGAAATAATGAAATACTGTATAAGAAAATGAAACAAGTATGTCAAGTTTCGCCTTTTCTTTTAATTTTATTCTTGTGGTGCACTTGTTTCGTTTACACTCTCAGTAGAACCCATTTCAATATCGAGCACTATTAGGTATTAAAAGCAAAAACAACAACTTCAAAAAAAAAAGATTTGAAAGCAAAGCGCAACGGACAGTAATATATTTCCGTACCTACTACATTGCCGGTCAAGACCTGCAAGGGCGGCGTCGTCCATAAACAACAAACTTAGTGACTTGTTTTGAAAATAGAACTATAATTTCCGAGCATGCTTCAAAAATAATAACTGAATCACCTTTCTATATCCAAGCTAACTGCGGCGCAGGCCCATCCCTCATTAATACCTCACCACGTACCTAACCGCTAGCGTTGCGGCAATATATCGAACTCCAACTCCAATACTATTGATAGGCATCAAAACTATCGATAGTATTTCTTTTCGATAGTATCGATAGTTTTTACCAATAGTATCGATAGTATTGGATTTTAATGACACTATCGATACTATCGATATCGATCAATGTTGTGACTATTTTTTGATGTCAACTATCGGTAGTCAAACTATCGATAGTTCAGCAACGCTAGCTAACCGCTATCAAACTTGTTTACCCACCGAAATAGCCGTACGAAAAAATGCACCATAAATATTCACAGCCCACGTCTTTCCGCCAATTCATTTGTTTACAACCCAGTGCAGCGAGTTCAACAAAATATTTGGGTGTTTCTTTTGGCCTGTTGGACGAGTGCCAACCGCGCCCACAGGCAAACCCCGGGGCCGCACTAGTGTTGAACACCTTACGATCGGATCATACGGACGTGTTCGACTTCCATATTTTTTTAAACGTTATAAAATTTGGCCAGTTCAGTTAGGAAAGCTAGTAAGGAAGGACCTCTTTTTGGGTGAATATTGATATCTGGAGATTCTGTTGTCCTATCCAGTTCGGTAGAGAAGGCTAAGGGGGGACCTTATTTGTGTAAATTTTGAAATTTTGATTGTCTGAGATTCTGTCGTCCTGTCCAGTTCAGAAGGCTAGGGCAGGGCCTTTTTGAGTGAATTTAAAAAAAAATCTTACAGAGATCAAGTTGAGAAGTTCAAACTATTTTTTAAAGCTCCGTCTAATTATTTGGGTAGGTATACACAATCTATTCTATCTATCTATCTATTGTAATTTATTGTGAAAGAAATAAGGATCTGCGTAGAATCTTGTTCAAAATAATTAGTGACTGAATTATTTTTACACTACTGCCCAAAAAAGGAGGTAAGTTTACAGGGTAGGTAGGTATAGTCGACCAAGAAATTGCTTGCCCACTTTTCGACCGTATTACAAAGGGATAAGGTTTAAAAGTGGTCAAGCAATTACTTGGTCGACTATACATTACACGTATGCATGTGTGGACTGTCCCAATGATAAGTCTAAGAAAAAGATGAATTGCTTCCGATAACTTACTTTGCAGTATTTATTTCCCGCTGTACTTACATGTTACTAATCAGAATTCTGGGGCACGGTGGAACCTTTTCATAATTATACAGTGATAACATACTGCGACGAGGTTCTTTAATGCCCCAGGATTGATATTGGTTTACTCACCACCACTGATTTGTTTTGATTTGTTACTCTACAAGCGCTTAAGCGATAGGACCGCCTTTTGGATACCTATATTAAGATTTATCTGTAATTCTATCAAATTGTAATGTGGTATTCAATAAAGCATATTGTATTGTATATAGAGCCCATACTCGTGCAATACGATTTGTAGAGCATTTCCTTATTTCTACGCACAAGTGAGAACTCACTAGCTTTTGCCCGCGACTTCGTCCGCGTAGACTTGTTTAATTGAATCAACGTACATCGAACATGCAATCTGCAATATTTCCTGGACAAATAGGGATGTCTCCTGGGTTAAAACAACAAGATTCTAATTAGTCCGTCAGTTAGATTATAGAAAAATACTCGATACGTATTTTTTTATTTGTCCATACGAATAATATTGACAAAGATACAGCACATTCAAATTCAGGAGTAGGGGTTCGTGACGTCACTCGTTCGTAAAAATTTTACGAAATAATGACGTAGCGCGAACTTTCGCCGCTCTGTAACTTTGTTATTTTAAGTTTTAGAAGCAAAAGAAAAAATACGTATCTACTATTTTCTGGCGTTCTAAAAGATGGACTAATTATTATTTTTTAGTCAACATCCCAATTAGTGAGAATTTGTTGCTTTGCTGCTCATGACGTCACGGCGGCGTATAACTCACTTATCGCTATCCCGTGGGGACTATGCATTTTTACGGGATAAAAAGTATCCTATGTGTTATTCCAGGTTATAAACTATGTGTGTGCCAAATTTCATCCAAATCGATCGTTTGTACGTGAAAGAGTAACAAACATCCATACTTCCAAACTTTCGCGTTTATAATATTAGTAGGATAATATGCACGATATATCGTTTATCGCAGGAAAGTTGGTGGACAATTGACTAGGGGGGGTGGACCCGTGATCGTTAGGTACAGAGTTCGATCTCCAGCGGTCGCCATACACCAATATTTTTTTCTAACTTGTATACATTACCTAAGTATTAGTAATTAACGCGCTTACGGAATCCTGCATATTTATCGAACCGTAATCCTATCGGTCTGGTATCACTGACGGTGTTACGGAGGTCAGATGGGATTAGAACCCTGACAAAAAAAATAATGGGAGTAAACGTTCTGATTATTAAAATAAACGCGATTTAGTTTCACGCTCGGTAAGTTTGCTAGCAAAAATATCAAGGTGTGACGTCACAATGCAGAGCTGTTTTGTAAACAGTGTTTTCGCGTGGCTTGCGTTGCATCGATTATCTATTCGCGATATTTCAAGAAATAGTGATCGGAGAAAAAACGAAAAATAAAATTTTTCTTCTTTTAGCGAATGCTGTAAGTTCTACCAAAATACAGCGTCCTTCAAGTAACGCTATTTTCTCGTAACCGTAGGTGGTCTTGGCTCATCAGAAACGTCTCATAAAAATTTGACGCGTGCAGTCGTTTGGTAGAAAATAAATACCAACCATAAGGCAGCCGCATTGCATGACGACGTGAGTTTCAGAACGTTTTACCGGCTAGAAAACTGTCATCAGGCGTAAAACAACTGGAATAAATCTTTTTTTAACATAATACAAACTATGCACCCTATTTTCATCGATAATCTATTCCACCAATCGTTAAGATTTTGGCCGGTCACTAACGAGAATCGTTTGAAGCGGCAAAAACGCGTTAAAATTCATTCTATCATTTTTTTTCTACACAAATTCGTTGGTAAACAAGTATACTTTTTGTTCCTATACCATGTCGATGGCAAACAAGCATGCGGCTCGCCTGATGTTAAGCAATTACCGCCGCCTATGAACGCAGCTTCTATTTATCTTTTATTCAAAGTTAGGATCACTGACCACTAGGCTATCCTATGGCCCTAACATACCCGGCCAAGTATAGTTTATCTGAGTTTATCTTCATGGACGCTTTCCCTTATGACAATAGTGTGACAGAGACCCAGGGAGGGTTTAATTAAACTCGTGCTGTGGCCCGTTTCACGAAGCTACAAGTTACAATTTTACAAGTCTAAACCGACAACATTTAGTCGATAATGACCAATGGCAATGGGCATAATGACCAATGTTGCCGGTTTAGACTTGTAAAATTGTAACTTGTAGCTTCGTGAAACGGGCCACTGGTCATGTTAGGTTGACAGTTGACAAAATTACTTGACACTTACTGTTAAATTGAAAATCACAGCTGCCAAACGGCGGATATGTGCCAAGGCGGTAATATAGCTTCGAACAGCACCTAAATACCACCTGGAAGATTTATTGTCCGTCGCCCGCGCCCGCTATTTCTGTATTTAAATATGACGGGTTTCGTCATACCTAGCTAGTAACTAACAGAGTATTAATTGCCACGCCCACACTAAATGCAGTGCGAAAGAAAGACGAATAACATGCAGCTGTTGCCTGAACCAGAGCTTGTATTTTTTACAAGTTTGTACCTCAATAAATTATGTGTGCAGGAAAACAACTCTTTATACTTAAGTACGTATACTGTGTGCACATTTCATTTATCAAGCAAAACCACATGCACTATTCGTGAATTATAAATCGTTTTAAGCTTTCGTGAGTTTCTTACATATTTATAATGCCTTTCGGGACTTTATCGCGAGCGGGAGTCTGCTAGTGACCACGGCCGTTGCAATACGGCCAAAACGTCGAGATAAATAAACAGGGTGTTATCGCGTTAAAGTTTATTTGCAAAGTAAATTTAAAAAAATAGTATTAGTAACTTGGTGATATTTTGAAGGTCGTCGTTTCTGAAACGCGTTTAAAAGTATCTTCTAGAGATAGGACTGACGAAGTAAGCTTTTCATTATAGCTTGAAAATCTCTTTCCCTTGGGAAAGCTTCTGCCCAGCAGTAGGCGTCTTCCGGCTGATATGATGATGCCAATTATGACCAGCGGGGCAATTCTCGCGTCAGTAGAGATAAAGTCACATTCGAGATAAGCCAAAAAGAGCTGTCAAACCCCTTTAAAATCTGTCATACTTTGACACATCTCGAACGTCAGATGAAACTCGATGAGCACCGGAATTGGGAGCCAATGCATGACCCAAGTAGCACAATTAGCGCTATATGAGCTATGAAGGAGCTGTGTAAAGCTCGCCTCTGTACAACTTAACTGTACAGCAGGGAAGAAAGCAATGTGTTGATCACACTCTGGCATGCATGCCCTTTAAACTGTGTTCACAAGACATTTGGCCCTCAGAGAGTCGGAGTGGTTGTTCGGAGCTGCCGCGGGCCGGCGGCAGCTGCAGGAGTCCGCGCGCTTCGGGCGGCTGGTGGTGGCGGTGCTGCGGCGCGGGCACGCGTTCGCCAGCCTCGACGCGGTCAAGGAGGAGCTCGCGCAGGCGGCCAAGATGCTGATCCCTTATGGCTTCAGTGGACAGGTGAGACTGACTGTCCAACTTTATTGTGACGCTCACAAAGTTCGTATTGCCAGGCGGTATGCGTCAAAAGGAACGCGCTGCCCGCGTCCGCCTTCCCCCTACAACTCCCGGCGGCGCGTTAGGGTTGCGCGGCATTTGTTTTCTATTAAATTGACACAGAGGGAGCGAGCAAGCGCGGTTCACACGAGTGTTTTAAGGCCTAATTATATACAGTTGCATGCACTATTTTATCTACACACGTATCATAACAGCAAAAAACTGTAACAGAAAAAAACATCACACGAATGACAACAGCAATGGCGGCAATTTGATCCTCCGTCAAGACGAACGTTTTTTTTTTAATCATAGACAGTCGAATGAAGTCCCTATTCACATGGCATTCGAGATCAAAGGTCTCTTGCAGTTTATATTAAAGAAACATACTGGATTGACGTTTCGTATCGATAACTGTTTTAATCTATGGATACTAGAATTAGACACCCACTTGAATTTTGACAGCTGTTACAAATTTAAACTCATAACGTTACAGAAATCGGTACTGTAATGCCCATTAAAGTGCAGATTTACCTACTACCACAGACAAGAAAGTTCTCATAATAAAAGTTTTTTGAACGCGTTATAGTACACTTATGATGTGTGTAGATAAAATAATGTATGCAACTGTATATAATTAGGCCTTAAAACACGAGTGTGGTTTTATAAAACGATCGTCAGCGACTTTCATAATAGGATCGCGCGAGTGTTTTAAGGCTTAAGGATCTCATTATATAGCAGTTGCATAAACTACTATTATTTACTACATAAATGATTGTATTGCGTCGTATGGTCCCCAGATCCCGTTCCTGTCGCTCGGCAGCGACGTGGGCCAGCGCGTGGAGGTCCGCGCGGGCAGCTCGCGGCTGTCCGGGCGCTTCGTTGTGGAGGACGTGGACGTCGAGGGCGCCACGCAGCGCCGGCTCGTGTTCCTCGACAACCAGTTCCTGGTGCAGAGCGAGGCCAGGATGACCGCCGGTCGGTATTGCCGCAGAATAAATAATAGAAAAGTACAGAAACTTCTCTTTTTCGACCACCATTAAACGAATTCATCAATCGGGCACAAAAAGTTCGTATTACTTCATAAACATTCGCCAGGCGGCATGCGTTAAAAGGAAGGCGCCGCCCGTGCCCGACTTCCACCCGCAATGCCCTGGCGCACCGCTAGGGTTGGGCTGCTTACTATAATACTATCATAACGCGCGACAGAGTGAGCGGGCGCGTGTGCACAAGCCGGTAACCTACTGCGATTATCCTATGCCATAGGTAATGTGGCGACCGAACCTACAGTACGGAGTGGAACCCCCCTGGTGACAAAAGCTCGCCAAAATGGCCGTTTTTCATAGAAATGCGGCCATTTTGGTGAGCTTCAGTCACCTTCTGAGATTCAAAAATTGCATTTGAATCGCACCGGGTAACTCAAGCTCACCAAAATAGCCGTTTTTCGTATAGATTCGGCCATTTTAGTGAGCTCTAGTTACCTGGTGAGATTCAAAAATTGCACCCCTGCTGTACCCTGTTTCTTTGGGTTCCGTGCCTCTAACGGAAAAGAGGTCCCTTGGAGCTGTGAAAAAATTAAAACCTTTAACATCAAAACGTAAAAATCGAAAGAAATTTCAGTTACAAGAATTTAATAACAAATGGCGCCATCTCTCGTCGGCTAGCGGTCCCTACCAAGTTTCCCAGTTGAATGAGATAACTTTAAAGTTTCTCATAGATGACACCGAGAAGGGTAGTTATAGTTGTATAGTCGACCAAGTAATTACTTTACCGCTTTTGAACCATATCTCTTTGTAATACTGTCGAAAAGTGAGCAAGCAATTTTTTGGTCGACTATACCTTAAAATTCAATAATTCAATGACCGTAAAGACGAAACATATTGAAAAATTCGCAGGCTATGGTAACAGTAATGTGGCGAACCTGGCAAACGCACGGCACGGAATGCTGAGGTTGCAGGTTCGAGTCCTGCCATTACCCTAAATCTTTCTTTGTGTAATCATTGCATAGCATTTACAAGATGACCTCTATTTTATTATTATTTGCGCTTATCATAATTACCGATTACCTGTATGTTAAACCTTTAAATTTCTCATTACAGTAAAAAAGAAGAACAAAACCAAGCTGGTGGTCGACTTCGGGCATATTTCCCTCTACCATTCCTTCATGTGCGTGGGCGCATACTTGGCGCCTTCCAAGATGGCAGTCCTTGGCCTGGGTGGCGGCGGGCTCTGCATGTTCCTTAAAAAATGCTACGGCACTCCGTTGACAGCCGTCGAACTTGACCCGACGATGCTGGAAATAGCGACGGAACATTTCGATCTGAAAGTGGACGATGGGTTGAAAGTCGAGATCAAGGATGGCATGGATTTTTTGAAAGACGAAGCTGATGTTGGTGAGTATTGTAGTATTAGCTTACTGATGAGTGCTAAATTAAGTGGGCTATATTTTAAACGAGAAATATGAAGAGTTTTTTTTATGAAATAGGAAGCAAACAAGCAAGTGGGTCACCTGATGGAAAGTGATCACCACCGCCTATAGACACCCGCAATACCAAGAAGATTGCAGATGCAGCCCAGAGGGCCACGATGGAATATCTCTTGAGCCAGTAATTGCACCGGCTGTCTTGTTCTCCATGGCGAAACACAACAGTGCAAGCATTACTGCGACAGGATTAGCAAGCAAGTTGGTGGTAGCGATACCTTGTGCAAGGTCCGTCCGGATCGCTACCACCATCTTGCTCGCTAATCCTGCCGCTAAGCAGCAGTGCTTACACTGTTGTGTTCCGGCGTGGAGAGCAAGACGGCCGGTGTAATTACCGGTACAAGAGGTATTCCATCTTAGCCCTCTGGGTTGGCAACGCATCAGCAATCTCTTCAATGTTGCGGGTGTCTATAGACGGTGGTGTGCTCTTACCATCAGGTGACACACTTGCTTATTGGCCTTCCTATTTCAAAAAAAAAAGGTATTTTCCACTGTTGTATAACTTCCACGTACAGTCAGCAACGAATGTCGCCGAACACAATAACGTTACAAAAGTCACTAAACAGGTCATTTGTCCATAAGTCGTTGAACTGCGTTAAGAACAAAATTACATTTACACCATGAAATACCAAAAGTCGCTGAACAGCTTTATTCCAAAAATTACAGGACAGCATAATTCCAAAAATTGCTGAACAGCCTAATTACAAAAGTCGCTGAATAGCGTAATTTCAAAAATTACGGGACAGCATAATTCCAAAACTTGCTGAACAGCTTAGTTACAAAAGTCGCTGAACACTACGATTGTTTAAATATTTGGAATAGTCGCTGATAGTATATGTATAATTACACACACACAAAGAAAAATTAGGGTAATGGCAGGACTCGAACCTGAAACCTAAGCATTCCGTGCCTTGCGTTTGCCAGTTTCGCCACATTATCGCTGCCCTTACCCTGAGAATTTTTCAATGTGCTTCGTCTTTACGGTCATTACATTATTGATATTTGTTTGGGAAAACTACCCTCGGTGTCATTTATGAGAAACTTAATCAAGTTATCTCATTCAACTTGCACAGCTAGCACGACAAGGCGCGACTTGCGCGAGAAGCGACATGGAGACGCGAGATAGTGCTTTGTCGCGATCCGGTAGCACGTCGTGTAGCGAGATAGCTTGTCGACTCACGCTTTTACCTCATTCCGACATACTGCTGTCGATTGAGAGACATGTGCGACATACTCTCGAAATAGGTAGCACGGCTGTACTTTTTGCGACTATATGTCGCTACTTGACGTCAATATGCGAGATATATCTCTTCTAGGCTTTGAGCGCGCGACTCGATATTGGAAGTTTAGATTTACATATTTTTGATAATAATATTTAACTTTTTTTCGCCACATTACTACTACCATAACCTGCTAATTTTTCAATGTGCTTTGTCTTTAAGGTCATTACATTATTGATTTTAAAGGTATTAAGGTAAACTGAGCTTTATTTTAAATGACATAAGATTTAATTTAATTTTATCTTGGGTTAATGAATATGTTACTTACTGTGTGTGACATTGACGATACGCAATAAGATTCAATTTAGCCTGTCCTATTTTTTTTTTCACTGAGATATGCTCATCTCTTCGAATTTTGAATTTTGACAATCACTGAGAAGAGTACTCACTTGTCAGTGAGCGTTTCATCTCTTTCATTTCGAATGTAACCTTAAACTATTTAATAAATCGGATATGTTTAGCAACTATTGATAATTTAGAGATCAGCTAATTCTGCAGTCAGACATGTTCAGCGACTATTGATATTGTACATATCAGCTAATTATGTAGTCAGACATGTTCAGCGACTATTGAATGAGAATGTTATTCTCAAATGTCCACCGACATTTGTACATCAGCCTGTTCAGTAACATATGGAACTTTATAGTGTGCAGGTGTTTTGGAAATTAGGATGTGTTCATGGACTTTCGTTGCTGACTGTACCAGAAAAGGAAGTGTTGATAGGCCTCCCACAAGGTGGACCGAGGATCTGGTGAAGATCGCTGGAAACTTGTGGATGCGAGCAGCACAAGACCAACCGTCGTGGAGATCCTTGGGGATGGCCTATACCCAGTGGGCGTCGATATGATGATGATGATGTACAACTCTGGCACGTTGGCTTCCAGGCGCGCAGTACTCGGTTGTGATGTTCGACATGGACAGCAAGGACCGCACGCTGGGGCTGTCGTGTCCGCCGCGCCCGTTCCTCGCCGACGCCGTGCTGGCTCGCGTCCAGGCCATACTCACCGACGACGGTGCGTTTTGTAACATTGCTCAGTAGGGCGACCACTTAAGGTGGATCGGTCCGTATAGTTTCAGGCAAACAACTTGAGTATAAACCGAGTGGTGAGGGTATCTTTGTGCATACACATTTGTACTAGAAACGGCTACTGCGCAGTCAAGGTCAGTGCTCAAGATGATTGCCGGAAACTTCAATATTTTGGCATATTCAATTTTTGTAGCTAAATGGTGCGACTTCATATCAGTTCAAGTAGTTTTCCGGTATTAAAACACTGTCTTTTTAGTTTAAAAATACCTACGAAATGACATTTTTTTACAATGTCCATTTAGAAAAGATTAAAAACGAATGTCCTTTTTATATTTTCCAGGCCAGTTCATCATCAACCTGGTCTGTCGCGACAACCAGCTCCACGACACCATAATAGAAACCCTAAGGAAACATTTCAAACACCTGATCACAGTCAAGTTGTACGAAGAAGTGAACGAAATTGTCTTCGCGACCAATGGCAAGGGTTACACAATGGAAGGGTTAGAAGAAGCAGTGAAGGGGTTAAACGCAGCGGCCAGGGAGAAGGGGCTGGCTAAGATAAAGTGCGTAGACTTGAGAGACTTTTTGCAATCTGTCAGTATTTTATCTTAGTGTATAAGAAGGGGTAGAACGGACGCCATTTTATTTTTTGACGCTTGTATTGTTCCCGTCAAAGTTGCAAGAGATACCTTATCGCACGCTTAGTATTAAAGTGACCCATTTCTGAATAACACACGTCCCAAAATATCACCTTAATAAAAGACATAGGGTTTAATTTTGGGAAATATCAAATTCAGAATTGAGTCACTTTAATACTAAGCGTGCGTTATGTTGGAGATAAAGCTAGCTGCGGCCGCTTGTGCTTACCGTGTAGTGGTAAGAAAGTAACTGATTTGGACCAAATTGAATTTGAAAGGTTTTCTGGAGGAATTCGCTGCTTAGCGAAAAAACCGCCTGTTGAATCCCCTGTAAGATTTCCCTGTATTGTTTATTGTAAATCAGTTAGAATATTTGTTTTTGCGTTTTTTCCCGTTTCTTAGTTCGGGGACGCTTTGACCATGATCCCAGATTTGGAGCGACTGTCTGATTCTGGTCTTAACACCCAACTGTTACAGGGAAACCAGCCCGATAGGTTCATGGTTACACATTCATTTATTTATTTGCCAAGTGTACTATTATTGTTAAGAATTATAATAATGTATGTTATAGACATGTTATAAATAAAACAAACTCAATAAAGTTAATGCATTTAATGCAATTCTTTGTTTACCGCACTCCTCACATTCGACTAGTCCGCGCTCTCATTATTGTCCAACGAACATACAGACAGACTGACACACTCCATACTCATATAGCAACAGGCTAACTAACATTAGGCTCCTAATTTATCACATTGGCACCTTATCGAGGTCTAACAATACAATATACAATAATTTAAAAAAACAATTATTTGCAAAGAAATAAATTACAATAGCTGTATAGTAAAGCGATTAAGTAATAAGAATAACGACGTCGTAGAGATTTGATTTCACGCTCGAGATAAGATTCATTAAAAACAAATTACACATTCACATTTATAGTTACGATCATAATTTTATTAATATTGGTACCTACCTATTTATAATGAACATCATGAAGAGTCAATTGCACATGAATGGGACAATTAAAAGAACAGCTGACAGTTGCAATTGTCAATCAAAACTCATGCGCATGTAATTGTCATTTTACAGTCAAGCCGTACATATACGACTGGAAAGCTTTACACGACTCTCGTTAAGAGAGTCTGAGTTTGTGTAGAATTATTTGATATCTTCGGTTGTTCAGCTACTTCCACTTGCTGTACTTACTACATCTGTTTGACATTTTATCCTAGTTCATACGGCGTTTGTAAGAACGCGGCATAAATGAACAAACGTAATGTCCACTGTTCCAGTGTATTCCAGGGGTTCACAAAGCAGTTCGGGGCGTGGCGTGACGTATTAGTAGGCGCTAGTAAAAGTATGTTTGAAGAATATATGAAAATTAGAGAAGGATAAAATATAGTAAGAGAAGAGAATAGTGCACCGGTGCACTCTGCGAACCCTTGGTTTACTATCGTGTCTAGTCTAATGAATTTCACATTGCAAGAACGTTTTAATCAATCATATCACAAGTGTGGAACCGATTCGCCACATATTACACATACAATTAAGTCTCAGAACAGTTTTTTAATCATGCTCTTTAAGCTTTTCTTTTTTTTGCCACCACCACTTTCAGTGTTCGGGTGCTCATTCTGGGACATTTCCGTGGACTGCGACCAGATACTGCCAGTAGGTGACTCGGATATCTTCTTCCCTAAGCCGTTGAACATCGGTTCGGTTCTCATAACCGGACTGGGTGTGCTCCTAGTACTTTGCCTGGATAAGGACTTCAAAAACGCAGGCGACGACAGCCGCCGTTTTGTCGTTTTCGTCTTCAAGTTATTAAATATCGACCCGTTTATTTTTGGTCTCACAGGGTTGTTAATTTCATTGAACTTTACTGGCTCTGGGACAGGCGCTGTGAACTCCTCTTCATCTAACGGTATGGGGTTCTCTTGTAGCATACCCATGCTGTCCTGTCTGACGTAATTCGCTTTAGTATCTTCGAGGGCCCTGTGTACAATGGAGGTTTTTCGCCTTCTGTTTTTTCTGGCGACCTGCCACTCGCCTTCGTCATCGTTTCTTATCTCTTCGACAGACTGCCTCGTGATCTGTAGAGCCTCTTCACTTGGCCGTCGTTTCTTCGCCGACGGGGTCTGATGACCGCTAACTCCTTCCACTGACTTCCTTCGGACCTTATCTTGTTTCTTTTTTACCTTCCTTGGCACGTGTACCACAATAGGCCCTGGTCTTTTCTTAGAAAAGTAGTACACCACAGCAGCTATGACTAAAGCTTGGTAGACGAGGAACTTGAAGACGGTCATATTGCCAAACCAGCTGTCTCTTTCGTCCATGAGTAGTTTCATGGCAACCGTCATTTGTGCGAGCTGGTCCTGTAGGTGCGTCATCTGTTCTAGATACCTTTGTTCTATCTCGTTGCTCTTTTTGCGTTCTTCCGTCATCTGCAGAATGGTTTTCTCAAAAGATTTCTGCATCTCCTCGACTTGTTTTTTGTACCGCCTGCTGAGTTCTTCCAAGTATTGCCCCGACAGGGACATGTTGCGTTCTAATGTCTGAAATGGAGAGAACTGTCGTTAGAGTATTGAATGAATGACTTAAAAAGGCTGGAGTAGTTAATATTCAAGAGGTAAAAAAGAGAATAAAACGGGAAAAACAAATAATAGTTAAATTTGGTTTTTAAAAGCTCTTACTTTAAATTTTTATCGCGTTAAAGGCCCGTCAACGTTATAAAACGTCTTGCTTCGACTCACAAATATTAAATTCGAAAAACAAATCAAAAACAATGCGCGCTAACTCGTAAAAATTATAGGCAGAGGAAGTCTTATTAATTATTAAGAGAAAATACCGACCTTTACTCTATTAGATAGCCTCAGGAACACTGACTCTTTCTGAATGGTCGTCTGCGGTTGATTCTGCGAGGCAGACCCCGCTGGCGTAGGGTCTACAGCAATTTGATCAAAATCCGTTATCAAACCGTCATTATCAATGACTATCTGATCACTTCCCTCTTCAGGCAGAATATAAACGTCTCTCGGTTTCTCTGTATTGACTTCAATTTTTCCAGTTTTGGTATCTACCTTAGGTGTAAAGTCTTTTTCTTCTATTTTAATTTCGGCTGGTTTATTTTCAGGAACTTTTGTTTCATCTGGTTTCTGTAGCACTGTTTTCTCGTCTGTAATGACTGGCGTTTCTATTTTCTTGACAGTGTCTTCTTCCTTTGGTATTTCAATTGGTACAGGTTTTTCAATGGTTTCTTCAACAATGACTGGTTTATCTTCTGATTTGACTGTTTCATTAGATTCGTCTGTCGAAGCGTTATTAAGCGATACTAACTTTAGATCCTGTTCAGAATTGGTTTCACTGTTAACATTGTGCAGTGATTCATCAACTGTCAAATTACTGGTAATATTCAATTCAGTCTCAAAACTAGTGTTAAGAACTACTTTCTTTTCCTTAATAGCAAGGATATTGCATAGCGCGGCTAAATACTTAGGAGGAAACAAGGCGTTCATGTACGCCATACGTTCTTCTGCAAACTCAATAGTCTTTGTACTTTTAAAATCTAAACCGAACGGTTGACAGACCCCTGTGCACTTTAAAGTTTCACGGAGAAATACTTGACGCACTAAATTAGTCAACTTGTCGGAGCTACAACTAACTAGTTCAAACACTTCATTGTAGAGCGACTCACTGCAATTATCACAAACAATTATATGGCTGGGAGAGCAACACCTTTTGTACATTTTGTCTGTCGACGTATCGTTGTGTTCGCTAGAAACGTTTTTAGGAACTTCTGTCTTGACTAGCGCTTGAGCAGCTTTCTTCATTATAGACATGACTGCATCCCTCGCGGACCCAAATAAATTTTTGGATGGTTCAACTTCGGCTACGGGGACTACAGGGATATCTATAGGTTCATCTTCGTCGTCATCATCGTCAATATGGGCTGTATGTTGTGAGCTCTCCTTCTCTAGTACTTCAAACTCTGAGGTCCCGTAGACTTTGAAGAGAGATACAGGGCAGTAATGCTCAGAGCCATGATGTGACAGCAATTCGACTTTAATGAATTTTCCAAACAAATGAGGATACAAATCAAAACTTTGCACGTCACGTAAGTCCTTGGCTGTGAATTGACCGACGCTAGCCCATTCTCGCGTGGGGAACCGGTCACTAAAATACACCGCGAAATCCTTTGGGGTTGAAGAAAATAATTCGAAGTTTGCTATTTCTATTTTTTGAGCTTGAACAGCTTCGCAGAGCTCCACGACGAACCAGATGCGGCTGTTACACGTGTTGAGCATGTATTCATCCCTATTGGGGGATAATATTGAGCTGGCTGAGCCGGCTTCAGGATTGCAGGCCACAACCTTAGCCGCGCACGACGGCGACGCGTAATTCTTGGATCGTAGCTTCGTGCTCTTACTGCTAATGTTCGTGCTGCTGTGACTAGGTTGACTCGAGTGGTTCAGAACTGTGTCTTTCTTCTCCGCTTCAGCGAGCTGTTTCTGCGCCCATTCAGAGAATGAGGGTATGTCCTCTTGTGGCATTTCTGGTTTAACTGGAATGTTTGGTTTTTCTTCATTCTGTTCTTCTGTTTGAGATTCAGTGGGTTCCTCTGGTGGGGGCGTGGTGTGAAATGCATCTTCTGTTTGCCGGACCTCGTGCATAGGTTTCGCTTTGACGACGAGGTGGGATTCTGCGGGTTCCTTTTTCTCGTCTTTTTCTTTTTCCTCTAGGACTTCGCTGCCATCTACTATAGTGAAAGTTTTGGTTTCATTGTGCTGCTCGGAATCATTAGCGAACAATAGTTCCTCGGGAGTTTTCAAATCCAATTTAGCGTTGTCCGCTAGTGAGATGAGTATTGGAGGTTGTCCAGTGTCAGGTAATCTGTAACAAATGAAAATAAATTATTGCCACTTGCTAATATAAAGAATATTGCAGACCCTAAAATGTGATTTCGTAAGTATTAGAGTTGTGCCGATAAAGTCGTGTAGTACACGATCACAATTTAAAGACGTCCTCATCCTCACTTCACATTTGTCGCCGGAAACAATTGTCGATTGCAGGGAAGTGATTTCAATACTTTCGATGGATAGTACAATTATGGCCCCTTCGGTCGGATGTAAGCGATAACTTTAATTGCGCTTTAATGCGGGCGTTTACATATCGAAATACCATGCATCGAGGAAGTAATCAAATTCAGTTAAAAACGATTCCATAATTTCCATAACATATTTTTAATGCGCTTTATCCTCGTGGTTGCGAAGTTGCGATACAAATGATCATTTGCATAAGTGAAAGAACTGATTGCAAAGCATCGAACAAATTAAATAATATTTGTTGAATCACGAAGCAAGACATGATACCAACATTTATGTCACACGCACAGTTCCGCGTATGTGCCTTACGTGTTAAAAGCATATATAAAATTAATTAACACGGCGTATAGAACGAGAAAAACAAATAGTCCAGACCAATTGACACAACACTCTCATGTGCTCAATGTATTCGTGCGACACATCGGTTATCAATTTACGCTTGGAGTCCTGTGGGATCAATGTCCGGGTGCATCATAAAAGACTTCAATATCAGCGAAGATACTCATAATTTCTAGTTAAGTATTTATTATTTTTCAGTGTAGTTTATTTCTAAGTTATTTAGTAACATTTTTGATCATCGCTCCCTAGTCCAGTATTAGAGCAGTTACGCACCGCTTCCGATCCGATATATACGGGTTTGCTCCGTTTTTTTCTCGGACTGTCGCTTCTCGGATTCGGATCAGATGCGATAGTAGGATATGTCCTACATATATAACAAAACATATTTTCGGTCCCTTACTTCCTGCAAATGGAATTTTAGGATGTAACACATAATTCATACGTATTTATTAAAGTTAACAAGTGCATTGGGAGGTCTAACCGATTTAACTTTAGCACAGTTGAATCTCAAAATAAAAGTGGCGTAGCAATAGCATAACGACAAAACCGGATTGCACAAA
Source organism: Ditula angustiorana (assembly GCA_963691745.1). NCBI lineage: Eukaryota > Metazoa > Arthropoda > Insecta > Lepidoptera > Tortricidae > Ditula > Ditula angustiorana. The sequence goes on from OY829473.1 coordinate 2,238,388, forward strand.
ATGTCAAAGTGTCATTTACGTTTATCGAAAAGTAAGTAAAAAGTCGGTTAAGAGCTCCTTGCAATATATGGACTGAGGATTATTTACATTATATTGGTATAAATAGCTCATTTTAAAAACCGCAAATATAAGTTTGTTGGTAACTTAACTAAAATTTCCGAACATCTCACATTTTGTTTAAAATAATTTTCGTTTTTCGTTGAATGGTTGACGGTCTACAAAAGCGTATTTTTTTACCTCATAGTTGAAAAGTTAGCGGGGGCGGGGGACGCTTATCATGACGGATTTAAATTAAACGCGCATGTGTCCCCAATTACTGACTGAAATAAAATATTAATTAAAACATTTCTTCTTCTAAAGACCTATTCATAGACGTACTGTACGCGCATGTACAGTCACCAGCAGAAATATCGGAACACCCAAAATATCTACTTACGTATACTACTCTTACTGTCCTGTCAATAGATCTTTTTGACCGTTTCTACTATGTAAATATTTGTGATGCTGATTGTACCTTAATTTTTAACAAAAATGGCTGAAATACCAGGATATTTCAAAACGAAAATTGTATCTGCTGTCAATCAATAATGACGCCCGATTTTGTTTATGTTCGATAAGATTCGATTTCGTTTCCGGTAAGCGCCTAAAACGAACTACAGAATTGAATCGATCCGCTCCTTCCGCCTGTCGAATTGCCAACAAAGCGGCCGAATCCTGTGACGGTCGACTCTGAAATCGGTGGAATCTGGTGATGGACGAAGAAAACTGCGTTGGTCACGCCACGGACAGCGTAAGGCAGTGCATAGGAAAGACTTGGCTTCCAGTTGATGACTTTGCAAGAAGCTGTTCAGCGGCAATAGTGTTCGAATAGCTGTCGCCTATTACGCCGACGAAGATGGTGCATAAAGTCCTTACGTGTAAAAAATCTTGGTGAGCCCTTGGTGTCCGCCGTACGAAAGCAGCTGACAGACGAGCAGCGCCGCCAGCAGAGCCCGCGGCGGCGACATCGCCAGCGCGCCGCCGCATTGGCGACGCCACGGCGCACCTATCACGGCCCAACTCGACAGACGCGGCGCACACAGCGCTAGCGCACGGTGACACTTGCGCAGGAGCGCGGATACTTGGTTGACGCGGTACGAGCTGTTCCACAACGCTGCACGACACTTTGATCTGATTAGTGTTTATGTTGACGACGCGGTAGGTCGAAAACAAAATTCACGGTATAACACTTGAGTTGGGAAGATCTTCTTGGTGGAACGGTTCGTAATGGCCTTCAGTGGCGTTGTGGTTTGTAATCGCGATCAGATTGCGTGATTTAACAGTTATACTGTTATAAATTTGTGATATTGCCACGTCACAAGATCCAAGGGTCTGTCTCAAATAGATCTTCAGGTTGTATGAAAAATATTTCGCCAATAAAGTTTATATCTTAGATGCAATATTGCAGAGCTTCAGTTTAGTGTGCTCTTCAATTGGATTTCAAGGCACTTAAAGTCTTAAATCACTTTAAAAGTTGGCGCTTAGAGCGGCTTCAATAGCTTCATTCATTAAACACTTATTTTAACTTGTTTCGCTATCAACAATGTAACAATTCTTGAAAGTCTTACACGTTGTAACTTCACACTGTAAAACAGAAGTACGTGATTTCGTGGAACGTGTTTCTAAACAATACGGCAGTGTTTAAAGCAAAAGAGAAAAAATAGCGACGCGTTCTGGTGACTAGGAATACAGTGGGCTATACGTTTCATTCTCTCATGCGGCGTACAAGTATATAAGCCAGGTTTGTCAGGTTATGTAAAGATCGCGTAAGTTTAAAACAATCTAACTACCCTATACTGTTAATTATGCACTAGCTTGGGATGTTCATGGACTGAGCACTAGCGCCGGTTCGGCAAGAAACTCAATGAGGTCTAATTTTGTATATATAAAACAAAATTACAATATTGTTATTTTGTTATTGTCTTTGTTTCCTTTGTCTTTTTACGTGGTGTACGATTAAGAATATTTGTTGTTGTTATTTACTATGTAACACAGTAGGTATGCACTATTTGGAGCCATGATTTGCCAATGCAAGTCGGGATCATTTCCTCACAGTTGTCATCATTTCTACATATGAGCTCTTTGATACTTTTAAGTAATGGGATTTTAAAAAGGACAATAGTACACTAAAAGATATCTCAAAATTTAATACCGAATCCACTATAGCTTAAATCGGCACATTATTATTTCTTATTATTAGTTATATCTATGAATGAACTCATTCAATAGAATTGAATCAATTGGCTGCGTTGAACATTGCGATGCTTTAAGAATGCGTTCAGCCTAGTTGCGCAAGTTTAATTGGAGTGATCAACTCCATTAATCAGTGCGATTAATGAGTTTTTGCCAAGTGTCAGTATTTCCCAGGAGTTAGATAATTTAATAATAGGATTATAAGTTGGTATTTTAGAATGATAGTTATCAAAAGATAATAAGACTTGGAAATGTCACGAAATTATTGTAGGTACGTGATGTGATGTACGTACTTATATTGTTTAATATTTTCGCGATTTTCACACATTTTCGATAGTCAGTAGGAAACTACGGCCGTAGGAATACGGTCGTGAGGTTGTGATAAATAAACTGTGTTATTATCGCATTAATGTCCTAGTAGACGTTATAATTTTGCAGAATACTTGCTATGGTACCAACCACACTATGATTTTTTTTCTATTACCTATCTAAATGAAACGGCTTATGTACAATCAGTAGTAGACGTAGCTGAAAACTGGAAGAGCCCAAATAACTACACAAGCTTTTACTGTTTTAATATTGACCTTTCAACTATGTTGAGATTTATACTGCTGGCTGTACATCTTCCCCGCTAAAAAGGCCGGTTAACTACCATTCTATACAATTTATAATGTAATTTTATATTGATTTAATAAATAAACTAAACTCAACTGTGTTGCTAGCTGCTACAGTATGTTGGATGAGGCACATATTTGTATGAAAAACTTTACAATTAGGTATGTCAAATTGTAGCGCTTGTAAGTTTTGTAGTATAAAAGGCCTGATGAACGACGGGCCTTACAAACGTGTATCCGTCACAGACTGACATCACACTTCGCGCGTCAGTCCCGCATATCGACTCTGGCGCATGTCCGTAGTACGTAATTGTATACTCGTGTGTTTATAACGTATTACGCTACACGGACCAATGATCTGTTCTGCGTTATCTCCGAGGTTAATATACTGGAGTAAATACGCGATAACTGACATGCTTAACCGTTAATAAGGATTATTCGTTGATTAGATCGTAAAATGTTTTTTAAATCCTAATGCACGTAAAGCTGAAATTCATAAATTAAACTACTATATTTTAATACGTCTTTCAGCTTCTCCATTAGTCAAAGGGTGATTGTAGGAAATTGCGAGTAACCAAAGTCACATTGTTTTTCTTCGTTACTTTTTTTCTAATAATGCATTGCCATTTTATTGTCATGGTATAAATGTAATGCTACCACATAATCAACGCGATAACTATTTAACTCCGATAGCGCATTCGATTATTTCAACTAACGTAAACAATGCAATTGCGAGCAGCACAAAAAAAAATTGGTCATCTGACAAAAATCAAAGAAAAAAAAGAAATTAAATTTAAGAAATCAGTGCTGCGCGAAAGTTATTAGAGAAGAAATGAGATTATGGTAGTTTCAGTGCCTAATATGTGTACACCTATAGTCAGGTTTCGTGGAGCAAGAACACATACATGCTACTAGAAGTCTAGAAGTTCTAGAACTTTTTTTTTATTCTTAATCAAACTTACTAACACCATAAGCGAATACTGCATTATCTCAACAAAGCCTAATCGGTAAGTAACTAGCTAACGCAAAGCGCGTAAACGTACATGAAGCGAAAAGCGTAGATGTTTACAAGTCAAACAGTAACGCGGCCTTGGTAATTAAAATTTAGAGCTCTAATAATTGCTTCCACACAATTTACCGCTAGTCTAGTCGGCCATCGGAGCACGTTCGCCGGCCAAAGGTGTCCTCATGGTAAACAAAACCAGATCCGCTTAATTTGGGGCGCCATTTTGCTGCTCCATTGGTAAAGAATCATTAACTGCTACTACTAACTATTGATTTTAAATTACTAAAAAAAAACTTTTGCCCTTGTGCAAGGTCCGTCCGGATCGCTACCACTATCTTGCTCACTAATCCCGCCGCTAAGCAGCAGTGCTTGCACTGTTGAGTTCCTACGTGGAGAGCAAGACAGCCGGTGTAATTACTGGCACAAGAGGTATTCCATCTTGGCCCTCTGGGTTGGGAACGCATCTGCAATCTTGGTGTAGCGGGTGTCTATAGGCGGTGGTATTCACTTACCATCAGGTGACCCACTTGCTTGTTCGCTTTCCTATTTCATAAAAAAAAATAGAAAAATGCATGATGTACAGACGGACGAACGAACCTTTTTTGGTACGGAGAGACGTATCTATTGTTCATAATAAATTATAGTGGGCATAAGAAGCATAGAACACTTCAGACGATTTGAAAAAAATCTTAACTCTGCAACCAAAACAAGCGTCACAACAAATAGAGTGTCGGTGTCCTAAATCGCGAATTTCGCGGAGACAATTTTGTCATTTACGGAGCCTTGCAATAGACAGCTTTCTACCCGGTGGGGGGCAACAACCGCGGCGGGCGAGACAGGTTCAGGCCCACTATTAGTCAATTTGCCCGACTGCGAGTTGCAATGTCATTAATGCATCGGAACATAACCGCCCTCAGACTAGGTAGAACGTTGACCTCAAAAAGGTCACTGGTTGCTGTTGGATAGTTCCTAAGTGCGCCTCGATCTAACTATAGCGTCTAAGAATGAAATGTATTAAGGGATTTAATTTAAACTTCGGAAGTCATGTTTGGGCCGCAGGAGCAGGACCATATACGATTTAACCTGGGATTTTGTCCACATACAGTTTGGATTATGTTACGTTCCACTCGTCTTTTAATCTTTAACCTTTTTCTATCAGCGGTTTAAACTATACCTTGGCTGTGAGTCAGCCAGCAACGGATCTCTTTTATATGTATAGATTTGGAGTAGACTTGTCCAGACGTATTCCGATTTCCGACATCCCACGTTACGACTTTGCAGGACGTTGCATTATACTCCTTTATTAACTCCTATCTAGCTATTATTAACTCCTTTCTACTGCTTAAGACATAGTTAAGTCGTGTCTTCTAAGCAAGGTCAGTTCAGATGTTTTTTGAATTAATCTCATTATCAAACGCAACAGCGAGACATAAGCACCTACTCTAGCCGGAATCGTAGGTGGTATAAATGGAGCCATAGAACCAGTTGTTACAGAAGAACATGATTAACTTATTCAGCTTGCACAAGGTCAAAGTGTGTCGAAATAAATGATAGCGATGCATCGCAAGCAATGAAAGTAAGATTTCTACATGAAGAAAAGTCACGATGTGATGTTCAAGCTAACGATGAGACCCCACAGCCATTTAGCCTAAAGCCCTAGAAAAATTGCAACTGTCAAGAAACACCTCATCAACATGAATGTTGCATGAACTTTGAGACCGAAATAATTGACGATGACAACGATGTTGCGCATGAAGCAGAATTGCTGCAACACGCCTCCATTTCTCAAAGAAAAGCGACGCTTTCCGGTCAAATAAAAGACGATTTATGATACCAACCGTCTACCAAACCATTTATACTAGGGTTAGTTGTGCAAGGTAATAAATTTGTCAGTTTCCTTTCGTCCAAGTCATTGAGGGTCTTAATAGTCAATAACCGCATGATTTAATTGCCAGTAAGGGACAATTTATCATCGGCGTACAAGGTGTTCCAGATTAAAATGCGATTAATATGCATGTGAAACGCAGTAAATAATAGCTTTAGTTTGCATACGTAACTCTCTATTCAACGTTAGCCAGGGCATTGAAAACTGACTTTGGATATTCTTACACACAATAGAGACAGGTCGGATTGTTCGCGTTTCACCAATCATAAACAGCGCTGTCAGGAGTAGTTTACTCTCATCTAACATTATTAACCGTGGTGTTCCAATTAGCGACGTCCTAATTGGCCTAGTGCCATGGCAAGACTGAATTCGAATTCGATAACTTTACAATTTCTTAAGTTGATTGGAAAGTTTCATGGATTCCCAAGCTTAGTAGCTAAACAGCCATAGAAAGTAATCTTATGTATGAAATATTAGGAACCCGCCCCGGTCACACACGAGTGCAATTTACTAACGGAAACTTCATTAGAATGCATTGTACATGCATAAAAAGTCTCTGTAAAAAGTTATCTAAATTACAGTGAAAATCATATCAAAATCCATTGCGTGGTTTAGGAGTAAGCGGTTAAAGATAGGATGAGGACAGACAGAGGCGGATAGCGAATTTGTTTTATATTATGTAAAGATAAGATCAACCTTATTAACCAATACAAATCGCGAGCAACTGTCGTCTTTTAAATAACAAAAGCGCCACAACTATTGCTAAACTGAATCGTTAAGCAGTTCTAATCCCCAAACGGGTAGTGTCGGTGATATACTACAAACTCGATGTCATTTGCTGATACGAGTTCTGGCAATTGCCAGCACCTTTTACCATAAGCGGCTGGCTGATCTAAGGTTTCGTAATTACGTCCCCATATTTGGAGTATATAATGATACTTTACTAAGGAACATGTAAAGGCAAACACCTAACTGATTTAATCTCAGGTAAACAATTATACAATCGTGACAACGTTATATAAGTTTGGATATCGCTATATTCAACGGCCAAGTTGAATGACCGCTTATTGGAAATACGGAACAGTTTCTTTATTTATAAAATGCCTTCGATAAGAGTTGTATTTAGATGATAGTGTAAGACGATTGATTAATTTTGATGTTACACAGGACTCAGGAGCTGGCCAATTCCTTAATCTATTCTACAATTAAAAGATTCACACTTTTCTCACTTCCTGCCAGATGATCCAAATTTTCCTTTTTATTGTAATTGCGTATATCATTTAAATTTTAATGTGACTGAAGTAAAAAATCGAAACAAAAACCGAAAGAAACTGCTGTTACAAAATTAAATTAAAAGTTTGAGTCCATTCGAGTCGCAATCGTCTTCCGGGTCATTTTTAATTACTTTAATTATGGTCAAACTTTATAAATAAATAGCTATTAAAAATACCCACCGACTGAAAAAAATAGTCAATTGTAATTTTGTTAAAACTGCCTTAGTGCTGACGTGTTAAATACTTAACGTTATTACTTTGTGAACATGTCAGTTACGTACAATCAGCAGCAAAAGCACCAACACCTGAAGAAGTAAAAAAAATCTGTACACGCCTTCGATATAGTCCTATGCAGATCATTTTAGACCTCTTCTGCTCTGTAGATATATCTGCTCCTGATTATACTTCGGCTAATCTTATCCAACTGCGTGCACAAGCCGGTAATAAATCAAGTTCTAATTAAATCGCTTGTTAAGGTATGCTAACGGAATTTGATCAAAGGCATTTGCCAAGAACCTGGAACGTGACGAGTGTCTATTCACATCTTTTTCTAACCAGGGCGTTTCGAAGTGCATCCGAAAAGGACAGTGTCAGTTCTAAAACCGGACCTTTTTGCATCTGACGCATACCAACGCAGTAATTTGCACTTCCATGCGAGGAATAAACATGGGGATAGACATCCTCTAATCGGCAATACTGTTATGTAAACCGCAAAAGTTAGCGGGGCAAATTAGGAATCTAGCCGGCAGGATTTTTAGGAAACAGTGAATACACAGGACAAATATTGTAAATAGTCTCTTTACGGTATAGCCTCATAAGAACACACGAAAATGTCGTCCGTTCCGTGCTTTTACGATTTCGTTGATGATAGTTTTTGTTAAAGATATGCATGGGATAAGATAAGATACTGCACACGCCACGACTAGACAACTACTAAAGCATACATAATTCTAAACCTAAACTTAAGACTGCAGGGTCGTGCGCGTCGGAATTGGAACGGCAACTGGTATTAGATCAAACCCACATACCACCCACTGGAGGGTTAGTGGGCGAAATATAATGAACGCGGTAGACAGTCCACCATTTTACCCTGTTTATTAACCATTGTCTGCTTGTGCAACTGCAGGATGCTTGTAATCAATTAAGAGAAATGCTGGGAATTTATTAAGACCTCAATGGTTATTATTATTGCGCGCAATTTACATATCTTACATAATTATTATGCATGGTCGAGTAAATGTAGAATGTAAATTATCGCTAGATTCTCTTAATATTGGGAGTACTTTTAAATCTTCAGCAATATTTTCTTTTATACTAAACTGAATACCGTGAAGATCGGCTCCAACAACAAAACTCAATGGTATCAACTACGACAAAAGCGCCTAAATGTTTAATTAAACAATGTAGGTAAATGATCTTTCCGCTTTCGTAACTTCAACAATCCTATGTTTATTTATTACCTTATAGACACCTCGAGGCATTTTAAATTAGATAAGACTTCAGGCACTAGAAGCGATAGCATTGATTGGCATAATAAAAAATAATGGTTGTAAGTTGTCGGAAATCCAATCACTGAAAAGAAAGATTATCTTGCTCCTAATCTATTAAAAAGTTCAAATTACACTGTTACATGTCAGTTGTATAACAGAGTTCAATGAGCATTCTAATGATGCTGTTACTGCAGTTGAACGATCAATGGCATTCACGTAATAGGTTATTAATGCAAACATTACACTAACCAATTTGGCACGAACAACAGAAATTAAGTGTAAAGTATTATTCAGTCATATACTTAGTAGGTAATTCGGTAAAATGCATGTTTTATTTACCTCAATGTTTCGATCACGTTTCAACGCGAATTAAAATACTGAGGAAAAAATATTTCGGTCGCCGTTCTATCCTTACCAGCAGACTAATATAATTAATAAAAAACGCCCTGTTTTACTGTTTTCTATAATATATATTCTCTATCATCCTCGTCATATCAGCTGAAAGCTTCCACTGCTAGACATAGTAGGCCTATCCCTTGCATCTGTACAACGGTCGGTTTGGTGCTATGTAGCATCTATCCAGAGAAAGCTAGAATCGCCATTCTTGGCGATTTTGGTGATCGGAGTATGATAGTGTAATACCCAGAAGGACGTTGGTGCCCATCCTCAGTCGCTATTAAAAAAATCAACGGGGAGATACAGCACACAGATAAGTGAAAATGGCTAAATATATTTCGTTTGACAAATACAGAAAGCCAAGAATCAAAGAGCAAAAGGAAACACATTTTATTGTGATGGACAGCCATGTTGGATGTCTAATTATACGGCGCGAAGGGATGTCGCTGGCAGAGAGAGTTTCCTGTCCGGACAATGATGCTCAATATAGTTTGATATAAAGTGAATATTATCTTGCAATCTCTAACAAAAATCTCGAGCGTAACGAAAATAATCGACCATAAAATAGGTATAGGTATGAAATACAATACATGCTCAAGCTAATATAACTGTGGATTAAGTTACAGAGATTAAAATCTAATATTAATTTTAAAAAAATGGTAATCTGTTCATCTTAAACACATCTTAGACACAAGTGTAACAAAAACCTGAATATGTCAAAAGCAAATAACAATGAATTCATCATCAGTAATATCCCGATGAAAGAAAAGATTTTAAGCAAACAAACAAAAACTTAAAACATCATAATGTCAAACAGAAATTTGGGATAAGACATTGTATTGAAGGAAGCTAGGAAGGAAATCCTAGTGCTCTAGTTTTGAGAACAAACGCAAACGTTGACCTACATGATGCGTTCGCGCACGTGCTGTTTGTTTAACGTGTTTACATCAGATTATAGCAGATCGTCCACCCGTTGGATTTTTAATGATATTTTTTGATTAAAGATTGGAAACGAGAATACCCGCTCATCTTAAACCTATCAAAATTTTCATAAGGGTAGCTACTTTGAGATTTGGATGAAACAAAGAAAACAAAAGTTGTTTTTTTCCTCGGCTAGACATGAAATATAAAGGATGACAGATGTCAAGTTTTTTTACCGTTCGCTAGTATTCTAAACTAAATGTATAACAGTAGTAATTACTGTTCCTCGAAATCTCTTAGGCCCGATTATATTAAAGTTCATATGGTCCAGTAATACCCACCAATCAACCAAAACTTGATCCGAAATTTGATCATACGAATTTTTATAAAAGCGCGCCTAAGCAAGCTTATATCGATAGTGGAAATCTCAAATATCGCAGGAGACATATCCTTTAATGCTTTCGACATTCGAGATTTCCACTGTCGATATTATTACTGAACTATTAAAAGAACTGGACCGTGAGAAATGCTGAGCACTAGAACGTAATGTATTCATTACTGTTTACAATGCAGCAGTGTTTTTGTTTAGCCTTCACGTATCCGTGTCTCCTAAGATTGACTGGCGTTGAAAAAACAACACATGCATTTTTCAACAAATTCTTTCGTAGAAATCATCAAGCTAGATGTGTTTCTACAAAGTAAAAGTACGTTATTATAAATCTTACAGTCAAATCACTTTTAGAAATGTCTATTATTTGATGGAATTACAGTGTGTTATTTAGTTAAAAGAGGCATAAACCTGCACTTTCATTCATAAAAGTTTATAAACCTCGTGTAACTAACATGTGTTTTGTTCTTTTCATTCGATATCTGTAATTAATAACGATGATTTTAATTACAAGCTACTTCACAATTACAATTTATTCAGGAAAAAAGAAGGTTTGTTTTACATGATTACGATTTAAACGTGATAGCTGTCGATCACTGTGTTAGAAAAATTGGTTTCTGATCGCCGATTAAAAGCCATCGTGTATAGATAAATCCATACTTAAGACATATAACCAAACGTATGCTAACTCTGGCCGCGTTATAGGGATTTGATATCGATAAATATGCCCATTGGAAATCATCTAGTGTTCTAGTATAAAGAGGCACGATATCGTACCTAGTGGATATTTTCATAAAGACGGCAATCTTTATTACCGACAAGCATGGAAAAGTTATTTGAGTTACAAGGGGACAAAGTAATATTTGGTTCCTCGAGGGCGTTATTTTGAATTCACTTTAGTATTTTGTGCCCCGAGTTAGCACACGTGTGCATATATAGACGCGTAGCGCTGGGTTTTGAGGTTTCAAAAATACTAATGTTAGCTTTTTTTCGTATATAGTTTCTTGACCATTTACTTAACCTAACACATGAGTTTGTGTCAGTTTAGGGTTGTGCATAAGTAGTAATTCAGGTTTTTGTCTTTTCTAACAATATCGGATGAAAAGAAAATTAGAGATGAAAATTTTACTTTCATGATGATGACGAAGTTGTAACCGACGCACATGAGCCTTTTGTGTCATCTCTGTCAATGGAAATACAGTTATTTAGCCACTACCTAAGATGTCGCCTTAGTAGCTCTAAAAGAATATTACAATTGGTCAAATAAGTGTTAGATGTTTTAGGTCAATGATATCTGTTGTACAAAGTATTCTGTGTCGAATTCACCCATGGTATTTCTAGCTACTTATTTTTTTTTTGTAAAATACCCTGTAAAAGTCACAAAAGAAAATTCAAGTTATTTGAGTTTATGTTTTTATTATTATTACGGTGTAACGAAACACTATTCACAATTTGTGTCATTTTTATTCATGAAATCTTATTATTAAGATACAGTTGAAAGACGAAAACTTTTTAGCGCGAAGGACGGAGAAAGCATACACGCGCGGGAAACGGGGTGCGGCGAGGCCGCGTGCCTGCTGTTTGTTTACATTCGATTGCGAGTTGCGACAAGTGCGAAGTGCAATGTGGCCGCGTTGTGAATTAAATATGAAGCTGCGAAATACTAAAATGGAAGTTGAAAGTAATAAATGTGTTGTATGTGGGCTCATACTGGACGTAAATATTGTGATCGTTAAAGAAAAGGAATATTAACGTTCATTGACTCGAGCGTTGCTAGCGATGACGGAAAAGTAGACTGTTTTAAGGACCGTGCCGAAATTTTAACTACTTAAGTTCGCTTTACAAATGAGACTGATTAACGACACTTTATAATAAATAATTAAAAATTAAAGTATTAGGTTACAAATAATAATCTCCTAAGGCTGATACAAATTTGTACCTATATTACTAATCAGGTAGGTATCTTATTCAAATATTAAGTTGTTTTTTATTAATAAATCTATTAAAGCTGGTAAAAAATTGTACATTAGTAGTTAAGAATATAAAAATAATGAAAATGATTGTAATGTCAAATTTATTGGCATAAATAGTGAAGATATTAAAATATGTGATACACGACATATTAAGATTATGTATAATTATGTAAATATTAATAGTTTATGAAAATGCCCTAAAACTTTATAGGTTTTAAAATAATGGTATACTGTGATTTAGTTCTTAAAAGTTTTTTGACATTGTCATAGATAGTATGTGATTGTTTTGTGTAATTTAAAAGTAGTGTTCAAGACTAAAAGTGATTTTAGAAGAAATTATTAGCAATGACGGCCTCTAATTTTTATGATCATTACCGGACAAGTATGAACACAAAGAATAAGTGTATCAATGTCTGACTTGCAAAATTCAGAAAAAAATGGGAATGAAAGTGATCCCATAAAAACTACAATTATGACAATCAACAATTATTACGGCGACGGCGACGGTGGTAAAATTATATTATGTGTAAAAGAATTGAAGTGCTTGTAACACGGACCTAAAAAAAATTTCTTATGTAACAACAAATTATAACTTTTAAGGCTTACGATTATTTTGTGCTTTATATATTATTATAAAAATAAAAATATTGTATTATGATCCACAAATTGTTTTTACCTCTTACCACTGTTAATACCTTGAAAACAACGATTGGCATATTTAAGCCTTGGTTCCCAACGAGTCACAACCTCAACTGTCACACTGTGACTCGTTGGAAATATTTTTGCTAAAAAAATCCCAACCAGTCACACTGTTACTAGATGGGTCATTTTTTATATTTGTTCCCAACGAGTCACACCCGCAAGTGTCACGTTGTGACTCGTTGGGAACAATTCTTGCTGTAAAAATCCCAACCACGCTGTTACTAGATGGGTTAATATTTCATATTTGTTCCCAACGAGTCACAGCCGCAACTGTCACACTGTAACTACAGAAAGGTATCTTAGTATCGAATTTCCAATCAATTATCACTGTTATTCGATCAGACAGTTAATTTTATTTGTTTCTAACAATCATATAAGTTTGGTGATGAAATAAGACTGAAATGACAGTACTCACCTAACATAACCTATTTTCCTAGCAGCAATTCCTTTCTAACCTAACCTACTTTTTGTAGGAGTCGCAGTTCTAACCCAACCTAACCAAATTTTCTGGTAGCAATTTATTTCTGTTGGGATCGCAGTTCTAACCTAACCTAACCTACTTTACTGGTAGCAGTTCGTATCTGTTGGGGACGCGGTTCAAACCTAACCTTACCTACTTTTCTGGTAGCAGTTCGTTTCTGTTGGTGATGCGGTTTAAACCTAACCTAACGTACTTTTCTGGTAACAGTTCGTCGTTGTTTGATTTGTCTTTTCACAGTCTACTATTAGGTAATGATTTATTGTAGCAAAAAGTGTTCCTAACGAGTCACAGTGTGACAGTTGCGGGTATGACTCCTTGGGAACAAATATGAAAAATGTCCCATCTAGTAACAGTGTGACTGGTTGGGATTTTTGCAGCCAGAATTGTTCCCAACGAGTCATAGCGTGATAGTTGCGGGTGTGACTCGTTGGGAACAAATATAAAAAAATGTCTCATCTAGTAACAGTGTGACTGGTTGGGATTTTTTGCAGCAAGAATTGTTGCCAACGAGTCACAGTGTGACAGTTGCGGGTGTGACTCGTTGGGAATAAATACTAAATGTTGTCCCATCTAGTAACACTGTGACTACTTGGGATGTTTTGAAGAAAAGAGTATTATTGTAATCGAAATTATTTATTTCTTAATTTTTTCGATTTTCTTTTTGTATTTTTTTTACACATTCAAATTAAATTTAAAATGCTACAAATAAAAATTAGGGTAATGGCAGGATACCCTAATTTTTCTTTGTGTTGACATTCATTATTACATATAGCATTTTAAATTTAATTTGAAAAGAGTATTCCCAACGAGTCACAATGGGTGTGACTCGTTGGGAATAAATATTAAATACTGTCCCATCTAGTAACAGTGTGACTGGTTGGGATTTTTTTTAGTAAAAATATTCCCAACGAGTCACAGTGTGACAGTTGAGAGTGTGACTCGACGGGAACAAACCAACATATCAAAAAGCGGTATAAGTAAAAAACAACCAAAAAACTGAAGAGCAGAGAATAACATATTAATAAAACGGATTACTCACGTTTTTTTGCGTCGAGAGAGAATCTCGACGCAAAAATACGTGAGTGATCCGTTTTATTAATATGTCCGAGTCTCACGGTAGTTTTATGTTAAAAAAAGCAGAGAATAATCCGTTACATACATCTTCATCCGATTTCCGATTCTATCATGAAATTGTATGAATAAACTTTTATTGCTAGATCGTTAATCGGATAAAGATGTACTTAACAGACTATTGTTTGCTTTTTAGTTGTTTTTGATGTCAGTTTTTTTTATTGTAATCGAAATCAATTTTTTTTATTTTTTTTCGATTTTTCTTTATGTATTTTTTTTACATTCAAATCAAATTTAAAATGCTATATAATGAATGACAACACAAAGAAAAATTAGGGTAATGGCAGGATTCGAACCTGCAACATCAGCATTCTGTGCCTTGCGTATTCCAGTTTTCGCCACATTACCGCTGCCATACCCTGCGAATTTTTCAATGTGTTTCGTCTTTACGGTCATTACATTATTGATTTTTTTTTTCTTTGGGAAAACTACCCTCGATGTCATCTATGAGAAACTTTATCAAGTTATCTAATTCAACTTGGTCATTTATTTATTAATGTGGCGGAAACTGGAATACGCAAGGCACGGAATGCTGATGTTGCAGGTTCGAATCCTGCCATTACCTTAATTTTTCTTTGTGTTGTCATTCATTATTTAGCATTTTAAATTTAATTTCAGTTTTTTTTCTCGCTTTTTAGTGGGTTGGTTTATTTATCTAAGTTACAATTGCATATTTAAAGTAAATTGCTCACCACCTTTTACAAAATATTGCTTTTCCCAATGCTGGGGCGATAATTGTTGAGGAGTTCTCCTGGTACTTCAACATCAGCTCCACTTTACCATATGCCTTGCAACGAGCTTAAACTGCTAAGCAACTATATTTAAAAAACCGTATCGCCACTTGTGAAATACTTATTATTGAGTAGTTCCGGTGACCGTCTGTGGTCTTTATCATCAATTCCACTTCACTAAATGGTGTTTTCTGAGAGCAAAAGCACAAGTTACTATCTAAAATATCCAAATCGCTACAGGTGTGCATACCATTTTAGAAGAGTTCCCTCGATTTCCCCAAGATCCCATCATCAGATCCAAGCTTGGTGGCAGTGAGACCAATTTGGAAGTATACCCTTTCAAATAAAGAAAGAATTTGTCAAATCGGCCTAGCCGTCTTCGAGTAATTCGTGAACATACATAAACTTCCTCCTTTATTTGAAGTCGGTTAAAAAGGGAATGTAATTCAGCACATTACATTATCGCTTCGCGAAGAAATCATGCCAACCCGAACGAAGGCGCCGCGCGTGTTCGTTTGTAAATAGTAAGTATAGTACCCGATCGAGACGGACCGAATGTCGCGCCGCCCGCGCCCCGCTGCCGGTTGCCGCCACCTCTCGCTCGCTCCTACTCGCTTCGACCGCTGACTTTTTTGTTTTTATTTTCATTAATATATCATGCAAGAAAATGACACAAATTCACAGTGTCGATCTTTTATGCATTTATGATATTGGATATGTAAACTCTAATAATTGTAATATTCTTTTTAAGTATTTATAGCTTGGAGAAGCAAAAAAATCTGAAATATTAAAAGTTCGTGTTTTAATTTGGCACAAATTTATTTAATAGAGATATTTAAGTGATCTGAGGTATATGGTACTAGTTTTTGGAATTGTAATTTTTTTTTGTCGAAGTTTTTAATGTACTGACCCCAAGTCAGTTTTCGCTGGACGAAGATGACACAAACTAGGTTTGTACACTAGACAGGCTATTTAAAATACAAAACCATTAAATCTTTGAACTCTAAATCAATTTTGTCAGTTTTGATTTGAATTGTTTATATCCACTACAAATAATTAAATTTCTAAAAATGCACAACCGGGATGTGACACAAAAACGCAAATATATTTTGTTTATATGCAAATGTATCCACAGACAAGATTTTATCAAACTTTAGAATTCTTGAAGGTTTTGCCCTCAAAATAATTCAGCGCTACGGGTCTAATAACAAAGACCCGCGTGATATGTCAATGCGTAACGAGTTCAGTTAAACGTAGAGCGTTAATAATGTTAATATGATGGAGTGAAGGTGTCTACGCACCCTCGTCCGCGGGGAGCGGGGGGAAAACAGCTGAGGCGCAGCGCGCCGCCGCGCCTCTCACTTCGATCGACTCTCGCGCCCGCGACCGCACGCGCAATTGATTTTATTTGTTCTTTTTTCTAATTAAACCAGTATTTACAGTCCGCTAGTTTTTCTTCTAATTATATCGAAGGCCAAACCCTCTCAATGGTCCTTCAAACCTTCAAAAATTAATAAGTAGAATCATTTTGCTGCATCCGCGCGTCGTAAATTCAACGACTACGCAAGAAATAACGGTTCGCAACGGTCACAGCGGCGAGTTGCCAGGCAAAGCGCAACTTCGAGAAGCATCGACGTGACGTCACGAGTTTAGCATTTCAAGATTTTCAAGAAATCAACACTACGAGCATAATAATTTCGTCATCGAGCACCGCCATCTTATCCCGTGACATCAGCGAGTCGACGTGGTCATCGAGGCAAAGAAATCTCATTCTGGTAGAATTTGGCTGGAAACAGTGAGTTCGTTCCGATTTTACCGACCCTTTCCTAACAATAACGTTTCTTATATAGAAAACATTTCACAATTAAATCCGCTTCTAGTCAATTTCTGAGCGTGACAGCATTTAAAAATTTCCTAGTATTAATATTTCATCGAATTATAGTTTTTACAAACGCGCTTTCTCAACAACCTTTCAATAATATCGCATATTGATCCATCACGATCATTCCGCTTGCATTCTGGAGCTATTTGCCACGCGTAGCAGTTTACCGTTACATTCACTTCGCACGGCGCGGCTCGAGTCCAAAGTGCATCCCGGCCCATTTTTTGCTGACGCGCTGCATTCTTCGCCTCGCACGAGCCTTTTCTTTATATTATAAAAACAACTGCATTATTTCTTTTTGTAAACTTCTTTGTAAATATAAAGTAACGCCACTTTATTTCGCTTATTGCAATATATTTAGTCAATACGCACGATGGCAGAAGAACAAATTAAAAAGCTTAAGAAAAGTAAGGCTAGTTTCAAAGCAAAGCTTACGCAGTTTGAGGCTTATTTAAATACAGCAAAATCATATGAAAAATTAAGCGATTTGCACTCCACCGAATTAGAATGCCGCTTAACAAGGATAGAAAGTATAATCAGTGAATTTGACGCATTACAGTCGGAACTGGAGTCCCTCTGCGACCCGCCCGACGACCAGTACGAGGACCGGTTGCAGTTTGAAAATCAGTACTACCGTCTGGTATCCACCGCGCGCACCGTCCTCGCCGCAGCCGCCGACAAAGCCGGTGCAGAAAGCCAGCGTTCAGGTTCCGTTTCGAGCTTCAACGATGCTAAATCAGGTGGGACTTGTGAACACACTAAGAGATTTCATTTACCTAAAATAAATATTCCGCAATTCAATGGTAGCTATCAGCACTGGCTCGAATTTAGAGATACATTTAAATCAATGATTCATGATAATAACGAGCTGGATAATATTAGCAAATTTCATTATCTGCGAGCTTCTCTTCAAGGGAGCGCTGCCATGATTGTTAAAAACATAGACTTCAGTAATACTAATTATGAAACTGCTTGGAGTTTACTATGCGAGAGATATGATAATTCAAGATTGCTAGTAAATAACCATGTTCAGGCTTTATTCAATATTGATACTATTACCAAAGAATCCAGTAGGTCCATTCGCTACCTGTTAGATGCTACGAAAAAGAATATTCGAGCGCTCACTACCTTGAAACAACCTACACAGCACTGGGACACACTACTTATATACATGCTGACAACAAAATTAGATGCAACTACAAACCGGAAGTGGGAAGAGAAACGTACAAACAACTCTGAACCACCCACACTTCTAGATTTGTTTACGTTCTTAAGTAACCGGGCTGATTTGCTAGAAAGCTTGGAGGATAATAAAACTAAGCACCCCAAGACAGAATTTACAAAGTCTAAAAGTTTCATAGTTGTTTCTAACGGCCAACAAGGTCCGTCAAAAATTAATAACAGCTGTTCCATGTGTAAAGGTGATCATACATTATTTTATTGTAGTAATTTTAGAGAATTAACGACAGAAAATCGCATAACAAAGGCGAAACAACTTAAAGTATGTTTGAATTGTTTACGTCCTGGTCATAATCATAGCAAGTGTAAGTCACCAAATTGTCGTTATTGTCGCTATAAACATAATACGTTACTGCATTTAGAAAAACGAGAATCTTCAGGTTCAAATGATTATAACCCTATACCAACAAACGAAAGTGTTGCTCTGCCAACTAATACTTCTCCCACCGCGTATGAAGCCACGGACAACGTCGCTTTATCCACCAGCGCTAGTCAGCATACTACTGCGCCACAAATACTTTTATCCACAGCGCTGGCGAAAGTGTACGACTCCGATGGCGGCGCGCACACAGCCCGGCTCCTGCTCGACAATGGCAGCACCGCCAACTTTATAACTAACGAGCTCTGCGGTAAGCTGGGTCTGTCAAGACGCAGTACACGGTCTACTGTATCAGGTATCTGCAATCAATCATGTAAAACCACCCAATTATGCAATGTTACCTTAAAGTCTCTCTATAGCGATTACAAGGTCAGTCTCAGCTGTCTCATTTTAGACGAAATCACTAAAACTTTGCCGTCAAAATTCATACCAATCGAGAACGTAAAGATGCCCTCTGGTGTGGAGCTGGCTGACCCTACATTCAACGTACCTTCTGCTATAGACATTCTAGTAGGTGCAGAAATATTCTGGAGCGTAATAGGTAACAATTCCATTGACTTAGGCAAAGATCAGCTTAAATTATATGAAACAAAACTAGGATGGTTAGTGTCGGGTTACGTAGCACGTGCCAACTCATCGACCCATCATTGTCACTTCATTAACGAGGATGCAGTCATCACTCGATTCTGGGAGTTGGATAGCATTCCTACTCAACACTTATTAACGACCGAAGAACGAACATGCGAGGAAAGTTTTGTTAAAAATACCTACCGTAACTCAGATGGTCGTTTCGTAGTCACTATGCCACTGAAAAAAGATCCCTGTGAATTAGGTGATTCTTATATCTTAGCCAAAACTAGATTCCTTTCATTAGAACGCAAATTTAAAAGAGACCCTGTTTTTGAGCAAAAATACATGGATTTTATGAAAGAATACGAACGATTAGGTCACATGACTCTAAATGCTACTCCACCGCCAACTTCAGGTAATAAGGATAACGAAATCGTTTCGTACTACTTACCCCACCACGGCGTACTTCGTGAGTCGAGCACGACCACAAAGTTACGCTCAGTTTTTGACGCGTCCGCAGCGACGACCTCAGGTTTATCACTTAATGACTTACAAATAGTCGGGCCGACCATACAGGACGACCTTTTATCCATTCTTATTAGATTTCGTCAGCATAAATTCGTAGTCTCTGGGGACATAGAAAAAATGTACCGAGCTATTGAAATAAACCCCATACAGCGCCCTTTGCAGCAAATAATATTCCGTTTCGATCCCACCGAATCTCTAAAATCATATACATTAAATACAGTTACTTACGGTGTCGCATCCTCAGCCTACCTAGCAACAAAATGTTTGACTAGCCTCGCTGACACTGTAGACGACGATAAAGTAAAAAATTCCATTAAAAGAGACTTCTATGTCGATGATTATTTAGGTGGGGGAGACACAAAAGCAGAGGTCATAAACAAATGCAAATGTATAATTTCTGCTTTGTCATCAGCGCAATTCAACTTGCGAAAATTTCAATCAAACGATTTAGAAATATTGAAAGCTATAACTGATGACAAGGAAGAAATAAATAACATATTACAGTTTCCAGACACCGATCACAACAGCGCCCCCAAAACGTTGGGGCTTCATTGGCTCTGTGATTCGGACACCCTTTCGTTCTCGATCGGTATCAATTTGCACGAAAAGGTAACAAAACGTCACATACTATCTGTAATAAGTCAGATATTTGACCCACTCGGCCTCGTGGGTCCTGTAATAGTTGAAGCAAAGGTGATTATGCAAAAATTGTGGAAACTAAAATCAAATTGGGACGAGGAGGTACCAAATGATATCAAATTACTATGGACCTCATTCTCATCCAAACTTTTACATTTAAACAATCTCAAAATACCACGATGGATACTTCAATATAATTATAAAAGGGTTGAAATTCACACATTTTCTGACTCAAGCGAGCTTTGCTATGGGGCTTGCGTTTACGCCCGCTCAGTAAACAGTGACGGTTCGATTCACGTCCAATTAATCAGTTCAAAAAATAAAATAGCGCCATTGAAGCCCACAACAATACCACGTCTCGAGTTATGTGGTGCCCTCGTAGGCGCGAGATTGTGTGAAAAAATATTAAAATCAATAACATTGCATGTTGATTGCAGATACTATTGGTGCGATTCAACAATCGTGTTGGGCTGGCTGTCAACGCCAGCGCATCGATTAAAGCCTTTCGTTCGTAACCGCGTCAACGAAATCGCTGAGAACACGGCCGGCAGCTCATGGAACTACGTGCCGTCGGCGGACAATCCTGCGGATCTTGTTTCTCGCGGGGTGAAGGCTGATCATATCAGCTACTCCTGGCTGTGGTGGTCGGGGCCACGATTTTTGTTGCAGGACGAATCTGCTTGGCCAAAGATGCCCAACACTAACGAGAAGCAAGATCCGTCAGAAATAATTTGCCACTTAGCGCAGAGCTCTAACGTTAATTTAATCTCATCACTTATACACAAACATTCAAACTTCACTCGTTTGATACATGTAGTCGCATACATTCTAAGGTTCGTCTTTAATTGCAAAAATAAACAGAATACGAACAAAGGTAATTTAGCTTTAAATGAAATTCAAAATTCACTTAACGTTATTCTAAAAAATAGTCAAATAGAAATGTTTCCTGTAGAATACAACATTCTTCTATCTAAAAAACCGTTACCGGCAAAAAATAGATTGCTATCTTTAACGCCATTCTTAGATCGCAATAATATTATGAGAATCGGGGGAAGGCTTGATAACTCTCCGTACACGTATGATGAGAAGCACCCCATGTTACTTTGTAGCAAACACCACTTGACTAAAATTATTTTTCGTTCACAACACATAAAACTAATGCACGCCGGGCCTCAATTATTATTAGCCGATATTCGTCACAGATACTGGCCGCTAGGTGGCAGAAACCTCGCAAAACTTACTGTAAGAAAATGTATGACATGTTTTAGACATAACGTAAAAACAGCTCAACCTATCATGGGGCAACTGCCTACTTCTAGAACCACATTAGAATTTCCGTTTCTTCATTGTTCTGTAGACTATGCCGGGCCAGTGTTAATAGCTAATAAGAAAGGTCGCGGTTGTAAATTAATCAAGTCCTACCTGTGCATATTTGTGTGTTCCGCAGTAAAGGCCGTACACCTGGAGCTCGTCACGGACCTGACGAAGGAAGCGTATATTGCAGCGCTACACCGTTTCGTTTCACGTCGTGGCAAGCCACAGACGATCACGTCTGATAACGGCACCTGCTTTGTCGGCGCTCGTAACGAAATTAATTCTCTGATTGTAAATTCTAGCGTTGTTTCCGATTTAGCCGATGAAGGCATCAAATTCTTATTTACACCCGCATATTCCCCCCACTTCAACGGGTTAGCCGAATCGGCCGTCCGTTCCACGAAGTACCATTTAAAAAGAATATTAAAATTAACTAATCTGACATATGAGGAAATGTCTACCTGTCTCGCTCAGATTGAGGCTATTTTAAACTCTCGCCCTCTTACGCCTCTGTCCACTGAATCCCAAGACCTTACCGTATTAACCCCTGCTCACTTCCTTATCGGACGAACTCTTACCTCCGTGCCATGTTCACAGATCGCCGATGACGTCAACATTAACCTGCTTCAGAGACACAAGCGAATAGATGCCATTAAGCAGCACTTCTGGAGCAGATTCACTAATGACTATGTTTGTACGCTCCAACAGAAAATGAAATGGCACAGAAGCATGAATGACCTGAGAATAAACACTCTTGTTTTAGTCAAAGACAAGGTCACTCCGCCGCTGCTCTGGTGTCTCGGGCGAGTGACCCACATCTACCCAGGCGCCGACGGGGTCAGCCGCGTGGCTGAAATCAAGACCAGGAGAGGGACGCTGAGAAGAGGATGGAACAATCTCTGCCCCTTGCCCTTGGACCTGGACCTTTGAAGTCTTCCCTTCAACCCGGGGACCATGTCTACGCACCCTCGTCCGCGGGGAGCGGGGGGAAAACAGCTGAGGCGCAGCGCGCCGCCGCGCCTCTCACTTCGATCGACTCTCGCGCCCGCGACCGCACGCGCAATTGATTTTATTTGTTCTTTTTTCTAATTAAACCAGTATTTACAGTCCGCTAGTTTTTCTTCTAATTATATCGAAGGCCAAACCCTCTCAGAAGGTATCCCCTGATGAGTCACAATTGTCTGGGCAATAGAAAAATGGTATGTCAAATGTTTATTACGGCTCAATTGACAACTTGTCCTGTTGCTGGAGGCAGTACGGTCGACGACAAAGAGATGTTTACCAGTATTACCTTATTCCATTGCAATAAGGTGAAAAAGTGTAAACATTTGTTTGACGTTGACTGTACAAGACGTCTCACGAGACGAGGGCGACATTGTCACGTTATTTTTGACACAGCCGCTGTTATAACGCGATAAACGCAACTCAAAATTCAACGCAATGAAACAGTAAAACACAACAGGTCAGAAAAAGGAATTTTTGTTTTTACTGTGAGTGTTAGTAACAAATTTAATCTGCTGTAATGACAATTAACAAATTGGAATAAATTATTTTCTAGTCCGTGACGCCGAACTAGGCGCGGAGTGGCAGGGTAATTCGTTTCATTATATGCCTCCGCAAAGTAAAGCCTGAATTTATTAATTATTTAACGAAATAAAAAAATCCTGCAATTTTACGATTTCAATAAAATTATCTTAGGACAACAAATATTATGGAATGTGATATGGTTCTATTAATTTTAGTTAATTTACAATATTAACAAATCATTAATTAAAAAGAATTCGTAAAACAAGAATAGCGATAAAGCAAACAAGCCGCATTATCTACATTCCAACATTAAACGCCGGATCAATTATAATGTGTTTAGTTAAAACAACAGCCATTAGCTGAAATTGCAAATAATTAAATAAAACTATTTGTTTTTATTAAGTGCTTACTTAGGTACTTCATTTTAAAAACAAGCTCTTTATTCAAGGTATCTACCTAATTAATTCTGGAAAAGTCGATTTGAACGTTTACAGAATGCGACTCTACAAGATTTACATTTTCATCTCGGTTTATTTTATTTGACCTTTATATTAGAGTAATAAAAGCAGATATCAAGATGACATAGTCGAATACCTTACTTTGCAAATTATTAGTTTACCATTTACAGTAATTGGATTTTCAATTTTACGTCTAACTGCATTAAATAATAATTTATTAAGTTTTGCTGCAAATAGGTTTCTTTTTTTACAAAATAATAGTATTGACGGCAGCGCCGTCGGTCCGACAGACTGACAGCGCGGGCGATTGTCGATTTATTGTACTTTTTGTTCGACTTATTTATAGGTCAGTGGTAGTCTACCACCATTCAGCGATTATTGCGTTTTTATCGCATTCTTTTGGCACTAGCATTTTCATAAAATACGCTACAGTATACTTCAGCTCCGCATATATAATAACATTTTATGATTCAGTTTGCTACAATTTTATGGTTTTCCAGCCAAACTATTTACTTGGAAAGGTCAATGCGTTAATAGAGGACTGGGACGTGGCGATAACAATGTACTATTTCTTTTCTATTCGGATGAACTATAATACAGGCTGACAAAGCATTTTTATGGCTTCTCAAACGCCTTTGTAAACAAAACAAAGTTAGATAACAAAGTGAGTGATCGTTTTAAAAACTTTACTTACTTCGAAATCTGCATACGGATTTTTCATATTCAACCAGTGGAGTGGCAAAAGGGTTTTGCGGGGTTACTTCAAAGTAATACTTTGTAGTCTAGTTAAAAATACCGATATAAAAATAGGAAATATGATTTGTCTGTCTGTTGTCTTTTTTTAACAAGCAAGTGGATTATGTGATGATAACTGATCACCACCGCCCATAGACACCCCTAACACTAAGGAGAATGCAAATGCGTTGCTAACCCAGAAGGCTAAAATGGAACATCTCTTGTGCCAGTAATTGCACCGGCTTTCTTGCTCTTGCCGGAACACAACAGTGCAAGCACTGCTGCTTAGCGGCAGGATTAGCGAGCAAGATGGTGGGAGCGATCCCGACGTACTTTGCACAAGGTCGTGTGACCCGCATAGTTTTATCTGAGTGCTTGTTGTCGAGTAATTGTTTGCTCAAAAGAAAATATCGTAAAGTAGATAACAGCCTGGTAGTGGGAGAGTTAATATTTCCTTAAGAGAAGTGTGAACCCAGCCCGAAAAAGCGCTCCCCATACAAACGGCGATAACGTTTTCCACTCTTTAAACCTTAACCTATGACAATGATTTTTTGGTATGTTGTTATTATGCCTTAGAACTAGGTTTGTATGTTTTGATTTTTAAAATATTCTTCATAAATTTGCAAAATTTGCATTTTAAGAGTTTCATAAAAACAAAAAAGCGTCAATATTTTTGAAACTATCTATCTATATAAATAAAAATGAATTGTTGTTCGTTAGTCTGATTAAAACTCGAGAACGGCTGGGCCGATTGAGCTGATTTTGGTTTTAAAATGTTTGTCGTTGTCCAGGGTAGGTCTAAACGGTGAGCAAATATGCCTCCAATAATTAGGCGGTACGAAGTTCGCCGGGTCAGCTAGTCTATATAAATAAAAATGAATTGTTGTTCGTTAGTCTGATTAAAACTCGAGAACGGCTGGGCCGATTGAGCTGATTTTGGTTTTAAAATGTTTGTCGTTGTCCAGGGTAGGTCTAAACGGTGAGCAAATATGCCTCCAATAATTAGGCGGTACGAAGTTCGCCGGGTCAGCTAGTTAAGAATATTTAAAAGATCCAAACACACAAACCTAGTTCTAGGGCACACTGATAACATACAAAAAAATCATGGCCATAGGTTAAGGTTTAGAGGGTGGAAAACTTTATAGCCGTTTGTATAGAAGGCGCTGGGTTCACACTCCTCTTAACTATCCTTATTTAATCTATAATGTGAAGAATCATTCGTGGCAAAAAACCTGTGAGGCTGGGCTCACTACAGTATCTAACACCTCTTTATTTAGGGAAGCGGGTTGAAAAACTAAAATCGCTAATTGATCAGCCTCCGATAGAGCAGCAAGAAAATGTAATCACGAAATAATTAATACAAATTTATTTATAACGTAATCGGGACTTTAGCGCGATAAAAATATATTGTTGATTTACCTCGACGTTTCGGCCATGTTTCAATGGCCGTGGTCACGAGTAGAATTTGTTCGCTATTTCGTGTCATTTCTTAAAATGACTTGTCAAACGTGATACGATAACAATGAATCTGTGAAATCTTCAGCTAATAAAGAGAAGATCCATTGAGCCTTCATGAAAGTCCTTTACAATGCATATCATATTATTATGTTTATCTTATTTATTCAATTTCATTCCGCGTCAACGTCAATATCACTATCGCGGTATTGCATTGAATTGAAGAGAAAGTATTTAAATAAGTATTAAAAATATTACTATGTAGATGTACAGTCAGTCTCAGAAGTAGCTTTACACTTAAGAACCTTGTCGTCGTAACGTATGACATGACAGTTTCTCGAATTTGTCACGTTACTGACAGCGACAACGTACTAAAATGTTCAGCTACTTCTGAGGCCGACCGTACGTATAAATCGTGTCCCCAGCCTATGTTCAAATAATGAAAACCCGCGTAATACTACTTTTCAGGTATGCTATGCTATAATTAATAGATTCAGGCGTTAATTTGCGGAGGTCCATTTCAACAAACTGGAACAAATTACCTTGCTACTCCGCGAAAGCTTGCGCGCTTGCTCCTTGGTTTCGCGGAGTAGCAAGGTAAGTTGTTCCAGTTTGATACTATGCTATGACACAGTTATTTTGTTAATTAAAGGCAATTTTTTTTTCTAACAAATCTATGCTGTCTAGTATACATTTTCGTCAATAGGCTAGGGACATGTTTTATGAGTTACACTTTCACTTAGTTAGGGAACAAGTGGAAAGCCCCTGCTAAAGTTGCTATTTACTAGACAATATGTTAGATTTTCCTTTGGCCAAAGGTGCTTCAAAGAGAAATGTTCTCTCCATCACTTCCAACGCAGTCGGTGTTGACTGTGTTAGCCGTAATATGATCCTCCCTCTACTTGATTTGCTTCTCCCCTCTATTGCCACTATCCTGAATAATTCCATCTCTACTAATACATTTCCGGCATTGTGGAAAGATGCTGATGTTATTCCTTTACCTAAAAAATCCAATCCCTCTTCCTTTACCGATTATCGTCCTATCTCCATTCTGCCTTTCCTGTCTAAGGTCCTAGAGCGTCTTGTTCACCAACAACTATCATCCTTCTTATCTAGAAACTCTCTCTTCAATCCTTTCCAGTCTGGTTTCCGTCCTGGTCATAGTACGGCTACTGCACTTGTCAAGGTCACAGATGATATCCGGCAAGGCATGGACAGTAAGAAACTTACAGTCTTGTCGCAGTTAGATTTCAGTAATGCCTTTAACACTGTTGATTTTGACATTATGCTCGGAATATTGCGTTCTCTTAATGTATCTCCTGCGGTGATTGATTGGTTTCATAGTTACTTGGTTGGTCGTCGGCAGCGTATTAAGGTGGAAACTTCTCACTCTTCCTGGGGCAGCACGCAAGCTGGGGTACCTCAGGGCGGTGTGCTGTCTCCTTTACTTTTCTCCATATTTATTGATTCCATTACTCATAATATTCTTTCTTCTTATCACCTTTATGCCGATGATCTCCAAATTTATTCTCAAGGCGGCCTCAGTGATCTACCTTCTGTTATTGAGTCTACAAATAGTGATCTTATGCGAATTTTGACCTGGAGTGGGCGTTATGGGCTGAAGGTTAACCCGGCTAAAACCCAAGTCATTATTAAAGGCAGCTCAAAATTAATTTCCAGAGTAGATTTTAGTGATATTCCGCCTGTCTTTTTTGATGGCATCCTGATTCCTTACTCATCTCAGGTGAGAAATTTGGGTA
This sequence comes from Ditula angustiorana, assembly GCA_963691745.1. Classification (NCBI taxonomy): domain Eukaryota; kingdom Metazoa; phylum Arthropoda; class Insecta; order Lepidoptera; family Tortricidae; genus Ditula; species Ditula angustiorana. Next base: position 2,266,098 of record OY829473.1, read on the forward strand.
TTATCATGGACCGCACACTTTCGTGGGCCCCTCAGGTGAATGAGGTGAGCAGGAAGATGTTTGCTGCAGCGGGTTCTCTTAGGAGATTACGTAACTTTCTGCCACTTGCTACAAAAATTTCGCTAGCCCAATCCTTGTTGCTTCCTATCCTAGACTATGCTGACGTATCTTACATAGATATCACGGAGGAGCAACTCAACAAATTAGAGCGCATTCAAAATGTTTGCATCCGTTTTATTTTTGGTTTGCGGAAGTATGACCATGTGTCCCAATTTCGTGCTCAACTCAAGTGGCTTCCTATCCGCCTTCGTCGTAACTATCACTTGCTTTCTCTCTTATACGGCATACTCTTCCTCCCTGCAACCCCTCACTATCTTAAGGAGCGTTTTTCCTATTTTTCCTCTATCAGGTGTGCTCAAAATTATCTGCTTTCGGTACCTCGTTCCTCGTCAAAATTTTACAATAAGTCCTTCACTTTTAGAGCTATCTGCCTGTGGAACTCATTACCCCTGGATCTAAGGCGAGCGAAATCTCTTCCCATTTTCAAAAGACTTCTTCTTGAACACTACCTGTCACTTCCGTAATGTTTCTCTTTCAATTACTTCGTCTTCTTTTTGTTGTCGGTAACCTTCATCTTTTGGCTGCTTTTTGGCGATGCAGTTGTGCGCTGTACATTTACGTATTCCATGTAAATTTATATTTTTATGTATATATTTATATTTATATGTATGTTTATTATTTATTTATTATTATCTATGTAAACTCTTATGTATGCTTATTGTGAGTGTGTTTGATTCTTTTTTATTTTGCACTGCCCGTTGTACTCTGACTATATCTCACCGTATCTCTTTCCAAAGGTTGTCTGGAAGAGATCGCTGCTTAGCGATAAGACCGCCTGTTGAATCCCATGTAAAATTTCCCTGTGTGTGTTCTTTTATTTTGTTTACTTGTGTGAATCAATAAAGAGTATTTGTTGTTGTTGTTGTTGCTTCCGTTTCGTCCTCAAGTATAGTACATGGGGTTTAATCAATAATCCTCGAACAACCGATATAGGATTTACCTTAAGGCATATTTTACTATTTCTATATTCATATTTGAGCTGTGCAATAACGGTTTTTTATTTTAGGGGTTTTGATCAAAACTGAACATGTCAGCCCAATTAAAAGCAAGAAACCTTAAATAAATAAGGAAAAAAGAGATTTTGAAGATATCTAGCATATTAAGAAAAGACTATAGTATCTATTGAACTTTTTACTAGACCGATACGAACTAGAAGTTTTCCTAAAAAAATGAGACCCGTGCTTCTTACTAATGCTACAACAATTTAGTAGCAATATATTATTTACTTAATATATTTAATATAATATTTATTTATTGCAGCGTGTTAATTTTAAAAATATAAACTCGAAATATGTTTCTTTAGACTGGTTACGGGGTAAAGTTTGGCTGTTTGTAATATTCAAAAGCCGCAATTTTACTAGCATAAAGACCTAAGCTCTTATTTTTTTAATGGATCAAATACCCATCAGGAGTTAACAGGAAAGCCATTAATAACCGAACACCCTGTAGGTACAGAGTGTTATTTATCTGTCTAATCATGGTTTAATCAAAGATTAAGTAACTAACGATAAACCATGTACGTTTTCGATGCTTCATCAATTAACTAAAATGGCGATTAGATATTTTAAGTCAAGAAGTTTCGTCTTTGAGCCCAATCGAAAATATTACGCAAGGTTTTTGGCCTATGATAGCATAACAATGAATCAAAGTTTGAAGATGTAGTCAAAGTTTCTAAACTCATGAAATACAGACAGCCGTTACGTTCCAATCGACCCGTTGCTCATACGGGACATAACATCATGCCTGAATTACTGAGGCCACGCTGAATTCCCTGCAAATGCAGTCACAGTTCACGCACCGATTAGAAACACGCTCCCAAACGAGCACCACAAAAACAAACCGTGAAAAATGTAGCTTCCAATTTTAAAAATATTTTCTATTGCCGTTCGAAATTTGAAAATTCACGGACGCGACCGGCGCGGCCTTCAGTCAAATTCCGCAACACGTCTTTCGCGTCCGCGGTCACGCGCCATACTGAATTACTAATGCAAGTACTGCTGGCAGTCGAGAGCGAAATTGTATTCCGAACGCTTACTTAACACCAACTCAGAACCTTGTGTACAGGTGAAATGGAGTTCAGATTGCAATGGCGGTTCTTATTTTTCTTCTCTAGGTGCAAACAGGTTGGGCACGAGAAATCCGTAGTGTAGGAAGTTGACACATTGGTTCTTTATTGATGATTTTACCGTTTCTTCTGTTTCTGGCAGCCTTGGACGTTCAAGTAGCCTTGTCAGGTTAATTATAGAGAACGGTCAAACTACATAATGTAGTTTATAATTAGGTTAGCCCTTGCTTTGCTGTTATTGAGAGTATTGAAGCTTTTTACTTTTTTTTTAACTATAAAATCATGCAGACGTCCATCGAGCAAGTGAGAAAGTAATGTATAATGAAAGTTACAGAAGAAAACGAAAACAATCACAGTGACATATTGTAACCTGCCCCCAGGGCCCAATTTCATAAACGCGACAGGCGACAGTGACAATTCGCCGTACATTACTGTGTCGACAACTAACGCTACAGACTTAGAGACTTAACGTCATAGTGGGCAAGCAATGTATACCAAATTGTCACTGTCACATGTCGCGTTTATATAATTGGGCCCTGTACCACAAAAAATGACAGGTGCTACACTTCGACATAATTGTGGAAGTTTTCATACAAAAATGTGACAAATATGTTAAATTTCAGCATATTTAGGTTTTGGGGACAGGCCTGTGATCAGATTGACAGGTCACCGCCAGTAAGGCCGCTTTAGTTTGAACTTTCGTTATTTGGAACGTTGTACTAACCACACTTTGACAAATCAAAATTGGTTACACGTCATTGAACTTTTCGTTCATGTACAAAGTTTTTTTTTTATGAAAGTTAAGTTTTTTTGTTTACGTATAAAACGCTCTTTACATTGTGTTTCTAAGTTAACATTAATATAGCTGAATTAATGTTTACGTCGGGAAAGACAATTTGCTCAAATTCGCTATGAAATGTGTCCATATATGTAGATGATTTTCAAGGCCGTAAACTTAAAAGGGGGCAGAAGTTGAGAAGTTTGCGTACTTGACTCGACGACTTTTACGCGTGTCGCTCTAAGTACGAAGTAGGTGAAATAAATCGTCTGTATGTCACTCCTCTAGGAACTTTTTTTTTATAAATAAAAAGGTCGGTCACCTAATGGTAAGCGATCATCACCGCCCAAAGAGACTTGCAACACAAAGTTTGCCGATGTGTTGCCAACTAACACGGTTACGATGGTATACCACTTGTGCCAGTAATTTCAACGTCGGTCTTGCACTCCACACCGGAACATCCAGTGCAAGCTTTGCTGCTTAGCGGTTGGATTAGCAAGCAAGATGGTGGTAGCGATCAGGGCAGACCTTGCACAAGGTCCTAACACCCGCAAAAATGATTTTAGTTTAGTGGATCCTATTATAAGAATCATCCTGCGCTGCAGAGATCATGGATCAATAACTATAACTAAAGCATGGATGTAATGTAACCTCAGTACATTTCAAGCGTACACACGCAAAACTGTCAAAATGGTTAGCTTTGGTGTACGTCAAGGTTGTAAAAACCTTTAAATTGCTAAGGAAAACCTATTTTATACTACCTTAATGTACACCAAAGGTTTATTTTGACCATTCAAGTGTGTACAGGATGTCCATTGAAGAGGAGGTTTAAAGTATGAAGTAATCTAGTTTCGGCACTTTGTATTGCCATTTAAAGTAAAGATCAGCTATTATAATTTCGTTTTAAATTTTAAAACTCTGTCTATCTTATACTATTTCTATGGGTTATATAGGCAATGCAAATCCGACGTGACGGCAGACCGCGGATCAATAACCCTCGTCGATTCCATATGAATATTTTAAAGGCCTGATGTAATATCGATGCAGATATTTACATAATGGGCACGTTGTAACTCATAACTGTATACTTAACGGATTATAAAATTAAATATGCACGCATTTATATGAGCCAAACTACAGCCATAGCCAGCTGCTGGTTACAGGAATGGTCCAGCGCGACCGAGGTAGTACCACACTCTTAAGAATACCGGCGTAATGGTTCGAGTACGAGGCACAAGGGGGGCTAATGGCCTAGTTATACGTTTCACAAGAGTTAGATATATAAATTTAACAAGTTATCTTTCTACCAACCATGTTTAGATATATTTATAACGTTATCTGGACTTTAACGCGATAAAAAGTTTATTGTTAATTTACCTCGACGTTTTGGCCATGTTTCAACGGCGGTGGTCACGAGTAGACTAAAATTTAAAACATGTTTAAATAGTTTAGTCTCGTTTATTTATTCAATCAATATAAAGCAACATTATAAATTGTACAAAATGACAAGTTATATTTTAAATCGTCAAAATGAGGATAAAATACCTAAATAAACAACCTAGATGAACATTTATATTCTATACGAAGCATCATCGGCATCACAGACACAGCTAACTTGTACGAGCACGGCACTGGTTTCGCGGAGTGGCAAGGCAATCTGTTCTAGTTTGTTATTATTTTAAGATTTAGAGTGTCCACATGTAGAGCGATTGCCGCTATTTACAACTCTATTGTCAACAGTCAAAGAGCTAGTGTGGATATTTTGACCTCTTCGAGTGTTCCGCTGGCTGTAGAGCGAGATGACCTGTTTATGCGGTCATACAGCTAACGTCACACACTATTATCCTGTAAACCAATGATATTATAATGCATGGATGTACAGTTTCATACTAAATGACAGCAGAAAAACGGCACGACATAAGAATACAGGTTCACGCCAATGTTACAAATGCAAATTATTAGTTTACCATTTTTAGTCATTGGATTTACAACTTTACGTCTAACTGCATAAAATAATAATTTATTGAGTTTCGTTGCAAATAGGTTTTTTTTTTTCAAAATAATAGTATTGACAGCAGCGCCGTCGGTCCGATAGACTGACAGCGCGAGCGATTATCGATTTAGTCTTCTTTTTAACCTCCTTTGATACGCCATTTTTTAAACAGTGACTAGAACATATTACTTATAAGTCAGTGCTGTAAACCAATCATGGAGGAAAAAATTGCAAGGATGTCCTCAGCAACGATATCTATGTACTTAGTGGATAGAGTATTTGTATGGAAGGGACAGGATCATTCGGCAATAAAAAAAAACAATTATTTTGCCAGTCACGTAAGTACATAAATTTTATACATTTCAGGAAACGTCTGGAAATAAATTTTAATGACGTCGTTAGTGCTACAGATGTTCTTGAGTTGGTTGATCAAACATGATTCGTTAATGAGAGTATTCAAGAAGAAGGTATGCCCCAAAGTGACGTTAACAAATGATCAAACATAGTTGTGCAGGCGTAAATACGATTTGAAAAATATGTACATTGACAAAATATCAAAGTCACGCACACGGCAAATTAAGTCGAGATTATTTCGATCCAATAGTAATGCGCAGTAGGAACTTTGTGAACAGAGTTGACGATACGATATTTATTTATTAGGATCATAAACCAAATGACATAAAAGCGTTAGAATTGATGTAAACCTTCGTTTTATATATTTATTTCGTAAGTTGAAAAAAATATATATTGTGGAAATATAATCAAAGAAACTCACCTACGAAAATTATGAAAAAAGTTTCAAAATATGTTCATTAAAATCCTAACAAAGAGCATGAATAATTGAATATAAATTTTGATAATAATAAATAATTGATTGCAGAAAAAAGAAGATATTTTTAGTTTTTAAAAAAATTATTATAAATTTTATAAAATACAAATACACGTATTGACACAGTCGTTTTTCCAGGCCTTGTATGTCTTGTTGTGTTATAAACCAGAGAAAAATGATCCAGAGAATGAATGTAAAAGGTTAGTCCGGAAAACGATGTACTTCTAGTTTCTATTATTTTTCTTTTAATTTTCGACACCTAATCTAAAAATAACATACATCTACTTTTGTAGTTAAACATTTGTTATGATTACGAGATTTTATCCGCGGCTTTGCCTGCGTGATACTTTTTTCTATGCATTTTACGGGATAAAAAGTATCTTATGTTTTAATCCAGGATATGATCTATCTGTCTGCCAAATTTCATCTAAATCCGTCCAGCTGTTAATGCGTTATTGAGGAACAAGCATCTTAATATTGCAACATCATTACTTTTGCAATTATAATATTAGTAGAATTAACAACAAACAATTTGAGTTGACCATTCCGAGTTTTCTTAATAGAAAGTGACTAGCCGAGACAAGAAAATTATGAAAACAACAATATCATAATAAATATAGCAAGTAATCTCCATAAATCTCTTTTCACTTGACATGAAGCCGTGAAATGTAAATTTCAGCCTAGCCTATACGTTATGACGTGAACGCGATGTTCGTGGGCGTATAACGTTGGAGATAGTATTATAAGAGAATCGAGAGAAAACGAGCTATTTCTGCGTATAGCAACTAAATCTTTTGAAGAGTTTTTAGCTAACGTAAAATGGGTTATCAGAGGAGTTTGCTTAAATCTTAAGGAAACATCCTAGCAACGTGAAATCGAATTTAGTGACAAATCATGCAGATCTGGTAGAGACAATCAATAAATTATAAGCAATAATCTGATCTCATGTAATTAGCAGGAGTATGTGTGACGATAAGAACTTTATTCAATGGTTAAAAGTATTGCATCATTTGCAAATTCTAAATGGGTCGGGTCATCTAGAACTTTCCTAAGTTCCAATTAACAAGACTTTCTTATAAATTGAATGATGTTAAAAAATAATGTTCTTTCGTCATGCATACAGCAAATACTAAATACAACGTTAATGTTGAAAAGGCTTCATTAAGGTAAAACAATGGGTGACGTGAACAAAGTTCACACGACATGACCTCTTATTGTATTAGTGAAACTTGACAACGAATAGAATGAAGTAATTAAAATCGTAGCGATAGTACTGAAAATGGAACACATTTGTGACGAAGAGAAAGGGACACAACTTAACCATATCGGAATTTTATTTATCTACTCTGTATTTACAAAAAAGGACCTCATTAACCCAACCCCAGCATTCCTAGCGAGCTTTGTATGTTTTTAAAGTTACTCTTTTGGTCGGGATCATTCATTTGTGTGACGCTATTTTATTATGAACAATATTAATTTTCGGATACGAGGGAAAAAAGTTTAATCTCCTGCCTGTCAAGAAAAGCAGCATATTTCACCAACCTGACAAATGTCAGATGACAACGACAATTCAGAGTACATTACGTATTTCATATTTAAGCCAGGCAATACAAAAATCTCTTAGAGCTAGCCATGTATGCCAAATTGTCGTTGTCACCTGTCAGTTTGGTGAAATAGAGCAAAGGAAGTTGTAGATTTGAACTCAAAAACGAATAAATTGACAGAATCAAGAAATCCAAACCACTACGAAATCAGAGATGTAGTCACACCCGAGATAAGCAGAAAAGAGCTGTCAAATCCCTTCAAAATCTGTCATATTTTGACACATCTCGAACGTCAGATGGATCTCGATGAGCGCCAGAATTGGGGGCCAGGTCGACCAATCAATAGAAAATAAAGCCAACGTTACTTCACCAGTAAATGGGGATTCAAAAAGTAAAAATCAAATAAGCAAAATGCAAATTAGTGTGACATTTTGAGTTCGTATATTATGTTATGCGTCGTGGTCGTGATGGATTTAAAAATAAAAAGAACACATCATCCGAAGCCAATGCATTCGATTCGCTGATAGCAAGTCTGTCAGTGCGTATCAGTTCTGGTCTAAAATAAGTGTGCTGCATATAACACGTCACTATAGATTTACGTAAAAATTGTGTTTTTTCACACATTCATGTAAAAACGTGAACTATATGAAACTACCGAAGCGTGCAATACCAGGGTAACTACGGAAAAGAGTTATTCAGCAGAATATATAAAAATCTGGCGCCACTGGATAATGCTGAGAATGTTCATTTCGACCAAAACGCCCTTTTTAAATTTTGGGCAAAAATTCAACCAAGGCTGATTGTCATGTTGGCTTGTTAGTGAAAATAGAGTGTAATCGTATAAGACACTCAAATGAAATTCACTCTTATGGTGACATAGCAGGCAGGTATCCTGATTGACTGTCTGTATTTACAATAGAAATAGCTATTCAATACAATATTAACATTTTCGTACCAAAGATAAGTTAAAGACGCACGAAAGATCCCAGAGGGTCTCAGATAGAACCCTTTGTTATTTGAATAAACAGCAGAGATTATGAAAGCGACAAAGGCACACGTTAGGGTGCAAGCAAATATAATACTCTTGGCTTTTTAGAACAGCATTATTACTAAAAACTTGCGTGGTCAGACCCGATAACTCGAACTAATTATATAATTTAAACAGTAATTATATTTTTTATTTCATCGCATTGTTTTTATAACTGTCAATTACTAAGACTAATCGGGCTTGATCCTCGTGTGTTCTATTAATTATAGACATGAATATTGCGTTAAGTAATCATCACATAATCAACCCCAACTAAACAGGAGTTTAAAATATCAGGTTTGTGAACTATAAAAACTGAGCGTATGACTAAGAATATCTGTGTACCTAGCACGAACCTTCTCGGCACGCGTTAATTCGCTACGTAACTACTGAGTTACGTAGCGAATTAAGAGAAGAATTAAGAGAGACGCACTGAGTTATGTAGCGAGTTATGCGTGTCGAAAAGGTTCGTTCTAGGTGCACTGTTCACCAGTTAAAGTCATTATCATTACAACCATAGGATCGGTGCATGCGTCACCAATAAGAGATAACAATGATATCAAGGGCTTCAGATAAGAGATGCGTTCAATACGGCTGAAATCATGTGCCTTATCTCTGTTTGGTGATACGAAATGCAGTGTCATTTTCAAAGGTACGGACAAATAAACCAAACCAATGAATAAAAATGAGACGTTGCTTACAAATGTGCACCTTTTTAATTTTTTTTATTAAAAACCGTCTCTTCCATAAAATCATCAACATAAACGGCCTTAGCAGTTTTCTCCTAGAATTTACTCACGAGTATTTATTTAGTAGTATGCTCGTTTATTTTCGGAGCTTTTCGGCTTAGTTCGCAGAATTGGAGCATTTAAGACCTAAGCGAGCTCCATCGACCAGACGACCTCGATTTCGGGGCTTCACTAGGTTAGGGCACTCAGGGAGCGTTTATCTCAGTCAGTGAGCACGGCTGTCACGTAGTGCAGACTACAGGTTCAGAGATCCTTTTGGATTTAAACAGAAACTTGAATTCATTGGTATTCACTTTTACTACCCCATCGCTACAAGTTATCTGTTACCGGGATTCGAATGAATGCGAGTTATATAAATAAATGAATGTTTATTTGCTGCTCAATATGGTCACATAACAGATTATAAACAAAATCTCAAACAGAGAGGGCATACAGTAAGCTTCTTATACCTAAACGCCGTTTTTGTTCGAAGAGATACATCTGTACTTGTACTATAATTGATTCTGTGAAACCAGCGACCCTCAATCGATGATTCGATGTCGAGCTCTACCTTGGGGTTCCAGATTTCTCACTCACCATACAAGACTTAGTAAGCAGACTACTATTTCACGCTGACATTCTGTGCAAGTACGGTGCTTGCTACTCTTTTTTTGCATGGTGGAAACGCTTGCCCTGCCTGGAGCGACTCGGAGGGTATGTGAATCCACCCCCTCAAGCATGAAAAGGGGGTCTACCCAAAACAAATACCATGGCACCGTGAGATTCGTGAGTGCACCACAACGACGTCTGAGGTGCTTTGATGGCTACCCAGGTCGAGCTGTCCCATTCTTTCTGCAACCTATAGCTAGGTAGCTATAGACCCTGTACCCAGCCAGGTGGATGGGTACAGGGTGGCTCTACCTGCATTAAAAGCCTGTATCAAGTCAAAAGAAGCTAAATTTATGCATTGTTCTAAGCTTAAGTTTAAGATTAACTTTATGGAGTCAGTTAATATTTCTATTGTTAAAAAAAGGGCAGTATTGTTGTCAGAATGGGTTCTCGGTGATCTGATTTTAGGGCTAGATATGAATAGGACGATATTTAATGTAGACGAACGAGAGAGGAAAATGAGAAAGTATGTCAAGATACTCAAGATCGATAGTAACGAAATTATGGAAGTGTGAACTTGCACTTTCGATTACAGCGGGACACTAAAATACAGCAAGTAGGTATACAGTGCTAGTAGCCGCTGTGTGTGTAGCGTAAAAAACGTAATTATCTGTAAAAACAACAACAACAAATATTCTTTTACACCACATAAATATACAAAGCAAGCAAATTAACAAATTAGAAAGGTAGACAATAGGCGGTCTTATCGCTTAAGAGCGATCTCTTCCAGACAACCGGATTAACAATAAACAATAACAGATTCAAGTAGCAAAATCATTACTTAGTTTTCACTTCTTAGGCCTTTACAAAGCAGTTAATACGGAGGCAAGCGTGGGTTAAAGGGGGCAAAGGAGGATTAGAATTGTAGACCGACTCAAATCTTCCCAATAATGGGTCCCGAATGTTAAAGTTCATAAAACTATTGCAATGGTGTAGTTATTCAATATTACTTAACTGAATTCCTTTCTGTTTTCTTCTCTTATCAGTTTTTATTCAAGTTCACTTTTTACGCAGTTGGATTTTTGTTTTAATTAATTATTTTATTTTATCTACCCCAGTCGAGCCGCCACATTTATACTGCAACCAGCAACTGTCTGCAGCGTGGCTTATGCTTATGGTTTACGTAAATGAGGAGACAGTTATTTTTAATTCCTGTTGTTTTCTATTTTATACCTCTATTGTCTGATCGTTTTGCTATTTTATTTTAACACATTTGTTCTGTACCTTTCTTTCACATATTACTTTTTTATTAGCTGTAAAGTCGATATTAAATTTACGAGCCTGACTCTATCGAATGCCTACGGAACCCGTAATATAAAAATTCGTATCAACACTGTCCTTAAACTAACAGGGCAGAGGCGATACCGTATATCACACTGCTCACGCGCATGACGTTGAAAGTCAGCTTGGCATAGCTAAACAATTTGTGCCATTTTTAGTATGATTTATTTCTAGAATTGGAGCAATAATTACAGAGCAGAGCATTCAGAATTAAGTATTGCTTGAAACTTGTTTGCAGGCATGTGCTCTAGGTAATTTTTTTTTTACATTTGCGTGACTGGAGTTGTCAAATTAAGCATTACATTACAAGCACTTTTTGCTTAATTCGGGGTACGGTCGGCCTCAGAAGAAGCTTAACATTTTAGTACTTTGTCACTAACAGTAATATGACAAATTGGAGCAACTCTCATTTCATCACTTCTATTTCCAGCCTCGATTTGTTTTATTTAGACATGAAAAGCAATTTTAGGTTAGAATTTTGTTTAAATGATAAGACAAGTTATGTTTATGTATAAAATGAACGGACTTTAGATAATAGTTACATCTATCTATCTCATTGCATGTCGGATGTTTTGCCGGCGCAACCTGAAGGGCTTTCTAAGATCCCACGAGCCGCAGGATAAGGAAGAAATCAGGCGTCTAATCCGCAACCACCTGGCGTGCAACGCGACGCAAGAAGCCCCGGATGCACGTGCCAGACATCTTGTTATCTTGTTTGTGTCTGCTCGTGACCATGGCCGCTACAATGCGGCCGAAACGTCAAGGTAAATAAATAAATAAACAGTATATTATCGCGTTTAAGTCCCGATTAACGTAATAAGTATCTTGTTATCTTTATCTGATTTATACCACTAACTGACCAGTCACCGTATAGCCTGTCTGGAAGAAACAAATTTTCGTTCGTTGTGACATTTGATTTGATTGAAACGTTGCTATAAATTTTTCTTTTTATTCAACATAGGAAGGGAAACGAGCGAGCGGGTCACCTGATGGTAAATGATCACCACCACCCACAGACATCCGCAACACAAAGGAGATTGAAGATGCGTTGCCTACCAAGAGGGTTAAGATGGAATACCTCTTATGCCTGTTACTGCACCGGCTGTCTTGCTCTCCATGCCGGAACACAACAGCGCAAGCACTGCTGCTTAGCGGCAGGATTAGCGAGCAAGATGGTCTTAGGACTTCATAAACCTTATAAGGCCAAGGCTACACTGGATAGCAAATAGTGATGCGATTAGCTACAAGCAACTAGACTATCAAGCTTGCTGTGAAATCCAATATTCAGCGACACGACATTACAGAAACGCTTTACAATAACTGGAGTAACGATTTGGTCGGCTACATTGCATAAACCAAAGACAGCGATTTTGCTGGTAAACCGTTAGCATCGTGTTTCACCTTATTTCTAATCGCAATGTATTGCGCCCGCTTCGTTCATAATGAGCTTCATAGTAAGGGATAAATCGCGACACTACTTCGAACAGTTCCACGCTACGGCATTTGACGGAAGTTTGTTTAATGCATGTTTCCGAAATTCAATCCACGGATAGATTAATCTAACTGCAGTTAATTTTCGACATATATTCCATTGGAAATCTGTTTAAACCTTACTATTGTGATGCGTTTAAAGAGTTGCTACCGATCTACGAAACTGTCAATAATTTCATAAACATTCGGTGGCAGCTCTTATGAAATGACTTACAGGCCTATACGTCTGAATATTGGGAAGTCCATAAGTCGCGTGTGTCGCAGTTTAGCGTAGCCACGGCCCTAGTGAAAATTCACTTTTATACTTGAGATTACCGCTCTTATTGGAACATCTCCTTACCTGAGACTAATGATTAATCATAATTATATAAATAATTTGTTTTGCGATTTGAATTTACTCATGTTTATATGGTACAAGGTGGGCAAGGATTATGGTCATGTAGGCTAATGTCATATACGATAGATGTAAAAAAACTATTAAAGGAACTCTGTAATTAGGAGAAATATTTCTTGCGCCTGTATTAGTTACAATTGGATAAGTGGAAAGCCTCTAAGAGTTAAATATAAGCCATCCTTCTAACGGCAGTCGAGTAACAATGACGGGTCGACACTAAGATTCAAGTTTTCACATTTTTAATGTTTGTTGTCCTACAAAACAAAAAACAACTACTTTATATCCGTAACGGATGATCCGGCTCGAAGGACCAATGCTTCTTGTTGTGGTTGAGGGCTGGTTCAAAAACTAAATTCGATTTTGCACTTTTAGAAAATGTTTATTTTATGAAGTTATGGACATATTTCCCACAAAAATAATAATTAAATAATTAAAGCAAAGGAGCGTCGCACGCGCCATGCTTTTAGTTCGCAGGTCGGTGTGTGTGAGAGAGAGAGAGAGAGGGGGGGAGGAGAGAGAGGGAGAGAGAGGGAGAGAGAGAGAGAGAGATTCATTTTCCAACCATTACGAGTATTACCTAAATTTAGGTAATACTGTCAGTAGGTACGAGATTTTCGATGCAATACTTTTTGAACTACCTATTTACTCTTGCCAATTTAATAATAATATATTTTATTAAGAATTATACTCGTTGATAAAAGACATTCCACTCTAGCACATTTACTGCTAACTAACTACTAAAAATATCTCAGTGAATGTGACATTTACAGTAAACTAGCATGTCGTGCTAACAACCCATAATTGAAATAATCTAAACGCGATAATACTCATTTCAATCAATAACAACAAGCGTGATTAACTCGAATAAGCTATAAAATATCTAAATAACCCTATTGATTTGCGCAGGCGCATTATTAATATGAAATTTCTTAGTCATACCGGTAATTATGTTTACAAATGCCGGTAAACCGGGACAATGTTTGCGACACGGACAACATTGTTTCAAGTCTATTCTGAACCTAATTTCATAAACACGACAGGCGACAGGTGACAGTGACAATTCGGTATACATTGCAAGCCCACTATGATGTTAAGTCTGTAAGTCTCGGACATATTAATAAAAACGGATCACTCACGTATCACGCGGGGGCTCATGATTAAGGACTACGGACACTGGTCCGAAACATGTCGGGCATTTCTCGACTTAAAAATACGTGAGTGATGCGTTTTTATTAATATGTCCGTAAGTCTGTAGCGTTACTTGTCGACACAGTAATGTACACTGTCGCCTGTCGCCTGTCGCGGTTATGAATTTGTTCCCTGGTGAATACAGTCAGCAATGAAAATCTATAAACAATATGGTTTTATATTACCTTACGTATCTTTACATTAGTATATAAAACAAAATTATTGTCAGCTAGGCTGTCGTCATACCTTCGCCCGCTTACTCCGAAACTAAGCAACGGATTTGGATACGGTTTTCACTGTCATTCGGAGAATTATTTAAGGAAGGTTTGTTTGCACACTACATGTGAATTATACTCGTGAGAAGTCGGGTCGGATCGCTAGTCATAAATAAATAAATATCTCTGGACGGGCGGGTCGCTAGTCAAAAATAAATAAATATCTCTTCACACCAATTGACCTAGTCCCAAACTAAGCAAAGCTTGCACTATGAGTACTAGACAACGGATATACATACTTATCGCACGCTTAGTGTTAAAGTGACCCATTTCTGAATAATACACGTCCCAAAATATCACCTTAATTAAAAGACATAGGGTTTAATTTTGGGAAATATCAAATTCAGAATTGAGTCACTTTAATACTAAGCGTGCGTTATATAGATAAATGCATACTTCCTACTAATATTATAAACGCGAAAGTTTGTAAGCATGGATGGATGTTGGTTACTCTTTCACGTAAAAACTACTGAATGTATTTGGATGAAATTTGGCACACACATAGTTTATAACCTGGATTAACACACATAGGATTTTATCCCGTAAAAATGCATAGTTCCCACGGGATAGCGATAAGTGAGTTATACGCCGCAGTGACGTCATTAGCAGCAAAGCAACTAATTCTCATTAATTTGTCCAGGAAGCATTGCAGATTGCATGTTGGTTGCACGTTTGCTTGATTCAATTAAACAAGTCTACGCGGACGAAGTCGCGGGCAAAAGCTAGTAAATACATATAAATGCACCTATAGTATGGCAAGGTAGTATTAAACCCGCGCAGAAATCTTTGCCATACTTCGTATACCGGTTCCTTAAAATTCCAGTTATCTTTCACTTTATAATCATTTTAATTAAAGTCAATTTCTAAACGCCCTATACTTATACGCCCTAGTTTATACTATGTAAAAAAAGATAAAGAAAAAGATGCAAATTAAGCCGTGGAGTGATTAAATCAAAGTTCAAGCTCTATCATCTTCTATCTAATTAATAGATTCAGGCGTTACTTTGCGGAGGTCCATTTCAACAAACTGGAACAAATTACCTTGCTTCTCCGCGAAACCAGTGCCGTGCCAGTGCGTGCCGCAAGTTAGCTGCGTCTGTGCGACATATATATGTTCATGCAAAAACCCACCCTCGTTTGCTTCCACGCGAAACAACATATATCACACAGACTCAACTACCACCATCACTAAACACTAAACACGATCGACGCGGGTTTCGCCTCTGTACGAGGCATCATCTGGATCTAACAGTACGACCGTTCGCTACTTGAACGCGTACTTGTTCGCGTCGCGTGTTTTTTAGTGTTTAGTGGTGGTGGTGTGTAGTTGAGTCTGTGTGATATATCGCACCCTTAGTATTACAGCGACTCAATTCTGAATATGATATTTCCCAAAATTAAACCCTATGTCTTTTAATTAAGGTGATATTTTGGGACGTGTATTATTCGGAAATGGGTCACTTTAATTCTAAGCGTGCGATATGTTGTTTCGTGTGGAAGCGAAGGCCGGTGGGTTATTGCATGAACATAATGTCGCACAGACGCAGCTAACTTGCACGAGCACGGCACTGGTTTCGCGGAGTAGCAAGGTAATTTGTTCCAGTTTGTTTACATTACATATGAAAGGCTTCGGCAAGTGACTGACAGACAAGGCTATGGAACACATATGTTCCATAGCGGGCTGGGGTAGAAGTGGAATGAAAAAGGATTTTTGGAAATTCTCCCATTAAGGGGGTTAAAGGGGTTGGAACATAGAATGCAGGTCATCTAAGCGGACGAAGTCGAGATCGAAGTCGCGCAGATGCGCGTATACGTAAATACATAAACATAAGGCATCTTATCTTATCTTATTTACAAGGGGCCCTTTCGGATACACTTCGACCCAGTGGGATCTTTTGTGTATTTACCCCTCCTTCGCACTTAGTCCATCGCCTTTTCCACTTCCTCCATAAAGTGGATGATGTGGTTTAGCAGTAGTGCCTTGAATTCTCCTGGTTCGGAGTATCCGTCACCGAGGAGTTTCATTCTTGTTCTGGCGAGGGCCTCACAATCACATATAATGTGTTCCATTGTTTCGGCCTCCTCTCCACACATTCTACAATCACCATAAGACATGATAAGAGCTCTTCAAGGCCGGCAGCGCATTTGCTAGCCTTTTGGTGTTTTAAATGTCCCAATAGGCGGTAATATCCACTTTCCATAAGTGAACCGCATGGCTGTCCGTTGTTCCTATCATATATAAAAAATACTCGCATTAAACATTCTTAAAGAAATCAAATATAAAATCGCTCCATATTTCCTCAATACGGTGGGTGCGTTAACCCGCTTATCTACAAATATTTGAGCAGTAATTAGGGAGGTTCGTTGGCTTCAAAACAGTAACGTTAATGACCTGCGGGTCGATTCTCGGTTCATGCGAGATCGATCTCGCATGAAAACAACTGTCAAAACCCCTTTGAAATCCGTCATCTTGTGAGATGAACCTCGCGTGACCCGAGATTTGCGGTCCTGTATCCTGGTTGATGACATAGTTCTAGACTGCCTTTGTCTAATGGATTCAAGCCAAGAACTGGACACTAGGCTGAAGAATGTAGACAGAAATAACAATGCTCTTTATTAACTTATACGAGTAAATAAAACATACAAACAAGGATTTTTTACAAAGTATTCAACAGGTGGGATTATCACTAAGCAGCGATCTCTCTAATAAATCTGTAACTATGTCCATGTGGCAACATTGTTAGTTATAAACATGTTACCTTGTTTATTACGCGTACCTCAATCTCTTCGCCCAAACAAACACTAAAACAAGTCGTACAGAATACATATGGTGCTGCGAGAAGAAGGAACAGGCGGGCAACTGTCCAAACTTCAGCAATTAGTGAATCTCTAATCCCGAGTGCCGTTTTTTTTTCATAAAATAAGAAACAAATATACAGATCGACTTGAAAACTCCTTAATTTCATCGGCGGTTAAAAACCAGCAAGTCCCGCAACGCGCCTAGGTTGCCTCGGACATCACTTGGATAGCATGACACTCGACCTTTTTTTGTCCTGTCAATATATTGAATACTAGCGATCCGCTCCAGCTCCTCACGGCTACATTTAGGATGAAAAACTTTCTGTTAAAAAATCCCTAAATGACAGTGAAAACCGTATCAAAATCGGTCGCGCAGTTCAAAAGGTGTAAGCGACCGAAGATATGAGGAAAGGAACGGATAACGACTTTAGTTTTTAATGAAGCAAGATAAAGACGATAGTACATAAGTTTATAATATCGGATGACTTGAAACTCTGAAGCCCATTTGGCACGAGGCGTGGGAATGAATGCCGCACAAGTAAACAGACGGGCGCGTAGTTGCGTCACACTACATGTGCTCTGAAATGAAAACAATGTAGTATCACGTTATCTTTTTACGCGCGATAGATAAAGAAAATGATCTCATAGACACTATTGCAGTATTATAAGCTAAAATGAAGTCAGTTATAGGCATAGCCGTCATTGGAGACGCAAAAGACGTGAAAGCGGAAAGTAAATTTCCAAAAAAAGGCATTCTATTTCAAAGATCTTCTAAAAAGTCATTTTCAACTAAACCTACATTTTTGATGTTAGGAGACACAAGGCTCTGACGTGTGATTGATTTATAAGAACTGTGTTAGAAATATCAGACGAAGCAACACACATTTAGCTAAATTTAAATGCAGTTCAAAGTGGCATTAATAGAATTCTCTGTCTCATTCCAGAGACATTCTCAGGACTGAGTCCTTTATAACATTAACCATGGATGATGGAAGACGTAGCTATAGCGAAGTTCAAACTAATAGGCATTTCCATATAACAAAAATAGTGACCATATCCGGCTTCGGACGGGTATTAATAGGAGGTAATGTACATAAAAAGCTTCCGAAAGAAAACCAACTCAAAATGACCATGAAATCCGTATCAAAATAAATTGCGTGGTTTAGAAGGAGTAAGCTCCTGAAGATATAAGGACAGACAATGGCGTGTAGTGACTTTGTTTTGTTTTGTAAAGATAAAGAAGCCCTTGGATACTGTACCATCGAATTGGCAGATGTTTGCATGCGCAAGCGGCTGCGATGAAAGTGTATGAAAGGATTAATTGAAATCATCTTTGTGGCGTCGTTTTTGGCCGAGCGGTCTGGCGACTTGCCTCAGAATGCGACGATAGACAGATGAGATGGAGAAATCTTAGGGGCTCCGATGACAGATCATTAATGTTTACTAAATACATCAAACTTCTCAACGCCACATTAGATGCAGAAATCATCAGTGTCATTCATTAGTCATCACTCAAGTAGTGCAAAGCCTTTTTGGATAAGCGACCAAGTTATTGCCTTACCACAATTAGATTAGGTGTTGAAAAAAGAGTAGAAAAAAAGGGATAAGTTGCTGAGTTTCTAGCGGCGCTTTATCTCAGCAGAATCTTCCATTGTCTGAAGCGTTAGCAGACTCAGACATGTAAAAAAGCCTATGTGGCGTACTTGCAAAATTACTTTTTCATTTTCATTGCTTTAAGTTTTCCCGTCCGCTTTAGTCGACAAAGATTGTTTTTGATTTACATTATCTCTTTGGACGAACACGTGATACTTAACCTTTTATCTAAAGACAGCTATCCAGTCATCTCCCCATTAGAACAGTCATTTGTTTCAATGGGATTCATTATTTCCATTTGACCAAGAACTGACGGCGGTTATATTAGGATTTCATAGTTACATTAGTATCAAATAGTTATTACATTAGCACCTTTAATAACCATCACATACCTCAGTGTTCTGCTAAGTTCTGAAAGCGAATAAAAGATCCCCTAAAACAATTCGGGTTTGTCAAACATGATTCCATTGTTACGTTCATAATTCGCTATCTTTCTGGTTAAACCCCCTTTAATCGCCCGGCGCTTTCTGATAACGATTTGGCAAACAACACAGATTTTACATTCCTCGCGTTGATAATTGTTCACTCGTGGCGTGGCGCAATCGCTTCAATGGTTTCAGGTATGTGATTTTTCATGTCGCCTGTCACGTCATTTGTTATCAAACGTGATACTCGTATCTGCATACGTAACGAGCTAATCATTTATAATTAATGCTTTCTAATGAATGCTTTAAGATAAGCATTGTCAACGCTTTAAGAGCGCTTTATTTTTATAAGCGAGGCTTGCGTATTTAATTTTAAGTTTGTGTCCTCTTCAGCTACTGGTTCTTAGTATATAAAAGGGCGTTAATGCTTACGTAAATAGACATTCGAAAGTTGATGAAGGCTGCTCTATAATGCTATTAGAAATAACCGATAAAGAGGCTGTTGACGCACCTGAGTAGTAAACCTTGCGCAATAGGTATAGCGTGAAAGCTGGCAGTAAGAGGTTCAGCATAACGCACAGCAGCAAACCTAGCCCAGCAATCAAGCTGTATATCAGCTGCATTAGTGCCCCAAAAAGGAATCCTGATTATTAGGTAGCGCTAGTAGATTCAGACATGTAAAAGAGCTTGTATGGCCTACTAGCAACATAAATTTTTCATTTTCATTCATTTTCATTTTCATAGGTGTACGGAATCAAAGGCGCTGTTCAACCAAGCGTCTAAATTAGCCGATGGCTAACTCATTATAAAACCAATGATGACCATTCCTACCTGTTTTTATTGACCCATCTCTTGCCGACAACGCGTATATGCGTTTTCGACACTTTTGCCCAGTGCCGCGTCACAACTTTGCAGTAATTGGAATGAACATGTGTGTTTGTGGCATCTGTAAAAGTCTCGGAGCAAAGCAGGTGGAAACGTGTCAGTGAATTTATTATTTTCTGTCAATTATTAATATTAATTATTAAATCTTTATGTCAGGTAACAAGACCCATACAATAAATACCTTATAGACTAACATACATATAAAACAAAAGCAATACAACTATTTAAACTATTTTGGCGATAAAACGGCAATAAACTGCTATGCAGTTTGGCGGAAGTATATATATATTTTTTTTTAAATACTACGCAAAATCCGTTGCGTAGTTTAGAAGAAGAAGGCGGCCGAACATACACTATAAGGATTTAGGACAGACAGGAATGAATAATGACTTTACTTAATACTATGTTAAGATAAAGAAGAAGATTATAAAAAGATTCAAATAACACAAACGAATACAACACAACGAGAGACAGTCTCACATTATCAGCCCACCCGCTCCACTCGTAATTGATTTAAGCTTGTACTTAGAACGTCAGTCAAACATTACCATCTCTAAGAAGAAACTCTCGTTAAGTTTGCTAGATTGTCGCTCTCAAGTGTCTGTAATCATAATCAGAATCAGCCCACAAGTGCGACCAAGAAATCTGCAGCCAGCTCCGATCAATAGTGCGGCAGTGACCGAGTTGGCGGTTGCTGGCCGCGCGCCAGACCATATTGATCACGTCTGACACACCCCTTAAGTCTGCCGATTTTTGGCAAGGTTCACATCTCATGAGAGCTTGTCAAAACGACTTCATATAGCTTTTGAACGTCAGCATAACAACGTGTATTTTACAAGTGGCTTATTAATAATAAAATTTAAATATTAATTCATCTATTTTGTTGGCTCGTTAAAAAGATCGAGCAAGAAAAATTATGTGCAATATAACAGAAGACGATTTAGGAATGATCACAGTGACTACGATTGTATTGGAATAGGGTGCAAAAGTGACAAACCTTTTTAACGACTATTTCTACATAGATTTAAAATATTTTAAAGGAACAGATAAACACGGTTATTATAAATGAGCGACCCGCTCCGAGTTTGCACGGGTGAAATTTACAAACGAAAACTTAATAAGAATTTTATTAATATAAAACCTTTACTAACAAAAATGCGTTGCGTGGTTTAAAAGGAGAAGCTGCCAAAGGTTTGAGGACAGACAGGAACGGAGCGGAACCAGAGGGATAAGATGGAACACCTCTTGTGTCAGTAATGTCACCGGCTGTCTTGCTCTCCACGCCGGAACACAACAGTGCAAGCACTGCTGCTGGGCGGATTAGCGAGCAAGATGTTGGTAGCACAAGGATAGGACCTACCGTAACTCATAAACTAGCGATTTTTTACACTACTCGAAAGTTTGTCAATTGAAGTTTACAAAACAATTGAAATGCTTGTCAGCATAATTTCAAAGTGTGACTCATAAACCTCATAACAGAATCAATAAGTGATGTGTACGGCACTTTAATTTGTAAAACGAGCATCGTGGGATATGGGACACAGCGGTCACACTCGTATCGACCAGCGAGGCTTTGTGTAAACAAAAACATGACGAAGGCTACACAATTACTTGTTATTGACGACGTACTCCCATCCCAAAACTATTAAACGCCCCAGTAGACATAGGGGAAACAACGGGAAAAAATTATCCCATGTGTTAAATCAGGATATGATATATTTGTCTTCCAAATTTCACCTCTATCCGTTCAGCCGTTAATGTGGCTGAAGAACAAACATTCAAATATCCAAACGTAATAACGATCGCATTTATAGTCTTAGTAAAATGAAACCCTTAGGTAAAACGACAATGGCATTGGTATGCCATCGAAACGCGTTGTTGTATTGTTATGTTACATCAGAATAGCTCTAAAACTTATTTTGTCTCGTGGCGCAAACTTATAAAACATTCACTTAAAATACAAACTTTCATCCCCTATTCCCTATTGTTATTTTACATCCTTGAGGGCAAAACTTTTTCACTATGAATGTCATATATTTATTTAAATCGAATCAACAGCTTAAAAAATTAGTTTCAAGCTTCTAGCTCTAGAAATGATAATATTTCCATACAACTTTTCATCCCCACTTTACAACGTTTGCCTTTGTACATGTTACTTATTTTCTTGTAAATTGTTATTTTTTTATTATTATGTGCAATAAAGAGTTTTACATACATACATACATACAACCCTTTTTTCGCATTAATATGTAGCCTATGTCCTTTCTCAGGCTCTAGACTATGTTCAGTAGTTTTGGCGTGAAAGCGCGACAGACAGACAGTTACTTTCGCCTTTATAATATTAGTAAGGAAGTAAGGATTATATCAGAATGTCATTACCCACTTTTGTATTATCTTCTCAAATGTAGCCACATGTAGCGCTCTACAAGCTTCCTATCGCTTCGCCTGCCAGCTCTTTGACCTCTTAAACAACATGAACCTTTTAAATTTAATTTTTATCTTCTTTACATATCTTTACATAGTATTTTACAAAGTCGCTATCCGTTCTTGTTTGTACTCTTTGTCTCGTCAGCCGCTCACTTTTAAACCAAGCAACAGATTTTAATACGGTTTCCACTGTCATTTAGAGATTTTTTCACAGGTTTTTCATCCTAATTGTACCTGTGCGGAGCCGGGGCGGAATGCTAGTATTCAATATATTGACAGGACAAAAAAAGGCCGAGTCTCATGCTATCCAAGTAATGTCCGAGGTAACCTAGGCGCGTTGCGGGACTTGCCGGTTTTTGACCGCCGAAAAAATTATGGAGTTTTCAAGTCGATCTGTATATTTGTTTGTTTTTTTTATGAAAAAGAAAACGGCACTCGAGATCAGAGATTCACTAATTGCTGATGTTTGCACAGTTGCCCGCCTGTCGTTTCTTCTCGCATCTCTGTATGATGTACTCTTTACGACTTACGACAAATCAACGAATAAAACAAATATAATACATATAAATTATCCTAAATGTCGAATTAACGTTACTGAACGTCACAATGTACATAAATAAATAAATATGTACTATAGTATGTGGAATTGCATCTTAGACGCATAAGAAACAAACATGCACTTAAAACCAGACAAACAGTAATTAAAAAGTGAACGCAACGTAACACAAGTACCTAATAAAATTTAAAGGCAATATGATTTAAAAGATACGGAAATAATATAAAAAAATTACCTACCTACCTACCGACGCTAAATTAATTTGAGCGAATAAGGCGATCGCAGTCTAGAATCTAGATTGCTATAATTTCTTGGTTTTATTAGATGGAAAGTAAAACTAACTGTCATACTGATTTGATGAAGTGAGAGTACACGGGAACAGGGAGGTGATTCTCTAAGCGCATCACCGACGAGTTCGTCGCTGGGGCACAGAATAAATAATAGTACTAACGTACAGAAATTTCTTTTTTTCGACCACCATTAAACGAATTCCAACTTTATGATCAGGCACAAAAAGTTCGTATTACTTCATAAACATTCGCCAGGCGGCATGCGTCAAAAGGAAGGCGCCGCCCGCGCCCGCCTTCCACCCGCAATGCCCTGGCGCACCGCTAGGGTTAGGCTGCTTACCGTAATACTATCACAACGCGTGACACAGAGTGAGCAGGCGCGCGCGCGGCAAGCCGGCAACCTACTGCGACTAACCTATGCCATAGGTAATGCGGCGAGCGCACCTACCGTGCGAAGTGGAACCCCCCTGGCTGGGGCTAAGACCTGTCTTGCTCTAGCGCGCTAGCTCGAGTGAGCGGGAGAGGGCGATGCCCTGACGTCGAGTCTGACGCTGATTCGCTAAAAAAATAAGACTGAATTCACAATAAGCATTTAAGACCGATAAAAACGCCAAAACGCGGCCATTTTGCGGCCATTGACCAATCAGAGGTAGCCATTGCCGCGTTTTGTGTTTTTATCACTCGTATACTCTTGATTGTGAACCCAGTCTAACAGTGCAGGGAGTTCGATTCTCTAAGCGCATAGCCGAGGCAGCGCAGACCTGCGGGGCAATTCTCGCGTCAGTAGAGATGAAGTCACACTCGAGATAAGCCAAAAAGAGCTGTCAAATCCCTCCAAAATCTGTCATATTTTGACACATCTCGAACGTCAGATGAATCTCAATGAGCGCCAGAATTGTTGCAGAAGAGACAGCGACGCCTCGTCGTCGAGCTCGATGTTGAAGCGTTCTGAGAATAACGGAGTAGTTAAGCTTTTGAGAGGCTAAAGTAGCGACACGGTAAATTTATTGCTTATTTAGAGCTGTATTTCAACTATTGTTACGATGTCTATTAAACTACGTTTACTTGTGCAGTGGTTAAGTGCGAGGAAGTTGTTTTGGTATTCAAAAGGGAACTACTAGCTGCTGGGAAAAGCGGTCGTACCAAGGAGATTTTACTTAGTGTAGATTTCTATGTTACAATACAATTTAACACAATACACCGCAATGCTGTACTATTTTTTTCTTATTACACACTACACAGAAAATAGTTTATAAAATACAAACTTTTCATCTATCTATATATATAAAATTCAAAGTCCTGACTGACTGACTGATATATCAGCGCACAGCCCAGACCGCTGGACCTAGAGACTTGTAATTTTGCACATAGATACCTTATATAGTGTAGGCATCCACTAAGAAAGGATTTTTGGAAATTCTACCCCTTAGGGGGTAAATTAGGGGATGAAAGTTTGTATGAAAGTCCGTCAGTTTTGAAGTTAGGATCATGAAATTTTATTGTTAGGCTTACGTAAAAAAAAAAATTTATACGGGTCTCAGTGTTTTTGATAATTCCACCCCTGAAGGGGTGAAAAGGGGGATAAAGTTGTGTATGGAAAGGCCTACATTTTCACAGCAAAAATCACTACATTTATTATTTAGGCTTATAACGCAACGAGTATATCGGGTGTTATTGGAATTACAACCCTTAAGGGGGAAAAGAAGGATGAAATTTTGTATTTGAGTTGTTCATTCACAATTTTTTTGTATTGAAGTAAAAATAACGTACGTGGTAACGTGTTATTACTAAGCCTCTATTGCCACCCGTCTATCCGCCTGTCTGCCTGTCTGCCACGCGCAAACATGTCCTGACTGATTTGCGATCATCGTCCAACCGAAACTGTTCAATCAAGAAAGCTGAAATTTGGAAAATAGGTTTATTTTAAAATAAATAAAAATAAAAATAAAAAATAAAAATCATTTATTTCAGAAAACTAGTTCCATATTTGTTAGTAACAATTATTGACTTATATACTATGTTAGATCCATGAAAATATAAAATTAAAGTTAAAATACAATAAGGCTTAAATATAACAGATGAGAGAGATATCCTCCCTCCCACCCCTCTCCACCGCCTCACCGATCCCCTTTCACCACATGCAGATCCATGAAGCGGCCGAGGACGGCCGAGTCTAGCCTATCCGCGATCATCTGCAAGATACTGTTACCGCTCCCCCGCACACGCCGTATAATGGACGCAGACTTTTTCCGTATTATTGCATGAAAATCGTCCACGGCTGCGTCCGCGAACATTCCTGACGCGCTGCAGTAGCGGGGGAGCCGTAACAGGGCCCTGAATACATTATTATATTGCACTCTTAGTGCACTGTATGCTCGCTGTGTAAAACTGACCCATAAACTACTCGTGTACACACTTTGGCAGTAGGCTTTAAAAAGAGATATTTTTACAGGCACGGTACATCGAGTAAATCTATGCGCCAGCATATTACCTCGCACAGACAGTGATCTCCGCTCACGTTCTATATCCTTATCATCTTTAAGGTCATCAGTCAACACATGACCTAAATATTTAAATTGTGATACTTGCTTTAATGGCACATTGTTTAAAAGAAGTGGTGGAACGTAACATGACAATTTATTTTTACCCTTGAAAATCAAGAACTCACTCTTTTTCACATTATATCTCAGGCCATGTGACTCAGCATATCTTTCGCACATTTTGACTAACTTTTGCAGCCCATAAAATGACGGACTGAGCAGCACCATATCGTCCGCGTAGTTTATGTTATTTACGCTGACATTATCTATACGACAGCCGACATGGATGCTACCCAGCTCGCCAATCAGCTGGTCAATATACAAGTTAAACAATCGTGGTGATGTTAACCCTCCCTGTCTCACACCACAACCAAGAGAATACTCATCAGAAAAAACATTTGCCCACCTCACTTTATTTTTTTGATTATTATACCAATATGAAAAGATATCAACAACCTCAGGTGCTACGCTTGTCTCCCTTAATTTATCCCAGAGTAGATCGTAAGACACTAAGTCAAAAGCCCTGGACAAGTCTAGGAAACACGCATATATAGGCGTTTTTCTCTTGACATAATAATCAACAGTATACTTAACTGCTAAGATTGCACTTTCAGTTGATAGGCCTTCCCGAAAACCAAACTGTGCATCACATAGTTGTATATGTTGGCTAAGGTGGACGTCCAGAATTCTATCTAACACCTTCGCAACAACTGTAGCAAGCGAGATGGGTCGGTAGTTCGCCTTATCAGAAATATCACCTGAAGAGTTTTTTATAAGCGGTGTCACAACTGTTTTCATGAGATCACACGGTAAGTATGAATGGCGCACACAAAAGGTATAAAGCATTGATAGAACCCTACTTAGATGTGGTCCAGCATGTTGGAGATGTTCTAAGCTTAGTCCATCATTTTATAACGTAGGCATCCGCTAAGAAACCATTTTTGGTATTTTTTACCATTAGGGGGAAACGGGGGGTGGGGGTTGAACTTTGTATGAAAGTCTTTGTTGCTTGAAGTTATAAACATGAAAATTTGAATTAGAACTACTGATCATAAATAGCTTATAAGTATTATAACGTATTTCAGGATTTTTGCATTTTTACATTTAAAGGGGGATGGGGAAGCGGGGGTGAAAGTTTGTAAGGACGTATTGTTTTTTTTAATAGGAGCTTGTAATTTTGAAATACAGCTAGGTACTTATCATAAATGAATAATGACGCGTCACAGGGTTTTTGGATTTTCAAATTTGTAGGGGGAAACGGGGACTAAAAGTTTGTATGGATGGAGATATCAGGTTTTTAATAGGAACTTGAAATTTTGAATTTTAGATACTTATCATGAATAAATAATTAAGGGTTTCAGGGTTTTATGACTATCGAATTTTAAAGGTGGGTAACGGGGGTGAAACTTTGTATGGAGGGGAGGTATCGGTTTATTCAAAAATGAGAACTTCAAAATGATTGTTTGTTTTACGGTATTTGGATTTTAACATTGGAAGGGGGCAAAACGGGCGGTGAAAATATGAGAGGGATCGATAAGTTTTTTGATTGTAAAAAAAAGACATTTGTTTTCTGTAGGCCACGCGGGCGAAACTACGGGCAGGAGATAGTTATAAATAAATAATCAGATATTTCAGAGATTTTAGATTTTTAATTTGAAGAGGTAATACGGGGAGGGGGGAGTTTGTATGGAGGTATCGGCGTTTTTTAAAGGTAGAAACTTGAAAATTAAAACTATTGAGCGAGAGTGTAATAAAGATTGGTAATGAAAGAGTTGAACAAGTGAAAGAATTTGTGTACTAGGTAGTATGTTTACTAGGGATGGAAAGCACGATGAAGACATTGAAAGGAGAGTGAAAGCGGGAAATTGGGAGCTCTGCATGCTTTTGTGATCAGCCAGAATGTCGCATTCAGCAACGTGATCAGCCAAACGTGCCTTTTACGACGTTCGGCTGTTCACGATGCTGTGTTAGTTTCCACGCTGATGTATGGAAATGAAAGCTGGATTTGCGAGAAGAAGCATAAGAGTAGAATAAATGCCGCAGAGATGCGTTCTCTGCGTAGTATGAGTGGGATCAAGCTGACTGAGAGAGTGAGAAATGGTGTTATAAGAGAGAGAAGTGAGGTCTGAAAGAAGATGTAGTGACTAGAATAGAGAAACGAATGTAACGTTGGTTTGGGCATGTTGAACGAATGGATGAAAGGCAATTATGTTAGCAAATTTATGAAGGTGATGTGACTGGGCGAGTTGGTCGAGGGCGGCCTCGACGTACTTTTGTTAACCAAATTTGCGATGTCCTGAAGACAGGTCAAACCAGAAGTACACGGAACCGCCGAGCATGCATGAAGAGAGGAATGTGTGTGGAGGGAGCGAGGGAGTATGCCAAGACCAGGGCAAATGACGTTCTGTGGTCTCTGCCTACCCCAAAGGGAAACAGGCGTGAGCTTATAATAACAATAATAAAAATAAACTTGAAAATTAGAATTGCAGCTGCTCATCATAAATAAATAACGATGTTTCGGGGTTTTCAGATTTAGATGTCATTTGTTTTCTATAGGCCACGCGGGCGAAGCCGCGGGCAGAAGCTAGTTGAATATATTTTATTATTGCATTGTTATCGAAGGTGCATACACCTACCAAATTTTGAAACAATCGGACCACAGGAAGTGAGTCAAAATATAAAACTTGTAATAACTTACAAGGTAAAAACAATATTTTGAGGTTCTTGTCTGTTCTTTTAGCTCAATTTTAATAAATTCTCAAATAAATAGAATAGAATAGAATAGAATAGAATAGAATAGAATTATTTATTTCGACCATCTATGGGTCATAAAATTCTGTTAGTAGTAGTTTACATTCAAAACTTAATCTAATGTTAGGTACACATGAGCACAGTTAATAATAATAAATATAAATTTAATTCAAGAAATACACACAGAAATAGAATTTAGAATTTTAACATTTTAACAATTTTTTTTTTCCCCTTATTATTATTATTATTAACCCTAAACATAACTTTATACCAGCTATATTTAATTTGCCTTGTGCGTGTTAGTTAAGTTTTAATAATATTATGTGTCTCAAAGCTTGCAAAAATGTTGAGTATCTTCCAGTCGTCGGACTGTATGTGTTTGTAGCTCCCATGACAGTGCAATAATGAAGTACCATCAACAAAAAAAAATGTTAGAAAATATTATTTTTTGAATTGCAAACTTCCCATGCCACTTAACTTGCAGTGGCCACAATATCAAAGTCACAACAATTAATCGATGGAATAATCGAAGTCATCGCAACAAAAATTACCAAGGATGACGCAGCGAGCAATTTTCATAATAAACACTTTTTTTTTCAATCACAGACACGAGCGGCCAGACGAAAGTGAAAGCTGTATCGAATCGCCCGATTGCCAGCGCTTGCGCAGGCCAAGATCGATGGTGCGGGAGCGACGATTAATCGAGATCGATGTCTAGTGTAAACAAAATGATGCACTTAACTGTTAATAGTGTTGAAAGTGATTTCGTTGCTCTTATACGGCACGCGTATTTTTCTACCAAGTTGGTTAAATCTGAAATAGGCTTAGTTGGGAATGGGAGAAAAAACAGGCCTGTTATTCTACCACTTAATAGTTCATGCCATAAATCAGTAGTTCCCAAACTTATTTTTCTCGTGGACCACTTTCAAAATTTTACTGGTTTCGGTGGACCCCTGCTGCAGTAGCGGCGTTAGGGGGGGGCGCGGTTGGGCGACCGCCCAGGGCGCCGGATATAAAGGGGCACCGCAGGCGCCTTTTTTTCATATGGGTTTGAATTGCAGTTAGGGGCGCCGTGTAAATCTCGCCCAGGGCGCTGGTAGTGCTAAAACCGGCACTGCCCTGCTGCTACATTTCTACCCCCAGCAAGTCTCCCGTGGACCCCTATACTTTGGGAATCACTGCCATAAATGAATACTAAGTACTAGCGGACGCCCGCGACTTCGTTCGCGTGGAAATAGCTGTTAATGGTGGTGGTGTTCAGTTGAGTCTGTGTGATATATGAAGGTGGGTTTTGGATGAATATATGTATGTCGCACAGACGCAGCTAGCTTGCACGAGCACGGCACTGGTTTCGCGGAGTATCAAGGTAA
This sequence comes from Ditula angustiorana, assembly GCA_963691745.1. NCBI lineage: Eukaryota > Metazoa > Arthropoda > Insecta > Lepidoptera > Tortricidae > Ditula > Ditula angustiorana. The sequence goes on from OY829473.1 coordinate 2,296,116, forward strand.
TTTGTTCCAGTTTGTTATAGTGATTTATGTTTCATTATTCCAGCGCGTGAGTGCGATGTACTCAACTAATACATACTTTTAATAATACTTTCAATTACATGTTTTTACAATAACAATTACACATCTGTTGAAATCAGTTACAGGTGTAGCATAAAATATTGAGCCATCTTTGTTTGGTAATATTTTTTATTTATTGTAATCGAAATTATTTATTTTTAAATTTTTTCCGATTTTTCTTTGGTAGTTTTCCCAAAGAAAAAATATCAATAATGTAATGACCGTAAAGACGAAACACATTGAAAAATTCGCAGGGTATGGCAGCGGTAATGTGGCGGAAACTGGAATACGCAAGGCACGGAATGCTGATGTTGCGGGTTCGAACCCTGCCATTACCCTATTTTTTCTTTGTGTTGTCATTTATTATATAGCATTTTAAATTTATTTTTTATTTGATTTCTATCTAGGAATTTCATTTTGATCAAAATGTACAGTGGCGAAGTTTGGTATCTGGAGGGCCTAGCACGCTAGCTTTTATGACTGACATAAAGCATATATCCCTTTCTAACCAGTTAGCCTGTGTGAGAGGTACGGATGCTTCATGAATAGTAGATGTAATGTGTTAATAAAAAAATAAATTGTAAAATAAAATGTCCGCGATAAGCCCCAGTGGGCTGTTTATGCTACAGTGGCACTAACATGACTGACCAAGTTTAGTTTATCTCTATCTGTATCCCTTTCTTATGACACTAGTTAGACAGAGACGCAGGGAGGGGTTAAACTAATCCTGGAGTGCGATTTTTGAATCTCACCGGGTGACTAAAGCTCGTCCAAACGGCCGTTCCTCATAGAAATGCGGCCATTTTGGTTAGCTGTAGTCACCTGGTGAGATTCAAAAATTGCATTTGAATCTCACCGGGTAACTGAAGCTCACCAAAATAGTCGTTTTTCATAGAGATTCGGCCATTTTGGTGAGCTCTAGTCACCTGGTGAGATTCAAAAATTGCACCCCTGGGCTGTCATGTTAGGGCCGCAGGTGCAGGTTTCCCAAAAATAAGGAATAAATAGTTCCATTATTTTGTAATTGAGGAACAAACGTCTAAATATCCAAACATTAATACTTTCGCATTTATAATGTCAATTGGATGCTGGCAGAATCATGCATAAATCTTGCGCATGCCTACAAGAAAGATATCAGAATAGGGCTTCATTTCTAACTATAACGTTACGACTAAGGACAGATAATAATCCATTACATTAGACAAATCTATTCATAGCTTTGTTATTTCTCAATCATTCGCTATATTACAGCCTGTTATTTAGGAATGGTTCACAGATCTCTGAAGCAATAAAAGCTAGTTTCCAACAGGAATCCCGTTGACAGGAATAACGACATCACGATAAATTCAGATTGTCTATCCAGGAGACGGCACCATTTATCGGCCCAGTCTAAATAATGCAAAATGATGGATGAACTGCTTTCTAGAACTTTCCAATATTAATAATGAAGTACAAAATGCATTTCTCCGTTAGGCACAGATGATATAATTGCAAGATGGATGACAGCAGATCAACGATCGCTCAATTCACCGCTGATTACTGCCGGGGTGGCGTCAAAAGTCTTGGATATTAACATTATTGGTATAGTTAAAAACGTAGTTCTAAATGCTACAGAACGTAGGCATTAAGGGTAAGGATAGCGAGACGCGGGTATAAAAAAATTGAAGTTCTGATCACAGTAGTCTTATCTATTAGAGATTAAGGAAACACCATGGCACAAGCAATACATATATTGTAAAAGGGAAAGCAAAGAGTAACAGCGTTGCTAGGACACTACAGGCAATAGACCACAAAATAGAGTTTATAAAATACAGCAAGGTTTGCAACCTCTAACACCGCCCCTTAAACCTATCTTGTGAACTACTCACACGCTGTTAACGAAAACCTAAATCAGTAACAAAATATTTATGTTTCTCTACTGACAACGGTTTTGTTAGGACATCCGCCGTCATTTTGGACGTAGGCATAAAATTAACTTTTACTACACCCCTGTTCACCGCCTCCCGGACGAAATGATGACGTATGTCTATATGTTTCGATCGACCGTGAAACATACTATTTTCAGTCAATTTGATAGCCGACTGATTATCGTTGAAAATTACAATTTCAACTTCCTTGCCTATACATTCGTTAAGAAAAGTTTTTATAAACAATGCCTCCTTACAAGCGTCGGAAAGTGACATATACTCCGCCTCGGTACTTGATAACGCGACGGTACGCTGTTTCCTACTTTCCCAACAAGTAATGGATTTTCCAATTTTGAAAACATATCCCGTATAAGAACGTCTATCGATTTCATTAGAAGCCCAGTCTGCATCTGCAAATCCCGTCACTGATAAACTATTACACTTTTCATAGGTAATACTGTAGTTAATTGTACCTTTCAGATAACGTAATACGCGTTTAGCCGCTTTCCAGTGGACTTCAGAGAAACAGTTATTGAACTGGCTCAGTACACTCACAACGTGACATATATCGGGACGCGAACAGACAGCAACATACATAAGACAACCTATCAACTCACGATACTCCAAACTGTCATCTTTTTCATCAGCTTTGCTTAATTTCTGGCACTGCATCGGAGTTTCAATAGGCTTGCAGTCTTGCATTTTATACTTTTCTAACAACTTCTGAATGTAGGCGCTTTGATTAAGTATGATCTTGTCATTCTCTTTCCTGATTCTCAATCCTAGAACTCTTTCTACAGGACCAAGATCTTTCATCACGAACTCTTTCATTAACAATTCCTTTATTTTGACTTTTTCTGCGTTACAGTTGCTAAATATTACTAAATCGTCGACGTATAACGCGATGATCACAAGCTTGTCACCATTTCTCTTAATATAGACGCATGGTTCTGAGATCAATCTCTTAAACTTGAGTTTGTTTACAAGAACGTGATTAATCTTCTCATTCCATGATTTAGGCGCTTGTTTCAGACCATATACTGCCTTACGTAGTCGATACACCTTGTTCTTGCCTTTACCTACTTCGAAGCCTTCTGGAATTTCCATGAACACGGTTTCTTTTAAGTCTCCATTCAGAAAAGCCGTTTTAACGTCCATGTGATCAATCTCCATGTCGTACTCCGCAGCCAAAGCCAATAACATTCGTATGGTTTCGTATCTCACTACAGGTGAAAAAGTTTCGAAGTAATCCACTCCATACTTTTGTGTAAATCCTTTTGCCACTAGACGTGCTTTGTACTGTAACAATTCGCCATTAAGCCCTCTTTTCTTCTTAAAGATCCATTTGGTCTTTACTGGCTTTGCTCCTTTCGGTAAATCGGCTAATGTAAAGCACTGGTTGTCCAAAAAGGATTGATATTCATCTTTCATCGCAGCTCGCCACTGCTTGGCTTCAGGACCACTTAACGCTTCCTTCACTGTTCTCGGCGCGTCAGTACAGCATGCTTCGCCTGTCAAAAATGCACACAGGAAGGAATTATCATCTGCTTCCTCAAACACAGCTCTCGAATCATCAGTATCAAATGAAACATCCGGAACATATGTGGCATCTGACGATTGATCTGCGACCTCACTGGTCGTCGATGACTCGCTGTCATCAGCATTATCAACAATTTCAGAAATTGGATCTGACTGTACTCTGACTTCAGGAACAAAAGGAGCTTCAGGTTCTAACACAACAACCGATTCATCCTTCGAGATGTTAAGGTGCTTGAGGAATCTATTCTCTATGAACTTAACATTTCTCGCGATTGTTAGTTTATAGCTCTCAACATCTAAGAGTCTATACCCTTTCGTATTTTCACAATATCCTGCGAATATATAAGGTTTCGACTTCTGATCTAGTTTGTTGCGATTATTTTGTATAGCGTAGGCCAAACAACCAAACACACGTAAGTTATCTACGCTTACCTTACGTCCAGTGTAAATTTCTTCTGGTGTTGCACCTCTAACCGCTTTCGTAGGCGAGCGATTCTTGATATACACCGCAGTGTTCGCGGCTTCCGCCCAAAAGCGTTGATCCAAACCTGCTTCAAGAAGCATACAGCGAACCGCCTCCACGATGGTCCGGTTCGCGCGCTCGGCAACTGAATTTTGCTGCGGACAGTGAGGAACTGTAGTATGATGTCGAATCCCACACTTGCCCAAATACTGCTTGAATCGCGCATTAATGTACTCGCCTCCGTTATCGCTCCGCAAGACTTTAATTTTTTTATTAGTCTCGTTCTCTACAAGAGCTTTAAAATTCAAAAAACATTGAAAAACTTTGTCTTTTGATTCTATTAAATAACAAAATGTCTTCCTCGAAAAATCGTCAATAAAAGTTAGCAAATATCTCGCACCGCCTATAGATTTCACCGGCATAGGGCCGCACACGTCCGTGTGTACCAACCCTAATACCTCACTTGCACGTGAAAAAGATTTCTTAGGAAAAGGTAGTTTAGTAGCCTTACCTTCTATACAGGCGATACATTGCTCATACGTTGATACATCATAGTCGATACCAGTCGCCATACCGCTCTTGAGTAGGTTCATGCTGCGACTATTCAGATGTCCAAGCCGACGATGCCACAAACCCTGGGTTGGAACCTCCACCTGGGTTTCCGAGGAGACGCTCACCGGCATACCGTGTTCACGCGTAACGGGATTAACAGATGCACCCCCGGTTTCTAATAAATAAAGACCGCTTTTGCCTCGTTTCGCGACAGCGATTACCGTTCCATTTTTATAAATTGTACATAAATTCGAAATAAAATTTACTACAAAATCTTTCTGTGTCAAAATACTGACAGATAACAAATTACATGACAACTTCGGTATAAAAACTACATTAGTGACAGTTACCAATTGGTTTTGCAAAAAGAGTTTTACATTACCACGACCTGCAGTAAAAAGTTTTTCACCATTCGCTACGCTTATTTCCTTAGGCGTATCGCACACAAAGTCATGCAAAATGTTTTTATTGTTCGTCATGTGACAAGTTGCACCACTATCGACGTACCACACATCTGGATCCAGTTTCACCGTCAATGCCGATAACATAGTCGACGTACCAGGAGCTTTATGAATCTTCTCCGCACCCTGATAGCTGGAACTAGAAGGCTTGTCCTTACACGGCGCTTTCTTTCTGCAATCTTTAGCGTAGTGACCTACTTTTTTGCATCGAAAGCACTTGGGACGCTTTGCAGTCGAACTCGTTAGGGCGTTCTCTTCCGTGCCACCTTCATTACCTCGTCTCTGAGCTTCCTGTAGTAATTTACATTTTACAAGGTCACTTGAAAGAGACGTGCTGCTGTGCTCTAATGCCATTATGAGTGGGTCGAAGTCTTTGGAGAGCCCACTGAGCATTATTATTGCAATGAACTCGTCATCCAGAGGAGCATTAATGTCTTGCAGTTGTTGGGCTGTATCTAAAATTTTTGTGACATACGCCTCCATACTGTCAAACTGGTGTAGATTTAGGCCAAATAACGTTCTCAGTAAACCTAATCTTCTACCCAAACCTTTGTCCTCGAACGATTTCTGCAGATTCCTCCAGGCATCAAACGCAGTATTGCAATTCCTGACGACAGAATAAACAGTTGGCTGAACACTGAGACAAATTCGTGCTAGCGCTTTCTCCTGTTTCTTCTTGTCTTCGCACTCCGGTTTTCCTGTTTTCAGATCTTCAACGACGCATTCAAATAGTTCTTCGTGTATGAGTATCATTTTCATTTGAAATTTCCAGGTGGTGTAGTTACTCACCCCGGAGAGTTTTTCAACTACTATTTGATTACTCATTTTCGCGAACTTATTTATTACGAGAATAATTTAATATCGTAATTATTTGCGTGTTTTTACATACGCTCTGCTACCATATTAGAGATTAAGGAAACACCATGGCACAAGCAATACATATATTGTAAAAGGGAAAGCAAAGAGTAACAGCGTTGCTAGGACACTACAGGCAATAGACCACAAAATAGAGTTTATAAAATACAGCAAGGTTTGCAACCTCTAACATTATCATCTTATACCACAGGTCCGAGGCCAGGAATCAACTTCTCGACGAGCTCTGAATCAGAGGCAATGAGTAACAATTTTATTTCAAAACTAGCTTTAGTCCGCGATTTTGCGCGAGTTTTGGAAACAGACGGCGTATCAAAATTAAGTTAAAACATAATGCACAATATTTAAAAAGTTAGACCTCCAGCAATAGAACTATGAAACCTGCATTTAATTTTCTTCAGAAGTTTCTGCGTGATTCGTGTATAAACATAAAGACAGGCAAAGATTCTATCAAAAAATAATTGTAATGGTTTCTATTGTTCTTATTACTTTTTCTTAAATATTTCATTTGTACAGACTTCGGACAGTTATCATTTTATTATACCTATACATAGACAAGCTATGTTGGCTATGTGTTGGGTTTTTCGTTGGGACTCCTGCCCTACTTATGGCAGTTATGGCCTACGGAGCATGAATCCTGAATAGAAGATTCCATTAACAGAAATAACTTGGACATATGTGTGAACTGATTATTTACATTTAACTAAAGATAGGACAAAATAAAGAGGCAATGTACAGCCTATAAAAAGCCACCACAGCAGCACAAAATTCCTAAACAGTCTAAATAATTAACAACCTAGAACGAAGTACACTTTCTGGAACGGAGACGATCCAATTTGGCTAATTTTAAGTGGCAGATGCACCATCTTGCGGCTAAACGCTGAGAGGCGGGTGGTGATCGGCTATTCACTCAAAGTGTAATTACTGCTTAATAATTTAAGCTGTAGCCGTAAGTGCCGATTGAGTGCTTTCAGAACTATAAGGTTGAGAAAGTTCTGTACACACGTACCGAGCGTTCGTCGGCTATATCGAGCACGTACCCAATAAAGAGGAAATGTCGCTTTCCTTGAAACTAATTCCCATAAATCACTGCGGCGATCGCCGCGCTCCGATTGGTCGACCCGAGATCAAACATAGGCGTCCCTAGGGGTCATAGCTTTAAACCGAGCTCAAGTTGCCATGTTCATAACATAGTATGGATCTGGAACTCGATTTCGATTTAAAATTATGGCGCTAGGTTCATTCCAAGTAACCAGTTTAACGTGAGCCAAGATAAATAATGAATATCATTTGTTGTGGGCTGCATAGACCCATAGATAAATAGTATCTTAAAAGTAACATAGAGTTGTATATTTGAATAACATAAAAAAAAATACCACGTTACTACAGCATTTAAAAAGGATTTAAACTGAATGTTTATTCTTAATCACCAACTAAATGTTGCGTCTGCTTTATAGTTCGACTTTTTGATGTTTTTCTTAAACCAACGAACGCAACGGCACGCTATTATGAAAGTAGATTAAATATCATTTCTGAATATAAGAGATTCACACATTATGTCAGTTTTTGACGCTATACTTTTTCAGTCCGAATGACAGTTAACGTTCGTAAACTCCAAAACACGGTTTCGCAATTAAATAGCCAGTAAACTCCTCTATTGGTATCTGCTCGATGGTCGGCAAAGACTGAGGTGTTAAAATTTACAGCTTCCATAAACACTTTCAGGGGGACCGCTTCTATTATACGCGCTTATTGGCGGTTAGCAAGGGAATTAACGGATAGTTAATAAAGTTGCCAGCTGACATTTGACAATTTATTCAAAAGGGAAATCGGGCGTCGCCTCTCTCCGTAGTTAAGTTGAACCTGGTTTAGATTTAACCTTTCTGTTTCAGTCGACTGTACATGGACCGGCGGCGATAAAACGGAGACAACTATTGCTTCACAGAAATTAAACACTAAAATGATATTGTTAAATACTGTGAGATGGGTGCTACTACGAGTTTGAGTTATGGGCGAGTTGCGATCGAGATCGGAAGAGGTGATGGGCGCGAATCTGAGTTGCGTCTAAAAACCCAGCCAAGTGCGAATAAGACTCGCGCACGCGTACCGTCAGCCTCAGAAGTAGCTAAACATATAGAACCTTGCAGTAGTAATGTGCGAAATGAGAGTTGCTCGAATTCGTCACATTACTGACAGCGACGAGGTCTGTACTAAAATTTTCAGCTACGTTTGAGGTTGACCGTACCTTACCACAGCGCACTTGCTTGGAAATACCAATGCAACCAGTAACCAAGGCATTCATTTGTATACCAAATCTACACATTGGCCAAGTCTGGCCAACGCACAGAACGCAGTTATATGTCAGAATGAGACAGAAATATCTATGTTCTCTAACACATAACTGAGTCCAAAATTCAAGCCAATGCGACTACTGAGGGTGGTTCAAATTTAGCTTGCAAGTTTTAAACAAAAAATATAAGACGTATACGCAAGTCGTCAACGTAAGTCGCAAAGTCAATTAAAATTAAAACCTTGCAAAAAGTTGTTAAAAAAATTACTCACCCAACAAATCATCAAAAACAAATGGTAGAGGCTTTTAGATTTACAATGGCAAACACCGCCGTATATCGCGGCTTTCAGAATCGTGCCCGATCCGGGTGTGAGTGGGAGTCGGCAATGCCTCCGCTAATGCCTGAGGAGTGACCGCTTTCCCTGGGCGCACCGTAAAACGAAATTACACCCGAGCTGTAAGCTGTAGTGTCCAATACGCGACCTAGAGCCCACTGTGAGCCCTAACCTATGCCTAATCAGTTTGAGAAAACGTTGAACAGGTTAAACTTGTCTAATTTTCTCATAATGTCACTTTTTGCTGAAGATTGACAGCCAGTTTGAACCACGAGGGCAAGTGTCATGTTAATATTTGCTGTCACAACTTTACTGATGGGAAACAAAACTCTTTCTTTAAAAACAACTTTCGTTGTTTTGTTTGTTTTATTCTAGTACCTTGATTTTTTGTTTGATTTTTCCATCACGAAAACTTGGAAGGGACACACTTTTAACGAGTTTAAACGCTTTTACCTTACCAAATACTTACTAAAATAAACAAGTCACTTAACCTTCATATTAATTTCCAGCGGACGCGAAGTTCACCTCTTTATTATATTAGTGTAGATGTAGATATACACAAGTAAAGACTAATAAATAGTAATCATTATGATTATGAAGATCTATCTAAAAGTCGCTAACACCATAGACACAGGAGTCTACATAGTAGAGTTGACCAAGACATTGCTTGACCCCTTTTCGACCGTATTACAAAAAGAAAGGGTCAAAAGTGGTCAAGCAATTACTTGGTCCACCAGACACTGAATAGTTGAATACGCTTCACTAATCCAACGGTTATATATGTATGTATAGAGCGTATATTTAGTTACTTGACCTTTGACTTACTACACTATATTAAAGTTTACAGAAAACAACTGTTTTCCAAATCGCATCTATGAATGTATAGTTCCAATGGTGCCAGAATAAAATGGCTGTAACATACAGACGTCTGTCTGTGCGTCTGTTTGCCTGCATTTTGTCAGTTGGCTATGGAACCACAAAAATAATAAATAAATACTATAAATTACTATACCCTCTACTCTATGCCTTAATTGAATAAGGCACGACACAACTATGTAAGTTGCACGTTACTACCAGTTTTGTAAGAGTACAGTTTAGTTTGAATTAATACGTGCAGTGTAAATACTTAATACAAAAAGTGTTTATGCAGGTAAGTTATCACTTTCCCTGGGACACCAGCTGTGCTGGCTTAAAACTGTTTATCATTCAATTTGATAGGCTACTAAGTGTCTTCGAAGGTATCGATTAGATTTAAAACTACAAAACCGTCAAAACATTTTTTTAAGAGTAAGGCTTTTAAATGTATTTAAGTATCACATTTCATACAAACGATGCTTAATACCAATATTGGACACAAGATAATAACTATTATGTTATAATCACCATGATGAATAGGAAATAAATAAATAGAACATATTGATGTCCCCGTAACAGGCGTTACGGACATCACATGACAGTCGCACCAATGTGATACCCTGACCTGCCAAATCTGGAATTAAGGTCAAAGCGTACCCCGAATTAAAAAACGTGAAAAACCGCTATGAGGATTAATGTCCATTGCGTCAAACTATATTCTGATAAACTTTTAACAACCTACCTAACATAATCCGATAAGAAATTAAAAGGAAACTAAAGACTATCAATCAAAATCATCAACATAAATCATTTATCAGAACCACAGCACTGTAGTAAACCAATGAACAAATAACACATACAGATATATGATAAAGGCAATACTTCATTAAGGAATGTTAATGATATTGATGAATCAAAAGATAACAAAGCGATCGATAACACTCGTGCAAAAATAACAGCAATCGCAAGGCCATCTTTACCAGAAGCTTCGGTATTTAACTTGAAACACGCTGTGATAATACAGTAAGCAGATATGTCTACCTACACAGTCGAAGAGGATAAAGAGGTGAAAGGACCATCCATCGCGTCAGTAAGGTTGAGGAGGCTTAAAATATTTAAAGTCACACTCGATCGGTTATCACGCAAGCATCTACGATCCGTAGACTGTAGGCCAGTTGTAACACTTCAACACCTCGGGCAGTTGAATGACCGATTGTAAGCCTCCAGCGAACGACAATACGGACTGCTTTCATAACGAGCCAACGCCAGTTAGGGTAAACATATTACAGGAATATACCATAAATCTACGGAGCAATATAAATTTTATACATTTAAAAGAGTTCCGTTACCGATTGGCTAATATACAACGTATAGACTAAACAACTGAAGATAGAAACATGAAATTTAGAACATGAGTCCCTTAGCGGATGTAGAGAGGTGTACTAATAAAGGATTTAGGGGAAATCCACCACTGACAGGGTTAAAGGGGAGTGAAAATTAGTATGTAATCGAAAATCTACGGCTGGGGAAGAATGTAGGAAGCGATACGTACCTCTAGTCTTATCGTCTAGTGATGGACCATTAGCTTATGCCTAAGCATGATGGGAATAATGATTTTTCGAAAAACGGAAACAACATGTGTAACGTATCATTAATATCACCATCACTACATAGTATAAAGTCGCTATGCGTTCCTGTCTGTCCTTATATCTTCGGCCGCTTACTACTTCTAAACCACGCAACGGATTTTGACGGGGTTTTCACTGTTATCTAGAGATTTTGTTACAGGAAGTTTTTATGTACGTTGCATCGCAATTGTATCCGTGCGAAGCCGGGGCAGGTCGCTAGTATACTATATGCTTAAATAAACAGGTAAGATGATGCTTCCTGTGTTTCTTCCCTTCTGCCTGACCTTCCTGAGCACTATCCCCAAGAGTCAAAATGCCCAAGGATTCATTACGGCCATAAGTCAAGACGTCTAAAGAGTCAATTACTCCAAGAGCTAAAAAGACAGAGGTTAATTTTAAGGGGATAAAATAACCAAGTATGCCTTACTCCCTGCGCAGGAGCTCACTAACAGTATAGACACAAGAGATCCACTCTTAAACGCATTAAGCCCAATGCTGGACATTGCCAACATTCCAGACGTCACTTCATAAATTAATGATATAATGTGTCCGCATGCAACGTTTGGAAACGATACACCTGTCAGCGTCACTGCTGGCGACGAGAATAACAGGTTATTTTGGAAACCGCGAGACAACTCTGTTTGCACGGTCAATGCCAAGCCTGCAGGTGCTAGGAGTATGAGACGCGAATTACAATCAAGTTCCGGAACGCTTAAAATCCGTCGTTTATTCAGAGGGCGTGGCAGCATAGGTTGTCATACTGACGTGTTAGATACATTGCACAACTCGATAAGACATATTAAACTCATAGTCAATTCAAAATGAAACTTCGTTTACGATGCTTTTATTTAATCTCATTTCAAAGTTATTGTAACTTGTAGCGACATTGGAATGACACAGCTTTTACGTGAACATGAGACCTGAATAGTTATCAAACGTCTGGAACTACATTCTTTATAATATATGCGACCGATTAAATTGGCTTTGGATCATTGTATCATTTTCATTGTAATGCTGCGATATTAATATGCCGAAATACAAATAATTATTTAACTTTTATATTTTCTAATTTTTGTGTCTACTATTGACTCTAAATCCTGTCAATTACGTAAAGCTAACTGGAAGAGATCCCTTAAGGGGATAAGCTCACCTTTTTTCATGGTATTTATTTTTAACCGACTTCAAAAAGGAGGAGGTTCTCGATTCCACTAAATATTTTTTCTAGTAAATCGTTATTTTTATTGATTTGTGCAGCAAATACATTACATTTCATTAAAATATGTGAAAGACGGTTGGGAAAATATTCACATGATAATATCATCGACATATCCAGTTTATAATATAACCAGACGAATTAAATATACCTTGACCTCAGAGAGGTCACAGCCTCCAGTAAGTCTGAGCGGCTTTGAATTTACATCTGTCTGGGTTCATAGACCTATGAACCTACGTTAAACTTTATATAGTTCTAGAATCTACAGCGTAAAGGTTAAACATACAATATTTGTTACGGAAATTTCTTTTGATTTTTTATTGTTAATGGAGAACATTCAAACTATAAAATTTTCATTATTTATAATGTAGTCACACATTGAAAAGTCTTGGGCATCCGACAGGACTCAAACCTGCAACTTTGGCATTCCGTGCCACGATCTATACAGTTAAGCCACAGTTCGACCTGATTTGTGTGCTTTGTTTTTTTTTACGGTACTTGCAATCTTCATTTTAAGGTGTACATTAGGTACAGTCAAGGAATTAAATTTCCAACCCACCTAAGGTTCAATATCATATAGCAAACTGTCACCATAAGAGCTATAGAGCAAGACGTTAGTTTGACATATCGACCTTAATGCATTGCGTATGTCAGACGACATTTCAACGAAATGGGTAGGGAATTAAGTTCCTTGACTGTACATTATCAAATTCAATCATTATTCAATTGCACCGTTTGTATGTATGTATACATGGACACTATGGACAGTGGAGCAAAAGCATCCACACCTGCCACCGTACAACCTTGTCTCAGTGACAGGCCACATCACCTGAGTATACTAATATGGCGTATATACGTCACCTCAATGCGACATAGTTCGGTGGTATATTAATGCATTTCCTCCACTGCACGTAAATTCTTACATACATACATAAAGTCACGCCCGTTTCCCGGAGGGGTAGGCAGAGACCACTGGTTGTACAAAAGGACTAAAATAGATAGAGAAGTACAAAAGCGAACTCATTCCTTTAAGAGATCTCTTCCGGCTAGTCTCTGAGTGGATGAAAGGGGAGGGAGAGAGCAACGAGAGTTCGCACGATCTTTCTCACTGCTCACCGTTAAGGAATAAGATATTGGAATGCCCTTCCTGCGTCTGTACTTCCAGAAAAAATATAACCTTGGCACTCTTACGGTAAGAGTGAATACTTGGCACTTTTATGGCAGCTTCCGGGTGAGCGTGCTATCTTGGAGCCATCTTCACTTATCGATGAGATTGAGGCCGAAAGCAAACCCGTCGTAGATAAAAATGGAAGATTTCTACTCACGATTCCAATTGGAGACGTGTGAAAATCGCATTAGCAAATTGGACTCTAATTGCGCTAACAGCGATAACATCTTCCTAAATTCTAATTAGGTTTCCCTCAATTTGAATAATGTAATAAGCGTTTTAAAGGCAAATGCCTGCTAGATCAAAGTCAAAGTCAAAATATTTTAATTCAGATTGGGCGTTTTTCATTAGCCGGCCCGGCGGCACCGGCACGGCACCGGCATGGCCGTGCACCGGCACCGGCGCCGGGGCATCGTTTTTCCACTGCGCCGGTGTCTATGCCGGTTTAAGCCCGGTCTCTCCGACCGCTCTGCGTCCTCCTACCCACCCCGCACTCTCGCACACGCACACGGCTACAGTTCATATACAAACACATGCAGTTTTGCCGGGCCCGCACCGAGTGGGAAGCTTGCTACCGATGGCACCAGTGGAAAAGCGAGCCATACATTTTCATACATTTTTGCGGCGCCGGTGCCGTGCCGTTGCCGGCTAATGGAAAAACGCCCATTAGGCTTACAGAAAGCACTTATGAATGTCAGAAAAATTACCACCTGTTCGGAAAAACCTCTAAGAAGATGCCGACAAGACATTGAACGAGGATCGACGATCAATGGAATCGACTATCACAAAAGGTTATATAACAAGTAGATATTTTAAGGACGAGCTTTTAGCCGCAACTACGCTTGCGTGGTATTATTGTCAATGCATTTTACGAGATATACGCGGGTGGTAGGACCTTGTGCAAGGTTCGTCCGGATCGCTACCACCATCTTGCTCGCTAATCCTGCCGTTAAGCAGCAGTGCTTCCACTCTTGTGTTTCGGCGTGGAGAGCAAGACAGCCGGTGTAATTACTGGCACAAGAGGTATTCCATCATAGCCCTCTGGGTTGGCAACGCATCTGCAAACTCTTTGGTGTTGCGGATATCTATAGGCGGTGGTGATCACTTACCATCAGGTGACCCACTTGCTTGTTTGCCTCCTCTTTCATAATAAAAGAAAAACAAATGTTCAAGTAGGTACATACTTCTGAGATTCAAGTACATGCTAACCAGTAAAAACACTCTGCCACCGCGGCGTAGTTGGCGATTTTCGGCAACCCAAACAATTGCGAGAATGATTCCAATCATTGGTGGCTCATGAGGTCAATTTGATCACGACCAGACACTTGCGGTCACATAAGGAAACTTGGTTAAATAATGGTCAGGTTCTAAATAAATATTTGGGAACAATGACCTGAATTGCACAAATGACCTATCGTCAGGGGGGTTCACTCCGCACTGTAGGTACGCTCGACCGCCTTGCCTATGGTAAAGGCAAATCGCAGTAGGCTGTAGATGTCGCGTATAGATGTTTGTGACCTCTTCGAGTGTATACTACCTCCGCTGCTGACTGTACGTGCAAGATGTCATGACCGTGTAATCATTTCGTGTCATGTTTATTTAACGTCACCGTATTAAGTCAGGTGTTTACAAGCTTAACAACTGGAACTGCAAGATGACAGAACAGAAATTGGCAAAGTCCAATATTTCCAGTTGCTTCAAATTTATAGAGTAATTTTAGATTTTATAGTATTTTCAGTCTCCCAATAATAAAAGCAAAAACTATACATATCGGCATGGGGTTCCGACTGTAGCAAAATAATATGAGTACCTACTAAATTAATAAGCCATCAAATTGGCTATGGATGAACTCCAGCAAAGTGCTTGGATATTTTTTCATTACAAAGCAATAAGCTTCCATAGTAACCCCAAATAATATCAGATTTTTTGGTTGCCTCATTTAATTATAAAAAATAAAAACATTTTCTGAAAGCTGGGATGGTGTAAATACTGACTATCCTTATTCCAACACATATTTAAAAAAAACTATGACATTTGCCCTAGAAGTTTAAATGTCTGGAGATTGCACGCTGAACTTTATATTGAAGACGAGTAATTATAAAATTACTATAAATAAATTCGCAACAAAATATCATTACCACTGAATAGTCTCACATATTTAATTCAATGTCAGGGGTATTGCTTTCTGAATATTGCAACTACGAAGTGAGAAAGAGATAAAAAAACATAAGCAAAGGCGAATGACATCGTCTTCAATATAAAGTTCAGCGTGCAATCTCCAGACATTTAAACTTCTAGGGCAAATGTGATAGTTTTTTTAAAATATGTGTTGGAATAAGGATAGTCAGTATTTACACCATCCCAGCTTTCAGAAAATGTTTTTATTTTTTATAATTAAATCAGGCAACCAAAAAATCTGATATTATTTGGGGTTACTAAGGAAGCTTATTGCTTTGTAATGAAAAAATATCCAAGCACTTTGCTGGAGTTCATCCATAGCCAATTGGCATGAGAACGATAAGTATTTGGTGGTTTAAAGTGGAGTCTGTGTGTATGTTGTTTCAAGTAAAAGCGGAGGAGGGCGTGTTTTTGCATGAATATACAAATGTCGCATAGGCGGATCCGCGACCAATCTCTTTTTACAAACTTTTATTTCTAACAGTCAAATATTGCAACAAAATTTTTATTCACTTCCAGTGGTCCAATTGTTGCCAAATTTGGTATATTTTCTGACTTCAGATGACAATCTAATAATAAAGTACAGTCAGCAAAAACGCTTTTACTAAAAATGTTATTATTTTAATAAGAAATTTATTTAATGACATTGTTCATTTCTATGTTTATTTCCAATTGTTTCGACAAACTCAGTACACATTGATATAATCTTGATAAAATAATAAATAAATAAACCTACACCGTTGTTATTTTGTTGAATAACCCTTCAATACGTTATACTGCTACATTTTAATATATGTATGTTATGTAGGTACTCGAAATCTTGGATTTAAAGTGTGACGTCACTGCTACATCAAAAGCGTACGATTGACGTCAATATTTTACGTTATAACAACACAAACCACACAAACACAGGAACCAATAGTAATATCAGCAACAGGGAACATGAGCAGGAAATGAACCTGGCTAAATGTACAGCCTATTAGGCAGCGTTTCCACCAGAGCTGTGCAGACCGAGGCGAGGTAAATGAAGCGATTCTATTGGTTCTCGCAAACGCATCCCTCGCAGAAAAGCAGCCTTAGTGCAAGATCCCATCGTAAAGTTCTGCACCTGTCTGTTATTTGATAGAAATGTAATTTAAATAAAAAGATATATGTGGGGTGATACCCCGACGCAGGGTTGCATACTGTGGTTGCCTAGCAAAATCGAAACGTGAGTATCTTTTGCATAATTATACTCTTTAAGACTATGTCAGTATCGTAAATATATAGCCTTTTATACGTCAAGTGCGAGCATATTTCACTATGTAATCTACCAGTACATTTTCATCAGTTGTCAAACTATCTCTGTACCAAATTTAGCTGAAATCGGTTAAGCCACAGACAGACATTTCGCATTAATAATATTAGTTTCGATGACCACGATTATCCAATCCCGTAACAATTTACCGAGCGGTTAATCTCAGACTTAACTATTCGAGCTAGCGTTTGTTTGAACGGCTCAAGTATTTTTAGAATCACTTTCTATTTCACTCGGCAGCAATTCACTTTTAGTGTTAAGAGGACTTCGGTGGACTCGAACGTGCAAGAAACGAAACGTTTTCGTGTTTCTTTTGTTCGCTTTACAACCTCGAGCGTTAAGTGCTTTTGTTCATTTATGCCGTATACTTAGACAGAGATCCATTTCGCCGCTTAAAATTGTATGGTGCCTTTATAAAATTTAAACTTAAGAGGCTAAACTGAGCCAAAACGACATCTCTGTCGGTTGGCCTTAACGTAAAGGATCCTCTAATACGTCATATCTATAA
Organism: Ditula angustiorana; assembly: GCA_963691745.1. NCBI lineage: Eukaryota > Metazoa > Arthropoda > Insecta > Lepidoptera > Tortricidae > Ditula > Ditula angustiorana. Next base: position 2,313,440 of record OY829473.1, read on the forward strand.
CATCAAATAAACTTTAACGCGATAAAATCTTTGTTAATTTAACTCAACGTTTGGACCGGCAATGGCCGTGGTTACGAGTAGAATGTTTTTGTTACACTTTTGAAGACAGAGAAAAAATGATTTTATTTATATACTTATTTATTATTCACTAGCCACCCGCCCCGGCTTTGCTCGGGTACAAATAGGATGTAATGTATAGTCGAACAAGAAATTTCTTGACAACTTTTCGACCGTATTACAAAGAGATAAGGTTCAAAAGTGGTCAAGCAATTACTTGGTCGACTATACATTAATCCTTCCGAACAAAAATCTCTAAAAAACAGTGAGAACCGTATCAAAATGCGTTGCGTGGTTTAGAAGGAGTAAGCGACCGAAGATATGAGGGCAGACAGGAATAAATAAATAAATAAATAAATAAATAAATAAATAAATATCTTGGGACAATTAACACCAATTGACTTAGTCCCAAAGTAAGCAACTATAGCTGCTTGTGTTACGAATGGATAGCGACTTTGTTCTATACCATGTAAAGATAAAGATAGTGTAAATGGGGCCTCTTAATACAGAGCGATACCTCACCGGACAGCGATATGCTCACGCGCACGCAAAAAAATAACTTGCCAATTGAAGGCCATTGCATTACTACTAGCGTTGTATTATATGAGTGACTGACGCGAGTAACTGTATAATAAACATTTCAGTCTGACTGTATACTGACGGAAATGCTATGGTCTTCCTTAATCAGTGGTAGAATAAGCAGTTTGTGTTGTTATTACATAGCATTTAAATTTAATAATTTGAATGCTAAACATTTAAAAATAAAAATCGAAAGAAATTTCGGTTACAAAAATTCAGGAGTAGAAGTTGTAAAAAAATATTACTAGACTTGGCATCAAGACAAACCAAGTTGTAGTTTAATGAGGCAACTTTATACTTAAAAGTGTTTTTGTTTTGACAAATAAAATATTAAATAATTCTGTATAGAGGTACAAAGGAAAACAAGCCGGAGCCGGAGGCCTACTGCGACGCACGCTTCATACAAAAACATATACCTCGTTCTTTTTAAGATCAGAAATGTTGTAAACAATCTTGGTACTTAAGTCTTTTTTTGAAAAATTTTTATTTTAAAATAAATAAGAGTTGCTTACAAAGATACTACGTACTAGCGGACGCCCGCGACTTCGTCCGCGTAGAATTAGTAGCCTATGTCCATCAGGGATAGTGTAGCTTTCTATTAGTGAAAGAATTTTTGAAATCGGTTCAGTGGTTCCAGAGATTACCCCCCTACATACAAACAAACAAAGTTAACTCTTTATTATATTAGTGTAGATAGTGTAGACTACTGTAGATAAGTGTAGACAAATGTTATTTCAGTATGATCTATTCGAAAATGTAACATTTGCAAAAAAAGACTTACTAAAATTATTAACAACATTACTCATCTAAAAAAAAAACAATAGCTGGGTCAGTTTGTTTGCACTATGTTAAGAGGAAACCTCAAGGCCTAGAGAATTGAAAAATAAGTATTTGTAAAATCTATTGCTGCCTCCATCTATCAAGCCTCCTCCCGCAGAGCGCAATAGAGACAACTGCAGCTTGGACTGAAAATACCTATTTAAAGTACACAAAATCAACGATTCGTAGACCGCTGATTCCTTCTCCAAAACTTAACCGATTAAACTACTTTTTTCATTAAAAATTAAAGAAAGGCTTTGGCAGTGTTCCTATTTTTTTCCTTTTTAAATAATCTAGTAAAATTTGTTTTCTGAATGTATGAACGCAGCCGAAAATCTGGCCAATTTTTTAAGTTTTTGAATGTTCATATCTCTTTTAATAATTAATGCATACTAGTGGCCATCGATTTTTTGGAAAAAAAATATTGCTCTATTGGCATTATCCAGAGAGGAAACAGGGGACGACGTTTGTATGGAAAAACGGCCCTTGTGTTTCCTCTTAAGCGTGCGACGCAGTGGAGTTTCGCCCTAAGGCCGCTTTTCCACCGGAGATGTGCAAGGATGCGTGGCGAGGGATGTGTCTGTAAGAACCAATAGAATCGCTTCATTTACCTCGCCTCGTTCAGCACAGCTCTGGTGGGAACGGCTCATTTGTTCTTTACAAACACATCCCTCGCTACGCATCCTCACACATCTCTGGTGCCAACGCAGACTTATGGTTCGACGTACGTTTGTGGGCTCCGCACATAAATCATCAATCGCATAGTAAACACGAGTCGTAACATAACAAAATAGTAACATTCGAGATCGACTATAGCTACGCAATAGCTATGTTATCTTGCATCAGATCGGTTACACGAGTCCTTGGCTGTGTATCGCCATTGAAGATGTAAGTAGATAATGATCAAGTTTGATACCGTAGACATTCAATGGTGACTTTATTTATTTTATTTTAATCTTGAAATCAGACCGTATTTGAAGATTGGTCCAGAGAGTAGTTTAGGCAGCCAACATTTTATAACATTGCAATTCTTAGACCCTTAGGACGTAGGATAGAAACAGAAGTAGATAATAGTCAAGAAGTAATACCAAATGTGTTTCAGTCAAGAGATAACTTCAGACTACAACTGGCGTTCCCTGACCCCGTTGAATAGTTACTAATGTAGTTTTTTTTAAGAAAATTTAAAACACTTTTGGTATTTTAAATTCATTTTACTTAAAAACGTGCGCAAGTTTGACCGTTATTATTCTAATCTGGAAAATAAACGAAGTATAGACGGAGTTGAAGAGACTCTGGCATTCTGTGGCCTAAATTGACATATTACTAACAAACTCAAGTGACTAATCGAAACGAGTCGCAGCAAGAATGTCACCGCATGTGGATCGAATCAAAACAGGCAACGGACGTCACGCTGCCACCTACTGCATAACTGTACCACTACCACAGACTAAATAATAGTACTAACGGACAGAAACTTCTCTTTTACGACCGCGACTACACGAAATCTAACTTTATTGACACGAACAAAAAGTTCGTATTACAGCATACAAATTCGCCAGGCGGCTCGCGTCAAAAAGAACGCGCCGTTCGAGCCCGCCTTCCCTCCGCAACTCTCTGGCGAAACGGCTAGCGCTGCATTCATTTTTGATTACATTGATACAGCGAGGTCGAGCGGCAAGCCGTCAACCTACTGCGATTTGCCTACTCTGTAGGCAAGGCGGCCGAGCGTACCTACAGTGCAGAGTGGAACCCTCCTGCCACTACCATGATTACTATAGAAAACTCATATTACGTTACTATAGTAGATCGCGAGTAACTACAGTTGATACGGTATTTTTCAAAGACATCGGTCAAATATGTGACTCATGGTACCGATATTTTACGGCAACAGCTACAGAACGTTAATCGCTGGCGCTTAGATTTCAATAAGTGACCGCTAGAAACTCTATAGATACAATTTTCTACATAAATCGCACGTGTATAATTAAAAAAGTTTTAAAAAAAAAAGTAAAAGTAAAAAATCTCTATATGACAGTGAAACCCTTGTGCGGTTTAGGAATAAGTGGCCGAATATATGAGCACAGACAGAGGCGGAAAGGGACTTTGTTTTAATTCTATGTAAAGAAAAAAAGATAAATCTAGTTGCGCTAGAGTCTAAACAAACCGTTGTTCTTGATTACGTCGAGTTAAAGACACGCTACTTAAATCGATACTTGAAATCTCAAATGTCGTAAGCGACATTAAGGAACATATCCCTTACGACATTTGAGATTTCTAGTATCGAAAAATCAAAGTACATAGATGACATTTATTCCCCCCGCATCTATATCGTATGGCCGCCATTTTCGTCACGGGAAATCCGCTGCCGGCGATCGGCTATTGATATATATTGTCATTGCGTTGATAATAGCTAGAGAATTATACGTCCTTGACTGTTGTTGGCTTGGTTTGGTAACGCTATTGTGAAAAAGCAAACTGTAGCTAAAAAAGTTCAAGGCTAAATTAAATGACCGCTGTGAAGAAAATCATATTAGTTTTCGACTTTTATAGATACTTAGAGCGGTATACCCGCGTGAATGCTTTTCTACGCATTTATGGGCAAAAGTAATTTATGCTATAATTTAGGGGATGATCTATCTGTCTGCCAAATTTCAATTGCCTAACATGACTGAGAGTATAACAAGATATAACGCAGTGTGACTTCACTAAACTCACTTCTATACTTAATTATAATTAATGTCATGTGAATAATATGAGCTAGCTTAAACCCTTTGAACGCTTTCATATTTGAAAGAAGTGATCACACTCATGCCAAGCACTGTTGAATGTGGGCACGACGACCCACAACCACTTTATAGGTTCTTGGCGTTCAAAGGGTTAAGAATACTATGATGGTATCATTATCATCTATCAGTAAATATTTCTGAGCCCTTACAGGGTTTATGTTGAAGCCATAAATTATTTTTAGGATAATTGGAATTTGAATTAAATTAATTTAATAAACGTATAATCTGGAAGTTCTGTTTAATAAAAACTGATGTGCCTTCATTAAATATAGTAAGTAGAATTGGTAAAACCTTGATACTAATACTAATTGCCTGCGTTTCAATGTTAAGTGCTATGTTGAGAAATCATTTTTAAATTATGACGACCTACTTTTCGTATTTGATTACTTGTCTTCGTGTGTGATACCAATGTTTACATTTTTATTTTGACCTTGGCATTACAGGAACTCCAAAATCCACATTAAAATTGTTCTATCCGTTTTGAGGTCAACAATATGGGAGACTGACAGAGACAAAAGGCATCAAACTTGTAGGTCCTTTTGGCGACACATGTATTAAAATTGTGAATAGTTAAAAAACAAGAAAGAATGAATTGATCTACAATATATTCTGAATGATGAATAATCCCATATGTTTATAAAAAAGATTAAAGGTAGTTTTAACTTAGCATTTTATATAATGTTAAGAATTTCCTGTATGGTAATGAAAATGGATGAATCATTTGAAGTACAAATTCTTAAGTTACAGTAATTCATAATGAACACTGGTATCGTACATCAATGACTCGGCATATTATTTCTATCAGAAAAAATGCAGGAATTTAATTGTTCATCAAATATTTACATAGAAAATAATCCCAAATAAATTTTTGTAGAGAAGTTTTACACTTTAAAAAGAAAACTTTGACATTCTTAACACATTCCAATCACTCTTACTTTCATCAAGTCAAAAGTGAATAAGAGTACATACCCATCTGTTGTCACAGAGTTCAAGGACAACGTCTCAGCAAATATCATCTCCAGGTCTTCATGTAGCTCCTGCTCCTGGGGAGGAGGGGGTTCGTCCGAGAGCTGGTCCTCATCACTTACAGCGCTCCGCTTCTGACTGACATTATGCAGCCCAGAGAGGTCCACACTCCCCTCAGTCTCCTGAAGTGCCTCCGACACAACGAGGATAAACAACGCACAGCTGCGGACAATAAACTCAAACTTAAGCCTCGCCAACGAAAATCTAAGGAATCGTTACGCAAGCCTGGAAAAACAATAGTTAAATTACCTTGATAGCACCAATATGGTCAGCAACGACGTGTAAATGACACACAACCCGCCCTTCATCTTAATATCAGTAAGAAATTCAGAGTCCAGTTCATTTTTGTGCGAAATATTTTCACCTAGCCATTGCTTCAAATTTTACACTTGTGCACTAACAAAGGTTCACACGACACACTACTTTTAACAATAGAATTAACACATTGTACAATTTTTAATAATAATATAAGGGCCAGCTGCCGAGCCAATGTACGTTTGTACGAATTAAAATGGGGACGAACATTTGTTCAACCAATTTTACTGCAATCGAATATTTTTGACAGTTACGTTTTTTTTTCTCAACACTTCATTGTGCTGTGCTGTCCTCTGGTGCTGTCAACAACAAATTCATAGTCTCCTTATTGGTGGTATCACGCACTGTTTATCGATTGATAGCGCTCGTCCAATAGCAAACAAACATTTAATACCAGTACTATGTTACGATTGGTAGTTAAATTTTACACAGTCCATTACACGCAAAAGAGCTATTGTGTGAAATCACTCAACATGTTCTTGATGGCACCATATAAATTATAAAATAATTTCCAAAACACCAACTTATTGAATTCATAGAATTGGGGATAATAAAAAGACTTAAATAAAAAAAAAAAATTAAATAAAATATAATAAAGTTTACGTTCATTAGCGCCAACGCCTGTGCTCCGTGAAATGTAATCCTGTCAGTCATTTGTCATTGACGTCAACGGTTGTAGTTTGGTCGTACCGAACGGTTTCGTTTTTCCACAAAATCACTATAAGATGGAAAGTATCTTCGCGATACCGTTCTCAGTTTTAGAAATCCCAAACATAAAAATCAAGAAACCATCATGGCTGCAGGCTCCTTCGGCGATGACGACATTCTCTCTGGTGCTATTCTCGTACTTTTTGGTGACAGGAGGTTAGCGGCGTCTTGTTTTCTTTAAATTCCAATAAGGCGTGGATTTTAAAATGAACTTAGCGTTAAACTTCTACCTATACCTGTAGTAATTTAATTTGAGCTATTTCAAACTATATTTTATGTTATACATGTCTCAAAGGACGTAATAATAAAACAAAGTGATAGTACAGTTAGCAGCATATATATATGACAGAAACCAATTTTTAAAATAACTATTGTAAATTAAAAATCTGCTTCATAAATGAAGCTTTTGAGGAGCCTCGTATTTATGTCTAGTTAATTAGATATGAGAGGAAAACTTCCTCTTTTTTTTGAAATGGTTAATAACTAAGTGTGGATTCTTATCTACTAGGGGTCTTTTGTGACACATGTTGGCCCAACAGGATCTTTAGTGCTCTTACCCCTTCTTCACATTTATTCCATAGCTTTTTCCACCTCTATGAAGTGGATGGTGTCAAATAACGCACTAAAGGTATATGAAAGTTATAATTGAAAAACAGCAGTTATTTGAATAAATGTTTCAATTTCCCCACGGCTTCTCATCATAAGCCTTTAGGGACTATTACCATAAGGAATGCATCCAAAAAGAAACAATTTCTTTAACCGACAATAATCTGTAAAGTGGTTGTGTGTCGTCGTGCCCACCACGCCAACAACCACTAAAAAGGTCGGAGTGAAGGTGTACTTTGATCATGAATAAAATCTATTATGAATTGTTTTTATTGGTTTAAACTTTACATCAATTAACAGTGCTTGGGGTGTGAGTGATCATTTCATTCAAATATGAAAGTGTTCAAAGGGTTAAATTTATCATGTTTTTGTTCCAGGTATAATCTATGATGTTATAGTAGAACCACCCAGCGTGGGCTCCACTACTGACGAACATGGCCACAGTCGACCAGTGGCGTTCATGCCGAATCGTGTCAATGGCCAGTACATCATGGAAGGCCTTGCTTCCAGCTTCCTCTTCTCACTCGGAGGACTCGGTTTCATAATTTTAGACAGAACCCACAACCCCTCCACGCCAAAGTTGAACAGGATTTTGCTCATCTCTGTAGCGTTCCTCTGCATCCTGGTTTCCTTCTTCACAACCTGGATATTCATGAGAATGAAGCTTCCGGGCTATCTGCAGAATTAATTTTTTACTTAGCAGTAAGATGAACTTTTTATTAAAGACTCTTTTTATATTAACTTAGTCTGTATTCTAAGTTGAATAAATATTTTTACTGAAGTGCTTCTCTAATTGATATATAAGAAATCGTTGTTTATATTGGACTTACTATGACCAACTGGGAAATGAAATTACAAATTTATACTGAAAGAAAAAGAATTGTTTTTGTTACGGGTGGTGGCCACTTTTTTGTACGTACTTTAACAACAGACTCATCTTGCTTTGTCCCCATGCATGTCCCTCTCTAAATAGACTAGTGTGAAAGACATCTGGCAATACAACAACATACCTTTTATGCTAGTTTGTTCGCTCAGTCTGCTGTTTAAAAATCTAAGCCCATTCAATTTACCCTTTGAACACTTTCATATGTGAATTCAGTGATCACTCACACGTCAAGCACTGTTAATTGGTGTAAAGTTTAAACCAATAAAAACAATTCATAATAGATTTTATTCATGATCAAAGTACACCTTCACTCCGATCTTTTTAGTGGTTGTTGGTGGTGAGCACGACCACTCACAACCATTTTATAGGTTCTTGGCATTCAAAGGATTAAATGGTGTGGATTACAAGTGTTTTTTAAATTAAAACAGTTATAATACCAAAGATATCTTTTGATAAACAGAAGGGCCGTGATATGATCTTGAAGTAACTAACCTCTAACCCAAGTTTGCCATAATTATCTACAGGATGAAAGGGTGGTTGCAGGGAGATAAACTTTCGTGCAGTCGCCATTGGATATATCTGAGCAGTAAAGGTGGTAAACTCTATTCTAAGTCAGAGTGTGTGCAGATTTTTTTGAGCATTTACAGCTCTCGTACTTATATCTAAATGGCGACTTTACATTGACCTTACTGGTCGTCTCAGTTGCTCTCACGCAAACATATTGCCGTACCCGTGCAGAGACGCGTAGTGCAAACGAGATGGCAATATATTTGTGAGTAAACAAGACTATGGAAGCAATAAGTACTAACCTACAACTGGAAGATGCAAGCAATCATGTACACAATTTACTACCTACTTGTATGGCTGCATGTTTATCAGGTGTATATCTAAGGTATATCTATGTCGAACCGCATTTGGTCCGGTAGACTTTAGTGCACTTTCCAGGTGTACACAATTACTACACTTGCAAGATATAACTCAAATAAAAAAGCTTGAATATTAGGTAGTCCACTTCATTTAATTAAATACTTTTTGGCATACTTAAAGGACTACATAACTAATAGAATGGAATTGCAGATATAAAAACATTACTTACAACTATTCACGAACAACAATGTAAAAGGTAAACTGTTAAAATGAGATTCACAATGTCATGACAACACAAATTATAAAAACGGAAGACATTTGTTACCCAAAAAACCTTAAGATCTACAATTGCATTTTAAATTAGGCTTACACATAGTTTGAGACATTAAAAGTTCATTGATACAATTAATAGGTAAGGAAATGTTGATTGTTGAGGATGTATGAGATTCATTTTGGCTTCGTGTTACAATCTTATTCTGAATGTCCTGGAAACAGAAAAAAAAATCAAGTCAAATTTAAAAGAACAATAGATTCATTCATCTCTTTCTCTTAAAATAAAGCTGATGGGCACCAAGACATCAATTAATAAAGGATGAGCTTTTCGGTGAAGTAATACCTGTGGCCTGTTTCACTAAGCTACAAGTTCCAATTTTACGAGTCTAAACCGGCAACAATGGTCAATAATGACCAATGGCAATGGACATAATGACCAGTGTTGCCGGTTTAGACTTGTACAATTGTAACTTGTAGCTTCGTAAAATGGGCCACAGGGGTGAATTGCAGTGTGCCTAATCCACCCTGAGCCAGCATGGGAAATCAAATCAAAACACTCTCCTATAAGTGTAGACCTGTGCTCAGCATTGGGACGCGTATATGCCGATAGATAAAAACAAGAGTGTAAATTATTAATCAGTTCGACGACCTATATCTATATGGCACAATGGCACATGGTGTCTGCTTACTGTGCAAGAGGTCCCGGGTTCAATCTTGGTATGGGCAAATATTTGTGTGACGAATATGAATGTTTGTACCTGAGTCATGGATGTTATTTGTATTTAAGTATGTATTTATCTATATATGTGTAAGTATGTTTATCCGTTGTCTAGTATCCATAACACAAGATTTGCTTAGTTTGGGATTAGGTCAATTGGTGTAAATTGTCCCAAGATATTTATTTAAGTTGATGACTAAACTACTCACTGACAGAAGTCCGAGCTTTTATCAATAATATGCTCAAACTCGGCAAAGCTCAGGGCTCCGTCGTCGTCCAGGTCAGCTTCCTCCAGCACATTCTGCACCAACTGCTGCAGCTCCGCGTCGTTGAGTGGCAAGTCGGGCCCGCAGAGCCGCTCGATCACCTCGCGCAAATCGGAAACGCCGATCATGTCGTCACCGTCGAAATCTGGACGTTTAGAATATACGTGTAAGAAGCTAGTGCTAGTGTTAAAGTTTCTGTCACTAACAAAGTCATTCACTTTAAGAATAAATTATTCACTAAGAAACCATAATGTTCTATGGAAAGGTCGAAAATGTAATCAAATGGTTCTGCTGATATCTAAAACCTTTTGAAGTAAAAAAGTGAAATCCTTACCAAAAATTCTAAAGGCATGTTCGGCTTTCACAGCCTTTGGTGCGTTATCACTAAAAACCGACATCATGTCCAGGAAGTCTTCAAACGTGCAGTCCCCATCGTTGCTGGAGCTGAAGACTTTACAGATGCGGTCACGGAACGGGTTCACCCGGAGCTCGGGGTACTGGAGGATCTTGGTCATCGGGAGCTTGGCGTTTTTGTTGTGACCCACCTTCTCAGGGGCTAGGCCTTTGAATCTCATGTGTGCGCTGTAATTAAATTCGGAGATTCATGTAAATGCCAATCCTGGATAATCTTACATTATGGAAATGAAAAATTGGTTTCGTTAATTGGCCATTATAGGCTCTTTTACATAGCTGAGTCCACAAACACTTCGAAAATTTTAAAGATTATGTTAAACTGAAGTTATGCAAGAAACTGTAATCTCTACAAACTCTAATCAATACAAAAATACGGAGTAATATTGATAAGTCTTTAAAAGAAGCAGCAGGCTAAATTATGGCAATTAGAGTTCTACAACATTCTACAGTGGTGTATGAATCAAACTGATTGACTGTATACAATACTTCATATGGCAGTCCTTGAACTACCCGGAAGGAAAAAGTTATCATCTACAGAATATCAGTTGACACAACAAAGCTATGCTAACAGGCTAAAACGAAAGCCCATACTGTAGTCATTGAAGACATGGTTACAATGAGTAGATGCCCTTATTGAAGGACACACTCACCATGCCAAATCATCAAACAACTCATCCGCTTATAGTATAATTAAACTGATTGCAGATAAGTCCACAAAAAAAAACTACAGAATATATAAACGGTTAGAGTACTCACTATAACACTTCTTTCTTTGTAAAGTAAGTCAGGTCCTGAAATGTTAAACAAAACACGATGTATAACGGATTTTAATTACAAAAGCGTGATAAATTCATTATACCATTACACCATATGCAAGGTTACACAGCTTTTAATTAAGAAAAGTGCTATTAAATGTGTGATTCATAGATACAATTGAGCAATCTAAAAGTGGGCTTTACCTCGTAATCTTGAAGCTCTTCTTCTGTAAACTGGCTCTTTCCTTGGCCCATGGTGAAAACAGCACCAAGCTAACGTGGCCCACGGTTGGTGGATGGGTACAGTATTTGATAACACAGCGGAAATTCTTGTTGAAACGCGTGCCTAATTTCGAAGTAGTGATAAACAATGGCAATGCAATGGTAAACAAAAGTGACACTAGTGACAGCTAGTGTTGCCAATTTGGTTTATTAAAAGTAGCTCGAAAAAATAAAATGTTATTATAATCTTCTGGAATTGGGCCCAAATGTTGATTAATGTAAGAAATACTGGTTATAAAAAGTTTTAAAATGTATGGAATACAGCATTAGTAAAAATAGTCACATGCTTAGTACCAAAACCTGACCGAAACATAGACTTACTATTGAGAAGACTAACGCCGAGCGTGTCTCCGAAAGGGACAGCAAATACACACACATGAATATTTAGGGTTACCATCTTTAAGACAGTTTTCCCTGGGGTCATTTACGATGTCAATAAAAAAAACAAAATTTTTATAAATTGAAAAAAGAAGAATTACTTTTGGAAAATGTTTTTAATAATTAACAGGAATTTATAAAATCACTCTTAATAATAATAATAAGGGTTAGTTAGTCTCGACCAACACCTCAAGAGACTCTCGCTTGAAGGTTGGATCAAGGGTCAGATACAGAAGGCGGTACTCCTGGACACGTCACAAATAGTCAGGAGATTCCTCACTCTGCAGCCCTAACCACCGGTAGCTTGAGCCCTGCCCCGCTGCCGGCGGCACTCTAGGTTAGGTTTTTATAATGTTTGTATATTTTGTATTGATATTGTTTTATTACTTTTTATAGAAATATTGTAAAACTTAACCTAAGATTTTAAATAAATATACAAGAATAAAAATGGTACCTAATTGTATTGGTAGTAAAAAGGTTGGAAATAATTATGTAGTAAACCCACACTGTAACAATAGATTTCGGTCAAAATGTTAACAACACATTCTGGAAGATTCCAGTGGGTGCAATCCATGATTCCCGTATATGTGGTTCGTGGGGGAATCTGGAAGTTAAATCCAGAATACACTTCACGGGGCTTCATTTCATACAGCATTTGAGTCGACCGCCGAGTTACACGAGTGCTTATTTTATCTGTGTACTAGTGTTTTATGTCGTAAAATAAACGATTAATGAATCAAAATACTAGACTAACATGCTTTACGAAATAGGGTCCTGTATAAGTTTTTTCTATACCAATATTTCATCAACGTACTATTTACCCCTTAACGTGGGGTAATATTCGTGGGAAAAAGTGACAACACTGAGTTTTAAGGTTTGCTTAGCATAGAAGTATGCTGACCTTGAAAAAACTAAACATGCCATGAGGGACAAAAGATATCAAGCTCTGTCTCTTTTTTTCACAAGCAAATTCATAATTATATCTCGTTCTTGTGCAAGTGAAAAGGAAGACGTCCGTCATTCTATAGCTTTCTCTTTCTACGGACCGAAATGCGTCAGATTTTGGTCCTAAGTTAACGAGAAAGTTGCTAAAGTGGCAACATTAGTGGAAGGATGTAGCCAACAGAGTTGCCGTTGTAAAAACTTTAAATCTTTTTTTTACGGCTTGATCTACGGCTTGGCATCGAGCCTTTCTAGCATAACAATAAATCTAGTCTTTAGTAATACCAGACGTACGATAATTACCGTACTTCAACAATATTTTCATCCCTCATTCTGTAATCAACAGTGGAATGACAAACCAACGATAACTTTCAGAACAAAACCTAAATAAGTTCGAAAGAGCGGTATTTAGATAAACATGTGAGGCATTTATATCGCATAAATACGGTAACTATCAAGTATGCGGCATCGCTGAGTCCACAATTGATATTCATGCCGTTGCAAGATAAAAACACCGTAGCTGCCAGTCCGTTCCAAGAAAACCAACCTGTTTTTTTTACCAAAAACCCTCCTTTTTGGGATCATTTTGCTGGCAACTCTATTTGTGACAGTGACAGTTGTAATCGATTTTAGCGCGTTTTGTTACGGCATTGCGTTTTATTTTTGCATCGATTAGTTTTAATACAATGATTTGATTTGAAAGGTTGACAGAGAATACCTTAAGGTATTAAGTTCGCCTTTTGTACATTTTGGGGTTTTTGTGCAATAAAGTTTAAATAAATAAATAAACATTAAACTTTTGAAAAAAATTGCTTAATGGTGAATAATTATCTCATGAATAATTAATCTTCATTTTGTTCTCCTGTCTCCGTATCTGAAAGAAAAGTAAACGAAATAATAAGTGACACAATTTTGCACGTCTAAATATTTTAAGTTTCTTTCTATCGAACAATTATGTAATTACTGTTAAGCGGTTTTAGCGATGCAAATATAGATCCCCTTTTGTAAGGTCCTCCAGGGTTGAGTTCGCACAGTGCCGGGTACCGCTTCTTGCATGAAGTGGAGCGCCAAGTCTTCTGCCGGGTGGCCACCACGCAGTCGAACTTGTCGCGAACTCGGCGCGGGTGGCCCGGCGCCCACGCACGATATGTCGTGCAGTCTAGGGTATCGCCTGGACGAGATTTTATCGATATAAATATATAATAACAATACATTGTTTTTAATTAGCAAATGTAATAGTGTAGACTCAGGATAGCTGGGCGCTCCCACGAGCCAAGCTCAACGTATGCGCGTGCAAAGGATAGTTATAGACTTCATAAATAGCCGATGTCACCCAGACTACAATTACGAACCGATTGACACCTCATTCATCAAAATCGGCTCAGTCGTTTAGGCAATACAGTGGAACATACGTAAATACAAACATACATACATAGGCTGCTGAAAACTTAACCCTTCCTTTTGGCTTTTCCGTAGTCGGGTAAAAAATTAAAAATTACTTCTATTCGGTCGAGCGATGTGCTCATGAATTATTAAGAGTCAAAAAACTAAGGGTAGTATTTATAAACCGAACTCAAGTTCCAGTTTCATACTAACATAGTATGACACTACCGCCCTAAGTTTTTTTTTATAAAATAGGAATCCAAACGAACAAGTGGTTCACCTGATGGTAATAGTATTAAGTTATCACTACCGCCCATAGACACCCATGACAACAAGGAAACTGCAGATATTTACGTACCCAACGAGCGGTAAGATGGAATACCCTCTTGAATTGTGCCAGTAATTTTATCAGCACAAATTATTTTTCGCATACAATTGTGGCGACTCTAGCGCCATCTAGTGTTGAGTAGAGGAAACCAACTGACATGTGCTACTTCACACTAACGAAGTTTCGTAACACGGACGCATATATACAACTTCCAACTTTCATCCGCAAGTAGTAGGGATTCGCCGGTTCTGGATCACTTTTTTTTCGCTCAAAATGGCGGATTTGGGGGCAAAGAAAAGTAAAAAAAAAAAAAAAAAAAAAAAAAAAAAAAAAAAAAAAAAAAAAAAAGGTCAACACCCCATTTAAAGCGATTGGACGGGGTCTCATCACGCTCCGCCCACTCCTTCACGTATATATGTACTTCCATTGCAACATAATACCAACACTTAATCACATACTCATAAAAGGATAGAGACCCTTTCCTTTGTTTCCTACTCACCCTTTGTTACGTTCAACTTCTTACCTGCGCCCACTTGGGGGTTCGGTGCCGACCTTTTTTTTTTCCTGGGTACCTGATCGCCCGCCACGCTCCGTACAAATAAAATACCATGTCTTTTCGTAAGTCCACTTTCAATTCATTATTCTATCAGCACATAAATATCCTATCGCATTATTCGCAGTACACTTTTATTCGTAGCCTATAACTTTTAGGACTATCATAAATCTAACCTAACCTAACCTACATTTTGGAGAAATTCAAACCTAACTTAACCTAACCTCCATTTTGGAGACATTCAAACCTAACCTAACCTACATTTTGGAGAAATTCAAACCTAACTTAACCTAACCTACATTTTGGAGACATTCAAACCTAACCTAACCTACATTTTGGACAAATTCAAACCTAACATAACCTAACCTAGGTTTTGGAGAAATTCGCAAGCCATAACTTTCAGGACTATTTTAAATCTAACTTAACCTAACCTACGTTTTGGAGAAATTCGTAAGCCATAACTTTCAGGCCTATCTTAAATCTAACCTAACCTACGTTTTGGAGAATATTGTTACGCTAAATAGTAAATGGTTTCAGTTAAAAACAAGAATTTTGTTGCTTTATTGCTTTTTACTTCTAACCTTATTAAGTACTCCTTAGAAATACTAGTTTTAACGTGTTTGTTACGCAATTCGATTATTTAAATACTAGACAAAACTTGTAGGATTGCACTATGTACAAAGGATATTAAGAACGCAGCCTTGTGTTTCGCTTACACAGTAGGTACTATCCTACATTTTGTGGACATATTATATAGCTAAAGTTTATTTTATGAATATACATATAGACAGAGAGTTTACATAATACAGTAAACGGTTTCAGTAGCTTTATTGTTTTCTTTGTATCAAACGCACCACGATCTTTTATTATTTAATTACTTAACATCAATACACTATGCAAAGAGAGCTTTTTGAAAAAATAGCTAGTTTGAACGTGTTCACTAGGCGAACCGTTTACCTGACCATCGTCAATAAGAGGAGCGTTATGTTTTTTCGAGTGTATGGCTTTGAAGATACTGGTTTAAACTTGTTAAATTGCACTACGCATAAAGGACCTCAAGAACGCGGGCGGCATCGTATAATTGCTTTATTGTTGTCTTTGTATCAAAAGAACCGCCGCTGTCTTTTGTTATTCAACACACCGCGTCTGGAGAATACGAGTTTATACCTGTTCACTAAGCGAAGCCCTTCTTTCAAAAAATACGTGTCCCAACTTGTAGGGATTGCGCTGGGTATAAAAGCGCGCCATCACATCTCGACTTCATTGCGCCCCAAAAATTCTCCGAGCAAGGTCTTCGAGTAAGAGAGTCGTGAGTCGTGAAGTTTAGTGCAAGGTTGCTGAAAGCAGTGTTTCGTTGCTGAAATGGATGTAAGTATGTAGTCATAATTTTATGTGTGCCCACTTATTTCAGATTTTGATTGATTGTAACATAACCTTCATCTATTTTTGTGTTTACCATGTAAATCTACTTTGAAGGACCGTTTGAAGAATGTTTTTATATTGTTACAGGAAAACACATTTAAAAATTATTACTATCCCGACGACGAAGCAAGTGATGAAGAAGGAACGTTGGCCTATAAAGTCAAAAAAGCTATTGCTAACACTAACAAGAGGCCTAATAACAGCATAGATGGCTTCTTTGAAAAACGGAAGAAAAGGAAAGTTGCAGTAAAGTCGTCGAGCGTCAGCCAAGCCACTGCGGAAGGCGTGGCTTTTATAAAGTCCAACAAAGACGATGCATCATACGCCTCACATCTCATAAAAATTGAGGTGTATGATGCGCGGAAAATAAAAAATATTCCGCCAACGGAGCATTGGAAGCATGCGGAAGTGCGTGTTAAATACTACGCTCACTCCGAAGAGGACGCTCACGTCGAATCTACGAGGGATGTGATTTACCAAATCACCAAACAGTTAGCGGACAAAAGTGATTGTGTAAATTACGTTATAGACAATACAAAATAAGTGTAAAAGTAGTTTTAAGATCTTAATTTGTTCCTTTTATCTTTTTTTACTCGATTGTGTGCGTTTTGTTTGTTAACTTTGCTTTATAACTCGTACCGAACATTTTTCTTTGTATAGCGAACACCTTTTGTATTCTAAGCTTCCTTTGTAGTTATTTTTTTCCGACAAAGAGTCATTGTCTTTCATATTAGATAAGTAACACAAGTTCCAAGCGCCGATGTCCATAGTATAAATAGACCATAGCCTTGACTTTGAATATAGTTTTAATGAATATCATGTGTTCATTTTTATGTTTTATCGACAAATACACTTCCCTTGACGAAAATGTAGACTTAACTTAGAACAATAAAAGAGTTTGTTTTATATTTAATTGTTTATTTCAAAAAAATAGACTTAAACATATTTCTTACAATTAGATCGTTACATAGAGAACTCTCAGTAAACAAATTTACCAAGTCACACATAGTTTTTCCTTTAATCTTAAAATACAGATAGACTAAACAATATTCCCCGCAGACCGAGGTAAAAGGATTTTGAAATGAGTTGTGGTTATAAACCCATCTCCTGGAATTTCTTTTCAAAAATAGCTTATGACTACCTGTAGGTTTTCGACCAAATGAGTCAAAATATTCACCAATGCCATTAATATCAATGTGTATAGCTATCCAGTGAGACCCCGGTTTTGAGTCGGGATCTAAATTGCTTATAATAAAAGCAGGTAAATTAACCCAAATAGGCAATCGGTTTGCAGCAAAAACATTTGATTTAAAACTGGAACTTATTTTATTCATACAGAGCTGTATTTCATTTGTATCCATGATAAATATAAATTTAGCTGCTTATTAATGATTCTGTTAACAACGTTTAAGATCAAATGATGTATCCTTTTTAAAAACAAAGTATTTATTAACTGTTATAATCCACAGTTACGTCACGATTCTTGTTTATTTCAATTACATTATCAAATTCTGCGTATACAATACAGTTAACAGTTTGACTAAGAGACGAATCAAAGCGAACTTCTAACCGTACACTTCCATGTCTGACGAGATTCCAATGTGACGTTGAACTAGCAGATAAATCAGGAGTCAAATCAAAACATAGCAAACAATATCCGTCTCCGTAGTCTGTTCTACTTATTGCGTTACCTTCGTTGTGAAAATGAATACCAGTCCCAGAAAATAAAGTGTGATATGGTGATGCTATTAAACCAGAGCTAAATGATGGTTGTAATGTTCTAGAAGGTATTTCATGACCGTCTACATACAAACTGAATGAATTCATATTAAAATGTTGAAAATTGAAAGGATTCAATGCTAAATTACCGTTAAACGCTGAATTTAAGACAAAACCGACAATACATCTTTTAGGAACTTGTCCAAGGAATATATTATCTAATGTTTTACCTTGCACACCCGCCGGTATTGTCAGAACCTTAACTTCCGCTCTTGTTATAGGATACTTTGCAGTTGTTGACGCTAGTACTTTTTGATGGGCTAACAAAACGCTAGGGTTGACTCTTGCTCTTCTTATAATAAGACTAGCATCCATTATTTGTACTTTAAGTTTTTTATCTTGATGACAAATAAGATTAAATGTTTCTTTTGAGCGCACTAACTTAACACGCATTTCTACGCCATTTATTAAAAATTTCTCTTGGTTAAACATGTCACCATGCAAGTGACCAATCATTTCAACTTGTCTACTCTCTTTGACAAATTCCATTCTTTTGTGAAACCCTTTGTTCGTTGCGTCAACGGCATCCATATGATGTGCAGTATCTTCGTACCACAATCCACAAGTTAGATGAGATTCTTTGGCTGCTGGACCATAGTTAAGAAGATTCTCCAAATAAGCACGATAGGCATATGTGTTGTTCGGAGGTGATATGAGTTTTTGATTTAAATATATGTCGAGTTGGTTGAAAAGGGAATGCATCCAATTGTTAACAGGCGAAACTTGGACATCTGCTTTTAAATTGGTGCCATCCTGATTCAATACTTTCGCATTGACATGCAGTAACGTATGTGACAAGTCAATATAGTCATCACCTGATCCGGGAACTTGAAATTCTATAGGGCCGTCGTCGTTTAAAGATGAAATTGGTTTGTAATGAACCCACTGTCCACTTTCAATACTGGTTTGAGTTGACGGCAGGGCAAATATATCTAACTCAGATTTTGCACATTCACATGAATGATTATGTAAGAATGACATTATTTAATATGAAAATATATCTTTGACGTTATACTTTTTAATTTTTTTACTTCCTCTTCCTCGTGATGCTTTTAACGGAATGAGTCGTTCTCGTCTTTTAGTTGACATTTTATACCCAGATCCTGACATTAGAGAATCAATTTTTTCATCAGCTTTTCTTTTTAAGTTAGCACTTGCATCTTTGAATCGAGACTTAATCGAACTCTCCATAGGACGTGAATTTACCATATCAGACAGCAGGCCGATCCCCGCATCTAATGTTTCTTTCCCTACAGCCCTAAAACCACTGGATAACAAAGGAATCACAGACCTAAATAGCCCACCCAAAAAGCTTCCAATCCCATGACCTCGTTGAAATGGAACACCTTTATAGACAATTCCTACACCAGAGCCAGCTTGATGTAAATAATAATGTTCATATGGACAAGAGGCAGACGATCGTTTGTGAGTCATTTTATTCGTTGAAAATGTAGCTTCACACAAGAAGATCCAAATTGAAATGGTACTCTGGCCCCGGTAGTCGTTCTTATATCTATTTCAATCGTATCGAACTCTCTACGTAAAACAGGTACATAATGAGCAGGTGAGAAGACATGCATTTTGTAAGCTCCATAAACGAACTGAGTTGGATCCAATGGAATTATTCTCAACAATGATGTTATAACATCCCCCACTACTTGCGGTTCAATGATATCGGTATACACAAATATTTGTGATGGTAACCCTAAATACAAATTTACTGGATTTTTCCCAATTGAAATTTGTTTTAAATTAGATCGTGGTTTGAAACCTAACTGCAAACTCAGTATCGGTGATGTTATGATAGATGTTATATCTTCAGTTGCAGTTATAGCCACCATTTTTGATATTTTATCACACCTAAATTTCACCTTATTTTTTAATTGCGGGTTTTCATTAAACGCGTCAAGGAAAGTGTCAACGCTATCATATGTAGTAGCGGGTATGTGAGTTTTTATATCTATGATTTTGTCAAACTTGTCATTAGGTAATCGTACTTTCTTTTTTATATAGATGATATTTTCTTGATCTTGAACATTGTACATGGAACGTGGGTATTGAAATTCCACTAAACCAACAACCCATTCTCCTTCTAATTTAACGGTCTTAGGTAGTTTGGTCATGAAATGGGCTGTTGTATTATCAGTATAATAAGCCGTCGAGCTATTGCTTAACAAAGTTATATAAAAACTTCCTTCACTCATATTTTTTCTAAGTTTGATGCAAGAATCCAAGAATTAAATTTACTCGGATAACCTTGCCACTTCACTAACACTTCCTTTCTGCCACCAACACGACGAGAGCGTATTATTTTATCAATTTTATACTTCATGGAGGGGTGATAAGTTGTTTTTTGTAATTCTTTAGAATAAAATGTACCTACGATTGGTTCACCATCCAAGTCCTTTAAGGTATAGACAAGTCTCGGAGATCGTCTAATGATTGCATCAATTATAAAAATTTCATCACTCCAATTAGTTTCATAACCCTTTTGAAATATATGTTTATATTTAGTTATTCGGACATGATCACCTACATTCAGTTTTGTGGTTTCTAATGAAATTTGATTGTCTTTTTTTCTATCATATAAGTTACACCAAACAGTCATGATATTATTAAAATTAACATCAATTGGTCGCATTTTGATACTAGAATGATAACTATGGTTATAAGAGTGAAGAAGATCTTGTAATATATTAGTGTAGTTGTAAGTATTTCTATGAGTAAAATAACGCCACATTTTCATTTTAAGAGTTCTTTGAAACCTTTCAACTATACTTGCTTTAATGTCTGGATTATTAGTGGTGTAATAATTAATGTTTTTGCTTTTAAAGTAGTCTCTTACCACCTTTGAAACAAATTCTGTGCCTTTATCGGATTGGATATGACGAGGGGTAGATTTGGCTTCTGCAAATATGCTTTCAAAACATTGTTTAACTGTTTCTGAATCCTTCTTTTTCATGGCTCTTGCAAAAGCATATTTACTAAAAACATCAATAACACAAAGAATATATTTATATCCATCATTATATTGACTATAAGTACGCATATCACTGAGATCAGCCTGCCAGAGTTCATTATAATTAGATAGGATGTATCGATTCCTAGTAAATCGTCGGTGGACAGGTTTATGTAAAGTATACGTTTCCTGAGACTGTAACCATTTTTTTACTTCCTCCTTGCTCATATTACCTTTCATTTCCTTCGCTAACTTATCTATACTACTGTAACCAGCTGGGTTGGACACATCGTAGTAAATCTTATTTATATCTAATAGGGGGTCCATTTTTCCCAATCTAATTTCTTTTTGGTCGACTCAATTGTTTTAGCAGAAATAGGTGTAGATGCGTTTTTTACTTTAAATGATGAATCCCTTGTATTTTTAGAAGATGATGATGATGCGCGAAACTCGTTGGTGTAATCTCTCTTCATATACTCCAAGTTAGCAGGATTACCAATACAAAATGTAGGAACTCTTATATCTTTTAAAACCAATGCAAATTCTTCCCAACCTATTGGTTTTGCGCGTTTTAGAGGTCTTGATACATCGTTTATCAGATCGACAATATTGCTATTTGGGATCACTCGATGGTTTAACACAACTTCCCCTCCTGTCTTCCACCAAATTTTTTTTTTATTAAGGATAATAATGTCCATTAAAGTTTGGGTTTTCGATCGATAAGATTTCGGTATTCCTTGTACGATATGAGATGGAGTTAATTCCACAGGATAGTATTGATTCGTTTTATCAAGTGGTGGTGTAGCAGGAACATCATCTTCCAGCAAAGTTGGGCTTGCGACTGAGTCATTATTTGCATTTTCCTGCTTTTTTAACTTTGAATCTAAGTCACTGTTGAAGTTGTCTAAGTGATCAACTCCATCCATTACTATTGGTATTTTGAAAGGCTTTCGATCTGCTTCGGCAAAATGTAAAAATCGCTGCAGTGCTTGGGAATATAATGCCCATTTTTCACGATCATCCATTTTACTTTTCAATATTTTTTTCATCTCTCCATCCAGACGAGACGATGAGTTCTCTGATAGCTCATTATTTTTAAGTCTTTCAATAAAATCTTGTTCTACCAAAAGCATTTTTTTTGTGTTCTCCATTTTGGTTATAAAGAGTTTATTAAAGCACTTAAAACTGCACCTAAAATAACAGGTAGAAATGCACCACCCTTTTGAATGATGATAGTTTTTCTTAGTTTTCGTTTTCCCTTTGAAACTAGCTTGCGTAATATGTTCTTGTGTTTATTTAATTTAGATTTTTCTTTTTTTTCTAATGGAATTTTTCCTTTTAGCACGTTATAAATACACTCGCAAATAATATTGATTTCATCATCATCACAAGCTTTGAGTAAAGCCGTGCGATATTTTGGTTTAAGTACTTGCAACGCTTCAAGTAAGTGTTTATATGTGCTCACACTCGAGTGCATCATTTAGAACTGACTAAAACTTGTTGATTCCTGTTATATTTAAATCCTTTTTTAGGAATGTAAACTGTGCAATATTTATCGAACGGAAATATTTTAGTTTTGAAACGACATAAGTCATCTGTATTTTGTTTCAGATCAATCATGAGATATCCATGGGCATCCTTAGTAGCATCTTTATAGGCTTCATCCACGAATTTTGAATTTTCAGGATAAACTTGTCGCGACAAGTATCGTATTTGAGTTTTATCTCTAGGATTTTTAAAATATACAATGTAACTTGTGTTTAGCGAGATGTCACGTTGACCTCGTCCCTGGTGAAATATATTTTGTGTAATATAAAACACGCTTAAGTTTCTGTGATGACTACCCTTCGTGAAAATATCAACGATCCGTCCATCTGACTCCCTCATCAAATCATCGATAATAAGAAGTTTAGGTTGCTTCCCATCAAACATGTTAATATCAGGTATTCCTTGACTATAATTAACATTTTCCAGATTGTACAAAGGTTGCATTTCATCATAACACCAAATAACTTCCGAAAAATTTACATCGCATAGTACTTTGCAATCATTTAAAAAGTTTGTGACAAATTTTGATTTTCCACACCCACTGGGACCAGCAACAATGGCCGTAAAAGGGTGACAAAAGTGAATCATTATATAGATCTGTTATACGTGTTGAATCTAAAAGTACCAAAACACTAATGATTTTTTTTAAAGTCCAAACAAGGTTATATAGTTTTGTCACACCTGAATAATGTTTAAATAAAAACACATGAAATTTATCTAAACACTTTATTTAATTAAAAAAAAAGAATTAACTACATCTTTCTGTAATCTTATAACTAGTCCATGCATAATACTACAAATAAAAAACATAAATTTATAAAAAATGTCTAAAAACATTCTGAAATTTTATAATTATACATAAATTACAACTTTCTATTATCTTATTACCAGTCCATACTCAATAATTACAAAAAATGTTACAAATTTAGGAACAGTCGCAAGTACAGAAAAGTAATATTAACACTGAATGTCCTTTATTCTGTAGTGGCCCCAAGCAAGCGTGTCAGTGGAATTTTCTAATAAATATCGTTTTGTATCACTGTGTGATAAAGATATTTTGTTTATTTTTTGTGTAAATATAACATGTTTTATAGACCTGAACCGCAACATTTCACACAACAAATTATCTTTTTTGAACAAACATGTTTTGTAATTGTCAATGTTAAATTTTTTAGTAATACATTTATTAACTCCTTTTGCTTTTGCTATAAATTCGTTTTGTACATCCATTGCATACATTTTTGATCGCAGCCCAATAAACTCTTTAAAAATTTTACCATTATTTTCATCTTTAAAAAAACCCAATTGCTTTTTATTTACTAATGGCAAACCGTATTGATTGTCAGGAGGATAATCAGAAGTATCAAAGTAAGATTCTAGATCTATTAGTATATCAGCGTAAAAGTTATCCGTAAATATTTGATATACCAAACTGTCCGTGTCCGTGTAAAGCAATTTCAGTTTATCTGGATATTTGGTTTTCATGAAGTCATAGTGAAATTCATACATTAAAGTTTTTGACAAATCTAATATACAAAATCCTAAATAAATAGGTTTGTTGTACAAGACTTTTGTTTTTTTCAACTGTACTGCAACCAAATTCTCCGAAAATATAGAAAGGCTGTGAAATTCAGGTCTTGCTATTAAAGATTGAACTCCTTGAGTTTTTCCGTGGTTTTGCCAGTGGTTAAGTAATTTAACATTCACTCTTTTATTTATATTTTCCATAGTTTTACCGAAAACAGAATTGTTCATGAGTTTGAAGAAGTCTTTTTCAAATTCTGATCTGGCCAACGAACGCATGTGTGTATTTAAATCGATGTAAGTCTTTAACCATGCCTTTTGTTCAAACTTTAAAATTCTGTGAATTTTTAGCAAACGTAAACCAGATTTTAAACATTGTTTTAGATTTCGATAGTGAATCACATAGTTCACTTTGTTATTTAAATTAGGAATCAGCTTTTTTTCTTTGGTATCACCTAAACAAACGTTTTCTGGACAGAATGGTAAATCAGAATGTAAATCGTGTAAGTTATTTGGGTATTCCAAATCAACTTCTAAAATGTATCCGTGTTCAGCATCATCAGAAACATTAAAATCAGTATTATTATCCACCCATTCAAACTTGCCAATGGGAAGGCATTGTGACATTGCCCAACCGTAAAGATTATTTGCATCTAGATACATCAAAAATGAAGATGGTAACGTAGGATCATATTCAGACATAAATATATTATTAGCTTTCCCATGTCTGTTACTACATTGAGAAATACCACCTCTTATGTTATTTGCGATAAAAGAAATTTTGTCAATGTCCGTTAAAAGTTCTAGATTAATTTTAGTAGACATTAACATAGCATCCCAACTTAATCCAGGTGCCGTGTAATATTGTGCAGGATCCAATCCATATGTTTCTTTACAAACATTTCTAAAATTTTCAAACACATCTGCTAACAACAAAACATCAGTTTTTAAGTAAAGATTTGAATAATCCCCCATGTTTTTACATTTAAAGTGATTCCATACGTCACGTGCATGTTTATAATCATTTTCTGAAATGTGGTTATCATTTAATGAGCTGTAAAAATCATCGTGATTGGGAAGACTAAACAATTCTAATGATTCAAAAGATGTCATATGTTCATATGGATATATTCCTTTTCGTATTAAGCGTTTGAAGTCTTCTTCAGATGGAAAATTTAACCGAAGTTCATGAAACTGATCGGGCAGTAAATTTTTGGCTAACTTATCAAGACTGCTACTCATAAATTTTAAGGAATCAAGAAATCTTAATTTCATTACATGGTTATTGATGTGAAATTGCTTGGAGAAAGAAATATATTTTTCTTTGTTTTGTGGGATAACTTCTATGTCCCCCTCTTCAAATCCAAGCCCGTGTACAATAAAATGAGCATCATAGCTACTCAAATTGTGTAAAAACACAGGTAAGAAATTAGGGGTTCGATATTTCTCAGAACAGGATGGATGAGCGACTCCTTCAAAAGCACCGGTGTGTTGGTTATGAGACACAATGAATTCTTCATTTAATTTTTTTTCACAAATGAAACAGGTATCACTTTGTGCTATGGTTACTTTATCTTGTTCCGTTAAGGGTAAAGGACATTTTACAAAAGTGTTCTTTTTGCAAATGTTCTCTAAATCTTTTTTTAATAATTTCATAAATGATTCGGCACAATTTTGACCTGTGTATGTTCTATATACAGATAAACTGTCATCATATGAACATTTAATATAGTATCCAAAACTGTACATTACATGTTCCTGAACATTGGTTGTTGAGGATTTATTCGGATCGTTGATACAAGTTTCAATGGGTTTTAAAAATGCTTCGAAATCGGCATATATAACAAATGGTACCCTCAATTTACGATCGTAGTTATTGAATGATATTTGGTTAGAGGGAACTAATTCATTAAACCAGTTTCTTTTACTATCGTTTTCAGAGGGTAAGTTTGTACATACATGAAAACAGTCATGTTTTTGATGTTTCTGTAAATTTTCATGTGACGTGAAATAAATTAAACAACCATCACATAAGTGGATTGCATGCTCTGACGTCGTCATTTGTTTTGATACTAATCTCGATAGACTTTTTATGTAACAATAATGGCCCTTAGTACCGTGATTTAAATACAACAAGTTTAAATGGATAGTTTTCCTACTTTTCGTTAAGTGTAACGGACCAATAACTTTATTTTGCTTGCTTTTCGAATCGTACTCCAAGCCAAAAACATTAATGCTTAGATCATTCATTTTCTCGAATTTATGAATATCGTTTATTTTTATTGGGAAGGAAAGATTTTCAAATTTCAATTTATTTCTGTGCAATTTGTACGACGAGACCCTGTTAGAGTTGTTATTTGGCTCATATAAACCTGACAGTATAGCCCAACGGAAGCATTCATGGTCTTTGTTTTTAACGTTGATAACTGCTTTTTTGTTTTTTATATCCAATGGTAAGTTTATGTAAGATGAACCACGCAAAGGATTTAATTTATTGATATTCATGTCTAAGTATTTTATTTTAACTAAACTCCATCCGCTGTCTTTTTTTTCAAAATTGGTTACTTTGTTAACAATTTCAGTTACAAGTGATGCATAAATACCATCTGTGGCGTCCCCCTTGCAAACGACGTAATTTAACGATTGAAAGTCAAAAATATTATTAAGTTGCTTAGTTTGTTGTGTAAAATCTGCATTAAGAATGAAATTTACTTTTACGACAGTTTGTTCTGCTATGGATCGTTCTAGTAATTTAAACACTTTTCCCTTGATATTATGCAAAAATAATTCTGGTGTTTCAAATGCATTGGTAGTAACGGAATCAGGTAAAATTCTGTAAGTAACTATTCTATTCCCGAACGCGCTTTCAATTAACTGAACGTTTGTAAATTCCTTGTCAGAACTTATCACGTTGTTTTTATGAGTATTACTTTTCAAGTGGTTGGAATAATATTTTCTAGATACTGACACGTGACACACAGGACATTCAATTTTGTGATTACTTTCTGTACTCACGTTTTGGTGTCCAACTGATACTGTTGATGTTGCCACAGCAGCGTAGCTAGTTGAATTGTTCAGAGGTTTTTTTTTCTTTGTTGGTGGTTCGGCAGTCACAGTTGACATTGCTGTTCTTTTTTTATTTACACCTCCTCGGCCAACTTGTAAAGATCTGCAAAAATAAAACAATTATTAATATTACAAATTATTGACAATTATAAAATAAACGAAAACACCTAAAAGTTTAATACTAACTCATTTCTCGTCTACAATTTAAGCAATACGCTTGCATTGGCAGTACACCATCAATTTCATCGGATGTGTCTGATTTATGAGTATGTATGATGTGTCCACTGCATGGCGTGAAATATGGCATTATCTCCGTATCCTCTAACCACGAAACTGGTAAAACCTTCCTTAAGTACCACATCCTTATTTGATGATGGAATTTGGACAAGATCAAAGATTTGTCTAGGCTTGTAATTTCACTTTGAGATAGATCCAAATTGAAATACATCTTAAAAAGTACTACTCCTACGTCGAGAGAACAGTAACAAATGATTTGAAGCAACTGGCATTCGGTTTAAATACCTTAAAATCCACCCCTACCAGCTACAACTAGCAAAAAACGAGTTGAAACATGTTTCGGTAAGATGGGTACCCATTACAATGACACAATATAACAAAGGTAATAAAGGTAAGCTATTAGCATCAAATGAGTTGAAGCATGATTCAGTAGGATGGATATCTATGACAATAGCACAATTATAACAAAAGAAAATTATAACAAAAGTAAGTAACCTACGTTTTAAAATATTCTTGTTCCACTTTTTCGCAGAGTTCGTATAGCCTTTGGTCTTCAGTAAGCTGGTCAAGTTGTTGGTCGAAGAAGTTGCAGCTCAGTCCGTCCATTATTATGTCTTCGTTAGAATGTGTTTTTTTAAAGCGGGCTATGGTCTATTTATACTATGAACATCGGCGCTTGGAACTTGTGTTACTTATCTAATATGAAAGACAATGACTCTTTGTCGGAAAAAAATAACTACAAAGGAAGCTTAGAATACAAAAGGTGTTCGCTATACAAAGAAAAATGTTCGGTACGAGTTATAAAGCAAAGTTAACAAACAAAACGCACACAATCGAGTAAAAAAAGATAAAAGGAACAAATTAAGATCTTAAAACTACTTTTACACTTATTTTGTATTGTCTATAACGTAATTTACACAATCACTTTTGTCCGCTAACTGTTTGGTGATTTGGTAAATCACATCCCTCGTAGATTCGACGTGAGCGTCCTCTTCGGAGTGAGCGTAGTATTTAACACGCACTTCCGCATGCTTCCAATGCTCCGTTGGCGGAATATTTTTTATTTTCCGCGCATCATACACCTCAATTTTTATGAGATGTGAGGCGTATGATGCATCGTCTTTGTTGGACTTTATAAAAGCCACGCCTTCCGCAGTGGCTTGGCTGACGCTCGACGACTTTACTGCAACTTTCCTTTTCTTCCGTTTTTCAAAGAAGCCATCTATGCTGTTATTAGGCCTCTTGTTAGTGTTAGCAATAGCTTTTTTGACTTTATAGGCCAACGTTCCTTCTTCATCACTTGCTTCGTCGTCGGGATAGTAATAATTTTTAAATGTGTTTTCCTGTAACAATATAAAAACATTCTTCAAACGGTCCTTCAAAGTAGATTTACATGGTAAACACAAAAATAGATGAAGGTTATGTTACAATCAATCAAAATCTGAAATAAGTGGGCACACATAAAATTATGACTACATACTTACATCCATTTCAGCAACGAAACACTGCTTTCAGCAACCTTGCACTAAACTTCACGACTCACGACTCTCTTACTCGAAGACCTTGCTCGGAGAATTTTTGGGGCGCAATGAAGTCGAGATGTGATGGCGCGCTTTTATACCCAGCGCAATCCCTACAAGTTGGGACACGTATTTTTTGAAAGAAGGGCTTCGCTTAGTGAACAGGTATAAACTCGTATTCTCCAGACGCGGTGTGTTGAATAACAAAAGACAGCGGCGGTTCTTTTGATACAAAGACAACAATAAAGCAATTATACGATGCCGCCCGCGTTCTTGAGGTCCTTTATGCGTAGTGCAATTTAACAAGTTTAAACCAGTATCTTCAAAGCCATACACTCGAAAAAACATAACGCTCCTCTTATTGACGATGGTCAGGTAAACGGTTCGCCTAGTGAACACGTTCAAACTAGCTATTTTTTCAAAAAGCTCTCTTTGCATAGTGTATTGATGTTAAGTAATTAAATAATAAAAGATCGTGGTGCGTTTGA
Source organism: Ditula angustiorana (assembly GCA_963691745.1). Classification (NCBI taxonomy): domain Eukaryota; kingdom Metazoa; phylum Arthropoda; class Insecta; order Lepidoptera; family Tortricidae; genus Ditula; species Ditula angustiorana. Next base: position 2,342,924 of record OY829473.1, read on the forward strand.
TACAAAGAAAACAATAAAGCTACTGAAACCGTTTACTGTATTATGTAAACTCTCTGTCTATATGTATATTCATAAAATAAACTTTAGCTATATAATATGTCCACAAAATGTAGGATAGTACCTACTGTGTAAGCGAAACACAAGGCTGCGTTCTTAATATCCTTTGTACATAGTGCAATCCTACAAGTTTTGTCTAGTATTTAAATAATCGAATTGCGTAACAAACACGTTAAAACTAGTATTTCTAAGGAGTACTTAATAAGGTTAGAAGTAAAAAGCAATAAAGCAACAAAATTCTTGTTTTTAACTGAAACCATTTACTATTTAGCGTAACAATATTCTCCAAAACGTAGGTTAGGTTAGATTTAAGATAGGCCTGAAAGTTATGGCTTACGAATTTCTCCAAAACGTAGGTTAGGTTAAGTTAGATTTAAAATAGTCCTGAAAGTTATGGCTTGCGAATTTCTCCAAAACCTAGGTTAGGTTATGTTAGGTTTGAATTTGTCCAAAATGTAGGTTAGGTTAGGTTTGAATGTCTCCAAAATGTAGGTTAGGTTAAGTTAGGTTTGAATTTCTCCAAAATGTAGGTTAGGTTAGGTTTGAATGTCTCCAAAATGGAGGTTAGGTTAAGTTAGGTTTGAATTTCTCCAAAATGTAGGTTAGGTTAGGTTAGATTTATGATAGTCCTAAAAGTTATAGGCTACGAATAAAAGTGTACTGCGAACAATGCGATAGGATATTTATGTGCTGATAGAATAATGAATTGAAAGTGGACTTACGAAAAGACATGGTATTTTATTTGTACGGAGCGTGGCGGGCGATCAGGTACCCAGGAAAAAAAAAAGGTCGGCACCGAACCCCCAAGTGGGCGCAGGTAAGAAGTTGAACGTAACAAAGGGTGAGTAGGAAACAAAGGAAAGGGTCTCTATCCTTTTATGAGTATGTGATTAAGTGTTGGTATTATGTTGCAATGGAAGTACATATATACGTGAAGGAGTGGGCGGAGCGTGATGAGACCCCGTCCAATCGCTTTAAATGGGGTGTTGACCTTTTTTTTTTTTTTTTTTTTTTTTTTTTTTTTTTTTTTTTTTTTTTTTTTTACTTTTCTTTGCCCCCAAATCCGCCATTTTGAGCGAAAAAAAAGTGATCCAGAACCGGCGAATCCCTACTACTTCCGCATAACATCCGCCTGGTGAGAGATGTATCTTATGTGACCTACCTCCACACAATCTTCAGATCATTCAGATGGTTATGACTCCAAATGAACGCGCTGGTATCAGCGGTGGCGCCTGCACATCAATTACTCCTAGCACCTCACTCATACTACACTAGTGCGCACTTTTCGAGAAGCATACCGTTGACTCCATAGAACGCGCTGCCATTAACCCTTCGCAGTCCCACCAGCGCAGCCTCAGCGCCGGCGCCGGTCAGCAGCTGCGCAAGCGCCTCAGTCCGCGCCTCGCCCACTATGTCAGCGAGCACGCCGCTCATGTTGCGGCACGCGGCTCTCGCCTGCGTGTAGTTCAGCTTGGTGGGCGTGAGGAAAAACATGCCAGTTGCTGGGATGCATGTGGCGTTTATATGGGCTGGAATTACATATTACTATTTAATTTGAGGTGGCTTTGAAACAATTTAGTTATCTACCTATGTATGTATAGTCGACCAAGTAACTGCTTGACCACTTTTCAACCCTATTTCTTTGTAATACGGTCGAAAAGTGGTCAAGCAGTTTCTTGGTCGACTATACGTTTTTTGTTGTACAAAAAACTTACTTGGAAAACTGTTGTCTCTGCCGCTCTGCCTAACTAGAGTATAAGAAGGGCCACACTGAAAGGTAAGTTTTACTTGGGCGGGCATATTAGGGCTACAGATTTTTTTTTTATTTTATTTTATACAACATAGGAAGGCAATCAAGCAGGTGGGTCACCTGATGGTAAGTGATCACCACCGCCTATAGACACCTGCAACAACAAAGAGAGTGCAGATGCGTTGCCAACCCAGAGGGCTAAGATGGAATACCTCTTGTGCCAGTAATTACACCGGCTGTGTTGCTCTCCACGCCGGAACACAACAGCAAACACTTTTTTCAATATATAAATATAACATAACAATTGGTTCGTAATACAAAGGGTCAACCAAAAATTACATCACACCATTTTTATATTTTCAAGATCGTCTTTTTTCGTCACGTTTTTTCCATCTCTCTAATTTAACATACGGGCTCTCAGTTTGGCTAACTCCTCTCCCCTATGAAAGTGACGTAACTTAAGAATGATCCCAAAGCACTAATTAAGCAAGTCTAGTACTTACGGAAAGGTTTAGCATAGATGCTGTAATAATCGTATCTCGAATCGTTCACGAGAGACAATCCGCCATCAACTTCGGCACATTTCAACACTTCACACGTGTACCCAATTGGCTCAACAGGATCAGTGGCATTATCTTTTATCTTTCGTTCCTGTTCTCGTAATTCCTTCACTGCTTCAGGAGGCATGAAGTTCAAAGCCAAAGCTTTCTTCTCAATCCCAAGTCGTTGGCAGCTGGTGAGGGAGGTGTAATTGGCTTTAGCCGCAATGCCAAGTTTAGAACGATGGCATTTTTCCATGGGGTAATACTTCGGCATGACCAGAGGGGCTTCACTGGAACATTTTGTGTTGGCACTGGCTGTTATGAATAAAAATGACACAAAGACCAAGGGTAAGGGTGACATGTTAAATTAAAAGTGATTAGAGTTAATTAAGGTTTAACAACTTTGGAAAAAGATAGAGACTAAATGAAAATATAAGAGAACGGCGTTTGCTTAGTTGTGGGATAGTAGGCTGCTCTAACAAAAATGACGAATGTGGGATGAAAAGCGTTAGGTACACAAAGTATGTAGGTACGTACTCATGCAGTATTACAATAGAATGGGACAAAACAACAAATTATGGATGACAGATTCATTGAACAAGTTGATTTGATGATGGCTTTGACCCAGTGTTTCATGTGATTTTTTTATTAGTTGAAATCATACAAATTAATTTTCACTATGTTACAGTATATACTTAGCGAGGTGCGCCAATAGATTTTCCAAGTGGGCAATTTATTTATATGCTGGCGGCGTCGGCCAACCAATTTCTTGGGTAGTTACTACCAGATTGATTCTTTACGAAGTAAGTAAAAAAATACGCTGAGTCGCGGTCAGCTGGGCTTGGCGGGCAAATTGAAATGTTTTAACGGGCCAATTCGTGGCCCGCGGGCCTTAATTTAGCCAGCCTTGCTGTATAGTGTAATGCTGTATCTTGTTTTCATTTTTAGGTAAGGGGAAGTAGGTATAGTTGAGGAATGAGGGATAGCCAATTCGGTAAAGCAAAATCAAAAGCATTTTCCAGAAAATAGCGACTTTGAAGGGGAAAATGTGTAATCACTGGTATGATCCAATCAAAAATTATTTACAGATAGGTTGAATATATTAACTTATAACATTTAATGTCACTGGCCCCTAAACACGCGGATGCCGTAATTCGAAAACCGTCAACAATCTAGACGTACCTATTTCAAAACTCTGTCATTTGTAATTGAAATGTCATTTTATTTCACAAACTTTACTGAGTATTAATAATTAATAATATTTACAATTGTATTGTTAATTTATCTTCTAGTGAATTTTAGTCCTTAGCCAAAATGGGTTGCTTCTTTTCAAGAAGAACAGAAGACGTAAGTTTGTGTTCAAACGGAATTTACCATTCTACCTAGGCACCTACTTTGGTTCTGTTAATTTTTTGTAGTGTTAGTGACACTTTATACTACTGTCTTACCTATCCAATATCTATATGCTCATGGTCGTTCATAGAAATCAATGATATTTCTCAGTCATTGACAACTGATGTGGCTTTGTAGTTACTATAATTACGTAGGCGTAGTTTTACCATTTCAATGGTACCAAATGGAACTATTTCAGAGCTTTCGGGTATGAAAGCAGTAGGAATACTTCAATGCACCAATTAAGTAACTACTTATCAATCAATTCAATCAAATAATTTATTTCAAACAATCCCATAACATGTGACTGTTTACTTAATTAGAGTAATAGTCGAATTTAAGAAAATCTTTAAACCACTCAACGGATTTTGAAACGGTTTTCACAATAATTTAGATCATTATTTGGGTTCCGTAGTCTCGATAAGGAACCCTCATAGTTTCGCCATGTCCGTTCGTCAGTGTTGCAAACTCTCTTGGATTTCCAGGAGATTCATGTTTTTCAGAATTATCTCCTTCTCTACTGGTTTTCATTTTGTATATTTTTGAAAATGTCCTGGATTTAACAATTGAACGATTTAAAACATGTATTTATTGGGAAAATCTGTAATCGACTTACTTATGTTATTTGGTATTTGTTTTTGTGTCATAATGTAATGGAGTATTTTGGCGAGCGTGAAAATGGTTGAGAACCCAACTAAAAACATCAACATTATTGACAAAGTTCCGATTATAGCAAAAGAAAAGTTGGGGAACCAGCGGAAGGCCTCTGCCAGTCCCTATTTGCTAGACAATACGTGTGATTTTGCCTTGATCCAGAGACCTTCCGCTCCCTCCTAACCTTCCACTAGGTACTGGACTATGCGATGTCTATGAACGTAATATAGTTATAGTCTGCTCTTTGTAGATGTAATAACATCGATTTTTGTATTCTCCTTGTTTTCTTAGGCTTTTTGTTACAATCTCCTTTTTTATCACTGACAAGGGTTTGCACCACTTGGCCGGTTTTATAGAAGATTTTTAAGTACCCATCTTAATAGTAGGTACCCGAGTGAAGACGGGCAGTAAATCATCAAATTAGCATCATTTGAAACTTGACTTATTTTTCTCACGAGCCGCGAGAGCCTAGGTGGCACTCGGCCCATAACCTGTAGCCTACATTACCTACATTTATATTCGGTATTGAATATAAAGAAAACTTGATTTTTGATTCCGTCCAACATAATGTTTTGTTTTTGTACTCTGCCCGTGTTGTGTGTATTTGTATGTATATTATGTTGAATAGTTTTAAATAAATGTGTTTCTTTCTTTTTTCTTTTCTTTCTAAAAAAATTTTCTTCATCTAATTTGTTAAACAGCGCCCCTCCGACCTATTTTCCTTATCCATTTTCTCTTCTTCCCGCTCTCACCAGGAGGATATGGTATACGATATGACCCCGATCCGCCATCTTCCCGTCATCTTCGTAAACGGCGTGCCTGGTGCTGGGAACCAGACAGTTTCGCAGACCATCTCCAACATAACGGGCTACACAATGATCAGGCCGGGAGACCTGGTGCGAGCTGAGGCTGAGAAGGACACGGCCAGGGGCCGACTTATTGCTGACCGAATGAATGCGCAGGACGATGTGCCCGAGGTATTTTAGGGACTCTTTATTAGTTTAGAATGATTAGTTGGTGTTAATGGAGCTGGTACTGCGTTCGGAATGATGTTTACTTGTTGATTCCTTTAACGCATTCAATGACACAAAGTCAAGATATCTTTATTTTAATCTGGCTGGAAGCACTTAATGAATGTCATAAAAATTGCGACCGGTTCGAAGAAAACCTCTGATGAGAAGATTCGGTCAAGAAACTCGGCGAGGTTTTCATTGGCAAGTACAGATTTTTATAGGAAGGGTTTTTAGGTGCATTTTATTTCGATTGTAGCCGTATAAGTATGTATAAGTATGTTAGTCTGTAAGGTAAGTTGCCTATAGGTCTTTGCTGTCTTAAAATAATTATTTTGAATCTTATTACAGCAACTGATAGTGGACCTGATCAAAGAGGCAATGCTGACGCAGCAAGATGCGAAAGGTTTCATCCTGGTCGGGTTCCCGAAGAACCCTCGGATGTCGAGCATGTTCAACAGACAGGTCAAGTGGCCGGAGAAGGTGGTAGCGCTGGAGGTGGATAACGAGGTAAGTCCACTATAAGCAATATCAGGTGGAAAGGTAGTTACCTGATATAATCCTAGGACATGACCGATGAAGGCCTTGCCATCTGAGGCATCAGTCATGTCGTCTGTAGATCCTAACTTTTAATCTCGAATTCCAACGAGTATTTAGTCGCAGGTATGCGCACGGGATCGCAACTTTTGGCTGTGCACCTGGTATGAACCATCTTGACACGCGGTAGCTCGTTACGTAACTCAGTCACAGAATAAATAATAGTACTAACGTACAGAAACTTCGCTTTTTCGACCACCATTAAACGAATTCCAATTTTATGATCAGGTACAAAAAGTTCGTATTACTTCATAAACATTCGCCAGGCAGCATGCGTCAAAAGGAAGGCGCCGCCCGCGCCCGCCTTCCACCCGCAATGCCCTGGCGTACCGCTAGGGTTGGGCTGCTTACTGTAATACTATCACAACACGCGACACAGAGTGAGCGGGCGCGCGCGCGGCAAGCCGGCAACCTACTGCGATTAGCCTATGCCATGGGTGGTGCGGCGAGCGCACCTACAGTGAGGAGTGGAACCCCCCTGACTCAGTGTATCTCTCTTCTAGTCGTTTAGTTAGCAAGAGACCCACTTAGTTACCTACGTAGCGAGCTGACGCGTGCTGAGAAGGTGCGTGCTGGGTGCACAAAAGTTGAGTAGATGTACGTCTGATAGAGCTTCCTCTACGGCTCTAATGTCTTGAGAAAGGGACACACAAAGAGATATAACCTAAGAGATAAACTAAGGCGCTTATGTTAGAACCACTGATAGACAGTTGCAATACCGAATTTATACTTTCTTAACACGTTCATGTGCGCGACGTAAAAAAATGGTATATACGGCGCAACAGAACGTAAATAACCGTCGAAATAAAAAAAATTAAATCTCATACAACGTGACTGAACGCCGAGCGCCCGTACTAAATTCTGTCAGCTACGACATCGTGCTACATTATGTCAGAAATTGGAACCACTAGTGCCACGCTATATCCAACTTTACCCTCACTAAAGATGACTAGAGTGCACATACATGCAAGGAACTGTACTAATACTAACAACGTCCTATGACGTCGCTGCTAGTTCCGCGAGTTGACGTTAAGAAACGTTCCTGTCAGATTTCGCGTTATTTTTACCTACGTTGTATCACAAAGTCTATAGACGTCGTTGTATTTTGTATGGGGAAATACTGTGCGTAACAACGATATTCTATAAAATCGACTGCACACGTGAACGTGTTAAGCATAAGCCACTCAATTTGTGCCGCCCTACCTTGTTTCTAAATGTAAAGCGAGCCAGGATCCTCTGAAATTTAGGCCCTAGGCTGCCTATAGGATCTATCATGGGCGTCGCTAGCCAGCCACCCTGGTCTGTGTTAGGAAGGGGGGGGGGGGCAGTTCATATTTGTTGGTAGAACTGATAAAAGTACACTGGTAGATTACACACTGCTAGAACTGCCTTCTCCCTGGTGATGCCCATGCCGCCTATTGACAAATCCATCACTGGACAGTTGTTTGCACTATCAACAGGTGGCGGCGACCAGGCTTCAGAACAAGCTTTCGGAGCTTGGCCGGCCAGAGTCGGAGATAAACGCGGCGCGGCAGATCGTCCGGCAGGCCGCGCACAAGGTCAAAAACGTTCATAAACGTTTTGGCGGACACGTAATAACGGTGAGATGAGGTTTACATGGAGTGAGCTCTCGTATACTATTTGCATTACATTGCGCGGCTCGATCAATCGGTCGATCACATCGTGCTTCGGTAGCGATAAGTCACCTGTCGCCTTTCGCGTTTATGTAATTGGGCCCTGACATAGGTACTTTGGTGAAATAGTAACCGGTACTATTTTTTTTTATGAAATAGGAAGGCAAACAAGCAAGTGGGTCACCTGATGGTAGGTGATCACCACCGCCTATAGACATCCGCAACACCAAAGACATTGCAGATGCGTTGTCAACCCAGAGGGCTAAGATGGAATACCTCTTGTGCCAGTAATTACACCGGCTGTCTTGCTCTCCACGCCGGAACACAACAGTGCAAGCACCGCTGCATAGCGGCAGGATTAGCGAGCAAGATGGTGGTAGCGATCCGGACGGACCTTGCACAAGGTCCTACCACCCGCAATTATTATTATTTATATTTTTTTATTATTTACACTGCTTATTTTCAGTTGGACAGCAGTGGGAACCCCAAAGCCCTAGCGTCTACCCTTAAGGAGATACTTTCAGACATCGAGACGGTCGAGAAGATCCAGAAGCTGGAGGCCGAGGCCAGGCCCCCGGCCGTGTCCTCGGCCCCCGCCGTGACTTCGACCCCCGTGGTGACCCCGACGGTCGCGTGCCCGGTACCGGTCGAAACCCCCATCGAAGTCGAAGCGAGTTAGACTAGATTTGCGACTTTTTAAATTTATTATACATTACGCGTTGTTTAGTTAAAAGCTTGTTTTATTATTCAAACAACAACATCGCTACATCGCTGTTGGGCGGGCAATAGAATAGAATTGAATCATTTATTTCAGGCAGGCACAGGCCCATAGAAAAAATACCTATAAGACTTACATACATATTTATAAGACAAAACATTTAAACAATAATTGAAGTAAGATTAGCACATTACTTCAAAATGAGCAGGCGTTTTGGTAAGATTCTCGTAAAAATTCGCCGTAATTTTTGGTACAATTTTTGCAATGCAGTTTTTTTTTGTTTATTGATTGACATGCCCGTTTATTGTCGCGTGTCGCCGTCTCAATAGCGATATAGGGTAAATGCTTTTAATGTCGGTATCCCTACGACGATGTGCATGTTTAATTTAATTTCAAGGTAAGTGGCGGCAATCAATCTGGCAATAACTAGGTGGGTAGTTCTACAAACTAAGGAATTTTCGGCGGCCCAGCTAAAATATCATAAAAAAAATTGATACAAACTAATTTATTTGTATAACATACTGTACAACATACCTATGCCTAGCTGGTCACTAAAAATGATGGAGATTAAAAATTATTTTCTTGACGAAATTTCAATTCAAAACGTAAAATTTTCAGGATCCTGGAGTGTCCCACAAGCAAAATAGGATTGAAAGTGTACTGTGATTTATTTACTACGACATTGAGGCCATAAATGAAACAAGAATAAAAAAAGGACTTTTTTTTTTCTTACCTGGGAGACATATTATTATTTTATTGCACCAAAAATATTATAAAATCCTGTTCTAGAATTTGTCCTATCAGTTTTATGTCAGGATCCTGTTCAATGTAAAATAAGCGAATATTCAATATTCTATTGGCCGAGCGACGTTGTCGTTCGGATGAGTTGGTTGTGCATACGAAAAAGACAAAGAATACCACCTATCTCTTTGCACCTAGCGTGTTGTTTAGCCGGCCCGGCACAGTTAACGGAGGCAATCGCGTCGTAATCAGTCAAGTTCACAGAATTCTGGTAAGATATTTACTTACGAAATAAACATAATAATATGGTAATTTTAGCATTTTTATATGTAAGTTGCTTACACGAAGGCTTAGTTCTGCTTAACTTTGGTTAAATGTTATAAATCGATGATTTTTTTAAATATAATTCAAAAATTCTCAGGAACCTGGTCTCAGGATCCTGTCAAATTAAGACCCAGGATATTGAGAAATCTCCAGAATCATCAAATTACTGAACAATTACAACCGATAAAAGGTCAGAGGAAAGCTATAACTCAAAAAAGAAAATTTTAAGATATTGTTAACGTGCAAAAAAAAAGAAAATATAAAAAAAAAGTTAAAAAGGAGGTAAAATAAAATAGACAACCGAAATCAAAAGAAACATAGAGATAAAGAAAATAAATTAAAAATAACAAAGAAAAATAAGCACGAATCCAGTGACTATAAGTGCGTTATTTGTGGTATTCTCTATAGCGAAGATACGACAGGAAATAACTGGCTCCAGTGACTTTAATGCAATAATTGTTATTTATTTGTAAAAATATTCAGAAATAAACGTTAATTTCTGTTGATTTTCGACTTAATCCTCAGTTTTCTGGTTATATTCTCAGTTTCCTGTTACTTGATGTTCTTGAAATGGCCATAAATCTGAAATTTTGAAATATTTTGACTGTTCCACTTAACATAGGCTGAAAGGTGTTGTATTCTTTATGATAGACTATGTTTTGCAACCAGAATGGGAAAAAAAATGTCGGGCCGGATTCAGACTCATTTTCGTCCTTCGTTTGTAGAACAACCCAGGTGCCAATGTCTGGTATTTTTGGTGCCAATAAGGGGTGCTTACAGTTCCCGGCAAACTTCTTGACCACTGACCTTGACTGCGCAGTAGCCGTTTCTAGTACAAATTTGTATGCGCAAACATACCCCCCTCCACTCGATTTATGCTCAAGATGTTTGCCTGCATCTATACCCTGTTTATTAGCTTGCTTTATTTGTTCGAGACAGGTGCCAAATCATTTGGACGACTCGAATTTGCACGCATGATAAAGTAATGTTCACAAACGATGCGAGCTTTAAAAAGGTGGCCCGTGTAAAAAAATCGCTTAGCTTAATTTCGCTGCATTAAAAACCGTAACAACAGAATAAAAACATATTTATTAATCAACAAATGTTTAAAATTAGGGGCGTGTATGTACAGGGGGCGGGGTTAGGCGGCTGCGCGGGCGACGATGGGGTCCAGGATCTGCTGCACTTCGCCGAATATCACGTCTACCGACTGCTCGGCGTTTATCTGAAAAAAAAAACGGAAATTAAATCAAATCGGAGACATTCTAGAGAAAGATCAGGTCAGGAGAACCCTAAACCGACGAGCATGCATGAAGAATGTTATGATAGTAAGTGAAGCAAAGGTTGTATGTCAGGATCGTAGCAAGTGGAAATTCGTCTCTGCCTACCCCACTGGGAAACAGTAACCTAAACTCTGATGTTGATACCTACAACTGCTTGAATCAAGTCTAGCAAAGGTATTAGCCTCATCTTAATCTTGACGCTCCTAAGCTTTTTCCATTATTCAACTGGGAATAGTTGAGCAGAGGGGAGAGGGAGGGGGGGGGGGGGGTACTTTTAGTTAAACTTTAAGACAAAACTCGTCGCGCTACAAAACACGCTGCAATGGGCCTTAATTGGTAAATAACGATATGTTGAACCTTGGAATGAATGGCTGAATGCATTCAGGTCACTTCTACATAGTAAGCGTCGACGGACATATTCGATGTTGGCGTTGACCCTATAATGACGGATATAGCCGTCTTTGGCGTTGAACGTATAGTGACGGGTATGGCCGTTTTTGGCGTTGAACCTGTAGTTCTAGAATCTACTGAAAATGTTAACCGTGGTTGGTGCAGCACTCACCCTCTTAAGCTTGTCGGGGTACTGCGCCAGCACCTGGTCGTTGTTGTCGAGGAAGGTCTTGAGCCGGAGTTTGATGGTGTCCTCGTTGTCGTCGGCGCGGCCGGAGCTCAGCGCGCGGCCCAGCAGCCGCTTCGTCAGCGTCTCGAACGATGCTTCGAAATAGATGATCACCTGAAACATATTCAAACCCCAAGTCAAATTATCTTCATTCAGACAAGGCTCACAGGAAGTACTTATGAATGCCAGAAATTTACCACCGGTTCAACTGCCCGGTTCAAGAAGCTCAACGAGAGTTTATATTCATTGTGATCATGGTTTACATGATGAGATTAATGAGGTGGTAGGCACCCTTTTCTGATTTTGATTTTGGGCACATTTCGCGGAGTTATATATTGAGATATACCACACTCTCGCAGAATACCAGTGTAAAGTAATAGCTAGCTTGCTACTGATTTTCATACTGTGAGTCAGAGATTTGGAAATGCCTAAAAAGGGGAGAGGCGAACCTAAAGGCCAGCTGGCAACTAACCAGCAACTCTCTTAAGTTGCGGTTTCCATTGGCAGCAGTGATCAGTAGCTCTCCGATGAATATCAGGAGACCACTAAGCCTGCTGGCTCTAAGCGCACCTACGACAAGTTCGACGATGTGGCAGCAAACTGTCTTGCTCTAGCGCGCTAGCACGACTAAAAGAGACAGAGCAATGGCTCGACGTCGAGCTCGACGCTGATGCAGAATAGTGGGTTGTTTGTGTCCTCGTTCAAAAAACTCACAGTAGCGGGCGCGATGGTTTGTTCGAAGGCGATGCCCTGGCTCTTCTCGCGCGGGTACCCGTCGATGAGGAAGCCGCGAGCTTTGTCCGCGTGCAGCATTATCGCCTCCTTCAGCAGGTCGAGCACCAAGTCATTCGGGACCAGCTCACCTGGAATCCACGACGTCCATCGTGAGACCTAGTTCTGATGATTGTTGTGCGCATGTTAGTCAAACAAATATTATTGATAAAAATAATGAGATATTAAGTTGAAACCTTAGAAATACAGATGAGCGTGTTTTTAATTTTAGCAAGAGTTTGTGTAGTGCACTTGATTTAGGAAAAACTGTCTTTATTTGTTTTGAACAAACACAGAGCACATGGAGTGGCTTATCTTTGTGATATATCGCTCGCAAGTGACTACACGCCGCTGACAGTGACCGCAAAACCATACAAACATATGAGCAAATGAACACCAACACAAAAACGGCCGAAGCCAAATCCAAATGCTTCATCATGATTCATGGAAACAAGCTAGCTCTTTGGAAACATGCACACGGTTGTCAAATCTGCGCAAATAACACTACATCCATGTTGATAAAGCCGTACTTGGCGATGATGTTGATAATGATGATGATGAAGCCAATAATGGTGATGATACACGTACCCCGTTCCATGATGGCAGTGAGGCACTTGGCGCGCTCGGAGCCGCTGCGCACCTCCTCGCGGAGCAAGTCGCCGGTGGACAGGTGAACGAAGCCGTACTTGGCGATGATCTTGTCGCATTGCGTGCCCTTGCCCGAGCCTGGCCCGCCCAGGATCCATACGATGGGCTTCTTAGACGAGTCGATGGGAGCCTGGTGGAAGACGTGACTGAAGTAAACTTTTTAACGCCAGCGATACGTAGAAAAGTTATCACACACGCCTCGTCATCATACTGTCAAAAGCTCATCTTAAGAATATGCCCGACGTTGGCGTTGTAAAGGTTTATGATGTTGTCATTTTAATACCCCACGTAACGTAATAAATAACCCACCCTTTTGGCTTTGCCGTAGTCGGGTAAATGGGGTAGGTAATTCAACTATGAACGCTCTATTTGTTTCTCGAGCTGGCTGATTGTGGCCTTGTATGAACTAGTGTAGTCTGAAAACAAACGCTGTATTGGTTTTGCTCATGTTTGATGGGAAAAGCGATTTCTAATTTTTTGCAGTTATAAAATTATTGTTAAAGCCGATGGAGGCTTTTATCGTTAAACTACGAGTAAATTAAGTAGCTAAACGCACACGTTTCAAAAAGTTTATATCGAAAAAAAAATTTTTTTTCAAAGGCTTTCAAACATAAAAATAAAGATTACCCAGTTTTTACTTCTAAGTCATCGGTACCCTCGCTTATCAATGAGGTAATCGATAGCCATAATTAAGAAGCTGCAGAAGGATGTATCAGTTAAAATGCTTTTTGTCCATTATAAATACAAAAAAAACTACTACAATCTCATTCAATGGTAATAGACGATAAAGTTATAAATATGAACCGTAGCCATCTAAAAAATCATATGACAAACATTTTGTATTTTAGACGCTCATATCTAGGAATTAGCTGATGCCTATATCCTTGTCCATAACAATTATCTTACTATAGACAATGTACCTAGACAAACCTTAGTGTTTATTTCCTACTCTCTAATATGCTTTCTAATATACCTTAAAAACTAATCCAAGATCCCCTGCTGACCAGTGCTGAAAACTCTCCTGGATTTCCAGGAGGTTCTATGTTTTTCAGAATTATCTCTTTCTCTACTGGTTTTTTATATTTTTGAGAATCTCCTGGATTTAACGATTGAACGCTATCAATCATGTAAAAATGAAATCTGCCATCGACTTATGTTACTCCTACGTATCAATCCTACATAAATTTCGCAAATTTTTATTTTCTTACGTAAATCGACTATTTCCACGAGGTTTTTGTGTAAGTTGCCAACCCAACCCAAAACACCAACATTATCGCCAAAGTTCCGATCATAGCAAAATAAGACGGAGAACCAGCGGAAGGCCCTTGTCAGTCCCTATTTGCTAGACAATACGTGTGATTTTGCCTTGATCCAGGGACCTTCCGCTCACTCCCAACCTTCCACAACTGGACTATGCGATGTCTATGTACGTCATACAGTTATAGTCTGCTCTTTGTAAATGTAATAACATCGAATTTTGTATTCTCCTTGTTTTCTTAGGTATATCCTGGATTTTTGATTACAATCTCCTTTTTTATCACTGGCAAGGGTTTGCATCACTGCTGCTGACTTACAAAGGTTTACGATTAGTAATAGTTTCATTTAAGATAAAGAAAGAGAATATGACAGGTTACAAGGTACCCTTTCTTTGTAAGATTTGCATTTTGGCGATTTGCACTGCAACGGGCATGGAGGCACCTTGTCGACCACCGGCACATCGCAAGGCTGACACAGTCTCTCCTCATTCATCACTATTGCTCTATTTCATCCGGCACTTTCAGAGACGATAACTTGTCTCATTAATGTTTTGGCCTTGGGTTAATGTAAAATCTGCATTTTAATCTTTATGGGTTACGTCCACAGAGCAATTAAAACAATAGAGTGAGCTGAAAGGTTCCCGCTGCGTACACTTTTTGAAAATTGCTAGTGATGTAGATTAGTCGATAAAAACTGACGATGAATTACACAACACAAGCAACACGACACAATAACACAAGCAGCTTTAGTTGCTTACTTTGGGACTAGGTCAATTGGTGTTAACTGTTCCAAGATACTTATTTTATTTATTTATTTAACAAACTAAAAAAGTCTTATAAAACCTTTAATAATATTAGCGAACATACAACCATATAGCTCAACCCTCTTGCAATTTCGATTTACTAACTTAATAAATAATTTCTTTTGCAGAGACAAAAGATTACCCGATTTAGCTATTTTCTCAGATATGTTAATCAAATGTGAATGTGGACAACTGCGTTATTTAAGACAGCGAATTATTTAAGTTGCATTCAAACAATGATAATATTACGCTCAGACTGACTCGTTTAGGTTTTAAAAAAGACCCCTGGTCCGAGGGTACACATGTTCCGAACTTCATGCTTCTATCTTCAGCGCAACTTGCGAGTCAGAATGGTGAGCGGCGGTGTAAGCAAGTAGGCTCCTACCTCTACTCCCCCAGCGAGCCCGAAGGGCTAGCTCTGTCCGCGGGCGCCGAAGCGTCCCTTTGATGGAAGTACCTACTCTTGAGCAACTCGCAACCCCGAAGGGCGAGTGGTGGTGTGAAGTCAAAAGTCAAAACCAAAGCTCAAAATATTTTTATTTACATTAGGCATACAGAAACCACTTATGAATGTCAGAAAATTTATAATCATTTCGGAAAAAATCTTCTGATGAAAAGATACTGGTAAGAAACTCAACAAGGTGTTATTTCTTAAATAAATCAACTAGTTCCTGTGGCCGTCCCAATATTTTAATCCATCTCTTTCATTTCTTCTTTTTTTGGGAAAACTGAAAAAAAATAGTATTAAGTGGCGAGCTGTTGGGGAGTAGCGACTGAAGAAGAAGACTGAAGAGAAGGGTAAACTAAATTAAGGGCCTCCGCTTAGTCGCGCCGGCGCACGGAGCAGGTGCACGCCTATAGAAAAATAGTATGGGAGCGTCCGCTAACTCGCACAGGTGCGGCTGCGGGCTCATACTATTTGTTCGATAGGCGTGCACCCGCTCCGTGCACCCACGCGACGTATCGGACGCTCTAAATCGAAGAAAGGGCCTCTGGGTGTTGGCAACGGCACCGCGCCCGCTTCCCAAAAGTCCTGGACACGATTGCCCCATACGAGGGAAAGGTATCAGATTGGCGGATACCTTATCGATAATTTCTACAAAATGTCAGATGCACCGCATCACTAGTCTATATTTCCATAACCTCTTGTAGAAATAATAAATCATTTATTACCATTAAAATTAATAAATAAGCTTAGTTTTTACAAGCGCATATGAGTCTTTGCTCCATAATTTAACCCACATAATAATACTAGCCGTCCAAAACGCGACATTCCCATAAATAAATACCAAATAATACTTACTTGTAAACGCCGATGTGTTGTCCTTCATTGCTTTCTTTAGGACACCGTGATGAATGCGAACTGCAACCATGCACGAAGTATGCCATTTCGCACAATAAATATCACTTGCTTGTCTCAAAAATCTAACGATAACCATAAGAATTTTATTAAATTGCACCGAGAGCTCTACGAACCGTCATCAAAATTTGACGTGAATATTATGCGACTAAAAAGAATGGCTGCTATTCGACAGCATATTCAATACACGAAAGAAACTTTTTTAAACTGTTGTATAATAACATGACCTATATGACCAAATGTCAGCACTGAGTGTGTACGGTAGTAAATTTAAAGATGGTGTCAAATGGTTATGTTTGTTCACTCCTTCACGTTGTTACATCGTAAGAGTGAATGGAGCAGATACATTCACGCTTTTTCTCAATTTTTCAGGCTTGCTCCATGGGTTTAAAACCTCCTTGGTTACGTCAGAGCAGTTTTGGGTGACGTTGACATTTGTCTTTGGACACGGTTTCTTGACAAAACTCTTTGATTACCTATTTAATTATTAGGTAAGCTGTATTAAAAATATAATTTAAAAATAGAAGAGAAGATAAGAAATAGTTATGGTTTGATTCTAGGAAAAGGAACTTTATGGCAAGGAGTCACTTCTTCAAAGAAACAGTGAATTCAGGTTGGAAATAAAATATTAAAGAGAGCTGGTGTCGCGAAGTGGAAAGGGACATATTTTGCGTTGTTCTGATAAATTGGTGGACTTGGATAGTCAAGTGGAGACTTGTCTGACTCTCCACTTGCTAATCTAGGTGCCCGAAAATCTGGTAGTTCGATGGTCCAAATGACATTGTGGCTGGCCAATCGTCTTTTTAGCCAATTTAAGGCACTTTAGAATAGTAGGGTCCCAATATTGAGGAATATTTTATTAATATATAACAGGCAAAAGCAGTATATCTGGTAGGAATTCAGGGGTACCATTTATCACAGGGCTCTGGGCACTTCTCCGGATTGGCTTATGGAAAAGAGAGGCCTGGTTGAGAAGAAGCGCATGGAGCTAGAGCGACTGTATCTGGAAAGGAGTGAGAGAAATTGGAGGTATAATGTCCGATACTCGACGGAAAAATGCTTAATATCGTGACGTTGATAAATGTATTAGAGAAAGGTCCACCTAAGCTCCAAGAAAATGAGGAGTTTATTAACTACTTATTTTATGAAGATATAATTTTTTACCTCAATAAGGACAGGTACCGGCGGGCCAAGTAATCGATACTTAGGTCGATCAATACCACCACTCACCTTCATAATTTCTCTGAGAGTTCAAGGGACCGTTGCTGCTTACTTATTAAATGAGGAAACTATAAAAGTATGTAATCATTTTAACGACATTTATAAGTGAGCGTAAAGTGTTAAGCTTTTTCAGCTCATTTTGTCGATTTGATATGCCTCATATGGTTTCCCAGTGAATCTCAAATGTACCTGGCTTTAATTTATCTCTACTCGTATGTGCGTCCCTTTGTTGTAACACAAGTTAGACATGGCCTCAGTGAGAGATGAATTAAGCTTCAGCGGTTATTTTACGGTCACAGGTAACAAGAGTGTTTGGGTGATCGCAATATTTCATGCTGGTGAATCAAACTTGTTCTTTTTTTTTTGAGGAGTAATTAAGGATAAAGAGTAAGTATTTCCCAAAAACCTTCGACAAGGATTTGAATGATTTTTCCCTCACGTTGTTGCGTCGTTAGTTGTTGCTAATTATTTTATTCTTCGGGTTCAACACCACTGATTTTTGGGCCAAACAATTGATAAAAACAAAAGTTGTCTCTGCGGGCACACCAACGTATGCTTTCTATGAATAGCCCAAAATTAGGTCAGGGGCCGTAGATCAGATGCGGATGTAAACTTAACTTGACAAAAAAATATTGATTAAACTGAACTAAAAACCCAAAATCAGAATACCCAAAATGTCTTGCCGGCGACAGTTAAGCGAACCTAATTCTATTTTCGATCCACTTTCTTTAGACGAAAATACCTGATGTGTTGCGATAAACACTGCAAATATTTTACAGTACAATCGATAAGTATTACGTAGCTCACAATTGTAGCAAACACGTAGCTCGCAAGTGTGATATCCCAAAATATCACAACCGTGCTCTCGCCAGACATTATTGTCACGCATAGTTTGAACACCCCATTAATTTATTCAAGGCGTTGTTGTGATGCGATTATAGGCAACGCAGCCAGAAAGTGCAAGATTGAGGTGAAAAATTACACACACAATTACACAGCGCTATACAAACAAAACAAAAATTTGAATATCGAACGTTACTCTCCGGTACACAGATGACATGCAGCAGTGTGCGTGACTTCAAAGTTCGTTGGTTTACCTATACGTATACGAGTGGTTCTTCTAGTTTTCTATCTTCGTCATTAGAGTAAACACTCCTTTTATTGGCACTCAAAGTACCAGTTTGGCACCTAGTTTTTGCATAATTCTTGCCACTATTAGCTTTAGATAGATTAAGGTGCTCTTCATTCAGGCAGGGTCCGAGGGGAGGGGTACCGGGGTCATGACCCCTGAGGGGTTTTCTATATAGAAAAGTGTGTCAGTTGTTAGGGTTGTACCCTCCACCTTCCGTTAGAAGTTGCGTCCTCGCCTGCCATCATTGGGGTCATTGCTTTGGTGCCAATAATACCTTAGCAGTTAATGGAACAAACTATTTTAATTCTTTCAATTCAAAACATTTATTTGTCAAGCAAAGGTAGAGCAAAGATATCACAATATGTGGAATACCACTATTTTGTATCCATGATAACATGACCAAGTTTATTTGAGTTTATCTCTATGCATCCCTTTCTAATGACGCTAGTTTGACAGAGACAGGGCGAGATAAATTAAACCTGGGGTGTTTAAATTGAACTAAGAAAATATAACGTAGAGATGAGAAAAGTATAATTAAAATAGAATGAATTATATTATAAAATAATTCACTGGGTGTTCCATTTATTTATTTATTTTAAAATTACACAAAAAAACAAAATATACAAAAAGCGGACTTTGCCTTAAGACATTCTCTGCCAGTCAACTTTTGGGCATAAACGGAATAGTCGTGAGCGAGTTTCCATCCATCCATCCATTGAGAGAGTTATTCAATTATTCTCATAAGTTACGTGTGGTTACTCCACAACCGCATAGCTAAAATAAAACTTTATAATAACAAAATGGCGGCGACGCGAGGAAAAACGATTCAGCCGCGCAGTCTATTTCAGGCGCATTGACAATGACCGCGGTTTCCCAGCTAGAGGAGGTTGACAGACTGTCTGACAATACGTAATGAGCGGAACTGACGACGGCCTCGGATTGACAGCCAAGTTTTTTAATGACGCGCTCGCTGACGCTGGATTCATCATTTTAATGATGCGTGAGCCGTGATCGTGAGAAAACGATAGCCCCGAATTTTATACTCGTATTGGGACCATTTCTGTAGCTTTGGTGTCAGGCGGTTAATGAATTACCCTGCTATTCATAAGCGTTGCGTAAACCTGTTTTATGTCTATATCTGTCATTGTGACATTTACCCTCTAAGGAATGGGACAAAACATTTGTTAGTTTTTAAAAAGCTTGTAATTTTTTTATGAATAAAAGGGTTTGGCGCGGTGTTGATTATTTGCGGAGTAGCAGAGTAATTTGCTACAATTTGTTTATCCATAAAAAAAATGTTTATACATATATGGACCTCCGCAAAGTGAAGCCTGAATCTAAATCTGAATTGTTGCTATCTTCTGTTCCGGTATGTTCTGATTTTGCTATGCTGTGTTGACATTACAATATGTATCTTATAAATAAAATAAATGTATGATTTTTTTAAAAGTCATACACTTTACGCATAAATAATGGAACAGCGTTTCTCTTGAAGTCGCTAGTTCCCACGCGCTGTGGGGATCACTCCCCATCAGATTTCAAAAAAAATATAAAAAATAAGTTTTTTTTCATTACACCACAAGCTCGATACCTTGCAACGAGATGCTCTCCAACTAGAATTCTCTGCTTCTATCCACACTGTCAACACCAAAACCAAAGCACAAAGCACTTTACTGGCGCAGTGACTCTGTAGAAAAGTTTTCATTTAATTCAAGATTCCAATCAAATCGCGGAGTTTTTGATATGCGCAGGCGATCATTCTATGCAAACAAGATGTTTGTTGAAACGTAGGGAGCGTAGTTTTTTGTCTGTAAATAAACAGAATTTTGTGCCAGCTGGCAGTGAGACGTTCTGCCGGGAAACAGGCGGGCTTACAACTGGATTATTTTGGAGAAATTATAGAGTGGGGGCAACCTTGGTCAAGAATCTGGAGGGTCACATTCAGATGAATATTTGTGTTTCTGAAGGTTAATTTTTTATCGTTTTCAACCGACTCCCGCCAAAAGGGAGGGTTATGCTTTACAAGTACCAACTTGTAACGTATTAACAGATTCAGACGTTATTTTGCGGATGTCCATATCAACAAACTGGAACAAATTACTTTGCTACTTGGCGCAAAACAGCTGTGATGTGTCTGTGCGATATATATTTTGTTCAGCCAAGAAAACCCACCCTGCTCTGTCGTTTATGCGTACAAAACAGCTGTGTCTGTTCGATATATCTTTTTTTCAGGCAAAAACCCACCCTCCTCCGCCGTTTTTACATGGAAAATATCTGTATCGCACTGACACAGCTGTTTTGCTCGTGCACAGCAAGGTAATTTGTTACAGTTTTTTATATGTTGGTATGTATGTCTATTTAGTTTGGCACGCTCTGCTTGTTGCGATTGTGTTTTTAATTAAAAAAGGGTATGGTTACATGTCGGTCGGTATGATCTGTGAAACAGCTGGTAACTTCAGTGGTTTGAAAATTAACATAATTAAATTAGTTAAGTTTGATTCGAGGGAGGGTACAAAAGTACGATAAGTAAACTCAATTTTGAAAGCAAAGAGACAAGGGTGGTACAATCGAAGCCACATATAAGTCACCATTAAAGACTGCGAGAATATGTCATTTTTCGAAAGGTAGGCATATAGTGTGCACTATGAAGTTGATATATCTATCCTTTCGAGCATAGACAATTTCTCTCAGTTCCCACTTTAATGTTGGCTAAGTTTGCTGCTGTTTGTATCCACAGAACCATAAACATAATGTTATATATAAACATGTATATGCCGGTATACTAGCGTAACCCATTTTGATCTGTCAAACGGCGCTAAGTACCTATATAATTTAAACTAATGTGAAAGCCCATAGAGTGAGAGATAGCAGCAAAAATTTCAGTCGTTTTCTAACGATTTAAATTACTCTGTGTTCTGGCGTGTTTCTAATAAACAAACTCGCTATCTGATCCTCCCGTCCTCATACATTTTTTTTGCGGGTGGTAGGCCCTTGCGCAAGGTTCGTCCGGACAGCTACCACCATCTTGCTTGTTAATCCTGTCGCCAAGCAACAGTGCTTGCACTGTTGTGTTCCGGCGTGGAGAGCAAGACAGCCGGTGTAATTACTGGCACAAGAGGTATTCCATCTTAGCACTCTAGGTTGGCAACGCATCTGCAATCTCCTTGGTATTGCGGGTGATCACTTACCATCAAGTGTCGCACTTGCTTGTTTGACTTCCTATTTTGATATTTTTCACGAAAGGTCTTTATGTACATAACAATAAGATTCTAATTATACCTGCGAAGCTGGGGCAGGTCGCTAGTTTATACTGAGTACACAAACTCAGAGTAAAGTTTTATTAACTATTTATAAACGTAAACTGACACTATATTTTCATAGGGAAAATCCTCGTAAATTTATACTAAATAAAAATTTGGTCATGACATACGGTGCCGAAACATGGACACTCACTGTAGGGCTGGTCCACAAATTTAAAGTTACTCAACGTGCTATGGAAAGGGCTATGCTCGGAATTTCTCTAAAAGATCGAATTCGTGACGAAGTGATCCGACAGCAGTGGCGAATTTCCCATAGAAGCCGATTCCTCGTAGCCTCCCTAAGCCCAGAACGGACATTAGAACCCAAAACCAAACGCAACTCTAAGTTATCCGTTGTACTATAGCTTCACTCGCCTATAACAAAAATCAACTTTTTTTCTTAACACCAATGCATAATCGAAACGCAATCGATTCACTAATTTATTTCATTGTATTTCTCCGGTAATGCGCTCGAAAATTTGGGAGTTGAGGCACGCACACAAGCGCATATTCATTCACCAACTGACGCACACTTTCAAAGCGCTTCCAAGAAATTATGGTCTTCGGTACGGCCACGATGCAGCGGGTTATTACGTTTGAAATCAGACTTTATGTGCTAAGCGTAAGGTTTACTTCTTTTTCAAGCCCTTAATGTCCTAGCGTGATGCCGGGTCGAAACTAGTGTCGTAGTAAAGTAAATCTTATCGTTAACAGAATAAGTCTGCAGTTTCATTTTAAGTTATCGTAATTCTTGTCATAATAAATGATGAAAAGGGAAATTTTTATTTTAAATATGTCGAATTCAAAAATAAGGTTGTCGTATTTACTTTATTTAAATGTTTTTAAGGTATATTTAATATCATCAATCAAAGAAGTAAACATTTCCTTGCAGATTCAGTATAAATAACCCATGTTAACTCTAGACTAATATTAACGCACATGATTAGAATGGCAACACTACTATTTAGAAATTGGAAGTTTGAAATTCGTGGAAATTCGTTGTTTTCCCACATAAACAGACGCGCTGAGTTCGCATTACGAACGAAAGTACTGACTTTCTGAATCACTTTTGTTTTTTTGTATTTATTGAATAATTTCGCGATTTTTAAGGAAAACCAGTGAAAGTTAATCTTATTATAGTTTTGTGCAACCGTGATTTTGTGTGGCTGATCTATTTTCAGGTTTGTTTAGTTCATATTTTCGTTTTAAAAACTCATTCATAATAGGTAGTCTGATTTCATTGGGCACAACAAATTAAGTGGGTATAAATGGCTGCTTTAGTGCAAATTGATTGTTGTCTTGCTGACTACTTGCTCAATAAAGCAAATCAATTTTCAAAGTTGTCCTTTGAAAATAAGAAACATGTTATAGGTTTGTCCGGTTTTAAAAATTAATTTTAAACGAAGGGACGGTTTTTCAAACATTTTCGCAGCTCATTATACGAAAAGTATAATTGGCTAACCGGGAGCTGCAAGCTGATCAAATTATTTTGTTTTCCATGTCCTGATTAGTGTAGTGTGTAGAATCGAAACTGCTAATTAGATATTAATAATCTGACTAATTCAGCTCGGAAAGACGTTCAAAGTTAGAAACACATACGCAGTTGTATATTATATTACATGAATTTGGCAATACTAGAATTGAGACTTTTGTGGCAATAACTTTAATGCTCATAATAGGAAAGTAGAGCGTAATCGAAATTTAATGAAACGTTTGATTGACGCGGTCGATCTTTTAAGCAAGCAGGAGTTGGCCTTTCGCGGTCATGATGAAACTCACAATTCAGATAATCGCAGTATTTACGTTGTTAACACTAACTGTGAGGATTTGGGCTTACCACAGACATAGACACAAGCACGCTTTGCTTCCCCAACTGCACCGGTTTTCAAAGAACAGAAGCTACGAGGTATAACTTACTTTTTTTGGCTTGGAGTTGAGTAACTCATATTTCTAACCCACGTTTTTTTGCTCCGGGTTTACTACCCTATATTCCGACCCCACGCTACTGTCCGACAGAGAACCAAAGTTATCGACATAGCCCACCGTATCAGCACGCTGAAGTGGCAGTGGGCCGGCCATATAACCCGAAGAACCGATAACAGTTGGGGTAGACGAGTTCTTGAGTGGAGACTACGGATCGGCAAACGTAGCGTGGGACGTCCTCAGACTCGGTGGAGCGATGATCTTCGCAAGGCGGCTGGCAAGAGCTGGATGAGAGTGGCCGAGGATCGTGCTCAGTGGCGTGCCATGGGAGAGGCCTATGTCCAGCAGTGGACGAACATAGGCTGATAATGATGATGATGAAAAATTTGGTAACCCTAGTAAGGGATGATAGACTATGCATTGTTTAAATTAATTAGACTACAATTAAATAATTTAGAAAACTGCCAGATGTGAGCCGAGCGACGTCCATTTTCGTTTATAGTTTATTTTTCATTCCCATCAAACCGCAATATCAATATTATTAATCATCAAATAGCAATATTATTATTTTTTAGAAAAACAATCAGCACGCCAGACAGACAAACTGATAAACAACATTCTGGTGCACATCAGTATGCTAAGAACACACTGGTAATTTATTTTGATCATTGGTAAGCACTGTTACGTCACTTAACAGAAAGCAGCTGAAAATTCTTCAATTCATCTTACTGTTATACAACCGCCATTATTTTAGTTTTTGATAGATAAAATCAATAAAACCTTTACAACGCCTTCATAATAACATTAAATTGACCCTATCATTAATCTTCCAAAATCCTTAAATAAATAAACACGACTTACCATTTATATTTTTGAAATTCACCGCGTTTCAAACGTAAGATGACGTCACAATCACGTCCGTTCACCGCGGGTATTGCGGGCCAACTGCGGCAGAGAACAGTGTGACCAACTTCAAATTAGAGATCCTGCCCTACGTAGGCTAGAAAACTGACAAATCCTGCCAAAGCCAAACTCTTATGGCTAAGCTCCTTTAAGACTGGGTTTACAATCAGAGTTTATGAGCGATAAAAACGGAAAATGTTTGTCTCTGGTTGGGCAATGGCCACGTTTATGCGTTTTTATCGCTCGCAAATGCTTACTGCGAACCCATTCTAAGGCTATACTGCCAAACGTGCCAGCTAATATTACAATCCTGCCAGATACTGCCAGATTTTAAAAACTTCAACCGATCCTGCCAGAAGTCAAAATGAAGGGCTAAACCTGCCAAAAAGGCAGGATCCTGCCACATATGGTCACACTGGCAGAGAAGTTCGAGTTCGGTCAAGGCCATGGAAACTATGCCAAACAGCCAATAAGCTGCGTCTGACAGCGCGGGAAACGCTGAAAAGCCCACCCTTTCACATGCTCATCGTGTTTTTCTTTTGACAAAGGTCATCGCGCTGGATAATATTATTATTGGAACTTGAAAAAAAACCCAATTAAAAAGGATAATACACAATACACCATCTTAATCTCCTTTAGGTACATAGTATAAAGTAACGTGCGACCGCCTTCTCCTTTTAAACCACGCAACGGATTTTGATACGGTCTTCGCTGTCATTTAGTAAGATTTTCTCTTTGGTTCGTTTTCGTAATTTTGTTTTCGTAATTGGCTACGAAAGAAGATTTTTTTTGCTGTTTCATAAATAATTATTAAACAAGAATTTATTTTCCATTTTATTAATCTCGTTTGGAAATCAACTTCGATAGAGGATCTTTTTTCGTAATTAATCATCAAACAAGAATTTATTTGCCGTTAATGAATAATGCCTTAATAACATAAGGAAGTCTCTCTGCAACATAAGGAAGTCGCTGCTTAGCGATAAGACCGCTTGTTGAATCCCACGTTAAATTTCCCTGTATGTGTTCCTTTATTTTTTTTTACTTGTGTGAATCAATAAAGGGTATTTGTTGTATTTGTTATTGTTGTCTCTGCTGTACGGAACAGGAGTGCGATTTTTGAATCTGACCGGGTGACTAAAGCTGACCGAAATGGCTGCATTTAAATGAAAAACGGCCATTTTGGCGAGCTTTAGTCGCTTGGTGAGATTCAAAAATTGCACCCCAGGGTTATGTTTTGAAAATCACGGGCGTTAGTCCGATCCTTGCGGATCACCTCATGTTTTGACATAAGGGGGTCCATTCTGTAAACTTCCTGCTGCACTTTGTCACTTGCCCTATGAGCTTATGGCCAGTCCATTTCCATTTAAACGTTTTATTTTTGAAATAAATAAAAACGCTTTTATACAAAACGATCGGGGTTGAAGCGGGGTGGAGTGCTACTAAAACAATTAAGTACTTCGTTAGTAAAGTGGCCACTTCGTATATAATTTAAAGGTACTATTAACTTAAATTAGTAGGTATCGTAGTTAACGGGTAGGTACTTTAAATATTTCTTTACTTTTCGTGCAAAAACGTATAAGTAATTGTTTATAATATAGTGACAGTCCTCACGCATCTCATTTACAGGGATTTTTCAGTGTAGTAACTACATATATGTGAGTATACTACTACATGGAACGTGGTAAAACGCTCTACTACAATCCTTTAAAGTAACTCTGTCTGTCTGTCTGTCGCGCTTTCACGTCAAAACTACTGAACCGATTTAAATGAAATTTGGTACACAGATAGTCTAGAGCCTGAGAAAAGTTATAGGTTACTTTTTAATGCGGAAAAAGGGCTGTAAGGGGTTGAAAAGAGGGGATGAAAAGTTGTATGGAAGTATCGCCATTTTTAGAGCTAGAAGCTTGAAACTTATTTTTTAGGCTGTTGATTCGATATAAATAAATATGACATTCAAAGGTATACTAGTCTATTTTGTAAAATAGGTAATTAGCCTAAATAATTAAAAATGCTACGGGGCAATTTTCATGGCATAAGTTCTGACATACGAGTTGCGTTACATTGGGGACCACCGAGGACGATATGTGTGATCGATCCATTGATTGCCGCAACTCGCATACAGTTCCCGGCACACAACTTGAGCATTGACCTTGACTGCGCAGTAGCCGTTTCTAGTATAAATGTGTACCAAGTTGTTTGCCTGCAACTATACGAGAAATCGTTCCATTTAAATGGGTCCTCATCAATAAAACTTCATGGTACATAAAAAAGTGCTCATATATTTCCAAATCTTAGATAAATAATGCTAACACAACGGTGTTTCAAGTTCTAAATAAACGGCACTTTTGACTTCACAGTGCTTTAGGTAAAACTGAAACACTGAAACTGAAATACCTAGAAGATTAGTTTTTGCCAACATAATGCATAAACCCTCCTTTTTAGCAAAAGAGGCACTTAGCCTTGCTTGATTTGTACAGTCAAGGAAATTGAAACACGTACCACCGTAGAACCTAGTCGAAGAGACATAGGCATGCCATTTTGTATGACATAGCCTGGCGTTTAACGCGTCGCGTCATTGCGATAGGGTTCTACGGTGGTACGTGAATATATTTCCCCTACTGTACTGTGACTGCTGTAGCCGATGCATATTGCACGCACACTCCATTTACACTTTGCGATCTCTCGCATGCAAGTTGCATTACATCGCGGAGTTCGATCCATCGATCGACCACGTCAGTAGCCAGCAAAGTAATACAAATTACAAGAGAGAGGTTACAAAGTGTAAAGGGCGTCTTATTAAACGTCGCTGACAGTGACAGCAGTGTTGCCACTTCAGCCACTTCATAGCTAGATC
The DNA here is from genome assembly GCA_963691745.1 of Ditula angustiorana. NCBI lineage: Eukaryota > Metazoa > Arthropoda > Insecta > Lepidoptera > Tortricidae > Ditula > Ditula angustiorana. The sequence continues at coordinate 2,370,415 of OY829473.1, forward strand.
TAGCAACTATTTGGTGCAATTTAGCTACAAAAATTATTGGTTGTTTTATAGATTAACCCTCCTATTTATTAAAGCTTAAACTTGTGTTAGTTAACATGTGTTATGTATTCATCTGTTATTGTGTAGTTTGCCCTCAAATGAAAGGAATAAAACATTTGTTAGTTAAAAGAGGTTGGTATTTTTTATGAATAAGGAGGTTAGTCTATATTTAGCTATTTTCAGATCACAACTAATCTGACAACATTTTACAATAATTCTAGCTATAAACTTTTTGACCTAAAGGACTTGGATTCCGGACTATAAAATATAATAAAATAGCTATAAAATTTAGGCTCCAGGTGGCAACACTGAGTGACAGCGGGATCATACCAACATGAGCATCTGCTCATATGCGTTGGCTACACAAATCATCGCGAAAAGCTCTCCATGTGCTCTGTGGCAGCTGCTTAAACCCATTAATAAAGCTGGCATAAGTACTGATAGGGCTACAGGTCGAACCAAACTTCAATTTATTACCCTATAATTTGTTGCTTTAAAATGATTCATTTCAACAATAATCAATGTTTTGATGGAAAAAACTGAAATTTTAGGTTAAAATGTTGTTTACTACTCAAGACAAGTAAGAATGAATATGGTTTAGTTACCCTGTTTGATATGGCGTGACTCGATTTATCGCCGCGTTTATCTCTTTCCAGCTAAACCAGTAAGAAGCACCCGGAGTTGATCCATTTCTCAAAAATGCTTAGGGATATCCCGAGTTCTTGGGTTGGTTAGTTTGAGTAGTAGGTATATGGACACCTTCGAGCAGTATGGAAATACAAACGACAAAGCAAGCTGTGGTCACTTGTGCTCGTAGCTTAAGTTCTCCCTCAGTCAATCCATCACTACATCTCTTTTTGATAAGTAGATAGTGTCGCACTGAGGGTAAAGTTATCCTTGTGTCAGTTATGACAGGGTGTAATAGAAGTTTGTCACGAATTGAATATAAATTTAGGTAGCTTTACAATTTAAAGGTTCGTACAAAAATATCTAAGAAATTTTAGATTCATAATTTATAGAAAGATTTTGCCGTAACTTGATGGCTTTTTAACGTAAGATATTACAAAACATAGAAAACAACAGTTTGTTTTACCTAACCTGTTTGTCAGGTCTTGACATGATTATTTCCTGTCAGGATAGAGTTGCCAACTGTCCAGTATTTTACAGGACGTCCCGTTTTTCAGCTATCATTTTGGCCGTATCCGGTATTTTAATAAGAAAAATACAGGACCATGCCATACCAACAACGCGTTGTCCTGTATTGTTCCCTTGAATCTTGCAATTTTAGATCACACGTCCTGTAAAATAAGCACACTGGTTAGTCACCCTATGTCAGGACGTGGTCATATCGGGTAGTTATTAGGAATGGTGTCATCGGAACTCGGTCATATCAGTGCCCCAATATAACCACCTAAGTTTAATTTATCTCTCTGTACGCATTCTCATATCTGTTAAAACTTCCTTTAGTAGCACTTTATCGAGCACTTAAACGCATCTATCCTTCTCGCACACGCATACAGGTTAGAAAGGGATACACGTTTTAAGAGGAGTGTGAACCCAACGCTCTCCATACAAACGGCGATAACGTTTTCCACCCTCTAAACCTTAACCTAAAGCCATGATTTTGTATGTTGTCTGTATGCCCTAGAACTAGGTTTGTGTGTTTTGATTTTTTAAATATTGTTAATAGCTTCAAAAATATTGACACTTTTTGATTTGTATAAAAAATCAAAACATACAAACCTAGTTCTAAAGCATAATGACATCATACCAAAAAATCATTGCCATAGATTAAGGTTACGGGGTGGAAAACCTTATCGTCGTTTGTATGGGGAGCGCGTTTTGGGGCTGGATTCACACTCCTCTTAAGTCAACGATAAAAGATAGCGTGCTAGCCCTGAAGTTGAAATTGTCAAAATCAAATAATACAAATTGTCATACAAAATTAGTGCATATTTTATTATCTTTATTATAATTGTGACGTTGTATCTAAACTATCTAAGTTTCCTATTTCTAATCTATATTGGCCCCTTTGTGTACTTAATATTCTATCTACGTGATATAAAGTATCTTATTTTAACGTAACTATAATAACTATAATGTCACAATAAATATAAGGTTAAATTCCTAGTAATTGACAGTGAACCAATAGTTGAGCAATTTAAAAACGAGAGATAATAATGTCAACTAATGGTACAAACTGTCGAGCACTGGTTATGATACAACAAAAATCACAAATGAGGTATTAAACATAAATTTAGTGAAATCTTTTCAACGCTTAGTATTAAAGTGACTCAATTCTAAATTTGATATTTCCCAAAATTAAACCCTATGTCTTTTAATTAAGGTGATATTTTGGGACGTGTATTATTCAGAAATGGGTCACTTTAATACTAAGCGTGCGAAATATAAATATAAAAGTTTGGGAGTGTTTTGAAAACCGCCATAATCGTCGTAACACTATATGTAAATTACATGACATTCCAAGTAAGTAACATTTTATGAAATTAAGAAAATAATAACTTAGTTCCATATCTTTTACAGACACGGGCAGATCCAGGCTAGGGACTCATGGGGCACAGAATAAATAATAGTAGGTACTAACGCACAGAAACTTCTCTTTTTCGATCGCAATTAAACGAATTCTACCTTTATAAACACGAACAAAACGTCCGCATTACTTCATACACATTCGCCAGGCGGCTCGCGTCAAAAGGAAAGCGCCGCCCGCTTCCGCCTTCCCCCGCAACTCCCGGCGACACGTTAGGGTTGCGGCTCATTACACTGACATGGCGATTGTAAGTAAGCGGGCGCACGGCAAGTCGACAACCTATTGCGGTTTGCCTACGCTGTAGGCAAGGCGGCCGAGCGTACCTACAGTGCGGAGTGGAACCCCCGGTTTGTTGGTCATGACCCCCCCTGGACTGGGTCCAGGTCAGCCACTGGTAATTTTTCTAATCTCATTAATGACTCTGTCCTGACGGAACTTCGACTATGGGATCCCCCCTGACTCGAAGGCTGGATCTGCCCTTAACAGATTTCATATTTATTTGTTGGTCATACTTACCTACAAAATTACACGTACATTACGCAGTGTTGGCTTAAATTAAAAATGGATACATTTTCATTTCTAACTACTCAAAAGAGAATAAATACCAAATAAGTTGTACAAGTTATAATACGTTTAGATCAATTTAAAAAGTGTCCAACCAAATCCATTTAACTATGACATTGATTCAGAAGTCATGACGTTTATTGTGAAAAGGTTCTTATCGACCTCTGAATCAAATTGGTTGACTGTAGATAACCAAGTTACATAACCAATAATAATGTTTAGTGTGTTGTTGTTAGTGTGTTTGTTTGTTTTGCGAACAAATTGTAGTAAATAACTCTTTAATAAATAAAAAAAAACAACAGTTAAAAAAAATGACAACTTGAAGTACCTATGGTTACTTTATTCGGTATAAACAATAAAAACCATTCGCGGCAAACAGGGCAGGTCCATAAAAAACCGGCCAAATGCGATTCAGACTCTCGCACCGAGGGTTTCGTTGAAACTTTATAAGTGGTGATCACTTACCAACAGGTGACCCGCTTGCTCGCTTGAAAACCTGACCAAGTGTAAGTCAGACATTGCGTTACCGAAAAGATAAACTGGATTGAGAGACAAACTTAACTTTGCCCTTGGAAAACTGTAGTCCCTATACAAAACATAGGTCGCTGTCAACTTACCAAATGCGAAAAACAAAATAATTTGTAATCGCGTTTTTTAATTTAATTTAACTACAAATTTACAGTTTTTGGAGTTTTTCCCTTATTTTTGCTGTGAGACCTTCCTTCTTGCCAAATTTCATGGTTCTAGGTCAACGGGAAGTACCCTAAAGATTTTTGATTTCATTGCAAGTATCAAAATATGCGGCATAAACAGCCGTATCTTTTATTACGTTGACTTAGAAATTTGAGTTATTCACTGCTCCAAGGGACTGCAGGCCTGAGTATTTGATATTAATTTCAACTCTACACCTCAACGTGTTCCTGAGAAAAATGGTCTTGACTGACAGACAGACGGACAACGAAGTGACCCTATTAGGGTTCCTTTTTCCTTTTGAGGTACGGAACCCTAAAAAAGGAAGTAATGTGGTGATCTAATTTGGTCATCTACGCAATATAGTCGACCAATTAATAGCTTGATAAGTTTTGAGCCTTATGCCTTTGTAATACGGTCGAAAGTTGTCATGCAATTTACGGATACAATACAGAAAATAAGTGAGCCTTTGCAGACATTATGAAAATATTAGTTACTCTCTTATTTAACTTTTAGCAAGGTATCACACCAACACTAGAATTGTCAATATTAATTAATATTCCTTATTTAAACTCTTAACCCTAGTTAATTAAAGCCTAAACCAAATTTGATCCCTTAGTGTAAATTAATTAACTTTTCTACGCTTAAATTCTAAAAAAATATCTCTTGCACTAAGGCACTTATGCTTATGTTTTAATAATTTGTGTACGTTTTGCTTATAATTAAAGTAAGTATAAAATAATTTATCTATGTATAGTAACCAATGGTCCACTATTTCATACTAAACATACTCAGGTAATTTTTATTTTGCGCGATTTTATTTTTCATATTTCCTTTTTTTTTCTTCACAAAATAATAATATTTAAAGTTAATTTAATACAGGTAAAAAACCACTGGATAGTCAAGTCAATACACTCTCACTTGTCTTAAGAAGTAAACAACATTCTAACCTAAAATTTCAGTTTTTGCTATCAAAATATTGTTTATTGTTTGAATAAAAACAAATCAAAAAATCATCTTTTGGGAGCGTTTAAGTATTACGTAACGCAATTTTTTTGGATTTTTAAACCCCCCCTCCCCCCTTGTAACGCACCGTAACGTTTTTCTGTACCCCCCACCCCCTCTCTAAACGTTACGTAACACTAAATGACGAAAAAACATTAATGACAAAAACAACATTAAATGACGTACAGTCAGCGTCAAATATACCAGAGCGGGCAAGGTGTCAAAAATATCTGAACTCGACTCTATTGTCAAATACGCTCGGGCGTGTTCAGATATTTTTGACCACCTTGCCCGCTCTAGTATATGTGACGCTGACTGTACAATGCAATCTAGGGATTCCCCGTGAAATATAAACAAAAAGGTTTGCCAACTTGCGAGAACAAATTTTAAAAAATGTCGACCAGACTAATACAATCGAGGGATTCCCCGTAACGTTAATGAAAAGGGTTGCCAGTTTGGAAGTTTTAATTCCCTGATTTTTTAGAAACAATGTTACGTAACGTGTTGTAAGAAAGACCCCCTCCCGCCCCTGTAACGCATCGTAACGTTTTACGAGACCCCCTCCCCCCCCAAATTGCGTTACGTAAAACTTGAACGCTCCCTTTATAGTGGTGATTATGTTTAGCTGTCAAAAAGTGACATTTTAGGTTAGAATTTCGTTTACATAATTAGACGAGTGAGATTGAATAGACTTTAGTGTTGGTGTTCACGCCCCTGAGTGTTAAGCTTAGAGGTTGTCGGTTCAAATGACGTAAGAGGCTAATTTTTGTATACCTAGAGTGCGATTTTTGAATCTCACCTGGTGACTAAAGCTCAAATGGCCGTTTTTCATAGAGATTCGGCCATTTTGTTGAGCTTTAGTCACCCGGTGAGATTAAAAAATTGCACCTCTGAGTCGTGGATGTTATTGCACATTTAATCATGTATTGTCTATGTACAGTCAAGGAATTAAATTTCCAACCCACCTAAGGTTCAATAGCATATAGCAAACTGTCACCATAAGAGCTATAGAGCATGACGTTAGTTTGACATATCGACCTTAATGCATTGCGAATGTCAGACGACATTTCAACGAAATGGGTAGGGAATTAAGTTCCTTGACTGTACCAATGTAATGTTTCTTCCATTTTATTATTGAAGTACTTTTTACTTGTATTAAATTAACTTATATGTGTATTTTGGAGTTCGGGGCATCAAAAAAAAATATTGATATTCTATTTTTTAACATTTTGCTCAATGCCAATGTTAATATTTGCCTAATGGCGGGATACTTTTTCAGAAAGAAAGAGATAGGCATAGGTAACGCAATGACAGTCGAAGTCACGCACACTGCAGCATGTCACGTGAGTCACGTTCGAATTTAAAATTTTTGGTTTTGTTCTGTATGACGCTGCACTGTGTATTTGTGTGCGCGCTGCACTGTGTTCATTGCATCTTTTTCGTTCTGAGAATATCCGAACACATCGACTGTCTCAATTATCAAAGTCGTATGTACAAAAAAATGCTAAAAGAGTTTGTGTTTTATATGTAGTTAGGTTAGGTCAGAAATTTAAGACACTGTCGTCCTGGGCCCAATTTCATAAACGCGACAGGCGACAGGTGACAATGACAATTCGGTATACATTGCCTGCCCACTGTCAAGTCTGTAAGTCAGTAGCGTTACTTGTCGACACAGCAATGTACGGCGAATTGTCACTGTCACCTGTCGCCTGTCAAGTTTATGAAATTGGTCCCTGCACATCCAACTTCGTTCACTGCTACAGTCGACATCCGAACATAGCGAAGATCGCCATTAGGTATAAAAGCACTCAAATATCCGACAGCTGCAAAGATTGTCAAAGTTTGCATCGGATTGTCATTAAACGCTCCTGAATTAACGATCCGTAAGTTTGTGCGCTTTCAAAACCATCGTTGTTCCATCTTAACAAAAAGATATATTTTTTAAATAAAGTATTAAAAAAAAAGATAGGGTTGTTAAATATTTGGTAGCACTCCGTCGTTTTAGAGTACCATAGAGTCGATATTTTTTGTATATTTTTTAAATACTTTTTCGTATCTGGTGATATGATGTTTGCTCTACATTTAGATCTAAATTAAAATAATTTTATTTTGCAGAAATTTATTATTTTTTAATTTATTAATTTGAATATATTAAGGGAAATCTTTATCACATCACAAGAAGATCTAAGATAAGTTAATTAACTACCTATGCACTACATTTATGTTAAGCAACAAATATTTAAACGGTCTGCTCCACCTCAGAACTAAGGGCGTCTAAATCATACCTACCTAGGTCAGTCAACTTTTTCATGTCACTCGTTGGCATGGTTACATCTCTTAAGTCACTTTCTAAAAGTGATATTTTAGGGACAAAAGTTACCAAAAAAGTTTGTAATTTTATCAACAATTGACAAATTCTTTTACGAGTTATCGTATTGCCATGGTAGAACAGGTATTACAATTACTCTTTAAACAAACTCTATCATAATAGTCTCTTGTGTGACGGGATAGAATAAACAAAAACCGGGCAAGTGCGAGTCGGACTCGCGCACGAAGGGTTTCGTTATCTATAAAAACGGCAAAAAAATCACGTTTGTTGTATGGGAGCCCCCTTAAATATTCGTTTTATTCTGTTTTTTAGTATTTGTTGTTATAGCGGCAACAGAAATACATCATCTGTGAAAATTTCAACTGTCTATCTATCACGGTTCCAGAGATACAGCCTGGTGACAGACGGACGGACAGCGGAGTCTTAGTAATAGAGTCCCGTTTTACCCTTTGGGTACGGAACTCTAGAAAGAAAAGGTTGACTCACCCACCTAACCCTTGCATTATGCTTACTCACAAAAAATACTACAGCAATAGCGACTCCATGGTACTCTTTAACCATAGCGTACAAAATACCAAAATTTCCAGCCCACGATCAAGTATGTCCTAATTCATATTTTAAACACTTAAACATCGTTCAGTAAAATTTTAAAAATCCAACTTATAATTAATTATTTTTAATTAATTTATTCTAGTACAAAGGTTATTCGGCACTTCACTTCTCTTGCGAGTTCTGCACTGGTATTTGATACCTTACGACCTTACGATAAAGTACGTGTTTGCTCTACCTACATGTGGGTATTTAGGGTCATCACCTCACCGGAACTTTGTTCGTACAGCCTTCTCACATCATCATGGGTCATTTGAGAGACCGTTGGTATTTTGGCTACGTTGTTCACCATCGGTTTTACCTGTAAAGTAAAGAAAAAAAACTGGTCAAGTGCGAGTCGATAAATTGTTTTATTTACACACATATCATAAGTACTCCATAATACGTTCGGAAACCATGGGAAATGACCAGCATTATTACATACAACCAATTTCAATATGAGAACTTTCTTGTCTGTGGTAGAAGGTAAAATCTGTACTTTAATGGTCATTACAGTATCGATTTCTGTAACGTTATGAGTTTGTCCGTTTGTGATTAAAAAAAACGTACCTCTTGACGGAGGATTGAATTGCCGCCATTACTGTTGTCATTCGTTTGTTGTTTTTTTTTGTTGTTACGGTTTCTTGCAGTTATGACATGTGTGTAGATAAAGTAATGTATGCAACTGTATATAATTAGGCCTTAAAACAGTCGTGTGATCCTCTCTCTCGCTGCCGCTCGTTTCATAATAGGATACACGTAGTATAGGTACATTCCCAAACTTGCGTCTTTCTGTGAGACGCTTAAAACCACAGGGTTGCACGAGTAGGGTCGTCCCGCCCGTTTGTCGTTGCGCGCGTACCTTGTTATTGGGCATCCCTATGAACCCGTTGGCGACTGTCCCGTTAGGCAGGCTCCCGTTGTGCGCGGTCCCGTTGCGCAGGGCTCCGTTGGCGTAGCCATTAGCCATGCCGCCGCCCATACGAGCCATGGCGTGTGTGAACTGCTGCATCGACGACATGTCTGCGGGCAGCCAGGGGAGTTATAACTGCTTCCAATGAGATCGAAGGTTGGGCTGGTTTTGAGTAGAAGCCGGGTAAATTGGGTAGGTAGAGCTTTTTTGAAAAGTGCATATTGTTAAAGTAAATAAATAATATCTGGGGACGATTAGCTAGTACCAAATGGACTTTCCTTAAACTAAGCAAAACTTGTAATATGGGTACTAGACAACGGATATATACCGACTTATATCGAAAGAAAGACAATACTCATTCAGCAAAGACTAAGAAACAGAAGGAAAAAAATGATAGCAAGTTACACTGTTGATGCTGAAAGGGTCTCAGCATATGCTTCTGCAAGCAGCAGCACTGATTTTCAGTGGGGCCCTGAACTTAAAAAACTAAAATACCATACAAACCTGGAGTTATAATATATATATATTTTTTTAATAACTTATTATTAATGTAAATTATTTGTCAGGTGCATTATCGTTCGTGTCGTCATTGGTCATTAGTTTTTAGTTTAGTATTAGGAATTCCAAGGGTCCCACTGAAAATCAGCGTCTCGGTTTACCGATGCAGTATGCTGAGTGGGGCTCTTTTCAATTCTGTTCAACGTAATGTTTTGTTTTTGTACTCTGCCCGTGTTGTGCATATTTCTATGTCTTAAGTTGAACAGTTTGAATAAATGTTTTTTCTTTCTTTCTTTCAAAATTAAAACTAAAAAATCTTAAACCTAAATCTATCGGATTACGCCACGCTCACTACGACCGTATATTCCTTATCCTTACTGTGGGAATAAATTAAAAAAGGAGCGCTACCCAATGTCGCCCCAACCTAACGTTACAACACAGCATTTACATGTTCGACCAACTAAACAAAATATATGTATATAGCTAAATAAATACTTAAATACATCGAATCGAACCCGGATCTTCTAGCTTCATAGTCAGGGTCTCACTAACCGCTAGGCTATCCGGTCGTAGTAAGAACTAAAGACGGCTATCAGTATAGTATGTTCTTACCGGAGCGCGGCGTGGGCGGCAGGGACGCAGTTTCCGGCATTGCGGCAATCGCCTCTGCTTTCTCCATCTCTTCCCGTACCACGCGCGTGAACTCGGCCTGCACGTCTCCAGAGTCCGTGTCGCCGTCCACCTGTGGGCAACGCGTTATCAGCGTCGAGCTCGACGACGATGCCTCGAGCATCGCTCTTTGGACGCTCACTCGTGCTAAAGAGTTACAGCCAGAAAGGGTGCTGTACCAGCGTTTAGAAATGTCCCCGGCTTGCATTAAATGACACCACGTTGAGTCCTTTGCCACCTCGTCACCTCTACAGAGGTTTTTTAGAACCGGTGGTAAATTTTATGACATTGATAAGTGTTTCCTGTAACCCTAATCTGAATAAAGATAAAATTAGACTTTGACTTTGACTTTGAACAATAAGGATATTTTGATTTTGAATATCATAGACTCATCCATTGTTGCCCACATGTGGTAGGTATACATTAAACGATAATTTAGAATCGGTGTTTTGTTTGTCGGATTTTTTGAGTCAGTAATCGATTGCGAGGTTCTCGAGTGGAGACCACGTACCGGAAGACGAGGTGTTGGTAGGCCTCCCACAAGGTGGGCCGACGATTTGGTGAGGATCGCTGGGAACCGGTGGATCCGAGCAGCACAAACCGACCGTCGTGTAAACTCTTGGGGAAGGCCTATACCCAGAGGGCATCTTCCGGCTGATATGATGATGATGAATCGATGGCAATGAACATATGTTAGTTCACGTAAGATGTATTCATATAATGATAGATGGTGCCTTCTGATACAGGCTTTTTCAAGCTTAAAAGGAGGTTCCAGCTACTAATATTGTTAGGTGTGAATACTTAATGACAATCGAAAACGAGGGAAACGTATGAACTGATATCCTAAATGAAATAATACCACCTGTGGCCCGTTTCACTAAGCTACAAGTTACAATTTTACAAGTCTAAACCGGCAACATTGGTCAATAATGACCAATGGCAATGGACATAATGACCAATGTTGCCGGTTTAGACTTTTAAAATTGTAACTTGTAGCTTCGTGAAACGGGCCACTGTTGATGAATTTAAAGGATTATAATGTAGAAAATCAAGGATCTCGCTTAGTAACAAGTTGACAATACAAATCAAAACGAAACAAAAAAAGTCATATTCAATTCGGTTAAAAAGAAGTAAAAGAAAGAAGTTAAAGAACTAAGGAGTCTGCAACAGACAATAAATCATTGTTCATTCTCAATGAACAGCCTCTAGAACTGTGGTGGCGAACTCACGATGACGAGCCGGTGCTGCTGGTCGAGCGTCTTCAGCATGGGCAGGCTGAGCTCGCGGAACACCTCGAGGCGGCGCCGGAACGCCGCCACCGAGTCGTCGCGCCGCCCGCGGCCCAGCTGCAGCTTGGAGCAGTCCAGCAGCACCATGCGCGGCGATACGCGGAACTGGAACCGCCGTTCAATACAATACAATGGAATGGTACGGAATAGCATTGAATAGAACAGACTCTTCTGTCTGAACAGAATAGAATAGAATAGAACCGAATAGAATGAGTTGAGTTTCTTGCCGTATTCTTCTCATCAGAGGTTTATCCGAACCGGTGGTAAATTTTATGACATTGATAAGTGCTACCTGTAAACCTAATCTGAATAAAAATATTTTGACTTTGACTTTGAATGATTATGTGAATAATGTGGGAAGAAGGAAAAAGAAAACAACTTGATTCTAAATTTGTCGGAAAAACTGCATTTGACAAATTTCGTAAAGAAATTATGTCTTTGAAATTAATTTACTAAAACTCAGAAAGCAGGAACTAATGAAATACGGAAAAGTTGTGGTGGAAAAAATCGTCAAGAATTGCCACTCAAAAATAGAAAATTAAGAAAGAAATATAGGTAGATTCGCTATCTTACTCTTGGTCACACCGGGGAGAACGTAAAATAGACTGTTAAAAGTCATACCAGTGTGACAAAACGGTGTGACCACGAGTTTGGAGGAGTAATTTGCTTTTTTGGATACATCTTTTATAGATCCAGCCCACGGTCCAGGTCGATATGGAAATCCATGGAAGAAGCATAGTTCAGCAGTGGACAGATATATGTCAAGAAGTAAAGAGAAGAGAAGAGAGAGATCCACCCTTTTTCCTCATAGACTTCATCCCACCCGAGACCCACCTCTTTCTGGAACTGGTCCATCTGCTCCAGATCCCTGGGGTACCCGTCGAGCAGCAAGCCGTGGCCGCGCGCCGCGTCGGCGAAGGCTGCACGCACGAGCTGCGCCACCAGCTCGCGCGGCGCCAGCTCGCCGCCGCTGATGGCTGAGCGGGCCAGCGCGCCGTCCGACGCTGGCCCTCCACCAGCGTCCGCTAGGCTGCGGAGCTTTTGGCCTAAGCTGTGGGGCACAATGAGGAACATGTCAAAGACGGCCGCATGGAGAGATAAATACAACTTCGCGCATTCATGTTTATGAGCTGTTGGGCTTGCGGATTCAGACCCGCCAGCTAGTTTTCCTCCCTTTTCCTTAAGAAAATGCCAAGATTACCCGAGTAGTTTTGGTCGTGGCAGCAAAACTGTTACTTGTCAACTTATTGCGTCAGACTGAAAGTTACGCTGGCCAAGTGGCCTTTGCCCAAGAACAGAAATTGTGGGGGGAGTAGTTTGCTCCCCCCCCCCCGCAGGCTGGGTCTCAGGTCATCTAATGATAATTTTTCTACTCCATGCACGACCCTGTCTTGACTGGACCGTGGTCGACCGTGCGACCCCGCTTGCCTCGAAGGCTGGATCCGCCCTTGTCTTTGCCCAGCAGTGTACAATAGGTAACAGGCAACTAAAAAAAAACCCGTTTAAATGGTAGTATGTATGTAAATTATTTATTGTACAGTCAAGGAATTTAATTCCCTATACCCATTTCGTTAAAATGTCGTCTGACATTCGCAATGCATTATGTCAAACTAACGTCTTGCTCTATAGCTCTTATGGTGACAGTTTGCTATATACTATTGAACCTTAGGTGGGTTGGAAATTTAATTCCTTGACTGAACAAAAAACACAAATTACAAAGAGAAATTAAATTAAATTACATACAGTGATGTACAAAGGCGAACTTATCCTTTTAAGGGATCTCTTCCAGTTAACCTTAGGTAGTCGGACGCTCGCTCACCTGAAGTGCGCCCAGCCCGGGCGCATGGTGACACAGCGTTGGCAGAGCACCGCCTTGTTGCTGCCCGGCCCGCCGACCACCCACAGCACCGCCGGCGCCTGCGCCGCGCCCCGCACTCGGATCATCTCGGCCTGGAACGTGACGGTCACCATTCGGTTATAATCTAGTTAACTATCACTAGTGGTTCCTCCCGGATTCTCTCGGTTACCAAAGGCCCTGGGGCAAAAAATAAACTAGGGTCCCGACTAAACTATTTAAAACCGTTTGTTCCGTATGCGTCATGTTCCGAATTCGACGTAATCCAGATTCGTCGTATTCCAGATTCAATTTATAGTTTGTGAGTCAGATGCCGAGCGGCCCCTTGAGTTTGGGGGCCCCGGGAACTGCCCCGTCTAGCCCTCCGGTAGCTACGCCACTGGATGTACCTAATGTGCAAAAAACCTTTTGCAAAAATCTGTAAATGACAGTGAAAACCGTGTCCAAATCTGTCTATGTCCTAGTCCCAAGAAAACGACGAAAAAGATTAGGCAAGTTACTGGCGTAAGAAGCTTTCCTACAAGACTATTTACTTTGCCGACCTCAACATGTCTTTGATAAAGTGATAAATGAAAGCTATTGTTATATTCTTTACAGTAATGGGGTAACTTTGCCCTATTGTTAACAAAAATTAGGACACCGAGAATACGTTTTCACGGTTTCACAAATCGATGAGATATTGAGCTCACAATAGTAAGATAACTTTCATCTTCTTGTCTATACTTATGTACCTACTATGTGCAAGGTCTGTGCGGATTGCTACCACCATATTGCTCGCTAATCCAGCCGCTAAGCAGCAATGCTTACACTGTTGTGTTCTGGCATGGAGAGCAAGACAGCCAGTGAAATTACTAGCACAAGAGGCATTCCATCTTAGCCTTCTGGGTTGGCTATGCATTTCCAATATTCTTGGTGCTGCGGATGTCTCGGGGAGTTGTGATCACTTACCATCAGGTGACCCACTTGCTCGTTTTCCTTTCAATGTTGTACAAAAAAAAATGAGAATTGGCATTTAGGTAGGCTGATAATTGGTAAAACTCGCGGTAAGGGCACTTTACGTTAGTAGGTAAATAGATACATCTAAACATACATAGTTGCCATAGTGGAAGCCGAAACTGAAGGAACGCGAGTGGGTCAAGGTACGGCCTCGCTGTGATCAACACGGCTTTGTCTACGTACCATTGTTGTGGCGGTAGCTCCAAACATTTACAAAAAAGAAATACTTCAAACTAAATAATGGTTTTAAGTTTTAAGTTAAACTAGAACGAATTACCTTGCAACTCCGCGAAATTACTGCTATGCACGAAAACAGCTGCGTGAAAGTGGTGCAGCAATTTCCTGGTCGACTATACAATACTGGCTAGACCAGGAGGATTCCACTCCACACTGTAGGTACGCTCGGCCGCCTTGCCTACAGAGTAGGCAAATCGCAGTAGGTTTTCGGCTCGCCCGCGCGCTCACTCACGCTGCACGCTGTGTCAGTGTAATTGAACACGAATGCAGCGCAACCCTAACGTGTCGCCGTAAGTCGCGGGGGAAAGCGGACTCGGGCGGCGCGTTCCTATTTACGCAAGCCGCCTGGCGAATGTGTATGAAGTAATATGAACTTTTGAGCGTGTCAATAAAGTTGGAATTCGTTTAATTTAAGTTTTTAAGTTTAAGTTTTAAGAGAAGTTTCTGTACGTTAGTACTATTATTTATAATGTAGACTAACCTTTGGGCTAGCAATTCTCTGCACATCTCCATTGGCCATCGGTACGATGGGCATGACTTCTGCTCGCGATCTCTCAGTTCTCTGCGTGATTCCTGGTATCGCAGTCGGCTGGAGCCCCATCTAGTAAAATAGATTGAAAATACAACTCGCTATATCAGGAGGAAAGATCCGAAATTACTCGGTAACTTTGATTCGATACGAGCAGAAAAGTATTGAATTAAATTCTTCCTCCTTTGTTCATTCAGTGACCCAATAATTGGCGGGAACCGCGAAAGGCAAACCGCGATGACAAATAAAGACGAAATATATTTTAGCTAAAGCTAATTTAATAGTCTAGTGAGCGTTTATAAACACCAGATCATGCGAAATTGAATATTATATAGAAAGATATAAGAAACCCAATTTCGGATAGGAGGTCTTCGAACATCGCTGTCGATACAGCACCAAAGAGTTTCAAGGAGTGTCCATCCGTTTTGATGCCGAGTTAAGGACCTGGCCACACGTTGCGTACACGACGCGTATGCGACACGTCTCCAACCAGCTTCGTAGCACGCGTGTACGCCACCGGTTTGGTTTTACCTCAAGCAAGCCACTGCTGTAGCATAACTTATACCCCCAGAACTCTTACTGACCTTTGGACTCCCGAGCCTGTCCACCTCGCCGTGGGTAACAGGCATGACCTCGGGCCTGCCCCGCTGCGCGGGCGCCGGCTCCACCCCCACGATCTCCCCCGGGATCCCCCCGGCGCCCACGCCCACCCCGCTGACCCCGTTCATGGTGGACTGGTCCTCCACAGTCCCCAGGATCTGGAGTACGGCGGCGCGGAAATCCTTGTACACTTCCTCGGGATTCCGCTCGCCATTTACCTGGAAAGAAGTCGACTTTATAACTAGTGCATAAGCTTGTTTATGATACGGTTTGTAGGCTAGACAAAGCACTTTATTAGCGTCAACGCTAGTCGAAACGACAGAATGTATGTTGACATTGACGATCAACATGTTTTGACGTTTGCTTTCGCTCCTTTAAGCGAAGTCATGTTGTCGTTTTTACTAGCGTTCACTCAACAGAGTGTCACTTTGTCTCGATAACCAGGGAACACTTTCATAAACGCGACAGGCGACAGGTGACACTGACAATTCGGTATACATGGCTTGCCCACTAAGATGTAAATGTGTAGCGTTACTAGTCGACACAGTAATGTACGGCGAATTGTCACTGTCACCTGTCGCCTGTCGCGTTTATGAAATTGGACCGAGGGTCGTTAGTCGTTATAAATGAAGACGGGTATTAGTTGGGAGCAGAGTTTCAA
The DNA here is from genome assembly GCA_963691745.1 of Ditula angustiorana. Classification (NCBI taxonomy): domain Eukaryota; kingdom Metazoa; phylum Arthropoda; class Insecta; order Lepidoptera; family Tortricidae; genus Ditula; species Ditula angustiorana. The sequence continues at coordinate 2,386,428 of OY829473.1, forward strand.
TAAGATATTACATTGAGTATTTGAGTTCCAAGTCATTTATTCAATTTTATTAGTATCTATGTAGGTAGGTAGGTATGCATACCTATTTAAAATATAGAATAGGAAGTTAAACGAGCAAGTGGGCCACCTGATGGTAAGTGATCACCACTCGCAACATCAAGGAGTTTGAAGATGCGTTGCCAACCCAGAGGGCTAAGATGGAATAATGCCAGTAATTTCACCGGCTGTCTTGCTCTACACGCCGGAACACAACAGTGCAAGCACTGCCTTAGCGGTTGGATTAGCGAGCAAGACAGCTTACACGCTTTATACAGTTACGACTTACTGATACAAGCAAGACGCGTTTATGTCGCAGTCAACGATTGTGTTAATTACTGTTAATATGTTAAACTAGCCATCATGTTAAACTTTTATTATGTCCAGGTGTTCCAAAAGAGACCCGTTAAAAATCAATACACGAATTACTACTCTCGCACAAGTGACTACACAGTATTTGGGTCATGCAGCACGTTCACCTAACACTTACAAAAAATTCATAAACAATTTCCTTGTACGATCCGATCACGCCTACAGAATATTCGATGCCGATGTGTCATAGAGAAGTTGGTACAATAATTATATTTTTACTTAGAACTGAAGACACGGCCTGTTTAATTTATTTCTCGAATAATGCTTGCTTATTACGTGCTCGATTCTAACGCTAAGCATTTTAAATAGAATATTTTAATACAATTAAAGTTAACTAACATTGTACGAGGAAAATCAAGTAAATCCTGATTAACGCGTATCGTATACAGAGAATTAACTATAAACCCCCGCCCATTTTAAAGCTTATTTTAGTAGGTACATTGTTTATCTAGCTCGGGACTGAAACGGGCCTTCGAGCGGTTAACCATTTCGTGTCATAATGGCTGTAAGTCCCGAGTAAAACACTGTTCTTTTCACTTCAATTATGAGAAAATAAAATACAAATATATTAAATAATATTTTGTAGATTTCGCGCCATATCGACTTTTTTTTAATTTCTTCTTGTTGTGTTGACTTAACGCGCATACAGCAAATGCCAAAGAACACTATAAAGCGCTCTTGGACGATTTGAAGCGTCTCACAAACGGTTTACTTTACTCATCAAGAAATAATAGGTTTTTTATTATGCCACAATGTTGGTTAAGTCAGTACACAAGGTGTTTTATCGTGTAATAATCGTAAATGTTAGACAAAATCAGTGTTTGGCTGGCAGTTCTTAGCTTTATTCGGTTGTCTAAGTAAATAAAAAAAAATCTCTAGAGAATAAATAAACATACAACTAGGTAATTTAAATTACATGTGTAATCCAATAAAAGCTTGTGATCAAACTATGAGCGAGCGGATAGATAATTCTCTTTATTCATTGCTGTCTTTCATTTTGAATTTTTCAGCGAATCAATGTGGTTGCTAAGCGTTTCAGCACTTTCATGTAGGTGCCAACTGCAACTGTAAATTCTCAGGCCTTCAGGTTTTAATGCAGTACAGTCGACGACAACCATTACTGTTACGTACGAAACTTACAGTTAATCTTCTATTGCTGCTTTAATTTCGCACTATAGTTATAGAAAATAATAAGCACTAGCTCCTTCGAAGGTTCTGCTTAAGGAACAACTGTGAATAATTTTACGTTACCACAGCTATCTACTTTATGCATAATAGCATAAAAAATTACTCGAACAAAGTCTAAGTTAACACAGAAAGAAGTTACAGCCAATTGGGTAGATAGATGGCGCCTTAAAAAACCAAATGGCTTTAATGTAAAGTGTAAAATTGTAGTCGATCGTCATTTAAAACAATATGGATACAAAAAATACATATTTTTCAAAGGCATAAAGCTTATTAAAAAAAAATCTTTTGTTCAAACTTATTAGAACACTGATAAAAAATAAGACAAGTTTTAATACGGGAGTAACGATGTAAAATCTCACATTACTACTCTAAACGCCTTTTAAGTATCATGCTCCATACATTTATTAACAAATTAATGAATATTTACGTAGGCGTGACGTCATCCTACGTAGCCATTTTGTGCGGACCGTTTTCGCGAGATTTCCGTAGCATCGTTTTTCTATGCGAAATATTTCGAGAAATAGCTATCGTAGACAAAAACTAAAACTATAGTCACTTCATTTGAAGTGTTCTTTACAAAACAGCAAACATTAGTCACCGCGCCTATCGCTTAACTTTACAAAACAAACACAAACATAATCAACCCATCAAAGCCTACCTAATAGCAGCTACTAAGTACAGAAGTTTAGCCTCAAAGAAAATGGCTCCATCGACTTGTGCAAGCAAATAAAAAATGCAACCGTCCTATACCTGTCATTACAAAAAAATATGGCTATGAAATGCAGGCCCTGGGCCCCGCCTCCACCCGGCAACCCCCCTTCGTAAAACCCTCATATTTTATGAAGACAACCAACCGATGGTGGTCGCCATTAAAATTTCAGAGACCATATCTCGGCCAGTTGTCTTTTTCTCACGGTACGTTTTACCCCTACATTGTGGTTAATAATTCCTCAAATTTAAATTACCAGTTAGGTACATCGAACAGTATTCTTTGGGAATTGGATCTGTAATAACAGAGGGCTTCGTGTAATGCTCAGGTTTAGTGTAACAAAAACTAACACTAGACACTCTGACAACAAAATGCCCAAAACAAACAAATGCTACCGGTCGTTCACCGGGTTGTTTATCTAATCATCGTTATTGCGTCATTTCCTGAATTGTGAAATGGGTCCGTAATTACAATGAAATCAGACTCGCAAGCTGTCAACAACGTACAAATAATAAACTAGAAAAACTTTAGTCAATGTATCAACCGCACCCCCCTGGTGCCGGTTCCACTCCGCACTGTAGGTACGCTCGACACGCCTTGCCTATGGCATAGGCAAGGCGGTCGAGCTCCCGCCGTGTCAGTGTAATTGAAAACGAATGCCGCGCAACCCTAACGTGTTGCCGGGAGTAGCGGGGGGAAAGCGGGCGCGGGCGGCGCGTTTCTTTTGACTCGCGCCGCCTGGCGCTTGGTGTATGAAGTAATACGAACTTTTTGAGCTTGTTATTAATCGTAAAAGAGAAGTTTCTATACGTTAGTACTATTATTTATTCTGTGCTTTGACATAGTTCTATGGTTCCATTTTGCCGACTGTACAGTCGATAGTACGTACTAAGAAATGTACAAAAAAACATAAACTTACCTTCTGACGGCAGTCGGGTAAAAAAACAGTGACTCATGCTTTTAAGAACGGCGTTATTTTCAAATAAAATATTCATAAGAAGAGTGCCCGATAATTGATTAGTGTAAAACGACATTAGACTTTGTGGTATTGTTACAAATGTCACAATAACGTGATCGTGTCTATCGATGATTTAACGACGTTCCACGAAGCGTGTAAACAGAAAAGAGTTTGTTTGAAACGATTGTTTATTCCGGCAAGTATTTGTTTAACAATTAACTTTAACTATAGACTTCGAGGGCAATTCTAGTGTATATTAAAAAAAAAAATCTTAATATTAGCTCTAACCTCTAAATTGTAGAATGCACATCGCAACGCAAAACAAACAAAAAATGCAAACAGTAACAATGCACGAGAGCAATATTTTGCGGGTGGTAGGACCTTGTGCAAGATCCGTCCGGATCGCTACCACCATCTTGCTCGCTAATCCTGCCGCTAAGCAGTGCTTGCACTGTTGTGTTCCGGCGTGGAGAGCAAGACAGCCGGTGTAATTACTGGCACAAGAGGTATTCCATCTTAGCCCTCTGGGTTGGCAACGCATCTGCACTCTCTTTGTTGTTGCAGGTGACTATAGGCGGTGGTGATCACTAACCATCAGGTGACCCACTTGCTTGTTTGCCTTCCTATTTCGTAAAAAAAATATTTTTGCGAATATTAAGCTAAGGTTTGACATGTAGTATAATTAAATTATTATTTCCAATAAATTATTTAAATTTTAACCTACAGCGAACTGTTAGCACGATGAGTGCGATGGGAAGCCGACGATGACACTGATTTGACCAACTTTATTATCTCTTTAACCTGATGGTTGTCTGGTTGAGAATGCCTTACGGCATTAAGTACACCATTTGTACATTTGTTTTTTGTATTGTGCAATAAAGTCCAAATAAATAAACAAATACTTAAATAAATACTCTTCGCCGAAAATCCACTACACTAGTCGCTCTTGAATGTAGCACGGAAGCTCACCAATGATTACATTCCGATTTGGTTCTAGTTTCGGTATGGGTGGTATGGGTATCTAGTTTAAACAAATGTATTAAGATTTTCTGCTGAAACCGTAACTAAACCGAAACCAGGGGCGTAGCGACGTAAAATGGCGCCCAGGGCTCGCATCCAAACTGCGCCCCTTTCCCTTTGTAAATTATTTAAAAACACATTACACATATTTTTTTTTACTAATTTTGTAATGTAATGTATGTAAAACAAACAAAATACCACCAATATGTCCCCGTCTGGAATAAATGTATCTATAATAAGGATTAAATGATCCTCAAAAGACTTATTTGGCCATATATACGAATTAGGATTGTATTTTTTTAATAGGTAGTTAGTAAATTTCGTTTTTTGCGCCCCCCCCTTATTTGGCGCCCAGGGCACATGCCCTGCCTGCCCCACCCTAGTTACGCCCCTGACCGAAACTCAAATTGAACGGCGAAACTTCGGTAACCGATACCGAAAGTTCGATCAGGCTTTAACCTCAACTCTAGTTGCGTTACCCTTAACGCAACGCTTTTTTATCTTCTCTACATAGTATAAATTAAAGTCGCTATCCGTTCGTGTCTGTCCTAAATCCTCAAATAGTACTAGCGGACCCGGCTGACGTCATCCTGCCCGGAAAAGCAGTCGCAGCTGCCCCGATAGCAGCGCCACCTACCGGGTCCAATTGTGTTTTCAAACCATCCAGGAACCCATTGAAATCCTACTAATATTATAAACGCGAAAGCTTGTAAGTATGGATGGTTGTTTGTTACTCTTTCACGTAAAAACTACTGAATGGATTTAGATGAAATTTGGCACACACATAGTCACAGCCACAGTCTCCTGGCCGTCGTGGCCGATAGATGGGACAGTGGCCTGATGAGGCACTGGTCCTCTCTACATCTAAGTTTAGTGCCTAAGATAGTCATTTAAGTTATAACCTTAGCTTAGTTATAAGTAATTTTTGCTTTTGTTTTCTTTTCTTTCTTTGTAACTAACAAATTATGGACAACATGGTCTGAAATAAAAGCATTTTATTTTTATTTTATTTATTTATTTATAGTTTATAACCTGGATTAACACATAGGATACTTTTTATCCTGTAAAAATGCATAGTTCCCACGGGATAGCGATAAGTGAGTTATACGCCGCCGTGAAGTCATGAGCAGCAAAGCAACTAATTCTCATTAATTTGTCCAGGAAATATTGCAGATTGCATGTTGGGTGCACGTTTGCTTGATTCAATTAAACAAGTCCATGCTTACCAAGTCGCGAGCAAAAGCTAGTATACCTACACATAAAATATTACCCAAATCAGTACATCCGTTTAGGAGGAGTTAGGTGACAAACACGCATATAGAAGAAACATATATATGTATTAAGATATTCGGCCGCCTTCTCTTCTCCTTCTAAACCACGCAACGGATTTTGGTACGGTTTTCACTGGCATTTGGGGGCGTCCAATAGGGATGTCTCCTGGGTTAAAACAACAAGATTCTAATTAGTCCGTCAGTTAGATTATAGAAAAATACTCGATACGTATTTTTTTATTTGTCCATACGAATAATATTGACAAAGATACAGCACATTCAAATTCAGGAGTAGGGGCTCGTGACGTCACTCGATTCGTAAAAATTTTACGATATAATGACGTAGCGCGAACTTTCGCCGCTCTGTAACTTTGTTATTTTAAGTTTTAGAAGCAAAAGAAAAAATACGTATCTACTATTTTCTGGCGTTCTAAAAGATGGACTAATTATTATTTTTTTGTCAACATCCCAATTATCACGTGAGGCTCGAAAGGGGGGGAGGGGTCCATAAAAAAATCACGAAATATCACAAGGGGGGGCGTAGTAATATATGACGTGTATTTATTTTTTCGGTAAATGCGCGATACTGAACTGATATAAAATTAGATCGATACCTCCTACGTATACTGATACAAGTGACAATTTTGAGATTTTCGTTTTTTTGCAGATTTGAGACTAAAATACTTACATTTAACTGCCACATAAATTTCGTACGAATATTCTCATTAGTTTCGGAAATAAAGTGACGTATATGAACGCATCTTACACCTTTTTGACAATCGGTACGATGTATACTGAGCCAAGTCGCTTGTACCACTATACGCGGCGCAGATATTGTGGAGGAGCGGTGCGAGTGTGGTGTAACTGGCAGTTGCCTCAGTATGCACGCTCGCCATTGATGCGTACGGGGAGTTGTCTCAGTATGCTCAAACGACAGTTGACGACGCATTATGTCTAATACGACTTCTAAGTGCACAATTCAGTTTATTTATATTTCTTACGTTCTGTAACTTTACGTTTCTTATTGTATTTGATAACTAAATGATTTTAAAGTAAGTAAAATCATTGCAAAATGAAGCAGACGAGAGGGAGAACTGATCTATTAACCTACTATTAGAACCATATTAAAATAAATAATAAGAAATAAATAAATAAATATCTTGGGACTTGGAAATTTCATATTTAAATATGGTTTCAAACTTTTTGTCAGTTGGACCCGTAATACGGGTTTAAAGAAAGAAAAAAACTAAATTAAAAAATACTTCTAGTGTCGCCGCTACCGCCAGAAGCCGAATCTTTACTTTCTTTGAGTTTTTGGAAAAACAAAAATTAGATTCTATGGTATCAGAAGAGTTTTCAGAAACAGTATCACTTCACAGCAGCAAAGCTGTGCTTCATCTAATTCTGCGGAGTATCAATAAATTTCTGTCATCATAGATGTGAACCAAAATCAAGCAAGTCAAGCACAAAACCGGTTTCAGAGTCCTCGCGTAAAAAGATTTGCAAAAAGAAAAGTCTCCAGAATTAGAAAATCTTGATCCGGTGCTGTCACCTACAATAGAATTTTCTCAAGTACATGCCGATAAATTCATTCGAGCTTTGTACGCACCATTACCTATTGATAAGCAAAAAAGTAAAGATCTTAATTATCTTTGTCAGACTGGTACAATTCCTGCTCAACACCATGACTTCTACAACAAATTAGTCTCATAAAATGATAAGCTAAGGAAAATGTGCTAATTTTGCATATATGTAAGATGTTCTAATGTCTTTGAAATGGGTGTTCATTAAAATTAAAAAACAACTGATTATATAAAACTGATATTTTAAAAAAATTAGGAAAAATGTAGGATATTTACGAAACAGAACTTTATTTTTCATAGCATCCTTTTAAAGTTTATTTTAATTTATAAATAAGGGACAGTTTTAAATGTAAGCTATTATCGTGTTAAAGTTTAATTTTTGTTAAAAATTAGGTCAAAATTTTCTCAGTTTTGTTTTCTGTATCGATAATGTAAACTGATTGAAGTAAATTAAGAGCCAATGTTAAAAAATAAACTTTTGTGATCAAAGATGGAGTCTTTATAGATAACACGGTGGCGACACATTCCTAGATTTTTTATTAGTTGGTAGATACCAAAATTATGTAGGTAATCAATAAGATAGTTTTATCACGGATTTGTTGATATTTAATAACATTTCGCTTTTTATGTAACAAACTTGTTTTGAAATGCCATGGTTCAATATTTTTTGACTTTAATACTTAAGCAAATCAAAGTCTGTGATTATTATAAAACTGAGTAAAATGTTCTCGCCTAATAAAAGCAATGCATAAAACATTCAAATTTATTTTATTCCGTTTTTAGCGTTTTTTCTCAGCGAACTTAAAACATAATCAAGTGTATACTGGTGATATCAATTCAAGCGTATACTGGTACAAGTGAAAAATACGTTGATAAAGTAATGATGAAGGGCAAAACAGTACGTGCTTTCTTTTTCTTTTCAATTCGTATGACCAGGTCACGTAATTATCTATATACAAAACAGCAATATATTCAAATTCAGTACTTAATTAGTTACGCCGTATACTAGGGCAAGTGGTAGTTAGCTTAGTATACCACACAATTACAACATGTCACATACGAGTAAACAAGTGTATCTGCCATTTTCTCAGAAACTACCATTCATTTCAAAATTCCATTAATGTAGATTAAAGTAAAGTATTTATCTTACTACAAATCCAAAATTTTGTAAAATTATCTTTACAGACAATAAAGTTATGGGTTACGGAACCTTTGCACAGCTCTCCTGTAAAATCACAATTTTGCACTTATACCAGTATACGTAGGAGGTATCGAGATGATACTTATACCTGTATTTTATAAATTAAAAAAAAATAAGATTCTTTGTTGGTACTAAAAATACACGTGATATAGGGGGGAGGGGGTAGTCTTAAACCTCGCCATGTATGACCAAGGGGGAAGGGGGGTTAAAAATGCCAAAAACACGTGATTAATGGACGGCCCCTTTAGAGATGTTTTGCCGAAGGTTTTTACGCAGATTACAACCTGATGGTACACGTGCAAAGCCGCGGGTCGCTAGTCCTTACTAATATTATAAATGCGAAAGTAACTCTGTCTGTCCGTCTGTCGCGCTTTCACGCCAAAACTACTGAACCGATTTAAATGAAATTTGGTACACAGATAGTCTAGAGCCTGAGAAAGGACATAGGCTACTTTTTAATGCGAAATATGGGTTGTAAGGGGTTGAAAGGGGGGATTAAATTTTGTATGGAAGTATAATTTTTAGAGCTAGAAGCTTGAAACTTAGGCTTTTGATTCGGTATAAATAAATATGGCATTTAAAGGTTGTAAAAGTTTTACCCTCAAGGGTGTAAATAATAATAGGGAATAGGGGATGAAAGTTTGTATGGAAACATGTAAGGTCAAGTAAGACACTATTCCAAGCGGACGAAGTCGCGGGCACTGCAAGTTTATTATATAACGTTTAGGTTTGAATAGAACTGTCGTTTCGTAGGTCGCGGGCGGACGGACGGTGACATTGTCCGTTGACCGCCGATCGATCGGGGTGTTGATTGCTGCCCTTCGACTGCCGCCTCACCCCTCAAGGGATGTGTGACGCGGCAGTGAACCCACCAAAACATTCAATTTAAAGTTTTATTTTAAAAGATCTGCGGGTGGTAGGACCTTTTGCAAGGTCCGTCCGGATCGCTACCACCATCTTGCTCGCAAACAGTAAGGGAAATACATTCACGTACCACCTTAGAACCCTGTCGCAATGACGCGACGCGTTAATCGCCAGGCTATGTCGTGCAAATGTCATGCGTATGTCTCTCCGACTAGGTTTGATTTCTTGGTAAGATATCCTGGGCTGTACCAACAATGTGCGTCTGTCTCACGTCAATAGAAACATGAAAATTCAAATGAAAACCAGTTAAAAGTAAATACTAAATTAATAATAGATAACATAAACACACGATACGACAAACGTTGCAATTTGTCGCCGAGGAAATAATAATGTACAGCACACGTAACCGGTAAAGCGGTGATTTGCTCATAACATATGTATGACGGGTCAGGCAGCGCTTTCTAGAATGTTTACTTTATTTTTATTTACTAGCGGACGCGCTCGACTTTGTTCGCGTGAAGTTAGTAGCCTATGTCCGTCAGGGATAGTGTAGCTTTCTATTGGTGAAAGAATTATTGAAATCGGTTAAGTATTTCCAGAGATTACCCCCTACATACAAACAAACGAATTTACCTCTTTATTATATTAGTGTAGGTTAGTGTAGATTAGTGTAGATTAGTGTGGATTTTATTTTATTTATTTATTAACCAACTTACATTTACAGACATGCCACACATGAAAGTTATAGGTTACATTAGATAGTTAAACATTTTATAATAAATTATTTCGAAACAACAATTACCGTACAAAATAAACGTTTTGTCCATCTAACTACTAATACTTATCTGTGTATATGTATTAATATAATAGTGCAGGATTATTGTAGGTTAGTTAAGATTAGTGGGGATTGGTGTAGGTTAGTGTAGGTTAGTGTAGATTAGTGTAGACTAGTGTAGATTAGCCATTATGGTCATCAACCCCATTTCACTAGTGTCACAGAATTTTCAATAGTTCATTTAAAAAAATGAACAAATGATTTTTAACTATCAAAACGGATTAAAAATGTATTAAACAAATACCTAGGTACAATACAATACAATATACTTTATTGAATACTACATTAACAACTTCACAGAATTGCAGATAATTCTTAAATATAGGTATCAATGAATGTTAAAAATATGATAAGGCAGAAAGAGCCTAGAGAATTTAATTTTTTATCCTGAATAAAACATTTGAAGAAAAAAACATGAAAAGACAAAACAATTGCTATAAATAGTCCGCTGCAAAGTTTTCTTTAGCAAAAGAGTTTCAATAGTATTGGCGCGTCATTCTATTGGTAGATACGCGTAATACGTGGCAGGATTGCGTAAGTAGTGACGTATGTTTATAGCGGTTGGTGTCGCGACACAACTTTAGGGACCCAAATTCTCGGTTCATGCGAGATGCATCTCACGTGCGAGATACGTCAAAAAACGACAGATTTCAAAGGGATTTGACAGTTATTTTCGTGCGAGATAGATCTAGCATGATCCGAGTATCGCGCCGTAGCTGTGGCCCTAACAAGACTGGCCAAGTTTAGTTTATCTCTACCTGCGTCGCTTTCTTCTGACACTAGTTAGACCGAGACAGTGGGAGGGGTTAAATTAAACCTGGGCTGTCACATTAGGGCCGGCCGCTGTAGGTCCTTTCTGGCGTGGGTTCCAACCAACGACATTTATGTTTTCACTAGACAAGGTCCTTCGTATAAAAAGTATGTCACGATTCGGGAGCACGTTAGGTACGGTGGTGGAAAGAGCCGACGCCGAATTATTATTTTATTCTCTCTTTTTTTTCTTGCCCCACAATCGATTCACATGCATGTTCATTTAGTAGCAAAAAAACAGAAATAAACTGCAAATCAGCGCTGAGCAACAGTTTCAAAACTGGAGCCAGCATTATGCTGAGTTTATTTTTCCTCTTGCTGAAATGTAAAAATAATTTATCTAGATTTTAAGAAGTTGTACAAGGCAATAAATATTTTTTTCATTTTTTCTTTCTTTCGTTCTTTGTATTACAGTAAGATTAAACGAGATAGCAATATTAACAGCGATGGTCCGTATTTATGGATGACTAATTTTGTTTCGTTGAAAAATAGTAAAAGAATTAGTTACTTACGTAAAATAAACCTCAGATCCCGTCTTTTATGTGCGCATGCGATTAATAATCACTTTTATGTATTAATCGCTTAAGTTAGCAATGGCTTTTGCGGATTCTTCTGGATCTCATGATCTGGGGTGCAATTTTTGAATCTCACCAGGTTACTAGAGCTCACCAAAAAGGCCGAATCTCTATGAAAAACGGTTATTTTGGTGAGCTTTAGTTACCCGGTGAGATTCTAATGCAATTTTTGAATCTCACCAGGTGACTAAACCTCACCAAAATGGCCGTATTTCTATAAAAAACGGCCATTTTGGCGAGATTCAAAAATCGCACTCCAAATCTTGATATTTAATTAAGGTTCCCTACATGAAACCAAAATAAAAGTATAGCTTCTTGTTTAAAAAAAGATCTGTCCATAACGATCAATCCATTACCAAGTAGATTTATTTATCTCTCAAAAAAGCATTATAATACAGTTTACACATAGCAAAGTATACTATTAATGAGTGAGCATATAACTAAAAACATATACGCGTTGAATAGAAAACCTGTCGTTTTTTTTTTGAAGTTTGGAAAAAAGTTAATACACACGTGAATTGAAAAAAAAGGAAAAAGAGAACATGGCCCATGAGGGGATCGAACCCGCGACCTTCGCGTTATTAGCACGACGCTCTAACCAACTGAGCTAATGGGCCGGTAGCCAGCAGCGTGAAATACTGCTTCAATTTATCTTTTATCATTTATTGGTTTTCTTGAACATGAAGATATTTATTTTATGAATCTGATATCATGATCAATATTGTTATGATCATATTTCATGATAAGAATTAAAGATACTTAATATTAATTCAGTAATTCAATTTATTACCTTCGAACAGGATACTGTCAGATTAGACTTATCTTATGAAATTTAAGTTAGGTATCACTTCCGTAGCCATAATTAATATTCAATTATCAGGGTGCGTTGTAAAGAATAATACATACGAAAATGGAATTTAAGACCTATAAAAAGTAAAAACACACTCATTAAAATAAAACAATTTAAACGGTTTATATCGCGTGTATTGTAACGAATCTAATTCCCGACGTTTCGAGCCCTTTACAGCAGGGTGATTACGTTTCTCGTTTCCGAACGGAATGAGAAGATTTCCGTTCGAAAAGTTTTCCGAGCTATTACGGTTCTCTATGACATTTCCATTCGGAAATAAAATCGATGGGAAAATGAATTCGTTTTGAATCCGAATGGAGCTATTCGCTTTCTAAATATGACATTTGCCTTCGAAATTTTTTTCGAAAATAAGTTCGCGCCAATCGGATTGAACACGGGAACTAAAATTTGTCGGATTGGGTATTAATAAAAGAAATAAATATTTATTGAACGTTAATTTGCGCAGAAAGTAAATAAATACGTTAACTACATTAAAGGTAGGTATGATTATGTTTAGTAGCATTTTGTTTAATAATAGTTTTATACAGATTACATAATATTATTATGTATTTCAATATAAGGTATAATAAATTTGAATTAAGGTTTTGTAAAGAATATTTGGGTGATACTGAGACACAATAATATATATTTTGAGGGTGCTGCTAAATGAATCCCACTGGCTAAAAGAGGATATGTTAAAAGTCATTGATTTCATGTTAAACTTTGGGATAAAACCTGGCGAATGAGTTGTCGAAGAACTTATGAATAATCAAATTAAATTTAAAATGCTATATCATAATGAATGACAACACAAAGAAAAATTAGGGTAATGGCAGGACTCGAACCTGCAATATCAGCATTCCGTCCCTTGCGTTTGCCAGTTTCGCCACATTAGCGGTAATACAAAGAAAAATTAGGGTAATGGCAGGACTCGAACCTGCAACATCAGCATTCCGTGCCTTGCGCTTGCTAGTTTCTCCACATTACCGCTAATGTGACCAAACTGGCAAACGCAAGGCACGGAATGCTGATGTTGCAGGTTCGAGTCTTGCCATTACCCTAATTTTTCTTTGTGTTGTCATTCATTATTATTCATTATACATTAGCGGTAATGTGGCGAAACTAGCAAGCGCAAGGCAAGGAATGCTGATGTTGCAGGTTCGAGTCCTGCCATTACCCTAATTTTTCTTTGTGTTGTCATCCATTATAATTATATTCATTACACATAAGCGGTAATGTGGTGAAACTGGCAAACGCAACGCACGGAATGCTGATGTTGCAGGTTCGAGTCCTGCCATTACTCTAATTTTTCTTTGTGTTGTCATTCATTACATGTATAGCATTTTAATTTAATTTTAATGTATAAAAAAAAGTAGTTAAGTATTTTATACTATTTTCTCAAAAATACTATGAACAACAAATTAATCTAAAACATGATATTAGTATCAGAGAAACCTATTAAGCCTACTAACTAGTTAAAGTCTTTCTTTTAACTTCATTTATGTACCTACGTTCGTGATTTTTTCAAAATTTTATTACTCATTGTGTTGGCTGGCTAGTTTGGCAAAGAATATATTATTTTACCACTTTGTCGTTTTGTATTGTCCTCAATATAACCCCATTAATATGTACTCGTGCCAAATTACAGATTTCTAGTACTAAAAGTCTTAATTGTACCCAATACCAGCCTAATACACACTTACTTACACTGTTTACGTAATTCTTACGCGGGGTGAATGACCTGTCATTCGGATTGAAATCCGTGGCAAAGGTTCGAAGTTAGCGAATAGCAAAAATATTCTCGTTCGATTCGGAAAAGTATTCGATACGGATTCATTTCGGAATTCGAATACTTTCCGAATGAGAAACGTAATCGCCCTGCTGGTCTCGTGTTCACGGGCAGACTGACAAAAGAATTTTAGAATACAAACTACCCAATTTTTAAAAATAATTGAAATTAATTAAAAAAACTAAGTATGAAATCGTTCCAACTAACACAATAAGACTACAGACTCTACCAGCGCTTCGGAAGTGCTTCGGTTACAATACACGCGATATAAACCGTTTAAATTGTTTTATTTCACACTCATTAACTTTACAAACGCGACTAATTGTTATTGCCATTTATTTAGTTTATTATTTTTGACAAAGTATTAAGTATAGCGTATTACTTCAAATTTAACATAAGTATCTCTAATGTCATTGTATACGATTTAGTACTTATTTAAATTACCTAACTAAAAGTACTAATACACAAACTACCGAACGCGCGTGCCTTTGTGAAAAAAATCACATTAAAACCCGAGTACCGAGTCGTAAAAATCCATTTTACGCCCACGTTTCAATTTTAATAAGTGATGCCACATTATCGAAGTGATAGCAGCCGCGTGACATCACCGCAGCTGATACGCGTAGCACGTTATTGTGGCGTAGACAATGTAGCCGCGCTACGAGGCGCCGCTACGCCGTAGAGGTCTACGTATGAAATAAACCTGCGAAAATTTGTGTATGAAGGTTTTCTAGGGTTCTGCAGGCAAGAAAGAAAGCTTTATAATTTGGTTCTGTCTGTCTGTATGTCATAGCCATTTTACTCGAAGACCATTGGGACTATATTCTAACCAACTTATTATAACAAAAAAAACTTTTATTCATTCTTGTAACTTTGTATCACTATAATTTATCACGTTTCGTTTTCTTATTTCGAAATAAGAAAAATCATGATGATCTATACCAAGCCTTGCGCTAGTAGTTACCGCCTCCAGTTGAGATGATACCACCGACATCACGCCCTGGTAGACTTGGCTCCACATGGTCAAACCGAGTGCCATACTCTTTTTGGCGCATTTTCCAGCACCAGCTGAGTCGGCATCATTGACGGCTATAAACATCCCGTTTTGGTCGTCTTAGCATTATGTGGTCGAGCCGGGCGCCATACTTAATCTGGCGCAGGGACGTAGCGACGTAAAATGGCGCCCAGGACTCGCATCCAAACTGCGCCCCTTTCCCTTTGTAAATTATTTTAAAGACGACACCTACACATTTTTTTTTTTGTAATTTTGTAATGTATGCAAAACAAACAAAATACCACAAATATGTCCCCGTCTGGAATAAATGTATCTACAATAAAGATTAAATCATCCTCAAAAGACTTTTATTTGGCCATGTATATGAATTTGGTTGTATTTTTTTTAATAGGTGGTTAGTAAATTTAGTTTTTTGCGCCCCCCTTATTTGGCGCCCAGGGCACATGCCCTGCCTGCCCCAACCTAGTTACGCCCCTGATCTGGCGCTAGCACTTGCCAGTACCAATCAATACAGCTACATCACTAACCGCTATGAGCATCCCGCTCTGATCGAAGTACTCCGCCACCGGCATAACGCTGCGGTAGAAGTTGTTGAGCTCCATGCGCGCCAGACTAAGCACGACGTGGCCGAGCCGGGCGCCATACTCGATCTGGCGCTCCAGCACCCGCTGGCGCCAGCTCACTAGCACCACGCCGCTTATCGTTTGTATCTGGAAGAGACAGGTGAATCAACAACAATGTCCTAGATAGTGAAGCCCATTCATGAGAAAGTTTTAAAGCAACATGACATTTTTTTCCACTGTTTTTGATAAACTCTTGGTCTTTGTCGGTCCCTGCTATGATACTCCTTTCATCCACTCAAAGGTTAACTGGAAGAGATCCCTTAAAGGGATAAGTTCGCCTTTGTACATCACTTTGTCTCTTTTTGTCATTTATGTTTTTTTTGTACAATCAAGAATTTACATAAATACATACATACATACATCGGTAACATACAACCATCATGTAAACGGTACACTTTATATGTAGGTTGCTAATATTTATATTATGGTTGCCAAAGTGTAGGCTAAGACGAAATGCCTCGTCCACCGGTTTCAAGTCATTCAGAACGATATATAGCCGAAAGAATTTGTAACCTGAAGTGGCAGTGTTTAGTTGTTTAGTATCTTTTTCGAGTTTTTTAAGAATACGATATTTTTTTAATTTTGTAATAAGTTACAGAGTCTACGCTATAAGTTGCAGTTTTCGTAAAGTTGCTATACTAAATACTTATATGACTGTCATGCTTTAGGTTTTTTACATACTAAGCGTGTAAACCCCAGCTTTTCCCAATATTTATGGTCATCATGTTACAACTAGAGATGGGCCGAGTACTCGGTTGATACTCGGTACTCGGCGTACTCGGCGCATTTTTTGATACTCGTACTCGGCCGAATAACTCTGTTTGAATGCCGAGTAAACTCGGTTTAAGAAAAGCAATATATTAAGGTAGATATAATTAAAACAATAGAGTTAATCAAAATCAGGTCATCACTGATCAGGTATTACACAGTCAATCGTTAATTATCAAACTTTTTCAATTATTTATCTACTATGACACGCAACGTGAAGTATTTATTTGCAAACTATCAAGTGACTGGTAGTAGTGGTAGTTGAAAGGCGCGGGCGGGGTGAGGGGTGTATCAACGCGAGCCGGCCGCTCGACCGCCGCGAACCTGTATGTACTTGTTTACGCGCGCGAAATGGGAATTTGATTGAACCGAGTTACTCGGCCGAGAACTCGGTTGAAAAAAAATTTAACCGAGTAAAACTCGGTATTCGTTACTCGGCAAAAGTGCTACTCGGCGCATCTCTAATTACAACACAACAACAAACAACGACAAGCTAAAACATGTTCGAAAAACAAATAGCGAATATCGATAATGACAGTCGTAAACCTCATCAATATTTGAACAGTAAACCGTGTTGCCACCTTCATTTTGAATTAGTCGCGAGAAATATTTAAAAAAGCCACTTCATCTTTGGCCTAAACGTCGCTAGCATGGAACAAGAACCCTTCATTTTAATAAAAAATATTTAATCGTTCTAAGACTATTTTTGCGTGGCGACAGTAACAATACATACGACGTGCTACCTTTTCAGGTATAAATATTTAAGGTAAGGTTTTGCAGCTAAATTGTATCATAGTTTTAATTATAAATAGTTTTATTTGAAAATGAAAATGAAAAATATTTTGCAAGTAGGCCATATAGGCTCTTTTACATGTCTAAATCTAAAAGCACTTCGGAAAATGGAAGATTCTGCTAAGAAGAAGCGCCGCAAGAAGCTTAGCAGTTTTTATTTATTTAATCGTTGTATCGTTTTTGCATTTTCGTTTCGCAAAATGCAATTTACTGGAAAACATCATCGGTATTATTCGGACATGTTAGAAACCGTACCGTATCGTGTAATTTAAGTTAGGTTAGGTTTATTTCATAAACATTCTGAAATAGCCGTGACTTTTAAGAAACTAGCATTCTGGGATATGAAAAATTAGAGAATCTATTCATCCTGACAATAGTTTATCGGCGAAATTATAAGTATAGGGCACTTGCAAAATTGTCAATGACATAATCTCAGAAGCAGCTGAATCAAGCGACTAAGTCCCTAAACTGGCAACACTGACATTGATGATGACATTGCTGATTCATGGCCCATGGGCAGCCAAACACCATATTGTACTAACAAAAAGTGAATTTCACGTGGAAAGAAATGATTCACAAGGTGATATTGCAAAAAATGATTTTCGATTTATACTTATTGGGCATCATAGATTCTTAATTTACTTGTTACTCATGGCATCTTTGGAGCTTAAATGCTTTCAACATTTCGGTTTCGGTTAAAAGAATATTTATTGTCTAAAGAAATTACAGAAATTTCGCTTAGAACACAACTTATAGCTAAAAATACAGTTTATGCGTTTTGCAGTGATCGTTAGATGTAATATCAGTTTTCTTAAAACTACGTAGGATTCTGTTAACTTATATTTATACACATTTGATTGCTTTTATAAATATAACTATGCATATAATAATGCAAACTTTCTTTTTAATTTTACTAAATAATCACATTGACTCGTCTTCTCTTCTAAATAAGGCTAATTTTCGAACCACTCGTAATCCCTAACTTCACTTTACTACTAATACTTCATCATCACCATATCAGTTGAAAGACGTCCACTGCTGGACATCATAGGCCTCCCTCAAACATCGCCACTATGACCGGCCTATGCTGCTCGCATCTAGCGGGTCCCGCAACCACCACCAGGTCGTCGGTCCTTGTTAAATTATGACAGTTCTAGTACCCACGCTGCATCTTTCGGTACGCGGTCACCACTCGAGAACTCTTTGGCCCCATTGGCCATCCGTTCTGCGAGCAATGTGCCCTCCACTTAAATCTAGAAATGCTTAGGGCTATAATAGGTTACATTGCTTCTTGTACCGATCCCTTCCTGATTCAATAGCACAGAGAATCTCCGAGCACAGCCCTGGTGGCTTCCCGACACCAAATCCAAACAACCTGCATCATCATCATCATCATCATCTCAGCCACAAGAAGTCCACTGTTGACAAATATTTATTAACCCAGTACCTATGTACTTTCCTTAACATTTTGCGGTTATTTTAAGCTGGTTGACACATTGTAAAAGGAAGATTAAAATAGAAAACAGCAGCGTAGCCGGCCGGTTGGCGAGGTCGCCGCACGCCTTCTTAACAGTAAATTTTAAAATTTAATTAAACTCTCGCGTGGTCGCTGCCGCTTGATAAACGCTTCCTACCCGCCTTTATTCATTATCCCTGAACACTGTGGGTCTAGATTTAAAAGGGTGAAATCTACACCTCTTTTTGATGTCCCTGCATGGAGCATGTCAACCCGTTCGATTAACACGTACTCTTTGATTTCTGGACAACATCAATAATGACATTATTATTATCAATATCATCTACCACCATCAAGGGTATTTACAAACACATGTTTTCAATTACGGCACTAAGCTTTAACATTCAGCTGTGTGCGTGGTCAAACCATCGATCCATTATGAAGTCACAAAAATCGACCGCGCTAAGGTCGCGGAGGATTAAATTCTAATTTATAGGTTGTCATGTCCAATACCAACTTAGACATGCAGTTGGACAAATATGAAAACTATAATCCCTACTCGATTTAAAGCGGACGCCAAAGTTCTTATGTCATCAACGTAGAGTGAACTATCGCTCAGTTTGATGGACTATCTTTATCGCTCTTCAATTTTCTCGGTGTTGACAGTGATGTTACAGCTCGCAGATATAAGTTTGTGTGCTTGTCTACGCAGTTGTACGGTGGTAAGTTTTGTTTACTTAAAATAAATAAGTACTGTTTACGGAGTTAGGATTCGTGGTTTGAATTTGGTTTGGCTTGTCCATTTTCGCCATCGCCACATTATACAAATACTAATTAACGAAACCGTTTAACAGTTTTTTTTTTTTTATACAACATAGGAAGGCAAACAAGCAGGTGGGTCACCTGATGGTAAATGATCACCACCGCCTATAGACACCTGCAACAACAAAGAGAGTGCAGATGCGTTGCCAACCCAGAGGGCTAAGATGGAATACCTCTTGTGCCAGTAATTACACCGGCTGTCTTGCTCTCCACGTCGGAACACAACAGTGCAAGCACTGCTGCTTAGCGGCAGGATTAGCGAGCAAGATGGTGGTAGCGATCCGGACGGACCTTGCACAAGGTCCTACCACCCGCAGTCAGTTTTAATTTGGAATGTGATGTTTTGAGGTATGTCGTCGTTGTTGCCGCTTATAGGTGGACCGACAATCTGGTGAGGATTGCGGGAAACCGAGGATTCAAGCAGTACATGGAGAACCTTGGGGAAGGTCTATGCCAAAAGTTTTCATCTTCTGGCTGATATGATGGCGCTTATAATTAGTTATGTATTTAAATATTGATGTAAACCATTGTGTCGTCATGGAGTTTAGTGTTAGATGATGTACCTTGTCGGAGTACTCGGCGACGTCCCTCATGGAGCGCGGGTAGCCGGACACGAGGTAGGTCTTAGCTGTGGGCGCCATTTTCATTTCCAGCATCAGCACTTCTGTCACCGTCTTGCTGGACAGTGTACCGAAGTCTTGCATGTCTGGACAACAATCAAACGTTAAAGTGAATTTTCTTCTGTTTTAAATCAGATTCCAAGCAGAGAAATGATTAAGTAACCAACGCGACAGTTCAGCAGGTTACGATTATACAAGGTTAATCAAAAACTTATTAATACTAGGTTACAAAGATCTAATTGACATGTAACCATTCTTTAAGAATTTGTTAAATTGTGATACAAGGTCTAAGTAACGCGGGCTTGCTTGGGCTGACCTGTTATTGACAACAGATTACAATGTCATTGCGTTTATTCTCTCTGTCGTATTTGTGGAAATGCCATAGGTGTCTCACTTTGCTAATGTACCTGTGGCCTGACCTTTTTAACTACAAATGAGATGCTACACTTCCTTAATAGGTTAACATCAAGCTGTCAGAATCAGTTGCTATTTAGCAGGCTGTCTTCCCACTTTGGCCCTAACATGACTGGCCAAGTTTAGTTTATCTCTATCTGCGTCCCTTTCTTATGACACTAGTTAGACAGAAACGCAGGAAGAGGTTAAACTAAACCTGGGCTGTCATGTTAGGGCCACTGAGGTGGAGCGGAGCGAAGATTTTCGGTGCAACGTGATGTGACACCTTTCACACTCCAAACGGAGTCGAGCGGTGGTACATACAGATGTATGAAAAGCCGCAAAAATCCTCTCCGCTCCACCGCAGCGGAAAAACAGCCAAAAGGGCAATGTTCGAACGCACTACCCTTTTTAAGAACCTTACAAGCGTGTTTACTACGTTTTTTAATTGGTATTAAGTTAAGTAAGTGCTTTTCAATCAATCTTATATTCGTGAGGTTGATGACCGGCTAACTTCGCATTAAATAAGTGTTAGTTTCTTACCCTCTTATTCATTTAAACGTTCTGTAAACCAAGATTACCTAACACATGTTTCGTCTTTATGTAACTGTGATATTTACTTTTAAATATCTATTCTGTACTTTTAAATGAAGGGAACAAAACATACACGTGTTAGTTGTTAAGGTTAAGTTGGTATTCTTTTATAAATTAGGGGGTTAACCGATAAAGGGCTCTGAAATCTCAATATAAGCCGTTGAAAAATAAGCCATCATAGATAGCCTATAAAACTGAGTTTCCGTCAGAGATGTTCCAGAAAGCTGAGCTTCAAAGATGCGTTGAAAACTCTTTTTCGTTTACGTTCTTTGCTCACATTCCTCGCTCGCATACTTCGCGTGTTTTGTATATAAATAACCTCGCTCGGCTATGTTTATTTCCACCAGACCTGTGCTTCGCAAGGATAGAAAATTAAGTAATACTATTGATGGATTTTTTCGCGCGCATCGCTTAGCTACCAAGCACAACTTTCATGTATACGCGTTAGGCTGCGTACACATTATAGTTGTGCTATTGGTTAACTAACCTATGTTTTGTTCCAATCATTTTAAGAAAAACGTTACAATGACAGATAAAGATGACACATGCGTCAAGTAGTTTAGGTTTATTACGCGTTTATAAATCCTTATTCATAAACGCTTAATAAACCTAAATTACTAACTACTTAAGTGTTAATAAGACATGTTGGCCGCGTTGCAAAGGTCGTAGTCACAGGACAAGGCTTATCATTATCAATCAATCAATCAATTAATTAAAAGGTGCGACGCACGCTACGCACGTTTCATACAAAAACATGGCTGATAGTGGTCAGTTTGTATATATTATCGTGCGTAGCATCCGTCACAGTGGAGTTCTACTAGTGATGATCAACTCGAGTAAGTAACTCGAGTTAACTCGAGTTGGGCTTAACTCGAATCAACTCGAGTTGAATACTCTCCGACTCGAGTTCGCAAACCGAATAAAACCGAAGTTAGGCGAAGGTTCCCGATCATTTGAGAGTACTCTCCCAACATACTTATTATAAATAAATAATATAAAAAATGAAAGAATTGAAACAGATATAAATATAATTTGTCTGTTTAAATTTTTTTTAACTATTAATGCAAAGCTGAGGGATAAAAGAGGTGATTTTTTTAAAAATAATTCACTCTTTTTCCTCCAGTTATCCCGAGTTACGTAACTCGAGTTCAACTCGAGTTAAGTGAAATTTAACTCGGGTTAAATCGAGTTATGTTTTTTACGAGTTGGCACAACACTAAGTTCTATTCGCCTTAACGTAACCGCGGCCGTTGCAACGCGGTCGAACCTTAATAACAGTAAAATTAGTCGTAAAGTCCCGTTGATAACCATAATTACAATACTCAATACATTTAAACCTAAGCATATTTATTATACGAACGAACATCGAACAGACGTGAACGTTACTGCGTTACCATAAGGTTTGAATTGGTAGGGCTAAGAGCGAGATTTTATTCATAGGTCAGTCTACCTAACTATTTATTACCTTGAGACTGTTTGGTAGCACGTGTCTATTCCCATATCGACTAATACAAGGGTGACAAGGCCAATTTAAAATATTCGGACACCATGCGACTTAACGTGTAAAATGCGAGATGCGCAATTTAGCTCACAAAGTACTGGCGCAAAGTACCTTGCTGCTGCGTTAAGTATCATGGGTGAGATAGAAGGCCCATAGTTGGGCCTAAAGGCTCTCGTGCTCGTTAGCCTACCTTTTCCCACTAAAAGCATGTTAACAATTAGTTTAAGTTATTTTCTATGTATTTAGTGGAATGATGAATGTTACTATTACCGTTTTCAATTATAAAGCCAAATTATTTTAGCTATACGTGACCCATGCAATGAAAAACAAGAGACTTTACACAGCGATATATCTATGATTCAATGACCATTTTAAAATGACTGACATCTTAGCGTGTAAAGTTCAAAATAAATGCTGTTAAAATACGAATAAACTTCCTAATAAATAATAGGGGGTCACCGCTACTTTAAAAAACGTGGGCAGCCAAATTAATTGGATAATAAAGTTGGACATATTTTATATAGGCTTTCGTGTGACGACGCAGTAAAAGTCAAAGAAACAACATTTCCCGTTCATAACCAAACCTGAACCAACTAAATCTAAAGCTTATAAGGAAACTGAACTCTAACTCTAGGTAGTACCACTTTACTTCGGTCGCTCCAGTATTTGGCGGTTTTTGGGAAACTGTCAGTAAAAACGTAAAGTGTGGTGAATATAAAACAGGACGATTAATACGCCGTGGTGAAGTATTGATTTAGACCGTTATGGACTTCAGGTGAGCATTTTTCGGCATTTAATGGACTTCTAAGTGAGTTCAGAATACGAGCACCGACTTACGAAGAAAACACATGTTAATAAATTGCGAGGGCATTAAGTCGTTTTTCTTCTGAACTTCTCATCAAAATCTTAGTTCTTTTATTGAATATGGACTCAAACTAGCATGAGTATCACCTGATGGAAAGTGATTAACACCGTCAATGAGACCCAGAAGCCCTAAGAGAATTTCTGATCCCCCCACCCCCACGCTCACCCCCCGCCTTCCCCTTTCCCTCTATGCGTGGGTCACAATATAAAATATAAAATAACCGCCATTTAAGACAAATATTCTTTTTTAACTACTTCATAGCTTCCGGATTCAGGATTAGGTTTTATTTTGTAGAATTTGCTTCTAAAAATGCTTTGTGTAACAGTTCGCTATCCCTTAGCAATCATACAAACCACTCACACAGGAAAACATTTGGAACATTTAGGTAATTTCACCAAATCAAAACGCGGAAACGTAAAGGGCATGCGTTGCTTATACAAAAAACTGTTTTTTTACAGACTTTTATTTAGCCACGACACAGTAGCATATTAGTATTTATCGTGGATATAAAGAATCCGTCCCACTTGCACACACTAGCTGGTAAGAAAGGGATGTATTCTTTTCACCTCTGGTGTCCTTAATATAAATTAACACTACCCTAAACCGACGAGCATGCTAGAAGAATGTTATGAGAGTAGGTGAAGCAAAGGTTGTACAGTCAAGGAATTTAATTCCCTACCCATTTCGTTGAAATGTCGTCTGACATTCACAATGCATTAAGGTCGATATGTCAAACTAACGTCTTGCTCTATAGCTCTTATGGTGACAGTTTGCTATATGCTATTGAACCTTAGGTGGGTTGGAAATTAAATTCCTTGAGTGTATGTCAGGATCCGAGCAAGTGGAAATCCGCGATCTCTGTCTACCACTCCCGGAAACAGGCGTGACTTTATCTATGTATGTCCTTCATATTGTAATCTTTTTGATTTTATAGACGACGGGTTTTCGCTTGCCCATGTACATTCCAATGATGGAAATGATAACAAGGCCGAAAGTGGAAACCGATCACCAAGAAAAGTGCCTTCTTACTCTCCTCTTGAAAGTGCCCGGATCATAACGGTCCGAAAATACTTAGGCAGGAATTTTGTTCTACTTCTTGGAAGTGCGCAACAAGAGAGATGAAGCGAAACGCTTCGTTCGACAAGAGGAAAGCTAAATCCTTTAGGGATGATACGACCCCTGCGTCTAGAAAAATAAAAATAAATAAAAATGGTACGTAATCAATTGTTACAAGCTGATTTGACCCATACCATAAAAGTACGAGTACGTGTATGAAGTTCCGATGACGGAACAATGAAAAAGTACTATCAACAAAAGACATTGTATTAACAATTAACATTAATTAAGAAATCATTCCCCTTTTTCTGATCTTCGTGATCAATAGTTAAGTAGGAGTTGAGTTGTAAATTTAATAGTCAACTGTTGACAATTCCTGCCACTCCCATACTAAAATAGATAATGCCGTAAAGATACCTTAAACTTCCCATTTCTTTTGAAAACGAAATAGAAAAGGAGCCACAGTACCAACCAAATTATTATACCTATTTGAATATCCTTGAAGTTATTTTAAGCCACAAATAATTATTGTTTTCGCTGTTGCTAGAAAACGTCAGAAAATGACTTAGCAGTATTTAATAAATAAAATGAGGGCGTTAATTTGATTACAAACCATACTAATTAATCCAACTTGACAATAATCGATTAGACAGCACTTTAATTAATTAACTTATTCATCGGTTGGCTCGAGTCCAAGTTCTGAAATAAAAGGTAAAAATTACAATAAACAACATTTCATTAGAAAGTGTTCGAATATGTAAAAAACCATTTGAAGATTTTGACTTTTTGGGTATTTATATTTTTTTTAAACTGAAAAAGTAGATTTGATATGTTATTTACCTAATAAGAAATACCTACAAAATAAAATAAAAGAAAACTTAATTCAGTACATACATTTACAAATATCTCTCAAATCTGTCCCCAGCGGCAACCATAAAAAACATAAAGGCTGTCTGCATTTCCACGTTGGATGAAGTTGGATCGCAATGCCGGTTATTTACCTACTAGCGGACGCGCGCGACTTCGTTCACGTAAAATTAGTAGCCTATGTCCGTCAGGAATAGTGTAGCTTTCTATCTGTGAAAGAATTTTTGAAATCGGTTCAGTAGTTCCAGTGATTACCCCCTACATACAAACAAACTAACAAAAAAACAAACGAACAAAGTTTACCTCTTTATTATATTAGTGTAGATGTAGATATCGGTTTTAGTTTTCATTAGGAGGAAAGCAAAACATTAAGTTTTAATTTAATTATTTGTATTTATTTAATAGCACCAACGCGAACGGCATCCTGCGCGTCTTCACGGACCATTGGGATTCCCCACTTCTGCAGAGATTGGTACAGCTCTATATGGTGCTTTAATTGTGATTTTTATAATAATACTAACACTAGCTCGTATGACATTTGTTACTAACCCAATATAGATTAATAATCTGAAATAAATGTATAAAATGAATTGAATTGAATTTGTTTACATGTTAAACTAAAAATAAAACAAGCCCTTGATACCTTTCTTTCCATCTTTGTAATCTGTGTATACTTAGGTAAACATATACGTATAGAAGAAAATACTGTGGTTTAAGAGCTGCCAGTGTATTATAAAACCTATCAAAGTGCAAAAGCCCATTACCACACAGGTCGATCACCTATACATTTTCGCGGAAAGTAGTATATGACAGCACCAAGGTAAGTTTAACAATCACTGCAATCATTTCTATCATTAGTCATGATCGGGCATCTTGTAGTCACTCGGTGACTCACAAAAAAGAGGTGTACTGGTTGGTAGTGGGTTCTAAAAAGGTTTACTTGCTTTTCACCTTTTTCGCCGTCTCTACGGAATTGATGATCGATTGTGCAATAAGCTAGGTTTGAATTTGACTGAAATGAAAGAAAAGAAATTGACCGACAAGAAAATTTTACACATGGCATGCAAATATCTGCCAAGCCTCCGTCTTTGGCCTGAAGTCAACGGTGAATGGCCCCGTGCTTACAGTTAAACGCTGGGGGATTAAGCGCATGAAAAACATGTAAAATATGCTTCTTTTGGGTAATATAAATTATACTGGCAAAAGTGGTAGCTTTCCGACACCTTCGAGTCTGGCATTTTTGAGAGGCGTCAACACCTACTTACCAATCCACTTGCGTTTAAACTGTGACACGGTTGTGACTCTGGTAATGAACTTGATATTATAATCAATTGCTAAGTAACCTGGCCTACCCACACCTATTTACATAAAATCAATGCTCAAGCCGCACGTCACCACATTGTATAAGTAATTGAAAGTTGCATGAAATCGTAATTTTGCGATTTTACGACCCTTCAACTACTAGGCGTTGTAAGTGGCACATGGTGAGGTTATCGACCATAAAACTAATTATTTGCTGCAAGGCATGGGTACGAAAGCAAGCGTTAACACGTTCTCCGTCCTAGTGGGGTTCCCACGTCACAGCGATAGCAAGTAGGTTGAGTTCTGCTGTTTTTGCAGTAAGAAAAATTCGGCAGCTAACCAATGTAGCGACGGCACGGTTGGTCTATTTCGCCTATTTTAATAGCATTATCGTGGAGAAGGGGCGCTTGTAAAGATTCCTTAAACACCTCTTTAAGGTCCATACGAGGAAAATTTGGAGGGATCTTCATTGGATCTTGTTCAGGTTTTTTTTAAGGCATACTAGTGGAAGTTTAAATAGATAGCCTTTCAAGCAAACAATTTACGAGCGGTCACAGTATTTGTCCACCTCAATAATGCATGTCATCGATCGGGACTTTGACGACGGTCAGGGCTTGCAAGCTATACCTTCGGTAGGTAGTAAAAGTACATAGTGTTGTGCCTAGAAAGATCTTCCACTGGTCTCCCATAGGTACCACACATGTATATTATATGTATACAAAAGTTTACGTTTTTTTTCCTATAAAATACTGATAGGTAGGGTAACGAGCAAGTGGGTTATCGGACGGTAGATGATCACCACTGCCCATAGCTACCCGCAACAGTAAGGAGATTGCAGATGCGTTTCCAACCTCTTGTGCCAGTAATTTTAGCGACTGTCTTGCCGCCGGAACACAAACGTGCAAGCACTTCTTAATGATTTTGATAAAAATAGGACCAACCTAGAAGTATATTCTTTCAAATAAAAAATAGTATTTTATGCAACTGTTGCATAATGAGGGGTCTTAAAACACGAGAGTGGTTTTATGAAACGAGCGTCAGCGAGTTTCATAATAGGATCACACGAGTCTTTTAAGACCTAATTATGTACAATTGCATACATTACTTTATCTACACACATATCATAAAGGCTAAATAACGCGTTCAAAAACCCTAGGAAATGACCAGCATTATTACAACCAATGTTATTATAAGAATTTTCTTGCCTGTGGTAGTAGGTAAATCTGTTCTTTATTGGTCATCACATTACCGATATCTCGTGACTGCTCGTGACGTTATGAATTTAAATTTGGAACAGCTGTCAAATTTCAAGTTGGTCTCTATTCTAGTATCCACAGATATTAAAACAGTTATCGATACGAAACGTCAACTCAGTATGATTTTTTAATTTAAACGCACGACATTTGATCTCGAGTGACATGAAAATAGCAACTTCATTCGTTCGTCTATGGTTTAAAAAAAATGTTCGTCCTGACGGATAGATCGAATCACAGAGTACTTTTTTAATATACATGGCCGCCATTAGTTGTCATTCTTTTTAGGTTTTTTGCTGTTACGATTTTTTGCAGTTATGATATGTGTGTAGATAAAGTAATGTATACAACTGTATATAATTAGGCCTTAAAACACTCGTGTGATCCTATTATGAAACTCGCTGACGCTCGTTTCATAAAACCACACTCGTGTTTTAAGGCCTCTCATTATAAAGCAGTTGCATAAAATACTATTATCTACACACATATCATAAGTACTCTATGATGGGTTCAGAAGCCATAGGGCAATGACCTGCATTGCTACTAGCTACTAGTGCTAGGTACCTATAAAATATCTATAGACTGTACACATTAAAATAATGTAATATGAAATGAATTTGAACAAATATAGAAATAAATTAGAAAAAATCTTATAATAATATTTGTTGTTATAATGCTGGTCATTTCCTACGGTTTCTGAACGCATTATAGAGCATTTATGATATAGGTATGTGTAGATAAATATTATTCTGAATCGGTTTATAAAGACAGTTATGAGGTAACAAACATTAAAAAACCTTAAACCTCCTGCTTTTTTGAAGTCGGCTAGTAAAAGGATACGCGTGACCCTGTAGCGGTACTCACCGTTCCCGATGGCGTACTGCTGTAGGAGATCCGTCATGTTGACGTGGACCAGTCCTCGCCGCTCCTGCATCAGGTTGTCGCAGTGGGTCACCTTGCCGCTGCCTGGACCGCCTGAGGAGACGTTGTCGTTACTGGCGTCGGTTACCATTCGTGGCCCTGACGTGACCCAAACCCATGGCCCAAGTTTTTTTTATACAACATAGGAAGGCAAACGAAACGAGCAAGAGGGTCACCTGATGGTAAGTGATCTCCAACGCCCATAGACACCCGTAACACCAAAGGGATTAAAGATGCATTGCCAACCCAGAGCGCTAAGATGTTTTTTTTTATGAAATTGGAAGGCAATAAGCAAGTGGGTCACCTGATGGTAAGTGATCACCACCGCGCATAGACACTCGCAACACCAAAGGGATTTCACATGCGTTGCCAATCCAGAGGACTAAGATGGAATACCTCTTGTGCCAGTAATTTCACCGGCTGTCTTGCTCTCCACACCGGAACACAACAGTACAAGCACTGCTGCTTAGCGGCAGCATTAGCGAGCAAGATGGTGGTAACGATCTGGACGGACCTCGCATAAGATCTTTCCACCCTCATGTGTCTCTATATGTGCAAGAAACTGGAACAAATTACCTTAGCTCCAGTAGTTTGTTCCAGTTGGGTGATATGGACCTCCACAAACTAACACTTCTGTGGCCCTAACATGGCTGCCCAAGTTAAGTTTATCTCCATCTGTGTCCCTTTCTCATGACACTAGTTAGACAGAGACACAGGGAGGGGTTAAACTAAACCTGGGCTGTCATGTTAGGGCCGCTGGTATCTTCTCGTTAGAGGTTTTATCCGAGCCGGTGGTAAATTGTGTGACATTCATATTGCGCTATCTGTAAGCCTGATCTGAATAAAATGTTTTGACTTTAGCTTTGGTTCGGTAGCCGGAATACAGGGTATGGCGTGGTAACATAAACACCCGTTTTAAGAGATCGGGCCCTATAATGCTAGATGATAAAAGTTTGATCAAGTGTTGTAAATATTAATATTTATTCAAATTAATAAAACGGATCACTCACGTATTTTAAGTTGACAGCAGTACGCAGCGGTACGCAGTCGTCGTCGCGCTACCGCCGCGGGGGCTCATGATTAAGGACCACGAACTGGTCCGAAACATGTCGGGCAATTCTCGACTTACAATACGTGAATGATCCGTTTTATTAATATGTCCGAGTCTCACGGTAGTTTTACGTTAATATTCATTTGTTTCTCAATCTTCCTCAGGCTGGATATACGCTCTCAGCTTCTACGCTAAGGGTCTACACAGACGATCTACGTTTAACTGCCAGTCCAGCTGCAAAGTTGCAGTTTGGATGCAGTTTTTATGCGGCTGGCATAGCTGCTTCGAAACTGCAACTGAATTGCACGCCGACTGCCAGCGGACTGCACAGTTCCGTCTGCAGTTTTAAAGCAGTTATACCGGCCGCATAAAAACTGCATCTAAACTGCAATTTTGCTGCTGGCTGGCAGTTTAAATGCAGTCAATCTGTAATATTATGGCCCTAATTTTTAGTTTGCGTAAGTACTTGCATTTTATCCATACAGTCAGTGTGCGTTACAACTGGATGCCGAAGGTAAACGATTTACGACTCCAGTTCTTACAACTGCACACTGACTGCAAGGTATGAGTGCAAGCGGACTGCAGAGCAACTGCATTCAAACCGTATTTTTTGCAGCTGGGGCCTGGGTTGCAGTTGCAAAGCAGACCGTATGCGTAAGTAGACCCTAAGTGTACCTAACTCACCCAGTATGAATATGACCGGCACGTTGGGCGGCTCGAACTTGACATGGCTGGAGTTCTGCATAGGGAAGGCGGCGGCGGGAGGCGTGGCGCGCCCCGCCCACGTGCTCTCGCGCCGGCTGCGGTCCCCGCTTGTCTCCACCTCTTCATTGTTTTGTTCTGAACAACACAACCACACTCACAAACCATTATATCCTCAAAACCCTGCTCAATGCTAGTGGTAGTATACCAGACGATGGAGGTACCATACTCTCTCAGAATATCAGCGTGAGGTAGTCAGTTGCTATGCGTTTCGTTTGGTTAGTGAGAGATCCGAGTAATGGATCAGCGATTCTCTTATTTAGTATCACTGTTTCCCTAAGTACGGCTCTAGTTACTGTCAGAACAAAGATTTACAAACAAGATTACTTAATCAACTTAAGCGTTTATGGAGTTTCCTATAGCGCGTTTTTATACAAAACTTGTTAAATAACACCGTAGCCGATTAGGACTTTAGGTTGACTCGTAGCTAACGATTAAAAAACCGTTTTAGCTATAATTAAGGAGAATTGCGCTACCTACTTCTAATGATAGAGTTAATGAATGTTTCTTCATTTGAAGTTCCTGCCTCAAACCTATGACGTATTTTCCAATTGTCCAATATTTTTCAACACTTTATATTAATGTTAAGTAATTGATAACTATCGATTTTAAGAAGCGTATTCACCTTGAGTATTAACGTAAATCAAGTACCTGTCTGTCCACATCTTACAGTTACTGACACTATTTTTTGTTTTTTATTTTTTTTAAATAGGAAGCCAAACAAGCAAGTAAGTCACCTGATGGTAAGTGATCACCACTACCTATAGACATCCGCAACACCAATTGACAGAATTGCAGATGCGTTGCCAACCCGTTGCTAAAATGGAATAAATCTTGTGCCAGTAATTGCACCGGCTGTCTTGCTCTCCACGCCGGAACACAACAGTGCAAGCGCTGCTGCCTAGCGGCAGAATTAGCGAGCAAGATGTAAAAAAATCTTTTTTCTTTAAATGGGATTGGGAGGAAACGAGCATACGGGTCACCTGATGGGAAGTGATCACAGCCGCTCATAGAAAGCAGCGACCTTAAAAGAATTGCTGATCCGTCGTCGCCTATAGGTCTCTCCTTGGGGCCCTCCGGACCAAAGATCTTTTTTTCTAGACAATTCATCGACAATATTGGGTATATAGTAACTTATCTCCCTACGAATGATCTAAAAAAAATGCTCCGCTTCATTTTGCAAGTTTTATCATCACCATTTGATCACCATCGATAACGAGTAAAAAAAATGTTCCTGTAAACTAATTACTTGTAAAATTCACTCTGTATAAATTTATTTGTAGTTGCGTTAAGGGTCGCACTGAAAATCATCGTCTCGGTTTACCGAGGCAGTAGGCTGAGTGGGGCCCTTTTTGATTCCATTCAACCCAATAGGTATTAGTGATATTTGTACTGTCCCCGTGATTTGTGTGTACATATTATGTTGAGTAGTTTTAGATACATGTTTTTCTTTCTCAAAACGGCTCTAACAACTGCAAAAAATTAACACGTATGGACTTACGGGGGCTAAAAATTATAAAACAAAAATAAATAAAATGCATTTATTTCAGACCAGAGATCCATATTTTGTTCAATGCCTTAACCTATTTTTAGTACTTAGTGCAAATAAAATAAAATAAAAAACTTGAAACGATTATAAAGCAAGCCTCAGACCGTATGGCTGCTGACCCCAAGTATATACCATGACCAGTGTCACTAGACCATAGTGACCTCAAGTGTAGGTGGTTAAAATTGAGTGCAACCCGGTCCAATGACGAACTAAAGATCGGTCAAGTCTCATTTCTGATATAATTAGTTTAACATCTGTCCCGAGTGAACCCCAGTCTCCCGGGTTTTATACGCTTACCTTAACGCGAAATACTTACTTACTTACTCATTATGAAATCTCCAAAACTGTAAATCTCACGAATCTCACAAAATATCGTTTTTTTTAAACACTAGGTGTTAATTTCAAAAATGCAAATCCGTTAAATTTCTTGTTAGCGGAGTCGCGCCGTTAGGTCTTTTTTTATACTGATTCCAAAAACTGCAATTCCCGACTCGGGCTATTTATAGGCAAACTCAACTCATTTGAAAGCTTTGTAATAAAGAATTCGCATATATTGAGGCACATTGACCGCTCCGATATACATTATAGCTACTACTGATTTCTATACTATTAATGGGATCTTTTTATCGATCTTCGAAAACACCTAAAGTTTTCATACACTAAAGATTACTGACTAAAGTTTTCAATCTAACTCAGCAAAAAAACTGCACAACTCGGACCACGTGACTTTTGTACGCACGCCTACTTTCTGCCAAAAGTTTGCGCAAACTTTCCCGCTCAATCTCAAAACAATTTAAACTAAATGGTACCATCAACTTGGGCGCCACATTCAATTCAATAAAGTGGCGCCCAAAATGGGACTAATATAGAACTCACCAGTATCTAAACAGATGCCCATATTCCATGAAGATATCGAATAAAAGCAACTTTTTTTTCCCAAACACTGTCCACTGCCGATTTTGCTATTCTAATTGGCACTTAGAATAAAACATATAGAAAACGCGCTAGGATGTTTACCGCACGGACAATCACTCGGTGTAACAATTAATCGTTTATCGATTATAACGCGACCTTCGTTGGAGTCGAAATAATAAATAAAATCCGTTGCAACAGAACTCTATCTCATCTTCAGTTTATCACCACGGTGGTGATAAGTATACTCTTGTTTTGGGTTCGTGAGAGGACATCTGCTTGCGATCGGAGCAGGCATCGCGGGTTGACCGCTCGCGCGCAGTCCTCAGTCACGACTGAACAACATAACTCACAGTTTGACATCACACACGACACGTGAAACTACACCTGTCTCATTTACATGTAGCTAAGAAAACAGGGGCGAGCGGGACAACGAAGCGATTGAATAATTTAGCAATCGTCCCCCTGAATGAAGTCGTGTTGGTAATTTTCGTATAAAATGCAAGGAGCTGCAGGGCACTAATGTATTTGCCAAGAAAGTAACTCGTGCGGCGATTAAGGCCGGCCACATTTTTCAAACATCGAGGACGCATCCAATATTCACGCGTTACTATATAATTGATACGTTTAACTAGTTTCTTAGAATGATTATACAAAACTATTAAAGTATGATGTCGGTAAATACTCGGTTCGAAGAAGTTGGAGTAATTACCTGTGAAAAGTTTGAGTGTTTTGACTTATTAATTTATTGTTGAAACTGGTTTGTGTATTGGAGCATGAGTCACAAACATCATCATGCAATGACTTACAAACCGCCATACAATTTCAAAATTAAATATTAAAGCTCAGTCTTTGACCTGAGGTCGGTTTGTATAGACAATAATCAATTTCAAATGTTAAACAGTCATTGTCGTAAGTTATGCCACAAAACTCACAAAATTTAAATCCGGTTCGGAGGACCAAGCGCTATGCAGTTAGAAGGACCAAATAAAAAATTACATCCAACTAAAATGTCATTTATTGTTAAATATTTGCGTAAACAACTATGTGCAGAGATTCTGACATGAAATTAACTAGTGAACTAAAACAACAAATATTCAGTTTTAAGTACTCAACTCTACGTGTATAGAGATAAGGTTCGGTTACTTATTGCTTACATTATTATTTAACTACCAAACTAAAGAATACCTTAACCAAAAATAATTAATATTCGTCTAATATTCATACAAAAACAAACAAAAATATATGACAACACTTTAGGTTAATGTGTTAAAATTATGCTAAGTAAATATTGCCCGTTAATACAAAAAAATAAATCATTCGTCTTTTTAATTGCGTTTACATTATCCGGTCGTTCAGTCTGCAGTTTAAGAAGGAAAGCGAGAAATTCAGGTAGCAAGTGGCAATGAAAATACTCCCTTTACATATTTTGTAACGAAAGCGCAAAATCCCTTTTTTATTTGGAAGTCTTTTTTACAAAATCGCAAATTTTTTTATTAATCAAATTACATCTGAATTACTGTTTCTGCTTATTACAACTCAACTCAAGCGACTGGGTTGTACTAATTTATTTAATAAATTTAGAATAATAAATTCGATATTAATTACCAAAGGTCTGATGAACGTCGGAAAAGACAGCATTTCCAAAACTTCAAACACTGTTCCATGCAGAAGAGACTTTCTTCAGTTATTAAAAAAAAATACTATAATTTTATACATTTGATATAGGTACTTAGAATAATTTAATTGCATTTATCGACAAGGTGCAATAAAAAATTAAATCGAGGATTAAGATTTTCTGTTCAGAAAAAAACTTTTGCGCAATTTTTATTAACCAAAGTGGCCTAAACCGATTGCAGTAGACGTTTAGCATAAACATTGTAAAACATAATATCATAAGGAAGTCTCCGATGTATGGAACAGGGTTAAGTTTTCGAAACGGGCGATTTAGGACCCTTGTCATTCTTCAACATGAAGATTAAATTGAAAGCTGTTTTTGATAAAGGGTCCAAGGCTAGAATAATGTCACTTTTACTAATAATTTGGACAAATTACCATGACTAACAATTTTTTTCACGACTTATAAACGTTCTTGTGAACAGACACCTGAAAAGAACTCGAAACTTCGTGAATTAGATTCGTTACTAATACTCGATGTAAACAGTTTGAACTGTTATTTCGATTACAATGACTGCTAAAGATATTAAGCTATTTAAAGCTGAAAGGATAGGTAAAGGTATTGATAGCTCAAAAATTATTCAACTTTATTGAAATGTTATTAATTCTCTACTCTATTTTGTGAGTTGCACTTTGAAAAATATGTAAAAAGATCCTCGTATTTTCATACAAATGTAAGAAGTTATGTTTTAATTTGAAAATGACATGCTGGATTGAAATGAAACTTTGCTAATATCATGTAATGATACATAACGATATTTAGGTACAAATAGTCTTGGATGAGAAAAAAATAAGTTAAAAGGATTACCGCTAACGATACCGAGATACCGCTGATTGAAGTTTATTTGAAAAATAGGTTTTATTTGCTTCATTCTTTTCAGCGAGAATTAATTATAAACATCGCTATATATAGAATATATATATTTATATAGTGTTGACTGTAAATGGACCCTTACTCAGAAACACTTTATAAGAATGAACATATAAGTATATATGTAGTAAGAATGTCAACTTATTGCATCGATAATATTTGATTTCCAATCATTTGTTACATATATTTAAAATGTGTAAATTTGTTTTTAAACTACTTAGCTCTAGGCGACATACATATAAATCCTTAGATAGGTAAATGGAAGAACTGTTTCTTAATATATTAAATGCGTGTGTACAAACGATATGAGTGACATAAATAAAACTTAACGAGAACGCGCACCTGACATGCGCTCCTCAAATTTAATTCATAAAACCGGTTAAGATCAGTGTTCAGTAACAGTGACAGTGAAAATAATAAACCTAGTGTAATTAGCTACATATAAGTGAAAACGAAATTGAAATATTCAGAGTACTTTTGAAGTTAGAACCAAAAACATTTAAAAGAATAATCTTACAGCGCGCCGTACGGGCCCGCTGACCGCGATTTCCCGGAAAAGCTAGCTGCTTGGTGCCTGCTCGCTCGCTCCTAGCAATTTTGAACTATCGCCGCGCGCTCGCTCCCGTGGTCGCGCCCGGCCGTTACTATTTAGCGCTTTTCGCGGAACTCAATCAGCTGACTGTCGATGTCCACATTTATTTTATTTCAAACAAATGAATGTAGAATTAACCATAGAAATGGAAAAAATATGTGCGGGATGTCATCAACAGCTCCCGAACAGAGAGTATCTTGCCTGTTCTCTTTGCCTTAATAGATATGATTTAGAGTGCACAAATGTAACGAGCAAACGCTTCTACAACATAATGAGCGCAGATACCAAAAAGACATGGAAGTGCCAAGCCTGTCTCTGTAAAATGCCTAAGACAGGCAACACAAACACCCCTGTGCGACCGCGAGACCGAGAAATGATTGAAGAACAAAATGAGCGGCCTCAAGTAAATAACATTACAATACGTAAAAAACCTATGGCTCCGAGCTGTAATACGACTGCGTCGGAAGATAGCGTCATCTTAGGGGATACGTTAGCTATGCAAAATACTCCCAAAACTGAAAAACGAACAATATTGACTCTCCAGAATATGAGTGAAATGATTACTTCGCAACTAAAAGAAAACAATAAGTCAATAATAACAGAACTGCAGAGTGTGATTCAAAATGAAATTGCTAAAGCAATCACAAACTTGAGACAAGAGTTTAAAGAAAAAACAGATATTTTATTTGTACAAAATGATTCCAATAAAACAGACATAAGTAAAATAAACTTTGAAATAAGCAATCTGAAAAAGGAAACAGAACAATTAAAAAACGATATAAAATACATAGAAACCAAAATAGATTCGCCAAAAATAAGTAACGGCTCTGTAGTAAATTACACACCTGAAAGTAACTGTAAGAAAATAGTTATTTATGGCTTTACTGAATACTTCAAGGAACCCGATTTTGAGCAGCACAATAGAATTGTAGAAATGTTCCGTGACGTCCTGCAAGTAAACTTGCTAGGCTATGTAGAAGATTTCTACAGAGTAGGTCGAAACTACAATAGAAATCGACCACTGGTTGTGGAACTTATCAGTAAAAGAATGGTGAAGTATATTTTACAAAACAAATTGAACTTTCAAGGAACCGGACTGTCACTTTCAGAATTTTTAGATCTAAATTCGCAACGAGATCGAAAAAACATGCGCGAGAAAATGTTTGCCGCACGTAAAACAGGCTCACATGCAATAATAAGCAACAACCAGCTTATTATCGATGGAAAAATTATGGACTCAAAAGATAAACACATAGATGTAAACAAAACAACGTTTTTTCGCAAAACGAGCACGCCAACATATTACGAACCTAACAACAACGACGACAAACATTCATTTCGAAACCAAAGATCTACCGTTTAAAGTATTATTTCAAAACATACAGAGCATATACAACAAGCAATACATATTAGAAGCTTACCTTAATCAAGACAAATCTTACAATGCCTTATGTTTCTCAGAATCCTGGCTTTCTCAGGATAAACTAAGCTTACTTCAATTTAATGGTTATAAAATAGCAGCGTCCTATTGTCGAAAAAGCCGAGGAGGCGGCGGCGTCTGCATTCTGGTACAAGACCACATAGAATGTAGATCACGAAATGATATCACCGATATGTCAATGGAATATGTGTTGGAGGTATGTGCCACTGAATTACCTGAACAAAATATATTACTAATTACCATATACTGGAACAGAAGAGAAGAAGAGAAATTTTATGATAGACTAAAACAAATATTAAACTACATAAATGTTAAATATTATAAGTGTAACATAATCTTAGGAGGAGATTTTAACATTAATGTGCTCATTAATAACTTAAAGACGAGCCAATTTCTAGATCTCATGTTAGAATATAAGCTTACTCAACATGTAAAAAAGCCCACACGAATCACAAAAACCACAGCCACATGCTTGGATCTCATATTTACAAATTTTTATGACAAATATTTAGAAACTACTGTAGAGGATCTGGGATTCTCTGATCACCATGGAACTATTTTACACATGCAATTGCCACAAATACGTAAACAGAAGGCTTGGTATACAATCAAAAGACTTTATAATAAAGCTGGAATTGAACAATTTAAATCAAATTTAAGTTTGATAAACTGGAATGATATAATAACACCAAATAAAAATGTAGACGAAAATTATACTTTACTTAGTAAGGCTCTCACTAATTGCTTAGATCAATGTATACCAAAACAAAAAATAAAGTTTAGAGAAAACACGAAAAAACATTGGTTAACCGTGGGTATAAAGATTTCTTGTAAAAATAAAAGGTCATTAAAAGCACTAACAATAAAGTCAGATGACCAAGTCTTAAGCCAATACTATAAAAAATACTCGAAAATATTAAAAATGTCTATTAAAATAGCAAGAAAAATACAATACATAAATAAAATAAAAAAATCAAGCTGCAAAATAAAAACAATGTGGAAAATTATTAACGAGCGGACAAATAAAAAACGAAAACATGATAAAAATAACATAAAATTACAAGTCGGAAATGAGTTTATATCGGAGCCAAAAAATGTAGCGAACACATTTAACAAATTCTTCGCATCCATAGGTGAAGAAGGCCACGCTAGCAGCGCGGGCACTGGCCGTGCGATAATCCACCCCACTGAAAATACTATGTTCCTTTTTCCTGTAAATTATCGCGAAATTCATACTTTTATAGCAAACTTAAAGAATAAAAACAGTTGCGGCATAGATGGACTGCCACCGTCATTACTAAGACAATGTGCTGACCAACTTACCCTACCCTTTTGCCTCTTAATTAATCAGTCATTTGACGAGGGAATATTTCCAGAGCAACTTAAAACAGCTATTATAAAACCGATTCATAAGAAAAATACAAAAACAGACCCAAATAATTATCGCCCTATCTCCCTTCTACCCACAGCATCTAAAATATTCGAAAAAGCAATGTGTAATCGCGTATATGCTTTTTGCGAAAAATTTAAAATATTTGACGAATGCCAACACGGTTTTAGAAAAAAGCGATCTACGATTCTAGCAGTCTATAAATACATTCAGGAAATTCTTAATATTATAAATAAAAAACAATATGCGGTAGGAATACTTTTAGATATGACTAAGGCATACGATAAAGTACAATATAAAATACTATTAAATAAATTAGATAGAATAGGCATTCGTGGGATAGCCCATAAATGGTTTCAATCATACCTTAAAGATAGAAAACAATTAGTCGACCTGGAATACTTTAACCTCACTACTGGAGAAATAACAAATATCCGGTCAGACGTAAAAACAATCAACGCTTCTATACCGCAAGGAAGCGTTTTAGGATGTCTTCTATTTCTTATTTATATTAACGACTTACCTAAGATAATGGAGGAAACTTGCGTGCTGTTTGCAGACGACATCTCATTACTCACTACATGCCAAAATAATTTAAATTTAAATGCGAAGGTCAGTTCAATTTTAGATAAGACAGCTAATTGGCTAGACGAACATAATTTAGAAATAAACCTATTAAAAACAAAAATAATGACTTTTCACCCATATCAAAAAGCACCGCTTAACATAACCTGTACATATAAAAATACCAAACTAGAAGTAACAGACGAGTTCGATCTACTAGGAATAATTATAGACAGACATATTAGTTGGAAACATCACATCAATAAAGTCAAAAGTAAAATCTCAAAGTTTGTATACGCTCTCCGAGAAATTAAAAAGACCACCGATCTTCAAACAGCCTTAACGACTTATTATGCGCACGCGCACGCGTGGTTTAGCTACGGTGTCCTCCTGTGGGGGAACAGTACCGACGCGCCTGCCCTTTTCATTCTACAGAAAAAACTTGTAAGAATTTTAGTAAATATAGAACAAACAGATAGCTGCAGACCTTACTTTCGAAAACACAAAATATTAACTCTACCTGGAATTTACATTTTAGAAATATGCAAATTTGTACGCAAGCACCCTGAATTTTATACAACAAAAGGAAATATGCCCATACCCCACTCGCTACGATACAAAAACAATCTCATGTTACCATCCTCTGAACTAAAACTGCACGCTTCCGGCCCATTAATAATGTCCGTAAAGATATACAATAAACTGCCACAAAAATTAAAAGAAAACTTAAACGACAAACAATTTACAAAAATATTAAAACGAGTATTAATAGACAAGGCTTACTACACAATAAACGAATACACAAATGATAGAATTAAGTTATAAAAAATTACACATTAATAGATAAGTACGTAATATAATTAACATTTGGTTCATACTGTTTAAAACACACGCAAACACACAAATAAACAATCACACAACTCGTACACACGCACACTTACACACTAACACTCTCTCTCTCTCTCACACACACACACACACACACACACACACACACACACACAGAAGCTCATACATAATTGTTATAATAGTTTTAATTGTAATAATTAATACCTACTTAAAAAAGTGTAGAAGTAGATTGTAAGTACCTAACTGTAATACATTGCTATACCCTAACAGGGTCCATGTTCTAGCATTTAAGTTTTATTTGTTATTTTATGGATGCAATAAATAAAGAATAAAGAATAAAGATATATATTTATAACGTTATCGGGACTTTAGCGCGATAACGTAATAAATATGTGCGAAAATCGCGAAAGTTTAAAACAACAAACGATATATGTAGATAAGTCTTTCTAAACATGATTTATACGTATAATGAAATATCGGCATGTTTGAAAATTTCCAGCAAGACTAATGATTTTATCAGCAAATGATATTTTATACACAATTGATTTAATCAGATAGAAAACACAATTACCCGCAACAACTTGCAATTTAATACAAAAGTAAGAAAAAAGTTAACAAAATACTTATATCTTTTTACGTTGTATTATCTATGGATGTTTTATTTACAGATTAAAAGTGAGTACTTAGGTGCTTTTACAATTTTTCTATAATACATTCTGTATTATCTAGTGTACAAATATATTTATCCACACATATATCATAAAAGCTCTATAATGCGTTCAGAAACCGTAGGCAATGACCAGCATTATAACAACCAATATTATTATAAGATTTTTTCGAATTTGTTTCTCTATTTGTTGAAATTCATTTTTTATTACATTATTTTAATGTGTACAGTCTATAGATATTTAATTGGTACCTAGCACTAGTAGCTAGTAGCAATGCAGGTCATTGCCCTATGGCTTCTGAACCCATCATAGAGTACTTTTGATATGTGTGTCGATAAAGTAATGTATGCAACTGTAGATAATTAGGTCTTAAAACACTCGTGTGATCCTATTATGAAACTCGCTGCCGCTCGTTTCATAAAACCACACTCGTGTTTTAAGACCCCTCATTATGCAACAGTTGCATAAAGTACTATTTTAATATATACGTCTTTAATAAGTCAGTATACAAAATTGTTAAAGGAGTTAAAGCGGAAAGGTACTAATTTGTTCATTTTTAAATCGTTAGTGACAATATTGCGAACACGCTGCATTGAATAGTGAATTCAATAAAAGTAAAATATAACATATACAGGGTGGAAAGTTTTATTGCCAGGGGGATGGCAACTACCTTAAAAACTGGAAATAGCACATTCTGTGTAAAGGAGACTTTCCTTTATTTTTAAAAACAATAAATTCTGCATTTATGGATATATGAAAAATCGCTTGTCTTAGTCGGGACTCGAACCGGTCAACAAGTAGCTGAACATATTAGTACCATGTCGCTGTCAGTAATGTGACAAATTCGAGCAACTCTTATTTCATACGTTACTACCACAAGGTTCTTAAGTGTCCAGCTCCTTCTGAAGCTGACTGTTCTATACAAAAACCATCAATAGGGTTTTAAAATCGTAAGGCCCCAAGTCCTAAATATAGTACAAATGTCAAACTGACGTTGAACTCACTGTCTCAAACGATATGGTTCAAAATTGATAGAACGAAATTTGACGTGGGCTTTACGAGGATGTCGGTTTAATTTAATTTGGGTGGCGACAAGTTTAATATCTATTTTTATTTTAATTAATAATAATATTGGTGGGATTGTGCCTGCCAATAAAACTATGTTCGTTTCCTTTGTTTTAACTTCGGTCGGCTGCAGATTAAAAGATAAAAATATAATCATTTATTTTTGATTTACAATAAGTGCTGATATATTTTTTATTCAGTGTTATTTAAGGTGGAACAAAGTTATTATCAGACAGCGGAGAATTAATTTTGTGTTATTTATTTTGTCCTTTCTTTGCTATAATTCTTTAAAACTACTAGTAAAAAAGTAAAAACCAAGTACAGTCAAGGAATTTAATTTCCAACCCACCTAAGGTTCAATATCGTATAGCAAACTGTCACCATAAGAGCTATAGAGCAAGACGTTAGTTTGACATCGACCTTAATGCATTGCGAATGTCAGACGACATTTCAACGAAATGGGTAGGGAATTAAATTCCTTGACTGTACAAACTTTTTATATTATTTTGTAAGCTTATTTTAATTAACGACCGTTAATTTTGAACAAGAAACTTAAAATCGACATCTTTAAACTCTTTACCTTATGATATAATTTAATCATTGATGGTATATAAAAATAAAGAAAAGTCCCTTAAAAAATCAAAAATGTAATGACACATTGGTAAATTGCCAGTATATAACGGGGTCTTATATACTGGGAAAAGAGCATAGCACGAAATGCCGAGGTTGCAGGTTCCAGTCCTGTCGGATAACCAAGTTTTTGTGTGTTGAAATTGTATCTATGATTTTAATTTAATATTTCTGTTCTACATTAACATAAAAAAATCGAAAGAAATTTCAGTTACAAAACTTCTTAGCCGTTTTAAATTTGTGTCAAATGTTACGTCGTTCAAAATGTAACGGTGTTTTCAAAGCATAAGGTTTCAATTTACTCTAATAAAAAACGAGTCATACAACCTAAAATTCTTCAGACAGCTCCTTAATGAATTATTAAGACAAAATAATAACTTCTGCTTGTTTTCTACTATCGATCTCAACTAATACGTAATGTATTAACGACCGTATCAAGCTGGTTACTAGGTAGAATTTACTAAAGTGTACGTAATTTCTAGTGACTGTAGTAGGTAAATTGTATTTGTTTTGTGAAGTAGGGTAAGGCCCTAGGTAATAAGGCGATCATTTACAAGACAAGGTCAGAGGTGACATTTTAATATCGATTTAAGTACTTTGACGATGAAATTAAATGTGACCTTGTGTTAATTACTTTAAAATAGTCAAGAAGTTTTAAAATTGAAAACGAAATTATAATAGCTGATCTCTTTACTTGAAATGGCAATACAATGTGCCGAAGACAGCAGTTACATATTACAACTTCCTCTTCAATGGATTGTCAAAATGGTCTCCGTTGGTGTACCTACATTAAGGTAGTATAATCTACGATTTCCTTAAGAGGAGTGTGAACCCAGCGCTCTCCATTCAAACGGCGATAATGTTTTCCACCCTCTAAACCCTAACCTATAGCCATGACTTTTTTGAATGTTGTCATTATGCCCTAGAACTAGGTTTGTATGTTTTGATTTTTTTAATATTCTTAATAGTTTATAAAACATTGTCGCTTTTTTGTTTTGTATGTAACTGCTAAAATGCAAATATCGTCAAATCTATGAAGAATATTAAAAAAATCAAAACATACAAACCTAGTTACAAGACATAATGACAACATACCAAAAAATCATTGCCATAGGTTTAGAGGGTGGAAAACGTTATCGCCGTTTGTATGGGGAGTGCTTTTTTGGGCTGGGTTCACACTATTCTTAATACCTAATTTAAAGGTTTTACTACCTTGACGCATACCAAAGGTTACCATTTTGACATTGTCGTGTGTGTATACGATTAACGTTACTGAGGCAACATCTATGCTTTATTTATCCAAGGTTAAATACTAAAATTGCAAAAAATAACTATTTTTTTTAAATGATACCTTGTTGTAAGCATATTTACCTCATACGAACTTAACATAATGTGTAAAGCTTTGAAAAGAAATGGCAGGTGGATCAATATTCTGAAGATTTACCTACCCACATTATGTCTTGCAAATATTAGTTAAATATGCTAAAACATGCGCCAGGGAAATGAGAACTGCCCAGAATTACCCTTGACTTTGACTTGGACATACCAGGGCAGCTGAAAAATAAAGAACATATATTTTTACTTTTCAAGTTCCTTTCGAATTAAAACCGTTTTTAACATTTTAATTATAGACATAATAAGTAACTATACGGCGTTTAAGGGGGCCCTTTTTTATAAAACTCCTAGCGAAAGAAAAAAAGTTACAATGCATATTGCCACTTTACACTGAATAGCTGAAATTAGTTTCGTGAAATGTGCCCTGTCCCTAGTAGGTATTTAAAACTATAAAAAAATACATTTAAACTTAAGCTAACTAACTAATG
The DNA here is from genome assembly GCA_963691745.1 of Ditula angustiorana. Classification (NCBI taxonomy): domain Eukaryota; kingdom Metazoa; phylum Arthropoda; class Insecta; order Lepidoptera; family Tortricidae; genus Ditula; species Ditula angustiorana. The sequence goes on from OY829473.1 coordinate 2,431,181, forward strand.
AGTCTATAACTTAATTATCCATATACAAAATAACAATTAAAACATTAATAATATCAAAAGTACAACGCGAAAATAATATTTCTTTCTTTTATAACTGAGTCAACAAATCGTTGGATGGATTTTTAAAATATCACAAGAAGCTTATTTAAATTATTATATGAATGACAGACAGACATTTAACTTAATTAAATTAGCTATTCATTTGCTATATTACGGCCTTTTTTCAATTTAATTAATTCGTGTATTTTTTTAACGAGCTTTTATTACTCGCGATATTCGGATGTTAGTATGTTATCAGTATTTGCTAGTCAAATGAAATGTTTTGTAAATTTGACTCACTTCCAGTGGTCGAATTGTTTCCAAATTTGGTACGAGTCTGTAGTGTTGCGATAACAATGCAATAATGAAGTACCGTCAACATCAAATTTAGCATTATTTTTTTAACAAAAAAACTTATTTTCATTTAAGCTATTGTAGTGGTAAAACAGATCACAAAATTATTAAACTTATATTTCGCCAACATGTCTTTAACACCAATCAAATGGAATGTAAGATTATATAAAAAGCAAGACCAATACATTTATATTGTATAGGTATACCAGGAACTTAGTGGACCTATCCATAATAGATATTATTTCACTAGCCGCTAGTGATACCAGGGGGGTTCCACTCCGCACTGTAGGTACGCTCGACCGCCTTGCCCATAGTATAGGCAAATCGTAGTAGGCTGTCGGCTTGCCGCGCCCCCGCTCGCTCGCTCCCGCCGTGTCAGTGTAATTGAAAACGAATGCCGCTCAACCCTAACGTGACGCCGGGAGTAGCGGGGGGAAGGCGGGCGCGGGCGGCGCGTTCCTTTTGACTCGCGCCGCCTGGCGCATGAAGTAATTCGAACTTTAGAACGTGTTAATAAAGTTGGAATTCGTTTAATCGCGGTCGTGAAAGAGAAGTTTCTGTACTATTATTTATTATTTATTTGTGGGAATACTCGTATCTATGGGTAGCCAGCGCAATAAAATATTCCATTTTTTTTTATGCAAACGAGCAAGCTCACTTGATGGTAAGTGATCACCACCGCCCATAGACACCCGTAGCACCAAGGATATTGCAGATGCGTTGCACACCCAGAGGACTGAGATGAACACCTCTTGAGCCAGTCTCCCCGACAGTCTTGCTTTCCAAGCCGACTCAACAGAGCAAGCATTGTTGCTAGCGCGGATTAGCGAACAATGAAATACAAAATTAATTGAATATTCGATTACGGCCGAACCCTCCCAGCATACGCGTTAGGCTGCTTTTCCACCAGAGATGTGCGAGGATGCGTAGCGAGGGATGTGTTTGTAAGAACCAATAGAATCGCTTCATTTACCTCGCCTCGGTCAGCACAGCTCTGGTGGGAACGGCTCATTGGTTCTTTAGGAACACATCCCTCGCTACGCATCCTCGCACATCTCTGGTGGAAACGCAGCCTTAATTTGACAGTTCAGCGCAGTTCCTGGTAAAACTTTACAATACGTAGTCAGCCAACTAATTAATATTTAATTTCATTTATTAAATTATACGTTTACAAATACGTCTTAAAATATTTCACGTCCAAACACAAACCCGGTAAGGGCACTGCAAATAATACGTTCACATTTAATAATATACTTAACAAATATATCTACGTCTTTGTCAGTTTTAATAGAGATAGTGGAGACGAAATATAATTCATAGCACCAAGTGAATGCATAAACGAGTGTTTTCATAGTAAAAAGATAAGTATATTGCCTTCGTACAAGTTTAACGATATAAAGTATGTTGATTCAGGCACACGACTAAGCAACGATGGGATGCGGTTTGCATTAAAGCTCCCCTCCCTGGGACGTCTGCAAGTATCAGCTCATCCGATACGCCTTAATATTGTGCCACTTCTGAAGCATATCCGAAGATGAAGGAATTTTAAAAGAGATTCAAGAGAATCTCTGAGATTTCTCCTGAGTAAATCTCTAAGAGACTTAGAATCTTCATGAGAAACGGAGAAAATTCTCTGGAAACTAAAATAGTCGATTGAATTTTGTTTTTCTACGATGTAATCGTTACTCAATGTTGACCTGGCTCTCAAGGTGACATTCTGTTAGCATTAACGTTCATAGAAACGACAACATGTAGGTATGTACGTTCGCAGACACTAATTGTTAAGCCAGCACAGAACCCTGTCATAATAACTTTGCCAATCTGTAGTCACGTGTTAATAATCAATCGAAAGCAATATCACTGTGACAAAGTTCCATACAGGCTCAAAGATTAAAGTCCGTGAGTGTACTTGACGTAAGGGAGCGAAAGCAAACGTCAAATCGTGTCAATCGTAAATGTGAAGCCCACAAATTCTGTTCTATTTTCTAGCGTTGATGCTAACTGAATATGAAATGCCTAGACCTGATTATATACAGGGCTGGTTACGTTGATTGATGACGCTTGAAATGACCAAGAGTGCTTTGCTGTGCCGTCGTAGTGCACTGTTTTTTTAATACCATAGTAAACGCCATACACTCCCATTAAGAAGTACCACGGTCAGCAGGAGTAGTTGATCATTCAAAGAGGTCAAGAAAGACCTACACAGGGTTACTCTGTTGCCAAAAGAGACGTGTGATCTTTTTGACCTTGACTATAAGGAGGTCAAAAAAGACCTACACAACACACAAGGCTGGTACTCTCTTGCCAAAAGAGATGTGTGATCTGTTTGACCTCGACTGTTAAAGAGGATAAAAAAGACCCACACAAGGTTACTCTCTTGCCAATAGAGATATGTGATCTTTTTAACTTCTTGGACACGAAATAGGTCAAAAAAGACCTACACAAGGTTACTGTCTTGCCAATAGAGATATGTGATCCCTTTTGACGTCTTTAACTGTTAAGAGGTCAAAAAAGACTTACACAAGGTTACTCTCTTGCCAATACAGATATGTGATCTTTTTTACTTCTTCGACTGTTGAAGAGGTCAAAAAAGACTTACGCAAGGTTACTCTCTTGCCTAAAGAGATGTGTGATCTTTTTGCCTTCTTCAACTGTAAAGAGGTCAGAAAAGACCTACAGAACGTTACTCTCTTGACAATAGTGACTATTTTTGACTTTTTTAACTGCCCCTGACTCTACCAGTTTAAAAGTACTGTCACATTCGCACAATAGTTCTACTTACTTTATAAACCAAGGGAAATTCAACTATAACTTGCCAGTAACTCCTCATTTCGGTCGTATTTTCTCATAGAAGTAAATCTGATCAACGCTGTTCGTTTCGCGCAACAGTATTTTCCTTTTGACGAACTTGAAGTGTTCGATCGCGAACTCATAGAGTTCGTTCTCCATTTTCCAAATTGTAGACTTCTGTATTGCGTCTATGGTTTTCTTGGTCGGTTCAATTTTCGAACTGGTCTGGCGAAGATGCGATTTGTTACTGTTGAGGTAGTGTTCTGTGGCTCCTTTGAAGAGGCGGGGTAAAGTGGCCTCTAGCACGGTGATGAAATCTAGCATTTCTTCGGTAACACCGACTAAGAGGTAGTGGTTGACTATGTTGTGCTTGGCCTGCTCTAAAGCCCAGCGGTTGCCTGGTTTCCTGTAATGAAAAACAAATGCGTCTTTAAGGGATAAAGCCACACCGTAGTCACACAAATGGCTTCCAGAGTTGTACCACCCTCTCACAGATTATTGAATAAAATTAGTAGCTTGTCACTGGTGGCGACAATGCCGGCGCATGAGCGACAGCTGAGCCGATAGCGCGCTGCAGCGAGTCCCATTAGCCGGGACGGATGATGCGCCGGCGTCGGTCTGACAGAGACTTCTTCGCTTACGCTCGCGACACGCGATAGACACGAACCCTGTACGCGATGCGACTCGATATTGTTGTTGTTTTTCATTATAGTTAATTATAATCCACGTTAGTTTTATTTATACTTTAGATATCCCTCTAAATAGTAAAGGGCACTAGACACTAACATATGGTCCTTCGAACCGATTTGTATTTGGTATTGTGACTAGATCCAGAGACCTGGTCATCACTTCCCATCAAGTGATCTGCATGCTCGTTTGAAATATTTTTCTTTTTTTTTAATTGAGCTTCTTTTATTTACAGGGACTCCAGTCTTTACTAGAGACCAGTGTGTAACAAGGACTTTAGTCATATCGTTATTAGGGGTCATATATTATCAAACCGCGATTAGAATATAATTGGAGAGTAATGTCAGCCCATTGTCATTTCATACCTATAGGACTGAAGCTTGACGCAAGTCCATGAAATGAGAGTGTGCCGACGTTACTCTCCAATTGTATTCAAATCGCGGTTTGATAATATAAGGTTTCGTCACACAATTTTTAAGATTACAAGACCACTCTCTCCCCTTTGTCACGTTTTATCCCATCTCTTTAAAACGGGCTGTCACTTTCGTTTATCTCTCCTCCTCTAACCCCCACCTCCTATGAGCACGACCTAATTTATGAATGATACCTACAGGTATAACTTTATACTGGACTTACCAGCACTGCGCAGCGTGGCCACAGAAAAATGGCACTTGCAGCCACATGTTATTTGGATCGCAATCCGGCTGCCCGCGCTCCACACACTCGTCAAAAGTCTGAAAGATGTCAAATCAGACTTAGTATGACTCTACATATGAATATTAAAACAAAAAAAAATTGGTAAGTACTCATTGTAGGCGACAATTTTTTTTTTTACATAATATAAAATAAAAAATGATAAAAACTAAATTTATCTGTCTTTGCTAAGAACAAATTTACCTAAGGTTTTTTTTATAGTACTTTACTAACTGCATTTCAAAGGAATTGGATAAATACCCATGCAAAACTACAGCTTAATAAAATACTGCAGAGATAGTTTTAACCCTTTGAATGCCAAGAACATATAAAGTGGTTGTGTGTTGTCGTGCCCACCACGCCAACAACCACTAACAAGGTCGGAGTGAAGGTGTACTTTGATCATGAATAAAATCTGTTATGAATTGTTTTTATTGGTTTAAACGTTACATCAATTAACAGTGCTTGGCGTGTGAGTGATCACTTCCTTCAAATATGAAAGCGTTCAAAGGATTAAGCTTGTAAAATTCAATAACAGACACAGAAATGGGCTAAGGTAAAAAACACTCATAAAAGCCCACCATTTTGTCACCATGCTTCTTCCTGACGAGGTGTGGTCTGAAGTTGTCTCCGTTGCGCAGGAAGTAATAGTACGAGACAAGCCTGTCTAGCGGGCGCCTGATTAGATTAATGAACAGCGGTTTTGATGATGTTCCCAACCTGTAATCATAAGGCAAACGGTGGCACTTTCACTAAAGCTAATTTACCATTTTTAAGACTTTTCTAAGTGCCCCCTATTAGCATGTCACAGACTATCCACTTACTGCCTAACACTGTATACACAGCACAAAACTGAAAAAACTCTTAACAGTGATTTAAATCAAAAAAATCCTTGAAATTAACACTGACATTTTAAAAGTGAAATACCTCAACAACTGCTAGCCTGATTGCACCAAAATAATGCAAAAAACCAACTGAAATTAAACCCCTTGCCATTAAAAAGACAGCACTCAAATTGGTCCACCCATTTCAGTCCTACAACATCACAGACAGACATGTAGATTTCAAACTTATAATACTCCTCGTTTTACAATGTGGGATTAAAAATCATTAGAAAAATCAAGAAAAAACTTTCAAAGTACCTACCAATAGTATCTAATAGGCAAATAATATGTTGATTGCGTCAATATTTGTAATATGTTTATCTAGACATAAACAGACACATTCAGTTTATCTATTTTGATAATCTAAATAAAAACAGAATTTATACTAAACACAGCTTTAGAGATCAATGGTTAGAATCTTTTTAATCTCATAAGCATACACATTTTACAGATAACTACAACTTTTAGAATTTTATAAAAACAAGCACCAAAGAAGTCATTTATTTAAAATATATATGGAATAAAGCACATCATGCCAACGAGCATACTGGTAGCATTATAGGATGATATTGCACTCAATTATTATTAACTAGCGGACGCGCGACTTCGTTCACGTAAAATTTGAAGCCTATGTCCGTCAGGTAAATGTGTAGCTTTCTATCTGTTAAAGAATGTTTGAAATCGGTTTAGTAGTTCCATAGATTACCCCTTACATACAAACAAACTAACAAACAAAGTTTACCTCTTTATTATGTTAGCGTAGATAGTGTAGAAGTGTAGATGTAGATAAAAATGATAACATAAAAAATTTGGTTTTGTTTTAACAGAGCTACTTCACAGATAGAAGTGAAGGTAGAGTTAAAATTCTGAGCTTTTAAAACATAGTTGTCTCTGACTTTTCCCCCCAAATCTCTCTTACACATCTTTTCTTAGCTTTAAAAGCAAGTTCCTTAGTGACAAAGTTGTTATTTACTTTTCTTATTCACATAGAATAAAACAAAGTTGCTATTCATTCCTGTTTGTCCCCATATCTATGGCTGCTTATTCCTTCTAAACCAAGCAACAGATTATGATAGTTTTCACTGTAATTTAGAAATTTTTCATAGAAGGTGTTAATGTACAGTCAGCCTCGGAAGTAGGTAAACACTTAAGAACCTTGTCGTAGTAACATATGAAATGAGAGTTGCTCGAATTTGTCACAGTACTGACAGCGACAAGGCATTAAAATGTCCAGTCACTTCAGAGGATGACCGTACAATACATTTGTTACAAAATTGCACCCATGCCATGGAGGGTCATATAGGATAAATAGGCAGTGTACTCACTGGTCAAAGTTCAGAAACGCCATATGACCATGGTACAGTGCTGGCTTCATCTCCTGCCACTTGGTGACGTTCTGAGCGAACTTGTACTGGTTACTCAGTGACATCACATGCATGTTAGCGGTGATGTTGATATGTAGCACTTTGAAGTGGTTCTTCTTGCACAGATCGTACGCTACGCCCACGAAACTCGTCGAACCAGTTTTCGGGACCCTATTGTATATAACCACCAAGTCTTCAGCATTATTACCCATAATTCTAGGAAAAAACTGCCGCGAATCGATGTGAGATTGGGCCAGCTTGTATTCTGCGAAATGATAAAATTAACGTGAATCTCGCGCTCTTATCTCACTAGGTTCTAGTCAAACGCACGCTACGTACCCAGTTTGCGATAACTGTCTTCTAAACGGGCTATTTCTGTCTGGAAATATAAAATTACAATGGCAATAACACAGAGACATGATATCAACCATAATTTGTGCACGTTCAACATGACGTCGGGGAACTGGAGCGGCTGGCGGGACACTAGCTGTAGCCGACGACGACTGACATAGTTTGTTGCAGATTCTTTACGAATATAAACACTAATTTTCTATTTTTAATTAAAGTTCTACATACACTACAGACTACCAGTCGCAAACTGTCACATTCCATTCCACAAAAATGACAACTTAGTAGCAATGTTGCCAATCATTTTACATTAAAACCGGAGTACCGTTGAAATTTTTAACCCAGGGGAAAATACGTTGCCTCTATAGCCTCCTGGGGCCCCCGGTCCTCACTTGAGGACATAACATTTGCAAAAATCTACAGCCTCATGTCACACCGGCTTAGCAAGTTAACACGCATAGAACGTTTTCGAACGAAACTGTCAACTTAGAAAAATTAACACCAAGTCGTAGATGGCCAATCAGCGATCAGTGCGGCTTTGACATCTGACACCACCGGCCGCACCGTGCCCCTCTGTAAGTAATCCAGATTTATCTCAGTGAAAGTCTAATTATATATTTTTGTTTGATTTTCATTAGTAAATTTTTGGTGTATTTCATATGTCAGTAAGTTAATTTCCTCCAAAAAATTAAAAAACGTTAGCCATTAATAGCTCTGAAGTTTATGTTCTCGTACGAGTACAAACGGTCTCAACGATGTAAGATTTTTTGATGTTACATGAAAGTTAACTATGTTTTATTAACGATTTTCAGCCTTAAAGGACTGTGAAATACAGAAGTACCTTAACTTTGACGAATCCGACGGCGAAGACGTTTATGTCACAAATGATCTTGAATCTAATGGTTCCGCTATATCTGAATCAAAAACCGACGACGAAGATAGCAAAATTTTTGAAAATATTCAAAGGATATCAGAACATATAACTTCGGTGGTTCCTAGCCCAGCCTTAAGACTGAAGATTTAATCTACTTAGTAAAAAAAATTGTAACTGTGATCTCTACAATATTACAATTCGTACCATTGTTACATTTTTACTCGTACGTAGTATATTTTATAAGAGTTTCTTTTTGTTACTGACTTTAAAAATTGTTTGTTATGATACTAATGTATAAACCTATGCTATAATAAGTACAGATAAGTAATTTTGTAAATAAATATGCAAATTCAGTTGATTCATTTTAGTATTTTGGTTTATTTGTACTGTTCTCAGGTGAGGACAAAGTCCCTATGTACTCGCCTGAGGCCATAAGGAAAATCCGAGGGGAAAACCCCATGATTTTTTTAAATAATTTTCTGACATTAAGGGACACCAACTAAATTGATTTTTTGAAAAAAATATCAGTTTCGTCAAAGTTGATACCTCCAGGATCCAGGAGGTTAAAACTTCGTTTTTTTAAAGATGAGAAATGTTGTAAAGAATCTTGGTAAGGCTTTCTTTTCAAAAGTGTTACAATAAAATATATAAATACCGAGCCTTTTTCAAATAGATTCTACTGAAATAACATGATTTAAGTATTTGTAATATCTACAATGTTAGAAGCTCCTATTTATTTTAAAATGGCACTTGTACAAAAAAATATTTAACAAGATTGTTAACAACATTTCTCATCTTAAAAAAAGAGGTATGGAATAATCCACAATGGGCCTAAAATTAACTAGGTAACAAGACGTTTGACCACATTAAAATATGAAAGCATAAAAAGTGTATTTTTTTAACGTTGTCTCTACTTAACATAGTATAGGTATAATTTGTTAATATAACTCGAAAACAAAGAAAGCTAAATCTTGTAACTAAACTCGAATAAAACAAAATGTTTTACCTAGTTATTTAGTTTATTAGACAAAGCTTTGTAAATCGTGGTGATGTCATAAGCAAGTAAACATAGACCACTTCGGTGAATAATACGCGGACTTTTCTATTTCTGGTCTGTAATTTAGTCATTTTTAGATAATAGATACCTACATAGAACTGTAAACATCTAAGCAACATTCACGGCAAAAGAGGAAAATTGTAGAGATATTAGAGATAAATAACCTAAGGCAGTTGTTAAGGCTACTATTTCTTTATTCGGTGTATACTTTTGACAATATTTCCAGATTTGACAGGTTGGATTATTATTTTGATGTCACTGCCATCTGACCTTCTGACTATAATTGTTATTTTCTATTCTTTTTGAAAATTTTGTACAATTTGCTCATTCCTACATGCGGCATGACGGCTTGATTATCAATTGTTCACACCTGTGGCTCATAGCGTTATTCAGGACTAGAAAGATATCTCTAATTTCAGAAATATTTTTAAACTGGTAACATTGAATATCGCTCTAAGGTGTTTTTTGTGAATGTAACAACCACAAGCGTGTTTGCCTCTACAAGAGAAAGTTGTGGATTTAAAAATACTTCTTACGCACAAAGCGCTAAAAATTCCTAAATGTAAATTACTAGGATGCTTTAAAATTCTATACTTATACTTAATTTTATACTTATAGTTTTTGTTTTTTGTATTTAGAACTAGATCTTTGACCTTAATTTATCCGACTGCCGCCAGAAGGGTGGGTTACCTATATTTAAAGAACTTATTCTTAATGGTAATAACTTAGAATAAAGGGTAATAACGAACATGCTTCCAATAAATTACCTTCATAAAGGGAAAATGGAAGAGGAGGTTGGATTTTTGCATGTAAAATACATACAATGTCGCACAGGCGCAGCTGTTTGCATTCTAGTCTATAGTTTACTTCTTTAGGTACTTAAAATAAGGTAAACAAAATAAGTCACATGACTCGGCAAATCAACCAATCAAATCAATCTTTTGGGTCTCCACAGATCCAAAAGATTGACTGTTTTGTTTACCTTATTTTAAGTATCTAAAGAAATATTGTAAAGTATAGTGCCGCGGAGTAACAACTAATTTAAAGTTCCAATTTCTTTGTTGATCTACACTAATATAATAAAGAGGTACACTTTATTTGTTTGTTAGTTTGTTTGTATGTAGGGGATAATCTCTGAAACTACTGAACCGATTTCAAAAATTCTTTCACAGATAGAAAGCTACACTATTCCTGACGGACATAGGCTACTAATTTTATGTGAACGAAGTCGCGCGCGACCAGTAGTATGAAATAAATTTGTGATAATGGACCCTGCAAAGTGACGCCTGAATATTAGGTAATGCTCGGCCAGTATTTCAAAGCTGACCCCGCTTTTGTCATAATAATAAATCAATTGACTCCGGTCCCGACTTACGCCATAACGCACCCTTAGAATTAAAGCGACTCAATTCTGAATATGATATTTCCCAAAATTAAACCCTATGTCTTTTAATTAAGGTGATATGTATTAGGACGTGTATTATTCAGAAATGGGTCACTTTAATTCTAAGCGTGCGATAAGCCGTAGTTCCGTGTGAACAAATAATGAAACCGTCATGCTAGGCAGGGATGTGCAAAATGCACAAAGTTCTCAAAAAAGATGGCACTTTTCATACCAATTGTAATGCGTACTACTTAATTAAAACCCAGACAATGCCTCGTATAGAGGCGGAATGTACCTAATGTACGTACAGTAGGGGAAATATATGCACGTACCACCTTAGAACCCTGTCGCAATGACGCGGCACGTTAATCGCCACGCTATGTCATACAAATGTCATGCGTATGTCTCTTCGACTAGGTTCTCCGGTGGTACGTGTTTGGATTTCCTTGACTGTACGTATGTTGTTTTACGCGGAAGCGGAGGAGGTTGGTTTTTTTGCATGAAAAATTTATATGTCGCATAAACCACCTATTTTGCTGGTTTCGCGGATTAGCAAGCTAATTCATTCCAGTTCGTTGATGGGATGTTTTCGAAAACTTCCGGTCGCCTTTAAAAACCTAACACTAATTTCACTCTTCCTTTTCACTACGTTTCAATCGGCACATAATCATCAGCAGCACAGCAGCTGCCCCCCCTGGAAATCTCGCAGAACATGTCTGAACTCGCCTAATTACTAATCAAAGTGTAAACGGGGGCTTATTATGCTCTAACTTTTAAATAAACCGCGCAGTAGACACTGGCAAAACGCACGGTGCAATTGCTAAAAAACCGTGCGCGACGATGGCGGATTACCAAATCTAGCATTTGACTTGCCCTCCTGTAGGCCAGAAGCTGGGTACGCCCATAATCTCGAATGAAGAAAAAGAGACCTCAACAACCGCCAGAGTTTAATTTAACTCTATGTGCGTCCCTTTCTTATCAATAGTTATATAAAGCCGCAGATGCAGAGAGGGGTTAATTAAAGTTAGGTAACTAGTCATGTTAGGGCTAACTTTTATTAAGAGTCTGACTGTTAGATAACCGTCGTGGAGTGTAAGGGAACTTTTACCTACTGCCTCCCTGAGGATTTGGAGCGTATGACAACTCTCTCCCTTCCCCGCACAGACTCTATTTGTACTTCTTTTTAAAAGTGCTTTAAGTATTAAAAATAAACTTACGCCCAGCAAATTGTGGCATTTTCATGTTTAATTGAATAGATTTAGAATGTATAAAATGTTACCTAAATAAATATAGATCCACATTAAATTTTAATCCTTCATCATTCATTACTGTCCGCAAATAATTCGTTATAAGGTAAATCACCTAGCGTTCGAAATTCAGTTTTGAAGCGACTACCGCCGAACCCGCCCGCGCGCGCGAAAAATAGCACTGACATTCGTTTTCCCGCCAAATCCTTCCGGCCGCCATTGCTCGCGATTTGGGTCAACTGAGCAACTCGCGCTCTATTTATTCCGACAAAAGAATTACACCTTTATATTTACAAAGCCATTAATTATGTAGACGGGAATAATTTATTTATAGTTTTATTGTGTGCGTGATGTCTTTTCATTGGTAAATAGTGTTGTGAATTTTAGCGGCTGCTTCCATTTTCTTTTTTTAACTTTGGAATGAAATTATTGAAGGACATTGTGTAAACTTTTTTTTCATTGTACACCTATATACATCGATTCGATTTGATTCTAAACAGTACTTAATTAACTAAGGCCACATGCGTACCTACCAACTTTTACGAAATTCTACAGCTTAGGGTAGTATCACATAATAGATAATAGTACCTACTCAGCTATAGTATTCACTTACTTAACACCGTATTCACAATAAAAAGTAAAAAAAGAAGAATAACATAAAAACCTGAAACAGGTGTCCTGTGTTTCAGGGTTTCAGGCGAAAAACGATTTAATACCTCAGTGCCTCAAAATTACACTTGCAGGAAATTCAAAATATATTTTCTTAGTTGTCACGGTAAATTATAAATCAATATAAACTAACAAAATATCCCTGGATTGTTGGTGCGCATAGAACAATCTACATTTTATGAAGATCAATCATTTTGTCTGTATATTCTTAGGATTTTAGTAGATAAATTTCTTAGAATTTTAGTTATAACTTAGAGGATTTACCCATTCCATTTGGCATTGGTTTTATCTATCTATTGTAAATAAGCGGAACAAAGAATAAATATGAATATTCCTATATTTTAAGGCATTTCCTATTTTGCATGAGTAGGTAGTAGGTTTCTTATCCGGAGTACTTATAGCTACTAAAACAATAGACGCAGCAAAAAGTGAATAAATAATTATAAATAAAACATATCATTATTTTTAACGAAATAAAAAAACGTGTATACATCGACATGTTTACAGTGTTCCCGGCTGCGCATGATTCGATTTCCGTGCGATTTGCTTGGAGTTAGTTGCACGTGCGAACTGTAAACTATCAGATGCAATAAAATGAAGGAAATCGGTAATGAAATGATCTTGCTAACTTTGGATTTGTTTGATATCCACGAAGAGAATTTATAATCATCAGTTCATTATATTATTGGAATAAAATCCTATGGTACCTTATAAAGGCCACACCCGATGCGAATGCAGCACGGCTCCGGCTCGTGTTTTAGAGCTGCGATATGTGCACGCAACGCAAGCGATGTGGCATCTCAACATAGGAATAAAATTCCATAATACACCGGTTTGTGCACGCGCATCTTTTGAACCGTGTTTGGCCCGACCTTAAAACGTGTTGTAAGTATTGTATAGTTATGGAACCACGTGTCGATCAGGGTAGTACCACGCTCTCACTGAATACTACAGCAGCAATACTATACCATAGCTGGCGGTGCTCACCTACCATTAGGTGAGCCGGATGTTTGTTGACCTCCCTTCCCCAATAAAAGAGGGAATAATAGTTAAATAAAAAGCTTTCTAAAAGGATCTTCGAAAATGGATCTCTTGTCGTAATATTTAAAGGTTTCTATTTTTTTTTTATTTAACGAATGTTCTAACAAATGAAAAAACATCCTATATATTTCCTCCATCCTATATTTTTTCAATTTGCTAGGACCAATAAAAAAACATTACGTAATGTTAATGCATAAAAGCGTCGGTATGATTATAGTACAAACTTTGTAGTAGCACAAAGTAGTAGGTATAGTCGACCAAGATATTGCTTGACCACTTTTCGACCGTATTACAAAGGGACAGAGTACAAAAGTGGTTAAGCAATTACTTGGTCGACTATACATCAACACATAATGTAAACTGGTTAAGTGTGAGTTGCAGGTCTCTTGTTATAGATCCCGAACTGTATGTAAACAAAACCTATTTTTTTGGTTAATACAAGCACAGCTTATTGGGTGTTGGTACGGTCAACCTCAGAAGTAGCTGAACATTTTGTTACCTTGTCGCTCTCAGTAATGAGACAAATTCGAGCCACTTTCATTTCATACGTTACTACGACAAGGTTTTTAAGTGTTTAGCTACGAGAGACTGACTGTATAACCTTCGATGCTCGAGCCCGACTAACACTTAACTATATTTTTTTACAAGAATCTTCTGTATTAAGTACATTTATCTTAAGCTACCCCTCAAATAGTGAAGGAAATGAGGGATGACAGGGGAGGGCGATCGTGACAGAAATAGCTCATAATTTACATTTCGGTTAACTAGACAATATTTCACCCGTACGTCTCCATTTGTTTTTATGCCATTCATTTGGCAGTAAACAATTAAATTTACTGCTTTTTTTCTTAACTCATTTCCGTAATATTAGAAGAATTGTCTTCTAGGTAATAAGTATGAAAACTATCTAATTTAAATGAAATACTTTTGTCTTAAATAATATTTGTTTAGTTGTGCAATGGGAACTTAATGTAATCTGATTAACAACAATGAGAACATTGTTGATTGCCAGTTCCAGAATGGTATTACATAGTAATAATCTACGGTTCCAGTGTCATATATATGTAAGTTAGACCGAGAGACAGAGAGAGAGAAGAGAGAGAGAGAGAGAAGATTAGAAAGAAAAATAACTTTTTCAACACAAATACAAATGCATTTTAACAATAAGTTTCTGACAGAATCTCTACAGATCGTTTATCTAGAGACGAGAATGTGTCTAGATGGCGAGTCTGGAAAGCCTATTCCCAGCAGTGGGCATCTTTTGGTTGATATAATGATGATGACAAACTTCTACAGGCTCTATTGTACATCAACTTGTATCATAGTACACAAACACAAAGATATTTCGATATCTATCTAGTTTGGTTGCTGTAAAAAAAATAATGCTCTATCAATTAATTCGGTGATTTATGTTTTTTAATTGAATGTTAAACGAATGTCGATGAAGAAAAAATATGTTTCTGGGTTCTCTACGATTTGCAATTTATGCGGAAAATCGTTATTCGTTTTCAAACATGAGTACCTATTTATTAAGATGCTTGACTCGCGTAAGACATTGTTTTTACTAGTAGCTGACATAATTTTCTCTCGTTTTTACTCGCATTTATTATAATTATTTATTTATTTATCAAATATACAACAAAAAACTGTTTCCATTATCTTCTCGTCAATTACTGGGTCACTGAAAAAGACTGGGACCGTTACCTTATCCGTTTTAAATTAAACCCAAAACGTATATACAAATTAAAGTCAGACAAAACATTATATTCAGACGAAGACCGGCTATTCAGTATACCCCCAACGTGCTCCGGGCTAGCACGCACTCGTAACTGTGGGCTATTTATAAACAACAAAGTTACAAGCCGAACTAAAAACTCTATCGAGACAACTAACCATATGGTTTAGTAATATCGTTAGATTGTCATGAGTGACTAACCTTATATCAAATAATACATTACCATTTTTTTTAATGTTACTTAACTCTAAAAAAATCAGTTTCGTAGCGCCAAAAACTCTGAAACATAAATGAAATAGGCAATTCTTGAACTCAAACCATTCGTTGATTTAATTAAAAATACTTATGTACATCTGCAAAGAAAACGTCCGCTCGACGTTATGTATAAATATAACTGAACAAATCAAACGCAAAAAGTATGTTACCAAAATTAAACATCGTAGGTAACTTTGTCAAAGTTAGCACTCTCTTGTTACACTTGTAAATACTATTTAATTTGGATCAAAAAGTAAAATTTCCCTTGGCTCATCTTGGGATTTAGATTACAAAATGGAAGTGGATCGCATTCTCTATATTTTTGGCAGTTTTACTCGAAAGAAAGACAAACGCAAATCTTTCGACCAATCCTCGATCAGTGCGGGCAACAGTCCCCTCCGGCGGCCGGCCAGCATCGCGCCGCGCACTTCGGCTTATGAAGAGGTCAAAGAAGTCAAGGTAAGAGGGAGAAAGACAAACATAAATATGTCTATCAATCTTTAACCGCAGTGCGGGGAACAGTTCGCTTCGGCGGAAGGATAGTATCGCGCCGCGCACTTCGACTTACGAAAAGGTCATAGAAGTCAAGGTAAGAGGAAGAAATACAAACGCAAATCTACCGACCAATCCTCGATCGGTGCGGATACATTCGCTCCTACGGCCGGCCAGCATCGCGCCGCGCACTTCGGCTTATGAAGAGGTCAAAGAAGTCAAGGTAAGAGAAAGACCATAAATGTGTCTATCAATCTTTAACCGCACAGCCCGCTCCGGCGGAAGGCTAATAGTATCGCGCCGCACACTTTGGCTTACAAAGAGGTCAAAGAAGTCAAGGTAAGAGGTAGAAAGAAAAACGCAAATTGACCAACCTCGATCAGTATGAATAAGTCCGCTCATACCGCTGGGTGCCTGGGTGGCGTGGGTTAATATAGTAGCAGGCAAATTCAAGTATCGTTACGGAGTAACTGTGGCACAGTGTGGCACAGTGTTGGCAACCAGTTGATTCAACCTGGTAGCATGAGAGGCAGGGGGTCAGCTGCCCCCATAGAGCTTAAAATCGTTTATAATCAACACTCGTGACTCTCCGCTACGGGCTGGTTTACAATGCTCCTGCTTATAAGATTGCGTCCTTCGGCTGCAAGCTAAGTCGAACTCTCCAGTATTTTCCACCTGGAGTAAATGGAAAATTGTAGTATTTAGGTATCCCTTTTTAGTATATGTGTGTGTGTGTGTGTGTGTGTGTAAAAATGGCGTCATCTCTCGTCAGGTAACGGGCATTCATAAATGACCAAGTTGAATGATATAACTTGATTAAGTTTCTCATAGATGACACCGAGGGTAGTTTTCCCAAAACAAATATCAATAATGTAATGACCGTAAAGACGAAACACATTGAAAGATTCGTAGGGTATGGTAGCGGTAATGTGGCGAAACTGGCAAACGCAAGGCACGGAATGCTGATGTTGCAGGTTCGAGTCCTGCCATTTCCCTAATTTTTCTTTGTATTGTCATTATCATTTTAAAAAAAATATTTGAATACCTAAATAAAAAAAATACAAAAAATAATCGAAAAGTAAAAAAAAACGATTACAAAAAATATGTTCTCTACCCAAGGAACGCAAGCGGCATGAGGTGAAGCAGTGGAATTGCCGGCTGTGCCGCAAGGAGCTGGCGGAGCCGCGGCTGCTGGCCTGCCTGCACAGCTTCTGCACGCGCTGCCTGCAGGGACTGCACCAGGAGGGGGAGGCGGAAGTCTGGAGCGAGGTCGATGGGGGTGAGACGATCCCTAACTATATTCATCCTCACTTAGCTGACCTAAAATTTCAGATTTTAAATAATTATGATTATTTTTTGCGGGTGGTAGGACCTTGTGCAAGGTCCATCCAGATCGCTACCACTATCTTGCTCGCTAATCCTGCCGCTAAGCAGCAGCGCTTGCACTGTTGTGTTCCGGCGTGGAGAGCAAGACAGCCGGTGTAATTACTGGCACAAGAGGTATTCCATCTTAGCCCTCTGGGTTGGCAACGCATCTGCACTCTCTTTGTTGTTGCAGGTGTCTATAGGCGGTGGTGATCACTTACCACCAGGTGAGCCACTTGCTTGTTTTCCTTCCTAAGTAGTATAAAAAAAATTAAGAGATGTTTGTTAACTGGAACAAATTACCTTGCTACTCCGCGAAACCAGTTCCGAGCTCATGCAAGTTAGCTGCGTCTGTGCGACATATATATGTACGCCAGTACGCCATTCGTTCAAGTAGCGAATGATCGTACTGTTAGATCCCGATGATGCCTCGTACAGAGGCGAAACGCGCGTCGATCGTGTTGTTTAGTGTTTAGTGGCGGTGGTGTGTAGTTGAGTCTGCGTGTATATATACGTCGCAGAGACGCAGCTAACTTGCACGAGCACGGCACTGGTTTCGCGGAGTAGCAAGGTAATTTGTTCCAGTTTGTTGGTTTCAGATTTTGCCTGCAAACATTCTAAAGCAACAAGTTATAAATCATTTCTTCTTATTACCGATAAACGATGTCTAGGTGACAAAAAGTGAAATTTTAAGTTTGCGTCTTGTTTCATAATAAGAGAAGTACGGCTATATAGACTTTACTACTTAGCAGTATGTATGTATAGTAGTTATGTATACCGCTTCGCTCCGAATTTTCTCGAAATCGTAATTTCTCAAGTGACTGTCTAAAAGTACTCCTGAGGTGCAATTTTTGAATCTCACCAGGTGACTAGAGCTCACCAAAACTGGCCGAATCTCTATGAAAAACGGCTATTTTGGTGAGCTTTAGTTACCCGCTGAGATTGAAATGCAATCTTTGAATCTCACCAGGTGACTAAAGCTCACCAAAATGGCCGTATTTCGTTGAAAAACTGCCATTTTGGCGAGCTTTAGTCACCGGTGAAATTCAAAAATAGCATTCACTGCTGTTTTATAACGAGGGTTTATGTAAATAGAATAATGAAACTACGAAATACATTTATGATGAAATTTTATCCAAAATTCACGAATAAAAATTATAAATAAATTAAACAGCTCCATCAATACATCACTTAATACCATTTACTCCAAACCAAACCGTTATAACAAATTGTTAAATCTGTATACTCTGACCAGCTTATTCGGACACCTTTCATAAGTTTCATTTTATGGCTAAACCATCGGACTGGCTAAACCCAAGAGTTGTTCTTATACTGGATATGTTATAATGTTAATAAAAGATGCTTTATAGCGCCCTAGTGACCAGTAGTCGTTTAAGAGCATCTGGAGGAGCCATTAAATGATTACGTTACGAGCTATGAGTATACAATACAATGATCGTTAAGAGGCCGGTTAAAGTACTGAACTGCACTTAATGACTATATAACAGTACTTAAATAATGTACACAGTAATAATTAATATCCTATAAAAGTAGCCTTCACAGCCCCTTATTGTGCTAAAAATTACGACGATCCATTGTTTCGTTTTGTAGTTTAAGAAAGAAAAAGAAAGACCAACAAACACAAGTTAACAATGTGTCGTTCTAAATAAGATATTGTAGCTAAATCGAAACTAATATTACTTACCCTCGATGAGTCATGAGGGCTACATGCTTTCATACATATTTGCGTCCCTTGGTTTAGCGACCCTCGGGCAGTGGGGACCGTAAACACGTAATAAACTGTAAAGATAATATCACGTCTATAATCGACATTTTAGACGACCAAAAGGCTAGAAGCTATATCGACCAACGGCTGAAAGTATAGCTATCCAACGAGGTGTTGTTTCTTTGTTTTCTTTGTATTTTTTATGTGGTGAACAATAAAGAATATTTGTTGTTGTTGTTATTACCAGCCTATTGGGAACTAGTGCAATGAGAACGATTTATCTCATCATTAAGTACTTTTAATTACTAGATACTATTACTTCTAATTTTACTTTTACTTTATATCATATTAAGAGGAAACACAAGGGCCGTTTTTCCATACAAACGTCGTCCCCTGTTTCCTCTCTGGATAATGCCAATAGAGCAATATATTTTTTTCCAAAAAATCGATAGCCACTATTATGCATGTTTCTGTGTTTTCCTTTTTGCAATAAATTAATTATTAAAAGAGATATGAACATTCAAAAACTTAAAAAATTGGCCAGATTTTCGGTTGCGTTCATACATTCAAAAAACAAATTTTACTAGATTATTTAAAAAAGGAAAAAAATAGGAACACTGCCAAAGCCTTTCTTTAATTTTTAATGAAAAAAGTAGTTAAATCGGTTAAGTTTTGGAGAAGGAATCAGGGGTTTACGAATCGTTGATTTTGTGTACTTTAAATAGGTATTTTCAGTCCAAGCTGCAGCTGTCTCTATTACGCTCTGCGGGGGGAGGCTTGATAGATGGAGGCAGCAATAGATTTTACAAATACCTATTTTTCAATTCTCTAGATCTTGAGGTTTCCTCTTAAAGTACGAAGATGAATTGTAGCTTCCCATATAGTAGTACCTAGACCAAGTAATTGTTTAACCAATTTTGAAGTTTATTCCCTAGTAATACGGTCGTACGGGGCGAATTGAGACTCTCCTCCTTGTTTTCGTCGATTGAAAACTAAATTAAGTAGGTAGGTAGGTACATAAAGATTTCTAATAGCGCAGAAACTTAAGATCATCTAGCTCTTTTATCCCATCTCCCAACATCTCAACGGCGACGTGAGGTTTAAAGTAGACTTATAACTTGTCGTTTTAAACAATGGTCTCCAACTACAATTTGCAGCATGTGGTAAAGAGGTCGCCAGGGAAGCCCTACGCAACCGGCGGCCTAGCTTCCTGCCCGCAATAGGATTACGCTCCGATCGCGACATTTTGCAGCGTAGACGAGACGGCACTAGCATTGATTGTACAGCAGTTCAGTCACAGGTCATTCGCCATCTATCTATCGGACGAGTTCAAAGTTATGCCAAATACTAAACTAATTCTATTTATGCGTGAATCTAAGATTTTTTCTATCCAGGGATGCAATTTATGAAGCTTACCAGAAATGCGAGTTTTGAATCTCACCGGGTGATTAAGCTCACCAAAATGGCCGTTTTTCATAGAGATTCGGCCATCTTGGTGTGCTTTAGGCACCTGGTGAGATTCAAAAATTGCACCTCAGGCGACTAAACTTCACCAAAATGGCCGAATATCTATGAAAACTTGAATATCTATAGAAATTTGATAGGTAGCGCCCTCTCTCCAACGAACGTTCGAGATAAATTGTCAAATAACATATATTATAATTATTCTCCCTTTCTCTCTTGCGCGCTTAGTACCTACGTCTACTTTATTTTAAGTTTTATGATTTTAACGATGTTTAATAATTTAATGAAGATCCGTGTAGATATTATATTCAATTCCATTTTGCAATACTTACAAGTGCTCCCCAATCGGTTACTGCTTCATCTAAAAGGATTGAAATGAGTTGTATGACTCAGTACTCAGTATTAGTGATATAAAACAGACCCAGGCGACCAGGGTGAAGGTTTATTTGTGTTATGCTTCTTTGAAGATGCTGTGAGTGGAGTTAAAGAAACCGTTAAGAATAACAATGGGCTTTTTAACTGTCTTCATATTCAGTTATTATTGCACGGCGATGAAGGGCAGTTAAAAGAATTTATGAATTATAAATAAACAACTAGCCAGCTAGCCACCAACGTAAATGTTTTTGTTTGGGTCAGTTGGTACTTGACGGGCTGGAAATCTCCAATAAACTACGGTTTACCTATTAATTATGAATTCTAAAATGAGTTATTGTATCCTTCTAGCTTGTAGTACTGTGGCCCTAACATGACCGGCCAAGTTTAGCTTATCTGACTGTATCTCTATGAGACTAGTTTGAAAGAAACGAGGGGAAGGCTAAGTTAAACCTGGAGTGCGATTTTTGAATATCACCGGTACTAAAGCTCTCCAAAATGGCAATTTTTCATAAAGATTCGGCCATTTTTGTGAGCTTTAGTCACTTGGTGAGATTCAAAAATTGCATCTCTAGGCTGGACATGTTAAGGCCACGTTACTGAACGGATTTTAATTAAATACTGAATGAAGATAGTCGAGTATAGGCTTTCACCTTTTTCTTTTTCTATCAAGTAGACCAGTCTGTCTGTCTGTCTTATCAATAATTTAAAAAGCCTTTGTAGATCTTTTAGAGCATACTGTACCAAAAAAAAACTGTTGTCGACGTTGCACAATGCACATGTTTTTGACTGGCGTAACTGATATAAACAAGAGAAATGGGTCTCCCTGTTTGTTTACTCAGTTTTACTATGGACGGATTTGTTTGCGTTGTCATACGGGTGGCAGCGGGTATTTATAGATCACATTAGCTATGTTCCGGTGCGCTGGAGTCGGTAATAGTGCCAAGATCCCGTAAAAATGCCCAGGCGGTGACAAAATGGGCAATGACCAAGATGCAGATGCAATGCTTTTTTTACAATAGAAAAAGTTACGACCGGGTGGTCTAGGAGGTATTATCTTTTATGTCAATTTACGCCAATTTCAAAATATGAATACCTACGCATTAAATCAATACAATACATAAGTAAAAAATTAAAAGAAAAAATCTTGTCTAAATCGATGTCATTGCACATGGCAGCCAATAGGCTAGCAGCATAGCCTCGTTGTACAGCTTTACTCAGCTAGCTGTCAGCCTGATCATTCGATCACCTGAAGTTTTGGTAATAGGCGTGTCTACACCGCCTTGCAGAGCTAAGGTGCTCCAGATCCCGAAGGCTCGAGGGTCTTTATACCAGAAGGTGCAAATATGTAGCTCTCACCGAGGGCACCATATTTTTTGATCCTGGGTGTACAATCAGTCATCGCTGTTATCGTGCCGTTGTGAAAAGGTTTTACAGTGACCTACAAATTAGATTATTTAGATTAGACCGCACTTGTGGCCCTAACAGGCTAAGTTAAGCATACGCAGAATTATCTCTATTTACGTCACTTTCCTCATTACACTGTTTGATAGAGACAGAGGTAAGGACAAGGATAAGGAGTTAAATCTAGGCCAGTCATGTTTAGGTGACAGAGGCTCTAAATAGTCACATAAAAAAAACCGGCCTAGTGCTAGTCGGACTTGCGCATGAAGGGTTCCGCACCATTATCTATAAAAACGGCAAAAAAAAACATGTCTGTTGTATGGGAGACCCTTAAAATTTATTTTATTCTGTTTTTTTTTTCTTTTTGTTAAAGCGGCAACAGAAATACATCATCTGTGAAAATTTCAACTGTCTAACTATCACGGTTCATGAGATACAGCCTGGTGGCAGATGGACAGACAGACGGACCGACAGCGGAGTCTTAGTTACAGGGTCCCGTTTTACTCTTTGGGTACGGAACCCTAAAAAGAGACGTACATAGAGATAAACTAAATTCGGCCGATCCTGTTAGAGCCGCTGACGACTGATTTAGAAGAAGTTAAGAACTGTCGCTCATTATAATCGAATATCTCACCCAAATGACACAATCAGCGACTATTCCCGGCGGTGTATAATTAGCAAATGATTCATCCAAGGTCACCGTACGTGTTCCACATCCGACGGCGGTGCCAAGTGACTCAGGAGTTGCGGAAGTCATTCCTTACGTTTTCATTGAGTCGTTCAGGTCCGATTAGGTATCTAAGTCACCAATTTGTGCTACCCCGTTTTCAACCTAGGATTGTGTGTGCTAAAGTCGTTATACGAGTAGGTGTTGCATCTTGTTCAAATTGAAATGGAAAAATATTTAGAAAGATTTACGAGTGTATTCCCGAGCGTAATGCTTTCTCGAGTAGGTATTCTGACACGCACGATAAAGACAAATTAAATGTAATACAGAGTGTATATAACACTTATTCGCTAAACTCTTCATACCGTCAGTGTGTCGGCTTTTGAGATAAAGCCATAGCGCGTGGTCTAAGCAACATAAGCAAGTGACTTGATCATCATCATCATCTCAGCCACAAGAAGTCCACTACGGAACATAGGCCTCCTCCATGGATTTCCAAAGTGACCGGTTGGAAGCGGCATGCAAGGTCATCGGACCATCTTGTGGCTGGTCGTCCTACGCTGCGCTTTGCCATTCGAGAACTTTTCGACCCCATCGGCCATTAGTTCTCCGTGCTATGTGCCCTGCCCACTGCCACTTCAACTTGCTAATCCGCTGAGCTACGTCGGTTACTTTCGTTCGTCTGCGGATGTGACTTGATAAGATGTCTTAATTCCCTTATAGTCCATCATAACCGCCCAGGTTTAGTTTCTCTCAGTGGGTCACTTTCTTAGGACACTAGATAGACAGAGACGAAGGTAGCGATAAATTAAACTTAGGCGGTCTTGTTAGGCATTTGTTTCCTTTAGATTCTATACATGCTCTGAGTTAATTTTTCACACTGATCAACACGACCATTTGTCATAGGTTCAGTCCACTTGGATCCTGGGGAATCGTCTGGAGGATCCGCAGGTTCAGGGTACGAGAGCGACCTGCGCCACTCCAGCTCAGATGCTAGCTGGGAACAGAAACAGAGGAAGTACGGGATATTCACCAGAAAAGTGAGTACTTCTGCTTTTTACAGCACTGGCAACGAGATACAGATATATGCAATACCGTTCTTGTTTGTGTCAATAGAAAAAACAGTGACAGCATCACAGATAGCTGTTGGATGTAATACCAAGAACTTATTATCAGAGTGATGAAACGGCGCTTAGTCTTTTTGGTCACCCTATTTATTTAAATCTGACTGTACCACACGACGTCATAGTTTTACTCATTCTTTCAGATATCTGGGAAAAGCGTACAGCTGATAATCTGCCCAACATGCGCGCAAGAGACCCCCCTCCCTTTAGGAGGGGTATCAGCGTTACCGCTGAATTATGTGCTGTTGAGGAAGATGGCGGGCGAGAGCCGTGCCAGCGTGCTGTGTGACCTTTGTAACTGTGACAATAAGGTATAATGGCGCTGAATTATCTATGGACTAAAAAGAACGATATCTCTGTACTTCATGAATCCCATAACCCGCCCCAGCTATAGTTCAACTGTAGACTTTAATCGCCGAATAAATACTTCGAATACTACTTACCTAACATCCGATTGATCCGATTCACCACATACTTTAACTGTTTGTTAGTACCAGAGGTGCAATTTTTGAATCTCACCAGGTGACTAAAGCTCACAAAAATGCCCGAATCTCCATGAAAAACGTCCCTTTTGGCGAGCTTTAGTCACCCGGTGAGATTCAAAAGTCGCACTCCAGGCATTCGATAGTTGATTACTATGATGGAATGGATGTTTTTTAAACTATACGTTAGGGCGTATTATTTGGCGTAAGCAATGACCAATGGAATCGCAATAAAAGGCTATGTATGTTTGGGGTTGCCACACCCAAACAATATAAGCTCTACATATTCCCAACCTTAGATGTAAGGACCTAAAACATCGTATATTTTAAGAAATGCCACACATGGATCAACTCAGGCGCATCATTTCGCTTCGGTTCCGATACAAGTAATTACCGTAAAGCCCACATTTGTTACGATATGCTCCATTTAACTCGTTACGTTTTAATTCTGTAGATAGCTGAATATGTTAGGTTTACTTATAGTTGGTTATTTTAAAATGGCCACTGTATGCGCGTCTTTGATTTGTGACAAGGTATATCGATGAACTAAATTTTGAATTATACTATTATAGCATTCTAGGCTGTTAGTTTGTGGAGGTAACTTGTAATATAATATAATGCCTTAGAGGTACGTATAGCTGCACTGTAACCAGTTGCTGGGTGCAGTTCGAATGGGCCGGCTCAACCGTGGTAGTACCATAGTCCCACAAAATAACCAGCGTGAAATAGCTTGCAATTGCATTTAGTACGGTGAGAGATCCGGAGGCCCCACTTGAGACTTAAGAAGACAATGGAACAGCGAATCTCTTGAGATCGGTGGTTTTATAGGCAGTAGTAAGCACTTCCCATCAGGTGACAGTATGCTCTTTGCCTCCCTTGTAATTTGTTTTGTCCAATAGGCACAAAGCCGCTGCAACCAGTGCCTGGTCAGCGTATGCGAGAGCTGCGGCGAGGCGCACGGCAGACAGAAGAGCACGGCTCGCCACTCGCTCGTACCCCTGGAGTCGCCCTCGCAACTGTGTAGCCAGCACCACGCTGAACTTTGTGTCTACTGTGCTACGTGCCAACAGGCAAGCAAATATTTCTACGTGTACACAAAGACACGCTGTACGGAACAGAAACACTGTCACACTGGGTTACCTTGCCAGTACATGGTCATCGACAGCCGCAACTGCTGTGTTGTTGAAGAATTTTCACATATTTGGTTAAGTGTGATATATAAAAGCGTCTGCTTCTTACGTTTGTGGCTATCGCGTCATGTACCGTAGCTCAGTGTGGCAATGTCTCTGTTCCGTACAGCTTGTCCAGTACATGACATATTAGGTTCTTTGCAGGCAAGTATGTTTATTTGAAGTTTGGTCTCGATTACCCATCCTACTATCACTTATGGCACGTGGTATGGTGGCATTAGCGTAGTTAGGGATTTTGTCTAGAGGGCAGGCAGTCGTCCAGCTGAGCTAACTAACCACAGTCTTTTAATGACAGATTTTCTCTATAGAGTGGCGCATTGCTCCCCTTGCCACCCTTTGTAGGCATTTTATACAGAGCGTTTCCGCGGTGCTTGCATTGCATCGTTTTCTATTCGTAATGTTTGATTGATCGTAAGCAAAAACTAAAAATACATATTTTCTTCCTCGAACGAGTTCTTTCAACTTTAATAACATACAAAATTTAGTCATCATGCCCAATAACCTAGTGCCAAAATAAGCAAAGTGTACATACCGCTCTGATGATCATGCCTCATCAGGTGATCTGCCGCGACTGCAGCCTGATCTCGCACTCGGGCCACGCGCTGGCCAACGCGGCGCGCGCGGCGGCGGAGCGCGCGCGGCTGCTGCACGACGCCTGCGACCGCGCCAGGCTGGTGCCCGAGAACGTCGACAGGGCCACCAGGATGCTCAACTTGCAGGCGCAGCAGGTCGATGTGAGTACCAGGTTAAACCCGTCAGGTGACCTGCCGCATTTATCTCTTCAGAGGTTTTTTCCGAACCGGTGGTAAATTTTATGACATTCATAAGTGCTTCTTGTGAGCCTTATCTGAATCAAGATACTTTGACTTTGACTTCGAAACTGGTGAAGTCTCTTGACTTGACTACGACCTTATTAAGTATCAACTAAAGTCTTTAAATCTCATTAGGTACCAGACCATCGCTATTAATATAGTACAATTATACAAAAAATGGTAGGTAGAACAGTGCCTTTTTCGTTCACAACGCAACTATATTTTTATAAAACGTCAGTAGAAAACACGATCTACCCTGGGTTACATTATGGTAAGCATTGACGCAGCCCAGCAGCTTCTTGTGATACCAGAAGTATCACTAGCACGCTGCTGACTCTGCAGGATTAGCTATTGCTGAAGCCGTAAAAGAAAGTCCTTTTCCTGCGTCCTAAGAAACTACCATTCAGCGAAACTCCTCCCTAGTTACCGACAATTTAAAGAATCAAACCTGAACCTATCATAAACTTTGTCTCGATCTCTCATGTATGTTCTCAGACCCAAGCCGGGCGCGTAGAATCCGAGATCCTGACATGGGGCGAGCAGTACAAGCAAGCCGTGGAGGCGCACGTGCGCTCGCTGGCGGCGGCGGCGGCGCGCGCGCGCTCGCGGCACCGCCAGCGGACCGACGAGCAGCGCCGCGGGCTCGCCGAGCGCAGCCAACAGGCCGTCGAGGCTGTGGAGTTCGCTGAGGAGGTATAAAATAATTCGGTGTACCCATCACATTTCATTAAATTGTCTAAAGGGCCTCTACGTGTTGGCTTCGGCTCCGCACACGCCTACCTAGGTTCGAGACACTATTGTCTCGTGAAGTGGAAAGGCATACCATAATAATAATAAAATCGTTTATTTCAGGTTGCATAGGGCTATAGATAAAGACATAGTTAAAAAACGTTAAAATAACAAGTAAAATTAGCACGTTACTTCGGCGACGTGTGACCTAATTTCAGTCCAAACCCAAACATATAGCTTCCAGGCTTTGCTGTCATTATCGTCGCAGCCCATTGCCATGTTTAGGTGTAGTCCTTTTCCAAGCATCTTCATTCTTGACGGTCGAGCTCTATTAGCCAATCTAGACCTACATTGACCCCAACAAGACCGTTTTAGTTTTAACTTATCCCAACCTGCGTTGGTGACAAGCGAAATGCATAATGATATGTTACTCTGCAAAATATGGATCCTACTGAAAAACAGCGTTGCAGCTATCAGCTGCCACATTAACCTGAATCGGACTCAAGGAAATTTTTTGTAACTAGGCACTTATGTGTTATTCTGAGGTGCAATTTTTGAATCTCACCAGATTACTAAAGCGCTCCAAAATGGCCGAATCTTTACGAAAAACGGCCATTTTGATGAGCTTTAGTCACCCGGTGAGATGTAAAAATCGCAATCCTGCTATAGTAGCACGCTAGCGTTTATCGCGCACATAGACGCTTTGGTCCCTCTCGCCCACGCGGACGGGTTAGAACGGAATAAATTTCTCTTTATGTCATCGATAAAAGCTAGCGTGCTAGGCCCCCCGGTGTCATGACGAATGTGTAAATCGACGTCTCTCCTTCACGTTCTTCTCAAAATGACCCTGATATTTCTTTCGCGTCTGTCACCCAATCTGTCTGGCCTCGCAGCTGCTGTCGTCCGGGCGCGAGCACGAGCTGCTCTCGCTGCACGGCGCGGTGCTGCGGCGGCTGGAGCGGCTGACGGAGCTGCCGGCGCCGGCGCCGCGCCTCGAGCTGCGCCTCGCGCGCGCCGCGCCCGCGCCGCACGACGCCGCGCTCGCCGGCCGGCTGCTCACGCAGGCCGCGGACCCCGAGCGCTGCGTTGTCAACACCGAAGGTAAGTTCTGGGATGAAGAACTGAAGCATGGATATAGCCTCAGTTCATATCGAGCGTGCACGAGCGAAACTGATGAAATGGTCACCTTTGGCAGCGAGGCCTGCAAATTAATAAGAAAAACCAGTGGCCCTAACATGACTGGCCAGGTTTAGTTTATCTCTATCTGCGTCCCTTTCTTATGACACTAGTTAGACAGAGACGCAGGGAGGGGTTGAACTAAACCTGGGCTGTCATGTTAGGGCCGCAGGTAACCATTTTAACATTTCATGCGTGTACAGGGTGTATATTGAAGAGAATTTTGCGGGTGGTAGGACCTTGTGCGAGGTCCGTCTGGATCGCTACCACCATCTTGCTCGCTAATCCTGCCGCTAAGCAGCGGTGCTTGCACTGTTGTATGCCGGCGTGGAAAGCAAGACAGCCGGTGTAATTACTGGCACAAGAGGTATTCCATCTTAGCCCTCTGGGTTGGCAACGTATCTGCAATCTCTTCGATGTTGCGGGTGTCTATAGGCGGTAGTGTAGGTACACTTACCATCAGCTGACCCACTTACTTGTTTACCTTCCTATTTCATTAAAAAAAGAGGAGGTTCAAAGTATGTAGTCGTCTCTTTTTGGCACATTGTCTACCATTTAAAGTAAAATGATCAGCTATTAAAATATCGATTTCAATTTGAAAACTCTTTCTATGCTATACTATTTCTATGGTATAGTTGCAGGCAAACATCTTGAGCATAAATCGAGTGGAGCATACAAATTTGTACTAGAAACAGCTACTGCGCAGTCAAGGTCAGAAGGTCAGTGCTCAAGACGTCTGTCGGGGACTGTAACAAGCGCGGATCCAGGGGTCACAGAGGTCATTACGCTGAAAGCGAGCAGCGCAGGTGTCGAGTGCGACAGTTTTTCCTGGTGACTGCGTCAGGTTAAAGGAACAGCTCCTTAGCTTTACACTAAAAATATATTATTATGTTGCCATGTAACAGCAGGACTGATCGTTATCGCGATCTCTGAGGAAGCGAAGTCCAGTAGTAGACGTCTTTCGGCTAAAATACTGATGATGTAATGGGTATGTCAGGATTCTGTTCTATCGTAGGTTTCCAAGATCTCCGAGTAGACTGTCCGCATGAAGCGATACTAGAGCTGCGCGACAGCAGCGGGGAGCGCATCTGGTGCGGAGGGGAACAGGTAATTAAGTACCTAAATCATTAAACTAAGCTTTCTCCCCTTTCACATCATAGCTGATCCCTAGTGAAACCCCAACTCGTGATTTACTTGAGGTTCATCTCAAAGAAAATATAATCACGTTTTAGTTCACCTAATATTCGAGATACCTACAAAAAAAATTACAGGAGCGCGATTTTTGAATCTCACCAAGTGACTAAAGCTCACCAAAATGGTGATTTTCCGTAGAGATTCGGCCATTTTGGTAAACATTACTCACCTGGTGAGATTCAAAAATTGCATCCCAGATTTCAAAAGGATCTGATCAGTCGGCAGGGAGCTACGAATAATAATAAGTTAATGTCATGTTTGAGGTGAATTCTGTTCAGAGTTAAAGCTTCCTGGCTTATTATTATTCGTAGGGAGGGGGCAGTTCCTTTGGACAGACTTATCTCGAATGCAACTTCATCTCTACTGATGTAAGGATTGTCCTATATTTATAAGTACTCTTCTTTTTTCTTTAATGGCGGCCACGAGGCTTGTGCCAATGTCAGTGTAAAATAAAATTGTACGGTTTGGGTCAAAAGACCCCCCACCCCCCGTCGGGTTATTAGCCATCGGCCAATGATATCCCACCATAAAGGCAAGGAAATTATTGACCGATGCCCAGGGTGCACCGGCCCAAGCACTGCTCTCCCCCCCGGAAAAGTCCATAAGGGAACCGCAGCACTTAGGCACCCGAGGAGGAAACCCGACACGCACCCCCCTATATTTATAACGTTATTGGGACTTTGACGCGATAAGTCACCTCGACGTCTCGGCCATGTTTCAATCGCCGTGGTCACCGAAGTGGAGGGTATTACCTCGGTTTAGCCGTGCGAGTTTAACGAACTACCCGAACTTTGTCTTGTTTATTTTCCACCGGCTTATCACTGCACCGACGAGGACTGTCCCGCAGGTGGCAGGTTACTTCCGGCGCAGCGACTCGAGCGCGCGGCCGCAGAGCGCGCGCGTGGCGGACCGCGGCGACGGCCGCTACGCGCTGCGCGTCACGCCGCCCAGCCCCGGCGGGTACCTGCTCGCCGTCACGCTCAACAACCAGCCCGTCAAGGTCAGTCCACGGGCCTACCTGACTAACTTCTGTGGCCCTAACGTGACCGGCCAGGTTGAGTTTATCCCGATCTGCGTCCCTTCTTATGACACTAGTTAGACAGAGACACAGGAAGGGGTTAAACTATACCTGGGCCATGTTAGGGCCACTGAAGTGCAATTTTTGAATCTCACCCGGTGACTAAAGCTCACCAAAATGGCCGAATCTCAATCAAAAACGGCCATTGTGGTGAGCTTTAGTCATCTGGTGAGATTCAAAAATCGCACTGCTGTGCTGCTGTAGGCTCTCAGAATTAATCATAGCTATCTTACGTAACGTTTTTAACGCCAACGATGCATAGACACAAAATGTCGTCCACACGCCACGGAGTAATAATATCAAATGCGAAGTTGAACCTTAGGTGTTCTTAGCTTTCTTTGTTGGCGTTCAATCACAATATCATTGCGTTCAATCAAACGTTTGAGACATTTAAGCTGAAGCATTAAACTTATTGACAGCTCAGCGTTCTATGACGTTGGCGTAGCGTTGAAGTAGATCAGCTAGAGTTACAGGGATCCTGCCCAAGGGCCCTCAGAACTTCGGGCACGGCACTTCTTAGCTAAGCGCCTGGGTAGCTTCGCCACTGCGTTCTTAGCATCAACCTCCGCTGGGCGTTATAAAATAGGTTAGCTTCCGTGTTCCCAGGGCAGTCCATTCCAGTGCGCGGCGCGCGCGTCGGCGCCGCACTCGGGGCAGTTCCACTGCTGCGCCTTCTGCTCGTCCGGCGGCCGCAAGGACGCGCACTGCGCCTGCCCCGGACACATGCCGGGCTACCGGGGTAACCGCTTTGACTAAATTCCTTACAAGGTTCGGTATTCACTATACGGGAAGACTGCGGGTGGTAGGACCTTGTGCAGGTCCTGATTTAGAATTCTGATAGCTGTAAGCTAACTATGAGTTTAAATATTTTTAATGGTTGTCTATAACAATTTTACACTTTTAGTGAACGTACCTAAGTATACTACGTGACTCATTCAGGGGAGGAGGGGTCTTCAAAATGCCATGGCTGGTCGGAGAGCGGGGGTGGGCTTCGATTTTTGTCTCGTAATCAACATCTCTAGGGAAATTTCGCGTTTTTGCAAGCTATATTCAAATTGTAACTGGATATGCACACACTATTGGGGTCAAACGACAAGCGCCGTGTTTATAAAAACAAATACATAGAAGCCAAAACTGATTTATTAATTACTACCTACGTAAAAACTAGAAGGGGAGAGGGGGGGACTTAGTATTTACTATGGGTGGTCACCGAGGGGGGGGGGGGGTAAAAAATTGTAAGTAATGGTTCACGTAGTATGGGTAGGTACGTTCCTTTATGATATTCTGTTTGCGAGTGGAATAATTAAAACGGCAGAATATTCACCCATTTAGAGTATTTGTATTTTTGTATTGTATCCGTGCAGGCTGCGGGCACGGGCACGCGGGGCACCCGGGCGCGCGGCACTGGTCGTGCTGCGGCAGCACGCGGCGGCACGGGCCCTGCGCGCGCGCCAGCCTCTACCAGTTCTCTTTGTAAACCAATAAAGGTCGTTTCACAAACATGAATTTCATTTGTTCCTTGTACGTTTAAGGATGGTTTACCGTCAGAACTTTGGCTGGAAACCTCGGATTAAAAACTGAAGTATAGATGGAGCCAGTGGCATAGCTTTGTGATCAAAGGCCTTGGGGCAATAAGAAATTGGGGACCTATAGTCAAACTATATAAATAGGTATGAAAATCTAAAGTTAAAGTGATGCTGGCCAGGGGCCCCCTGAGCTTGGGGGCTCAGTTTCATTAATGTTAATACGGGTAGCCCGAAAGTTTTGTATTTGTAGTGATATTTTCATTTTTTATTTTATTAAATTGATCTAAATTTAATTTTACATTGTGTTTTTTTTGTCACCCTACGAAAAGGCGCCCTGATGTCAATTTAGAGTTTTATGCGAACCGCGGGTAGTCAGAAAGTCACGGCATAATTGCCGTTACAAATTTGGCAACGGCAATCACAAATACGGACGGTTTTGATCCCCTTCAAAAATATTGTTCGATTGCTGCCATTAACAGATAATTGTCGAAGAGAGGGAGACTTTACCCAACAGTTGCGAGGACAGATAAATCTGATAATAAAATAATTTACGAATATAAAAGGTTTCTTTGTCAAACCACGAAATGGTCTTTTTCAGGGAAAGCATAAAACAAAACACGTTTACAAAGACATTTATTTAAAACAATTATTGCTTTAAAACAGTTACAACACTGACTCGAAGACTTTAGGGACCTCTAGGGTTCAGTATAATACACTTATTATTGTTTCATGTTTAACATTGATCCCATTTTGTTGAGATTTGTTTCAATACAATATATAAAAGGGCCTCCGGTAAGTCGCGCGGTCGCACGGAGCGGGTGCACGCATATAGAAAAATAGTATAAGAGCGCCGCTAACTCATACTATTTCTTCGATAGGCGTACACCCGCTCCGTGCGCCCGCGCGACTCAGCGGCCGCCCTAAAGCACATTCACTGCGGCCTAGAGCTACGCGCTAAGCTCGTAGCTCGTAGCAGGAGTTTTCCGCTACGTAGCGAACATCCTCTACAAACAGAGAACCCACCTAGGAAATGCCTGGCACTGAATGTGTTATGTTTCAAAATATTTGACCCCCAATATTTAATTTTGTGGTTTGCAATACAATACTGTGAGTTCACTCCTCATTAGACGTTGACTCTAGGTTACAAATAAGTTATTCCAGAATAGTCCAACAACGAATAATGTGGAAAAAAACAAATAGCCAATCTCTGCTCCAAATGCAGGGAATGCAAACCAGGTTTTTTTTCTCTAAGGGAAACCGGTTCTAAACGGTTACTTTCTGTAAGAAATAACCGGTTAAAACCGGTTTTCCTTAGAGAAAATAACCGGGTTTGCATTCCTTCTCCAAATGTCACTTTTATATGTTCTGTATAAAATTAGAAAAATGTTGTATTTAGTACAAATATTAAATTATCACAGACAAATATCACGTCTATAGGAAAAACTGATTTTTAGTAAAAAAAAAAACAAGTAAAACTTAAGAGGACCCCTTATTGAAAAATTCTACTCTGATAGGTACTTTAACTTAACTACATCTATTCAAAACATAATAAAATATCTTAGCTTAATCGAGGACAGAACCTCTTTTCAAATTTTCTTTTAAATATAATTTAATTAAAAGAGAAACTCGCCATGAATGTACTCCTGCAAAGTGCTTGGATATTTTTTAATTACAAAGTAATTAGCTTCCTAAGTAACCCCAAATAATATCAGATTTTTTGGTTGCCTCATCATCATCAAAGGTTCGGATGTCGTGCCGGTTGGTTGCCTCATTTAATTATAAAAAATAAAAACATTTTATGATAGCATGAACGGCTTAAATACTTACTTTAGTCCATTACATATTTAAAAAAACTATGACAGATACGCCATTGACAGCTTACTTGTCAATGACGGCGTTCCGAATCGCGTCTACATCGCACACTGCGATTACAGCGCTGACGGCCCAGTCCGACCGCTCCGAGCGCTATAATGGTGATTCGGAACGCAGCCAATGTCACAACTGTCACTTTTTTAAAATTAGTGATTGGCAAAGGAAAACTGATCAAACTTTTTTTTTTACAATTATATGACGCAACTAAAAAATCTGATATTATTTGAGGTTACTTTAGAAGCTAATTACTTTGTAATGAAAAAATATCCAAGCACTTTGTTGGAGTTAATCCATAGCGAATTTATTCCTGGTACAAAACTAATTAATACCAAAAATGCTATAGCAAAATGTACCATATAGATCTGACATTTCGCTATAAAATATGATAGCTGAATCCACCTTCAGTATGATTAATAAATCTTTTAAAAAAGATTAATTTGATTACCGTTGTCTTGGGTGGGAACGTGTAAATAATACACCGCTAGATGTGACTAGTAAGCGGACTTGTCAACTGTTCATTTGCGGCTAGTAAGGGTCGGTAAGGGCTTTAGCCGATCAAAAAACGCTTTATCTCTACGCAATAACAGCGAAGTAGATGTCAATCGGCTCGGCCGACGCGCAACGACGTCGTCCGAGCCGATTGACGCCGATCCCGCGTCGATTGGTTTGAGGAGACCCTAAAAGAAGCGGAGATATCTTTCTATAAAAGAAGTTGAAAATAGATGCCTTTTAATTGGCTTGTATTACAAGTTATCAGGCAACAGATGGAAAATTTTAAAGTATGGAAATCTGCATTACACTAATTTTCGTCCATCAATTCGCGAAGGGGCGTAACTGCGTTTTTACGTTACAAAGACCGATTTACGGCTTTTCGTGTTGTTAAAAATCAGAATATTGAGTAGTTAGGGCTTTTCGTTATGGACTGTAAGTCTGGTTCCAATAGGAATTTAGTTACGACCTTTCGTCGCATAATAAAATATGCACTTTGAAAACGATGGCAAACTTAACTTAAATTCGACTTTAAATAATTAATAAATTCAGGCGTTACTTTGTGGAGGTCCATATCAACAAACTGGAACAAATTACCTTGCTGCTCCGCGAAACCAGTGCCGGGCTCGTGCAAAATAGCTGCGTCTGTGCGACATATATAAATATTCATGCAAAAACCCACCCTCCTCCGCACGAAACAACATATATCACACAGACTCAACTACACACCACCACCACTAAACACTAAAACTACACGATCGACGCGCGTTTCGCTTCTGTGCAGCTATTTTGCACGAGCCCGGTACTGGTTTCGCGGAGTAGCAAGGTAATTTGTTCCAGTTTGTTACCAATCCTCAATCAGGGGCATGTACCACGAAACTTACAATTTAACATATTTGTCACATTTTTGTATGAAAAACTCTACAATATGTCAAATTGTCACTTGTCATTTTTGTGATAAAGGCTCTCATTAGTGATATCTAGCGACGTATTCATATTCAAATCCCTTTATTGCGTCAAACTACAGTTTATTGCTCTACGTACTAAAAAGTAGATACTTAACCAAAAATATAAGCGACCCGTCGAATCAGCCAATCAAATCGAGCTCTCGCATCAGTGGCTCAACAGAAACTGACCCGATTGGCTGATTCGCTGGGTCACGTGATTTAATCTGTTTACCTCGTCACTAGCACACAGTCGAAGACGCCAAAAAGACCTTTACACGACCCTATTAATTGTCGATAATAAGAGATTATGTGCAGTCAAGGAAATTGAAACACGTACCACCGTAGAACCTAGTCGAAGAGACATACGCATGACATTTGTATGACATAGCCTGGCGTTTAACGCGTCGCGTCATTGCGATAGGGTTCTAGTGGTACGTGAATATATTTCCCCTACTGTACCTCTTTTTGGACTCTTGCAGTGTTCAGCTACCTTTGTCGCTGACAACCTGTAGCCTGTATGAGAATAGCATGTTTACAGCCCTAGGGCGGGTACGGGTGTGTAAGGTACTGGCGTGGGGGCGCAAGCTTGCCGGACGGACATCTCCCACGCGTCCAACAGCTGCCCAACTGAGCAGCTCTTCGGTAACCTAGAATGAAATAGAACATAGTACAATAAACGTCCCTGAATATGACATTAATTAAAGTTCAAACGAATGGTCCTCACTGCTACATATAAAATTGATTTTATGGAGTGTGGGCAAAATCTGCACCGAAGCTCCATCACTTTGTTTTTCTGAACGAAAACTCGTGTGCCGAATAGCAGTTCCCAATATTCAAAGCAAGGATAGTTGAACCTATCAACAGTTAATAGTAGATTGTTAAACAAGGGATAAATTATACCAATTTCACTCGAGATTTTTTAGTACAGCAGTATAGTAATAGTTTGAGGGTAGAATTGGCGTCTCACCCATGTTAAACACTCTGCTTTTCATTTCGACCACGAGGGAAGCAGAAAATGACATATTATAATAAAAAACGTCCTTTATTTTAACACACAATTTAAAAAAAATCCAAAATTGACATCTATGGATTCAAAAATAATGTCATTTTCGACATAGTGACAGAGTTTCATGGATTTGACACCCGTCATTTTTTTCACGATGAAATCGGATCCATAAAACAATGTGCCACGTGACGGGGGACGTACCTGGCGCAGCGCGCGTCCATGGCCCGCTCGACGCGCGCGAGGAACTCGTGCTTGTCGTGGCGCTGCTTGCGCGGGCGCAGGCGCGCGGGCGCGCGGGCCGGGTACCCGCGCGGCACGGCCACGTGACGGGGGACGTACCTGGCGCAGCGCGCGTCCATGGCCCGCTCGACGCGCGCGAGGAACTCGTGCTTGTCGTGGCGCTGCTTGCGCGGGCGCAGGCGCGCGGGCGCGCGGGCCGGGTACCCGCGCGGCACGGCCACGTGACGGGGGACGTACCTGGCGCAGCGCGCGTCCATGGCCCGCTCGACGCGCGCGAGGAACTCGTGCTTGTCGTGGCGCTGCTTGCGCGGGCGCAGGCGCGCGGGCGCGCGGGCCGGGTACCCGCGCGGCACGGCCACGTGACGGGGGACGTACCTGGCGCAGCGCGCGTCCATGGCCCGCTCGACGCGCGCGAGGAACTCGTGCTTGTCGTGGCGCTGCTTGCGCGGGCGCAGGCGCGCGGGCGCGCGGGCCGGGTACCCGCGCGGCACGGCCACGTGACGGGGGACGTACCTGGCGCAGCGCGCGTCCATGGCCCGCTCGACGCGCGCGAGGAACTCGTGCTTGTCGTGGCGCTGCTTGCGCGGGCGCAGGCGCGCGGGCGCGCGGGCCGGGTACCCGCGCGGCACGGCCACGTGACGGGGGACGTACCTGGCGCAGCGCGCGTCCATGGCCCGCTCGACGCGCGCGAGGAACTCGTGCTTGTCGTGGCGCTGCTTGCGCGGGCGCAGGCGCGCGGGCGCGCGGGCCGGGTACCCGCGCGGCACGGCCACGTGACGGGGGACGTACCTGGCGCAGCGCGCGTCCATGGCCCGCTCGACGCGCGCGAGGAACTCGTGCTTGTCGTGGCGCTGCTTGCGCGGGCGCAGGCGCGCGGGCGCGCGGGCCGGGTACCCGCGCGGCACGGCCACGTGACGGGGGACGTACCTGGCGCAGCGCGCGTCCATGGCCCGCTCGACGCGCGCGAGGAACTCGTGCTTGTCGTGGCGCTGCTTGCGCGGGCGCAGGCGCGCGGGCGCGCGGGCCGGGTACCCGCGCGGCACGGCCACGTGCACGGACGGCACGCACGGCAGCCGCGCGTCGTCCAGCGAGGCCACCAGCGAGATGGCGCCGTTGCCGCCTGACAGCTGCATCGTCTCGAGGGACACCTGCCCGGGGAACGAACCGTTTGTTAACTGAACATATAGAACTAACTAGACGGTAGCATAAACAGCACAGGCCCCAAATTCTGGCGCTCATTGAGATTCATCTCGCGTGCAGATGTGTCAAAAAATGACGGATTTTGAGGGGATCTGACAGCTCTTTTTGGCACATGTCGAGTGTGACTTCATCTCTACTGACGCCAGAATTGCCCTGCAGGTCCTACATGTGTACGAACATACGAGAGTGGAGTACTATAATCATTATCACATACGAGACGGGCCTACGCGGGCTACTACTTCCTGCAGGCATTCTGTGAGAAGTCTGTACAAGTAAAAAGTAATTCCGTTCGTGCCTTAACGTTAGCATTCGCCTTCGGCTCGAAATCAAAAAATGACCCCTTTGTGAAAGGCCAGTTTTTCGCTCTCTCATCACAAATATCTATTATAGATAGCTTACAACAACGACCGTTTAAAGAAAAACAGTAGGAATTTGGCGCCGCATTAAATGACGATAAAGTATTTCATTTTAGGGGCGGAGCGGCTGCCACCCCTCGCAGTCTGGCGCCCCGGGCCGTGGCCCGGATGGCCCTAGGGCAAATACGCCCCTGAATTTGTCTGTAATTCTGTGAAATTGTTTTCAATGAAGCATTTATACCCAATAACACCAATTGACCTAGTCCCAAATAATAATAATAATTAATAATATAATATAGATAATTAGTCAATTACCTTGAACCTTGAATCTAATCTGGCGATTTCTCCTTGCAGCACGTCAGGGATCTCCAGAGCCGGCTCTTCCAGTTTGGGCACCTTTAATGGTGGCGGTAGGTTTCTAGAACAATAAAACAAAAGCTCGTAGTTATAAACTAGGTTGGATAATAAACGCGACAAGCTGTCAAGAGGGCAGGTCCCATAAATGAATTGTTTTTTGGATGCATTCTCCATTATTTCATCTAAGCCAATCCACTCAACCAAAGAATAGTAAATTGTTCAACGAGGGAAGGAAAACACCTATTAAGCTAGACTTTCGTGGCTAGCGGCCGATGCGTCAGTCGCGCGCGGCCGTCGCTCGGCGACCGTCGCCCGGCCTCGCGTCAGTAATAGTTACTATGAAACTATATGGCGGCCCATTCGTGGCTAGCGGCTCGAGCCGCGCGCGGCTCGCGTCAGTTGCGACAGTCGCGAGCCGCGCGCGGCCGTGTTTGGTTGGTCTTCTACTGACGCGTGACGCGCGGTAAAAAATGGCAAATATTGTAGCATTTTCAATCTTTTTTGTTATTATTTAATCTTGACGTCTGTACTTGACATTCTCGAGGCTTATTTCGAGACTTTTACTTTTATATTTTTATTTTTTTCTAATTTGTTTATAGTTTATTATTATTGTTATTGTTCTTTTCATTATTTTGACGATCTTTTGGTGAATTCCATATATTTTGACATAAAATGTAATGCAATTTTCAATAAGAAATAAAAATATCTATTCTAATCTATGAAAGAAGAAGACATTCTTATTAATTTGGTTGCGCAGGTTGTCTACATGTCTTCGGTTTCATTTCAGGACAAAATTAAATTGCCTTTTATTCAATCGATAAAACTTCCGGAATTTCTCTCCATCAGATTTTAAGCGGATTTCTATTAAATACGTTAAAATCCTTCATCAACTCTATTTCTGAAAATTGGATCAATTGAACTCCTTTGCTTGTAAAAATATAGCAATAGCAAATAGTTTTCCTCTTCTTCTTCCAGCATTGCTAGCAAAATATCTTTTTTAGAAGTCATCAGATATCAGAAATCACACACAACTGCACTGGACGGACACTAACATCAATATGGCGTGCTAGCGGCCGCGCGCGACTGTCGCATCGGCCGCGACCCACGGAAGTCAAGCTTTACACACGAGATGTTTAGGCGCATGAGCGCCAATACTTCGAATGTGGAATTGGTGTTTTACCCAAGTTAAACACTTTGCTTTTTATTTGGATTTTCGAGTTTTTGCCATCAAAATATTGTTTATTACCGAAATAACACAAATCCAGGTCGTAACTATAAGAAATGATATGGCATCGTTACGATCAGAATACTTACATAAATTGTGTAGTATATTGTATTGGTACATTACAATTGTGTCTGTTTGTCGGTTTGTTTGTTTGTGCACGCATCACACAAAAACCAATCGCTGGAGTCAAAATCTACCTACTGTAAAATGTGTAGCCTTGTATTTCATTAAAATTGACCCACGGAATTAAAAGATATTCATTTCTTAAATTAAAATAGAAACCTCATAGCACAGAACAATAGCATTATCTTCAATTTAAGTCAACGCGGATGAAGTAGCGGGCAAACGCCTACCCTTTATATATTCTTTGCTATAGACTAATAGAGATGGAAATAGTAGATTGTTTTACTTGATTTCTGGTCCGTTGAGCGCGTCGAGCGTCGAGCCGAACGTACGTTTAAGCGTATGATTGGCAAGCGGAGACTGGAGGCAGTTGTTTACCACCTCCAACAGGGGATTAAATATTTGCTCCTGCGAACAACAATATTAAGCATTAATTACTATGGTATACGTACAAGCTTTTCTCTTAAAGTGGTAGAGCCAAAACCCCATCGAGTTTGGGCTGGTTTGAATTATCTTGCAGGTATCTTCTCATCAGAGGTTTTTCCGAACCGGTTGTAAATTTTCTGACTTTCATAAGTGCTTCCTGTAAGCCTAATCTGAATAAAGATATTTAGACTTTGACTTGACAAGTACATAACATAGAGAGTCACGTTAAAACTTGTTTTAAAAATAATCTTTCTTTACTCTCAGGTCATAGACCAACAAGATGCTAAAAGTTACATATAAAAAAAACCGATTTATTTAAAACCAGTAAGCTGTTGTGCACATGTGCGTGCAGCCAATCATACTGACACATTTATGACAGAAAACTGTTGAATCTAGAAATATATTTCAAGTAAAAAAATGTAATTCCTCTTTTGTACACTTTCTACGCTCGTCGGTAATCGGTAACTTTCTCCCCTTGGTGCATAAAGTACTATTTTACCTTCCCAGCAGCCGGGATGCCGAGCCCGTCTCCCCGCTTGAAATCCAGTTTCTCTAACACCACTTCGCATTTGATGAGCGTCTCCAGGGGCATGCGTTTGTTCGGATTCGATAAGATGTCGAGAAGGTTCTTCATCTTGGTCAGTTTCTCCACGTCTGAAAGAGAAGGCGATAACAAATAACGTCGATCGTGAATGTTGCTTAGCGTTGGAGACATTTTAGTTGTTTAAAAATGTTTAACTTGAAAAATGTTAATAGATTCAGACGTTACTTTGCGGAGGTCCATATCAACAAACTTCCGCACGAAACAACAACAACTGGTTTCGCGGAGTAGCAGGTAATTTGTTCCAGTTAGTTGAAAAATGTTCACATAAAAGGGCGCGTGAGTGGAAACTTCTCTCGCTCAATATAGTTGGACAGCTGGAGCACCTTCTCCCGGTAGCTATACCCGCTGTAAAGTAGGGGAAATATATTCGCGTACCACCTTAGAACTCTATCGCAATGAGGCGACGCGTTAAACGCCAGGCTATGTCATACAAATGTCATGCGTGTGTCTCTTCGACTAGGTTCTACGGTGGTACGTGTTTCAATTTCTTTGACTGTACCAGGGGTGTTCCATGGCATAGGTTAATCGCAGTAGGTTGCCGGCTTGCCGCGCGCGCGCCCGCTCACTCTGTGTCGCGCGTTGTAATAGTATTACAGTAAGCAGCCCAACCCTAGCGGTGCGCCAGGGCATTGCGGGTGGAAGGCGGGCGCGGGCGGCGCCTTCCTTTTGACGGATGCCGCCTGGCGAATGTTTATGAAGTAATACGAACTTTTTGAGCCTGATCATAAAGTTGGAATTCGTTTAATGGTGGTCGGAAAAGAGAAGTTTCTGTACTTTAGTACTATTATTTATTGTGACTGTATAGTGGACACTTACTCTCGCCCTCGCTAACCATGCGGTGCACCATGCGGCGCAGCGGTTCGATGTACTTAGACAGCTGGCGGACCTTCTCCCGGTAGGCGGCCTCCTCCCCCCCGGGGGACGCGGCGCCGGCTCCTAGCGGGGTGTTGAGGGAAGACGAGGGTGACGCCACCATTCCCATGCCCACCCTGTAGGAGGTAAAACAGAGTTAGGCCAAACACTTTTACCTTGGGCCTTCTTCTATTGAGGTTTGTAATTCGAAAGCTCCCTATGGCATACCTGTTACATATTACATATTCCTGGGAATAATAGACGAAAACGTAAACAAAGCCTTATTAATAAATAGAACTGTCGCAGAACTGAAACCACCTATTCTGATCCCTCTTGCCGGGGTTTAAAATAGCACTTTTCTGAATCAGTGCAGTATAATAAACTTTTCAGCCCGGTGAACGGCTGTCACGCTCGACACAGCGAACCGTCATGAGTTAAGTCACGACCTTGGGCGTACCCAGCTTCTGGCCTGAGGGTGGGGGAGGGCAAGTCAGATGCCAGAATCGCTAATCGTCGTCCGCCATCGTCGCGCGCGGTTTTTTGGCAATTGCACCGTGCATTTTGCCAGTGTCTACTGCGCGGTTTATTTAAAAGTTAGAGCATAAGGCCCCGTTTACACTTTGATTAGTAATTAGGCGAGTTCATACATGTTCTGCGAGATTTCCAGGGGGGGGGGGCAGCTGCCCCTCCCTGTGCCCTCCCTGGGTACGCCCATGGTCATGACTGGCCGGCCGCGTGGGCCACTGGCACTCACCGCTGCTGCGGCTGGTGGTGCTGCATGTGCGAGGACGGGCTGCCGACGCCGACGCCGCACGAGCCCAGCGCGCCCATCGGGGACGGCAGCGCGCCGCCCATCACGCCTGCGCACAAACACCGGTCACCATTAATCACCATCACCATTTTTAACATAAAACTACCATGAGACTCGGACATATTAATAAAACGTATCATTCACATATTTTTAAGTCGAGAAATGCCCGACATGTTTCGGACCAGTCCGTGGTCCCTAATCGTGAGCCCCCGCGGCGGTGGCGCGACGACGACTGCGTACCGAAGCCCTGACAGCGCGGCTGCTCGGTGCAGGCGGCGTAGGCTCCGGCGGCGCACAATTACCCTCGTTTGGACCACGGACTGGTCCGAAACATGTCGGGCATTTCTCGACGTCAAAATACGTGAGTGATCCGTTTCATTAATATCACCATCACCATGTTATACTTACACCTTAAATTTAATTTATTATAATCGTATCCACTAACAGTAGCCTGGAAGTAAACTGCCGCTAACACCATATGAATCTTTGTTGTTCGAAATAAATGAATTAAATTAAATGAATCATCATCATCATATTAACCGAAAGACCGGTGCAGAATAAGGAGACCAGCTGCATATATTAATTATAAAAGTTTGGTACGTTTCATGAACAAAGCAGTTTGAGCTTTTAAGTTGGTTACATGATGTTTAGTTAAGAATTTTAATTTTTAATACTTTAATTTTTAATGCTACATCCTGTGGCGACTAATTGGCATGCGACAAATAAATAATAATGATGTTTAGAGGTCGGATTTTTGCGGGACACGTCTGACACCTTGTAGGAAGAGAGCACGGCTTTGTATTGTTAGAGCACTGGCTCTAAGAATCAGTTCTGGCTAAAAAAGGAGCAGAAGACTCATCCTTTCTTCGGTAACGGGTGCCTTAATAGCAGCGGCATAGCTTGCCCTGGACAGGCCTC
This sequence comes from Ditula angustiorana, assembly GCA_963691745.1. Taxonomy (NCBI): domain Eukaryota; kingdom Metazoa; phylum Arthropoda; class Insecta; order Lepidoptera; family Tortricidae; genus Ditula; species Ditula angustiorana. The sequence goes on from OY829473.1 coordinate 2,474,829, forward strand.
GTATCAAAATTGGTCGGGGACCCTTCTACCCGAGTTCGACAAAGCCCTAATGGCTGCAATGATTTTATGGTTCTACAAGGCGGGGCCCCTGTAGCTCGGGAGCCCCGTATAATTGATACGGCGGTAGCTATGCCCCTGCGTAATGGAGACACTCATGTATAGGAAAGGGATCCTGAGAATACTTATAGTCCAATAATCCAAAAGGCGCTCACCCATGGAGACGGGGCTGGGCCCGGGCATGCCGGGGCTGGGCGCGGAGGGCGAGGGGCTCTGCCGCAGGAACTGTCCGGGCTGCTGCGCGCGCGCGCCGTAGCCCACCATGGCGTCCTTGGGCGCCACGCGGCCCTGCATGTGCAGCATGCTCATGTTCACCATGGGGTTGTTGCCCATGCCGCCCACTGGAATTGATGTAGACAAAATTCCCCAAGTCAGTGGTAGTATATTATGTTGCGAGTGCAAAAAGTGGGCCGTTTCTGATGAGGAGCCCCATGGAGTACGGCTATGAGGAACGGCGAGTAAGGGTGACGTTGAAATCATCAGATAAATAATCTCAGTGTTTTCTAATACCAGAATTAAACATGAGACCGATGCTGAACGTACCGTTCTTCGTAAGCGATAAACTGATACACCTCGATTTGAATACTGTCAAGCAAGAGATTGCCAAATACGGCAAATCATACCGGACATACATATAAACCAATTGGCAATGAAACTGCAAGGCACGGGAAGTGTGAATTTCACCAGGCTCAAAAGACATGGCCTACCTACACTGGCGGGCAGATTCGATAGCAAGACAACCCATGACAAGAAGCTCAGTGGAGCATCTCTCATTAGATGATATTTAAAAAGAAAGTGGCTCAAGAAAGAATCACAGATTGCCATGTTGCAGATGAGACAAAAAAATTCTGATGATTCTCGTCTTAAGAAGCTGAAAGGACAACTTTTCACATGTTTTAAGAACATAAACACTCACCCATCTGCCCTCCCATTTGTCCCTGCATTCCGCCCTGCTGCATCTGCCCCATCCCCCCGACTTGGTTGCACTGCATGTTGTTTCCCCCCATCGGCACCTGCATGTTGGACCCCATGGGCATGTTCGACATCATCTGTCCCTGCATCCCAGGCCCCATTTGCCCTTGCATCTGATTTCCCATGGGATTCATGCCGCTCATCCCCATGCCGCCCATAGGGGGTTGGTTTGGGACCATTCCCATGGCACCACCTGCCAAGAAGATTGTTATTTTTCATTTATTTATCTGAAAGTGTTGGGTGGCCTAGTGGCAAGGGAATAAACTCGTGAGTGCAATGTACTGAATTTAATACCCAACAGTTACCATGTACTGAGTTATTATCTGAGTACTGCTAACTGCAGTCAAATAAAAAAAAAGGTATCAAAAAAATGTTGTCCATTAGTCCTCATTTTATTTTCATGCACTAAAATCAATTCAGCCTGGTAAAAAAGAGAATATCCCTACTGTTACACACAACATTAACCATACAATAATAGTACATTACCTAGTTTCCCTTGCAACTGCATGTTGAGCTGAGGTCTCTGGTTCAGCGTTTGCAGCAGGTTGGTCGCCGTTTGTGCTTGGGGCCCTTGGGAGTTAATGGGGCCTTGCTGGCCCATCTGGCCTTGCATACCCATGCCCTGGTTTGGGCCCATCACGCCTTGCTGTTGCATTTGACCTGACAGAAATTATTAGATACTTTAAAACACCACTTTAAATTGATTTTAACCCGGGTATTTTGATGTCCAAAATGAAAATGACAAAGTTTTTTTATTTTATTTTTTTTATTTAGAAACAAACAGTCATACATAATATGGTATGTTAGCTAAAGCTAGTGATCAATTATATAAAAATAGAGCTATAGTTTCCTATAACAGTATTTTAAGTGTACAGTTAACATTACACATTCAAGGATTTAAGCTTGGGAACAATTAAAAAAAACAAAAGAAAAAGTGTTTAATATACCTATTTACAACTAAATTTGGGACATTTTTTTTTAATGTTCTGATATCTTTTTTAAATTCTACCAACGAGCTGCCATTTGTTGCCACAGCTGTTATTATATTGTTTGCATACATGCTTGAGGTACGACAATTGTGCATGCCTGGTTCTATAATTGTAAAAGTTGTCTGGATAAAAGATCGCTGCTTAGCGATAAGAACGCCTGTTGAATCCCATGTAAAATTGATCAAAATCTTAGAGGTTTTTAACAACTCTGAGTATTTTTGTATCGTCCGCATAAAGTAAGACGCCAGAGTTACTTAAATTATTGGTAATGTCATTTATACAAAGAATAAACAATATTGTTCCCAAATGGGAACCTTGTGTCACCCCTCAATAACCCTCTATGTAACTTTATTTTGTAAGTAGGCTGCAAAGAGTCTGTTACTGTCTGATTCTAATGTGAAAATGGGAAATCCCTCTGAGGCGTTTGACTCTTGAAATTTGGTGTGGCAAAGGTCTTATCAACTTTTAAGGCCTAAGCAACAAGAGAATCAAGCTGCTTTTTGAGAGGAGGGTTCTTAGCTTCAAATATTTTATATCCATCAACATTTACCGTAGCTTGTAAGAAAGCGGTAAGAAAGGGTATAAAGAGGTAATACGGTATTCCACTCAAAAATCTAATGACATAAAAGTGCAAAATTGTTGTAGACGACCACTAAAAACATATTTAGGTCCAAAGAAGTAGGTAAAAAAACCTGATATTTTAGAAGTTACAGTGATACAAAGTTACAAAGATGACGAAGAGAAAAAGTTCTTTTTTTTTGTTTCAAAATATATCATACGAATCCAAGTAAAAAATGTAGAAAATTTTAGTATGTGAGTAATTAGTTTAAAGCTTACAGTATTAAAATAAAAACGATGCAGTGTTTGCTCCATACAAAATCACTATAGTGACGTCACTGGCCCTGTATGCAGCGCGATAGAGCGTTTTCGCGACGCACGTCCGTTGTCATTTTATTACTCGTGATATTTCGAAAAATAATGATCTTAAAGAAAACTAAAAACACAGTTTTTCTTCTTTTAACCAACTCTATCAATTTTGGAAATAAAAAAGTCATTAGGAACTGTATTATCATGCTCTTGCTTGCATCTAATTAATAGCTTTAAAGCCTTGAGCATCTCTTTTCCCATTAAACTTTTATTACCTTGAGGGCCAATATTCATCATCTGGTTCCTGGTTCCCTGCGAAGCAAGGTTTTGGAGGGCGTTAATAGGGTCAGGGGCCAGGCCAGGCTGGCTGGGACCCTGCTGGTTTTGGCCCTGTTGGTTCTGCACTTGTGGGTTTGGGCCACCCTGATTCTGGTTTGGCCCTTGCATATTCGGTGCTTGATTTTGTTTTGGTTGAGCTGAAACAGGAATAGTGTTGTAAATTGATACTACTAGGTGTTGCAGGGTATAAACAAATCGTAATAAATAAATAAAATAAAATAAATAAATATCTTGGGACAATTTACACCAATTGACCTAGTCCCAAACTAAGCAAAGCTTGTACTTTGAGTACTAAGCAACGGATATACATACTTATATAGATAAATACATACTTAAATACAAATAACATCCATGACTCAGGTACAAACATTTGTATTCATCACACAAATATTTGCCCATACCAGGATTTGAACCCGGGACCTCTTGCATAGTAAGCAGACACATGTGCCACTGTACCATACAGGTTGTCAAAACCGTCGTAATGAAATATCTCAAGAAAACAACAATTGACCATGTCCTAAACTAAGCGAAACTTGTAATATTAGGTGCAAATGCGAGACGACGGATAGACATAGAAATTACATTCATTAATACATGTCACACCCATAACTTAGGTACACAAACATTCATATTCATCATGCAAACAGTTGCGTCCCATGGAAACAAACCCAAAACTCCAGTTTAGTCAAGGTCACTCTACATTGACCTTGACTACAAACTGGAAGTTCCTAGTGAGGCTATCTGGCCGTCACCAAAGTCACTTAAGTCATTTCTATAAGAATTGCATTCTCATAACGCACTCCTGGACCTCAAGATACAGGCTCAGCCTAGTTTGAGGTGCGCCAGATATCCCATTTTGTGTATTATTCTTTTTTTTTTTGTGTTTCTCAAGCAAATAAATAAAAAAGAGTTACAATAATACAGAAACGTTGATAAGCAATGAAGTAGACTTACACATCTCACGAACATGTAGGATCAACTTGGCAACCATGTTCATGTATTCTTCTCGAGTCTTAGCCTTCAAAAAGACATGGTTTTCCATCTCACTGCTATTTCGGGCTACTTGCATACCCGAGCGCTGGATCACCTCTTCACTGAAAGTTATATGCGATTGAAATTACACCAATTGCAAGAACGATGAATTGGACAGTATAATTATGTTGTTTCTTGTTCAGTAATAAACTGGATGGACACAATTCTGTCATATTATTACGATAATTTAATATTAAATCTCAAAGTTGACTTACATTTTCGAAACAACGCTTTGCCTAAAGGTAGGTGTTCTCCAATTTTCGTCCGATCCCATTGAAGGGAAAAGTTTTAAATTGTCCATATTGTTCATCACTGCAGATTTAATGCAGTAAAATTTTAAAACTTCTATTTATTTTGAAAATATTCCACAGCAAAAGCGATGTCCCACTTACTTTTTCTTGTTTTTTTTTTTATTTAATTATCCGCACCCACAGACCATAAATGCTTATGTCCACAGAATGCACAGAATGGACAATGGTGACATTGACATTGACATTGAAGCGAAAATCTTTGTATGGCAACGCAGGGCATCTTTCAAATGCAAGTACAACAAGTTTTGATAATTGACGTCGAGTCCAAGCTTTGACTATTTATTTAGTATTAAAATTGATTGATTAATTGACTATTTAGTACAACTAGACCAAAGAGTATATATTATGCTCGGACGGCTTGACAGATTGATGCGGCTGGCATAGGCGGCGGAGGCGAATAACCCTCGTTTTTAGAGTTCCGTACCTCAAAAGGAAAAACTGAATCTTTATAGGATCACTTTGTTGTCCATCTGTCTGTCTGCCTGTCTGCCTGTCAATACCATTTTTCTCAAGAACGCGTAGAAGTGTTTAGTTGAAATTAATATCAAATACTCAGGTTTGCAGTCGCTTAGAACCGTGAAAAAATCAAAAGTCTAAGTTAACGCAATCAAAAGATACAGCCGTTTATGCCGCATATTTCATACATTCGCAAATCCAATAAAACTGTACTTTCTGTTGACCTAGAACCATGAAATTTGGCAAGAAGCAAGGTCTTACAGCACAAATAAAGGAAAAAAGCCAAAAACCCTAAATTTTATGTTACATTACCAAAAAAAAATGTGTTGCATTATAACGACTCCTAGCGCCATCTAGTTTAGAAGTATTAGAACGTTTGAACGGAATCCTCGGTGTGCAAGTCCGACTCACACTTGGCCGCTTTTTTTTCTTCCTTGCTCATTATTTTATTTTGTTTACTTGTGTGAATCAATAAAGAGTATTTGTTGTTATTGTTGTTGTTGTTATTATTTTCAAATGTAGAGCTACACACAATACTTATCTACTACATCATTTTCTAAAGTTTCGACCACACTTACCACTGACGTAGTACTGCTTAACACCATTTTCCAGCGAGAAGGCAACGACTATCCACTAACACGATTAAAATTCGGATGACTACCAATTTGATTGCCTCATCAGCATCATCATCATATCAGCGGGAAAACGCTTACTCCTGGGCATAGGCCTTCCCCAAGGATCTCCACAACGGTCGATCTTGTGCTGCTCGCATCCACTGGTTTCCAGCGATCCTTACCTCATCGTTGGTCCACGTTGTGGGAGGCCTACCAACTCGTTCCGGTACCTGGTCTCCACTCGAGAACCTTTTCGCCCCAACGGCTATCGGTTCTACGAGCCATGTGCCCCGCCCACTGACACTTAACTATATCGATAACTTTGGTTCTTCTGAGAATCTCCTCATTCCTGATTCGATCTCGCAGAGAAACTACGAGCATAGCTCTTTCCACTGCCCTTTGGTTGACTGAGTCTTCTCATGAGGCCCACTGTGAGAGACCACGTTTCAATGCCGTATGTCGTGCCGTGCCGTGGTAAACACACACACCAGTGTACATCCACCACCACCATAAAGACTTTTGTCGTGAGACACTGCGGTATTTGGGACGACAATATGTTGCGAAGCTTACCGAACCTTTACCGCTTACCTTTGATTGCCTCACGTAGTACTTTTTACGGCACGATTTTTTTTCCTCGTGGTAAAAACAGCAGACGAGTGAAACGAAGTGTATCTCTTTACGCACTGACGTTTATTCTAACTCTGTGCATGTGTGTTCCAGCACACAATTAAATGCTAAAAACTATTTCCTTAATTACTTAATAATGTTTCTTGTAATCACTAATCACTCTCTGAATATTACGAAGAAGCATATTAGTCGACGTTCTTATTTATTTTGTCTCACTCCCCCCCCCCCCGGGCTTATTCAACACGATAGTGGGGTCGATTAAATTATCCAATACCCAAGATAGTTTGATAGTTTTGATAGTTTGGGATAGCACTCATCTTAATTATTAATTGATTTTTGTGTCTTTTGAGTACCACTCCAATATATTTTTTTCTTTTATGAGACAAGCAATTTTCCCTGTTTTAAAACTGTCCCTTTGTGCCACAAAAACTTGTTCTTATTCGTATAATGTTTGTATAGTACGTGGTAATTTAAAAGAAATGACCGTCTGTTGGCTCCAACGTGGTTAGGTACGGCTCTGTAAACACTGTTTGTTGTAAACATCATTAGTTAGGCCGGTGAGCAATAATGTCAATAGTGACAATAAATCTACTCTAGATCTAAGAAGCCTACCGTACAATGAATAAGCTGGAGAGTGACCTGTGTTTGTGTGGATTGAATTGGTATAATGGAACAAGTATTTTAACGAATAGTTATTAACGTCGTCATCATTTTTTCCCTGTAGAAGTAAACATTTAATGCCTTTTTAATTATTTTTATAAATGATTCTGCCTGGCCATTGCTCGTCGGATGATACACTGGTGACGTCATATGAGTTATTACCGAGTGTATTACCGAGACATAAAGTCACCTTAGCGCATTAAGTACGGGAGTACCTAGCCTTTTGTGATTATTTGCTTATACAAAATTCTGCCATTTTTGGCGGGTGAGAGGGGGGGGGGGGGTGACATGTCAAACCTATCACACGAAAGAAATGTCGCTTGCGTCATTATGCACTCACACCTTTATAAAATACAACACATTCTTATTTTCACGCACGCACACTGAATACAAATGCAAACGTTGCGATACAATGTAAGTGAACGAAAATGCAAAAATAATTAATATCGGCTACACTCGATTGGAAACGATTCATTTTGACTCGATTTGTCATGTCATTAAAAACAATTTCACAGTCTTCTACTCTCCATTTCTAAACTTGATGTTACAACGAGATCGTTCTCATTCTAACAGATAGCTGCGTCTCTATTCGCTGTACAGCAACGTGGACCGCAAATAACCGGGTTTGGAAAATGGTTTTAATGTTGTATTCACGACGTAATAAGTATCAGTGTAATAACTTGACATTAAATACGTGAGTGATCCGTTTATTTCAATTATGGCTAAATCTCAACCCAGTTTTTTGTTAATGATCAAGATGGTTTGTTTCTTACTTTATATCGGGATACCAGCCTAAAATTTTTAAAATTTCGCGGCCATTGATGTCAGATTCAAACGTGTTTTTTTTTTATGTACGCTTATGAAAGTTAGACTTTGCGAGTTTGGAAACATCTTTAATGAAGATATTGTTAACGAAAAAAAACTTCGCTGCAGCCCACCTTTAGCTCCAGAAAATAAAAACTTGGATGTACATAAACTTCTTTGTCTTTTCCAAGTTAGAGTGATAAAAAAAATGACACCTGTCACTGTCACTCAGAAAAAAAAACAACTGCTGTATGCGCGCACCACATTGTTTATTTTCGTTTCTGTTTCGGTAGAATTGCGATTAACTTTTCCATTTACATATCACATTACATAGGCTTTTGTAATGGCTGCGTCTACAATATTGCGTGTAAAGCGCCGTCTGGAGGATAACCCTCAGGATGCCCTTGTTCTTATGTGTAAACGAATGAAGACCGATGCCGAAGAGGTCTCGCCGTCGCTGTTCGTATTCCGGGGCACTGTGGAAAATCAGGTAAACTATATGTTTATATTTAAAATAGGCAGAGGCAGATTTACAGTCTTGGCCGTCCTAGGCCGTGTGGTACCAGCCGCGCCTTTACTAACTCTCGCCTACCGCTTCCCCGCGTACGCCCGTTTAGCTAGCGAGCGAGCTAACGATGGTTCTTAGCACTCATTTTATTTGCTTTGGCTCGTTTCCTGGTATCATCGGTGTATTTTTAGCCACGATTGACCGCCCCTAATGTCTGGCCGCCCTAGGTCCGGGCCTACTGGGCCTTAGGGGAAATCCGCCACTGAAAATAGGCATAACAAGTTAACTGTAATGAGGAGAAACGTTTGTTACACGATGAAAAGGACACCAACTGCAACAGAAGAGTAACTGTGTATAAGTTTATAATATGACACTAGTTCTTTGGACGCTAACAGCACTATGAATGACTGTATTGCCTGGTCCTTTGTGGCTCTGCCTATGAACCTAGGGGTACTGTGTTTGATTCCCATGTGGGGAAAATGTGTGTACCCGAGTCATGGATGTTAAATTTATCTCACAAATAACTTTGTATATCGAAGTTTGTGGAATTCCCGAAGATGTTTATCATTTGGTCATGGAGTGTGTCTGGACGAAGCCTATTAGAGACAGGTTGTTTGCGCAATTGGGGTTTGGTTCCTTCAATGTGGGATCATTGCAATCTGTTTTATCGGAACCAACTAGCGATGCAACTAGGAGTTTGTACAAATGTTTGATAAAATAATTTTATTTCTTGATGTGTTGTGGACCTTTGATGTGTTTTTGTATTTATCTGTATTGTTTTCTAATGGGGCTGACATGTTCAATTCTAATCAAAGCCCCTAAATAAATTAAGAATAAAAAAATATAATTTGTATATCTTTTTTTAGTACCCATAGTTAAATAGGTAAATTGGTGTAAATTGTTATGGAACTTTTTTCTATTAATCTGTCCTGTTATCACCTGATGCCAGTTAACACTACTCCTCTTAAAATTACAGGAGCCATCCCAAGTCAAAAGCATAGTACCAAAGACAGACGTAAAATTGAAGTCAACGTCAAATGTCAATGATATTATTGATAAAATACGTAAAGAAAGGAAAGATGCGTCTGCTGAAAGTCGGTACGAGGTGGTGAACTGTCACCGAGGACTCAAGGAGGCTGACACGGACCAGTTTGACCTCGTAGACTTGGCCCAGAAAGACCAGAAGGAGAATGAGCAGTATGCATACGATTTGTACACTGCTGCAAAACAGGATTTTGATATATCAATGTTGGATAACTTAGTTAGGTTTGTAACTTTTCCTGCTATCTATGGTGATGGTGATCCTTCTTCTTTTGATGTTGTAGTGTTAACACTGAAACTTCTCCAATATCAAGTTTGTCTAAAAAACCATATTAAGTCAACATTCAAAGTATATTCGAGTTTTCTTGAGATAAGCAGCACTTTCTATTCATTTCATTTATCATCTGAGCTGTCACAAGTATTGATCTGTAATTAAATCCATTTCCAAAACTGTGGAACTTACAGTTGTACGGGCCCAGAGATATATTTTTTTTAAATTGTCAGAAGACAATAAAACCAGCCATTAAAATATATGCGAAATGTAAATAAAATTTATAATTCGACGCTGACATTATTTTGGAATTTTCTTCTTCAGTATAATTATTACAAACCTCTTTTTATGGTGATAGTACAGGAAAAGGGAAATTTCAAATAAGAATGCCTATAAACACATCACTACATATGCAATTCTACACTCGGTGATTCATCTACACCAGTTATATTTTGTATGTGTTTTTGTATTGTATTTGTAGGACCTCATGGTATGTATTTATTGGTATGTTGCTATTTGCTTGTCAAATTTCTAAATTACTGAACTGTATTTACGTTTCAGTATAGAAAATTATGAAACTGATTTGATATTCGGCTCCTACCGAGACAACGGTCGTCGAACACCATCCAGTGATGAAGCAGATGATGATGACGATTCCAACGATGAGAACAACTGGAGGAACGACTACCCTGACGAGGAGAGCAGCATCAACGAGGACGATATGGTGCGTGCTGTGGAAAGGGTTGGAATAGGTATTGTTATATATTTCATATGTAATGCAAGTTGGTGTTTATTATTTTTGCGTTGTTATCAGATTTAAGTATAGTGACTAGAAACCAGTCAGTCAAGCCGATCATTGCTTTTAATCGAGTTCGGGTGGGATCGGCAATTTTCGTCGCACTTCCTTTGCCGCTGATTCATTCGCACCTGGCATGACGGAACAAGTAGTTTACAGCCCGTTCACACATCTTCGTATTAACAGTAGCCCTTTACTCACTTCCTTTTTTGGTATAGAGAAAACTGTCACAGGGTTGATACTTTAAATCCTGCTGTGCCATGTACATAGAAGTCACTCATACAACTCCATATGTAATCAATGAAAAAAAACGTATCCGATAAAACGGATCAGTAAAACTGGGACCATGTGTGAACTGCCTCTTACTTAGCATTTTATGTTTGTCATGGTTATGGGCTCCTTTTTCCGCACTTAGCCCGTTCAATCAGGCCATTGTGCGTAGCATTGCTGGCTAGTAATCCAGCCAGCCAAGCTTCGTCCAGAAGCGCAGGATTATCCTGGTATCCCTGCAGGCTTCACGGAGCGACCCCGGGGTTCCGAGGATTTCAGCCCGTTGTGCAGCCACACCCTCGCATTCCAGGATGACGTGGGGGGCTGTTTCCACCGTCGTAAGCCACCCTCTACAGAGGGGGCTATCGGTTAGTTATCGGTTAAATAAAATGCAATAAAAACCATTTACTTTTGTAGAAGATGACCTTTCGAGCGATGCGGGGGAAGACCGGATATACGATGAACCGGCGCAGCTGAGCAACGAGGACGTGCTGAGGTACGGAACGGCGTACGCGCAGTACAAAGCCAGGGTTATCGGCACCACGGGGAAGGAGGACTTCGTGCACTGTACCAATATTAAGGTAAAGCCATTACCACACACAAAGACACCATCATACCACCATTTTGCTCGCTAATCCAGCCACTAAGCAGCAGTGCTTGCACTATTGTGTTCCGGCGTGGTGAGCATAACAGCTGGTGAAATTAATGGCATAAGAAGTATTCCATCTTAGCCTTTTGGGTTGGCAATGATCCTGCAAATTCCGTATTGCGGGTGTCTATGTCCAGTGGTGATCACTTACCATCAGGTGACCAAATTGCTCGTTTGTCTTCCTATTTTGTTTAAGAAAAGTCAATCACACGCCAATCATTGCTGGCTAGCAACGCGTATTTGTACCTTACGTCAGCTTATGTAAGTCTCTTTGCAACATTGACGGATGTATCCATCGCAAGAGTTGAACCTATGGTGCGGTTATGGTTATAACTTGGTGTCGAAGAGGTTAAATAGTTGTCAGGCTTTGTTAGATATGAGCGCCGCGCCGGCGCGCCGTCGTCGCCGTGAGTTCGTACGGCGCGACGCCGCTGAGCGGGGCACGCGCTCTTTGTATTTATATGCAGACAGCGATTCATCATTCAAAATTCAAAGAATCTTTGAAATCTGTTAACTATTGGCGGAGATATTGCGTAACATACACGCAAATAGAAATTAAATTTGCATATTCAGTTAAATTGGGAATCTCTACCTTTTAAAGAGTCGATTCAAAAAGTAAATTTTGACTAGGGGTTAAAAGTTACGATCGTTTATATCTTCAATTTCGTTATAAAAGAATATAAAACTTTCTTGGGCAACGACAATATGGTTTTCTTTAAAAAAATACAAGAAATCGACCCCTGATAAGAAATCAAAAGTACAAGGTCACGCCGCCGTGCGCCGCCGCCGCCGAAGAAATTTTGAGACCACGCCGCCGCCGTGGAATTGGCCATCGGCGCTCATATCTAGCTTTGTGGAGAACTTTATATTCCTTTGCCCTGCCGTTTCTTTAGCTGATACGCGGTTGTTTTTTTTTCAGGACTTGGACAACGAGTCTCTTCAAGGGTACAAGGACGACAGCGACGACGGCTTTTATTATGGAGAGGAGCAAGATTCCAAACAGTTCCGGGAGCAGTACGAGTCGAGCGATGAACCGGACTAAACTGGATCGAACCAGTTTCCTGTTAAATATAAGTGCATTTAGAAATGTTGTGTTTTCTTTAAGATTTCCTGATTGAGTTTTTCTTGCACAGAATTCACTCAATTGCCCTTTTTTAGGGAGATTATATAGTTTTTTTTATCGTACATATATGTATAGTTATTTGGAAGTTCAACTTCACTGTCTAAACGATATATTCATTTACAAATTGCAATGTACTTATTAGAAATTTGACTTGCTCTATAATTATTGAACAATTAATAGATGTAGCCGTTATTATGTTTCAGTTTGTTTATACTTATCGGCCAGATTAAGAGCGTACAAACAGGGATTTGGCAACGTCGCCTATAGCTGCCAAATATTTAGCTGTTATCATTGATTTATCAAAATTCATGAGTTAAAATACGGAATATAGCAACGGTATGTACTTGTGTTCTTACATTTGTTGGTAAGTAGTAAACCTTATATACTTATACCGAAATGTACACATTTACAAATGGAAAGTTTCCAAATGCTTTTTTTACACTTAATTATAACTATTTAGTATAACTGTATTAACTATTGCAATGCATTATCAATATTTCAGTACATACCGTTGCTATATTCCGTATTTTAATTCATTAATTTTGATAAATCAATGAAAACATCTGAATATTTGGCAGCTCTATAGCTGCCAAACAGCAAACAGAGATTTGGAAACGTCGCTTATGCGACGTTTCCAAATCTCTGTTTGCACGCTCTTAACGAAACTGCATTTTTTGTAACCTAAAGGGCTAGCCAGCCAACCTGGTCCATACTGGGGGAGGGTGGGGGCAAAATCATTATTTTTGGTAACTGATAAAGTACACACCGAATTGAAGCTCTAGGGAGGGGGGTCTGCTGCCCCCTCCTGCTCCAGTCAAGCAGTAGGTACAATCAGCCTCAGAAGTAACACGATAGAACTGTGTACAACGTAGTGGCAGAGTCACCGACCATAGTCTATTTGGTAGACTATGTTGGATAGCCTGAATAAAACTATGTGCCAATTGTCAAGTAAACAGCTCTGCGTTTTGTACGTTTTAAATTGGCGTCATATTTTTAGTTCTGCTATCCGACGCCTGTGTCGCTGCTAGTTAGAAAACTTAGAAGCACTTTATTCACTTACGATAAGATTCAAAGTTGAACTAATGGCTAAATATTGAAAGCCCCTCTTCACCTGCTTCACCCCGTCGCAAAGTGGTGACGCTAGGCTTGTAACAGTCCGAACAAGTAGGCATATCTATTGTTTTATATCGATGATTAACCCCCTTATTCATAAACGCTTCGTAAACGTTTGTTAGTTAACATGTTTTATGTCTTTATCTGTGATTGTGACGTTTGTCCTCAAATGAAAGGGACAAGACATTTGTTAGCTTAAAAAGATTGTTAATTTTTTATGAATAATGTAATGGTATGGACGGTATGGAATGAGAGTTGCTCGATTTGTCACATTACTGACAGCGGCAAGGTATTAATATGTTTAGAGACTTCTGAGCAGTGGCATAGCTTGCCCTGGACAGGCCCTGTATCAATATTGGTCCGGGGCCCTTTTACCCGACTGCGGCTAAGACCTAATAGCGGTAATGATTTTATGGTTCTGCAAGGCGGGGCCCCTGTAGCTAGGAGGGCCCGTATCATTGACACGGCTGATACGACCCTGCTTCTGAGTTGTAGCCAGGGAGCCCGTATCATTGATACGGCTGATACGGCGGTAGCTACGACCCTGCTTCTGAGTTGTAGCCAGGGAGCCCGTATCATTGATACGGCTGATACGGCGGTAGCTACGACCCTGCTTCTGAGTTGTAGCCAGGGAGCCCGTATCATTGATACGGCTGATACGGCGGTAGCTACGACCCTGCTTCTGAGTTGTAGCCAGGGAGCCCGTATCATTGATACGGTTGATACGGCGGTAGATACGCTTCTGAGTCTGATTGTTAAAAGAAAACAAAGCATTAATATGTGATAAATAATTTATTGTCTGGCGTATTTTTACAATATCATTGTATGCCTACATCATGTTAATGATTTATAATTACACGTATTATCACTTCAGGGTGGTTCTGTAGACTTCTCATCAAATCATGGCCTTCCACAATAGTTTACAAATTTACAATACAGAGGGGGAGGGGCTGCTTCCCGCTGGTATTATGGCAAAGTACTAGCTTGCGGGGGGGAGTCTTGATTCCCATGACTTCCCCCCTATATCGACGCTGTCCATATGTTGTATGCAATTATGCTAAAATGCTCTGAATGATGGATTTTTTTTAGTTCATTACAATACTTTATGAAAGCTCATCTTTTAAATAAACAATGGTTGTATGTAATCCTTACCGTAAAAGAATTAGTAATTATATTTCTATCATACTGAAAATTTTGACTTTATTTTGAAAGCCAAATGGTTTGATTTGCAATGATGCACCAGTGTTAGGCATATCGCCTTAATGCCACTTTTAAAATTTTTACTTTAAAAAAGCAACAATTAAAAAAAAGTTATTCAACTGTCGTGGAAGGTACTTTTGATTCAAAAGTCTATAAAAACACTCTTAACATCCTAGGAATTACATTTATTTTAAAACTTATTTCACAATGACACCCAAAGAACTATCTTATTGCAATGCCTCAGAGTCCGTTATCGTATAACGAGTGGAACTGTGAAATATGTTAATACATATGTATAGGTACATACATGCGATTTGTTGATAGTTTCGAAATACATTTTAAAAAGTACCTTTCTTTCATGAGAAATTTCAAATTTTTATTCATAAAATCTAAGGTAAGGTATATCTCGACCAGAATTTTGGGTGACTATGTATACCAGGCTGCGTTAAGAGGAGTGTGAACCCATCGCTCTCCATACAAACGGCGATAACGTTTTCCACCCTCTAAACCTTAACCTATATAGCCATGATTTTTTATATGTTGTCATTATGCCCTAGAATTTTTAATAGTTTCAAAAACATTGACGCCTTTTTATTTATTTTGTATGAAACTCCTAAAATGCAATTATATTGTCAAATCTATGAAGAATATTTAAAAAATCAACACGTACAAACCTAGTTCTAGTTCATCACCATCATAAACCTAGTTCATCATGATAACATACCAAAAAATCATTACCATAGATTAAGGTTTAGAGGGTGGAAAACGTTATCGCCGTTTGTATGGGGAGCGCTTTTTGGGGCTGGGTATACACTCCTCTTAAAATTGATTTTTATTCATTAATTTCGAATAAAGTAAAGTTCACTAGTCACTAATGTCATCACATTAGTGACTTGTGAACGTTAGCCCAAAACAAGTACAGCGACAGCACAAAATAATACTTGATTGCAGTCAATCCGTGTATAGCGGTCAAATACGTCACCCAAATTCCTGGTCAAGATAATAAAGAAATGCCTTTTATTCGAGATGTCTTCTAAAATTAACAACTATTCCTGAGAACACACAGTATGGCACGTTATCAGATGCAATTCGTAACAATGTCATGATTTTATTAGTCTATTTGACCACCGAAACGCAGAAACATGGAATCCGGTACACGGTTAGGACAACTCAACAGTGCACCTTTTTTTTAAATAAAGGGGGATGAAATAATCGCTTCTAATGACTTAACCCTTTGAACGCTTTCATATTTGAATGAAGTGATCACTCACCCGCCAAGCACTGTTAATTGATGTAAACTTTAAACCAATAAAAACAATTCATAATAGATTTTATTCAAGATCAAAGTACACCTTCACTCCGACCTTTTTAGTGGTTGTTGGCGTGGTGGGCACGACGACACACGACCACTTTATAGATTCTTGGCGTTCAAAGGGTTAAGGATTATTCGGCGTTTTAATTGCCGTCATTGTCGCCAACAATTACCAGAATTTTAAACAAAGGGAAATTAATTAGCATGCACATTTGACACATGCCGAAACTTTGCCGCAAGCACTAGAGCCCTGAGTGTCAGTTTTCTGTCACAAAACAATGTCTCGAACGAGTTAACGTTAACTTCTAAATTGCTATGGAAACATTTTTAAAACGGTGATGACGTTTTCCACCCTCTGAACCCTAACCTATGCCTATGATTTTTTGGTATGTTGTCATTATGTCTTGGAACTAGGTTTGTATTTTTTAATTTTTTAAATATTTTTCATAGATTTGACGATATTTGCATTTTAGCTGTTTCATACAAAAGAAAAAAACGTCAATATTTTTGAAACTATTAAGAATATTTGAAAAATCAAAACATACAAACCTAGTTCTAGGGCAAACTGACAACATACAAAAAAATCATGGCTATAGGTTAAGGTTTAGAGGGTGGAAAACGTTATCGCCGTTTGTATGGAGAGCGGTGGGTTCACACTCCTTAAAATCTGACAACGGCGGTTAAAAGGTTTCAAGGAGAAAGGAGAAGGTTTAAGGTTAAAAGGAGAGTTTAATATGTCGGACATAGACTACATTGGTGGTCAAAGAAGGAATTGAAATAACAAATATAACGTCATTATTTAACAGTAACTAGTTGATGGAAGATTATATTAATTTACTGAAACCATCGATCCATGTTGGTTATGAACTTTCAAAATTGTAAGGACAGCCTCAACGTCAGCTTTAAACGTTTATGTGAAGACGCCTTTACATTATCGTAACTATAGAGTCGGGTTCACATAAATAATTTGTAGTTTTATGAGATTTTGTTATTGTTATATTTTCTTGTCACAGAATAAACTTCGAATGCTAGCAGGTGCTTAATTAAGTAAACCTGGAAGCTTCTGTAAAGGGTTTATCGCGTACATAGAGCATACATCTCTCTCGTACTCGCTAACTAGTTGGTTTGAAAGGAAAATATGCTATGTCAGCGATTAAAGCTAGCTTGCCAGGGCCGCTGTCAGTTCCGAGGACGGTACTACTAGTGTAACACGTCAAAAATGTGACATCATATTTAAATGATTAAAAAAAAACTTAATAGCGTCATTCGAAATTACTTAACTGCCTAATCATGTGTTAAATGATTCCGGGTTTATTTTGTGACACTCATTTTTTTAATGAAATAGGAAGGCAATCAAACAAGTAGGTCACCTGATGGTAAGTGATCACCACCGTCTATAGACACCCGCAACACCAAGGAGATTGCAGATGCGTGCTAACCCATGGAATACTCTTCCTTTGTTTATCTACATGTTGCGGCAAATTAAGTGTCTTTTTGTGTTATAAAATTTAAATTACATTTTGAATTTCATAACCAAAAACGATCAACAGCAAACCCTTATTGCAAAGTTAGTATTGAATACATCGGCTTGTGTTTGCCGCGTGCGCAATTAAGCCTTCGTCCCTTTCATTTCACTCTAATTAAAAAAGAGATAACACTGTCAAATATTGCCAAATGTTTTTTAATTCTCTACAACTCAAGACTCAAGGCTAAAAGTATCAATGAGCGTCAACGCCAGTATGCGCGACATAGGGTTTGACATCGACGATCGACACATTTTGACGTTTGCTTTCGCTACGTCAAGTCCATACACGTCATAGTTTCTACTAGCGTTGACGCTAATAAAATGGCTTGTGTAGTCCAGATAACAACAAAGCTTCGTCACGGAGCAGAAAACCCTAAGCATTATTTCAGGAAATTTCAGATATCTTTTCTTATGTATGTTTCCTTATAAGTTCCAGCATTTCGACTAAAGCTATGCGCTTCGGTTATCTTCGGTTTATGAATTAGTACGAGATTCGAACCAATTATGGCCGTCCTTATGCCCGTCTTCCACTGCGAGTGGTCCGTTGTGCGAGTCCGTTTAACTCGCAATAGCGAACTGCATAGAAGCTCATTCTTATTCAGTGGAAGCGCTTCTATGCAGTTCGCCATTGCGAGTTTAACGGACTCCGTACGGAGCCCGTTCCGCTCGCAGTGGAAGGCGCGCATTACCGTCACTAGTTTCAAGGGTGACAGCTTGATGGATTCACGACCCAAGTTTAGCCGGCCATAGGGTGCATATTCGAAATCGGAGATAGCTGAGACGCATAATTCTAGTCGCAATGCTGTAAGAAGTTCTTTAAAATACCTACGAGAAAAATATATTTCTGAAATGCCCCAAAGAGTTCAGGATTTCCCTTACGGACGTACTAAAAAAAGATTGCAAATCCCTTTAGACCTAGTTAGTACAAAAACTTGTAATATTTTTATCTCATGTTAGTGAAATGTATTTCTTCTTATGAGAATAAATGATCTTAAACCTTAATGAAGCTCCGTCCATAACCGCAAACACCCCAATGTAACCGCATACTAACTTTGCCTATACATATTTCGAGACAGACAAACACAAAATGACAATTTACAAATACGTCTACTGAATAAGTCTTGTGTTTTTAAAACTATAAGTATTAATAGTGAGATAGCTATAAATGCATTACAATTACTCTAGCGATGCTTTGGCATTGACAAAACATGGTATTTTAATCTTAAATCCTTAACTGTATGATTCAAATTTTAAATTCAAATGCAGAACGGATTCTACGTGAAACGGAACGCGTACAACGGCTGATTTACATCGATCCAGTAGCTGGATCAAGCGTCAGAGAATTCCAGCGCTGGATTAACTAATGTTAACCCGTTTTAATCTCTATTACCGCGTCCAGTATCTCATATCTTAATTCTGGCGTTCATCGATATAAATCTCAGATTCCAAATATGTTATAAAAATGACAGATTTTCAAGGAATCTGACAGTTTTTTTGACATGTCTCGAATGTGACTCTATCTCTACTGATGCTACGCAGCGCTGGATCGGAATAGAGCATCCTATTTTTCTATCCATCGACGTTGGAATTAACTACTGGATCTTTATAAATCAGGCTTAACGCCGTCCCTTTTGTATGCGAAGCGTAGGTAGAGACGGGAAGTGTTACGTTCCACGCAGAATTATTAGCGTTTACGGGAAAATATAGTGTAAGCCGTTTAATTAGAAAGTAAATAATTTATCATGAGTTTTAGAGCGTCGTGGAAAAATCGTGAGTTATTAAAAAAAAGTTGGGTTATCAATTGATAGAAGAAAACTATTATCTTCAAATAAAGATAA
The DNA here is from genome assembly GCA_963691745.1 of Ditula angustiorana. Lineage (NCBI taxonomy): Eukaryota > Metazoa > Arthropoda > Insecta > Lepidoptera > Tortricidae > Ditula > Ditula angustiorana. The sequence goes on from OY829473.1 coordinate 2,494,203, forward strand.
TGAAAGAAGTGGAAGTCACTGCATTAACTTAGTGACAGTTTAAAAAAACTGCAATCATTACTTCTTGCACGCGCAAGAGTTTATACTAACAATCCATAGATGGCGTTATGCAAGTTAAATTTTAAAATAAATTCGTTGGAAATTTAAAACTCATGATAAAGCTGGCAAATATGCTGAGAAAGCGTTTATTGAAATAGTCCGTCCGTTAAAAATGACGGATGCTCTTATAACCGCTTTAAATGCTACACTAGGACTTATTTCCTGTAATGTTCACTGCAAATACTCGATTCCCTAATAATAATATTAAACAAAATTAACAACAAACCAAGAACAATTGCTTAGAACAAATGGTAATAAAATTTTGTTACAATGTAATAATATCTTTACACATACTATAATATTTACAATTTGGTAGTTTTTAACGTTAACGCTAATACATACACGATTAACTATTTTAACAGGTTATAACAAAAAAATCTATGCATTGAGAGCTATATACATTAGCCGTAATCATTCATTCACTCATCATCAAAGTTCAAACCGTTAAATTTGGCGTTGATATGCGTATAAGTATATCGGATTAATTCAATTATTGCACATGATTTTAATAATATACATAGATCCAAAACATTTCTAAATTTAAATTTGAGACCAAGCGCATACTAACAAGGCTCAGAGAACGCTGCGACAAGTAAGAGTAGAGTAGAGTACGTTTATCTCTCTCTAAACCATAACGGCGAACTGCGCGTACCTCATCTGAGAAATCAAAGACTTCAAGATATCTTTCGATCAAATATCGATAATCGATAAAGCCCATCCCAAAAGTCAGTACAGTGTACTACACTTTATACCAAACTTATATCAATCAAAACGGGACTTGGGGTCTTTTACAAATTATAGTATGCGCTTAGCAAAGTCCATTCCAAATTCAAACCCAACGCTCATAGCACTTCATTGACCCTTGCAGTTGGCAGCGCCGGCGACACATTATTATTCGCCGCGGCATCTTGGTTATTGGCCGTGCAATAAAACTGCTTATGAGCTTTGTACGTATTGACGTATTTAAAGGAAATATCGCACGATTTACAGTAATTCGGGGTTTCTTCCAGCTCTGCTTCTGGTTCTTTCTTGATGTCAGCAGCGGGTATGGGGGATGTTTCCTCCGGCTCCGGGTCGTCGGTGGCGTGGACTAGGCGCGCGTGGCGGACCACGTTCCCGCGGTAGGTGGATGTGTAGGCGCAGGAACCGCAGCGGTGCACGCGCTCCCCCACCGCCGGGGAGGGGGAGGCAGTCTCGCGGCTGTCGTTCTCGAGCACGCAAGCTATGTAGCTCTCCTCCTGGAAAATACCAAGAGATTTGCGTTTGAGATAGAATTTCTAAGGTAAGATTAATTGTACTTTCTTTTGAAGATGAAGAATAGTAGGTATATATTGTAATGAGCGCGAAATGCGGTTATTGCTATAGAATAATCAATATATTTCTTAAGACTGCTAATACCTACTAGGTGAGGCGATTACGGCCAGTATCATTTACGTCTATAGGTACGGCCTGTCCAAAATGAGCTGAATCAAACGATCACAAAAAGAGGTAACGCAATCAAACGATTGCGTTACCTCTTTTTGTTTTTTGTTGTAATTTTGTTTGTCCTATCGTTATCAATTTAACATACTTTGCAAACGCTTCTTATGTGCTTGCTTTAAAGCTTTAATGATAATCATACATTTCTTTAAATATTTATGTTTTGTAAATCAACAATCAAACACAAAAGATACCTAACTCACCTGCAAATCCGCAGGCTTCTTCGGGAAGTGGATGCGTATGTGCGTACGCATGCCCCGCAGCGTGTTGCCGCGGTACTGGCAGATGGTGCAGCGGAAGGCCTTGACCCCCGCGTGCGCCTCCATGTGGCGCTGCGCCGCCGCCGCCGTCGGGGACACCACCTCGCAACACGGGCACTTCCAACCGCCCTCCGACCCCGACGACGGTCTCGGAGCCTCTGGAACAGTCCGCGGTGAACGCGTCTCTCGTTTCGTACAGTAGTAGGACTGATGCGTCGTCAGATTGTCAAGGGAGCTGAAGTGAATCCCGCAAGCCAAGCAGTAGAGTTGGCGGTATTGCGGAGGCGGACCCGGTTCTGAAGGCGCAGGACTCACCCGCCCGTCAGCGGCTCTCGAAGAACAGTAGTGACGCTTGTGAATATGATAGTTTTCTTGTCTGTAGAAAACGATGTTGCATTCTTTGCATTTGGAGACACCTTGCTTGACTAGGACGTGTGGTGACGCGGCCGCGAGAGGCAGTTCTGAGGCTAAGCGTATGGCTAAAGCGGGCGGTAAGACGGCTGGGGCGACCACTGGTGTGAATTTCCCTTCGGGTGGCGAAGGGACACTCGGAGGTTTTGGCGTTGGGCCTCGCGGCGAGTCTCGCCGCCGGCGTTTGGGCGAGCTCTCTCCGCTGGGGGAGGAGGAGCGACGCGCGGGCGACGGCGTGCCTGGCGACCCTGGCAGCGAGGGAGCGCATACAATTTGCTCTGGTGTCGCGGATCTCAACCGATTCTCTTTCTCATGCTCGTCTGTCCCTACCGATTCAGGAGTACGCCGCACGCTCAAATCCAGGGGCGTACCGCCATCTTTTAAAGTTTCGCGCGGTCGATTGGCCGATTTTAGAACTTCGGCTTCTTTTCCGTCCGAATTCATATTTGGTAAAGCTCTGCTGAGAGGCTGAAATGTACCGTTGGGTAGCAAGAAGCATGGCGTGTCAGGGTCTGGTAAAGTGGCACCTGGGAGAGTGCTCGCGCCTCGCAACAGAGAATACGGTACGATGAGAATGGGATTAGTCGGCAGGGCTAGTGCGTACTGGTTCTGAGCAGGCGGGGTGGCACCGGGCGAAGGAGGGGCGGAACCGGATGTGACAGAGCTTCCTCTTGCCGAAGGCAGGGCTGGCTTCACAACTTGCCTCGTGCTGCAGTAATGCGTTTTATGAGCCCGATAAGTTTGGATCGAGCTAAATCTAATATCGCAGTCTGTGCAATAGCGATCCGGAGACGGCTGGCCTTCCGTCGCTTCTCCATTGGAGGTCGGCGCTGGTGCTGGCGTTCCGCTACTGACCGGTGATGAAGAGTGCATGCGCATATGTCTGTTGAGACTGACTTTCTTGTCTGCGCTATACGAGCAGTAGGTACAAGCATATTGTTTCCCTACTCTGCGCGGTGTCTTCGCGTCGCTGCTAGATTCGTCTGCTGCGGCATCACCGCCCGGTTCGACCGATTCCGATGGCTTCGGTCGTCTGCTAGTGCAATAGTGTTCCTGGTGCGCTTGCAGCGTACTCAGAGAAGAGTAGCGGATCCCGCAAGGCGTGCACATGTAGCCTGTAGGCGTGACGGGGAAGAGCGACGGGAACGCGGCCGCTGTCAGCGCTAGGTAGTCTCTAGCTTGTTGGGCCTGCGTCGTCGGCGGCGGCGGCGGAGGCGACGGCGATGGAGGTTCACGCTTGAGAGCGGTGGCGGAGGGCGCGAGCGCCGGGTCGGTCGCGAGGGTCGTGTTGAGGCGCAGGCGCGGCGGGGAGGTGGCCGGGGAGCCGGCGGACGCCGACGCAGGGGACGCGCCGCCGCTCGACGCGGGCCGCTCGCCCCCCGAGCTCGGCGTGCGAGGTTCTCCTGGCATCGCCTCGCTCTCGTTTCCCCATTCCTCGTCCTCACCTGAAAATAGAAAAAAACTTAAATCAGTATCCTATCGATACGACTATTTCAATGGAAGAGCGTGTTTATCCTAATAAATAGTGCAGGGCCTTTACGCCCCGTTAATTTATTAAGCTCCTAGTAATTTATCACGGAACCAGTGGGTGTATTACTAGACGCTAATGGAGCTATGCAAAGTACAAAAAGTAAAGCCCAATATCGGCTCCTATTAGTGTCGCTGGAACTGGCGATGGTCGTCACTCGTCACGTTTCGCGCTATCGGCCGGCGTCACTCAGATCTGCGCTCGAGTCGAGGCATACATTAGCTCTCCTAATTGAGACGTGGCCGCGCTATGTAAATGTCGCCGCGTGGGTGGGGCCGACACAACTCAACAAATGCGAGAAATGTTCCCAGATAAACATAGTTAAGTAAAGGATAGCTAGTCCATCAATATTGCATGCCAAACAGAACAAAAACTTAACGGGCTCATGTAATTGGATCTGATTTCCAGAAAACGCTCGCTCACCTTCCTTTTTGAGCGACAACGATCTCTCGCGAGCGAGGAATTAACCTATCTTTCGCGCAGCGATCTCGGCTCAAAACGCCAATTAATGAGGGGCTCAACTTCATTCTCCTGGCTGTGAAGATCATTATATGGGCACGACAGCGCGATGAGCGCGACGATTGGGCGCGCGGGCACTGCCATCTCGCGGTAACGAATACCACTCGAATCGGATTGCGTCCGGGTCACGCTATCCTAGTCGCCCGCTCCGATTGGTCCTTCCGATTCGCGGTGACGCGTGATTGGTTGTTAGCTTAGCTATCGCCTTGACGACGTCATAGCGCGAGTTATCGCCGTTCGTTAGCGTTCGCTTCGCTAAATAAGTTATAAAACGATTGTTCGGTGAAAGGTACGTGGAATCAGATAGATGGCGTGACTGGGTGTCGTTTATGCAGCGTTCGCGAAACTGAGCGTCGTTTCGTTAAATGATATTCATCTGTAACCTTTGTCTTTATAAACATGTCAACGAGCAGTGCGGCCTTTAAACGGGAGAAGCATGCGACGCATATGCTTCGCCCGCATAGTTTTGGCGAACAACACAACTCATAGAATTATCAGAGCCTTTGTTGCGCCATTCGGATCTCGCAGGAAGGAAACATGCTTGCAATCGCTATAATTCAGCTTTCATGTGTTAGTTATGTGTGTGTTATGTGAGTTAATTAAACCCCAAAGAGTCGAGGTGCTCTAATAAATATTTTTACTTTAGCTCTAATATGCTTAGCTGTGTTCAGGTTTTATTGAGCAGTTTGTCAGTACGCGCAAATAACAGGAAGGCAACAAGCAAGTGGGTCACCTGATGGAAAGTGACCACCACCGCCTATAGACACCCGAAACACCAAATTGCAAATGCGATGCCAACCCAGAGGGCTAAGATGGAATACCCCTTGTCCCAGTAAGGCACCGGCTGTCTTGCTCTCCACGCCGGAACACAACAGTGCAAGGACTAATTCAGATTCTAACTGTTGTATTTCTAAGTACCTAGTGAAAACTATGAAAATTCATAAAGATGATATCACCGGACTTGCAGCCCAATTGCATTCATCTTCGTGAAAGGGACACGCACGTCGTGACGAAACGCTTTTGTAAAAGAAACGAAACTAACAGACGGATTCGATTATATTTAGCAAAAATTTGGCAGCATGTTTACAACGACATAACCATACCATGTAAACACGTAAAGTAAATTAAAATCTACGCGTAACAACTAACGAACACGTGTTCGGGCGCCATCTTGCTTTTTTATCTGTGGCATCAACTCCCAATTAAAATAGTCGTGCATCGGCCGCGTCACAATCTGCCCGATAGGCATCGGAGCGTGAGCGATCACCTACTACTTGATAACCACTACCATTGGTATGTAATCCATCAATAATATATAAATAAATGACATCAGTCAGCGCGCGGCGGCCCGGGCTGGGATTCTCTGTAACTTGAACCCGTTAACAGATGAACATCATTTTTTCAACGGACTTGAAATAATAAAGGTGGTTACCTACTTGACCCATATTTTATTTTATTTGAATATGTACGAGGGCGGTTTGAGAAGTAACTTGTTTCGCATACAAATAGATGGCGTTAGTGGCATCTCTGTACTTATTCATAAAGTTTAATTACTTAAGATAATTTATTTGTGGCGTCAAGTCATTTTCGGCGGGAATTTTAGATTTGACAATAGTTGAAACAAAAGTGATCGGAGTAAAGCGGCAAAATGGAGAAAATTGGAAATCGAGTTGTAATTCAGTTCTTTTTTTTGGAAGGTAAAACTGAGAAAGAAATCCATGAAAGGATTTTACCTACGTTGGGTAACTCGTGTCCTTCCTACGAAACAGCTCGACTTTGGGTAAATAAGTTTAAGCGAGGTAGGACAAGCATTGAAGGTGCAAACCACCCTCGTATGTAATGTAACCTGAATTAAATGATTTGAATTTTAAATATGTCATACTTACGTGACTTTAAAACGCAGTGCAAAAGTTTTTAAAAACGCTTGCTGAAGTGGACTCTGGCTTGGTCCACTGCAGTGCAGTGTCATAAAAATACTAAATGATGGGACAGGGCGGTGTTAAGCATCGCTATCTTTTGTACCTTACCTTTTAAAGTTTCATAGTGTTGAAAGAAATTAACTTAGTCAACTGCGGGTGGTAGGACCTTGTGCATGATCCGTCCGGATCGCTACCATCATCTTGCTCGTTAATCCTGCCGCTAAGCAGCATTGCTTGCACTGTTATGTTCCGGCGTGGAGAGCAAAACAGCCGGTGCAATTACTGGCACAAAAGGTATTCCATCTTAGCCCTCTGGGTTGGCAACGCATCTGCAATGTCTTTGGTGTTGCGGATGTCTATAGGCGGTGGTGATTACTTACCATCAGGTGACCGACTTGCTTGTTTGCCTTCCTATTTCATAAAAAAGTTCAAGTGCTAGATGCTCTGATAGTAGCTTGAATATTGAATGGGAGTTAGACCGTAGAAAGACTTCTCTTGACCAAAAGATATGCAAAAGGTTGACTTTGTTTATACTTTTTACCTCCATTTTGACACACCCCGTGCTAATTTTCATCCATGAAACACTCCATTTTAAATTGCCAAATTTTAATGCTATTATTTGTAAGTAATCTTAAAAACCAATGGTAATGTGTTTAAATGTCAAATACGAGTTGCTCAAGCATGAAATTGATTGTATGATAGCTGTAGACCCGATAAAAAGTTCATAAATAAAACATCGACATGCATTATGCATGCCATGTCGTGAAACTATTGTGATTGAGCTTAAACTGTTAGCGCTGCCTAAAATAATTGTAGAAGTTGGCAACTTTTCCAACTAATATCCAGGCCTTAATATTTTGGCTGAATGGCTCTGTACCCTTAGCCACGACAAAAAAAATCTAGCTTCCGCGCGCAATACAATCTTTTTTCGCAGTTCTTTTTAAAATCAAACTTAAACTAGAAAAAAAAACAACCTATGCGGCAGATGTATCTGGCACGCAAGCGTTTTAAAAAGTCTAATGTCGTGTTCCAAGTTCCAATATTCACATAACGGATCGTTTTGCCATAGTACATCCATAGTACATCAAAGTAACTTAAGTGTACTGTGGTTTTGCCTTACTTACGAACAAAGTTAAGTTTTGACACATTTTCCATGACAATTATCGAAATTTTACAGCTTGTAGGTAAAACGATCCGATAGGAACGCGGCATAAATTTACTAGTCTTGCTAACCGAAATTTTTTTCAGTGTAACTTTTCAATTTATTAACATTTTAACATACATAAAGCTTCATAACGACTGTACTCTTACATTTAGCGAAGCATTTCGAAATTGTTGGTAATACTGAAATCTAACTCCAACGCAGTCAATTATAGTATAAATAAGTGAAATCGTTTCGTTCCCATAATTACACGCCATCTTGATTTCGCAGATACACCACGAGTGGCGGGTCAATGCGGATGTTAACTTATGTAGAAGTCATTACTCCATTGCAATACCAAAAAAACCGTAGAAACTGAACTAATAAATCGATTCAGAGGACATTTATTTGCAGGTTCGTGAAATGTGTCCTAATGGTACCAATCGATTGAAGTAGAAATAGTTTAAATGGTTTATTACGGTTTAAAAACGCAAAAATATTTGACATTATGCTCGAAAGGAATATAATCAACTTCTTAGTACATACTATATGCCTCCCGGAAAATGACACTTTCTCGCAGTTCCGTCTTTAATGATGACTCAATTAATGGTAACTCAATTCTGAATATGACATTTCCCAAAATTAAACCCTACGTCTTTTAGTTAAGGTGATATTTTGGGACGTGTATAATTCAGAAATGGGTCGCTTTAATTCTAAACGTGCGTTGTATGTGTCTTCGATTGTACAATTAACTTTACAGGTGCTACGATTTGGCATATCCTCGTAAGGCCCCAAGTCCTAAATATAGTACAAATGTCAAACTGACGTAGAACTCACTGTCTGAAACGATATGGTTCAAAATTCATAGAACGAAATTTGACGTGGGCTTTACGAGGATATATGTAAACTTCATTCTCTAACTTTATTAAAGAGGGATACGTATGCAATTAGAAATATTTTATAGAGGGTAGAGTGTCTAAAGGAGTTTTCTCTTTCAACCTAGAACTGTTTGGTAGCACAAAACAACGCAAATTAAAGTCAAATCAAGCTAACTTGCCAACTTAGAAAGTATTTATCAATGTTACCATCTACAAAGAATCTACGCGCTGTCAACTTAATGTCACTACGATTTGGACGCCATTAGTGCAGTGTTGCCAGTTTAAAATAAAACATGAACAATGAGGTTGAGTGACTGTGTAGATTATCGATGTTGGCATCTTGATTTGTTTGTGTTGTACGTGTTAGTTCATCTGTCATGTGGTAAGGAACGAACACCGTTTAATTTGAATTAGGAATGTTCGAAATTCAATCGCCCCTGCTTATTTATTTTTGTTTAAAAATAAGGTTTATTAAAAATTTACTTTCAAAATAAACTTTCTTCTTCATGTTAATTACCGTCGGAGTTACACACACATTCTAAATGTCATGACAATCAAACCACTGAAAATGCCTATGTAAAATTTTCATGTAAGATTGGATTTACAGCAGTATTACAAATATCAGGCCAGATAAAGCTAAATAAAGGGTAGTAATAACAGATCACCATTTTTTTTATATACTTTAGGTCTATGCTTCTATTTTTAAAAATTCTTTGTCAGTGATTTTATGGATAATGGGAGTAAAAAGTACATAATAAATGATAGAAGCCCAGAAATTTAACTGGCCGTCACCTCTCGTGGAGAGTATGACGATCACCACCCTTCCTGGAAACTAATAATTCACCAGAGGTGGCGATCCATGTCATTTTAAATGAAAGGACCTCATGGTAATAAGTAATAGTGATGGTCAACTCGATGGGTTAGTAACTCGAGTTAAATTCTCCCTAATTCTAGTTATGTTACCTACTAAGTGTGGTAATTAAGCTTCCTAAAACTGATGCCCGGGGCAGATGCCTAGGTTTATAGCAAACCCCGTACCCAACCTTCGGCTGGAAATTAATAACTCATCGTCCAATCTCAACTTACTAAAATAAAACAAACTCTAGTTGCGGAACTGGAGTTCAATTTAAGTTACGTAAATTTTAACTTGAGTTAACTTGAGAAATGTTTTTCCTAGTTAGCACATCTCTAATGAGGAACGTAACGTGGTAGCAACACCAGCATCGGCAGCACACTATCGCTATCGCAAAAACAAAGCATCCTATCCCTTTTCCGCGCGTTAATTAGTTAGAACGGGATAGAGCCATGTCCGCGTGAAAAGCTAGCGCGCAACGGCCACGTGCGCGTTACTAAATACAAACAAAACGGATCGTTTTACCTATTAGCCGTTAAATTCTGACACATCTTATACGTGACATCTGTCAAAAATTAACGGTTTCCAGGGAAAACCATTCGTCATTTGAATATTGGAACTCGGCAAATTTAAACTAAGAACGTAGGTAAATATATCTAGGGGTGCGTGTCGGGTTTCCTCCTCGTGTGCCCAAGTGCCGCGGTTCCCTTATGGACTTCTCCGGGGGAAGAGCAGAGCTTGGGCCGGTGCACCCTGAGCATCGGTCAAGATTTCTTAGCCTATATGGTGCGACATTATTGGCTGATGGCAAATAACCCCCAGGGGCGGGGATCTTACGGCCCACACCGAACAATATCGTTCAACACTGACATTGCCACAAGTCTCGTGGCCGCCATTAAAGAAAAAAGAAAAAAAGAAGAATAAATAAATCTAGAGAAATGTTTTCTAATCTGCAGTTCTTGAATTTAGTAAATATATTTAGTAAGCGCTATCAGATGGCGATGAGGGAACGACGGGCGTGCGTCACGATCGGACGGGCATTAACATATCGCGGGTTCGATTCCGCTATCACCCGGTGTCGCGGACCGCGGCGCGTGTCCATTGGAACACGGCTATTCTTTTTAAGGTTTCTTACCTCAAAAGGAAAAAAGGAAACCGTACTGCATTAGCATCATTTCATTGTCCATCTGTCTGTCTGTCAAGATCCTTTTTCACAAGATGCATAGAGGTGTCAAATTGAAATTAATATGAAGTACTCAGGTCTGCAACTGCAATCACTTTGAGGTGAGACACAATCCAAATACAAGACGAAGGGAAACAAAAAATCAAAGATTGGCAGTCCCAAACTAAGGAACGCTTAAATTGTACTAGACACAGGATATACCTACATCCAAGACTCAGGACAAACGTTCAAATTCCTCATACATACCCCTCATGGGAATCAAACCCGGATCATCTAGCTCTAGTCAAGGTACAAACCACTGGGCTATCTGGTCGTCAAAATAATGATATAATATCATCAACATATGCAGCCACAGCCGTGGTACCGTGGACACACCGAGCAAAAACGTTGGTAAGCGAGGTAGATAAACATTTCCTTGTAGTGGGCATGTCCTGCCTCATGAGGAATAAATCTCGATGTCGCCGAGTGCGATAGCGCACGTAAAGTATGGAATAATGTTGAAAAATCATTTTGTTAAATATCACATTATTATAAAGAGCAACCAGGTTTCTGAAAGTTTTGAAGTGTAGAAATAGTCGGTGGATAACCAAGGGATTAAAGTGATCAATCGCACCTGAGATAAGTAGGCGCACGAGCGGCAGCGAGGGCGCTTTAGCTCCAGGGTACAAGTGATCTCGTTTACCCAAATTAATCGTCTACTTTTTATTTCTACTGTGAGGAAAGTAAAAACAGCACATAACAAACCAATCATGTTCGACAAATAAATACATTAACTTTTGTATTTTCCGAAGCGCTGTTAGAATCAGACCTGTAAAAAGGCCTATACTTATACCTATCGACGTCTCTTTTTAATTGTTCACTTCCGTCACTTGCTTTGGCCCGTTTCACGAAGCTACAAGTTACAATTTTACAAATCTAAACAGGCAACATTGGTCAGTAATCCCAGGCATTATTGACTAATGTTGCCAGGCCGTGAAACGGGCCACTTGCAATCGTGTACCAAACTCTTCTCAACCATAAAAAAGTCCTTAACTGGTTCTAAACTCCTTTCTTTGCTCAGGAAGTTTAACAACACTATCGCACTTAACAACCCCTAACCATCACTATCCGTAACTAATTAACATTCCCTAATCACCATGAAAACGGGGTAAAATTAACAAAAAAATTAACCCACTTTCTTATGGTAACCCTTTCGCTACACGTTACCACCAAGTTAAAGAGGGCATTAAGCCGCTTGACAAGTGGGCGCTTTAGGTCTTTTTGATTTAGTATCGTAATACTGTATGATTGATGTCGAGCATGTTAATATTCATGAAGTCTAACTAAATGTACTTGCTCGCGGGTCCGGAGGAGTGAAAATGTAGACGCGGCATTATTGGGTTGATTGCATTTAGGTTTGACGTATCTGAGGTGCAATTTTTGAATTTCACCAGGTGACTAAAGTTCATCAAAATAGCCGAGTCTCTGGGAAAAGCTGCCATTTTAGTGAACTTTAGTCACCGGGTGAGATCCAAAAATCGCTCTCCTGGGCATTTTTTTAAAATATGTCTTGTTGTAGAAGTGTGTATCTTCTTTCTGGAGTAGACTGTAGTACTATGTCTAGTGAAACTCTTCATTACTGTTGAAGGTAATTTATTTATAAAAAAATTACAAGAGCACGAGCTTAGACTGCAGTTGCGTTCGGCCATGTTGATTCCATGGAAGTTAATCTGAATGTGGTGTTGCCAACAGCTGTTAGTGGTAAATGTTAATGACTTGTGTTTTTCAACAAAATTGACTGTTTACACAATATTTCAAAATAACTAAGAATTTAGCTATATAGAATAAACCTAGATCCATACACGTAATTCTAACTATGAGTTTGAAACAAACCACTAAGAAACAGTGCTTGCACCGTTGTGTTCCGACTTGGAAAGCGCCGAGGGAGAGAAAAAAGAAAAGAGAACTAGTAAAATTATTAGCACAAGACGTATTCCATCTTAGCCCTCTGAGTGGGCAGCGCATCTCCAATCTCCTAAGTCTTGCGGTGATGATCACTTACCACCAGGTGACCCACTTGCTCGTTTGCTTTCCTTTTTTTTAATATGCCACGTCCACTCGCAACCGCTCTCCAACAGCCAGGTCATTCATCAACACTACTAACATACTTGTAATTAAAAAAATAGTAGCTTACACACGTGCGATTGCAAGATAGCGGCGGTAAATTACAAAGGGTTTGATAATGGCTTTTGTACTTAGAAGTAAGGACAAAAACATAAAAAAAAAGTACGAATAAATTTTTGTAAAATAGTACATTTCGTAACGAGTATAAAATTAGGTCATTTCTTACACGAGAGAGCATTCGAACTTCTTCACTTTCAGTCATTTTATGCGAGTTAACCTGATAAATAATTAATAGATTCAGGCGTTACTTTGCGGGGGTCCATTTCAACAAACTGGAAAAAATTGCCTTGCTACTCCGCGAAACCAGTGCCGTGCTCGTGCAAGTTAGCTGCGTCTGTGCGACATATATATAGTGGTAAAGAAGAAACGGGGAAAAGCGCTAGAAAGATGGAGTTTTAGTTAAAATATAACGTACAGTTCCCGGCAAACAACTTGAGCATTGACCTTGACCAGTAGCTGTTTCTAGTACAAATGTGTAAGCGCAAATTTGAGTGGTCCACTCGATTTATGCTCAAGCTGTTTGCCTGCAACTATAATAAGTTAAATTAATGTATTAACTGTTAACAAAAAAAAAGTCCTTTAGTCACAAAGCCAAACTTAATGCCTAACTTAACAACAAAGGTTAATTTTTATGCTTATTAGTCAGGCAAGGTACCAGGATGGCATGAGCAGTGAGAAATAATCGTTCTTTCTTTAATATGACCACGCCCCCTTGCGAGGTTGAGCATAGTGATTATGACTTTAGTAAAATGCAAGGTAGGTACTTAGGAGGCCTGTTGCAATAATTTAGAAACTGGGTTCAAATTATGTCTTAGTAATCTAGACAAACGCTGAAGTGGCAATGGGCCGGCCATATAACCCGAAGAACCGATAACCGTTGGGGTAGACGAGTTCTTGAGTGGAGACCACGGATCGGCAAACGTAGCGTGGGACGTCCTCAAACTCGGTGGAGCGATGATCTTCGCAAGGCGGCTGGCAAGAGCTGGATGAGAGTGGCCGAGGATCGTGCTCAGTGGCGTGCCATGGGAGAGGCCCATGTCCAGCAGTGGACGAACATAGGCTGATGATGATGATGAATCTAGACAAACGCTTACAACTTCTTTTGATTTTTGTTCGTTAACATCGTGACTTTGCCAATTTCGAGTCTGTAGAGAAGACAGAACGCTTTCTAAAATGCAGAATCAATTTGAGTGCTAATATCTGAATAAATTTTAATGGTTAAGACTTCATCAAAATATCGAATGTGACGTTAGACGTTTCAAGTCTCATAAGGTCTTTGTAGCTCTATAGCCGCATTTCCATCTTCTTAAGACTTTGTACCCTCTCCATACAAACGGCGATAACGTTTCCCATCCTCTAAACCTTAACCGTTTGTAAGTATTGTCACTTTTTTGTTTCGTATGAAACTGTTTAATACTACATGTAGGGGATTTACTTAAGTTTTTTACCTATATTCTTAAAAAATCATGCTTGACTATGACATAATTATGGGTTAGAGGCTGGAAAACGTCATCGCCATTTGTATGGGGAGTACTTTTTTATGATTGGTACACAATCTGGCAATTTTAAGATACTAAACCACTAATGACCGCCTTTTGGATACCTATATTAACATTTATCTGTAATTCTTTCAAATTGTAATGTGGTATTCAATACAGCAAATTGTATTGTATTGTAATGACTCTTTAACTAATAACATACTTCTTAAGTAAAAAAACATATAAAAATATGAATGTTCCAAAACATATTTTTATAGTACGGTTCTATATATGTCCACTCCTATAGACGTTCTTCAATATATTATGTTTTATATTCATGAACCGTTGTGTAATTCACATTATTCATAAACATTCATTTTAACGTTAAAAACTTTTGAAAACGCCTATATGTATATTGCAAGTCCACTATGTTTGGATATTGATTTCAGATCATTACGGTTCTATTAATTGTATAAACATGAAATTAGTAAACTGAAACCCTACTTTCACGACGATGTGTATTAGTTGAAATTCATTTTGATTTTTATGTTTGAATTTCACTGCTAAAGTTCAAACGGGCCCTATTATGTTTTGAGTAGTTTACAACAGCGTCCTTTAATTCCTAGCTATTAATCAAACGAATAGTAAGAAAGTACTAAAATCGCATGTGTTTCCCCGAGGGGCCGCGCATATCGTCGCGTTTTGCATAGATTTAAAAACTCGATAGTTATGCAAATGTGTCGAGTGCCGTGTTTACTTGTTCCTGAGTTACTGCGCGCCCCGGTAATAGACCCCCTGGCCTATCAGAATAACACTTTTTAGAGGATTTTTCCTTCTACGATTCAGTTGCGTGCGAACGGGACATATGAATCAAACTTGCAGGAAATTAAAGCACGCGAAAGTACCGGACGAGTTTTATTGTGACGGCTCGGACGCGAGTAATTAGTGATGGTTCTAGAAAAGTATTTCAAATTAGGAACTCGGACGTACTAAACCGTTAGGAATAATCATATAGATTTTCGATTGCAACATTTTGAACTCACGCGCAATCAGGCTATAGGTACGTTACGTGGACGAAATGAATTGATTAGTGGTTCTACATTATAAATATAAGTAAGTTTTTTATTTGTCGTTTAAATAATAAACATAAAAATCTATAAAACTCGAACTTAGGATACGTAGAAGAGTCCAAAAAATATACGTATCTCATTATACAGCGCCCTAGGTACAGGCAATTAAGTTTAGGAAAAATGTACGAAATAAGTTCGCATGAAAAATGTGACGAAACTGTCGGTTTGCACTGAAACTAGGTTAGTAGAGATTGATTTGTTCAACAAAACCTATAAAGGTTTAACTGGTAGCATCACAAATACATACAGGCAGACATACGAACGTTCTATGAGCAGAGTTTATTTGTACGCAATAAATTCCGTTGCTTAATAATAATTATCGTTTCGACAAAATGGCTGCCAATATGGCGCGAAACGATTGATAATCACGCTGATAAATAAACAAGAAAGCTGCGTACGCGCCGGAGGCGTCAAAAGTGGGCGGCGCTTGTGATGTACTACGTGACGGAATCCAAGCCAATCGAAACGATCTCGATTTTAATTATACGAATCGAAAGCTTCAAGATCGAATATTAATACCCTGATTGCGCAGGCGCAGATAACGCGGCCGCTTTGACACAAAAATCGATGGAATTCTTAATTTGATTTGCGGAATTCACAACATTCCACGTACGATCCCCGATAACGTCGATCTCGCGATATCATGCACCGTTTGAATGAAATGCAAATTTTGCATTCAAAGACCTACAAATTAACAATAAAGTTTCGAAATCAGAAATTAAATGCAGAAATCTACAGCTATCTCGGCATCGCGGACTATCGCACTCGGTTTAAACCAACAAGTCATTGTTACAATGGAACAATCGCGTCAAAACGATCCATTTTCTTTTGTAAGATACACGATAAGATCTCCGAACGCCTACGACATGAAAATAATTAACCGTCTCACCGTCAAACATCGTGTTAACACCGGCTACTCTCATACCAATTACTACCGACAATCGATATTCTACGACCACAAAAACGGGCACAGCACTAGCCGGTTTCAAAAAAAGAAAACGGTTGTTAACAAGCCATTGATGGATCGCTCTAACGCGATGCGTTACAAGTTTCATGAAGGTTTTTATTTATTTTATTGCACTCGTCATAAACCACGCAATGGAGCAACAGATCCGTTGATTGCAGCTAAAGAAATCAATTGAATCCATGAATAAATTGAATAAACCTGTGTTATCGACGCGACATGTTTTTTGCAGCCATCATAAGCGCGAGAAAGCTCTAGAGGGCGACACGGGGTATTTATTAATAAATTCGCATTTTAATCGGTGTTCGCAATCTTGAAAAATTGCTAGCGCGCCCGGTAGATGGCGCTGATATGGAGTCTCCGCAATTTAAATTGTATAATTAAAGAAAACTGCAGCGATTGGGATCGAGCTATGCGATGTTAATCGAATAACACGGCCGTTATATCGATAACACACGAATTGAAAATAAACCAAGGTGAAGCGGCGTGGGGCCGCGCACAAGGATAAAGTGGGCAAGTAAGATGCGCTGCTAATAATAAGGTTCCACATCTACCTAGTTTATTCATCTGAGGTACAATTTCCCACGCCTGCAATCATATCCAAGCTAAGTTTTTATCATTTTCATCAAATTCGCCTTCCTCAAATGCTTTGACTACAATAATGATACTTATTTCGTAACATTTTGTCAGTAACAATCTAATAGCCCAATAAAATCAATAATGTAATGACCATAAAGACGAAACACATTGAAAAATTTGCAAGGTATGGAAGCGGTAATGTGGCGAAACTGGCAAACGCAAGGCACGGAATGCTGATGTTGCAGGTTCGAGTCCTGCCATTACCCTAATTTTTCTTTGTGTTGTCATTAAATATATAGCATTTTAAGTTTAATAGCGCAAGAAACAATATCAATTAATTTATAGTTATTTAATTTTGAAAACAAATAAACTGCTGAGGTTTTTGAGGCGATGTTTTATGGTAGATTTAGTCGGAAGTGCTAATAGAATCACAAATATAAAACATAGTGCAGTTAAATTTAACTTTCATTTGTAATTTAAACATTTTCTTAAGACGAAGATTGGATGTCTCCTTTAGGTACGATATATGTATACGGGCGTTCCGATATATTTATCAATATCATTGAAAAGGTACTTCCAGGATCATGCTCTCAGTAAATTGGAACAAATTATTATAAATTACTTTGCTACTCCGCGAAATCAGTGTTATATCTGTCTCGTGCTAAACAACAACCCTCAATTTCCGCTTCCACATCAAAAGACATCTAACAGACAACTATTGTCCTCCACCAACTCCTCTCCTTCAACTCTTTACAAAGCATCATTTCATCAGGATGTTAAACAGTAGGTACGACTGGTTTTAGTTGTCATTCTCCAGTGCTGCGTAACTACAGAACCCTAAAAATCGGTTTGCTCAGTAAAAAGTGGCGTCGTTCTGATTGCGAGCAAGCTAGCGGAGATTTGTGCATTAGCATTTTTGTCCAATAACTCTGCGGTGTCTGCACCGATACCGGCAGATTTTCCTTTTTCAAATCGGACTTTAAAATATTTCTCTATTCGCTGCCATAGAGATTTCAAAGGAGTGAAAGGGTAAAAAGTAATTAATACCACAATTTATGAGTTTCATTGAAGATCACAATTTCAGGAAATCAGTTGGACGTTACTACGAAAGGCACTTGTGAAATCTGACTAGCATTCTTACGAATGGACATCGTCAGTAATACGAACAGGTGACTATTGTAATAAACCCATTGACAGAGGTTTGATAAGGGTTACATTTAATATTGTCACTTCTGATCTGTACAATCACTTCTGATCACAGTTCTATCGATTGATAATACCTAATGATGGCATCATTGGGTATTTTTAAAATAATACTTACAATCATAGTGCCATCAGGCAACAGAAACCATATTGGCACGATAACGTTCGGCAAGTCATTAATATATAGGAAGAACAGTAATGGACCCCAAATAATACCTTGAGGTACTTCATAATTAAAGGAATTAAATCTTCAACCCTAACGTTCATGATCAAATTAGTACCAAGTACCAACCCTACTATCTAGCTCCGAAAACCGTTGACCCTATCGCCTCCGCCATTGGTCCAATCCGAATTTATGTTGTCGCATAATCCCAGCCCATTTGTATAGATAATTTTTATTATTGCCATCTACCCTCAGACGATAAACGAAAGAGTTCGTAATGACAATTTAAATAAGGAAGATGTATTTCCTTTCGGCGGTCGATAAGTTTGAATTTGAATTTGGAATTCGAAGGTATTCCGTTTTTAAGAATGTTGTTTGTTAGGGTTGTGGGACCGTTTTTTTTAACGTTGATAAGAGAGAGTAAAAATATTGAAGTAATTTTAACACCGAAGTGTATACTGAAGTGTTTATTGTAAAATATTTTATTCAAACTCATACCGGTATTGACTCTGATATTATTATGTTATTTGGAGATGGTTTTGTATATGGTTTATCAATTATTAAACACCTTGAAATGTAATATTGTTAAGCACATAAAACAGTCGAGCCTCACAATAGCAAACTGTTGAACAAAATAGTAAATCAGCAAAATAAATATTTTCAAATTAAGTAGTGTTGCCGAAACAGCACCTTTTCAAATACTGGATGTTCCTAGCTCAAATGAGCTACGAGTATACACGTTTTGTATTATAGAATAGTGTTGTAAATGCGCCTGACAAGTCGTGAACTATCAGATCAAACCATACATGTTCGGTGTTGCTATGTGAAGCAAAGCACTCCTTCATTGACAGAGCGACTCAGTTTCTGGTACCTCTTTAGATAGTATTATACGAAACAGGAGGCAACCCTAATCAACCACAGACAAACTATGCGTGTAAACTATTTTTAACATGGCCACACCCGGCTATCTGCACCCGCTCTTATGTCCGTTATCTCGCGCAGTGCATTAGTCTTCGATAATTCAACGATAAACCAGATCGGCCGGCGCCACGCTCGACTCGAATTATCGACGATTCGAAAAAAAAGAATCGATAATCGATAAAGATGTTTTGGTTTGTAGAAGCGACTTAATTGTTGGTTGCTATGTGTAATTGAATTGCTTGGTTTGTTAACTGTTTTGTATTGGTGTAAAATGTGTAACATAATCAAGGTAGCATAGAGGTTCTTATTTAATTAGTACAAACATATATTCCGCTCTACGTATTAGTCGGGAAAATAAGAGAAAGTACAATTTAGTCTTATATTATT
This sequence comes from Ditula angustiorana, assembly GCA_963691745.1. NCBI lineage: Eukaryota > Metazoa > Arthropoda > Insecta > Lepidoptera > Tortricidae > Ditula > Ditula angustiorana. The sequence goes on from OY829473.1 coordinate 2,513,461, forward strand.
TCTACTTAAGAATTACAAATTAAAACCACCACTAGTCGTCGTTCATGGCTTAGTATACAAAATCTACTTAGCACGCGTTAAATTTTTTAACTTTACAACCATAACTTCAGTGTTCAGCCGATGGCAAAGGGCGCGCGCTAATTTCCCGCCTAAACCAGTCCATCAAGTACACGCCAGTATATTATTTATCACGTCTCTGAAACGCCATTTACTTCCCTCATTACGTGGCCGCACGTTGAAAGACTGAAAATTTTGTCTATTCGACAAAATAGTGCGATAACCGAAGCTAATGACGCCATGATGGGCGCCATTTTCGCGGCCATTTTGAATCTGTAGCGTTTTGTTTGTGCTACGATGTACGTGAAGGGTTTTTGCGTTTAGAAAGGAGTTTGTTTAGCAAAAAGGTCCGCCTAAATAGTTCCTAATGAGTTGTAAAGATAATAAATGTCCGTCGTTATGACTTGGCCGAGTTTATAACTTGTTTAATGAAATGGTAATAGTGAATGTCTCGTAAAGGTTCGTCCTTAGCAAACACGAGATTAGCAATGTAAAGGGATTCGCTTACTGAGTGCGCAATTAAATAGATTAGATACCTACGTAGTATCTAAAAAGTCTTACGAAACTTTGAAACTAATTCGAAATCTTGTTGTAATACGACAACCAATGCGATAATCTTACCTTTCATGCCATAATAAATAACAAATCGACAAATCTCCAAACAGGTCTCGACCCGCCAACGAAGAAAAAACCAGCAACCTAAGATTGTATTAAGAATACAAACCCCGCGCCCGCGGCTTTGTTCAAAGCAAACAAGCAAAACGCAACCGTTTCCATTTATGACAGAATATTCCAGAGCAAATGGAATATTAAAAAAACGCGATTCAAAATTGGAACAATCCCGCGATCCCGATCAGGCTATCGGGATCTCAGTTTGTTCTCACATCATTACCCACGCCGACGGGTACAAATTTACATCCAACACAATGGCTATCCGCCATCGAGACATCATTAAGGTGATGCCGATAGCGCCAACCCGACAACAACCCAGAACGCCACTACTCGCACCACAACACAACCCAAACACAACCTTAACTAAACCCCAAACAATCCAATTCAAAACATCCCAGACTCGGTTTATCTGACGAGGATTCCCTTCCAGTTCCGAGACAGAACGTCATATAAGTAACAAAGCGACCGTGGATTGTGAACACAATGCACTGAGATTTAGGGTGTTTTTTTTAACTTTGGTCGTGATTATAGGGACGTGGTCGGTCGGGAAGGATCGGCTGAAACCAGGGATTTCGTGACTACATTCGAACTTATGATCGTTGATCGCGGAAAATTGGTAAAAACGTTGGATCTGATTGGATATGTCCGTTTAATGGGCGATTAAAGCGAAATTTCCTTGAGATAACTGATATATGATGTTCTGATATTGATAGCCTTAATAACGGCTTATTAGAAAATTTTGTAAAATATTTTTTAAAAAAGTCAAATTCCGTACCCGTAATATGCACTTAATGCGTATTCTCTCCGTAAATAAATAAGTCTTAATAAAGTCAAATCGACAAAACAATATAGAAAGTAAAAATATCTATTATCGATAATTTCCTATTTATTCCTTGAACTTTAAAGTCTGACCAGAATATCTTGTTACTCGAGTAAGACATTTCACACCTACATGATGACGATGACTCACTCGGCAATTCGCGCCTCGCAGGCGGAGAGATGAATCACCTTGTATTCAAACACGGTAAAAGAAAAACAAACAAATTTACTAACTGGCTGAATACAATATTTAAAACAATAGCAATTAGATGAATTAGCGAATAAAAAATTTAAAATCATCATTTAAATATGAACTGTGTTGACTTTTTAAAAAGCCAATGCTATGTGGCCAGCAATATAGGGTGCTATTACGAAAAGTGTGAAGTATGAAATTTTTAACTTTAGTTTGATTTTTATTTTTGTGTTATTGATTAGTTAGAGTTGCAATTAAGTTTTGATGATCTCATTGTCATTTTTTATAATCAACTGACACTTCTGTGTAGGTACTGTAAATAGCATTGTAATGTAATCTATATCAAAACAGGGGTGAAATTAGATTACCAATAAGGCCCGCTTGCTTAACAGCAATGATTAGTACTCTTTTTCGAGATTCTCTAAAAAAACAAGATTCTATATCAATTAAAACTTTGGTCACAACTTTTGGTCAAGTTTGGTCATATATTGGCATGCCACATTGGTTTCAATTATTGTAGAAAATATTATTCTTTATTAGCCAACCAAATTTCAAATACATACATATATTGCCAGCCAGTGATACAACAAATTCCCATCGATTGGCAATCGAGCGGTATCGACTATCGATTCGCTCGATTCCCGTGGAATTGCACAATTTCCATCGACAACAGCTAATGAGACCGAGCATTGTTCGATGGGATCGCGGCTATCTCGATTTTTGTTCGGCAGCCATGTTTTACTTATCTGTGGCTTGTCTATGGTGCAGACCGATTGTTTACCGTGCATTTGGTTTTTATAAATATATTTATCTACACACATATCATAATTTCTCAATAACGCGTTCAAAAACCATAGAAAATGACCAGCATTATTAGAACCAATGTTATTATAAGAATTTTCTTGTCTGTGGTAGTAGGTAAATCTGTTCTTTATTGGGTAGTATCTCTTAGTAGTCCGTGTTTATTGGTGATTACATTACCGATATCTCGTGACGTTATGAATTTAAATTTGGAACAGCTGTCAAAATTCAAGTTGGTCTCTATTCTAGTATCCACGGATATTAAAACAGTTATCGATACGAAACGTCAATTCAGTATGATTTTTTAATTTAACCGCACGACATTTGATCTCGAGTGACATGACAATAGGGACTTCATTATTTTGTCTATGATTTAAAAAAAACGTTCGTCTTGACGGATGGATCGAATTGCCGCCATACTTGTTTGTTGGTTTTTTGCTGTTACGGTTTTTTGCTGTTATGATATGTGTGTAGATAAAGTAATGTATGCAACTGTATATAATTAGGCCTTAAAACACTCGTGTGATCCTATTATGAAACTCGCTGACGCTCGCTTCATAAAACCACACTCGTGTTTTAAGGCCTTTCATTATATAGCAGTTGCATAAAATACTATTTTAATACATTTTGAAATGGTGTTATGGAACTTTTACACTCGGTTTTCCAACTTTAGCTATATTTACGCTAAACCCCTTATTCATAAACGCTTCGTAAACGTTTGTTAGTTAACATGTTTTATGTCTTTATCTGTCATTGTGACGTTTGCCCTCAAATGAAAGTGACAAAACATTTGTTAGCTTAAAAATATTGTTATTTTTTTAGGTATAAGGGGATTAGTTTATTTCCGATTTGAATGAGTGTGGGACTCCTAGAAATAAGTTTTCTAACGAAAGTTAAGACCTTCCTACAATAGAAATCTTTAGCTTCTTTTTTTTTTTTTGTTTACATAGTATTTAAATAAAGCCGCTAACCGGCTCTATCTGTCTTCAATGTCTTCGTATCATTATCCGCTTACACCTTCTAAACCACGCAACGGATTTTGCTACGGTCTTAACTGTCATTTAGAATATTTTTAATTGTAGATTTTTTACATACAATATATTTTAAATAAATTGCACCAGAGCTGTGTGTAGTAATAAAAAAACTTTTTTAAATTTTATTTTTAAAATCCTTTGCCTTGCCGCTGGTGAACGCTGGCCTTTAGACAGACCTTCCAACCCTGGTTTCCTTATAAGCCTCTCAGAACAGGTGAGCAAATTATTCGCGTCAAGAAGTCAAGATGGCGCGGATAGGTACGTCGATCGCGCCGCTAACGAAGCGCACGCGCATTGTATTCAGATGCGCACCGCCCCAATAGATCTACGCGTCACTCATCAGAATATAAGATTTTTTAAAGTATCGCCTGAAAGAGGGAAGCAAAAATTAGCTTTCGTAACTGACTTTTTACGGTGACGGGTTGTTGGGAAACCAGCTTGGCTAGCCCAACTCACCGCGAATCACTTTGTCGCTTGGCCCTAACATGCCCCGCCAAGTTTAGTTTATCTCTACGTGCCTCACTTACTTATGACACTTATGTGACAGAGACGCAGCAAGGGTTAAGTTTAACCTGGACTGGTCATGTTAGGGCCATAGTGCGTCTCGTTCTGAGCCCAGATGCCCTAGCACGTCCGCTTTTACCGATGACTTAAAACTTCTAAGTATTTGCACAAAAAACTTACATAACACCTGTGGTAACATTACCTGCTTTTTGAACAAATAAACTTTTGACTTTGACTTTGACATAGTCCTCTACTTATCACAAAGCCAGAGCTTCGCGTGCTTTGGTGTTTAGCTCACAAAACCTGCGCATTTCGGTGGAGTTTCAGGTATCAAGCTACAGAGTGCTGGAATAATATACCACCACCAATTCGAAGGACAAAATCGAAATCGAGCTTTCGCAGTAAATATAAATTACATTTACTAAATCTCCAAATACAAACGTCTTGAATTTAACCCGTCTTCCGTTTCCCTTTCCCTCTAATTTGTCCGTCTGTTTGTCTCTCTTAACATAAACATAGCTTTTGTTCTAAATCTTATCCTCTTGGCCACTTTTCCAGTTGCAAAGAAATGCTAATAAAAATAATTCAACTTAGCTTGATATTTCTTTACTCGTCAATTTTTAAGCTACAAGAAAAGTTAACAGCACTAGCTTTACTCTTTCGGTCTCTGACAGAATACCAGCACAGCAGCTGGCTGCAGTACACGCTGAGTCAGCACCTGTTCTCTGCATCCTTATGATAGTTATGTAAGTCCTTTTTCGCTTGAAACACAGGAACATCCTAGTTCAGGCATAAGTGTTTCTTCCCTTTTTGTATGTTTAGACTATAGATGTTATTTTGTAAAAAAATAATTTTGAATAAAGATTTAATTTTATTTATTTTTATTTTATCCTCACATGGCTCTCAAAGTTTTGTAATTTTAAATATTTGTAAGTTTTTTTTTATGCGCTGCATGTTAATTTTAAGTTGCACTTACTTCATTGTTATTTCAGGGTCATGTATGTTATGTTAAGAATAAAGTTTATATCTATCTATGTAAAGCATATATTCGTCTCTCACCAGTAGGGGAGTGCGAGAGGGTCGAATGCTTTTATGTGAGTGATAACCGCTAGGGCATAGTTGCAGGCAAACAACTTGAGCATAAATCGAGTGCAGGGGGTAAGTTTGCGCATACACATTTGTACTAGAAACGGCTACTGCGCAGTCACGGTCAATGCTCAATTTGTTTGCCGGGTACTGTACTATATCTGGCGGGAGAGATGTACTGAGTGACAAGCGAGGAAAGAGCACGCTTACTAGCGTTCTCTTTCACACTAGTTAGTATTTTTGAATACCACTACGCTACTTGAGTAAAGCCATGCCTACATAGCGCTTCTTTAAAATGATAGAGACACATTTTTGAATAATTCGCGATCCAAAAATACATGTGTCAATAACTTACTCGTCATCTTTGATAAACTTAACCACATTAACAGAAATGTTGTTAAAAGTGCCTATGTCCACTCTGAAAGCCCATTCTAAATATTGATGAATTTTTTTCGAATAAAATATGTAGTTCTGAAGATTACCTCCAACATACCTACTAACTACTACTGACTACTACTACTTTTGCGGGTGGTTAGACCTTGTGCAAAGTCCGTCCGGATCGCTACCACCATCTTGCTCGCTAATCCTGCCGCTAAGCAGCAATGCTTGCACTGTTGTGTTCCAGCGCGGAGAGCAAGACAGCCGGTGTAATTACTGGCACAAGAGGTATTCCATCTTAGCCCTCTAGATTGGCAACGCGTCTGCAATCTGCTTGGTATTGCGGGTGTCTATAGGCGGTTGTGATCACTTACCATCAGGTGACCCACTTGCTCGTTTGTCTTCCTATGTCATAAAAAAAACTTGCAAACTTTACCCCTTTCAGTATTATTTATGTAGAATAGATTACAGATATTTCTCATGTGAAAAGTTCACATAATTTTGTCATAAAGCTAGCCACAAGTTAACAAATAGACTACAAATCCTTTACAAAGGCCACATTCTTTACAGAAACATCTTAGCACGCGTACAGGCGGCTTTATAAATCCGTTCGCCCACCAACTTATAACCTACAAATTCAACCCAGAGCACCCTTAAAACTATTCAAATAAAGTCCAAATACAACGTTTTCGTTCGCACACGGTATAACCAAACGTACAAACTTATAAAATCAATCCTACACTATCTTATACTTGTCAAAATAGAGTCCAAGTTACGTGCATTTGCCGGCAAACGGTTAGTGATGTAGTGTAGAAATGTCAACGATATTTCGCGGGGGCAATTAGGTGCGCGTTCGAAACCGATGTTGAATTAATAGCGAAGCGATATCGAACGCGAATGCATCAAGTTGTCGCGGCTTTGGCGAAAGACTTTATGGTAGGTCCAGACAATCGCAGTGCGCCTAGCAGGAAACTTTGCGTCTCTTTCTGACTTGTATAGTAGTAAGAGACACACTGAGTTACGAAGTTAGTTTCAGTGAAGAAAAGGTTTGTGCTAGGTGCACTGCAGCATCCTACTCAATATTATAAACACCAAAGTTTGTAAGTATGGATGGATGTTTGTTACTCCTTCACGTAAAAACTACTTAATGGATTTGGATGACATTTGGCACACACATAGTTTATAACCTGGATTAACACATAGGATACTTTTTGTCCCGTAAAAATGCATAGTTCCCACGGTATTAATAGCGAGTCCTGAGCAGCAAAGCAAATAAGTCTCATTAATTTGTCCAGGAAATTTTGCAGATACATGTTCAGTGCACGTTTGCTTGATTCTATTAAATAAGTCTACGCGGACGAAGTCGCGAGCAAATGCTAGTAGAATATAATAGTATTTCACGCAGACAGGCCACGCACAGCTCGCATCGAATTCACCCACCGCAGGCTCGATTGACGGAAAACTGACGACTTTTAGTCACCTTGGTCATCTACCGTATAGTAATTCATATTTTGTATGGCGTGACTAATGTGTCTGTAGTGTACCACAGACCGGGAAAATATGATAATCTGCCATTTTACAGAGTTAAATACAATTGAAATAAAACAATTTCATCTGTTATATCGTTTATATTGTTAAGAATTTAAATTTGTGACGTTTCGAGTTTTTTTTAAGGCTCATGTTCACGAGCAGACACCGTTGTTTTATTCCATAGTCTACAGTTGCGAAGACGTCAAATTTATTATTTTAATATCACCCCAAAATTTAATAATTCCTTTGGTTTTGATAAAAAGTTTCATACATACTATATTATGAATTTACAACAAATTCGTTGATTTAAAAGAAAATCATACATTATTTTATTACAATTAGCAAATATAAACTGGGTACTAAGTCAGGTTTATACTGTTCCAAAACGTAAATTTATGTTATGTACCTACTTGTTCTAAAAACATAACCTCAAAATTTCAAATTAAAAATAATCGTTGGACTCTACTCATAACATGTTGGAGCAGTTCTCGTTATAAATACGTGACAATCCATCATTCAATCATTTGATATAACCTCAAAATTCAAATTTGTGTAACCGAAATTTGTTACGATTTTTATTTTTAAATGTTTTAACATTCAAATTATTAAATTAAAATGCTATGAAATGACAATGACAACACAAAGAAAAAAAAAGTGGTAATGTGACGAAATTGGCAAACGCAAGGCACGGCTGATGTTGCAGGTTCAAGTGCTGCCATTACCCTAATTTTTCTTTGTGTTGTCATTACATAGCATTTTAACTCAAAATTCAAAACTCAAATTTGCCTTAAATAGCATACAAATTACACAGATACTATCTCCGGCCTGTACTTTTAGGGCTGTCTCTTTCCCTCGGATCCTGGGCGCGATAACGATGACAATGACCAGCCGATGTGTGGCCCTTTTTATTCGATTACAGATTGTATTGTGTTATGAATCGATGTTTTCGTCCCCGTGAAGTTTTTATGCGCATTTTATTTAGTTTATGGTTGATATTGAAAGGCGGCTTTGTGCTGTTGAATGGGAGTTAAGACGGCGGTTTAAAGGGCCGACACACTCACGCGCTAGTAGCGCAATAAGAGAGCATTTGCGTTATTCTGAGAGAGTTCATCTTCATCGTGGATCCAGCTCTAAAAAAAAGGTGGCAACTCCAAGTCGGGTCAGCCGGTAACGGCCGATATGTTGCACTCAATGATATTATAATACATGTATGTACAGTGTCATACTAAATGACAGCAGAAAAACGACCCGACATAAGAGTACAGGTTGGCGCCAATGTCACAAATGCACATTATAAGTTTACCATTTATAATCATTGGATTTACAACTTTAGGTCTAACGTCTAACTGGATAAAATAATAATTTAGTAAGTTTCGTAGCAAATAGGTTTTGTTTACAAAATAATAGTATTGACAGCAGTGCCGTCGGTCCGACAGACTGACAGCGCGAGCGATGGTCGATTTGTTGTACTTTTCTTCAACGTTTGATGCGGCCATATTTTAAACGCTGACTAGAAGTCCATTACTTATAGGTCTGTGGTTGCACTCTACAAATCTTCTCAATTAGATCGCCAATTTTTCTTCCTACTTTGAAAACTAACAACTGTGGTCCTAGTTACTAGGAAATTGACAATAGAATCGAATGCATTATGTTTTCGTCACTTAGTACTTCTCATCGTAGAGCCTTTAGTGAACTTTGTCACAAGAAACGTTTTAAACGCGCTAGAGTTAACTTCCAAATTACTATACTTGCTCGCTAATCCTGCCGCTAAGCAGCAGTGCTTGCACTGTTGTGTTCTGGCGTGGAGACCAAGACAGCCGGTGCAATTACTGGCGGAAGAGGTATTCCATCTTAGCCCTCTGGGTTGGCAACGCATCTGCAATCGATGTTGCGGGTGTTTATAAGCGGTGGTGATCACTTACCATCAGGTGACACACTTGCTTGTTTGCCTTCCTATTTCATAAAAAAAAACTATAGAAACATTTTGTAGCGGATGGGCGCCGTTAGGGCGTCGTTACTCCCAAAGTATTTCAGAAGTTAACGCTAACGCGTTGAAGGCGTTTATTGACAAAAACTTACACTACATGCTCTGTCGCAATCGTTTGCAGGTCGTTTAGCCTGCCCCGCGGCGTCGCTTGATGCAGTGGTAAATGCATTACAATTACCTCGCTCCGGACATTTGTAGCGCATTATGAGGACTTACCTGCAAGCAAAAATATATACATGAGAAAAGGTAACATGCTTTAAAAGAGAACGTTAAGTGCAAATCGGACTTGCGCACCGATGGTTCAGTATTAGGACATACATTTGTGTTTGTCATGAAATGTACAAAATAATTTATTAAAGTATTTAAATACAAAATGCAAAAAAAGGTAATTTCAGGATGTCATGCAGTAATTATTTTACCTAGTATTATAATAATTAAATAATGATTTATTTATTTAAAGAACATCCCAACAATTGACAATTAACCTAGTCAGTTTTATTTGTATATATTGTATTTATTTTAGTTTAGGACTAGGATAATTGTCAATTGTTGGGATGTTCATTTGTGTTTTTTGTATTGAATAAAATAGTACATTGTATCTAGGAGACAATAATGACACGAAATAGATAATCGCCCGAGCATCATAATGGCTTTTAGTCCCAAGTAAAACACGGTACTTTTCACTTCAATTGCGAGAAAATAAAATACAAAATTAATTTTAAAAATGTAGAGATTTCGCGCCATATACTGACTTTTTTAAATTTCTTTTTGTTGACTAACGCACGAAGCACGCATCCAGCAAACGCCAAAGAGCACTATAAAGTGCTATTCGAAGATTTGAACTGACAAGCTATTTTCTTTTCTTCTAAGAAAAATTAGGTTTTTTATCATGCCACAAATGCCACAATTGGACCTTCACTAATTAACACCTGAATCGATTAATTGAATACGAATAGTTACTCGGAGACTGTTTAACTTTTAGCCGTCTTCTTTGGAATGGTGAATAACGTTTTTAACGAGTTGCACAAAAGTACGACACGACAGATATCTGTTCCCCATACTCTGGTTTCCCTTCAAAACGAATATCTGTTCCCCATACTTCAACGTTTTCGACAACTCTCGTTCACTCTAAGCAAGGAAGTGCATGTGAAAACCGTGATCTCTTTTACGATAAGCGAATATAGTAAACAAAGCGACACGTAACCGCCTCAGTTTCGGCACTGTCATGTGTTGGGAGAGATCGCTATCTGCACGCACGCCGCCCCATAAACTACGCCTTTGACAACCCCTTTCTGTGACCTAGTGGAGGATATTTCGATTTTAATTATCATAAAGCATGTGTTTTTTTTACTTGGATTCATATTTTGATCTAGTGACTGGCCTAGGTTTAATTTATCTCTCCCTGCGTCTCTGTCAAAAAGTTTCATAAGAATGAGACATATAGAGACAAACTCATATAAACAAAACTTGGATGGTCATTTTAGGGCCAAATAATGCGTAGGCAAGGTATCATTCTGTTTAAAAAAGACAACATGTACTTGACGTAAGGGCGCGAAAGTAAACGTCAAATTGTGTCGATGCGCAACGTCAAGCCCATACATTCTGTCCTTTTTTTCTCTTCTTACCTTTTTTCTCATTATTGCGAAAAGGACGGGTGCTTTAGGTTTACGATAAATGCTAGTGGACCAATGCAGGTCTCTAATTATGTAGCGTTCTGATATTCAAACAACGGATCGTTTTACACATCAACCTCAATTTGTTTGTTGAATTATGACACATTTTCTATGGGATATCTGTCAAAGTTTAACGGCGGTTAGGTTAGGTTCTAGATTTCAATTAGTTCCCATTGGAGCAAAAGGCATTGAATACAGCTGCCCAGAAAGCCAAAAGCCCTCAAGGTTGGTAGGAATTGTGGTCAAGGAAAAGGCTTTTGCTTCAAATCAAATCAAATAGCCTTTATTAACAACCTTAAAAATTAATTACAGCTTATTTTTATTTACATAAGTTCAGACATCGGAACACAGATTGTCTTGCTTTATAGCATAGGCCTCCCCCAGTGATTTCCACAGTTCTCGATCGTGAGCTTTCCTCCTCCACATAGCACCCGCTACAACTTTCAGGTCGTCTTCCCATCTACGTGGAGGTCTTCCTCTTTTCATTGTTCCCTCCCTAGGATTGTTGTTGCCTCCTTCGCCCACTTATCTTCCTTGCATCTAAGTATGTATCCTGCCCCTTGGCCTTTGGCCTTTGCCTATTAGTAGAAAATTGCTCCTAATAATGATAGAATTCCCTTTCATCACTACTTAAAGTTATTCCGTCATAACTTAATGCGTTAATACGTAGGAATTTCACAACGTCATAGTTAAAGTTGCCCGCACAACGCAAGTTTGTCTCTCGTCATAAATCGAGATATCGCGTGATTGTCTGAGCTATTTACATTCGTGAGCTTCCTCATCGGCGAAGGCGAATATATGGCCTTACAGGGCATATATAGCCTTATAGCGTAAGCCACAAGCGAAAGGGCCAACTTTTTTATATACAATTTAGGCAAACAAGCAAGTGGGTCACCTGATGGTAAGTGATCACCACCGCCTATAGACATTCGCAACAGCAAAGAATACAACTTGTGTTAGTAATTTCACCGGCTGTCTTGCTACCCACACCGGAACACAACAGTGAAAACACTGCTGCTTAACGGCTAGATTAGTGAGCAAGATGGTGGTAGCAATCCGGGCGGACCCACGTAGTTATAGAAAACATTCGAAAGAACCCTAAACGATCGGAAGGTTATGCAGTTTTCGCATTGAAGTTTCGGACCAGTTCCATTGGAACCTGGGTTTTGCCCACGTCAGCAATACCAACTTTTGTAGTGCAGCGTAGTGTTTCACCTCTATCCGTCATTTTTAACAGATAGAATGCCGCGCTCCATCTCTAGCACTCTTTGAATTTGAACTTCTAAATCTCGGGCAAGGATCATGTTTGGTCACTTCTACCGTATGCACCCAGAGATGGGTATCTATTGCCACTCAGGGTGCCATGAAATGATAGTCGACGGCGCGGTAGACCAAGGCGGTGATGGCGGGATGTTCTAGACGTATTCTCAAATGACTGGCCAGAGATTGCTAAAGATAGAGAGGATTCAAAGTCAGAGAGTGAGGCCTTTGCTCAGCAGTGGAACTCAATGCAGGCTACCAAAAAGAAAAACTATCGCCAGCACGCACATAGGGATAGACGAGAAACAGAAGTTCTCAAGATGGTAGTGGGTAGTCTCGGCAAATTTTCACATTAATTTTTTCCCAATTATGGCAACTTGAGTAAGCCCACAATGATTTTTGCACCGATGCAGCTATAAGCGGTTATTAACGTCTATAGGCATGAAGCCTGCCTTTTCTAGATGTTCATTATCAACGGTGCAATAAAGACTGATTTTTTTTTCCATTTAGAGGGCAGGTGTACCGTGGCAGAGATGGATCGAAACAGTGGTCCAAGTTTGTAATGAATCAAAGGCCAACCTGAAGACTCATTCAAACACATGTGCACCTAAATGAAAGTGGATTTAGATAACTTTATGAATATTTACAAGAAATGAAAGTGCCAACCTAATTAAAATTTCACAGCCAACCTGAAAAGCTGTCAAAATAATACCATCTAATAACCCAGTTCCGCCTCGTAAGTTGGTAGTACAGTTTGACGCAAAGTGCGTCGTACGTCGCGTCGCGTGTCGTGTGATGGCGCGATAAGGTGATAACACGCGATGTGCAGGCGTGTTGTCATTTTTGGGCGGAATTTCGAGTTATCTATGACGAATGGTAATGTTTTAGGAGCCCCGGAGACTTACCGGGCTCAAATTAACTCGGTCAACGTTGTGTACAGTCGGGTATAATAATATTGTGTTGGTGATTCGCGAGGTACCGTTTTGACCGCTTCTAATCGTGTGTCATATGGTACATATACTTAGGGATGTTTGGAAATGATCCCAAATTGCATTGGTTAATTGCTCCGTCATGTGAGTGCATGCTTGTTTCAAATAAATATTCATCTACTTACACATATAGGTATGTTTAATATTTATATATAAAAATACGCTAGTTAACTTAAGCTGCTAGTTAAAAAAAAATCTATTTCTTTACATTTGCCTCTGTTATTGTCACCGACATACAGGACATATTATTATCCCTTTCTGACCATTCAATGTGTGCAAAAAGGATGGATAATTTGTATCCACGATTAACAATAATATACTCCAGGGCTGAAGGTTTAAAGTTCGATTCAAACGAAACCACGGCTCCTCAAACAGGGGCGAAACTCCGTTGCAAAGCGGCATACAAACTAAAAAGTCCAAAAACAATAGCGAATCAATACACCAATTTGGAAAAGCACAGATACCGCAAAAAGGCTACAAACTCGGTACGTAGTAGTAAATTAAGACGGTGTGAGATAGCCGCCGTAAATCAGCGCTATCGCCCAATAGGCGATCAGATCCGGTGCACGGAGCGGGGTTGTTGACCTAATTGCTGCATTTTGGATGCTGGATGCGAGATCGTTTAATCTGCGGGCTTGCAGATTTAGTAATTTTAGACATTTTTGAATGACTAGATACTAACCAAGTAGTTGCTACACTTGATCGTCTTTATACAGGTACTATGCAACTTTATAGCGCTCGTATGCCACTTGGGTTGGGATCATTTCAGGTGGGATCAAATATGAGTAGCTCTTCAGGATACACGATAGACAAAATGATCTGGCGTGTTAATAAGTTCTACTCAAGAATGCATAGGTATAGTCGACCAAGTAATTGCTTGACCAATTTCCAACCTTATCCCTTGGTAATACCGAAAAGTGGTCAAGCAAATTCTTGATCGACTATACTTAGTTAAGTGGAGTCCGGAAGTATTTTGAACTTTATTGCGAGAATCCAGAGAGAAAAAGAATGGATTTGCATCCTACCAGTATCATAAAGGAGAAAGTAATTAATGACAATCATCATCGTGTTCTCTATTTAATTATATTTATGTATATTATAACTAAATGTATATATTAAGTTACTATTGTATAAGTTCTGATTTTTGTTGGATTTTCAACATTTTTTTTTGTTGTTTGTTTTGTTTCTTCTTGTATATGTCCATTTATTAAGCTTATGGATTTTAATAATTTACCTCATTTTGCATACTTGCAGTACGCGGTCGCTATAAACGGTTTACTTAGTAATCGGTGTTTTTTTTTTATTTTTATTTTAAATCTTTAGCTATGCCTATTTTGAATCCACAAGCTTAATATTTATGTACTATTCTCTTTTTATTTGACATGAATATTTTTATTCTTACTTTATTTTGACATGCGGAGACTATACGTCTCCAAAAAATATTGCACAGTTTGACCGTGGAGGCGTTTTACACCTCTGCTAAGCATAGATTAAGTTAATTAATTTGTTTTTTGACCCTTAGAGACTATACATCTCTAAGTTATTTAGACTAAGTATTTGATTGTTATTATTTCAGGGACCATATACATCCCTATCTAATTTCTTTGATCTGGGGACCCTATACATCTCCTGATCATTCTTAACTAGTGCCAGTACGTTCAATATGCTTAAAGCTTGCTGCGTGCTATTTACTGTTTTTTTTTTATTAGTATGTTATGTAACTTGTGTATGCCATGTACTATTGTGATAAATTGCACTGTAATCTGTTTTGAAAAGAGAGGAAAAAAAAAACTGATGAGTTTCTTGCGGCGTTTCTTCTCAGTAGTATCTTCCATTTTCCGAAGCGCTAGTAGATTCAGACATGTAAAAGAGCCTATACGGCCTACTTGCAAAAGAAATTTTTCATTTTCATTTTCATTTTCAAATGATATTTGGATATTTGAATACTAAGTTGGATATTTAGATTTTTGGATGTTTATTCCTAAATCGCATAAACGAGTGTACGGATTTAAATTAAATTTGGCAGACAGATAGACGACACTTGCAGCGATTGCCTTGAACGATTGTTATGAGTAAATTTTTCATTTTCATTTTCATTAGATCATGTCCTAGATTGAAACATAGAATACTTTTATCCCGTTGTCTGTACTTTAATATTGCTTATCTCTTATTTGTGTGAACTTTCAGATACCGTAGACTTCACTCCCGATTTTAGCGGAAGTTAGAAGAGTTTCAGTTGTGCGATTTTTGAATCTTACCGGGTGACTAAAGCTCGCCGAAATGGCCGTGTTTCATAGAAATGCGGCCATTTTGGTGAGCTTTAGTCAACTGGTGAGAATAAAAAATTGCATTTGAATATCACCGGGTAACTAAAGCTCACCAAAATAGCCGTTTTTCATAGAGATTAGGCCAGTTTGGTAAGCTCTAGTCAACTGTACCATTACCATGAGTTTCTATCGAAAATTCGTATTACGTTACTACAGTTGATAGCGGTTAAATACGCTCCCATTTGTCAGTGAAAGAGTTAACCATAGTCGATACGGTATTTTTCGATGACATGTGTCGAATTTGTGACTCATGGTACCAATATTCTACGGCAACAGCTACAAAACGTTAGACGCTGACGTTCAGATTTCGATAGGTAATTTACCGTTGGACTCATACTAGCGATCTTTAGTTATCTAAGTGAGCGCTAGAGGCGCTATGCAATTTCCCATACGAATCGTTTTACGCCGTCGCTAGCGAGTATGGTTACGGCTAGGTGCACTGTACTCATGGTAAGGGTACTGGTGAGATTCAAAAATTGCACCCCTGTATAGCGCTTGCTCGCAGTTGGAGTGACGCACTGAGTAAACGCGTATCGAGAAGATTCTTACTAGGTGCACAGGGTATTCAAATCTATTAAGTGTCGCGCCGACAATGCCTAGATCGCAATCGCGACGCCTTCACTCGTAGGTCTCCGTTTAGGACTCTTGTTGGGTTAGGTTAGAACGTAACCCTAAGGTCGTCCAATGTAACTTAGCCGATACGTTAACTGTCGTGTAGATATTTCCTTTGGTGAATTTATTTCGTTTAATTTAAATACATTGAAAATTAAAAAAAAAGCAGTTAGGTTACACATTTCGAGGACAATGTTCGAGTACCTCTTCTATTTGAAAGATTTGGTGGAATTTAGTTTTTTTCATAACTCTGTTATCTATTTCATGATCTATTTCGAGGCTAAATTACGTTATATACATCTGTAATCGTCATCATTTAAAAACCTATTGCAATCCAATTCATTTCAGTATCTAACTTAATAAAAAAAAGTTTTTGCATCATGTAATATTTGAACTAGGGCCATGGTGAATAGGGTTTAAGACGATGGGGGTCAACGTCAACATACCAAACATGTCGATTACCCCATGTGCCCCAGCCATTGATCATCAATAAAAGCTGCCAACAACACATTATTTTGTAAATAATAGTTTTGACAACAATCTTAAAATATGACGGACACAGCCACAAATTTCCACACTTCAATCTGGATGCGCGTGGGCACAATCGTCGCATCTTCCGAATCCGCCCGAACGCGACCCGAGCGCCGCCGAACGCTGCCTATCTCACATAGGGTTACCACTAAAAGCAGTGCTTAAACGGTTCGTAAAGTTAACTTATTTTACAGTTAATTACATATGATATTATTATATGTTCACGCCTGTTTCCCTTTGTTTGGGGTAGGCAGAGATCACAGAACGCAATTTGCTTCGGTCCTTGCATACTTCATCATATACTTCCCTCGCTTCCTCCACACACACACATTCGACTCTTCGTACATGCTCGGTAGTTGCGGGTATTTCTGATTTGGCCTGTCTTTAGGACGTCGCCGATTTACTCGATGAATGTACGCCAAGGCAACAGGTAGGTGGCGTCTATCTACCATAAAAATAATGGTATCACTTGACTTGGTGACGCGCCGAAAATATATAACCTCAAAATTGTAATGACAACACAAAGAAAAATTAGGGCAATGGCCGGACTTGAACCTGCAACATCAGCATTCCGTGCCTTGCGTTTTTCCAGTTTCGCCACACTGCCGCTGCCCTACCCTGCGAATTTTTCAATGTGCTTTGTCTTACGGTCATTACATTATTGATTTTAAGGGTAGGTACAACTACCCTCGGTGTCATCTATATGAAACTTTTTAACAAGTTATCATATTCAACTGGGTACCTTTACAGCTACCGTCAGCTGACGAGAGATGGCGCCGTTTTGTTATTAAATAATTTAATTCAATTAATTTTCCTAATTTTTCTTTGTGTTGTCATTACAATTTTAATGTAATAATTTGAATGTTGAAAACATTTAAAAATAAAAAATCGAAAGAAATTTCGGTTACAAAATTAATATAACCTCATCTTATTCCCTTACAATATAGGTGGTTCATAAATGTAAAAAACGTCAAAGCCGATCGAGTGCTTGTTCGACTCTCTCGCTTTCATTGTCTACTTATACGTATTTGAAAAGGTGTCTCAAGGCACCACTTACTTTAGATCTATCCTGAATAAAACTTCTCTACATTTATAAAGCGCCATTTATCGAATGAAATCGGTACTCTATTCTCATTAAAAAAATACGATGCAACTTTTGTATTTTTGTAGGTAGAATGTTTAAATTTTAAAGATCACGTCACGTCGGCATAAACAGGGATGAAATTCATCTGACAAATCATGTTGCCTAATCCAAGAACCCAATGCCAACTCACTAATCGATGCTCTTACATACGTTTCCTTAGGTTACCCGTAAAGATTTGGAGTATGTATACTATACGAATAAGCAAAAAATTTGCCTCTAGAGGCAGCCCTATATTCACGTTTTAATATCGAGATGACGTGGGTGGGATCTAAACAATGAGCAGTTAAAGAGAGAGGCATAGAGCCATCGCGGAATCGGGGGTCTCGACTCGCGATGTGTTCGCGATACCGCCGACGTATTGGAATTCCGCGAATACGTATGTACTTACGTATTTAATGCGTAAATTGGCAGAGCGTCTAGTGTAAGTTTTTGTTCCAATAAACGCAACGAACGCGTTAGAGTTAACTTCTCAATTACTAAGGAAGAAAAGACGCCGCCTATTAGCAACAATTTCCTATAGTGGCTAGTTAAATGGACTTGGTACTGCAAGGTACCGAAATATGCCGTCGCTATGCATCAAACTGTTATTTGTAAGTTATATACATTACTTAAGTACTGTAGTAACTAACCTTCTTATGATAAGAGAAAGTATCGTGAGGAATCCTGCATAATCATGTAAATCATTTTTTAAACATACCAATTTTTCTGGATGACAGGAATCATAGTAATTCCAGAAGGAGTTCTTCTACTATAATTTTGTAAAGTTTTTCTTACAAAAATGTGACAAATATGTTAAATTGTAGCACTTGTACGTTTTATGGCAAAGACAGATGAAAGGAAAACATACTAAACAAATAAAAACCCTAACCCTAATAAAACCGCCATAGCTTCCTTCATTACTTTATTTTATTCTTTAAAATGTTTCCATTTCAAATGATATTTCAACTAATACTTGAGCAGCGTGTGGGCTGCGGTGGTGAGATAGGCCGATGTGCCCGGCAGATTGCCGCCCCGATGTGTTTGGCCGATCTCCGCCCTTTGAGCCTGGGCGGGCAGATAGCGACGTGCTCCGATTGATTTTTGTGACTAGCTAATATGGGATGGTAGAACTAATCAAGGATGCCACTGGTTCAAGTTTGTAGCCAGACTTTAGGCAAAACTCCACTGCATGCGCACGCTACGTATGGTGCGTACAAACTGACCCAAGCTAGCTATTTTTGTTTTAAAACCATTTTGCCAGCGCTCTCCATACAAACGGCGATAACTTTTTCCGCCCTCTAAACCTTAACTTACAGCAATGGTTTTTTGGTATGTTGTCATTATGCCTTAGAACTAGGTTTGTAAGTTTAATTTTTATTTTATTTTATGTTTTTTCATTAAATACGGGTTACCAGTGTTTGACACGCATTGGACAATGAAAATGAAAAAAATATTTTGCAAGTAGTGTTACATGTCTGAATCTATAAGCGCTTCGGAAAATGGAACATTCTGCAGAGAAGAAGCGCCGCAAGAATATCAGCAATTTGTCTATTTTTCTTCTCTGTTTTTATCAGTAGTTGACATAATTATCTCTCGTTCTTTTTCGTATGGTTCCGTATCTTCTCGTTGTAATGAGTTACTCACTGTCAAGGACTGGACCTGTTAACTTACATATGAAGCAAATATTTATTCGGTGACTAAATACATCACGAAACTTACGAACGTAATCTTATCAAATCAATACAAAAAAGCTTTTAGATCTCAAAGCAAGTCCATTAACAGGCCATAAGAAACATCTGTTTATCTGGACCGGTTTGTAAATATAAATTATAAGAACAATAACGCTCTGTAGGCAATACTTAAGGTTTTAAAACTGATATGAGATGTTAGAGAAAAAGATACGCGCACACTTGGTACTCGGTTTGCGTGTATCCACAGAATGCCGTCAAATTCCATTCAAATTAAATTTGAGTCTGTTGTGTTCCGGCGTGGAGAGCAAGACAGCCGGTGTAATTACTGGCACAAGAGGTATTCCATCTTAGCCGTCTGGGTTGGCAACACATCTGCAATCTCTTCGATGTTATGGGTGTCTATAGGCGGTGGTGTACACTTGCCATCAGGTGACCCACTTGCTTGTTTGCCTTCCTATTCCATAAAAAAAAAAATTTTCTTTAATTAAATTACTAGCGTCCTGCCCCGTCTTTACCTTTTACTTTACTTTTTTAACGGGTACAATAAGAATGTTTTTTTATATATCACAGTAAAAACCGTGTCACAATCCGTAACGTGGTTTAGAAGGAAGGGTTAAGATGTGAGGACATGCAGGATCGTATAACGGATTTGTTTTATATTATTGTCCTGTAGACCAAGGTTTCCCAACCTGGGTTCCAGAGACTTCCGGGGCCCTGGTCCTAACCCATCCGCTGACTAGATAAAAATTTAAAATAGATAAACATAACGGTATTGGAGTTTTTTGGGTCAGCGAATCAGGCCTCTAGGGGTCCGCAATTGATTAAGGTTGGGAAACCTAGCTATAGGCTTACACAGACGTCAAAAGAAAGTATTTTGTTGTCAATAACGTATTTTCAGATGTAACTGCGGGATTGGAGCATCTTATCGTGTCGTATCCCAACGAAAACCCGGCCGGTCCGACTCAAGATAACGACGCATTTGGTGGCCGATAACAGATCGATTAGCAGACGGCGCGATACACTATCTGCGCAGGAGTGCTGTCTGCGTCTGCTTTGGATCACAGCGAGCTTGAGACTTTAGTTGCTGGCTCAATGTTTTTGGTTTGAACGCAATGTCAAACGGTGTCAAGTATAAGTCGGGTTAGAGAGTAGATGGAAGACTAAATCATGGATGAAGCTTTCATCAAGCATATAC
Source organism: Ditula angustiorana (assembly GCA_963691745.1). Classification (NCBI taxonomy): domain Eukaryota; kingdom Metazoa; phylum Arthropoda; class Insecta; order Lepidoptera; family Tortricidae; genus Ditula; species Ditula angustiorana. The sequence continues at coordinate 2,533,923 of OY829473.1, forward strand.
GTAGATCCTTCAAATTTGATGCTGATATGCAACTGTCGGAATAGTGTTCTCCTGTGTATTGCTATCAAAATGTTTAAATTTTTAAGAAAAAAGTAATTTTAAATACTTCCTTAATATACACCGCAGAATATCATTTGACTCTTAATCTGAGTACGAGATCACCTTAGTCTGAAGGTTTATATTTTAAATTAAGTAATTGTCTCTTCGCTAAAGTTGGTTCCTGAAATGTTGCTTTAAATTTTAGGACTATGCAAGCCCTGCTTCTTAGAGTGAATTGTTGAAATAACAAAAACCTTCCTTTATTTGAGAGGTTCTAGCTTCTCTGTTCTAAACATTTGTGCAGCAGCCACACGTTTTTTCTGTGTGGATTTATTTGATACTTATATTATTAACAATGTGTATGATATCTATTTTTGTAGATCTGTCAACGCAGTGCATAACAATATTCTGCAAAGTTTCTTGCGTCGCTTCTTTTTTTCGAGGCGCTGGTAGAATCAGACTTGTTAATGAGCCTATGGGGCCTACTTGCGAAACATTTTTAATTTTTAATTTCTTTTCAAGTACCAACAGCAACGTTTCTATTAAAATTAAATGTTCAACGAAACTAGTTTTATGCCAAGTTGAAATCACATAGGAAGGAAGGTTAAGGCCTTGTCGGACTAGAAAATAAAGCAGTTGTCGTAGGACAGGAATGGGGTCTACTCCACCGACAGAAGCGTGGCTCTTAAAACCGGGAGAGAGTACGAAGCTTATTAAAACACGAATCTGCTTATCGCGAAAAAAGCTAAAAGTCCGTGTACACATAGTGTGAAATAAACCGCGGGCGGGCGGCGTGCTGCCCGCCGATAAGCCGCCCGCCCTCGTGATGGATGCAGCCGTGAGATAACGACCTTTTGACTTAAACAAGCGGTTAAAAGGTAAACACTATGGCGTAAGTTCGCGGTTAAATTATGACGACGGTCGTGTACGCATGTAGAGTTATGTGGGTTCTTTTAAACGGTGACGGTGACGCAAAACTCCGTTTAACCAAATATGGGTAATGAAAACCACTATCGTAAAACATACAAAAGTGTACTAACTAGTACTTCGATTAGTCATTGTAAGTTTTTTTTAAGAAATAGGAAGACAAACAAGCAAGTTTGTCACCTGATGGTAAGTGATCACAACCGCCTATAGACACCCGCAACACCAAAGAGATTACAGATGCGTTGCCAACCTAGAGGGCTAAGATGGAATACCTCTTGTGCCAGTAATTACACCGGCTCTCTTTTTCGTTTTTTTGTCTTTTTAATTTTAATGATTTAATGTTTTGTTTTATAAATATATGTGTTAATCTTCAAGGTATTTTTTCTATGAGCCTATGCAGCCTGAAATAAATGGTTTTATTTTATTATTAATAATAATGATTTTAGTGAAAAAAAAATTATGTTATAGCGATTTGGCATCTTATTTTAGCTTAGTTTTATTGATTAGGCTGTATATGAATCCTTATAATTTGAATGGATGCTTGCATGTTTAAGTTTCCGTGTTGATCCTTTAATTATTTTAATTACGTTTAACCTACAGTGGAAAGCAATTATTTATAACGTCTCTCGGGACTTTAACGTGCTAATAACACTGCTTATTTACCTCGACGTTTTGAAGTTTAGTTAGACGAATAAAAATTACGGTCGCACGTTACAAACATGTGTGGAAATCGCGAAATTAAAACATGTTAAGTATTAAAATATATCAATTAAATAGCCACTCAAATAGTCATTCATTGCTCTACATTCGCAGTTTCTATAAAAAAATCATAAGTGTTTTCACAGTGAACGTACCACTGTTGTGTTCCGGCGTGGAGAGCAAGACAGCCGGTGCAATTACTGGCACAAGAGGTATTTCATCTTAGCCCTCTGGGTTGGCAACGCATCTGCAATATTCTTGGAGTTGCGGGTGTCTATAGGCGGTGGTGATCACTTACCACCAGGTGACCCACTTGCTTGTTTGCCTTCCAATTTCATTAAAAAAAAAAAATACTGTAAACTTAACGTGTGGGTTATTTTAAATAATAAGTATGTCCTGCCATAAGTGTGGATTATTTGAATGTCAACATACTCATACATTTACGAGATTTTTGTACGTTTTGAAATGTCAGTGCATCATCGGTATAAATCATGCGTCCAACGTTATCTTCAAAAGCACTCTCCGTTATCGAGGGCGACGCAATCTCCTCCAGTCAATCTACAGAGGTATAGAGGAACGTAAACATATTTGTTTAATTAGGTATTCAAGTAGGGTTTGAGGTTTTTTAGGATCGGAGCCTTGGCAACATGGGGGTCGTGGGGGGATGCCCCCTTTAAAAGTAAGTAAGTAAGAATTTTACATCACACAAATCTTTCTTTCTTTTCTTTCCTTTTCTTTTTTTCAAAGTCAAAGTCAAAGTCAAAATATTTTATTCAGATTAGGCTTACAGGTAGCACTTATGAATGTCAAAAAATTTACCACCGGTTCGGAAAAACCTCTGATGAGAAGATACCGGCAAGAAACTCAACGAGGTGTAATTTTTTAAATAAATCAAAATTACAATGTTAAACATCTCTCACAAACAACATCTCAAATATTTAAAAATTTTACAATTTAACAATTTAACACAGCAGGTGTACATTCTTTGGAGCCAGGGATCGCCAATACAGATCGGGATCATTTCCAAACATCCTTGTCCAAGATATAGTCATTGATTTAATAATACGCCCGAGAAATTAATGTCTTCTTGACAATAGATTTAAATTTTGTATCATTTAGTTCAGTTATGTTTTTTGGAATTTTGTTGTAAAATCTTACACAATTTCCCATGAACGACTTAATTGTTTTAGCCAGTCTGTAAGTTGGAACTTTAAGCTTTCCTGTATTTCTAGTAGCCTATGGCTTATCGACGTTAGTAGGGAAATTGCATATATTTTTCCTAACGTACATGATTATTTCAAAAATAAATAGCGACGGTAGGGTTAAGATGTCTATTTGCTTGAAAAATTCCCTTAATGACTCACGAGTATCCATATTATAAATTGCTCTAACTGCCCTTTTGTCGTTGTGTAGTGTAGTATATATTAAATCTGGCGAAATATAGACCAGGGCCCAATGTCATAAACGCGACATGCGACTGGTGCCAGTGACTATTCGTTATACATTGCTCGCTATCATGTCAAGTCTGTAAGTTTGTAGCGTTACTTGTCGATGCAGTGTTGTATAACGAATTGTCTATGTGTTAGCCAACTAAGCGTGCACTGCATGGAGTTTGTATGCTCTTTATCTCTCTTACACTAGTTTTCTAAGCTACAAGCATATCACACATCACCCCTATCGCGGGCGAGCGAAACTTTGCCATCGCGATACCCGCGGATCGCGTCCGGCTAAATTTAAAACTTCGGTGCGCTTTAAGTAAAACTGCGCTCCGACATTTTTCATCCTAACTCTACTTATTTTAGATAGCGGGAAATATATAAATACGTACTTACCTAAGTACCTGCGTCTGTTTTAAGGAATACTTTGATGGAACAACGCTGGTTTAACAAATATCGATTCGTTGGTTACAATATTAGTAAGTCGTATTAGTGCCTGCTTTCCACGTAAGTGTATCATAATAAAACTTTACGCGTTAAGCGCATGCTCTACTTATTTTCCTTTCCATTAAAATATAACCGAAGCAATGAAGTAAGTTATCATCATCACATTACAGCCGAAATGAGTCCACTGCTGCACATAGGATTCTCCAAAGATCGCCACAAGGATCGGTCCGACGCTGCTCGTATCCATCGGGTTCCCGCAACCGTCACCAGGTCGTCGGTCCACCTTGTAACAGGAATGCGTACACTAGACTAAAAGCCCGTGAAGATCGACCCTAACCCATCCAATAATTAGATGAGACATATTTTTTTATCAAAGTTAATTTATTAACAAACATGCCTATGATAACTTGCCTATCGAAAAGTGTTCATAGCTGTTTTTAATCCATTTTCTTTCATCACTTTCACTCTTCATAACCGAATGAATTTCATTTCAACTGATGGTTTTTAACACACAGAATATGCCTAGATAGGCTTGCCTACTTATTTCTGCCAGGTAGCCATGCACAGAAATAAGCAGGCAAGCCTACCTGGGCATATTCTTTGTGTTAAAAACTATCAGTTGAAATGAAATTCATTCGGTTATGACAAGAGTGAAGGTGATGAAAGAAAATGGATTAAAAAGAAATTTAATTAAAAATAGCTATGAAAACTTTTCGATAGGCAAAGTTTATCACAGGCATGTTTGTTACTAAATTATATTTTATAAAAAATATGTCTCATCTAGTTATCTGATGGGTGAAGGTCGATCTTCCATGGTCTCCTCTACTACACCGCGTCTTCAGATACGCGGACACCGCTCAAGGACTCTTTCAAACCATCGGTAATCTATTACGCAAGAAATGTGAGGCTTACTACGAGATAATATTGGTAACCTCTTTTAACTTCTTTTTGTATCCAACAAAGTTTGATAGAACTGATAAGACACATGCATGCCCAATAATGCACATAACCCTGTTTGGCCTCATCATAGGCCTTTCTATCTTTTACAGATGATTAAAACATTGCTATGACGACACCAATTTCGACGTCTGAGCAAGCCAATACGAGAGTGGCATGGCCGACTACATCCCATGAAAAGGCGTTGGAAATTGGCAGATCGACTCTCTCTCGCCTCTTGAGCCTCTATACCTTGAGTGAATTAACTGACCAAGCTCGGTTGTGGTCTTTTTTTATGAAATAGGAAGGCAAACAAGCAAGTGGATCATCTGATGATAAGTGATCACTACCACCTATAAACACCCGCATCATCAAAGAGATTCCAGATGCGTTGCCAACCCATAGGGCTAAGATGGAATACCTCTTGTGCCAGTAATTACACCGGCTGTCTTGCTCTCTACGCCGGAACACAACAGTGCAAGCACTGCTGCTTAGCGGCAGGATTAGTGAGCAAGACGGTGGTAACGATCCGGACGGACCTTGCACAAGGTCCTACCACCCGCTAAACTGGTCTAAACTGTAACCTAATGATACAGCTGATATAAGAACCCAACTCATTCAAGTTCTAATCAATAAGAATCTCTCCAAATAATATTCCCAAAACATTCTCCTGTGCACCTAGCACGAATATTTTCGATACACGTTAACTCGCTACGTAACTCAGTGCGTCTCGCTCTAACTAGCCCAGTGGGAGCAAGACGCACTGGCTTACGTAGCGAGTTAACGTGTATCGAAAATATTCGTGCTAGGTGCACTGAAGACACAAACACAAAGTCTGAACCCGACTATCGGGACTCGCGTGCAATAACGTGTTAGTTGCCGGAACAACGGGCGGTAAAGCAAGACGTCCCGATACGCGATACGGAGAACTTCTGAGATTCAATACGAGACACAAGCAAAGTTTCGAGGCGCGGTGTGGCGCAAGGAGAAAGATCCAAGCGGATCGCTACCACCATCTTGCTCGCTAACCCTACCGCTAAGCAGTACAGTACGCTTGCACTGTTGTGTTCCGGCGTGAAGAGCAAGACAGCCGGTGTAATTACTGGCACAAGAGGTGTTCCATCTTAGCCCTCTGGGTTGGGAATTCATCTGCAATATCTTTAGTGTTGCGGGTGTCTATAGGCGGTGGTGAACACTTATCATCAGGTGACCCACTTGTTTGTTTGCCTTCCTATTTCATAAAAAAAAGCAGAAGGCTATTGCCACTCCAGCTTGTTTTTTCTCTAGCCTAAATGTATTTAGGTTTAAGTTAAGCGTATCCAAATTGTGCCTTTTTCCGGTGGAAATACATGTGTTTTAAATAGCTTTCACCCTCAAATTTGGCCGCGTTAATCTTCTACCTTTTAATGCTTTAAACGGTGGAATTTCTAAAATGCTTTTGCACATCTACGAGTACACCTCCAGAAGAACACTGATCCAATTTAGTGTTTCTATCTTTATATCTACTTCAGACACACGACTCTACACAAATAGGGATGTTATACTCATAAGCTTAAAGTCTTCAGTCTTCAAATCTTCCGTAGCGAAACGTTGATAGAATCAGCCATGTTAAATAACCTGTGCGAATTTATTTTCGTTTTGGTTTTCAAAGATTAATAGCGGTAGAGCCAGTAGTTCTAATTATGTTTCGTATGAGTTGGGACCCCATGACATAATATTCCTAAAAAAAATACGAGTTTGTGTAACCTCGGATTCGCATTCTCGTATTCTTGATTAGCAAGTTCCAAATTCAATTCAACGGTTTCCACCCGCCCTCGCCTGTTGGCTTGCCGCCGCGCATCTAATACGCGTTAGATGCAGTTCTAATTAAACAGTCATGTTAGTTTTCACGTCTAATGTCTTGCAAATGCTCCCGCGCAGTACGTGCGATAAGATTGTTCGCAGACAGTTTCGGTTGTACTACGACTGCTATTCAAATTAACTTGTTTAGTTATTTTTACTCGACTGCCGCCAGAAGAGACAGTTATTTTAGTAAGGGGTTGCTGACTGCCATTCCTATTGCCGTTACGCTAGACTTCAGAATATAAGGGATAAGGTCGCCTTAGTAGGTACTTAGTAGTCGAACATCTTTATTTGTGCATGAGTGATTATGTACAATGAAGAGTTAACATATATTATACATAATACTGCCTTCATATGCAAATTGAGAACTGAAAAAGTAAGTTTTTTTTTAAAGTAAACGTGTATTGTTGAGCAATTGATAATAGTAGTTCTAAGTTCATCCTGTGTAGTACATCTTAGCACCGAATAAACTGTTTTCTTTCTTTCTTTTCTTACTAATAGTCGAATTAGTCTGTGTCCATATAATAGTTCTTATAAAGGATGTTAACGTATGAATGGATAAATTAATGAGTCGTTTAATCGCAACCGCAGTTCATCTTAAGGCCAAGATGACAAACAGTGCTTTCCACAATATAATCAATTAATAGATTCAGGCGTTACTTTGCGGTGGTCCATATCAACAAACTGGAACAAATTACCTTGCTACTCCGCGAAACCAAACTGGGTTTCGCGGAGTAGCAAGGTAATTTGTTCCAGTTTGAAAATATAATCAGCCAAAATTAGCATGTGGAAATTGCGTCTTTCGTATTTGTTATTGTTACCAGCCTCCCTAAGCAAATGTTACTCCACCGAACAACACTGAAAAAACAGACAATCGAACTAGTTTGGTTACTCGGCATTTTGGTTAATGGTAATCAAAGTTCGTTTAAATTAACAAAACTATTTGCTACTGATAAAAAAATGATGATTTATTTACAAATCAAGAGTTAGGTAAGGTGTAACAAATAGTTCGGTAATCACTTTTTTGTGTAACAGGTATACAAAACTTTGGTTACGTGTATCAAAATGTTTTTTCAATGAAGGTACGAATATAGTAGCGCTATCTATGAAGTTATTTGTACTTCATTCAATTCACATCGAGTCTTCTTGGGAATGACCTGCTTTTCAGTTATTTCGGAGGCAGGTGACCTACTGCCCGGGGACGTCACACCTCGGAATTATTCTTTTGCAGCTTTAAAAGCTTTCATACCCAACTTTTGTAGCTTGTATATACTGAAATCTTTTCAAAACGCTTCTGAAAGCGCGTTTCTTGAGTTTTTTTTTATTATTGTGTTAAGTTATCGTGTGATCATTGGCTTGAAATTGAACAATAACTATCTTGTTTATAAACACTGAATAAACGCCATTTTGTTAACACTATTTTCCTCTGTATGTCATTCTGACGTTTGCCTTCGAATAAAAGGAACAAAACATTATTTTAAAGAAAGAAAGCTAGGAAAATATTGATTGAGGTCAAAAGGAAAACATAAATAAATCTTAAAAGTACAATTGCTGATCTTGAAAAAGACCACCTCAAAGAGATTGAGGTAGTTCAAAGAAGTTGGTATACTTTTTTGTTAAAGGGGCAAAACTTTTAATGTTTTTTTATTTTATTTGTGCACACATAAAGAAGTGTTGAAGTAAACAAAACATGTGTTCGAATCCCGTTCTACTATGGAAAATAAAAAAGGAGCAGATACTAAAAAAAATAAAAAATAAAAGACAACCGGAATGCATAAACGTAAAGGCATGACCCACGTGGTTTTAATTCCGATAGCGATCAGGAAACATATCGCGGTTAACACGAGAATAAATAAGTGCGGATGCATTAAGGCGGGCGGCTCCTGGCCCGCCCAGGTGGCCAGGGCGCTCTCCCGCCCGCCCTGTATCGCTGATAACGCGTTAACAGCCGTTAACAGCCGTTAGCGGCCGTAACGACGCCGTTAGAGGCGGCCACTTCCTCCAGCTTTGTGCGGACCCCGTACACCGACTTTCAAAAAAGACTCGATTGTGTTTGGCCCGTAAATCTCGATCGCGATGCTCGGGCCAGAGATAATTTGTTGGTATTATGTTATTATATTTTCGGAATGGCGGCATTATGCTAGCTCACACTAGTCGGCGGGTTTGGAGACTTGGGCCGTTTTTGTGATAGTATAACGTTGTTTAGGCTATCGCGCGGCCATGTTGGTGCTTTTAAGAATAAGTTTTTCGGCCTTGAGGAGCTATTAATAAATAATTATGCGTATTAAAAAGCGATAGTTTGCCTCAATTACCTAAATAGTTAGCCTATTGCTCTTTAATATGCTAATTATTCATGGAAACGGAATAAAATTAAGAAATTTATGTTAAAATCTAAACATTTATTTCAATTTGTATAACTTAATTAGTTGTAGTATCACTTCGAGTTGAAAGATCTATGAGATCAAAAGCAGTTTTTATGCCTTTTTAATTTAAACTATCGTTTGTTGTTTAATACGTACAATTGTCATTTTTTCACGTAAACAATAGACGAAACTTCGTTTACAACAATGAAGCTTACGTTTCTGTTTATATTAAATGAAAGGTAAATTCAAGTGAAACTCTGATGTTTTATAAGAAATTTGACATAGTTTGAATCCGCACACACGCCCTCACATAAAGCAACAAAACATTTAAAAACCTCCATTTTAACTACAAAAGGTTAAAAAATCGTTTAACTAGCAACTCTCGGCGCACTATCTCGCTCCCAGCACGTGCTACCTGCCCCGATATATATTCAATTAGGAGGGCGGGCGGCGATGCTATCGAGGGCGGGCGGCAGATAGTTGTACAGCCTTTAATTCCGTGCTAAATGCACTGGAGGGTGTTTTAGGTTAATGTTGTTTGCGATTTGATAATAGGGTTTCCTTGGGTGTTTCAATTTAGTGCGGATCAGGTAGATTAGCCGGGAAGATGTTTTGCATGTTTAAATAAAAAGAAACAGCCTGTGTTTGCTATTGTCGGTTGACTAAGACCCCGTCCGATTAAGCACACAGGCCACTCGTAAAAGCTGTAAAATATTTAGTCTACTGTGTAGAGTTTGTGGGTTAGTTGGGATAACTCCTAAATTGCAAGTATAGTCAAATCGCTCAAGAAAATTAAAAAATCAAAACATACAAACCTAGTTCTAATGATAACAAAGCGTAGTACTAAAAAAGACTAGGTATAGGTAGGTTATTGCTAAGTCGACCTATTCCTGTCAAGGGGTTATGGGGGCAGCAAAAAAAGTGTAATTTTTTTTCATATTTCATGACTTTCTTTAAAGTAGTTTCAGTGAATTTTCAGATATGACCTTTTTTGCTGTAAATAACCTCCCCCATAACCCTTTGACAGGAAAAGGTCGACTTACCAATAACCCTGTATGTTAAGGTTTTGAGACTGTAAAACATTATCGCCATTTGTATGGCGAGAGCATTTTGAGGATTGATACAAAATTCTCTAAATCCTTGTGTTACAAATATCGCGCGCAGCCGCGCCGAGGAACTAGTATGGCAGTTAATGACTCCCCTTTATCACGGGACCCGAGCTTTTAGAGTACTTATCTCCCGTTTTGCATAAAGTGTTCGAGTGGGGAGATACTGGCCCTTGGTTCCAGGAGTTAGTGTCTTAAGGACTGTTTAATTAAGCACCTATTTGTTTGAGTGCTGAATGTAGTAATTCTTTTTGGTCTAAATGAGTGTCCCACTGCTGGGTAAAGGCTTATTGACTTCCACATCTCTCAGTCCTGGGTGTCTACATAAAGAGACACTTTGTCAGCGTCAACGCTAGTAGAAATGACAGATTGAATGGGTTTGACATCTGCGATTGACACATTTGACGTTTACTTTCGCTTCTTTACGTCAAGTTCATACAATCATATGTTGTCGTTTCTATATGCGTCTACGACACTTCCCCACTCCACACCAGCGCGCCATCTGTAGTGTATTATGCTTTTTTTAATACTAACACAGGAAAGTTAACAAACGAGTGGGTCACCTGACAGTAAGTGATCACCAACGTCCATATACACCCGCAACATCAAAGAGACTGCGGAAGCGTTGCCAACTCAGAAGACTAAGATAGAATAGCTCTTGTGCCAGTTTCATCAGCTGTCTTGCTCGTGCACACAACAGTGCACTGCAAGGTGGTGGTAGCGATCCTGAAGACCTATTAATGATCCCTGAATAAGATGCTGTTTACGCCTTCTTAGTCTCTATACTATCTTTCCATGTGCCAAGTTGAACGGGGATCGGTTAAGGCGATGAGACGCAAAACAAAGTGGCTTTCAGATTACCTATAATTACAAAGGCACCTCCGCCATAATAACACCATAATACCTCTAATGCACGTATAAAGCCATCCAGCTATTAAAGTAGGTAAATTTATTAAAAGTAAACGAGATGCTGGAGTAATCCGCGAGAGGGCGCCGCGGGCACGCAGCTAAGTCTCGGAAGACTGACTTACTTTATATATCTAGTTAGTGACAGACCTTCAAACGGGTTCCTAGTATAGATGTGAAGTCGGTTATTAACGATTTTAACCAAGCGGTTAAAAATGCATTGCCGGTATTGGCGTAACTACTGAGTTGCAGACTCCTTAGCTTTCTAACTTATTTTTAATTACTTCTTTTTTACGCTTTTGGATATGTATTTTATTGTTTTTGTTAGATTGAAATTGTCAACTTGTCACTTGAGCAGATCCTTGGTTTTCTACGTTCAAATCATTAAAAAGTCCTTTAAATTCATCAACAGGTAGTATCATTAGGAATTCAGTTCACACATTTCCCTCACTTTCGTACTGTGTATTTACCAAATACAACCTATCCTTCCTCTTCGCCAGTGTTGCCAATTGAGCGACTTTGTCGCTGGATCCGGCGGGTTATGGGACTATTTTAGCGACTATTTCTGCAAGTGTTTGTTTTATTTTAGCGTATTCTTATGGCCAGTGCTCCATACATCTAGCGACATTTGGACCCAATTTGATATGACTGGAGAATTTTTGCAACATTTGTAGCGACTTCTACAAAACTATGTCGGCAACACTGCTCCTGGCAGAAGTGAGTAATACCGACGGACACTCGTATAGTCGACCAAGAAATTGCTTGACCACTTTTGGACCTTATCCCTTTGTAATACGGTCGAAAAGTGGTCAAGCAATTTCTTGGTCGACTATACATCAAGGTTGTTCCTAAATTCTGTTTATCCTGACTCGTCTTAAGCAGTAAACAAAATTCTAACCTAAAGTTCCGCTTTTTGTCATTTTAGTATCGTTTATCGCCGAAATAAATAAATCGAAGCAGTAAATAGAAGAGATGATTTATAATAATTATAATTGGTTTCATTAGAAAGTTTTATCACTTTCACTACATAGTATAAGATAAAGTTTCTACACGTTCCGGTCTATCCTAAATCCTTATAGCGTATGTTCGACCGCCTTTTCCTTTAAAACCACGCAAGGGATTTTGGGTTTCTATTATCATTTAGAGATTGTTTTACGGTACTTTACATCCTTATTGTAAACGTGCAAAGCCGGGGCGCGTCGCTAATTAAAACAATAAACAGTACTGTTTTGAAGGGAATAATGAAAATTTTAGGTTAGAATGTTGTTTATTATTTTATTTTTTTTAATGACTTTTATTTTTGCTGGTCGTAGTCCTCGCGAAGGGTACGGGCGGCTACGATCGCTTAACAAATGACAATTTACTTCAACACAGATAGGTGATTTAACAATAGTCAAAAGGCTTGTTGTTGTTTATTACTTAAGAAAAGCAAGGCTGAACATGGTTTACAGACAAACAACCGTGTACCGTCGTCGTAACACGCTGACCACACGCGTAACAAAAAGCCGTGTGACGCTGAGCAAACGTCGTAACTGCGCGGGATAAATCGTTAGCGCGTGAGCCACGCGCGCGATACGGCACGTAGCGCAAGGACTTACTGCCATGGAAGTGGCACCAATGGCAGCTACGTTCAGCCCTGTGCCCCCTTTTTTAAATTATAATTGGGATGTTGACTAAAAAATAATAATTAGTCCATCTTTTAGAACGCCAGAAAATAGTAGATACGTATTTTTTCTTTTGCTTCTAAAACTTAAAATAACAAAGTTACAGAGCGGCGAAAGTTCGCGCTACGTCATTATATCGTAAAATTTTTACGAAAGAGTGACGTCACGAGCCCCTACTCCTGAATTTGAATGTGCTGTATCTTTGTCAATATTATTCGTATGGACAAATAAAAAAAGACGTATCGAGTATTTTTCTATAATCTAACTGACGGACTAATTAGAATCTTGTTGTTTTAACCCAGGAGACATCCCTATTCTTCGCGTTCTTTTTGACGCGCGCCGCCTGGCGCATGTGTATGGAGTAATACGGAGTTTTTGTACATGTTAATAAAGTTGGAATCCGTTCAATCGCGGTCGAAAAAGAGAAGATTCTGTATGTTAGTACTATTATTTATTCTGTGGTTCAGCCCTGTACACCTAGCACGAATCTTCTCGTTACGCGTTTACTCGCTACGCAACTCAGCGTGTCTCGTTCTAACCAGCCCAGTAGGAGAGAGACGCACTGCGTTACGTAGCGAGTTGAGAATGTTTGTCCTAAATAAGTGCGCTGTTGTATTTTTTACAAAAGAAAGGAGAATAAAACCATTTAGTAGAGTGCTACCGTTCTGAAACTACCATTTTGTAAAACTCAAAAGAAGGATCAAAATTGTCGGACGGTTGTTATACATTTGTTATGGATATTCTTAAACTTGTTGGAGGTTTATTATCAAAGTATTGTTCATTATAGTAACTTTCCTGCTAGTAACTTTTGTTTAGAAGTTATTTCCGAAACTGTGGTAAACTCATTCATAAGTGCTTTCTGTAAGCCTAATCTGAATGAAGATGTTTTGGTTTTGTTTTAAGTTAAGTTTATTGCATATTTTCGGGTGGTAGGACCTTGTGTAAGATTCGTCCACAGAGCTACCGCCATCTTGCTTGCTATTCGTGCCGCTAAGCAGCAGTGCTTGCACAGTCGTGTTCCGGCGTCGAGAGCAAGACAGCCGATGCAATTACTGGAACAATAAGTAATCTTTCTTAGTCCGCTAGGTTGGCAACGCCTCTGCAATCTACTTGATGTCACGGGTGTCTATAGGCGGTAGTGATCACTCACCATCAGGTGAACCACTTGCTTGTTTGCCTTCCTAATTTATAAAAAAAGCGTCACAAAGGCCACATCCAGTACCTCTATAAGTCCTCGTTACTACAAACGCCGCCCAAACAAACTGAAACACAGAATTATTAGTGTTTTCCGATTGCGCCGCAAGGAACAGCTCTTACACTGCTGTGTCAACATTTGCTTGGCATACCGAGTTACAGCTTCAACGCCGTTTAGATCCGTATCGAAATATACAAAATAAATATGATATTTTGAATTACGTACAAGAAAATAATAATTGCTTGATAACTAACTTCTGATTCGGTTTTGTTCTTTTTTTATCAATAACTAGCGGACGTCCGCGACTTCGTTCGCGTGGAATGAATAGCCTATGTCGTCAGGGATAGTGTAGCTTTCTATCTGTGAAAGATTTTTTGAAATCGGTTCAGTAGTTTCAGAGATTACCCCTACATACAGACAAACAAACAATAAAATTATATTAGTGTAGATAAACGTCCCTTCAATGACAGATAAAGACATTTTTGTAGCTAGAGGCTTATTGGGTGTTGAAAGAATTAGACGTAGCATTCAGTGGAGAATAAAAATACCTCCCGGATCGTTACCACCATCTTGCTGGCAGTTGCCGCTAAGCAGCAGTAAATAAATAAATCAATAAATGAATATGAAAAAAAAATGAAAATTGTTTTTTGAGAACAAAATACGCAAAATACAGTAGGTAATATCCTATGGACCCCAAACTAGGCTGAGCCTGTATCTTGGGACCCAGCGAGTCGGTTGACATTGTGAAACATTTTATTATTCTTGAGTACTTACAATATTACATGAAGCCAAAAAGAAAATAAAAATCCAAAATAAATAAAACAAAATTGTAAAGGAAAGAAAGAAAAGGTATCTTTCACGCAAGGATGTGTGTGTGTGTGTGTGTGTGTGTATGTATGTGTGTGTGCGTAAATAAATAATAAATAAATAGTAAATAAGTCATTTATATCGGACAGAATCAGCAGTGAGATCAGAATCAGAACAAGAGGTCAGCAGTGTTTACTGTTGTGTTTCAGCGTGGAGAGCAAGACAGCCAGTGCAATTACTGGCACAAGAGGTATTCCATCTTACCCCTCTGGGTTTGCAACCCATCTGCAATTCCTTTGGTGTTGCGGTAGTCTATGGGCGGTGATGATCACTTACCATCAGACGACCCACTTGCTCGTTTTCCTTTCTATGTAGAAAAAAAGCAGAAATTATGGATTTTCTTCCCGAGAAAAGAAATAACGGTCCCAAATACTAAAAAGGTACTGGCAATGCAGCGCAACCTCTGACTGTATTTTTTTTACTACTAGGAATATGTTATTTTATTGCTGCGTGTCGTACACTGCTGGTTCGTTATCACAACACATAATTACGTCCATACATTAGCAGCAATGTGCCGCCGGCGACTCGTGATACTGGCACAAAAGAATGTAGATAGCAAAAAAAGATTCCGCGTTCGTTGTCAGTTTCTGGTGTTTGTAATTTTTGAAATAAGAATTCCTTTTTTTTATTATCCGAGGCAAAGGGTTGTGATGATAAGAGTTTAAATAAAATTGTAATAAACTACGTGACTGACAACTTTCTGATTTGCTTATTGTTTACAATTAGTGATGTTCAGTCATGTCTAGAGACTGTTATTTGGAATTATGTTGATTTTTTCTCAACAATTGTTTTTCTTCTGACAGCTGTCATCGCACTTGAATTTATAACCTCTATTTGAATTGAGATTAGACATTGGTAAAGTCACAACGTAAATGCCAAAGATTAAGATAAGAAGTCTTGAGGTTCTAAATTGTATTGTGATGTTAATAATTAAAAAAAATAGTATAATAGTAAGTTCTTCTCTTAAAATGAAGTTGTCTCTACCCTCCTCTGCTTCCACATGAAACAGCATAATCACACATACTCAACTACTAACCATCACCACTAAACACAAACTGGACGATGCGCGCGCGTTTCGCATCTATAGGAGGCATCATCGGGATCTTAAATGGTACGACCGTTTCGAGTTTCGCGGAGTAATAAAGTAATTTGTACTCATTTTTTTTATTGAATTTTTCGACTTTAAAGTTGATAAATAAGAATCGAACTTTAGCAGATATTTGGTTTCCTTTCTCGATGCGATCTCTTGCAATATACCGCTGCATTGTGGGGGCGTCCACCCTTCTCTCTACAAACAACCTTTCCTTCCACACAAAACTAATAACGACATTATCTACAGAACGATATAGTTTATTTTCCATTAACAAAATAAGGCACTTACTATCTTACAAAGTTAAAAGAAAAGTTCTTGAGTGAAGCGTTCGTTTGAAATTGAGCCGTGATTTAAGTTGGTTAGGTTGATTTTTGACGATCGTGAATTAAGTTTCGTTGGATAATAGATAACATTGTTTCACAATTGAGATGTATTACAGATTCCATTGCACTTATAATAAGCATTTCACAAAGTACGGGCGTACAGTTAACTAAGCTATGCTCTGAGTCACTGTAGAACCCTTTCACAATGACTTCTCATAGCAAATGTCATAATAAAAAGGCAATTACTTATCGTGACAAAGATCTAGGGCTCAGAATTATTTTTGCTCACTGCACAGTAAGTAAGGAGATGAAAAATGATTTAAATATGAACTAAAATTGCATATAAGTACAGTCAAAGAATTTAATTCCCTACCCATTTCGTTGAAATGTCGTCTGACATTCGCAATGCATTAAGGTCGATATGTCAAACCAACGCCTTGCTCTAGTTAGCTCTTATGGTGACAGTTTGCGATATGATATTGAACCTAACGGGGGTTGGAAATTAAATTCCTTGACTGTACAGTCAGAATTAAATATATCCAAGCAGGCATGGTGGTCAAAAATACCTGAATTCGTCTCTATCGTGGAACAAGTCCGGGCGTGTTCAGATATTTTTGACCTCTAAAGTCAAAGTCAAAATATTTTTAAAATGCAATGCAACGACAATACAAAGAAAAAAATTTTTTTTTCAGATTACACTTACAGGAAACATGTCATAAAATTTACCACCGGTTTGGAAAACTCAACGAGGAGTAATTTTTGAAATAAATCAAAATTACAATGTTATTTTAACTTCCTTCCGGTGTTCTAGTTCTAAGTTTATCTTGTGTAGTATATCTTAGCACCGAATAAACTGTTTTCTTTCTTTCTTTCTTTCTTTCCCTCTCCGATATATTTGATGCTGCTTGTACAAGAAAGTATCATGGATCTATCCGACTGGTGTCCCTGTAACAGGGGTTCCGGGGACCAGATGACAGTCCTGCCAAACCTGGAATGACGATCAAAAGCGTATCGGGCGAAGAAACACGAAAAAGCGATGAGGAAGATGTTTTTTGTGGACTAGGACGAAATAAACTTGCGGGTCATGGAATGGGAAGTGATTACCGACGCTCATGAGGTCCAGCGGTCTCAAGAGAATCCTGATCCTGATCCTTTGCCCGCCTGTAGATCCCCAGAAGGTTTTTATGTACATCCTATTTGTACGGGTTCGTTCTGTATACAAGACATTCTTGAACAGATACAGGGTGATTACAGCACACATCCTTGTAAAAGTTAGGGCGGGCGGCGATAGCTGGGCGGCGCTGATAGCGGTGCATCGAGCCCGCTGCTCAAATAAATAAATAACGAGCCAACCGGGGAAACTGCAGTGTTGAGGAAATAGCATATTTTTAACTCGGCTCCGATGCCTAACAAATTGTAGAATATACTGTTTTTAACATAAAACCACCGTGAAACTCGGACACATAGACGTCATCGTCGTCAATCATATTATACTGTATTTAGATAAATCCGAGATCAAAAGGTGACGTATACAGATGACATTATCCCCTCAACTGCTGAGAGATCAGATGGCCGGTGCCCAATACCCGATAACTGCTGAGCGACCATAAT
The DNA here is from genome assembly GCA_963691745.1 of Ditula angustiorana. Lineage (NCBI taxonomy): Eukaryota > Metazoa > Arthropoda > Insecta > Lepidoptera > Tortricidae > Ditula > Ditula angustiorana. Next base: position 2,551,377 of record OY829473.1, read on the forward strand.
ATGGACACTTTTGTGTTTGCTACGTAAAAACGCCTATTTAATGCATAAACTAAACGCAGCGTTGGGCCTTGGTCTTTCTTGTCCTAGAGTTTGTCAGGTGACAAGTTTTCAGACTTCATTTTATTGCTCCTGATCAGACCATAGCATTCACTATGTCATCTGTAGACCCTTATTTTTGATCTTTGGTTTCATTTCAGTCTAGCTTTCAATTAAAAAACAAAAGCAACTGATTTTGTTTCTAGATGTCTCACATAGGTCTAACATTCAGCATTCCTCTTTTATCAAATTCAAAATTATTTATTACTAGCTTTTGCCCGCGACTTCGTCCGCGTAGACTTGTTTAATTGAATCAAGCAGACGTGCACCCAACATGCAATCTGCAATCTTTCCTGGACAAATTAATGAGAATTAGTTGCTTTGCTGCTCATGAAGTCACGGCGGCGTATAACTCACGTATCGCTATCCCGTGGGAACTATGCATTTTTACGGGTTAAAAAGTATCCTATGTGTTAATCCAAGTTATAAACTATATGTGTGCCAAATTTCATACAAATCCATTCTGTTTTTTTGCGTGATCGAGTAACAAACATCCAAACATCCAAACATACAGACATCCAAACATACAAACTTTCACATTTATAATATTAGTAGGACAAGTAACTGAGACTCAAACAATAAATATACAATATGTGCTATAAATAAACAGTCAATAGTATATATCAGAGGTAAAAAAACGGTTAAAATCACTTTTTAAAAGGAAAAAAATTACAGTTGGTACTTATAGCTTGTGAGCAAAACAATAAACTTTAAAGCGATGATGTAGCAAAACTTAAAAGCGTGATAAAGCTTTATGTATCGTTAAACAAACCACTAACAAAAAGGTTTTTCGTACTAATTCATAATATTTGAAAGCGCCGCGGAGTCAGCACACATCGTTTAAAAGAGAAGGCTGGGCGGGCGCGATAGCTGGGCGGGACTGATAACGGTGCAGCATCGAGCGGCGGTATTGTGCTGGAAATGTCCCACAGCTGGGCAAGGGTTAGGTTGAAGTTTATTTTTTTTGAACAAACAAAACGAAACAACTCTAGTGGACAGTTGAGATTGTAATCCAATACTGAAATAAAACTAAATGATTAAACCTTAAATGGTTTTATTTGAATTTAAGTCGCGAAATTATAAGTAATAATTTAACCAGAGTTGAAAATGTGTGCCTTGAGTTAGATTGGAATGATTGAATTAAAAAAACTACCTAATAATTAAAAAAATACGAAAATTTCGTGTAAAAAAAACGACGCCTGCGGTAAATAGTCCACATACATATTTAAATTACAAGATTTTTAAATTAAAATTGTAATGACAACACAAAGAAAAATTAGGGCTATGGCAGGACTTTTTGACACCGAGGGTAGTTGTACCCTTAAAATCAATAATGTAATGACCGTAAGACGAAGCACATTGAAAAATTCGCATGGTAGGGCAGCCGCAGTGTGGCGAAACTGGAAAACGCAAGGCACGGAATGCTGATGTTGCAGGTTCAAGTCCTGCCATTGCCCTAATTTGTCTTTGTGTTGTCATTACAATTTTAATTTAATAATTTGAATGTTAAAAACATTTAAAATAAAACTCGAAAGAAATTTCGGTTACAAAATTACAAGATTTTTATTTATTTTTTCATAGTACGTACTAGGTAGGTACCTAATATTTTTTACGCATTCGGTCTGTTTTTGGACTTTTTAGTTTATTAAGAAATGAAACGTTTTGGGGGTTTACAGTCCAACAAAGATTTGTTGATGTTTTTTTGCTTATGCATGCATGTGACATACATTCACTATTTATTTTCATTTGACTCCATATTAATATACAGGCCTACATCACTGCTACATTTAAAACAAATCTAACGACATGTCATATATTAAAATCCATCAAGGTGTTTAGGCTACAGACCGTGTCACAGACACTCAAAAAACATAACCGTCTCTTCTAACGGCAATCGGGTAAAAAGTAATTTGTTTCATACCATATACGTAGCTTTGTTCATAACGTTTTAAACAAGACAATTAATCGTACCAACGGAACGATTAATCAATAAAATGTCTCAGACTATGTAAAGGAGTTCATACATAGAGTGCACGTAAGTAGAGATACTATAAGGGGTGATTCATAATGTTTTAAAGAGAAGCCTGGGCGGGCGATAGCTGGGCGGCGCTGATAACAGTGCATCTGCGAGACGCATGGCGCAGGGCTGCCGCACGCGGCACTAAATAAATTGTTTAAAACTTTCGCGATTTTCACACATATTTATAACGTTGACAAGACTTTAACGCGATAAAATGAAAAAGCGCGTCGCGTTAAAGTCCCGTGAACTTTATAAATACGGGACTAAATACTTACCGCATACCGCGTTTTACATTGTCATTGAATTCATTTCCTTTTAATCCCTTGACTTCTGTGTATTTATTTATATCTAAGTATATGTCTTGTATTGTATTAAGTAGGTATATCCATTTTTTGTATTTATTAGCATATTGTATAATAATTTTCTATTGTTATTGAATACTCTTGCTTTTTGTTTGTCCCTAATATGATACTCATTTCACCCAATTAAGGGTTAACTGGAATAGATCCCTTACAGGGATATGTTCGCCTTTGTACATCACTGTATCTCTTTTTGAATTTATGTTTTTTTGTACAATAAAGAATTTACATACATGCATAAATACAAAATATATTTAAAATAACGGTGTACTCAGCCTCAAAAAGCGCTCTCCGTACAAACCACTATTTAAACCTTAACCTATTTTACCTATTTTTAGTACGCTATTGTAATGTCCTAGAAATAGATTTTAGAGAAATTACGAAGAAAAATATAAAAGTGTTATTCATACATAAACTAACGTAACCAAGGGATGTAAAAATAAATGTGAACATAAGTGTGAAAATTAATAGATTCAGGCGTTACTTTGCGGAAGTCCATATCAACAAACTGAAACAAATTACCGTGCTACTCAGCGAAACCAAATTAAATCTTATTGCGCCGCTTCAACCATTGCAATGTCGACGCACGCCAATTAATGTCCCATTTTATTTATTAATAACTCGGAAGCGACAACCCTGGGCGGGATGGTTATCTCCGCCCGCCACCCGCCCTATCGCGGCCGCGCCAAATATTGTATCTCCTGGGTTTTGTCTCACGACTCGGAATTGATATTGTGTGAGTAGGACCTGCTTTATGTGTGTACCGTCAGCCGATTTGAATTCGGGGCCAGCTTAGAACCTTGTCGCAACGAGCCGTCGCTGTAACATCGTTGTGAGAACTTATACTTAATGACATTTATTGTGAATCATTTTTTGGTATCCCCCGGAAACTATGCATTTTTACAGAATAAAAAGTAGCCTTTCGCTATTTTCGATTTGCTATCATCTCCCCGCCTCTTCATGATTCTCTGTTACAGCAAATATTAAAAATATGTTGTATTTTTTATCAATTAACTCTACATTTTACAACCATCATAGACACGGGATGCAAGAACGGGTTATAAAGTAAACGAGCAGTTGTGATTGGCTGGCACTAAGTTAAACCAATCACGAGGCACTGGCTGGTTTGAGGAGACCATTTTTTTCCGCAGAGGCAAAATTAAGTTTATAAATTGGAACAAATTACCCTGCTACTCCGTGTGTTGTTTAGGCGACATATATTTTACGGAGGAGCAAGGTTATTTGTTCCTATTTATTGGTATGGACCTCCGCAAAGTAATGCCTGAAACTATTAAAGTTTCTCGCCGGTGACCTAGACACAATAGGTTGTTCTAAAACGGCTATAACCGTTTAATGTTGGTGAGTGTGTTAAATATTCAAAATGTAGTCTCCTTAAACACATGACTAGAACATTTTTGCAATGGTATTCAGAGCGATGTTATTTTTTACCCGATTACGGCAAAGCCAAAAGGAAGGGTTGTGTTTGTTTAATACTTTCTGTACAGTTTACAAATGTGGTCCTATTCTCTTCTGCTGTTTACTTTATGTCGTCTTGTTGACGTATTTGTACGTGTCGGGGTCGCAATTTACACTTGACGTTCTTTAAACCATTGAAAAAAAATCTTTTAAAACTTGATAAAATGTTTTTAAAATTCACAAGTAACAATTCTATGTACGTAAATCATAATATTCATCCTTTCTTACCTTAAGTAGTAACGATATTCTAACCTAAAATTCCAGCTGAATACCCATTAAAATGTTTATTGTTCAAATAAAACATTCTAAAGCAGCAAGTTCAATCATCTCTTCTATTAACCCCAATTTGTTTCATTTAGGCAATGAACGATTTTAAGTGTCAAAATGTGAATTTTTAGGTTAGAATTTTGTTTACATAACAAGACTTGCAAGTATGAACGAACGGACTATACCCAGGCTGCCTGGGAGCCGCGAGCTGGAAGGCAGCGCTAGTTGGCCATCTTATCTGCGATAGGGCGGCGTGCGCGGACGTGATAACGGCCGCCCGCCCTCCTATATTTCACGCAGACTTTGCCACTGTTCAAGTCATAAGCGGTTTACTAGTTTTTTAGTTTTTTTTTGGGTCAGTGCTAACAACTGTTTCTTCTCAGTAGTATCTTCCATTTTCCGGAGCGCTAGTTTCGGACATGTAAAAGAACCTATATGGCCTACGTACAAAATAAATTTTTCATTTTCATTTTCATTTTCAACATCCTGAAAATGATAGCGGACAGATTTGAGAGCATGTTTGTTCTATGTTGCACCTTAATAAAAAGATAAACTGTAGCAACGTTAAGGAATGTTTTTTTTATTGTATGATTATGAATTTTTAATTTTATTTATTTGTATTATTGTTGATTTCTATTTTATTTTTACTTTTTATTCTAACAGAATTTGTTTTTTTTTTTTATTATTTTGGCCCTCTCATGCCTATAATAAAAATGATTTGATTTGATTCGATTTAAATAGTTATATTTGATTACAATATCTTAGAATTCACTCACAGACCTTACGAACGGTGCGGACTTATTCGCCTGGCGATTTTTTACAGTTTCGATATGTCCTTGACCCTTTTCGCTATAGTTCGCTTCGTCTGTCCAATGTAACTAAATAATCCAAGAATAGTACGTGAATCGGTTGAAATTAAAAAGTACAGGAATTTCAACAGCGAAGACGGATACAAGCTTTCGTCTTCATGGAATCCGGTAATCAGCAAGTGCAAACGTCGGGATGTATCTTTGGATATTATGAGCATTGTGTGTCGGTTTGGTGATATGACGATTAAAAATTAACAAGACCAAGTGCGGGCAGTTCGTAAAACTCGCGTGGCTAAACAGCGGTGACACCCTCCACTTCAGTCAGCTCTTGACCACGGCCGCTGCAATGCGGCCGAAACGTCGAGGTAAATAAATAAACAGTTATCGCGTTTAAGTCCCGATAAACGAAATAAGTAAGCAGCGATCTGTTCCAGACAACATTTATTGTAACCTTAAACTTTATTAGTTATTTATTTTAGCTAAGTGTCATTCCGTAGGTTGTAGATTTAGGCTTTTGCTTAATCTCCAGCAGCTAGTGACTTGCGCCGGCGCCGCTCGACTGCGACTAATAAAACGATTTAATACCCACTTCCGAAGCTCCCGTAAAGCTCAGGTGATGCATACGAGCTTACTTCATTATCGATTATTTTTCGTATTCGATCGAACATTATCGTTAGCTAACCTCCGGACTAGACTAGCTAGCCTCTGGAATAAGAGCTGAGTAAAAGCATTTATTAATGCAAATTAGGACCTTAAGCTGTTTATAGGCGTTTCCTATGTTTTAATTCAGGACATGATATATCTGTCTGCCAAATTTCATCTAAATCTGTCTTGCCGTTAATGCATGATTGAGGAACAAACATCCAAACCTTTCGTTTGCTTTTTCTTTACTTTTTCTGTTTGTTTACTCTAGGTCTTGGGTCCTGTCAATCGCTCAAAGGTTAACTGGAAGAGATCCCTTAAAGGGATAAGTTCGCCTTTGTACACCTGCTTTGTCCTGTAATCTGTTATTTTATGTGTTATATACAATAAAGAGCCGAACATTCATACATCCAAACATCCAACTTTATTACCAACTTTTACATTGATAAGGTAATATTAGGTTTTACAATAACATTAATAAATGTAAAAATAGAAGCAGTTTTAAATTTCCGCGATTTTCACACAAATTTATAACGCCAAACGGGACTTTAACGCGATAAAATCATTGTTAATTTCCCTCGACGTTTCGACCGTTTGGCAACGCAAATGTCTACTTGTGACCACAGTTGGAAAATGGTCAAAACTTCTAAGTAAATTAACAATTATTTTGGCCCGTTTGGCGTTATAAAAGAACAGTTTTTATTGATTTCAATTTGAGGTTAAGATGTCTGAGCTACATTACAAATGTCACCATCTACTACAGTTTAAGCATGAAATATAACGTCACCAAATTCCGCTCTGCGCTGCTGCAATATCATATCAATATCCTTGAGCGCACGATTCGATTTTACGACGCTTATTTTATCACTCTGAATCATAGCTGCAGCTGCAGGGCGGTTATCGTTATCGCCGCCCGCCCAAGTAGTGTGGCCAAGTGTCCTGCATTTTACAGGAAGTCCCGTTTTTCATGTCTTATATTTTAAAAAGAGAAATACAGGACCTATAGCGTATCATCCATGCCATACCGTATACCATAAACGCGTTGTCCCTTATTTTTCCTTAAATCCTGTAATTTAAGATCATATGTACTGTAACTAGATATGAGCGCCGCGCCGGCGCGCCGTCATCGCCGTGAATTCGTACGGCGTGCCGCCGCTTACTGAGGCACGCGGCGCGCCGTCGCGATATGCTTTCCTCCTCGAATTTATATGCAGAGAGCAATTCATCATTCAAAACTTAAAGAATCATTGAAATCTGTTAACAATTGGCGAAGATATTGCGTAACATACACGCAAATAAAAACTAGCATTACATATTCAGTTAAATTGAGAACCTGCTCCTTTTAAGGAGTCGATTAAAAAAGTAAATTTTGACTAGGTGTAAAATGTTACGATCGTTAATGTCTTCCATATGTTTATTTAAGAATATAAAACTTTGTTTGGCAATAACATTATGGTTTTCTTTGAAGAAAACGTAGAAAGAGTTACGTAGCGAGTAAATGCGTATCGAGAAGATTCGTGCGTGGTGCACTGATAAAAAATCTAAAGAACAAGGTCACGCCGCCGCGCGCCGCCGCCGCCGAAGAAATTTTGAGTCTGCGCCGCCGCCGTGGAATTGGCCATCGGCGCTCATATCTAACTGTAAGGCTTACTGTCCACGGCGGCACAGTATAGATATAACCAGTAAGGAATCTACGTACAAACGCTCGGAACCGACGCACGCACACAGACGCACGCTCAACACGGCCGCTAAGGCTGCTAAGGCGGCCGTCAGTCGCGTTAGCAGCCTTAGCGGCCGTGTTGAGCGTGCGTCTGTGTGCGTGCGTCGGTTCCGAGCGTTTGTACGTAGATTCCTTACTGGTTATATCTATACTGTGACGGCGGCGTCATTTGACGCTTGCATGCAACCTACAAAAGACGACAGGCGTATTTTGTCCACGTAATCGTCATGCAATCGTCAACCGTGGGATACTGTTCAATGATGTGAACAAAATTGGCTGCCGAGTCCGCCATTTTGCAAAAAAAAAACACGGGTTTGCGTCTCGCAATGTAGCTTGAGTAATGACATGCCGCTGCACGAACTACATGAAGAACGGCTGACGATACGCAAATGCGACTTTGACGCTCCGTGGACACAGTTGCGTTCCTTTCTACGCAAGATGCATGCAGTCGGCACGCAAGCGTCAAATGACCAAAGCGTGCGTCTGACGTGCAGCTACGTGGACAGTAGGCCTAACTGAGCACATAGGGTTGGTCACCCTACGCCCAACGCTCTATCGCGCAGACATTGTCTTTTTGTTCAAGCTTCGGTTGCGTTTTCAGTGGGCGCTGTTTTTTTTATCGCGCGCTTTTGTTTTTAGAAGGCCTTTGAAAGGTTACAAAATACTTGTGTTTTTTGACGGCCTTCAAAAAATAAAGTTCTCAATTGGACCGTTTTCTGTGCACGTATGTCAATTCTTTATTACACAAAAAAAATGACAAAAAGAGATTCAGTGATGTATTTTCGACCAAGTAATTGCTTGACCACTTTTGAATCTTAGCCCTTTGTAATACGGTCGAAAAGTGGTCAAGTAATTTCTTGGTCGACTATACTTATGCAAAATCTCCTCAAGGTATTTCTTCCAGTTAACATTTGGATGAATGAAGAGAGTATCATAGCAGGGACAGACAAAGAGCAAGAAAATAGCAATAACAGTGATTTTTTTTCTGTTTGTATGTTACGCGATTTCCCCGTCAATTAAAAACCGATTTCGATGATTTTTTTTTATATTTGAATTAGCATTTGCGGTGAAAATTTTTCTGATATTCAGTGCTTCCTGAAAGCATAATCTGAACGAATATATTTTGACACTTACTCTTGACATGACTCAGATGCCTATATCTCTCTGACTAACCTTAAAGGAAAATTTAGAAGCGCTACAGGATTTACAAAAAATATCCTTCAGTGACTTATAGAACTTTCCATAATTTTTAGGTTTAGGCGTTACTTTGCAAAGAACGTTCCAAGCAAAGCCAAGGTACTAAGATTTGGCTGAAATTCAGATTTTCTCAGGAGAATTCGTCTAGATCACGAAGTTCAGACCCACGGGACCTGGATGGGGCACTAGCAATTAAATCAGTCTAGACAATTACGGCTTACAAGCTGAAATAATTTGATAACTAGCATCTCCCCGCGACCTGTCCCGCGTAGGCTTTGAATTACACACTTTTTATGTTTTTATATTTTATTAAATAGGAAGGCAAACAAGCAAGTGGGTCACCGGATGGTAAGTGATCACCAACGCCTATAGACACCCGTAACACCAAGGAGATTGCAGATGCGTTGCCAACCTAGAGGGCTAAGATGGAATACCTCTTGTGCCAGTAATTACCCCGGCTGTCTTGCTCTCCACACCGGAACACAACAGTGCACGCACTGATGCTTAGCGGCAGGATTAACAAGCAAGATGGTGGTAGCTATCCGGGCGGACCTTTCACAAGGTCCTACCACCCGCACTAACTTAAAAGGGGGCTTTTAACCATTTTGTATGTGTTCCTTTATTTTTGTTTACTTGGGTGAATCAATAAAGAGTATTTGTTGTTGTTGTTGTTGTAAAGTAAAAAAAATATATATAGCTACTGCCTGTAGAGTGCTTATACTCAAAATCATGATCATGACGCTATATACTCAACACTTTATTTCTTTTTTGCAATAGAATAGAACCATTTGTTTCAGGCTGCATAAGTCCATAGAAAAAATACCTTAAAGACTAACATATATAAATTTTGTAACCAAAATTTCTTTCGATTTTTATTTTAAATGTTTTTAACATTCAAATTATTAAATTAAAATTGTAATGACAACACAAAGAAAAATTAGGGCAATGGCAGGACTTGAACCTGCAACATCAGCATTCCGTGCCTTGCGTTTTCCAGTTTCGCCACACTGCCGCTGCCCTACCCTGCGAATTTTTCAATGTGCTTCGTCTTACGGTCATTACATTATTGATTTTAAGGGTACAACTACCCTCGGTGTCATCTATATGAAACGTTTAACAAGTTATCATATCAAGTTATCATTTTTCTTTGTGTTGTCATTACAATTTTAACTAACATACATATATATATTTTTTATTAATATGAGTGTTGCAGATGTAAACTAAAGCTATGCATTCACTATGTTGCTACAATGTCTGCGACCACTGCCCAATGAGACGTGCCCGCGCGCGGTATCGCGCCGCCCGGCTGCGCTCGCTATCGTAATTGCTAATAACCGCTTTGGTGGGTAGCGGGCCTTACTTCCGACGGAGTTTACTGAGCCACGCGATAGCTTTAGAGGGCAAGTGACCTATTAGATGCTGTGTTAAGTATTTTAAGCCTGGATTTTAATAAATGTTCGTTCAATCCGGTACAAGCGGCAACAAACTTAATCGACCATTAAAGAGGGAAATGGGAGAAATTGTCTATGCTCAAAAGGGATAGATATATATCAACTTCATAGTGCGTACTATATACCTCCCTTTCTAAAAATGACACTTTCTCGTAGTTCCATCTTTAATGGTGACTTATAATGTGTCTTCGATTGTACGTAGCGCGAAATTTTTAGGTAAATACTGCGTTTATGACAATGTAAGATTAAAAAAAAATACCTACGTGCTTCCACCGATGACATTTTTGATTAAATATAATAAAACTTTTCGTGGATGGTATCATTAATTCATTATCATCATCTCACCCACAAGAAGTACACTGCTGAACATAGGCATCCTCCATGAATTTCCAAAGTGACCGGTTGGAAGCAGCATGCAACCAGCGCCTTCCTGCCACCTGTATGAGGTCATCGGACCATCTTGTGGCTGGTCGTCCTACACTGCGCTTGCCAATACGCGGCCGCCATTCGAGAACTTTTCGACCCCATAATTAATTATGTTAATAATTTTACTAAGAAAATAATTGAAAATTACTAAGCCCGCAGCGCTGTTAGACATGCAAATAAAGCCCCCCACTCACGGCACGATATTAAAACGCAATTCATAAGCCCTCCGCTCACTGGCCACGACTCGGCGTGTCAGTCGCGAAATATCGCGCGGCGTATCGCGGCGGGCATCGCGCGACGCGGCCACCCCGCGCGCGATCCCGCGATAAACGGCGCACTCACACCGCACCGAACGTAACGTGATCTTCTTAAAAAGAAGACAAACGAGTAACCCCCTTATTCATAAAAAGTTAATAATTTTATATAAGCTAGCAAATGTTTTGTCCCTTTCATTTGAGGGTAAACCTAAGGGGTGAGGGGTCACAATGACAGATAAAGACATAAAACATATAAACTAACAAACGTTTACTAAGCGTTTATGAATAATCTCCTGGTGGTAAGTGATTACCTTAAAATAATTATAATCTCAACTACTCGCCTACCTTTACAAAAATGATATCAACGATACTTAAGTTATATCTATCGTCGCAAAAAGCCACAATGCTGTCCAGACTCTTTATTTATTTGAACTGATGTTGTAATTCTAGCATTTCTTAATGTCTTATTTCATAAAACTCGATTATCTCAGAAACTATTAGCTTACAGGATTTCTAAAACATGTTCAATTGGGTTAAGTTAGAGTTATTTTATTTTATAACAATCCTCTAAAGCTGATGAAAGAAAATTGTATTATCTCAAATATCACAATAATAACCTAGGTATATAATATCAGTTTTGATTAAACGGAGTTGTAGAATGTCAGAAATTAAATTAAAATTAATGCATTTATTTCCGAATTTTTTGTAAGTACGGTCTGACACACCGCCATTTTCCGCAACAACATTAATTCTGCAGTCGCTACGTACCCTTTGCCATTATTTTAAGGGTTATTTTCCTAAGTCCCAGCGTACCATTTAAAGTGGGGAGTATCATGAGTCCTGAGATTTGTCTTCCTAGAATTGAGGTCTTGGCTCAGGACCTCTCAGCCTGACATAATAACTAACATGTAAATGTAAGGCAAACTGAACATATAGAAAGCTTTAAATATTCTCAAGGAGCCACACAGAAAGCGGAGCTTTCAGCGATCAGAAGCGATTTTTGTGTTCTTAAGACTAGGTTTCTATGTTTTGATGTTTTAAATATTTCTTATAGTTTTAAAAATATTGTCGTTTTTTTACGCCTTCTAGTAAGTCGGTTTGAAGGTGACGCAGTGGTGGGTTTTAGTTAGGGTATGCCCCCCACTTTGGGGGGAGAGTCCCACATATCCCCCAAGCCGCTCCAGGCAGGGGGAAGACATAAAGCTGTCCCACCACGTCAAAAAAAAGGTGTTATTGTAATCGAAATTATTTATTTCTCAATTTTTTCGATTTTTTTTTTTGTATTTTTTTACATTCAAATTAAATTTAAAATGCTATATAATGAATGACAACACAAAGAAAAATTAGGGTAATGGCAGGATTCGAACCTGCAACATCAGCATCCCATGCCTTGCGTATTCCAGTTTCCGCCACATTACCGCTAAAAAAATTTCTTTGTGTTGTCATTCATTATATAGCATTTAAAAAAAAGGTGGTTAACTTAAAATATAAAGTAAAAAGTCCAAAAGACATCAAAAAACTAACCTAACCTTAACCTGATTTATGCTGAAGAGCTTCCTGCCCTAATAGAATGAAGATAAATGTGTGTATGTACGTATGTCTAAAAGCTCGTAACTCCTATCCGCCGCAACAGGTGCTTGCGTCGAGTCGGAATAATTAGGTTAGTCTGAATGCCTTCTGACATGAAACTAGGCGTTTAGCATTAGTACTAAGTTAGCGATAAGTCTTAGTAGTAAACTTAATTTAGCTCCTGTAGGGGACTAGGGCAGCACAAAATCAATAATTCATAATCATAATCATATTTATTGGTAATTTATTGGTACTGCTGAGTTTCTTGCGGCGTTTCTTCTCAGCAGATTCTTCCATTTTCCGAAGCGCTAGTAGATTCAGACATGTAAAAGAGCCTATATGGCCTACTTGCAAAATAAATTTTTCATTTTCATTTTCATTTTTCATTTCATTTTCAATAAAATTACAGGTCATTATACAATCAATCGGCAGAATTAACTTAAACCTACTGTACTCATAGTACAATATAAATACTTAAATAAGTACTTTAACAATCTAGACCAAACAATTCCCTATGGTCGTAGAAGGCCTGCTCGATTAGCCAATTTTTTAGCTAATTCGGTTTCGGCCTAAAAATTCGGTCGCGCGGTTTCGGTTGTGGCCAAAAATTCGGCGAAAACCTAAACTTGAGCTCGGGACACTTTATGCGTGATGGTGTCAGCTGCGAACTCTCTAGTTAGCCTAGCAAGGCAATAAACGAGCAAGGGGATTACGGAATGTAAGTTATTACCACCGATGAACATATCAGTGATATCTGTAATATCAGAAGAATAGTAAGCGAGTTGTCGGTCGGTCGGATAGATTTTTAGGTCTTTAAATTCGAGTAAGAAAGTTAAGAAGAAATCCCTGAAAGCTTATTCACATTTGCTAAAGTGCGTGGTAAAAAGGTACCTACGCAAGAAACGTATAGTAAGTGAATCACCAACCATCGCTATGGTGCAGATAAGTGGTATTTAATTATTATTTTTGATAATCTTACTCACTTTTAACCATTTATGACAAATCTGAATCAGTTTCGGTTTTAGCCGAAAATGGAACCAAAACTGAAACTTTCGTTTGGTTTCGGCTAAAAATCTAACTTAATACAATTATAATAATCATTAACAATTAATATGGAAAAGAAAGTCAGTATGATGACCCTAAGGCCCTAAAGTTCGCTATGAAAATATCCTCGGCCACCCTGCGCCTGCGACGCTGTCAGCGCCGACGCATATCGCGGCCGTCCGTCATTAGTATCGCGATCGCAAGCGCAGCACAACCACTCACATCAAGAAGGATCTACTTGACATCGACGTGGTGAAGCTAAACCAATCTTAAATCAAAGACATAGAGTTCTAAATTGCTGCTAAAATTTTAGATTTAACGCTGTTCTGATTAAACGATACTGTCATCACTGGAAGGTATTTGATGTGTCCTGGATTGATGTTTTGCGGATTGAAAGGATGTATTAATATTTAGCGGGTGGCAGGACCTTGTGCAAGGTCCGCCCGGATCGCTACCACCATCTTGCTCGCTAATCCAGCCGCTAAGCAGCAGTGTTTTCACTGGTGGTTAAGTACAAAAATTTAAGCCTTGTTTGGGACTAAATCAATTGGCATTAACCGTCACAATTCACTTATTTATTTATAACTAGTGTGCTTAGCGTAAGAATCACACTACACCTAACCGTAGTGACAAGCTCGCGGCGCGATCGCGCGATATCCGTGACAGACGGCCGCGATATGCGCGCGCGCAGGGTGGCCAGATACGCCGTTTTGATTTACACGATTATGCTAGTTGCTATGAGAGGCTAGCACGGGTGGCTGTTATTAATGGGCGAGAGTATTAGATAAACATATTAAAAGTTGTACAAAACATCAGTATTACAGTAAGTCTCTCTGTGATATTGATTACATTCATAAATAAAAGTAGGTAACTATAGACGACTGAGCTCTGAATAGCTCCCTGTACCACAAAAATTACATCGTCTACAATTTGACATAACTGTAAAGTTTTTAGTACAGGACCCCTATTCTGGGTTCATGCGAGATTAATCTCACACGAGAATAACTGTCAAATCCCAAGGAAATCTGTCATTTTTGACATATGTGGCATGCGAGATAGCGTCTCGCATGACCCGAGAATTGGGGTCCAGACATGTCACAGATACGTTACATTGTAGCACTCTTGATTTTTGTGCTACAGGCCCCAAGATAGATTTTAATGTAAAAATATTTTCCCTGAAATGAGGCCTAAATCTAAATTTACCAATTTTCGGCCACTTCAACCCCAAAAATTGCAAAATTTGCAAATTTCATCGGAATGGTTACAGGCGTTTTCGAAAACGAAATTGGAAACAAATAAATAAACAAACATAAATAAAAATTGCTGGTGTAGGATTAAGTACTAAAATTAGTGCACTTTTTGTATTTGTTGTACAACAAATGCAAGCATGTTTTTACAGAACGCTAAGATTCTACAAATATTGACAAGCATCTGAAAAATGTGTGTACACACTTATGATAAATAGTCCGTCAATTGTTCAGACTCTACATGTTAGGAAATTGAATGAAGGAAAATGAAATAAAGTGAAAAATCCCGCAACTGATCTAAAATTAAAATAATTATCAGTTTAGAGGCGATATTGTTACAAAACAGATCTTATACAATACAAAAAAATATTATTTAGTAATGGTAACTTTTTGTAACGTTAAATCGTGGTCCATGACCTGTTAAACAATTATTTAATAATGGAGTAACCCGCCTAAATGTCAACTAACGTATAAAATAAGGAAATACATCCAGAAATAGATAAATACATGCATTTAGTAAGACAATTGCAACTTGAGAAGGGTACTAATTATACATACATGGAAGTGAGTGCAGTATTCGCCAATATAAGTTTTTATTTGGCGATATTTTTGTAAAAATGTTGTACAATTTTGTTATTAATAAATGAGTAGTAATAAAATAACCCGCGAAAAAATGTTTATGATAACAAACAGCAATTGTTCTAATGCTATTCCTTTTAAGCAATGTTTAACATTCCCCGAAAGTGCCATTAACAATGTCGCAGATTTTCAATGGCCGCTTATGCCGGCAATCATGCAGATACCGCATTAATATCGCAAAAAAAACCGGCCACCCTATCGAACGAAACAATGACGCGATAACCGCGCGGCAATATTTTAAAAATCGATGTTTTTATGAATCGATAATTTGTTCGGTCCGTTTTGGCGCGACGTTTCGAGCCAATCGATTCTTATCGCGATGTCACAACGCTTTGTTTCGATTCGGTCCCATCCCTGCATCGGCCATGTTTCTCTTGAAATGTGTTTCTTGCTAACATACGAATTGATGCTATCTTTTACACCCTTGCAAATAAGCTCTTGCCGGCCGGCGGCGGGCGGGCCGGCGGAAAGTCGCCTTTATTGTTTTATGGTAAAGTTTATTCAGTTTTATGTCTGTGTTTTAATGGTGTGCCGTTAATTTTGTGTTGGTGTGTCCGTCCTGTTCATATGCATGCCGTGGGTTCGTGCTTCAGGTGTGTTCGATCGTTAATATTTGATACTTTCTTGTCGTCGGTGGGGAATGTTCGGCGACGACGTGCGACAGCGACGCAACCGAGGGACGTATACGACGTTTTTTGACAGTTACTGTCGTGTTAATTGACATTGTTTTACGTAACGACGTGAAGTATTGTTAATGATACAATTACAGTGTTTATGAAAAACGGTAAGGGCGGCTATGCGCCTTACGACAGCCAAGAATGGCGATAACAAATCAATTGCAAGTGGTTCAACATTTAATTTGAAATTATGGCCGTATGACTTTTAAACACAAAATACATTCATTTAAAAGATTAAACTATATGAAAAAGATGTGTATGTAGCGTTTCATCGGGTAGTAACGTTACAGTTAAGTAATACATTATTAAATATGTATTCATAGACTACTTTTTTATCAATTGTGTTTATCCTTTTGTTAATTATTTATTTGTGCAATATATTCAAGTCGAAATAAAATAAAATCTAATACATTAAAATGAAACTAAAATTTAATTATACATATACCTATTTAATTAAATTAATCTAGGTACATTGCAGTAAATTGTAACTGTCCCAAGGTATTTATTAAAACCCCTTTAAACTATACTCACCCTTGCTTGTCAAAAGTAGAAAACAACATTATAACCAAAAAATTCAGTTTTGCCATCTAAACATTATTCAATATTCAAATAAACATACTAAAGCAACAAGTTACGAACCATCTCTTCTATTTACAGCCATAGTTTGTTTTATTTAGGCCATAAACGACGTATAGGTGTCAAAAATTAGAAATTTTAGGTTAGAATTTTTTGACATGATCACACAATTATGTTGGAACGGATTTAAGGTACCAACATGAAAGTATGATGTCCGTTGCGATTGCAGAATACGCAAAACTGCAGATACGCAAATGTAAATTCGTAAGCCCTCGTGGGCGAGAAATAAATAACGGTATCTCCATATCTGGAGATAGCGCGATACGGTATAGTTGCTAGATACCGGATATTTGGTCGTAAATAAAAACCCGAGACAGATGTTATCTTGGGAAGCCGAATTCGGGTTTGGATTGCACTATATAGAAGGCTCACTCGAAACAAAAGAGAGAACAGAATTAAAAAAAATAGTTTTCTGTCATTCCTTGACGCATACGTCACTTTTCATCAATTAGCACGTGTGGTCTTTTTAGGGCTTATTACACTACGCGGTATTCAGATAGTCTTAGCAAGCAAGTAAGCACGGCCGAACCCATTCGGTCGGTCTAATTAGACAAGCTAACTCTTATTACACTGTGCTAAATCTTAGTAAGACTGTCTGAATACCGCGTAGTGTAATATGCCCTTTTGTCTATTGTCGTTAAGTGCATTTCTCTCTTACGCTGCTAATTAGAAAGAGACGCATTGAGCGACTAGCGAGTTGCGGTGTGTTGTGCTGGCTGTGTAAAATTGGAAAACGTTTTACTTTATGACTTTTAAAAGAATGAAACATTATTATTTTAACACACGTAAAAAAACTTTCCTATATTTAATAATTTAAATTGAATGCAACAATTACCTTGTTAATTAAATTATAATAATTACCTTACTCAACGTATTCATTTCAATTAAATTAATGATAATTCAGCGTGTTAATTAATTCTTTACATTACTGCGTAACATAATATTATAAATCATAAAATTTATGGCTAAGAAAAAATTAAGTAGTTCAAGATGCAAAATGTTGATTTCTGGCAGCCATAATAAATAAACTTTTTTGCTCAATGTTTAATTAAATTTATAATTAAGTCATACCTAGTACCTAAATTTTTCTACATGATGTATTTTCTAAATAAAAACAAATGAAAATTTCATATCATCAAAAAATGTCAAAAAAAAATTTGAAAGCATAAAGAAAATTGTTCTAAATTTAAAATGATCTACAATGAATGACAACATAAAGAAAAATTAGGGTAATGGCAGACTGGCAAACTCAAGGCACGGAATGCTGATGTTGCAGGTTCCAGTCCTGTCATTACCCTAATTTTTCTTTGTGTTGTCATTCACTATATAGGAATTTAAATTAAATTTGAATGTATAAAAAAAATACAAAAAAAAACGAAAATTAAAAAAATCGATTATAAAAATTGACCTAAATTTACAATAATATTAATAGTTCCATAAATATACCTAAAACTACGCATTTATCTCGCAGGTGCGTGATAAACTATTAAATTTACTACTCTACTTTATAAACGCACTAGCGAAAAAAATAATAATACCAATAGTTCCTTTGAAGGTACCTTCAACCAATTTGATTCATAGGCCACTATAGAACGTTGTCGCTATGTGTCATTGCTGGGATGTTATGACATTTATTCAGAAGTCATTGTGACCTTTATTGTGAATAGGTTCAGCTGGCTGACTTTACGTACTGTCAAAAACAACTGCCGCGTATAATCCAGTTTTATTGCGATTTAGCGACTGAACTTCTAAATGACATATCTTAACTAGAGTTAAACCGTTCCGAGATGACAAATGCTAGCTATATATCACGCAGGTGCCACGATAAACTTTTAAAGACTCAACTTCACTTATATCTTGAAAAATTGTATATCAAGGCCCTCGCCTGGGGCGCGTAGATAAAAAAAATCGCGGGGGGCTATTTGTAAGACGACGATATTTGTCACCGGGAACTTTGGTAATTGGTCCCGCGGACATGATTCGGGGGTCTTTTATCAGCTATCTTTTTATGTTAGGTTAATAAGTTGAGGAGTTTGGGTGTTTAAACGTCGAGTTGTATCGTTATAAGTGTTAATATATAAACGATCTTTTTAAAAGAACATGTGAGAAGTATCGGTAGATTATCCTACTTATTCTTTTAAATTGTATCGGTACTTGTTTTGAAAATAAATATTTCGATTTCTTGTGTTTCCGTTTTGGATACGGGCAAGTTATTTGCCGATCCTTAACGCAATCATTACGCAAACTGTGTTATTTAATTACATATTTTTTCAAATTTATGTTACTTAATCAAAAAGACAAAGGAATTTAATCATGGAACATAATCTCCCAAAACTGTTCATATCGCTGTCCCTTTTTTGCAGCTCGCGGGACGAATGCGCCGTGATCACTCAGCGCGCGGCTTTAAACAGACTAAGCAGTGCAAAACGACGCCGCGGTTGACCGGTGGCCATACAAAATTAAAAAAAAAGCGCTTTATGCTTTATGATGCTGTACGGCTTCATAGTAGCGGTAAATTTTCTGACATTCAGAAGTGCTTTCTGTAAGCCTAATCTAAGTAAAGATATTTTGACTTTGAAGTTAACAATATTTTTAAGCTAACAAATGTTTTGTCCTTTTCATTTGAGGGTAAACGTCACAATGACAGATAAAGACATAAAACATGTTAACTAACAAATGTTTACGAAGCGTTTATGAATAAGGGGGTTAATCTTTTGATAATTATGATAATTATGTCTTGTTCTAGATGAGTAGAGACGGTTTTTATGTAAGTACGATACTAATAAATTGTAATGAAATTTTTGTTAGTAAATTGCACTCGTGAATGTTAACATATGTCTCTTCTTTAACTAGCATTGGTTCAAGAAGAATTTTAACAAGAAGCTGCTTAATGTAAAAAACTGTTTAGCTTATAACATATAGCACGTTCAAATTTCAAACAGGTGTGAAAAAAGTGCAGTATTTTATATACATTATTATCTATCTATTTTTGTTTCGTTAAATAACAGGGTCATACATAATATAGCATACAATAGTTACTTTAACATTTAACACAAGGATCCGATGTAAAATACATTATTTATTCAGACTTGATACAAACAACAGAGAAAAAATAAATGGCTTAAGTCATTCAGTGTCACAAATTGCCACAGATTAAAAAAAGCTGTTTCTACAGACCAACTGTTTCAAACAGCCATAACACGTTAAGCAGAGTTTAAGCACCCAACTTTACAAACCGACTGCGCTGTGCCAGTGATGGACTGACTCTGTTTCCAAATTTGAATTCTTGTTCCACGTTTAAAATCTTGTTTTTTTAACAAATTACTGTTCTTGTGCTCATGGAAAGTTTTCAGCCAGCAAATATGAGTAGGTAATTTAAAAGTAACGGACAAAAAGCGCTTTGGCATTTGTTTGTATGTAAAAACTTGAAGAATGTTTTTTTTTCTTGGTGTCATACCGTGACAAACATTTCAACCGTTTTTAGAACAGAGTTTTGATAAGCCTCTGTGTAACCATATCGTAGTAATTGTCATAACCACATGCTAGGCAATTTATGGTGACGTTTATCATGAAAAGGTGCCGTAGAGGATTTTTACAAGTCTGGTATAGATTTTTAATATCACCTCGAAGTCAATTATTTTTGCTTTCGTTTCTAATAAGTAGTCGAAATCCTGTCAATGATAGGATACATAAAGTTAAATTAAAAATCGATTTTAACTTCATTATGATTTGATTTTGCCTTTTTAGATTTAACTTACATTTTAAAGACTGTACTAACATACTATGCATATATTTCTGTCCAAAAAGGTTTATGTATAAGATCACAGACAGACAGAGGCTTCAACTTTTACCATTACCTACTCGTTTTGTTACAACAGGTGTCAAAAAACACGTCAAAATCTTTTTTGTTAAAGACACTTAATTGATTTTTCTCAACCAATCACCCCTTTGCAATCCAACCGCCCAATAAATTTCCCTTCAACCCTAAAAGAAGGAGAAATCCTTTCCTATCGCTAAATATTATAATGCTATGTAAAGCCCGCCATCGATGTGGCGTCTATAAATCGTGCGGCATCGCCGTATCGCGTCATTAGCGCGGTAAGTAATTGTGCAGATTTGTCTCACGGTCGCCAGCGAGTGGGAGGGTTTATCTTTTTGACAAGATATGTGGGTCCTTTTAGGGCGATAGTTTTTTTTTAATTTTTGCGGTCAAAGGTGAGATGGATGAATGGGTTTTTTATTGGCGCCTTGTTTAAACAAGGGCGTTGGTCGTTTAGTTCGCCAGGATTATGTTTTTCTAACGAACGAGTATGTCGAGTGTGAGTGTGTGAGTAATTTCCCCGTGTGTGTCCTTGTGTGATTCAAAAAAGAGTGTTTGTTGTTGTCGAGGTCACAAGTGATAAACGAAAGCAATCTTAGATAATGTAATTATACCTTAAGTTAAAGATGTTTCCATAATTTAAGAGGAAACACCAAGGCCTAGAGAATTGAAAAATAGGTATTTGTAAAATCTATTGCTGCCTCCATCTATCAAGCTTTCCCCCGCAGAGCGCAATAGAGACAGCCGCAGCTTGGACTGAAAATACCTACCTAAAGTACACAAAATCAACGATTCGTAGACCCCTGATTCCTTCTCCAAAACTTAACCGATTTAATTTCTTTCTTCATAAAAAATTAAAGAAAGGCTTTGGCAGTGTTCCTATGTTTTTCTTTTTTTATATAATCTAGTAAAATTTGTTTTCTGAATGTATGAACGCAGCCGAAAATTTGGCCAATTTTTTAGGTTTTTGAATGTTCATATCTCTTTTAATAATTAATTTATGAAAAAAAGGAAAACATAGGGACATGCATAATAGTGGCCATCGATTTTTTGGAAAAAAAATATTGCTCTTCTGGCATTATCCAGAGAGGAAACAGGGGACGACGTTTGTATGGAAAATGGCCCTTGTGTTTCCCCTTAACGTTCTTATTACACAACGATTTTTTTTTTCCAGACTGCTTTAAGAAGAGGGGGTATGTTATTGACTTAGTACCGGGTTTAATCGATAACCTTCTAGCGATTATGTCTCTTTTCTAGCTTTAAATTACTTATCGCTGATTCTACTAGTTGACATTGGAGGTTACGTAAGTTTCTTTTTTTTAACAAACATAATCATTTGCGTTTACAATTCCTAAAACCACATTTAATTAAAAAAAAAACTGTAGAGTTATAAACAAATTTGAAATAAGAACCCTTTCAATTAAGGGTATTACACGGTCAATGTAAGATGTCGCGCGGTGATTACCCGCCGCTCCTATCGCGAGACTTCCTAATCTGGCGGGATTAACATCGGTTTAACAGAGCGGTTGGATTTTTCGGACAGTTAGAATTTTCATTTACATTTTGTTTTAAAATATGTTGTTTAGATTTTTAAGATAAAGGTTCTAAAGTTTTTAAGGTAAAAAAATCTGTGTAGGTATTTGAAATGTAGTATTTTTTTAAGGAAGGATTTATAGAAATGCCTGTGACATTACCTAAAGTAAAATAAATAAAAAATCCTAATATAGAGCAATGAATACAACATTTATTTTGTATTTTTCGTTATTTGCAACACTTACTCCCTTATTCATATAACAATAACAATCTCTTTCGGCAAACGTCACAATGACAGATAAAGACATAAAACATGTTAACTAACAAACCTTTACGAAGCGTTTATGAATAAGGGGGTTACTGTGTAAATTATTATGTAGTAAGAATAATCTAGGCGTGACAACAAAAGACGGAAAATACAATATTGATACTGTGTACATTACTTTACATTGTCAACTTCTATTAATTTATACTGTAGTTCTACTTATAGGTCTTATGAAGCTGAAATTTCTAAATTCCGCGTATTTTTATCAGCCACCGAAAACAAACCTAGATTAAATTTCTTTTTAAAACCGAATTAAAAATAAAAGTCACCAAAGCAAACTCTACAAACACCTTTAAAATAATTCACCACAGATACGATATCTAACGGAAGGCCTTCCCACACGAGCCACATTACCAGTATTAATGCGTTTACACACGTTTTGATTTGTTACGGTTAATGTTTCCCCAATACATCTTACCGCGTCTGTGGTTAATGGCAGCTCCTTAATGCTGGCAACACTGATTTTGCTTTCGACTTACCTGAAAAAGAAAATTGTTGTTATTTATTGTCGTAAATCGATTTGTGTGGGGCAATGGAATTGGACGCTTACAATAATATTTACGCCAGTATGCCGTCAAATAAGTTTTTCGTTATGTGGCGAAAGGGGTGGAGACGTTTAAACGTAGTACATTAACTAATTAAAGATAAAATATTTAATTTTAATGCATCTTTGCCACTTTTATTAATTATACCAGCTAGTTAGTTCGAGTATTGTAGTGATTAATAAAGTTTATTCGTATTATAAAACAGGCTGTATCGCTTAAAATATATTATACATACCTCGACGTTTCGGTCACATTGACTGTGGTCACGAGTAGACTCACGATCACGTAGTCTAGCCGTGACCACGGCCGTTGCATACGACAGAAACGTCAAGGTAAATAAAGTGCCTCAGTGTTGGTATTCCAATAAACTTAACACACTTACATTTAAAAATTGCTTTATGATTTTTTTTAAATAACATTTTAGATATTCATCTATTTGTCTATAACTGTTTGTCCCCACTTCCACCCCTATGAGCCACGTGGCCCATCCAGGAAGCAATCGTGTCAGAGAGCCTCTTGAACAGAGGGCGTGTGCACGCGCACCCTCTCGTTTACTTCCCGCTTCAGAAGTGGGATCAGCGCAACCATTTGTTTTTAATTTATAAACCCTTAATAAAAAAGAGGAGCGTTCGGTTTAAAGCCAATTTGGTTGCAACATTACAACCTAATCAAAGATATTAATAAAACATCGAAGTAGCGATTTATAAATTTCATGTCTTCACGAACCCTGGATAAGGGCGAAACCCCATTGCGGCGCATGCTACGCTACATACAAAAACGTAGCTAGCCTGCGTTGATTTGCAAGCAGCGTGCGTCGCAGAGGGTTTTCACTTTTTTCTGAAATAAGAGAGGTAAAGGACGCCCACTGGCCACCTGGTGGTCCACGGTGGCCAAGGAGCTTGCCCAAACAAATGGTTCGACATCCCGGGACAGATTGTCCTGGCGCGGCAGAACGAGGAGAGCCGACCCCAAATAATGGGAAATGGCTAGGACAAAGAATAATAGATAGTTACTCGATAATGTGTGTTGCGACACAAACTATTTAAAACCTAAAATTCTAACAAAATACTTATGTCTATTAAACCAACACACCATCGTATCTGTTAGGAAAAGGATTAAAGCAGTACGATAGTATCTTAATTATATTAGAGATGCTTTTAGAAACCGCCTATCTCAACCATCACCTCCAATTGTAGATTTACTACTCATGGACGAATTACTTCACTAAGATAAACCCTCGTTTCCAACTAATTTGAATCTTAAATACACGAAGTTAAGCTTTAAAACGATACGACTACTCAACGATAATCCATTACCCAAATTCGATTAAAAAAACAAATAAAATAATTTATTCGCTTATCGATTATTAATAAATCAAGACGGCCTCTTTAATACTAACGGGAGTAGATCATAGATTAAATAATAATTCCAAATTCGAAAATCGATTTTTCCCGATTACGCCCAAATTATTTGGGTGGGCTAAACAAAATGGCCGACACAAATTGGTCGTTAGTACGCTTTCTAACGGCCAATGGCATATTTAGGAGCCCGAGAAGATGCCATTTGCATTCTGAGGTTGATGTTTGATGCCGTATCTACTACTTTATTGTATCGATGGGAATGCCACGCTTCTATCTTGTAAATGCATCAATGAATCTGAACTGAACTAGTTTTAAGGCGGAAAGCTAATTTTATTAATTTTATTGGTGTTTATCTGTTGTTATTAATGTGTTTTGACGTAGAGAATACATTATTGTTTGGGAAAGACGTGTTCCAATATCTTGTGTCGAGATGACCCCGACGGCCTCCCTCTATACGTCTTTTTTAGGGTTCCGTACCTCAAAAGGAAAAAAAACTGAACCCTTATAGGATCACTTCGTTGTCTAAAACTAAAAAGGGAAGTTAAACGAGCAAGCGGGTCACCTGATGGTAAGTGATCACCAGATCACCTATAGAAATGCGCAAAACCATGGAGAATGCAAACGTGTTGCCAACCCAGAAGGCAAAGATGGAATACATCTTGTGCCAGTAATTTCACAGATTACGCTGGAACGAAGAAATGTAATATACCACTAGAAGTATGATAGTCAGTGTTCAAAAAACAACGGGGCATTCAATGCCGGATTCAGGGGAGGGCAACCGGGGCCACTGCCCTGGGGCCTCCACATAAGAGGGGCCCCCGCAATAGACACTACTAGACTCGGAAAAAAATATTTATTGATAGACACGACTAAAAAAAAATTACAGTTTTATTTGGAAAATAATTTGCGGCCAGGGGCCTCCACTCCTTTGTTGGCCCGAGGCCTCCAGACCTCTAAATCCGGCGCTGGGGGCAATTCTCGTGTCTGTAGAAATAAAGTCACAATAGAGATGTGTCAAAAGAGTTGTCAGTTCACTATGAAATCTGTCATTTTTGGCGAGTTTGAGATGAGTCTTGAATTCTCGATGAACGCTAGAATTGGGGATCTACTTTCGTATTTAAGTGTAGGAGTTTACGATTAAGTTAAACTCAATCAACAACATTCGAGTCATTGGTAAGTTAATCCAAAGTAATATCAATAAAATTATAATATTAGATTCCTGATCTTATCGAGACTACGAATGGTTTTACTGGTCGTATAGATGTTATCCGACAGTTTGTATGTTAATACGTGTGGAATATTAGCGTTTAGAACTATTAATGTGTGTTGAGGTTGTAAATGTGCTCGTATGACACCCGAGTGAGCTGGGAAGGTTGTTTATAGAATCTACCAATGAGAGCGCCAATTGTCGAAATTTCCACCAATCAGAGCTCGTTGCATTTACTATTGCCCTATGCAGATCCACGCCTGAATCTGAAAATTGCAAGGGGCCTGAAGATATTTATAATTATACGTATTAAATATGTCATTTATATGTATTTGACGACCAATTAAATATCACATTTAATACATATGTATTGGACGACCAGATAGGCTAGTGGTTAGTAGACCTGACTACGAAGCTAAAGATTGTGGGTTTGATTTTCACAAGGGGCAAATGTTTGTATGATGAATATGAATGTAACACGAACGCATAAAATTGAAAATGAAAATGGTAAAGATCTTACCAATACTCAATGATGTAACTAAAAAAAGGGAAACTACCTCGTTCTCGGAATTTTGAAATTTTGACAACATTACCGGCTGATATCTCCAAATCTATTAGATATCTACAATTTGATTACAAATATTACAAACCCATTATCACAGGTAATCGAGGTGATTACACGAAAAACAATTGTAATTAGCACTGATAAGAGATAAAGACAAGTTATCGTTGACATCGCAATAAAAGTGTCAACATCAATTTAATTCATAGTACTTATTACAAATTGGAAAATTATCTTCAATTGTAAAACAATTTATTGGTGTCCTATACTGCTACCGCGGCTCCTCGCCTTTACAAAGCTACAGTAATTTGTTTCAGTTTGGTAATATAGGCAGGCAAACGAGCAAGTAATTCATCTGATAGTAAGTGATCACCATCGCCCATAGACACCCGAGACACCAAGGAGATTGCAGATGCGTTGTCAACCCAGAGGGCTAAGATGAAATACCTCTTGTGCCAGAAATTTCACCGGTTATCTTGCTCTCCATGCCAGAACACAACAGTGCTAGCACTGCTGTTTAGCGGCTGGATTAGCAGCAAGATAGTTCCACAACGATAATACAGTACTATCGTAGTGTAAACGCACCTTAAAGCATGCACATCTAACCGCAACAGTCATTGATTGGAAACAAGCCCGTAACTGCTGATAAGCTATCAGTGCATTGGCAATCGCAAAAATGCATGCGGGCGCTCGTCAAATGTTGGCGCTGGCGTTGGCGGTGTTTCACAAACGTTCACACCACAGCCCCTTTGTTCACAGAAGCTCAGTAAACCCATTTTAGGTAACATGTGATCCGCTTTTAATTGTCCCTCCGGCAAAGGCAAAGGGAGCTGAGACCATACAACCATGACTTAGGTTTGTGAAAAGGCCTAAGTCATGTCTTCAGTGATGATGGGTGATACGATACCAATCAAAAGTACAAGTTCTGGCGCCAAGACAGAAGCAAATTATAACAAAGATTTTTTTAACGGTTGGTAAATTTTTATGAATGAGGTCAGGGGGCGGGTTAGTTTAAACAGTAATTTTTAGATGGTGAATGATTGATGATTATTTAATAGACGATGATTTGCTAACGTAAGTATGTGTTCAAAATAAAATACAGCAAATAAACTTTCAGTCATAAATTACACTGTATTTTCAATCAGTGAAATATTAAAAATGAGAGCACATTTATACGCATAAATAAAAAGTGAGGTTAATAATATTTATAGCGTTTGCCAAGGCAGAACTTTATATTCTGATACAGTAATATATAATTTATATTATTTACCTTTACGCCATGGTCATATAGAAAAAGTAATGTTTACAAGCTAATAATATTCAAAGAAAAAAATGTAACTTAAATTATTAAGTTACATTTTTTTCTTTGAATAAAAGCTAATTAGCACGGTAGAAAGAAATCAAAAGTGAGGTAAAGTGAATTTAATACTAATTTTGATTGTCATATGATCCAAACTTTTGACATATTACGAAATCAGGATGTAAAATTAGATAAGTAACTGATTATCAAACTACCTAAGCATATCTGCGTAAAAATAGCTGAAGATTTAGATATCCTAATTCTCTAAGATTAGGCTTGCCCAAATGTTTGGACGAACATTGGCCGAGCGATAACCGCCCGTAGAACTATCTGTTGCCACTGAAACGATTTTACGGTGTTGATAATAGTAAATGCTGCAGTAACAGAAAACGATAAGGAAATCGTAAATCAAAATTAATCTGTTTTGTGTAAAAAAAACTCCCTTCTGTTGGCACTCATATTGTCATTAATGGCACTAGGTTTTACGTTCCAGTGACCAACATGACCAGCCTAGGTTTAGGATATCCCGCCCTTCGTCTGTGTCAAACTAGTGTCATAAGAAAGGAACGCCTATATGTAGAGATAAACTCAAATATACCAAACATGGCCGGCTATTTTTGAGTCACAGGGGAGCATGGTATAGTGGCAGGCAAACAATTTGAGCATAAATCGAGTTGAGGGGGTAAGTTTGCGCATACACATTTGTACTAGAAACGGCTAATGCGCAGTCAAGGTCAATGCTCATGTTGTTTGCCAGGAACTGTATAGTGGTATATTGCCATGGGATAAGACTGATCGTGCGCATTATTTCACTTTAGGTTTGCTGACTATAGGAGCGTTTACCCTAGCGTGGCAGTCTTTAATTCTTATTTGGAAGAAGAACAAACTGGAACAAATTACCTTGCTACTCCGCGAAACCAGCAAGCAAGCAAGCAAGCAAGGAGTAGCAAGGTAATTTGTTCCAGTTTGTTGATATGGACCTCCGCAAAGTAACGCCTGAATCTATTAATTATTCTTATTTGGAAGAAGCACTAAACTGCTGTAGGTAACATGATTTTTTTTTAAATTTATACTTCATAAGCCAAAGTAGATAATATTCTGACGGCACTTGTGATAATACAATTTCAATTTATATAATGTATGCTAAAGTGGTTTTGACAGTTTGTCTTTTTTAAAGATTTTATTTAACTTGCAATGTTCGTATGTAAGTTGTTCGTTTCAAAATTTACAAACAAATTTTCATAACTAGTAGATGCGCAAGAAATATTTATAGCCATTATTGATATAGGTTTACAAAATATAACTCTTCCCTTACTTGTTTGTAAATTTAATGCCGTCGCGGTGTAGAAGGTACTCAATTAGTTATCTAACTACATTAAAACATTATTTTGTTTTATCTATTAAATAGATGTGGCCAATTTTTTTTGCTGAAGTAGAAAACGACAATCAGTTATTATTCATTGTTTAGTTAAATTATAAATAACGTAGGTAATGTAATGACTAACGTCCTAAGCTAAGATTCTCTCTAAGTATCTTGCATAAATTAACCATAAATAAATAACACACGATGACAATCACAAACAGCAGCTAACTAAGTATTTTAATAAATTTGCACAATTAATAAAATATTATATATTTTTTTCTTTTAATAATTTGATTTTCGAATTCAAATCTGTAACTTATTCCTTTACTTAGGCGAACTGAAACCATCGGTGTTGCTATGCAATAATAAAAATACCTGTAGAAACAAATGTTTGTTTCTCTAAGCTTTCAAAACATTAGTTAACAGTTACAAACAGCCAACATGTTCATGAAAAAAAAATAAAAAAAAAATATATCGTCCACATCCTCCTACCTATGAAAATCGAGACCGCTTCCTCCTATTAAAACACCCAACAGCACACCACTTGTAATTCTAATTTCAAATTCAAACAAGCGTTTTCTTCGACGCGCGTCGAGGCACTAACCGCGTTCAGCCGTATCGGTTTCTTATCGAAAAAACCGATAAAGTTTTTAATCAAGTGCGATTTTTACGATTCAATATTATCAGTGGACACGGCGGATTACACAGTCCGATAACGATCTACGTTGTACTTGTGATATAAACAAGCCACTGGTTTAATGACTTGGGTTTTCCGCTGAAGTTGACTGAAGTGCTGATATTTTTACGACGATTTTAAATTTAGATTTTCGTTACACCTGGACGGCTAGCACGTGTCAGCTCAGTAGATTATACAAGTCTTAAGTGATAGCTACCGTCCAAAAACACAGGCAAACTACTAGATGAGACTTCTTTCGTTTAGCCTGAGATTGGTCGCTAAAACCATTTGGAACTTGGGACATCCTTCGTTTGTTTTAAACTATTTTTGGAATTATTAGAAAATACTACCTACATTTTTGACGCTCTCTTTCGTACTTCCACTGACATAACACAACGTGCTCACTACGTTCCGTTATATGCATATTATTATATCTCGGGGGAATGTTGGGGGTGGGGGAGTTTGCCGGTATAAATAGTTTCAATTTGAGTGCTATATTTAATTTTATTATTATTTTATTCTTTCCTGCCTTATCACGGTTATCACGTTACAAAATTGAATTTAACATACGCCATATCGAAACACCTAAAAATACACATTTTTGGTCACGTAAAGAACACGTGACCAGCGCGATAAAGTGTTATTCGTCTGTATTTTACATAATATCATTATTTATTAATTTAGTTTTTTCCCGTTTTTCACAAAGTCCTTACACATTAGAACCTTGTACCGCGCCCAGTGGTGTGAAGCTTATCTCGCGCGGACAAAAGAATTTTTGACGATTGAGCAAACATAATGGCATCGCGATCGCATCGCCGGACAGGTGACGGCGATACATTGGGGAAATGTTAAATCCTTTAGCTTTTTTGATGCGAATCGTTGACGCGGCTTGGGTAAACTATTTAGCCTTTAAAAAAGAACCGTCATGCCTAACGATATCTATGTACTTACTAGATAGTGTTCTAAATCATCAAATTCTACTAGCTCTGTCTCGCTTTTACTTGCAGAAGGCGCCATAACATCGTGCGTGTAGCTACACACGTTAGTGGACGCGCGAGGGCCACGATCATTGTTTTAATGTGCTATTTTAGTGTACTCATGTCAAATTTCAGATCACTTATTTTGAAAGTTGTACATATATAGGCACTTTAATCTTATAAAACTTAGCCGATTAGAAAACGGCTAAGTCGGAAGCTATACTGAACTAAAGTGATATAAATGCTGCCATATCTGAAAAGATTTTTTTCCAAAATTAACTGTAAGGCTTGATTTTGATTGTAAGTTTTGTTAATTAAAGATGTTTTTGTTATGGTTTCTATTGTATTAGCTTACATTAACAATAAATACTTTTTTGACAAAAAGCCACAACACCCCCCTTACTATGTAATACCTCTCTACATTTTACAGTTTAATAAGACAGATAAACAAATAAAATTTTAATTCGTTTCGTTTATACAACCATAACAAGTTATCACCACGCCTGTTGTTTACAAAGAAAATGTTTTCTCTGCCATCAACCATAACCAACCCTAAAACAAAAACACTCTACTAAATCTCCCTAAAACCAACAAAAACTCATGATAAATCTCAAAACACTCAGTTTTTCAGGAGCGGGCATGAACTCGAGTTTGAATGGCACCGCTATCTCGCGTAACATTCGTGAACTTTTTCAACTAGGTACGTCGCCTACAGCTGCGAACGGCTTAGCCTGACGAGTGAGCGACTCTCGGATATATAGGTTATATATAGGATATACATCGCCTGCCGCCCTCAGATACGTCACTCATGTAAGTTTTCTTCGCATTCCGAATTATCGCATTTTGCATGAGTCGACAAGTTGAAATGGATTTTTGCTAAGCGTTTCTTTTTGACAAGCCGCCGACGTGACGCGCACCAATGGGTGTTCGATTTTTAAAATTGCTTTGCGTCACCATCTTAACGGATTCTTAGAGTAAAAAAGAGTTTACGTAACATACAATGTATATTTATATGAACTTACTGTTCTTATAACATTACCTAACTCAGTCATATTAAGCAAGACAAATCGTTACTCAGTCATGTAGATAATCCAAATGCGAAACCAAAGAGCGGCAGCGGCAGCGACAGGTCATCAACAAAACCAATGCGAGAATTTTAATCAACGATTTGTATTACAAGCACATTACCCCATAATCCTAAATGGCACGGTTAATTTGCTCACGAGCGCAATATAATATGCGATGCGATAATAGAGTCCTCTACTGGATGGACTTTCATTTCCGCGCGCACGTCGCTCGATAACAAAGAAGTGTTGACATATTTAGAACAAGCCTGAAATCGAACTGGCAAGCCGCCGACAGCCGTCATCCATGCAGAACTAGCGCGGTTTTAATTTTCAAATCCATCTCCCGCTGACATCACATGGACTTTCCGATTGCTTCCGAGTTTTTTGACTGTCTGTGCCGACGATGATTGACGCACGGTGAACCCGGTTTAATGTGTGAAGAGGCATCTTTCATTTCAGTGTCGTTTGCACACTTTGTAAAATCAGAAGGGAGGAAACTAAGCCGCGGGCACGCTGAAGCTTAGTAGTAAACACATGCATATACATGCACATATATGCAATATTTTAAAGTGGGCAGATGTAAAACTGCGTTAAAATTATAGTTTACTTCCTACAATTCTTTAACACAGTCTCTACTCAAATCCTTTTCATCCTTTTGTCCAGGTATCGGAGACCTTAAAAGACGTCTAAAATTGGGTAAAAATTGAAAATATGAATAGATTTTCGCGCCAAAGCGGCGTATCGAGTGAGGTCCGCCGTCCGTCACTATCAGCGTTCCACACGAGTGCGCATACTTGCTTCTCGATACACCTATTCGATTAAAAGAAGAAAACTTTAAGGCACAACACTGTTGTAAGGCAAGTCAAAGCTATTTTCAGTCATTTTTGGACTACAGACTCAGGAAGACATTAATGAACAGATTACCCCGAGTGATCACATGTGTTCCTTGATTGATTTTGAATCAATCCAATCTTCTGTCAAAAAATATATTAACATTGATTTTCATAGCCTGTTTTTCATATTAATCAATATTAAGACAAGAAACAATAGCGTCTTGCATTTGCAATGAGTCACTTTTGTCGTGCATTCAAATTCACCGTTACAACGAATGAATTACCAGAGGCAAAAAGCTTCAACAATAACATGCTTAAATAGAGGTTAAATTAAAATATCGTGTAAATGATTTTGCTTAATCCAATAAATCCTGAGTCAAAAACTTATCTCGCTGAACGGAAACAATTCCATTGGGATATAACAAACTAACACAAACCTGTCGAGACGCTTAAACGAAATAGAGGCACAATAATCCAATACGGCGCCGCAGTCCGCCTGCAGATGCAATTGTCACGGGCTGCCGCGCCCGCCCGTTCCTTCTGTTTTTGTCTGATTGGTCGATTACTCGTTTCTCTTTTTCGCCCAATGATACCGGTGTTATACATCGCAGCCTGTCATATCGACTCTTTGTTGGGAAAAAAAGCTAGCAAAAATGAGATAAAAAGTCTCCCGAGCAAATTGAGCGTCTCTGTTGTAAACAACGGAGGTGGAATGCCACGATAGCGGACAATAAATGTCCGATCCGTTTGTGTGATGCGAATTTGTTGATTGTTTCACCTTGCCGGTGTTTTGTGGCTAGTTTTGGCGCGCTGTCACTCTGATGTTTGTATTTTTCAAAAGGCTCCTTACCGTATCGACGTAGTCACTTCGTTGGACCGAACTTTTTGTCAATACCATTAGCCTCGTTTGTATTCGTGGTTGCATCTTTAATAGGTATCTGGACAGCGTACGCCGTTATCTGTTAGAAAGCGAGGGCTTTCGGCTCGTGGGGGTTTTGGGGGGGAGTGTGATATGAATCACGGGGAGTAATGGTTGCAATATCACGTAGTGCACTTTGTCAACTGGTTGTAGCTTCACAGTTGCATAGATAACGAGAGATTGTCTAGGAGCCGTTGTTTGCGAGGTCCCTAATAGTTTGGGTGGAGATTTGCAGATAGCGCGGCTGTAGCACTACCTCGAGGAGTATTGGGAACATGACATTCGAATTCTATTGAAATGATTCCAATGTTAGATACAATAAGAATATACCTGAGCTCAAGCTAATCAGTATGTTTAGTTAGCAGTTATGAAGTAATGGTGGTAAACTTATATTAATTTATAATAAATAAATAAAAGATATATTAAGCTATAAAGTAAAAAAAATGATTTAAACTTTTACGTTTATTTTCCACGTTTTGTCTAAATTACAAATTGCAACTAGAGTTGAAATACGATTAAAACATTGATTATAAATGGTGTATTTTTATATATGTTGGTCCGATGACCTCGTACAGGTGGCAGGAAGGCGCTGGTTGCATTCTGCTTCCAACCGGCCACTTTGGAAATCCATGGAGGAGGCCTATGTCCAACAGTGGACTTCTTGTGGCTGAGATGATGATGATGATGATGATTTTTATATAAGTCCGAATTTTTTTGTAAATCCGATTGTATTAGTCCATAAATAAAAGTTAAAGGCAGACGTAACTAAATAAAACTGTATGTTTGTTTTATTAAGTATAATTTTGTAAAACAGTAATTGTGTTGTTTTATGTTCATGGCAAGAAACATAAAACAACGAGACGAGATACATAAATATTAGTCGCAAAAATAGAAATACGTTCAAACAGCTTAAAATTTGTAGAGCCTTTCCTTGCGCAATAACCGATAGATCGATCTCGCGCATTATGATCTACACGCCGACATTAACACCGGCGCGTACGCAGCGCCACGCCCTCTCACGCTGTGTGAAGTTTATAGTTGAACTATGCTTTTTATATTTAACTTGTGAAATACTCGTTTATTTTATAAGACGGATTAACAATACAAATTTCAATTTCAGAAATTTATTTAGAGTTAAAGAAAGTTTTGTTTTTTTGTCCGAGTTAAAAAATGTAGAGAACCAATGTGCTAGTAAAAAATATGTTATACTTCAGAAATATAACAAAATTGCTCATCAGACATAATTTTATTAGAGCTATAGTTACTTACACCTGTAAGAATAGAATAACAATATGCTAAACATACAGAAAAAGGCTTAGCAATAAATAATCGTGCTTTTATACAAACAAAATACGACAAAAATGTAAAACAATTATGAAATACTAGGGGAAGCTCGCGACTTCGTTGAAATTAGTAGCCTATGTCCGTCAAGGATAAGCTTTCTATCTGTGAAAGAATTTTTGAAATCGCAGTAGTTTCAGAGATTACCCCCTACATACAAACAAACAAAAAACAAACAAATAAAGTTCTCCTCTTTATTATATTAGTGTAGATAATGTTGATAGATAACTAATAACAATTTCCTTTTCTTATTTTTAAATTTAGAGACAAACTGGCGTAAGTAACTTAAATCTGGCAGTGGAGCAGCGACTCTCTTAGAGTTGCAGGTTGGCATGGGCAGAGGTGATCACTTCCCATCAAGTAACCCGCAAGCTCGGTTACCTCCCTTTTGAATAAAACGTGTCCAACTGACATTGCAATAATGTAGTATTTAATTGACTTAGATTCACTAGGTTTAAAGCCATTTAAACATGTCGTTTTAGATATTATAATGATCAATTCAACATAGCCGCAGGTACACACAGGCGTGGGAATATCCTAGCCTTTGCGCAAGCGCAGCCTATCTGATATTGCACTATCTTATCCAAAATCAGGTTAAGGTTTAGTTGTTCCTGAGGGTTTTTGAAGAAAGTCTTTTTTTTGGTGTGGTTGTAATGAATCTAATTCCCGAGATTTCGAGCCCTTTTCAGGTTTCATGTTCACGGACAGACTGACAAAATATCGTTAAAAGGTATCGAATTTCGAACAAATTATTAAAATTAACGCAATTAGACTAGATAAACTACCAGCCATTCGGAAAATAGTATTTGCTAAGAAAAGGATATACCGCTGATGTAGAGCGTTAAAATTGTCTCGTATCAAGTCTTTAAGAGGAGTATGAACCCAGCCACATAAACCGCTCCCCATACAAACGGCGATAACGTTTTCCACCCTCTAAACCTTAACCTATGGGAATAATTTTTTGTTATGTTGTCATTATGTCTTGGATCTAGGTTTATATATATTTTGATTTTTTTTAATATTGTTCATAGATTTGCCAATTTTTGCATTTTAGGGGTTTAATATTTTTGGTACTATTAAGAATATTAAAAAAAAAACATTCAAACCTAGTTCTAGGGCATAATGACAAGATCAAAAAAATCATGGCTGTTCAGGTTTAGTGGGTGGAAAACGTTTTCACCTTTTGTATGGAGAGTGCTGGGTTCACACTCCTCTCAAGTCGCGACAATATAGACCAATCATAACTAACTAATCAAAGGCCTTAAACCGCAAAGCGTGCTGCAAAGCTGCATTTTTGATATGTTATTTGGACCCCGTAGGGGAGCGTGAAACTACGTTTTGCAAGCAAAAAAGTTATGCTGATACGGGAAAAAATGCAAGGTTATCGGACATATTCTAATTTTTGCAGTTCTACTTATAAACTATGTGGTTTTGACATTCCGTTCCCCTTATGAGTTTAGATCATGCCAAAAATGCAGCATTACTTTTTTTTAATTATAGCTAGCCTTATTTACGAAATTAGAATTCACAAAATTATTTTGTTGTTTATGCCTAACTGTGTTTGTTTATTAAATAGTTTAAGTTGCTCCCAACAAGCTCAAAACCATTACAGAACCATTTATACCATAAACATTTCACTTTCAGTTTATAATAAGCTTGAATAATGGATAGGCGCATATTGGACGAAATAAAGCAAAGGTTTCTTCCACTCGGCGCTATATCAATAACCCCTCAAAGGTTGAGTCGTGGCGTGGAAAGAGCAAGCGATAGCATCTCGAGTATCATCGGCGAGCGGCGGCGCGCGGGTAATCTGGCTTAGCGAGCCGATCGCTCGCGAGAATGATTATTGGGCAATTGTGGGAATTAGAGAGCCAAGTGGAGGGTTTTTAACGAATGGAAAGGAACGTTTTCGCACTATATCAAAGTTATTTTCTTGTTTTGAAAAGAGAAAAAAAAAAGATAAACTGCTGAGTTTCCTGCGGCGTTTCTTCTCAGTAGATTCTTCTATTTTCTGAAGCGCTAGTAGATTCAGACATGTAAAAGAGCTTATATGACCTACTTGCAAAATATTTTTTTCATTTTCATTTTCTTTATTTACATTTGATTAGGATGGCTGCTAAGGTGCTATTTTCGCGCTTTCACTACGACGAAACTTGTTGTATCTATTTATGTTAACTATGTAGAAATGAACCCACCGATATACGCAACGGTGGTTTGTATCATTAGATGAAATTTGGGTATCTATCCATTACCTCATACAAAATTCGCTATTAACTGTTGAATAACAGTTTAATTTGGGATTGAAAATTCAAACTTAAGCTGTATTAAACCTTTTCGATTCAGCTGGTTATTGCATGCCTTAGCTCATTGAAACGCTTCGCTATTACATTTCTGTTTTATTAAAATGATTTGATAAAATGGAAAACGCGTGAAAATACAAACTAAGAGCGACTCCTAGCGTCATTTAGTTTTTGTAGGAAGAACGAATACGCCATACAGTGTGGTAATTTGTTCTATTAGTGCTAATACATATTCGTAACATAAATAAAACTTCCAACTTTCGTCCCTTGGACGCCAAACTCCGGGCATAATACCCGCCTAGACAGAAATCTCTCTATTGTGACTTTCTATAGATTCCCCTACAAGATGTCATGTTTTAATTAAGTTAAATTAAATATTATTTAAACAAATCAAGCTACGAGGTTAAAAATCGACTTTACAAACATTAAATCTTAATAATTGGAATCAAACAAAATTCTAATAAAATGCATGGCATCAGTCTGTCCGTGTGCTATCTCTGTCACTCTGCAGCGGAGTGACGAAAACGAAGTGAGCGAGTGGCTAATCTACCATCCGCGTCGATGGTGCTTCTGCTTTGTGAAGCTGGTGCTATCTGGACCCAAGTGGAACGTTACTTTTCAACACTGGGTCTAAAAAGTAGCAAAAAAAATCTGAATACCTAAATATCCATAGGTCCATATATATGTTGCACATACGCAGCTATTTTGCACGAGTCCGGCACTGGTTTCGCAGAGTAGCAAGGTAATTTGTTCCAGTTTGGTTTTACCTAAATAGGTACCTGATTAGTAGTATTTTTGGCAATATGCCCTAACGTCTAACGTGACTTCATTATTAGTATTAATACTCCATTTCAATTTAAATTGCGGGTGGTAGGACCTTGTGCAAGGTCCGTCCGGATCGCTACCACCATCTTGCTCGCTAATCCTGCCGCTGAGCAGCAGTGCTTGCTCTGTTGTGTTCCGGCGTGGAGAGCAAGATAGCCGGTGTAATTACTGGCACAAGAGGTATTCCATTTTAGCCCTCTGGGTTGGCAACGCATCTGCACTCTCTTTGTTGTTGCAGGTGTGGTGATCACTTACCATCAGGTGACCCACTTGCTTGTTTGCCTTCTTATCTTGTATAAAAAAAATTAAGTACCTACTTATAATGGGTTCTAGTGCCCCTAGCGGCATGACCTCGCAATGAAACGCACCCATAATGGGACCTACCACAAATACCACAATTTTATTCATCTTTCAATGACAGTGAAAACCGTATCAAAATCCGCTTAGGAGTATGTATGTATGTATGTATGTATGTATGTATGTATGTATGTATGTATGAAAATTCTTTATTGTACAAAAAAAAACATAAATGACAAAAAGAGATACAGTGATATACAAAGGCGAACTTATCCCATTAAGGGATCTCTTCCAGTTAACCTTTGAGTGGTTGAAGGAGTAAGCGGTCGAAGACATAAGGACAGTCAGAGCTGTATAGCGATTTGGTTTTATACTATACAAAGAAAAGAAAAGATGTTATTTTTTTTATATACAACATAGGAAGGCAAACAAGCAAGTGGGTCACCTGATGGTAAGTGATCACCACCGCCTATAGACACCTGCAACTGCAAGAGTGCAGATGCGTTGCCAACCCAGAGGGCTAAGATGGAATACCTCTTGTGCCAGTAATTACACCGGCTGTCTTGCTCTCCACGCCGGAACACAACAGTGCAAGCAATGCTGCTTAGCGGCAGGATTAGCGAGCAAGATGGTGGTAGCGATCCGGGCGGACCTTGCACAAGGTCCTACCACCGCACAAACCGCGTCCTGTTCTGTGTTCATGTTATTAAATTAATAACTATCCAAGTGGAACCGCCGTATAAATTAAAACATTCGATCGTCGAAGTGGCAAACTCGCAACAAATGGCAATGAATCAAAACAATACAATGTGATAATCCCGCATCTTGCTCGAGCGCCGGCGCAACTGACGGACTTACAGCGGTTTCACCGCAACACGTAGGAATTCGTTTTTTTTTTATAATTGTCGACCAGGGGGCCTAGCACGCTAGCTTTTACCGATGACATAAAGCATTTATCCCGTTCTAACCAGTACGCGTGTGCGAGAGGGACCAAAGCGTTTATGTGCGCGATAAACGCTAGCGTGCTACTATAGCTGGACATTATTCCATAAATATATGAGGTATAACGAAACGAAACGAACGAAAGTAACCGACATAGCCCAGCGGATTAGCAAGTTGAAGTGGCAGTGGGCAGGGCACATAGCACGGAGAACTGATGGCCGAAGGGGTCGGAAAGTTCTCGAATGGCGGCCGCGTATTGGCAAGCGCAGCGTAGGACGACCAGCCACATGATGGTCCGATGATCTCATACAGGTGGCAGGAAGGCGCTGGTTGCATGCTGCTTCCAACCGGCCACTTTGGAAATCCATGGAGGAGGCCTATGTTCAACAGTGGACTTTTTGTGGCTGAGATGATGATGATGATGAAGAGGTATAAAAAACTGAAAACGAATTTCGAGAATCCGTCACTGGGGTACAGTCACATCACGTAATTTTTAAGAAATATGAAATATTTTAAGTACGGATGATAAAACCGGAGGAGGTTCTCAATTCGACCTGTATGTATATTTTATTAATCTTTATTCATTTAGGGGCTTTGATCAAAACTGAACATGTCAGCCCCATTATTAGTTTATAGTATTAATTCCTATACATTTAGATACAAAAACACATTACAGATAAAAAAAAATACTTTATCAAATATTTATACCAACTCCTAGCTGCATCGCTAGTTGGTTCAGATAAATACCCCTATATTTGTTTTTACCTTTAAAATATTTTTTTTTTAGAAACTGCCGCACAGCACTAACAACATTAAAATACGAACCCATTAGCACGTTTGTTTCCGTTGGTAACGTTTTTCTATACCCAAATTTATGCAGCCAGTACGAAATCCGCCTAAAAATAAATCAGCCAAGAGAAATATAATATTTTAAGCAAATGAACACTGCCACACAGATTAGCCAACTTAACAAAACTAATCCGCTACCGCGTCTGTTTCCAGCCAGTGCCGAGTTCGACAAGAGGCAAGCCAGGAAATGAAGCCGCGCTGCAGATACCAACACAAAGAACTGCCTTCTTGCGTTATTAACTTGTGACAAATTGACACGAGGCACTAGTTTTGTAATAATAATTAATAATGCTTAGTTGTAAGTGAAAGTATTTGTTAAATGGGGCAGCTGGGTTACTTACAACATTCTTTAAGTTATTAGTAAAAAAAAATCAGCAAGTTTCCTTGTTAATTATGTATTATTGTTACCTGGGTTAGCTGGAAGAGACCCTTTACAGGATAAGTTCTCATTTCTAATATTTTATTTTGCATGTAGCGTGTTTTATATGCATGCACAATACTGCGGTTTTAAAAAAAAACAGTAACGAAAAACTAATTCAACCTTCGTTTGGTGAGGTATAAAATAACTGTAATAATTAATTACATGTCGCTTAAAGTCTTAAATTTCTAAACGAGATACTATTAAAAATTTAATATTTTAAACGTGTATTATAAAATTTATAATTATGTTTACAAATGCTCGGAAATTCAATAAAAATTAATTTCATTAAATTTTTGTATGGGTGTTTGTGAGAATAGATTTTTGAGTAATATTTGCCACTCTTTCGCGCAAAAACGACTGAACGGATTTTGATGAAACTTTACAGTAATATGTTAGCTTACACACCGAAAAAAGATACATATAGGCTATTTATTCATTTGCACAGCGCACGGCATATTAGAATTTCATGTAAACGCCGCCGTAAGTCGCCGGCGTCCGCTACTTTTAAACATAATATCTATGGTTGGATGTCGCCATTCAAAATATCATTTGGTTATGTCAGCCAAAGTCAAAGACAAAGCCTCTGAGGGGCTCCGTGTGAGTACTAGTTATATGGTGAAAAAAAATGAAATACACCCCTCCTCGCTGGACGATAGTTCAACACTATTTTCTATTTAGGGGTCCGTCAAATATTTCGTATTCCAAAATAGTTTCGTTAACA
Source organism: Ditula angustiorana (assembly GCA_963691745.1). Lineage (NCBI taxonomy): Eukaryota > Metazoa > Arthropoda > Insecta > Lepidoptera > Tortricidae > Ditula > Ditula angustiorana. The sequence goes on from OY829473.1 coordinate 2,592,093, forward strand.
AAAGTTTGAGAACCGCTGGGTTATGTTATTGAAATAAAAATAACTTTAAAATAAATGAACAAATAAAAGTAAAATATGTGCATCCAGTTCACTGACTCCGACATTAATGCATGACATCAACGCTGATGTATTGATCGCACCTGCGTTTTTGTGCATATCTTATCACCTTATCGCGATCTCACGTAGGTAGATAGACAGACAGATAGCGATCCGTAAACCATCGTATCATTTGTATCACACACGATCCAATAATAAACGAAGGGCGTTAAGTAACGTGACCGTGACTGGTGTTTTTACCCGACTCGTCAGAACGAAGGGTTATGATTTTCAAATGTATGTATGAATGTCTATTTCCCACGCTCAGCAGCCTGAACGGTTTGATGGGTCCCAATGTGTGACATGTCGTCGCTATTAACGGCAATAACTTATAACATTTAATGAAATGAAATGAAAATGATTGATGATTTAATTTTGATTTAAGATTTATTTAAAAGGCTTTAAAGGTATATCTATCTTCATTTCCCAACTTTTTGTATTATACGGTTTGTTTTTTCTTCTCAGTTATTTGCTTTTTATGCAGGCGGAATTTTTGTTTTTTGCTATTTGAAGAGATATTCACCTGCAAGGTAGTTGAAAGAATTCGCTTAAAGGGATAAATTCACCTTTGTGCATCTATTCTATGTTACTTTCCTGTAAGCTACTCCATACAACTGCAGTGCCGGCACCTCACGTCACTAGCTCTGTCTCTCTTTTACTTGCAGCAGTGCCATAACGTCATGCGCCTCATGCACACGTTGGTGGACGCGCGAGTACCTCGATCATTTTTCTAATGCGCTAAGTTAGTATAACCCATAGATCAAAAAGTGACATTTATTTTATAAGTATTATAGTTCTCCGAGGACCACGGGACGGTCATCTTTATTCGGCAGGATATTCACACTATATTATGTTTATTTTGTTTAATGAAAACCAACCCTTTTGTCCAACAATAGACGCTTTAATTTTAATCGAAACAAAAGGCACTCAACTAAATCAGTTTGTTTCGACGCTTCCTTATTAGCGCGATAAACGCACGCGCGATGAAGCGCACAGCGCCATCTCTGAATTGAATAAAACAATAAGTAACGTGACTTGTCGGCGCGTAACCTATGCGAGGCGATTTACAATGTCCGATTAAATACAATTGTATTTATTTTTACCCGACTACGGCAAAGCCAAAAGGAAGGGTTATGTTTTTAGCAGTCTATGCATTTACGTATGTTCTATTGTAGTGCCTAAACGACTGAGCCAATTTTGATAAATGAGGTATCTATCAATCGATTCGTAATTGTAGTCTGAGGCTATATTTTTTGTTTAAATACATATTTATACAATTGTATTAATTATGTACTTATGATTTGATTTTAGAATAATACTTGTAGTTTTAGTCTAGTCTTATTTTGAATATATGTATACTACTCAAAATAAAATAGGGCCCACTAAGCTTTTCTTAGTAAAACGAAAATATAAAAAGATGTATCGTTCAAAGCATATTTACGTAGTAGGGGTTTTTTTGCTTGTTTACACACAAAATTAATGAAATAACGTTATTTTAAAACGCGCAATGTTAGAAACACATACTTATTTTCCGATTTTAATTTTAGAGAGAAAAACCAAGCCCTGTTTTGTTTTGAGTGGAAATGTAACTTTGTCTGCGCTGTGAAAATTTACAAAGATCTAAGTATAAAATGTCTTGGGGACTTTAGACAAACTGAACAACTTATTCTCAAACAAAAAAAAACTTAGATTTATAATTTATATACAAACTAGTCACAATAAGGACAAATCAAAGTCAAAATATATTTATTCAGATTAGGCTTACAGGAAGCACTTATAAATGTCATTAAATTGACCTATTTTACGTTCCACGACTTGATTTTACAGTTTGGACATATTTTTTGAATCTCAACGTACGCCAGAACAGGGGCCAAGTTTTATGTCCAACAAAAAAACTTGCATGGGAAACGTCATAAAACTTGCGATTCAAAAGACGCCTCCGACCGGACCGATCGTTAGGTGTAAATCGGGGCCATAAAACGTCGAACGGTAAACGCCCCGTCCCATCTCTTTCAGGAAATTAGCAGAGCTTCCCTCGCGGGATTATTGCAAAATAAGATATTGTTTACTCAATCCATTCGTTCGTTCATTCGTTCTTCGGTGAATGATGCTCCTTTGTTTTCCAGGGACTCGATTAGATAGTTGTTTTGAATTTAAATTCGATAGCGCGATGAATTTTGGAATGAACATGAATATTTGAATAGGCGCGTTACAAATCTATGGTGATTTTGTATAAATAAATGACATCTAATTTGGATTCTGAGCCAGTTGATAAGTTGTAGGCTGATGTTTCGAAATTGAATATTGTTTAGAGCACTCGCGCACCAGTGACTTTGGTCGCAGATACTTTTTTCGACCCTTTGAGTTTATCATTGAAGTATTATAAGGTCACACTCGAATAGCATATTCAAAAATTGCGTGCCCAGGAAAGCATGCAACGAGGCGCACTTAGTATTGGCGCCTACCGCAAGTAAGAGCGAGTCAGTGCTAGTGAGTTGAGGTGCAAACACGCAGTTTGTGGGACAAATTACTGTTTTAAAACACTCAATCTAGTAAATACATAGATAATAATATAATTGGGGCTTGTTTACACTGCCATGCATCAAACGCCCGCATATATCGTTTAACAGTTTTAGAATAGCAGAATTTTCTTATGAAAATATACAATTCAAACCTGCGGGAATAGCGTGATATTGAAATATTTCGATACAGATCTATCTAGTCTGTGGCGACGAGTAAAAAGCAGGAAGAATGAAATAAGCATTGGTGCCAACATGACGGACGGAGTAGGAAATTGCGCGGGACCGCCGCCCGCCATCTTGTCATAACGTGTCATGATGCCAGTTCAATTTTTAGTCATTTACATGTTCAATTTATTTGTTTTAGTAATATTTTTGGTAATATACGGTAGGAGAAGAAAAATAATACATTTAAACATAGTTAACATAGGTTTCAATTGTTATTTTTTGATAGCTTAACCTTTAAACACCCTGAAACTTCCTGTAAGTTATTAAATTAAGCCGTCTTATTGTTGACATAAATAAAAATCCACAATGGCATTTTTGATTGCATAACAAATTAATAAATAATTAGAAGTAGGAAAGTATATAGAAGTATCGGTTGTGATTCTATCATTTCTGATGGCATTCTGATCTGAAAAAAGAGCCTCAATTTAAGTTGTCTGATTAGATTGTTTTTTTAGGGTTCCGTACCCAAAGGGTAAAACGGGACCTTATTACTAAGACTCCGCTGCCCGTCCGTCCGTTTGTCAACAGGCTGTATCTCATGAACTGTGATAGTTAGATAGTTAAAATTTTCACAGATGTATTTCTGTTGCCGCTATAACAACAAATACTAAAAAGTAGAATCAAATAAATATTTAAGGGGGCTCCCATACAAAAAACGTGATTTGTTGCTCGTTTTTATAGATAATGGTACGAAACCCTTCGTGCGCGAGTCCAAATCGCACTTGGCCGGATTTTCGTATTATTTTAACGACTCCATTTTCAGTGGCGACGCCAATATTCAAACCAGTTCAATTCACATGACAACATCAGCATTCGCGCCTCGTCCTACAGATGGCGCGATAGCCGCATGTAGGGTATCGGTGCAGTGAATCACTGCAGTTGACTCACCATGCGTTATCTGTGACCATTAACCTTTTGATAACTGGAAAACTGCATCTAATAATCGGTAGGTAATAATGCATAACCACGTTTTGTACCACACGCGATATTAAGTCACGTATATGACGTAGGTATAGACAGTAACATAGGCATCTTAGGCTGCTTTTCCACCAGAGATGTGCGAGGATGCGTAGCGAGGGATGTGTTTGTAAGAACCAATAGAATCGCTTCATTTACCTCGCCTCGGTTAGCACAGCTGTGGTGGAAACGGCTGATTGTTTCTTTACAAACACATCCTTCGCGACGCATCCTCGCACATCTCTGGTGGAAATGCAGCCTTAGGTAGAATTTACTGCACATAACTGCAGTAGGATGTACAGTCAAGTCAGTAAGGGCACTGTAGAACCTTTTCACAATAAATGTCATAATGACTTTTATTTTATGGCTTTCACATCTCCGTTGTGTTTGGGATGTATTTTGCCACCAACAACTTGTACATTAGACACGTAGGAAGAATGTTCGGTTGAGTAATTTTGGTGGTTTTCTGGGAGGATCTGGTCATAATGACTTGTTAATAAATGTCTTAATATCTCAGCGATGACACATTGCGACGACGTTCTACAGTGACCTATGAATCAAATTGGTTGACTACGATCGTGAGTATTAAAAGGGCTATTATTATCTATTACTATGTACAGTCGACCAAGTAATTCCTTAGCCACTTTTCAACCTTGTTCCCTTGTGATGCGATCAAAAAGTGGCCAAGCAATTTCTTTGTCGACTATACCTCTACCATCTTCCATCATCCGTTCTAACCATCACTTAGTCTCACAGACTGCAGTGCCGGCACCTCACTAGCTCTGCCTCGCTGTTACTCGTAGAAGGCGCTGCAACGTCGCTTGCAACAGCACGCGTGGTGGGCTATTCTAATGAACACCTAGTTGTTTTAAAACTAAGTTACAACCAAAAGGGCTAAGACGGATTACCTCTGGTGTCAGTAATTGCGCCGGCTTGTTCTCCAAGCCGGAACTGCATGCCAGCTCTGCTGCTTACCGGTTGGCTTACCGACCAAGAATATCTCAATCAGCCAAACATCCCAAACTGGCGGGTAGGACCTTGTGCAAGGTCCGTCCGGATCGCTAACACCTTGCTCGCTAATCTTGCCGCTAAGCAGCACTGCCGGCGCGGAGAGCAAGACAGCCGGTGTCATTACTGGCACAAGAGGTATTCCATCTTAGCCCTCTGGGTTAGCAACGCATCTGCAATCTCTTTGGTGTTGCGGGTGTTATAAGCGGTGGTAACCACTTACTATCAGGTGACGTGACCCACTTGCTTGTTTGCCTTCCTATTTCATAAAAAAAACCCGTAAAGTCACAAACACGCCATCCCATTCATACCACATTAAATTCGCGCCATAAAAATCAACACCCTTCGTAATAGAAAGATGGTTATCCCTTATCCCTTATGACGTATGTAAATAGGTTTAAATAGGCTATCATAGGCCCCTAGTGAGGTCAGATATTTCAATCGTCGGTCGGATATTGGGGGGGACGTGACGACGCATGCGAGATCGGCGGCAGCGTGATGTCCACGTATCTTAATATTGAAATCTCGACTGAGTTATGTTTGCCGATATTGTGTTTGGCGCCTTGGGTTTTGAGAGTATACGTATCTGTTTCTACGTCTATTTGTATGTACAGTCAAGGAATTTAATTCCCTACCCATTTCGTTGAAATATCGTCTGACATTCGCAATGTATTAAGGTCGATATGTCAAACTAACGTCTTGCTCTAGTTAGCTCTTATGGTGACAGTTTGTTATACGATATTGAACCTTAGGTGGGTTGGAAATTTAATTCCTTGACTGTACTATCAGCATAATACTTCGGCGTACTTTTGTCGACCAAATTTGTGATGTCCTGAAGACAGATCAAATCAGAAGTACCCGGAACCGCCAAGCATGTATGAAGAGAGGAATGTGTGTGGAGGAAGCGAGGGAAGTATGCCAGGATCGGGGCAAATGGCGTTCTGTGGCCTCTGCCTACCCCAAAGGGAAACAGGCGTTAGCTTATAATATCAGCATAATGGAACCCTGACCCAACACAGAACCGTGTCGAATTGGCATAAGCGAAATAAAAAGAGATATTAAGATTTGATTTAAAACTTCACTCATAGTTCCTTGGTGGGGTAGGGTGAATTTTAACTCAAATTAAATTTAACATGCTACATAATGAATGACAACACAAAGAAAAATTAGGGTAATGACAGGACTAGAACCTGAAACATCAGCATTCCGTGCCTTGCGTTTGCCAGTTTCGCCACATTACCGCTGCCATACCCTGCCAATTTTTCAATGTGCTTCGTGTTTACGGTCTTTACATTATTTATATGTTTGTTTGGGGAAACTACCGTCGGTGTCATCTTTTAATAGATTAATTGATTTTTGACTTCCAAGCGCTAAAAGCATATGTGCATATGGTCCGTCCGGAACGCTACCACCATCTTGCTCGCTAATCCTGCCGCTAAGCAGCAGTGCTTGCACTGTTGTGTTACGGCGTGGAGAGCAAGACAGCCGGTGTAATTACTGGCACAAGAGGTATTCCATCTTAGCCCTCTGGGTTGGCAACGCATCTGCACTCTCTTTGTTGTTGCAGGTGTCTATAGGCGGTGGTGATCACTTACCATCAGGTGACCCACCTGCTTGTTTGCCTTCCTATGTTGTATAAAAAAAAAAAGGTATAATGACATTTAGGAAAAACCTCATAGTAGGTCATTTAACAATTATTACAATCTGAAAAATCTCGAAAAGATCTCAAGGCGTACTTTGTAAATTATTTTAACTTGTTATGTTGATGAGTATTAAAATAAAAAGATGTGCGAAAGTAAATTCTGTAATTTAATTTAATTCTACTTTTTACCAGTCAAATAAGGTTCGACTGCATTCCCAAGTCGCGCGCACGTACTGTCTGGTGCAACGTCTAGCCGGCTATCTGCGCGTACGCAGCCTTCCGTGCCAACAACGCCAATTAAAAACAAAAAGACCTAACCAACTCTTGCAAATGAAGCCATCTTGTATTTTATGTCAAAGCCGTAACGTCAAATTCAAATGCAACGTTAACGTTCGATTCATCGCGTTCGAATTCGGAATTTAAATTTGAATTCGAACGCATTAGAAAAGAAAATCGGTTGGCTGTTTAAATTCGGGCCAAGCACCATTGGCATGCTTGCATTTTGAACGTTGCCAGTTGCTTTTAAAGTTTGTTTTGTTTGTATTGGTTGTCATTTGTTTCTTTTTGGTTTTAGTAGGTTGGTTTCTGCGAAAGGCATAGTGTACTCGTGCTTCGACTGGCAGATTGTAAATGATTCGATCAAAGATTGCTAACGGAACAATCAAGTGTGTAACCGGCTTTAGGGAAAAGGTTTAGTTTCTTTTTTTTAATGTTGAATTTGTTCATCCTCACATGTTTTATCATTATGTAAACAAAATTCTAACCTAAAATTTCGCTATTTGTCACCTAAACATCCTTTATCGCCTAAATAAAACAAATCGAAGATGTAAAAGGTTGTTTGCAACTTGTTGCTTTAGAATGCTTAGTTTTCTTTAATAAATAAACAATATTTTGATAGCAAAAACTTTAATTAGAAATAATGCTACTTAGCTTAAAAAGTGTATTCTATTATGTCATCATTTTCATAACTTTTTTAAAAGACTGTAGATTACAGAAATATTTGAAAAAGTAGGGTAGTTCGGTTCTTTTATCGCTATACTGTGGGAACTTTGATATTTTCAGTACAAATATTATTATTATTAGCCTATATTTGTGTCCCACTGCTGGGCAAAGGCCTCTCCACAAGACTTCCACAACTCCCGATTCGACGCAATATCAGCCCAGTCCTTTTCAAACCCGTCCAAGTCATCCCGCCATCTCTTTCTTGGCCTGCCTCGTCGTCGATGGCCGTTCTGCGGCACCCACCAAGTGGCTGTGCGAGCCCATCTCTGTGGGTGCATGCGACAGACATGCCGGCCCAGTTCCACTTTAGCTTGGCCGTTTTTTCTCCAACGTCGGCTATGCGTGTCTGTGAGCGCAGCGTAGTGTTCCGGATTCTGTCTATCCTCTTAACACCTAATATGCTGCGCTCCATCGCTCTTTGGCAAACCTTGAGTTTTAACTTTTGATTTTCGGTCAGAGACCATTTCAGTACAAAATAAACTATAAATAACAAATTTTGTAACCGAAATTACTTTAGATTTTTATTTTAAATGTTTTTAACATTCAAATTATTAAATTAAAATGCTATGTAATGACAACACAAAGAAAAATTAGGGTAATAGCAGGACTTGATCCTGCAACATCAGCATTCCGTGCCTTGCGTTTGGCAGTTTCGCCACATTACCGCTGCCATACCCTGCGAATTTTTCAATGTGCTTCGTCTTACTGTCATTACATTATTGATTTTAAGGGTACAACTACCCTCGGTGTCATCTATATAAAACTTTTTAACAAGTTATCATATTCAACTGGATACCTTTACACCTACCGTCAGCTGACGAGAGATGGCGCCGTTTTGTTATTAAATTTTGGAATGCTGATAGTGCAGGTTCAAGTCCTGCCACTACCCTACACTACACTGGAAATAAAATTGTGATTTTATAACTTGTATTAATGGGATATTGCTAATAACAATTGTGAACATAAGATATACAACAATATCGTATTAGGAAACGAAGCGTGCTGCGTTCAAAATAGAGTTGCTTATCCAAATTTTGCGTAAATCCAACAAAAACATTGATGTTTGTCTATCGGTAGCACAACAATCCAGCTACCAATGAACCGTTATCGTTGCGTTATCGCTTCGTTATCGCTTCGTTATCGCGCGTTATCGTTGTTATCGCTGCAGTCATTAGCCGTGCAGCGTGAAATCGAACTAGATTAGTATTGTGGAGTAATGTTCAGTTTGAGAATTGTGTTGTGTAGTGATCTGTCTTTATAGTAATCAGGAATTGATTTTGTATAACATAATTTTGTGCTCGCTTTAGCTTTATTCTCAAGTTAATTTATCCTGTGTAGTACATCGCAACACAGAAAAAAAAAAATTATGGAACTGTTGGCTTTTAAAATTTAGATCACAACTGTTATTTCACTAAAATGTAACCGTTTGTTTCCTAAATAAATAAATAATAACGAAAAAACATTTTTTCTTACAAATCTTCAACAAACGTATATCTAAAAAGTTTTCTGCATTTATTATCTGTAACAGTTGTTAGTAAGGGGTGTAATTCTCTTAAAGTAACATCGCACATCTTTTAACGCTGTAAAACATCATCGTTGAAGGCAACGATGTTACGTTACGGAGTGCACTGTTGATCAGAGAAAAAATAAATTAAGTAAGTTTTAATATTAACCCAATCAAACACCAGCACGCCTAATCAAATAGAATTCATTAAACAACCATTTTTAAACTTCGAACGATTCAATAAATCCCCATGATTTCTCTTCACTATACGTTGAATACACAAGACAAATTTGTTACTGGTTACATATACAAAAGCGCACTAAAACAAACCTTTTTCTTTCAAGCATAGAGCTGATTTTAAATGTTAAAACATTTACAAACAAAGTTGGTGAAGCTAGCACAATCAATAAGGAAGGGAGTCATTTTAATTGGCACACAATAAAATATGTGAGTTGTCTGCGTATCGGTTACAACACACGATTTTGTTAAATTAGAGATGGGATAGTGTCGATATTTCTGTTTTACGGTAAAGGAGAATGAAACAATACATTATAGGGTTTTCTATTGAGTTGTATTAATTTTTGGAGCGCATAAAAAACTTGTCACTACTCATTTTATGGTCCTGTTTTCTCATGGAACCCTTATAGTTTCGCCCTGTCCGTCCGTCTGTCTGTCCGCAGTAAGCTGCTCATAGATCCTTAGTACTAGAAAGCTGTAATTTGGCGTGTATTTACATATAAGCCACGTCGACAAAGTGGTAGAATAAAAACTTGAAATAAACTTATTTTCGGGGTTCCCTCCCTACTCGTAAAATGGACATGTTTTTTTTGTCGTCTACCCCATTATATATTTTGATGGAACTTAAACTCTAAAAGATGATGTCTAAATTTGTTTTTTTTTTGGGATTAAGACAAATTTTATGACAAAAATAAATATTTTAGGAAAAATGTTGCTTACCTTAAGAAAAGTAACAATTAACAGGTTTTAATCACACTAACATTATAAATGCAAAAGTTTGTGTGTTACTTAGTTTAAGTATAGTCGACCAAGAAATTGCTTGACCACTTTTCGACCGTATTACAAAGGGATAAGGTTCAAAAGTGGTCAAGCAATTACTTGGTCGACTATATACTTAGTTTTCATGTACATCAGTTTTTAATTATAGACACGGCACCCACGCGAAACCGGGGTGGGTCTCTAGTTGTCCATAATTAGGCTGCGTTTCCACCAGAGATGTGCGAGGATGCGTAGCGAGGGATGTGTTTGTAAAGAACCAATGGGCCGTTTCCACCAGAGCTGTGCTGACCGAGGCGAGGTAAACGAAGCGATTCTATTGGTTCTTACAAACACATCCCTCGCTATGTATCCTCGCACATCTCTGGTGGAAAAGCAGCCTTAGTAGTTTTCCGTATAGTGACTGAGGGACGAAAAGACAATCAATAGAAACAAAGTGCCTACTAAGGAATTGCGGTGAATCGGATATCCGACATGGCCAGTACTAAGGATTATGTCGCTAGGTCAGATTAACAGATAATACACTATGGGACAGACCTTTGTCAACATGATTATTATCTACACAATACTAGCTTTTATCATAACCCCCCCCCCCCCCCCCATAGAAACAAGAACTTTGTTATCATACCAATGCGCCATCAGTATTGAAATGAAATGATTCATTTATGGATGTGGAAATTGGGTTAAATTTGCAGATATATTTGTAATTTAAGAAGTCATATGTATTTGGGTAATCGATTGATATAAGTACGCCTCTGAACTTGACATAAAAGTTCATTATTTCAACCAATACCAATAATAATAGCAATAAGAGAATCCCCGTTCAAAATCGTTTAAATTAAACAAAACCCATGCAAAAAAGACGTCTAAAAGTGGCGTGCGCGCACCAACGATCGCACCCACGATTGCGCAGGTGCGACCGATCGCAGCGTTCGTGACAATATAATTGTGGAATAACCTCTTAATACATCTTATTTTCACTTCAACATCCCCTTAAACTTGGACCTTAAGAGCGGGGCTTTCGGTCGGAATTCAAGGCTGTACTACAGTAAAAATAAGGCGTTTTGTAGAGTTATTTCTCAATTGTAGCGCATACCTCATTGCCTGACCCTTAATTTATACCTAATAGCAAGATAATCAGCAGTTTTTCGCACGTCTCATTTGCATGTTAAGGTTTTATCGGCATTGCGATTTTGCGATAGACTTAACGTTTATATTTTCTGAGACTTTAATTGGGAGGGCTTAAGAAATCGTCGCGAATTAAATCGTTTTCTTTCTTGGCAGTGGGATATGGTTTGTCTTTTCCTGGACTTCTTTAGGAAAGTTGCATTATATTTATGAGTAGCGGTCTGTGCTATAAAGTAAAAAATAATTGAAATTGGGTCAAAATACTTTTAGTGCCTAAGATAAGATGAACATTTATAAACACTTTAACAAAATTGTACATGTCTCGAAATATTTTCCAAGTAGTGTTTTATTGGTTCTCAACCGGGCTTCAATGTTTATTATGAATTTGCCCACCATCGTAGCTTTTTATTACAAAAAAGTCTCATTTAGTACTCAAATTACCAATGCGTTACCAATCCCCATAACCCTTCAAAAATAATGTCAACTGCGTTACCAAACAATAGTTCTACTTTTATTTTGAGCCCAAGTATTTCGATAATAGTTATCCTTCAGGTATGCGATTCTGAATTAGAAAAGAATATGTTTTTGAAGAATATCCGAATAAGTAAAAAATACGCGTTAAAATGTACAAGGGATGTTTTTATAGACCTCAAAAAGTATTTTGGCCCAATTGAGTGTTTGAGGGACATTATGAACCCTGCTTCAGTATTATTATAAAAGTTAAGGTTAAAAAACTTTGTCCCTCAATCGGACCAGTTGATTTGGGTGTAGGTAATATTTTATTTTTATTGTAGCGTTATGTAGCATGTTTTATGTATAGTCTATCAAGAAATTGCTTGACCACTTTTCGACCGTATTACAAAACGAAGTGGTCAGACTATTACTTGGTCAACATATTCTATGACCCTATGCAGCCTGAAATAACTGGTTTTATTATTGTTTTTCTTAATACCAGCTCCAATGTAGCTCAGCTCTACCAATGCGATAAGCTGAATTGGAATTAGAAAAAAATACTTAACCATTTCTAGTGATCAATACCAATTGCAATACCCAGTTATTCAACTAAACTCACCCACTCGCCTAACAACTTTGTCACCGTGCCCACAAACCTATGCACCTATCCGTGATCGCGCCATAAATCCTGCGCAAGCGGCGCGAACAAATTGGCGAGCGAATCGGCCGATTCGATCGCGCTTGTTAGCTCGTGAGCGATGCGCGATCCCGCTTGTTCGGCAACGAGCGCTTGTCTGCTCGTGACGCGGGTGGGTGTAAAATATGCGCGTGAGTGTTGAAATTGTTTGAAAGGATAAAACGCGTCCGAGTTGATTTCGTTTGCTGAAAATTTATATGCAACGCGCAGTGTGTTTAAGTTCCTACATTAATTACCTAACAGATTAAGATTGTAAAGCCAAGTTTTTAAAAGCTTTCTAATGGGGCTAGTTACATAAAGTCACACTGGAGGAAAATGTATCCACGTATCTTTCATGTATCTTTATCACACGAAGTTCTGTAAACTTCTTTCTAATGCTAAATTAAATGAAGTATAGTCAAGGGAAATTAAATTATACTAAAAGGATAATTCTTAATTTGGATCTAAAGTAGAATAGTAAGGTAAATTCCGGGTGTACTAAGCTCTTTTTGATTCTGTACATAGTGCATCGGAAATTACTTGCAGAATATCTAGCAGAAGTACCCTATGGCAACCAACACGCGTGTGAAGTCCCCAATCTCTTTATAAATTGAGGTATTTTGAGTCCACTACTGCAGTCAGACGTTGTCAGATAAAGTATTAACATCCTAACACTTTAAACACAATGACCCTCTGAGTTTTGTTTTTACTAGAAGTCGCGGTTCTACAAAATTCTATCATAGAGTCATAATTTGCCATACAATTCGTCAAAACACTGTCAAGACTTGCATCTTTAAGTGACAAGTTGTATTATGACAGTTCTATAAGTAAGAAAGACAAAACAAACATAACGGAATTGTTACCTATTTTGAATCACAGGCCAGTCTAAGTAAGCCCGCTTGGGTGTGAACTTTCGCATTACTCGAAACAACACTTTGACAGACCAAAAATGTTTACATCTCAACACCCCCTTTGTTCTGCTATTTTATACGCTAGTTTATGGTTAACTGGCGTAGCAACATAGTTAACCATGATTAAATCCATACAAACAAACACTATATAATACTCAAGGATGACGTTACACTTTTAAAAGTGTACTCGTACCATGGCATGGCAATTGTAAATGGGGTGAAAGAGATATCAGGCATCTGATAAAGCCCCCATCCGCTGTTTAGATAAACCTTCGCTGTGTGTTTTAGTTAGTGCTCTAGAGATTTTGAAGTACCCATGTATGTTGACGACTTTACAGAGGGGATAGTCAGAGAGACATGCATTAATTCTAGACGGTCGTTAAGGAAAATTAATACGTCTTTAATCGTGTGAGTCTTTGAGGTGTCGAAAGAAAAAAACTAACATAAATCACGTTCACGTTAAAGAAGTTTTCACAACACTAACATAGACTGGAAATATGTCATCTGTAGACGTGAGACACATCAAAATATACAACAAAAGATAATAATAATATGTTACAAATACTTATTATCTATTTGCAAATAAAGTTGGCACCTAGGCATTTTCCTTTAATGAAATGTGATAGTTGAGAGGCTAGTGGTGGTTACAAGATGGAAGACTAATATCGTGAAAATATGTTTACCACAGGGGACAGACTTGGGAGATATTTGTACATATAATTAAGTTTTTGTATTTTTTATTAGGTTAAGCTATTATATTTAATGAAGTGTCATGTTTAAAAGGAAAATTAGGGCAGCATTCGAAACAATTAAGAACCTTTTTAGCTAGAATGTCCCATTCCTTCAAAATAAAACGTCTCACAAAAACAGTCACATCTAAAGCATTTTTAGAATCATGAAACAAGATTTAATCACTTTTATCTACGAGTATAATAGGTTTATCTTTAACTAAGGTGCTTTTAGCGCCGTCTCCATGAAGTTTTTAACGTTACCTACATCCCTTCGCACCCCAGTCTCCCCACGTCCTATCAGGCCCGCCTTTATCATAAAACGTAAATCTAAAGCCGTCAGGACGCCCCGTATCTATCCGAGCATCGCACTATCGGTCGCGAAAGATCGCAAAATCGCTCGCGACGGATCGCAGAATCGTTAGGTGATCGCGCTGCGCTCGATAAACGCCATCTATTGGAGGCGCTATGAGTTTAAGTTTGGGATGACTAGCATGACATATGACAACATAACACACGCGTTCATTCATCAGTTTGTCTTTCTTCAGACGCATTGAGCAAAGAGCGAGAAAATAAGCACTAATAACTGCTGGACCTGTGCACCTAGCACGAATCTTCTCGATACGCGTTTCCTCGCTACTTAACTCAGTGCGTCTCGTTTTAACTACACCAGTAGGGGAGAGACGCATTGAGTTACGTAGCGCATTAACGCGTATCGAGAAGATTCGTGCTAGATGCACTGATATCCTCTAATTAAGGCAGTGAAGAAACGCATATGTGAGTCACTTTATGAGTGATTGAAGTACTTCTAGACCAGATTATCTACCGTACGAAACGGCGTAGCCAGCTAGTACGTCAACACGGCTAGCGCAAGTGGCTGTCTGTCACTCGCTGTCACCATGTATAATCTTTTCTGACAGAACAGTACTAAAGAAACGCACTTATCGAGATGAAAGAAAATGGCACTGGTTGCTAAAAAGGTAACAGTGCCACATGGGTAGAAGACTAGAAGATAGAGACAATACAGAGTCTAAATGTCTGTACGTCTAAGGATCTGTTTCACTACTCTCTGATAAGTTCCTGGTATTACCTATATCCAACAGATATACCTGTGAGGCCGTCTCTGTGTATTATGGGCAGAAACAAAGACGGCATCACAGATCACTATTATATATGATTTGGGAATTTATCCATAGTGAATCAGGACCTGAGTGGCCAATCTTTCTGATAACTTACGAGTGCTTCTAGAGTACTTAAAAAAACAGGGTTTAAAATGCCCACTCACACAACGTAAAGGGTTTTTAATATAAATAAAACCTCATCAAAATACTCCGCGCCCAAGCATCCCCGAAGCCTCCCTCACACCGACGCCGCGCTATCGCGATCCTCTTATCGCCCCCATCAGATAAGGCTGGAATAAATGGCTGCACGGCCGTGACGGTCTGATACGCGGACGGAAGCGGAGCCCAGATGGATGGGTTATAATAGTATGTGACTTTGTATTAAGAGTAAGGGTATGATGAAATTTCTGTCGAATTCTGAACCAGTGTGGAGCTGAAGGGAAAATTCGAGGGGTCTTTAACACTTTCGCCTACGCTATTTTTAATTAAATTTAAAATGCTATATAATGAAAGACAACACAAAGAAAAATTAGGGTAAGTGCAGGACTCGAACCTGCAACATCAGTATTCCGTGCCTTGCGTTTGCCAGTTTCGCCACTACCGCTACCATACCCTGCGAATTTTTCAATGTGTTAACTTGATTAAGTTTCTCATAGATGACACCGAGGGTAGTTTTCCCAAACAAAACAAAAATCAATAATGTAATGATCGTAAAGACGAAACACATTGAAAAATTCGCAGGTTATGGTAGCGGTAATGTGGCGAAACTTTAAAACGCAAGGCACGGAATGCTGATGTTGCAGGTTCGAGTCCTGCTATTACCCTAATTTTTCATTGTGTTGTCATTCATTATATAGCATTTTTAATTAAATTTGAATGTACAAAAAAATACAAAAAAATCGAAAATTAAAGAATTGCGATTACAAAAAGTTGTATTTCAACTTACTATCGGACGCCCGGTCTATGTCGGTCAGGGATAGTTTAGCTTTCTATCTGTTAAAGAATTCTTGGAATCTGTTCAGTAGTTCCAGAGATACCCCTACATACAAACAAGCAGTCAAACAAAGTTTACCTCTTTATTATATTAGTGTAGATGTTATAACAATAGAATTATCTATAGTCTGTTTTATATTCCAAAGACTAAATTGATATTTTATCCCATACAGTTTTAGACGTTTCCCACAGATTACCTTTCAAATCAGTCTACCGAATACAAAAATTGATTGCAGATGCGTTACTAACCCAGAGGGCTAAGATGGAATATCTCTTGTGCCAGTAATTGCACCGGCTGTCTTGCTCTCCACGTCCGAACACAACAGTGCAAGCACTGCAGGATTAGCGAGCACGATGGTGGTAGCGATCCGGACGGACCTTGCATAAAATCCTACCACCCGCAAACCATATTTTAATCTATTAAACGCTATAGTCCAATTATTTCTTGCTGTATTAGGTTTCCTCTTCAGACAGCTGTGTGCAGAGTTCACAGATATAATAAGTTTCCTTGATGTATTCGCAGAAAAGATAAAACTGAATCAACATACCTACTATGTTAAACAACCAATGGCATTATTAATAGCTCATCTAAAAATTTACAGAACAGGTTTGGTTTTGCATAATTAATCGCCATTTTACATGTATATCGTCTTCATAGGAAATGAATTAGGAGATTCTCACACTCTCACGCGAAGACGCGTGGTCAGTGCGTGGCATCGCGCGTGTTTTGCACGTGTGTTCCACCCTCTAAACCTTAATCAATAAATTCAAATGCTATGTAATGACGACACAAAGAAAAATTAGGGTAATGGCAGGACCAATAATCAATAGCCATGATTTTTTAGTATGCTGTTATAACGTATGCCTTAGAACTAGGTTTGCATGTATTTCTTTTTTGATATTCTTCATAGTTTTTAAGTTTATGTAAATAATAATAAATAAATATCTCGGGACAATTCACACCAATTGACCTAACTAATTGTCCCAAACTAAGCAAAGCTTGTACTATGGGAACTAGACAACGGATATACATACTTATATAGATAAATACATACTTAACATCACACCCAAGACTCAGGTACAAACATTCGTCTTCATCATACAAACATTTGCCCCTCCTGGGAATTGAACCCGGAACCTCTAGCTTCATAGTCAGGGTCACTAACCACTAAGCTATCCGGTCGTCATTTTGGATTAATGCATTTTAATAGTTTCACACGAAACGAAAAATCGAGAATATTTTAGATACTACAAAAATCATTTAAATAATGAAAATATAGAAACCTAGTTCTAAGGCATAACAATAGGACGAGTATATTAAAAAATCACAGCAGCAGCATAAGGTTTAGAGGGTGGAAAACGTTATCGCCGTTTGTAGAGAGTGTTGGGTACACAACCATTTTACGAGTAAGTTTAAATACGTAACAAAAAAAAACTATTTCAGATTTAAGACAATATTAACGGTGATAATATAAACTTGATACATTATGAAACTTTATCAATCAATAGGCAGATCTATCATGCAACGCGCCTCGGTCGCGACCTTTCGACGCCCCGCCCCCCGCGGCCGGGAATCAATTCCGCTGCGCGTGAGTGGCCCGGCCCACTGCGTGCGAGATCCCCGAGATTGAAAGAATTGGGGTTTATAGTGCATTCTATCAATAACAGGATGAGGCAGTTTATAAAACCAATCTCACCATAACTTATGAGTATATTCGTTAAGCCGGGTAGCTTTTCAGTTAGGCCTATTTTCTACCAGACGGCTGAAGGAAGGCTATTTAATTTGCATAACAAGATGTTAATTCGAAGTAGGTGACTGCTAGAATATCACAAATTGACAAGAAACTGCAAATTTGAAGTTATGGACCGATGTCAATGTTATTTTTGTAATTGTCATCGGTCGTCAATGTAGAGTTAAATTCAATAGACAAAGTTTTGGTTGTGGTGTGTTAAAAAATAAGATAGCACACAAATAACGAAACAATTTCGTGTCTAGGTTAATAGCTCAATGGTTTTCGCATTACAAAAGTTGATGGAGAGCCCTGTTATTGTATGAAGTAAGAGGTGGGGACAGAAAGAGTGAGTTAAATATATTTTGGGAGTTTAACGTGGCTGTCAGATTTGTTCTTCTCCTGATTCTCGTGTTCTCATACAAGAAAAATGTATTTTGTGTCTGATTGTTTTTTAAATGGATCTAGTGGCCAAGGCTTTACTTGTTATTAAAATCAGCTTTTGTATGTAACGCTATCCACGCACCATCTTCAGTCGAACACAGCGAGGTTATCAGATAGCAGATAGCAGAGTTGGTTTCGTTCGGATCGCGGATAGCTCGCTCCGTTAACTCATAGTAATTACAGTTTTTATATTTAACTATAAAGAACAATACCCCTTAAAAGATAAGATACGACATGATTAATTTGTGCCCTGTGTTTATGGTGTGGTAGTGCCCAAACGGATTGATTGATTGTATGTATGTATGTAAACTCTGCCTTTGGCGCTGGTTGCATGCTGCTTCCAACCGGTCACTTTCGAAATCCACAGAGGAGGCCTATGTCCAACAGTGGACTTCTTGTGGCTGAGATGATGATGATGATGATGATGAAACTCTTTATTACACATAATTATCAAAAAATAACAGTTTACAAGAAAATAAATAATATGGACAAAGGCTAACTTATACCTTTAAGGGATCTCTTTCAGTTAACCCTTAAGCAATTGACAGCACATTGATTGTTTTAGTTAGATAGATAAACATTTATTTGTATGATAAAAAATACAGATACAGAATAATGAAGACATTCAGTCGTAACTTTTCGGAAGTCCATATGAACAAACTGGAACAAATTATCTTGCTACTCCGCGAAACCACACAGTTATAAAATACAGTATGCTTCAGATCATAGGAAAAAATGTCGCGATTATGAAAGAGAGAAGAGAGAACAATCATAAAGAATATAATAACCCCCTGTTTATAATCTCTCAGTAAACCTACATTAGTTAACACATGTTTTAACTTTGATGTTGTGACGTTTGCCTTCGACAGAACATAGTTTAGTCAAAAGAGGTCGATAAACTTTTATGGACAGGGGTTTGAGAATGGAAGAAGAAGGTAAGACCCTAAAAACACAAACAAGTCACAATACAAATCTGTTCTTCAAAAGCCTTGAATATTCAACCGTATCTCGCAACATCACCGAATACCTAATAAATCACTAACATTTTAACACAAAAATAAAGTAAATACAGCGCAATATAGAATTTCGAGCATCCTTTATGGAAACCCCGAGATCTCACGATAAGGCCGATGTAAACTAGCGATAGCGCCTTCGATTCCCAACTGATGCAACGAAAAGATAATTTTTGTATTTTGTGAAAAAACTCGGAAACAATAGAAGGCTGTCATAATTGAGGGGAGCGGAGTCTACGATAATAAGAAATAAGAATAAAAAACAATGTATAAATTTTTCGGCGGGTTCAACTTGAACGTGCGCCTGTCGCTCATAACGGCAGCAGTTTTGGATACAAATGTATTTTAGATAAATAGCATTTACTATAATTACTATCAGCTCTGCCCGAAAATTCCACTTTCAGGCCAAGCTCGTTGGAAAGGGATAAAGGCTAGGGCGTGCTAGGGCTTCTGATTGATTCGGCTCTACAATTTATCGCATGCGCATTTTTTTTTAATACGTGGGCTTATATTTTCAATCAACTTCGTGGGGTGCTTATCCGGACCGCTCGATAAAATAACGAATTGCACTTCGTAGCTAATTAGCGAACAAAGCTGCTGCGCTATCGGCCGTTATCTCAGAGGAAACTAACTTCCACCAGAATTACTGATAGCCACCATACCTACTGCGAATTGATAAAAGTTAAACTTACTTTGTAAAAAGCATCATAAAGGACCTTAGGTAAAACACAACACGCCGTAGTAACTCTAATGTCCTCTATTGACCAACAATATTTTCGCTTACAATAATCTACGGAAGCATATTTTATCAAAAAACTAACTATATTATTACAGCAAATTTTATCGCTAGTAATAATAAAAGTCGCGTTATTCATTAATACCAAAACGAAACCAATTTTGTGAAATATTAATTACATTATTTAACTGGCTGAAAACAATTTGCTTGTGCCATAAAAAAAACACAAGCGTATCTATGGCCGCTCCTAGCAGCCTAACTTTTTTTAGCCCGCTGCCAACCTGACCAATCTAACTGTCAAAATAGTTTTAAAACAAAATGAGTACAGACGCCACGATAAAAAGCGACTCTCGAGTGAATGGAAGCGTGCGGCAGAACGCGTCCATCTGATAAGAGGGGGGGAGGCTGTTATCTTCGTAGAGATTTCACGTTCATTATCAACGGGTGCTTGTGAATTCGGGGGCGTATGTTTGGCCAAATGTTGGGCGACAGTGTTTTGTTTGTAAGGTTCGGTACGGACAAGTGTGAAAATCAAAATATGTGTATCGATTCAAACGAGTCAAAAATATGTAGCGCCAGCCTTATTACTAATTTAAATTAGCCTTTGTTACATATTAATGAGACGTTGACATATTTTTTTACTTTTCTGTAAAGCTAGTCGCTAAGGGAGTTTAAACCTTTAGACCACAAACAACGCAAGTGCTAAAATTTGACATAATTGAGGAGTTATGCACACAAAAGCATGACCCTTCCTTCTGACGGCAGTCGGGTAAAATTTTTACAGATGCTAGTACGTCAAGCTACGACCTAAAATTTTGTATTAAAGTTCCAGACAGCATAATTGTCAACTTTCATTGTACATAATATTACATACGAGTATATGGAGCAAAATATCCGCTAGGCAACGGTTTAACCGATTTCGACAAAACATAACTCAGAACTAGCCTTACAGTACGGGCTTTGAAAGAAAAGTACCAACTTGAAATCGATTTATCCGTTTGGGTCCTACAATAACAGGTATAAATAAATATATACATAGACAAGAACAGTACTTGACAAAAGTGTTATGTTGTGTATCCGAATGCAAATTTAAATTGTTTATTGCCATTATAATTTGAATTGTGTTATTCTATTAATTTTGTTTTAAAATTTATTGATCACTTTTCTCACTTTGCTGTTATTTATTTTACTTATTAATTTTTTTTCGTTTTGAGATGAAAATGAATGTTATTTTTAGTTAAAAGTGTATTTGCACGCATTAATGTTTTGTGCAAATAAATATATATTGAATTTGAAAAATTTTGAAAACTCTTCTTTTTTTCTTGTAGGGTTCAAAAACATATTGTTTCATATAGCAACACTTAGTTTACCTATCATTAGGATAATATTAATATGTTTGAAAATAATCATAATTATACTATTCTGTGTATGTCCTCAACTTTGATTTTCCTGTTTTAACTAAATAAGTAGTTACTTGCTTAGGGAAACATAAATATTATTCTCTTATTCCTGTTAAATAAATAATTATTTATTAAGTATACCGAAAGATAATTTGGACGGGTAATTCCCATTGCCCAAAGATAAAGAATATAATCAGAGCATAGAATCAGAGTAAGTCCAAAACCTTATTTGAATTAATTTAAAATATAAATAACATATTTTAATTAAATATTACAGCATTTCCTGTAGTTTAGTTGTCTGCAATTAATTGGTAAGTATTATTGAAATACTTAAGGGAGTATTCATCGTTTATTTAATAATAGTTACACAAGAAAACCATTAAAAACACTATTTACAAATTAAATAGTTTATCGATATGTATTATATGTTATATTACGGCTGATTTGTATTATTCTCGTTTTTTATTTATTCACGATCCTGCACTGTTTTACTTCCTGATGGTTGACTGGTTGAGAATGCCTTATGGTATTAAGTCCGCCGTTTGTGCGTTATAGTTTGTATTGTGCAATAAAGTTTAAATAAATAAATAAAATAATGCCCCGCCTGCCAGGCGGACGAGTACCCAACAGGCTAGCGGCATTTGTTGCTGCACGGCAATTACTTGATTCATTTTTGTGTTTTAAGTTTTATATGAAGAATAAAATATTTTCACAGGTAACTTGCTAGTTACTCTTGATCCTTCAGAACAACTAAATGGATTGTGATCAAATATGGCTTTGAAAACGTTGGTAAAATTGACAGCTTAAAAGAACATCAAACTGCGTAAAAACTTGAATGTAATAGAAGCTAGCAAGCAAGGTCTTATAGGTACTTATTTATTTTATGGTAAAATTATTATCCAGAATAAACCAGTTTAAACTGCTTTATACCACACAGGACTTAAGTCTTCAAGACCACATGGCTAGACTTTTTTGTCCGTTTAGATAACCGTGAAAGATTATATCGCGCAAGCGCATGAAGGGAAGCAGGTGGTCTTTGTAATCTGACCTTTTTGTGAAACTTTTTAAGGTGTATTATAAATAAATATCACACAATGACCAAGCAAAGAAGAATTCTGTAGTAGCACAGCCATACTGTAGCCGGTTGCCGGTTGCAGTATGATTGTACCGGTTCGACCGTGATAGTACCACACTCTCACAATACCGGCGTGAAGTAGCAGTCTACTACTGCGTTTCGTACTGTGAGTAGGGCGAAAATAAAGGTGGACAACGGATCAACGAATTTCCTTAGATCGCTGGTTTTCATAGGCAGCGATGATCACTTTTCATCAGGTGACCCGCGTGCTTGTTTTCATCCCTATTCCATAAAAAAAATCGACGACCAGCAGGATTTGAACCTGTGTCTTCGGATCTGTTCTACGATTTCCCAATTGAGCTAAGGGTTGTTTATTATTACATTAGCATCCGACTTGCAAAGGTATGCAAAATTTCAACTCGATTAGACACCTGAGAATAGGTCAAACTTGAAAGATTTGATAACTGATAACAGACGTTGTGACAAATGAAGGTAAACAAAAGCTTTCAGTAAATTTCTATACGAATTGATAACCATTCATAATAAATAAATTAACAATAAAATAATTAAGCAAGATGCAAATGAAACTAAAGTCAAACTTTTGACATTGACACTGACAGACGCCTGTCAAAATATATGAACGCGCCGCACACGCAGGAATGTATCTCATGCTTGTATGAAATTCATCCTTAATCGTATTGTGTTACGTGATATTATCAGTAGTTGGACATCATGAAAGTAGTGTTTGTATGATCACGACTTTAATGTCAGTTGGGATATCTAGCTGATTGATAACGGATAAAGCAACTGTCTAGTAGCCATAGCTAATAGCCATGTTACACTATCATTCATGTATATAAAATACTATCTTGTTGCCTGTGACTTTGTCCGTGTAGAGTTCGTTTATCGCTATCCCGCGGGAATTTTGTATCTTTTCGAGATAAAAGTACCCTATGGCTATTTTCGCTATGCAAACATCTCCCGTCATCAAGATTCTCTTCCAAAAGTTCAGAAATATAACACTTCCCAGTTTCATCCCCCATTCCACTGTAATTAGAGGCAGATTATTGAAAAAGAAAATTGCATATGTCATCTCGGGATGTCAAACTATGTCTGTACCAAATTTCATTCAAATCGGTTCAGCTGTTTCAACGGAAAAGCTTGACAGAGAGACAAACTTTCGTATTTATAGTATTAGTTATAGATGTTAATTCTTGTTGGAATGGATGATGACACAATTTACTTTCTAAATAAGGATTGTAAGGCCCTGTATGAAATATCTATTGGATATAGTGCCAAATACTTATCAGCGAGTGATAAAACAGGCCCTAAGTAGATCTATCTCGCACGAAAAAACCTGTCAAATCCCTATTTAATTGTGTCATTTTTTATGAGATGCATCTCGCATGAACGAAGAATTGAGATCCTGCTATAGTAGCACGCTAGCGTTTATCGCGTACATATAAGTGTCTGTCCCTCTCGCACGCGCTTACTGGTTAGAAAGGGATATATGCTTTATGTCAGCGATAAAATCTAGCGTGCTAGGGCCTCTGGGACAGATGACAGTGACAATTCGCCTTACATTACTGTGTCGACAACTAACGCCACCGACCAACAGATTTAAACTTAACATCATAGTGGGCAAGCAATGTAAACCGAATTGTCACTGTCACCTGTCCTGTCGCATTTATGAAATTAGGCCCTGGTTGTGGAAGCCTGTAATACCGGAAGGGACGGCGTGAAATGGAAGAGGCCTACACTCAGCATTGGATGGACACTGGCTGAAGAAGAAGTTCAAAAGATTTACACTAAGAGTAATAATTTAGACCTCTTTGACTGTAAATGTATTTGAAGCTGACTGTACTCATTATGACATGCCAAGGTTTTAGTTAAATCTACATAATAAAGATGTTATAAGTTAACATTAAGGTCTGTAGCATGAAATGGATTCTAATCAACAATGCAAATAACAATATTTTGTTAAAGTTGCGGTTCCATCCGCAATTTTTGAAAGCAGATAAAAATATTTATTACCATCTCAAAGATAATTTGGTTAGTAATAAAAATCCCCGTATTTACCGTACCACTGTTACGGCTATCAGACAGACAAACAAGATAAAAAAACAAACAATCTTAACGACATTTTTTATCGCGATTCCGGTGAAATCTTCTTAAGGATTTCAAACCAAAATATAACGAGGAATACGCAATAAAAGTAAACGTGTTATTCTTATTTTTTGTATTAAAAAGCGTCAAAACGACAAAACGCCCCTTTATAAAAAAATAAGTTTAAATTTCGAACGCGACGTTCGTTATTTGAAATTTGGTCGAACGCAACGTCCAAACAGTCGGATAGAGTCCGAACTATTTGTTTCACGACCATAGACATCGCATACAATTTCAGCAAACTTTAAACGGGGAGGTAAACAAGGAAACTTCACTTACACATTGTTTTGACGTCCGCAGCGCCGCCTGGCGGTGCACCGGCGCAGGCCAGTTCCAGCTGTTTCAGGTACCGCAGCCACAATAACATCACAGTAGCTAGAGAAACACTTTTTAACCACTAAAATTGTCTTGAACAGACCGAAAATCCGTTCGTGCCGTCATGCTTTTCCCGCGTAAAGTGACTGACTGGCTGGCGGTCGGGCGCCCCTCCACGCACACAAACGGTTAACAGGCCCGTGTATACGGGCGCACCCACACAGCCGCACGCGATTCGTTATCAGTTCGGTGTAACTAGCAATGGCTGGCCCCAGATGCTATCACAGCCGAGCTCGCGGTAACGCTGCATAGAGAGATAACGTCTGCGATCCTATCGTTATGTTTGAATAAACTTGTATAAAATGTCAAATAAAAAAGCTGCGCGCCATAAATGTCGAGTCTATGGGTGATTTTTGAACGATAGGGCAGAGCAGAGACAATGGAGTTTTTGTTGGAACGATCCGAAGTTTAATTTATGGTCAGTTTTGTTATGTATCAAAATATTAATACGACGCGTATTATTTATGATGCTGAGATTATGATTGGTTTAAAAAAATAACATCTAGCAAATATCTAGTTTTTCGTTTTTATTTCACATTTTCTGTCATTATCGTTGTCATTTTTTGTCTATATCCTTTTTATAAAGTGTTTATTTTCAGTTTTTTGTTGCCATTATAAAACCTATTTGTAGGTTATGATTGAACATTCATGATTTCTTTTATAAATGAAATCAATGGATATCTATTTCAGTTTATCTGCTAGATTAATATCAACGATGAGGATTGATTAGTTCCAGGCACGATATCGGCTAGATTGTCTTTTGTCTATAAATTTCAAATGCGGTGAAATAGCCTTGGTATCTAATAAATAAGCATACATAGGAAGAACAATGTACGATTGATGTTTATTTTACTATCCTTTTAAAGAAGGATTTTTATGGTGTTGTAAAGAAACTTAAATTATAACCGTTGTCCTATTCATCAATGCTCAATACTATTAAATATGTTAGTAGAAAATGGTAACGAGCGCTAAAATAGATTGTTTTTTACACGTTGGTACTCTTCTTATCTTCTTTCTAACAGTTGTCTGGAAGAGATCGCTAGAAGCGATAATACCACTTATTGTGTGTTCTATACATTGTCCCTATTGTACCTTTCTATGTTGTTTTTGTGAGGGGATTAATAAGGAGTTATTGTTTTGTTTTTGTAACCTCTAAATACTTACAGAGTCAGTTGTTTGATTGTTCGATTTCGTATGTCCTGGTGAAAGTAAGGCTCAAGCTGTGCTGGTACTTACCTGAAAAACAAATCAAAACAAACGTATTAGAAATGCTGCCTGAAAGTTAAATGAAAATTGACCTTCAGTAGTATAGGAAAAATACGTCTTTTGAAACAATGTCGGTTTCAAACAGGCGTGCGGCTCGCCAGATGGTAAGCAATTGCCGTCTATCGATCGATAGTTGTAATACTTGAGAAATAACTCGCGCGTCGGCGACCCTGCAAGAACCCTCTATGCCCTTCATTTATATCTATTGTTTATTTTTTATAAATAAAGGAGGAAATGAGCAAACGGGTTACGCAATCATCGCCGCCTATAGACGCCTGCAGTATAAGAAGAATTGCAAGCACGTTGCTGGGCTTAGATTAAATTTATTTATGTTTGTTTTAAACTAAAGTAAATAAATAAAATGTGATTATCTATGGAGGCTTGAATTCTCGAGCCTCTTTTTTTGTTTTATCGTAGCAAATGAAACCAGAAATCTAGTTCCTTTTTAGGTACCAGCTGGCTTGTAAAAACAACTTATCTCTACAGATTATAACTCCGAGTTCGTGCTAAGCTAAATTTCATCTTTTCATCATCGGAGCGCGATCGTGATAGCGGCGGGAGATCCGAGATAGAGGCGAGGTAGATCTGATACTGCGCAGGTGCCTGGGCCGTTATTCTCTAACCGTATCAGCGTCGACTGTTGCGTCGAGGAATCGCTCTGTCTCGCTCACTCGTTGTAGCGTTAGAGCAAGACAGGCAGCTGCTCTGCATCCAAATCCTCGCTCTTTTAGAGAATCACTCCCTTCGAAACGAGGCTAGCGCAAGGCCGTTACGTTTGAACGTAAAGCTGCTCTTGCGCATAGCCGCGTCGACTGGGTACTATGGACTCGTACCTTCATCGTGTGTTTTATATGAAATTTATATATCCTTATTTATCAAACATTTTGGTCTGTATAAGTTTTAATAACTATGCCTGGCTTTCCAAAATGAACCTTTTAAACAGCCTCAGAAAAGGAGCAATTTCTCAGTTCTACAGATTTTTTACGATACGCAAATATAACAACAATAACAACAACAAATACTCTTTATTGATTCACACAAGTAAACAAAATAAAAGAACACACACAGGGAAATTACCAATATAATAATAATTATTATATAATTGTACCTTAGAGTGGCAACATTATTTAATTGGTTGACTATACGCGATGTGATACTTTTTAAGATCCCATATCTCCATTGCGTCTCATACTGCGCGTACGCACCTCATTTACATTACGCTGTTATATTTCGAGCTATATCATATCGTCGATTAACTTTTTGTGATTTTATCTGTGGCAAGTTTAAAATAATAATAGGTTATAAGTTGTTGGGTACAATCGAGCCTTCGTACACAGTTTTATGATTATACGCCGTGTCTCAACTTTTTTTTATCGGATCTTAGAACAAATCTTTATAAAAATGAACGTCGATTATTTGTGTCTAGATCACTCTGGAATGTCTCGTTTTACTTAAATATTAGTATCTATCTGCGATTCTATAAAAGCACAGTACACACATACAACTGTCTACAATTTTTTTTTTACAATTCAACATAACAACAAATTTCCAATAAATTCATTACGAAAAGCCTAGAGACAGGGTTTAAAATCGAGGACAAATTAAGAGGGTAAAGTACTCAGCTACTAAAGAACTTTTATAACAAATTGTAACCCATTAAAACAACTGTAGAACCATAGGAAAACAAATCACACAGAATCAAACGGGAGCCGACCCTGCCGCGGTTATACCGTAACGTGTAATATCGTAGGGACGTCATATCCCAACACGCATGCTTCAAAGAAAGCTAAGTGTCCTAAGATATGTTAGGGTTGCCAATTTTTTTTAATGGTTCTATTTAGATTCTTACTTTACAAAAACAGCGTTAAGATAGATAGAAGAAGTTTAATGTAAGCGGTAAATGCTAGCGTCCTACCAGTGCTGGTATTATTAACCCTTTTATTTATCCGGTAAGTACCGGTATCCGGCTAGTAGTTTATTTATCCGGTTTTGACGACCGGCTAGCCTAGTGGTTAGTGACCCTGACTACGAAGCTAGAGGTTTCTGGTTCGATTCCCGGGAGGGGCTAATGTTTGTATGATAAATGCGAATGTTATCCGAGTCTTGGATTTCATATGTATTTAAGTGTATATTTATCTGCATAAGTAAGTATATCCTTTGTCTAGTGTCCATAACACAAGTAGCTTTAGCTGTTTAATTTGGGACTAGGTCAGTTGGTGTCAAATATCACAAAATATTTATGTATTTATTTATCTATACGCCCATGCAGCCTGAAATAAATTGATTATATTCTATTCTAGCTGTTAGTTATAAGAAATTTCAATGAATAAAAGACAATCTTGTGTAAAAAAAACTAATTAAATTTAAAACGTGTTTAGTATATAAACGTCACAACGCTAAGGCTCAAATTCTCTGACCGCGCAGCCGCGTCGCCAACCCTGCGCGTGCGCTGGCGCCACATCCCATCCCGGGCAGATAAAGCTTATATAAATCAAACAGCTGATAACACCGATACTGTATTAATCAGGGCTTCGTCACATTATCTCGTCTGCACCTAATGGACTCTTAATGCGACAGTTGGTAAAAATATGTGAAGTGTTAATGCCTTCAGGTGATACTGGAGAAATTCCGTTTGAAGCAAAAATTGTGATCATTTTCAAATTAAAAGTATTTGAAAATTGATATGTTTCATAACAATCAGAGAGACATCTGCTCACGTCTAATTACCAAGTCATTATAATTAAAATTGAGTCAAATAAGTAAAAAATATGTTTTTGCCTGAAGAAAAGCATTATACATACAGACAAGCAACTTTATAAGTTGTTTATAAGAATAAACAACTTATAACAACAAAACCATCCACTACCTACTAAATTTGTCTTAGGCCGAACGCGCAATCAAGAATATGGTCAAGCTTCAAATATAAACATTTCTAAGTCAAAACTTTCATAGGCTTTATGTCGCCATAACAATTATTTTACGGCCCCAATAAAATGTCTCGTAAAATCGAAACGGTTGGTTAAAATAATTAGTGTTTATTGGTCACAACATAAACTTTATTATTGTTTCGTGGGTTAATTTAACTTCTAATTCAAGTGATTCCTTATCGTGTTCATGGTGGTCTTATTAAGAACAAGCCTTTTTTAAATCGCCACTAGACAGTTTATAGTATCCACTACTAACAATATTTTAACTACTGCTACTATGATCTTAATTACTGTAGGTTTTGGTTACCTGCTGTAGTTGAGACCCTAGTTACTGTAGTTAAAACCTTAGTTACTGTAGTAAAGGTCGTAGTTACTGTAGTAAAGGTCCTAGTTACTGTAGTTAAAGTCCTATTAAACTGGAACAAATTACCTTGCTACTCCGCGAAATCTTAGTTTCGCGGAGTAGCAAGGTAATTTGTTCCAATTTGTTGAAATGGACCTCCGCAAAGTAACGCCTGAATCTACTAATTATTAGTTACGTTGAGATCTTAGTTACTATAGTTAAGATTTTAGTTCCTGTAGATAATATCTTGTAAGGCTCATACGGAGCCAAGTTTTTTTAAACCAAACATTTATTCTCAGATACAGAGGTGCAATTTTTGAATTTCACCAAAATGGCCGTCTTTCACAGAGGTTCGGCCATTTTGGTGAGCTCTGATCACTTGGTGAGATTCAAAAATTCCACCCCAAGAAGCTGAATTAACAGACTTATTAACGTGGAACAATTATTGATTTGTCGTGGTTGTATGATTAAAAATAATGCGAAAACCGGCTGAATCCTCTTACCTGTCTTTAAAAACCAACCTCATAAACATACGTTCTTTGTAGTCTTACAAAGATATTTTGTAGGTTCTCTTTCTTACTTGTGATATGATAGATTACTTTCTTACTTGCACACACGGTACAGGTCGGTTAGTATAATAATATCCTGTGTCGTGCAAACAATTCTCGCGTCTTCAGCCCAGATGAAGTGTCATTTGAGACATTATAAAAACAAAAAGTGTCTTAAATTGTCCCGTGATTACAACTTGTTACTTCAAAATAATCTCTCACTCGGCTTATGAAGCGCAAAAGCAAGTTACTACTTAACGCCATATCATAATCGTCCTTTTTACTGATCCAGTTCAGGTGTATCCTCCTTAAATTCTGATCACCAAATAAAGTATTTTCTTTTTTTCTACTAATGACGATCAGCGATCACTGTCCACTCCAACGCCAGAACTAGTCCTCAGTAAGCTACTAAGGCAGTCCAAATAATTATATTACGAAGTATTGTGCTGCCAGGTCTGAATTCGTTCCAAAACGATGGTGGCGATTATCGCCCAATCAAATTACCGTTCGCGGTGGTTCGTTAATGGAACCTTGGTGGGATTGGTTCCTTAGCACGCTTTCAATCGCCACTTCCGAGAAACACCACGGGGTATGGGCTACCCCTCGCTATAAACAGTAGGCCATTGAAAAACAACTGAAGGTAGGTCAATTTTGCAAGAGTTAAGGATGAATGCTGAACCTGTGGATGGTTTTTACTTGTAGACGCTTTCTTAAACTTAGACGTATACTTTTTCGTCAGTAGAGCTGCCCTCCATATTATCAAACCGCGATCAACCCTGTCCTTTCATTCATATAGGAATGAATCTTGACGCAAGTCTATGAAATGACAGTGTGCTGACCTTACTCTCCAGTTATATTCTAATAGCTGTTTAATAATACCTAAAAATGTATTCAAAATACTATTAGAAAATGGTTTTAAATAAGAAATACAAGGCTAGTTAATCCCGAAATACTGACATATTTTTCTATTCTGTGCCTTCAAGAGATTGAAGAGTATAGAAAACATTCATATTTATACTTATAATGTGAAAACTTGCTGTTAAAAATATCGAAAATTTTGAATATTTTAGCTAAAACTCTAGCACCAACTACATCTTGGCTTCATCTTCTTTAGTTTTCTAAATCCAAAAGCGAACTTTTGTTATATTATTTAATACTGACTATAACCTGAGATTTCTTTAATGCTGCAGTTACCCCATTAATGGGGTACTTCCCAAATCCTTTTTTTGGTACACCTTTATACACGACCTGAACTTATAACATCAATTATTTACAAATTTCAAGTCCGCACAAAGGCTTAGACTTTGGGACATAACATAACTCTCTCTTCTATATATATAGGTAAATAGTTCTCTAGTATATCAGCCTGCCTTCGTTAAGTTGGCAATAACAACGAAGCATTTTTTTTCAAAGTAAGCAGAGTTGCAATAGGAAATCAGCAACTAAAATTAAAGAATGGTTAACCATCCATTATTGACTTTAAAAGCGGTAGTCGAGAAATAAATGTATATCAGAATAATAACCACACGCTTCGAGCAGCTTATAAAACCAACCGAAATTCAACGAAACCACTAAGCATGAAACTAAACGTGAAGTCAGTATTCCGTCATAACTGTGCCTGAGACGGTCCATATTGCATTGTGGGGCTAATTGGATTGAGATCCTTATCAGCCAGCTGATAAAATGGAATAGATAACATTCTGTAGTGACTTATTAAGGCCGTTCCCAGAATAATATTAGATGGTATGATACGAGCTCGCGGCCCGTGTGTGGAGCGATAGCAACGGAAGGAGCGCTCAGTTACAACAATAATACATTTACATACGTGGACTACAATGAATGTACTCGTACGCGTCGCGTCGACTTGACCTTCATGAGACGTGGAAATGCGCCACATTACGCACCGAGCAAACACATGTACATGTTTAGGATAGGAATATAAACAGACGATTAGATCGCCTAGTGGTTCTGATTAGTGGTCCTGCAATGAATATGAAGATAGAGACTGCAATGTTTATATGATAAAATTGATGAATATGTTCGTTTGTATGTGTGTACTACCTACACATACTATAAGCTTTGCTCAATTTAGGTCTACGTCAATTGGTGTTAATTATCCCAACATATTATCATCATCATATCAGCCCTAAGACACCCACAATTGGGCATAGGCCTTCCCAAGGATCTCCACTTCAATCGGTCTTGTGTCCAAAGTACAAGTTTTGCTAAATTTGGGACTAGGTTATAGTGACAATTGTCCCAACAATCATCTTATCATCATATGAGCTCAAAGATGTCCACTATTAAGTATTCCTTATCCAAGAATCTTCACGTCGATCGGTCTTGTGCTGCTCGCATAAATCGGTTTACCACAATCCTCACCAGATCATCGGTCTATCGTGTGGCATCTACCAATACTTCGTCTTCAAATACAATTACCCTACTACCTACCTTTTATCCTGCTAAATGTTATTGAAATTAAAATAAGCATTTTTAAGGGTTTTCTGCACTTAATTTTACTTCATGTGCCGACTTCTCTGCTAACGCTACAACCCTATCAGCGATCTGTACAACGGATCGTGTAGTGTAGTTTTTGCGAAATTGGCCCGATCAAGTTTTATTCCCGATTCCCTGGAGTTGGAATCAGGGCCGATCCGGTCGCAACGTGACGTCACTCACAAGGAGACGCGCTCGGCCATCTTAAATTAATGCCAGCATCCTACAAGACATTAAAAGAACCTATAATTTTTGATAATACTACAAACACTTCTCAACTCTGCTACTATGCTTTACTATGCTTTGGTTAGCAAAAAGACAACCATTTAAGAGATGAGTACACCTTTTTACGACTATCGTAACTGTCTGATTAATGTCTGACTGTGTGATGTCTGTCTGCTGACGTAACCTGCTAATTTTAATGTTTTGTTTTATAATTATGTGTGCTAGTTTTAAGGTATTTTTTCTATGGACCTATGCAGCCTGAAATAAATGGTTCTATTCTATTCTATATACAATTAAAGTTTGCATACATACATATTTTGTCACCGTTAACAAATTTTCTATAAAATGAACCAGACCTAGGTAACCTATTCTAAATAGCCCACGCAAAAGATTTATAGAAAAATGTTCTGTCCTAGCTGAAGAAAAATTAGGACAATCGATAATTCAACACAACATTACGTTAGGACAAAAAAAATTGTAGCGAGATAAAAGTGAAGCTAGGGACTACTTATTCAAATAACAAACACTTAATAAAATCACGGATCCAGCCCTTTATTAAAACGAATACTGCATCGTGACTAAATGTTGAGATAATCATCTTTTTGTGGCAAAAAGGTGCATAAGTTAATTGGTAAAGATTGAGCTCGGAGATTGCAATATCGTTGTCACGTCACCGCTCCGGTGAAACTGATCTGGTAACTTGTAGCTTGAATAATGCTATTCAAGCTACAAGTTGCCAGATCTCGAAATCTTCGAATCTAAAAACTAACTTCCACTAAAGGCATGGCTGATCACACAATTCTTAGCCAATTTCCCTTTGATCTAAGTACATCACATCAAGTATCAGGTCGCCTATTTGCTTCTTACGAGTATTGCGTAGGAAACGCATTCGAGGTTCATAGGATATTCGATTTTGGTGAGCTTTAGTCACCTGGTGAGATTCAAAAATTGCATTTGAATCTCACCGGGTAACTAAAGCTCACCAAAATAACCGTTTTTCATAGAGATTCGGCCATTTTGGTGAGCTCTAGTCACCTGGTGAGATTCGAAAATTGCACCACTGACCAGTTTCTATTCAAGTCTTTGACTTTGTTATTGAGTCTTAGAAGCATAATTTCGAGGCCGTATATTATATGTAGGTATACCAATAATCCATTTCATAAAAAACTAGTGACCCGCTTGATGCTTGGGCACAATGAGATTGTAATAATGTACATAAAGAGCTTTATTAAAAAACTCTGAATGACAGAGGAAACCATATGAAAATCCGTTGCGTGGTTTAGGAGTAAGCGGCCGAAGATATGAAGATAGACAAAAATGGATAGAAACTTTGTTTTAAGAAAGAAAACAAAACAATGCCTTTGGAACCTGCTTTAAATGACAGGTAAACCTAAGTAAGTTCGCTTTAGCATGAACCTTCGCATTTTTTGGAACCTGTCACATTTGACAGACGAGAAATCGTTA
The DNA here is from genome assembly GCA_963691745.1 of Ditula angustiorana. Taxonomy (NCBI): domain Eukaryota; kingdom Metazoa; phylum Arthropoda; class Insecta; order Lepidoptera; family Tortricidae; genus Ditula; species Ditula angustiorana. Next base: position 2,626,281 of record OY829473.1, read on the forward strand.
CACATCAATGAACTTATCGTTTGTCTATACGCTAGTAACTACTAACTTTATACAGTAGCCTATCGTTTATTAATAACACGGCCTCAATATTAATATAACGGTATTGTCTAATTAAAACACCCGTTGCAAATTTATCCTTAATTCCGAAGATAATTCTAACGCGCAGTTTTCGCACAACAAGCTATCGCTGACCGCAGCGTGAAATCACGGAGTGATTCATTAACTCGCCGATAGAGGGCGGAGGTGACGCGCGGCCACCGCGGCGCCGGCGCAGATAATAAGATTCAGCGTTTATGGGCGCCAGCCAGCAGGTACTACAAAAATTACAAGTGTTACAATAGGACATAATTGTAGTGTTTTTAATACAAAAATGTGACAAATATGTTAAATTGTAGCAACTGTAAGTTTTATGGTACAAGCCCCAGGTCAGGGAGCAAATGAAGACAAGACCAAGGATAGGGAATTTCTAATCAACACTGGGTTAACATGGGAAAATGAAGTCTATCTGTCATTTCTTCTGCCTGTGTCCAATAGTTGAACGTAATTCAATTAAAATGCTGTAAAAGAATTAAAAAGGCATAAGTTGCCTAGTGGGTGGCTAAGATGAAAGACTCGTGATCTTTAGGTACCTAGTTTGATCCCTAGCGGATGCCTATCGCCAAGAGTTTTCTAAATTGTGTACATTACCTAAGTACTATAGTTACCAACGCTTTTACGGTGAGAGAAAACATCAATTTTGATTCTATTAACAACATTAACATGTTGAGCGATAACTATTTTGAATACGTGAGTGATCATCCGTTTATGTTAATTAGAATCTCACGGTAGTTTTATGTTAAAAAACTTTGATCCTGTCAGTCTGGGTTCACTGTAACAGGTATTACGGAAGTCCGATGGCAGTCGCTCCAATAGTACCCTGAAGTGAAGTTTTTGAATCTCACCCGGTGGCCAATGCTCACCGAAATAGCCGAATCTCTATGTAAAACGGCCATTCGGCGCACTCCGGTCCTACCAGATCTAGGATCATGGTCAAAGCATACGCCGAATTAAGAAACTGCAAGAAGTGTGATGATGAAGATGAAGGATGATGAAAAGACTGTATAAGCATTGTAAAAAAGTGTGACCTAAGCCCGTGTATTGCGCCACCTACGCGGGTCGCACACACGGGCGATTACATCCTTTGTTGTGGAAGAAAAATGGCCGAGCACTATCACCGCGCGATACTATTATTTAAAACAAGATGCCTGACGACCGATATGCCTGTATGAAATGATAGAACAAGGAAAGTATTGGAGGTGGTAGTGTCCAATTGTTATACGTGTCGCTTTTGTCCGTGTTTCAGTCTTTCGCTGTTCTCTCAGGAACTGAGCTTTTGAGATGAAATAACCGTTCTATGGCCAAATCGATTCAGTATTATTAAAATTAGTAAACATAGAAGCTTTAAATAAATAACAGACAAACGTGTTGGAATTTATGATTTTAGCAAGGTTTTGGACCAAAGATTTTGATGATAAATATTATTTCAATTATTTCTCAATTTTATTTTCATCGACCGTATTTATTATAAATAATTAGTATAATAACGGTTTTGATAGATTTTCTGTAGGTATAAAACAAATTAGCATAACGAAAATGAAAATGAAAATGGAAGATCCATTCCATCCGTTCATCAAAATTGCTCTACAATATACAACAGAATATTTCATGTTTAACTCCTCCATGTAAGCCTGTAGCCTGGGTATTCCATGGCTGGGGTTTGCTTGCCTTTTATGGCAACGGAGTAACGTCCGCCTTGTTTCGATATTTGGTACATCTATTTCTGTTCCCTTAGGTACAGTCAAGGTCGTACATATTACCCTAATTGTCAGTGTCACAGAGGCGTGTAAAAGTTTGTGGCATTTTGGGAACGTATTTACGACCTTGACTGTACCAGGCTTGAATGGAGTATGGCAAACAAAAGCGTTTCCTGTAATTTTCAAGGAAGTTTTAACATAGCAACGATATTCACCTGTCAAACACTGTCATTAAGAGTTGCTTCTGTGATGCGAGTAGCATACATATAGATTGCCACTTTCCTGAACACTAGATTATTGTGTTATTTTTTAAAATTAATTGCGATAAACTGGGCTAGACAATTCAAAGAAATGCGCGAAAGTTGCTCTCTACCATGATCAGTAAATTTAATCATAATCAAGATATCCACGTCCTTGTTTTCCACCGAAGCTAAATAAAAAATTCATGCATATCGCTATTGCCGCGTGATTCTGTGACTGTGGCATCTATAGTTAGTCTGGTTAGTCTGTAATCTGGTAGTGACTGAATGTGACTGATGAAATCACGCATAACATCCGATCCGAATGCAAAAATAACGTTCCGAAGTAGCATTAGTACTTCGTATGGATGCAAGGCGCAGATGCAACATTCGACCCGATTTATAAGCTTCGTTCCAAATTTCCTCGGAGTGTAGGTTTGGAGATTCGGAAAGATGGAAGCGTAAACGCTTTAAGGATCTCAAGCCACTATGTTCTTCCCCTGTTCATGATGATCCTGAATAGAAGTTGTTCCTAATTGCTTGTAAATCCGCTTGTGGTACGAGCTGGGTGGGCTCTCTCGCTCATTTGTCAAGCGACCGCTACCACGATACGCCGTATTGTATCAAGCTGATACCATCGCCACAACAATGGGACGCTAGTGTTTGTATCTGGGGAGTGTTTAACACATTTATTATTCGGCCAAGACTTTATTAAGTGGGGGTATTGGGTTACATAAAGGGCATTTTGTTATGATTGTCCGTGGAGAATGAACGCAATCATGAAGTTTACTGATTGAGGGCAATCAGAATTAAAAACTAAACAGTATTGATGTGATTTTTTTTGTACAACATAGGACGGCAAACACGCAAGTGGGCCACCCGATGGTAAGTGATCACCACCGCCTATAGACACCTGCAACAACAAAGAGAGTGCAGATACGTTGCTAACCCAGAGGGCTAAGATGGAATACCTCTTGTGCCAGTAATTACACCAGCTGTCTTGCCTTTGCTTTTTTTTACTTTACTTTTTTTTGTTTTTTTTCTTGTATTTACTTAACTTGGAACTTGTTAAACTTGAAAGAGGGGAACTTAACATTAATTTTCCATTACATATTATTTAATGCTATGCTGAACATGTATGTACATTTAACTAGCCTAGGAAGTAACTTATTTACCGATTTCGAACCATATCCCATTCTAATGCTATCGATAACTCGAAAAAACATTTTTCAGGTCCGCGATATTTAGAGAAAGTTTGGTTATGTTATTTGTAAACTATGAACTCAGAATGGTAATGACGAGCTAAACCAGTTACCTATCGTAATTAGAAATGGAGATGGTAGGATCTAAATTATTAATAGTTTCAGGCGTTACTTTGCGGAGGTCCTATATCAACTAATTGGAACAAATTACCTTGCTACTCTGCGAAACAAAGCGGATTCGTTGTTTCGCGAAGCAAAATATTTTTTTCCAATTTGATGGTAAGATGTAGAATTGTAGACGTATCCAAAATAGATTGGCCGGAGTATATTATGGGTGCAGCATAGGCAAAAGAGAAACTCTATTAATGGTCTTTGCCCAGCAGTGGGACACAAAAGGTTATTTTTAATTAATAAAGAACCTAGGGAATATTTCTATTATATCTGAAAGTCAAGAACTTATTGCTATAACTTCGGATGTTACTTTAAACATATGTATATGTGAATGAAACCATAGCTTAAACAACAAGAACTTCATTAACGTGGTTCAATGTAAATTGAATCACTTTAAAATTCTTGTTAGACATGATTCACATTGGAATCTCATAAAACCACAAAAACAATATCAGATCACAATAAAACCATCCTCTCACCCCGACGACTTTACAAATAAGAGCGACAAGGACAGAAAACAAAAAAGCTATCGACTACCGCGCGAGCGCAGCCACCTCCAACGCCATCTCTCGCTACATTAGATAACTAAAATAAAGTGATATTCATTGACGTTTTACACCGGGATTCGGATTAGGCGGCGGCCGTAAAAGCCGTAATGTATTACTGACAACGCGTTGTTTTATTCTTTTTGTGGTCGTATTTGTTAACAAATGGCGTATTGTTTTCGGTTTGAAACTTTAAACGGAGCGCGGTATCGACGTGGAATCTGGAGGTTGTCACTATTATTTTATAATAGGAATTCCTCGGTTATGTCCGACATATTGTTGGATTCCTTTATTGTTATACGGAGATAGTAAAAGAATATGGACCGGGATAAAACTTTAATGATGCGTGGTACATAACTATTAGGAGCATTCGGTACGATTCGATAAGTTACAGCGGCCCTGCGCTTCGTTATTCGTATTCGAGTATTCGCGAAAACCGAAGGCATACTTATGAGGCAGGATTTTGGATTTTGTTTGGTTACTATTGTGTAGAGTAACACAAAGCTCAAGGAACCCGGCTTAAGTTTGTGATTTGCAAGTATCAAATGTTTGCCTAATTAACTGGAGCCATATAGTGGAAAAAAAAATTACGGTAAGGAAATATGCGATTTGTGTAAATGAATGAGCCATGAGCCTTCTGTCGATCCGGTTTCCCTGTAGGGTTACAGAGGCTAGATGACATTAGCTCTAATGTAATAACCTGACCTTCTAAATCTGGAATCATGGTCAAAGCGTAACTCGAATTAAGAAACGGGAAAAAGGTCAAGAAACATGATAATTTAAAAAGAGGTTTACTCTCAAATAGATTTTGAGATTCTCTAGAGCTAGACATGATCACAGTTTCATTAGATCTCTAGTAAAATACCACTCAGTATTAAGTAGGTATACGAGATTCAATAAGGTATGTACATAATCATTATTAATCAACTTAAGTTATCCCAAAATTATGACCAAAACTCTTAGGGTTAGGTACTGAAGAATACAATAGAATAGAATACACTTAAACGCTACAATAACTTTCTTTAAGAAGTCCCAAGCAAATGGTAGAACTTAATTTACACATGGACCTTCAATATCAGCCAACGGTACTCTCGGATAGGTAGCTGCCAAATAAGTCGTCAGGTCGGCGCGGGCGCAGTTGCTAAAACCATCCGCGTGTAGCCGATATCCGCCAGATATGATAGCCTTGTTGATGTCTCAGGGTTGTGATTAGATCATTGTTTTGAGAGTTAGTTTTCAAGTAAATGACGATGTCGCCAGGACTATCGTTGGCCAAGACTATGATTTCGAACATACTGGCATAACTAGAACTTGAAGAAGTAAAAAAAAAGGTTAAGTTGAAGAAAAAGCTATCAAGAAGAATTAATAGATTCAGGCGTTACTTTGCGGAGGTCCATATTTGTTCCAATTCCAATTTGTTCCAGTTTGTTTATCAAGAAGAACCATTTTTTATGGAAAAGGAAGTCAAACAAGCACGATTAAATGGAAGTGATTACCTCAGCCCATGGGAATCATCGGCTCCAAACCTCGCTGACCCTTTGCCGATCTTCAGGTATTAAATTATTGCCGTGCCTGCCTATTTCCTATGACAAAAAATCCATATAAAACGAGTTTAATTTCAATTAGGTGACTGAGTGTCAGTTAATTCAGTGGCTAAATGAGGGACAGCAATGTTATCCATGGTTAGTACCCATAAAATGTCTTTTTTTATAAAACATAGGAAGGCAAACGAGCAAGTGGTCACCTGATGGTAAGTGATCACCACTGCTCATAGACACCCGCAACACCAAGGAGATTGCAGATGCGTTTCCAACCCCATACCAACCAAGAGAAATACCTCTTGTGCTAGTAAATAATTGCACCGGCTGTCTTGCTCTCCACGCCGGAACACAACAGTGCAAAGCACTGTTGCTTAGCGGCAGGATTAGCGAGCAAGAAGACCTTGCACAAGGTCCTACCACTCGCAAAATATGTCATTGCAGTCTGATTTTCCACGCCTACAAGCATCGACTTCATCAATTCATGCATACCAGAATGCAAGAAACTTTCATTCCGTGCGTTAAATTTGGGTTAAACTGTTTTAGAACGTTAATAAGCAAACACACTTTCACACGAAATAAGCGGGTAAATACTAAATACAATGACCGTTTCGTCAAGTCACTCTCCCCTAAATTTTAATCCACAAAAAATGCCTAAAAGCACGTTGGTACAGTCCGGTCGTTAGCGATAAGATAGGCGATCAGCGATAACGCTGGATTAATGTACCCGCAATATATTAATGGGATGGCACCTGATGGAGATAAATATAATGTATTCTTAGAGATGAGAGATAAACTTTCACAAGAGCTATGTAATTTCGCACCTAAACTAATGTTTGCCTAGATTAGGGAGTCTGTGAGTCACTTACTTGGTAGACTCAAGTCACTGACTTTTTTTACACAACACATCCCTGTGTACTGTGTAACAAGTCAGTAACTGACTCGACTGTCTTCTGTTCGGTAAGTGCTAATAGGATATGCTAATGACACTGATGCTAATGATGGTGAAGGCCTCGAACCGGAAGACGGAAGTATTGAGAGGCCACTCACAAGGAGGACCGGCGACTCAATGAGGATTGCGGGAAACCCTTGGATGCGAGCAGCACTAGACTGACCGTAGTGAAGGTCCTTAGGAAAGTCCTATGCCTAACAGTGGACGGTTTTGGCATACGGGTGCGGGTGGTAGGACGTGAGTGTTGCTCGCTAAAACTGCTACCAAGCAGCAGTGCTTGAACTGTTGTGTTCCAGCCTTAGAAAGCAAGACAGCCGGTGCAATTACTGGCAGAAGAGGTATTCTATCTTTGCCCTCTGAATTAGCAACGCATCTGAAATATCCTTGGTGTAGCGGGTGTCTATGGGCAGTGGTAATCACTTACCATCAGATGACCCACTTGCGCGTTTTCCTTCCTATGTTGTATAAAATTACTCTCACTCATATCTATTCTATATGTCAGAATTTGTTGTGCTCGTCTTTCCGATTTAGGTTTCCTCGTTAACTTTCCACGGATCTCTACATCTCGCACCTTATATCAAGTTCACGCCTGTCTGCTGCTGGATCTCAACTCCCATCCGCGTCAGCCTCTGAGTCAGTGGCCCTAACATGACTGGCCAAGTTTAGTTTATCTCTATCTGCGTCCCTTTCTTATGACACTAGTTAGACAGAGACACAGGGAGGGGTTAAACTACACCTGGGCTGTCATGTTAGGGCCGCTGGTGTTGGAACGGAGTCTGCACTCCATCTCACTCTTAATTGTTCAGTATATTACGCAAAAACATAGATGGCTCTGATTTTTCGACCGCCATGATCATTAGAGGCCATTTACATGGAGCGAGTTCTCGTATGCCAATAGCATTACATTGAGCGACTAGATCAATGGATCGATCACATTAGACCTCGGTAGCCCTTTCAATGTCAATGGCCCTTTATCGTCTCGCCAGTTAAAATTTTACCGTGAGTAAAATCAACGAAGATCCCACTTTTTAAAAGTAGAACCTATGTAACCTTCAAGCAGAGGAAACTAATGTGAAAATGATCTAGTCACCTTGTTTTGCTAGTTTTCTGTGGAAAAAACGATAATGGAACGCAAAAGGATCACACGGACAGCCCCACAGGTCCGATGTATTAAAAATTATATGTAAACTACAAAGATCCCGATTGATCGAAAGGAAAAAGATAAGATTGTACCTAAAAGGTATTCCATTTAACCCTACGGATTAATTGACTGATAGCGTTATCATATCGATTGTGTGGCGCCAGCCGAGAGCCATAAAACTTTAAGTTCGTGAGATGGAAGGCTGTATGGATGTATGTATGTGGCGTACAGATTTGAGCGAGTTTTTAACCACTACAAAGTAACCCAGTTGAATGAAACCCTGTAAACAGATTCTCATAGATATCACTGAGGGTAGTTACACCTTAAAATTAAGACTACAATGGCCATAAAACCCATTGAAAAATTCGCGGTATCTGACAGTGGGGTCTGTAAGAACTCGTGTAAAAGTTCGCCACAAATATTTTTTATTAATAAAAAAAACCTGTTATTTTCATCTAAAGTCTTACCTCCGTAGTATTCACACGCTCACTTGCTCACGAACTAACTTTAGTTTAAATTTATATTATATGTATATTTGTGACGATTGGGGTTAAAGGAAAGAAGCAAAATATGCTAATAGATCTTACATAGGCAGGCAGAAAGTTAACTAATAAAATGTATGACTAATCGACTAGACAAGGCCGCGTCAATAAGGCACGAATTAGCACGGTACGGTATTGAACCGTATTCAATAACAGACCGAGTCGGGAGATAAGTCGCAACACATTCGCAAGTTGCATACTCAGATGTCATATTAAACATTATGCAGTATGCATTATATGTATTTATAATGTTATCGGGACTTTAACGCGATAAAAGTATATTGTTAATTTACCTCGACGTTTCGGCCATGTTTCAACGGCCGTGGTCACGAGTAGACCACGTTTCGGCCTTTGAAACATGGCCGAAACGTCGAGGTAAATTAACTATATACTTTTAACGCGTTAAAGTCCCATTAACGTTATAAATATGTGTAAAAATAGCGAAAGTTTAAAACAGTATGCGTTATGCCACATTGACGCGACAGTTTTGCACGTGCGTGCTCAGCAATGGTTTCGCGGAGTAGCAGTCAAGGCAATCTCCGCAAAGTAACGCTTGCATCTATTAATTGTTATGTGGTAATTTAAGAGAACAGAATAGGTTAACTTTTATTGATCTACGAAAATTCTTTTGCACTGTATAGGTCAAATTTTTTATTAATAAAAATTTAGATTTTGAACCAAAACTGAAGTTTTCTGCAGTCTTCGCTCAAGACTTCATTTACATGTCCCATTTCCTTAATAGCCAGGAATACTGCATTCAACTGGACAGGCTTAGATGGTGCAATACACAAGAGTTAGCGATTTGAAGTAGGAAACATGTGTTTAAATAAAATTGAAGTAAACCCTTAAAGTATATAAATAAAAGGTAGACTTGTAAACTTAATACTAAAATACACAACAATATAACTATTTTTTTACAAAAACCGGGACAAGCGTGAGTTCAATTGACTCTCGCACAAGTATACTAGATTCGTGTAAATAATGTTATTGGGACGCGTTGACAAACTTAAAAGCAAATACTTCATACGTACATACATTTCCCTGTGTGTGTTCCTTTAATTTTGTCTACTTGTGTGAATCAATAAAAAGTATTTGTTGTAGGTGTTGTTGTTGTTGTTGTTGTTAGACATAGATTTCTTTGATTCAAAGTCAAAATATCTTTATTAAGGTTAGGCTTACAGGAAGCTCTTATAAATGTCATAAAATTTACCATCGGTTCGGAAAACCTCTGATAAGAAGATACCGACAAGAAACTCAACGAGGTGTAATTTTTTATATAAATCAAAACTACAATGTAATCTTTTAAATCTAACAATTTAACACAGTAGGTGTACACTATTTGGATCCAGGGATCGCTTCCAAACATCCCTGTCTAAGATGTAGTCATTGATTTTGTAATACGCCCGAGAAATGAATGTCTTCTTGACCATGACAGAGTAAAAGCGTACTCGTACTTCTTTTTAGTCAAAGATATACTACAAAATACTTTCTGTGTGAGTTCAAATGTGTGTACTACCCCAATTGACCTGACTCGTTATACTGCAATCAGCAATTAGCTATAATAATAAATAAATAATTAGCTATGCGGGTGGTAGGACTTTGTGCAAGGTCCGTCCGGATCGCTACTACCATCTTGCTCGCTAATCCTGCCGCTAAGCAGCAGTGCTTGCACTGTTGTGTTCCGGCCTGGAAAGCAAGACAGCCGGTGTAATTACTGGCACATGAGGTATTCCATCTTAGCCCTCTGGGTTGGCAACGCATCTGCAATCTTTTTGGTGTTGCAAATGTCTATAGGCGGTGGTGATCACTTACCATCAGGGGACCCACTTGCTTGTTTGCATTCCTTTTTCATAAAAAAAAAATGGTGGTTACCGTTGTTAACTGTTTAGCTCCCTAGATGCTGAAATACCACCATCGCTTATAATTCAAACCAAACCCCACACAGCCGCATTTTTCTTTCCAAAAGCGGCAAATTACACACATAAAGAAATGTGCAATTGCAAATTGCAATACAGTATTAACATTTTTATGGGCTGTATATTTGGCAAAATGTAGCCCCGGACAATTGATGGGTGTTTCTAATGCGAATTTTATGTATCGTCGCGTTTAAACCCGACCAGTCGTATAAAATGGTAATTATAGGTGATTTTTGTTTAAAAGGATTCGGGTTTTTGGACGCGGTATAACTACAAAGATGACTATCTTATCTTATTGGGCATAAAGCCCCTACCTATAGCACATCTATAGGTAGGGTCCTTATCTTTAGATAGGGGCCTAAATCGCATTTTTGTCCGTTTAAAGTCTTAGAAGAGTAAATATAGACATTTAAAAAACATGTGGCTTTAAACTGAGCATTTACAATTTTAATGCATCTTAAAAACTAGGTAAATACTACTTCTTACACAATTTTTTTAAAGAAGCAGTTTAAACTTAACAATCGTTAAATCTTTTAAACTACAAGAAATATTTGCACGAATCTATGTTGATAAAATTTACGTTCATTTATCTTTAAAAAAAATTTTTGTTTCATTAACAAAATAACTCTTTCAAAAGTGCATAATTTACTAATAGTAGTCCGGCCTAAGTGTATTTTATTTATGACTAAACTAAAAAGCTATCAGAAAAGAATATGTTATTTTATGTGTTTCGTACAATAAAGAGTCATACATACATACATAAAAGACACAATTTGGATAAACTTAACAATTTAAGCTTTTTCTAGCAGCAATAAAAAAATATATTAAAAAATCAGCGGCCAGGTCTATATGTAGGGGGGTGGGACGGCATGCAACACATGCCCAAACTCCAAGTTCACGATGTGGTGACTCTGGGGACCTTCAGAGAGAAACATGATATTTTGGAAAAGAAGCTCAATGGAGTTGACTGCGTTTGATATATTTTATCGACTTATTTGTCACATATTCCAGTTGCCATTTCCAGAAATATCACGGTTTTCTTGACTCAGTACTAATAAGTGTCACAAAGAGAGATCGTCTCTGTCGGTTCGTGTTATTTCGACCGGTACACCTTCCAGGAAACCTGGAAAGTATGGTAGTTCTCTCTTCCGTGTTTGTTGTTTTCTCGCTCACTCCTACTGCGTCTCGCTCTACAAGCTTACAAATAATTGGTCTACGATAGCCCTAATTAGGCATCAGCCGACAGGAAGCGAATTGCGATAGCGAATACTTTAATTAGAGTTAACCCGTCGGCTTGTCGGCTTTATTAAGTGCGCAGTTCAGAAGTGATTTGTCAGTAGGTCAAAGTCAAAGTGAACTCATAAAAGGGCTTATAAAAAATTATGGGAGAGCTTTTTATAAAACGTCATTTGCAGCGATAAACAAGCATGTGGGTAGAAATTATCACAGCTCATAGAGCACCAGAAATACCACTAAATCGTCGGGAATCCTTCAGGAAGAGATATTTTTAAGGCAGAAAAAAAAATTAAGAATTAAATTTTGATTTATCTTTGTATACAAATTGATAGTATTGAATGTTTCTTAACAGCATAAAAAAGTTGTTCCTAAATGAAAATGAGGTTATGGGCCAAAATGTCTCAGAATATTTTCAAACTATGATTTTTTTTAATCGATCAAATGTCAAATCTACAATGTTAAAGTTTAACCGACTATTACAACAAAGTTCTCCATTGTAATTTAAAAAAAATGTTCCACGGATACTTCAAACAAAAGTCAAAATTTATTTTCAGAAAAGGACAGAAAGAAAAAAATCTGTACGGCGTCGTATTATGTACGTATGTATGCAAACTCTTTTTTTTTTGACAAGCTAATTCTTTTATTTATAAATTTGTTTATAGTGATATTTGTTTTCATTATATTTCTAAACACTTTAAATTACATTAATTAAAACTTTAGTAAGGTAACTTTTTATTGTACATAATCAATTACAAGTACACAGATAAACACAGGTAGCAGTACAAAGGCGAACTTTTCCCTTAAAGGAATCTCTTCCAGCTAACCTTTGAGCAGAAGCTGGTCGCTGGTTTTGGCACTTGATAAAGTACATATAATTTTCACATCTAAGTACTAACTTTACTATCACATCTACATGCAATGACGAACTGAATAAAGTCTTCGTTTTTAATTTTATTAGACACTAGCTTTCCGTCTCGGCTTTGCACGGTGCAATTAGGATGTTGTACAGTCAAGGAATTAAATTTCCGACCCACCTAAGGTTCAATATCATATAGCAAACTGTCACCATAAGAGCTATAGAGCAAGACGTTAGTTTGACATATCGACCTTAATGCATTGCGAATGTCAGACGACATTTCAACGAAATGGGTAGGGAATTAAGTTCCTTGACTGTACATAAAAACCATTCATAAAAATTCTCTAAATCACGGTGAAAACCGTATCAAAATTCGTTGCGAGACTACGACTTTACGTTTTAGACGACCAGATAGCCTAGTGGTTAGTGACCCTGACCATGAAGCTTGAGGTACCGGGTTCGATTCCCGGGAGGGGCAAATGTTTGTATGATGAATACGAATGTTTGTGCCCGAGTCGTGGATGTTATATGTATTTAAGTATATATTTATCTATATAAGTATGTATATCCGTTGTCTAGTACCCATAACACAAGCAGCTTTAGCTGCTTACTTTGGTAGGTCAATTGGTGTTAATTGTCCCAAGATATTTATTTATTTATTTATTTAGAAGGAATAGGCAGCTATACACAAACGGATAGCGACTTTTTTTATCTACACTTCTACATCTACATCTACACTAACATAATAAAGAGGTAAACTTTGTTTGCTTGTTTGTATGTAGGGGGTAATCGCTGGAACTACAGAACCGTTTTCAAAAATTCTTTCACAGATAGAAAGGTTCACTACCCCTGACGGACATAGGCTACTAATTCCACGCGAGCGCAGTCGCGGGCGTCCGCTAGTACTATGTAAAGATAAAGATTCCAATACCAACACGAATTCCGAATGTCCTAATTACTAACCAATTAGATCCTTTAGCTGTCCGATTTATGCTCCGATAATCCACATCCACCAATACCTGCTTGTTGTTCGACCTTCGCCACTATCTGTCTGTTTGTCCGTCTCACTAGAGCTATAAAACTCCATCTCGCCCGTATCTCAACGATAGCAGGTCTATAAAATACTTTTATCTGGCTGTAGTACAAAATACCGTACTTGTACATAAAACATAGTTATGACGGAGTTTTTATAAAGCCTCTAAACCTTTTAGTTCACCTATAAACGGTTCTCGGACAGAACAGGTCGTTTTAAATATTGTTTAATGGATATGTCAGATAATAATTTGTTTTATGGTTATAGAACCAGTAGCAAAAGCTGTGTTTTAAACATGTGTGAAAATCTTACGAATTTGTAAACGCTCACTAATTTCCAAATCGATGGATTATATTAAAAAATATGACCTAGATAGGTACTCTTTAAGCGGCAGTTTAGTTTAAGAAAAGCGTCTCCATATTTTTTAATTAGGTACTTACTATTTTTTCTATAATTTCAACTCATATTCAAGGTCAAATTATACATAATTATACATCAACAGTTAGCAGTTACACTAATCTACATCTACACTAATAAAATAAACAGGTAAACTTTGTTTGTTTGTTTGTGTGTAGGGGGTATCTCTGGAACTACGGAACCGATTTCAAAAATCTTTTACTGATAGAAACACTACCCCTGACGGACATAGGCTACAAATACCCCGCGAAAGAAGTCGCCGGGTATCCGCTAGTAATATATATTTTTCTTAACAGAACGGTGATTAAAATATTTAATTGCTAAAACACCTCTTAGGTGTACTAAGGCTCGCGTTACACGGACGATTGTACGTAAGCGCAGTGGTTAGAGTCACGTTCAGCTGATCGCACTCGTTCGGCCTGATACGAGATAAGGGGGCGGGCGGGGGCGGGGGGCCGCCCTACGGCGAGTGTTTACAATTTAAATGCTTTTTAAACCATATAAATAACTTTTATTATCGCCTCGGAGCTGAATGTAGAGACTATTGCCAATTTTGATATTTTTTTGTTATTTACGTAATTCTTCCAAATTGTGATTCCCCTGGCGCATATTAACCTAATATTTACCAAACATAATTTAGGTAAATCTTGAAAATATTTATTCCCCTGGCATATTTTTGTAATATATTTACACATTATTTTCAGTAAGTATTAGGTACGTATGCTAAAACGTAAAAGTTTGGTAAAACTTATAAGGCAACCGCTTCCAGCACTTGACACGTGTAGGACATTTTTTGTACCAGTAGTTGACATCATTGCATCTCGTTTTTACTCATATGTTGCCGTTTACTCTCGTAAATTTTTGGGTCGCTGTCAAAGACTGGAACCATTACTTCAAATCAAGTTTTATTAACCTTTATTTTGCAATCAAATTAGAATAATAAAAGTCGAAGTCAAAATATATTTAATCAGATTAGACTTACAGGAAGCACGTATAGGTGTCGGAAAATCCTTTGTTCCCAACGAGTCATACCCTCAACTGTCACACTGTGACTCGTTGGGAATATTACTAAAAAAATTCCAACCAGTCACATTGTTACTAGATGGGACAATATTCGATATTTATTCCCAACGAGTCACACCCACTGTGACTCGGTGGGAATACTTATGCTAGAAGAAATCCCAACTAGTCACAATGTTACTAGATGGGTCAATTTTAATATCTGTCACAGTGTGACAGTTGAGGGTGTGACTCGACGGGAACAAACCGTAAATTTACCACCGGTTCGGGAAAAATCCGACAACTTCTATGTGTATACAAAGAGAGCACAATAACATATCAAATTTAAGCAAACTTTAATAAAACCGAGCAGAGACATGAAACACAATCCCCGAATAGTAGAAAATAAGAAAAAACCATAAAGCATTTTCAACACAAGTCCTCGGCGCGATAAGAATCAGAATTTATACGCGGCGATAGCAGGGCGGCTTATCAGCGCGATACCGCCCGCCCGATGCTATCTGTGATTAAATAGCGCCTTATCAGTAGCGGGGCGGAGGATCTTGGGCGCCAGAGTAGGGCGGGGGGACAGATGGTTTGCTAGTCTTATACAGCAGAGTTTTTTTATACAACATAGGAAGGCAAAAGAGCAAGTGGATCACCTGACGGTAAGTGCTCACCACCGCCCATAGACACCCGCAACAGCAACACCAAAGAGATTGCAGCTAAATTGCCAACCCAGAGGGTTTAGATGGAACACCTCATGTGCCAGTAATTGCACCGGCTGACTGCTGCACATCGGCAGGATTAGCAAGCAAGATGGTGGTAGCGTTTCGGACGGACCTTGCACAAGATCCTACCACTCTTAAATTTTTAACAGCATAGAACGTATAGTTTATATTTGGTAGACGTTAATAATTGAGTCTGTGTGACGGTTTTGTCAAGTCTGTTTGATGTGGAAGTGGAGTAGGGTGGGTTTCTGTATGAAAAGTATATGTTGCAGAGATGCAACTGTTTTGTCCCATTTCCTCTTGGAGCTTCAATCAGTTGTACCAAAAAACATGAACTTGTCCCCCTTCCTAACACGGGCCAGAGTGGGCTAACGACCATATGCCTAACGTCATCTGTCTGAATTTAGGAGTCAAATCGACCCAGCACGAATCTTCTCGACAAGCGTTAACTCGCTACGTAACTCAGTGCGTCTCTCTTCTACAAGGCTAGTTAGAGCGAGACGCACTGAATTACGTAGCCACTTTTGGCATATCGAGAAGGTTCGAAGAAGGTGCTAAGTGTAGTACGCCATTCGTTCAAGTAGCGAACGGTCGTACGGGTCGATCTTGATAATGCCTCGTATAGAGGCGAAACGCGCGTCGATCGTGTAGTTTTAGTGTTTAGTGGTGGTGGTGTGTAGTTGAGTCTGTGTGATATATGTTGTTTCGTGTGGAAGCGGAGGAGGGTGGGTTTTTGCATGAACATATGTGTGTCGCACAGACGCAGCTATTTTGCACGAGCCCGGCACTGGTTTCGCGGAGTAGCAAGGTAATTTGTTCCAGTTTGTTGATATGGACCTCCGCAAAGTAACGCCTGAATCTATTAATTAGCTAAGTGCATTGTTTACTCCGGGAAGTATCTGTGATAGCACTACTCTATATAAAATATGAATACGTAGCGATGTCGGTGCGGATCCGTCAAACAGATGAGATAAGAACGTGAACTTTTGCTGTTTGTAACCCCCCCCCCCCCTGCCACCCCATCACTTATATTTCAGGCGAGTGTGTGTGTGACGGATTGCGGAATGTGTGCGCTTAGGAACAAAGGTTTTTAGGATTATTGAGTTTTGTAAGGGTAAATGTAAGATTAAAACGACATAAAATGTGGTGTTCTCGGTGTAAAGGGGCTTATGGTGATGACGCTTACATCATTTCTTATTTTGTTATGCAGGGGACATAATTTAAAATGGCGCAACCTGCCGCCACAATGTCCCTTAAGACTAACAAACTGGGACAAATAACTTTCCGCGAAACCAGTGCCGTGCTCGTGCAAGTAAGCTGCGTCTGTGCGACATATATATGTTCATGCAAACCCCTTAAACCCTAAACCCTTAAGACTGTTAAGAGCACTGTGTCCATTCAGCATCAACTATATTGGAGCTGGTAAGGTCAAAAGTATCTAAACACGCCCGAACGTACATGAAAATAGAGTTGAGTTCAGATATTTTTGATCACCTTGCCCACTCCGATATATGTTGCTGACTGTACCCGCGCTCTCTGTACAGTCAACCAATCTGATTCATAGGTCACTGTAGAACGTTGTCGCAATGTGTCAACGCTGGGATATTATGACATTTACTCAGAAGTCATTGTGACGTTTATTGTGAAAAGGTTCTACAGTAGCCTATAAATCAAATTGGTTGACTGTACATACGGTGATAATGTTTCCCACCATCTAAACCTTAACCTACAGCCACGGTTTTTAAGTGTGTTGTTGCTTTGCCCGAGAACTATTTAGATTTTGAAGAAAATTTGTTTTGTATGAAAAGTGCAATTAATATCAAATCCATGAAGAATATTTAAAACATCAAATCATACAAACCTAGTTCTAAGGCATAACAACAACATAATAAAAAACAATGACTGTAGGTTAAGGTTTAGAGGATGGAAAACGTTACCGCCGTTTATATGGAGACCGCTTTTCGTGGCTTGGCGCACAGTCCTCTTAAATGAAAATTAAAAATTGTCTCCTAAAAGCAATGTACTATTAGATACCTAAGTGATAGTAATTTATTGCTGATGTTGGCCTATAAGCTATTCGTATATTCACGGTAACTTGCGAATTTCCTATTATCCAACAAATAAAAACTACGCTAATGTAGCGACTCTAGCGCCATCTAGTTTAGAACCGAGGAAACCAACTGACATGCGCTACATCACGCTAACGAAGTTTCGTAACACGGACGCATTTATACAACTTCTAACTTTCTTCCTTCGGACTTCGGTCCCCAGGCATAACACCCGCCTGGTGAGAGATCTCTCTATTGGCCTAGCTCCACACTATAATTATTATATTATGTTCCATTGTGCATATAAATGTTTTATGTATAGTCGACCAAGAAATTGTTTGACCACTTTTGTACCTTATCCCTTTGTAATACCGTCGAAAAGTGGTCAAGCAATTTCTTGGTCGACTATACTTATAGCTATAGATAGCAAGTACTACAGGGTTCATTCTCAATAATTACATTTCGGTGTTGTTATGTTATTCAGTAAAATAAACTACATATTTATAATGCTTTTGCCTTGATTTAAATAAACAGGTTTTACATTAGAATTAATACCTAACGTCATAAGCGAGTCCTATGGCACCTTAAAATGAGTACAGCACCAATTTCGCAGCACGACATGCGGCAATGAGGCGATAATCTTGATCGCTATCGAAATTGCCTTCAACATGGCGGCTACGTTATTCAGGGCCAGAAATGTAACACAACTGTGACAAAACATAAACCTAAGCGACGAGTAGTACTTAGATGGGTGCTTCATAACTGATAACCAACTTTTTATATAGGTAGATACAGGGTAAATTCTTCGAAATGCTGATTCCTCTGGTGCATAACTTTGCAGGAATATCTAATCAGGATCATTTTTTAACTTAAAACTTGCTAAGGCTTCTTAAAGAACAAAATATTAGGAGGATTATTTCAGGTTTGTTGTTCTTATGTATTAAAAACTATGCATCTTACGTTTTAATACAAAGATAACACTTGATAAAATGCATAAAATACTAAAAGTTTATGTAAAATTTAATGCACATATATATAATTTAAACAAGTTATAAGTGATAAGTTCTGTTATTAACCATAACCATAATAATGTTTAACTGTTACAACTTTACCAGCCTTGTCAACTTTGCCTCCGCCCACTACATACCATTGGCATATCAGGATACCATTCAATTAAAGGCGTACCTCTATGAACGAATGACATAGATAAAATATTAACATGAGTATTCTGACACTGTTGGTGTGGCAAAGTTGCCATATTTTAGGTAAAGTTGCGATTGCTTTATGGTAGTTATTATTCTTACTCACATATGATTTGTTTTCTAGGCTGCACTGTTGGAAACAAAACCCAGCGAATTAACGCCCTGGCCTACTTACCTGAAATAAAATCAAAATTAAATTACATTATAATATCATTACGACAATTACAGGTCGTGACCTGCAATTGACCTGAGCTTGTGGCCCAAGTGATAAGCGACTGAATTTCATAGTTAATTGGACTAATATCCGCAATCAGTTTTATTTAATTTTTTTACCGCCATTGTCTGATTTTAAGACAAACAATATCGATCTCATTTCGCTTCAGTCTTAAAATTAAGCAAATCGCATAAAATATAGTTGTGGTGTAAGTGGCGACAAACACATCCGTTGAAAATGTAGTCGGCGCTTAAAAGCTTAAATTTAAAATTGCGGGCATAATTATGGTTCCATTAAACAAATTTACCTATATTTTAAAGTTTCGGACGTCCTCCTACTGGCAAAGTTGGATTGCACATCCTATATACGTTAAAGATAATGACAAATTCAAATCAAATTGTGCGTTCCAATTGCTACTCAGCGATAACTATTAAATTTAAAATTATTTTGACATTGTGAATTTTTAAGAGTCATTCAATTTTTTTTATGTGAATTCTACCAGTAGAAGCAGTATCTGATAAAAAATATTAGCTCCTTTTTATTAATACGTTGTATAATAGGATCATCCTGTGGCCCTAAAATGACTACCCAAGTTTATTTTTCTACAGTGCAACTCTATCTATCTAGTTTCATATAAAAAGGTACCCACAGCGGGATAACTTGAACTTCAGCGGACATGCTAGGGCTACAGTTGTTTTGTAACTTTTTAAATAATCTTTAGTTCTTTACCTTTATCTCTACATAGTATAAATTCGTTCGCATCCGTTCCTGTCTGTCTATATTTCTTAGTGTATATTCGGCCACCTTCTCCTTCTAAACCGGATTTTGATACGGTTTTCACTGTCATTTAGAGATTTTTTGCTTCAAACTATGGGGTTGCAAATGTCCTATAGGCGGCGGTATCCACCTTCCATCAAGTGGACCGTCTGCCTGTTTGTAGTTCTTTTCACATAAAAAAAATGTTTTCATGTACAGTCAAGGAATTTAATTTCCAACCCACCTAAGGTTCAATATCCTATAGCAAACTGTCACCATAAGAGCTATAGAGCAAGACGTTAGTTTGACATATCGACCTTAATGCATTGCGAATGTCAGACGACATTTCAACGAAATGGGAAGGGAATTAAATTCCTTGACTGTACATTCCATCCCGGTATTATGAAAAAAAATGAGTATCAAGTATCTTATAACTTAATCCTCACCTAGTCGAACTTTGGCATGTTTTTCTTTAAAAAAAACTGCAGTATTATGCAAATGGTAATCATAAGATCTAAGCCGAGTGCACACGCGCTGCATGCGAGGAAGTGGTCATGCGCCGTGATTGTGTACGGCGCCTAATGTCCACATTTTTATATGAATAGTGTTGGGTAAGGCTGGGTTCAGATAAACTGTGTAACGGTATTAAAAAAACGGTATGGCATGAACAGATAAATTAGCGACAACGCATAATTGAAAGAAAAAAAGAAAGAAAGAAAATATTTAGTCAGCAGACGGAAAAAAATAAAATAAATTCGAAATTCGAAATTAAAATGTTTTTTTTTCTATTTAAACGTGTGATTTGCAACTAGGTATGAGCCATGCAAATAGTATAGCACAGAAGGAGATTTAAAATTTAAAGCGAAATTTTAATCGCTGATCTCTTTAATTCAAATAGCAATACAATATGCCGAAAAGAGATAACGACATCTCTAACCCTCCTCTTCAGTGGACACCCCGTACACACATGAATTTTCCAAATGGTCTCCTTTGCTGTACATTAAGGTATTATAATCTACGTTTTCGTTTATAGTTTAAAGATTTTACTACATTGTCGCACACCAAAGAACACCATTTTGACAGTTTCGAGTATGTACGCTTGATTTTGGCTCCTTGTTTTAGTTATTCATCCTAGATACGGCTTTCTCATTTACCCATAAGAACCCATCCTCGTTGGACAAGGAACCCTAAAAAACCCTTTAAAGACTTCCCTTTAGTCTTCAGTTAAATTTAAAACCGTTATTCAGTCGGTGCATGACCAACGCCTCATATCACGCTGCAACGTCCAGTTACCTGACGTTTTCAGACGTTAACGTCAATCAACGTTGACCAACGCTAACTGTCGTCGATCAACGCTGTGAGTTGCGACCGATAACGGTCTAGGTTTTTGCAATAAGAATTCCTTTGCTATCGTACCGTACCGTTTGGAATTTTAAACCTTCATGGTGGAAAGCGATTGTATCGGTTTAATTCAGGGTGCATTATGAATAAACTGGGGTTTTATTTAAAGTGGGTTTACACCCTACTTCGCCCGCGTCAAAGTCAAAGAAAAAATATCTTTATTCAAGAAAATATCTTTAAATTTTTTGTAATCGATTTTTTTTCCGATTTTTTTTTGTGTTTTTTTTATACATACAAATTAAATTTAAAATGTTATACATATATTGAAGGACAACGCAAAGAAAAATTAGGGTCCTGCCATTACCCAAAATGTTTCTTTTTGTTGTCATTCATTATATAGCATTTTATTTTAATTTGAAAATATCTTTATTCAAAATTTACCATCGGTTCGGAAAAACCTCTGATGTGAAGATACCGGCAAGAAAGTCAACGAGGTGTAAGAAAAAAAATACAATGTTATTTTTACATCTTAAATATATATATATTATATATAAGTTAGGATCATATCTAAACATCCCTGTCCAAGATATAGTCATTGATTTTATAATATGCCCGAGAAATTAATGTCGTACTTACAATAGATTTGAATCATTTCATTTACGCATTTTATGGGATAAAAGTACAATACAATACAATACAATATGCTTTATTGAATACCACATTACAATTTGAGAGAATTACAGATAAATCTTAAATATAGGTATAGCTTTTCTCTTCTTCTTCTCTTCTTGAGTATTCTTTCTTTTAATCCAGACTATCTATTTGTCTGCAAAATTCATATTAATCCGCCTAGCTGCTAACGCATGATAGAGGGACGAACGTTCAAACATCCAAATATCCAAATACCATTGCTTTCGCATTTATAATGTTATTAAATACTCAAAGTGTTATAGTAGAATGTGTTCGTAGTAAAAGTCGGGCTTCACCAGCGCTCTCTTCCAGTCACGTTTGTAGAGCATGCAGCTGCCCGCGCCTCGGGGATGTCGCGCCAAAACAGCCCTTATCTCGGTCACTTTTCACGTTTTTCAGCGGACGCTCCCCACCACCCACCCCCATTGAAAAGTCAGCTTACGCAGGTGACGAAGACTTCCTTCAATACTCAACGTTGTATTTTCTTTATATAAAAAAGGCAAATAACAATCGCCAGCGCTAATAAACAACCGCAACACGAAGGTGATTGCAGATGCGTTGCCAACCCAGAAGGCTAAGATGTGCTGCTGTCTTGCTTTCCACGCCGGCACACAGTGCAAGCACGCTGTTTAACTGCTGAATTAGCAAGCAAAATGGATTTAAACTTCAATTCACTGAATTCATTGCTTTTTTTTTGGGGTCCGTTAGGGAATGCAAAGCCGGTCATTTTCTCTTCGGAATAACCGGTTCAAACCGGTTTTACTTGGATAAAATAACCGGATTTGCTTTCCCTAGTTCCGTGGTCAAACTAGGAACCCTTATAGTTCGGTATGCACGTCTGTCACACTTGCTTTTTCTGGAAAACTATAAAAGTTACATAGTGGAAAATTCGCATACTTGCTACTCCACGAAACTAAAGGGCCATTTACATGATACGAGTTCTCGCATGCGAGTTGTATTATAATGCGGGCTACCCAGGTACTATGTGACCGATGGATTGATCGAGCCACGCAATGTAATGCATCTCGCATACAAGTATTGCTCCATGTAAATGCCCCCTAACGCAGTTTCTCAGACTAGCAAGGTAATTTGTTCCAGTTTGTAAATACAATACAGACGAAGCACTGTAAGCGTACTCTCGGAATACCATTTGGTACACTCCCAATTGGTAAAGCACGATAACAACAATCGGAAAGTTGTGCCCGTGCTTTTCTGGACCCGTTAACTCTAGGTTAACCGATCGACAGTTTACGAGCTCCGATAAGACCTGGATAGGCTGTTGGCAAAATGCGCGCGGGCCGATGCGTTAACTTTTATCGCGTTAAAATTTACTGATGGTTTGGTTTCATGTTTATAGGTAACGCTCATAGTAGCTGGTTGAATTCGATCCATAATCGATTTAAATCGTGTCATATTATGGTATTGTTCTCAAGATCTAATGTCGCTATATTTTGCTATAGAATAGAATAGAATAGAGAATTTGGTTTCGAAATGTTTTTATGTAGGTACATTACACCCTGATGGGAATATGCATCACTAATGGGATAAGTCAGTCAAATTGTTGTAGACCATCGTCAAAAATATACTTGTTTCATAGAAGTAGATTAAAAAACCCGATATTTTACAAACATATTGCAGAGAAAAAGAGTTTTTGTTGCTTCGAATTATGCTCAGATGCGGTATATACCCGTACATTCGAACCCAGTTTAAAAAATGAAAAAAAAAATGTATTGCAGTAATGAGTTAAAAGCAGACAATTAATATAAACCCGATCTTAGTTCCAAACCCATACATTTTACTAGTGACAACGTAGACTATGACACCAAAGTCCATGACCGGTTTGTATGAAGCCCTTTCGCAAGTCTTGCTCACTGCTACTTTTCTATTCGTAATATTTCAAAAAGAATTCACTTTAGAAAAAAACCCAGAACACAGTTGTTTTTCTTTTTACGAGTTCTTTTAATCTGTGGAATAAAAAAATCCATGCATTTTCTCAACTGTACCTACTTGTGCCAGACGGGGCGGGTCGCTAGTAAACATATAACCGAAAAATGGACGTTTGCCCTTCAAGCCGTTCCGATTGTAAGCCAAGGTCTGTAAATTCAAATATCCAGATACTCATTACAGCCTCGGCTTAATTGCCGTGGTATCGGGGCCGTATCGCGGGTTCGATTCCCGCGTATCGCGCTCATTAGCCGATAGTTATTCAGTTTGTTAACAATGCCGGTGGCCGATAACTGACGCAACGATAGCGCTCCGAAAATGGCGTTTATTAATTAGACGCGGTTTTCCTGGCAAGGATGCTAAAGGACACAATCTGTTTATTTAAGAGCCCAGAATCCCACTGCTGGGTATACCCCTACTGTAGCCCTAACACGACCGTCTCTGTCAAACTAGTGTCAATAGACAGGGACGCACTTATAGATAAATAAATTCAGTTAATAAAACGGATCACTCACGTATTTTTAAGTCGAGAAATGCCCGACATATTCCGGACCAGTCCGTGGTCCTTAATCATGAGCCCCCGCGGCGGTGGTGCGACTGCGACTGGTCCGAAACATGTCGGGTATTTCTCGACGTAAAAATACGTGAGTGATCCGTTTTATTAATATGTACGAGTCTCGCAGTAGTTTTATGTTAAAAATTCAGATATACTTGGAATTCGAATATGAGATCAAAACTAACGGTCTACTGATGACATGTTCTGGCGAGTGTTACGGTCAGATCAGGAGCGATATCATGTGCTGTGGAGGCTTGTCACCTGATACATCTCCCGGACAAGGCAGATCAAGGCCCGACCACATCAGGCATCAGAAGATGTCATTTGTAAAACCCAACTTTTGATCTCGGATTTCATTTCTGAGTATGAAAATTAATTTCTTATGTTTTCGCGACTTTTAGCCATTTAAATAAAACAATTAAAATGGTTTATATCGCGTGTAATGTAAGCCGATATAAACCGTTTTAATTATTTCACTTCAATACAAGTTACCTAATGTTTTATTAACTCACAATTAAACCAACCTATTCAAATGAAAATAATTTACTCTGAAGAAAAAGCAGGCGCGTACTTACTTACGTTTCGTACGAGCACACATGAAATGTATTCAATCTGCGAGCTCGAGATAAGGACCCCCTAAGGGAGCCAGGGGGCTAGGGGGCCAGGAGGCTAGACCTTGAAAGTGTTAAGTTATTTTGATGGTCAGTTTTTATAACGTTTCATTCGGCAAGTCGGTTAAGTGATCATACACATTCTTATTTTAAATATTTTTCGTCTTTATCTGTCATTGTGGCGTTTGCCTTTGACAGGAATGAAATATATTTTTGGTAAAAGCTTGGTAAAGTTTTGTGGAAAATTGATAACTCTTGATTTCCAATTAAAATCAGTTTAGTAATAAGGGCTGAATTTTCATTCAACCCTCAACCTTTTAGTACCTCGTCGCTGTCAGTAATGTGACAAATTCAAACAACTCTCATTTTATACTTTACTACGACAACGTTCTTAGGTGTTAAGCTACTTCTGAGGCCCACTGTACAATAAAGAACGTACTTACTTTATTAGTTATTGCGTTTTTATTTCACAAAAAGCTGTATCGTTAAACCATTGCCTCTTACCTGATGGCTCACAGAAAAAGAAGATTTCCAAAAAGAGTGAATGAAAGGAGAGTGGATGGAAAAATGGGAAGGGGAAGACCTCGGAGAAAGTACTCTGAGAACCGGAGACATTCTGGAGAAAGGCCAGGCCCGCAATTCTGGCGCTCGTCGAGATTCATCTGACGTTCGAGATGTGTCAAAATATGACAGATTTTGAAGGGATTTGACAGCTCTTTTTGGCTTATCTCGAGTGTGACTTCATCTCTACTGACGCGAGAATTGCCCCGCAGGTCATTAATACCTCAAACCGATGAGCATGCATGAAGAATGTTATGAGAGTAAGTGAAGTTTGTATGTCAGGATCGAAGCAAGTGGAAATCCGTGGTCTCTGGCTGACATTAAGTATGGACATATGTAAATTGCCTCTTAATCAGAGTGCAGTAGGTTTCAACTTGGTCCTTGTTTATACGTAACAAGTGATATGAGTTGACACATTTGTCACATTTTAGTATGAAAATGTTTACATTTATGTTGAATTTTAGCATTTGTAACGTTTGTTAAACAGGGGGCTGAACTGACATTAGTAAGTTTTTTGTTTTATTTGAACGGATTTATATAAAAAACAGATTTTCGTTGAAGGTAAAACATCCTAAACAAACCGTGACGTCACCAATCCGTACCGGGACACAATGGCCTAGTAATTGGCCTAAATCTAACGCCCTGTTTGTTCTAGCGCTAGCACAATGAGTGAGACAGAGCCATGTCTCGACGTCGAGCTCAACGCTGACGCGCTTAGAGAATCAGAACGTGTACGACGGTTTTTTACGACGTAACAATAAAAAATCAGATAAACACTGTTAATTAATATAACGTTAACACTGTCCTGCGTGCCAGCCCTGGACGGCGATAATAAAATTATTATTATTCGCTATCAGGGCTGCCACCCGCGATGCTATCGCGCTATCTCGCCGCGCCAAGCTTCACCCCCTTCGCGAGGGGTGGGGCGAGTCGATAGAAGTGTCGATGTACGAATTTACGGGTTATTTTGAACTTGAAATGCAGTTTTGGGGATTGTTACCCTGATTGCAGATGATACTTGAATTATTGCTTTAAAACTAAAAAAAAACGTTGTTATTTTAAAGTTTATTAACATGTAGTTTAAAGACTCTTTAAACTATCTAATGTGTTAACTAACTTTAAAATTTAAAATCTTTAACAAAATGTCATAATTAAAAGATGATTTTTTTTCCTTTTTTAATGGAAGAGCACGGGACAAGAGAACGAAAATGAACGAATAGTTCAAAAATGTAAAATTATTAACTTAAGTAACTTTTAAATTCGCTCAACTTTTACTAGCCTTTTTGTTTATTCCCTGGACCTCTGTGTCTCGTCAATCATTATACAAAATGCAGTACTTACATTTACTTCACCTGGTCTATGCCGGTGTACTCTGAGAGAATTGTACTAGCTACCGCGGTCAACATGTCCCATTCATACTACAACAAGCAACTGAGCTACATTGTGCCTTAAGGTACCAACCACCCCCGTTATAACCGCAAGAGTACCTTACCAAGCCGAGAAAGTATGTAATTTTTTTTTAAGATAATAACGTACAGCAAATTTGTAGGTACCTGACTGCCGCTACAAGGAAAGATATTTTTTTGTATATTTCTTCACAAAAAATACGCACAGTGAGAGAATCTAGCACTGTAACTCTTTTCCATTGAAACTAAAAAATAGTATAGAAAAGTCACAATACAGAAGAAAATACAATTCAAGAAGAAGGCACATTCGCTATTCCGATATGCATATTCAACAATGGCCGCATAGATTTTTTAATTATAAAACTGTTAAGTTTATCGACACTGGTAACATCACTAGGGGTGTAACCTGACTTATTCCGGATAAGAATAAATACAGTGGCGCCCGCTGCCGGAATGCGCTAATACATCCTTATCGCCCGCGACGCCCGTCCACACACACACTCACACAGTCCCGGGAGGATGTGACTTTAAACTTATAGTTAGGTTCTTAGAGATGTTGTTAGCTAAAAACTCTTTGACTGGGCTTTATAAAGGTCCCTTATATCACATTTCGAATAGTAATGTCTAAATTTATACCGATGTAAATCGTTTGACGGTCGTACCCTTTAGGATCCCGTAGATGCCTCGTATATAGGCGAAACACGCGTAGATCGCTGGTTAATTATTGAGTCTATCTGATGTCTGTTGCTTTTTGTTGATGTGGATGGGTTTTTGATTTTTTAATTTTGACATTTCGACATTTTCTGGACTTATTTCTAGATATTTTTATTACTATTTTGTTTACCTTTTTGACGGTCTTATTGTGAATTTGTTATGTTTGACATTCTAAATTTTCAATAAGAAATAAATAAATAAATCTACATATCTATGTAAATGGATTAACATTGCATTATCATTAAAGTAAGTGTGCGCATGTCTTGCTTATTAACTCATGGATCAGTAAACCACAGACCCTCGCCTCCTGGTCCTGTTTTTAAGGTAACTCAACGAGCTATTGCCTTACTTTCTATACCTAGTCATTAATCTACTATTATTTCAACGCCGACGACCTCCAATTTAATTTTATTTGGCAGTACCGTCACAAAAGTTATTGTTTCATAATTTCTTCTTGCCCCCTCTACAGGATCTATTTTAATAAACAATTTATATAAAAACTGCTTTTGTGGTAATGGCGAATCATAAACATTTTAAATCAGATAGGGAATATATTGATAAGAAATTTTGATAGTTTTTTGACATATTGTATTACCTAATTTAAACTGATATTGACTGTGTATTCTTGACTTTTTATTTTAAATTTAATTATTTTATTTTAATTATTGTGACATTGTTAATATTAAGATGTTCTTAATTTCTTTATTTTTATAGTCTAGTTATTTTTTGTCCTTTTTGACATGCTTAATTTTTCTTGTATTAAATTATAATGATTTTTTGACAATATTACTTCGTATAAATTGACATCACTGTAATTTATAATGCAATGTAATGAAATAAATAAATCTAAATATAATCTAAATCTAGATTTAATGCAAGAGAAAATTTTGTTCAATTTTCAAAACAATTAATAATTTATTATTCTGTTTTAGTTTTAATGTTATACTTTAGTTTAGATTAGTTTTAATTGTTAGTTTTATTGCATTTAGCTTTTATTTTATTTTAGAGAGTTACTTTCGCATTTATAATATAAGTAAGGATTAGTAAGGATTCCATATATTTTATTACTACAATTATTGTAATATCAACAATGAATTACGACAACTCTGACCTTAGGAAATTCCATGTAACCAATGAAATTTACCAGTCATTTTCAAACCACGTTTGTAGATTAGTTTGTAAAACATAAGTCATTGTATTTTTCCCTCGCGATGAGTGAATGAATGATTCAACTTCTGTTTTTTAATATTTTCATGATCCTATCGGTCTAGTTTTCCTGTAACTGTTACAGAGATCAGATGGCAGTCGCTCGGCAGTAATCTGTAAGGTAATTTTCGACACTCTCCAGTCGCGCGCCAATCAGGGCCGGCTAAATTATACGCTCGCGTATTTGATTGCCCGCGGCAAGATCAAAAATCGACCCTTTGCATTGTGCAAGTGGGTCACCTGATGGTAAGTGATCACCACCGCCCATAGACACCCGCAACACCAAAGGGATTGCAGATGCGTTGCCAACCGAGAGCGCTAAGACGGAATACCTCTTGTGCCAGAAATTCCCCGGCTGTCTTGCTCTCCACGCCGGAACATAACAGGGCAAGATTTTAATTTGACATGCAATGCAATTTATAATGTAACTTTATCTACACACATATCATAATTTCTCAATAACGCGTTCAAAAACCATAGAAAATGACCAGCATTATTACAACCAGTGTTATTTTAAGAATTTTCTTGTCTGTGGTAGTAGGTAAATCTGTTCTTTATTGGGTAGTATCTCTTAGTATAGTCTGTGTTTATTGGTGATTACATTACCGATATCTCGTGGCGTTATGAATTTAAATTTGGAACAGCTGTCAAAATTCAAGTTGGTCTCTATTCTAGTATCCACAGATATTAAAACAGTTATCGATACGAAACGTCAATTCAGTATGATTTTTTAATTTAAACGCACGACATTTGATCTCGAGTGACATGACAATAGGGACTTCATTCTTTTGTCTATGATTTAAAAAAACGTTCGTCTTGACGGATAGATCGAATTGCCGCCATACTTGTTTGTTGGTTTTTCACTCGTGTGATCCTATTATGAAACTCGCTGACGCTCGTTTCATAAAACCACACTCGTGTTTTAAGGCCTCTCATTATTTAGCAGTTGCATAAAATACTATTATATTGACTGACTAAACTAAACTAGTTTTTATTAAGTACTTTGTACGAGTTAATGTCATTGGTATTTTCAGCTATGGATTGTATGTAGGTCCTTTGTCTTTACTGAAGGTCGTCTGATACTTCCTTGTGATAACGCGGCCTTGTTCAGACATTGAAGGTTGCATCGATAGCACATGCTATAAGACGTATTTACGTTTTCCGATACGCATTAAAAAAACTCTACTTAAAAGCGCAGTTCAAATATTTCCTAATAACTAGCATAAAGCTTTTTTTAATGTAAAACGGAAGGCAAACAAGCAAGTGGGTCACCTGATGATCACCACCGCCTATAGACATCCGCAACAGCAAGGCGATAGCAGATGCGTTACTCAGTGGGCTAAGATGGAATACCTCTTGTGCCAGTGATTGCACCGGCTGTCTTGCTCTCCATGCCGGAACATAACAGTGCAAGCACTGCTGCTTAGCGGCAGGATTAACGAGCAAGATGGTGGTAGCGATCCGGACGGACCTTGCACAAAGTCCCACCACCCGATAAAGCTCTATTTGCCATGACTAGTACAGTCAAAAACACACGTATAAGTGACATATAGTTGACTTGTCAATGACTCCTGATATCCTTCATCGTGGTATCCATGGTTTAACGTCTACTATTTTTTTTATAAGTGGTCTCCAGTACCAAAAAGTGTGTGGACCTCTGATTTAAGCTTTAACTAGTGATCTTACAAACGACTTCATATTTTTGAACTGAAAAAAACTTTCAGCCGGTCCCATTAATTCATTAGCTGTATCAACTCTTATCTCTGTTGTCCAGGCGCACCTTAAAATGATACTATCTTTTTAATTAATTTTTACCACAAACAAAATGGGCGATGTGTGCTTTTCATAAACCCACGTCAGTGGCGCACCCGCGTATAATTAATATGCGTGTATAGTGATTAATAAATTATTATGCTGAGTGTATTTACCTGTCACTTGGACGTGGAGGTGCTAAAACTGGGCCTCTATCCCATTCGAAGCTTTATTTAATTTAACTGAGCTACAAATTTGAATCATGAACTAACTTGCACGAGCACGGCACTGGTTTCGCGGAGTAGCACGATTATTTGATCCAGGTTTTTGAAATGGACCTCCGCAAAGCATTGCCTGAATCACCTGAATCTATTAATTATATTTAAATAGTCAAATGCTGTACATCACAGTCTAAAAGTCGGAGTAAATTTTTACCAAAAAATAATAGTATTTTATGCAACTGTTGCATAATGAGGGGTATTAAAACACGAGTGTGGTTTTATGAAACGAGCGTCAGCGAGTTTCATTATAGGATCACACGAGTGTTTTAAGACCTAATTATGTACAGTTGCATACATTTCTTTATCTACACACATATCATAAAGTCCTCTATGATGGGTTCAGAAGCCATTGGGCAATGACGTGCATTGGTACTAGCTACTAGTGCTAGGTACCTATTAAATATCTATAGACTGTACACATTAAAATAATGTAATAAAAAATGAATTTGAACAAATATAGAAACAAATCAGAAAATTTCTCATAATAATATTGGTTGTTATAATGCTGGTCATTGCCTACGGTTTCAGAACGCATTATAGAGCATTTATGATATATGTGTAGATAAACATACTAAATTTTTGTCCTCTTCACACCATCTTATCATTATATTTTATTGCATAACAAAAACTAACTATTAAAACTATAACCAATCACTACAATATAAGGTAATTACAAAACAATACAAACATAAAGTCACGCCTGTTTCTCGAAGAGGTAGGCAGAGACCACGGATTTCCATTTGCTACGATCCTGATTACGTATCCTGATTACGGATCCTGAGTACGATTACAAAACAAAACAAAATATGAATTTAAATTAACTATAAATAAAAAATCTTACCTTATCTTCTATTTTATTGACAAAGACTCAAAGACTAAAGATTGACTAAAAAACGCATGAATGTTTCAAAAAAGTAATTTTTGTATAAAATTTGATATCCGACCTGATATGGTTGTGATGTCCAGAATTTTAGATGTGGGTCAAAAAGTGTCTTTGCCAATGCCAATGCAGACACAGGAACATTTGAAAATGCAAGCCAACTAAGATACTTTTCTCGGTTGGCATTAAAGTGTCAGGGGATAAACATTTATTTTGATATTTCGTTTATGTCCATTATATTCTAATTTACAGTCGACTAAGTAATTGCTTGACCACTTTTGAACCTTCTCCCTTTGTCACGGTCGAAAAGTGGTCAAGCAATTTTTTGGTCGACTTTACTTATGGTCGGTTCCTATATTTAAACAACGGATCGTTACGCCTACGAACAGTTAAATTTTGACATGTTTTCTATTTGTCATCTGTCAAAATTTGACGTGTGGTAGTTAAAAAAAACTCGTTTTTGAATAAGGAACGCAGTGAAACTACCGTGACACTCAGACATATTAATAAAGCGGATCACTCACGTATTTTCGCGTCGGGAAATGCCCGACATGTTTCGGACCAGTCCGTGGTCCTTAATCATGAGCCCCCGCGGCGGTGGCACGACGACGACTGCGTACCGAAGCCCTGACAGCTCGGCTACTCGGCACAGGCGGCTCGGGCGGCGGCAAACAACTACCCTCGTTTGCTTCATTATTTTTAATGTCAAATATAGGGTTGCACACTACACTACATGTCGGGCATTTCCCGACGCGAAAATACGTGAGTGATCCGCTTTATTAATAAGGAACGCAGTATTAACCAACGGTCTTCATTGCATCGTACGTTCTTTGACTTTGTTTAGGTTCATCAGGTTATGGAACCGAGGGTAAACTTGGGCGATGGGAATGAATCACTGTAGCTTTTGGGAGCCGGCATCTTCAAGCGAGTCGCTGATGCGCTGCCAGCTTTTTTTTCCTAAAATCCTTGAACCTCATCAGTATTTCATTTCATATAATTCTACGACTAGGTTCTTAAGTGTTTAGCTACTTATGAGGCTGATTGTACCCAATTGCAGCAAAACTATTCTATCAACCTCATTTGAACCTCCCAGGCATTGTAATCTCCACAATAAAAATCCCACAGGCATATTTAATTAGCTCAAGGATCCCGGTAATTTGTTATTACGTGATTCGGGAGAGGGAGCCACCGGCGAAACGAGGCAATTTCCGGGTGCAACAGGTCCCGATCCCGGAGAGACTAGCAACCGTATCACAAGGGGGTTAAGTCGAGGTTCGAATGACCCAGTTTCGAGCCGAAGTCTGGGAATTTTGTTTACGATGGATCTTTTTTCGGTTGATTGCAATTAAGTTGTATTTTATTGGTATTTTTATGGATGGTTTTGTATTTGTCATATTATTATCGAGCTAATTTCATCATCAAAAATTTAAAAAAATATGCACTGATATGAAGGAAACTGTGCAACAAAAGACATAAACAGACGATATAAGTTAATCGTCCCAGTGTTTGACATGCATAGGACATTGTTTGTATCAGTAGCTGACACTGTGTCTCATTTGTGCTCGTATGTTTCAGTATCCTCTAGTCAATTACTGGGTCACTGTCAAAGACTGGGGCCGTTACACTATGTCAACATAAAACTAGAAATCAAAATTCTACTAATATTATTTAACGCGAAAGTTTGTAAGTATGGATGGATGTTTGTTACTCTTTCACGTAAAAACTACTGAAAGGATTTTAATGAACTTGGAAATGGAAAATAGCTTTTACCCTGGATTAACACATAGGATACTTTTCAACTCTTTCTTAGCCTCCCCTCTCCCCTCCTTCCGCTAATGATAGGAAATGGCAAAAAAAAAACTGAAACTCAAATGCAACTTCAATAAGCTTGCCTTCTTAAGCCACGTTTACATGCTGTCTACATAAAATGCTGGTATGTATACTTTTTAGAAAGAAAGAAAGAAAGGCAAACATTTTTAGACTATTCAACACACAACACACACATACACGCATCACACAAAGTAACAATCATAACAAACAGCAACGATTGTGTTGAATAGAAACAAAAAGGGCCCCACTCAGCATACATAGAAACCATAGAATTAGCAACTCTTTAATTCAAGAGTTCAACTCTACATGCGACAAAGCAAAGGGAGAAAGGCAACTCAATAATACACACTAAATAAACCAGACATGTATCCCTTTAAGATCTTGCACGAAGCTTTCAAACGCACAAGTCAATCTACAAAACATTTAACCTGAAACTTTTGACAGTTAATAATAAGTTGTAGAATCAATACGTGCCCGTATCGCGCCCGACGTAACACATCATTCCCACTTTTGTCGTTATCTTGCTCTTGCAAGAATACCCTTGGGTAGGGTGGCCATCAACGGGGTGAAAGTGGGATATAGTCCACGGAAATTCTAGGATTTCATTTGTCAAAATTGCTGTTGAAATTTGTTTACAACGTGCAATTGGAGTTTAAATTGAGATTGATTTAAGGTTTTGGAGGTATACATTTAATTAATAACACAACTGATAGGACTTAGGGTGTTTTTTCAGGGATAAAAATATTGTTGATTCATATTAATTTCTAGTTATTGTAAAGTTATGATAACGATCTCTTTATTAATAATCCTACTAATAGGAAAGCAAAAGTCACAATATCACGCTTTAACGGCTGGGTGTACGTAGATTAAATTGGGCAGACAATCAGATCAAGTCTTTAGATTACAACATTAAATACTTTTTATCTCGTAAAATTCATAGAAAATAATAAACACGTGGGCGAATCCGCAGGTAAAAGCTCCTCTAGAATAAATAATAACCAGTTGAAGAACAAATAACTACTGACATAGTCAAGAAAAGCATAATCATAGCTAATGGAACAATGCTTTTAGATACTGATGTGGCTACTATATCCCAATAATCTCCGAGTAAAATAGCTGTTACATTATATAGGGTAGACTGACGAACAGGCGGACAAAACAAAACTATAAAGGTGCGGTTTGGATTGAAAATTAAATGAGCAAACAACACAACATTAGTTACGTTTACAAAGTATCGCTAGTAAAAAGGTTAAAGGACTTTCCTTAACCGCCTACGTGGCCTGGCCACCCTAACAGGCAGTCGCTCCCTTGACTTATAAGATGGCACCTAAAGATATCGCGATATGAATTTTGATGTCGCGAATTTTGTTTCGGGATTAACATTTCTGTGCAATCTCGGTTAAAATTGTCTTCGTGGAATGTATGCGAATTTATTGGACATAAAAGTTTATATTTGAAGAGAAGTACCTAACCGCGTTCTTTTGACATTCTTCGAACTGTCTTGACGAAATGCAAGCTTTGTAAGCTTCACTTGTTTGCGATCTTTCAAAAGTGATCAATAATTTAAACAGTATTCAAGTTTTGTAAATCAAAACAAAATCATCAATTATCAATTGTGGTTCAATTATCATTATCTGATAATTGGGCCACAATTCTTTTTAGTGCCTAAAATAAAGATGAAAATGTATAAACACTTTTACAAAATCGTAGATGTCTCGAAATTTTCCCACCATCCTGAGTTTTTTTTACAGAAAATTCTCATTTGGTACCCAAATTACCGCTGCGTTACCAGTCCCCATGACTCCTCAAAAATAGTGTCCACTGCGTTACCAAACAATAGTTTTTTCTTATTCTGACTCCAAATATTTCTATAACAGTCATCATTCGGGTATGCGTATGTCATTCTGAATTTAAAGATAAAATGTTCTTTAAAGAATATCGCAATTAGTAAAAAATATGCGTTAAAATGTACAAGGAACGTTTTTATAGGCATCAAAAAGAATTTTGGCGCAATTTATAAATGAATGAATAGTTTATGTCGAACTTGGTTCATACATCATCATTGATTATTTCTACTGACTTGGTTTGGTGAAAACGAAATCAAGTTGTTAATACCGGCTTGTCAAAATATAATGTTGATTATTTGATGAATTTCACTTATTTAAAATGGCCGAGACATTCAAGAAAAATATTGCACTTTTATCAATTGCGTCTTTCTTAGTCTGCTCACGCGCATCCCCCCCCCCCCTCATTATACCGGCGCGCCATTTGTAGTATAGTATGGATTAAGCAAAATTACAGGTAACTAGCGGACGCGCGCGACTTCGTTCGCGTGAAATTAGTAGCCTATGTCCGTCAGGGATAGTGTAGCTTTCTATCTGTAAAAGAATGTTTGAAATCGGTTCAGTAGTTCCAGAGATTCCCTATATACAAACAAACTAACAAACAAACAAAGTTTACCTCTTTATTGTACTAGTGTAGACTAGTGTAGACTATTGTAGACTTGTGTAGACTATTGTAGACTAGTGTAGACTATTGTAGACTAGTGTAGACTAGTGTAGATGTAGATAGTGTAGATTATCTGTATACGCCCTTGCTTAGTTAATGGTATTTTAGCTCAGAGATCACGTGCCAGGCGGCAAAGGACAATAAACTATTTGAAGTACACTCAAGTCTTAACCGCATCCTATTGGTTGTTACGTCATTCTCCTACCGATTTTTCCCGTTTCTTAGTCCGGGGTACGCTTTGATAATTTTTTTTTATGACATGGGAAGGCAAACAAGCAAGTGGGTCACCTGATGGTAAGTGACCACCGCCTATAGACACCCACAACACCAGAGAGATTGCAGATGCGTTGCCAACCCAGAGGGCTAAGATGGAATACCTCTTGTGCCAGTAATTGCACCGGCTGTCTTGCTCTCCACGCCGGAACACAACAGTTATCAGTAGGATTTAAAAAAAAATATTAAGGCTACGGGAATCGGGTTATACTGACGCCACGCCCCTGCTGCCCAGTTCCATTTGGCTTTTAAGGCGAACTTTAGAGTATCAATGAATGTAGTCTTATATTAGTTCTTACGTACAGTCAAGGAAATTGAAACACGCACCACCGTAGTACCTAGTCGAAGAGACATACGTACGACATTTGTATGACATAGCCTGGCTTTTAACGCGTCGCGTCATTGCGATAGGGTTCTAAGGCGGTACGTGGATATATTTCCCCTACTGTACCGTATAATATTTGTAGCTCCAAGTAAACCAAGGCGCGGAAGGAGCGTTTTCAGCGGATCATTAAGAGCGAGCCAATTGAGCGTGAGCCCGATAAGCCCAGGTGCACAAGTACAGGCATTATACGGCGTTTACAAACCGTGCCTTAAATGGCTCCAGAATAGGTCCAGAGCTAGTCGCACGATGAACTGAACTAAGTTGCACGAAACGCAAACGCACGGCACGTATGCTGAGGTTGCAGGTTCAGGTCCTGCTATTACCTCAGATTTTTTTGTGTTGTAGTTGCATAGCAATTTAATTTCATAATATGAATGTGTAGCATTAAGGTAACCATACATACTTCCTCGTTGAGTTTCTTGCCGGTATCTTCTCATCAGAGGTTTTTCCGAACCGGTGGTAAATTTTATGACATTCATAAGTGCTTCCCGTAAGCCTAATCTGAATAAAGATAATTTGACTATGACTTTTACTTTGAAAAAAAAAGTTCGCCTTTTATTTTATTAGTGTAGATTAGTCTGAACTAGTCTAGATTAGTGTAGATGGTGTAGATTAGTGTAGACTAGTATAGATAGATTAGATCAGAGTAGACTAGTGCACACAGTGAAGACTAGTCTAGACTAGCGTAGACTAGTGTAGATTAGTGTAGACTAATTTTGCGGGTGGTAGAACCTTGTGCAAGGTCCATCCGGATCGCTACCACCATCTTGCTCGCTAATCCTGCCGCTAAACAGCAGTGCTTGCATTGTTGTGTTCCGGCGTGGAAAGCAACACACCCGGTGTAATTACTGGCACAAGAGGTATTCCATCTCAGCCCTCTGGGTTGGCAACGCATCTGCAATCTCTTTGGTGTTGCGGGTGTCTATAGGCGGTGGTGATCACTTACCATCACGTGACTCACTTGCTTGTTTCCCTTCCTATTTTATAAAAAAAGACTAGTGTAGATTAGTGTAGACTAGTGTATCTAGTGTAGATTAGTGTAAATGATAACTACAGGCAGCTTTATCCTAGAAACAAGCAACACAGTAGGTCTAAAACATAAACATGAACTGTTCTGACATACTTCCGTTATCAGACCACTCCGCCTAATCTCTGCGCTCGCCAAATTGCGCGTGCCATCTTACGCACCTTCACTGAAGCGTTTTTAAAACCACCCAACCGTGAGGAATAGGGTGTAAAAGCTATTCTTTGGCTCAATGAGTAGATGTATTGAACGTAACGCAATGGTTGCGTTACCTGATTAGATTACATTGTTGCTTACACTAACCTTAGAGATTCATAAATAAATAACGACACGTTTACAATTGTACGGTTGTATTATTTTTTGTAATAACAAATGGCGCCATCTCTCTTCAGCTAGCGGTTACTGAAAAGTTACCAAGTTGAATGAGCTAACTTGATAAAGTTTCGATTAGAAATTACCGAAGGCAGTTATACGAAGCACACTGAAAAATTCACAGAATATGGTAGTACAGGCAAACGCACGGCACGGAATGCTAAGGTTGCAGGTTTGAATCCTGCCATTACTCTAGATTTTTTTTTGTGTTGTCATTACATAGCATTTAAGTTTGTATTCATGTAAAACATTAATTTAAAGAACAACTTGAGTAAATTTAGAAACTCGTATTGGTTAATAATGTTTAAAATACATCATTTTAATTGATCATTATCAAGTTTTAAAACCAGATTTTCATACGATAGAAGGTGATTAACTGTTTGGACACTATTACTTACTTCATCAGACGCTTTATATTTTAAAAATAAAAGTGTCATAATTAAGGATGACTGACTCTTGAACAATTACATAACTATAACATGTAAACTGTACTATCTTATTCGTAATATTATCAAATAATAGTACTTAATAATTACGTAAATTTTGCTGGTATAAAATATTTCAAAACAATTTTCACAAAGCCGTTGTACAGTCAAGGAATTAAATTTCCAACCCACCTAAGGTTCAATAGCATTATAGCAAACTGTCACCATAAGAGCTATAGAGCAAGACGTTAGTTTGAAATATCGACCTTAATGCATTGCGAATGTCAGACGACATTTAAACGAAATGGGTAGGGAATTAAGTTCCTTGACTGTACCTCTCACTTTAAAGTTTAAACCGCTTCCTACGCTCGGCCAACGATGGTTCTGAGATCAATGAATGGCTGAAATCAAAATATTTTCTTTGTGTTCGATCTTTGTACCATCATCTTAATGAAAGGGTTAACAGAATGTTGCCATTAATCGAGTTGTGTCAGTATCGAGTCGCGCTGAATCGTTCAGAGTCGCGTGAGACCCAGGATTGCGACCTCGAGCGGCGAGTTCGGTTCCAATGCACCATATGCGGTGCACAAAATATATAAGGTAACGCAACTAGAGTTGGGGTCACGCACACTGCTGCATGCTATGAATGTACCGGAGATTTTCGTTCGAATTTTCAAGTTTGGTTTCATTTTGTATTGCTTGATGGTGATCATGATGATGATGAGTTTAATCCACAATATCAATACAGTTGTCTCTAAGGCTCCTGCTCAGAGACTGTTGCTTGGAACACTGCTGCCCTCCATTTTTTTATATAATAGGAAGATAAACGGGCAAGTGGGTCACCTGATTGTAAGTGATCACCACCACCTAAAGACACCTGAAACACCAAAGAGATTACAGATGCGTTGCCAAACCTGATGGCTAAGATGGAATACCTCTTCTGCCAGTAATTGCACCGGCTGTCTTGCTCTCTACGCCGGAACACAACAGTGCAAACACTGCTGCATAACAGCAGAATTAGCGAGGAAGATAGTTGACGAGAAAAGAAGACGACATAAATTCTGCCATAGGCAGAATCTTCGTGACCGCCATTAAGAAGAAGAAGCCAATCTTTTGTCGTGTCGTGCGGCAGTTGTGTGTGAACAGCAGTTGGCAGTTAGCAGTTGGTAGTTCGGAACTCAGCAGCCCTTTATTTCTTTTAATTGAAGATTATTATATTTTTATTACAATGGGCAGTATTCCAAACTATTACGATAGAGGCCCTATAACACTATACATACATTCTAGCATAGGCAGAAGCTTCGTGGCCGCCATTAAGAAGAAGAAACCAATCTTTTGCCGTGTCGTGCGGCAGTGGAGCCGCGCCGCGGCTGCGCGTTGCGATAGCGCCACGTGCCTTTGTTCTGCGATCGGATCGCGGATCATCATAAATTATTTATCCTGCCCACCCCTACGGTGGGGGGAAAAATTGATAAGGTGTAGGTGTTGATAGTCGTTGGTTCCCCGATTTAATCGTTGTGTAAAGCTTCGTTTGATGACGTCTAGGATTTTGGTAGGATAGCCTAGTGGTTAGCGAGAAAAGGTACAATTTAGAGAAAAACATAAGGCACACAAATACCTAGGCGGTCTTATTATAGTTATGTTAACAAAGTGCAACAAATTACCTTGCTACTCCGCGAAACCAGCGCCATGCACGCAAAACAGCTGCGTCTATGCGACATATTATGACATAAATTTTTCATGCAAAAGCTCACCCTCAAAGTGATATTAAGAGGAGTGTGAACTCACCACTCTCCATACAGACGGCGATAACGTTTTCCACCCTCTAAACCTTAACCTGTAGCCATGATTTTTTTGTATGTTGTCATTATTTCCTAGAACTAAGTTTGTATGTTTTGATTTTTTAAATATTCTTAATGGTTGCAAAAACAATGACGCCTTTTTGTTTTGTATGAAACTCCTAAAATACAAATATTGTCAGATGTATGAAGAATATTTTAAAAATCAAAACAAACATACCTAGTTCTAAGGCATATTGACAAAATACCGAAAAATCATTGCCGTAGATTAAGGTTTAGAGTTTAGAGGGTGGAAAACGTTATCGCCGTTTGTATGGGGAGCGCTTTTTTGGTTCCTTTTAATTATTTTAATAATGTTAAACAACTTTACACAACAACACAAAGACATACTAAGGATTACCCTAGCCATTAGGCGGGTCTCGAACCTGCAACCTTAGCATCCGTGCCTTGCGTTTTGCCAGTTTCGCCACATTAGCGCCATACCCTGCGAATTTGTCAATGTTCGTCTTTACGGTCATTACGGTTAACAACTATGTTTTTGACCCAAATAATATGCTCGTAGTTTAGTATACCGCAGATCAGAATTTCATCTCGTGTGCCCTCCACCCTCGCAGATCTATCTTCAGCAGGCGTCAGGTAGGGCTGATAACGTCAGCGTGATCAATCTGCCGGCCCCTTTCACAGCCTATCTCGGATCATAATATATCTTCAGGTAGGGCGGGCGAGTGTTTGTCAAAATATGCGATAACCAGGGGCTATTACATATTTGTTACAGTAACATACCACAGTATAGTGGTAGAGGCACACTGTAGCCAGTTTAAGAATTAATAGAAGCGGTATGCAGACGATGCCTCGTGTAGAGGCGAAACGCGCGTAGGCGTAGTTAAACCCCCTTATTCGTAAAAGTTTACCAATCCCTTTTAGCTAACAAATCGTTTATTCCCTTGGATGAAGAACTAAATCATGGATATAGCCTCAGTACATGTCAAGCGTACACACCCAAAACTGTCAAAATGGTTACCTTTGGTGTGCGTCAAGGTAGTAAAATCTGCAAATTAATAAGAAAAACGTAGATTATACTACCTTAATGTATACCAGAAAAAAAAAAAAAATACCGTTAAATAGTTACCGTTGGTACATTGGTTTGATAAATTTGTACGAAGTTTATTTGTAAAATTCATTGTGTACAGGATGTCAATTCAAGAGGAGGTTTAGAGTACGTAGTCATCTTTTGGCGCATTGTATGGCCAATTAATAATTTAATAAGTACAATCAGCAACAAACTTAACCGACCATTAAGAGGAGTGTGAACCCAGCCCGAGAAGCGCTCCCCAGAAATAACGTTTTCCACCCTCTAAACCTTAACTTACGGCAATGATTTTTTGGTATGTTGTGATTATGCCTCAGAACTAGGTTTGTATGTTTTGATTTTTTTAATATTCTTCTTAGATTTGACGATATTTGCATTATAGGAGTTTCATACAAAACAGAAAAGCGTCACTATTTTTGCAACTATTAAGAACATCAAAAAAATCAAAACATACAAACCTAGTTCAAGGGAATAATGTCAACATACAAAAAAATCATGGCTATAGGTTAAGGTTTAGAGGGTGGAAAACGTTATCGCCGTTTGTATGGAGAGCGGTGAGTTCACACTCCTCTTAATATCACTTTGAGGGTGAGCTTTTGCATGAAAAATATATGTCATATGTCGCATAGACGCAGCTGTTTTGCGTGCACGGCGCTGGTTTCGCGGAGTAGCAAGGTAATTTGTTGCACTTTGTTAACATAACTATAATAAGACCGCCTAGCTATTTGTGTTCCTTATGTTTTTTCTCTCAGTTGTACCTTTTCGTGCTGTTTTGTGATGATCAGTAAAGAGTTATTGTATATTGTATAACTTTGGTATTTTTTTCAATAAATGTATGGAACGTTACAGTAAATCGCGTTTTTAATATTATAAAGAACGGGTAATGAAAAAAAAATATTTTTAACAGGTTAATGATTGACGGATACTATTATACTCTTCTCCTTGTCCGAGAAGTTTTTAGGAGTAATAACGTCTCGGACAAGGAGCTGCGTATAATTATAATAGAACTTCACTTCAAGTAAGTTCGTTTAATCATGTACTTACAACTTAGTTAATAGTGTTATTATTTAACATATTTGTCATTTGTAAAACATTACAATTATGTCAAATTGTAACACTTGTAATTTGCACTGTAGGGGGCAGGTAGTTAAGGTAACGAACAAATCATCAACATACAACCTAAACCAAATTAACAATCTAACGTTCGCAAACTTAAGAATCTTATCTGTATTCGCACAATTACACAGATCAAATCAACTTTGTAGTATATCACTCGAGAGGGTGGGAGGAGGGAGGTGTTATCTGCGCCTCTCGCACCATTAACTCTTACGATACAGTCGCTAGTCGGCACTCCATGTCGAGGACGCACTATGTCTGATATAATTGACGCAGGTGATATTCCAAACATGATAAAGGATTTAAATAATAAACTGAAACAACACAATAAATCCTCGCATGTCTAAACAGCAACAAACTTAGCCGATCAATAAAGAGTGAACTGAGAGAAATTGTCTATACTCGAAAGGGATATATCAACTTCACAGTGCATACTATATGCCTGGGACAAAATTCTTTTTGATGCCTATAAAAACGTCCCTTGTACATTTTAACGCATATTTTTTACTAATTCTGATATTCTTAAAAGAAAATTTTATCTTTAAATTCAGAATGACATATGCATACCCGAATGATGATTGTTATAGAAAATAAATATTTGGGGTGAGAATAAGAAACAAACTATTTTTTGGTAACGCAGTGGAAACTATTTTTAAGGAGTCATGGGGACTGGTAACGCAGTGGTAATTTGGGTATCAAAAGAGAATTTTCTGTAATAAAAAACCCAGGATGGTGGGAAAATGTATAATATAAATTGGGGCCCGGTTGAGAACCAACGTAATATTACTAGGAAAATATTTCGAGACATCTACAATTTTGTAAAAGTGTTTATACATTAACATCTTTATTTTAGGCGCTAAAATGAATTTTGGCCTGCCTACCTTTCGTAAAATGACACGTTTTCGCAGTTCCATCTTTAAAGGTGACTTTTTTATGATTTTAATTTTTTATACATAGAAGGCTTTTGTCATACACTGACGATGTCAACCCCAAGGTGACTTATATATAATTATATATGTTTCTTCGATTGTACCCATTTAGTTGTAAGTACTATACCTGTTGTACGTCCGAGACGGACAGACTGTTAAGACTATATTTGTTTGTCATCCACGTAAAGTCGACCAAGAAATTAGTTGCCCACTTCTGGACCTTACCTATTACAAAGAGATAGAATTCAAAAGTGGCGAAGGAATTACTTAGTCGACTATACACAGTTTGCAATATAAACCTATTCTATTCTATTCTCGTCATCGGGCTGGAGTTGAACCTGCAAACTCGGCATTCCTTGCTCTTACTGATTGATCAACAGGTGAACCGGTTTTTTGTATATTTTCTATTTTTATGCAAAAAAGGAAGTAAAAGGAGCAAGTGATCACCTGATGGTAAGTGATCACCACCGCCCATACGGATGTGTATGTGCAATGTATGTGCAACACCAAGGAGTTTGCAGATGCGCTGCCAACCTAGAGGGCTAACTTCACCGGCTGTCTTGCTCTCCACGCCAGAAGACAACAGTGCAAGCACTGCTGCTTAGTGGCAGGATTAGCAAGCAAGATGGTGGTAGAGATCTGGGCGGACCTTGCACAAGGTCTTACCACCCGCAAATTGCGACATTGCGTTTATGTATACTTAAATTTGATAATATCTGTAGAACCAATGAAATGACAATGACAATGAAATTATTGATTAATAAATTTGTTTATTGGTAAAAGTCATGCAATTTACAGCATTC
Source organism: Ditula angustiorana (assembly GCA_963691745.1). NCBI lineage: Eukaryota > Metazoa > Arthropoda > Insecta > Lepidoptera > Tortricidae > Ditula > Ditula angustiorana. The sequence goes on from OY829473.1 coordinate 2,670,308, forward strand.
TTATAAAATATCTTGCAATAAGATTAATAGTATTTTATGCAACTGTTGCATAATGAGGGGTCTTAAAACAGGAGTGTGGTTTTATGAAACGAGCAGCAGCGAGTTTCATAATAGGATCACACGAGTGTTTTAAGACCCCTCATTATGCAACAGTTGCATAAAATACTATTAATCTTATTGCAAGATATTTTATAAGAATGCTGTAAATTGCATGACTTTTACCAATAAACAAATTTATTAATCAATAATTTCATTGTCATTGTCATTTCATTGGTTCTACAGATATTATCAAATTTAAGTATACATAAACGCAATGTCGCAATTTGCGGGTGGGTAAACGTTTTTTTTTTTAATCATAGACAAACGCATGAAGTCCCTATCCTCATGTCACTCGAGATCATATAATGACCATTACAGTAGAGAAAGAAATCAGTACTGTAATGACCATTACAGTACAGAAATCGGTACTGTAATGACCATTACAGTACAGATTTGCCTACTACCACAGACAAATTCTCATAACAGCATTGGTTGTAATAATGCTGGTCATTTCCTATGGTATCTGAACGCATTATAGAGCATTTATGATATCATCATCATCATCATCATCTCAGCCACAAGAAGTCCACTGTTGGACATAGGCCTCCTCCATGGATTTCCAAAGTGGCCGGTTGGAAGCAGAATGCAACCAGCGCCTTCCTGCCACCTGTACGAGGTCATCGGACCATCTTGTGGCTGGTCGTCCTACGCTGCGCATTTATGATATATGTGTAGATAAAATACGTAAAAATCAACTACGTCCTTTTTACAATACATGATTAAGTGCGTAATGAACTAATTTGCGTAAGCGAAAAGCATTCCAAAAAATATATTTCTAATTTGAATGCAATTTTTTAATTTTTTTATTTGCCTTGATCTCGAGCATTTCTACTCTTTTTTTCTTCTTCTTTTCCCTCTTGCGAATCAGGCGAGCCGCGTACCTGTTTTCCACCGGCGTGGCATACAAAAAGAACTATAATTCATCACCTTATCCTGATTGCAAAGTAGACCTCTAACTTTGTTGGTTATGACAGCCTGTTGCCTGTTTAACAAACACGCGTGCCTTATCACGGAGCACGATACTCGTATCTGTAAACACGGTGATACATAGATTTGCCAAGGTTCAGGTGTTGCTAGTATAGGAAGTATAAATTTGATAGTGGTAGACGCACTAGGGATGGCAACAGCGTTGTCAGACATCCCGATTTTGGCGGGACATCCCCATTTTTGGCCACAAATTTAATGACGTGAAATTTTTGCCGCCAGCTCCGAATCTATTATTTTGACGTGAAAACTCTGTCTATGTCTAAATTAAGTTTGCAATAGCAATCCCCAAAAAGACCCTGGAGTGTAATTTTTGAATCTCACCAGGCTCACGAAAATGGCCGAAACTCTATGAAAAACAGCCATATTGGTGAGCTTTAGGCAACCGGTGAGATTCAAAAATTGCACTTCAGGCTCTTTTTGGGGATTGCTATAGTAAACCTAATTAAGATATGGACAGAGTTTTATTTCACATCAAAATAATAGACTAGGAGCTGGCCGCAAAAAAATCACGTCACTTTCAATGAATGAAACTACTCTAGTCGTGTTCGGGCGTGTTTCTGGACTTTAATGGCAGTCTGGCTGCTGAGCACCATTGCGTTTTGGAGGGGTGGGGGTTGGAATCTTGTAAAAATTAGCTGTAGTAGCAGTAAATTGATATATTTTTGTTTTAATTTTTAGTATTAATATTTAGTGTATATTTACTTTTTATGTAGTTTTATTGTTTTAAATTAGTATTATATATTATTTGTAAATGTATTTATGAAATTTATGAAATAAAGCATTTTTGATTTACAAAACCAATTACTTGCTGACGGTACTTGTACCATAGTGGAATAAAATAGTAGCCCAACTTAAACTCGAAGATCTTAAAACAGTCTCAACTTAGATTAAAAGTTTAATCTATCTTGAGACTTAAATAGTAGGAAAAACAAAATCTAAATTAAATTTACGAAATCTTTAAGTTTACCACACGGCACTTGTTAAAGATCGTTTTTGATTCATTAGTAAGTTCTGTTATAAGTTTTTTAACTAGTCAATATAATAGTATTTTATCTATTTTTTTTAAACACACATATCATAAGTGCTCAATAACGTGTTCAGAAACCATAGAAAATAACCAGCATTATTACAACCAATGTTATTATAAGAATTTTCTTGTCTGTGGTAGTAGGTAAATCTGTTTTTTATTGGGTAGTATCTCTTAGTTGTCTGTGTTTATTGGTGATAACATTATCGATATCTCGTGACGTTATGAATTTAAATTTGGAACAGCTGTCAAAATTCAACTTGGTCTCTATTCTAGTATCCATAGATATTAAAACAGTTATCGATACGAAACGTCAACTCAGTATGATTTTTCAATTTAAACGCACGACATTTTGATCTCGAGAGACATGTCAACATGTCTTTTTTTCCCTTGGTATGTCAATTTGACACGGTTCTTCGGTGGGGCAGGGTTCCATTATGCTGATAAGCTTTGCTTAATTTTATTTTAATATGGCATTCCTGATGACAGCTGAAATTCTTTAAATAATTTAACTATAATAATAAATGGATCTTTCCTACACATGAGGATATTTGTTTTAGTTAGAAGCCCATATCTTTATTTATATGTAACCGTTTTCATTATATTTATCAATTATGAAACAATTATTAAATCATACAGCTGAATTATATTTATGTTAAAGGCATTTACGACCCCAAGGCTCTGCTAATTGGATGGTATTATTCTATTATTGTAGTTTTATCAGAGAGGCAAATAAATTGGTTTGTTAAATTATCCGGTCCAAAACAGGACAATTGTGTGTTTTTTTTGATAATCGGACCGTTGATAATGCCATGGCAAATTATTTTTAAGCCTTATTATACTTAGTTGTAAAAGAATTATAAGTTAGTAGAGACTCGATTAGGTTTCGCATGGGTGCAATTTATTAAAGTAAACTTAAATTAAAATCCTATGTAATGACAACACAAAGAAAAAAACATTTAAAAACTAAAAATCGAAAAAAAAATCGGTTTCAAAATTTAAAGAAAACTTAATTAGAGTGTATTGTTTTGCGGTTGGTAGGGCCTTGTGCAAGGTCCGTCCGGATAGCTACCACCTAGCTTAGCGACCAAGATGGTGGTGGACGGACCTTACTTTCGCTAAGAAACGGAAATTGTACTTTGTGTATGTATGATTTCATGTTTAGTTTAAGCTAAACAGAATCTTTATCAAGTATCGTAGGTGTTTACGACGCAAGCATGACCTGTGAATGTTTAAACAACTTTGTTGCAAAGGTTTCGTAAGGCGTCATGCAAATACGTATTGGATGTTGTATCTTTTACATGTTAATTCTGTTTGACATATCACGAAAACATGAATTACAACTCTATGTGAACCATGGATGAAGAACTAATACATGGATATAGCCTCAGTACATGTCAAGTGTACACACCCGAAACTGTCAAAATGTTTACCTTTGGTATGCGACAAGGTAGTAAAACCTGTAAATTAATAAGCAAAACGTAGATTATACTGCTTTAATGTACACCAAGGGTAACCATTTTGTCTTTTGATTGTGTTGATGGTGTCAATTGAAGAGGAGGTTTGGAGTATATAGTCGTCTCTTTTTGGCACATTGTATTACCATTTTGAGTAAAGAGATCAGCTAATTATATATCGCTAACAATTATATTACTCTTTCTATGCTATACTAATTCTATGATGTGAGCACTATGTGAGACTGTCAGTTTAGTACCATAAACTTAGTATTTAGTAGTATATGGACAAACGAAAAAATAGTTGACATGTAAACATTTTTGTCATGTCAAAGGCTTAAAAAAAAATTCAAAATCAAACTTAAACCGGCTTATTTAAGATGAACCAGGATACAAATGACGTTGTGTTGATTTCCTTTCGTACTTGTAGATCTCAAAGTTCCTTCTTCCTTCTCAAATTCAAAGTCAAACTGTTTCATTTGTTGAACATATGTAATAACATGGTTGGTTTGGTACTATAGACACTCGCAACACTAAAACTATTGCAGATGCGTTGCCAACCCAGAGGGCTAAGATTGAATACCTCTTGTGCCAGTAATTGCACCGGCTGTCATGCTCTCCACGCCGGAACACGACAATACAAGCACTGCTGCTTAACGGCTGGATTAGCGAGCAAAATGGTGGTGGCGATCCCGACGGACGTTGCACAAGGTCCTACCACCTACCATATACCACCACCAAATGCTACGCGAACACACATTCTACATTAAATAAATAAATATTTAATTTAAATTCAAAGTTGCAAGGGAAAGCTTGTTTACCATTGGTTTAATGGTTATTATCGATAGCTAGTGCTGTCCTATTTGTCGCCAGCTCGTTTGCTTGTCGTTCGCTTGTATTACAACTTACAAGCGAATTAGCATCGAATACGAGTTTCCGACAAGCGAATGCACGATGCAGATTAGGCGATAGACTATGAAAATGGGCATTAGAGTGGATACAGTTGCAGGCAAACAACTTGAGCACAAACCGAGGAGGGGGTAAGTTTGCGCATACACATTTGTACTAGAAACGGCTAATGCACAGTCAAGGTCAACGCTCAAGTTGTTTGCCGGGAACCGTACCTAGTATTAAAGAAAGAAAACAGGTTATTCGGTGCTAAGATGTACTACACAGGGTGAACTTAGACTTGGGTGGTTTATTTTTATTAACCACTTCGGCTGCATGATGTCTTGAGGAAAAGACAGCGCCTGAAGTGTGCAGTGTCTACGTTGACCAGCACTGTATAGTCGACCAAGAAATTCCTTGACCACTTTTCGGCCGTATTACAAAGGGGTAAGGTTCAAAAGTGGTCAAGCAATTACTTGGTCGACTATACATATGCAGGGTTATTGCCATACAGGGTGTAAACCCAGGGTATTTTTATCGGCTTAGATACTGAATTATATAAAAGTATGGAAACACGATTATTTTGGCATCAGCGGTACACACCGGTGGTTCGTATAAGTTTTTTTTATTACACTAAAGAGTTAATTTAGTTCAGACACTGGTAGATGTAAAAAAACCTATACTATTTATTTCTATCTCTATCCAAAGGTTGTTTGGAAGATATCGCTCTCAAGTGATAAGACCGCCTTTTGGATACCTAAATTAAGATTTATTTGTAATTCTGTCAAATTGTAATATGGTATTCAATAAAGCATATTGTATTGTATTGTATTATATGCCCTACTTGCAAAATAAATTTTTCATTTTAATTATCATTTTCAGGTACATTTCTAAAGTCATATCTAATCTAATCATTCATTACCGTTAATTTTCACCAAAGGCATCCTAAAGATGATTTCTAAAAATCTTGAGTGTCCATTAGTGAATCACTTCTGTACGGGAGGTGGCGATAAATAGTAGGTATATGTACTTGTTTAGTACTAAAAAGCGCAGTTTGTTTTATATTAACTAACAGAGTTTAAAAGATTTAGCTTATTAAATAACCAAACTTATTGCAAATGAAAAAATATTTTTTTTACTTATTTGCAAAGGACACATTGAAAGCTAGTGAATAGCCCGTTCTAAACGTATACATTATTATAATAATAAATCTTATAATAATTTTAATTTTAACATTTTTGACACAAACTGTAAACAATACGTATTTTCTTATGTTTTCGCGACTTGTTGACATTGAAATAAAACAATTTAAACGGTTTATATCGCGTGTATTGTAACGAATCTAATTCCCGACGTTTCGAGCCCTTTACGTACACGTTAATACGAACTTTATTTGTGGAACATAGGTGTACAGAATTAGGACTATAACTATCACTACAACAAAAACTAAAATAAATGCAAATAAAACGATAGAAAAAACTTAAAAGTAAGCATGAAATGAACAAATTATAGATCTAAGTTATCTAAATAAATACATAAATAATTATAATTAATGAATACGTCAATGAGCGCATAAAGGAGTCACTACATGCGTCACTCGCGTCGGGCCTACAAAGCCGTCTGACACCTCCCTTATATTTATTGCAAATTATGCCACAATCTCGCCATCGACTCGATAATGGACTTCAAATGTACGCGAGCATAGAATGGATACGACATTTTATTTAATAATAATGCTTGTCTTAAGTGGTAAACAAAATTCTAAGCAAAAATTCAGTTTTTTGACATCAAAACTTTGTTTATTGTGTAAATAAAGCAACGAGTTATAAATAATTCTTCTATTTACAGCCTTGATTTGTTTCATTTAGGAAATAAATAATTTTTAGGTGACATGAAGTGAAATTTTAGTTTAGAATGTTGTCTTCTCATCAGAAGTTTTTTCGAACCGGTGCTTAATTTTATGACATTCATAAGTGTTTCTTGTAGCCTAATCTGCATAAAGATATTTTGACTTTGATGTACTACATAAGAAAAGTGAGGATGAATATAGTTTATATGGATACTGCCACCTGACCTCTATTTCACCAAACTGACATACGTCAAATGACAACGACAATTTGCGGTAGTAATTATAAACCAAACTCAAATTACAGTTTTACAGTATAAAGAATATTTAAAAATTCTTCGCGTACCTAACCAGTATATTGTATCACAAAGTATAGTCGACCAAGTAATTGCTTGACCACTTTTGAACCTTACGCCTTTGTAATACGGTCAAAAAGTGGTCAAGCAATTTCTTGGTCGACTATACATAATACTAGTATAGAATAACGCGATCTCTTGTAGAGCAAAGACTGTACTTCTTAGTGGTATGTTGTACGGTGGTGCAGCCTTTTTAAAAATAATAATAATAAATGTTTATTTCGGAAATCTCCATATGGTGTTAGTGTCAGCAGTTTTGTTATAACTAAGTTAGTAACACAATAAAGTAATGAGGGGTCTTAAAACACGAGTGTGGTTTTATGAAACGAGCGTCAGCGAGTTTCAAAATAGGATCACACGAGTGCTTTAAGACCTAATTATGTACAGTTGCATACATTACTTTATCTACACACATATCATAAGTACTCTATGATGGGTTCAGAAGCCATAGGGCAATAACCTGCATTGCTACTAGCTACTAGTGCTAGGTACCTATTAAATACCTATAAACTGTACACATTAAAATAATGTAATAAAAAATGAATTTGAACAAATATAGAAACAAATTAGAAAAATTCTCATAATAATATTGGTTGTTATAATGTTGGTCATTGCCTACGGTTTCTGAACGCATTATAGAGCATTTATGATATAGGTGTAGATAAAACAATTTAAGTAGGTACGTCTAGTCTCCTCTCGCTGACATATGCAGGCATATGTTATGGCGTATTATATTTAATTTCGCATGTTTTTGATTTTTGAACCCGCGTCGTATCCTCTCAACCCTGTCCGGCCGGCCTGCCTCAGCTATTGACATCACAATGATAGCGGCTGATTTATATCCCATTACACTTATTCCTGCCCCACTCACCTTGCCCCTTATTTCCTTACCCCCCTGATAGCGCGATTATAACGATTTGGAGAACGTTAACTGGATTATAATCTGTAATTTAATTTTTTTAAATGACATCGAAATGTCTTGGATAAATTTAAATATAATTTAATTAATTTAAAAGAAGATGTAGTGACTAAGATAGAGAAAGGAATGTTGCGTTGGTTTGGGCATGTTGAACGGATGGATGAAAGGCGATTATGTAAGCAAATTTATAAGGGTGAAGTGACTGGGCGAGTTGGTAGAGGGCGGCCTCGGCGAACGTTCGTTGATCAAATTGGCGACGTCCTAAAGACAGGCAGAATTAGAAGTACCTGTAACCGCCGAGCATGTATGAAGAGATGAATATGTGTGGAGGAAGGGAGGGAAGTATGCCAGGACCGGAGCAAATGGCGTTCTGTGGTATCTGCCTACCCCAAAGGGAAACAGGCGTGAGCTTATAATAATAATAATAAATATAATTTATTTCAGACATTGTCCATTGTGTTAGTTACAAAGATAATACTTACAGGCTATGTTAGTAGTAAAAGGCAGAAATTAAAAAAAATATAAACATTAATTCTGGATTCCATATGAATGATAACATTTCTATAATTTCTTATGATTACGCGTCTGGTAGACAAACGAAAAACAATTTAAACTGTTTCGTTTACATCATTAGCGTGTATAATGTAAAAAAATTAATTTCCAACGTTTCGAGCCCTTTTTAGGTTTTATGTTCATGGGCAGTCTGACAAAAATAGTTAAAAATACAAACTACTCAATTTTGAAAAAATAATTTAGAAAGTAATGACTAAAAGAGTATTTTTTTGTATAAAATCTATTTGAAAGTAAATGAGAGCTGCTAACAAAGATATTACAAATCAATTATGTTATATCATTATAATCTACTTAAAAAAGCTATTCATATATATTTTAACTAGCTGTTGCCCGCGACTTCGTCCGCGTAAACTTGTTTAATTGAATCAAGCAACCGTGCACCCAACATGCAATCTGCAATATTTTCTGGACAAATTAATAAGAATTAGTTGCTTTGCTAATCATGACATCACGGCGGCGTGTAACTCACTTATCGCTATCCCGTGGGAACTATGCATTTTTACAGGATAAAAAGTATCCTATGTGTTAATCCAGTTTATAAACTATATGTGTGCTAAATTTCATCCAATCCATTTAGTCGTTTTTGCGTGATTGAGTAACAAACATCCAAACATCCAAACATACAAACTTTCAAATTTATAATATTAGTAGGATGCAGCATTTTTGAAAAAAAAAAGTATTACCAAGATTGTTCATAACATTGCTCATGTTAAAATAGAACGAGGTATGGTAGGATAGGTAATTAATTCATGTGATACTAACTACCTATGTCATTTGTTTCTTGTCCCTATGCCAAACCATATTTCTATATGACCCATGATAAGTTTAAAATAATTTAAGCTTTAAAATATGTAGATATAGACTAATAAGATTCACTCGACAGTTTTTTAAGTCGCACCGCAGAGATGTAGCTCGGAATCATAAAATACAAACATCATACAAAGTTTATATTACGAAACACTTAAAGCAAACCCCCATAAAATTAATGGAAATAGCGTTTTAACTCTATAACAGCACAATTAAGCGCAAATTCTCGCAACTTTGTTGCTATCCGAACGTAAGTTTTCGACTATCAGCGTCCATCTTATCTCCGTAAGTTAGCGACTCTGACGTAAGATTTTAACTCAATCTTGATACTTTGAGTTATAACGGTACACCACTACCCACTTCTGGGCACGGGGGCTCATGATTAGAGGAACAGGCTCATACATATTTATAACGTTATCGGGACTTAAACGCGATAAAAATATATTGATAATTTACCTCGACGTTTCGGCCATGTTTCAACGGCCGTGTCAGTCTACTCGTGACCACGGCCGTTGAAACATGGCCGAAACGTCAAGGTAAATTATCAGTTTATTTTTATCGCGTTTTAGTCCCGATAACGCTATAAATATGTGTGAAAATCGCGAAAGTTTAAAACAGGCTCATACAATTCGACTTCGTAACGTAGTGTTTTGAGCTTTGATATTTAAATGCCAACTTTTTTTTAGTTTCTTGGTTAATATCTTTGATGCCAAAGAAATTATGATGTTGAGTCACTTTTTAAAATTCATACCTTGCAGGCGACTTTAAGACCTATCTTGGAGTGCTCTACAGACAGGTTATTGTATACTGAGCATGTATAGGAAAAAAAAGTGCGCTTATGAAATTATGATAATTGAGCCACTTTTTAATAATCACCCTTTTATCTTTATAAAAAAAGGGAGACAAAAACACTTAAGTCTCAAATTTCGGTTACGGAGCTCCATGACAAACAAACCTGGTCGAAACAAATGCGCTTCTTGCAAACATCGCATTATCACTCAAAATAAAGAAAGCGCCAATATCGCCAAATTCTATCGATGTCAAGAAAAGTCACCTCGTCGTATCTGTAGCATAATTAACAGACGACATATTTACAAATAAGTACGATAGCCACTTTCACTTTATCGGTCCATTATCGGGACATAACAAGCTTATCAGGACAATGCTCTATCATGCATCCAGCAGGGATGGAATGCATCTTACACTGGAAAGATACGCAATTTCTTAGGTACTTTATATTCTTGAAAATTATATGCAGTAACGTCTAAAGTCTGTTCAATCATACTTGTCTTGGAAAGTAAACAAAATCCTAACCTAAAACTTCATTTTTGTGGCCTAAACATCGTTTATTGCTTAATGTAAAAAAAAAAAAGATTTTTTTATCTACAAACACAGCAAAAGTAAAACTAATATAAACTATATATCTGATTTAAAAAATTCTTTCACCAATAGAATGCTACATTCTTCCAATTTGACATAGGCTACATTTCATTTTGAAAAAAAATAGGGATCCTTGGTAAAATTTGAACAATGTAACCGAAGGTGTAGAAAAATGAGTCTTAAAATTGATTGTACCCGTGCGAAGCCTGTAAATTCGCTAGTAAATTATAAAGCAATAATACAATGTGGCAAAATGGAAATGAGAGTCAGCGAGACCACTGGTTTTCAGTCACCAATCATCACTATAACTAACTTAACTCACTAAGGTAGGTTTGCTGCAATAAAAAAGGTAATTGATAATTTTTTGCCTTAGAATGTTTAATTTAAATAATAACCAGCCAAGTGCGAGTCGGACTTGCGCAACGAGGGTTCCGTCATCAACAACATCTAGTGTCGCATTTTTGCTTTGGAAGACAAAAAAACAATTTTTTTTTGTGTGTATTAACTACAAATTTACGGTTTTCGGATTATTTTCGCTTTATTTATTTATTTGTTGTACCTTGCTTCTTGCCAAATTTCATAGTTCTAGATCAATGGGGAGTAGTCCATAAGTTTTTGAGTGTCTTGTGAATGTATGAAACATGCGGCATATCTTTTGATTGCGTTGACTTAAAAGTTTGATTTTTTTCAAGGCTCTAAGGGACTGCAGACTTGAGTATTTGATATTAATTTCAACTCAATAACTCCACGCGTTGTTGAAAAATGGTCCTGACAGACGGACAGACAGACGGACAACAAAGTGATCCTATAAGGGTTCCGTTTTTCCTTTTGATGTACGGAACCCTAAAAACAATATTTTTATGGGAAAACATTAAATTTGACGTTACAATGTTGAGCGAAAATTGCGCATCAGGTCAACTTACACAAACACATTTGCGTAAACGTACATAATCTTTTGCTTAACGCATACATCTGTAGGTACAGTCAGCTTCAAATATATCGGAGCGGGCAAGGTGACAACAAATATCAGGGACCAATTTCATAAGCGCGACAGGTGACAGTGACAATTCGCCGTACATTACTGTGTCGACAAGTCGACAGTCTTACTTAAATGTATATTTCTTTTACATTTATTATTGCTGCAACATACAATTTACTTTAATTATTTGCAACAAATTGCGCGATAAGCAAAGAAACTTCCAGAACAAACCGAACTGCTTTGCAGATACAGTTTTTCTAGGTACCTATAGGTGAATAATAGGTGAGACTAGATAACATCAAGTCAACAAGTCTATTACAGACAATGCTATCAGTGCAAGCTGCATCGGAGACTGCACCCGATAGGGTTGACAACGACATCTGTTTTAACTAAGATAATTAAAATTAAGTAGTCATATTTTTTTGTTTATTTACCCACGGTCAGCACAGCTCTAGTGGAAACGGCTCATTGATTCTTTACAAACACATCCCTCGCTTCGCATCCTCGCACATCTCTAGTGGAAACGCAGCCTAAAACCGTGTCAAATTGGCATAATACGCAAAGTAGTATGAACTTCTTACTATTTGATTTATAACGTCATTTTGACATAGTCGCATGGCAAGTCAGTTTCCTTTATTGATTGTCCATGCGTATCCCCATCAGATCAGCACAACCCTAGCTATCCAATGAGAGTGCATGCCGTCGATAAGGCAATGTGACACCGGCGATACGGCGACGTGGTCGCAGCGGTATCGTGTCGTATCGTATCGTATCGGGAGATGTCGCTGCCGCTGTTGCCACCTACTAATAGGACGATGCAATCCACTACCGCGTTTATTTGCTTGTTAAAGCGATGTACATTGCTGTATTTAGATAGAGGATCAAGATCATGTTATGGTTCAAAAAGGCAATGTAAATCAAAAACGATCCTCGTGGACAAATGCCGAGTGGCAAACTGTAAGTAATTGTACTGTTTTTAAAACGAAGTTAACGGTCGCGAGCCTGTTACTGGCCTAGAACTATGTACTGTGGATTCAAAAAGCACTCTCCATAGAAACCCACCCAAGTTTTCCACCCTCTAAATTGTTGCCATGATTTTTTTAGTACACATTTTTAAAACTAGGTAATTTTTATTTTTTAAATAATCTCCATAGATAAGATAATATAAGAACTTTCGAAGTTTGATACAAATCAAAAAAGTGTTAATATGAATCCTAATATAAAAATAATTCAAAATATCTAAACATACAAACTTAATTCTAAAGCATAACTAGAGCATACTAAGAACCATATGGTTTAAGGTTTAAGGTTTGTGTATTAAAGTTTAAAGGGTAGAAAACATTACCAACATTTGTATGTTTGTATGGAGAGCGGGTACACAGTCTAAGTAATCGTCTTCACTACATCCTACTAATATTATAAATGTGAAAGTTTGGATGTTTGTTACTCAATCACGCAAAAACAACTGAATGGATTTGGATGAAATTCAGCACACATATAGTTTATAACCTGGATTAACACATAGGATACTTTTTATCCCGTAAAAATGCATAGTTCCCACGGGATACCGATAAGTGAGTTATACGCCGCCGTGACGTCATGAGCAGCAAAGCAACTAATTCTCATTAATTTGTCCAGGAAATATTGCAAATTGCATGTTTTAATTAAACAAGTCTACGCGGACGAAGTCGCGGGCAAAAGCTAGTAGTATATATATAAAACAAAGTCGGTCTCTGTTCCTGTCTGTCCTCACATCTTCAGCCGCTTTCCCCTTCTAAACCACGCAACGGATTTTGATAAGGTTTTCACTGTCAATTAAAGATTTTTTTACAGAAGGTTTCTATGTATATTGAACCCGAGGCGGGCGACTAGTACTATATGTATAACTAGCGACCCGCCCCGGCTTCGCACGGGTACAATCAATTTTAAGACTCATTTTTCTACACCTTCGGTTACATTGTTCAAATTTTACCAAGGATCCCTAATTTTTTTCATAATGAAATGTAGCCTATGTCAAATTGGAAGAATGTAGCATTCTATTGGTGAAAGAATTTTTTAAATCGGCCCAGTACTTTTTGAGCCTATTCATTACAAACATACAAACATACAAAAATAGGTACAAATCTTTCCTCTTTAAAATATTAGTGTAGATTTAAAACGAAGTTTGCGAGTCAGTTAAGTCTGCTCCACACGGTGCGTGCCGCGTGCCTAGAGTTGTAAAACAGAGGTTGTTATAGGGTAGTTATCCAAAGCAGCCGATAATAACGTGCGGGTGGTAGGACCTTGTGCAAGGTCCGTCCGGATCGCTACCACCATCTTGCTCGCTAATCCTGCCGCTAAGCAGCAGTGCTTGCACTGTTGTGTTCCGGCGTGGAGAGCAAGACAGCCGGTGTAATTACTGTCACAAGAGGTATTCCATCTTAGCCCTCTGGGTTGGCAACGTATCTGCAATCTCTTTGGTGTTGCGGGTGTCTATAGGCGGTGGAGATCACTTACCGTCAGGTAACCCACTTGCTGGTTTGGCTTCCTATTTCGTAAAAAAAACGTATAAGCAGCGGCTGACAACCGGCTGCGTATCCGACTCAGTACAACAACAACAATAACAACAAATACTCTTTGTTGATTCACACAAATAAACAAAAATAAAAGAACACATACAGGGAAATTTTACAGTACCAGTGGCCCGTTTCACTAAGCTACAAGTTACAATTTTACAAGTCTAAACCGGCAACATTGGTCAATAATGACCAATGGCAATGGGCATAATGACCAATGTTGACGGTTTAGACTTGTAAAATTGTAACTTGTAACTTCGTGAAACGGGCCACAGAAGGTTTTATAATTCTTACAGTTCCCGAGTCGAAATTGTTATAATATACGTTTTGTGTTTCGTGTTTTTGGTATTATGTGATCAGCCCGAGTAAGATGAAACATTAAATTCAAAAGTTAAGTACTTCGAAATAACATCGACGCAACTAAGAAAAAGGAAAGAGCGCTTACCTGAATTATTTAATCTGAAGTAACGTAAAAAAGTAAGTAGGTAGTAGATAGCCTATTACAACATTCAGGAATTCATGGAAGAAAACTAGTACCATGTAATTGTCATTCATTATTATTATTTATTTATGTTTAGTAATAAAATGTTTCTAACAATTAAGTTAAGTTAGTACAGTCAAGGAATTAAATTTCCAACCCACCTAAGGTTCAATAGCATATAGCAAACTGTCACCATAAGAGCTATAGAGCAAGACGTTTGTTTGACATATCGACCTTAATGCATTGCGAATGTCAGACGACATTTCAACGAAATGGGTAGGGAATTAAGTTCCTTGACTGTACATATAGGTACTTAATTAATGTTATGTGATAACAATAAATATAAGCTAGCTTTAAGAATACTATGATGGTATCATTATCATCTAACAGTAAATGTTGCTGTGCCCTTACAGGGTTTATGTTGAAACCATAAATTATTTTTAAGAACTGTTGTACGACATAAATTTGCAATAAAGATATTGAATTGAATTGAATTGAATTGATAAACAAAAATAATCACCTAAGACAGTAAATAATTAATAGAATTAGGCGTCACTTTGCGGAGGTCCATATCAACAAACTGGAACAAATTACCTTGCTACTCCGCGAAACCAGTGCCGGGCTCGTGCAAAATAGCTGCGTCTGTGCGACACTTATATGTGTCGTAGCTATTTTGCACGAGCCCGGCACTGGTTTCGCGGAGTAGCAAGGTAATTTGTTCCAGTTTGTTTACCTAAGACAGTGTTTCTTAACCTGTGGTCCGCGGACCCCTGGGGGTCCCTGAGCATATGTACGGGGATCCGCAGTCTTATCTATAGACCATGTAACAATCAAAAATAAATGCCACCAAAAGTCTTGTAGTCGCTATGCACGCATATTTTTTGTAATTTGTAGTAAATACTAAAAAAAATGGTCCGTAATGTATTGCTGCTTTTTTTATTAAAGGGGTTCATAAAATTGTGCTCGATTACCTAAGGGGTCCGTAGACAAAAAAGCTGACCTAGGACATAAAACAGTTTCAATAAAACATATGACATGTTTTCAAACGCAAACAGCCGCTGTTTACGGGGGATCACCGTAGTCAGCAAAAAAAGCGGCTGTTCACCGGCTGCGGGGCAATTCTCGCATCAGTAGAGATGAAGTCACACTCGACATAAGCCAAAAAGAGCTGTCAAATCCCTTCAAAATCTGTCATGTTTTGACTCATCTCGAACGTCAGATGAATCTCGATGAGCGCCAGAATTGGGGGCCTGGTCGACTACGATGACGACCGGCTTCACATCTATATACGCGATGCGTATGCGCGTCACGCGCGGACTTCATTTCCGCGGCCACGCTCGGACGCCGCGCTGACAGATGCTCCGAAAGCTGTTTATTTTGGACTCCTAGTGTAGGGAATGGCATTTACAAACTTTCCCCCTTATTCATAAAAACTTAAGAGGAGTGTGAACCCACCGCGAAAAAGCGCTCCCCATACAAACGGCGATAACGTATTCCTACTTCTAAACGTTAACCTATGGCGATGATTTTTTGGCATGTTGTCATTATGCCTTGGAACTAGGTTTGTATGTTTTGATTTTTTCAATATTCTTCATAGATTTGACAATATTTGCATTTTAGGAGTTTAATACAAAACAAAAAAGGGACAGTATTTTTGAAACTATTAGGAATATTTAAAAAATAAAACATACAAACCTAGTTCTTGGGCATACTGACAATATATAAAAAAATCATGGCTGTAGGGGTAAGGTTTAGAGGGAGGAAAACGTTATCGCCGTTTGTATGGAGAGCGCTGGGTTCATACTCCTCTTAAGTTTGCCTTTGTACATCTGTTTTGTATTGTAATCTGTTATTTTATGTGTTATATACAATAAGGAGTCATACATACTTACTTAAAAGGGTATCATTAACCTTGTAAGGCCCAAGTACCTACATATAGGACAAATGTTAAACTGACATTGAACTCACTGTTTCAAACGATATGGTTCAAAATTCAACATTTTTGACCTGGGCCTTAGGAGGTTATATATTCTTTATTACAAAGTCACTATCCGTTCCTGTCTGTCCTTATATCTTCGGCCGATTATTCCTTCTAAACAACAACGCCATGGATTTTGATACAGATATCACAATTTTTTTTGCGAAAGGTATTTATGGACCTACATTAATTGTACCCAAGAGAAGCGGAATCACTGGTATTTGAATAAAGACAGAGTACCATTAATAATTCTTTTATATTTTTAATATAATGATAATGTCTTGTTCTAGATGCGTAGAGTTAGAATAAAAAAGAAGAAAAGAAGCGACAGTTCATCCCCTCTACGCGTTTTTAGTCTTCCGACCGTCCGTCTTTCAACACTTGAAATGTATAGTCGACCAAGAAATTGCTTGACCACTTTTCGACCGTATTACAAAGGGATAAGGTTCAAAAGTGGTCGAGAAATTACTTGGTCGACTATACAAGAAATGCGTATAACTTTGGCCGCCATAACAAGAGATAATAAAATTAAAAAGGTTAAATATTAGAGCCAAATCATTATAAATAAAAGTAACTAGCAAAAATAAATACTCGTAAACAATTATTTTTAACTTTAGAGATAAACTCCGAACTAGTAGTATCTTAGTTAAAGTTTGAACAACTTAAGACACAGTGGCTGTTTTACTTAAGTTTTTAATTCCCGAGGAAATATATATATAAGTTCTAAAAATATATTTTTAAAGGCAATTTATGCTTGAGTTTATTTTTGAAGGGTTCCTTGAAGCTTTGAATCCTTACGTTAAGAAAATTAAAAATATATTTTGTGAGTAAGTCATATAGGCTCTTTTACATGTCTGAGTCTACCAACACTTCGGAAAATGGAAGATACTGCTCCTCAAAATCTATCTGTCAGATAAACCGTATCTGCCACATCACGTAGACACCAAAACAGAAAAAACTGTCGATAGGAAGAAGCGACACACGCTAAACTTTCCATTACCACACGCCACAAAGGCTGAATGGGCCTGAGATAGCCCACTTCGCCTGTTTAAACCGGTTTTAACCAGTTTATACCGGTTTAAACCAGACTGAACTGAGCTTAACCATTGTTTAAACTCGCATAGCACATAATGCTGCATTTGAATTGTCAGCAGATTAAAAAGTTAGCGCGGCGTGTGGCGGCCGCTTTATGCGAGTTTTTTTAACCTGCAATACCTACTTCACGACGTCGATACATCCATTCGACTTACCTGTGGAAAGAGAAATTGCAAAATTAAAAACATGTATAATACATAAAACTACTATTTAATACGACGTAGAAATATCACGGCTATATTTATATTTCTGATGACAGACATGCGCAAAATATTGCTCTTTATCTTAACGTAAGGGGTGATTGGACGCCAGATTTATGCGATATTTAGGAGTTCCAAAAATGTATTTGCCCATTTCATTTTACCTGATAGATTTTATGCTGAAACCGTAAACCTTTTTTAAAAGACCATCATATTAACCAATCGGGTTAGGTTTCACCTATTCACCAAAAAAACTTAGCTCAAATGTTTGTTATAGAGACACAAATAACAGGACAAAAATGTAACACCCTTAAATTTCTTCCAAGCATCCTCGTTAAGCAAAAATCTGTTTTTAATTGCACTTTTTTTCTTATCCCCTATTACGAGGCGACATTAAGAAAAAAGCGAGGGCATTAGCTATGATATAGGGCCACAGGACATTTTTCCAATTAACTTAATAGGTTTTTTTTTAATTTTTCTTAGGTTGACGTTCTTAACTCTGGAAAAATGAGAACACCTAACAAATGTTGTAAAGCCTAATCAGGAGACCTCTTTATAATAAACTTTACCTCTTTATAATATTAGTGCCAATAGATGAAACTGTTTTAACAAACTTAAAAACATATTGGCAAGTTGTTTAGTTCAAATTTTGCAAGCCAAATTTAAACCACTTCCAGTGATTGCATTGTCTTGTTTGTGTGTGAAGATGAAATGACAATGCCATCAATATGTCAACAAAAAGATTGCATTAAAAATGACTCCTTTTCCAAAAAACATATTAAGTGTTCTGACATCAAATCATGATATTTTCACGCCTTTTTAGATGCCAGATTCCCAGATGACCAGGATTCTGTAAAGTGTAAAATTGACTTTTCAGTAATCATAGTTGTGAAAGAAAGCGGGTGGTTTGCGGGTGGTAGGACCTTGTGCAAGGTCCGTCCGGATCGCTACCACCATTAGCTAAGCAGCAGTGCTTGCACTGTTGTGTTCCGGCGTGGAGAGCAAGACAGCCGGCGTAATTACTGGCACAAGAGGTATTCCAACTTAGCTCTCTGGGTTGGCAACGCATCTGCACTCTCTTTGTTGTTGCAGGTGTCTATAGGCGGTGGTGATCACTTACCATCAGGTGACCCACCTGCTTGTTTGCCTTCCTATGTTGTATAAAAAAAAAAGAAAGACATACAATTTTTAATTATGTTTCTATCTTTTATATTGCTACACCATACTATAGGGTCCATGTATTATACTCACAAATTATCCATTACTTTCTCACTTGCAATCGCAGGACCTGTAGTATGTATAATATATTTTAAAATTAACGGGTGAAACTGACTAAATAATAAAACAGTTCATTTTCATGTTTTTCGCGTTTGTACCATGCAAAAATCTCGTCAAATCATTTGATTACTTCCAGATACCAAAACAGAAATAACCCTACCCCGCAGGAAATTACTCTTTTCACCATTCATCATTCCCGTCATCAGCTACTTAAGATTCGCGATGACGTTTCGACGCCATTTGTAAACATGGCGGCGCCGGCGGCGGAAATTTGACCCGTCGCACAACAACTTAATGTGAGGCGTGATCTATGGGAAAAGGTTATGTTTAAAAACAAGTTGAAATTGTTTACTTCCATCCTATACAACCAAATCTGGTCGTGGCGACTGGAAATTTGGTAAAAAAATAATTTACACCCAAATTCTGGTTGCAGATCAATAATCGTTTATACTCTTTATGGCCGTGTGTGATTCTATCCCCAAACTGTCGAAACCATTTGTTTCG
Source organism: Ditula angustiorana (assembly GCA_963691745.1). Lineage (NCBI taxonomy): Eukaryota > Metazoa > Arthropoda > Insecta > Lepidoptera > Tortricidae > Ditula > Ditula angustiorana. Next base: position 2,689,714 of record OY829473.1, read on the forward strand.
TCGACTGACACGGTTCGCGGATTAGCAAAGCAATTGATTCCATTTATATCGATATTTTATTAGCTGATTACATTACTTTAAATGGGAATACAATGTGTCAAAAACCGACGACTACATACTTTAAACCTCCTCTTCAAGTGACACCCTGTACACAAACGAAACGTCACAATTTCGTTTTTCTTATTAATTTACAGGTTTTACTATCTTGACGTACACCAAAACCATTCTGACAGTTTTGGGTGAGTACGCTTGATATGTTCTGAGACTATTTCCAAGATTTAATTCTTCATTTGAATTAACACTAACAACTGTGAGGATTTACTCTCGATATTTAATAAGGTTTCACCAAAACAGCAAACTGGTTTGTCACTAAACATGCGTTAGACCAGCTTAATTCAGCTAACAAGCAAAAAAAAGCTTTGAAATCAAGCCATAAGGTCACAAGGGCTGCCCACGCTACGTACGCTTCGGGTTGATGATCTTCAAAAACAATTTTAATTTCAGCCAAACAAATAAACCAGTTTTGAAGGTAAACGGCCTGGATAATTTCAGTTGTGGACGTAAATTGCATACAATAAACAGCTAATATTTTTCCAAAAAAAATATGTACCTAAAATGATGCATATTAAATCACTAAGACATCCATTATTCGTCGTCAATCGCGACCGCTAACCGACTGTGAAAAATGAAAGATTATGTGTAAATCTGTAATTTATATGCGGTGCCGCAGGCGCGGCGATACTAGGGCTGTCGCAGTTTAGCTGGGAGAAAAATAGCGGCTCATTTTTCTCGCGTAATGTATAGTTTTTTTTTAATCTTCTCAGGGGTACTTAGATAGTTTTGCGTTGTTATTTTTTACGTTTAAGATTTTTTTTTAATTTTTGTAATAGCAGTATTTAAAAGTGTGATATTAAGGAAGTTTATTTAAGAAAATTCCTAATTGTCATCTCCCCAGCATGCTGGGCTAATTTATCCCCAGTGTTATTTAAAGCTTGTAAAGAAACAAAAATATATTAAATACATTTGCAATTTTAACGTAAAGCTCGTTACATACTAAATCATAAATTAAAATGCTATGTAATGACAACAATTAGGGTAATGGCAGGACGTCCTGCCATTACCCTAACTTTTCTTTGTGTTGTCATTACATAGCATTTTATTTAATAATTTGAATGTAAAAAAAAATCGAAAGAAATTTCGGTTACAAAAATTTATAACTAAATAATAAGTTCCTTCTTAAATCGAATGTTAAAATTATTATTAATTATTATTTATGTTGCAGTTCAAGATTATTGAATGTATTTACTTAAATTCAATAGAGGCAACCCTACAAATCGGTGCCCAATTTATTTCTTAATAACATCTTGCCGGCGGCTGGCCCGCCTTAATTTGTTTGCACTACAAATCGAACGCTTAGCGCCTTAACAGCCATTTAGTATTAACACGATAGAGGGTTGAATCGACGAAGCCAACTGGACTTACGACACTGGAAGAGATTCCTTGAAGGGTTACTTTCGCTACAACACTGTAGCTTTCGTGTGTCAATTATGTTTCATGTCCAATAAAGAATGTACAGTCAAGGAAGTTAATTCCCTACCCATTTCGTTGAAATGTCGTCTGACATTCGCAATGCATTAAGGTCGATATGTCAAACTAACGTCTTGCTCTATAGCTCTTATGGTGACAGTTTGCTATATGCTATTGAACCTTAGGTGGGTTGGAAATTTAATTCCTTGACTGTACATACATACATACATAGACAGATAAATCGGTCGAGATTATCGCTAGATCCTACTAATATTATAAATGTGAAAGTTTGTATGTTTGGACGTTCGGATGTTTGTTACTCAATCACGCAAAAACAACTGAATGGATTTGAATGAAATTTGGCACACATACAGTTTGTAACCTGGATTAACACATAGGATACTTTAACCCGTAAAAATGCATAGTTCCCACGGGAAAGCGATAAGTGAGTTATACGCCGCCGTGACGTCATGAGCAGCAAAGCAACTAATTCTCATTAATTTGTCCAGGAAATTGCATGTTTCAATTAAACAAGTCTACGCGGACGAAGTCGCGGGCAAAAGCTAGTTTTGTAATATTACAATTGTAGTAGATTTAGTTGATTTTTAATTATCCTTCTATTAGATATAGCTTAAGAGTTTTATGAACAACTCACTAAAGTTGATGATATAAATCTGTACCAGAAAAGGTACCAACAAGATGCTAATATTGTCCAACTGTCCATCCGATATTTAAAGTACTCTATATCTTAAACCGGAAGGGATAATCGGATGGCCTTATGGCGTATATCCTAAAAATAGAAAACAACAATTTCAAAAGTTAATTACGTACAGTAGGGGAAATACATTCACGTACCTTAGAACCCTATCGCAATGACGCGACGCGTTAAACGCCACGCTGTTACCTTTTTGGCCGGAGCCCTAAAGGCAGCGTGGGGTAGGCAGAATCAAACAACTGTTTCACAGTAATGAGATTTTTATTTTCCCAAATATAACAAGGAAAAGTTGGCACGGCTAGCAATAGGCGGTCACAGTTAAACTATGTTACAGTTCGGTGAGCAAATTTCAGGGGTGGGCTTATCGGACTAGTCAGAGGAGACTGTTACAGCTATTCTTTTAAAAAAACTACAAATAGAGCGGTTTCGCATCTATGTGCGGCATTAAAGAAATTTAGTATTGGACGCCACTGACATTACGGTGTCAGACCGGATTAAAGAAAAAAAGAAATTTATCACCCGAGTGTAGGCAGAGGCGGGTCCGGAGGTAGGTCCGCACCACGAACTCCAACAGCCGGGAAGAGAGAGTACGTTGTCCGCAGCCACGAAGGCCGAAGGGTTGTGTAAGGGTATGCCGGGGTGACCCCGCCGTTATACCCCGGGTAGTTAGTTAATAAAAAAAAGGAATCCCAATGTAGGACAAAACAAGGATTAACATAACAAAACCAAACCCCCTGAAACAAGGAAAGTTCAGGTTAGAATGATTATGCCAGCGGCATGGCCGGAAGGCACATGGCTAGGTTGAAGGAACTAGAGGTCATAGAAGGTGAAACGCTTACCGAAGGAGGAATGGAGACCCTGCGTGGGCGCTTGATCAGGACGCGAGGCACGTGGCAACCTGTCGACTCCGACGGGGGTTTAGTAGGCTGGAAAAGATAATCCTTCATGAACACAAAGCTAAAACAATTGGAATGCTCCTATGGAGTTAAGGAAAAGATTTGTAGCTTACCAAAATTTTTAATGTGCGCCGGCACAGGTAACGCGGGATTGTCGGTGTGGCTGGCCTTTTATTTCATTCCAGGGACTGTACTGAAAATAAATAACACACATGAAACGAGATGCTTGGAAAGCTAAAAGAAGTCGAAATGTGCCCAAAATACTTACTAGGGGTCCACTTGGAAACGATAAAAAAATACATCGGCTGCGCCGGTCGTGAGATGTAAAGGAAATGTGAGAGAAGGCCGTAAGCGCCATGACACTATCGTTGCCCAGTTGCCAGGAACGAAATTGAATAAAAACGAAGAACTTTAAATTGAAACCTGCAACGTACAATTTTGAAAAGTGGTATGCAAGTACTTACCGAATTTAGGGATCCTTTTACAGCAATCGCCTAATTTATAACTTCACCAGGATAAAATAAACACAACTAGACCGATCAACAATTATTACCTGCAGCAACACTGCATTTTTGTCTTATAACTTGACTGTATTAAAAGGGACAAAGGAACTAGTGGCCATACAGCCCGTCATAGACAAAAAAAAAGGTTTCAGATTTTAATAAAGGAAAGGGGGGGGGGGGGTTAGAAATTTATACGTTACAATACCTCCTCACCCAAGGAAAATTTTGCACCTGCAAAATTTTAAGCTGGTCCCCAGCTACTCACCTGACTCTGTAACCGCCAAACAAAAAAAATGAAACCTTTGGGTACGGAACCCAAAAGAACGAAAGGAAAAAAAAATTGAGGCCTTGGCGGCGCAGCGAGACGTGATCAGCATCGGGCTACGCGTCCAAGGACTCCAGAAACCTACACCTAATACAACATAACTCGCACTCGCATGTAAACGAGGCGAAGAAAAATAAATGAAAAAGTAAGAAACAAAGCAAAATAAAGTAAACAAGGCACCACCAAAACGAACCCACGCATTACCAGTCAGCTGCTGCTGTAAAGAGGCATCAGACTGAACGCATACAATATTGAATAGAACGTAGAGTAATAGCAACGCTAAGTAGAGCGTCATCGCAGTCTACTTACCGTAATTGCTACTTCACTGGGACACTGGCGGTGCAGCGAGAAGTGTAGAACGACGGGTTGCACGTCCAGCCTCCACAGCGGAAAAGATAGCCACTGGCTAAATAAATTTACTAGGAACCACCCTTGAGATTTTGAATGTGCCAAGATCCCAAGTTTTTCCCACTTACAACATCTTCTAACTCGTAGACCAAACGAGAATGTTTACAAACAACTCTACATTTTAAGTATTTCGGCGCTAACTTCGCCATGAAAAATTTTCCAGCGTCGCTCAAAGGAAACGTCTTCTTCCAAACAATATCTCCCACCTGAAATTCTAAAGACTGTCGACCCTTATTATAATAACGAGCACCCTTGTCATGCGCCTTGGCCAGGGCAGACTGGACTTTATCAAAGACGTCGTGTAAACCTCCCAATCTAACTACGTAGTCATCGGGTGAAGCGCAGGACAGGTCCAACTGTGAGGTTTTTCGATCTCCATAAACCTTACCGTTCGGAACAGCTTCACGACCGTGAACTAAGAAATAAGGGGTAAAACGAGTGGACTCATTGATAGTGGTGTTCAGGGCAAATTGAACTTTAGGTAACGTAGTGTCCCAGGAGCGATGATCATCCTGAACCAAGATGGAAACAGCGGTCAGGGCTGTTCTATGGTACCTTTCTACAGTATTTACTTGGGGACAGTAACGGGGGGTATAATGAACCTGAGGGATGTCATATTTCTGAAACAAGGCTTTTAATTCACTGCCAGATAGCTGGGGTCCATTGTCCAGAACTACTGTACGTGGTATGCCGTGTTTAAGAAAAACTTCATCCTCTAGACGTTGGGAAATAGTCTTACCTATTGCGCGTCGAAGTGGAAATAATAGAACGTATTTAGAAAAACAACAAACAACCGAGAAAATAAAGGTAAATCCAGCCCGAGAACGGGGTAAGGGCCCTACCAAATCGATGCTAATTGCTTCGAAGGGTCTCGAACAGACCTTAGGGTCTCCCATCAGACCGGTCGGTGGTTTCTGCGAATGCTTGTACGCAGAACACACGTCGCATTTACGAATAAAATTAACCACATCCTGATACATACTTGGCCAAAAGTAGTGCAAGGATAAACGTTTATAAGTTTTCAAAACTCCTAAGTGTGATAAATCATTACAATGACACGTTTGTAACAGTTCCAAACGTCGATCTGATGAAATAACTTCCTTCCAATCAAATTCACTAGAAAAATTAAATTTATTTCTAGAATAACGGAATAGTTTATTATCCTTAATGGTATAATTTGGACAAGCCGTTGGGAACTGTTCACATTTTTTAAAAAGCTTGTTGTACCAATCACACGTACGAATTTCTAGAACCGGTACGGTACGCGATAAGGAATCTGGCACGACATGCTCTTTTCCCTTACGATGAACGATTTCGAAATCGTAGGGAGATAAACGACAACCCCAACGAGCCAATCTACCTGTAGGATTACTGAGATTGAAAAACCATTTTAAACTAGAGTGATCAGTCACTACCTTAAAACGTTGTCCACCCTCCAAATAAGGACGGAAATGTTCAACAGAGAACACCACCGCTAAAGCTTCCCTTTCAGTTGCCGAATAATTTCTTTCCGCCTGATTTAATGAACGGCTAGCGAAGGCGATCGGGTGTTCTTGACCATCCTCCAGCACCTGAGTCAAAGTTCCACCAATTCCGAAACCCGAGGCATCGCAATGCACTGAAAAAGGTCTTGTAAAGTCTGGGCAAGCCAGGATTGGAGATGAAACTAATGCGGACTTCAACTCTTGGAACGATTTATCAGCGGCTTCCGACCAAGTAAATGGGGGAGCGCTCTTACGCGTGCTAGTTAACGCATTAAGAGGAGCGGCAATGTCACTGAAATTTCTAATGAACCGACGATAGTACGAAGCGGTTCCTAAAAACATTTTGACTTCCTTCCGATTGGATGGAGTAGGGTAATTAACAATGCATTGTATTTTAGAAGGGTCAGTGCGTAGACCGCGTTCGTCTACGACGTAACCAAGATATTTTAATTCGCTACGGAAGAATTTAGACTTATTAAAATTAATAGTAAGGTTAGCCGATTTTAATCGGTCTAAGACACGAGTAAGTAATGATATATGGTCGTCAAACGTCTTGCTAACGACTATAATATCGTCTAGGTATACGAAAAGCCTGCCGCCGAATTCTGGTCCAAATAACTTATCCATTAATCGTTGTTGAGTAGCCGGTGCACCTGTAAGTCCGAAACACATCACTTTAAACTGAAAGAGTCCGCGGCCAGGAACGGTAAACGCGGTCCGCTCTCTAGATGAGGCGTCAAGGGGTATTTGCCAGAATGCACTTTTCAAATCGATGGAAGATAGGTATTTAGCGTCTCTAAGTTGGTCGAGGATACCGGAGATGTAAGGCAAGGGGTATGCATCATGCTTACTCACAGAGTTCAACTTGCGACTGTCTATACAAAGACGCAGTTCACCATTTGCTTTAGGAGTGAAAAGAGTAGGGTTGTTCCAAGCACTTGTGCTAGGTTCGACGACATCTTGGTCTAGCATTTCGTCTAGCTGCCTATTCAGTTCAACCAAACGATGAGGAGATATAGGGTAATAACGCTGCTTAAGTGGTGGACAATCACTAGTATCGATAACATGAGTAAGGAGATCCGTACGACCTAAGCCTTTCTTTTCAAAGGATATACATTCAAACTGTCGAATCATATGATCAGCGATTACTCTTTGATCCAGTGTTAACCGATCAAAGGAATGCAAACGTACTTCGGAAACGACATTCCCGGTAGAAGGATCCTTGGCAACGCTATATTCTTGAAATAATTTTGGAGCAATGTCGAAGGCTTTCCAAAAATTAACACCTAATATAAGAGGTGTAGTCACATCCGGTATAACGTAAAACTTAATAACCCGAGTCAAAGTATGAACCTTGACCGGCAACGAAAAACAACCACAAACTCTGGCTTGGGAATCATTAGCGGTGGCGATGTATAACAAATCATCAGAACCGTCTAAAGTAGCACCCCAAGACAAAAACAATTCATATAAGTCAGATCCTAAAATGGAGATCGAAGATCCCGAATCTAACAAACCGTAAAAAGGGCAATCATATATCTCAACAGAAATATGAGGACGATCGTCGCTGCGATCAATAAAGTTCCGAACCGTCGAAACGCTTGGAGAAACAAAACTGGTAAGAGGCTTAGCGATCTTAGAATCACTACGCCTTGGTAAAACAGTAAAAGAGTTCTTAGAGTTTCCTTCGTAAGAACTCGAAATAGTTATATTTAAACGGTTCGGGTTTTCTAGTTTTTTGGACTCACGGACGAGGAAACCACTTCACTAGAACCCGAAGCTTTAGGAGAACAAGTGGGACAGGAAGGGTAAGAAACTCCTTGCTTCCCACACTTAAAACAAACAACCTGCCGCGAACGACAGTTACGCAAATCGTGGGTATCAACACGACAACGAGGGCAAAATAATTTAATAGTGGTCGCTTCTACCTTAGGTTTAGGAAAGGACTTGCAACACAAGTCAATCGCAAGCGAACCAGAAGAAGGCTTAGGGGGCTCCACGAACGAATTAGCTCGCTGCCAGCTCTCCTCCAGAACGCGACAAACTCTCTTCAGTTCTTTCAAGGACGACACGGCGTTCATCGCCAACGGTACCGAGTATTCGGGTCTTAAATTTATAGAAACGATGTCAAACTGTTCGATATCTGTAAGTTGTTTAGTCAATCTACTGAAGTAATTAAGCATTACGCTAACATAAGTTGAAATATTTTCGCTCGGACCTTGTGTACGGTTACGGATCTCTTTTAAAAGGCGCCTGTCATAATCAAAAGGCAAAAACTCTTCTAACAAAACTGACTTTAACTGAGCCCACGATACGATTTCCGCTTTAACACCACGATACCAAAGTAAAGCATCGCCTTCGAACAATTCGACGGCCGAAGCAACAAGAAGGTCGTCAGTAATCTGGCGCGAACTGCAGAGCTCCTCGAGTCGTTGGAGAAAAGCTTTGACACATGACTTACCGTTGAACTTTAAGTTTAACGAACTAACCGACTGACGTTTGATTGCCACTACGGGAACAGCTGAAGTAGTTTCCGGAGTTTCCGCAACACTTTCCTCGGGTACTCCGTACTGATCAGTACTGGTCTTAAATATTGAGAACATGTTGTCCAGTTTAAGCAAGGTACGGTTAAGTTTTTCCGTCAGTTCAGTATGAGAAGTAGCATTAGACTCATCGGGAGTAATGCGGGTCAACCGGTGAAATAGATGATGAGCTAAAGCTTGTATTCTATTTAAACTCTTTAGTGTTAAAGGACGCGCGGTCGCGACAGTTAGCTGTGACAGTTCCTCCAATTTACAAGTTATACAATTTAATTCCGTTTGTACATCGCCCTCGAAATCACTGATAACATCAGAAGGTATTTCCTTAACTAATTTACGTATTTGAGTGCGTAAGGATTTTAAATCCTCCGCCGGTACATCGTCTCTAATGCTCACTTCATACAGTAATTCATCCTTATGTAATAGTTGAAACGCAATGGGACGTTCCTCCATTGTAACAGGTATAAATTAAATATTCGAAATATTAAACAAAACCAATAAAATCGCTTAGTAAAGAGTTAACTCAGGCAGTAGCAGTAGTTCCAGCAGCAAAACCAATATCAAAATTTTTTTTTTTGTCGACTGTACTTAAAAAAAAAAAAATTACGTACGAACGGGTAAGTACTACTAGTAGAAGGCTAAGGAAAACAAAGCTATGAAAAAAAAATGTTATAATTTTTTTTTTTTATGCCAACTGTACCTTAAAAAAAAAAAATGAAAGCGGTGTAATGCAAAAAACACGTCAATAAGAATACAGCAAACTACAATACAGTAAAAATTTTTTTTTTTTTTTGCTGACTGTACTTTTCAAAATATGATAATAGTGGATGGTTGTGCACTGCTACTGCTAAAAGCTCAGAAAAACAGCACTTGAAAAAAAAAAAGTTTTTTTTTTTTTGCTGACTGTACTTTTAAAAATATGACAATAGTGGATGGTTGTGCACTGCTACTGCTAAAGGCTCAGAAAAACAGCACTTGAAAAAAAAATTTGTTCTTTTTTTTTTTTTGCCGACTGTACTTTATGAAAAAAAAGAAATTCCTGATAATTAAGTGTGGAACAGTAAAGAGTTAAATTGAGGAAACAAAGCACCAAGAACAAGGTTTTCTTTTTTTTTTATGCCAACAGTACTCTACTAAAAAAAACAAAGTAAGAACACGGATATGAGTTTTGACGGTTAAAGGGCAAAATATGTAAAAAACTAAACCAGGAAAAAAAAAGATTAAGTTGACTATACCAATTAAATTTACTACTCAGTGCACACCAACCAGAAGTAGATGATAAATAGTTGGTAATTTTAAAGCAAATAGATGTCGCTATAGCACCCAAATAAATGTTGGTCCAACCAAAACAGAGAAGTAAAACCTTAGAGATAACAAGAAACAAGAGTTGTCCAAGTAATAATTGTAACAAAGTAATAAAAGTTAGATGTAAAATGTTTTGCTGACTGTACCAAAGTTATAAATACTGCTGCCGCCCTTACAATAATATAATGGCAAATATCTGACCACTTTTTAAATTCAACCAGTATACTTAAGTATTGTTACGTTATTAATTTATAGTTCACTTTTTCTGATACCGACTGTACGCAAGAAATGGAAATAACAAGTAATAAGTTTCAGAAATATTTGTAGAATGTAGATAGGCATTCAATGTGCATTTATAATATTTAGTTATATCTCGATATCATTAATATAAACACAAGTAAGGTAGAAGAATGTTCAATCTGGTATTTCTCCTAAAATAAGATTACCCACAAAGTACTTAAGAAAAAAAAGTTGAAGTCACAAAATGAATTTGTGATAATTAAACAACAGTTACAACCTGGTTTTAACCAACAACATGATCACTAAAATTAATTTTAAGTTTTAAGTCAACCTTTACTTTTAAGTTAGCATTTATTTTTTAAGTTATATTTTAGTGTAACAACTTAATTTTAAGGAAGCAGTTTTTTCAGAAAAAATAAAGTATCTTGACAATTTAGAATAAAAATTACAATGTAAATTAATGTAATATTTTGCAATAAGTGTAAGGTTATTTATATAAAGTATGCTTTCATAAGAATTACCCTCGTCGCAGACACCAAACCATATTTTTAGAAAATTTCAAGTAAGTAAGTTATAGTAAGTATATAAGACACAAGTAAATAACAGTAACAGTTTCCTCTTATGTTATAGCTTTACCGACATAGCAAACTATCCGAAAAAAAAAAAAGCCCACGTTGTGGCGACACTGTTACCTTTTTGGCCGGAGCCCTAAAGGCAGCGTGGGGTAGGCAGAATCAAACAACTGTTTCACAGTAATGAGATTTTTATTTTCCCAAATATAACAAGGAAAAGTTGGCACGGCTAGCAATAGGCGGTCACAGTTAAACTATGTTACAGTTCGGTGAGCAAATTTCAGGGGTGGGCTTATCGGACTAGTCAGAGGAGACTGTTACAGCTATTCTTTTAAAAAAACTACAAATAGAGCGGTTTCGCATCTATGTGCGGCATTAAAGAAATTTAGTATTGGACGCCACTGACATTACGGTGTCAGACCGGATTAAAGAAAAAAAGAAATTTATCACCCGAGTGTAGGCAGAGGCGGGTCCGGAGGTAGGTCCGCACCACGAACTCCAACAGCCGGGAAGAGAGAGTACGTTGTCCGCAGCCACGAAGGCCGAAGGGTTGTGTAAGGGTATGCCGGGGTGACCCCGCCGTTATACCCCGGGTAGTTAGTTAATAAAAAAAAGGAATCCCAATGTAGGACAAAACAAGGATTAACATAACAAAACCAAACCCCCTGAAACAAGGAAAGTTCAGGTTAGAATGATTATGCCAGCGGCATGGCCGGAAGGCACATGGCTAGGTTGAAGGAACTAGAGGTCATAGAAGGTGAAACGCTTACCGAAGGAGGAATGGAGACCCTGCGTGGGCGCTTGATCAGGACGCGAGGCACGTGGCAACCTGTCGACTCCGACGGGGGTTTAGTAGGCTGGAAAAGATAATCCTTCATGAACACAAAGCTAAAACAATTGGAATGCTCCTATGGAGTTAAGGAAAAGATTTGTAGCTTACCAAAATTTTTAATGTGCGCCGGCACAGGTAACGCGGGATTGTCGGTGTGGCTGGCCTTTTATTTCATTCCAGGGACTGTACTGAAAATAAATAACACACATGAAACGAGATGCTTGGAAAGCTAAAAGAAGTCGAAATGTGCCCAAAATACTTACTAGGGGTCCACTTGGAAACGATAAAAAAATACATCGGCTGCGCCGGTCGTGAGATGTAAAGGAAATGTGAGAGAAGGCCGTAAGCGCCATGACACTATCGTTGCCCAGTTGCCAGGAACGAAATTGAATAAAAACGAAGAACTTTAAATTGAAACCTGCAACGTACAATTTTGAAAAGTGGTATGCAAGTACTTACCGAATTTAGGGATCCTTTTACAGCAATCGCCTAATTTATAACTTCACCAGGATAAAATAAACACAACTAGACCGATCAACAATTATTACCTGCAGCAACACTGCATTTTTGTCTTATAACTTGACTGTATTAAAAGGGACAAAGGAACTAGTGGCCATACAGCCCGTCATAGACAAAAAAAAAGGTTTCAGATTTTAATAAAGGAAAGGGGGGGGGGGGTTAGAAATTTATACGTTACAACGCTATGTCATACAAATGTCATCCGTATGTCTCTTCGACTAGGTTCTACGGTGTTACGTGTTTCAATTTCCTTGACTGTACAGTCAAGGAATTAGATTTCGAACCCACCTACTTCAATATCATATAGCAAACTGTCACCATAAGAGCTAATTAGAACAAGACGTTAGTTTGACATATCGACCTTAATGCATTGCGAATTGGGTAGGGAATTGAATTCTTTGACTGACATGTAATTTCTGAGACCCATTTTTATCGTAGAAGCATAAAATAGCAATTTTTAAGATTCAAACTCTAGCAAAAGATCCTTTACTAAAAGTGAGAAAACATTCGGTTTGTGTTACGAGCACAAAATATTTTTATTTTGTGTAGAATTACGGAACTCACAATGTGTGAGTACGAAAAGAGACCGGTTTATTGGTACACACGAAGCAACCTTCGAAGTCTTTTCGACCTCTTGAAATGAAATCAAACACTTTCTAAAATGCAACAGCAGCGATCGCATTACACTAACTTTGACTAGATTTGACCATTAAATTCACAAGTCAAGGATTATCCCAATTCTGCAGTCAAGTAAATATACCCAAACGCCAGGCTCAAACTTAACACACTACACTTCACTCTCCTTACTTCAACCGCAATGCCAAAGTCTAAGCCACGACTAGTGATGTCCCAACGCTGGAATATTCCCCCAACAATATTGCCGGCACCGCAATTTAGCGGTCACATTGTCGAGAAAAAAAATACAAAATCCTTTTCACCTGATGGTAAAGGAACGGGGAAATTTTGACAGTCTATGTATTTCCAACGAATAAATACTGCACTAATTCAGGCTGATCGTGAAACAGACGCTGGGCGTTTATTTTACAGTCTTTAGATTTTAAATCTTATTGGAGAATCTTTTAAAATGTAACTGCATGAATATCGCATTATCTATCCAGTATTCCCACTTCCCGGTTACGTTGAAGGCATGCGGCATACTCCACCCCGAACGTTATTTTTAAGTTTATGTAATAGTTACTAACACTTTTGAGATTCTTTGCATTAAATTATATTAATTTTTTAATATTCCAACACCAAAGAGCCGCACTGTCAGTGGCTAGAGACCTGAGTCCTCACGGACAGTAACACGCTTTAGTTGTCGTTGAAGAGAGTCGATCTATCGATAGTATCGATACCGTCCCTCAGCTAAGGTTAACTATCGATAATTCGGCAACACTAGTGGAAGTACTCCAAATGGATCCACCGTCAGTGGTAGCCTTAGTGGTGGAAGTTTCACAACCAGTCTTCGCTAACGGAGGGGCGGCCCCGCCTCCTAGAAGGTTTGTTTATGACGAGAAACTATGCTATGTAATGTCTTAACCATCTCTAATGCTTACAAACAGCTCCATACAAAATGGCTTCTTACCTATTGTTTTATAATCACGAGAATTTTTAATGAAGGATGGTAACGACGCACTGCCTAATTAAAACATGGATTTTTTTTTTAGATTATAATAATTAATTTAATTTGCCTTTTTAAATTTTAGTTGAAGTATATATATTTGATTGATAATTTAACATGATTGACTATACTTAGGTGAGTCAACATCATCAAGAAATAGTTAAAAAATTCTAAAAAAAAAAAATAGAATAAATTTTTAAGTTGCTATCTACACGGTTTTAACAACTTTCTTCGAATTATTGTTTATCTCACTTCAGTTAGGTATACATTTTTTCGCAGACGGATTTTTCTGTTAGTTTTTGGTTTACATACAAGTTCCTTTTAAAAACTCTATGTGTTGTTAAAACAAAGTTAAGTTAAAATTTGTCACAATAAATGTTTGCAGTGGTAAGCTTTAAGATCCTCCGCAACATACATTCTTTATCTTTTCAAATCATAAACAAAATAGCTTATGTGAGCATAACTCCGCCTACTTCATCGGCAATAATCAACTATCCATTCAAACCAAAATAATTAACGTAAACTTCCAATGTGATGCAGTCAGGTTCGAAAATCTTGCTCCGAACGCGGTCATATCATCGCCATAAAATGAATCATCCTTCAACACATCAGCCTCATAAATTACAAACTTGATCCACTCAAAGGCAAAATAAACCACGATATTGTTCTCGTATCGAGGCAACAGATGTATCGCTCGTTATTTAGTTAGCAGATCACCATTGTTACTTAGAAGAGCCACGAAAAAAACATGGGCGGGGCGCGTATCGGGCCGCGCATCTCTCCCGATGAAACAGGCCGGCTATCTAGATACATGCCTTCCAACACGACCGGCACCACACGGAGAATACGACCTTAAACTGAAACTTACAACGTTCTTTATACGCCATTGAAAAAGCGAAGAGCTTATTAAAGAAAATTAAATTTGCAGCCACGCGAAATCGGTACGAATCCGCGAAAGCAGAAGGTGCGCTCACGGCATATTAATACTTGGGGCGTAAAAGCTACTTTCAAGTGTACATCGATGTTTCGTATATGTACAGCTGTTTCTTCTTCATGATAATACAGTGCATTATAGCGTGGAGTTGTATAGGCGGTTGCGTCCTTTAAGGTTCGAGTTTAATTGTTTATATAGTGCATCGTATTTATATAGGGTGGATTATAGATAAGAGCGTACGTATTTTCATTTTATTACCAAATTACCGATGGCGAGATTGTGGGAGCGAGCCGATTGTGTGTATCGGGAACAGCCAGCAGGTAATTGTCTTATTACTTATTTTGCTCGGACAGGCATTCCGACACTTGCTCAGGTCACTTTTGTGCTTTATTTGCGGAATTATGGTACTTGGTATAGTTTTTACCTGTCTTCTCTAGAGGTTTGTCAACTACGAATATTAGTACCTTTAGGATGACAGCAGCACAACTCTAAATAAGACTTTTTTAAAGTAAGAAAACTATATATAATGCTGCAGGTGTCATGTTGATACGTGTTATTATTCAGAAATGTTTTGCATCTCTGCCGACTCTGACGGATAATAGATTTTTCCTTAAACCTTTAAGTTCATTAAATAATCTCTAATAGATAAGTATCAATTAAACTGATAGCATATATCACGTCTAATTTACTTCTTCTAATACCTGAACTTTTTATTTCACATAAAAAAGTTATGCTGACATAAGGTAAAAATTACCCGCGTCACAAAAGTTAGAACACAAACACAATCGTCAAGAGCCTATTTTTTTCACTCCCCAAATCTTAATTATTAAACACACAAACTCTTTGACTTAAGAGTTCGCCAGCCCGTTAAGATAATACTTACTGTATAAGCTAGCCTCACCCACGAACTCATAATCAAACTAAGCATAAAACGAAACCGCTTCACTTCAATAAATCCAAACGTTTGACAGTTCACGCGGGCAATAACAAACACCAGTACCACTGCGCCCTGGAATAAAGGCGTATAACACTTATACCTCGGAGTAACGACCTATAAGACTATACTTCGAATTAAGGGCGTATAAGGCGAAGACTTTTACGTCCTTACGTCTTTCTGCCCGAGGCGTGGAATAGCAAAAAGCAGAATTAATTACAAACTAGTATCCCACATCGGCACGACCTTTCAACGCGCTAAATCATCGGTGATTCCGCGATGACGCTCAGAGGTTTTATTGGCTTTCTCGCTCTCTTGGGTACAGTCAGTGCACCATTTACTATACGTATGGCAAACATTTGAAAAATAAATTTTTACTTACAGTAACAGGTTATAATAACTTGTAAGAAAAATGTAAGTAATACATAGCACTTGCAGATCGGAGGTTTAAAAAAATCATTTTTATTCTTTGCCATAACGCCTTAATTTTTAAAATTTCTGGTATTAAAAATATGACAACGCTGTGGCGGAACTTATGGAGTTAATCAATTTGAATCCATAAATGCATGCAAATGTTTTTATGAAAGCGGAAAAATCACAAATGTTTTTAATAAATTTACATTTTAATAAAACAGAACAAATAACAGGACACAATCTATATAAATAAAAATGAATTGTTGTTCGTTAGTCTGATTAAAACTCGAGAACGGCTGGGCCGATTGAGCTGATTTTGGTTTTAAAATGTTTGTCGTAGTCCAGTGTGTACGTCCAGTCCGGTACGAAGTTCGCCGGGTCAGCTAGTCAGAAATAAAACCGGTTGCGCGGAGTAGCAAGGATTTTTTTTTATGAAATAGGAAGGCAAACAAGCAAGTGGTTCACCTGATGGTAAGTGATCACTACCGCCCTTAGACACCCACAACACGAAGGCTATTGTAGACCTACCGGATAGCCTAGTGGTTAGTGACCCTGACTATGAAGCTAGAGGTTCCAGGTTCGGTTCCCGGGAGGGCCAAATGTTTGTATGATGAATACGAATGTTTGTACCCGAGTCTTGGATGTTATATGTTTATAAGTATGTATATCCGTTGTCTAGTACTCTTAGTACAAGCTTTGCTTAGTTTGGGACTGGGTCAATTTCTGTAAATTGCCCCAAGATATTTAAAAAAAATGCGTTGCCAACCTAAAGAAGTGAGAGTGTATTATTTTTGACGGATAATATATTTATTAATACATTACGTTTTTTATTAATATCCCAAATATCAGTCTAATGACATTCCTTTAGACATAAACAATATGCTTTAGGCATATGTCGCCGTTAAAATAACATATCTATCGCCTATACCATCAGACAAGCATTAATAGCGCGATTTAATCACTAAAAACGCGACACTATGACAGGTTACTGTTATTAAACAAACAAACATACATACAAGTGCACTTGTTACACCAAAATACAACCTTATCTCGTTTGAGCAAGGACCTAGTGTTACAGTTGGGCCGCATGTGGAAGTTGATACGCACTTTGGTTGGACATCCGTCGCTTGCGCAGCGTAACGTCGATTATTCGATAATTTTCGAGATTATCATCGGTTTTTGACAAGTAGTGGTTTTGAAATAGAATGTTTAAAAACACATTAGATGAGTGTACGTGTATGTTAAAAACTGAACAAAAAATTTACTATACTAGTGCTCTGCCTTGGCTTTGCTCGGGCACAATTGGAATGTATTAAAAAACCTTCCGTTAAAAATTCTTCAAATTACAGTTAAAACTGCATCAAAATCAGTTGCGTAGTTTAGAACTAAAGCGGTTGAAGATATGACAGACAGACACTAATAGCGACTTTGTTTTATATTATGTAAAGAAAAAAAGAAAATAAGAGGCTAGTTTTTACCCGTGGCTTCGTTCGCGTTGACTTTGGATCACATACTAACTTTAACACCCCTTTTGATAGAATTTCCAAAAAAAAATTGCGGGTGGTAGAACCTTGTGCAAGGTTCGTCCGGATCGCTACCACCATCTTGCTCGCTCATCCTGCCGCTAAGCAGCAGTGCTTGCGCTGTTGTGTTCCGGCGTGGAGAGCAAGACAGCCGGTGCAATTAATGGCACAAGAGGTATTCCATCTTAGCCCTTTGGGTTGCGCATCTGCCATCTCCTTGGTGTAGCAGGTGTTTATGGGCGGTGGTGATCGCTTACCATCAGGTGACCCACTTGCTTTTTTGCCTTCCTATTTCATAAAAAAAAACCCTATTGATAAAATTTCTATAAATCCTTTCTTAGTCCACCTTTATTTCGACTTCGTAAGAAGACATTTTCCAAAAGTTTATCTCTTCAACAAGTTTTGTCTGTGCTTGTCTGTCAGTCAGTCATTAACTGTAACTCTTTTATGCATATAGATTAATGATTGAAAGCCTGATAAATCTCAACCCTGCAGAGTCGACCTAAGACGGGCAACGCAACAGTGATTCTTTTGAAACCGCAACGTCCCGCGGAGGGATGGGAAGTAATCCTCCCATCTGATGAACGCATGCTTGTTTTCCTTTAAAAAATATGAAATTTTATTTGTATAAAATCCAAAGCAAACCCAAGCAAAGCCGATAGCCAAAACTATCATTATGATCTATGGGTTTTTTTAAAGTTCTGTCATTTGTGCTGATCGTAGTCTTTCCAAAGGCTACGATCGTTAAACAAATACCAATTTATTTAAAAACTAACCATATTCATAAAAGTATACCAATCGTTTCTAAATAACAAATGTTTTGTTCCCTTCATTCGCGAGTAAACATCTCAATGACAGATAAAGACAATAACATTTTGCATGTTAACTAACATGCGTTTACGCAGCGTTCGTAATTAAGAGGGTTAGACAGGTGATTTACCAATAGTACCCTTAGGGGCCGTTCAAGTATTACGTAAGCAGATTTACTACAATTATTTACCCCCTTCCCCCTTGTCAGCAAAAGTACAAAAGTAATCAAAGCTCTTACCCCCCCCCCCCCCCCATGCTTACGTAAACATTGGTATATGCATTTTTCTTTTATTAAAAAGTGCTCCTCAGTGTTGTATGTCTGCTCACTTTTATCCGAGTTTGGAATGCCTACGTCGTTCTCATCTCATCGAACCATTCAACATCTTGGTGCTCTAAATTTTGAATAATGCACATCAGTTCCATATGTGTAAAAAAGTAAATAACTGCTGCTGACGTAATCACCATCTAGACCCCCCCACCCCCCATGTCATCAAAAATAAGCACAGCAAAAACCCCCCGCCCCCCTATACTGCTTACGTAATACTTGAACGGCCCCTTACCATGAGTACATTGCTAGCCGTAACCGTACTGGATAGCGACGACGTCAAACGATTTGTATGGGTAATTGTACAGCGCCTCTAGCGCTCACTTAGAGAACTTAAAATCGCTAATATGAGCCCAACAGTAAATAACCCATCGTAATCTAAGCGCTAGTGACTAATGTAGCTGTACCCTTACCATGAGTACAGTGTAAAACGATTAGTATGGGAAATTGCACAGCGCCTCTAGCGCTCACTTAGATAACTAAAGATTGCTAGTATGAGTCCAACGGTAAATTACCTATCGAAATCTGAACGTCAATGTCTAACGTTTTGTAGCTGTTGCCGTAGAATATTGGTACCATGAGTCACAAATTTGACACATGTCATCGAAAAATACCGTATCGACTATGGTTAACTCTTTCACTGACAAACACTGTATTTAACCGCTATCGACTGTTGAACGTAAAATGAATCTTCGATAGAAACTCATGGTAATGGTATAGGTAATCAAAAGGAAAACCTATCGTAGATCATATTCAAGGGTAAAAGAGGGAAGTGCTATCACCTAGAATACCTAGATAGTGGCATGCGCCAGCGCACAGACTTATTAGCTGTTATTCCGTGTCCACCGTTTTTCAACAAACCACTACATTGTTCCTACACTAGTTTAGCTTATCCTCGACAAACCGGTCGACTTGTTTTTGTGCCACAGATTATATCGCTCTAAACAATGGTGCGTGGGTGCTGATAAAAGCTATCGGCCATCTTGTTTTGATGAATTGAATTAAATGTAGGTACGACTACTGATTTTGGTCCTGTATGGGTTGGCCTGTTGAGTTAACGCCCTGCCAGTAAACACATTACGCGTTGCGTATTTTATTTCGTTCGGTTTGCGTATAGTCACCGAGTACAGACGCGCAAGGGTACGATAGCGAAAAGAAACAGAGGTGTTAGTTAGAAACGGGATGTTAAAAGAACGGATTCGTTTGAAGTTTACAGGATTGGATTATTAAGGATAGTAGGTATACAAGGAATCAGGACTTCAGGGAATATTTGGTAATGTATTTATAGGAGTATATGTGTAGTATACATATCTATTAATGTTAGTTAGTAGGTACTTGATAGGTAGCTTATTGTTTTTCTCAGTTTATTTTTACTTTCTTTTTTGTGCACCCATGTTTGTTACTTTTTTTTTTATTTATAGTGTGGTTGACTGGTAGTGATACCATCTGGCATTAAGTCCGCCAATTATATTTGTTTTGTAAACTGTGCAATGAAGATTAAAAAAAAAAATATGGACCAAGTATTATACTTGACTATGATTTATTTTTTTCTCTACCATAGGTAAAATTATCAATAAATAATTCAGCCCTATAATCAAATTTGTTCCCAATCGCTGCCTACCCCATCTAGGCTTGAAGTCGTGCGCATTTGTTACGTTATTATCGACACGAAAACACATATAATTAAACTAAAACACCGTCCGCTATCTAATCTCTCATAGAGCCATTAACGGCTCCGACACACGGACAGACAGACAAAAACTATATGAAATGTAAAACCTGAGGGACACACGGGCAGGGCGGATGGTTAATAAAGTAAGAGCTGGCCCGCTATTGTCTAAAGACGCATTCCTTTACCTTTATCAACAACGGATCGTATTGAGCTAAGATGAATAACCAAAGCATGGATAGTACTCAGTACATGTCAAGCGTACACGCCTGAAACTGTCAAAATGGTTACTGTTTTCGACACTGTCTTTTGACATATGAGCGCACGAAAACCGGATGCTGTATCACCCTCTTGCACATCACGTAAGCATGTTTTTGCAACACCAGTAAGAGCGGTGAGTAATGCCTCAAGCCATTTTCAAAAATTTTGGAAAGTCAGCAGAAAACAACTTCTATACGTAATCGCCGTTCACAAATCGATTTGGTACTAGTAAAAATATCTTTCGGATTAGATAATATTACTGTGTGGCGAAATAGTTGAAACAATAGAACATTGTGTGCGGTTACAATGCCCTCGTCGGTGTTAGATTGAAACTTAAGGAAAGGGGTACCCTAAACCAAATGGTTTTTTGATATTTTTGCGCATTATAAAACATTTTAATGTATGCAAGACGGACGTAAAGTCCTAAAATCTCTACCAGTGAACCTTCAGGCAAAACAGAAACAACATAAAAAAGCTATGGAAGAAGTGCGAAGGGAGGGTAAAGCCACAACAGATGCCATATTGTCTAACTAAATGTATCTAATAGGCTTGCTTTTCATTACAGAGGTAAACGAGCACGTGGGTCACCTAGCGGAAAGTGATTACCGCCGCCCAAGGTAGGTAGGTGAAAAGGAGTTAATGTAATTGACCCTTATATTTTTTGCCAATTGTATACCGATTTTGAAAAATCTTTTTTTCGTGCACCGAAGTGTACAGCCGTGTGTCACGCGTTATCAGTTGATCTAAAACGCTCCACACAATCGCATAATCGTAGTCACCCAACACGTACACTGTCTGTCAAAACAAACACACAAACGCAACACGTATCAAATTCTATCTCAACACAGCCGCACAGAAAAACATGTCTTATAATAAGTAGCTCTCAAAGTCCAAAATAAGCCAACAAGACAAGCGTTATCCGTCATGCAAATAGATGAATCGATAGAGATAACAGGTGTCAAAAATAAAAAAGCTATTATTTATCTTAGCAGAATTAAGTTAGGGTTGAATTTGTGCTGGTTTGTCTCGTCTATTTTGACCTAGCATGGATCGCTGGGGGCGTATAAAAGCAATCGAGACTCTAGTGCGAGAAAATAAAAGACAGAATCGATTGTATCTGTTCACGAGAATCGAGCGGTTGTTAACAATTGACGCCTGCTTTGTAGTTTATGCTTTGGTGAGATGAAATGGAGCGAGGGCCGTAGGTCGCGGCTAGGGCTGCCAGCCAGAGTTGCCAGATTGTATTCTTAATCTGCGCTAATATAATAAAGAGGTAAACTTTATCTGGGTCAACGCTGGCAACGCTGCTAGCATAATTGGAACATTTGAACCGGCCACAACACTGATTGGGGATATTTTTAATTAATTTTTAATAATTTATTATTCTGTTTTAGTTTTAATGTTCTACTTTACTTTAGATTAGTTTTAATTGTTAGTTTTATAACATTTAGCTTTTATTTTAGATGTATTTAGATTTTAAGTTTTTTCTTTTAGTGTATAAGTTTTATATTTCATTCTGTAATATCATTTTGTTAATACTAATTTTAGACATTTACGAATATTTATAAATTTAATAAATTTTGTGGAAATCATAAAGAGGTTAACTTAGCTGTTTGTTTGTATATAGAGAGTAATATCAGGAACTACTAAACCACGCACTTTCGTTGACCAAATTGGTGACTTCCTAAAGACAGGACAAATTAGAATTACCCGTAACCGCCGAGCATCTATGAAGAGAGGAATGTGTGTGGAGGAAGCGAGGGAAGTCTGCCAGGACCGGAGCAAATGGCGTTCTGTGGTCTCTGCCTATCCCAAAGGGAAACAGGCGTGAGCTTATAATAATAATACTAAACCAGAAATCCAAAAATCCTTGCACTATTAAAAAGCTACACTATCCGTAATGGATATATGCTACTTTGAAATAAAACATAATTTTCGAAATCGGTTTACAAAAAACGGAATTCTAAGGAAACAAAAAAAAAAAAAACTATTCCCCTCCTATACTCCTCCTTTTTTTGTAGCCTTTAAACACATGTCCACTATCGGTTATTTTTATTAATTGTCTCTTTATTTGAGTTTTTAATTAAGTTTTCAATAGTAGGTCCGAAAAGCGGGACTAAGCCTGTTCGGAGCGGGACATAAAGTTTTGATATTAAAATCTGGACGTCCCGCCAAAATCAAAATCGGAATAAACTTATTTTTTACTAATAGGTACTGAGTTGCCTGAATACCCTACTCGCCCTTTTCTCAGGACAAATCTTAACGGACCGAACGGAGTTTGACTCTAATCTTAGAGGATAAGGTTTGGTTTAGCTCGGGTCTTGGTACAAGCAAGAACAATGTACTCGCGAGATGGGACAAGCGATTGGGCTGCAAGCGGACAAGCGCTATTCAAGCTATATCAAAAATCATTTTATAGGGTACAGTTGAGTGCTAAAGTGGAATTGCATAAGCCTTTATTGAACAAGGGTGCAATTTTTGTGTGACTGAAGCTTTTTTTTAGGAGAGCAAACAAGCAACTGGCTCATATGATGGTAAGTTATCACCACCGCCTATAGACACCCGCAACTCCATGGAGATTGCAGATGCGTTGCCAACCCAGAGGGCTAAGATGGAAGAGGTACCTCTTGTGCCAGTAATTGCACCGGCTGTCTTGCTCTCCACCGCCGGAACACAATAGTGCAAGCACTGCTCCGCTAAGCGGCTGGATTAACGAGCAAGATGGTGGTAGCTATCCGGACGGACCTTGCACAAGGCCCTACCAAACAATATATACCAGGCCCTACCTACAAATCAATTCTCAATTAAAAGATTTAGTCAGCACTTAGGCTTAACTTAACACTGAGGCTTCGGCGACCTCCTTTAACTGCTATCACTATGCGCACGAGTGTGGAGGTTTCACCAAGTATTTCAAAACACGGTGTAAGTAATCCAATACGATGTTATTGTGCATACTTATCTGTAATATTATTATGTGAGATTTCAGTTCTCGGTAGCGCGCGGGTGGCCTGCATTGCGAAGCGATTACAGGTTCGAAGCTGAACGATGATTTTTTTGATAATTTTGTTTATATTCGTATACATGTTCGGTTGTGATTGAGAATGAAACTAAATCAAGCAAAGTGTTTGTTCGTCAGTAAAAACATTGACTTGGTGGGTTATAGTTTATAGTCATATAAAGATGTCATTGACACGTCCGCGACATGTTTATATGACTATAAATAAACTTGTACCACACTTTGATAGATCAAAAATGGTTGTGGATCATAATGATTATAAAGGTTTGATAAAATACGGCGATTTTAATAATATTTTTATTGTTTGATATAGTTTAGGATTATGAATGATTAATCAGCATAATAGGTTTAACAGTGTTCGAAGAGCGTAATTCATGGAGAAATATTGGCCAAAAAGTTTGTTTACATTGTCTTCAAGTTCTATTGAAGATCACTGTAAATATGGTAGTTACATGCATTTGTATAGTCATAGCCCGTTCACTAGGGAATCCTTAAAAGTGACATATGAGATGCACCAAACGAAACGATAACCGTGCGACTTCACGGTGTACCAACACAACAAAAAAAACAATTAAATTGTTCACACTAATCGAATCAAAACCTTTCTCTATTGTTCCACCGCGATCCACAGATAAAGCAAACAAATAGCTCTAATTACAAGTTAACAATCGCGCCATCTCTCGGTTTGGAGGACAAATTGGCCGTCAGTCGGGCGTTTGGATAAATTAGGCAAATTATTTTTTCGATTACCAACCTATTGTTTAATCTGGGGCGGTTAATAGGTAGAGATTGGAATCTGACGGTTCCATTAGCGTACGGCACGGGAATTGACGGAAGAAACAGGATAATTATTTATTTATTTATTTAAGTTTCTAGAATAAGAATAAGAATCGTTTATTTGTGAAATATAGGTAGGTATACAAAGCTCGTATAATTGGAAAAGTTTCACTATGTTTTGCCTAGTGGCATACAAATAGGGTGGAGTATGGCATGCGGCATGCTAATTAAGTACAATAATATAGTTTCAATGTTAAGCAAGAAAATAACAATAAAAATAAATTAGATGTCAATATTAATATTACCTACGAATTACATTCTCTAATCCATAATTATCATTTTGTCATAAAGAAATACAATTATTAATTGCATTTATTTGCTTCATTGCACAGTTTACAAAAACAAATACAATTGGAGGACTCAATGCCAGTAGGCATTCTCTACCAGTCAACCACACTATAAATAATAAAGTAACAAACAATAATTGTGTTATTAAGTTATTTATATTCTTAATGAAGTCAATGATCATTGTCAACAGAAATTCATTCCTGAGGTGAGGTGGAGAGGTCAGTTATTTGGGTTTTTCTATAAAATAAAATTAACCGTAGACCGCTGAAATCAGTTGGACTGAAAGTTTGTACTTAAATTTGAATTAACGACTGGCATTCCTGACATATTTTTTTTGTTAAAAAAGGATTCTTAAATAACGCTATTTTTTATTATATAATAAAGTATTCACGTGGTTAAAAACTAAATTCTGTGAATGAATATCGGTTATTGTAAATATAGGTCTATTCCTTAGAAAAAATATGATTTTTTCAATCCCAAATAGCATGGTACATATCGAAGACTGCAAAAAAGGTGCAATAAAATTGGTTTATTTTAATTTATTCTATTATTGTGTTGTTATACAATACTGTTTAATATCTATACTAAATTTATAAAGAGGTAAAGTTTGGATGTAGGAGATAATCTTTAAAACTACTCATTAAATTTCAAAAAATATTTTACCAATATTTAGAATGAACGTTTAGGATGGACATTTTATTATATTTCATTTATTATAATAGCCGAATTTTAATGCACAAACACAAATACTAAATATCACAGAGTCAACTCTTAGAATATCTGCTTACTTCAAACGTCAGTGGTGCCATCTAGGCTAAGTTTTGTGTAAGCTCTTTTGATAAACCTATTTGCGGAGTTGACAATGGAAACCCGCCCTAATGCTCACTTACAGTCGTATCCGGGAGTCCCGTGGATTAAGGCTTCTGCAATTAAGTGGAGGAGCACCTTAAATTTAGGGTCATTACCCTTTCTCCGTTTAAAAAAATAACCTAACAAAGTGTTTAAGCTTGCCCCTACTTTATCCGTTTATGTTTGTTAGTTGCCAATGTTTAAAGTCCTCATGCACACTTGTCTAAAGAAATAAATAAAAATCCTAACCTAAAATTTCACTTTTTCCACCTAAACATCGTTTATCACCTAAATAAAGCAAATCCGAACTTTAAATAGATGAGGGTATTTATTATTTGTTGCTTTGTAATGTTTTATTCAAACAATAAACAATATTTTAATGGCAAAAACTGTCGTTTTACGTTAGAATGTTGTTTACGACTTAAGACAAGTGAGAGTGAAATGGACTTTAGGTGTTTTCTCAATCCTAGGTACACTCAGCCTCAGAAGTAGCTAAACACTTAAGAATCCTAAATTGTCTTAAACTTTCGCGATTTTCACACATATTTATAACGTTATCGGTACTTAAACGCGATAAAAATATATTGTTAATTTATTAACATCTCGTACGTCTACTCGTGACCACGGCCGTTGAAACATGGGCCAAACGTAGACGTAAATTATTAATATACTTAAGAACCTTGCCGTAGTAACGTATGACATGAGAGTTGCTCGAATTGTCATATTACTGACAGCGACATGGTACTAAAATGGTCAGCTACTTCTAAGGCTAACCGTACACTAAGATGAGATAAAGTTCGTGCAAAGTTCGACGATGTACTTTATATTTAGAGTGAAATAAGTACATAATTAACATTTTCAGGCACAGTATGTCACTGTCAATTCAGTTATGATTTGAATTTATTAATAAAACATTCAGTAGGTACTGAATGTTTTTTAATTTAAATTAAATCCACTATGGTAATTCTGTTTGAAATTTTATTTTATATTTTTATTTTCAATTATGTTAATGTTACTCTTCTTATATGTTTACATAGTATGACGCGCAATGGGGAGGTATCGGCAGTGTACTAACACTGGCACCGCATTTATTTACTAGTCGACTCCTTTTAATCTTCCATACCTCAAAATATAAGTCAAATCGCAATTCAAATACTTACTCAGACTCAAAACAAGGTCCACAAACAGTTTTAAAACGAAGATTCATTACAATATCTTATCTACGAGACAACGAACTCCATTAACAAGTATCGGTTATCTGGCACTTATCAGCAGCTTATCAGCGGGAGATGAGGGCGACGACTAAATCGGTCTAACTGACGCACGTTAATTATTATTTGATTGCGACAATATTTCGTTATAGGTACCTCATTGTAATAGGATCTTGAAGTTTAAGTCCCTAGCCAATACAACTAAGCAACCCTTTAACTCAGTGATTTCTAAAGTAATCCATATCGACCCCCAGGAGTCAATTTCAACTTCCAAGAGGTCCATCTTAACGACAAAAAAATTGGGGGTCCATGAGATGTAAGGAGGGACAATCGGAAACCCAACGAAACATACGTCAATGACTCGTGATTCGCTCATATCTCGGTAGTCTCAGTATCGTC
Organism: Ditula angustiorana; assembly: GCA_963691745.1. Taxonomy (NCBI): domain Eukaryota; kingdom Metazoa; phylum Arthropoda; class Insecta; order Lepidoptera; family Tortricidae; genus Ditula; species Ditula angustiorana. The sequence continues at coordinate 2,716,671 of OY829473.1, forward strand.
TAAAGATTAATTTTAATTTGAAATATATATGATGGCCGAAGAAGCGCCATTTTTTAGTTTAAAAAATACAGGGTGGAAAGTTTGAATGAGCTTGAATGTTTGCCACTTGAATGGCAACTACCTTAAATACTGAAAATAGCGCATTGTGTGTAAAGGAGGCTTTCCTTTATTTTTTAAAACGATAAATTCTGCATTTATGGATTTATGAAAAATCGCTTGACTTAGTCGGGACTCGAACCGGCCAAATGCGACAAAAAATAACATGCCGTATTTTATAATGCAGATCGAAAGGGTTACTGATAAGGTTCATTTTGCTCTAAATAACAAATACAATCAAAATAACGGAAGGCCATGAAAACTATCAATTATCTTTTAATTAAGTTTTCACCCGTCACGTGAAATGCACCGCAAATACATTAATTATTAGAGACTTAATTTAGATAATAATAAATACTGTATTTATAGATTTTGGAAAAATTGTCTCTAAAATAAAAGTAAGTCTCCATTGCGTACAATTAGCTGTTTCCAATAATTAAAGTAGTTGCGGTGCATTTCACGTGACGGGTGAAAACCAAATTAAGTCTTGCAACGAAACAAGATTAGAAAACGTCTAGTAACAATTATAGCTTGAAATCTTCCTCGGTTAGACCGACGAAGGCTGAAAATTACGCCCTCCTTCTTCAGTTGGGGGTGGACAGAACTGTTAGTCTGAATACGTACTGTACCCTTACCATGAGTACAGTGCACCTAGCCGTAACCGTACTCGACAGCGTAAAACGATTCATTTGGGAAATTGCACAGCGCCTCTAGCGCTTACTTAGATAACTAAAGATCGCTAGTATGAGTCCAACGGTAAATTACCTATCGAAATCTGAACGTCAGTGTCTAAAGTTTTGTAGCTGTTGCCGTAGAATATTGGTACCATGAGTCACAAATTTGACACATGTCATCGAAAAATACCGTATCGACTATGGTTAACTCTTTCACTGACAAATGGGAGCGTATTTAACCGCTATCGACTGTAGTAACGTCATACGAATTTTCGATAGAAACTCATGGTAATGGTACTGTACCCGGATCCATAGACTATGTAACTTAGTTTTTCGATAACGGTTCCGATAAGCGCCGGAGTCAATGCAACGAGAGCTTACATCACAGCGGTTCTTTGTTTTCGAGATACGCAGAAGGCAGATAACACACGTGCCGATTGCCACTATTATTTTGTACCTGTTAGCCTATTACTTAATGGCACAGTTTGTAACATTAATATTTTTATCTACACACATATCATAAGTGCTCAATAACGCGTTCAAAAACCATAGAAAATGACCAGCATTATTACAACCAATGTTATTATAAGAATTTTCTTGTCTGTGGTAGTAGGTAAATCTGTTCTTTATTGGGTAGTATCTCTTAGTAGTCTATGTTCCAGGGTTCCAGTTTGGAAACTACTAGTACTTTCCAAACTGGAACCCTGATGGTTATCTTACATGCTTCAGTTCTGCCATTCGATTTGGATGAGCAACCAAGTTGAATCATGGAAACATAAAAATAATACGTAGTTGATGACAAATGTAAAATTTTATTGATGACAAAAACTGATAATCCTTGCGGTTAGTTTGTGACCCATTGGCAGATGAGGATTTATTATTACCGTCGATAATAATAGTTGTCAACATTCTTCCTTCTCAAACCTTATCTCTACATACCGCATTACACAGTTAATTGGAGTATTTCAGTATCATCGGCACAGCTATCAGATTATCTGCAGTAGTGTTATCAGGGTCAGCCTTATCGGGTAAACAAAACAGACTGTTACTTGTGTTTTTTACCCGATATGACTACGGTTAACACTAAGATAAGATGTGGAGAAAATTATCATAGAATTGCAAAAATATATGCCAAGACTAACCAACTAGGATGTCGATTTAGACGTACGAAATTAAAAGAAATTCTGTACGAAAGAGATGTAAGTTAAGCCAAGAAAGGATAATGCTTCAAAGTTCTGATTCCTCTGGCACATGATTTAAGATATTTACTTGCTAAACATATTGTGTAAATATCCGACAAAAACAATACTGACAAGATTTTATTTGGTAAAATAAGGTAAATTATGATAAAACATCAGAGAAATTACAATTTCGAAGAATTACCCGACAAAGTTAAGAAAATAGAACTTGGTCGTAAAGGGGAAAAAATTACACTGAACAGAGCAGATAGGAAGAAGGAGCGTTAACAGAAGATGATAGAGAGAAGAAGTTAAAGTTTTGAAAGAGGTTAGAGATAAAGTCAAGGTGCTGCTTGTATTAGAAGGTGAAGAAGATAAAAAAAATGGTAACTGCTCCAGACTAGACGCCAATCTTAAATCAAAGAGCGTAATTTTATCTAACTCACGTAACAGCTGAAGATTGGAGCACACAAAGATCACAAAGCAAAGTGCTGGATAAGTTTCAAAGAGAGTTGAACTAAAGGCAATACAAAATAAGAGAAGATGGAAATTTAATTAGATATGTCAAACCAGTTCAGGCTATTAGAATAAATAGATAGACGATAAAACATTTATTTGGTACTACAAGCAAACATATACATAATTATAAGGAATTAGAGGGTCTAGGTACAAGTAAAAATGGTAGAAAAAGAGTTGAAGAAGTAATTATTTTAACCAAGTGAGATAAAAGATAACGACGAAACATATGTTAATTAACTAACTAGTGAATAAGGGAGTAAATTGGTACAAAATCAAACATTCGTTCCAGTTTTTGACAATAATCATAATACTTAATAGAAAATCGCATTCGGCAAAAAGCATTAGGAAATGATGATTTAAACATCAAGTTCTAAGAAATACATGTCTAATCAGTGACATCTAGCGCCGAAATCGTTATCCCTCTGACTTAATGCAATTCTAATTACGAAATTTCAAATGTAGAACATTCGACCGTTGACACACCAGATGGACCTTTATCGATATGTGGCGGATGCTGCGATATCCCCGCCGAGCGATAACCAGATACTATTTTTTTTAATTCGCGCGATAAGCGAGACAAATATATGCAGTAAGCCCGTGAGCGACAGAGAGATGAACGACGTGATAGACGCATGCCAGTATCTGATTATCGTTCACGTTTTTAATGAGTGGAATGGTTAATGATATACATAGAATGATTTAGGTCGATTTATGCTGTTTTAACTTTCGCTGCATTTTCTTTCAATTGATTTAGATACCGAAAACTAGCTTATATGTACTCATATGGTCACACTAGATTAGTATTACAACAATGATCGTGGCCCTTGTGCGTCCCTAACGTGTGTAACGAGGCGCGCAACATGGCGCCTCCGTAAGTAAAAGCGAGACAGAGCTGGTGAGGTGCCGGCACTGCAGTTCTGTGGTACAGGGTTGAGCAAACTTTTTCTACAGCGGCCAATATTTATAAGCAGAATTTGTGGGGGCTCAAGTTTTTAATTTTTGACTGCAATATAGTTGTTTTGTGGCCTGGATTTCAACCGTACTGGCTGAAGATGGCTCACAGACGGTAGTCTACCCATCCCCGTTCTAGTAAGTAAGTAAGTACATAGATATCATTGAGTACGTTTAGTAAAAAAATAAACTCGTGTCATTGATATCATTACACATTCTAGTTACCGATGCAACAGTGTGTGGGCGACGTAGCTATCATAAAAACAATTTATCAGTCGGTCCATTATTTTTATCTCCGTCGTAATTTATTGTCAATCATCAACAATAAAATTAATAAGATTTCGTCTTATGATCATCCGTTTTACTCGTATGTAGATTATAAGGAGTTTAAGCATGTCCAATTAATTGGGGCAAGTCGGCCAAAAAATGTTTTACCCAAATATATTTTTGTTAGAAATTTTATTTTTAAGACAATCTTTTTGTCGACAGTACTTTGCTATTTTACTGCCATCGGATTTGTTTACTCATACTAAATTACAAGTCAATCCGACTACTGCTAGTGGATCAAAATTCGCTTCCAATATTTCACCGGAACTTACACAAAATGACAAACAGGGCGAATTAAATAAAAGCTTGTAAACCGTGGCTAACCTTTGGCATTTTTGTCTCATTGACGTGGTAATGAGACAAGGATGCCAAACTTAACTAAAACCGAAAGAGCTCATCTCGTATTTTCTCAACAGTCATGTTAGTTAAGAGTCATTCTTTCCCGACTAATTTTCTTTGTCACATTTGTAGGTAGCTACAATCGACAACGCAATGATATGTCCACTTTTGCACATTATTGTATTTGCATTGTATTGCATTGAAATAAGGTACAGAATTAATAATTCTCATTGTAGTGTACTTACTTACTGTACGTAATAATTCATCAAACTAGCAGCATTATACACATTTTCCGTTTGTATTTTTATACAAAAATAAATTATGACGTAACCGCCATTCGTCATCAGTTTTTTATGCAAAGCTTGCATCATAATACTTAATATTATTTAATTGTAACAGAAAAAGAAAATCGGTATCTTTAACAACTCATGAAACATTAATTATTTATAATACGTCCTATTTCAAATATGTATACTTAACTTTGAAATATTTAATTAATCCGTCTTAAAATGATAAATCATTTATTCGCAGAGGCATCAACCCCTTAAATAAAAATACACATTATACCCACTTAAGAAGTACTTCTGGACACGTCACGAATAGTCAGAAGATTCCTCTCTGCAGCCCTAACCACCGGTAGCTTGAGCTCTGGGTTAGGTTTTTATAGTGTTTCTATATTTTATATTGATATTATTTTATTACTTTTTATAAAAATATTTTTATAGTTTTAAACAAAAGCTTAAAATGCAACCTTACTGCCTTGAAAAAACAAGTTAGATGTATATCAAGCTTAGATACGCTAGATGGCGGTACCCGATTGTTATCAATGGCCTATGACCTATTAACTATCGCTTGTGAAACCCAAAAGACCTAAGCGTCATACACATCCTTATCCTTAGGGGTCATCCATAAATTGCGTCACGTGATTTTTAAGATTTCAAACAAACTGAACAAAAATACAGTCATACAGATAATTAAACAAAATCGACATACCCCGCACCCGCAACACCAAGGAGATTGCAGATGAGTTGCCAAACTATAGGGCTAAGATGGAATACCTCTTGTGCCAGTAATGTCACCGGCTGTCTTGCTCTCCACGTCGGACAACAACAGTGCAAGCAATTGCTGCTTAGCGGCAGGATTAGCGAGCAAGATGGTGGTAATCCGGACGGACCTTGCACAAGGTCCTACCAGCCACAAAATTGTTATGTACATTAAAGTGTTTACTAACTCATTTGCTTACCACACACATGTACACATTGTACACGCATAAGCTTAATGCTTCAAATTGAAGTTTGGCCTTTTATTATTGGTAACTAGATAGTTGAGATTTAAAACAATGAATCAGATGATAGTCAGTAATGAGAACGGTGATATGAGAACTGTGTACCAAAGCTGTTACTGATAAATAATTGGTGATAACATTTTTTACGGAAAAACAACGATTATTAAACTGACCAGTAATAAGATGATGGGTTAATTGGTTTTTTGGTTTTAGGAAGACCTAACACCAAAGCTAGTCATAAGATACCTACTTACATATATGTTTGTCATAAAGTATAGCATTGTTTTTGTAAACAAAAAATTTGCTAAAAGCTGAACAGGGTATATCTTGTTTTATTTTAGAACTGGGATTTATAAACACTTTTTGACATATTTATAATGGGATAGTCTAGCTAGTGGTTAGAGGGTGCGGGTACAGTGGCGTAGCATGGGGGGGGGCGGAGGGTGCGGTCCGCACCAGGCGGCACTTTGCCGGGGGCGGCGCTGCGGAGGTGGCAGTTAGAAAAAAAAATTAAAATTTTAAAAAAAGTTAATTTGTTTCAGTGTTTTTTTCGTAATTTTTTTTTATGTTACCAAATACCCAGGTATTTAAAACAATGAATGCCCAAACAAATTTGGGCATGGTAACCATGCCCAAATTTTTTATAATGGATTACAAAAATAAGAGGGCGGCAAATTTGGGATCCGCACCGGGTGCTAGTGACCGATGCTACGCCACTGTGCGGGTACGATTCCCAAGAGGGACAAATATTGGTCTAATGAACGGTGTTTGTACCCGCTTTGCCTTATTTGGGTTTCAGTTTTAGACAAGTGATGTAAAATGGCCCAAAATATTTATTTAAAATAAATATTTATGTTGTTAGAAAAACGCATATCCGTTGATTCTTACTTACTCTTGTTTTCGGGAATATTTCAAAAATCATTAAAAAATTAAAAATCTATGAGATTGTTTTTTAAAAAAGTAGTTATCTTTATTCCAGTGAGACACTTGGAGGTATGCTGGTTTTATATTAAAACTTTATTCCACAGCTTACTTAGACACAGAAAAAAACTTTAAAGTTAAGTATACGATTCGAGGAAAAGGAGTTCACTCAGCATATTGTATTATTAGGTATTTATTATTTTAATCGAAATAAACAATACCTAACGACTTTCTAAATATTTTTTTGTAAAACTTTGGCTTATCTGTTCTTAAAACAATCGCTGCAATCAGATCAACACCAAATAAGCGAACAACGTGAGAACTTTATCTCCGCACAGCATCCCGGCCGCCATTACTCACGATACCGCACGAATATTAGCTGAAAACGAAATCTGATGCGATCGTATCAGCGCCATCTAGTGGTTTGTATCTGTAGTAAGCACAGCGCTATGTTAGATGCCGTGTCTACCCTTTTGTTTCATCTATTATTCTGGATTTTAAAAGTCAATTGCAGTTTAGTTAAGGACTTAAATTAAAATTTTGGATAAATTTAGATATGCCACCAATAACCTAACCAATTGACCTCGTTCCAGAATAAGTAAATCATGTAAGTAGTCGATCAAGAAATTGCTTTACCAGAGTTTATCATTTGCACATCATAAATCATGAAATCATTCATTGGTAAGAAGTATTGCAATGTAGGTTGTAAAGTTAAATATTGCACGACATTGCAGTTAAACATTGCTTCAAAACAGATTTTAGCGCAAACATATAATAAAATAATTTAATTAATCTATTTTAAGCAATAAAATAACATACTTATATTAAATTTATTATTAATATATTAATAAAACGGATCACTCACGTATTTTTGCGTCGGTCGTGAGTGATCCGTTTTTTAATATGTCTGAGTCTCACGGTAGTTTCATATTATTAATATCATCATGATTAATTTTCACTTTTACAATGTGCCACCCACATCCTACACTTTTGAATGATTGCAATGACAACACAGTAAAATTCTTGGTCATCCGAGCTCTGGCCTGGACTCGAATCTGCAAACTCTGCATTCCGTGTCACGCTTTTTCCACCCACCACAGATCACCTAAGTATCAGACCCCGCGAATGTTTCAATCTGCTTTTTTTAAGGGTACCTACCCTCGGTGCTACATTTGTATACCTTTATCAAGACATCTCGTTCAACTGGGTTTGCAATGACCTCAAACAGACGAGAGATGGCGCCACTTTTTATTAAATTTTTGCTGTCAAAATTTCTTTAGCTTTTTATTACAGAACATAAAAATAATTCGATTTAAATGATAAATAGGTACAATGACGAGATAAAGCAAATTCTTGGTCACCTACACTTATCCCCTCATCGTTTATCGATCGACGCGTTATAAATCCCCGTATCGCGCCATCTGACGGACAGCGAGTAACGTTAATTAACGTCGCATGATCACACTCTATAACGCTTTATTTAGAATCAACACGTTCTGCAATTTCGGGCGTGTTCGCTTCTGATCGGGTCGAGATTAAGTTTGCATGCTTAAATCTTTAATTAATTTACGACAGGATAGCCTATATTGACCCTGACTACGAAGCTAGGGACTGTGCGTTCGATTCCCATAAAAGGCCAGTGTTAGTGTTACAAATTGAGTAAAAACTTGAAGCGTGGATGAAAATGACAACAAAAAAGAAGCCATGGCTATAGGGGGCCGTTCAAGTATTACGTAAGCAGATTTACTACAATTATTTACCCCCCTTCCCCCTTGTCAGCAAAAGTAATCAAAGCTCTTACCCCCCCCCCCCCCCATGATTACGTAAACATTGGTATATGCATTTTTCTTTTATTAAAAAGTGCTCCTCAGTGTTGTATGCTCACTTTTATCCGATTTTGGAATGCCTACGTCGTTCTCTTCTCATCGAACCATTTAACATCTTGGTGCTCTAAATTTTGAATAATGCACATCAGTTCCATATGTGTAAAAAAGTAAATAACTACTGCTGACGTAATCACCATCTAGACCCCCCCACCCCCCCATGTCATCAAAAATAAGCACAGCAAACACCCCCCCGCCCCCCTATACTGCTTACGTAATACTTGAACGGACCCTAGGTTAAAGTTTATAAGGTGGAAAACGGTATCCTCGTTAGTATGCAGAGCGCTTTTTGAGTCTGGGTACCCAGTCTTCTTACTAATCTGGCTTTGACTGGGGTAGTACCACACTGTTACAGAATACCAGCGTGGAATAGTAACTACTACTGTCTTTGTACGGTGGAAACTCGAAGGGTTTCTAAAGCGTCGCAACGGATTAGTGATTCTATCCATAGTACAAGCTTTGCTTAGTTTGGGACTAGGTCAATTGGTGTAAATTGTCGCGAGATATTTATTTATTATTTATTTATTTATTGTTGGAGTCTCTAATTCCCATAAACGGAGATAAATAAAACCATTTTTTAATATCGATAAGGGTATCGATACAAAAAAAATGGTTTTATTACCTTCGGCCGCGATGGAAAATTTCAAATTGTCTCTAATTCAGATTTTAAATCGCATTCTTTCTGATAAATCTAGCGGATAAGCTTCGCTATCAGATATCGCGGCCGATCGATCAGCGGTGTCGAATCCGCGATTACCGATAGCGATCAAAATTACATCTATGTGGCGTGTCCCTTGGATTACGAGGTACTGCCGCACGGGGCAGCGGTATCTACTATTCTTTTTTTATTACTAGCGAACCGCCTAGCATTGCACGGATACAAACAGGGTCTAATTTGCATAAAAGCCTTTCGTAAAAAAATTCTAAACGACAGTGTAAACCGCATCAAAATCCGTTGCGTGGTTTAGAAGGAAAAGGCGGCCGAACATACACTATATGAATGCGCAAAAGCATCCTATACTTTATTGCAAGATCTTTACTATCTGTCTACTAAATTTTACCTAAATCCGTAAAGCCGTGATTGAGGAATGAACATACAAACATCATAGCATCTTAGCGTTATTGAAATACCTTAAGATGACCAAATTGTTTTTGTTCAGCGACCGCAGCAACAGATAAACTTTTTTCGGTTTTCGCTCGCTGCTTGTATATTATTAAATTTGTAAAAATAATTATCTTGAATAAATTGACAAAAAAAAAAATTACTTTCACGTTTATGACATTAGTAGAATAGGATTAGTAATACTCAATGAATAGGCACCTATAGGTAAGTAAGATGCGTACAGTCAAGTACAAAAATATGTACTTAACGCTCTTATACCGACGTAAAAGGCAGTTAATACATGCTGATACATTTCATACTGATTATAAATGCGAAAGTTTGTGAGTAACTCAGTACTTTTGTTGCTCCTTTACACTAAAACGGCTGGACAGATTTATATGAAATTTAGAACGGAGATAGCTAGAACGGAGATAGATAGAAAAAAAAGTTACGTTACTAAAAGCTAGTATTTTATATTTCCAAATAAAACCACAACCCGCTACAGGTGTGCAAAGTAATGCTTCCTTAGCCATCGTTATCGATGGAAGTTATTTGTAGATCGTTATCGAGTAAATTCTCAGTCGATTATAATCCATCCATCGATAGTCGATATCGCTGTGTCGTTTAGATATCTGTAACGTGAACAACAAGTGTTAAGGCAATGATTTAGAATTGAAGTTTTTTATATCTCTGCTGCAAAAAAAACATAAATGAAATTGACCTCTTCAACCAATGATATTATAATACATGGATGTTCAGTGTCATACTAAATGACAGCAGAAAAACGGACCGATATAAGAATACAGGTTGACGCCAATGTTACAAATGCAAATTTTTACTTTACCATTTATAGTCACTGGATTTACAACTTTACGTCTAACTGCATAAAATAATAATTTAGTAAGTTTCGTCGCAAATAGGTTTTTTAACAAAATAATAGTACTTGTTGACAGCAGCACCGTTGTTCCGACAGACTGACAGCGCGAGCGATTGTCGATGTATTGTACTTTTGTTCGACTTTTGATGCGGCCACAATTTAAACGCTGACTAGAAGTCCATTACTTATATGTCAGTGTCTTCAGCTGTAAATATATCTATAGCTACAGACTATAATGTATGAAGTATGTATAGGTATGAAGTTACGAAAGACCAGGAAGGAACTGTATGAATAATTAGTAGGACACTGTAAATTTTAGATAGATCTTTGTGTACAGGAAAACCTCTCGACAAATTAATAATTTGTCACACTTCACTATAAACAACTAGTTTCCTTTAATTCTTCAAATTAAGTTTAACCACCGTAATGACTAACTGTTAGAAGATAACTTTGGAATGCTCTAAACGATGGTAATAAGAATTATTTTCCACTGGTCAGCTACAGGGTGTTCTGACGTGGAACTTTATCAATGGCACAAAACAAGGATATTTGTACCGCAAGCCACCGTTTTGAAATCTGGTAATACCGCTGATGAGATGATGAGGAAGAAGGCTTTGTTATGTTTGCTCTAAGGATTATATAAACATGACCTAAGGATTATAGATATACATAGAGCAAAAGGTCAATGAACTGCATTAAATACCAACTGTGTAACGAATTCTTCTGACAGCAGTTTTAAAAGAGAATATTTCCCATTTGCATATTTTTGGTTTACAAGGTACCCATAAGTAATTGATAAGCCGATCCGCCCCAGTTTCGCTCGGCTACGATTAGTTTATAATGTACATAAAAACTTCTGTTTTTTTTTAACAAATGATAGTGAAAACTGTATTAAAAATCATTGCGTGGATTAGACGGAGTAAGTGGCCGAAGTTATGACGACAGACGGGAACGAATAGTGATATTGCATTAAATATTATGGAAAGAAAGAGGAAGATAAATAAGGAGATAATTTGAAGAAGGATTTAACTACCTTACAAAAGACATCAAATAAATGTAACTATTGACATACTTATTTCCTAGCGTTCGCGTTCTAATAAAATACGGTAAAAATACAAAAGGTACTCCACCGTGACACAGTTTACACTAGTACGGGGGCAGGGGACGCCTCACTAACTCATTTTTTTTAGAAATACCTAAGAAGAAAGTAAAATAAGTTAAACCTTAGTACCTATTGTAAATAATTTATGTTCAAGTTTTTATGATGATCTATCTCTCTATCTAATACTGGAAAAAATCGCAGTTTACTTTTAGCACAAACCAAGTGACCAGGGGTAGTCGACATCCCCTAAGTCAATTGACGCCACGCGCGGCGTGGGAACCAGGGGTGGACGCGACAATATGTTAGGGATGGGAAGTTAGGGGTGCTTTGATGTTTGGGACAAGTTAAGTGTTGGAAAGTGTTGGTTAGTGGCTGAGATTTAAGAGTTTAATATATAATATCCCTGAAATTAACACACTGTGTCGATTTGTACTTATCCGTAAAAGTAAATATTAAAAGTTGATTTTTTAACAACTGACCTACTAAGTTTGAAAAACTGATGAAGGATTTGATGACCTCATGACTGCAAAGACGTCATCATTTTAAGGATGATTTTTACTATTACATTTTACTATTTTTAAAAACCGAAAATATAAAAGCAGTTCAAAAAAATGTCATATAGTTTTTAGTCACATTTTTCGACATATTTTTTTTATCTAAAAACCGGTAGCATATCTATAGCAATCGATAATTTATTGCTATAATAGTACACGAATCTGATAAGCTAACTACGTTATCACTGTAACACTATTGGCAAGCGTTGAGTGTAGAAAAAAAAAATTGCAATCGGCTGTTATCATGACTTATCTGCTGCTTTGAAATACTGTGCATGTTTCATATAAGTAGAAAATGATTACGTATGAAAATGATGACATAAAAATGCATTTTTGAGCCATGAACTTAGTTTGGTAAAAGTTTACCAAAACTAGGTTATGATTTTTTTTTAAAACGGCTGCTCTCTATCAACACTTCACGAGTTATCCTATATTTAACAGACACCCTGTATGTCGATTGCTAAAAATTCCCAGGATTTTTTAACAAAATAATTACCAAAATAAAAATAAACATTAAGAATTCGATGCGATTCAAAATAATTAACAAGTGAAATAGATCCAACGACTCTATCATTTAATTTCCTCCATAAAGTCAAAGTCAAATCATTAAAGAAAAATAATTAATAAATCAATTAATTATTAAGCCTTAACATTTCAATCAATTGTTTACCTACTGTCTAATAGTACTTAATTATGTAATTCCTTAAATTAATAAGCATAAATACTAATACGACATAATATACCAGTACGTAGTTATTTTCCAAATACCCGATAACTATTTGCGTACCGAATCATATATCTTCTAAGTATATTGCAATTCCTTGAATAACGACATAACATAAAGCAATAAATTCAACCATATTACTATCAAAAGCACGCAAATCCGAGGTAAATCAGCTCTCACTGATTAATCTAGAAATGAGGCGGTTACTCTTAAAAACTTCATTCATATGTCTATAATCGACATTAACTTAAGCATTAAACAAAAAAGCATTACACATGTTGCTGTCAAATGCACTGCCTCCAACTTAAAGGTAATATAAGTGTGATCCGCCAGCTTTTAAAGCGTTTGGGTAGAGTTCGATTTTGCACGAAGAAGGGTTATTGCATGGTTTTCCTTTCGAGAATTATGCCGCGGCACATCAAAGCGTTATTGTGTATACGCTAATGCGGCATTGTGGCGGTATATGCCCTGTGCTTCCTTGTGGGTTTAAGTTACGTATTGATAGTGATTTATAAAGTATTGCTAAGATCGAATAGGGACAAATCTTGTCTACATTGTATGAAACAAAGTTGCTATACGTTCCATTCTGTCGTTATATCTTCGGACGCTTAATCCTTCTATACCACGCAACGGACTTTGATACAGCCTTTGTTATTTAGATATTTTTTTAACCCGCACGTTTTTTTTTTTTGAGCCGGTTATCGCGGGACTGGGGTGACTCGTAGCGAGTTTAGTTAGTAATAATTTTCAATGTTGTTTATATGTAATTAGGTATTGTATTTTATTTTATTTTATTAATAATTATGTTACTAATATGGAACTAATTGTTCTGGATTAAATAATTTTCATTTCTTTTCATTTCATTTCATTTCATTTCATTAACCCGTCATAACGGTCGTTCCTATGGCCCTAATATGATCGGTCAAATTTAGTTGATCTGAGTTTATCTATGTGCGTCCATAAATCAATCCTTGAGATTGAAAAACCATCATAACGAAGTCAAAGGGGGTCTTTTGAACACCCAAAAAATGGCAAGTGGTCTTCAATAACACATCGCTAATCCTGCCGCTAAGCAGCAGTGCTTGCACTATTGTGTTCCGGCGTGGAGAACGAGACAGACGGTGTAATTACTGGCACAAGAGGTATTCCATCTTAGCCCTCTGGATTGGCAACGCATCTACACTCTCTTTGTTGTTGCAGGTGTATACATATAGGCGGTGGTGATCACTTACCATCAGGTGACCCACTTGCTTGTTTGCCATCCTATTTCATTAAAAAAAAAAAAAACAAAGTTTGTAGGACTCTGATATAAACGGACCCTTACGCAGCAAGTTAACGTCGAGTTTCGTAGATGCACTGTTTTATTAAAAAACACTCTCAGAAACCTATGTTTTACAAGAGATTCGTAGGAAGGGAGATTACAAGATGTAATTGGTGGGTGTTACTGTATAGATTTCATTGAATACGGCGATAGCGCTGAGTGGTGCACGCCACTTCACTGTAATGGTGGCTGATAACAGCTTGTTGCTTGCCAGGGTTCCGTAAATAGAAGTCTTGTAACTATTAAAGATAGATTCCCAAGTATAGTTGCAGGCAAAAAAGGGCTTGCACTGTTGTGTTCCGGCGTGGAGAGCAAGACAGCCGGTGCAGTTACTGGCACATGAGGTATTCCATTTTAGCCTTTTGGGTTGGCAACGCATCTGCAATCCCTTTGGTGCTGCGGGTGTCTATAGGCGGTGGTGATCACTTACCATCAGGTGACCCACTTGCTCGTTTGCCTTCCTATGTTGTATAAATTAACAGTAAAAAAAACAGTATTTTTTTTATTAGTTACATAACTTTACATTGCCCGCCGATAATACACATACTTTATGTATTTTTCAAATTGTTTTTTCTACAACAATTTAATACTTTTACGCCATTTGTTTTAACTAATTTTAGCACAGAGTTCTCTGTTCGTAGAGGATTTCCGCTACTTACCGGAAAACCCTGGCTACGAGCTACGAGCGTAGCCCGTAGCACTCTGGCAGTTAATGTGCTAGCAATGGCGTCCAACTTCTGTGCGGAATTAAGTTCAGTGCGGAACCCTCCGAGCTAAATATACCGAACTGCTCCATATCTCTTGTTAGCAGCTAACAGCTTTTCGTATTATCGCGAACAAGTATGACTGTTCATCTCTCGATGCCTGAGATTTGTGAGGCCGATACGGAACCCGTTTTGCTGTTTTATTTATGTACGTCTATATATATGTATGTAAATTCTATATTGCGTAGTCGACCAAGTGATTGCTTGACCACTTTTAAACCTTATCCCCTTGTAATACGGTCGAAAAGTTGTCAAGCAATTTCTTGGTCGACTATACAACAAATATGAATGACAAAGAGAGATACAGTTATGTACAAAGGCGAACTTATCCCTTTCAGGTATTTCTTCCAGTTAAAGTTTGAGTGTATGAAAGTATCACAGCTTGTCTTAGGGTCGTAGTTTTAAACCGAAGTCATACTAACGTAGTATGAAATCGGAACTTGAGCTCGGTTTATATCTACTAACCTTAGATTGGACGGAGTTACCTTACCATGAGTTGACAGTGACAGTACTCGATAGCGCCAGTGTAAACGATTTGTATGGTGACTTGTACAGCGCCTCTAACGGTCACTTATAGAACTAAAGATCGCTAGTATCAGTCCAACGCTAAATCACCTAGGTATCGATATCTAAGCGCTCCAGCTATTAAAGATTGAAATATTAATTAATCTAGTTTGGTAATGTTGGCTGCCTGTTCCAATTGTATGATTTGTTACTCTTGTTTGTATGTGCTTTCTCTTCCGTTTCTCTTGGTTTCTCTGCTGCAACTGACATATGCGTTTTTTATTTTAATATCTACCTTTTCGAACCATTTAGCGAATCAGCTTAAAATACCAGCGACCAACATTTTGCAGCTATTGCCGAAGAACATCGATACCACGAGTCACAAATTTGACACATGTCATCGAAAAATACCGTATCGAGTGTAGTTAACTCTTTCACTAGCAAATTGGAGCATGTTAACTCGCTGTCGATTGTAGTAACATAATAGCAACTCATGGTAGCTGAACTGATTAGCCGTTAGAATTAGGTTTAGGTTTAACGTAATTTTTAGTTTTTAAGTTCACGGCCCCACTGAAAATCAGCGCTGCTGCTTGCAGCAGCATATGCTGAGTTGGGTCCATTTCAGCATCAACTGTGTTATTTTGCATCTGTATTCTATCTGTTTCTTATTCGTTGCTGAATTAAACATTTTCTTTCTTTCAAAGTCAAAGTCAAAATATTTTATTCAGATTAGGCTTACAGGTAGCACTTATGAATGTCAAAAAATTTACCACCGGTTCGGAAAAACCTCTGATGAGAAGACACCGGCAAGAAACTCAACGACGTGTAATTTTTTAAATAAATCAAAATTACAATGTTATTTTACATCTCAAATATTTAAAATTTTTACAATTTAACAATTTAACACAGCAGGTGTACAATCTTTGGAGCCAGGGATCGCCAATACAGATCGGGATCATTTCCAAACATCCTTGTCCAAGATATTTCTTTCTCAAGGTATATTAGGATCCACTCTAAAGATTGCAAATCGATTTTGGCTTTTACGTAACGGAAGCGATAATCATTCCGTCAAATTTTCACCACAGACCATCAGCAATATTTACTTCATCGGGCATCACTATCAATTTTTAGATAACATCGATACTCGCACTAATTAACTGAAACTAAGATAAGTAAATCCCAATTATATTGAGCAAACACGTTGTCATATAAATCATAAATTATCGCTAACTGAAGTTTCGTTAACCTCAACGTTATCTGTACTTTTATTTACTCTTTCTAGAATCATGATACTAAATGGATTATGAACATTATAGTTCACTGTAGGTAAGAAACTAAAGATTTATAAATATTTGTACCATATAACTACATTTGACATCAGCGGGTGGTACACCACCATCTTGCTCGCTAACCCTAATGTTGTGTTCTGGCGTGGAGAGCAATACAGTCGGTGCAATTACTAGCAAAAGAGGTATTCCATCTTAGCCCTCTGGGTTGACAATGCATCTGCAATCTTCTTGGTGTTGTGGGTGTCTATAGGCGTTGGTGATCGCTTACCATCAGGTGACCCACTTGCTTGTTTGCCTTTCTATTTCATAAAAACAATTTATCTCTTTTAAGTTTTTCGCCTATATCCTATCGCTGGACGTATTGAGGTAGGTAAGGAAACTTCTTTTTTAAGATAACAAATTGTATGAGTACTTGCGTTTTAACCAAAATCTTATTAATTTTATGGCCAACATGCACTGTATTTTTCAAAAACTCTAGTCTAATAATGTATTGTAACCCAGCAGTTAACTCTGCTTCGCAAAAAACTTAACATCTAAATAAATAAATAAATATCTCAGGACAATTCACACTAATTGACCTAGTCCCAAGCCAAGTAAACCTTGTGTTATGGGTGCTAGACAACGGATATACATACTTAAATAGATAGATACATACTTAAATACATATAACATCCAAGACTCGGCTCGGATACAAATATTCATATTCATCATACAAACATTTGCCCTTCCCGGGAATCGAACGCGGAACCTCTAGTTTCATAGTCAGTGTCACTAACCACTAGGCTATCCGGTCGTCTATGTATCTGACTATGTACAGTCAGTCTCGGAAGTAACTTAACACTTAGATACCTTGTCGTAGCAACAAATGGAATGAGAGTTGCTCAAATTTGTCACGTCCCTGACAGCGACAAGGTACTCAAATGTTCAGCTACTTCTAAAGCTGACCGTACCTACACGTTCAACAAAACTTTAAGACCTTGTCGCAACGAGTTGCTGTAAAATTAAGGCATTTACTATTAAACGTAACGTTATTATGACATCTATTATGAGCAGGTTCTACAGTTTATCTTTTTTCACACTTAGAGGGTTTAACCTTATTTTCAACCTAACCAAGTCTATCTACATCGCCATTTTATATTTTTAATTATCTATTTAAAAGCAGGCAGCAGGTGGCAGGAAGGCGCTGGTTGCATGCTGCTTCAAACCGGCCACTTTGGAAATCCATGGAGGAGGCCTATGTCCAACAGTGGACTTCTTGTAGCTGAGATGATGATGATGATGATGATTTAAAAGCACTGTTGAGTGCTACTTCAGTGAATTTACCTTATGCAAGTCTTCACTTAATACGCGTCAGGCAAGTAGGCTTGCTGTTCACTTGACTTTTTTTGGAAAAAAAAAAACCAACATAAGGGTCACCTGGTGGAAAGTAATCAACGCCGCCCATAAGAACCAGCGATCGCAAGAGAACCGCTGATCCGTCGCCGCTCTAAAGCTCCTCGTGGGCCTACGGATATATCCGAACGAAACGCAAGCCAGCTACTACTGAACGGACTTTTTGAGAGTGTGGTACTACACGGTCATTTCGGTCCATTTTTACTGCAGCCAGTAACTGGCACTATGCAAATGCTTTTCTTATCCCATTTTGCGTCAGGTATTTTAATAACCTGTCGCAAGTGTAACCGCACCAATCAACCTTGAGACTTTCTTGCACGCAAGAAATTACTTTCGTTGGCCGAGACCACTGTATCTCTTGAACTCTGGGTCAGTTGTGATAGCGTATCGTATAAAAAATATTAGACACGATTCCGTATGATGGCCAGAGAAATTATGACAATCATATCACTGGGAGATAAGGGCCAGACGAGTTACAATATGGCGTAATGAGCCATATCGTAACTTTGTAACGATGTGATTGTTGCAAGTTTAAACGTTTAAAAAAATATGGTAAAGAGGGGAAAATGGGCAAGCGTGTGATCTGATGGGAAGTGATCATCGAATCGCTAATCCATTGCTGGCCTTAAGGCTCATCTTAGAACATGTCGAAATCCCATAGGATTAGAAGAAATTTGAGGTGTGGGAAGGTAAGATCCAATTTGTTATCATGATCTTTCCCATAATAACGCCTGAATGTATAAAATCACTTTCTTCACCGGAAGTAGATGAAAGATCACTTTCAAGACTGAAACCGGAAAAAAAATTTGCACGAATGAAGCTAGTTGAACCAAAAAATCTGAATTAAACAGACAGTTAATAAAACATTTTTTTAGAAAACGATTTCTATACCTATTTTGAATTTAGATAAGTTGAGTAAAAAAATTAAAAATTGATTTTTTTAGTAAACCATAAGTTTTACAAAAAGTTGGTGATTGGACTCTCTTTTTAGGTAAGAAATATATCTGTGGTGAGGCTCCGCTCTTCCTTAAAGGTAAGTACTTACTCATAGTTACCGATTCGTATAAGTAATTTAGATCTATTTTTTTTTTTTATAGATATTATTTTATTTATTATTTATTTATTTATTTAATTTATTGTTTAAATTTAGCCAGATTGAATTTCCAATTTTGAATTGATTAATGTAAATAATACAATGTATGTTTGGATGTTTGTTACTCAATCACGCTAAAACCACTGAATGGATTTGGATGAAATTTGGCACACATATAGTATATAACCTAGATTAACACATAGGATACTTTTTATCCCGTAAAAGTGCATAGTTCCCACGGGATAGCGATAAGTGAGTTATACGCCGCCGTGACGTCATGAGCAGCAGAGCAACTAATTCTCATTAATTTGTTCAGGAAATATTGCAGATTGCATGTTGGGTGCACGTTTGCTTCATTCAATTAAACAAGTCTACGCGGACGAAGTCGCGGGCAAAAGCTAGTACAATAATAAGTTTCAGTTTTATTGGAAGAGTCAATGCAACCGAAACGTCGAGGTAAATGAAATATATTTAATGCGCGATAAAGCCCCATATTTAAATAAAGACATGTAATAATTCTCTTTATACTTATAATTTTTTGTAGCATTTTCTAATATCACCACCATCAAATATAAATAGTAGAAAATCACTCTACGTAGCTAGGAAATCAACAAAAGATTTTAGAAGGTACCTAATCGGAATCAAGACAGTTTGATTTCGATTTATTTATTACATTTTCACACCCTGATTCCTGTAAATTTAATAGCAGAATAAGCACTTCATTAAAATCGAAAATATCTATTATACTTTCCCATTTTTGTATGGCACAAACACAATATTGCATTAACCTGCAGACTAACAAGGGCCTTGATAAGTTAGGAATTAGATTCGTTTAAATGGTTTTATTTTAAATCTTATAATTGATTTTTTATAACAATAACATAAACACACATTTAATAGCATCGTTAAACCTGGACCAGGTTTGTCTCGATGCTTCGTTCCTCTACAAGATTATATTTTTTACACATTTAATAACAACACAATAGCAATTCATAACTTTTAGAAACACACTTAATTTTACAAAGTATTATCCATCTGCAAGACCTGACGCGTGTAATATTTAAAACCGTGAGGTCAACAACGCCATATCAAATCGAATTAACAAACGCCAAAGAATATATTAAATCTCATTTGTCCTCG
This sequence comes from Ditula angustiorana, assembly GCA_963691745.1. NCBI lineage: Eukaryota > Metazoa > Arthropoda > Insecta > Lepidoptera > Tortricidae > Ditula > Ditula angustiorana. The sequence continues at coordinate 2,736,706 of OY829473.1, forward strand.
CAGTTATATTTCCATAATTAGCTATGTCTTTATCGAACGCGATAAACAAACAATCAAATAATACATTAACGGCAGATAAAGTCATAAAGTTTAACGACCCCTCCTGCACTTTGATTGCTTGAGAAAAAGTGACTTATCAATGTCACCTTTAGGAACATCTTGACATATGTCAGTGGTCAAATCTCTAGTTAGAGGCCGCGAAGATTTAGAAATCATTCTAAGGTGACGGACCCAGTCTTTGACAGTGAACCAGTAACTGATGGGAATATATGAAAACATGAATAAAAACAAAGATAATTATGCCAATTACGTCAAAAATAGTATCAGCAGTGGTACAGTTGCCTTGTATCATATTATTAATTTTAGAAAATATTGTTTGTTTTTAAATTGTTTAAATTGATGTTGTTTTTCATCAGAAGGTAACGTTAGCATGTTTGTTTATTCCATTGGTTATCATCGTATAGAATATATAAAAATAAAAACAAATGTAATGTAATAAAAATTTATAATTTTTTTGCAGTCAGTACAATTTCTTTTTCATGATTTCTTTTAATAGGAACTATTCTCGTCGTAGAGCCGGCTAGCTTTTCTTATTTTGTGGTCCATCACATTTAAGATTGACTTTAAATATGTGGAAACAAGGTCTTAATTCGTTTGTCAACATGTAAATTAAAACTCTGTGCTTTTTAAAAGTAAAACCATACAAGACTTAATAATAAAATGAAACATAAGCTGAAAGGTATGATCAAATATTACTTTGATTATTATTTTTGACCACATTTCGTTAGAGACTCTATTATTTTTTAACAAAAGCAAGTTACAATAAAAAATAATAGCCTCTACCAAAGTTTTTGCGCGAATTATTTAAGGTTATCAAAGTACAATTGTACGAGTAACTTAACTTTCAAGCCAATTTCAATTTCAGTTGTTAAGTTTTTTATGAAACATTAATTTTAAAGTGATTTGTAGGTTATATCGCCGAAACATTATTTTACCGACAAAAAGTAGCAGAAAACTTTATTCCACAGTATTTATCCTCATATTAATTCATACCCAAACCACATGATTCAGCACACCGGACTTTTCATAAAAAAAGTGATACAAACTTAAAAATCAACCTCAAACACTTTCAAAACAACACAACTCAACCAAACAACTAAGAAAAAAGAAAAAACTGTCAAATTTTCAAAATTCGAACGCCTTTTAAACTTAGAACTCACGTTTTAACGGCTTAGGATTGCTCTGTTTCCTTCGAGACATGACCGCACATAGCACTGACACTCACGTGCGGCACCCAGCACGGCCGGCGGACGACTCGCGACTGGGCGGGAGGCGCGCCGGGACCGCCCCCAGAGGCGGACGGTGCATCTTATGTACGCAACGTAAATATGTACCTTAATAAGGCATTTTGCAATTATTTTGAGCAACTTGCGGGTGGTAGGACCTTGTGCAAGGTCCGTCCGGATCGCTACCACCATGTTACTCGCTAATCCCTATTATGTTCCGGCGTGGAGAGCAAGACAGCCTGTGTAATTACTGGCACAAGAGGTATTCCATCTTAGCCCTCTGGGTTGGCAACGCATCTGCAATCTCTTTGGTGTTGCGGATGTCTATAGGCGTTGGTGATCACTTACCATCAGGTGACCCACTTGCTTGTTTGCCTTCCTATTTCATAAAAATAAAAATAAAATAAAAACTTAGACTCCTGGTCACTTGGTTAGTGCTAAAAATAAACTGCGATTTTTTTCAGTATTCGATTGACAGCATAATAACTTAAGTTCAACTTAAATAACTTACAATAGATACTAAGATTTAAGTTAAGTATATTACTTTCTCCTTTTTTTAATACAACTTAGGAAGGCGAACGAGCAAGTGGGTCACCTGATGGTAAGTGATCACCACCGCCCACAGACATGCAACACTAAGGAGATTGCAGATGGAGGGCTAAAATGGAATACCTCTTGTACCAGTAATTGCACCGGATGTCTTGCTCTCCACGTCGGAACACAACAGTGCCAGCGCTGCTGCTTAGCGGCTGGATTGCGGCGGCAAGCAAGATGGTGGTAGCGATCCGGACGGACCTTGCACAAGGTCCTACCACCAGCAAAATTCAAAGTTAAATAAACTAAAACTTAAACAAATAAAATTTAAAAATAATTGTAATTTTTTGAATCTACACCTTGCGTCAATAATTCGCACGCTTAGAATTAAAGTGACCCATTTCTGAATAATACACGTCCCAAAATATCACCTTAATTAAAAGACGTAGGGTTTAATTTTGGGAAATATCATATTCAGAATTGAGTCGCTTTAATTCTAAGGGTGCGAATTATGTAAGTTGTATGGCGCGTTTTTTTATTTACTGAATAAAAAAAGGTGTTTCAAAGCGTGACCATTTCCATTATTTTTCTACCAAAAGAGTGCAATAAATTAGAATAAAAATAAGAATCGTTTATTTGTAAAACATAGGTAAGTATACAAAGGTCGTATAATTGGAAAAGTTTCACTATGTTTTGCCTAGTGGCATACAAATAGGGTGGAGTATGGCATGCAGCATGCTAATTAGGCCCAATAATATTATAATGTCACTGATAAGAAAATTACAATAAAAATGAATAAGATGTCAATATTAATATTACCTACGAATTACATTCTCTAATCGTCAATCCATAATCATCATTTTGTCATAAAGAAATACAAATATTAATAAGTTTAAAGCGTATCATGCATGTATTCTTGGATTGAATAATAAGCCTTAGATGCTAAAAACCTATACAATACATTTTTAAATTCATTTATGTTTTCCAACCTTAAAATTGCTGCCGGTAATTTATTGAAGATCTTAGGAGCCATTCCAAATATACTTTTTGCAAGAAGGGCAGTCTTACATCGTCTTTAGTTTATTTTGCCCTGGAGCCGTAGACTATTGAGTTTTGAGAATTCGTTCGTGTTGCGTTTTACATAAATTGCGGTTTCATATATATAGAGAAATTACGAACAAAGTAATGGGTCTAGAGTTGCAAAAACCCCTATATAAACGAATGTGAAAGAGTCAACAGATAAAAATGAAAGGATTTGAATTTTTTAAATTGCAATAGGGTTCGAATTTGAGAGAAGATGGATCAAAGACGCGAAAATTTGAAATTATTTTTATTTAACATTAAATTAAAAGACGTTTTAAATTATAACTAGTCTCGCCATACAGCGGGGTAATAGCACCATCGTTCTGGGGTCCATGCATCGCGGCACAAACTTGGACAACATGTTCTTGTTGTAAGTTAATATATATATTTTTTGTATTAGTGTTAATTTTCCCAATGTAAATATTTTCTCTACCAGTTAGTTTATCTTGAGATATAACATCCCACATGAGTAAGATGCCTTTCGGCTGACATGCTAATACATATATAAGTTCTAATTCCAGGGAATATTCAGGGAATTTTCTCACAGTGAAAGTTTGAAAGTCGGAATTTTGAATATTTAGTTTCCGCTGGTACAGTAGGGGAAATATGTTCGGGTTGTTCTACAAACGAAGGACGAAAATGAGTCTGAATCCGGCCCGACATTTTTTTTCCCATTCTGGTTGCAAAACATAGTCTATCATAAAGAATACAACACCTTTCAGCCTATGTTAAGTGGAACAGTCAAAATATTTCAAAATTTCAGATTTATGGCCATTTCAAGAAAATCAAGTAACAGGAAACTGAGAATATAACCAGAAAACTGAGGATTAAGTCGAAAATCAACAGAAATTAACGTTTATTTCTGAATATTTTTACAAATAAATAACAATTATTGCATTAAAGTCACTGGAGCCAGTTATTTCCTGTCGTATCTTCGCTATAGAGAATACCACAAATAACGCACTTATAGTCACTGGATTCGTGCTTATTTTTCTTTGTTATTTTTAATTTATTTTCTTTATCTCTATGTTTCTTTTGATTTCGGTTGTCTATTTTATTTTACCTCCTTTTTAACTTTTTTTTTATATTTTCTTTTTTTTTTGCACGTTAACAATATCTTAAAATTTTCTTTTTTGAGTTATAGCTTTCCTCTGACCTTTTATCTGTTGTAATTGTTCAGTAATTTGATGATTCTGGAGATTTCTCAATATCCTGGGTCTTAATTTGACAGGATCCTGAGACCAGGTTCCTGAGAATTTTTGAATTATATTTAAAAGAAATCATCGATTTATAACATTTAACCAAAGTTAAGCAGAACTAAGCCTTCGTGTAAGCAACTTACATATAAAAATGCTAAAATTACCATATTATTATGTTTATTTCGTAAGTAAATATCTTACCAGGATTCTGTGAACTTGACTGATTACGACGCGATTGCCTCCGTTAACTGTGCCGGGCCGGCTAAACAACACGCTAGGTGCAAAAAGATAGGTGGTATTCTTTGTCTTTTTCGTATGCACAACCAACTCATCCGAACGACAACGTCGCTCGGCCAATAGAATATTGAATATTCGCTTATTTTACATTGAACAGGATCCTGACATAAAACTGATGGGACAAATTCTAGAACAGGATTTTCTAATATTTTTGGTGCAATAAAATAATAATATGTCTCCCAGGTAAGAAAAAAAAAGTCCTTTTTTTATTCTTGTTTCATTTATGGCCTCAATGTCGTAGTAAATAAATCACAGTACACTTTCAATCCTATTTTGCTTGTGGGACACTCCAGGATCCTGAAAATTTTACGTTTTGAATTGAAATTTCGTCAAGAAAATAATTTTTAATCTCCATCATTTTTAGTGACCAGCTAGGCATAGGTATGTTGTACAGTATGTTATACAAATAAATTAGTTTGTATCAATTTTTTTTATGATATTTTAGCTGGGCCGCCGAAAATTCCTTAGTTTGTAGAACTACCCGTTCACGTACCACCTTAGAACCCTATCGCAATGACGCGACGCTTTAAACGCCAGGCTATGTCATACAAATGTCATGCGTACGTCTCTTCGACTAGGTTCTACGGTGGTGTGTTTCAATTTCCTTGACTGTACATATCACAACAGTATTGGTTTATTGATTCAGTTAATATTAAGTTACCTATATTTTAATTTGCACAAATTTCAAGTTATATAAATTTATATTGATATCGTCAAAGTTTGAATTTAATTTCTAAATAAAATTAAATTTAAAATTTAAAATTTAAAAAAAACGGCGTCACCGTTTCAAATCGTCAAAATATCACACAACACAACATCAACGATTATTGATCTACCAAAAGACAAAAATTCAAGTCCAATCAATCTGTAGAAGTGTTAAAAATAGACTTCTAAGATTTCTCTATATATAGGCACAAATAAACAAACAAACTAACGCTACAAGTTGAACAAAAACTTGTGAAAAGCTACCCATATTCGTAGGCGGGTGTCAGGACCATGTGCGAGGTCCGGCCGGATGGCTACCACCATCTTGCTCGCTAATCCAGCCGCTAAGCAGCAGATGAACCACTTGCTCGTTTGACTTTCTATGTTGTATATAAAAAAACTCCAAACCCAATACCAAAAGAAGAGTTTGTGGTTTAATTTAATGCCTAATTTAAAGTATAGTCGACTAAGTAATTGCTTGACCACTTTTGAACCTTAACTCTTTGTAATACGGTCGAAAAGTGGTCAAGCAATTTCTTGGTCGACTATACCTCCAAAAACCTCCAAATTATTTTAAACTTACGGGATTTCCACATATATTTAGAATTATATCAAATTGGAACAAATTAAATAAAAACGCTATGCAATGACAACACAAAGAAAAATTAAGGTAATGGACTCGAACCTGCAACATCAGCGCATTCCGTGCCTTGCGTTTTGCCAGTTTCGCCAAATTACCGCTACCATACCCTGCGAATTTTTCAATGTGTCATTACGGTCATTACATTATTGATTTTAGGGGTACAACTACCCTCGGTGTCGTCTATATGAAACTTTTTAACAAGTTATCATATTCAACTGGGTACCTTTACAGCTACCGTGGAACAAATTACCTTGCTGCACTACTCCGGCTCCGTGAAATTAGTGTGGCCCTAACATGACCGGCCAAGTATAGTTTATCTAACTTGATCTCCATGTGCGCCCAGTTCTTATGACACTAGTTTGACAGAGACTCAGGGAGCGATAAGTTAAAGCTGGACCAGGGTTCCACTGCTCACTGCAGGTACGCTCGACCGCCTTGCCTATGGCATAGGCAAATCGCAGTAGGCTGTCGGCTTTGCCGCGCGCCCGCTCGCTCGCTCCCGCCGTGTCAGTGTAATTGAAAAGGAATGCCGCGCAACCCTAGCGTGTCGCCGGGAGTAGCGAGGGGAAGGCGGGCGCAGGCGGCGCGTTCCTTTTGACTCGCACCTGGTGTATGAAGCAATACGAACTTTTTGAGCGTGTGAATAAAGTTGGAATTCGTTTAATCGCGGTCGTAAAAGAGAAGTTTCTGTGCGTTATTTATTCTGTGCCTGGACCGATCATGTAAGAACCATTGCAAAACAGCTCCGTCTCCGTCCAATACATTTTTTGCAAGTGGGTCACCTGATGGTAAGTGATCACAACCGCCCATAGACATCCGCAACACCAAGGTATTACAGATGCGTTACCCAGAGGACTAAGGTGGAAAACCTCTTGTGCCAGTAATTTCACCGGCATTTTCAGTATTTTCGTGTGAACATACTGTGTGAAATATGTTGTTAAATCTAGATGGGTTAGTTTTTGAATGTAAAATATGCAGGTATTTCGCATAAATGCAGCGGTTTTGCACATGCACGACACTGGTTTCGCGGAGTAGCAAGGTAATTTGTTCTGGTTTGTTGATATGAACCTCCGCAAAGTAGCGTCTGAATGTAAGTATTAATTATTCTTATTAGTAACGTCTATCAGAACTTTAACGCGATAATGAACTTGGTAATTTACTTGGACGTTGTGGCTGCGTTGCAATGGCAGTCGTCACGAATAGTGGTCGAAACGTAAAGTCGAAGCAAATGAAAAATAGAGATAAATTATTTTATTTATAGCAACAGGAGTAATACAGCATACATACATACATAAAATCACGCCGGTTTCCCAGAGGGGTAGGCAGAGACCACAGATTTCCATTTGCTACGATCCTGACATAGAGCTTTCGCTTCACTTAGTCTCATAACATTCTTCATGCATGCTCGTCGGTTTAGGGTACTCCTGACCTGGCCTTTCTCGAGAATGTCTCCGATTTGGTCGGAGTACGTTCGCCGAGGTCTTCCCCTTCCCATTTTTCTATCCACTCTCCCTTGATACAGCCTTTTTGTTAATCTTCCTTCATCCTCTCAACAGGAGTAAATATGGATAAAATAATGAATAATGTTATTATTTCGTTACTATTACATACAAAATCGCTCTACAAGTTCACCTATAAGCTCCGGTCACTTGCTATTTAGTATTATTCTGTGGTAACGTTATCGTTTCGTTATTTTTAGCATGAGTACCTAATCTGCTAAACAAAGAAGCAGTGATTAAACCTTATTCAACAGCAAACATTGCGGTAATCCATATAATTGGCCAACGACTAATTTAAAAATCGAAATAGACTTAACACTGCACAGATGTTGGAGACTTTCATTTTGTCACATTGTACCATAGTAAAACTGATTCTTTAGGTCTTTTATGGTGCAATATTTTGAAACTATTACAAAAAGATACAATTTCACGTTGGAATATTGAACAATCCTAATAAATAATTACGAACCTTTCACTTATCTCTTGGATGGATATAGCCGCAGTACTTGTAGAGTGTATATAGCGAAGACTGTCAAAATGTTTACCTTTGGGCGCGTCAAGGTAGTAAAACCTGTAAATTAATAAGAAAAACGTAGATTATTATACCTTAATGTAAACATTACCATAGTCAAAGGTAACCATTTTGTCTATTGATTGTGTACAGGGTGTCAATTGAAGAGGAGTTTAGAGTATGTAGTTATCTCTTTTTGGCACATTATATTGCCATTTAAAGTAAAGAGATCAACTAATAAAATACCGCTTTCAATTTTAATACTTTTTCTATGCTATACTATTTCTATGACTTATCTACACTATTGCTTGATATTTAAATATTTTAATGGCAGTTGTCAGTCAAAAAACAATACGAGAAATAGTACAGTCAAGGAATTAAATTTCCAACCCACCTAAGGTTCAATAACATATAGCAAACTGTCACCATAAGAGCTATAGAGCTTGACATATCGACCTTAATGCATTGCGAATGTCAGACGACATTTCAACGAAATGGGTAGGGAATTAAATTCCTTGACTGTACAACTGAAAGAGTTCGTCACAGATAAATTGTGCATGATAAAATATCTCACATGTTGTTCTGCCCAGTTTTTTCTCCTGCTAAAAAAACCGAGTAGTTATAAACACAGAAATTTTAAGGTTATGAAAGTTTGTTGTTGGAGTAACTTTTTTTGGGTTGTTATTAATTATACTGAAATGTAACACAATTCCCATAAGCAACTTTATCTTATACACTACACAAACTGCTCAAAAATAAGTTCAAACACGTATTACAAAGAGTTAATGGATTAAAATAACCTGATTTTCATGAAAGTTGATCTCCTACATAGATTTTCCTGCAACAAGGTTTGTGAGGAAATTTACGAAATACAGACATTCGTCAAAGCTTGTTGTTGTTCGTACAAAACACATAAATATGAGTATTTTGACGTCTGTCGACAGGCGATTCTTAGACATAATGTTATTTCAGGTTATTACAAACAGGTCCAGATTTCGAGAAATGCACTTTTTTTAAATATCACGGGTTAATTCAAAATGTTTGCTTTGTGCAATTATTGTTCTAGATTTAGATGCCTGCAACTGAGTACATACTGCTACCCAACCACTCCCCCCCCCCCCCCTCCCTATGACTGAGTACTATGTCTACTTTACCTAATGCTATAAAGGTTGACCGGTAGAGAACATCTAATGGCATTAAGTCCGCCGCATTTTATTGTAAATTTTTGTGCAATAAAGATTAAATAAATAAGTAAATTCTGCAAAAATGCATTTTTAAGCATCTAGTTACCTAATATTTATGAAACATAATTGTTTTAATGGCTGACAAAATGCGCCAGGGGAATGTTAAGTAAATAATTATGCTAAAAAATGCGCCAGGGTAATGTTAAGTAAATAATTATGCTAAAAAAATGCGCCAGGGTAATGTTAAGTAAATAATTATCCTAAAACATGCGCCAGGGGAATGTTAAGTAAATAATTATCCTAAAAAATGGCGCCAGGGGAATGATAAGTAAATAATTATGCTAAAAAAATGCACCAGGGGAATGTTAAGTAAATAATTATACTAAAAAAATGCGCCAGGGGAATGATTTTTTTTACGATTTACTACCCATCTGCTGGGCTAGCCGCGTGCTGCCGCGCTACGCCGGCTGCCATTCGTAGCACTAGCTACGCGGCTACGAGCATGTGTCTACTGTCTGCCTTATTTCAAAGGATACCAAAACATATCTACCTAGGCAATTTATGTTTATATGTATATTCTGTATTGTATAAAAAATTACAATAAGAGATGCAGTGATTTTCAAGGGTGAACTTATTCCTTAAAGGAATATTTTTCAGCTAACCTTTGAGTGAATTAAAGGAGTACAGTGTTAATATAAAACATAGCTTTTGCCCGCGACTTCGTCCACGTAGATTTGTTTAATTGAATCAAGCAAACGTGCACCCAACATACAATCTGCAATATTTCCTAGACAAATTAATGAGAATTAGTTGCTTTGCTGCTCATGACCTGACGGCGGCGTATAACTCACTTATCGCTATTCCGTGGGAACTATGCATTTTTACGGGATAAAAAGTATCCTATGTGTTAATCCACGTTATAAACTATATGTGTGCCAAATTTCATCCAAATCCATTCAGTTGTTTTTGCGTGATTGAGTAACAAACATCCAAACATCCAAACATCTAAACATCCAAACATACAAACTTTCACATTTATAATATTAGTAGGATTACATTATAAAACTAATAAAAGTTCTCGTAAGTGAAACGAGTAACTTATTGATGGGTGAAGCACACCTGATAAAATGACTTTCAAAATTAATATTGTTTACACGTTTGTTACGCCATCTGTCTAAGTCATAGTCAACTACATCAGTGAAGCAGTAGCGAGCTCACTAGATTTCATTTTGTTAAGAGCTTACCCGTTCAATGTCTTTCTAAATTTTGTCACAAGGTGGCGCTAGTTGCTTGAATTATTCGCCTTTTTTATAATACATACATTTTATAATACATTGCTTCTTTTAGTTTATTTTCGTACTTGCGATATCATCATTCATCAATATATATTATTAAAAACAGCTCATAACGGTGAGTTAAATGGAGCTCTCCTTTAGTAGAGTTGTAAAATAAAGAACAAAATAAAGATTATTTAGCTCTATCGTTTAATATGTTATAATAATTTTAGCTCTATTGTTTGATATCTTTTAATAGTGTTAAATATAAGTATGACCTAATTGTCTTTAATAGTAAATAAATAAATAAATACTTACATCAATTAAGTTTATTTAATTACTCCAGCAAAATAACATTCCATTAAAAAGCGGGATACAACTAGGGCTTCCAATACCGGGATTTCAACTAAGCAGAATACCGGGATCCCGGGATTGGAAGCTCAGGATACAACATGCAAATATTCACCCTAATATAAACATTGACAAATCGTCAGCTCTATTTACTTTCATTTGAAAACAAACTCTACCTATCTCCGTGATGTAATAAAACATAATAATAGTCGAATAGTGAGTAGTCTCATTCCCAGCAACGCAAAATGATGACAGCTGACAATAAAAAAACAAGCCAAGTGCGACTCGCGCACCGAGGGTTCCGTACGAACATATAATAAGCACGGAACATTGTTAAACGAAAAGATGAACTGAATTGAGAGAGGGTCGTGCTAGGTACACAGTAAAGTAGCGTAGAGTAATGTAGAGCTCTTATAGATATAATCATACCATCTACATTTTACTTTAATGATTTAAAAACAGCGTACTCTTGTATTTCTGGTTATCAGTTGTTTTTACTGCCACATTGGTAGCGTCTCCTGGCTATATGCACTTACTTTACTAGTACCTAAAACAGTTTCAAATGGCACCGCTAGATGTCACTCTCGAACTCAGTCCCCATTCTACATCGCGCTGTTAAGATTTCCCCTGATTTAGTGACCACTTTTAGAAACTCTACCACCGGTATCGCTTCTCGGCCTTTTGGCTAAGATCAAAGTGTAGTATCTGTTCTTTTCAGCTTAATATCTGAAAGTTCCCTCACTGAGGGACCAGTATATTAAACTGATTTTTGTAATTCGACGGGATGTTCGGGGCTCGCTCCACTCCCGTCACGGGTCGGCCCGGCATTGCAGTGCCGCCGGGATCGGCCCACAAATATACATGAAAACTAATAGTTTAAGAACTTTAAAGTTAGCTTTATGGTGAAGTTATTGCTAACCGAGTGTCTACAGAATCACCGAAGTTTACTATGTAGCCTGTAGGCTAAATACGATCTAGTATCTCGGATCTCTACATCGACGAAAGCACAAGACAAGTCTTAAAAGTTTTGTGTAACAGTTTAAAGTTTATAATTTATGATATGATATTACTAAAAATATAATACTTCCGTTACGTTACCATTTTGCATGGATTTGGGCAAGTTACATACACATATTTACACACTATGACACGTATATTCCATAACTTATATTTCATTTCGCAGTCGCAGACGCACTGAAGAGTGATCTCTGAGCAAGACTGTTGGTAGAGCTTCTATCTTGCTCTAGCGCGCTAGCTCTAGCGGCCGAGCAAATATTGAGACTCATTTGAGTGAACCCCCTGTACGTAACTTTAGTAAGAGGCGAAAGATTCATTCATTTTGAAGGGTTACCTGAGTTATGATCAAGAGATAGACGCCTGATTAAGCGTTAGCTAGAAAAATATTTATAAAAACTCATTACATTGTTTATAGATTATAGATATTCTTTTTCCCCGAAACAACAGCAAAGAATGGAATCATTGGGTGGGATTTAGAGACAGGTAACAGGAACAGGTAGCTGAGTATACAAAAGATCTACGTAAACAAAAGACCAACTAACTTAGCAAGAGAAACATACGCAAAAAGTGAGAGTATTCATTCACAGACAAAATATTTTCCTTTATTTTTTAGATTTTTGCCAACTTTTATGTAATATTTTTGTTTTATTTTCACGGATTAGGATAGAAAACAAGCATGTGAGTCACTTGATAGAAAGTGATAAATGCCACCAATGTCAACCAGCCAACCTATGAATCGCAGATCCGTGGCCAACTTGTAGATACGAATGCGTTTACGAAGTACATAGAGTTTGAACCACCCTGTAGCCAATTACTGATTTTAGTATCGACTATTATGAACTCTGAAAAAATGTTTTTTAATTTGTAGTTAATACTATAAGCTCACACCGGTTTCCAAAGAGCACAGAGTGCCATTTGCCCCCTGTCTTGGCATTTTTTTAATATACAACATAGGAAGGAAAACAAGCAAGTGGGTCACCTGATGGTAAGTGATCACCACCGCCTAAAGACACCTGCAACAACACTGAGAATGCAGATGCGTTGCCAACCCAGAGGGCTAAGATGGAATACCTCTTGTGCCAGTTCCGAATACTTTTAATTTGACCTGTCGTTAGGACATCACCCAGTCAGATTTAGTTTATACTTAAATTTAGTTATATAATCGCCTGTCATCCATTCGTTCAACATGCCCCAATCGACGATATGTTTCTGTCTCGTCTCTATCTTAATTCTACGTCCTTTTTCAGATCACATCTATTATTATTTTCTCTACATATTCAACTAATACGTTTTTCTACTAATGACAGTGTAGACCAAGCATATGTCGCTACACTAACGCCATCTATGAAAATGTAGTAAAGCGAACTCAACTTATCAGTATGAGTCCTATCAAAAAAATGCAATGTAATCTTAGTAAGTCAGGGTACTCATGTTCTACTTACTTCAAGCGTTTGGCGCTAGATGGCGTCAGTAGTTCCAAAATAATTTATTCTTTAAATTAAAAAAAGGTATTAAAATTACTTTTAATTATGCTTTGTAAAAAGAAACTAAAAGAAAATGACATTGGCTAACCAAAATTAGTAAGAAAGTTGCATACGTTTTTCCTTACACACATAATTATTTCATATATATAGCGACGCTAGGTAGAGTCGTAAGAGTTGGGAAAACTACTGTTTAATTGAATATTATTATTACTTAGTATGGATGAAATGTGATTCTGTCTGTTTTATAGTTCGTCTTTTTTTTCCACACCAACGAATATAAAGACACGCCACTTTCATAAGAAAGTTTATTGAATATTCCTGCGAAATATACAAAAATTTACACACGTCAGTTGTAGGCGCTCTAGTTATTTTATTTCAATGTGAGTGACGGTTGATGTTCATTGCAGCGTTCTTCTATCACTTCTGCCTCGAATCAGATCGCCGGTGAAGACTGAATCCGTTTGGAAGCTCCAAGGCCTCCTATATTACCCTGCCCTGCCTTCACATCTGCCTACAGAACTTCTAATGCCTGTTAAATTTATTTCAGAAGTAGTAATGACCGAAACAAGTTGTATTGTATTTTGTTTGATTGTAAGTATTATACTTTTTATCGAAAACACCCTCGAGTTTCTCTTTCGGACCGGCTAGCCGGTGACAAAACAAGAAAGGAACAACATTCACAATGGCATTTGTAGCCTGTTTACAATTACTTGTCACCCCAAACATAATTAATGGTACGTCCTTGTTTTAGTTCATAAAATAATAAATAGTACATTTATATTTACAATACTATTATATTTCCTGTTTTTTATAACCATTTTTTGAAAGTTAAAAGACGGGACACAATCAATTTTCGAAAATTTCAAACGATAGAGCAAAAGTGGTGGAGCTATACATACATTATTATTACTAGCGAACGTTGATTATTTCACACAGATAAACAAGTTATTAAGTATTGTATTCATTTATGCCATAAAAAACACGTAATTAGTTTCCTATCATCCCCGTAGATGTCGCTGTGAATTCTACCTTACCATCCTACATCGCGCTGTTAAGATTTTTCCTGTTTTGGTTGGGCCGGCCGCCTAGCCCTGTGAGCGTTACTCTGGTTTCCCTTCAAAACGAATAAATCTTTCGCCTTTTACTAAAGATTTCCGTGGAGGGGAACACTCAAATGAGTCTAACTCAATTTTTGATGCTCTACTTATGGTAGAGCCTGAACTAACATTCGTCGCGACTGGGCAAGCGTACTCTTACAAAAACAGTAAGAGTACGCTCAGTTTATGACTGAAAACATCTAGGCTACAAGTGACTTGTCACTCTGTAGGTCCAGAGCGGATCATACTCTGCCGAGACGAGACCCCACGTACTCGTGTAAAAAGCAAGAGGAAATTAATATTCCCAGAAATATGAGATAGTTGGTAATTAATATAATTAAAAATCATGTTGCCCGATTAAATTTCATTGAAATCTATTGAGTCGTTCTCGAACACGTGATTATTATGAAATACTTTATAAAACATTGCTTGCATAGTAGTGTAATGGTAGAGTCGCAATGTAGCCAGTTGCTAGGTTCAATTCAAAAGGACTCTAGCTCTATCGACCAAGTTTCATACTCTCACAAATACCACCATGTGATCCGCATGCTAGTTTTTCATCTAAAAATTTCGTTATTATTACAAAATTAAGGCATTCATAAAAAAATAGTTACTTCAATCCAGCAGTGGGATACAAGAGTCAATCAATAATAAACATGTTATCTAATACTTTCGACTAGTTCATTCAATCTAGATTTCACGTTGATGACATAAAACGTCTCTTTCCAATGTCGGGTTATCTAAACAGTTGCTTCGACTACCTAAATAAACTTCGCCTAATCACATACTATAACAACGCAGTAGCGCCCCCTAGATTTAAGTGGATTGCTAGTAACTAAAACAGTTCCGATGGCACCGCTAGATGTCACTCTCGAACTCAGTCCCCATCCTACATCGCGCTGTTAAGATTTCCCCTGATTTAGTGACCACTTTTAGAAACTCTACCAGCAGTATCGCTTCTCGGCCTTTTGGCTAAGATCAAAGTGTAGTATCTGTTCTTTTCAGCTTAATATCTGAAAGTTCCCTCACTGAGGGACCAGTATATTAAACTGATTTTTGTAATTCGACGGGATGTTCGGGGCTCGCTCCACTCCCGTCACGGGTCGGCCCGGCATTGCAGTGCCGCCGGGATCGGCCCACAAATATACATGAAATCGTATTGATAGATAATAGTTACTTTTGTGGATTTTGTATTTCTTTAGGCTACATCGTTAATTCTAGCTTAACGCCAATATTTCAGATCTCATCATCCAATAAACAACAAGACGCACACAATGTTACCTCTAGCTAGCGCTATGTCGGATTGCAAACTCTGGTTTGAAGCACCAAGTCAATATACATATTCAAAGAAGTTAGATAGCTGCACTTGCCGATCAAGGCCTATTCACGGAACTTCGGGCGCTTCTTAGGATCCAGTGCCCTTGGTAGAGTCACTCTTTTTTTTATTTATTTTTATTTAGGGCCTTTGATCAAAGTAGAGTCACTTTTGTGCACTAAATAAAATTATAAACCTCTCTACATAAACGTAGTCTAGCGTATAGACGATATGGCTTGTTGGTGTATAACCTTTTTTATCCCTCAAATTCATACTAAAGCTGGCTTAGTTGAGCTGACCTGTTATCCAAAACAGGGTACAAAAGGCGTTGTTTGTTTTCTATTTCTTTCTTATGAAACTGCATTGCAATACGAATATAATAGACTAGACCAAATATATGTAGATACACTAACGCCCTCTATACATAGTATAACTAACTCGACTACATAGCATCGGTCCTACACGCAATCTAATTTTAGTTGTTAGAGCTCTCCTTTTTAACATGCTTTAAACATTTGACGCCAGATGGCGTAAGCAGTTCAAAAATTATTCCTTCTTTGAATTTAAGTAGGGATGATATAATTTATTTCGGTAGTTTCGGTTAATAATTATTATCCATATAAACAAAATACTTTTTAAAAAAGAAACCTTAATTTATGCAGTTCAATCAATGCTGTTTTACCTTAATATTCACCTTGGTGAATAATTTATCTGCCCAAGAAACATCGTTACATACAGAGATACATACAAAAAGGCACGCCTGTTTCCCGGAAGTGTAGGCAGAGACCACAAATTTCCACTTGCTACGATCCTGACATACAACCTTTGCTCCACTAACTCTCATGACATTCTTCATGCATGCTTGTCAGTTTAGAGTTTTAGAGTATTCTTAAATAACATGTAATTTACATTTATTAATGCCATAAAAAACACCCGCTTAGTTTTCCACTTTTCTCATAGATGCCGCAGTCGCTTCTTCCTTACCATCCTGCATCGCGCTGTTAAGATTTTTCCTGTTTTGGTTGGGTCGGACGCCTAGCCCTGCGAACGTCACTCTGGTTTCCCTTCAAAACGAATAAATCTTTCGCCTTTTACTAAAGATTTCCGTGGAGGGGAACACTCAAATGAGTCTAACTCACTTTTTGATTCTCTACTTATGGTAGAGTCTGAAATAACGCTGGCCGACGGGCAAGCGTACTCTTACAAAAACAGTAAGAGTACGCTCAGTTACGACTGAAAACATCTAGGCTACTACAAGTGACTTTTGTCACTCTGTGAAACCTGAGCTGAGACCGAGCTCTACTCAAGATCACGTACTCGGGTTAAACACTAGAGGAAATTAATATTTGTAGTCATACATTTATTTATTCAATTACATTAAAACTTGTTGTGAGGAGTGAGCTGGCTTATTATTTTAACAATCCTGTTACCTATTTAAATTACAATGAAATCACTTTTTGATGCTCTACTTATTGTAGAGTCAGAACTAACGCTGACCGACTGGGCAAGCGTACTCTTACAAAAAACAGTAATAGTACGCTCATTTAACGCTGCAAACATCTAGGCTTACGCTGCAAGTCAGCTCTACGCGTTTGTATATTGTTATTACATCATCCCCAAGAGTCTATGATGTACCCGTTCATACCCCATACCCGTGTTTATTAAAAAAAACGCCGGTGTCGGTTTTCAATATACATAATACTCAGGAAGTGGTGAAGGTGACCCAAAGTATAATAATATGATTGATATGTATAGTCGTCCAAGAAATTCCTTTACCACTTTTCGACCGTATTACAAAGGGATAAGGTTCAAAAGTGGTCAAGCAAATACTTGGTCGACTATACATTTCCAAAATTTTTTTTAGTATAACTAAGGGGTTTCCAAAGTGTGCGCCGCGGCGCCCCGGTGCGCTGTGAGAGGTAAAAAGGGGTGCCGTGAGGTGCTCGCTCAGAGATACTCACATATAACTCGGATTTATGTATTGTATCCTATTTAGAGTAACGAGGGCGCCGCGACAAAATACTAAAGCTGCAAGTGCATCATCATCATCATCAGCCTATGTTCCTCCACTGTTGGACATAGGCCTCTCCCATTTCACGCCACTGAGCTCGGTCACTCTCATCCAGCTCTTGCCAACTGCCTTGCGAAGATCATCGCTCCACCGAGTCTGAGGACGTCCCACGCTACGTTTGTCGATCTGTAGTCTCCACTCAAGAACTCGTCTACCCCAACGGTTATCGGTTCTTCGGGTTATATGGCCGGCCCATTGCCACTTCAAGTGCACTGCAAGTGCGCCGCGTACTAAAAAAGTTTGGAAACCCCTGGTAGAGGTCTTGTCTTTCTCTTTTCATTTATTTATTTTTTAAGCATACGAGTTATTAATCGTATTGCGCACAATGTAAATCGACAACCTAAAGTTTCTACGCAAGAATCGAAGATCGTTAAGGAAAAAGCGAGTCACTCGACCACATCATGTACATATTATGCATGCATGCGTGCAGGCCGATGCATGCGGGCTATTTTTATGCGATGCGAGTGACCTCATGCGATGCGTTGGCTGTGAGAAAGGTTATATATAACTTTCCAGAATGTTCTCACTATTTTCAGTACTTACTTTCGCACGGTTTTCTTAAATTAAAGAAACCTGGATTAGGGTCAAAATCAAAAATTGTACTAACAGTTAGGTATAAAATTATTATTAGTACTGAAATTGTTACAAAACTATACTAATTCATTAATACTAGAAATGGTTCTGTAACAATTCAATCCAGCCGCTAATCAGCAGTGCTTGCGCTGTTGTGTTCTGACATGGAGAGCAAGACAGCCGGTGCAATTACTGGCACAAAAGGTATTCCATCTCAGCCCTAAAGGTTGGCAACGCATCTGCAATCTTCTTGGTGTTGCGGCAGTTTATTATGTGGTGATCACTTACCGCCAAGTGACCCACTTTCTCGTTTATCTTCCTTTTTTATAAAATAAAGTAACCTGCATTAACAGTAAAAAAAACTTATTCGTGATCTGATCGTAAAGTCGATTCTGAGCAAACCTAAAGGAACGTAATGGTGGAAGGCTGCTGTTAGGAAAGACATCTCACATTTTATTTTATTTATTTAACGTTTTTATTTATAAGGCTAATTATCTAAAGTTCACTAAAATAGTATTATTTCATGTGATAAGTACGTACTGCTATCACTAGATAAGAACTCTATCTTGTAACAAAAAAAAAGAGCCCTATCGTCATCGTTCCAGCAAAGTTATGTATAGTCGACCAAGAAATTGCTTGACCACTTTTCGACCGTATTACAAAGGGATAAGGTTTAAAAGTGTTCAAGCAATTACTTGGTCGACTATACAACAGTGGTCAAATCAGGAGCTATTTTCAGGCTATACAAACTTCAATGAATGACAAGTAGCGCCTCTCTCAGTTGAATAAGAAACTTTGTTGTCTTCGGTTCACAGAAAGCAGGACACCTAGCGCCATCTGTTGATCTGTTGGGCAGTTGGTCTGATGGACGTTTGGAAGTTACTAATTTGATTTATAATATTTCTATTTTCTATTTCTAAACTTGTTCATTGTAACTGATATCTAATAATCAATTAGGAGACAAAAAAATGTAAGTCCAACTCACAGACTGTTCATACAAATATCCCAAATCAAGAAGTTGCCTTTTCTATGAGACGTTACGTGTATTAGAATAGTATTATGTATTATTTATGTGTTATAAATATGTACATACACAAAGTCAACTCTCCACCTCACTCACGCCTATGTACATTACTGTATCTCTTTTTGCATAGAATAATGTTTTTTTTTTCTATGCTTTTTGTCATTTTTGTTTTTTTTTTCAATAAAGAATTTACATACGTACACCTTTACTCAGTAAGTGTTACTTTTCAATTCATTTGCAATGAAACAAACTGACATCTAACTACCAAAAAATACCCAAAAAAAAGCATTTTATTCAAATGGCCTTTGCCTTTCAACCGTCAGTAAAATATTAAAACAAGACTAGAGGTACAATACACTATCCTTGAAGATAGAAAAACCTCGCGTAAATGTTAAGGTTACTCATCCATCAGACAGAACGGTACAAAGCACGTCACGGCAGACTCACTGCCACGCTGCAGTGTTTGTGATGCAGCTGGTAACCGCGTTTCCTAAACACGCCCACAGCGCACGCGCACATGTTAGCTCGACGGCGTGTGGCTTAAACTCTGAAAGCTAAGCGACTTACTATATTACTGTACTCTTTTCTTTACCACCTTTATACCTAACTAGCGGAAATTAGTAGCATATGTCCGTCAGGGATAGTGTAGCTTTCAATTAGTGAAGGAAATTTTGGAATCGGTTCAGTAGTTCCAGAGATAACCCCCTACACAAACAAGCAAACAAAGTTTACGGTTTTATTATATTAGTGTAGATAACTTTACGAGTACATGGATAGGGTTTCAATCCCGGGGTTTTTGGGATGGCCAATCCCGGGATCCCGGGATAGGAAATCGCCTGTTCTATTTGCAGTCTCGTTTTTTTTTATATTATTTAAATATATAAAGGTCATCGCCTCTATATGGAACCAGTACAGCTTTTATAGCGCTTGTCGCACGCTTAGTATTAAAGTGACTCAATTCTGAATGTGATATTTCCCAAAATTAAACCCTATGTCTTTTAATTAAGGTGATATTTTGGGACGTGTATTATTCAGAAATGGGTCACATTAATACTAAGCGTGCGTTGTATGCTACTTAGAATACGAGCTATGATAAGTAAATTATGTAAATTACCTCTTGACGAGCGCCTTATGTCCCGCTCACTCTCTCTGCGGTAAACTTTAAAAGATATCTGAGGCCTTGCGTAGGTTCGTTAGAAAAAAGTCTACACATGATCTTTAAAAAAGTTGTCTGTCTGTCTGTTGGTACGCGCGTCACGCAAAAACTACCGCACGAAGGTAAATGCAACCTTCATAGTTGTATTGCTGGTTTAAGTTAAAATAAGGTGCATGTTTCAGATTGATACGCCGCCTAGAAGCCTATTTAAATCATCATCATCATCTCAGCCACAAGAAGTCCACTGTTGGACATAGGCCTCCTCCATGGATTTCCAAAGTGGCCGGTTGGAAGCAGCATGCAACCAGCGCCTTCCTGCCACCTGTATGAGGTCATCGGACCATCTTGTGGCTGGTCGTCCTACGCTGCGCTTGCCAATACGCGGCCGCCATTCGAGAACTTTCCGACCGTGCTATGTGCCCTGCCCACTGCCACTTCAAATACTTACTTTACCTATTTAAATACTTACTTTCAATTTAAATTCCACGCGTAGAAAGCTAGCTATAAAAGAAATAAGTAAAATATTGTACCTACGTCTTACTTTTCCTTTCCAACATTAAATCTGCGACAAGCAATAATACCAAAACATACCTACTAGCACCCACCTGACCTGTTGATATCATCGAGTCTGCGCCTGCGCCTACATCGCCACGTCACCCGCGTCGCTAGTGACTTGTACCAGCGACGCTTTCACGCGCACGCGCAGCGTACGGCTCCGTTTATTATTAAACATGTGTTAGATGCTAACGTGTTAAATACCACCTGTGCCCATTAACGCCACAGGCGACAGGTGCCAGTGACAATTCGGTATATATTGCTTGCTCACTATGATGTTAAGTCTGTAAGTCTGCAGCGATACTTGTCGACACAGTAATGTAAGGCGAATTGTCACTGCCACCTGTCGCATGTCGCGTTTATGAAATTGAGCCCTGTACAAGTTTACTTTATTTCAGAGTTCCGTGTCCAAAGGGTGCCGATGGAACCCTATTACTAAGCCTGTGCTATCCGTCCGTCCATCATCCAAAAGGTCAAGCTTTAAAGGGACCTTTCAAACCGGTTGATATTATTCTAAAAAAGGCGAGTATTCTAAAAATAATAGAAAAAATTGATGCAAAATATCATATACCTACCTGCGACCTAATATAATAATACAAGCTTTAAAATAAAACAACAAATAATTGAAATCGGCCAAGTGTTACTTAGGCTCACGCTTATGAGGATCCCGAACTGAGTAAATTAATACATAGCACAAATAAATCGTGTGGTAGCATGAAACCCTCGGTGAGCGAGTCTGACTCAAACTTAGCCGGCTTTTTACGTAGTTGTTAGCTACAGTTAAATTTACAGCTTCTCGGGGCAAAGATATACCCATGCACACATCTTCTTTTTACATCGCACTGCCTGCAATGTAGGAAATTCATTCAAACTCCGTTAAAGTTTCATTAATTTTGATGAAAAGACAAAAGAATGAACTGCAGACTTCTTTGCAGCGATTATTCTTAGCAGAATTTTTGATAAGACAAAGAACTGGTAAAGTCAAACCTGTAAACAATGATATTATAATTCATACTCCCTATAAAACAGTATTTGCGGCAATAACTGGCGGTATTTCTTTTATACATAAGATATTGTACATCATTAATATGGTAGATTATGGAAAAGCAACTAAATTTAATAATAACACCTTATTTCTGTACCTGTGCTCTGACAATAAAGCATTTGTATTTGTAATTGTATTTGTATATTATTATCTATTTTGTATTTGAATATTTCACACGCGCAGTTCTTCTTCATATAAATAGATGGCGCTAGCAACGCTCCTCGGCAGTTTCTTAAACCATTTATTTATAAACATTTAGCTATCACTATAGACTAAATGCATGCATTTACAACCAATTGAATACAATTTTAGCGTTATGATGTGATCCAGTACGATCGTATTGCAGCTAACTAGCGCCATCTAGCCATTGAGCGATGCAACATTTTGGTTTACTTTTCAGGTTATCTATGAATTTTGCGGTGCAAAAAAAACGATGTTTTGGGTTTTATTTGAAAAGGAATTATTAGTTTTTTGAAAACGAACAGTCAGCAAGACTCACGAAGACGCTCCGTGCAGCGTATATACGACGTCATAGTCTACGATGTTTCTAGTATTTATGGTTTTAACAATGGAGTCACGTTTATTTTAATACAGTCTACTTTATTAATTACTTTCCAAGAACCATTTTTTTCATTTTTCATCGGGATTCTAATGAGAATATTTCTACACAATTTTTTTTTGTCTTCATTTTTGTAACTTTGTATCGCTATGACTTCGAAAATATCCTTTTTATCCTACTTTCTTGGACATTAATTTTATTTTTAATTATGATCTACAACAATTTAACAGGTGTATCCCCTTTGCTTCGAAATGCATATTTCATATTATTTTGCAAAACTAGGAATCGCTATCCCGGATTTTTTATCATCACATCACCAATTCCGGGATCCCGGTTTTCTTGCACATTGTTTGTTTGTTTTGTTTGTTTCGTGATTGTGATCACTAGTAAAAATTTAGTGCCAATAGTTATCATTTTGGTGCCAACAGTGGGTTGTTTATTTAAACTTCCGGTGCTGGTGTCCTAATAATTAAATTAACTAATTGACATTGCATTCGGCCTTAACGGAACCGAAGTGCACTTAAATTGCTACACTGAGTTACGTCATATTTGGAGCCACTTCAAAAGAATTTACTTAAATTGCGACAGTTTTAATTTATACCTTATGACTAGGTGCATAAAGCTTAAATTAAATAAGCTCTGAGAGCAAACTTAAGCTTTTTTTGAATTATGAGTTTAGTGAAGTGAAAGTCGTGCTTTATAGTAGTTCGGCTGTTCGTAACAATGTGAGATTCCTTTATTACTCAGTTTCAATTTGTTTGAATCTCTGATGCACGATAAATATTTATTTTAGAATTACGATTTTAGTACATAAAATGCAAGTTTTTGACGACTTTTGTGACAAAACATCGATCCTACGTCACACTGTTGGTACCTACTCCGATTTACCGTCACAAAAATAGCACCTACTGTTCAAAGTTCAAACTAAACGTAGAGGTCAAAACGAAAGAATGTTTTTTAATGTATAAGTAACTTAGGATGTGTATCAAGGCGCTAGGCATTGTTTATTCAATGAACCGTACAGTTACATGAATTTTAGTAAGTAAACATTAAATAAAGTGATACGGTCTGTATGCACTACGGCTATCTAATCAACACGCTAATCACAACGAACAACTGTGAGAATTCCCACATTTGTTGTTATTTTTATCTTTTATCTAGATTAATCTAGAAGATTCCAAACCCCGTTACTCCTGGACTTAGGGGAGTGATCACGCTGAAGAGGGAGCGATGTTACGGAAGCCATACGGCGATCTATTCAGGTCATTGACTGTCAAAATAGTGGTCAGTTGCAATGCGTGTCATTGAGTGCAGGCGGCGGCGACCTTGCGTGCCCGCGCCCGCGCTCGCGCCCCTGCCGCGTCACCGGGGGCGCGCCGGTGACGTCACGCGGCCTCGCCGCCGTCACTCGCTGTGCACGTGAACGACACGCGCCGCCACGCGCCGAGTGCGTGATCACTCGACGCTGATTGGCCGCCGTAGCCGCGCCGACCGCTCTCATTGGCTCCGTCCGCCCCGCGCCCCGCGACCACCAGTGCCTCGTACGGCGACAGCTCGCGAAGCGGTTTATTCGTTTGCCGCTCGCCGCTAGAACCACACGGCTCCCAAGCCTAGAAGCGCGCAACGATAACTCAGTTTTGTGAATTAAAAAAGAAAGTTCCACCGCCTTGGATGTTCTTATCCTGATCACAATGTCTACTTTTATCGACGTTTGTGGACCTCTCTCACCGCCCTCAACGCCGCCGTTGATGGAAAATAAAGTGAGTGTCTGCGAAAACGTATATAAACTTATTTAAAAAGTTTCAGAAAATAATAAAAATATGTTTCTAAATTTTTTCTGTGTCAAAAAAATTACGGAAATAATTTTATCGTGCCATTTGTGCAATCGAAAGTATGGTGGCGCGGCCACGGCGCGATCACGCCGGCCGCGCGTGCTCGCCGCGAGTAGCGACCGTTCACTTATGCATCTGTCTTTGTCCCACAGGTCGAGTTGCCTTTGAAGAAGGCTGCGTTAAAACGCGCCCGGGGCTCTCCGCCGCCGGGCGGGCTGGTGACCCCGCAGCCCTCGGACTCCGAGGGGGAGGACGAGTGCGGCAAGCGCGCCCGCTGCGAGCTGGCCCGCCTGCTGCTCACCACGCCGCCGCCGGAGCCCTGCAGCAGACCTTCGGTCATCATGCGCGCGCACAAAGACGGCACCTGCAGCCCCGAGCCGCTCCCTCCGCCACCCCAAGATGTGAACATATTAAAAACCCTCAAGTTCAAAATGAATCGAGGCCACAGTTATTCTTACGCTAAATATATCGCGAGCCAGTCCCAGAGTCCGCCTCCTCAACCTATGACCCCGCCGACGCCAGTGCAAGAGTCCCGCGTTCCCTCGCCGCCCGTGGAAAGCCCGAAACGCGAGGAGCCCCGCGTGCCGGCGACAGCCACGGCGGCCACGCCCGGCTGGGTCCCGCTGGCCCCGCGCCCCACCTCCGCGGTGCTCGTGCCGGGGGCGCTCCTGCCGACCACGGCGCTCTGGCTGGTCGCGCCGGCCCCCGCCGCGCGCCGACGCCTCTACGAATGTTCTTATCAAGGATGTGGAAAAAATTACTTCAAATCGTCACACCTGAAAGCGCATGCCCGCACGCATACCGGCGAACGTCCCTTCAAATGCGCATGGCCCGGATGCGAGCGTAGATTTTCCCGGTCTGACGAACTCTCCAGGCACAAGCGCACCCACACGGGAGAGAAGAAGTTCGGGTGTCGGGTGTGTAACCGCCGCTTCATGCGCTCGGACCACCTGGCCAAGCACGTCAAACGGCACGCCAAGGAGCGCGGGCCTCCCGCGCCTGTCCTGCGGCTGCTTCCCTCGCCGACGATGGCGGTGCCCATGCCCGCGCCTGCTCACTAAAACGCGCAGCAATATTACTGTGATTCAGATCTCATGATCGTTACCTAGTTATAGTCCTACTCATCTTTAAGACTGTCCTATGTAACTACTTAAGTAGTTCCTAGCTTTAAGACAATGTATGTTATTAGCTGAGAAGATTGAAGACTAATTAAAAAGAAGTTTTTTTACATATACTTTGTTGTTTCCTTTCTAAACACTGAATTTAACGCCACAAATTTACACAACTTTACGATCACAACACCTGTAGGATTCCGCACTGTTTAAATTTAGACGCTGTTTCCGAAATTAAACTCGGACTCGGTACACTTCACTCCAGTGCGTAAATTCAATACTTTAACTTGCCACCAATGGTGCCCAAAGTATCGAATAGTCGAGGCACCAATGGTACCCTAAGTACCGAGTACTCCGGAGGCGCCAGCGAGCCCGCGGGGCGCGCCCGGAGGCCGACTGTCGGCGGCGGCGGCGCTGCCTCGCGCCGCGCCTTCACACTGATAACACTCTCGCAGAGTCTTATCTCTACGACATAGCTAAACTAAACACTAGCGGTGTCTGTGTATCAATAATATGAATTAACAATTTCATGATTAATTAACTTTAAAGAACGGTTGTGTGTATTTATTTAGTATTCAATTATAACAATATCTTCTTTCAAAATGACTAATCATTTTGAATGAAGATGTTATGTAGTTATGATTTAAAAGAGATCTAACCTAATTCTGTAGAATCATATTGAAGAAGTAACAATCAGGACTACTTTAATTAACTACCTTTTTAACTGCTTGACCATGATTTCGTCTGATGTAACGTAAGACAGTTGTTGCGTCGAATGTTACATAAATAAAAGCTTCCTATTCCAAAACTCCGGACTCGCTTGACCTTTGGGACCTTAATTAAGAAAGGTCAAGCTAGCATTTATTCGTGAAAGGGCTTATTTGTGAATAAAATACGAGGTTAGTTCGTTAAACAATTGATTGTATTCAAGGGCTGAGAAGTAAGTAAAGTTCAGAATTCGTTTTAGTGGGCTAGCAACTATCTTATTTAGAATCTATCCCCTAACTGACCCTAACATACAAAATAAACTTCCTTAGATGCTGTTCTACCAAAAAAATATTAAAGTTGAGTTTGCCAATCAATGTCACTTACTTTCTAGCATCAATTTTTCGTCGATCATTGTACTTAATTCCGAAAATTTTAAACCAAGGTATTAACTACACACTTACTAGGTGTCAGTCTAAAGGGTGAAAACCTTCACAAAATGTAGAATCAGCCCAAAGAGGATCAACTTTTGTTGGGGGTAAATTCAAAGTGTTTATATGTAAGGTTATGAATTACGACATAGGAACTACCCAACGCGGCGTTCCTGTTCCTATATTCATTAATAAATGACCCATCATTTTACTTACCAACAGTTAATTTTGACACATGTTCTCTGGAAAAAAATGTCTAAATTTAAGGGCTGGTAGGAATACTAATTGTTACTTAAATAGGGAAACGTAGGTTAACTCAAAAGATAAAGCCTCTTTCCTTGCCTATCCACACAACAAATGTAGACCTACTATTAGGCTTCATATTTAAAGATATCTCGGAAACCACTAACCGTTTAACATTAAACTTGGTTAAAAAACATTACTTTAATATTGATTCTTAACAAAAAAGCGTCAAAATCGGATTCGGAGCTACGTGTGGCGTGTGGACACACAAACAGACACACAAGAGACTTCAAACGTAGAACATTCCTCCTGAATATAGCTAGACTAGCAAAATTTGATTCTTAAGTTGATAATAATGCCTAGAAAAGACCATAAAGAACTGCTAAAGTGCTAATTACAGGTAGGTAAGGTCAAATGTAAAAATATGTATCGATTCAAACAACTCCAAAATAAGTAGCTGCAGCCTTATTACCCCGTATAAAAGCAATTGGTACATATTTTTGTGACGTTAAATGTACCCGTATTATTATTTTACACTTGACTGTACTAATGAAAAACTAATTAAAATTAACAATTACGATCTACGTGGCATTATACTTCAAATCCGTATTCCAGTTGTACATTTGAACCGTCTTATGTTGTGCAATATTTAAATAAATAAATAAACAACACATCGCAACGTCAAGCCATCACAATTGCGCGATCGTTCAAATAATTTTAGAAGTTCCAATTTTGTGACACAGGATTTCATAAGGATGCCCACGGAGTGTGACCACGTCACCTGACGTCAGCCCCACGCGCCGTCACACCTCAACCACGGCGGTGTCACGCCCGCAGCCCGTGGCGTCTACGTCATAAGCTGAAAAATACCACTTTCGTGCCGATAACATTAATTACTGTCTTTCTAGCCTGTGCCAAAACTGTGCCGGTTGGGCGGGGAATAGTATAAAGTGAAACTATTGATGAAAATACTTTGTAATGTGTAATTGTAGGTATTTGAATGTTGAATTGAGTTTTACGTGGATGATTTGATACTGAAGGAATTGGTTTAGCTACTTTGAAACAGTTTTTTGTTTCTGAAATTAGCGAGATAGCGGCTTAGTCGAGTTTTTGGTATTTGCCTAAAGGCAAATCACTGGCCGAACACACCTCTCATACACCTCTCTCAAAATGTCTTTATATTTACGAAAACGCGGTTTTCTTTCTTTTTCTTATTTAAAAGGGATGCAAACGAACATGCGAGTTACCTGAAGAGAAGTGATCACTGCCGCTTATAGGAACCAACAACCCCAAGAATATCGCTGTTCGGTTCCGGGTCTTAAGAGGAGTATGAACCTAGCGCTCTTCATACAAACGGCGATAACGTTTTCCACCCTCTAAACGTTAATCTATAGCCATGGTTTCTTGGTATGTTGTCATTATGCCCTAGAACTAAGGTTTTATGTTTTAATTTTTTAAATATTCTTAATAGTTTCAAAAACATTGACGCTTTTTTGTTTTGTATGAAACTCCGAAAATGTAAATATTGTCAAATCTATGGAGAATATTAAAAAAAACCAGAACGTACAAACCTAGTTATAAGGCATAATGACAAGATATCAAAAAATCATTGCCATAGGTTAAGGTTTAGAGGGTGGAAAACTTTATCGCCGTTTGTATGGAGAGTGCTTTTTGGGGCTGGGTTCACACTCCTATTAAGGACAATGGGCCTTCGGAATTCTTACTCATCGTACGAAACGTATTGGCAAGCTACTGCTTTGTACTATAATCTGATATCTGATATTTTTCATAGTTCACTTAGGCAGTAAAATATAATAATAATAACTCCG
Source organism: Ditula angustiorana (assembly GCA_963691745.1). Classification (NCBI taxonomy): domain Eukaryota; kingdom Metazoa; phylum Arthropoda; class Insecta; order Lepidoptera; family Tortricidae; genus Ditula; species Ditula angustiorana. The sequence continues at coordinate 2,765,320 of OY829473.1, forward strand.
CATTCATTTCATCGCAATCATAAACATCGAATGTTGAGGAAAGATTATCGATAAAGTATTTTATGATGTTTTTACTTTTTATCAACGAAGGACGTGGGAAATATTGGCTTTGATAAATGCTTGTACAGTTCGCAGCAGAAGTTGCTCAATACTCAATGAGATCAAAAAATCTTCACAAGTTCTTAGCCTAGGACAAAAGGAAGTAGACACGACTCTATTGTCAAAAAAGAGTGTAGATATTTCGACCTCTTCTACCGTATTTTCGAGTATAAATATCGAAAAGTAACATTTTTCAAAGACCTATCCAGCGACATCCTACATCATGTTTTTTTTTTTTTTTTTTTTTGTGACCTGAATGTCTCAAATCGTAGTCCTCGCAAGAGGTACGAGCGACTACGATTGCTTAGCAAGTAAAATGAATCGGTGCATCGTAAGGGTAATGATGAAGATCGAAGGGTCCATCGGCCCGTGCGACGACTCCGGGCGGCAGTTCGAACCACCACCAAAAGTCATCCAGAACGGTGCACCCTTCGATCGTAATTTACTTTAATTATAATTATATGAACTAACTAACTAACTACATCATGGTGGAGACAAGAAAAAAACCACCCCCACTTTACTCATAGGGGAGGTACCCTAAAAAAAATCCAAGATTTTTTTCTACCATTTTTTCGGCGTGACTAATAAGTATATCATTGCCAAGTTACAGTTTTCTAATACTAACAGTCTCTCAGCTAAGCTGCGGTCGGACGGACGGACGGACAAACATGGCAAAACTTTGAGGCTTCCCTGTTGTTGACTACGGATCCCTAAAAAGACGACAAAATAATCTACACACGACTCTAATGTCAAAAAGTCTGTATATATTTTGACCTCTTTGATTATTCAGTTACTTTGGCTGCTAAAGGCCGCAAGTACAGTCAGTCTCGGAAAAAGCTTAACACTTCAGAACCTTGTCGTAGTAACTAATGAAATGAGAGTTGCTCGACAGCGACAAGGTCTTAAAATGTTCAGCTACTTCTGAAGCTGACCGTACTAGTAGCATCCCTGCTGAACAGGAGAAGCCCCCAAAAACATAAAAAATCCCTATCGAGTACTTAAGATAACTGTACCAGTGGTTGACACGCTAAGTCATTGTTTTTACCAGTAGTTGACATCATTGTATCTTGTTTTTACTCGTATGTTGCCATATTTTCTCGTCAGTTACTGGGTCACTGACACTGTCAAGGACTGGGACCGTTACCTCAACTAAAAATATTTAAATAAATCCAAACTGAAGATAAAACTTAGATGCGCTGGCTGTACGGTCAGCATCATAAATATATATACGTTACCAAGACGTCAAAAATATGTATACACCTTTATGCCACTAAACATAAGGTCGATGTTTACATATTTTGACCCTATTGGCTGTATATATTTTTTTACAGCTGACTGTACAATGTTAGATAACTCACATACAACATTATTAACATTGAAACACAAGCCATGGTTAAAAAACATAGTTATCATGGAGTTATCTATGGGTTACAGAGGGTAAAATAATAAAATATTGCGCATATAATTGTGTTTGTGATTTTAAATTTAGTACTTTGAAGTCATGGGTATTTTATTCTACTTACTCACCTATGGATACGCGTCCTTAGTGTAAATTTTCTGTCACAAAAAACATCTCGAGCGCGTCAACGTTAACTTCTAAATTGCGATGGAAACATTTTGTTGCGAATACGGCGCAAGAGGCGCTGTTTACTTCCATAATAATTGAGAGTAAACGCTAACGTGTTCGAAGCGTTAACAAAAACTTATACTAGACGCTCTGTCCGACAAAAATATTTAATTATAATTGTTATTACAGGCGCCATACCTGTTCAGTATGAGTCTGTAGTCCCGTAGGCCAATAATAAACTATTTCCTACGTGTACGTGGCATCGTTTTACTCATGAAGGCCTCAAAACTTCGGTTTCAGCGGCCGACGATTTTGACGCTTATTGGCTTCAGCTCAGGATTTTTTGTAACAAATGCAGTAGGTATTATTATATCAATAACTATAGTAGTTTATACTTATGTTAATGCGTTAAAATGTTACATTTATTCAGGTGAAGAGGACAAAAAGATCTGCGTTTGAGTCTTTGGTCTAGAGATGTAAGCAAACTATGGCCCGCGGGTCATCTCCGGCCCGCGAACGTCGACCCAGAACTAGAAATAGTAACTAACATAGATCACGAAACATTTATATTTCAGTCAAGAATTCTAAAAGTTGGCCTTAAAGTTCTGTTTATAAATATTGGCCCAGAGTAAGAAATACTGTATAGTATCTTTTAAACTCATTTAATGTTACGCTACTTTCACTGCTTATACATTTACAAGGAAACTCAGACTTTTGTCAATAGTTCTGTGTTGATCTTTTGACCGTTTTGACAGTAATCTAAAGTTTTCAATTATTTACATCTCTTCCCAAAGGGCATTATTATCGAGGAATCTTGGCCGAGATCCATTTTCCGCCCACGGGCGGACTTTGGCCAGAATTCGTTTTACGACAGAAAAGTCCGATGTAAACTTCTTTAAAAAGATATTATTTGATTCCTGCAGCTATTTCACAATTAATTGCCTTGTTTTAGTTCCTAGGTCAAGCAATCAGTTGTTTAAAAATCACTATAAAATATTTGCTAGAATACTCATATTAGTCGCATAAGATAAGATATAATTTCTGAATCATTCACTTTACATTTAGGAAAAATGTATTATTCTGTAGTATGATTTTCTGATAACATTGTTGCGTTCAACGATACGCCAGCAAGCAATGAAGACTGAATCCGTACACAGAACCGAACACGCGTTGCGACGTTGCGTTAGAGATCACACCTCTACTGTGGTACAAAGAAAAATCTATAGAAAAATTGGTGGTGGTGCTCAACTCAAGCCCCTTAAGAGAAGTGTGAACCCAGCCCCAAAAACCGCTCCCCAATTAAAAAAATCAAACCATACAAACCTAGTTCCTAGTTAGTAGTTAAAACATCATACCCATAGGTTAAGGTTTAGAGGGTGGAAAACTTTATCGCCATTTGTATGGAGAGCGCTAAGTTCACAGTCCTTTTAAGTGTTGGAGGGGTGAAGAAGTTAAAACTGGGGGAAGATTGAACAACGTACCACATACGCTTAAGAAAAAAAAGAGTCTGCTTTCTATCTCTCTAAAAACTTTTCTAAAGCCTAGGAATACGAGTATGTGCATGATTGTATACACGCTCTTAAGGAAAATCCATGCTATTACCACCTATTACTAAACTACTCATTAAATAAAAATACTTAATTCTGCTCTACATTACCTCAGTTATATGCCCCTTTTAAATGATTCGATAATCAATGGAACAGTTCACAAATTAAGGGTCATTATCAATATGTATTTTGCAACAGCAAAAAATCTGATTTGGATGATACCATTTTGGGAAAATAAATTAGGGCTTAATGTAATTTGTAATGACTGACGCAAGGTTCAAACTAGTTTCCTATCCGTTAGTAGAAATATGAAGTGGAATAATTGTAAACTTATTTGAGGAATAACAGTGTTTATTTGGGTTTAGTCACGGAGTAAGACATTGCACCAAAAGACGGTTTAAATTTGTGAATTTTAGTATGGGTGACCTCAGCCACCATCCAGTAACCCGGTTACAGTTCTTACGCCACTAAAAAACGAAACATAATATTATATAACATTTTATTTCAGACGGTGTCCATAGGGTTGGTTAGTTACAATAAAGACTTAAGAAACTATTGTTAGTAGGTAGGTACGGCATTGAACGACGCTTGTTGCAACTGCAGTCCTCTCACGACGCGAAGTCATATAGACAGCTCAATAGACGCATATCAAGTTCCATGCGGCACGACATCCGAACCTTTAATACAAATCGTATTAAAGAGACGATTGAGCGGAATAAAGGCTCCAAAGTGTTCGCAAAAGACTTGTCTATTGGGCAGAGCCAGCTGACGAAGCTGAAGAGGGAGGACGGTAGTATAGCGTCGACCAAAGCAGAGGTGCTGAGGGAGGTTGAGAGGTTCTATGGACAGTTATACACCTCGGTCTCAAAACCTGTTAGCAGCCTGGCCAAAGATCCAAGAGCCAAGCTGACCCGACACTATACCGAAGATATCCCGGACATCAGCCTGTACGAGATTAGGATGGCCCTGAAACAGCTTAAAAACAACAAGGCGCCGGGCGAAGACGGAATCACATCAGAGCTTCTGAAAGCGGGTGGAACACCAGTACTTAAAGTCCTTCAGAAGCTCTTTAATTCCGTGGTGCTCGGAGGTGCAACGCCAGAAGCATGGAACAGAGGCGTGGTGGCGCTGTTCTTCAAGAGAGGGGACAACACTTTTCTGAAGAATTATAGACCCATCTCGCTTCTGAGCCATGTTTATAAGCTGTTTTCCAGGGTCATCACGAATCGTCTCGAACGCAGGTTTGATGACTTCCAGCCTCCCGAACAAGCCGGCTTCCGAAAAGGCTTTAGTACCATAGACCACATCCACACGCTGCGGCAAGTTATACAGAAGACCGAGGAGTATAACATGCCATTATGCTTAGCGTTTGTGGACTATGAGAAGGCCTTTGATTCGATCGAGACGTGGGCGGTGCTTGAGTCTCTCCAGCGATGCCGTATTGACTATCGGTATATCGAAGTGTTGAAGTGTTTGTACAATAACGCCACCATGTCGGTCCGAATACAAGACCAGAGGACGGAGGAAATTCCATTGCAAAGAGGTGTGAGACAGGGAGATGTTATCTCTCCGAAACTGTTCACCAACACAATGGAAGATGCCTTTAAGCTTCTGGAGTGGAAAGGATTCGGCATCAATATCAACGGCGAGTACATCACTCACCTTCGATTTGCCGACGATATAGTAGTCATGGCAGAATCGATGGAAGACCTTAGCACGATGCTCGAAGACCTCAATCGGGTTTCCCAACGGGTGGGCCTTAAGATGAACATGGACAAAACGAAAGTCATGTCGAATGTCCATGTAGTGCCCACCCCAATAGCAGTAGGAAACTCAACTCTCAAAGTTGTTGACGAATACGTCTACCTAGGACAAACAGTCCAACTAGGCAGGTCCAACTTTGAGAAAGAGGTCAATCGTCGAATCCAACTCGGCTGGGCAGCGTTCGGGAAACTGCGAAATGTCTTCTTGTCCAATATACCTCAGTGTCTGAAATCGAGAGTGTATGATCAATGTGTGTTACCAGTGATGACTTATGGCACTGAAACGTGGCCGCTTACTATGGGCCTTATAAGAAAGCTCAAAGTCACGCAACGAGCTATGGAGAGGGCTATGCTTGGAGTTTCTCTGCGTGATCGAATCAGAAATGAGGAGATCCGCAGACGAACGAAAGTAACCGACATAGCCCAGCGGATTAGCAAGTTGAAGTGGCAGTGGGCAGGGCACATAGCACGGAGAACTGATGGCCGATGGGGTCGGAAAGTTCTCGAATGGCGGCCGCGTATTGGCAAGCGCAGCGTAGGACGACCAGCCACAAGATGGTCCGATGACCTCGTACAGGTGGCAGGAAGGCGCTGGTTGCATTCTGCTTCCAACCGGCCACTTTGGAAATCCATGGAGGAGGCCTATGTCCAACAGTGGACTTCTTGTGGCTGAGATGATGATGATGAGGTACGGCATAACATTGCAATATTTTATAACACATTACGGATCGCGGAGGACATGTAGCTGAGTCCACCGGCGCATCAGCGCGGCGTCCCAGCGGTCCGCGAACACATTCAGCAGCCGGTTGGGGCTGGCACGCACCCGGGCCAGCAGGGAGGCGCACCGCTTGCGCATTATAGCAGCAAAGCCGTCAGTCCGCGCCTCAGTGAACATCTGATCCCCGGCGCACTGCAGCGCCATGGCAGACCCAACAGAACTCGAAACGTGTTGTTGTATTGAACACGTAGGTCGCTGTATGTAATATAAATTGAATCTAGCAATGTCAAATAAAGAAACGTTATTGGAATCAAAGTCCAACAAACATTACCTCTGCAAAGTGGCATTATTGGATATGACACCTAAATTTACAGTACGATTATAGTACTTCCAGTTTTTTAATGGGTTTCCGCAATCTTCGTACATCTCACTCGTTCTTGCGTCTGTCAGTATATTTATCACTAGTGTTTCTTAAGAACAAGAAGATTGCCTTTGTTCCCAACGAGTCACACCCTCAACTGTCACACTGTGACTCATTGGGAATATTTTTACTAAAAAAATCCCAACCAATTACATTGTTACTCGATGGGACAGTATTTAATATTTATTCCCAACGAGTCACACTCACTGTGACTCGTTGGGAATACTTTTTGCTACAAAGAATCCCAACTAGTCACACTGTTACTAGATGGGACAGCATTTAATATTTTTTTTTTATTTTTTTTTATTTTTTATTATTCAATTGATTACACAGTATAACAGTTTACACTAAGGCACTGTGAAATTTAAAGCATTATACAATAAAAGGAATAGAAAAGAGAAAAACACAAACAAGAGAACAAATGTAAAAAATAATAATATATCATCTAATTGAGGACACACGCCCATCCATCACCTCACAGAACCTCAGGCACTCATCACACACACTTGCCCATTGACCAGCAAACACATCACAGCCTGGTGCCGATGCTAGAAGCGCGTTGAGGTAATCGAGAGCGCGAACGAGCGGTGACATCCTGTGTGACACGGTGCGAGCCGGCGGAACTGCCAGGGGGTGGCGGTGTCGTGGCCGGAAATCAAACTTGACCACTGGAGGGACGTGCAGACGCAACAGTTGGGTCACTAATTCAGGACAGTCAGAGTCCCCACGCAAGGTCCTACAAGCAATAGTAAGCAACCGGTAGTTACGCCTCACTTCCAGGGAATTGAATCCCAGGAGGCCAAGCAGGAATTTCGTTGGGTATAAAAATGGATAATACCCATACATTTTTTTGTATAGAAATCGCAGGAACGCCTTTTGAATCTTTTCCAGTAGTAGGGCATAAGAAACTTCGTGCGGATTCCATACCACTGAGGCAGTCTCAAGCTTACTCCTGACCAGAGCAGTGTAAAGGATCCTTATAACCCTAGGATCATCAAACTCACGAGCGTTGCGTATAACAAATCCCAACCTCCGAAAGCTGTCAGCTGCCAGTGCTTTTATATGTTCATGGAAGTTGAGACTCGTATCAAATACAACCCCCAAATCCCTGACCGATTCGACGCGGGTTAGAGTAGCTGTACCCAACCGATAGTTGGCACGAATGGGGTCACGGGCACGACTAAAACTCATGACACAACACTTTGAAGGGTTGAACACAAGCTTATTCTCAACACTCCATTTATTGATCCGGTCGATGTCTCTCTGCAATGACTCACAATCTGATTCATGTTGCACTCCATAAATCAACTTTAGGTCATCAGCGAAAAGCAAACATCTGGCGGACCTCGTAACAGACGCCAGGTCATTGACCATAAGGCTGAAAAGCAATGGACCCAGAATCGAACCCTGGCTGACCCCAGATCGGGTGTGATAAATCTTCGAAACAAAGTATCCATGCTGCACATACTGCTGTCGATCGCGCAGATAACTCGCAAAGAAACGGAGCAGTTTGGGCGATAACCCAATATGGCACAACTTACCCAGTAGTACGTCATTATCCACGCGATCGAACGCTTTTTTAAAATCAAAGTAAAGGACATCAACTTGTATTCCCCTATCCAAGTGTTCCGAAATGGAGTCAACCAGTGTTAGAAGGTTCGTTTCAACCGAACGTTTGGGTCTAAAACCATGTTGAGAGTCGCAGAGGTAAGAATTAGGGTTGTATGCTTTAATTTCTTATTAAAAAATATTGACGCTTTTTGGTTTCGTATCATCATCATCATCATCATCTCAGCCACAAGAAGTCCACTGTTGGACATAGGCCTCCTCCATGGATTTCCAAAGTGGCCGGTTGGAAGCAGCATGCAACCAGCGCCTTCCTGCCACCTGTATGAGGTCATCGGACCATCTTGTGGCTGGTCGTCCTACGCTGCGCTTGCCAATACTCGGCCGCCATTCGAGAACTTTCCGACCCCATCGGCCATCAGTTCTCCGTGCTATATGCCCTGCCCACTGCCACTTCAACTTGCTTGGTTGACTTGGTTTCGTATGAAAGTCCGAAAATGCAAATATTGTCAAATCTATGAAAAATATTTAAAAAATCAAACATACAAACCTACTTAGTTCTAAAGCTTAATGATAACATACTAAAAAATCATTTCCATAGGTTAAGGTTTAGAAGGTGGAAATCCTTATCGCCGTTTGTATGGGGAGCGCTTTAAGGGGCTGGGTTCACACTCCTCCCTCTCGGTATTAGTCGACAAGGATCGTGTTTGATTTACATTGCTTCCTTGGATCATTATGTACTTTTGACTTTCTATGTAAAGCCGGCAATGTACATCGCTTAATTTTATTTACTACGACATTTCCGAAGACAGCCGAAGTTTCTTGAAATGTATGTATGTATGTATGTATGACTCTTTATTGTACTAAACACATAAAATAACAGATAACAGGACAAAACAGATGTACAAAGGCGAACTTATCCCTTTAAGGGATCTCTTCCAGTTAACCTGAAATAATTGTACTGTGCGCATGGCATTCGCCAAAACCATCCAATAACCATTCCTATGGCCCTAACATGACCGGCCAAGTTTAGTTCATCTAAATTCATCTCTATTCTGGTGGTAGGACCTTGTGCAAGGTCCGTCCGGATCGCTGCCACCATCTTGCTCGCTAATCCTGCCGCAGTGCTTGCACTGTTGTGTTCCGGTGTGGAGAGCAAGACAGCTGGTGCAATTATTGGCACAAGAGTATTCTTAGCCGTTTGGGTTGGCAACGCATCTGCAATCTCTCTGATCTTGCGGGTGTCTTCAGGCGGTGGTGATCACTTACCATCAGGTGATACACTTGCTTTACCTTCCTAATTAATAAAAAAAATGCATCTTTTTTTTACGACACTAGTTTGATAGAGACGAATTGAGGGATAAATTAAACTTGGGCTGCTGATGGGGCCTCAGATCGAATCGCCTAATTTTCCACAAGTGCAGATCTACGAGATCTATTCATAGCCGATCGTGCGCGGTAACCCGCGGACTTTGCCCGCGTGCACGTGCGCGTGCGACGGTCGGACGCTAAACATCGAGATCAAAATAAATAGGACGAATTGTTGACGTTGGTAACACGGCTGGGTGTACTGGTTATACGTACGTAGAAAAATAGTTCTTCATATTTGTTTATGTGTTAGATAAAATACAGTGATGGGTGATTAATACTACGAGAACAACTTTGGAACTTGTTTCAAAGATTACACAGCTTGTTACACAATACGTGTAACGTGTATACGTTTTGTTATCTTAGTTTTAATTTCTATCTCTATCCAAAGGTTGTCTGGAAGAGATCGCTCTCAAGCGATAAGACCGCCTTTTGGATACCTATATTAAGATTTATCTGTAATTCTGTCAAATTGTAATGTGGTATTCAATAATAGTATTTTATGCAACTGTTGCATAATGAGGGGTCTTAAAACACGAGTGTGGTTTTATGAAACGAGCGTCAGCGAGTTTCATAATAGGATCACACGAGTGTTTTAAGACCTAATTATGTACAGTTGCATACATTACTTTATCTACACACATATCATAAGTACTCTATGATGGGTTCAGAAGCCATAGGGCAATGACCTGCATTGCTACTAGCTACTACTGCTAGGTACCTATTAAATATCTATAGACTGTACACATTAAAAATGTAATAAAAAATGAATTTGAACAAATTTAGAAACAAATAAGAAAAAATTCTCATAATAATTATTGGTTGTTATAATGCTGGTCATTGCCTACGGTTTCTGAACGCATTACAGAGCATTTATGATATATGTGTAGATAAAGCATATTATATTGTATTGTGTATTGTAAGTGGTAAATATGTACAGATTATGCGGTGGTGGCCTAGTGGCTGGGGGGTATACTCGTGATCGTGAGGTACCTAGTTCGATCCCCAGCGTTCGCCGAGTACCTATGGGTTTGTCTAACTTATATATATCACCTAACTACAGTGCTAACCAACGCCCTTACAGTGAGTAGAAACATCGCGAAGAAACCTGAACATTCAAGTAAATGAATGTGTAACAATGATCCAGTCGGTCCGATCCCTGTAACAAAATCTGGGATCATTGCCGAAGTGAATCGCGAAAAAGCTCTAGGAGAATGATGATGATACAGGTTGAACAATCAAAATAAACAAAAAAAAGTTATATACTTTTATAATGAGTTTTACTTACCTTTAGAATTCAAATTAAAAAAAAAAAAAATTGCTTTATTCAGTAAACCATAAGTTTTACAAAAAGTTAGTGGTTGGAGTTTCTTTTTAGGTAAGAAATATACCTGTGATAAGAGGCTCCACTCTTCCTTAAAGGTAAGTACTTCCTTATAGTTACCGATTCTTATAATTAAATAATAAGATCTAGACTTAATTTATTATTTAAATTTAAATTTAGCCAGATTGAAGTAAGAATTTTGATTTAATGAATGTATATAATTTTAAGTTACATTACAATATTAAATTTATAACAATATTACAATATGTGAAGCCTGTATGTGTGTGTGTTTGTGTGAGTGTGTGTGTGTATGTGCGTGTGCGTGCGTGTGTGTGTGTTTGTGTGTGTGTGTGTGTGTAATACTCATACCGACTCATTTTGATTGCTCAACCTGTATCTTCTATATTTTTATCTTCTTCTTTATCTTTCCTTACATCGTACAAAACAAAGTCGGTATTCGTTCCTCTCTGTCCACTGTCACCTAGATATATGTTTACAGAAGGTTTTCATAATAACAAACTGGAACAAATTACCTTGCTACTCCGCGAAACCAGTGCCGGGCTCGTGCAAAATAGCTGCGTCTGTGCGACACATATATGTTCATGCAAAACAAGAACATATATGTGTCGCACAGACGCAGCTATTTTGCACGAGCCCGGCACTGGTTTCGCGGAGTAGCAAGGTAATTTGTTCCAGTTTGTTGATATGGACCTCCGCAAAGTAACGCCTGAATCTATTAATTGTTTTCATAATAAATAAATAAATAAATATTTTGGGACAATTAACACCAATTGACTTAGTCCCAAAGTAAGCAACTAAAGCTGCTTGTGTTATGGGTACTAGACAACGGATATACATACTTATAAAGAGAAATATATACTTAAATACATATAACATCCACGACTCGGGCACAAACATTCGTACAAACAAACATTTGCCCCTCCCGGGAATCGAACCCGGTACCTCAAGCTTCATGGTCAGGGTCACTAACCACTAGGCTATCCGGCCGTCATAAATGAGTACATTACATCCTTTTTAAACGGACGAAGCCAGAGGTCCTGTAGGTAATTATAATTTTTGTTTATTTCCTCAAGCGTTTATTGGTAAAAATTATTGGAAATGCTATATTTATTCTGTTTAGCAAGTTATTATAATACCACCTACTAAAATTTCAAGGAAAATCTATGTATAGAATTATTATTTTTGGTATCGAATTATAAATGTCAAAACAATAGTACACCCTTGCTTAGCAAAATGATTTGCGTATAAAATCGCACTTGAGCAAAACATATTTTGCTAAATCGATTTTCAGAACCCTAAAAATGTCATGTTAATTAAACATTATGTTTAATTTTACATTGTTAGTATTGATCATTCATCAATAACTAGCTGACCTGGCGAACATTGTTCCGCCTTAGACGCCATAAATGAGCAGATTTTTGTTTTTTTCTTTCATAAGAACCTTCTCCTGATAATAACGAACAGAACAAAAAAAGAATTAGCGAAATCGGTCCAGCCGTTCAGGCGTGATGTCGTGACCAAGGGAAATAGGGATTCATTTTTATATATATAGATAGATAATAAATAATACATAAATAGTATTATTTTAAGATAACATTTCAACACCTTGTTAAAAATGCGCCTTATATAGGTATTATATGTGTTTAATCGGAAACGAATTCTTGGTTCAAAATGTCGACCTGAATATTCCGTCGAATTATTCGATTCTTCTTGAGCAGTACTTATTCATTATTAATTATTATTTCGAACCCTGATTTATGCTGTTTTTTAATTTTGTGTTTAAGAGAAGACAACACTATAGGTAGTAAATGAAAAATGAAAATGAAAAATTAGTAACAGTCGTTACAGGTCAAGGAATAAACGAGTTTAGTTAAGTATAGTCGACAAAGAAATTGCTTGCCCACTTTTCGACCGTATTACAAAGGAATAAGGTTCATAAGTGATCAAGGAATTACTTGGTCGACTATAGTCGATTATAGTTCATCATCATTACATTATTAAGTACATCATACTATGAGTGTTTGTTTCATTCACAAATCAATACTATTAGCCATTTTAACATATTATGTCAATAAGTAAATAATTTTACATGAAGTATTCAACTGTTAAAATATTCGGTAATTATTTGGCAAACTATTCGAAGCTCTCGAATATACGGCCAAATACGAACATTAACGTTTCGCGCATCTCTGTAGAGTAGAATTGATAACACTATACCTGCATAATTCCCAAGCGCATTTTCAAAATGACTTATGTCCAATGCAGTTAATGGCATTTAAAAATGTACACTTAAAATGTTGCCTTGTAAAGTCCTATTAAAAAACTTTTATCGATATTCATATTATGTGACTTAATCGTCATTGTATCTCCTGACCCATAAAAACTTTAGGCGCAGTAAAACAAGTTGTTTTACGCTATACTGAATTAAAATTCTATAGGTTGCCTGTATGAATGTATCGATCTGTATTGTACAGAACAGCATAAGACATGGAAATAAGTGATTACAGAAAATACGGGTTTGCAGGTGGTAGGACCTTGTGCAAGGTCCGTCCGGGTCGCTACCACCATCTTGCTCGCTAATCCTGCCGCTAAGCAGCAGTGCTTGAACTGTTGTGTTCTGGCGTGGAGAGCAAGACAGCCGGTGTAATTACTGGCACAAGAGGTATTCCATCTTAGCCCTCTGGGTTGGCAACGCGTCTGTAATCTCTTTGGTGGTGCGGGTGTCTTTAGGCGGTGGTGATCACTTACCATCAGTTGACCTACTTGCTTGTTTGCCTTCCTATTTTATAAAAAAAAATACGAGAATTAGCGGGTCGATTTTTGACTTACGAGTAAAATATCACTTTGATATAGTTCCATGGTCAGGGTTCCATATTGTTGATCGTACATGGCTTTGGGAATTGAACTCGGTACCTTGCGTTCACCCACCCCCATAGCCACCAGTGGCGTAGCTTGGTGACCATAGGCCCTGGGGCAAAAAAAATTAGGACCCTATGGTCATATTATATAGAACAGCATACAATTCTGCCGGTTGGAGGATTTATTTTTTATATGTGTACAACATAGAAGGCAAATGAGCAAGAGGGTCACCTGATGGTAAGTGATCACCACCACCCAGAAACACCTGCAACACCAAGGAGACTGCAACTGCGTTGCCAACTCAGAGGGCTAAGATGGAATACCTCTTGTGCCAGTAATTACACCGGCTGCCTTGCTCTCCACGCTGGGACACAACAGCGCAAGCACTGCTGCTTGCGGCAGGGTTAGCTAGCAAGATTTGTGAGTAGGACAGCTAGTGTTAGAGGGATGCTGGCCAGGGGGCCCCTGAGCTCGAGGATTCTGGGGCACGGCACCGCCTAGCCCCTGGGTACCTACACCACATACCCACTAGGCCAACAATCGACGCTCTTGATTAAAAAAACACTATGAGCTAGTAAATATTTAAACTCTACATCTACCAGTTTTCTAGTATAAATATGTATGATACGCTACACCCATGTTTCCTGCGCAGTGCTTACCGCGCCTCCGCGTACGGTAGGTAGTCGACGCGCACGCATCGGACGCGTGCCTCGTGACGCAGTACGCTATTCTCGTTGTAAACACTGCCGCCGGTGCGCGGGAGTGGTATTAACGCGAGATTAATTCACTTCATAAGCGTGCAATCAATTGGATGGAAATCAGTATTTGAGTTAACAGTACTTTATTATTGAATTTTCATAGGATATAAACATACCACAGGAAATAATTATAGAGGGAACTGAGAGAAATTGTTTATGTTCGAAAGGGATTGACAATTGACATATCAACATCATAGTGCATATTATATGCCTCTCTTTCTAAAAATGTCACTTTCCCGCATTTAAATTTAAATGATGACTTATATGTGTCTTCGATTGTGCCACTGGTAGTTAGTCAAAAAGCACTTCGCGGGCTACCAGTGGCCCGTTTCACGAAGCTACAAGTTACAATTTTACAAGTCTAAGCCGGCAACATTGGTAAATAATGACCAATGGCAATGCGCATAATGCCCAATGTTGCCGGTCTAGACTTGTAAAATTGTAACTTGTAGCTTCGTGAAACGGGCCACAGGCAATTGTTCTTTTTAACAAATTGCCAGTTGAATTGAAGTTACTCTCTAATGCGAATACTTTTACAAGAAAATTAAAAGCTTTTTTGGTAGGGAAGTGTTTGTACTCTGTGGAAGAATTCTGACCACAATTTGTTAATAATCAGTCGAAATAAATTTGACATGTAAAATTATCGGTAATTGTGTAGCTATTATGTTTTATTATGACATGTGTACTTGTACTAACTTATTAATTTTATATTTTCAAACACAATGTATATTGTTCTAATTAAATGACTATGAAATGACTATGATTGACTTGCAAGATTTGAACTAAGTAAACATCGAACATGTAAGATTAAGTGTAAGCTTTTAAAAATATGGCTGTTTCTGTTGAGTTTTACTTATTATGAAGGAAAGATTAAAGGATATCAACATGACTGATAAATAAGGAAAAGGACGGATAAGGTACTATCGTCCTCTAGACCTAGGCTATGCGTAAAATCAGGAAGAAAACTCCTGTATGTACCCATTATTCTATTATATCCGGATCGCTACCACCATCTTGCTCGCTAATCCTGCCGCTAAGCAGCAGTGCTTGCACAGTTGTGTTCCGGCGTGAAGAGCAAGACAGCCGGTGTAATTACTGGCACAAGAGGTATTCCATCTTAGCCCTCTGGGTTGGCAACGCATCTGCAATCTTCTTGGTGTTGCGGGTGTCTATAGGCAGTGGTGATCACTTACCATCAGGTGACCCACTTGCTTGTCTGCCTTCCTATTTCATAAAAAAATATCATAACCCAGCTATCCCTCAGTGCATAGATATCCTGGTCAGATAAAGCTGCACTGAAGAATAAGTTATCCTCGTGTCAGTCATTTACAGACTTACCCTCATATTCTTAAAAACTTGCCAATCTTTTTAAGCTAACAAATGTTTCGTCCCTTTTATTTGAGGATAAACGTCACAATGACAGATAAAGACATAAAAAATTGTAACTAACAAACATTTAGGAAGCGTTTATGAATAAGGGGGTTAGGCTACAGTATTTGAGGGTAGATAGAGTTTATACTCTCGTCTCTAAAAGAGGCGTGTGTCTGCACAATACAATAATATTGTGATCGTGCCTATCTTAACACGTTCATAGTCTTCATCATCATCATCATCATCATCTCAGCCACAAAAATTCTACTGTTGAAAATAGGCCTCCTCCATGGATTTCCAAAGTGACCGGTTGGAAGCGGCATGCAACCAGCGCCTTCCTGCCACCTGTATGAGGTCATCGGACCATCTTGTAGTGTTCATACACTACACCACTTCATACACTTGACCACTGTAGTCTTCATACAAAAGCTCAACTTTGCATTTATTGTATTGTGAACCTAAGCAACAGTAACCCCATAGTTGGAGCAAAGCACCTAGCAAGCAGTTAAGTGCCGGTGCAATTACTGGCACAAGAGGTATTCCATCTTAGCCCTCTGGGTTGGCAACGCATCTGCACTCTCCTTTCTGTTGCAGATGTTAATGGGTGGTGGTGATCACTTACCACAAGGTGGACTGATGACCTGGTGATCGTTGCGGGAACCCGCTGGATGCAAGCAGCACGAGACCGGTCATTGTGGCGATGCTTTCGAGAGGCCTATGTCCAGCAGTGGAAGTCTTTCAGCTGAAATGATGATGATGACGAAAGATGATCACTTACCATCAGGTTTTTTTTTATACAACAGAAAAGCAAACGAGCCCAACTTGCTCGTTTGCCTCCCTGTTGTATAAAAAAAAGTGACTTAAATTTTTGTAACCGAAATTTCTTTCGATTTTATTTTCAAATGTTTTTACATTCAAATTATTAAATTAAAATTGTAATGACAACACAAAGAAAAATTAGGGCAATGGCAGGACTTGAACCTGCAACATCAGCATTCCGTGCCTTGCGTTTGCCAGTTTCGCCACACTGCCTCTGCCATACCCTGCGAATTTTTCAATGTGCTTCGTCTTACGGTCATTACATTATTGATTTTAAGGGTACAACTACCCTCGGTGTCATCTATATGAAACTTTTTACCATAACATTTAGTTACCAACTATTAGAAGAAATAATTTGTAGATTTAGGCGTTACTTTGCACAAATCCATATTGATATTAATGGAATCAATAACTTTGCTAATCCGCGAACCCAGTGTAAGCAATCGTATAAAAATAACAAGCGCTTGTGTTGAATATTTTTATTAAAAAATAAAATAAACAACACAAACGCGACTATAACCGAACTACCAACACCGAAAATACCAATTGACACGTGTTACACCTCTCCACGGGGCATCACCAGGAGCTGTTAACTTCTCGACACTCAGTCAATGAAACACGTGTTTCACCTCATTACGAGGCATGATCAGGAGCTTGATTTCGTTCTGACAAAAGGGGGAAGGAGAATGAATGTTTTTAAGATTTACCTTGAGTACATTATGTTTAGTAAAAATTAGACAAATAGGCTAAATTTGCTAGGGGAATACTTTTTGTCTAGATATACCCATTAACCGTTCTTCAAGAAACACATGCATCTCTTCGCCTCTCAGGAAGGACGGCAGGAACATTCAAATAAACGTAAAGGATAGAGGAAAACAATTCGGTTCAAGGTAACCATCTTGATGAACGAAGCCGTCTGTCTGACTCACAGTGTTCCAGCGAATTCACACATTCACCAGTTTCTGGCAACTCAAATCCTTTATTAATTGTGCTTTGTTGAGGCAGGCAGCATTGTTTAAACAATGGGAAAAAGTAATAAGGCGGTTGGATGTAACAGTGATATTCGCTAGTTAAGCTTTGCTTAGTTTGGGACAAGATCATGGGTGTAAATTGTCCCAAGAATTTTTTTTTTTTATTCGCGGATATTCGCATATTTTTTGCCTATTCGCATTCGCAAAATTTCTGGAAATGTTTTGCGGGATATGAATATCACAAAAAAAAAATAATTGGAGATAATAGTAGATTAATAAAATCAAAATCCATTAATTTCTTATGTTTTTCAATGCAAGAAAAGTAACTTAACCTCGTAATCCCATTATCAGTTTTCACTTTATCATTTGGTATTATTTATTTATTTACTTTAGTTCGGGCAATGAAGCTTAACAATTAAATTTTCATTACAACTTATAAATACAAACAGAACGCATCGCCTTCGAACGAGACTGCCACGAAGCCATAGACAATTGGCGCCAAATTTAAACAAAAACTGAATATTCGCATTCGCATTCGCATTCGCGAATGTCAGTAGCAGATATTTGCATCCGCATTAGAATGTTGCGTGTGTCTATGGGCGGTGGTGATCACTTACCATCAGGTGACACACTTGCTCGTTTGCCTTCCTATATTGCATAAAAAAAATAGGAGTGCAACAAAACAAGTAACCTTGTAATTTTGCTTTTTTTTTTGAAAAAATGTCTCTTAAAAATATCTATATCTCGTTGATTATTTTGCTTTTTCTGAACAGGTCGTTAATTTTCTGGCATTCATAAGCACTTCTTGTACACATAATCAGAATGAAAATGCTTTTCATAAAAACTTTACGCAGATAATCAACAACATCTGAGAAGCTTTATAACCGTGAAGTCCCCAATGTAGTAACTTTTCCTATGCTCCTCAAGCCACCCTGACCCAAAAAGGTTTAGGCCTCTTTCATTTATTACGCCATTTCTGTGTAGGCAACTTTTCCAACTCCTGTCGAGTATGACAAACTAATTTCCTTAGAGCGCGTTCCCACTGTGTCGCAAGGTTTTTATCGTTGAACGACTGTCGTTTCTATCTATTGCCGTTATCTCGACTCTTTGTCATAACGTTTTATTGTCGTTGAACGATTGTCGTTTCTAGCTATTCCCATTATCTCGATAGTCTTTGTCGTCATGTCGTGGACGACAGTTAATCATGCTATGCTGTACCTTGCTATTGTCTCGACAGTCTGCCGTCATATCGCGGACGACAGCTAATCATGCCGTGCAGTATCATTACATTGTCTCGACAGTCTGCCGTCATATCGTGGACGACAGTTAATCGTGCCGTGCTGTATCTTCCCATTGTCTCGACAGTTTGTCGTCATGATTAACGACAGTTAATCATGCCGTGCTGTATATAAACAACTCTATTTAAATATACAAGCCATACACGACTATCTATCGTTACGGCATAGTGGGAACGCGCCTACTGGGGCACTCTCTGAGGTGTTGGTCAAATAACCCCGATTCTTGACTTACTTGAGTCTTATGAAACCATTGGTTCTGATTCTGAATAAAGAAGATTCTGGACGTGAAGGGAAGTCGAAGTTAGGGGAGTTCAGTGCACTTAGCACGAATCTTCTCGTTACGCGTTAACTCGCTACGTAACTAAGTACGTCTCTCTCCTACTGGGCTTATTAGAAAGAGACGCGATGAGTTACGTAGCGAGGTAACGCGTAACCAAAAGATTCGTACTAGGTGCACAGTTAGCGTTTTTTACCCCAATATGGCGACATCTACAGGAGATTTAATATGTTCACGCGGGTAAGGTAAGGTAAGGTATGGTAAGAAACGGACACTGTTTTTATTTAAAATAGGAAGGCAAACAAGCAAGTGGGTCACCTGATGGTAAAGTGATCACCAACGCCTTTATAGACACTCGCAACACCAAGGAGATTGCAGATGCGTTGCCAACCCAGACGGCTAAGATGGTATACCTCTTGTGCCAGTAATTACACCGGCTGTCTTGCTCTCCACGCCGGAACACAACAGTGCAAGCACTGTTGCTTAGCAGCAGGATTAACGAGCAAGATGGTGGTAGCTATCCGGACGGACCTCGCACACGGTCCTACCATGCATAGTTATATACAAGTTAAAACAAGAATTATTTAAAAAATTGTAAAATAACAGTGAAAGTCGTATCAAAATCCATTGCTTGCTTTAGAAGGAGTAGGCAGACGAAGATATGAGGTAAGGCAGCAACGGATAGCAACTTTGGTTTTACACTATGTAAAGATATCTACAAAAGTCCCGTTGCAGCTTTTGAATAAATGAGCGGAATTTTGAATTTGTTTAACCTGAAAATTACATGTAGGTATTAAAATAATATTCACCGATTTCATAAAGTATGTAAAACTATTAAAATTTTAACAATCTCACCGTAAGTCTACTGTTGTTTTTATTATTTTAATGTTGTTTATACATTTTACTATGCATTTCAATAAGCATGCTGCTAGACTAACAGACATCATAACAAACTAAGGTTTGTTATGATGAAAAGGGTCGAAGAATTTCCAGTTTCCATTTCCCTTATCCCCGAAGTTTTTAAGGTGAAAAGAAGGTAATCTGTGAGAGTGTGGTACTACTCGGTAGAGCCGTCGCATTCGTACTACAACAGGCTTTGATCTTTGATCCTGTCAATCGCTCAAAGGTTAAATGGAAGAGATCCCTTAAAGAAATAAGTTGGCCTTTGTACAAGTGTTTGTTTCTGTAATCTGTTATTTTATGTATTATGTACAATAAAGAGTCATATACATACATACATAATGGCCTAAATTCTATGTACAGCAGGGGAAATATATTCACGTACCACTTTAGAACCCTATCGCAATGACGCGACGCGTTAAACGCCAGGCTATGACATACATATATCATGCTTCGACTAGGTTCTAAGGTGGTACGTGTTTCAATTTCCTTGACTGTACTTATGATGGTCTTAACTAAGGTGTCAGACATAACTAAGATACTTCATTTACTGTTTGGTAACAGATTTACATTTTCGTATTGGCTAATCAATAAATATCTAAGCGAATTAATAACACGCACTTCGAACAAATCCATATTGCAACGTAATTTCGACATGACTTCATTTCGCATTGTGCGCGCAGGATGCGATAATGCTATCAGCATACAAATGCAGAAAAACGTACCCTTTGTTTACTAGAAATGTTTTGTGTGCTGACACATTGGACATTGGCATTCAGCTGTCTTTTTAAACTCCTTCCTTGTACACCTTTTCGGTCCGGACCGCTACAAGGCTACCACCATGTTGCTCACTAATCTAGCCGCTTTTAAGGGTTATATTAATAAATAAATAAAATCATTTATTCTCAGGCTACAAAGACCTATAGACAAATACCTTACAGACTAACATACATGAAAATATATAACTAAGAATAAAACAAAATTATTTTGGCGACGATTCGCCGTGGCTCTGTTTCATCGTTGATTCTAGAGTCAAGTTCTCCAGTGGCTGGCTGCCCCTGTGGCCCTAACATGACTGGCCAAGTTTAGTTTATCTCTATCTGCGTCCCTTTCTTATGACACTAGTTAGACAGAGACACAGGGAGGGGTTAAACTAAACCTGGGCTGTCATGTTAGGGTCGCTGAACCGCCGACCCCCTATTGCCGCTATTGCTAATACTCTGATGTACACCTGTCCGTTCGTTCCTATATCACGTGTTCTTTAGCTCATACCTTACTATTGTTTAGACTCCATTTAGTAAATTAGAGTACACATATTTTTTTCTTTAAAAAAATTGGCCAAAAATTTATTTAAAATTATTTATTTATTGATTTATTAAAATTTAAAGGTATTTCGTCAGTAGTAGAGTCTAATATTTGAGGTAAGTTAAGAGTTGGGATATTGTCAGTGGAGTCTAAATATAAAACTACAGATAATGGTTGGGCTTAGTCAATTCAGTTCAATCAAATATATTTATTTCAGGTTAATAATCCATATTGGGTTTGTAACAAATGTATTATGAGCAAGTATTAGTAATATTATAAAAATTAAAGTTAAAGTACCGTATGGAGCTGTACCCATCTCTGTATGAGTAGGTGGGGTGCTAATTTTTCAAGGTAAGTTAATCGTTCGGATATTTTGAGTAGATTCTACGAGTAACTATAGAACGAAACTTCAATGGTTAGACTCTTATCAGTAGTAGAGTCTAATATTTGACGTAAGTTCAAAGTTGGAATATTGTCCGAAGAGTCAATAGAACTTCATTTAATATTTGAGCTGGGGGTTGATTTAGTAAATTTTAACATTTGAGGTAAGTTAAAAGTTTGGGATATTATCAGTGGAGTCTAAAATTCGAGGTAAGTTAAGGGATTAATATTAGATGTGCATTTAAGGGTTGAAACCTCGTCAATAGAGCCTCGTATTAGAGGCATATTTAAGAGTTGGGATCTAGTCAAAAGACATACGAAATGGAATGTAAGAATTCATTTCGTGTTCAACTTTAAGTTTGATTGGCGATAAGACAACATCCACCTATAGTTTAGCATATTGCTTTATATCTACATCTATTTTTAACATTGCAGTGTGTTATCTAAGCTAGCAAGAACGACTAACAAGGCCACACTGCATTTAATGTGTAATATTTCTCGTTTAACACTTTTGTTTACAACGAAGTTGTCCTTATGGTAACTGTTATTGCAGAACCACTATTAATTTATTATTATTTGCATCAATATGTTGATTTACATTTTGTTAACATTTATTAGTTTGGATGACCGGATAGCCTAGTGGTTAATGGCCCTGACTACAAAGCTTAAGGTTCAGGGTTCGATTCCCGGGAGGGGCAAATGTTTGTATAGTGAATACGAACGTTTGCACCTGAGTCGTGGATGTTATATGTATTTATAACATCCACATATTTACCCTTCACAGGAATCGAACTCAGACCCTCTATCATCATAGTCAGGGTCACTAAACACTAATTGGTGTAAATTAATAATATCGAAGATATACTTATTTATTAAATTGTAAAACAGCATTCTGTTTTTATTTAGCAACGGTACTTAATGATAGAGTAACGTAAGTTAAGCGTGATTTGATTTAAGCAAATTAGTAAAGTTGGTAAATCGAGTGGAAGGTCCCTGTAACAGTTGCTATTTCCTACACTACAAGGTTTATTTTGCTTTGACTCAGAAGCCTTCCGTTAATGCCCAAACTATATTTACTCACTGAATCAACTTCTATAGAAATTTTGAATATTTATCGAAGTACCCCACAAATAAAGTTTATTTCATTTCTCAGTTTATTTGCTGTTTAAATCGGCATTTACAAATAACTTTTTTCATTCTGAAATTTCGTTAAAACCAAAAAGACATAAAAAGGTATTCCATCTTAGCCCTACCATCTTGCTCGTTAATCCTGCCGCTAAGCAGCAGTGCTTACACTGATGTTGCGGCATGGAGAGCAAAACAGGCGGTGCAATTACTGGCACAAGAGGTATTCCATCTTAGCCCTCTAGGTTAGCAACGCATCTGCAATCTCCTTGGTGTTGCGGGTGTGTATAAGCGGTGGTGATCACTTACCATCAGGTGACCCACTTTCTTGTTTGCTTTCCTATTTTATGTATAAAAAAAGACCTCTGAGTCGGCAACGAATCTGCCGTCTTGTTGGTGGTGGGTGTCTATAGGCGGTGGTGATCGCTTACCATCAGGTAACCCACTCGCTTGTGCCTTCCATTTAAAAAGAAAGGCTTTTTAACCTCTTCGAGTGTTCAGCTACTTCAGCGGCTATTTTGGTGAACTTTAGTCACACGGTGAGATTCAAAAATCGCACTCCTGGTGCTGACTGTACATAAACTTAAAGTTTACCACTGGGCATTAGTCGACGAAGATCGGTTTCGATTTACATTGCTCTTTTGGAGCATTACTTACTTAACCATCTATCTAAAGACAGCAATGTACTTCGCTCAATCTTATTTACTATGGCATTTCCTATGACTATGACAGGCAAAGTCGAACAGTACCGTAGTGAAGGTGTGTAAAAACCCCTTTCGTTTTGGCTCCACGCTCGCGGTTTGTGTGTCAATGTTGCGCGGCACGGTGACGTCACGTGACGCGCACGCAGCGGCCGCGTGGCCGTCACGCCCCCACCGGCGCCCGCGCAGCGCACGCTATTAACATTCTGAACGACAGCCAACACCCAGTCTGTTGCTATTGCCAAATTGTTACGTTTCAAGGGTCATCGGTTCTTCGAGGAATTTTATATAGGATTGATCGAGAATATTGGGTTATTTTTACCACTATGGTTTCACCTAACACCATCAATACCACCACCTAAACTTAGTATACTAATTTACTAGTTAGTATGTGTACTCGGTAGTGTATAGATATACAAAAGGTCCCAGTGGCTTGTGACTATTTTTATCTGTCAAAGTAAGTTGACAAGGTTCCAAGTAGTAATATAATGCGTAAGTTCATACTTAGACTGAGTTCAAAAACAGGTTACATTGTAATGTTATTATATTTGTTTTCTCTTTCTTACTTTCATAATACAGCACTTTCTCCCTTGCACACCTAGGACGTCTAGTATATTATAAGTCTATGCTTGAGACGCAGTACCCAGTATCCAACACTTTCTTACTTCCGATATAGCATTTACTCTTTATTAGATCTCGGCAGAAATTTTACAATAAGAAATAGAGATGAAAAAATAGACGTGAGAGATATAATTAAGTAAGATATAAACTCAGAGAAACCACTAGTGAAAGAAAGAAAATATTTATTCAGCAAAGGTACAAAAACAGAAAAAAATAAAGTAAAAAAAAATCACTGTTGATGCTGAAAGGGACCCCAATCTGCACATTACACGCGAAGATGTAGAAAGTAACCTATCTCTGTCAACATTTTCCCTAAATAGCCAATCGTCTTTCCTCCAATATCTCTGCAGCAAGAAATATGTTGAAAAGGCACTGGCATAATAGAAAAAGGATGTTACATTAAATTAAACGTCCCAGTGCTCGACACGCGTAGGCGATGTTTTTACCAGTATCTGACATAATTGTCTCTTGTTTGTTTCCGTATCTTCGATTCAATTATGAGTGACTGTCAATGACTGGGACTGGGACTGTTACCTTCCTATACTTTTAATTGTAACTGCGTTTCCCATTTTTCTTTACATTTCTTTCCTCGAAAGGTACACCGCAACACGCAAGACTATATTAGTACTCTACTACATTTTCTCAGAACCACATAATGGAATTTATGAGGTATCATAGGTTCCGGTCAAATATTGTGTTATTGGTATCGTAGATTTGTGGGCCGAAATTCTTTTTGATGCCTAATAAAATGTCCCTTGTACATTTTAACGCATATTTTTTAATTACACTGATATTCTTAAAATAATATGCTATCTTTAAATTCGGAATGACATACGCATACCCGAATGATGACTGTTATAAAAATATTTGGGGTCAGAATAAGAAAAAAACTATTGTTTGGTAACGCAGTGGACACTATTCTTGAGGAGTCATGGGGCCTGGTAACGCAGTGGTAATTTGGGTACCAAATGAGAATTTTCTGTAATAAAAAACCCAGGATGGTGGGAAAATTCATAATAAAAATTGGGGCCCGGTTGAGAACTAACGTAATATTACTAGGAAATTATTTCGAGGCTTCTACAATTTTGTAAAAGTGCTTATACATTTTAAATAAAAAGAATTTTGGCCCTTGTATCTATTTCCCGTACAGATACTGCTGTTAACTTGTATACAGTCTTTAATGTGGTTAGTGTATACATGATTTTACCAGTTCTCGATATACTTTGGATCCTTGCGAATGCCAGCTTCGCTCATTTCTAAATTTAGTCTACTCAGGAACTCCGGTGAGTTTCCGTTGGAAGCTTTATTTTAATAGCATTCCTGTGAACACAGTTGGGAGTTATGTGACACATCTTGTGACCATCTATTATCAAACCGCGATTAGAATAGCATTGGAGGGTAACATCAGCACACTGTCATTCATAGACTTGCGTCAAGCTTCATTCCTATATCTATGAAATGACAGTGTGCTGACGTCACTCTATAATGCTATTCTAATCGCGGTTTGATAATAGTGATTCGCTAATATCGTGACATGTTGTCATTTGTTAGGTACTTTATATTCAGACATCATCTACAATGACAATAGGTTAGAAGTGTCTAATGTTGCACGAACAGTTTTTAAAACTTTCTGTGGAACCTTTTCGCAATAAATGTCATCATGAATCTCTTAGCACGCATTGGTATGTTATGACAATAGTGTTACGATAACAAAACGAATTGCGTAGGTAATTAATGTATTAAAATGTTGTAGATCATCATTAAAAACATTTCCGTCTAAAGAAGAAAAATAAAGAATTTTTTTTTAAGAATTTTAGCTTTTAAAGTTACGAAAATAATCAAAAACGTGCTGATCCTAGTAAAACTATTATTTTCTTCTTTTGGGGAATTCTTTTTGAATCAAAACAACACCGTATTGGAGTGTAAAACTATCACAGAGGGTTTCAAAAACTGTGGGCTTAGGTATATAATAGTTTTTTCTTATCACTGATATTGTCAGTTCAGCAATATTGGTCAGACAGACTCAAAGCTACTTCAGATTATCTTCGTACTATCGAACATTTAATCAAATCTGACAACATTTGATTGATTTTCAGCAAAGAATTCATCTTATTTATTTACATTGGTATTATCGTTGAACCGTGTGAATTGAGAACGTTTGATAGTTTTGTGCACACCTGAAACATGACTAAGTGGTTGCATCGGTAGCGCATGCGTCATACCTAACCAAGAATGGCGCACTTACGACCGTATACTTCCCTTTAAGGCAACAATGCAAATTAAAACAATACAAAGAGTTGATATACTATTTACAGGTAACATATTGACAAGTGATTAAGTACCTGTTGTAACGTAACTGAGGGATGAGTAACAAAAGGAGTGACCTCCTTATAGAGGTTATTGCTTATAATGAAGAAGAATATCAAAAAATTAGATGTGAAAAAACCTATAGAAGGTTTATTAACCGATGCAGTTTAATACCTACCTGGAATGAAAGTGATAACAAAAAGCAAAAACAACTCTATTAATATTACTATACTTTACACTACACGCTGCACTACCATTCAGAAAATACCCTGTCAATCAGGTATATGCCTTTATGTTTTGATTAGCCTTTACCAAAGTGAAGTGCGGGGAATCCACCAAAAGCTGTTTAAATTCCTCAAAAACCTGGGGATTACCTAGTTACTAAACTGACCTCTCCTTTCCCACTGAATCATCAATGTTAACGACCGACTGCAGACAAGACTATCATTTTGTTAGCTGTTGATTGTTGATTGTCTCCTATTTACTATGCCTGACCCTTCTGATCTTATTAGCGTGGGGAATGACTCACGGTTTCACCTGATTTACAAATTAGATTAGGTAATAAATGTTTACGAGATTTCTTATCCATGTCATCAACATCTAGCCTGCTTATGTCATTATGTTTATAGACCTTTAAAGGTATATTTACTAACAATTCGCGACCTGCCAATTGAATATCGATTAGAGTCTGCATATCATGAATGGGATATCCTCTTGAGTCATCCAAACTTTCATATGGGTCATTGGCTTTTTTTATAGTAAAATGTATCTTTAAATATGTTGTGAGTGCATTGTTAAACCATATGTGTATGTGAGCTGTGAGTCATTGTTTTATTTCTAGTCAGGTTTGTTGTTGTTTGTGGTGTGCCCGTGCGATCCGCACTGGGCGCTGTGCGCTGGCGCCGCCGCCTTATATAGCCTCGGTCGACTGATAAACGACACACTTACGATAACAACTCAGGATATTCGTTTCACGTGTTACACAGTCCATCTAATCAATCCCTGTACGGTGAAAGAAAGGAATTTGAAATTCAATGTAGATTGGGTGACGACATCAATTCCGGGCATCCGTGTATGGCCATTAGTCAGCTGCTGGTTGAACTGGATCGGCGAGTGGTAGGACGAGTGATAAAACGATATGGAATCTAATCTATACGCCCAATTCACGACAATCCCACGTGATACGTGCACTAACGTGGAAAAACACGCCAGTGCAATGATCAGGGGCTCACTACAGGTTCTTAGCGTGGTACTCACAAGGTCTTAGTTCGTGTGCGCGGGAGTTGTTGACGGCGGAGTGACGAACTCTGACGTCACGAGCACGCCGCGCCTGCGTGCCCCACTGACGCGCCCACCGATACGTCCATGGTCCTATTTATAATTGAATTAAACATTCGATCTTCGCAGTAAACCACTGGTTAAGTATTTAACACTGTTATCTGGTTGTAGACACTTTTAGAAAGGAAATTGAGTCTAGATTTAGACCTAGATTAGATCAACGAGGTGAAACGAAAGTAAGACTTTCTTTTCTACATTCGCTTTGTGAGTGACCTAGGCTTAATTTTTTATGCAAGTGCCGCAGGTATCTCCACCTTTTTGGTATCACTAAAGGTACCTAAGTGATACATCTGACTGAAGACAGTCAAATAGGTATACTCTCAGCCTCAGAAGTACCTAAACACTTAAGAACCTTGTCGTAGTGACGAATAAAATGAGAATTGCTCAAATTTGTCACATTACTGACAGCGACAAGGTACTAAAATGTTCAGCTACTTGTGTGGCTGACTGGACCTATCGTCTTTAAAAATATTTGTAATATATTAATAATGAAAAATACGTTTGAATTACCTCCCGATGATTGGCACGCACAGAGGTGGCGTTTTAAACGTACTTTTTGCCACGAACGTCAGCTAGCACTGTGGAATCAACTTTCCGAAGACGTTTAGCGTCAGCGTACCCAAATAAATAAGAATAAAGAACCTTCAAGAAACGACCCTATTCATTTCTTAAAGACTAGTGGCCCGTTTCACGAAGCTACAAGTTACAATTTTACAAGTCTAAACCGGCAACATTGGTCAATTTGTCCATTGCCATTGGTCATTATTGACCAATGTTGCCGGTTAGACTTGTTAAATTGTAACTTGTAGCTTAGTGAAACGGGCCATAGGCCGTCATGTTAGAAACGCAGGAAAAAGGCCTTTTCTCGCCGCCATAACTGTCGTTAATATTGTCATTATTTTACCAATGTAAATAGCCGACACTTACCTTGGTTTTTACGTTCAGTTCAGAGGCACCTCTAAAATTGTATTATTTGCATATTGACATTATATTTCGCAACACCTAATCACATTACAGTCGACGCAGGCGGTGAAAATAGCTGATTTTAAAGTCATGATATGAATTATGAAGGACCAATCAGAATATTTTTAAGACATTAAATTATGTTTTAAAATAGATGTCTCGGGCCATTAACACCGATTGACCTAGTCCCAAACTAAGCAAAACTTGTACTATATAGATAATTTTTATATGTATTTAAGCATGATAGAGGTAAATTTTCAGACCATAAAATTAATTTTTTAAAATAATATTTATTTTCAGGTTTGATATTCACAGTACAAACATTTGCCCCTAGTGGGAATTGTACCTGCAACCTTTAGCTTCGTAGTCAAGGTCACTAACAACTAAACTATTCAGTCGTCATATTCCGAATGTAATTTAAATTATAAATATTCTATGGATTAATTAATAAACATGATTTACACATTTTATTTAAAAATAGTTACTACCTAGCCTATTACTACCTATTTCTTGTACTATCACGAGTTCAAGAAACTCGTATATTTGTCTCCAAAAATACGTGACCGAAGTGTAGCGGTTTAAACGCTGGTATTATACTCACACATCGTGTACCCAAATCAGCAAATATATTTAAGTCTAATTGTAGAACCTAGGAAATCAGAAATGCTCACTTTTTTTCAGATAAATAAGACACATGCGGGTCACCTATATTTAGACACAGAAGTGCTAAACTGAGATTATTTGTAGATTTTATAAATGGTTCATGGAATCTTTTTTTATTTGATAATGACAAAGTAACCGCTTTGTACTGTAAGGTCTTTCCTAGGCATTAGTCATTGTCAAGAATAACGGTTATAGAAGTATTCTTTGACGCATTGTGGTCATGTCAGTTGTCAGTAATTGTGCAAACCGCATTGTTTTATTGAGTGGTTTTATGTGACTACGTCACCCGTTCACGTATTTGTCGATATTTAAAAAAAGAGAAAAAAAAACATATAATTGAAAATAATTCAAGACTATATACACTCTCATACACACATCACGAGCAGAGTACAAGGACACCCTCTATATTACGGCTGTACGTGGGAGGTATGGGAGGTATCCTACAAATGTCCTAAAACATTTTTATTGTAATTATAATCTTGTTTTTTCTTGTTCGGTAGAAAGCTTTACTTGTGCAAAATTTCAGGTTTATCACTTTTATTGTTTTCGAGAAAAGAAGAGGGTGACATTGAGACAGACAGATGGACATAGCAAAACAATAAGGGTTCATAGTTTGACTACGGAATCTTAGAAATGGAAAGAAGTGTTCGATTCAAACATACATTCAACATGTTTTAAGAAAATCGTGGACGTTCTTCATGTAATACCAAAAACGGAAAATTTTCAGTCAATACGTGATCAGTTGTTACATCGTTAAATTAGGTTCAAACCGTCATGTATTTTCAAGCAAATAAAACTCTATTAACAATTTCCAGTTTTTCGTTGCTTCACTATTTTTCAGTTTCAGCGAATAAAGAAAGAAGTCATGGTTGTTTGGCCGCCGTAAGCCTAAAGATAAGTTTACGAGCCAGTTTTGATGATAAAGACCAGCTATTTTTGAGTTCTGTCGCTACGCCAAAAAGTAGGCACATCTGCTCATTGTAGCACGAGGAAAGTTTATACCGGAGTGTCCCAGAAGTAAACAGACTAAATAATTGTAGAATTATTTAATGACTAGCGGACGTGCGCGACTTCGTTCGCGTAAAATTAGTAGCCTATGTCCGTCAGGGTTAGCGTAACTTTCTATCTGTGAAAGAATTT
Source organism: Ditula angustiorana (assembly GCA_963691745.1). Classification (NCBI taxonomy): domain Eukaryota; kingdom Metazoa; phylum Arthropoda; class Insecta; order Lepidoptera; family Tortricidae; genus Ditula; species Ditula angustiorana. The sequence goes on from OY829473.1 coordinate 2,795,511, forward strand.
TTGAAATCGATTATTTAGTTCCAGAGATTACCCCCTACATACAAACAAACAAAGTTTACCTCTTTATTCGTTAAGCTGCACTATTATTAGTAGCCTATGTCCCTCACGGACATAGGCTACTAATAACTAATATTAGTATTTTCTTATGTTTTCGCGACTTGTAGACATTGAAATAAAACAATTTATACGGTTTATATCGCGTTTATTGTAATGAATCTAATTCCCGACGTTTCGAGCCCTTTACAGGTCCCATGTTCACGGGCAGACTGACAAAAAATTTTAGAATACAAACTACCCAATTTTGAAAAAAATATTGAAAAAATTTAAAAAACTAAATATGAAATCGTTCCAATTAACGCAATAAGACTACAGACTCTACCAGCAAGCACTAATATTATGAACTAATATTATATTATATAGTGTAGCTTTCTATCTGTGAAAGAATTTTTGAAATCCATTCAGTAGTTCCAGAGATCACCCCCTACATACAAACAAACTAACAAACAAACAAATAAAGTATACCAGAGTTTAAGTTCATTATATTATTGTAGATTAGTGTAGACAAAATAAATGAAACTCTGCATGTTTTACACAAGAAAAATAAAAGCTATTGAATAGAATAGAATAGAATTCATTTATTTCAGGCTGCATAGGCCCAGAGGTAAATACCTTAAAGACTAACATAAATAATTATTATACAAATCTACTTAATAACTTAATTACTAGCACGTGAAGTCTGTAACGTGAGCAGTTTCGCGGTGTCAGTTAACCGGCCACGGAACCGCCGGAATGTGACACCTTTCGGCCAAAACTCTTCTTTTGTGAAGGAAGGAAGGAGGTTTTGGGATTGAAACTAATGTTTTGTTTTGAAACAATTTGCTGGTAGTGCAGCACACAGTATCTCATATTCCTTACATAAAAAGAAGGTGCCATACTTTATGACATATTTCGGAGACGTGAGACTTGATTAACAAAAGAAATACGGAACTCCTATTAATTTAATTAATTAAAAATAAACTCACACATGGCCATTTTCATTCTGCGTTTTTGTCTGTTCGTCCCTAAATTTACATATTCAATGCGCTGCAGTCCACTTTGGAAATTCGGGAACCTCTGTGAATCCATAGACAATATCATCCACCTTCAAATCGAAAAAATTATCAACATTAAAATCAATCACTTACATTTCCTCCAAGCCACACTACCCGTCAGATTCGGTGGTCTTGGTATACGGCAAGTCTGCAGTACCGCCCTTCCTGCTTTTCTGTCCTCCGTCAATAGTACATTACCTCTAATAGGCAAAATATTAAACCCGTCACTTCGTGATTTTGAGGTAACGTACTTGGCAGAGGCAGAAAACGCTTGGAGGATGGCTTGTCCGGGTAAAGACCCGCCATCAAATAAAAACGTTCAAAAATTATGGGACACCCCAGTTTGCGAACAAGTATACTCTCACCTTCTTGACACCTGCTCCTCTCCCTCCGAAAAAGCTCGTTTGCTCGCATCTTCGGAAAAAGAGTCTGGTTACTGGCTCCATGCATATCCTTCCTCACATTTTTCAACCCTTCTAGATAGTAATTCATTTAGATTGGCTGTCGGCCTTCGTCTTGGTGCCGACATTTTAGAACCCCATATCTGCCCCTGCGGAACAACTGTCAATCGTCTGGGCTATCACGGTCTTTCTTGCAGGAGAAGTGCTGGTCGCCTGTCTCGCCATGCCTGCCTGAATGACATCATCCGCCGGGCTCTTTCCAGCGTCAACGTACCAGCGATACTGGAACCTTCCGGTCTGGCTCGTGACGATGGAAGGAGACCGGATGGTATGACACTAATACCTTGGGAAATGGGACGGCCTCTCATCTGGGATGCCACATGTGTCGACACCCTGGCGCCGTCCCATTTACCCTCTTCGTCAATCCGGGCTGGCGGGGCGGCATCACAAGCTGAGTCTGCCAAACGCCGCAAATACACAGCGCTCACAGGAGACCACGTATTTGCGGCTTTTGCCGTTGAAACGTTGGGACCGTGGAGCCCAGACGCACATAAACTATTTGGACAGCTGAAGACAAAATTAATCGAAATTTCACATGACCATAGGGCTGGTGCATTTCTTGGTCAACGCATTGGAATTGCGATCCAACGTGGAAATGCAGCCAGCCTTATGGGCACTTTACCGCAGGGGACAGACTTGGGAGATATTTGTACATATAATTAAGTTTTTGTATTTTTTATTAGGTTAAGTTATTATATTTAATGTAATGTCAGTTTATATTAAATTTCTATACAATAAAATATTTACATTGTGAAAAAAAAAAAAAAAATAACGTTTGTACTTAATACAAGTTCTGTGGTCAAATTCGAACAGATTATTAACTCAAAACATACTTAATAAAACTGAACTAGAGACTAGTTACGTAGTGTCGTATAACGTAGTATAAAGTCTCTATTTTCCCTGTCGGTTGATGTTTGTTACACTTATTTACAAAAAAAATACGAAAATACAGTAATAATAGCTTACATAATACAGTAGGATGACATACTTATTGAAATAAAACAAATGAAACTCAAATCCGGACGTTTCGTGACGTTTGAATATGAGAACTGAAAAGAGCTCGAAACGTCGGGAATAAATTCGTTACAATACACGCGATATAAACCATTTTTATTGATTTTATTTCAATATCAATAAGTCGCGAAAACATGAGAAATTATTAACATTCTTATTGGCTGTACTTTATTTGCGCACCAATGACTTACGGAACGATGTCGGTGGCATTCACTAGTATTAGTACATTATATTGTTTAAAGAATTGTTAAACCACTTAAAATTAAAGTACCTATACGTCATATCTAATGAGATAATATAATATTATGGGTTGTATCCTTGAAGAAAAAGATAAAATATACATATATTAAATATATCTATATATAAAATATATATTTGCATGCATCCGATCTTATTTAGTAGCAATACGTTAAAATCCTTAAATATTTTCCTGCTATTATCACTGATTAATTCAAATCGTATCTTTATCTTCATATTTTTATTGACTTTGCCAATTTTTCCGTGACTATGTCAGGGAGATGTCAGGACATGTAATAATTGGCAAAATTAACAATACTCTCTGTTAATTTTAACCGTAAGTCTGAAAGCAGCTATATTTTAACTTCAACTCTTTTAGCTTTGTAAAGATGTCTTGTAATATTTAATACAAACGACCCGCCCGTACATTAAAGGGTACATTTTCAAACTCAAGATCTTTGATGTAATTTGTATGGCACTCGTTTGGTAAAAAAAAAACATGGAAACGGTGATAATTTAAGAGTGATCCTGCCGGTACACGCTTAGAGAACACACATTTTCGTAAATGCGCTGACCCTCTATCATCGCTACCAACATTTAGTAAACAAAAGATGCGCCATACAAATTACATCAATGTTGACGGCTACATTTTGAAAATATACCCAAAAACCTCCCTTCAAAATGTTTCTAATTAACAGTGAAAACTGTATCAAAATCTTGCGAGGTTTAGGTTAGGTTAGGCAGCTTATACAGCTTATATATTTTTTTCTATGACATAGGAAGGCAAACGAGCTAGTGGATCACCTGATGGTAAATGATCACCACCGCCCATAGACACCCGCAACACCAAGGTGCTTACAGGTGCGTTGCCGACCCATACCGTTAAAGTCGATTCCGCGTCGACTGGTGTGGGGAGACCCTTAGTCGTTCGCCGTTGGCTGAGGCTGCTGCCACGAGGTCACCTGTATATCCAAATTCATATTCGTTAATGATAATAATTCATATCACAAGTCAGGGCAAAATGCAATAATAATCAAAATAAATAATGTCATATAGAAAATACATTAAATTAAAAGCAATATAAATCTGTGATAACTCTACAATAATTTTACATACTAAAAAATTCAAGTACCTACCTATCCTGTAATGCATAATTTCAATTTAATTTATACATTCGTAACTTTATTTTGATTAAATGAGTATATTATAGTTTTAGTTTCTATCTTTCCTTTAAATACATACAATCCTCTAGTACTAGTATTTGCGGGTGGTAGGACCTTGGGCAAGGTCCGTCCGGATAGCTAACACCATCTTGCTCGCTAATCCTGTGCTCGCACTGTTGTGTTCCGGCATGGAGAGCAAGACAACCAGTGCAATTACTGGCACAAGAGGTACACCATCTTAGCCCTCTGGGTTGGCAACGCATCTGCAATCTCATTGGTGTTGCGGGTGTCAATCGGCGGTGGTGATCACTTTACCATCAGGTGACCCACTTGCTTGTTTGCCTTCCTATTTCATAAAAAAAATGTTACAAAAACGATAACATACAATTGGAGGGAGTGGAAAATTCTCTGTGAAATAAATAGTTTAAACATTACAACATACCGTTTAACTCCCACGCCTCTGAGTCATGTCCAGCACTGTTATTGTCTTACCGAACAGCTTTGAACTCGACGTCGAGACATCACCCTGTCTCACTCACTCGAGCTAGAGTTCGAGCAAGACAGGGCGCTGCCTCAGCGTCCAGCTCGTCGCTGTTGCAGAGAATAACAGAGCAGAGCGGTATTGACAATACAAAAACAAATGAAAAATTACATTGTTGGTAGGTTTCGGAGATTTTTAAGTAATGCTTTTTTAATATTAGAGTCACTAAGTATGGCTTGTTATATAAAATGGGAAGGCAAATTAGCAAGTGGGTCAGCTGATGGTAAGTTATTGCCTTTCTTAACTACCACGGTTCAGTATAATTATTTCAAGAAATGACGACGGCTGTCATCCGATATGCCATAGTACAGTAGAGCGTTTTTGAAAATGAAAACGAAATTACCTTTTTTCAGAAAGAGTTTTTTTTTACCTACTTAATAGTAATAGTAATTTTTTAAAAATACCTATATGTTTTGCGATGGAAAAATATTGTCCAGTACATCACGGTACCTACGCAATTGCTTTTATGTAAAAACGTGATGCAACAAAACAAAAAAATTGAAATACCCTTAAAAATAAGTACTAGTATTTTTCGCCATTCGTTCAAGTAGGGAACGGTCGTACTATTTAAGATCCTGACGATGCCTCGTACAGAGGCGAAACGCACGTAGATCGTGTAGTTTAAGTTTATAATGATTGTGGTGAGTACGTGTGATGTATGTTGTTTCATGTGGATGCGGAGGACGGTGGGTTTTTGCATGTCGCATAGGCACTGCTGTTTTTGCACATGTACAGCACTAGTTTCGCGGATTATCAAGGTAATTTGTTCCAGTTTACTGATATGGACCTCCACAAAGTAACGCCTGAATCTCAGTAACACAACCTATACATATTAATTACCGTCAATTTTTTTAATTATACTGTATTAATCGGAATGAGAACAAAAGTTCCTGTAACTGGCTGTTTTATTGAAAAACCTAAACATTTCAATAACTATATGTAGAGATCTGAGTTAACAACAGTCAATGTCCGTGCGAAAAAATAACGTCAAATGCATCACAGTTCTCATAAGTCAATGACCTTCACTTTAACACTAACGCTGGCTGAAAACCCCAACGCGTTCCGCTTCCAAAAAAATTCAAACCAAAAAATTAAGAACAAAACAAACGCGAATTTGGAACGCGTGACGTTCGCACGCAGGGCGTGGTCCTTCGTAGGAGCGGAGGCGAGGCGCTAAAAACTTAATACGTCCAATTCAGCTTGACCCTTATTAACGCCTTGGTTTACCTCTGATGGACTGTGGTAGTGTGACACCCGGGAGGTGAGGGAGGTCTACGCTAGTTGGTTGGATTTCAGCACAGTAAGTTCTATTTATATACGTCGCACGCCGACCACGCGCAGCCCGCGTGGCTTTGTTTTGCTTCGATACCGTGTTTGATTACAACGAACTGAACACATATTTACGTCGTGAACAATGTCGTTATCGGGCTGTAGTTAGGCGTGTGAGAAGTTCCGTTTATCACCGCAGGATTAATTAGAGCAGTGATAACGGATGATTAAAAATAAACTCTAGGTACGAGTGTGGAAAATTTATAATTTCTCTTAATGACTTTTGTATGCGTCATACGAAAACACGCGCTGTTCGCGTGCCTGATCCCGATAAGGCGTTATCAGCAAATTATGGCTATGCTATCCTATTACGAATGAGCTAAGTATATACTTTTTTATTATGGCCCTTGATCATACTAGTGTATCATTTACAAATGACATCGTCAATAACATCATAACGTATCGGTTTCATACGTCCAAAACCCCTCTTGGATAAATTTTAATGATTTTTTCCAACTTTACTATGCTTCATAGGTTTTTTTTTGTCTAGGAATTTGGTTCCCTTTCCAAAAAACCCCTCTAGAGAGGTCCGCAGCCGGCGACGATCCGCCGCCGACTGACTGAATAAAAATCCCAGAGCCACCACGTTGACTCGCAGCTGATAACACCGACCAGCGCACCGAGAGCTCCCGCGCAGGCCTCAAAACTCCAACGCAGTAGTAAGACCGGGGCTTGCTCGGCAAGAGAGGGGTCTACTTACGATGGTGCTTAGATTATTGCGCTTACGCAAATGCTCCTGCCACATTGAGATTGGCGAATGTCAACAATGATAACAAGTCTGCGCCAGCACCGGGGTCGTGGTACCTATTTAGGTATGTAACAGAGCGTGCTGTTATGAAAATTTTGCCTTTACTAAGGTAGGTTTCAGTGGAGTACTGATGCAATGTGTTTGTAAAGTACTTATCTATTGTTTGCCGGGATATATTTAGTATTCATAATGTAAAAGGCATTAAGTTGTTGTTGTGTGATACTGATACACAATTGGCGTTCTAGTACAATATGTTTACGAGCTGTTCACGCGTCTGGCGAGTGGGCTTCCCTTTGAGTATAGGAACAGAGTGGCTATGACAGTAAAGACCATTTGTTATTTAGCATCTTTTTGTTATTGAATCGCGTCCATATCTTCAAGTGTTGGGTCCTCTCCCTATCTTTTTCCCATATAACCATTTTGGTCGCCGTGTAGTAACTGCAACATCCTTGTGTTACGACACTAGTAACAAATGCAGTCGTTGTTACTGCTTAGTTTCTTCACGTCCACAAGAAGTGGGGAATTTCCAAAATATAGATACTATAATTATTTTGGGAATAAAATCACATACGGCCGTAAAGAGTATTAACGATTACTGATCTGCGACCAGAATTTGGTTGCAGATTATTTCGTTACCGAAATTTCAGTCGCCACGACCAGATTTGGTTGTATAGTGTTTGCCACGCTATCCAAATTAAGACCCGATTCTTCTCTGATTCCGATTAAAAAGCAAGGGGACCGTGGAGCCCAAACGCTCACCAACTTTTCGGCCTTTTACAAAAAAAATTATATTCCGCCACTGGGGACCCTAGAGCTGGCTCGTTTCTTGCCCAACGGATTGGCATTTCAATCCAGAGGGGACACGCAGCCAGCATCATGGGGACCCTACCGCAGGGATCAGACCTGGGGGACCTCACCTAGTTTTAGTTTCCCTAGTTTTAGTTTTAGTTTAAGTTTTATATATGTCCACTTTAGATTATACTGAGTTCTAATTGTAATGTATGTTGTATTTCACAGGATGAAAAGTGACACTATTTCGTCAACGTTCTATAATACCAACAAAATTCGCATCAAGGATCAACAAGAATTCCAAAGAGATGATTAACGGTCAAAAAAAAATCTTAGCAATTGGTTTTTTCCAAAACATTACTAAATACTTGTGAAAAAAGATAACTAATTAAATAAATCATCATGATGTGCGTCTATTACAAAATCATTCTTAAATATCATTATGATGTTGTTAATATTACACTAAATACTCGTATGTTTATTATACACCTACCTACTCGTATTTTATAAGTAAAAAAATGAAAGCCCAACCAAACGGAAACATTTCGCTTAACTCAGCTACCAAACAAAAGAACCGCATTGAAATTCATCTACTTATTACCGCGAGCCGACAGAGAAACAGACAGACAAATGACAGCCGGCCCACAGACATACAGACAGACTGATACTTCAAACTTTTGGTATCCGTCTTTGGGTTACCTTAGGGGTTAGAAATGGAACTGCGAGGAAGTATTCGCTTGCATCTCCCAACACGCGGGAACAGGGTTGTGATGTTAACTTCAAATTTTTATTTTTAAATTGCTTTATTGTGCCTGCGGGCGGTAGGACCTTGTGCAAGGTCCGTCCGGATAGCTACCACCATCTTGTTGGTAATCCTGCCGCTAAGCAGCAGTGCTTGCACTGTTGTGTTCCGGCGTGTAATTACTGGCACAAAAGGTATTCCATCTTAGCCCTCTAGGTTGGCAATGCATCTGCAATCTCCTTGGTGTTGCGGGTGTCTATAGGCGGTGGTGATCACTCACCATCAGGTGACCCACTTGCTTGTTTGCCTTCCTATTTTATATAAAAAAATATGTTTCAAAAAAGCATCGCTACCTTCTCGCGATGTACGCACTATTACTACCACTAGCACGCTGATAACACTCGAGTGTGTGATCGCAGTGATAAGTAACACTTACACCACCAGTGGGCTGAGGTTATCGCGCCGGGGCCAACATTGTTTACTTATTTTTCGCATATGTTTACTTATTTTATGTTAGGGTACGAATGGGAGACGTGGAAAAGGTTTTCTTACGTGATGCTAGAACTTTCTGATTTTTCAGTCAACATTTGCTATGGGCAATTTTTCGCTAGGGTTGCGCGGCTTACGTTTTCAATTACACTGACACGGCGGGGCGAGCGAGCGGGCGCGCGGCAAACCGACAGCCAACTGCGATTTGCCTATGCAATAGGCGGTACAGTGCGGAGTGGAACCCCCCTGGTAATGTCTTGTGCTGTGGAGGCTTGTCACCTGATAAATCTCCCGGACAAGACAGATCAAGGCCCGACCACATTAGGCATCAGATAATGGCGTCTGAAAGCCCAAAATTTTGATCTCGGATTTCATTACGGAGTATAATCTTATAAGTACCTACCTATTTAAAAATATATAAGAACGAAAGTTTAATGTTTCAGTGTATCTACGTAATTTAATTAATTTATAATAAATTGGAACCCTGCAATGAGATTGGTACGTCTGACGCGATGTGAACATTGTTTTACTCTAAATTGCGTTAATAAAGGTCACATTGATTGTTCCCAATAGGTACCTATTTAATTAAAATAACACATAACACAATGTTAATTAAACATGAAACTAAGTGGAAAATATCCGGGTGCATGTGGATTTAAATTTCGTCATATCTAAAGTGAGAGCTTTGGTTTGGTGAGCCTTCGTTTTGGGAAATTATTGAACCTGAAAAAAGTGACTTCGTTATTGGGTCCTTTTCAATAAGACTTAAGCTTACTTAGGCTAAGTTATGTTGTCGTTGATTATGATTTTTCAAATAGAAAATATGAGCAAGAAATGGAATGGCTATATGAGCACAGTCTATAACATATTTACCATTGGTTAACTTCCAATCTAATATGAAAATTAAAGTTGTAATATCTTTATTCAAAGTAGGCGTAGGTAAAAATTTATGAATGACAGATGACTGGCAGATAATTTGCCACCAGTTCAGAAAAAAACCTGTCATGACAAGAAACTGGCAAGAAACTCAACGAAGTATACATTTTAAAAATAAAGATGCAAACATTTTTTTTTCATTTTAGGTATTTAACACAGTTATAAACAATTTGAGGCCGGGAATCGTAAATGCAAGTCGGGATTATTTCCAAACATGTTCAAACTGTCCAAGCAATAATCATTTTAATAATAATGTATTTAATGCAGCCGAGAAATATATGTCTTCTTAACAAAAGATTTGCATTCATTATGTTTTAGGCGTGTATACTTTCTATAATAGGCACATTATTATAGAAAATATTCAGTGCTTCTTTTTCGAAAGTCTTTTCTTTTCATTAATGAAATACTTTCATTAATAATTTGTCATTTTACTACAGGACTTGATTGTATAGGTTAGATATACAAAATAAATAAATAATAATATTATTAATATTACTGTATCAATGAAAACCGATGCAATAATCTTGAAGATTTACGACGATGGTGTTATATTTTTGTACTCACCTGAGTAGGAGAGTATGTAAAACATTTAGAATGTCCTTTCATTACTATTTTTTGAATGTTGACAGAGTAATTTTGTTGCCTTCACTTTTAAACTTTTTTACTATTTTAGTTTATTTCAAAAATGATACCACGATGAGTTCTTACCTGTATCTCGTCGGTTTTTTCCGAAGCGGTTATTACATTTTCTGACATTCTTAAGTGCTACCTGTGGCCCGTTTCACGAAGCTACAAGTTACATTTTTACAAGTCTAAACCGGCAACATTGGTCATTATGCCCATTGCCATTGGTCATTGACCAATGTTGCCGGTTTAGACTTGTAAAATTGTAACTTGTAGCTTAGTGAAACGGACCACTGTAAGCCTAATCTGAATAAATATAGTTTTACTTTGACTTTGACTTTTAACCTCATCCCATTTTTAACGGTAAAAAAGTTAAAATGACGAGAAATATCTAAACACTCTGCTTTAAATATGTGAGTGATATGTTAATTTAAATATGTCCGGATTTCACAGTAGTTTTCCGACAAAAGGCAAGGCTATTTTCTTGGTCGACTGTACTAGCACAATTCCTAAACTAAATTATAAAAAAATGAAAATGAAAAAATATTTATTTAAACACTTTTAACAAGTTGGTGGTTGACAGATAGTTAATACATATAGTTAACACTGTGCCATGGTTCAAAGAACGCTATTTGCCTGTATCATCCACACTAGGCTAGGCCTGTCTCGTAGAAAAATTATGGTATATAATTATAATATTTGTAGTTGTGTTTTTGCTAAAAACAAAACTTGCCGACTCGCGCTATTGACTAGCAAAGTACCTACATAACAGATTTTCTTTTAAAACAGCTGAACAATGTTATACATTTCAAGAGCTATGATTCCTTCGAAAGAACTTTTAGTTAGTATCCAGTAACCAGTCTCCAGGAGGAGAACCGTTACTAGAGAAGTTATATCTCTCGTCTCTATTATTTTGTTACGAACATGCTTTCTTTGAGTGCGGTAGATAGTAGTTTTGCCTATGGGCCTTAAAGCCAGAATATAAATTATTTTGTTATGATTTACTATTATTATTATTACAGAAGAAGAGCTAAAGCGAGATAGGGGATATATTTGCGGGTGGTAGGACCTTGTGCAAGGTCCATCCGGATCGCTACCATCATCTTGCTCGCTAATCCTGCCGCTAAGCAGCAGTGCTTGCACTGTTGTGTTCCGGCGTGGAGAGCAAGACAGCCGGTGTAATTACTGGCACAAGAGGTATTCCATCTTAGCCCTCTGGGTTGGCAACGCATCTGCACTCTCGTTGTTGTTGCAGGTGTCTATAGGCGGTGGTGATCACTTACCATCAGGTGACCCACTTGCTTGTTTGCCTTCCTATGTTGTATAAAAAAAAAAAGATAGAGAGAGATATTATAGAGATTGTTTGCCAGCGACACAAGAGACTTCCACTTACTTATTTATTATTTTTATAGTTGCAGTGCCACAACGTAACCAGTTACTGACTGCAGTACGAATGGGCCGTCTCGACCGGGATAGTACCACACTCACCAAATACCGGCAGAAAGTAGTAGCTTGCTACTGCGTTTCATACGGCGTAGTGGGAGTTTCGGAGGCCCAAGGGATTGTGGGGGAGAAGGGGACCTATAGGGCGGCAACGGATAAGCGATTCTCTTAAAATCGCTGGCTACTATGGGCCAAGGTGACCACTTTCCATCAACTCATCATCGAAGTCAAAATAATTTTATTCAGAATAGACTTACAGGAAGCACTTATGAATGTCCTAAAATTTACTACCGGTTCGGAAAAACCTCTGATGGGAAGATACCGGCAATAAACTCAACGAGGTGTAATACCTGGAACTGGAACTTGGGTAAGATGGAATCGAAAACAAACCCAGGTCTCATTTATTTTATTTATATCAACACGGTATGCTAATAAAAGACGGTAAAGTCCACAATCTTCAAAATATTTTTCAACGATAACAATGTGTTTGGAATCTAAAAAAGTGCGTCAGAAACCGATATTGATAGACAGTAACGAAGATATTATAAGCAATAACAGTTTTTAGTGGCATGGCCGTGCGGCCTGGGTGTGGGCTGATTACGAATATTCGATACATATATACTGTACTCGTACGTATACTTCAATGCACGATAGTGACAAACGTGTATCTTAGTTTCGCAAGTGAGTCACATCGGCCCATTAGCTCAGTTGGTTAGAGCGTCGTGCTAATAACGCGAAGGTCGCGGGTTCGATCCCCTCATGGGCCACGTACTGTTTTTGGCTTTTTTAATTCTTTGTCATTTCTTCTTTTATTAAATAATCTTTGTGATAACTAAATTTACTTATTTGCTAATGCAAAATAGTACAAACGGAACGAAAAGTGCAAGAATTAATTAGTGCCAGTTTTATGAAAATCCAACCAAATTTCATTTCAACTTTAGCTAACGGAAATTTGATCTCAATGGCCTTTTTAAAACCCACTCAACAAATTCTGATTCTGTTCTTTATTTCTAAGAAATAAATGTCATGACCTACACTAACTTCGTAAGCAAAATTCTTACTTGGCAACTTAATTTTCTTTTACATAATTTACGTAGCATCATCTATCACAGTGCGTGCAATCTAATATTACAAGTTAAATTAGACCAACTCCCTGGTGTTTCATTGAGCTGAAATTTTTTAACTTGTATTGTAAGTCAGATGACATGCAATACTAATCTAATTTGTTTTATTTAATTTATCTGTAAATTTTAATTTTAAATATGATTTAATGTTATACCAATTTTGTAACTTTTATGAGACCAAATGACTTGAAATAAATTAATTCTATTAAATTCTAATCGAACCAGAAGGTGTGCAAAGGAACTCTGTAAAAAAACAATATCACCTTTTCGAGTCTTGACAAGTAGGTATAGTGAACAAAATGAGTACCTACCGATTTCAAAAATCTCGTCTTGAAAATTAAATTTAAGATTACTAGTTTTTCCAGTGATTTCTCGCCTGTTTTTTTTTTGGGATGAAAGACTTAGCTGCTTATTCATAAAAATATACTAACCTCTTTTGTTAAAACCATTTTTTTTCCTTTTATTCGAATGCAAAGGTACCTTATCAATGAGAGAAAAAGACGACACATCTGTTTAGTAATGTAGGTTTACTCGGCGTTTTTGATTAAGGGGTGAATCTCCGGTTCCTATTTTTATTTTATTTTTGCAAGCAGAAATCTACATTAGGAAATTATTGTCGATTATTGCAAACATAGAAACTAGAAACAACAGTCATCTCCACACTGATATCAATATTGCAATAGACTCAATAACTATAGTTTAATGATTCCACATATCACTATATTGTTGTGGGGGTCTCCTATCAGGGGCGGGGGTCGCGACCTCAGATAAGGTACTGGTTTACGCCGGTAGTATCACTCGGACATAATCGCCCCCTGAGTAGGTCATTTGGAAATGGAGGTGGATTCTGGTCTTTCGATCATCATGACGGTATTCCATAATCGATTGCTACCAAGAGTTTCTTTTCGTAGCAATGCTTTAAAAAAAAATTGTTTTTTTCTTTAGCATGGTGGCATCCAATGCTGAGTGTAGGGCTCTTGCAATACATGCTATCTTAGAAGCCTTCTGCATCCAGTTACTTCCGGCGATCCTCATCAGGTCTTGGGTCCACATTGGCTGTTTGGCAACAATCCTACGACCAGTTTTGGGTCTCCATATTCAATTCACATTTGCCTCATCTATTGTCATTTGTGCGGCATAAATGGCCCGACGAAGTCCATTTTCACATAATTCTTCATCATCATCATCATCATCTCAGCCACAAGAAGTCCACTGTTGGACATAGGCCTCCTCCATGGATTTTCAAAGTGACCGGTTGGAAGCAGCATGCAACCAGTGTAATTCTTACTGGGCTTTAAAACTTTGAAAATCGTAAGCAAATTACCCGTCTCCGCCTTCAATGACGTACGAAGCCGCAGTAAAAACGTACACTCCCCCGAATAACTAAACAAAGCAGGCGCCTACATACCAAAATAGCAACAAAGGGCCGGCTCCGCGCAGCCATAAATAAGCCATGGGGTTTGTACGTCATAGAGGGCCTGGTGAGGGCAAAGACCTTTATTACGGCTAGCTTCCACATAAGGTGCGACGGGGAATCGGTTTCTACCGCCGTATTAGCGCCTACATCAGGCGCTTCTAATTTTTTAACTGCAACTTCTTTCGATTTGATATTTCTATACTGAAAACATTAATATTTTTAAATTTAAAGGACCAAGCAGTGCACCTAGCACGAATCTCTCGACACGCGTTAACTCGCTGCGTAACTCCGTGCGTCTCGTTTTAACCAGCCCAGTAGGAGAAAGACACACTGAGTTACCTAGCGAGTTACGCGTATCGAGAAGATTCGTGCTAGGTGCACTGGACCAATGTCATGCTAGATGACCGGATTTTTGTTTTGTCATTTCATTGCGTACCAGAAAAAAATTGAATTCAATATGGACCTGTTCTCTTCAATTACCAACTTTACGTCATGTTATATAGTTACTACAATTGATACGGCTAACAAAAACTTAACAATTTAGGTGTTTTAATTTATTTTCATGTTGTATATATTAATGAAAAAATAACAGTTTAATAATGGCTGTTGAGGTTGAGTGCCTCAATCCAAAATACTTCTAGAAAAATGAGTCTCTAGTGACGTCATGAGGCTATTTCTGGTACGGTCAGCATCATAAATACAAATGTATATACGTTACCAAGATGTCAAAAATATCTACACATCTATATATACATCTTTATGCCACTAAACACAAGGTCGATGTATACATATTTTGACGCTATGGCTGTATACATATTTTTGCAGGTGACTGTACTAAAATTTTATACAGCAAGATAATATTGCAGCTTTTTGTTTGTGTGCATGTCACAAATAAATATAAGTCCCATAATAAAATATTTTATGACTCCGATAAGCATTCCAAGAAGCATAATTTATTTTTTAGCAGATTTTTTCCTTGTTAATCTTAAACATCCTAATCTTGGATTAATATTAATAATGCACAAGTTTGTTAGGAAGGATGGATGTCTGTTACGCAAAAACTACTAAACAGAATCTGGTGATATTCGCTCTTTTTAACCCCCGACGAAAAAAGAGGGGTGTTTTGACTCTCTGTCGGTCTGTATATCAGCGGCATCGTAATTCACAAACCACTGGCCGAATACTGACATAATTTTGCTGTAAAAAAAATTCCACACATACTATATACCGTATGGGTATAACGGTATTTATACGCTGACATTGAAAAGTTGACATTCTACATTTTCGTAAGTACCGTAATAAAGCACGCCAGATGTTTTTAACGATTGTGTTTTTGTTGTTAAAAGTCTATTTTTACGCCCTTAACCTCCAATCCTAAATAATATTAGTCGCTATCCGATATAGGCCAAGGGCCGAAAATAGCCCGTCGATTATAGCTGACCCTTGCCGAGCCGGGCACAAACAAAAACAAAAATATATCGCCACTTTGTTGCCCAATTAGGCAAAAGGGGGGATTTTCTACTGAAGATAACTAGAATACGCGGCATCTTCAGCCTATACACGATTCCCCTTATTTTGGTAAATCTTCAAATTCTACACATTTTTTGGCAAATGATCACTTGCTCAATCCTGCTGCTAGGCAGCAGTGCTCCGGCAGTGTTCCGGCGTGGAGAACAAGACAGCCGGTGCAATTACTGGCACGAGAGGTATTCCATCCTAGCCCTCTAGGTTGGCAAGGCATCTGCAATCTCCTTGGTATTGCGCAGGGGTGGCCAACTTGATTGGACCCAAGATCTCTTGTTCAATAACGAGACTCTGCGCGATCTACCTGCGTCCAGCAGTAGGTGATTACGTGGGACAGTCTGGTTTACGTATTTATATTTTTTGCCTTGCCACGATCGACTGGTCCAACAGTCGCGATCGACCGGTCGATCGCGATCGACCTGTTGGCCACCCCTGGTATTGCGGGTGTCTATAGGCGGTGGTGATCACTTACCATCAGGTGACGCACTTGCTTGTTTGCCTTCCTATTTTATAAAAAAAAACTACACCTCGTTGTGTGTCTTGCCCGGTATCTCCTCATTGCAGGTTTTTTCCGAACCGGTGTTGAATTTTCAGACATTCATAAGTCCTTCTTCTTGTAAGCCTAATCTTAATGAAGTCAAAGTCGATATAGCTTAGGCGTAATACATTTATTTCTCGTTTGAATCGATTTATATTTTTATTATACTTGGTCGTATAACCACTACAAAATGTTGTTAAGAGTTCGTAGCCGAGCTACGAATATCGCCTACGTACGCCTGCTACGAGGCACTCCATCCTAAATTGGCTTCTTTTCATATTCCATATTACACTACAAACCCACGTGTTCCTTTCCCAGATACTATATTATAAGCCTTAGAGTATTTCGTAATGGAAACACGTGGGCAGTAATACCTTAGAATCTAAGTTATTGAAAAAACGTGAATAATTTCATCCCTCGCCAACATTAGCCATATATAAGCAATGATATAGCAAAAGCAAAAGGAAAACTTAAGGCCGTGGCAGGGTAAGGGACCATCTTGTGCCTTAATAGCTTGTCGGTCTGATTTTTTTCTGATGATTGGTCACGTCATTGTTATGCTAAATTTCAGGATTTGCCTCATCTTATTTTTGCAATGATTTTATCATACACGGATGTACAGTGTCGTACTAAATGACGTACGACATGAGAATACAGGTTGACGCCAATGTTACAAATGCAAATTAATAGTTTACCATTTATAGTCATTGGATTTACAACTTTACGTCTAACTGCATAAAGTAATAATTTAGTAAGTTTCGTTGCAAATAGGTTTTTTTACAAAATAATAGTATTTGGCAGCAGCGCCGTCGGTCCGACTACTGACAGCACGAGCGATTGTCGATTTTTTGTACTTTTGTTCTACTTCTATTTTAAACGCCGACTAAAAGTCCATTACTTAAAGGTCAGTGGTGTCAACACAAAATCTAAATAAGTAAAAGGTTCTAAATAATTAATAGTTTTCGAAATACTGCACTATAAAAGATCTGAACTTAATCTTACGAGGCAGCGTTTCGCTGGCGGCTGGTGTTTTGTTACCGTTTCGTATTCGCGGCAGTGCGCAGGAGTTGTGCGTGAGACAGTAGAGTCGACAGCACAGAGAGCACAGCCGAGGCCGTCCAAATTGTACTAGTTCTGTCCTGCCCATTCTACTGCCTTACTGTTCTGCCCCTTGTGAAATCAGCACTAATCATGTGTTCCGCGAGCACGGCAGACACGGCAGTCAATTTGCATCCTTCAAATTGAAAACCTAATCTTGTAATTGTTAACAAAAGCATGCCGATAAGCGTTATCAGCCGTTATCGATATTATGATGTCTGCGCTATCTCTATCAGTGACGTAGATTCAAAATAAGCGCACGCGCAGCGCGCATGATGGAAAAATGTAGCTAATCATTGTGCAATGTTGACGGGTGGGAATTGAGGTAGGTATAAGGTTGGGCGGGTAAACAGGGTAATTAGAAGTGTGGTGAAATTAGGGTTGCAAGATGGTGTCTTTTAGAGGTCGATGTTGAGTCCCTCTCGGTTGCTTTTAGAAAATAACATCCAGCCCGCCATTATTACCCCCCAGATGACAAATATAAAACATGTGCCATCGCGACATTGTAAATTTATTTTATTTGAATCATCATTTGTTTTCCCTACACAGGGTGGGTCATTTAGATGTGTCAGTACAAGCAAATCTGAAACTATCAGATGTATAAGGATCTGTTCTTAAGAACCTGTCATCGATCTTAGTGACAAGAAAAACTACACCACCAGACTACAGCTACAGTTAGCTACAGTTAGTCTGACTACAGTTAACCAATTACCAATCGCAGTACAAATAGGCCGGTTCAACCTCAGTAGTATCACTTTCACAATACCGGCGCGAGATGCGAGCTAGAAGCTCAGTGAGCTTAATGCTGTGCAAGTTACTTGACAGCAGCAGTCGGGAGGAGGTTAACGGAGTCCTTGATAACAAGCTAAATTCATTGAGCTCCTGCCTACTGCTGCTGTCCTAGACCAGTACTAGTACTAAGCAAGTTACCATGACGGCAGCAGTAGGCAGGGGTTAATGGAGTTGAGCTCGGTAGCGAGGTAAACTCATTGAGCTCCTGCCTACTGCTCAATCAAATTTCATATGTCTATATAGCTCCGATGAAATGGCAGTGCAATAATAAAAGACTTTATTTTAAATATGAAAGTTTGAACCAAAAAATATTACGAGTATTCTTTTTGTACTGTTTAATAACACGAAAAGTCTTGGTATCGCATATTTTAAAGGACCTTGGCAAGGTTTATCGTTTTTCTACGTCTGTCGGATTCTCAGTAGGTCCTGTTCATGAACATGAAGAAAATTTAGAGGAACCTTATGTTTATTTCATTGTCTCTAAGTATGGTAAAGGTCCCAATCATAGACAGTAACCCCGTAATACCAGCTACAACCTGAGGGTGTTCCAGCTGCGTCCGCGCCATTAGGTGGGTGCTTTGTTTTGTTCGTAGCGCGCGCCGAATCGTCGCCCAATTTTTTATTTTTTGTTATATATTTGGGTCTTTGTATCCTTTAAATAAATTGTTTAATTATTGTTTTTAATAATTGAAACGAAACATACGAGTAAAACGAAAAATAATTACGTCCACTACTGTTAAAAACAATGCCCTACGAGTGTTAAACACTTACGTTACTTTATGTTTAGTTCTAACAAGTTTCCGAATATCATGTGATGTTATTTTTCATAGCAGAGTGGTCGCCTGGGTGGTTACACAAGAAGGGAGTGGCCCTTATCTCACCACGCCCGGGACCTTGGTGATAAGCCGATAGCGTGCACGTGTCGGCACAGGGCCGCCCTGCTAACACCTGTCACACTACTGCGTTTCGTACGGTCCACAGTACCCGAAGATTCCGGCATAGGTCAACACGGGTGAGGTTTTTGGTTAGAGTGTGCGTGTGCCGCCCACTATATTTCGGTTTTTTTTAGCATGCCCGCATAACCCCCGAGCTGCCCTGAGCTAGGGGGTAGACTAAAGCGTTCCTCCTCAACAAATGGACCAATTTCATGAGCGCGACAGGCGACAGGGTCAGTGACTATTCGCTGTTCATTACTGAGTCGACAAGTAACGCTACTGACTTGTCATTATAGTGAGCAAGCAATGTATATACCGGATTGTCACTGTCACGTGTCGCCTGTCGCGTTTATGAAATTGAGCCCAGTTGAACATGACAATTGTACCATGGGTCGGAAGGATTCAAATGGTTCGACTGTACCAAGATATGTTTACTGTAAGAATGGTGTTTTGATGTTCTTGTCACAACTGGGCCAACCGGAAGAAAAGATAATTCTACAGACATACACGCCGGAGTTTTTAAAACCGATTGTGGAACCTTTTCTCATTAATTGTCTTAATAGCATACCAATGCGTGTCACAGAAATGATAGCGGTATTTATTGTGAGAAGGTTCCATACAGGGTTTTAGCTTTAAGATTGGGGTATACTTAAAGATTGGTATGGAAAAATTCAGTATCAACAATGTAATTGTTTTACTTGAATATTTTTAAACAACTGATAATAAACGTTGCGTTGCAATCATAAACTTAATATTTGCTTGCGTATAGATAGAACAAAGAGCTCATCGACGTCTAACCATTTTTGACCTGTCAAAGTGTAGTACGGTCAGCTCAGAAGTAGCTGAAGATAGTACCTTGTCGCTGACAGTACAGGTATGGTACGGTAAATATCATTTCTTTATATACAACACTAGAGGACGCGCGCGACTTCGTTCGCGTGAAATTAGTAGCCTATGTCCGCCAGGGATAGTGTAGCTTTCTAACTGTAAAAGAATTTTTGAAATCGGTTCTGTAGTTCCAGAGATTACCCCCTACATACAAACAAACTAACAAACATACAAACAAAGTTTACCTCTTTATCATATTAGTGTAGATAGTGTAGATGTAGATGTAGATAGTGTAGATAGGAAGGCAAACGAACAAGTGGTTCACGTGATGGTAAGTGATCACCACCGCCCACCACCCGCCACCCGCACCACCCGTAACACCAAAGGGTTTGCAGATGTGTTGCCAACCCAGAGGGCTAAGATGGAATATCTCTTGTGCCAGTAATTGCACCGGCTGTCTTGCTCTTCAGGCCAGAACACATCAGTGCAAGCACTGCTGCTTAGCGGCAGGATTAGCGAGCAAGATGGTGGTAGCTATCCGGGCGGACCTTGCACAAGGTCCTACCACCCTTTTTTTTTGACGTGGTGGGAAAGCTTTATGTCTTCCTCCTGCCTGGAGCGATTCGGGGGATATGTGGGACTCTCCCCCTAAAGTGGGGGGCATACCCTAACTAAAACCCACCACGGCGTCCCCCTAAAACTGGCTTACTAGCAGGCGTGCTCCACTACGACGCCTGACGCACTACCACCCTGTGAAATCACATTCTGACACATTCTCGCTCTAATATTTTATTATGACCATCTTCTTAGTCAGCGTGGATGAGTCTCAATCATCTTTATCTCCTTTACAAAGTATAAATAGTATTTTATGCAACTGTTGCATAATGAGGGGTCTTAAAACACGAGTGTGGTTTTATGAAACGAGCGTCAGCGATTTTCATAATAGGATCACACGAGTGTTTCAAGACCTAATCATGTACAGTTGCATACATTACTTTATCTACACACATATCATAAGTACTCTATGATGGGTTCCGAAGCCATAGGGCAATGACCTGCATTGCTACTAGCTACTAGGTACCTATTAAATATCTATAGACTGTACACATTAAAATAAAGTAATAAAAAATGAATTTGAAAAAATATAGAAACAAATTAGAAAAATTCTCATAATAATATTGGTTGTTATAATGCTGGTCATTGCCTACGGTTTCTGAACGCATTATAGAGCATTTATGATATATGTAGATAAACAAAGTGATTCGTTCCTCATATCTACGACTATTTGCTTCTTCTAAACCACGTAACGGATTTGGATGCGGTTTTCACTGTCGTTTAGAGATTTTCTTACAAAAGGTTTTTATGTATAAATTGTTCTCGTGCGAAGCCGGGCCGGGACGCTAGTCACATATAAAATACTACATGTTGGAAACAAACACGATCAAACAAAGTACCCAATGTACTTGCTTAACCTATAACGATTTGAATTAGACGGTAACGTTTACGTATTTTTACAAAAATAGAAGTAAAAAAACAGCCACGAATTTTATTTCATAATCGCTTTGATTTTTGATTGTCATTTCGTAACCAGTTTTAAAATGATCAGTTTTCGAATACGAAACGGAAATTTTAGAACAACTACTACCGTAGGGTAAATGCTTTCAACTGGTTATAAGAAAGTATCAGTACAAACATGAAAACGGGGTCATTAGAACCTAGGATTAAGAGGAAACACCAAGGCCTAGAGAATTGAAAAATAGGTATTTGTAAAATCTATTGCTGCCTCCATCTATCAAGCCTCCCCCCGCAGAGCGCAATAGAGACAGCCGCAGCTTGGACTGAAAATACCTATTTAAAGTACACAAAATCAACGATTCGTAGACCCCTGATTCCTTCTCCAAAATTTAACCGACTTTAATCTTTTAATAATTAATTTATGAAAAAAAAGAAAACATAGGGACATGCATAATAGTGCCCATAGATTTTTTGGAAAAAAAGTTATTGCTCTACTGGCATTATCCAGAGAGGAAACAGGGGACGACGTTTGTATGGAAAAACGGCCCTTGTGTTTCCTCTTAATTATTATTATTCGTAAATTAAAACCCACATAGTGGAGTAAACGGAGTAGTTGAAACTATGCTTTGTTTACGCGTAGATCGAAGGCCAGCTGCGCCCGCGCCGGTATCTGCTCGGCGCGCAAGACTTGTGTCACGTACACAGCGGGGGCTGGCTTTGCTGCGAATATTTCAAAAATCTAAATATTGAGTTTTTTCCGATGCAAAAGTTCCATGGCTAATGTTATAGCAAGTTTGTAAGTGTTATTAAGTAGTTATTTGGAATTTCTTTAAATGTTTTAAATATCTTATTACCATAAAAAAAAACTAATGCTGCTGCATTAAAAAGCATCTTCTTAGCCCTCTGGGTTGGCAACACATCTGCAATCCCTTTGGTGTTACGGGTGTCTATGGGCGGTGGTGATCACTTACCATCAGGTGACCCACTGCTCGTTTGCCTTCCTATGTTGAATAAAAAAGACGTTATTTAATTATTTGCTCTGCCGCATGACCTCGGCTGTCCTTATCGATACATATAATTTAAAAATAAAACAGTATGTCCATCACTTCACAGGTTAAGGTTAAAAAAAAGGTATTGTTTTTGTGCATGACTTAATTTAATCCCTTATTCGTAAAAAATTAACAATATTTTTAAGCTAACAAATGTTTTCTTCCTTTCATTGAGGGCAAACGTCACAATGACAGATAAAGACGTAAAACATGTTAACTAACAAACGTTTACGAAGCGTTTATGAATAAGGGGGTAAATCTTTTTTTACCAATCCGTTGATGACTGCGGATTATGGACGCTTGCTGCTGAAAGTTGCGCGCGCGCGTTGCCGAAACCTTTTATGCCACATGAAGTGAATCTCCACTACTACATATTTCACTTTGATATTACATATTACTATACCTACTTCGCTAGAAAAACTCATTTCGCTAGCGTATTGCCATTGGAAGGAAACACTGAATTAAAATTTTCTTATGACATGGACTTCGGTAGAAGAAGGATTGCAGAAAACCTTATGGATATGTATTTTAAGAAGGTTGTTTACCAAGCTTCAAAAATCGCTTGCAATGTAAACAGCGGCGACTTTTTCCCCTCTCTAATGCATAATCTCTGTTTCAGGCACATTTCTAGTATATTTTTTTAATTAGTTTTATTAATTTAAGATTGCTATGGCTTAAGCCAATGCGACAGAATGGCACGTTAGCTATCTGTTGGAGATAATCAATTATTATCTTATTAAACTAATTAAAACCGTATTAAGTTTTGAAAGTTTTTGATTAGGTACTAATTATTGTAACATTCATGATATATTTTCTACGAATTTGCCGAGATAAAAAAAATATTTTTTAATCAAGGACATGGTTTATCTGTGTATGCCAAATTTCATCTAAATCCATCCAGCCGTTAATACGCGATCGAGGGACAAACATCCAAATAACTACAAACCATTACTTTCGCATTCATAATATTAGTAAGATTCCAGTAGTATATTTGCTAAAAACTTGAATGTGTAAGAAAATTAAGGGAAATAAGAATTTTCTTCATGTTTACATAGTATAAACTAAAGTCGCATTTTTTTCCTCTGTATACGAAATTTTTGAAGTGTATCTTCGGCCGCCTTCTCCTTCTAAACCACGCAATTTTGATACAGTTTTCACTATCATTTAGAGATTTTTACGGAAGGTTTTACATCCCGATTGCACCCATGCGAACCCGGAACAAGACGCTAGTATATTTTTTTTTAGTTGGAAGCAAACAAGCAAGTTGGTTACCTAATGGTAAGTCCACCACCGCCTATAGACACCCTCAACACTAAAGAGATTGCAGATGCGTTGCCAACCCAGAGGGCTAAGATAGAATACCTCTTATGCCAGTAATTGCACCGGCTGTCTTGCTCTCCCCGCCGGAAAACAACAGTGCAAGCACTGCTGCTGCTGGTGATCACTTTCATCACCTCATGCGCTTTAGCCCCTCTTTCTATAATAGTATTTTATGCAACTGCTATATAATGAGAGGCCTTAAAACACGAGTGTAGTTTTATGAAACGAGCGTTAGCGAGTTTCATAATAGGATCACACGAGTGTTTTAAGGCCTAATTGCATACATTACTTTATCTACACACATATCATAACTGCAAAAAACCGTAACAGCAAAAAACCAAGAAACGAGTCGCAACAAGTATGGCGGCAATTCGATCTATCCGTGAAGACGAACGTTTTTTTAAAATCATAGACAAACGAATGAAGTCCCTATCGTCATGTCACTCGAGATCAAAATGTCGTGCGTTTAAATTAAAAAATCATACTGAGTTGACGTTTTGTATCGATAACTGTTTTAATATCTATGGATACTAGAATAGAGACCAACTTGAATTTTGACAGCTGTTCCAAATTTAAATTCATAACGTCACGAGATATCGGTAATGTGATCACCAATAAACACAGACTACTAAGAGATACTACCAAATAAAGAACAGATTTACCTACTACCACAGACAAGAAATTTCTTATAATAACATTGATTGTAATAATGCTGGTCATTTCCTATGGTTTTTGAACGCGTTATTGAGCATTTATGATATGTGTGTAGATAAAAAATATATGTATCCCACGTGGTGCATTTAATCACCGAAGTTAAATTTATTAAGTTGTTTTATCTTATCCGTGTGTGTGTACATACAGCTCAATGTTTACTAACATGTGCTTTTTTGTCATCACAATTTCGTCAGCCGCTGATGACGGATTGGTCGTCAATGACGAAACGGTTCCGGATAGTCACGCGTCTATTACTCATATATCTACACTACTATAATAAAGAGATAAACTTTGTTTGTTTGTATGTAGGGATATCTTTGGGACTACTGAACCGATTCCAAAAATTATTTCACTAACAGAAAATTACTCTATCTCTGACGGACATAGGTACATTCTAACTTTAATGTCTGTATGTATTTCTGCTTAAAATAACTCTAACTCGCCATATTGCAGTAAAATGTCTCAAATAAATAAAGCAATGAAATTAATAGAGATTATTTATGCTCTGTATTTATGAGAAGTATTGGTGAAATTAATTTATATTAAAAAAAAAAACAAATTTACATTGCAATATACACTGTTACGCTGTGCTATATCACTTCGAGCCACACTAGAGGGCGCTGCTAAAGCCAGCGTTTATTTTACCAATCGGTATAAATAAGCGCTGGCAACATTTAGAATCGTTAGGGGCGGGGTTTGTTTGAATTAGTTACGACCCCTTTCCTTTGGAAGGGCTGCCTAGGTTTTGAGCTTTAAAAGCCCCTGCAGCTCTCAGAGAGCTCATATTTTCTACATCACTACAACCACCTCTAAAAGGTGAAACCTCTGCCCAACTGGTAAGCTCTCTCTCTACTAATAACTGTTTCTAAATTGTTCTTATAAAATTGTATTTTTCGTGTATGTGTTTCTGTCAGATTGTATTTAATTTATTTCTATCTAAATTTGTTCTAACTTAAATCCTGCGACCGTTTCTTTAACTTCTTTCTGTAAATTTCTAAGTCTTTGTTATAATTATTAATTTAAATCTACTTGCTCAACGGTCGCACCTTGTATTTTCAAACCGTAACCGTCACTGAGTTTTAACTTCACTATTTCTTTCTTTCCAAATGTAACTTAGCTTTTTCTTCCTTACCTTGCCACCTGTAAACCTATGAACTGATGCCACACCACAACTTGGCGAGCTCTAGCTCCCTGGTTGGACTCTCGTCTCCTCGAGCTTCAGTATGGCATCAGTTCCCGCTAGTGGCCAGCCTGTAAAGCACTAAATCTTTACAGGGCAACTTCCTACGGGCCACCAAACTACCTACGGGTTACCAACTTCCTACGGGCTACCAAACTTCCTACGGGTTAATAACTACCTACGTGCTACCCATCTACCTACGGGCTCACGTTCCCCAAGCTTCGCATATCCTCGAGCCACCTGCAGGGCACCTCTTGCCGGTTACTTGGACACTGTACCCTGGCCGAGCTGCTACCAGCCGGTTACTTGGACAACCGTACCCTTGCCGAGCCTTCTACGCCCTGCAGCCTACGAAGACCTGCCGAACCTCAAGCCTACGCTACTACACGTCGGGTCACGGCCAGGGGAGTGCGAGCGATCACGTTAATTGACTCAAGTT
Organism: Ditula angustiorana; assembly: GCA_963691745.1. Classification (NCBI taxonomy): domain Eukaryota; kingdom Metazoa; phylum Arthropoda; class Insecta; order Lepidoptera; family Tortricidae; genus Ditula; species Ditula angustiorana. The sequence continues at coordinate 2,821,591 of OY829473.1, forward strand.
AGGAATTAGGCACAAGAATTACGAACTTACGACCTAGAGTCTCTAGTCGTCCTAGGGAGCTTATATTTTAATAAAAACCTATTGTTAATTTTATTCTTGTTTCACTCGAAAATCCCCTAGGGCGACCTTCTGTACCTGACCGGGTAACAGTGGCGCCAACGGGTTTTCTTGTGCTATAGTTCTTGCTTGAGTCAGCTAGCTACGCTAAAGTTGTTGGTGTTGGTTATTTTTCTAAAATTTTTCTTCTTGTCTTGGATACCGCAGTAATTCTAAATTCACTTGTCCACCCGTTTTGTGGCGGGCCAAGAATACCGCAAAACCGGCCTGGTATTCGTAAAAGGCGAATGAACGGCGTTTTTGCCGAAAATCAGGGTTGTTGTTCAAATTCTAACGGTTTTTTTTCAAATTTTAACGTCTATTTTTCTAAATTTTAATCGCTAATACTCCAAATTTGTCTTAACTATTCTACATAAAACAATTTAAATTAACAACACAACGTACATACTTAATTTAAATTATCGCACTATCGCGATCAATTTAAATCCTAACGGACTAACTGTTAATTTAAATTTACTTAGTAACCGTCAACTACAATTAACCGCGGGTTCGAAATTAAAAAACTCAACTGCCACTAAGCGCCTAAGAATCAGCTGTAGTTAACTAAATTAACTATAACGATTTTCTAGCTATCTCACTCGGTACAACTAACTTCGCTCTTCTAAAAAGACGACTTGCACAGAAGTGTACCTAACTATTTAATTATCCTTAAAAACCGACGGTATATATTTTTTAATTAACACTATTGCTTTAAAATTACTCTTCTATCTTGGAACAACAACCACTGAATATCGACATTTCATCAAAATTAGTTTGGACTTATTCGGCAAAACCACTAAATTTTATTAACATCTAGTAGCTTCACTTTTTTATTATTTTAAATTTTAACTTCGTTAACGTAACTTCACTTTTATTTTATAACACTGCACTATTACTGCGATATCCAATCCAGAACATGTAACTCTGTAATTATACTTCACTTTCATATTGTACTCATACGGTCTAGCATCCAGTGTTAGCAGAGAGAGTTCTACATCCTAAGTTATCACCTTCCTTGTGAGCGCGTCTCACTAACTATTTTAACTGAACACATAAGTGTTCAACAACCACCTGCATTCCGGCCACAGGCACTCTTCTATTGTGCGAAGACCTTATCGCGCGCGCCTAAGGCTCACTATACACTATCGGTAGTATTTCTTTAAAGCGGGTAAATCTTAAAGTCGCGCCGATAACTGAGACTACTTAAATGTTTAACTTAACTACAGAGGGTAAAATTAACTACTGTTCGTCATGGAACTTAACAATATTAAATACTTACCTTTGCAAAAAAAAAAAAATGTTGTTCTATAACAGAACACAAACGAATATAAAATGCAAGTTAATAAATAAACGATCCCTGCCTACAGCAACTAAAAACTCTAATAACTAAAAAAAATAAAATGACTATCTTCAATACTTGGAAATATTCTCTTAAACTTATAAAATATTTTATACTGTGACTAATTTAATTAATCTACATTTCTTACCCTAACAACTAGCACTCAATTTTAACGTTTAAAAAATTATATTTAAAACAACAACTAAAAACACACGCAACTAAATCGAAAAACAACTATCTTCAATACTTGCTAATATCATCTTTAACTTTTATAATATGTAAATACTCTTAACTATTTTTATTAATCGAATTTTTAAAATCTAACTAACTACTACCACTCAATTTGATTATTTAATAAATAATTAATGCACCAAAACTCCATTATGTTAAAAACTAAAGCCTTTTACTCCAGCGGTTCTGAAGACTGGTTAAATAAGCCTAAATTCACCTACCCTAACAGCATGCATACCTACTCCGAGCGGATAGTAACTCGTAAAAATAAGCCCTTACTACTACTTTGTAATGTTGTTAACTTATGTAGGGCGGATAGTAACCCTACGACATAACGAAGAACGGTCATGCAAATTGAGTACTTTTAATTAACGTAAAAACAATCCTAAATGATTTCTATTAAATACAAATCAAAATTCAAGTTCTACGGCGAGGTTCTACAACCCTGTCGCATTAATTCTTAAGCGTTAGCATTCTTATTAATTACGTAACACGCTGGGCGTCTCCTGCGATGACCCAGTGACCTCAAAAGTTCAGTCGGCCGACGCGTTCGAGCGAGTTGCACGCGCGCCATGTTAAGTTAATTCATTCATGCAGCAAATGCGCGCGCGCATTCTCCGCAATACGTAATTATAAAATAATAAACTGCGTTAAACCGCCAGTTTAACCTATGCTGCATGTTAATATTGCAACACAACACATAAGTAAAACATAGTACCACAGATCGTTGCTCATATTAAAAATAGTCGCAAATAGTTAAAATTAAAAGCCTAAATACCAGTAGGGTCGCGCCTGCTCTTAAAAACGCCCTAATGTTAGCATCCAGTTCTCGGGCGGTCTTGGAACCCGTTAAATAAAAGCCATATCCTATCTGGATGTTAACCTATCAAGGACGGATGGTAATCCTTGGACTTTCGCGACAAATTAAATATATTACGAGCACGCCCCGCGCCTTCTGCTACCAGACGCGAAGGTCAGACTAGCCCTATAGCCGGACCTACTCTGAAAGAATGATGTATATATGTGGATAGTAAGAAAGGCGATTGATGAATGCTGCGACGTCGTAAGACCTTTAGCGAAAATTAAAATGAGTTTTAATTTTCTTTACCGGGGAAAAGGGGAACTGTTACGCTGTGCTATATCACTTCGAGCCACACTAGAGGGCGCTGCTAAAGCCAGCGTTTATTTTACCAATCGGTATAAATAAGCGCTGGCAACATTTAGAATCGTTAGGGGCGGGGTTTGTTTGAATTAGTTACGACCCCTTTCCTTTGGAAGGGCTGCCTAGGTTTTGAGCTTTAAAAGCCCCTGCAGCTCTCAGAGAGCTCATATTTTCTACATCACTACAACCACCTCTAAAAGGTGAAACCTCTGCCCAACTGGTAAGCTCTCTCTCTACTAATAACTGTTTCTAAATTGTTCTTATAAAATTGTATTTTTCGTGTATGTGTTTCTGTCAGATTGTATTTAATTTATTTCTATCTAAATTTGTTCTAACTTAAATCCTGCGACCGTTTCTTTAACTTCTTTCTGTAAATTTCTAAGTCTTTGTTATAATTATTAATTTAAATCTACTTGCTCAACGGTCGCACCTTGTATTTTCAAACCGTAACCGTCACTGAGTTTTAACTTCACTATTTCTTTCTTTCCAAATGTAACTTAGCTTTTTCTTCCTTACCTTGCCACCTGTAAACCTATGAACTGATGCCACACCACAACTTGGCGAGCTCTAGCTCCCTGGTTGGACTCTCGTCTCCTCGAGCTTCAGTATGGCATCAGTTCCCGCTAGTGGCCAGCCTGTAAAGCACTAAATCTTTACAGGGCAACTTCCTACGGGCCACCAAACTACCTACGGGTTACCAACTTCCTACGGGCTACCAAACTTCCTACGGGTTAATAACTACCTACGTGCTACCCATCTACCTACGGGCTCACGTTCCCCAAGCTTCGCATATCCTCGAGCCACCTGCAGGGCACCTCTTGCCGGTTACTTGGACACTGTACCCTGGCCGAGCTGCTACCAGCCGGTTACTTGGACAACCGTACCCTTGCCGAGCCTTCTACGCCCTGCAGCCTACGAAGACCTGCCGAACCTCAAGCCTACGCTACTACACGTCGGGTCACGGCCAGGGGAGTGCGAGCGATCACGTTAATTGACTCAAGTTAGGAATTAGGCACAAGAATTACGAACTTACGACCTAGAGTCTCTAGTCGTCCTAGGGAGCTTATATTTTAATAAAAACCTATTGTTAATTTTATTCTTGTTTCACTCGAAAATCCCCTAGGGCGACCTTCTGTACCTGACCGGGTAACAACACATTCGATAAAATGGAGTGTTATAATTAAAATTATATTAAAAAATACACTATAATACACTATACGTTGTACTCTGACTATTTCTGACCGTATCTCTTTCCAAAGGTTGTCTGGAAGAGATCGCTGCTTAGCGATAAGACCGCCTGTTGAATCCCATGTAAAATTTCCCTGTGTGTGTTCTTTTATTTTGTTTACTTGTGTGAATCAATAAAGAGTATTTGTTGTTGCTGTTGTTATAAAAAACCGCCCAAGTGCAAGTCGGACTCGTGCACCGAGGGTTCCGTAAGTAAATAGGCACCGAGCATTGCTCTAACGAAGAGATAAACTGAATTGAGGGACAACCGTACCTTTGGCATTGGGAATCTCTTATCCGCATAACATAAGTATGTGTATACTACGTGCAAATATGAGTTTTTATTAGCAAGAAATATACATATTCTGTGATTTAACTACAAAATAAGGTTTAATTTTTGCTGTGAAACCTTGCTTTTTGCCAAGTTTCATGGTTTTTAGGTCATCGGGAAATACCCTAAAGGTTTTGATTCCCTTGCGAGTGTATGAAATATGCGGCATATACGGCCGTATCTTTTGATTACGTTGACTGAGAAGTTTGATTGTCACAGCTCTAAGGAACTGCAGCCTTGAGTACTTATCAAATATTAATTTCAACCAGATACCTCCACGCGTTCCTGAGAAAAAAAGTCTTGACAAAGACTGACAACCAAGTGATTCTACGCTCAAAAAACTGCTTTGTTACACGTAACCAAAGTTTTGTTTGCCTATTACACAAAAAAGTGACTACCGAACTTTTTGTTACACCTTACCTAACTCTTGATTCGTAAGTAAATCATCAAATGTTTATCATTAGCAAACAGTTTTGCTAATTGAAATGAACTTTGATTACTATTAATCAAAATCACGAGTAACCAAGCTAGTTTAGTTGACCCTTTTTTCAGTGTATGAAGGTTTCTTTTTGGGGTACAGATCCCTATTAGGCTTGGCAAAGCAGCTTTTGTTTATCACGTGGCGTTGGCAATAAAAAAATAGAAACAGAGGAGAATAAGGGAGCCGAAGAGAATAAAGGTTTTAAACACTGATCTAGTCTACAATGTCATGGTATAACAGTTTACGTAACACCTGTTAAAGACAGCGTGGCGCCTCTCGGAAATGTCGAGACGTTTCTGTTGAAGTAGCGTCTACTAGGACAGTGACTACATTCCAACACCTCATCGTAATCACATGCCAACACGTGCTAGTTTTGTGGCAGGATTAGCACAACCTTCATTAGACGTCACAAAGGCAACACGAAATTTCTTTTATTTATCGACAAAGCCGTACATTTTATTTCAAAATTATTTTGGCCAAACTGCAGACTGTTGGCGAATGTTACACTATCTACTTATCTACTTATATATTAGTGTACAGAAGGGGAAATATATTCACGTACCACCTTAGAACCCTATCGCAATGACGCGGCGCGTTAAACGCCAGGCTATGTCATACAAATGTCATGCGTATATCTCTTCGACTAGGTTCTACGGTGGTATGTGTTTCAATTTCCTTGACTGTACATTATCACATCACTATGTTACCTGCCTTTGAGTTTCAGCGGTCAAGTGCAACAGCTACTGCCTCTATTTAGATATTTTTGCGGGTGGTAGGATCTTGTGCAAGGTCTGTCCGGATCGCTACCACCATCTTGCTCGCTAATCCTGCCGCTAAGCAGCAATTGCTTGCACTGTTGTTGTCCGGCGTGGAGAGCAAGACAACCGGTGTAATTACTGGCACAAGAGGTATTCCATCTTAGCCCTCTGGGTTGGCAAGGCAACTGCAATCTTCTTGGTGTTGCGGGTGTCTATAGGTGGTGGTGATCACTTACCATCAGGTGACCCACTTGCTTGTTTTCTTTCCTATTTCATAAAAAAAAACCTTTGCCAAAAAAATCCCTAAATAACAGTGAACACCGTTTCAAAATCCGATGCTTTGGAGGAGAAGACGGCCGAAGATCTAAGAGTTAATAGTATCAAATAGAAACTGCGCCTCGCTCTTGATAGAGTTCCCAGTCGTAATCTACATACCTACCTGGTTACGTCGGAGGTGAGTGGTTCCCTTCCCTAACCATTTCAAGGTTTAACTAAGGTTTAACTAGCCTTGGAAGTAAAGTACCCTGCTGAAAGCCCACGTGACTCGTTACCACCTATCTTGAATCATTACGAGACGCATTAACTCGCTACGTAACTTAGTAAGTCTCTTTCCAACTGGGCTAGTAGATAGAGACACACTGAGCTACGTATTGGTTTCGTAGAAAACGTTCGTGTTAGGTGCGCAGGAAACGTGTATAGGGTTTCTTATTATACTTCTTCAATGTACAACGTGTACGACTAATATTAGATAAACGTTTTCACTTAAGACTGTTGTGTACCCAGTGTTCTCTATACAAACGGCGGTAACGTTTTCCACCGTCTAAACCTTATGTTATTACCGTGATTTTTAATATGCTGCTGTTATGCTTTAGAACTAGGTTAGCATGTTTTGATTTTTAACATTTCTTACAGACGGTTTTATTGACGCTTTTTGTTTTGTATAAAACAACTAAAATGCAAAATTTTAAAAACTATGAAGATTACTAAAAATATCAAACATACAAATTTAGTTACACTAACACTAACGATAGAGTAGTACCTCCCCATCTCTTCCCATGGGTGCCGTAAAAACCGGCTAAGGGATTTCTTCTCCAGAAGGTGGGCAGCAGCGCCTTCTGCTCCACACGTAAATACTACGCTCGCCAACCCGCTTGCCAAGCGTGGTGAGTATGGCAACCCCCCAATGTGACTTCCAACCGGTCACTTTGGAAATCCATGGAGGAGGCCTATGTTCAACAGTGGACTTCTTGTGGCTGAGATGATGAACACTAACGATAATACAAGCCCTTTAATGCGCGCTACGCCATATTTTTGCTAGGATTGACACGCTGGGTTACAGGAGGAGGGCACAACTTACTTGTTTTTAGGGTTCCTTTTTCCAAAAAAGGCTTACAGACTCCCCAAATCACATGACAACTATACTTCAAATTGACGTTGAGCGCGCGGCACAATCGGAGTACTTAAACGTTAATAAAAATCATTTGTTTTTAGGCTACAAAAAGCTCATAGACCTAAAAAACTTCAGCAGGAGTGAAACATTGAAATTAGCAGTATGTGTCTAGCAACCGTCCGCAAAACCGACTAAAAGACTTCTTTCGGTTAGAGTTCCTGCTTCATGAAGGCCCCGTCAATTAATGACGCAATGACGTAACATTAAACCCAAACTTGTTTTCATAGCAATAAGCTTCGATAAACTTGAACAGTAAATACCCTGCGCTCTCCCATGACCTTTAAACCTCAGTTTCCACAACGCCAAATGTCAGGAGTCATCCCCACTGCATCAAGTGCAAGTTCGCGCAGAATCGATGCAAGTTCAAGGCTTGGCCCCACCCCTTGGCCCGCTCTTGGCACCCCCTCTGACGTCAACGCCATTCATACCCCACGCCACCCCGCTCGATACTGTGGGGGTGGCCGGGATTCGCGTGTATGGGCATCTAGAATTTACGAAAAGAATAGAAAATAACAAACCTGAGATCGGAAAAATCGATCGCACTATAGCACAATTTTTTAACCGAAGAAAATACGACGACGTTTCAATTTACTTATGAAAATTTAATTAGAATGTATTGTTCGTAAAAACCTCCTGGAAAAAATATTTGCTGCCTAAAAATTGCGATGCAAGCCGAAAAGTTGAAGGAGATAATCTTTCGTATAAAAAAATACTCAATTCCTTAACGAGGTGCCCCATTATTGTTCCACGTGCCGAATCTTAGATACCTATAAAAATACATTATATTATTCATAATTAAGTATTCAGATTTTATTTTTCTTAGTCTTTTTTAGCTCCATTCTTGTAGATATTATTGAAACGGGCTAATCTTAAGATTATAGTCTTAGTTAATGTATATCACAGTGTATCAACTAGGCCTCACACACAGTTAAACGCTTCTCTCCCTCCCGGCCCCGCACCACCGCACGCGTCACTCGTGACAAGATGCATTGCGAAGTTCGCTTATGCCGCACCATCCTGTCGTTCAATTTACACACATTTTCTATGAGATATCTGTCAAAGTTGTTAACGGCTTTTAGGTATAACGATCCGGTGTTTGAATATAGAAACTCAGCATCTAAAGTCTTATTGCTACGATTGTGTGTCTTCGTTGTGAGTGTTTAAGATACGTTTTACTATTCAGTTGTATAAGTATTTTCTGTAAATGGTAATTTAAGGAAAATAAATAAGTAGGTAGTGCTTATTTGATGTTTTGCAAGATATGTTTAGGATTCTAATCGTACGAGTAGATAAAAGTGGTTAAACGAACCTAGTAAAGCGAATTAAAGTTGTTTAAAACTGTCTTGTATAATAGGCTAGTTTACTCATATCAAATTTGGCGCAATAATTAAATATTTCCGGCATTGTTTGACTTACTAAACTGAAATATATCGATTTCAGATAATTTAAGTCCACGATGGTAAAATAATTTAAATTGAAAAATTGAATTTTTTATTTTATTTTTTAAACGCATTAAACCCTTTCGGCCATTGTGTGATTTCATTAATCTTGTAAACAAACTAATGTCAATGACAGTGTTGCCATTGCTACGGCAATTGCCGTGTTCTACGGTAATTTGACATAATTAAAAGGAAATCTACGGCCTACGGCAGCAAATCTATTACCGTAGCAAAGTCTACGGCAATTTTGAAAAGTCGAATTTTGGTTAGGTTCCAAGCTAGAAAACGCAAAAAAAACAATGCGTATCTTTGACACGGAAATCCCCGTTTGTTGTTTCATAACTAGCCACAAATTTAGCTTTACAGTAGCACGCTACTATCGCGCTTGTATCATGTTATTTGTAGGTACTGAAATTCTATAGTTCCTTTTTTTTCCGCTGCTATTCGTAAATAAGTAAAAGTAAATAATTAAAAATGATTCAATACAGTTCTAAAATAAACATTTTTTATTTAATTTATTTGCTACAGCAACCGAAAATAGCTTTTCCTTTAAAACACGGCAATTTTCCTTATCGAACACAGCAGTAAAAAAATTGTCGCTGGCAACACTGGTCCATGATGTGTCAGACGGACGTTTTATAACCTATGCTCGTCGTAAATATTTCTGGTGGTTGTGATCGTGATCTTGTTATTTTAGAAGTAAAAATCTCGTCTACGTTTTGCTATTCCTATTTTGCCATTTTAATCTATAAAACAATCATGGATTCATGAAAGCGGAAAGTACAAATTTGCCAAGAATCGACGCACTAATGGTCGGTAATTTTTTTGCTTTGAACTCCGACTTTTGTTCCGCCGCTGAGGAATGTCAAGACTTCTATGTAAGTACAGTGTACATACAACAATGATTATTACTATACTTTTCGCGTAAACTAGTGGAAGCCATGGTTTTTAATAAAAAATTGCGATTTCTAAAACTGTGAATGTTGAATAAAATGTCAAATGATTGTTTACAAGTCACAGCACAGATAATATACAGACTAATATGGCGGACGCCGTTTTCTCCTGTTTATGAAAAGTTAACTTTTAAAATAAAGTTTTGCGGTTTTGTAGGTCCCAAAAAAATATAGTAGTATTTTTTTTGATCTAATAGAACAATGAACAATTATATTAGGGCTACTTTGAAAATGAGTCAACTAGCCTATTAACGAGGAACAAATTCTGAAATTCTAACATTAATTGATGAAAGCTTACGCGCTAACGTAGTAGGTAGAAGAAGTAATGCCTAACACGCGGATATTTTGGTCATAAACATATTAATGTGTCTTCACAAGTAAGTAAAAGTAGCTTCATAAGACAATAAAATACGAGATTTAAAGAAAAGTCGCATTGCGCGTCTCTACGATATGTAACACAATTTTGCTTCATTCCGTTCTTGGGAAACTTGAAGCAAATGTATTATGTAACAAACCTACAATAATAATGTGTCTTAGACGGTTTTTTATACAAAGAAACATTATTAGAAACAAACGTTTCTCTATAGACAAATATATAGATAAATAATATGAAACTTCGGTTCCGCGGGTTATCTGTAACTAAAATTCATCACGCTGTTTAGCGTACGCTTTCGCTAACAGACATACAAACATATAGATACAACTTTCATTTTTTCCATTCGATAATTTCTTCAATGGGCGAACATCTAATAGTGATAGACAAACCGAGTAAGTTCGCGTGCATAAAGCTCAACGACGTTGGGCGCCAATGTGACGTCAGTGATGCGGGTTAAAGAAAACCACGTTGATCATTTTGGTAGATGTATAATTGAAATAGAAGACACAGAAGACAAGTTCATAAAAAGGTTAATAATGCAAAGACAAATAAATATAGAAAACATGTACAAAGAAAAAAGTAAAACTTGCAAAAATATGCCTTCGGGTAAGGTATGATGAAGCAGGATGATGAAAATGAACTTGCACTGAAAAGGCGCACGGGGTACGTAGAAATTCGACACATCTGCCTTCACAAGCACCTAGATCAAAGACTTGAGAGATCAAAAGTGATGTCAAAACTAGAAAGAATTTGAAAATTTAAATTTTGAATTTGGAACTATATTTTTTTTAATAAAAAGGAAAGCCGGTTTGTAAACAAGGATTGCTGCCTAGGTACAAAGTTAGTCCTTTCAACCGATCTAAGTATCATTTTGCAGTCTCTATAGAATTCTAGCCAACGAAGTCTTGCGGACCTGACTTCTCCAAAGATGTTGGGCTACACTAGATCCTCCAGCTCTCGGTTGTTCCCGATCTGATCATGATTATTTACGGAAAGACGACTGGAAGCCGTTCGACGTTCTTTCATGTCTCAAAGTAATCACGATAAACCTTAAAGATGGGTTCGATAATTACCCGTATTACGCAGGACGGGGGGGGGGGGGGGCGTTGACATTGCGATTTCACGGCTAAGGGGTGGGGTGCTGTAGGGTTGGCTGCGTATCGGTAGTTATTATAATACCAAATGAAAATAAAGCAAAATTAAGAGAAAAAGTTTTTTTTTTAATGTGGCTTATTATCTACGTTATTTATAAACATTCAGTAAAACTGCCAAAGGGGGATAGAAGATACAGAAAGCTTACCAATATCCAGTCAGGTACACTCGTTTTTAGCAACTGGCAAAACATGTTTAGTAGAACAAAAATAAATTTAGAGACAAACAAGCATAAATATATATTAAAAACTAATCAAAAATGTAAAATATTCAATTCACATGACATTAAAACCATACAAAAACCCAAAAAATCGAAAAAGAAGGTCGGAACGCTTATAACCGTGTTGTAACCTATCTACAAAACAGAGGTCTGTCGCCAGCAGTCAGCATACTTTATTAAGATTCGTCTCTATCGTTTAACGTGAAAATGAAAATGAAAAATATTTTAAAAGTAGGCCATATAGGCTCTTTACATGTCTGAGTCTACTAGCGCTTCAAAAATGGAAAATTCTGCTGAGAAGAAACGCCGCAAGAAACTCAGCAGCTTATCCCTTTTTTTCTCTTTCCAACACAGTGATGTGACATTTCCCTGCGAAAAAAGTACATTTCATTTAATTCCAGTTATTAGTTGCGATCCAAGCAAGTATTCCAAGAATAAATACGTAGGGTCTGACTGAAAAACAACGCTGTAGTGCGTTAAGCCCACTGCAGCATAATGCTGAGTCAAGCCCCTTTTTGTTTTCGCCGCAGTTGTTACTAAAAATAGGTGATTAATTTTCTTTCTAATTTGATTTCTGTAACGCCGAGCGGGCCAATTTTCGCGTCAGTAGATATGGAGACACATTCGAGATACACTAACAACAACTGTCAGATCCCTTTAAAGTCTGTCATCTTTTGACATATCTCGAATGTAAGATGCTATCTCGATGAACGCCAGAATTGAGGGCCAGGCCCATTTTCGCCAATCAGAGCAAGACAGCCAGTGAAATTTCTGGCACAAGAAGTAGAGGTATCCTATCTTAGCCCTCTGGGTTGACAGCGCATCTGCAATCTAATTCCCCTTGGTACTGCGGGTGTCTATGGGCATAGGGATCACTTACCATCAGGTGACATTAGCTCGTTTGCCTTGGTATAAAAGAGAAGCTTTAATAAATAAATGTTCCAAACATGTTGGCCCCCAAGTGCCGCAAAACTTACCAGTCTCCGTACCCCACAGACAAGCGTCACATCCCCCCCCCCCCCCTCCGTTGTGGCGTGGGCGTCTGACGTCAGCACCCACCCTCCGCCCTCCACCCTCCTTCAACTTGACATTCGCTATCGATCGACGCAATACCGTGTTTACTAGGATCTTGAATGGCTGCTGCGGGCGGTGCGGCACGAGGCGTTTGTGTTGACGATGTAACACTTTCGTCAAAGTTTCCTTAACGTATTAAAAAGGCTAATATGCCGTTTTTGGTGTTTTCAACCAGTGCCGTTGCCAGTAATTTGGTAGCTAGTGAGTTTGCCGCAACTGGCGAATAATCGAAAAACAATGCCGCTACAAACAAACCCGTGAATGAGAACATATTCCTTTTATAATCCAACGAAAAAATGGAGGAAGTTCTCAAGTCAACTTGATGCCGACTGTGATTGATCTTTTTTATGTTAAGGGCATTAATGGCGACTTTTTAAGGTACATGTGTATTGAAATTTAAACATAAGTTGAGCCGAAAGTATACTGCGATTTTAACCAGTATCATAGAATAAATAATAGTACAAATACAAAAGTTTCTCTTCGAACAAAAACGGCAATTAGGTAGGTATAAGAAGCGTTCTTAGGTATGCCTCTCTGTGTAACGTATAACTCAGTTTCGGCGGGCACACTGCAGAGATGCGCCCAACAAGTTGTAGTCGTCAGTGGCGTAGCCACCAAGGGTGGTGGGAAGGTGGTGCCGTGCCCCCTAGGCTCCCATGCTCAGGGGCTAATGCCCAGCATAACTTTAGCTGTTCTCACAAATATTCTCCGATCTCCAGAATTACATTTAATGTAATGTTACTATCTATAGCCTCGATTTTTTAACCAGGGCCTTTGGTCACTAAGCTACGCCTCTGCTTTGCGAAGTACACCGCGTTTGCCAGCATGTACTTTTCCTGGTAGGTACTAGGACAGACAGGACAGTACTACCTTAGGTACTCCACGATTTTGCGCTTAAAGCAAACCATAATTCATTGGAACGATCCCCAATTTTGGCTAAATATGTATAAATGTAACCACCCACGTTACTGATCGTGGCAATCCGCCCTACATTTTGGGTTGCACCCCCTTTTTTAGTCCGAGAGCTAATGGCCATTTTAGGGTGAGTTCTTTTGGCACTTTTAGTTGTTCGTCATAGGTAAGGTCAGTTCGAAGGGTGTGTTTGGGCGTAATCTTCATGAGGTATCTTCTCTATTACCCAAGAATAAAATAGTTCACATGTCAATACCGCAACTATTAACTTTGGCGAAACTGTTACTGACTTCTCACAGATTGAATCTCAAATTTAAAAACCGTAAGACATAGTTATCAATTAGACTGGAATGGATATCACCTGTTCCTAACAATGGATCCGATTAATAGATTCAGAATTGGTCTCCTGAACTAACAAGGTAATCGGTTCCAAATTGACAGTGATATCTATCAGAAATCAGTATCTACCAATCCTGAGCAGTTCCAAGGGTATGGTGGGATAAATGCCAGCGACGGCTAGGCGACTCTCTTTGGGTTGTTACTCCCATGCGTGATCACTCTGATTGGATAACCTATATACTTATTTACCTAACCAACAAAAAAATAAATGACCCGACCTGTATTGCCCTGGGCTCTCGGCCTACGTGGCCAAACAAAAATTAGTCCTGCCAGCGACGTGGGCGAGCCTCCCGCTGTAATTCACTAAGCGTAACAAGAACGAACTCGTGATCGAAGCAGTATCTTGTCTCGTTCGCGCATTTGAAGGCGCTAGCGCGAGCGAGCGCGACAGGGATACCTCGACGTTGAACCATCGCCGTTTTGTTTAGAGAATAGCCACCTGAAAGTGAGCGGAATAATTCAGCATTTGTTGGTAAATAAATAATTATACGTCGGGTATGGAGGTTCCATTGTATATATTTTATGATACACGTGTAAATTAGGTATATTTTAGGATTTTGCTTATCTCAAGAGGTTTCCGAAATTTGGAATAAATAAGTAGGATTTCTTTCATGATTATGACATGACACTCATATACGAACCAAGCCACAAAGGCTTGAAAATAAAGAACGCAGAATTTGTTCTATAATGTGACATAATGTCGTTCTGGCTTTTTTCAGATTTACAAAGGCTTTTACATTGTATTCGTCATCTTATTCAGCATTGTTGATAAAGATAACAATTTTTGTAACCGAAATTTCTTTCGACTTTATTCGAAACTGGCAAACGCAAGGCACGGAATGCTGATGTTGCAGGTTCAAGTCCTGCCATTGCCCTCATTTTTCTTTGTGTTGTCATTACAATTTTAAAGATAACAATGTCAAATTCGAAATAAAATCAATTTATTTCATCTTTTTTACACAAAAGCATTTAAATTTACAAATGCCGGATTTAAGGTATTAATTTAGAACTTTAATAAACCTTCAATACCTGCCACTAAGAAGTGTTGACTAAAAAGTAAAGCTTTTTCTAAACAAAGAAACAGCAGGTATACTATAACAAATAATAAATACATACATACGCACATACAGAGACTGCTAAAAACATAACCCGCCCAAGGCTTTGCCGTAGTCGAGTAAAAATGTGAAATTTGAGATTCGAAACAAGAATACTTGCCAATAATTTAACTTCGAATCAAGCGCTAATAAAACTATGATTATGTGTAAAAAAATTGGCCTGACCAAATCCCGAAGTCATGAAATGAAATGAAATGAAATGATGAAATGAAATCGTTTATTCACTGAACATATAGTATAAAAAAGGTGGTAAAATTTGAGAGCACTGGTTCTAGATATGTTCGACCATCAGGCATGTGAAAGTTTAAGAATAGTAAATTAAACTTTAAATTTAAAATTATTATACATTGGAGAGAAATGAATAAATCGCTCATCCCTATTAAAAATGTCGGATCTGCAAATCGGTCGGTATTTTTACCGACATTATTAACGAATACTTAAGCAAGATCAGACGTTTTTAATCTACGTATTTCATAAATTATACATTAAATCTAATATTTATTTGCGGGGGGGGTGAAAGTTACCGTAATTCAAGGTCTATTAATGACATAAACAGAAAATGGCCAATTTGTAGATCCGACATTTTTAATAGGGAGGGGCGAAATAAAGAATTAGAATTGAAGGTGCGAATTTAAAATTAATTATTATTATAGCAATTTTACATCTCAAACTCAAATGTCTAATATTCATAGGTGACTGTTCTTAATAATATTTTTCCTTTTCCTACAGACAAATAAAGAGTTAGAGCATTATTCAATTTGTTTGAGTCCTAAATCATCTGACATATCCCAGCTAAACGAAAGCATTTACCTCTTTTTTTTATGCAACATAGGGAAGCAAATGACCAAGTGGGTCACCTGATGGTAAGTGATCACCACCGCCCATAGACACCCGCAACATCAAGGAGATTGCAGATGATTTGCTAACCCAGAGGGCTAAGATGGAATACTTCTTGTGTCAATAATTCCACTGGCTGTCTTGCTCTCCACGCCGGAATAGAACAGTGCAAGCACTGCTGCTTAGTGGCAGGATTAGCGAGCAGATAGTAGTAGCGATCCGGACGGACCTTGCACAAGGTCCTACCACCCCCAAAACCTCTAAACTACATCAAGAAAACCTCCCATAGAACGACTAAAATGCCATACCGTAACCCGTTGGTCGCATCTCGTTCATACTAGTCTACTTAGAAAGAGACAAAGCGAGCCTCAGGTTCACAGTCAATGACGTAACATTGAACGGCTCAGGGTTGGGCCGCCCTCCGCGCGACCTTTGCGACCCCGACCTTAGCGCCCGTGACGTCACGACGAATGGAAGCCAGTTTAAAAATGGAAGCTTTCTCTTTTACTCGGCGCGTTTAACGGCCTGATACAAAAGTGGGTAATATTATGGCGTTAGGGCGTGAACATAGGCTTTATTTTGCACAGTATAATCGAATTTAATGTTTTGCTGCAAGAACCAATTTCAATATACTAAATGTTACAGTTAGTTCCTTGTTGTTAGTTCCTAAGCAGATGTATTTCAAAGAGAAGAGTTGCGTTCGATCAGTTGCCATATTGAATCATAGACGGTCAAATTCTACACATATGTAGTTAAGGTAGAGTTAATAATAATAAATATTTTGGGAAAAGAACTGCAATTGACCTAGTCCCAAATTAAACAAACTAAAGCTGCTTGAGATACATACTTATACCGATAAATATATACTTAAATACATATAACATCCAAGACTCTGGTAAAGCCATTCGTATTCATCATACAAACATTTGCCCCTCCCGTAAATCGAACCCTGAACCTCAAGCTTTGTAGTCAGGATCATTAACTACTATCGGTCGTCCGAGAGTTGTACCCCTTCGAACCGTTTCGTAGCCAAACTTCGGAACCTACTTTCATAGGTACGGGAAAAAACACGTTTACAGAAGTATTTATGTAAGACCCATCATTTGACACATGACAACACCCATATAACGTAAACGTGCATCATTCATTGAAATTATAAATAAAATATTCAACAGCTTTTGAGCTTCACAGATACCTAAAAGCTATGTGTATGCTCTTTTGAGGTGCAACTAAGTGGTTATTACATTTATTTCTATCGTAATAATAAAGTATTTCATACTAACAACTCAACACGTAAACAGTTACATATTAAGTCTTTTTTTTCTTAAACTTAGTGTAGTGACCAAGTTCTTCGTTTCGATTTCAATTAAATTTTCGTAAATTTGTTGAAATCGATTAATTTATTACAAAATCAAAATGATATCAAAACATTAAAATGAATCAAAAAAAATCCCTATGGCTAAGAACGTGCCCTTTTTAATCGACTTCAAAAAAAGGAGGAATATGTTTCGCAATTACTCGAAGACGGCTGGACCGATTTGAAAAATTCTTGTTTTGATTGAAAGGGTATACTTCCAAGTTGGTTCCATTGTTATCAGGTCACGATCTGGTGGTGGTCCTGGAGAAATCGAGGGAAATCCTAAAAAAAAATGCACACCTGTAGCGATTTGGAATTTTTTTATAGTAACTTGTACTTTTGTTCTCGGAAAACTGGAACTGATTGTGAATACAAACGGCCTCTGGAACTACTCAATAATAAGTAGGTATTTCACGGGAGGCGACTCGCGCGGTTATTTTAATATAGTTGCTAAGCAATTTATGCTAATTGCAATGCATTTGGTTAAGTGAGGCTGATGGTGAAGAGATGCAATTTTTGAATCTCACCCGTTGACTAAAGCTCACAAAAATGGCCGAATCTCTATGGAAAACGGCCAGTTTGTTGATGAGCTTTAGCCACCCGGTGAGATTCAAAAATCGCACTCCAGGAGAACTCCTCAAGAATTAACGTCCCTGCATTGGGAAAAGCAATATTTTGTAAAGGGTGATGAGCAATTGACATAAGCGTGTAACTTAGATAAACAACCAGAATCACTAAAAAGAGAGAAATAGTTTTATTCATCGAATTTTGAATATTCAAAGCGAAGATTTTTGAACGAAACAATATCAGATTATGGTACCAATCCAGGCGGAACCTGCACGAGGTTCTATCGCCTTAACTCAGATAAAAATATTTTTTTAAATCGTCACTATAATCGATTACAAAATAATCTGCTACCCTTAGTAATCGGTAGATACGTTAATCGCCACGCCTTAGCCCCATCACTATAAACATCAATGGACAAGTCTCAAATATTGGGTCTTACATATATTCATCTATAGTAGCCATAGACGCAAATAAACATCAGCAAATAAAAACAGACATTTTATAGCTCTACTCAACCCGCTAACAATAGCCTGGTAAGGCCCAAGTCCTACATATCGGACAAATTGACAAACTGACGTTGAACTCACTGTCTCAAACAATGTGGTTCAAAATTCATAGAACGAAATTTGACGTGGGCCTTAGGAGGATAGTATATGTTCACACACTCAACAACATAGGCTTTAGCACTAATCTAATTACAGGCACTAATCCCCACGTGTCTGTTCACCCCTGTCCTCCCCACAGCCTATACTGAGTACACGTGCAACTCACGCTTAGCCACTTATCGCACGCTTAGAATTAAACTGACCCATTTCTGAATAATACACGTCCCAAAATATCACCTTAATTAAAATACATAAGGTTTAATTTTGGGTAATATCATATTCAGAATTGAGTCGCTTTAATTCTAAGGGTGCGTTATATGTATATATACTAGCAAACGCCTGTGGCTTCGGTCGCGCGGAATAGTAGCCTATGTCCATCAGGGACAGTATAGCTTTCTATTAGTGAAAGAATTTAAGGAATCGGTTCAGTAGTTCCAGAGATTTCGCCCTATACACATACAAGCAAAGTAAAAAGTTTACCTAAGTACCTACTTATTTTATTACTGTACATTACTTTAGATTATACTCGGTGCAAAAACTATACTATACTGTGACTTTGAATCTATCAGCGGAAAAGAGCAACTATCTCTTCGAAGTCTACATAAGTGGTAGGTATAGGACCTTGGGCAAGTTCTGCCCGGATCCCTGCCACCATCTTGGTCACTAATACGGCCGCTAAGCAGCAGTGCTTGCACTGTTGTGTTCCGTCAGTGAGTGCCGCTCGTCAATGTCAAACCCATACATTCTATCGTTTCTACTAGCGTTAACGTTAACAAAGTGTCACTTTGTCCAGACACCATGTTTATAATAACGCTTGTACGTAAGGCCCCCTGTTCATAATAAAGCTTGCACGTGAGGCTCCCTGTACATAATAACGCTTGTACGTAAGGCCCCCTGTTCATAATAAAGCTTGCACATGAAGCCCCCTGTACATAATAACGCTTGTACGTAAGGCCCCCTGTTGATAATAAAGCTTGCTCGTGAGGCCCCCTGTACATAATAACGCTTGTACGTAAGGCCCCCTGTTCATAATAAAGCTTGCACATGAAGCCCCCTGTACATAATAACGCTTGTACGTAAGGCCCCCTGTTGATAATAAAGCTTGCTCGTGAGGCCCCCTGTACATAATAACGCTTGTACGTAAGGCCCCCTGTTCATAATAATGCTTGCACGTGAGGCCCCCTGTACATAATAACGCTTGTACGTAAGGCCCCCTGTTCATAATAAAGCTTGCTCGTGAGGCCCCCTGTACATAATAACGCTTGTACGTAAGGCCCCCTGTTCATAATAAAGCTTGCACATGAAGCCCCCTGTACATAATAACGCTTGTACGTAAGGCCCCCTGTTGATAATAAAGCTTGCTAGTGAGGCCCCCTGTACATAATAACGCTTGTACGTAAGGCCCCCTGTTCATAATAAAGCTTGCACGTGAGGCCCCCTGTACATAATAACGCTTGTACGTAAGGCCCCCTGTTCATAATAAAGCTTGCACATGAAGCCCCCTGTACATAATAAAGCTTGCACGTGAGGCCCCCTGTACATAATAACGCTTGCACGTGAGGCCCCCTGTACATAATAACGCTTGCACGTGAGGCCCCCTGTACATAATAACGCTTGCACGTGAGGCCCCCTGTACATAATAACGCTTGCACGTGAGGCCCCCTGTACATATTAACGCTTACACGTGAGGCCCCCTGTACATAATAACGCTTGCACGTGAGGCCCCCTGTACATAATAACGCTTGCACGTGAGGCCCCCTGCTCATAATAACGCTTGCACGTGAGGCCCTCTGCTTATAATAACGATTGCACGTGAGCATCGATATAAGACAATAGATCTGCCTACTTGTTCGGATTGTTACAAGCCTAGCGTCACCACTTTGCGACGGGATGAAGCAGGTGAGGAGGTTCTTTCAATATTTAGCCATTGGTTCAACTTTGAATCTTATCGTAAGTGAATAAAATGCTTCTAAGTTTTCTAACTAGCAGCGACACAGGCGTCGGATAGCAGAACTAAAAGTATGACGCCAATGTAAAACGTACAAAGCGCAGAGCTGTTGACTTGACAATTGGCACATACAGTTTTATTCAGGCTATCCAACATAGTACCAAATAGACTATGGTCGGCTACTCTGTCACTGCGTTGTACACAGTTATATAGTTTTCTCATTTCGATGCACGTGATACACCCGAGCCTACACCGTGACGTCATAAGCCGCACGCGACTCGTGTCGGTGACAGACGCTTGGTTAAGCCGATTATGATGTCAAGGTATATAATACATTTAACAATAGAGTGGGGGAGGCTAAACTGAAGGTAAATAGCTTAGAGAGTGAACATTCGTAATGTAGGCGATTCAAAATTATAAATTTTATCGTAGTTGTAACGTCGCTTTGGCAGTGAACCTACCTTAGTTACTTAAGTAAATTAATGACGACCTGTATGGCACAGTGGCAAATGTGTCTGCTTACTGTGCAAGAGGTCCCGGGTTCAAATCCTGGTATGGACAAATATTTGTGTGACGAATACAAATGTTTGTACCTGAGTCATTGATGTTATTTGTATTTAAGTATGTATTTATCTATATAAGTATGTATATCCGTTGACTAATACTCAAAGTACAAGCTTTGCTTAGTATGTGACTAGGTCGATTGGTGTAAATTGTCACAAGGTATTTTTTATAGTGATGGTTGGAGACTGAAAACCAGCGGTCTCGCTGACTCTCATTTCCAGTTTGTCATATTGTATATTACTGCGCTATTGCTTAGTTTTACTTTTGCTGTGTTGGTAAATAAAAAAATCTTTTATTATTGGTTTCTGGGGAGCAATTTTTGAATCTCACCGGGTGACTAAAGCTCACCAAAATGGCCGTTTTTCATATTGATTCGGCCATTTTTGTACCTCAGGACTCGCGAATTCGACTTGGACTTGACTGGTTTTTTTCCAAACTGCACTGGCATGTGTGCATAGTTAATTAACAAATTACTTTACCACTTTTCGATTATGTTACCAGGGGAATAAAGCCTAAAGGTAGTCAATTATTTGTTCGATTATCAATAGATACATTTTTAAAATAGTTCCATTACGGACTGACTGACAGACGGACGAAGTTGCAAGCAACTGCTTGTACTTTTATAAAAACTTGCCAAGTGCGAGCCGGACTCGCACACGAAGGGTTCCGTACCATTATCTATAAAAAACGGCATAAAATCATGTCTGTTGTATGGGAGCCCCCTTAAATATTTATTTTATTATTTTTTTAGTATTTGTTGTTATAGCGGCGACAGAAATACATCATCTGTGAAAACTTCAACTTCCTAACTATCACGGTTACACAGATACAGCCTGTGGCCCGTTTCACGAAGCTACAAGTTACAATTTTACAAGTCTAAACCGGCAACATTGATCATTATGCCCATTGCCATTGGTCATTATTGGCCTATGTTGCCGGTTTAGACTTGTAAAATTGTAACTTGTAGCTTAGTGAAACGGGCCACTGGTGACAGACGGACGGACGTACAGCGGAATCTTAGTAATAGGGTCCCGTTTTACCCTTTGGGGACGAAGGTACGAAACCCTTAAAATGAACAAGGTTAAACTTGACCCGTTTTCGTAATAACTAAGCGGTTAGCAACGTCCTAGGCACTCAGTAACCAATCTATCTAAATAAGCCATTATTGTGATTTATTGCTCCTAAAAGCTTTCGCATAATTATCTTCAAATGGTGCCACAAAGTGGAGTAGAAGGTACAATACATAGGTTTTAGTAATATCGTTAATTATATCACCGTAAGGTCGGGTTTTTAAACAGTTGCTTTGTTTCACTTGTTACAATTAGAACCGATACAAATGGCAGTATAAAAATAATGTTTGGAAGGTTTCACTTACTCTTTCCGAGAAGACTATCGTCAAAAATTATAATAACAACTAAAAACATTCATAGATAACATAGACTGATAAAAATCATAACCCTCTGTGACGCAATCGGGTAAAAAAGTCTAAGGTTCATAAACTCCGAATGATTTTAAAGCATCACTATCATCATCACTACATAGAAGTAAAATCGCAATCTGTTTCTGTCTGTCTTCACCATATCTTCGGCCTTTTACTCCTTCTAAACCACGCATCGGATTTTGGTACGTTTTTCACTGTCAATTAGATATTTTTTACGTAAAGTTTTTGTGTACATTACATGCTAATTGTGCCCGTGAGAAACGCAAATTCCACCATTAATAGTATTAAAAGAGGGGTTGAAGGTTAGTGCTTACCCAATCCATAATCTATGTAAACGAAGTTGTAGTCAGATGGTGTTTATTTCACCAAAAATACATTACGCAGCTCAAGTTTTTAATCTTTATTTATTTGCGGGCTGTGATCAAAACTCAACATGTCAGCTTCATTAAAAAACAATATATCTAATAACACAATACAGATTCACAACATAACAAAAACCAGCCTCAGCTTCAATAGGTAATTGTAATAAGTAAGTTCGCTCCCCTCGTGTAAATGAGCACTTAGATCTTAGAAAAGTAGAATAGAATTTATCAAGTCATAATCCGTCCACGTATTTTTCTTACGTATCAGCTAATTGATATGGTTCTTATTTTCACCTCCCCGTCCATCCGGCCCATTAGCTCAGTTGGTTAGAGCGTCGTGCTAATAACGCGAAGGTCGCGGGTTCGATCCCCTCATGGGCCAGAACATCGTTTTTGTATTTTTTTCTCTACATGTTCTTGTTTTTTTTTATAAAACTGAACATGCCATTTTTTTTTCTTTTTATAACAAAACGTGCATCTTGCGAAGGACTGCAAGTAGTAACCGTGATCGACCGAATCAATTAACGGGTTTTGCATCATTTAATCGCTTTGATTTTTAGGTCAAAATATTTATCTTCTTCTTCCTTAGGTACATAGTATTAAAAAAAACCCCTATCCGGCTCTGCCTATACCCATAGCTTCGGCCGCTTACTGCTTCCAAACCATGCAACTGATTTTGATGCGATGTTCAATTGCATTTAGAGATTTTTTTAAAGGAAAGTGTTTTTTGGATAACATCCTAATTGTAATGTTTCCTTTGTTTTCTTAAAATAGGCTAAAAATATGCCACGATGTAGACTTGACCGAAAAATAACGGGCCATTGATCCTTTGCACACAGAAAGAATTGCACACCTAATTATGATTTTAATCTTTTAATAGTTCGAGATATAAATAGATCCGGATGATGCCTTGTACAGAGACGAAACGCGCGTCTATGTATATATAAATATATATATTCATGCAAATTTATATATATATATATGTCGCACAGACGCTGCTATCTTACACGAGCCCGGCACTGGTTTCGCGGAGTAGCAAGGTAATTTGTTTCAGTTTGTTGATATGGAGCTCCGCAAAGTAACGCCTGAATCTATTAATTACTTATATAATACGTTCAAGTAATTAAATATAGAAACGGGTTTGCGAGTGGTAAGACCTTGTGCAAGATCCGTCCGGATAGCTACATCTTGCTTGTTAATCCTGCCGCTAAGCAGCAGTACTTGCACTGTTGTGTTCCGGCGTGGAGACCAAGTCAGCCGGTGCAATTACAGGCACAAGAGATTCCATCTTAGATCTCTAGGTTGGCAACGCACCTGCAATCTTCCTGGTGGTGCGGGTGTCTATAGACGGTGGTGATCACTTACAATCAGGTGACCCACTTGCTTGTTTGCCTACCTATTTTATAAAAAAAAACACAAAAGATCGCATTAATTAATGTTAATACTTACATTAAATTTTATTATTGTTGTACTTACTACAAGTTAGCGAGCATCATTTCCTAATCATATATCCACGTTTCCACGATCAGAACTGGTTTTAACCGCTATACATAAATATCTGACAAATCCATTAGAATACCTGTCATGTATTCAAGTGAATAAGGTAAAATTTCTATTTGGTTTGCATGCGAAGGCTTCTAAAGCGTCAGCGACTTTGGAAAACCAGCCTAAGTTTTCATTAAATAATGCTCATTTT
This sequence comes from Ditula angustiorana, assembly GCA_963691745.1. Lineage (NCBI taxonomy): Eukaryota > Metazoa > Arthropoda > Insecta > Lepidoptera > Tortricidae > Ditula > Ditula angustiorana. Next base: position 2,845,683 of record OY829473.1, read on the forward strand.
CCGTACGTTTCGTTTTAAAGGTAAGACTGGACGAATTTAACTCGTCAGCTAACAATGAATACACGTGAAAAACCGTCCATTTTAAGAAGACCTGCTAAACATGGCGTCCCCCAACAAAAGCTCTGACAAAGGTCAATTCAAGTGTTTTCTAATTTGGCCGATCGCAATCATGTTTGTAAATAATACCTCTGCAACCGGTTCGAACTGGATTCATTTGTGTTTGTCGATAAAGCAGCTACCCTTGACTTTGACACTAATTTTTTTTAATAGGAAGTTGTAGTATGCATATTTGTATATAATCAGGCATTATTTTCGTTAGCAAGGTTGCCATAGCAGAATTATGCAAATTTACTTCCTGAGGTCTCTTCGCTTAATTTTAGATGGTTCAAGGATTTCTCCATAAACAATACTGTTGTGGATTTCAATAGTTTTTAACTATTAACGTCATTAGCCAGCAACGTGGCGCCAAAATATACGTTAGTCAATTAAGTTTACAAAGAACCTCATGCCACTGTGGAACCTTCTCGCAATCAGTAATTTGTCAATATATTCCTCGAGTGACTATGTGACTATGTGACCATACTATGCTATTATCAAACCGTGTTTAGAATACAATTGGAGGATAACGTCAGCAGTCATTTCATAGATATAGGAATGAAGCTTGACGCAAGTCTATGAAATGACAGTGTGCTGACGTTACCCTCCAATTGTACTCTAAAAATTCACTATGCAAGAATCCCCTATCTAAAGGGGCCATAGTATGCTAGCTTTTTATCACAGACAATCATTATATCCCATTCTTAACAGTTAATGTGTGCGAAAGGGCTAGATGCTTCAACCGCTAGAGTGCTTTTAATGCTGCATACCGCTAAATTCAAATGAAACGAGTCAGTAAAAACTATTATGCATTTATTATAATAATTAAAACAATATCCCATTTACATTATCTTACAATAATTACATAGTTCGTGCAAAAATAGGCACTTGTAAAGCGAATTATATTCTATCAGAACAATACAGTCAGCTTCAAAATATATTGAAGGGATCGAAGTGATATTTTGGTTAGGAAACAATTCTATCCACAATTTGAATGTGTGGAGCGTTACCAAAGTTGTCTTTAGAGTTACCGCAAAATATATCTCACTCATAATCAATTATCAATTATTTAATATAACGAGCCTTCGCGCAAAATACATCGACATTAACGGTCACGAGTAGACAGATATTTCACTTGTGTAAATGTAGATTATAAAAACAGAAAAAACAATTTTAGTAACAAAAATCTGTAATTGTTTTTAAACTGTGGATAGAAACGTTGATTGGCCCATATTTTGTAGGAGTCCACAGGAAAATGGACGTTAAAGCGTTTTGTGGTTACGCCAGTAAAGATACGTAAACGCTAGGCACCATAATTTCCACTTTGCCGTGAACTGCGTTAGGGGCCATTTACATGAAGCAAGTTCTCGTTTGCGAGTTGCATTTCATTGCGCGGCTCGATCAATCGATCGATCACATCATACCTCGGTAGCCTGCAATGTCACGGAACTCGCATGCGAGAACTCGTACCATGTAAATGGCCCTTTATACTATAAAACTAGCACACATCATTTGTATTGATAAACAGATCTAACAAATAAATTACAACTAAATAATATACACGATTTACAAAATAAACCCCATTCATAATGGCGTCAAATGCATTTGTTTATTGGGCATTTCTATAGTAAAATTTTGTAGGAAATCAGTGGTTTCCACGTCTTATTCATTTGCATCACAATCTGCTTAATCAAGATTTTTTTATATAAGAAATTAAAATGTTTGCTCGCGTTGTTAACAGGGTCACAGAATAAATAATAGTACAGAAACTTCTCTTTTACGACCGCGATTAAACGAATTCCGACTTTATCAACACGCTCAAAAAGTTCGTATTATTTCATACACCATGCGCCAGGCAAGAGTCAAAAGGAACGCGCCGCCCGCGCCCGCCTTCCCCCCGCTACTCCCGGCGACACGTTAGGGTTGCGCGGCATTCGTTTTCAATTACACTGACACGGCGCGGACGAGCGGGCGCGCAGCAAGCCGACAGCCTACTGCAATTTGCCTATGCCATAGGCAAGGCGGTCGAGCGTACCTACAGTGCGGAGTGGAACCCCCCTCACAGGGTGGAGACGTTTTGTAAAATCTTGACTTGTTGAATGTTGTGGTTAATTCTTTAACCGCCTTTATATTTTCCTCGAACATTTATCTTCAAATTCGGACATTGTCGTTAAAAAGTTTAACTGAATTATAACATCGGTACTCAATGATCTTGCCCTAATCTGGTCTACAGACCACACACACACACACAGCTTGGTGAAAAAGTGTTTAGAATAATAAAGGGCGCCACTTTCTTCGTAAATGATCGTTACGACACTGGTATTAAATATTAGTAAGGGTAAGGGGGTTAGTAAGGGGGGGTTGTTGATTTGGACTCAACTGTCAAGTTTTTGAGGTAAAATGCTTGGATACATTTAGTCACTTGTCACCGGGTTAAACTGTTTTTTGCCAAGTTGCAGCGTAGAAAGAGAAAGCTATAGAATAATGGACGTCTTCCTTTTCATTTGCACAAGAATAAGATATAAATATGAATTTGCTTGTGAAAAAAAGAGACAGAGCTTGATATGTTTTGTCCCTCATGGCATGTTTAATTTTTTCAAGGTCAAGTTTGCTAGGCATACTTCTATGCTAAACAGACTTTGACGTTTTGTAACAAGCTCAATCTATGTCACCGGAAAAATTACAAAAAATGTCCGATTTATTTGAAATTACGTGGATTATTGTTTATACAGGCGTTAAGAACAATATAACGAGTCTGCAGAATGGTGCGATGTTCTGTTTTAGGCTGCAAAAGTGACAGTGAATCGAAAATTGATGAACTATCTTTTCACTCTGAAGTTTTTAAAAATTTTATCTTATTTGACTTATTAGAACAGATGTGTCATATTGTGTGGTTTCTTCCCGCTTTACATACACATCCTAACGTGTTTCAAGATCAAATAAAAGCTGTTTTATGCATTTTTAGTTGGTGCTTTTTACATATCCTTAAAACTCAGTGTTGTCACTTTTTCCCACGAACATTACCCCACGTTAAGGGGTAAATAGTACGTTGATGACATATTGGTATAGAAAAAACTTATACAGGACCCTATTTCGTAAAGCATGTTAGTCTAGTATTTTGATTCATTTAATCGTTTATTTTACGAGATAAAACACAAGTACACAGATAAAATATGCACTCGTGTAACTCGGAGGTCGACTCAAATGCTGTATGAAATGAAGCCCCGTGAAGTGTATTCTGGATTTAACTTCCAGATTCCCCCACGAACCACATATACGGGAATCATGGATTGCACCTACTGGAATCTTCCAGAATGTGTTGTCAACACTTTGACCGAAATCTATTGTTACAGTGTGGGTTTACTACATAATTATTTCTAACTTTTTTCGCTTTAATTAGGTACCATTGTTATTATTAAGAGTGATTTTATAAATTCCTGTTAATTATTAAAAACATTTTCCAAAAGTAATTCTTTTTTTCAATTTAAAAATATTGTTTTTATATTGACATCGTAAATGACCCCAGGGAAAACTGCCTTAAAGATGGTAACCCTAAATATTCATGTGTGTGTATTTGCTGTCCCTTTCGGAGACACGCACGACCTCAGTCTTCCCATAATAAGTCTATGAGTTGCAGATCACATTACAGCGACTCTAGCGCCATCTAGTGCCGAGCGCAAGAACTAATAATATTAGATTGCTACAAACTCCGTACAGTGAACGTAAAAAAATTAGAAGTATTTCTAGCAACCAAAAATGAACCGAATTGTGGTCTAGGTCAGCAATTCTCAAAGTGAACTGAAGCATAAGATGATATTCCTACTAGTAACTAGCAATACTAATAATATTTTATACCCCTTTTTAAGACTGCCAAGAGATGGGTGGGTCTCGAATTTGGCAGTTTTATTTTAGGTGCCCAGTAAACTTTGGGAACCGCTGGTGTAGATAGGTAAAAATTGTGATCTACCCAATTAAAAATATATTAAAGTGATATTTGACGGAAAATTTGCTTGAAGTTCATCGTTCGAAGTCTTCAATGTCTTTTACGTTCACTGAATGGCATTCATAAATACAACTTAACTTAAACTTGCATTGGAATTCTAAGCGTCTGTAGCTGTTTTTTTTTAAATAAGCGTTTTTAACAAACAATAATCACAATAAACTCATAGTTCAATTAATCAATCAGTTCATTGATTTCGTTTTTCAATTCGTGGCATATCAACACGATACGGAAAAATTAAAAAAATTACAAAATTTTATGGAGACGGGTTAGATCGTGCATGTCCAAATGACAAAGTCATTTTATATACAATAGAGTTTCTTCCCCGAAACGCAAATTTAAGCGATGCCATGTTGTCAATTTAGAGTTTGAACCGTTTGGTAGCGAACCATTTCAGGCGAGTTTTAATTTCTGAATCATACGAGTATCAGTACTCTTTAATGGCACCCAAAGTACATAAATTGGCACCCACTTTTTTTAGAATTGGTACCCTTGAAATAAAATACAAGATATGTATGAGCGTGCTCATAATTGGAAGAGGAACATTTAAGAGTGTTTACCTTACGAGCGAGTTGAGACAATAAACAAACATCTTTCTTTTTTTTCGCACGGAAAAAAGCAAAAGCTTCATACAGGCCATAACGAGTAAAACTCAGGTTTTATAACAATAACTTAATTAATTGCTGCACTTCAGTTGTCTATGACTAGCCAGCGGTGCGTGGTGCTTTCTATCTGTTGCTGCAGCAGGGGGGTGCGCACGCGCAGTTTTATTTCAAGGGACCCGCCGGCAGGCCGACGGCCGTCCATTAGCTTAAAAATAAAAATATATAATTTACACTCAAAAACGAAAAATAAACCAGTAGAAATATACTACTTTACACCAGTATTCTGCGAGAGTAGTACTACCCCGATAACCTACTATTGCGTACCTATCTTTCTCCGTACAAACGACCCTTTATACCTTAACCCTATACTACGGCAGAACTAGATTCATACGTGGACATTTAAAAGTTGATTCACCCACATGTTTTAATAAATATTCTTCATAGATTTGTAAATATTAACTTTTACGTTTTGTATGAAAATCCTATATCCACGACGAATATTAAAAAAATAAAAACATGCAAACTTAGTACTACCAAGGCGCGTAACGACAGCGTTCTAAAACATGACTATTGTATTTATAAGGTCGACGGGACTTTAACGGGATAAAATTGTTGTTAATTTACCTCGACGTTTCGGCCGTGGTCACGAGAAGACTCGACGAGAAGGGTCGACTCGAGAGATCGCATTAAACTCCCGTCAACGTAATAAATAAATATGTGTGAAAATCGCGAAAGTTTAAAACAATTTACCATGACTAAAGATTAAGGTTTGACGGGTAGAAAACGTTAATCGCCGTTTGCATGAGGAGCGCTTTTTAAGGTCTGGTACACAATCCTCTTAATATTAGCGTCGTATTCGGATAAAACCAAAACCCATTCGATTTAGAAAAAAAACATTCAATTTGAATCTCTTCCTTGACTAAACCATGGAAATTAAAAACAAACACGCAAACACGGCACGCAATGCAAGCGACGACATATTATTCGACAATTTATGTCAGCGTGACATAATTACACTTGAGTTTGCTAAAGTATTTGTTCAGTGACTAATTAGCCTCTGATTTCTCTGATCTTTATAAAAGCCAAAAGAATCACCTTTAGAATTATTTGTCTGTGTGTATGCTTCTACAATAGGGGAAATATATTCACGTACCACCTTAGAACCCTATCGCAATGACGCAACGCGTTAAATGCCAGGCTATGTCATACAAATGTCGTGCGTATGTCTCTTCGACTAGGTTCTACGGTGGTACGTGTTTCAATTTCCTTGACTGTACGCGCATCAAACGAAAAAAACCGCAAGTAATTCATTGCTGTTTTCACAGTTGTATTGCTAGAGGTCTAATTTAAAATCTGGTGCACGTCTTATATTTATACGCCGCCTAGAGGCCGAGTTAGATACCTATTTCCAAATTCCACACGCACGAAACAATATACACTTAAACTTTGTCCTTTGTTTGTTTGTATGTAGCGAATAATCACTGGAACTACTGAACCGATTCCAAAAATTCTTTCACTAATATAAAACTACACCACCCCTGACGGACATAGACTACTAAAATCACGCGAACGAAGTCGCGCGCGTCCGCTAGTGACATATAATTCGGCTGGCCCAGTGAACAAAGTTGAATCTACATCTGTATATTACAGCTATTTTTAACGGACAGGCCCGCCGCTAGCTATTTGAACGCCTGTGTGCAATACCGATTATGCCGCCCCAGTTTATCTAAGACATCCATACTGAGCTTGTCAAAATGGCTGTTTATTGTTGTCTCATAAGGGTGTGATAGAAGAAGAATCGCCGCCCCCTTGGACGTGCCGTTCGCGTGCGACGAATGCCCGCTTACGGCGGGCCTGCTAACGGACATAGGCTATTAAGGACGTGTTAACAAAGCCCCAAAAAGCGCTCCTCATACAAACGGCGATAACGTTTTCCACCCTCTAAATCTTAATCCATGGCAATGTTTTTTTGGTATGTTGTCATTATGCCCTAGAACTAGGTTTGTATGTTTTGATTTTTTAAATATTCTGTATAGATTTGACAATATTTACATTTTAGGAAATTCATACAAAACCATACAGCGTGAATACTTTTGAAACTATTACGGGTAATCTATTGCGGGTGGTAGGACCTTGTGCAAGGTCCGTCTGGATCGCTACCACCATCTTGCTCGCTAATCCCGCCGCTAAGCAGCAGTGCTTGCACTGTTGTGTTCCGGCGTGGAGAGCAAGACAGCCGGTGTAATTACTGGCACAAGAGGTATTCCATCTTAGCCCTCTGGGTTGGCAACGCGTCTGCAATCTTCTTGGTGTTGCGGGTGTCTATAGGCGGTGGTGATCACTTACCATCAGGTGACCCACTTGCTTGTTTTCCTTCCTATTTTCATTAAAAAAAATATATATAGTAAGAATATTTTAAAAATCAAAACATACAAACCTAGTTCTGGAGCATGATTACGTTATACCAAAATAGGCTATAGGTTGAGATTTAAAGGGTTGAAAACGTTATCGCCGTTTGTACGGAGAGCGCTGGGTTCACACTCCTCTCAATTCCAGATCCATCCGCGAGCATAAGCTAGTCTAATAATAAAGTCCGTGTCACTCACAGGGAACGCCTCGTGTATGGTGACCTGGGTCTCGAGGGGAGCCAGCTTCACCGTGGCGGTGCCGAGCAGGGCGTCCTTGGAGAACCAGCCGCTGCAACAGAGGAGGGCGTGAGCGCCGCACGCGCTGCAGCTGCGGCGCGCACGTTACTCGGCGTCCGGGAGATGGCGTTAGTGGTGCGGAGGTTATTATGAGGAGGGCATTGCAGAGAATACTTCGGTTTAAGACTTAAGGTCCTTGGAGTCCGAATTTGAATCTTATCGAGTGACTAAAGCTCACCAAAATGGCCGTCTTTCTAGAGATTTGGTCACTTTGGTGAGATTCAAAAATCGCACTCCAGGTGACAAGGCCGATTCTATATGAAGAACGGCCATTTAGGTGAGCTTTGGTCACCCGGTGAGATTCAAAAATTGCACTCCTGTTTCGCCACTCTCTGACAAGTTCCTGGTATTATAACCAATAAGTTCTCCGTCTCTATTTATTCTATGGATACAAAAAAGGACAGTATCACAGATATCTGTTAGATATGATATGGGTTACTTATCAGAGAGTGGTGAAACGGGGCCTAAGAGTCTTAAGGTGCTGATTAACTTTAGCATTCACTTGTAATGAGCATTTGAACGAATGTTACAAAGCTCACAAAATAAAAAGGAAAAAAATGTGCAGGCGTTGATAAAACTGCGAATGCTCGATGTTCTGTTACAAGTGAATGCTCGAGTCTCTCAGCACGTTTAGAATAGGGAACTTGCGCAAATTTAATGGAGTGGGTAAATCTTTTTCATATCATTTAGATCCAAAAATTTGCCCTTAAATGCAGGGTTTCATGTTGGGAAATTATAATAGATTAAGATCTGAAATCATCAATATAAGAAGACAATAGATCTGCTTACTTGTTCGGATTGTTACAAGCCTATCGTCACCACTTTGCGACGGGGTGAAGCAGGTGAAGAGGGGCTTTCAATATTTAACCATTGGCTCAACTTTGAATCTTATTGTAAGTCAATAAAGTGCTTCTAAGTTTTCTAACTAGCAGTGACACAGGCGTCGGATAGCAGAACTAAAATAATGACGCCAATGTAAAACGTACATAACGAAGAGCTGTTTACTTGACAATTGGCACATACAGTTTTATTCAGGCTATCCAACATAGTCTACCAAATAGACTATGGTCGGCTACTCTGCCACTGTGTTGTACACAGTTCTATAGTTTTCTCATTTCGATGTCTGAAATGTACCCATGAAAGCAATAAATAAATGATAATGATAATGTAGTAAAATCAGTTGACAGGGAGTAAGGTTAACATTGGTGCCGTGACCAGGATATAAAACTCACCCCCGCGAGTACACCTCGAACTTGAGCCCGTGCCGTTTGAACACCCGCAGGCAGGGCCGCGAGCCGCGCTGGATGGCCAGCGGGAACACCGCGTTGTACTCCGGATTGTTCGTGTCTTTCACTTGCGCCGTCCGGTCTGAAACTGGCGCGTCCTGGAACACGAAATGTACTATTATTTTAATGGGCTGCACGGATATCTTTTTCAAAAAATACCTGAGTTTTACAAGGTGTCTCATTTAAGTCGGTCAGTATGGGAAAGTCTGAAACTATAAGACATACGAAGATCTGTTCTTAGGAACCATGTCAACGATTTTAATAAGAAAAAAAACTGCATTCATACATTTAAATTTAAAAAAAAGAATACAATTTGTTTTGAAAAAAACGGCGGTCACTTCGAACACCTACTAAAATAAAAATAAAATATCTGAAAACAATGCATTTTATTCATTTTAAACATCATGTTTCATAGAGCCATTTACTGCTTGAGACTTACACAATCGATATCTAAATAGAAATAAGTAGTGTAAGTTTATTTTTTTCAAAACAACCGGGTTCGATTCCCGAACTGAGATACTGTAGATAAATAAAAAGCCGAGTAACCGGTCTAATCCGCATATTTATAAATGTTTTCTGAAATTTAACTAACACAAGTTTTGTTCCTTTTACTCGAAGGCAAATATCACAATGACATACTGCGACACATTATTATTTTTTTGTAACCGAAATATCTTTCGACTTTTATTTTTATATGTTTAACATTCAACACAAAGAAAAATTAGGGTAATGGCAGGACTCCAACCTGCAACATCAGCATGCCGTGCCTTGCTTTTTCCAGTTTCGCCACATTACCGCTACCATACCCTGCGAATTTTTCAATGTGCTTCGTCTTACGGTCATTACATTATTGATTTTAAGGGTATAACTACCCTCGGTATCATCTATATGAAACTTTTTAACAAGTTATCATATTCAACTGGGTACCTTGAGCTTCTTGGGTTAGGTTCGAGTCCTGCCATGACCCTATTTTTACCCGACTACGGCAAAGCCAAAAGGAAGGGTTATGTTTTTAGCAGCCTATGTATGTATGTTTGTATTTACGTATGTTCCATTGTAGTGCCTAAACGACTGAGCCGATTTTGATGAATGAGGTATCAATCGGTTCGTAATTGTAATCTGGGTGACATAGGTTATTTTTTTTGTGAACAAAATGAAAATGACAAATGTTATATCCAAAAAGGAGGATCTAAAAAAAATTTTTTCTCTGTGTTGTCATTGCATAGCATATTACGACACATTATGTCATCTAACGTAGGTTTAATGAGGGTTTATAAATAATAGAGTTCGCTTTAGTTTTAAACAAATCTTACCTGTGGATAAGGGAACTCAAACTTGACGTAAGTGTCAACCTCCTTAGGGTTCGGTACGTTGTACGCGATGCCTCGAACGATTGTGAGCTCCAAGTCGTTCTCGTTGAGGTCCGTATTGCATTGCACTACGGCGAACTGCCGCGACTCATAGTGAACTTTGGGCGGGACTTGATTCAAACTGAAAAAGGAAATGTAAACAGTTATTTTCTGCAACGAATAAAGTAATACAACTTGCACATAATATATGTTTTAGGGTTCCGTACCCAGAGGGTAAAACGGGACGGTTATTACTAAGACTCTGCTGTCCGTCCGTCCGTCCGTCACCAGGCTGTATGTACCTCATGAACCGTGATAGTTAGGAAGTTGAAATTTTCACAAATACTAAAAAGCAGAATAAAATAAATATTTTTATAGTTCATGGTACGGACGGAACCCTCCGTGCGCGAGTCCGACTCGCACTTGGCCGGTTTTTTTTAACAAATGGTTTTCTCTAAGCATGCTGTCAAACTATTTATGTACAGTAGGGGAAATATATTCACGTACCCCCTTAGAACCCTATCGCAATGACGCGACGCGTTAAACGCCACGCTATGTCATACAAATGTCATGCGTATATCTCTTCGACTAGGTTCTACGGTGGTACGTGTTTCAATTTCCTTGATTGTACGTAGTTGATTATCGCCATTTTGGCGCTGTACGCAGTGTAAGCAGATACGAGAGTACCATGTATAGTCGACCAAGAAATTGCTTGACCGCTTTTCGACCTTATTACAAAGAGATAAAGTCCAAAAGTGGGCAAGCAATAACTTGGTCGACTCTACTAAACTTTAGTGACGTAATTTACGTCACCATGCATAGTTTTTAGTTCTCATACTCTCCACTATCTGTGTGATGGCGCTTCAACTCGGTAAGCAAAATTAGATGTCAAATACTTCGTCTAGACTGCTACCTATTACGCCATCTATGATCGGTTTTTAGTACTAATCATATTTTGTAGGATTTGGGAGTTTTTTTATTCTTTATTTATTTAGGGGCTTTGATCAAAATTGAAACTTTTAAGCCCCATTAGAAAACAATACAAATAAATACAAAAACATATCAAAGATCCACAAAACAAAAAAATTACTTTATGAAACATTTGTACAAATTCCTAGCTACATCGCTAGATGGTTCGGATAGGTTAATACTTCTTCGTCTAGACATGCTACCTGTCATGCCATCTGTGATCGGTTTTTAGAACTAATCTTTTTTTTAAATTCTTTATTTATCTAGGAGCTTTGATCAAAATTGAACATGTCAGTTCTATTAGAAAACAATACAATTATATACAAAAACACATCAAAGGGTTGGGAGTTAGTTAATACTTCTTCGTCTAGACATGTTACCTATCACGCCATCTATGATCGGCTTTTAGAACTATTAATGTTTTGTATGAGTTGGGACCTCATGGACAAAGATAACTTCCAATTGTCGGTAACATCAATTGACTAATAATCTATTTACTATTGGAATTCTACAAACTATCACAATACTGTCGATGTAGGTGAAACTAGAGTAGTACAGTCGACCAAGTAATTGCTTGGCCACTTTTCAACTTTATCCCTTTGTAATTAGGTTGAAAATTAGTCAATCAAATTTCTTAGTCGACTATACAACACATTTGTACTAGAAATGGCTACTGCACAGTCAAGGTAACTTGTACATTAGTGGACCGCCAACCATGGAGATGCTGAGAGTGGAATAAAAGCTTGTTTCGAGATGTTTGTTGGATAATTTGCTCACCTCTTCGCGACCACAATGACGTCCAAGTCCTGTTTGACCCGCACGGCGAGGTGCTCGAACCGGTTCATCTCGGCAATGTTGCCCATTGCCCGGTAATGGTCGCGGTTGGTCTGCCGGCAAAACGGTTCAATAAGATTTTTAACGGATAATGGAGGCAAACGATATTGCCGGCCATATTCAGAAGTTATCACCGGTGCCCATCGGAACCAGCAACCGTAAAAGAAGCTGGTCCTTTGTCGGCTTTCAATTAGTGCACACATAGGCGTGTAAATACGTATAAAGAAAGTCAAAAACTATGTTCAAATAAACGGATCACTCACGTATTTAACTCCTCCCCCCTCCCCCTCCTGGTGGTGAGGTTTAAGACTAACCCCCCTCTCCGACCCAAAATCGAGTGTATTTTTTAGTGCAAAGTATCTTAAAATTTTTCGCTCCCACGCCACTTTCTGTTTATAAATCGTGCTTTCAACGAAAAAATAAATACACTACTCTCTCACTACTCCTTTGTGATATTTCGTGACATTTTCTGAACCCCCCCTCCCCTTTCGAGCCTCACCCGATTAATGGGCGATCCCCGACCTGGATGTTTTGCTTCACATAGTTCCAGGACTTGCTACTTTTTGAAACGGTTTTCAATGACTGACCCTCTGGTTAACAAATGTAGGACATTCCCGACCTGGCACAGTTTGAGCTGGCTGGCCAGCTGCTGGTGTATCCTGGTCAGCACGTCGTCGTCGGAGCCCGAGCCGATGGCGGTGGCGTCGTCGGGCGGCGTGCAGTCCTCCGCCGACACCACATCGAAACTGGAAAGTGAACAAACATAGACGTTAAGTGAATCACACAATTTCGCAGGTGGTAGGATCTTGTGCAAGGTCCATCCGGATTGCTACCACAATCTTGCCCGCTAATCCAGTCGCTAAACAGCAGTGCTTCCACAAGCACAAGAGGTATTCCATCTCAGCCTTCTTGGTTGGCAACGCATCTGCAAAATCCTTGGTGTTGCGGGCGTTTATGGGCGGTGGTGATCATTTACCATCACGTGACCCACTTGCTTGTTTTCCTTTCTATGTAGAATAAAAAAACACAAATAAGTGGCGTCTGTTTCATTAGAAACATCACAGTAGGTACATTAGTATCCGCAATTTTATTACACCTTTGTAAACCTTCAGAGCCCGTATCGGTATCGTATCGATAGAAGAACGTATCGATACATCCCTACTTTAAACACAGCTCCTGCCCCTCTCGTACCTTAAAGCACGGATGCACAAACAGCGGCCCGCTGACGATAAGCGGCGTGCCAATGAACCAATAGAAACAATGAAAATTAATCTTACGTACAAGAAAATGCTTAGTGAAATCCTTCCAGAACCACCAGACGGATGAATAAAGCCCCTGGCCCCAACTACTCCGTGCAACCCTCGTTTAATATTTTCATCGCCAACAACGCAAACAAAAGTTGTCACCGAGACGCCAGGAGTGCCATTTATGAATGTCACCACCGGGTGACTTAAGCTCACCAAAATGGCCGTTTTTCATAAAGATTCGGCCATTTTGGTGAGCTTTTGACATCTGGAAGGTGATTTTTGAATCTTACAGGGTGACTAATGGTCACCAATGTGGTCGAATCTCTAGTAAAACCGCCATTTCGGTGAGCTTTAGTCACCCGGTGAGATTAAAAAATCACACTCGTGGTCGCCATAATGTCAAACACGAATTCGAAGTTTAAGAGGAGTGTGAACCCAGCCCCGAAAAGCGCTCTCCATACAAACGGCGATAACGGTTTCCACCCTCTAAACCTAGACCTAACCTAACCTATGGCAATGATTTTTTGGTATGTTGTCATTATGCCTTAGAACTAGGTCCTTATTGTCTTGTTTTTTTATATCCTTAATAGATTTCACAATATTTGCATTTTAGGAGTTTCATACAAAACAAAAAAGAGTCAATATTTTCGAAACTATTAAGAATATTTAAAAAAATCAAAACATACAGACGTAATTTTAAAGCATAATGACAACATACAAAAAAATCATGGCTGTTAGAGTTAAGAGGGTGGAAAACGTTATCACCGTTTGTATACAGTGCACTGGGTTCACACTCCTCTTAAACACATGCTTGTAGGTCGCTATTGCACTATCTAACCGGTAAACTATATGTGTCGGTGGCGTGATGGGCACGACAGCTCGCGACACCTTTAAGCGTTCTTGGCATTCAAAGAGTTAACGGTGAGTTATAGTTCACTCACGTGTGCTCAAGCTGCTTCTTAGCCTGCGGGGGCAGTGGTAGAGACTTCAAGTCGACCGCAAGCCCGCCTTTCGCCGCGTCTATCACCGCGTCGAAACCCTTCGCCGCGCGCAAGTATTCCTTCGCTTGTTCTATGTTACCTGTGAATGGTATATTATGTTTTTTTATAATGTAGACTTCAAATCATGACGCTTGTTTAAGCATAACGTATACAGCCAAGAAATAGTAGTTTTGGAAAAAATAGGAGGCATTCGCCAACCTCCTTGCGCTTGCTCTATCCAAATACATAGCCTATAGTTCGCCTTTGTAGTGGGTCAAGCAATTTCTTGGTCGACTATACCTTCATCACTGTATCTCTTTTGGTCATTTATGTTTTTTTTACAATAAAGATTACTGTCAGAAAAATTACATAAATGCGAGTCTGCGGCAAAAATATCATCGAATTTACTAAACATATATTCAAATGTATGCAAGAAAGAATACCTCATACCAATAATTATTACGTCGACTGATCGTACGACATCGAAACAGAACGCTGTATAAAGCGAATGCCGAACAATCCTTTTTGAATACTCTTCGTTTTATGGGATGGGATACTTTCAAAAATGAAGCAGCATAATACAGTTCATTCAATAAAAAACACTTTTCATAAAAAAAATTGGCTAAACAAGAAAATTTGTTCCAGTTATAGTACAGTTCAGACTACCCTAAACCGACAAGCATGCATGAAGAATGTTATGAGAGTAAGTGAAGCAAAGGTTGTATGTGAGGATCGTAGTAAGTGGAAATCCGTGGTCTCTGCCTACCCCTCCGGGAAACAGGCGTGACTTTATGTATGTATGTATAGTAGTCTGCAGTCAAAGTGGTCCAAAAGATTTGCGCATGACTCTATTACCAAGAGAATAAGAGCTCGTATAGACCTTTTTGAACTCTCCGTCAACTTCTGTGGCCCGTTTCACGAAGCTACAAGTTACAATTTTACAAGTCTAAACCGGCAACATTGGTCAGTATACCCATTGCCATTGGGTCATTATTGACCAATGTTGCCGGCTTAGACTTGTAAAATTGCAACTTGTAGCTTAGTGAAACGGGCCACTGGCCGCTGTAAATATTTGTAGCTATGTGCATTCTCACCAGCCTTTTTTGCTTTGAGCGCTGCTTCCCTAAATTCCTTCTGTCGGTGCAGCAGGAAAGCGAGCTGCTTGTCGTATCTTGTCGCCTTGTGAGCGGCCGGCGCGGGCGGAGCGGGCGCGGGTGCTAGGGCGGGCCGCGGAGCGGGCGCGGGAGTTTGAGCGGGCGCAGGGGCTGCCTAGAGCGAAACAAGTAAAACAAATTGGAACAAATTACCTTGCTACTCCGCGAAAACAGCGCTGTGCATGAGCAAAGCATCTGTGTGACTATATGTACTTTTGAACACTATGCAATGGCAAGTTTACGATCACACAATGCACTTTATAGGATTACTGATAGCGATATCGCTACACATTACACTACACGAGTAGAAACATATTTGCTTATATTCCCGTTCTCGAAGACAGCTCTAATAATGAACTTTACAATTTGGCGGGGTGAGAAATAAGATCTAACTAACGCCTGTAGCCTGAAACGGAACGAAAGCAAACACCAGCGTACTGCGGAACGCTGTCTAGTATGATTTAACTTCGCTTCCGTTCCGGGTGCTGTGTGAGACGCTCATAGATAGAATCATCCATCATGCTAGACGCGACCTGCTGTATGCTTTCAGTTTCGCGGCAGTGTGCTGCCAGTGTAAGATCATTGGTTTGACAGTCCATTTTGTACTTTCCTCTGTTTTCTGAACATTAAGACTCATGCCGCAAAACAAGCAACATTCATGCATCTTACTGTCCCTGACCCATGGCCAGCAGAGCGGAAACCTGTCGTCCGGGGCCTACAAAGTGCATGTTGCGCTTGTAGCCTAGATGTTTTCAGTCTTCACTGAGCGTACTCTTACTGCTTTTGTAAGAGTACGCTTGTCCAGTCGCGACTAATGTTAGTTCAGGCTCTACCATAAGTAGAGCATCAAAAATTGAGTTAGACTCATTTGAGTGTTCCCCTCCACGGAAATCTTTAGTAAAAGGCGAAAGATTTATTCGTTTTGAAGGAAAACCAGAGTGACGGTCACAGGGCTAAGCGTCCGACCCAACCAAAAGAGGAAAAATCTTAACAGCGCGATGTAGGATGGTGAGGTAGAAATGACAGCGACATCTATGGGAAATTTAAGGAACTATTTTTATTTCCAACGACAGACTCTCCGTTACTTTTTTATAGCTGTTTTATAGAAATACCAAGCTGTATTGACTCGAATGATTAGTACTGCCATAGTAAAAGGGCCTCCGTCTCATCGAGCGATTTCATAAGTCCATACTTAATACTATTACCCCCGCGTACACTTCGTTCATCGCTATCCCGCGGTAACTATGCATTTTTACGGAATAAAAAATATCCCATGTGTTAGTCCAGGGAATAACTAAAATCAGTTCTAAATGTAAAAATGTAAATTAATAAAGTTATATAAAACACACAGGCAACTTTTTGTAGATACGACTTCGATAATTGGGACAGGCGATTAATGAATTAGGAACAGTGAGAGAGTTTTGCGGGTGGTAGACCCTTGTGCGAGGTCCGTCCGGATAGTTACCACCATCTTGCTCGCTAATCCAGCCGCTAAGCAGCAGTGCTTGCACTGTTCCGTTCCGGCGTGGAGAGCAACAGCCGGTGCAATTACTGGTACAAGAGGTATTCCATCTTAGCCCTCTGGGTTGGCAAGGCATCAGCAATCTCTTTGGTGTTGCGGGTGTCTATAGGCGGTGGTGATCACTTACCATCAGGTGACCCACTTGCTTGTTTGCCTTTCTATGTCATAAAAAAAAAAGTGAGGCACCCCATCCGTGGGCAGCGGCCCGTAGCCGGCCAGCGGCGGCAGCTCGTCGGCCGGCACGGCGCGGCCGGCCAAGTGCGCGCGCAGCGCCTCCTGGTACTGCTTCACGATGCGGCCCATGCGCCGCGCGCGGGACGAGTTGCCCTGCTCCTTCGCCTTCGCCTCTTGCTCCTGGAATATTCAAAGTATAGGTATAAATAATCACTTATGTGACTTACATGACCGGCCCAGATTTAGTAACTAATTTTTTACGAAATTAGTCACGACGACGTTACGATACGGTGACGTTAGAGTGAGTTACGACTCATAGGAAAAGGACGCACGGTATTGCCGTAGCAGGCCAGGGGGTCAATTCTTGATTCTCACCGAGTGAATAATTGTAAAGTTCCTATTTTTGAAACTCACTGCTGACTATAATAATAATAATAATTCCGCACTCTACCCTTAGCCTTCCGCACCGGTGTTGCCCCTGAGCCATTTTATATGTCGCTTTTAAAGGGGGCCCATCTAGCGGAGGGCGAGTCACCGTCTGCCAAGATCACTTTCATTTGAGACATTTTTATTTGGCAGACGTCCGGATGTCTCACGCAATAGCCCAGTCATTAGTCCATCGTTTTCCCCCTATAGTCTTGTACGGTTTAGGTCCCATCTTTCCACAATAGTCTATACGCCTGGCGGGGGCTGACTCTGCTCGTGTCCCTATGATGCGGGCAGGGACAGCATCCGCCCGGTGTACCCATCACATTTCATTAAATTGTCTAAAGGGCCTCTACGTGTTGGCTTCGGCTCCGCGCACGCCTCCCAAAGGTCCGGGGCACTATTGTCCCGTGAATGGGAAAGACATACATAATAATAATAAAATTTTATTTATTCAGACTTATTTTATACGGTGTTCTAATGTCTATTCTATTGACAAAATTGATAGAACTGTTTAAAAGAGGAAAAACTGTGTGTTTAGTTTTATTATGACGTTTGCCCTCAAATGAAAGGGACAAAGCATTTGTTAGCTTAAAAAGATTGTTAACTTTTTATGAATATGGGAGTAGGTTTTTAAATGTTTACTACCTGGAAACCAGCCAGTCTCTGTTTCAAAGCCTCCTCCATCGTGGAGGCCGTGATGAGAGCCGGCGCCTCTGCCGGCGGCGGCTCCGACGGCTGCTCCGATGGCGGCTCCGAAGGCGACTCTGGAATTAGAGATCGAGATCACACTATTGACCATTTTTGTTGTATTTATATTTATTGAATAATCCACACATAAATTAAAATGCTAATGACACTGCCATACCCTTCGAGGTAATGTGGCGAAACTAGCAAACGCAAGGCACGGAATGCTGAAGTTGCAGGTTCAAGTCCTGCCATTACCCTAATTTTTCGTCGTGTTGCCATTAGCATTTTAATTGAATAATGTGAATGTTAAAAACATTTAAAATAAAAATCATATCAAATATTTAATCCACACATAAGCTTACAGTACAAAACAAAAATACATGGACAAACATAAATTAAACATGCAAATACTCATTCAAACTACGACGGTTCGTATAATCAAATGTCAATACAAATAAGCAGAAATAAGATTAGAAATTAATATACCTAATTTTGCTAGTTAACCCTGCGACGTTATACTCCACGTGTAACTTCTTATTGAAATTACATTACGATCAAAAAAACAGATAGGTGCAGAATTTTGCGGTGGCATCTTAGACATTAGTCTAAGATGCCACCGCAAAATTCTGCACCTATTAAGAGCCCCAGGACAAATAGACCGCAGAGGCTTAATGGGGTGCCGACGGAACCCGTTAAGTCTCAGCGTGCCGAAAGGGTTCCGTGTGCACCGTTTGGGCACAGAATAAATAATAGTACAGAAACCTTTCTTTTACGACCACCATTAAACGAATTCCAACTTTATTAATACGCTCAAAAAGTTCGTATTACTTCGTACACCATGCGCAGGGCGGCGCGATTCAAAAGGAACGCGCCGCCCGCGCCCGCCTTCCACCGCAATTCCCGGCGACACCTTAGGGTTGCGCGGCATTCGTTTTCAATTACACTGACACGGCGGGGGCGAGCGAGCGAGCGCGCGGCAAGCCGACAGCCTACTGCGATTTGCCTATGCCATAGGCAAGGCGGTCGAGCGTACCCACAGTGCGGAGTGGAACCCCCCTGGTTTAAGTACGAAACCCTCGGTAACTGACCGGTTGGCCCCGGCGTGTCCGGCGCCGGCAGCTCGCTGAGGTCCATCTCTTCACCGGCCCGGTAGGCGGCCACTACCAGGTCGAACTGCTTCACCATGCGCAGGTGCTCCAGTGCCAGAGGTTTGTTGCCTGCGTGTTTCGCGGCGAGGGCTGCCGCTTTGAACTCCTGTTGGCGTTCTGTTGATAAGAGAAAGTTTCAATTTTTTAAAAATAGTTTGGTACAAGCTATTGTACATTTTATTACATTCATAAGTGCTTCCTGTAAGCCTAATCTGAAAACAGATATGACTTTGACTTTGACTTCGAAGCTTTTTTGTTGACGGTGCTCTAATATAGCATCGGAGCTACGTAAATTCAGGTGCCAAGTTTGGAAACAATCCGACCATTGGATGCAAGTCAAAATTGACTTGCAAGATTTGAAGCAACCATCCATACATTCATACAGTCAACCCAATACATAAGAACCCATTAAAGGCGAAACTGAAAGAAAGTGTCATTTTTGAAAAGGAGACATATTACTATGCACTATGAAATTAATATATCTATCCCTTTCGGGCATAGACAATTTCTCTCAGCTCCCTCATCAATGATCAATTAAATCTGTTGGGGTTTGTAACTACCAACATGTAAAGTTAATGAAATCTTGTAAAAAAAATCTGGATGTATCTCAATGCCAGATCCTGAATTTTTGTAAACCATGCTCTATGGGAAAGTGTGTTTAAACTTCTCAGGTCATTAAAAATTACGTATGTATGACTATTTATTGTACATAACTCATGAAACATCAGATTACAGGCCCCTATTGCACCAAGCTGACAGGTGACAAGAGACAACGACAATTTAGCACACATGGCTAACTCAGAGTTTTTGTATGATTAGACTTAAATAGTGGATAGATAATGTACTCCGAATTGTCATTGTCATCGGACAAATGTATGACAGTTTGGTGTAATAGGTGCTAGGACAAAACAGATGTACAAAGGCGAAATTGTCTAAATATTTACTTGTTGTCAAGGTTCCTAAACGTTAAGCTCCAGTTTCATAAATTTTTGACACAGCTAACGGCGGGCAACGCATCAGCGATTCTCTTGAGGTAACTCTCGCGTGACTGTTTTTTTTTTACTATGGACTAATATATCCTAAATGGATACGGATTTTATCTTGGTTGGCACATGCCGAGGCATAATAAAATAATCATGTATTTAAACAATTTATTGTATTTAAATGCAAAAAAAAAATTGTACATAAATACAAAATAAGCATAGGGCTATAGAGCCGTACATACAAACTTATTATAAACAAAGTTGGGTATACACAATAAAATGTTACAAAATAAGTATTTGAATACTACATGTACTTGAAAATAAAACTAACAAATATAAAACTTAAATAAATGATAACACAGATATAGATCATAAAGAAAACACTGCATCAAACTTGGTAAGATTCAAACCCGCGTGTTTGTTACAACAAACAATTGAAGAGGTACCTGGTTATATTTTAAAGGCTTACTTTGGTAAATCATTTTTATAGATCTACCAGGAAAAGAGCTGTGCACTTTAGCACGAACCTTTTTGACAAGACATAACTCGGTTTACTCGGTACGTCAGTGCCTCTCTCTCTTACTGGGCTAGTTTGAAGGAGACGCACTTAATTGCGTAGCGAGTTACGGCGTGTAGTAAAGATTCGTGCTGTAATTTTTCCAAGGATTTATGTTATCTATAGGAAGTCTCGTCACTTTCTTATTTTCTGCGCCGTAAAGCTTACCCGAAAACGCGATAGACTTTATAGGATATTGTTTAAGTGGAGAGGTGTTGTTAAAAAAAATGGACAGACTATACACTCGCCTTACTAATTCCCTGGAATTCTGACACCTGTCAATATTAGACGTTTCAGGGATGATAAACATTTTTTCTAGTGTACAAATTATTGCCAGAAAACAGAAACGTAACAAAAACCAAACCAATGGACTAGCAGCAATAAAATCAACGAAAACTGCAAAAATATCACGGATAAAGAAGTGCAAGCTTATTCTAGAATTAAAATAAGAAGCCGAATGACATAGCATACAATAATTTTGTATAGTTTGATGGGAAAATGACGGTTGATAGCTGACGTTTTGCGGTCTATTTTTGTAATATTTTAAAGAATGGAATAACAATTACGAAATAAATTATGTGTTGATAAAATATTTAAATATAATCTTAAACCGAAGGTTTGTAATAGGTGATAATATCAGAATGATACCCACAGCAATTTATTTTTTCCACAGAATATAGTTAAATATTTTATTATGGCTCAGTAGTTTGATTTAAAATTAAATCAAGTATGTTTTAATTAATAATACGTTGAAGTGATTGTAAATTTATATATTTCAATTATAACATTTATGTTGTGCATTTATATTTTTTTGCGTTTCTCACCCCAGTTTCAAAAAATATTTTTTTGCCTGGTAACCAAGAAACTTCAGAATTCCATGGA
This sequence comes from Ditula angustiorana, assembly GCA_963691745.1. Taxonomy (NCBI): domain Eukaryota; kingdom Metazoa; phylum Arthropoda; class Insecta; order Lepidoptera; family Tortricidae; genus Ditula; species Ditula angustiorana. The sequence continues at coordinate 2,867,289 of OY829473.1, forward strand.
ATTATAAATTTGACCTTAGATGTTCTGACTCTGAATTGACCTCTCAAGTAGACAATGCTGCATTTCATATCGCAATACGAACTTAGATGTTATGATCCATATTCATATTGCATGTCAGGGACGAACAAATGAAATAATCATGATGGGTATAGTCGACCAAGTAATTGCTTGACCACTTTTGAACCTTATCCCTTTGAAATACGGTCGAAAAGTGGTCAAGCAATTTCTTGGTCGACTATACATAAATAAAATATTGCAAACACGTCCCGTTAAAAAAAAACCAATACAATTCTCTAAATTAGACTATTTAAAAAGTTAAGATCCCGATCAGATCACACACACTTTTGGTATCGTGCCGCAAACAAAATATTTACGACTTCGCGATCTTTATTATTTTAGAACTTAAAATAAAACCATTAAAATTGATTAAACATTGCAATATATACGCGTCAAAAGTTTTCAATGAACGCTCAGCCAGCGGTAGTAGACTCACTCAGTATGATCTGCAGCCCCTGCTGGCGGGCCGGGTCGAGTTCGGCGGGCGGCGGGGGCGGCGGCTCCCGCGGCTCGGGCGCTGCCGGCGCCGGCCCCAGCGAGCCCGAGCGCGGCGGCGGCGCCGGCGGGGACTCCGGCGCCCCGGGGCTGCGCACAACGGTTACCTCTTTATCTTTATCTTTACATAGCATAAATCTTTTACAATTATATTAAAATTTTATTTTATTATAATAATAACAGTTTGACATCGTATTCTTATCCTAGCTTATTTTTATTGGCATTTGTCTATCTGAATCGTTTTAATTTTAATTTATTGTATACTTGTACATTTGTTTCATTTCTGTGTTTGTTCGTTGTTATCTTATAGTTGCAGGCAAACAACTTGAGCATAAATCGGTAAGTTTGCACATACAAACTTGCATTAGAAACGGCTACTGCGCAGTCAAGGTTGTCAACATTTAGTTGCAGGTGGTAGGACTCTGTCCCGGATCCGTAAAGATCACTACCGTCATCCTACTCGCTAATACAGCTGCTAAGCAACAGCACTATTGTGTTCGGACGTGGAGAGCAAGACAGCGGATGAAATTACTGGCACAAGAGGTAATTCATCTTAGTATTTTGTGTTGGCAACGCATCCGCAATCGGTGTTGCAGTCTATGGACGCTGGTGTTCACGTATCGTCAGATGACCCTCGAGTGCCTTGCTATTTTATAAACAACTTCAAAGACTTTCTTCGTGTGGAATTAGTAGCCTATGTCCGTCGGGGAAAATGTAACTTTCTACTAGTAAAATAATTTTTGAAATCGGTTCAGTAGCTCTACATACAGACAAAGTTTAAACTTTTTATTATATTAATATAGATATAAACTAGTGTAGATGTAGATAAACAAGAAAGAGTGAATTCCCTCGTACCTGGGAGCTTCCGGGACGGGCGGCGCAGCCCTGAGCGGCGGCCTGGGCGGCTCGGCGGCGGGCGGCGCCGGGCGCGGCTCGGCGGCGCCGCCCACGGCCACGGGCGGCGGGATGTCGTCGCTGCTGATCGCCCGCCCGGCACGCGCCTGCTTCAGCAGGTCGTTCAGGGTCTTGAGACCTCTGCCGAACCTGGAAATTAGGAGACGCTACGTGATATAGGTACCGCAGCGACGGTTGAGGCGACACACAACTACACAATGTCATAAAAAACAAAGAAAAAATGTTAAAATTCTAACGGAATCCTCTGGTACACACGTGACATGCAGTAGTGTGCGTGACGTCAAATCTCGCTGCGTTACCTATCAAAACAGTTAACATAATACTGTACTGGGTTTTCGCGGGCTGGTTTTCCGCAACTCGACGACTTGAAAAGCGCCTATTTTGCGTGACGTGTGCACTACTGTTTCCAACCTATAATAATGTACTAGTTATACGTGATCTTTTTTTAAAAAAGGTATGTTACTTTTAACTTTAATAACATAATATTTACATACTATAAAACAAAGTCTCTATTCGCCTCCAATCTTCGTCCGCCTGCTCCTGCTAAACCACGCAACGAATTACGGAAAGTTATATTGTAACAATAAATTCTAATTAAGTACGTATTTAAGTAAATTGAACCCATGCGAAACTGGTGCGGTTTACTAGATTTCACACTTACCTCCTAGCCCGGCTGCTCTCCCCGCTGGCCTTGGCGTTCCTCTCAGCGACAGTGTAATTGGTGATCCGGTCCTGCAGCAGGCTGAGGGTGCTGCTGTCGGCACTGGCGGCCGGCGGGCCGACCTGCGGGGCCGGCGGCTCCTCGCCCAGCCCGAGCTCGTTCAGCTCGTTCAGCAGGTCGGGATCGTCCTCGTCGCCTGTGTCACAAGGTTGTATGTGGGTATGCATGACTCTTCAGGGAACTCTTATTACGTCGCGCTAATAGGGGGAGAAGGGGGGTAGCGAAACGTTACAGCCTATGTTAAATGGATGGAAAAAAGTGTGACAATGGTCTCGAAATCTTAAAAATAGTGTGACGTAAGTTATGGATGATCCTTTATTTGTACATCTTCTTTACGTAGTTTAACGAACTAGCTCCAACTTCACATGGGTACAGATTTTTTTATAATTGGATATCGGCAATCAATCGCAAGACTATAAGCTGATGGGTTGAATGGCAAATGATTTGAGAATGTAGAGGCCAGCGCCTCTACTATCCAATAACAGGACGTCTTTCCTTTTCAACCTCTTAGTGAGAGGCTTATTTGAACATCTTCTTTACTTAAGGAACTAGCTCCAACTTCACATAGGTACGAGGATATAAAAGGAATGGAATGGAAGTGAAAACTGCATCAAAATCCGTTGCGTGGTTTAGAAGAGATAAACCGAAGATATGATAGACAGAGGTGGATAGCGATTTTTTTCTTTGCATAGTATAGTCGACCAAGAAATTGCTTGGCCACTTTTCGACCTTATTACAAAGGTGTAAGGTTCAAAAGTGGTCAAGCAATTACTTGGTCGACTATACAAAAAAAAGTCGCTTTCCGTTCTGTTTTTGTCCTCATATCTCCGGCCACTTACTCCATCTAAACCACGCATTTTCACTGTCATTTAGAGATTTTTATGGAAAGTTTTTATGTTAATTCCATCCAGCATCCTGATTGTTTAAGTGAAAAGCCGGGGCGGGTCGCTAGTTACACATAAAATAACAGATAACAGGACAAAACAGATACAAACAATGGTACAAAGGTGAAAGATAATACAAAGGCGAACTACAATTAACTTCACGCCTGGCTGCTGTTGCACAAATTATAGACTGTAACCATTTTTTTTTTAAGAAACAGGAAGGCAAACAATCAAGCGGGTCGCCTGATGGTAAGTGATCACCACCGCCTATAGACACCCGCAGCACCAAATAGATTGCAGATGCGTCGGCAACCCAGAGGGCTAAGATAGAATACCTCTTGTGCCAGTAATTACACTGCAGCACTGGCACCATTTAGTGAAGTAAGCTAAATTCAAGATTTTAACAAATAAGTAGTAAAATCTTTGAGATAGGCATATCAGCAATGACGCTGGTTATAATACGGTATTTCAATACTGTCAGCTTGTAACATAAATCATATCATAATAAAAATTTCTACATTTTTTATCTGGATTGGATATTTCAAACCAAAAAAAAGGACTTTTTCTTTGTCATTTTCGTAACTTTGTATCGCTTCTAAAATATCGGATTAACTACTTCTTTGGACGTAACTATAATAGTCGTCTACTACAATTTTGCACTTTTATGCCATTCGATTTGTGAGTGGAAGACCATATCACATAATAATAATAATGATACCACCCACCCGGTGTACCCATCACATTTCATTAAATTTAAACCCTTCACCTAAAATATTTCTACTGCAAATTTATAAAAATAATACCTCGTTCTACAATCCCATAACCAGAATGTGTCGACTTTATAACGATACTGTGACTGAGCATTCTTCTTTGGATATATTTAAATGCAAACTGCCAGTGTTTAAAAAAGTTGTCCATAATATTGTTGTAGAAAATAAATAATTAACACATACCGTATGCTTACCGTCCCATTTAAGTTACTACTAAACTAACATTAATAACATAGCTTTAGTTTTGTTACTTTAATACTAGTTCGTAGCTGTTTAGATGTAAATCTAATAAATGTAGCCCCTCTAATGTTAAGATTGACAAGATAAATGTCAACCTTCCTGTGCACACATAGTTTAGAGTTATAGTCCAGCTTTATATTTGTACCTCTTTATTATGCCAAGTAATTGACTGTAACATGTTTTGTGAGCCTTAATAAATAAAAATAAAAAATTGTCTAAACGGCCTCTACGTGTTGGCTTCGACTCCGCGCACGCCTCCCAAAGGTCCGGGGCACTATTATCCCGTGAATGGGAAAGACATACATAATAATACTATTCCCTGTTGTTAGTATAAGTCTACAATTCAATGGTATTTTCTGAGGTGAGGTTGAAATCAAAACTTAATGCTTCGTAAATTTAATTAAATAACATGTTGTCTGTCTGTGCACAAAATAACTAATACTCTATTAATTTCATAGAATATTTAAAGTATTTAGTTTTTTATCTATGTATATCGCACCCTTAGAATTAAACCGACTCAATTCTGAATATGATATTTCCCAAAATTAAACCCAATGGTTTTTAATTAAGGTGATATTTTGGGACGTGTATTATTCAGAAATGGGTCACTTTAATACTAAGCATGCAATATCTTTTTTCACTTATACATTCATATTTTAAATTTTACCATTACTGTATTGTTTTGTACTTACACTATTTTCAAGAGGAAAACTTCACATTTATATCATATTGGTGATTTTATTTTAGGAATTCCACCATAAAAATATGAATCATCGTGGTTAAGCAAGATCATGTCTATTGATGGATCATATTTTATTTTACTTTCTACTTTTTTTAAGAATTCAACTTCTATAATTCTAATAATTAATAATCTATTTTTATGAAACCAGCTGTACCACCACCGCAAGCAAGTTCACAACAACCAGAGTTTCATCACAATCAGATGAATACATAAAGACAAATGAACTGTTTTTTTATTATATTAGTATTAATTTTACAAATCAATATGGTAAAGATCAGATGAAGACCAGATATTTTACAATAAATCTAATAAATAACAGCAATTATTTCATTCCTAAAACATTGCATTACCTCATAAGAGTAAGAGAAGAAAAAAGAATTGTCGAATTGATAACCTCCTCTTTATGAAGTCTGTTAACATTGACAACATGATGGCTACAAATTCATGGCACAGAGTAGTATGCCTTATCTATTACAATACTTTTTAGTTTTCTACAAATACTGAATAACAGGGGCTTTTTGTGTCGAAATATTAATCACTTTCCCTCTTACCTCACATATTTATAACGTTATCAGGACTTTAACGCGATAAAAATATATTGTTAATTTACCTCGACTTTTTGGCCATGTTTCAACAGCCGTGGTTGTGGCCATGTCTACTCGTGACCACGGCTGTTGAAACATGGCCAAAATGTCGAGGTAAATTAACAATATATTTTTATCAAGATAAAGTCCTGATAACGTTATAAATATGTGTGAAAATCGCGAAAGTTTAAAACAATTTACCTGACACATCCTCATCACTAGGCACATCTTGCAAGCTAGCTGCTATCATAGCATCCAGATCTGCAGCTGGCACCGGCATAGGCTTCCTAGGTCTCTGCCGAGCGCTGCCTCCGCTGATAGCTGCCAGCTCTGCCTCCAGGTCCATGTCATCATCTGATACGTCCATGGGCTCATCGTCATCATCCATTGTGTCGGGAATGTCTAGCAGGCCAAACTGAAAAGTGAAATGTTATTTACTTTCATAATCCAGATTCCAGGTTTCCAGGTTCCAGATTTATGATTCTACACGAGATTCTGCAGAGAATCTTAAACAATATTATGTTGCAAATGTTAGGAAATGCCCTGTGGTTTAAAAGAAACATGAAAGTTCTTCAAAACTTAAGCTGATCAACATTTTTGTATCTGTCTGCAGCATTTTAAAATCAAATGCAGATTTTTTTAGCATTAAAAAAAAAGAATAGTGAGGTGGTGATAAAACTATAACACATCACAGCCTGCACTGTACAGCAACACCAAATGTTAAAATTACATTCATATACATATTTAAGATTTTTACAAATAAGAATAATGTTTATACAACAGTTTACAGCTGTAAACTAAAGTAAGTCATAACATACGATTGCATTACATCCTCAATGAATTAAGACGCGGTTATTAATGAATTAAGAAACCAAAACAATAACATTGAACAATGCAGCCTTTGTGCTCAAAACTTCCTTACAACAGGAATGGTACATTAATGAGATCTTTCCTGCTAAGCCACATATAACGTTAAAGTGTTTCTAAAAATACAGATGGTGATTTGATCCTTTCCTATTGTCGCAGTAACACTATAAAACGGTTAAAACGAAGGACAAACAATTTTCAATGACTCACCTGTGCCAAGTTTGTTTTCTTGCCGGAACTAGGTTTCTGAGGTTTCCGAAACATTTTTTAATACAACAAATGCGATTCACAAATTAAGGCTACGGATGTAAGATAATCGCTCTTTGTTCTTGAAGTCCGATTGGAGTCTTATTTGGCTTATATTATTTTTCTTGTGATTTTGAAACGGAAAAATTAATGACGTCCAGACAGCTGTGTTGCCAAGTTACAATAACACATTTATAGCTTAAAATTCTTTAACATTTAAATGTAGCCAGAATTTACAAGCTCTCTAAAATGCCCAGAAGTGGCTAAAAATTTGGTGAAAAATAATTGGTACTTTCATGCTTTAATGAGGTCGTTTCCCTTTGGGGTAGGCAGAGACCACAGAACGCCATTTGCTCCGGTCCCGGTATTAATATATCTTTTTTGAACAAAACCTTATTGTATCGCTAACAGATTTTTTATACTGTCTTGCAACGATGTTTTGTTCTGTCACTTCACTGCACTAGCGCGCAAGCGAGATAGGGGGCTGGTTCAACATGAATCTCATCGGTGTTGCGCTTATTCACCATCCTGGTTTAAAAATACATACCTGATTGATTAGTAGCACAAGAGCTTTTCTATGTTAGCCATCTGCAATTTCCTTGGTGTTGCGAATGTCTTTAGATAGGTAGTGGTGATCACTTACTATCACGTGACCCACTTGCTTGTTTATCTTCCTATTATGTATTTAAAAAAAATCCTCGCTGAACAGCAGTAGAGACCTGTCGAACCAGTTGCGAAATAATCTACATTGGGAAATTTTCAATAATCGCCAAAACAACCAACTTCTTAAGTTTGTGACTGAATCAGTCCAAAAAATAGCTGAGTCTAGCCAAAAAATGGCTACCTTGGCAACACTGCCCGACCCTGGTCTGTCAAATTAACGTCAAATTAACACTTATTCTTTGAAATTACCTTCTGAAAAAGAGGGCAAAAGAATATTTGTTTATACGGCCATATTATTTGTAAGTCTCTTGAATGTTTGTCACACTCGATAGAAAGTATAAAACTTGACATGTACATTAAACGATACATAATAGTGTAATTTTACTTCTTCAATAGTTTACAACAAAGGCAACTACTATAAGTAAATTTTATTATGATGATTAAGTGTCATATATTTAATTAATTACATTTTATTGAAGGATCGTATCTACATTTCGAAAATAATTTTCATACAAAAATTTATTATATATGCATGTGTCGTTTTTCAGCACAGATCTATTTTTTATTTAAAAACCTTGTTTTTTTATTAATATTTTCATATAATTTTAAAACATTATGCTTTCTTATTGGGATGATTACACTTAGTGCCATGGAGTCACGGACAATAAAAAAAGTCATAAGAGTGTTGCTGGTATAAAATAAAGTAGACATTTCGGGGTTGTTTGAAAGTAGTAATTTATGAAATTCTACGTTCGGTTTTAAATAATAAGTAAATTATTTGCATATTTTTATTAAAATTATATTTACAAAAGACTTGACTTTAGTTAAAATAGTTTGATTTAATTGTATCGTAATTATAAACACATTTCAACAATTTGATTCGGGTAAACTGCCGGTGTAACAAAACGTGTCGAGGAAAACTGAGTTTTTTATATAGCAACATATTTCATCGCGAGAGTGACGTATGAACGGCCGAAAACGAAAAGCCTCTGTGTGCCGTTGTTATCTTCTAACATTTCTGAAGAATGGAGACAAACGGCCAGGCTAATGGGCCTAAATCTAAAAAGGAAAAAAATGGCGACACGAAGGACAACTTATGGTAACGGTTCACTGTTATATTTGCGACCAACCGAGTCCCCCATATAGGGGATCTAATGTGTCACACCTACGTGATGTCAATTCTCATACCTGAGAAATATGTGACCTAGCTGCGACGTCTTACCTTTGTTTGTAAAACAACTGTGGAATCTTTTCACATTGCATCGATATTCGTCCATTTCTCTCCCATCCCACATATAACCAACTGTAATAGTAGGTGCTTTGACGTTCCACATAAAACTTGCGTACCACGAAATGAGATGAGCTTTGACCGTATATTTCCATCTTCCAGGTCCGCGATTCTCGAAGAAGTCCAGAATCAGGGCAACACGAAACTACCTTCAAATAAAAATGTTCTAGTTTTGGGCAACAATGAGACTGGTAAAACGACCCTAATCGCGAAGTTGCAAGGAGTGGAGGACCCGAAGAAAGGGTCGGCACTTGAATATGCTTATATAGATGTTAGAGATGAATATCGCGATGGTAAGTTTACTAACAACTTGTTATAGATCATGTTATCTTGTATCTGATATGTAATACGGGGGTGGCAGAATAAGAGTGCCTGTATGCCAAAGGTCCTTAGCGTCTGAGTGACAAAACACAGGCATAAGCTGAGCCAAATATCATATTGTTACTTGGTCTTTTAGCTAACTTTATTTTCCCATGTAAATATGTAAGCCAAGTATTGATTAAATGCATTTTATTTACTTTCCCTGCCTTCTGGGTTCTTGTTACATTTCTATACAAGTAAAGAGATTGTAATTATTTTATTATTATTATTATTTATTTGTATCAGACATCTATGTGGTCCATATGGTTTGTTAATTACAAGAAAACTTACGCGACTATGTTAGTATACTAAATCTATAAATAAAAGCTAATTAACATTATTTCTTAGGATATGAACAGACACCCAGTGTCTAATAAAAGGGTTGTCATTGTTGTATTTACAAAAATATGACAGTAATTTCCTAAATCTCTGATGACTCATGTAAACAGATAAACAGGTTCATTATAACCTATTCTTGTTTTAGGATGTTAAAAACAGCTGATTTTAGGCTGTTGTTAAAAGACATATTTCATATTTAAATAAAAATTCAGTGTTTATTTAGTCAATTCTAAAATTAATTCCATTAAGTATGTTATATTCTTTACATGATATTATTAATACTTTAATAATAGTCGGTTGTTTGTATATTGATTGCAGTATGTAAACTACTAAAAAAAAGTAGGGCCTAGTTGATTTTTCTCAGTAAAATGAAATTATAAAAATAAGTGTCTACAATTGTTTCATTTATAAATGTATGGCATGGCATTGATGCTGAGGTTATAGTTTCAACTCCTGCCAGATGTCCAAGATTATTCTTTGTGTTATCATTGGATTTATCATTTATATACTACATTATTGCCTTTAATTTTTATCAGATCAAACGCGACTCAGTGTGTGGGTCCTGGACGGTGACCCGGGACACACAAACCTGCTCAAGTTCGCCCTCAGCGAGGAGACGTTCCCGCACTCGCTGGTCATCTTCACAGTGGCCATGACCACCCCCTGGGGTATCCTGGAGCAGCTGCAGAACTGGGCCGCCGTGCTTGGTGACCATATAGACAAATTGGATCTCACACCTGGTGAGTGCCTTGTTTATAAATCTAATTTGTATAATAACAAATAAGAAAAAATAAAGTATGTGGTATTTGACATGTACAAATAGGTCAATATTAAATTTATTCCTTTATTAAACAATCCTTTATATGCATGTAAACTCTAAAATGAAATGCGAGATCGAAAATAAAAATACTGATGACATGATCTGGTGAAAGTTATAATCAGATCGAAAGGAATATCATGTGTTTTGGGACTTTCACCTGATAAGTCTCTGAGACAAGGCAGATCCAGACCCCCAAAGACTTCAGACATCAGATAATGTCATCTGTAAACCTCAACTTTTGATCTCTCATTTCATTTCTGAGAATACAAAAAAAATTGTTAACACATTAACTGCCACGATGTGCTACCCTCATAGCTCCTAGCCAGGGATTCCCTGTAATGTAGTGAAAATCGTCTACAAACAGAGAACTCACCTAGCCTAGCGAGTCCATGGCACTGAGTGTGTTAAACAGCAGCTCAAAATCACTGCTGACAATGTGTCCACAAGTCTAGAAAAACTGCTAAGGTAGATTTGTTTGGGCTAGAAATAAAAGAAAATGACACAGTCTTCTTAAACAGAAGACTATAGTGAATGCAACTAATGCAAGCCATTGATCTATACTATCTATAGCAATTGGTTAAGCTGTTCGTATACTAGCAAGATATTTGCCATCATAAGTTATATTTTCTGTCGAAAGAGGCATTCAGTCTGCCTTTGCTACATTTTATCGTTAATTTTGTGCAATAAAGATAAATATTCCAGATTTTACACACACTAAATTAAACCTTACTATTAAATTGTTTCCCATCAATGAATTAAATATAATCCAATACTGCCATAAAATATAATAGATACCTTTAGTAACCTCTCCAGACTAATTAATTTTTATCACTTATCTTATCAAAACTATACTATTAATGCATAGTCTAACGTAGTTGTGAGTCATTGCATGTGTTTAGTTTAGTCTGACAGTAAAATGTTAAATGACATTGACCTTTTAACCACCATCTCCAATATTTAAATATCGATCGTTTTGTGTAATAATATCCGGTTGAATCCGTCGCAATCTTATAATGAAGACAAATGTCATGTATGTTAATAAGATATGGTTGAGAATGGGTTGAGATAAAGGATGGAGTAAGTTGAAGGATTATTTTCCTTTGATGTTGGAGCACTTGTAGCGTCAATGTCCTGACTTCGCCAATGCCAAGTTCGCGTAGGGGACTCGAGGAGGATTCTTGTCAATTTTCTATACCAAGAATAACCTTCACCGTGTACCACCAGGGTGGTTCCACTCCGCACTGTAGGTACGCTCGACCGCCTTCCCTATGGCATAGGCAAATCGCAGTAGGTTGTCGGCTCGCCGTGTCAGTGTAATTGAAAACGAATGCCACGCAACCCTAACGCGTTTCCGGGAGTTGCGGGGGGAAGGTGGGCGTGGGCGGCGCGTTCCTTTTGACTCATGCCGCCTGGCTAATGTGTATGAAGTAATACGAACTTTATGAGCGTGTTAATAAAGTTGGAATTCGTTTAATCGCGGTCGTAAATGAGAAGTTTCTGTACGTTTAGTACTATTATTTATTCTGTGGTACCACTGCCATACCACTATGTTTAAATATTTCGAAAGTCCAGAAGTTTGAGCCGTTTGCGGGGCTCAACTACAAGCGTTGCAATACAACATGGTCAAATCGTCGAGCCTTAAAGAAAATAAAATTAATTGTTATTGTTAAGTCCCAAGAATAGCTGTTCTATGGCCTCAGTTAGAAACAGGATACGCCAGTAATAATGGTTCTGGGCTATTGGGCCTCTTGCATTTTGTTCATATAAGTCTCAAAATTTAAAATTCCATCTGAAAAAGCTAATTAAGGACTTTTACACAGGTTCAATACTTCAATTGTTTAATTATAGTTTTTTTTTCTCCGTGTTTATCGTAAAAACATGCTGTGTCTACTGTTTTAGGATTTACATGAGATGTACTTTAATTTTAAGCATTATATGTCGTTAGCTTAAGTTGTAATATCCAGTTTGTAGACTGATTATAAAAAAAAACAATTAAATTTCCCTTAAATATATAAACTTACGGAAACATTGCAATTTTTTTTTGCGAAAACAAACCAACAATAAATAAAATACCAATCACTGTTTATTAACAACATAAAATAAAACAGAAATAATAAATACACTATACAAGTTTATATAATTTACACAGTGAAACAAAATGCGGCTTTATCGCTTCAAACAATGAAACGTCTTCCAAACAACCTGAATAAATAAGCCAACTTAAAAGAAACAAATTTATATGCAGTGCAAATCGCAAAAATAAATCAATCGAGCGGATAACTGGACAGGTCACTATCCAAAAATACTCAGTGAGACAAAAAGTGAGGATTATCAAGTTATATGAATTTTTCATTTGTATAATACGCCTCAACGCGGTTTAATATATCTCATAATGACCATGAAATTATTGAGCAATCACCTCCTCAGATGAAAGGAGCCCGATATGAATAGGGTTATTAGATAGGCAAATTTGTCTTTGCTTATTTAAATTTTATTGCATGCATAAGGTGAGATGAAAATACATTTAATTAACATTGTTTGTAAACGTAACTACTTGTTTATAGCTATTTGTTAGCTTATGTTTACCAGTTAGTTAGTTAGATAGGTATTCTAACCCTTTTGTCAGTGGTCCAATTGATATGTACAGTCACCCAATTAGATTGACAGGACACTGTAGAACCTTTTCATAGTAAACATCACAATGAGTTCTCAATCAATGCCATAATTTCCCAACGATGACACATTGTGACAACATTCTACAGTGCCCTAGGAATCAATTTGGTTGACTGTTCGTAGATCCGAAGGCAATACTAGAATATAGTACCATCAACAAAAACAGATGGACAACGAAGTGATCCTATAAGAGTTCCGTTTTCTCCTTTTTAGGTACGGAATCCTAAAAACTTGTATGAAACATGTTTTCTAATGAAGACTTTATCTGTCTACATTTTCGGAACATAATACGGTGAAGTACCGCCTCGTTATTCCGAACCGACCGTAGCATAAAAATAATTTGCTAGAAGTTCGCCCTTAGCGTCCAAAGTCCGAGGTCAGCTCAATAGGAGCATCCTTTGGCATGCAAAGTAATACTCCCCTTGCTGAGCGCCCTTCTGGTTGCTCGCCCTTTCTCCGGTAAGCTGACAAAGCCGTCAGAGGCTACCGGCGCACGTCCTTCCTAAAAAAACCGCCTCGTGAGAAGTCTGACACAGATCTACGTTCGGCTTCCCTTTCTCGCACAAGACATAGTGAAGTACTGGAGAAAGGGATGCACAACGTCAAACCAATTACGAAATTGCATCACGAAAGAGGTGCGGAAATAATACGAATTTTGATACCTATCACTACTTTGTCTACCCCAATCTACCCTATCTACCCTAATATAATAAAGAGGTAAACTTTGTTAGTTTGTTTGTATGTAGGGGGTAATCTCTGGAACTACTGAACCGATTTCAAAAATTCTTTCACAGATAGAAAGCTACACTATTCCTGACGGACATAGGCTATAAATTTTACGTGAACAAAGTCGCGCGCGTCCGCTAGTATAAAATAAAGTCGCAATCCGTTCTTCTCTGTCCTCATATCTTCAGCCGCTTACTCCCTCTAAACCACGCAACGGATGTCGATACGGTTTTCGGTAATATTTGGAGCTTTGTGAAAAGTTTTTATGTCATCATCATCAGCCCATGTTCGTCCACTGCTGGACATAGGCCTCTCCCATGGCACGCCACTGAGCACGATCCTCGGCCACTCTCATCCAGCTCTTGCCAGCCGCCCTGCGAAGATCATCGCTCCACCGAGTCTGAGGACGTCCCACGCTACGTTTGCCGATCCGTGGTCTCCACTCAAGAACTCGTCTACCCCAACGGTTATCGGTTCTTCGGGTTATATGACCGGCCCATTGCCACTTCAGCGTGCTAATGCGGTGGGCTATGTCGATAACTTTGGTTCTCTGTCGGATCACTTCGTTACGGATGCGATCTTTTAGAGAAACTCCGAGCATAGCCCTTTCCATAGCACGTTGAGCAACTTTAAATTTGTGGACCAGCCCTACAGTGAGTGTCCATGTTTCGGCACCGTATGTCATGACGGGCAGGACGCACTGATTGAAGAGTTTTTATGTACAGTAGGGGAAATATATTCACGTACCACCTTAGAACCCTATCGCAATGACGCGAAGCGTTAAACGCCAGGCTATACCGTACAAATGTCATGCGTTTGTCTCTTCGACTAGGTTCTACGGTGGTACGTGTTTCAATTTCCTTGACCGTACCAGTGCGAAGCCAGGTAGTATTTTATAATTTCGAGTGCCTTGTACAAATTAGTTTAGCTCTACATTAACTATACAGGGACCACGGAGTCGCGGAAGCTGGTTACTTAATTACTCTAGTTTGAAATGAAATGAAATTTATTGAAATGCCGAACATGTGTAAACATAATTATAATGTGGTCTTTAGGTATGAGATATTGCAACAACATGTCCTACTGTGATTACAGCATGCACTTACTATTTTAAACAAGCACTTATATATAAACTAAGTCTTATTCGATGTCAAATTCTTCATTATTTATCTTAAAGTAATCTGCTAGAGAGTAAAAGCATTTTTGTAATAGCCATTTAGTTATCCACTTCTTAAATCTACTTACATTTAACTCTTTACAAAAATTTGGCAGTTTATTATAAATTTTGATTGGCATAAACGGAACATTTTTCTTAAAAATTAAGGTGTTTGCTCTGGGAGCTACAATGTCATGTCGCCTCCGGTCAGATTTCACTTTTTTATAAAGATTCTGGTGTTCGTGGACGAATATGCACACTTCCCTTATATACATGCACGGCAGTGTGAGGATCTCATGTTCCTTGAAGAAGGGTCTGCACGAATGCCTCCAGTGAACTCCAAAGATCGCACGAACACATTTTTTTTGTACCCTAAACACTCTCTCTATGTGGACTGAATTTCCGATTTGACTCAGTTTATTTGTTAAGCTAACATTAGTATGCGCCACGTGTGTAGCGAACCTTAATCAACTTCAGTATTCTGAGGACGGAACCGATATAGGCAACAACAGACTCGGAGAGATACAAATTGTCGAATTCCGGGATTGAGGTCAGTCATTATCTAAGGTAGAAATGTTGAATGTGAAAGATAACGTATGCCAGGCAGGTCTCGAGCCGGTTGTATGTAGATTGAATATGTTTTTTTGATGGAACATTCATCAGCAGAAGTATTTGAACACTCGAGGTCAAAAAGATCTGCACAAGTTCTTACCTCCTTATTCATAAACACTTCGTAAACGTTTGTTAGTTAACATGTTTTATGTCTTTATCTGTCATTGTGTTACCCTCGAATGAAAGGGACAAAACATTTGTTAGGTTAGGTTAAAAAGATTGTTAACTTTTTATGAATAACCCACTCTTTTGATAATAGAGTTGTGTGTAAGGCACGAAACATAGCAAGCGCCTTGGGCGCCGAGTACCTATCCGTGCGCCCGCCGAACGGATACGCAGTGCCCCGGACGCGGGCTTCGGGCGCTTGCTATATTTTGTCCCTTAATCACTTTCGCCTCCTCGACAGCTGCTAACTATACTGAACTGTTACAAGTTGACCCGTTTTGAGACTAGATTTTTGTGTCAATTTTCCATAAAGGTATTTCAACTTAGGCCTCTGGGTTGGCGACGCATCTGCAATCTTCTTGGTATTGCAGGTGTCTATAGGCGGTGGTTATCACTTACCATCACCCACCCACTTGCTTGTTTGCCTTCCTATTTCATAAAAATAACAAAACATTTCGTCGTCGCTTTTCGTGAGGGTAAATGAATCGTGAAAAAGTGCGAATAATCAACTAAATTCATTAATGAGACTCCCATACGAAATGTCGTATCTTCATCTTACATCTATATCTACTGCGGGAACCCCACTACGTTTCCGACCGTGACTCACGAATTACGTCAGATCGCGCGTAATACTTAATCAATGCCACTTATTTATGCAATAAAGCGGTTTGTCAACTCCTAAACTTAGCATGATGTGTTAAATAAGCCATACCGGTTGACTTTGACGGTAAACTTTAGAGATTATGCACCGTGCTAGTCCTGTTTGAAGAGAGTTAGTAGACGTGTGACTGCTTTTTAATATTTATGAGTTGGTTTTTGTGTTAGGATTTGAAGATTACATGTGTTGTCAAAATGAATAAAAACTTGTCTAGTGTGAGTCGGACTCGCAAACTAAGGGTTCAGGTGGTGCTATTAGTTTCAATTTTAATCCTGTGCGGGCTACTATTATAACTATACCAGTGGCCCGTTTCACGAAGGTACAAGTTACAATTTTACAAGTCTAAACCGGCAACATTGGTCATTATGCCCATTGCCATTGGTCATTATGGAACAATGTTGCCGGTTTAGACTTGTAAAACTGTAACTTGTAGCTTAGTGAAACGGGCCACAGGACCCCAATTCTGGCACTCATCAAGATTCATCTCACATTCGACATGTGTCAAAAAATGACAGATTTTAAAGGGATCTGACAGCTCTTTTTGGCATATGTCGAGTGTGACTTCATCTCTACTGACGCCAGAATTGCCCCGCAGGTCCTCCGTAAGCGGACGTGCAAGGCGAGCACCGCACGCGGGCGGCACGTCCAGGGGGGCGGCAATTTTTTTCTTTTATCACACGCACTCTTATGAGACAACAGTAAACAGCCTTTCTGACAAGCTCAGCGTAAGAAATCTTAGATAAACAGGGGCGGCATAATCGGTATTGCACACGAGCGTTCAAATAGCTAGAGCGGCGGGCCTGAACTATACCAAATTTCAGTTCTATATGTTAAACCGTTCTTGGAAATAAAGAGTCATAGATTTTAAAAGGACTCTGTTTTTCGAAATTTGATAAGGAACCCTAAAAGTGTTACTTTGCGCTTAATATTAACAGCTAGGGATGTGATTCTTTAACGGAACATCGCTATGCTCGACGCAACGCTGGCGCTCTGTGTCACTGGCTCGCGTTCGAATATCTGGATACGAATTCAGTCTACATCGCTGGCCTAACGTTGGAAGCAACGTTGTTACGTTAGAAAATCACACTACAGATTCGCGAATCACAACAGTTGATTACATTCAATAACCAGCACGCCAGGACAATAATTTTTTCTTGATTTGCTTTTTTCAAAAATGCGCAATGTAAACAAACTGTTTTGAAAAGTGTAAAGGAAGCACTTGGATGTTTTACCCCTATCTTTAACACCTTTTGCAAACAAACTAAATGTATTTTTAATTTTGTTGTATACAATAAGGTTAGATAAGCAATATTAAAAACTATTCCACATTTTAAAACGATAGCATTAGTATTGGCTTAAATATGCCGATGTGACAGACAGACAGACACACCTAGCGCAGTCTCAGTATAAGTCAAAAAGTAAACAACAATTAAAGATTTCTCTCTACTTTAATTTACTGAAGCGACGTTATAATTACATTAGTTTCATGCTAACACGATTCGAATTAACCGTCTGATTTAATAGCTTTGTACGTCAATTCTGACTTCGCGCGTGCTGTTCGCATGTTCAGAAAGAAAATGGCGAATATTATAATCACTTTTATATCATGTTCTTATTACGGGCCACTTCACCCAAAGAACTAAACGATGTCTTCTTTATTTTTACAATGTCGCTATCCACTGCTGTCTGTACCCCTTGTAAACAATGCAACGGGGTTTTTATATGGTTTTCACTGTCTGAGATTATTTTAAGGAAAGTTTTTATATAAATTATATCCCGTTTGTCCCAATTGTACGCATGCGAAGCCGTAGGTCGCTAGTTTATAATACAAAAGATCTTAGATGAAAAGAGACGCTATTAAATGTTGCTTGCTCATTTAGGGTGGTGTATTTGTGCGTCTGTTTCTATAATGACAATGTATTCATTCCTTATAATGTTAATTTTGTACCATTTTGAACGCGCCAAGGCTAGAGTTTGTTTTCTTTCAAGAATCAAAAGTGCAGTAAGGTTTTTCGATTTGGGAGAGGTAATCTGGTATGTCGACCCTCTGGTATGTCGACAGGGCAGACTCAAGATGGCGATTTACCAGACACGGAGTTGCTAAAATATGACCAAGCTATGACAAACACAAAATAAAATCCCAATATGAGCAAAATGAAATAAATTGTAAAGTGCTTTTACGGATTTTTTTAGCAAAACAAATGTAAGACGTCCGCAACTTGAAATGATAATGATGACTCACAATTATTATTTCTTTATTTCCAGAACAAAGGTTACAGAGTAAAAAACAGCAACAACAAAAATGGCAGCGGTATACAGAGCCGGGCGACGAGATGGAGCAAGCGGCCTCTTCGCCCATGAAGAGGTCTTCGAGGAATCTCTCGGACGACCTGGACAGCGAAGACGAAGACAACCCGCTTCCAGAGGCTGTGTTGACCACTAACCTTGGACTGGATATAGTGGTTGTTGTCACTAAGGTCAGAGCACTATTACAACAACAAATACTCTTTATTGATTCACACAAGTAAATAAAAATACAAAATACACACAAGGAAACTTACTAACTAACATACTACTACATTATACTTCTACATAGGGAACTGTAGTAAGCTGTTGACCTATTGCTGATAAGTGAGGTCTCAACAGCTCATTGAAGAGTACTGGTGATTAGGTCTTCAGATCCAATTGAGGAGTTATTCTCTAGGCAATGATATATTTTTTTCTCTTTTTTTGCCTGCGCAATAGTCCTGTAGGGTCGTCAAAGTGTGAGTGATATTTGTATCATTGCAAGCGTTTAAATAAATGTTAAGGTTATTGCTTGCCATCAGGCTATGGGCATACCTAGTTTCTACAGCGTGGTAGAAATACATAGGAATACGATGTCATAAAAGCAGCTTATGCTTTTGCCAAGGTGACAAGAAGATTAGGTAGATTAAGTTGATGTCACAAATCGTTAGTTTGGAAGGAAGGAACTTTAAAGAAGAAGAAACAAGTTATGAAGCAACTTATACAGGGTGTCCCAAAACCCTTCAAAAAAACATATACAGCGTGATAGAGTGAGTGATTGCGAACAACCCTGTGTTTTTCTTTTTTGATTATTTTAATTTTTGACGACGTAGGATCAAAAAAACGAAAGTATTAAAACACGTTTGCTCCCGGTACCTCCCAGCTTTACAATGGATTCCCTCTGACGTCATTTTTACAGTTCTTAGATATCGGTCACAATTTTAGGCCATCAACTCTCAACACTAATCATAATTGCAATAGGATTCTAAAATGAATGTCATCAAATCTAAATCATTCGTTCCGTAGATTCGTTCATTCAAACGACAGTAACCAGAAACAACAACAATCAACTAAAACTTCTTGTTGCCAAACTCTTGTCTCAAACTGCATGACTAGCACACGTAATTAATATACAATAAGTTTGCATCTCTTTCTGATTAGACCAATATGAAAGAGGGCATAAACGATGACGGCGGAGAAATTTTATGGCGCATGCTTGCCTTTCTGATTCAGATAACTATTTTGTTATCCTTCTCTAACTTTAATGTGGCCTTTTCCATCGGCTAGGTAATATAAACAGTAAAAGGAGTCTTATGAGCGAAGCAACTTAAAAAAGGAGCCATTAAAACATATTGAGTACAAACGTAATTGGACAAAAAGTACCTATCCATTTCGCAAACATAAACTGGTTAGAAAAGCGGATATAAAGATATACGCTTTCTGTTCACGAAGTGCTTTTTAACGCGTACAGCCACGTAGTCACCGGATATATTCCCGCGTATTGTAACAGCTCGGATTCGAGCAGTGCACCTAGCACGACTCTTCTCGATACGCGTTAACTCGCTACGTAACTCAGTGCGTCTCTCTCCTACTAGACTGGTTAGAATGAGACGCACTGAGTTACGTAGCGAGTTAACGCGTGTCGAGAAGATTCGTGCTAGGTGCACAGGTTACAAGCCGCGCAAATGCTAGAGGTGATTACGTGGCTTGCCTACCCCAAACACAAATGTGCGTTTTAGGCGCTGCCCGAGGTGTGATTAAAAAGTTGAGTCAACAAACGGGCACGCCTCCAAAGGAATAACCAATTGCACTTATGTGATTGAGGCCGTGAATGCGTTTACCAGAAATAATAAACAAAAACATTTTTGAAACTGTTTATTCCTATTCTCAAAAAGTAGTCCCATAGTGCGCTAGTTAGTCTTATAATGATTGTGGTTGTATGAAATTGGTTTATTTAACAAGCGTATCAATTTTTACTTCAAAACGACAATACATGTTTTGACGTACTTTCGCACTGTGCGGTTACATAAGGTAATTTGTTGAAAAAGTACATTGCAGCGCATGTAAAACCCTCTATAGGATGAGCAGGGCTTCGACGACATCGGTACTGTTGCTGCATCTGTGGGCGCAGAACTGGGATGCTCGGTTTTTTGCGGTGTTGACCGCGTAGTAAGCGTTGCAGCTCGTTGCAGAGATGCGAGTTATTACAGACGGCACAAACCTACCCACAACGTACCTTCACAGGCAAATGGCCAAGGGTGTAGCCAGGATTCTGTTATGGGAAGGCAGGCGAAGAAAAATGTACCTCCCTAAAATACCTGCTTTAAGGTTCGTGAGCATTCCTGCTAATTAACTGCATCTTCTAGGGGGGGCGCGTGTATCCTGCCCGTACCTCGCTACGCCCCTGCAAATACCGTGCGCACATGCACTAAGATGGCTTCGGCAGATGGCAGTTACAGACGAGATTCAAACGGCATTGCCACATATGACGACGATAAACTATAACAAAGTAGCCTAGAACTCTCTTCCGTGATGAATATGAGCACAGTGGTGCCCGACAGCCCTATTGGTTTGTGGTTTAAGTATGTCGCGTGACTGCGTGACAGAAAGTGAGGACCACAAGGTGGCGCAAGAGTCTGCACCACCGCTGCACGAGTTCTTAACACAGCGGGGTCGGTGACGAACGCGACGACGACGCGATGGTAGTCGTCGTCGCGTTCGTTCGCCTAGCACTATGTCCAGGAATGCTAACGTGATACGCACCTTCTCGACCGACACTGTTGACCTGTACATTAGGATGCGGGTGTCGAGTTGCGTGATCCATGTCGCCAGCGTAGGAGATGATGCTAACGGTAGTAAGGCAGCGACTAAGACAGGTTGGCCTAACAGCGAGCGTGGGCTACAATTGTGTCTCGCGGCTATCCTAGCCATCGCTCGCAAGATGGCGCGAGCATAGCCGCTTGACGAGGTACTATACAACCTTATGCGAGCTATACACGATCACTATTAACTGACAGTCAAAACTGATTCTGTGCATCATAAGATTCTCCTACTTTCACTGTTAGTTAAAACTGAACTAACACTGAACAGTGAAAACTGACGGTTAAAAGTTTTTTTAGTTAGTTAATCAAGGAATCCCAAACAAAGTCATTACACATCGGCATTTGCGAGTAGCGTGACGTTCGCCGGTCGCTGCAGTCTTAAAGCAGAAGTGGTGACTAGTAGCGGTGCGGCGATGGTTGTGTGCTGCATACGGAGACAAGTACTATGTGCACTAAATAAACGATAACATTGTGATGCTAGGTATAGGTTTTGCAGGTGGTTGGATCTTGTGCAAGGTCCGTCTGGATGACCACCATCATTTTGCTTGCTAATCCAGCTGCTAAGCAGCAGTGCTTGCAGTGTTGAGTTCTGGCGTGGAGAGCAAGAAAGCCGGTGAAATTACTGGCACAAGAGGTATTCCATCTTCGATGTTAGCCTTCCTGTATTAAAAAAAAATCATTAACTTCACCACCATACCATAATATGTAGTGGATTTGTGTTGGAGAATTAAGAGAACCCTTTATTGTCTAGTATGTGCGTTTTATTAATGTAACACAATGTCTTATCAATAGCAATACTTTGGTAATGGCGTAGGGTAATGGAATTTCGAAAATTAGTTCAGGACTTTAGACAGATTGATAGACAGACAAACAAACGGACGGACGGACGGACAGAAGTGCAATCGAACGGCGGCCATTAGGTCAGTCAAACAGACGGACGGACGAACGAATTGGTAGGCGAACGGACTGACGCCAGATGGACGCATGAACGGACGCGCGGACAGGCCATTATGACGGTCGGTCTGTCGAGCGGGCGGACGGATGAATCGGCAGCGGGTGTGACGACAGACGGGCTCGGACTGGCCGGCTGGCAGGTTACCAGTCGGTCGGTCGGACGATCGGACGGACGGACGGACGGCAGCCGGATGGGCGGACGAATGGACGGGTGGACGGACTGACGGACGGACGAATGGATAGGCGGACGGACTGACAGACAGACGGACGGATGAACGGATGAGTGGGGCCTGAGGACGGACGGCCGTACAGACGGACAGACTGACAGAAGTGCAATCGGACGGCGGCCATTAGGTCAGTCGGTCTGTCGGACAGACGTGCGGACGGACGGACGAACGAATGGGTGGGCGGATGAGCTAACGCCAGATGGTCGGATGGGCGGACACGCCATTATGACGGTCGGTCTGTCGAGCGAGCGGAGGGATGGATGGGCAGCGGGTGTATCGACAGACGGGCTCGGTTGGCCGGCGGCCGGTGGACCCGTTAGTCGGTCGGTCGATCGGACGGAGGGACGGACGGATGGCAGCCGGATGGGCGGACGGATGGACGGACGAATGGATGGGCGGACGGACTGACGGACAGACGGACGGACGAACGGATGAGCGGCGGTCTGCGGACGGACGGACGGACAGACGGACAGACGGACGGACGTACGGACGGAAGAACGGACGGAATGACGACCAGACGGACGGACGGACGGACAAAATAGGGATGAACATGGTCGCTTTTTTTAATTATGTTCTTTAATGCATTCGCATATGCATAAAAAATGCCATAATAAACATAAACACGAGTTTGATTTATGACTCTGATAAATTATAATAATATTTAGCACTATGGATGATTATCCATAGTGCCAAATATTATTTACAATTTATTAACTTTTTAATTATTTACAATTATGGCCTAAAATCTTTATGAATAGGTATCGATTACTTTGAACATAAACACATGAGTATCAATGTCTGACTTTGAATAATATGTAAAATAAGTTATGGGAATGAAAGGGATGTCCTTTTTTAGATGCTTGATCTTATCCTGCAGGATGCAGCAAAAGGACAAGAGCATATCTTTATCTTTCCATCCAGTTCCATCTTAGTTCCTGTTTGATCTCATATCTCCGGCTTCTTACTTCTTCTAAACCACGCAACGGTATGGATACGGTTTTGACTGTCACTTAGGCAATTTTGTACAGAGAGTTTTTATGTACGGTACATTTTAATTAAGTTTTCGGTGGTAAATTACATCCGTGCAAAGTCAGGGGGGGTCGCTAGTAGACTAGTAAGATTGGGTCTAACTTTGAATTTACTAAAACTCTTTTGTAATCCCTTCCCGGGGGTTAGAATGTGCAAGGAAGGATTCGAACCTCAACCAGCCGCCATGACTAATAAGTTTTTCTAACTTTTGTTATTGCTGTAGTAACAAACGCTTTTACGGTGAGGGAAAGTGTCGTAAGGAAACATGCACATTCATGATAATGAATATGTAACTATCATCCTGTCGGTACGTTTTGCTGCAACAGGGGTTATGGTGGTTAGTTGCATAGAGGTATTGCTAGAATACTTACCACATCAGTTCTGATATTCCTAAAAATTATACTATTAAAATCAATCTTCTTCGTTTTGCATTAGCCCATTTTCTTACTCTGATTGACGTATAATATAAAGTGTAACTGTCATTCTGTCATGGCCAGGTACAAGTTCCTTGTCGATCGACCAAAGAAGATAGTGACATAAAAGAGGATTTATTTAAAATGTTCCAACTTTTCCATCCATTCACCACATACAGTGGTATTAGGCCGACCCATGGGCCGACCAAAGTATGGAAAACCCCCTGTGAAACTTTTTACAGTATTCATCATCCCATTAAAACAATAAATATGTTAATAAAAAGATCCCGACGAATTGAGAACCACCATTCTTATTTTAAGTCGATTAATGGTGGCGATAAATATAACCTTGCTAGGCAGTGCAGGTGGTTGAAGACCGGGTGCAGCGACTTTGATTAGCACACAATTTCAGACGTGGATGACGATTAAGGCCAGTGCATGGGTATGGGGGCACGCATAAGAAGTGGAAACGATTGCGAGGCTTGGCCAACCTGCGTTCAGCAACGGACACGCGACCCCCTGGGTCATGTGTTGTCAGTCAGGTCAGTTGTTAAGTGCGGTGGCAAAAAGCCCGCGTGCATCGATGGGGCTAAGGTGGCGAAGGGGCTTGCACCACCGCCGCTATGTTAGTAAAAGATAACTACTATACAATTCTAGTCAAAAATCCTGTTTTTACCACTAAAGCTGTGGCAAATTATTGCCATTGCACCTTATTGGTGAAGTCATTGAAAATGAGCATGAAAAGAACAGTTACACCTTAAGCGGTAAATTATGTTTATTAAATGGTGCAGATCGAAGTTTCAGTGTTTCGTTTTGCCTCCTCTAAAACTTAAACAGTATTTTGGAGAGTCATAATTAATAAATCATATAAATTATTCTCACAATAAACAAACATAGCATTTGATAAACATCTCTAACATAGGTACTTAAATCTCATTGCACCAGTGACAAAATGCTGGGAGAATTAAGGCAATTTTTAAAGATAGATCACATAATATTCTCTTATGTATCCTCAGATATTGTAGTTATTAAACTTTGTTAGTATGTTATAAGCTAGCGTTAACATAAAATAACAGCATTAAAATTTACTAATTTCATTGGGCCTTGCGAAGCTACTCTCAACGGCAGACGAACAAATACACAGTAAACGGGTCTTTTTCTTACGACACTCGTCGTCAATTGTCTGCTAATTATTTGCGAATAAAACTGAAACGTAGACTTTATTCATTTAATTAAATGCGAAAATAACTTTCATCTGAAACTAGTAGAACTGTTAAGATATTTCCTGATAATGACTTCTTTCTACCCATCTTCCCATAGTGGCATCAGTCCTGCCCAGGAACAAGTTGCTCGAGGCTTCCCCCATGCACCCTTTCTTCACTCCCTAGGATGTTCATCTCTATTCCTTCCAACTGTGTCTGCAGGTATGATCACGCGATTTTAGTTTTGGTTTCTGTGTAGTCGCTATCGAAAGCAAACGCGACCTTTTCTTGCCACTGACTAAAGAAGGATGGACTTATCCTCTCATCTTCGTTTTAAAATAGTCCTGAACAAGACACATCTAGATCGCCAGGTGTCTCTCGCCAGCACAGGTAAAATCTGTGGTGTTCGCATTTCTAAATGGTTTCCTTATCAGCATAAATATGAAGCCCATGTCTGAGACATCAAGAGGGTATTTTCTAGTGCGCACTTGTAGATAGATACAATAACGCTGATTATCATACGGCCGCAACAAAGGTCAGAATCGCCACGCACGTTCAACATAACACGAATATTATACTTATAATAAGGCCTTGGATAAAAGCCTACCGATGAGACATCTTATTAACACCCGCGCTCGCTTTCTCGCCATTTAATGGTAACCCATCGAGTTCCACCGAAGTCAGCAATTCGTAAATCAGTAATTTTCACGCAATATGCAACTCAACAATAATAAAAAACATTTTGATGTTGATCCGCTTGACAGAGGCTTGACAAGAAACGACAAGACTCGGTCTTGGTTATCATTCGTTCGCTCTATGTTTAAAACATTTTGTTCTGAATGACTGTATGATGACATTTTACATGCATCTTTTATATTGAGTTGGAGAGGCACTAGGCGCAAGTAAAATGTTTTATTTTTTATTAAAATTTTCAAACACAACCAAATTAAAAAAAAAATACATAGGGTTGTCCGCAATCACTTACACTACCCCCCTGTATATGTTTTTTTGAAGGGTTTTGGGACACCCTGTATAATACGTCACAAGATATATTCTTCTGGATTCGTTAATATTATGTTGTGAGAGAGATTAAACAGTAATTCTGAGCACATTTCAGATGACAAACCAGAATTTATTATGAATCTAAACAGTAATAACTACTGACACTCTATATCAATCAACAAATTCAACATAGATTGGGAAAGTTAACCATTGTGGTTTTTATTGACAACAAGCATTTTGCGATTTCAATTTGTAATGCTCAATAACTTTTTTTTCCAGACTGACTACATGAGCACCCTAGAAAAAGAGCACGACTACCGCGACGAGCATTTTGACTTTATGCAGCAGTGGATCCGGCGGTTCTGCCTGCAGTACGGCGCCGCTCTGTTCTACACCAGCGCTAAGGAAGACAAGAACTGCGATCTTCTGTACAAATACCTCACGCATAGGATATACGGGCTGCCGTTCCGGACCCCCGCGCTCATTGTGGAGAAGGATGCTGTGTTGATGTGAGTTTGTCTTTTTTATGGTTCCATACCTCAAAAGGAAGGAACCCGGTCTGTCAAGACCGTTTTAATCATGAACGCGTGGAGGTATTGAGTTGAAATTAATATCAAATACTCAGTTCTGCGGTCCCTTAGAGCCGTGAAAAAATCAAACTTCTAAGTCAAAGGAATCAAAAGATACGGAAGTTTATGCTGCATGTTTCCAACATTTGCAAGGCACTCAAAAACCTATGGGGTACTTCCCGTTGACCTAGGACTATGAAATTTGGCAAGAAACAAGGTCTCCTAGCACAAATAAGACAATAAATCCGAAAACCGTAAAGGTGAATGGGCATTTTTGTATGGGCGCTGTCCCAACCCTTGTATACAATAGTGAGTAGTATGGACGTGTAGTACTCGGTGTAAGGATCATCATAGGCTATGTTTCGAAGACCAGGTGTCTGCAGCATTAATCATTGTTTTGTATGAAAAAAAAAAAACACCAAATTAGACCTATGCTCACATTACGTTTTTTACTTCTAGTGACCTCCAGTAATGCGTGGTTAAAATCTTTCGGCTATATCTCGAAAATGATTTTACAGATACTTTTCATACAACTGCTAGTACAAAGTGAGGTATAAAATGGGCTGTAGCTTTTTCCCTGCAAACATCTCGGTTTTGCTGTCATATAAAAAAATTAAGCTCTTATTGAGAGCTTTCTAATAAGATATAGCACAACTGTATACAGCACTTGGGACAATTTGCCCATTTTCCTTTGTAGTTAATAAACATAAAATAAAATTTTTTTGGTCTCGCAAAGCAAAAATGCGATACTAGATGTTCTTGATGACGGAACCCTCGGTGCGCGAGTCCGACTCGCACTTGGCCGGTTTTTTTTTTTTGCGTGCACTGTTTTTGGTTACAATTCTACATTATCTTCTTTTGTTAGCTTATCCTTTAAAGTATACTAAAGCTGACGAAGGGCAAGGAGAGGCGTCAGTACGCCTCACAATATGCATTTGGGGTTGGTCCTGTGAGTATAACAAGTAACGAGTGTTAGATCATTGAATACGCATTCGAACTGCGACTAGGCTTCGAAATGTGAAACACACTCCTTGAAGATGCATATACATTTTGTTGGTAAAGCAATCTTAAAGGAGTATCTTTGTTTATCTGAAACACACACAGCTGGAGAAAGGCCTCCTACATTTTCGACAATAATATATCTTTTTATGCGTTTAATTGCCCTCAACCTTCATCCCAACCTACTACGAGCCCTATGTCCCTGTTGAGGGATAACAGGAATTCTTCATCATCATCATCATCATCATCATCATCATCAACCTTCATCAAATAATCGGTCTGTCTTGTAGGAGGTATAACCAACCGCAAAGTCACTAAGCAGTCTTTTTAATGAAGAGTTGTGTATTTTATAACGTTAATGTGTACTCTCTTACAGACCCGCCGGATGGGATAGCATGAAGAAAATTAGCATATTATACGAAAACATGCAGAGCTGTAAGCCAGACGATTACTATAGAGATATAATTGTGCAGCCAGCCACACGGAAGGTAACATTATACCACTATAAATCTGATCAGAACAGGAAATATGGATATTTCTAAATGTTATTTCCTATTGAGTTATTTTTATAAATTTTGCTTAAGAGGAGTGTGAACCCACCGCTCTCCATACAAACGGCGATAACGTTTTCCACCCTCTAAACCTTAACCTATAGCCATGATTTTTTTATATGTTGTCAGTATGTCCTAGAACTAGGTTTGTATGTTTTGATTTTTTAAATATTCTTAGCAGTTTCAAAAATATTGACGCTTTTTGGTTTTGTATGAAACTACTAAAATGCAAATATTGTCAAATCTATGAAGAATATTTAAAAAATCAAAACATACAAACCTAGTTCTATGGCATAATGAGAACATACCAAAAAATCATTGCCATCGGTTAAGGTTTAGAGGGTGGAAAACGTTATCGCCGTTTGTATGGGGAGCGGTTTTTGGGGCTGGGTTCACACTCCTCTTAACACGGCTTTTTGCTTATATTACAATTAATAAAGTCAAAAGTCCAAGGTTTTAAAGTTGGTTTGGTACTTAAATTTCTGTGCTATTTTCAATTTAACTGCCTTAAAGTTTAACTCCGTCAGATGTCAAAAAAACACCAACTTGTATTGTCTTTGCTAAGTTTTTTTACATATTTCACTGGTCGTCATTTCTTTCAGAAAGTTTTATTAACTTTGTAACTGTTCCAAATGTTTTTAGCTTAACTAAAGCTTCTTGTATCAAAATATTTATTATTAAAACCTAAGTACATGATTAAAAGTATTCATTAACACATAGAACTTACCTGTTGCAGAGCGGGGCGAACCGCGAGGCGGAAGTGAACGCGGAGGACGAGCAGGCGTTCCTGCAGAGGCAGCTAGCGGCGCTGCAGGCCGGGGCGCCCGCGCCGCGCGCCGACTCGCCCATGCGCGCCGCGCAGCGGGCCACGGCGCAGGTACGGCTTACACGTCTACTTTGACTTCTTTTTATACAACATAGCAAGGCAAACAAGCAAGCGGGTCACCTGCTAAGCGAACACCACCGTCGACAGACTTATTTTTGGTTAGCGATACATAAATCCACGCCACAGGTTTGACCGTCAGCGACGGACATTTTTGCTCTACAGGTTGACCGTCAGCGATGGACATGTTTGCGCCACAATTTCACCTCAAACAACGGATATATCAATATTAAAACTGACCATTTATGCTTCTATCGATAGTATACCTAAACGGCTGCACGAGGCGATAATAATTGTAAATCTGCCCGACAGCTGGACGGAGCGAAAATCGGCATGGGCCCCGGCACGCCGGGCAACGAGGGCGTGCTGGCCAACTTCTTCAACTCGCTGCTGTACAAGAAGACGGGCTCGCCGGCCGGGCGCGCCGCGGACCCGTCGCCGGGCGCGGCGGCCGCGCGCTCCGACGCGGCCGCCGAGCTGGACCGCCTCACGCGCGCCAAGCCCCGCCCGCCGCCGCCTATCGACCTGAACTCTTCGTCGGAGTGCTAGGCGCCAGGTCGGTCGCCGCTCGTCTTCTCCGCTCACGCCGGACCCGCTCTTAAGAGCGCACAGAGATTTATCAACGTCGCCTGTAGCTGCCAAATGTTTAGCTGTTTTCATTGATTTATCAAAATTAATGAGTTAAAATACGGAATATAGCAGCGGTATGTCCTAGAACTTGTGTCCTTACGTTTGTTGGTGAGTAGTAAACCCATACCGAAATGTACACATTTACGAATGGAAAGTTTCCGAATGCTCGTTTTACGCTTAATTATAACTATTCAGTATAACTGTATTAACTATTGCAATGCATTATCAATATTTTAGTACATATCGTTGCTATATATTCCGTATTTTAATTCATTCATTTTGATAAATCAATGAAAACATCTAAATATTTGGCAGCCATAGGCGACGTTGCCAAATCTCTGTTTGCACGCTCTTAATGCCGAACCGTACTGCTTGTGTACACGTTGCGTATGCGACACGGCTCCAGCTAACATACGCATGCGTAAGAGCGTCCGCTACCTCGCGCGGGCGCACGGAGTGGGTACAATACAATACACACGACACCCACACATTACGGCCTACGAGTACACGGCTATCGAACAAGTACTAAGAGCCCGCACCGCATCCGCGCAGTTAGCGGACGCTCTCATACTATTTTTCTATATGCGTGTACCCGCTCCGTGCGCCAGCGCGACTTAGCGGATACCCTGACGCAGATCGTAAAGCGTAAGCGAGCTCTATACGCATCCGGTGTGGCTGGCCATTAGTCGCGTGGAAGCGATGAGATATGCATCAGCGACAGCAGTTTCGGTACAATACTTTTAACTCCCGCCCACATTATCCACCGGCGTGTCCGTATCGCCACCTATCTTAAAACTATATGGCGTTTGCGTTAATTGACTGCAGCGAAATGAGTTAGCTACTGTGTGACTTAAAATTCAGGCAAAGGCGGTTAAAAGATTACCTTCTCATCTGTTCATGCACTCTGTGGTTTTGTGTCGCTAAGAGCTGCATTCATAAGAAGAGTGCGAATTATTAATTAATGAGTTGTAAATGTTATAACCTTTTATTTTCCGATTGCAGGTACAGTATCGTGCAGCGGGCGTACAAAATCCCCACTCGCGCCGGGTGACGCTTGCGCCGCGGACGACTCGATCGTTTAAACGTAACACATTGCTGGCTTGTACTTTGTCGCCGCGGCCCTTAGCCACGCGGCTGTGGTAAGCATCAACCTATCCCATCACCCGTAGCGCTCGCTTCGTCTAAACGTCGCGCTACGCCTTGAGATTCTTCCACAAAGCCCGAAATTCGGATCGCGGTCACAGTTTTGTACTCATTTTATAAAAAGAAAACTTGATTAAAACGCCATCTGTTGGCAGCGTGGCATTGTGAAGTAATAACGCGACACTGTATTGTTTATATAAATTAGATATTTATTACGCTATGAACTTTGAAATTTGAATAGACACTAAAATGTTGCTCGCGAGATAATTTTCTATTCAGTAAATACAATTTCTGTTTGTAATTGTTCATGATATTAAATAAGTATTTATTTAGATAGCATTGATAAAATGTTGATCTAATAATCCTTTGAGAACACCGTCACGCGAAATACGCCTTGAATCCATAGAAAAGTTTTAGAATCGAATTGAAACTCACTTCTAGACTTATAGTAACTCAAATAAATATTGAGACCCTAGGTAAAAAAAAACCGTAGCGTTAAAGTTGAAACTTTCACTACCGTCTACAGACTTGAGTAAAACTATGTGAGATTCTTTGAAAGCGTATTCGTACGGCGCGTTGTTTCTAGGGATTACTAGATCAATATGAGAAACTGATTGTAGTTTTAACGAAGGGTTATAAGCATCATCTGAGATTAGGAAGTTCCATAACATGTGATCTTCTATGAAGACTGGCCGTGCAATGATCGGAGGACACGTTTATGCACAATGAAGTCACTATTTGTACAAACCATTTATATGTACAATGAGTATATATTTGTATGTAAAAAAATCATTTTCATACGTTCATATGTAAATTATAGTTTGCCACGGTCTGGATTTGTAATGGTGACCTTTATTGTGCGTCGTAAACGAATTTATTTATTTCCACACCGATACGAAGTTCTCATTTCGAATTCGAACGCTCGACCATACCCCCGAACCATAGACAGTTAAAAAAATTGTAGAACTTTTTTGTGTTTATGTGAATGTAACTTATTTTTATTGAAATTGGATTTTGTTCTTAACATGGTGCAATACTGAACATTCCAAACGTGGTTTGGTGCTTATTATTATAGTAAAAATATTGAATAATATGTGGCGTTTCATTTAACAATTGCTTGCCTTCTCGCTCTCTCGTACAGCTTTTATGGTTAGTGATCTCTCACTCAGCACTAAAGGTCATCATTATAAGTTTAGAATCATTTTAACTATTTTAAATCGATCTTTTCAATCATTAGCTTAGCATCCATTATAGAGACATAAGAATATTAAACATTTCTAGCGTATAGATGTGACATGGCTCAGACAGGGTACACGCTAAAAGCCGCCATTTTGTTCTGTTTTGCCGCACGGGTGAGTGCGGGGAATACGCGGGGAGGGGACGTCTGTCGACGCAGTGAACTCTAAGGCTGTGTGTACCTTCTATATCTATACGTTAGTTCATTTTATATTTTTATGAAATAAATCCGAATCATATCACTTACGTACTTAATCTCACTCATAAATATCAAGCCCATATAGTGAATATCGAACCTAGATGATTTCAGTTGCATAATTTAAGTATTTATGTTATTATTAACTAATTAAAATACCCTCGGTTTTGTATAACGTGAAATAACTTATTAGCTTTAGTATCTTAGGTATCGTTTATTAACTATCGATAAATTAATTGACAAACTTATTTGGATGGTATCATAATTGGCAGTTAAAGTTATTTAATTTAATACGTCAGTGCTAATATGATTAATAAACAATATTTACTAAGCAATTTGGCCAATCGCCATATAAATTCGAAAATACGCAGCTAAATAAATGTCTTAGGATATAGTTATATACTTTAAATTTCGACGAATATCTTGATGGGAACAGCTCTTCTCCAATAAAGGCACAATTTACAAAATTCTAACGAAAACTAACCAATGTAAAGTTGATAGGTAAGTACCCTCAGGTGGGTCGTTAATATTGATTGAACGTTAAAATAAGTTTGTCAAATGTTTATAATATGTTTGTGGAGGCTAAGTCAGATTTTCAACAGATTTTTATAAATAGCAAGGGAACAATGTACTATTGTGAGATAACTTTGACGAAGTTACAACTTGAATATCCCCAGACTTGATAGATAAAGTTTTGTATCTTTAAAACAGCTCAACCTATTTCCACTAAATTAAACTCAGAATTAAAGTGAAATAAAGAATGTCTCAGATCGCTGGAACTTGTCGCACGAGCCAAAGGCGAGGGCGATAAACATGCGACCTGAGGCTTTCTTTATCACTGCCCGAGGTGTGTCCACAATTTTACGACTTCCCCTGCCCAGGAAGTGGAAATTTCCGCTCGCATAGCGGGCGGTAAATTGCTACTTACGGCCCGGGGTGACGTAAAGCATCTTAAGCATCCTTCCCTTTCTACTGGTCAGAAAGGGATATATGCTTTATGTACACATCAAAAGCTAGCGTGATAAGGCCTCTGTAATCAAAAGTTAACTACTTGGATACATAATATACTGTTTCTTAATAGACATGCACCAAATGCCACGTCATATTCACACAAGAACTGTCAATTTAGCATCATAACGTTTCGGAAGAAGTCGGTCTTATCCTTTTAAACGTATCAAGTACAATTGAAAATCGACTTAGCGTATTCACAATTAATGTGTAGAAAGTAACTCGTATTGGTATGCATATTGAAGTGTTTTATGCAGAAATGTGCCAATTAAAGTAAATTTGAGAAATTTATATCAGCATGATTATTTTTCAAACGCGAATAGACTGGGCAATAACGTTTTAACCGCCATTGTTTGAATTTTAAGACAAATGATCCGGCTAATTAGGCCGCCATCTTATAATGAAGACAAATGTCGTAAAGTTTTTCTATAGGTCACGACGCAGACATGTCCGATGAAAATGTATCGGCGGTTAAGTTAATGACTTAGGTATTTGTTGGTTGACAAGATTCTGCATAAAACTATCCAAACAGGAGGGTTCCAGTTTTTATATGAATTTGTATGGTGGGACGTGTCGAGAGTGGATATAAAACTATTTTTATAATGGGGACGAAATGTTAGGTGGCTAAATCGCATTACTTATCAGAACCTATCGTAACGTATTAAAATGTAAGATACATTAAAGAATATGGCTGACCATGTTACCTAGGCTGTAAGTAGAGAAATTAAAATATTTAAGACTTAAAAACTGTGGCTTGCTTTCAGTTATCTAGCAGGCATTTCTAAATTGACTTTTTTAAAGGAATTAATTTATCTATCTGCTTTTTAGAATTATAAGGAGCTAAGCAACGTTTAGCACTAGCTCGCGGGAGCTTTTAATACATACCACATCATATTATAAATGCGAAAGTAATGATGTTTCTAGGTATGGATGTTTGTTTCTCAATCACGCATTAACGGCTGAACGGATTTATATAAAATTTGGCAGACAGATAGATCATGTCCCGGATTAAAACATTTTATATTTTTTATCTCGGAAAAGGCATACAAAATAATGTTATGCGTGCAAAGCCGTAGGCAAAAGCTCGTACTTTACAAAAAGTAAAATAAAAAATCAAATTAGAATTGAATTGAAAGTTTGTTACTGGCTATGCAAACTCAAATTTTGGCCAGACAATAAAAAGTATTAAGAAGAGTTAGTAAAAAAAAACAGGCTGATATTTTTGGTAATTGATAACTAATTTAACTGTATCATAACGCTGAGCTTTGTGCTAGGGAATTAAACTTTATTCCTATCAATTTCCATAACTTGAACTACCTTATTTATGGGTCTAAGTACAGCTAGTTTGGTATAGTCAGCAGAAGTTGAACACTCGAAGGAGAGGTCAAAAAGATCTCAGCTATTTTTTTGAAAAAAAAAAAGATCCCGACGAATTGAGAACTTCCTCCTTTTTCGAGGTCGGTTAAAAAAAGAGTAGTGTGCAGATCTTTCTGACCTCTGACATATCTGCTGTTGAATGTACTCGTACAGTACCTAAAATATTGAACGAATGCAGTTCAAAAATGTGTGAACAAAAGTCTATGATGTGATGAGTTAGCTTGTTCACAATGTTTTGTTCACTCTTCGATATCAAAAGTGTTTATATGAACGTTCTATTATGTAAAATGTATGTAACCATGCCTTCACAGTTCAGTCGCAGCTTTGACTTGAAATTATAACCTCTTTTTTCCTAGGTAACATTAAAAATATAATAAAGTATGTAGGTACTATATAAATGTTTAATTGATCATTTATTATAGCTTCGAATATTATTAAAAATCATAGTACCAATAAAAGACAAGTTTTGTCCGGTGAAATTCATCTATTATAAAAATTTTATGTACTAGTCAAAACACCAGTTTAAGTTTTCATTTTTTTATAACGCATCTTTCTGTGATATGATTTTTATATTAATAGAACAAAATATTCCTTTGTTGATGTGATAATCCACTTTAAAAAGGTATCCTATGGCGTCGCTTATTTAAACAAAATAGCTCAATACTTCAAATAGATATTTAAGTATTTGTAACTGGGATGATATTTTATTGTTCATGCAAATTTGACTTTTTGCGAGGTATATAAATAGTTATAATTGCTATAATAATATCTAGCTAATTATACTGACAGCCAGATAGCCTATGTTACCCTGACTACGAAGTTAGGATTCACGGGTTCGAATCGAGGCAAATATTTGTATGATGAATACGGATGTTTTGTACCTGAGTCGTGGATGTTATCCGTTGTCTGGTACCCATAACACAAGCCTTAGGGTACCTTTAAATGTATTATTACTTTATTACACATTCTTCTTTAATATGTATTGGCCACATAACATCCTCAAGTAAGAGATAATTATAATCATAGGGATTTTAAAATATTCTAATTTTATTTATGCTCAACTGTTTAAGACGTTTGTTTTGTTATAGTAGGTATTGCTGATGCAATAATTTCTAGATTTAATACTGCTGCTGAAATTCCGAAAAAAAACATCAGTTCTATGGATTATTTTATCTAATCGCCGACAGCCAAAATTAAATTTAATAATTATCAAATAATACCCACTTATTCATACGTTTACCAACCTCTTTTAACTGATTTATATTTTGTTCCTTTCATCTAAAGCGAACGTGTCCCAGTGACAAATAAAGACGACACAGTGTTAACTAATGTAGGTTTACTGAACGTTTATAAATAAAGGGGTAAAGGTAACTATTTGAATTTATATGTCAACTTAACATCCTAAAATGACATGATATCAGATTTCAAAAACGTCCGAATTTCGAATATTTATTAATGGGATTGTTTAAGGGTATTTTACCCAGCAGCGGCGCAACAAAAGGGGAGGGTTTATTGTACAAACAACAACAAACTTAGCCGACGATTAAAGAGGGAACTGAGAGAAATTGTCTACACTCGAGAGGGATGGATATATCAACTTCATAGTGCATACTATGTGCTTTTATTGTGCTGTTGTTTCGTGTAGAAGCGGAGGAGGGTGGGTTTTTGCATGAACATATATGTCGCACAGACGCAGCTAACTTGCACGTGCACGGCACTAGCTTCGCGGAGTAGCAAGGTAATTTGTTCCAGTTTGTTGAAATGGCAAAGTAACGCCTGAATCTATTAATTATGTGCTTCCCTTTCGTAAAATGACATTATCTCGCAGTTCCGTCTTTAATGGTGACTTCGATAGTATGGCGTGTTGGATCAAGCAAATGTTACATTAGTGCAATTTTGGTCATTTTTAAATGTTTTGCATAGGTTTTCCACAATCTTTGGCCGCTCAAAAAGGAGAAAGCATGGTTTGAATTTAGCGTTTTTGGTATATTTGTGACAAAGCTATGGGGTGGGTTTATCTTAGATGAATAGAACGATAGATGCTGTGATTCGACATGCTTACGACAGATTTATTTTACAAACGCCGCGCCCTAACGCTGCGGGGCAATTCTCTCGTTATTAGAGATGAAGTCACACTCGAGATAAGCCAAAAAGAGCTGTCAAATCCCTTCAAAATCTGTCATATTTTGACACATCGCGAACGTCAGATGAATCTCGATGAGCGCCAGAATTGGGGGCCTGCAATCTTATTGCATTGGTGTCGTATCTATCGTTTTAATATCATCAAAAAAATTGGGTAGGTACTTAAAGCTTTGGCGAATTTAAAAAGAAAATATTTAAGATGCCATTTTGGTTGTATATTAATTAAACAGTTGAAGCAAACTCTGGCTAAGGCATAGTGATTTGTAATTAGATTCTCAATAATAGTTTTGTTACGCTTTGTCTTAGGCTATACTCTAGTAATCATTTTAGTTGTTAAATTATTGTTTAAAGGAAAAAAAACGAAAAAATTTATAATCACCGTAAGCGACGAATCGATACAATTATATTGGGTGTAACGTATTTAATACATTGAATTAAAAATGTGGTTAAAATATCGGACAGTGTACATCCATGTGTTTTGGGGTTGTTGCTTGCAGTGCCCACGTTAGCAGGTACCTTTAGTTGGGGATAAGTAAGGGGTATGAGTGGAAAGCCTCTACGCGCGTATAGTGCAGCTACAGTTAATTCCTTTGGTACTTAAAATAAGGTAAACAAAATAAGTCACGTGACTCAGCAAATCAACCAATCAAATCAATCTTTTGGGTCTCCAGAGATCCAAAAGATTGAGTTGATTGGTTGATTTGCCGAGTCACGTGACTATTTTCTTTACCTTATTTTAAATGCCTAAAGAAATAAATTATAGTAGCGAATTTGAGGGAGGCTTTTCGCTGGTTCTCCAATTGTTTTCCAGCAGAATTGACTGCACATTTGCGTGAATTGCGCCCGAACAGGCATTGGAAAAGAAATCCTGCCATCATTACGAGAACCAGAATTATGGAGAAGTAGGGTGGATAGCATAATGCTAATACAGTTTCAAATTGTATTAGTACTCTACTGCCTTATTGTTCTGCACTCGTGTCAAATCAGCATAAAGAGGTAGTGAGATGACAGTATTTCTCGATCAACGCCAATGGCTTTTTTGAGTGCCATGGACTGTTTGTAAGTTTTGACGCCGATTCTAGGGATCATTAGTGTCCTAGCTAACGTCGGCACTTGTTTTCTGTTTGAATAATGGATGTAAATGGTTTCACACTCGTCTCTGTAAAATAGTAACTTTACAGTCTGACTGTAGTGTAATTTTACTAGTAGTACAGTTATAATATGAATACAGTCCTTTTACTTATAAAGAACTTTAACAAGGATCCGTATTATTTCTCGTTGCTACAAAGTGAACTGTGAAATTAGGTATTTTATCAGTAAAAGGGTTAATATTTATGCTTAAACGGCAACACTGTACAGAAATATAATTTAAATAAATAGCACGGAAACTGTTCTGATCATATTGTGTTTTATTTGAATCCATTTTTAGGGTTCCGGTGGTAAATTAGGAACCATTATAGTCTCGCCTCGTCTACTTTTCTCGAAATCTATTGAAGCTGAAATTTTATAAGTACACAGCTTTCTATTTTGCGTAGAAGGACCAAAAATACAACGATTAAAAAAATGGGGTTTCTCGCATACGTATGTAAACCAAGGGGGAAATTTAGTTTAGTCCCGTGGACGTGTTGCGTAGGGGCAGGGGCGTAGCGACGTAAAATGGCGCCCAGGGCTCGCATCCAAACTGCGCCCCATTTTTTTAAAATATTTTACTAATTTTGTAATGTAATGTATGTAAAACAAACAAAATACCACAAATATGTCCCCGTCTGGAATTAATGTATCTACAAGAAGGATTAAATGATCCTCAAAAAACTTTCATTTGGCCATGTATACGAATTTGGATTGTATTTTTTTTAATAGGTAGTTAGTATATTTCGTTTTTCTGTCCCCCCCCCCCTCCCTTATTTGGCGCCCAGGGCACATGCCCTGCCTGCCCCACCCTAGGTTACGCCCCTGCGTAGGGGACTGATTGACATACAGGAAGATTTGCTCTAAGGACCTCCTGTCGAAAGGTTTTTACATCATACAACATGCATACAACTAGATAACTCTTTAAAAACATTTCAACATTCTAGCACTTTTTGACCATGATCTCAGATTTGGCAGATCAGTTTATCACATTAGAGCTACTGCTATCTAAACCCCACAAGTCCATATTCCCTGTTTCAGGGTCACCATACCAACACCATCCAACCATACACATTCATTTCCACGAATGTGTAGGTTTTCTCACGATATTTTGCCTCACCGTAAGAGCGTTGATTACTACAATACTTAGGGTTCATAAGTTAGAAAAAAAATCATTGGTGAGTACATGACAACCACTGGGGATCGAACTCAGTTGGTGCCGTTCTTGGATTTGGGACACCGTTTAGGTAGGTTATAAAAAAAATGACCAAATAACTTAATAGAGGACTGGCTTGAAAATATAGTTTTTAACGTTTGTAGTGACAGCTGCCGAAGCTCAGTGCAAAGACTTCTTGAGATGGAAGTCTTTGGTTCTTTTTTGGCCCAGTAAAGATTTACCCCCTTTTTCATAAAAAAATAACAACCTTTTTAAGCTAACAAATATGTTGTCCCTTTCATTTGAGGGCAAACGTCACAATGACAGATAAAGACATAAAACATGTTAACTAACAAACGTTTACGAAGCGTTTATGAATAAGGGGGTTAATCTTTACTGGACCAAACACTTCCATCTCAAGAAGTCTTTGCACTGAGCATTGTTTGAGATGCTCGTGCACGGTTTTTGTTATTAATGTTAAATGTTTACTAGTTAAATACTTACGTGCCAATCTACGATGATGCCTTTTTTTACAATTCTACTGCACACAAACACGTCCTAAATGAAAAAACAATTTACTTTGCAAATAATTCTGCAAATTCCCGCGCTTTTAACTAAAAAGGCAACCAGTAAACGTACTTCGTTCAGAAATTCGGCAGGTACAGTTTATAAATTAGTAATGTTTTAATTTCGTAGAAAGAGAATTTAGTCTGATAATGTTTAAAAGTCGTGAATAATCCAAATATGTTTTATATTTCTTTTTCGTAATTAAATCGAATAAAATATAGTTTATTGCAGTTTTTAGTCCATATTCTGTTAGTATAGGAACTCGTGAAGAACTCTGATTATGGTTAGGTATTATAATAATTCACTCATAACCTTATTTCTGAAAATCAAAATAAAATAAAATCAATTACAAATATGATGTTTCAATGTTTCGAAACAGTAATTAGGTTAATTTATTACTTCATACGTAACATATTGAAATCTTGATTTCTGAACGACTTGTCCTAGTTGCCAGCCTGTAAAATATTCCGCAGTTTTTGTGTAATATAATCACGCCATAAGCAAGTAATTGTTTAGGATAATTTTATTAAAGACAATACAATTATTTAAATTAACATCTACAGCGACATATCTTAGCATACTAATACAATATTGCAAAGCTAGCTGGCTATGCCCTTCAGCACTATTCGGTCTATGATACAATGTCATAGGTGTTTAGCTAGTAGTGACATACAAAAGCAGTCTTCATTTCTCAGTTGTACCTAAGTTTACAATTTAAATTGGTTTATTAATAAAGCGGATCACTCACGTATTTTTGCGTCGGGAAATGCCCGACATGTTTCGGACCAGTCCGTGGTCCTTAATCATGAGCCCCCGCGGCGGTGGCGCGACGACGACTGCGTACCGAAGCCCTGACAGCTCGGCTACTCGGCACAGGCGTTTCGGGCGGCGGCGAACAACTACCCTCGTTTGCTTCATTATTTTTAATGTCAAATATAGGGTTGCACACTACACTAACCACATCGCTCTCTAAAGGCTCGGACACACCCGTCTCCGACGTAGTACTCAACACCGTTTTCCAGCTGGATGGCACCGACCATCCACCATCACGATTAAAATTCGGATGACGTCCAATTTCAATAGCCTCCCGTACTTTCCGCGGCACAAAAAACTTTTCCCTCGCCAGTACGGACACCTTATCGAAACGGATAAAATGCGTCGAATCCGAATTTAATGAATGTTCTGTCACTGCCGAAGCCTGGCTGTCCTGTTTCTTCATACTACGTATGTGCTCCGATAACCTTGTGGATATGTTCCGGCCAGTCTCACCTATATAGTTTTTGCCACAGGAGCAGGGAATCATGTATACCCCGGGGACATTCAGAGCCTCCTTATCCTTATCCTTTGGTGAGCGCACCAACTGCCTAAGCTGCATGTGAGGTCGAAAAATCGTCTTGATGCTATATCCGCGGCGTAACAAGTGCCCGATTCTATCCGTTACGCCTTTGATATACGGAAGGTATACCGGCAGCCTCTCCACTACAGCCGGTCTCAGACGCGGGGATGCGCTCACAACCCGATTACACTGCCTCCAGTTATATCCGTTGTCTTCCAGCACATGCTTTACATGACAGAGTTCATGGCTCACGTATTGTGGATCACACAGACTCAGAGCTCGATTGATCAACGTCCTAGGCACAGAAAACAAATGACATGGATGATGGTGTGAATCTGCCCTAAGATACCGGTCAGTATGCGTAGGCTTACGATATACCGTAGTCAGTAATCCACCAGAGGGTTCACGCATGACCAAAACATCCAAAAATGGCAGAGTTCCTTCCTTTTCCCTCTCCACCGTGAACTTGACTCTGCCATGCAAAGTGTTAAGGTACTCCGTGAAATCCAACAGACTGTCCCTTGAGACCACTGCAAAAACATCATCCACATACCGCCACCAATATCTTGGTGTTACAGCTGGGTTACGTAAAGCTTTCTCTTCTAACCACTCCATAAAGATATTGGCGGTCACGGGAGCTATTGGTGAGCCCTTGGCCACTCCATCAACCTGCTGATAGTAATCGCCGTGCCAAACGAAATAGCCACTCTTCAGACACAACTTGATTGCTTCCATGTACACGGCAGGCAAATCTTTTTTTCGTTTTTTCGGGTGGCGAACGGTAAATTTTTGGCGAGAATTATTTCGGACTACCGTCGGAAAATCGCATTTATTAATGTAGAATTGTACAGTTTGCATTTGGAGCTAAGTGGTCGTTTGGATGTGGAGCTGTGGACGTGTCTGGATGCAATGTCATACAGTAGGTCAGAACACATTTTGAATGAGACGATACATAGGCATAAGGGGAAACTTACCAAGTTGACCAATAATAAACTACCCTCGCAAAATGTTGTTCCGAAAATTATGACCGACACTGTGGTTAATTTGTCGTCATGCACTGTAAGCGAGGTTGCGAAGAAAGCCTTAGCACGAGGTCTGAATTTTGCTCCAGCGCCTAGTCGTATACCTGCTGAGGTCATTATCGCGAGCATAGAAGATACAATTATGCGAAATAGAATTCCACTGAGTGATGCGGATTGTATCAGGCAGGATATTGCTTCTATGCTGCGTAAGTCCCGTCCTCCTAAGTGCAACATGCCGCACGCTGAGCTGAGAGCGTTGCGGGATCTACGAAATAATATGGATGTGTTGGTGCTTCCGGCTGATAAGGGTAATGCCACTGTTATTGTTGACACTGTAGCGTATAAGAACAAGATTGTTGAGTTACTGTGTGATGGCAATACGTATAAAAAGGTAAATTTTGACCCCACCTCTAGAGTTGCGACGAAAGTTAATAAATTGCTGCAAGATTTTCCCGACAAAGGTTTAATTAAACAATTAAGGCCACAAAATCCAACGTCACCTAAAATATATGGCTTACCTAAAATCCACAAGCCTGATTGGCCCCTAAGACCCATAGTCAGTCAGATCGACTCGCCGACCTATAAGCTTGCCCGCCATTTGTCATCGGTTTTAATGGATTTTACGGGGAAGACAGCGAGTCATGTTAAGGATTCGAGGCATTTCATTAACCTACTGAGTGATATCCAGCTGCGAGAAGACGAACTTATGGTGAGTTTTGATGTGACATCTCTGTTCACCAATGTGCCGGTAGATCAAACAATTGAAATTATTTCAGACCTAATGAGTGCCACAGATTTGCCTGCCGTGTACATGGAAGCAAT
Organism: Ditula angustiorana; assembly: GCA_963691745.1. Lineage (NCBI taxonomy): Eukaryota > Metazoa > Arthropoda > Insecta > Lepidoptera > Tortricidae > Ditula > Ditula angustiorana. The sequence continues at coordinate 2,909,970 of OY829473.1, forward strand.
CAAGTTGTGTCTGAAGAGTGGCTATTTCGTTTGGCACGGCGATTACTATCAGCAGGTTGATGGAGTGGCCATGGGCTCACCAATAGCTCCCGTGACCGCCAATATCTTTATGGAGTGGTTAGAAGAGAAAGCTTTACGTAACCCAGCTGTAACACCAAGATATTGGTGGCGGTATGTGGATGATGTTTTTGCAGTGGTCTCAAGGGACAGTCTGTTGGATTTCACGGAGTACCTTAACACTTTGCATGGCAGAGTCAAGTTCACGGTGGAGAGGGAAAAGGAAGGAACTCTGCCATTTTTGGATGTTTTGGTCATGCGTAAACCCTCTGGTGGATTACTGACTACGGTATATCGTAAGCCTACGCATACTGACCGGTATCTTAGGGCAGATTCACACCATCATCCATGTCATTTGTTTTCTGTGCCTAGGACGTTGATCAATCGAGCTCTGAGTCTGTGTGATCCACAATACGTGAGCCATGAACTCTGTCATGTAAAGCATGTGCTGGAAGACAACGGATATAACTGGAGGCAGTGTAATCGGGTTGTGAGCGCATCCCCGCGTCTGAGACCGGCTGTAGTGGAGAGGCTGCCGGTATACCTTCCGTATATCAAAGGCGTAACGGATAGAATCGGGCACTTGTTACGCCGCGGATATAGCATCAAGACGATTTTTCGACCTCACATGCAGCTTAGGCAGTTGGTGCGCTCACCAAAGGATAAGGATAAGGAGGCTCTGAATGTCCCCGGGGTATACATGATTCCCTGCTCCTGTGGCAAAAACTATATAGGTGAGACTGGCCGGAACATATCCACAAGGTTATCGGAGCACATACGTAGTATGAAGAAACAGGACAGCCAGGCTTCGGCAGTGACAGAACATTCATTAAATTCGGATTCGACGCATTTTATCCGTTTCGATAAGGTGTCCGTACTGGCGAGGGAAAAGTTTTTTGTGCCGCGGAAAGTACGGGAGGCTATTGAAATTGGACGTCATCCGAATTTTAATCGTGATGGTGGATGGTCGGTGCCATCCAGCTGGAAAACGGTGTTGAGTACTACGTCGGAGACGGGTGTGTCCGAGCCTTTAGAGAGCGATGTGGTTAGTGTAGTGTGCAACCCTATATTTGACATTAAAAATAATGAAGCAAACGAGGGTAGTTGTTCGCCGCCGCCCGAAACGCCTGTGCCGAGTAGCCGAGCTGTCAGGGCTTCGGTACGCAGTCGTCGTCGCGCCACCGCCGCGGGGGCTCATGATTAAGGACCACGGACTGGTCCGAAACATGTCGGGCATTTCCCGACGCAAAAATACGTGAGTGATCCGCTTTATTAATATGTCTGAGTCTCACGGTAGTTTCATGTTAAAAATTAAATTGGTTTATTTAAGTATGTAAAAAATAGGAAATCTTTTCAAAATGATTAATGAATAATGATACAACTAGTACCTACGTAGCTTTATAAAAATGGATTCCTTCAATTCTAAATGAAGTATCAGTGGCCCGTTTCACTAAGCTACAAGTTACAATTTTACAAGTCTAAACCGGCAACATTGGTCAATAATGACCAATTGCAATGGGCATAATGACCAATGTTGCCGGTTTAGACTTGTAAAATTGTAACTTGTAGCTTCGTGAAACGGGCCGCAGATATTGTAATGGGGAAAAAAGGTTCACAACTTGCAACATTAAGTTGTCAAATGTCAAGTGCAGTCGTAGACAACACGTCAAGAAGACAAAACGTTTTGTTGTCTGTCTTGTTTGTGGCTGATTATGGCTGATCTGAGGAAGTTGTGTCAGCAGACTCTAGTTTATTTTTAGTTCGTAAAAGTTATTTATTTTGTAATTATTATAAGCTAGTTCAAATGTTAAGTGCAACGTTAGTTTACTAACCAAGTGCAAGTGTCGCAATAGTGCTGTGTTATTGTGTAACGTGATCTATTATTAGGTTTTTCGTCTCCTAAAAATTTGGTGTTATGGTGATCAATATTTGATTAAAAGTGGCAGCCGTGGCGGGTAACGATATGGGGCAAAGTCCGAGTTCGATGAGGAGTAAGAGCGGTCGGCAGAGATCGTTCAGGGGGTTCGCTAGGCGCAGTAAACTGAACAAGTCTAGCTTGAGCCATACATTTAGTTTGCCGCCTTCCGAGGAGTACCCCGAGCTGATGAACGTGAATACAGCTACGGAGGAGCAGCTGATGACTCTGCCAGGAGTCAACCGGCAGTTGGCACGTGCCATAGTGCTGCACCGGCAGATGATTGGCCGCTTCAAACGCGTAGACGACCTTGCCTTAGTGTCAGGTGCGTGTAATCAGGCATTATGCAAATTAACTGCTCTTAGACCCACCACGATCGTTTTCGCATCATTGAATATTTATGCTCAGCTTCCTTATATAGTCATACTGCGTTGCTAATGGCTTTGTTGAAATTGCGGCTCATAATAACAACATCACACGGTTTAGCCCTTTGGCTACTTCCATATTTCCTATGATTTTGTTATAAATAGCTTTTTGGGTTGAAATGGCAAGCTGGGTATATGTGTCATATTTAATTAACTTGTTTTTGTTTTTAAAAACTGTCTGACTTCAAATATTGTTGTAGGTATTGGAGCTGATAAACTAGAGCTACTCAGGCCAGAGATTTCAATAAACAATCGTAAACAAATATCAAGAGCCAGCTCCTGTTCCCAGTCTTTGGACAGTGTCCGAGTTTCAATTGAAAGCAAGCTCTGTTCTGTTAACTCTTCGAGTGTATTTCAATTACAATGTGTGCCTGGTCTGAACCAAGAAATAGCAGCCAATATAGTGGACCATCGGAATAAGAAGGGACCATTTAAATCACTAGATGATTTAATAAAAGTGCGAGGCATGGATGTCATCAGACTGAGTACAGTCAAGCAACACTTAAGTCTTGAACTAAGAAAATGCGAAAGCGTTCAGCATCTCACTAATGGGCATGTAAACGGTTGGGCAGAGGATACGATAAACAAATCATTGTTCAATGGTGGCACTAGCACGCCCAAGACACCACATAGAAAGAGTTTATCAATGCCTACTAAACTACCGATGATATTACCAAATGGTTTCGCAACAGCTCCAGTCAATGATATCCTAGATCTTTTATCAGCATACTCTCACCGGCCAATCGTTGAAGAGGAGTTTACGTACGAACGAGATGGTTACAAATGTTGTAGAATAGCGTCTTGGAATTTACACAAGCTTAACATAGATAAAGTAACAAATCCGGGTGTCAGAGAGGTCATTTGCCGAACAATTTTGGAAAACAAGTGAGTATTAGAACCTTTAGATAAGATTAAGTTGAAGATTTGGTTGCTAAGCTGTTAAGTGTTTATCTAATATGTGGCAATATCTCCTGATAAGTGTGTAGCAATTTATGTAAATCAATAATCACTGCATTATTGGCTGACTCTGATAATGGTAATCGTTTCTTTGTAACTGCTTATGCAAGATTTCATTATTAAGTACTTATGATTTTGATAATGAAATAAATAATAGCTGCCAATAAATTTATCATTCAATGACTCATTTGACTAACAGGAGTTTCCGGTTCCTATCTAATTAATAATAACAGTCTCGACATTCGCCAAAATAAGTATAGGGCCTTCTTATTAAGTTGCTGGAATCAAATAATAAATCTTATTCATATTTGAGTGTCTGAATACTAGCAGCCATGTGACGTAGTTACAAAAAATGAACATTAGCCACAAAAATCAATTTAATGACTACAGGAAGAAAAAATGGTCACCAAACAGGATTTGAAATTTGGACCTGCATCTGCTGCATTTTGTGTCTTAGTTTAATCTAATCTAACTGAGCTACATGCTGCAGACAACCATCATCTTCGCTATGTATGTGTGTACGAAAGGAATTGACCTTGCAACAAACTATGTATATTATTTCATATTATTCCTTAACTTAAGCTTGGCATGCGTATTTAAGTCTGAAGACCATGACCTGATGATCCAATCTGCATGAAAAAACTACATCTTGTTGAGTTTCTTGCTGGTATCTTCTCAACAGAGGTTTTTTCCGAACTGGCCCCCAAATTCTGGCACTCATTAAGATTCTTCTTCTTCTTTTGATTTTTTGGCGTTAACGTCGTGACTTCGCCAGTTTCGAGTTTGTTGGGAAGCCTCTGCTTATGAGAAGGGTTTCGTGAAAGAGCTAGGCTCATTAAGATTCATCTGACGTTCGAGATGTGTCAAAATATGACAGCTCTTTTTAGCTTATCTCGAGTATGACTTCATCTCTACTGACGCGAGAATTGCCCCGCTGGTGGTACATTTTCTGACATTCATAGGTGCTTTCTTTAAGCCTAACTTATCTCAATAAAGATATTTTGACTTTTACTTTGACTAAACCCTGATATGCTAAGTAAAGTGCTTCATAAGTAAACAAAAAACTACGACTGTGTTTCTATCCCACCAGATTGTCTGTGATCGCGATACAAGAGGTGCTAGACGCGGCTGCGTTGAAGATACTCTGTGATGAACTGAACTCTCCCTCCTTGCGACGGGTGAAGGAGTGGAAGGCCAACAGCCATAGATGGAAGTACTGCATAGCTGAGCAGTTAGATAGGTGAGTGGACTGTAATCCTGGCTGTCAGCGTCTTGTGTTTAGACATGTTGTGTGTAAATACAAGATAAGGCTGTAACATTCATTTGCTGTGATGCGATTTTTCTGAGAAACATATTACAGTAACATGATATATGTATAGGGTGGAAAGTTACATTTAATCAGTAAGGGACAAAAAGATTACGCTAAAACACCTTGCCGGATTTTCTTAATTTTTTTTTATTTTCGATTTTTCTAGAACATTTCAATTCAGTTGGTGTCGAAATTGTAGTTAGTGATGGAATTGGTGTCGATGAGACTGGCCCAACTGTATGTTTTTTTTTAATCCGTCAATATTAAAGAGTCGGGAAAGGTATTCTAGGCTCTTTTTCACTAGCATTACAGCTGCCCTAACTGACCCGTGATTATAGTGTTAATAGTTTTTGGAAAAATCGCATTATAGTTATTATTTATTCTGTGATTATAGCAATTAGCAAATCAACCATTAAAGCTTTTAATTTTATAGGAAATAATTAAATAGATTTAGTCGCGTGTTAAAAGTACTGTGGCCTGACATTGCGCGAAACAGAATTGTGGAGGCCAGGAGGCCATTGCCTAACAATTGGGCACAAAACAAACTACAAAAAAAACGTGTTCAAAAAACTGCTGTGCATGATAGCAGTACTGAGCTTCTACTCAGAATAAGCTACTCTACAGCGATATTCTAACCATCTATCGCTATGGGGCTGGCGATAATCGAGCTCGTTAATGAATAAAGTAACGAAAAATTCGTAAATTAAAAAATATTTTATGTTTTCCTTAATTTATACACTAAACACTAATTATATTCTAAATTTGAAGCTTCTATGTCTACTAGAAGTACCTTAAAGTTTTCATGATCGGTCAGTCAGTGAGTCAGTCAGTGAGTGACAAATTAAGAAACTTTGAATTCTTAAGGTGCTGGTTCAAATTAAATGAAATTTGAAATATACCGTGTTTATACAATGCCTGCTTGGTTACTGAAAATACAGGCTTCTAGTTTAATCCACAACGAAGTTATAGGGGGTCGAAAATGACGTGAACTGCTTTGGGAAAAGGATGGTACGGCCGTGCCGCTTTTTTTGCTCGATTTGGCGGGGGCACTCCCGTGCCCCCTGATTATAGCGACATATCTTACTCTCGCGTATGTTTGTTCCCGCCGCGCCGCACGCCGCTGCACCCAATCGCGCGGCGTAAACGCTCGTCTCGTCTCCGAGCGGGGCGTCTCGTGGCATGCTTCACACATAACTATATGTTTGTTGTGGTCGCTCACCGCCGCCGCTGCCGCTCGTCATGCAAAATCGTGGCCATGCTGTTAAACTTTACGCGGAATTACCCCTATAACCAACCAAAATGCCAAGCTCATTCCTAGTTGGTACACGATGCTGTCATATTTCTGTGATTGGTGCATTCGTCTGCGGTCGTAAATGACGCGACGATTCTATTTGAGGCTAGGCACTCGCTTATAGTTTTTATACGCGGGGGTTGTGTCAAAATAAGGGCGTAGCCTCGGTAGCTTTTGTCACGAATATAATCTTTGATATACCTTTCTAACTGGATGGATGTAGGGTGGCCAACCATTTTGGCCCTGTCCTGTATTTTAATAAGGGAAATACACGACCATACATGCCATACTATACCTTAAATGCCATACCGGTCATACCATAAACGCGCTGTCCCGTATTTTAAAAGTTGTAAAATCCTTTAATATTAGATCACATGTATAGTCGAGTAATTGTTTGACCACTCTTGAACCTTATCCCTTTGCAATCGAAAAGTGGTCAAGCAATTTCTTGGTCGACTATACTGTAACATGAGCACACAGGGCCGGTCACCCTAGATAGATGGAGCGATAAACGCTAGGATGGTAAGGTTTCAGGTCCAGAAGCTTACATCGATTACATACAAAATATATCCAAGAAGTCTGAGAACATATTTATACATTTGAATAAGCCATATGTATCTACCGTTTATACGGGAAAATACATTATTGGAGCAGAAGCATATATATAAAAACTCTTGTATAGTCGACCAAGAAAGTGCTTGACCACTTTTGAACCTTATTACAAAGGGATAAAGTTCAAAAGTGGGCAAGCAATTACTTGGTCGACTATACAAGCAAACCGTTTTCAGGCAATGTTTTCCTCTCACCACTTTTATCTATTTTATGTGTTATTGTATTTCAGTCTAGACAATGTGTGCTTCATGCAAATGATTTCTGTGTTACAACATGCCTATCTTTTGTTCTTCGATGGACAACCTAGATTAGATTCGGTTTCAAGAGGTTGTTTCAAGTGCTGATAACGAGTTGTACGTAATAAAATAAAGCACACAGCTATTTGATCATAAGCGATTAAAAGATTCATGATCATGCATCGTATGACTCGATTACAGCGATAATTAACGTCACGTTTGTATTTTATTAAGTGCTAGTAAAACAGTTACTGAGGCACGAAATAGTTTTTTGAGCGGAAGTGTTGTACTGTCAACGTCAAAGAGATGTTTCACCTTATTCCATTGTAAGGTGAAAAAGTGTACAGTTAGCACCCTAAATATATAGAGAGGATTTTTCAAAAATCCATAAATACAGTATTTATTATTCTCTAAGAGAAAAGTAAGTCTCCATTGCGTACAATTTGCTATCTATATATATAAAAATGAATCCCTATTTCCCTTGGTCACGACATCACGCCTGAACGGCTGGACCGATTTCGGTAATTCTTTTTTTGTTCTGTTCGTAATAACGAAATAATAATTAGGAGAAGGTTCTTATGAAAGAAAAAATCAAAAATCTGCTCATTTATGGCGTCTAAGGCGGAACAAAGTTCGCCGGGTCAGCTAGTTTCCAATAATTAAAGTACCTAGTTGCGGTGCATTTCACGTGACGGGTGAAATCAAAATTAAAAGGTAATTGTTAGATTTCAAGGTCTTCCGTTATTTTGATAATGTTTGAGATTTAGAGAAAAATGAACCTTATTAGTAACCCTTTCGATCTGCATCATAAAATACGGCATGTCATTTTTTGTCGCATTTGACCGGTTCGAGTCCCGACTAAGATAAGCGATTTTTCATAAATCCATAACACACAATTTATTGTTTTTAAAAATAAAGGAAAGTCTCCTTTACACAAAATGTGCTATTTCCAGTATTTAAGGTAGTTGCCATTCATTCAAACTTTCCACCCTGTAAGTAGATTCAGGCCTTCATTTGCGGAGGTCCATATCAACAAATTCGAACAAATTACCTTACTACTCCCTGAAGTCAATGTTTAGCTAATTACATTTAAAATAGCTCCGTCTGTAAGACAAATTATTTTTCATGCGCAAACCCACCCTCCTCTACTTCCATTTAAAACAACATACTTACCTACATCGCATAGACTCAACTACGGATTGGCGATCGAAACCCGGCGGTGGAAAAACAAACTTTAGTAAGTAGGTAGGTACATACTTTTTGAGATCAGCACTGCAATAATAGGCCATACATACGCAATTTTCTCGTCAATGTTAATATAATGTGATATACCTGTTATTTCTCTTTGGGGTAGGCAGAGACAACAGAATGCCACTTGCCCCGGTCCTGGCACACCTCTCTCGCCTCCTCCACATTCCGTCATACATTATCGATGGTTCCAGAGGTGCAATTTTTAAATCTCACCAGTGGCCCTAACATGACTGGCCAAGTTTAGTTTATCTCTATCTGCGTCCCTTTCTTATGACACTAGTTAGACAGAGACACAGGGAGGGGTTAAACTACACCTGGGCTGTCATGTTAGGGCCGCAGGTGAGTAAAGCTCACCAAATCGACCGAATCTCTATGAAAAACGGCCATTTTGGTGAGCTATAGTCACCCGGTGAAATTCAAAAATCGCACTCCAGGTCCTAACAAACAGGGTTGAGCTTGTAATAATAATAAATCTGCTTTTTCCAGAAACTCTACGCAAATTTCAACATTGCCTAGACTCAAGTACTTAATGAAAAGATAATGAGTGTAGTAACTTGAACAAAACAGGGTTGCCCGAACTAGTTTTACTTGTTCCCATCCCAGTTGACTTTATAATTACCCTCCCTGGCAATTTATATGTAATACAGGCAAAGGACATATATTTGGTTAGAGAGCGTTCAAGTATTACGTAACGCAATTTGGGGGGGGGGAGGGGGTCTCGTAAAACGTTACGATGCGTTACAGGGGCGGGAGGGGGTCTTTCTTACAACACGTTACGTAACATTGTTTCTAAAAAATTAAGGAATTAAAACTCCCAAACTGGCAACCCTTTTCATTAACGTTACGGGGAATCCCTCGATTGTATTAGTCTGGTCGTCATTTTTTTAAATTTGTTCTCGCAAGTTGGCAAACCTTTTCGTTTATATTTCACGGGGAATCCCTAGATTGCATTGTACGTCATTTAATGTTGTATTTTTCATTAATGTTTTTTTTGTCATTTAGTGTTACGTAACGTTTAGAGAGGGGGAGGGGGGGTACAGAAAAACGTTACGGTGCGTTACAAGGGGGGGAGGGGGAATCAAAAATCTTCAAAAATTGCGTTACGTAATACTTGAACGCTCCCTTACTTTGTAGAGCATACATAATGTAAATGGTACAATAAAGTACCGGTAACAATAGTTTTAGGGTTCCTTTGTCAAACTAGGAATCCATATATATTTGATATGTCCGTCTAACTGTCTGTCTGTATGCCATACTCACTTTTTCTAATAAACTTAAATTATTATTTTTAAAGATATGTTGACCTTAATGTAAAGGTACAGTTGCCGGCAAACAAGTTGAGCACTGACCTTGACTGCGCAGTAGCCGTTTCTATTACAAATGTACGTGTATGCGCAAACTTACTCCCTCCACTCGATTTATGCTCAAGTTGTTTGCCTGCAACTTTGTGTTGACTGTGAATTGACATGTTAACTTTTCCTATTGTCAACTTTTAAAACATTGGCAATACAATTACAGTATTGCTGAGCGCCCGCCGTTCTGGTTGCTCGCCCTTCTCTCCGGTAAACTTGCAAAGCCGTTTGAGACTATACCAGTCCATTCCAGGCCTACAAGTCCGTTCGAAAAAGAAACAATGCCATCAAAAACAAAACTTGTAAAAAAAACCAAGTCTCGCAAATCAGTTCTCTACCGTAAAAAGTTGTGAGATCCATGTTATACCAAGTCGGTTGGCTTATTCAGTCCCTAATTAAGGGACCTTCTGTCTTAAGTTATGACGTAATTAGATAATCTAACAACATCTTGTAGTGACCACATTAATATTAAAAATCTTTTATGTTTAAATAAAATAGATTGACTTGGCCATCGCATGAAAACATAATGTAGCTCACAAGCAATTCTTGTTATAGTATATAAGATTGTTTAGATTGTTTTTGTTACATTAACTATAATATGTATTTCTTTTGAGTCACATTGTGTTTACATGCGATGGCCAAGTCAATCTATTTTATTTAAACATAAAAGATTTTTAATATTAATGTGGTCACTACAAGATGTTGTTAGATTATCTAATTACGTCATAACTTAAGACAGAAGGTCCCTTAATTAGGGACTGAATAAGCCAACCGACTTGGTATAACATGGATCTCACAACTTTTTACGGTAGAGAACTGAGTTGCGAGACTTGGTTTTTTTACAAGTTTTGTTTTTGATGGCATCTCTTTTGTTTTTGTAGATAATCCTTCTTCTTTTCCTTTCCGGTACCTTCTACTTCTTAAACACCAACAACGGATTTTCTCAAAACCCACTCTCTGTCTTATTGAGCTTTTCTTATTGCGCATATCGTATTCACATGTGCGAGAGCCAAGCTCGCATTCAAATGTGCAAACGCGGCGCGCGCAACCTTACTTACACACGTTGCCATGTGTTTAAACTTCCATGATGTCTGTACGTAGTTTAAAACAACGCCCCAGAGAGAGCGCCACCTCCGCGGTGCATCTAGGTAACGCTGTGTTCCTATGCATTATATAAGAGAAAAATTAGTTTCAAAAGCCACTCACAGATGGCGCTGTTATCTTAACGCAACTAGATAACGATGTGTTTCTTACGCTCTAAATGGCCTCACCTGTTTTTTTATAATGGCTGATTGTAAAGCTAACAGTGCAATGTTATTTCTAGTTAGTAAAGTGTAGTGAGTGAACACCATGCGAGCTACATATGTATAGTTTTTTTATGAATTAATAAGGTAAACAAGCAAGTGGGTCACCTGATGGTAAGTGATTACCACCGCCTATAGACACCCACAACACCAAGAAGATTGCAGATGCGTTGCCAACCCGGAGGGCTAAGATGGAATACCGCTTGTGCCAGTAATTACACCGGCTGTCTTGCTCTCCACGCCGGAACACAACAGTGCAAGCACTGCTGCTTAGCGGCGGGATTAGTGAGCAAGATGGTGGTAGCGATCCGGACGGACCTTGCACAAGGTCCTACCACCCGCCGCCATTTTATATTCATACATAATATACAGGTACACTGACTCATTCACTGCAAATGTTAACTTTGTTAATCCTACATATTATATGGGATTACAAAGTTATTTATGCAGTTGGTGTATTTTGAAAACTGGACAGAAGTTGCAAAATATTTAGGTTTTTATTTGATTTATACACTAAACACTAATTGTATTCTAAATTTGAAACTTCTATGTCTAGTAGAAGTGCCTGAAAGTTTTGATGATCGGTCAGTGAGTCAGTGAGTGACAAATTAAGAAACTTTGACTAGTTATAATTCTTAAACTACTGGTTCAAATTGAATGAAATTTGAAATATACCGTGTTTATGCAATGCCTGCTTAGTTTCTGAAAATTCAGGGTTCTAGTTTAATCCACAACGAAGTTATAGGGGGTCGAAAATGGCCTGAACTGCTTCGAGAAAAGGATGGTACGGCCGTGCCGCTTTTTTTTTTTTTTTGCTAGACTTGGCGGGGGCACTGCCGTGCCCCCAGATTACAGTTGAATGCGTGTGCGCACACAAACGCCCAGTCCTTATGTATGTATGTAAACTCTTTACTGCACATAAGCACTTACAAATACACAGAAAAAAAACAAGACGTGATATAGTCGACCAAGAAATTGCTTAACCACTTTTCGACCGTATTACAAAGGTATAAGGTTCAAAAATGATCAAGCAATTACTTGGTCGACTATACAAAGGCGAACTATCAGTTACTAACTGTAACTGTGTCAGTAACTATCAGTTTATCAGTTTTAAACATGTGTCGTGACGTAGTACAATGTACACAGAATAGGATCTAGTCAGGATTAAAGGCTAAACTAGTTTTATCCTACCAGACTAGGCCCCATCGACCTTGAATTTTACCAGTTTTTTTTTTGATAGCCTTGTATTTCTTTTTTCAGTTATTTTTACGAAGGCTTTTTTAAAGATTATTTTCATTGTACCAACTAAACACTAACCATGTTATTCATATTATTCATAAAAGTTTTTAAACCTTTACTTAATAAATGAAATATGTTCTTGTCTTCTTACTAAGGCAAACGTCACGAAACCATACAACTTTGAGTACTACATGTCCAGTTTGTGCAATTCATTTATTCACTATCTACTAGTCATGTTCGCAGTTTACAGATGTTACGTGTAAAGTAGTATTATTGCAGTTACACGAGTACGAAAGTGAGAAATCAAACAAACGGTCAGTGTAACCTGTTTTGAATCACGGCTCATCCCAGGCCAGCCCGCTTTTGTGTGAACTTTCTATCTATTTTTAATTTTACAGAACATTGTAACAGATCAATAATCCCTCACCAGTAGCTCAATTAGTAAAAGCACGACATGGAATGCCGAGGTTGCAGGATTGAGTTTCACCAAAATTTGTCTTGGTTTTTTTAACGCGTCTAATTTTGATCAAATATGTTCCATACAAGCTCCAGATCTTGGAGCAATAAGATTTCAAACCAGTGACCTTCGGGACACGAGGCAGCGTCAGCACCCAAAGCGGTCTCACCCTCGTGACGTGCCGTCTCCACTCCAGTCACGGTCAAGTGCGAGTATTTATATCACCCCACACGTGGATTTCAAGCTCATCGCCCATTTACGTATCGGCATCGGTAGGAAAAATTAATCGAAAACTCTGCAAACCAAAGTAATTATTATTAATGCAAAAGCATTTTTCTTCGGCTTTCACGCTTAAACGGCTGAATCGATTTGGATGTGGTACAGGGATTGTTTCACACATGGGGACGGACAATATAGGCCAGCGTTTCTTAACATTTTTTGTCCACGGACCCCTTAGGAAATCAAGCACAATTTTGTGGACCCCCTTTATAAAAAAAACAGCAATAAATTTCGGACCATTTATTTTAGTACTAGAAATTAAAAAAAATATGCGTTAGTGGCATTTATTTATGATCTTTTAATGGTCCATAGATAAAACTGCGGACCCCCATACATATGCTCGCGGACCCCCAGGGCTCCGCGGACCACAGGTTAAGAAACACTGATATAGGCTACAAATAAATAAATCTATTATGAGGCAGGAAGATGTTTGCATATCGAAAGCCATAAGCTACTTTTTATCCTTCTTGCGGGATAACGATAACCGAAGTTCACGCGCAAAAGTCGCGTGCAACAGCTATAGCTAGTCTATACATTTAAAAGCGTTCAGTTGCTGACTGGCTTACTGACATGACAACAACGCACAGACTAAACCGCTAAAGCTGCAAACGTAAAATTTATAACATTGTGTGTACCTTAAGAAGTGTAGAGGTGTACTAAGAAAGGTTTTTTTGGAAAATCCACCATTAAAAGGGGTTCATAGTTAGGTTGTATTCCAAAATCTATGCTAAGTATCTAAGTTATGGGCAAAAGCTAATATCAAATATTTTCGTTTGCCTGTTTCCCCATATAGGCACTCAATATGAGTAAGAATTAAAGTCAATTACAGATTAGGCCCTGAAGTCTACGCTCTTTGCCATACATTGATCAATTTTACGCAAAGAGTACTACGGCTGAAACTCTCTCGCTTACGTCAAAGGCGGTTTGAAAGCGTAAATGTGCACCGACCCTTAGAATCCCAGCAATTTCGCGAGTCACCTTGCGATTTCCGATTTCAACTGTTGTCGACGACACATTCAACAATCCGACTAACACAAATGGAATGAAACATCCAAGCGTATAGTGACTTTATTGCAGTGACAAAGATGTCAAAGTTCAACGAACATTAGTTTTCTATAGTCTTATTATGAACATGCGAGAATTAAGTGAGTGAGAAGTTAAAATAGACATGACAAAGTGTTACCTAATGCACCGTTAGTTATAAAAGATTTTAGCCAATTTAAAGAAAGAAAACAGTTTATTCGGTGCTAAGATGTACTACACAGGATGAACTTAGAACTAGAACAGCGAGAGGGTACCCACTCAGGATATGTCGAGGCACCACGACGCTGGTCTTCCGTGGTTCCGTTTATAGGATGTCTTGTAAGATAAGAGATAAAGGCCAACAGCCTATCAGCAGTGCATCTAGCACGAATCTTCTCGACACGCGTTAACTCGCTACGTAACTCAGTGCGTCTCTTGTAACTAGTCCAGGAGGAGAGAGATGCACTCAGTTACGTAGCGAGTTAAGAGGAGTGTGAACCCAGCCCCAAAACGCGCTCCCTATACAAACGGCGATTACGTTTTCCACCCTCTAAACCTTTATTTTACATTGTCATTATGCCTTAGAACTAGGTTTGTATCTTTTGATTTTTTAAATATTCATCATAGATTTGACAATATTTGCAATTAGGAGTTTCATACAAAACAAAAAAGCGTCAATATTTTTGAAACATACAAACCTAGTTCTAGGCCATAATGACAACATTAAAAAAATCGTGGCTATAGGGTAAGATTTAGAGTGTGGAAAACGTTATCGCCGTTTGTATGGAGAGCGCTGGGTACACACTTGACTTAACGCTTGTCGAGAAGATTTGTGCTTCACTGTCATTTAGAGATTTTTATAGGTAAGGTGTTTATGTCCTTTTTTTTCTGAATGTACCTACTCGTGCGAATCTTGGTGGGTCCCTAGTAGTAGCTAAGCCTCCGCGTGATCCGGCACGGGTTGATAATCGTTATTGTTTTATCGACAACCGTCTACCCATTGTCGGCTATCGATTCAAGGTATCGATTATTTACTAATTGAATTATAACTGGAACGGTGCGTGCGTACAATTCCGATGTACGGGGCTAAACTCGAACGCCGCCGCCATTGTGTCAATTTGTTTTGTTTTTTTGTAATAACAAGCAAAACATCTACGCAGGTACGGTGCGATTACATAATGTTTGCCCCTCGGCATTTAGTCAACAAAGATAGTTTTTGATTTACATTGCCGCTTTGGACTATTACATGATACTTGACCTTCAGTCTTAAGACAGCAATAGACTTCGCTTATTTTAAATTGCGATGGCATTTCCGATGACAGCCGGACGGTACACCGAACGGTGCAGCTGACGGTGAGTAGGTAGGTAAACACTTGAAAAAAACTTTTTAGAGCCAATATTTTGCAAGAAAATATATACTTACTTTGAAATCATCGATGTAAAAACTTAAATATGTCGACAACTGCTAACCTGTTTTCCACTACACATGGCTTAGAGTCACCGTAATAAAACCGGGTTGCAAATTAAAAAACCGAATACAGACAGCATCACACTCGCTCGAACACACACACACACAAACACGCGCGCACGCACGCACGCTCGCTCGCACACATCAATAGCCACACAGGTTTATAACACCCCTCTTGCTCCAGGGGTTGAAGTAGAGCCATTATGATTTTGCCCTGTGCATGCCATACTCGGTGTCCAAGATGCATGGGGAAATTTTGAACCAATCAACGAAGTTTTTTTTGGTAGTCGAAGCGAAGTTAAAATTGTATACTATACCAATTTTATCCGCCATTCATATACATATAACATACCGGTATCTACCAAGCGGAAACAAGCAGAAGTACCTAGCTCAATATTATTAACTTACTCTATTGTGGAGAATGTTGTAGGGGACTATTGTATAGATCTTTTTGAGGTGACATTTTTAGCTAAGGTCATTAAACCCCCGAAATTATTGCGCAGTTTCGTACCATAGTGAACTAACGAAGATATTACACGAATCGATAAGCCTTCGCTCATTGACGTTTACAATGACATCTAACTAAATCTTCACAATTCCATCGACCGACTCTTCTTCTGTTGCTAACTATCCTTTGTGTCCATACCAGTAATTATTCTGCTTTATATTCAGAAGCCCTTACGTTATGCATATTAACTACATGTCCATTCATGGCGCCCACGACGCATAGCGATAACTCCGGTCTAACCATAACTGCTATCTTGTTCCGATTTCCCGCTAACTTCCTCTTCGTAATATGTAAACTGATAGGGGGTTTGCTTACCATCGGGTTATAGTAAATTGCAATAAATGCATTAGTGATCCGTAAAGACTATCATTTGTCTATGTGTTAAATTTCTCTAAACAAACTAGAACAAAATAGGTACCTTGCTTAGTTATAGCTGTTTTGCACGTGCACAGCACTGGGTTCGCGGAGTAGCAAGGTAATTTGTTCCAGTTTGTTGATATGGACCTCCGCAAACTAACGCCTGAATCTGTTAATTATTTAGTTTCTCTTTCCGCTTTTCGCTGAAAGACGTCACTTCCCACAAAAAATGTGATTAAAGAAGATTAACGCATTAAGAACAATAACAATCGCCCATTAGTTATAATAACACCGGGTCACCTTTATTATCATTTTATAAATCAAGGTAATGCTGACGTTAAGTAAAGTACGGCGTTGAACAGCCTCCTGTTTTACAAAAAAGTGTCTAATGTCAAATTATTAATCCGTATTGCTGCAAAGCCTATGCGAAGTAAACAGCCGTGGTAGTATGTTAGACCAGAGATTCATTTAGCACACCGCCTCTCAAGCAAAGACTTCAATATTCGTTGAGTTTTTCGGCACGAGCCTATCAATGAAGTAAAATCATTGTGATCTCTCTATGAATCTCCAATTATTTGTATATAGTCCCCATGTATTAATCCATATTTGGCCTGCTTGAATTATCAGAGCGACAGGCATGGCACTTTTTCTTTTGCTTGTCGCGCCACTTCGATCATACTAAGGAAATTACTAAAAGGCCTGTGAAGAGACTCCCTGTATTTGCTCTAAGCACGAATTATGAGAGACATTTTGAAACTAATTCCAGAAAGTAGAGTAAAGGTACCGTCTAATCCTCTTCCGATTAGGATTGATCTAAGTTACAAAATATAAGCTCTCTCTAAGTCTCGAAATTTCTTTTAAACTTTGTCAATATCCATTACCAGTCCCTTTTTCCCTTTTTTATCACACTTAGTTTGACAACTTTGAACTTTTTGCTAAATATTGATAATATATTCACGGTCACGCGAAAATACGAAAAGTACCTACCTACTTACAATTTTAAATAGAGACATAGATACATCATCAGTATCATATCGAACTTAAGTACGCTTTCTTAAAAAGGTCTCCTGTATTTCCGATGCGAGTTTTTGACCAACGCAGAGCATAGTTTTGGCATGTGTAAACATACAAAATCACGTGAATTTACGTCATTTACACACGGAAATATACAAATCAGGTACGCCCTGACATCTATAGTTTGAAATTACTTTGTTTGATTGATCCCTTGTTTTTGTGAAACTATCAAGCTGCCAATCCCTTTATTCCCAGCTGTCAAACGTCATCCGATCAATTTGTAAAGTCGGATGCCTCAAATAAAACCGCGTTTTAATATTGGTTTTCTTTTCAGCCAAAAATTGGGGTTCCTCTTCGACTCGTCGAACAAGGGAATTACGATAGAAGATATCGCGTTGGACCAAGTGTGCCTTCTCACAGAAGCAAGCGAAATCCGTCCGCTCGTCGACGAGCTAGCGACGCTTCGCAGCGAGCGGTTCGTCGCTGCTCCTCAGGGTAAGTCTCATCAGAAAATATAATGGCTGACCAAGAATAAAGATTTATCTGTATTGGCAACATTAACAGTTACATCTACTGTGATCGTAGGCAAACTTCGGTAATACGTATATTCAGAAATGATAGTGTCCTAAAAACTGACAAAACAAGACGAACTCGCATACGAAAGTTTCCGTACAAAAACACATTTCTTGTCCATACAGCCCCTTTAATTATTTACTTTTTTTATTTGTCGTTCTAGTAGCCATAGGCAATTAGTCATACACACTGTTGTAATTTAAAGGGTCTACTTGTTACGATTTAAAGATTCTGCTCTGCGACAGACGGACGGATAGACAGCGGAGCGTTAGTAATAGGGTCCCGTTGATCCCCTTTGGGTACGGAACCCTAAAAACGGTATTGTAGATTAAACAAAGCTAAGAACGAGTCAAGCAGTCTTAGTAGTCTAAGTTGGCACGAGATCCGCGACCGACGAGACGTCTGTAATTGGCTGTTTTGGTACATTCTGTTTGTGTCAACTGGCATACCTGCTAACACTTTCGCCGACGGTAAACGGCTAAAGTCGTTACAACAATTGTGTCTGAGTCACCGGCTTCGAAAGCTTTAAGGGTGATGCGTTCGCGTAAGGCGCAACTGCATCTCTATAAAAAGTCATTCTGGGTGAGAGCTCTATCAATAAAGCGTCCCATATCACAAGCGGCTCTTCGATGTCGACGGCATTCTATATAAGAAGACCACCGCCTGATTGGAGTCAAATACCTAAAGATGATAATTGGAAATGATTCAACCAGTAACTCTACTCTACCGCCGCACCTTGCGATAATATTTACAAACACCCCAAAAGTATCGCCGGCCGGGTTCCCGCGGATTGTTTTAGCGGCCAGTGTAAACATTCGCGGTTCACCTGCGGACGGGAAGCGATTGGCACGTAACTACGTAACGCGGCGCGTTACGTTTGCCTCGCTTGAATGGAAACCTTGTACGTATAACCTATTATGGAAACGCGAACGCGCCGGTCATGCTCTATAAAGATGCTTGCGAGTTGCAAGATCTATTTTGACATTTAGTTGTTGCATGTATTCACACGCATTCAAGAGGCTCCCTTGCCAGCCTGGCCCTTGCCAGGAGGAGGGCAAGTTGATAATTAGTGGCACCCACGGTTGTGGTGAAAGTCGACTGGTAGTGTACAGACTACATAATTATTCGAAGCTCTTGGGAGGCAACATGCCCCCTAACCTAAGCTCTAATACCTCGTACAAACAGCGACAAATTTACTGACCATTAAAGACGGAAACGGGGTCTATGCTCGAAAGGGAAAGATATATTAACTTCATAGTGTCTAAATTATGCCTCCCTTTTGACCGTTTGTCTCAGTACGGTCTGTAATAAATGATCATTTCCTTATATTAAACCAACGAATCGTTAAACCGACGAGCATGTATAAAGAAAGTTATGAGAGTAAGTGAAGCAAAGGTTCTATGTCAGGATCATAGCAAGTGGAAATCCGTGGTCTCTGCTTACTCCACCGGGAAACAGGCGTGACTTTATGTATGTATGTATGAATCGTTAAACCTACCTGCCGTTAAATTTTGATACGTTCTCTATGCAAAATCTCTCAAAATTAAAAAGCTGGTAGATATGTAAATGCCTTTAGAAACGCGTCATTAATGAGAATTGAGTTCTCTAAAGTTTCATTAGAGTAGAGATCTTTAAGCACACGAAGTGAGATTATTAATGTTTTAAGAAGTCTAGCTCTGAAGGCTAAATCTAGCATAAGCGCTAATGCCTCGTCTGACCCGAATTTGCAGGGTCAACATAAAAATAGGTATCTCGTTCGCCGTCGACATCCCTTCCGCTTCCGTGGCTCAAGGCAGACAAGCGAATTTTGGCTTCGCACGGACCTGGTGAAGCGTGCATTTTGCTTTTGAAAGGAGACTATTCAAGTTCCTTGCTAATCTTCAATACTTACCTATGGTCTCACTTTGAAGAACAAGTCTTGTGGCAGCATTGAGGTTTAACCAATTGGTTCTCTTTTGGCGGTGGACTTCTCCTGCGGGCCTAGCACGCTTGCTTTTATCGCTAACATAAAGCTTATATCCCTTTCTAACAAGTATGCGTGTGTGAGAGGGACGGAAGCGTTTATGAGCGCGATAAACGTTAGCTTGCTAGTACAGCTGCAAGCTGGTGATATACTATACTATAACTCTTTAGGCGACGTCAACATCGGCCAATCGAATTTACAGATTTGTCTTCCGTACTTGTCGTGGCGTGTTGCTTTCGTATCGACCTATTAAACGTCCGACTGTAGTTGCCGAAAAACACAGTTTAATAGGTAGGTACTTTGCAAAAATTGCCGAAGGTATTTTTTAAGAAAAGCATTACTCTGTATGAATAAATTTACAAGGGATAGAAGATCGATCTACTTATGATATTAGTCCCGGCTAACCAGGGTCACCCTAGATAACAACATGGGTATATTATCAATGAGGAATTCGCTGAAAAATATCTTACTCTGCTCAAGCGACTATGAGGAATTTATATTGTTTATACTCATAACTGAAACTGAAGCTGTATAGCAGCAAGCCACATGAGTCGATAATACACTTTAACAATAGAACAAAACCTTGAAAACTATAATTATCGGTATGCGAGTAGCTTGCACTTATTATGGCTTTGCGCGGTTCACTATTAAAACCTGAATTAGCATAACTACAAAATCAGATACGAAATATATTCTCAATGATATATGTATGAATTGGTTCAATTGGGTTAGTGAATCGTAAATTATTGCGAATTGTGCATATTAACAGCCAAGGCAAGTATAAAGCCGACTGATTAAACACAATGTATCTAATATAGATTAGTTGTGTACGCTTACACGTGTATGTCTTGGTGGCAGGGAGTCGTCAGTAGGTAGAATAGTTGCATGCAATGACCGAAAGGCCAATACTGAAAGACGAAGTGAAGTGTCATCACCTTCACCTAGGTCGTCTTATTGTGCTTGTTACTGGTAACAAGTAGAATAAAGAAGGATAGGTGTTGGGAAGTGTGTGGTGTGACTTTGAGAAATTGGGTTAGGAATGATGTGAAAGAAAGAAATGAAGAGACTGAAGATGTAGTTACAAAAATTGAGAAGGGAATGTTTAAAATGGTTTGGGTATGTTTAAGATGGTTTGGGCATGCAGAAAGAATGGATGAGAGAAGATTTACAAAATGAGTATTTGAAGGGAGAGTGGATGGAAAAATGGGAAGAGGATGACCTCGGCAATCGTACTCCGATCAAATCGGGCCTTTACGTATGTATGTAAACAAGGATGGATGTTCTTTTTGTTCTACAAAACGTTTGCGATATGCTTTAGATGACTAGACATATCTTCAGTTTTTCAATTAATATGTGTAGCTGGAAACAAGGGCTAGTTGACATTTGTAAATTGTTAGCGTGTTAATTAATGTTTCGTAACGATGCCGTGAAATGCTAGTTTAATGGACTACGTCTGCAAGCTCTGCAAGTAAAGACGCCACGAAATTCACTACATTTTTAAGCTATGCTTGGGCGGTGTCAATATAAGTTGTTTTTATAATATAAATGTCCCAAAAATATATTAGTTGGTGGCCTAACTGGGCGTTAAACTAATTTTCATTGGTCGTTAACATTGTGATTACTACCTGATTGGGTTGCGTGTTGGTATTAATTATTAAAAGCGTCCCCTGAGCCCTGAACCGAGCTATGCCCTAATTGCCCTATGGTCATGTAACCTTGACCCTGCAAGATTAATTTCATGTACGTATTAGAATTTAAAAATTTAATATGTCGAATGTTTTAATGTCGTATGTTCATTGGAAAAAAAATCGGGATTGTAATATTATAAGACAAACCTACCTAAACTAACCCAATCTAATGGATTCTATACACTGACCTTTAAGTATTATAATATCATTGATTCTATACGATAGCATTTAAAAAAGTCCTGAAATTTAACAGTTTTAGAAGAAAAACCTTCCGATCAAATGAATATTCGACATTTAATACATTGGATATTTTAAGTTTCGATAGGTATTTAAATACGTTAGTACTTTTAATTTGTTGCTCTGTTGTTTGGTAATCTCTTGTGTTAAATGTTAACATATAAAATGTATAGGTACAATCAACTCTATTAAATTGAAAATTTCAACCGACTATCTAAGGTTCAAGAGATAGAGTCCTTCAAAGTCGGACGGGCAGACGGACCGCTCAGCGTGGGCTTTGTAATAGGATCCCTTTGGCGCCCATTGGGTGTGGACCCTTAAAAGGTTTTAGCATTCATTGAGTGGCTTTTAGTTATCACGCGATAAGTTCTTCGCCCTTACTTTTAGTTACCAGAAGAAACTTGTCGAACAATAGCGGTCAATGTCAGAAGTGTTAAGGTCAGACAGTCAAACGCGGCTATTAACTGCTTACGAGTAGGTAGTTGAATGACCTCTGTGGCCATTATAAGTAGGTCGGGTCGGTATTTCGCAATTTGTCTCCAATAAAAACCATATGCAGACAGACGCGGCGTAGATTAGATAGGCCTCCTTACATTATTATTGAACCGCGATTACAATCTAGAAAGAAAGAAAGAAAATATATTTACTTGGTCACATTTTAGCACGATAAGTAAAAAAATACAAAAAAACTTAAAGAAATTGAACACGAAAAGGGAAGCTGGCTCAGCATAATGCCACGAATTGCTTCGCGACGCTGCTATTCTGCCAGAACCTTAGCCTTAAGGGCTACTAATACTAAACTTAACTAACTTAAAACTATATAGCATTCGACAAAACGGGAAACATGAAATCTCAATAATTACTAGACTTATAATATTTTGGAAATGTTTAAATTAAATAATTTAAATATTTACAAATAAATAACCACGTCAGCTGAGCGATATAATGTATATCAATGCCGTTGCCTTTAACTAAATTGACCTCCGCTGCACCTTATTGTTAATGTTTAAAAGGTCTCATTCCATTGTCGTAATGCAATTTGGTAGTAATTTGCATTTAATTTTCGTCGTCGTCGGTAAAAATCACTTGCAACTGAGTTTTTTGTTTTTATTAATAATTACCGTCAAAGTACTGTTTATTGTTTGAATAAAACATTACAAAGCAACAAATTATTATCAGCTCTTTCTATTTAAAGCTTGGATTTGCTTTATTTAGGCGATAAATGATGTTTAGCTGACAAAAATTGAAACTTTAGGTTAGAATATTGTTTACTTCGTAAGATAAGTGTGAATGAATAGGCTTTGTTCATATATTTCGTTAAGCAAGTCAAATCATACTGAGATTATCACGTTTTAATGAAAATACGGCACCTGATGGAAAGTTATCACGGCCTCCTATCAGGCCCGCCGCTAGCTATTTGAACGCCCGTGTGCAATACCGATTATGCCGCCCCTGTTTATCTACGACTACCCACGCTGAGCTTATCAGAGAGGTTGTTGATTGTTGTCTCATAAGGGTGTGATAAAGACAACAGTTGCGACCCCCCTGGACGTGCCGCCCGCGTGCGGTGCACGCCTTGCACGCCGGCTTTCAGCGGGCCTACCTCCTATGGGACTTCGAACACAAGAGAATCGCTGGACCGTTAGTCAAAGGCAAAGTCAAAATATTTTTATTCAGATTAGGCTTACAGGTAGCACTTATGAATGTCATAAAATTTACCACCGGTTCGAAAAAACCTCTGATGAGAAGACGTTGCTGACTCAAGTGGTCGGCCTTGGGACAACTTACAGCAGATATATCATGTTTGGGCTCATTGGAATGGTCTTAACAAATAGAATATCCATCCGTGTTGATCAGGGTCTGATGGTGAAGCATGAAAGAGAAATGAGGATAAATCAATCTTTGAAAGTAAATAGTTTTGTACAGCAGTTGTTTAGCGTTAAACCTTGTCCATGACTAACAGTTAGTTATAAGTACATACTCTACTCTGTATAGGTACATTGTGTATGCGAGTATGTACTTAGTACTTTGAGCTGATAACCGTTTATTTATAAACTCCGTCGTTTAGAAGTATTAGAGCAGAAAATCTGCTTTTGAATAATACGTGGTACCTAACAACTGATTAGGTACTATAAATGTGTGATTACGCTATAATGTTAGTTCCGGTTTTTTTAACCTTTAATCCACTCATAGTTGATAAACACGCTAAACATGGTGACTGTTAAGCCAATGGTGTCATCTCCATGGTGTTTTGCTCATAGTTGAGATTACAGATTTTTAGCGTTAACTAAGTACGGATATTAAAATGTAAAAAACAAACCGCCTTCAACGTTTCTTTCAAAACAAAAAGAAATTGGCATTGATTTCGTCGGAACAACATATAGGCCCTCTAACTTATTATTTTTACTGACGTGGGCCTCTTGGTCGATATAGACATCTTTGGAAATCACTGGCATCTAACATCGGTTGCAAATTTTTACATAGTTCTCTCTCACAGCACACAACTGTTTTGCGCGTGACCAGCACTGGTTTCGCGGAGTAGCAAAGTAATTTGTTCCAGTCTGTTGATATGGACGCAAAGTATCGTTTTAATCTATTAGTTGGTTATCTCCTTTAATAACGAATCTTATATCCATTTTTGCTGTCGCACTAGCGTGACCTTTTTTGTCATCCGTACCCCGAAGTACGGTCACACGATGATGCAACACCAGCACACCCAAACCCGCCAAAGTGTCCAAACTGCCACTCACGTTGCCAGATTGTCGCCACTGTTTTCGTCGTGTTTCTACCTTTATGTTGGTAAACACGGCAAATGGCACGCCGCGGGGACGTACATGTTTCATGGCCCCCAAGGCCGCGGCGATCGATCCCTGTAACCTATTATGGACAGTTACACCTCGTTTGTGAATTATGTTACAGTTTTGGGTTAAACAGCGTGTATTTTATTTATTGCAGCTGTGGTATCGATTTAAGAAACTGTCATGTCGTGTCATGTGCCCTAGCATTTTGCTTCTTCTGGTTTCTGTCGTTAATTAACACTTGTTTTCCTCTACAACCCGCAGCACTTCCTTATTAGTCTTTTTCTCTGTCCAGCTAGTTTTCACCATCGTCATCCAACACCACATCTCAAACGTTCCCAGCCTCTTCCTATCTCTTTGGGTTAATGTCCACGCTTCACTGCCATACAATGCAATGCTGCAGATGTTGACTTTTATGAGACGTTAACGATCTTTCCTTGATATCTTACCTTTCAAAAGATGGGTTTGTTGTTTATGTTGAACATAATCGAAAGGTTGAAGGAAAAAAAGGAAGAGGTAGACCCAGACGCGACCTACTTTGCTTAAGAAAAGAAGAAAGTTAATGTCATGTCGTGTTTTGAAGTCAGGTCCTTGGCAAAGGAAAGAGAGAAATGGTCCGAAAAGAGGTAATATAAATATGATGATGATGATGATACAAACTAAAAACATATTTCAAAGTATTGATACTTACAAGAACTCTGATCAAAATTAAAACAATTTTTATTATGGGAGTGGCTTATTATTATAATACGTTTATTAGTAAAAATAAGCAGTGTGACTTCATAATGTTTGTATTTGTATGGAGCGCTTTCGCGGGCCTGCGCTGCATCGATATTAACATTTCGTATTTTTTTCTTATTTTAAATAACTCTTTCAGTTTTGATAACAATAACATTAGTGAACAAGCCAAGGAGGAGGATGTTCAAGGACTTTATGAATCATTTAGTAAACATTTATTCTCTATTGCAGTGTTTTTCGTATCCGGGCGGCCGCTGGTGATCCTGAACGTGGCGTGCCGCGACCGACTGTCGGCCGACGACGCGGCGCGGGTGGACGAGGCGGTCAAAATGGCCGCCCGGGCCGACGTGCGTCTCGCGCTCGCCGGGGAATTCTTATCCTGGAACAACGTGCAAAGTAAGTATGACGAATGATAGATATATAGATAGATTTTATTTATATCGTTTTTTTTGGTAGATATACCTTAGTCGATATATCTTCGAAATACAATCTAGTCTTAAGAGGAATGTGAACCCAACGCTCTCCATACAAACGGCGATAACGTTTTCCACCCTCTAAACCTTAACCTATAGCCATAATTTTTTTGTTTGTTATCATTATGTCCTAGAACTAGGTTTGTATCTTTAAATTTTTTAAATATTCTTAATTGTTTCAAAAACATTGATGTTTTTGTGTTTTGTATGGAACTTCTTAAATGCAAATATTGACAAATCTATGAAGAATGTTAAAAAAATCAAAACATACAAACCTAGTTCTAAGGCATAATGACAACATACCAAAAAATCATTGCCATAGGTTAAGGTTTAGAGGGTGGAAAACGTTATTGCCGTTTGTAAGGGGAGCGGTTTTTCAGGCTGGGTTCACACTCCTCTTAAGACTAATAAGTATTTTAAATTTGAAGTATAAATATATATATATATATATTTATATTTATATTATCTATCATTGCCACGTGTCCTGCATACTTGCCTAATAGCCTAGCGTCGCAATTCTTATCTTTGATGAATATTTAATATGCTGCATCCTTTGTTCTAATAACTATTGGCTGATAGACTGCAGCTATCGAACAGCTGGCCAGCAATTAACGCGGCTTGCGGTCAATCTTATCGCGCTATGTATATCTTGTTTCCCCGCGGATTTCCCTGTCGCTATTTACAAAGTTTATTTATGTCGGAATTTCTCCTCTATTTATAATCTTTTTTTATTTCCATGATTACTGAGTAAAGCCCCGTTAAAGTATACAATCTTTACACAGTATAAAGTAAAGTCGCTATCCGTTCTTGTCTGTCGTAAATTCTTATAGTGTATGTTCGGCCGCCTTCTCCTTCTAAACCACGCAACGCTTGCTCTCTTCCGTTCTCTAATTTGGACCTTGCGAGGATAAACAGCAATTTTTTTTTTTAGTTTTGGCTTATCCAGGCAGTGTCTCGAAATTTGAAATTTCTTTTCGGGACAAAAATACTAACCCTCCAGCGCCCACGGCTTTTAAACTTTATTTCTTTGTGATACGGTCGAAAAGTGGCCGAGCAGTTGCTTTGTCGACTATACGCCGCCATTTGTTGCATCAAACTTAAAGTGTTGTTCAAAGTAACAGTCAAACAAACATACAAACATTTCTAGTAGCTACTAGTATTAGTTGCGATTAGTGATCGGCAGCTGTGCGTGTTGATAATAATGTTCTACTTTGTATGTTATCATTGTTGATTATAATGGATATATGAACGTGTCTATGTTGCTTCTGTTTCGATCCATACCACTTTATTTGCGTTGTATGGTTTTTTATACCACGTCGGTGGAAAACAAGCATGAGGCTCGCCTGATGTTAAGCAATTACCGCCCAAAGAAATCAAATTATTAAAGAAGGTGTTTAAAACGTCTGACCACGGTGTCGAATCAGTTTGTGTAGTCAAACCACGTATTTCTCTTGACAAAGCCACAATAAATAATAGTACTAACTAACTTACAGAAACTTCTCTTTTTCGACCGCGATTAAACGAATTCCAACTTAATTAACACGCAAAAAAAGTTCGAATCATGTTACCCGGTCAGGTACAGAAGTTCGCCCTAGGGGATTTTCGAGTGAAACAAGAATAAAATTATAACAATAGGTTTTTATTAAAATAAAAGCTCCCTAGGACGACTAGAGACTCTAGGTCGTAAGTTCGTAATTCTTGTGCCTGATTCCTAACTTGAGTCAATTAACGTGATCGCTCGCACTCCCCTGGCCGTGACCCGACGTGGAGCAGCGTAGGCTTGAGGTTTGGCAGGTCTCCGTAGGCTGCAAGGGCGTAGAAGGCTCGGCAAGGGTACGGTTGTCCAAGTAACCGGCTGGTAGCAGCTCGGTCAGGGTACAGTGTCCAAGTAACCGGCAAGAGGTGCCCTGCAGGTGGCTCGAGGATATGCGAAGCTTGGGTTCGTTAGACCGTATATAGGTAATTTGGTGAACGTGAGCCCGTAGGTAGTTGGGTAGCACGTAGGTAGTTAGGTAGCCCGTAGGTAATTGGGTAGCCCGTAGGAAGTTGCCCTGTAAAGATTTAGTGCTTTACAGGCTGGCCACTAGCGGGAACTGATGCCATACTGAAGCTCGAGGAGACGAGAGTCCAACCAGGGAGCTAGAGCTCGCCAAGTAGTGGTGTGGCATCAGTTCAAAGGTTTACAGGTGGCAAGGTAAGGAAGAAAAGCTAAGTTACATTTAGAAAGAAAGAAATAGTGAAGTTAAAGCTCAGTGACGGTTACGGTTTGAAATTTCAATGTGCGACCGTTGAACAAGTAGATTTAAATTAATAATTATTACAAAGACTTAAAAATTTACAGAAAGAAGTTAAAGAAACGGTCGCAGGATTTAAGTTAGAACAAATTAAGATAGAAATAAATTAAATAAAATCTCAAAGAAACACATACACGAAAAATACAATTTTATAAAAACAATTTAGACAGTTATTAGCAGAGAGAGAGCTTACCAGTTGGGCAGAGGTTTCACCGTTTACAGGTGGTTTTAGTGAAGTATAAAATATGAGCTCTCTGAGAGCTGCAGGGGCTTTTATAACCCAAAACCTAGGCAGCCCTTCCAAAGGAAAGGGGTTGTAACTAATTCAAACAAACCCCGCCCCTAACGATTCTAAATGTTGCCAGCGCTTATTTATACCGATTGGTAAAATAAACGCTGGCTTTAGTAGCGCCCTCTAGTGTGGCTCGAAGTAAAGTAGCACAGCGTAACATCATTTATTATACGCATTCGCCAGGCGGTTCGCGTCAAAAGGAACGCGCCGCCAGCGTCCGCCTTACCCCCGTAACTCCCACGCGAAACGGTAGGGTTGCGCTGCATTCGTTTTCAATTACACTGACACGGCGAAGGCGAGTGAGCGGGCGCGCGGTTAGCCGACAACATACTACGATTCGCCTACGCTACAGACAAGGCAGCCAGCGTACCTATACCTATACTGCAAGTGGCACCCCCTTGACAAAGCTTCGGCTTGATGGTAATTACCATCCCTTTCTTCAAAATTCTGGCACGGGGGTTCCACTCCGCACTGTAGGTGCGCTCGCCGCATTACCTATGGCATAGGTAAATCGCAGTAGGTTGCCGGCTTGACGCGCGCGCGCCCGCTCACTCTGTGTCGCGCGTTGTGATAGTATTACAGTAAGCAGCCCAACCCTAGCGGTGCGCCAGGGCATTGCGGGTGGAAGGCGGGCGCGGGCGGCGCCTTCCTTTTGAAGCATGCCGCCTGGCGAATGCTTATGAAGTAATACGAACTTTTTGTGCCTGATCATAAAGTTGGAATTCGTTTAATGGTGGTCGAAAGAAAGAAGTTTCTGTACGTTAGTACTATTATTTATTCTGTGATTCCGGTGTCAATTTTTGCCGACAATAATGATGATTACAACGCATAGTGATTAACAAAGTTCGATTGAAACTAGTTGAGAGTCTGTTGCCAAGCTAACTAGCTGTCGAGTCGGCTGCCGCGCGATGAATTATTAATAGGACCCTATCACATTTCATATCGCCGGAATGTTTAATTTGCCATCATCGATTTTTGGTGAAACCGTGAACTGTCCAGGAATTTTGAAAAGATTAGCTGGTTTGTTTTATTTATACCTATTTATTACTATATCTTACCCGACATACGTTGTGTTATCCAAATCGTTTGAATCGTTAGTTTTCTTGAGTTCATCCACACAAATTTCCCATAAAAAGGACGATTTTCCGGATTCTGAGGAGTTTATGGAAAACTTTTCAAATTTTTATTTTCTTAGAAACCATATCGGTGGTATGGTTACGAACATTGTAAAATAAAAAATAGAGAAATCGGTTCAGCCGTTCTCAAGTCAAGCGCTAACAACGAACAGCATTTCATTTTATAGGTAACATTGAAGAAATGATTACCGGTTGACGGAAAAAAACACTATTATGGCAAAGGAAGCATTCGGACGGTTGATCTATCACACATCAGAAATAAATATAGCATTATTACACATCATTATTGACCAATATAATATACAAGTTTCGGTAACTATGCCAAATTCTCCACTGACCTGTAAATAATGGACTTCTAATCAGCGTTTGAAAAGTCGAACAAAAAGTACAACAAATCGACAATCGCTCGCGCTGTCAGTCTGTCGGACTGACGGCGCTGCTGTTAATACTATTACTTTGTAAAAAAACCTATTTACAACGAAACTTAATAATTTATTATTTTATGCAGTTAAACGTAAAATTGTAAATCCATTGACTATAAATGGTGAACCAATAGTTTGCATTTGTAACATTGGCGTCAACCTGTATTCTCATGTCGGACCGTTTTTCTGCTCGCATTTAGTATGACACTGTACACCCATGCATTATTAATATCACGATCTGATAGCCTAGTGGTTAGTGACCCTGACTATGAAGCTAGAGGTTCCGGGTTCGATTCCCGAGAAGGGCAAATGTTTGTATGATGAATATGAATATTTGTACCCGAGTCTTGGATGTTATATGTATTTAAGTATGTATGTATCTATTTAAGTATGTATATCCGTTGTCTAGTACCCATAACACAAGGTTTACTTAGCTTGGCACTAGGTCAATTGGTGTGAATTGTCCTGAGATATTTATTTATTTATTATTTATCATTGCGGATTATCAAAGAAAATTGCGGGAACCTAAAATAAGACACTACTCAATTGTCAATCCATTACAGTTATGAGCCAAATGAGTAATATAAATATGCTCAGCCACTAATAATATAATAAAAAAATTATGACTATCAGTTATGTAAATGTTTACCACAACATTCAGATTTGAACCGCAAAAGGTCAACACCGACTTCAAAAGGTAATAAATAATAAAGGTACGAGCAAGTGTTTTACATATATACCTACTCACATAGTGGATAGGTACGTGGATAAAAGCGAATAGCAGTGAATGAGATAACTTGATAAGTTTCTCATAGATGACACCGAGGGTAGCTTTCCCAAACAAAAATATCAATAATGTAATGATTATAAAGTCGAAACACATTGAAAAATTCGCGGGATATGGCAGCGGTAATGTGGCGGAACTGGAAAACGCACGGAATGCTGATGTTGCAGGTTCGAGTCCTGCCACTACCCTAATTTTTCTTTGTGTTGTCATTCATTATATAGCATTTTAAATTTAATTTGAATGGCAGTGACTTATAGTGAATAGGCCTATTAAAGTTAATTTTCACGACACTGCTCTACGGGGCCAGTTAGAAAGAGACGCACTGAGTTGAGTTACGTAGCGAGTTAACGCGCATCGAGAGGATTCATGCTAGGTGCACAGGAATGTTGCCAGAGATGCTCACAATTTTTATTAAAAAAATAAAATTAACAAAATAATTGCGGTCACAAAATACTAATCTGTGTAACCTACTGTTAAATATAACAAGCCATCAATATGCCTTTATAATAATATGGTTTAATTTTTGTACAATTATATTTTCGATCAATCAAAATACGCCATAAATGACGTGACACTGACCACTTAAAACTGTAAATTAAAAACGTAAAATACATAAAGAGAAAATATTTCTTAACGTTTTTGAAATTATCTAAGAAATTTTTGTATGTACCTCAGATTTGATTTGTCTCTTCTGAATGCTTAATACATGGACTGGTGTCTCGAAACCCCTCACCTTCAGCTCGGCCCTCTAGCCTTAAATACGATTTATTAGACCGAGCGTGGTTTGAGGCATTCGAGATGAAAGAAGTCGTACGCTGTACGATCTATAATGGCGGTCTGGTATTGACTTGCACAACCATCAAAATAAATGCCTCCAAAGCCCAATTTCAATAACGCGACAGGTGACAATGACAATTTTGTACACATTACTTGCCCACTATGATGGTAAATCTACTGTAAGACAAGTAACGCTGTCGACACAGTAATGTACGGCGAATAGTAACTATCACCAGTCGCCTGTCGCGTTCATGAAATTGGGCCCAGCCCCCTGAACCACAAAAATTACAAGTACTACAATTTGCAATTATATTAAAAAAGGTAGATAGGTTCCAAGCGCTCCGGTAGCGAGCTCCAAATTGGAGTTAAATAGCACCAGTGTCCTCAGTTGCAAAGCAACAAGCGAACGGTGCGCATGTTAACCTAAGCTGTGTGTTTGCGGTCAATTCCAAATTCCAAAACCGTGCAAGGCCGTGATTGGTCCGTTGGAAAAAAAAAATCGCAACAGCTAAATACTAGCTGTCTTCTTTGTTTCTATGGTTTTAATCACGTTGTCACTTTTACACAGTTCACTATGTTTGCGTAAAAGTAAAAACGAAATATTTAACATGCGTGTGTTCGCTACTGCATTCGGATCATTTTTTTTTGGAGTTTTGTATGGGTATAACCTGTCTATTAATAACAAGTCATTCACAATTTGACGTAATTGTAGAGTTTTTCATACAATAAAATGACCAATATGTTAAATTGTAGCACTTTTAAGTTTCGTGGTACAGGCCCAGCTATAGTAGCATGCTAGCGTTTATCGCGCACAGAAACGCTTTGATCCCTCTCGCACACGCGCGTTAGAACGGGATAAACGCTTTATATCATCGATAAAAGCTAGCATGCTAGGCCCCCAGGACAACGGTTAGAGTTTTAAACCATCTGTAATATATGTAAGGACTTATGATAATACTTGCTCGTAATAACGTTTCATAACGTGACAAGGAAAAATGTAAAAAAAAAACAAAGCAGAATGACTTGTAAGCATGCTGAATTGAATTACCTACTGATAGTATTTCAAGGAAAACGTTCAAAATAATCTTTGCTTTGAAGTAAAGTCTGCTTGAGGTTGATTTAAAATTGGGGGCACAGATATTTCGTCTTAAAAATATGAAAACATATTCTGATATTACGGAAGGAAATGACATTAGTTCAAAACTCAAGTTAGAAAACAATTTCAATTTGACGTTGGATCAACCGGTATTCCGCCTATTGGTAATAGGTTAAATGGGCCTTTTTATCCGACTTTAAAAAAGAAGGAGGTTATTAACTTATCGGGATCTTTAAAGCTATAAAACGCACAACTAACCTATTACTTTTATATTTCAGGTCTAGAATGCTGCGAGCCGCTTCTCGACGAGGGTCTATCAACAACCATAGACAACACGTACTCCGGACAAACCTGTATACTATGCCCCGGGACCATAGAGCAGTCAAATTTCAACGGCCACTCGGGTGCCATCAAATCCGGTCTCAGCCACTTGGCCATCCCCCGCGGCTGGTCCTGGGGGGGTCCCGCCTCCCCCTTCTGCCCAGTCTGGGCGGAAATCAAGGTCCAAGATTGACGAAAAACCAATCTAGACGTTAGTAGGCTCATTTATTGCGTGCCTTCGGCCGTTTTGTTCTTTCTGCACTGTCTTCTGTTGGTTTTGTTGCATATGTTCTTTTTTAACGGGCACGTTTTCTAACAAGCATTAGGTATCTTTTTTTTATAAGCCCACATTTGTAGCCCAGCGGTGGGACACAAATATGGGCTATTATTTCTTTTTATCGCAGGTTAATGGGTTAGGGTTCCAATGTGCAACTAGCTAACCTTTCTTTCGTCGTTTTCTGTCATTGTGACGTTTAACTCGGAGAAATAACAAAACATTTTAGCTTCAATAGTTTTATAACCTTAATTGTGCGTTGAATTTATATTAACTTCTCTAATTTGGCCTTGGAAGCCAGAAGCGCCATTATAGTGTCTTACGACCAACCGGAACAAAGTATTCCTTCGGGGAGCAGTGTTGCCAGGTTTGGCAATTTTTCGCCTTTTAGGCTACCTCAGCAGATATCTTCGGGCGACAACAAACCCATCATTTGGCGACTTAACACGCTCATAATCTATGAAAATCCACGATTTGGGCGACTTCAGACGGACTCCTGGCAACACTACCTGGGAGTAGCAAAGTAATTTGTTCCAGTTTGTTGATATGAACCTCCGTAAAGTAACGCCTGAATCTAAATATTAAAAACAATAGCTTCCGGTTGAAAATGAAACCAATCTCGTTGACTTGACGCCCGTGTATTGCACCTATTTTTAGTGATATTTAAGTACCGCTCCCCTTGGTTATGTCTTTTTACCCGACTGCCGTCAGAAGGAAGGGTTGTAATATAGTTAAAAGTGTCTTCTACTTAGGGATTTTAAATAATGAATTAGTGAAATGAACTTGCGTCCTTTAGCGAAGATACCTACCTGTGTACATAATCATTAATTGTAAAAACAAACAATGTATATACGTAGTTCGAGAGATATAAACAGGCTTGTAAATTGGCAGTTTTTTTATGTTTCAATAATACTCCATTGTATTTCAGTTATCTGTCAAGCTGTAAATTCTTAGTTGAAACTATTGAAAGGGAATAAACTATAGCCGGTTTTTTTTAGATCAAAAACCAAATTAAAGCAGGATATTGTAGTTATTTGACTTATTTATGTCACTGCTTGACAGTTTTTTTTAATTGCTTATTTTGTTTAGTGGAAAGCTGGACTGAGTATGGGTCGCGTTTGGTCTTCTGATTGAATTTAGACATACGTTAAATACTAAAAATAAATGCAATGACAAACGTTTTGTCACTTAGCAGGAATCGAAATTGCATCCTCGTCGTTTCGTGCCTTGCCAATCCAATTGAGCTACAGGTGACTCCACCAGAAATCGTAAATTTTTAATGTGTTCTGTTTTTATAGATTAACTCTCTAAATCAAATAGAAAACAATAAACATTTTTGTGTTTGTATTGTCATTGTATTTATCAGTCATATTTAACTTTGTAACCGCCGCAGTCTTATGTGTTGTAAAGGTGGCGATACGGAAATTATTAGCGGTTAACCTTTTAAACGTTACTTGCCATCTGGTAAGCCACTTGCTTGTTTGCTTTCCTATTTATTAAAAAAAAGACGGGTGTATCCGCCATTATAGGTTCAACGGCAATGACGGATATATCCGTCAACGCTTACTATATAAAAGTGACCTACGGGCATTGGTATAAGGTTCACTTTCGTGACCAAAAAAGAGCCTTGTCGTGTGAATAACAACTTTTGTACTTGAGTTGACGTGGCGTTAAAAAAGTTGGATGGTTGGTTAAAAAACTGCAATGATCTTTTTTTGGCCCTTTTGTCTGACTGACTGACTCATCATCGTTTACAACGCTAGGGGTATAGGTGAATCACTAAGGACGTTCTGTTTACTTTTTATGAAATAGAGGTAGCGAGATATTTCCAATATGTATATTTGCCAATGTGCCCTCGTCTCTTTAGAGATGTTCTTCGATACTCAGGCTTGGTTACAGTATTTACGACGCTTTCAAAGGATGGTTACGTTTTATTTTGATAATTGTTTTACCGGAACAGTGTACCTGAAACTGTTTTCCTTGTAGGATAATGTAAATAAATTTCGGTTTTGATTCATTGCTATTCTATTAGTAACTTAAGTAGGTCAAATTTGAAGGTGTTATTCAGAAAGGTTATAAAGTAAATATATGTAATTAAACTATTTTTGTCTCTGTAGATGGCGCCAGATAAATTGAAGAGACAAGCCAAAAACAGAGGCTGTTAAAATACTTAGACACACTTCTAAATCGTGTTGGAAACCCAGTCATCTGTTTTTTGCAGGTTTCAAGCTGATATGTCACCACTTTTAACAAAAAAAAACAGGAGGTTCTCAAGTCGAACCGTTTAGATATTTCTTTTTTTATTTTATTCTAACTTATTGTTTGATTACTATGAAACTGTTTGATAAGATTACATTTCATTACACTACTTCAATTTAATTTAACAAAATGTGTTAATTCCGTAAGTTACGATAAATTGTATCGAATAATTACATATCATAATTAATTTGTAACTTATTTTTAATTGTCTCTAGGATCTATCATCACTGAAGTCTATGACCTAGTTGAAGTTGAAATGACCAGTTTATTAAAGTCATCAGGAACAACATTAAAAACATATATCTTTTTCCAGTTAGCTACTAAACCTTTTCTGAATACCACCCTCAGGCGGGTACTTACCGTTAACACCCGCGTGTAATGTAAAGGTAACGCAACAACCGTCGAAATGGACGATTACACACAACTACACAGCGTCAAACAAAACAAAACAAAAAAAATTATAGTACATTACACCCTGAGGGTGGTGAAATAAAGAATGTCTCAGATCGCAGGAACTTGTCGCACGAGCCAAAGGCGAGGGCGATAAACATGCGACCTGAGGCTTTCTTTATCACCGCCCGAAGTGTGTACACAATTTTACGTCTTCCCCTGGCCAGGAAGAGGAAATTTCTACTCGCGTAGCGGGCGATAAATGCTACTTACGGCTTGGGGTGACTTAAAAATTCGAACGAAACTCCAGTACACCCATGACATGCAGCCGTGTGCGTGGCCTTAACTCTCGTTGCGTTACCTATAAAACCTCTTTCCAGATAGCGTCCTGTCTCGCTCCCGTGTTTGAAGGAGTTAGCGCGAGCGACCGAGACAGGACCTTGGCTCGGCGTCACCCTTATCGCCGTTGTGCTTAGACAATCACCCTCCAGGATGGCTAGCATGAGAAAGCGCCACAAGCTTTATCGCTCACTCCATCTCTAACTAGCTAAGTTTGAAAGAGATGCATTGAGCAAAAACGTGAACAGGAGCGCGCGTGCAAGCCGCTCAGATTCGAGCATGATGCTACTACCGAACTGCTGTTAACGGCATAAACGGTCAAAGCGAAAGGCATGCATTATAGTCTAGTGTTGCCATCGTCAGAAACGAATTCCCCGTTGCTTTTCTTACTTATTCGTTCCAAAGTAGAATCACAATCATGTATGTATGGTTAATGAGCGTTTTCTGTTAAACGTCATTAAAATTTCAAAAATATTAACATTTAATAAAATGACTGTTAAAACCATGTACTGTGATTACTCTAAATAATATTGAAATTACGGTTACGTTATAATTCCTACAGTAGCAAAACCACACATTGTGTCATTTGTTAAGAGGAGTGTGAATCCAGCGCTCTCCATACAAACGACGATAACGTTTTCCAGCCCCTAAATCCTAACCCATTGCCATGATTTTTTGGTATGTTCTCATTAGAACTAGGTTTGTATGTTATGATTTTTTAAATATTCTTAATAGTTTCAAAAATATAAACGTTTTTTTGTTTTGTATGAAACTCCTAAAATGTAAATATTTTCATATCTATGAAGAATAATTAAGAAATCAAAACATGCAAACCTAGTTCCTAGACATAACGACAATATACCAAAAAATCATTGCTATAGGTTAAGGAAAAAGTTATCGCGCGCCGTTTATATGGGGAGCGCTTTTTCGGGCTGGGTTCACACTCAATGTAATTTTTTGTGGTCGAAGGAGACAGGACTATAGCTCGTACTTCTCGCTTTACCAATTTTTCTGTTACCAGCGCGCAGTCCCTTGGGTATTAAGTTCATACAGCAGTGAGTATGTGACATAGGCAGTGCGCTCATGCAAAAAATATTGTTACAAGTGATGTAACAACTGTTTGTATTGCTACATTACACATGAATACTACCGTACATACAGTTAGTCATTCATAAGTGCCCCGTAAAGACTGAACTGAGAGGTGTCGTTTTCGAAACAGAGGCAGAAAATATACTCTATGAAGTTGATGTCTATCCCTTTTAAGCATAGACAATTTCTCTCAGTTCCGTCTTTAATGGTCAATTAAGCTTGTATTTGGCTGTTAGTGGCTTAATAGGCGTAAATTATTAATATTCTTATGTTAAAGTCACTACGCTAGTGTCACCTAAAATACCCAAATATGTAAAATATCTACTTATTATTTTTGTATTTGTAAATAGTAAAAATGATCTCGTGATTGAGTAATAGCTTAACATGATTTTCTTTTATCTTTAAGTATTTTATCAGACGCCGCGCCGCCAAGGTTTTTTTTTCAGTAGAATATTAAAGTTGTGTTGCCAACATAGAAAGGTGGTTCCGA
The DNA here is from genome assembly GCA_963691745.1 of Ditula angustiorana. Taxonomy (NCBI): domain Eukaryota; kingdom Metazoa; phylum Arthropoda; class Insecta; order Lepidoptera; family Tortricidae; genus Ditula; species Ditula angustiorana. The sequence goes on from OY829473.1 coordinate 2,947,460, forward strand.
TAAAATACTTCCATATTTTGAATACTTGGTATCTTTTGTGTGATTTTTGGGTTTTTTATGGTCGCGACGGGTCCAATTTTGCACTTTAAAAAAACCTTTTTCGCAGAATTCAGTTTAACTCAACTTAGTTAAAAATTAATCCGAAATACTTGTATATCGGGCAGTTTAATTGACTTGTACCGCTTAGTAATTACCCTTAAAATGAATTTTACCCTTTAATTGTGATACATGTTAATTTATTTTTGTGAAATCATTTAAGAGCTTTATTGCGTATTTAATGTTATTTTCTTGGTGTATTATTATAATTATCGGTGAATTTTAAATAAATTATTGAAATAAAATTAGTTTTTTTGTATAATATTCTTACATATAAACCCCTATATGAGCGTAACAAACGACTGCTACTGATTGGTCGAAAAGCTATTGAGTTTTTGTATCCAAATAATACCTACAATCTACAATGTACTTAGGTATATCATCCGCGGCCAACCCTAATTCCAAGAGGAGAAAATATGCAAGTTAAGCCGTGGTGCTCGCACAAAAGAAGGTTTCATACAAAACAATTTCGAATTTATTGAGAATGAATATTTGTTTTTGTGTTTCACCCAACGATGTAAGGATAAAAATAGCTCAAGGAGCTCAACTGGAATTTTTGAAACTACGTGTAGGCTTTTTTCAAATGGACATACACTGATCCATTGTAAGCCTCAAACCGTTTTTGATTCTTAAGTACCTACCAAAGAAAGGGATGGGAGATAAGCTTAAAAGCTCCGGTCGGGCTAAAGACCGATAGATATATATTATTATGATGATTATTATACATATTTTGTTTTACTGAAAAAAGTCGGGTGGTATTTTATTTTGAGTGGTATATTTAAAGATGCGTAAACAGCTTCCGTGATAGTTTAATGGTTCTACACAAGAAGCATTTATAATCTTCTTGGTTCTACATCCACCAATTATTTTACCTGTGGCATTAGTACAAAATAACTGTCAAATTTTAAAAAAGCTGTCAAAAGTTTGCAAGTTCAAATGCAGTATCCTACTTGCAAGGCATCCAAGGTTTGGTTCCTATGCCAGAATAATAGAAGAAAGATCTGAAACCGTACAACAGCTGATGGCTGCTAGTTCTACATAAGATTTAAGGTATTTTGTAAGCCGAAATAGAAATAAACAAAACCATGTCTAGAATAGAAAGAATGGTCTTCGATTACGGTACTACCAATCGCACGGACTACCAGACTTTTGAAATTAAGAAATCTGAGCCGACGGTGTACAAGCCAAAGGTGAAGACGGACAAACGAGCACCTCACGTAGGGAAGGACCTCGAAACTTTGACTGAATATAAAGCGAAAAATATTCCTTTCGACCTGCTGTGGAAACCTAAACCCATTCTTAGAACGAGGCCTAGTGATGTGCCTATGAAATACGTGAGTATTTTTTTATTTACATTTTTTAGTTGGTTATCTGTTATCTGCAATTGTATGACGCTTTTTTATAGTGGTAAACGCCTTTTGTTCGCTCCCCTTGTGTGCCTCCGTATCTCAGAGTTACTCAAAGTGGTAGGAAGCTTATGCAAGCTACTGCTTTACGCCGGTATTTTGTGAGAGTGTGGTATACTATCGCGGTCTAGCCGGCTTATTTGTAGTGCAACCCACAACTGGCTACAGTACACTGTAGCCAGCAGAGCTACAGCTCTCCCACTAGTAACCGAATGTCCCTGTTCAAATAGTGCCTGTCACGTTTAGCATATATACGACGATTTTGACAACGATAGCCTAGTGGTTTGGTTAGTAACCACGAACATACAGGTTGTGAGTTCGATTCCCACAAGGGGCAAATGTTTCTGTGACGGATATGAATGTTTGTAGGTACCTGAATCGTAGGTGTTATTTATGTTTAAGTATGTATTTAGGTATCTATATATATGTGTGTATATCCGTTGTCTAGTACCCATAGTCTGTACAAGCTTTGTTTAGTTTGGGACTAGATCAATTGGTGTAAATTGGTCCTAGATATTTAATAGTAATTTATTTTCTCGAATATGGTACACAAATCAATAAAAACGGATCACTCACGTATCACACCTGCACCGAGCAGCCGAGCTGTCAGCGCTTTGGTACGCAGTCGTCGAGCCACCGCCGCGGAGCTCATGATTAAGGACCACGGACTGGTCCGAAACATGTCGGGCATTCTCGAGTTAAAAATACGTGAGTGATCCGTTTTTATTAATATGTCCGAGTCTCACGGTAGTTTCATGTTAAAAATATGGTTACTTACACGGTGAGAAAATGATTCTGCTGTCTCCAGCCAAAAATAGTAGACGAGGAGCGCGAGGCGTCCCAGCGCACGCGGCCGCGGCTCGTCATGACGCCCGCGGTGAGTCTGGACGACGTGGATGACCCGCGGGCTCGCGACATCGTCTGCCGCGACATGTACACCAGCACCTGGCGCCACGACTCGCTGCAGGCGCTGCCGCAGCTGCACCGCGTGGCGGCGCCGCTGCCCCAGCACCCGAGCCCTGCCAACCCGGTATTCCTGAATTCACCCGTGTGTGCAGGGGCGTATTTACCATAGGCAATGGCCCGGGGCGCCAGGCTGCGAGGGGCGACAGCCGCCCAAATACTTTATCGTCATTTAATGGGGCGCCAAAGCTAAATGGCCCGCGGCGACAAATCTTTAAATACGCCCCTGCGCGTGTGTCCCCCGTGGACAGAACTGTGAACAGCACAGTAAAGTGGACACCACAGTTATACAATTTGAACGCGCACGCTGTGACAGAACAGTACTGTCAAGACAGCAATCAAGGCTCTATTAACTGCCCTAACAGTTAATAGAGCCTGGTCTCTTTTTCGGGGCAGTTGAATTTCCCCACCGCCTTTTTCAATTGACTATCCTGTGGCTGAAATAATGTGAACGCGAGGGCAGTGCAGTGCGATAAGGTGAGCAGGAGTGCTCGCCGCCACTTATATTTTAACGCCAACGTTGCCAACTGTCTTCAATATCTGTCAATATGAACAAACATAGTGGACCCACATGACTGGTCCGACAACATTCAGAGAGGCATTGTTTAATACAGTGGAGACAATCTTATGTCAATAAAAAAATATTATAAGTATTGAAAAAAATCAGTGGTACATGGGCGAATGTACTAGATATTTTGGGCGTTTAGCGAGCTAATGTGATGGAAACTTCCTGCTTCTTGGGGGAAGGGGGTCCTGACCCCCAATTACTTGCGAGTACCTACTGCTAACCTTGTACATACTACTACGTTATAGCGTATACGATATAAATGACACACTAAATTGTTTTAAACTTTCGCGACTTTCACACATATTTATAACATTATCGGGACTTAAGCGCGATAGAAATATATTGTTGATTTACCTCGACGTTTCGGCCATGTTTCAATGGCCGTGGTCACGAGTAGACTAAAGTGGAGGGTATTACTTCTATTTAGCCGCGCGAGTTTTACGAACTACCCGCACTTTGTCTTGTTTATTTTCCACCGGCATATCACTACACCGACACATAATATATTTCTATCGCGCTAAGTCCCGATAATGTTATAAATAAATGACACACTGTGTTAGCAACGCGGTAGATCAGGATTAGTGCAGTATGTTTTGTTCTTAGGCGAGTACTGACTCTAGCTTTGTGAACGCCGTATATGTCGTGTGTGCACATTTTCCCTCAGATATTGCTCCCGCGGCTTGCGCCGGAGATGGTGCCCGCGGAGTGGCGGCGCGAGACCGTGCAGTGGGACAGCCGACAGCTGCGCGGCCACGTCGACCCTGACCGCCTCTTCTGGCAATCCTTTGATCTGTACAAGTCGTGAGTATAGGATCCCAGTTTCATATTGAAAACTAAAGCGACCCACCCTAGCTTCGCACGGACAAGTAGAATATAATGTTCTTAAAAACTTTCTGTAAAAAAATATCTAAATGACATTTAAAACCGTATCAAAATCCATTGCGTGGTTTAGAAGGAGTACGCCGAAGATACCATGAAGACAGACAGGAACAGATAGCGACTATGTTTTACATTAAGTATGTAGAGATAAAGATAAACAACGAAAATAAAGAAGTGGGCCCTAACATAATAATAATATCGCAAACCCTTCCACTTCCCGCCGTTCCACAAGGCGCCACCGTGTTCCCAGCCGCTATTCAAATTTCGCGGTTGAATTCGCGAGCGCTGATTGGCTAAGAACGGGGCCGCTTGAAGCGTCTCTTGCGCGCCTGGACCAATCCGCGCATCGCCAGTCGACCTACCGAACTTAAACCGACGCGCAGCGTAATGTTATGCTCTCCTTTAAAATATTGTTAATTTCCTAGTTAAGGTGTCTCATTCTAATTGAAAAGTGTTATTTTTATTTACTACGCTGTGTAGTTGTTTGTGAGTGTATTCCAGTACATTAAATAGTGTTGTAGGAGATCTTCTCAGGGGTAGGTCTCTTCGCCGGAATAATCACACTTCTTGGCACGACAATATGTTTAATCAAACTTTAGGCACATAATTACATTTATATGTAGGAAACATTACAGTTTAAACTTAAGTTACAGCACACGCGCACGCTGTTACATGGTAGCTCGGTAGCCATCTTAATCTCTATTAACTAAAAGAGTGGGCGGAAGTGTAAACAAATCTAACCGGAAGACAGGAAGAAGAAATTGACCTATTGAACTATTAATCTTACAGCATTACCAACATAAACAATAAACGAGAAACATAAGGGAAAAGAGATAGAAGTAACATACAGAATTGTTAGATGGCAGCACAGGTATGGAAACTAGGTCTAAGCATCTAATCTAAAACGAGCAGGCAAGACTGCTCTACGCCGAGGGCGTCCATTAGCGGCCCTAGATGGCGGTACGGGTGTTATATCCTCCCCCTCCAAGTCACTAACACGCCCCGTGAGTGGCTTGGCAACCTCAGGAAGTTTGGGACGACCCCTTTGACGACGCGGTAGTACGGGCTGTGCCTCAGCTTGTGTCGCGACCCACGGCGTCATATCTCTACAATGAAACTTACCAATAGTTGAGCCTAGGGTATCTCCTAGTTCGTAAGTAGTAGGGCTTGACTTGTGCAGCACCTGATACGGCCCATCTCGCTTGGGCATAAACTTTCTTGTTTTCTTTTTCGCAGCATTGCTTGTCTGGTGAACTGTTACCAGAACAAGATCTCCAGCTTTGTCGGCAACATCCTTCCTTTTGTCCTGTTTACCTTCAACTGTTTCCTTTACATCCTTCAGATTTGTTAGGAACTTATCTAGGTATGGCGTGATCTGAGGTAAGAAATTTTCTTTAGCTAAGATAGCACGTAAGTCTCTGCCAGATTCGAACGGATCTCGCATCTCTCGGGCGAACATCATGTATGCGGGACTGCAGCCAGTCGACGAGCACACAGCCGAGTTCATCGCGAAACGAATCGCAGGTAAGTGGTCAGGCCAGGTATGGTGTTTATCTTTTACCAGGATGGCTAATTGTGTTTTCATATCACGATTCTTGCGTTCTGCTGGATTAGCTTCTGGGTGATATAAGGGTGTTAGGTTCTGCTCAATACCCAGCATGAACATGGTCTGCTGCATGACACCAGATATTAGCTGCACCCCGTTATCTGACACGATGCGGCGTGGAAACCCGAAGCGTAAGAAGTATTCTTCATTGAGTACGCGTGCACACGCCTCCGCAGTAGCCTCGCGTAGCGGGTAAAGTTCCACCCATCTAGTAGCGGTGTCTTCAACTAATAAGATCCATTTCTCCCCCTGGTCTCCAGCAGGCAGCGGGCCGAACAAGTCTACCGCTAATACTTCGCCGCGCTGGTTGAGGACTGGAGTCTGTAGTAATCCAGCAGGTTTCAAATTTTTAGGTTTGTACCTTTGACATTCTGCACATGACTTAATATAATCTGTGACATACTTTCTTATTCCAGGGAAGTAGTAGCGCTGGCGTAGGCGATGCAACGTACGTTCCACTCCTTGGTGTCCGGCTGTCGGCGAGTCGTGATATTCCTTCAGAATGGTTTCTTTCATTGACGACGGCACGACGAGTTGCGCCTCCTCAGCGTCGCTATCTTGATCATAACGGTATAATACTCCCTGATTTAATAAATAGCCTCGTTCAGTCCAGCGGCGAGCCGACAACTCATCGACGCCTTCGATCGCAGTGATAATGGGCGTGAGATCAGTGTCCTCCATCTGTAAACGACGCAGCTCCGTTGGACTCATCGCAGGCATATCTACTACTACCGTGCATACGGCACATTCATCAGATTCCTCGACGGGTCGGCTCAAGGTGTCTGCAACCACATTCGCCTTCCCCGGTGTATATTCATATTTGATGTTATGACTTTGCAGTTTAAGGGCCCATCGCGTTAGGCGGCCACATGGAGACTTCAACGACATAAGCCACTTCAACGGCTGGTGGTCGCTGCGCACGATGACTTCATGGCCATCAAGAAAACCACGAAACCGCTCTACGGCCCAAACAACGGCCAGAGCTTCCCTTTCAGTGGTTGTGTAGTTTCGCTCGGCCGGGGTTAGCAGTCTGCTGGCATATTCTAGCGGGCGTTCATCAATACCATTCCCTTGGAGCAGGACAGCACCCACGGCATAGGCACTAGCATCAGTTCTCACCACGAAAGGAAGTGTGTAGTCTGCCTGGATTAGAATGGGAGCTGTTGTGAGAAGTCGTTTGAGCTCACTGAATGCAGCTGATTGGTCTGGTCCCCATATCCATGGCTGGTTCTTTCTTGTTAGCATTGTTAGCGGCTCAGCAACATGTGAGAACTTCGGCATAAATTTCCTGTACCAGGAACAGGTCTGAAGAAAACACCTTAAGTTCTTCAAGTTGGCTGGCTCTTTCATAGATGTAATAGCTTCTATCTTGGAGTTATCAGGTTTGATACCCTCTTGGGTGATCACATGGCCAAGGTATTTAACCTCTTGGCGAACAAAATGACATTTGTCTCGGTTGGCATACAAACCGAATTGACGCAGACGATGGAAAACTTTGTCGAGATCTTCTAAGTGCTTCTCTAGGCTCTCTGAGATGACCAGGATGTCATCGAGGTAGCAGAACATGGTGACGTCACTCAAGGAAGCAGATGATCTGAGACGGTCCATAAGTCTTTGAAAGGTGGCGGGCGCATTTTTCAACCCGAACGGCATTCTGGTGAATTGGTAAGTACCAAACGGTGTTACAAAAGCAGTTTTCTCTCTGTCACTCTCTGCCACCTTGACCTGCCAGTAACCATTCTTCAAGTCCATTGTACTTATGAAGCAGTTCCGTTTTGTGCCATGAATAAGCTCATCAATGAGTGGAAGTGGGTAACTGTCAGTCTTAGTGACGGAATTAAGGCGGCGATAATCTGCGCAAAATCTGTATGTACCATCTTTCTTTGGTATGAGAACCACCGGAGCAGCCCATTCCGATTCACACTCTTCGATTATTCCATCTTCGAGCATCTTAGTCAGCTCCTGTTCCATAACAGCCCTCTTCGCGGGTGTGAGCCTGTAAGGCGGAACAGCAATCGGCGCATGGTCTCCTGTATCTATACGGTGTTCTGCATAAGGAGTTGCCTCTCCCCCTGGATGAAAGATGTCATCATTATTTTTCAGTAGATCTGCCAATCTGCCTCGCTCGCTGTCGCTGAGGCCATTGCCTTCATCACTCCTGATGTCAATCGATGAACATGTCTTCAATGGTGATGAGCAACGCTCGAATTGAAGGTTGTATGTGCATGTTGGATCGTCTGAAAAATGCCATGTTTTTTTATTAAAATCAATTGTAACTCCAGCTGCAGTAACAAAGTCAATGCCCAGTAATGTTTCATTATTGTCAGAGTCTGGAAATATCATAAAGTCTACTTTAATGATTTTGTGTTTCAGTCTCACCTCGACATTAGGCACTTCTATGACATTCTTTGTTCTAATTCCTCCATCTGCAAGCTTCACTGAAGTTGAAGTCGCATAGCACTCATATGTCCGCTTCAAGATCGGGTACAAAGTATGTCCCGCTATGCAGCGTCTTGCACCAGTGTCGATAAGAGCGGTACCCTTACCTCCTGTAACTTGTATGTCAAAAACAGGGCGCAAGAAATGACGCAATGGGTCGCGATCGACACGGTAAGGCACAGAAACCGAATTAGAATTTTCAGAAAAAATAAAATTTTTAGGCATGTCCATGTTAGACTTTCGATCCATACTATTATTACTATCAATTTTATCTCTATCTTGATTTAACAAGCCTGAGATTTCAGGATAAACAATAGGAGACAGTGGACAACAAACATTTTGTTTACTTGTCAAAAAAGGTTCATCGCAGGTTAATTTTGAGGTTATCAACTTGTTTTGATTGTTATCATTATGTTTGTTATCACCTGTCACTGATAAGGACACAGAATGAGAGTTTAAATCAAGAGAGGTTGTGGAACTGACCTGGGGCGCGTCGTTACCTTTGGAGGGGGCGGCGAGAGTATAAAACGGTTCCGGATTACACGTCGTACACTGAGCCCTAGTGATTCCCCTTTTACCGCAACCGTAACACGACACAACAGAGTCTCTAGTTTCAGTTCCTTTACGCAATCTACTACACTCATCACGAATATGTCCACTTTTCTTACAATAAACACAAAATAGTTTCAACACGTTTTTGTTATTGTTGACGTTTGGAGTCTCCTGTCGGCGTTCACTAGGTGGCGCCTCGCGTCGTGGCGCGAAATCGGGCTGCGGCGTAGCAAGCGGCGCTCGCGGCGGCGGCGGCGGCGGCGGCGGCGGCGGCGGCTGCGCGGGCAGCGAGGCCGACGGATTATAACGCGGGCGGCGATCGAAAGGCGGCGGTCCACGGCGAGCCGGCGATGTTTCAGAGCCGACGGCGCGGGGCGCCTGCGATAAGCACGCTCCGGGGTTATTCAACTCCCTGTCGTCTTCTAATTCACGAACGAGATTTAATAATTCTTCAAACGTCGAAAACTCACGTCTCCGGATCTCGTCTTTGATCCTTTTGTGTAGTAAGCTGTGTACCATATCCAGTTCAACTTTCTCGCTAAGGTCGCCTCTTGGCAAACGAGCGAGTAGGGCTCTGGCCTTGGCCACGAATATATCGGTTCTTTCCGATCCTTGATCAGACGCGAACAGTTGTCGATAAATCTTCCCGGGCGGGCGGCGGTCGCCGTAGGCGCTCCGTAGATTGTCGACAGCGCTGTTCCATGTCTTGACGAGGTGTTTCACTCCTTGCCACCACGTCGAAGCTTCATGTGTCAGGAGCATGGAGAGGCCGCGCAGTGCGGCGGCTTCCGACACATTAGTGCATTCTCTGTAACTCTCAACTGCATCAATAAATCCTTCGAGGGACTCGTGCGAGGCGCCGCTATACCGCGCAGTGCAGCGTGAAAGATCCCCGCTCGACGCTGAACAGGAGGATGCGGTAGGTATCGGCGACGAAGACACGAGGTTAGGTATCGAGTCGCACATCCTAGTCATCATCTGTTCGAAAGCTTGGGTCTGGGTACGCTGAATTGCTTCAATAATGGCGGTGACGCTAGCGGTACTCATCGTGTCGGCAGCAGGCGCGGCGGCTACGGCTTCTGCGCAGCCGCCCTCACTTCTTCGAACACGCGGCATCGTCCTTGAGGTATGCAGTTGTAGTCAGCCAAACGATGATAATTACGCCGGAAAATAACCAAGTTGGGCAGCCATTTGTAGGAGATCTTCTCAGGGGTAGATCTCTTCGCCGGAATAATCACACTTCTTGGCACGACAATATGTTTAATCAAACTTTAGGCACATAATTACATTTATATGTAGGAAACATTACAGTTTAAACTTAAGTTACAGCACACGCGCACGCTGTTACATGGTAGCTCGGTAGCCATCTTAATCTCTATTAACTAAAAGAGTGGGCGGAAGTGTAAACAAATCTAACCGGAAGACAGGAAGAAGAAATTGACCTATTGAACTATTAATCTTACAGCATTACCAACATAAACAATAAACGAGAAACATAAGGGAAAAGAGATAGAAGTAACATACAGAATTGTTAGATGGCAGCACAGGTATGGAAACTAGGTCTAAGCATCTAATCTAAAACGAGCAGGCAAGACTGCTCTACGCCGAGGGCGTCCATTAGCGGCCCTAGATGGCGGTACGGGTGTTATAGTGTCGAACAAAAAGAGCGTTTCAATCAAACCTGACTAGAAATGGCGTCCCAACTGGTGGGCCCGAAAGCCCAGTTTTAGTGTAAATTGCAAGTGATAGTGAACAGTGACAATGCCGCGTAAACGACAATCGTTAAACGATTTGGAAAACGACATTCCGTCGCCGCCGACCCCGTCGAACAGTGTAACAATGTCACAAGAAAACTTCGCGTCTCTCTTGTCGACAATACAGCAGTCACAAGCAGAGCTTTGTGATCGCGTATTCGCGCGCCTCGGCCAGTTGCCGCTGTTAGCGCCGAGTTCCCCCGCCCAGCGGCCTCCCACGCCGTTGAGTCCCTCAGCGGGCGAGACTCCTGCGCCGACCGGCACCTTTGCGACCTGCACGTCGAGATTCGCAGGACACGGAGATATAGAAGCTTTCATTGACGCAGTCGTGTCATACAAAGAAGCAGCGAACGTCCCTGACGAGATAGCGCTGAAGGGCATGTCTATGTTGTTAATTAATGAAGCTGCGACTTGGTGGCAGAGTGTTCGCGCCGAAGTTCCTTCGTGGGAAGACGCGTTGGCGTACATACGCGATGCTTACGGCGATCGCCGCTCGGAGTCGCGGATCTATAGAGAATTATTCAGCTCGGAACAGCGCGACGAAGAGAGGACAGACTTATTTGTAGCGCGAAGCCGCGCCCTGCTTGCAAAACTCCCCCCCGAAGATCTATCTGTGAAAGTACAACTCGACATTATTTACAGTTTGCTTCACAATAAGATTACGAAATATTTACGTCGGGATGAGTTTCAGACATTTAAAGATTTATTAAGAAAAGCCCACAATATCGAAGATTCGATTCGTGATGCAAAAAGCAGAAAATCAAAATCTTTTTCAACAAATAAAAGTGAAGGCATCGCCGCGGAGATACATTCTAAGCCCGCGACGACGACGACTTATGCGCAACCTGTGTCAACGCGCGGCGCCCCGAGTGCGCGCGCGCGCTCTCACACAAGTACATATACATCGCGCGCGCTGCACGCCGCGCCGGCGCCCGAGCGCGACGCGCCCGCCGAGCACTTCGCGCCCGCGGCCGCGCGCCACGGGCCGCCGCCCGCGCGCCACGGGCCGCCGCCGCCGACCCTACATACGCCAAGCAACAGCAGCAACGAGTACCACGACGGCGCGCCGAGCCGGCAGCGCCCTTATTGCGTGTACTGCAAGCAGGGATGTCAGACGGCCACTCAGAAATCCTTGTGCCGAGCTGGCTGAAAGCTGGTATTGAGAACGAAAAACTGGTACGCCTGTGCTCCGCTGCGGCGCTGCCAACACTGGTATATAAACTATGTCGGAAATCGCATCCTAGTGAAAAAAAATTATATTTCAATTTCATGTACCGTTAATAGAAGGCAGTAATTAATGAACGCGAAGGGCGAGCGCGAGACAGCAAAGTCGCGAAGTGTATAAAAAAAAAGGTAAACAATAAATACGATGCGAAGATGGCGCAGTAATCGACTAGCCATAGCCAAGCCAAGCAGTTTCACCAACCGTACAGTGACAAAAAACTGACAGCTGACTGCGATTTTCTGTCCGTGTTATATTTAATTTCGTGTTCAAAAAGAAAAGTTGACAATACATCATTTTTAGTTAATTATCGCCATTGTCGGTGTATGTTTGTCGGTTAAGGGGGACCGACTAGGGTCGCTCTCAAACAAAGTCCCGTTAGATGGCGCTGTAAAAAAAATTACGGTTTTTTCGTAATTTTTCGTAACCTATCGCTGTTTTTTTATTATTTTTTTGTTACCGTAGGTATCTGAATACGGTTGATTTTTTGACTTCACAGTTGGAAGGTATTGTTGTGCCAGTCCTGAGAAAAAATGCAGAATCTGTTTACGAGCGTATACAGACACTATCGTCACACACACACATGCAACTATACAGCGCCAGCTAGCGACAATCTTTCGCGGCAGTTAGCTAGCTAGTTGGCGTACTTTTTCAGACTGCAATAAAACTGATATAAAATATTTGTATCGTGTTATTAATTTCTGTATACCTGAATACACGAATGACTAAAATACATAACTTTTATTAGTTTTACTTGTGTAGACCAGAAAAGCCATCTCTTATGATTTCAGGCTTTCAAGTCTAAGATATAAAGGCCCACAAGTGTGATTGTGATTATCGTAGTAAAAACTGGTGACCATGAAAGACTTTGGTGCTAAACTCAGATAAAGTCTTTGTAACGTTTTTAGGTGATATCAATCATACACATCACACCTAGGTACTCCTTACTCGAAATCTTTACAACTTTTTTGTTGTTAAAATACCAGTGCCTCATGATTGCTGGCTTTAGTGACCTACTGATGTCATTACAGGGTCGGTTACCATAAGTCGACCGAAGGACTGATCCTAAGGATTATGGTTCCTGATAGAAGGTACCTGTACCTAAATAACCACCAAGCTTATCTCGCTGACTGCCATAGGTTTGACCGATAATATTTTCGACGGTCTGATGCGGTAAGACGTTGGATACAGAATTGGTCTTTGTGAAGAGCCTTACTTATATAGTTAGCATAGATTCCTGAGCTAGCAATAGCCCGACTATTGAGCGGAAGGTTCCTGTACCAAAGCAAAACCAAACGTATAGTGGAAAATAGAGACTTACAGGAGCCTTCCACTCGTCGTCAGACCGTAGTAGGTAGGACTTACCATACTTACATAAAAGCCGAACTTTCTCCACTCGCTGATAAGCTGAAGCATCGTGGCAGAGGTGGAGCTCCCTTGAGTAGAATACTTGCTTCACTAAATACCAGATTCGGGGTACGACCAAAACAGTGAAGTTTATTTATTTATAAAAAAAAGTCATGTGGAGTTACGATTACCCACAGAAAACGTCCATGAATACCAGTTTCGCAAAATACCTGACTCTCCAAATACTAAACTCACAAAATATCAGAATCTCCCACAAATATTTATACCGGCTGCCTACGTTAATCTTCTACTTTGCGTTTATCGAATGATAACCACTCTTGAGCATTTTCTAGTGCTACTGCTGGTAGGAGCACAAGGATGTTCTGTTCCTCAGGATGGGGTCGACGGAACTCCGCTACTGGGCACTGGGTTATCTGACCATGGCCCCCAAAGCTCATGAGCTTTGATATAGCTTGGGGTTATTGTAACCTAACCTATGATTATTATGATTATGAGTTTTTTCATACTCTTACTGTGTCGCACTACTCAATGCGAGCGTGTGAAAGTGCCGGTAGTTGAAAAATGTCTTATATGGACTAAGTATTTTGCGAATCTCTGATACGGTCATGTGTAAAAGTATATACTTACCAACGCTTTAACTATACATTGTTATAAGAGCGGTCGTTCATATTTTTGAGTATGTTAAATGGACCCTGATGGATGATATGATATTTTATAAATCCGATTGAACCTCAACAAAGAAAGGTACATACAATTGGGGTTGAAGCGTGAATGTAGGTATGTCTAATCAAAATATTTTTTGAATTTTGCTTTTGCCACCCTTACATCGAGTCTGTGCAGACAATCAATGTGAATTCTGAGAACCTTAAATTGTTTTAAACTTTCGCGACTTTCACACATATTTATAACAATATATTTTTATCGCGCTAAAGTCCCGATAATGTTATAATTATGTCTGAGAACCTTTACCAATAAATGTCAAAATGACTTTTCATAGTAAACGTCTTAATAATATTGCTTTCATTCATTGCTACTAGTTCTCTAGAGGCCCAGAGTTCAATTTGGCTGACTACACCGTCGACGTCAAACACTTTATAACTTATTCCATTGCAATAAGGTGGAAAACAGTAAACAGTCTTTGGCGTCAACCGCACAATGTTGTTGTTTCTACCAGAACGTCAACGCCAACAATGCCACTTTGTTTAGGCGCGCTGCTTTTGAGAGAAATGAAAAAGATGGGCTGTTATGAGTCTGTGAGATAATAAAACTAGAAAAGTGGTAATTATGTAATGCATTTTTATTGTTGAGACACATGATAATCCTAAGGAAAATAATAGTTAAGACACGTATGATGCACTGTTGATAGAAACCCAAAGACAACAGCTAACTAAACGCCTAGCCATCGTTGAATAATATCACAGAATACATGAATAAGATAGAATGCGCCTTCGACGTCACGCGGAATCTCACGGGCATTCTGGAAGGCCTTGGCTGCCTGACTTGTCAGGTAGCAGTTAGCTATTATGTCTTGTGACACACCAACTATAGTGTGAAAGATGCAACATTCTGTTTTCAAAAATGGAGTCATGACACTTTGTTGCTAAAGTTGCAAAGAACTGTAGGTACTGATTTTTTTATATCATGAAAGTTAATAACCACTTCCTAAAATAAATTCACCACTTCCCAAAACGACCACTTCCCAATGTCCACCCCCATTATAGAATAGAATCAATTCATTTCAGGCTCAATAGGCCTATAGACACAGTTTATAAATAAAGCAGTACTGAAACTAGGCCTATTTGTTGAGATTGACATACCTACGCACCGGTGGAGTGTTAGAGTAGTCCTCGTATTTTTTATAAAATGGATAAGTTACATTTTTATTATTTAGAACAACATTTACTTGGGTTCTATAACGATCGCGCGATCAAATAATGAAATAAATTAACGAGTTTACAAATAAAATTGGGTAATTAAAAAAACTTGAACATTTTAAAAAGAAAAAGTCACCCTGCATCCATTCGCAGGTGTCAATATATAATAGACTAAGCCAGTAACGCGCGAGAGCTGGTCAGACAAATAGACAGACAGACGGAATTTCGCATTTATAATATTAGTTATGTTTTTGTTAGATTTTTAACTGTTGATATTCTAAGAATTTATTTATATATTTATTTATTTATTTATTTATTTATTTTAAGAATTTACATACATACATACATACATATTCTGTCTTTCGTATATACTTTCTTTTGAATCTGTCCAACAATTTCCTCTGGATGAATTGCAGCAAAGTGCTTGGATATTTTTACATTACAAAGTAATTAGTGTCCCAAATAACATTAGACTTTTTAGTTGCGCCATATAATTGTAAAAAATAAAAACATTTTATGACATGTTACGTTTTTATTTTTTTAAATTAAATGAGGCAACCAAAAATGTGATATTGTTTTGGTTCACTTACGAAGCTAACAACAACAACAACAAACAGCTAATTACTTGGTACCGAAAAAATATCCAAGCATTTTGCCGGTGTTCATCCCCATGGAATTGCTGTGGTTATAGTTAATGTATTAAAATAGGCGCCGTGCTTAGCAACCACAAAAAGTGACCATATCATGACCGCTCTGCAGTTCAAGAATATTTGTCACATGCCCATAATCCAGGCTTTCAGCTGTTCAGGGGCCAATGAGATTGGACATCTAGAACTAGAACTTAGGAACTGCTACCAGCCAGAATTGGGCTTTTTTATAAAAAACTAAGTAATTTAACCCTTTCGATTCAAACTGATTACTTTCTAAAATTACCCATTCGAGATAAAACCGTTTCCTTTTAAAACTACCCCTAATCCGAACGCTTTTCTATAACTTTCTGAAACGACCAATTAAGATGATACCATTTTGCTTGAAGATCACACCTAATATGACCGCATTCCGATATGATCTCGTCAAGATATGACCAATTTCTGAGGAGACCCCTTCCTTATAACTCCCCGATATGAACACTTGTAGTCACTTCCCGATATGACCGATAATATTTTTTTTACTAGCAATCAGGTTGAGTAACAAAAAAAAATTAATTTCTGCTCCACATTTTAAATAGAAACCATTAGTACTGTGCTAAAATATGCCGCTATGACAGATAGATGTACAGATGGACGGACGGACGAATCGAGTCGTACCAATAAGCTTCCTTTTTGCTTTTCGGTGTGACATCCAAGAATGATAACGGTTTTAAAAATTCAACTAGTAAGGAAGGCACACCGCCATATCATAATACTTTTGTAGTCTGAAAAAAACCTATGAAATTGGAACAAAGCAACAGCGGGTCACTAGTAGATTTGTAGTCAAGTCACGTCGCGCTATGAAATACTGGGAGTGGTTACACCGAGAAATGCTCATTTTGGAAAGTGATCAAATCAGGAAATGTTTATATCAGGAAGTCATTTTATGAAATAGTAGTATTTAGGAAGGGGTCACAACTGGAAGTGGTCATTTTAGGAAGTGCCTTGTACGAGGTACAATACAAAATACAACAGGCTCTTTTGATAAGTCCGTAACGAATAATTTCTGAAGAAGCTTATACTTTTTAATACACTGTTTGGATCAGCCTGAATCAAATGTGTTTATTTCTTTTGATACTCCATGTGACCTGTTTAAAAAATACGACATTACTCTTTTCATTACACAGGGTAGTCGTAACTCTTGCGACGTAAACATCATCTGCGCAGCGTTCTCGCTAAAAAATTACGGAATATTGTTAAATGCTAATCATACGCCATAAACTTTCGTCAAAGTGAAGCTAAGTGTGTGAGCTGAGTGATAGTGACCGTACTTTTCCAATTTATCCAGTGACTTTGTCGTAACAAGTGAATCAAACATCGGCTGCAACGGTGGCATTCGTTTCGATACATAAAAGAGTGCACGTCAAGGTCAACTAACTCAACCGAGCCGCTCAGCTGGAAGGCGCTCGCTGTTATTTATTAGCACCTAATTTCTTATTTTTTTACGCTGCCGGCCGATTGTTTGGTGGGTAACATGGACTGTTTGGCGTGCAACAGTGCGGTCGGCGAGGATGGGCTGCTTTTATGCTCAACATGTAACGGCAATTTTCATTATATTTGCGTGAATATACCAAACGAATATTACGTATCAAACCTTAAGCACACGAAACACACATGGCGTTGCCCATCGTGCGCTAATGTTACGCGCCGTAATAAGGGCGAGAATACCCCGGTCCGCAAGCACTACGAGGACGAGCGGTCGCAGCCCGCGCTCTCCAGCGCGGACATGTCGATATGTGACGAGTCGCTGCTTAATGAATCTCATAGGAATGACGATCTTAGGGTACTTTCACATAACGCTAGTAATATGACAGATTACAGTATAAAAAATATTATGGAGTCGTTATCAAGTTTGTTGGACTCGAAATTGGAAAATGTGAAACAGGACCTAGCAAAAATAGACACAAAGTTGTCCACTACAAAGGAGGAAATATTTCAAGAAATGAAAAATGAATTTGTACACGTCGTGGACAGAATTAAGAAGGAATTTACAGACACTACAGACCTTTTAAATGATCAAGTTAACAGCTTTCGGTTTGACCTCTGTACCTTGAATGATAAAGTTAAGGACTTGCAATCTGAAAACAACCGTCTTAATGCAGAGCTAATAAACTTAAAAAATTGCAAAAAGATGAGCCAAACTCAACCGGATGTTTCGGAAATACAAATTAAAATAGACCAAATGATGTTGGACATAAATGAACGGGAACAAGCGTTGCTTATCAATGATGTCGAAATAAGCGGCGTGCCGGAACACCAAGGCGAATCAACTACGCACTTAGTCAAAACCATAGCGCTGAAACTAGGCCTGACAGTGGTAGACCAGGACATAGTTAGTGCTAGCCGAGTGGGAGCATCGGGAGCGGCCGGGGCCGATCGGGCCGATCGGGCCGACGGGCCCGCGCGGCCGCGCCCCCGCCCGCTCGTTGTGCGGTGGGCTCGGCGGGCGCTGCGCGACGAACTACTAAAAGCGGCGCGGGTACGACGCGATCTCGACACCAGTGGCATGGGGTTGCCAGAACATATCCCGCAGCGTATACACGTCAACGAGCGATTGACGAAAACGAACCGTAGAATTTTTTGGAAAGCTCGGAAAGCAGGCAGCGCTGCCAATTGGATATACGTTTGGACGAAGGAGGGGCGTATTTACGCCAAACGCACAGATAGCAACGCAAGCAAAGCGATCCTTATTAAATCAGAAACAGAAATCTTGAGTGTTTTCGGGGTGGACCCTACGGCAACTGAAACTGGATAGCTACATTACATGTTTTTTGTTTCTTCTAAAAGATTATAATGTTTTTATGTCTAAATTTTCTCTTTTTAAATATAGTACGAAGCACTACCTTTTGTGTAATCTTAGGAAAATATTAATTGAACACCGGCTTGATTGTTTACATTTATACTCATTGTTTATACTTTTACTATTCCGCTCTAGTTATACTACTCATACTACTAGCACTACAATAAACTCAGTACATAAACACAACATATTTACTCATATGCATATCCCGGTACCGTATACCCTGTCAAGTTGCTCTGTATGTCTGTGCTTACTCGATCTTAACCCTGTCTCCCGATTAATAACATCGCAATGAACCGTAATAAACCATACCTTTTGACCTTGGCTTTACTAAATGTGCGTTCGTTAAGAACTGGCCATGATGAGTTTGTCGCTACTTTAAATAGAAATAAACCTGACGTTATAGCACTTAATGAGACATGGCTTCGACCAGGAGAAGAAAAATTTCTACCCTCCGTGCCAGGTTACTCCTTAAAAAGTAACCCACGTCAAAGCGGACACAGAGGGGGTGGCGTTGGTTTCTACATTCGCAGAGGTGTACAGGCGCGAGTTAGGCAACATCCACCATCACCTCTGGAGCAGATGTGGCTGGAGCTACAGGTGCGTGGAGTAGGTGGTTTTGCGGTTGGCACAGCCTATAGGCCGGAGTCTGTTTCCGTAGACAATGCTATCGAAGCTCTAAGTGAGGCATTTGACATGTTTGGATCGTGTAAAGGCGTGTTTTTACTGACCGATTTTAACGTAAACCTCATGTCGACGGATAGGCCCAACGCCGCAAAACTTTTGACTTTCATGACACACAGACACCTAGAACAACTGGTAGACGAGCCCACAAGAATCACAGACCAGTCCGCTTCTATTTTAGACCTCGTTATTACTGACAATCCAAACCTATGCAAAAATATACACGTCCGTCATAATCCTAAATTAAGTGACCATGCTTTTATTTTTGCAGAGTTATCCATAGCCAAACCGAAATTAGTGCCTCAGTATATTTATAGACGATCCCTAGGTAAAATCAATATTGACCAATTTACGACCGATTTAAAATGTATGCCGTGGGATGAAATAGGAACATTAAATGACCTCAATGAGAAGGTAAAACGCTTCAACGAATTACTGAAGGCGCTATTTGATAAACACGCTCCATTACACCAACTTCGACTCAGTCACCAATCACATCCATGGATTACAGATAATATTAGAATAATGATGAAGCTGCGAGATTCCGCATTAAATAGAGCACGGCGAACGGGGGTCCATTCACATCGAGAGTACTATAAAAAATTACGTAACTACGTAAATGGAGCCCTGGAAAGGGAAAAAACAGCTTACTTTGCTTACTACGTAAACAAAAATAGACGTCACCCAGCACAAATGTGGAAACATTTAAAAAGTACTGCCGTAATAGGTAACACAGAGTGCCCTACTATACCGCAGTATCTATGTGACCCTGACGAAATTAACAAATTTTTCCTGAAACTGCCCGGAAACGCAGACACCCATCAACATACTCATTCGCTGTTTGCAAACGAAAAGAAGGGGGATTCTGAGTTCCATATTAAAACATGCACGGAAAGTCAGGTGATTAAAATTATTCAGTCTATTAACACAAATGCAAGTGGTCACGACGGAATATCAATGGAAATGATACGACTTACGTCAAGTACTACCATACCCATAATCGTCGATATAGTGAACACGTCCATTGAGTCTGGAATTTTCCCTGAAGATTGGAAAATTGCCAAGGTACGACCGATACCAAAATGTAATAAAACGGAAGGTTTTAAGGATCTGCGACCTATTAGTATTCTTCCTATACTATCTAAAATCGTTGAAAGAGTAGTTTGTGAGCAGTTAACAAGGTACCTTGAAGAAAATCAACTACTCCCAGCAACGCAATCTGGTTTCCGTGGGAAACATGGCACTGTCACGGCCCTGACAAAGGTCACAGATGATATCATCACTGCTTCAGATCGAGGAATGGGAACTATTCTTGTCTTGCTGGATTTCTCCCGAGCATTTGATTGCCTGAACCCGGCATTACTAATAGCGAAGATGAGATACTATGGAGTGTCTGATTTATCATGCAAGTGGTTCCAGTCATTTCTCAGTAACCGGCAACAGTACGTTGAACTACAAACGGAACATGGAACGCTCGTCAGGTCAGATACCCAGGGCATCAGCCGAGGCACACCACAGGGTTCAATGCTAAGTCCCTTGCTTTTTATTTTGTATACTTCGGATCTGGTGACAAAAGTAAAATCCTGTAATGTTCACTTATACGCGGACGACACGCAGCTGTACTACAGTTTAGCCCCAAAAGAGCTTAGCCTTGCACTGACAAGAATCAACGAAGACCTTGATATCGTGGCTGATTGGTCAGCCAAAAACAATCTTATGTTGAATCCTTCTAAATCGCAGTTTATTGTTTTGGGAAGTAAAGCGCAACGTGAAAAAATCAAAAGTCAAAAGCCAATTATTAGCATAGGAATCCAGCCTGTCGTGGAGGTCGAACAAGTGAAAAATCTGGGTATCATCATGGATGAGGAGTTGAGATTCTTACAGCATATTAACATTAAAATCAGAAACGCCTTTTACCGACTTAAGACCCTGTACAGCCTGCGGAAATACCTGTCGGAAGGAGTGCGAGAGACTCTGATAGAGGCCCTTGTTCTATCACACCTGAATTACGGTGACACGGTTTACGGACCGCGACTAGTGGAAAAAACAAAGAGGGCGATACAACGTCTGCAAAATGCTTGCGCGCGCTTCTGTTACGACGTACCGAGACGAGCTCATATTACGCCTTACCTTAACGATAGAGGCATCCTCAACATGGCCAACAGACGGAACTTACACCTGGCTTTTACGGTTCGTAAGGTAATCGAATTCGAGACACCACGGTACTTGTTTGAGCAACTGAAATGGGTTAAAGATGCTCGCACAAAACCACTGAGGAGCCACAGGGAAACTAAACTCACGGTACCGCAACATAAGACTGCATCGTTTAGAGGAGGTTTTAAATTTGCTGCAACCAAAATTTGGAATGACCTACCACCACCACTCCGGAATCCCATGCCTTTGGTTGAATTTAAAAAACAATTGAAAATTCACCTACTACAGATACAAAAGCAAATTTAAAACGCCCAAACACACACACACACACACACACACACACACACACACACATACAGATTTTGAGCTAGAGCCATCTATTCTATCTTAGCATTGCGCACTTGGACTGACTGACTGACTGAAGAGTACAAGATTGGCATTTTGTTTGTTTAATTGTTTAATAGTTTTTAAGGTTGTATTTTTTTTAAATATTTTTTTTAAAATTATTTCTATTGTTCGCTTTACCTACTGTGTGTGTCAGGAGTTACGACTAATCACTGTAAAAGGGGCCAATCTGAAAATCAGCGCGGGGTACTTCCACCTCGCACATGCTGAGATTGGGACCCATTGCCAAACAGCTGTATTGTTTCTTTCTCACTTTCTTTTATTGTAATTATCATTATTTGTATTTCCAACTACCTGCTGATATCTATGTGTGGCAATAAACGTCTTTTTATTTTTAAACGTCTTTTATTAATAATTTGAGAGCTTTGTAGGTACATGGTCTAGTGGGGTCTTATATAAAAGGGATTTGTTTGTATACTTTAATACTATTTTCATACCAATATGAGGTAAATTTTGTGACAAAACAGATAAATAAAACTTGCAAAAAAAAAACCATCCCGCCCTTCACCGTTTATCATCAGGTCCTGTCAGTAATCGCCAGTCTTCTTTCTTCTCCGCCAGCCGTTTGATGTTCCAATACGACGCGGTTCGAAAATTTTCTTCCACTTGCTCAAAATATGTCAGTCTGGGTCTTCCTCTTCCTTTTGTCCCTTCAATTAACGAAGCTATAAATCTAAAATGACAGTTTAATATTATTAGATTATCTGACACTTGAAACATTAAATACAAAAGCAAATTAAAAAAATAAGTAACAGAAAAATAACTAAAAACTTGAAATAAAAGTAAACTAACAACTTAAATAATACTATAACTAAAACCTGAAATCTGGCCTGGCCACATGTCCACGGCGCGGAGTCGTTACCGTGAAACGGCGCGGCGCCGTTTTACCGTGCATATTTACGGTCTGCGCTGTGGAAATACACCGCGCGGTGCCGCACTGAGCGGGTGCACGGTGGGGCGCCGCGTTGTACCACGACGCCGTGTTATTCAGGCGCGAAAAGACAAATAAAAAGAATGTTCTGGTCAAACCCATTACTTTCTATTATGAATCAGGATGCGAGTAATTTTAAGAGGAAATACGAGGAGGACAAAACATAGCAGGCGCCCGAAGCGTGCGTCCGGGGCGTTGCGTTCTGCGCGCTCCGATTAATTGTAAAGAATTGTATGTGACGAATTATAGCAAGCGGCCGAGGTGCCGCAGCTCATTATAGCTTAGGAGCAGTAGTAGATAACAAGTTAGCAGGTAAGGCGGTTACGAAAATTACTTACCTCCAGGGGAGCCACTTGCCTGTTTTACATTTGTAAGCGCATTGTAGCTTAAGAGCAGTAGTATATGACAAATTACTAGGTAAAGCATTTAGGACAATCACTGACCACCAGGAAAGCCGCTTGCCTGTTTTACACTTGTATGCTCATTGTAGCTTAGAAGCAGCAGTAGATTACAGATTACCAGGTGAAGCATTTAGGAGAATTACTTACCACCAGGGAAGCCATTTGCCAGTTTTACACTTGTATGCATATTGTAGCTTAAAAGCAGTAGTAGATGACAAATTGCCAGGTGAGCCGGTTAATATTGACATAGCTTAGTCACCCCTATAATCAAGACGAATCCGACGACACCTCACAAATCAAAATCCATCAAACCGTTTAGGGTGCAGCGCATGGCACAGAAATGACATACATACATACATACATACTTACATACATACATACTTACATACATACATACTCACTTACACTCGAAAAACATATAACCCTCCCTTCTGGCGGCAATCGAGTAAAACATGTTTTCATTTCGTACAGCTATACCGCGTACCTTATGAAAATGAAAATGAAAAATTTATTTTGCAAGTTGGCCATATAGGCTCTTTTACATGTCTGAATCTACTAGCGCTTCAGAAAATCGAAGATACTACTGAGAAGAAACGCCGCAAGAAACTCAGCTATAGTAGTTATAGTTAATCTTAACATTTTCAAAGGTCCCACAGGTTCTCTAAATACGTGTTGCTTTTGAATACAAGGAGATTACAATATTATTTTATCTTGATACAGACATTCTAAAGTACTCGAAAAATTTGTGTTCACTTATTTTCAACACCTCGTATTTCCTCTTAAAATTACTCCAATCCTGATCCATAATAGAAAGAAATGGGTTCGCCCACAAATTTTTTTTTCGCGCCTGTACAATACAACACGCCGTCGTACGTGGCCAGGCCCTCAGACCTATGATTTATGATCACTGTTAATGATCAGTGATGGCAACGAACTTCGCCTCTGGTCACCTGTCTTTTCTGTAATTTTGTACACGATGGCTTTTATCATAGACAAGGCGCCAAGCCCCCAACATAAAAGCTTCTTCTTATTGCTGCATATTTATACGTTCTAGGGGCTCTAGATAAGACGAAATCATGGCAAAGATTCGACGCAGGTGGCTTCCCGCAAAGGGCCGTTAGGCATCTTCCACAGTATAAACGTCAAAACGTTTGACCTGTTGTCGTCGTCCCGAAGCGTACCAGGCGACGAGCTGTTGCAGGTCAGTTAGAGCACGACGAAGAGATCTAGTCGCAGCAATGAGGGACAACCACAACGTCCACCGTGATATCGTGGAAGTCGTGTTTTAGTGTGATAGAGTCAGATTCTAACCAGTTCAGTTAGTTAGTTGCAGTTTGAGCTACCACTTTTTAAATAGTGATTAATTGATTGTTTTGGAAAGCGGGAGAGGCGGGACCCAAAAGCCGGCAATAAATTAACATGTACCTTAGGGTTGTTGGTTTTGAGATCACTTACCAAGAACTGGAAAATGTTCAAATTGTTCTAGGTTTTCTTTCACGTAAATTGTGTAGCAGCATCGCAATAGTTTAGACAATCCCTTTGTCATCGAATTTTTTTTCCTCTGGCAGGTCATAGACCACAGATTTTTTATTTTATGAATCTGATAAAAAGGTTTGTTTCATTAAAAAGTTCTCAGGTCGGAGAAAATCCTATCACTCGACCTAATATAAATTATAAAACGAAATAAATAAGAGTCCATGCTGCGGGCAATTTTATTCTACAATAAATAAAGGATAGTATCATTGCGTGTATGATACAGTGCACAGTTGCACCGTTTTGATCTGCGAACCACTGCACGGAACCTTTTCACAGTAAATATTTTAAAGATATGATAATGCCTGTGAAGAAATCAGCATGTCATTTATTGTGGAAAAGTACCACAGTAATCGTGTGAGCCGGATGAAATTTAACATAGTTGTAAACTTTAAATTTCTACCTTTTTGAGAAATTTCTGCAGTTTGTCCATATCCTTTTATTCAAGGCAGTTTTTTTATTTGTTAAACGAATGTTTATTCCATTTATATTGTAATAAAAATGAGTCATATTATGTTTTATCCAAAATCAGAAATAAAAAAAAAAGATTTTATAGTTTTATCATTCCCTTTGGAAAACTATATCCTACTTTGCAAAACTCATTGAAAAAAGAAAATTTTAAAATACAAAAAGATAGATACAACGAGATTAGAACTTGGTCTTTCACGATCTTTACCCATGTAAATGTTATCACGGAACTAAATAGGTGGTCACGTGACTGGTCGAAATTGTCAATAGGTTTTTACTCACCTATATTAACTGTCACTAATTGACGCACCCATCTAAAGATTTCACACACACATGGTTGCGGTTGTACTCGCACAACGGTAAAATGCATCATAATTTCCCGGATCCTACTGCAGTTCAGGATTGGTAAAGCAACTCTTTGTTTGGTTTTACGTAAGTAATTAATCCATAACTAACTATTTCCAAAAAAATCCGTTCAAATTAATGTCCTAGAAGCTGCAAAAGGTGCACCGACAGTTTCTATGGGAATCGAACCCCCTTAACGGCCAATCTTGGTATTTTTGCGTACAAGGACCGAGTAGTCTTGGTACATGGTACGTGACGCTAAAAACTAGTATGTTTACCAAGAAGTTGGTACGTCTGACATCATTGACTGCAAGCGTTATGGACATCAACGCGACCAATGTCGTAAGTTGGCGGAGAAGGGTGAGTCCACTTCAAACTTTATCAATCCAGTTTCGTGTTATAAGTGTGGTGCTAAAAACGTCACTCGTGAAAATTGCTCGAAGTGTAACGACAACCAGTGTTTTTATAGTTTAGATACGGACATGTCGAAACTAAACATAAATAATGACAAATTTCAACGAAATTTTAATTGTAATTTGTATTGTAATTGTCATCGGATGAAAGCCGTGGTCGATGACGCGAGTAGCGAGAAATTGCCGAGTTTAGTGTCGTTGAATACCTACACTGATATTTCGCATAATTCCGACATAAAAACTCCGAAAGATAAAAAAACTCCGAAGCCTTTTCCTAGTCGCGCATCCACACGACAAAATATTGATACTTGTTGTTTTTCGCATTAGTCGCGCATCCACAGAGAAAAATTTTAACTGTCTGAAAAATTCCTATGTTCAACCTTCTATGCCCGGTGGTGCATCCACGGGACAAAATGTAAATTATTTGAAAAATTCCGATGTTCAATCTTCTATGCCCAGTGGTGCATCCACGGGACAAAATGTTAATTGTTTACATAATCCAGATGTTCATCCTACTATGCCCAGTGGTGCATCCACGGGACAAAGTAAAAATTGTTTTCGTAATTCCGATATTTATCCTACTATGCCCGGTGGTGCATCCACGGGACGAAATATAAATTGTTTTAATAATTCGGATTTACATCCTACTACGCCCAGTGGTTCATTCACGGGACAAAATATAAATTGTTTATGTAATTCAGATATACATTTTTCTATGCCCAGTGGTGCACCCACGGGACACAATAAGAATTGTTTGTGTATTAACAATAATTTTGATTGTCATGTTGAAAATGTTTGTTCTGCACGCGCCGCCGGTACGAGTTCGAGTCGGTTGACTAGTCGCGTGTTACGACCGATTTTTGATATCGAAATTTTAGGCTCGCGTGGTACAGCACTTATTGATACAGGCTCTAAACAGTGCATTGCGGGTCACACTTTGCATATGCTCCTCCTCCGTAAGGGTCACCCTCTAGAACCAGCGCGAAGGGTAATAAAGCTCGCTGACGGACACCCGCGAGAGATTGACATGCTTACTACCACTCTCGAGGTGCTTTTAGAAGGGAAGGCGATAACGACTCAATTTTTGATTTTTCCGGAGGCAAGCGATAACGAAACTTTACTCGGGATCGATTTTCTAGTGGCCGCCGAAGTTGCGATTGATTTTTCTCGCGGTTCATGGTATTTTGCTGACGGTAAGCACGGTCACGAGCGCAAGCTGCGATATGAACAAGGAAGGTGCGGTCTCTCTTGTGCTGCCGCGGATGTCCTCAGGAACGACGAAGGCTCGCAACTAAGCCAGCCTGATCGGAATTTGCTCGCGAAAGTCCTGATGGACAATGCAGACGTTTTTCAGCCAGGGGGAGCGCCTACACCGTTCGCGGAGCACTGCATCGAGACAGGCGACCAGCACCCCGTCTCCGTGCCACCATATCGTATGACGCCCGCTAGAAAAGAGTTGATGCGTCAAGAAATCGACAAAATGCTCAAAGAAGATGTTATTGAAGAATGTGAGTCCGCTTGGTGCTCTCCGGCACTCTTGGTGCCGAAACCTAATGGAAGTATTAGGTTTTGTGTAGATTACAGGCGCCTTAACGGGATAACCAAGACGGACCACTATCCTATGCCACTTATTGACGAGTTGCTGCAATCTACGAAGAGGAACTGTTATATGAGCACCTTGGACCTGAGGTCAGGTTATTGGCAGGTGAGTGTTCGTGAGCAAGACAGAGACAAAACGGCATTTATTAGTCCGTTTGGAACGTACCGTTTCAAGCGAATGCCGTTCGGACTCAAAAACGCACCGGCGACTTTCCAGCGTCTTATAGATCGCCTGCGTTCTTGCTCATCCCTGTCCAACGTGACTCTCCTCGCGTACCTTGATGACCTCCTTATTATCTCCGAAGGGTTCGAGCAACACCTACAAGACCTGCAAGCTGTTTTCAGTCGCCTCCGAGAATACAACCTCTGCGTTAATCGCGAAAAATGTGTCTTCGCCAGGGAAAGTGTGAAATACCTGGGGCACATCGTGACTCAAGAAGGCGTTTCTCCGGATCCAGCTAAAGTTCAGGCGGTATTGGAGATGCAAGAACCAAATAACTTAAAACATCTGCGCACTTTCCTGCAAACTTGTTCCTGGTTTAGAAAGTTTATACCTGGATTCTCTCAAGTGGCACAACCTCTGACCCAACTTACTAGAAAGGATCAACATTGGACCTGGGGTCCAGCTCAGACTGCTGCGTTCAACGAGCTAAAACGGCTTTTAACCACGGCTCCAATACTCGTTCAAGCGGATTTCACCCAGCCTTTCATCCTGCGAACTGATGCGAGCAATTACGCGCTCGGAGCAGTTCTACTCCAGGGGGAGGGTACGGAAGAGCGGCCCATTGAATATGCTAGCCGTTTATTGACCTCCGCTGAGAGAAATTACTCCACTACGGAGCGAGAGGCACTCGCCGTAGTGTGGGCTGTGGACCGTTTCAGATGCTATTTGGACGGACACCCTGTGGTTATTGGAAGCGACCACCAACCGCTCCGTTGGCTGTTAACACTGAAGTCGCCTACAGGCCGTCTTGTTAGATGGGCATTGAAGCTCCAGTCATTTGATATTAAATTTCAATACACCCCCGGAAAAGCTAACGTGGTAGCTGATACCCTGAGTAGACCGATCTGTACCGAGGACTCTCGTGAAAACTGCGGCATCTGCTCAGTGATTGTGGACCTGCCTACGAAGGATCCTTCAGAGCTACGACGAGAACAGCTTCTTGACCCCGAGGTGGAAAAGATCGTTAAGGAAGTTGAAGGTACTGACGAAGTGGCAGCTCGACGATGGACGGAGCGTGGTTACTTAATGGACCAGGGAGTACTCTACCGATATAATCCGGATTCTGATAGCGAGACTCCCCAGCTCGTCATTCCCATCAGTCTCAGGGCGGAAATCCTGAACGAATGTCACAACTCACCCATTGCAGGACACCCTGGTATCGACCGTACCTATTTAAAAATCGCTCAACTTTATTATTTTCCCGGGATGAGGAGAGTCATCACCGACTATGTCAAGGCCTGCGTAGATTGTCAACGCTATAAAGCTACGAATCAGAAACCTCCTGGACTGCTTCAGACACCAATCTTAAACCAACGCAATGAAGTACTAGCCATTGACTTATTCGGTCCCTTGCCCGAAGGTGAGAACGGTGAGCGCTGGATTCTTCTGGTAGAGGACACCGCAACACGTTGGGTTGAACTTTTCGCCCTCCAGAGCGCAACAGCAGAATCCTGTGCTAAAACCCTCATTGAAGAATATTTTTTGAGATACGGCTTGCCCCGCAGAGTGGTGTCGGATAACGGCGTTCAATTTGTTAGCTCCGTCATGCAGCAGTGTATGTTTATCCTGGGAATAAAGCAAAGCCTCGTGCCACTTTATCATCCCGAGGCGAACCCTGCCGAGCGTAAAAATCGGGACTTAAAGGCCCAGCTCGGACAACTGGTTGAGAACGAGCATGCCTCTTGGCCGCAGAAGCTAGCTGTAATCCGGTTTGCTATGAATAGCGCCGTATGCCGAACCACCGGTGCAACTCCCGCTTACTTAATGTTTGCCAGAGACATGAGGTCTCCCACTGAAGTGCGTCACGACCTCAGGACCATCCTGGATAAGGAGAATTTTCTACCTCAAATTACACCATACCTTCGATCATTTCTCAGCTCTTTGGCAGCTGTTCGAGAACGCGTAGAAGTGCAGCAAGATAAATCTAAAGAGACTGCTGACAAGTCACGCCGACCATCTCCCGTGTTTGAAATAGGACATAAAGTGTTGCTCAAGTCTCACGTTCTTAGCAATGCTAGTAAAGGTTTGAGTGCCAAGTTCGTACCTAAACGGGACGGACCATATGTCGTCACGGAAAAGATTGGCCCTACGACTTTTATCATTGCTCCAGTAGGTAAACCTGACGAGACTCTGGGTAAGTATCATGCCCAAGATTTAACGCCGTTTATAGAAGGCAACCTGGAGAGTGAACCTCTACCTACACCTGTTATTCCCAAGCAACGCCGTGGACGTCCGAAGCAAAAGGGCAACGAGAAGGAGCTAGTTCAGGAACGAGGACGTTCACCTTTACTAGAGGGGGAGTATATCGCAAACCCTTCCACTTCCCGCCGTTCCACAAGGCGCCACCGTGTTCCCAGCCGCTATTCAAATTTCGCGGTTGAATTCGCGAGCGCTGATTGGCTAAGAACGGGGCCGCTTGAAGCGTCTCTTGCGCGCCTGGACCAATCCGCGCATCGCCAGTCGACCTACCGAACTTAAACCGACGCGCAGCGTAATGTTATGCTCTCCTTTAAAATATTGTTAATTTCCTAGTTAAGGTGTCTCATTCTAATTGAAAAGTGTTATTTTTATTTACTACGCTGTGTAGTTGTTTGTGAGTGTATTCCAGTACATTAAATAGTGTCGAACTCAAAGAGCGTTTCAATCAAACCTGACTAGAATAATAATTTAAAAAAATCATTTATTCTCAGGCTACAAATTAAGGCCCATAGACCTTACAGACTAACATAAATAAAATTATATAACTAAAAAATAAAACTATTTCGGCGACGGTTCGGCGTGGCTCCGTTTCATCGTTGATTCTGGTGTCAAGTTCTCCAGTGGCAGGCTGCCCCTGAACCGCCGAAACACGACACCCTTCGGCCAGAAGTCCGCACATGAGATGATAATAGCTAACGACCCAGCAGGCAGGAGCAGGGTGCAGTGATACTCTCTTGCAGCAGCCCTAACTGACCGCCCAACTATAATTTGTCCAATAGTGCAACTCTAACAGTGTCATAAATAAGGAACAAAGGAACGCACATAGAGCTAAATTAATCTGGGACCGCCGTGTTAGGACCATTGCTTAGTTGTCGTAAGACAGTTGTTTGTTGGTTTTTTCAGATGTGGAGCGTGCAAAACAACTGCTGAAGTCACCCGAATGAGAAAACTAACTCGAAAGTTTTGAAGAAAATCTTACACCTAAATATATGAAGTGTACTTTATTTTATGGCGTAATGTAGTTGAGATGTTCAGATTTTTATTAAATAATTTTGTAAGACTTACCTATTTAGTTACTCGTCATAATTTTTAATTTTGTTATATTGACTGAATTCATAGTTACTATAGTTTTTAATAGATTATTTGTTGGTTTGTTAATGGTAACTTTATAATAAATTATTATATAAATATTTCAGAGCCTTTTTTAGGGTTCCGTACCTATGGATGGCCATGGGGTCTTATTTATTATTAACCCTACGCCGTCCGTCCGACCTTGAAAAGACTATCTCAGTTGCTCTATCATACCTAATAGGCCAAGTTTAGTGTACCCGTACTATGTCATCGGTCAACTATAAGCTGTGACTATATGCCTCGGCGCGGCGTGACGGGCACGACAGCTCGCGACACGTTTAAGCGTTCTTGGCGTTTAAAGGGTTAAGATGCAAAGAGGTAGCAAAAGGCGACACCAACCTTTTTTTAGTTACGTCAATCGAGCGTCAACGTGGCGTCAACGCTCTGTAAATATCAGTCACATTATGGTCACATTACATAACATAACATGTCATTTCTGCATTTCTAAGGGTTCTTGATTTCAAACACTGTAGGTATTATTAATATTTTATTGCCAAAGTGCCGAACAACAAAAAGATCGAATCCATGCTGTTTAATTTTGAAACGATGAACAAGACCGATTATAGATATGGCGACATAAAACCTCTAGTGACGACCGTTTATAAAGTAAGTCACTAATGGTTCAAACTACAATGTGAGTTTTTTTTGTAATTTAACTAACTTTGAAAATTCCTAAAACTATTTTAAAAACGACGCTGTATGCAACGGCGAGGATAGTTCATTGCTTAAGTTTGGAAACCGCTTAACTGTATAAGTTTTTCATCGTTGTTTCTTGTTTACTGTTATGTTCAATATTTAATAAGGGGTTTCACAATGTATTTCCATTCTCAAGGAAAAATCAGGATGTCTGCGGATCAGGCCTCCCCCTCTGAGGGACATCCACACTCTGTCCGACTGGAGGGAAGCCAACATACCGTTCGATTTGTTGCACAAGCCCAAAGAAATCCTTAGGACGGACCCCAGAGATGTGCAGAAGCCTTTCGTAAGTTACATAAAATTAATGACCTCCATTTCAGTCTTCTTGTGACCACGGTCGTGGCGACATGACCGAAATGTCGAGGTAAATTAACAATGATTTTATCGCGTTAAAGTCCCGTCAACGTTATAAATATAGATAAAATTAATCAAATTCTAGAGTAACAACTCTTTATACCTCGTTTTTTTAAGATGACAAATGTTGTAAACCATTTTGGTAAGTGTTTTTTGCAAAAGTGCTATTTTAAAATAATTAAAAACTGCTAACAAAGATATCACAAATAAATTATGTTAATATACTCTATTTGAAAAATGCTATGTATTGTATTGTAGCACATTTGGAAAAAAGATTTACCAAGATTGTTTAAAATATTTCTCAATTTAAAAAAACGACGTATAGAGTGACAAAACTCTTCAGTGCTTCCGTGTTGGTAACACGCTGTATCGGTCATTGGGTGCGATGTTGTCCATGACTTTTGCTTGCATATTAATTAATTAATTACAGTATGAAGTTGTGGATACGGGGCACGAACATGCGCTGGCGACGCGGCCGCGCCTTATCTTGACGCCGGCGGTCGGTATGGACGACATACCGGACAAACGGTAACATTATACTTTGGTTGGACATGCGAATACAACAGTCATCCAAACCACTTATACGTACTGATAAGTTACTCAACGAGAGTTGAGGTCACGCACACTGCTGCATGTCATGTGTTCGTTTCGTTCGAATTTAAATTTTTTGTTTTGTTTTGTATTTTTATGCAAGTATTTGCCTATACTGTACACGATGACGTCACGATGCACCGACCCGGCCGGCAACGGCACTCGCCTTCCGACCACTGGACCACCCTCCGGTCGGAGTCGGACTACTACCGAATTTAATTAGTATTTTCTATCTGTAATGTAACGGCGAATAAACCAGCCTATTGTTGTAATCATTACGTCCCATTACACAATGTATATTTATTATTTTTTACTATGTTCCCCGATTGCTAACGACACCTTCGTGTCTCAGTGCTTAACTTACTCTAACCTATGCCAGAACAAAATTAAGATATACTTACTTGATATTATGGCGTTTTCGGTTAGGCTCGTGCTGCAACCCCAACTACATCGGCCAAAACTGATCTTTTTCATTTAATATACATACCTATACATATAGTCACGGTTAATTCTATGCTTAATATTCTGAACTCACGCGCAGCGTCCGCGAGATCCTCGTCAAGGACACGTACATCAGCACGTCGCACAAGGCGATGGAGGAGGCGGTGGAGCTGGCCCAGTACAAGACCATCAGAGCCCCCTTTGTCGGTCGACCAGCGCCGGCGAACCCGGTAAAACTGCGCAGTATTTAAATAATGGCATATTTTTGCGAGTGGTAGGACCTTGTGAAAGATCTACCACCATCTTGCTCGCTAATCCTGCCGCTAAGCAGCAGTGCTTGCACTACTGTGTTCCGACGTGGAGAGCGAAGACAGCCGGTGTAATTACTGACACAAGAGGTATTAGAGAAATAAGATCTAATACTGATGGGGTGAACTGAACAAGAAACAAAGGAACGAATACCGCTACCAGAATTAAGGCAGCAGCGGTAGTGGCCCTGATATGTCGGCCGAGTCGCTGATTGGTCAATTGCCGGCCTTTAGGGCCTCAGCTAAGTCGTGCGGGTGTACCTACGCCTATCAAGCAATAGTATGAGCACCCGGGCGAGTTATCGGACGCTCTCATACTATTTTTCTATAGGCGTGCACCCGCGCGATCTATGAGCGAGAAAGCAGTAATATTTAATAATAATAATATAATAATATTTTTGGGACAGTCCACACCAACTGACCTAGTCCCAAAGTAAGCAACTTAAGCTGCTTGTGATATGGGTACTAGACAACGGATATTATACATACTTATATAGATAAATATATACTTAGATTCATATAACATCCAAGACTCAGGTGCAAACATTCGTATTCATCATACAAACATTTGCCCCTCCCGGGAATCAAACCCGGAACCTCAAGCTTTTTAGTCAGGGTCACTAACCACTAGGCTATCCGGTCGTCCAGTAAATTAAATCTTTCGGCTACCTCGGTTATATAGCCCAATTTTAAATCTGAACTTACTCCTGCTCCCAGATATACCTCGCGAGGGTGCAACCGTACGTGGTCCCCGCAGAGTGGCGGCGCGACTCCGTCGAGTGGGACGGCCGGCAGCTGCGCACCCATGTCGACCCAGACCGCGAGTTTTGGCTCAAACACGACCTCTACAAGTCGTAAGTATACAGTATCACTAAACTTAGTGATACTCGCTCTTAGCAACTTAAAATTAACCCTTTGTTTGCCACGATCGACTGCAATTTTGACTTGCCTCGTACGTCATATGCCGAGTAGCAAGGTAATTTGTTCCAGTTTGTTGAAATGGACCTCCGCAATGTAGCGCCTGAATCTATTAATTATTTAATTTTATACAGTTTTGCACTTGACCCTTTGTGCGCACATGTTGTTAGTTCGAATGACTGTAACACTGCAACAACATGGCTCTACCTAACATGACTGACACAACTTTTGATGTCTAGTGCAACCCTTTCTTATGAAAGTGCGACCGACCGTCCTGGTGGCTTAAATCCTTGTGTATGTCATGTTATGTACGAGGACACTGGAGGATAAATAAATAATGTTGACATGTGACATTCTTTCTTTACAGGTGCAGAGCATGCAAAGAAACTGCTCAAGTTACTCGATTGAGAAAACTACAAAAGAAAACTATGTAGAAAACGTGCCGAATTGCTATTGTCAATTATATAATCGCTAATGTTATAATGATTCCTACATAAGATACATTCTAGAAGTTTATTTTTAATTTTAATTTGTAAAAGTTTAAATGTTTGTTATATTCTTTAAATAGTGGCAGTTTAGTTTAGACAGATTTTATTAATACGGCGCTTTGCTTTATATAGTTGTTGTTTATAAGCATTATTCTTTAGTTTTTTAAAGTTGTTTGAGTTCAAAACTGTGTTTTAATTTCTGCCTTCTGCCAGGCTGAGGCTCTGAGCTTCCAAGTCTAATTTATCTCTACGTGCGTCCCCTTCTTATGACACCAGTTAGACAGAGACACAAGGAGGGATGAATCAAAGTTGAGCGGTCATGTTAGGGCCGTTGGTGTTGCGAATGTTCTAATATTTATTACAATGCATAAGTATATAGGACAATCGCGAAAATGTCACATAAGGAGATAACAGAGTGCGATTTTTGAATCTCACTGGGTGACTAAAGCTCACTAAAATGGCTGTTTTTTTATAGAGATTCGGCCATTTTGGTAAGCTTTAGTCACCTGGTGAGATTCAAAAGTGGCACCCCAGTTCACATCGCAGTGTGTTTTCACCTCAAAAAAGTGATATGCTCTTTGTTTGATTAAATAATTCCCCTCGGCTGTTTATTATCATTATAAATGCACGACTTAAATTCCCAGATAACAGTTTCGTATTTATTTACATATTTTTTAAATATTAAACTTTTCTTGTACTTGTGGGAAATTATACTGAAATTCACTCAATCTAAAAACCTACACACGTTAAATGAAACGGTCAATGCACTGTGTGACTGCAGTCAATGTGTTGACCGTTTTAATTTTATATATATTTTAATGTACTGTTATTGCATGATAATTGCTTATACCAAGGTCGTTTGTTATCGACATTGTTTAAAAAATATGATACGCACAAGGATAACTTATCCCTCAGTGACAATCTAATTTACTAGGTCAAGGTCCCTTACACTGAGAATTGTGTAATAATCATGTTAGGGCTTGATTGTTAGGGACCCAATATCCGCTTCGATTTAGGGTCCCTAAATCCCACCGAAATTCTGATACCATCAAGCACAGAGAAAATATCTTAACAACAAAACGTTTTCTAATAAACTCCCTTACCTAACGCCTTCGTGGTGACGTTGTCAATCCTGATGTTTATTTTCTAAAGCTTTTCAATTTTCTAATTGCTTTTACTGTTTTTTAATAGTTTATTTTTCTAATTAATGTACCGCCATGCCAGACAATGGCTTGGAACAAAAACGTTTAGAATCCATGCTATTTGACTACGAAACATGTCAGAGAACCGACTATAGAGATGGTGAAATAACGGCTCCTATCAAAACGGTATACAAGGAAAAGTCGGGCTGCGCTAGAATTAGGCCTCCGCCGTTGAAGGACATTCACACTCTTGTGGACTGGGCCGTGCCTATTGTGCCGTTTAACCTGTTCCACAAGCCCAAGGATGTCGTGAGGACCAACCCCTACCAAGTGCAGAAGACTTTTGTAAGTTGCCATTTTACTAAAGCCATTTATAATGGCATTATGTCGTTACTAGTCTAGTTTTCTGACTAGACGAACGTATATATAGCTATATGAGTTTTATAAAAAAAACCACTGGTTAAATTCACTTCTCTGTCCTTCTGATTCTGATATCATGATCAAAATCGGTTCTATTTTGTAGGAAGAAAAACCTCGATTTTTTTTCGAAAATTATTTACCTACCGTTTGAGGTGGAAATGCCCTCTTCCCTCTCACGGCAAAATCACGTAACCCGGAAACGACTATTTGGAGAAAAATAGGTATTTAGACTTTTTTACCCGCTTTACAAATAAATCTATAATCTAGTAATATGCTAAACAGATTGTGATGAAATTAAGTAAAAATAGAGTTTTAGGGTTGAGTAATCAATTCACCGTCATGTGTTCATACACTTTAGTTTCGTTTATTGTTTGGAAAGAGGGCTCTTTTCATGGTTTTAAGTAAATAATACAAAAACAATAAGTAAGATTGTCTAGGAGAAATCGCTTTTAAGCAACAAGACTGCCAATTGTTTACTTTGTATATTGTTTTTAATGAATTTTTGTTAATTATTTTCCGTTATTATTATTACTTAAGTATTATTAAGAAAAAAAACCTCGATTTTTTTTCTAAAATTATTTACCTACCGTTTGAGGTGGAAATGTCTTTTATCTACACATATATCATAAATGCTCTATAATGCGTTCAGAAACCGTAGGCAATGACCAGCATTATAACAACCAATATTATTATGAGAATTTTTCTAATTTGATTCTATATTTGTTCAAATTAATTTTTTATTACGTTATTTTAATGTGTACAGTCTATAGATATTTAATAGGTACCTAGCACTAGTAGCTAGTAGCCATGCAGGCCATTGCCCTATGGCTTCTGAACCCACCATAGAGTACTTATGATATGTGTGTAGATAAAGTAATGTATGCAACTGTACATAATTAGGTCTTAAAACACTTGTGTGATCCTATTATGAAACTCGCTGACGCTCGTTTCATAAAACCACACTCGTGTTTTAAGAGCCCTCATTATGCAACAGTTGCATAAAATACTATTACATGGTTAGCCCATAACTTCACCGTTCAAGTACTAGCATAAATTTACAAATGCATGACCGAAATTTTAATTTCTTCATCGGTTTTGTAGGTTTTTTCTTCATGTTAACATCATGATGTCTAACTTCGAACCTACCGAGCTTCTATTTCAGCTGAAACCTGAAGATGAGGGGCGTGCGCACGCGCAGAAGACCAGGCCACGGCTTGTTATGACACCTGGCGTCAGTATGGATGATATTGAAGATGTGTAAGCCATTTTAAATGAAAATGAAACTGAAAATGCAACTTGCTTAATGTATTGTTGCCCAAACCAGACCAAATCACCGCTACCCACTTACCACACAATAACAACAACAACAACAACAAATACTCTTTATTGATTCACACAAGTAAACAAAATAAAAGAACACACACAGGGAAATTTTACATGGGATTCAACAGGCGGTCTTATCGCTAAGCAGCGATCCCTCCCAAATAAATAACCCTCCCATCCTGGCGGCAATCGGATAAATACATAGCCGTATACAGGGGGTCACGACCCCTTCCCCCTTCCCCCCTAATCCCA
This sequence comes from Ditula angustiorana, assembly GCA_963691745.1. NCBI lineage: Eukaryota > Metazoa > Arthropoda > Insecta > Lepidoptera > Tortricidae > Ditula > Ditula angustiorana. The sequence continues at coordinate 2,985,095 of OY829473.1, forward strand.
ACTTGGTCATCATACCAGCGCGCCATCGATACATCCTGATTTACACAAATGATTGTGGTTACGAACCTACAATGGTTTTTTTGGGAATAGCGAGATAAACAAGCATGTAGGTCACCTGATGGGAAGGTATAACCGCCGCCCATGATAACCAGCGATCCCAAGAGAATCGCTGATCCGTTGCCCGCCTTATATGTTCCTCCCCGTCGCTATCTGTATCTCGTATTCACCGTACCAGACGTAGTAGTAAACTAATATTAAGTATGTACTGGGTACTTCACGCTGATATTTTGTGCGAGACTGCGCGTGTAGTACTGCCCTGGTCGAGTCGGCCCACTCGTACTGCAACTGACTACGGTGTGCCCCAACCAGAGGTCCTTATAATCCTTATCAACAAACCCAAGCAAGTGTTGCGAGTAGCAACGGAACTTAATTTGTTCCGGTTTGTTGAAGTTCATTTGAAAAGCTTAATGCTTCTCTCGCAGCGCACGCGCCATGTTAGTCAAAGACATCTACATTACGTCGGCGCAGAAGGCCGCGGAGGAAGCAGCGGTGCCGGCCAAGAGCATCCGGGCTCCGTTTCCGGGGCCGTCAGCTCCTGGCAACCCGGTACCTTACATATTTAAAAGTTTTCTGATTCTTTTAGCTTTTGAGCGCTCGTCACTCGCCAGCTGCGAGCCACTCAGAGCCGGCTAAAATATACGCTCGCGTATTTGATTGGCCCACGGCTGGCAAACGTACTAGAAAGTCAAAAATCAACCAGCTAGGTATTTCACCAGGTTAATAGGTGACATGTCACAACAAATAATAGATACAGGCGTTACTTTGTGGAGGTTCAAAATAACAAACTGGAACAAATTACCTTGCTACTCCGCGAAACCAGAGCCGTGTTCGTGCAAGATAGCTGCGCCCGTACGCCATTCGTTCAAGTAGCAAACAGTCGTACTATTTGATCCGGATGATGCCTCGTACATAGGCAAAACGCGCGTCGATCGTATTGTTTTAGTGTTTAGTGGTGGTGGTGTATAGTTGAGTTTGTGTGATATATGTTGTTTCGTATAGAAGCGGAGGAGGGTGGGTTTTTGCATGAAGATATATATGTCGCACAGATGCAGCTATCTTGCACGAGCACGGCACTGGTTTCGCGGAATAGCAAGGTAATTTGTTCCAATTTGTTGACATGTCACAACGTCAATTCGACATTCATCATGGCTATTTCGAAGGGTTTTTGTATTACCGGGCCTAAAAGTGACTACGAAATTCACTCTGAATTATTTGTCACCTGACATGTTAGTTTCAACGGTATAGCGGCCTGAACCCAATTTCATAAACGCGACAGGTGACAGTGACAATTCTTTATACGTTGCTTGCCCACTATGATGTTAAGTCTGTAACTCTGTAGCTTTACTTGTCGACACAGTAATGTACGGAGAATTGTCACTGTCACCTGTTGCGTTTATGAAATTGGTCCCTGGGCGCCTTACCACAAAATAAGTGCTACAATTTAATATACTTGCCACATTTTTGTGTTACAATTATATCTTATTTTATTTACATTAAAAGTATAGAACAATGTTTATTACTAATAAACATTGTTCTATATTTATTACTATACTTACGTATTTGTTTGTAATCGCTTTCTCGAAAACGGCTTTAATAATTTATTGAAATTTTATGTAGGGGGTTTTCACGATGCGTATATCGATCCAGCTACGCATTTCTTCCTAGAAATTCGCTTTATTCATGTTTTTTTGGATCTGAGCGACGTGCAAGGCTTGATCCACGAGCACAGAATAAATAACGTACAAAAACTTCTCTTTTACGACCGCGATTTAACGAAGTCCAACTTTATTCACACGGTCAAAAAGTTCGTATTACCTCATACAACATGCGGCGAGAGTCAAAAGGAACGCGCCGTCCGCGCCCGCCTACTCCCCGACACGCTAGGGTTGCGCGGCATTCGTTTTAAATTTACACTAACACGGCGGGGGCGAGCAAGCGAGCGCGCGGCAAGCCGACAGCCTACTGCGATTTGCCTATGCCATAGGCAAGGCAGTCGAGCGTACCTACACAGTGCGGAGTGGAACCACCCTAATACAAGGTCGGCGGACACTACAGAATGGATGTCTGCACTTGTAGCCTAGATGTTTTCAGTCTTCACTGAGCGTACTCTTACTGTTTTTGTAAGAGTACGCTTGCCCAGTCGCGACTAATGTTAGTTCAGGCTCTACCATAAGTAGAGCATCAAAAATTGAGTTAGACTCATTTGAGTGTTCCCCTCCACGGAAATCTTTAGTAAAAGGCGAAAGATTTATTCGTTTTGAAGGGAAACCAGAGTGACGTTGACAATGCTAGGCGTCCGACCCAACCAAAACAGGTAAAATCTTAACAGCGCGATGTAGGATTGTGAGGTAGAAATGACAGCGACATCTATTGGAAATTTAAGAAACTTATTTTTTTTTTACTTGGCTAATATCAAAGTGAAAACAAAATAAGTAAAATTGTAATGTGGCTTTATATCTTTCTCGAAAACAGTTTGCTAACAAAATTGTTGGAATCTGTTAATCGGAAACAGAGCTCCATATTTAAACTATACCCTTACTACGTTATATTACTTCAAATTTTAAATAGTATTTTATGAAACTGTTGCATAATGAGGGGTCTTAAAACACGAGTGTGGTTTTATGAAACGAGCGTCAGCGAGTTTCATAATAGGATCACACGAGTGTTTTAAGACCTAATTATGTACAGTTGCATACATTACTTTATCTACACACATATCATAAGTACTCTATGATGGGTTCAGAAGCCATAGGGCAATGACCTGCATTGCTACTAGCTACTAGTGCTAGGTACCTATTAAATATCTATAGACTGTACACATTAAAATAATGTAATAAAAAATGAATTTTAACAAAATATAGAAACAAATTGGAAAAATTCTCATAATAATATTGGTTGTTATAATGCTGGTCATTGCCTACGGTTTCTGAACGCATTATAGAGCATTTATGATATATGTGTAGATAAAATAAATTTAATCTTGTATAGAACAATCACAAGTCGAATGCACGTGGTGTGGTCGTATTGTATAGATTGTTCTAACAAATCCACTGTACCATATATGGTACATCACAATTAAATAGTGAGACAATGCTGCAAAAACTAGATGCCGATGCCAATAATTGGCACTTTGGGTGCCAATCAATCCTAATATGAACAGTCTATAAGGGTAGTAGTAGTGTACGTGTTAGCATAGATACGAAGTGTTCGTTGGTGTTATTATCTTAGTAAATAAGTTTTAAATGATTTGCATGGATATGTATATTTCCATTTCTTTTTTAAGCAAATAAATGAAAATGAAATGAATGTAACCGCAATGTAAATATACCGCTCGTGTGACAGATAACCCTGCAAAAGCTGCAGCCGTCGCCCGTGTCCCCGGAGTGGCGCATGGACTCGGTCATGTGGGACCTCCGCCAGCTGCGCGCCTTCTGCGACCCCACCAAGGAGTTCTGGTTGACTCGAACGCCCAAGTGAGTCGCATATTTACTTCGAAAAAAAATTACTATAAAGTTAAGTCCTCAGTACATCTGTAACTTAACATTATAAGTTGCGTTGAGGGAAAACTTAATTGTGTGTCAGTCGTAAGGCCGTTGTCTTATTTATATGTACTTGTATACCGCTGCAGACCTTTCACCGACAAACCTATGGCATTATGTGCCAATTCGCCAATTTATATTTCGCCAAAATTCTACGTTTTGAGAAAGAAGGAAAATAGTCATCAGCCAATAATATCGCTTTCAGTTGTATAACTCCTTCTATGCTCGGAATTCATTTCTGAGTACATATGTATGACTTTGCTGTCCTAGATGTGAAGTCTGCGACGCGACGGCGGCGCGGGAAAGGCAGAAAAAGATGGAACGTCAAATGACAAGACAGTCATGAATATCAAGCTTTATTGTCAAATGTACAGGAGAGATATAGAGTAGATACCGCCACAGTAGGAAACATATTGTTTACATTGAATTCCATTTAATAAGACAGCAAAAATCGTAATTATACAATATACTAAGAATTAGGGTAACTTCCACGATATGAGTGCTTTTTTTTGTCAGCACTAGGTGTGCTAATGTGTCGCGTTTTTCTGTATTACATCGAAAATTTCTAAGGCATTTGAATCTTAATTTAAATAAATATTAAAAAAAGGTACGAAATTGTAAGTTCACTGTACACAGTTAATGAAATATAAACACCTACTCTTACATTTTATGAAAGATTAATAAAACTCACATATAACTTGCAAAAAAAATGGAAAATTTGGCATTTACGGATTTGGAACAGTGTGGCAGTAATAAATACTTTTTGGCTATACGTATTTTGCTAGAGTTAATATAATAAATTGACAAACATTTTACGTTTTATTGCATACCAGACTCCCTTTAATGTCGTGCGCCTATACCCTTTCTGAGATCCTTAACAATAACATTAATATCTAGACGAAGAAATATCACATTTATATAGCGTTGACTACACAGTCACAGTGTAAACTCTTTATAACGATAGATCCACATTGATTTTTTGATCACTTTACATTTGCTTTAATATTATTTGGTGATACACACTGGCTCTCGGGGCTTACAAACATTTATAAAACACTAAATATGCATCGCCGTTACTTTTAACCAGCGCCGTTGTCACAATTTTGCAGTCAGTTGAACGCCAATATGTTTGCAGCAACTTCGAAAAACAATGTCGGGATCGATTGCATTAAAAGTTCTACACTGCATTGCCCTATTTGCCATTATGTGAGTGCCGGGTCCCGGCTGCACCACATTTGTATTCCTGCATTAAGTCCCTGGGGGCAATGGCTCTAGTTGCAAGATGCTAAAGTATTCACCTGACTACACTTTTTAACCCCTCTCGACCTGTGCGCACGGGTAAGTAAAATTATCCACAGTCCAACCGATTGTACAACGACAAAGCAAGTTTACCCGTGGTAAAGTAAATCAAAAGTAAATCAAAAATTAATCAAACATGTCCTCCATGCACACCGTATTTCGTGACGGCTAATCTTGCATTTGGTTCAGGCAGGGACATTGAGACATTGAATTGATACTTGGCCATTCTGTATAAGAAATACATTTAATGTTACCCATCATGAATTATGAAATAAAGAGTTTACACTGTTTACAGATTCATAAGTATAATGCATTTTTGTATAACATTTATTTTAAAACATAATAAAATTTCCATTATTTTTAAGTAATTCAACGTCAGCATTATCATTGATAAAAGTTTTAACAAAAACATAGTCTGCTGTGGCCCGTTTCACTAAGCTCCAAGTTACAATTTTACAAGTCTAAACCGGCAACATCGGTCAATAATGAACAATGGCAATGGGCACATGACCAATGTTGCCAGTTTAGACTTGTAAAATTGTAACTTGTAGCTTCGTGAAACGGGCCACTGGTAACATCTCAATTAATTTTCAGTCTCTTATCATTTATATCTTTAACACGTAACAGCAATATTTACGCTAACGTTTCGATCATGTTGACAGTCCTCATACAAACATTTAAGATTTATAGAACAATTTTCTTATACACAGTCAAAGGGCATAATGTATACGAATATTCCACCAAAAATTGTATACATATTTATTTAAGACATTGACTGTACCACATATGGTACACTGGACTGTGAACGTGTTAAAACATCTCAATTTCCAACAATCAGACTTAAAATGTAAAAAAAAAGTTGACTTCCTACAACACTAACATAACGTTCAACTTTGTCTATAAATGGGCCGGGCCTTAGGTAAAGTCACCATTAGATAACGGGGCCGGCTGTGTGTTTAAAGAAAATGGTGACCCATATTTGGCCTCTACGCCGTACTCTTACGCTACAATCATTGAAATGAGAAAACTATAGAACTGTGTACAACGCAGTGGCAGAGTAGCCGACCATAGTCTATTTGGTAGACTATGTTGGATAGCCTGAATAAAACTGTATGTGCCAATTGTCAAGTAAACAGCTCTGCGCTTTGTACGTTTTACATTGGCGTCATATTTTTAGTTCTGCTATCCGACGCCTGTGTCGCTGCTAGTTAGAAAACTTAGAAGCACTTTATTCAGATTCAAAGTTGAACCAATGGCTAAATATTGAAAGCCCCTCTTCACCTGCTTCACCCCGGCGCAAAGTGGTGACGCTAGGCTTGTAACAATCCGAACAAGTAAGCAGATCTATTGTCTTCTTATATCGATGGCTACAATGTATTATTAGCTGAAACCTTCAGGGTTTTGTATAGTCGACCAACTAATTGCTTGACCACTTTTGAACCCTACCCCTTTGTAATACGGTCGAAAAGTGGCCAAGGAATTTCTTGGTCGACTATACAATGACTTTTGTATACATTGTGGAATACATCTGAGGATCACGGGAACCGTTGGATGCGAGTAGCACATGACCGACCGACTTGGAGAAGTTGGAGATTCTTGGAGAAGGCCACCATGATGAGAATTTCAGTAAATTTTTTTTCAATGTCGATAGAACCGATTAGGTTAGTTTTTTTTATAAAATAGGAAAGCAAACAAGTAGGTCACCTGATGGTAAGAGATCACCACCGCAATATACCCACAACACCAAGGAGATTGCAGATGCGTTGCCAACCCAGAGGGCTAAGATAGAATACCTTTGGCACCCGCCAAAGGTATTCTATCTTAGCTTATTCTTTCTTATTCTAGCTTAGGTAGGGCCTTGTGCAAGGTCATTCCGAACCACTACTACCATCTTGCTGGCTAATCCTGCCGCTAAGCAGCAGTGCTTGCACTGTTGTGTTCCGGCGTGGAGATCAAGACAGCTGGTACAATTACTGGCACAAGAGGTATTCCATCTTAGCCCTCTGGGTTGGCAACGCATCTGCAATCCCTTCGGTGTTGCGGGTGTCTATAGGCGGTGGTGATTACTTACCATCGGGTGGCCCACTTGCTTGTTTGCCTTCCTATTACATAAAAAAAATGTTCCAGTAATCGTACAGGTTATATTTGCTTTAATGCGTTAAAGCCCGGCCAAAGACCTTTTCATTTCCCAAACTAATAAAACCACAACAGTTAGTAATTTTACAGCTATTTTAATTATTCATTAAACCAACACTTAAAACTACTCTACAAATGAAAACTTCAAAGTGTCACTGTGAACTTAGCATCTCAACAAATAACTTCAATTTTGCTTGCATCTAGCAGCCGGTTAATCTTGCTAATGACAACTTTATATGTGAGACAAATATCATACAGTTTTTGCATAAGTAACACAAAATGTCCAACACAAAATTGGCTTAAAGAGTTAAAAGCTCTACAATTCAATGTTACTTGTAATAAGACATCGTTACAAGGCGGCTGTGCTTATTCTAAAGAAATAAGTAGTACTAACTTGACCGGCCGTTTAGTTAATAGGAGTTTATTTCTACGTGCGTCCGTTTTTTATGACATTCTTTGACAGATTGACAGAGACGGAGGGAGGAATCAATTTGACATGGAAAGTTGACCTAAAGTTGCAGCAGAAAATATGTAGGAAAAATAGTAATAGGTCAACAATACATTTAGGACAAGACCAACGCTAATGGGAATTTCGCATTCGAAGGAGGAAGGTCTGCTTAAAATATTTTCGGGTCATAAAATATTTAGGGTTGTTTATGTTCATTTTTCTTTGTGTTGTCATCCATTATATACCATTTTAAATTTAATTTGAATGTAAAAAAAATACAAAAAGAAAAATTGAAAAAAATAATAATTTAGAAATAAATAATTTCAATTACAATTGTTTATGTTAAGTTATGTTAACCTTTTCAACGACATAGACTGATATATCCGTCACTATAGGTTCAGCGCCAATGACGGATATATCCATCAACACGTACAATATAAAAGTAAACTATATGCATTTGCATGAGTTGAACTTCGTTACTTACAAGAAAAATTACGTGGCATGTGAATGCTGCCTTTTGTATTTGGTTGAAATGGTTAATAAATTAAGTGAAATTTTGGCCAAGACATCATCCCCATCCCCAGTCAGCAGTGATAAAGATATAATTCGTTGCCAAATCCCATCTGGTTTAGTCGATCAAGTAATCGCGTTACTACTTTTCAACCTTGTACAATACCCGGCAGTAAATATTGCACATCGGCTAGTCCGGCTTCGTATAGCGTCGTCTCCGTCGCACGCGGGCGAGTAAATACAAATCCGAAACTAGCCGATGTGCAGTGTTTACTGCCGGGTACTGTACAAAATACTCGGAAATTGAATGCAAGATCAAAATAAAGGGGCCTAAATAATTAAACATTTTATTATCGCGTTTAAGTCCCGATAAACGTAATAAGTTTGTTATGGTTAGATCAGGAACAATATCATTTGTGTGGAGGCTTGTCACCCGATAAATCTCTCGGACAAGACAGATCGAGACCTGACGACTTCAGGTATTAGGTAATGTAATCCGTACACCGTGACTTTTGATCTCGGATTTTATTTCTAAGTTATTTTGCTCGTACGATCGTAAATTGGTAAAGCAACGTGTGAAACGCAAAATTTGAGGCAGTTCACACTTACATTCTGCAGTATCTGATGCCCTGGTAGCTGGGATGGACGACCGCGGGTCATTCGCTCGCGTCGACCAGGCAGATGTTGGCGAGCGCGAGCGCAGAGTTCTGCCGCACGATGGGGTTGGGGTCCTTGATCAGCTGCAGGAGGCGGGTCCTGGCGCTCTTCGTGACCTCAGGGTCCAGCTCCGTCTCTTCGGGGTATTTCTCGGTGATGCGGTGAAGCTCGGCGTATAGGATACCTGGGGAAACGTGGTTAATTGAATGAATTGGTTCAGTTTTGCGGGTGGTAGGACCTTGTGCAAGGTCCGTCCGGATCGCTACCACCATCTTGCTCGCTTATCCTGCCGCTAAGCAGCAGTGCTTGCACTGTTGTGTTCCGGCGTGGAGAGCAAGACAGCCGGTGTAATTACTGGCACAAGAGGTATTCCATCTTAGCGCTCTGAGTTGACAACGCATCTGCAATCTATTGGTGTTGCGGATGTCTATAGGCGGTGGTGATCACTTACCATCAGGTGACCCACCTGCTTGTTGCCTTCCTATTTCATAAATAAAAAACTTTACTGCATCATCCCAGGATGATACAATAAAGGCGACAACCGCTCCGGCCCGACAGGAACTAACCTATGAGCAACGGCGGATGCGGCTTCATCTCCTCCCTGGCGCAGTGCAGATAGTTGACCGCGCTCTGGAGGCACTTGGCCACGCTGGCCGGCATCTCGTCCGCCAGCTGGCGCAGCAGCGCGGCCAGGAACTCGTCCAGGTACAGCCGGCCCTCGTCGAGGAGATGCGTTTGGATCAAATCGTTCGACTTCTTCACGTTGAATATCTTGAATGTCTGCTTTAGAGTAAATTTACTCGCCTGTGAAAATAATAATCATTAAATACAAGCGTCTCTGAACAGTTTTGTTCTGTGACTCGAGAAACCAGCCAATCAAGTGAAACCTTAATTTTCACTTTACAATTTACATATAATGGAGGTAGCCATCATAGAGAGATCTCTCACCAGGCGGTTGTTATGCCTGGGGACCGAAGTCCAAAGGATGCAAGTTGGAAGTTGTATTTATGCGTCCGTGTTACGAAACTTCGTAAGCGTGTGTTAGCGCATGTCAGTTGGTTTCCTCCGTTCTAAACTAGATGGCGCTGGTTGCTACACATAAAACTTTCTCAAATCACTCACCCTCACGACGGCCGGGTTGTTATCGCACAGATGCAGCAAGAAGCACGGCAGCGAGCTAACGCCCTGCTCGACCAGCTGGTCGGAGTGGACCCGGCCGGCTATGATGCCGAACAGGCGCAGGGAGCACTCCCTCAGCTGGGCCGACTCCGTGTTCATGAACGGGCGAATCTTCTGCGATATGGAGAGCAGCTCCCTTTCGTATTCCTTGTCGAGTTTCTCCAGTTCCAGCAGCAGACGGCTGAGCCCCTGGATCGCGGCTAGAGGTACGTTTTCTGTTGGTTTTCTGAAAATAATAGTTACAATTTAGTATCAACCTACTAAAGGACTATTAGTTTTCGAGATGACGCGATACTGTAGGTATAATATGCAGCTGTACGTGTGCCGACGGAACAATTCACGAAGGTTGCGGACATCGTGGAATATCTACGAGTGAAGACCGAGCTCACTTCGAAGGTTGAGCGGTCGGAGTCCTGCCATGACGTGAATGTTAATTCATTTCTGGGGAGAGTTCCGACCGACCAGCTGTCCACCTTCACAAGAGAGAAGTTGTGACTGAAAGCCGTCGCGTTTCGGCGATTTCGTGGCCGAGTAACTGACACTGCCAAAGCGCTCACGTTACAGATTTCACGCGCTAGTAATTGAGTCGTTAATAAAGTATTATTGATGTTAGTCTTACGTAATTATCAAAGGGTCTCTGTAGCCTAAAATAAATGAAACCTATTCTATGAGCGAGTGAGAGTGAGTTACGTTTCGACGGGCGCGTCGATGCCCTGGCTGAGCGCGGCCAGCGCGGCGGGCAGCGCGTGGGCGCGGTGCTCGGGCCGAAGGCGGGCGATGCCGGCGGCGCCGCGCAGGCACGTGGCACGCACGCGCGAGCTCTCGTCCTTCCAGCCCACGCCGATGATCGCCAGCACCGTCTCCGTCAGCACCGGGTTGTCGTTGCATCTGGAGGCGAACCAGACGGACGGCGTTAGTACAGATTGAACACTAAGGAGATGTCACTAATTTCATAAACAGATTCTTAAAACGGCTTTGACAGCTTACCTACTGAGGAGAGGTTTTTTTAAATACCAATGAAGAAGTTAATAACAATGCAAGTCTGGTTTTTTCCTCACAAGCGTATTGAAAAACGTCGTATGAAACGCGTGTACATTGAATATTCTACACTCGGCTCCCTTGTCGCGCTCGCGTACCGCTGGCGCGATTAATCCCGCCCCGAGTGTGATGACCAACATAGCACACACGTATCATAATAGACTAAGAGCTGGCAAAAAATTCACGACATTTTCAAACGAATGAAATTATTCTGAACACCTGACTCGTTTCTGGACTACCATTGTGGCAGTCTGGTTGCTGAGCACCGTTGCGTTTGGGAAGGGTGGATCCTGTAACTTACAGGACATCCCGTTTTTCAGCTATCATTTTTGCCGGATCCTGTATTTTAATAAGAACACAGGTCCATACCATATGATAAACGCGTTGTCCTGTATTTATTTTCATGGATCCTGTAATTTTAGATCACACGTCCTGTAAAATGAGCACGCAGAGTCGGTCAGCCCGGGTGGGGGTTTAGATTTCGTAAAAATTCAAAAAAATTAAGCCTTCTCATCGTGCCCATCTCAAACGCAACGGCGACTGCCACAATGGTAGTTCAGAAACACGCCGGAACACGACTAGAGTAATTTCACTCGTCAGAAAATGACTCGAAATTTTTGATGCCAGCTCTCGCTCTATAATGTACCAATCTCGGCCCCCACCTGTAGGAGAGCGCGGCGTGCGCGGCGGCGTGCGCGGCGGCGCGCTGCGGCGGCAGCGCGCTGCGCGCGTAGCCGGCCAGGCGCGCCACGAGCCGCGCCAGCTGCGCCGGCCGCTCGCGCGACACCGCCGCGCTCAGCAGCGGCGCCAGCTCCAGGATCGTCGTCGCCGGCTCGCCGTGCTCCACGCTCAGGCACAGCGAGCACGCCTCCTTCACCTGCGCGGCGATAGTGGTCTATCAGCACGCGTATCGTGAGCGCTATAGACGCGTTATGACGCGTTCAAAAACCGTCGGAAATGACCAGCATCATTACAATCAATTTTATTATTAGAACTTGCTTGTCTGCGGTAGTACGTAAATCTGTACTTTAATGGTCGTTGCAGTAATGATTTCTGTAACGTTATGAGTTTAAATTGGAACAGCTGTGTAAATTCAAGTGGGTCTCTATTCTAGTATCCATAGATATTAAAACAGTTATCGATACGAAACGTTAATCCAGTATGTTTTTTTAGTATAAACCGCACGACATTTGATCTCGAATGATAGGGACTTCATTCGTTTGTCTATGATTTAAAAAAAACGTTCGTCTTGACGGAGGAATGAATTGCCGCCATTACTGTTGTCATTCGTTGAATAGTTTTTTTCTGTTGCGGTTTTTAGCTGTTATGATATGTGTGTAGATAAACTATTGTATGCAACTGTATAACAATTAAGCCCTAAAACACTTGTGTGACTTGTGTGACATGTGATTCTATTATGATTATTATAAAACGACATTCATATTTTAAAGGCTCTCATTATATAGCAGTTGCATAAACTACTATTGTTCAACGAGGGATGAGCGATCCACACTCGAACTATTAGCGCGCTCGCTTTACTCGTGCGCTCGAAACTCGTAGGAAATTGGTGTTTAACCCGCTGCTTTTCATTTCGAACACGAGGAAAGCAGAAAATTACATAATATATTTAAAAAAATCCTTTACACCAAAATCGGAGATTATTTGGGGATACCAAAATCGACATCGATGAATTCAAAAATCATGTCAAATTCTGGTACTAGGTGTGAACATTTTTTTGTCCAAATGTCATACACCATCGTGGATTCAAAAGATGCCTTTGGTTCAGGGTTAGAGAGAAATATGGTAAAAACGTACCTTAGAACAGCCAGCTCTATCCAAAAACGCGTTGAAGGTGCCAATAGTGATCTTCGCAGGTGACAACTTAATAGAATCCCTGTTGGGTATGTACCCGAAGCGCTCTTGCGTCTTGCTCTGCGCAGGCGCATAAGCGGGCGCCTCCGCTTCTATGTAGCACGCTAGAGTGGTGTACAGCACCGCGAATAGGTCAGTGAACTTGGCTTCGCATATAGGGTTCATTGACACCTCTTGGAGCATTTCTCCCAGAGCGCTAATTAACTGAAAGAGATGATATTTGGATAGGATTTTAAAAAAGGCTTACTCAATACTCTTTGTTCATAAACGCTCACTAAGACTAGTTTAAGGCAAAAGATGTTTTGTCTTTATCTGTCATTGCGACTTTTGATTTTGAGAGAAAAAAACAAAGCATATTTTAGTTAAATGAGGTTTGTAAACTTTATGAATACAGGGTGATGCTTTTGCAAGATAAGTCATGGGCATCAATTATATACTAATGTATTATTATTATCAAAAACTATACAAGTTTCGCAATATTATATATGACTGTTTGTTTCTAGATAAAGTAAAAAAAAACATAAATTTTGCACTTGCGCTGTTTCTGCACTAAACGTGCAACATGTAACAAGTTTGGTCCTTGGAACCGGATTAAGTTTGGTCGTTAAAACCGGATTTTTTTACTGAAAATTTTCACATTTTCCTTTGATTTAAGTCTTAATTTTTTACCATCCCAGTCCATCCCAAATCGTTTACAAGTACTCACAGTCAATGGCTGCAACGCGGCTATGTGGTTCTCAGTAATGTGATACGGGTCTTCGTATAGCTCTATAGATCCCATTAGTCGAAGGAAGTTGTCCACAATGGCCGTGGATAGTTCTTCGTCCAGGGCTAAGTAGCGCCAGCAACCTACTACCGATCTGAAATGTATTTTTTTTTTATTGTTACTATATGTACAACAAACGTAACAGGCAGAAAAGCAGTTTCTTAGACTCCATAATATTAACGACGTTCTTTTCTATTAATTGGTATAGAAAAACAGCAAAAAGTCGAACTATAAACCAAACGGAATCACATTTCAATGGTAATTAACAGTAAAGCTACAATTTTTCAAATAATTTGTAATTTTAATAGATTAGGTGGACCCAGCCTAACTGATAGAAGATCAAAACCTAGTGCAGAAGCCAAGATCCTCTTTAAGCCACTTAACTATTTAGTTAAACTATTAGTAGACAAACTTACTCCTTTAAAGGTAGTCTCTGTGCAAGCAGCATGGCCGTCACAGCATTCGTGTGATGCCGCGTCAGCGATGTCATCGGCCGCATCAGCTTCCCTCTCGCATCGTCACCCACACGGTCCATCGTGATGAGTACCACTTCCACGATCCTCTCTACACTCTGGAACAGATCCTGCCCTCTCTTTATAAACAAGGCGTCCAAAATTGCACTTATCCCAGTGCCTCTGTACGCCTGGTCGTCGTAACCTTCGAGTAAACTTTCCACGAACTGCATGGTGTGATGATGAGGTATTTTCGGAGATATTACGTCAGACAGCAGCATGCAATAGTCGCTGATCATATTCAGGTCGTTTGTAAGGACGTTGTTCTGCATTTGGACCAGCTCGGCCATGCATGCGTCGTCAAGCTCAACCGTATGGCCTTCGTAAAGGTCCTGTATCTGTATGATTAGCTTGATACAGTCTATTGTGGTTAACCTGACCGGGAAATTTGTGTCCGCTATCCCGGGGACGATTAATCCGAGCAAGTAGCCCATCTGGCCGAACTTACTCGGCGTTTCGTAATTCAGTTTGACGTTTTTGATATAAGTGTCGAACATCACTTGCAAGATTAAATATGCTGCTGTCCTAATCTCGTCGTTTTCGTGGCGCAGCCATTCGATCAGCAATCCTATTAAATCATCGATGGTGCTTAAGCAAGTGGATTGAATTATCAATTCTCTAATAAGTCTGTGGAGCAACGACAGGCTGTCGTTTAGTGTCTTTGCTAGAAGGTCGTTTTTATCACCGTTCCCTTCAATTTCATACTTCCGTTTGAACGAGGACAGTTCTCCAAAAACACTGTTGAATAATACGCGGAGAATCGTGTTTCTTTCTTCTGGTAATATGCCTTTTTGTAGCTTTGTTAGGGCTTTAGAAGCCTTCACAATCATCGGGTACAGTTCCACATTTCGTTTGTCTAAGTTATTATTGTAAATCTGTTCCAAAACTGCGTTTAGCAACATCCATCGATTCCTTAACGTCACGTTATGATGAGTCGCTGGGTATAACGCTTTACTAATTTCATACAACGCCGTAATACTAGCTTTGCACAAATCAAAAGGTGGATTAGACTTTAAGATCTCATACAAAATTGCCGTAACGTTCTCTCCTAACCTTCCGAGTACATGCACGTCAAGACAGTTACCAGCTACTTTGCCGTAACAATTTATTATCGCATATTTAACTATAGCTAGTTCAATGTCGCTTTTAGACGCTCTTGAAGAAAGAAAATTGAGCAATTTACTGCTTCTTCTCGCTTCATTATCCTTGTATGCAGCATCTAATTCATTGAGGATAAATTCTCCATGCTGTCTTGAAGATATACCAATGGCTTCGCTGATGTAGTCAGACAAATCCATAGGTATGGACTTCAGTTGGAAAAGGATCAATTTCAAGACCTTTTCAACGACAGCAGCATTGGACATGTGACATGAAAGAATTGCCAGGTACTGCAATGAGACTCCTTTTATCATCGTCGCTTGTTTCTTGCCATTTATCTGTTGGGACAGCAAGGTTGCTATAGTTTCTACCCATTTGTTGCTATTTACCTGTTCTATGGCAGAAACAAGCAGATCTAACAACATTCCATGCCACTGCTCATGGGAGTCATTCTTCTCAACGAACTTTAGTAATCTCTGAATCTCAACCGTCCACGAATTCTTCAAATTCTTATGAATGTCTCCAGAATATTCCTCAAGGAACATTAACAAATTCTTATTTCTCTCCACGTCGTCGGGCACAACTAGGTGGGTTATGCACCTAATGAACACTAGATCTGGTGAGCATTTGAGTTCTACAGTTTTCTCTGTTTGGTCTTCTACAATGACGTCCGAATTGTTTTGAAGGAGCGAGGTCACGCAGTGACTGACAGTCGACATGGACGGAGTAAACTCTTCGACGGTCAGAGCATTGAGCAGCAAATTCCTCAGTTGCGTTCTGACACTCGTCACTGTATTGCACATTAATATCAGCGAGCTCCTACACGTGTCGTGTAAATCCGTCACCTCCAGTTTAGAGACATTACCTGCTGGTTCAAACCCGCAGTGCTTTATAATAAACTCCACCATTGCGAAATCTTCCGCCACCGTAATACAATTCCTATAAACTAACCCTACGATAGCTTTGACGAGTAACTTCTTCATTTTCAGGCCTTGCTCGTTCACTAACATAATTTTTAACAACACTATGAATTTTGAGGCGTATCTATCGATGAAAATTTGAGACGACGTGATCAAATGGGTGATGACTATGACGGCTTTCATCCTGTCTTTCTCTTGATTGTTTTTACACTGATGCAAAAGCCCATCAACCGTTTGGTCTGAAAACTGCGTGGTCATATGATCGAAGCATCGGAGCACTTCAAAGTGGTTCTTTACTGTATGGGGTTGGTCATAATCAGGTTCTAGCAGGACCAAGTTGAAGAGTACGTGGTTTATTGAATTAATAACGCTGTCGTTTAAGGTCAGCTTTGGATTTAGGGCCGATGGTGTCAGTAAGTACGATATACACTGGCTGACGTAGTAGAGGTTGAGCTGCGGTCTGCGGTACAGACTGAGCAGCGAAAGCATGAACTTGTTCACGGTATCGTTGAACTGTCTCTCAGATATGAGCCTAGTGATGGGTCCTAAGGCCTCCAGCACTGATTCGGCGACCCTCGGCTCGGTGGAAGGGAGCCATTGGTTGTACAACACGTCGAATATCAAGGAGAATTCTGTGACAAAATTGTCTTTGATGGATGTTATATTGTCGTTCTCGACGTTGTCGCCAATCTGTTCGGACACAGCGACTGCGAAGTGGCCGAACGCTGCAAAGAGAATTATTTTAAGATTATGGTAATTTTTTTTTAACAAGATAAAAACGTCAACTGGTTTTTCAACTAGCTGACCATTGACGAAAAATGGTTTCGTTGCGTTAACGGAGAAACCTTCAACGACCCACCACTGACCCCCAGTGAACTTCCTTTAAACTGACCGTAAGCGAAGGCCTGCTTGACAGCGTTCTGGCGGAGCAGCGGCAGCAGGGGCAGCATCTTGCCCAGCACCTCCTTGACGTGCGGCACGACGGCGTGCGTGTTCACGGCCGCCAGCGTGCCCAGCGAGTGCGCCAGCGTGTAGTGCGGCACCGCCGACGGCGACAGCTGCTTGATGAGCGAGCGCAGGACCTGGCGACCACACGCGTGAACGAGGTGTAACAACTTTGCCATCACACCAGGGCCCAATTTCATAAACGCCACATGCGACAGGTGACAGTGACAATGCGTTATACATTGCTTGCTCACTATGATGTTAAGTCTGTAAGTCGGTATTGTTACTTGTCGATACAGTAATGTACGGCGAATTGTCACTGTCACCTGTCTCCTGTCGTGTTTATGAAATTTGACCCAGCGCACCATCGTATCTACAGTGTAGAACAGTGTAGCCGATTTGCGGGATTTCCCCTCATTTCGGCAATTACGGACCTCAGTCGGGATTGAATTGGGAATCGCTGGAATTCGGGGTTTTTCGCGTATTTTAACCGTAAAAACCGTATAGACTATACAAACCGTTAGAAATAGTCCGCGCCCGCCGGAAGTAAAGTAAGTATAGAAGATTAGCTTAGAACCACATATCGTTGCTTAGAACCAAAGTTATTAAAAACCTATGTTCATCATACAGGTATGCTGTGGTTTATCAGTATAAGACACACTAACAAAAATAATTATGGTGCCAATTTGTTTATTTTTGTATATTTACTAAATTATTAAATAAAATAAATTGATCTTAAAGAAAAACCAAATAATCATGCTTTGGTTCGTGAACAGGGAAACAGGTGTAAAAAAAAAATCCCGAGTGTCACCTTAAACAAATATTTTATCACAAACGAATTAAATACAAAGCCAGATATGATAACGGTATATTTGCCCACGATGATTCATACAAGTCTGGTCTGTTCAAGCAAAAACAATGAGTATGTCCCATTTACATAATCACAAACACAAATATGTTACTGTTTTCATGTAAAACCTTGTATAGATATCTGCGGTATTTTATTACATCTGCTTGGTTGGCTAACAAAGTATTTTTAGAACATTTTATTTTCCCCCAAAAAATTTTTTGATTCAGCCATGGAATTAAGAAGTACTTACATACAACTGAAAGGTGCAACCAAACATTAAGATAAACGATAATAAAATCTTTCTGACACAATTTTCATAATTTAAACAGATCCAGCATAATGAGGAAGCGGCCTCCGAGCAACTCACTTGTATACAGTGTTTTTACAATAACCTTGACTTGCGAACTGGGGCTGTACAGAGTATAGAGGTTATATGGGCCGTGCTTTACCTAGCATCTGGCTAATAATCATCCAGATGATTAAACTAGAAAACCACAAAATAATAACCGAGTTGAATTTTTTTAAAGCTTTAGTGCACTTGTGACTATGCCAGAGGAGCCAGTAAGAATTCATAAAGCACTCCCCTGAGCATGGGCAGCTTCCCTGGTGGAGGAGAGATTGACGAACCTATATATCCGCATAGCATTTTCGGATAAGGTGGAACTCAATATAACATTAACTACACCATTAAAAAGGCTTAAATTAGCCAAATATTTCTGGCGGTGACCTTTAGTCTGATCACATTGATGAATTGATGAATTGGTTTATTGGACCTAGATCTCTAGCTACACACGACTCTAGACATACAGACAAAACGGGTTTCAAACTTATAGCACTTTTCATTGCATTGGGAACATAAAAAAAAAATACAGGTTGACTTGGGCACCTCCTCTGTTTCTTCAGCATTAAAAAATTTAGATGTTTTAAAAGATAATATAATACAATACCAGGTCTAAATGCTCATGTCCCACAGCTACCAGTACAGCAGAAGCGCCCATCTGCACAGCAGGCTCGAGCTCGGAGCTCTCCGTCATTGCCTGCAGCATGCAGATTGTCAGCTCCGATGCTGTGGTGGCATCCAGCCTTTTCACTTGGTTCACACATGTCTGCTCTAGGACCCTGAAAAATTGTTGTTAAATTGACTAATAGTGGATTACTCTACGATATAAAAAAAATTAAAAGCACCACCAGGCTTCATCAAAACATACCAAAGTCAAAGTCAAAATATCTTTATTCAGATTAGGCTTACAGGCAGCACTTATGAATGTCATGAAATTTACCACTAGTTCGGAAAAACTAAACAAGGTGTATTTTCTTTTCATAAATCAAAATTACAATGTTATTTTTACATCTTAAATATTTAATACAGTAGGCATACACTATTTGCAGTAAGGGATCGCAAATGTAGATTCAGATCAATTGTAAACATACCTAGATAAAAATCAAAATAATGATAAATGCAACTTCAATGACTAATCCCTGATACAACACGCTTCTGGCTCAAAAGTTACGAAAAGACTTTACAACACTTATGGCTAATGGAATTAGCTCAACCAGATATTCACCAAAGCGAGGATCACAGCCCCTATCCATCAACTAGTTATAGTCTCGCACACACACACAATAAATAGGGTTTGCTAGGCTTCTTGGAAGATCTGGGTTGGCAAGAGTAGTGCCACCCACTCATCATGCACAATTGGTACTTTTTCAAGTCGTTGAGTTGCAGAAACCAGCCCGCAAGAACCTATAGAGCCTATACACACACACAATAACTTCACAGAAATCAATCCTTATAAAAATATATGCAAATAAGAAAATAAATAAATACAATAGTCTATATGATTGCACAACATTGACATTTCTTATTAGAATCCATTATATCTATTACACATCTATAGATACTAAATACACGTAGGTATTTATATGTAAACAACTAATGAATACTCACTTTACAATGTTCCCCAATTGCGGTCCGTTCACTTTAGTAGTTTTATAAAAGTCACAAAATATTTCTATCACTTCATTCGGGTAGGAGTTCGCTATCTTTGTCAGTGACTTAATAACAACGTTGTTGACCGAGTTCTCTTTATCTCCTAAAGCATTTATTAACACCGTCACAGTCTCTGAAAATAACGTGAAACATATTTATTTATTGGAAGCCATAGAAATTTTCCAGGCGATATCTTGAAATATATGACCGCTACGAACCTTTCAGAGACTCAACTTTGGACAACGACATTTTTACATCTACGTGCACTTTCGTGATGTGATGAGTGAGTAAATTGTAGCAGTTTTATGCATACAATTTCGTTCGGTATGCAACTATTCACAAACAACACAAGTGACAAGAAGAAACACGAAATAATATGACATTGACACTGACAGTTATCAGTATTTTTTTTTTTTTAATTTATTCTTGGCCATGGGTGCGACAGTTATCAGATAAAATTCGTGCTGCCATTAACAAATTTAAAATTCTACTACATTTACTCTCATTATTCAAATAATATCTTTTATTAATTTAATTTTTTTTATCGTAAAAATCTGTTTTTTTTTTAAATATTACAAATAAGCTAGCAGTAGTATTTTCTTATGTTTTCGCGACTTGTAGACATTGAAATAAAACAATTTATACGGTTTATATCGCGTGTATTGTAACGAATCTAATTCCCGACGTTTCGAGCCCTTTACAGGTCCCATGTTAAATACAACAAAAATAAAATAATTAATAATTTATTTTATTTTTGTATTCTAAACATTCAATTACCATTTCTGTAATTTTATCTCTATTTTTTATGTAACTTCTTGTTTGTAAAAAACTTTTTTAAATTAATTGGTTGAAAAAAGGCTTAATGCTGAGTTTCTTGCGGCGCATTCTTCTCAGCAGATGCCACTTCCGAAGCGCTGGTAGAGTCTGTAGTCTTATTGCGTCAATTGGAACGATTTCATATTTAGCTTTTTAGTTTTTAAATTTTTTCAATTATTTTTTCAAAATTGGGTAGTTTGTATTCTAAAATTTTTTGTTAGTCTGCCCGTGAACATGGGACCTGTAAAGGGCTCGAAACGTCGGGAATTAGATTCGTTACAATACACGCGATATAAACCGTATAAATTGTTTTATCTACACACATATCATAAAGGCTAAATAACGCGTTCAAAAACCCTAGGAAATGACCAGCATTATTACAACCAATGTTATTATAAGAGTTTTCTTGTCTGTGGTAGTAGGTAAATCTGTTCTTTATTGGTCATCACATTACCGATATCTCGTGACTGTTCGTGACGTTATGAATTTAAATTTGGAACAGCTGTCAAAATTCATGTTGGTCTCTATTCTAGTATCCACAGATATTAAAACAGTTATCGATACGAAACGTCTACTCAGTATGTTTTTTTAATTTAAAAGCACGACATTTGATCTCGAGTGATATGACAATAGGGACTATATTCGTTCGTCTATGGTTTAAAAAAAACGTTCGTCTTGACGGATAGATCGAATCACAGAGTACCTTTTTAATATACATGGCGGCCATTAGTTGTCATTCGTTTTTGGTTTTTTGCTGTTACGGTTTTTTGCAGTTATGATATGTGTGTAGATAAAGTAATGTATGCAACTGTATATAATTAGGCCTTAAAACACTCGTGTGATCCTATTATGAAACTCGCTGACGCTCGTTTCATAAAACCACACTCGTGTTTTAAGGCCTCTCATTATATAGCAGTTGCATAAAATACTATTCTTTCAAAGCTAACAGAATGTAAAACTCACGAAAACGCTCCTTACAAGGCGGGCGTATAGTTTGTCATCACAGTCCACGGAAATGACTATGGTTTTAAAACTAGCTGCTTTTGCCTTTGCTTTTGGTCTTGAAATTGACTGCTGTTGCTACTCTCATACAATTTTTTTCTTTATTTTCCGAATTCGAATGAGCGTATATGAATACAAAAAAAAAATCGTTATTTTTATAACTAAAACTTCTAAAATAACGATTCTTTATGTACTTCTTTTAGCATAGATAGATATATTTTAATGATGGTTTATAATAATTTGACGACCTCATCTCACGTGATTCGTGACTCATACTCCCTATAGCTGATTATTGATTGAAGAGTTAAACCCATGTGTAAAGTTCATCGTTGTAAAAACCAGGGGCGTATTTACCCTAGGGCCATCCGGGCCATGGCCCGGGGCGCCAGGCTGCGAGGGGCGGCAGCCGCCCCTAAAATGAAATACTTCATCGTCATTTAATGGGGCGCCAAAGCTAAATGACCCGGGGTGCCAAATCTTTGAATACGCCTCTGGCGGCAGCCGCCCCTAAAATGAAATACTTTATCGTCAAATGACGCGATTTAGGGCGCCAAAGCTAAATGGCCCGGGGCGCCAAATCTTTAAATACGCCGCTGGTAAAAACCGAAATTAAACATCCAATCCTAACAATTTATTTTAATAGAAATTGATTATAACTAAATATTTTTGTAATATCCAAACTAAAAATCTGCTACCACTGCTAGTCTACTGCGGTACCAAAGAAAAAGAATTTAAGTGTGTGTAAAAAGGCAGTTTCTGAATCTTCTTTTTCTTCTTTATATCTTTAAAACAGAAATTTAAATTTATTTTGTAACAACAGAATATCGTAAGTTACAAAATTTACTCGTACATTCTTTTATCTTACTTGGACAAAGTCAAGCAACGAAAAGTTCTAATAGCTGCATAGAATAAAAAAATATGTAAAACACTACATTTTAAATTTATGAAATGCTTATAAAATTCGTTTATTACATAGGTACAAGCGCGTATATTACTGTACGGAACCTTACTATGTTTTCTCTTTATGCATAGCGTCCTTCATATTTCTTTTAGTATTTTGTGTCATTGGTTCGTCCATTAGCATTTGAAAAGTTTTCACGCAGCTACTATCAAAAATTGCACTACGGTTCAAATAGGGTAGTCTGCCTAGTCTGGAAAGCGAAATGATAAATAAAATACCAGACTTTAAAAAATGCAGTTATGTGGGATGCTATGTACTTAATTTTAACCAAATTATTGGTTAGAAAAGTGGTCTGACTGCATTTGGATTGTGTATTGGTTTAGCGTTAAATTAAATGACTTCTTAGATTCTTTTTTTCCGCCACAACGCATACTTCCAATGAAGTTAAAATTTTGGCGAAATTGATTATTCGCTTTCTTGTCTTCATGTTTTTTTTGCATGCATGCATGCCTTCTGGCTTGTATGCTTCACTTTAACTACGTGTAATTTTTGTCCGCCCTATGTCACGAGTGAAGTCGCAAAAAATAATGCTTTACAAATGGCACGGAGTTTATGTTTACCGTTCGATTTGTATAACTTGGTCATGTGTCTCATGTAAGCTCAATGTGTTTTTTATTTTTATTCTACATATTTTAAGACAAGTTAAACTACTGAAATAGTATAATTTTCATAATTCATCTATCTACAGTTATACAATGTTGCTACATTTGTATTTCCTAAATACAAAGAATTAAAATATCAAATTCGGTAAACATTATCAAATAAACAGTTAAGCTCTGAAAATAAATTGATAAGATAGCGCCGATAAAATGTTTTGGTTTTTCTTTTTGTATAAATTAAGAGATTTAATTACTTAATCAATTTGCAATCGTTTTAGCTACCCTTTTTATTCAGTTAAATTATTTTGTTTCTATGTTATCCTTGTCGCTCATACTAATTCTAAATATACCCATCCCGTTGTCAAGAGAAAAGTGACGCATGTTGCCAGATTTCAGGAAAGAAAGCTCAGAAATAAATGGAAATAGCTTTAATGCGTAAAATAAGTATTAATGCAGAATATTCTTAAAAATAAAACAAACAATGGAATTAGCTCTGATAATTAGTTTATTAAGTCATTTAAACATACATGAGTAAACCAAACTTGCCACTTACCGCTTATAGTGATTATAAAAAGGTGAACAGACTGTTAACAACATAACAAACAGTACAATACAGAGCCGTAGGGTTATATATATATATTTAATTTAAACAGAAGATCTAAGCGATATTTACGTAGTACGTTGGTAGTATTCGAGTCTTCTAAAGTACTGGGAAGAATCACGAAAAAAAGACCTAAAATATACCTACTACCTACTCAAGAACTGGAAGAAATTGTAGAAAGGCACTTCCTATA
This sequence comes from Ditula angustiorana, assembly GCA_963691745.1. Lineage (NCBI taxonomy): Eukaryota > Metazoa > Arthropoda > Insecta > Lepidoptera > Tortricidae > Ditula > Ditula angustiorana. Next base: position 3,009,086 of record OY829473.1, read on the forward strand.
ATTTTGTCAATTTTGTACCCATCTTAAATCAAATGGGCAAACAATAAACAGTTTCACTATTTTTACTTAATAGTCACGGTATGCTTAGAAAGTAGTGATGTAGGTATTGTATAATTTTATTTAATCATGAGAGTAGATATTTTTCTGAAGTTTAGAGTTCATTAATCTTTACTTTCGCTTGCATGCAGTGCAGCGCATGATGTATGAGTCAAATTTCACATTTCGTTGCCAAAGATTTCAATGTATACTCTAGGCACGCTGTACGGAATAGAAATATCGTCACACTGAGTAACAGTACATGATCGCAACTCAACATTGCATTTGTAGGTTTAAAGGAACCCGGAAATGCTGTGTTGTTAATGAATTTTAAAATATTATTTGATTAAGTGGGATACATAAAAGCGTCTGTTTCTTATGCTTGCGCACATGAGTTGCGGCCATGTAGCGTTGCTCAGTGTGCCAATGTTTCTGATTCATTCAGCGTGTCTAGTGTATAAATAGAAGTCTTTGTTTGTTGCACATCTTCATCTAACAGAATCTTAAGAAAAAGTTGTGAGGAATTTTGAAATAATAGTTAAAGTTCGTAAGATAAGACAAGAGATATGTATATTTTAATTTAATATGCTATCGTTTTAATAAAATTCTGTATTTTATCATTTTTATTGTGTCAATTGGCATAGTTATTAAGAAATATTGGGAACAAGCTATTTATTTTATATACGTACTTATTTGACATAGCAAATTCTTACTTTTATATAGGTAAGTTCTTTCTTCTATAAGCTTTTCATATAAGTTCTTCTAGCGCATATATTTTCAAGGATTACAAACAATACATATATTTTAAATTAAAATGACCACCATTTTCAGGAGCCTGTAGCACCAATGCCTGTAGGCATAAAAGTCCAAGCGGCTTTTGAGGCTCGCTCGAGCGAAGTCAACGCTTAGTCTATGACATTCCGAACCGAACGGAACGGCGACCGCGAGGGGATCGCGCACGGTACGAGACTCCCGTTCTCACAAATCGTGGACGTGTGATTTCGCATCGACGGCGAGTTTAATTTCCGCAAAAATCGAATACGAACAACCCGCACGTAGCTATCAATCGCAGTAACTAAACAAAATCACTAGTTTAAAACAAGAATACGATCACAAAACTTTCACCCGACACTTATTGGATTAGGAAAAGGTTTAAAATTGAGCTTGTATTTATCAGTGAAATTGATCTTCTAATAATGTACCCGTGCGTATGGTCAGTTGTTGATACCGAGTGATGCTGAGTGCGGTTCGTTTGAGTGACAAAGCAGAAGCGTCGGCTCCCGCTCGTCTCGCCTATTATCCTAATCGAGATTACGTCGCTCCGGGAGCTGGCCTGTTCGGGTACGCTTAGTCGCCGCGGGACTCCAAAGCAGTAACTACGGAGCCGCCAGTACTGCACCGCATCATTTACCGCCAGGATTGCGGTAAGTAACTAATTTAAAACGCCTTTCACAAGTAAAAGTCCGGGGATGGGCGTTACGCGGCTGACATTGAGCCGATCAGCTGCCTATCTTAAAATAGCAATAAAATGTCAAGTCTGTTCTGGCAGCGGCTGGGATCAGCTGATCCAAACAAGCTTTAATTATAATCAATTAGGTAACAGTAAGGCAGAAACTGATTTGGTTGACTTTCGACTCACTTATCTTGGTGTAATCGGATTTTAAATCGCGCGTGATAACTCAGTGTGTGTCCTGCTCTGTTATACTGAGCCCGCCTATTCGTTTCAGATTTGAAGATGGTGCAGCAGGATTTGACCTAGGTGCGTAGGTCGGGATGGCTCGGGTGGGCTCACGGGCGTGAGTCCCGGGACAGCCAGGACCGGTGTTGTGTTGTGCAGTGTTGTGACGGTGGACGGGATGCCCTCAGCGATGTTGTCGGCAGTGCTTGAAGAGGAGGCCGACCTGTATGAGGCGTTCCCGCCTCATGTTGATCCCACCGGTATTACCATACTCACTGACAGCCCACCAGGTAAATACTTTATCACTGTTGACTATAGTTATAGAACTCAGTAGAATGTAATTTAAACTTATACAGAATTGGTGGGGCCCTTTTCACAGACAATGCTAGTCTAACATTATTGCTTTGGCACAAAACACATGAATATTATCTTAATATTGCTTGTGAAACAGGGCCTGGATATTGTGATTGTTATAATTTGGTCAGTCCATTCTGATGAAATTACAATGACATATATTTCTACACAATTTGATGCACATTATATTATATTTTGTTAAAATACAATAAAATTATCAGTCATATACTATTCCTAGGGAAAATTTTATCTGCCTCCATTATCAATCAGAACATTGCAAAAATATCAAGATAAAAAGTGATTAAAATACTTATTGAAACCAGATTAACAGACACATAAATAAATTTAATTAGGTACTTATTAGCAAATGACTTGGTTTTTTGAAATGATTACTTAACATCCTGAACAAATTGACTATTGTCTATGCTCTATCATATTACATTTAGAAAAACCTCAAAATTTGCTTTTAGGTCTACTCCTGATTTAGATAAAAGTTTAAAGTTTTGCCAAAAGTATTTAGCCTTAAAAAAAACGTTAAGGTTTCTTGTTATATTCTATGTTTGAATTTAAAACTACAAAAGTGAAATTAAGAATTTGACAAAATAAAACCATTACAATCAGATAATTTTAATTCTGCTACCATAGTTCAGTACTCCATTACAAAGCCATCGTACAATGTCACAACATTATGTCACTTGTGAAGTGTTAATGGTTTATGTGAAAAGATTCACAAGTGACTTTTTGTGTGAGATAATTATTTTAATTTTTGTATGCACTCTGATTGTTTTTAAACTAAATATTTACTAATTAATCATACCTATACATAACTTTGAACCATTTTTCAGCACAAGCCTAGGTTTATTTGAATATGCTGATACATGATAATCCGAATCATGTTTCCAATAACAACATGTTTTTGTGATTCCATTTATAAAATATTTACCTAAACTTTATATACCTATGTAGGTATGTATGTAAACTCTTTATCAGACAAAAAATATGACAAGAAGAGTTACTTAGGATGGCCAACAGCCCTGTATTTTATAGGACGTCCCCTTTTTCACCTATTCTTTTGCCCGTGTCCTGTGTTTTAATTAGAAAAATACAAGACTATACCGTACCAAAAACAATTTGGTCTGGTATTTTTTCATGCATCCTGTAATTTTAGATCGTATATCCTGTAAACCACTGTACACATACATAGATCAACTAATAATACAGGTTTATAGATATTATTAATGTATTAAAAAATTGGCAACATAGTGCAAGGATATGCCCTAAGCTCAGTGGCATACCTAATTTACATTAACTTAATTTCTTAGTACCGTGCCTATTGGTACCCCACCATTCATCCGTGTCTTTTTCTTTTTTTTGCCGTGAGCATGACTCGCGTTGTTTTCGCCAGAATTCGCCAAAGGAATAGAGAGGCTGATAAATTAATGTAAGAGAGTGATAAAGAATGAATGAATATTAATTAAATTGAGTTTGTAATGGTGTAAACTGTAAGTTACAAATGTTTTGGTATGTAAATAAAGGGTACTCAGTGTCTCCTGCCCGCGTATTCGCGTGAACTTCGGCCATGCAATGACCGAATCGCGAATACAAAACATGAAGTGAAGTGCCATGCCAATATGAAATATGAGGTATCTTTGCCTTTGCCTATACCTCCTTTTTTTAGGAACAGAAATGATGTAAACAATCTTGATAAGTCTTTTTATCCAAAAGTGCTAAAATAAATTAAGTGTTGCTAACAAATATATATCAAAAACATCATGTTCTTTAACATAATCTTATTTGATATAGGCTAAATTAACACCACACTCATTGCCTCCTGTCATTCCGTCGTCTAAATACCATGTCAAATTTTAACTTTAAATTCTGTATTATAGAGTTAATAGTCAAACTGAAAATTGCAGGGGTAAATAGATATATTTTTTTGTTGCACCTTTGCAAAAAAAAAGACTTACTAGGACTGTTAACATAGTTTCTCATCCTAAAAAAAGAATGTAAAAGCGGAGAGGCGGCGTGGCGTGTGAGAAAAAAAAATTATAAAATTTTAATTTTGTCACAACCACGGAAGCTACTTGCACCAAAGTATGCGAGCTTGTCTTTACTCATGCTATGCGATGATAAGGCTTTGCGATGACGGGAGAAAGAGGCGAAAAAGGCTATCTTAATATTGCTAAATGTATCTCCTTTTTATGGCCCTAGATAGTGGTCCTTTGGAGCCAGTCATTTTTATAAATTATTCAGTAGGTGATCTAATTCATTAGAGACCAGTTGTATCACTTTTGTCCAGTTCTCACTTCACTCTGTAGAGTAACTAGTAATTATTAGTTCATCATTAATTTATATGGTCCCTATCAGTGGCGTAACTATACCATCTAGGCTGGGGCCCGTAGCAAATTCTTTCCTGCGGGCCCCGGCCCAAGAGGCCGCCGACTCAAAGCCCCGGCCCGGGGCCCTCTTGGGTTGGGGCCCGTGGCATTTTGCCAGCCCTGCCGCCCTATTGTTACACCACTGGTCCCAATATAAGTTCTTTCTCTTGCATGCAATTGCAAAAACTGGAAAAAAAGCGAGATTTGGGTTCGTTGTCGTAATTTATTCACAGACTTCACCAATTTAGATCTTTCGGGACTAAGGTTTGCGCGATATTTTTAGCATTAGCTTCCATATTTTTGTCGGACGTCGTATGAAATGTCAGGAAAATCCAGGCGTATCCCGACCATCTGGCATCCCAGTGCCACTACTCTTAGGGTCGTAGTTTTAAACCCAGCTTCAAACTACGACCCTTAGTGGAATAAAAAAAAATGATTCCTAGGCTCGTTCAATTGCCTGACTCGTATCACCATAAGATATCTCAAGAGTACTAAAGTGCCTTTAATTGAATCAACAGTGTTTGATAATGCCTAATTTAATTAAGGCCAAGGAAATTGTCAAGTGCTCTTACAACTTTGATTTAATCAACGTTAAGAACGTTTTGTGCAAATTTCGATGTACATAATCTTCGATCTGATTAAAGTAGACCGATTCTATTGAAACCTCGTACGTTGCAGAACATGGAAACCTTAGTCATGGTAGGAGTGCAAAGGTAACAAATAAAAGGAAAAGTCCATTTTAAATTCTAGTTCACAAGGAACTGAAAATTGCTTTAAGTACTTAATTTCGTTTCAATTTTTTTTTAAATATGCGCTTATCACGGGGTAGAGTAATTTGACCTGTGAATAAAATTTTAAAGGAACGGTGGTAGTGATGGTACCTACCTTTATCGTTCAATCTCGTAATTCGTATGAAATGAACGTGCGCTGATACCCTCTTAACAAACATAATCTGAATGCCTCTAAACTTGTAGTATTTCTTATCTGGTGATTGTGAGGCTGCTGATAGGAAAGTGATTGAATTTTAATCATATTTATTCGTATGTTATCACCTGGAGACGTCAGACTTGCTATTTATCAAGTTTGCCAATATTTTTCTAGACGGTATTTATTATTAAGAAGTTGTATCTAAGGAAACGTAACAATTTTGAAGTGGTACATCCACACATGGGCGTACCCAGGTGGGGGGCAGGGAGGGGCAGCTGCCCCCCCTGGAAATTTCGCAGAACATGTATGGACTCGCCTAATTACTAATCAAAGTGTAAACGGGGCTTTATGCTCCAACTTTTAAATAAACCGCGCAGTAGACACTGGCAAAATGCACGGTGCAATTGCCAAAAAACCGTGCGCGACGATGGCGGACGAAGATTACCGAATCTAGCATCTGACTTGCCCCCCGCCCCTGGGTCAGAAGCAGGGTACGCCCATGCATCCACACTCTCATAGAATGCCGGTGTGCAGCCTACTACTGCGTATCATGTGGTCAGTGATAGAACTCTATCCGGAGACCAAGGCGTAAAGTCTAGCAACAGACCAGCGACTCTTTTGGGGTAGCTGGTTTTCATAAGTCGCGCTGATACAGACTCGTATACAGCACCGCTCCGGAAACGCGCGCGTGCACCAGCCGGTTGTATATATGGAATTATATCTTGAGGAGCCACATTGCTTGCGTTACGTGCACGTAACGCAGCTCTACGATGTGAGCTGGAGCCGTGCTGCATACGCATCCGGTGTATCCCGGCCTTAAAGATGCAAGACGAATTCAGTGTTATATATCCTATGGATTCGCATTATCTGACGGGGTCGAATAATCGGATACCTTAACTATAAAATAGTTATTACCATTTTTGTCTTCATGCAAACACAGTGTGGCCACACTGGATCTTTTGTCACAAGGCGTTTTCAAATTCGCACTAAAGTTGCCAAAATTAACCGTTTTAACGAACGATAATTTTATTTAACACAGCATCCTCTCGTCAAATTGATATTTAGCGCATTCATTTACCCATTAACGTTATACCGGGCTGTGCTCGGAGTTTCTCTGCGTGATCGAATCAAAAAGAAGGAGATTCGCTCAAGAACCGAAGTAACCGACATAGCTCTAAGAATCGCTAGACTAAGTGGCAGTGGGCGGGGCACATTGCTCGTAGAACGGATGGCCGGTGGGGCCAAAGTGTTCTAGAGTGGCGACCGCGTACCGGAAGACGTAGCGTGGGCAGACCCGCCACAAGGTGGACCGACGACCTGGTGATGGTTGCGGGAACCCGTTGCATGCGAGCAGTTCGGGATCGGGCATTGTGGCTTGTGGCGATCATTGGGGGAGACCTATGTCCAGCAGTGGACGTCTTTCGGCTGATATGATGATGATGATGATGACACGTTATACCTACACGTAACTGCAGTAATTGACGTTTGTATTCGGATTCCTTTTCACGCATTTTTACCCGAAGCGCAATGCAAAGGAGGGTAATGCGTTTTTTTCTTATTTTTATTGATAATTATCAAACTATAATTATCAGACTCAAATTATCACGATAATTATGAAATTATCTTGTCAAACCCCGTCGTTTAAATTGTGTAATGAATGTTGGACGGTCTAACAGCATCTCGCCTAATTAATTCTCTAGACTTATAGGGGTTTTATTGGGCTCTATAAAACCTTTGTGCGAGACTTTCGTGATCAACACGCAGAGACAGGTCCAGACCTTGAGATAGCTTAGGATCTTTATCTTTGCGTAGTCTACACTAATATAATAAAGAGGAAAACTTTGTTTGTTTGTAAGTAGGGGGTTATATCTGAAACTACTGAACTGATTCCCAAAAATTCTTTTACTAATTGGAATCTATACTATCCCTGACGGACATAGGCTACATACGTAAACGAAGTCGCGCGCGTCCGCTAGTAATAAATAAATGAAATTGACATCAAGAAATAGCCAAATACGAGGCATTACGAGGTCACGTCATTTATAACGTGACATATATTTAGACTTTGATTAGCTTAATTCAGTTACAGAACAGAATTTAATGCGTTGATATCGGTTTATCGGATTCAAAGACGTGAGGCCAGACATAGACGGACAGACCGACAAAGGCTTCACACTTAAAACACTTCTTTTTGCGTTTTGTCGGGTTTTAAATATATATGAATAAACACGAATAGTCGTTACTCCAACAGCATTATTAATTTGCACTTTCATTAAAATTCAAATTTGGCACTGTACTATTTTACTCCATTTGCATATTTGAAGTCAAAGTCAAAGTCAAAATATTTTATTCAGATTAGGCTTACAGGTAGCACTTATGAATGTCAAAAAATTTACCACCGGTTCGGAAAAACCTCTGATGAGAAGATACCGGCAAGAAACTCAACGAGGTGAGGTGAAAGTAAATAGTTAGCCGGTAATTCGTATTGCTTTACACTATTTGAAAAACTTTGACTAAAATATTAAAGATATTGTCTAAATTAAAATAAAAACGTCCTGCAAACGAGCCACAAGGCTCTTTTACATACTGTCTGTATCTGTATTTACCAGCGCTTCGCAAAGTGATTCTGCTGAGAAAAAGACCACAATGCCGCAAGAAACTCAGTAGCTTATTCTTTTTTTTTCTCAGAAGAATCTCTCTCTATCCCTAAGTACTATTAGATCATTCATTCAATTGGCGTTCGTCTGCGCGGCAAGAGGTGGGTGGGGTAGCTCTCTCAAGGCTTTAGGCCTTACTAGTATTCAAATATATTCAGTTCCCTTTTAAAGGTGTAAAATATGACTAACGATTAATCTTTCTGAGTCAAGACACCCAACCAACCAGCTGTAGAGTACGGTCAGCCTAAACGGCCCTAACATGACAGCCCAGGTTTAGTTTGACCCCTCCCTGTGTCTCTGTCAAACTAGTGTCATAAGAAAGGGACGCAGATAGAGATACACTAAACTTGGCCAGTCTTATTATGGCCACAAAAGTAGCTGAACATTTTACTACCTTGTCGCTGTCGGAACTGTGATAAATTTGAGCAAAACTCATTTTATACGTTACTGCAACAAGGTTCTTCAGTGTTAAGCTACTTCTGTCGCTGACTGTTCCAGACATCCAAACCAACTATAGCTAACAAGGCTTTCGTAGAATTTTTAATGACTTATTAACCCCATATTTTTTCCTGTCTTAAGTTAAGAGCACCTTTATTTGAATCCGTGTTTTTTTTCATCATTAGTCACAATTACCGAGACCGTGAACCGGCAATATGTGTTCAGTTGTTATTTTATTTACTCCACAGTTAAAATAATGACATAGGTGTGTGTGCAATTATCGTTAAAGTTTAATTATATCCATTGCGGTATTGTCTTACTTATGTCGAATTGGCCTTGTGCCTATCGCTGAAGACGTTGTTGCGTCTATGTAGATGCAAATTCAGTTTCCTGAGGTTTGAGGCTGTTACCAGTCTTACGACCATGGAATAAATGATATTTTCATTCTAGATTTAGAGGTTTAGTGGCTCAAAAAGCGCTCGCCATACGAACGGCGATAACGTTTTTCACCCTCTAATCAAAAAAAACATTGGTTTGTTATGCCTTAGAACTAGGTTTTTGTTTTGATTTTTTTAACATATTTCATAGATAGAATTACATAGAAAATAAAAAAGTATGAATATATTTAAAACTATAAACAATATTTAAAAAATCAAAACATACAAATTTACTTCTAAGGCTTAATGACTACCTGCAAAAAAATCATGGCGGAAAACGTTATCACCGTTTGTATGTACAGCTCTGGGTACACAATATTCTTAAGAGGAGTGTGAATCCAGCCCGCAAAAGCGCTCCCCATACAAACGGCGATAACGTTTTCCACCCTCTAAACCTTAACCTGTGGCAATGATTTTTTGGTATGTTGTCATCAGGTCTTGGAACTAGGTTTGTATGTTTTGGTATTTTAAATATCGAATCTGGTGCACACACCAGATTCGAAATAAAATCGCATTCAAATTCGGTGTCTCTATTTAGAATTCGGCTGTATGACACAGAGTAGAATCGATAGAAAAACTGCGATAGATTGAATTCTCATACCGATTTAATTTACGAGCCTAAAGTTGCGTCGCTTCCGGTGGAAACCCTCCTTTGTTGGCCAATGCTTTCCTGAAGGAAATTATTCAATCGCGATTAATGAGCTGTCAAGTTGCCAAACTACTGTTTACCTATGACTAGTGATGCGTAACTTTCCGAAATTTTTCAAATCATGGAAAGTTTTCAATTTATTTTTCGGAAGAATAATTAAATGGAAATATATCGTTTCTAATACTTTTATAGATTCCTCAAGAGCCTTCGAGTCATATTAAACGTATTCTAAACTAAAATGTCCTTTTTGCATGGCTTCGTTAATTTATGAAACACGGAGCGTTGTTTGCGTGCTTTATAAATACTTGTTTATTGTGGAAATATACTAAGGCATATTATTTTTTCCTTACGACTATACATTATGTAAATTAATCTAATAATATTATTAGAAGTTTAATGCGTGTGAAGCCTAGCACAACAAGAAAAAAAAGCTGTTTTCCTCATTGTTGGAATTTAGATATACAATTTTTATTCTTATTTTATGAAAGAGACGAACATGCTAAACCGTTAAGGGTCTTCTTTACTGATTTCAATGATCTTTCTTTACATTATTTCGATGGTTTATGAATGGACAGCACAATCTGTCATCATAAGTAATATTGTTGAATGTCAATTTCATGTGTCATTATTTTACGATAAGGGCACCTGAGTACTCGTTCCAAATTGACTCTTTGGTACTGCTGTTTCTAATACGAGGGTGCCTATTAAGAGGAGTGTGAACCTAGCGCTCTCCATACAAACGGCGATAACGTTTTCCACCCTCTAAACCTTAACGTATAGCTATGATTTTTTTGTTATTGCCGTTTATCTAGGTAGCGCTTATTGGGGCTGGATTCACACTCCTCTTAATGCCTGTACACATATAACGAAAGCCCTAATATCACTGACTCTATACCTGAACTGGCTTTGTCCAATTATTTATGTACGTAGTTGGTTATCGCCATTTTGGCGCTGTACGCAGTGTAAGAAGATACGAGAGTATACGGAACTAAAATTTTGTGACGTCATTTACGTCACAATGTACAGAGTTTTTATTGTTCTCGTACTTTCCACTAGCTCTACTATCGCGTTACAACTTGGTACACAAAATTAGATGTCAAGAAGGAGGCAGCCTAGCCAGTGGAAGAATAGAGATCAGTGCTAAGTTACACTATTCGCATAGAGATCAGTGATAAGAAAGTTGTTATCTAATCAACACGTTAAACTACTATTTGGTTGTTTAAGTGATGCATACATACCACTGTAAATGTAATCAGCTCGTATCCTTACTGCAGTTATTGCCCATGCCTTTGTGTGTTTGTGTTACGTGCTGAATTTGCCAAAGAAAACTTATTTGAGGATATCAACTGATTACTAGTGACATACCACGTGTACCTGACAAACAGTGATTCAGATTCGCAGGAGAGAATATCAGAAATTCAAATCGATAGTTATCATAATAACGTTTTTCATATACAATACAATTTTTTTATGAGCAGGTCCCCCAGGACCTGAATTGTTAAATTATAACTGTGCCTAGTCACTCAGCGAGCTATCTAGAGGGCTATGTTGGGAGTCTCCGTCAGGGACAAGATCCGAAATGAGGAGATTCGAAAACGAACCAAGGTCCGAGATGTAGCCGAAAGAATCTGTAACCTGAAGTGGCAGTGGGCGGGTCACGTTTGTCGCAGAGCTGATGGCCGGTGGGGTAGGCATGTACTGGAGTGGAGACCGCACAATAAACGGCCCGTGGGACGACCGCCCGCTCGGTGGACGGATGACCTGAAAAGGGTGGCCAGTAGCGGCTGGATGCGGAAAGCGGAGGATCGTGTTTGGTGGTGCTCTCTTGGAAAGGCCTATGTTCAGCAGTAGACGTGTGCAGGCTGAAAATGATGAACTTTGCCTAAACTATAGTATTTTTACGCATATAATAGTAAATAGTTATACAGTTTTTATCTGTAGTAGAATATCACGGACAAGTTAGCCAAAAACATCTCACACAAAGGCCCTTTTGAAATATTTAAGTATATGTTCGTGTATTTTTAGATACGTTGTTCTTTCTAATATTTCTAACGGCAATTGTACACACGCGTACGCTGTATATGTTAGAAATTAAGAGAGAAATACGCTATATGTACTGGTAATTTGTTTGTATAGAATATAGACTATACAAACAAAACTTGCCGCGTCAAACGCATATTTTTCTTTAGACCCATACTGATTAAACTTAAGTTAAACTTATATCGATGGGTCATCGTCTAGAGGATGGATCGAAGGGTCTAGTTTAACGATGTTCTACTATTTTAGTTTAATTTCCAACCGTGTTGGTGCAATAATATGCATCGCCGCCTTTGCTCAATATTGCCTCATCCAAACAACGGGTTCTTGTGGTTACTTGGCAAGTATTTGCATCTGTTTCTAGATTATACATAAAGGATTGTAGGCTTAGTGTTCTGGAGAGATCGCTTATCACTACTTATCAGTAACTTATTCAATGCACACATAACAGGTAACAGCGTTTGTGAACGACACACACGCACAGAATAAATAATAGTACTAACGTACAGAAACTTTTCTTTTTCGACCACCATTAAACGAATTCCAACTTTATGATCAGGTACAAAAAGTTCGTATTACTTCATAAACATTCGCCAGGCGGCATGCGTCAAAAGGAAGGCGCCGCCCGCGCCGGCCTTCCACCCGCAATGCCCTGGCGCACCGCTAGGGTTGGGCTGCTTACTATTATAGTATCTCATGCGACACAGAGTGAGCGGGCGCGCGCGCGTCTAGTCGGCAACCTACTGCGATTAACCTATGCCATAGGTAATGCCGCGAGCGCACCTACAGTGCGGAGTGGAACCCCCCTGATACACGTTACAGTGTCTGGCAGGCTGATCGCTAGTTAGTGCCTTGATAACTAAGTTTGGATGAAATGCATAAAACTGGCCCCTATTTCACGAAACTAACATATTTTAGATTAGCGGACGCCCGCGACTTCATCCGCGTAGAATTATTATCCTATGTCCGGCAGAGAAATCTATTAGTAAAAAATTTTTTGGAATAGGTTCAGTAGTTTCAGATATTACCCCCTACGTACAAACAAACAAAGTTTACTTCTTTTTTATATTAGTGTAGATGTAGATGTAAAGTTGTAGACTAGTGTTGATTAGTGTAGATGACAACGACAATTTAGAATACATTACCTAGCCAATAGCTACTATTTAAGCCCGGTAATATGACAACTCCTCGAGTTAGCCATGTATGCCGGAATGATGCTGTCACATGTCACCTGTCAGCTTGGTGAAATAGGGGCCTGGGTGACTCTACAAAGTGACATTCTTATAGCGTCAACGCTAGTAGAAACGACAGAATGTATAGGTTTTAATTTGACATTGACGATCAACTCCTTTTGAGGTTTGATTTTGACATGTATGGACAAGTTGTCGATCGTTAACGCTAATTGAATGGGTCATAGCTTCCGAGCTTCGATATCATATTGGAGATGTGAAAAAAATGAATTTAGAAGAAAGAAAAGAATTTAACAGTTGCTTTCGTGCGAGATTAATCTCGCATGCACCGAGAATCGCCCTGTATGTAAAAAAATGTCCACGTCGCGTACCGCTCCGAAAGCCGTCCCGAAATCGTAGTAGAACAAAGCTAAAGCTTGCTCAAAGCATGCTTCGACTAGTTTCACAGATGTTTCCCCGAAGCGTTGCAGCGAGCACATTGTTTGTGAAACATGCTCCGTGTTGTGCGTCGGTTGTCCAAACAGCTCAGCAACAATAGCCTGTGTTAAAATTTCCAATGAGAAACCATATAGGCTTGCGTATTTACATGGAAACAGGTAAGCTGGAGGTTAAACTACACGGTTAGTTTCAGCTCTAGTCAATTTTAAGCATCGAATAGACAAGCTTCATATAATAGTACGAGTACAGAAGTCTCACTTCGAACAAAAACGTTTAGGTACAATAAGAAGCGTTGTATGCTGTCATTGCGGCGGCCCAAGTGCAGATGTTTGCCGAATGACTTATAGCTTTGCGAAGTGCGCGTTTGCTAACAAAGTTTACACAGTTCTACGATAAGCAGAGATGCATACAGTAGGACGCTTCTTATTCCTAATGGTCGAGCCACACCGGATGCGTATGCAGCTCGCTTCGTAAAGCTGTGTTACGCTTGCGTAATGCAGCTCTACAAACCTAGCTGGAGCAATGTTGCATTCGCAACGTGTACCTATGCAACCGGTGTGGCCCGGCCTTAAACGCCATTGTTTATATTCTCCTTTTGCTCTAAGTACATAAGACCTCTGCACCCTGTACCGCAAAAAATACAAATGCTACGATTTGACATAATTGTAGAACAAGAAAATGGAACTAATTACCGTGCTACTCCGCGAAACCAGTGCCGTGCTCGTACACGTTAGCCGCGTCTGTGCGACACACACACACACACACGCACGCACACACCCACCCATTTATATATATATGGGTGTGTGTGTGTGTGTATATATATATATACTCACACACACACACATATAAATGATCATGCAAAAACCCACCCTCCTCCGCTTGCACACGAAACAACATATATCACACAGACTCAACTACACACTACCACCAGCACTAAACATTAAACAACACGATCGACGCGCGTTTCGCCTCCGTACGAGGCATCATCGGGGTCCAACAGTACTTCCCCGTTCGCTACTTGAACAAATGGCGTAATTGTAGAGCTTTTCATACAAAAATGTGACAAATATGTTAAATTCCAGCACTTGTAAGTTTTGTGGTACAGGCCCCTGTTCTGTACTTGTACTTTTATTTATTCTGTAGCAAATGTACGTTTCTCTGGGACTCGTAAGAAATGTCCAAATCCCAAATTACATGCCTGCCTGACCTTTTTGTTTGAGTTGGAAACTACGACTGGCTTTCTTTCACCGATTTCCAAGAAGGGTTCACTAGTTACTAGGTTAATAATTCACTCACAAGGGTCGGTTCGGTAGTATAACATAATCAGTAGAAGTTAGTCTGCGGGCTCCTAAGGGAAACTATAAAACTCTGGAACTCTTTGTGTACTAATAAACTACCCTGTTAGAATTCCTTTTTAGTAGAGTTTGGTAAACAAGGAAAAACTGGCGTCTCTTATCCCACAACTTTCGTGCAAAACGAAACTAGTTTTGTCGGAGCTTGGGACCTTCCGTTGTTGTCCTGAAGTTTTCATCGTCTTGTTTGATAGAAATCTTTCGAGGCTTTGCGCCGACGTAGCAAGTTTAATTGAAGCAATTGTCAATTTTCCGAGCAAGTTACATAACCGAAATTCGCAACTACAACCAACGACCTTCTAGACACGCGTCATTATTGTCATTAATGGTCGGACAATTTGGTGGATTCTCGTTGCATCTCTGTCGGTTGCTCGCACTCTGAGAAACGGACTGAGCACCTCTAGCACTCAAACCTTTTCGACACGACGTGACACTATATGTAGCTTAGTGCGTCTCTTTCTAACTAGCCCAGTAGGAGAGAGACGTACTGAGTTACGTAGCGAGTTACGTGTCGAAAAGGTTCTAGCTTAGTTGCTAGGTGCACTGATTCGATCTCGCCGAGAAACTCAAAACATAGCCCTTTGGGTGACTTTGAAGTTGTGATTGAAGGCTACAATTGTTAAGTCCGCACCAGGTTCTTGAAATTGTATGAAAATCGCCATACCTAAATATCTAGTATGACAGTTGTTGAGGGTTGTTAGTTACCGAATCCTGGAGATCAAACAACGTCTGCCCAGCGCCGCAGGCTCTCTCTACCTCTAACTACACAGCGTCGTAATTCGATACATCTTGCGAAACTATATTATTATTAAGAAATTGTTCTTGTCCAGACATGTTTAATCTGAGCCATAAACTAAATAGCAGAGTAGCAGAGTTGAAAAATATTTATAAAACTATTGAAAGTAAATGGGGCCACGTTTGGTACAAACGATATAAAACTTTGCATATTTCTGTTCCGGTTCGCTGTACCTATACACTCATGTACCTACTCTCTCATACATGCCAACAAAGATGCTATTGAAGGAAATCTTTATCACATTACGAAGCACTCGACAGATAAGGCACTTCTGTGTTATCTCATTATCTCCTCTGAGATTTCCGACTGATAACAGAGCCTTATTAACGGAGCTGATGGGAGCGTTTGTCTTTTCTGTGACGTGATACGGAGGCTGCTGAGATAACGCATTTGTATACAAACGCATGTTATTGTTTTTAATTTTTATTTCATCAACATGATTTACAATTAGTCTGTGCATAGCGGAAACTGTTATTTATTTATTTAAACTTTATTGCACAAAAAATACAAAATGTACAAAAGGCGGACTTAATGCCTGAATGCTTAATGTTATTAAATATAATAATTAAAAATCCACGACTGCAATGTCTAAATTGGACTGAAAGGGCAAAAAATATAAGTTTTTTTATCTCACTACCCTCTAAAAGTGCGATTTCAAGTATGGAGTTTGGCATGAAGCATGAAAAATTTATGTTTTCGATGAATATTTATGTCAAGTTTCACGCATACCTGAGTGTCGTGCTCCGATTTCTGACCTAAATAGGTTAAAATTTGTTTCATATTCGTTTATCTTGTTAATAAAGCTTTGTGGATGTCCAACGATCTTCTGAAATTTCACAAACTTCGCAATTTTCAGTATTTACCAAATACATCTGTGGCCCGTTTCACGAAGCCACAAGTTACAATTTTACAAGTCTAAAGCGGCAACATTGGTCAATAATGACCAATGGCAGTGGGCATAATGACCAATGTTGCCGGTTTAGACTTGTCAAATTGTAACTTGTAGCTTCGTGAAACGGGCCACTAGGGGTGCTACAATTAGCATATTTGTCAAATTTGTATGAAAAACTGGACAACTGTATTTTTTGTGGTATAGGGGCTGATATTCATTGCAAGATAAGAATTTATATTATGCTGATTAGTGCTTATACACTCAAAAAATATTAACGATATGTAGCGCCCTCTGTTGTTAGTTTGTAGTTCTAAATCGATTTACATAAAGTTAGTTTTCTGTCTGGCGGAAGTTGTTTTTTCTTCATACTATCAAAAAAATCAGCACATGGGTTTCTCAAGAGCTGTTCTTGGTATTCGATATCAATTCTAATTATACAATCTGGGGAAACCAGTACTCCTGACAAGATAGGAAAACCGCAAAAAATACAAAAAATGTGCTTCTACTTTGGTATGGTAAATTATAAAACGTCATGATTTATTCGTTTGTGCATACAGAACGCTTTAGTTGTAATGTTTTAGAATACTAATAATACCTACTTATTAAACTTGGTTTGAACTTTCTGTATTGTGACACACGCAAAACGCGATCCATCCACGTCCTTGCAATGTAAAACACTTTAATTTTCAACACGCGACGATAAACAAATAATGCAATACATTATTAATACTAAGGTAGAGTCAGTAATATTCTTAGGGTACTCGTAGGTAATGGCCGACAGTCACAGGCTACCTATCTTAAAACTAGTAAATTATGTCATAATCTTGCTAATATACTCTTACTAATAAGTATTAGCGCATAGATAGTACATGTCCTGGATGAAAACATACGTTGAAATCAGCTAAATGCATTGAAAATAATATCACGCGAGCGAAGCCGCGGGTAAAAGCTCCTACATAATATACTTTAGTTACTGTTTCAATTCGCGAAAGATCCCATCCCATTCCTCTTTATAAGTATTTTTCATTGACTTTAAGGGTCTTGGAGAACTCAGGTGTTTCTTCTTTATTATCTGTACTGTATTACCTATTAAATTAATGTTAAAGAATAAGTTTATTGCAGGATACTCGTCCAAACAATGTCATACCAATGCACGCTATGCTTCTTGACTTAATTCTTGTACAGTCAAGGAACTTAATTCCCTACCTATTTCGTTGAAATGTTGTCTGACATTCGCAATGCATTAAGGTCGATATTTCAAACTAACGTCTTGCTCTATAGCTCTTATGGTGACAGTTTGCTATATGCTATTCAACCTTAGGTGGGTTGGAAATTTAATTCCTTGACTGTACATGATTCTCCCTGGATTTGACAATAATCAGTTCGATAACATACACCGTTAAAAATAGAGACTAATGTTATTCTGCACACGTTCGCAAGCCGTTACACAAACCACACAACGCGTAATCAAAGCGAATTAGAAAGAGCCCGATTACACAAGTTCTCTGAACAAACATGCTCCGATGGTCCCAGATAATGCCTCACATCCGATGTATCAATCCCCTTCACCGGCGCTACGTAAGACAGAGACAAGTATACGCATCGTTAGAATGGAATGAAAATTAGGTGGGGGGCCATGCGCTTACGCACGTGGTGGGGAAGTCACGCCACCTGGCGAAAGGCTAGTTGAGTCTCCATTGGATCAGTTCACTTAATGATTACCGCAATTAGAGCAGAATAAGGGTAAAGCAGTAAAAGGTAAATTAACTTGCCAACATGGCTGTTCAGTGAACTGGTTGGCCTACATTTGAACACTTGTTATATTAAACTAAATTATACATTAGACTCCGGTTTGAATTACCATCATAAATGGCACTCACTAGGCTTTTATTAGGCAGTTAAACGATTGTCTGTGTTTAACGGTGAGGTTGACATTGTGTTTAATTTGCCTCGAGTAGTTTTCAATAAACCAAGTCATTATCTGAATAAACTGCTTGGTTGAGGGCTCAAGTTGCCTCTTGGCATGGGTTCAAAGATGTTTCTATTATGGATAAACGCAAGTTATCCGGTGAAATAACAAGAAATCATCAGTAGGTCCCTATTCTGTTCTATCTTAGATACATTGTAAGAAAGACTTAACAGTGAACACTATGTATTGATGTAGTCTCTTTTGTCATTCAAAAGGTGATGTTGTGCTATCTTTTGCTTACTTACAATACTCGTTTGTTATCCTATGTTTTTTCACTCGCACACAAGGTTCCTATTACTTGATTGCACTGCCGAAATAATTGACCGTCTCGTACATACATTAATAAGCGAGATACGTGATGGTAACGGTACGAATGAAAGAATAGAATTGAACAAAACATTTATTTCAAGCTGAATAGGCCTGTAGAAAAAATACCTTAAAGACTAACATACATATCTATAAATCAAATTTTTAAAATTAGCGCGTTACTACCGCGACGTGTGACCTAGTTTTGGGGTGTCCAGCAACCGTCCGTCAAAACGATGGAAAGCGACTCCCTTGGGCCAGAATTCCTGCTTCATGAAGGTCGACAGATTAGGAATGAGTAAGCTTTTAAAACTGAGTACCTATAACTCGCAAGACCTTTGGCTTAAGACCTCTGTCAGGCCCCTCTTTTCCATTGGGCACTCTGGATCAGTGCCCCTTCATCTATACAGCCCCCTAGTTTATGTCAGATCACCAACTACTTATTTTGCATGTTGTTAATAAATATTCTTCTGTTGTATCAAGTCTAGGGGCCTCATTATCCTAAAGTGCTTAGGACCTCCGCGGCGGCCTTCACGACCATGACCCCTGTGACAAATGCAGTTGCCAATAGCAAACAATACTGATATGAAACTCAGTACATTAAATCTCAATTAACATTAAGTTCAGATTGAGATATTATTTCTAGGTCTCGGTACAAGAGTTTACCAAGCATATCAGTATCGGTACGAATTCTTACCGGCAAATCAGGAAACTGGCTTCTAATTCATAGTTCTATTGTCTAAGTAATAAATAATGGTGATGTGACAAAAGTTAATACTTATTAATGGACGCTCGTTTTATTTAACAGAGTTATAAAAACGTTCATTAATGAACAAAGCGCGAGTTGTTTGCAATAAGTAATAAATTGCTAGCGACGTTGTAAATATCACAACGGCTTCCCTGTTAGAGTTTTTGTTGCAAATTTGCGGTTATATTATCGTTATTTTTGTGCTTCAACTTCGACACAGTAATTTTTCGGCTTTTGTGAGCAGGTTTGGTAATTTGCTCGTTCGGACACATTTAGAAACGTCCTTGAAACGAAGGCTGGTGATATTTTTGATGTTTTTTTTAATAGATGTTATCTTTATCAAAACCGACTTCATTTATATCGTATTTGCTACTTTTAGATTACGAATCAGTTATATTTATAGTTAAAACGAACACTTAAAATGAAAATTAAGGAAATTTGTTATTTTTAAAGACATTAGACGGTGGTCTGCGGTATATGTGGTTAAGGTTTATATTTTGTACAGTTTAAACTTCACTGTTTACTGTAACTGAATTTTAGAGTATTCTATGACCCTTACCCTCAATAAATACTAAATTAATAAAGATAGTTATCGAAAAAGTTTTAATTGAATCTTGGAAATCTTCGATCAACTAGTTGAGAAGGTCGTTGTTGGAAATGTGTTTTACTAGCCCGGTTTCGCACGGCTGCAATTTACTAAAGAAAACTAATTAAAATGGTGGTTTAGAGCAAAAAAACCTTCTGTAAACAAAGTCTAAATTACAGTGAAAACCGTATCATAATCCATTGCGTGGCTAAGAAGGAGTTGACGAAAATGCGTTGAGGACCGATAGAGGCGGAAAGTGATTTTTATTTATACTATGCAGAAAATATAAAGATATCCGTGCGTGAAAGGCTAGCCTGTTTGTTAGGCCTCGATCCGCTCCTAACCATAACTAATATAAGTTAAAAAATGTCGCAGTTTAGCTACATAATAGTCTATTTTGAATGTTATAAAGAAACTGATTCGGAACATGATAGCAGATGCTGTGTCAAGGATGACGAACAGTTGCATTGTGTTGAAGTAGAGCAGGTAGTCACCGTTATGCTTTATTGATTTGCACCCGGGGAAATCCCTAAGGAGAAATTCCGTCTAGGATCGGGTAGTATCAATCGCGATGAACAGTGCCTTGAAATAGTATACAATACAATGCATGCAGGTTTGTTGGTAAATAATACATAGATTTATTCATATGAGGTACTAAATATTCTGTTTAGTACCGGTAAGTTGTATATTTTATGGTTGGATTGTGAAGCATATTCGGATAAGTCTGTGAAGAATAAACGTTTGGACGTTTATATACATGTATAATACTTGTTTTATTCGATGTATTTTTCATAAATAATAATAATAAAAATGTATAGTCGACCAAGAAATTGCTTGACCACTTTTCGACCGTATTAAAAAGTAAAAGGTTCAAAAGTGGTCAAGCAATTTTTTGGTCGACTATACCAATTATGAAAAAAATATATAGTAAATAATTACGATCTTTAGTTTTTAAATTTTACATATATAATCTTGAAGCAGCTAATATTTCAGAAAATATTTATAGTTTACTGTTAAATTTTATTCACATTTTTCACTAAGCGAATATTATTAAGAATAATGCGAATAATATGTTGTAAAATAAATCTAAAATATGTAAACTTTAAGACATATCAGACGAACTTTATGAAAGTTTCTGTATTTTATGGAAAAACGCAATGGTCGTATGAAGGATATATGTACGTTTTTCGTGTCATTTTCAACCCTATTAATGACTGTAACCTTCGTGACTGGAATTTAATTTCTTCCTCATTAACTTCGCGTGCTTCAAAATAAATTGCTTAGCATCTTCGAAATCAATTCCATTTCATGTCCTCAAGTCATAGGTTTCGTCCTTCAGACATCTCGACTTGCTCGGAATCGAGTGGAGGGAGGCTCCTGAGAGACGCTTGAGTTAAATGAATCAAGTCTTTGAGTGTGGGTATAAGAACGTACTTTTTGTAACAATGGCGTATGGATATTACTTTTTGGGGTTTCAAACCAAAATGGTAAAACAAACCGCTGACTGTCACGCGTATTTGGGCTTAATTTTGGGCGTAATGGGCTCGCAGAACGGATGGCTTATGGGGCCAATGAGTGTTCGAGTGGCAACCGTGTACTGTAAGACGAAGCGTGGGAAAACCCGCCACAAGGTAGACCAACGGCCTGGTGCTGGTTGCGGGACCCCGCTGGTTGCAAGCAGCGCGGGACTTGGCGTGTTGTGGCGATCTTTGGGAGAGGCCTATGTCCAGCAGTGGACGTCTTTCGGCTGATATGATGATGATGACTGTATTCTAATCTTTATCAGTTACAGGATGGTGAAGTATTGGTATTTTCCTACTTTTATCTGCCTCCTGAACTTGATTGATAGTTGCTGCTTAAAAACTGAGTTATCACGTAGTACTATAATCAATATTGATTGGATTATGCCTTTATACGTTAATATCGTGACTGGTGATTTTGTTATTAGTAATTGGCGATATCATGTTCGACGTAATTTTCTTTATAATTTCGAAATTATTATTTACTTTTAATGCTTAAATTTCGAAGGATTATGACGATGAATAAACATCGTGGCAATAAATATTTCATTAATATGAAATGTATATTTAATAGCAGGCAAATACATATATATCTTTAGCCGTGCGCGTAAGCCTTTCAAGTTTTCGTAGGTCATTCAGATCACATCAGAATTCAATATTATTTAATTAAGATCCAAAAAATAATTCATAGTTTATTACTAAACAATTACATTACGTGTAACTCTTATTGATTGATTATGTCAAATGTCGACTTTTTGGTAGGATTTGGAATACGTAGGGCCTTGTACAGCTGAGTGGTTAAATTGAAAAAAAAAAAACAAGATCGCATCACGTGAGCGTACGTACATACAATTTGATTAAAATCTCAGCCGACCTATTTATATCTTGACCATGCCTTCTGCATGAAGCATTTGGATCGGCATTCGGCATCGGATGCGCGCGAGTCGATTCGTTGGAACAGTTTCAAAGCCAAGAGTTTTCCTTTACGACTCCGCTGAATCCACTAATTGTTTTGGCTGCTCTAAAAAATAAACAGTGTTTTAAATAATCTGCTTTTGTGTGTCGGTTTCCAGCTTTATGACAAATTTATTAAGCTGAGTCAGATTTATCAGAACAAAACTGCTTCTCGTCCTGAATCATGCAGAAATGTCTTAGAAGTTCGCTTTTCATCCGACGAAGATATAATAAGATTCATAATGAAGCTGTTACTGGAACTGCAAGTACCTATTGGTGGTAAAATACAATAGGCTAGCAGAAATCTAGTCGCGTCACGGAATTTGAGATAGAAAATAGCAGTAATGACTGTACAGTGCCAGATTACTGGCTCTTGAGGTTTATTGTTTCAGTTGTTCGGACTGTGGAAGAATTTACAACGATACTGGAAGGCTAGATAAAGGCTGGACCTCATCTAGGGTTGCCAGATACTGGCTTTCATTTCCGGGACAAATCTGGGCTTAGGTACGGATTTGGAGTCGGACGGCAGGAAAACATGAAGTGTATCATTTTTTAAAATTACTATGTCGAACTTACAAAATCAAAACATAATCGCGTGAGAAACAGTCCTTTATTGCCGCAAAACGCCCCGGACACTTAAGAAGTCATATCATTTAGCCACATTAAATTGTACACGCGCGTGTCTCCGGAGCCGTGCTGCATCCGCATCCGATGTGGCCCGGCCTTAAGAAGGATACTTACCAACAATTAATGCAGTAGTATTTTTCCTGATCAAAAATTTAAATGCTGGACTTATTTTTTAAACCGCAACGATATTGGAATTAACATGACATCTATGTCGACGATGTGATACGGGTCAATAACGTCGCCGTATACTTTGTTCATAGCCAGCAACAATGGTAAAGCTCCCCAGAGACATCTATGTTCCGCCTTGCCAACTTGAAACTCCGCCGCGTATCAGGTAACGATCGTGCAAGATTTAATTGCAATGCTTACAATGGTCGATAGATGTCGGTGTTCGCACATCGTAAGTACATTGAGTACGTACGTGATTATCAGGTTGTTTTATGTATGGAGATCCTGACCTGGGGTAACGAGTTTTACATAATGCATCAAATTCATTTACTTTTATGCGATCTTTGTTGTGGTGTACGTTTGATTTTAAACTGATTGTGTTGTAAAAGAAAAAAATATATATCAAAAGATTAAAATAGGGACTATTGTATAATACATTATTTACTTAACTGAAAGAGACTAGCAGGCTTCGAACAAAGCGAGTAAGACATCGTATGCCCAGATGATTGACAAATGAATAGCAGAGACAATCAGAAGTGGCTGAAGACTTGATAGGTCAAAATAATTACACAAGGCTCTAACTTTCTTGATAATAAAGCCTCTTGTACATCTTTTTGAATTCTTCGACTGTATGTTTATCCCATTCTAAATCTTCCTAACATAGTATAGTCGAAAAAGTAATTGCTGGACCACTTTTTAACCCCATCCCTTCGTAATACTGTCGAAAAGTGGTCAAACAATTTTTTGGTTGACCATACGAAACGGCTGCTTATTTCTTCTAAACCAGGCAACGGATTTGGATACGGTTTTGACTGTCATTTAGAGATGTTTCAAAGACGTATTCCGCACAATACATTCTAATTAAGTTTTCGCCCGTAAATTGTACCCATGCGAAGCCGGGGCGGGGCGCTAGTAGATAACATCTGCTGCTGACTGTACAACTGTCTGTACGCCATTAGTGTTCGCTTTGAAAATTAATTTCCTATGAAAGAGAGACTGAAAAAATCTTCAATTAAGTAAAGATTTAACGTTATTTCTAAAAGAAATGCTACCCAGATTAGCATATTTTATAACTTTGACTTTAGCGTGTTTAGGACATTCCTAAAATATGTCTGAAAGTGTATGTAAATGAGCTACGATCATGAATAAATAATTGACTGTTTCAACTTCGGCAATGTTATAAGGAGTGTTTTTTAAGTAAAATGGAATATTTATGTACTGCCTACTACATGTTCATGAAGTATTTGATTCAATATATCAGTAGGTCTGAGTGAGCATGTTAGAACTTTGTCAGTGCAAACATCGATGAATGCAGGACTCTCAGTTCGTGTAATAGTATCTTTGCTAGTTTACTACGACAAGATCCGTAAGTGCTCAACGTTTTCGTGAGCCCACAGTACCTTTGCATCGTCTTTTCCTGTCTACTTACGTTTGCGATGATCCATCGGCCGCCCATATATTTCTATATATTTCTTGTTTGAGCCTTAATAATTAATCCACCCAATACCTTGCACGAATAACCGTGCGAAAACAAACATGTTTTTTTTAACATTGCATAATTTGAATTTAAAAAATCGACGACTTAAAAAATTTTAATACCTAGAACACCTTTGAACCAAAACGATGTACCTATTGGAACTTACGCACAAATAAATGAAGATTAAAACTGTCGAAAACATCAAAAGCATCCCCTTTTCACCCTTCCGTCAAATAACGAAGTCGTTTTTTTTTTACTTTATGTTACGTGCGTCGATCACGGCGCCTCCACCGAAACTGCGGTTATAGATAACCTCGCCTTATCATCGGGTAATGCTTTACTTAACACTTCCGTGCTTACGGCTGTTTTAGTTAATTTATAGGTACTTGTTATTTTCCCATTAATCATAGAAATCGGAAAGAAAATATTTTAGGTTATGTAATAGAGTAGAAATTAATTTAAAATATAGGGTTCTACCCGGGCTCTGGCTTGAAAAAGGTTAAATTAGGAATTATTTTTTTAAGTGAAGCGAAAGTTGTATGTCAGGATCATAAGCAAATGGAAATCCGTGGTCTTTGCCTACCCCTCTGGGAAACAGGCGTGATTTTATGTATGTATGTATGTATTTGGAAAGTCTTGTAGTTAAAGTTCTTTTACTTGAAACTGCTGCTAAAATTATAAGACTTATTTTAACAGTCTGCAACAAAGTTAGAAGGTTATCTATTCGGGTGTGTTTGGTTATGTATGTTCCTTTAACGTCCACAGTGATTATAAACGTTAACTTAGGAGTTGTTTTAAAACACTTCAAAAAGGCGAAAAGATTATCTGCGTATTCGAATGTGGTTTGTTATTTTGTTTTAAGACTTGATTTATAGACTAAGCTAAGTTCATTAGGTCCGAAACGCAAAAGCGATTTTTTTTATTGTATTTTATTTTTATAAATAAACATTAATGGCACAATACAAGTATACGTAACCTAATGTAACGAGGTAATTCAGATGAGTATTGTTAAAAGAAACAGTTACGTAGGAAAACCATTTTCGACTAAATAAAAAAGTTGGCTAAACATTCTTCGCTGAAACGCCAGGATCCCATTTTGTTGGTTTGGCTGCGTTTGCTACTTAGCGGCGTATATTTTGTTGTATAGGTAAATGTATATGTAAGAAAATGTGGAGAATATTCCTCGACAATGTAGGAGAGAAAGTCTTCCTAAATTATGGCTTTTACACGTGATGGAAGCGTGGGTTTAGTAAATAAAGTATCCGAGTGCTCTACTTAAGATTGCTTTCGTACAGCACTTGTATGTTAACGTTGCTGGCAGTTGGCCAATGTTGCGTTTTGTAGTGATTTAATAATGTTCTATTATTACGATCGTGCACCTTATGTACGTTGTCGTGACGCGCGCGAAGGCAAATATAGATAAAGTTGAAATGTTTACCTATTTGGGTTATTTATCCCTTTGTTTAGGCTGGTAATTTAATTTTTAAAATGTTCTCATAGGTGAAATATTTGTCCCTTAAAAAAAAAATTTGACACCTTGTACTAAGGCGTCTAATTTAAATATTTATTTTTTATATCATTACTTATTATTATGTATTAGATTACCATGTCTAAAAATAAATATAGCTCACGTCGTAACTCCGTTTAAAATTTACTTGCGTGACTTAATAAAAACTGATTTTAATAATTATAATTAATAAAAATTAATTAATCATAAAAATATCCGGCCTCAGAAGCCCCATGCGCGTTACACGGTTAGATAAACAATCGAAGTGTGACAGGGCGCTATCGCATTTTCCGCGGAGGCTGGCGCGCAGTGCCGGCGGCGCGCGCGCACCGAAAGCATGTGCCTCATGCCACCGCGATGTACATAGAACCGGCCGCCTTCCGCGCCCCAAGCGCAGAATCCCTCGCATCCGTCGCCCCCGTCTGGACGCAGTGCTTACCCACTCCCCTATTCGCAGGGAAGAAAGCACCCCTCAAGACCTACGAAGAAGTACAGCCGCTCCTCCAGCAGAGCAGGAAACGAGAACTGAAGATACTCATCAGAGAGAACTCGTGGCCGATCAACAGCCCCGTCCGCGCCTCCCTCTGGCCGGCGCTCTGCCGGCAGCATCAGCATGGCAAGTCCATGCTCGACGGATTCTACTGGGACATGGTCACGCAGGTCAGTGCTCTCTCGTTACGCAAGCCTGTAGGTTATCTGGTGGTCCAAGGTCACGTGTATTTACTTTGTTCGGCCGACGCAGCGTTCCGTGATAAGAAAGCGACCTTGGAGATTCGGTAGGATGATTTCCATTCACACGGTGTTCGGTCGCCTAACATAATTGATTCATTCGTGTCACGTGACGAGAGCAGCTTTATTTGTCCGAATCAAATAGTTCGTTGGTTCCTCGCACGTGTTTCGCAATTTAGTATCGAATTGTTGAACATCGAGCAATCTTTATTATTCGGGAATGATTGCGGCTCGATAGGACAAAATGCCGACTCGTCACAAAAAGCCGGCGTATGCGATAACGAAGATAAGGTTTTAGAGAAATCGGTGCGGCTTGCCATCAACTTCATAAGAAATGTACGAAATGCCTATAAGATTCTAGACTTAGATTGTTTACTCGTTTATCTTGTCGAAATGCTACTGTTACTGTATCTCAAAGTTATTCAGCGGTTTTACCAATCATGACTTACAAAATAAAATTCAAAATATAACTAAGTTTTTACATAGGTACGAGTACGTTTATGTTTACGTCTGGCCAACTGCCAGGTTAAAAGCAGGTTCCTTAACGTTCCGTTTGTAGGTTAAAGGCTTTTTCTTTTGGCCCGCAGAAACCCTATAATTTACCCGGGATAAAAAGTATCATATACAGTTTCAGCCGTAAAGCTGTTTCTACCAAGTATTATCGAAATCGCTTTAACACCTTAACGCAGCAATTCGTCAAACCACAGCCTTCTTTCGCGTATTTTATATTTTTAATTTAGATTGTTTATTTGTTTATTG
Organism: Ditula angustiorana; assembly: GCA_963691745.1. Classification (NCBI taxonomy): domain Eukaryota; kingdom Metazoa; phylum Arthropoda; class Insecta; order Lepidoptera; family Tortricidae; genus Ditula; species Ditula angustiorana. Next base: position 3,036,695 of record OY829473.1, read on the forward strand.
CACAATTTTGTAAATACAAAGGGTGTATGAATGACCTAACAGCATTTCCCGCCGGTCAACAATAAAGGCCAAACAAAAATATTTAACAATGAGTGCGAATAAATAAACAAAACATACAACTGATTTATTAACTGGTAGTTTCTTATTGACTGCTAATAATCTATGCAGGAAGCGGAGCTGTTTATGAGCGAATTAAGCGCGTTTAAGGGCGGACAGGTATACTTAGTAATTTCTTATGTATTTGCGACTTGAGTTTTTCGTGAAACGAGCTTTCGTGAAACCTGAAAAGGGCTCGAAACGTCGGGAATTAGATTCGTTACAATACAAGCGCTATAAACCGTTTTAATTGTTTTATTAGAATACGTATTCTTACCTGATTAAGATCGCGTGATATTTGTTAGTTAGCTTTCCCCCCTTTTCGTTGACCTTTTCCCATACGTATTGCTTTGACATGCGCGCGGCCTGTCACTCGCCGAGCCCCTGTTTACGACATCAACGCACGCGCACGGTTCGCGACTTCTACGGAGCACCGCCTCGCATTTCACCGGGCATGTAGCATAGTTATATATCTAGTGTGAAATTCAGACTCTTAATCCATTTGAGTCTAGGTCTTTTATCAGGGGGCTCCATTATAAATGACAGAATTTAGTTGTATTAGTTAAGGGCTGTCAGGCGCGGCTTACTTCGCGGGCCTACAAGAATATTGGTGCACCAATATTACACATTCGCACATGATGGACAAAGAGGCATACATTAGGACGCACCTTATGCCTAAACACTGTTTTGTTACAAAGTAGAACTTCTGTACTTGTACTCTTATTTATTATGAGGCGCTGTCAAGAGCTAAGTTAGCTTCTTTATGAAAAAGAGTGGCAAACAAGTATGCGCGTGATAGTGTTTGTTTTTACTTAGGCCAACTATATGAGCATATGAGATGAAAAAGCTATTGTTTTAATATAAATTTGCCACTAGATCTACATTCCCGAGCATAGTTTAGTCCATAGAAACGGCAGTCGTGGATGAAGACAATAAATAATACTTTACTGTATCAAAACATCCGCGTCTAGCGGCGCGAGCGCAACAATGGGCTCGCATCTTAATTAGCGTCCACAATGGCCGGCTAATTGCGGCCGATAATGCCGTGATACCGTACTGTGACAAATATGTGTTGACGATGTATGTATGAACTTGCTGAGAACGCTACGAAGGACTGGTTGCTTGTGAAGGACAAGCTACTGTTGAAATAAACAATTAAAATGGTTTACATCGCGTCTACTGTATTGTAACGAATCTAATTCTCGACGTTTCGAGCCCTTTTCATGCCTCATGTTTACGGACAGACTAATATTATGATATTAAGGATTGTAATTTTTGGTTAAGAAAAGGTTTGATGCCGAGTTTCTTGCGGCGCATTCTTCTCCGCAGATGGCATTTTCCGAAGTACTGGTAGGGTAGAGTCTGTAGTCTAATCGTGTTAATTGGCACGGTTTAATTCTTTCTATTTGATTGTTTGCGTTTTTATTTCTTTTGTCAGTCTGTAAGTTGTGGTGGTGTGTCTTTTACATACTGTAAGTGAGTATGTAACTGGAAGTGGGATTCAAATTGAAACCAGAAGGCCTCTCGTTCATAACAAACACTGCAACGTTGAGGTTGTTTGTCAGTGTCGGTTGGAGTACAGTTGTTAGTTGGCTGTATAGTATAAATTTCAATCAATACTGTGTAAAATTCTTCGTTTTAGACTTTTAGTCTTATTGGTGTAATGCTCTTCAAGTTTCTGTATCGATGGCCAATTGTTTACTTGTATGACACAACACAAATCGTTTCCTTACTCCTAGGCCTGCGCTTTTCTATCTTTTCTTTTATCCCGTCTTCTCAAATGTTTTCAATGAAATGATTGTGCCTTGAGCCATAGACTCGTAGGTATTAATTGTCCCATCCTTTTTGCTGTTCTTGTTTTTATTGTGTTCATTATTATTATTTTCTCTTTCACTATCATCAATATCTCTTCATTTGCTATTCTCTCCGTTAAACTATTTGAATGAACGACGACTCTAAATTTGTTCGTCATCATTATTGTGAGTGCACAAGCTAAAAGCCTACGTCCAGCGTTATGAGACAAAGGACAAAATCTTTTGCAATTCGTCACGTCACGGCTCACCGTCGTCAATGGTTTATTTTTCTCACGTGCTCCACAAATTACACACAAGCTTATAACTTAACTGAACAGTTTCATTTGGCATTTCTATTGTCGGTTAATTGTGCCTTCTTATACTCCTAATGAAATGCTAATAAGTGTATGTGTCAACAAAGCGATGAAGTGGTGTCGTGTTTGCTACTACGTAACATTTTAGCAAAGCAAGTTGTCATAGCCAGGAAGAAAGGGTTGGATCCATTTTCCTAAAGCGAGGGTTGTGGAAAATATCGCTAGATGGCATATATTAGCCTCCAAGGAATTGGCTTATAATTTTACTACCCAATTCTGGATGTGGCAGATGTTACAGTCGAGCAGATGTTCTTTTTTATTTTGTAGAATTCACGTCATAAAATAGCTATCATTTTGTACATTAAACTGATCTCCTAGCGCATCCATTGCTGTTTCAATGTCGATTATGTATTTCATTACTAGCATTAACTTAAGGAAGTTTTATGAACGGTACGCTCGTCAGCATATACTGCTTCTGTTTTTATGCAGCTGTTTTTAAGGAATGTCAAACGCCAGGTATCATTTTAAGTACTGTATTTTTAACACACGTTAAGAGTCTCAAATTATGGTAGTACTGAACAAGTTTCTGAGATATGACCATTAGTGAAGTAGAAGTACAAAATGGCGACCTTTGTAACGTCCTTAACAACTAGCAAAGTAAGACGCAATAATAAAAATATAATAGACACAACTTTCCCATAAAAAACCAAGTGTCGACCTTTCGTCTTACTTTTCTCTTCTATAACAAAGGTTTGGTAAAGCAACAAATTGTAAACACTCTTCAGCCTGTTTTTCCTCAAGCCAGTTAGAAGGGTCGTTGTTGGAGGTTTATTGTGCCCATTTGCAGCACCTATTGTACCGTTAATTGATTTCTCTCGAGGATGTGTTCCTATTACTCCTGTTGTTAACGTGATTAAGGAGTTCTCTAACGGAGATAATAGTTTATGTCGCTTTTCTCTTCAACTGACGTAACAATTATAATGTAGGTACGTAGAGTGAGCTATCTCAATGTTATGTGTAGTATTGTGTGAGGAAATTACAACTGATAGTTTTTTTTCTATGGCACCTTGTCGTTGGTTTTAAAGGTCTAACCCTGCTACAGGACCATTAGTGAACGAACGCATCCCCGAAGTCTTTTAAAATTTCCGGTCCTATGCTGCCCGCATTTATTAATGAGTGGATTACTTCTGATCTGATCATATCAGGTGATGTTGTCTGTAGAATGTTGAACCTGTAAACATCACTAGATCCTCGTATCTGCCCACTGCCACTTAAGCTGGAATGTTTTTGCCCGACTACGACAAAGCCAAAAGGAAGGGCGAAATCAGTTGTGAATCAGATTCCCAATTTTTTTTTGATGCTACCGAAAATATCCGAACATTTTCCTCTTTTTTTAACGTAAAGGCAATTGTGTTTAAAAATACAATATAACCCTTCAACGGGCTTCATACCTACGTACAGATGCGCTACGTAAAATCAAATACAGTTGCATGATTGCAACGCACGCGCACTGAGGAATCATTTAAATTTAAAAGCAAGCAAATTTTCACGTTATTACAATTCAATTTGTATCATACTCAGTTGCTAAGGTTCAAATTTTATACTTATTCATGTATGTGGACGAGAAATCGCCTTTTATTAGATGACTTGGACTGTTACTGCCTTAAAAAACCTCTAAAGTGTCAACCAGTCTACTTCTTCTATTTCTTGTTCATCCCTTCAATTATTCTACAACACTGCCTCTTATTATTTTTGATTGTAGGTCTGATGTATGCATGTAGAACATTCTCTGTTTACCCCGTTGTTTATGTTGTGAGTGCATTGTATGTGGACGATATTATTTCGGCGTGCGCGATTGGCACAGCGTCAACTGGGGCCCGGTTCACCTTCGCACAGCGCATGCGTTCTAACGACACTATATGTCTTTATTTGTGTATCTAGTGCATGCCGTTTGTGGTGGTCAGAATAATTAATATAACTCGTCATCAATCCTTTTGCGTTCATCAAATATTTTGTAAAATATGCTTTTGAGCCAATTAGCTTTAAAGGGACTAGGTACACTTATAACTGCTGGATCTAATCTAACAAGAGGGTTTCTTATTAGATCAAGAAGCGTTTTTTAATCTGTGACTATTAAATATTTTTTATGACAATTATGACTAAAGAATATGAGAAACAGTTTTAGAGTTTCCCAGTTTTCCATCGTATCATCAAATGGGAATGTATCTCCCTTAAATTTTCCTTATCGCTTATTCATCCGGACATCCGTGCAATGAGTCAAAGCACCAAATTCCTTGGCTGCTCACCTTGGTAACAATCAGAAATTCCGGTTTTCTTAGAAACGAGACGACATTGGGGATACCATACAGAAATAAACCGTTCCATTAGTCGGAATTTCACATGCTGTGCATTTGATTTGGTACGAATATACGAATGCCCGTTTGTTTGCTCTGACATGTATGTGTTTTGTGTCATATTTACGGTCACCACGACTTATTTTGGTATTTTTACCCGACTCCTGGCTGAAGGCAGAGTTATGATGAATGTGATTTTTGTTTTTATTCATTTTTGGTCAGTAGTCGTCTTAGTCATCCTGTTATGATCCGTTTGTGATAAACGAATTAACAAATATGTCTGTGATCTAATTTGCACTTAGCAATTTGCAATCATTTAGCAAAATCAGCGTCATAACAAACATGTCCATTTACCTGGCGCTGATATTATCATCACGATTATCAACATACATCTTTATCCGGGTTCAATTTCTTTATTAACAAAATTAAAGGCTTGTACTCCATACAGGAGGAAAGCGCCGCCAATACAATTCTTTGATTGTTTTCCCTGGATAAAAACCCACTGCACACGATTGGAGGCATGTTTAAACAAATGGAAGACCCTATTTTCTTTTTTTGTGGGAACGTGAAGGCTGAGTCACATGTGATGTCACTCGACACTTGTGCCATAGTGCAGTGCCAACGACTTACGCGCCTTGACCTCGTGGTCTGTCACAAATCGTCGCCGTCAGCTTTCCAATACACCTCCCTTTCCAACTAACGCCTTTTTAGCTTGTGCAACAAAGACAGACACGGGGAAAGCAGTGACAATTTAGGCTTGAAATGTGGTAAATTGGCGTAGTTGACCATATTTTATTCATGTCGGTACAAACCTCCTTACTTCTGTAGTAACATTGATTCAGCTGTCAATCAACTACTATTGCAAATTTATTTGATCTCTGTTCTTGTTTACTTAGAAATGTAGCATTTTAAAAACAACATTAGAAAACACTATTGTGTCTATACCTATTGCAATTTTAACAATTATCACAAAATGTAATTAAATCATACAACTCTTTGTTTGTCATTATGGAGTTTCTGATATAAAATGAAACGTCGGCGACGCGACGTCAAACCATAATCTCATTAAATTAAATCCGATTATACCGGGCCTCTGCGGCGACCTTTATTAGAAACATTGCGCCTGCTTAATCCCCGCAGAGACTTTGATACAGTATTACGTTGATGGACAAAATAACCAAGCTTTAATTGAAAATTCCTCTTAACCCATAAGTCGCTGACGCTAGGCCCCAGTAATAGCTTCAGATACTTTGGACGGATTTTTAAAATATTTCTTTGTTACTTTGTTGCTGATTTTATTGCGGCGCTTCTTCTGAGCATTTTAGCAGTATCTGCCATTTTCCGGAGCGCTCGCATGTGACAGAATCAGACATGTAAAAGAGCCTATGTAGACTTCATGCAAAATCAATTTGTCATTTTCGTTTGATGTTCCTGTATTACTAAACAAACCAAACTGTACGACTTTGATTAAAGATTCAGTTACATAACTGCTGTTTTTAAGTATGGCTTTGTATGTTTAATTGTTGTAGCTTTAGCTTCTTGTTTTTAAGCAATTACGTTATACATGATTACGATAATTATCTCACGTTGGACAATTATTTACAAATGCCTCTCTAAATAGTCTTCTATAGCACAGTTTCTTGGCGGCTACAAGCCAATTTCATCTATTGTTTTCCTGTCATCTGGCAAAATACCAGCCGCGTACCCAGTCGATGTTTGCGCACCCATACTATAGATATATGCAATGTGAAAGCATTGCGTACCAACGAATGCGATATTAGATTCTTTATTTAGAAGCCAAGCTTTCGGCTTCTTGCAATCGTCGAACGATTTACGGCTCAATGCAACCTGTGTGAGTGTACCTACGCGTATATCTTAACATTTTCGATCTTGATAATATTAATGATGAGCATCACAGACGGTATTTTTTCGTCAAAAGGCTCAACGCTTAGCTTGTGTAGCTTGTTATTGATTACTTTTCACGTTCCAAAGATCAGCTCAGGCAAGGAATAAGATTGTGCAGTCGCGTACACTGACTGGTGTACCATTAGACGAATAATGGCAGCTTTCGTTCTAACCGTTACGTAGACGTTTTATCGTAATGCGGCATGGTGTATGGGTATTGTTTCTCGTTTAATGTCAACTCATCATCTTGTAGAATTTACTGAATTATGCTTTTGTCTTATTATTGCGACGATCTGCTCGCTAGAATAAAATGCAACAAAGGAATATAGATTTTCTATCTAGTATTTCCATCATTCGTATCATAACGGTATTATACGTAATTGCTTTTAGCAAGTGGCTCTCATTAGAAACAAATAATTTTACTGTTAAATATTGTCCCTGTTCTGACATGTCATTTTTGACTTATGGTAGGTGTTAGCTGTGGGGAATTTACAAATAATTCCCCAAGCTCGTGACCCCAGTCGTGCCCCAGTCAGTGCAAGCAGCTGAAGGTGAGAAAAGCCGAGTGATGTACGTCTATTTTAGGAGTTGGCCGTTCGCCATTACGACCCGCTACTTTACCTATGTAAAGAAACAATAATATTGCTGTTATTGAATTTTATGGGACAGTAAAATTGGTACCTATTTAGCTATGCGACTATAACACTTCTAAGAAGGGAAAGGATTGGCTTTGCCATACATAAATCAATAAATCATCAATGTTTAAAGAAAATGAAAGTAGTTATAATTTCAATCGCAGAATGTAAATTCACCTAATCTATTGGTTTTACTTACATTTAAATTACTATTTTAATTTCTAGGATCAGAATTCTAAAGCCCTTTTTAGTCGTAGTATTTATTCAACAGGCATCTTGCTGCGAGTTCATTTCGCCTGTAGCGTTCAATAATATTTATGTACAAATTATAATCTAGAGGAATGCTCATATTTACGTCCACATGCAACTCGCGCCTACTAACATTATTTAATTCGATTCAGTTCAGACAGCACTTTGGCACTATGATCCAAGAAACGTAACGGCAGAACATACGACCGCCGTACTATTTTTGTTTTGTTTTGTCGATGTCGCTATCAGAGAAGTCACACCCACATTTACATCTCACAAAAACGACACGACACGGGAAACCGTTTTGTATTGAAATTCGTAAATCGAATTCTGAAATTGATTTGACGCTCCAGAGGGCATGTCCTTGGCGAGTCAGCTGATCAGATCAGCTGCCAGACATCACCGGTTATGACTAACGCGCCGCCACTATTGATCAGTGCGCTCAGGAAGTCGACAAAGGAAAGGAACAAGAACTTATTTCCTGCACTTGTTAGGTTTAACGCACATTCTCCTCACCTTGAGACGGCTGCAATGGTCAATATTTGCGTGCTCTTAAAGCAATGTAGTAAGAGCTATATCGGGCTTAAAGCACAGTTTATGAGTCCTTTGTAAACAATGCTTTATTTGCTACGGATTCGTGATCGTTGTGGTAATTCCATGTTTCATGGATACGAGATCCTAAGTCCGGTTTATTTTTGTCGTCCCAATTTTATATGGCTAGTTATCTTAATTACTTTTCGGCCAGTTTATACGAGACCATTAAGTAGTGGCATGTTTTTCTACGGCTCTACCGTTATTAAGAAATAAGCGACTAGAATTATACGACTCGAATTTAGTTTTAACTTAACTCGTAAATGGAAATCCTTTGAATGAGTGCATCAGTCAGCTTGCGCAGTTTACTGGTAGTTTCAAAACTTTTAAACTCCGAGCGTGTCGTTATTAGTTTCGAGCAGAACATTTCCTTTTTGCTTTGACATGTGCTGCAAACTACAGCTCCCAGCTCATTCAAAGCCTTTTGTATGTTATTTGCGGCACGCGCGCCAACGGCAGAACCTAACATGAATTATGAAGCTACGAATGCTTCTGCTACTTTATACGATGTAGACATAAATGGTTAACTCGAGTCATGCTAGTCCTGATGTTGCGGTTTCGCTAATCGAGTTTACGCAATCACTATCAATTAAATTAAACGGTGTACTAGTTCATTTGAAACGGTATACTCTGCGGGCTGCTGGACATTATAAGCGTTTGTTGCGGTTTGCAATAGATTGTTGATTGAACGTTAAGAATACCGTTTTATCTCTAGAATATTTTAAGTTAAGTATCTTATATATTTAGGTTAAACTCTATTAGGTACTTTGTAACACCACAAATCTACTCGATAAGTCATGACTGACAAACAAAAACAAATTCACAAACACAAATACAAATATGTATCTCCGTTTGGCACAAAGCGGGAATGTCGGATTTTTGGCATTAAATGTCTAAACCACCATTATTGGATTTTAATATTTAGGCTTTGCTGTTTTACTCGCAGCAAACCAATATTAATTTACTATATTTTCTAAACAAGTAATGTTGAAGACTAGTTCGGTACCATTAAATTCAACTGTAAAATAAATCTTTGCCAAAATCCTAGCTCTTTTGTTTGACGGTATTTTATTACTGCATTGTCATCCGACTTACGATAGTTACGATACAAAATTTCAGCCCAACTGAATACCGGAAAAATATTCGAATATAACTTTAAGATTTGCTTGGAGACAAAGCAAAGGAACAGGTGAAGAAATTAATTCATTAAGCCAATTCGTTGTAAAAAAGTTGTGTTTTCACAATCTTATGAATAAAAGATTGTGAAAACAACTTTTTTACAACGAATTGGCTTAACGAATTAATTTCTTACTCAGCTACTGTTCTAAGCGGTCATTCGAGGACCGCGCCATTAATCTTGAGTGAAGCAATTTAAAAACCATCTCTGCGCTGTTATGGTCGCTAATTGCGTTACATTGGTCGGGATTACTGATAACGTATGTCTGTCATTCCTTTTATCATTATCGACTTTAATAATAAATAACATAAGTATGCTTGTCGTACACCATCTTAAAAGGGGTACCTAACTTGATCTTCACCTGTTACTTTTTTTTATTAAAATAAATTATTCTCTACTTCACTTTCCTAGAGTTTTTTTTTTCTGTATTAGTTACTTTAATCCATATATTTAAAATAATTTGTTCACGTGTTTATGTCTAACAAGGACTTTCCGTGTGTTGACACAGGTGTTGATATTTACACATTTATGCCAATAAGTCTTCGTTTAAAGTTTAATTATGTCACAATGTCCTTTATTTGCCCTACTACCGTAGTTATTTAAACGAAATCACAAAATTTACTAAACTTAGCACAATTTGATAGTGTGTGTTTATCTCAGTCCAGTCTGACATCGGCGCGGTTATGATTGGATGATTCAGATCTACAGTTCATCATGAAGAATGAAGACTTGATTGTTCCCAGTTCACCAGTGATTTTAGTATGAGCAAACCGTCAATGCATTCTTCCAAGTGGTTCATTAATGCGGTTAGTTGTTGTACGCTTATCGACCGACACTTGAAACGGTATCGCGCTTTAAAGTATATGTTTATCGCTAAATTGCACGATTTACTTTACAGCCGAGTCTATTGAAAGTTATCGCTCCGTTACTTCGCACATTATTTGAATCTTCTTGCTATCTGTTTCTTCAATTTTGTTCTAATCTTGTTGTTCTCGCGCTTGTAATTTTGCGAGGTTTTTTGCGAGCAATTGTCTTTTGGTCTCCTCTCAATGCCTGGCGGCGCACTTTTAGCCGAATTCAGTTTCGTAGTTTTTGATATCGGACCAAATGGACAGGTGCCTGAGATTGATGGCCTACTTTTTTAGTTGTCTAATTGATTCCTCTCTTAATATCACTTTACCGTCATAACATCAATTAACTAAAATAATATTGTCATTATCAGTGTTGTGACACGGCGCGGCAGACGACTGGTCGCTTAGCTAATTAAGTGTCGAGGTCTTTGAACCCTGTTGAGGTCACATGTTTTGATTGTTATCAATTCCTATGTTTTCTTCACTGGAGTGGAGATACTAAATTGATCAATAATCTTTTGTCGCGAAATCTTAGCGTTATTTTCAATTTTAAATCAAATCTTTTTACTTTCAGTCATACAAATTGTATCCTGATTTTGGTTTTAATGTCGTCATTTACCTTTATTCTCATTAGCGCTTTATTGATCAATCGTGTGCAAATCAATTATTGCATAAAAATCATCTAATCAAATGGTATAAAGATACGGCGCAAACACAATTTGTTTTAACTATTAAATAAAATTATTTCCATCATCATTTAATTACAAACGTGCGTACAGCATAAAAATAAATTAACCTTAAGTTTGTTTAAATTGGTGATAACGTTGTTGCATTTAGCAAACCGGCGATAATGAGTTTTATTACTGTATTTGTGGCGACTAACAGAGTCTTTGACATTGTTTTTTGTGTTTCAGATGTCTTAATTATGTTGTCCTCATTAATTTCCTTATCTTCCATTCTACAATATGTATTGGCTGTTTGTACTGTATTTTTATTATTGCAATGATTTATATTGCCAAATACAAGTGACCTGTTGGAAGATATGCAGTCAAGGTCGTGAATATCTATAGCCATATGGCCAAATATTATGTAAACAACCTTATCGTCAGTGTCATAGAGGTGTATGTATAGATTTTTTTGGCATCTTGGGAACGTGTATTTATTTTTCACCGTGACTGTATTATGTGAAAAATTATACTTATTATCATTACATAGTATAAAAGAAAGTCGCTAGCCGTTTCTGTCTGCCGTCAACGTAGGTACAGTCAAGGAATTTAATTCCCTATCCATTTCGTTGAAATGTCGTGTGACATTCGCAATGCATTAAGGTCGATATGTCAAACTAACGTCTTGCTCTATTAGCTCTTATGGTGACAGCTTGCCATATGCTATTGAACCTTAAGTGGGTTGGAAATTTAATTCCTTGACTGTACGAGCATCTTTGGCCGCCTACTCCTTTAAAACCACGCAACGGATTTTGATACGGTTCTCACTGTCATTTAGAGTTTTTTTTATGGAAGCTTTTTTAATTACATTAGATCCCAATTGCACCCGTGCGAAGCCAGATTGGTTCGCTAGTTCTATACAAAATATAGATAATTTTATTTTTAAATTTATCTTAATTGCAAAGTTTACAAAAAAAATACAATCGGCAGACTAAGTGCCAGTAGAGTTTGGGGATTATCTGGAATAAGAACTAGAAGTAAATAGAAACAAAGATCCAATTCAATTTTTCTAACGTAACACCTTAGCTAACCGTTCCAACGTCCAGTCACTCGTGAGGCCAGTCCACCAGCTATCACTGGACTCCCAATGTATTCGTATTGTGCAACTGATGCCTAACCAAACACATCCGTGTGCGACCGTTGCGCAAGAGATCTCTCTTTATTAGGTCGATCTATTCCCGTACCTTATCGCAGACCACTGCCAATATTTATCAAATGCGAAGGCGACGCGAAAACAAGGTTTTCACGGAACACCTTAGTGACGTACTTCAAAAGAAGAAATCTGTCATGTCGTTGTGTATAAACCTTGTGTGCCACGAATACCCTATTTGTACAATTTACAAGGATAGTTTTCTGAATGTTTAGTTTCCTCCCGATAATATGAAGCCTGCCAAATTTCTCGTTTGAGAATCAGTGTAAAAAAACGTTGAGCTCAGCCTTTTGTGTACCGGGAGACCTTTGCCATTTGCCAATGTATCCTAGCATAATTAAAGAAGTAGGATATCAAAAACTGGATTACTTGTAATATGTGTAATTCAAACTAGACAATTGAATTTATATGTATAAAAAACACTCTACGCCTTCAATACTCGTTGGAAGTAAAGCGCCTTTAAAAGTGGAAGGTCGTGAACCCCTTGACTAGGTACCCTTGTGGGGTCACCCCTGGTCCATATGACCATGATTCCAAGACTTGTCCATGGGCTATCTTTGCGAACACTATTGGATCAGAGTTAACCCAACTAGACCAATCAGCCAATGCAGTTCTCTTATCGTACATCAACAACAAAACTTAAATCTTTGTTTTGACGAGATTAATGGTATCTCATATTAATGAATGACGTAACTTACCCATCCGGACATTAAGTCATGGTTGTCAATTAATCGTGATAAAAATGACAGTAGCTTGATAAGATAGCCCATAAGCTTTAAAATCTTATTAACCTCTGTATTCCTGATTTTTTACACGTTTCACCTAAAGTCCGTAACTTACTCACCAGATATTACATCATGGTTCTTAGTAAATTATAAGCAGCTTGATCGATTAGATTCAGCTTTTAGAATTTGGATGAACCAACTCAATAGCTTTGACATAACTGGTAGGTTTAATAAACGGGCGTTCCGCAAATGTTGGTTGCTAAATTGCTTGTATTTCAGATTTAGAGTTATTCCGTAAAAACAGATGTGATTCAATTGAATATTTAATAGATTCAGGCCTTACTTTGCGGAGGTTCATATCAACAAACTGGAACAAATTACCTTGTTACTCCGCGCAACCAAACGTGTGGTTTCGCCCTAACTACGTGTTGGTTTCGCGGAGTAGCAAGGTAATTTGTTCCAGTTTCGTGATTCAATTGATTGGGTCTTTATTGGGTCTCTCACTCACTCGCACTCGGTTAACGAGAGATCTTTCTTTTTGATATTAGTCTAGAATTAGTCACGCCACCGCCGCGGGGCTCATGATTAAGGACCACGGACTGGTCCGAATCCGAAACATGTCGGGCAATTCTCGACTTTAAAATACGCGAGTGATCCGTTAGTATTAATAATTAGTCTATTTAGATTATTATTATTATTATAAGCTCACGCCTGTTTCCCTTTGGGGTAGGCAGAGACCACAGAACGCCATTTGCCCCGGTCCTGGCATACTTTCCTCGCTTCCTCCACACACATTCCTCTCTTCATACATGCTCGGCGGTTCCGGGTACTTCTGATTTGACCAGTCTTCAGGACAACACAAATTTGGTCGACAAAAGTACGCCGAGGCCGCCCTCGATTCACTCGCCCCATTACATCACCTTTGTAAATTTGCTTACATAATCGCCTTTCATCCATTCGTTCAACATGCCCAAACCAACGTAACATTCCTTTCTCTATTCTAGTTACTACATCTTCTTTCAAACCACACTTTTCCCTTATAACACTATTTCTCACTCTATCAGTCAGCTTAATCCCACTCATACTACGCAGAGAACGCATCTCTACAGCATTTATTCTACTCTCGTGCTTCTTCTGCCAAACCCAGCTTTCACTTCCATACATCAACGTGGGCACTAACACGCCATCGTGAACAGCCAAACGTGCCTTTTTAGAGACATTCTGGCTGCTCACAAAAGCATGCAGAGCTCCATTTATACAATTTCCTGCTTTCACTCTCCTTTCAATGTCTTCATCATGCTTTCCATCCCTAGTAAACACACTACCTAGGTACACAAATTCTTTCACTTGTTCAACACTTTCATTACCAATCTTTATTACACATTCAGAAACCTCTTCATTCTTCTCTAACACCATTACTTTCGTTTTTGTAACATTAACTGTCATCCCTTTCTTACTAAAAGATTCATTCATTAGACTCACCATGTCCTGCAACTCCTGCGCCGATGGGGCAAGAAGAACTTGATCATCAGCATACAGGAGGCATTTCACCAGTGAATCCCCTATTTTCAATCCGCAGTCACTCCCTTTCAAGCCCGCCAAACATTCGTCCATGAATAAATTGAACAGCCACGGCGATGCCACACAACCCTGTCTGACTCCCATTGAGATGTCAAACCAGTCTGTGTAAGCGCCATTAATTCTGACGCAAGCTTTGGAGTTCCTGTACAAGGACCTCAGTGCCCGCGCCAAAACACTGCTCACTCCATTTCTGGACAATGTTGACCACAACTCGTGCCTTCTCACTTTATCGTAGGCCTTTTCCAAATCTAGGAAAGCACAGAATACCTTTTGACCTTTCGCTAGCATCTTCTCGGCTATGCACCGTAAGGAAAAGACCTGGTCCGTGCATCCCATACCCTTTCTAAAACCTGCCTGAACATCCCAAATACTATTTTCCGTCACATCCACAACCCTATCAATCAACACCCTAGCATACAGTTTTCCCACTACGCTTAGAAGGCTAATCCCTCGGTAGTTTTTGCAGTCCTGTCGGGAGCCCTTCCCTTTAAAAATTGGCACAATAACAGCCTTCGTCCAGTCATCTGGAACTTGACCCTGCCGCCAACAAAGGTTAAAAAGGCGCCACAACATGTCTGCCACTACTCCGTCACCAGCATTCATCATCTCAGCAGACACGCCATCATAACCTGCAGCCTTACCCAATTTCATTCTTTTCATAGCTTTCACGATTTCTTCCATACTAATACAGTCATCACAAGGTGATGGCGCGATTTCTTCCATATTATCTGAACTTTCTCTCTCACTCTCAAACAAAGTCGCAAAATATTGTTCCCAACACTGCAATACCTTCCTTTCATCTTTCATTATCTCTCCCTCAGCATTCCGAACTAGACTCAAAGAATTCCCAATCCCTTGACTTCGCGCAGATTTCACGAGTTTCCAAAATAATTTAATATTTGTCCGGAAACTAGCGCAGAATTTTTGGTCTAGTTTACTCTTTCTTTCATCTTTCTTCCTCTTAACGCATTCTTTTACTTTCTTCTTGGCATCCTTGTAATACTCTTTCATTCTTTCTATAGCATCGTTCTGACTGATACTTCCTAGTACTCTACTGTTAGCTTGAATAGCTAACAGATCCAGCCATGCTTTTTTCTTCTCTTGCACAACATGCCTCGTTTCATCATCCCACCATTCAGCCCTTGCATTTTTAACATTCCTTCTTTTAGTCACTCCACATACCTCTCTTGCAGCACTAACAGTGCTTTCCTTAAGAGCCTTCCATACAATTTCTATGCCATCTTCTTCATTCTTATCATCCCATATATCATTCAGCTTCTCACTTAATCTACTCTTATACTTCTCTTTCACTTCATCAGTTCTCAATTGCTCTACTTTTATTCGTTCAAAATCAGTAGTGGACACTTGAGCCCGATGTCTCCAATTTCGGAACATACCTTTGATGCGACACACAATCAAGTAATGGTCTGTACCGACATTGGATCCCCTGTATGCCCTTGTATCCAGTACTCGACTCTTTAGCCTTTCGTCCACAATCACAAAATCAATCATACTTCTTTCATTCTGTCTCTGCCACGAATACAAATGAATCTTTCTGTGATCAAACATTGTGTTTGTCACAGACAGACTAAATTCCAAACATACATCTAGCAGTCTCACACCGTTATCGTTCACTCGTTCGTCACCAAACCCTCCTAGCACTCCCTCATACCCATCCCGCTTAACTCCAACCCAAGCATTAAAATCTCCTAGCAGTATCATTCTTTCATTTCCTTTCCGCAAAACAAGTATTTCACGCATGCATTCCCAGAAGTCCTCCCTCTCTGTTTGAGTTTTTGACATATCTGGGGCGTATACACCTACAATAAAAAGTGAGGTTAGCCCCACCTTCAACCTCGCCCAGAGAAGACGAGGACTTACGCATCCATACTCTTTTAAGCACTCCGCCATCCGCTCTGAAAAGACAAAGCCAACACCCTTACTGCCATGTTCTGCGTCAGCGACACCTGACCAAATAGCAGTCAGGGTGCCATGGGTTGACATGTCCTTTCCCTTTCGCTTCGTCTCACTTAAACACAGTACATCAATATTCCTTTCAGACATCATCTCACATACTTCATTCATCTTACTTTCCATACCTCCACATACATTCAACGTTGCAAACCGACACTCTGCGGTCCGCGTTTCACCCCTGCGGGAACGGTTTCGGTGTGGCGAGTGGTGAGCTACACCGCCACCTGTGGGCAGCATTATCGTGTCCCCCCCAGAATACGAGGGACAGCCCTCACCCAGTAAACTAGGCGAGGGGAGGGACTCTCCGGAATTACCGGTACCCTCCTGGGGTAATCTATTTCCAAATAATGCCATCATATTTCCGCAAGATCGCCATAGCTCCGTTTGTAATTTAGCAGGGTGTACTACGAGCAAGTGGAGTTGGCTTGGGTCCCGAAGATGATGGAGGGACCCCTTACACCCCTTAGTCTATTTAGAATTGTTTAATAAGGATTGATGGGTCCTAATTCGAACTGTATACGGAAAGGCAGATTATAAATTTTGAGTATGCCATGAACAAAGTCAGTTGACCCAAAAGATGATTACTGGTAGGGTGATTTTTGACTTTCTAGTGCTCGACACTTGTCAGCCGCGTACCAATCAGCCAGGGTGCCCACATTCTGGAAAGTCAGGGAGAGCCAGGGAAAAGCCAAGGAAGCTCAAGGTAGTCAGGGAAAGTCAGTGAAGTCGAGGAAATCACCTGGAAAGTCAGGGAAAAGTGAAACTTTTTGTTGGCTCAATACACTTTCCCAATCTTCACCCATTAAAGTTCCGTCCTTTTTCATTTGGTCACGGAAATTAGGCAAAATGGTCAGAGAAAGTCAGGGAAAAGTAAGGGATTTTTTTTAATTTGCTGTGGACACCCTGTCAGTGCCGGCTACAATATACGCTCGCGTATTTCATTGGCCCGCAGCTGGCGAATGTCGAGTGCTCGAAAGTCAAAATCAGCCCGAGGGATGTTTAAAAGATATTTTTTAAAAAGGATTGGGATATTTAGGATTGTTCACGAAAAGTTAAAACATCTTCAAGTAAACATCAAATTTAAACCAGAATAACCAGATCTATATTTATACAGCGTCCCGGCGATAACCCGTCATATTCGCTAGTATCACCTATCAAACTAGGCGCTGGTGTAAATAAGCATAACTTGTCGGAGGAGGTTATCGGGCACTGTTTACGTCTGCCGAGTAAACTGGGTGTCCATTCTAGAAACGCTTTCATAGCTAAATCAATCTTAATTATTTTCGACCTCTGTGTTAAATTAAATTGTTAGTTAGGTTAGAAACGTTTCATAGTTGCTATGCGACTTGTGATCTTTAACCCAATCTGTTTCTGTTACTAAGTACTCGTGCTACGATACGATCGCATTATTTGCTGTACCTAGTTGTCCTGGCAGTAATTTCGAATAAACTATTGTGATCAACGATATCTATGTACCTACTAGATTGAATATTTTAAACTATTCCAACTGCAGTGCCGGCACCTCACCTCACTAGCTCTCTCTCGCTTTTACTTGCGGAAGCCGCCAAAACGCCGTGCATCTCGTTGCACGCGTTAGTGGACGCGCGAGGGCCACGATCATTGTTCTAATGTACTATTCTAGTGAATTATCTATACAGTTAAATGATTGCCACTTCATTTTCGTAGTAGTTAAAAAAAACAAGAGTCGCCACAATACCTGCGGAGGAGTGCCAAAGGTAGTGTTGAATATTTGAGGCTGAAGTTGACTACCGAATTTAAGAACAATTTAACCTGTTAAGTAACGGCGAATAAACTAGCCTATTGCTATACTCTCCCATTGGGACCCTAACTACTAGGTACGCCAAATAATCCATATGATCACTAGTAAATAGGTAGCTAATCTGTTCTCTTCGCTAAGTAAACTTACACACCTTAAAATTATAAAATAACAGTGGTAAAGCATGTTTAGTGGACGTAGACATCTTCATAATATTGATATTATAGCTTTTAATGGTTTTCATTTTGTTCAGTGATTTTTACTCTTTTATATGTGTTATTGTTTAGTGTTGTTTACAACATAATTCAGTCGTGTCTCTTGCAATTGCAATGTTAATTCGCTTGTGCGGCTGACAGTTGACAATACATCATAGCTGCGCTACTTTCTCCCACTGTCACCTTGCGAAACGTGATAATGATAACAAAATCAATAAGTATGTGTTAGTATATCTGTTTGATTTGGTTTTATTTATTCATTTTTTTGGGTTCAGTAGTCTCAATAAGGAACCCTTATAGCTTCGCCATGTCCGTCCGTCCGCAGCTCACTTAAGCAAACTGTGCTATTTAAAAACGACTTCTATCAACGACATAGAGATTGATAATGAGATCTGGGTATATTTAGTAATGGTAATAATATTGAATCTTTCTGTCATATTTAAGACGAAAACGTGATTACGGACACTAAAGTTTTGTACTTTAAAAACAGTTTTGACGAGCCAGTAGGTATAGTCGACCAAGAGAATGCTTAACCACTTTTCGGCCGTATTACAATGGGATAAGGTTCAAAAGTGGCTAAGCACTTTCTTGGTCGACTATACATTTGGAAGCTGTTTTTTGTACTGAAGTCAGCGAATTCATTTTCACTTGACAATTGTTTTGAGTGTACTCGCTCGTATCTTTAAGGAAATGCCCTCCTTATGACATCGCTGTATACAGATATCAAACTGTCTGTTGATTTGATGCGTTCGACAGAACAATGGAATTTGCCTAGAGCGTCTAATGAACTAATATCTGTTTAATATTGGCTGACAATGTTGTTTACGGACAGATGCTGTATAGGAACCGTGCTAGTCGAATCAGTAGATTCATTGAAGGCGTATTTATTAATTTGATTTGAAGTTACAGAACTATTAAACAATAAATAATTATTTCACATGATCTCATGCTATTCATCATTTTGATATAATATTCTACAAATCAATTATATAGCTCTGTCGACTACTCTGTGTTCCTTAGATGCAATTGTCGTGTTCGAGAATGTCACGTTAGTAATGTTTGTTTACGCGCACTCGTATCATTTGAAATTATAATTTTATCAGTATCTTGAGCAATATCATCGTTCCTAAGTGCCGTGGCTCCAATACCGTTCACTTCGGCAGTAGATAACGCGAGTGTTTTCAACTATCGACTGCTGGCCGCGAAAGATTTACAGTCGCGCTCCGCCCGATGGTAAAACACGAATTTATTTTAGACGGAATCCGTCTTGTGGATTTGCTCTGCCGAAAATAGTAGCTTCGATCTTATTCGCGTGCGTAAATAACACCGCCAAAAGTATTTATTTATCCAGCCACATAGGAAAAGTTCTGTATTTACGGAGTCCATTTGCATATTCTTTACAGACACCCCTGAGCGCCTTTGTGTTTTCATACCGCATGGATCATTATTAGTACTGTTCTGCTATAATAAAACGTTATCGCGCGTATTATTTCGGGTTGGGGCACGTGAGCCGGGTTATAGACGGGAATAACAATGGGCACGTGGGCGAAGGCTCTAATTAGTGCAGGCACAACCCCGACGCGACCTCTCGCCACCGGCAATCAACGGCTAATTGGATAAAGTGGTCCGACACAGCGACCAACTGCGAATTCGATGCGTTCGCAGCGCGTCCTCTAGTTCGACACACGAACTCGTACTGAGAACGTGAATAGATTTATTTACGAAGATTAAAACAAAATGGAGCACGAGAGGAATGTCAAGTCTTTCGGACTCTTCATGCGAGTCATATGGTTTATTGAAAGTATTTTTGGATCGTTATTTTGAAATTTTCCATTCCTGAGCGGTTTTGACACCCAAGGCTGGAATGTTGTTGACTCCGTTCGCTGGTACTGCTAGTGGGTTCAATTCCACCACTTTAACTGAACGATGAGTAGTAACCTCGGATTACGTGCCTACAATTCAAACAGAAGGCAGATAACCCGTTTTGAGCGCGTGGGAGTATGTTAATATAGAGTGTATTCAATCTGTTCAAAGCTATTCTTCTTAGCCGAAACCATATCTTGTAATCAAGTGTTTGTGTCCTTACTGAACATTATTTACCTAGACCTCAATTGACTCGATATCTACTCGATGTTATAAACAAAACTCGTTCGCCATAACTGTCAGGTTCTCATGAATTTATCGTGCCGCTAAACTAGCCGGATCATATATATTTTCAGATCAGTAGCGTAATCAGCATGTGTTGAAAGCACTCAATACCGCCGGGTATATTCACAACTGGCGGCAAGGTTGATGCAAATGCACTGATAGTTAACCAGATTATTGTCATGGTTGCCCATACATTACAAGATAGAATGCTATTATTACATTAGCTATTATGTGCGAATGCACTATTCAACATTTCTCATCAGGTCATGTTCTAATGTGTTCTGTATCCCGTCACTTGTTTTCAAATCAAATTTATATGATGTTTAAATATTTTTGCTTAGTTTAGCTTTTATCAATTAGTGCAGTGAAAATAATGCAAATAATTTATGACATTTTTACATCGTACCAAAGAATAAATACCGTACGTAATAGTATTTTATGCAACTGCTATATAATGAGAGGCCTTAAAACACGAGTGTGGTTTTATGAAACGAGCGTCAGCGAGTTTCATAATAGGATCACACGAGTGTTTTAAGGCCTAATTATATACAGTTGCATACATTACTTTATCTACACACATATCATAACTGCAAAAAATCGTAACAGCAAAAAACCTAAACAGAATGACAACTAATGGCGGCCATGTATATTAAAAAAGTACTCTGTGATTCGATCTATCCGTCAGGACGAACATTTTTTTTAAACCATAGACGAACGAATGAAGTTGCTATTTTCATGTCACTCGAGATCAAATGTCGTGCGTTTAAATTAAAAAATCATACTGAGTTGACGTTTCGTATCGATAACTGTTTAAATATCTGTGGATACTAGAATAGAGACCAACTTGAATTTTGACAGCTGTTCCAAATTTAAATTCATAACGTCACGAGCAGTCACGAGATATCGGTAATGTGATGACCAATAAAGCGTCAATAAAGAACAGATTTACCTACTACCACAGACAAGAAAATTCTTATAATAACATTGGTTGTAATAATGCTGGTCATTTCCTAGGGTTTTTGAACGCGTTATTTAGCCTTTTTGATATGTGTGTAGATAAAGAATACCAAAAGGTTAAAGCTAATTTCTGATTTTTTAAGTATTACTAGGTCGATTAGGTAGTCTAATAAATAAGTGCTTTAATTGCACATCAGTGTAACATTTTTACTGCATCGTTAATATTGTCTGACTAACTTACTTTACCAATTGTCACGATCCACATTTGATTTTATGTAGCTATTTAAGCCTAGAGTACTAGACTGATCTAGAAAATAATTTGTGTCTTTGCCAAAATGCTATTGTTTTTGTTGTTGACTTTTTGTATCTTGTCTTGTTTATCAATGTCATCATAAATAGTTTCTTCATGACTAATGATAACAGCTGCTTCAATCTCTTCCTGTACAATGTAAAGAGGCCCGGGCAGAGATGTTGAAATTACTCGGGCGAGGTTTGTTACAGATTCGCCGGTAGTTATCAAGATAAGACTAGTGAGTAAATTCAACTTCGTTAACCGCCGTGAAACAGAGAAAGTAACAAGTCCACTAAAACTTAATATCCTAAACATTTTGCTAAACACCGTTCGATGCCTAAAAAACCTCACGAACTAAAACAGGTCCAGCTTTTATAAACAATAGAGCCTGTTTTCGAAACGGGTTTGACGTTCAAAGCGTGTGGGTGGCCTTGTAACGCGCGAAGGACGACCGGTGCGCGAGCGCAGGGGGCTTGGCGATCACGCGAGGGCTCGCGCTCATCCGCGGACTGTTCTGTTTCTTGCTCGATTGATAATACTAATAGGTTGCGCTGTTTTCTTATGAATAAAACATACGTTCGTACTATGTTTCCAGCGTGGTTTGTCTCGCGATAAATTAGTTTGTTAAATTCCTTGTAACTTATGCAAATTTATCAGATGTCACTTCGAAATTTTCGTCATGGAGATGAAATTGCTTCCAACATTATTTGTGTAACAAAACCCTCTAGCAAAATTATAGCATACGTCATACGTAATGCATAATTTACTTATTGTATTCGTTGAAAGTACAACAACAACCATCTTATGCATGATACAATAGGTAATTAAATTAAATTGAATCGACACACTGTCTCTTTACAGATACAACATCTAGTATAAAGCAATAGTCGTTGTAAAGACCTAAATCGGCCGAAGTCTTTATCAGTGCAAATGCAAACGGAGACAAGTTGATTCATTTCAAGGCTAACATTTAGAGCCGGCCTATGTGCGCGTAACAAGGCACAAAAAACGGTAGACGCACGCCACGCTGTTCATTATTCTAGGGGCCCGGACGCAACGCGGTAGAAATAGTAAATAGATCGCATACGCGACCGGCATCCATCGGCTCGCTACGTTCCTCGCTGTTATGGACGACATTTCACGTTTTTCATTTGTTTTCATCGTCGCTATTGCTTTTTGAAAAATGCGATGCGCAAGATAGTTTCCCGTTGAGAAGTAGATTGTCTTTTCATTGACTGAGCAACTCTTTGCTGTCACAGCACTTTTGTCTGCTTTTATCTACTTTGTTTAGAATAAACTGTTTCAAGTCGTTTTGAAACACTTCTCGCCTGGTGATTGTATAGAAGTCTGCAAGCGTATTTATTCACAAACCAATATGTAAAAAAATACTGCGGTGGGTCTGATTGGTCTTTTTGTTATGCTATTTCTTTTGCAAAAAAATGCTAGGTTAAGATCAAAGGAACGCTAGATATGTTTACGGTGGAGCTATTTGGGTTACAAAGATAGGGCTGCAAAAGAAACACTTTGTGTTCCGAAGCGTCTGTTTGGTTTGTTGATATATTAATAACCAGATTAAGATTCATCACAAGGCAGTAGAAAAACCTGAGATGACTGATGCTTATTGTTCTGTTGACGTCGATGCCTACTTAATATTTTGAGGCGTGAGAGTGACGTGAGCAAGACAGGTTTTGAAGAATTCCAATTTTAGATTACCGAAGGTTCGCAATGCCGCGGCGCTGTTTCTGTTATGATTTTTTATGTGACTTATTGTTTATATTATAAAAATGCCAGTGTATTTTTTTATTATCACAGCGTTATTATGTGTTTTTTACCCGACTGCCGCCAGAAGTGAGGCACATGTGTTTCGACTGCATTTGTATGTATGTATTATTTTGGCACGCTCTGTCGCCTAAACGGTTTGATGGATTTTAACATATGGGGTGTCGTTAGATTCGTGTGGGAGTGACATAGGTTATAAAGTTTTAGAACATATAGTATCTGCGAATTAGCAACAGGGAGAGGATTTTTTTAGATATTATCATAGTGTCAGTATTTAAAAAAATATTAAAATATACGTTAGGTTATTTTACGCTATTGTTATGTATGACAAAAACAACAAAAATTATGGTTTTCATTAGGATTATTATAGATTCATTTATCTCCTTTTTGGAGACTGCATTTTTCCATCTCGTTCATTAATATAACATACACAAATAAACGTTTTATCTATCTATCTATCCTACACCAAATTATAGAAAAAATCCCAACTACGTAAAACAATTGTTAGCCAGGCAAGCAGCTTTAGTTGATTACTTAATTTGTGATTTTGGGAATTGAACTAAATCTATGGATGTGAATTGTTCGGACATATTTATTTATGTGTTTTTAAGTCTCATTCAATTATAATTATATTAGATTATAATTCTAAACTTAGCTCATAGCTCAGAAAACAGAGTTGTGCGCAATGACATTCACAATTTTATATTAAACCTGAACGTTTAAGGGGCTAATTAACTTTACTTCCAGTTGTGTTATGTGGCTACTACTAATTCATCAACATTAAATCCCAGAGTAATGTAACCGTGGCATTTTCTCTTTGATAATGTGATACATTTCAAAGCTTTTACGACTTACAAAGTGTCTGAAGTATTTAAAGAAGTTTACGCCAATAAAGTCGCAGTTTCGGTCATTAAACAATTAAAGTAGACAACAGCTGCAGTCTTAATGCCTCATGACTTTTCATCAGTTTTTGCATCTCTTGTTTTCAACGTTATCTGAATTTCACTAAACAAACTTATTTTTATGGTGTTTAATCTTGCCTAATTTAATTAGATTGTGTTTCCTCCCCTTATGGTTATGATTATGACTTTGTAATTTATATGCCGAATCTACTTCTTGACAAAGATAATTAGCAGATAATATATCAAATTGCATACATTAAAGGACTTTTGTATATGTGCAAATCTTAATTTCAAGTGTGATTAAAATCTTGATTGTAGATCTACACGTCGATTTAATCTATAATGTTATTAGCCCAATCAAAATTTGGCTTTTACCAGTTATCTTCAGACGACAGATGACATAAAATAGTGTTGTGAGTGTTATGACTTTACTAGCAATCTGGATTTACCTCGTATCTTTTCTTAATCCGATTTATTGCGAATTCACGGGCTGATGGCTAAAATAAGAATCTGCCGACCGCCAAGAACTGGGTCCGTTCGTTCTCTTGCGGAGACAAACGGTTATTGCTCGTATTCGAGTTTTGACAACGATAAATACAAGTCATTGACCCGGTGGATTCACGCAACGCTGAAAGATATCTTGAAGCCGATAATGTGCCTTTCTTATCTTACTAACCACAGGCTAGACTTCATTGTAGAAATATCTGCAAATATGATGATTGAAGTAAATTTTTGTGTTAATGTAAAAGTTAATGAAAACAACTCCTTATCTTCCCACGAAAATATTGATCTTAACCTCTGTTTGTACAGCACCGGTGACTGTGATAACGGCTGACGCGAGGTACAAGCCTCTAAAGATAAACTGGGACTTTCTTACAAAGTCATAGAAGTGACGGTTTTTGATAAAAACCTTCGTATTACCTTTTTTTCTGTAAACAACATACAACAAAGAGTTGTAAATAACCATTATGTTGTACATTATTTACACGTGGTGCCATTGCTCGTTCTTGAAACGAATAATCAAGATCTACAGACAATTTATATCTTACAACGACAAATAGGTCAATTGCTTCGAAATTAGATATTTGAGATTCAGCAGTCGCATGCGTTCTATAAAAAGCATTAGTAAACAGTTAAATAAGACACTGAAAAACAAATTCAGAAGTTTGCACACACGTTGTACTTGTATTACACGGTGTATTGATGATTTGAATATGAAAAGAACTGAAAATTCGTACAAAAGAAATAAAGACATGACGCAGACGAAGCTACAAGACTGTTGTGGTCCGGTCGTTGTAACTAGGCGAAATGTTCGTACGTCTCACATCGAGGGCGGCCTTGCTTGCAAAGTGGATAATCACGGTTCAACTCGTGGATGTGTCGGCTCTAGATTGGATAACAAATTTATATTATGTTTACTGAATCAATTTGCATGTTCATTCAATAGATCCTCTGTGTAAAAATATCATAGCAGTACGTCCGTGACTTTATAAAGCGATGGCAGCTTTATATACAACGGAAATTAAAGGATTAACTCCCATCGGGGCTCTCGCTGCCGTATATCCCTCGACAATTGTTCATTTATGTTCCACACATAAACCGACAAAGCAAATGATTATCTTCCTTTAGAATATCACATGGATGATAATGGATACATTTACTTACCAGAAAAGATTTTTGTTTAGGTTTTCTGGGTTGTATGGAAAATCTGCATTGTCATAAACGAGGCAAATGCTAAGCTACCAATATCGATGTTGTACCCATAAACCTCATTAAGCACATATCAATACTACGGATTTATCAAGAGAACCAAAGATTAACGCCGATGATACATCTAGTATTGTTTTTAGGTTTTACACCGTTAGATAAGACGTTAAGAACTAACTAAAATGTTCGTCCACAGGTTTTTGGAACGGTGGAGTTGCCGGACAAGCCGATCATGCTTCCTCCCTTCGTGGAGGCCACGCACTGCCTCGGGTACCACCTGACGCGCAAGGGGCGAGCCGTCGCCGACAGGGTCGTCTCTGTCGTCGGCTACGCGTGCCCCGACATCACGTACAGCCCCAGTCTCTACCCTATCACTGCCGCTCTACTGCACTTCATGCCTGGTAAGCTTTTGTATATCTACGACATTAGCCTCTATCTCATGTTCTGGCTAGAACTCTTTTATATCGTTATACTTTTGTGCCCATGGTTATGGTACCCATGAAACAATGGCGTTACCATTACGCTGGTCTTCCATGGGCACCTTCCTCGGCATTATGCTGAGTGAGTGTGTTATTGGCGCCCTAGTTATTAAAAATTATAAGTTTACTCTACGTTTTTCTGGCTCTGGGCGCCGAATAACATTTTCTTTCCTTCTATACTCTTATGATCTTGTCCAGTAGTTTTCTTCAACGACACGTGACGTGTTTATTTAGAAATTAGTTCACCGAATTTATCATGGCTTGCTCATTCTAGTTAGCATCTATCTGGTCAATTGATCAAGAAATTTAGAAGCAGTGACCTAGAACACAGCATTTTAGCATCATTAAAATCAAATGAAACACTATAAAAATTCTAGGAAGCTGTGCCGCTATTCAGGGGCTAGATATGAATTATATTTTATGTTAAAATTTATGACATGCGTTTGTAAACTAGTTCGTTAATGTAATAAATCAATTCTTTTTAGTAATTTAAAGAGATATTGTTACTTTAAAAAAAGGGTTAAGTGCGAGTCGGACTCGCGCACCGTGGGTTCCTGACCACCACACATAGGTTTAGTTATATTGGCTTCTAACCACTAATACCAAAATTCAGCTCGATGCGTCAAGCCCTTTTAGAGAAAAGTGCTGATAATACTTGCGATAAGTAACCTTAATACAAACATTCATGTTTTTTATATTTACTTAAAGAGACTGATCTCTTTAAATCTCACAATCAGAGTTTCAACCATAATGGGTAGGTTTTCTAAAATTGCTGAAACGCTTTTTTTTTAATTATCAGCCTAAATACCAAATTTCCTAAAATCATTCGTGTTTCTAGCATTAGTAATTTTGGGGCTACAGTGATGAATCAGTCAGTCATTTAATCAATCATCGGACAGGAGCTTGTTCTGTACAAAATTAGCTATAAAGCAGCTTCAGTATGTAGAATATGACCTATCAGATAGATGACTGTTGTTGTTATCACCATGCCGAATTACGTATGAATCTAAATCGCGATAAGTTATTTATAGCTTTCATCAACATATCACATCGCCGCCGTAATCTTGATTTTATAATGTTTTCTTAACTGTAGCTAGTAAATAAGTTTATGTAAATATATATAAACACAAGCTTGTTTGTTGCCAGTATAAGTACTACTAACTTTACACGTAGCAGTTTAGTGGTAGCAGTAATAGTATTTTATGCAACTGCCATATAATGAGAGGCCTCAAAACAAAACACGAGTGTGGCTTTGAGTGTTTTAAGGCCTAATGATACAGTTGCATACATTACTTTATCTACACACATATCTTAACTGCAAAAAACCGTAACAGCAAAAAACCAACAAACGAATGACAACTAGTCATGGCGGCCATTCGATCTATCCGCCAAGACGAACGTTTTTTTAAGCCATATACAAACGAATGAAGTCCCTATTGTCATGTCACTCGAGATCAAATGTCGTGCGTTTAAATTGAAAAAACATACTGAGGAGACGTTTCGTATCGATAACTGTTTTAATATCTGTGGATACTAGAATAGAACCAATTTGAATTTTGACAGCTGTTCCAAATTTAAACTCATAACGTCACGAGATATCGCATATGTGGTCACCAATGAACACAGACTACTAAGAGATACTACCCAATAAAGAACAGATTTACCTACTACCACAGACAAGAAAATTCTTATAATAACATCGGTTGTAATAATGCTGGTCATTTTTTATGGTTTTTGAACGCGTTATTGAGCACTTATGATATGTGTGTGGATAAACGGTTATATTGTCTTTGGTGCTTTATTATATTAGCGACCCGCTCCGGCTTCGCATGTGTACAATCGGGATGTAATGTACATACAAACCTTTCGTAAAGAAATCTCTAAATTAAAGTGAAAACCATATTAAAATCCGTTGCGTGGTTTAGAAGGAGAAGGTGGCCAAACATACATTGTAAGGATTTAGGACAGACAGGTACGTATAGCGACTTTGTACTGTGTAAAGAAAAGAGAAAGCAGATAAAAAGTGTTATCGGATCGGACTTACATACATGCACACTTCAAATTTGAAGTCTATCAGACCAGAGTGAGATATCAGATAAAATCGACTTGCAAGGTACTGACGAAGCTAGTTAGGCCTGTAATTAGTGGGTGCCATTGTTTAAACCCAGTTTAAGAGCTTCATCTTTATCGCTGTCGCGTTACTGCTCCTGAATAGAAGCTGTTAATTTAATAGCAGCGGTATATTCGGTTTCTGAATTACTTGCCCGCCTCCGCTTTATTGGTTGTCATTACCGGACATTACAAAATATATTCGAATAATATACGATCCATAAATTACTGGGCGCGCGGTTTATAACCCGCTTCCTTTCCTTTTTAAATAGAGTTTGTTATGATTGTTTTGTACACGCGCTCGTTTCGGAATGGTAAAATTGTAACTCATCTGTTTTTCCTTACTTTTATTTTGCCAAGAAGTCAGTGCAGTGTAAACAGACGCGAACCGGTTACATGAATTCAACTCGTTGGCAAAGGCGTCACGAGACGAAGTTTTATGTCATTCTCGCTCTAATACAGTAATGAGTGCGAGGGGCGATAATTGAACTCTGCAATAGGCAAATTGGCGGAGGAGTCTCCTGTCTGCGCAACTGCGTCACCTTCTTCAAACTAGCACACCATTTTCAACTCTATAACTTCAGCTAAAGATATCCAAGTCTTTTATCAGAGTGGGTATCCCTAATCTATCTTATCGGAATCTAAATGGAACTCTCGTGCCATGTTCCAAGGTTTGGAATGCGTGCGATACTATTGGCTTCCCACCGTGGCCGTTCGGCGCGGACCCCTGTCAGGAGCGCCGCAGATTTGCATTCCATCCGTTGCGCTTGCCAATTTCAAATCTCGCTTCCTACTCGCACGTTAACGTGTAATTGGACGGAATGCGAACAGATAAGTTCGTGATCGATGTTGTGTGTTATTTTCGTATATTGTTTCGTATCCAATTGAACTTGATCAATAACGCGATCGGGTATACAAGACAATAGATGAATTGGGATAAGAACGTGAGCTGGAGTGTTTGCCGTTTGTCACGAGTCACACCGCCAGCCACGTGAGCAGGCGGGCTGAGGTCGGATTGCGGCGTATCAATTTGGCCGCCGGATGGCTAGAAAAGTGACTATTTCCTCCATTGTCCTCGGCACACCATTTATAATATCCCAGTCCATATGCACTTCCACCAATTCAGGCAAAGAACACAATTCGAGTTATCATCTTGTTTAAATTTTATTACGTTTCGTACCAACTGCCGCTGATGGATGGCTCTTGTAAACAACACACGCATAAATCAAAGCCACATAATGTAATATCATGGGAAACGGCGTGAAATAGAATTGACAATGGGTCTCTGTGGAGTTTCATAGGGCTCTCTATTCATATGGGAATAACATCACTTCAACGTAAATTGTTAAATGCATGTGTAATTCTTTGCTAGATTATTTTTGTGTGTCTAATTGATTTAATGCAAGTTTAAGTTGTTAATGTTTTCGGGAGTGCAGGGTTATCTTGCGACTTCAAAACTTCGATTCGACGCGTCCAAATGTTTTTATTGTTACTCAATGCCGACAGATAATTATTTTAGAACGATCCCCGGCCGTGACACTGGCGGGTATCACGAACTCACCACTGCGAGTTCAGACGGCGTCATCGTCGTTTTTTGCGCGAAAAAAACAACGTTGTTTCTAATAGGTATCGCATAAAAGCTGCTGTGGATTTTAGTGGTTGGCGACTGGCCAGTCGCGCTGGCAGCGTGCACTCTTGGAACAATTCTACCGTTACGGAATCTCCCGTGTTTGCGTACATTTGTTACGCTCTTTATTGCTTACCGATGATTTATACGAGATGAGCACTTTGTTAGCTGGACTCGTGTGCACTACGTTATTTATTACTTATTGTCAATTCATAATTGATGTCTCAATAGCATAATCGTGTTTTTATGCAAAGAAAGTAAAATGAGAATGCAGGTCACCTGATGGGAAGTGGTCATCGCCGCCCATTAATAGCCAGGGATCCCCAGAGAATAGCTGATCAGTCCCCTAGGGTCGTTCCGTATTATCGTGGGATTTTATTATAAAACTGCAACTTTTGGCTACTGCCACGCATTAGAATTTTCATCATCATCATTTCAACCGAAGGATATTCACAGCTGGTCATAAGCTTACACCTAATTTAAAACACTGACTGAGCTGAGCTATTTGATTTATGCTACATCCATATAATTAAAATTCTTATTGAATATAGACTTGAACTGTCACAAAGTTTAAAGGGCCGTATAAAAAGCTTGAATAAAATTCTCATTACATGCTGTTTGTTCGTTTCGGAGCCGCGGCAGAGCGCGACGGACCTTCCTCTTCCGGCAAATCTCGAGAGGTTTAATTAATACCTTTGTACTTCTCAAATGCGGGCTTCAGGTCTTTTTAATCAACATTTCCAAATTAATTTTGAAATTCTAAATGCCAGCTTGTTTGCCAGCCGTTCTTCATTTATTTATCCGTTTTAAGTAAGCACTCGCTGTGTTTATCAGCGTAATTTTTTTTACTTCATATTTCCTGAACAGGTCATGTAACTGTTGTTATATAACGTCGAAACCCCTGATTGCCCCCTCTAAGGTTGCTTTGCGATCGCGTCTACACATCGCGTGACCGCCCCGTTGGCTCATGGCTCACAATAAACACGCCTGTTTTCTTATCGGAGTTACCCCTTAGGTAAACAAAAGTTACGTTCTGTGTTTTCTTATTGGCAAATGTATTGAATTCATCTGTTTGCAAATTCTAAGCGCTGCACAAGTTTATGAGATGGTTGAGTTTCTTGGGTTTGTGTTTTAAGGTTGGTAATAAAATATAAATGGACGAAGAGCTGGCCTGTCCTTGAGTGATAGGTAGCGTCGAAATCTGTCAGAGCAGTGGAGGTGGACAAACAGGTCTCCTTTAGACCGTATCACCTAAGACAAACAAATGTAGAGTTAACTTAGTTTTATTTTATTTTCTTGAAACAAATCCATTCCTGTTGTTAGTTCTTTTGCAAAAATAAGCTTTGTCATGGTCGTCGATAGGTTATAAACATAATTAATAAATAATGGTAATGTGGTAAAACGATCGCGTGGTGTAGATACTAGTTACGTTAATATTGTGCAATGAAGCAAAGTTTTGGTCAAAATCAGAATTGGGTTCGCTAATAGCTTTTCCGTGGAAGCCAGTCAAGGGTCTTTATAGTTCCATATATTTTGGTCAAGTCTTCTTCCGCATATATACGTAGTTGTGTCCTATTCAATGAAAACATAAACTGTTTGTGCCCAAGTCATTAGCTTTGAGCATTGGAGAGTTTTTTTAAATTGCGATTCTGACCCATGTGTTTATAGCCTGATGGCTGATGATTCTTCAAAGTTCTCGATATTGTTTTTCACGTAAATGGCCCTTGAACTCGACACATCCTTGCGTCGAATGGAGTTAATACGCTGCCTCATAACCCAGAACATTGCGCCCCATCTCCAGTAATAAACGCCTATATTATCCACTCGAGACGCCTACGTCTGTCGGATGACATAATTCAGACCTAGGCTATGTGACACACCCAGCAATCTATGTCGATTGGACGAATAGAATATTTCTGCTCAGTTTGCTGTTCCGAACGCATCTGAATTCAAAGTTGGAATGTTGCTGCTAATAGCTATTGTTATTGAAATCGCTACGCGCCTGTTATTTCCTTTTTTTTATTTATCATTTTAATGCAATTGACAAAAGGAGCAAATAATATTCAATTTTACTGTTAGTATTGGTAGTTGAATTTAACAGAATTTCTAAATCTCAGAATCTTAAATCTATACACACTATAGTTCTATTCGACTTACCACCACCTTTCTTAATACAGGCTCAACTTAAAATATTATTTTATCTTATTACACGATTTCAAAGAAAAGTGAACAGGTCTTTTCGCGATAACGTCATGTTTAATTTATTCAATTCATTCGTCTGGCTTGTAGAATTGGCGTATATTTTACTAAAGAACAAAGCTTACGGGGCCACATAGTTTTCTTGTCTTTCTGATGAAAAAACGTGATGAATATTGGTTAAGTATAAGAGAAAACCAATCCAAGACATTGTAACCTGTCTGCCCGAGTAAGCCAGGTTTAGAATGACCGTTCGGATTACTTGCAATCTTGTACCACACTATGACAAATAAAAAATGGTTAAAGTGTATAAGATCCTTGTATGTACGTCCATTCGTTAGTATTACTTAGTTTATGATAAGAACCAACTCGCTTAATTCAACTATCAAACAAACAAAATCTCGACAAAATTAGTTTATTGGATCCAGAGCTATGAGCTTACAGACAGAGAGACATACATGCATAGGCTTCCAATTCACAACGACCCTCCTTGCTTTGCGTGAGAGCTTAGGTTAATAAAAATAAGTGATGACTTTTCGTTTGTACGTAAGTAATAAAACAGTATTGCCCATGATTGTGTTAATGCCGTATTGAATAATGTTCTGAGGTACTTCGAATTTAATTATTAGCGTGAATTGATTTCTTGTCATCTTTTGAGTAAAATTATGATTGTGACGCAGAATCATGAGAGCCCTATAGGAATGTAAACAAGATATCTTCTCCAATTGTGCACCGATTTCGTTGATTCTTTGTCAATAAATTGGTTCTAATCGAGGTTGGTCCAACATTTTAGAGAAAATATTCAACCTGTAAGGGTGGAAAATTGAGGGACGAATAATTGTCTACTTAAAAAGACAAGACTACTCATCAGAAGCTCTATGTATGAAGTCGGTTTTTTATTAAAAAAAAGTTATGTGATTCTTTTACAGTATATACAAATGCTTATGGAGCAAAGAAAACAACTCAATTATCGTCGCGCTAAAGAGCGATCTCCTTCACAAAGCTTTAGTATAAGGACATATTACACAATACTAAATTCTAGTACAGACATACGATCTCAGACAAACCGTGGCGTCTTCCTAACTCAGGCTATTTGCACGTGCAGGTTGCAGGCGAAACTTACTATTTTTTTGTTCCCTAGTTGACCACTAGAGAGCATTGGTAACCAAATGAACTCTCCACAAATTTTCTTGACATAAGAAGGGCTATTACTTAACATTTGTTTGTACTACCATCTCTGCCTTATAGTTTAAGGACCCTGTTTTAATAATGATTCCATGATATGATGAGAAGAACTCCTGCAAATAGTGATTTTACCACAAAAAATGTGCCATGTTTATTTTTTATCATATCATAATGGTTAGGTACCAACAAAACCCTACATTGAAACATAATATATTCTGTATTGGAAATGTACTTAACAATTTTGAAGTCGCAATAGTATATGTAGATTTAGCATTGAGTCATCCAAAAACCTACTGACTGACCACTCTATATGAATAAATTATTGCCTAAAATTCGTCCTTGGGTGACTCAAGTGACATGTGTAACACCTTATAGAGCTATATATTTCCGTAAGTAAAGACCGCCGAGCAGATACTGTAGCATCTGTTTTTTCTTATTTTCCACTAAGCATGTTATTCAATGCAAATACTCCGCTGTGACCTAGAGATGGCTATTGTTTGTTTAGAATTTGCAATTTTGTCTCTAGCTGAGTGAGTGAGAACCTTTTGTGGTGATTTATGGATATACGCTGAAATAATCGATCGGTTTTCACTGAGGCTATTTTATATAAAAAATGTATGAAATATATCATTACTATTACTTAATACAAAAAAAAGCTATAAACTAGCGTCGTGGCATTCATAACTGCGCATTATATGCAGCCAAAATTTGACTTCGAGCAGCAACATTATGCTTTCTAATGTTTGTGTAATTTGTGTTTAAAATCTGTTTATCCTTACTTGTCTTAAGTGTTAAATAGATTAGAACCTAAAACTTCATTTGTTATCATCAATTCATGTTTATGTTTACTGTTGAAATAAAACAAATCGAGGCTGTAGGTTGGAAAGATGATGTTTAATTTGTTGTTTTGGATTGTTTTAAGCGATAAATACTATTTTTTAGACTGAAAGTAAAATCTCAATAAAAACATATAAAATGAGTAAGAATGAACTTTGACTTTAAATGGTATGTTTATATTACGTGATTGTGTTAGTAATTTTAAAAGACGCGCTTTTTATAACATCTCATACTAACTATTTCATTATTTTCCACGCCACTGCTTGCGCATTGTGTCGCGCATATAAAAAGTTACGGTCGAAGTTAACATCCCCAATGGTTTCTTGTCACGTAAGCGCGTCTTTTGTAGAATACTCGCAGCTGATTAACTAAATGACGTTACTTTTCTATTAATTCTTAATAGTTTTTTTTTTCATAGATTAGATCGAATATTTTAACTAACAGTTACATTTATGTCATAAAACGTACCTTATTTATCTGTCTTTTGTTTTGTTGCTGTGCTTTGGGGGTCGTTTATAGCTCAATAGAAAGTTATAGACGCCTAAATATTGAATGAAATATTTTTGTGCTGTTTTAAATTGGTCTTTTATATTTAATCTTTTACTTAAAGAAGCAGGCATCACACGATCACAAACATACTCCGAATAAAGAAAACGAGTAAAATCATCAACATATAGTACAAAATAGCTCATACAGGTGTTGCACTTACCTACCTCAATAAACACGATTAATTGTCACGCACCGACTAAAACACATACATGGCTTGCCACACTAGTAGTCTCGAGATACAAAGAATCATATTGTACAGTCAAGGAATTTAATTCCCTACTCATTTCGTTTAAATGTCGTCTGACATTCGCAATGCATTAATGTCGATATGTCTAACTAACGTCTTGCTCTATAGCTCTTATGGTGACAGTTTGCTATATGCTATTGAACCTTAGGTGGGTTGGAAATTTAATTCCTTGACTGTACTTACCAGGGCCAAACTCGCGTCCGGTATTTTTGGCCGCAAGTTGCTTTGGCGCTCTGTGTCCGTTTTTTGCTAACCAAGCGTTAAACGAGAAATGGCTATGGTGTATTGATGACGCAGCGTTTCTCATGTATTGACCTTTGTTTATTCGTCTATAGTGATGGAGAGCGAGGCCTCGGGGAAGTCTTTTTTAAAGGGAAACACGTAGGTGATGTAGGTGTTTTATCTAAACTAATATTTTTTGTTTGTTTGTAAATAGGGTAATCTCTGGAACTGCTGAACGATTTAAAAAATTCTTTTACTAATAGATATCCTTGATGGACCTGGGCTACTAATTCCACGCGAACGAAGTCTCGTTCGTCTGCTAGTTTTTTATACTTAACTGATGGCACTGGACCTATTTCCCAAACGACATTTGCCGTTTGGAAATGTATCGTTTGAAAACGCGCCCTTGATAAGAAAAGATACGTACGGTTAGTAACTAAACAAATAAGTAAACACTTAAGTATGTTCCTTTAATTAAGTATAAAGGATTATAAGCCGACTCTTGGTTAATAAACAGGAATCACAGATGATGATATAAATTTTACAGAAGACTTGCAGCTAAGGACCTTGTGTTAGAATAACCTGTTCCAGGACCCTTTGAAAATGAAAATGAAAATGAATGAAAATGAAAAATTTATTTTGCAAGTAGACCGTATAGGCTGTTTTACATGTCTGAATCTACTAGCGCTTCGGAAAATGGAAGATACTACTGAGAAGAAACGCCGCAAGAAACTCAGCAGTTTATTTTTTTTTCCTCTCTTTTCAAAACAGATTTTATATTAATTTTATATTAATACCCGGTTATGGTTACAAATAAATAATCAGCACGCGTACAAAACAAGTAACCGTGCAGTTAATTATTCAATTAGGCGTAGGCTTAATTGCTGTGAGTACTATGAGTTTGCGTGCGTACGCGTGTATATGATACAAAAACTTTTAAACGTTACACAAGTGCCACAGGACAACGTCACAGAAGACAGTTTAAGTGCATGATAATAACTTCATAGGGTTCCGTGGATGTTTCTGCTTTCAAGATCGATTGACGGCTCAAATATGTAGAACTAGTGAAATCCATAAAAAAAGTGATTTGGAAAAATTGCTAAAAGGTTTGTATTGTATAGTTAAAGAAAAAAAGTTTTTTGCTGACGAGGCCACACCGCCACGTTACACTTCTAGTTACGCAGCATTATACAGAACTAGCCATCACTTGTACTGAGCATATTGTCACGTATGGTTTTATAAATACTTGAATTCTTGCCTGATTAAAACTGAAGACTAGTGATTTATCATTATTTAACAAACATATTTGAACCAGGGTTCCGTAGACGAATCGACCGAGCGTCAATTCCAAAAATAGCGCCGGCGTCTGTGAAATTTAACGCGACGCCTGCAAACAATATTGCGAAAAACTGTTCTTTGTGCGTTCTACACTGAATTTGTTAGGATTGAGGATGAGGAAATTTTGAAGGAATTGTTGCGTGGATAAATAATCACACTTATTCGTAGGTTGTAGGTTTCTACGGACGAATTGGTTGAGATTAAAATCGATGCTCGCTAATCTAGCTTCTAACCATCTGGACTTGCACTTTTGTATTCCGGCGTGAAGAGCAAGACAGCCGGTGAAATTATTGGCACAAGAGGTGTTCCATCTTAACCGTCTTGGTTGGCAACAGATCTGCTGCCCCTTGGTCTTGCAGTTGTCTATGGACGGTGGTGATCACTGATCACTTACCATTAGGTGGCCCACTTGCTCGTGTGCCTTTCTATCTATATATATAAAAATGAATCCCTATTTCCCTTGGTCACGACATCACGCCTGAACGGCTGGACCGATTTCGCTAATTCTTTTTTTGTTCTGTTCGTTATTATCAGGAGAAGGTTCTTATGAAAGAAAAAATCAAAAATCTGCTCATTTATGGCGTCTAAGGCCGAACAAAGTTCGCCGGGTCAGCTAGTATTACATAAAAAAAGCTTTGTATACCTCCGATGTATCATGGTTATCGTGAAGCGATGGTTTTTATCACAGGAAACCTTTTAGTTAACGGGGTAGAAACGTAAACCGGATGGAACTAGTAAAGGGCATTCAAGTGAGTGTGCTTTTATGCGTAGTCAGTGGGTAAATGTCTTTAGTTACAGGTTTTTAGTCAGTTTTATTGCTGGCTCTTCATAAATGTCAACTTATAGAGGCGTATTATCAGTCAACTACTCCTATGTCAGATGGTGAAGCAGAGAGTGAATAGACACTAATCATTTCTGACAGGCTAATATAATCTATGTAAAGTCAACCAATTTTATTCATAGGCCACTGTAGTACGTGGTCTCAATGTCATCGCTAAGATATGACATTTATTTAGAATCATTGTGACATTTATTGTGAAAAGGTTCTACAGTGGTATATTTAACAAATTTGGATGACTGTACATGTATAAAAGAAGAAACTAACTGACGAGCTGGCTCATACATGAACGTGCAGTCCAAAACGCGGTTTTAAAAACTTGAAATTTGAAATACCGATATCTTAGATATGTTCATGCTCGTCGCATACGAAGCCGCGAAGAAAAGCTAGTCCAACATAATGAATAATGCACTACACCGTTGTCTTATACCCAATAGTGTTTCAACATTAATTTACTCCTTCTGGGTATAAATCACTTTGAAGGATAACATTGTTTCCCTTAAAGGCACTATCCATCACCGTTACTATAGCTTCACATATAATTTCTCCGACTTAAATATCCGTTTCTTAGATGGATGAATGTAACTCAATCACGGCGTGTACGCATCTCACCGCACGGCCGAGGTCAGGATTCACGTAAGGAATCAATCTTTCGGAAAGTAATTTTATTTTTGGCTATATTTTCTGTCTTTGTAACGTCTACTATGTTTCTACTGTTAAATAGTAATTAGGATTCTGGGTTTTCCTTATACTAATTTATGTAGAGTAAGTAAAAAAGTTTCTATTTTGTATTGTAGTACATTCTGCTTGACACTTAGCTTTTAGGGTTCTGTACAAAGTTTTGATAATAGGAACTCATGTGCACTCATTTTGTTGTCAAATTGTCTGTTTGCCAACACTCTGTTTGTCACGAACGGCTCGATGTACCGAGCTGAACTTTGGCATAGCAAAAAACTCGTACAAGATTAATAAAATATGGAAAAGAAATACAAAAATAATAAGCCACAAACTTAAAAACCATAGACAGAAGTCTGAAAATAATAATGTTTTTGCCCATCATGTGGTGTACGTTTTGGAAGCTCAAAGTTTCTCATTACCATAAACCACTTTACAATGAATATCAATTTACCCACTTCCATATTCAGCTTTATGCTAGACTTTGTAGTAAGATATTAAATATCTCAACTAGTTCGTTCACATCACATACTCCATACAGTCCGCCACAAAGCCCCGAGTCAACCCCTAAGCTTTTCCTTTTAAGGTTAGTGTTATACGTGTCGCCGTCCGTACTCGTAGCTCGCGATGTGGGTCAAGTTATTGTGAAGCTCAGAATAGGCACTTGCGAATATCTCGCTCAGCTATTTGCAAAGGACTCTTTCGACTTATATTCCGCTCCACTCTACTGTACAGGATTTCACTTTTAGCCTTTATGTCTGTTTTATGCAAACATTTGTACTCGTTACTCGTCTTTTTACGTCCAAATTCTACATTGGTCTTGTTTTAATAAATTAGGCATGCTCGTCTTTTATGTTCATGACGTTCCAACGTTATTTTTTCTTCAATCTACAGATACAAAACTCATTCCGTAGCATTAGTATCGTAACACGATCCTTTTCCAGTTCATTGGACAGGGCAAATATCGTTTGCCTTTAGGATTTTCTTTTAGCCTTGCATTTTATCTTCCAAGAGTGCTTCGACCCGACTTGCATCGCTAACGAATCCAGGTCGTGACCCTTCCGCAGGGGACACATTGCTATCTTAATTTACTCTACGGTCTCGTTTTTATGTAGCTTGAGCTTTGTAGACTGTGCTAATGTCTTTGTTTCAGGGTACTATTCTATGTACAGTACTCTAAATCTTCACCGTGAGTTGCGAGACATGATATTTGGTCTGAAAGAAGCCATTTAAAATTTTTAATCCTTTCTAGAAACTCTTAATGATTGGGCATCGGTAAAAAAATGTCTCGCAACTCATTACTATGTACGTTCTCTAATATACATCCTCAGGCAAAATTGTTATATATAACTCCTGGAGATCTATTTACCAGATAGTACCTCTATATAGTCGTCAAACGATTTGTTTCAGCATTGTGAGTACGAAATTTCGGTTCGCTTGATTCTGGATGTGTACATTATTTTGCAACACATCAAAGGAGTTTACGAGCTACGCTGGAACCGCATATTGCTGTCATGTTTACTGTCACGTGCCTTCGGCTGATGGTCGTTTAAAAACTCGTCAAAACTGCTTTATGATTGACCTGTTTAATCAGATAATCAATTTGAATGCTTTACGATGGTTATTGTTTGAGTTTTAGTAATTTCTGAGTTGTGTGCCTTTGAACGCTGTGAACAAAAACTAAAGTAAGTCTGTGGTAATTATCTTGTTTTGTTATCTTTTTAATAACATTTGTTACATTCATTTTGTTCTAGTACTACAAGGTTAACTTAGAACAAATAGTGACATATGTTTAAGACGCTAATTCGTAACAGCAGCTGACATTTAGCATCCTACCTTTTCGATGCAAGTCAGCCTAAGCCCTTGTGCTTGGAACTCTAAAATCGCCCCAATTCTGTCATCAGCAACGAATATTATCAAGAAGCTAAATTATCCGCATGTTCTGTGTTTTTCGTATCCGTGTTCAACTTGCTATGTCGTCCACGCACAATACATTGCGACACCTGTTCACGACGCATGTTTGCCACCCCGTGGACACTCAGTCGACCGTATAGCAAACAAACAGCTGTGCTTGAAAGCAGCAAGACACAATGTTATTAACGTCTAACACATGTAACGTTTAGTGCTGTGTCCTTTAATACTCTAGGTATATGACTCATTTGAATATTGTTTGTTACACATACCTGCCATTTGCAATTATATAGGTAGTTGGCCTTTATTGCCGCAGCCGGAGCAAGGATTATTACTGCAAATAAATTAATTTCATCACTTACTACATTGTTAGTATTGACATTGCATGTACACCTTTCGTTTTCGTTTAGAGTTATCTCTACTAAATTTTTGGCTTGCAGCCACGTTTGCACATCACAAATGTTGATAGAATTATTTTTGACTCCTTAGCTTTTTCATTTGTGTGTGCTATGTTTGGCGTGCTTTTGTGACAATTATTTGCATAACAGTATTTTTATCAGTTCACAGTGCTACTCAGCTTTTTTGTTTACCATAAAAGTAAGAGGTCGTTGGCTCTTCTGCAAGGATTCAAATTGAAACGTAGCTCGTTGTGTTTTTTGTCGAAGCTCCAAACACGATGTTGGATGTGCTAACAGGTTCTTGTCAATAACAGCTCAATGATAATGAGACAAAGTTTGAAAAATGTACATGAAGCTAAAACGATGTATATGAACTTCGTATTGGTACAGTGATGATAAGATATCATCTTCAAATTAGAAATCACTGACACAGTTACAGATTTTAGCAGTATAATTGATAACAAAGTTTGGTCATGCACGACATCTCAACAATGATGAATGAATCCTATAATATGCTCCTAGCTGCAAAGTTTATAGCCCTGCGTATCCATATATTTTGTACATACCTATAAAAACATTTAGTTTTATCGTTGTCAATTAACTGAGACGTAATCAATTTAATCTTATTATACATATGTAGGTTTAAACAATAAGATATACCTTACGTTAATTGCGCTTATAGCTATTTTTATTTTGTTACAGTTGACTTTAATTAGGTTCTTATGTTAATTCAATCATCTCATCATTAGATTCCTCTGCTAAGAAGATGTTTTCAGTCTGTACTGCGAATCTGAAGATCACTTGGTTTGGCTTAATAAAACCGGTCATTTTAAAAGTCCCTGCTAGTAATTCGTATAACCATTCAAAATGTCTTTACTGTACTGGAAGGTTGCTAATATGACAGCTATTTTTGATATCTGAGTATCTAATATTTCTATCGTTGTTAAGTGTTCTAGGCTGGGATTGTTGTCTTTAACCTTCGAAGGATGTCAGCATTCAGTCTAAACATTTAATTTTTATGATTATTCGTACTATTATCCCTTTTTCTGCTTCAAGCTTGACCTAATCTGCGG
The DNA here is from genome assembly GCA_963691745.1 of Ditula angustiorana. Classification (NCBI taxonomy): domain Eukaryota; kingdom Metazoa; phylum Arthropoda; class Insecta; order Lepidoptera; family Tortricidae; genus Ditula; species Ditula angustiorana. The sequence continues at coordinate 3,078,276 of OY829473.1, forward strand.
AAGATTATATTTAATGGCACAATCCATTTCCGTGAGGAAATCTTGCCTGTTATTACTGCTTCGGTTTATAACATCAAGTGAGTTTATTATATTTTATTTGCAGCTGCAATCCATTACGGAAAAATTAACTTTTGGAAATTATTATATCAGTCCTTTTCTGTGGTGATATTACGTTTAATATAACTAGAACTGTCTTGTAGAATGAGATAGGTATCTTGACTAACGAAGGTTGGGTAAGAACAATTTTACCTTCAAAGTTATTTCCTTTGAGCGCCCAGTCTAAGTATGTTCAACATATTCTGAGAGACTAACAATCTTGTCACCTACCAGACTTGCGAGGGTTTCTTCGTAAATTTCCTGCTTAATACCATCATGTTAACTCTTTTTCGTTACATAATTATTAAGGGTAACTGGAAGATATCCCGAGACAAGTTCGCCTTGGTTCTTGTTATTTTAGTTATCTTGTGAAATGTTTTTATTGTTATTCTTATGTGCAATAAAGAGTTTTACACACATTATCAAATGAACAATAACACTAGCAGTGTCATTCTAAAGGCTTTTGTCATCCGACACTTTATTAATAGTACTTTATTTTAGTTCATGATTCACGTGATCATTATCATTGTCGTAGGCGGCTACTGCTAATGTTCCATTTGTGTCATCAATCACGGCGTTCGCTGTAATCAGCTGCCAGTTGATTTCAGGGACAATTGCGGGTCAAGAGTGAACGTTTTCAGGCTATCCATTTGTTTAAATAGTTTTCGTTGTTGCTATAGCTTGAGTCGCAACCTACATAAGTTGATTTGGAAAGAGTTCCTGATTGGATTGATTCTAAAGTAAATCATAAAAGGAAAAGATCAATATGTCATGTGGAAAGGTATAAGTATCGTGTACGTACGTACATTTGTCAAATGTCACATTTGGCGAACGTCTGCAAACGCCGCTTATTTTACTGAAAATAAGGTTACTCATTGTGTACAGTCAGTAACACATACAGAGCTACGGACTGCTCTCTTGAAAATAGTGGCATTTGTATATCTGTTGGAGTCTTTTTCTAAGTACCTAGATATCATCACCATCATCATCATCATTATCATCATATCAGCGGAGAGACGCCCACTGCTGGTCATAGGTTTGTGTAGATGTTGCGGGTAGTAGGACCTTGTGCAAGGTCTGTCCGGATCGCTACCACCATCTTGCTCGCTAATCCTGCCGCTAAGCAACAGTGCTTGCACTGTTGTGTTCCGGCGTGGAGAGCAAGACAGCCGGTGTAATTACTGGCACAAGAGGTATTCCATCTTAGCCCTCTGGGTTGGCAACGCATCTGCACTCTCTTTGTTGTTGCAGGTGTCTATAGGCGGTGGTGATCACTTACCATCAGGTGACCCACTTGCTTGTTTGCCGTCCTATGTTGTATAAAAAAAAACCGGTTTTTGTATTCTTTTATTGTCACTGTATTATTTGTTTTCAATTAGCTAGAGGATTCTAACTTACCTGATATACCTGATATTTAGTCAGTATTTTCTTATCTGAATAGAGAAGAAAATATGTAAGGTTTCGGAAGCGTGCATGTTACACACACAATAAAAACGTGGTTTTCAGTTGGGTGTATTCTAATGATGCATTGAAAATTTTGTAAAATTTCACATACAGGTGTTAATAAGGGATCCACGACTAGGTATTCAATGTAAATATTTGGGCTGGTTCATGGTCTTGTAAATCCATGTTTATTGTATTACCTTATATTATGAGCAACTATGTAAGATGTAACTGTGTCATATTTTACATAAACGGATATAATACGGTATATTCTTAAATCTTATGCTTTTCGTTTTTACAAAATTTAGAGAATTGTCGGTGCCGTTTATTATTATTATATTCAACTTATTTACTAGCTTTTAATCGCGACTTCGCTCGCGTGATGTTATTTTCTATGCATTTTACGGGATTTAAAGTGTCCTAATCCAGGATATAATCTTTCTGTCCGCCGAATTACACAACACAAAGACAAATCTTGAGTAATGGCAGGACTCGAACCTGCAATCTCAGCATTCCGTTCCTTGCAGGTGCCGTTTTCGCGAAACTGTAAAATGTGTTATTGACACTCTGTAGGTGCTTGAGTTTTGGAATTTTATTACCTGTAACGCGTAATTTTGCTGCCAAATCGAGGAAAATGAACCGAAATGGGTTAATATTAGTTAACCTAATTTCTGTATCAAGGTTACTTTGCAGTAATTGCTGTTTAGTAGGTTTAGATTTCGTGCTTAGCTTATTTCATGATAATAAAATTGAATTCTGTACAGGCGTATATTGTCAATACAATTATTCAGTAGCGAGCAAAATATTGGCCTGGAAGCAATTTGTGTCCGGTGTGTTTTCAAGGAAATTACTTTTAGGCGGGTTTTTCCTGAGCGTAAAGTAAACAGTTTCTAGAGTGAGCATCGAGAGCAAATTAAAGGGGCTGTTTTCATTCCATTCTTCAACAGTTTTCTGACCACTCGAGAGTACTACATTAATTCATTAAAAATACGCGTATTAGGAAACATAACAGAAGTTAATTAAAGCACCTCAGTCCTTTTCACGCAAAAAAAAACCTTACCCTTTCGTCCTTTTTATTTTTAAATCCCTTAGAAATACGCCATTTCTGCCATCCGTAATTGGTCCCTTCGCATTTGGCTGGTTTCCTCCTTTGAACCTTTTAACTCTCACGGCGCATTAGGGTTCAAGGTCTCTCGTTGAACCTCGTATTCTATGTCCCCTATAATGCCTGTGGTGTTGTGACATCCTGCCAACAAAGCGACCAAAGCGTCCTTTGTCCGTGTTTCTTTTGTTTTAAATTGATTGCCATCTTTGTGTGATGTCTGATGTGACATTGTAAAAAATATGATTTATCAATTCTGTCGTACTTTGTTCATGAAGTGTAACATTGTTTACCCTAAATAAGAGCAGTGGAAAAAGGACGCTACCTTTTACCATTTTTATCACGGTGACACATGAATGAGCTCAGTGAACAGTGAGTCCGGGAGTCTCGGAAAATACATTTGCTAGCCATTTGAAGTTCACTAAGCAGAAAACGTTTAGAAATTTTAATGGGAAGCAAAAAGTTTCTTCTGCTTGTCGACAGCATTGCTTCGTTCATTTCTTGTCAAAGTTGGTTTACCAAAACGACCGATCCGCTAGAGATGTACACCCATTATCATAGATAGGCAAGTGAAGAAAATGAACGAATCTTATTACGGAACGTGCCTGCACTCCGCCTGCCTATGATAAAGGACGTGTTTGTCGCATGTTTATTCACTATCACTTCCATCGCCAGTTCAAAACAATTTCAACGATGACCAACACGTTCGTTTTCTATCAATTTGCAACATGCGTCAAAAGCATTAACCGGGATTACTCCACGGGAGTATCCATCGATGCCGTAACGGCATGCGACGTCACGTGTTATCTGACGATAAAATTGACGTAAAACGAATGGCTTACGTTTTATTCACTTGCAGATACGATTAAATTTATAGGGATCTGTCCATGTGAACCTTAAAGGGCTAAATGTCGTATTCGTTTTGAAATGTCAGTAGGCTAAATCTGAATCTGTCCTTCTTGGACGGTGTGATGTGATGTCTCTGGTGCCATGAAAAGAAAAATAAATGTGGCGTAACACAGCCATGTAGGTAGGCATTGAAATAATTTTATTCCTTCTATTTGTAGTTTGTACATAGAAGATGCAAGCTTACTAGTGTTGATTATTGAGCACAAATATAAAAGACTTTTATTTATTAAAATTCTATTCGTTCTTATACTCATATTCCGTCTTTATATTTATCACTATCTTATTCGCTGATCCAGCCGCTATGCAGCAGTACTTACACTGTTGTCTTCCTGCGCGTATAGTGGAGAGCAATACTGTAGAATAATGGGCACAAGAGTCTCCTTAGTGTTACTGATGTCTATGGGCGGTGGTAATCGCTTACCATCAGGTGATCCAGTTGCTTGTATTCCTTTCTATTTAAAAAAAAACACGTTTTGTTTTAATAAGCCCATTGCAATAAAAGCGCAACTTTCCGTGTGGACCGCCGGCCTCACTACCTTTGTCCCGTTGAACAATTAACACTTAACATGACTCAGAAGGAAGGCAATTAAATTGATTCAGTTTATTTGCACAAAAAAGAACCCAGTCTACAACTATCATCGTGTTACGAGTCACGTATACTTATCGTCCATGATTGCACGCGATTACAGTGACGTAGCTTAGCATATTTAGGACTTCTCTCGCGACAATAAATTGTATCTTGCAATTTAAAACAGCTTTATTGATTTTCACGTTCATCTGAAATTGTTTTATCATCCCGCTTGTTGATATTATAATGTAATATTTAGAAGATCCAGGTAAGTTGAGTCACATTACTGGAGTGTTTAAATCTTCCAAAAAAGTGGTTTAGTAGCTATCTCATTCATTCTAGCTTGGTCGACTGTAAACACTGTAATGTCTCATAGATTTTTAACATTACTTTCGGACATTGTATATCACAAAGAGGATTTACATGGTTAAACGAGATTAACTTATGATTACATGTTTATGGCCGGCCACATAAATATATTTAGGCTTAGAGTTAAGACTGATTGCATCATCAAAGTAAATGGAGATAGTGCCAGTGTCCTGCTATCGAAGAATCAATTTTGACGCAACCTCTACCCATTGCACAATACACTAACTTCTTACAACACATTTCAACCAACTTGAATAACCAAGTCGTCAATGTATAGCGAAATAAGTGACGTCTCTTAATCCTGTCCAGGTGCAAAACTTATACGTCAAGATATTGAATTAATCGCTCATGTGACAATAATGTTATCGGATATATCTGACTCAATTCATTAGAGTCTCGATCGCGGAAAGTTGAAGGTTAGTTTTGATTTTCCAAATATCTCATAGTACAAACTGATATCAAAAGTTGAATGACTTTTGTTTTTTTTTCTGCTTCTATTTGGAAGCGTACCCAGATAATGCTTTGTTATTTTAAGTGACATATGCAAATGCGTCCACTTCGTATTGCAAAGCATCATAAAGCAATGTTGTATGTTAATTTTTGACCAGTCATGCAAGGCTAGCTTCTTTGCATTTTTTCTGCGGGTTCAAAGTCAAAAGCAAGAACCGCTTTTTGTAGTCTAACAGTATCCAATTTACACGTGTCTACGTTAGAACGAACAAATTGATTGAATTTAAGATGACTCAACGTCAGGCTTTCTATTATTCGTTTTTATTCTGCAATCTTTTTTCCTAGACATGTTCAATGTTTTCCAAGTGGTTCTGCAGTTCTGATAATGCAAAAAGAAGCACGTCACCTTTATTGTCTGTCTGTCTAAATGAAGACGATACGGCTTTCTCTAATTACAGGAAAACGGGAAATAAAATCAACCGCAAGGTAGTCCTCGCTATTTAACTTATTCGCTGTTTCCTGATTTATTACGTAATCTAAGTAGGCTTTCTACTTTATGGTTTGCTGTCGTAAACTTGCGGTTTCCTTTTTTAAATTGATGGTTGCTTTGTAGTTGGCTTGAGTGTATTGTCATGTTTATGAATCATTATGTCATAAATAGGTACATAACTAATTTATTATGCTACCGGTATCAGTCTAAAAACATTTTAATAAAAGGTGATCCAAAAGCTATCATGTACATTTTTGGCATCGAAACCTAACCGAAGCTGATATCTATTTCGGCTTGTTGCGTGTCATATTATAATAAGTCATGTAAGTTAACCACAATCGGGCGCGTTATCAACGTTAATTCATTTGTTGTGATGCTCGCCAACCGCTTTTGCCTCGAGCCCATTTATGGTCAGTTCGACGTCATTGCGCATTATGAAGTCATTTGCACGTGACATATCTATTTTAAACAAGTCATGGTCGGTTGCAACTTGCAACACGGTCTTCTCTGAGAAGAGGGACCCTTATTTTCGCCACTACCTTCCATTTTTTTACAATATTATATTCAAGTCCTATGACCTCTGTGTATGTAACTTTATAACAATTATGACCATTGCAAAATTTATGTTTGAGACACATTTCAACTACGTCATCTTACTGTTCCACTAGTAGGATGGAATGGACACTTGAAGTCCCCATTCATCCGCCTGCGCCATTTGTTTATAAACATTTCGGTCTTGGGTGTATTTATTATGTGCAACTGTTTATTACTAGCTTCGGTGTCATCGTTAAAATGTTTGTCAGCACCTATCCCAACAGCAGATCTATTAGGTTATTTTGTTACTGTAACTTTGTAACATTATGGCTCTGTTGCACGTTTATATTCCGTCACCGCTATCTGTCCTTGCTATCTAAAAATTACATGCATTTGCCAACATAGTCAGTCTTAGAAAGAGCGAAAATTTCTCTAATTAATTATCCTTCCCAAGCTTCACACTTCCGCATAGATTTCTGACTACGTTACCAAGTAGTTTCGAGAGGTCGCAAGCCATGTTCCTCTGACCTCGTATCTCGCATGTCATACATTAAATTGACTTACTGAAATAAGATTTCACTCAAAACTATGACAGCGTTGTCAACTTTAATCTCCTATAACACTTGCAAAACTCCTTATTGAGCCATCCCGTCGTCCGGTCCGCATACGGTCGCGTCCGCGCTTTACGGCGCCGCCGGGACGTTAACGTTTTATGTTCGCCATCAAAGTGCGACCCGACCGTATAGGTGTATTACTAGTGATACCCATTGCTTCGTTACTAGATTTGACTAACTGAGGTTGGCATTGCTCAGCAAATATTAAAGCCACACATTCTCCTCTGTCATGTATATCATTTGAAAAGAAATATATTTCAATAAGATTATCATTAATCTTCACTCTGCAATTGAATACGTGAACTGTTTCAATAGCTGCGTACACACTTCTAAGTGTAGTTATAGAATGTTCAAACTTACTCATTTATTTAATATTACACATTACAGTAGCAATTAGTTGTTTTTTGCGTGCACAAAGCACAAGGACACACATCAAAGTTATTTGTTTCGCTTGTCGCACCTACTTACGTGACCTCATCGCTCAATAACAAACAGTTAATGTTTACATTATAAGTAATTAAATTTATAAAAATTATGTCTTGCTTAGTTCAAAGAGCATGTAAATATAAAACTGCAGTCTTTAATTAAATCTGGAAATTACACTGAAAGACAATAGCGTATAAGGAAGCTTAATTGGATTGAAGAATGGTTTTTTTTACTACATTATATCTGTGTGTTGTCAATTAAGGTAAAATCCCTTTGTCCTGTTTATATTCAACGAAACAAACTAAAGAAAATAAAGTATATTCTGTGTCGTATAGTTTAAAACGTATTATTAATACAGATAAATGCCAAACCGTACTCATGAATAAGTACATCCATAATCATTTCTTATGCTTTTGAGTTTTGTTTGTATTTTTAGGTGCCATTTTCCGAACCGCTGGTAGAGCCTATAGTATAATTGCGTTAATTAACGGTTAAACGGTTTCAAACTTAGTTTTTTTTTTCAAATTGAGTAGTTTGTATTTTTTTATTATTTTTATCGGTCTGCCCGTGAACATGAGACCTCAAAAGGACTCGAAACATCGAGTCTTACGATATACATAAAGAAACCGTTTAAATTATTTACAAATCCCTTCTGTTGTTAATTATTAAAACAAAACATGTAATTTAATAATAATTGTGCATATAAACGGGAGGAAACTGCCTCGTTCAATATCTAAATATTCTTACCGCAATTGTCATACGAGGCGAGTGGGTGTGGTCTATGAAAGTCCAGCTGTTCGCCTGAATTGAATGCAATAACCTGTTTTATCGCTGATCGGTTTATTGCGGTTTCCGAAGCGTGATGAGAGTGCTTACTAAGTATTTGCTAACCTTAACCCTTTTACAATCAAGTATCTTTGTTAAAGTAATATGTGTGTACAAAAAAAGGATATATAAAATACCTACCGAACTAGTAAGGCATTTTAATGTAATCTTTGATTAAACGCGAAACTCCGCAGTTTCGCCTTCACAGACGAGGAAAGTTTTAGAATCTCAACTCTTGAAAGTGAAGTGATCCTTTCAACTTTTAACTATCAATCGTTAACAATTCATATTTAATGGAAGGCTCTTTGGATCCGTTCGAAGTTTTGCGATATTAAAATGATGAATTTGTCGAGAGGCTCTGCAAGTCAGATTTGTCAACGGCTGCCCGTGCCGCCGGATTGGGAATGTTCTGGAAAATTTCGATATTGGATTTATTTTATTCGAATGAGTTCAATAAGAATCTGCGGGAATCCGATTAGTGTTGATCTGTTTGAAAAGTTATTAATAACAAGCCTGCGGTTTCTCTAGATAGTGAACGGAGGTTTGCTGACGAAAGACAACTTTTAATGTGCTGATTTTAGTGTCTGTCATTGGCACAATTTTATTTTCTTAATTGAGGAAAAACAGACAAAGACATTAAATTAAAATAGATATATTACAGAGTTAGAATCATACATCCTTGGGCAATTCCCACTGAGACAATTGAAAAAAGTGTCAACAAAAGACACCTTTTTAGACAAACTAAAAATAACTTTTTTTAAGGTATGGAATCTAGCACGGGGGTCACCGTGGGTCAAGTGATGTTCATGGTCCTAGTCTTGGTCTTTCATCTTCATGGCAGTTCCTATCCTTTAGGTTAACTCTCCAAGTGGGCCTTCGGATCACTCGCTCAACGTACGAATCGCATTAGCTACTGATTTATTAGTTGTATACACTCTTTAAGAGTTCCATTGCGGCGATTTTGGGATAACACAAAGTCAATATTTTTATTGTAAGATGATAAGCCTATCCCATCCCATATTATATTTTAACACTTGCAATTGATCCAAATGAAATCGTAAGTTGCCTGAAAGAATCATTGAAATCGATTTTATAAAGACGTATTCATCAAGACCTTAACGCATCAACTATGTAAAAATAAAGACTTTGAAACGTTGAAAAACATAATGTTTAGGCATGCCATAGTGAATAGAAAACTATAGTCAGTCGCGGATGATATACGATACGCGGAGAGCATCTGGCAGTTTGTTTGTCGGCAGTAAATGCGGGGACTATAAACGTCTGCGCATGTTTATTGTAGCGATCTTCCAACACCGCTAGAAGGCTTCTTTGGTCTTTGCCACCTTTATTTTCGTCATTTTAAATCTAAACAAACATTAACGCCAATTAGTTAAAACTAATAACTTGTAAAATAAAGACTAATCTAAAACTAAAAATATCATAAAAACTAGACCCTTTTGGCATGGTGCCGAAGTTGCTGACAGTATTCCCTCTCTATACTTATTGTTCGGCCGAGAAAGCTGCCAGCTCTTCGGTCACCTGTGACGACCAGCTTTTTGGATAACTGTTTGTAGTTCAAAACGCTAAGACCCCACGGACCAAGGGTCTCGATGCCGAATGGAACGAACGCCATAGATTTGTAGCAGAGAACTTATAAGTCGGATTGCTCGCCGGTCCTTATTAAGAGAGTCTTGCCGAATTGATGGTATATTTCATGATCTTTACAAGTGCTTCTCTAAAGCCAGAGTGTAACAAAAATATATTGAATTTGGACAGTTTGACTTGTTGACAACTGGCTCAGAAAAGGGTAGTTACCCTGTATAGCTTTAGTCATAGCTCTTAATAAAAATGTGTATATGCACACCCTTCTGCATCTATTTATTTTATTTGGTTTCATATCTTGCGAACCGTACCCGTAATTTCGAGTGATGTTATGCCACGTATTCTCTATATGAGTTACGCATTATTTCCTTCCACATTTTCCTTACATGTGATCAAATCGGAGACTACAATGGCTGCTATATATAGTCTCGTGAATACTTTATGCAAATGCAGTACAACGATCTCTGAAAGAAGGTTACATAAAAGTTTCAGCATGGAAGGTGAACGGTCTGAAAATGACCGGATTGCTCGATTATTCATGTGCCATCTGTTAGTATGTCACAAGTTTATTTAGAGATCAAACATCTGATTGACTTTCCTTCACTATACTTATTACAAGCTATAGTTCCATGTCATACTTATTGAAAAAATTGGTCCGTAACCTATAGGTTACGGTTACAGTTGTTCGTTCGTTGGTATGCGCATCACCTGAGACTAGACGACCTGGTAAGACGTAAGGTGACGAAACAAACGTCGCAATGTGTGGATCACCGACGTCAAACCCGTACATTTTATCGTTTCTACTAGCGTCGTCGCTAAAAGCAGTATGTCACTTTGTCTAGATGCCCTGTGAAATAATGTTTAATTTTCTGTATGTCTGTGTAATCTATACATACAAAAAATGAAACTGACCGATGTCTGTAGGTACATATCAATATTTAAGACCAAATAATATGGCGGGGTATAAGAGCAATAGAAGCCAAAATAATTATCTTTAGAATTGTTGTCTGTATGTTTATACGCGCATTACGCAAAAACGAACGCACAAAATGGAATGCTGTGTTCACAGTTGTATTGCTAGACAGAGGTGTAACTTAATCTCTGATGCATGTTTTATAATGATAAGCCGCCTAGAAGACGAGTAAGATATCTACTACGAAATTCCACGCTTACGAAATTACGGGCAAAAGATAGTCTGTAATAAATATAGAATTCGAAAGACGTTCCTTCTAATAAAACCGTAAACGACAACCCTAACCGTTTACCCGAGCGCTTTGAGTTAAACGCGATATAAACTACCAGTCACAAAGGAAATTAGATCCTATTTACCCAATCATGGTCAATTTGTATGAGAATCGCGCAGTTCTCTTGCCCATTTGGCGAAGGGCTTATGTGAAAAGGTTCCTTTGATATTTCCGGCGCAAAGTGACGGGATAGATAGGCCCTGGCCGAATTACGTTTGGGACGAAATGTAATAAATAGTACCGGGGAGTCGCAAGGGGCAACAGTAAATTTATATTGTTGTCATTTTGACGATACTTTGATTTACATCGGCGTTTTAAACGTAGCCTTACACACTTTATAGTCTACCAATTACAAAATTTATAGTCTACCAATTTGGTGTTTAGGCTTCTGTAAGACTTTGTCGCAATGCGACGTCGCTGTATTTCCTAGAGAAGTTACAGTAACATTCATTTAGAAATGGTCGGCTAACCTTTGTTGATTGTTGATTATTCAACCTTTTTTATGTTTCACTTCAGCCCGTCCTTATTCTTTATGTAATACTGTGACATATTCTTAGTATAATTATCTGGCTTTTTAACTTGACTTTAATATCAGCGGTGTTTATTTTTGAAGACTAGTGGGCAAAAATATTGCTGAAAGATGTAACGAATTGAGAATTAAACTATCTATATTTTGTTTCGACTTGCGACAAGGACTAATAAAATAAACTTAACTAGTATCAAAAATCTGCTACCGATTCCGAAAAAAAAATTCACGTAGAATAATGGCGCAGAAAATCTGCGAACAGAAAATTTCGACAAACGAAATTACAACAGTCTCTAGTCCATATTACAGACTTGAACTCGCAGAGTAATAAAACCCCTTTTTTGTTCGTATAATAAAAATGGATAGCAATATAAGGAATCATGATCCTATCGCACTGATCACAGGAGTTATAGGCAAGGCGCGCCAATTTAACTTTACATAACAAAGTCTGGGATCACGTTCGAAAGGTTACCCCGAATGAAGAAACGGGGAGAAAGCGTCAAGTGGAGTGTGAACCCAGCGCTCTCCATACAAACGGCGATAACGTTTTCCACCCCCTAAACATTAACCTATAGCCATGATTTTTTGTACGTTGTCAGTATGCCCTAGAACTAGGTTTGTATGTGTTGATTATTTAAATATTCTTAATAGTTTCAAAAGCATTGACGCTTTTTTGTTTTGTATGAAACTACTAAAATGAAAATATTGTCAAATCTATGAAGAATATTAAAAAAATCAAAATATACAACCCTAGTTCTAGGGCATAATGACAACATACCTAAAAATCATTGATTCATTGCCATTGGTTAAGGTTTAGAGGGTGGAAAACGTTATCGCCGTTTGTATGGGGAGCGCTTTTTGGTGCTGGGTTCACACTCCTCTTAAAAGGGTGATAAGTGCGACGAGCAGCGACCGTAATAATCAAGTTGCCTCACTGCTGTGCTCTTATTCTTACCTCCCGCGGGCTTCAGTTGTACCCCACCACTGGACCCCTGCAGTTTGTATTCGCATTACACGACATCTAGATTATCTAGTTCGGTGTGAAAGCTTTTTGTATGTTTCTGTGTTTACAGTTGGTTAATGGGTTAGCTGTAGGGTGTTATAGGTCGATTCACAAAAGGGCTGCCACAGATAATTATTTGAAACTGTCATTAATTTCATAGACATTCGGTGGCAGCTTTTGCGGGTAGTAGGACTTTGTGCAAGGTCCGTCCGGATCGCTACGACCATCTTGCTCGCTAATCCTGCCGCTAAGCAGCATTGGTAGCACTGTTGTGTTCCGGCGTGGAGAGCAAGACAGCCGGTGCAATTACTGGCATAAGAGGTATTCCATTAAAAAAAAAGCGTTTCTGAAATGACCTTAACCATAACTATTATGAAAGCATATTACTAGGGTCAGGGAAATGAAAGATGAAACACGAAAATCCTAAAACATTTCTGTTGAGCATACGTTTTGCATAGTTCTGTAATTAAATTATAACTGGTAATTATTATGTTAGGATTAATCATATGAGGTAGCACTCGAATCACTAAGGAAAAGTAAAATAATAATTATGATGATCTGATACTCTCTGTACCTATTTTGGGTATTTGCGTATATTATTAAACCAATTTTATCCTGGATTACATACGAGTTTTGGTATTATCGCGACAAAGTGCTGGTTTTAAAATTGATTAGTTAGTCGATAACATTCTCTGTTCCCTGTTGAGATATTTTAGTAAACAACAAACTTAATTGACCGTTAAAGAGCGAACTGAGAGAAATTGTCTATGCTCGAAAGGCACAGATATATCAACTTCATAATGGATATTATATGAATCCCTTTCGAAAAATTACACTTTCTCTTAGTTCCGTCTTTAATAGGCACTTACATACGCACCCTTAGAATTAAACCGACTCAATTCTGAATATGATATTTCCCAAAATTAAACCCTATGTCTTTTAATTAAGGTGATATTTTGGGACGTGTATTATTCAGAAATGGGTCACTTTAATACTAAGCGTGCGATATGTGTGTCTTTGATTCTATCCAGGTATAAAGAGATTCTTGCGGCATTGGCATTGCCAGGGTCAGCGATGTGCGTGCGATGATACGCCCGGCTGCTAACTACTTAGTTCGGGCCGGTCTTCCACCGAAGTGGTATTAAAAAAAACATTACCAACTTTTTTAAATTATTTCTCCTGGAACATGCTTTAAGCTCTATTTAATTAAAGTGTACTCTTACATGACATGAAGTATATGAACACTCCAGTGCGCGACTGGTGCCCGAAATCCCCACTAGCTAATTGGACGCTTTGTTTTGATTCTGATTGAAAGCCGAAAGTGGGCCACATGTCGACTGTTCCCCCGTCCTTTCAAACAAGAGTTAGGTTATAAATGGTTTGCCGGGAAAACCCTACTTAACTTACGCACTCTCCAGGAAACTGAGAAGAATACTCGACGGGATTTCTTTGTGCAATTTTAGCTCTCATTCTTTTTGTTAAAGCTGCTGTATTATTGTAAATTTACAATGGAATGGCGGTTATAAAATGATTAATAGTCTGAGGTAGGTATAGTAATGAGTGGTGGCTCTTGCAGAAAGAGGTATATTGCACGTGTGTTTCGATTGGCTAGTAATATTTTTACATGGTCTATGAAAGTTTTGCTGAGACGGTATTCTTAGGATAGTTACCCAATTTTGTACCACACAAGTGAAGGTCTATTAATTAAAACACTTAGATGTTTCACTTTACACATGTATTACTGTTATTCATACGCCAATTATACAATCATATCAATGTTTATTACTTGTTTTTATACCGACTATCCGCCTCTGTTACCGCGCTGTCAGAGTAACAGCTATGGATGCGTTCGGAAATATATAACATAAGCTTACACAAGGTCCTGTTAAATTTATTCCACGTGCTCTGGTTATTCGTGATGTTAGCTTCCTAATGAACCCTAATAATTATGAAATGTTTGCACTTGATTTAGCTTTTGAAACTATTGCGTCATTAGCGATGTAAACTGTACGAGCCTTAAAAGCCTTCTAGCAAACAGTACAGTCGTTTATAGCTGAAAGTAAAGAATTGGAACGTTTTGTTGTCCTAAAATGGTAACGAAAACTATCTCTTTTATTTGTTTAAGACTGTTTTTCGCTGTTTGATCAAGATTGCGAATTTTAGATAAACGCGCGTGCGGCTGCTGGACGAGCAGTTGTTTGTTAGCAATAAAGCACTTTTATTAGACATTTATGTAACCGGACAGACTGGCATGTGTCATTCGTATCACAGGAGAGTGCCCCGAGTGTTACCTATTACTGATCGCTACTGTTTACGTAGCTGAAAACCTACTAAAAGACGCGCCGAATTGTTATGACAGTGGTGGTCGATGCTATATCAATTAAAAGTTAAGTATGGCTTATGAGTTATCACTTTTATAATAGTTCTTCTTTGCTCACTGCGTTATCATCAAGTCAAACTAGAATCCAAGGATATAAAAGTGTCAAATGTCGATGAACAAAAGCAAAGTAATATTAACTTTGCCTGTAAAACGCTTTAAACCAAGTCATCACTTTCATTTGAATAATTTAGTCTCATTTTGTCAATATCCTTATCTTTCCAGTTCAAGATTGATTGTCCCGAGACTTCCAAGCTCACAAAAGCTTATTGACTCCAATCCGACTTTTGTGGGCCAATTCGTAAACATTTTTTCGACAATAGAAAGTTAGGAACGTCACGTTCCGGTTACGCTCTCGATGTATTTGTTTGGTTTGTTTATTTGATTGATAAGGGTGTATCATTCAGTTGAAACAATCTTCGGTCTGTTTATTCTGAGACAGACAATTTCGCGGTTACTTCAATATTGGCACCTTCGGTATTGGCTTAGATAACGTTGTTGTTTGTTGTAAATAAGTACACTCCTAACTCGATAGATACTGTGTTTATTGTTACTTACTCGTATATCTTAGTAATTGATTGGATTAAGTTATAGAGCAATGTGCAACCTGAAACGAAATAGTTGTGATACATTTTCATCTCTTTCTCTATGAGAAAAAAAGAAGATTCGCTATTAGGCACTACGATGAACTTATTTTTAAAAATATTTCTAATTAATTTAAATTGTTAGTAACAAGTGAGCATAGGGCTGGACGTGATTAGCATATTTTCGTTTGGTTTTTTATTAAGCCGGCGCGTTGTCCATCTTACCAGCCAGTAACTATTTATTCATACATTATTCGAGTTCGATCTTTTTTTTACTTAGAAGAAACATTCATGTTCGAAATTGAAAACTCATTACTGCCTTGGAGAAGGTACCTTCTTTGTCACCACTTATGAAGAACCAATGGTCGTTTTCAAATCTATATTCCGTTTATGGGACATTTATTACGCAGATTTCATGCATTCACACATCACACCATATCCAGAATTATTAAAATCTATACAAGCATTTCGGAGCAAAGTTGTAAGAACTAAAGCGAGCAGCCTTGTTATACTATACTAAGTTTTTTAAATCGCATTTTCGTTGGTATTTTAGTTACTCAGTTTTAACTTAATGATAGGCCGAGAAATGTAAGAAATCTAACCAAATGGCAACACTGGCCGCCTTTACAAAGCAAAATCGTACGTAGTTGCAGATATAAATAAAAAAGAAATATTTTTGGGACAATTCACACCAATTGACCTAGTCCCAAAGTAAGCAACTAAAGCTGTTTGTGTTATGGGTACTGGACAACGGATATACATACTTATATAGATAAATACATATAACATCCAAGAGTCGGGTACAAACATTCTTATTCATCATACAAACATTTGTCCCTCCCGGGAATCGAACCTGGAACTTCAAGCTTTGTAGTCAGGGTCACTAACCACTAGGCTATACGGTCGTCACATACAGAAGACAATAGCGACGTTCAACTCGTACCCTTTTTAGGTACGTATCGAAATATGTGATAACTTTCCTCTATAAAGCCGTTCCATAAACTCTGTGAAACAAAAATGGATACTTATCGTTGGACGTGACTGTAATATCGCGTGAGATACACGTCTCTACATACCGTGTGAAAGCAAATTAGGGGACATGCAAAACGTTACCGCACTCACTGTCGGCGACGCATATATGCGTTTTGGGAATTTTCACCAGCGCCGTTGTCACGTTTTGCTGTCATTTGAACGCGCTTGTGCGTTTCGCTATTACCACACCGGTCGCGTACACGTCGCGTGTGCGACACGGCTCCAACTAGCTTCCTAGAGCTGCGTTACGCGTGGGTTACGCGCGTGGGTACGCGACCGGTGTGGTCTGGCCTTTAATTGTATGTATAACGGTAACTATTACACATATTCAATTAATATTATACATGTACAGTCTAGGAAATTGAAACACGTACCACCGTAGAACCTAGTCGAAGGGATATACGCTTGACATTTGTATGACATAGCCTGGCGTTTAACGCGTCGCGTCATTGCGATAGGGTTCTAAGGTGGTACGTGAATATATTTCCCCTACTGTACCTACTAAATAACAAGCTGGGCTGTTGTCCCTGACAAGTATTTGTCAGCCTAAAGTGGCAAAAAAGTGGAGAACATTGTTAAGTTTTTATTATGCCACCTCTCTGTAAAGCCACCTACTTTTAACAAATAAATGATTGATTGATTGATATAGTATCTGTCTTGCCAGAGGTTTAGCGCAGTCTCTCCTCCAGTAGCTGATATAAACCATCCGTCCCTTAAGCACACGTCTATTGATTTTAAAAAAAATGTTATTTTGCATAATGATGTAACAAAATTTGTCAGGGGTCCACTAGGCAATGCCTGTATCGCGGGGAACCAGTTACAATTGTACACATATTGGTATATAAAGTGGTTGGGTAACATAGGTACACTTATCAGGTAAACAGAGTTATAGATTTGCAGTTGAATAAGCATAAATTCTACAAGATTATACAAGATTAAGAATTAACACTTAGTCCAGTTTTTCAAGAATAGCTTCAGTCTCAGCATAATTTAAGGGCTGGAGCCAATAAAAAAATTAACGTCCGCGACAGAAAAGCTAACGTGCTATTACCTCTGTCACAGAATAATAGTATTTTATGCAACTGTTGCATAATGAGGGGTCTTAAAACATGAGTGTGGTTTTATGAAACGAGCGTTAGCGAGTTTCATAATAGGATCACACGAGTGTTTTAAGACCTAATTATGTACAGTTGCATACTAGTATTTTATGCAACTGCTATATAATGAGAGGCCTTAAAACACGAGTGTGGTTTTATGAAACGAGCGTCAGCGAGTTTCATAATAGGATCACACGAGTGTTTTAAGGCCTAATTATATACAGTTGCATACATTACTTTATCTACACACATATCATAACTGCAAAAAACCGTAACAGCAAAAAACCAAAAACGAATGACAACTAATGGCCGCCATGTATATTAAAAAGGTACTCTGTGATTCGATCTATCCGTCAAGACGAACGTTTTTTTTAAACCATAGACGAACGAATATAGTCCCTATTGTCATATCACTCGAGATCAAATGTCGTGCGTTTAAATTAAAAAAAACATACTGAGTTGACGTTTCGTATCGATAACTGTTTTAATATCTGTGGATACTAGAATAGAGACCAACTTGAATTTTGACAGCTGTTCCAAATTTAAATTCATAACGTCACGAGCAGTCACGAGATATCGGTAATGTGATGACCAATAAAGAACAGATTTACCTACTACCACAGACAAGAAAATTCTTATAATATCATTGGTTGTAATAATGCTGGTCATTTCCTAGGGTTTTTGAACGCGTTATTTAGCCTTTATGATATGTGTGTAGATAAATTACTTTATCTACACACATATCATAAGTACTCTATGATGGGTTCAGAAGCCTTAGGGCAATGACCTGCATTGCGACTAGCTACTAGTGCTAGGTGCCTATTAAATACCTATAGACTGTACACATTAAAATAATGTAATAAAAATGAATTTGAACAAATATAGAAACAAAATAGAAAAATTCTCATAATAATATTAGTTGTTATAATGCTGGTCATTGCCTACGGTTTCTGAACGCATTACAGAGCATTTATGATATATGTGTAAATAAATACTAGTACAAGTAGAGAAGTCTCACTTCAAACAAAAACGGCGTTTAGGTACCAGAAGCGCCCTACTATATGCCGCAAAGTATACATTATGAACTAAAGTAAAAATTTACTTAAGAGGAGTGTGAACCCAGCGCCATACAAACGGCGATAACGCTTTTCACCCTCCAAACCCTAACCTACAGCCATGATTATTTTTATGTTGTCATTTGTTGTGTTTGTGGCCCCTTAAAAAGAGGTTGAATATGACTGTACTAATCTTAACATTTCTGTTTGTCTGCAGAGGAGGAATGCTACCACTGCATGGCGAGTTTGGTCGCGTCGAAGGACAAGATGTTCATCACGCAGACGAAGCTCCTGAACGAGGTCACCTGGAAGACGGTGTTGCAGATCGCGAAGAAGCATGCCGTAAGTCACTCCTGTATACACTATACGACCTTAACCCGACTACTACTACTTTGCGGGTGGTAGGACCTTGTGCAAGGTCCATCCGGACCGCAACTACCATCATGCTCGCTAAACCTGCCGCTAAACAGCGGTGCTTGCACTGTTGTGTTCCGGCGTGGAGAGCAAGACAGCCGGGCCAATTACTGGCACAAGAGGTATTCCATCTTAGCCTGGGTCTGGAACTCTGGGTTGGCAACGCATCTGCAATCCCTTTGGTGTTGCGGGTGGCTATGGGCAGAGATTGCAAAATCCGGAGTTTTTTGAAATCACATTTGTTTTCTTTAATTTAAATTTTTCCAAATTTTTCGAAGTTTTAAGGTAATTTGATAAAACTGAAATAAAACAGCATAAAATTACGTACGGGAAAATAAAAACATTAGAATTCTTTTTTATATCATTTCTTACTTTTTTGGTATCTGGCTTCTCTTTTCTATCTCGAGATTATGCTTAAATGGATCGAATAAAACGTTCTCTCCGCCTTAATATTACAATACCCGCGATAACTTGTTTGTGCAGCAGAAGCCATTTGAATTGCATCACTCCATTTCCAGGTCATCCACACCGAACTAACATATTAGAATCTCAAACAAAGACTGGCACTAGACGTTTATGTCACAAATAGGAATGATAAACACTTGTCACGAATAACTGCACGATAGCCGGTATCTGGCTCGAAGGACCAGGGGTTACGGAACTATTATCGACTCGATAAATTATTGAGCGGGGTGAACGGCACGCGACTAAAAAAATCGATATGCGGTTGAACTCGCGCCTGGCGGGGGCTGTTTGTATGCAACCCTGTTCTAGGTCAAATTGTATACTCGTAATGGTTGTGAAATAGTTATTTCACAACCATTACGGTTGTACAGTTGTTCAGTTTCTGCATATCGTGGACTTCTAATGCGAATTTATATGAATGCCGGCATTACTTATTCGATTCTTGGCTTTTTTTTAGAGTTATAGTGTATCGAATTTATACAAATTATTTGAGACTTAAGACCTTTACTATTTTTTTAAAATTACTTAGAGCTCTCGTTTGCAGTTTAAACATACCTCTCGGGGTTGCGAACCCTTAATTGTTTTAAATAGAATTACAGTTTCACTTTATCTAATTGTTTGTCGCTTTCATCTTAACCGTGGATTAATTATTTACATAAGTAATTAAATTCTATTTGTTGCTATATAAGCTTCTGAAGTATAATTTGCGAAGACTTAGCTGCTAAGTTTTCAACTCTGTTGGGGACGGAAATTTAGTAATAACTCGGAAGTTATTGGTTGGAATTGTCTTTGGCTTTATTTTCTTAAACGTAAATAGTTAGAGTGAGGCTGCGTTTCCACCAGAGATGTGCGAGGATGCGTAGCGAGGGATGTGTTTGTAAAGAACCAATGAGCCGTTTCCACCAGAGCTGTGCTGACCGAGGCGAGGTAAATGAAGCGATTCTATTGGTTATTACAAACACATCCCTCGCTACGCATCCTCGCACATCTCTGATGGAAAAGCAGCCTTAACACTCTTGTCGTTATAGTTCCTTGCAGTTCTTTCTACTGAGTGTGGGTTCTTCTACCTCCTGTAGCCCGTTTCACTAAGCTACAAGTTACAATTTTACAAGTCTAAACTGGCAGCATAGGCCAATAATGACCAATGGCAATGGGCATAATGATCAATGTTGCCGGTTTAGACTTGTAAAATTGTAACTTGTAGCTTCGTGAAACGGGCCACTGGTGAAGACATGAGCGCCAACACGTACACATCCAATATTCCCAAACTGTCAAAGATATAAATAAACCCAAACATTATTGTGATAGACAATAGGCTATGTACACTTATTGAAAGGTTGACTGTACTCGTAGAATGTTTGCGCTCATGACTATGACACAGCCACCACTTTTGCTTTAAAATTATTTCGGCCCCAATCCTTCCTCTTTTCTCTCCTATCTATCGCGTAACCCACTTGTTTGTTTGCCTTCCTATTTCATAAAAAAAGTAACACTTAGAAACGACTCATTTAAAGCACGAAAGTTTTGAGTGTTACGTTACCACGTTTAATGGAATAGGATTGTTTTATTTATTAGATTACATTTTATTTCATTAGTTCCTCAAAGTTTGATCAAATGTTATGAGTAGACGCGAAACAAAAGTACAACGTGCTACGATTTTCATTAAAAAAGTTGGAGCCTCGCTCGAAGCTCCGGGTATAAATAAAAGAATATCGTGCCAAGTTGTTTTTCATATCTCTTTCCTTTCTTGGTTCTCTGTTGAGATTTATCTATAGGTTAAGCGAGCTCAACGTTGATACAAGTATAGTCGAATAATTAATTACTGCACCACACATTAGGTACAGTCAAGGAACTTAATTCCCTACCCATTTCGTTGAAATGTCGTCTGACATTCGCAATGCATTAAGGTCGATATGTCAAACTAACGTCTTGCTCTATAGCTCTTATGGTGACAGTTTGCTATATGCTATTGAACCTTAGGTGGGTTGGAAATTAAATTCCTTGACTGTACATCTGGACAAGAATAATATTTTATCCGAAATAAGCGGTTAATCTTTGAAGTAATGGGCTGCCCACTGTCAATTGCTTAAAACAATGCAATGCAATGGTTACATAAAGATGTACCGTTACTATTACGATACTTTTAAGATATAATGAATTACTTCTGGACTGAGAACGTAAGTAAACAGAAGACTAACTTCGACCAAATTTCCCTTTAAGAGGAAACACCAAGGCCTAAAGAATTGAAAAATAGGTATTTGTAAAATCTATTGCTGCCTCCATCTATCAAGCCTCCCCCCGCAGAGCGCAATAGAGACAGCCGCAGCTTGGACTGAAAATACCTATTTAAAGTACACAAAATCAAGGATTCGTAGACCCCTGATTCCTTCTCCAAAACTTAACCGATTTAACTACTTTTTTCATTAAAAATTAAAGAAAGGCTTTGGCAGTGTTCCTATGTTTTTCTTTTTTTAAATAATCTAGTAAAATTTGTTTTCTGAATGTATGAACGCAGCCGAAAATCTGGCCAATTTTTTAGGGTTTTGAATGTTCATATCTCTTTCGATAATTAATTTATGAAAAAAAGGAAAACATAGGGACATGCATAATAGTGGCCATCGATTTTTTGGAAAAAAAATATTGCTCTACTGGCATTATCCAGAGAGGAAACAGGGGACGACGTTTGTATGGAAAAACGGCCCTTGTGTTTCCTCTTAATGCCCCAAGCACTTAAAATACATACACAAAATAATCAAGAATATTTTAATAGTAATTTATTTAGGACTGGAGTAGAATAGATAAATATTTATTTGGTCATATTACAATAACAGTAAAGAAATATTTAACATAGTAAAACAAATAGATATTGGAGTAATACCAAGGATAAAAGGAAAAGAGGGAGGGGCAGACCTAGAAGTTATTTTGATCAAGTGAAGGAGAAGGTTCGCGTCGAGCTGTTCAGTGAAGTCGAAAGAGCTGGCAATCGATAGGGAAGCTTGGAAAGCAGTACACCGACAAGACCAAAAGTCTTTAATTTGAGAGAGAGACTAACCTTCTTATTCATAAGGCTGCGTAAACCTATATTGGTAAACATGTTTTATGTCTTTATCTGTCATTGTGACGTTTCCCTCGAATAAAAAGAACAAAACATTTGTTAGTTAAAAGAGATTGGTTTTGTGAATAAGGGGGTAAGGTGCGATCTCAAATGTCAACATGTCAACAGTCCGGGATCTAGGAATTTTAGATCCGGGCTTGTATGTCCAGTTTCCGTACAGTGTCTTGCATTGGTTGCAGAAGTCGGCGGCGCAGCACCTCTCGCGGCTGTCGGGCGCGATCGGCCCTGAGCGGATCTACGCGGACTGGCAGTGGTGGATCCTCGCCGCCCTGCCCTTCCCGCACCTCGTCCGGGTGCTCGACTGCTTCTTCCATGAGGGCATCAAGGTGAGTGTCTCACTTGTGTCTAGCTTGTTGCCTGCCTACACTGTGCACCTAGCACAAACCTTCTCGACAGGCGTTAACTCGCTAGTCGCTACGTAACCCAGGGCGTGTTTCTCCTACTGGGCTAATCAAAACGAGACGCACTACGTTACGTGTACAAGAGTATAATTGTTAAAGTCTATTTCGAAAATACCAATTACTATAGGTACTTGCTGGGCGGGCAATTTGCATTGTAGTTATTAAATTTTAATGTATGCGCAAGTTTAACACAGTTTAAGTTCAAGGGTGAAGTTATTCCATTTACAACGGAGTTGGCGTGAGAGATTGTATCTCGTAGCCAGTGCTAATACTAGCTCTAGTTATTGTTGCCGGAGCTCCGTTATTTGACTAATCAATAGAATTAATACTGAGACTTGGCGATTGTTATGCTTGAGTAATCTTTGCGAACTTTCCATTGATTAAATTTAACCCTGAAGTTCTGTAGGCTTTGCTGGTGTGAGGGTTTGTTCTAAATCCCGACTTATCTGTTTATGCTAAGGAACACAACTTGCTTATCTAAAGCATCTCGCATCATCGCTTATATCTTTATTCAAACGCAATACCTCCACCGACAAGAGCACTGCTTTCATATTTGATGATGGAGAAAAACTAATTTTTTGATCTCTTAAAACACAAACAACGTCATCTTTAGTTATCTAATGCTGCGATTACTTTGGTCAGTCCGGCTTAAACAAAACGGAGTTTGCATTTGTCTCAAACAGAACCGACCGCCGAAACTCACGTTGGTGACAACAATGTCTCGGCCACCGTACGGCGCCAATAACACAAGGATTGCTCGTAGGGTAACTTGGTCGTATACAGTTGACTGGTCAATGTAATAGAATAAATTAAGCATCGGCCTTTGTGACCATTAAAGAAATCAGGATAAACTTTATTTGTAATTCCAATCGCGTTCCAGGTGTTCTACAGGGTAGCGCTAGCGATTCTGATCCTGTTCCACAAGCACTCGACGAACCAGAACTCAGAGTGGTACGCCGAGGCCACCAAGAACGGCGTCGACCACGCCATCGACAAGTTCTGCCGGAACATGCCGGCCTCGCCGACCAAGCTGCTACGGACCGCTTTTAGTATTAGGGCTTTAAGGTGAGCAGTATTTTTAAAACACCCCATAGCAGACGACTCTGGTTTGGTCAATCTTTGGAGTCTCCGAAAACCTACGTTTTTCTACCAGTAAAGTGTTGTTTTTAAGAAATGTTCAGTTAGCAGCGACTGCTGACATTAATAGAAACTGTTTTTTTTTTCAAGTAATAATGAAACTAATGATCTTCCTTTTCGCTACTTACTTTCTGGTGAACAGTGACAGTTGGTCGTTATGCTGCTGGAAAATTTCGCATTCGACCCTTTCTCACGAATTTGGTTGGTTGGAAAGGCAGAAATATTTAAATATGGACTTTGTATATTAATACATATAGGTATACCTACGTTCTTATCTGTATTTTTCAGTTAATAAGAAGCGTATACAAAAATATTGCATAGAATATGTAGTAGTTTGGCTGAATTCCAATACTCTAGTCATCAATCTAATAATCCTTAGCTTCAATACACCGTACAAAAACTCTTACATCCTTAGATTTGTATAATTGCGGTGTTTATTGATTTATCAATGTCTAAGATATAAACAATTCGGAAAACAGTAATCAAAAATAAACTTATATCGATGCTTTTGGCAATGTCCGCAATATCAATAGCTCACGTGCTTTTTCCATCTTCCACAGTTCACAGTACATATCCCGAGTGTTCATAAAGACAGAGATGACGCTAAAGTCGAAACAAGTCATCACGGGGTCCCGACTGGTTCGGTCGCGGTCGTCCGACAACCTCCCGACCAGCCAGTCGCAGGTCAATATACAGATGATGTCGCACACCCTGACTATACGTGAGGTGAGTAACTCTGATGATGTTTACGTTGACGATCTAATGTTAAGCCACATGCAACATATACAAGGAATACTGAATTCTTTTTCGAAGAGTCTCGATTTGGGATGTAATTTCTTCCCAATGGCAACTAAATCCCTTTAAGCACCATAGGTGCCTCTCTTTGAGGTGTACAGGGTGAAAGTTTTGAAAATAAACTGCTGCTAAGGATTTCTATTTGATAAGTCAATGGGTAGCAGTGCTCTAACCGACACAACGATGTTCTAACACACACGCACCACACGGCATACAGAATATTGTATAATTATGTATACCGGTGATTTTACTTGATTTGCAGAGAATGTCTGAGGAAGCGTGCAAACAAATGGTATCGTACACGACGACATAGGCGTGGCTTTCGCTTTTCTTTCTCATTCAGTCATTCGATTGCGATTCTAACCAAACTAACTGCCACGTCGATCCGTTCCAAGCCGAAGATCGACAAGAGACATTCTCTCACGGCTAGCGTAGTCTAGTTCTTTGTAAAATACCTATTAGTTTCCCCTTATTTTCTCGATCCCACAACGTTATGTTTTGTTCAGTCTGTGTAGCGAGACTTGTGAATGATAATGATGTTGTGTTACGTCGATGTGATCATTCAAACCCTACCAATAATCATGAAATTGAAAAAATGTGATTCTCGAGTTTAATATTCATTTCATTCGCTTTGAATGTGGGATTTTTCTTGTTTTCTCGATGTTTCAGTGTGTTTTTTATACGATCCCCATCATCATCGATTTGTTTCGAATTACGAAATCTAATTGGCATGCGTGTGAGTTGCGTACAAAAATTACGTTGCCCAATCAAGTAACAGTTCGAGCTTGAGACTATTAACAGCTGCGAGCGTTTTCTCTATAATGACGTCGCATGTAAGATTGTTTTGTGTGAGTGCTAACAGTTTTTTCCCGTTAGGGCTCCCATTCTCCGGGCCCGCGCGCCCTATCGATGGGCGTGTACCCTATCCAAGCGCTCAAGTCGCAGATACTCGACCAGAGTGAAGTAAGATACGATTAAGTCACCCTCCGTGTCGCCTCATACCGAGCTAGCGACCATCGATGTTTAGATGCACAGCTTTACACTAGGTGTCTATTTTTTTTTATTATGATTTGCCACAACAATGTCGTCGATATAATATTCCGCTTAGATTTATTTGTCGAATTTGTAAGCTACCGTTTTGCATGATGGCTACACTCTTTTAATACTGTTTTGGATTGTGTTTCTATGTCCATGTTCGTGTGTACAGTATTAAAGTTTAGTCATACTCTAGCTAATTATAGTTTCTTTGACAGTACGTTGTAAGTTAACTGGGGTTACTTTGAACCTTGGAGCTGTTTTATTAATTCCAAAAAACGAATGAATTTTAATTACATCCCTAACTCACTAGTGACACTGGTGTAGTAAAAAAGGGCCTATTGCTGTTAAACCGTGACAGTAGTAAGTAGCTATGTTGTCACGTATTTGGCATTGGTTTTTAATGTTTTAAAGTGACCCCAGCCGTCCATAGCTCCGGTTCCGACTGAATGCCAGCCGACCCACCTCCCCATCCGTCTCAAACCAAGGTATAAGCGTATTTTGACAAATTTTCCGCAGAGTCCACGCTCCTCCCATTTGGCCACGTGGTTCCCATTTCCTAACGCGGTGTTCAAGGATCAGAGACAGCACTCTTCAGAACTAAGACCGAAGGTTTGCGGTCATATATCATATGGGCGTAGTTAGAGGTGGCATAAGTAACTAGATGTTGCAATGGGCACACAAGTACGGTAGCACTTTAACATTACAAACAGCAAAAGTAAATAACCCATGTTTTTATATTGGAGGTGTCAAGGTGTTAGCTAGCTTTAGGACAAAACTGCAATGGGAAACAAAAATGCTGCTTTCTCGCGCACTCGCCGAAGTATCTGTGCGAATCTGAGATGTGAAAATCGCGACTTTTGTACTGACAGATTCTATGTCAAACGTGTCCAGCGAAAGACCAGATTATGTGTGTGGTTATGTTGAACTGTTTCTTTTGAAATTATATCCTTCAACCTTGTTGAAGGAATCAACATGCTTGTATTTTCCTTTGTACAGTTTTTTTAATTAGCTGTGGTTGGGCAATGCAATGGCGTTTGATGTACGAAACCTAAGGTTATTTATTGATTAATCCGGGTAATATTGAGATTGTACAAATAAAATGTCACCACGTTCGTAGCAGGGGTAGGGGTGGGGTATGCGGAGAGTGCTGTAAATTCGTCTTGGAGATGCATTTTAAAAGAGACGACGGAATGTAGATATCCTAATTCGTATTTTTCATCCGTAGAATAATAGTACATTGGCTGTGTTTATTTAGTTTAGCTATCTTAGTATTATATTCATGTGTCGTTCTGTGTATATGGCATATATGTTATGTTGCATGCATTGTTATATGATTGTCTTATATGTAGTTTATCGTAATCATGCCACATTGTCATTCTGTGTTAAAGGATAACTTGTTTTTGTTGACAAGTGGAATGATTTTACATGGTAGTTTTGGTCAAAGCTCAGCTGGCAATACTGTGTATGGAAAGCTGATCTCTGGTCACATGGTGCCCTATATCTAGTAATATTTGTGTTTGAATGTGCACTCTTGCACTCAGCACTTGTAGATGTACTAATACGACACAACTAACTATATGTCAGTGATTGTTAATTGATACATTTTCAAATTTATAAGTATTCGTTAGCTAGTCGTTAAATATAAGATGGCAGGAATTTTGAAATATTACTGAACAGAAGCGTCCTCCCCGATAGGTATGAAGTTTGCAAAAACTGCAAGAAACATGTATTGGGGGCTTTTAACCTATACGCATTATGAAATACTCGATAATAATTTTATGGTTTGTTACCAATAATAGGAACATAATTAATGCCTCGTCGAAGCTATGGATTGGTCGACTATTTTCTCTTTGAAATGGGCCAAAGTCGAAGTAAAATATTTTTATTGTTTGAATGCGAGTTAACAAATAAGGTCTTAAATAAAATAAATCCGTTCTGCCAAATTGTGAAGTGGCTAATATTTAAAATTGGATATGTCCATTGTGCCCATCTGAATAGTTATACATTCTAACGGCATTCGATAATTACAGTACGGGCAAAATATAATAAATAAATAAATAATATTTTGGAATGTATTTAATTTCTTAACAGAAAAAAAGGGGTATCTGTTATCAAGCCGCAAAATATGCTGAATTAAAATAAATCCTTACATATGAGGATTAAAGGCACGAAAGACGGGTAAGGGTTGCATTCTAGGAATGTAGTCTTTATTGCGTAGGTATTAGCACCTAGTGGGCATGGTTCATATCATTAGCTTAGAGAAAGCTCGATCACATTACTCTTTCGATCGAACCTTAGGTTCTTAATGATTTAGTCTGTTTTTCGTCTTATAACTCTTTGTATGCCGATTTCACTTAATAATTGTTCTTAATAAAATATAGACAGTCCGCCGCGTTGCCAACACGCAGTTTCAATTTCGTCGTTCATTTATCGCTTCAATATCGCCTTACTTTGCGAGAGAGCGTTGAAATGTAGACACCGAAAATCATCAAAATTTATTATCCAACAATTTAAGTTTACATTTCAACATTTTATCCTAATTATAACTCGTGTTTTTCAATGAGAAATGTTGTTAATAATCTTGTTAAGTCCTTTTTGCAAAAGTGCTTCAATAAAATATATAAACCACCTTTTTCAAGTAGACGATACTGAAAAAACATGATTTATTTGTAATAAATAAAAAAACGACTTACCAAGATTGTTTTCAATATACCACATCTTAATAAAAACGAGATATAGAAGCGGCGATGAAGTGTCGATCCGCGATAGCTTTTACTCGCGTCGTCAAAAACTATTCAAACAATTGTTCTGTGAAATCGAGCCTGGCCAAACCCTCGCCGCCCTCCAACTGTCGCGTGGTGTTGCAGCTGTTCACGCTGTGGTCGTGGCTGCCGGTGCGCATCACGATGTACCAGCCGGTGCTGCTGTACACGACGGAGGAGCACGGCTGCTCGCTGACCACCTTCTACGTGCGCGTCGAGCATCACGAGCCCACGCTGCTCATGATCAAGACTTGCAACAACGAGGTGAGACGCTACGCTACATTTTTTTTAAATATATATATACTTATTTGAAGCGGTGGAGACCTTGGGCAGTTGGGGTGTAGAGGCGAAGAGTTTTGTGGGAGACATTGGGCGTAGGCTCAGAGAGGCGACCGGTGACTCCCGCTCCGGTTCGTTCTTGGTGCAAAGGCTGGCCATTGCCATTCAACGCGGTAATGCTGCGAGTGTGATGGGCACCTTTGCAGCGGGAACGGTCAGGGGCGGGTTATTATAGTTGACTTTTATTCTTATTAAGAATATATATAATAGGAAGGCAAACAAGCAAGCGGGTCGCCTGGTGGAAAGTGATCACCACCGCCTATAGACACCCGCAACACCAAGGAGATTGCAAATGCGTTGACAACCCAGAGGGCTAAGATGGAATACCTCTTGCGCTTGCACCGGCTGTCTTGCTCTCCACGCCGGAACACAACAGTGCAAGCACTGCTGCTTTGCGGCAGGTTTAGCGAGCAAGATGGTGGTTGCGATCCGGACGGACCTAACACCGCAAAAAAAATCTACACATCACGTCTTGTTTCGAAGTTGCGCCACGCCCTGGCTACGCACGGGTAGATAAAAAAAATAGGATGTGTCATGACCATAGGGCTGGTGCATTTCTTGGTCAACGCATTGTCGTTGCGATTGAACGTGGAATTGCAGCCAGCCTTATGGGCACTTTGCCGCAGGGGACAGATTTGGGATTTTTTTGTATAAATAATGAAGTTTTTGTATTTTTTTATTAGGTTTTGTTATGCTCTTTATATTTTAATTGTATTCGTGTTGTTAAATAATAAACAGGAATAAAAATTGGGATGTAATGTACATTCAGCCTCAGAAGTAGCTTAACACTTAAGAACCTTGTCGTAGTAACCTATGAAATGAGTGTTGCTCGAATTTTTCACATTACATGACAGCGACAAGGTACTAAAATGTTCATCTTTAAAAATGTCTCTAAATGTCAGTCTAAACCGTATCAAAATCAGTTGCGTGGGAATGAGTAAACAGCCGAAAATATGAGGGGAGGCAGGAACGGATAGCGACTTGGTATTGTACTAAAAAAAAAAACTCGGGACAATTTACACCAATTGACCTAGTCCCAAACTAAGCAAAGCTTGTACTATGGATACTAGACAACGGATAAACATACATATATAGATAAATACATACTTAAATACAAATAACATCCATGACTCAGGTACAAACATTCATATTCGTCATACAAATATTTGCCCATACCAGGATTTGAACCCGGGACCTCTTGCACAGTAGGCAGACACATGTGCCACTGTGCCATACAGGTCGTAAATGTAAAGATGATTTAGTTTTGAAGAACATTGCTCTAATTTAACACTATCATGTTCCAGGTGTTCGGAGCGTACTGTTCGACGCGGTGGTTCGAGCGCAACCAGAAAGACGAGCGCGGCAACCGGCAAGCGTATTTCGGCACGGGAGAAACGTTCCTGTTCAGGTACGCTAACCTTATTATGTGACGATAAGGCTGGAATGATGTTCCTTGTTAACATATGAGTGGAAATGTTTGAGACGACGTTTGTGCTTAGCAGTTTGTTGTGTGATTTTTGAATATAGTATGTAGCACGAATTTTTGTTAAAAAATAACGTTGACGGGGCAGTTTTCTAAATGTAAGGTCTATAAGTTTTACATTTCATTTCAAAATATTTTTTTATTTGGAGTGCACATTTTCTCCCTTCTTTTATACAGGAAAGGGGTAAAAAAGTGAAATACATACCTTAGAAAACTGCCCAACACGCAATTTGACTAACCCTAGGTAACTGAACTGTGTGAAAACTTAATCCCTAACATATGTAAAGTGACAATTTCCATTGTCATTTTGAAATTGAGAAGTGACCTTTCAAATGAGCCTATTTCCAACAATTCACACTTAATTTGTATCATCGTTAGGTCCTTTAACCTATGAAAGTTGAAACGAAGCTTATAGGTCACTCCTCAAATGTTTAGGGTACTTTAATGCGAAGTTCATATCCGTGCTGTAGAATGGATCAAGCACATTCCTAGAGTACGACAGGGTTATAACCCTTTCAGACCGGCACCTAAACTACGACGACTTTCGTGGAAAAAATGGGGCGTAGATGACGATTCCGGAGTAAATTTCCGGGTTTTTCGGCTGCATCCCGGAAAAAAAAACTCTAACAATTGTATCATGATGGGCCTCTATTCTCACACACATTTGTGACAGGCAAATTTGTATTGGCTGGGTCTGAAGGCATAGACAATACAGAAGCATAAGTTCTAGGGTTACGCTACCCATAGATTACTCTAATACGTTACTTGTATCTATTCTATACGTGAGAATACGCACAATCATCTTATTGTAGTTTTTGCTACGTATGCGTGTGAACATCAGTCTGCTAAATTTCCATCCATTAGATTTGATAAAAACCTGTTTCTATCAAAGGATATAAACTTACGCATTATACTTATAGTTGACCTAATTAATGATCTAGCTAGTATTAACATTTTAATAGGGACAGCCAGTAGCAGAAATAGCTCAACATTCCAAGAGGTCCGAACATCTATACTAGATTCTAGACCTGTAGTTATAGATCTATAGAAATGAAACGTGCGTTCTCAAGAACAGCAGCTTTTTTAATATCACATTTGACATTCCGTTTCTACTCGTGGCCGTGTTCCGAATCAGTCTACATCGCTCACGTTTTTGGACCGAATCACACTCATAAGACTACCGTAAGGTCATTGACGATGTTACGGATTTGGCTGGATTAAGGCTGCCCAGTAAATGTTCACAGTGATTAGCACTATGAGCGTTTACGCTCAAATTGTTTACGCCTGGCAGCACTGTGAACGTTTGCTGGGCAGCGTTAGCGATGAAAGCCAAATTCATGACGTCGTCAATGACGTTACGGTAGTCTTGTGAGTGTGATTCGGTCCAAAAACATGAGCGATGTAACCGATGTAGACTGATTCGGAACACGGCCCGTATAGATATGTAATGTCAAATGCGATATTGAAAACGCGGTCATATTTGAGAACAATCTATAATTCAGGCTAGAAGACTTTAGTAGCGCTCTTAATATAAACGGCGATGACATTTTCCACCCCCTAAACCTTTAGCTATAGCCGTTATTTTTTATATACTGTTGTTATGCCTTTGAACTGAACTAATTTAGTAAGTTTTGCATTTTTTATGATATTCATTATAGTTTTGAAAATATTGTCACTTTTTTGTTTCGTATCAAACTCCTAAAGAGAAAAAAATGCCAAAAAATCTAACATACAAACCTAGTTCTAAGGCATAACAAACAACAGCATGATAAAAAATCATGGCTACAACTAAGGTTTAGGGGGGGTAAACGTTATCGCCGTTTGTAGGGAGAGCGCTTTTTGAGTTTGGGTATACAATCCTCTAAATCTATTGCCAATAGAATCGTAGATCTTTTTGACCTCTTCGACTGTAAGTATGCATATATTTATATGATATATGTATATTTGTATATCTGCTACTGATTGTAGTAGTAGCTTCGCACCGACTTATCTAAACTCTTTTAACTTTTAACTGCTGTGAGATTTAGACATATTGAAATAAACGGGTCACTCGCATGCCGAACGGAAAGTAGACTTTAAATACGTGAGTGGAGTGATCCGTTTCTTTCAATAAATCTAAACTCTTTCCCTTCTTTCTATACTGTCAACTAAAACTAACTAACTATTATACAATCTTACTTTTCCTGACTATGTTGATGGTGTTTGGTTTGAACATTGTGTCTGGGTTTATATTAATGTGGTTTTGTTTGAACTAATCCAGGTGTAAAAAGGGATTTCAATATGGCAAACTTTATACTAAGGTATATTTATTAACCTAGTCGATGATCGTCACTGACTTGAAGCAATCGTCTTTTTCTGCCAAGTGCAGTGGAAAAGAGAGTAACAAAAAATAAAGTCAAATATATCAAAAATGTTGTTTTGATACTTTTGATCACTTCTAAAAGTGAAGGAAATCAGTATGAGAAGCAATGCTAATTTGCTCCCATACTTTTGTTTGTAAATAAACTAACCCGTTATTTATATCTAAGATCTCATTGACTTAAGTGTTGTTAATTATTAGAGTGAGAAGTTGAGAGACATATAAGAGAGAGACGATTTGTTTATTATTTTGGAGCCTCGTCTAAGGGGTGCCGGGTTACTGGCTGGCCTGTCGGGTACTTTGGGTTTGGGCGCCAATCACCAATCGCACTTTCACACACTTTCCTTCCTTTTCACCCAGCACTCGCTTGCATGCTTGCCCTAGATAATAAGGCTACCATAGACACAGTAGAGTTAAATTATAGTAACGTAATTTTCGAAGTAGTTTGTATTTTAAGTTTTTTTTAGTAGAATTTTGTACACGGATTCAATTAGATTGTTAAAAAAAAATTAGTTGCATGGGTGTTGTCCTAAGAAATTAACAAAGAAAGTAGGTAATAGTAATTATTGATAATTTTCGTGTACATTATTCTGATGTTAATTTTATTTTACGACACTGTGCTTCATTTAATCATTTGGAGCTAAACAAATTACACTTTTTTGTTACATTTTGAATGGCAGAATCAATAGTCAAAAATTAAATTAAAATAATCAAAACCAGTACAATTATGACTCCTGACGTTATTAATGACTGACAGTCCTGATCACATTGATGATTTTCATTTGTTCGCTGGTCATAATTTTTACCGTCGATATTGAGCCAGTATAATATTAAAAAAACCTGTCTAATTGTTTTAAACTTTCGCGATTTTCACACATACTTATAACGTTAAACTACGCAATAAAGACATTGTTAATTCACCCCGACGTTTCGACCGTGTCGCGACGGGCGCGGTCGCGTTCAGGCCGCCGTCCCTGGCTCACGGTCCGCATCGTTTCGTCCGCCCCATCGTAACCCGTCCCTCCGAAACCGACCCGCGCTCCCTAACACATCGCTTCGCACCCAAGCCATCTCATTCGCTTGCAGCCTCTACCCGGAGCGCGCAAAGTACCCGTGGGTCGGCGTGGCGGCCGCCGCCGGCGACAAGCCCGAGGAGCAGCGGCTGTCGCACGGCTCGGAGCTGTTCATGGCCGCGGACTCCAAAATGATAACCATCGGCGGAGGGTTAGTGTCGGTCTCTTTGCAGCCTGCACCCCTTGCGCGCCAAGTACCCCTGGGTGGGCACGCTGGAGGACAAGGCGGACGGGGACACGCGCTCGCCGCACGCCTTCTCGCTGTTCATGGCCGGCGACAGCAAGATGATCACTGTCGGCGGCGGGTGAGTGAGAGTACTAGTGCGTCACGTGAGAGCGGGTTGTGGAGCTCTTCAGGCGGGTGTTGTGCTTGGATGAGTCCGAAGGATGAAAGTTGTATTTGTGTGTCCGTGTTACGTAACTTCGTAAGCGTGATGTCGTCGTGAAGCATGTCGGTTGGTTCCCTCCGTTCTAAACTAGATGGCGCTAGAGTCGCTACGAGTGTACAGTAGGGGAAATATATTCACGTACCACCTTAGAGCCCTATCGCAATGACGCGACGCGTTAAACGCCAGTCTATGTCATACAAATGTCATGCATATGTCTCTTCGACTAGGTTCTACGGTGGTACGTGTTTCAATTTCCTTGACTGTACACTGTGCTGGGAGTCGGAATGGAAAGCTGCCGTGGTCGCTTTCGACTCTGGCCGACTCTGCTTGTATTTTGTCTTGGAGGGGTCACGTTTGTGTTGTGTGAGGTGATGCGATGAGAGTTGTGGTGATCGAAGGCACACACGAATACACGTCCATGCAAAACAAAGAAACTCCTGTACACACGTGACATGCTGCAGTGTGCGTGGCCTCGACTCGAATGCCCATACCGGCACCATCATGTCTAAACTAAATGTCTAATGTGGACTTCTGGAAAGTATTTGTGATTTAATTTGATTGGCTGAATTATTTGGTGAGGTTTGGTGAGGTGGGGGCGCTTTAATTACATTATTACCTTTAACTTCGTGGATGGCCAAATAAAATGAGCGCCATGTCCGTCCGTCCGTCTGTATGTCACAGGTATTTCTCACGCAGAATATTCTATGATTGTAGATATTTACAACGACGAGTACAAAATTATAAAAGAAAAGTTAAGAATAACAAAATGAATGAGTACAATCGACATAATGGAATCCTGGCCCATGACCCACCATGGAATGATATGAAAGAGACGTTATAAATCAAATCGTAAGAAGTCTCTTACCATTTTATCTCTTACTACACCATTTTACCTTTCGGCACGGTTCTTTGGTGGATCAAAGAAAGAAAGAAAGAAAATATCATCATCATCAGGGATATTGGTTCAGGGATCAGGGTTCCATTTAGTTGTTAGCATCTCTTCCTGTAAAGTGAGGGTGATTTTTTTACTTGCGTTTGCGCACTCGTACATGTGTGGGGTATTGTCGGGGTGTGCTGTAACGTGGTCTCCCGTTGCAGTGACGGGCAGGCGATCTGGATGGACGAGAACATAAGGTTCGGCAAGACGGACCGCTGCTCCACGTTCAACAATCCGCCGCTCTGCCCTAGCGGGGACTTCGAGATCCGCGTGCTGGAAGTGTACGGCTTCTCCGGCGCGTAGGCCGAGAATCTCGCGCCCGCGGCGCTCGCAGCGACTCCCGGGCGCCGGTGGCCGCCGCTCGATTACATGGCGACTCCGATTCGTTCGCATCACGATAATCCTCGCACGCTTTTCAAACTCTACGTGTCGAGTACGCGGATTATACAGTGGTGATGATGATGATGATAATATTTTGGGTTCCGACGTTTTTTTTTTCTATGTAATTGTGCGGCCGCCTCTTGCCGATTAATAGACTGTGTACTAGTTGTATGTCCTATATTTATTCGACGTTTAATCTCCCCAGTAGCTCCCCGTTCATAGGCGCCCGCCGCCGGCGGCGCTGCGCGGGCGCCTTAACAGTTCCGTTCACCACAACGAAGGGGTAATTAGGTTGTTACGATATTTACTCGTGTAGAGTGTGTAAGTACAAAATGAGTGTTACGTACCTACTATTGGATTAAATACGCTTAAAGAAAGCAATATGTAAGGCCTAGCCGTTGACAGTTTCGTTGGATTTTGAGAACATTCCAGAGGATTGACATTAATTAAGGACATGCTGTGGGTTCGTGTATCACATCTGATAAACTGTAAATAGCGGGCACGTTCTTATTGAATCATTAGAGACCGACCTAAGGGACCATCCATTGTGAAACGTCTATAACGAGAAACTGCTTCATTTTTCACAAGTGCCTCGTAGTTATTTAGAACTGTTTAAAAATGGATGGTTGTTTAAGTCTACCCCGTCTGGAACTCAAACCCTCAAGATTCAACATTGTATTGAAACCGACACGTAAGATTCGGGCCAAACAGTATTTCATAAATACCTAGTTCAGGTCATAAGGTTTTACCCGACAGGGTCAAAAATTGGGTAACCTGATGAAGTAGTTCATAGGATGTGTGCAGCTTGGAGATGAACACGCAACACGATCTGCTTCATCCAGTTGCCGACACACGACGTGTTCTATATACATACTCTAAACTGTCACCATTGTCTTTGCTCACAAAAATGTACCAAAGAAATTAAAAAGTAGAATTTTGTAGGTGTCGCTACGCACGTTTTTGGACTAAACAGTTTATCGGTTTTATTATATTGTGTAAACATGCGTAGAGGCATCACGCGCAGCCGTGCGGCGTAGTATTATTTTACATTTGACGGTTATGTGCCAAAAACGGACCATTGCACAATGACACGAATGGCAAATCGGTATACATACTTTACTTGTATGATTTCAGACACTGTTTGTATTTAGTGGGGAGATTTTGAATTTTTTTCTCGGTTGAAATTATACATAGTACAATACGATATGGTATCAAATCACGAAAGTGAACGATCTAGCGATCTTTGAAACGTGTTCTTCTGTCTCTTATTATTAAACTTACTTACAAATGGTGTCCAAATTCGTGGAAATATTATGTACATCGCCTATCAATCAAAATTGATTCTTACATATTCATATGTAATTATAATGTATTTGGTATGATATGACGAAACTATAGTGGATAAAAATACAGACGGTATGTAGATTTTTAAATTTGAAACGAAGTAACATTAATGTGCGATATTTTATATATGTTGAATGCGATCGTAGCATTATGTGGACATCACAATACATATCCCTGCTAGTACAAAGGGGATTATCATATCACCAGCGGCTTTCTCTGACACTTAGCGACTCATCACCGAATCGACATCACCTTGAGTTTGGGTTTCATCATGTTAACGCCGAGTCGACTCTCTGATGTGACGTTAAGACATTCTGACATTTATTGGCTATGTTTATTTCCATTTTTGTTCCGGCGCGACACTGTTTTAAAATTGATCTATCTTTTTTATAAATATTCTGAATGTCCATCAGTTTTAACACAGTACGACAGCTTCGAATGCAGCGAATCTGGATTTTCTAATGGTACTACAGACAATTATGTTTATCAAAAGCCTAAGACTTGTTTTAAATTCAGATTATTTATGTAATTTATTGAGTAGGTAACAATTAATGATTTATAATAATGTTAATTTAGCGCCCCCCTGCGGATCGTGGAGTATTCAAAAAGTTATGTCTCACGATAACTTTGATATATTCGCTCAGTTGTTTGAGTTAGTCTAGTCGCCTGCACAGTGCGAACGGCCGCAACTCTCCGCCGTGGTGCCGCGGCTCACGCGGTTTGCACTGTGTCGCCGCCTAGACAAGTTTACGCGTAAGTTAATTTTAGGTTATATAGTCCGGTCCGCGTCCGCAGGAGGGCGCCTGTCGCGATATTATGTTGCTGTTAGCAGGGGTGCTCCTGCTACGCTCCGTGCTGCAACCGTGTCAGACCGCAGGACTCGCTGGCTTCACTAGAGCTAGTCAACGCCAGACGAAGCGTAGCAGGAGAACGCCCAACGTTGTCGTTGATCAGTGTAAAGTCTAGTCTTTATCCTGTTTTTATCTCTAACGATATAATCTAAATATTTACGAATTGATATTTAAATTTTTGTGCGATTTTGCCCCGCTCAAGGGGCTCGTAGGAACTCGTGGTTAGTTAGTTTATAAATACATATAATGTAAAGGATACTGTTATTAATATTCGTTCTCCCTTTCAGTATTTGTGGTGTATGTTGACGTGAGCATATCAGTGAGTGGGCCGCGGCCGTGCGCGTGCGCTTTGTTTTGTTACGTTACGATGTACTGTTACATTCGATAGTTTTAGTCCGCCCTGGCGGAGCGAAACTTGTTTAATGGTAATGTAAATGTTGCTTTATGATGTCTACAAAATATATAATCCCATATACTTGTCGTCGTTTCATTTAACCTGCTATCATTTTTAATTTAAAATAGATTTAGGTGTTTGCATAAATTAAAGACTAAATTAGAAAAATATGATGCATCCAAACAAAATTACCAAAAAATACAGTGTTGTATGAAAGCTTGAAAGCACTGATTGTGATTACGCAATTACCGTATTTGTATGAAGATGAATGGATAGGCCAAGTGGTTACCCTTATGAAGCAAGAGGTTCCGGGTTCAATACCAGTGAGGGCAAATGTTTGTCTTTGTATGATGAATGAATGTTTGTCTGTTCTTGGATATTATATGTTAATTAAGTAAACAACGTGTCCATAGCCTTTGGACAAAGAATAACACCCATGTTACAATGTTTGCTGAGAATATTTTTTTAAGTCTCTGTCAACATGTGTTAAAAAAAAATTAAATGATAATGTCAAAACAAAGAAAAATTAGGGTAGGGAGTCCTGTACATAATGC
Source organism: Ditula angustiorana (assembly GCA_963691745.1). NCBI lineage: Eukaryota > Metazoa > Arthropoda > Insecta > Lepidoptera > Tortricidae > Ditula > Ditula angustiorana. The sequence goes on from OY829473.1 coordinate 3,116,853, forward strand.
GTTGTATAAAAAAATCATATATACTTTTGACTTTGAAAAGTATTTTCAACAAATAGCTACTCCATGGATTCTAGAATCCATACTGAGGTTCTAGAACCTCAGTATGAGATTGTAATACAAACACATGCGTAGATTCAATGATGATAACAGCAACAGCATAAGTATTAAAACCTTAACAACTGTGAGTCAGTAGGATACTCCTTGTGTTAAGGCTTGTATCAACTGGGCCAGTTGACACAATCTGAGTATAGAGAAAGGCAAACATTTGCTCAAGTGTTTATTACGAGTCTACATTTTCCTTTAACCTAGTCCTAAAATTAGCAGTCCTTTTACTAACATCAGTTTGGACTTCCTTGTCTTTTACAGAATTTATAATCTTCTCACATTCCTCTCCGAGCTCATCAAGGATTTTCAACAACACTTCTTCTGAACAAGTTCTCATATAAACACAAATGAGGGTGCTCAATGGATTGACCATCTTCTTAGTGTACTCAGTCAATTCTTCTCTATCGTCCTCTTCAAAATTATTGCCATTTTTATTATTTTTCATAATCAAATTTACGGCTTTCCACATCCTGTGGCATGCTTTAAAATACTTGTCAGGTTCGCAGGTGATTTTCAATACATTTACAATCGTAATGCAAGAGTCCAGTATGTCAATAACATCTGAATCAATTTCTTTTTGGTTAATTAATTTCTTCTCATAGTAGCATAAAGCTTGGCTGATCATGGTTATGACATTATCATTGGTCTCACTGTAGATTTCCTGAGACTTATCAAACCCCACTAAATTAAGAATGATTTGAAATGTAATGACAAGTACTCTCTCTAGTTCATCCTGTTCACAGGATTCCCTCTTATTAACGATTATCTCTGTGAATCCAGCTGCGAGCGATTCCATTGCTTCTTTCTTTAAAAAGTGTGAAAAGAACACTGTTCTCGTTTTTTCTGTGTTGCAATATGAACACAATGTATTGAAATTCTCTAAAGCAGTCACCAGTAACTCTTTGTTAGATGAATTCTTAAGGATGAAGTATAGAGTGCTGGCATAGTCAATCTTTGGGAACAGATTCATCCAAATCGCCACATCTTTGTCGTGAGCGAGAAATAGATTCGAATTTATTAACCGCAGCACCTGGATGAGCACAAGACTGTCGTCTGCTTTCATGTACCCGAGAAGGAGGTTTAAGAAGTTGTCCATCTTCATGAGAGTAGCTACCACGTCCTTATGACAGGATAAGTTGCCAATGATACCGACGATAATCTCAATAATGCGTGGTGTTTCTATAACCGGCAACGCGAAGTAGAAGAGATTCAAAATTTCGTGCTTTTGTAGAAATAGAACCACATCTCGCTCCGCGGTCATATCCCATAGCGTGCAGAGGTCATCTTCAAAGGATTTTTCTTTGATTTCATCCTTCAGTGTATCTAAATTTGCTAATTTAAGTAGGATTTTCAAAACAAACCGCTCGCTGTAAGCAGTGTCGCCAATCACGTCTCCTGACACAGGTGCGGCACTGGCTGTATCTGCTTTGTCTTCCTCTTCTTTAGAAGTCTCTTCCGGCTTCATTTTGTTTGATTCCACTAACTTAAAGGCATTTACTCGCACGTTTGTTTCTTTTGTTCGCAAGTTTCGCAACCCAAGAATGGAGTTATGGAAGAACGACGCCACACTAACTGTCAAATTGACAAATGACAAAGCAAGCGATGCGTTCACTGTTCACTACATACTTTGTTTCTGTTTCTTTAGGGAGTGGTTGGGTGGCTAAATGCCCGACTACACGTGTTGAGCTAACAACCACGATTATCATATCTATTTATCTGCGCAGGTTGGTTTGCGCAGATTTATCGAACGTGTACATACAATAACATAGACATACAATAATTTGCGACAATTTGTCATACACACGTCCGATAAATTTGTACAAGTCGATCTGCGCAGATAAATCGCTGCGATAATCGTTGTGGTGTGTAGCAGGCTTAAACTATGACCAACATTGGCCAATCTGAAGGACTCGCAAACGGGACGCGACTGCAACAACAAAGGAATGAGTAACCATCTACTTTGTTCTCATTCTAACGTATATCCGCTTTCTTCAAAGTAGTCGACGTTGGCCCCACATGCTTAGCCAACTTAATATGTAGGTACCTTTCCGAAGCCCATAAAGACAACACATCCGACACGCGGCTATTTGGGTTTATAATTTTAGTCCATGTAGATTTTGTACTGTATTTTTGGCTTACGCGTTCAGCTTCGTGGTTACTCAAGATTACACTACCTACAAACCTACACTAGGGTGCGGTTTCGAATCCTGCTAGGGGCAAAATATTAGTATGATAGATATGTTTTACTGAGTTAGGCTAGGAGCTGTGTATTGAATCAATTACTTCAAATGTTTATCCGCTACGCAAAGCTTATAGTATAAGCTTTGTTTAGTTTGGCACTACGTTAATTTGTCCAAAGATATCTACATAGGTACATACAGGCATTTCTTTAAAAAGGGACCAATGCCGACTGTCTGCGACAAAAGTTAGCGTGCTAGGGCTTGTTCTTTCGTTTCGTAGCAGTAATGAACTATACTTATCTCCGCTATACCAGAATGCAGTCAAAACAAATGGCAAACCTCAACCAAGGTTTCAGCCAATTTCAGATATCACATGTCCTTCTACTATAATACAGTATGTATAGTCAGAAAGAGGTAATTAAACAAAGAACTTAGATAAAACATTTATTACCTTTTACATTTAAAATAAAAGAGAAACCCAGTTTCATTTTAGGTACTCTTAAAATATCTAAGTTACACTTTGATAACAAAAAAAGTACTGGCATGTTTCAACAATGACTTATTGTTAACACTAATATCCATAACTCTTAATTTGACCTCAACAGAATACGGAAACTTTTGATTAATTACAGTTTTGAGATCTCTTATGTAATGAATATGCTGGAATATGTGCTTAATCAATTTACAAGGGAACAAGTTATATAAAAAAACAACTTTCTTCTTCATCTAGCTATCAGCCTTAACCTTAGTCGATGGGGCATCATCGTGGTGTCCCTGCTTGCGTTTCTTCCCATGTTGATGTTTGCCCTTGAAATTTTTGCCCTGTCTGTTGTGCCTGTTATTTTTCTGAGTCTTGCGTCGTTTGGCGATTTCTTCAATAGTCTTGTCGAGGTAAGCCTTCTCTTCATCACCCTCGAGAAGTTTGATGGTGACTTCGGTCTCTGCGATGGTTAGTTTGCCTTCGGGTATCTTCTCTAGGACCTCCTTGGCGGCGTTTTCTTTAGCGAGACGCACCCAGCCCTGGGTGTCGCCAACCTTGAAGTCTATGTAGGCGACTTCGCATTCTGGAAAATATTATTAAACTATTGATCTCAACTAATGTGAAGATGCGTTCATTAGCCCTTTTCTTTATTGGTCATACGTGAAAGCAATTAGCATCACTGGACAAAAATATTGGAACATATCCGAACATATTTGACAACAGTCCAGTTCAGTTATTTTTGATCAACTTGCCTGCTCTGATAAATTTTAGATACTGCTATACGTCTGAGTTTTTGGAATTTATATGCAGAATTTAATATAAAACTTTATTGAGCTTTTAAGTGAAGGAAACATTGTGAGGAGAGCAGAACACTCCTGCGAATCAATTATTTATGTGTGAAGTTGTCAATCTGCATTGAGCTCTTATGGGGACTGACATCCAAGTCCACTTATTGTGAGAGGAAGCATGTGGCCATCAGTCGGAGTTGCACACAGTGGCGTAAATATACCGTTTGAGGAATGTAGCAAATTTATCAGATGGGGCATTCCCTCAATAATGTCAGTCACACCTGTCAGGGCCCTTTTAGGACGAGGCCTGTGGCATTTTACCTATCCAGTGGCAACCCTATTGTAGTTTTTTTTGTATCACATAGAACACCTATTGTTATCAAAAACAGATAAAAATACCAACATACCGAGCTTCTCAAGTCCTTCCTTGATGTCCTCTCGCTTGAATTTATCGTTGCTCTGGGTGAAATACAGCACCGTGCCAGTGGGTAGTTTGAAGTCATCTTTTGGTTTTTCCTGGAAAACAAACACATAATTTAAAGTCATTTATTCAAATCAAAATGAATATGTATTTCTATCAGTGAATATAAAACGCCAAGTAGAAATGGGTCTAGTTTTTGAAAAACTTGAAACTTACACCTGGTGAGTAATCCAAATGTGTTCTTAAGAGGAAACTATAAGATAAGAGAGATAGGAAAATTTGTTTCATGGAACCATGGAGTCGATTTTAAAGTTTGGATGTATATTACACATATTTGCAAATCTAAATCTACTTACGCTTGTATCATCCTGCTTTGGTTTCTTTTCCCTCTTCTCTTTCTTAGCAGCATACTCTTCCTGCTTTTCAGTGAGATATGCATCCTGCCATTTCATGATCAGCGCATTGTCTCCATACTTCAAATCTTTTGTTTCCATGAACTTTTCAGCCTGAAAAATAAAGAAATAGTTTAGTTATTAAAAAGCCGAGACTCTAAGTCATCTCACCTCCGTGAATAAAAGTAAAGTTCAGTACGCCTACCTGTTCTTTAGTTTTGAAAGTAGCGAAGACAGATCCCTTGAACAACCTAGTCTTGGTCTTAACGTCTTGATATTTTCGCATGATAACGTTCTCAACTTCATCGTATTGCTTAAAATACTTCAACAGGTCATCCACAGTTAAGTCTTTAGGGAAGCCTTTAACATAGACTGTCCGTGTAGCGAGCTCCTTCCTGCGCTCTTCATTCATCTCTGGGAGCGGCATCTCTGGGCTTCGTCGGATTTTCTTGTTGTCCTCTGATACCTGAGGTGTTTTAAAAAGAGTTTACAAATGAATGAGGAGTATTCAATATCTGACTGCTGTAATACTAACTTAGTATGCTTGAATTAGAAATAAAAATATTTTAGTTTGCATAAATTTGTAGCAAATCTAATACCAAATGTTTCAAGCATAGCTTTTTTTGTTTTATTGTTGGTACACATACAAATTAAGTGTCATTAAAGAAAAAAACAAACCTCTAGCAGGCCGGTGGTAGACTTGTTGAGGGCACTGACAATGACCTCCACATCTGTTGTCAGCTGCGCGAGACGGTTGAACTTGAGGAGGATCTCCAGCGGCACCCAACCCTCGTCCAGCTGTATCTGCTCACGGAGAAACTTGTCGCGGGGAAGGTTGAGGTCACCTGCAACAAGTGCTTACATCAGTATATTTCAGGCTTAAAGCAACCCCTAATAACTAAACACTTGCTACCCCCAAAATTAGTTAAAAAACAGATTTTTGGATCCTCCCTTGATTCTGTCTTCGATCACTTACTCCGTCTAAACCATGCAACATATATTGCATATTGATTTTGATAGTTTTCACTGTCATTTACACGTTTCTTTTGGAGGGTTTTTAAATTTAACTAACTAGTAATTAACATTTGCTAGCACTACATTAACCGATAATATTATGCAGGCCTGCACATCCATGTAAAGAAGTATATAACAATGATTCTAGTCGACTTGTTTCTCTGACACAGGGAGTATATGGCAATCACCTCAATGTCCTGGCAAATCTGAAATCATGGCTAAACGCACACATACTCCAGATGAATATTGGAACACTTTAGCGTTTTCAACCCAAATAATTATCTTACTGAAGGACCCATCTTATCCAAAAAAAGTTGAGGGCGACTTCATGTTAATTGTATTTTTTTAAAAGCGAAGTCTGATATTCAATGAGATAAAGAGTTCCAAAAGCCAATGTAGCCTATTCGAGAGTGCCATGCTCGATTAGCAGTACTTCAGCAAATTGGTGGATATTGACATACCTACATTTCACGAAAGTAAAGTGGTTAGAATTAGTGATTAAAATTTGTCATGCTATAATGCAATATTATCGAGTCATTAACGTCTAACGCAATAACCCTGCAATTGCTTTTTAGTGTTTGCGTCAGGGGTATAGACAGAAACTCCTTGGCAAAAGTATAAATGCATATATGCATCACTGCTATTGAGAATGCATTTAATGTAAACGTGACTCACCAAAATAGTATTCGACCTGCCGAATGATCGCGGTGTCCAGATTAGGTTTCTCTTCAGCGTTATCATCCTCCTTTTTCTCCTTTCCATTACTTTCCGTCACAACTTCAGCTACCTTATTTTCAGTCATTTTAAATTTTCTTTTACAATCTTGCAATGTAATGAGGCGCAACCAGTAAAAATACTTCGCTAATACTCGGATTAAGTAGAAATACCAATAAAACTGTGAAATACAATGCGTTTATACGAAATAGACGATAATTTTCTCATGAAACACGTGTTTTTGCTTCTTTCCTCACACACGCCGGCAAAAAGATTGGTTCGGTTTGTTGGGGGAAGGGAAGGGAAGGAGGGAAGGGCGGGAACCAAAGCATGGACGGAGACCGCCATTGCAAAAAAGTGAAAGAGAAAGAGCTATACAGATTTCCTAAGTGTGAAAAATGCAGTTATATTGCAGATGCCTCCTTCGTCTGTTTTCACAAATATTTTTCGTTCAGAAATAAAAATGATATCTAAAATTTTTGCAATGTCAGTTAGTTACATTGCAAAAATTTAAGATATCTTTCTTTCTTTACAACTGCAACCATCAAGTATATTATACTACACTTGAAATAATTCACCAAGAGATATCTAGTCTTCTTGAAAAAGTTGAAACGGAGAACATTTATATTTCCACATAAAACGTGGTGGTATGGTTTTAAGTTGCCTTTGCCTTTTTAAAGGGATTTTACTCGGAAAATAAAAAAGTAAAGTAACTCTTGTCTATGAAATTAACCTCAAATCTCTAATTTCAAAAACGTAAATCTAAATAAAAATATAACCTACAAATTACACTATCGTCGTCAATATTTATCCCCGTGATGTTTTTTGTTAGTACAGTGTAAGTTTATCATTTGTATTTCGTTTCATAAGTGTCATAATGGGTGTGAGAGGTTTAACGACATACATAAATTACAACCAAAATGCGTTTCTACGCGACTATCTCCTCCACGATACAAATCTGGTGATAGACGGATACAGCTTGTGTGCACAGTTATACAGACTCCTAAACAGCTTTTCAGCGTTCGGCGGGGATTATGATAAGTTCGCTGCTTACACTAAAACTTTTATCAAAAATTTGCGAAAATGTAACATAACAGCTTACGTTATTTTTGATGGAACATATGAAAGGCGCAAGTTGAAGACTGCCTACAGCCGTCTCAGATCTAAGATAAAGGGGGCTTCACAACTAGATCCCGTAACCCAAAGCAGTCTACAGATTTTCCCGCTTTTACTAAGAGACACTTTCAAAGAAGTTCTTACTGAAATGAAAGTACCCTTCACAGTCTGTGAATTCGAGGCTGATGATGAAATCGCCGCCATGGCCCGGCATTTGAACTGCCCGGTGCTGAGCTATGATTCAGATTTTTTCATTTACAATGTTCTATACATACCTTTTAACACTTTAGAGTTGAAGCCCAAACCAATAGGTATCAAAGAAAATGGTGACAAAATTACCGCTTTGGAATGCAAAATGTATAAAGTTGAATACATGTTGAACCATTTTGGAGGGCTGAAAGATGAGCTATTACCTCTCTTGGCCACTTTGCTGGGTAATGATTATGTAAAAAAAAGTGAGTTCAACAAATTCCTATCACAACTTAAGTTGCCGAAAAGTAAAAAGAAACAGAATGAACAGCAACGGTGCATCCACGGTTTGTTCAAATGGCTGCAAAATGAGACGTTGGATTCTGCCATAGCTAAAATCCTTGGCAGGGTAAAGAAAAATCAGAAACACAGAATTTTTACTACAATCAAAAGAAGTATTGCTGGATATAACAGTAAAACCTGTAACTCCTTGAAGTATTTCAATTTATGTGATGAAAATGAAGTCTCATCAGAAACAGAGCTGCAGATGCCTGAAAGTTGTGATGAAAATGAATCTGAAGGAGAAACTAATGAGGATGGAGAACATTCATCTTCAGATGATGAAGATAAATCTGCTGATGAAGAAAAATCTGCTGATGAAGAAATTCCTGATGAGGACATTGTTTTAGGGTTACCAGACTGGTTTGCAGAGGGAATAAGATGCAATCGCATACCTCAAGCATATTTAAACCTGTATGTGCATCATTTGCACTTTGGTTCACCACAGGCAGAGGATTACAATGATGAGGACTCTTTTATGTGCACACTGCCAATACTGAGATATGCTTTCGATTTATTGACAGATTTCTCTGAAGATTATTGCATATACATAAGCAGAGATGGTTTAAACTATAAAAGAATTTTCGTGGATGAGAAACAGGGCGCATCCAGGCTGTTTGATACACCATTTTATAAATTAACTACTGAGCAGTTGAGACAATGTTTTGTTTCTTTTATCAAAGAAAAAATGCCAATATTTGACTTGAACATGTTAGAAGATCTTCCAAAAAATTTCCAGTTGTACATGATAGCAGTATTATGGTGGGTAAATACAACAAAACCTCCATTGGCACATGTTTTAAGTTTACTTACAAGTTATTTAACATTAGAAGTTATTGATGAAAAAACTGGAACAATCAGGGGGCATAATTATTTCAACAACAAATATTCGAAGAAAGTGGAAGAGTTGAAAAGGTTGCCAGTTGTCCAAAGTGAAGAGGACGAAATATTTCTGAATAAAAATAAAGTCCAGTATGAAGATTGTTTATTGGCAGCAAGTGTGTTACTCAAACACTTTGAATTAGATCCAACTATAAAAAAGAAACCAAAAAGCTATGATACAAGGAGGATGCATTCATTTGCTAGATTTCAGTGTTGCCTTTACCAATTTAACTCTTTGAACAATTTGTGTGGGGATCCTTATGAGGCTACAACATATTCAAAATGCTACAATGGCACCTTTGTGTATAATATTGCTTTGGCACTAGAAAATCAAATGGAACCCTACATTTATTTGCAGCAGTATATCAAAGGTGCCACTGTATTGAGGTTTTTGAGAAATTTATATGGTATTTATGAAAAATGTGCTGAAGCTATGAATTTGGAAACTACCAAGTGGTTGGGAAAAATGGGAAAGAAACGTGGCAGGAGGAAAAATGTAGGCAAAGACATTGATGATGTAATTAATTCTTTTATTGTAAAAGGTTTTGAATCAGAAGTTATTATATGACGATATTTTACTTGTTAAAAATATAATCTGGTTTCTTCAACTACATTATGCAAGCACATGGAAAACAAATGAACTAACTTTGTATACAAGCATGATTGTTTTAGATAGACGCTAGCGCAACTATCATGTGTTTTATATGTGCTCGCGACCTACATACAGTAGGTTCTATTTTCTACAGATAATCCCAAAAGCATACCTTACAAAAAGAATCTAAAGACACAAAATTATATGTTGACACAGTCTTATTTTTTTGGTAGGACCGCGGTATCGAACGCGTATGTTTTATTCATAGCTTAGGGTACTGAAGACCCAGGAGGGCGCAGTGAAAATTTTATTAGGACATTTAATATTATAAATAACATTTTGATTTATTTTTATCACCTGCCTAAAGGTGTATTAAGTGAAAATTATTCTCTTTCGTAGGAAATATACCGAGAGTGTTAAAGAAACAGGACGATTGCGCAAATAAGTAAATATACCTATAATATACTTAATAGAAATAAAATTACACTTTGGTTTCTAAAAACAAATGTAGACAAGAATAAAAGTGATCAAAGGGAGGTCTTTTAGCTAAGCAACGATATTTAGCAGACAAATTGTATCTCGTTTGATACTAAACTATTTAAGTACTACTAAGGGGCAATTCTTGCGTCATTAGAGATGAAGTCACACTCGAAATACTTAAGCCAAAAAGAGCTGTCAAATGTCAAATCCCTTCAAAATCTGATGTATTTTGACAAACCTCGAACGTCATATTAATCTCGATGAGTGCCAGAATTGGGGGCCTGGTTCATCTGCGCCACGTATGGTACGTAATATCAGAGATTTTACTTGCAGTAAATGTGTAGGCTTAGTTTGGTACTCTGTAGGTATTTACTTGGCAAAACAAAATACACTCAAGTTAATTGTGTGTGGCATCCTAAGCAAATAGCTTGTTACTCAACCGGATAAGAGAATTTAGGTATCACACGCAACGCATATTCATGAAAATCTGACCCGAAATTATGTTTTCTTTGCTTTGTCAAAGTGAGTCGCCGTATGAATATGCATGAGCGCAAGGGAGTTTCGCGTAATTACAGTATTTCGACTTGAGTTCCACCGAATTGGAGCCACATTCGCTTATAGAACATACATAAGCTGAAATAACAACGTAGAATGAATTTAGATTGCTGTAGCGCCTGCAAATATGTGTTTGCAATTTGCTGTAAGTGATCTAAACATTGCTAATACTTTAGTAGATATATTGATAATTGGGTCTACTGGCAGAGGCGTATTTAAAGATTTGGCGCCCCGGGCCATTTAGCTTTGGCGCCTCATTAAATGACTATAAAGTATTTCATTATAGGGGCTGCTGCCGCCCCTCGCAGCCTGGCGCCCCGGGCCATGGCCCGGATGGCCCTAGAGCAAAAACGCCCCTGTATACTCGTGACCACGGCCGTTGAAACATGGCCGAAACGTCGAGGTAAATTAACAATATACTTTTATCGCGTTTAAGTCCCGATAACGTTACAAATATCAATTTATCGTAGTGTGTTAGCGTGACGGAATATTAAACAGCAACACTAATGGACAATATACCACAAAAATGTGCTGTAATAAAAGTATCTTTAACTGTAGTGCCTGTAAATATGTTTAAGCCAGCCAGTCAATAATAATTGCTGCTATTTTTTACAAAATGTCCGCGTTTCCTTTAGATTTATTATCAGCGTCGTTCACAAGGATTCGGTGTGAAATTGAGTCTCTAATGGGCTTCCAAAAGTAATAAAAAGGAGATTGATTTTGCTCCAGACGCCAAAAAATATGTTGGGGTCCTCCAATAATTCTAAAAGGTCCTAAACAAAATATTATATGCGGCGCTGCGGGTCAGACTGCCCCGGGGAAATCTTGTGCCATTTACTTTCGACCCCAAATCAAATTATACTATGTCCATTGATATAAATAGACATTACGCGGTAATGGATTTAAGCATAAGTTAGACTTCACGCCAAATAAAGTGTGGTAACACATTTGGGATTTAAAAGCTTCTTTCAGAATTTAATCATTTACAAAAGTAATAAGAATAATCTATCGAGAATTTTTTAAAGTCTATATTTAGTACCACCACGTATCTTGTAAAAGTAGCCGTAATCCAACACATCACATACCTACTATTAATGCACTTCAACAACAGAAAAATAAATACCTTGAAAATTTAAATTAGTAAATGTAAGTACAGTCGTCATCAAATACATTGGATCTGAATACGAATCTATTTCCAAATGTGTGCGGTCGTGTTCAGATATTTTGACCTTGCCCGCTTCGATATATTTGACGGCGACTGTACAAGTAAGTGGAGTGGTCTTAAAATTGTTACATGTCAGGACATCTAAGTCATAGAGGTATCTTGCCTAATAGAATAGTGAAACTCGTTTTCCATGAGTACGTATTTCGATAAGGGAGACAGATATACCTAGGTCTAGTGCGTACAATATCTGTTGGCCGTGGGCAGGGGGGTTCCACTCCGCAATGTAGGTACGCTCGACCGCCTTGCCTATGGCATAGGCAAATCGCAGTAGGCTGTCGGCTTGCCGCGTGCTCGCTCACCCCCGCCGTTTCATTGTAATTGAAAGAAAACGAATGCCGCGCAACCCTAGTGTATCGCCAGGAGTAGCGGAGGGACACAGGCGCGAGCGGCGCGTTCCTTGTGACTCGCGCCAGGATGGTTTATGAAGTAATACGAACTTTTTGAACGTCTGAATAAAGTTGGAATTCGTTTAATCGCGGTCGTAAAAGAGAAGTTTCTGTATGTTAGTACTATTATTTATTCTGTGCCGTGGGTAGTGTGTAGGCTGGAATATTATTGGGTCTTGGGTTATTAATGGGTATCAGTATCTAGTTATACCCATCAATTCATTTTTGTTGGTGATTTTCTTACGATGCATCTTGTTGACAAAGCAAGCTTTGCATAAAGCCTCATCTGATCTTGGTGATGCCGATTTAGGATTTTATTTTTGTTAAGTATTGTGTTTTGAAAACTTAGGTTGATTATCACGTATAAACAAAGGTTTTTTTCATCTTCTACCGTGCTTCTATCTCACCAGGAGTGCGATTTTTGAATCTCACCGGGAGACTAAAGCTCACCAAGATGGCCGTTTTTCATAGTGATTCGGCCATTTTAGTGAGCTTTAGTCATCTGGTGAGATTCAAAACTTGCACCCCTGATCGTGAAATCGAATGTCAATAACAACGAATGATTTCGTTGCCTTCCTTTTTATCTAAAGTAAATAAGAGATACCTCAGTCAAATTATCCTTTACACTTACGCGAACCGAGTATGAATGAAGAATTAACGTTGAAAGCTACCATATTATCTATTCACACTATAAATCCATAGTGTGAGTGGAAATAGTCCGACCAATGGAAATACTCGGTCTGCAAAATATGGTGATGGACATTTTTGTCTATTTTTAATCCCAGCGGCCCTAACATGACATTGACAGCCCAGGTTTAGTTTAACCCCTCCCTGTGTCTCTGTCTAACTAGTCTCATAAGAAAGGGACGTAGATAGAGATAAACTAATCTTGGCCAGTCATGTTAGGGCCACTGAAAATGCTTAGTTTCTTCAGATTAGCGACTAAACGAGTTCTGCACAAACGAGATGAGGTCAACAGCTACAACTTATGATATAAATAATGTAGTACGAATTTAGTTTTCTTTAATAACAGAGTCTTAGTTAGGTGAGTTTTTCTTGCGCTTTTCTTTGTAACGGACTTTCGTTTAAAACAGATGGATCAAGATGGTTTGACTCCATTGAACTAAAACTGGTCACACTACATGAGAAGAGCAAATCTAAACAAAAATCGTGGCCCTTATGCGTCCACCAACTTGTGCAACGGGACGAACGACAGAGCCTTCCGCAAGTAAGAGCGAGACAAAGCTAGTGAGGTGAGATGCCGGCACTGCAGATGTGCTGGACAAAGAGATGGTTTAGGTAGAACACTCAATCTTTTAAGAACATTATATCGTTGTTTGACTATAACTTTCTTCTTTGTCTAAGACCGTTTCGCACGATATTCGAGCGAGATTGTAACAGGCCATTAGAAGTATTGGCACACAGCTGATCCGGATTGAGCGTTATTGGCAATAACGGATGAGAATTAATAGAAAACTTAATACTCTAGCTTTAGACACAACATTGTCGTCGTTTGAGTTTCATAAATGTTAGGGTGCCCACGCACTTTGCGGCAATTTGTAGGACAATAAGAAAATGGCAAAATGTAGACTGTAAATTTACTGTCCTACACTAAAATAAACTGCAATTACTACAATAAAACTAACATCGCCCTTGTTATGCCTTAAAATAAGGTTTGTATGTTTTTTAAATACTTAATAAATTAAAAATATTTGCACGTTTGAAGTTTTATACAAAACAAAAAGTGACAATATTTAAAAAACCTATGCGTACAAAATATACTAAAAAAAAAATCAAATCTAGTTCTACTCGTAAGATATAACAACAACATACCGAATTCATAACATACGTTAAGATTCAGAGAGTGGAAAACATCGCCGATTGTATGAAGAGCACAGGGTACAGTCAGCCTCAGAACTCGCCAAACACTTAAGAACCTTACTATGAAATAGAGTGGCTTCAATTTGTCACATAGCTCTCAGCGACAAGGTACTAAAATGGTCACCTATTTCTAAGGCTACCGTACACAATAGCCATACGGAACTCTTTTATAAAAATAGACACCTCAATAACTTTGCTAATCTCATTGTGTCTATATAGCATAATAATGCTAAGTCCAAAGGTCACCTTGCCTAATGATAGTACAATGGGTTGACACGTGCATTGACGCCGGAATCAAGGTTAAGTCTACAAACTCGTCAGGCAGGAAGTTGTGTGTAGGTAAAGTGGAGATTATAGTTTGCAATGCAATTCCTCTAGCGTTTTTCCCCGTTTTTCCTTAATTATATGCAGGTCAGGGTTATTAAATTGGAGCGTCAGAAAATAATAGAATAAATAAATCCTACTAATATTATAAATGTGAAAGTTGGTATGTTTGGATGTTTGTTACTCAATCACGCTAAAATAACTGAATGGATTTGGGTAAAAATAGGCACACATATAGTTTATAACCTGGATTAACACATAGAATACTTTTTATCCCGATAACACATAGGAAAGCGATAAATGAGTTATACGCCGCCGTGACGTCATGAGCAGCAGAACAACTAATTCTCATTAATTTGTCCAGGAAATATTGCAGATTGCATGTTGGGTGCACGTTTGCTTCATTCAATTAAACAAGTCTACGCGGACGAAGTCGCGGGCAAAAGCTAGTAATAAATAAGTGTCTCAAAAGCCCTTTTATATGTCCGCTTTTGCATTGTTCGGATTATTTTCAGCAATGAACTATAGTCTAACAAAGTGGTGGTATAATGACCGGCATGGATTTAATTTATTCCTCCCTGCATCACTGTGAAACTAGCGTATTAAGTATTAAGAAAGTTACGCACGTTGGGGTAAGCTCAGAAAACTACATAAACTTGTCACTTATATTAAATTTAAAATGATCTTTATGGGCCAGTCTCTTCTACACACAGTTTCATGGTCACCCCACGTCTTCGTGCTAGGTTGCGGCGCGTTCGGCTTAGCTAGACCCGTGTGGGCACACCATAATACGGTAAGCCTTTATTGAACGACGTGACCGTTTAAGATGCTCGCCCCCGTACTAGATATTTGCGAACTAGCCAGACGAATAAATTTGTAGTATTACGAAAAAAAAAAAACAATTCTATTACCTAGGTAAGCGTCCCGTAGGTACAGTACCCGGTAATAAACATTGCACATCGGATAGTTCGGTTTCGTATGGCGTCGTCTCTGTCGCACGCGGGCGAGTAAATACAAATGCGAAACTAGTCGATGTGCAATATTTACTGCCGGGTACTGTACTTGACAACCGAAGGACATTGTTTTTACCAGTAGTTGACTAGACAAGACAAATCGTACGCTTAGTATTAAAGAGACTCAATTCTGAATTTGACATTTCCCAAAATTAAACCCTATGTTTTTTAGTTGAGGTGATATTTTGGGACGTGTATAATTCAGAAATGGGTCGCTTTAATTCTGAACGTGCGAAATGCTCTTTATTGAGAACCACACGGAAAACAGTTTACAAAAATCCACAAGGTTAACAATTGGCGGTCATATCACTTAAGAGCGATCTCTTCCAGACAACTATTTGGCATAAAAATACAAAGTTGAGCAGGTGGTGCGAGTACATATCGACAGTGGAAATCTCAAATGTCGCAAGGGACATTACATTAGTGGACATGTCCCTTATGACAATTGAGGTTTCCACTGTCGATATAGCTTATATGTCGTTCTCCAAGGTCCAAAGTATATCTTTGCCAAAATTCATCAAAATTGGTTCTGTGGTTTAGGCGTGGAAACGTAACGAACGAGCAAAGTTACTTTTGCATTTATAGATACTATTAAGTTTGAATTCAATATTTAAAAACTTGCCTGATTTATTTAATTAGCTGCTTCAATATCGTTAACAGTTTATGTGACAACCGGTATAATTAACAATAGTTCTATTTATAATAACAACCTGTAAATTAAACAAAAACCGGGCAAGTGCGAGTCTGATTCACGCACGGGTTCCGTTCCGTACTTTGTGTGTCGATTGTTCGTCCATCGCGGGAATCGAGTCTCGAAACTTTTTGCCCATTATATGTTTTTTTAAATCGGATATTTAAAGGAGTTTCAAATGTTCTTTTAAACATGTGCTGTGACATCTTACTTTCAGGATAACGGGAACGTCGTTTGAATGACAGACAGATATACAGACATATTATTTATGCAGTGCCTTAGCTTTAACTATCCTGTGTAAATTATTTTAATTTTTTTTAAATAGGAAGAAAAACAAGCAAGTCGGTCACCTGATGGTAAGTGATCACCACCGCCTATAGACACCCGCAACACCAAGAAGATTGCAGATGCGTTGCCAACCCAGAGGGCTAAGATGGCATATCTCTTGTGCCAGTAATTACACCGGCTGACTTGCTCTCCACGCCGGAACACAACAGTGCAAGCAATGCTGCTTAGTGGCAGGATTAACGAGCAAGATGGTGGTAGCGATCCGGACGGACCTTGTACAAGGTTCTACCACCCCCATCATCCTATTAGCGCTTTTTCCCGTTTCTTAATTAGGGGTACGCTTTGACATGATCCCAGATTTGGCAGATCAGGTTACGTAGTACTTTATTACATTGGAGCAAGTGCCATCTGCAATCAGACCGAATTATTAAATCATTGTATACCTCAATAAGGTAGATTGCTGACAAGTACTATAATAAAATGAGATGTAAAATAACACCCTCATGTATAACGCAATCAACAGTGAATTAATGAATTATGAAGGATTCATTTACACGAACGTGTAGGTTTCCGCACGATGCTTTCCTTCACCGTAAGAGCGTAAATTATTTATATGGTAATATACACAGTACAAAACATAGTCTTTATCTGTTCCTGTCTGTCTCATATCTTCGGCTGCTTACTCCTTTTAAACTACGCAACGAATTTTTATATGGCTTTCACTTTCATTTAGAGATTTTTTTTCATGTACATTATTTCCTAATTGAACCCGTGCATAGCCGTCGGCAAGCGCAGCGTAGGACGACCAGCCACAAGATGGTCCGATGACCTCATACAGGTGGCAGGAAGGCGCTGGTTGCATGCGGCTTCCAACCGGCCACTTTGGAAATCCATGGAGGAGGCCTATGTCCAACAGTGGACTTCTTGTGGCTGAGATGATGATGATGATGATGATAGCCGCCGGGTCGTAGTGATAAATAAAATAAATAAATAAAAGGAATGCCTTTCGAGACACAGAACCCTAAGAAATATATTTTTCTGAATGAAAATAATCTTTCCAACATCACGCCACACGGATATAGAATTCTTATCAATAAATAAAAAAACGAGAACTGTTATCGGTGACCTCTTCCTTTTCTTATCGCACCGACCCGGAGATGAAAGAAGTCAGCCCAAAGTCAGTGGTCATTACGAGTACATTAACAAATGGACCCGAAATATTTTCTTTTCATCAGAGCTGAAGTCTTTTTGGCGTTAGTTACGCTCTGTGAAACTTAAATGATTCATTGCACCTTTGTTTTAATTTCCCCTTCTTTATAAAACAGAAAGGCACACGAGCTAGTGGGTGACCTGATGGTAAGTATCTGTCACGAAAATAAAACCTAAAAATTAAAAAGAAAAAAAGAAAAACCATCAATTATGGGATTGGTGGTTGGGTGGCGGTTGCTACTTTCCATCAGGTGTTCCGCATGGTCGTTTTCCTTTCTTTTACGTAAAAAATTGCCAATATTTATTACGACTACACAGTAAAATAAATTTAGCTTCCTATTTACCCATTGCACAATAGTCGTTATATTAATAAAACGGATCACTCACGTATTTTTAAGTCGAGAAATGCCCGATATGCCTTGGGGGCTTAAGGACCACGGGACTGGTCCGAAACATGTCGGGCATTTCTCGACTTAAAAATACGTGAGTGATCCGTTTTATTATTATGTCGGAGTCTCACGGTAGTTTTCTGTCAATAGTAGTTTTTAATTTTAATAGCTAATTCAATTTGATTTCTACAAACTAATACAATAATTATGGATGGTTTAAAAAAAATGAATTTGAAGTAGGACCAAGGTCGATGACGTTGAAGTACTGCCTAGACTTTGAAATGATATATACACGCCAAAAAACACCGACAGTCCATTGATAACAAAAGTTTAAAGTCAGAAACTCGGTCTAAACAAGCTTTGTCGACTCAATTAACAATCACTCTCGTAATCAGCTCGTCAAACCGGCATGAAATCATCGTCATTCCACGTTCAGCCGGCAAACAGTTAAGTCAAGTGCGTGCGTCATGTTGCTAAGGTTATACCATCTGTCTGTTGCATCCTTGTATTGGTATACAGTATGGTATGACCAGAATTTTATAAACATCCCCTTCCCTAAGGGCCTGGCGACGTATCCTTTACGAGGACGTACTACTTTTTTGACCTTCTGGTGCCTGGTAAGTTGTTTTTGCTTTATTGACTCTATTGTGAGTGTAAAATAGATTGATATATGAAACGGCCGTATCATATTCGATGCACAATGCGCCACAGGTTATTGTTAGAGAATGAAAGGGCAAATCATATACAAATCTATTTAATTAACAATAAATTGTATTTATATTCGCACAGACAATTAGGATGTAATGTGTAGTCGACTAAGAAATCGCTTGACCACTTTTCGACCGTGTTACAAAGGAGTAAGGTTCAAAAGTGGTCAAGCAATGACTTGGTCGACTATACATAAAAAAATTCTGCAAAAAATGTCTAAATGACATTGGAAACAGTATCAAAATTAGTGGTTTAGAAGGAGTAAGCCGCCGATGATAATGCGGACAGACAGGAAAGAGTTGTGACTTTGTTTTATACTATGTATAGTCGACCAAGAAATTGCTTGACCACTTTTCGACCTTATTACAAACGGATAAGATTCAAAACTGGTCAAGCAATTACTTGGTCGACTATACATAAAATAAAAATTTCGCGTTCCTCGACTGTAGGTTATTTCCTGGATAGTGTTATGAATGTTATAATAGGTCAATGCCATATTGACATTTTTAATTGATAAATTCCTTCGTTAGAATCTTTGTTATCGATTGGGTAGAGCCGAGTAACTTCTTTAAATATTTTTATTATTTATTTTTACACAGTGCAAAGAAGCTATTCGTTCTTGTCTATCCTAAATCCCTATGGAGTATGTTCGGTCCCCCTTCTAAACCGTGCAACGGATTTTCACTGTCATTTAGAGATTTTTACTGAAGGTTTTCATGTACAGTCGACCAAGAAATTTCTTGACCACTTTTCGACCGTATTACAAAGGGATAAGGTTCAAAAATGGCCAAGCAGTTACTTGGTCGACTATACATTACTTTACTTACATCCTGATTGTACCCCATGCGAAGCCGAGAAGGGGCGCTAGTATAAAACCATGTAAAATTAGTAGCTGCTGTTTACACATTGATGTATACTTACATAAAAATACTTATGAAGAGAATTAAAAAAAACGTGGCGTGATAAGCATTGTGCTAAAAGAACAAACTTCGTCGAGGACATTTGAAGTAAGAATAATGCATAAGTAATTTTGTTTATAGTATCTCGTTGCTATACAAAGTCGGCGATACAGCGATATATTTTTGTTTGATTTCTGAACTAAAAATAAATAAATAATAAATATACCCAATTTCAAATTGAGTCGAAGCATAAAAAACTTGCCTAAATCTAAGTAAAATAACTTAGGGACAATTTTTTTACCTTTAGGTTTAATTTTATTATTGTTTTTTTTTTAAATTTAGAATTTCAATAAAAAAATCGACTCTAGTAAAATGTTAACGGGATTTTTCAGATATTTTTTAAAAAGTAATGGAATAAAGTTCAAATTGTTGTAGCAAAGTGTACAGACTTAGGTAACTTTGCTATGCGACGACACAATTCTGACCTTTATACCCAACTTAGTTAACAATATAGTGTTACCTTGAATCGTATTTTTTTACCTAACATGACATGACGTTTGTTGTGTTGTGTCACTAACACTGAAAGTGTAGACATTGAACTAAAACACATTACACTGTGACTTGCATAATACTCCTACTTACCTATTGAATAGTTACCTAAAACCTGTCGTATTTGTTTGAAGTGGGTCACCCGATGGTAAGTGATCACCACCGCTTATAAACACCCAGAAGATTGCAGATGCGTTGGCAACCCAGAGGGCTAAGACGGAATACCTCTTGTGCCAGTAATTGCACCGGCTGTCTTGCTCTCCACGCAGGAACACGGCAGTGCAAGCACTGCTGCTTAGCGACAGGATTAAGGAGCAAGATGGTGGTAGCTATCCGGACGGACCTTGCACAAGGTCCGTTTTACCGACCATCTGTCAAAATTTGACAGATTTCCTATAGAAAATGTGTCATAAATTAAGATGTTGGCAGCTAGCATTCACTGTTTGAATGTAGGAACCATCTGTGACCCGTTTCACTAAGCTACAAGTTACAAATTTATAAATCTAAACCGGCAACCTTGGTCAATAATGCCCAAAGGCAATGGGCATAATGACTTATGTTGCCGGTTTAGACTTGTAAAATTGTAACTTGTAGCTTCGTGAAACGGGCCACCGGTCTTCAGTGGCAAGCATCGATGGTATCGATACTATAGATAATACTTTCGATATCCTAACTGATATTCAAGGTCAGCTATAGATAACGTCAAGTGGAAGCACTCGCATGCTGATTTTTTATATTAAAAACTATATAACACTTAGCAAGGATGTTAATTAAGTCAAATTTAATATAATACTCATTAGTATTCAGTACGCAAGACTCGTCGACTTCGTACAAAAGTAATTACGTTTTAATTTAAAAACGGCATATTAGATTGAAATGGCACTTCCCAAATATAACGTGGCGATCCATAAATCTATATATATGTACGTAGGTATAGTTATGTTATGTCTAAGAAAAAAAAACTAGTGGTAATTTTATTTAAAATTTGAAACCGCATTATTTTTCTTTGTTTTTTTTTTTAAATTACCTATACGCAATGGATTCTTATTATTATAAGCTCACGCCTGTTTCCCTTTGGGGTAGGCAGACACCACAGAACGCCATTTGCTCCGGTCCTGGCATACTTCCCTCGCTTCCTCCACACACATTCCTCTCTTCATACGTGCTCGGCGGTTACGGGTACTTCTATTCTGCCAATTCTTATTTTATCTGTAAAATACTAGTAAAGTATCATTTAAATAACACATTGATGTTGCGGGTGTGGACTTACCATCAGGTGACCCACTTGCTCGTTTGCCATCCTATGTTGTATAAAAAAATCCGGCATGTCATTTGTAAATTGAATACTAATTATCACGTAAACGAATTACTGGGGGTCTCTTAATTAAAATATTTGCTTCTGTTCTATTTATATGCACTTCTGATAGGAATATTACGTCATAACATATTTATATTACTGATAACACTTATTAGGACAATAACTCTGTGCTAATTGTGTAGTTTATATTAATTAAGTAACAAATGGATTATACGGACCGCCAGCTTTGTATGACAGTGACTGGTATGCGAGTTACTCGTCTGCTTGCATGTGACAGCATAACAGGGAGACAGGAGACAGTGCTTTGTCACGCTCTCGCGCACTAGCACGAGTGAGACAGACATAGCGATGTTTCGACGTCGAACTCGACACTGATTCGTAGAGAACAGGGCTGGGATTAATTTCATAAACGCGACAGGTAACGCTACAGACTTAATATCATAGTGGGCAGCAATGTATACTGAATTGTCACTGTCACCTGTCGCCTGTCGCGTTTATGAAATTGGGCCCTCATCCAACCCAACGCATCGGATAATCTAAGTAATGTTTTTTGAATAGCAGAATAATAGCTGCAATCAGTGCTTAAACTGTAGTGGGTACGTTATCTGGTATCACTGCAATCATTTCCTTTATTATGTTATCAGGGGCAAGTAAATAAATATAAAGGTATTAGTAAAACAACATGATAGAGAGAAAAAAAATACGTGAAGTTTGTAATGAAAAATAGCTAAGTAGAGTCGCTGTCAGTTGTATCATTAAAATTAAAAGCATCGTATAGCTATATCAGTAATGTCGCGTTCTTATATTCAAACGGACCGCTTTACAACAACAACAACAAAAACAAATAGCCGTTATTCATTCACACAAGTAAACAAAAATATAAAACGCACACTAGTACATTTTACAGTGTTTTACCCAGTTTTAAAATTTGAATGATGAGTATAAAATGAGTCAAAAATTAACGGCTAAAGCGGTATAAGAGATTAAAGTGGATACAGAATTCATAGTGTCCATTGATAAATCCTATCACTGGACTTTAGTGGGCAAAAGGACAAAGGAGAGCAAACAAGGCGTCCCATAATCTCAACATGTTCTAATGTCTTGACAATAGGACGTTATGTATTGTAGAGCAGTTTTCCTGCTCAATATGATTATGTATATTACCGTCACAACAAAGATCAACAAGTAATAGTTCCAATCATTTCATCCTTTCAATGCTATAAGGTCCATTTACATGGTACGAGTTGCATTTCATTGCAGGCTACCTTGCGAGGCCCTTCAGGAAGCCATACAAATAAACCTTGTTTTTCTTGTCGCCAGTTACAAATATAATAATATGTAGCCGCTAAATACTAATGCACAATTATTGTTTCAGATGATGCAAACCACATACTTCACCATCGCCGTTCTCAACGATTACATCGGCACAAACGTAGCCAACCCAAAACAGACTTCCCTAATCCGGTCCATCAAAGACAAGCTTTTCGTCCTCGCCTTTCCCACAGCCTTCTACGTCGCCTGCGCTTTCTGGGGTATATACGCTGTGGACAAAGACCTGATATTCCCTGACCATGTGGCGAAGGAATTCCCGCCTTGGGCGAACCACACAATGCACACATTTGTACTAATCTTTATTACTTTAGAACTTATATTCACGTACAGACGGTACCCTTCTAGGAGTATTGGCTTTTTAATTGTCATTGCGTTCAATTTGACGTACACTTTCTGGTTCCACCATATTTATTTCGAGACCAGTTCTTGGGTTTATCCCATTTTTGATGTGTTGAACTGGCCATCCAGGGTGGCCTTTGTTATTTTAAGCTGTAGTATAGCGCTAGGATTTTATATTTTGGGAGAAAAGACAAATTCGTTGGTTTGGTCGAAAGTGTCAAAACAGAAAGTAAAGAGTAAATGATGTTTCTTTGAATTTAAAAAAATAATGTACGCATTCCAATGACAAAGAATGGTGATTTGATTGTTTTTGTTTTAATAATTTAAACTAAGTTGTCGAGAGAGATAGGAAAGAGTAAAAGGTGTATTTTTGCTTTATATAGAATCTAATATTCTAAATGACGGTTTTGATTGTTAGATGTGTTAAATTATTTTGATGGACATCAAATGCAAATTAATGCTCACCTTCACGAGTTCAGTAACAAATTCAAAATTGAATACGCGACATATCGAAATTAGTAAAATATTTAATTTATTTTATTTTGTTTTTAAAGTAGATGTCATTAGTTAAAACTTTGATTATGGATTGTATAAAATAAAAATGATTACAAGACTGTTCATACCTACTTTTATTTAATTCCATATACCACAAAAATAGCAAATGGTCAAGGTTACTTTATATCTAATTAACTAATTTTGAAGTTTTTGATAAAAAAATCTCATAATGACGCCAACGAATCAAATTTATCAATTGAAAAATAATTACGATAAGAATCCGATTTGTTTCTATTACCATTATTAGGGTTCTGTATCAAAACACAAAAAGAGAACCCTTATGATTTGACTCCGACCGTTTATGCACCCGTCCGTCTGTTTGTCACGACATATTTCAAGGGTCATTTTACTTAAGTTGTACCACTGTAAACGAGCATGCGGCTAACCTGACGGAGAGTAATACCCGCTGCCCATGTGAACCAGTGATCACAAGAGAATCGCTGATCCCTCGCGCTTTTATATTCCCCTTCGTGAGTCTCCAGATCTCTCACTCATCGTACGAAACGCAACAGCAAACTGTTGCGTCACGCCGGTTTTCTGGAAGAGTGTGGTACTACCCAGAGCCAGCTCATTCGTGTTGCAGCTAGCAACTAGCTACAGTGATGCTCTACTAGGAAGAAGTAACAAAAATTTAAGTCACACTCAAACTTTTTTATCTACACTATAATCTACATCTACACTATCTATGTATATCTACATCTACACTAATATGTATAATAAAGAGGTAAACTTTGTTTCTTTGTTAGTTTGCATGCATGGTGTAATCTCTGGAATTATAGAAGCGATTCCCAAAGTTCTTTCACTGATAGAACGCTACACTATCCCTGACGGGCATAAGATACTAAATACTAATTCCAGGCGAAGAAAGTCGCAGACGTCCGTTAGTTTGCAATATTAGTGAGATCATTGTGATATACAAAGTGAGATTACTGTGATGACTTGCTTTTCCATCGGGATTCAAACAATGCGAATGTAAACGAGTGGACATAATGTTGGGTAGAACCTTTGCCTTTATTTAAAAATAAAAAATCTGAATTAATATGCACCCCTGTACACTTCAGTTTAAGCTGGCGATTTACGCGGCGTCGCATAAGGCGCTTACGCACAGGACGGACGGGGGGCAGGAAATAAGACGGCAAAGCACAAGTCGTCTTAGACATCTGGGTCCTTGGACGAGAGGAAATTTAAAAAAAACGAAGGCGAAATAGCGGGTTATCTGATGGAAAGTGATCATTGATCGCCAGTATCGCTCATCTGTGGCACTAAGAGAGTCTGCTACGTCAGGCGGGTGCACGGAGCGGGTGCACGCCTATTGAACGAACAGTATAGGCCCGCAACCGCACCCGCGCGAGTTAGCGGACGCTCTCATACTATTTTTCTATAGGCGTGCACCCGCTCCGTGCGCCCGCGCGACTTAGCGGAGGCCCTAACATGCATTGCCAAGTTTAGTTTATTCTTTTTAGTGACAGAGACAGAGAGAGGGACAAGTTAAACCTAGGCCAGCCATGTTGTGGCTCCTGTTCTGATCTTCGGTTAACCCATCAAGCGATTAACCATCGAGATTGCAGTGGCCCGTTTCACTAAGCTACAAGCTACTATTTTACAAGTCTAAACCGGCAACATTGGTCAATATGACTGGCATTATTGACCAATGTTTCCGGTTTAGACTTGTAAAATTGTAACTTGTAGCTTAGTGAAGCGGGCCACTGGTTCTCTTTTCTTAAATTGTATGAAAGCAATTTATTAGATTCCAGAATGCATGGGAATATTTATCTACACTACAGTGGAGGCCTATGTTCAGCAGTGGACTTCTTGTGGCTGAGATGATGATGATGATGATGGTAGTAATATTTCCATGTACCTTTCAGGTGCAGTATGATGATTCACCGACCACAGTACCTACTCAGCTCACGTATTTTCCGTTTCATTTATTTTTAAGGCTAACCAGCTGAACTACTTCACTCTAAGCACCGCATTCGTCTCACTCTAACCAACGGAAGATTTTTAAAGTTGTAAAACGACCGGCGATTCCGCCAAGGTAGCGAGAGAACGAAAAAATTTGCCGAGCTTTGTGCTACGTTTTTGAAACTAGATTTTAACGTTTGAAGTGAAAAAGCGTTCAGTGTTTTATAGTATTACAGATTTAACGTGAAATGATTTGCAAAGTTATTAGCAGTATCTTGTCTCTACAAACTACTGTAATTCATCGTGTCAAACGTGTACGGTCAACCTCAACATTTTAGTACCTTCTCGCTGTCAGTAATGAATGTGACAACTATATCAAAAGATATATGTTGTTTCGAATGGAAGCGGAGGAGGGTGGGGTTTTGCATGAACATATATATGTCGCACAGACGCAGCTAACTTGAGCACGGCACTGGTTTCGCGGAGTTGCAAGGTAATTTGTTCCAGTCTGTTGAAATGGACCTCCGCAAAGTAACGCCTGAATCCATTAATTATTTAACAACAGCTAGCTTCAGCGGAACCCTGAACCGCGATCATTAAGCCGCGTTAACGGGGGCCAGTAATCCCGCGCTATTTGTGAAAAAAAAAGTATATTTAGGCTTTACTAATGAGGCCTTACACTTTACGGGTCGCGCAGCGCCTTTTGTGCTAAACCTTTTTGATAAGGAAGTGTTTGCAAGGCTTTTTAGGGTTCCGTACCTCAAAAGGAAAAACGGAACCCATATATTATCACTTTGTTGTCCGTCTGTGTGTCTGTCTGTCAGCCCAATTTTCTCAAGAACGCGTAGAGGTATTGAGTTGAAATTAATATCAAATACTCAAGTCTGCAATCCCTTAGAGCCGTGAAAAATCAAACTTCTAAGTCAAAGGAATCAAAAGATACGGCCGGCTGTTTTCCGCCACTGCATAGGTAGAACTGTGTTGCAATGCTGACCTTAAGACTTGGTCTCGCTAAATAGTATTATATTAAATGTAATAAAAAATAAATTAAATGTCAAAATAAAAAGGGCTCCTATACAATTTTTGGGTAAATTTTCGAAGTCTATAGACCTTTGATGTAATTTGTATGGCACTATTTAACAAAAATGGTAACGGTGTTAATTTAATAGTGTATAGTCGACGAAGAAATTACTTCATCTCTTTTCGGCCGTATTATAAAGGGATAAGGTCCAAAAGTGGTCAAGCAATTACTTGGTCGATTGTCTACCGGCACACACTTAAAACGCCATTTATCGCAAATACACTTACCCTCTATCATTTCTACCATAATTTAGTGAACAAAAATAAGCGCCATACAACTTACACCCCAGTTGTTCAAAGGTCTAACATTCCTTTATTATCCATTTTTCATAAATTCACGAAATACATCATCAAACAAAATATGGTAACATTGAATCCTACCTAAACATGTTATCAATAAGATTCATCATATAACTGCGTACGTCACCACCACCCTAACAACAGGGTGTTGTTGAACTTGCCACTAATTAAAGCCCTATCAACATAACATAGAATTTAATCAAACGTAAATTAGCACGGCGTAAAACAGTCGTAAAAGCCAGTCCGTTGACCCCCATTAATATCCCCTGTTAATTTCTAAACGTACCTATTTGCAGCTATGAACCTTCTCGTAAATTACGCGTAAGGATCTCTAAATAGACCGTTTAATCCGCTTAACCGAATTAATTGCTTTCGCAAATTATTGCTATAAACCTATACTGGAGGTCCGAATCTGGTCAGCAGCGAATATGTGAGTGTATAGAAAAAACCTACACTCTGTTTATAGGTTCCGTAGTCAACAGGAAACCCTTATAGATCCGCCATCTCCGTCCGACTGCTTCTCTAACCCCAGATTAACCCAGAGAGTCTTAGTACTAGAAAGCTGTCATTCATTTAACATGGGCATACAAATTAATCAAGCCGAAAAAGTGGTAAAATAAAACCGTGATAAATATTTTTTTAGGGTACGCTCGGCCTCAAAAGTAGCTGAACATTTTAGTACCTTGTCGCTGTGAGTAATGAGACCCATTCGAGTAACTCTCATTTCATACGTTACTACGACAAGGTTCTTAAGTGTATAGCTACTTCTGAGGCCGACTGTACATCCCTATACGTATATTGGGGATGTGTTTTTCTCGTCTATACCATGGTGTGGGGTGTCATTGGAAAAGTCGTTTAAAACTATTTGGGGTGTGTGAAAACCATTTTTCAATTAAGGGATTTACTTCCGAAATATTAAGCCTTAAAATATGCTCTCCACCGTCAGCTTAATGGTTGTTATGGATATGTGAAAAAATATACGGCACACGGGCGTACCCAGGGGGGGCAGGTAGGGGCAGCTTCCCCCCCCCTGGAAATCTCGAAGAAGATGTATGAACTCGCTTAATTACTAATCAAAGTGTAAACGGGGCCTTATGCTCTAACTTTTAAATAAACCGCGCAGTAGACACTGGCAAAATGCACGGTGCAATTGCCAAAAAACCGTGCGCGACGATAGCGGACGAAGATTACCGAATCTAGCATCTGACTTGCCCCCTCCCTAGGCCAGAAGCTGGGTACGCCCATGATACGGCACTAGTCTATACATATAATGAAGTTAAAACGAAAACTGTCACAGTTAAGTTGGCTTTACAAGTTATTGAGATAAAGTTAAAATACTAAACTATAAACGAAACTAAATAAAACAATATCTCGGGACAATTCACACCAATTGACCTAGTCCCAATCTAAGCAAATTTAATAATTTTAATTAGACTTTTAACTTTTCTATTTTCTTTTCTGTGATAACTTTGTTTCTTTTTCTAAATAAAAGGAACAAAGCTTGTACAGTCAGCGTCAAATATACCAGAGCGAGCAAGGTGGTCAAACATATCTGAACACGCCCGAGCGTATTTGACAATAGAGTCGAGTTCCGATATTTTTGACACCTTGCCCGCTCTGGTATATTTGACGCTGACTGTACTATGGGTAGTAGACAACGGATATACATACATATATAGATAAAAACATACTTAAATACATATAACATTCAAGCTTCGTTTACAAATATTCATATGGGATATTTTCGGTTATAGCGCTATTTAGAGTTAAGCGAGCTCAGAAATAACTCACTAAGGTAACTAAACCGAAGTCAGTTCATGAAATAATTGAACTGTACCTCACCCTGACCAAGAAATGGGGGTGCGTGTCGGGTTTCCTCCTCGTGTGCCCAAGTGCTGCGGTTTTCATATGGACTCCTCCGGGGGAAGAGCAGTGCTTGGGCCGGTGCACCCTGGGCATGGGTCAATTATTTCTTAGCCTACCTGGTGGGATATCATTGGCCGATGGCTAATAACTTATCGGTCGAGGGTTGAGTGCCTTTCGGAGGTAATAGTACAATATTGTACCTATAGGGCCTAATTTCTTAAACGCGACAGGCGACAGGTGACAGTGACAATTCGGTGTACATTGCTTGCCTACTATCATGTCTAGTCTGTAAGTCTGTAGCGTTACTTGTCGGCACAGTAATGTACGGCGAATTGTCACTGTCACTTATTGCCTGTCACGTTTATGAAATTGGTCCCTGGATGGCAAATAGAAGTTACCAGGTCCTGAATGGAAATCAGAGCAAATTCACATGACAGAATGACGTAGCGTAGATATAGGTGTTTCCTTCAGGCGCCATACTAACTATTTCAACTGTCTATATGTTGTTATGATTGTTATACATATAAGTACTTACTTAAGTACATGTTTTGAATAAATGCTTGTAATAAAACTTTTTACCCCTATAACTTACCTACTATTTTTTTATAGACTTCAAAAAAGGAGGGTTCTACATTCGACTGAATAAGTATTTATTTTAGTTTCATGAAATCTTTCGAAGCTCAGAATTAAAAAATACAATCACCTTACCTTATTCATAAACGCTGCGTAAACGTTTGTTAGTTAACATGTTTTGTCTTTATCTGTCATTGTGACGTTTGTCCTCAAATGAAAGTGACAAAACATTTGTTAGCTTAAAAAGATTATTATTTTTTTATGTAGTAAGGGTAAAGTAGGAAGGTAGGGTAAGTAAGTAAAAAACTTATTAGTATTTGGTCTGCTGGGGATCGAACTCGGTACTTCACGATCAAGAGTCCGCCCTTCTAGCCACTGGGCCACCGACGCTCTACGTAGTAATTGAAATATAAACATTGTATAATTATGTCAAACTGACAACCGACTTAACTATACCGAATTCCAATTCAATTTCCAAGCCGTTTGATACCTATCAGCCATCAGAACCGTCGTTAGGTACAACCCCCAATATTGGACCCTTAGTTTGAATTAACGCAATGTCCATTAGATTAGGAGGACGATATTAGGAACGTTTACCCTAGGGACGATCATTGCTATTAGAACTACATGCCTTGGAAATGTATTGAAGTAATTGAGTGCCCAATATCAAGTCAACATAGGTATTTCGGGGATTTCTCCTTAAAAAAACACTGCATAGAGTTTTCTGTTGTAGATAAAGCAGGGGGGTTCCACTCCGCACTGTAGGTGCGTTCGCCGCATTACCTATAGCATAGGTTAATCGCAGTAGGTTGCCGGCTTACCGCGCGCGCGCCTGCTCACTCTGTGCCGCGCGTTGTGATAGTATTATAGTAAGCAGCCCAACCGTTGCGTTGCGCCAGGGCATTGCGGGTGGAAGGCGGGCGCGGGCGGCGCCTCCCTTTTGACGCATGCCGCCTGGCGAATGTTTATGAAGTAACACGAACTTTTTGTGTCTGATCATAAAGTTGGAATTCATTTAATGGTGGTCGGAAAAAAAAAGTTTCTATTATTTATTCTGTGGTTAAAGGAGGAGGTTCTCAATTCGAACGTTTTTCGAGTGTACGTATGTGAAAATGTTTGTCAAATTCTAAATATCTTAAGCTTAGACTTACAGGTAGCACTTATGAATGTCCGAAATTTAACCACCTGTTCGGCAAAGACCTCTGATGAAAAGATACCGGCAAGAAACTCAACGAGGTAAATGCCTGGTTGGACTTAACCATGTGTCGCGATATTTATGGTGGAATTGTCTTGATTCTAAGAGGAGTGACATAGGCTACGTAAAATTTCATAAGAGCGTCTGCAAATAAAAAAAGTGGGAATTGGGGTGTAATTTTTTTTCATTATAGCTTGCTTGCTTGCTTAATAGCTTTCATTTCATACCAAAATTGTTGGAATACAATAATATTGGTATAAAATGAAAGTTATTGAGTAGCCTTTTCTAAATATATTTATTATGTTTATATTATAACTTTTATGCTACTGTTCAAAGGCAATCTTATACGACATCTCGATCCTAAAACAACATACATAATATTATAACGTCATCAATAATTGTGTGCGCGATATTTAGGGTTCTGTTATGGTAATGGAACCCCTCAGGCGGAACCGGGTTCCGATATAAATCACAATCACGCCATTAGAACCATTTACCTTACGTGAGCTAAATAATGTGTGCCATAAATTATATCCTATACGTTCATGGCAAAATGAAGAGAAACCGAAAAACATAAGGGAAATCGAAAAATACTTACATTTTCTTTTGTTATTGCTATTGTTTTGATTAACATAGATCGAGAACTGGCTAAGTTACACTTATATCCAGAGTGTTATTATTTAATCGTATAGGGCAGCGTTTCTTAACCTTCTCTGTCCACGGACCCCTTAGGAAATCAAGCACAATTTTAAGGATCCCCTTAATAAAAATCAGCATAAAATTTCGGACTATTTATTTTAGTACTACAAATTACATAAAAATATGCATGCATAGCGATTATGAGATTTTTGGTGGCATTTATTTATGATTGTTAAATGGTCCATACATAAGACAGCGGACCATACGTATGCAACCATGCAATAAAGATATTTTGATTTTGATTTTTGATTTTTTGATTTTATGTTCGCGGACCGCCAGGGGTCCGCGAACCTCAGGTTAAGAAACACTGGTATAGGGAATACGCGGCTGGTAGGACCTTGTGCAAGCTCTTACACTGTTCTGTTAATCCGACGCCGCGCAGTGACTATCTCACCCCAATTCTGGAGACCTCTGGAGTTCATCGAGATTAATTTCACATTAGAAATACATTACATCACATTTGATTTTGCGGGTGGTAAGCAGCAGTGCTTGTACTGTCGTGGCGGTGTTCTGGTGTGGAGATCAGTACAGCCAGTGCAATTTCTGGCGTAAGAGGTATGCCATCTTAATCCTCTGGGTTGGCAACGCAGCATGTCAGGGTGGTGGTGATCACTTGGCTTTAGGTTTAAAGAAATTTATTCTCATCTAAGACATACAATCACTGCCACGAGAACATAATTAATTTAAATGTTATGTATAAAATAAAAATTAAGTACAGGCAAGATAAGTTTGTCGTCGCAAGAAAAAGAACGAGTTGATTAGATACAGCGTTTGTACACCTCTCACTCGTCCAGCCAGTTTGTTTACTATTAGATGACCCACTTCAAAGTCAAAGTCAAAATATTTTTATTCAGATTAGGCTTACAGGTAGTACGAATGTCATAAAATGTACCACCGGTTAGGAAAAATCCTCTGATGAGAAGATACCGGTAAGAAACTCAACCAGGTGTAATTTTCTTCCTCGTTTGCTTCCTATTTTATAAAAAAAACATCGTTGAACCAAGTCGGCTTTAAGGTGAACTGCTCTGTACTTGGCGGGAATTTCCGGTAAGTCCGGCGGAAAGCAGTTTTCCGGTAGTACAACACTGTTTTTTATACGATGGTGTTCTGATTTTGAAAATTCGAGTCACTATGTTTTTGTTTCAACCGACCCTTACGCATTTAATGTACAATTATTTAAAATGCGAAGCTTGAACTTTCAAAAACAAAACACAGTGCCTTGAGAAACAATATTTTGCTTCCGGAAGTCTACTTGAATTACAGAAGTATATATGTAAGACCCATCATTTGACACATGACAACACCCATATAACGTAAATGTGCATTATCCATTGAAATTATAAATAATATATTCAACAACTTTTGAGCTTCACAGATACCTAAAAGCTATGTATATGCTCTTTTGAG
This sequence comes from Ditula angustiorana, assembly GCA_963691745.1. Classification (NCBI taxonomy): domain Eukaryota; kingdom Metazoa; phylum Arthropoda; class Insecta; order Lepidoptera; family Tortricidae; genus Ditula; species Ditula angustiorana. The sequence goes on from OY829473.1 coordinate 3,149,232, forward strand.
GTGCAACTAAGTGTTTATTACATTTAATTCTATCGTAATAATAAACTATTTCATACTAACAACTTAACACGTAAACAGTTACATATTAAGTCTTTTTTTTCTTAAACTTAGTGTAGTAACCAAGTTCTTCGTTTCGATTCAGATAACATTTTCGTAAATTTGTTGAAATCGATTAATTTATTACAAAATCAATAAGATATCAAAACATTAAGTCAAAAATTAAAATGAACCAAAAGAATCCCCATGACTAAGAACGCGCCCTTTTTAACCGACTTTAAAAAAAGGAGGAGTATGTTCCGGGATTACTCGAAGACGGCTGGACCGATTTGAAAAATTCTTATTTTGTTGGAAAGTATACACTTTCAAGTTGGTTCCATTGTCATCAGGTCACCATCTGATAGTGGGATCCTGGAGAAATCGAGGGAAATCTTAAAAAAATATATGCACACCTGTAGCGATTTGGATATTTTTTATAGTAACTTGTACTTTGCTATCGGAAAACTGGAACTGATGGTGAATACAGACGGCCACCGGAACCACTCAATAATAAGTATTTTACGGGTGGCGATACGCGCGGTCAATTTAATATAGTTGCTAAGGCAATTTATGCTCATTGCAATGCATTTGGTTAAATGAGGCTGATGGTGAAGAGGTGCAATTTTTGAATCTTACCAGGTGACTAAAGCTCACAAAAATGACCGAATCTCTATGAAAAACGGCCAGTTTGGTGAGCTTTAGTCACCCGGTGAGATTCAAAAATCGCACTCCAGGAGAACTCCTCAAGAATTACGGTCCCTTGGGAAAATCAATATTTTGTTAAGGGTTGTGAGCAATTGACATTAGGCGTGTAACTTAGATAAACAACCAGATTCACTAAAAATCGAATTTTGAATTTTCAAAGCATAGATTTCTGACTGAAACAATATCAGATTATGGTACCAATCCGGGCGGAACCTGCACGAGGTTCATCGTCGTAACTCAGATAATTTTTTTTTTTAAATCGTCACTATAATCGATTGCAATAACCTGCCACCCTTAGTCAATAATCGGTAGATACGTAAATCAACACACCTTAACCTCGTCACTACAAACGTCAATCGACAAGTGGCAAATATCGTTTGTACCATCTCAGCAATATAATAAAAAGTCACACCATGTAGCAACCATGAAAAAAGAACTGCGAAAATTTCGAAATTCCTGTCTCATATGAAGCGATCCACCTTAAACGAAACAGCCCCTTAGCCCCCGTGAGGACATAAGAAGCGTTCGATATTGAAAAGCTGAATGCACCTCGTTACTGCGTCCTGCTACGGCAATCTGACGCCACAAAGACCTTTGTGGTGAGGAGGCTCGCCTTGCCCGGACTCGTCCACAGACTTCTATGTATACACTAGACACCAGTGTTGCCAGATTTATTTTCAGACAAAGCGGGATTTCAAAGTCTTTTGTATAAAAAAGCGGGACTAATTCGTCAAAAGCGGGACAAAACATAAATAGCTTAAATAATCAGCAGATTTTTATTACGTATCGTCTTATTAGAGGTTCAAATTAAATTTATAGTGATGATAGACAGCTATAGAACATGTTTTTTAATGAAAATACGGTGCTTTGCCATAAAACGACTACCATCTAGGTTACTGGTCGAGTATCTCCGTGAAACGTGACTGAGCCTGTCCTGCGCGGGACATTTCATTTTGGGCTCTAAAACGGGACGTCCCGCCAAAATTCGGCGCGTCTGGCAACGCTGCTAGACACGCTACAGTACACCGAACAGAAAGATTGAATAGCGGACCCCTGCCTTAGACGTCGGTTACACGCTAATTCTGGCGTCAGTTCAGTTCATCATTCCGGTATAGTTTTGACTGATGCCAGAATGATGACAAATGGACACGGTTACGATCAGTTCAGACTGACACGAGACAGGTTACACGATAATTCTCTCGTCATTCTGACCAGAATGATGGACTGAACTGACGACAGAATGAGCGTGTAACCGACGTCTTATCGCCGAAGAACACTTGGCAGAATGTAGCGCTTCACCGAGTTTTTATTTCATCGAAAGTTATCTTATAACTAATTGCTAAAGCCATAACATATTCAGGAGCGATATTTTATACAAATATTACGTAGGTTAGGTTATGATTTACTAGCGGACGCGCGCGACTTCGTTCACGTAAAATTAGTAGCCTATGTCCGTCAGGAATAGTGTAGCTTTCTATCTATGAAAGAATTTTTGAAATCGGTTCAGTAGTTCCAGAGATTACCCTCTACATACAAACAAACTAACAAAAAAACAAACAAACAAAGTTTACCTCTTTATTATATTAGTGTAGATGTAGATAACTACACTAGCTTCGAAATGTTGTTAGAGTTTAGAATTAATAATTTTAATAACCTTAAGGTTCTTTCAAAATGACTAAATGCTGAATCTCAATACAGCTTAAAATAGGATTGAAAGACGCAAGGGAGGGTTTGACCGCATTGTCATATTGTGATGAGGGAGCGATACTTTCAGCTCACGTAAACCCCTGAATTAGGCTGTCAAGTCAACTTAGTGTGTCGGGTTGCTGCCTGCGTCATAGGTTGTCAACTAACATTTACATAGTTATCTCTATTTACACCATTGGCTCTTTAAAGCATGGATTATAGCTTCAGAACATAAATCTAGTGTCAAAATGGTTACCTTTGGTGTGCTTGAAGGTATAGTAAAACCTGTAAATTAATAAGAAAAACGTAGATTGCACTACCTTAATGTACACCAATGGTAACCATTTTGACGTTTCGTTGTGTACAGGGTGTCAATTGAAGAGGAGGGTTAGAGTGTGTAGTCTTCTCTTTTTGGCACATTGTATTGCCATTTATAGTAAAGAGATTAGCTATTAAAATATAGTTTTCAATTTTAATACTTTTTCTATGCCATGCTATTTCTATGGGCTCTCCGCATTTGCAGTGGGCCTAACATAACCGGTCAAGTTCAGGGATAAATTAAACATGGACATTTATGTGATGCAGGTTTCAAAACTACGTGAACTATAATATTACAGACCAAATCAAATCAAAATCAAAAGAATGAGATAGGTACACAAATATGTACTCCACAGGGACAGAAAAGCCAATTACGCAAATAACTTTTTACTCGTTTTTTACACTTTTCATGTAAACAAGACAGTTCCTTTTATTTGTATACTTTGAAAGGATTTTACGACAGTCATACGTTGCTATTGTGAGTAATGTAGAGCAAAATATGTGCTACACTTTTATTAATTTAATCAATTTGAAAATTGAATGTTACTTAAATTAGACTTTTCATACCCGGCATTTAAAGTCCTATTACTTTTTCATTTTATCTTTCAGAAAACGATGATTGGTGCCTCATTAAGTGCGAGCAAAGTTACTGCTTTCTGCAAAAGATTTCTCAGAGGGTTGTAATGTGTTTTGAATTTGGAACATGAACGTTGGTCGAATATTGAACGCAAATATGTATAGTATAATATAAAAAAATAAATTATTGTAATCAAAATTATTTATTTTTTCGATTTTTCTTTTTGTATTTTTTTTACATTAAAATTAAATTTAAAATGCTGTATAATGAATGACAACACAAAGAAAAATTAGGGCAATGGCAGGGTTCGAACCTGCAACATCAGCATTCCGTGCATTGCGTATTCCAGTTTCCGCCACATTACCGCTAAAAGTTACTGGCAGGTAAGATAGGCACAAGAATGGTGGAATTTATAAAAAAAACGCGCGAACCATTTCAATTCCTCTATGTTCATGGATTAAAAAAAAATGTAAGTAAGTAATAAGCAAAAATGGCTTTGATTCAGTTTTGTCTTCATTTGTGTAACTGTCATATAAGATCACTTTACAATGCCTCATATTGGATGTTTAGCTTTTTCCACAAGTGTTTTTCCACACGTTGTTAGCTTTAGTCCCGTTTTCTACATCAGCCATAACGATCCTTCACTAAACCTAGTTAATTCTGGTTACAATTAATTATTTTATAGCCACTCAAGTCATAACCATCGACTTTCATCGCTTATAACGGCAACTATTAGCAAAACTGTGCGTGTGAGGCGGCTTTTATGTCAACTCTAAGTAATTTGATCGAACGATTTTAGTCTTTTTTTATCGCGATATTTACTTCCATTAGGCAAATTGAAACGTAACTGTATTGTAATCACATTAACTTCCTTTATCGACGAGCAATTTCATGTTCGTAAATGGATTTCGTATATTTTCAAGTGAAAGCTTTCTTTATTTTAGTGGTTAGTTTGATAACGCGTGGAAAGTAACCGCCCTCCTGTTAAAGTTGGTATCGTAGATCGGTGTTTCTAGAATGATTATTATTTCACCTAAAATAAATACTTTGAATTTATTCCTGACTCACTTTAAAGGTAAAGCACAACGATTTAAGGTTAAATATCTCAAAATCGCTAACCTGTTTTATATCAAATATGGGTAAAACAGACAGACACTTTAAACATTGCGTAGACTCCCTATGCTAAGAGTTAAAAATAGAAATTTCTATATTGAAAATTAATATGCGTGGACATGTAGTTAGGAAAAAACTTGCTTTTCAATTCGTACCATTCCGTTGCAATTCAAACAGTGCTCTGCAAACATGGCCGCCACGTCAAATATTGGTGTTGCTGCATGCGGGCCGATCGCCCTTTTGTGTAGACGGCTAGTGTTGCCAGCCCAGAATACTGAGTTGTGATTAAATAGGGGTTTAATCTTTTTTTTTTGGTACTTGGCATAAGGTAGTGAAAAATCCATAAAGTGTGAATTTTATTGAAAAAAAGAAATAGTTTCACAATAAATTAAGGGAGGAGTCATAAGTAAGTGTGAATACTTTCTGTATGACTTATGTGTGTCTATATTTTTTAATGACAGCTTTATAGATATCGGATGTTATAATATAATTGTTTGATCAAAGTATTTTAAATATTTCGCCGTTTCGTTTACGTAGAGAATTCTGAAAGATCAGAGAACAAATTGACATCACTTGTCTTGCTTTGTTTTAGCAATAATTTGTATCTTTTGTTTCTTAAGTTAAAAATATTACCTTAACATTTTAATGTATCTTTAGTTATTGTTTAGTTGACTAAATAGACAAAGCTAAACTCCGATTGCTTGCAATATTTCCCTTAACGTACAAAGTCTGACGTTGGCTCAAAAGGAGCTTTGGCATATTATATAAGCTTTTGCTTGTCGCACGCCTTTCTAGCCGCTTGCCCTCTTTCCGGTAAGTTGTCACAATTGCCTAACAGCGCAAGTCCTATCGAATAAAAAAAGTACAACTCGGGATAAGGAAATAACCTAACAGGCATCGAAAAAATAGAGTTTGGAATATAAAAATTTAATACTTATTGTTTTTTTCTTTAGGTACTTAAAATAAGGTAAACAAAGTTAGTCACGTGACTCGGCAAATCAACCAATCATATCAATCTTTTGAGTCTCCACAAATCAAAAAGATTGACTTGATTGGTTGATTTGCCGAATCACGGGACTATTTTGTTTACCTTATTTTAAGTATCTAAAGAAATAAAGTATAGGTATACTAGAAGAAATAAATACAAATACCCATTTCTGTAATGAGACCAAAGGAAGGAAGTTCTTTATCTAAGAGATAAAAGTTTCTCGGATCTAATTAAACACAAACAAATTTAAAGAAAGAACAAACATTATTATTAGGTAAGCGGGCGTTTTAACAAAAAGAAACTTTTGAATGCAAAAGTTTTTTCCACAGTGATTTTACAAAAGAAAATAACATTTTCTGTCCGATATTGTGGAGCGGGAGCATATTCAAGTAAAGGGTGCATAATTTTATATTCAGTCTTACCTACAGAATTCCTTTTTTTTTCAGTAACTAAAAAAGCTTTGTAGGTTGGTACTAAGCTAACGGTGTATTATCTTTTTTTTATATACTTACAGTTGCTTTCTTACCAAACATTATCAAAATTCGTTAAGTCATCTTACGACACATACCAACCGACAAGGGGGCGGACAGATTCACTTTTATTATGTTGTTTCAATGTTGACAGTGTTCTTAATGCAGTCATAACATCTTATTTAATCCTATTTCTAAATTAAGCTAAAATTTATCACTTGTTGTGAACTGAATGGCATTATTGTATGGGTCTTGTTGCCTGAAATACAAGTTTAATAATAATAACTATAACAACTGACCGTTAAACGCTTTAAATCTTTAGCCGCCATTGTCTCAAATTTAGGACACACAATGTCCAGCTCATTTCGCCGCAGTCTTAGAGTTAAGACATATGTCATATAGTTTTTGTATAGGAGGCCACACAGACATGTCCGATGAAAATGTCTCCGCGGTTAAAGGGTTAATTGACCTAATGCTTTTGGCCGAATCCTCTATAAATTCGTCAGATAACGTTTGTTTTATAACTTTCCTGAGAAGTTAACCGTTTCAGCAAAAATATATCTGTGGTCAAATGACGAAAAACTACTTTTTTTTAAATTCATATGGAAACATTAAATAGTAAATTCTAATATCTTCTGATAATTGAAGGAGCAATAACATACATTGTTAAAAATGCCTGCACTTCTTTTATTTTAAGATGATGATTTTTGGCCCAGGCTCCTGGTCCAAGCAAAAGATAAAGGAAAGCAGTGATAAAAATATTTTTTTTATTATTTTCTAAAACCCCGTCTTAAGGTTTCGAACAGCGTTTCCCTTTTATGGGAACATTTTACTTGATACATTTATATAACAATAGATTTTACGTCTCGAAGTTTCTAAGAGTTTTTGAACATTTCATGTAACGAGCCTGAAGTTTTTAATTTATTTCATACCGCTAGGCCGATTTTGTAGAAAAGAATAAATATTTTTAAACATTCATCATATTTTTATATGCTATTGTCAGGTTTCTAAATATGATTAAAATTTTCGGGCACATTATAAAATAAATTATAAAATCTAGGATCAGGGTGTTTGGAAATGATCCCGACTATCATTGGTGATCTCTGGCTTCAAATAGTGTAAACATACTGCGGTAAATACATCTATATTACATACTAGCGACCCGCCCCGGCTTCGCACGGGTACAATCAATTTTAAGACTCATTTTTCTACACCTTCGGTTACATTGTTCAAATTTTACCAAGGATCCCTAATTTTTTCAAAATGAAATGTAACCTATGTCAAATTGGAAGAATGTAGCATTCTATTGGTGAAAGAATTTTTTAAATCGGCCCAGTACTTTTTGAGCCTATTCATTACAAACATACAAAAATAGGTACAAATCTTTCCTCTTTATAATATTAGTGTAGATAGGTGCATACACAGTCCGGAGAAACGCCAGAGGTGCAATTTTTTTAATATCACCCGGTGACTAAGCCTTAAAAAAGTGGCCGAAACTCTATGAGAAACAGCCATTTTGGTGAGCTTTAGTCACCCGGTGAGATTCAAAAATTTTACCACGGGTCAGAAGAACCACAAACCATCGAGCATGCATGAAGTTTAAGATGAAGTTGTATGAGAGTAATTGAAGCATGACTGTTAGGATCGTACCAAATGGAAATCCGTGGTCTCTGCCTACACCCTCCCCGGGAAACAGGCGTGACTATATTTCTTAACAAAAAGGTACTTTATTTTGACATATTATTTGATCAGCCTCTAAATCTTGTATTAATTTACCAAAGCACCATTAGATGCTATAACCTCGCAAAATAGCGTATAAAAGCATTGCAGCCATATTGTATTAGGCCGTTAAGCCAAGAGGGTTTCGCTATGAACGGCTTTTAATCAAAATTATGTAGTCTTAAAAAGTAAGCAAACGATATAAAATAAAAATGTTTTGTAACAGAAGGGAAATACGAAATTCTTAATTATGACGTGTTTTTATAGGCGTAAACTATGACTGAAAAAGACCAAAGTATGATTAAATAAAAACCTAATGGCGCTAGATGCCACTGGCACGGAGTTGTAGCCCATTCTCCTTATTAACACAGAGTATCAGTGTATTTGAAAGATAATTTTCAAGCAAAAACACCTTGAAAACATCAAAAGAACACACCTGTCAAAATTCCCGCCGAAAACGCTCGCGAACTTTTTAAGAGAGCGAAACGGCTATGGTTGGCTGCATACAGCCACGGCTGTTAGGTTTGAAATTCCCGAGAGCCCAGTTCAAGAGTTGAGTAAACAAATACAACGTGGAAAGAGTTCTCGTGTTGCGCTCCGCGAGATTCCTCCGATGTTCGCTGCAGTAAGGTTTTAACGTAAAGACAAATGTTTAAAGCCGTGTAACTTCTTACAGGTTTTTTTTAGTTTCGTTTGTAACGAGTAATTTATCTATAATCAAATCCTGCAAGTTTAATTAGACTAACTTTTCAGTGCTTAAAAGAGTATCTTACTGCCAATTTACACCGCTAGTGGCACCTATGTGTTATAACCTGACCTAACAATCATCCTTATTTTATCGTTTATCAACGTCGATCCGTTAATACAAAATATGGTTGTATGCAAAAACATGTCTTTGCCTTTCCCGGAGTTTATAACTCAAAAGTAAACTTAGTTTGCATGACCGATAAGTTTGACGATTACCATCGAGCTTAAGCTCGTTTGATTTTTTTATAATAAGCCATAAATAAGTGTTGTGAGCAAAAGAACCTTGTATTTAAAATGTTGTTTATTTTTTACATAATTAAAATTTTGCTACATAGCAGGTCTGGGATTACTACTTTATTAATCCTTTACCTCTTAGAAGACTTACTAATTGTTAAGTCAAGCCTGACAGTTTTTCCAAGAAAATTTCCTTTTGCAGAGATGTAAGCCGTTTGCCTTTAAGCCCGTTTTGTTTAGAGGATTATTTATTATTATTTTTTCTCTCAGGGCACTTCCGAACTGCGTCTCATCTGAATTCGCGAATTTTGATTTGCATTTTTTTATAAAATAGGAAAACAAACGGGCAAGTGGGTCCCCTGACGGAAGTGATCACTGATCACCACACCACCGCTCATAGACATATGCATGGGCGTACTCAGGGGGGGGGGGCAGAGAGGGGCAGCTGTCCCTAGCAAAATGCACGGAGCAATTGCTAAAAAACCGTGCGCGACGATGGCGGACGAAGATTACCAAATCTAGCATCTGAATTGCCCCCCCCCCCCCCCCCTCAGGCTAGAAGCTGGGTACACCATGGACACATGCAACACCAAAATGAGCAAAATGATACAAAATTCAAATCTATTGTCAAGAAGACTTTACATTCTTGTGCGTACCTATTATGAAGTTAATGACTATATCTAGGATGTCTGGAGATGATCCCGACCTGCATTGGCGATCCCTGGCTCGAAATAGTGTACACCTAATATGTTAAATATTTAAAATATGAAAATTGGTAACATTGTGGATTGTATTTATTTAAAAAATTACACCTCGTTGAGCTTCTTGCCGTCTTCTCATCAGATGTTTTTTCCGAACCGGTGGTAAATTTTATGACAGACTTATTCATAAGTGCTACCTGTAAGCCTAATCTGAATAAAGATATTTTGACTTTGACTTACAACACCAAGGAGATTGCAGATTCGTTGCCAACCCAGAGGGCTAAGATGGAATACCTCTTGTGCCAGTAATTTTACCGGCTGCCTTGCTCTCCACGGAGCCATGGAACACAATAGTGCAAGCCTACTGCTTAGCGACTGGATTAGCGAGCAAGATGGTGGCAGCGATCCGGACGGACCTTGCACAAGGTCCTACCACCCGCAAAATGCATCAACTGAAATTTATTTTTGACGTCAACTATCAATTCATTCTATAAACGAGGCAATTGACAGAATGGATTCGGATAGCACGAATTGATCTTAGAAATTAAATAGGGACTCTTTATTTACATTATTGGAAAATTTCCCTTCACATTTTTGGTAATGTGTTTTCTCCCATTGCTGTAGGTCTACGCCGCGTAGTATCTTTCGAACAGATTCGTAGCATGCCCGTAGCACTTTGTACAGTGTATAGTCGACCAAGTAATTGCTTGACCACATTTGAACCTTCTCTCTTTGTAATACGGTCGAAAAGTGGTCAAGCAATTTCTTGGTCGACTATACCTAGCACGAATTTATATATTTGCGGGTGGGAGGACCTTGTGCAAGGTCCGTCCAGATCGCTACCACCATCTTGCTCGCTAATCCTGCCGCTAAGCAACAGTGCTTGCACTGTTGTGTTCCGGCGTGGAGAGCAAGACAGCCGGTGTAATTACTGGCACAAGAGGTATTCCATCTTAGCCCTCTGGGTCGGCAACGCATCTGCACTCTCTTTGTGGTGACTAGGTGACCCACTTGCTTGTTTTCCGTCCTATGTTGTATAAAAAAAAAAGACACGCCGTAGCTCTATATGTGAAGTCAGTGCGACTCTTTCCAACAGCGCTAGTTGGAAAGAGCTGAGATAAGTACCAATTTACAGCTACGAATATTTTTGTATTCAACAGTTAACTACTATTGAGGACTACATCAAGGGTTTATAGCTATGCTATACTTCAAATTAGTTTCATACCACTAGCGATTCGCCCGGCGTCGCACGGCTACAATAAAGATCTAATGTACACAAAAACCTTGCTTATTTTTTATTAGGAGACGCATCTGCAATCTTCTTGGTGTTGCGGGTGTCTATAGGCGGTGGTTATCACTTACCATCAGGTGACCCACTTGCTTGTTTTCCTTCCTATTTCATAAAAAAAGACATCGTAATCATGCCCGTGTGAAGGGGCAGGTCGCTAGTTGATTTTAAAGTAAATTCCTAGATAGAACTCTAGATAGAGTTGGTTAAAGATCTAGTAGTGTAAGTATGACGATCTTCTGTGTAATGAGTTCCTTGTAACTCCCTGTGGATTTTCCGGAATGAAACATATCTACTTTATAGGTAAGAGATGTTATTTTCTTGGTGTCAGTTTCCATCTTAATGGGTTTATTAGTTTCGACGTCAACGAGAAACAGAGAATATATAGTGAAAAGAAATAGATAATACTTATTAAGTTTATCGGGACTTAAACGCGATTAAAAACTGTTTATTTAACTGTTTGTTCTGTTTGTTTGTTTATGTTGTGTCTGTTCGTGACCACGGCCGCTGCAACGCGGCCGAAACGTCGAGGTAAATAAATAAACAGTTTTTTATCGTGTTTAAGTCCCGATTAACGTAATAAATGTGTGAAAATCGGGAAAGTTTAAAACAATAAATAGATAATAAACAAGATCTCTTAACGCAGCAGTAGCCTGTGCAAGATTTTGCAGACTCCTTGGTGCGTAAAGTCAGTTGCAGGATTTAAAATAATTATGTACCTAACATGTTCTAGTTTTACTCTTATTTCGGTCTAGAATTATTTTAAACCTGCCCAATAAGTTGGCGTATTCCTTGATCTGAACTCTTGGACTTTTAAATACTAAATGACAACAAATTGGCCATGGTACTACTATTTGCTACTTGGGCGGTGATCAGTTGCCATCAGGTGGCACTTGCTCGTTAGCCTTCCTTTTTCATGTAAAAAATAGAATGCCAGTGAGATTTGTTATTACCAACTTTTAAACTGTCCGCAAGTTCCGCAATCCGACCGCAGGGTGTCACCGTTTTGAGCAAAAAAGGACCGTACCTCATTACGTGCCGTATAAATTACTGAATGCGGTATACCAGTTTCAAAAGGAAATTCCCCCGTATCCTGTGACAAAGGGACACCCTACAACAGGTGTTATTATTGAAAAATACGGCCTATACGCTTTGGACCTTATTCTGATTGGGATAAAGTGCTCGTTGGCGTGGAGGGTATGGGTGAAGAGTTGTAAACTAGACGCTGGTGTTATTTAGTGGCCTGTACCTTGATATATTGCGTTTTTAAATTGAATGCGGATTTTAACGTGTTTTTTGTAACTTACGGATCAACTGGAGTTAAGAGTCCAAGTCAAATGTCAGGCTAGGTTGATTAAAAGAGACTTATTTAATTCCTAATCGCAAATTCAAATTTGCGGGTTGTAGGACCTTGTGCAAGGTCCGTCAGGAGAACTTGCACTGTTGTGTTCCGCCGTGGAGAGAAATACAACCGGTGTAATTACTGGCACGAGAGGTATTCCATCTTAGTCCTCTGGGTTGGCAACGCATCTAATGTAATATAATAAAGACGTAAACTTGTTCTTTTCGTTTGTTTGTATATAGGGGGTTATCATTTGAACTACTAAACCGATTCAAACAATTATTTCACTAATAGAAAGCTACACTGTCCCTGACGGACATAGGCTACTAATTCTACGCGAAGAAAGTTACGAGCGTTCGCTAGTTATTAAGTAATTAATCTAACAAAGAACTTATCTCACGAAGGATGCAGAGTTATTTGACGTTATTTTTCAATACAGTGAACTCTGAACTCTCCCGCGATCTCTTTTAATCAGATCAAAAATTTTAATCAAACCCAAGTACCAGGAACCATCCGAAACTTTTCAAATTAGCTGTCACCCTGTCTCCTGGGTGACCATAAACTGCACAAAGGACGGGACTAATTAACTTCCTCGCGCATGGTTAACCTAACGACCATGTGCTTATCTTGTCATATGGGTGAAGAAATTCGAACTAAAATAAGGGGATTTTAGGTTGAGATTTGATTGAATTAAGGTGTTGGTTCAAAGATAACGTTTGATTGATGCTGTTGTCGCATTAACTTGGATAAAATGTGTGTTCGTTTTCATTTATGTCGTTAAGGTTTTAATTAATTTTTGTTTTGTCCAATATTCGACTTAAAATCTAAGCTAATCTAATCTTTTTAAAATAATTTTGATTTCACACGAGGGTAATAAAGTGACAGTGAGACAGCTGAAAGCGGAAACTGCTAATACCTACAATCAGAACGCGGTATCCAGTGCACCTAGCACGAATCTTCTCGACACGCATTAACTCGCTAAGTAACTCAGTGAGTCTCTCATTTTATTTATTATTATATTTATATTTACTACCTTGACGCATACCAAAGGTAACAGTTTCGGATGTGTACGCTTGACCTGTACTGAGGCTATGATCCATGCTTCAATTCTTCATCTAAGGTTGCGAGGGATCAATTGATGCCGCGCAATGTAATACAGCTCGTTTGTTCACTGAAAAACACCGGCAATAGTCTAAATCTTCCACACAATACATTGTAGCGTTCAAGGGTATATTTTCAAACTCCAGACCCTTGATGCAATTTGTATGGCACTCCTTTGGTAAAAAGAAACATGGAAACGGTGATAATTTAAGAGTGATCCTGCCGGTACACGCTTAGAGAACACACATTTTCGCAGATGCGCTTACCCTCTATCATCGCTACCAACATTTGGTAAACAAAAGATGCGCCATACAAATTACACCAATGTTGACCAAAGTTCTACATTTTGTAAATATACCCTCAAACATTTTTGATAAACCTTTTCAATACATCAGACAGCTTTATATGTAAAGCCTAGACTACACTGCGGTATACGTATCGAGTGTTTTGAATCTACGCCAGTATAAAGGGTTGCTTCATGAATTATTTACCGGGTAGGGCGTTGTTTACGCTGTCCGCTGACACAGAACCTATATCTCACGAAGGGTGCAGTGAAGTTGTTTAGATGTTAGATAGTGGTGCTAGTGGCACCGTTGCGTGAGGTTATATACAGGTAGTTCGATGGTTTCTGGAGGAATAGAAAGTAGGTATTGTAATGGAAAAAACGACTTTTGCTGTTTTGTTAACACCAACGAACAACGTGCGGGTGGTAGGACCTTGTGCAAGGTCCGTCCGGATCGCTACCAATATCTGCTCGCTAATCCTGCCGCTAAGCCGCAGTGCTTGCACTGTTGTGTTCCGGCGTGGAGAGCAAGACAGCCGGTGTAATTACTAGCACAAGAGGTATTCCATCTTAGCCCTCTGGGTTGGCAACGCATCTGCGCTCTCTTTGTTGTTGCAGGTGTCTATAGGCGGTGGTGATCACTTACCATCAGGTGACCCACTTGCTTGTTTGCCTTCCTATGTTGTATAAAAAAAGCGGCATTTTTTTTTCTTTGTGTTGTCGTTACAATTTTAAACCGCGGCATGCCATTTTGAAAGTATACTATATCAGAGTATACGGCAGTTTTTGGCGCTCTACTTTTTCAGTGCAGGAGAGTGAGTCACTTAGGGTAACAGCGACGAGCTCGTCGCTGTGGCAGCGCCCTGTCTTGCTCTAGCGCTAGTTAGGGCGAGCGAGACAGGGTAAAGCTTCGACGTTGAGTCCGACGCTGCTATACGTTTCGAGAATAACACTGCTCAAATTAAATTTAAAATGCCAAATAATAAATGACAACACAAAGAAAAATTAGGGTAATGGCAGGACTCGAACCTGCAATATCAGCATTCCGTGCCTTGCGTTTTCCAGTTTCGCCACATTACCGCTGCCATACTCTGTGAATTTTTCAATGTGTTTTGTCTTTACGGTCATTACATTATTGATATTTTTTTCTTTGGGAAAACTACCCTCGGTGTCATCTAGAGAAACTTAATCAAGTTATCTCATTCAACTTGGTCATTTATGAATGCCCGTTAGCTGACGAGAGATAACGGCATTTGTTGTTAAATTTTTGTAATAGAATTTATTTATTTTTAAATTATTTCGAACAATCTTTTTGTATTTTTTTTATACATTCTAAGTAAAATAAAAAAAATAATTTGAATGTATAAAAAAAATACAAAAAGAAAATTGAAAAAAATTAAAAATAAACAAATTCGATTACAAAAAATAACACTGCTGTTCGAATGACAGTTGATGTTCGTAAGTGAAATCACTTACCAGTTATGAAATGTTTTGGCCCGTTATTTTTCTCTCTATTGGTTATATATTCAATGCCTACTTATACCTCGTTGTTTCAAGATGAGAAATGTAAACAATCTTGAAAAGTTAGTTTCCTTCACAAAAGTCCTATTTAAAAAAAAAACTGCTAACAAAGATATTACAAATAATTCATTATATTTTAGTGTAATCTATTTGAGAAAGGCGACTTACATATTTTATTGCAGTACTTTTGCAAAAAAAGGCTTACTATAAGTCTTACAAACTTACTTTAAAAAAAAGAGGTTAACTATAGTGGCAATATAAAGTTTTAACCACCATTCCACCCCCTCAAAAGACTAAATTTTTTAAAATAAAGTAGGTAGCCATGTTCATTCCCGGAGTTTCAAATTATTCCTGTACCAAATTTCATATGTGTCGTTGAGCTGTGAAAGTCGGACAGACAGCGAGTCAGACAGCCTTAAGCATTAATAATATTGGTTTGGATGTCACTTCTATTCATAGTTAGTTACCCACATCCTTGTTTCGCACTAACTGCCGTTAGATAAGCCAAAGCGGTGCCGCCATTTCGCTAAAATATGGACCAAATAGCGCTTAGGAAGTTAACACCGAATAAGGTAAATACCCAAAAGCGAAACAGCAACTAATACTAATGTGAATAAAATGGGAAAATTGCGAATATGACTCATGCACAAAGGGTTCCGAAAAAAAAATGTAGATACTTCGTCAATCAGGAAAATCGAGTCTGGGAGCGTTCAAGTATTACGTAACGCAATTTTTGAAGATTTTTGACCCCCCCTCCCCCCTTGTAACGCACCGTAACGTTTTTCTGTACCCCCCTCCCCTTCTCTAAACGTTACGTAGCACTAAATGACAAAAAAAACATTAATGACAAAAACAACATTAAATGACGTACAATGCAATCTAGGGATTCCCCGTAAAATATAAACGAAAAGGTTTGCCAACTTGCGAGAACAAATTTAAAAAAATGACGATCAGACTAATACAATCGAGGGATTCCCCGTAACGTTAATGAAAAGGGTTGACAGTTTGGGAGTTTTAATTCCCTAATTTTTTAGAAACAATGTACGTAACGTGTTGTAAGAAAGACCCCCTCCCGCCCCTGTAACGCATCGTAACGTTTTACGAGACCCCCCCCAAATTGCGTTACGTAATACTTGAACGCTCCCTCTCTTAGAGTTTTGGCCGTCTTAAGTGTGTTAAGACACACTTAAGACGGCCAAAACTCTTTTTATGTGATATAAGTAATGTAATTTGTAGATGTAGTAAGTCACTCGGTGTAATACAGTGTTAGTAGTGTTTAAGTTATATTTAAGTATATTGCAGTGCCCTCAACTACAGGGTTACATGTTGGGAAAATTCATAGTATAAGATCTGAAATGTAATAATACTTACCCATGAAAGCGATAAATAAATGATATGATATTATAAAAATAAAGTAACTGGCCACTAATTGTGCTAGTCCTTACAGCAAAAAACGATTGTAAAGCCGCAAAGAGGATATGACTTCACTCTTAATTGACAAATGTTACTATAGGATTAGTGAATTCTTAGATGACATCTGGTAAGTTTTGACATGATTTAGTATAGATATTTTTATTTTTTTTTATTTTATTTTATTTTATTGAAATCATTACTTAACAGTATCATTACAGGTAAATACACCTAAAGCGATACAGAAGCACATACACATTTTATGGTCCGTAACATATTTCATGCAAGGCAACTCTTCTGAATTCACTCAGAGTACAGTTAAATAGGTCAATTGAATTAGCCATCCGATTGAGAGTAGCGAGGGCGCGCGTGAACGGCGATCTGGCCAGCAGCTTGGTCCGACTGCGCGGCAGCGCTAGCAGCGGCGGCCGCCGCCTTCGCCCTACATAGTTATCGGGCGCACAGAGGTTTATTAATCTCAATACCCCTGGATCGTTTTGCTTGCCCCGTATTAGTCCAAAAATATAGCTAAAATAATATATGTTTTCACGAGTATTTTAATTTTAATTTGCATGTTTTTATGACCGCTCAAATCATTGTTATGTCTGATAAATTATATTTAAGTATATTTGTACGCCATTCTGGCAAAACATAGCTTGAACATTATTTATCATGTAAGAACCACTGTACTATGTTCACAAATAAACTATCTATCTGTCTATCAGTGGAAAAGTAGTTTTTTAAACTGACTAAAGTAACTAAAAGAGGATGTTCTTCAATTAGTTCATTTAATCAACGAGAGTTGCGTGTTTCAGCTGTGATTAGCTGATTAGTTACTGAGGGGTGGGATGGAATTTAAACAAGTCCGTTTACTGGGTGTTTTACCCTATTGCTACTGCTGACTCAATATAATGCTTGTGTAGGGGTTTTACCCTACTTAAACATTTTAATGTAGCATACCTTTAATATGATGACATAAAAGTTCTAACGGAATTTAGGTGGGTACCTATTTAATTGTATTTGTATTTTAGTACCTTGGTATGAAAGATTCTATAATTTTGCTATTTTATTTATAGTTAAAGGTGATCCATAAACCTATAGTCATGAATTAAAACAAAATTGTCTCTCCTGTGGTCAAAAGTCAACGTCTTGGGTACATAATTCCATTTATTTGAATAGGCCAGGCTACATGCGGATGTAGACTTAACCAATAATTTAATTAACCGTGCCTACTTGATTACGTGTTTTTACTTACTAAACTCTTAAGAAAATTGTTATTAACCAATCCATGGACCCATTTTTTAATATGGTCTGATTAAAAATAAAATAAATAAATTATAGGCCACAGAAAATACATTTGCAAACCTAATCCTGATTTTGGCCAATGCCAAACGGTATCCTGTAGAACCACCGTCGACCGATTTGTATTTTCCGTATTAAAAACGTACTTGTATTCTCAGAAAATTCTTTAAGTAATCACGAGGAGGAAATTTTAATTCGCGCCGCTGCCCCCACTTTTCCTCATTAGGACGTCTAAAAGCCTTCATTTTAAAAATGGAACACCATTTAAGAAAAAGTGACGCAGTCTCACACGACGTGAGCCAGGATTTTTAATGCCCAAGCCTTTTTGCCGCTTTTTAAATCCTACGCGTACGATGCTTTTTACGGCCAAGCTACGTGTTAATGAATCATAAATTTCGTATACGACTTTTTACGTTACTTAAGTGTTTTTTAAAGGAAGTAGGAATTTGGAACTGTAAATGTAAAAGGATTCCTTGGCGTTTTAAGGTGACGCTGCGTAGATATGACGCGGAGACTGAAGTTCGTGAGGACAGCGCTAGGGTTATGTCATGGAAGTAATAAGTAATTACTCGTATGAACAACTGGAAGATGCAAGCGATCTTTAATATCAAGGAGAAATTAATTTTGTTCCAACGACATAAATCGCGTAGCTATTTCAATAATATTCGCATGAAAAAAATGAGGTTAGGTAAGAAAGCCTTGCTTGAAAGTCCTGCTGTATAGCTTTGTGCTCGTTATTTATATTTCCACTAAGTGTAACTACTATGATTCTAAACAGCCGAGCAATAAAACACTACACTGTCAGTACCCTTGGAGTGTACCTTTTTGTTGGCTACAAGTGTATACTTGGTGGAAATGAACTCGTTCCATCTCACCCAGCCGACAGTGCAGCGCTTTTTCATTGCATCTTGGTGTCAATGAGAAAGAATAAATGGAGTAAGCATTTTAATATTATGATATTGTTATACAATATTTTACTTAGATCATAGGAAAAATCAGGATCCATTAAAATCATGTATATTGCATTGCCTGTAACCGTAAAATAGCATCAATAAGCAATAGCATGAATATTAATTCATCTGTCTGTCTGTCCTTTTTCTCAAGAACGTGTGGAGTTGAAATTCATATCAAGTACTCTGGTTTGCAGTTCCTAAATAAAATTTCTAAGTCAACGCTATCAAAGTAGTAATATATTAATATTTCATTTAATCGCAAGGGATCAAAAACCTATAGGGAACTTTCCGTTGACCTAGAACAATGAAATTTGGCAAGAAGCAAGGTCTGACTGGCCGGTTTTTAAAATATGGTATCATACAATTTAAATGACAGATGCAATGACAATAAGTACAATTCTCTTAGAGTTATTTATTCCCATGGACGATGTTGATCATTTCCCATCAGATGACCCGCACGGTTACATGCCTCCCATTTCAATAAATAAATCAAAATAAAAATGCTTACGGGTTTGTTGAAAAAAAAAAACTAAACCCGACCAATTTTAGTAAAAATCCATTGAGATAGGAGAACATTGAAGTAAAACAATTTAAACGGTTTATATCGCGTGTATTATAACGAATCTAATTCCCGACGTTTCGAGCCCTTTACAGACAAAAAATGTTTGAATACTAACTACCCAATTTTGAAAAATAATTGAAAAATTAATAAATAAATATGAAATCGTTCCAATTAACGCAATAAGGCTACAGACTCTACCAGCAACAATACACGCGATATAAACCGTTTAAATTGTTTTATTTCAATGTTCACAAGTCGCGAAAACATAAGAGGAGATAGGAGAAGTAACTTACTCGTGGAACTCTAGCAAACTACTCTACTTTATTTCGTAGCTCGCTAACAAATCTCTAGCCGACTATCAGAAGCATATTTAAAATTGAACCTCACGACTTACTTGACACACGATTACATTTGGAAAACTCGGAAACCGAAACTTAGAACCTTGTGACAGCGGGTACAAATGCAGCTGACGAAGCCAGTCCCGCGGCGCTCGGCACTTGTTTGTGGCCTAATGAATTAATCCACAGCGATGCTGTAGTACTGTGATTGTTCAATTGGGTACTTGACACCTTATACCAAATGCCATGAATTTATTTTATATAAAATAGGATGGAAAACAAGCAAGTGTGTCAGCTGAGGGTAAGTGATCACCACCGCCCATAGACACCCCAAGAAGATTGCGGGGCTAAAACAGGGGGCTAACATAGAATACCACTAGTGCTAGTAATTGCCCCGGTTGTCTTGCTCTCCACGCCGGAATATAACAGTGCAAGCACTGCTGCTTAGCGGTTGGATTAGCGAGTAAGATGGTGGTAGCGTCCGGACGGACCTTGCAGAAGGCCCTACCACCGGCGTAGAAAGCCCCGGAAGATAGACCAGAAAGTGTAAAATTGTTGTAGTTGGAAATTGAGAAATAATATTATGAATGGACCAAAATATATATATATATATATTTAATACAACCTTAAATATGGGTAGGGCACAAAATTAGGTACGAAACTTATTGAAAACAAGTTTTATTTTGGTGCTGTTAGAATAATTTAATATAAAACGTGATTTGTTATTGTAACCGTTAGCTTGGCTTTAAAGTTCTTTTCATATCATAAATGTGTTACTAGCAAAAATAGTAGTAAAGTATGACGTCATAATTTGCGTCCCATTAGATGCCTCTCATGCTTGTTTGTATCCGTATTCCTTTTTTTAGTGCATCAAAAATATTAAATAAATAAATTAGCACGACCCATCTATTTATTTATCGAGATGTTAACACACAAAATATTTAAACCTCGAATATAATTATAGATGATCGAGAATCTAATAAACTACCCTATATCCTAACTACATCCGCTAATATTGGAAAGAGATTAGAAACTGTTTTAAAAATGATTTTAAACTTCCCCAGCAGTCATTTTATTCTCTAAGCGCATCGGCGTCGAGCTCGTCGACAAGGCATCGCTGTCTCGTTTAGTTCAGCGCGCCAGAGGAAAACAAAGCGCGCCTCGGCGATGCGTTCAACGCTGATGTGCCTAGAGAATCACCCCCTGCGCCGAGCGTCGAGTGGCCGCGATAAATCGCTTTAAATCGAGTCGGCTACTACACTCATTAGCGCAACCACTTCAAACGGTAGGGAAGATACTGGCTTGCTATTCGAATGCGGTGAAAAGCTATATAAAAAAAATATTTTTTAATCTATTGTTAGCTCTTAGGTGAATTAAACAAATCACTCAAAAGCCAAAATCAGAATAACTTCATTTAACCAAATTTACACAATAAAATGATAATAAATGATTCTAAAATCAAACGGCACGGCCGACAGAACCAGTCTATCCTTTCCCAGTACTCCAGCGAAAAAGAGAGAGCAATTGACTGCTGCAGCTCCTTTTATAAATATAAACTCATCTCGCACCGGAACTGGCCATCGTGGTTGGATATGACGTCACATTTGTTTGTCGATAACTTCTTTCTGAGTTGCCATCTAATACTATATATATAATGACAACAAAAATAAATAATCTTGGGCATCTACCAGTACTATTACCGATTTGCGGGTGGTATGATCTTTTGCAAGTCCGTCCGGATCGTTGCCAGCATCTTGCTCGCTAATTCAGCCGGTAAGCAGCAGTTGCGTTTCGGTGTGGAGAGCAAGACAGCCGGTGACATAACTGGCGCAAGAGGTATAATATCATCTTAGTACTCTGGGTTGGTAACGCTAGACTAGAGATTCCCTGCTAGAAACTTCGGATGTGTTAGACTGTGCTCCATTGCTTAATTTCATGTTTCCCGTTTTGTCAAATCTTATATAATTTTAAGTTAGTTAAGTTTAGTAATAGTAGCCCTTAAGGCCAAGGTTCTGGCGGAATATCAGCGTCGCGAAGCAATTCGTGGCATTATGCTGAACCAGCTTCCCTTTCGTGTTCATCTTCTTTAAGTTTCCTTTTTTGTGTTTCTATCGTACTGAAATGTGACCGAATAACTAATCTTTCTTCTTTCTTTCTATAACTCAGTTCTGGGAATTTCATGACTAATTAAAGGAACCAGGACTCCCGGGATTTTTGGGAATTTCGGTTTCTATTATATTTCTTACCTGATTAGATTAGCTTAAATTAAAATTGTAATGACAACACAAAGAAAAATTAGGGCAATGGCAGGACTCAATAATGTAATAACCGTAAGACGAAGCACATTGAAAAATTCGCAGGGTAGGGCAGCGGTAGTGTGGCGAAACTGGCAAACGCAAGGCACGGAATGCTGATGTTGCAGGTTCGAGTCCTGCCATTGCCCTAATTTTTCTTTGTGTTGTCATTACAATTTAAATTTAATTTTGAATGTTAAAAACATTCAAAAATAAAAATCGAAAGACATTCCGGTTACAATTTAATAGATTAGCTTATTTTCCATATTCTGGCCGGCCTGCTCACGAAACGCATCGATAAAAACACCTTTTGTATATTTAATTACTTCGAAACCTGCACTTTGTAGCAGCCCTAGCACTCCCCAGGAGAGCCTCTCACCCGCTAATAAAGCCTTGCTCAACATGCTAGCCCCACTTAGCCCCTTGTGTCGGGTAGAGGGCCCTCCTTGTTTTTTCTTCTCTTGGCTCAGAATTGGAAGATTAGGACATTTCGTCTGATGCTGCGAAAATGATTTATATATTTTTTCCAAAGTAACCACTTTGTACTAATTCGCGCTTACGAATACAGCCAGTGCTTAATATGATAAACGTGAGGTTTTTTAATATCTAAATTAATCTTTATTCATAACATTGTAAATGTCAGTTTTACATAATTAGAACAACAAATTAAATGAATACAAATGAATACAAATGATTACAACTTTACCACATCTATATCAAGCAGTGACGCCGTCATATGAAAACAAGAAAAATCTCGATAGCGCCATTCAGGAATCGGACTAAATGTTACAGCGCCATCTACCGGCACACTATGACAACAACTCCAACTTCGACACAAATACTTACGTTACTATAGTTACGGGAATAGAAACAAAATCCTGAACACATTATTACCAAAATGCCAATGTTACTATGTCTATAAGAAAGCTTTGTTGTAACAGATAAAGGTTATTGTTAGGATATAGGTAGGAGAGAGCTACGGTCTCTATTATGAGAAGACAAAACGAATCCAATTTTGGTAGCAAAGTGACGTGCGCCTTCGATTGGCAGGATATTTAGGGGTCCTTACAATTGTGACAACGGGTGAGATATATCTATACACGATCTTTTTTTTTCTTTCTTTTTAGATACTATTAAGTAAAGTCGCTATCCGTTCGTGTCTGTCCTTCTTAGTATGAATGTAAAATAATACCCAGAACAGTCATACCTAATATCACTTAATTAACTTTATCTAAAACCGATTCAAATGTTTCACATTTCAAAGATATACACGGGACAATTTAATCTGTATTGATTAAACTAAATTGATTAAAGTGATCTATTAAAGTAATTTAGCTTAAATTTTTTTTAACGAAATAGCTGTTAGTATGACTTTTGTCGACGCTTTCATTTCTACATAACAACAAACTCTCTATATTATTCAAGAACCATTTTAATGCTTTGCGGAACCCTTCGTCGCAAAAGCTCTTTACCATGACTGATTTTCTAAGCGCACAGGCAGCATCCTGTCTTGCTCTAGCGCTAGCACGAGTGAGCGAGACAGAGTCATGTCTCGTCGTCGAGATCGACGCTGATGCGGTTAGATAACGGGGCAGTCGGCTTTCACGTCGTCCCGGACAGGAAATTGAGAGTCGAACCCAATCCAGGGACAAGGGATTTGTTGTTGGTCCAATCGCGGCCGACAGTAATGACGCGGGTCTTAGGCTGGTAATGACATTACAGTACGAAATATTCAATTTGACAAAACCCAATAAGTGGATGGTTTTGTTCGGAATTTGGTGCTTTTTTTAGGCGTCGACGCGAATTGAATAAGCGATAAACCGTTTTGGAAGAAAAGAGAGAAACGACGTTTATGTACTCATGGCTGAGTTTCTTGACGCGCTTCTCAGCAGAATCTTTGCGGGTAGTAGGACTTTGTGCAAGGTCTGTCCGGATCGCTACCACCATCTTGTTCGCGAATCCTGCCGCTTAGCAGCAGTGCAAGCACTGCTGTCTTCCGGCGTGGAGAGCAAGACAGCCGGTGTAATTACTGGCACAAGAGGTAATCCATCTTAGCCCTCTGGGTTGGCAACGCATCTGCAATCTCTTTAGTGTTGCGGGTGTCAATAGGCGGTAGTGATCACTTACCATCAGGTGACCCACTTGCTTGTTTGCCTACCTAGTTAATAATAATAAAAAAAGAATCTTTAATTTTCTGAAGCGCTGGCGGACTCAGCCATGTAAAAGAGGCTATGTAGCTTATCGGCAAAATATTCTTTTCTATTCTATCTTATATTCTCAGTGCAGTTATCCGCCGATGCTTTTGTAGCTTGGCCATGTAAGCCGCGCCTGACGGTAAGCTGTAAGTCTCCAGCGTTTTCACCGTTGCTCATTATCGTCCCTTAATTAATTGACAAAATACCTAACATTTAGTAACAATTTCTGCTAAAACTAGTATCAACTCCGAGTAAAGCTTCTGGTCTTGCCTGCAGCCCATTTTGTAGAACTGTATTTCAATAATTTAATGAAGGAACTGAATGAGCAACGGTGAAATTGCCGGAGAATAACCGTTAAGGTATTTTTCATTCTCATCCTGATTGCGGCCATATAATATAATACATATGGGGATTATGTCTACTAAGGACTTATATTTTTCCGTCAAAAACAACAGACACTCAACGCGATGAAAGCAGCGCCCCAAAGCCAGTCTACTCATAAAACAATGGCGCATCTAATATATCACTAGAGCTCTGTTTATTTCTTCCACGTGGCGCCATTTGCGAGTAACGTCGACCGCATGTTGTCCCTAAATAAATCGGACAAAAGGGACAATCATGTCCGCTCCGTACACTAGGGATTTCCTTTCCGTAGTCTCGAGGACTTGTTTACTAAGACGGCCAAGTGCATGCGTTATTGCAAAGGGGCGTCACACGTTGAATGTTTCAGCAGATTCAAAATCAGAGAACTGAAATGTGTATGAATGTACGGCCAATCAGTTTGGCTTGCAGGTTGTGCAATCATTCCGCAATAAACGTCACGTTGTACTATTTTGGAATCTTTATTAAACAAACTTAGTTTTAATACGGTACGGTCAACCAATATTTTTGTGGGCCACTGTTAAACCCTACCGTAATGAGCCATATCTGTGATATTATAGAGTTTATGAAGTAAAGTAGAAAATATGTTTCTTGGGACTATTTAATTTGTGACCGTACTCGTACATGAAAACAGTAGGTATAAAAAATATATGGTAGGTACCAACATGTTCCAAAAGTATAGTTAACCAGTAAGTCTCGGCGAATTAAACATTCTGCGTATCGTTACAATCTCCCAATACTAGGACGATAATTAGGAAAGAAGTCACGGGAATTAGCGGAGGTCGGATTAGGAACTATGTTTATTGTCATTCTTCTTTCAGCAATGACGCACATATACATTTCGCGGGTTGTAGGAACAAGTGCAAGGTCCGTCTGGATCGCTAGCACCATCTAGCTCGCTAATCCTGCCGCTAAGCAGCAGTGCTTGCTCGAGTTCCAGCTTGGAGAGCAAGACAACTGGTGAAATATTGGCACAAGAGGTATTCCAAGAAAACGGGACGCTCCATCTTAGCCCTCTGGGTGGCAACGCATATGCAATATTCTGGGTTATACGGGTGTCTATGGGCGGTGGTGATTACTTACCATCAGTTGACCAACTTGCTTGTCTATGTTGTACAAAAAAAAAGTATATTGCTAGTTTGTAAGCGTGAAACCACAGGTATATGGCCACTAACAGCAATTCCCTTGAGTTCCAAAGTTACTACATATCCTACTAATATTATAAACGCGAAAGTTTGTAAGTATGGATGGATGTTTGTTACTCTTTCACGTAAAAATTACTGAATGGATTTGGATGAAATATGGCACACACATAGTTTATAACCTGGATTAACACATTGGATACTTTTTATCCCGTAAAAATTCATAGTTCCTACGGGATAGCGATAAGTGAGTTAAACGCCGTCGTGACGTCATGAGCAGCAAAGCAACTAATTCTCATTAATTTGTCCAGGAAATATTGCAGATTGCATGTTGGGTGCACGTTTGCTTGATTCAATTAAACAAGTCTACGCGGACGAAGTTGCGGGCAAAAGCTAGTACTCAATCATTCTCATATGAAACCTGATGATATTGGCTGCTTGACCCCCACTTTGGCCAACTTTGGGTAAACGTCAAGCTTCAATATCCGGCCGAAGACGCTGGGAGCACCTTTATTGCGCGGTTGTGCATATTATAATATACACACGCAATAGTGAAGGCAGGGGAGATGAGCAGAACTGTATCGTCAGATACAAGAAAACGAGACTCCCCATCTTATAACTTATTTGTATCCAGATTAAAAGAATACTTCATAGAAAAGGCATAAAATAATGTTACAGTGATAGGTAATTAAATAATTAAAATTGTTGACTTGATAATAACATAAATATTTATTACAATTCAGTATTAGTGACATTAAATATTTAATTAGGCATGGTGGGTTATTTGAATAGTATTTAATTGACATGTTTTGAAAACAATAACTGCTTTTATCAAAAGTTTATTACTTACATCGGTCATCTCTGTACTCAATGTCCTAAAGCTAATAAACCTCCTACTTAAAACATTTTTGTGTATCGCGTTTTTTCTACGTCACTTTCATTCAACATTTTCAACGCTACTACGTCAAAACCAGATGCCGTCGCTTACATT
The DNA here is from genome assembly GCA_963691745.1 of Ditula angustiorana. Lineage (NCBI taxonomy): Eukaryota > Metazoa > Arthropoda > Insecta > Lepidoptera > Tortricidae > Ditula > Ditula angustiorana. The sequence goes on from OY829473.1 coordinate 3,175,629, forward strand.
CCAATAGCTGGTTAGCAACGAGAATTTAAATCTTATTCCAACTAAGATAAGTGTTGTGTTGTGATTGACGGCCGGGATATATCCGTTATTGGCGTTATGGGTAAGGTACCTAAAGGAAATAAACAAAAACAAAAACTTACAGAGACTTTACTAAAAAGTGATTTCAATATAGTTTTTGACAGTTTTGGCGTCTTCGCTCACTTCCATGCTCCATGGCAGTCTCAAACTTGCTTACTTGTGCTTCAGACAGACTGGTATAGAACTTTAACCAACGTGTTTGTAGAGCGTAGTATACCCAACCACTTTATAGTGGTAGAGCCAGCAAGTATAGGCACAGGTGCTGCAGACGACTTAGCCGGTTCAACTTGAGTAGTACCACATTCTCGCAGAATACCGGCGCGTAACAGTAGCTTTCTTTTGCGTTTCGTGATTGAGACATTTGGAGGACATAGGGAGGGGTCTAAAGCAAAGCAACGGATAAGTGATTCTTAAGGTTGCTAGCTCGCATGGGTGAAGGTAATTACTTTTCATCATATCAACCGCATGCTCGTTTTTCCATTTTCCTTAAAAGACTAATAAAAATGCAAGGAATGCACGCACCATGAGGCATCTTCAGTCAATTAATGTGAATTCTAGGTCACTGCAGAACTCTATCGCAGTGAGTCATCGTTGTGATATTATGAAATTTTTTGTGCAAGTTTATCATTCATATGTTTGTTAGTCAACGAGGCTTTTATTGTATGGGTGTTGTTGTCTGAAATAAAGGATAATAATCTACACTTCTACACTAATATAATAAAGAGGTAAACTTTGTTTCTTTATTTGCTTGTACGTAGGAGGTATTCTCTGAAACTACTGAATCGATTCCAAAATATATTTCAGTAATAGATATCCACTTTGTCTAGACACCCATCGGTGTAATTCTCGCGTCAGTAGAGATGAAGTCACACTCGACATAAGAGCAAGAGCTGTCAAATCCCTTCAAAATCTGTCATATTTTGACATATCTCGTACGCCAGATGAATCACGATGAGCGCCAGAATTGGGGGCCAGGGCGCTGCCTCGGTGTCCAACTTATAGCCGAAGTGCTTAGAGAATCATCTCCCAAAAGAATTTGATTGGCTGTATTGTCAGTGATGGTGGATCATTGCAGGAGCAAAGGATATAGGGAAGACCTGGAGCGAACTAAAATGCAAAGCTCAAGACTGATCGGAATGGCGGCCCACTGGGACACCCTGTGCCCCATCTAGGGGACATACTCATGATTTTGGTTAATGGTAGGTTATGGTTTGGTAGGTTTGATTTGGTTAAAACTATTTGCTATGGACAAACATTTGATGATTTATTTACAAATCAAGTGTTAGGTAAGGTGTAACAAATAGTTCGGTAGTCATTTTTTAGTATAATAGGTTAACAAAACTTTGGTTACGTGTAACAAAACTGCTTTTGCAAATAGAGATTTTGTGTTATACTATGTATAGACGAAGATAAAGAGTAGGTATAAAATATTTAATACAGGAATCGTCTATGCAAGTCTGTACGATTTCCAAACATTAAACTGGGCCATGGTATATCGTTTGCCAAATTTCTGCCTAATCTATCACGGCGTATATACGTGAGAGCCAAATGTCTAAACATCTTGACATTCACAATCTCTTCACAAGCGATAGTGTTTTTGCCTTCACTGGACCACATCATCGGTTTTCCAGTTTATACCAGTTTATTCCAGTTCGGAATCCCGAGCAGGGTCCCGCGGGAAATCCGCGAGAGCCTCTACGTGTTGCGCCCGCTTTATGCCTTCCGGGTTCCGCACACGGCTTAGCCTAATGGAATTACAATAGATGTAGTTCAAATGGTTCAAGGAGTTACCTTTGATTTGTATTATCTTGATTTTTACAGAATATAAACACTAAGTCGCTATCCTTTGCTGTCTGTCTCCATAACTTCGGCCTGATACTCGTTCTAAACCACGTAATGGATTTGGATACGGTTTACACTGACATTTAGAGTTTTTTTCAGGTTTTTATATTTACTATTATTAAATAATAATCGTACCCATGCGAAGCCGGGTCGAGTCGCTAGTCCTAGATAAAATTCTACTGTAGTCTTTCGCTGATTTAGAATTTAGTAGATACTTTTGACATGTGTATTTGTGTTGGTATGATACGCAAACGATTTAACAAATTGTGTATTTTGTTTTATTCTTGTTCTATTTTAACAATACAGTGGGTAAGTACTATACAACTACACAGTAATTTAAACAAAACTTTATCAAAGTTAACAATAAGGTTTCTAACTGCGGCTATCTCCCTCCACACAATAGAGTAAACCGTTGAAAAAACCCACATTAAATCTGAGCGCAGTCAGGGCGACAAGTTATACAATAGGTTAACACTGCTGATTGAAGTTGCTTCTGTATACTTTACATATACTATGAATTGAAATCCGAGATCAGAAGTTGGGATGTGCAGATGACATTATCTGAGACCTGAAGCGGGGGGTTTCCACTCCGCACTGTAGGTATGCTGGACCGCTTTGCCTATGGCATAGGCAAATCGCAGTAGGCTGTCGGCTTGCCGCGCGCTCGCTCGCTCGTCCCCGCTGTCAGTGTAATTGAAAACGAATGCCACCCAACCCTATCGTGTCGCCGGGAGTAGCGGAGGGAAGGCGGGCGCGGGCGGCGCTTCCTTTTGACTCGCGCCGCGCTACCTGGCGCATGGTGAATGAAGCAATACGAACTTTTTGAACGTGTGAACAAAGTTGGAATTCGTTAAATCGCGGTCGTAAAAGAGCAGTTTCTGTAGGTTATTTATTCTGTACCTGAAGTGGTCAGGCCTTGATCTGTTTTGTCCGAGAGATGTATCGCTGGACAAGGCTCCACACCTTATGATATTACTCCTGATCTGAACATAATATTCACCAGATCATGCCAATCTGTAGACTTTATTTTGACCTGAGACTCCATTTCAGAATTTAGAACATATTAAATCTGAGCAAACTCTCAAAACGCGGCTTTATTAAAACTCTGGCAGTCTCCCGTATGAATAAATCCCCCTCAGCCAAAATGCACTATTTCCCGAACAGTCTACGTGCGAGTGCACGGGATTGAGGAGTGGATGTAAATTTTACAGTGACGCTTCGTGCCCATTGTTACACGTCAACAATCTTAATCTTCTTTTCTTTATTTAATACTAGCGGACGCCCGCGACTTCGTTCACGTAAAATTAGTAACCTATATCCGTCAGGAATAGTGTAGCTTTCTATGTGTGAAAGAATTTTTGAAATCGGTTCTGTAGTTCCAGAGATTACCCCCTACATACAAACAAACAAACAAACAAAGTTTACCTCTTTTTTATATTAGTGTAGTAATATAATATAAAATAAAGTCGCTATTCGTTTCTGTCTGTCCTTATATCTTCGGCCATATCATATTGATACGGTTTTCACTGTCAATTAGATATTTTTTTAACCTCGTAAGGCGCACGTCAAATTTCGTTCTATAAATTTTGAACCGTATCATTTGAGACAGTGAGTTCAACGTCGGTTTGACATTTGTCCTATGTGTAGGACTTGGGCGTTACGAGGTTAAGGGTGGTTTTATGTACATTAAATCCTAATTGTACCCATGTGAAGATGGAGGGGGGTGCTAGTTAACTATAAACACTCTTAAAGATCTAGGTTTTAAAGTAGAACGACTATATTCATACTACAATGCGTCTAAATTAAAAAAAAGGACTCTTAGGACTAATGTTCAAGTTTATTGCCTATGAAAGCATGAAAGTAATCAATGTTACAGGGAAAAAAGGCCCCGTACAATTTTTCTCTTACGGGTGCATGGTGCCGTATAATAAAAATGAAAATGAAAAAATTATATAGAAAGTAGGCCATTTAAGCTCTTTTACATGTTTGAGTCTACTAGCGCTAAGGAAAATGAATGATTCTTTTGAGAAGAATAGCCGCAAGAAACTCAGTAGTTTAAAATCTGAATCTTTTTTCTTCTCTTCTCAAAACAAGATTACAGAGCAAAATACATAATCATCAAAGTAGTACCTATATGGAATCGTTCTCTAAGATTTTAATCTACATCTTCACTAATCTACATCTACACTAATATAATAAAGAGGTAAACTTTGTTTGTTTTTTTGTTAGTTTGTTTGTATGTAGGGGGTAATCTCTGGAACTATTGAACCGATTACAAAAATTCTTTCACAGATAGAAAGTTACACTATTACTGACGGACATAAGCTACTAATTTTACGTGAACGAAGTCGCGCGCGTCCGCTAGTTATATTATGCAAGCTAAGCCACACGAAATATTGACAAGCGTCGTGTCGTACGACATTGGAGACTTGCGCTGTCGCAGCCTGATGACGGCCCGGAAGCGAGCGCCGCCGATTTGTCAGCAGCGACAAGACGCAGGCACGGCTACTGCGGCTGCGACTACGACACGATTACCGAACGGGTTACTTCAGAACGTACTTATTGAATTCATCGACAAACAGTACGGTAACTTAGTCAACTAAGATCGTTTTTGTTTACATTGCTTCTTTGGACCATTATGATAGACCTTCTATGTCGAAGCGGCAAACTAGTTCGTTTAATTTTGACTGTGGCATTTCCGATGATAGCCGAAGGGAAAGGAATGGAAAGGGTTCCCCTTCCCCCCGAAGCCACTACTTGAAATAATTGTATAGTCGACCAAGAAATTGCTTGACCGCTTTTCGACCGTATTACAAAGGGATAAGGTTCAAAAGTGATAAACACTCACTAAAAATACGCATACGTGATGCTTAACCGTACAAAGCAAAGTCACTTTTTTACAGTACAAAACCATACAGGTTTTATGCAAGCGTGTCATACAGTCAAGTCAGCATCCGAAGTAGCTAAACACTTAAAAATCTTGTCGTAGTACTTGAATTTACTAGTTAAACAAGATTTCTAACGTGTATTAATATTTATTAATACAAAAACAGAAAAACAATAAGTAGCCATGTTCATTGGATTGGAGAAGGACAATCACGCCATCTAACGATTAAACGTTGACAATGTTCTCTTTTTTAAAAACCGTAAATGACAAAGGTTATAGTTGCTTACTGCCAAGTTATATATAAAGTTTCTAAGCCATTCGATATAATTCTAATAGTAGTAACGTATAAAGTGAGAATTGCTCGAATACGTCACATTACTGTCAGCGACAAGGTACTAAAATATCTGAGGCTGACCGTTACTTTCTATGGACATTCCTGTATTGTTATAAAACAGAGTAGAGCATAGGAGTCGCTTATTTGTAAACATTTGTTACTCGTGTTGGCAAGGTCGTAACATTTTAGTATTCATTTTATAATTTTATGATTCATTCTAGTTTTAATAAAAACACAGTTTGCAGGTTTGTTTGTTGCCAAGTTGTAATAAATTTCAAATTTAAAGTTTAATATTTTCAAAACGTCTAATGACAGATAAAAAATACTTTTAAGCAGTTATCTAATTATGCAATATAATTTCAATGCTGCTGAATGAATGGTGCTGTAGGATTGCTTAGTATGAATGGAATGTGATGGGATGATGGGTCAATAGTGTAAATTATACGAATATATTAACTGTTAAGGCAATAACAAAGGAAAATTAAATAATTGCGTCAATTATACGAAGATTTATTTTATGTATATATACCTACAGTACCCGGCCAAAAAGATTGCACATCGGTCTTTGGAAAGAGACTCGGCTAATCTCGGCTTCATAGAGCGTTGTCGCACACTACCTATGTGACGTTCGTCAGTCGTTGTACAGTTCCGGTAGGGTACGGACGCATTTAGTTAAAATATATAATATAGAGTTGTTGAAACCCCTCGGCCTTAAATTGTACGATGGCATTTTTAGGTAAAATAGGAATACCGAAAATAGGAAGACTATAATATTACACTGATAGACTAGTAATAAATACGGCTGATAGTGATACTAATATTGACCACATTAGGAGCACAGATAGTGAAATAGAAGGAGTTGAGAATTTTTGAAATTAATTTACAATACTTATTGAAAAAATAGGTCTAAGTATTTTATTCAATTTCAAAATAATACATAATTGTTATACTATCCTTTTTCTAGTAGTTGCAATAACTCTCTATAGATATTCAAAGTTTACATGCCATCGATTTGACGTAAACTAATTAAGTCCATAAAGTGTAGTATTTATTTGGTATGAAACAACACTTAATAAATACGATGATTGATGGACGGTCGCCAGTGTTCGGAAATCTTCGTAAACAGCCTAATGTCTCTTTCCAAAGACCGATGTGCAATCTTTTTGGCCGGGTACTGTATATCCTTGCTGCTTTAAAACTTTTAAGGGACCTACTATTCATTATTCATTTTTGTGCATTGATTTTCTCTTGATCCTTGGACGTGGGATGGAAATGTTCTGTACTTGTTTTGTGATATCGACAGTTTTTGAGAATGATTTAAAACTTGTAATTTTTTTCTTCGTCTAAATGGAGAGTTCGGACGTTATTATTTCACGGACTATTAATACCGATCGGATTAAGACTATCGTAAATTATAAATATTATACGTGGACTACATAATAAGCAATTTTAGGAAATTAATTTAAAAATTCTCATAATAATCACTTTTAGTTCGTTCGCTGAAGATTTCGACTAATAAGTTTCTTGGATAAAAGCTCCAAAAGTAGCATTAGAGCTTAGGAATTAAAACTTGGCGCTTATCTGGAAAGCGGAGCAATTCAGTTGATTCTTCGAGACCGAAAATTTCTTGACTTTGTTTTAATCTGTTCTTAAAGTAGGTCATCAAAATTAGGAAACCGAAATTGTACAAACTATCTGATGAGTTACCTATTTATATGAATATCAGTAATTTTCTATACTCTGGATCTTCAAAATAATAAATTATTTTAAGAAAATTTTCATTGGTTTTGATAAACTAATAAAATTAAAAAGAAAAGATCTAGCAAAGTAGACTAGCATTATAATATTTTTATTGTAACTTGTTTTTCACTTTAAAAACTTAGGACACTGTAGTGTCGTGTGCAAAAATGTTTTCACTATCGTTTTGACATTTATTAAGTACTTTACGCGTAATAATAAAAAAACAATAAATATTAACACACATTTTTTGTTATAAAATTCTGTTAGATATCAGCAGGTAAGTATAAAAGCAAAGGATTAGTAAAGTATAATTGATTTGTAAAGAGTTATAACAGAATAATAATTGTACGCAATGTTTCTAGCCGCTACCATAGCGGCATTCTGGCTCACCAGCAACATAGCGTCGGCCGCTATCGAGTCGCATGCCAAAAAAGTATACTACGATCTTGGCGACGCTGATAAATTATTCAAAGAATATGTCAAAGAATACGAAAAAACGTATAACGCAGAAGAATACGCAAAAAGATTTGAATTTTTCAAGCAAAGTTTAAAAGAAATCAACAAACTAAACGATGAGCACACAGACTCAGTCTTTGGAATTACACTTTTCGCTGATATGTCTCCTGAAGAAGAAGAAGCTTTCTTTGGTTTTGATACTGAAGATATTGATACAGAGAATGGGTATTTTAATGAAACAGTGAAGGACAAAGAAGAAGAAAGTGAACCTGAAGACTTTATTGGACGTTTACCTAAGAACTTTGATTGGCGCGACAAAGGTGTAGTGTCACATGTAAAGGATCAGGGTCATTGTAAATCCTGCTCTATATTCAGTGCCATTGGTAAGTCTTGTATCTCATCATACGATATGAGAATACTTACGGTCTACAACATTTCAACAACGACGACGGTAAAAAGATGAAGGTGCTTGACACTCGTAGAACATCGTTCTAACTAGTAGTTGACATTATTACTGTTAATGACTGGGACCGTTATCTTAAAGTCATGTTTTTATAATTACTTGTGTAAAATTAAAGATCTAATTAATCAAATCACATTTCCAGGTAATATTGAGGGACAGTATGCCCTGAAGCATGATAAGTGCGTATCTTTATCGGAACAGTATTGTCTGGACTGTCTTGAAGATATGAATTGTCATGGCCATCATACCTATGATATTATGCAGTACGTATATGTTTCAAAATACAATTTTAATTCAACTTCATTCATCATCATCATATGCCGCTGCTGTACATAGGTCTTTCCCAAAGATCACGACTGGTCTTCCGAAGCTTATACTAAGCGGATTCCTAGCACCTTATTTTCTTAGCGCATTAGAGTCGAGCTACGCGTCGAGGCATCGCTTTGTCTCGCTCACTCGTGCTGGTGCACTAGAGCAAGACAGGGCGCTGCTCCAGCGTTAGTTTCGACGCTGATGGGCTAAGAGAATAACGCTATAACTTTGTTTGCTACTACAATTACAAGACGGCCGGATAGCCTAGTGGTTAGTGACCCTGACCATGAAGCTTGAGGTACCGGGTTCGATTCCCGGGAGGGGCAAATGTTTGTATGATGAATACGAATGTTTGTGCCCGAGTCGTGGTTGTTATATGTAATTAAGTATATATTTTTCTATATAAGTATGTATATCCGTTGTCTACTACCCATAGTACAAGCTTTGCTTAGTTTGGGACTAGGTCAATTGGTGTGAATTGTCCCGAGATATTGTTTTATTTAGTTTTTTTTTATCTCAATAACTTGTAAAGCCTACTTAACTGTGATAGTTTTCTTTTTAACTTCATTATAATTATACCCATAACACAAGCAGCTTTAGTTGCTTACTTTGGAACTAAGTCAATTGGTGTTAATTGTCCCAAGATATTTATTTATTTAATTACAATACAGATTTTGTTGATGTTCATTGTTTTGCTAGGGCCTGATTTAGAGTTCTGACTAGCCATGTGTAACACTGCGCTACGTCACTCAATTGCGCCAACTCAGTTCATTGCGCAGGCTCTGTTAACTCATTTCTTCAAAATGTGTTGGCGCACAGCACACCCTATTTCTATCATTAATTCTCTCGCTCACTGAGTCAACGAGTCAACATCGTTCGCGTGCTGCGCTGTTGGTGTTTGCTAAGAGCGTCTGAGCGCGGCGTGCAGATGGCGCGCTCTATGGAGCTCATTCGGCGGGTTCCATGGCCATGGCGCTTGCGTTAACTCAGTGAATCGACACAGTGAGCTGCGCCAGAGGTACTGAGTTGACGCAAGGGATTTTGCTGAGTTATCCATGTCTATTTCTGACAGCTCTAGGCTAACTATGAACTCCCGGAGAGTCCTGCTTGCCCCTCCCCCCCCCCCCCCCCCAGCACTGTATTCTGTAAAATCCTGTATAGCGCTCCCTTGGTCCTTGCGCCTAGGCTCGAGCCTAATTATTCTGTAGGTAAATCAGGCTCTGTGTTTTGATCGTTATGTAGAAAACAGTTCTACCTCTAGATTACTTTTTGCGCACTGTCACCTTATTTATAAACCGTTCACGCTATTCTTAGGAAACTGATGGATAAACCTGGTATTATGAAGGAGAAAGACTATCCTTACACTGCGAAGGATGGCCAGGACTGCAAGGAAGACAAAAGTAAAATGGTCGCGAAAGTAACGGATGTCAAAAAAATCAATTTTAAGGGCGAACACGAACTGAAACACAAGTTGCATAAAATTGGACCGTTATCTATTTGTAAGTATTTTTACTAATACATGTTTAAATTTTTGAGGAGTTTCCAGTCACACCATCGCAATAGTTTGTGTGTCACGTATTTGATTACTTCTTTGCCCTAAAATGTCCATAATGACGGCTTGACGGATTTAATTGAAATTAGAAATGGAGATAGCTTATTTCTCATACTTATGCACAATTATGATATGTCAAATCTGTTGTGCGAATTCATATTATCTATGTCAATTAATCTTATGAGAAATAGGGACATTCCACACAATAAGCGGTCTTATAGCTACACAAATAGCTCTTATCAAAGCTGATTTTTCACTTTATTTTATATTACAGCTCTACGTTTAACTAACAAATTTAAGCATTTCTATGGAGGTAAAGGTGTTCAAACTTGCGGTAAAAAGACAATGAACGAGACAAAAAAGAAACATGGCCTGCACGCGTTGCTCTTGGTTGGATACGGAATAGGTTTGTATAGACAATTATTTTATCTACACACATATCATAAGTGCTCAATAACGCGTTCAAAAACCATAGAATATGACCAGCATTATTACAACCAACGTTATTATAAGAATTTTCTTGTCTGTGGTAGTATGTAAATCTGTTGTTTATTGGGTAGTATCTCTTAGTCGTCTGTGTTTATTGGTGATCACATTACCGATATCTCGTGACGTTATGAATTAAATTTGGAATAGTTGTCAAAATTCAAGTAGGTCTCTGTTCTAGTATCCATAGATATTAAAACAGTTATTGATATGAAACGTCAACTCAGTATGATTTTTTAATTTAAACGCACGACATTTGATCTCGAGTGACATGACAATAGGGACTTCATTCGTTTGTCTATGGTTTAAAAAAACGTACGTCTTGGCGGATAGATCGAATGGCCGCCATGACTAGTTGTCATTCGTTTGTTGATTTTTTGCTGTTACGGTTTTTTGCAGTTATGATAATAATATGTGTGTAGATAATAGTATTTTTTTATGCAACTGTTGCATAATGAGGGGTCTTAAAACACAAGTGTGGTTTTATGAAACGAGCGTCAGCGAGTTTCATAATAGGATCACACGAGCGTTTTAAGACCTAATTATGTAAAGTTGCATACATTACTTTATCTACACACATATCAAAAGTACTCTATGATGGGTTCAGAAGCCATACGGCAATGACCTGCATTGCTACTAGCTACAATTGCTAGGTACCAATTAAATATCTATAGACTGTACACATTAAAATAATGTAATAAAAAATGAATTTGAACAAATATAGAAACAAATTAGAAAAATTCTTATAATAATATTTCTTGTTATAACGCTGGTCATTGCCTACGGTTTCTGAACGCATTATAGAGCATTTATGATATATGTGTAGATAAAGTAATGTAAGCAACTGTATATAATTAGGCGTGTTTTAAAGCCTCTAATTATATAGAAGTTGCATAAAATACTATTTCATACTAACTCCCCTCTACCTTTTATTCCCATTAATAGCAGAACTTCCAAAAATCTTTTCTTAATTCACCGCTTTACTCCCTAAGAAAAACAGTCGTAGTGGTAATTTGGCGAAACTGGAAAATGCAAGGCACGGAATGCTGCATAGCATTTAAAAACAGTCATGTTCTTAATTTCAAGTTGCTAGGTTTTTTATACAACATAGGAAGGCAAACGAGCAAGTGGATCACCTGATGGTAAGTGATCACCATAGCCCATAGACTCGCAACATCAAGCATGCAGATGCAGATGCCAACCCAGAGGGCTAAGATGGAATACCTCTCATGCCAGTAAATTCAATGGCAACAGCAAGATGTTGGTAGTGATCCGGTCGGACCTAATTTTCATATCAGTTTTGCCACTGCATGCAAAAGGGTCTGTATTTTATTTTATACAACATAGGAAGGCAAACAAGCAAGTGGGTCACCTGATGGTAAGTGATCACCACCGCCTATAGACACCTGCAACAACAAAGAGAGTGCACTGAGTGACTGCTGTGAGTGACTGTTGGCGCTGGATGGCGCTGTATATCTGTAAAATAAACTTAGCCTATGAAACTATGTAAATTAACCTAAGGTTTTACGTAATCTTAATTTAAAATATTATTGTTACATTGTAACTAAAAACTAGAGATAATTAAACCTACTTACCTGTAACGCCATCTGTTGTTAGCATAATGTAAACTACATTATATAAATAAAATTGTTCCATGCATGTGTGCGCGCGGCTATTTTAACAGTATTTTAATGCAGTCTTTTTCGTACACCCAAAGCGAGCACACACGCATAATATGATCGTTCGCTCATAGTTTTCGATAATGACAAAAAATCATCGCATTTCTCATTTTTCCGCCTATCCGTTACAGGGACTTTATTGAAGTTTCTTACCTTTACTAATTTATTGATTTATTGATTTGTGTTCAGATGGTGACGACAAGTACTGGATCATCAAGAATTCTTGGGGTGTGAAATGGGGTAACAAGGGGTACATTAATCTCGCGAGGGGAAGCAACGAATGCCACATCGCCGACAAACATGCGACTACTGCTGTAGTAAAATAAGACAAGTTGGGACTAAGACAAACTTGTCAAGACGAGGTGACAGTGACCAAAAATAAAAATATTTGGAGACTTGGGTTTTTAACATTTCTTTATTTTTAATATTACTTTCTGAATTATTAGATTAAAGTAACGTCATCGTCAGTGGCGTGCACAGAATTTTTACAAAGACAAAACATTTTAAAGCTAGCAACTTACCAAGTATATAAAACAAAACAAACAAACAATGGCGACTTGGAGACTCAGCATAAAAAAATTACTAAAATTAAATTTTCAAATACATGAGAAAAAGGTAATGGTAATTTATTTTGCGCTTATTACATGAAATGGTGCTAAAAAACAACCAAAATTGGTATTGAAGAGGCTTTAGGAAGTTAAAGTTCTTTGGTTTTTTCGGATGTCTATAGGCAGTGGTGATCACTTAACCTTGCTTGCTTCCTTGCTTGTTCACCTTCCTATTTCATTTTAAAAAAAATCTATAACTTTGTATGTTTACATTTGTGTCATTTTAATTTTATTTGTTACCTACGTTTGTCGAGCAAAAAAGGACATTAACAAAATGTGGAAATCCCAGCTGCGTTTTTAACAGCGACTCGAATGAACCAGAGTTTAGTGTCCGCGCGGCGCGGGCATAATGCAGCGCCGACAGCAGCGCCCAGGTGGCGCCACTTCCGACTCACGCTCGAATTGCCGCTGTTATTAGCTCTTCTTCTTTCACTATTTACGTGTATTTTTCGGTATCTTCTGTGACCACTGGTACGTTTTAAAAAATCTTACAAAGTGATAAAATTGGCAACATGCATTTTTTTTCTGAATCTGTAAACTATTTAGGATTTATTTCAGGCCATCGTATAGAACCATATATATAGGTTAGTTAGGTTTGTTTTATAAAAATCCTGAAATATTTACAGTTTCGGGAATAAAAGCAGTTTGCCAAATTATCAGTTATCAGTAAATGGCGCATTCAAGGGCACGGAGTCGAATCGACACGATTTCTTTCCATATCGACAGTCAAAAGGAAAAACCCTAAAGCGCCATTTTTGACGAAAATGAGTTATAGTTATATACCAACCGGCGCAGTAAAAAATTTTTGCAGTAGAATGGTATATATAAACTTCATTTTCGTCCAAAATGGCGCTTTAGCGTTTCTACCTTTCCACTGTCGATATGGAATAACCTCGACGCGTACTGCAGTGCTGCCAGATTTCAGCGATGTTTAATTCAAAATGCTCTGGGATATTTTATTGCCAGATAAATAGCGTGTGCCGTTTGTTTTTTTAAGGGCGATTCGAGCACTGGATTATTCTGGATTTTTAGTTCTCATGGGTTTAGTATGTTGGTCTTGTTTGTGTGAGGTTTGCATTTTATAGCTTATCGTCGATTTTGCACTCGCCGATTCGCGTTTGTTTCTTAATTGGTCCTTGTTGAATTGGCGATCCGCTATGACTTCGTACAGGTACCGTTAGGCTGTTATGTACATAAAAACCTTCCGTAAAGCAATCTCTAAATGACAGTAAAATCGTATCAAAATCCGTTGCGTGGTTTAGAAGTACAGTCAAGGAATTAAATTTCCAACCCACCTAAGGTTCAATAGCATATAGCAAACTGTCACCATAAGAGCTATAGAGCAAGACGTTAGTTTGACATATCGACCTTAATGCATTGCGAATGTCAGACGACATTTCAACGAAATGGGTAGGGAATTAAGTTCCTTGACTGTACTAAGCGGTTGAAGGTATAAGGACAGAAAGGAATGGATACCGTTTTTGTTTTATACTCGTACTATGTGAAGATGAGTACCTAAGCGAAGCAGCTTAGCCCATATTTTGCCAAGCTGACAAGTGATATGTTCACGTCAAAATGACATTACAATGTCACGGGTTAAATAGACGTTGAGGATGATATTACAGAACGTTTCGTTCTCATTACTCGATATAAATCATCGATTGCTAATCAGATGCTATTAGTGGAGGCTTTTAAACGAGTCATCAATCAACAGCAGCCATTGTCGCAGGAAAAAGTTATATCCGACGGGATATCAAGTGAGTTATCAGCTAGGGACGACATGGTTCGAACTGTAGGAGGTCGGCATTTTGTTCTCAATTGGGAAATTTTGTCATTTTCTTTTTATGGTTCCTGTCTCAGAAAAAAAGGAATCCTTATAGGATCACTTCCTAGTCCTTCTGTCTGGGTATCTATCAAGACCCTTTTTCTCAGGAACGCGTGGAGGTATCGAGTTGAAATTAATATTTAACACTCAGATGCAGAGCTGTGAAAATATAAAACTTCCAAGACAACGCAGTCAAGAGATGTACATACAAACACACATACTAATATAGTATGGAACTGGAACTTGATCTTTGAACTAGATACCTAACCTAAGAGAATCGTTAATCCGTGAAAATAAAAGCTGAAAGAAATAAATCTTTTTTTATTACCGTTTATCAGTTACGAAATCGTATACTGAACATGGTCGAGCGAAGCTCACATCGCGGAGCCACATAAAAATCGTCGCGCCAGTTGCCTACGCGCAAGTGAGTTGCTGGGCGTGCGAGTGAATACGAGTTATACGATAAACAGAGAGGCTTACAATAGGTCGCTTCTTGTACCAAAACTACACTTCACGGCAAACAATTTGAGCATTGCCTTTGACTGCAAAGTAGCCCTTTCTAGTACAAGTGTGTGTGCGCAAACTTACCCCCTCCATTCGATTTATGCTCAAGTTGTTTGCGGACACCTTTACGATCTTAGTCCGAGACAGCTTTCGGTACGGGTATCGGTATTAATCAAATTTTGGATGATATTTTCATATTTAAGTATATATTTATCTGTGTAAGTATGTATTTCCGTTGTCTAGTACCCACAACATAGCAGCTTTAGTTGTTTAATTCTGGACAAGGTCAAATGGCGTTAATTGTCCCAAAATATTAATTTATTTTATTTATTTATTCTGTGACATGGTTCGTCATGCTCTTGCCCGATTTTTTTTCATTTTTGACGATCATTTTCGAAGTTCATCGGATTTTTTTTTGTTTGTATCCAACGCTCAACTCTTATGCCTTGCCCCTCTATCACCTTCAGGGTGATCAGAAAGGAAATGAAAGTGAAGCCCACCGGAAGTGAGCCACGATCGAGCGCATCACCCGGAAATGGACTAGTTCGCCCCGTTAGCTTTTGTTGGGGCCTAATGGACGGACCAACAAAGGTGGGTTTGTTAGATGTTAACCCAACACAATTCTTACTAATGTCACTAACAAAAACTGGAACAAATAACCTTGGTACTCCGCGAAACCAGTGCTGTGCACGTAGAAAACAGGCAAAAACCCACCCTCCTCCGCATCCACACGAAACAACATAAGAAGAGAAGTGACGCCCGCCGCTCTAGGAACCAGCGGTACCAATTTAATCGCTGATTCGTTGTCCGCTTTTACGAGATTTTCTTTAAGTATAATATTTAGTATAGCATAGAAAGAGTAATCAAATTAAAAGCGACATTTGTGCCAAAAAGAGGCGACTACATACCCTAAACCTCCAAAATGTCAATTTTGACGTTTAATTTGTGTATAATAAGGTAGTACAATCTATTTTTCTATTAATAATTTACAGCTTTTACTATCTTGACACACACCAACGGCAACCATTTTGACAGTTTTGGGTATGTACGCTTGACATGTCCTGAGGCTATATCCATGCTTAGTTCTTCATCCAAGAGTTAAATTAACAATGTAGGTAACACTATCCCCGTCACCAAATGGAGCTTTTGCATATTTTTTGTCACTCATGCCTCGTGGGGAGCTTTCACCAAAGTCATTAGGTAAGTTTGATTGGTCGCATCACTAATTCAAGGGCGGGAAGCAAACTCGAACTGAAGCGTAAATTGAGCTTAATTTTTAACGCTTTCAGAGCTTTGGGCCGGGATGGGAGAGCTTTTAATTTGTTTACTCGCCGCTGTCAAGATAGTATTTGTCTGATGAATAATTAAATTATTTGTGCAAACAGTTTTAACTCGGGTCTTGTTTTCTGAGGAATTAAGTGAATCTAATTATTTTTATACTCTGCCTGCACTTAGTGGTAAATAAAAGCATTCTAAAGCTAGAATGACAGACAAATTAGGGAGTCATGAAAAATTGTGTTATGTCGAGGTAATGTTCCGTGCAGGCGAAACGCTTAAGGGCGTAGACAGACGGGCTGCAATCCAACTGCTAAATTGCAGTTTCCATGCAGTTTGAATACAGTTGGCACGACTGCAATGAAACGGCAAGCCAACTGCCAGTCAACGTCCAGATTGATAGCAGTCAGTGTGCAGTTTCAAAGACTGCAGGCTAACTGTATGCAGCAGTTAGCTTGCAGTCAGTGTGCAGTCGGTGTAAATGCACGACGACTGAAAAAGACTGCACGTTGACGGGCAATTTGGCAGTTGGATTGCAGTCCGTCTGCATACACCCTAACAAACGAACCAGCCCTAAATTTTTCAGTGGAACAAGCGGAAATTAAAAAAGTTACAAACATGTTTCGTATTTATTTTGTTTTTATTCAGGTTAGTTGTACGAATTGTTTTTTTAATTAATAGTTGATACATAATTAAAGATAATGTGAATAAGTAAGGTAATTGTCCAAGTGTTTGACACACGTAGGGCTCTGTTTTTACCAGTAGTTGACATCATTGACTGTCGTTTTACTCGTATGTTTTCGTGTCCTCTCGTCAGTTATTGGGTCACTGTCAAGGACGGGGACCGTTATCTTAGTATGTAAAAACAATTATTTATAGCCAAGAAAATCCGTTTTTTTGTACGGAACCCTACAAACAAACCAGGCTATCGGACTTTTTGATTTTTCGAGAACTCATCACTGAAAACGGACCAGAATTCTCAAACCGTCAATTTGTTTTGAGAAATATTTATACTAAATTATGAAATAAGTACACGTCATTATTTCTTCGAAAAATAAAACGTACATTTTTTGATACATGTTTTTAAACCCTAAAAGCTGTAGAAGTATAAACGGCATTTCGCTTTCGCTCTCCTTAAAGTTTGCAGTCAATATACAAACAAACAAACACATTCGATGGAAATCTTTAACTTTCTTGCGTCGCAACAACACGTGGAAAACCTTTTAAACGGTGCTTGAAACTCGGGGGTGGGGGGTGGGGGGGGGGGGGGGGGCTGTCCTCCTTGAGTTTGGTTGAAGTTTCAGGAAACAGGTGGGTGCGTTGATTTGAAGAACAAAGATGTTCACTTAAAAACTATAGTGGAAGGCGATTTTATTAGTGCTTCCCTTTAAAATCTGTCTAGCGGATTCCAATATATTTCGTTTTATTAAGCATTAGAAACTCGATACACAAAGAAACAGTGATCGCAAACCTTACTAAACAATTAACATTGCGGCAATTCAAATACTTAGCCATCGATTAATTTAAAAATTGCAGTATTCTTAGCACTGGACAGCTGCCGCAAACTTTTTCATTTTGTCGTATTATAGCACAATAAAGCGCACCCCGAATCATTGCTTCTTTAAACAAACTGAAACAAATTACCTTGCTACTCCGCGAAACCACCTCGGTTTCGCGTAGTAGAAAAGTAATTTGTTCCAGTTTGTTGATATGGACCTCTAAAGTAACGCCTGAATCTATTAATTATTGCTTCTTTTGGTCTTTTATCTACACATATATCATAAATGCTCTATAATGCGTTCAGAAATCGTAGGCAATGACCAGCATTATAACAACCAATATTATTATGCGAATTTTTCCTAATTTGTTTCTATATTTGTTCAAATTAATTTTTATTACATTATTTTAATGTGTACAGTCTATAGATATTTAATAGGTACCTAGCACTAGTAGATAGTAGCAATGCAGGTCATTGCCCTATGGCTTCTGAACCCATCATAGAGTACTTATGATATGTGTGTAGATAAAGTAATGTATGCAACTGTACATAATTAGGTCTTAAAACACTCGTGTGATCCTATTATGAAACTCGCTGACGCTCGTTTCATAAAACCACACTCGTGTTTTAAGACCCCTCATTATGCAACAGTTGCATAAAATACTATTATATAAAAGTGCAGTATTTTGGAGACTAACACCAAAATGTATAATTTTACGTTGCGATATTGAAAAATTAGAGTAAATTTAATAATTATTAACATTTTACTTATTTAGGTTCAGATTGACAAGTAAATATTTTGGTGACACTTGTCACAATGACAAAAAATGCGATTCCAATAATTCATATCATACATAAGAGATAAATCGTTCATAAAGATTAACGTGATGTCGCTGTCTTCTGCGCCATTAAGAGTAATCCATGGACACCTCGGTCTTTACGATAGAAGAACTTTGATCAACTTCACCAGTTTAGAAGGTCGTTGGGGAAGAAATACGGTCCCAGTCATGAACACATGGAAACATACGTGTAAAAACGAGAGTCAATTATGTCAACAGACGGGAAAAAACTTCCGTGTCAAGCACTGGTGCAGTTTCTTTACGTACAGTCAAGGAAATTCAAACACGTACCACCGTAGAACCTAGTCGAAGAGACATACGCATGACATTGTATGACATTGCGTGGCGTTTAACGCGTCGCGTCATTGCGACATGGTTCTAAGGTGGTACGTGAATGTACCCCCTACTACTACGTATGTACTACTGTACAAAGCAACCATGACATCGCCACAGTCGGGTAAAAGAAACAGTGCGACGCATGCCATAGCTAGTCTATAACGGAATGCTATACTAGCTTCTATTTAGGCTCGCCATGCACCGCATTGCCGCAAAACAGAAAGTATGACCGCCGCAGCCGAATTAAAAGCACGTAGCCAATAACTCTGCTTTATTAAAAACAACGGCCGAATGCTAGCCAACTTGTGAATTAGTAAACGAGCACACATTGGATTAAAAGGCGTGCATCACACTGTTGTGTATAAATACGCGGCCGCGAAATATTGCGCGTAAAATTGGAGTTGATTGTACACCGAAATGGGGCACATTTTTAAAATCCTTTATTTTGGATCCTTTTTATGACTATTAATAGATTCAAGTGTCTAATCAACAAACAACCTTGCGCGTGGGTTCGCTGTTTTGTTACAATTTGTTGAGTTCGAATTTGTGTTTTTTGTAAGAAAAATACCATTTTGCTATTACGCAGATTTCTGAAATGTTTTATATATGTGCATTATGTTCCGATTGTAGCCGTGCGTGGAGCGGGTCGCTAGTTTCAAATAAATAAGTTATAATAAAGTTCTCGGATGTTTTGTCATACAAACGCAGTACGCTGCCTCGGCGTCGAGGTCGTCGATGTTGTGCTTAGAGTATCATACCCAGACGTCATTACGTTTCGGTGTGACAGACGTCCTCGTACGAAGCAGTTTCGATATTTACTCCCTGTTCAACGTGAAACAAAAAATTAACCGGCAATTAACATTCAACTTTAGTACATGTACTGCTAGTTAAACTGGTTAAACTTACAGTTTTAATTTTAGTTAAATATTAACCACCGACGTTTAATCGAAGCGTTATTATGCATGTGGGGTGAGATTCTCCACGTGCCCCTATGACCGGTCAAGTTTAGATTATCACTCAATGCGTCCATTTCTCTTGATGCTAGTTAGACAGACCCGCAGGGAGCGTTAAGTGCACTTGGGCAGTTTTGTCAGTAGAAGAAGGAAAAAGCTTTTCTGGATTTTTCAGTGATCCGTTTTTAATACAACGCTGTTAAATTCTGTATTTTATTTTTACAACATAGGAATGCAAATGAGCAAGTGGGTCATCTGATGGTACGTGATCACCAGCGTCCATAGACACGCGCATCACCAGGATCATCATCATAGGGATGGCAGATGTGTTACCAATCCAGAGGGCTAAGATGGAATATATTATTGCGGTACTTAATGGCATTTTTCGTTATTTTAACTCTCGAATACCAACCTAAATAGGTCATAAAAATGTTTTGACGACATTAAATTTATAAAAAAAAGAACTCAAACTTTGTCCATCTAAAGCGGTCACGAAACCTGCAAAAGGTTTTATTTGATTTTGAGAAAAAAACCTTAACATCCTAACATCAAAGCCCTGAACGATGTTTACCTTAGCAACCACTATGCCGAGTTACGGAAAAAACGGTCAAGTACATGGGCTTCACATAAAGGAAATGCTAAAAACGTGTATTGGGGTACCGTAACTAGGTCACGTGCTGTTAAGTACACAAAAATAGAAATAGTACAAATTGTTACATTAGAATATAGTTGTCAAGTCAATTAAAGACATTTTTAGGGTGGAAAACGTTGTCGCCGTTTATAAGGAGAGCTGTTTTGAGACTTTATACACAATGCTGTGTTTCTTGCAAAATTTTGTGTCATTGAAATTGTTTCATTTCAATGTCTTCGAAAACACAAGAAACTAATGCAATATTAGTTAATGACATCTGGCATCGAACTTCCAAAAAAATTCTAACGTGAATTGGTATAACACCATTCATAAGAGCTGGCACCGAAAATGTATGAAACTGTCAAGTAATTTCATAAACATTTGGTGCCAACTCTTATGCATCGACCAATAAAACAAGTTCTATATCTTTATTTTCTTTATTAGCGGACGGCCGCGACTTCGTTCACGTGAAATTTGTAGCCTATGTCCGTCAGGGATAGTGTAGCTTTCTATTAGTGGAAGAATTTTTGAAATCGGTTCAGTAGTTCCAGAGATTATCCCCTACATACAAACAAACAAAGGTTACCTCTTTATTATATTAGTGTAGATTACATGGTACGAAGTAAAGTCACTATCGATTTCTGTGTGTCCTAATTCTTATGTTGTATATTCGGCCACCTTCGTCTTCTAAAACACGCAACGGATTTAGATACGGGTTTTATTGTCATTTAAATATGTTTTTGCGGAAGGTTCTTTTTGTACGTTACATACTATTTGTACCACCAGTACGAAGCCAGAGCAGGTCGCACACTGAATTATTACCAAATCCTGAACCGTTTCGTGCTGAACCCAGATTTAAAAATGTGTCCCATGCTTCTGAACATGTCCGCAGTTCACGTGTTTAACTTGTTCAACGTATCGCCAGGTAAAGTGTGTTACTGTCATTTCCACCGTATCACTGTAACTCGAATGCTTGGCATACTCGACACGTTTTCGCTTCTCGAGGGACAACCTTTTCTACTCGTCTTGTATGATAGAGATATGCTATTTAATTTGCAGACAGGTGAAAGTGACGCGGGACCAGAAGAAACGCAGGCGGGTGAAACAGTAGCAAAAGCAACGCCACTTCACCACACTATTGGAAGTAAATAAATAAATATCTTAGGACAGTTAACACAAATTGACCTAGTCCCAAAGTAAGCAACTAAAGCTGCTTGTGTTATGGGTACTGGACAACGGATATACTTACTTTTGTAGATAAAAATATACTTAAATACATATAACATCCACGACTCGGGCTAAACATTCGTATTCATCATACAAACATTTGCCCCTCCCGGGAATCGAACCCGGTACCTCAAGCTTCATAGTCAGGGTCACTGACCACTAGGCTATCCGGCCGTCAAATAAACAGAAAGTTTAGATGAAAGATAAACAAAGCAACAAGAAAGGACGTGCTGCTCTACTGACTGTTGTTTAGTTTTCAGTGACCTTAAACATTGTTTGGCTACTAGCAAATTGGAATAAATTACCTTGCCACTCTGCGAAACCGAGGTTGTGTTGGTTTTACGGAGTAGCAAAGTAATTTTGGTTCCAACTTGTTTATTTAATACTACTTGTACTTGTTGATGTTAATTGTTAGCTTTGGACTAGGTCAATTGGTGTGAATTGTCCTGAGATATTTATTATTATTATTATTATTTATATGGACCTCTGCAAAGTTACGCCTGAATCTATTAACACTTTAGCCAACGGTAAGTGGTTATAGCCGTTTTAACTATAGAATAACCTATTATGTCTGGTTCACCAGCGCATTCTGTAGCGAACAGCTAACAACAAAAATCTAAACAGTTGAACTGGTCACAAAGATCATCACACGACTCTATTGTCTAGAGAAAAAGAGCTCATGTGGATCTTTTTGAACTCTTCGATTGGTCAGATATTTAAGCTGCTGACAGAATGAAATGTTTATTCACTGCAATTTATGGAGGTCTTATAGTGGAGCCCCATGTTGGGCGCCACTTTAGAGTCAAAACTATTTCTACTCCCAATGCATCACAAAGAGAGGTGTTATAAGTTTGAAGTCTTTGTCAGACTATTGGTCTGCTTTTCTATTAGTCTGTCTGTCCCTCTGTGATCCTGTAGACCCAGATTCGATTGGCCGGAGTTTTTGGTTGGTAGCAAAATTTTTGCGAGATGGATTTTAAGCATGTTTGTTGGCAAGCCAAGTAGAAGTTGAGATATTTAACTCTTAACATGTAAAGAAGTAAAATTCAAGGTTTTTATTTAAAGTTATAGTTATGACTCAAAGGTGAGAACCACTCGTAGGCTTCCTGAAAACGCAGGTATGCTGAAACCTAGGCAGGAACAAGATAAGCAGAAAGTTTGTGCACGAGCAAAGCGGCGGTGGTACTGCGGCTTTTTATATATTTGTCTTGTGGAAACTGGTTTGTGTGCGCACACGGTTTGTGTTTGATGTGGGATTAAAATAAATATATAGGGTGGAGTTTGTGCAGGAGTAATACATAGTATAGTACCAAAATGTAACGTTACTCTTGACTCTTTTTTAATCTACATTTAATTCAGAGACTCGTGTTCTACGTACATGTCTGTCCCATTGTTCCCTAAACGGAGTTGAAATATCAAAGGGTTTAACTTAATAAATTAAGGCATTTAGACTGAGGAGTCGGTTATGTTAGGTCATGGTTGTTATGACCCGCCACCCATAGTACATTGCTGCCTTTGGATAGAAGGTCGAGTATCATGTAATGATCCAAATATCATATCAAATATAATCTTTGTTGACTAATTATTTTAAGTAATGGTACTGTACAGAGTATTTTACAACTTAGTAGTGTAAAAGTAGGCTTCAAAATTACAGTAAGCATACTTCACAATAGTAGGTTAATACCCAGGCAGACAATGTTTGAGAATAGTATTTAATAGTCGATAATTTACTAGTTACTTCTTAATTCCATATTAAGCTTTTGAGTAATAATTTCGAGTAATCGTGCAACAGTCCCGTTAAAATAAACTGTTTAACACCAAAAGCATGCTTCTCCGAGTAATAAGATTACTATCGCTTTGTAATCACGTGTTTCTGTAATCGAGGTTAAATTACTGAAACTATTAAATCTGCTGTAATTTCCTTAATACGCTTAACAAATTGAATTTTTATGGGGCTAATTTTTATCGAGGTTATAGGGTGCTGAAGTTGAGTTTATTGTGGCTGTGAAGCGAATAAAATGAAAATGAAAATAGTACCTGTGGATCATTTAACCAACTTAAATTATTCCTCTTGGGGTACAATATATTCTGAAATGAGTGAAATTTCCACGGTTTAAGTCGGAAATTAGAAGATTGCGAATTGAATACGACTACTTGAACCTTGTCTCTCAGCATTAGGCGACAAGGATCGTTTGTGACTTACATTGCCTCCTAGGAGTATTACATGGCACTTAACCTTCTATCTAAAGGCAGCAATGTATTTAGCTTAATTTTATTTACGACTAAAACATTTCCGATGCCAGCCAAAGTCAATTCTTGAAATAATTATATTGTAAAATGAAAGATTGGGTCAAATATTTCTCGACCAAACAGATTGGATTCGTTGTCTATCAACTAATTTAACGCAATTTCTAACATGAAACTACCGTGAGACTCAGACATATTAATAAAACATACAGACATATTAATCTCAGACATATTAATTTAACGCATTCACTGCTGGTTTTTTTCGAACTTACACTAGTTACATCAAACGGATAATCAACAAAATGGAACCATGAAACTATTGTCAAAGTGACGTTTTCAATCAAATCACACGGAGTTTCATACAATTCTATTATAATGCCAATTTGACACAGTTCTATGGTGGGACAAGTTTACATTTTGTTGATAGTAAATGTGTTGAAATGACTGTAAACTAATTGTAGCAAATGGTAAAAGTACCAAAAAGGCTTAAATGCATTGCCGGCAGTGAATGCCTGAAATGCGCTAATATGTCGAAACGAGCGAATATTGCAAATTCGAGTTAGCGCGTTGGTGAACATATCTGTGAAGTATCGTGGCTAAGCCTGCAGGCGCGGACGGATGTCCGACCGCAATTAGCGGCCTTCAATGACCGAGGATCGTCACAGTATACGTTAATTTAATATTTAAACTACATATAGTTAATTTTTAAACTCCTCCTTTGGCCTACTTTAATCTAAGTCTAAGTCTTTTTGTTTACTATATTATGGTAATGATGGTACAGGGTAAGCGTATCTGCGAAAAATTGTGTTTTATAATCGTTAATCGGTAGGTACACGCTTCAATTATCAGCGTTACATTTTTTTTTACAAAAAAAGTGACATACCATACAAATTACATTAATGGTTTAGAATTCGAAAATTAACCTAAATGCATATTTTTTCGGATTAGTTCCATACTAACCAACATGCTTAAACAAAGCTAATCGGGTCACACTCTCAGAATATGGTCATACTGTACCTAAAATTTTATTATATATTGTATTATGTTTTGTATACTGTATTGTAATTGTGGCCGTATTGTTGTATTATTAAACCGAGGCGAGGGTGATGTAAGACCGTAGGAAGGTGTGACAACAAAACCTTTGAGAACTTATGAACTTCAGGGTAGATTTTAAATTAAACTGCTCCTTACTGTTTCTATAATGTTTGCTGTGGCCGTAGATTTGATGTAAATCCGTGATAATTAGATGTACGTCCCTGGTTAGTGCGCCAAAGGTGTCTCTGTAGTTTTGACTTAATCCGCAAACGTATCGCGGGACGCCACTAATATGGGACCCTTTAATCCAACCCTATATGTAGAGTAGGGATGTAACCGTGGTACAAAGTTAATACTTTGACTGCCGACCATAGAAAACCCGAAATATTACCGTAGAACATTGTAGTATACGAGAATGCTACATACACTGGTCACATTAGAAGAATGATTGTGGCCCTCACCACATAATAAATAATAGTACTAACGTACAGAAACTTCTCTTTTTCGATCACCATTAAACGAATTCCAACTTTATGGTCAGGCACAAAAAGTTCGTATTAAATTATAAACATTCGCCAGGCGGCATGCGTCAAAAGGAAGGCGCCGCCCGCGCCCGCCTTCCACCCGCAATGCCCTGGCGCATCGCTAGGGTTGGGCTGCTTACTGTAATACTATCATAACGCGCGACACAGAGTGAGCGGGCGCGCGCGCGGCGAACCGGCAACCTACTGCGATTAACCTATGCCATAGGTAATGCAGCGAGCGCACCTACAGGGCGGAGTGGAACCCCTCTGCCCTCGCGCATCCACTAACGCGTGTAACGAGGCGCTCGACGTTATGGCGCCCTCTGCAAGTAAAAGCGAGACAGCAAGTAAGGTGAGTTGTTGTCTTTTAATAAGTAGTTTTATTTATTTATTTATGACGTGTACAAATTATGCATTAAATTCTTTAACTTTGTTATGTTTCTTCTTTTTTGGCGTTTTTAGACGTACAGTTGTTAAATACCTAACACTTTCAATTTTGTTTCGAAATGTTTGTTTGGCTATTTCTATTCTGGACATTAAGTCGAGAGTTAAACTTCCAACGACGAACTTGCTATGATAAAATTCTAAGTCTATTTTTTAAGGTAAACCAAATTCAACGCAAAGTCAGGGTGTTTAGGGTGTCAATTTGGTCATAATAAAGAATTAAATATACCTTTTTGTAAACAGCTTACAAATTAAGTAGCTTAGGCAGTCCAACCCACGCTTTCCTTTGTCTATTTTACTTTGCCTTCTTTCGAGTAATCTGAATTATTTCCAATATAATATTCTTTGAGGAATTAATGTTGAGAAATGAAATTATTGAAATAAAAGTAATTTTATCTGATGAGATCCGATTATATTTACGACTCGACGTTTTGAGCTTTTTTCAGGTACAGTCAGCTTAGAATATATTTCCAAATATATTTGAAAATAATACTTTTCTGTCCAGTAGAGGTTCCAGGTCAGACTATTAAGGCCACGTGTCCTCCACGCTATGTAGCTAGACTACTATAATTAAATTCCTATATCAGCCTAGGAAAATTGTCATAGGACATGAAAAAAAAACAGACAGACGGACAGACGGACGGACAGCGGAGTCTTAGTAGTAGGGTAATAGGGTAGGGTAGGGTTTTACTCTTTGGGTACGGAACCCTAAAAAATGAATCCGGTGTCTGCGGGGAACTGATGTCTTCACCATTGCAGCCAAGTTTTTTTTTAATAGGAAGACAAACAAATAATTGGGTCACCCAAATTAATAACTTTTTGAAGTCCTGTTAGTCTCTTTATATGTACAATGTTTAACAGCCATAACATTGTAACTATTTTTACTATGCGTAATAATAATGTACATACCACCTGCTGTGACTGCATAACGTTGTAATTTTTCGAATCTCTGTCTGAAAGAGATCGCTCGTAAGCCATAAGACCGCCAAATGTTTACCTTGGCATTTACAAGGTCAACATTTGGCTACTATTTTGAAGTCAATTGTTTGAAAACTATTTTCCGTATGGTTTTTTAATAAAGAGTACTTGTCTTGAATGTGCAGTTACGTCAGGTTGTTAGATACAACAATTAGCTGGAAGGGGCACGAAATATTTGCCTTTTTTATGCGAGAATGTTGATTGCAGTACATCATACCTAGGGCTAAGCAGAAATTAGGTATATGTACGAAAATTCCGGTACGTCTGACAACCCTGGCTCGTGAATTCCATCGTTTATGTAAGAAAAATAAAAAGCGGTGAAACAATTTGGGCGAAGTGTTGACGCTCAGTGATGGATGGGAGGGATGCCCAGTTTATATTAAACTTTGACATAAATACGGTATCTACACTGTAGGTAATATTATCTACATGGGTTTTAAGGTTAGGTATACGTTAAGACGGCAATACAGTTCGCTATTCTTGTTTTCTTAATTGCTTTAATCGTCCGACTCCTACCCAACTGTCGTATCTAACAACAGTTTGCAGGGGAGTGGGGACGGTATGACCAAAAACATGCAAAGTATTTTTTTGCGTTTAGACTTAGACGCAAGAAAATATCATCATCAGGAATCATAGTGATTCTATTTTCAATTTTATGTAATATGTAAGGCGATTTGACATCATACTTTAGTTCTAATTATAATTGCTGTTTTCGGAGACGTACCCCCTTATTCATAAAAACTTAACAATAGTTTTAAGCTAACAAACGTTTTGTCCCTTTCATTTGAGGGCAAACGTCACAATGACAGATAACGACATTAAAAAATGTTAACTAGCAAACGTTTACGAAGCGTTTATGAATAAGGGGCTAGTATGCAAATCTGTGTTAGTGCAAATATTCAAGTCTAAAGTAAAGACGCGTTTGATCTTTGAGTATTTAACATTGAGATGCCAAGCCATATTATCACCTAACAATGTTTTCTGCCAATTTTAGCGGGCGGAGACGGGTCTAGTATTGCCAGATGGCTGGGAAATTCGGGATTGTCCTGGAATTGCGTGTCTTGTCCCGTGTCCAGGAATTACACTTTATAGTCCCGGACTTCGAGTGTTACTATATTTTCAGAGTTCCTTACCTCAAAAGGAAAAAACCGAAAACTGTAAACAGTATCGGAAGTCTCCAGATGAGATATCCGAATAAAATCACAACATGCTGTCGGCAACACTGCCATGAATGCCATGATGTCAAATTTTGAAATGTTTACGTTATGTCTGTCAAAAAGCTTATTCATTTAAAATGTTTTTGGTGTTGTAAACAATAAATTAATTGTGAAAAAAATTATTTACGTGTGATAAAAAAATCCGTCTTTAGTGAAATTTGAAGTTTTTGATAGCCGTTTGAAGGTAAATACAACACGATTAACCATTTTTGCAGAGATCGCTTCCGCGATACGGACTAAATCAAAATGACACACGATATCGCGGCGAACTGGTTTTTATAAACAGTTATGATTTAACTCACGGTTTTAGGTCATACTTATGCATTGGCAGAGGAGAATGCGTGCCTTGCGAGGTCCCTTGCTTAATTGTCTAAGCGTTTGATGGATACCTTCTTAGAAGAAGATTCTTAATTCATGTCTATCTATAGGCACTAGTTGTTGTGTATTTAAGCGCTGTAAACGTTGGTGGGTGTAACAGTGGGTAACATAGTGACGTTATAATACTTACTATGACTTATAAGAAGTTTAATATTCGCCAGAAATGTAGTTTTTTTTTAATGAAATAGGAAGGCAAACAAGCAAGTGGGTCACCTGATGGTCACCACCGCCTATAGACACCCGCAACACCAAACAAATTGCAGTTGCAAGCCAACCCAGAGGGCTAAGATGAAACACCTCTTGTGCCAGTAATTACACCGGCTGTCTTGCTCTCTACGCCGGAACAGCAGTGCAAGCACTGCTGCTTAGCGGCATGGATGGTGGTAGCGATCCGGACGGACCTTGCACAAGGTCCTACCACCCGCAAAATGTTTTTTAAAGCGAATATTTTTATTTATTACCATGTTTCCGTTAATAAAGCCAAATAGATAAGTATGAGACCGCTATATATTCGCGCAAATAACACGAATAGCCGAAATAAGAAATCCGCCGCTTTTGGATTATTTGTCGCATTTCAAAATCGAGTATTTGCTTTACTCTTCCACTCTGTTTGTCATTGTAAGTAGTTTTACGCTATCAGTGACAACGCTAACACTATAATCGAAAATGGTTAAGAGTATGAGATAATAAAGAATTCGTTGGGGGCCAAATGGGGAGTAAAGAGTTATTTAAGCTATTTGAGAGGCGTCAAAGCCTGCGGCATCTCAACCAAGGCAGTTAACTCTTTAGTGGAGTAACAATGATGGTCTAGCTGCTACTCTAGCCATACTTTCGGAAACCTACGTTCAGGGCATGCAAACTCGGTTTTTTTATCTAAAAAAAAACCTTGTTAACGGGATTTTTCATAACCGGTTTTGCCAGTACCTATGTCACTAACTTTCGTGATATTAGTTAGTACTTAAATATAAAGCGGTTATGAATAGTAAACATTTACTGAGTAATAGGGGTTGCGTTTATTGACAAGACATCAAACATTATGAAGAGATAGATGCGAAATGCATTACAATTTTCTTTTAGTTTTACTTAATTAGCATTTTTATTAAACGTGTCACATAAGAACGTGGTGCGTACATTGATACGTCTGCATGCCTTAACGGTACGAAAAAAGAGTAAAAAATATAAGATAAGAAGATAAGTTAACAAAAATGATTATCGTTAAAAGAAAAGAAACATCCGGTGTTTCTGAAATAAAAGACTAACCCCCTCATTCATAAAAAAATAACAATATTTTTAAGCTAACAAATGTTTTGTCCCTTTCATTTGATGGCAAAAGTCACAATGACAGATAAAGACATAAAAATGTTAACTAACAAACGTTTACGAAGCGTTTATGAATAAGGGGGTAAATTTGTGTCTAAACTGTCGTTACGTAGCATGCAGCCATTTTAACCGGTCTTGTGTTACATTTAAGTTTCATTAAGAGCAGAAGTTATTAGAAAAGTGTTTCTGTCAGGAGGGAGTGCTGCAGCTATAAGAAACCAGTCACTGCTTTAAAACAAAGCCAAACTACCCTCAACTCTATAAGTCTCACCTTAAGGATGTCACATGAGTTATAAAGCTGCGAAAGAAAGCTTGTGCTTGCGCAACAGATTTTGCGGCATAAAAAGTGAGTTTGCGTTAGATTTTGGTTTTTCGCACGTTAGTTATAAGGATTAAGTGTTGGTTGGTTGGCAGCACGATAGAGTTGCCAAGACGTTGTGTCGAAATATTGCGTCGTCCTGAAATTACAGAGGCTCTTAATGTTTTATTAATGGTCGGTCTCCGAGCGCAAGTAAGCCTTTATTGATTTGGCTTTGGGCGTTTTTTACACGACCTATTTGTTGTGGCGACGATTTATTTGGGATCAAAGTTATATTCTCATTATCGTGATGAACTAAGGAAGCCACACCAGTTCCACTGACACAGTCGATGGCGGTTAAATACGCTCCAATTTGTCAGTGAAAGAGTTAACCATAATCGATACGGTATTTTTCGAAGACGTGTCAAAGTGACTGCTGAAACGCTCAACCAGTAACCTAACTTATTTTAAATTAATGCTTAGTTTTATAAACACATTTCTCATGGATGATAAAATTGTAATTTCTTATGAGAAAATAAAGAATCTTAAAAAAAGAGAAGCTTCAATTACGCAGCTTTTAATTCTCAAATTGTGACGGCTAAATGGATTTTGGATATAAGGACAAATTGATCATACTTTGGAAAATTGGATACTTTCCTCGCATATCTCTGTCAATCAATTTTCAATCTTCTTTTATTCATCAGAATCCCACGCGAACTAGGTATGTCCTGGTCAGAAATAGTCTGTTATAACCTACATCACGTCAATTAAAGCCAACTGACGTTATACCAACGTTATTACAGGTTATATGTCGAGTAAATGTTTGCTTACTGCCCGCCCTATTTGCAGCAAGGCTTGATAATACTGATTGTTTACCTGATACAGTAATAATGAAGCTCATTCCGTTATTCAATCATAATTTATGGCGAAAATTAAAATCAATAGGTACTATACCGATGCTGTTGTTGTTTTTATTGTTTGTCGTATAATATGGCATATCGTTGATGGCTCTAAAGCTATAAGCTGGGAAGCAGCTATAAGCTGGGAATAAGTGCAAGGTCCCTGGGTAGCAAAAAGTGACTTTGGCAGGGATCTTCTGCTTATTTGAAAACAATTCAAGTCAATTAAAGTTTTTATTTTATTCCTTCTCTTACATTTACAGGCCTCTCTCCTCCATTGGCTGTTTTGGTTAATCATAGTCATAAGGTCCCATTGTCTTTAAGTACCTAGGTCCTTCAGTTGCCCTAACTTGATTGGCCAGGTTTAGTTTATCTCTATGTTTGTCCCTTTCTCGTGACACTAGTTAAATGGAGCCGCAGGGAGAAGACAAATTAAACTTGAACCGTGTCTTAAGGCCACAGTAGCTTAAAGCCTCTCGTCTCAGTAGTTCGGTTGTTTTGTCCGGTTTTTGAATACTGACCTTTCTCTAGACTCTAATGAGTTGGTTTTAAGCTTTGGACAAAACAACCCAACTACTAACAGAAGAAGGCTTGAGACTGTTGTGTACAAACGGCGTTAACGTTGTACACCCACTAAACTTTAACCTAAAGTCATGTTTTTTTTGATGTTGTCATTAAGCCTTAGGACTAGGTTTGTATGTTTTGATTTTCTTGAAGTTCTTTATAGTTTCAAAAATATTCCATGCTTTATTATTTTTGTATGAAACTTCTAAAATGCAAATATTATCAAATCTATGAAGATTATTTAAAAAATCAAAACATACAAACCTAGTTTTAAGGCATAATGATTCCATACCAAAAAACAGTTGCCATAGGTTAAGATTTAGAGAATGGAATATGTTATCACCGTTTGTATGGAGAGCGCTTTTTGTGTTGATACTCCTCTTAAGGGCTATATTCTTACAGGAAAATTGAAACCCTTTCAAACATTAGCCTGCCCATATTATTGTTACTGATGCTCCCCTTTAGACAGTTAAAATATGGAGAGGTTAAGCTTACCTCCTCTCTGACGTCTTATTTAAAATTTTGCATTACTCATTCGAACCATCAAAGGAAGTTTCAAGAGGCGCGGGTCTCCAAAAACAACGATACCTGTACCATTGAGACACTCACTTTGGCCGTTAGTGTGAGGACATAAGGTGGCAGTCGGAGGCAGAACTTGCGCCGCTCCTTCGTAATACCTATTAAGTATTCATCGGGGTTGCGAAAACATTTTTTTCCCCGGTACGTGCTCGATTTCATCGAATACGTTTATATTTACCTGCGGAGCCCTTTTATTTGGACCGCAATAGAGTATTTTCGGTGAGGAGTGCTTTATAGGCAGGAGATGTAGTAAATTTGCGCCATTTTGCTTATTACGGGTATGAATTGCTCTTAAGATGAGTGGTAAAGGAGTTACGATGTACACTGTTGTTAACTAATTGATGAAATTTCTAAGAGTTTTTACGTGAAATGCACAAATAAACCAGGAAGCTTCATTATGAGATTTTAATTGTTTATTTCGTAGAATACATACAAATAACCACGCTGATTTGTGTTAGATATGTTTGTAGTAATACATGTATCACTCTTGTTTCAACAAGTGTTACGTTTACTTGTACCATATATTTATACCGGGAATATTCTGAATAGGCTTTTTTAAAATTAATTGTTACTTAATTAAGATCTACCAATGTAAGAACATTACTAAAAGCTATCTACGAGTATCTACGACCTCATCATAGTACAGTCAAGGAATTTAATTTCCAACCCACCTAAGGTTCAATAGCGTATAGCAAACTGTCACCATAAGAGCTATAGAGCAAGACGTTAGTTTGACATACCGACCTTAATGCATTGCGAATGTCAGACGACATTTCAACGAAATAGGTAGGCAATTAAATTCCTTGACTGTATCATTGGAAGTCGGGAATAAAAAATATGAAACTTAACTTTATATATTTTTATGTATTTTTAGTCTGTAAGTTATTTGTCTATGAGCCTTTGTAGCCTAAGAATAAATGATTCTATTGATTTATTTATTAACACGATGTGTGTACACGTAAGCACTGATTTCGTAATAATTTTGATTGGACCAGAATGATATAGTTGCAAGCAAACAACTTGAGCATAAATGTAGTGGAGGGGGTAAGTTTGCGCATAGAAGCGCGCAGTCAAAGTCAATGCTCAAGTTGTTTGCCGGGACCTGTATGCCCAGTAATATTTACTTCTTTTTTTGTCTTCTAATAAGCATTGGGGAGTCCTATCCCTAATTTTTTAAATGAAACAATCAAAGCCAATGATGAATTTTATTCTAATTAAATTTAAGTGGAAACATGAATGCTTATAACATGAATCTAAAGAAGGGAACACTATTATATTCTTAATTACGTAATACTTATTAAATAAACAAATGTCTTTCATGTTGTCATAGTAATTATTCAAAACAAAATCAACTTATTCAACGCACGCCATTTATTATGGCACGACAAAATCGCAAATCATTAACCCAAAAAATATATGCAAACACAAATTGTTTATGCAAAATTGTGCCAAAAACGAGCAGGAGCGTGATTAGAGGATACGAATATGCTTATAGTTAAGCGAATATTAACAATTTAAAGATTTATCTATTTGTAAGAAACCTCAGAAATTGAGGAGATAACAAAACCAAAGTTACATAAATTATCGGATCAAAAATCAGTAAGTTTGTACATTTTTTGACATTAGATAGTAATCTTACATTTGGTCCAATCTTGATAAAACCCTGCCTTAGGCTTTTAAATATGAAAAGATTTTTTTATTTCATGGAATTAATGATGAACAATCTCATTAAGTCACAGGTATTCTCTAAACACGCTTCCCAGAGTGCTCGCGAGTGCCAAATGTACTTATGTTAAAACGTGTAACAATTACAATGTAACTGTACTTTAAAAAACATACTATTACAATTTATCTTTATTATTTTTATCATTTTGAGAAGGCACATGAAAATTTCTTACAAATAAATGATAAAACGAATATTACGGCGACACAATAACATCCAATTGTATGTCAAGAGGCAATAAAGAATAGAGGAAAGTATTAAAATAATAAATAAAAGTTTTTTTGACATGGCAAGACTGGGTATACTTTATAATCTGTCAATAATATTGATGTAATTAAAAGCTCAAGTATTCCAGTCTTACTTCAAATCACCTTTTTAAACGGTTGTTTGCTTCCTTACATGTATTAAACGTAATGTATAAACAGGTCTTAAATACTATAAAAATACAACAATATTCGTCGGTGAAACCGCTTTAAAGGATCGATTGAAAAACCGATTCATTAAAATGATCCCGCAGGGGTACCTAGGTGATATGCCACGGGTAATCTTACTTTGTACATGCTACTGTTTTTACAAAAAATTCTGTAACGTTAAAACATGGATTACAATTCTAAAATTACGTGACTGTTCGGGTGTTTCCCTGCCTTTTTATATTACTTTGATCCCAATACAGATAATAGAGAATGTGATTAATTAAGACGATGTTGGCGAGTAAACAACAAATAGTAGCACATTCATTTAGCATTATGTACATCGTATAGGCAATAGCAACAACAGCGTGATTTTGTGATCATTTGAAGTAAGCAAACTAATCAATAACCATTATTTTGTAAACATTGTAAATTTTTAACATAACACTACCCTGAGATTTGGACATATACATACGAGTGCATAATATAAACGTATCACTCACGTATTTGGAGTCGAGTTATCGCTAGACATGTTTCAGACCAGTCCGTGATCCTTACTCATGAGCCCCCACGGCCGTGGCGCGACAACGTACCGGCGCTCTGACAGCTCGGCTGCTCGGTGCAGTCGGCGAACAACTACCCTCGTTTACTTCATAATTTTTTATTGTCAAATGTAGGGTTGCGCACTACACTAACATTATCTGCTATTTAAGAGATCTACAGAATATGCAGTTGAAAAGAATCAGAAATACCAATGTAAGTGGTGACGGTTAGCGTAATTATGAATAATGATGAATGCTTACTCCAAAAACAATCACAAAATCATTATATAACAGCAAACAACATATTTGCATTCTACCGCTACGCTACAAGTAAGAAAAATATATATTTTTCCAAACTAATTTTATGAAAGCTCGTGAAATGTTTATTAGTAACAAGAAATTGTCTTTTACAATTAATACTACAGTAAGATAGTAAATATATCTACCGTAAAAACGAACCAGCGTTGTAAACCTTCCTGTCTTTTCGAGTCTAGACAATAGTAAAAACCGAGAACAATCCAAACCTTAAAAACTAAATCAAACTGTAAAAACTTAAAACTAGAAACACACACTTAACTTTAACGAACTCTTATGCATCCATGTCTTTAAAAGGTGCTGCTTTGCTTTGTTGTGTCGTTTCTATTGTAACTTAATATCACTGTCTTTGGAGATGAGTAATAAAGAACTATTGCTTTGGTCGAGTTTTACAAAGTTTAAGAACACACACATAAACTGTCTTTTTTGAAGATATTAAGTGATCAAATGGAAATACAATAAATGCACGCCACAAGCCCCGAATGATGTCTTAGTTATAGAATAAGAATCGTGTATAGAACTAAATAATATTCCAAACTGCCACGATGTATGTAAGTCAAGTACAAAATTTCGAATGTTCGTCTCCTAAATAAGTTTAAAATTTCTCTTCTACTCAAAACTATGGAAGCCAGAATGTGACGACGTTACTAACACACCGTCTACAAAATGCATTATTTATTAATTAATATTTTATTATTATTTTTACGTTTGCAATTATAGACATGCGTCTAATGATACAGAGATAGCTTTTCTAGAAAATGTTTTTAAAAATGGTCCTATTATCAATTTTAATACAATAAGAAAATATTATAGCAGTGGTCCAAGTTTTGTTTTAAATCAAGATTTCTGCACATCAAATGTGTTGAATTTAATATCCACAGTGATTACGCTTTGAATTCAACACTTTTCCCTCTGAACCTCAAAGTTTTCCTTCTGAATAAAAATCCGTTTTTATGGATTCAATAGAAGAGCTATCCCATTGTGTGTTTTATTTATAAATCATTTTCATTTTCATATTTAATATATTCATTTATGATTGTGGTACTGACCCTGCCTCGTTAAAGCGATATAACTATTTTACAGTTACCGATATTATTAAAATTGTTACATTTCCTTACCCCTACATTACAACAAGCTTGACAAAACATCCTAGGCCGATAGGAACTGAACATTGACATAAAAATCTAAAACCGTAAACTACATACCATTTATCGAAAAAATAAACAAGAAGAAAAGAAAAACAAGTGCTCTAGGGTCAGCTAAGAAACTAGGATAAGAGGTTCAAATAAGAGCGGAACTTCTAATGCAGAATTAATCTAAGGTACTTATTCTAAATCTCACTTAGTTTAGTTATTATAAAACTTACCTCAAAGCACTGTACGTGTAACAGCCAATTGAGAACCAGTATATCATCGATGAAACGCCACGGGCGCACCTTGCCGGCGTCGCCTGCTCGCACACTTGCGGTAACTACGTATATCCTACACGAGTCAACATTAATGGGGCCTTTATCTTAGGGATCGATAACTATCACGTTGACAAAAGTGAAAACAGCTTAACAATCATCAACATCTTTACCATTTAAAACATCATTTATCAATAAAATCAGTCCCAATTGCATTATTAACAGTTTCATCAATATTTTATTTAGTCTTTAGTTTTGCCATTTTTGCGGTCTATGTGAGATGTACAGGTTGGTAGCGAGGCGCCGCCGCAATGGTGTCAGTTCGTGTGACTATGAGTTCTCCGGTTCGTCCCATTCCACGCTCGCCCACTGTGGCAGCTCCGTCTCGTACTCCCAGCCGGGTCCCTGGTAAACAAATACACTTTGTTTTAATGTCTGCTTAATCTGCTTAACAAAACCACGTACATCTTCGTATGCTCTTTTCAATGCTAACAAACTGTCATCGGTATTATTTGTTTAATGTAGGTAAGTCTAGATAGACTAATATACCCAAAGTCGCAGGAAATCTCACTATGAATAGCCAAATACATCCTATCCAACAGCACATGTTATTGGGAGTCAATTATTAATATCCCCATCCATCCCTCATAAAAAAACCGTAATTCAGATAAGAGGTCCTTTAGAACAGTACCTTGTACTTCCAAGCATGCAGATACATGACGAGGTCTCTAGGCCGGGGGTCCCGGTACCTCACGCGGCACTCGTAGCAGTGAGGGTCGGAAGACAGCGCGTCGGCGC
The DNA here is from genome assembly GCA_963691745.1 of Ditula angustiorana. Lineage (NCBI taxonomy): Eukaryota > Metazoa > Arthropoda > Insecta > Lepidoptera > Tortricidae > Ditula > Ditula angustiorana. Next base: position 3,212,830 of record OY829473.1, read on the forward strand.
TGCTCGCTGACACGCCAGCCGAGCTGGTCGCCGTCGGTGCACATCCAGTCTGAGTTGCTACAGTCACTTTGTCGGACTGCGAAAGAAAATAAAGCTGGTGAAGGACAAGCAGGCCTCCTTTCCAATTGTGCTACTGGCCATTAAGAACCTTGTGACAGCAAACCAGCTAGAAGAAGAATAGGGGGAGAGGATAATATTCGCCGTTCGCTGGAGGCTGCTGTCACGAGGGCTAGGATAGCTTTAACTAATTAAATTAGTATATTATAGTTTTCATATTTCCTTTACACAGTCCCCTAGTTTGTTACAAAGCTATATACGATTGTGATAAGAAAAGATTATGGAAGTTTCAATTTCCTGCCTACAAAGAATTTGCGTAAGGGACGTCACATCAAATTTTCCTCCAAGCTCAACTTTTGTTCTAATCTACGAGTAAATATGATGGTAATTTTGAGTGTTCGTCAAGACACGGTCACGCACGCTCATGATTAAGAACCACAAATTGATCTAAAATATAGAACAATTTTAGGTATAAAAACACGTGAGTAATCTGTTGTTTTAAATTAATAATGATGCTAATTGAAAGCGAAGCTAGGAAAAAAATGGCAGCGTACGAAGATTTGGCATGATGATAAAGGTTACTTTGTTATTTCTTTATCTTGCATATAATTAGAAGAGTATGAAAATTTTTATAACGTAACGTGCTCATTTCAAGTTAATTTTGATATTTTATCTACACATATATCATAAATGCTCTATAATGCGTTCAGAAACCGTAGGCAATGACCAGCATTATAACAACCAATACTTATTATAAGATTTTTCTATTTGTTTCTATATTTGTTCAAATTCATTTTTTATTACATTATTTTAATGTGTACAGTCTATAGATATTTAATACGTACCTAGCACTAGTAGCTAGTTGCAATGCAGGTCATTGCCCTATGGCTTCTGAACCCATCATAAAGTACTTATGATATGTGTGTAGATAAAGTAATGTATGCAACTGTCCATAATTAGGTCTTAAAACACTCGTGTGATCCTATTATGAAACTCGCTGACGCTCGTTTCATAAAACCACACTCGTGTTTTAAGACCCCTCATTATGCAACAGTTGCATAAAATACTATAAATAGATATGAGTAAAGTACTTGATTTCTTAAAATACATTTGTATAATATGTAATCTACTTACTTAACTTGACTTACTTAATAAGTTCATTCATTGAATATTTTATGTCAAAGCAAAGGTCACCCTTTTCCAGTTAAACTTATGAATACTTCAGTTAGAATTCGGAGGTGAAAATTGGAATTTAATACAGGCACCCATATAATTACACTAAACCCTTACAAAATTCATTAAAACTACCTCCGCAATGAAACCTGATTTCACTTTTGGAATCTCATATTAAAATCAACTAACCACAATTCGGCACAATTTCGGTACCCTTTTGCAGCGTTTATTTACATACGGGCTAATTCTAAAAGTTTGGTAGGAAATTCAATTTTACTGGATGTTTGAATTGAACTTGTGCTACGAGGTTTTATTCTAAATTACATACAATGAATTACTTGTTCTTTCAGTTAAGAGAAAACGGTCACGATTTTAACCGCAATTGCAGTTGTAAAAAAAATGTTCCTAACTGCCATTGCGTTCTTTGATCTTACTACTTACGTACGTATGTACATACTTACATCTAGTAAGCTATCTCACACAATTCTTTTTAATATCGACTTAGTTACCTACTCTTCTCAAAACACGAACAAACTGCTAACTAGGTATGTTTAACGCAAAAGTAACACCAATTAACTCTGTCTACGAGAATGAGTTCATACTTTTCTAAGTTGCATCCTATCGGCTCCGCCATGTAGGATCTTCAAAACAAATATGCGGTCAGGTCTTCGGCGTTTTGTTTATTTACTTTAAAAAGGGTAATATTATGTAAAAGAATAATTATTAAGGAGCGGCTTGTGAACAATGTGGCTTAAAATCAAATGAGTGTTGTGATAGTCACGTTTGTAATGCGTTTGAAACTAGAAAAGAAAACATTGTAGAAGGTACAGGTCTGAAAGTTGTTACCTTAGCATCGCTAGAATCATCGTTCATAGCTGCCGACGGCGTCGGCGAGGGTGCCAAAGTACAGGCAGCCGCTGGAGATGCGTCCAATGGTGCTTCTGCGCCACTTGATGGACTCGGGAGGGTAGCTAATAAAAAGTAAGCACAAATTATAAGAAGAAAAAAGAAGACAACTCAACAAAGTACGAGTTTTTAAAGAAAATGCATCCTTCGTAAAAGTCTTTAGATAAGGTCCTGTTGGACAAGTGTGAGCGAAAGTGACGAATGTTAAAAACAATTTACGTTGAAAGTTGACTTACGCGTCATAATGGATGATGCCGTCACTCCTGGTGCCGGGGACTCCAGTCTTGGAGACGATTCCCTGGACGTGGGGCCTGTGTCGCAGTCATCCTCGACACCTAATGGAGGTAACAAAGCAAAAATGAAAAAAAAGTAAAATTAAGTGCCGAACACGGAGTTTGATTCTGTGGTCAGCAGCAAGATGGGATGCTGAGATGATCAGGAACCAAAGAACGTAAAGGTCTAACCGAAGACTGTGACACTTGGCAATGTGGCTGTGTCACAGCCTTCCGTTCCAACTACAAACAGGGATCAACTAGAAATTAGATACATAATGTAACTACTGCTTATATGGGCAGCAAACCAAAAAAGATACCTTCTCAAACGAACGTAAACGATGACTTGGCACATCTACATTGAGCTAAATTATGAGCTACAAACGTTTTTAGAGCATGTCTGTATGTAAAAAAAGAAACTGATTCTTTTTTCACTTTTAATGGACAGAAATGACAGGCACTTTAAGTGCAGAAGAATCAGTTTAAAGGTATTAATTTGATGCCGTACCTTTATCATCAGACACTGGTTTAGAGAACAGCATATCATCGTCGGCCGCGTCCACGCCGAGCCAGTTCTCAGCATTGTGGATGGCGATGAGATCCCTAACCAACTGCTCGTCGGTTTTACCACCAGTGTCGCCGCCTTTACCGCGGAGGGGCCCGAATACAGGGTGGTTGTACAGAGGGTCGTTGACAACGGGGTAGCCTGTTAGAAAGACACAATGGTTAAAATCTGAAGTCAATAAAAAACATGCAGCAACTACCGAGTTATCTAATGCATGAGAGACGTGAGTTGGTTGGAAAATTGTGTATGAAGATGGTCTGTATATTCGGAACATTTTCTATGAGGGTCTGGAAATGAGTTAGAAATAAACTCACCTAGGTACTGCAAGTGCACCCTGATCTGATGCATTCTGCCGGTCTTAGGCTTGCACAGCACTACGCTCGTGTTGCTTCTCGGATTGTACCCTAGGCGTTTGAACACCGTCGAGCAGTCCTTGCCTTTTGCCGACACTTTGCACACTCCTATCTTGTAGCTCACCACTTCAATCGCTTCTTGGCATTCGATTTCTTCTCTGTTGACGAGAAGTTTGAGGTTAATGATATCGGCAATAACTTTTTGATAAGACCATACTTGTTCGAGCAAGATTTTTGATAAGTATTTTATTGTTGCTAGCCAATCCAATAATTAGAAGTCTTTTCAAATTACTTGCAATATTTCACGTGAGGGTACAAACCATTAAACAAAGAAGGAAATTAAGAAGGCAAGTTAAATAAAAGACTGTAAATAAACATTTAATAGACTGCATCTAATAATAACTGGATTTGTAAGGACTGGGTTGTAATTCAGTACATAAAATGAGTATTAAACATTAGCGAACTAGTAATAAGAAACAAGCAATTGGATTAGAAGACATGTCATGCCACTTAAGTTTTAGATGGCACCAGTAAATGTTTGAGTACAAGTCACGAAGAAAGACAGCAACTAATTTCCATTTAAAGAAAATGCAAGACTTATTTCTTGATGATTCGATAGGCATCATTTAGTTTATAGCATTATTGCATTTAATAAAACTGACCAGAAAATCTATACGCATGCCCAGCCATACAGTAGATTTTAACCTTGTGTATTTATAAAAAGTAAATTAGAAATGTGACTTGATAAGACAGTGATTGAATAGCAGAAAATTTGCAATGTCGATCGCACAACTAATGAAATGGCTGATGGCCAAATTTCACAGTCAGTCAATAAAAACACAAACTGACGTAAAACTATGTCTACTAGAAGTGACTTTAGTAAAAAAAAGATCAGACCTTGAAAAACTGCTACAAGATTCTGATGAAATAGAAAAGGGTATTCTTCTTTATCTTTAAATATTATAAAACAAAGTCGCTATCCGGATTTATCTGTCCTCATCGTATATTCAGCTGCTAACTCCTTCCAAAGCACGCAACGGATTTTGATATGGTTTTCACTGTCATCATTTTTTTTAACATAATGTTATTTTGTATAATACATTCCAATTGCACCCAAGCGGGTTGCTAATAATATATTTTTTCTTCTATTAGGGATCACAGCATCAAATTAATCAGAGTTTGAAAAAAATGCAATAACAGTTCAAATATTAAGTTATTTTTGTTATCGTCCAGGGACTGATTCTGTGTCATCGGTATTTCATACCTTACTCTAACCAACTATTGAGCCACAAATGACACAACATATTATTTATGTTAGCAGATAGCAAAATGCATCAAAACTGCCACAAATATTATTTCTACGGACAAACATTATAGTTTGAAATAAGCAGTGCATTCCAATCAATGAAAACTTTTTTTTTGTACCTACCTGGTATTGAACGATAAATATTTATCCGTTCGCTGTCATGTCGTCATATATAATAAAGCAAACAGCGCACTCACTCGGGGAATTCACCGTCGACTCGGCAGACGTACTCCTTTAGCACCTGCCGGTTCCTTATCTGGTGCTCCATCTGTCTCGCCTTCTTGGGACTCCGGCCGAACAAGAGGAGCCCTGATTGGACAACAATTGGTGTTATTAAAGGGTCTGGCTTCGCTGGTTTTATTTGTAAGTTGTGATTCTATGTCGATGTTTATTATTGTCGTTTAAAGGAGCTAACATACACATCATCAGTAAAGGAAAACAATTCATAGCACGTTCTAATAAAGAAAATTTGATAAATAGTAAATGAGTCATCTGCAAAACATCAAACACTTGAGAAGCCACTCCAAATAAAATTAGGTGCTTAAAATTCAAATTCCTGTTTCAAATCAGACATTCGTATTACAATAGCCAAAGTTCGCGCATTTACATTGTTAAGGAAGTTGTTATGAATGTTTTGACGTGTCGTTTATTTTATTAGCTAATAAAACAACAATAATAAGGCATTACGATCCCGTTCCGAATCTAATTTCATTGTACTCGTATTGTAACTCTCCTTTTGAATTTTTAGAAAACACACTTTTTGCGTTTTGCACGAAAGACACCTTTCTACTATTTATTGACAGCATATTTAATGTTAAGTAATTTTTTTTGGAACAATACTAAACGCACCTCTTACTCTTTTTACCTATATTCTACATGTTTTTCTTTTCCACGCAACGCCAGTATGGAATTCTAATGATTTTTATTTCCAAGTTGTAAGAAGAAAAACTGTGTTTTAGATTTTTTCGATGATCACTATTTTTCAAAACCAATATTATTAGTAAAAAATGGTTCCAAAATTGCTCTATAGCGCTGCATAGGTACAACACCCTCGCCACCATCAGCATCGCTATTATGAGTGGAGCCAACACGAAATCGTAATTAAACACTTCTACATAATATTTTATCCGGATTCGAATGAGCATATTTCAAAACAGAAAGAGGTCTTTCTCCTTCGTTATTTCTGTAACTTTGTATTACCACAACTTCTAAAATATTAGTTTTATTATTTATTTTTTTGTACATCAATATATTTTTAATAGTGATCTGCAACAATTTTAAACTTTTATGCCATTTGTTTTGTGAGCTAAAAACCGTATTGCGTTATATCAGTTTATACACCAACGTGTTTTAGGTTTGGAGGTTCTGGTATACCTGAAGTTAGCCTGTCCAGTCTGTGTATGGTCCTTAAATTCTTCAAGTTGTATTCCTTGGCGAGGATGAACACCACGGTGTTGTGTCGGTACCGGCCGCAGGGATGCACCTGAGAAACGATACTTTTCCATTAGACCGCGCAAATGTATGAGATACTTCAAATTTCGGACCAGCCAGTAGCAGTTCCGGAGGTTTTATTTATAGAAATCATCTACGTAGAGTTATGTTTAACTTTTGCTTAATTATGCCTTCGCCGTACCTTAAAGTTGAGGATGTGGGCGGTTTTAGACGCCCTGGGTCTTTATTCGACAATGTCTAAGTGATATCAAATCGTCATTTAAGTCAGACAATGGGTTAAGATACACCAAACTTGAATACAAATGACAAAATTAAAACCGATTAAAAAAATACTTTGAATCATAGCAAGATAACAATTAAAACATGGCAAATTAAAAACAAAAACAATGCGTGTCACAATAATCGTACAAATTACATTATAACTGTTATAATTGAAAGTACGTGAAGACGTCTTATTGTTTGTTTGTTCTTCAACAACGCGTAAATAGTTAGACGGATTTCAATTAAATTTGGCAGACCGATAGACTTTGTTCCGAATTCAAATATAGGATCCTTTTATCTCAAGAAAATGCAGAGCTCTCGCAGGATAACTAACTATAAATTAATTCAAAACTAGTAAAAATATTACACGAAAAAACTATAATTTAAATTAATGAAGGTACGAAGTGGGCGCAAACCAAATAAGTATTGCATCTCAGTCTAAAGCATTATTCAACACGAGTTAGAGTGAGATACAGCATATAGTTTTCACCCCATTCGATATCTTTTAGACGTATTACGTTGGAATATCTATATCATTTAGACGGTGTCGAATTTACAGCGTTACAAATGCCACAATTTGACATAGTTGTCAAATAAAATGTGCAAAGATGTCAAATAGAAGCACTTATAACTCTTGTGGTAAAGATCCTAACGCCCTGCATGCAAATCTATTCAATCAAAACAAAAAACAACTCAAAAGTCGAACGGAAATAGATGATTAAGAAAAAGTTAAAATTTGCTATGTCATACCATTAAATAAACAAGTTTCTATTTCATTCCTAAATTTATTATAGACATAAAATAAAGCATTATTTTAAAGGCTAAATATACAAAAGATTTCACATAAACCCTCTTATTTAAAAACTCTATTAAATCCACTTTAGCTAAAACGCGTTATCCAATTCGTTAAAAAATTAACTTAACGAAAATTTAACAAAAATTTGTCTTGTGTGTTTTAAGTAAGAGGCAAAATCTTAACTGCACTTATTAATTAAAGATCAACTTTTTGTTGACATAATTCAAAATCACCCAGAACTTAAAATCCATTCTTCAGAAAGGTAAAATGTGAGACTTGAATAAGAAAAACTATTTTATCAACAGCACATGCACACAGAGTAAAACAAATATCTGAACAGTTTATCAAGTTCAAATAGTCTAAAGAATAATAACATTTTTAATAAATAACACAAAACGGTGAATATTAGCATGCGTGAAAACATATAATGAAATGATAATAAGGATCTTCGTCGTTTCAAAAGAGTTCCTATTGGTCGAAATTACATATAATCGGTTTATACAGGCTGTTGAAATGGAATGACACACATATTCGAATAATGGTTCTGTAGACTAAAATAATCAAAATTGACCTTTTCACAGTAGTAACATGTTTTTTTTCTGTTGTAAAGGTATTAAAAGGCTTATTGCATTCAAAATGACAGTACATAACTGTAATAATAAAAATAAATGCAAAAGCCCATTGTTATAATTATCACAAAGTTACAATCACAAATGACAACTTAAACGATTTTTTTTAATTATTAAACATTAAAATATACTATTAATTGGCGGAAAGAATAACGGGCAGGTGATTCAAAAACTTATTAAAACAAATATATCGAAGTAAAACACATTGAAAAAGCTAATTTTAAGGATGTTTAATGTTATCTGAGTTTTTGAAGTTAGCTGGCGCGACTGTATACTCAATATATTCATTTAATAACAGAATAAATTCTTTTTATTTCTGATGGTCATTCAGTTTTGATACGAACAAAGTAATTAATTAAAATGTGGCCTGGTGCCAAAAGATAGTGATCGAGCAATTAGTTCTAAGAAAGAATTGTCGTGGCGTGGAACACCAATCAATCTCATTTCGGTGGCGATTCTCTATCGGATTTGATGAACTAAAGGAAATAACGGTACGATATCGGTAATTCGCTCTCGTTCAATGACCGAAACCAATAATTGTGGCTCATATTACTGCGAAAGGTAATCTGAGTACTCTACAGAACCATCTCAAAGTGCGGTCAAACAACACGTTTACTAGGTAAGTTGGGGATCCACTTTCGGGTGGGATTAGAGATTATCCTCACACATGTTTGAGGGTTTTGAGGTCTCAAACTAAGGCGCAGATCACATCTTGGAACAGACTCTGAGGGTAAACTCAATTTCGTAAAGTAAAGTTGCGTTTGGTTGCGTTGTAATGTCGATTAACATTTTCATTTTTGATACTTAAATAAATGAATATTCGTTCTATGAAACATGTTAGACTGAATTCTTTTTAAGAATCTTTTGTGAGAAATAACGGTAACGAATTCGTGAGAAGGATTTCGCTGAAAAGCTATAATTAAGTCTCCGTAACGTTCCGAAAAGTACTTAGTAAAATTAATAACTGAAATAATTTTACATTTTATACTTTCATTTCACGTTTACAAACTAGTCGGAACAAGTAATAACAACACCGCAAAGCTCTGCTCGAGCTTTCAAAGTTTAGCTCCGAAATAAGCTCAAGTAAAAATATACGGGACTTTTTAATTGGACGACTTTAATTAGAATTCCAATTAGGTTGTAATATTTTGTGTTAAAATTTTTCATTGTCATAAGATTTTTATATAAGTTACTTACATTTTCCTTTTTACGTAAGAAATCAGTCCAAATTAACTAGGGTACCTTAGGTTTCCAATCATCATGTGACTAATACAGTTTATTAATTTACGACTTTAGTATACATCTTTCTCTAGGTATTGCAATGAAAACAAAGTAAAAAAATGACCCTCTTTTGCGATCACAGTCGGGTAAAATCATGTTACTGTAGCTTCACAGGAGTGACTGTAATTTTATTTATTTATAGAATTTAAACATAATTGGTCCATACATGATACGACACTGCATGCTGTCTGTTTGAGTAAATTAATTTAGCCCTGAGCCAAATAATACAAAGATTTACAACGCGACCCATAGTACAGACTTTCGCAATCATTTATAGTATACATAGTGTTGGCATTGTCATGAACATATTTACCTAACCTAACCTCGTATCTACCTAAATAAAGCGGTTCCAAAAACAACCTTATGATAAACTTGTCGGTTTTCTACACACAACGCCGACAGTTACAAGGTTGTGAAATCTCATGTTGTGGCATCGCGTAATAGCCTCTTTTATGCATTACACAAACCGGTACACCAAGTCTCAAATTCCCATCAGAGTCTGTTCCGCACACAAGGTCCCAACGCAGCACTCACCGGCAGCGAGCAAGGCTTGTCTAAGACGAGAAGCTCTTCGTCAGCATGTATGATGCGCAAGGGACAAGCGAGCACTGGAGTTTCGTGCCTGGCCCACCACAAACATCGACATAGATTACGGACAAATTCGTATGATGTTGCAATCCTACTTAGAAGTTGTAGGGATTTACGGGCGTTTGTGGGATGGCGTCTATTGTTACATATACATTGATGAGAGAATCCGCGTCGGTTTTATACCGTGGAATGAGGCAATTTAGCTAATGGGACCCTAAGATCTTTTTGATATAAGTTAGTCTCACCAGTGCATGGTCTCATGTTAACGGGTACACCGTGAACATGAGACTTGAAAAGGGCTCGAAATGTCGGGGATTTCGTTTCAATACACGCGATATAAACGGTTGAAAATGATTTATTTAATTTTGTAAACACTCTACAATGTTTGGAAATTGCGATGCTAACACAAAGCTTGACAGGAATTTAACTACTTTATCGGAAAAATTTAAACCTTTTCATTAAGACTGATCTGAAGAATTAAAATGAATCACTAGAGCCATTACGAGAGTAGAACAAAATTTTGAAAGGGGTTTGATAACTTGCCTCATTTTACGGTATGTGCCTACGTTTTTTAAGAAAAACAGGCGTTATCTTTTAAAGGTCAAACCTTTATGCGAACTCTCAAATCAGAGGACATTAGTTTTGCCGTTATCGATACAGATATCAAATCTGTAATTGCGAAAACAAGAGATGAAATAATTGAAGGCCAATATGTTACAGAATATACAAAATGTAAGAGGTCTCAGGAATCAAATTACAATTTGATGCTTACAAATTACAAACAAGATTCAGATACTTTCGCATTTATGAGAGAGCATATAAACCTCCTTGACCTTCATGAGGAATCGTGATAAAATATGGTCCATCCATTGACTTACTAATAAAAACGAGTAGGTCTGTATGTAGGTCACAGTCTTATTACAACACCATAAACGAAAAACAAATAGTAAATCGATGACACTGTGTGTGACGCCGACATGTTGGCGTGGTTCGTGTATCTATACTAGATGTACATTTAGAAGATTTGGATTGTGGAGTGTGCATTAGAGAAATGGATGCAAACTTTTGTTAAAACAAATGCTATTAGGCTATCTTACGTGTTGATAATTTGCCAACAATGAAAATTAAGTGTTCGTTATTTCTAATTCTGTATTAGATGTGTTAAAAAAACTCGCAGTTTTTTTAACAAATCACTGGTATTTTCAGATCTGAAGATTGATTGGTCGGCGGTTTTCTGACAGTTGAAAATTTAATTAATGACTCCCTTTTAGCTTAACCCGAGGTTGAACTAATTTATCACTGTCAGTAATAGTCTAACTAGTTTTTAATTAATCCCAAACATAAAACATTACATATTTTGAATACATATTTTGTCTCACCACCGTATTAAGATATATATTTTTTAATAATTATATATCCGAGTATTACGTAAGAGGACTTTATCTTATAAAACACATGATTTATTTGATTTACCTCATTATAAACATGATAACGAACGTTGCAGTATGGTCGAAACGTCGAGGTAAACAAATCATGTATTTCGCGCGATAAACTCACGTTATATAATCTATTTTTCTTCCCAACCGGTGACCCGCATGCCTGTTTTCTCCTCATGTAAAATACTCAGTAAGAAAATGGGTTAATCTCAATTAAACGTGTCTGAGTTTAGTACGCCATTTATTTTTAACATCTCTGCGCCAAATATGGCAGAATATGCTGAGTTATTATGTAAATGTAACACCTACTGTAAATCATATTCTGAGAAATAAATCATTTCTATTCTATTCTATTGAATTTATTGAGTGTCCCTTAATTGGCATATCGCCTGCGCGGATAGAGGTGGGGGAGGGGAGTTAGCTAAGAGTGTTCAAGATTAGGTTTTTTCACCTGAGTATGACAAAGCCAGAAAGGGTTCGATTTTAGCAGTCTATATCTATGTATCAAATGGATTTGTGCTGTTAGCCTGAGATGGCTTTTACAGTTTACCCGAGAGAGTGACAGCAGCCGCAAGGGCGCTCAGTAAGTATAGCTTAGCATGCAAAAGGGTGTTCCTATTGAGCTGACCTCGGACTTTAAACGCTAAGGGAGGATTTTGTAAGCAATTGGAGTCTGTGAGGGTAGAACGAGGGGTTGTCGAAGGGTGTTATTTGCGTTATATCTGGACCTCTTGCCGCGCAGCCTAGTTAATCTATGAAGTTAGTGAAGTCTCGGAATAACAAACGTATCACCATACTTTCTATTTTGGAAACTTGAAGACATTGCAAAAAACATTTTTTAAGGCTTATACCGCGAATATGACAATGAATCTAATTCCTGACGTTGCGTTGTGAGCCATTGTCAGTAGGTTGATTTTTGACTTTTAAATGATCGCCAATCGCCAGCCGCGCGCTAATGAATGCCAGCGAAAATATACGCTCGCGTATTTCGCACTGGCCTATATCGAGCGCTTGCAAGCCAAGATCAACCCATATGTATCGTGTTCACGGACGGACCGACAAAGTAGTCCGTAATACAAAAAACCCAGCTAAAAATCAACTATCAATTCACGCAAAAATACTTTTTAAAAATTGGGTTGTTTGCATTTTCAACTACTTCGCCAGTGTATCCTTAAACATGAGACCCGAAAAAGGCTCATTTAACGTCGGGTATATTAAACTCGTTACAGTTATCTCAAAATAAACCATTAAAATGTTTTTAATTCGACATCGGACATATCTGTCGGATAGATAAGTCAAACATAAATATACAAGACTTTAAAGCAACTGATGGTGAATTAATTATTTAATTAATCCTGTGAATTAAAATTGTAGCTATTGTGGAACATAATACAAATGCCTAAAAGCCTGTAATGGAGGCTCACTTAGACAGTCAATTTAGGGAGTGTATTAATATGAACATATGCCATAGCTGGCTTTTGCGTCAGCAACATTGTCTATTAGACCTCCCAAGTAAACGTCTAAAATAACTATTCAGAAGTAACAAGTATTAATAGTTAGCTTCAAACTTTAGGTGTCTTTATATAAATTTTAAAGTGATGATTGGAATCTTTCATGGAATAACCAATGAGCAATTGTCAACTGTTACCGATTATACGATATTTTTAACGATATAATTAAATACTCTTTCACAGCATTTAATTTGGTGTCTTTGATTTCTGCAAAAATGATACTTATCACACATAGCAATTTAACTCTTAATTATCAAGATTGAAAACTAAGGAATCTAGTCTTACCGATACAAATAAGGTAAATGGGCCCCAGTATCTAGAATTTTGGTCATTGTCGTTATACTGAAAATGGACAGACAGATCATGGACGTCTCTTTTAGTGGTACTGTAATTGGTGTCGGAAGAGTAGTCAATAGTGTGCCGTACCTACAACAGGGGGTTCCACTCCACACTGTAAGTACGCTCGACCGCCTTGCCTATGGCATAGGCAAATCGGCAAATCGCAGTAAGCTTGCCGCGCGCTCGCTCGGTCGAACCCACCGTGTCAGTGTAATTGAAAATAAATGTCGCGCAACCCTAGCTTGTCGCCGGGAGTAGCGGGGGCAAGACGGGCGCGGGCGGCGATTTTCTTCGGCCTCGCGCCGCTTGGCGCATGGTGTATGAAGTAATACGAACTTTTTGAGCGTCTGAATAAAGTTGGAATTCGTTTAATCGCGGTCGTAAAAGAGAAGTTTCTGTACGTTATTTATTCTGTGCCTACACGTAATTTGAAATCACACATTTCATACATGGGAAGGGCAAGGCTAAAGTGCTTATTATACATTACAGACTTCACGTCCTATTAATTAAGTATAATAGATGTTTATATTAGTCTTTAAGGTTAATAACTATGAGCCAATGCAGCCTGAAATAAATTATATTCTATTATCAATATCTTCCCCTCAAAAACTTTAGTCAATTATGTCGTTAGCTCTCCATCTTCATCTATCTTTGGATTAACAATGCCAATGGCAATCTGTGGTTCACAAAACAACACGTATAGAATTTTTATTAGGTTTACTAACGCCACTGTTAGTTGTGGAATTCTTAATATTCCAATTAAAACTAGATTACGTGTAGCAGCTGCACAATATCTGGAATTTAATGGTGAACACTACGCGTGCGCAACCTAGTTCAGCGGTTTAGTGGACTCCAGTATAATGGAAACGGGAATATCGAAGCAAACGATTGTTTTTGTAATTTGCGATGTTTGTATTATTGGCAACACAATGGCGCGGCTTAATGTATACAGACGTTATCTAAGAATTTAACGTAGTGAAGGTTTATGCCTAAAGGTTAGAAATAAACTTTTTTTTTCGAGTTATCGAGTACTCTGTGGCAGTGAAAACCTAGTAAAAGTTGTGTAAGTACCTCCTAAAAAGACAGTTTTCAAGCAGTAGGCTATGGATTGAAAACGGCTGAAGTTTTCGATATTTACTTCCGGAATTAGCAGTTAATAGAAAAAGGTTTTAATACTAGCAAATTGCAACCTGTACGTATAAAATCACTGTTCTTCGTTAAAAAACGTAATAACACTTCGTCTAAGTAATAATATATTTATAATAACCTTTTCCTCTGTCTGGTCTGGTCAGGTCTTCTAAAGTAAAGTCTAAAGTCTAAAGTCTTCGTTAGACTTGGACGGCTACCACGATATACCGCGACTTAATTTGTCGCTCAGCTCTTTCTAACTAGTCCAGAAGGAGAGAGACACGGCAAATGAGAATTAGGCACATGTGCTAGCCGTTGTGTTCCTATTTATAGGCTTGTGTCCGCGTTTAAGGCTCTTTACACTGCTGACATCCAAGAGTCGGGGTTTGCCTCGACCTCTGAGCACCTGGCTCGAATTTTCTCGATACGCATTAACTCGCTACGTAACTCAGTCTCTCTCCTACTGCGCTAGTTGGAAAGAAACGCACTGAGTTGCGTATCGTGTAGATTCGTGCACTGGGCGATGAGTATGGTAACCCAGGTTTCGCAATGAAGTTTTCTAACCTACTCGTACACTACATCGGCAGAGGAAAATATCAAAAGATATCCGTTAGATATTTGGAAATACGGAAGCCGGTCGTAAGTAACGAATTGCGATGGCAGCCGATGCTCTGGATATTAGAAGATTTCCATCAAATATTTCCTTTAGAGCTATTTCACGTGAAATGAAGAGGAAGCAGCGTTCGAAATTAAAAATATATTTTGCCTTGCACTTTGTAATATTATTCGCACATATTTAATACAGTTCTCATTTTGACATAACAAAGGAGTTTTTAATGTTTGCTCGCCGGAAACTTTATATCTAACCCTATCTTTGATTTTTTTAACTTGAAATGTATCAATAGGTCACATTTTTTTAAATTAATTAGTTGTTCATAAAATAGGATTTAGAGGTACAGTCAAGGAATTTAATTTCCAACCCACCTAAGGTTCAATAGCATACAGCAAACTGTCACCATAAGAGCGATAGAGCAAGACGTTAGTTTGACATATCGACCTTAATGCATTGCGAATGTCAGACGACATTTCAACGAAATGGGTAGGGAATTAAATTCCTTGACTGTACTTATGTACTTACTTACAGAAAATGATTTCATTTAAGTAACTTGGCGTTTCAGCCATGTTGTCCTACACTACTTACCTAAAACCTATCAGCCATGTCGTAACTTGCATGCTTGTATCTGATAATATATATAAAATATACTAACTATTGCCCGCGACTTCGTCCGTATAGAAATAGTTTATTGCTATCCCACGATATTTTTGTGTCTCTTCGGGATCAAAAGTTGCCTATGGGTATTTTCTATATCTCTATATGCAAATATCTCCCCTTGGCAAGATTCTCTATTGTCCGCATTCTTCCGTCCCAAAACATCAGCAGTTTCCCATACAAAGTGTCATCCTACATTTCACCCCCTTAGGGGTACACTTTTGAAAATAAAATAGCTTTTGTCTGTTCCCGGGTGTTACACTATCCCTGTACCAAATTGCATTGAAATTGGTTCAGCCGTTTAAAACAGAAAAACCGTGAGACAGACTTTCGTATTTAAAATAAGTTTCGATGTCATACGCATGCCAGTTACTATTTCAATAGTGTACAAACTACCAAATATGCGTTTTATCTATCTATCTACTCTGGCACCTAAATCCCGGCTTATCCTACGTTTGCAATGAGGCAAATCGATAGGCCGTCCACACAAAGTAACGCACCGCAGAGGCATTCAAATGATTCCAACTATTGTCAACTAAGTCTCCGCGGACAATTCCCGGGTCTTACGAGAAGAGCGGATTTCAACGGTGGCTTATAACATTTTGCGGTTAAACTTTATACCGGTCACAGAGAGAGGAAACTATTCGCTTGGTAAGAAAGCAGCATTTTTTAAAATACATCTCGTCTCTTGTTTTTTAATGGACAAGTTAGACAATCAAATTGTAGACGGCAATGTAAAATTTACGGATGTTTGATTCATTTGATTTTAACTATTCTTTATAAAGAATAGTTAAAAAACGCAGCGTTTGTAACACAACATTGCTAATCATAGTTTAACAATGATTATAGTTACAAACGATTCGTCAAAATCACGTCAAATTTACAACTGTGTGTTTGATTCACCAATCTCTAATCTAATTAAAACATTTAGGCGTTTATTTGACGGGACATACAATATTTGTTACGAACAGTTATCTTTCTACTCTACGAAAATGCATGGGCCGTGCAGTTGGCACGAATCAGTGCGTGTCTTTCTAACAACCCCAGTAGGAGAGAGATGCCCTATTGTACGTAGCGAGTCAACGAGTATCAAGAAAATTTTGGCAAGGTGCTCTATTAAGCCATGAGATGGGGGTTAGTCGTGTCGTGAATAAGTGAGGTAATTTGTTCCCACATAATTAAGCGGCCCGCCGGCTAGTTCAGCGCGAGTTTGATGAGTTTTAGTTTGGCGTGCACACATAGGGACGTATAAAAACATCACATTGCTCGTGTAGTAGTTGATACGATTGATTTTTACGGCGAGGCCACTCCGTGAAGTTGTTTATAACTGCGTGGCCACTTGTCCACCGAATAGTTTGTTCTCTCTAAACCTCGTCGGAAACATGAACTGGAATGGTTGATTTCGTTCGGAGGTTACGTTCTCATCTTTACGGCTCCGTTTGAAGTTTCAGCTGCGGCCATTTTGAGAGATTGATGCCTTAGTAGTATTACTTTTAAGTAGCAGTGCAACAAACTTACTTTTTTAAATTATTTTCTTTATGATTTAAAAGTAGTAATGAGGCGTTTCGCCTGCTTATTCCTAAATGAATAATATTGCTTATCTGGTTTTTAGTGCTGGTTTTAGTTGCCTGCGACAAGTAATGCTTATCGCTAAGCTAAAAAAAATAGGACTATGAAAAGTTATCTTTTTATAGGACATAAAAAATACAATTTTTTTCTGTAAAAGTCAAGTGCTCTATAAATTAGTTACACGCGCAAGACATACATTACATACTTACTGTTAAACTATCAGTTTTTATGGAACTATCGTTGTTTGATTTATTATCCGACATGCCAATACGAGTCACTCGTTAGGTCATTGCCCTCCTATTTACGTCGATTTACAACACATAGCCAGGAAACGTCAAAGAATAATGTTCACGTTCCACAAATTACTTTCCAGTTTAATGCAACAAGTCGGAAACATTTCCTTTCATACGGTATTTTCCCTCGGATTTTCTCCCCATGTACGAAGTAAAAGCATTGGAAGTTGGTAAGCTGAGGACTGAGTGCGACGGAACTCGCTGAGTGACGTCGATACGACTTCTCGCTGAGTGAAACGAGCTGTGAAAACTTTGACTGAGTTTCATGCCGAATCATACCGACGCTTTAATGAACCGAATGTATAGATTTGACAAAGTCAAAGTCGAAATATCTTAATTCAAATTAAGCTTGCAACAAGGAATGATGAAAGTCAGAAATTTTACCACCGGAAAATTCCTCTGAGTGATGATACCGGCAAGAAACTCAACAAGGTAACAAAATTACAATGTTACCTTTCACATATCAGTATTTAATGCAATAGGTATGTACTTGGAACCAAGGATCGCCAATGAAGTTGGGATCATTTCCAAAAATGTCTGTCCGAGATATAGTCATAAATTTGATGATATGATAATTAGATTTGAATTTTGTTACATCGTAAGGGTCATCGTTACTATGCTTATAAGCCGCGTTATTATTATGCCTATACCGTACACTATCAATTACTTACTTACTTTATTCCTCTATAATTTTGTTTTTGAAAAGATTAAAAAGAATAAGGAGCCGCGCCGAGCTTCTTCAGTGCTTCTTCTCAGCAAAATATTTTTTAACATTTTTCGTTTTCATCAAACATATATCCAGGGACGTGTAGATGACATGTTTACAATGTTTTCTAAAGAGTTTCAGCAATATTGTAGACCATCTGATCTCCCTTGACAGTAACATCCAATTGGATCTAGAGCATCATAATAATTTAACTTTCTAAGGTAATTTGATAATCAGAAATACCGACAATTAATTAATCCCTACTGTGTATCGAAAGTATGTTTAAACATATAGAGATTGGTATTCCAATGGAAATCCCACCATCATCCGAATCCTAACTACAATAGTACCAGTTGACAAATGCTTAATCAATAAAAACACACAATAATACATTTAATGTACCTTATCTGGAATTTTAGCTGTGAAAATAAATAGGAAATCTAGAAGAACAACAAATGTATGAGACGACGAGAATATTTATAAATTATGTGATTGATGTATGAGTTGTATGTGATACTTAATAGACACCTTCACCTTAATTAACAAGCATAACCTACCTTTTAAAAGTTATACACGACTTTGTTCTAAAATAGAAAATCCAGACGTTGATTAAATACCACCAAGTTCTATTTTACATTCTCTAGTATGTAAAATAGAAATTTGCAGTATATCATATAAGGCTAAAGTTGAATTGCCACAAAATTTAAATAATCAGGATACTGTCATAGCTGTGTCACAATAACTAGGTATAAAAATACATATTTAGAAATTAAATTCTTATGTGAACAGCGATATCTTTTAAAATTGTAAACAAGAATCTCTTTTGATAATGTTTTTTTGACCTACTGAGTGCAAAATGATAGTGTGCTAACATTTAAAATTTAGTAATAGTTAATTGACATTTAAAAGAGAAAAAGGTACTAAAAAGTTATCTAATGATTAATGATGGATTTATAAAAAATAAGACATTAAAAAGAATTTTAATGGTAACGATTGAAACAAATGACAAAGGTTTTACATAACTACGGTAATAGTTCAAGACAGCTTAACAAGATTCTCATGTAATCTTCACTTGAGTAAAGGTAAGAGGCACACAAACTGACAGCTCACGGAAATAAGTTATAAGTCACTTTATACTACAGGAAAACTCTTGTAATCGATTTCCTCGCAAAACAGTTCTCACGTAAACAAAGCAAATGGAATTTCAGAGCGCTCAATTATTCAAAGTTCGAAAGACACCTCTATTCCAAAACCTGGTTTGCGGCATAAATTTTATTTGGTTTTTCAGAGGGAAGCAATAATTTGCGACTTGCTTTACGGGCGTTCTGTTTTTAAACACTGAATATTAATTATTCATACAAGAATTTTCATGTAATTTTAACTTGCTAGTTTCTTTTTTATTTCGAAGTAACAGACGTTGTTCTATTTTAACCTTGCTTTAAAGCAGTTTGTTACAAAAATTGTTTGTTATCCAGCCAAGAGTAATTTTTAAACCTCTTTATGGCAGTTTCACAATAAATGTTATTGTGACTTTTTTAGTAGGTAGATACAACGATTTTTTTATTGCGACAAAGTATTGCAGTTGTCTGTCTCTCTTTATGAAAATGTTGAGAACCACTTTGATAGAAAATATCATATTTGTAACTTAATTCCGTTGTCATTTGTTTCAAATCCCATCACCGCCGGAAAACTACAGTCATGTATAACTTTTTGAGCAACACAGAAGGATCGATTTACAAACCTGCGTACACGCATGCGAGAAACGGGCAGTGGCTGGTGTCGGATTAAGTCGTAGAAGCAAGAGTTGTGCTTAGGTATGAAATTTCTGTCTCATCAATTGCAAGCACGACATGCGGTTCTTCTTTTGTCGTTCAGAGCGTCTTTGTCGAGTCAAATCATTTAAAAATAAGACGTAATAAGTGGCCGTATGTCGTGCTTTATAAACTTGAAAAAAAAAACTACATGCCTTTAGCATTAGCGTGTTCAGACAAACAAAAGTAAGCCAAGTTTTTAAAATTTCATACGTAAACAACTGATAGGTCTGCGTGGTTCGGCGTCTGGATCTATCGATGAATCCGACACCGTAGCATAAATATGGCTGTCTCAATTGCCACTTACGGGGATCGAGGCCGGTTTGTTGACAACCACGATATCCTCGTCGATATGTACGAGGGTGATCGGTTGGCTGGTCACGGGTACTTCGTGCCTGCAACGTAACACAGGTCAGGCGGGGTTAGGTTAGGTTAGAAACGAACCGACGAGACGCTCACAGAGTCAACGCAACCTTGGAACGACTACCCTAAATCGTTTTAAACTTTCGCGATTTTCACACATATTTATAACGTTGAATAAAAGTATATTGTTGATTTACCTCGACTCCACTTTAGTCTACTCGTGACCACGGCCATTGAAACATGGCCGAAACGTCGAGGTAAATCAACAATATACTTTTATCGCGCTAAAGTCCCGATAACGTTATAAATATGACTACCCTAAAATCTGAGTTTAAGTCATTGTATAAGTTACTTTAAAGCTAAATGTCAGGTTAGATTCGTGACAATACACGCGACATAAACCGTTTTTACCCGACTACGGCAAAGCCAAAAGGAAGGGTTATGTTTTTAGCAGCCTATGTATTTAATTACTTTATTTCAAAGCTATCCTATTATTCTACTAATATTATAAATGTGAATAATGTTTGGATGTTTGTTCCTCAATCGCGCATTAACGGCTGGACGGATTTAAATTAAATTTGGCAGACAGACAGATCAAGTTTTAAATTACAATATAGGATACTTTACATCCCGTAAAAATGTATAGACGATAATATTACGCGGGTAAAGCCGCGGGTCAAGGCTAGTTATTAATAAAATAACAGATCAGTTGTAATAATTATCGCTTGAAACATTAAGGAAGGGACAACTACAAAGAAAGATTACTTTCTGCTTCTTACGATTTAAAGTTTCCTTGTTTTCTTGGAAACAGCATTGCACGTAGGTACCATACTTTATCTGAAGCTACGTTGAGACAGTAGAGACTGCAGCTGGTAAATTTTTTAAATCTCACCAATGCACAGGGCAAAGGAATCTACGCAAACCTAGACTAAATCAGCGTTTACGCCATGAAAAAAAAGTTAATTTGGCTTTTTATGGCTCAGGGGGCCGGTAGTGCCCTCGTCAAGTCAAAATATAATAACAATTAATAATTAAAAATCCTTTTTCGTTCCAAGATCGCGTTCTCTTAGGATAATGTTAATGGTATTATACAGATGTCAAGATGACAGGAAAGAGGAGAAGTTGATTGCCGTTGTCGAGACAGTTTTAAATTAAAAACTAGAGCAATGGCAACAAATGAGCATGCGTGGTACAATGCCGGCGACAAAGGTTGAGAATATAGCTGGCTTTAGTTGCTATTATCAAAGGTTTTGAAGGATTAATTTGATACCATATCCAAGTAAAATCGAGGTTGGAGTGTCGTTTGAGACTACAAGTCAAAACTACATCTATCACTTGTCAATAATGTAAGTTATTTATTTACTTTGCAGTGTACAGTAACGGGCTAACATTTCTACAGCCAACCTTTCAAAAGTATGTATACGCAGTGCCGTTTCAGTCTAATAATAAGGTTGAATTCACATATTTTTCAAAGATTGGTAAACATTGGCTGTATGTGTTTTAAGTTATGTAAATGTATACTATAAAATTTACACCTTTCAGAAGACCGTGTGTCATGTTATTTTTTATATTATTTAGATAAAATGTATATACTATTCTGTCTTCTTTCTATATAATACGTCTATATAATATGTCTTTGTATATAATAGAAAAGAATATAATTAAAATTGTTTCTATTCTGATGAAATCTTTGTTAAATAAACTTTATTTTGTTATTCAGATAAAAAATATTACGGAATACGTTGATTTATCATTAGTTTAGTTAAAAAAAAAATGACGTTTTGAACAACTTTGATGAAGTATTATTATAGGAAAGTGATGAATTAGGTATAATTCTCAATGTATTATGGTCATCATACTAAAACATCAATTGACAGACACAATTTAAGTCTGAAATGTCAAATGAAAGGAATATCGATAGCATGTTTTAATACAATTAGGCTGTTTGTGCACTCGCATGCTCATTCGGTGCTTACGATGTATTTTAATTATACTTTTATTTTATTAATCTATTTCTAGGTATACAACTTAGTTTATATAAGCTCCAGCTTTACTTGAAGCTTTTTTATTTATGCTTAAGATTTATGTTGCGAAATAACGTTTTCATTTTTATAACAATGCTTAGTAAAGTATGACTTAGGATAATTAAGTCATATTCTTTAAAATATCTACGTAAATATGGACCTCAAATCAAGTTGTGGCCTGACTTGGAGGAGGCACTACCGTGCCCCTTGATTTAACATTAGTGCAACACAAATTCTAAACAGTAAACTCCAGTTAACCACACCGTTGGACTATACACAAGTTTGAACAGAGGGTGAGTAAAATAATAATGTTACCAGTAAAAGAAGACAAGATTAAACAAGTACTGAATTGTGTTCTAAAATGTACAATGTTTATGTCTTTGTGAAGCCTGTAAATTGATGTGCAAGTAACTACAAATTTTGCACATAATTCGCTAAGGTAAGGCTTCTACAAGCCTTCAGCTACCTGAATTTAGAATAGCAAACGTTGTGTAGAAGGAACACTTCTGTATAGTCTATTTCATCTAAACTTGTCTTGAGTTCTAAACAACATTCTAACCTAAAATGTCAGTTTTTGCCATCAAAATATCGTCCATTGTGTCAATGAAACATTATAAAGCAACAGCATTGTACATCAGCTTTTCTATTTAGAGCCTGGATTTGTTTTATTTAGGCTTAAAAAGCTGCTTAGGTGACAAAATGTGAAATTTTAGGTTAGAATTATGTTTACATGGTAAGACAGGTGTAGATGAATAGACTTTAGGTCATGACAGCCGCTATTTTACCAAGCTGACAGGGCCCAATTTCATAAACGCGACATGCGACTAGTGACAGTGACAATTCGTAAACATTGCTTGACCTCTATGAGTTTAAGTCTGTAGCGTTACTTGCGCCAGTACTGTAAGGTGAATTGACAGTCACATGTCGGCTGTCCCGTTTATGAAATTGGGCACATGACAACGACAATTAGCCATACATGGCTAGCTCGATGAGTTTTTGTATTGCCGGGCTAAAGCGGGTACGTAATGTACAGTAAATTGTCGTTGTCACCTGACATAAATGTAAGTTTGGCGAAAGAGGGGTTTGCAAACGATCCGTACAAAGTGTCAGTTCTATACTGTAGTTTATTATTCTTTTTATTTTAAGTTAGGTAGGAAGGTTGCAGCGGATTAAGTTAAAGAAAATATTCAGGGCAGAATGACAAAGTTTTTTTTTCTCTATTTTTAAGAATAAATCTCAGCTGGTTTAAAACAAACGCGTGACATTTCAACCAATGAATTAAATTTTTCATGCATCTCGTATCTTAATTCGTATTTTAATATGGATTTGTGAAAAAATTGATAATACTTACAATAATGTACAATATCTCCATGTTTTTTGTTGATTCATATCCGATAAGGGGTAAAATATATTTTTTCTCAGCAAATAAGAAACGACTGTGATTGGTTATAATTACGATTAAAGTTTGCTGCAATGACTCTGCATAGTATTTTTTTTAATTCTGGCATAGATATTACTACAACTTACCCTTAAAGTACAATGATTTACATATTTTCCTCGCAAAATTAGTCGATAAAGATCGAATCGAAGACTCGAATTCGATTTACATTACTGCTTTGCCTTCTATCTATAGCCAGCAATGTACTTCGCTTAACTTTATTTACCATGGCATTTCCGATGACATCCGAAACCACTTCCCGAAATAATTGTACATTACTGTACAGTACGTGATCGCCATTTGAAAACTTCCCTACCGGCTGTCACTCCTACGAGCGACGTGAGCCCACGTAAACTTCAATCTTAAAATGTCACCGAAAGGGAAATAAGACCTTTTGCGAAGTCACTTGTTTGTTGTAAGTAATTCTGTCCTCAATATTGTCTTTACCAAAACCTTAAGTCCCGCATCAAACTGTTGTGAACTTAATGGAGCGACTCCACCCTTCAATTTGCCGTATACGACTGAGTGCAGTATACGGTATCTATACAAGTATCTACATACTCGAAGAAGTCAAGAAGATCTGCAAACGATTCTATTGCTAAGAGATTAAGAATTCGTGCAGACGGTTTAACATCTTCAAGGGTTCATCTACTTTTGTTGTCGACTGTACAGTCAGTTAGCTCTTTGAAAACCTTCGGGTTTGAGTGACATCGTCACGTCACTTATACTATAACGAGGATGCATATTAGTGTCATTATGATATTCTCATATTGCATTAACTGAAGCAATAAAAGAATAAGCATATATTGTAACCATGAAGAGTGTAAGTCAATTATGCAATGTACAGCATTTGTCGATGGAATCCCAAAGGTCTTTAACAAGCTACCGGACTGCACGATCGACGAACCGTACGGAAAATGCTTCGTTATCCATGGTCGCCGTGCGAACTATACACTGGCACGAACCTTCTCGTCACGCGGCAGCTCCCTACGTAACTCAGTGCGTCTCGTTCTATCTAACCGAGTAGGAGAAAAACGCATTGAGTGACGTAGCGAGTGACGTCTACTAGATGCACTGGACAACGCGTAAACAGAAGGGTAGTAAGTCAGATCCGATTCAAATTGATGTGTCCGCCGATGGGGACCGAAGATGTGACTGCCTTAACTTACCTATGAACAACGTTGGCGAGGAGGTCATTGTGCTTCAACCTGTAGTCCGGGTCCACTCTCTCATAGTTGACGGTAAGGGTGCCAGCTCTGATGCATCTCTCGTACTCTGCCGCCGGGTGAGCTCTGAACTCTCTTGCGAACACGTCGAGAATTTTCTCGCCGACCCATCTCCCTTTCGTGAAGGTGGTGAATGTGAAGTAGTAGGGGTAAACTTTTCTGAGGCCTGCGTGAGAGAACGTTGAGAGATTATTCGTAACCGAATAGTGTGTTTCAGGAAGTTCTATAGGTACTTCGTATTTTTTCTATAAATTGGCGAAATGGGAACTTAAAGCCATGAGCACATTAATAGTAGGTACTGTGTCCAAAATTATTGTACAACATAATAACAAATTCACCGTGAAACCAAACCGATCTTGTGGAGCAAGGAAATTTGTTTTCATTTGTTGATATACACCTCCACAGAGTAACGCCAAAATCTATTAACTATTAAAACATAGCAATTAACGCTATAACCAACCCTGACTAAATAAAGTAACTCTAACTAACTAAAGTAAGATCTGTTTATTAGTTTTCGCATTCGATAATCGTTTGAACTGATTTCGATGAAAATTGCGCATTGAAAGTTTGATAGCGTGATGCGCGATTTAATTTAAAATCCGATGCCAGAAATAACACTTTTTAATCCCTGACTTAAACAGTTTTCCCAAAGGAAAAGGAATGAATTTACTACAAACGTGCGAAGCTTTGCCATCGATAAATTTGAACACCCTAAACAATTACCAAAAAATGTAGGTCAGCAAATTCAATTCGCGTAGCAAACACATTAAGCCCGTGAAATAAATTGTAATCTACGCCATAAAACCTTAACCGCAGTTTAAAAGTTACTCGAATGCAAATTTAACTGAAAAACGGCAATGCGGCAGGATGACTCAGGCCTATAATCTCTGCCTTGCCACTAACGATTATTAAAAAATCCATTTATGTCTATGACTCGCTAAATTTCTAAGGTTCCGCGTATATCGGAAGTTTCGCTTTCATAGAAAGAAGAAAGGGTTAGGTTTTTACACAAAAATAGAACTAAAGCATAGAGGGCGCCGCAAAACATTCTACGCGTAACTATATTAAAAACAAATGACTAAACTGGTGACCAAGGTATTTTTAAATTTAGAAAACTGAGAATATACTACCATAATTCAAAAGCAACTAACTTTACCAATTCGTGTAAGTATAGGCACATGATTTCCTGAGTCGAAAGGTTTTAAGATTCCCTCCATGCTCAAGTTATTCGTCCATGTCTTTGATTAGGATAAAATGTCCTTAAAACCAAGTCAAATAAATACACTTTTTTCCTGATAATCTTTCATTCCCTGGTTATCTTTTTTTGATAGCTAATAGATTCGATAGCACGTCTGTGAACCATTGTCAAATAGTATACCGAAATAAAAAGGTTAATTATAGCTAATAAGTTTATAATTTTATTGTATTGTATGATTCGTATTCGTAACAGAGTTCCGTCAGTCAGTCAGACCTCAGTAACTAACTGCAAAAGATAGAAATATGAAATTTGGAATTTTTATTCCTTAATGTAAGGGAAATAAAGGTGCACTAAGAAAAAAAAATGGAAATTCCACAATCATGGAGCGGAGTTAGAGCCTCTATAGACGGACCGCTTAAAGCAGTCAGTGCCAACGGCTTCAAGCGGTCACTGTTGGGTGATCTGCCGTTTCAATACAAAATATTCATTTTCCATACACGGACCGCTCAGACTGTTCGTTTGCAGTCGCATAGTTTACTATGCAGTCGCAGCTTGAAGCAGTCCATCCTGACTGCTTCTAGCTGTCCGTGTATGGCCGGTCTTAGTGCGAAAGTTACACGCGGACAAATCTAGTAAAGTATATAATTAAGCTGCGTGCCACTAATTTCGTGTTGCAAACGGAACCCTTCCCGCCTTCCCTGGGTTTCTGGCCCACTTCCCTTAATCTAATTTATTCGAAACGAAAGATTGGAAGTTACAAATGGCCGCCATGATTCAATCGACACCAGGTCAACGCGAGGCCGGCATCAGCCATTACCAATGCTAATTTAATTCGCTGTAAACTTGCCCGATGAATTTACGTAACTTTTTCAACTTCAGGTGTTCTTGGTTGGAGGTGAGAGTGAAATTGTCACAAAGTTTCAGAATTACAATCAGAAGTTTTGACGTATGACGTAAAATCCTAGTACAGTTCCCGGCAAACATCTTGAGCACTGACTTGACTGCGCAGTAGCCGTTTCTAGACTCGATTTATGCTCAAGATGTTTGACTGCAACTATAATATTATTTTATTTTATACTAGCGACCCGCCCCAGCCTCGCACGAGTACAATTACGATGTAATGTATACAAAAACAAACTGGAACAAATCACCATGCTACTCCGCGAAACCAGTGCCGGGCTCGTGCAAAATAGCTGCGTCTGTGCGACACATATATGTTCATGCAAAAACCCACCCTCCTCCGCTTCCACACGAAACAACATATATCACACAGACTCAACTACACACCACCACCACTAAACACTAAAACTACACGATCGACGCGAGTTTCGCCTCTATACGAGGCATTCGCTATTTGAACGAATGGCGTACTGACAAACATTCGCTAATGGCCAGAGAAAACTGTATCGAAATCCGTTCCGTGGTTCAGAAGGAGTATGCAGGCGAAGATATGATGACAGATAGAGCTGGATTGTGATTTTATTTTACAAGTGTAACAATGTAAAGGAGATTTGAAGATGATGTTTCTTAAACAAGCATAAAGGACTCAAGAGATGTAAATACATTTTGGCAGACGGACATACAATCCCCTGGGAAATAAGATTATAACATGGGGTCTTTTAGTTTAAATAAGAGTTTATGAAAAAAGCGTTGATGGGTAAAATAAAATAAGTAACAATTAGAAAAATATACTTACCATTTTCAATATAATATGATGTTTCGTTGTACCGGTCGTCCGTGAAACCGGGCCTCTTTGCTTTCAAAGCCTTAGTTTCTAGCTTTGCCTGTAACAAAAGACAAATACAATACAATACAGTAGATAAAATAAATATATTTTAAGTTGGAACATTGCCGAAACGTTGTGATAAATCAACAATGCTTTTATCGCGTTAAATTCCCGTTAACGTTATAATAGTATTTTATGCAACTGCTATATAATGAGAGGCCTTAAAACACGAGTGTGGTTTTATGAAACGAGCGTCAGCGAGTTTCATAATAGGATCACACGAGTGTTTTAAGGCCTAATTATATACAGTTGCATACTTTATCTACACACATATCATAACTGCAAAAAACCGTAACAGCAAAAACCTAACAAACGAATGACAACTAATGACGGCCATGTATATTGAAAAGGTACTCTGTGATTCGATCTATCCGTCAAGACGAACGTTTTTTTTAAAACCATAGACGAACGAATGAAGTCCCTATTGTCATGTCACTCGAGATCAAATGTCGTGCGTTTAAATTAAAGAAACATACTGAGTTGAAATTTCGTATCGATAACTGTTTTAATATCTGTGGATACTAGAATAGAGACCAACTTGAATTTTGACAGCTGTTCCAAATTTAAATTCATAACGTCACGAGCAGTCACGAGATATCGGTAATGTGATGACCAATAAAGAACAGACTTACCTACTACCACAGACAAGAAAATTCTTATAATAACATTGGTTGTAATAATGCTGGTCATTTCCTAGGGTTTTTGATAAATATGTGTAAAAATCGCGAAAGTTTTAAACTTAGTTTAGTTCTAGTATTGAGTTTTTAACTTTAAATAATTGGACTTATTATATATTTGCAGGTTACTTGTATGTTAAGCCGACTATGCCCTTTATACTAAACTTTTACACCCTTAATAGATAAAATCATGTTTCTAACAGTGGGTACCCAAAAATTAATTATTTCCTCCAGGATTCATAGTCACTTATCACACAAATCGACGTCTTTAACTCAAATTTCGTCTGCGGCAAAACTTCCACGGCCAAATGAAAATAATCTACTACCATACAACTACAAATTAAATCCCGCCGCAAACGAACCGCTCCCGGACCGTTCCCGCAAAGTCGGCGATAAGCGGAATGCAGAAGTTTTGATGGAAAAGTAATCCGCGGAATATTCGCCAAACCTAATAATAGATTGACAGAATATTCGGAAATTGTGCGATGAAATGATGGGGAGGCCTTATTCTGGGACATGACTTTAACAAAACTGTTTTAAAATAAACAAACGCTATAAATAAATGGTTTTAAAAAATAAACAAATATATGGTTCTATTCCTGTTTAGTTTGATGCCAATGACAGTCATTTTATCGCTTGCCACTAAGTGTATCACTATCCTATAACTTTATTTTTAAACCCTCTATCCAAAGATTGAGGTCGAACGTTTTTTTTATTCCATATAGGAAGGCCTGATGGTAAGTGATCACCGCCACCTATAGGCATTCGAAGAATTTACATACATACATACATTTCGTATCACCAAGGATATAGATACGTTGCCAACCCAGAGGGCTAAGATCGTTGAGAAGATCGTAGAGTATATCCGAGTGAAGACCAGTTTTACCCTGAGGGTCGAGCGGCTAGAGTCCCGCCACAACGTCAAATCTACGTCTTATGTGGTGCGGGTACAGAGCGATATGACTGCCTTTATGAAGCAGGAATTCTGGCCGAAGGGAGTCGCTTGCCGTCGTTTTCATGATCGGTTGTTGGACACCCTAAAACCTGGTCACACGTCACCGAACTAACGAGCTAATTTTAATGGTTTGTTTTATAAATATATAGCCTGAAATAAATGGTTTCATTTTTATTCATTTATTTTAAATGCAGTAATGTACTTTGCTTAATTTTATTTACAATAGCATTACCGAATGACGGCCGAAGTCCATTGTTGAAATAATTGTACGTATTTGCCAATTCCATCCCATCTATTGTCATCTGATTTATATCAAAGGCCTGGAGTTACAAGTAGTTATTGGTTTGGAGACTATTGCAAATAAGTTTGTTTGTACCAATTTCAAGCTTCAACGCTCCGATCGTCCCCGAATTTGGTACACGCGTTATTTGTGACACAAAATCGGATTAAGGCTAACACCCCAACGGGACTAGAAAATCAAGTTTCTACACAACTGTAACCACGGGCAAAAGGTCGTAAAACTATTTAGTTAAAGTTCAGTTGATTGAATGCATTTGACGAAGTAAATCCAAATCTCAAAAATACTGGTACCTATTAATTGTGTTTGAGTCAGTGTCATATGTATATTATAACCTTTAAAACTTAAATGTGTGTTAAACTACAGGCTGTTGAGGATCTCGACCTTGGTCTAGATAAATTATTATGATAGATTTAGGCGTTACTTTGCGGAGGTCCATATCAACAAACTGGAACATTAGGTACCTTGCTACTCCGCGGAATCATTGCTGTGCACGTGCAAGACATCTGCGTCTGTGCGATATGTCTATTTTTCATGCAAAAACTTACCCTCGTCCGTTTACACACGAAACAACATATAATATCACACAGACTCAACTATAAACCACCACTTCAACACTAAAACTACACGATATACGCGCGTTTCGCCTCTATACGAGGCATCATCCGGATATTTACGGATCTTACAGTTTGTTGTCGTATATGAATAAACTCCTTACTTTTACAAGGATTTCTATTGACTTTTAGTCAAATAAAATACGTGACGTCACTCCCAAATCCGACGGAAACAGAATCAGTCGCCATGCTGTACAAAAAAAAGTTGCGTCTGCCGGGACGGCCCGTGGCGAAATGAGAAAAGTTCCAAAAACGATACAACGGGCCTTTTCATTTATTCTGGTGTCGTGCGTAACGAAAATTGAACAACTCAAAAAAGTAATAATGCACGGTTACGTGGCTATTGTATTTTGCGTATCGATGAATTTTTATTGTCATTTTTCTGTTGGGAAAAGTTACGGGTATTTGGATGTTTGCGTGGATGGTTGATATTAAAAGTCGTAAATTTTACACTTATTACGTTTCTATGCGGAGCCTATACGGATTTTCGTCTTTATTCAGTGTGGTGTTAATATTACTTCTTATATTTTAGCATTTTATATACGGTCACATAATACATAAATGTAATAAAATAAGTACATAATCTACACTAATATAACAACATACAACACAACAACATAACATAGACTTTTAAGTACCTTGTTGTTATTAACATAAATGGACCTTTATTGTCATAAAATAAAAGCTTTTGATTTTTTGATTTGATTTAATTTTATAACAAAGATGTAAATTTTGTTTTTGTTTGTTTTCTTGTATGTAATGGACAATCTCTGAAACTACTAAACCGATTCCAAAAATTTCTCACTTATACATAGCTACTCAGCTAGCGCAGCGTAGGACGACCAGCCACAAGATGGTCCGATGACCTCATACAGGTGGCAGGAAGGCGCTGGTTGCATGCTGCTTCCAACCGGCCACTTTGGAAATCCATGGAGGAGGCCTATGTCCAACAGTGGACTTCTTGTGGCTGAGATGATGATGATGATGATGACATAGCTACTCTATCCCTGACTAACATGGGCTACTAATTCCACGGGAACAGTTTAATAAATATCCTAGGACTATTAACACCAACTGACTTAGTCCCAAACTGAGCTTACTTACTTAAACTCACATATTATTGTGTTTTATTATTATTTTATACTATTTATTTGACATTATACATTTTACATTATACTAGGCTTATTTCTAGACTTTTATTGTTATGTTATAATTGTTTTCACTTTTTTATTATTATCTCTGTATATTTATTATTATTCTTATTGTTCTTTTAATTACATTGACGATCGTTTTGTGGATTCCAAATATTTTGACATAAAATGTATTGCAATTTTCAATAGGAAATAAAAATATCTGATTCAATCTAAAATAGCAATATGTATGTATACTCGACCAAGAAATTCTTTGACCACTTTTCGACCGTATTACCAAGGAATAAGCTTTAAAAGTGGTTAAGCAATTTCTTGGTCGACTATACTAGACAACATATAAACATTCTAAGCAAAATAAAATTTTCATTAGGCAAGTATGTTTTTTTTTTAATCCAAGCTCTAGCGATTTTTTACTACGACCATTCAGTAGAGACGTATTTACTATGAGCAATTTCTTAGAATTTGAAGAGAAATCTGTTCAAAAGCATTCCGGGAATGCCCGGAACATTTTACTGTTCATACTTCACGTTTTCAATCTTTTCCGGGAACGCAAATAGCAGCATATTCTATGACGTTTAAGAGAAACGGATATGAAGTCGTATATTTGTTAGAAATTCTTATTATTTGTATAAGTACTTTATAGGAGATATTTGACAGTTAGTAGTATTAAATAAAATTAGTTATAAGCAGGTCACAGTAAGTAGGTCTTATTAGCTGACGGTAGCTGTAAAGGTACCCACCCAGTTGAATATGATAACTTGTTAAAGTTTCATGACACCGAGGGTAGTTGTACCCTTAAAATCAATAATGTAAGGACCGTTAAGACGAAGCACAATTGAAAAATTCGCAGGGTATGGTAGCGGTAATGTGGCGAAACTGGAAAACTCAAGGCACGGAATGCTAATGTTGCAAGTTCGAGTCTTGCCATTACCCTAATTTTTCTTTGTGTTGCATGGCATTTTAAGGGCACAGTAAGTCCAGTTTCTTAATAGCTATCGGCAATCTTCCTGTTCTTAAGAAACACGAGTGATAAATATATACTGTCAGACGCAAGAACGAGTGAGATGTACGAAGATGTACCTACTGTAGAAGGTAATAAAGTTAAATATTACGTGCTAGTCTGACTTATAAGGCATCTTTCTCTTTGGCCAATATTGGCATATTTTAACTTCAGAATCAAAATGCTGAAGGTAATTAATCTCTACTTTCACCTCGAAATTCAATAATGAATTCCAAAAGCAATATTTTCATTGTGCCCTAGGGATTACAAAGCCAGTACGAATTGCGAGTGATTAAAACTCGATATTACGTGGTAGAGATGTGACGCGTATCGGCTTTCGAATATTCACGAATATCTGTCACTTATATTCGCGGATGCAGACCCGAATATTCGTATTAGAACAACTTGGTGCTGGTTTGTTTGACCTGTTCTCGACTACTGATTACGATAAAGAGAGAAGGTTTTATCGAATGTAACCGAAACCGAACGAAATTAACCGATTGGCGGTTTTTCTTTCATTAGTTTTTTTTAAGAAACTTTAAGAGATTTTTTGTAACCGAAATTTCTTTCGATTTTTATTTTAAATGTTTTTAACATTCAAATTATTAAATTAAAATTGTAATGACAACACAAAGAAAAATTAGGGCAATGGCAGGACTCGGTAAAAATCGAAAGAAATTTCGGTTACAAAAAATTTAACAACAAACGGCGCCATCTCTCGTCAGCTGACGGTCGCTGTAAAGGTACCCAGTTGAATATGATAACTTGTTAAAAAAGTTTCATATAGATGACACCGAGGGTAGTTGTACCCTTAAAATCAATAATGTAATGACCGTAAGACAAAGCACATTGAAAAATTCGCAGGGTAGGGCAGCGGCAGTGTGGCGAAACTGGAAAACGCAAGGCACGGAATGCTGATGTTGCAGGTTCAAGTCCTGCCATTGCCCTAATTTTTCTTCGTGTTGTCATTACAATTTTAAATTTTAAGAGTTTATATTAAATTAAAAAATCAAAACTCAACTGCGTGAAAACTGATTTACTTTTCAAGCAGTTGGTTTTTGTGATTTTTCTTAATTTACTTTTGTTTTTTTAGTTCGGATTAAGTGAGAAGGATTGCTAACCAACTTTAAATAGTTATACATCCTAAACGGGTCATTCAAAATGAAAAATGATGTGAGAAACCTAAAGATTTTCAAAGACCTATCCAATGATACCCCACTCAACAAAATTCGTCGACTTCCATTTTATCTTTTTCACAATATGGAGTCTTGTTGTCGCCATATTGAATTTTGATTATTGTCATGTCTTTAGTGACATTCGCAAGATTAAGACGAATCGATTGACGTAAGAATCATTAAAATCGGCCAACGGGTTTGGTTTCTAGATCGCCACAAAGGAACAAACATCCATACATGGCAGTGTTTGCACTGTTGTGTTACGGCGTGGAGAGCAAGACAGCCGGTGTAATTACTGGCATAAGAGGTATTCCATCTCAGCCCTCTGGGTTGGCAACGCACCTGCAATCTCTTTGGTGTTGCGGGTGTCTATAGGCGGTGGTGATCACTTACCATCAGGTAACTTACTTGCTTGTTTGCCTTCCTATTTCATAAAAAAAAACTCGCGCTAGAGCAAGATTCGGTGGTGCTTCGACGGTGAGCTCTACGCTGATTTTAGAGTATGACGGACTTGGAAGGGGCGTTGTGACTTGTGGCGATCTTAGGGGCATATGTCCAGCAATGGCCGTCTTAAACGGCTGATATGATGATGTTGCAATAAAAAATGTTTAGCAAACATTCGTAAAGTGATTGTAATTTCTACGATTGCGAATAATAGCTACAGCCCTAATTACGAAACCGAGGCCCACGTCTGATTGCGCGCAATCGGGTGCCAACGAGTCGGATTAACGAATTAAACGTCCTGTGCGTACGAGTACTTCCAGTTCAAGGGAAATAATTTGATTTCCTTTCAGGTGTGATCCATATTAACAGAGGGACGTAAATGTTTGTAAACAAATCGAACGTGAACGGACCTCTGAGTGTTGCTATGGAAAAACGTTCAACCCTTCTTCCTTTCAATTAACGAATTGGAAAACATGAAAGCCAAAAAA
Source organism: Ditula angustiorana (assembly GCA_963691745.1). Lineage (NCBI taxonomy): Eukaryota > Metazoa > Arthropoda > Insecta > Lepidoptera > Tortricidae > Ditula > Ditula angustiorana. The sequence goes on from OY829473.1 coordinate 3,247,369, forward strand.
AATCTTTTTAGACCACCTCTTTTTTTGGTAAAACATTCGTCATTTTCATTTTGTTTACAAAACATATAGCCTATGTCACCCAGACTATAATTACGAACCGATTGATAAATTACTCATCTAAATCGGCTCAGTCGTTTAGGCACTACAATGGAACATACGTAAATACAAACATACATACATAGGCTGCTAAAAACATAACCCTTCCTTTTAGCTTTGCCGTAGTCGGGTAAAAATACTTTGCTGCTACATGAAAACAGTGACTATGACACTCACGTAAAACAGCTGGGCTTGTACGACTTTTAAATTTCAATTGCGTTTTTAGGGTGTAGTACATCAAAAGGAAAAATGGAACCTTTATAAGATTACTTCGTTGTCTGTCTGTCAAGATCCTTTTTTAGGTAAACGCGTGGAGGTATTGCGTTGAAATGATTACCAAATACTCAAATATACAGTCAACTGGGGGCCTAGTTCGCTAGTTTTTATCGATGACATAAAGCATTTATCCCGTTCTAACCAGTATGCGTGTGCGAAAGGGACGAATGCTTTATGTCAGCGATAAACGCTAGTGTGCTAGAGGGGCAGGAGCCCTTAAAAAATCAAACGTCCAAGTCAACGCAATCAAAAAATACGGGCCTTTTACGCATTATTTTTCATACTCTCGCTAGGGAATTAAAAGCCTATCAGAGTACTTCCCGTTAACCTAGAACCATGAAATTTGGCAAGTATTACAGTTTCACAGCACAAATAAAGGAAAAAATCCGATTTTATTATACCATATTGTCGGTGCGAGTTTTTGAGCTAAGCTGCGGGCAGACGAACGGACGGACGGACATGGCAAAACCAGAAGGGTTTCTCGTTGAATAAGGAACTGAACGAGTCCGGTGTAAATATAAAAAAATATTCAAACCAATTGGTCTAAATATAAGAGGTGATTTATAATTTGTTGTTTTATTATATTATATGGTTTTGTTCAAAAAATATATTGATGATAAAACCTGAAATAAGTTAGAATGTTGTTTACTACTTAAGATAAGGGAGGATGACTTCAAGTCTCAACATTATCAAAAGCAATTTTCAACATAAAACATCGTGAGATCCATACATAGTTAAATAAACGGATCACTCACGTATTTAAAGCCGTATTGCTTGACATGTTTCGGACCAGTCCGTACAACTCGACTTTAAATACGTGACTGATCCGATTTCCTTATAAAACCACATGCGCATGTTCATTAGAGCACAAGTACCGCATCTGGATCGGCAAACTTTTGACCCGGTCAAAAGATTTCCCATATTAATAATAAAAGTTGGTGCGCGATATATAAATACAGAAAGTTGAAGAGATCTTTGGGCTATCTTCGTATGAATAGCATCCCCCTTTTAGCAGTGATTCGGGTCTCATTTCACATCTAACTTTGGTCCCTTTTATGTGCTTAGAACGGGGACATTTGGGATTGCACCTTATTAGTCAGAGGGTATAAATCCGTATTGGAATCGAATATCTTGTTGGTATTAGCGGGGATATTAGGAGATTGAATAGGAGTTAGGAATAAAATACAGATTGGGATGGGAGCATGCTTGGTCGAATTTTTCACTTATAACATCATACCTTTGAACGGATAAAATTATGGTGTGATTTACCTACATAAAAATCTTTCGTTACAAATTCTCTAAATGACAGTAAAAACTGTGATAATGTCTGTTGCGTGGTTTAGAAGGAGTAAGCGATCGAAGATAAAAGGACAGACAGGAACGGATAGCGACTTTAGACTTTATGTTGTGATAGTGATGACCTATCTTAGGTTATTACAATTTTACATAACGCACCTTTAGAATTAAAGCGACTCAATTCTGAATATGAGATTTCCCAAAATTAAACCCTATGTCTTTTAATTAAGGTGATATTTTGGGACGTGTATTATTCAGAAATGGGTCACTTTAATACTAAGCGTGCGATAACACCGACTTAGTCACGTACCATTAACACACATTTTCCTTTATCGTTAATTAGCTTATGTATAGTCGACCAAGTAATTGCTTGACCACTTTTGAACCTTATCCCTTTGTAATACGGTCGAAAAGTGGTCAAGCAATTACTTGGTCGACTATATATATTGTCACTGTTGGGCAAGGGCATCCTCCTTTATCTTCCACACGTCTCTGATAAGCTAACAACGGATTGAATATTGTTATAAAGCGTCAACATCGTCTACTCTTCCACGTCAAGGTCTGTCGCGACACCAACCTCTACTCAGTGGGATCCAGCCAGGCCAGTGCTTGTTTTGACCTACTAGTCATTCGGCAAACGCCAAAAGGTCAGTTCATAGTCCTTACTCATGAGCCCCTGTGGCGGTGGCGCGACGGCGACACCGAGCCACCGTCATTAAGTCATTGTCGAGCCACGCTCGTGAGTAAGAACCACTGACTGAATTAAAATGCTATGTAATGACAACACAAAGAAAAATTAGGATAATGGCAGGACTTGAACCTGCAACATCAGTATTCCGTGCCTTGCGTTTGCCAGTTTCGCCCCATTATCGCTGTTATACCCTGCGAATTTTAACAAGTTATCATATTCAACTGGTTTTTTAACAAGTTATCATATTCATAACTTGTTAAAAAAGTTTCATATAGATGACACCGAGGGTAGTTGTACACTTAAAATCAATAATGTAATGACCGTAAGACGAAGTACATTGAAAAATTCGCAGCGATAATGTGGTGAAACTGGCAAACGCAAGACACGGAATACTGATGTTGCAAGTTCGAGTCCTGCCATTATCCTAATTTTTCTTCGTGTTGTCATTACATAGCATTTTAATTTAATAATTTGAATGTTGTAAACATTTAAAATAAAAATCGAAACAAATTTCGGTTACAACATTATTGAGCACGGACTGGTCCGAAACATGTCTACAACTCGGCTTAAATACGTGTGTGATCCGTTGTTGTCAATATATCTGAATCTCACGGTAGCTTTGTTAAAAATAAAGAGTTAATTAACCCACGACGAAAGAACGCTATGCGTACGCGCAACGATCGCCTCTCGCGCCCATAACTCCGTAAGAATTTGCACTGGCACTTGATTTATACGAGAATTCGCGTAAACTTTGCAAACTGTGCTTCCGTTGAACATAAACATAGTGAGGATGTGAAAACAGTAGGACCATGGCTGAGAAAAATGAGGTATTTATTATTAGATTGTTGTAAAATTGGAATATTTGTTTTTAAACGTAGAGTTAGATAACTCTTGTTTTTAAATGGGTAAGCAATATCGTTGCAATTTAAAGTCTAGTTAAATTCGTTATCATCCTCAGCCTATTATTATCTATTTTGGGGAAATAATAGTATTTTATGCAACTGCTATATAATGAGAGGCCTTAAAACACGAGTGTGGTTTTATGAAACGAGCGTCAGCGAGTTTCATAATAGGATCACACGAGTGTTTTAAGGCCTAATTATATACACTTGCATACATTACTTTATCTACACACATATCATAACTGCAAAAAACCGTAACAGCAAAAAACCAACAAACGAATGACAACTAATGGCGGCCATGTATACATATTAAATAGGTACTCTGTGAATCGATCTATCCGTCAAGACGAACGTTTTTTTTAACCATAGACGAACGAATGAAGTCCCTATTGTCATATCACTCGAGATCAAATGTCGTGCGTTTAAATTAAAAAAACATACTGAGTTGACGTTTCGTATCGATAACTGTTTTAATATCTGTGGATACTAGAATAGAGACCAACTTGAATTTTGACAGCTGTTCCAAATTTGAATTCATAACGTCACGAGCAGTCACGAGATATCGGTAATGTGATGACCAATAAAGAACAGATTTACCTACTACCACAGACAAGAAAATTCTTATAATAACATTGGTTGTAATAATGCTGGTCATTTCCTAGGGTTGTTGAACGCGTTATTTAGCCTTTATGATATGTGTGTTGATAAAATCTAGTTATCTCACGTTAATATTGTTTTCAATAGATCGAGAGTTTGTTATTGTAAGTTATTATTACTTAGATTGTCATAAGTTTGAAACCGATTGTCAACGTGGGCCTGTGTCACGCTGCGTAGCGTGCGGCTCTGCGTCGCACATCACCATGGATCCACGTAACATCAGCGTCGTGCCACCCTGGGTGACTCGACATATGCTGAGTGGACTCCGTTTCCACGTTTTATATACTTATAAGCACTTTGTGTTAACTTTCAGTCCTTATTTTTGTGTATGAATACTATTATGTGGAATAAAGCTATTATACTATCGCGGGTGGTAAGACCTTGTGCAAGGTCCATCCAGATCCCTACCACCATCTTGCTTGCTAATCCTGCTGCTAAGCAGCAGTGCTTGTACTGTTGTGTTCCGGCGTGGAGAGCAAGACAGCCGGTGTAATTACTGGCCCAAAAGTCATTCCATCTTAGTCCTCTGGGTTGGCAACGCATCTGCAATCTCTTTGATGTTGCGGATGTCTATAGGCGGTGGTGATCACTTACCATCAGGTGACCCACTTGTTTGTTTGCCTTCCTATTTCATAAAAAAAACTATAGCGCACAACTGGACAGTTCTAATTTTCTTCTAAAAAAAGCAAGTAAAATCAAATAAATATAATGAATAAGGTGGGACTTCTAAATGTGGTCGATAAAACATATCTGCCTGAAAAAGGGTTAATAAAAACTTACTAAATCTGTATACTGTTATAGCAACCGATTTTAAACTGCATTTATCGAGAGAACTCTGTAGTTTTATAAAATGTTGACTCGATGTTGAAAGTTCGTGGTGCAAAGCTCTGAATACTCGTAGAGTTTACGTGAACGTCTATATAACAGTTCATTTATTATGATGGTTCATTAATTTAATAACTTATGCTGCTATGAGTAATTAAAAATGGATAAAAAACGCAGGAGCCATTCAACATTTTCGTGCACCTTTTTCATATAGATACCTAGTAAATACATACCTACTAAATAAATAGATTCAGGCATTACTTTGCGGAGGTCCATTTCAACTAACTGGAACAAATTACCTTGCTACTCTGCGAAACCAGTGCCGTGCTCGTGCAAGCTAGCTGCTTCTGTGCGACATATATAATTAAGTTCATGCAAAAACCCGGGGATCCCGATGATGCCTCGTACAGAGGCGAAACGCGCGTCGATCTTGATGTTTAGTGTTTAGTGGTGGTGGTGTGTAGTTGAGACTATGATATATGTTGTTTAGTGTGGAAGCGGAGGAGGGTGAGTTTTTGCATGAACATATATATGTCGCACAGACGCAGCTAACTTGCACGAGCACGGCACTGGTTTCGCGGAGTAGCAAGGTAATTTGTTCCAGCTTGTTTACATACCTACTGTTTATTTTATAAAATTGTGTTCTACAAGTGGTTCTACAGGTAAAATGCGTCTCAAGCCAATTCTGCAGGCAATTTAAAAAAAAACTCCACTTCCCCCTCCCTCAAAATTGCTTACATTCCCACCGAGATTGACGGCAGAAAACATTTTTCATACACAATTTACTCGAAAAACGTTTCCTTGTACCAAAAATTGCCTTCAAACAAAGCGCAGTAATGAACTCGAGGGGGACCAGGGGTCAGTGTCGTATGGCACTTGTATGCGATGTTGAGCTACTCTGGTTGGCAGAGGATCGCAGTACATTAACTGTCAAGTGCGGGCCGACGACGCCGTGCCACTTCAAGACGCGTAATGTATTTAAATTAGGTCGGAGCACGCAGGGATGGGAAAGTAAGGCAAAAAGTGTCGATACTTTTTTATAAAATAAATATAACAAAACATACCTAAGTTTATATTTAGTTTAGTTTTAAGGGATTTTGTATGGATTTTGATCTACGTATTTAACTAAATAAGACCAGTGTACTTGGAACACAAAGAATACGCGCAGTAAGTGGTGGAAAATTTCTACTTTCTAGTTCTAATTACTACGTAGTGCCGCATTGGCAGGCGGCAGTGATCATATCCCTTCTGGTCCGCAAGCTTGTTTGCCTCTATAATAACTGTATAGATTTACAAAGCAATTCATAGATGCGTATAAAGGGTCCAATGTGCTGTGAAGCAGCATGATTACTATAGCACAGTGTTACGCATTGAGAGAGGCCTATGCCATAGCTAGGTTCACTTTTCTATCTGTACTAACCACTTTTTTTTTACTTTCCGTTGTATTCCAATTTATTTAGCTTAGTTTTCAACGTTGCTACTTCTGTTTTACTTTACATATAATCTCGGAATGACAACATATTGTGTGCATTTTGAAAAACATTACATTGTACTTGTAAATCCACTTTTGTTCAGAGTTTACTTTGAGTTTGTTTTTAAATCTACTCTTTAACGTCGTTGTTTATGGTTGTTGGACTCAATAAATCTTTCACTGGGCCGTTGAGTGTGCAATATATAACACTATAGAGTTAGACGGTCCCTGGCGGATTGTTTGGATAACTCACAGGTTCTCTAAAACCTAAACCTAACGTACTAGGTATTTTAAACAGTGCCTGGTTAGTTAAAAATAAAGTAGTTATCAATATACGGAGAATAAAACCAATAGTGTCACTGCAAAATGTCGTTTTCTGTGATTTCATTTTTATCCTTTTTAATGTTTGCTTATCTACCTCAACTAAAATAATATATCAGTACAATTCTTTTCATTGTAGATACAAAACAGTACAGAGAAATCGTTGACGAAATACCTTTCATCGACTACCACATGCATATCTGCATGATTTCAAACTGTCAACTCCGAATATGTAGTGTAGTTTTTTAACAACGAAATTATTTATCGACGTATCGTTCTCGATACTGTTTTCTACAGTAAATGTACCATCACTACTTGGGCTCGTTGTCATAAATTTGTGGCGCCCCCGTACACGCCGTTTTGCGGAGGTAATGAAAACAAAATGACCGACCTCCGACACGAGAGCGCGAAAACTGGAGACTCGGAATTGCGGAGTGATTTTTGGGGCGGATGGGGGATGGTAATGACAGATAATCTTTGCTTGTAGTTCGGTACCTCGGCAAGTATGGAGATCGTTGCGCATAGTTCTAAAGCTTATATGAATTATTAAAGTTTATTATTTGAACGATATGCTACGAAATGGCGACACAAAGAAAAATCCTTGGCGTCTGATAGGACTCCCTGTAATCTTGGCATTTCCTGCAAAGCTCTAACGAATAAAACCATAGACCTCACTGTCAGACACTCTACATTTTTGAACATGTTTTGTGTCATTACATTCTTGGTTTTAAGGTGTAACTACCCCAATCTACCTAACGTTTAAAATACGGCGGATTTCGCCAGATACGCCGATAATAAGCCGAATACCAAAACGTACGAAGTTGCGAGCAAAAGCTAGTATAGAAATAATTCACCTCAAATTGTGAAGTCCAAACAATACCCACACCCTAATAGGCGGCCGTCAAGCCATCGCGTGATCGAGACCATTGTCCCGACGTGTAATGTAATACCTTAATGCTCGCCAGTGTAATCTAATGTCTCCATTAGTACACTGGCTTGCAAGAGAAAATGTATTGAAATTGTTCAAGTTACTTGTGGAATTTTGACGAGGATATGAAATGGGGTTTTATAATACAAAATCATTTAGTATTAAATATGTTTTGTCTCACCTTTTTGAGGTCCTTGTTGATATCGGTGTCATCTGCCTTCCTCTTCTCGCAGGCCAGTATGCAGTTTTTTCCGTTGTCTTTTTCGCCCTGAAACAAACATAAATACCAATTTATTACCATAACAAAACTGCTTCTAATAATTAAGGAAATATCGAAGACATTTTTAAGACTTGAAGGTTAAAAAGTTGTACTTTTGTAAATTCTAATGGGCTCTGCACACTCAGTTGCAAATTGAATGGCAAGTTTCAAACACACTCAACTTTCTTAAATCAATTCTTTAACAGACAACAAATTGGGTACACGAAAATAAACGTCGAGGTAAATAAATAAACAGTTTATCATCGCGTTTAAGTCCCGATAAACGTAATAAGTACGAAAATAAACTTTGCACAGAAGTAAATTAAAGAAACTTAAGAAAACGTGTGTATCTGGAAGAATAAGCAAAAATATCTTCAAGATAGTCCCTGAAGTAATTTTTGTGTCAACGATATTCTTTATTGTCAGGTTTAATATTAAACAACTTATTACTATATACGACGACCTGTATGGCACAGTGGCACATGTGTCTGCCTACTGTGCAAGAGGTCCCGGGTTCAAATCCTGGTATGGGCAAATATTTGTGTGACGAATATGAATGTTTGTACCTGAGTCATGGATGTTATTTGTATTTAAGTATGTATTTATCTATATATGTATGTTTATCCGTTGTCTAGTATCCATAGTACAAGCTTTGCTTAGTTTGGGACTAGGTCAATTGGTGTAAATTGTCCCGAGATATTTATTTATTTATTTATTATTTATTTATTCAATAAATAATAATTCAAGAGTAGTACTTATAATGATCACATATGGCATCACTTTAAATTACGTTTCAGTAAAAAAATATTGAGTGTACCTATATGTCAGTATGATTTTCTAAAAGCATACAACGGTTTGACAGAAGTGTCGTCTTAATCTTAATCATGAATATATGAACATGTCTTTCTGCCTTTGCCAAAATGCAAAAACCAACTAAGCAAATGAGGCGTATAATTTAGAAACCCAAAAAAATGCAGATAAACATGAATGCAGGAAGTTAAAAATGTTAACTTATTTAGTAAATCTGACAAGGTCCACATGTTGACTTTTTTGTCACATTTTAATATGTATACAGAAGTTTACATTTACGTGGAATTTCAGCACCTGTAACGTTTATTAAACTGCTGAGTTTTTATTCACGCGCAGTTCGCACGCGATTCTAGCGCGAGTGTATAATCCCACAGCTTCCGAATATCTGCCGCCAACAGGTTTTATTTGAGCTGCATACCTGCGCGGAGACAAACGGTTTCGGAATGTCCCCCCTCGCCCCCCCGGACCCAACGAAATCCAATATTAATGCAGTATGTCCGGCATTTGGCGAATTTGTGGTCATCAAGCTTCGTATTCCTGGTTAGCTATAGATTTATGAGTGGTCGCCGAAAAAACGCCAAGACCTCAGTATTGGGGATGCGCCGTTACTCGTTTTTGTGGTACTTATTGTACTAGTGACATCACACACAGGCGCTATAAAGGTTGTATAATAGCTCTATACATACAACTGCTATACAGTTGAATTGTTTAAAGCAAACAAATTGTTGTTGTTTAATTGTTTTTGTGTTGTTGTTGCTTACCAACAGGCGAGTCACATGCTTGTTTGTCACCGGCATTATATTAAAAAAAGACTCGTAAAAAACAATTTAGCAAATTGCTCTTTTGCATATCACGTTAATTAAGATTTCCGTGTTGTAATGGCCGTTTAATACGTAGCTTACTTACTAAAACTCTATACAAAGTCTTTATTATACTACACGTATAAAATACATTTACATTTTATGTCATATTAAAGTCTATTAGTATTCAAGCATGTCACGCGTGGCACGACTAAAGCGATGTAATAAATACGTGAAAATACCCTGAAACTTATGGTTTTTTTAACTAACTATAAAAAGGAGAATTTCAGAAGTACATGGTATAATTTTGTGCAAGTTTCATAGATATATTTATATTTTGTGGGTGGCAGGACCTTGTGCAAGGTCCGTCCGGATCGCTACCATTATCTTGCTCGCTAATCCTGCCGCTAAGCAGCAGTGCTTGCAATGTTGTGTGCGTGAAGAGCAAGACAGCCGGTGCAATTACTGCCGGACGGTTGCTGGATACCCCGAAAATAGTTTCGGCGACGTGTGACCATAGGGTCACACGTCGCCGAAGTAACGTGCTAATTTTAATGTTTTAATGTTTTTTGTTTTATAAATATGTATGTTAGTCTTTAAGGTATTTTTTATATGGGCCTTGCAGCCTGAAATAAATGGTTCTATTCTATTCTATTCTATTCTATTCTATTACTGGCACAAGAGGCATTCCATCTTAGCCCCCTGGGTTGACAACGCATATGCAATCCCTTTGGTGTTGCGGGTGTCTATGGGTGGTGGTGATCACTTACCATCAGGCGACCCGCTGATTCTATTATAAACGCGCACAAGGGCTCCTTTTCCATCTTTTTGATACTAAATCCTAAAAACTAAACCACCAATCATAGAACAATACACTAATGTCTATTATATAAAAATATCTATCTATCTATTATATATCTATATAAAATCGAAACTACCCACGTTATTTGCATATCGCGCAATCAGGGCCGTTTGTTAGTCCTGTATTGTCACTAATTCACTTCCCCAATAAAACAAGGTTCTAAACTCCATTTCCATTATGTCCAAAAGTGATCGCTGCATTTTAAAGCAGAAGGTTTTCATCGGAGTGCTTGTAAAGTCTTTATACGACTTGTTACTTTTACAGCTTTTAAATTTGATTGCTGAATAAAACATCTGTCCTTACCAAAAAGTAACATACCTACGACGCTATTCATCAGAGTGTTCTTCTAAAATTAAATTCAATACAACTGTTATAAAACAATTAAAAATAAATACAAGTTTGATTACCAAATAGCCTGTATAACACAAACAAACATCAACTCCTAGTGTTCATTTAGTTGGTACACCCAGTTAGTTGACAATAGAAAGTTTACTATCTCTGACAATGTTGTGTCCAGTAAGTTTAGTAGTTAGTTTAGTCAGAATGTAATGGCTAAACTAAACACGTCAAGTTACTTAAAGTTACATGTGGGTACGTGGTCACTCAATGTTTACAAAACAACAGTGTAAGGAAGCCACTTGTAACATACTTGTAACCAAGTGAAAATTCTTGTAACAAACCCTCTTAGAGCTGTATATTTGCAAGAAAACAATCTTAGAATGAGAAGCTTTTTTTTCGGTAGACTTTAATTTTATGTCACTTTTTCGGGCGCAATAAATGATTCTACTTTTGATATTCGCAAAAAAAATATTTTAATTAATTATTTAATGTAATATTAACGCCTCAATAACGTACTATTTAGAACTAACTACGCTAGTGTAATCGTGACTGACTTCGTCAATATGCTTGCGTCAGTCCACTTGACAATTGTTTTATTATGAAAAACTATTTTTAGGGTGGATTTAAGTATTCGTTGTGGATAAAACAACTGGCTTTCGCGGACGTATTATATCCTTCTTAGCAGCAGGTGTTATAAATGACATCAATCAAACCCTTGACGAATGTGTAAGCTATAGTTAAGTATAGTCTGGGAAACAATACGTTATATTTTCTGTCAGAGCCGAATGATTTATGAAGGTCGCGCCGGTCAACGAAGGAATATTTTGCATTTTCTTTTATTACGTCGGGAAACGGTTTTTTTCCCCGTTTTGATTCATGGCTGCGTATGGGACGATATAGTAAATTTATGGAAGTTTTACTCTATGAATGGCGGCCATTGTTTCAGAACTTTAAGGCTGGATGACGCCCTTATAATAGAATGGAAACTAGTGACCTATACTGCCTCTATTTGATTCGGTGTGACTGTTACAAATGTTGTCCCCTTTTTCCTCTGTTTTTTACTAGCGCGTTTTTTTAAATGGTGGATATTAAATGATTACATCATATATTTAGTACTAGCTTTTGCCCGCGACTTCGTCCGTTTAGACTTGTTTAATTGAAACATGCAATCTGCAATGTTTCCTGGACAAATGAATGAGAATTAGTTGCTTTGCTGTTCATGACGTCACGGCGGCGTATAACTCACTTATCAGTGTCCCGTGGGAACTATGCATTTTTACGGGATAAAAAGTACCCTATATGTTAATCCAGGTTATAAACTATATGTGTGCCAAATTTCATTCAAATCCATTTAGTTGTTTTTGCGTGATCGAGTAACAAACATCCAAACATCCAAACATACAAACATCCAAACATACAAACTTTCACATTTATAATGATATTAGTAGGATTTAGTATTGTCTTTTGTCCGAATCAGTTCGGACATAATTATGAAAATTGGTTTAGTTTGGGAGGAGAAAAAAGACAACGAAAACTTGATTTTAAACTATTTTATTACCATAATTTAGCGATTGAGTGCAGGCGTTTTTTTATGGTTAGCCAAACACTTTACTAAGAGTATGTTGAGACATGCTTAGTATAGGGCTCCGAAACTCGAAAAAGGCACAGGTATTTGACTTAATTTAAAATAATATTTCAGTAATAATTACGAGCTCGATACAAAATTTCGACGAAGATTTCTTAGAAAGAAGGCAAGGATTTACTAAAAGATCAACGTCCGTGTCATCTCACGTTTCGATATCCGAAATAATAACACAACTCATTTTTTGTAGGGTACTTGCTAACTTAACGAAAATTGGTCGTGAAAATAAAAGATTTATTTTATTGACATTATTATTTCATTTTATGACGGTAATATCTTCCACATACGGTCTAAAGTAACAAAAAACAAATGAAACTCCGTTCTTAGACAACGTTGTAGCCATTCATAAAGTTTACTCGTAACGCCGTATGTTATGTCTCAAACTGTCTTAAATGTAACGATTATGAGCGAACAAGAATGTGTTTTATTGAAGAAAGATACTGTGTTTTTGTGTTAAAAAGTTTGTGTTCTTGGAAATATTTTAATGATGAACGATGTAACAATCTACTGTATTATGTTTGGAATATTTGGTTAAAGATTTGTACTTGAATAAAGTGACTTATCTTTTATTTCTACAAATAGTAACAACAAGTAAAAAGAAATGTTTTAATACCATTATCTCATCATATAAATACAAATAAAACAAATATAGTAGGCAATAGGCAGTCCCACCGCTTAAAAACTATTTTTTACCATAAATTTTCTCGACATTAATGCGTTGAGTCTCGTTTTTTTCTGTATGAATATGAGTTTAACACAAAAAAGGCGGCGCAGATATTTTATTAAGGGTTGACCGATTTAATAAACCTTTTTCAGTAGTGTGACCGAATAACAGAGCAACAAAAAACCAATAATAATAGCAAAAAAAAATACGACACTCCTGCCTCTCAAAGGAAAAAATGCCGTCTAAAGTTCCAACCACGGCAGCAATCTATTACGTTTCTATAAGCCCGTAGCATCGTAGCAGCCTACGAGTTCGCCGTAGCGGCTACGCAGGGCGTCGTAGCTTATCGATCGGAGCCCCCGGGGCTTTGCCCGTCTGCGGTTAACGATGATGCCGACTGAAGGTTTTCTAGTTTGGTTTACACTCGGTTTTGACACTTGAGGCGATGTAAAAAATATAACAACACGGAAATAGTGTTTTCGGAAAGCATTCATGTATTTGGTAAGGTTACAGTATTGTCATAGTGTAAAGAACTATAGTGGTCGCAAGTGGCGATTGCGAAAGATAATTTGTGACAGCCAGTGCTTCACTCCACACTATTCGATCCGGAGCGGTGAAAACACACAATTGAAACTTTAGTCGTCCAAAATTTCCCAGTACTGTGCTCCGCAGACAGTGTAAGCAGGGAGGGGGTGAGGGGAGGGGGCGGGGGTAGATGTGGGGCAAGTCGCAACTGCTGTGTGTCTATACTCTTATGTTTCCTTCCAATATGCCTTATCGATCAATTGATCGAGCCCCGCAATGTAATAAAACTTGCATACGAGAACTCGTTCCATGTAAATGGGCCTTAAGTTTTGTTGCTTGCCTTAAATACTTGACATAATAAAAAAAGAAAACTTGATACTTCGAAATGAAAACAACAGAGCACAACCAGCAAGTGGCTACAGTATGACTCTACGATTATGGACTATACGACCCTGGAAAACTAAATTTGACAGACGATTATAATTGATGCAAGTACCAAAACCTCATGATGTGTATCGTCGTGATCTATGCCCAACGTGCCATATTAACTGGGTCGTAGTTTATGCATGCAAAGCCTAGAAAAAATGTTACAAGGCATGGTAAAAAGACTTTTTTTTTCACACACATGTTTTTCATTTCCTCGCGTACTGATCTTAGTTTAACTGCAGTATTACAGGTTTTGATGGCACTGTCATATTTAATGTAGGGCTAGGATTTTTAGTAACATACCACGGTTTTAAAATCCACAGAGTCGCTATTTGCTAAAAATATTTTTCAACGTCTAAGTCAACTTTCATATGTATTTTATTACAAACCTTGACTATAAACAAGTTTTTTATTCATATAAAATCGGAAGGCAAAGGAGCAGGTGGGTCACCTGATGGTAAGTGATCGCGATTGCCCATAAACATTCGGAGGACCAAGGAGATTGCAGATGTGTTGCCAATCCAGAGAGCTTAGATTGAATACCTCTTGTGTCAGTAATATCACCGGCTGTCTTGCTCTCCACGCCGAAACACAACAGTGCAAACTTTGCTGCTTAATGGCTGGATTAACGAGCACGATTTTTAATAACTAACGACTCCACGGATTTCAGAACCATGGCATGCTACCAAAAGCCTTATGACACACTTCCTGCCTTATTGGCGAACTTAACAACATGACAACTGTCAACCGAGGCCCCAGTCCTGGCCCCTCTCTAATTCCAGAAGTGATTGATCTGGCGCAGGCCCCTCACTTGTCACGTTTGATTCATGGCGCCGAATAACGCGAGGTTGACCCTTTTGGGGCTATAAGTGGTCCACGAGCCGGCTAAATGATGTCAGTCGAGAAAAGGTTTAGTTTTGCTAGTTGTACAAAGTGCCTTTGACTCTGTTGGTACCGCTTTAAGATAAAGTGCTCGTGAAACACTGCGAAGTGAACATTCTTTTGAAGTTACTCTGTGCTCCATTCGTAAAGTCAATATAGAGAATGATAAGAAACCTTAGCGCTTTACCAACGTATAGTCGGCTACAAAAAGATAAATTCACTTTGGCTTCCTATTGCATTAAAAGGTGTAAGTAAAGGATACCTTATTGTAGTCTAAAACTGTACCATAAAATAATTAAACTTGGTTTACGATGAGTAGTAGCTGAGTAGTAGATGCATTGAGCATCGTTTATGCATACAGGCGTGAGACGCTTAATAGATCGGCAATTTGTATGCGGTGACATCCGCAGATAAAACTATAAATACAAGTCGCGAAAATATAAGTAAATAAAAACCATGCCATGCAAACAAGCTTTTGTGGTTGGGGCGTAAATGTTAGGGTCGTAAAAACCACTTTGCATCATCTTTGCATGCGTCCAGGGTTTCCAATCCTGGGAGGTTTAGTATGCACAATACCGGGATCCCAGGATTGGTCATATTAGAAATCCCGGAATTTGAAGCCCTATATACATCCCACTGCTGGGTACAACCTCTTCTAATACTGCAATGACTTGGGCTTTTAGCTTGTTCGCAACAATCAACTGTCGTAAATTAAAAATTTGTTCTTTTTTGGCTCAAAGCCCCTAAACAAAAAGTCTTTAATTTATAAAACGATGATATGGTATGCTCAGATATTGATTACCTACGTTTTTAAGTAATAAAAAATTCGGCCAATTCAAATCAAACATGCGATATTTAATAAAAATACGGCACCAAAAATTAATTAAATCGCATTGTTACCGGAAATTTGGCCAACAATTATAGGCCGTAAACAAAGATTACCCGTTTTAATTTTATATAAAAAACAACGAAAGCATCGCAATTAGAACCCTACCCGTGAGCGATTAAAAAAACAGTCTCGTATTTAATAGAACCACAGAATTTTAGAGCAACCTTTATTGTTTCAGTTCAACAACCTTTGTACGAGTACAAAATAAATGGGACATGAGAATTTCGGCTGAAATTTCAAATTAATTGATACTCAACTTTTTCCGATTTGTCACTTTTCATTTATTATTCGTTATTCTATTTTACGTTTACTTTTTTTAAAGTATATGTTTATGTAGTATGTTTATATCGCACCTATTGTATGAAAGCGACATATTTTAAGTTGGTGAGGGAGGATGACTAAAAGGCTGGTGAACCAGCCCAAAAAATTAGCACTGCCATCTTCTTCTTGTGGTGCCTCTCCAACTAGTGAAGTTTGGCAGTCAGCTCTGCATATTTCCTCCGGTCTTCCGCGAGGTTGAAAAGCTCGGCGACACTTGAGATTCCGGTCCATTCCCGAATATTGCGCAGCCACGATTTCTTACTCCGGCCCACAGCTCTTTTGCCTGCCACTTTGTTCATCACTATAAGTTGCAGGAGCTCATATCATTGACACTGAGCACTGCCATACAGCATGACAATAGTTAATGCTACCAATTATCCAGGCACTCAACAGCCTTCCATCGTTTTGAAACTACTGTTTTATTCATAGGGTTTAGATTAATTTTGTTTCTTTGGTTACGTTTTTGGATATAAACTGATCCTTGCGGGAGTTATGCAATTATTTACCAAAGTTAAGTGCTATCAATAAATGCCATTATTGCATTTAAAATAAAAATCCTATAGTGACCAGAAGTATACATAAAAAATAGCCGACACACACCTCCGTTTTCTTGAAGTTTTCAATGCATAGTTGTAGCCTATTACTAGCTGCTTTCATATAATTTGCTGCACAATGCCATTGCCTCATGACGGTAGCAATGAACATCAGCTGCCACCTGGGATCGTTCTCAAACTGCAATCATAAAGTTATATTGCCAGCCTCAATATCGCATTAGCGCTCGCCATCTATTATGGGCCACGTATGGGAATAGTGCAGGTGTGACCGCGGACGTACCACAGAGTTGCTTGACCGGTGGGCAGGCTTTGTTCCACGGAAAATTTTTGAAACCAGGCCTTATAGTTGACTTAACGGCAAATGTGTGACTAATATGAATGTTGATACATGAGGCGTACAATTAGTTTAGATATTTATGTCTGTTGTCACTTAGACACAGTACAAGCTTTGTTTAGTTTAGGATTAGGTCGATAGGTATAAATTATATCGTCTTGATTTTGAATTTTAAATAAGAGCCCTTAGTGCGAGTTTTCTGTAACAAAAACGTCTTAAACGCTTTAGCGTCCTTCTAAATTACTATGGAAAGGTTTTGTTGCAAATTAGCGCCGCAAGAGGCGCTGTCAGTGTGAAGTGAAGTTAGAAGTTAATGCTAACTGTTCGAGGCGTTTATTGTAGCAGAAACTTATGACAGATGCTCTGAAATCAATAGTAGCGACTAGTTAAATAAACTTGACTATCTGATTCTTGTTTTATTGGTTGATAATTTGCTTAAAGTCCTGGATACCGTGGGCGGCAGAGATCACTTTTCATCAAGTGACGTGCATGCACGTTTGCCTCCTTCATAAATGCCACTGACGCCGATGACTTATACACTATATGTCTATGTTTTTATATCGTTCCAATAAGGATTAACAATGTAGAAGAAATTCAGAGAAACTACTAAATTTCGAAGCTTAATTGCTAATAAATTTAAACACTAAAATCTTCAACAAAGTCCCCGCAAGGGCGTCCGTCCACTGGACCGAACATGTTAGCATACGTTAAATTTTAATCACTGTGGTGGGAGCACTTAAACGCTTCAAATCCCTTTGGGACCTCCGCCCTGCCCACTAATTCTGCTAAATGTGGAAAACAATTTACTTTTACGCTAAATGCTAGAGATATATAATGTACTATTGCGTTAATCCTATAATAAGTACTTTATTATGCGGCTATCGAATTTTCAAACTTACTATAAATTGATTTTAACTGTGCTAGGATCTCGAGAACTGTTCTTTTAAGAAAAAAGGTTGTGTCATTTTTGGGACTAGGAATTAAACGTAGGTTATGTTTCTATGTGAAAGAAAGTTAAAAAAACACATTTTTGCACTTATACTATTGAGGATTGAATACTATTATTATTATTATTATTATAAGCTCACGCCTGTTTCCCTTTGGGCTAGGCAGAGACCACAGAACGCCATTTGCCCCGGTCCTGGCATACTTTCCTCGCTTCCTCCACACACATTCCTCTCTTTATACATTACTATTGAATACTAAATGATGTTTAACCACATTTCCGTGAAAGATAAAGATAAGTCAGCTAGTAATTATCACAGTGCTTAATTGGTCACAAAGGCAATATCTAAATTATTCTTATAAATAACTTTTGCATTCAAAACATTTATCTCAACAATTTAAACTCAAAAAATATTGAAGAATTCCTTGAAATGAATTTTACATAGTCGCACAATGAGAAAAATCTGGGATATCCTACAATCTACTTATAAAACGTTGATTTTTTTACTTAATATGTTGCAGCTAAAACTTGCCAAAAACACATGTGAGGCAAATTAAAATTTGTGCTCAAGGGCACACTTTACTTTAGAAGTCATTTTTAGATTCTAGAAAAACTTTCATGTTTCTTTAGTTAATTGGTTTTTACAATCCACCAGTTTACAAAAATAAAGAAATAACATAATATCAAAATGTTAATGTTTTGTTATTTCGAACCTTTTTTAAGCTAGGTATTATCTTTTCCAGTATTAGGGTCTCGTTCAGCAGGTGCTTTAAAAATATTAAAATCCCCTGAAAGATTTATTTGCTTACTTGAACATAATTTATTATGAAGCATCGAATTTTTCATTTTCTATAATTTTGTTTTTATGGTTCCGTACCTGAAGGAACTTCATGGAACTCTATTGCTAAGGGCACGACGTTTGTCTGTCTGTCAAAAACCTGTAGTTTTTAAGCGAAATGAGCTAAAAACATAATGTGTAGTTTTATCGTCTTAAAAAGAAAATGACACCTATTAAAAATAAACATAAAAAATATTTACTAGATACATAACATACTTATATGAAAAGAGGGATGGAAAAGTTAGGTAAGTGTGCGTTGATTTTTTAAATACCTGTCGACAGCGTCACCGTTTTGAGAGAATGGCGGGAACAAAATTTTATTTTCTGTCTTGTCGTCCAGTGCGCCTCTTACTGGACTAATTAGAAAGAGACACACTAAGCGACAAAGTGAGTCATAGTGTGTTGTAAAAGCCATTCCGGCGTATCTTAAAATTGGCACTAACTAACTAAACAGTTAATTACGGTAAACATTGCTTTCATACAATAACTTGTGAGTTTTATGACTTCTGGTCTTATTTCAGTACTCGGAATCCTGGGTATTGGATCTCTGCCTGTGATGATACAAGATACAACAAAAATAGTCCATTATTAACCAGCAAACATAAAATGCACTCTATCAGCCGAAGTTGAAACGCCATACCACGTTTGTGATATCGTTATAGCACGTTATAGTCATGTATACGTAAAAATAAATAGGTAACCATGTATTTCAAAGTCGGTTTGGAACCTTTAGTGTCTAAGTCCTGCTCGCACTTGACTTTAATTTATAGTTCTTCAAGAATTCATTTCAAGTATTCATAATTTGTCGCATTTAAGTCCCCAGGAGCTTATTCAAGAAACTTTGAGGTACTAAATGTATATTTAAAATGCAAATCGCAGCAAATGAAAACAGTTTTCGATTCGAAAAAGTTTTACTACTCTCGTCTAGTTAGCGTCAAAGTTAAAATTTTAATAATTAACGAATCATTTTAATTTTTTAAAGGGTCATTTATCAAAATAGTCCCAGTAACATGTTTAATTTTAGTTCACATTATATAGTGTTACGGAAACGCAAAGAAAAGCAAGCAACGTCGCGCGGCGCGCTAATATAAATAAACATTAAACATGCTCGACGGAACAAGGGCAGTGCCAGAAATAACAAAAGCTGCGCGCGCGCAGTCGGCTGCTACCAGCGTGGCTACCACACCGCAGACCTTCCCGTATTCTCAGTGTGTCTTTTTCATATTAGACTTGTGAGAGAGAAACACATAGCTTTTAACCCGCATAGGTTTCCAGTTTCCCTAATTAACACCATGTCCTTTCCATATTTAAGACCGATCTAAGGACACCTCATATATTTAAATCTATCAAACCGTTAAGGCTACAAACCGTGCCAAAGAAAATCATTATTCTCCCTTAAATCACAGAATAAATAACATACAGAAACATCTCTTTTACGACCGCGATTAAACAAATTCCAACTTTATTCACACACACAAAAAGTTCGTATTACTTCATACACCATGCGCCAGGCGGCGCGAGTCAAAGTGAACGCGCCGCCCGCGCCCGCCTTCCCCCCGCTACACCCGGCTATAAGCTAGGGTTGCGCGGCATTCGTTTTCAATGACACTGACACGGCGGGGGTAAGCCAGCGCGCGGCAAGCCGACAGCCTACTACGATTTGCCTATGCCATAGGTCGAGCGTACCTACAGTGCGCAGTCTAGCCTTTCAATTGAATGATGTGTGACATGTATTTATTTTAATTGTATCTTTTGACGATGCAAAAGCGATTTCTGTAAGAATCCTACTTGAATAAATGTCATTTTATCTTTTATCTTATCTTCTCTTTGGCGGCAGTCGAGTAAAAGTTATTCCGAAAATGTTCCTTCATCCCAATCCTGTTTGTCTACAGAACCCTAGAACTGCTGTTATAAAAACCCGAAGCTTGACAGCAATGTCACAATGTGTGACGGGAAATCTCGAATGCTTTTAACATTGTTTTGATAGTGTCATAGTGACGCATATCCAAGCGCACGCGCAGTGTAGAAATGGAATAAAGAAGAATTTTGAACAAAACGGAATTACCGATGATTTCGATGATAGAAAAATTTGTTCATTTGTCATTAAAAGCTTTTATTGATTAATGTGTGACAAAAACTGATTAGCATTAAAAAAGAGCGTTGTAAAAAGTTTTCAAATTTCCTAATGCCGAAAAAGCATTGTCGTCTAGAATAAAGAACATAATTTCTATTCATTGGTAGGACAGAATTCCAATATTTTAGCTTTTTTTTTCTTTTGTGTTAGAATAATCGTCGTAATAAGAAAAAAGATGGGTAAATTATGAGAGGAGAGATAAAATTGTGCGCACTGCCGATCATTATTAAAATGTTGAGACAAGGCATTCAAAATAAATTGTCGTTAATATTTAACCTACAATACTGAAGGAGGTATTGTTCGATAGCTCTTTCAAAATCATTAAAGTGACTTGTAATACATTTTACGTTTTGGAGTAGGTACTGTGTGTGTACTTTGGGACCCCCTCCCACTAAAAGTTGAACTACAAGTGCTAAAAATAGATCGCGGCTTTAAAACTCATTTCCACCAATGATATTAAAAAGGTAGATAGGTTACAAGCGCTCCGGTAGCGAGCTCCAAATTGGAGTTAAATAGCACCAGTGTCCTCAGTCGCAAAGCAACAAGCGAACGGTGCGCATGTTAACCTAAGCTGTGTGTTTTTATCAATTCTAAATTCCAAAACCCTGCAAGGCCGTGATTGGTCCATTAGAAAAAATATTCGCAACAGCAAAATACTGGCTGCCTTCTTTGTTTCTATGGTTTTAATCACGTTGTCACTTTTACACAGTTCACTATGTGTGCGTAAAAGTAAAAACGAAACATTTTGCATGTGTGTGTTCGCCACTGCATTCGGATCATTTTTCTTGGAGTTTTTATATGGGTATAACCTGTCTATTAATAACAAGTCACTCATTTCCACGGAACCTTTAAGTCTCTTCGTACTACATACTTTCATTTCAGAATGTTAACTATCTTAATAAAAATAATAGCCCATTAATCACCTTGACCACATAATTATTTTGGCAACTCGACTATTCCATCAATTTGAATATACTAACATTGGATTACGAGTCTAAAATAACATTTCACAGATAAAGTATTATTTTACAAACTTATTGTTGCATGTGGCTAGACTCGGAACTAATGTTCCAACGAACAACTTTGCAACAGTGGGATCACAGTGCTGCCATTTTGAAGCGAATCAATAACTTTGCTGGACAGTCAAATATGCGATAACTGTCAGGTATATTCCACAAGAATTTATAGGACGGATATGAAATGGGAATAATTCTTGAAAACGTTTTATCTACAACATAGTGTATATATTAATATTATAATAAGCTTATTATTAAAGGCCTCGATACTCGTATTTTTTTTTGTCCGTACTCGAATTTACTCACAGAAAAATCATGTACAATAACTATACATTGAATACCTTACATAAAATACAAAGCGTATTTTTTATAGAAAGATAGCGCGTAAAAAATTCATAAAACACAAGAATTTGCGGACGGGTCCGTGTCGGGGCGCCAAGCGGTAAGCATAGCAAAGGTGATTAGTGATTCTAGGGGCCTTAAACCGTTGACATAAATTTACTTTTTGTCAGCATAAAAGTGATTTTTCCCCATAAAAAAAACCTTCAAACCTTGAAATGATAATTCTGCTAAACAAGAAGTTGACAATACTCAGCAAAACTTTATCAATTTCTCTGTTTTACAATAAAATTCATCTTTAACAACCCAACCAAATTCTAAAGAGATACGTAATATGAAATGATTAAAAAGAAAAAGTCCGTAGTGAACAGTACTAACGTTTTCTTTGAGTTAAGTAAGATTATTATAACAGAAAAGAAAATAACCCGCAGTATAAGTCGTAGATAAAACGCTAGTACGCAATAAACGAGTTGTACGTAATACAGTAACAGCGCTAGACTATAATTAGATACTCGAATTACATTTTATTCAGTTTTATAAGCCATATAATATAATGTTACTAAAATATAGACATCAAACGGCAAGGCCACGTATTGGGGACAGTGGTATTTATGTGAGGCGTAGTTATTTATGTGTCATACATTATTTCAACAATCACCGCCTATTTCTATGCGAAATAATAAATTATTTCTACTAACGATATTTTGGCTCTGCGTTCGGTTTCAACACCTGTAAATGAAGCTGTTATAAGATGCTATTGTTATATAATTTCTTAACGTTATAACGTTTTGTTTTATCTAATGTTAACTTGTGTTACTTTTAAATTTCGCGATTTTAAATAAGACATTATACATTAAAATTAGCTAATCTATTTTACGCAAAAAGTTTCTGTACTACTACTAATAGAATAAAGGTTAGAGTGTTGGATATTTAGATGTTTGTTAAAAAATTAAGCGTAAACGGCTGAATAGATTAACGTACGAGCGTACCTATAGCTATCCATATGCTTGAAATACCTAAACGTTTTGTCAACGCTAAAACAATAACATTAGTAAATATAAAAACAAACCTAGGTTATTCAGTTCTTTACGTTGAATTTTAAAATATCAAATAAAATTTATGTTTTTTTTTGCAAAAAAATCCTGTGAATTCATCTATCCAATTGAAACTATTGGCAAATGATACCGATTGAAAGATACACAAAGGCTGCCGAATTAGACATTCCAGCGAACGGAACTGTTTGAGTTGCCCTCATAAACATAACTTATTATTTTATGACAGCATTTGTGAGTTCAAAGACACCGTCATCCAAATCGCGTGATTCCATACTCTTACATGGTTATTGACGGCATGAAGGCAGTCCAATCTAACGGCGGAAATTGTTCTTATAAAAACAGCCGTTTCGGCAATCCAATATCTATAAAATTGAAAAATATTCACGTAGCAACTGGCTTCAAATATTGTCATAAACTGTCTTGATTATCTCATGTACAGGTAAAGGTAAAATCAGTTATGTTAGTCCCTATGACACTGGCACAAGATCCATTTGCTTGATTAATTTTAAATGTTTTATCGCCATTAGTATACCAATTGTCTATATCTGGGTACATTTTCAAACTCCAGACCTTTGATGTAATTTGTATGGCACTCTTTTGGTTAAAAAAAAACATGGAAACGGTGATAATTTAAGAGTGTTCCTGCCGGTACACGCTTAAAGAACACACATTTTCGCAGATGCGCTGACCCTCTATCATCGCTACCAAAATTTAGTAAACAAAAGATGCGCCATACAAATTACACCAATGTTGACCAAAGGTCTACATTTTGAAAATATACCCATCTACTACTGTTAAATGTTTTAGAAGCGTCTCTGTAAATTGGATGAAATTTAGTGTCAATTGCCGTATTATAAATAAAGATCATAGTTGTTTACCTTAGACAAAGAGTTTTCAAAATGATCCCGACTTGCTTTGATTCCTAAGAGTGTACACATACTGTGTTAATAATCAATCATTACTTACTTTATGATTACTCATATGAAGAAATATATAATCCCAACTCCTTAAATGCATATTTTACAGTTTTTAACACAAACAATTAAAATGTCATTGAAATCCGTATATTCAAAACAATTTAAACGGCGGCAAATTTATATCGCAGATATAACTGCAAATCTCAATCTGGACGTTTCGAGTAATTTTATTCGATTTACATTCATTGTAATATATATAAGCGATATAGACAGTTTAAATTGTATTATTTCAATATTTACAAGTCGCGAAAACATGAGGAATTGTTAAATAAAATCTCCTTATGCTTGCACCACACTAAGTCTGTCGTGATGAGTGCTCATTATATTCTGAAGAGCCAATTCGGGCTTCCGATGTGCAATTTGAAGCGAGCGAGTCTAGCCCGTTGATCCATTACTTCAACCATTCCTTGGAAAATGGTTTAGTGTTTCTAATATGTATGTTAAATGGGTTTATATCGTCTTCCTTGACATTAAATTCCGAATATATCGTTTGGTTAAAATCATTCATATGACATTAAGGAGCAATAGCATCATTTTTTATTTTTACAATTCTATTTTCTAAATCCGTATAGATATAAATTCCAAATTAACTATGTCTTAAATTTCTAAATGAAGCTCTTTCACATGATGATCAGCAACGCTCTCTCGGGATCGCTCTCTCAAGGGCGCCTTTTTTTAGACTTCCGTCAAAAACCTCAATTCAAAAAACTCAAGTTGCTTTTTGCATTGCACAAACATCTTAATTACAAATAACCACCGCACCTGCATCTCAAATTCCCTATTATCTTTTCATTATAATTCCCGAAAACGTCTTTGCCGACTCTGGGGAAAAATGGCGGTCATTTATTTCAATCGTCCTCTCTTTGTCTGTAATCGGGCCATCTAGAGACGGGATCATTGACAAATGCCCCCATAGATTCCCATCAATTGCTTTTTGCCGAGAGCTAAACGAGACGATGGGGTGATATGTAACCCTTGACACAAAAAAATGGCTTAGTCCAGCAGTTCAGCAGTTGATCTTGGAGAAAGAAGATGACGGTATTGCAACGTTAAAACATTGTTAAGATAATATTTAAAAGTTACGATTGTGTCTTGTATTTTACTATTAATTTAGGCAATCATATTGACAGGCATTCAATTCTGAATATGTACACAAAGTCCACATACGTTGTCACAGTAGAAATCCTAATAATTGCGACATACCCGTCTATATGTCACAGTATTTTTTTCTCGGAAATTGTGAAAGTTACAAAGCTAAAATTTTATATACGCACAAGGTTCACTAATAAAAATGTTTTTTTTTTTCATTATCTCCTATACTTGTATTGTAAAATTCAAAAGGTTTTTTGCCACCCTACATTATCGATTTTAGGAAATCATCAAAATTAATTTCACTATTAAGCTTATCAATGATTGAGCTCTTAATATTAGCGTTTTATGTTAATTTACTATAAATAAGTTTTTATAAAGGCTAATTCACACAGTCAGTACTTTAAGTGTTATTTTTTGTCACAAGTAACGATTCGAACGCGTTAGCGTTGTTCTCAATCACTATAGAAATATGGACAGTGCCTCTAGCGGCGCGTATCTGCAACTGTTTCCATAGTAATGGAGAAGTTAACGCTAAAGCGTTCGTGACGTTTGTTGTGACAAACAAATGACAGTTAAGGCTCTGATGTTTTATGTGTCTGTCTATAGTAATTTATTTAGCTTATATGCTTATTCTTATGACTCTTGTCCATATGGAATATTGCGAAACTAGTCTGTGAGGGACATGACATGTGACGCAGGATAACAATCCCGGGATCGTGAATATCAATTTTCCCGAAATCCCGGATTGTATGCAAAGGTTATGATGGATTCAGTAAGAGCGATACCGTTCTAAGCAGGATGTATGGAACGGAAAGACGTAGGTAATTTTTTCATTTCGTGGTTAAAATAGGAACCATTATAGTTTCGAAATGTCCGTCTGTGTGCCTGTCTGTATGTCACACTCAATTTTTGTCGGAAACCACTTAGTTACGGAGCTGAAATTTTGCTTGTGTAATACAGCTTTTTGGGTGCCTCCTATACAAAAAAAAATATTGCCGGGACATATCATTTTGAGAATGTTTATTGTCAATTTTAGCATTTAGAGCAGCGATTCTGAACTATTGACTTTTAAATGGAATATTTCCGTACCAGGGAGCTTAAATTACATCATCATCATCATCAGCCTATATTCGTCCACTGCTGGACATAGGCCTCTCCCATGGCACGCCACTGAGCACGATCCTCGGCCACTCTCATCCAGCTCTTGCCAGCCGCCTTGCGAAGATCATCGCTCCACCGAGTCTGAGGACGTCCCACGCTACGTTTGCCGATCCGTGGTCTCCACTCAAGAACTCGTCTACCCCAACGGTTATCGGTTCTTCGGGTTATATGGCCGGCCCACTGCCACTTCAGCGTGCTAATGCGGTGGGCTATGTCGATAACTTTGGTTCTCTGTCGGATCACTTCGTTTCTAATTCGATCTTTTAGAGAAACTCCGAGCATAGCCCTTTCCATAGCACGTTGAGCAACTTTAAATTTGTGGACCAGCCCTACCGTGAGTGTCCACGTTTCGGCACCGTATGTCATGACGGGCAGGACGCACTGATTGAAGACTTTCGTCTTTAGACTCTGTGGAATGGCTTAAATTACAATGGCTAAAAAATTAGTTCTTCTAACGCAATCTTTAAATATTGGAAATAATAAAACATCATAAGAATACCGTATATTATGTTCTTTCTCCACTCCATCGAGCCCCATCTCGACTGCGAGATTTTATAAGGGGCGATTCTCGGTTCATGTGACATCGATTGTATTCGAAAACAAATGACAAATCCCTTTCTGGCCCCCAATTTTGACGCTCATCGAGATTCATCTGACGTACGAGATGTGTCAAAATATGGCAGTTTTTCAAGGGATCTGACAGCTCTTTTTGACATATGTCGAGAATTGCCCTCCTGATATCATTGTGAGATGAATCTCGTACGAACCGACAATTTGGGTTCTGAATATTTCCTGCCTCCTCACTGTAGACATTTAAAACTCGATGGCGTCGTAAATTGGCTACTCTTTGGTGTAAGACTGTAGGTTAATTGTAGTGTGTGCAGCAATTATTTTTACTTTGTAGACGTGTTCTGTTCCGTGACCTATTGCATTGGATGCGGGCCAGCATTCCCGATCGCTTCATCCATCGAATTGATTGTAGTCTATTCTGATACTCAAGCAAACAATACGTTTGGATTTATATTCAAGTGTTGAGATTTAAGACGACAGGACGTTTTATAAAGGTTAGCCTATGCCAACGAAGATATTTATGTACTTACCGAATTGATCAGTATGTTCCAATCAACTGCGGTTCCGGAACCACACCTGCCGCACACGCACTTAGACGCTCGTTCTGTGAGCATTGGAGTGCATTTTAATTTCTTTACTTAAAATGACTAATTGTTAAAATCACAAACACAACGCTTCTAAATCCTTTTTAATGTACCTCTAAAGCCCTGAAAAGGTCCTAAAGTCATGTTTTTATCTTCAGTGGTTAAGGGAGTGCTTTTCTGTCTGTCAGTCAGTCGGAAACGTAACTCTAGGTACTTACCTATAGATTGATCTGTCGTTTTCTAAGACCGGAACGAAATTTATGGAGATTTGTTCAATATTTACTTACACTTTTGTTATTTGAAATTGACTTGTTTTTAAGATATTTTTAAACAGTTCTTATTTGATGGTGTATCTACTAGAGAAATAGGTAGAGTGTTTGTTTTAACAAAGTAATGTAATCTATATCGAGCCTGTTTTTCTCAACATATTACCCAGCCACATACTCCACTAAAAAACCTTGAATTTAATTCTCTGTCCGGAATTATAAACAGTACTTTAGAATTCTTATTCTTGCTCATACGCGACTATTGCGACGCATACAAAAAAAGAATCAGAATACGAATAATAAAACATTTTCAAATAAAACCAAGAATTCAACTATAAAATTCGCTTTAAATACAATTTATTATCACTTTATGCGACCTTTTGCTACAATTTTATGGCATCACCGAATTGTTATTCATTATACCATATTGACATCTATCTCTATTGGTTTTATGTGTTTTAATTGTGGTCGTAAAATGACAGTATTCGTAATAAAATGATGACTGATAGTGCAAACTTTTAGAAATTATACTTCATATTCTACGCCATACTTTAACTGTGGCCCTAACATGACAGGCCAAGTTTAGTTCATCTCTATCATCAGCGTCCCTTTCTTATGACACTAGTTAGACAGAGATACAGGGAGGGGTTAAACTAAACCTGAGCTGTCATGTTAGGGCTGCTGAAGTCCTTTCAAATCTAGTCCAATTTTCGTTGTAACAAAATCACCCCGCGGTGTATTTGCAAACGAAACATCGTTGTGTTCGACGCTACACCCTCTGTCGATCTTGCTCACGCGCAATTGGATCTCTGCATATAACTTCAGTGTTCATTGCTGGCGCATCAGTGGGAACAACAATGTAATGCGGATTTCACACGGGGGAGAACTGTCAGGCAGTAGAATGGACAGGACAGTACTAATACAATTTGAACGTGCCAATTTGAGACAGCGGAGGCCGTTCAAATTGTATTATAATATGCTGTGCTATTTATTGTTATCTAATTTATAAAATACTTATTCTTTATGTTAAGGACGTATTATATCGACGACCGGATAGCCTAGTGGGTAGTGACCCTGACTAGGAAGCTAGAGGTTCTGGGTTCGATTCCCGGGAAGGGCAAATGTTTAAATTATGAATATGAATGTTTGTACCCAAGTCTATGTATTGTGTATACGTGTGTGTTGTGTACGTATTTAAGTATGTATTTATCTATATAAGTATGTGTATCCGTTTTCTAGTACCCATAGTACAAGCTTTGCTTAGTTTGGGACTTGGTCCATTGGTGTGAATTTGTCCCGAGATATTTATTTATTTAGATATTATTATGATGATTATGAATTTATATATTGCTCTGAAATCTTGTTTTGAAAAAGAGAAGAAAAAAAGGGATACGCTGCTGAGTTTCTTGCGGCGTTTCTTCTCGGCAGAATCTTCCAATTTTTGAAGCGGTGGTAGAGTCGGGCATGCAAAAAAGCTTATAGCCAATTTGCAAAATATTGTTTTCATTTTATTTTCATTAATACTGTGCTGTCCACTGTTACACAAACACCCTCCACAAATTAGCGTTACATACGGAGATCACATGCTTTACATTTACTAAGACTTAATTACAAAAGGTTAATTTCCAGATTTTCCAGTAACGTTGCTAGTCTAGACATGCCTTAAATTTCCTGTAATACCAACATTACAACAAAATTTAATTAAGGCTGACCCTTTGTTTTACGCGAACCTTTTTCATACCCTTTGCGCGTAAATATTCATTTGCTTTTATTATGTCTGTTCTAAGGATTTTTACGCAAAAGACGATATATGACCCGCTGGTGTGGTCCGTAATTGACGCTGGCACGCAAGGTCAAGGCGTTGACGTTTGGCGCAAAAGAAAAAAAACACGTTCGAATTACAAACTTATCTAAGCACGTGGCCAAAATGTGTACTATCTCGATCCGATACAAATATAACTAACGTTTTGACGACAGCGTCGTTTTCAACTGCACAAATAACTTTGCGCGGCAAACAAATGTCAGGTGCATAAAAGTGTCATTAATTTAACGTTCATTTTACGGCCGATTATCGATTTAATGTTGCCAGTAAAATTCTAAAGCTTCGTTGTAATTGCGTTTTTCGGGAGGTAGGTAACATTTTTTTATTACATATCTTAATAGAGTGCAGATTTTGATGTTTATGATGCTTTATTAGATATCGTAACAATCTTGATTACTTTTTAAACCGCACGTTCTAATTTTATTATCTTACTGACATTGTAGGAAAAATAGTGTTGTACATTTCAGTATACATATAGCTGTTAGAAGTTAGTTTGTGAAAGCTTTTGAAAGGGTTCATTTAAGGCCGAACATAATCACTATTGTTTATTATAGCAGCTGGGTTAGTGAGCAGCTGGCGGTAACGATGCGGATGGACCTTGCACGAGATCTTACCACCCGTAAAATGTTACTAGAAGTTGATTTCTTATTACCGCAATATTGTCACGGCATTATTCGAATGTTGTGTATTATATTCCGTATACCTACATGTTTAATATTTGCGTTTCGGCCATTGCATCTCCATCGTAGAAGTAAAAACGAAAGTGTGCGCATGCGTCGTTTTTGCGAATATTTGGCGAGTAAGCCATTTGAAGTGGCGGCTTTGGATTTAAAGTGCGGCTATGCTAATTTCAACTTTGCCTTTCCAATCCTTTCTCATTTAGAAAGACTCCCAAATATTCGGTTTCGAAAGCAAACTTGCATAGAAATAAGACTACTAAAGAATCAGATTCGAAGGCATGCATAGAAATAATTGAGAATATTATGTACACATGAAATTACAAAAAAAAACAGTTTTTTTTATTTTCTTTATTTATTTGTTTCAATAAAAAGTATTTTTTGTTGCTGTTACTACATATTTTCGTATATATTTAATATATACAGTACAATATTAAACACTCGTTTCATACTAAAACGGGCGTTATCGCGTTAACCATATGCTATTTTTATTTAACTTGTATCGGTTGTATAATGTCTCCTCGTGACCATGATCGTTGTAATACCACCAAACGTCAAGTTACGGTAAGGTCGGTTAGGTCGAGGTTGTATTGTGTTGTTCAATTAAGGTTTTTTTGCTGTTGTAGCTAGCAAAATAGTTTTTTTTTTATATCGATTCGTTTTAATATATTTTACGTATATTATTTTAATTAAATTTTAACTTGTACTACGATAGGTGTACAAATTCAAATACATAATTGTTATTGTACAGCGTAAATTTAAATGCTATGTAATGACAACACAAAAAAAATAGGGTAATGCCAGGACTCGAACCTGCAACCTCAGGAAACAAAACAAAACTTTTACAGCGTCTTTGGCTAACTTGTTATCCCCTCCCTTTTATGACACAATATGACATTAATGAAAAATCATTACGAAGTCGCGGTTTGGCGCTTTACGAACAATGGGATTTTGGGAGCGGTTACACATGAAACTCATTTTAAAGTCACTTTAAAATAACCTCATACTCACTTTACGATTTAAATTTAAAAACGCAACGTAGTAGTATTTTTTTATATAACTTGTAGGTTCTATATAAGCCATTGTCACTGGTGATGGGTAATTTAATTGAACTGATGCCCGATTTAATAAATAAATCAGGGTGAAAGTTGGAAATTTTAACACTTCGTAAATTTTTAAATATTTGTTTCTTCAGGTACGTTAATTTTTAATAAGTGAAAGATATGTGTTCTATAAAATTAATATATAGTTTACTGTTAAGTTATATATGTAAGATGATTGAAAAAACATTAGAAAAATGCAAGTTCTCACGCACAAAAGGTTCCGTAAAAAACAACAAATGGTTGAAATACATTTAAATCTTTGAAACTTTACGGAAAGCATCCTTAAACTTTCCGTAAAGTTGAACTAAGTGTTACTTTGAATTTTTCATGCTTATTACAACTTTGGCGATATTTTATACAAAGCTAATAAACGCCCAATCATCAATTATAATTTTGATGCAAAAAATTATAACCATAATATACAAAAAAGTGTTTTTACAATTTCTTTAATCTTTGAATTCCAACTACAATACAATACAAATATGCTTTATTGAATACCACCATAACAATTTCACAAAATTACAGATAAATCTTAAATATAGGTATCAAAAAGGAAATCTTATAGCTAGAAAATAATTAAAACTAACTACTACGCCCGCGTGTGTCACAAAGAAGGACATCCAAACACATCGTGAAAAAAGTATTTTGTTTATTTTAATTCTAACCTCCTGCTGAATTCAGTAAAAGAGACAAAATAAGTTTTAAAACTACTCTAAAATTGCCAACGAGTCAAAAATATTATAAAGTGAAAGGTAAATTTTAATTCCTGAAGCAACACGCTAAAAGCTACGTAAATCCCTTAGAAAGTAAACAATGGGTTTTACTCAAGCTCGAGAATTTTTGTCAGTCCATTCTGCTAAAACGCAAATGAAGGAGTTAATAATAACACTCGAAAATTTTCAGCCTATCCCGTACATTTTCTAAAAAAACACTTGGGCCTTCCGTTAAGTAGCAAGTACAGCTTACTTTGTACGCGGTTACAACATTTCCAATATAACTTTAATTAGGTCCAAAAGAATTATTAGGAACAACTATAAATGTTTACTTTTTTTGTTATGGGGTAAGCGATCAAAAAGAACGCTTAAGCAAGTGAACAAATACATTTTCACATTTAAAGTACACGTTTCAGCGGCCGAAATAAATTATGCTTAAGTATTTTACTATCTAATCTACGCACTGTCAATTTTCGTAAAGAACGAAATTCCACCTTATGTGTGTTAACGTAAGTGGCTGATTTGACATACGCTAAGGGACCATAAGGGGATCTGTCAATGGCAATTAATATTATGTATAACTTATATATCATAGGCATTGAAAAAAGGGTTAAGAAAATCTCGTCTACAATCTTAAATCAAGTAAGGATGAACAGACTGAGTGGTAGTTATTTACTTATCAGCAAGAACCCATAAAGGGCATGTTATTTATAAAGCTGTCCAGTGCGACATGTGGTAAAAGGTGGGCTGTATGAAGTGATCCATCTTGTCACAATTTAATCTGTAAGGGTTAGGGTCCCAGAGGCTTACGTTGGCGGAAGCTGCGGCGAATTACACAAGTTAAAAATACAAGGCCAAAAGAGGTAATATCGACAGTGGAAATTTCAAATGTCGTAAGGGACATTAAGAGACATGTCTCTTACGACATTTGAGATTTCCACTATCGATATAGGAAAAAAATGGTGATTCTGCCGACTTTTGGGAATAGTTATACGATTGCAGTGTAAATAGAATGTGATGTAGTAACAAAAATTGAGAAGAGCACGTTAAAATGGTTTGGGTATGTAGAGAGGATGGATGAAAGAAGATTAGGAAAAAGAGTGTACGAAGGGAGAGTGGATGGAGAAATGCTTTAAACTTTAACGTAATTCATTTCACTTAGGTATTTTTCTAAAGATTCTTAATGCCCAGTGGTTGGCAAAACAAGGAGTGAGGTGACAAATCGATGAGAACTTATAGTTGCACACCAAAAAATATAACAAATGGTCAGCAAAACCCAAGAAATCAGTTTTACCGTGAAACTGAGTTATGACGTGTTTAAAAAAATGTACCTAAGCGGAAACAGTTGATTTACGAGACGGCTAGTTTTTATTTGTCGCGGTCGAGTTTCGATTAGTTTGGGCCGTAAAAGTTATGACGACTGTACTTATTCGTTCTCGTCGAACGATAAAGATTAAAGTTATTTATGTATTAGCTACATGCTTGTATGTTTCAGGATTGTTGTTCTAAAATATTGAACAATAATCTGTCGTTTTTAACATAAACGATTAGTTTTTAAAACATAATTCTTCTTCTTTATGTGCCTCTTCAATCCTGAAGGTTGGCCGCTAGCTTCTTGTACTCATTCTCCATTGCAAGCCGGAGCAGCTGCTCGACGAAAGTGACGCCGGTCTACTCTCGGATATTGCGCAGCCACGACCTCTTCCCGCGTCCAACTCGTCTCTTCCCTTCAATCTTGCCCATCATCAGTTGGAGCACCATGTATCTGTCGTGCCTAAGCACATGGCTCAGATGTTCAATTTTTCGCTTCTTGATGGTTTGCATCATTTTGCGGGGCATGCTGACGCGCTGGAGAACGGTTTCGTTTCTCACTCTTTGTGTCCGGCTAATGCGCAACATACGACGAAACATAATTAACAATGCAATTTTAAATTGTTTTAAACTTTCGCGATTTTCACACATATTTATAACGTTTTGGGACGTTTTGGGGAAACGTCGAGGTAAATCAACAATATACTATTATCGCGTTAAAATCCCGAAAACGTTATAAATAATACAATTTTAAGCACATTAGACCGGAAGATCAAGTTTAAACTTCGCTCATCCCTATTAAAAATGTTGGATCTGCAAATCGGTCGGTATTTATACCGACATTATTAACGAATGCTTAAGCAAGATCAGACGTTTTTAATCTACGCATTTCATAAATTATACATTAAATCTAATATTTATTTGCGGGGGGGTGAAAGTTACCGTAATTCAAGGTCTATTAATGACATAAACAGAAAATGGCAAATTTGCAGATCCGACATTTTTAATAGGGAGGGGCGACTTATTTACATGTCTAACGAAATGCGAAATGTATTAACATTATCTTATAGTTAAGCCAAAATTGCAGTATCAGTTTTGTTTGAGCAACAAAATCCGCACATCCCACAGTCTCAACTCTCCATCGGCTTCGCTTACCTTCAAAAATGCCTCTTAAAAAATTCCCCGAAACACATCCCGAAATTCAATCTTGTTTTAACAAAACACGAGTCTCGGACAATGTCGGTGCAAAAAACGCCAACAATGCTAAATTGTGAAACGAAAATAAAAATGTAAAAACGTATGGAGCCCTTTACAAAGGAGCCGAGAAATGTTTCTCAGAAGTAAAGTTCGACGCGCAGGAAGGTTTTAAGGTTGGCTAAATATAATGAGTAAAGAAAATTATGTTTTTGGGTGAAGAAAATTTCGAGGAAATGAATTAGTAATAATTTTTATATCGTCGTGTCGGCTTTAGAAAGGTAATTGAATTTCCTAGTCAGTATTGGGTAAAACCGACTAAGTCACAATTAACCTTAAAGGTAGCATTATAAACAAACTGGAACTAAAATATAATATAAATAAACATACATACATATAATATAAGTATTAATAAATATATCGTGATAAAACACATTGCAAAACTTATTTTTAAGGACGTTTAATGTTACCCAAATGTTGAATCTTACCCGACGCGAATGTAGCAAAAGAAAAAAAAAACGTTCTTAGAAATTCATATTTGTTCATGTCACTGAACACTTGCCTTTATTCTCGGAGAACAGAAAAAAAAGAAACCAAAGTTTCACGTATGCTGTACGGTACCTTAAGGCTTGGTACCGTCAATTATTTCAAAGTGACTTCGGCTGTCAAAGGCAATTCAAATATTTACATAGTATAAAACAATAGTATTTTATGCAACTGCTATATAATGATGAATGCCGTGGGGTACCGGCTTAGAATAGTACTTCCCCATCTTTTCCCATGGGTGCCGTAAAAACCGGCTAAGGGGTTTCTTCTCCAGAAGGTGGGCAGCAGCGCCTTCTGCTCGACACGTAAATACTGCGCTCGCCAACCCGCTTGCCAAGCGTGGTGAGTATGGCAAAACCCCTCCAAAGGAAACTAAAATGACTTCACAACAAAGGACCAGGCCCCCAGTCCCCGGCGGCTCCGCTATTCCGGGCCACGGTAGCAGCCTCGGTAACGGCGGAGCAGGGGGTGCTAAGAATCCCCGGCAGACGCCCGGCTACCACTCCCAACCCAAAAGACGACTGGCCCTGGTAACACACAACATTCGGACACTGAGAACTGACGAGAAGCTAATCGAGCTGGAAGAGGAGATGAGTAGGTTACACTGGGATATTTTGGGGTTATCCGAAGTCCGTCGAGAGGGTGAGGACACGATAACTCTGAAATCCGGCAACCTGCTCTTCTACCGGGAGGGTGACAAGCGGTCCCAAGGTGGTGTTGGGTTTCTCGTTCACAAGTCCCTTGTAAACAACATTCTCACCATCGATAGTGTGTCGAGTAGGGTAGCGTACCTGATACTCAGAATATCTAAAAGGTATTCGCTGAAGGTCATTCAGGTATACGCGCCGACCACGTCACACTCCGATGAAGAGGTAGAGGCAATGTATGAGGACATTAGTAGGGCCATACATACCTCTAAGACCTATTTCAATGTTGTTATGGGGGACTTTAATGCAAAGCTGGGCGAAAAAAGCGATAGTGACCTGAAAGTGGGGCTATTTGGTTATGGACAACGGAACCAAAGGGGTCAGAGGTTGGCTGACTTTCTGGAGAAAGAGGGACTCTTTATGATGAACTCTTTCTTCCAGAAGCCACCTCATAGGAAATGGACCTGGTTAAGCCCTGATGGTTCCACGAGAAATGAGATCGACTTCATATTGACTACTAAGAAACAGATATTCAATGATGTCTCCGTGATCAACATGGTTAAAACCGGAAGCGATCACCGCATGGTTAGAGGCAAATTGAATATCGATGTTAAACTTGAGAGGTCTCGTCTTATGAAGTCCACGCTCCGTCCTTCTCGCGCCCATATCCAAAACCCCGAAAGCTTTCAATTGGAACTCGCAAATCGCTTTGAGTCGCTAGACAGCTATGCATCGGTGGACGAGATCAATAACAGGTTAGTGGAAACTGTCCGTATGGTTGGCGCTAAGTTTTATAAGCCCAATCGTACCAATAGACCACAAAAACTCTCAGACCATACTCTCGACCTCATGGCTGAACGACGCTTGTTGCAACTGCAGTCCTCTCACGACGCGAAGTCATATCGACAGCTCAATAGACGCATATCAAGTTCCATGCGGCACGACATCCGAACCTTTAATACAAATCGTATTAAAGAGACGATTGAGCGGAATAAAGGCTCCAAAGTGTTCGCAAAAGACTTGTCTATTGGGCAGAGCCAGCTGACGAAGCTGAAGAGGGAGGACGGTAGTATAGCGTCGACCAAAGCAGAGGTGCTGAGGGAGGTTGAGAGGTTCTATGGACAGTTATACACCTCGGTCTCAAAACCTGTTAGCAGCCTGGCCAAAGATCCAAGAGCCAAGCTGACCCGACACTATACCGAAGATATCCCGGACATCAGCCTGTACGAGATTAGGATGGCCCTGAAACAGCTTAAAAACAACAAGGCGCCGGGCGAAGACGGAATCACATCAGAGCTTCTGAAAGCGGGTGGAACACCAGTACTTAAAGTCCTTCAGAAGCTCTTTAATTCCGTGGTGCTCGGAGGTGCAACGCCAGAAGCATGGAACAGAGGGGTGGTGGCGTTGTTCTTCAAGAAAGGGGACAACACTTTTCTGAAGAATTATAGACCCATCTCGCTTCTGAGCCATGTTTATAAGCTGTTTTCCAGGGTCATCACGAATCGTCTCGAACGCAGGTTTGATGACTT
Organism: Ditula angustiorana; assembly: GCA_963691745.1. Classification (NCBI taxonomy): domain Eukaryota; kingdom Metazoa; phylum Arthropoda; class Insecta; order Lepidoptera; family Tortricidae; genus Ditula; species Ditula angustiorana. Next base: position 3,284,659 of record OY829473.1, read on the forward strand.
CCAGCCTCCCGAACAAGCCGGCTTCCGAAAAGGCTTTAGTACCTTAGACCACATCCACACGCTGCGGCAAGTTATACAGAAGACCGAGGAGTATAACATGCCATTATGCTTAGCGTTTGTGGACTATGAGAAGGCCTTTGATTCGATCGAGACGTGGGCGGTGCTTGAGTCTCTCCAGCGATGCCGTATTGACTATCGGTATATCGAAGTGTTGAAGTGTTTGTACAATAACGCCACCATGTCGGTCCGAATACAAGACCAGAGGACGGAGGAAATTCCATTGCAAAGAGGTGTGAGACAGGGAGATGTTATCTCTCCGAAACTGTTCACCAACACAATGGAAGATGCCTTTAAGCTTCTGGAGTGGAAAGGATTCGGCATCAATATCAACGGCGAGTACATCACTCACCTTCGATTTGCCGACGATATAGTAGTCATGGCAGAATCGATGGAAGACCTTAGCACGATGCTCGAAGACCTCAATCGGGTTTCCCAACGGGTGGGCCTTAAGATGAACATGGACAAAACGAAAGTCATGTCGAATGTCCATGTAGTGCCCACCCCAATAGCAGTAGGAAACTCAACTCTCAAAGTTGTTGACGAATACGTCTACCTAGGACAAACAGTCCAACTAGGCAGGTCCAACTTTGAGAAAGAGGTCAATCGTCGAATCCAACTCGGCTGGGCAGCGTTCGGGAAACTGCGAAATGTCTTCTTGTCCAATATACCTCAGTGTCTGAAATCGAGAGTGTATGATCAATGTGTGTTACCAGTGATGACTTATGGCACTGAAACGTGGCCGCTTACTATGGGCCTTATAAGAAAGCTCAAAGTCACGCAACGAGCTATGGAGAGGGCTATGCTTGGAGTTTCTCTGCGTGATCGAATCAGAAATGAGGAGATCCGCAGACGAACGAAAGTAACCGACATAGCCCAGCGGATTAGCAAGTTGAAGTGGCAGTGGGCAGGGCACATAGCACGGAGAACTGATGGCCGATGGGGTCGGAAAGTTCTCGAATGGCGGCCGCGTATTGGCAAGCGCAGCGTAGGACGACCAGCCACAAGATGGTCCGATGACCTCGTACAGGTGGCAGGAAGGCGCTGGTTGCATTCTGCTTCCAACCGGCCACTTTGGAAATCCATGGAGGAGGCCTATGTCCAACAGTGGACTTCTTGTGGCTGAGATGATGATGATGATGATATAATGAGAGGCCTTGAAACACGAGTGTGGTTTTATGAAACGAGCGTCAGCGAGTTTCATAATAGGATCACACGAGTGTTTTAAGACCTAATTATGTACAGTTTCATACATTACTTTATCTACACACATATCACAAGTACTCTATGATGCCTTCAGAAGCCATAGGGCAATGACCTACATTACTACTACCTACTAGTGCTAGGTACCTATTAAATATCTATAGACTGTACACATTAAAATAATGTAATAAAAAATTAATTTAAACAAATATTGAAACAAATTAGAAAAGTTCTCATAATAATATTGGTTGTTATAATGCTGGTCATTGCCTACGGTTTCTGAACGCATTATAGAACATTTATGATATATGTGTAGATAAAGTATGTTATCTGTTCCGGCCTGTTCTCATCGTATAATCGGCCGCTTACTCCTTCTAAATCACCCAACGGATTTTGATATGGTTTTCACTGTCATTAAGAGATTTTTTACAGAAGGTTTTTATGCTGGTCATCCTAATTGTTTGTGCGATAACGAGACGGGTCGCTAGTAAAAAATAAAATTAAGCGTTTTTAGAAAGAATTATTTTTACTATTGTACGAGCACGTCCTACATTTCTTAGCTGACGCACCGTTTCCCACAAGTAAGCCGTAGAAAACCTAGTTTACATTATTCTATACATTGTAGTAATAAACAATTGAATAAACTCATTTAACCGCTGCGGTTGTGTTATTCTAGACATCGTCCGCTACCTACCAAACCTAACAAGTCAATGTTAAGAGCGTAACCTTGCCCCTTACAACTATAATCATTTTGTGTCATATGGTTGCTTAACTCAAATAAAATTGTTTCATTTCATTTCACTAATACATAGAACGTTAATTATCATATAATAGACCAAGGGTCGAAAGAATGTGAGGATTTGAATGTTTGAAAATTATAAGTAAAAACGTATTATTTTTAGATGATTTTTTACTTATAAGACGACCTTTTGAAACTGGAGCTAAGTGGTTTTCGTTTAAAAATGATACCCAATAAATATAACAAAAATAATATCGAAATTAATGATCTGAAATTATACGGCGCCTTAAGAAGACGACAGAAAGTCCACAAAAAGCAAAAGATGCCACGTCCGCTAATTTCATTGCACCTCAAACGCTGCGCATGCCCACGTAGCAATCGTCGTGCCGATGCACCCATTACCCATCATTCGATTAAAGTCGATCACAGCAAAAACAGTAATTGTTCAGCGACAAATTGATCGCATCATGCGACCGACGAAACGGATGGCTGGAAGTCTAAAGATGCTTTGCCTTTACAGCGAAAAAAAAGGATACTTTAAAATCAAGTTTATTTGAAGACGTTACATTGCATTTAATAAGTATAATTCACGACATTTTAAGCCAATTGTCGGTTTCCCTCTCGTGCGTAACTATGAAAACTAAAAAAATGAAACGAAAATTATTATTTTTAAAATATTTGTTTTCTAGTACCCAATACCCTACCCTACTCATCTAATCAAATAAATATTAAAATAAAACATATGAAGCAAAATTATAACATGGTAATCCATTCCAAAACGATTTTTATATTGATCATCAATTTATTCTAAAATTTAAAAGGCTGTTTGCAGAAATGTTATTCTCTAAAACTGTCAAACCTTAAGACAAAAGAATCCCAACTTCCAATTAATACCATTAAATTGTCGATGTTTTGAAACGAAGATAAACGAAGGCAAGCTTAAAGAAATTTCAAATGGCAAACAGGCAAAAACGACAGGCCTGACCCTTATCACATGAGACGCCGTCCCGGCAAGTGTTCTTTCTTTTTTAATTTAATCTGTGTCATGTTACACTTTGGGAAGGGCTAAATTAAGTCAAGTGAAACATATGGTACATAAATATGTATTTTTCTTAGAATATGTATTTAGTAACAGATTACTTCTTTATTGGTCGGCCACTTCTAAATCTGTATAGCTATTTATACGTGATTAGAAACAACCGTACTGTAACATCTTAATTTCTTCTCTATCTTTAGTTTCCTCTTTATAACATAGTACAAAACAATCGCTTTCCCGCTCTATAAAAATATAGATTTTCTCTTATTCAGCTAAGATTTGCTTAGAAACAACGAACTGAGCATGAAATAACTTTGTTTCCGTTTAGAAAACACTATAGTATTCATTTATAACATAATCATCATCATATCAGAAGGAAGACGCCCACTGCTAGGCACAGGCCATCCCCAGGTCTTCCCCAGGTCTTCTAGGTCTTGTGCTGCACGCATCCGTGTCCCGCGATCCTCTCAAAGTCATCGGTCTACTTTGTAATATTAATTAATTGGTAAAAAAGCCTTCTTAAGTAAAACTCGTTTACACTTCGTCATTAGGACAGATAAGACGAGACATGTAATAGCTAAAGTAGGTTTAGAGAGCGTTTACGAATAATGGGATTAGCTTCGTCTCTAACAAAACCGGACCACATAAAAAGCATGATATATGGAACGTTCATTAGTTAAGTATTGTTTAGCAATGGCACGCGAGTCTCTGAACTAAGGAGTAACAAACAACTGAAATTTATACACAAATGTGACAGTTACAGCTCAAATATTGACTGAGTGGTGCACAGTAAATAAACAACATGGACAGCAAGTAAAGCTGCCACTAAATAAATTAGCTGGCTGTATTTGTGGACCCTATGGTCACTCAAAAAGACTAACGGCTAAACCAATCTTTGAAGACGCGGGTAACATGAAGTAAAAAACAAAATGGCGGATTTAAGACGCCATTTTATGTGACCAAAAAGTTACATCATCCTATCCCATTAGCTTATACCAAGAAAGAGGATTGATTTTAAAAATTATTATTTTACTATAGTCGGTATTTAAAACTTTATTTTATACTGAAAGTCTTCGATTTCTTTGTCTTCTGCGTTACTTTGAAAACTCAATCCACACCTTGTTTTGAGGGTCCGTTAATGAATAAACTAGGTATAGGTAAAATGCTTAAATAAAGTCTCTTTTGCATGTAGTAGTGAACAAAACTGTTATGGAACTTACGTCATTTTTTAAATATGTAGCTTCAACTTGTTCATACGAACATATTATACTACATGCAAGAGGGTATTGCTTAAATTTTTTAATCTACATCTAAGTACGTACATACGATTTTCATTAATCATATAATTTCTCCCTCCATTTCTGACAGGAATCAATTTCATCCAAAACAGCGGGTAATTTGACCCGACCAAATCTAGAGGGCGCCACTTACATTACAATGTGAAAGGAGACCGGAAATTGGTTTACTCCCGTGAACACTTCCCGTGATTTCTACCGATTAGCAAACCTCTATTTGCGCTTCGGTAACGAAAACACATGCAGATTTAAACCTTATTTCGTCACTCTTAAGAATACATGGTAATTGGGACGAAGATATAAGTAAATTTGGAATTTTGAATTTACAAACTTCTATTTGCGTGTGGATAAAGGGATCGTGTTCAAATTTGAACTATATTGAAATTAGATTAGGGGCAAGGGGTAATGGCGTGGGTGAGTTGGGAATTGAGGCACGGGTTAGGTCAATTTATAATGACAGGTTGTGTTCACGTTAAAATGCAATCGTGCATGCATTTTTACTCGGCTGCAGTGAAGCAAGAAATAAGGGTAAATAATGTAGAATGGACAATAAACCAAACAAATGGATTTTATTTATTAGAAAAAATTATAAGAACTTGTAAAAAGAAAAAAACTATGCATGTTTTTTTCTAAGGCCAAAATAAGGTAAAATATTATAAATAGAAAAACCTACGAAAACGCTCCATACAAAGCGGGCATGTCAACATCACAGTCTGCGTTGTCACTAGTAAAATGTATGGTTACAAAATTAAGATCGCCTTTATTTTAATTCAGTAACTAATTACTCTTTAATACTAATAAAATCCTAAATTCAATAAAAATAAAGTTCATTGGTGATGTCCTGAAGACAGGCCAAATCAGAAGTACCCGGAACCGCCGAGCATGTATGAAGAGAAGAATGTCTGTGGAGGAAGCGAGGGAACTATGCCAGGACCGGCATACTACCCCAAAGGGAAACAGGCGTGAGCTTGTAATAATAATATTTGAGATAAAAAAATCTTCTGTTTTTTGAGTGAACGATTTGGCCACTGGACGGAGCGACAATAAGCATCGTCGAGTGGCCAAGTCGCTGACTTGGCCACTCGACGATGCGCTTGTGCTTTTTTATCCGACTACGGCAAAGCCAAAAGGAAGGGTTATGTTTTTTGTCGTCATACGTTGGTATAGATACGAAGGGCTTACGAGTGTAGCGCCGATATACAAAAATAAAACAACAGTCGAATTGAGATCCTCTTTTTTGAAGTCTGTTAAAAAAAACACACCTGCCTGTTAAACAATTGCCCCATTGTTGCCCAGGCTTGTACCAAAACGCCTATAAACTTCACGGTCCCGCGTTAAATCGTCACACTTTAATCGATTAACTATTAATAAACCGATTAATATTAACTGATGTTCCCACAATATGCGGTGTTCATCGAGCATATAACATTATATAATGTTTTTGTAAGTATTGTATTTAAGCGTTGGGGTATACTATGTATAAACTATTCAAAACGAAATAGGGCCCACTTGACCTTACCAGGGGGGTTTCCACTCCGCACTGGTACGCTCGACCGCGTTGCCTATGGCATAGGCAAATCGCAGTAGGCTGTCAGATTGCCGCGCGCTCGCTCACTCGCCCCCGCTGTCAGTGTATATTTATATTAAGATCGTTAAAATTAGATTTATATTCAATTCAATAGTAGCTTGATCAACTTTTAATGTCTTGTTTGACCTTATATCGCCCAAACAGCGATTGCCAAAGTGGTTTTTCAGAAATAGTTTTTTTTTTAATAATGGGCGTTTGGCCTCAATCTCACCTAATGCTAAATGAAGACGAGGCCGAAGATGTAGCACACTCAACTAGAAGTTGCCTTTCACTTAGTTATGAGCAAAATAAAATGAAAATATTATTTTCCAAAGCAATTAAATTTCATGGATCCTCGCCGTAAAAATGAAATTAATAAAACACTTAATTAAAGTAAAAGAAAATAATACTCCTTCTCCATCGGGTACTTGCTCGATGGCGGTGTTACATCACTATACGTGCGTGGAGTGATTTAGGCGTAAACGATTAACTACTTTAATACTATTGGGTAGAGTATATTTTTACAAGTGTGCTGTGTTTATTGTTTTTAATCCTAGAATGCAAAGTGGTGTTATAAGTTTAAGCCTCTCTGTGTCGGTTTGTCTGTAGCCTCTTTAGTAGTAAATCTGATAAACCTATTTCAGTACAGATTTGTTTCCGTAGCTGAATCAGGTGAGATGTTCCTTAGCCATGTTTCGTCGTAAACGGGTAAGCGGTTTACGAGATGCTTCTCGATTCGAGTTGACTCGGTTTGTAGCTTAGTGCGTTTCTTTCTAAACTAAAACCGTATGTAAGTTTGTCTACTTTGACGTTTGATACCTACCTAAATTGATCGGTTAAGTTAAGTAATATTACAAAGTTATGATAAGTTACTTTTTGCTCGGTTGAAAAAAAACGCGTTAAAATATTTAATGTAGCGCATTACGTTTAAAAAATTACATTTTTACCTTTAAAATTATTCCCTTCACGTTGATTACGAATTCTATTTTCGTAGCCAATAGGATAATTTTATCGGAAAATCGCTCCGGGATAAGTAAATAAAATACTTTGATTCATTAAAAAAGCTCGCAGCTTTGAAGTGTGAAGGTTAGTAAGTATTCAAAAATGTTCACATTTTTTTTTATTAGGAAGGCAAACGAGCAAGTAGTTCACCTGATAATAAGTGATCATCACCGCCAATAGACACCCGCTACACCAAACCATCATCTTGCTCGCTAATCCTGCCGCTAAGCAGCAGTGCTTGTATTGTTGTGTTCCGGCGTGGAGAGCAAGACAGCCGGTTTCATTACTGGCACTAGAGCTATTCCATCTTAGCCCTCTGGGTTGGCACCGCATCTGCAATCTATTTGGTGTTGCGGGTGTCTATAGGCGGTGGTGATCACTTACCATCGGGTGACCCACTTGCTTGTTTGCCTTCCTATTTCATAAAAAAACCATATATAATAATCTTTAATAACAACATAATAAAGGTAGACAGCCACGACTTTGTCGTACTAAACGGCGAGCAAACAAAAAAGAATCAATGAAGCAATTAATAATCTGCACGCACAGCATACCCCATCTATGGCACAATATACATGGTGCTCTTTTACGGTAAATATAGTCGACCAAGTAATTGCTTGATCACTTTTGAACTTTATACCTTTGTAATAGAGTCGAAAAGTGGTCGAGCAATTTCTTGGTCGACTATACCGATACAGAAATAGCCGGCTTATAAGTAAGTATTTATAACGTTATCGGAACTTTAACGCGATAAAAATATTGTTAATGTATAGTCGACAAAGAAATTGCTTGACCACTTTTCGACCGTATCACAAGGGATAAGGTTCAATCTGGTTCCGTAACAGGGGTTACGGAGATCAGATGGCAGTCGCTCCAATGTAAAATCCTACCTCCAAAATCTGGAATCATGGTTAAAGCGTACCCCCAACTAAGACGGGATGAAGCGTTAGAATAATGATGATTGATGACTTCACAAAGAAAATCTTGTGTGTATGTGTTTGTATTCATCATCATGATCATCATCATATCAGCCGGAAGACGCCCACTGCTGGGCATAGGCCTTCCCCCATGATCTCCACGACGGTTGGTCATGTGCTGGTCGCATCCACTGGTTTCCAGCGATCTACACCAGATCGTCGGTGTTTGTATTGTCATTACATTATTTAAATCCTATACCTATCCCTTTTTTGCGCCGCGTGTTAAAAACAGCTAACCATTAAATTACAAAATTACCAACATCCTGTGAACTAAACTATGATCTTCAGGAATCATCGTGTGTCGCGATACACCAAACGTATTAAAAAAGAGCTATCTACTATGTACTCCTTATTCAATAATACGCTTTAACACCGTCTACTTATGGTTCAAATTCATTCGCATCCGATAAAATAGGGCAAAACAACCCATACCGGTCACTGTGGGAACTGGACCCCGTGATACGCTATTTGACATGTGCAACGTTCTACGATCGCTAAGTTATGGTACAAGTTTATAAAATCGTTGTCCATCTTTGTACTTTTGATTTTTTCTGTAATCTGTTACTTTCATGTGTTTTGTATAAGTACAATGAAGATTCATTCATACATACAATTATCCTCGTTAATGTCATTAGTTGATGAATCAAAGAGAAAAAAGTTTGGCTATAAATTTTTAATGCATATAACTAACAGTCCAGTTGGATAATAAAAGAACACAGTCCGTATATATGTAGCCTTATTATTGTTTTTTTTTCATCAGTAGCAACAACGCGATTAAATAAATATTTATGATGTTTAATAGTTGGCCGATGTTAAATACACTTTCTTTGGAGGTATTGTTATCAAAAACTAGTTTATCAGTACCATAAATGTTCCATTAAAGTAAATTGTGCTCAAGTTCACGCTAAACGAGGTTCACGGCGAGCTCAGTGGATATCATTCGTAAATATCAGCAGTGATACCAGCGGCGGAAAAATCAACACGGATGGCAGCCAGTCGATCGTAACCAGATTATTTTTTATAGCACCCATTACAGGCACCCTTACCCGAGGGTTGTCACCGCGGTACCAATTGTCATGTCACCGAGATGGAATCGGAGTTCAAATGCCTCGAACTACAAATGTCAATGTCAAACGCATTTTTACACTCCTAATGTCTCGGTCGAGATAAACATTTGGTTTTGTTCAGCTAGGACAACGGCTTTTTTGCTTTATGTCGTTTAGAATGGGATATTTATTAGCTTTAAATGTTATTGATGGTCATACTATTGTAATAGCAAAATTGTATACTTAAATATATAATACTAGCGGATGTGCGCGACTACGTTCGCGTGAAATTAGTAGCCTATGTCCGTCAGGGATAGTGTAGCTTTCTATCTGTGAAATAATTTTTGAAATCGGTTCAGTATTTCCAGAGATTACCCCTACATACAAACAAACTAATAAACAAAGTTTACCTGTTTATTATATTAGTGTAGATGTAGATGTAGATAAAGTTAAGACGAATCTAACGACACCTCATATTTTAAAATCCAACAAGCTGTTTAAGCTACAAAGCGAGTAGAGAAGTAACCATCCTTTCTGGCGGCAGTTGCAATATCTATAAAAATCGCAAATAAACAATTATTAGGTTTTCTCGCAAAACAGCATTTCGATAGAATCGTCAGCAAAACGACTTCACTAAATATTGGGATTGATTGTTTTATAAAATATTGACAGCCCTAGAAAACATTCGAGCTAAATTCCGGATTCGCCATCTTGAAATTGTTGTCGCCATTTTTTGTTTAATAAGATTAGCCGCTAATTGCTGAGTAATTAAGATTTCTAATTGATAACAGTGATAAATGATAGATATTTTGCAGTATTAGGCTTTTTTAACTGGCGCCTCATTTGTGCTTATGTAATCTTTGTTTCATTTAAGTTACGTTCCACTTTGTTCCTTTCATATTTATTACCATTCCAACATTTGCAACTTATCAAAGGGTTTTTCGACGAAACTGACGAATCTTTTCAACCGACAATAATCTTCCCCAGGTTGGTTTTTAAAAAGGAATTCTCATTTTGTTTACAACGTTCCGCTTCTTCATATTCTGCTTAAATTTCGAAATATTTAAAGATAAAACATTTAATTATTTTTAATTTAGGATGCCGCTTCAACCATTAAATGATTCTATCTTAACAAAAGGAATCAATGAACGTATTTAAAATACAACGCAAAGCAAACAGAAGCAAAAAAATGACATCCAGCAGGGTTTGACAATGCGTTCTCGGCAGTCCGGGTTGTGCGGCGTAGATAACCAAATGAACCGCCATACTAAATTCAAACTTGTAGAATTTTTTTGCTGTGGTAATGTGGCGAAAGAAGCAAAAGGCAAGGCACATGCTGAGGTTGCAGGTTAAGTCCTGCCATTACCCTATTTGTTCTTTGTGTTGTCATTTTACACAGCATTTAAATTTAAGTTGTTATATGCTGGTTACATCACCTGGTTATCTACGAAGCACAAACGGCATACTCCAAATAAAACCATTTCTGTAACAATTACGTAACAAAATTTCACACCTTAAAACCAAGCCCCATTTCACAAAGCCAGCAGGGAGCGTTATTACAGAACGTACTGCGAAGAGATAATTTACATCAATTCCCCGACCAGCAACATATGGCATATAACATACTAGTATGTAGACCGCACTGCATGGGGGCAGCATGCCTTCAGAATACATGGAACCCATTTTAGGGTAAGTAGATTCTGGTCTCGTGCGGAGTAGGTATGGTGGCTGGTGCCAGTTATAGCGGAAATAGACGATAATAGTAAGTAAGTATATGTATTTTTCGACCAGCCACAAGATGGTCCGATGACCTCATACAGGCGGCAGGAAGGCGCTGGTTGCATGCCGCTTCCAACCGGTCACTTTGGAAATCCATGGAGGAGGCCTATGTTCAGGCTGAGATGATGATGATATTTATTTTAAGTATTTATTATTTGGGTATTGTATTTATTACTAGTATGTAATGTATTCATAGGTAAGTTGTTTGGTAATTTTCCACTGTTATGATACTCCTTTCATCCAATCACAGGTTAACTGGAGAGAACCCTTAAAGGGATCAGTTCGCCTTTGTACATCACTGTATCTGTTTTGTCATTTATGTTTTTGTACATTAAAGAATTTACATACACAAATACATAATGGTTCAAAAATGGACAAATTATTTTGCAAGAAGGCTACTACATAAGCTATTTTTCACCATATTATATTTCACATCAGTGAATTATTTGTACTGCGCTAGTATATACTAAGTTTATGGGAAACTAGAGCTTTAAAACAAGCTACAATGTCAGTTTTTACCCCATGTCCAAAGTAACCCCTAACGCGCTGCATCTCTACAACTATTTTGACCCCATGTTCGAAGTTGCCCCAACTGGATACGAGTATTCTCCCGCTGGCAATACCGCCGTACCCTGATTGAGGTGAATCTGCAACGCAACGCCCTGCTCGTAATTACTGGGAGTGTCAACAAATTACACCGACTACCTCGTCATGGCAATTATGAGTTCATTTAGTATCTAACATTAAAAAAGTTGTGCTTTGAAATAAAACTAATTATGACGGGATTGCGTTTAATTGAGTAATTAAGCTGACGTTTCCCGCGATACGGATAGCATAGATGAGCTAGTATTGCTGTTACATTTTCCAATTCTTTTGCTCTCAAATGTTGAATTTAGTCTAGTGCAGATTTTTTTTTAAATTTATTAACACAACTGAGTAAATCTACCAACTGCCAGACATGCATACATTGTAAAAAAACACTGACTTTGTCTAAAATTTCCGATTATTATACGATAAAAGACCTTCTATACGTACTGACTTAACCAACATTATGGTATGCCTAATAAAAAACCTATTTTTTTTTCTAAATCGTTTGTGAGACGCTTCAAATCGTCCAAGAGCGCTTTATAGTGATTCTTTGGCGTTTGCTGGATGTATGCTTAGTACGTTAGTTAACAAGGGAAATTAAAAAAAAAGTCAGTATGGCGCGAAATCTCTATTTCCTCTAGTAATTTTGTATGTTATTTTAGTTATTTCGCGGTCCTTTCCTTATTATCTATTTTTGTTTAATCGCAAATGTCTTTTCTGTGGACTGTAGTCCATTATTTTTGGTCATATATCCGCATGTACGATACCTAAGGTAGTTTTAGTCTATTCAACGAAAACACAAATATCCTCATTTTTATTAAACAGTCGGGTAAAAATTCAATCTTTTTTAAAGGTTGACTCTTTACTCTCTATGAGACGTATTCCCTTTAAAAGTAAATTAAAGTCAGTAGCTAATAAAACAACATTAAGTCAGTAAGTGACGTTAGAGCGATAATTACTGCCATGTTTCTTTTTAAAAGTGTAAGCAAAAAAATGGTGATACAATTTATGATCTTGATTAGGATCAAGAAGTGTTGCAGATAATGAAGCACGTTTTTAATATCCGCCGGCAAATTGATGTCCCATCAAAGTATCAAGGTGTATTTTTAAAGGCTACGTGTATTAAGTGAAATGGCGGATTACATTAGAAAAATAAGACATGACACTAGTGATGTTTAGACGCATTAATTTTCGATAGTTTGAACGTGAAAAGTTAGGTTAGGTTTGGGTTAAGTTTTGTTCCACAGAGGGAAAAATAGGAGCCCCACCAAGCGGGGCTCCGTCAACTTCCTTTAAAATTAATACCTATGTCATATTGTAATCAATTTGATTGAGTTCACAATTTATCGACAGTTCACAATCTCGCTAGGTAGATTGTGAACTAACGGCGTTTACAATCGTTCAGTGACATTCATATAGTCACACCGTAAGTAATTGTATTTTTTTAAATATTTGACTACACATATGCGTTTGCGGCACCCGGCAAAAGTTGACAAACAACCCAAGTAGCAGACAAGCACTATGAAAGCTGTATAGTAGCTGTATAAAGGCAATCGCCGCAAATAGCGCTTAGTGTCACTGCCAACGGCAGTGAATGCTTTTAGCTATTCATAATTAAACATTAGCAACGGGCAGAAGGTTCTCAGATTGATAGTAATTTATAGGCACACTAAATGACATTAAAGTATGTACTACGGTTACGGTAAACAGGCTTTAAGTTGTAAGACCGCCGCAACGATTAGCATTCAATCGGTGTCGGGGGCCCGACGTATTAACATCGGTCGTGTGAATACGATGGGATTTGCCTAGGGTTTATAACATCGATAGGCTGGGTATCGATGCGCATGTCATTAGCTCATGATCCTTTGGGTAACATGGGTAAGGATATAAAGGTATATAACAGACAAGGTAGTAGCTTTACACAGACATTACTCATGAATGTACGAATGGGATGAATTGGGTAATTAAGGGGAGATTTCGGCGATCCTTTGTTCGATTGGTTCTTTGGTGATTCGAGCTGAAATTTGGCTCAAAAAGTACAAACTAAACTACATAATTTGATAGAAGGCATATTTGTTTATTTTGAGTTATTATATTAAAAAAACATTGTTTAAATTACTATAATAAAGATTAAACTAGTGGCAGCGCTTCGGAAAATGCCATTGGCCGAGAATAATGCGCCTCAAGAAACGCCGAATTGAACCTTTGTTCAACCAAAAATTTTACCAAACATGCTGAAATTTTTGACCCTACAGAAATTCCAAATTTGTCAAAATTTGATTCTAAATCTTAATAAAAAAGCTTAACGTAAGCCTATCGATATTATAAGCCTCCGTTCATCCATTACTAGGAATAGTCGCGCCCGCGCAGCCAGATAATCTGATGACACGACTGGGCCACTATTAAACGCCTTACAAGACCAAGCTAGACACAATTATAGTGTGGTACAAGTTACAAGATGCAGCGAGCAAGTTCATTAAACACCAAAAAAGTTAAGAAGCTTTTGAGCACTTTGTACACTTAACTTTATAAGATGATATATTATATTGGTGAGGATGATTTAGAATTTGAAGTAGCGCTCTGACTAGATAACACATGAATAAACAGGTTAGATTGATCATGTGTAAAAAAACCTGTTAGCCATCGTTATTTAACCAAATGTCTGGTTAGCTACCAATAAAACTCGGTAAATCAGTGATAACCAGTTTTGCATCTATAATCATGCAACTGAAGGAGGAGGAATCATGAGCAAAAATGTTCATATTGTTTTGTTTGTTTATTGGCATAAAAGGTCTATAGAGACGATGCATCAGCAACAGCTGTTTCGATATAATTCACGGCGGAAGGCTATTTGGAATTACGTTGTATGGCTCTGATACTTGCTGACAGTAGAGTTGAGTTAAGATAACATGGTATATTTTGCCCGCACCATTGAAACTAATTATGATGTCAAAGAGAATTTAAGTATTGCTTTGATTAAAGTAACTTTTATGTTTTCCAATCTTTCCTCCCAATTCCACAAGTAAAGGGTCTTCTAACGCGATCAATAAATCACGGCAACCGACGATATAGTTGTGCAATTTCTAATCAAATATGTTTATTCGAGAAATTTGAAGCAACGAATTCTGAAGTGTGTATCAAGTTCACCGCAAAATTCTTTAGAATGCACCACACCAAATTTACTTCGAGTTAAACAAGTCCTACAGACGTTTAATAGCCTAACATGACTCTAGAAAAATAGTTAAAAATAGCTAAAAAAAAAACAGAAAATGGGCGCCTTCTATAAACCTCATCGGTGACTGTTGTCCCAAGACACGTTTCAAGATAACATCGCTAATTACAGAGAAATGCTAATTCTTTTATATTATTTTAAGCCTCGTTGGTAGGGTAAATGAAACATGCAGGCTGTAATTAACATACAGTCGGCCTGATTGAAATAATTAGTTGTAAGTCGGCGGCTTGTCTAAAGAGAGCTTGACTGTTTAATATTCCTAGTATACTGGCGTTTTTCTGGTTGAGATCATGACAAATGCCGACACAATGTGTATGAATTTTATAATTACCAGTTTAAAAAGCAGTACTTGAAACTAAGCATTTATTTTATTTTACCTCATATCGGGCACGGAACTACACTTTGATGACATAATGGCTTCAAATATAATAAAAGAAATTGATTTCTTGAAATTTAAAAGCACATCAAGGAAATTAGTAGTAAGAAAAATTACAAAAAATATGTAGAAAAAATTAGGTACAAAAGTCAACAAGAAACGAAGTATTGCGCAAGAAGAAAACACAAATACAAATCAATAAAAGAAACTCGAGATCCTAAAAATAACTCAGTAATTGTATCAGGTTGATTTGCCAGCGTTCACTGATCCACGTATCAACTGGACTAAGGATCACTGCTCCTGTTTCTCAAAGTTTGCCCCAAGTTCCTATAGGTTACCCTTAGTATGGGTAACGCAACGAGTTAAGAGTTAATTGTTAGTCAGTGAGACTAGAAGTCACGGACACTACTGCATGTTATGTCTACCGGAGACTTTTGTTCGAATTTTGTTTTTTTTGTTTATTTTGTATGGGCTGCAATTGTTTACTATATCTCTGGTTGCGTTATCCATACACCGAAGCCTAAGGTTCCTCTTAATTTGAGTATTTGGCGTGTTTTATCCTTGCTGCATTCCTTTTTAGGGTTCCGTACCTCAAAAGGAAAAACGGAACCCTTATAGGATCACTTTTTTTTCGGTCTATGTGTCAAGACCATTTTTCTTAAGAACGCGTAGAGGTATTGAGTTGAAATTAATATCAAATACTCAAGTCTGCAGTTTCTTAGACCCTTAAAAAAATCAAACTTCAAAGTCAAAGCAATCAAAAGATACGGCCGTTTATGCCGCATATTTCTTACAATTGCAAATCCGAAAAACCTATAGGGTACTTTCTGTTCACTTAGAACCATGAAATTCGGCAAGAAGCAAGATCTTACAGCACAAATAAAGGAAAAAAGCCAAAAACTGTAAATACAAATTTACAAAGTTAAATCACAAAAAAAATAGTTGCATTTTAGCGACTCCTAGCGCCATCTAGTTTAGAAGTATTAGAACGTTTGAACGGAACCCTCAGTGCGCGAGCCCGACTCACACTTGACCGGTTTTTTAGCATCATTTTCAGTTTTTTTAAATAAGTAGAAAAAGAAAGTCATCACACCATGTAAATTGCTCTCTATGCCTTGATACTCAGCCGGGTTGAGCCAAGCTTTGTCACGACGAATTAATTAAGCAACAATTAGACCTACACGCTGTACAATTAAGGTTCATTATTCGCTAGTAAAGCTACAATTGGGGTCACAATTTTTCTCCTAACGAACGTAATTTTGGCTTAATTTGGGCTTAACTCTATTTAATCAAGCTAAATCAAAATTCCGCACGCAATCCTGGATTTCCTTGTAATTCGGGACCGTCTCACCGTAATTCAGGATCGTGGTTACATTTTTCCCTGGTACTGGCCGGGAATAATTGAAATTTATTTGATCCGGGAAATATTTAGGCTAACCGCCGCCCGTGGCTGTTCTAAACGTCGGTACTTAATCAAATGTGTTTTATTTGAGTTTTGTTGCGAATTGAAAACGAAATGCCTGAGTTATTGGGTGCTTAACTGTATTGCGAAGTTATTTGTTTTAATGGCGTACACACTCTTTTAAGGGCGTACAGAGTTAAATGTTACTTTACCCTGAAACTGATTTTTAATCATTCTTGCCATGGGCGTGGTTAAAAAGAACCTAGAATTTATGTATAATACCTACAACTCACTCAAGTTCTAGTTAGAGTTGGCATGGTATTTTAATTTATTTAAATGGTTACTCCTAGATTGCCGTGGATGCAATTATTTCAAAAGGTGACATCGGTTTAAGGCATTAAAAGAATATTGTATGTTGTATATTATATGAGTTATTGTATGATCTGATTGAAATCAATACAAAGAAAAAATATATACTAAAATATGTCACGCACATAGCAACCTGTAGCTCTTTATAACAATCTTCAAATTGAATAAGTAGTTCCTTAACAAATGCCTTCCGTGGCATATTCTTACGACTCTGATCAATTTACTACGCCATCTATATCGTTCGAATCGAGACTGCTTTTGGGGCAGAAGATATTCCCAATGACGACCAGAAAACAAAGGCTGGTGAAGGTGGCAGAAAACCACTTGTGTATCTAAATTATGTTGTCCATAAATTGTAATTTATCAAAAGCAACGCAAGTAAATTTTAGGCAGTGATAACTTTGGGAACCTATGGCTATGGTAGTGCATGTATATAGACGGCCGGATTATATATATTATTGCTATGTATGTAGTTGACTTGTAATAATAATGAATAATAAAACAATTTAGGCTCCATAGGCCGATAGAAAAAACACTATAAAGACTAACATACTTATTAATAAAACATTAAAACTAGCAAGTTTCTTCGGCGACGTGTGGCCAAGTTTTGGGGTGTCCAACAATCCGCGAAAACCTCGGAAAGCGACTCCCTTCGGTCAGAATTCCTGCTTCATGAACGCCGAGAGCTGATCGATCGGTACCCGCATCACAAAAGATATACGATGATGAGTCATTTTAACACTATCATTAGTTCATAAGAACTTATAATTCTAATTTTTTGTTCCATGACATTCATTACTAACCCTTATGGACGCTGTCCGAAATAAACGTTTTTTTTACCTTCCTCCCCGGTTGCTGCTGGTGCGGCAGCTGTGGTGGCGCGATGAGCCGCAGCGGCGGCGGCGCCGGCGGCAGCGCTGCCAGCAGCGGCGGCACCAGCGGGACCATGCCGCCCATGGGCAGCGCCACGGCATACTTCTGCATGCCCATGGTCCACGGCACGAACCAGCCGCCGGCCTGCATGCCGCCCGCCCCCCCGTACCACGCCAGGGCTGATCACCGTTTCATACGCGCTGACACACTACACTCCACACGCCCGTTTGCATCGGGTGCACTTTACCTGGGGACAAGAAGACGCACGTTAGCCGTAGCACAGAATAAATAATAGTACGGGGGTTTCACTCCGCACTGTTGGTACGCTTGGCCACCTTGCCAACAGGGTAGGCAAATCGCAGTAGGTTATCGGCTTGCCGCATGCAAGCCTGCTCGGTCTCGCTGTGTCATTGTAATTGAAAACGCAACCTTAATGTATCGCCAGGGAGTTGCGGGGGGGAGACGGACGCGGGCGGCGCGTTCCTTTTAACGCGAGCCACCTGGCGACCGTGTTTGAAGCAATACGAACTTTTGGTGCATGTCAATAAATTTGGAATTCGTTTAGTTCCGTAGTTAACATGGTTTACTAACAGTCTCTACACTAAGTATCATCTTACGTTAATTATTTTAGAACAAACTAGATAGTAATGAAACTTTTCCTAATCTCACGGAAGCACTTAAAATACCTAGCCAAAGGACAGTTTAAGAAAGTATTAAAATAAATGCTATTTCGTAACCGTTCTCACTATCGGGCCATCAATCTATCCCAAAATAACGCCTAAACAGCGTCGGAATCTCAAACACTGACATTTGCTGTGACAGTGCGTGTGGGTGAATACAGCACGAGCGGCAAGCGTGATTGCGAAAGAGAGACAACTCGCTGATACTTCTCAAAAAGGTGAGAAAGCTGATAGTCACGGAATTGGCACGATATCGAGATCGAAAGAATTCGTTAAAAAAAAACTGTACAATTTTTTTTTGAGATCACTGTTTCATAAAATATCGCGGATAGAAAAACGATGCGACGCAAGCTTTTTGCTAGTTTTGCTATCAATTGTATGGAGCGTGAAACTAAAATCGAGTTTATCATATAAATACGAACGTGTACATGAATACCTTTAAAACAAAACTTGCTTTTTTTCCAGGGTTCTAATATCAGTATTATTTGGAACAAAAAATTTTGGGTATTTTTTAATAAGTTTCGTGCCATTGAACAACAATTCTACACTTTTACGTCATTTTTCAATAATCCCATTATAGAAAGATTCCGCCCGCTTATCATAGTGACGGACAAATTGCATCTGCTTGGCACTATGTGATCGCAGCGACGAGCTCGTCGTCGAGGTAGAGCCCAGTCACAAGCGCGATCAAGTTAAATTTTTCTTTCAATTCGACAAACTATCTACATACAAATTGGTATGGTTGCTAAGTAGCAAATTACTCGCAACCCAGTTCCATCTAATACACACGTTAAACTTCCTAAAGTCAACAAGAGGTCAGCCAAATTACACAAACAAAAAACAGCCTATTCCCAACCGATCGCTATCGCCTGAACCTTGTCACGCGACGTGTCCACGTCGAGCGAAACGCCGTCGAATCTTCGAATAGATCAAAGACTATTGCGATGTTACGTATTTATTGGAGCGTAAAACTGAAAGAAAACACTCGGGGGTTATTATGTAGCCGTCCTGTGACCGGTCGCTTGGAACCGTGAAATTGAATGTGGCGTTAATTAGCCAGAATTTATATTTGGAACGGTTCTGTTCGAAAGTCAAGCGCTCAAGAATTGACCCCTGTCTGGTATCTGTTGACGATTTACGAATGTTTTGAATTATAAGTGAGGATGAAAATGGGTGACAAATTGACATTGAAGGTTTCTGATTGGTGCTTTGGTGACAAGCGAAGCGAGGTGGGGTTGGTAATTTCTATTAATAATAAATGGGTTCCTCACATTTCTTGTTTAGTGGTCAACGAATATTATTTGATGCCATTAGTACGTTGAAGATGACCTGGTAGCCGAGTGATTAGTGACCCAGACTACAAAGCTAGAGGTTCCGGGTTCGATTTCCGGGAGGGGCAAATGTTTGTATGATGAATACAAATATTTGTTCCCGAGTCTTGGATGTAAATGTATTTAAGTATATATTTATCTATTTAAGTATGAGTATTTGTGGTATAGTACCCATAACACAAGCAGCTTTAGTTGCTTAATTTGAGACTAGGACAATAGCGACAATTGTCAAAAATATAGATAGTACCTAACTTTAAAAAGATTGCGGCTTAAGATTGAAAATTACTGATTACAAGCTTATATACCTATTGAACAGTGACGTACTTAACCGATTCCTGTTATTTGAAATAACGTTTTCTAAAAAATACTTAAGAGGAGAATGAACCCAGCCCGAAAAAGCGCTCCATATACAGACGTCGATAACGTTTTCCACCCTCTAAACCTTAAACTATGGCAATGATTTTTCAGTATGTTGTTATTATGCCTTACAACTAGGTTTGTATATATATATTTTTTTATGTTCTTAATAGATTTGACAATAATTTGCATTTTAGAAGTTTCATACAAAACACAAAAGCGTCAATATTTTTGAAACTATTAAAAATATAATGATAAAATAAAAAAAAAACATGGCTATAGGTTAATGTTTAGAGGGTGGATAACGTTAACGCCGTTTGTATGAAGAGCGCTGGGTTCACACTCCTCTTAATAAACTTCGATCATTTTGGCCCCAACCTATTTGCAGTCAAGTCCTAATTTTCTTTGTTACAAATCTTGGACGCGATTCAAGATCTCAACCATTTGTAACCAGCTTAAAAATAATCGGCGGTGTAAAAGCCATCTAGTAGTCTTTACGCACTTCGCTTCGTTTCAAAATTGTCGTTCTAAAATTTTTTAGTCGAAAATCGCTATGGAATCTGCGCATTTTGGTACTGCATTTTGATGACCTGTATGGCACAGTGGCACATGTGTCTGCGTTCTGTGCAAGAGGCCCCGGGTTCAAATCCTGGTATGGGCAAATATTTGTGTGACGAACACGAATGTTTGTACCGGAGTCATGGATGTATTTTGTATTTAAGTTTGTATTTATCTATATAAGTATGTTTATCCGTTGTCTAGTGGGTACTGGACAACGGATTTTATGGGTATAAAACAAGGTTTGCTTAGTTGGTGTAAATTGTCCCAAGATATTTATTTATTATTATTATTATGAGGCGAAAACTTTCCGCGTGGTAACAGTAACCATTTGGAAAAAAAAACTGTCGAATTGAGAACTTCCTCATATTTTAAAGTCTGCTAAAAATATTGATATGACGAATCAACGATTTGATAAAACGAGAAGTCGGTGAACCAAGCATTTGGCCAAATAACCATTTGACCTAACAAGCATTCGACAAAACAAGGATTTGAGTTAAGATGCGTTTGTGCTTCCAAACGGAGTGCCAGCCGACACAATCCCCGCGGATTGTCGCACCAGCTGGCCAGTTGGTAGAACAAAACTTCGGAAACAATGTCGCCTTGGCTACATTAATCCTATTTCTCTGACTCATGCAAAAGTTTTAATGTAGCCTTTAAAAGGCAAGGTACACATTAGTGACATTAGGCGGCCCGCCTAGCTGTTTACCATAAGAAAGGCTCTTGATTCTGAAAAGGCTTTCGTGTGTACCGCCCTTTTGCTGGGATAGAGGCGGTTTTTTAGGGTTCTGATAAAAAAATCAAATTTTTGATTATGACTACTAGCGACTCGCCCTCGCTTCGCGCGGATGCAATTTACTAACGACAACTTAATTTGAAGATATTGTGTATAAAGTTTTTTCTAAATAATAGTGAAGACCGTATCGAAATCCGTTGCGCGGTTTAAAAGGGGTAAGCGAAAGAAGATATGATAAGGACAGACAGCAACGGATAGCTTCTTTTTTTTTAATATAAGATAAAAATATACCTGCGCAAAGTCAGACTTTGGCAAATGAACCGATAACTAACAATTGTTTAATTAACCACTTAAAACATCAATCAGCATCAAATATATCAAGGCAAGGTGGTCAAAAATATCTAAACACGGCTGAACGTACTTGACAATAGAGTTGAGTTCAAATATTTTTGACAACCTTGCCTACTCCATTATATTTTACACTGAATGCTTTTAGTGCAAGCACTGACCTATAAGTAATGGACTTCTAGTCAGCGTTTAAAAAATGGCCGCATCAAAAGTAGAAGAAAAATCAGAAAATTACAATAAATCGACAATCGCTCGCGCTGTCAGTCTGTCGGACGAAACTTAATAAATTATTATTTTATTCAGTTAGACGTAAAGTTGTAAATCCTATGACTATAAATGGTAAACTAATAATTTGCATTTGTAGCATTGGCGACAACCTATATTCTTATGTCGGGCCGTTTTTCTGCTGTCTATTAGTATGACACTGTACATCCATGCATTATAATATCATTGAGTACAAGCATTCAAAAATTTCTTTTTTCCCGCACTACAACGCCTACCTCTCACAAATCGCTTTTCACGCACGCGTTACTCTAAGCTGTACTCCCTCATTCCAATTAGCACTCTCAACTTATTTCAACAAACCTCGCACTACGGAACCTTCCAGAGGATTTCCCAAATTTTTTTACCACAACTTGGTCTTTTTACCTCAATTAGATTAGCCGACCATTTGAATAACATCGCGGATGGGGAACTCACAAAAGAAAAAAGGCCGTAAGGGGATTCTGCGCGGGCGCTAATATTTTAAGTAAGCATAATGAAGGGAAGATTATCTAATAGGGTATTTGTGGAGGTAACGAAGTGGACGCGTGGGGACCATTCATTAGTATGGGTATTGTTTTGACAAATGTTGGAATTCCCAGTTGTTCGCAAAGAAGCATTACGCAGTCTTTTTGGTTACTTTATTTTCGGCGCGTTATTTGATGTTAAATATAGAAAACCGTATCGGCTTTTTAGGTAGTGAAAAAAAATAGCCGATGTTAAGTCTATCCCTCACCGTTTAAGTACTATTTATTCGCAATAGTTATACAAAAATAATACAACTCAAAAGAAGCTACCAACATTATACTAGAAAAAAAACCACAACCAACATTCCCAAATTACAATTTTGCTATTCAGCTCTTTAATTATCATATTGAAGATTCGCTTAAACCGCTTAAACGCAGTATTACCTAAAGCATATTCATCATTTCTGTGCCAGCGGTGATTACTTCAAAGTACGTGACCCGCTTGCTTGTTTCCTTCCTTTTCCATAAAAAAAAACTATTTATTTTCGAAAACATATACAAGAATACAAAACAGCATTTCCACTCAAATCTGAATTTGCAAATAAATATGAGTATGTTTGTGACACATAAAATGAACCCGAGAATCCGATGCAAATGCCTTATCTATAATAGCCTATTGTTTGTCGAGGGGCCAAAAGAAAAGACAGTGAACAAAAACATCCGAGATTTAATATTGGTCCCGTAGGTAATATTAGGGTAAGGTCATGGGTACACAAAGAGTACCTTTAGACACATTTTTTAAAATCGAAAATGGAGGAAAAAGAGCGTGTGAGCACTTGATGGGAAGTGATCGCAGCCGTCCATTGAAACCAGCGATCCCGAGAGAATTGCTGAATCGTTGCCGGTATTTAGGTGACGCCGTGGCCTTCCGAATCTCTCAATCATCGTACGAAACGCTAAAACAAGCTACTACCACACGCCGGTGATCTGTATGAGAGTGGTACTACCCCAGTCTACCCGGACATTTAATTTAAAACCGGCTGGTGAAATTACTGGCACAAGAGGTATTCCGTCTTAGCTCTCTGGGTTGGCAAGGCATCTGCAATTTCCTTGATGCTGCGGATGTCTATAGGTGGTAGGGATTTCTTTCCTATGATGTTTATTTTAAAAAAACCATTAGGTGGCTACAATGTGGCTAAAACTCCTAAAATCTTAATTTAAATTTCTCCCTAAACCCAAGTTCCAAAATTATTTATTTCTGAAAGAATAAGCCGAGAAATTCATTATATTTATAAACAGTTCGGAATATAATTTAACACTCGAAAACCGACCTAAAAGAGTATTAATTTAGACAGAATACTTACACGTCAACATCAAATGACAAATACTCCCAAAAATACACAAAAGACCAGACCTTAAAACGCTCAACAAAAAGCAAATGTCGATGATAGTTCATATTGAAACACAATTACACTGACAATAGGGGTTTATTCGGTCATTGGTCATCATGATACCCTCCCACTGCCTATTAGAGATGGGCACACAACTGATACCGAAACCTAAACGGTACCCAAATATTCCTAGACATTAAAGCTCCAAAGGTCGGTTGTCCAATTTTTACCAAAATCACTTTATTCACTTTTTTTGAAAGCATAAATGTTGTTTAGTTAATCGGATCCATTTTTCGCTCTGTTTGGGACATTGTTTAATGTATCATTAGTGTCGTAAATGTAAAAGTTTTATCTTCGTTTTTTCGAATAGTAAAGTTGTAAAAATTTTAAAATACTACTTTTATGTATGTTAGTCTCTAAGGTATTTTTATATGGGCCTATGCAGCCTGAAAAAAATGGTTTTATTGTTATTATTTTTAGGTCTTTCCTATTCACGGGACAATAGTGTCCCAGACCTCTGGGAGGCGTGCGCGGAGCCGAAGCCAACACGTACCTGGGCCAAAATTCTTTTTAGTGCCTAAAAAAAAATTGAAAATGTATAAGCACTTGTACCAAATTGTAGATGTCTCGAAATATTTTCCTAGTAATATTACGTTAGTTCTCAACCGGGCCCCAATTTTTATTATGAATTTTCCCACCATCCTGGGTTTTTTATTACATAAAATTCTCATTTGGTACCCAAATTACCACTGCGTTACCTGTCCCCATGACTCCTCAAGAATAGTGTCCACTGCGTTACCAAACAATAGTTTTTTTCTTATTCTGACCTCAAATATTTTTATAACAGTCATCATTCGGGTATGCGTATGTCATTCCGAATTTAAAGATAACATATTATTTTAAGAATATCAGAATAAATAAAAAATATGCGTTGAAATGTACAAGGGACATTTTTATAGGCATCAAAAAGAATTTTGGCCCACCTACCGGCCTTTAAGACAATTTAAATGAAATTTCATGTGATGGATACCTACACCGGGCGGATCCTGTCCCTGCCTGGACATTAGTGACACAAGTAGATACAGCCTCATATTATTATTATTATGTAACCTAGTAGAATCATGACATGAGCGATAAGGTTTCTCGTCAGGTGAGTCACATACTAACTTTCTCCCTTTTATATCTAATGATAATCTGCTTCTACTTATGCATGTTTGCTACGCATAGTTCATGCTTAATCATTTTATGTTATGGTGATTATATAAAAAGTATATAAGCGAATGCTAGAGTCGTTTTATAGTTCATTAATACAGTCAAAATGTCACATGTGCTACGATCTGTAATTTTGTCATGTGTGTTTTTTAGTTGTAGTAGTCTTTATAAACCTCATGAGGTTTGTTCTAAGTCCTTGAATAAAGGTGAGTTTTAAATTAATATTTTCTAAATTCTCTACATACAATTATACGCTAGATAAGAACACGTAATACGTAGTAAGTATGTAGTAAAACCTTTGGCAAAAATTACAGATGTTCCAAGTACTTAAATCTTTGTGTCTGCATATCGCTCTGATAACTTGTCTGAGTGATTTAAGTTGTTAATTTAGTATTTTAACTTGAAAGCTCGTATTTTGCTAGTTTTGAATCAAGTTTGCTCTTTTATTCGTAAAAGTTACCAACCTCTTTTATTACCTTAAATATGTTTTGTTATTTTTACTCGAAGGCACATGTGTAAAGTAATGTAAGTTTATTTAGCGTTTTTGAATATGGAGGTTTATTTTTAAGAGGGTTCGTTCTAATTATTATGGCAGACCTGCATATTCGATGTGTTAGTAAATGGAATAAAAATCAACTGTTTCTTGACAATAATGGTATTTTTCCAGGTACCAACGCCAGTACAAAGTTTGAAGATTCTATAGTACTAGAGCCTGGTCGCCGTCTTCTTCATTATATGCCAATTGTGAGTGTAAAAAGACCATAAAGATACCGTTGTCAAAAATTCCTAGAGATAAAATTTAAAACCAGAAACCATAACACACCAATATAATATCAATCACTAAAATGAGTCTTTCCGCTTATGCTGACCAATTTTTGTGCCATATACCACAAAACATATGTTCCATTTTTGTATGAAATGAAAACCTTACAATTTTGTCAAATTGTAGCACCTAGGTTTCGAGGTGCCTGGCATGAGCACTTTTGATATGGTATCTTAAAATATTTTTGACGTGTATATTTATTTTTATGTTCCTCGTCTAAGTTCGATTAATAATTATTGTAATTGTTTAATAAAGATCACAAACAACAATAATTTTAATTCATTTAAAAGGCATTTATTCCAAAAAGGGAACCGCAAAATCCATAAAATTGTAGGTACTTGGGTACATTTTGCTTTTTTATTGTTAGTGGAGAGCGCTGACTGCCATTTGACGCATTCTTTAAGTTACTAGCGTAGTTGAGTTATTGTTAATTTTAATCAATAATTATCAAACATTTTCAACGAAAGAATGACCCTATCAATGTCTTAATGACTCTGCCAACGTCAAGATTAGATTCGACACTGCCAGTAGACTTTTCATGGTAATTACTTTTTTGAGAGACCACGGATCGGCAAACGTAGCGTGGGACGTCCTCAGACTCGGTGGAGCGATGATCTTCGCAGGGCGGCTGGCAAGAGCTGGATGAGAGTGGCCGAGGATCGTGCTCAGTGGCGTGCCATGGGAGAGGCCTATGTCCAGCAGTGGACGAACATAGGCTGATGATGATGATGATGATGACTTTTTTGACGTTTACAGCATTGTTTGACAGCCAATCTATTGCTTGTGGGACTGGATTTACTGCCTTGTGACTACGACTCTGCGCCACAGGTAGTTTTTGGGCGCCATTATGCTCTTATAACCCGTACTGGAAACTTGAGAGAGCCCGGACGTGTCGCTGCGACCTCATTCTGCGCTTAGTGAATCTGGCTACACATTTACATGCAATAGCATTAAAGGTATTAAAGAATCCTGCAATAATTATCATTCTATCTCCATAAAAATCTATTAATCGCATTTGCACACTTTCTACAACTACAATAATTGTATCATTCCACTAATATGCATAAGTCCAAATACCGAATAATTTGCCAATACGACTAGAATAAGTTGTTGATACCGAAACCAAATTCACTTCTTAGTTCTGATAGCTCAATATCTTCAATCGGATTTTGCTAGAAAATAATAACTATTACTCCTTACAGTAGCCAAATGATGTATTTAAGTTTTACGCGTGATATGATGATGATACCAAAACCGAAACAGGTCGCATCACTATTCATTACCGAACGCTAAATAGGCACAAAATGCCGACCGCGATCCATTGTCCGATTCTGATGGCCGTTCATATCCTATTCGTTATCGATAGAATTCGATGGGCTATTGTCACGCCCTATTATGAATTAATCGAGCAGATCGCGCTGGTGTGTCCCTGCCTTTAGTCGTTTGTGTGATTTTGATGCACTTTTTATATTGTACTTTTTGTATGCCGATTTGCATAGGGTTTTTTTATGAGCCCAAAACGCAAACACGCTGAAATTACTGCAGTTGTGTGACTCAAGCCAGTGCTTCAATACTCTTCTACTCTAGTAGACGAGTATACATCATTTATGATCTTGACTGTACTGTATATACGAGTATGTGAATGTACCAATGTACAGTCAAGGCCATAAATATGTTTACGCTTCTTTAGTTGCGCCTCGTTGAGTTTCTTGCCGATATCTTCTCAACAGAGGTTTTTCCGAACCGGTGGAAAATTTTCTGACATTCATAATTGCTTCCAGTAAGCCCAATCTGAATAAAAATATTTTGACCTTTGGGTTTATATTTATGACCTTGTAAGTATTAATCTAGACACGCGACAGTGTGCCAAGCCAAGTACCAAGAAATGACCGACCAAGTCACTTTGTTTATATTTACAGCACGAAAATATGGACTTGAAATTAAAATTATAATAAGCTATGAAAATGCAACGAGACAAATTATACCATCAACGTTGCATTTGATGTTTTTAAATTGTCAGTTTTTTGGATTTCACCTTTTTTGCGGTAAAGTATTTTCACATGACAACTTGGTCCTTGAGATGAATGTTTAGAAGGGTTTAAAATCAACGATATTTTTTTAATTCTTAAACAACAAAATCAAGCGCATAGCAAACGTTAATTAAATCCCAAGCTTAATAACCAAGTTAAATGAGAAAAGAAACCACAGTGCACTTGACTGGTGGAAGAAACTCTTTCACTTTAACTTTCATATTTTATCCTTTTTGCTAATTATCCAACATGCATTTACGGATTACGCAAGGTAAGTAAAATATTAAAAAAAATCAAACATACAAATCTAGTTCCAAGGCATAATGACAACATACCAAAAAATCATGGCTATATAGGTTAAGGTTTAGACGACGGAAAACGTTATCGTCGTTTGTATGGGGAGCGCTTTTTGGGGCTGGGTTCACACTCCTCTTAATAGCAGCCTTAGTAAATTAATAGCAGAACCACTAAGACCAAGTGGAAACAACTTCTATGCTAAGAAAATGACGGACACAAGAATAACAATAGAATGGACTTTCTTATCAATGTTAACCTGTACCCTTACCATGAGTACAGTGCACCTAGCCGTAACCATACTCGCTAGCGACAGCGTAAAACGATTCGTATGGGAAATTGCACAGCGCCTCTAGCGCTCACTTAGATAACTAAAGATCGCTAGTATGAGTCCAACGGTAAATTACCTATCGAAATCTGAACGTCAGTGTCTAACGTTTTGTAGCTGTCGCCGTAGAATATTGGTACCATGAGTCACAAATTTGATACATGTCATCGAAAAATACCGTATCGACTATGGTTAACTCTTTCACTGACAAATGGGAGCGTATTTAACCGCTATCGACTGTAGTAACGTATTACGAATTTTCGATAGAAACTCATGGTAATGGTACTGTTCAGGTTATTCACTGCATAAAAAACTATCAAAATTATACTTGAAACACTCAAACCAACAATGACGCAAAATTATAATGAAATCGATGACCTCCATCTTGTAACGATACAAATGGAATCAAAACCAATACACGCTATCGTTTTTATAAGCGTTGACGCTAAGAGAATTTTACCTTCAATCAATCAATCAATTAATCAACCAAATTTATTTTTCTGTCAAAATTATACATGCAGCATAAAACACAGTAAATAGATAGTAAAGCTTTACTATCCAGAGTTACCTTGTCTATATGTATACATACACTGGTTCTAATGACTGCGCAGTATTGTATAAGTTACACAGAATATACGTATGGGTGTATCTTTGTATCAAACAGGGTCTTTGATAGAGTGAGAGCCAAGTTCCTACACCTCCGTCGTAAATCGTGAAACAAAGCGAGCCGTAATGATTGCAAATTGCGCCCTTCGCGCCTTCAACGCGGCCACAGTGCGCTTACAAACAGCGTGTCAACTTTCTTGACCTTGAGGTTTTAGTTATGAAATACGCATAGAATTGGAGTATTTAAAAGAAAAATAAATGTGGAGATTTCCACACTTATAGTATGTATGAAAAAACAGTAATGGCTACTTTCCCAAATTAAAAAAAAACGAGCTAAGCCGCGTGAAAAACACATACAAGGATAAGATTACACGTATATACGTCATTTTTGATTACATCTAGGGGTAACACATACAAACTTTGTAAGACTTTTCAGCACAGCTGCCTTCACTCAATGTTGTGATGAACCAACTTACCTGTAAATAAAAAAAAACGCACATTAGTATCAGAATAAAGGTATATGTGTGTATTAATGGTTGAAATGATCTTTCTAGCCAGCACAGTTTTTTATTTTTCAAAAATTCTTCACAACTTATGCTTGGCCGGTTTTATTCATTTAACATTCTTTATTTACAAAAGTAAGCTATCTTTCACACACAAATTAAAAACATATAATTCTAATTAACGTACTTATAGAGGATTTAGAAAGTAACACCATAGGTTCATTTAGATGTTTGCATACTGTTTTTTTTCTACTGTTTCTCTTAGCATTTTTTGGTCGAACTTATTTCGGATGCAATAAATTACAATAAAAATACTACTTAAACCGACTGGCACAAAATAAATTCTCGATTTGACAACTCGGGACTAAAGTTGAAACACACTGGGAACTGGGAGCTACCTGTGTGGCCATTTCATTAGCATAAGTAAGGACATTCCATTTCAATAGCACTTCTAATTACGACTTTATCAGTAAATTAATTAGAGTCTAATTTAAAAGCTCATAAATGTAAACGTAAGCCGTTTTTAAAAAGATACTCCTCATTAGAGTGGGTGGTGCAAATTAATTATGTTCGTTTTTGTAATTAACATTCGCTGTGTCTTGCCCAGGGGCTTCGTTATTCTGTAAAAATACATAGTTAATTTTGTGTTAATATATGGACTCAGCATTTCAAACTTTAAGACTTTGTAGAGAAAAATGAACACAAGTTGAGTTAACTACATACATGGTACCACGAGGCAGTTATAAATGACTTACTAAGAAGATTCTATGGATTTCTCCTTTACTGTGAGTTTCATGCTAAGCGCAAACCCTTTCTGAATTAAATTGGGACAAATTACTTTGCTACTCCGTACATACAACATACATCACACAGACTCAACTATTAACCACCACCACTAAGCACTTCCCCCTTATTCATAAAAAATAACAATCTTTTTAAACTAACAAATGTTTTGTCACTTTAATCTGAGGGTACACGTCACAATGACAGATAAAGACTTAACACAATACATTTAACAAACATAAGTTTACACAGCGTTATGAATAAGAGCATTTCGCCTCTATACAAGGCATCATCAGGAGTGATTTGGTGAGCTCTAGTCACCCGGTGACATTCAAAAATTGCACCCCAGGATCTTAAATCGTGGTGGTGCTAATGGAGCGTATACAAAACTGTTTGCGAGTAATTGGTTCAATATTATTGGTATGTACCTCCGAAAACTAACGCCGATTTTACTTGTATTTTCAATTTAGAATAAAAAAAAATCTGATGCGCCCGGTGTGCTCCCAGCTCAATTCGTTTGCTCCAAGTTCGGGACGACATTAATGGTATTCTGATTAGATGAACATAAATTTGGACTCGCTTTGATGGAAACATGTTGGTTTGCGAAACGGCTTTTTTTTTACTTTTTTCAAGGCAAAGGGTCCAGACCAAAAAGTATTGAGAGAGCTTTTTATTTTGAATGCTTTTATGTGCTTGCGGTTGGGTTTTAATAATTCGAAATGTGCGGTTTTAAACAGCTCTGTGTGTGGTACGGGAATGGATTGCGTTATTTTAAGGCTCCCTCTGTAATTAAACGGCTCATTTAAATTATGATAAGATATACCTTTTCCGGGCGGTTTACGCTCACTACTTACGATGTACATACATCCTTTTGTATGTTTAGCAAAATGTGTCACGAGGACTTTTATTTCGGGTGTTTGCATTTTATTTCACAAAATACAAGTCAAAGATATAAAATCTAGGAGACATTTCAAGTCCTATACTTTTCACGGAGGGTAATCACTTTTCATCAGTTGACCTATGATGACGTTGT
The DNA here is from genome assembly GCA_963691745.1 of Ditula angustiorana. NCBI lineage: Eukaryota > Metazoa > Arthropoda > Insecta > Lepidoptera > Tortricidae > Ditula > Ditula angustiorana. Next base: position 3,315,941 of record OY829473.1, read on the forward strand.
TATACTCGTTTGCCTTCCACTGCCACAAAAAAAAAACACCAGAGATATGCCCAAAACGATAAGTTTCCGACGATTTAACCGTTCCTCATTACCGTTCATTAATGACGAAATAGCAAACATTTAGCACCAATTTCTACCAAAACTAGTATCACTTCCGAATTCAGTTCTTGCCTGAACTCCATGTTTGAAGACCAATATTTAAACAAATCGCACGCTTAGAATTAAAGTGACCCATTTCTGAATAATACACGTCCCAAAATATCACCTTAATTAAAAGACATAGGGTTTAATTTTGGGAAATGTCATATTCAGAATTGAGTCGCTTTAATTCTAAGGGTGCGAAATAATGAAGCAACGGTTATGAGCAACAGTGAAAACGCTAGAGAATTACTGAAAAACGGCATTAGTGGCTGGGGATGAATGACTGAGTGTAACTGTTTATTTGTCTCGCAATATATACCCACTACGGTTAATTCAGTAGGTAGGTACGGTAACATTTTATTATTTAATGAATTGACCTGGGCTGTTATCGGAAATGCCGTAGTAAATAAAATTAAACGAAGTACGATCGGCCTCAGAAGTAGCTGAAATTTTAGTACCTTGTCGCTGATAGCAATGTGACAATTTCGAACAACTTTCATTTCATACTTTACTACGACAAGGTTTCTTAACAGTTCAGCTACTTCTGAGGCCGATTGTACATTGCTACTTCTAGGTAAAGGCCACCTTTATGTCCGCCCAATTCTTAGGGAATTCTAATAATTTCATAATGAATTTTACTAAAATCTTATTTAATAAAACTAAAATTAATTTAAGTCATAGCACAGAAAAAATGTGGAACGTTGATATAAACCTAATCTCAATAGATAAGCCAAATATATGGCGTTATTGCTTGTTTATTACAGGATTAGTTTAGTATCTAAGTAATAGGTATCTAAGATTACTTCAAAGGTGCGCTAACTAATAATAATGATTGATGAATCATTAAGAATGTTTAGCGTGGTCACAAATTTCTGTTATTTTAGTAATCGTACGTGGCAGAAAAACCGTTCGACCTTCTACTGCAAAGCAAAAGTCATTATTATTATAAGCTCACGCCTGTTTCCCTTTGGGGTAGGCAGAGACCACAGAACGACATTTGCCCCGGACCTGGCATACTTCCCTCGCTTCCTCCACACACATTCCTCTCTTCATACATACTCGGCGGTACCGGGTACTTCTGATTTGACCTGTCTTCAGGACATCACAAATTTGGTCGACAAAAGTACGCCCTCGCCCCACTCGCCCCGTTACATCACCTTTATAAATTTAAGAAAGTCAATAGTATCTTTATTCAGAATATTCTCATAAGAAGCATTTACAAATTTAGAAAATTTATCAGTTTTAGAAAAGATCTGTACTTCCGTTTAGTAACTAACAATTAACTTTATAAAGGCATAACAGCAATTTAACTCTTCGTAATTGCCACATTTGTTATTTTATGTACTTAATAGGACGGCAAACAAGCAAGTGGGTTGCCTGATGGTAAGTGATCACCACCGAATATAGACATTCGCAACACCAAGGATATTGCAGATGCGTTGCCAATCCAGAGGGCTAAGATGGAATACCTCTTGTGCCAGTTATTACACCGGCTGTCCATGCTGGAACACAACAGTGAAAACACCGCTGCTTAGCGGCTGGATTAGCGAGAAAGATGGTGGTCTGAATCCGGCGGTGATTGGCGTATCAGTACCTGATTGAGTCGATTACCTGACTAGCTAATTAAAATAAGGAACTAGACACTGACATCATCATAATCCTTAATAAATATTAATCATTAGCCTACAATAGGGCAAATGTCATCCTGCTCACGACTTGCAGATAAAAACAACCATTCTCTGTCATCGCAAGGTGACGTGATGTGAACCTGCTACAATGAAATCATCTTTTATAGCTTCTTGAATGATGCGCACAACATAGAACCTTTGTACACAGCGACTTTGCAACAACGCGATTGAGACGCAATCGCAGTTAAGTCATCGATGTAATCGTCCTCACAGTCGCCCTAACATGACTGGCCAAGTTTAGTGCATCTCTATCTGCGTCCCTTTCTTATGACACTAGTTAGACAGAGACACAGAGAGGGGTTAAACTAAACCTGGGCTGTCATGTTAGGGCCGGGCCGCTGGAGCTATAAATTGAGCTGCATCAAAATAATAAGTCACAGTCTATGGTCATATTGTTTATTGTATTATGTGTAGTTTAAAAATATTAGAATATCTATACAAAGCCTGTTAAAGCACAGACATCAATTATTTTATTTAACTTATTCTAAATTAATTCTGTAATACTTACAGCTAAACAATTTGAAACATAGTGGCATGACGCAATAGCCGCGTCTTTTAATTCACCCGGTGAGACCCCGTGTCTAAAGCGCAGCGTTAGAAAAAAATTAAGACTTGGGAGTACCTTCTAGTATAGTCGACCAAGAAATTGCTTGACCACTTTTCGACCGTATTACAGAGGGGTAAGGTTCAAAAGTGGTCAAGCAATTACTTGGTCGACTATACATCATGAAGTGGTAATCGCCAAAGGTTATGATGCAGTTACGCGTTTGTAAATCGCACATTCATACCGCTGTAAGAAATCGGCGTGTGGGAGGTATTTAATTGTAAGGGTAATGTTTTTTACATACTATAAAGTAAAGTCGCTATTTTTTCCTGTCTGTCCTGAATCATTATAGTGTATCTTCGGCCGCCTTCTCCTTCTAAACCACCCAACGGATTTTGATGCTGTTTTCACTATTAGAGATTTTTTACGGAAGGTTTATGCATATTGCATAGGACATTCGCCGTTTTCAAACACCGGCACGCTATGCGCTGTTGTTTTCCCAAGTATTTTGTAAGCTCTGTAACATTCGTAATAAAACCCAAATAACGAGTCAATTAATGAAATAATATCTCAATGATAACACATTGGTTGGATGAAGAACTAAAGCATGGATATAGCTTCAGTACATGTCAAACGTACACACCCACTACTGTCAAAATGGTTACCGTTGGTGAGCGTCGAGGCAGTAAAACCTGTAAATTAATAAGAAAAACGTAGATTGGTCTACCTTAATGTACACCAAAGGTAGCCGTTTTGATGTTTTGTTGTGTACGGTGTCAATTGAAGAGGAGGTTTAGAGTATGTACTGTACAGTGTATGTATTGTACAGTGGCCTATGAATTAAATTGGTTGACTGTTTACTAATTATAAATAGCCCATAACCTATAAATGGTGGACTTTTAGTCAGCATTAAAAAAATGGCCGCATCAAAAGTCAAACAAAAAGTACAATAAATCGACAATCGCTCGCGCTGTCAGTCTGTCGGATCGACGGCGCTGTTGTCAATACTATTATTTTGTAAAAAAAAAACCTATTTGCAACGAAACTTAATAAATTATTATTTTATGTAATTAGACGTAAAATTGTAAATCCAATGACTAGAAATGGTAAACTACTAATATGAATTTGTAACATTGGCGTCAACCTGTATTCTCATGTCGGGCCGTTCTTCTGCTGTCATTTAGTATAACACTGTAGATCCATGTATTATAATATCGTTGTACCTACATGGCGGTGAAATTTAAGAAATCCGAAACTCATGGGTTTCCTATAAACTATGATTAAACCGGAACGTCCAAAATTAATTAACTGAAACAAGAAAAACAAGCCCTACAATCTAACGAAGTTTTGTTTGTACAGTTGTACGGCTTACGTTTCTGGTTCAGTAAAATATTTGTTTACGCAGTCGGGTTACTTTTCAATCTTTTTATTTTTCTAGGTTTACGTTTAGGCCTGTAGTTAGATTGTTCTCAAATACATTTAGCGTCAAATACAGGGTGTTCGGTAATCCATGACGTGCTGATGGGGGAAATTTTAGTAAAAGTGTCACCAATAGTGCGTTCGGCCTCAGAAGTAGCTGAACGTTTTAGTACACCTTGTCGCTATCAGTGATGTGACAAATTAGAGCAACTCTTATTTCATACGTTACTACGACAAGGGTTTTAAGTGTTTAGTTACTGCTTAAGCTGACTGTACAAGTTTCGAATTTGATCAAATGGTGTTAATTGGGATGTTGACTAAAAAATAATAATTAGTCCATCTTTTAGAACGCCAGAAAATAGTAGATACGTATTTTTTCTTTTGCTTCTAAAACTTAAAATAACAAAGTTACAGAGCGGCGAAAGTTCGCGCTACGTCATTATTTCGTAAAATTTTTACGAACGAGTGACGTCACGAACCCCTACTCCTGAATTTGAATGTGCTATATCTTTGTCAATATTATTCGTATGGACAAATAAAAAAATACGTATCGAGTATTTTTCTATAATCTAACTGACGGACTAATAATAGAATCTTGTTGTTTTAACCCAGGAGACATCCCTATTGTTCTAAAATGTTATTAATTTCTAATTTATTTTATTAAGGGGGACCGACTAGGGTCGCTCTCAAACAAAGTCCCGTTAGATGGCGCTGTAAAAAAAATTACGGTTTTTTCGTAATTTTTCGTAACCTATCGCTGTTTTTTTATTATTTTTTTGTTACCGTAGGTATCTGAATACGGTTGATTTTTTGACTTCACAGTTGGAAGGTATTGTTGTGCCAGTCCTGAGAAAAAATGCAGAATCTGTTTACGAGCGTATACAGACACTATCGTCACACACACACATGCAACTATACAGCGCCAGCTAGCGACAATCTTTCGCGGCAGTTAGCTAGCTAGTTGGCGTACGTTTTCAGACTGCAATAAAACTGATATAAAATATTTGTATCGTGTTGTTAATTTCTGTATACCTGAATACACGAATGACTAAAATACATAACTTTTATTAGTTTTACTTGTGTAGACCAGAAAAGCCATCTCTTATGATTTCAGGCTTTCAAGTCTAAGATATAAAGGCCCACAAGTGTGATTGTGATTATCGTAGTAAAAACTGGTGACCATGAAAGACTTTGGTGCTAAACTCAGATAAAGTCTTAGTAACGTTTTTAGGTGATATCAATCATACACATCACACCTAGGTACTCCTTACTCGAAATCTTTACAACTTTTTTGTTGTTAAAATACCAGTGCCTCATGATTGCTGGCTTTAGTGACCTACTGATGTCATTACAGGGTCGGTTACCATAAGTCGACCGAAGGACTGATCCTAAGGATTATGGTTCCTGATAGAAGGTACCTGTACCTAAATAACCACCAAGCTTATCTCGCTGACTGCCATAGGTTTGACCGATAATATTTTCGACGGTCTGATGCGGTAAGACGTTGGATACAGAATTGGTCTTTGTGAAGAGCCTTACTTATATAGTTAGCATAGATTCCTGAGCTAGCAATAGCCCGACTATTGAGCGGAAGGTTCCTGTACCAAAGCAAAACCAAACGTATAGTGGAAAATAAAGACTTACAGGAGCCTTCCACTCGTCGTCAGACCGTAGTAGGTAGGACTTACCATACTTACATAAAAGCCGAACTTTCTCCACTCGCTGATAAGCTGAAGCATCGTGGCAGAGGTGGAGCTCCCTTGAGTAGAATACTTGCTTCACTAAATACCAGATTCGGGGTACGACCAAAACAGTGAAGTTTATTTATTTATAAAAAAAAGTCATGTGGAGTTACGATTACCCACAGAAAACGTCCATGAATACCAGTTTCGCAAAATACCTGACTCTCCAAATACTAAACTCACAAAATATCAGAATCAGAGCGAGTGAAAGTGCCGGTAGTTGAAAAATGTCTTATATGGACTAAGTATTTTGCGAATCTCTGATACGGTCATGTGTAAAAGTATATACTTACCAACGCTTTAATTATACATTGTTATAAGAGCGGTCGTTCATATTTTTGAGTATGTTAAATGGACCCTGATGGATGATATGATATTTTATAAATCCGATTGAACCTCAACAAAGAAAGGTACATACAATTGGTGTTGAAGCGTGAATGTAGGTATGTCTAATCAAAATATTTTTTGAATTTTGCTTTTGCCACCCTTACATCGAGTCTGTGCAGACAATCAATGTGAATTCTGAGAACCTTTACCAATAAATGTCAAAATGACTTTTCATAGTAAATGTCTTAATAATATTGCTTTCATTCATTGCTACTAGTTCTCTAGAGACCCAGAGTTCAATTTGGCTGACTACACCGTCGACGTCAAACACATTATAACTTATTCCATTGCAATAAGGTGGAAAACAGTAAACAGTCTTTGGCGTCAACCGCACAATGTTGTTATTTCTACCAGAACGTCAACGCCAACAATGCCACTTTGTTTAGGCACGCTGCTTTTGAGAGAAATGAAAAAGATGGGCTGTTATGAGTCTGTGAGATAATAAAACTAGAAAAGTGGTAATTATGTAATGCATTTTTATTGTTGAGACACATGATAATCCTAAGGAAAATAATAGTTAAGACACGTATGATGCACCGTTGATAGAAACCCAAAGACAACAGCTAACTAAACGCCTAGCCATCGTTGAATAATATCACAGAATACATGAATAAGATAGAATGCGCCTTCGACGTCACGCGGAATCTCACGGGCATTCTGGAAGGCCTTGGCTGCCTGACTTGTCAGGTAGCAGTTAGCTATTATGTCTTGTGACACACCAACTATAGTGTGAAAGATGCAACATTCTGTTTTCAAAAATGTAGTCATGACACTTTGTTGCTAAAGTTGCAAAGAACTGTAGGTACTGATTTTTTTATATTATGAAAGTTAATAACCACTTCCTAAAATAAATTCACCACTTCCCAAAACGACCACTTCCCAATGTCCACCCCCATTATAGAATAGAATCAATTCATTTCAGGCTCAATAGGCCTATAGACATAGTTTATAAATAAAGCAGTACTGAAACTAGGCCTATTTGTTGAGATTGACATACCTACGCACCGGTGGAGTGTTAGGGTAGTCCTCGTATTTTTTATAAAATGGATAAGTTACATTTTTATTATTTAGAACAACATTTACTTGGGTTCTATAACGATCGCGCGATCAAATAATGAAATAAATTAACGAGTTTACAGATAAAATTGGGTAATTAAAAAAACTTGAACATTTTAAAAAGAAAAAGTCACCCTGCATCCATTCGCTTTTTAGTTGCGCCATATAATTGTAAAAAATAAAAACATTTTATGACATTTTACGTTTTTATTTTTTTAAATTAAATGAGGCAACCAAAAATGTGATATTGTTTTGGTTCACTTACGAAGCTAACAACAACAACAACAAACAGCTAATTACTTCGTACCGAAAAAATATCCAAGCATTTTGCCGGTGTTCATCCCCATGGAATTGCTGTGGTTATAGTTAATGTATTAAAATAGGCGCCGTGCTTAGTAACCACAAAAGTGACCATATCATGACCGCTCTGCAGTTCAAGAATATTTGTCACATGCCCATAATCCAGGCTTTCAGCTGTTCAGGGGCCAATGAGATTGGACATCTAGAACTAGAACTTAGGAACTGCTACCAGCCAGAATTGGGCTTTTTTCATAAAAAACTAAGTAATTTAACCCTTTCGATTCAAACTGATTACTTTCTAAAATTACCCATTCGAGATAAAACCGTTTCCTCTTAAAACTACCCCTAATCCGAACGCTTTTCTATAACTTTCTGAAACGACCAATTAAGATGATACCATTTTGCTTGAAGACCACACCTAATATGACCGCATTCCGATATGATCTCGTCAAGATATGACCAATTTCTGAGGAGACCCCTTCCTTATAACTCCCCGATATGACCACTTGTAGTCACTTCCCGATATGACCGATAATAATTTTCTTACTAGCAATCAGGTTGAGTAACAAAAAAAAATTAATTTCTGCTCCACATTTTAAATAGAAACCATTAGTACTGTGCTAAAATATGCCGCTATGACAGATAGATGGACAAATGGACGGACGGACGAATCGAGTCGTACCAATAAGCTTCCTTTTTGCTTTTCGGTATGACACCCAAAAATGATAACGGTTTTAAAAATTCAACTAGTAAGGTAGGCACACCGCCATATCATAATACTTTTGTAGTCTGAAAAAAACCTATGAAATTGGAACAAAGCAACAGCGGGTCGCTAGTAGATTTGTAGTCAAGTCACGTCACGCTATGAAATACTGGGAGTGATTTTATCAAGAAGTGCTCATTTTGGAAAGTGGTCAAATCAAGAAATGTTCATATCGGGACTTCATTTAATAAAATTGTTGCATTTGGTAAGAGTTCACATCTGGCAGCAGTCATTTAAGAAAGTGCCTTATACGAACCACAATACCATACAGTAGGTACTAATTAGAGAATGCAATCCGGTATGTTTCTGAACCCGGCCGGGCCCGGTTGCATTCGTCGCCAACCCGGCCGGGTCCGCCGGGCCCGGCCGGGTTGTGTGTTAGTGATGAAACCTTTCAAATATTTTATGAAAATTTTCTATACAGGGTGTAATCGTTAAGTGTAGTCGGGCGATTATTCTGTAAATGTAACAGATATCAGAAAACTTTAATCTGATATCGAGAGTACGCTACCCAATGAGTAAAATTATATTAATAACTTTTTTAATAATACTAGAAATATCCCAAATATTTACTTCAAACTCTCCTTTGCGGCCGTAAGTCTCACGCAGCCTCAAATAATGTCGTAAGAGAAAAGTGCTTAAAATTCATTATTTACGCAAATAAACTGTATTAAAACAATTCATGAATCATTTTATAATGGTGAAATGACTAGGTCTTATATTGTCTTTCAACGAACGGCGTACTAAATGTATGGGAGGGTTTGAAGTTAATATTTGGGATATTTCTGGTTTTATTAAAAAAAGTTATTAATGTAATTTTACTCATTGGGTAATGTAAATTCGACATCAGCTTAAAGTTTTCTGATATCTGTTAAATTTACTGAATAATCGCCTGGCTACACTTAACGATTACACCCTGTATATGAATGGAAAAATAATGATTCAAGGTTGATGTTTATTTCAAACTGGCTTATGAACAATTATCACAATAATCAGTCTCACTCAAGTCTCAAAATCACACTTATTACAGAATTGATTACTTTTACTTATGGGCGGAAAGGTAACATTCGTATCAGTAATTTATTCATTTTTATAAGTTTAAACAAGCAAGCTTTCTCGTTTCTCCTTATAGTGTCTATTTGAACACATAGTAAAAAAAAAAAAAAAACTAATAACGTACATTCTACGAGTTGGCGCTCCCGCGCAGCGCGCCGCGGTTTACTTACCAGGTCCGGTGACCGGGCCCCGTAAGAATGGTCGGGCCCTGTGGGTGCCTAAAAGGTCACCGGGCCCGGGCGGGCCCGGTTTGCAATCTCTAGTACTAATGCGTTCGAGTGGGGTCTTATCTAAAAGGATATTGTTTGTACTTTTAAAAACAATTTTTCATACAAATATGTGGTCTAGTGTGCGACACAATAGGTAGCTAAACATTCCAAAAAAAATACCATTCCGCCCTTCACCGTTTATCATCGGTCCTCTCAGTAATTGCCTCTCTTCTTTGTTCTCCGCCAGCTGTATGATATACCAATACCACGTGCTTCGAAACTTCTCTTCCACTTGCTCAAATTACGTAAATCTGGGTCTTCCTCTCTCGTTTATCCCTTCAATTAACGAAGCTATAAATCTAAAATAAATCATGATAGTAAAATATTATGAGCTAAATAAATGTATGTCACTGACGATACATAACGTTATAGTTTTAGAAAACAAAGTGAAGAAAAAATGTGATTAAATAAAATATTGTCTACATATATGTGCAATATTTTTAAAGTAATAAGCGATCTAATCATAACATATTTCGTTCAGACATGGTTTTTGCATTGTGAGCCCCTCATGTCCAAATTAAAGACGTTTCATGTCAAAAGTACCCTGTATTATTATGTATGAAACTATTTTTGTACAAAAATTTATCGAAATCGACTCAGTAGTTTAAGTGCGAAAGCCGTACAGATAGACAGACGGACAGGCAGACTTTCGCATTAATAATATAGTATGGATGACTACGTAAGCCTATTAATTGGTAATATTCTGACCATCCTACTTTGTTTTAAGTCTTTTTTTTGCCACAGGCTAAAATCTCGCCTTTCAGAAGTCCAGTGGTTAGTGACATTGGACATTCTGTTCTAGAATTCCGATATTGGTACCAGAATTGGGCGTTTTTTATAAAAAGTTTTTAAAAAAAATTAACCCTTTCTGTTAAAACTAATTACTTTCTGAAACGACAAATCAAGATGATTTTGCTTGAAGACCACACCTAATATGACCGCTTTCCGATATGATCAGGTCAAGATATGACCACTTTCTGAGGCGATCCCTTCCTTATGAGACTACTTCCCGATATGAACACTTGTAGTCACTTCCCGATATGACCGATTTATGATATTATTTTTTTATTTATGACCTTGAAGTACCTGCAAATTTTATATTTAACATCAACAAAAACCATTTCTCAGCTAATGATACTCAATTGATTAAGCTACTACTACTATTAAAACGGTATTTCTCTTTGAACATAATCTATTTTATCTCTCCGTACTAGCCGAAATGCATGCGGCTCCATCTGACTAGTGTTATAAGGAAATGAGAGCATCGAGAGACATACATTTCACATTCTGTTCAACATTTCAAATATATAGCATTAGTAATGTACTAAAATATGTCGCTATGACAGGTAGATGGACAGATAGACGGATGGACAGACGGACGGAACGAATCGCACCAATAACTTTCCTTTTTACTTTTTGGTATGCCACCCAAAAATGATAACAGTTTTAAAAATTCAACCTGTAAGGCAGGCACCATATCATAATACTTTTGTAGTCTGAGAAAACCTATGAAATTGGAACAAAGCAACAGCGGGTCACTAGTAGATTTGTAGTCAAGTCACGTCGCGCTATGAAATACTGGGAGTGGTTACACCGAGAAATGCTCATTTTGGAAAGTGATCAAATCAGGAAATGTTTATATCAGGAAGTCATTTTATGAAATAATAGTATTTAGGAAGGGGTCACAACTGGAAGTGGTCATTTTAGGAAGTGCCTTGTACGAGGTACAATACAAAATACAACAGGCTCTTTTGATAAGTCCGTAACGAATAATTTCTGAAGAAGCTTATACTTTTTAATACACTGTTTGGATCAGCCTGAATCAAATGTGTTTATTTCTTTTGATACTCCATGTGACCTGTTTAAAAAATACGACATTACTCTTTTCATTAATAATTTGAGAGCTTTGTAGGTACATGGTCTAGTGGGATCTTATATAAAAGGGATTTGTTTGTATACTTTAATACTATTTTCATACCAATATGAGGTAAATTTTGTGACAAAACAGATAAATAAAACTTGCAAAAAAAAAACCATCCCGCCCTTCACCGTTTATCATCAGGTCCTGTCAGTAATCGCCAGTCTTCTTTCTTCTCCGCCAGCCGTTTGATGTTCCAATACGACGCGGTTCGAAAATTTTCTTCCACTTGCTCAAAATATGTCAGTCTGGGTCTTCCTCTTCCTTTTCTCCCTTCAATTAACGAAGCTATAAATCTAAAATGACAGTTTAATATTATTAGATTATCTGACACTTGAAACATTAAATACAAAAGCAAATTTAAAAAATAAGTAACAGAAAAATAACTAAAAACTTGAAATAAAAGTAAACTAACAACTTAAATAATACTATAACTAAAACCTGAAATCTGGCCTGGCCACATGTCCACGGCGCGGAGTCGTTACCGTGAAACGGCGCGGCGCCGTTTTACCGTGCATATTTACGGTCCGCGCTGTGGAAATACACCGCGCGGTGCCGTACTGAGCGGGTGCACGGTGGGGCGCCGCGTTGTACCACGACGCCGTGTTATTCAGGCGCGAAAAGACAAATAAAAAGAATGTTCTGGTCAAACCCATTACTTTCTATTATGAATCAGGATGGGAGTAATTTTAAGAGGAAATACGAGGAGGACAAAACATAGCAGGCGCCCGAAGCGTGCGTCCGGGGCGTTGCGTTCTGCGCGCTCCGATTAATTGTATAGAATTGTATGTGACGAATTATAGCAAGCGGCCGAGGTGCCGCAGCTCATTATAGCTTAGGAGCAGTGGTAGATAACAAGTTAGCAGGTAAGGCGGTTACGAAAACTACTTACCTCCAGGGGAGCCACTTGCCTGTTTTACATTTGTAAGCGCATTGTAGCTTAAGAGCAGTAGTATATGACAAATTACTAGGTAAAGCATTTAGGACAATCACTGACCACCAGGAAAGCCGCTTGCCTGTTTTACACTTGTATGCTCATTGTAGCTTAGAAGCAGCAGTAGATTACAGATTACCAGGTGAAGCATTTAGGAGAATTACTTACCACCAGGGAAGCCATTTGCCAGTTTTACACTTGTATGCATATTGTAGCTTAAAAGCAGTAGTAGATGACAAATTGCCAGGTGAGCCGGTTAATATTGACATAGCTTAGTCACCCCTCCAATCAAGACGAATCCAACGACACCTCACAAATCAAAATCCATCAAACCGTTTAGGGTGCAGCGCATGGCACAGAAAAGACATACATACATACATACATACTTACATACATACATACTTACATACATACATACTCACTTACACTCGAAAAACATATAACCCTCCCTTCTGGCGGCAATCGAGTAAAACATGTTTTCATTTCGTACAGCTATACCGCGTACCTTATGAAAATGAAAATGAAAAATTTATTTTGCAAGTTGGCCATATAGGCTCTTTTACATGTCTGAATCTACTAGCGCTTCAGAAAATCGAAGATACTACTGAGAAGAAACGCCGCAAGAAACTCAGCTATAGTAGGCATAGTTAATCCTAACATTTTCAAAGGTCCCACAGGTTCTCTAAATACGTGTTGCTTTTGAATACAAGGAGATTACAATATATTTTATCTTGATACAGACATTCTAAAGTACTCGAAAAATTTGTGTTCACTTATTTTCAACACCTCGTATTTCCTCTTAAAATTACTCCAATCCTGATCCAAAATAGAAAGAAATGGGTTCGCCCACAATTTTTTTTTTTCGCGCCTGTACAATACAACACGCCGTCGTATGTGGCCAGGCCCTCAGACCTATGAATTATGATCACTGTTAATGATCAGTGATGGCAACGAACTTCGCCTCTGGTCACCTGTCTTTTCTGTAATTTTGTACACGATGGCTTTTATCATAGACAAGGCGCCAAGCCCCCAACATAAAAGCTTCTTCTTATTGCTGCATAGTTATACGTTTAGGGGCTCTAGGTAAGACGAAATCATGGCAGATATTCGACGCAGGTGGCTTCCCGCAAAGGGCCGTTCGGCATCTTCCACAGTATAAACGTCATAACGTTTGACCTGTTGTCGTCGTCCCGAGGCGTACCAGGCGACCAGCTGTTGCAGGTCAGTTCGAGCACGACGAAGAGATCTAGTCGCAGCAATGAGGGACAACCACAGCGTCCACCGTGAAATCGTGGAAGTCTTGTTTTAGTGTGATAGAGTCAGATTCTAACCAGTTCAGTTTGCTAGTTGCAGTTTGAGCTACCACTTTTTATTATATAGTGATTAATTGATTGATTTGGAAAGCGAGAGAGGCGGGACCTAAAAACTGGCAATAAATTAATATGTATCTTAGGGTTGCTGGTTTTGAGATCACTTACCAAGAACTGGAAAATGTTCAAATTGTTCTGGGTTTTCTTTCACGTAAATAGTGTAACAGCATCGCAATAGCTTAGACAATCCCTTTGTCATCGAACATTTTTTTTCCTCTGGCAGGTCATAGACCACAGATTTTTTATTTTTATCCTTATATCAGCCTGAATCTGATAAAAAGGTTTGTTTCATTAAAAAGTTCTCAGGTCGGAGAAAATCCTATCACTCGACCTAATATAATTGTAAAACGAAATAAATAAGAGTCCATACTGCGGGCAATTTTATTCTGTAATAAATAAAGGATAGTATCATTGCGTGTATGATACAGTGCACAGTTGCACCGTTTTGATCCGCGAACCACTGCACGGAACCTTTTCACAGTAAATATTTTAAAGATGTGACAATCCCTGTGAAGGAATCAGCATGTCATTTATTGTGGAAAAGTACCACAGTAATCGTGTGAGCCGGATGAAATTTAACATAGTTGTAAACTTTAAATTTCTACCTTTTTGAGATATTTCTGCAGTTTGTCCATATCCTTTTATTCAAGGCAGTTTCTTTATTTGTTAAACGAACGTTTATTCCATTTAGATTGTAATAAAAATGAGTCATATTACGTTGTATCCAAAATCAGAAAAAAAATATAGTTTTATTATTTCCTTTGGAAGACTATATCCTACTTTGCAAAACTCATTGAAAAAAGAAAATTTTAAAATACAAAAAAAAAGATACAACGAGATTTGAACTTGGTCTTTCACGATCTTTACCCATGTAAATGTTACCACGGAACTAAATAGGTGGTCACGTGACTGGTCGAAATTGTCAATAGGTTTTTACTCACCTATATTAACTGTCACTAATTGACGCACCCATCTAAAGATATCACACACACATGGTTGCGGTTGTACTCCCACAACGGTAAAATGCATCATAATTTCCTGGATCCTACTGCAGTTCAGGATCGGTAAAGCAACTCTTTGTTTGGTTTTACGTAAGTAATTAATCCATAACTAACTATTTCCAAAAAAATCCGTTCAAATTAATGTCCTAGAAGCTTCAAAAGGTGCACCGACATTTTCTATGGGAATCGAACCCCCTTAACTAGCGACCCGATTCGAGTGTTTCGTACATAAAAACCTTCTGTAAAAAAATGAAAACCGTATCAAAATCCGTCGTGTTGTCAGGGGGGTTCCACTCCGCATTGTAGGTGCGCTCGCCGCATTACCTATGACATAGGTTAATCGCAGTAGGTTGCCGGCTTGTCGCGCGCGCGCCCGCTCTGTGTCGCGCGTTGTGATAGTATTATAGTAAGCAGCCCAACCCTAGCGGTGCGCCAGGGCATTGTGGGTGGAAGGCGGGCGCGGGCGGCGCCTTCCTTCTGACACATGCCGCCTGGCGAATGTTTATGAAGTAATACGAATGTTTTGTGCCTGATCATAAAGTTGGAATTCGTTTAATGGTGGTCGAAAAAGAGAAGTTTCTGTACGTTAGTACTATTATTTATTCTGTGGTGTTGTCAAGGAGTAAGCGGCCGAAGTTGTGAGGACAGACTGGAATAGATAGCGACTTTATTTCATACTATCTACAGAGACAAGATGACCAGTTTTAGTTTTAGTTTAGGAAGGTTTTTTATGATATAAGCGGTGGTGATCACTTACCATCAGGTGACCCACCTGCTTGTTTGCCTTTCTATGTTGTATAAAAAAAGGCAAACAAGAAAGTGGGTCACCTGATGGTAAGTGATCACCACCGCCTAAAGACACCCGCAACACCAAGATCGCAGATGCGTTGCCAAACCAGAGGGCTAAGATGGAATACCTCTTGTGCCAGTAATTACACCGGCTGTCTTGCTCTCCACGCCGGAACACAACAGTGCAAGCACTGCTGCTTAGCGGCAGGACTAGCGAGCAAGATGGTGGTAGCGATCCGAACAGACCCTGCACAAGGTCCTACCACCCGCAAAAGCCGCGTTTTTTAACTAATACTGACCTCTCGAAACTTTGTCCACAATTGCGTCATTTTGGAGAGCGTCTACTCCCGAATTATTTTAATAAAAGAAACCAAAGTACATACTGTTAAATATTGGCTCATGCTTGCGTAAGAATAAACGGCATTCGCACGCAAAAATCACGTGTTGATGTCCCACAAATCGTCAACTTGGCACCTTGTCACCTGTGACGTCACTAAATAACTCGCGACTAGCAACTTTAATTGTTCTTTGTTTCGGGGAAATCCTAGACAGGCGGCCACAGAAATAGCCCGGGACGTGCTCTACGCCTCAACTCCATTCTCAAAGGCTTAACTTCACAACCTCATGATTGCCCGAATTGGCTTCTGTTTAAAATGTTTCTGTGGTCGAAATTTAGAGAATTCGTCGAAACAAGAAAAACTGTTTTTTGGTTTTTTTTTTCTACGATCATTATTTTATGATTTGTTGCAAGTAGAAAAACTAGGCAACGCAAACTCCGTGAAAACGCTCGATACATTACGGCCCGGCAATATGACGTCACACTATTCTTGCTAGTAATGTATGGAGTGTACAACTAAATCACGTTAATTAGAATAATAAGAAAGTTAGTTCGGTTCCCCTTATAAAAAATGAATTTTTATCAGGGTTCAAATAAGTACATTTTCAAACGAAAAAAATATGCCTCTTTTTTTAAGTTTCGTACTTTTAAATAGCCATGTATTTTTAAAATTATTTTTTTGGATATTATTTAAAATTGACTATCCATTACAATTTTACACTTTCATTTTGATTTCAGACCGTTTAATGATAAACTGAAAGCCTTCTTAATTAATTAATGTTATTATAGCTTAGACGAGTACTTTAAAGTTAAAAATGTATGAGCAATTGATAGAAAGCTATTACTGGGCACCAAGCCGTGGTTTGTAAGTCAGCGCATATACAACACACACACACACACACACACTGACACTGTAGCAAGTATTGCCAAATGTATAATCTACACTAATATAATAAAGAGGTAAACTTTGTTTGTTTGTTTTTATGTTTGTTTGTATGTAGGGGGTAATCTCTGGAACTACTGAACCGATTTCATAAATTCTTTCACAGATAGAAAGCTACACTATCCCTGACGGACATAGGCTACTAATTTTACGCGAACGAAGTCGCGCGCGTCCGCTAGAGTATAATAATTTGTTAATTTTGTCAAAATACGCAAAAACAGCCCTCTGATATTGCTGTTCACTTGCAAGACGTCACATGTACATGCCTGAAATGTGATCTACACTAATATAATAAAGAGGTAAACTTTGTTTGTTTGTTTGTTTGTATGTAGGGGGTAATCTCTGGAACTACTGAACCGATTTCATAAATTCTTTCACAGGTAGAAAGCTACACTAGGACATAGGCTACTAATTTTACGTGAACGCGCGAGGCGCGCGCGTCCGCTAGTATGAAATAAACCATTCTGATCTGGTTTTATTTGGTTTTAGGTTTCATTTACACAATTGTTCTTTATTTCAGGGAATGCACAGGCAGCTGGCAACACAGAAATAGCCCCGGGACGTGCTCTATGCCGCGACTCTATTCTCAAAGGCTTAACGGTCATCTTTCACTATTTTCACAACCAAGTCTTATTTTAAACTACACTGTGTAGGTTTTCTACTACACAGTTTGGATAGATACGAAATTGAGAGAGTAAGAAGACGTTACATAAGTAAATACTAATTTGAAATGATAGGTATTAACTAAAGTTTCAGTATCTTTTTCTGCAATAAATAGTTTTTCATAGATGTTAAGATGGTTTTTTAATGCAAAGTGAAAGCTTAGTTTTACTAACTAACTTTTGCCCGCAACATTGTCTGCATAGATTTTGGATTAGTGTTCTAATAACACGATACTTCTTTTATAAGCATTTTAAATTTAATTTGAATATATAAAAAAAAACAAATAAAAATCGATTACAAAAACTGTTCAACATATATTTGAAAACATTCCAATGCACTAATTTCACTTCACCGTAGCCTAATAATTCTCTTGAATTAAAACACCCGCAATGTGGACCGCGGCCTAAGTCGATGACGTCACCGGATCAATTCCACCCGGGTGCCCGGGTATCCGGATTAGCGCTACCCACTTCCCCCCGGTAATCTCAGTCGTACAAGGTTTGTGAGGTTTTTATAGAACGTCGATTGAGTGAAAATTTAAAAATGGAACGGTTTGAATAGGCTTTTAGGAGTTCTGGTAAAAAAATAAAAGACTGAATAGAATTTAGTTACTGGCCAGACAGAAAATAATGCCACTTCTTTACACAGTCTTTTCTTCTTTTTAACTTTTTATCTTTACATAGTACTTTGTTCTTTCCATGTCTGTCCTAGGACCAATTTCATAAACGCGACAGGCGACAGGTGACAGTGACGATTCGCCGTACATTACTGTGTCGATAAGTAAACGCTACAGACTTACAGATTTAACATCATAGTGGGCAAGCAATGTATTCCGAATTGTCACTGTCACCTGTCGCGTTTATGAAATTGGGCCCTGATGTCCTCATATCCTTGTTTGCTTACTCCTTGTAAACGCACGCAACGGATTTTGATAATTATACCCGTACAAAGTCGGGACGGGTCACTAGTTGTATTTATAAGATAAATTTATAGCTGAACATAATTCTTCACCATCTTGCTCGCTAATCCTGCCGCTAAGCAGCAGTGCTTGCACTGTTGTGTTCCGGCGCGGAGAGCAAGACAGTCGGTGCAATTACTGGCACAAGAGGTATTAAATCTTAGCCCTCTGAGTTGGCAACGCATTTGCTATTTTCTTGGTGAGGCGGGTGTCTATAGGCGGTGGTGATCACTTACCATCAGGTGACCTACTTGCTTGTTTGCCTTCCTATTTCATAAAAAAAATTGTTTTATTTTAAAATATTCAGTCGAAATGAGAACCTCCTTCTTTGAAATCGGTTAAAAATGTGCTTCTAAACATGTTTACTACACTTAACAAAGCATGACTCATTATTTACCAATTGGCTATACTCTTTTTCGCAACTTGGACTTTAATATGCATATCATAGAGCATACTTCTGCGTTCGTCAAATTACTCCCTAATCATATGAAGAGCCAAGTTTTTGCCACATCCAATCCGCTGATGGATGTTCGATTAATCAGATTGTATCAGGATAATTTGATTCGCTCTATTCCTACTTAACTAACTAACGTATAAATAAATATAGTTTTTGGGGTCCCGCTAGTATTGGAGAAAACCTTTAGTTAAGCGTCGAGGAGTGTGAACCCAGCAGCATACAAACGGCGATAACGTTTTCCACCTTCTAAACCTTAACCTATACCCATGATACTCGACTGTCAGTCGAGAGGTCAATAGGTCCTGATGATGCCTCGTGGAGAGGTGAAACACGTGTCTAGTAGTATTTTTGGTGTTGGTGGTTGGGTTGTGATCGCGTTTTGTGTTGTTTGTTTTATTTCTTTTATAAAGTATTCAGCACAGACGTTGTCTTTTTCACGATTGCTGACACAGGTTCGCGGATTGTCATGTCATTGATCATGACGTTTGCCCTCAAATGAAAGGGACGAAACTTCTGTTACCTTAAAAAGATTCTTAATTTTTTATGAATAAGGGGTAAGACTATAAGCCCAAATTTGAGGATCATCCTTAAATCGTTTAACCACTTCATCATACTGCACCGCAGTTTGGAACGTGAAATTGATGGGTGTTTGTTATACAGGTCTTGGTACGGTCCATGTTTTATTTTAGGTTTAACGGCCGAAATAATTGGTGCTTTGTTTCGCGATGTTTATTGCCATTAAACTCATACCTACCTAATTTAATGGGGAAATATGTAAATCGTTACATAATTAATAGATTCAGGCGTTACTTTGCGGAGGTCCATATCAACAAACTGAAACAAATTACCATGTTACTCCGCGAAACCAGTGCCGGGCTCGTGCAAAATAGCTGCGTCTGTGCGACACATATATGTTCATGCAAAAACCCACCCTCCTCCGCTTCCACACGAAACAACATATATCACACAGACTCAACTACACACCACCACCACTAAACACTAAAACTACACGATCGACGCGCGTTTCGCCTCTATACGAGGCATCATCAAGATCAAAGAAACAGTACGACCGTTCGCTACTTGAACGAATGGCGTACTAACGCGTACTGGCGTGGTACAGACGCAGCTATTTTGCACGAGCCCGGCACTGGTTTCGCGGAGTAGCTAGGTAATTTGATCCAGTTTGTTTTTAAATCGTTACATATTTTTTTATTAGTTAACTTTGACATATTGGCACAGTAAAGGTCATAAATGTAGTTAAAGCGTTCCCAAAATTAATAAAATATCTACACACCTCTATGACACTGACAATAAGGTTAAGTTTACATATATTTGGCCCGATGGCTGTATAGATTTATGACCTTGACTGTACATTTACAGAAACCATCTGGTAAATAGACATTAAGGTAATTTCAAATTTGATATTGTTTAAGGATATTCCAAAATTCACAAAATTAACCAAAACATGACAGTAGATGGCGCTGCCTCCACTACTGATAATGCATGCATTAGTAGCTACCCAGGGGCTAGGAGGCGCCATGCCCCAAGGGCATCTCTGGGGGCCCTGGCCAGCGTCTCTTTAACTCTAAGCTGTCCTACTAGCAAATAATCTCCGACCACCAGAAGTACAAACCTATCTACATCTAAAGACCTACATACACTTTGTTCGTCTGTTTGTTTGTATGTGGGGTAATCACTGGAACTACTCAATCGATTTCAAAAATTCTTTCACTGAGAGAAAGCTATTATCCCTGACGGACATAGGCTACTAATTCCACGCGAACGAAGTCGCGGGCGTCCGCCAGTTTAATATAGTTTGACTATAGGGGCCCCAATTTTTTTTTGCCTCACCAAACTAAGCCACTGGTTAATTCATAAGAGCTGGCGCTGGTCTATGAAATTAAGGACAGTTTCATACATTTTCGGTGGCAGTTCTTTTGAATCAATCAATCAATACATTTTATTTGCATAAAACATTCATAAAACCACCCAAACCTATAATTCTAAACCTATAATCGACCTATAGCTGACAGATGCGCAGCCGCAAGTCCAAGTGGAAGTGCTAAAAAAAGGCAAAATTTTCGGACCCATTTTTTGGGTTAAAGTTTATTATTAATAAAATAGGTCTCCAAGAAGTGAGGTAAGATCACCAGTCTAAAGATAATCATTAAAGCTTTAAGTTTTTTGCACCTCCCGGTTATCGTGATAGGGTACTACTTAATCAAAGGGGTCTAGGGTTGGCAGGATCTCAAATAAATAAATAAATAAAAAAGAACTAATATAAAATAGAGTATTGCGGCACTTCTGAAAACTGTCACCAGCTCTGTGTACATTCTTACAATTATAAACGAAAATTGATCTTGTTTGTTCCTGTTAAAGTACTAAATGGATTGATATATTTATTGCAAAGATATAACAAGGAGATTCACAAGAACTGCCGCCGAAAATATGTGAAACCGTCATTTGTTACATAGACAATTGGTGACAGATCTTGTGAAACGACCTATAGTAGCTTATAGTAGACGTGCAAGCATTGCACCTTCATGAAGCAGCAATTCTGGCCGAAGGGAGTCGCTTTCCGTCGTTTTCGCGGACGGTTGCTGGACACCCCGAAAATAGGTCACACGTCGCCGAAGTAACGTGCTAATTATAATTGTATTTTAGTCTACTTATATATATTTATGTATGTTAGTTTGTACGGTATTTATCTATGGGCCCTTGTTGTCTGAAAATAAATGATTTTGATTTTTTTTTGATTGCAAAGAAAGAACTTTTTAAAGACTTTATTTCCGATATATGCCAGCTGACAGCCCTAGCACTAGATCGAGCTACGTACATATAAAATGTATGAAGTATCATGCCGTACGTGACCATTGTTATATAATGATTGTCCGTAATGATCTTAAGCAGTACGATCCACTTAGCACTGTCGGTAAGACAGTAATAATTTATAGGCTTATTTTTTAGCAGTACTCTGACAATAACAATGAAAGGTACGTTGTTAATATATTAAATCTAACGTAAATTTACCTTTACACTGGCAGAGAATGCCTTAAAGCATTAATTCTGCCTTTTTTGTGCTTAAAGTTTAAATTAAAAATAAAGTTAGGCCTATTCAATGTTTTTATACATTTTATCGATAATCATAGTGAAATAAAGTCATTATTAAAAACTATGGGAATATAGACAGAGCTTCTAATAGCGTCTATCCACAACAAACTGTGTCCATAGTACGGTTAGCATTATAAATATATATATGCGTTACCAAGACGTCAAAAATATCTATACACCTTTGTGCCACTAAACATAAGGTCGATGTATACATATTTTAACAGCTGACTGTATCTAATGGAGAAGATACCTACCTTTAACGCGTTTGAGATGTTTGTCGTGTGACAAAAGGTTCTGAAATTTCTCGACTAACGTGCGCATTGTCTCGTTTAGTGCTTCTCTTTTTTACTGGGCGAGACAGAAAGAGACCCATTGCGCGATAAAGCGAGTCGCGGGTGTCGTTTGAATCAGCCTCCTTCCTGCTATCCCGTCAAAAACCTTCGTCAACGCGTACCAACTCGTTAAAGTTTTATCGCGTTCGGATAAATGGTTTCAGAATATAAATACAGGACATACAAAGAAATATGCAATCTTCGTACATCTCACTCGCTCTTCCGTCTACCAGTAAATTTGTCACTCGTGCTTCTCAGGATCACGAAGACTGCCGATAGCTATTAAGAAACTGGAAGTACTGTACTTTCATTTTAAATCAATGAAAGTGATTTTCTTTCAACGCGTTTTTTTAAATTTCGTCTTATTTGTGTGCAACTCAGGTTCTTGGAGATGGCTGCACCAATGTGGATGACAATTATATTTTAGACCCGCATATGAACGGGGCTAAATAATAACGTTAATTTTCGGTACTAATAGGATTAAACTAAAATGGCCGTTGAGTGCTTAACACGCATTTAACTCGATACTTTCTGTTAACTAGATATTATTGTCGATAGTAATGGCTATTTGCATTTTTATTACCCACATGCCGTTTGTGATCGTAATGATTTATTTCTTGCTTAAAGTAATAATAAGGTTGCAAATCCAATCATTTAAATCAAACAAAAAGTTGCTAATGATAAGACTTTATGGTATGAACTAACAAACATACTAGTTAAGGTACTTAACGCTATACCATTAAGAGGTACAAGCAGAAAAAACATTATTCTTATCATCAAGTTTTTTTTTAAATTCTTTGCCCAAATAGCGCACAAGCGACCAAAAAGCTGAATAGTAGCTACATAGAGGTGATCACCTCTATTTAAATATGAAGGCAAACGAGCAAGTGGGACACCCGCAATACCGAGGAGTTTGCAGATGCGTTGCTAACCCATAGGGGTAAGATGGAATATTTCTTGAGCTCATAGTTTCACCGGCTGTCTTGATCTCCACGCCGGTACACAACAGTGCAAGCATTGCCGCTAAGCGGCTGGATTAGCGATCCGGGCGGACCTTGCAGTGAGTTCTACCACCCGCAAACACAGCAACTATATAGCAACTATACAGCTGATATAGATAGCGCTTAATGTGCTTCTTGGGTATGTATCGAATCGTAATCCTCGCGAGAGGTACGGGCGGCTACGATTGCTAAGTAATTAAAATGAATATAGCATATCATCATATCATATCATTTATTAATTGCTTTCATGGGTAAGTATTACTATGTACAGTATAGTAAGGATTATAATCAACTCAAGGGTCCACCGATCCGTGCGACATATATCACCGTCCTCCAATACCACCAACAATCATTCAGACTGATGCACACTTTGATCGTCAATTCGTTTACTAAGAATATAATGTCACCAAACGTATAAAGTTTTGATTATTAACTTCAAATTGCCCTACACTTAGTTAAGGACTGATATAGTTAAGTTATTAAAGTGCATACGTTTAATTTTAATTGACAATGTGCAATGAACATAAACTGAAAATTTTGGCTGCTTTGCAAAACGTTTGAGAGATTAGTAGTCCAATTTTTAAAAAGTTAAAAATGAAACTTGTTTAAAAAGCAATCATCAGTGATGCTATAGCATCATCAATCATAATCAAATGCGATGATATACAAAGATAATCGTTTAAAATCAATTACAGTAAACGGGTAAATATTGAATATGTAAACAAGTAAATTGCTGTCGTACCATCATAAATAATGTTTTTCTTATCTTGGTTTATGGTTTGATCCAAAATTAAAATGAATAAAGGATACATGTTTAACTTAAAATAATAATAATCTTCAGGCTAAAACCAATAAAGCAGAATAAAATAACAATAGAGTGGGATCGGTTTTTTAAGCCAAAACAGACTCTTCAAATGAGGAAGAATGACTTGCAAGGACTGTACTTCCAGTGACTTTGATTACCACATGTTGTTGTGAGGAGGTCTCATACAAGGTGGCCAGGTGATGTGCATGATACAAACAGCAAGGATTCGTTTTTGTAAATCCTTGTCATTTGCAACATTTTTCTTTAACCATTTTAATAATTATATTTTGAGATATTGGCATTTGCTTGTAATTATATTAAATAATTTAGTTTTAAAATTGTTTATTTTCATACCTGATTCCTTGTGATTTCTCTTCGCGTTTGTTGATTTTGCTCTTATTTTGACATGTTATTAGTTTGTTTCAATATTTTTTAAATATTTGCATGCTTTTTGTGGATAGCTGAATAAGGAGAAAACTTATCATTTTGAATCGTCATTTTCTACTAAATAAATAATTTAATTATGACATTTTTAGTTATTCATCAGGTTCATTCTTTTTTGGGAACCATGGGAGCATTTACTGTTTTCTATAAAACTATTAATTATTTTGAATTTAAAAAAGTAGCCTTATTTTAGATGTAAATGTTTACAACGACCATACCATTTATTTCTAGACAGAAACACATTCAACAAGGTTTTACAAATGCATAAAAAAATCATAAAATATTGCTCGAATTAATGAAGTTGTTATCAGAAGTTCTACTGTTTTGGAATTTTAAAATTTATATTAGCAATTGATGTTTTATCCCATCTATTGGGATCAATAAACAAAATTCATAAACTTATTAAACACGATCTTGCTGTCTCTTAAATTGTGTCAAGAATCATGAACAGTGTCATATAACTATAAATAGTATTTTCTTTGATAACTTGCTACTATTTATATAAACAGGTGTGGTATTAATTAGCCTTTTAAAGAGAGTATCGGTACGTGTAACATCACAACCGGCTTAACCATAAACAGCTTTTTGATGTAGGGCGGAGCAGGTGACGCGTTTCATTTGAATTTAAAAGAGATATAGGAGTTGTTTATCGTCCTAGACACTGTCTCGTAGGAAACTAAGATAAATTACAGTTAAGTACTAGACTTTCTGGTTTAGTCAGATGTTGAAGTAGGATAGATGAAGGTAAAAAACAGCCTTCGATTTAAAAGAGGCAGAGTCGAGAAAACTCGATGCTGAGTTTTAACTGAGTTTGATCAAGAAAAAGTTAAATTAGAACAGCAAACGTTTTATTAAGATTTTTACCCAACATCCGCCAGAAAGGCGGTTATTGGCTCTACAATTTACAACGTCAAGAATATAGGAAATTTGAGATTTCTCTTGTCTTTCAACAGAAACTGATTGCGCAATTAGTTTTAACAACACACGACGTTCAGTGTCAACTTCTATAAAATCAGTATCCATTTCCAGTACAAGTTCTGTTTTTACCGAATAGTTCTACTCATCATGACTTATTTCATCAATAACAAACTAATGGGAATCAATTGTCAGATTATCTCTCAATCAAGGCATAAAAACCATTTTTAAGGAAAGCATCTAATGGGAAGTAATCACTATCGAACGAGCTACCCCAAGGGAATTGTTCATTAATTTGCGGCCTGTCTAAATAGCACACAAGCGCTATAAAAGCCGTATAGTAGCTGTATAGTGGTGACTACCTCTAAAGAACTTACATAGAGCTTGTGCTATTCGGGTGACTCTCCCCGGGTTTGTATCATTATCCGCTACACTACCAGTGCATCTAGCACGAACTTTCTCAACACGCGTTATCTCTCTACGTAACTTAGTGAGTCTCTCTCCTATTGGGCTAGTTAGAACGAGACGCACTGAGTTATAAGCAAGTTAACGAGTGTCAAGAAGTTTCGTGCTTGGTGCACAGTACTTAGCCTTTACTTCGATGGTTCAAGTTCATTTTCATTTCGTCATGTCATCTTAATGGTGTTACTCGTTTCAATGTAACGATTTGTTGAGCGCCCGGTCACGAACAAGCGCCGGTTTCGCCATATACGGCGCATGGTCACATAGAGGTCGCATTGTAAACATCTGCACTTATAACTGAGCTTAAACGCAACTAGCGAAATATTATGGATTTTACCTGCGGCTATTCGCATGTGCAAAAGTATCGTAAAGAAGTAAGGGTATTTTTTGTTCATATGGACCGCCGCAAAGTAATGCTCTAGTCTATTAGTATCGTGTGTTTTAATCCAGAACATGGTCTATCTGTCTGCCAAATTGCATCTAAATCCGTCAAGCTGTAAATGTGTGATAGAGGAACAGATATCTTAACATCATAACGTTCACATTTATAATATTAGTAGGATAATATTTGTCACGTAAGTAGTTCAGAGTAGATAAGAAACGTAGTTAAACAGAAAGAAATTTTAATGGAGACTTTAATGTGATACAATTGAACGGTGTTTTAAATTAAATAAATTACTAAAAAGATTTGAAAGCAAATAATAAAAGAGAGGAAGAAGAAAGTCGAGATGAACTCCTGGATGAAATAAAGGACGAGACAAAAGTTGTTGCGTTTCTAGTGGTCAACTCTAAGGCAAAAAAGTTTCTCAGCTGACAAAAGCAACAAGTCAAAAGTTAACTGGAAGAGATCCCTTAAAGGGATAACTTTGTACATCACTCTATCTCTTTTTGTCATTTATGTTTTTTGTGTACAATAAAGAATTTACATAAAAGCAAAGCTCCAAAATTGACGATAATGAGTTCATAGCAGTGGATTATTCAAAAGATAAAATTTTTTCAATCTTTTCTTCTATAGGGGTAAATCAACAACGACAAAAAAAGATTTTGTCAAACATTTATAAAGACTTTTAGCTGAGTCGAAAATGGAAAGTTGAAAGATACTTTATTCTATTACATATCTCATACAGAAACAAGAAATAACTATTTTCCACATTCAGTCATTATTTCATTTCGCTCCGATTCGATCGATCGATCGATCACAGATAAAGTAAATAATTGGATAACACACATCACAACCACGTTTCAAACGATTATAACATCGTTGTACTATTATCAATAACTTTCACTATTAACAAAGCAAACGTGTTGCCAACTCAGTTCACGGTCGCGTCGCGGATGACAGACCGACTGATATCCAGTTATATGTGTTACAAAACCATTACGTCACATACCAGTTTCCATGCTCGAGGGAACCACCTAGCACGAATCTTTTCGCGTTAATTCGCTACGTAACTCGCTGGGTCTCTCTCCTACGGGGCTAGTTAGAGAGAAACGCACTGAGTTACGTAGCGAATTAACTGTGTCGAGAAGATTCGAGCTAGGTGTACAGTTCGAGGCTCAAGGGAACGGTTATAGCATCGTTGCAGATTTTCGAAGAGCATGTTGGGGATTTTAATGCATTCCAAACCTATTCTATCGAAGCCATCAAGATGTGGCTTCTACATCGTGTATGATATTATAATAGTCTTCATACAAGTCGTTCAAGGTTTGCAAGTTTTTATAGAACGTCGTTTGAGTGAAAATTTATAAATGAAATGGTTTACACCGTTAGGCTTTTAGGATTTTTGGTAAAAAATTTAAAGGTCTTTGAATAGGATCAAGTTACTGGCCAGACAGAAAATCATATCTCTTCTTCTTTATCTTTATCTTCAAAGATAAATATTAAACACATAACTAACATTTATTAGTACGAGAACATTCAATGTATGCATCTTACAAATATTTGACCGGCACAGGATTGGATGCGTACAAATTGAACGTAGGGTCACTCTGAGAACTTAATATGGCAACAGATATTTATAATGCAACATGTTTAATTTATTTAAAAAAATTAAACCTCGTTGAGTTTCTTGCCGGTGTCATCTCATCAGAGGTTTTCTCCGCACAAGTGGTAAATTTTATGACATTCATAAGCGCTTCCTGTAAGCCTAGTTTGAATAAAGATATTTTTGACTTTGACTTTTCGTAAATTTCATTTTATTACGTACGTCGTAATTAAATTAGTATTCCACTAAACAATGTTCAAAATGACAATCAGTATTTTAAATCGTAAAGGTCCTGTTGCATAAAAAACTAAGACAGAATCCCCCATTGTCTGAGCCAGACATCTTGGGATCAGAAGAACATTAATGTCCAAATATCGCGAAAGGAATCTTTTCATATATTACCAACACGAAAGTACATTTCAAATAGAAATACTTAAAGCACCAATACATATGAATTAAATGAATCTTTATGCTTAAGAAAGACTGAAGCAAAATTTTTAAAAACTGCAACTTGTGATATTGTAATAAATAAATATGAAGCAAAGCTAATGTTTTTATTTTAGCCCCCCAAAATATGTCTAAACTTAATAAATGATAATTTACAGATTCGCAAAAAAAAATATCTTGTCAAATACTCACTCTTAACCACAGTACTTGTTGTTAAATTTTGTAACCGAAATTGCTTTCGATTTTTATTTTAAATGTTTTTAACATTCAAATTATTAAATTAAAATGCTATGTAATTACAACACAAAGAAAAACTAGGGCAATGGCAGGACTTGAACCTGCAACATAAACATTCCGTGCCTTGCGTTTTCCAGTTTCGCCACACTGTCGCTGCCATACCCTGCGATATAGTCCTTGTTGGCTTGGACAAAATCGATTGCAACCATCCCGTATTAACAAGAGACTAATCCGAACTGTGCAAATAAGTGAAAGTATGTAGTCACATCAAAATTAAATTATAGCACAATAATGACCTAGTTTGCATTCTCCAGATTAGCTTCTATTTCATTAATAACAAAAGGAGTTAATTCAATAGTTAAAGGACATATCACAAGAAGTAAATCATGTTTAAAGTAATAATCACACGAATAGCATGTGTAAATCAGTGGTCTCTGCCTACCCCACCGGGAAACAGGCGTGATTTTATGTATGTAATGATATTAAAAGTAAAAATCTAACAACTGTTATTATAGAACACCTGTTCTTAAAATGATAACTTTGCCTTAGTAGATATCTTTTTGTCATTTATGTTTGTGTCAAGAATTTGCATTTTTTTTATACAACATAGGACGGCAAACAAGCAAGTGGGTCACCTGATGGTAAGTGATCACTACCGCCTATAGACACCTGCAACAACAAAGAGATTGCAGATGCGTTGCCAACCCAGAGGGCTAAGATGGAATACCTCTTGTGCCAGTAATTACACCGGCTGTCTTGCTCTCCACGCCGGAACACAACACTGCAAGCACTGTTGCTTAGCGGCAGGATTAGCGAGCAAGATGGTGGTAGCGATCCGGACAGACCTTGCACAAGGTCCTACCACCCGCAATTCATCTATGTACATAGCATATGATTGGGTGTATAAAATACAATCACTGTTGCAATCATTCTTACGAAAAAGAGTTGGCAACGACGTTCGTAAATAGATGTCTTTCAAACCCGACCTCATGAATTGCATGCATTTGTCTTGGCGATGCAATTATTTAAAATTGGCCAAACTTCCTTCAGAGCGTCCGCTGGTCATCCATTACGTTTTGATTACGGCATTTATCCATCTTCTGATGATTTTATACGTTGGTCGTGACGCAAAAACTACTGCAATCGCCGTTAAGACTTTTGAATTAAGTGATTGTTGCGGTTTTGCAATAACTCATATTCCTCATATTATCTAGCGATGATTAAGTCTGTAAGGCTACAAAGTGATTGTCATACTCAATATCTTGCATAAATTTTTAGCTGATGACATTACTGTACGAACTTTTTGTTTAAATCGATTTTTTCTTATTCTTTTTCTTAAATCGGCACTTTTGCGCATAACTTTCAATTCTTCTAACAATCATTATACATTAATACCGTTTCATATAATGATGTTTCTTTTATTTCTACATTCTGGTACGTAGTTTAATTGGTGAATTATTTTAATTACTTTTACGGTACAATTGTATTCGCAAGTTATATGAACCCCAAAACATTAGGAATATAAGATACATCTGTGATAAAATGAGATTTTTGTTTATTGTCGCTTTGTAAACATAAAACTGTATCTAAGTATAGATTGTATCAACTATTAGTAGACCAAAATTATGAAAATTAAAAATTCAAACAAGCCTTGAGCTATTAAGAGTCCTGCGAAACAGTTTTTTAAACCATTTTTTAGTGCTATAAAAAAATTACAAAACGCAACGGGTGTTTAAAATTGCTAAAACCTTCAGGCAGTAAAACAAGTTTGCACCGTAAATGTGATTAATCAATTCGGTCTGCAAAACTGATGAAGCACACAATGTAAGAATTCGCTATAGCAGGAGATTGTATATGATTTATTTGAAAATAAACAGCTAACAAGTATGAAGTGCAATACTTTGAATGTGACTATAATAACTAAACGCTACAATCAGTGCACCAAGCACGATTTTTTTTCATAATGCAGAAATTTCTCTAGAAATTACCGAGAATATTCTCGAGAGCATTCAAAAAGTTTGGGATCGTTCTTTTGCCATACTAAAAACAAGAATATCCTTAGAATTTACAGAGAACTTCTCTCAGGAAAGGTTTGCAATTTGAAAGGTTTCAGTGCTATCCTTGTACTACGAGTATGGTCAGTTGAGTTTCTTTTCGACATAAGTAATATAACTCCATTATTTTTATTCATTTCCAAGTCAAGATATTGCTAATCTTCAAATCCTTGCAACGTAAAACCGACACGCATTACACTAGATTAGGATCTTTTGTATAATGACTTGCAGCAAACTGATGCATGAGGCAGATGGGCAAAAAAGCAACATTACCATATTTCAAGGATAACAGAAACGACATTTAAAATTATAATTTTGACCAGATAAACCGTCCGTAAAACCTTTGTTTCTGATCATTAGTAATTCAACGTATAAACTGAGTAATTATAATTAAACGACTTGGTATTTAATTACACATTAAATGGAATGATTATGTATACATTTTTAATTCATAGTTTATTACCCTGTCACTCATTTGTTTCTTCAACGCAGAAAAATACGTTAAGTTTATTGTAGTTCCTTGTTCGTATTTTTTATATTCTGTTCAAACTTGTGAACAAGGCCTTTCGTTGTTGTTTAGTTATTTTGTATGTATTTGTATTTAATACATACATAATATGTTTTGGTTTATTGTATAGGTTTATAGATTTCACTGCTATCTTTGCACCGCCTAATACGTCAGTTATTTTTCACCGTATCATCTTTTTTTGGGTTATCTTTGAAAGAGATAGCTGTTTAACGATGAGACCGCCTCCTGTTTACCCTATGTTTATTTTCTCCATTTTGTATTAAAAAAAAAAAAATCTTTATTTAGGTATTAACCCATGGAAACCCCTTTATTTTATTTTTCATGGTATTCCCTTTGTTTTTGTGCGATGTAGTTACAACAACTAATATTTTGTTGTTGTTGTAAATGAATACGCGCAAACTATTTTAAGGATAACCCAGTGTGGGCAGACCCGTTACAAGGTGAACCGACGACTTGCGGCCCTAACATGACAGCCCAGGTTTAGTTTAACCCCTCCCTGTGTCTCTGTATAACTAGTGTCATACGAAAGGGACGATACCATAAACTAAACTTGGCCAGTCATGTTAGGGCCACTGGTACTGGTTGCGGGAACCCGCTGGATGCGAGCAGCGCGGGACCGGACGTTGTGGCGATCATTGGGGGAGGCCTATGTCCAGCAGTGGACGTCTTTCGGCTGATATGATGACGATGATGATGATAAAATGATGATGAATATGATAGCTGGCACTATCAATGGTGAAAAACGGATTTATATTGCAATGACAGATACATTATACAAACCCATATTCATTCGTTACGTTTTTTGAGGTATGTTTTTTAAGTCCTAACTTAACGTATTTACGCTATAATTTTGCAAAAGCTAAGGGAAAGGTAATTTTATCTGTTAAGTAGAATTCTATTTTAAGTATATGGAACAAAGGAGACTAAGTGTGATGTGACATGGCATCTCAAACAACGTATGTTTCATTCATTGTACATAGTCTCAGAGATATGTAGATATAAACTGACAAGTAAATGCTTTTCAGATACACAAAAGGATTCCTAGAAATCCCACAACAATGGGTTGGAACTGACTGAGGGATTTATCCACAGCGTGCAAGTTTTCTCTCGATTCACATTCAAAACGCGAGGCTGAGTAAAGCTTGTGCTATATTTTATCTTTATATAGGTTTAGCACTATTATAGCAAAGCCTCCATTCAAACTTTCTTGCTATGTAAATCAAAGTTAACTTGGAGTTAATTTTTATTTACAGTTAGCTCGTGGAGAATGTTTAGCACTAAATAAAGGCGACTCTATTCCATTTAAGCGTTTTCGCGATTTCCTCTCCTTTTTTTTCGTTAAAAAATATGTGGCTACCAGTTGTGACAGAACATCACCATCTACTCTACAGCCATTATAAGAGATGTAAAACAGACTTGAGGTCCTTTTCGTTAAAATTGTAATAATAAATAACATTGCCAACAAAATGTTTCGTTCAAGTGGCGAACGGTTGTACTATTAGATCCGGATGATGCCTCGTACAGAGGCAAAACGCGTGTCAATCGTGTTGTTTTAGCGTTTAGTCGTGGTGGTGGTGTTTAGTTGAGTCTGTGTGATATATGTTGTTTCGTGTGGAAGCGGAGGAGGGTGGGTTTTTGCATGAATATATATATGTCGCACAGACTCAGCTATATTGCACGAGGCCGGCACTGGTTTCGCGGAGTAGCAAGGTAATTTGTATCAGTTTGTGAACAAAAGGTTTTATCAGGTAATTTTTAATCATAACAAAATTCAACAAAAGTTTTCGAACGCAACTAACACAATCAAATTAATCAACTTGTTTCGGCCGTCATAGTTAACCGAACATAATGTTGCCAACACAGCGCGTAAACATGAACACAGATTAAACTTTTAAAACAATATTGTACGCTTTACTGAACAAAGGGACCACTTGGTTTACGATTTATTAGCAAATCGGTAAATTTGTGGTAAGAACCGGTACTTCTTTGACTAGAATAGCTAGCACGACACACCTCGACTCGCTTTGTTGCTCATTGTACCTCTTTCTAATTAGCCGAGTAGGAGAGTGACGGACTGAGTGACAAGCGAGAAAATACTGCGTACCTACAGGATCAATATTCGTCATGTTCTAAATGATACAGCAGATTGCTTAGGTAAAACTTGTCATTCTGCCCACATAGTTAGTTACAGCTGGGCCCAATTTCATAAACGCGACAGGCGACAGGTGACGGTGACAATTCGGTATACATTGCTTGCCGACTATGATGGTAAGTCTGTAAATCTGTAGCGTTATTTGTCGACACAGTAATGTACGGCGAAACGTCACTGTCACCTGTCACTGTCGCGTTTATGAAATTGGGGCCTGGTTTTACCTAGTTTACAATTCGAAACAATTGCCGGTTCAAGGCGTTGACTTTATTTCATTGGCTGCTAAACCACAGTAAAACTACGCAAAAGCAGTTCGCGAGGATATAAAAATGATAGCAAGATGACACAGTGTGCATAAAGTAGATGTATATGCATGCAAGATTGAAAAATAACATGTCTACTTTAAATCTACGTGTTTTCCATATTTGCAAGCAGAACTCTTGAAATAACGTTGTAGTGAAAAGCAAGCGAGATTAAAGCAGCAAAATGGCACATTACACACCCAAGAATGAGATGATACAGTCCTAAATTGTGACGTTAGAGTAGGTACATATTCAACTTTTTATTTTTATTATTTTATTAAAATTTGAGGCAAAGGTGACCGTCACCTGCGGGGCGATTCTGGGATCATGCGAGCTCTATCACGCACGAAAACAACTGTCAAATCCCTTCAAAATCTGTAATTTTTTGACGGGTCTCGCAAGTGAGATGCATCTCGCATGATCCGAGAATCGGGGTCCTGATGGAAAGTGATTACAGCCAATGGGAACTAGCGACTCCACAAGGATCACTGATCCGTTGCTGGCTAGGGAACACAAACTCTGTTATTTTCTCTTAGGTATAACCGGTTAAAACCGGTTTTTCCTAGAGAAAATTACCAGGTTTGCATTTCTTATTGCTAACCCTAGGGTTCCAGTGGGCCGTCGCTGCAGTACCAAGCTATTACTTCACGCCGGTAATCTGTGTGAGTGTGGCACTACCCCGATCGAGCTGGCCAATCGTATAGTTGCAGGCAAACAACTTGAGCATCAATCGAGTGCAGGGGGTAAACGGCTACTGCGCAGTCAAGGTCAATGCTCAAGTTGTTTGCCGGGAACTGTACTGCAACCATTAACTGGCTACTGTGGTCACTATGAAGTATATCTAGTTAAACTTTCCGAAGCGGCATCCGACTATGGTTACACTGAAACTAGTTGTTCAGCAACTGTTCTGAGAACCCGAGAAAGAATTACGAGTAGGAGGAAAAAAATACAATTTCATTACAATAGGACGTGCCCAGTTTTCGTAATGTAGTATCGTGATTATTGTTTTCATCTAAAATGATATTACCTCTATCATATTTGGTCAATTTTGGTAAACGAATTTGCCCCGCGCTGAGAACGAACAGATTTTTTCGTTCAGAAATATTTGGTGGGTATTTTGTTATCCGAGGTGCATATGGGCCGTTTTCAAATCAGAAGTCAAAAGACACTCTTCTATTGTCAAATAGTAAAGACTTGCGTAGTTCTTTTTGATGGCTTCGAGGGTTTCGCTACTCTTGCTCCTGACGATATACTACGACGTTAGGAAACTATATATTCTAAATCATACAAACATACATAAAGTCACGCCTGTCTCCCGGAGGGATATAAAGACCCCACGGATTTTTACCCGACTACGGCAAAGCCAAAAGGAAGGGTAATGTTTAATTTGCTACGATCCTAACATACAACCTTTGCTTCACTTACTCTGATAACATTCTTCATGCATGCTCGTTGGTTTAGAGTACTCCTGACCTAACCTTTCTCCAGAATATCTCCGATATTCTAAATCTACATCTATACTGTTTGTTTGTTTGTTAGTTTATTTGTAAGGTGGTAATCTCTGGAACTACTGAACCGATTTGAAAAATTCTTTCACAGATAGAAAGCTACACTATTCCTGACGGACATAGGCTACTAATTTTACGTGAACGAAGTCTCGCGCGTCTGCTGGTCATTTATAAATTTACAAACATTTCTCTCAAAAGCCCATATAATATGGGCTCAAGTAATATATTGATATAAGCCCAGGAAATATTAAAATGAAACCTTCATACTGTTACAACTTCGCAACTAAGTAAGCTCTAAGCGGATCGCAACTGAATTTATTATTATACCATAATAATATGCGGTAAGATATAGTAGTACACGAGCTATTCCAAATTTACGTTTCAATGTATGACTTCAGAATCTCGTATTCTAACATTTATACGACTAAAGTTACAAACTATTTTAATACCTTGATTAACTTCTGTAAGTTCGTGAGATGGCGTTAGTACATGTGGTTTCCAAACTATAATGGGACTTGAAATTTTGGCTCTTACCATTAATAAGACGATCATAAATATATTTATAACAATTCTAAGTTAAGACTGACAGTTAATCAGTCTGATTGACTGATTTCGTCGACTGACAGTCGAGAGGACAATAGCTCCTGATAATGCCTCGTGGAAAGGTGAAACACGTGTCAAGTGGTATTATTGGGTTTGGTGGTTGCGTTATGGTCGCGTTTTGTGTTGTTTGTTGTATTTCTTTTATAAAGTATTCAGCACCGGCGTTGTCTTTTTCATGATTGCTGGCACTGAGTTCGAGGATTAGCAAAGAAATTGATTCCGTTAGTTAGTATCTAAATTAAGAAGAAAAAAACAACAATAAAATCTTATTCTAAACTTAAAGGTAAAAAAAATTGTCCCAAATCGCCGCCAATAGGGAGGGTGCCCAGAAGGCTGGCAGCATTGCCACGTTGGATGGCAAAGCTGGTTCTTTGGGCAAAGTATTGCCCAGTCTTCCTTAACAATCGACAAGAAGATACGGATACATACGAGTAAACGTGAGAGGTAATGATGTCAAGCACTGGTACAGTTTCCTTACCTGCAAACAATGAAAACGAATTTATTTTATTTTATAACCAAATAACCAAAAAAAATATAATTATTAAATAACCATGCAACAACCAAATAAAGGTAATATTATGAACAGTGCGGAGCAACTTTTGGGAGTTTTACGACGTAACGTAATATGAATTTTCGAAAGAAACTAATGGTACTGGACAGTGTACGTAACGAAAGAAATACGTTCCAGTTTTTCAAGTTAGAACAAGGGTAGACGTAACCAAGTGGACTGCCCTAAATCGACCCACAAGCACTTGACCATTTTATCGCATGTTTGACCAACCCACCAATGTTTGGGGATACTTGACAGTGTTTGCACAGTTTAATGCTAAGATCGGTGCGCCTACCACGAATTTTCTCGACACGCGTAAGTCGCTACGTAACTCAGTAAGGGGCCATTTTTAAACGGAGCCATTTCTCGTATGCGAGTCGCATTCCATTGCGCGGCTCGAACAATCGATCGATCAGGATGGACCTTGCACAAGGTCCTACCACCAGCGAATATTGTTCTTGGCTATCGTCACTAACTGTACAGTCAAAGGCTGAATTCCATTATCCATTTCGCAGATCATGGATCGTCAACCAGCAATTTGAAATCAATCTCATAAGCCGAATCGATACCTTGAGGATCCAGTCATCCACAACAGCATACGAGCACAGAATGTACGCTCGTAAAGCGAGGCAATGAAACCTTTGCTCAGTCGAACGTGGTGATATAGCTGTACGAGATTATCTGTTTAAGACTATTGTGTAACCAGCACTCGCCATACAAACATCATGCCCTAGAACTAGGTTTGTATGTTTTGATTTTTTTAATATTTATTATAGCTTCAAAGATACTCACGCTTTATTGTTTTTTATGAAACTCCTAAAATGCGAATATTGTCCAAATTTATGAATTTATTCGAATAGAATTAAACATTTATTGTTTTGTCAGAAAAAAAATTATGAAGAATATTTAAAATATTAAAATCAAACAATCACTGCCCTATAGGCTAAGGATTAGAGGGTGGAAAGCGTTAGTTGGAGTTTTTTGGAAAGTATCTCTTTTCTCGTTTTACAATTCAATAGTAAGAAATTAAACTGACAAAATATGTAGTCATAAAACGATTTTCGAATTGAACTTGACCATACAAAGCGGTGCAAGATCGTAAAGAACCTCATGAAATACCATCTTATATTGAGATAGTTTCGTCCGAGCCTGATTTATGATTCAATCAACGAATCGGAAATAAGACCGCCCTTCGATGCCCGAATACGTACTGCAGTAGAAAAGTTTATCATAAAGTGACCAAATGTGGTTATTTTTATTTCAATTCAGCAACTAATAAACTTGCATATTAAACAATACATCACTCTCTGTACATCACTGTATCTCTTTTTGTCATGTTCGTTTTTTGAATAACAAAGAATTTACATACATATCACTACATAGTACAAAGCAAATTAAATTTATAATGCTATATAATGAATTTTAGTAAGCTTTAGTCACCTGGTGAGATTCAAAAATTGCACCCCTTGTCGTCGACATTCATTGAGAAGTCCTTGTGACATGCATAGTGAAAAGGTTCCACAGTGGCCTATGCATCAAATTGGTTTACTGTAGGTATGTATAGTACTTAGCAATCACTAGCTATTGCGATGTTGCTATTGACATCCATTGCCAATGACAGACGAACATTACGCAACATGTCTGATCTTAGGTCAATGTTATTGACCTAACACGACTCCTATTTTACAATCACTCTCCGAGGACATTTTTACCGTCATTCCAATAGATACCTACCTATCCTTGTCTAAATTGACAAAGACGATAAAATTATAAACGACTAGCGGACGCCCGCGACTTCATTCGCGTGAAATTTGTAGCCTATGTCTGTCAGGGATAGTGTAGCTAACTATCTGTGAAAGAATTTTTGAAATCGGTTCGGTAGTTTCGGAGATTACCCCTTACATACAAACAAACTAACAAACAAACAAAGTTTACCTGTTATGTAGTTGCGAATATGTGTAGATGTAGATGTGTAGATGTTGGTTAGTGACTCGACTATAAAGGTAGAGATTGTGTGTTCGATTCCTGTGAGGGGCAAATGTTCATGTAATGAATTTGAATGTACGACCTGAGTCGTGGATGTCTATATACAACCTTTTCATTGAATACCCCACTTGAACTAGTCACTTTAAAATTGTGACCCCTTTGTTTTTTTTTAGGTTCCATTATCAAAGAAAACAAGTATATTTTTTCCGTTTAGAGTAAGAAAGAATTTAAAATTTTCAAATTTCAAACTGAAAAGTATAACATAAGCAGTTGTCGACATATGTCGGTGTGACAGACACAAAGAGAGCTACAAAGGGTTTATTTTTACAATTTTAGTACGAAACCTTAAAAATTATTAGTACTTTTGACATAAAGAACATTTACTACGCAATATTATTTTCAGGCACTGTTATTTGTTCAAGTTGAATTAGTCATGATGTCATCTATTAAAAGTGTGTCGGTTCTATACACACAACTAGCAAACACGCAATAGTCTATTATTTCAGACGAAAAATTTGTTATTTTTCTACAACAATTAAATTTTCCAAAATCAAAATGTCCACCCTTGATGATTTCAGAGCATGTTTTTGAATCTTTTTATACCAAAATATTTGCAAGACTAAAAAATACGAGTTTTGGATATCCTTTTCGAGTTTACCAAGTCAAGGAAAAAGCTACCCTGAGCTAAAAGAGATTATTTGAACTGTAACAAATGAACTTGGTACTCCGCCAAACCACTTCTTGGTTTCGCGGAGTAGCAAGGTAATTTAATCCAGTTTGTTGATATGGACCTCCGCAAAGTAACGCCTGAATCTGTTAATTATTTGAATAGATATAGAGCAAGTCGTTAACATTTAAACGTACATGGTACACATTTTTTAGAACAATGAAGTAGGTAACAAAAGTTGAAAATACAACAGAATACAATAGGTAAAAATAATAAAAATAATGGATTACAGAAATCAAAATAAGATTAATTTCATAATTATAAAAAAACGTCACTAAATAAGTCACAAATTACAATGTTCTCAAGTCATAAGGAAATCTTATTTTACATGCAAATATCTCATAAATTTTTTAAAAAGTCCAACACTACATTTCGTTTGGGCTTTATCTTTAATGTAAAAAAAATACGATTTAGAAAATATTCTTAACAAACAAGTTGCTCACAGGAAACGGAATAAAGCACTTGTAGTCGTAGACTAAACAAAATCAATCAAAAACGACATAAGAGAATGGTTTTAATTTTTTGTTGGTTCTATAATACAGTACAAAATAATATTCATGTTTACGAGTAAGTGTAGTATGACGATAGTTGGCTCTCGTGAATCTGCGAGGTACCGAATACAATACAATACAATAACTTTTTAGTGAACACCACAAAACACAAAAAGGTACAATATAGAGACAACAAAAGGCACACAATAGGCGGTCTTATCGCTAAAAGCGATCTCTTCCAGACAACCGTTAGAAAAAGAGACGTAGAATAGAATAAGTGCGAATATGCAACTAATGTCAAGTCGTCGTCGGCTCGTCAATCACTTCTCACCTGCAAAGCCGAGTCGTGAGTGTCGTGACTGACTGACAAAGCGAAGACGTCTGGACACTAGTTGGATATTCTTATTAACTGGAATAACGAAGTCTCAAAGTCAAAGTCGAAGTATGGCCACAGAATAAATAATAGTACTAACCGTACAGAAACTTCTCTTTTTCGACCACCATTACACGAATTCCAACTTTATGATCAGGCATAAAAAGTTCGTATTACTTCATAAACATTCGCCAGGCGGCATGCGTCAAAAGGAAGGCACCGCCCGCGCCCGCCTTCCACCCGCAATGACCTGGCGCACCGCTAGGGTTGGGCTGCTTACTATAGTACTATCTCGCGCGACACAGAGTGAGCGGGCGCGCGCGCGGCGTGCCGGCAACCTACTGCGATTAACCTATGCCATAGGTAATGCGGCGAGCGCACCTACAGTGCGGAGTGGAACCCCCCTTGTATGGCGTTCTGTGGTTAGGTAAAGGAAACTTTACATAGTAAATAAAGTCGCTATCCGGGCATGTCCTTATATATTTGGCCGCTTACTTCTTCTAAACCACGCAATGGATTTTGATACGGTTTTCACTGTCATTTAGAGATTTTATTACGGAAGGTTTTCATGTGTATTACATCCTAATTGTACCCATCTGAATAGTTATTATTAACAATTATAAAGAATTTTGTCGAAGCACATAACATACATCGTAATACGAATAATACGTAATGAAAGGATGAAGAGGATCGTTTAAAAGATATACGATTAAAGCCAAGACAAAAAAAATACAACAACAACACAATGTAAAGAATTTACATACATATTTACACCACATACATACAATGTTCGTTGGCTATATAAGCGACGATCAAAAAAAATGTTAAAGAAGCCCAACCAGACGCTAGTACAGCTGAGAGATGACTAGAAGACCCAACCCTAAGGAAATAGGAAGACATTGAATTAAAACAATTAAAACATGTCATATTGCGGGTAGTAGGACTTTGTGCAAGGTCCGTCCGGATCGCTACCACCATCTTGCTCGCTAATCCTGCCGCTAAGCAGCAGTGCTTGCACTGTTGTGTTCCGGCGTGGAGAGCAAGACAGCACAAAAGGTATTCCACCTTAGCCCTCTGGGTTGGCAACGCATCTGCAATCTTCTCGATGTTGCGGGTGTCTATAGGCGGTGGTGTACACTTACCATCAGGAGACCCACTTGTTTGTTTGCCTTCCTATTTCATAAAAATAAATATATCGCTTAGCGTACTGTAAAATGTGTATATAATGAAATAAAGATACTGAATACTGAACCAATGTAATTTCCGACTTTTCGAAGCCTTTTCAGGTCTCACGCTCATGGGCAGACTAACAAAAAAGTTAAAAATACAAAATACCCACTTTTGTAAGAAAAACGGTTTTATATCAATGTATACGTTGCGATAACATAAGAAATTATTAAATGGGAATACAATTTGCTACTAAATTTATTCAGAAAATAATACCAATTACGGAACCAACATAAGTTCACACCCAAACAAGATTATGTTTCAAATTATTTAAGGAAGACGTTGCCAATAAACCGCTTTCATTTCGCTTTTCATTAATTGTAACAAATTACAGGGATTCAGTAAATCATATAACTGAATGAATACTTCATTGCTTAATTAACAGAATTCAAAATAAGCTCATTAAACATATTTTATTACAATGAAACCCGATAAAAGCGAGATGTTATCAGACTAATAGACATTCAAGTTTGATGAGTTCAGGGACCTAGTACTAAAAGCCTTTTAATAATATACAAGATCACTTCAATTACATTTAAAAGCACTTAATTAAAATCAGCTTAGTCTTAAGGTTCCTTGGGTAATGGTAAAAAAGGAGCTATTATAATTATAGTATAACCTTTCGCATCGCAATTAAGATCAACAGATTTAACAGTCTTCTTAACAAGAAGGAGTTTAACTATTTCACTCGTTTCTTTATAATATCGTTCTTTTTTGGTCTTTTAGTCATATTGTTACCACCTCGTGAAAGATATTTTGACTTACAGTAGGATGACAGATATCTGTCGGTCCACTTTGACCTTAAAATCAGTAACAGACCATCGATTCTTTTGAGAGCAGGTGATCTTCATGCTCATTTTGTCCCAATTACCATAAAAAAACTTTAAAGTCTTCTAGAAAGTTTTTTTTTTGAAAATTTGGCATGATTTAATGATAGGACCGAAGGAATTCCTTAAAATAAACAAGCACGTCGGTTTTTGAAGGCTTAAATTGAACTCCTCGACTAAAAGGAGTTTTAATAAATAAATAAAAAACAGAAACGTCTTGAAAGAGATCACACTGAAATAAACGTGAAATACTAAGTTTTAAATCCCATGAAAAACTTCAGGTTTATAGCTTAAAGTTGCGCCCTTTATTAGCTTTCGATCGAGTATAACCTGCTTCATTCAGACTGATTTACAAAACCTATAGACAATACTTGATAATGAACAATATCTTTCAATCAAAAGAGAGTCAATACATTAATACCTATCTCAATCTTCATACTCAAAAACTGTACGGAACTCTTGGTGCTTAAGTAAAACTCCGACCCGTTCACTTTTTTTGTTCCCAACGCATTAATTTGTAACAGTCATCAAGTACGTCAAGCTTTAGATCATTGAAATATAATTAAATAGGTGCGCCAAAGGACATTCACATTGAAGAGAAAAAAAATGTCCACAGGATGGATTCTGTCATTAACGATTAACATAAGCAAGTTTTTTCAATCCGATGCTGTAGAAGAAAGAATTAACTTTGCACTTAACCAGTTTAATAAGACCCCTGATCTGGACAGCTAAAAATAAAATCAGTCATACAAGACATGTCTAGTTATTCTGGACGTTGCCAATTAAGACTCTTTTTTTAAAAAAGTTTTGCTAAAATTCCTCACACGTTATTATCATGAACCGTGCATCGATTTGTCTGCCGATTGAAATAAAGTGAGTAATTGCTATTCGGAAATGATAAATCGCCTTCGGAATTACCATATGCGGTTTCTGTTTATAGAATCGAAAGAAGCTTGTTTGGGTAACTAATTGCGATACTTAACCAAATAAGGTAAGCAGAGATTTATTTCGCTTAGGGCACAGAATAAATAATAACACAAGTCTTCTTCGAACAAAAGGCATTTAGGTATAACAAGCGTACTGTATGTCTCTCTATTTATCATGTAACTCGTATTCATTCGCACGCTTGGCTATTAAATATCGGCGGCCCCATAGAAGAGGCGCGTCGAATGTACTTATTATACTTCGCGAAGTGCGCCGCGCTTGCTTTAGTATAAGGATTGGATAAATACTCGTCATTTTCAAAACATAACCCTGTTCCGTACAGCAGAGACTTCCTTATGACGTCCGTAGACTGTGAACGAGCTATTTCGACTTATAAATGGGTCTTAAACTCAAGCCGTTGTTCACTCACAAGTAAAAATTTTGAAAACATTTTGGTCTTTCTTTTTATTGGCAAAAGTGCTTTTTTCACGAACACGGACACCGGAATGTCAATCATTAATAAAGTTGTCGCTGAATATAAACAATAAATCTATAAAATAACTAGTAATATAAAATGCTATAAAATGAATGACAACACAAAGAAAAATTAGGGTAATGGCAGGATTACCCTAATTTTTCTTTGTTTTGTCATTCATTATATAGCATTTTAAATTTAATTTGAATGTAAAAAAAAACCTAGTAACATTTTTATTAACATTTAAAAAAGTCTCTACTGTACGGAACATGGTTATATTTTGAAAATGACGGGAGTTTGTCCTGAATAGTAACTGAGCGCAGTGTTTATTCTAAAGATCGTTTTTTTCAAAGAAAATCTTATTTACACGTATAAAGAAAGATGTTTGAACGTCAACACCGCTAAAGGTTTTATAGTAAAAAAAAGTATTGCGGTAGAAAAAGGTACTCTAACCATCTTGGTATTTAAACTACGTAAACTATGAAACGCAATCAAAGCATTGTCAGCTAATTATTGTAAGTCTTACAGTACAAAATAAAGTTTAAGTTTCCATGCCGTTGACTACCTGATCGGCTAATTTCTTTTCCAAAGCCTTATCAGTGAACAAGATTGGAAAGGGATTATGCAATGGGAAAAGTTTTCTTTTAAGTAACAAGTTTCTTTGCAAAACTTGATCTTTGTAACTTGTACTGCTATGTAATTTATTG
Source organism: Ditula angustiorana (assembly GCA_963691745.1). NCBI lineage: Eukaryota > Metazoa > Arthropoda > Insecta > Lepidoptera > Tortricidae > Ditula > Ditula angustiorana. Next base: position 3,359,847 of record OY829473.1, read on the forward strand.
CTAAAAAAAAAATAGAAAAAAAATTGGAAAATGCTTCCTTCAATAGTCACTTCGGCTGCCGAATGAGCTCCTTGCTAAGTGTGCCACACATGTTTGTTTGCCACCGAAGTAGTAAAAGCAAACCTTACCCAATTTGATCAAAAACTTGCTGAGAAAAACCTAAGTAGTTAAGAAATCGATTGTATGAAAAATAGCAATATTATTTAATTCGTCATTAGAAACCTTAACGAATATAAAAGTAGCTGTAGACTTTATCCTGATTGATAAGTCGTTCTTTGTCATAGCTAAAATTATTTAGTATAGAACCAGTGACTTGTTATGATGGGCAAGTTATAACCATACAAAATCACAAAAATTATGTTCCAAATGCCAGCTAGTGTTTAACATTCGCTTGTTGCTTAGGAACCTAAGGAAATTGGTGCCATCCGGCACCATTGGACGGATTGAAATCGGCGCGCTTGTAACCTATCTATCTTTTTTGTAACTACAATCATTTATTAAAACCCAATGTGGCGAAGTATAGCCACAGAAACAAATTAAAACCACCTTATTAACCGAGCAAGTTAAAAAATCAATTCGAACGCAAATAACAAACCATACACTTTAAACCAAAATAGAATGTAATACGTAAACGAGTTGGTCGGTGTGAAAAAAAAAGAATAAAGCGAAAAAAAGAGATCATTAACCCAGACAAGTGTAGGATAAAATTAATACGCGTCATTAGTCCGTACGATCTGCTGTGAGAATGGAATTCAGTACAAATAGGCAATAATATGAAAGAGGTTTATTTATATACGGACGTATAGAAAACCAGTCGCACAGTCAGCAGGAGATATACACAGTCAAAGAGGTCAAAAAGATAAAGACATTTATTTCAAACTGACGACCCGCCCGGATTCAATTTAAAAATTAATTAGAATGCATTGTACATAAAAACATTCCGTGAAAATTTCTCTAAATGACAGTGAAAACCCTGTCAAAATCCGTTGCGTGGTTTTGAAGTAAGCGGCCGAAGATGCGAATAGACTAGGCCGGAATGGTAACGCATTTGTTGTAAACTATGTAACAAACAAGATATCTTTGATCCACCTAGTGTCGGTATATAATAATCATTACATGCTAATGTTAATGTAAGTATAAACACAGAGAAAGAAGAAGAACAAAGTAAAGAAACCAGCCAGGACCCAGTTTCGTGGTGAGACTTGATGGCATCCTATCCCACATGCCGAGTTGGCTATTCAGTCGGTCAGCTACAACGGCCAAGAGGATAACAATATTCTATTAAAAGACTCTGTCAAGAGTGTAAAGGTTCATGTACACGGTACAAGTTCTCGCATGCAAGTAGCCTTAGATTGCGAGCTTAGATCGATCGATCGACGACGTCATACCTCGGTAGCCTGCCATGTGAGAACTCGAATCGTGTAGTTTTGCAGATCTATTCGATTTCTCGTGTTCACGCTTTTACTGTTAACTGTACTGATAAGGAAAAAATATGGTATTTATTGTATTTCGTCGAACACGTGAATATTCGGGATAACGAATATAAACGATATTCGTTATTGCTATCAACAAAAGAGGAAACTAGCCTCATAATCCAAAAAAGTATATTTCGGTTTGGGGTAATAGAGACAGAAAATACCTTCAAAGGTATCTCAAAGGTAACTTAAATATTGCCGACGAGGATTTTCAGACGCCATATGTTGTGTATACCATGTCAGTCCCACTCAAGCCGCGTAGGCTTCAGAGCGTGCCATAAATGCGGCATAACATAAACATACATCTTGTCTTATCTATTAGTTCTTTCGGATACACTTCAACGTTCTTCAAAGTGGTATCTTTTGTATATTTAACTACCTCTTTACAGTATTCGGTCGCTTTTACCACCACTTCCATAAAACAGATGTGTTGCAATGATAGTGTCTTAAATTCTCCTGGTTCAGAATATCTGTTAACATAGAGTTTCATTCTCGGCGAGGGCATCGTACATAATATGCTTTCGCCACACACATACATATACTTGAAAACATTAACCTCCTGGCGGCAGTCGGTAAAAAAAACCAGGCCGTTGAACAGTTGAAACATCACACGCGTTTCAGAAAGAAATACGCTCTCATAAACCTCGGTGTAAACAAACGGACCGAATGAACCACTAAACAAAAACGATAAGAAACCTACTGTAACTGATCGGTCGAATCAACAGCGAACTGTTTTTGTGCCGGAGGGGGACGAGAAGAATGTACCTCATTATGTACTCGTACGCAGCAGGAGTACGAACTTGAGTGTGTGACTTTTGTGTGCTTCATCGTTTTTTTTTTATATGACTATCAACAAATTGGAACAAATTACCTTGCTACTCCGCGAAACCAGTGCCGTGCTCGTGCAAGTTAGCTGCGTCTGTGCGACATGTATATGTTAATGCAAAAACCCACCCTCCCCCGCTTCCACATGAAACAACATAATTATACGTAACTCAACCACACATCACCGCTAAACACTAAAAAAAAAACTAAGTAGCAAGGTAATTTGTTGCAGTTTGTTAAAATGGACCTCCGCAAAGTAACGCCTGAATCTATTAATTATAATGAATATCTTTTGATTTTGTGGGTGGTAAGACCTTGTGCAAGATCCGTCCGGATCGCTGCCACCGTCATGCTCGCTAATCCAACCGCTAAGCAGCAGTGCTTGCACTGTAGTGTCCCAGCATGGATAGCAAGACAGCCGGTGAAATTACTGGCACAAGAGGTATTCCATCTTAGCCCTCTGGGTTGGCAACGCATCTGCAATGTCTTTGCTATTACGAGTGTCTATGGGCGGTGGTGATCACTTACCATCAGGCGACCCACTTGCTCGTTTGCCTTCGTATGTCATATAAAAAATACCGTCCACTGAACGGTACGTGGATACCGATGCCTTTAGGACATTTGCAACACCTAGAACTTAGAAAGCTAATGAGCTCCCGGCCTTGAAGAGCTCAGACGCCTTTCTCAAAAACTCCCAAAGCCGTAACGCTATAGAAATACTGAGGGAGATAATTGCACAACCTCATAATGATAATGATTTATTTTACTGTACAGTAGGGGAAATATATTCACGTCCACCATAGAACCCTATCGCAATGACGCGACGCGTTAAACGCCAGGCTATGTCATACAAATGTCATGCGTATGTCACTTCGACTAGGTTCTACGGTGGTACGTGTTACAATTTCCTTGACTGTACGCATTAGATGTTTGTGTTGCGTACTATATAAGCTATTTGGTTGTGAACTCGGCAAAAATGACATCAGAGGCTAGATGGTACCGAATTCGTAAAGAACAATTATGAAATAATATTAAACACCTCTTTAAATATAAGTAGAATTACGTTAATAGTCATCATTTAGAGGATCCTATCAGAGTATTTTTAATCAGGCATTTTTATTTTAATATAAAAAAATTAAATAAAAATGCCGACGACAACAACAACAACAGGCACCAAATAGACGAGGATGAATTTGATGCAACAGTATCTTACAGCAATGTATTTTTACAATAAATAAATAAAAACTAATCAAATTTCACACGATTCGATATCCTTACATTAATTTTATTAGAAATCCTCACACAATGACTAACCGCAGCCCATAACCATAACTAATCCACGAATCTCAATTATCAATCTAGACAAAAAACATTGCGAATGGCTTTTTAACAACTCACACCTCTGCTTTTAGGAATGAAGTCATACGAAAAAGACAAGCATAACGAATCGCAAATGATATCAATAAATCGATCATAAATTATCATTCTCGAATTATTATTCACAGGGTCAGAGTCATGGCAAATGACCTCGGACTGCGAGTAAAATTGGCAATTAATCTTTAGTTTTTCAAATATATTTCAATCCGAGAAATAGTAGTTGTTTGACGGCCGGATAGCCTAGTGGTTAGTGACCCTGACCATGAAGCTTGAGGCACCGGGTTCGATTCCCGGGAGGGGCAAATGTTTGATGATGAATACGAATGTTTGTGCCCGAGTCGTGGTTGATATATGTATTTAAGTATATATTTATCTATATAAGTATGCATATCCGTTGTCTAGTACCCATAACACAAGCAGCTTTAGTTGCTTACTTTGGGACTAAGTCAATTGGAGTTAATTGTCCCAAGATATTTATTATTTATTATTATTTTTAATTATTGGTAGGTATGCCAGTTAAGGCTTCTTTTCCACCAGAAGATGTGCGAGGATTCGTAGCGAGGGATGTGTTTGTAAAAACCAATAGAATCGCTTCATCTACTTCGCCTCGGTCAGCACAGCTCTTGTGGAAACGGCTCATTGGTTCTTTACAATCACATCCCTCGCTACGCATCCTCGCACATCTCTGGTGGAAACGCAGCCTAAAGGCTTTTGTATTGGATTTTGTAGCTTTAGTACAAAAGTTTTATCAATAAATAAATAAATATCTTGAGACACGTTCCAATTGATGTAGCGTAGTCTCAAATTAAGCAACTGAAGCTGCTAGTGTCGTACAATACAGATATATAACTTTTGTAATTTAAATCTGACAGGCAATAACATTTTCGACAGCAAATAATTTCATTTAATTAACATCTAAGACTTCCGTACAAACATTAAAATTCATTGTACAAAATATCTGCCGCAAGCGAAAATGCATCCGCAGCCTTATGTTCGTCGACAGGGTCGTTCGTAACATTTACATCGCCCACTAGCTTAGTTATCCGATCTTTCTTTGAATCCCCTTCAATCACAACAAATTAAATAACGTTAAAAAACAGCGTTTTACCTAAAATTAAGATTCCACGGAATATATATCACGTGTTTATATTCTGTTATTCATTTGTAGTGAGCCGACAACAAAACATACATAATAAATAATGCTTCATAAAGCTTTTTGTTACGGTGTCTCCATTTAAACAGCTTTGTGGTTTGAATGATTCCCATCTTGTCAAATCTGCTTATGTGCTTAATTTAATGTACGTGACGCAAAACTTGAGCAAGTATCTAAAATATATAAGTTAAAGTACATCTCGACAATGATACTTTTGTTATAGACGATAAAAGAAATTGACTCATTATTTATTATGTACATCAATTTCTTCTCGTAAGAGGATTAAATGGGACTGTGCGAGGTACGAGGAAATATTTGCATGGCATACATAAAGACGCACATTTTTGGTACAAATAAACAACTTCTTGTTGGTCTGTTTGATCACACTTTATTTCTAAGCGATATGATTAGGAAGATGGTATTAAAAATCATATAAGACATATATTATGGAATTAATTCACATAGATCAAAATAGTTGTTTAAAGGCGATGTCAAGTATGATTTAGTGTCCATATTTAAAAATAAAGTTCAGGAATTTATTTACAAATCTTCTAAAATACTTTATGAAATTATTGATTCTATTGAGCAAAACGATTGGTCATTTCAAGATGAATAAAGATGAATAAAGTCTGCGTAACGATAGATAATAACAACAATCTATAGTAACGAACTTACACAATGAAACTGACAGTACAAGGTTTTCAATTACCAAAGAAAGAACCGATGTAATAAACTTTAAGGAAGAATACACCGTAATGCTTCTCGCACAGAACTTAAGCAACAATTTGAAACAACCTTCGTAATATCTTCATACACATAAAGCTTAGAATTTCACCGAATATTTTTTTATTGACAGTCAGTTTTTAATAAAATTCAAAGCCCCGCTAATGAGGATCCAGTATCAATGGAGATCAAAAACTAATTACGCGGTCAATTCCTTGACCTCTCTACACAATGGACCCTAAAAAAGCCTACAGACATAAAAGAAGAATGGGTTCCGCACATTAATGGCGAACATAAAAAATATTAAAAACCCTTAATACATAAAAGCGTGGAGGAGAATTACCGCCTGCTATTTGCAATACCATATTTGAGTAAAAATCTTGTAAACTTCCAATGAAACCATTATTTTTGACGCTAATACCAGTGAAGGAGTAAGACACGATAAAGATAATTTAGAAGTATTAACTGAATTCCAGCCTTACTGGCAAGGGGATATCATTATCTACTTTACCAAGTGTTCTACAAGTAAATGGCAACTTCATGACGCCGTTTTCAACCTTACAGTATCCAGCGTAAGCTTCAGTTCAAATCACGGGACACTAAACCCCCTTGAACATTTTATTAAGAACAATAACAAAGGAGGCCAATCAGTTAACTCATTACGGAACGGAAAGATCCATTACTTTACTGGCGTTTAAGACGTCTATAATTTGTGCCTCAAATTAGGGAGGGAGATAAAAAATACTACCGCATTGAGGTATTCAATTATATGGAGGTACCCATAATATAATTGTACGAAGGCAAGGCTACCGAAGATACAGCAAAGAATAAAAACAGTAAGCCAACTCTGTGAGTTTCCGTTTTTAGGTTATATTTATGTTTAGAAAATATTTAGACGACTGGTACATGCCGCTGAATAAAATTACAATAAATTAAATATAATATGTTGTTTATGGGCGGTGTATGATAATTACTTACCATCAAGCGACCCATTTCCTCATTGGCTCACTCTATAAAAAAAATTAAGTAATTTTAAAATGTATGGTTCAAAATAATATCGCAAAAACATGTTAATTTTAAGATAAAAATGGCGCAATGACATCAAAATTCAGAACTTGTTAATACTTTTAAACCTATAAGTAGAAAGATACGCTGGGCGAGAAGGCATTTGTTGTTTAGCTTCTACCTGATTGCGTTACTGATTTTTTTTTAATTTACTGTGACTTCAGGCAATAATTATCCCGTAATTCATTTATCAAAAGGGTTATCTGAAGGATGTAATTAAGAATGTTCATCCTATTGTTAAAGAAATAGATTTATTGAATATCTGCAGCTGCCGACAATTAACGAAAAATATTCAAGCCAAAAAAGCCTGTTTCAAGTTTAAAAGCCAATTATAATTAAATCCACATTTTATAACACTTGGATTCTTACTTATTTCCAATCACGTTTTAAGGATATAGTCGACATTTGAGAAGATATTTTAAGGGAAAAAAAATCCACAAATTTACATCGACACAAAACACGCTGTATAGCCTTTATATTACAAGGTACAGTCAGCATCAAAATTAGTTAAACACACTAAGATGGCCACAGCATTTCCAAAAACTCTTTTGACAATGGAGTCGTAGATATTTTTGACTATTTTATTTATTATTTATCTCAAACACAAAGCAGGGATCTGCTTCGTAAGCAGCGGACAAAAGACACACCAAATGATACTTAAAATGGTATCCACTCGTGATACTCAGGACTCGGGAGTGATTCGGTACGATACCGGTATACCTGTTTAGCGTTCTTAACGACGATCATTACCGGTAATTTTAGTGCACAATCTGTGCTGTGAACGAATGCATCATTAGGCCCCCGTTGGCACCCAAGGCTGCACCGCTTACCTGCAGGCACAGTCGCCAACATAAATGCTTTAGGCAGTTTCTCAATATCAAATTATATAATTTACCCAGTAAAGTTTAAATGGTGGCGATGATTTGAATCTTACCTTGCCTAATACTTGAAGGTGAATCCTTTTTTTAAATATAAAATAGGAAGATAAACAAGCAAGTGGGTCACCTGATGGTAAGTGATCACCACCGCCTATAGACACCCGCAATACTAAGGAGATTGCAGATGCGTTGCCAAACTGGAGGGCTAAGACGGAATTTCTCTCGTGCCAGTAATTGCACCGGCTGTCTTGCTCGCCGCAACACAACAGTGCAAGTACTGATGCTTAGCGGCAGGATTAACGAGCAAGGTGGTGGTAGCTATCCGGACGGACCTTGCACAAGATTCTACCATCCGCAAAATCCTATACTATCCGTTTAATATTAAGAATGTAAAAGAAACGATGTTTGGATGTTTGTTCTTCAATCATCCATTAACGGCTGGATGGATTTAGATGAAATTTTGATTTACAGTGCTTCTTTGGATTACATGACACTTAATCTTCTATCTAAGGGCAGCAATGTTTGCTTAACTTTATTTACAACGACATATCCAATGCCACTCAAAGTCTATTCTGGGCCCAATTTCATAAAAGCGACATGCAACAGGTGTCAGTGACAATTCGCCGTATATTACTGTGTCGGTTAGTAGCGCTACAGACTTCCAGACTTAACATCATAGTGTGCAAGCAATGTATACCAAATTGTCACCTGTCGCCTGTCGCGTTGATGAACGTAATTGTACTGTATAAACTTTGACTTACTGACCTAAGTATATTTCCTAGATCGGACAGAGGGTTTCCACAATGTCGCAGTTCCCAGTTAAAAAGTATCTACATTGACGTTAATATTAGCGCAGGTTGTCAAAAGAAAATAATGCTCTACTAATTTTTAAGCAGAAACTAACTTTACATCTTTGTAACGGCTCTTTCCTTCAAATTCAAACACCACTTGCAAGTCAATTTAAATTGTATAACAGTTCTAATTGTAGAACTCAAAAGCCAGGCACGTCTTGCTACTTCTGTCGCCGCCTGTCCATTAACCGTCGAAGATGGCTTCGGTTAGTCGATTGTTAATTTTAATGTGCCGTGAAGTCTAATTTTAAGTGACTATTAAAGAGTGTGTTAACGTGCAGTTAAATTGTCTACAGATTATAAAAATAAGGACTTGTGATATGTGATAACTAGCGGCCCGCCTTGACTTTACAAAGAGTACAATTAAATAAAAGGTACTTAAACACTTTCCTTAAAAATCTAAACTACAGTGAAAGCCGTGTCAAAATCTGTACCCTTACCATGAGTACAGTGCATCTAGCCGTAACCATACTCGCTAGCGACGGCGTAATCGATTTGTATGGGGAATTGTGCAGCGCCTCTAGCGCTCACTTAGAGAACTAAAAATCGCTAGTATGAGTCCAACGGTAAATTACCTATCGTAATCTAAGCGCTAGTGACAAAAGGTTTGTAGCTATTGCCGTAGAATATTGGTACCATGAGGCACAAATTTGACACATGTCATCGAAAAATACCGTATCGACTATGGTTAACTCTTTCACTGACAAATGGGAGCGTATTTAACCGCTATCGACTGTAGTAAAGTAATATGAATTTTCGATAGAAACTCATGGTAATGGTACTGTTACGTGGTTTAGAAGGAGTAAGCGGCCGAAGATATGTAGACAGACAGGAATCGATAGCGACTTAACGTTATACTATGTAAAGATAAATAAGATAAAGATTATTGATAGGTTTTATTAAAAAAAATGGAAAAGAGAGGTAAAAGGGCAACCAGGTCATCCGATGGGAAGTGATCACCGCCGCCCATTGAGACCAGCGATTCTAACAGGGGCGCTGTTCGGTTGCCGGCCTTAAGCTCCCATACCATGTGGGCATCCAGATCTTCTAAGTAGGCCGCCTGAACAGCAGTGAAACTATTTTATCATAATTAAAAAAAATGGAATGAATGATGGGAATAAGTAATGAAGCAATCCCAAGTTTCTTACTTCATCCTATTGCATAGTCAATGATTTTATGTGCATTTTTAGCAGGAAACGAATGATATAAATTACGATAAAAACCCATAGTTATTGACGACTGGATGTACAGTCGAGAAATTTCAAGGTCAATCACTTTATCATATTAGGGCGCAAAATTGTCCTTTACATTCCACTGTACTTGTTTTACTGAAAACAAGGATACATAAAAGACGAGTTAAAATCATATCAATCAATAATTACGCATCATTAATATGCAATAGGTATCTGGTTTGTGCTCTACTTCCATATCACTTGGACTAATCTCTTGAAATCTATAAACTTTTTTTTAGACAAAAGACTAAGAAACGTCGCAGTCGTAAATTGTGTGGATATTCTGGTATTTTATTATGTCTAACGTCGAGCGCAACTAGTTTGAGTGACATTAAGGCGAGATGAAAATAGACGCAAGATTGTCTAAGTGAATATAATCGAATCAATATTATCTGTATGGAACTCTTTATTACAACTGATTGAGTTTTTACAGAATAAAAATCATTACTGTCAATTGTTTTTACGTCTCCCCCAGAAAATTCTACTTCCTAGCCACGAGAATGGTGATAAAGAACGCCTTAGATAGCATTTTTATTACACTCTACTTGGCTTGAATACCTATGATAAGAAACATTATTTATTTTGCGCCCGAGGAGTGTAATGTAATAAAATGTGTCGTGCAAATGCATTCGCACCACTTTCACGCAGACTCATCTAATAAGTAAGAACGTCATGATAGAGACAGACGATACACATCTATAGGTATATTAAAACCACTCAATATTTAGTATAACTGCATCGAACCGAACTATTGATGTTCTGTTAATTCTTCTATTTACTATCGATAAAGGTACTTTTTATTTTTATTTTAAGTGTCTTTTTTGGAATTGTCATCAGTACTACTTATTCTTATTTTGGATCTAATCGACTTGCTAAATTAGACGCAAATAAATAAAACAACATATAAATTACGATAAAAACCCATAGTTATTGACGACTGGATGTACAGTCGAGAAATTTCAAGGTCAATCACTTTATCATATTAGGGCGCAAAATTGTCCTTTACATTCCACTGTACTTGTTTTACTGAAAACAAGGATACATAAAAGACGAGTTAAAATCATATCAATCAATAATTACGCATCATTAATATGCAATAGGTATCTGGTTTGTGCTCTACTTCCATATCACTTGGACTAATCTCTTGAAATCTATAAACTTTTTTTTAGACAAAAGACTAAGAAACGTCGCAGTCGTAAATTGTGTGGATATTCTGGTATTTTATTATGTCTAACGTCGAGCGCAACTAGTTTGAGTGACATTAAGGCGAGATGAAAATAGACGCAAGATTGTCTAAGTGAATATAATCGAATCAATATTATCTGTATGGAACTCTTTATTACAACTGATTGAGTTTTTACAGAATAAAAATCATTACTGTCAATTGTTTTTACGTCTCCCCCAGAAAATTCTACTTCCTAGCCACGAGAATGGTGATAAAGAACGCCTTAGATAGCATTTTTATTACACTCTACTTGGCTTGAATACCTATGATAAGAAACATTATTTATTTTGCGCCCGAGGAGTGTAATGTAATAAAATGTGTCGTGCAAATGCATTCGCACCACTTTCACGCAGACTCATCTAATAAGTAAGAACGTCATGATAGAGACAGACGATACACATCTATAGGTATATTAAAACCACTCAATATTTAGTATAACTGCATCGAACCGAACTATTGATGTTCTGTTAATTCTTCTATTTACTATCGATAAAGGTACTTTTTATTTTTATTTTAAGTGTCTTTTTTGGAATTGTCATCAGTACTACTTATTCTTATTTTGGATCTAATCGACTTGCTAAATTAGACGCAAATAAATAAAACAACATACAAATAAAACAAAATATCTTATGTAGCTTAAAATAGCTTATATAGTCTGAAACGATAATCTCACAGCAATAACACATTGCGATAAGGATGCACAAGGGCGCAAATTCAAATCGGTTGACCATACAAATGCATGTTAATAAAACTACAGAGAGAGCTAAAATTTGAACCTAGAATTAGAACCACTGACCACTTATTCAAACAAACATTATATTTTTAATTCAATGTTCGTATTTAATTTTACACGATAACACTTAATGTTAAATTCTCCAACTATTAATTCAGAAAGTGGAATTTGTTTTCCTCATTTAGAGATAATTTATCATACTTGTAAATAATTAAAAGCATTTCTATTTATTACATAGGTAAGAGCACTTAAAGGACTCATTACTCAACAAGGACTGTAAATCTGTATTGCTTTGCTGCTTTATTAACTACAATTATAAAACTTTAATAGACTTTAGGGTTGGTAATTAGCTTTTATTGTTTTATTCCGTCACGATGGCGATTTCAAGGTTCATTTACTTAAAATGAGGTTGTTGACTCTTAAGTTAAAACTTTTTAATAAATGTCTTAGTTACTCTAGATGTATTTTTCTGACGACAATTGATTAAGGACTTTTGAGTCCTCTAAACTACGACAAAAATCAAATGACAAATGAAAAAAAAAAGGATTTTGCCCCGTTTAAAGGGATGATGATGATGATGAATTCCTGTTATCCCTCAAAAGGGACATAGGGATCGTAGAAGGGACTTCAAGTCCTTGCCAGTTTTAAGGCATACGCAATAAAAATAGTTAAAACAGTTTAATTTAAAATACAAGTTGATTCTTTTTATGTGAAGGAGACCCTATTCTTTAACGAAACCAGAATCCTGCCAGGACGAAAAGCCTATTAGGTTTTAATTCACCGTAAAACGGCTTCAGCGTAATTAATTACAACCAGCTGGCTTCTAATTGTCCGTCGTTTCTTTGCAACAGGTAAGCTATAGGTATTTTAATGGCCTAGGGCGTAAAGCCGCTATTGTTAATGTGGAACAGATTGTTTTCGTTAGTTACACTTTTTTGATTATTCGGAAGGATAGTTATTTTAAGAATGTACTCAAAGCTTCTATTTGTTTTATAATGAGTGCCCCAAGGCTGTAACTTTTATAGATTCTCTTGTGTATGTAGATTATCGCTTACTTGGTACGCTAGAGACGTGGCCAGTTCTACCCCAACTTTGCTTATATACCCAGAGCGTTAATATTTAATATTTATTTTCTTCTCTACAAAGTAACAGCCACTTTTCCCATTGTAATACGATTGAAAAGTGGACGATCCGAAAACCAAGTGGTTGGTGACCCTGAAAATGAAGCTAGAGGTTCCGGGTTCGATTCCTGGAAAGGGGAAATGTTTGTATGATGAATATGAATGTTTGTACCTGAGTCTTGGATGTTATATGTATTTACCTTGTCTAGTATCCAAAGTATAAGGTTTGTTTAGTTTGGGACTAGGGCAATTGGTGTGAATTGTCCCGAGATTTTTTACGAGTTTCTTCGTGGACACATTACATCATACATTTAGAAACGTAAATTGATATTGATTTAAATAAATTTAAATGATAATGAAAACACAAAGAAAAATTAGGGTAATGGCAGGACTCGAACCTGCAACATCAGCATTCCGTGTCTTAGGTTTGCCAGTTTCGCCACATAAAAAAGTTTTTGAAGTAAAATTTCGATTACTGATATTCATTTATTACAGAAAAAAAAACTTTGGAACACAGGTCGAGAGGGCACAACACGATAGGTACTGAACTAAGTTATATAATGACGATCAATTAAGGTAAAAGTCCACAGAAACGTTTAGAGTGTTTTCGTGATGTCGGCATTTTATCGTCCAATTTTCTTGTGATACAATCTTGGATTACTTAAAAGCCCAAAATTTCTAAAGTCGTTACGTACGTGACGTAAAAATGCAATAAGCATCTTCGTGGCCAGTAGAACATAAACATCTTTTTATAAAAAAAAATGTAACCGAAGTTTCTTTCGATTTTTATTTTAAATGTTTTTTTTAATGACATTCGAATTATTAAATTAAATTGCTATGCAATGACAATACAAAGAAAAAATAGGGTAATGACAGGACTCGAACCTGCAACATCAGCACTCCGTGCCTTGCGTTTGCCAGTTTCGCCACATTACCGCTACCGTACCCTGCGAATTTTTCAATGTGCTTCGTCTTACGGTCATTACATTATTGATTTTAAGGGTACAACTACCCTCGGTGTCATCTACATGAAACTTTTTAACATGTTATCATATTCGACTAGGTACTTTAACAGCTACCGTCAGCTGACGAGAGATGGCGCCGTTATTGTTATTAAATTGTTGTAGAAGTTTTTTTTTCTTTCTTCCTTTCTTTTGTCGTTTTACTTGCATTTATACAAAATTCTTTGAAATCTGTAAATTTATCTCCAACTACTTATTTATAGCTATGACGACAAAAAGGTCAAAATTCATCATCTATGAGAAACTTAATCAAGTTATCTCATTCAACTTGGTCATTTATGAATGCCCGTTAGTAAAAAATACAAAAAGAAACATCGAAAAAATTTAAAAATAAATTCATCCAACTCAAAATCGAAAGAGTAACAAACATCCATCCATACTTACAAACTTTCGCGTTTATAATATTAGTAGGATTAAATTTGCATCTACCTTTAACACCTGGTCTACTACACAAAGAAAACGGGCATAACTCCTAAAAATTTATAACTACAAAATATTACCAACGGGCTCGCTGGCGGCACATCCCATGAAAAACAAAACCTCAAGATTCTGGATCCCAAGGGACTGCTAGACGTAAATAGCCCAGTCAATCGGGTTGCAGCAACTTACCTGTAACAAGAAAAATCATTGATAGAGTCTACGCCATTTATGGAATTATGAAATAAAAAAAGTAGCGCAAAAATAGTACATTGTACATTGCCTAGCGTCGAGGGTTCTGTATCATACATTTTACACTGATCAAAGGTATTTTTATTCCTTTGAAAGTTTTGAACATTTTCAATATAATTCTAATACTGACGTCTAACGGTATTATTTTTAAACCAAACTCAAGTTGGAGCTTCACACTAGCATAATGGGACTGGAATTTGAGCTCGAGTTAAAACTACGACCCTAAAACGTGCTCGTACACTGAGTTTTCCCTAGTAAATTTTTGATTTGTGTAATGACAGTTATAAATGAGTAAAAAAAAGTTGTATAACACTTGACTACCCTTACCTGCTTTAGCAAGATAAATATATAACTTGTTAAAAAGTTTCATATAGATGACACCGAGGGTAGTTGTACCCTTAAAATCAATAATGTAATGACCGTAAGACGAAGCACATTGAAAAATTCGCAGGGTAGGGCAGCGGCAGTGTGGCGAAACTGGAAAACGCAAGGCACGGAATGCTGATGTTGCAGGTTCAAGTCCTGCCATTGCCCTAATTTTTCTTTGTGTTGTCATTACAATTTTAATTTAATAATTTGAATGTTACAAAAAAACATTTAAAATAAAAATCGAAAGAAATTTCGGTTACAAAATTTAAGATAAATATTTTATAGAATAGAATATTACCACACAATTAAAGATAAAGTCCCGTTAAACGTAATATGTATGAATTAAAAATACAGTAAAAAAAAGAACAAAAAAAGCTACGTGGGACAAATGTGTGTGTTTATTTGACTAGCACCGCCGTTTGATTGCTCAATTATGATAAGTATGAAAAGAAAAAGAAGGGGACTATTCATAATTTGGACAATCGAATTGAATGAACAAATCTTTTAATAATTGCCTTAAATTCCAAATACTGGTAGCTATAATTAATTTAACGCTCGGTGGACATATGAATTACGGAACCCTATTTTAAGCAGGACTAGTTAATCGAGGAGGACTAGACTAGACTAAAAGAACCGGCCAAGTGCGTATCGGACACGCGTAAGCTCAGAGTTCCCGGGTAAAATACCGATTTTCAACCTTATTGCACTAACGTATAGCTCATTTTAGATATCATTTTTAAATATAAATTTGTTGATAACTTACTGACTTTAAAGAATTTCTGAATAATAGGGGAAATATTAAATGCGCTCCACTAAAATATAAGTAAACAAATGACACAGTTATACTTTCCGCATAAGTTTTTTTTTTTACTTCTTATACATTCGCAAAATACATAATGACAATGAATCAAAACCATGACGATTTTCAGATGGCCTATCAGTAGGCTTGACATAACCACCAAAGTTTTGTTATTGTTCAGTGCCACTTAATCTAACTGGTATTTTAAGAAATAACACCAGTTAGATAGAGTCTCACTGTGGAACAGTTAAACTTAATCAGTCGTAATAGGGCCGATGCTATATATATATATATTACAGTACACTAATCCACACTCATATAATAAAGAGGTAAACTTTGTTGTTTGTTTCTTTATATGTATGTAGAGGGGGTAATCTCTGGAACTACTAATCCGATTAAAAAAATCTTTTACAGATAGAAAACTACACTATCCCTGATGGACTTAGGCTCCTAACTTTCGCCAGCAAATCAATACGTAAATATTACATAACAAACTGCCATATCATCCGTTAAAATTAATTCAATACTTTCAATTATATCATGATGATCGCAAAAAAAACTTATTAAAAACTACTTTATCATCCAAATTTCAATGCCACGGTCGTGCGTGTTTCCTTATTTGTGTTCAGTCAGCAGCTGGTATATTTACAAGGTTGAAGAAGTCCACGGGAGCTACTAAAGACTCTATTGTCAGGGCAGTAAGAACTCTGTAGACCGCTTGACCTCTTCGAGTGATCAGCAACTTATGCTGACGATTGTATTATCGTACTCGTAAATGCATCAAATTCAATTTGTTTACTATTCGTTGTGCGACTTATGTTAACATGACATCATGTTTTAAATATCCGTACTTTACTGGCTTCTTATTCGAATATCTATATGATTTTTTTAACCGACTACATAAAAAGGAGCAGGTTTTCAGTCCGTTGGAATCATAAATAAAAACAAAAAAAACTAACAGGCAAGCACGAAATACATAAATTATAAAAAAATAAATGAATAAATCTTATTTTGTGATTGGATCGGAAATCAAACTTAAGTAGACGTAACGAATGATTTGTTGTTCTTTTTGTTTTTGGTTGATTTTTGATGAGTTTTTTAAGTCTGTTAAAAACTAGCTTTTTGTAATAACGGTACAAGAGACTGTTGATCAGTTAATTATAGCCCTGTTAAAGGCCGGGTCACACCGGATGCGTATGCAGTACGGCTCCGCAGACACGCGCGTGTACACGCCGGTTATAATGTATGGAATTAATTATATGTTGAGATGCCACGCCGCTTGCGTTGCGTGCACGTAACGCAGCTCTACGAAAGGAGCTGGAGCTGTGCTGAATACTAGCGGGTGTACCGGCCTTGGCGTTGTGTGTAATAGTGTTAGCAAGATATTTAATCATAAAGATATAATTTGATGATATTATTTTCGGGTGGAAGGACCTTGTGCAAGGTCCGTCCGGATCGCTACAATCATCTTGCTAGCTAATCCTGCCGCTAAGCAGCAGTGCTTGCACTATTGTGTTCCAACGTGGAGAGCAAGACAGCCACTGCAATTACTGGCACAAGAGGCATTCCATCTTAGCCCTTTGGGTTGGCATCGCATATTGCGGGTGTCTATAGGCGGTGGTGTTCACTTACCATCAGGTGACCCACTGGCTTGTTTGCCTTCCTATTTCATAATAAGAAACTACCACCTAAGTTAAACCTTCGTAACGTTACGGCTAATTGAGATCCAACGATGTCACTTAGTTTGCATGTTCGCAACAGGTTTCGCAAGGTCTTCGTACATGTCGTTTTTCCTTATTTTCGAGTATGAAATCAGCCCGATAAGTAATTGTAAACAATTTGACGAGGTTGAAGTTGCTGCACAGCAATTAGTTTTAAAATGGATTTATTTAGAATTCAGTGTTCATTTCAACGTAATGTTTTTAATATTTGATAATTTATCCGTTTGTATGGAAAGCGCTGGGTTCACACTCCTCTTAAGACAAATATTATTAAATTGATACTTTGTTCTTTCTCATGTCTCGTGTCATAATAGGTAAATTACCTTTAATATCAATTATACCCAAAGAAGTGCTATGGTTACTATTTAAAAAAAATGGTAAAAACCTATCGGGTTTAACGGCATTTATGGGCGATGAAACCTTAATCAGGAAATTTACTTATCCAACTACAAAACTAATAAATAATTCATAAAGAAAAAATGGTGAGATTTTTTCTGTCTCTAACGCTAAATCATATTTTAGATAATGCCCTATCTATAACCAAGTATCCGGAATAAACATGAATTATTACTTTTTGTTAAAAATTTGACTTCCTAATTGTAGCAAAAAATAAACAAGTAATTAACCATAAAAGTCAAGATTTGCCTAAAACGGCGTTTTACCAATTAAGATCGATATCAATGAAAAATGCTCCGACGGCTAAATGTTACAAGCATTAATTACTACACTTTTGAAGGAAAATTTACCGAGAAGGAATTAATGTACTATTATTAGCTGCTACTTTACACGGTTTGACAGTGAATGGGGAATAACAATGGTGATGAGTGATGCGTTTCTAGTAGCTTTGAAAATTGCTCGCAATCGCTTGCAAATCTAATACGAATGAAAAAGTAATATAATTTGTCATATTTACACAAGTAGCTCTTCCCCGCAGCTCTTTCCCTTATAGTAATACTAAAAAGTTTGCTTATTTTTTTATTGGATTTCTAATGCCAAAAAAAAGAAATATGGAAAACACAAATACTTCATTGACTGGCAAATTAGCGTAAACCCTTTAACAGTCACAAAGGAGGTCGATGTGTTCAGTAGTTAATGTTGCGTAGCAGACAGAAACTATTAAATATAATCTAGATCTGTCGACACAAATATCCGTCTCGGACATTTCTACATAATAAAAGATTAAACAATAACAACTGCCTTATGTATAACAAGTCAGGCGTTACCTCTGCACACCTCATTTAATTTATGTGTCTGGAACTAAATCGGAATTAATTTCACTTTCGTCTAGAGTCTAGACTACAATTAAGTGTCAATACTATAGTGAACTTCTGGCCGAACGGTGTCATGTTTTGGCGGTCCAGGGACAGACTGGAGAACTTGTCACCAGAACTAAAGACGCAACGGCGCGCACGCCGATTCGTCGCAGAAATAATTTAGTATTGTTTTTGTATTATTTATCTTTATGTATGTTAGTCTGTACAGTATTTATGTATGGGTATTTTGACACTGACAATGACTTATTTTTATAGCATACTTCCCTCGCTTCCTCCACACACATTCCTCTCTTCATACATGCTCAGCGATTTCGGGTACCTCGAATTTGGCCTGTCTTTAGGACGTCACCTATTTATGTATGCCATGGTCAGGGCAAATGGCGTTCTGTTGTCTCTGCCTACCCCAAAAAGAAACAGGCTTGAGTATATAATAATAATATTAGATATTACTATAGCCCATGTTTTTTTGATCAATCCTATATCCGCATGTACGGTTCTTGGCCTATTTCTGGCATACTCAAAGAAAACATAATGTGTAGGTACCTAAATTGTTAACTTTTGACCACAAAGGCGTTACGACTTTAGCATTTATTATGATTTTAACATTTTTGACCCGTTTAACGCACACTCTCTCTGTCTGACTTGTAGTGATAGAAACAGACAGAAATATCCTGCCGCGAGTGGCAGAGCAGGATGTTCTTGAAGCAGTCACCTTTTGATCTAGACTGGGATAAGGTATGCAGGTATATCTATTAGTCCACAATGTCTTCATTAGCTCGAGTCTACGGCAGGGTGCCAAGTGTATTTGTATTACCACTCGATTAGTTGTTGCCAAGTCGAGAGCTCTGGCAATAGAGAAAAAAAAATACTTACTTTTTTGAACTAGAATATATGCCCATATGGGAATTAATGGACCACTCAAGTATTTCATGAAATATAGTCAGCAGCCAATACACAAACTTACATATTCACTACTGGTAAAACTGTGATCCGTTAATTCAAATAGTCTGTTACTCATCGTAGTTTTGAATTTAGAATAGGTCCACATTTTTTTATTCTTCTGTATGTTATGCCATCTTGTTTTCTATCCGGCCAGTAACTGTAAAATTTTCCGATAAACCTGGCTTGCCTAAAGTACCGTCAGATAAATTTCGGTTAGGAATGTCAACAATTGTTCTCAATTACACTTTGTATGAAGTTTGGTCATACGCACTTAATAAAAGTAGATACAACATTTGATATTATTTTTTGGTAAAATAATTAGTGAGTTTTTAGGAAGGTAACTGCAGAAGTCATATTCAATTGTTGTTAACTAATTTTTAAGGAATAAATACAGTAAGTTTGTCTAAACATAAGCAAGTAAGGTCACGCGAACAATACTGCATACAAACAAAACTTAATTTGCGAAATTGGTCTATGAAAAATTTAATTTCGTCTGGTTTCTAGACGACAAACAAATCCTTTACTTTATTGTGACCTAAATCTGCGCACGCCAGGTGCAGACCATTACAATATGAGTTTTCAGAAGGTCGTGAGCCTCATGTCTTTACGGCCTTTATGCCAATATGGCGGATTTCAATATGGCGGCTAATGCTTCGGAAAAGTCATATTTGTGGATGCATAAAACATTTTTTTACAAATAGAAGGGTTCTTTTGAGTCGCAATGTGACCTGCGGGGCAATTCTCGCGTTAGTAGAGATGAAGTCACACTCGACATAAGCCAAAAAGAGCTGCCAAATCCCTTCAAAATCTGTCATATTTTGACATATCTAGAACGTCAGATGAATCTCGATGAGCGCCAGAATTGGGGGCCTGGATAGCTAGCACAGTGCTGGCGGCTCGCTTTCTCTCTCATTGCATCTCTTTCTAATCAGCCGAGTAGGAGAGAGACATAATGAGCGACAAGCTTCCGATGCTTTTAGACCTGTTTCTTTTCCCAAACTCTAATAAAATGATTGTATTTACTTTATAAATGCGCGTCTACCAGTCTCCCTTTTGAGACAATAATTCAAAATGATTTTTTGTTGTCAAGTCATAACTTTATAATTCATGATTCACTGACTATCTTTTCTATTACATCACGCCGGTATTGCGATAGTGTGGTACTACCAATCGAGTCCGTATATTCGTGCTGAAACTAAATACAACATCTCACTGGCATAAGAGGTATTCCATCTTTAATTAGCTTCTCGGTTGGCAACGGATCTGCTATCTCCTTGGTGTTGCGGATGTCTATAGGCGGTGGTGATCACTTGCCATAAGGTGACTCACTTGCTTGTTTTCCTTCCTATTTAATAATAAAAAAACTAGCGATTGGCCACATAAGCTAACAGTAAGTGTTGTGTTAAAGTTTGTTTGTCTATCTGTTTACTTTTTTTCCAACTTAATATATTTTAGTGAAAGTGAAACTCAAAGTAAATTAATTCGTCTTTACAAGTGTTTCTGCCTAAGTCTAAATATGATTAAAAAATTACAAACGATTGACAATGACGAGTCGTTATGAGAAACGATCGCACAACAAATGCATTTATTTAAGCTGTAATCTATATCAAATCATTTTAATCAATTCAATTTCAGACCAATACCTAGCATTAAATAAAAAAATGTTTTACTTTGATGTAGCAGCCATTTTCCAACAGATTACATCGCATGCGGGTCATAAATTGAGTGACGACATTACACATAAAAAAATGCATAAATGTTGTACTCCATGGTCAAACCTTTCAAAGCAACGCAGAAATATACTTATGCTGCATATACAGGGTTTTAGGTAACTAGTGGAGTAACTTGCGCTGCATTTGTGTTCAATTACACGGACACAGCGAGAACGAGCGAATGGGCGCGCGGCGAGTCGACAACCTACTGCAATTAGCCTACGCTATAGGCAGGCGGCCGAGCTTACCTACAGTGCGGACTGGTCCCTGACTGTATTTGAGATATTTAGATTTTTTCAAAAATCGACACCCTCACTCATTTTTTCGGTAGTGGTAACTACTCTAAGTAAGTTTTTGAAAATTGTTATATCGTTTCATATTGTTGAATATATGTGTTATCAGATTACCGATACCATTTTTGAGTGACTATTGTGTATTAATTTTAAAAAATTACAAACCTTATTTTTGCATTTTTTACTATACTTTTACAGTAAAATATATTGAAAACGGTTGCACTTTTACAGAACCTAATTTACCTTTTTTAGACTTCCTTAAGTGCCCCCTATTAACACGGCATGGATTATCTACTAATTATCTAACACCCTGTATACGCTTAATACCTAGTTATTTTATAATGCTTCCTTAAACGCGAGTATCAACTAACCCACTAATATTTTGTTCGAAACGAGCAATCAAGTTTTTAGACACATCAATGATTAGTCATTAGTCAATACATCATAACCGGTTAGTCGATGATTATAAACGAGTCATTACATAAAGTCACGAACTGCACAACGAGCGTCCTAAATACGCGTAAACTACTAGCAAAACAAGATGGTTGTTGTTGATGCTTAACATAAGCGGTTTGCGGGTGGTAGGATTGCTACCACTATCTTGCTCGCTAATCCTGCCGCTAAGCAGCAGTGCTTGCACTGTTGTGTTCCGGCGTGGAGAGCAAGACAACCGGTGCAATTACTGGCACAAGAGGTATTAAATCTTAGCCCTCTGGGTTGGCACTGCGATCTCTTTGGCGTTGCGGATGTCTATAGACGGTGGTGATCATTTCCCATCAGGTGACCCATTTGCTTGTTTGCCATCCAATTTCATAAAAAAAATTAAACAATAATTTTTATTAATTAATAAGCAATTAACTTAAATTGTATTTTTTGTTGTGTATTTGTATTGTTTCATTGTATTCAACGAACTATACATCAATCTTCAATTTACATTCTCAATTTCTTTTATTTTGGGGATAAATGTTTAGGTGACAAAAAGTGAACTTTTGGATTAGAATTTTGTTTACAATATGATTGAAGTGTGGATCCGACTTTACAAACGTTTACCTCTTAGGGGAATTGAACACGGAACCTCTAGCTTCGTAGTCAGGGTCACTAACCACTAAGCTATCCGATTGCCAATAAATCTAAATCTAGTTTTATATTTATTACATTTTAAGCTAATTTTCTAACTTGAACCACTTCGGAATTAGTCCCGTTAAGTATAACGCGATTAAACCGCATTCGCGTAACTTTATACCTCGTTTGACACATTTCACTTGACCCGGCGCGAGCCACTTGCCTTGCCACTTGCTGCGAGTGCGCGAGCTAACGGGCGCCTTGACAGAAGTAGAGCGATGGAAGAGACAAATATGTCGACGCTATTAAACTTGCCTACCATAAGTCCGGCGGGTCAATTTGACATTCAAGCGCTCGACATTCTTAGCCGCTGGCCAATTGAATTAAAAAAAAATTAGACGGCACTGATTGGTGGGCTGGCGAGTCAAAAAATCTACTTGCAGTTTCTTAATCGCTATCGACAATTTGCGTGTTCCTGAGAAACACGAGTGACAAATATGCGGACAGACGCAAGAATGAGTGAGACGTACGAAGATTGCTGAAAGCCATTAAGAAACTGGAAGTACTGTACGTCTATGCAAAATGCTAACGGAATAAAACTTCCCATGGAGGCATCTCCCTATTCCATTTTTGGCAATGGAATTAACTACAAATTACTATACCAAATTTTAAGGATTTAAAGAAGTCATAAAGACTTTAAGGTCATTGCAAATACATACGACATAACGATAAAAATAACACACGAACGACTCAAGTCAAGTTTTCTTAAAAAAAAGTTACAGCTTTCTTTTTTAAATATCGAAGTCTCTTCCAGTTACTCTACGACTTGTGGCAGCGAAAGTGAGCGGTTCGAGGTCAAGGAATGTATAAAGCGAGGGGGGGGGGGCACCATGCGCCCGCGCGCGCACCTTGCGCAACGCCGCGTAACCGATGACTGAGTGCCCCTACTGACTTACAATTAGAATAACTATGGCCATCCGTGTAATTTAAACGCTGTATGAAATTTTATTTGATTTGATTGCAGCTATAAATTAAACAGTGGCCCGTTTCACTAAGCTACAAGTTACAATTTTACAAATCTTAACCGGCAACATTGGTCATTATGGCCATTGCCATTGGTCATTATTGACCAATGTTGCCGGTTTAAACTTGTAAAATTGTAACTTGTAACTTAGTGAAACGGGCCACAGGTATAACTTATCTAGTCCCAGTTATTATTTTTGTTTCATTTTTAATTTTACAAATCAAATTGAATGAGAGTATGGTAACTTAATTTAAGGACAACTTGCACACCAGAACTCTGGTAGAATATGAAAGTAATGGTATAATGTATTTACGTCTTGTGGTCACTATATTTTTCAAATAAATAAATAAACATTACATTTCATTTAATTAGATATATGTATACGCCTTAGTTGACACTTTGTTTCTTGGCAATTAAGCAAAACAAATAATATACTTAGGTAATAAAGTTATCAATTAAGAGAATAAGAATACAATTTACGTAGGTAGTAGTTTCCTCAAAATAACAATTTATTGTCGCGTCTAAGTCCCTATAAGTGCCGTCCCGTGAAAAGCGCAGAGGTTTAAAACTATCTATAAAGAATTATTCACGGAATGGAGACGCTATACTTAAAAAAAAGTCAAATAAAAAAAAGTATGTTTAAGGTTTATTCCTCAGTTACGTGTGAACAATAAAACGGAATTTGATATAATTCGGCAGACATATTAAAATGTCCTGGATTAAGATATGGGATACTTTTTATTTTGGAAAAATGCAAAGTTCCGGTAAGAAGATATATGAATCCAACGCAGACGGAGTTTTTGGCACAGGTAGTTCTTAAATACAAAAAAATGAGCAGACAATGTTAGTTGTATTTATAGATAGGAGGAATCTTATAAATCTAGTTGAGACTCAATTTAAACTCAATTAGTGTCGTCACTTCATATTCTATTACAGTTGATAAATGTGCCGCCGAAACAATAATTGGCATAAAATACGATATATCGCTATTTAAATGGAAATAGCACGAATTAAACTCCAATAAATTACAAGCGGTTAAAAATACCGTGTTACTACACTGGTTAAATAAAATGTTTGAGATATTTTTTTCTTACAAAATTCAGGAGATTTTTGATGCCACCATACTCGAAAGAGAAATGGGTTCTAATTTAGTACTTGGGGCATATATTTTCTGGTATTAATGTTCACAGGTACCTAAAAAAACAAAGATCAAAGTAAAAAATTTTCAAATTTAAATATTTATTTTATGTTCTTGAATAGACTATGCAAAATGGATTATCCATCACGATTAAAAAACATGAATATTTTGTTTAATTTAATAAAAACGAAAATAATTTGGTATTAAAGGAACATGATAATATTATAAATGTCCGCTTAATCAAGTAACTGATCGATATCTATTAATATTTTTATATACATACGGGCTTTACCCGCGGCTTCGCCTACTTGAGTTCTTTACAGTTTACAGGATAAAAAAAAAGATGATGATGATGTTTTAATCCAAGATCTGATCCATCTGTCTGCCAAATTTTATCTAAATTCGTCAAGCCGTTAGTGCATGATTTAGTAAGTAAAATCTAGACATTATTACGTTTATATTTATTATATTAGTAAGATTACAACTTATAATATTTCATTCCTTATTCATTTAAAATTTTAATCTAAACGGTCCTTTACAAGTTAGTAAAAGTGTTATACAAGTCGCCAATACATTAATTCCTAAACAAAACAAAAATAAACGTCAAACATATTTCTTACAATTCATATATCAAATCGAAAAACCCCACGATATGAATCTTAAAGAATTACAAAAGCTAGACAAACAATTTCAGAGATTAAACATCAAACAAAAACGATTATACTGAAATATTATGACAGGCCGATCAATTTTCAAGTATTTCGTTGGCTCCGCGAGTAGCTCCAATGGTTTTATGCATTTTTTATGCACTCTTCAACATAATGACGTCAATGCCAATTATAAATTACAAGTAATTCTCTTTTATTTACACAGTACAAAATAGGAGTCGTTATCCAATACTGTTTTTCCTTATATCTTCAGTTGTCTACTCCTTCTAAACCACGTAACGGATTTTGATATGGTTTTCACTGTCATTTAGAGATTTTATAATAGAAGGTTATGTACAATGTATTAATTTTTTCTTTAGTTAACTGCATCCGTGTATATCCGCGGCGGATTGCTAGTTAAAAATAAATACACTAGTCCGGCCTCTAAGAACAAAATGAAATGAATATTAATAGACAATTTTTTATTAATAGGGAAGAACAGTCAAGGAATTTAATTCCCTACGCATTTCGTTCAAATGTCGTCTGACATTCGCAATGCATTAAGGTCGATATGCCTACCAACACCTTGCTCTAGTTAGCTCTTATGGTGACAGTTTGCTATACGATATTGAACCTTAGGTGGGTTGGAAATTAAATTCCTTGACTGTACAAGAAGCATATGATTGATTAAACATTTGTTCGTTTTTTTAATGACGGTTTGTGGTAGATGAAACGTTTTTTTCAGTTAGGGTAACCAAATCTTAATTAAAAACTGAGGCAACTAATCACTAGTGTAATATTTAATAACTACTTAATTGTTTGTAATAAAAAGTCTTCTGCTAAATTAATAACTTTATCCTTGGCATTATGCTAATATAAAAAATTATGCTTGTTTTATTTCTTCATCTTATTTTGAATGTATTAGCAGAACAAAGGAAGTGGTCAGAAATAATACTTTACAACGCTCAAAACCAGAAGCAGCTAAAAAGCTCAAAAACATAGTTAATATTTTACATAATTACCTACGTATTGTTTTAGATTTTCATGTGTTTACTTTCTGCTACTGGCTGTAAATTTTTTATCATTATCAAACCTAAAAAATAAATACCTACAATAACACAAATTTAAAGAGCAAACTGTTACTTAGAATTTAATTCCATTTCTTAAAATTAAATGGCAAATTAAAAAAAGACCGTACAATACTCAACGCGTGGTCGCCCGTCAACTCTCGCGCATCTATTTGAGTTCCCAATAAAACGCAAGATTGGTCGGATTTGATCCGGCACTCGTGTCGTGATCACACCACGAGTTACAATGCACCTTCAATCACCGCTATAAGAGCTATATTCCCTCGTGCAGATAGCTATTCTTATGAACCACTTGTGCTTCTAAAAGCTAAATCGAGGCCGGCATTAAGCGGTGTTATTGTAATTCATTGGCACTATTTGGAACTGAGTCTTATCGTATTTATTTAGGAAGGAACGCAACATATGTACAATTCGAAGATAGATTTGTGAAGATTAGAAGAGCCTATGACTTTAGGCAATCCACGATATCTATGTACCTACTAGAGTGTTCTAAACCAGCAGTTCCACACAACTGCAGTGCGGGCACCTCACCTTACTAAGTCTGTCTCGCTTTGACTTCCGGAAGGCGCCATAACGTCGTATCGTTGCGCGCGTTGGTGGATGCGCGAGGATCACGATCATTATTATAATGTGTTATTTTAGTATAACTTATAACAATTTCAGGGACTGTTTCAGTTTTTTTATGTAAAAATATACAAATTTGTAAGAAAAGAAGGAACCCTTATGGTGTGGCTCTGTCTGTCTCCGTTCATCCGTTCGTCTGTTTATCACAACGAAATATGTCAGAAACTACTAATGGTTTCGCTTAAAATCCGGATTTTATCACAAATAACAAATTAAGTTTTAAAAAGACGTAAGTACGGTGACTCTCAAGAACTCGTTAATAGCTAAAAATGTTGGATCTAGATCTTGAAGCAGGCTTTTCATTCGCGTTTGTGACTTAACAAGTATAAAAATCATCATTATTACCGCCAATGCTTTGTGTTTAATTGTTTTTTCAAATGTTCGTGTCCATAAATGTTTATAATTTGTCTGTTTACCGGATACTTTAAAACAAAAGTCATCACTTCAAATTTAAAGTCCTCACATATCAAACCACTCAAACAATCAAATGACGAGGCACAACAAAAAAAACCTTGGATAAAAGAACAATGCAAAAACCCTCAGACGTCATGCCACCAAGACAAGTAATTGTGGTTCATATTGACATGAAGCTAATAGCGATATTGCGTGCAAGAAACACAAAGGGAATTAATGGGTCAAACTGGGTGGGATGTCAAAATGTTGAAGTCACTTGGTAACTATTGTTAATAATGGCGTGGTTGGTTCAGGACTAACGAGAGTCCCGTATTTCGATGATTTTGCTATACCATTTGTCCTTTGAAGCGAAGGAAAGGAAGTGTCAGATACAGATTTGTTGGGAATTTGGCCTGTAAATGTGGATGACTTTATACACGCTCGACGACTTGCGTTTATTTTTATTCCTTAAAACAAAATGATATGAATCTACTTAATACATGTAATAGAAAAATATTAAACTTTCTATCTAAATGTAGATGAACTACCAATACTAACCTATCCTAACCACTAACATCGTCTGTAATGAACACAATATCAATAAATGAATATGCATATGAAAATAACACACTGCCGTCACTCATTAAAAACTTTTCAAGCGGCAAAGGCAGCATTCCCAAAATAACATTCCTGAGTTTCAAAGAATGGAGAATAGCATGGAAGGAACCCAAACGCCGAAAACAAACACACTTCACAGATTTTTTGTAGTATTCTTCACAGAACTTAAAGAAATTATAGTCACCTTGGAATTTGGATGGATCATTACATAGAGATATAGCTAATGTAGAAATATTTACTCAAAATGCCGTCTGTCATTTGTTTAATGCGCAAAAAGTTTCGACATAGCTTTAAAATTCGAATGTCTGCGATTTTACTCGGGCACTGATGGTAAAGGATGTGGTACATTTATTTTCATTTTTATTCGTTTCGTGCTAACATAAAAATATTGCGGTATACAGTTTCCTGCATTTGGCAGTTAAGAGTATAAAGCATGGAGAAGTAAGTACTCGTGCTGTCCTAATAGCTAAGGATAAAACCATTTCCTGATTGCCAAAGTACAATTTCCATACCGGCTTCATCGTAACCATAAACATAGATTGCTACCACGCATTTTAAACACAACTAACATTAACTAAACATCACAAAGGCTCTATAAATATAGTAGAAAATGAAAATGAAATCGCTAACGGCGGCCATTATGTAAAAAGCCGAGGTGAACGAAACAATAAAGCGCACCCCGTGCCCGTGCCATCAGAGCGTCACTGCGCCACTGACCCAAATAGTGGCACAATGTCGCAAAATGCCCAACCCCTGGAGATAAGGGTACTAGAAACGTTTCTTGTGCCAACGTTGTCCATGAATTCACAAGACAAGGTTAAACAAACACTCGTTTTTGGACACTAAACTGGAATAAATTACCTACCAAAGGCGTTTTTTTGTGCCAGGTTGAATACTTTATATTAAGAAAAACGTTGACCATAGATGGGACTAAGGAAAAGCATTTTAAACCGACTGCAAAAAAAGCCGCAAAGTAACGCCTGAATCTATTGATTATTTATTGAACACTACACGTAATATAGATAGACGGAAATTTACGAACACGGCTAATAACATGGAATCTCATTAGTAGGAAGGAAATGAAGAAATTAAGGTTGATTTTGAAAGCAATAAAACAGCAGATGAGAGAAAGACGTAAATTTGCGAATTTGCAATTTCTTGTAACATAACAATATCGTCCACATACTTTCTCATCCTTGTATCTACTCGAGTTGTGGGGTTAGGAAACCAACATTGTCTAGGTTTATATGGTTTATCATCATTTCATAAAAAACGTTTCACTAACTGTTTCACTTCACTAAATTTGGCAAAATGATCTCATTTCCGAAATTGTAAATATTTCAGGATTTTTAGCAAACAAACCTAACTTTACCTATAGGGTTCTACACGATGGTCTTGAAATGAATCTTAATTAATTTACAGCTCAGAAATAAAAGCACTTTGACAAATGATAGTTTTTTATGAAATGATTGGTCAAAAAGTAATTCGGGCAGATACGAGGTCGTGGAAATAAGAGCACCACGCGTTATCCAATGACATCAACGAGGGACGTGTTGATTGCCCCCCATTACGCTTCGTGTCAACTGTAATTGTGTATACAAAGGAAACAATCTTACGCGATACGTAGGTATACGCACTCATACAGACGGGCGGGGAAATACAAAGTGTACGTGAGTTAATGAAGAAAGCTATGATTTAAATGTTTACACATCCTTCGAAAGGGGGTGTCGTGTCTTTACCATTTATGATGCGTTGCCGTGATGGGAGTTTGGGCATCTTTCATCGGAAAAAGAATGTGAGAGTGAGGGTTTAGAGTGAATGTCGTTTCATAAATTGTATAGTCGCAAATACACAGTGAAACAATCTTGGTCATACGGCCGCCTTAGCATTCGTCGTTTTTTCTCTGGAGAATCTTCCATTTTTCGAAGCGCTGGTAGACTCAGACATGTAAAAGAGCCTCTACGGTCTACTTGCAAAATATTTTTTATCATTTTCATTTTCATTCCATGTCTTGCTAATTGACAGGGGACTCCAGCGCCAGATGATTTTTTTTATAAGAGTTAAACAATCAACTAATAATTATTGTCATTCTCTTCATAGATACTCGTCCTTAGGGTTGTAGTTTGAAACGAAGCTCAAGTTTTAGTTTCTACTACGTTAGTATTAAACTAGAACTTGAGTTCGGTTTAGAACTATAAACCGAACTCAAGTTTAAGTGGGTAAGAAATATTAAATACTAGCGGATGCGCGCGACTTCGTTCACGTAAAATTAGTAGCCTATGTCTGTCAGTAAACAAAGTTTACCTCTTTATTATATTAGTGTAGATAGATTTCGTTAACTTATTGAATAATTAAAAAAAAATAACATTCGACAGGCGTCATATAAATTAAGACCCTTCTACTTCGGTTTTTTAAAGTCGGTTAGAAAGTAATCAGTAAACGAAAAAACAACATTAAAGAGAATGTTGTAGTAATTTATGATAATTTGTGACATGTACATAAATTTCAGTGTTCATATGACACGCATGGCTACTTTTGCGTAAAAATTAAAAGTTACCCATTAAAGCTCTATAATTTGTTCTTCTTTCTCTCTACAAACTACAATTTCACTACATGAATTATAATGAACACCAAAATGAGTAAGTACATTTATCAGTTCTTGGTGAGCTTTTAATATTTGCACCCTCATTCATAAACCCTACTTTAGTTAAAGGGTGTTTCATCTTTATTTTAATCATATTTTAGTTTAAAGAGGTTGGTAATCTTTTGAAATGAGGAGGTAAGCATGTTTTAAGATCTATAAAAGAGACCATAACCATACATTTGTAACTATACCATATAAGTTTACCAACCTTTTTCAACTAAAACATAACAAGAATAAAGATGAAACACGCTGCGTAGTCTCTGGTATTCGTATGTCATTGTGGATATATCTTTCACCTGAAAAGAAAAACTAGCTGGGAAAGCCATTTCTAGTAATTTAACTCTTGTATATAGTGGGCCAGAGTCGTAAAAAATCACGCAAGGAGCGAAGTAAAAAAGGTGAAACGGGCTTTTTTGGTAAAAAAAAAGGCTCTTCGAATACGTACTCTTATGGACAATAAAAGTTGAAGGCTACAGATTCCTGTTAAAATGCATTGTTGTGGATGTTTATCGCGTTATAAAGCAGTTTTTGACTTTTTTAAGCTTTTTGCTGCTGCTTTATGCAGCTTGAATTTGGAAGTTATGCGCAAGCATGTAGGTCGACATTGGTAGTGGAAAATTTAAGTGTTTTATGGGCTGGGCTAATATTATACCTCTCGTCTTAGAATGCCCAAAAGGTTTTAATAATATATAATAAACATTTTTAAATGCAGTTTTTTAGTTAATCAAGTGACGCGTAACTTTTTTGTCTTTACATTTAAAAAAACTACTTCTACTAATTTTTATAGGAGCAGAATGTGGGAATGTGTCCACTGGTGCAAGTTATACTCACGACCGCGCGGCCAGCTTAAAACAAAAATAGCGAAAAAAATATTCAGTCAACATTCCTGAATAAAATTAAAAATGTTATAATTACTTGCAAGTATGCCGCTCAGAATTGTTAATTGAATGTTAAGAATAATATGTATTTTAACTGTAATTAACTTTGCATCGACTTGAAGTTAATTGATGTACCCACTTATTATCAACTGATCTATGGATCCCAGTGAAAGATTAAGCGTAAATTTTTGAATTGGTGTTCGTATAAACACCAACATATTAATATGCTCATCAATTCATCATTATCCTTCAAGCCGCTGTTGCCCGTTTACTAGTATTCGTCAAGTTAATAATACTTTTAAGTGACTACCATTCGACCTCCGGCTCCGTAACGTGTCACAGGAAAGCTAGACCTATAGGATCATGGTTCCACATTTATTCACATGAATGTGCAGGTTTCCTCGAGATACTCTCCCTCACGTTAAGAGCGTTAGTAACTACAGTACTTAGGTAATGTATATAAGTTTAAAAAGGTCATAGGTACGTAGCGTACCCATACATAGTAGCGACCGTTAGAGATTGAACTCGGTACCTTATGATCAAAATCCCACCCTCCTAGCTACTGGCCACCAATGCTCAAATTTGGGTAGGTAATTATTGTAAATAGCATTATAAGTGAATAGATGTGATTTAATTAAAATGCTGACTTCGTCCACTATACATTTATATTTTAACAGCAAAAACTAACCCAACCCAACCTATGCCCAACCTATGACAGAATATTTTTTTCTCCTGTTGAAAAATAATTTCTGCTGATGAAAAATTACTTAAATATTTTCGCCAGCCCAATACTTAATCTCTATTGGAAACTATAAAAAATTGGTTAAATCAAATGTCACCGAAATGTTATTATTAAGCGTATTACATGAGTATTTTTCAAAACGGCCTATGACCATTTTGATGTTACTTTGAATTTAGACTTAGCGTGGCAAGTTTATTAGGTCGGAATTACAAATGTCGCTGTGGTGGACATTGCAGTTTTAAAACGGCACTCTTCAAATAGCTTACGAGGAAATAGCTCGCGTGTTTTAGGTAAAGCCAGCCAACTAACCTAAAATACCTATCCGAATATGTATAAAACTGTTGCTTCATAAATACTTTAAAGAAGTCATAGCAACAAATAGTCAATTCCTAGAAGCTAAAGCCTAAGATCTAAGCGAGATTTTTATGACTTTGCAATAAATTTAAAATACGGGAAAATAATAGCGTGTATGTTATAAGTTTCTACAAAAATTACTTTTTGACTTTTGGATTACATTTTCATACTAATGCCAAATTTGAAACCAGTTAAATAACCAAAGTATCAAAAATAATGCATACACTATCGGGAGCCAGGGATCGCCAATGCAAGTCGGGATCATTTCCAAACATCCCTGTCCAAGATAAAGTCATTCAGTTTTTAATAAGCCCTAAAAATTAATGTCTTCTTGAGTTAGACTTTTTTCTAAACATGTATCGGATTGCTGAGCGTAATTCAATGTAAACAGAATGTTCTCATGATGGTTAATCGAATTGCACAAGATTGTGGGTTTGCGCAACATTAGTTGAACCAAGTTGCTGGTTCAGATAGAGTATTAAATGATATTATATGATGATGATAACAAACTTCAACCGTCACTAAACGTAAGTAGTCTACATTACTGTTCTGTGAGAACCAAAGAGTATTGTAATATAGAATGAGAAGAGTGGCAACTCTGGGTTTTAACTTGCATGTATGGAAAGTGCTGCTGTTAGTGTCAGGAAAGTGAACTAATGCAGTGTACTTGTATAGCTATAGATAGGCATATATACATATACGTGTATATGCGCACTTGCGCGTGTGTGAGTGTTATTTTTAGAACCAAATGTACTCAATCAAAGTTTTGTTCCAGCAAATTTTATGAAAACTTATATAAGCTCTTACTTATATATATAAGTTTTCATAAAATTTGCTAGAACAAAACCTTGATGAGTAAACAAAAAGAGATAACCAAGAGCGCATCAACGTCCAAGCAGACCAAAGCCAGAGTTGACAATGGCCGCCTCCGACACGAGTGACTAGCAGTGACAGATAGTTTTTTTTTTTAATTTTGTACTCACTTTCCAGCGGCGAGGGGACGCTGCTAACTGTCAAATTTTATGAAGTTTTAAGTGTGCCCCGCCTGGTGAGAACTACCTTTCGCAGGATTATACTAAGTTTATTGTCTTCAGGGGCCTTAGATGAGAAACAAAAATTTGAAGCATTCAACAACAAACCGTCGCAGTTTTATTAATTCGTCTGTTATGTTTGAACACCCTACATTAGCTTTCACATTTTCATGTAACCAAAGGTTGTTTGTTATTTACCTTGTGTCAATTTTTTCCTTTCTAAATTTCTTTTGTTTACTTCTTACAATCAATAGGAGTATTTGTTTGTTGTTTGATGCAAGGTTCTTGTTTAAACAATCATTTTGAAAATACTCTTCTTTCTTGGATCTGGTGACGGCACTTTCTTAGACATATTTACAACTAATTTTTAAATCCATCTGACGAATGGAACTGAATAAAGATGGGCTAATAAGATTTCATCTGAACATATAAATAAATAAATTTAAATGCTACGTAATGACAACATAAAATATCTATCTATCTATACATAATATAAACAAAGCAACGTCACAAAAATTTTAAAAGAGGAGTTGGCGAAAGTCGACCCGAGAGTATTAATTAGTTTTTCATGTTTTCATGTTTATTGGGCACAAACGGTACAATTGTTCTTAGAAATAATAAAAATAATAATATTATATGAAAAGTTTGCCGAAGGTATTTTTTCTTTATACGACTGGAATGTGTTTCGGGGCCATTGGCTGACAAGATGGTGTCAACATATTATAGGCCAACTACTGGGTCAATTGAATGCATTCATGTGGATTTAATTGGAATATTTTTAAATGATGTCCTGCATTCCTAAGTCAATAAACTGACCGCTATTGAAGTGTATGATGTATGACTATGTTTTAGTAAACTAAATTAGTAAACATTTCGTAAACGTCACATCGTAAATCAACATTAAAGGTACTTTTTACAAAAAAGTAAAGAGTCAAACAAAAATATTAAATATCGCCAAACTGTATCGTGGTGTGTGCGTCTAAGCGATATATATATATACATATATATATATACCATGCAATAACCCACCCTCCTCCGCTTCCAAATGCAACAACATGCAACACACAAACTCAACTATTATCCGCCACCACTTAAACACTTAATTTACATGAGCTTCAAGTCCAAAGACAAACACAGACGGATAAAATATACAGACTTACAAAGGCTTCAAAATTGTAAGTTGCTACTGGGGTAAAAAATATGCTATAGTGACTACGCGCCTACAAGATAAACGATGGTGTTAAACTTCACGAGGGGTTTATGCAAAACTAGCGCCATGCATTTGATTATCATTATAGCGTGTGACTTATCCAGGTCGCTTCGTGCATAATGCGGACCAGCACTGTTATTCTCTAAGCGCACAGCGTCGGATTCGACGTCGCGACATCGCCCGGTCTCGCTCACTCGAGCTAGTGCGCTAGAGTAAGACAGGTTGCTGTTCCGCTTTCAGAATCACTCTCCTGTAGTAGTGCGTGCGACATTTGGCGACGGGGGGTTTATTAGGTTAATTAGTTTACTGTCCGTTTTTATGTATTATGTTAATGTAACTTATCAGGTTTTGTTTACATTTTGTAGACAAAGTAGGGTTTTTAATTTAATGGCAACAAAAATAAAAATCTTGGGCATTCGGTAGGACTCGCTTGGAAACCGAGAATACATTTTTGCGGGTGGTAGGACCTAGGAGCAAGGTCCATCCGGATTGCTACCACCATCTTGCTCGCTAATCCTGCCGCTAAGCAGCAGTGCTTGCACTGTTGTGTTCCAGCGTGGAAAGCAAGACAGCCGGTGCAATTACTGGCACAAGAGGTATTCTATTTTAACCCTCTGGGTTGGAAACGCATCTGCAATCTCTTTGGTGTTGCGGGTCTCTATAGGCGGTGGTGATCACTTACCATCAGGTGACCCAGTTCTTTGTTTACCTTCCTATTTTATTTAAAAAAAAAACATAGCATATTGAAAAATTCGCGTGGTATGCTCAACGGTAATAGCAAGATACGTAATGAAGAGGTTGCAGGTTCGAATCATGCCAGATGACCAAGACTTTTCTTTGTGTTATCATTGTGCATATCGTTTTAATGTAATGATATGAATATTTGACATAGCAAAAAAAAACAAGAAATACTGGTTAAGTACTAAATTAAAAAATTGCGTTATTTGGATATGGTTTATGTGACATGAAAGCAAAATAAAAAAACAACAGAACTATCGTTAGTTCTAACTCGATGATGCTTTAGAGGTCATGAAAGGCATACGAACATAAATTCGTTTTTACTGACGCAATCCTAAGCAACTGCACAACACATGTTTAAATTTAAACACACATACAAAGCTTTGTACAACTACTAATTGTATACTTTCAAGGATTAAAGAAAGAAAAGAAAATGTTTAAGAGGAAACACCAAGGTCTAGAGAATTGAAAAATAGGTATTTGTAAAATCTATTGCTGCCTCCATCTATCAAGCCTCCCCCCGCAGAGTGCAATAGAGACAGCCGCAGCTTGGACTGAAAATACCTATTAAAAGTACACAAAATCAACGATTCGTAGACCCCTGATTCCTTCTCCAAAACTTATCCGATTTAACTACTTTTTTCATTAAAAATTAAAGAAAGGCTTTGGTAGTGTTCCTATGTTTTTCTTTTTTTATATAATCTAGTAAAATTTGTTGCCGAAAATTTGGCCAAGTTTTTAGGTTTTTGAATGTCCATATCTCTTTTAATAATTAATTTATTAAAAAAAAAAGAAAACATAGGGACATGCATAATAGTGGCCATCGATTTTTTGGAAAAACAATATTGCTCTACTGGCATTATCCAGAGAGGAAACAGGGGACGACATTTGTATGGAAAAACGGCCCTTGTGTTTCCTCTTAATTCAGCAATAAAGAATAAGACACAAAGAATACAGATACATAATAACACGGTTGATGCTGAAAAGGACCCCACTCAGCATAAGCTGCTGCAAACAGCAGCGCTGATTTTCAGTGGGGCCCTGAACTTAAAAACTTAGATTAACTTAGATGAACATGGATTAGAATTCGAGACGATCATCATCATAAATATCATTCTTCACACAAGGTATGACATCGGCTTAAAAAAAAACTCAGAGCATACGATACAGTAGCACGATAAAAATTATGACCTTCGGCAATCTTCGTGTTAAATTATTGTAATCGAAATTATTTATTTTACATAAAAAATAAAAAATAAAATACAAAAAGAAAAATCTAAAAAATTTAAAACTAAATAATTTCGATTACAATAATTTAACAACAAATGGCGTCATCTCTCGTCAGCTAACGGGCATTCATAAATGACCAAGTTGAATGAGATAACTTGATTAAGTTTCTCATAGATGACACCGAGGGTAGTTTACCCAAAGAAAAAATATCAATAATGTATTGACCGTAAAGAAGAAACACATTGAAAAATTCGCAGGGTATGGCAGCGGTAATGTGGCGGAAACTGGAATACGCAAGGCACGGAATGCTGATGTTGCAGGTTCGAACCCTGCCATTACCCTAATTTTTCTTTGTGTTGTCATTCATTATATAGCATTTTAAATCTTCGTGTTTCCGAATTACCACGAAAATGTAACCAATGAAATTTAAAATGCTATTTAATGACAACACAAAGAAAATTAGGGTAATGGCAGGACTTGAGCCTGCAACACCAGCATTCCGTGCCTTGCGTTTGCCAGTTACGGCACATTACCGCTACCATATCTTGCGAGTTTTTCAATGTGTTTCGTTTTTACGGTCATTATATTATTGATTTTGTTTGGGAAAACTACCCTCGGTGTCATCTATGAGAAACTTAATCAAGTTATCTCATTCAACTTGGTCATTTGTGAATGCCCTTTAGCTTACGAGAGATGACGCCATTTTGTCATTTTTGTCTGCCATTAGGTACCCCAATTTTTCTTTGTGTGGTCATTATATAGCATTTTTGAAATTTAATTTGAATGTATAAAAAAAAAACAAAAAAAAATCGAAGGTAAAATAACAAAAAGCAACCGATGTCCGGCCCTCGTTTCCTTTGCCGCTGTCAACCCGAGCTGTCACCTTCACAGCTTAGTACGAATAGTAACTAATTCTTAATTATCAAACAGTAATTGCTGAGCAAAGTACATAATCACATAAAATTCAATCAGCTCAGCTTGAGCCAATTACAAATCCTCTAGAGCCTAATGCTAGTTACGTCCCAGCCAAGTACAGTCAACCAAGAAGGCAGCCACTAAATAAACTTGTCGCTCTGTCCCACTCTCCTCATTTGTTAAAGCAACAAGCTACTAAAACGCATACATCTTCGTGAAAGCGAGTGTACACGACCGAGAATTCAGACCTCGGTGTAATTACTGACGCATTCAATGCCCGATCGCGATAAAAGGGCTTATTGCGTGTGCTGATGGGAATTTCATGCGCGATAGCAATTGTAAGTCAACTTGAGTTCTTAAACTTCTTTTACTATTTTTTTTTGTTTCTTTCATGCGAAGGCAAACGCCAAATGTTAGATAAAGACGTCACTTCTGTTAACTAATGTAGGTTTACTGAGCGTATATGAATAAAGAGGCAAGTCTTTATTTTAAGTTAGTATCATAAACTTTTTTGTAGTCTCATAACTAATGATTCTGTATTCTTTAACAGTCTTAATCAGTGCAGTGTATGCAACGCTCGGAAACGGACGCGTTTCACTGCACCGTGAGATTATTAAAATCGCGAAGCGCGCGGCTTTAGCCGCTGCCCGCCGTCGTCGCTATGAGTTCGCAACAACTCATAGTGAATGAGCTGCTGGCGTTTATCCAGAACGCCATCGACACCCTGGATGAAGTCAGCATCGTGCAGATCTGCAAGTCGAACTTTAAGGAGGACGAGATTTGCAGTGGCAAGGCGCTGCTCTTCCAGAAGCTCGGTAAAGCCGACCAGATGCCCTCCCGCCGAAGGGATGGTGGTGTGAAAAGTCTCCAGGACATCATCACGATGTTCAAGGCGACCGATCCGGACGACGTGCCCGCTTTCGTGGCGAAGGAGTTGCGCAAGCTTCCACCCGTCACCTTCGATCACGTCGACGTCACCAGCTTGCTCAAGGACATAGTGGCCCTAAAGGCGAGTTTGGCAGAGGTGTTATCAAAATTTGATGCGTCGCAGATCACTATCACCGAGCTGCGTAACGAAGTCACCTGTTTACGTAATGCCCTAATTACTCGGTCACCTGCTGACGCGTCAAATTTTACTGTCGATGCGCGACGAGGTACTCGTGTCGACTCATCGGTGTCGAGTTTCGAGTGCGCGCATTCGCCGACGTTGCAAGTGAGGCCTGCACCTCATGTTGCACCCGCCGCCCCGCGGCCCGCGCGCTCCCCGCGCGTGCCGCCGCCCCCCGCCAACCCGCCGCCGCGGCTCTATGCGGAGGCAGCTGGCCGCGCACCCCGCCGGCCCGCCGCGCCGCCTAAGGCGCCTAAAGCAAGGGCTCCGCCACCAGCGAGTGAGCCCACCCGCACCAATGTGGATGACGAGGGATACACGCTGGTGCAGAAGAAAAGCAGGGCTCGCAGGAAGCCTCGCCAGAGCCAGTGCGGCACCGCCGAGCCGGAACAGAACTCCGGGCTGCGAGCTGCCGTACCGAACACGGCGCTCTACGTGTCGCGCCTGCACCACTCCATGACAGTCGACGACGTCGTGGAGTACGTCCGCCGGAAGTCCGGCTACAACCTGAGGGTGTTCCAGCTTCGTCCGCGCCACTACGTGCACTTCGCTTCGTTCGTGGTGCGCGTGCCGCGGCCGTTGCTGGAGAGCATCTCATGTGTGGACTTCTGGCCGAAGGGTGTCGTGTTCCGGCGGTTCAGGGGCAGCCTGCCACTGGAGAACTTGACACCAGAATCGACGATAAAACGGAGCCACGCCGAATCGTCGCCAAAATAGTTTTATTTTTTATTAGTTATATCATTTTATGTATGTTAGTCTAAGGTATTTGTCTATGGGCCTTTGTAGCCTGAGAATAAATGATTTTATTATTATTATTATTTAACATAAAACTACCGTGAGACTCGGACATATTAATACAAACGGATCACTCACGTATTTTAAAGTCGAGAATTGCCCGACCTGTTTCGGACCAGTCCGTGGTCCTTAATCATGAGCCCCCGCGGTGGCGCGACGACGACTGAGTCGTGGTCCGAAACATGTCGGGCAATTCTCGACTTTAAAATACGTGAGTGATCCGTTTGTATTGATATGGTTCTGTATTCTATTTTGAAGTAATATCATAATACTAGTTTTTAAAAGGCCGCTAATATGGTTACAATTGGGAAAAATACTGGTATGTTCAAGTGAAGAATAAACCAATTAAGAATGCCGAAATAATTTAAAATTGATATCTATGTGCTAATTTCTTCTCCTTATCGCCTCTATCGATACACTAGGGATCATAAAAAGTTATAAAACAGTAGATAATTCTTAATTCCTGATACGAGAAATCCAGATAAAAAATCGACATTGAAAAATAGCATAAATAAAACATGCCAGTGGGTACAGTTTAAATTCTACCATGGGAGCGGAAACCGGTCACAGCTACAAACTAGTCAAGGGTGATCTGAGTAACATTCTATAAGGTTTCAACTCAAACGAAAATAAGAACATTATATCTACCTTATATTAATAAAACGGATCACTCACGTATTTTTAGGTCGAGAAATGCCCGACATGTTCAGACCAGTCCGTGGTCCTTAATCTCTGTTGAGTTTGACGGTAGTTTTATGCTAAAAATATAATATCTACCTCTTCATAAACTTACTTTAGTTAACGTAACAATAAAAGTAACTAAAAAACTAATAATTCAAACTAATAAGTAGTATAGACAATTGACAAAGTGCGAGTTGTAGATACACTCGAAAAACATAATCCTATTCTGGTGGCAGTCGGGAATAATGCGGTTATTAACCGTTAATAACGAAAAATGCATTTTTAGCAGTTCCGTTAAAATCGTTAATAACTGGTGTCGCATCTATAGTCAAGATATACGCA
Organism: Ditula angustiorana; assembly: GCA_963691745.1. NCBI lineage: Eukaryota > Metazoa > Arthropoda > Insecta > Lepidoptera > Tortricidae > Ditula > Ditula angustiorana. The sequence continues at coordinate 3,400,568 of OY829473.1, forward strand.
AATGGGTTATGACGATAATGAGGATGATGACGGTAATAAATACGGTATTTGTATTTGTCTTTTTATAAGTATTTGTATTAAATTTTTGCGGGTGGTAGGACCTTGTGCAAGGCCCGTCCGGAACGCTACTACTATCTTGCTCGCTAATCCTGCCGTAAGCAGCAGTGCTTGCACTGTTGTGTTCCGGCGTGGAGAGCAAGACAGCCGGTGTAATTCCTGGTACAAGAGGCATTCCATCTTAGCCCTGTGGGCTGGCAACGCATCTGCAATCTCTTTGGTGTTGCGGATGTCTATAGGCGGTGGCGATCACTTACCATCAAGTGACCCACTTGCTTGTTTGCCTTTCTATTTCATAAAAAAAAACAGGGTCGTAGTTCAAAAACTTTGTTATGAGTTAACTTGTACGCTTCAATGCCTTGCAATACGTTTCGGGTGAAGGAACGCAAATAAAATAATTAATTAAATACCGTAACGTATCGGCACGCAATCAAATGTTACTAGTTAGGCACACATGTGAAATTACGCAAATAATTGTCAGACAGGTTTGACAGGTGACTGCTGACTATCAAATATTATGCAAGTTTTAACGCATATTGTGTACTTTATTAGCTATTTTTTTTTATATACAACATAGGAAGGCAAACAAGCAAGTGGGTCGCCTGATGGTAAGTGATCACCACCGCCTATAGACACCTGCAACAACAAAGAGAGTGCAGATGCGTTGCCAACCCAGAGGGCTAAGATGGAATACCTCTTGTGCCAGTAATTACACCGGCTGTCTTGCTCTCCACGCCGGAACACAACAGGGCAAGCACTGCTGCTTAGCGGCAGGATTAGCGAGCAAGATGGTGGTAGCAATCCGGACGGACCTTGCACAAGGTCCTACCACCCGCAAGGTCAGATTTATTCTTTTAATTACAGAAAAAATTATAGAAAAAGTATCCTAACATATGTTTGTTTGTGTAACTTGCCATTAACATTAACCTTTACAGCGACAAGTTTTTTGCAACTAAGTGTTAATATATAAAGTTTTAACATAGATAGAGCATTATAATTTAACAATGTAACGTGGAGTATAGAGAATGCATAACCGGTTATTTTCTCTAAGGAATAACCGGTTTACCGGTTGTTGTTTAGAGAATATAACTGGATTTGCATTCCCTAGAGGAGTGATATATGGAAAAAAAATAGTCCAGTCCTATTTTGAAAGGCAAAAGTTTTACAGACTATAACTTCTTCCAAAATCACAGGCCGCTTTTTCTTTTTTTTTAAGAAAAAGCGAGGAAAACATAGACCAACATAGCCCGTGGGAACCAAGCTGGTATTCTATGAGAGTGTGGCATGTAAACCAATGAAAGTTGATGAGAATAACACACATAAATATACAGTGCCATACAAAACAAAACAAAAATTTTAAAATTGGAACGAAACTCTCCGGTATACACGTGACTTCAACTCTGAAATCTATTAAACCATAGTCGAGCTGGCTGATTCAAACTGCAACTGGCCATAACATAACTTTAAAAAAAAACTAACGCTGCGTTCCTTATTCAAACAACAAATTGTTTTTCCTACCAGCCGCTAAACTTTGACAGATATCAAAAAAGGTGCCAATTTTTTTTTGCAAACCGGTAGTAAACCGGTGCGCGCCGGGCCTATGGTAAGCAATAACCGTCGCCTTATGGATCGAATGGTAAATTTAACCGTTGGTAAGAAAATCGATCCGTTGTCTTAAAATAGGGACAGGCTATTATTAAAATAAAGAATTTATTACTTTTATTTTTATTTCGGGCTTTGTTCATATTTTGTCAGTAACATTATTTATTTATGGTAATATATTACCTAATTCAACGGACTCCATAATAAATTCGGGGCCGACTCTTCTTGATCTCGTCCCGGACAAAATAAAGCGATACCAGATTAATTAGGCGTCAAACTAAACAGGGGAATTGCACTTTACGCCTTTATTGTAAGGGCTACATTTCTGTGTGATGTCATCGATGTATCCTGATATCGTACCGTGACTGGATTTGTTTTGGTCCCAAAAAGAATTGTCCTGAGGCGTAAGGCTGATATATCAGCTCCGTTATTCTCCAAGCGCATCAGCGTTGAACTCGAGGTTGCGGCATCGATGTTTGATATGTCTCGCTCACTCTACTCGCGCTAGAGCAAGACGTCACTCCCCCAGCGTCGAGCTCATTACCGTTGCACTAAGGATACCCTCCAGGTGTGGGTTGTAAGTGGTTCAAACAAGACGTTAGAGGCAGTTACGTGGGTCAAATGAATTTTAGGGTTGCTCTTAATTTATGTTTTTGAAAGTTAATACGTTGTAGGTATTTAAAAAAACAATAAGTAAAGATCATCTTTTTCTTCTCCGCGTCGAAAAAGGAGGTCTTAAAATAACGATGAATAATAAAAATACTTTAACATAATACAAAATAACATATAGTTTTTTCAATGTGATAAGCCATAGGTATACTTAAGCAGGAAGGTTCCAATTGACATGGGTGGTTCGATGTATAGTCGACCAAAAAATTGCTTAACCACTTTTCGATCGTATAACAAGAGAATAAGGTTCAAAAGTGGCTAAGCAATTACTTGGTCGACTGTACAAGTTACTACAGTCTACATTACATAACTAGGTATTCGTAGTGGAAGGAAAACATCGTTCTAATACCATGTTTCTCTCGGTATGGTTTTCCTGTCACCGCCATAACCTTTGTCAGGTCAGATAATAGTCGCTTTGACGTAATACCCTGATTTGCCAAATCGGAGATTATGGTCAAAACGCACTTAAATGAAGAAACGGGATAACGCGCTAGGAGGATGATATAAGAATAACAAGGTATTGATTTAGCCTAAGCATTCGCTTTTTATTGAATGGTATAATCCATCACAGCATTTATGCAATAATTATAACTTTAGTAAAGAAATACGCCTCCGGGGCTGGGCTCCACTTCTCGTTAGGGCCATTACAGACGAACTGCATTTTGACTGCAAGTAAGCTGCAAATTGGCAGTGTGGATGCGGTTTTTACGCGGTAGGCTTAACTGCATCGAACTTTGCAGTCTGTACAGTCATGAAAACTGCATAACTCGTTTTTTTAACATGCAATATGTTGTAAACAATCTTGGAAAGTATTTTTTGTGACTAAAGTGCTATTTTGAAATAAATAAGAGAATAAAAACATATTACAAAGAAATCATCTTATTGCAGTATAATCTATTTAAGAAACACTATTAATACATTTGAAGAAAAAAATCTTATTAAAATTGTCTAATACATTTCACGCCTTAAAAAAGGCCGATTGCAAGCGGACTGCGCAGTTCATTTGCAGATTCTATGCAGTTACGCCAACCGCATAAAAACTGCAACTTTGCAGCTAGCTGGCAGTTCAAATGCAGTCCATCTGTAATAGCCCTTAATATCACACACAAAACAACGCAGCTATCATAACATAAATAACACTAATTGGTATACTCTCCGTACTAAATAAACCGCATTTGACAGTGAAGCTATTATTTAAATTTAACATTTAACAGGTAACTACCACGTAATAACCCGCATGGACATTAATAACTACATTAAAATACAAATGAACGTTGTGCAACAGTATTTTATGCAACTGATATATAATGAGAGGCCTTAAAACACCAGTGTGGTTTATGAAACGAGAGTCAGCGAGTTTCATAATAGGATCACACGAGTGTTTTAAGGCCTAATTATATACAGTTGCATACATTACTTTATATACACACATATCATAACTGCAAAAAAACCGTAACAGCAAAAAACCAACAAACGAACGACGGCGGCCATTCGATCTATCCGCCAAGACGAAGGTTTTTTTTAAACCATAGACAAACGAATGAAGTCCCTATTGTCATGTCACTCGACTTCAAATGTCATGCGTTTAAATTAAAAAAACACACTGAGTTGACGTTTCATGTCGATAACTGCTTTAATATCTGTGGATACTAGAATAGAGACCATATTGAATTTTGACAGCTGATTCAAATTTAAATTCATAACGTCACGAGATATCGGTAATGTGATCACCAATAAATACAGACTACTAAGAGATACTACCCAATAAAGAACAGATTTACCTACTACCACACACAAGAAAATTCTTATAATAACATTGGTGGTAATAATGCTGGTCATTTTCTATGGTTTTTGAACGCGTTATTGAGCACTTACGATATGTGTGTAGATAAAGAAAATAACATCTTAGGGGCCATTTAGATGGGGCGAGTTTTCGTTTGCGCGTTGTATTACATTGCGTGGCTCGATCGATCGATCGATCACATCATACCTCGGTAGCCTGCAATGTAATGCAACTAGCATGCGAGAACTCGTATCATGTAAATGAACCTTTACACTTTTTATCGTGCTGTAGAATCACGGGTTCATGTGAGAAGGTAATGCAATATGCTTGTTGCATAGGTAAGAAAGAAAAGCAAACACAACCCATACAGCCAAATCTGGTCGTGACGACTGAAATTTCGGTAACAAAATAATCTGCGCCTAAATTCTGGTCGCAGATCAGTAATCGTTACCATCCTTCCATCTTAGCCCTCTAGGTTGGCAACGCATCTGTAATCTCCTTGGTGTTGTGGGTGTCTATAGGCGGTGGTGACCACTTACCATCAGGTGCCCCACTAGCTTGTTTACCTTCCTATTTTTTATAAAAAAAAACCTTGCCCGCTCCAATATATTTGATGGTGACTGTACCACACCTCGAAAGATCAAAATGGTTGCACGTCTTTGAGATCTATGATAGTCTTACTATACGTTAGTATACATTAACGTACTTACTAAATTTATAGTTATTAAATACGGATGCGATGATATAATATCGCATCATCAGATTTTTAACTTGTATGTCTGTAGTCTTTAAACATGTTTAGATTTTAATTATCACTCTTTGGTCAATTTATTTTATGAAACATGTTAAACTCGTTAATTATAACATATCAATCTAAGTAGGTACTTAAAGAACAGTATGAAAACATTTTGACCCTTCCGAGTCGTACTGCGTACGGTACCAAAAACAACCAATAACAACAAAACTCCGATATATTAAGAAAGGTAAATGAAAGCAATAAATTACAGACAGACACTCAGTAAATTACAAATAGCTATAAAATTACTCGCCGGATGCGTACTTTAAGGTATTTTATGGGACGGAAAAGTATAAAGTAGCCGGCATACGCGTAGCCCAGGATGCAAACAATTTCACCTATTTCCTAGTTAATGAGCAGGCAAGGAATAGGAAAATACTTGGGAAACAATTGATTGTGCGCTTGCTACAGTGGTTTACTTCAAAAGACGTAATTGTGCAGCTTGCCTTAGTTTGGTATGTTTTAGTCATGCACCGACAGATGGCGTTGTAACGTTTAGTCCGATTCCTGAATCGCGCTGTTGAGATTTTTCTTATTTTTAAATGACTGCGTGACTTTTTAAAATGAGGGTGAAAGCCAGTTGAAGCGATTAATAGTTGCGCATTGACAGTACGGTAGGGTTGTTGTAATATCAATAGTTTCACTATTAACTATACTATGCTAGGCTGCTAGCTTGAAAAATAGTCACAATATCGATAGGCCACATTATCCATAATCCAAAAAAAATACTATTGAATTTTTACGAACTATCGATATTGCAATACTATCGATAGTTTTTTGAGGTTCCGTTCCTCAAGAGAAAAATCCTTATCTTATAACTCGTAGGTCTGGCCGTCTGTCAATGTCTTGGGAACCATTGTTGTATGGTGCACCTAGATAAAAAGGTAAACTATAATTAAGTATAGCTTCTTATAAGTGAATGATTGTATTTTATCGCATGATTGTGTTTTTTTTATTATCATTTATTAATTTCTATTTTTAGTGGGTGTCATGATGTAATTGAGTTTGTATTTTTATTATTTTGGGCCTCTACCTTATGCCTGTAAGAAAATGATTTGAATGTCCAATATTCTCAGGTTACATTTGTAATAGAAATCCTTGAAATTTGGCATACTATCGTTATTTATAAAAAGTAAGGCTGATATTTATATCAAACCTCAGCTAGATCTATTCATCAATTACCAGAATCATCCTAAACAGTACAGAGGCCGCGGCTTCCTTTTGTGAACAACAGTCACTGTGCAAGCGCATGTTTTACAACTATACATAATTTGCACCTGCCAGCTGCCTTATATCTTTACGACAAGGTCGAAAATCAAAGAATCTACGTGTAAACGGACACTAAAGCTGATATAAAACCGTTTTAACGCTACAGCTCTTTTCCAATGTAGTATCGTTTGTGAACTTTTTATCACCAAGGAGTAAGATCTAATTTTGCATGTTTAACACGCATGGGTTTGGAAGGAATCTATGAAATATGATTGCTTCGCAGTTTTGCGTAAGCTTTTGGTGTTTATTGCGTGTTCGTTAAATTGCAAAAAAATTATATGTTTATTTACTATTAGTTTCAGTACAGCTACGTCCTTGTATTCTTCACAAAAGTCTTATAAAAAAAACTATTAAAAATTAAGTTTTTCCAAAAATACGACAAAATATTTTGCACCTGAACAAACCAAATTCACATACACAATGTTGCTTTTTTATAAATATTAGATTTTATAATCGCTATAAATGCAAGAGAAAGAAGTTAGATCCGTCGATCATTATTATTACAGAGACACAAAAGCTGATAATGCGTTAATTATTAGGGAATGCAATCCTGGTTATTTTGTTCGAGACATGACCGGGTAAAACCGGTTTTACTTACAGAAAATAACCGGCTTTGCATTTCCTAACAATTATGCAACCAAAATCGATCACTTTCATTTTATCTACAGAACCAAACCTATTAAAGAAAAGAGTAGGTACTCAATAAAATCCAGTGCGTTTAAAAATAAACGAACACCTAAATAAGCAAATAAGGTCAAATCAATTGAAAATTCCCTTAACAGCTCCAACTGGATTTTTTTCCTTAGCAACCGTGTGTAATCTAACAACGTTTCCGCCAAGTCAAACAACGCGATAAAAGAAATCATAACACGACAAAATTTCACAACAACGCACGTCAGTTTCAATACAAACGAGAGCAAAGGGTGTAATAACGTGACATCCCGACGTACAGCGTTCAACTTGCATTACAATAAGTATGAATATTGCAATATAAATGTACTAGAAACCCGCCCCGGCTCCATACGGATAGAATAAGGATGAAACCGTATTCAGCGAATAAATTATCAATCAATCATTCATAATGGTGTCATTGGGTAGCGGTCCTTTTCTTAATTTATCTCCTCAGTAAGGCAAAAGATTTTTGTCCATACAGTCTTGGTGAGCGTGGCGTCACACCATAGGTTTAAGGTTTCTTAGCTTTAGTTTTTTTAAGTTCAGGGCCCGACTGAAAATCAGTGAGTAGTATTGATGCTGAGTGGGGTCCCTTTCAGCATCAATAGTGTAATTTTGTACCTTTATTTTTTCTTATCTGTTTGCTGAATAAATCTGTTTTTTTTTTCTTTCTTTCTAATGTACAGTCAGCGTCAAATATACCAGAGCGGGCAAGGTGGTCAAAAATATATGAACACGCCCGAGCGTATTTTGACACCTTGCCCGCTCTGGTATATTTGACGCTGACTGTACATAAAAACTTTACGGTAAAAAAGCTCTAGATGACAGTCAAAACCTTAACAATCCGCTGCGTGGTTTATGAGTAAAAGGCCGAAAGATACGATGAGGACGGACAGAAATGGATAGCGAGTTTATTTTATACTATGTGAAGATATGAAAATTTACAGTATTTATGGGCCAAAATTCATTTAAGTGCCTAAAAAAACTGAAAATGTATAAGCAGTTTAAAAAAATCGTAGATGTCTCGAAATATTTTCCTAGTAATATTACGTTAGTTCTCAACCGGGCCCCAAATTTTTATTATGAATTTTCCCACCATCCTGGGTTTTTTATTACAGAAAATTCTCATTTAGTACCCAAATTACCACTGCGTTACCAGTCCCCATGACTCCTCAAGAATAGTGTCCACTGCGTTACCAAACAATAGTTTTTTTTTCTTATTCTGACCCCAAATATTTTTATAACAGTCATCATTCGGGTATGCGTATGTCATTCCGAATTTAAAGAAAACATATTATTTTAAGAATATCAGGATAAATAAAAAAATATGCGTTAAAATGTACAAGGGACATTTTTATAGGCATCAAAAAGAATTTTGGCCCCTATATCAAATATAGTGGGAGATGAATTAGACGTACGTAGCAGAACGTTACATTTAAAACTTCCCGTATTTTGGCTTCAAACGGACGAAGATAAAAATGGTTTAGACAAAAAAAATAGGCCATACATTCAGTTATTTTAGATTTAGGTTAAGGATATTTTTAACAATGTCTTCTGTTTCGGTGAGTTGATGAATTGGGTTTTTAAATCTCTTATCTCCACACGGGCCATAAATTGTACCATTATAAAACAGACTTCACAGTCCTTAACTTTCTCAAGAGTAAATTTTTTCCCGAATAAGACAATTTTCGAGGAAACTTTTCTAATTTTTCTTTCCATAAAAACTTCTTAGGTACTAGCATTAAAAAAAAACAGCCAAATCGATTCCGACGTTTTCAAGTGATGCGCTTACAAAACGAACAGCATTTCATTATTTATATCGATTTATTATTATCAATAGACCCTATGTATAAGTACAGAGGAGTAACTTAGATATTATGATGAAAGCAACGAATCGAAAATGCTGTCGCCTTTGCATTCGCTCACCACGTGATTAAACACCGCTGTCGATGACAGCGGGCCCATACACACATATGAGCATTTGATCATATGCATCGACTACACAAAACACGGGGGTAGGCCACTTTATGTGCTCCGTAGTAAAATAAAATATAGCCATTCGCTATTTAATTCACGTAAAAAAAATGGCCGCATTCATTGGATCAAAGATGATTATAATCATACTACAGTCATATAAAGTCAAAACGCCCGTATCAGAATATTTATGATTTTATAATCATAACCGTGTCTAACAAAGTTAACTTAAAAGCCGATATGAGTTTTAATCTGAACGCTACTAAGTCGATTAATATCGATACTATCGATTGTTAGGTGAAATAAGTACGTCAAGAGTAACTATACTATCGATAGTATTAGTTATAGAACATTAATACCATCGATAGTATCGATACTATTGATGTATGTGCTTATTTCTACAAACTTTCGATAGTATCGACATTATCGACAATAGCATAAGGCCTATCGATATCGTCACTATTTTTCAAGGTCGCGATTCTTTGGACAATACTTCCGATAGTCCGATATGCTGCAACACTAGTTTAGGCTCCGCGTTGTGTATCAGTCAGTCAATAATGGAACTTTTGAATATCTAGATATACCTCCTGTATAACGAATGTCAAGAAGTTTTACAGTCAAATGAAGTCCTTAGATTCAAACATAAACGGAATGATATTTATTACAGTATAAAATAAAATGTCTTCCTTTTAACGATATCTAGAAATAGTGAAGAAGCTTAGTAACAAAGATTTTAAACCGGGCTTTAACTTTTATTCCAACGTTACACAATCGTGGAGCTAAATCCACGAAGAATTTTATAATCTCTCGCGTTCCTTTCTTATTTCAGTTCGTTGATCTCTCTTTGATAATTAAAATAATTCCAACGGCCCTTATTTATAGACGAACCCAACTGTATTATTATTTAAACGTTACAAAACTATACACATTCGCAGCTCCATAGCAATGTTTTCTGCAGAGTTAGCACAATCTACTCAGAACTGCCTCTGAATGCACTCCGTACAAAATTGTAAACTTTTACGTAATAACTCTGTACGGACATTTCCGCTGAATGTAATTATTTCGATCCATCCAAGAGTCAAAATAATCTAAGTGCTGACAGCATTAACTCCTAAATTAACTTGAGAACAATTTTCGCCGAAGTATTAGCAAAATTCGTTTGATGTCTTCAAGGACGTTGTAGTACCTCGGATCATTATTTCATATTGAAAGCACGCCTACGTGCTTTCCCGATTCCGAGAACAGACAAATGAACACCGTCTCAAACTAAATTACGCCGATGTTGAAACAAGCCTTGTAATTAATTCACATCTGAAAGAAATCAGGAACTTAAAAAAAAGCACAAACTAACAGCTGCACGAAACACTAGTACGTATAAATCTTCCACTCAATTTGAAATCGCTGTCGTTTGGCAAGAGAAAAAGTTTTTATAGAACGCAAAGAAACAAAAGGTTTGAAAGATTTTTTTCTTAATTTAAAAATAAGATTCGGAAAGTCGTCGCCGGCCAAGTATCTGTCGCGGTCTATACGGGTTGAAAATAGAATGGGTTTAGCAGACGATATGCATTGGTTCATTTTGACGTTCGTTCCTTGAGTAGTTTTAGTTTAAAATGTTTCGCGTAATTCAACTACGAATTACTCATTGTCAGTGCGAAATCCTATTTTAGTTTATTTCAAAGCATCCGCATTTCTGTCTAAAGAGTAAATTTTAACCCGTCGATATTTTATGACCAGCCAGTTCGCCAAATCAAATCAGATTTCAAACTACGTAATCGAACACTGACGTTGAAATTTACAAAATTATGCATCGTTATGCAAGTTGCAGTTTTCAGCAGGCAGCGTAGAAATAGCACAATAGAATGACGTGGAATTGAAATAACCTTAAAGTTGAAACTTGCTTTGTTAAGCTCAGTCTTTCGAGGAAGATAATACTAGCCTAGCTATACTGTATTAATTCGACATATTGTATTATTCGATGTATAAATACTGTAAATAACAGTCCTATTACAGATAAAATTTAAATGAGTACAAATGAGTTAATGATCAGTGTAGGTTTTATAAGCGAAATACACAAAAATTAGTGAAGCGGAAACATGGATTTGTTAACAATTTCAGTGCCAAAACCGAACTGGCCTATATTAAACACACGTCTCACTAATATTTTAAAAAGCAGCGTGTCGATTTAATTATTTCACGTTTAGACTGGTTTTACGATCACCCATAAAAGATGTCATCGATTTAATTTTGACAATAACATCGATTAATTGTTAGATTCTGTTGCTCCTTTACGGAGGTCCATATCAACAAACTGGAACAAATTACCTTGCTACTCCGCGAAGCAAGCAAGTAGCAAGGTCATTTGTACTCCATTTTCTAAAAACATCGATTCGCATTTTGTGACGTTATTTTCCTCTGTCGACCGCTGTAGCAAATTTACTTTTCTATCCTATTCCTATACCATTACCATGAGTTTCTATCGAAAATTCATATTACGTTACTACAGTCGATAGCGGTTAAATACGCCCCCATTTGTCAGTGAAAGAGTTAACCATAGTCAATACGGTATTTTTCGATGACATGTGTCAAATTTGTGACTTACGGTACCAATATTCTACGGCAACAGCTACAAAACTTTAACGCTTAGATTACGATAGGTAATTTACCGTTGGACTCATACTAGTGATTTTTAGTTCTCTAAGTGAGCGCTAGAGGCGCTGTACAATTCCCCATACAAATCGTTTACGTCGTCGCTAGCGAGTACGGTTACGGCTAGATGCACTGTACTCATGGTAGGGGTATTTACTCATATTATAAAGCTGAAAGTTTGTGTGACATAGATTTTTGTTACTTGTTCACGCTAAAACGGCTCAACGGATTTAGATAAAATTTGGAACGGGGATAGCTTTTAAACTGGATTAACACATAGTATACTTTTTATTCTATAAAAGTCAGTCAGTTTACATTCAGGCGTTAATTTGCGGAGGTCTATGCCAATAAACTGGAACAAATTACCTTGCTACTCCGCGAAACGAAGCGTGTCACAGGGGTTTCGCGGAGTAGCAAGGTAATTTGTTCCACTTTGTTACTCTTCTGTTTCAGGTGACCCACTTGCTCGTTTGTTTTCCTAATTTATAAAAAAAACTAGGTTAAAGTTACACTTTAGAAAAGTGCTAATGAAGTCTAGAATATTTTGCGTACACCCACGGTAATTAAATCATTCGCATAATTTCAAAATATTTAGGCTAATTATACATTTAAGCGTTATTTTAAGTCTTCTTCTTCTAGTAAGGTAATTTGTTTTAATTTATTAATATTTAGGCAAAACGCAGATATCTGATCAGATACGAGTATTAAGCGAGTTTCTGACATAACTTTCAAACTGTTAAATAGATAAGTTTAAAAAGGCTCTTTAATAATTAAGTATTGTACAATTGTTACTATTATTTGCGTTGACCTTCACCAATAAAATATGTGCTTTATTATGCATAATGAAGGTCACATAAGTATGGTACAGTCGGGTTTAAAATTATAGATGCATTCCACATTTTTTTATAAATTACTGTTGGTATGTATAATGGACCTATGTTTTAACAGCCGAGTGTACTTCTAAAAGGATTATAGAGGTATTCGGTGATAACTATGACATAGTGATGATATCATTTACAGCATAATATTGCCAACTATCATTTCAAAGTAAAAATAGTCTAAAACCAAATAGAGTTTGTGAACTACATAAGCAACAGAAGGAGTCGCGGCCACGCGTGCTAGCTATTCCCATCATTATACTAGATTTTAACATTATTGAGGGTTTATGGTGGTACAGTCAACAAAACTCCATGAACAATATTGTCTATAATTTTATACAAAATACATACAATTGTATTCATGGTCTTTGGCCGCTGTCTTTATACGCATCCAGAGTCACTCCAGCAGATCGAATATGATCGCCCAAGTATAATTTATTCCTTCCTGCGGCTCTAACTAGTATCAATAGAAAGAGCGGGAACGCATAATATAGAAATTAGAAATTAACATGTTTTTTGTTCCTTTTAACATTTTAATCTATTAGGTATACATTATCTTGCTACTAGTAGTCTAGTAATTGTAATTGACAAAGAATTGATAAATAAATTGTTCTATTCTATTCTAGGTTGGCCTTTAGTTTTGAGCCAGTAAGTCGTACGTACGGCATTCGCTACGAACGGAGAAGTTACTCGGATCGATTTTCATTTTAATCACCTTTAAATCCTTAATTTATTTTTCCGAATATATTTTAATTTTGCTAAGCGAGAGTAACCGCACCAAAAAAACCTTTATACGGGTTATACTTTATACTAATTCACCTTTATTTCTTTATGAAATAGGTAACAATGGATAACAAATTGGTAAATTTTACTAGCTGCTCCGCGAAGTAGGACATGCTTAGATAATTTTTAAAATTTTTGCGGAGTAGCTTTATAATTTGTTAGAATTTGTTAAATGAAACTATTATTTTACAAAACTACGAGTATAATTACCCAATAGAGTTTACAAATCTATGTATTTCATGAATCTCAGATTTTTTGCAAATTGTGGATAGATATACCAAATTTTGTTTTTCGGTACCTTCATGATGTTTGTAGAGCATTAATTAAATAGGTATTAAGTGTGTCCATCAATGTATTTTAAGTGACAAATAGAGAATTTAAACGTGTATTGATGTGATATTGGCATGTGTATGTATGTGTGTATGAAGTTTAATGCGTACTCGCGCTGATTGACAGATTTACATGCAACAATGGAAAGCTTTTAACTAAAGCTTGTTCGACGAAATATTAAATTCACGGTACATTTATCGAATTTAACAGAATTATAAAAGTTGAGAACATTTTTTGATGAATACGAGTATGTAACATTATTCAAATCCTGATAGGTAGTTAAAGGTCCGTCATGTAGTCTTTTTCTTTCGATGAAAATTTAAATCTTTATGTGTGTAATTATTTGAATTTGCGCATTTTTTTTTACTTTTTTATATCCAGAATGTCATTAAAAAAGTATGCCTCATTGCATAAAATGACAATCTAACTTAAAATCTTGACTGACATTTCAAATTTAAATATTTAGAGCACAAAAGATAATTTGCATTTCTCGCCAGACAATGCCTCCAGACCTTCTGGCGCTCTAAACAAAACCCCAAGTAATTAATTTGAATTTATCAAACGGAAGTAAGTAACATTTTGTTGAAATTTATCTTGACCCAAAAGTTGGACGTTTCTCGTGAAAGCTGTACATTTTCGCCTAAGATTCTGAATAGACGTGATAAAAATCTTATCTTTTTTCATGTTCCGTAAAAGAGGTTATTTCTGCCAAACAGAACCGATCACTTATTTTTAATTTTGAATAAAACATTTTAATTAAATACGGACAAAACAAAAAAAAATACTTACGTTTTTAAAACCAGCAGTTGATTAAAGAAATCCTCAAAAAATAAACAAAAGGAACGTTCACGAATCACTGAGCGCCCGCACACTGCAACGGTACCAAAATACCAACATAAAACACAATCTACAATTATAGTTATTCCAATATTACAACCAAATTTGAATATGATTTGAGACACGTAATTTTTCGCGGGAAACAAACGAATTACGACCGCGTCCTACCCACGCGACTGCTACCGAGCGACTGAACTGAGCGAACAAATTCAGTCACCTGCAATGCGTGCGCTGATCGGTGAAGCCAGACAGAGATAGCTGCATACGTCCCTTACGTTGTCAGACAGAAACGGCATGCACACACGTGGTGACCAGTCTCGCGTCGCTACCCGCCTCGAGGGTAGCAGTTTTCAGGAAAGGGGAGCGTCGCACAAAGCGAATGACTAGGATTTTTTATAGAAGGAAAAGTGACGCTAGTGTTTTTTTTTGTATTGTTAAAACACAATGGAACTCTTTTCGTGATTTTTACGTTTACTGCCGCTGTGATTGCAGTATTTACGCGGCTTCGACTCCATCATTGACCGGCACAAGCTGGATGCAACACAAAAGGTGATTTAGGATTTTCGTACGACTACAAAGAACACATTAAATCAACCTGAAGCGCGCAACGAATAAACTTAACAACTGCAAAAAACAATAAACGCACTCCTGAACTATGAAGTAAAATGGTGGTTGCTTAGTATTTCTTGCACAATTTAAAAATTTTGATGATTTTTTGCAGTGTCCTACGCAGCTCTTACGTGTCAAGGGCAATCGTGCGATAAATAACATCCGTAAATAGAATTAAACAGAATAGTTGAATCACTTAAATTAATTGAAGCTAGAATAAAGGCTGTGAAAACAAACGGTCGATAGTGATGTAATACAGTCTTCCACAGTAGATAACGCAGGACAGTAAATCATCCAACAGGTTTTATTAACGATGACTTTTGCATGAAAAAACTAAGTTATTAGTATTTATTACATTACTCAAAGGTCAACTGGCAGAGATTCCTTGAAAGGGTAAGTTTGCGTATGCAGTAAATTTTGCTATAAGAGTTTTACGTACAGTCAACCAATTTGATTCATAGGTTTCTGTAGAACGTAGTCGGAATGTGTCTTCGCTGGGGTATTGTGACATTTGTTAAGAAGCCATTATGGCATTTATTGTGAAATTGTTTTACGGTGGCCTATGAATTAAATGGGTACATACATACTTTTTGAAGGGAAGAAAAGAAGATTATCCCTCATAGCTTATCTTATCTTCTAGGGGTCCTTTCGGATACACTTCAACTCATCTTTTATAGCTAGTCTGTATGTTAAATTAGTAAACTTATTGATAAAATGAAAGTTGTAAAATTTTGATGTTTAAATAAATTCACAGCAACACACAGCCGGTGAAATTACTGTCATAAGAGAAATTCCATCCTAGCCTTCTGGGTTGGTAACGCATCTATAATACCTTTGGTGTTGCGGGTGTCTATGGGAGGTGATGATCACTTACCATCAGGTGACCCACTTGCTCGTTTGCCTTCCTATGTTTTAGGAATCCTTTTTAATAATAATGTGTTTCTTAGAATACAACATTGTAGACAGTTTACATCCCCGTTCACTCATGGTTTACTAACATGAAACTACCGTGAGACTCAGACATATTAATAAAGCGGATCACTCACGTATTTTTGCGTCGGGAAATGCCCGACATGTTTCGGACCAGTCCGTGGTCCTTAATCATGAGCCCCCGCGGCGGTGGCGCGACGACGACTGCGTACCGAAGCCCTGACAGCTCGGCTACTCGGCACAGGCGTTTCGGGCGGCGGCGAACAACTACCCTCGTTTGCTTCATTATTTTTAATGTCAAATATAGGGTTGCACACTACACTAACCACATCACTCTCTAAAAAAAATACGTGAGTGATCCGCTTTATTAATATGTCATGGTTTACTGTTCGTGCAATAACAACTGTGGTTCCAAAGAACCATTGTTTGCTGACCTAACGAGTCGGTTTGCGGTTGAACCGGTCTTTAGAATCCTCCGCGTAGATAGATTATCGTAATTATGACGACAGCAGAAAATGGGTAATTCTATTAAATATTGGAGATGGGCAATATTGTTAACCGTTGATGTATCTAAGTGATACACGATAGAACCTTTACATAGTAAAACAAAATCTCTGTTCGTTCAGGTCTGTTCTTATATTTTCGACCGTTTACGCCTTTAAAATTTTTATTTATTTATTTAATCTTATTGCACAAAAAATACATTTAATTGTACAAAAGGCGGACTTAATGCCTTAAGGCATTCTCTACCAGTCAACCTTTAGGCAAAACAGAAATTTTTGTAATCGATATTTACTTCCGATTTGTTTTTAAATTTGTTTTAAACATTTAAATAAATTTAAATGATACTTTTTTTTTATACAACATAGGACGGTAAACAAGCAAGTGGGTCACCTGATGGTAAGTGATCACCGCCGCCTATAGACACCTGCAACAACAAAGAGAGTGCAGATGCGTTGCCAACCCAGAGGGCTAAGATGGAATACCTCTTGTGCCAGTAATTACACCGGCTGTCTTGCTCTCCACGCCGGAACACAACAGTGCAAGCACTGTTGCTTAGCGGCAGGATTAGCGAGCAAGATGGTGGTAGCGATCCGGACAGACCTTGCACAAGGTCCTACCACCCGCCAACACAAATAACTGACAACACAAAGAAAAATTAGGGTAATGGCAGGACTCGAACCTGCAAAATCAGCACTACGTGCCTTGCCTAATTTTTCTTTGTGTTGTCATTATCATTTTTAATTTTTTTACTTCTTTTAAACCACGCAACGGATTTTGATACGGTATTCACTGTCATTTGGAGATTTTTACGGAAGGTTTCAGTAAAACGGTGTATAGCTGCGACATTAACGAAAAAAAAAATTTTTTTTATATTTCATTTCTTAATTTTTTATGTGTGAGTAAACCATATTAAGCTTTAGTTGTCTTAAAAAGTAAACAACATTCTAACCTAAAATTTCTTTTTTTTTCCATCAAAATGGTTTTTTTTCTTTACCAATCACCTTTTCTATTTAAAGCCTTGATTTCTTTCTTCGTTTTGATGACAAAAAGTGAAATTTTAGGTTGGAAATGTGTTTACATAATAAGACTAGTTGGATGAACAGACTTTACTTAAAAACTTTTCTATCATCAGCGGTTTAGGAGCTGTCCTTTGTCTCTCTGTCAGTCAGTCAGTAATAGAACTCTTTTATATACCTCTACATAGATATAGATAAATAAGATACAATGGTATCCCGGGAATAATTTGGCAGTGTGATGTCACTTGGATTTCCAAATGATGGGTTCTTTAATGGACTTTTCGGAAGTTGAATGATATAATTCCCAACGCTTGCGTGTTTCGCGTTTTATGAATTGGACTCTTAAGGGGCTAAAAAATAACCCACCGTGTAGGTGATGAACAAAATTGTATTCAAACATTGGGGTTTTTCAACACTTTTGTTTAGGTAACTGAATGAAGTTGAGGCTAAAAATAAAACGGTATTTTCCAATGTTATATATGAATAGATACAGTCAAAGAATTTAATTCCCTACCCATTTCGCTGAAATGTCGTCAGCCATTCCCAATGCATTAAGGTCGATATGTCAAACTAACGTCTTGCTCTAGTTAGCTCCTATGGTGACAGTTTGCTATATGATATTGAACCTTAGGTATATACGAGTAAAAGGCTTCCTTAAACATTGCACCACGTCTATGTGTCCTTTTTTAACATTAGATATTTTATAAACAAAGAAGTAGTGATAGCAAATCTTATTCTACAACGGGCGTTCCCATTTAGTTTTTAGTTTAGTTTAGTTTTAGTAGTCCGCGCAAACGAAGTCGCGGGCAACAGCTACGAGTTCCCTAATACTTAAAACGTATGTACGAGTGTGAAGGACAAGCAGGCCTCTTTCGTTTTGTTTCTGTATATTTATATTACTGGCCAGTGTAAGACCTCGTGACAGCAGCCCAGCTCGAAGAGTTTTTGGGAGTCAGTCGTTAGATAGATAGATTCGTTTATTACTTATTGGAAATTACATTAAATTTAGAATGTCAAAGATAACAAATTCATTTCGTTATCCGCTGAGGCTGCTGCCACGAGGTTCACCCATATTGTACATACATTTAGTTCATTAAATTAGCATTATTCATAATTTTTCACTTCTTATTTATTATACAGTCCACAGGAATTCCTCACAACGAGTATACCTCAGTTAATTTTTTTTGAAAGTTCCTCAACGCTTAAAAGAACAGTTAGGGTACTTATTCTAAATTGTGTAAAACGCATTATGAGATGTAAAATAAAATTTATTTCTTCTTTAAATCAAATATCGGTCAAGCCATGGTGAAGGTAAATTAACATAATACATAAATGTGTACGTAATGTACATTACAATGAATTGGCATACACAGACACAATTATGCAGTTCATCCGAGACATGTTTCCAGATTTCGTTTAGTTTTTATTAGAACTAGCGTTGTTATTTCATAAACGCTACAGTCAACAGGTGACAGTGACAATTCGGTATACATTGCTTGCCCACTAAGAGTTAAGTCTGTAAGTCTGTAGCGTTACTTGTCGACACAGTAATGTACGACGAATTGTCACTGTCACCTGTCGCCTGTCGCATTTATGAAATTGGGCTCAGCGGGTTGATGTTTTACTTTTGAGCGCTCGACATTCTCCAGCAGCGGGCCAATCAAATACGCGAGCGTATACATAGGCACGCGGCTAGCTACTGTCAGGCGCCCGAGAGTCAAAAATCATCCCACTTAGTACCTAGTTACTAGTACTATTATTTATCCTGAAGTGATCTCGAGAAGGGTCCGTTCCAGCGCACTGATTTCAGCTAAAGAGAAAGGATTGCTTCTGTCTTCTTCAGTTGAGTCAGGGAGGACGCTAATACCAAGAAGATCTCGAAGCACATTTATATCTAATAACGATCCTCGTGAATCGTCAGTACCGTCGTCCCGGCCACCGGCACCGCCGCCAACGCCGCCACCGCCACCGCCGCCAACGCCGCCAACGCCGCCAGCGCCGCCACCAGCGCCACCGCCGCCAACGCCACCCTTGTGCAATGTCGTGTAAATCAAAGCGTTCACTAATTTTGATATGAGTTCCTCCAATTTGCACTCATATCTGTAGCGAGCATTCATGTTATTTGGGTTTGGACGGTGTGGCGCAGGCACCGCGACGCGAGGAACGGCCCGAGGCACTGCGCAAGCCGGCCGGGCGCGCCGCAGGCTCTGCCCATCGGACACCTGCGATTATGGATCAAATAATTAGTGTCCGACTAAAACTGGATATTCAGCCGAAAATTAAAAAGAAGCTTCGGCTTTACTCCTACTTTCGCCGAGAACGAAAATAATTTAGACTTTAAAAATATTACTTTTTTAGCTGTAGGCACGTTAGCACCTGCTATCCCAAGAAAATATTTCAGTTATCTTTATCTTTATATACTATAAAACGAAGTATAAATACTTAAATACATATAACATCCAACACTCGAGTACAAACATTCATATTCATCATACAACCATTTGCCCCTCCGGGGAATCGAACCCGGTAGGTACTTCAAATTACCAAAACAAAAAAGGTTAAGGAAGGTTTAAGGATATGGGTTCTTAAATGAACCTATGTCCTAAAACATGACTGTTAATATACCTAGTTTGATGCGAACCAAATAGTGGGGAAAGCTTGTTAACATCATAACAAGTAGTAGTATAAATTGATTAAAAAAAAAGACGTTTATTGCCACAACATAGATATCAGCAGGTAGTTGGAAAGACAAATAATGATAATTACAATAAGAGAAAGTGAGAAAGAAACAATACAGCTGTTTGGCAATAGGTCCCAATCTCAGCATGTGCGAGGAGGAAGTACCCCGCGCTGATTTTCAGATTGGCCTAGGTATAGATATAGGTACTTGATATAGGTACTTATTGTTTCAAAGACACTCACCGTACAAAGGCAGGCAAAGAAAGCCAGGTAAGCAAGTTTGACGTAAACCATGATTATTTACTAACGTCTCCTTTACTTGAACCTATTTATATATGCTTTTTATTTTAAAATATTTCATCACTAACGATAACTTCGATTAGAATTCCAACTTGCATTATTTACACGCACATAATACCTATCGCGGACGGCACACGTGAACAGATGTCGTAAGATGTTTTTATTTTGAAATAGTAGGCATAGTAAGACTGTAGACAGAGTTACAGAAACACACAGCTGGTCACGTACTGGGTGAGATAGGCAAAACTGTGTCAGTAAGTAACTAATGCACTTGAAATTAGAACATAGATAACTTTATTCCTTTGTAACCCTAAGTACGAACGCGTGAAATGGACGGTAGATTCGTGAAGTCATTTGCGTTAGACAAAATTCTGAAGGGGCAGAATTCTGATATTAATTTCAACTCGATACCTTTACGCGTTTTGAGAAAAATGGTCTTGATAGACAGACAGGCAGACGGACAACAAAGTGATCCTATAAGGTTTCCGTTTTTTTCTTTTGAACTATGGAACCTTATTTTTCGCACCCTTAGAATTAAAGCGACTCAATTCTGAATATGATATTTCCCAAAATTAAACCCTATGTCTTTTAATTAAGGTGATATTTTGGGACGTGTATTATTCAGAAATGGGTCACTTTAATACTAAGCGTGCGTTTTGTCGGGGAGAAAAACGTTTTATATCTACCCCTGAGCTCAGGCCGGCTCGGGGGTTATGTGGAAGTCACTCCAATAGTGGGGGGCATAACCTAACCAAAAACCTCCCCGGCGTTGACCTCTTTGCTAGTTTTTTTTGGGTGCCGTGGGCTAGAGGTACGGAACCCTAAAAATTTACCAACCTCTTTTAACTAACACATTATTATGTTTTGTTCCTTTCATTTTCTGGCTCCTCGAATTGGCTGTGATGTGTTAGCTAGTGGATGGTGGAAGTAAGTGTTAAGTGGGGTCAATATTTGAGTCTGTGTGATGTATGTTGTTTCATGTGGAATCGGAGAAAAGTGGCTTTTTGCATGAAAAATATACATCGCACAGCAGCTTTTTTTCAAGTGAATACACTAGCTGATTTCGCGGAGAAGCAAGTTAATTTGCTCGACCTCCGCAAAGTAACGCCGGAATCTATTAATATTCCTAAGTATTTAAAATGAATAAATGAAAATAGCACTATTTATTTTTAGTGTAACTTTCTTCATAATTAGAATTCCTGGACGCATAATAAATTACGTTACAATTTACTCAATAGGCGAAACATCGTTAGCTTCCATATTCACAACGTTACCAAAGGGCTTACCTCCATTTATATAGCACGTTGAATTTAGACTTTAACCCCTAGTTTGTGAGTCGCAAATTGTAAATGTAAGCCAAGTATATTAACGTCGACCTCGGATAGCCAAAATTAATGGTAAAAGCAAAAAGACGGATAGAACAATGGTCGCCCTTGGCCCGTTTTGTCTACGACTCAACTATTAAACTTTAATTTTAACGCAAACTTTGTCTAACTGCCGACTCTAATTTACATAATTATCGTTAACCTCTACAATATATATACGAGTATACACTCATTATGTACAAGGAAATTAATCTGTTCCGCGGTTTTGCCCCTGAAGTAGTACTTCTCTAATTTACGAGATTTTTATCGTAAAGGTGACGATTTAAATGAGCTATCACTTAAAAAACTGCAACAAATTACCTTGCTACTCCGCGAAACCAGTGCCGGGCTCGTGCAAAATAGCTGCGTCTGTGCGACACATATATGTTCATGCAAAAACCCACCCTCCTCCGCTTCCACACGAAACAACATATATCACACAGACTCAACTACACACCACCACCACTAAACACTAAAACTACACGATCGACGCGCGTTTCGCCTCTATACGAGGCATCATCAAGATCGAACAGTACGACCGTTCGCTACTTGAGCTATCACTTAGTTAAAGTAGGGTATTAGTAAGGGTATTCTAATGACTTTTTTTTTTCGAAGTTGATAGAGCTGGTTGAAAGAAGAAAAACTGTGTTTAAAATTTTCGTCTACGATTGATATTTTTCGAAATATTACGAGTAATAAAATGACAACGGGCGCGCGGGCTTGCGTCGCGAAAACGCTCTATATAATATCGCGCTGCATACAGCGTGGATGACGTCACAGCCGTGATTTGTATGGAGCCAGCACTGAATAGTGTTTATTTTAATACTGTCAGCTTATAACTTATTAATCATATTACATATCAAATTTATCTACATTTTTTATCAGGATCTGAATTAGCAGAACTTTTTCGATTAAGGGATCCGTTTGTAAAGCATTAAGCTTTGTAGTATTAATTTTTATTCGTGTCAAGTACCCCCCCACCCCCCTGCTAGCAAAAGCTGTTTTTTGGATATGTGAAGAAAAAAAAACTGTATTAGAGGTAGTAGGTACATATAATGACATAAAAAGGGATACTATCACAGCTAAGTACACAAGTTTACGAGTAATCAAGCAACAACGGAACCCTACACTGCGCGAGTCTGGCTCGCACTTGACCGTTTTATTTCAACAGTTCCGTCCTAATAAAATATACAGTCAAGGAATTTAATTTCCAACCCACCTAAGGTTCAATATCATAAAGCAAACTGTCACCATAAGAGCTAACTAGAGCAAGACGTTAGTTTGACATATCGACCTTAATGCATTGCGAATGTCTGACGACATTTCAGCGAAATGGGTAGGGAATTAAATTCTTTGACTGTACTCAACAATTTATTCGTCGGTTTCATCATTCCAATGTCCTGTCTTAAATTAACAAATCCCATATTCTGTTACGTATTGTAATCACTGTATCCGTCGTTTTATTATACGTAAATGATATGTATGAGAATAATTACTTCGTAGCCTCTGATAGCATTGGAAGGGTTAATTACTTTTGGATCATTATAAGAACCATCAAATGAAGACTGTTTAAGACTAAATTGTATTCCTGAGTTACGAGCTGTTTTATGCTTATACAGCTATGTTTTCATTAGTGAAAAACCGCGGGTGGTACCTTGCTCGCTAATCCTGCCGCTAAGCAGCAGTGCTTGCACTGTTGTGTTCCGCCGTGGAGAGCAAGACAGCCGGTGAAATTACTGGCACAAGAGGCTTAGCCCTTTGGGTTGGCATTGCATCTGCAATCTCCTTGGTGTTGCGGGTGTCCATGGGCGGTGGCGATCACCTGCCATCAGGTGACCCACTTGCTCGTTTGATTTCCTATGTTGTACACTTCCCTCCCCTATCTTTTCTTTTTAGCATAGACCATTTCTCTTAATTCTCTCTTTAATGGCCGATTAACTTTGTTGCTGTTTGGTCACCAAAGGCGTTAACTTGACTACAGGACATTAGAATGATTTGGATTGTTAACGCCTGGCATGTGTGTGTGAGACAGCGGCGCACGCACGCATGCACACGACAATTATAATATCAACGAGATGGCGGCGCCCACCTCTTCATTCGCCATTAGAACGTCGCAGGACGCACCAGTCTCTTTTTTAAGTAATTTGTAAAGTATTTTCGGCTATTATATTATTAACTAAACGAAGAGTTCATATTTCTTCACTCCTCCGAACCACGAAGAGCAGCAGCAGTCCCGGAGTTCGACAGGATGTTAACTTTTTTTAAATAATAATTTTAACCCGGATAGCCCCATAAAATGTTCCATAATATCCGTTGTTCCAATATAGAAATCCTAAGTATATGGACTATATTAACTTACTGTAACCAACCCTAAATAATAATATCACGTCAAAATGATACATGAGCCCTTGCCACACGTAGCGAAAAATTGTCGACATGTCCAAAGCAACGGGCGGCCGGCCGGATTAATGGCGACATTATGCTAATCCGGCCCGCGACGGACCGGAAACGTGTTTCGTGGCCGGAAAATCGCCCCGTGTGTATTCGCAAGTAGTTTGGCCCGGGTTGTAAAAGATGCAGTGGCGAGGTTATAAACCGACATCGAAATATGAGGAGGTTCTCAATTTGACTGATTTTTTTCGTTTTTTTTAAAGACTATTACAGTGGCTAAACTACTTTGTTTGACTTAAATGTGGGCATGGAATTAAAATGGATAGATCGTCGTGCAATGCTTATCTTATAGGAAAGCTAGTTCTACAGGTCCCAAGTTATTTGTGCGACTAAGTAATTAAAATTATCGTACCGAAAAAAACAAATGACAAACGGAGATACAGCAGTGCTCAAACGAACACTTATCGCTTTAAGGGATCGCTTCTAATTAACCATTGAGTGGATAATATTTTCATTTTTAGGGTTCTGTACCTCAAAAGGAAAAACGGAACCCTTAAAGGATCACTTCGTTGTCCGTCTGTCTGTCTGTCTGTCAAGACCCTTTTTTTAACCAAAACTCTCCAAGTGAGCGAAAGCTGTAAGCAAAAGCTGGTTTTCTAATAAAGCCAACTTAAAGCTTATTCCATAATCTACTCCTTATAAATAAATAAATAAATATTTTAAATATTTTAGGGACAATTAACACCAATTGACCTAGTCCCAAAGTAAGCAACTGAAGCTGCTTGTGTTATGGGTACTGGACAACGGATATACATACTTACATAGATAAATACATACTTAAATACATATAACATCCAAGACTCGAAGATTCCTTATGTTACGTATAACTAAACTTTATGAAAAATACTCGCTACCACTCGCATTTCTCGCTATCACCATCTTGCTCGCTAATCCTGCCGCTAGGCAGCAGTGCTCGCACTGTTGTGTTCCGGCGTGGATATCAAGACAGCCGGTGTAATTACTGGCACAGAAGGTATCTATCTTAGCCCTCTGGTTTGGCAACGCACCTTCAATGTTGCGGGTGTCTAGGCGGTGGTGTACACTTACCATCATGTGACCCACTTGCTTGTTTGCCTTCCTATGTCATAGAAAAACAATTTCAAGTTCCTACTGAAAACATTCTGATACGATAGGCCGAAATATTCTCAAGGTGTCAGCACCTTTATTTTGGAGTTAAATAAAACACGCAATTCATTATCATAAGCTATAAAAAATACCGAATATTTTGTAACTATTAACGTACGTTACGCTAATAGGTCGCGTGCGTAAAATTTCAAGTGTTTGAATACATTATTTAATCTATAATTAGTATGCATATTAGTAAGTTTAATATGCATAAAAAAACAATCAAAAATATAGGTTTTTTAAGAGCTCAAGCAGTACTGAAACAATTTCCAGGACAATGGTGCAACAGCAGCAGGTCGATTTTTGACTTTCAAGTGCTCGAGACTCGCCAGCCGCGGGTGAATCCGATACGCGAGCGTATATTTTAGTCAGCTTTGATTAGTGGAAATAAAAAATCAAACCGCAACGCGCAGTATTCAGCGTTTGGCACCAACTGAATTCATTTGTAATTCGACTTTCGAATGTAGCTTGGCGGTTTATTTAAAAGCCTTTAGCCCTCTGGGTTGGCAACGCACCTGCAATCTCCTTAGTATTGCAGGCGTCTATGGGCGGAGGTGATCACTTACCATCTGGTGACGCCACTTGCTCATTTTCCTTCCTATTTCATAAAAAAACAATATTTCTCATCAAGATTCTCCGTTACCCATATCGCTCCCAAAAACTTAGCAGATAGCATTTCCTATACAAAGGTTCATCCCCCTTTTCACCCTCTTAGGGGTAGAATTTTTTTAAGTAGTTATGTCCGTTCCCAGACGTCAAACTATGCTTGTACCAAATTTTATCCAAATCGGTTCAGTCGATTAATCGTAAAACCCGGATAAACTTTCGCGTTCATCATATTAGTTCGAATACGACAATTTTCTAAGTAAACAGAGTTACTTGCACTATGCTAGCATTATTAGGCTGGCTGCATACAATCGTTTTTAATTTAAAAAGTTATTGTTAAAGTTCAATAGCAATTTAAATCATCAACATATAAAAAATGGTGAAGTAAAATGAGACAATAATTGGCCGTTGCCGCTTCCTCTCATTGTTAAGGTTTTTATAAGGAATCACAAGGCACGTTATTCCGACGAGGCGATAGTTATTCCATTGAGGAATTCAAAAGAACTATAAACAGTGTTCGAGTGGATATTTTTAATGGGCTTTTTAAAATTAATTATAATTTGAAGGGCCTCGAGCTTGTGTTTAACCGACTCCAAAAAAGCAGACGTTCTTAATTTGAACATTTTCATAAATATTCTATAATACAACGTCGGTGGCAAACAAGCATGCGGCTCGCCTGATGTTAAGCAATTACCGGTAATTAGTAGCACGTAGGTGTGACAAACAGACATAAGGGCCTGCAACACTAGATGTGGAGGTTTCGCCTCGCTGCGTAGAGCTGTGCATCTCAACATATAATTCCATACATTACAATCGGCGTGCGCACGCGCATCTCCGGAGCCGTGCTGCATACGCATCTAGTGTGCCCTGGCCTTAGGTTGCAGTCAGTGTCACGGTCTAACCAATGGATGCCCTATGCTATGAACTGGCAATGTTAATCTTAATTTATATTATTCTTTTGTATGTGTGTTTGTCGCCTTACTTATCCTAAACAGCTGGACCGATGGAGATCTACGGGTCTACCACCATCCTGCTCGCTAATCCTGTCGCTAAGCAGCAGTGCTTGTTGTGTTCCGGCGTGGAGAGCAAGACAGCCGGTGTAATTACTAGAGGTATTCCATCTTAGCCCTCTGGGTTGGCAACGCATCTGCAATCTCTATGGTGTAGCGGGCATCCATAGGCGGTAGTGATCACTTGCCATCAGGTGACCCACTTGCTTATTTGCCGTCCTATTTCATAAAAAAAAATTATACAGGTTCCAGGATGGTTTGCAAACACAATTGGACCCGGAAGTTGGCGCCGCTGTCGGTGCTGGTGCGGCTGCTTTTACGGGCAGGACGATGACTGCCGGGTCCGCTAGTATGAAATAGTACTAAAGTGGCGCAATAATTACTCTACACAAATATAAAATCAGTCTCTTTAAAGCGCCTTTAGAGTTATAAAACCGTTTCATTACGGAATAGTACTTCGTGCATTACTAGCACAATGGAAGGTCGCTTACAGCAATTACGGAACTGATGATCCACTATCAAGATCACGAGGCCAGCTGGCACGATAGCCTTTATTAAGCATGTTTTAAGACACTTTATGACATTAATATGCGTAAAAAGTCGAAATGTCCTTGAATTTTAGGGTTCCGTAACCATGGCAAACTGCAAAGTGGTGCACTACACGGAACTCTATTACTAAGGCTCCGCTGTCTCTCCGTCCGTCTGTCACAAGACTTTAACTTTTGAACCGTAGTTAGACACTGAAAAAATTCACAGAGCGTGTATTAGGTGTAGGTAGGAGGTATTCCATCTTAGCCCTCTGGGTTGGCAACGCATCTGCAATCTCCTTGGTGTTGCGGGTGTCTATAGGCGGTGGTAATCACTTACCATCAGGTAAGCCCCTTGCTTGTTTGCCTTCCTATTTTATAAAATAAAAACTATTATCGCTACAATATAATAAATAAAAAGATAAAAGTTAAAGGGGACCCTAGAAATGTGTTTTTTTTGGCTTTTTTTGTACGAAACCCTTCGTGTGAGAGTCCGACTCACACTTAGTCGGGTTTTTTAAATTGAATTTATTTTAATATATACGTTTGTATGTATTCAAGCCTTTTTTGTTGTTTATCTTAAGTAGAAACTTGCTATTAAGTTTCGTACGGTTAGTAGGGGATGAGTAGATTCATTGGGGAAGCGGGCCTAAAGTCTGGCAACGGATCAGCGATTCGTTTGGTGTCAACAATTATAACAAATTACTTTTGCTACTCCTCCAAACCAAATTGGCGGTGGTTTCGCGGAGTAGCAGGGTACCTAAATTGTTCCAATTTGTTGATATGAACCTCCGCAAAGTAACGCCTGAATCTATTAATTCTTTGGATGTCTCTGGTTTCGTTAATACGTGTATGTATTGTTTGAAGGTTTTTGCGGGATATTTACAATCTTTAAAATATTTAACAAATAATAATACAAAAAATTACTTGCAAAAAACAAATGATTGCGTAACAAGCTGTTATTAGCAACATAAAGAAGTGTATTGCATGCCTTTAAGGCTATTTATTGTTTAATTTACTCAGTTTAAAAACGTTATCAAACTTCGATGCATAGCGCGAGCTCGTGTGTTCAACTTTGCCCCATAAAAAACCCTTCAAAACTTTATTCTATCAACCGAACACGCAATAAAACAACAATAATAAAAAACAATATGAAACGCGCTACAAATCACGGCTTAAATTGTTTTAAATTTTCGCGATTTTCACACATATTTACAACGTTATCGGGACTTTAACGCGATATAAGTACATTGTTGATTTACCTCGACGTTTTGGCCATGTTTAAACGGCGGTGGTCACGAGAGGACGAGTAGAGTGTGTACTCGTGACCACGGCCGTTGAAACATGGCCGAACGGTCGAGATAAATCAACAATATACTTTTATCGCGTTAAAGTCCCGATAACGTTATAAAGAAATCACAGCTTATCCTTTAAAGTAAGTAAAATCACAGATATATCTACATACTTACCAAATATCAAATTTGATGAAACCGCAACTTTTCAGGAATGTTAAAAAACTGTTTTAAACAAAAATCGAAGATCCAGGGAATCCAGAAGAAACACTAACCTGAAACAAAAAAAATACATTAAGCCTCTTGCTGGATGAAAGGGAAAATTAAAGAAAACAGTTATTTTAATGTCTAGATACTTTAAATACTTAGAAGCAAAAGAAAAGTTCAACTATGACCTGGCACTACTGGCACAAGAGGTATTCCATTTGCAATCCCTTTGGTGTAGTGGCTGTCTATGGGCGGTAGTGATCACTTACCATCAGGTGAACCACTAGCTCGTTTGCCCTCCTATGTTGTATAAAAAACCATGACTTGGAGTAAATAAAATGGTCGAAATATTACAGGAGGGAAGTTTAAAAAACTTTTAAAAAATAAAGTTTCACGTTGGAAAATTAATTCGATTCTGGAAACCGTTATATTATTATATCAAGACTTGTGCTACTATCACTGACCTATAAATAATGGACTTCTAGTCAGCGTTTAAAAATGGCCGCGTTAAAAGTCGAACAAAAAGTACAATAAATCGACAATTGTTCGCGCTGTCAGTCTGTCGGACCGACGGCGCTGCTGTCAATACTATTATTTTGTAAAAAAACCTATTTGCAACGAAACTTGATAAATTATTTGCAGTTATGCAGTTAGACGTATAATTGTAAATCCAATAACTATAAATGGTAAACTAATAACTTGCATTTGTAACATTGGCGTCAACCTGTATTCTCATGTTGGGCGGTTTTTGTGCTGTCATTTTGTATGACACTGTACATCCATGCATTATAATATCATTGGCTACTCTACTAGTTTTCCATTTTGATGCACCGTAACGGTAATACGTAGCTCAGTGCATCTCTTTTTAACAAGTCCAATTGGAGACAGACGCACTGAATTACGTAGAGAGCCTTGAACACCAAATCAAAACCACTGCAGACCGACCGGACGACCAGATAGCCTAGTGGTTGGTGACCCTGACTATGAAGCTTGAGGTTCCGGGTTCGATTCCTGGGAGGGGCAAATGTTTGGATGATGAATATGAATGGTTGTACCCGAGTCTTGGATGTTATTTGTATTTATGTATGTATATTCGTTTATTTGTTGCCCCGTAGCACAAGCATTGCTTAGTTTGGGACTAGGTCATTGGCGTGAATTGTCCAGGGATATTTATTTATTTTATTTATTTATTTAAGTATCTTATCTCTTATCTTATTGTTAGGGGTCCTTGCGGATACACTTCGACCCAATAGGACCTTTTGCGTAATTACCCCTCCTTTGCACTTATTCCATCGCTTTTTCCACTTCCTCCATAAAGTGCATGATGTGGAGCACTGGTAGTGCCTTGACTTCTCCTGGTTCGGGGTATCCGTTGCCAAGGAGTTTCATTTATTTAAGTAAGAAAAGAAAAATGAAAGCTGGTGATGAATCTCGGTACCTTGCTAAAACGAGTCGATCCTTAATCCACTAGGCCACCAAGGCTATTACTACACTAGAAGTAATATAAGCTACTTAAAAAGCAATTGAGCATCGGTTATACAGCCAATTGTTTCCAAAACACTTGTGCATTTCAGCCAATCTCCGCTTATGTTTCTATTTACAAACATCTAAGTCTATTATGTTAACGCTATGTACAGACGTCACGGATCTAGACACGCGGCAGCGTTTGAGCCAAGTCCAAAAAAAAGGGCAACTTATTTATTGGCCATGAGTTACATTACATGAACTATTTCGAGCTACTTTTGATAAGTCATAAACTAACGCTTATTCATACAAACTGGCTATGCGTAGTTTAATTAAAATGGTTTCAGTCTTTATTTTTTATTGTGGCGTTTGCTTTTGTCTAAACATGTTTCATTTAGAAAAGGTTCGTAACGATACTTTTAACTGGGCTAATTTTATTGAATCAATGTCTACAGGTTTTTAAGATTTAGCTTGTTTGTGCCACTTGTCAAGCCAAGTTATTTGTTAACTGTTTACACCTATGTTTTTTTTAACCTTTTCAACGCCAAGTCAAATACAAAAGTTTTCATCCACGTGCCAAGCTTTTCGTGTAAGCAACGAAGTTGAACCTTAAGCAAATGCATGTATATCACTATTATATAGTACGCATTGACGTATATATCGGTCTTTTGCGTTAATAAGGTGGAACGAATCGAAAATGTATTCCTACGTGTATAATTTTAAAGGTATTTCTAAGAATTTGGCCAACCTTAATTCTATAAGTAACAAAACAAACAATTTCGCAAGACCTTATAAAATAACTTGCCTCATTTTTCACGTTCACATTTTAGTGGGATTGGGTGATTCTGCGTCACCGCCGAGGTTTTATGACGGTATGACCGTGGTCACGTATTACGGGGCATGCGACACGCAGTTTGAATGCCATAGTCTGGCGGTTTGGGTAAGTAGGGCTGTAAAATATGAGGTTGAATACGTTTGGACGGCCATCTTGCCTTCGAGTGAATGCGAAGGTTCCTTCAAATGGGCCATTCTGGACGGGCGTTTCGACCGCTCCTCTCTCAAGTTACTATAAATGACATGAAAGAAGATTAGACGAGTGACTGTTTATTGTCAAAATAGACCAAAGTTCGTACAATTTTTTGTAGCACGTAGCGAAATTCGAAAGGGTGAAAATCGGTGAATAATTACAATATCGATCTTATACTTCAAGAAGGTCAGTTTTTATTTGAGCTAAAAGTGATAGTCATTTTGTATTTCCCTTATCATTTTGGGGACACAGAAGTGGCGTCATGATAAAATGATAGCTATTAGTGTTTATATATTTTTGCCAATCAAATATACCTATTTTATGAAGACTTGACACAGACATACACTTCAATTAACCTAGTCGTCTCAGCTTTGTACTAAATTTGTCAGAATTATTATGTAGACTTTTGACTATGCATTGTATAAGGGGCTATTTACATGAAGCAAGTTCTCGTATGCGAGTTGCATTGCATTGCGCAGCTCGATCAATCGATCGATCATGTCATACCTCGGTAGCCCGCAGTGTCATGCAACTCGCATGCGAGGACCCGTACCATGTAAATGACCCTTAAGTCTCGTAACAACCGTCGTGTGCAACCAATAAACGTTCCATAAATTAGGTTGCTACTTTATAGGGGCCTATTTTTTACTTGTCACTCCAATATTTCCACTATTTTTCGCTATCTAAGTTTGCTTTCAAGTATTTACTATCACATGAATTCACGAACCTATATAGCCGGGTTCGTTTCCAACGCATGTTCCCCATTGCGGAAGTGTAGCCGTAAAAACCCATAACCATAAACGTAATCTTCTTTTCGAAGTAGTCGGATAAAAGGCACACTCCACTCTGGGCCCGTTAATCTCACCGCGTTAATGCGATTCAGATCGTGACGTCACGCGCGTATTTTTACATTATCCCGCTGTCAGCTGTCAGTGGGAGCAACGTTGCTTTACATGCCGGCTCACCGAATATGTTAAAGTTAAACATGAGCTTTCGACAATGTTGAGACAAAAGGGGATTTAAGTACAAAATAATGCGTAAACGAACAGCATTGAAGTATAAAATAGGATTTCTTCTATCTTCCATACATATAAAACAGTTCCGTCTCTGATTGACAGATAACCCACAGCCCTAACTTCTGTAGCTAGAGAGTTGAAAATTTGGAACATGGTGTTCTTTAGGGGTGTAGCGATGCTTTCAAGCATGATTTTTGAAAGGTCCATCATTAGCGGGGTTTACAGAAGGGTGGAATTTGGACATTATCATCATCATCATCATATAATTTAAGAGGTAAGCTCTTGTGGGTGGAGTAACCGCCAATTCTCTGTCTCTTTTGCCAAAGACTGATTTCATGATACGACATGACATTAACTTTTTCTTTTGCTTAAGCAGGTGCGTCTTCCTCTTCTTTTTATCCCTACAACCTTCCCTTCGATGATGTTTTTCAAGAAACTGGTGAAGTTGGTACGTAACATAAAATCTACGTAGACGAAGTCGGGGATAAAAGCTAGTGACACAATCACTAATTGAATGATAGAGTTAAAAATATACCAAAAGCTATTAAGATTACAGTTGAACTGTGAACAAGCCAAGTCGAAATTCTCAGCTAAATTATATAGCTGGTAATACCATTAAGTAAATATTATGCGACCGTAACAAAAGCTGAATAATAATGCCAGTGTTAACATAATAAAAAGAAAAATATTTTAACACCATAAACTGTCATGACTCCATACTTTTTGTACTTCAAAAGCCCATTGTGTTCCGACAAATTAACAAAATTGTATAGAAGCCTTTCGTGAAATAATGACTGAAAGAAACGCATGAAACATTCCAACTTCGCTTGTAATGCAAATTACACCCTTCCTTTTTCGAATCAAATGTATAATCAAAAGATAGTAAATCAAAGGGTGATATGAAACATCGTTAGGTGAATATTGTGACATGCATTTGCGGGTGTTTGTCATTCCCTCTAATGAGAAAGCTTGAGGAAACTCGGCGAATATAATTAGGGCGAGGTTCTCCGGTGTTGAGACCGCATTTGAAGTGTGTGACATGTCGACTGTTAAGGTATATGTACAGTCGTTGTGGAAACTTTTCACTATAAATGGCATAATGACGTACCAATGCCTGCCAAGGAAGTCAGTTTTATATTTATTGAAATAAAGTTCCCAATAGGTTCTTGATTAATATAGGTTACTGTATAATGTTGAGGAAGATGAGCGAAGAGTAAAAAAAACAATACTAATGATGTTGCATCATTCAACCGTCCTTGCAACGCCTAGTGATGTCATTGGTTGATTTCTCCCTACTGACTGCTAAATCATTTACCTCCTAGAGCCCATGGTGGAACGCCGTTTTGACAAATAAAGGGTTCGAAGTATCAATACTTATTAATTTCAAAACTCGATCTTAACTGTTCAAATTACTTATCCGATGAATAATTAAATTAATGAATGACGTAATCAAGTTAAATTTAGCCACAACGTTGGTGAACGATATAATAAAGATCGTTAAGAAAATTATGAAACCTTTGAAAATATAATTGGACGAAACATTTAATTGCAAATCTGTTGGCGGTATCACCTTACCTGCGCAGGTAATAATGAGGCGCGAGTTGCTAGCGATAGTTACGATAGAAAATAATAATAAAAAAAACCATTTTAAAGTTAAAAGAGAAATAAAAGTTATTTGGTCATTTATGTACGCAATGATAAACGGAACATCAGGCTTCCAAGAAAACTACGAATTAACATAGGTCCAGGAAACTGACGTACAGAAACATCTAATTTTCTTATGTTAAATACAAGGTTTATTAAAATATTGCATTTTTGTATAATTGTGTATGATTCTCCACATACTGGATAGTAAATTTTCGGTGGAAATCATATAAGCCTATAAGATGTTATCAGTCAGTAAATATGGACGTATTTGAAAACTGTCATGTCATCTACTTACATTCGAACACCATAATATGGTTAACTTTTCTAAAGAATAACACAATAATCCGCTAATCCCTTATGTTTAGCCCACAAATATCCACTGGACAGTAATTAAAGAAGTTCTGCTAGCTAAGGTAACAGGATTCAATTTAAACTTAAAAAATCTCTGCCCATAGATTAAACAGCTTTTTTAATTGATCTAGCAAATAATATTGTGAATTTTCCGCCAATCGATTATAAACAATAGGTAAGTACAACAATATAAAGTTTGTTACAAAACTTTAAAAACACCCTTAAATGATCACATTTGGAATTCCGCAAGGATTGATATTGGGACACACGTTATTTCTTATTTATTAAAACTATATTAAATATCTACTCCTCTTTTGGACCTAGTGTGCAAAAAAAAAATACTCCAATTTTTCATTGCAATAATGTTTTTTTTAACTAAGCATTTTTTTGTATTAGCAGTTGCTAAATTATTGGCAGCTGTGACAGACGAATGGACTGAATAATGATTTTAATGTCTGCATTAATTTTAATGCTGTCTTTCACTTTTTAATGGGTAGTTGGATTAAAATGACTACCAATAGGAGGAGATTGCAGCTGGCAACCAGAACAAAAAAAAGCTAGGTAAAATCTTGTCAAAGCAGTTTCTGTAGCGACTTTGATGTTTTTTTTTTAGAAACTTCCAAAGCTTTCTTCAGTCAGCTGACGCGTCAGCAAAAAACGGGGATAAATCTTCAGAAAAAATAATTGTTTTCCTTGTGTTTTCACCTTAGAATTTTTTCTATTAAACAGTTTTTTTCAAGGCGTGACAAAAAAGATAAAAAAATCTCATCAGATAACCCGCGTGCTCTTTCCTCCCTTTTCCATAAAAATATACAAATTGTAGCAGGCATTGGGCGTTATCGGTATTTGTTGTTAAAATACAGTAATAGGCGCATAAATATACACAACTTTAAATTTCTAGGTAGTTTGTTTTTGAGATAGATCCCTTAACAAGAAAATTTTAAAACTCACAAGTCTCACAACTTTGGTGGTATTTTTTAATTTTTGATTATTTATTGACTTGCTATAATTAAAACTTACAGCGAGCCTTACATGCTAATTAAATTAGTATTACAAATATACAATAAAAAAACATTCCTCCTCCATTTTTGCAGATAAAAAAAAGATAATGAACATTTGGTCAGTGAACGTTTTTCTGTTGATAATTATGATTCAGACAGGCTACTGTACCGGTTTATTCAGAAACTTTCCACAAAAAAAGCATTACTTTCCTTGTCTTTGATAACTTGCCAAGACACCGCATATAACTCCTTCTAGCCGCGATGCAGAATTTTAATTGGTTTTTCATGTTTCTTTTACTGCTATAATATATTGTTTTAAGTAGGTAAATGTAGTTTAGAATGCCCACAATGCGATTGTTTGATAGTAATAGTACATTATTAAGGATGTGGCTTCACACAAAATAATGTAAGCAACGCGGACCAAAGGTAGTTATTAAAATTTCGGACCAGTCCGTGGTCCTCAAACATGTCGGCCATTTCTCGACTTAATAATACGTGAGTGATCCGTTTTATTAATATATTTAAGTCTCACGGTAGTTTTATGTTAAAGTACACAGACATTTTATTTGAAACTAGGGTGCAAATCTTGTTTAGCTTAAAAAAATAAAACACAAATACGAGGCTAAGTTCAGTGCAAGCAAAGTTGCCTAATTCAAAGTGATAAATTTAGAAAAAAATAGATTTAATTTTAATAAAATCCGCGATCATAGAACCACTCCCTTAAGTATAAATGCCAGTGGCGTGAATCAAATCGTAAACGAACATTAGAGCGGGACGAACGTATTAAAACCGCCCGTGCGTGAACGAGACGCAATGCGCCGTGTTTATTGCTGCTCTAATGGGGTTATGCTAAAGCTCGGCATTAAGTTTTTGGTGAGACAGACAATCTATTTAGTGATGTTTTTGTTTGTTGAACTGGCGCCGTACCTGCGCTTAGCGCCATAAACATTGAAATGAGAAAACTATAGAACTGTGTACAACGCAGTGGCAGAGTAGCCGACCATAGTCTATTTGGTAGACTATGTTGGATAGCCTGAATAAAACTGTATGTGCCTATTGTCAAGTAAAAAGCGCTGCGTTTTTTACGTTTTAAATTGCCGTCATATTTTTAGTTCTGCTATCCGACGCCCGTGTCGCTGCTAGT
This sequence comes from Ditula angustiorana, assembly GCA_963691745.1. NCBI lineage: Eukaryota > Metazoa > Arthropoda > Insecta > Lepidoptera > Tortricidae > Ditula > Ditula angustiorana. The sequence goes on from OY829473.1 coordinate 3,437,134, forward strand.
TAGAAAACTTAGAAGCACTTTATTCACTTACGATAAGATTCAAAGTTGAACCAATGGCTAAATATTGAAAGCCCCTCTTCACCTGCTTCACCCCGTCGCAATGTGGTGACGCTAGGCTTGTAACAATCCGAACAAGTAAGCAGAACGATTGTCTTCTTATATCGATGGCCATAGAGTATGTATTTACTTATTACGTTTATCGGGACTTTAAAGGGCCATTTACACGGTCCGAGTTCTCGCATGCGAGTTGCATTACATTGCGAGCTACCGAGGTATGACCAGGGAGGTTACACTCCGCACTGTAGGTGCGCTCGCCGCACCACCCATGGCATAGGTTAATCGCAGTAGGCAATTTGTTAGGTAAGTATTTGATAAATTTGCTAAAACATGGGCCAGAGTATTCAGAATTTCGAAAGATTACCCCAACTGTACGTTGAAACGAATCGGTACATGGTAATTAGAAACAGCACAGATGCCCAACTGGTGCATGGATACAGGATAAATATGAACAAGCAGAACGCGATAACACTAACTCCAGCGCAGTTTCGAAGCAGTCTGGACTTAATTCGCACTATAAATAGGTTTAATGGTTTCCAGATTGCGTTGCATGCTGAATACTTTATGTGTATAGAAATTTAAGGCGCTATTCATTAATTATTTACCTACTAATAACTTCTGAGGTCTTCGCAACTTGTAAAATAAATAAATATCTCGGGACAATCCAGACCAATTCACCTAGTCCCGAACTAAGCAAAGCTTGTACAGTCAGCTATAAAATATATGTACAGCCATAGCGTCAAAATATTATATATTATAGTCACCATCAAGTGACCCACTTGCTTGTTTGCCTTCACATTTCATAAAAAAAATTTACTCATTTCTCAAATATTCTGCACAATAAGAGCGTTTGTTATTACGCCACTTAGTACGTTAGAGAAACTCAAAGGTACGGTGACCGTTGGGGATCGAACTAGGTATGTATAGTCGACCAAGAAGTTGTTTGACCACTTTTCAACCGTATTACAAAAGGGATAAGGTTCAAAAGCCGTCAAGCAATTACTTGGAAGACTATACCTCAAAATCACGAGTCAAGCTCATAATAAATTACAAATTATTCTGAAAAACTATTTCATAGAAAATGGTGCCGAGACTAAATTAATAAAAACTTTATGCCCTAAGGTATGTCGTGTACCAAAAAACATTCTGAAGGTCAATACTGATTCCATTTCGGTAAATTAAAATCTTTTTGCGCAATCTCCTAATGTCTCACCACAGGGGAGTTAAAAGGCTTGCTATTTTGACTGAAAAGCTGTAAAAGAATTTCAGCTGCCTTTTGAAATATCTCACAAAGGTGAATGAATGATACTCTGTTAGCATAGAGGGTTGGTACTTAACAGTAGCAAGGAAAATGCTGAAAATTTTAGAGGCACGCTTGGTGCACTTTTTACATCTTTTTTTTGTGTGATGTACGTTGATTCGTGTGAAAGCGGAGGAGGGTGGGGTTTTACATGAAAAAAAAATATCGCAAAGGCGCAGTCGTTTTGCACGTGCACGGCACTGGTTTCGCGGAGTAGCAAGGTAATTTGTTATAGTTTGTTCATCTTAACATGGTCGCTATCCGGCGCTACTGAGCTCCTATGTTCGGCCGCCAGTCCATGCGTCTCTCTCCTAGTGGTTTAGTTAGAACGAGACGCACTGAGTTACGTAGCGAGTTAACGCGTATCGAGAAGATTCGTGCTAGATGCACAGTGCCAACTTAACTCAACTTGCTAGGTGAGTTCTCTGTTCTTAGAGGTTTTTTTTTTATATACAACATAGGAAGGCAAACAAGCAGGTGGGTCACCTGATGGTAAGTGATCACCACCGCCTATAGACACCTGCAACAACAAAGAGAGTGCAGATGCGTTGCCAACCCAGAGGGTTAAGATGGAATACCTCTTGTGCCAGTAATTACACCGGCTGTCTTGCTCTCCACGCCGGAACACAACAGTGCAAGCACTGCTGCTTAGCGGCAGGATTAGCGAGCAAGATGGTGTTAACGATCCGGACGGACCTTGCACAAGGTCCTACCACCCGCAAATCTTGCGATCTTGGATCTTGCTTCAAAGCGGTATACTCTTGCTACGAGCTACGAGTGAAGCATGTAACACTACGTGGCAGTTGATGTGACTCCTTCTCAATCACGCCACGGATTTTGATGCCGTTTTCCCTGTCATTCAGATTTTTTTTGCGGAAGGTTTTTATTTACATTACATCCAGATTGTATGAGTGCGAAACCGGGGCGAGTAGGTAGTATTAAATATAATAATAAATCATCTCATTAATATTTTTATCTACACATATATCATAATAGCTCTATAATGCGTTCAGGAACCGTAGGCAATGACCATCATTATGACAACCAATATTATTATAAGAATTTTTCTAATTTGTTTCTATATTTGTTCAAATTCATTTTTTATTACATTATTTTAATGTGTACAGTCTATAGATATTTAATAGGTATTGCCCTGTGGCTTCTAAACCCATGATATAGTACTTATGATATGTGTGTAGATAAAGTAATGTATACAACTGTACATAATTAGGTCTTAAAACACTCGTGTGATCCTATTATGAAACTCGCTGACGCTCGTTTCATAAAACCACACTCGTGTTTTAAGACCCCTCATTATGCAACAGTTGCATAAAATACTAGTTGTTCATGTAACATCTAGAGGTAATGATAGGTCAGCAACAACTGAACGAACTGGTGCTCCTTCTGTCACTCAAACCTAACCTCATAGCTTCAATAAAAAAAAAACCTAAAAACACATTTCTTTCCATTTCAGCTACATGTCCCGAATCCTCTCAAGAAATACTTGTCTAACCTACTTTCATTTTTCTAACACTTTCCCCGACAGTCGTCTGATATGACGTCACAATGTCACTATACGATAATTTTAACCCGCACGCTGCCCGTGCGTGGCGCGGGTTTTGGCTGGCGTCCACTGACGTACTCGAGAAAAAACTTTTCAAAAGTAATAAATCATGGAGCGATCGACTGAGTCTGTGACGTCACCCCATTCAGCGGCGCGAAGAGCTACCATCGTTTCGCATTTGTTCCAACCGTTGACGACAAAAGAAGAGCGTACTCGCTGTACATGAAATTACGTGGCGACGGTGTACCGGAAGACGAAGCGTGGCCAGACCTGCTACAAGGTGGACCGACGATCTGATGGTTGCGGTAACCCACAGGATGCGAGCAGCGCAGGACCGGGCGATGTGGCGATCTTTAGAGGAGGCCAATGCCTAGCAGTGGACATTTTTCCGCGATATGATGCGATGAAATATATATGTATGTAAGTACGAACCGCAAGGATAAGAAATCTGTTGTCACTGTTTGATGCAAAATTATAACAGCCATTGTTATATTATCACGCGTTTAAGGGTGGTCCGATTACGGTAAGCAGCACCGTAATCGGACTGTAATTCAATACTTTAATTCAGTACACAATATCCATACCTTTTAAATCAAAAAACTGTAATTCGATACTTAAATTCAGTACTCAATATCCATACCTTTTAAAGACCGTTTTAAGATCCAAAAATAGCTGTCCGAATTTTGATTGGTCAAAGTTCGAACAACGGATACATTTTGTGTAAGATATTTTAACTACTAATGTGTCATAATATTGGTTAGCTTTGACATTTAGTGAGAGTCTGTAATGAAAAATAGGTTTTTGGAACCTTGATTTGTAAGATAGATATAATGTGAGAAGTAAAGAATGATTGAGAGACTTGAAAACCTAAGTCAAGTAAAGTAGTTTGTTTATAGATATTTTTCAGGGTTATATTTTTTTAATTAATCGATAATAATAATTTCTCAATCGAGAACCATTAGTACCTCACCTTGCGGTACTAAGCGGTGTTCAGCGGGTTCGCTCCAATAAATTATTTTTATGACATCTTTATACATTTTGTTCCGGTTTCCAACGTAATTTTATGAGTGCATTACGTTGGTATGTATTGGGGAGATATCGGTCATAAATTTGGAGGTCACTTGTTCTAAATTCACGTGGTTTCTAAGCCAGAGGCAGACAGGGTGACCCATTTATGGCAGGTCAGCCGCTGAACGGTTATTCCTAGAGAGTTAACGTTTTTCAATCTAATATCTCTTCCGTCTTATATTAATTCGTAATTAAAAAATAGTTGACATATAATTCCGTCTTTGTCGTACCAGACTGTAGCTGCCTGCATTGTAGATTTAACTTATACTCATGTGGTCGTAATATGACCGGCCCCGATTTAGTTTATCCGTCCCTGCGTCTCTGTCTAACAAGTGTCTTAAGAAAGAGACGCACATAAAGATAAACTAAACTTGGTCGGTCATATTAGAGCTACTTTAGTCTCCAAAAGTACTTTGCGAAACACCAAGTTGAGTGCGGTCAACAATATATTTAACAGTATTTGTTTTTTAAACAGAACGGTCACTCACTGCCGCGCGCGGAATTCAAACACCGCGGCCCCCGCAGGCAAGCCCCGCCCCTAAGATTGACGGAAACTTTAGTTAGGCGAGCACTCATAGACGCATATACAAACGTCACGCTATACATATAACTACGATACTTTTTAACAAAAAGTGACTAAGACATACTGTCACAAACAAAGTGAACCTCATTGCCAGTTTGACCGAATAATTTAAATAATATAGCGACTTGATAAAAGATGGCGTTTTAATCAAATACAAAAACATAAAAAAAACGTTCTTGTATGCCTCTCCCTTAATTTTCGTAACTTTTTTGAAAGGTAATTTGTTGTTTCAGCATCCATAGCAGTAAAATTCTGTAAAAAAAGTGTCTATTACGGTTCTAAAGATACAGCCCTGTGATAGACGGACGAACAGACAGCGAAGACTTAGCAATAGGTTTCCGTTGGCATCCTTTAGGTACAAAACCTTAAAAAGAATTTATACATAGATTAATTTATTTCTTATTGAAAATTACATTCAATTTAGAATGTCAAACAACAAATTTACAATAAGATTGTCAAAAAGGAAAACAAAATAATAAAATAAAAGTATCTAGACAATGTCAAAATGACTATATAAAAAATCAATTTGTCACAATAAAAATATCACAAAAGGAAAAAATGAAATAAAATGAAAATGAAACAAAAAACAATCGAATACACAATAATAATCCAAAACAATAAGAAAAAATAATAATATGTCAAATTAAATTAAATGTCACTACTTTTCATTGTACGCACCATATATACATCAAACTAAAAAAAAACTAGTACGTCATATCCCGAAATCACTCGCCATCGAAACTACAGGCTGTCACTCGGCGTGTCAGCCAAATTATTCTCTAAGCGCCTAAGCGTCCAGTTCGGCGTCGAGGCATCGCTTTGTCATGCTCACTCGTGCTCACACTAGCAGGACAGAGTGATGCTTCGACGTTGAGCTCGTCGCTGTTCGGCTTAGAGAATCCACCCCCAGGTACAAATCGATATAGTCTAGACAATCGTGTTGTGGCTGACATTGATTGAGCCATTAGATTGATTGCGAATGCTGACAAGTCTGCATGTCGCTGAATGTTTTTTCAATCTTGTCTGTATTATGTAATCCTTGGATGATGAACTGAAGCATGGATAAACCCTTTTTATACAACATATGAAGGCAAACGAGCAAGCGGGTCACCTGATGGTAAGCGATCACCAACGCCCATAGACACCCGAGGGATTACAGGAGTACGATTTTTGAATCTCACCGGGTGACTAAAGCTCACCAAAATGGCCGCTTTTCATAGAGATTCGGCCATTTCGGTGAGCTCTAGTCACCCGGTGAGATTCAAAAATCGCACTAGAGATGTGTTACCAACCCAGAGGGCTGAGATGGAATACCTCTTGTGCCAGTTAGTAAAATAAAACCCTACTTTTAAGACATATAATATACACAAGAGAAATTCATATTTATTTTTTTGTTTGATTTTTTTTTTTGATTTTGAGTAGTATAGTTAAAATTTAAAACTGGGATAACGAAGGAGTTAACATCAACGGAACTAGGCTGTCGCACTTACGTTTTGCGGACGACATCGTCCTGTTTGCGGAAACTACGGCCGCGCTTAGTGCTATGCTCGTTGACCTGCAGCAGGCGTCTCTGCGGGTGGGATTGAAAATTAATGCCTCAAAAACGAAGTACATGGCCAATTTTGACTCTGAACCGGCATTGCGCATTGGAGCTGACGTGGTGGAGCGTGTAGAGCGATACACATATCTGGGGCACCTCCTGACCTTTGGCAGACACCACCAAAGCCAAGAGATTGCAAGGCGAGTTCAGCTTGGATGGGCCGCATGCAGCAAGCTGAGCGATGTGCTGAAATCTAAGGAGATCCCTCAATGCTTAAAAACCAAGCTCTTCGATCAATGTGTGCTTCCAACTATGACGTATGGTTCCGAAACTTGGATCCTGACCAGAGAGATAATGGAGAAATTGCGAGTGGCCCAGAGAGCTATGGAGCGCATGATGCTGGGTATCTCTTTACGCGACAGAGTCCGTAATGTAACCATACGGGAGAGGACCGGAGTGGTGGATATCGGAACTAGGGTTGCGTCGCTAAAATGGAGATGGGCTGGGCACGTCAGCCGGATGCCCTGTGAGAGATGGGCCCTCAGAGTCACCGAGTGGAGACCTCGAATGGGACACCGAAACGTGGGACGACAACCGGCGCGTTGGGCGGATGACATCACCCGCGCGATTGGGAAAAATTGGATCCGACTTGCCAGGGATAGAGAATTTTGGCGGCGACGCGAGAAGGCCTTCATCCAGCAGTGGATGGTCAACGGCTGAGAAGAAGAAGAAGTTTAAATTACTTTGTTTTGACTAGTTCGTTGTTTTGTTCATCATCATCATCATCATCATCATATCAGCCGGAAGACTCCCAGAGCTGGGCATAGGCTTTCCCCAAGGATCTCCACAACGGTCGGTCTTGTACTGCTCGCATCCACCGGTTTCCAGCGATCTTAACTATATCGTTGGTCCACCTTGTGGGAGGCCTACCAACACCTGGTCGTTCGTTGTATTTAAAAGACATTGAAGTGTTACTAAGAAAAAAAAAGAAGTAAACAAGTTTCTTCCATTCGATAAGAATTGACTTATTTTATTTACCTACTCGAAATATCGAATCATTGAGCATTTACTTCACCGTGAACAAGAAAATATTCCTATTTTAGTCCTAAATAAACATCACGATATTTACGTTGCTTTCTAAAGAAATCTGTTAAATATCAATAACACTTTATTTCTATCGCTGTTGATTAAATTTATCTGGAAGGAAGGAAAACTTAAAAAAGAAATTGTGACATCTCTGATATTGAAAACAAACCCGGCTAAGAGCGAGTCGGACTCACGCACCGAGGGTCCGAATACACCACACAATATATTCGTGTTATTTGTTTACCATAACGATGCGTAAAATAAAGATTAAGTTTGCTTGTGACGAAGTTTTGATGGTTTCTGAAAACTGTGGCAGTACAAAATTTTTTATCTTCACAGATAAAATTATTTTAATTTTAATTTTATTTGGAAGTATACAAAAATTAAAACTTTTATAAATTAAAAACAGACTAAGAAGGTTTTAATTTGTAAACTTAAACTTTTATTTAGTTAAACTTAACTTTGTAATTTTATAACTTTTTTAACATTACAAAGTACCTACCTACTAGCAAGTTAATTTGTTCAAATTTGTTGAGACGAATCTGACTCTATTAACTGTTATGTCTTTTCGTAAATAACAAAAAAAAGAGTACTTCACGCAGTGAGTCAAACCATATTCGTGATCGTCAATTATTCGTACACCAATTTGAGCCGCAGTTGTCAAAAATAAAACAGCACTGTCAAAACGCAACACGCGAAATACGTCAGCAATCCACGCGAAAAAATGTCACATTCACATCAGAAAAGTACTTTAAGCCAGTACTCAACCGACTTTTAAGCTGTAGGGACTTGTGTCGACATCCTTAATCCCTTCTGGTGTAGTCAGAACTTAAAATAAAAACCGAGCAGTTTTCTGGACGCAGCCATTTTTGTGGTTCCGAAATTTACCTGTCCAACAGTTATTTTGTTTGGCGCACGTCATAGCCAGTTTAACTGGACTATGTTTTGATATGACGTCTCGTTTTGTTTGACTATGGTTTGACTGATATTTTCACCGTTCACACTGTTTATAATCAAGGCGTGCTTGTAGAAGTTAACATGTTTGATTTTTAAAGCAATGGCCGCAAATTTCTATTACTGTTCCTGATAAAGTAAAGCTTGCTTTAATCTACACCATCTACACTAGTCTCCACTTATCTACACTCATACAGTACCTTATAATTATAACCAATGTCCTGATCACACGGTGCGAGGTTAACATTATTTTCGACATGGCAAGGACGGGTTGACATGTCAATGCACTACTATTCTTATGTTTTGCTCGCTCCGGCGCATGACCACGACATCAGTATTTAAAACTAAACTTATAACTAAAGACAAGGACATTCGCTGTCACTGCGAACAATTACAATGAATATAATACTATACCTAGATGTACGCATGAAGCATAATTCAATTGCAATGCAATTCAATTCTCGACTTTAAAATACGTGAGTGATCCGTTTATATTAATAGAGTGATGTTCTAGCCATCACTAACTTATACCGTCTTTTTGAGATTATTATGCAAAGCCGATCCTAGATCCAAAGTTTGGGGACCAAAGTAAGTAATCACTTTAGCCCTTAAAGCTCTCAAAGCGATCCTTTTAATATTATTAGAGATCTCTCTCGGGTTTTCCAAAAAGGTTTCTCTACGTTACACCATTCGGCTTTGATAAAACCACCTTAAGCCTACATATTATTTTTATGCTAGAAAGTTTTCTTTGCTAGTCGGTCGAGGAATTTTATTCTAAAGTAACTGTTTTGAGGTGTTTCACAAGAAAATTGGAAACTTAACCTCGCCTGTTGAGGCTCCGTTAGGAACTTCTCATCTTTTGGCAGTTAAAACTACTCATCTTACTGAGAAATTTCTCTTGCTATAAAAATTTTAATGGGTTCGCAATAGCTACCAAAAACGCATTTATTTTCAAAAGCGCTATAATAATCTTAATTTAGTTTTAGTGTTTAATACTTTCTATTACTACGGATTTTTTCTATAACAACGAATAATTTTGACAATCTCAGTATAAAAACGTGTAATTTGATATTTTATGAAAATTATAATGTAATTATATATTGTCTGAATAAATTGAAATATAATTTTAAATATTACCACTACCACATTATGTAGGCGTTAATTTTTTTATATTATTTTTTACTTTACATGCATACATACATACTTTGCATTATTTAATAATTTGTTTTAGTTTTCTTATTAAAAAGAATACTGTGACCAACAATCTAAATGACCACTGTATTGAGCCAAACAACGTGATCCACAATTTTTATAACATAAACCTAAAACAACTACTGGCCACTTTATCCCAATAAAAAAAAACTAAACGTGCAACTGACATCCCATTCCACACCGGGCAATTGCATTTCAAAAATACACATTCGAATTTCAAAAACTGGCGTTCCATTCCACGCACGATTTACGATGCAAAAGTCTGGCAACGGCGCATTGCATTAGTGTGCGGGATGTCCATAGCACACGACGGGTCCATATACCTGTTGCCTGGGTAGCGTTTGTTGCGGAAATGAAGCTTCTGTCTGTCTTTAATAGACTATGCGACGCAAAGTAGGGTTATGTTTAACAGTGTAGTTAAACGTATAAATAAATTCCTTTGTGGTTTATTAAATAAAAAAAAAAGTCTCACGATATTTATTATACCCGTTAAAATGCTATTTTGTTCTACGTCTGAAAAGAGTGTCTTCTTGTTTTTAGGGTTCTAATCCAAAAAGGTTGGTCTTTCACAGCAGTATTTCAGCATTTTCTGAAAGTCCTAATTTTTTACAAAGAAATCACCGACATTATTTTTTAAGAATAGAAATACGAATTTAAACGGCTTCATTTTATCTTTATTACAAGCGCGAATCTGGTTCCTCGTTGACTAATTAGAAAAAAAAGTGTTTTAAAAATGGCGCACTCATGTGTGAAAAGATAAAAGAATTACACGAAGACTTTCGTTACACGAGCCATGAAGAAGTTGTCAGTAATTGGATGAAATTCGTTTAGAAAGTCTAGACGACGAATTTAGCAAGTTCTTAATAAATGACTGCGAAATGATGTTTTTAATTGTGCGTAACTTAGTTTTGTAAGATAAAAAAGAACTTATTTGCAAAATGTAAAACCTAATACAATACAATATTTAATGTCTTATTGACTACCAAAATGAGAACTTTACAGAATTAAAGCTAAATATTACATCTGTAGGACACTGCCGCGTATGGGGTTGCCAGGTCTTAAAACCCAAAAGCCGGACAGACTAGATAGTTTAGCCGGACATTTGGGCAAAAAGGCCGGACACCTTTAAATTTGTAGTATAGTAACACAACATTTTTTTTTAAAGTCAACCAAGCTAGCATAGAAGGTAAGGCGGGCAAAACGGAATCCAACACATGACAAATATAAAAAAAATGCCAGACATGCCGGACACCGGGAAGATAACTAAATTATTCGTTACATGAAATAACTAAATAATCAGTCATTTCTTACTTCGAATTTATCTAGATAAGTATTATTCTTATCTAGATGAATTAGTTAGGCTTTTAAATAAAAGTTGAATGTCAGTACTGTACAGTCAAGGAAATTGAAACACGTACCACCGTAGAACCTAGTCGAAGAGCATGCGCATGACATTTGTATGACATAGCCTGGCGTTTAACGTGTCGAGCCATTGCGATAGGGTTTTAAGGTGGTACGTGAATAAATTTCCCCTACTGTACATCTAGAGATAGAAGTTGTCGAGAAAAAGTCAATAGATAACGAGGTTTTTGTCTTCATCTAGAATCTAGATAATTTATTTAAATAAAAAAGTTAACAGCACTTATGTGCGATTGATTTTATCTTCGAACAAATTAGTTTCAAATGATTTTATTTAAAATAATTAACTAGATAAGAAATAATTAAAATAACGCCCAACTCAGGTCACAAGTCGCGGGCAATAACTAGTTAGTTGAATAACTATGTTAAATAAATAAATAAATAAATATCTCGGGACAATTTACACCAATTGACCTAGTCCCAAACTAAGCAAAGCTTGTACTATGGGTACTAGACAACGGATAAACATACATATATAGATAAATACATACTTAAATACAAATAACATCCATGACTCAGGTACAAACATTCGTATTCGTCACACAAATATTTGCCCATACCAGGATTTGAACCCGGGACCTCTTGCACATTAGGCAGACACATGTGCCACTGTGCCATACAGGTCGTCAAAAATCATGAGACTCAGTTACTTTCTCAGGGAAAACAGATGTAAAATAGCAGTACTAATGAGCTGCTGCTATTTTACGTCTGTTGTATGTATTCTGTTTATTTTACGTGACGCAACAGGGATTGCGTCGCCTAAAATAAACAGACCCTGTTGCATCACGTTCAATCAGTGCACTGAAACAAAGGACTTGCCAGATTCCGTGTATATTTTACCAAAGTTGACAGTTGATTTCGGTCCTGTCACGCATTTCGACGACCAGATAGCCTAGTGGTTAGTGACCCTGACTACAAAACTTAAAGATCCGGGTTTGATTCCCGGGAGGGGCAAATTTTTGTATGATGAATACGAATGTTTGTACCCGAGTCTTGGATGTTATTTGTATTTAATGTAAGTATATTTATCTATATAAGTATGTATATTCATTGTTCCAGTACCCATAATACAAGCAGGTTTAATTGCTTTGGGACTAGGTCAATTGGTGTTAATTGTCCCAAAAATATTTATTTATTATTATTTTAGTTGATTTTACCAAACGAAAATGGTTGATGTCGTTCGGTCAACCTTCGCGGGCCTAACATGACAGGCCAGGTTTAGTTTAACCCCTCCCTGTGTCTCTGTCTAACTAGTGTCATAAGAAAGGGACGCAGATAGAGATAAACTAAACTTGGCCGGTCATGTTAGGGCCACAGAAGCACATGAACATTTAAGTACCTTGTCGCTGTCAATAATGTGACAAATTCGGGTTCCTAAGTGTTTAGCTACTTCTAAAGCTGACTGTACCAAATAAAAATGAATTTAACCAAAATAGTAAATGAAATTAAAATGTAGATGAGGAGATAAAATATCAAGGCTGATGGGGAAAAATCAGATGAAATAAATCCAAGGCCAGAGAGAAAAGCTTACACTCAGCAGTGGCCCTAACATGACTGGCCAAGTTTGGTTTATCTCTATCTGCGTCCCTTTCTTATAACACTAGTTAGGCAGAGACACAGGGAGGGTTAAGCTAAACCTGAGCTGTCATGTTACGGCCGCTGTGGGTTACTTTAGGCTGAAGAATAAGAAGACGATGTAGAAGATGATGATGATGTTCTGCTGGGTGTTAGGACCTTGTGCAAGGTCCATCCGGCTCGCTACCACCACCTTGCTCGCTAATCATGCCGCTAAATAGCAGTGCTCGCACTGTTGTGTTCCGACATGGAGAGCAAGACAGCCGGTGCAATTACTGGCACAAGAGGTATTCCATCTTAGCCCTCTGGGTTGGCAACGCATCTGCAATCTCTTTGGTGTTGCGGATGTCTATAGGCGGTGGTGACCCACTTCCTTGTTTGCCTTCCTATTTCATAAAAAAAAGAAAACCATACTTGAATTTTACGCATTTCGCATCCATTGCTTAAAAAAAGCTTCAAACCTAAACCACAGTAAAATCAGAAAGCCTTACAGAAAATATATCAAGCCACTTCCAACAAAACAAAACACTCGTCGTGTCGTACACATGTTCGCAATTCCTTATGTTTATTATTATGATATGTATACCGTCGATTCCGGAAGGCCTTTATATTTGCCTCCAGGAACATGATCCCTTTGGGATGGAGGGTGTTCTTGGGTCGATAGGAAAAAGTGAACGTACGATATGATGAATCGTGGGCTTTAAAATGAACGTGGTAGAACTGCTTGTAGGTTGCCGGTGGTTGTGCTCTGAATTACGGAACTTGCATACTAAGTTGAAAGTTTACGCTACGCGTTACGCGTTTAGTAGTATTGATAACGAGAGAAATGTTGTACAGTCAGCATCGAAAGTATTGTCACTGTTGTCAGTGTTGTCTCTTTGACTACTTTAACGCATTCAAAGTCGTGTTAGTCGTGTCGCTGCGACAAATGACTAAAATGACCATCTTAGATACCCGCAATACCAAGAAGATTGCACACTATTTATTGTTATCTTTTTTTTATGTAACCTGTGTATGCCATGTACTAATGTGATAATTATGTATATTGCACTGTAATCTGTTTTGAAAAGAGAAAAAAAAATTAAAACCGCAGAGTTTCTTGCGGCGTTTCTTCTCAGTATTATCTTCCATTTTCCGAAGCGCTCGTAGATTCAGACATGTAAAAGAGCCTATATGGCCTACTTGCAAAATAAATTTATTCATTTTCATTTTCAACCCAGAGAGCTAAGATGGAATACCTCTTGTGCCAGTAATGGCACCGGCTGTCTTGCTCTCCACGCCGGAACACAACAGTGCAAGCACTGCTGTTTAGCGGCAGTATCAACAAGCAAGATGGTAATAGCTATCTGGACGGACCTTGCACAAGGTCCTACCACCCGCAGCAATTATACTTTAGACACCACTATCAACAATGATGCGACAATGCAATTAAACCCACGACATCTATCTTGTAAGTATATATGGTACTGCGAAAAAGTTGGACACAAAATAATATTAGTCTTTCTTGTGAATTTTAACCTTAGAAAAGTTAAAGCATAGAAAACTACTAAAATTATACTTTAAATAGGTACCCAAATGAACAATGACGCGACAATGCAATTAAATCCACGACCTCCATCTTGTAACAAATGGCATCCGCCAGTCCTTATTATCAGCAATGAATATTCAACCTCTGACCAGCTCGGGCACATTTAGTCACAAGCATAAGTTCCGTTAACTAGTCCGTGACATGCAATTCCGATGACAAACGACCTCAGAATGACCAGTTCATACATATCTGATTTGCCGTACATTGTAACGAATACGATGTATGATACAACAATGTACAATTAACTTAGAAATGCATTCCGGTGCCAAAAGTTGGGGTTTGCAGATGGTATTATCTGATGCCTGATGTGGTCGGGTCTTAATCTGTCTTATCCGTGAGATTTATCAGGAGACAGCCTCCATACCACATGATATTGCTCCTGATCTGACCATAACATTCACCAGATCATGTCATCAGTAGATCCTTACTTTTGATCTGAGACCACATTTCCGATTACTTCCAAAATGCTCGTGAATTAAAAATAATTTTGAGTGAAATTTCACGCCACGCCACTAGTTGACAGACCTTGCCAGAAAGAGGTAAATTATCATTTTGTTAAAACAATATGTATGTATATAACGACTCTAGCGCCATCTAGTTTAGAGTGCATAAGTTGGAGTGCATAATCTAGTTTGTAGTGCTGTGGAGAGCTGTATACATTGTATAAAGGTACAGTCAAGGAAATTGAAACACGTACCACCGTAGAACCTAGTCGAAGAGACATACGCATGACATTTGTATGACATAGCCTGGCGTTTAACGCGTCGCGTCATTGCGATCGCGATAGGGTTCTAAGGTGATACGTGAATATATTTCCCCTACTGTACAGCTTTCACAGGTAGAGCATGCCCCTACGTATTTCAAGCAACTTATGTTCAAGTTTTATGCTCAATCTCTATCGATCTATCTATCAATCATGAACTAGACGCCTTACTTGTACTTGGAGGCATTCTACCTAAAGTTGCAACATTCATTGTACATAATTAACTTCTCAATGTAAAAACCGCTAATTGGGTCTGTTTGAGAAGAACCTGTTCACCAGAAAAAGATAGTAACCATAAATTTGTGCGTATACCTCCGACCGCGAGAGGAACAAAGTAAAGGGGGTTTACCCCGTCTGTCTCCGTATGCAAAAGATATAATTAATGGTTTGATATTTTTGGTTCAAAATGAGTCGTTTGTAAAAAGATTACTTGAAAAAATTTCAACAAAAAACCTATAAAGACAAGTAAACCTATAAAGATCATTTCGTTAATCGTCTTTTCGATAAAGAAAGTAATTTTACTGTCAGTCTGAAGCTTCCTTTCGACGTCGGTCTAAATGATAGAGAAGCAGAGTAAATAAACAGTCATATCATACTTCTGATATTTACTTAACTTCTAAATCCTCGTAAACCATTAAGCTCACTTATTTATTACTCATCAGGCCACGATCAACCTGTCCTTCAACTCAAACTCAACTGTCGTCAGAAAAATAAACGAGGAAAAATAGCTATCAACTCGTGAAACCAACAAGTAAACAGCAAATTAAACATATTTTCCGAATCGCAAACGTTACCTTCACATGACCACTGAATTCAATATGCCATGATTTATTATCCGACGGCGATCGCTCATCGCCCGTCCGGCCATTTTTCGGCATGTTGCTTCAAGCGTGACTTGTGGTTCCTATCACGTTGCCAGAATGTAAGCAAACGACGAAATGTTTGCTGGCGTATCGAGTTGAAAAAGTTTTATTAAGCGTTTTTTTATTTTAGAAAAACGTTGAGTCGAGCGTTGGTGTCCTAGTAGCTATAATGGTGGATTTGTTAAAGTGAGGTACCGACTTTTATCTTCAACGGTCGTTATAGGTACCAATGAGTTTTTCTAGCTTATAAACATTACCTAAGTATAACTAAAGTGCCTTGATTAAGTCAAGGCTCTTACGATGAAGGAAAACATTGCGATGAATCCTACACATTTTAGTAAATAAATGTAACCGTTATGCTATCGAATCCTTTTCATTGTAACAAGGCTTACGGAGGTTAGCAGTCAGTCGCTTCAATGTAAAAACCAGATCTGGCAAATCTGTGACCATGGTAAAAGATTACCCTAGATCAAAAATCTGGAAAAAGCTCTAGGAGAATGATGATGATGATTATAAAAATATTGCAGTGCTTTGACAATTTTGTCTAAGCTCAAAATGTATTGAACATGGTACCAACTCATAATCCATTTTAAATAGCAAATGAATTCGAGATTCAGACGTTGCAGTAAACCGATCGTAGTACGTTTAAATAAGTGAGCATCAGTTTATTTCAATATTTTTATACAAAAATATATAAAAAATTGCTACGATTTCCGAAAACATAGTAAAATTATAAGTAACTTGACTTATGTTGTAATGCCAATCAACGTATTTATTTATCCAAAGTTTATAAGTTAACTCACATGGTAATTTCAATCCACATGGCAACTTTATTTCACAAGGCTAGTTATAACTCCTACCACTAAAATTTACAGTAGAGCCGCAACATAATGGCTCCAATACATTGTTTTATGCGGAACCAGCGATCTGCAAGCTCGAAGCCAAACAGTATTCTTTGCACAAAAACTCCCGATACAAAAGCTTTCCGAATGCGCATTTCAACAATTTTCCATTTCCGAACCGTACAATTCTTTCATTTTTCCTGCACCTAATGAATATCCATCTAACTGCACTGAAGCTATTTGTTGTGTGATGAACAGCGCACACAAAGCTTTGCACTGCTAGCTCAATATCCGCTATTTCTGAGTTATGATCTGTATAAATCACAAGTAGCCGGTTTACTCGTTATTCGATACAGTTCTGGGGTATTTCAGAGAGCAGTCTGGTCAGCAACAGTTAAGATTAATTAGAAACGATTTGACTTGTCTTCTTTTTTATCTTTACATCTTTTCTTTACATATTTAGTATAAAATTAATTGGCTATCCATTCCTGTCTGCCCTCGTATCTTTGGTCGCTTACTCTTCCTATTCTCTTGATAGTCTTCACTGTCATTTAGAGTGGTCATTCAGATTTACGTTACATCCGAAATCCTAATAACCCGAGTCTTTAAAATCTTCAATTTATTCATTGAAACAACGTTGCAAATTAAAGTATCCTCTATACCATCATTGTTCATTAGGGTCACGAAGCGTGAACGATTTATTACGAAATTCCTACACTATAAGTTAAGTATCAATTTAGAAACTTGTACATTTTTCAAAATACATAGAACAATACTTTCAGGTACTTACACTTATTTTAGGTACAACAAAACTTCTATAATAAATATCCTTCGGTGTGTTTAAAATGACAGGTAAAAATATTTGTATCTATTTTGTGCATTGTGTTCTTCTTTTTTAATTTAAAGTTATTCCTAAAAAGTCTTGTTAACCTTCATTTTGACACAAAAAAAACGCACCGTTGTTTATTGCAAAGCTTCCTTCTTTAACAAGTCTTAGGCCTAGGTCTTCTATTAAAAGCTCAGCGTAAATCACTATAGTGGTCTTTTTCACACGCTATATTGGCTGCAAGAGTCCACTATAGTGATTTACGCTGACGTCGACGTCAGCTTTTAATAGAAGACCTAGGCCTTAGAGACTGAATTGAACAACAGTTCCGCTTCTGCACATCTTAATTTAAAAAACAAAACGCAAACAAAAACCAACCTGAAACACAATGCAAACACAGTAAAGGAAGAGCACTCGCTAAAAGCTAATACCAAAAATTGTGAAGCAAATTCTCGAGAGACAATTCCGATAAACTATTTCAATTAAATTTCTGTTAGGACTCTTCCGCAAGTGTCACGTTCAAGTTCTCTGGAGTACGTTCGTCCACGTTGGTCTAATTCAAAGGAGGCTTAAGCAACAATTTTAATGGAATTGCTATTAAAAGTTTGCAACTATCTTTAACGAAAATGAGAAAAGTATTCGCTTTTTTGAAGATAAAAAGGTCATAGACGTATCTAACATCAATGATAAATTTGCGGTAAGAAGAATTTAGATTTAAATTAATGCGAAATAAGTTTCACCCAAATAATCTAAGTTCATACCGATCAAATTATGATTATTAGATATGTCTCTTCTGTTTTCATAATAACTATAAGAACCAAAACTATACACACCTAGTTATGAACATGCAAATACAGTCAAGGAATTTAATTCCCTACCCATTTCGTTGAAATGTCGTCTGACATTCGAAATCCATTAAGGTCGATATGTCAAACTAACGCCTTGCTCTATAGCTCTTATGGTGACAGTTTGCTATATGCTATTGAACCTTAGGTGGGTTGGAAATTAAATTCCTTGACTGTACATGTTGATAATTAAGTGCTATACTGTATTGATTCGGATGACAATACGCAATGCCTTGGCATTCCCTTTAAAGTCTTCGCATTAAAGACTATAGAAATCAATAAAAATAGATTCAAATTTTATTTTGCTTACCAAAACGGCTTCACCGTTGGTACATTTCTTGGCTAAAATCTACACGCGACACGCGATTCAGAAACAGCAAACGCATTTACGTCCATTCAAATCCAGCTGTAATAAATTATTCACTTGAAATGATGAAGTAACAAAACCTGATTTCATTATTATTACAGGGATGAATACATTTGCAATGCTAAGCACGATTCGCATACAGTGCCTTAAAATGGCGATGAGCGCAAATTCGTATGCGCCATTTGTCGTGTTATTTCCCTTTTTCCGCTTACTTTGTGGCGGGCGAGATACAACGTTTTTAGAAATTTACAATTTGAGTGTTTAGGGAATAGGGTTTTGTAAAAACAAGAACATGTGTTAAGAACAGTGGTGTAAGCCCTTCCTTAGCATGCGGAGTGCGTGAATAACCTTTCGAAAGCAAAGCAAGAAAATTCCAATTTACACAAATACTCATAACTTTGCTCATATACGCTTAATCTTAAATCCTCAAAATGACCGCTTTCCTAGTAATGTTTTCCCTTGGTACACTAATTCTGTAAATTTATTACAAAAACAACACGTCCAAAAACTAATACAGGACAACCCGTTAACTGAACGATAAATACCAAACATTCCGCCATTTGTTCAAATTGTAACAGCAAAAGGGATTTTCCTTATATTTTGAACTTAACAATGACACTTACTTTTATTCATTACTTTTCTCGCGTGGGCCGTTTTTTGTTTCAGGGTAATACCTAAATAGCCTATATCATTTAAGTCGAAATACAAGCACACATACAATTTAAAAAGGCAACTGAAACTTTGAAGTTAAAAAAAACCTTACCAAACTTAGTGCTCTATATTTTGATAGACTTTAATAACAGCCGGGGAAGTTCTTAAAATACCATTTCTCAGTTCAATTTATTCCAAAACAATTGAGGCCAAGTTGAAGCGCGTTCAGACATCTTGAATCTCTCAGAGCCAATGCTTTGAGAATTAAACTGAGCATGCAGCCGTAATCCGGGTATAATTGAGTCTGAGTGTACAGCGTGGCATCAAGGCTTAGTGCAATTTATTGTTAGAAATATGAGCCGTATTATGGTGTACTTATTTTGCATCAAATTGATATCTTCTAACTCAAGGCTAACACATTTACACTGGAGCGTTCTTTGAGTATTTAACATTGAGATGCCAAGCCGTATTATCACCTAACAATTTTTTCTGCCAATTTTAGCGGGGGAGACGGGTCTAGATGTTGCCCGATGGCTGGGAAATTCGGGATTGTCCTGGAATTACGTGTCTTGTCCCGTGCCCAGGAATTACACTTTATAGTCCCGGACTTCGA
The DNA here is from genome assembly GCA_963691745.1 of Ditula angustiorana. Taxonomy (NCBI): domain Eukaryota; kingdom Metazoa; phylum Arthropoda; class Insecta; order Lepidoptera; family Tortricidae; genus Ditula; species Ditula angustiorana. The sequence continues at coordinate 3,456,850 of OY829473.1, forward strand.
GTGTTACTATATTTTCAGAGTTCCTTACCTCAAAAGAAAAAATTCGAAAACTGTAAACAGTATCGGAAGTCTCCAGATGAGATATCCGAATAAAATCACAACATGCTGTCGGCAACACTGCCACGAATGCCATGATGTCAAATTTTGAAATGTTTACGTTATGTCTGTCAAAAAGCTTATTAATTTAAAATGTTTTTGGTGTTGTAAATAATAAATTAATTGTGAAGAAAATTATTTACGTGTGATAAAAAAATCCGTCTTTAGTGAAATTTGAAGTTTTTGATAGCCGTTTGAAGGTAAATACAGCACGATTAACCATTTTTGCAGAGATCGCTTTCGCGATACGGACTAAAGCAAAATGACACACGATATCGCGGCGAACTGGTTTTTATAAACCGTTATGATTTAAATCACGGTTTTAGGCCATATGCATTGGCAGAGGGGAATGCGTGCCTTGCGACGTCCAGTGGCTAAATTGTCTAAGGGAGCGTTATGCCAACCCGAACTCATACTCGTAACAACACCCAGTAAAATAAAGGTCAAGTCAAGTCAATGGCGGGTGGTAGGACCTTGTGCAAGGTCCATCCGGATCACCACCTACCACCATCTTGCTCGCTATTCCCGCCGCTAAGCAGCAGTGCTTGCTCTGTTGTGTTCCGGCGTGGAGAGCAAGACAGCCGGTGTAATTACAGGCACAAGAGGTATTCCATCTTAGCTCTCTGGGTTGACAACGCATCTGCAATCTTCTTGGAGTTGCGGGTGTCTATAAGCGGTGGTGATCACTTACCAGGTGACCCACTTGCTTGTTTTCCTGTCTATTTTATAAAAAAAAGTCAGACTGGTATCAGAATTCGAGCAAAGTCATTCCGGGACCCAAAAACCGCATACTAGCAAATGCAATCGCACCTTTGCATTCCATAGCACCATTAGATTAGACATTCTAGAAGCAGATGGTAACAAATTCACAAACAAAAGCTAGGCAAAGTTAAAATGTTTAATATCAAACCAACGTAAAGACAACCCCATTGTGTGTGCACTAACTACAACAATAAATGAAGCTGGGGAACGAAATAAACGTCATTCCAAAGTCCTTTATACCTGCACTATGCGTTCCATTTTCCTTCGCATCAGCAACGTCCAACTGCTTCCCATAATGTGGTAACGGGGCTAGCTGTTCGTACTTTCAAGTGGAAAACAAATGAAGAGGTGAACGTGGAAAACCTAATTACGGTGAACGGTTTTCGTTTTAGAAAAGAAACAAAATAAAACAGGTTTTTATTTTACGTCGGTGGCAAGCAAGCATAGAGCTTGCTTACCATCAAGCAATTACCACTAGGCTAAACGCTGGCAACACCAGAAGTGAAACTAGCGGGACGTCGATAAACACGCTAATGACTCAATGAGCTTTGAGGCGTAAAAAGTTGCCAGAATAAAATAAAAAAAATGCTGATGTGACACGTGGACAGAACAGTAAGGCGGTAAAGTGGCAACGCAGTACTAATGCAATTTGAACGCGCACGCCGAGACCGTTCGAATTGTACGACGCCGGTGCTAGAACATTGTATCAGGTCCGCCGGATCGCTTCCACCATCTTACTCGCTAATCCAGCCGCTAAGCAGCAGTGTTTGCGCTGTCGTGTTCTGGCGTGGAAAGCAAGACAGGCGGTGAAATTACTGGTACAAGAGGTATTCCATCTTAACCCTCTGGGTTGGCAACGCATCTGCAATCTCCATAGTGTTGCAGGTACCTAAGTACCAGTATTTTAACGTTTAACATCATCCTTTGAAGGCTTTTTGTCAATTGAAGTACCTATACTTTTGAGCACAGTGACTTCTCCGACGCATCTGATAGAGACTATTATGTACTTATGTATAATTAATCATCATCAAGTTACTAATTGAAACGGGAATGAATTCAAATATTGGCCGTATCACATCACACACGAAAAAATCATACTTATTTGAAAGTGATAAAGCTCACTTAATTTCAATAAAACTGCCGTATGGGACTCAGTGTTATTATAATAGTATGAGGCACTTCTCCGAAAGAAATAAAAACAGTTTCTCCGGTAATCTTTTCACAGCAAACATTAAACAAATTTCTGCTCTTGAGAACGATTGCTGAAAACGTCAAATCAAACAGACATATATTAAAAAGTTTTGAAACAGCGTGAACTGGAACGGTAAAAATCACAGGATTAGTAAAAAAACGACTGGCAAGCAAAACGTAGGTGAAGTGTTAGGAATGGACTAGTTAGTGATAACAGAGGGTCGGAGAATGGCACCGGAACAGTTGATAAAAAAAGGTTAAGAACCCACATCAATGGTTTTAAAAGTGGTACCTCAATTTCCTCATTAACTGGAGGTCACTAAGGGTCAAAATTAAGGATCGTTCTCAAGTAAGACCGGGTTCTCAAGATTGCATTTGACGTTTCATTTCTAGAGAATGGAAATGCCAAATGCGATCTTGAGTTTGCTGCTTACTGGACAACGATCTTCAAGTACGGTCTTAAGAGGTTTCTTAGGTAACACTGTATGCTGACCACTATTAGAAAAGAAATGGGCTCAATACGATAAAAAATATTATTTGTTTAAGAATGTAGCAGTCATAAATACCTACTAAATATAGCGTTTTACTTCTATAATTCTACACAACTGGATAGCCTAATAGTGGTTAGTGGCCGTGACTACTAAGCTAGAGGTTTCGGGTTTGAATCCCGATGAGGGCGAACATTTGTATGATCAATATAATATTTAGTAATAGTTTGCGCAATTTTGAAATGTATAAATATTATTATTATAGTCATGTGCAATAATTTAGTAACAAGTTGCCCTCTCGTCAAAAGTTGCAGTGCTCGACAGGGTCTACGATGAACACATAGCTTAAGACAACATCTGTAACATACATTGTGGAAAAGCAATGAAGTATTGAGTATTGAGTATTGAATATAAATATTTGTAATCGAGTAGAGTCGAGTCGTGTATTTAGTGTGCATTTTCGGTTTTCAGTATCTATTACACAAGCAGCTTTAGTAGCTTAATTAGGGGCTAGATAAAATTGAGTCAAGATACATATTTATTGATTTACAATAGTAATGAAACGAAATAGAAGAGGTTGGTTATATGGAACCCTAAAAAAATCTAATGGAATATTCCTGGACAGATGGATCTGAAATTATAATGCGGTTCGAGTTTTCCTTACAATTTTCGTATACAGATGGATCCTTATTAAAACCCATCGGGTTTTGTATGGTAATACGATTGTCGAGATCTATGTGGGTAAAGCTCTTAGAGGAGATTTCAGGTGTAGGTATTTTCACCTCTTTAGCAGATCTAGGCTTACTGGAAAAATATTTATATTATTCTTTTGTGACATCATGGCGCCATTTATGAGGTGTCGGAGTGATTCCGCCACCTATTTCATGAACTTGACAGTTTATATACTAGCGTTGTTGTAAAACAATATACAGAATAAGTCTTGGATGAAGAACTAAACCATGGATATAGCCTCAGTACATGTCAAGCGTATAGTCGACCAAGAAATTGCTTGACCACTTTTAGACCTTATTACAAAGGTGTAAGGTTCAAAAGTGGTCAAGCAATTACTTGGTCGACTATACATACCCAAAACTGTCAAAATGGTGAACTTTGGTGTGCCTCAAGATAGTATAACCTGCAGATTAATAGGAAGCCATTACCGAACCTAACCTAACCTTTACCTTAACACCTAACCTTTTTGACAATTTCTATATGTACAGTGTGTCCATTGAAGAGGTGGTTTAGAGTATGCAGTCGTCTCTTCTTGGCACATTGTATTGCCACTGAAGGTAAAGAGATCAGCTAAAAAACATCGCTTTAAATTTTATTACTCTTTCTTGATATAACTATTTCAAGAAGTTACTTCTGCTGTCATCAGTATAGTAGTCTTGGGCGTTTTCAGATATTTTTAATATCGACGCGCATCCGTATCAGAAAAATCGCATCCGATGCGTGCATCGATACCGGCATCGATGCCAAGTGAATGTCATTCTAGTATCATAGGATGGCGATACGCCTAGATGCGCGTATTGTGGTGTGTGTTTTCGTTTCATTAGTGGTAAACGAAATAGGATTTCCCCGCCATAGTCACATCACACTCACACCTACAAGAGTCGCGAAGGCACGTCGACTATTTAACTACGGCGGGGATTCACCGGCGCTACTTGATAGTTTGGTACAATACGTATTAACGATCGACAGTTACGTTGACAAAAACTAGATGGCATCGGCATCAGTCATTGGTACCACATGGCATCCGATGCGCGCATCCAAACCTGGCATCAATAACGCGCATCGTTATTCTAAAAACGACCACCACTACAGAATAGCCGTTTTCTTTCGTCTTTTTTCTAGCAGCTAGAGTGGCAAGGTAAATACCCTCAAATTTATTGGTATGGTGATTATTCAATCTACGCTATGCCAACGGTGTGTTTGTTTGACTGCATCGCCTAGTTGAAGGTTGAATCACAACTGCATAACTTCTGCATCGCTGCAACCAGCAACTCGTCGCAGAGTGTGCCCTTGAGTAGCAAATTGTTTATCCGCAATAACAGGAAGGTCATAACTGAAAGAAAATAACTGCGAGAAATAGCAATTCAACATAAATCGCATTTCTGTTGTAATATCGGTATCCACTGAAGCGATAGTAATAATTCTTTCTACAAAGGCCGAAATATTTGTAAAGCTCGAATGATACTGCGGGTGAAGGGTATGTCGTATGTTTGTCTCATGCTACAGCTATAATGTATGATACATTATAGCTGTAGACATGAGACCAGAGACTTGAGTACAATTAGGACGGTTCATAAAAACCTTCCTGCCACCTGGCAGGAAGGCGCTGGTTGCATGCCGCTTCCAACCGGCCACTTTGGAAATCCATGGAGGAGGCCTATGTCCAACAGTGGACTTCTTGTGGCTGAGATGATGATGATGATGATAAAAACCTTCCGTAAATAAATCTCTGAATTATAGCATAGATAAAACCGTATCAAAATCCGTTGCGTGGTTTAGAAGGAGTAAACCGCCGAAGATACCAAAAGAACTAAAATGACTTTTTATACATTTTGTTTCGTTTTTTTTCTATTAAATAGGAAGGCAAACAAGCAACCGCCTATAGACACCTGCTATACCAAAGAGATTGAAGATGCGTTGCCAACCCAGAGGACTACTTTTTTCGACTGTGGGTAGGCAAACAAACAAGTTGTATTCGTTTTGGTCTCAATTTTATTTATTTATTTAAATGTTTTTTTAGCTCTTGCTCTTTGTCTGTCCCTACTATGATACTCCTTTCACAAACTCAAAGGTTAACTGGAAAAGATCCCTTAAAGGGATAAGTTCGCCTTTGTACATCACTGTATCTCTATTTTTAATTTATGTTTTTTGTACAATAAAGAATTTACATACGTACATACATACTACGATGGAATACATCTTGTGCTAGTAATTACACCGGCTGTCTTGCTCTCCACGCCGGAACACAACAGTGCAAGCACTGGCTGCTTAGCGGCAGGATTAGCAAGCAAGATGGTGGTAGCGATCCGGACGAACCTTCCACAAGGTCCTACGGCCCGCAAAAGCTTATATAAAGGTTTTTACAATAGTAAAAAGTCCAATCTATGCTTACACAGGTTAATATTTTTTTCTGAAAAGTATCCTATGCTTACCTACTGCAAAACTGGTTACGAAGTCAGCTGGATTCACAGCATTTTGGGAGAAGACTTAAGAGGAAACACCAAGGCCTACAGAATTGAAAAATAGGGATTTGTAAAATCTATTGCTGCCTCCATCTATCAAGCCTCCCCCCGCAGAGCGCAATAGAGACAGCCGCAGCTTGGACTGAAAATACCTATTTAAAGTACACAAAATCTACGATTCGTAGACCCCTGATTCCTTCTCCAAAACGTAACCGATTTAACTACTTTTTTCATTAAAAATTAAAGAAAGGCTTTGGCAGTGTTCCTATGTTTTTCTTTTTTTATATAATCTAGTAAAATTTGTTTTCTGAATGTATAAACGCAGCCGAAAATCTGGCCAATTTTTAAGGTTTTTGAATGTTCATATCTCTTTTAATAATTAATTTATGAGAAAAAGGAAAACATAGGGACATGAATAATAGCGGCCATCGATTTTTTGGAAAAAAAAAATTGCTCTACTGGCATTATCCAGAGAGGAAACAGGGGACGACGTTTGTATGGAAAAAGGGCCCTTGTGTTTCCTCTTAAGTATTGTTTCGGATTTTATAACCGTCACATTGCGGTGTTCATACATATCGGACTGGTGTTAAAATGCAATACAAACACATCGATCGTGCTTCGCGTACAATATATTATTGCGGCAATCAATATTGACATATTTACTTTGAATCTTGGTAATGGCACTTGTGTGTGAATATCACGAAAAAACTGTGTTATGCAAGAATAGCTTAGACTTTCCAAGTCTAGTGTTATTGTTTAAATATTGAGGTAAACAATGGCTTATGTACAGTAGGGGAAATATATTCACGTACCACCTTAGAACCCTATCGCAATGACGCGACGCGTTAAACGCCAGGCTATGTCATACAAATGTCATGCGTTCAGGTTCTACGGTGGTACGTGTTTTAATTTCCTTGACTGTAGTTAGTTTTACTATTTTCGTTTTTACAATAAACTAGTGATGAGCCCCGGCTTCACTCGAGTACAATTAGAATGTACTACACGTAAAAACTTAAGGTAAACATAATTTAAATGACAGTGAATACCAGATTAAAATCCGTTGCGTGGTTTAGAAGGAGTAATCAACCAAAGACATGAGAAGAGACAGCAATGGATAGCGACATTTTATATACGTGCTATGTAAAGAAAAGAAGATAAAGAATTTAACATCATGCATTGAATCCGTGTGAAGTCGGCTGGGTGGCTAGTATAATAAATCATCATCATCATCATCTCAGCCACAAGAAGTCAGTCTTGAACATAGGCGTCCTCCGTGGATTTCCAAAGTGACCGGTTGGGAGGAAGGCGCTGGTTGCATGCTGCTTCCAACCGGTCACTTTGGAAATCCATGGAGGAGGCCTATGTTCAACAGTATAATAAATGAAACTATATACCCAATTGCGAATACAAATCGATTAAAATTCGCAGCTTACTGCAAAGCTCCATTATCATCATTTTCAAATATATATCCACGCCTATATTAAAACGATAATCACCGTTTCCTCTCTGATACCACACAGTTAATGAAGGCAGACACGAAACATCGTGATTTGAATAAATACGACGACAAAGTTATAGCTTCACTCACTGAAAACTGTAACATAGTGAACTTTACACACTAAATTACGAATTTTATAGGCACGAGCGTGATATTTATCTGAATATGTAAGTTGGCAGGAACTAGTATAGCGCGGTAGTCTTCTTTAAAACAGTATAATTTTTAGTTGGATTAGGAGTTGACTAACTTCTGTAATTATGAAACGCTTTTGTTACTTTCATTATACCATTTTTTATATAAAATAGTAAGGAAAACGAGCAATTGGGTCACCCCAAGGTAAGTGATCACACCGCCCATAGATACCCGCAACACCGACGAGTTTGCAGATGTGTTGCCGACCCAGAGGGCTTCGATAGTATACCTCTTGTGTCAGTAATTTCACCGGCTGTGTTGCTCTCCACGCCGGATCACAACAGTGTAAGCTCTGCTGCTTAGCGGCCGGATTATCGAGCAAGATGCAGTAGCGATAAGTTATCTAGTTTTCTTGCAAAGTGTGTAAGTAGTTGCTTGCTATTGCGTTTCGTACGGTAAGTAAGATATTCGGAGGCCTACGGAGACAGGGGACTTATAAGGCGGTGCTATACAGCATGTAACAAAAACCCTGTACGTCCGATTAAGGGGATGTATATTAAAATGTGGAGATACCATTTATATTGTTTACAAATAAATATGTCCAATAAATAAAAAGTTACATAAGGAAAACCATTTAACACTTAATGCTTAAGAAAATGTTTACAACCCCTGACGTAGAATTACTACACGCGCAAAGCTAGGTCAAAGGTCAAAGCGACCGCGCGCGGCGGGTGGGGGGGTTCTCTTTCCTTTGACAAATGCCGACCGCCGCGCGCGCCTATCCTTTTTTGGTAATACTTTTTAGTTCAGTCACCCGCAAACTTTGCTTCCGGTCGGATGTGCTAAATTTGCACACGTGTCACTTTACGTATGTTATTTTATTTTGTGTTGGTGAAAATGTTGTATTCCAATCAAGAGTATTTTAACATGCTAATGTGCTTGGGAAGGAACGACTGTAATTATGCTGACGCTTGTAGGGAGTACGAGGCGCGGTTTGCTGCTAGAGTTTTGTTTAGTCAGTAGGTTTTTAGCAAAGTCGAGCGAAACGCGGAGTTTTTTAAATGTGTTCTGTTCTGTGTTTAACTACGAGTGCTTGTTTCATCGGACGGGGGTTTTCAATTTCAACTGCCACAATGAGTATGGTCAATTGAAAACTCATACGCTAACAAACCAAGTCACTTTCAATACCGTTGGCGAACACGTGTGAACCGGAATCGTAAATGACCAAGTAATTGGTCCTAATGCGTTACAACAAACCACGAACGGTCCAAATTACTTGCGATTCCTACAAGAAGAGTTGAGCGAGCAGTTGGACGAGCCTCGCCACGCAGTTGTGAGGTCGATGTGATTCCAGCACGCCGGGGGCGTCGCTCGGACGCCGCGGTCTCCGGACCTCACGCCGCTCGACTTTTATTTGTGGGGTCACGTAAATACGTATTTCGTAAAAGTTGCGAGAGTGAGGCCGAGATGCGAGCCCGGATAATCACAGCATTTGTGATTTCACGACATTAAATCCGACGCAATGGTATTGCAGTGTATCCATGCTGACTTGATCGAACGCTGTCGACGGTGTGTGGAAGTCGCTGGCGGTCACGTTGAGCAAGATTTTCGTCGCGGTCGTAGTGAACAAGATGTGTACGTAATAATAAGTTAAGGTGTTAGCATCGACACATTTTTAAAAGCTCTTTTAAGTGCTATAAAATAGCTCTTATCAGAGCTGAAACATTTCATTGTTTCACAAGATGTCAATTAAACATACTTTTAAAACAGCTGATCGGTCGATCGCTGTTTTAATGTTGCGCGGACGTCGGATGCTCCGCTCCCAACCCCACCTCCCCTCCCACAGGCTGAGTGAATGAAAAGTCAGCAGGGCAGTTGCCAGGGCTGCAAAACATTTTCTAAACCGTTATGCTTATATTTTTTTTTGATGATCATTTTTTAATGTTCTTATTTAATTGAAATAAGTATTTATTCGGTATCACGACTTGATACTGATATACGCCTTTAATGGACGTACAGGGTTTTTGTTACATGCTGTATGGGCCGGGGTGATCACTTTCCAAAGGAGACCCGTTTACCCGTTCGCCTTCTTCATTCTTAAACAACTTGTTAAGGTTTTAGACTTCTATATTTTGTAGCAAAGGAATCGTCCATTAATGGTCCACGTGAGGCTCGAAAAGGGGGAAGGAGTTCGGCAAAAATCACAAAATATCACAATGTAGAACGGGGGTGTAGTGAGATATCACGTGTATTTATTTTTACATTGAGCGCGTTTTAAAAACCGAACAGTAGCGTGTAAGCGACTTATTTTTTTTTTTAGATCCTTTGTTCTAAAATAATACACATGATTTTGGGTAAAGGGGGGGGGGGGGGGTAGTCTTAAACTCCACCACGTATTTCCAGAAGTCAGAATACTAAAAAACATCACATAATTAATAGACGGCCCCATCGAAATACCTACCGAAAGAAGTGCAGCTACACGTACATCGAGTTTCAATATGAAGAGATCTCAAGTTTATAGTTGAAGCTGTCTACGGGCTTCGACCCCTCGCTCGTTAACTTTATGCCTCTGGAAAGGCTCTTGATCCATTATAACTGCCCTTTGGGATGTCATAGACCTTATTTTACGCCGCTAAACACAGTCGGTAACATTATTGTAAAGTCACCTTAGAAATAAAATTGAATAGCACAACAGTATGACTTCAATAAGTTGAAAACATTGGCATTTGCATTGCATTAGTCGAATATATTGTCATTGGTCATTTGTCAACTTTTAGGAATATTTAAGTCTATTATACAGAGTACACTTTGTACCCCAGTTAAGACGAAATGTAGGATTACTTACTAGATCTAAGTATTTTAATTTATTTTTTTAATAAATCATCAGTGCACCATTTTAGTTATTTTTTTTGTATTTTTTTATACATTCTAATAAAATTTAAAATTCTATATAATGACAACACAAAGAAAAATTTGTGTAATGGGAGGACTCAAACCTGCAACATCAACAAGATGATGTTGCTGCTTCGAGTCCTGCTATTACCCTAATTTTTCTTTGTGTTGTCATTATACACCATTTTAAGATTTAACTTCTAGTTGTCTTTGGGTTCATTTTAACTTTGTACTAACATAAATATAACTTGTATGTTTTTTTGTATGTATTAATAACAAAATGTACTACTATGGTCTTCTTACAGAAATAAACAATTTGAATTGAATTAGAGAGAAGAGGAACTATAAAAAGACCAGTAGGGTTATTTATTTATAACAACGCTTTTGCCCGCAACTTTGTCTGCGTAGATTTTGCATTAAGTATAGTCGACCAAGTAATTGCTTGACCACTTTTGAACCTTATCCCTTTGTAATACGGTCGAAAAGTGGTCAAGGAATTTCTGGGTCAACTATACATACATCCTCTTTTAGTAGGTACTCTTAATGGTGAAATATCTAAAAAAAAATCCTAGTGCTTTTCTATACACCTTATGGAAGACATTTAAAATTGATTTCAAAAAAACAAGGAGGTTCTTAGTACGTAGGGATCTTTTTTAATAAGCAAGATCCATTCATTACGACAGATTTTTTTTCCGACAATTAATAAGTGCCGACTAAAAAGGGTCAAAAATATTTTTTAACACTGCCCTGCATAAATAAATGGGTATATTTTCAAACTCCAGACCCTTGATGCAATTTGTATGGCACTCCTTTGGTAAAAAAAAACATGGAAACGGTGATAATTTAAGAGTGTTCCTGCCGGTACACGCTTAGAGAACACACATTTTCGCAGATGCGCTGACCCTCTATCATCGCTACCAACATTTAGTAAACAAAAGATGCGCCATACAAATTACACCAATGTTGACCACAGTTCTACATTTTGAAAATATACCCAAATAAAACTTACTCGTAACGTTTTTTTTTCCTTTCAAAAACGCTTACAATCGAAGTCACATATAAGTCAACATTCAAGACAGAATAACGAGAAAGTACGTGTCATTTTCCGAAAGGGAGGCATACAGTACGCACTATGAAGTTGATCCCATCGTTCGTTATCACTTTCGAGCATGGACAATTTATCTCAGTTCCCCCTTTAATGGCCGGCTAAGTTTGTAGCTGTTTGTACAATAGATAAATATATACAACCGGCATGCAATGCTCAAAGTTTCAATCGATGCAACAACAACCTGACCTCTCGAAAAACTTCGCTATCGAGTATCGAATTGAATTCCTGGAGCTATTTCGACCAAGCGTACGGATCGATTGTTGCACCAGATCGGGTGACCAAGGGTTTGTATGAAGCCTGTTGAATGCTTATAGAATATGTATATATTTACATACATACTTTTGAATGCTTAAATCACACATGTCCTAGCTAGGTATACATGGAAAAGTTAACTACTGCGCAGCTATTCGCAAGGTGTGACCTCATAATGACTATCTTTCAATGCGAGCGGACGAGTTGCTCGCATCAGAATGATTGCAACATTTTTTGTTTTTGACTCTGAAGCCAGCCGCGAGCCCACATGATAGTAACACGGATCATGCAGGTAGTTACGTGCTCTCCAGTAACTGACTTCTCCGCAAGTTGGAGAGGCCAGTTACTGGAGTTCCTAGCTTGTAAATATTCAATCCAAGCCTTGAGGGTCATATATTTATTTATTTAAACTTTATTGCACAATACAGACAATAATGTACAAATGGCGAACTTAATGCCATAAGGCATTCTCAACCAGTCATTTACATGGTATAAGTTCCCGCATGCCAGTTGCATTTAATTGCGGGCTACCGAAGACTTATGTAATCGATCGATTGGTCGAGTCAACTCGCATACCAGAACTCGTACAATGTAAATGGCCCTTTAGTGTTGTAGCGAGGCATCAGTGATATTTTTTGCAATTTCATTGATGTTAATTTAAAAAGAACTGACAATATTCTAATTTAAAACGTTTCACCGCCTTTGCAACGCCAACGATGCATAGACAACGTTGTCACTGACGCGCCACATCGTCATTACATCATTGCGAACTTGAAACTTAAGCATATGCACGTAGGTTACAGTTACACTGTGTAGTCGGACGACCATACGTCACGAAAGTTCACGACGCCTTTAGGCGTCCCTGGCGTTGAAAAGTTCATCAAACAACAAACACCGATTGTTGCTAAAAAATGGAATAAAACTTAAATTCGAAAGGACTCAGTCATCAGCTGCTTGTCTATTAACTACTGACATATATAATCAGAAATAACGTTAAAGACACCGATGCTAAATGCGTAAACACGACGTATATCTTCATTCATTTAGAAAGCACAACTAATTTGTAAATGACTCTGCTAACCAAGGGATGTGCCGACAGTTTTCATTTTCTCTCGTATCTCGCTGTAGTAATAAAAAACACATTAAAAGTAAAAGCTACTGCGATCCTTCAAGCTCCCAGCTCATCAGCTTCTAGTCGCTAAGACTGAGAGCTTACCGAGCTTTTACTGCTCCAAGTTATGTTCCTTGACTTTTTGAAAGATTCTGCTCGTACCGTGTACCTGGTAGAATTCTGCTGTATTAATATATATGTAATATACTTATGCCTTGCAAGTAAAATTTGTATCTCATCTTATTTATTAATCCCATAGGGATAGGATTTGCTGTAGACAACGCACAGCCTAAAGTTCTTTAGGGGATGTAGAGGTGACTACGATAGGAATTTAAAAAATTCTATCATTAAGATGGTTAAAAAAGGAGTAGAATTTTGTATGTAATCCATATACTCGAATAAAAGCTAGGATAGTATATTTATATAGGCGGGCTACAAATGTTTTTATCGTTTTGTACATGGATGAAGTCTACAAGTTGTCTCGGTTATGTGTTGTTGTGCGTGATGTGTGTATGTTTGTGTGTATCTGTCTGTGTGTGTGTGTGTGTGTGTATGTGTGTGTTAGAGAAAGAAAGATAGAAACTGTATGTGTGTGAGAACTCGCGGCATTCAATAGATTGCTATGACATCATCTGCTCATCGGTCTGCCCCTAGAACATAACTCATTACCACAACAAAATATAATGCATCCAGTCATCATTGTAACAAATTGTACTACGACGAAATAATACTTTTTAACAGCTTGTTGTGTTTTACGACACTCAAATAAACTGTTGAAGTGCAGCGGTCACCGCGATACTTAGTTGGGGCTTTATTGGCCGCACACTGGACTTATAATATAATGCTAAAGCTCGATGAGTTCTTTAGGAGCACAGTGGACATATTACTTTCCTTGCGGTTGTATAATTTATACTGTAGGTAAAGCTTTCGCAATTCTCACACATATTTATAAACTAAAACGAGGCTTCATTCATTTACTTGTGATGTAACGTCGAGGTAATTTTTTAAGGTTCCGTAGCTCAGAAGGAAAAACGGAACCCTTATAGGATCACTTTCTTGGCCGTCTATCTGTCTGTCTGTCAAGACCATTTTTCTCAAGAACGCGTCGAGGTATTGAGTTGAAATTAATATTAAATACTCAAGTCTACAGTTCCTTAGAGCCGTAAAAAATTAAACTTCTAAGTCAACGGAATCAAAAGATACGGCAGTTTATGCTGCATGTTTAATACTTTCGCAAGGCACTCAAAAACCTATGGGGTACTTCCCGTTGACCTAGAACTATGAAATTTGGTAAGAAGCAAGGTCTCATAGCACAAATAAAATAATAAATCTGAAAACCGTTAATTTGTAGTTAATACACACAAAAAAGCTTTTGGTCTTACAAAGCAAAAATGCAAGACTAGATGTTGTTGCTGACGGAACACTCGGTGCGCGAGTCTGAGTCGCACTTGGCCGGTTTTTTAAAAGTGGCTAAGTCCCGTTTTTGTACCTATATTAATAGATAATGGGTATGCGTATAGCTTGGTACAATAAACACGTATCCTATGAAGTTAACAAACACAGAACAAGTACACTTAATAGAGTACAGAACGCAGATTTATCTGGTCAGAGAGTCTAATGATGTTAAATCATTTTCTGACCTTGACTTTTTCCTTTATTGACTAATATTAGACTAAAAGGTACCTATAATCAATAATGTAATGACCGTAAGACGAAGCACATTGAAAAATTCGCAGGGTAGGGCAGCGGCAGTGTGGCGAAACTGGAAAAACGCAAGGCACGGAATGCTGATGTTGCAGGTTCAAGTCCTGCCATTGCCCTAATTTTTCTTTGTGTTGTCATTACAATTTTAAATTAAAAGGTACCTAATTAAAATACTTCCTAATCAATTAGAATATAATAATATCGCAAAACGTGGTAGTTTGTCTTAATTCTACTTAGTAGAGTTTAACTTAAATTCTATACAAAAATGGACGAATAAAAAATAAAACAATAATAATGTTTACGCAAACACAAAGTCACTTTCAACACGTAAACGCGTCATCGGAATTTAATAGACGTTGTGTATACGTTTTAGGTATTGCATATGTCATTATGATAAAATGTCTCTCAACCGTCCCAATCCTGAGACACCCTAACGCACAACCAGCCAACAATCTCAATAGCTCCGGTATCCAGCGTTTGTCCTCACGGTGACCGCTCGAGTGTCCACCCGTTATTTATTAGAGCGAGTCGAACAAATTGGCAAAATCGCTAGAATTCACGTCGTTAGAGAGAATTATAAAGCTAGAGGCACGTTTAGATTCGAAGTTCAAGTGTTTTATACCTTATTTTGTATTTAGTAGTAGAAAATTTATTTTCATTATTTTAGCGCCTCTGAAGAGACGTTTTATTATAAAATAGGAAGGAAAACAAGCAAGTGGGTCACCTGATGGTAAGTGATCACCACCGCCTATAGACACCCGCAACACCAAGGAGATTGCTAATGCGTTGCCAACCTAGAGGGCTAAGATGGAATACCATTTGTGCTAGTAATTGCACTGGTTGTCTTGCTCTCCACGCCGGAGCATAACAGTGCAAGCACTGCTGCTTAGCGACAGGATTAACGAGCAAAATGATGGTATGTTTAAGTAATCCATTTAATATTATGTTAATGCCATGTTCATTGCATTAAATTATAGAATATTATTAATTTCGGACATCAATGTTTAGATAACAGGTTGGTTTGGCGATCCCGGCATAATTAACTATTTAAGGAAGCTTGTAACCCTTAAGACATGGAACCAAATAGGTAAAAAAAATAGCCTTAAAAAGTGCATGACGTGCGTTAATTCGCTACGTAACTCAGTGCGTCTCGTTCTAACCAGTTCAATAGAAAAGAAACGGAGTGAGTTACGTAGCGAGTTAATTCCTTAGGTAAAGGATTCGTGTTAGGTGCACAGCAACCCTCAAAACTGGCTCTGAACTTAGTTCTACCAAGCCAATCCCGTTAAACTAACTTGTTCAAAGATAACCACTACTGCAGGCATACATCAATGTTAGCTAACGAGTAATCTGTTCAAATATCGCAAACTTTGCGATATTCAGGAGTGGATTTACAGATACTAACCTTATAGCTTTACGTGGTGTTCTATACATATGGTAAAACTAGCGTCCCCCCCGTCTTCACTCGGATTCAATTAGGATGTAACGTATAGTCGACCAAGTAACTACTGGACCACTTTTGTACCTTATCCCTTTGTAATACGGTCGAAAAGTGGTCAAGCAATTTCTGGGTAGACTATACATGAAAACTTTCCGTAAAAAAATATCTAGATGACAGTGAAATCTATATCAAAATCCGTTGCGTGGTTTAGAAGAATTAAGCGGCCGAAGTCATGAGGACTGACAGGAATGGAAAGCAGCTGTGTTTTATACTCTACTAGCGACCGGCGAGCGGTGGTTTCGAAGGAGATGGCGGCCCAAGATACAATTTAAAGATTTCAGACAGACAGGAAAGAATAAAAAATAAAGTCCAATATATTTTATTCAGATTAGGCTTACAGGTAGCACTTATGAATGTCAAAAAATTTACCACCGGTTCGGAAAACCTGTGATGAGAAGATACCGGCAAGAAACTCAACGAGGTGTAATTTTTACATGCCTTTGTACATGTTACTTATTTTCTTGTAAATTGTTATTTTTTATTATTATGTGCAATAAAGAGTTTTACATACATACATTTTTAAAATATCAAAATTATAATGTTATTTTACATCTCAAATATTTAAAAAAATTACAATTTAACACAGCAGGTGTACAATCTTTGGAGCCAGGGATCGTCAATACAAATCGGGATCATTTCCAAACATCCTTGTATAAAGATATAGAAGACCATGTAAAGAAGATTGTAACGGGCCGATATCTCGTAAAAAAGAGATTAAAAAAAAATATGATGGGTCCCTATAAATAAGAGCAGTAGAAGATAAAATAATTACCTACCTTTAGAGTTTTTGTCTGTGCCTCTGTCTGTATCTTTGTAATTTTCACACTCGAATTGCCAAAGACTTAACTTAAAATCTGCTTAATCCCTATCCGTTCCTGTCTGTTCCCACATCTTTGGCTTCTTACTCCTTCTAAACCACGCAACGGTTTTGATACGGTACTGTCCACTGACCTATAAATAATGGACTTCTAAAGCGTCAACGTTTAAAAATGGCCGCATCAAAAGTCGAACAAAAAGATACAATCTGTCGGACTGACGGCGCTGCTGTCACTACTATTATTTCTTAAAAAAACCTATTTGCAACGAAACAATAAATTATTATTTTATGCAGTTAGACGTAAAATTGTAAATCCAATGACTATAAATGGTAAACTACTAATGTGAATTTGTAACATTGGCGTCAACCTGTATTCTCATGTCGGGCCGTTTTTCTGCTGTCATTCAGTATGACACTGTATAGTCGACCAAGAAATTGCTTGACCACTTTTCGACCGTATTACAAAGGGATAAGGTGTAAAAGTGGTCAAGCAATTACTTGGTCGACTATACATCCATGCATTATAATATCATTGGGTACTGTCATTTAGAGAAATGTTCCCGGAAGTTTTTTTATGTTACCCTAATCCATAATGCATCCTGATTGTACCCATACCATATCGATGACCCATACGAAGCCAGAGCGGACCGCTAGTACTTACATATTTTAGGATAAGTCTCAAGTATTGCTGTCAGGGCTAGTTAGCATGGGATTAGAATTTGTATGGAAGGTCAAGGTGAGAGGTCAAAGGCTAAGTATAAGTAAGTATTTATGACACGAGACTCTGGGATAGTGTAATATAATACTTTATATAAGCTGCAACAGCACGCGGAAGCGATAAATTGTGCTATACAAGCGTGGTCCCCGTTTTTCTCACTGATTTTTGCGACAAATGGTTTTTGGATATGTTACGATATGTTTAGCACCTCATGGTTGCGGTTTTGGTGATATCTTTGATTTAATTACTACGACTTCCAAAATTACTACAACAAGAAGAACTACGGACTACCTAAGCTAGAGGTTTTGGGTGCGATTCCCGTCAGAGACAAGTGTTTGTACACCTGAGATTTGAATGTTTTTTCGTATTTTAATAAGTATGTAACGCATCTGCACTCTCTTTGTTTTTGCAGGTGTCTATAGGCGGTGGTGATCACTTACCATCAGGTGACCCACTTGCTTGTTTGCCTTCCTATGTTGTATTAAAAAAAAAGTATGTATTTATCTATAAATATAAGGATTGATAACCATTGCCTAAGTACCTAGTACAAGCTTTGTTGGAGACTAGATTAATTGCTGTAAATTTTCCTACGATAAATATTTATTAAATGTATTTATTTATTTAGTTATATAAATATATAAAATAAAAGTGGACTTACAAATCTTTTTTTTAGCAACACGAGTAACTTACCTGAAACATAAAAAGTACATTATCGTATGTAACTTATCATTTTAAGTTAATAAAAACTTAGGTTTTTCTGACCTAGATTTTACCTATAGTCAGGTATCGTCCGTGGTACACTCACGGGCCTCACTTGCCCTAAATCGTTTGCTACCAAGCGCCGTGGGGCCTATGAGTGCACCAAGATGCAAACCGGTTCGAGGGCAGCGCCATGGTCGTTTTTGATTTGGGTTCGCACCTCATACTTGAGGGGGTGGAGAGTACCGCTCCAGGCAGGGGGAGACAAAACGTTCACACCATGCCAAAAAAAAAAGATTTGTCTATTATACATAACTTATTGTAATCGAATTTTTTTTTTTAAATTTTTTTTTACATTAATTTAACAACACATGGCGTCATCTCTCGTCAGCTAACGGGCATTCATAAATGACCAAGATGAATGAGATAACTTGATTATGTTTCTCATAGATGACACCGAGGGTAGTTTTCCCAAAGAAAAAATATCAATAATGTAATGACCGTAAAGACGAAACACATTGAAAAATTCGCAGGGTATGGCAGCGGTAATGTGGCGGAAACTGGAATACGCAAGGCAAGGAATGCTGATGTTGCAGGTTCGAACCCTGCCATTACCCTAATTTTTAAATATATAGCATTTTATTATACATAACGTAAACATTAAAAAAAAATTACACATTCATACTCACACATGTAAGAAAAAGCAGGAAGCGATGTTTTTTTTGCATGCTAAATATATATATCGCATACACGCAGCTATTTCTCACGTGATTACACGACACTGGTTTCGCGGAGAAGCAAGGTAACTCGTTCCAATTTGTAAACATTATTTGTGACAAAAACAGAAACTATGCTCAAGACAGTCACTGTTTTAATCAAAACTTGATTACGTCGGTCATCTCTGTCGTCAATATCCCATTGAGAACAAGAACGGCGGTTGAAAAGCCCAAATAATCGTCCACCGAACTGTTTAGAAATGAGTATAGTTACATAGCAACAAAGCGATTCGCGGTAACTCATGCTAGTCGCTTAGTGCTTAAACTATATAAAGGAACTCAGGGTTGCCACCTGCGAGGAAAGTTTACCATAATATTAATTAACAATTGTAATTAATTACTTATATTTTCGCGACTTGTATACTTAAATACATTGAAATAATTTCAATAATTCTTTTTTTTTATATCTCACATACTTACAATATCCATCTTCTTGGTAGGCGATAGGCCTGGTAATTTGAGACTGTCAATGGCCGGGACTTCCTCAGATAGGGATTAATTTAAACATTTTTTTTTATGAAATAGGAAGGCAAACAAGCAAGTGGGTCATCTGATGGTAAGTGATCACCACGGCCTATACACACCCGCAGCACTAAGGAGATGCGTTGCTAACCCAGAGGGCTAAGATGGAATACCTACTTATCTAAGTAAAATAATGTTGCAAATTATTCCACGGGCATGCATCACTGGGACAAAATTATCCTATGTTAATACACAGGATTATTATATCCTGTATTTATATCCAGGACATAGTCGAACAGTCTGCGAAATTCCATCCAAAACCGTTCGGCCTTTAATGCGTGATTTCATAATAAACAACTAAATGTCTTTACGTGCTTTCATATTTAATTTACAATATTAATAATTATGATAGCTGAACGATACTTTCTAAACAAAGACAAACGTTCAGGATGTGATTGAGAATACTTTAAAACGTTGCCAAATAATCCTCTTTTTGCCCATAAATCCAGAGGAAAATCCAACAAGTTGACAACCCTGGGCGAACTCTTACGCAGCGTTACGACGGCTAATAGGTGCGCGAGCGCAGCGATCGTAAATCATGGCGCGTTAGTTAAGAGCGCAGTATGTTTCGCATGATTGCTATTACATCTATTATTACTAATTTATGTCCGCTAGTTATTTTTATATCATCATTGATCTTTTCATCCTAAACGCAATGTAAAAATGCTATTTAGGCGTGTATCTTTATGATATACATAAAAATAGTTTTCATCTACGCAAGGTTCATTCTCCTAGCGGTTTTTTCCCGTTCCGTAGTTCGAGGTATGCTTTGACTATGATCGCAAATTTGGCAGATCAGGTTATCATATTGAATCAACTGCCATCTAACCTCCTTATAATCTCTGTCACGTGAAACCAGATCCACGAGATCATGGTTACACATTTATTTGACATGAATATGCAGGTTTCCTAACGTTGGTTACTACAATGCTTTGGTAATGTACATAAATTAGACCAACTCATTGGTACAGTCAGCCTCAGAAGGAGGTTAACACTTTACAACCTTGTCATAGTAACGAATGAAATGAGAGTTGCTCGAATTTGTCACATCAATGACAGCGACAAGGTACTAATGTTCAGCTCCTTCTAGGCCACCAACGCTCTTTTATATACGAGAGGTAGATTTTTTTGCGGGTGGTAGGACCTTGTGCAAGGTCTGTCCGGCTCGCTACCACCATCTTGCTCGCTAATCCTGCCGCTAAACAGTAGTGCTAGCACTGTTGTGTTCCGGCGTGGAGAGCAAGACAGTCGGTGTATTACTGGCACAAGAGGTATTCCATCATAGCCCTCTCTGGGTTGGCAACGTGTATGCAAACTCTTCGATGTTGCGGGTGTCTAAATTCGGTGGTGTACACTTACTTTACTGTTATTTTTTCTATTTAATTTTTTATGTAACTTGTACTATGTACTATTGTGATAATCATGTATATTGAAAAGAGAAGAAAAAAAAACTGCTGAGTTTCTTGCGGCGTTTCTCCTCAGTAGTATCTTCCATTTTCCGAAGCGCTAGTAGATTCAGACATGTAAAAGAGCCTATATGGCCTACTTGCAACATAAATTTTTCATTTTCATTTTCATTTACTATCCGGTGACCCACTTGCTTGTTTGCCTTCCTATTTCATAAAACAAAAAAATAATAAAAATTTGGTAGCAAAATCTATACAAATAAGACATTTAGAAACTAACATAGACCCCGTCGATTTCGATCGGTAAGGGAATCACTGCTCTTGGCAATCAAATAGCATTCAATGACACCTGTAGCATGCAGAAACAATGAAATCGCATAGAAAAACATATGAAGGAGACAGTTCCTAAGCAAAACAATCAACGTGTGAAGCTTAGTGCCGGCACTTCCATCACAAAAGGCTATCCGAACCGGCCGCCGGCTGCTTCGACACAATTCGTAAGCCACAGATTCATACAATGTTAGACTGACAACTGGTCCCTACTTCACCAAAGTAACAAATCAACAAACCATAGTATGCTACTCGTACTATACAAGATCCCATCGATACCTCTTATAGAGGCGAAACAAGCGTAGATCGTGTAGTTTAAGTGTATAGTGGTGGTTAATAGTTGAGTCTGTGCGATGTACCTACATATTATTATGTTGTTTCATGTGGAAGCGGAGGAGGGTACAATAAAAACATGGCTATAGGTTAAGGTTTAGAGGGTGGAAAGCGTTATCGCCGTTTGTATGGAGAGCGCTGGGCTCACAGTCCTCTTAAGAAAAGTGAGTACGGTTATGCGTCGAGAATAAAAGAAACAGATGTAAAGACGCTTTAAACATAATAGGTATATATATATTAAAAAACAATCTTATCCAAGGCAGGCTGTAGTGAATTTAGATAATGGAGAAAAAAGACCGTTAATTATGGGTGTGGAATTAAGTGGACTTTTTAATTAGGAATCTGAATAGGGGAATGAAATTAATGCCCTGTTAATTAATTTAAACTACCTTTTTAGTCCTTCCCAGTCCCAAGTACCTATTATTCGAGGTTCAATTAACGTTGCTGACAAGTTAAAAAACAATAAATACAGGGTGACACATAAGACGTAATACAAAACAAACATATCCGATTCAGTTGTTAAAAAATAACATAATGCAATTAGTGAATCATTATTATTCGCCTTGTTTAACTTTTACTAATTTTCTACTAAAAATAATAATTGAATGTTGAAAATTGTGGACACCCTACAGCAAGTACTTAGCTGTCATAATTATCAACTCGTAAAATTATCATATCATCTCTGTATTCAATCGCAGGTTGATAAGTATCATAATTAATTATGATATCAAAACTTTCAGTAACTTCTAATACATTCAAATGAATAATAAGCCAAGTTGTTTTTTTTTTACATTTATTTTTTAACTACATAATTGTGTAAAGTCCGTAAACGTATTTTAACAAGTGTTCGAAGTGGTGACCTCTTTCTCGGTAACACATCACGTCGTGGATATTAAACAGTCCTACCCTGGTAAAAGTGGCTCCATCGAACCACAAAATGTTCTGGTGCAGGTTTGATAGCAGCCACTGACGAAATTGCACCCTTCTGGGGTAGTCTGCTGAAACGATATCACGCACCCGTTGGAAATGAAAATAATGCAATCCTTCGGCGTTAAGCAGACGCCAAATAAAAATTTGTGTTGTTCAAATCGTGATGCTGCTTCTTTAGTACTGGCTTCTGGGTGACGTCGAAAACACCTGAGTACTCGCGTACTGAATGCGTCTGAGTATCGTGGTCGGCGACATCTAGTTTGAGCATGTACTGAAATTCTAAATTGATCAAATTCCTGAGTTTATTAACTGCCGAGCCGAAACAAGGTTTGTGTTTGCACCGTGCTCGATGACGTAAAATAAAACGCTACCATGTCCGACAGCGGAATATGGATATACGGATAGGCAGGAGGCATCGATTAAATTTTTGAGAAATAAACTTATTAAATTACTGGAAAGATTTGAGCCGGTCTACATTTTTAATGGGTCCCGACTGTTGAAGTTCAGGAAACTATTGCAATGGTGTAGGTATTCAACATTACTTAACAGAACTTCAGACTACTGGTCTTGTTTATGTCCTTTCAGTTTTGATTTACTTTTCACGCAGTTGGGTTTTTTGATTATATATATATATATATTTTTATTTTACACATTTTAGTTCGGATTAAGTGAGAATGGTTGCTAACCAACTTTAAATCGTTATAGATCCTAAACGGCCATTTATAATGAAAAATGATATGAGAAACCTAAAAATGATTTTGAAATACCTATCCAATGACATCCTACTCAATATAGTTCGTCGACTTTTTTTTGTTTTTCACAATATGGCGTCTGGTGGTCGCCATATTTTTTTACTTTTATTGTCATGTCTTTAGTGACACTTGCAAGATTAAGACGAATCGATTGACGTAAAAATCATCAAAATCGACCCAGGCATTTGGCCTCTAGATCGCCACAAAGGAACAAACATACATACATACATAGGCTGATAAACACAATACCCTCCTTTGCGTCGCGCAGTCGGGTAAAAACAAATAGATTATATTATTATGTCGTTTTACTAACATAGCTGTGTGGGAGAGACAGTTTTTCTAAAGCAGATTTACGACGTAAAGTTACGCTTTAACGCTACGAACGAACGGTTTACGATTACGGCAGGCGTAAAAATGACGTTAGGCAATTCGTCCGTTCACTCTCTAAATGCTGTATCTACCCGAATTATGAAGGTGCAAAAACAACCTTACGTCAAAGTATACAGCGTTGGTTCTCTAACTGCACAATTAGGGTAGATACGCGGTTCGGAAAGTCAGTCGGTGACTCGCGGCGCACTGTTGATTCACACAGGTAAAATGTTAAGGTACTGATAGACTCGAGCTTTCAGTTGTAATAAGCATTTCTTTTTAAACAACATAGAAAGGAAAACGAGCCAGTGGGTCATCTGGTGGTAAGTTATCACCACCGCCCTTAGACACTCACAATACCAAGGATATTGCAGATGCGTTGCCAACCCACAGGGCTAAGGGCCTCCGTTAAGTTGCGCGGGTGTACGGAGCGGGTGCACAGAGCGGGTGCGTGCCTGTAGAAAAATAGTATGAGAGCGTCCGCTAACTCGCGCGGGTGCGGGTACGGGTTCATACAATAGTATGAAAATAGTAGTATTTTATGCAAATGCTATATAATGAGAGGCCTTAAAACACTCGTGTGATCCTATTATGAAACTCGCTGACGCTCGTTTCATAAAACCACACTCGTGTTTTAAGGCGTAATTATATACAGTTGCATACATTACTTTATCTACACACATATCATAACTGCAAAAAACCGTAACAGCAAAAAACCAACAAACGAGTCGCAACATGTATGGCGGCAATTCGATCTATCCGTCAAGACGAACGTTTTTTTTTTTAATCATAGACAAACGAATGAAGTCTCTATTGTCATGCCACTCGAGATCAAATGTCGTGCGTTTAAATTAAAAAATCATACTGAGTTGACGTTTCGTGTCGATAACTATTTTAATATCTATGGATACTAGAATAGAGACCAACTTGAATTTTGACAGCTGTTCCAAATTTAAATTCATAACGTCAGAGATATCGGTAATGTGATCACCAATAAACACAGACTACTAAGAGATACTATCCAATAAAGAACAGATTTACCTACTACCACAGACAAGAAAATTCTTATAATAACATTGGTTGTAATAATGCTGGTCATTTTCTATGATTTTTGAACGCGTTATTGAGCATTAATGATATGGGTGTAGATAAAATATTTTTAAGCTATCTTGCATGGTATGAAAAAAATACTATAGAAAGTTTATCACAGTTCATAAAATTTATTATTTAATTAGAATTTTAATGAGATAGTCATCAATTGTTTAGTCTTATAATTACGAACATTATGTTGATAATTAACGTCATATTTACCAATCGTGAATTTGTAATCTTTTTTGTTATAAAACGAGAAGGCAACCAAGCCAGTGGTTCACCTAATGGTAAGCAAGGGATGGTCATCTGGTAGTTATTTGTATTAAAAACGGTTTAAGTACTGAATTGTTAGTCAAGTACTTTAAATCGTGTCGTGGCGGGTCCAAATGACACAATACAAAATAGAAATAGACATTCTTGGTACGAAGACAAAACTGCAGCAACGAAGATTGTTTAAGTTTGCAACTCGGTGCAGCAAGTTTCGGCGGCGCGCGATTGCCTTAATTAACAACAATGCAATTATTTGGCCACGTATACATCCACGTAGCTTTAAATTGCGTGCAAATTGCTCCGTATTTTACCTTGAAGTTTTTAAACAAAAGCGGTGAAGCACCATAGTGGTAGAGACATTTTTAAGGATTTAAAATGATATAAAATTTACTTAGGCACTGAGTTTGTTCGCTACTGAATTCATCGACCGAAGCAAGAAAGCAAAAACCGACAAGCTTTGGTTGGTTTAGGAAACCATCCATATCCCTGTTTCTTTAAAGACCAGGCTTATAATTTGTATACTCTTAAGTTTTTAACACATTGATCTTTAAAACAATCCATAACTCTTTAGTGAAACGGTTTGGCCCGAGTCTCTATGGACATTCGCCAAATTCCTTTAATTTATATAGGGTGGGTGGGTTTTAGAACCTTGTGCAAGGTCCGTCCAGATCGCTACCACCATCTTGCTCGCTAATCCAGCCGCTAAGCAGAAGTGCTTGCACTGTTGTGTTCCGGCGTGGAGAGCAAAACAGCCGGTGTAATAACTGGCACAAGAGGTATTCCTTCTTAGCCCTCGGGGTTGGCAACGCATCTGCAATCTCTTTGGTGTTGCGGGTGTCTATATGTCACTTGCTTGTTTGCCTTCGTGTTCCATAAAAAAAAGTTAAGATATTTCCATGTCTTCGCAGACGATTATTTCTTAATCCTAGTTACTTCACTTATGCACGAAAGTCGTATTTCCTTTATTGGTCTCATTACACCCCCAACACCATTCGTATTCCATTTACGAATTTGTTTCGCAACTTTTATTGGTCCATTCCTGCTAAAGCCCGCTCGCATGCGTCATGAAAATAAAAATAAACTCCGAAATAGGACTGGCATGTAACGTTTTGTACATCAAAGAATGCCACGTACGTAAAAAACCAGCCAAGTGCAAGTCGGACTCGCGTTCGAAGGGTTCCGTACCATTATCTATAAAAACGGCAAAAAAACATGTTCGTTGTATGG
Source organism: Ditula angustiorana (assembly GCA_963691745.1). Taxonomy (NCBI): domain Eukaryota; kingdom Metazoa; phylum Arthropoda; class Insecta; order Lepidoptera; family Tortricidae; genus Ditula; species Ditula angustiorana. The sequence continues at coordinate 3,483,020 of OY829473.1, forward strand.
GAGCCCCTTAAATATTTATTTTATTCTGTTTTTTAGTATTAGTTGTTATAGCGGCAACAGAAGTACATCATCTGTGAAAATGTTAACTGTCTATCTATCACGGTTCTTGAGATACAGGCTGGTGACAGACGGACGGACGGACGAACAGCGCAGTCTTTAATAGGGCCCCATTTTTCCCTTTGTGTACGGAACCCTAAAAAAGAGCATATTCAATTTGAACTCGTCGTAACCTTGAAAATTTAACGTCAAAGCCGAAACGATTTCTGACAGGACTCTAATGCTTTTGACTTAAGACTTGAGTTCCCAGTTCAGTTTCGTTTCACGTGTAAACTGGGAAATGTAACATTCGACGACTTTAGTGGGACAGATGAATTGCATCTGTGCGAGTGATGGAACGTAAACTACATAAATTGTGGTTTGCGTTAGAAGTGAAATGAAGCCATCAAACTGGAACAAATTACCTTGCTACACCGCGAAACCAGTGCCATGCTCGTGCAAGTTAACTGCGTCTGTGCTATATGAACGTATATATGTCGCATAGACGCAACTAACTTGCACAAGCACGGCACTGGCTGAACGTATATATGTCGCATAGACGCAACTAACTTGCACAAGCACGGCACTGGTTTCGCGGAGTAGCAAGGTAATTTGTTTCAGTTTGTTGAAATAGACCTCCGCAAAGTAACGCCTGAATCTATTAATTAAATGAGGCCATTTTTCAATAACTCTATTTCAGTAAATTGGTGTTCTTTTACAGATTTTAAATTCCTAGCTAACTTGTTGCTAAAAAACATATTAGATTCATTTCATTATTACTTACTGAAATTTCAAATTAATCTATACTAATATAATAATCTACACTAATATAATGAAGAGGTAATCTTGTTCCTTTGTTAGTTTGTTTGTATGTAGGGGGTAATCTCTGGAACTGCTGAACCGATTTCAAAAATTCTTTTACAGATAGAAAGCTACACTGTTCCTGGCGGACATAGGCTACTAATTTTACGTGAACGAAGTCGCGCGCGTCCGCTAGTACACAATAAGATCGTCCAAAAAAACATCAACACAACGCTGCACCTAATAATACTCTTCTTAATAAATTTGAAAGACAATTTTTTCCTTAATAAATTCTTGTTAAATGAGGCAAATCAATAAAAATACAAAATGCTCGTACTAACTTAAATGATTAGATAACTGTTGAGAACCGGGTCAACTCATGTCCGGGACAAGACGCGCGGGAGGACGACACGGTGACGTCACGACGCAGCGACCGGGTCGGCAGCGGCACTCGCCTTACCACCGCTCTCCGCCGTCGGACGACTACCGAATTTAACTATAAATTATTTGTAATATTAAGTAACGGCGAATAAACCAGCCTATTGAAATACAGTCCACTCAATTATTTACGTCCCAGTAGGACCCTAACAATAACATTGCGTAAGTAATTCAATTTTGTTCCCAATTAAGTATGTATTTTTGTAAATAGTATCTACTTTTTAATGGCAACAATTTCAGCTTTGCTTTTTTTTATATAAAAGGAGCGATGGACGCGGAAAGTGCTGGGACGGAGACAGTGGCAGCATACTCGACCGCGAGGACGACCACCTAAACGTTGAGTAGATGACATCCGGAGGCATGCAGGTGCAGAGTGGATGACCAGAGCTCAAAACCGTAGAAAATGGAGGAGTTTGGAGGAGGCCTACACCCAAATATGGGCATTAAATGGGCCGCTCTGATGATGATGATACAAAAGGAAGGCAAACGAGAAATTTCTGCTTAGAACATGTATGAAATAACAGCGACAAGCGGCAATAATTTATGCAAAACTATGTATATTACAATCAAACGAAATTCCTAAGCTAAATAGCGGTAAACATATACATATGAACGTATTAATATCGCTGCGATAAATTATTATTATACTCAAGACGCTTTCATATCACGGACGGAGATTTACGTGCGTAAATATTTACTTTGAGACTCCTACAGTATTTGTACGGGAAACAATTTATTTATGTAAAGAAGATGTTAATAAGAAATTGTGTGAATACTTATGTTGTTTTGTTTTAACTTGTGTATGTAGTTTACTTTTGACAGGGAGGTTCCACCCAGCACTGTAGGTACGCTCGACCACCTTGTCCATGGCACAGGCAAATCGCAATAGGCTTGCCGCGCGCCCGCTCGCTCGCCCCTGCCGTGTCAGTGTAATTGACAACGAATGCCGCGCAACCCTAACGTGTCGCCGGGAATTGCGGGGGAAGGCGGGCGCGGGCGGCGCGTTCCTTTTGACTCGCGCCGCATGGTGCATGGTGTATGAAGTAATATGAACTTTTTGAGCGTGTTAATATAGTTGGAATTCGTTTAATCGCGGTCGTAAAAGAGAAGTTTCTGTACTATTATTTATTCTGTGCTTTTGATACAGAATATAGATTAGTGTTAGGGCGAAACCCCACTCCGGCGCATGTAAACTAATATATGACTGATAATGGTTTTTTGGCCGAAAACAAAAAAGAAGCTTCGGCTTTAGTATTATTTTTGGCCTAAAACGAAGCCGAAAGCGAAAATGATTAAGACATTAATAATATTGATATTTGTGTTGAAAAATGAAATCTTCATTTCTTATTTTATAATTCACGACACTCTGGACCTGATTCGCGGCCAGCCGAGGAGTCTCGACTAGAGATGCACCACTCACAAATTTTACCGATTGTCGTACCAAGTAATACTCGGTTATGTTAATACAAAAAAAAAAAGTTTTATTACACGTAACTCAAGTTTATTTTTCCTATTACACAAAAAAGTTACTACCGAACTATTTGTTACACCTAACCTAACTCTTGATTTGTAAATAATTCATCAAATGTTTATCAGTAGCAAATAGTTTTGCTAATTGAAATGAACTTTGACTACCCAAAATCACGAGTAAGCAAACTAGTTCGGTTGTCCTTTTTTTCAGTGTACCGAACCTAGTTACTACTCTGCCGAGTTAGCCCGTCAGATTATTAATCAATTATTTCGACACCAGCAATTAACACTACGCTAACTCGAATTTTTACGATTTTGCGTTTTTTATGCCAAGTTATTTACTATAATTTAACGCATCTGTTCACCAAATTTCGTCACCAAATTTTCAAAAACAAAAAAGTTTTGAAACTCAGAAAACGCTAAGTAGATATACTTTTTGATATCACCCGGTCTATAGGCCGCTAACTGTTTTTAGCCGAGTACGCGCGGGGACCGGGCGAGGGCATGATTTGTAAAACTACACTAAGTATCAGTTGTCGTTGTGTAACTCGTCAGCACGCATTTTGTGATTACTGAAAGTTTCTTTGCAACGTTTAATTAAAATTTATAGTATTCATTTGTAAAAGCAGTATATTACGCTCGTTACTTATTATAATAAACAAATATGTCTCGAAAACGAGCTAAATATTTAGTGGAACTAGGTAAAGAGAAACACCGCGGCTACACCCCGGAAATAACTACGCTAAGTAATATTTGGCGTTGTTTAAAATGATTCAGCGTTTTTTATTTTGGAGACAAACACGGCTAATTTGTGCTAAATTTAAAATTAAGAAAACATGCTAAAAATAATAATCACTTATTTTATAATCGATACTGAATAAGTTATAGTAAAATCATCATTAAAATAGGTTTAAAATTTAAAAAGTTATCGTAAGTTTCCCTTTAATTGGCTTTGGTGTAAAGTTACAATTTTTAAGTAAGCTTAGTGTTAATTGCTGGTGTCGATTTGTGTACCATATCTTTCATTTTTGCGCTATCCATATCAATACCTTGAACGCCAATAGGCATAAAGCACAAGCGATTACGTGCTTTAGGCCAATTGAAGTTTAAGGTATCGGTATTATTAGATAAGTACAATTTTCTTACGGTTCTTTTAGCTTTTATCATGGCATTGCTAGATTATAGAGCGGAGGAGATCACTCACTAAATGCGACGCATATTGAAATTCACCCGTATTTAATTTCTTGTAATATTTCACGCATTACGTTTTATTTTAACCTCGTCGCTTGCAACGAATTATTCGGCCAAATACGTCGAGTACTAACAAAGCTGCCGAGAATGCCGAGTACCGAGTAATAGACGAGTATTGGACGCATCTCTAGTCGCAACCCAGAATTCTGAAAATCACTCGGCGAAACGTGAACATCTTGAAAGTTGCATTCATGAAGGCTGAAATTTTGCAAGATGCAATGTTCGTGTACTTAATAATATTTAATACAGCAGCGAGGTCATATAAAATACTATTATTCATATTGAATAGGCGTTACTTTGCGGAGAACCAATCAGCAAATCGAAACCAATTAGTTCCGATTTGTTACCGTCCGCTGACGGTTGTACCATTTAAGATACCGATGATGCTTCGTATAGAGGCGAAACCGCGTTGATCGTGTAGTTTCAGTGTTTAGTGGTGGTGATTAATAGTGGATGTATGTGCGATGTATGTCCTTTTATGCGGAAGCAGAGAAGGGTGGGTTCTTTGTATGAAAAATATATATGTCATAGATTGACATTAGTTTCACGGAGTAGCAAGGTAATTTATTCCAATTTGTTACTATTTAATTTAATACAAGCTTTTACCCGCGGCTACACCCGCGTGATTTTATTTATGCATTTTACTGGATTGTACGGAATTTTACGGGCTAAAATGTATCTTATGTTTAAATCCAGTACATGATCTATCTGTCTGCCAAATTTCATCAAAATCCGTCCAGCCGTTATTGCATAATTGATGAACAAACATCCAAACGCATTTATAATATTAGTAGGAGTGTGAATTGCCGACACTGACTGCCACACGGCCTCTGTTAGATCAATGTTCTTAAGAAACTGTTAATACATTAGAATTTAGTCTTGTTTTCAACTCCGCCCGGCAGCTGCAATGTCAGGTTCGCACAAGGCGGAGCAATAGTGTTATTTTGATGATTAAAAGCCTTAAAACTGTGTTAATGTGGCGGAAACTGGAATACGCAAGGCACGGAATGCTGATATTGCAGGTTCGAACCCTGCCATTACCCTAATTTTTCTTTGTGTTGTCATTCATTATATAGCATTTTAAATTTAAACTAGTGTTCCCATCATAGCGTAGCACCAAGCATACATTTTACAGTCCGCTCGCTAACAGTGTGTGTTAGAAGGATCGTGTAATAGCTCGTTTTCGTGCGTCATTAGTTTGCGTACGTTAAACATCTTACGCTACAACACTGAATAAATTGTAACTATTGATCCACAAGAAACGATTCAAATATAAATACAATTGTATACCAAGTATCGTAAACGTGAGTAAATAAAGTGAATTGAAGGCAAACGTTTCTGATTTGATATAATGTTTACAATTCGCTTTGAACGTTCGGAACGAGAAACACGTAGGCACCTAGCTACTCGCTTTATAATCGATTGCAGCGAATCATGAAGGGTTATGATTTTTCTTTCATATACTTAAATGTGAAAAAAATGAAGAAGATTTAATTAATTTATGACATACTTAAGAATTTAATTCATTGAAAATTCAAAGAAAAACTAAGTATTACGTTTCAAATAATACTAGGTACACTGAAATTAAAAGAAGGTATCCTAAAATTAACACATCATAATAACATAATCATTTACATCAAAATGATTAAAACACAAAATCATAAAACATTTTACCTCTAACCTAAATTTGATTAATGTTTAAAAACGGTTCAAATGAATGTATTTGTTTAAATAACAATTTGGGTTACTAACACTACTCGTACTGTCTTAGCTTTTCAATTTAAACAAAACATCAACTATTATTAACACAGATTGTAATTAAACACCTTAACAAAATTTGATCACATCATATCTTACATCATGTATATAAAAATCTTTTGTTAAATATAACTCTAATTGTCAGTGAAAACCGATCAAAATCCGTTACGTTGAAGGAGTAAGCGGCAGAGACAGGAACGATAGCAACTTTGTTCTATACAACTTAAATAAAAAGGCACAGAAGATATGTGATGGCAAAATTTCAATCTTAAAGTCGTAAATATTTGAAATTTTTGCGTTAATTCCTCTCAACATTTTGGACCTTTAAATACGGACGAAAAATTAGAAGGGACCTTAACAAGTTAATTGCATTAAGTATTACACGTTCTTAAAGTGATTAAGATGATTTCAAATATTAACTAGGTACAGTCGACTGGGAATTTCTTAACAAGCAGACATTAACCAGCGAGAAAATTTAATTTGCAAGTCTTGCGAAGTCAAGAGTCCATCTAAATTGTGAATTAAGTCTTTAAAGTCTATTAATTCAAGTAAAGATGAATAGTCCTTTCTGTAGACAATGCTAGGGAGAGCGTTGGTAAAGTGCAGCACCTTTGTGATGATAGTTGTGATGAGAGTGCCATACAAATGAAAAGGAAAAAAATGCAAGTAGACCATGCTTTTTCACATGTTGGAGTCTACCAGCGTTTTGACAAATTAAAGATTCTGCTGAAAAGAAGCAACGCAAGGAACAAAGATCTTTCTAATTTCACCATAGGGTTCTTTTGACCTACGAGTACTTAGAGGTTTATCTATTTCTCAATATTATTACATAATTAATTGTGCATGTCAAAGTTATATCTATGTACATTGAGATCGGCAAAAATATATAATCGGAGAAAAGATAAACATATTATAGAAAATAACGATATCATCCAAAAACAAAGTCAAAAGTATATAGCAAATAATCTTCATTTAGGATTGTCAAAACAAATTAAAATAATAAACCAAATGCCACAGATAAAATTTAATACAAAATATAAAAACTGAAACTAAGTACTTTTCCAAATATAAATTAGATTACCATGCCATATTGATTAAGTTATGTGCAAGCTATGGGAGTAATAAACATGCATGACCTTTAGCCTAATAAAACAATGCACGAAAAGGAAACCTCTTAAATTGTGAAACTTTTATATGAGAAGTTTTCAGAAGTTCTTAGAAGAGAACTTCTAAAAATATTCTTATTTTTTGTATGGAAATAGAACATTCTCAATGCTAACAAATTGAAACAAACCTTGCACGAAATTACTATAACTCCAGTAGGGCAGCTTAATTTGATATCAACAGGGCGCAGAAAATTTGTTTAAAGGAGGAATTTCGTTATTGGTTTAGTTTTAGAGATAATTTAAAATTACATCTTAGGATACTATGCTTAATACAAAAAAGGTTTCGCGGTGTGCCTAGATAAATTGTTCCTAAATGTTGATATGGACATCGGCAAAATAATGCCTGAACCTAAAACCTATTCTTAATAATTTCAAAATTTTCTCGAGAATCTACTCTGCAATTTCTTGCAAATATTTTAAAATTTTGGGGAATGCTTGCTTAGTAGCTACACGTGCAGGGTAAGGCTAGCCCTGTTTCGCCTTCAGGAACTTAAAGTCTCCCGCTTTGCTTTCACATCTCTTTTACGAAGTCTTGTCTTAATTTATGCTGTAATTGAAAAAAAAATGACTTGGATGAGTTCATTACCTTTGAGGCGATTGTTAGCAGAAATGTTCGCCAATAATACATGCAATGTTAAGCCTTACGCATCTAGTGATTGCTTTCAGGCTCAAACGCTTTTAAGCGGTAGTTTAGTCATCTTTTCGCCGGTCATGACAGGACTACTGAACTACTGAAACTGCAAGCAAAAAATATCAATCTATTACATCTTATTCTATTTTAGCATTGAATTGTTTCACAATGACCTTTCCGAGCTTTGGTAATAAGTTGCCAGATAATTATCGTAAAACGCTCTATATCAGACCATACACAGACAGGGTAAAACTAAATGTCAGCAATATTATTAAGTTCATACCCCCTGAGTCATAAACTGTTACATTGTCTTTAACAGCGCTATTATAATAAACGTACCAAATCTGAAAGCAATAACCGTTATGCTTGTAGCATTTCTGGTTATATTTGATCCTAAAGACATATAGAAAGATAATGTTTAAGACGATAGACGAGCATTAGATAACCATGTTTGAAAAATGTTCTATTACAGTCGTAAAGATAAAGATTAGCACAAACGAAAGCAAAGACTCAATTGAAAGAGCATACAATACAAATGACAACGGCACTCCATTCACAAAGGCTAACAAAGCAAATTTTATTCACCCAACCAAATACGCTACAATTAAATTCCAACTTCTACAAAGTACAGAAACTTTAACGTTACATCCAAAGCGACATTCAACTGTGATAACGAGGCAAATCTCGACCTCCCGAGAACACATAATAATTTTATACGCAACGAAACACCTTAAGGAAAAGGTAACGTAACGCGACCAGATTAACTTGACCTACTTTGGTTTACTGTCGCAACCTAATTCAGTCCTAATCCGAACTTTGCAGGAGCTCTTCTTACAGTGGTGAGCGATATATTTTGTTGAATTTAGGTAATGAACTAATTTGTCTTGGGCATAATGGCCACCTAAATCTGGCTTCTACTGCCAAATGGGTCTTATGTTTATGCGTTCCGCGAAAAGTATGGATTTCTCAAACTTATAGTGGAATAAAACTTAATAGTTTTGTGTCTACTAGGAACCCGGTAAGTCCATTAGAATCGGAGGTAATTTATACGCAGTCAACAACTACCGCCCACGAAGACACATACTTTCTTTCTATTTACTCTACATACTCTACTCACGCAATTCTTGGTTTGGATCTTGTATGTTATCACTACACCTTCCTTCACTGGTCTCACAACACTTCCAAAGTGCTTCATTGCCTGAATACACCACAATGAGCTTGATTCTTTGTCAAACGTAATTCGTTTTAATTCTACGTCATGTATTTACTCTACTTCTACTAGCAGAAAAATGTATTACTTCTAAGCTTTAAATAATCATAAAACAGCGGTCCGCTTACCTATGTATAGTGCTCTTTCTACTGCAAACAACAAAGTAAAGCCTTGACAATCGCAACGAGAGAGAAAAATTTTTTGTTTGCTCGAAAACTCGACAGGAATGGAGCAACCCTCATTAACCCGGCCGGGGCAAGTAGCTCTCGTCATATTACGTAAACCTTTATTGTGGGTAGTTTTCATTTTAAAGCTTAAGTTTGTGGTGGAAATTATACTAGCGGTTAGTTTAACGAAGATTTTGAAGTGGCTTTTGAAGTTAAAAGTGATTAAAGAAACATTGCAAGAGCTTAAAGAAACTTGGGTGATATTAAAATTAAATTGCTTTTAGGGTAAAAGTAAAAAAATCAATTATCAAAGAAAGGACTAACGTCATCTAGTTACCAAAAACCTAAATTCCATACAAAATAACGATACAGCAAAACAGAAGAAGATCGCATTTTGACACATTAAGCGTACCCATATCAATACAAAATCCCTATAGTAGAAACTTTTTCACTGATCGAGTTGTCAAACTTAAACATACAATGACATTTTGTTATTAATTTTACATCAACTGAAATAAATCATAAGCTCAAAGTCTCAAAAGAAAGAAAAGCTGAACGACAAAATGTCCCGGAACTGGATTTAAAACAATTTTCCACCAGAGAAGCAAAAACCTTGTTACGGCTAGCTAAACCACCGCGTATATTTAGGCGTATCGAACGAGCCTCGGGGTCCATAAAAATAACTCTTGAAGGGGTTTCTCCTTTGCCGGGAAATTATATGTGAAAAGTGTCGGGAAAAAACAGTCTCGTTAACTACAAGCGTTGAAGCGTGCTGCTTGAATAGGCACTAAAGATGTGGTGTGGGGGATAAGCGACGTACCAATCAGCTTGAACAAGGTCCGTCCGGATAGCCTAGCTACCACCATCTTGCTCGTTAATCCTGCAGCTAAGCAGCAGTGCTTGCAGTGTTGTGTTCCGGCGTGGAGAGCAGCCGGTGTAATTACTGGCACGAGAGGTATTCCATCTTAGCCCTCTAGGTTGGCAACGCATCTGCAATTTCCTTGATATTGCGGGTGTCTATAGGCGGTGGTGATCACTTACCATCAGGTGACCCACTTGCTTGTTTGCCTTCCTATTTTATAAAAAAAAATTGTTAAGAAGGTTGGCGATGTCATCGAAATAGAGATCCATCTGAAGGTTTTGAAGGTATGTGAACCTGAATTAAAAAGTAGATATTATTTATTGCGCCGTCCCCGTTGCCGAAGTCTAAATAGACGAACTAAATTAATCTGGAATTCAATTTCAATTGTAATTTAGAACTGTGTTTTGGAGTGGCGGAATCCGAAAGCTTTGCAGACCTAGAGCGCACTCGTCTGACGATATCCAGAAAGTCACCGGTAAACAGTGATACTAGCAGTAGAAAAGATGGCGAGAATTAGGGAAGGCTTTTGTCCAGTCCTGAATTCAACATGGCTGCCGCTGATGATGATGCGGTTAAGAAGTCAAAGGAAAATATGCTTAGATATCTACTGAGCTTCAGCAAAGGTTTAAGCGAAGTAAAACAAAATGGACAGCTTTAGTTTAGAATAATTTGTATTTTATATTAGTCATTTGCTCCGAACAGCTAGCCCGATGCATTGCGCCTTGTTTTGTCTCATTCTATCTAGCCAAGTAAGAGTAAGAAGCACTGATCGACAAGCGAGAAAATGAGCACGCGTGCTAGCTTAGTTTTTGATGTGAACGAGTATGTCTCATTTTTGAACGCTCAAGTTTTTGGAGCATAAAACGCCTCATTGATCACGCTGCGCAGAATTGAACCATAATTCGTTTTCAACATTTAAATAATAAACCAAAAAGCTAGCAACTTGCACCACCAGGTAAAGGACCATTAGAAAAGGCCTTGAGCACAAAGGATAGGTGTTTTAATGAATCAAACGTGTTGAATGTGCTTTTCGTATGTTAAGGTGAGATTTAGTGGGTCTCCTTCTTTTTACAGCTAGCTTCTTAGCTTGACTTTTATGGCGAACATTTTGCACATTGCAAAGAAAGAGTAAGTCGAAAGTGGTTTAAATGTCATACAAATTGTGCTGAACTTGTTGGGTTATGGTTGTTCAGAAACTGAAATTTACTTGTATACAGAAGACATAATTAGGGTTCCGTACCCAAGGAGTATCACGGGACCCTATTAATAAGACTCCACTGTCCGTCTGTCTGTCTGTTAGTTAGAAATTTTCACAGATGATGTATTTCTGTTGCCGCTATAACAAAAAAAAACATAATAAAAAAAATATTTAAGGGGACTCCTATACAACAAACGTGTTTTTTTGCTCGTTTTTATAGAAAAAATTACGGAACCATTCGTGCGTAAGTCCGGCTCGCACTTGGCCGGTCACAACGAAGACTGAACTGAAGTAAAGTGTCTAACTTAGGCACTATCTCAACGATTAAATGAAATTATGACGACCTATATGTCACAGTCGCACATGTGTCCGCTCACTGTGCAAGAGGTCCCGGGTTCAAATCCTGGTATGGGAAAATATTTGTGTGACGATCACAAATGTTTGTACCCGAGTCATGGATGTTATTTGTATTTAAGTATGTATTTTTCTATACAAGTATGTTTATCCGTTGTCTAGTATCCATAACACAAGCTTTGCTTAGTTATATTTATTTTAATACTAGCTGTTTAAATCTACTAGTTGTAGATAGAATAACTATTATAGTTCCAGATAGTTTTTACTCCCAGTATCCTTTTTCAATGACACTAAAATGAGGACGGTGTTATTTTCAAAAAGTACGCATTCAACCTCTCAACATGTTCAATATCCCGTCCAACGAAGCGATCGTTACACTGAGTATCGTGTTACATAACCTAGACATGCCTTACCCTATTACCGTTTCAATATACTGGCGGATCAAGTATGTGTATATAATATTCGTCGAACATAATATTGGGACCCCTGTATTTATACTAACTCGTAGATATCAATTACTAAACCACCCTACTCGAACCCTCCTTGTATGACTTTTGAAAGCACAAGAATTCGCAATTTTGCTATGCAATATAGCTGCAGCTGGTTTGATCTTTGTAATTTCATTCAGTGGTTCTCGCATATGTATATGAAATTGAAATTTCAGAACACAGTGTCTTGTAACAATGGTTTAATGAGCTATTTTGGTGTAACTTATAGTTCATCAGATATGATCATCATCATCATCATCCAGCCTATATCGGTCCTACTACAGCGCACAGTCCGTCTCCTCCCAAAATGAGAGGTACATATGTTCCGAAAAAATTAAAGATAGGGGTGCGTCTTATAAAAATTTAAAAAAGTCTATATATTTTTACATTATTAACGTTCATAACAAATAACAAACGCTACATGTATAAAAGAAAAAATTGGATTAAATGGATTCGAATTTCTCACGAGAAAAAACAAAGTTTTGGCTTCATCGAAAGGTGAATTTCCACATATTATAATAAATAAATGCGCATTCTCTTTTTGCAGCTAATTATTGTGCCTCAGTGCTCAGTTGGCAAAGGCCGCCCTTCTTCACCTCAAGAACTAAATCATTTTCAAAGATGCCTATGGCTGGAGTACTATAAAAATCACCAGTAACAAACCTTTTATAAATTCCTGCTATGGCAAAATACTTACAGATATATGTTTAACAATATGCAAGCTTCATCAGTCATACTACTAGACAATTTTCACATACAAAGGTAATAAATAAACTCTTCTATGTATATTCAATACAAAATAACGGACTTAAAACGTTGAAAATGTAATTTTAAAACGAAGCGAACTTTTGAAGGTATTCCGCTATTGACTACATACGTACCTATTGTAAACAATTCGTGAAAGGCGAGTAATGAATAAAATTTTTAGATATGATAAAGTTTGATGAAATGTGTTAAATGATGCACAGGTACTCATGATTCTGGGAAGCATTTTTTTAAAAGCACTTAGAGGAGCTTTAATAGTATTCTAGCCTTAATAAGTTGCATCTGTTCTAAAACAAAAAAAAATGTTATTGTTTTAACAGTTAGCCATTCCAAACGCTGAATTTAATAGAAATTAAATTGCTATACAGAATTATCCATTAGTACTTACTTATCTATGCCTCATGGAATTTTCCTCCACCGCTAACTTTGTGGTTTTAATTTTAATTAATTTCAAAATTTTATAAACTCAAAAATGCAATACCGAGTCACATGACGCAGAGTTCGAAATTACAGTTTAAAAACGTCTATAAACAGATCACCTCCGTTCTGGCACTAATAAAGTTATTAACGTCGATGCCATATTGCATTACCTGGAACCAAATGGGAATACTAAAAATAATACCAGGAAACATGCGCGCCACGCAAGAGGTAAATATGAACATGTCGTTTCTAATAACATTGGACTAGAAATCGTTCAGCTTGGTGGACCTGTTCCAAAAATACTAGATATGACTTTAATTTGATATAAAGGATTTACTTTAGATAAACTGTTGTATGACACACTTGCATCCACATGGACTGTCAAAATATTAGTGGGTATAAAAGTGTTTATAATTAAAGAGCTGAACGTAATAACTGTCAACATTTGTGTACAAGTTGAAACGGATTACCTTACTCCCGATGCAGATTTCGTAAGCAACTATTGTTACTAACATATTATGGGACCAGATCCTGAAATAAACGATTTGATTTGATTTAAATACGATCGCATACGATGTACTCAAGATCGCATTTCACGTTTCATTCCGATAGAAACGAAATGTCTAATGCGATCTTGCATACGCTGCTGTACTTGAGAACAATCAATAACTACAGGTATAGATAGAACTCGGTTCAAAAACCATACAGAATGCCTTATAAAGGCATGAGCAATAGTTGTGAAGATCAGTGCAATTTTAAATCTGAGAAGCAATCCCTAAAGTCCGTAAGACATGGATTAAATAAAGTGCCAGCAACCGCACTAGACAGTCAACGGGTAGTATCGAAACGATCTAATTTAACTTGCGCTCTAGACACCCTTCCAGTCTCATCTAGATCTTTATAGGAGCTCTTGACTTAAATTGAGATGAAACAGGGTGTAACAGGGCGTTAGCATAGTACACAAGTTGATATCAGTAAGATAAGCGGATTATTCGCAGTGGTTTCTTTGGCAGAACCTCTGAAGATTGAGCCATTGCTATTTAACTAGTGCGAAAATAATTTCGCAAAAGTTGCTACAGAGGTACTGCCAAAGAAACTACTGAGAATAATCAAGATAAACAATGTTACTAGTTTGTTTACCGCTATTGTTTGAATTTGAAGACACAAAATATCTAGCTCATTACGCCGCCATTTTTATAATTACCACAGATGTCTTAAAGCTTTGTATTGGTCACGATGCGGACATATCTGATAAAAATTAATCTGAACTTTTAACCTTTTCGGGTTTAACTTAAAAAAATTAAGGGTTAGAAGAATGCATGGGACTGTTAGAAGCAATAATGTTTATATGGGCTTTGTTGATGCCTTAATTACTTTTATGGCCTTATTGGAGTATATTCACAGTTCAATCAGATTCTTATATAGCAAAAGGCAAAAGTCCAGAAATAAATCGCTAAATACTCCAATGAGAATAGTTGATGCACCATTATTTTTTTACCATTCACGCTGCGCAATTGCAATGCATGTTTATGTATTTACTTTAAATGTTTAGGTATGCCTGAGTGCGTTAGTTTTTAAAGTTATTGGAAGAGTTATAGTTTTACAAATAAATAAATACTGATTTCTGCATATAATGAATTTTATCTTATATTTACTAACATTGTTTATGATTATGAGTATAAAATAACCGAATGGTTCCTTACAAATGTCTACGACTTATTTAGTTTAATAACACAGACATATACAAAATGTTTTAAAGAGCAAATTTATATTTTTATGATTAAATTGTGAATATAAAGTGAAAGCTATTGCGGGTGGTAGGGCATTGTGCAAGGTCCGTCCGGATCGCTACCACCATCTTGTTCGCTAATCCCTCCGCTAAGCAGCAGTGCTTGCACTATTGTGTTCCGGCGTGGATCGATCACTTACCATCAGGTGATCCACTTGCTTCTTTGCCTTCCTATTTCATAAAAAAAGCTTAAAGAGAGACGTTATCATATTGTTGAATAACTGTGGACTGTGAGACAGGTGCAAGGAGTTTTGGAATTAATTCCAAGTCTACGCTCTACACGTTATGTTGAATTAACCGAAACGGTTAGAAGACGCTTTTACTAAATTGAAGTTTTATGTAATTGTCAATTTAGAACATCGAAATGAGAAAGCTATAGAACCGTGTACAACGCAGTGACAGAGTAGCCGACCAGTCTATTTGGTAGGCTATGTTGTCTGCGTTTTGTACGTTTTACATTGGCGTCATATTTTTAGTTCTGCTATCCGACGCCTGTGTCGCTGCTAGTTAGAAAACTTACTCACTCACTTACGATAAGATTCAAAGTTGAACCAATGGCTAAATATTGAAAGCCCCTCTTCACCTGCTTCACCCCGTCGCAAAGTGGTAACGCAGGGCTTGTAACAATCCGAACAAGTAAGCAGATCTATTGTCTTCTTATATCGATGTTTTGGTACAATTTTTACATTTCGTTGTCACTGTTTAGGGCATTAATTAATATCACATCGCTTGAATAAACAAGAATGGAATGGCTTTTAACTTGTTTCTATCTACATTAGAGTATTTTGATACTTAATAAAATAGTTGACGTCAAAAAGCTCACGATTGTTAATAATTTACAGTTTCCTTATTAATAATGTTATCCCATTATAACTTAAACTAAACCTCAGCACCAGGATTGGTGAATAGATTTTCATTTGCACTTTACATAACCGGTAAGAGGCTTTGTGAAGTGCAGTAAATTAAGCATCTAGTTTTAAGTATTTTTTGTTAAGTGATTGGATGCCTAATTTTAAAAAATATTTTATTTATTTACTTATTAATTAACTTGTTTAGGGATCGTTCAAGTATTACGTAACGCAATTTTTGAAGATTTTTGACCCCCCTCCCCCCCTTGTAACGCACCGTAACGTTTTTCTGTACCCCCCCCCCCCTCTCTAAACGTTACGTAACACTAAATGACAAAAAAAAACATTAATGACAAATACAACATTAAATGACGTACAATGCAATCTAGGGATTCCCCGTGAAATATAAACGAAAAAACTACGACCAGACTAATACAATCGAGGGATCCCCCGTAACGTTAATGAAAAGGGTTGCCAGTTTGGGAGTTTTAATTCCCTAATTTTTTAGAAATATGTTACGTAACGTGTTGTAAGAAAGGCCCCCTCCCGCCCATGTAACGCATCGTAACGTTTTACGAGACCCCCCCCCCCCCCCTAATTGCGTTACGTAATACTTGAACGCTCCCTTAGTATTTCCCATTTGTATATGTGCTAAGGAACCTAGTTCCGGAATAAAGTTGTTTCATTTTATTTTTGTCAAAACGTTTTCACCCACGGTGAGGGAGAGATCCGGAGAGCCCTGACTTAGAGGCCGGCAACGAATCATTGTTTATATCGGTGTCGCTGGCTCCCATAGGCGGCGATGATAACTTCACATCAGGAGACCCACATGATCTTTCGCTTTCCTTTTATATTAAAAACATAAATTGAAAACAACATTGTGACAATATTCGTCAAAAACTAAAGTAACCAATTTAACTTAGCCTAATAAAAATCCCCACTTTGTATGCTCTTATATTACATAGATTTGTTCTTACTTAATACGTAATTAAGGTAAATAAACCATCGGGAAGGCAGGTATTAAATGTATTAAGCGCTTAATACAAAATGTGGTGATCGGAGAATCCGAACTATAACGTAAATAGAAGATCATGAATAAGCTTTATTGCTCTAAACAGGTATAACGTTGTTACTTCAACCTTGTCAAAACGTAACAAAACACTAGTCAAACTAATACATCAACACCGCATCGTTAATGTCGACGATCCCGCTTTGCCAGACGCTTGTTAAATTCTCAATTTAACTTTGCCTTAGCACGTACATAATATATTAATAATGTAGCAGTTGAAACACTTGCAACATCGTATATACAGACGGACAAAGACGTAAATTATGTTTGCACTTTAGAGCACTTCTGCAAAAAAGCAGTTGTTTCTGGTTTGAAATATTGCTTCTCAAACAGAGGATTTGGAACTTAGTAAAACTTTCGTTTCGTGAACATACAGGGTGTAAAGGATAACGTACTGAAAACCGAAACCCAGGTTTTCGACCATTGGTCCAGAACTGAAACTAAGTAAGTGATTATTTTCCCCAGAAACTTAAGAATAAAATCCTGTATGTAAAACAATTATAAGAAATGTATATATTTATTTAATAGGGAATATGGCGGAATGGCGTAACCACAATATTTTTTTAATGTGGAACAAGTTTATGGGGTAAATAACCACTTCATTTCAGTTCTGGATAATGGCCTGAAACCATGGTTTCAGTTTTTGGTACGCTGCCCCTTACACCCTTTATAAGTAGTTTGCATATGGCATTTAAAAAAGATTTTTTCCAAAATCATTAGAGGATTTCGCGTTGGAAATCAGGCTTCATTAAACTTTGGTTTCTGTAAATGTTTGTGAATCTGTTAACTGCCGTATCTTGTTCTTGTGCAGTAGATTTATTTTTAATTAGTCACACTCATGCGTTGTCCACCGTGCAAAAACCTTTTTATTTCCTATTGAAACACTCACGTCATGTTGTACCTTGTAAACCAGCCAGGTGAAACAATACAACGTAAACCTTGTTATTCGCTGTCTTGAGCACTATCACGATTAAATGCAGAAAGCGAAACAGTATCACACTTATTTATCGCCTCGAAAGGCTAAGGGCCACGGATTCCCACTTGCCACCACCCAACGCTTAAAGCATACAGCTAACCCATAAAAATATAGCTCCACCCGTAACGGGGAATGGAAAACGCTGAGAGTTTTCCACTCGTGTTATCGTCGAACGTATTCAAACACGTACGAATAAAGCAGGCGGGTACTCTATTCACATCAATATCCTTCTGGAAAAAACTTTCTGGAGCTTTAAAATAGTTCATAAAATATCTGGAATTCTCACTTACGTCTTCGCATCAAATTGATTTCTGGTGCACTGTATCACCACAATAAGTATCATTATCATTTTCACAACTATTGTTATTATGCTCCACCGTCTACTCGTTTCAACAGGGTTCTATATAGTGGCCCTATATTCAGTTTCATTGACCATTAAACCCAACAACAACACAATGTTAAATAATGAAATTATGCCAACTCTGATTATAAACTCCTGTATATGCTTCATCAGGTATTCAATTAGTCACAACTAACTTAAGTTTATCTCTCACAACAATTTCATGTCGAAGACCACAAGTTCTTTACGATTTAGACAAACAATCATCTAATTCATTGTTGTTATCAACACATTTTTTTCTGTAACCACTCTCTATATTACATAAATCACATTTCCTTTTAAAAACATTGCTGACGAGTGTTAGATTAAAATGTAGTCTTCAATATTTCCCTCATAAAAGACTCCCCCCTAACCCCCACACGCCTTTGTTTTGCGAGAGTACTCCCACCAAGTTACAAATGCGGTTCAAAACCGCGCCAGCCTCAAAAATCACCCTTTGGTTAATCTAGTGTTGTCTAGTTCACGGTTTTGTCGCACGAACAGAAAAGTTTGTGGTAGGGTATTTGCAAACATTCTGCAATCGGCGATCGTTCAGGCCGTTTTTGCTGTTTGCATTAGGGCTCTATTGTCAAGATCCGAGCTTCTGTGGAGCGTTTCGTGTCGAATTTGTCTGTCGCTTTTCATACTTGTTGAGTTTTAGATTTATGGTGGCGTCAGATGAGATTGAAAAAGCATAAAGAACGTGACTTTCGGAGACATGAAAGGAACTCGTTGCTTTAGAGTTTTGAACAGGCGAACCAGTGGAAACGGAACCGAAGGGAATCCTGGTACGTACCCGTTTTTTGGAAAGGTACCAGGATTGGATGGGCTTGTCGTGGAAAGTTTGTTCTGACAATTCTTGTCATTATTATTATTATCATCATCGTTATTATTAATCGTTTATTCGTAACGTGTTAGTCCATAATTAGCATAAGTTGTGAGAACAAGTTTTGTTATAAAAACAAAAGAACGTTGGCCATTTACAAACAAGAACACTACACCTAAATGCCGATGAACTGGTACTGGCTTGAGAGTGGATACTTTTAGACCGAATCACTTTTAGTCAATCAAAATGCTGTGAATAGCAAGAGATACCTCACAGTACCAAGGTACACCTGGCCAGCCCTCCGTCTATAACACATTAATTCAAAAGCAATCTAAACAAGGAGGTACCCCGTTACGACCATAAAAACTTCGTTTGCATTCCAGAAACATGTGTAAGTAATGTGCATCAGCTTTCAACACTTTTATCTCCCGCCTGGAATGCAAATGCACCCAGATTTTCTATTCAGCGGTGTGCTCTAAAAGTTAGCCAGGTAAAAAAGGTGTGGAGTGTGCAAGTTTTTGTTTGGAAATGTAAAGTGGGAGTGTTGTAATTATTAATGGTAATTTAACACTTTAGGTCGACTCTGTGACTTGTCACTTTAAGGTTTATAAGAAAGTCGGTCTTTGTTACTGAGCGTGGTGAAGAGGATCTTGTTGAATGAGGTTGTTTAATAACCACAGATTAGTTGATGTCAATCTTGCCAGCGGGCTATTAACTTAATTCTTAAAAGTCGAAGTAAGGTGCAAATGCATTTAATAAAAGAAATATTATTATATTACATGTTATTGTTTTGCAAATAGTGACCTCTATACAAACGGACATTAATTCCTATATATAATTAATTGCAATGTATGTTTTATCCGAACATTAATTTGAATGAAACTAGCTACAGCTATTCGAGTAGCTACTTTATAATAAGTGTGTTCATATGTAACTATTGTTTCCTTAGTAATGCTCTAAAGAATAAACAGTAAATACTTTAGGACTTTATGTGTGAGTTTCTGCTTGTCCGTTTTATTTTAGATGTAAAGTAGAAAAAAAAAAAAATTTAGTGTCAGATTTCTATAAACAATACTGCACTGCACTACCATTCGTAGATTGGTATGTTTTACTTCAGAGCAATACTGTGCTGTGCCGAATAACGTTTCAATAATCATGGCAAAACGCCAATCGGTCGCCTCCTTATCGAATGAATGCCAATTAAATTCTGCAGCTAGAGCAACGGAAACCTCTTTGATTTATGATCTACGATAAAATTTTATCGAATCAAAGTGGACGGTTTCAGTTAACAGTTATTTGCACTTCGTCAGTTGGAGTTCAGTTGTTGTTAATTACTTTTTGTGTCGGAAAATGCGGTGTTTTACATTTTTTTAACACATTGGAGAGACTTTATTGAGATAATAAAATAGATTTTATTGGGTAAGAATATGTTGAAAAGGGTTTACATTTTTTTAAAGGCCGACAATAATTCAGCAATTTAAGATCCCGATGCATGATGCATCTTGTAGAGGCGAAACGCACGTAGATCGTCTAGTCTTAGTGTTTAGTGATGATGGTGAATAGTTGAGTCTGTGTGATCTACCTATGATATTCCACATGGAAGCGGAGTGGATATATTCTGAAATAAATATATGTAGCACAGACACACTGGTTTCAAGTAGCAAGGTAATTTTTCCAATCTCTCGACGAGTTTTGTATTTGGCGTGGCGTTGAAAATATCATAAATTGGCCATTTACATGAATTATTTCAGTAACTATTTGATCCCATTCGATCTTTAGTGACTGAAATACTTGATGACGCGCCAGTCAGAGAAGAATTCAAACAATCTGATTCGTAACTAATAACATTCTGTAATCTAGGCCAAGTGCTTCCGATACACAATAACGGTTACCACGCACTTAAGGTTAAAGTATTGTTTCGCCTACAGATATTGAGACTTAATTCTATTTTAATTTAAAAAGAAACCTCCACTAATTGTCGTCACAGAAACTTACTATTTAGTAAAAGAGAAAATACAGGAAATTTTATGTTTAAAATCGATTTTAAATAAATATCCAAAGAGATCGAAATCTACAATTATTATCAATCAGTGACCTGCCCCGGCTACGGGTGCAATTTCATTACGAAAACTTAACTTGAATGTAATGTACGTTTTAATTAATTATAGTGAAAACCGTATCAAAATCTGTTGCGCGGTTTAGAAGGAGTAAGCGGCCGAAGATACGATAAAGAAAGGCGACTTAATTTTATACTCGTACTATGTAATAGCACGAAATAAATAATACTACCGAAACTTCTCTTTTACGACCGTGATTAAACGAATTCCCACTTTATTAACACGCTTAAAAAGTTCGTATTACTTTATACACCATGCGCCAGGCGGCACAAGTCAAAAGGAACGCGCCGTCCGCGCCCGCCTTCCCCCTGCAACTCCCGGCGACACGCTAGGGTTGAGCGGCATTCGTTTTCAATTACACTGACACGGCGGGCGCGAGCAAGCGAGCGCGCGGAAATTTGCCTATTGTCTACTGTGATTTACCTATGCGATAGGCAAGGCGGTCGAGCGTACCTACAGTGCGGAGTTGAACCTCTATGGTAATAGTAGTAAAAAAGATAGAAGAACTTAGGAACGACTTATTTATCTTAAGGCCTGGTGTTTATTAACGGTAAATCAGTCGCTGCTAATTCTTATTTTCCATAATAATGAAGTGATGAATGATGCTCAAAGAGCGGAAGTTAAGGAATTTTCTTGACCTAACCTAGTATTTTTATTTAACGTAATAACGTGCACTGGTAACAAACAGTCAACACAACAGGTAGGAAACAGTTTTGTGAGACTGTTTGTTACCAGTGCAAAACATCCTCGATGCTAAATTCAATTTCACACACGTCCTTACCCCTTATTCGTGCGCTAGCAAATTTAAATTTCTATTTGTATTCAATTGTATGGTTAGTAAACAAAAAGCATGACGATATCTGTAGCGTATCAGGAGACTGGACACGTTTTGCATTGTTGCATTTGTATAAAGCGAAAACCATTCAAAATGGATCGCGACAGGAGAAGAAACAAATAAGAATTGGCTAAAAGATTCATAGGTTGCGAGTGGTAGGACCTTGTGCAAGGTTCGTTTGGATCGTTACCACTATCTTGCTCGCTAATCTAGCCGCTAAGCAGCAGTGCTGTTAGCTTCTGTATTGCTGTTGTGTTCCGGCGTGGAGAGCAAGGCAACCGGTGAAATTACTGGCACAAAATCTTAGCCTTAGGGTTAGCAACGCATTTGCAGTTTTCTTGGAGTTGCGAGTGTTTATGAGTCGTGGTGATCTCTTATCATCAGGTGATCAGGTGATCACTTCTTCTTCTCGTTCTTCTTCCTATTATATATTTTAAAAAGGGTAAAAAAATAGTTTGGTGAATAATAAGATATATGTACTTACAAATACACAGAAAAATACAGGAGGTAGTACAAAGAAGAACTTATCACTTAAGGGATTTGTCCACTTGAATTTAGCGGAAATCAAACCAACAAGCGCATTCTTTTTGATTTTACGTTCAGCCGTTTAGCGTACGTTCGGTCAATAAAATAAAATGAAAGCAATAGTTAAAATTTACTTTCATATAAATATTCACTGCAATTATTAAGCTAATTAAATTAATTTACGACCCACACGTCATCACAACATAGCCACCTTATTACATAAATTAGATTTGTTTATTTTTGTACCCGGCATCCAATGAACAATCGCTAAACTCTAACCCTTAACAACACCACGCAAAGGTTGAATTTCAAATTACAACGAACAAACGTTGGTGCATATGCAATTTGTTTCCATTTCTTAAATTTCAATGCTGGCAGGCTGCCAAATGATCGACACGTTTTGGCAGCCAGCCAGATGATCTGGCAAAAAAAAGAAAAAGACCTATTTATGTTCGTAATGCGACATTCCCCATTTGCGTAATTAAATGCTTTAGCTCGGTGCCAGGTCGCAGCATGGCGGCATGTCGTTGTCGATGGCCGCGATGTCAATTTCTCACACTAAATTTCAAAAATTCAATATGACCTTTGACTTAGTAACCGAAATTTGATATATTAACCAAATTGTACTCGTATTATAGCCTAGTTTGTATTAGTAACGGTTAATTTGAAATGCACCGGTCGTTTTGTCGATTCAGGCGTAATAGCTTAGACTCGTGCGTTTCTGTCTCGAATTCGGTTGTTCAAGGACCATTCGTAAGCATGCAGATTGTGATGTCATTTTGACTGTAACTTCTATTGAAGCTTCTAGTGAACAATGGTTCTAATAAAATAAATTTTACTAGTTATTAAAATAATTCCTTATGTTTTCAAGACTTGAAGACATTTAAATAAATTAATTTAAACGGCTTGTATTGCGTATATTTGGTATTGAATCTAATTCCCCGCAGCAGACTTGTGAATTTGTCTAGACAAGGTGATATTCCGTTAGCGTCAACGCTAGTAGAAAAGACAAAGTGTATGGACTTGACGTAAGGTAGCGAGAGCAAACATCACAGTGTGTCGACTGTCAATGTCAAATCCATACATTCTGTCGTTTCTACTAACTTTGACGCAGACAGGATGTCACTTTCTTGCCGAAAATTTAATTTGTTGCAATATACACGATACAAGCCGCTAAAACTGTTTATTTCAATAGTTATTATAATGTCAAAACAACAAAACTTAGTGATATTTTATTCTTGATCATGTTTTCGCACTAACTAACAGCGGGGCAATTCTCGCATCGGTAGAGATGAAGTCACACTCGAGATAAGCCAAAAAGAGCCGTCAGGTCCCTTCAATATCTGTCATTTTTTGACACATAGATAGGTTAGATGAATCTCAAAGAGTGCCAGAATTTGGGGCCTGAATATAGTTGCAAAACTTCTGAAATATTCGGAATTATTCCGGAAAACTTCCGGGAATATTTCGATTACTCGGAAACTTTCCCAGTAATAAAACCGGTCACGTGCGAGTTGGACTCTTTTATTATATTTAACAGAAAACATTCCTTAATCATAAGGGTGCATACATTTAGTCATTCTACTTCAGAACGAGTAATTAAAAAAAGTGACAGGAAATTCGATTCTAATGATGTCAACACTAGAAAGAGACAGAGGCGTTTAATTCGAGTCTTTCGCTTAGACCGTTTGTGCTGTTCACAGCGCGCAGTCCATCAGTTCATGGTTCGGCCATTTTGGAATTAAAGTGATATATTTTTATTTTAAAATGTCCGTATGAAATTATACATACATATAATATCCAATCAGGCTTATATTACGACTATTTACGACCGCTAGTCAAGTCTTTCGTCGGCGATGTGACTTTGGTTAAACAACCTCCCAGAGACTTTAAAATGCGTAACACCAGCATTTCATCTTTATTAATCATCATCAAATTAATCTATGATCACTGAAAACATAGATTTAAAAAAAGGATCAGGCTTTTTGTATTATTACAAAACATGGTTGTATGTGCCAAGATACCTTTGCCTTTCAACACTAAAAATGACAGCCCGAGGCCGAGCGGAATGAATACTTCCTCCCCTCCCGGAATAGTTCCCCACCTCATACGTCCCTGGGAATGTTTCCGAATGTTTCCGAAGGAATCAAGGAAGTTTTCGTCTTTGCCTGGGAATACTTCCCAGTAGGTAAATTAAGTTTCCACCCGTGTTGATGTTAAAAAAGCGTAAATAAAACATAAATATTTATCGTATTACCTATGTCAGGGCAAGTTATGTACCAATTTTTGTAATTTAATCATGATTTTCTTATGTTGTTATATTCGATCGAATACGCAACTTAAAAACCTAGCCGCCGTGTGTTTTTCTTCTGTGCCATGAATTTATGTAGAAAAGCGTAGATATACAGATACTTGTTACGTACATCCTCGTCTTGAATGTAGTCAACGCTTTTTTTTTTTTTTTTTTTTTTTTTTTTAATGGCTTCCCATCTCTAGGTCGAAATGGATTTCGCCAATGACGATTTTGGTTGACATAGACACACCGGGAGAGCGTATGTACGGTAGTTCGGGTGGGTACGGTAGGATCGGGTGTGTGTGACCTAGAACAATACAAATAAAATAACATTCAGAGTTAATGACGACACAGACATTACAGGACAATACGGTATATGAATGATCATAGTTTTAAGCTATGGTGTTGGAAGAGTGGAGGAAGGAAGAATACTAACAGATGTAATACTTACTAATAAATAATTATAATTTTATGTCGTTTGTTTGAATGTATTTAATTAAACAACGAACGAAAGGGGTGTCAGTGTAGAATAATAGAGTCTGAAAGTTTATGGGACGTGGAATGTCTGGCGGAAGATCGTCGTATAAAGAAGATCTATATTTTGGGCAGCAAAAAAATATATGATCTAGAGTTCCATCGTCTAAACCGCATTCACACAAAGAGTGATTTCGCACCCTAATCTTAGCAAGGAAGAGCGGGGTGCAAACGTGTCCGAGTCGCAGTCGGCAGATAGTGGACGTGGTCCGTTTGTTGCCCGATTTGAACCGGAAAAACCAGGGTTTACGTGGGATCAAAGGTTGGATATTTCCATAAGATCGGCCCTTTTCGAGTCTAGAAGTATTCCATAATTCTTGCCAGGATTGCCTTTCATCAAATCGAGCGATCGTCATAAGGTCGGATGCAAAAATAGAGGAATGTTCTTGGGACCCTGACTCTACGGCATTTTTGGCCCATGAATCCGCACATTCGTTTCCTTCGATGCCGCAGTGTCCGGGGATCCAAGCGAGCACTACTTCCAAACCTTCGTCTTCACAACTCATTAGCAATTCTTTAATTTTGAGGACCAAAGGGAATTTAACTTTAATTTTGAATTGGTTACTGACAATTGTTTGCAAGCAACTTTTAGAATCGGAAAATATTATAGTTTTTGCTATCTTATGTGACATAACATACGCTATTGCTTCCATAATAGCGATCGCTTTGCCGGTGAAAACTGAAGACTGTGGAGGACATTTGTAACTAAGTAAAATTTTATATTTTGGAATCCAGACTGCCGAGCCTAACGGACTCTCTGCTGATAATTTAGAGGCGTCGGTGAATACAGGTAGCCAATCTTGCCAACTTTCCGTGATCATTTTGTTAAATTTATTATTTGCTCCTGGATCGTTCTTGAAAATGCCAAAATCCAAAATAACTTTTGGGAAATAGACTAGGGCATTGTAGTTCGTTTCAAACAAAGGGTTAATATCTGATTTGAATACTGGGAAGGACAGGTTACTTATTTTCAAGAAACTATTTACTATCCTTGGGGTTTCCTTATGTGACCAATATCTATTTTGGGATACCTCGCGTGACAGAGCCTCTAAGCGAGGAAGGATAGGGTGGTTAGAGAGGGCGGCCGCCTTAGACACGTATCGGTCTGCTAAATATTGTCTTCGGAGGAATAGGGGTGGATCTAGGCTTTCGACTTGCATAGCGTTCTTTGGTGAAGACTTCATGGCACCAAGGATAATACGAAGACATTTAGCTTGGATAAGGTCGATTTTCTGCAAGGCTAGTTTGCTGCACGGCTCCAGGATAAAGGATCCATAGTCAATTTGACTTCTTATTATAGCATTATAAACCAGTTTCTGACAGTAGGGATGAGAGCCCCACCAGACGCCTGAGAGGGCACGGAGAACATTAATACCTCTCTCACATTTTCCTAAAACATAGTTTAGGTGATGCACACCTGACATTTTAGAATCTAGGATAACCCCTAGGAATTTGACATACTCTTTGTTGGGAATTACTTCACCTTCACAGTGGACATTAGCATTCGGAATTGACCTTTTCCGAGTGAAGGTTACCGTACAGCTTTTCGTGGGAGAGAGTGAAAGGCCGTGTTCATCCATCCAATCCTTCAAATAGCTCAGGGCTTCACTTAAACGTGAAGAAGCCGTATCAACCGATTTTGATGAAACATACAAGGCCAAGTCGTCAGCATATTGAAGGACATTACAAAAAGGGGAGACTGTTTGCTCTAGGTCAAGGGTGTAAATACTGTAAAGGAGAGGGCTGAGCACTGAACCTTGGGGGACCCCTTTCCAGAGAGTTCTAGGTGGATGAAATGTATTTCCATAGCGAATTTTGATCGTCCTTCCCATGAAAAGTTTGCATACGAAATGTACCATCCTCTTGGGAATACTCAGCTGAAGCATTTTTGCTCTGAGCACCGGAAGAAGTACACTGTCGTATGCTGCTGATACGTCCAAAAAGCAACCTACCAGTAGCTCCTGTTTAGAAAGGGCAAGATGGATGTCTGAGCTTAGAATACTCAGGCTGTCCATGGTGCTCCTTCCCTTGCGGAAACCAAATTGGCTGTCGGCAAGAATCCTCCTATTTTCTACCAACCATTCTAACCTATTCTTCACTAGGTGTTCAAGAATTTTCCCTATAGTAGCAGATAGAGCTATTGGGCGGTATGAACTTGCCTCGTCTGGGTTTTTGTTGGGTTTAAGCAAAGGTAGTACAATTTGGCTCTTCCACGATTCGGGAATTTCCCCTGAAATGTAAAATTGGTTAAGTAGTTTCAGGAGGTATCCCTGACTGAAGGAGTTGAGGTTACTTATAAATGAGTATGGAATGCCATCCTCTCCTGGGGAAGTATTGCGTAATCCGCTTAGTACTAGCTTTAACTCTTCCACTGTAAACGCCTCGTCAAAAGGATCCAATGGGGGTAAGGGCAAGGGTACGTGTATCAAGGACTGACAGGGAACCGTTGGTGGAGCTAGTTTGTCAGCAAAATCCTCCAGCCAATGGGATATGTTGCCAGATGGTATGTTATCAGGTTTGAGAGAACCTCGAAATCTCTTAATATTTTTCCACACAATTGAAGGTGGGGATTTTGGTGACAAACCCTCACAGAATCCCTTCCAACCCTTTTTCTTTTTATTTGATAGGAATCGCTTCACTCTAGCTGAGACTTTTTGAAACGCCATAAAATCCTCCGTACTCATGGATTGGTTGTAGGCCTGCTCCGCGTGATCTCTTTCTTTGACTACAGCCGTGCACTCTGCATTCCACCAGGGAGGAGAAGCGACTTTGGGATTCGGGCTCAGTTTTTTTTTGGGGATGTATTTGTCAGCCGCATCATATAGAATACTGAGGAATACCGAGTATTCACCTCGAGAGTTTGAACTAGGGCTTAGAGATTTTATTTCAGAGTCTACATAAAATGCAAATTTTGTCCAATCAGCTTCCAATATTTTGTATTTCAGTAGCGGTTCTGGGTTAGGGATGGGGGCGATGGATAGAGGCTTAGAAATGATAATAGGGAAGTGATCACTCCCGAAGGATTGATTTAACACTTTCCAGGAAAGTAAGGAAGACAGACTTGGAGAACAAGCAGTTAAGTCAAGAGCCGAAAGAGGATTCTGCCCAGGGTATACACGGTGAGTAGGTGATCCATCGTTGATTACACATACATTAATGTCGTCAAAAAGGTCAAGAAGTAAGGAAGAGAATGAATCTGAATGGTGAGAACCCCAAGCGGTGTTGTGGCAATTAAAATCACCAAGAATAACGAGAGGAGAAGGGATAGAAAAGAGAACCGTGGAAAGATCAGGGATGAGACTAATATTAGGGTGGGGGATGTAAATGGAAATGAAATTGATGTCCATGACTTTAGCAGCAACAGCATTAAAATTCAGGGAATGTGGCGGAAGAGGGATTTGGGTAAAAGGAAAACATCTTTTAATCAACAGGGCACATCCTGCCCGACCATCATCGCGGTCATCCCGCAGACACGCGAAGCCCGGAACCCTGAAGCGGGATCTCGGACTAAGCCATGTCTCCGAGACGGCCGCGACAGAGACAGAGTGCACGTTAATTAGATTAATAAGTTCAGGCTTTTTGGGGGCGAGGCTTCTACTGTTCCATTGAAGAAAGTGGCATTGTTTGCGAGGAGTCATGGATATTTGATAACTTTTCTGCTAATGTGATCATTAGAGGGGCAACGTCGTACGGTAGAATATCAGTCCACTTGGAAATAATGTTGGTGAGGAGCTTAAACAACAGCTCCAAGAGGTCCTCATTCGGGGTGACATGGCCCATTTTCGGGCCTTGACCTGAAAATGCATGTCCATTTGGGAGTTGGGATCGGGGGGTTTCTATGATGCTCTGATGAGCATGCCGGTCATATCCTTCAGAAAGGGGGGTCCTGGCCCGGGGGGACCGGAACACTGTCTTCCTATATGAGGTCGACCTAGGAGGAGTGGAGGGGATGGGTGTGAATGTTCGTGGAGGGGAGGGCAGCTGAGAATGGTCAGGTGAAGGTGCAAAAATGGTCTTTGTAGCATCGGCATAGGATTTTCTGACCGAAGGGAACCTGGCTGATGCCTCTGTGTAGGATATGTTTTGTTCTGACATAGCTAACTTAATAGACTTTTGTCGGGAAAATTCTGGACAACGCTGGTCCGTGGCAAAGTGCCTACCACTACAGAGCAGACAGGAAGCATTTTCTTGATGAACTTGGCAACTCTCGCCTGGGTGATTTTGTGTACATTTGTAGCAGCGGGCTTCAGAGCGGCATTGCTTCTGAATGTGACCGAATCTTAGGCATTTTCTACACTGAATTGTGGGTAGTTGATAAACTTCAACAGTAAGAGAAGTATACAGTGCATATATTTTTGTCGGTAAGTTTTGTCCCTCAAAGGTCAGAGCAACTGATTGGGTTGGTACCCAGGACGGAGAATTATCTTTGAATACCTTTCGTTGAAGACGGCGAGCCTTTAGAATTTTACCACTACCTTCCTTAAGATCAGTTGCATCAACGAACTCCTCCATTGACCATTCAACTGGTACCCCACGTACAAGACCCATACGACATGTATTGTATGACGGGATTATTGCTGATAGTTTGCATTTCTCTAGACAGGGGTGAGAAATCAAACAGTTGGCACCCTCTGCAGAAATAAATTCCACAGCGACTCTGTTGCGACCAATCGATTTGATCCCATCTTTTTTGATGAATTGGATGTTATTTTGTTTGAAAATCAGGCCTACCTTGATAGGGCGCAAAGACAACCCCGAATTTTCCGACTCAAGCACACGGGAGACATGGACAACGAATGGGCCCCTGTCCTCCTTACTATACAAGCAAGAATCACTCTCAAGAGATGGGTGTTTATAAATGTGGGCAATGGATGCATTTGCGGTTTCTAGATCAATTATGATCTTTTTAGCCAAAGGTTCGTGCGATGTATCATTATTTCCTACTTGGCTGGACGCTAAAGTTCTTTTTCTATCCCTTACTTCAGTTTCCATACCTTCCGTCGATCTACCGCCAGTGTCTTTATCGGGAGGCTCATTTCCCTCCATCTTCCACTTGGCCGGAAGGCCAAACTTACACTAATACTTATACACTTACCGAAATAATGTTACTTATCCACCACCAACACAAATTATATAGGATATTTTGTAATTTAGGAAAATAAACTAGGAACCGACAACCGACTCACTCGACGAGCTTCTGTCAACCTAGTCAACGCTTGTAGTCCAGGGCCCAATTTCATAAACGTGACAGGCGACAGGTGACAGTGACAATTCGGTGTACATTGCTTGTCCACTATGATGTTAAGTCTGTAGCGTTACTTGTTGACACAATAATGTACGGAAAACTGTCACTGTCACCTGTCGCCTGTCGCGTCGATGAAATTAGTACCAGTGTCCAATCTCATAAATGTGACAGGTGACAGTGACAATTTGGTATACATTGCTTTCCCACTATGATGTTAAGTCTGTAAGTCTGTAGCGTTACATGTCGACACAGTAATGTACGGCGAATTGTCACTGTCGCCTATCGCCTGTCACGTTTATGAAATTAGTCCCAGAGCCCAATCTCATAAACGCGACAGGCGACAGGTGACAGTGACAATTTGATATACATTGCCTGCCCACTATGATGTTAAGTCTGTACAAGTCTGTAGCGTTACTTGTAGACATAGTAATGTATAGCGAATTGTCACTGTCACCTGTCGCGTTTATGAAATTGGGCCCAGGTAACTTGTTCATTGTTAATTTGTTAATTTTACAATAAAAGAATACCATAACAGTAGTAGGGTTATTTTTGTGCACGAGTATGTAGGTATGTACCTATGTAAGGATTGGAATGATTAAAACGATGTTTTTATTAAGTGTTTAAAAACAATTTTGTCATAGTTTTTATTATTTTGTTTTGGATTTCTACAAAGAAAGTCTTTATCGGTAATCGCCTGCCGGAACCATCCAGTGGATATCTACTTTTAGGTTTTTCCCCTACTAACTACGGACGTACTGCGTGTAATGTACATACGGTTGCAAAATTACGTAAGTAATTTTAACAAAAAGGCGCGTAAAATACCGATAGTTTGCGGCGTGTGTTATATAAAACATGGTTGTATGTGCCAAGATACCTTTGCCTTTCAACATTCAAAAATGACAGCCCGAAGCTCGAGGCCAAACGGAATGAATACTTCCTCCCCTCCCGGAATAGTTCCCCACCTCATACGTCCCTGGGAATGTTTCCGAATGTTACCGAAGATGGAATCAATCAAGGAAGTTTTCGGCGCGCAGAGCTGGCGGGCCGGGGCGGCGGCGGCGGCGCACGGCGTCTTTGATTTCGTTTACTTGCGTTGTGTGTGAGAGCTTGTAAAACGCCGCACGCGCCGTTCAGTTTATTCGCCTATTCTTCGTGTTGAATTACAGTTAAGTAATTTAAGCAAGGTACTTAGGTAGGTACCTCGAAATCAAGCTGAAGTGTAGAATTATTTCTAAGATGAAAGAAATATTCAGCTCGCACAGCCCTGTCGAATTTCCATCTCTTTCTATCGCGTTACTCTTACCAATTTTTTTTATACAACATAGGAAGGCAAACGAGCAAGTGGGTCACCTGATGGAAAGTGATTACTACCGCCCATAGACACCCGCAACACCTAGGAGATTGCAGTGCGTTGCCAACCCAGAGGGCTAATATGGAATACCACTTGTGCTAGTAATGAAGTAAGTATGAAAAATAGTGAATTTTACCGTATTTTACCAGGGTAATTTTATCGGTCTGCATCACTACTTACTATTTAAACAGTGATTCTATTGGAAGTTGGAATTACATATTTTATAATTATGTATCATAATTCTTAACTTATAGTGTAAATAATGAGTAATAACCTCAGAATTACATACATTTTTTACTTTTTTCACAAGTAAAGGGAAAAGTCCGAAAACTGTAAACTTGTAAGGTATGTTACCTCACATTTTGTATTTATTACAATCTTATATTTGCACTTAGTACGTATGGGACCAAGAGTTTTACAATAGCAAAGTTAAGTTTGTCCCTCAATTCGGTTTCTTTTTTCATTAAAGCAATGCTTGGTGCTTATTAGGTTTGTACGGAACCCTCGGCGCGTGAGCCAGACACGCACTTGGTCGGTTTTTAACGAAATTTTCGTATTTTTCGGCCATCGAAAACTTCCGAATGTTTCGGAATGCTTCCGAATGTTACGGGAAGTATTCCCTGGGAAACATTCGGAAAGATTCCCGCTTGCATCTATAGGCCTGAACTTACTAATATAAATATTAAATCTGTCAATTTCTAAGTTAATAGGCCTTCTACGAAGCGAACTGTCATCGGATTTTATAATCGTAACTCATCGCGCGGCGTCGTTACGATCGCCGCTCGTAAACGTCAAACTTCAAAGTTTACTGGACTATTTTCAGAAGTTTCGTATAGTTGTAATTGTGACGTGATTTTTTACGATTGTAGCTTGGGCTATTGTAACGGTTTTTCACTATTAGGATTAAAATTTAGATTTGAAAAAGTTCCGTTGCTTAAAATTTCGCCGTTGAATTGGAAACTCAGTGTATTTTTGAACACGATCGACCTAGCATTGAAACTTTAAAGAATGTTTCAAATATGTGTCTGTATAAATACTTTTTTTCTGAATTGCATTCAATTGTTTACATCATAAAGAAGCTAATTCCACTTATAAAGTTTGTGATTATTGAAAAACACAGTATTCTCTCCTTCATTCAGTTCAT
Organism: Ditula angustiorana; assembly: GCA_963691745.1. Lineage (NCBI taxonomy): Eukaryota > Metazoa > Arthropoda > Insecta > Lepidoptera > Tortricidae > Ditula > Ditula angustiorana. Next base: position 3,515,966 of record OY829473.1, read on the forward strand.
ACACATTCTTCATTCAGTTTACAGCTCTTACAAAGTAAAAAAGCGATAAATGTTGATTTTATTTAGTTAAAAATTTTCATCTCAAGGGCTTTCATATTTAGTATAAACATATTAGCTAAAGTTATTAAGCTTAATAAATCGTTTTTCATAAGGACCTATGACAGCTCACTTTTAAAAGTTTTAGCTTACTACCTTTTTGCTTCAACAAAAAACCTTTATCATTTTTATATTAATAACATAAACGAAGTTGTCACAGAAAAGTTGTGAATTGCGTGCTATATATACAGAAATACTTTATTTGCAAATAGCTCTTAACATTACATGATCATATAAAAACGTTTGTGAACATCGTGTGAGGCATCAAAGAAACTATAGATAATAATGTCTTTAGGTTTAATTGGAAATGGCCTTAAAACTGTTTAATTCCATCGTTAAATGGTTTGATCGCTGTTGTTCGCCACACACGATGAAAACGTTGATGATGCCCAATAAATTGAGAAACAGGCTGCTTTCTGCGTCTTTGTCAGTTGTATGTCTTCTTAGCCAACGCGTCTATTCATTTATGCCAAATCATCATCATCGTATCAGCCGGAAGACGCCCACGGCTGGGCATAGGCCTTCCCCAAGGCTCTCCACGACGGTCGGTCTTGTGCTGCTCGCATCCACCGGTTTCCAGCGAACCACACCAGATCGTCGGTCCAGCTTGTGGGAGGCCTACCAACACTTCGTCTTCCGGTACGTGGTCTCCGCTCGAGAATCTTCGCCCCAACGGCCATCGGTTCTACGAGCAATGTGCCCCGCCACTACCACTTAAGATTATGCCAAATGGCTTTACCAAATTCAGATGCTTTTAATTGTGAATGATTTTAGTCACACTGGTGACTATACGGTAACACGTGAATAACTATGTGATTTAAAAAAATAGTTAGGTACAGCATTTATTAACAATGACAGTTCTAAATAAGATTAGGGTACAAATATGACATAATGAATTTCGCGGAAATTATCACTTTGTAAATGCTCGAGCGACAATTTAAATATTCAAGGGTGTAAAATTTTTACGTCGTCTGATGCGAGCCAAGGTTCAAACTTCAAACGCCCTCGAAGTTTTTACAATTTCACATTTAAATAGTTGAACTTCGCCCAGCAACCAATAGATTTAAAACAATAGTGAATAATTACACATCTAATGTGATTGTTTATAAATTGATTCCCCATACCCAGCCGGTTTTATTATCATCGATATAGGTCGCACACAGCTGCTCACAATAACTCCACATCCCTAAGATTATCGGACCATTATATAATGTAGTCTTACAAGATTAATTAATTGCTATACATTTGATTCAAACGTATAAAATGGCAGAACTAAAAATTTATTTCCAAGCCATTTTGAACTTAATGAGGATGGTAATTCAAATTGAAATGGAACTACTTGTATTATTTAATGTTTGAGTTGCGACAGTTTTTAAAATAGCAAATTTTTTATCGATTCTTTGTCTGGCGTGCTTATCAAAGGCCTCTTAATTGTTGAGTACCAACATCTAGATAAAAATAAACACAATGTCAAAGAAACAGTAATTTATTGTTGTCTATTATTGTGATTTCGATTTCAGTGGCTGTAGCAACTGTTGACAGGAAATGATAGTAATTAAATAAAACTAGGCAATTACGGTATTTATTTTAAGAAGTATTTTCATTAGTAACATAGTCAAAAGTATACAATACTAATCATTTTGAAGATCTTGTTGTTTGAATAAGAAACATATTCTATTGTGTTTAAATACTTCAGCTGACATGTTGAAGCAATTATGTTTTAATGTTGTCGCAAAGTGTCATGCATCGTTGAGACCATAGAAATAGTACAGCATAGAAGGAGTATTGAAATTCAAAGCGATATTTTATTATCTGATCTCTTTACTTTAAATGGCAATACAATGTGTCAAAAAGAGATGACTACATACTCTAAACTCCTCTTCAATTGACACCCTGTACACGACCAATAGACAAAATGGTCACCTTTGGCTATGGTAATGTTTACATTAAAGTAGTTTACTCTACGTTTTTATTATTAATTTGCAGGTTTTACTACCTTAACGCACACAAAGGTGACCATTTTGACAGCTTTGGCTATGTACACTTGACAAGTACTGAGGCTATATCCATGCTTTAGTCCTTCATCCAAGGTTGAGACATAATGACATTTATTCAGAAGTTATTATGACGTTAATTGTGCAAAATCGGCAGTAGCCAATGAATCAAATTGGTTAACTGCACCAAAAACTGAAATTATAATGCACAGCACCGATTTCGCAGTGTGGCAAGGTGCTTTGTTCTAGTTTGTTGATATGGACCTCCGCAATTTTTTTTTGAAGGACCTTTGCTGTTGCTGTAAATCTACTGTGACAGCTTCACCATGGCTTTGAGGGCGTGCCCGTAGTGCGTGGACCTCCGCAAAGTAATGCCTGAATCTATTAAGTAATTATGATTTGACGGTAACACTAGAGACAATTTTGGGTCAGATATATCAAAAATATGGATATAATAGTTGGCTGGTCCACCTACTAAATTTATTATAATCATACTTCGATAGATGAGATTCCGAATACGAAATTAGATTTTCTAGTAATCTAGTACGATAAAGGACCAATTTTAGTAAATGGATTCGCGCGAACTAATTAGCTTTCCTTTGATATCATAATCATTTGCCGACTACACTATAATTAAAGCAGAAACTCCACATAATAGTTTAATAGATAGCTAGACACCTAGGGACCTTGCACCTTCGAAGTAGTCTATAACTAAGCAAGAACAAGTATGGGAGCTATGTAGGTAACGCAGTCGCTGTCTTAATTATCTTTATTTATTATTGTCATGTTTTCGAAAGTTTTTTTAAACAATATAGAAGGCAAACGAGCAAGTGGGTCACCTGACGGTAAGTGATCACCACCGCCCAAACACCTGCAACGCCAAGAAGATTGGAAATGCGTTGCCAAGCCAGAGGGTTAAGATGTAATAGCTCTTGTGCCAGCAATTGCATCGGCTGTCTTGCTCTCCACGCCGGAATACAACAGCGCAAGTAATGCTGCTTAGCGTGCTTAAGTTCACGGCATAACCCGTTTAGTCCTGATAGAGAGTCTCAAACAACGTCTACCGGATTCTTACATTACAGTTATTTCAACAATGGACCACACGGCTGTCATCGAAAATTCTATGTAAATAAAATTAAGCGAAGTACAATGCTGCCTGTAGATAGAAGGTCAAGTGTTATGTAATGGTCGAAGGAGGCAATGTAAATTAAAAACGATATTCTGTCGACTAACGTGTGTGGCAAACTTTAAGTAACCGCAGTGTACAACAAAGAAAACAAATGACAGTGGATTTCCAAAGTCCATTGTCACAGAAATTCTAAAAGCATGATTCACTTGAGATCCCGAGACAATAGGTAACGAGGAGAGCACCTGTCGTCAATAACTCGCGCGCACGAATTAGACAGACACGTGAGGATCCTAAAACCGAACTGCGTAAAACGCATAGATGGAAGCTATAATAGATACGACGGAAATTGAAATTTCAAACAAAATATTCTAAAGTAGGCAATAAATAGTCACGGGTACAGTCGGGATTTAAGATACATAAAAACGTTCTGTAAAAAAAATCTCTAAATGACAGTGAAAACCGTGACAAAATCTGTTGCGTGGTTTAGAAGGAGAAGGCGGCCGAACATACATCATAAGAATTAGGACAAATGGAATGGATAGCAACTTTACTTTATACTATGGAAAGAAAATATTAGTATTGTGATACTATTATTACATCGTTGCATGCAACGATACGACAGCGATTAAGACTGAATCCGTATACAAAAAATCTGGCGAAACAAAGCGCTGGCGCTGCATTGAACACACCGACGTTACGTTAGAGAATCAACGACTGTATTTTGGACATTATTTCCCTTTGGCACTCATTCTCGCTCACTCGTGCTAGCGTGTAGAGCAAGACAGGGCACATTGCCGGAGTTGAGTTCTTCCCTGTTGCTATATTAGAAAGCTAGCGTTTATCACGCACATAAAAGCGTCCATCCTTCTCGCACACGCCCACCGGCTAGATGCTTTAAGTTAACAATAAAAGCTACCGTGCGTAAAAGTTTTGCGGGTGGTAGGGCCTTGTGCAAGGTCCGTTTGGATCGCTACCACCATCTTGCTTGCTAATTCTGCCGTTAAACAGCAGTGCTTGCACTGTTGTGTTCCGGCGTGGAGAGCAAGACAGCTGGTGTAATTACTGGCACAAGAGGTATTCCATCTTAGCCCTCTGGGTTGGCAACGCATCTGCAATGTTCGATGTTGCGGGTGTCTATAGGCGGTGGTGTACACTTAGCATCAGGTGACCCACTTGCTTGTTTGCCTTCCTATTTCATAAAATAAAAAGTATCAGGTGAATACTACTACATCCTATCAGAATGCTCCTGGTTTGTCTCCGGCTTCATATTAAACAAATTAAGTAGTTGTTGTGCATTTAAATCAAAAAAGTTTTTTTCGCAAGCTTGTACGCGAACCGTATCCACGTTTTAAATACATCTAAAAGTCTACGGCGCATTAACATTCGTGGTCGGCGTGCTATAGGGGCTATATAAATTTATATCCTGACCGGCCCCGTTTGCCATTAGCGTGAAGAATGTGTAACTATTTACGACGACGTCTTTTATTTTACTGTTTATTTAACACGCTAAGAAATTAGTTAAGTATCTGTAAAAAACTGCCGAGCAAAATGAAAGCCGTCGTACGTTAAATGTCGTCAAAGTGACACAGCAAAGAACAGAGCGACTCTGTATTTTTTTTAACTAGTCTGGCATATGAGATAAATCTTTACTAGTTTTGTAAAGCCAGGACTGGTCGGTGGAATGTGAGCAGACAACCAATGAGATGATCAGGCGATTTGGTTGTGGTAGCCGGTAAAGGATGGACGAGGAAACCTCAATATCGGAAGGAATGGCGTGAAATAGAGAGGCCTACACTCAGCATTGGGTGGATACAGGCTGAAGAGGAGAGAGAGAGCTTTATAAATGCGAAACTTCGTTTGTTTCGTGTTTTCTGCATTTCCATGACAACGCGGTTTCCTAACAGGAAAAACCATGGAACACATGAAATGGCGTTTCGCCGTGATTTCCAGAATTCAAAAAAAAGCAATTTAGTCTATCCGTTCTCAAGGGAGACGCTTACTAGCGAAAATCAGTTCATTCGATCTTATGAGTTCAAATTAGTTTCATTATGACAAGTTTATAATGAAACACTGTTTCGTTATAACAATTCTTAAGTCATGCCACTATACTTCTATAACAAAGAGACAATTTTCTAACAAAACAATTGTAGTTTATCAACTTAGAGAATAATCAATTTTGATTATATTCGTCTGGAACTCTTGGAGACGATTTGGCTGACAAAGAGCTGAGCTGATTTGTCCTCCAAAAGGTTTGACTGGAGGAATATTTAAGATTCATTTCAAAGCCTACTTTACCTATACTCATTACGCCAAACTTCGCCACAGAGCTTAGAGGCCAGACTTGCTGACTACTAAATAGAGATATTGAACTTAACGGATCACTCACTTATGTAAAGTCAAGTGGTCGCTCGTCATATTTCGGACCAGCATTGCGATATTTCAGCGCCTCCATGATGTTTGCCGAGGCTCATACAGACGGCTTCTTTGTGATAATGAGGAAGCGATGTGCGTCTTTCCTCAGTCACAGCTTCCTGAGGTCGCTGGCGCAGCGCTGGGACTCGCCGCTGCTGGGGTGCAATTTTTGAATCTCACTAGGTGACTAGAGCTCACCAAAATGGCCCAATCTCTATGAAAAACGGCTATTTTGGTGAGCTTTGGTTACCCGGTGAGATTCTAATGCAATTTTTGAATCTCACCAGGTAACTAAAGCTCACCAAAATGGCCGCGTTTCTGTGGAGCTTTGGTCACCCGGTGAGATTCAAAAATCTCACTCCTGGAGCTTGATTGCCCCGTCCTATTCGTTGAATACGTTCAGATTTCGATTGTTCTACCGTTTAACGTATAAGTAGAATCAGTTGTATAATACAAAAACGCTTTTTTAATCATCAATAAAAGGAGGGAAACAATAAAAATGCCTTCATAAATTAAATCGGTTCGAGATTGTTTGATGTGGTGCCAAGTAACAAGCTAAAGCGGTAGCGATTAGCGGGCCACCATTTTGTCATTTTGTTTTGCTAGGAGTAGAACCGACAGAAGAAGAATCACTATTCTTAAAACTATGGATAACAAAGACTAAACTGACGGAGGATTATAAAATTAAAAACCGGCCAAGTGCAAGTCGGACTCGCGCACGAAGGATTCCGTACCATTATCCATAAAAATGGCAAAAAAAAAACACGTTTGTTGTATGGGAACCCCCTTAAATATTTATTTAATTCTGTTCTTAGTGTTTGTTGTTATAGCGGCAACAGAAATACATTATCTGTGAAAATTTCAACTGTCTATCTATAACGGTTCTTGAGATACAGCTTGGTGACAGACGGACCGACGGACGGACAGCGGGTTTAGTAAGAGGGTTCAGTTTTTCCCTTTGGGTACGGAACCGTACGGAATGTCATTTTCTGTCCTACTTACATAGATAGTCTAGCTACCATAGGTTAGGTTTGTTTTATTTCTGTGTGTATAAAAATACTGCTACAGTGGGAAATAGCGATCGGAAAATGAAAGTCTAGGCTAAACAATGCATTACTTACGACAACCTTCGGAATTATGTCATCATCGTCATAGTCCACTGTTGGACATAGGCCTTACCAAAAGAGCGCTACTGAACTCTATCTAATGATCTAAGAATTAATGAGGTGTTCTTTAAAAATGGTCTTTGTGGCCTAGTAGTTAGACTTGGTTAAGGAGGTAAGGAACATGAAACTTTAGACATTTATCTATTTCTCTCTTCCTCATGCTTTAATTAGAACTTGTCAACCTTCCCGCTTGATTCGCCGATGCCTGTGAATTGTGGCACCAGATTAAAAGTAACCCACAGCAGACGGCTGCGGGGCTGCGTCTAGCGCACTGATAAATAGCCATGCGTGCACGTGACAAACGAATGGATATATATTTATATTTTATGAAATAGCAAGGCAAACAAGCAAGTGGGTCACCTGATGGTAAGTGATCACCATCGCCTATAGACATCCTATCTGACAGCGACTGTATTTTCAAGAAAATGGAACCTTGGCCCATCGTGTCAAATTGACGTATAATAATAAGAGATTCATATGATTTGATTCATAACGTCCCTTTGACTTTGATTATCGTCATTGTACTTTGGTTAATTCTCACCGTATCTCTTTACAAAGGTTGTCTGGAAGAGATCACTGCTTAGCGATAAGACCGCCTGTTGCCTCCCATGTAAAATTTCCCTGCGTGTTCTTTTATTTTGTTTACTTGTGTGAATCAATAAAGAGTATTTGTTATTGTTGACAAACCATAGTGCAGGGTACCATTTTGTTGATTGTATATTCGACCAAGCAATTGCTTGACCACTTTTAAACCTTACCCCTTTGTAATACGGTCGAAAAGTGGTCAAGCAATTTCTTGGTCGACTATACATGGTTGTAAATTTAAAATTATATTGACAGACTGACTGACTTTAAATAATTCAACCGTTCGTAAAGAGACGTATTTAATAAAATAACTAATAAAGACTTAGCTGTAAGGTGGCAACATTTGGACGACTGAAAAGATACAGCTCTCTTACCTGAAAGGGAAAATAAATTTATTATTACATTGAAGTACTTACACTTGGGAATATTAAAGCTTAATAAAGTTAAATTTACTCAGTCTTACACAAAGCGAGAAGGTAACATAAAATTATTTGATCATTACGTAAGTAATAAATAAGCCGAAATAATTAAGAGTATGAGAATAAAACTACAAGACATTTACAGTAATTAATTTAACGTTGGGAATTGGAATCGTTGCAATATACGCGATGTAAACCGTTAAATATTATTATGTTTCATTTCAAAGTCTTCAAGCAGCCATCATACGAAATTATTATATTTATACAATTTTAACCCAAAGCGAAAAGTAAAGCCTGTCTGTGCATAAACTGTGAGTCCGAAACCGATAGACCGCTAATTGATAACTGAATTTGAGAGCTTTCATTTGTCATGACATCAGGTTGTGTTTCCTAGGTTTTTAAAGTTTTCAGGTCACAATGGCAATTCTTTAAGCGAGCTGCAATGAAATCTAATAAAATAATTTTAAAATACTAATAGCAATTTAGAGACTCGTTTCTTGATGGAAATATTAAGCTATCGTTTGTCTGTCAGGCACGTTTATTTGCGAAACGAGCCAGTTTATTGATGTTTGAATGAATGAATGGTATAGATTTAACGACATTCATTTTAGAATCCGATTTCGATATGATTAGTGTTGCTAGCTGAGGGCCTAAAAATTCAGACCGATATCTATGAACTTCTGAAATGACAGGGGGAATACCGTGTAAAGCTGGGAGGGACTGGGAGCAATTATGTTTCAGTATCTTCATTTGTTTAATCCCACATCGTCAAAATTTTTAATAATCAAAAAAGAAAAATAGGGTTGTTCTTCATCACTTACCCTACCGCCCTGCACAATTCTTTTTGAAGGGTTTTGGGCCACGCTGTATATAGGTTGAGCACGAACCTAAAACTCTATATCAAAAATTTTACATCTTCTATTTTACGGTATGACAAACGATTTGAAATTTATTACACATTTCCAAAAGAAAATCCAATTCCGTTTGCGTTTAGCATGGATTTATCCAAGTTTGATATGCGCCGACACAGACTTATAGTTACAGATAGATCGTTCTCAACTACAGTATAGCGTATTCAATATCGCATTTGACGTTTTATTCCAAAGGAAACGTTATGTCTAAAGCGATTTTGAGTACTATCTTGTACTTGACAACGATCTACTACAAGCCTAGGTTCGCTCCGTTTCAAACATTATTACATAACCGAGTTCTAAATCCAGATACAACGAGTGTCACTCGTTTGGCACGTAGCGGGAAACGCCTTACAACAATAGTAGGTTACCAACCGAGTGGTAACGCCCACCAGTCCTCCCCCAGAACGAATCGGCCGCTTAACAAACGTCATTAACGACGTGGTTTTATTTATCTCAAGGGAAGACAAGCTCGCTGGTCACCTGATGGGAAGTGAGCACCGCGCCAATAAGCTTGTAACTCCAGAGGAATGCAGGCTAAGACCTTGTAAAAACCTCTTAATGCCCTTTTTAAAGACATCAAGCCAAGAGCGTCGGCAGCCAACCATTCAGACCGGTTCGCACTTCTTAGGATTCCGTAGCTCAAAAGGAAAAAACGGAACCCTTATAGGATCACTTCGTTGTCCGTCTGTCTGTCCGTCTGTCTGTCAAGACCATTTTTCTTAAGAACGCGTGGAGGTATAGAGTTGAAATTAATATCAAATACTCGGGTCTGAAGTCCCTTAGAGCTGTGAAAAAATTTATCTTCTAAGTAAGTAAAAAAATATATTAAACCTGTTGTATTGTAGCTACTCCTAACGGAACCCTCGGTGCGTGAGTCCGACTCGCATTTGGCCGGTTTTTTTGGTGCAACTGATGACATTAGATTGGTAGATTACTTATTTATTTGAAGCTCTAAGGGGGGGAATCAACCCCAAAGGGAAACAGACTTAATAATAATAGTCGTCTCAGCGAACGGTTTTAAAGCGAACAGTTTCTACCAACACCTCAAGAGACTCTCCTTCGAGGTTGGATCAAGGGTCAGATTCGGAAGGCAAAACTCCTGGACACGTCACGAATTATCAGGAGATTCCTCTCTCTGCAGCCCTAACCACCGGTAGCTTGAGCCATGCCCGCTGCCGATGGCACTGTAGGTTAGTTTTAAATAACATTTTTATTGTTTATTGATTTTGTTTTACTACTTTTACAAAAATATTGCAAAAACCTACCCTAAGACATTGAAATTAAACAATTTAAACGGTTTATATCGCGTGTATTGTAACATGAGACCTGAAAAGGGCTCGAAACGTCGGAAATTAGACTCGTTACAATACACGCGATATAAACCGTTTAAATTGTTTTATTTCAATGTCTACAAGTCGCGAAAACATAAGCAAATACTACCCTAAGATATTAAATAAACATACGTAAAAAATAATAAATATTCTGAAATCCTCCGGGCTTACTCAAGACATCTTTTTACCCCGTTTCTTAAAGCCTAATGAGCTCACTCCGCTCTTTGTTAACCCTTCCACTGCTGGGTGAAACTGGCGCCGCGCCAGCATCACCTGTTGCCAAATGGTTTAACACGTCGCGTACTCTATATCGGATAATTATTGGCTGGCTATAACTATTGTACTTTATAGAGACGCTGAAATATGGTGTCATTTTATTAATGCTACAGAAAATTTACTAAGCGTTGGCTTTTATAATATTTGGGACTATAATAATAGCACCTGTCTTAAATAGTATAGAGTAAAGTTGCTATTTTTCCTGTCTGGCTGAATTTTTTATAGTGTATCTTTGGCCGCCTTCTCCTTCTCGACCACCCAACAGTTTTTGATGCGGTTTTCACTGTCATTTGAGATTTTTATACGAAAGGTATTTGCATGTGCATTTTATTCCATTTGTGACCGTGCGAAGCCAGCGCAGGTCGCTAATAAAAATGTATAAAACATAGGTGTTCATATTTAGAAAAACAAACATTTGGAAAAGTAAAAATATAGAAAAGGATACGTTGAAAAGGATACAATGTCTATTACAAGTCAAAAATCATAAGAATCATACATATTTTAGTTAAAAGAGGTTTGTAAACTTTTATTAGGTACTTAGGTGGTTATAGATTCGACTCAAATCCACAGTGACGGAGCACTTTCTAGGCTAGGTCACTGTTTCGGCAATTGAAAAACACCCAAAAGGTACAAGTATAGAAAATTTTTAAATCGAGTAAAATGTCTACTCCAAGCATTGATACTTGAAAATGTAGCGCTGTTTGAATTGGGACGCATTCAATCGGACAGCTCTAATAACAAGTCGTTTTCTAATAAATCGTAACTTTCCTTCAGACATCCTTACTCATAAAGCTTAAGTATGTCCAAGGTCGGTGTCCATTTGAGCGGTATCCGCGATGGTCAGTACAGTACACGCTACTTCAGTAATTCGCTCACGTACCGCATAAATCCAACAAAGCCTGCGATAGCTGAGAGGAAGTAGGAGTGATGATGGATACCGAGAAAAAACAAGATGCATGCAAAGAACAAGATGTAAGAGTAGCGGTGTTTATCTTGTTAAACTCTGGACTTCGTTCATGGGAGACTGGGTAAGATTTTACAACAAAATTCCAAAAACCATTGACCATAATGATACAAAATTCAATTATATTGTCAAGATGTCATCATTTCGGGCGTATTGTAAAATCAATGACTATATCTTGGACAGGGATGTCTGGAAATGATCCCGAACTGCATTGGCGAGCCCTGGTTCCAAATACTGTACTTACCATATACTTATACTGTGTTAAATATTTAATATGTAAAAATAACATTGTAATTTTGATTTATTAAAAAAATTACACCTCGTTGAGTTTCTTGCCGGTATCTTCTCATCAGAGGTTTTTTCCGAACCGGTGGCTTATGAAATTCATAAGTGCTTCCTGTAAGCTTAATCTCAATAAAGATATTTTAACTTTGACTTTGCGCAAAAAAAATATAGCGCAAACTTAAAGCTATGACATCGTATGCATTTTAGGCCAAAAAGTTGGCTAAGTGTCTCCTGCATGTATGTAAAATATGTAAAATATCGACATGCCTTATTTTATCAATATTGGTTGTCACTTTCGAACTCTTCTTCGTACAATTTGTTATAGCAACATACCTAAAAAGTCTTAAGTATCATTCAAAAAATCAATTTGGTCCATTCATCCGTAACTTAAAATAATAAACCAACAAAAACACTTAAATTTTTAATATAACTAGCGACCCGTTCCGGCTTTGCGCGGGTACAGTTAAGAGTACGTAAAAACCTTTGTTATAAAAAAATCAAAATTCGTTTGGATCAAGGGTCAGATTCAGAAGGAGGGACTCCTGGACACATCACGAATAGTCAGGAGATTCCTCACTCTGCAGCCCTAACCACTAGTAGCTGGACCGCTACCCGCTGGCGGCGGCAATCTAGGTTAAGTTTTTATAATGTTTCTACATTTTGTATTAATATTGTTTTATTACTTTTCATAAAAATATTGTAAAAGCCTAGCCTAAGATTTTAAATAAATATACAATACAATAATAATAATCTACACTGATATAAAAAAGAGGTAAACTTTGTTAGTTTGTATGTAGGGGGTAATCTATGGAACTACTGAACCGATTTCAAAAATTATTTCACTAATAGAAAGCTACACTATCCCTGACGGATATAGGCTACTAATTTCCGCTACTACTGAAGTCGCGCGCGTCCGCTAGTACTATGTAAAGATAGGATAGTGGCTAGAAGAAGTTTTTCATAAAACTACTACATCATAGTAAAAGCGTGTTGCTATCTTTTGGCCGGCGGTCCTATCCATTTCTATTATTCAGTATACATTCAGGACCAAGCAAAAACATACACAGAGCAGGGTTACATTTCTGTCTGGGCCAGTGCCAAGAGAAAGCTGTGTATACAACTTTCGTCTAGATGTAATTGATTGAGATTATTTTGTTAGGGCACTAACTTATTCCCTTATTCATAAACGTTCTCTTAACCTACTTTAGCTAAAGAGTAAGGCTGCGGAGTGTCTTAACCACTGTTTCCAGTGTGTCATATTTATTGGTGAATAAGGAGGGAATTCATTTGTATCTACTTTCAATTAAAACATTTTAACCTTAGCAAAGGCGCTTTGCTAAGTGTAAATGATGAGTGTAGGCCCCAGATAGAAGAGGAACGAAAGTAAAATAACTTTTTCGCGAATTTAGTGACGTCTTAAGATGCATGGACATGCGTGTCGCTTACGACGTTTGAAGGGCAACTAGCTTGACATTGGAGCCGGTGCAGCACACATATGCATGCCTCCGTACACGTGATTTATTCTCACACATACAAACAGCGTGTTCATTCATTACGGTAAGTACCCATTATTTTTATAATATTAAAATAATAACAACTAATTATCTTTTCAGGGTTTTCTTTGGTTCAGGTGCAGAGCTTCGCGTCGTCTACAGCTAAGGTTAATAGGCTTTTTTATGAAATAGGAAGGCAAACAAGCAAGTGGGTCACTTGATGAAATTACCTGATGAAAATGGGTGAAAGAGGACAAAGGAGTTAAAATGTTAAAAAAAGGGACTGGTTAAAATTGGCAATACGACCTTTTGGCTCTGATATCTTTTAAATATAACATCCCTAAATATAACAATTAATCCTGGATCTGAATAATTCACTGGAAAATTTATATCTATTCTCTTTACAGAAGTAAACTAATTTTCTCAAAAAAAAAAACTAACCCGTAGAAGTCGTAAACTGTCGCATAAATGGAATTTTATGCCTTTTACCTTCAGACGGCGTTCTGGGATAGATCTCAATTTGTCTGCAAGACATAGTTATATCTAGATTCGTAGCGCTACGTGCCGTTGCTCTCTGGTTTTAAATGACTTCTTTAACAAAATACTGGTTAGAAGATGGATGCATACATGACAAATGTAAAAACACGCTTATTCCTAACTTTAGAGAGCTACTTTAATTATGAATAAATAAAATAAGCTAGCGAAACCAGAAAAAGCAAACAAATCGCTTGTAGGTAGGACCTTGTGCAAGGTCCGTCAGGATCGCTACCACCATCTTGTTCGCTAATCTTGCCGCTAAGCAGCAGTGCTAAAAAAAACATAATTGACAAAAAAAATACAGAAATAGAAATAAAAATAAACAGAAATACTTTAGTTTGAGCAATGTAGATAGAAATACCTTTAAAGTCATTTAACTATTTCTCGAAAAACTTAACCCAGGGAGGGTTGTTTTTCGAGCCGCAGCAGTCTGGAAGCAGTCGGGTAAGAACCATCTTATTATTCATAATATTTAACCAATGTAATTTTAGACAAAACTCAAACAACCTAAGGGTTAATAAATAACACATAACCAAAGAAACATTACCTAATTAACGTATAAAATGGGCCCTTTGTGCGTGTTACAAGCAAGGGTCCATTTTGATACCATCTGGCTGTAATCAAAGACGCCTAGCACAAAGGGGCAGTGAGAGGGTTGAGGCTAACGAATGACTTGCAACCCCTCTCATTCTTAGAGCGAAGCGACCAAACATTCTAGAATTTGATATTTACTTTGCCAGTTAGTATGCCTAGAATCTGTGTTTTAGAAAAGTTTACCAACGCAGTTCAATCCTTAGTGTCGCGGGTGCTTAAGGGCGGTGATCACTTACCATCAGGTGACCCACTTGCTTGGATGCCTTGGAAAAAAATCCAGGAAGAAGGCATTCTCTTACGAAGATATTTTGTGTAGATCTTCTTAAAAGTCCTTGGATTTCAGCTGCTGACGTTACGTATAAAATAAAATTCATTTTTTAAAATTGAGTTTATTGAAATGGCATGTAAAATCTTCATACTTATGAATTCGGGGATACTATTAATTAAAAACTCAATAATGACCTAATTTTAACGATAAAAAAGTTTCTGATTTCGGGAAGCTACCATCACAACTTGTATAACCCGAATTAAATTAACCAAACCAATTTGTCAAACCCAAGCAATATCAATCAAGAAAACTCTGCCAATTTATTTGGCACCAAACCAATTACAGAGAAGCCATTAAACACCCGCCATATTGGATCGGCCATTTTTAAACAGAGTTTCCCTGTTAACAAAGAAATATGAAATAAATACTAGTGAAACGATCGAGTTACTTACATTCTTGTTATAAATACAAGTTTTAGCCCGTTACTTTGTTCGTATTTAAAAAACACTTTGAAGCAGTAGAACTTAAGACTGGTAACGGATCAGCGATTCTTAGGGTCACTGCTGTTCCCATGGGCGTCGGTGATTACTCCTCACCCAGTGACCCGCATGCTTGTTTAAGCTGAACGATTAAAGCTACCACATAATCACAAAATCTTGTAACTCGAAGTGAAATTGTTTAATCTACGAGCGACAGTCTCACAGACAGATGGACAGATAGGCAGACAGACACCTCAAACTTATAAAAACCCTATTTGCATAGCATCGGGCATTAAAAATAGGCATAAACTGAAAGAGCGCACAAACTATCACGTACTGATGAAGTGGAATCATTACGTCACAACTAAAAATACTTCAGACGTCAAAGGCTCAAAAGATGGAAGTCAGCTGATTGGCTGACGTCATAGGTCTGTTGGTATAGCAGATGAGAACAAACATACAGCTATTGGCTGAAGAGCTCATATAAGTGATATTGATGGAGGCTAGATAATTATTCATGTTTGTTTGCTCTATTATGTGCAATAGACTCACAATGAGAAAGTAAACTTTTGGTTTAAAAAGACCTTGGCTCTATATATAAAATGATCTAAAACAGAATCTTAACTCCAGTGACTATGGTCTTAACTACAGTAGCTAAGATCTTAGCTCCAGTAACTAAGATCTTACAGCAATTAAGATTTTCATAACAGTAATTACGATTATCACAACAGTAATTACGATCATCACTACAGTAATTACGATTATCACTACAGTAATTACGATTATCACAACAGTAATTACGATCATCACTACAGTAATTAATATGTTTACTACAGTAATTAGGAACTTCATTAGAAAAATTTAGAACTTAACTACAGTAATTAAGAACTTAACTAAGGTAACAATAATATCATAGTAGATATATTAAAAATCTTGTTAGGCTCATAAGGAGTCAAATATTTGTGTGACGAATATGAATGTTTGTACCTGAGTCATGGATGTTATTTGTATTTAAGTATGTATTTATCTATATATGTATGTTTATCCGTTGTCTAGTATCCATAGTACAAGCTTTGCTTAGTTTGGGACTAGGACAATTGGTGTAAATTGTCCCGAGATATTTATTTATTTATTTATTATTGTTAAACTAAACATTTATTTATAACAGTGCATGAAAACTTTAAGCACTTTAGCACCAGGTTGTAGTTAACTAATAAACGTTACCCGTCTTGGTTGCTGTCTGTCGCCAGTGCCTGTTTACCACCGACCAAGTATAAAAAGAATTCAAAGCCACGTCATAACAAACTGACAGATCTTGCGTAAGAAAGTCCTAAGTTGAGTAATAATAAAACATCAATTATAGTCTTTTGTTACGAAACGAGAAAGCGTACAATATTTACACAGGAAAAATTACAATGATTTTAAAAAACTCATAGTTCACACGGAAAAGGTTTTATTTGCGTTGACACTAAAAAGTTTCCACGTGTTTTAGCAACCCTCTATGACAAACAACAGATCAAAAATCAACCGTCACTGTCAAACGAATATGTACACATTTTTGGTTTACAACAATTTACAAATATTTCGGTAAACTTTCACGCTACCAAATGAATTTTTTAGATTTGCCGGTTGAAATTGGGGTCTTAATATTCTCTTACTTAGACACAAAGTCCAAGATCAACGTGTATAGCGTAATCGAATTGAGAGATTTTTACGCGCCATGCCTTTTCAGGAAGTTTGATATCTCTCGAAGTTCAGTGGCTTCAGTGAAGACGCTTACCCTCGACGTGTTTCAGGACTTTGCGGCGAACATTCAGGAGTTAAATCTCAGCGGCATTACCTATCTTACAGTTGACAAACTCATCCACCACATCCAAAGATGTTCTAACTTAAAAACGCTGGACGTAACATTCACCAGCATTTATTTGCCAGACTTAGCTGACATCTGCACAGAGTATTTAAAGAACATCAGCATTAATTTCTTCAAATGGCCGAGAAAAAATAAAAGCGACGATGTGTGGGAAAAAAGCCTAGATATATTCAAGCGACAACATTTTGAACGCGTGCATTTTATCGTGTTCGAGTTCTTTGATTCGGATGCCCCACTATACTTCATGAAGGATGTACCTAGAACTGAGTATTTAAAAATAACGGTAGCTGATAATTACAAAGATCTATGGGAAATCGACGAAGATGACATCCCTTCAGATGTTGAAGAAAGCATTGATACTAATTTTACAAAGCTGTTTTACATATTTCGTGACTGTCGCGTAACTCATAAATCATCGAGAAGTTTAAGAGGAGTGTCAAACTTGGACTTCAAACAAATTGAATACATTTTCATTATGTATTTAGAGAAAATATACATCTACGTGTCTCCTATATTCAGCACAATATTTGCATTGAATTGCACGGATTTACAAATAGAAATATGTACTTTTTTACCTTTGGATTTCTTGCTAGATGGAAATATTATATTTAAGGCTTGGAACAAATCGCTTACAGAATTTAACGATACCTTCTTCGAAAACTTACTGAACGAGTTAGCGGATTACTTTCCTACGTACATGTGTATGCATAAAAAGTTAAAAATGAAAGTAACAGAAGCGCCGAGCAATTGGTACTGCATAGATTCCTGCGAAGGTTTCGAGAGAATTTTGCACAAATTACCAGAAAAGGTGACCTTAACAGACTTTTGTAGGAGAGAAGGTACTGTTCTACGATGCAGTCGACCCGTATCGTTGATATCAGAGTCGAAAACATTAAAGAACATAACCTATTTAAGACTAAGCAACATTTGCTTGAAAGATGATTTCTACACGACACTTTTTTTGCAATGCAAAAATCTGTATACTCTAGATGTTTACATCGAAAAGCGCGGTCGTTTGGGAACTTATCGCGGTTCATCTGTGTCACTGTCTAACTCAATATATCTGACAAAGAGCCTGAAGAATATAAAACTGACATCAGAAGACATAGAATACGAGATGATCTTCGATTCTTTGTGCCGGTGTCCGACTTTGGAAAACATTCACATATGCGAGTACGAACGTACGCTTGCGGACAATGAGATTGACGTGCAAAACATTTTGTTGCTTATTGAAAAGTGCCAGAATTTGTACAGTCTGTTTATCGAAGCGGACTTGTCCCCTGAGTGCCTCACTTTACTCATGGCCCCTTTGAGAGTTACTGCCCAGAAACTCGAGAAAGACTACTTATGTATTGAAGTATGTGACTGCTATGGGGGCTGGAACCCTTTCGCAGACGTGTTTAATCCGAGTCCTTTACATATACTCGATTAGTTGACAAATGTTTTGAAAATATCTATACCTGCCCGTTTATTTTACAATAAAGTTATGTATCAAATACTTTTGTGTATAATTTATGAGAATTATGTAGGCACTAAACCTCAAAAAGCGCTCTCCATACGTTTTCCACTCCCTAAATGTTCACCTATTTTACCTTAGAACTAGGTTTAATTGTTTTTTTTTATATACAAAACAAAAACGTGTCAATGTTTACAAACTTATAAAGAATATAAAAATAAACTAGTTTTGAAGCACAGTAATGACATACTCCGAACTGTAAAGCAGAAAACGTTACCGCTGTTTGTAAGTAAAGTGTTGTTATAGTCGATCGAGTGATTGTTTAGCCACTATTGAACTTTATCCACTTGTAATACGATCGAAAACTGGTTATACAACTTCTTGGTCGACTATACACAATAATCTTAAGATTAGAATTAATTCAATAAAAACATACAATAAAAAAAATAAAAATAAAAATACAAAAACTATAGCTCAGCACCAGGCTTCGTCAGTAGATTTTCACAAAAAAAAAATGGGATCCACAACAAGTTTCGTCTGAAATTAACCTAACTAACTTATCCTAATAAAATCCCCGCCATGTGTCGTGCCTGGTTCAAAAGTCCCATTATACTGGCAGCATTGTCTCGCTGGATGGCAATAGAAACTTGTTGAACCAGCCACGACTCAGAGCGAGGATCGCATACCCTATCTCTGAGCCGGCGACCAAGCTCCTTAAAGAGGTCCCGAGGTCCCGAGCCTCCGTACCCCAAGGCCCGACGTCTCGACCGCGACCGGTATAAAGTCATACACCGACATTAAGATTTCAAATCTAGTCGACGCGGGTAATTTCGAACGGTCTTAAAAATATGATTTTAACATCAAAATTATAAGTATTTCAACGTTTAATATTATTTATAAGACCGTTCAATGTTACCAAGTGTCAAGTAACAGCATTGAATGTAACAGCGCAACGTGTATACCGTGAAGAACGTTATTTTTTTGGTTATCTCAGTCCTTAAAGAGGTTTATTATAATGAAACATAAACCCAACTTCATCGACTACCATCAGGTCCTGTTTAGATAGTGATCAAATTCAGCACAAAATTATAATGCCATTTTATGTTACGGTTAACTTGGATACAAGCATTCTTTAGATTAACATAAAGCTAACAAAAACCGAAGTCTTTTTATCGGCGCTAACATACCTCATTAATTACACAGGTTATCATGTAAACATTGCTAAGCTCTTTCACATTATTTTTGGTTTTTTACGCCGGCAATGTAAACGGATTCTTGCAGCGCCACAGTGGACCCTAAAAAATAAATTACAGCTTTCAAGCCGCCATCGCCTTTATTCGTAACTAGGCGCGACATTCTAAATTGCTCTGGCTCGCTATTTCCAACCTTAATATTTAGCTGAAAGGGACGCTTGTTGGAGTCGAGGGTGTTTCACGAAGAGATACTGTCTCCAAACCTTCATAATACGTCGAGGTGGAATATAATCAAGTTAATGAGATCGCTTCGGTCTGGAAAATCTTGGCCGACGCCATGTCAACAAAGGTTTCGGGTTGACATTTCGGTAGAGTGGATTTGCTTTTTAAATTGTGATAATTAGAGTTTCTACAGGCGGTGTTTAATGGTCATCGTATTTAAAATGATAATGTTGAACAATCTAAACATCCTACTTAACATTATAAACGCAAAAGTTTGTAAGTATAGATGGATGTTTGTTACTCTTTCACGTAAAATCTACTGAATGGATTTGGACGAAATTTGGCACACACATAGTGTATAAGCTGGATTAACACATAGGATACTTTTTATCCCGTAATAATGCATAGTTCCCACGGGATAGCGATAAAAGAATTATATGCCGCCGTGACGTCATGAGCAGCAAAGCAACTAATTCTCATTAATTTGTCCAGGAAATATTGCAGATAGCATGTTGGGTGCACGTTTGCTTGATTCAATTATACAAGTCTACGCGGACGAAGTCGCGGGAAAAAGCTAGTATTAAGATAAAAACATCACTCACGTGTTTGAAGTCGAGTTATTGCTCGCCCTTGCGTTACTGGTACAACAGGTATTCCATCATAGCCCTCTGGGTTGGCAACGCATTTGCAATCTCCTTCGTGCTACGGGTGTCTATGGGCGGTGGTGATCACTTACCATCAGGTGACCCACTGGCTAGTTTGCCTTCCTATGTTGTATTTAAAAAAATGGTTGACAAACCGCAATGCCTTGATAATCAATCGGTTATCGGTAATCGGATGCCTAATGTATGTTATTTGTTGTGTTCATTACCAAATACCAAGTAATATAAAGTAAGTACCAAAGCATTTGTTAAAGAAAGGAAGCTTTTTTGTTCAAATGTATTGAATTTCAAGCAAATCTGACCATGGGAAGTAGGTCAAAATAAACTTTTACAATTTTACCCGACCGTACAAACGATTCACAAACAAACCGAATAACACGGCAAGCTAATATATAAATTAGTACCTATGTATATCGACGATGATGCGTAACATTGTTTTCAACGCTACGTCATTTCATAAGCGTTTTAATCATCGACATCACTACTGTATTTACGTATTCTTACCAGAAGGATGACGTGTACAGTGAAAAAGTGATGTTTTGATCATTATCACGCAAACGGTGATGACGATAGTTGACCTATAATACCGCTTAACAACTAACGTAGTAAGGTAGGTAAGTACGAACAATACTGTAACAGTAACACAAACCAAATGGCATAATAGTATTTTATGCAACTGCTATATAATGTGAGGCCTTAAAACACGAGTGTGGTTTTATGAAACGAGCGTCAGCGAGTTTCATAATAGGATCACACGAGTGTTTTAAGGCCTAATTATATACAGTTGCATACATTACTTTATCTACACACATTTCATTACTGCAAAAAACCGTATCAGCAAAAAACCAACAAACAAGTAATGACGGCAATTCGATCTATCCGTCAAGGCGAACGTTTTTTAAATCATTGACAAACGAATGAAGTCCCTATTGTCATGTCACTTGAGATCAAATGTCGTGTGTTGAAATTAAAAAATCACACTGAGTTGACGTTTCGTATCGATAACTGTTTTAATATCTGTGGATACTAGAATAGAGACCAACTTGAATTTTGACAGCTTTAGCAATAAAGAACAGATTTACCTACTACCACAGACAATAAAATTCTTATAATAACATTCATTGTAATAATGCTGGTCATTTTCTATGGTTTTTAAACGCGTTATTGAGCACTTATGATATGTGTGTAGATAAAAGTAATTAATTTCAGGCGTTACTTTCGGAGGTCCAATCAACGAACTGGAACAAACCTTGCTATCTTGGTGAAGTATGTGATGTATGTTTTTGTATGAACAATATATATTGCGCACAAACGCAACTGTTTTGCAGGAACACAGCACCGGTTTCAATAAGTAGCAAGGTTGTTCTAGTTTGTTGGCATAAAAGTGTAGGTTGTGAAGTTACATAGATGAATTAATATGCTATGTAATGACAACATAAAGAAAAAATAGGGTAATGGCAGGACTCGAACCTACAAGAGCATTCCGTGCCTTGCGTTTGCCACTTTCGCCACATTACCGCTAGCATACCCGGCGAATTTTATAATGTGCTTCATCTTTACGGTCATTACATTATTGATTTTAAGGGTACAACTACCCTTGGTGGCATCTACATGAAACTTTTAACAAGTTATCATACTCGTATTCTTTTAATAAGTTATATATTATCATATATTCGAGTTATATATGTTATTTTTAAGAATTTACATACATACATACATACATATTTTTTAGTGTGATTGCAAGTAGGCTAGATTGTCCTATTGCGAGGCACTGGGTGAGCCTCCATGTTGGGCAGGTAGAAGAGAGTTAAGGTGTCAACGAAATTTAACTCTTATTATCTATATATATAAAATTCAAAGTCCTGACTGACTGACTGACTGACTGACTGACTGACTGACTGACTGACTGACTGACTGACTGACTGATATATCAGCGCACAGCCCAGACCGCTGGACCTAGAGACTTGAAATTTTGCACATAGATACCTTATATAGTGTAGGCATCCACTAAGAAAGGATTTTTGGAAATTCTAACCCTAAGGGGGTAAATTAGGGGATGAAAGTTAGTATGAAAGTCCGTCAGTTTTGAAGTTAGGATCTTGAAATTTTGTTGTTAGGCTAACGTAAAAAAAATAATTTATACAGGTCTCAGTGTTTTTGATAATTCCACCCCTGAAGGGGTGAAAAGGGGGTTAAAGTTGTGTATCGAAAGGCCTACATTTTCACAGCAAAAATCACTACATTTATTATTTAGGCTTACAACGCAACGAGTATATCGGGTGTTTTTGGAATTACAACCCTTAAGGGGGAAAAGGGGGATGAAATTTTGTATTTGAGTTGTTCATTCACAATTTTTTTGTATTGAAGTAAAAATAACGTACGTGGTAACGTGTTATTACTAAGCCTCTATTTGCCACCCGTCTATCCGTCTGTCTGTCTGTCTGCCACGCGCAAACATGTCCTGACTGATTTGCGATCATCGTCCAACCGAAACTGTTGAATCAAGAAAGCTGAAATTTGGAAAATAGGTTTATTTTATAACGTAGGCATCCGCTAAGAAACCATTTTTTGTATTTTTTACCTTTAGGGGGAAACGGGGGGTGGGGGTTGAACTTTGTATGAAAGTCTTGAATTGAAAGTTGATTGAAGTTATAAACATGAAAATTTGAATTAGAACTACTGATCATAAATAGCTTATAAGTATTATAACGTATTTCAGGATTTTTGCATTTTTACATTTAAAGGGGGAGCGGGGGTGAAAGTTTGTAAGGACGTATTGATTTTTTTTAATAGGAGCTTGTAATTTTGAAATACAGCTACTTATCATAAATAAATAATGACACCTCACAGGGTTTTTGGATTTTCAAATTTGTAGGGGGAAACGGGGAGTAAAAGTTTGTATGGATGGAGATATCGGGTTTTTAATAGGAACTTGAAATTTTGAATTTTAGATACTTATCATAAATAAATAATTATGTGTTTCAGGGTTTTATGACTATCGAATTTTAAAGGTGGGAAACGGGGGTGAAACTTTGTATGGAGGGGAGGTATCGGTTTAATTAAAAAATAAGAACTTCAAAATGATTGTTTTTTTACGGTATTTGGATTTTTACATTGGAAGGGGGCAAAACGGGCGGTGAAAATATGAGAGGGAGTGAGAGCACTTATAAGTTTTTTGATTCTAAAAAAAAGACATTTGTTTTCTGTAGGCCACGCGGGCGAAGCCGCGGGCAGGAGATAGTTGTAAATAAATAATGAGATATTTCAGAGATTTTAGATTTTTAATTTGAAGGGGTAATACGGGGAGGGGGAAGTTTGTATGGAGGTATCGGCGTTTTTTAAAGGTAGAAACTTGAAAATTAGAACTATTGAGCTTTTTCGAAGATTTAAACTTGAAAGACTTTAAGGGATGACAGTTAATGTTACAAAAACGAAACTAATGGTGTAAGAGAAGAATGAAGAGGTTTCTGAATGTGTAATAAAGATTGGTAATGAAAGAGTTGAACAAGTGAAAGAATTTGTGTACTTGGTAGTATGTTTACTAGAGGGATGGAAAGCACGATGAAGACATTGAAAGGAGAGTGAAAGCGGGAAATTGGGAGCTCTGCGTGCTTTTGTGAGCAGCCAGAATGTCGCATCCAGCAACGTGAACAGCCAAACGTGCCTTTTACGACGTTCGGCTGTTCACGATGCTGTGTTAGTTTCCACGTTAATGTATGGAAATGAAAGCTGGGTTTGCGAGAAGAAGCATAGGAGTAGAATAAATGCCGCAGAGATGCGTTCTCTGCGTAGTATGAGTGGGATCAAGCTGACTGAAAGAGTGAGAAATGGTATTATAGGAGAGAGGGGTGAGGTCTGAAAGAAGATGTAGTGACTAGAATAGAGAAACGAATGTAACGTTGGTTTGGGCATATTAAACGAATGGATGAAAGGCAATTATGTTAGCAAATTTATGAAGGTGATGTGACTGGGCGAGTTGGTCGAGGGCGGCCTCGACGTACTTTTGTCAACCAAATTTGTGATGTCCTGAAGACAGGTCAAACCAGAAGTACACGGAACCACCGAGCATGCATGAAGAGAGGAATGTGTGTGGAGGGAGCGAGGGAATATGCCAAGACCAGGGCAAATGACGTTCTGTGGTCTCTGCCTACCCCAAAGGGAAACAGGCGTGAGCTTATAATAATAATAATAAAAATAAACTTGCAAATTAGAATTGCAGCTGCTGATCATAAATAAATAACGATGTTTCGGGGTTTTCGGATTTAGATGTCATTTGTTTTCTGTAGTCCACGCGGGCGAAGCCGCGGGCAGAAGCTAGTTTATTAATAAGAATTAAATTTCGTCCAGGATTAAATGAATTGAATTTAATACCTATTCAACTGGGTACCTTTACCTGGGATTTTTTTTCTTTGTGTTGTCATTGCATAGCATTTTAATATAGGTTGTGAAGTTACATAGATGAAATTAAGGTAAACTCTTCCTATTGTCAAATAGAATCCAATGTTTTCAGTCGGACTATAATCCTGTAAGCTGGTTACAGGCACAAGGTACAAATTGGTTTGCGTATAGAGGTTGAAAATGCTCTGTAAAGTCCAATCACTGAATGACTTTTTCGCCTCGAATTTAGACCCTATGATTTTGAGAGTAAGGTTTTAAACTAATGGTGCTATGGAAGTGGTTTTAAACCCTCTTGCAAAATTGCTATCCAAGAGTAGACGTTTACAGGATTTGCACTTGGCAACATCCAATTCCTTCCTTCGTCAGAAATTGGATTTTGAACAAACTGAATAAAGTTTGTTAAGGAACATTTTGTTCACTCAAAGCAGAGTCAATGACTGAACTAAATTTAATTAGGTAGCTACTTAAAGGGTTTATGAACTGACAGTACAAATAAATCTGTCTCTTAACGATTGAGTCTAAAAAAACAGTCTATAAAACTAACTAACCTAACCTAACCTAACCGTCAAAAATTCCAAGCTACGAGAAAAATAGTTGTCCACAAGCAACATGTTGCGGGTGGTAGGACCTTGTGCAAGGTCTGTCTGGATAGCTATTACCATCTTGCTCGTTAATCCCGCCGCTAAACAGCAGTGCTTGCACCATTGTGTTCCGGCGTGGAGAGCAAGACAGCCGGTGCAATTACTGGCACAAGAGGACATCTTAGCCCTCTAGGTCGGCAACGCATCTGCAATCAAAGAGATTGCAGATGCGTTCATTGAATACCAAAGGGTATTGTGGGTGCTTATTGGCGGTGGTGATCACTTACCAGACCCACTTGGTTGTTTTCCTTCCTATTTTAAATAAAAAAAAACCTAAAAGAACTTCACCTCTCATTTGTAAAAGAATACTTAGAAACTGATCTAAAAGGCGAAGCGAGTTTAACGCGTAAATCGAGTATTACTGTAGGTGCTCCCAAAATGTACGACGTGTTTCTAGAGCCAAAAATACTTAGTCTTTCATATTCCACAGCCAAACACGAACAAGCAATGAAAAGGCTTGTTTCACGAAAACAAATATGAGATCTTTCGTAAACGTTTAAACTATACGAAACCGAGCAAATGTGCTATGAATTTAAATGCCCCTGAAACTGTGGCATGGCTTACACATAAAAAGCTAGGTCACTGGTTTAAAATGCATTCGAGATCTCCTTCCAATTCTAATTGTTGTTTATTGTGTTCGCTTTATAAAAAACTTAGTAAATATTGTAAGCACTCCGGTAACTACTCATCTGTTTAAAGTTTAATTATTTAGTGATATTACAATTTCAGCTCAGAATAAAATAGTAGACTAATTGAAGGCTGATTGAACAGTGCAGAAAGTTTCTCAATGGCCATATTGGTCCCGATTCTCAATCGTAGGATAACATTTACTCATATTAATAAAACGGATCACTCACGTATTTTTGCGTCGGGAAATGCCCGACATGTTTCGGACCAGTCCGTGGTCCTTAATCATGAGTAGCCGAGTTGTCAGGGCTTCGGTAGGCAGTCGTCGTCGCGCCACCGCCGCAGGGGCTCATGATTAAGGACCACGGACTGGTCCGAAACATGTCGGGCATTTCCCGACGCAAAAATACGTGAGTGATCCGTTTTATTAATATGTCTGAGTCTCACGGTAGTTTAACATTTACTCGTCAAATTTTTTGTGTTATATGTTGAATATTAGCTTATCTGAGAACTGAAACTTCGACTCGTAGTGCATGTTTGTTCGGGTAATTAGAGTGTTGTATATGCCGAAAACATATCTCACCGCAACTTGTTTCAAACATTAAGTCTTGTTAGATTAAGAAAATAAATTTTCAAAATTATTTTAGATGTACAGTCAAGGAACTTAATTCCCTACCCATTTCGTTAAAATGTCGTCTGACATTCGCAATGCATTAAGGTCGATATGTCAAACTAACGTCTTGCTGTATAGCTCTTATGGTGACAGTGTCGCTATATGCTATTGAACCTTAGATGGGTTGGAAATTAAATTCCTTGACTGTACTTAGGCTGTGTTAAAACTTTTGTTCTCATATCTGACTCAGGAATCATAGTTTGTTGCACGATAATGCATATGCTCTAGTATTCCAGACCAGAATTCCTAAATTTCCAGCGCGGCGATTCTCGGTTTATTAAACAGGGTCCAGCGGTTTTGGGGCCAAGTGAGACTTCTGCTATCCCAAAACCATCTGTGAACTCATTCTCCATAATATTTTCAAGAGTCTCACGAAATCCACCGTCGCCGGACAGGAAACGTGTTGCCAAGTCGGATGCGACGACAAATAACTTCCGGTTCGCTAGTACCTACTTAGGGCGACAGACTTATCTAGTGCCGGTGGCTAAAGACGGAACTAATGCTTTATGGAACAAACTTATCCTAAACGTTTGATAGTGGCGCCGCGGCTGCGTGAAAGATGGTTTTGTCGCAGTATATTTACTAGTGGATATAAATAGAAGATGGCTGTAATTTACGGAAAATCGGCGACATTTTTCGTGGCATGATTTAGTGGTCAGTTTTATTGGTCAAGGTTCGGATTATGAGATTAGTTTTCTGATTTATTTAACGGCGAATGATGGTGAGTGTTTATTTAGAGGAGTCAACTGCGGTCATTGCGGGTTTTCCGATTTTGTCCACGCTGTCAGACAATACTTTAATACCATAAACAGTTCCCATTTTACAATTAATAGCACATTTCTGCAGAGAGTATGTAGTATGAGTACTCCTTTCAAGGCCAGAAGGCCTAAAAAATGTATTATAATTTCTTTTCATAATACTTCTCTTTTTTTTTTAGCTGAAAGTTCAGGAATGGGATATCATACTATTTCTCTAGTAACTAGAACCGGCCTTAACTTACGAGTGGGAAGATTTCTACCGTGCACAATATTGGAAATTCCTGTGCTCTTTGTGTTAAACGAAACAGTGTGCAGTACGAAATCCCATTTATCTCGGTGGTGAATACTTCTGAATTTAGTCTATTGGCCGTTGCCAAAGGTATGGGAATAAACCGGGGAAGTGGTTATACTGACAGAAGAAAGGCGTGAAGGAGAATAAATGTGGAAAGTGATCAAATCGTGCGCATATAATAGAATAGAAACATTTTACTTTAAGCTGAATAGGCTTATATGTTAAAGACTAACATTTACATTTTATAAGACTTAATTAACAACTTTATTTCTGGCATGTGAAGTCTGTAACGTGAGCACTTTCGCGATGTCAGTTTATCGCCAGAATGCGACACCTTTCGGCCAAAACTGTTCTCGTGTAAAGGTCGACAGCTGGTCAATCGGAACACTCATCAAAATGAATTAAAATTCACGTCATGGCGGGACTCCAACTGCTCGATCCTCAGAGTGAGCTTGGTATTCACTCGCGCATATTCCACGATGTCTTCGACCTTCATGGAGTGATGCAGTCACGATTTATAAATGGCCGCTATTAATAATAGCGTTGTTAGGACATAGCCAAATTGTTGTTGTTTATCTTTCTGCTACTCCTTTGTTTTGGATTGTGAACTCTCTTTAAAACTTAAAGATCTACCCTCGTGTCAGTATTTTTTCTACCTATGTTGTGCTCAGGGGACCTTCTTCCATTTTTATATTTTTAAATATTTTTGTTATAACGACACAATAGTAATACACACTTTATAAACTTCAAGTGTCTACCTGTTATGGTTTAATAGATACAGCCCTGTGGTATAGGGACGGACGAACAGATGGATTACCGAGAGAAATTTAGGGCTCCGTTTGAACCCTTTGGGTACGGGACGCTTAAAAATCAATGACTCCGATGTACATCGGACATTACATCGCGACATTCCCCTTCACATCGCGTCTCTAGAGTTTATTAATCGCTCCGCTCATCAGTATAGCGTGCCGTCTAAACAGCGCTGTCATGTCACAATGTCCCAAATGCGCGCGCGCCGGTTTGTTCCGAAGATTTATTTTGAACCGTGCGAAATCGCGATCTTTGATGTTCAGCGTATAACTGCGCGGGAGGCGGGTCAGTGACCCGGTGATACGAGTTGCTATGTAATTTTTATACCCACATTTCATAAAAATTTTTGGCAAGTAGCCATCACTTTTTACGATTTGAAATCCTGTTGTTATAAAATCTTATTATACTATTTTATATTTATTTTTGCGGGTTTTAATAATAAGTACTGCAAGGGTATGTAAGCATCGTTTATATTCCTAACATTTATAACATATCTATAATAATTTAGTAACTTATAATTGTTACCTTTTTGGCCGGAGCCCTAAAGGCAGTGTGGGGTAGGCAGAATCAAACAACTGTTTCACAGTAATGAGATTTTTATTTTCCCAAATATAACAAGGAAAAGTTGGCACGGCTAGCAATAGGCGGTCACAGTTAAACTATGTTACAGTTCGGTGAGCAAATTCCAGGGGTGGGCTTATCGGACTAGTCAGAGGAGACTGTTACAGCTATTATTTAAAAAAAAAACTACAAATAGAGCGGTTTCGCATCTATGTGCGGCATTAAAGAAATTTAGTATTGGACGCCACTGACATTACGGTGTCAGACCGGATTAAAGAAAAAAAGAAATTTATCACCCGAGTGTAGGCAGAGGCGGGTCCGGAGGTAGGTCCGCACCACGAACTCCAACAGCCGGGAAGAGAGAGTACGTTGTCCGCAGCCACGAAGGCCGAAGGGTTGTGTAAGGGTATGCTGGGGTGACCCCGCCGTTATACCCCGTGTAGTTAGTTAATAAAAAAAAGAATCCCAATGTAGGACAAAACAAGGATTAACATAACAAAAACCCCCTGAAACAAGGAAAGTTCAGGTTAGAATGATTATGCCAGCGGCATGGCCGGAAGGCACATGGCTAGGTTGAAGGAACTAGAGGTCATAGAAGGTGAAACGCTTACCGAAGGAGGAATGGAGACCCTGCGTGGGCGCTTGATCAGGACGCGAGGCACGTGGCAACCTGTCGACTCCGACGGGGGTTTAGTAGGCTGGAAAAGATAATCCTTCATGAACACAAAGCTAAACCAATTGGAATGCTCCTATGGTGTTAAGGAAAAGATTTGTAGCTTACCAAAATTTTTAATGTGCGCCGGCACAGGTAACGCGGGATTGTCGGTGTGGCTGGCCTTTTATTTCATTCCAGGGACTGTATAGGGGTCCACTTGGAAACGATAAAAAAATACATCGGCTGCGCCGGTCGTGAGATGTAAAGGAAATGTGAGAGAAGGCCGTAAGCGCCATGACACTATCGTTGCCCAGTTGCCAGGAACGAAATTGAATAAAAACGAAGAACTTTAAATTGAAACCTGCAACGTACAATTTTGAAAAGTGGTATGCAAGTACTTACCGAATTTAGGGATCCTTTTACAGCAATCGCCTAATTTATAACTTCACCAGGATAAAATAAACACAACTAGACCGATCAACAATTATTACCTGCAGCAACACTGCATTTTTGTCTTATAACTTGACTGTATTAAAAGGGACAAAGGAACTAGTGGCCATACAGCCCGTCATAGACAAAAAAAAAGTTTCAGATTTTAATAAAGGAAAGGGGGGGGGGGGTTAGAAATTTATACGTTACAATACCTCCTCACCCAAGGAAAATTTTGCACCTGCAAAATTTTAAGCTGGTCCCCAGCTACTCACCTGACTCTGTAACCGCCAAACAAAAAAAAATGAAACCTTTGGGTACGGAACCTAAAAGAACGAAAGGAAAAAAAAATTGAGGCCTTGGCGGCGCAGCGAGACGTGATCAGCATCGGGCTACGCGTCCAAGGACTCCAGAAACCTACACCTAATACAACATAACTCGCACTCGCATGTAAACGAGGCGAAGAAAAATAAATGAAAAAGTAAGAAACAAAGCAAAATAAAGTAAACAAGGCACCACCAAAACGAACCCACGCATTACCAGTCAGCTGCTGCTGTAAAGAGGCATCAGACTGAACGCACACAATATTGAATAGAACGTAGAGTAATAGCAACGCTAAGTAGAGCGTCATCGCAGTCTACTTACCGTAATTGCTACTTCACTGGGACACTGGCGGTGCAGCGAGAAGTGTAGAACGACGGGCTGCACGTCCAGCCTCCACAGCGGAAAAAATAGCCACTGGCTAAATAAATTTACTAGGAACCACCCTTGAGATTTTGAATGTGCCAAGATCCCAAGTTTTTCCCACTTACAACATCTTCTAACTCGTAGACCAAACGAGAATGTTTACAAACAACTCTACATTTTAAATATTTCGGCGCTAACTTCGCCATGAAAAATTTTCCAGCGTCGCTCAAAGGAAACGTCTTCTTCCAAACAATATCTCCCACCTGAAATTCTAAAGACTGTCGACCCTTATTATAATAACGAGCACCCTTGTCATGCGCCTTGGCCAGGGCAGACTGGACTTTATCAAAGACGTCGTGTAAACCTCCCAATCTAACTACGTAGTCATCGGGTGAAGCGCAGGACAGGTCCAACTGTGAGGTTTTTCGATCTCCATAAGCCTTACCGTTCGGAACAGCTTCACGACCGTGAACTAAGAAATAAGGGGTAAAACGAGTGGACTCATTGATAGTGGTGTTCAGGGCAAATTGAACTTTAGGTAACGTAGTGTCCCAGGAGCGATGATCATCCTGAACCAAGATGGAAACAGCGGTCAGGGCTGTTCTATGGTACCTTTCTACAGTATTTACTTGGGGACAGTAACGGGGGGTATAATGAACCTGAGGGATGTCATATTTCTGAAACAAGGCTTTTAATTCACTGCCAGATAGCTGGGGTCCATTGTCCAGAACTACTGTACGTGGTATGCCGTGTTTAAGAAAAACTTCATCCTCTAGACGTTGGGAAATAGTCTTACCTATTGCGCGTCGAAGTGGAAATAATAGAACGTATTTAGAAAAACAACAAACAACCGAGAAAATAAAGGTAAATCCAGCCCGAGAACGGGGTAAGGGCCCTACCAAATCGATGCTAATTGCTTCGAAGGGTCTCGAACAGACCTTAGGGTCTCCCATCAGACCGGTCGGTGGTTTCTGCGAATGCTTGTACGCAGAACACACGTCGCATTTACGAATAAAATTAACCACATCCTGATACATACTTGGCCAAAAGTAGTGTAAAGATAAACGTTTATAAGTTTTCAAAACTCCTAAGTGTGATAAATCATTACAATGACACGTTTGTAACAGTTCCAAACGTCGATCTGATGAAATAACTTCCTTCCAATCAAATTCACTAGAAAAATTAAATTTATTTCTAGAATAACGGAATAGTTTATTATCCTTAATGGTATAATTTGGACAAGCCGTTGGGAACTGTTCACATTTTTTAAAAAGCTTGTTGTACCAATCACACGTACGAATTTCTAGAACCGGTACGGTACGCGATAAGGAATCGGGCACGACATGCTCTTTTCCCTTACGATGAACGATTTCGAAATCGTAGGGAGATAAACGACAACCCCAACGAGCCAATCTACCTGTAGGATTACTGAGATTGAAAAACCATTTTAAACTAGAGTGATCAGTCACTACTTTAAAACGTTGTCCACCCTCCAAATAAGGACGGAAATGCTCAACAGAGAACACCACCGCTAAAGCTTCCCTTTCAGTTGCCGAATAATTTCTTTCCGCCTGATTTAATGAACGGCTAGCGAAGGCGATCGGGTGTTCTTGACCATCCTCCAGCACCTGAGTCAAAGTTCCACCAATTCCGAAACCCGAGGCATCGCAATGCACCGAAAAAGGTCTTGTAAAGTCTGGGCAAGCCAGGATTGGAGATGAAACTAATGCGGACTTCAACTCTTGGAACGATTTATCAGCGGCTTCCGACCAAGTAAATGGGGGAGCGCTCTTACGCGTGCTAGTTAACGCATTAAGAGGAGCGGCAATGTCACTGAAATTTCTAATGAACCGACGATAGTACGAAGCGGTTCCTAAAAACATTTTGACTTCCTTCCGATTGGATGGAGTAGGGTAATTAACAATGCATTGTATTTTAGAAGGGTCAGTGCGTAGACCGCGTTCGTCTACGACGTAACCAAGATATTTTAATTCGCTACGGAAGAATTTAGACTTATTAAAATTAATAGTAAGGTTAGCCGATTTTAATCGGTCTAAGACACGAGTAAGTAATGATATATGGTCGTCAAACGTCTTGCTAACGACTATAATATCGTCTAGGTATACGAACAGCCTGCCGCCGAATTCTGGTCCAAATAACTTATCCATCAATCGTTGTTGAGTAGCCGGTGCACCTGTAAGTCCGAAACACATCACTTTAAACTGAAAGAGTCCGCGGCCAGGAACGGTAAACGCGGTCCGCTCTCTAGATGAGACGTCAAGGGGTATTTGCCAGAATGCACTTTTCAAATCGATGGAAGATAGATATTTAGCGTCTCTAAGTTGGTCGAGGATACCGGAGATGTAAGGCAAGGGGTATGCATCATGCTTACTCACAGAGTTCAACTTGCGACTGTCTATACAAAGACGCAGTTCACCATTTGCTTTAGGAGTGAAAAGAGTAGGGTTGTTCCAAGCACTTGTGCTAGGTTCGACGACATCTTGGTCTAGCATTTCGTCTAGCTGCCTATTCAGTTCAACCAAACGATGAGGAGATATAGGGTAATAACGCTGCTTAAGTGGTGGACAATCACTAGTATCGATAACATGAGTAAGGAGATCCGTACGACCTAGGCCTTTCTTTTCAAAAGATATACATTCAAACTGTCGAATCATATGATCAGCGATTACTCTTTGATCCAGTGTTAACCGATCAAAGGAATGCAAACGTACTTCGGAAACGACATTCCCGGTAGAAGGATCCTTGGCAACGCTATATTCTTGAAATAATTTTGGAGCAATGTCGAAGGCTTTCCAAAAATTAACACCTAATATAAGAGGTGTAGTCACATCCGGTATAACGTAAAACTTAATAACCCGAGTCAAGGTATGAACCTTGACCGGCAACGAAAAACAACCACAGACTCTGGCTTGGGAATCATTAGCGGTGGCGATGTATAACAAATCATCAGAACCGTCTAAAGTAGCACCCCAAGACAAAAACAATTCATATAAGTCAGATCCTAAAATGGAGATCGAAGATCCCGAATCTAACAAACCGTAAAAAGGGCAATCATATATCTCAACAGAAATATGAGGACGATCGTCGCTGCGATCAATAAAGTTCCGAACCGTCGAAACGCTTGGAGAAACAAAATTGGTAAGAGGCTTAGCGATCTTAGAATCACTACGCCTTGGTAAAACAGCAGAAGAGTTCTTAGAGTTTCCTTCGTAAGAACTCGAAATAGTTATATTTAAACGGTTCGGGTTTTCTAGTTTTTTGGACTCACGGACGAGGAAACCACTTCACTAGAACCCGAAGCTTTAGGAGAACAAGTGGGACAGGAAGGGTAAGAAACTCCTTGCTTCCCACACTTAAAACAAACAACCTGCCGCGAACGACAGTTACGCAAATCGTGGGTATCAACACGACAACGAGGGCAAAATAATTTAATAGTGGTCGCTTCTACCTTAGGTTTAGGAAAGGACTTGCAACACAAGTCAATCGCAAGCGAACCAGAAGAAGGCTTAGGGGGCTCCACGAACGAATTAGCTCGCTGCCAGCTCTCCTCCAAAACGCGACAAACTCTCTTCAGTTCTTTCAAGGACGACACGGCGTTCATCGCCAACGGTACCGAGTATTCGGGTCTTAAATTTATAGAAACGATGTCAAACTGTTCGATATCTGTAAGTTGTTTAGTCAATCTACTGAAGTAATTAAGCATTACGCTAACATAAGTTGAAATATTTTCGCTCGGACCTTGTGTACGGTTACGGATCTCTTTTAAAAGGCGCCTGTCATAATCAAAAGGCAAAAACTCTTCTAACAAAACTGACTTTAACTGAGCCCACGATACGATTTCCGCTTTAACACCACGATACCAAAGTAAAGCATCGCCTTCGAACAATTCGACGGCCGAAGCAACAAGAAGGTCGTCAGTAATCTGGCGCGAACTGCAGAGCTCCTCGAGTCGTTGGAGAAAAGCTTTGACACATGACTTACCGTTGAACTTTAAGTTTAACGAACTAACCGACTGACGTTTGATTGCCACTACGGGAACAGCTGAAGTAGTTTCCGGAGTTTCCGCAACACTTTCCTCGGGTACTCCGTACTGATCAGTACTGGTCTTAAATATTGAGAACATGTTGTCCAGTTTAAGCAAGGTACGGTTAAGTTTTTCCGTCAGTTCAGTATGAGAAGTAGCATTAGACTCATCGGGAGTAATGCGGGTCAACCGGTGAAATAGATGATGAGCTAAAGCTTGTATTCTATTTAAACTCTTTAGTGTTAAAGGACGCGCGGTCGCGACAGTTAGCTGTGACAGTTCCTCCAATTTACAAGTTATACAATTTAATTCCGTTTGTACATCGCCCTCAAAATCACTGATAACATCAGAAGGTATTTCCTTAACTAATTTACGTATTTGAGTGCGTAAGGATTTTAAATCCTCCGCCGGTACATCGTCTCTAATGCTCACTTCATACAGTAATTCATCCTTATGTAATAGTTGAAACGCAATGGGACGTTCCTCCATTGTAACAGGTATAAATATTCGAAATATTAAACAAAACCAAAAAAATCGCTTAGTAAAGAGTTAACTCAGGCAGTAGCAGTAGTTCCAGCAGCAAAACCAATATCAAAAAAATTTTTTTTTTTTTGTCGACTGTACTTAAAAAAAAAATTAAGTACGAACGGGTAAGTACTACTAGTAGAAGGCTAAGGAAAACAAAGCTATGAAAAAAAAATGTTATAATTTTTTTTTTTATTTGCTGACTGTACTTTTCAAA
This sequence comes from Ditula angustiorana, assembly GCA_963691745.1. NCBI lineage: Eukaryota > Metazoa > Arthropoda > Insecta > Lepidoptera > Tortricidae > Ditula > Ditula angustiorana. The sequence continues at coordinate 3,551,629 of OY829473.1, forward strand.
ATATGATAATAGTGGATGGTTGTGCACTGCTACTGCTAAAAGCTCAGAAAAACAGCACTTGAAAAAAAAAGTTTTTTTTTTTTTGCTGACTGTACTTTTAAAAATATGACAATAGTGGATGGTTGTGCACTGCTACTGCTAAAGGCTCAGAAAAACAGCACTTGAAAAAAAAATTGGTTTTTTTTTTTTGCTGACTGTACTAAAAAAATAATGGAACGATTAAATGCTTTACTGCGAGAGGTTCAAGAAAACAGCACTCGAAATGAAGTTTTTTTTTTTTTTGCCGACTGTACTTTATGAAAAAAAAAAAAAAAAAAAAAATAGAAATTCTTGATAATTAAGTGTGGAACAGTAAAGAGTTAAATTGTGGAAACAAAGCACCAAGAACAAGGTTTTCTTTTTTTTTATGCCAACAGTACTCTACTAAAAAAACAAAGTAAGAACATGGATATGAGTTTTGACGGTTAAAGGGCAAAATATGTAAAAAACTAAACCAGGAAAAAAAAGATTAAGTTGACTATACCAATTAAATTTACTACTCAGTGCACACCAACCAGAAGTAGATGATAAATAGTTGGTAATTTTAAAGCAAATAGATGTCGCTATAGCACCAAATAAATGTTGGTCCAACCAAAACAGAGAAGTAAAACCTTAGAGATAACAAGAAACGAGTTGTCCGAGTAATAATTGTAACAAAGTCATAAAAGTTATATGTTAAATGTTTTGCTGACTGTACCAAAGTTATAAATACTGCTGCCGCCCTTACAATAATATAATGGCAAATATCTGACCACTTTTTAAATTCAACCAGTATAATTAAGTATTGTTACGTTACTAATTTATAGTTCACTTTTTCTGATACCGACTGTACTCAAGAAATGGAAATAACAAATAATAAGTTTCAGAAATATTTGTAGAATGTAGATAGGCATTCAATGTGCATTTATAATATTTAGTTATATCTCGATATCATTAATATAAACACAAGTAAGGTAGAAGAATGTTCAATCTGGTATTTCTCCTAAAATAAGATTACCCACAATGTACTTAAGAAAAAAAAGTTGAAGTCACAAAATGAATTTGTGATAATTAAACAACAGTTACAACCTGGTTTTAATCATGGAAAAAAGAAACGGGGGAAATGCAATGTACGCGTAACGCGCGTGCCAACATTACGTACTGTTGTACGTAACCTCCGCTAAACCGCTTCCAGTCGTGTTCTGTCATCCCGCAGAGGTGTTAGTCTCGACAAATACCTTATTTTTCCCTAGCCATGCCGTATTGTTCAGTTTTAGAGTGCAAGAACCATAGCAGGAGTAAAAATCTTCAAAATGGGGGTGTTTCGTACCACCGGTAAGTACGATTTTAATGATATTCCATAAAAAATCTTAGTTATTTTCATTGTACTAATAATTTAACAGAACATTTTGTTAAAATTGAACCGTACTTTATTACAATAAAGTTTATTATTGATTGATTGCAATTACTATTTCTCTCTAGAAAGTTCTGCGCAACAGTTGGTACAACAATGTTGGGTGGGGACACTGTTTTTATCGATACATGTATCGATGAAAGAAATTAAGTAATCTTTATTATGTAATCATCTATTCATTTATATACATAATAATATATCTGTAACAAGTCCGTGTCTGTACATTAATTTATTTTGAGAAAAACTATTACTAGGGCTATTTATAAGCGCAATAGAACCCAAAACCACGATTTTTAGAATTATTATCTGTTTGTCTGTGCGTTTGTTCACGCTAATCTCAGAAACGGCCACACCACTACTTGGCGAGCTCTAGCTCCCTGGTTGGACTCTCGTCTCCTCGAGCTTCAGTATGGCTTCAGTTCCCGCTAGTGGCCAGCCTGTAAAGCACTAAATCTTTACAGGGCAACTTCCTACGGGCTACCCAATTACCTACGGGCTACCTAACTACCTACGTGCTACCCAACTACCTACGGGCTCACGTTCACCAAATTACCTACGGTCTAACGAACCCAAGCGTCGCATATCCTCGAGCCACCTGCAGGGCACCTTTTGCCGGTTACTTGGACACTGTACCCTGACCGAGCTGCTACCAGCCGGTTACTTGGACAACCGTACCCTTGCCCTTTAATTATAGCCTAAATTCGTAACTTTAGGTCATGGTAGACCTATTATACATAACGTAATACAAGTAAGGCTGAATAGACTTCATGTTGTTTCATGTGAAGGCAGCGGCAGGCGGGTTTGAAGTCGAAACATCTTACCATGTCTGTCTATAATGTCATAGAATATAATATAATTAATAATTCAAAATGAACAACACCGATGTCTGGTACAATATTTTGTGTGCGATGAAAGACATCGATATCGATAGATAGCTAGCATAGCTACAACCCGTCTACTCGGTCTGTCAAAACGAACCAAAACCATGTGTCACTTTGAATTTTTAGTACGAAAGCAGGCCGCAAAATTTCTTACCTACTTGATACCGCGGTATCCGCTTAGAAATCAACAATCGATTTTACTTTTTTGTATCTACTAGTAAATTTCTGACGATGAATTTCTTTTCTGATAATGTGACAGTCATTTCAGGGTAGTCACTTGGGTAAAATACGCCCCAGTTTTTGCACCGAAAGTGGCACTTTAGAACTTTTGCAAGTCCAGAATTGGCAGATTATTACATTCAGACTTAGCATCTTTTTTAATGAGAAACCATTGTGCATTTCATCGCGGTATCAAGTCGGCACAAAATTCTGCGGCCGGCTCTCCTACTATTGAAGTGAAGTTGTTTTAAGTGACATCTAGTGTTGAGTAGCGGAACTACGAAGCCAAATTTTCATTTGACGTTTACATATTAAAATGTCATATAATCAGTTTGATGTTAATAAAAAGTAAACCTTACATGTTACTGATAAGGTATGTTTCACTTACGAAAACTTGTGTACTATTTGTCTTATATCGTTTGACAATTTTAACCAATCAAGATTATGTTATTTTAGTAGTGTAGTATAAGACGATAACCACAAGTGTGTGCGTGTGGCGACACCGGTACTGGTACAAATAATGCTTTAAACCATTTCCCCCGTTTCTTTTTTCCGTGGTTTTAATCAACAACATGATCACTAAAATTAATTTTAAGTTTTAAGTCAACCTTTACTTTTAAGTTAGCATTTATTTTTTAAGTTATATTTTAGTGTAACAACTTAATTTTAAGGAAGCAGTTTTTTCAGAAAAACTAAAGTATCTTGACAATTTAGAATAAAAATTACAATGTAAATTAATGTAATATTTTGCAATAAGTGTAAGGTTATTTATATAAAGTATGCTTTCATAAGAATTACCCTCGTCGCAGACACCAAACCATATTTTTAGAAAATTTCAAGTAAGTAAGTTATAGTAAGTATATAAGACACAAGTAAATAACAGTAACAGTTTCCTCTTATGTTATAGCTTTACCGACATAGCAAACTATCCGAAAAAAAGCCCACGTTGTGGCGACACTGTTACCTTTTTGGCCGGAGCCCTAAAGGCAGTGTGGGGTAGGCAGAATCAAACAACTGTTTCACAGTAATGAGATTTTTATTTTCCCAAATATAACAAGGAAAAGTTGGCACGGCTAGCAATAGGCGGTCACAGTTAAACTATGTTACAGTTCGGTGAGCAAATTCCAGGGGTGGGCTTATCGGACTAGTCAGAGGAGACTGTTACAGCTATTATTTAAAAAAAAAACTACAAATAGAGCGGTTTCGCATCTATGTGCGGCATTAAAGAAATTTAGTATTGGACGCCACTGACATTACGGTGTCAGACCGGATTAAAGAAAAAAAGAAATTTATCACCCGAGTGTAGGCAGAGGCGGGTCCGGAGGTAGGTCCGCACCACGAACTCCAACAGCCGGGAAGAGAGAGTACGTTGTCCGCAGCCACGAAGGCCGAAGGGTTGTGTAAGGGTATGCTGGGGTGACCCCGCCGTTATACCCCGTGTAGTTAGTTAATAAAAAAAAGAATCCCAATGTAGGACAAAACAAGGATTAACATAACAAAAACCCCCTGAAACAAGGAAAGTTCAGGTTAGAATGATTATGCCAGCGGCATGGCCGGAAGGCACATGGCTAGGTTGAAGGAACTAGAGGTCATAGAAGGTGAAACGCTTACCGAAGGAGGAATGGAGACCCTGCGTGGGCGCTTGATCAGGACGCGAGGCACGTGGCAACCTGTCGACTCCGACGGGGGTTTAGTAGGCTGGAAAAGATAATCCTTCATGAACACAAAGCTAAACCAATTGGAATGCTCCTATGGTGTTAAGGAAAAGATTTGTAGCTTACCAAAATTTTTAATGTGCGCCGGCACAGGTAACGCGGGATTGTCGGTGTGGCTGGCCTTTTATTTCATTCCAGGGACTGTATAGGGGTCCACTTGGAAACGATAAAAAAATACATCGGCTGCGCCGGTCGTGAGATGTAAAGGAAATGTGAGAGAAGGCCGTAAGCGCCATGACACTATCGTTGCCCAGTTGCCAGGAACGAAATTGAATAAAAACGAAGAACTTTAAATTGAAACCTGCAACGTACAATTTTGAAAAGTGGTATGCAAGTACTTACCGAATTTAGGGATCCTTTTACAGCAATCGCCTAATTTATAACTTCACCAGGATAAAATAAACACAACTAGACCGATCAACAATTATTACCTGCAGCAACACTGCATTTTTGTCTTATAACTTGACTGTATTAAAAGGGACAAAGGAACTAGTGGCCATACAGCCCGTCATAGACAAAAAAAAAGTTTCAGATTTTAATAAAGGAAAGGGGGGGGGGGGGTTAGAAATTTATACGTTACATAATGACTAATGTACCTAATAAAATAACCGGATCTGCCAAATCTGGGAACACTGTCAAAGCATACCCCGAATTAGGAAACACTAGTACTAGGAATTAGGAAAAAACACTAGAAGGATTATGATTACAATACTAAACGACGTAACTGTTTAACATATATTATTTTTATAATTTTAAAAGGTATATTTATATGTAATAGAATAGAATAGAATAGAATAGTTGGCACTCACATATTGTACAGACAAAATAAAAACCAGACTAATATAACTAAATTATTCCTAATTTTTAACAATAATACTTATACATAATCTACAATTACCAGAAAAAGTGTCTGTGGCACATGCTGTGACAATGGGAGTGTGCTCAGCGTGTGCTGTGCGCTCGAGCGCCGTTGGAGTCTGACTGCCACAGCGCTGATTTTCAGCACACCCCAATTCTCAGTGCGGCTTAACAAATTGGCGGGTATAATGTAGAAACTTACACATCATTTAGTTCAGTTTGTCAATCTCATTATGAGTAGTAAATTATATGGATAGCCATAATTATATTGATGTTTCGTTAAAGTTTGTACTTAACGATTATCTGTGCTTTACTTTGATGTGAGTATGCCTACCTTTAAAAGATACCTTCTTGATATCGTCGAAACTCTTTGTCTATAAAGTATATTTTACCATTTCAACGCGAGCATGTCGTTTTTCAAATATATTTCAATTCATTTCAGGAACATTTAATACGTGGACTGTTTATGAATTTCGTTCGTAAAATTGTAAGTTTAAATCAATATCCTTACTTTTAAAATTAGGTATATTTTTTAAATATTGTTTTGCTGAATTTTTGACTATTTCATTATCATTTCTATAGTAAAAACGCGAACGATTTATTACTACATACCTAAACCTGGCGGAAGTCTCTTTCTATTAAAAGGAGTTGAAAAGAGACTTCCGCTTGTATTACAAGTTACAAGTCATTATGCAATAGGGGGTTGACAGCTCTAACCGCCAATGAGAAAAGGCTGAGGTCAGCCAAAAAGCCCTCTTTGCATAAGGTGACACAAACAAACCAGCCCCGGTCAACTAGGGCACACTAATAACAGTCTTTCCACACACAGAATTTTTAACGATACATGAAAATTTCAAGAAGCATTGCCAAGAAATCGTTTTTGTGCGACCGGACTTGTAAAGGATCCTTATCTCCCTTGTTGAGTAATGTTTCTTTGAATGTGCAAGATCGCGTGCTCGAAGCACCGTCGACTTGTGAATTCGGTCTTTTAACTTTAACTTACAATAGCCTCGTAGGTTCTATTGTACTGTAATTATCGCAAATTGCTTTATTTTATTCTGCCGTGACGTCTTTGATGACAACCACGTCGGCTTTAGCTAGCAAGGTCACAAACAAGTAGGTATACTGTTTCGCACTATTCATCATCATCATCATCATAACCAGCCTAGGCTGGTTTCGCACTATTGCAGTAGAGTAATGTGAAAATGATATGGCTTTCGCTATACATATGTAGCTTATTTAATCGAGAAGTATGACTAAGAGTAGATAAATATACGCAATATATATAAACCGTTTTAATTGTTTTATTTCAAAGAATAGCTGAAGTTACGATAGCAAATGACTTCATGGCTTTCAAGCGATCATCGAAAAAAACTACAGCATGTTAATGTTGATTTTCAAACACGTTTGATTGCTATATGAAATAGCCTGACTGTCTTATCTTATATAGATATGAAGATAGATGTAAACAGTTTTGCAACTAAAATATTTTTATGGGCTTCGGGCCTAAAATAGACGGTAACTTAAATTAATTTGCATAATGACCGAAGTACTACAAATTAAAATAAAGTTTTAGTGTGGAGACCGCGTTCGTGAAAATGAAAAGTGAATAAACATAACAAGAACCTCTTCAAGTATTTTGACTTGGCTCATGAAGTAACCAGGTGGATGTGGAGGGACGATTCGACGATCATTGTCCCAATGGTAGTGTCAGCGAACGGTCTGATACTGATAGTCTCGCGTGTTGAATTAGAACTACTTACAAACAATACTTTTCTTTTCTTCAACCCTCAAAGACTCTCTCGACGATTTTCTTGGGCAAGTTTATAAATATCTTCTCGGTACGCTCGCTGCATCGTCGACATAGCACGTCGTCGCCTTCAAACAACCAACAAGAGCAAGGGCAACTGTCGTTACAAAAACCAGACATTAAGCTTAGGGTTCCGTAGAAGAATACTATAAAAATAACAAATACAGTTTCTCTTTTCACTAGAAGTACAGAAGTAAATCAGAGCAACCAAATTCGCTCAACGCTTGCAAATATTTGACAACACATGTCGCCTGTGGCAACCGCAACTGAGAAGGTATTTGCTTACGCCTGCTAATGAATACAGCTGCGTTGTTTGTTTCGATTTGTATTAAAGCGTGTTTATACGAGATTACGAGGCTTAATCGTGCTTTTGTTGAATTGGGTTGAAAAGATTTATGCACTAGTAGTCGAATGATTAGATGGTTAATACTTATTATGTTCTTAATTAAGGTCACCACTGACGACACGTCGATTTGGAGTGCTTCTACTAGCGATGTTGCTCTGTTTACAGCCTTGGTACCGACTGTTAAATCCAACAGACAGAACTGAGGGACTTGAGATACTTAATGCTAAAAATCAGTTAAGTTATTGAAAGACCCATCGGTAGTGCTGATACTATCAATATTTTACCTTGACGCTCTTACTCAACCTAAGCACTTAGTCACCTTAACTTGTTCTTTTTCTTCTCCGGCCATATTACGTGTTATTTTGACGCCCTTTGCCATATTGAAAATAAAACTTATTGGTAACAGATGCCCCGGACCAGAAGAATTCAAGGTAGTGAACGTTGCATCACATCCTCCATTTCATGGAGTAGATGAAAGCAGCGATAGAAGATGTGCGATGGTGGAGTAAATACTCAAAGATTCCATCGTGTTAAAATCAATCCGAAAGGACGCCTAGATCACTATCAGTCCCAATGTCGTTTGCATATACTCTTGTTTGTAAACAAGATGTCTTCGGTGCTAACTTGATTTACCAAATCTGGAACTATTGTGAACTCGAACGAAAAAACTAGAAAAGGAGCTAGGAGGATAAATTATTTCTGTAGACCCAAAGATCGATTCCGCAACTCCTAGTACTTGTTTGCACATTATGTAGCACCTAAATAAAAGAATACATATACAACTCAGTACGGTAAGAGTGCTAAGTGCAAGCTATGAAATACAGCGACTGCCTTTTATAACAAACTTTTATTTAAATTTGCCTGTAGCGTTGTGTAATCAAATTTTACAAGTTAGACTAAATTCCCGGTTTTAATTGATCTGACATTTTGTTTGCGTATGTAGGTCGAGTGACAGCAATATTAAGGTGTCATTAAGCGCAATAAAAGCAGTATAGTAGCTGTATAAAAGCAATTACCACTATACAGCTGAAATACAGCTTACAGCTTGTAGCAGTGAGTGTGTTACTTGGAGTTGGTCTAATGATGGAGTCTGAGTAGACATAGGAAGCTTACTGAGGATTTTTAAGACAGCATCTCCGTTATGGCTTTTGATAAGTAACTAGTTGTTGACAACAAAGACCCTGTTCGAAATGTCTTATAAGCAAAATGAGCTAAGCGAGAAATTTCATTACGGATCGAATTCAATATACGTAGACGATGTACTGAATGTCAAATAAAAATTAAGCCAATAAAAGAAGCAGTTCCTATGGATTGGACCGCAGCTACTTTCAAGGCAAGTTTCCTGGGACTAAGATTTGTGGTCGAAAAACTTTGTCCATTAAGACCCGCTGGCCATCACGCCGGTAACTTGGGCTGTACAATGTTCTTTAAAAAGTCTAGTGGGTTAAATCATGGTTAAATCTTTAGCCCTTTTAGCTGTGAGTTTATCAAAGAGAAACCTGAGCAAGTGAGTATGTTTGATTGCGAAAAATAATAGTTTAACCATTGCCAATCACTAGAATCATATTTGTCAGTTATCATAAAGTAAGTCATGCTTTTACAATTAGATCGTATGGAAAGATAAGTAATAATGAATGTTAAAAATGTTAACATTAAACTACCGTGAAATTCAGACATATTGAAATAAACGCCACGGTCGCGGGGGTTCATGAGCAAAGACCATGGACTGGTCCGAAACATCATCATCATCATCACATCAGCCGGAAGACGCCCACTGCTGGGCAAAGACCTTCCCCAAGCATCTCCACGACGGTCGGTCTTGTGCTGCTCGCATCCACCGGTCTCCAGCGATCTTCACCAGGTCGTCGGTCCGCCTTGTGGGAGGCCTACCAACACTTCGTCTTCCGGTACGTGATCTCCACTCGAGAACCTTTACGCCCCAACGGCCATCGGTTCTACGGTTAGGGTCCGAAACATGGCGAGCAATAACTCCATTTCATTCAATAAGTAAAAAATAATTATCATAAAGTAACAACAGGTAATAAAAAATTAGCATTTCCGCTCCCATACCCTCTTAAAACTCTATTAGATTGGCGTTTACAATACATCCATGTTCAGTCATTTCCTGCCAGTCATATTCAAGTACAATCAAACGCTAGCCTCTAAAAGTCGGTCTCCAGAAGCAGAACCTACTTTTAATCATCATAAAAAGCCTCCCACATCAATTAACAACAGCAGCGGCTGCTCGATAAATCAAAAAGTCGGGTAAACAATTAATTCACTTAGTGCGATTTGGAACAAAAAGTACAGCCATTAATTAGCAGCGTAGGGTCCGAAACACTGCATCGCTTGAATACGTAAACGGGACTGCGAGCTGCCAAGTTTGTATCGTACCGGATGTTAAAACGATTGGTGGTCCGCCGTTGTTGTACAACTTGGCGCATTAATCTAGGGAGTAGTAGTGAATAGGTTGTTTCAGGCGTTTTAACCATTATCTAGGCATTTTATGAAGCCTGTCGATTGCTCTGGTAGTAATTATTAGGGACTTTTATATGTCGGAATCGCCAGTAATTTAGGAAGTTTGATACCGTAAAACGGATTGACCACCGTATGACATTGATTGGATTACCGTATGAGACAACGGTTTATAGAAAGTTTTTGCAGATAAAGGTCAAATTTTATCCATAAAAAGGAGTTCTAATTTTTTATTCAGATCAGTATTATATACCAACTGGCCAGTGTATCCTGCTTAATGATACAAATATTAACACACATTTTAGCGAATGTTTCAAGTTTCACCGAATAATATTTTATCGAAAAGGCACAGTTCCAACCAAAGCTACATATACAAGACATCCTGAACAGTTTGAATACTTGGCAAGAAACGGTATCGATGAAGTGAAAATTCTGCGAAAGGATACCGGGGTACTCAAAAAACACAGCGTATAGTAACAGTCAGCAACCTCTCTACCTACGCTATGTTAATAATGATTCAATCGCCAGCCCGGCGCTCGCGCAAACTACAAACAACCCTCAACTCCTGACCCGCACGTCCCTTTGACATGTGAAGTTAAATATAACATTCAATACGCAAGTTTGAGGGCGTCCGTCCTTTCATCACAGCTTACCGCAGCGAAGACACTTTGTAATAATAAATTCTGTTTTATTTCAAGGTCATACATTGGAATTTTGTTCAAATTAGTTTAACTCTTTTTTGATGACGGTACTTTATTATTGGATTTCTATCAGTTTTACAAACACGTACCCTTGGGAAACATTCCGACCACTGGAAGCGAGTCCAAATTGACTTCCTAAGCAAACTAAAGAACATTGTAAATTCAATAAAAGCTTGTGAAGAATAAAGCACCAAAAAAGGTTAGATTGGATTTATAAGATTTTGCGCTTTTTATATCAAAGTTGATGGTTGAATTCGGTTCTACTACGCATTTTGTTTTGAATTTACCAAATGAAAACTGTTGGTGTTGCATAAATTGTTTTCGTGAAAATCATTGCAATGACCGCTGACTGTAAACTCGTTGGTTTCATTTTTATTATATCAGTGCTTGATTCAAGGAGCCTTATGATTGAAGTCAGGTTAAGTTTAGATTTCACCTAAGGGTAAACACGTCTCGATATTAGCCCTTCGTGAAATGGGATGTCTTAGCAGTTTGTTGACTGATTGAACTGGCTGTGCTATAAATAAGCTATTACCCCGTCTGTACGCGTCACGCCTACGCCCCATCGTAAACAAAGTATGTACGAACGAAGGCTTTGATCGAAATTGTTTCTTTATGATCAACAATCTATATTCTATTTTTACCATCGGCATACTTATAAGTAAATAAGAGAATTAAAATGTATTATTGTTTTCTATATTCTACCTTTTTCAATTACACAACATTATCAAGCCGTGACGATTTGGCCACCAACATATTTTAAAGCAATAACTTACAATGAAGTAGACCAGCAGTGGGTATGGCTTTCGTTGAACTAGCGAATGATCGTACTATGTGATCCAGATGATGCCTCGTATAGAGGCGAAACGCGCGTAGATAGTGTAGTTTTAGTGTTTAATGGTGGTGCTTTATAGTTGAGTCTGTGTGGTCTGTGTTACACGTTCGTGGCACTGGTTTCGCAAAGTAGCAAGATAAGCTGGTCCAGTTTGTAGAAAATCAATTTCCAAATAATTGGTTTGTACTCTCACTGAACATTGAGCAAATCTGCAGGCCAGCTCGTTACTCCTCACCGCTAACGCCCTGCGCTCATCTCCCCGTCAAGGTCATCTTTAAGATCATCTGTGACCTTGTGACCCAAGGATAGTCGACCAATAATGGCTTACCCACTTTTAAGCCTTATACCCCTTGTAATACCATCAAAAAAGGTTCAGCTATTTCTTGGTCGACAGACTTAAACCTGTCAACAACCTGCGAAGCCGTCCCCGCAAGTAAAGAAAGAAAATAGTTTATTCGGAGCTAAGACTGGTAGTTATAAACCGAGCTTAAGTTCTATTTTTATACTAACATAGTATGACACTGGAACTTGAGCTCTGCTTATAACTCCGACCCTAAGATGTTCTTAGGATCAACTTACAACAAAGGCATCAAAAAGGTGTGCTCAGTATAATGCCAAGTGTAACCGAGAGGGTTATTACGGTTATATTTACTAGTTTTGCGGGTCGTAGGATCTTGTGCAAGGTCCGTCCGGATCGCTACCACCATCTTGCTCGTTAATCCTGCCGCTTAGCAGCAGCGCTTGCACTGTTGTGTTCCAGCGTGGAGAGTGAGACAGCCGGTGCAATTACTGATACTAGAGGTATTCCATCTTAGCCCTCTGGGTTTGCAACGCAATCTGCAATCTCTTTGGTGTTGCGGGTGTCTATAGGCGGTGGTGATCACTTACCATCAGGTGACCCGCTTGCTTGTTTGCCGTCCGATTTCATAAAAAAAAAATAGTAAATGGCACTTTAGTATATTTACTAGTGAACATATCCCTACTAATGTGGATTCTAGTAATATGCTTTACCAATTTACTCGTATGTATGCGCAGGCGATTTTCATACTTATTGACATAGAAAGCTGCGTCATCGGCAACATTTTTTAAATAGAATAGGAAGGCAACCGAGCAAATGGGTCATCTGATGGTGCAGTTTCCTTGGTGACAACAGCAAGGAAACTGCAGATGCGTTGCTAATCTAGAGGGCCAAGATGGAATACGAGTACCTATTCGGCTCCTTCTTGGAACTTCATTTTTGTGAAAGTTTGTACGAAATAAACCATTTCAACAACTAAATTAAAATGGTAAGACAAATAAAAACCTACGCAGACCGTTCGCAGGCAGTTTTACTTAATTGCCGGAGCTCCGGGCAATTTTATTGTTGCCCGCTTGCAATTCGCGAACATGGACTACAAAGTTCTATGTTTACTTTTTCTAGTTATAAACCTTAAACGTTCAACAATAAGATTCAGTTGAGAGTGTCTACACATAAACTACAACTCGAAGTATTCTGAGGTTGTTACTTATAACGTTAATTTGGTTAACTTACTTCTCAGATATTAAGATAAGAATAATTTTCAAGAAAGGTTAAAGTAATGAACTATTAAAGAATAATCAGCGTATTGTAGTTACAGTTTTGGATTAAATTAAAACGAAATAAAATGAAATTATTTATTTGCTAGAATACGTTGATATAAAAACAAGCCAAAAAACATTTAACCAAACCATGAGATTCTCGAGAAAAAATATAAGAAGTAAGAAAGAAAACATAATATACGGCAGAACAGGCAGTATCTCTGTGTAGATCCTTAGATAGGGAATTTCCAGTATACCTGTTTCGGTTGAAAATATACAGCCACGTGATAGACGGACAGATAGACAGCGGAGGCCTAATAATACAGTACGGAATGGCACCCGTTCTTTCTTTCTTTTTTAAGGTTTCTACCTTAAAAAAAGATTGCTTACGTACAAAAATCATTAGAAATTTGCATAAATGTATCCTGTTATTTAATGAAATTATTATTAAGTCTATTATGCAGTCCCCTTACAACATTAACGCATGCATGCAATAGATGGCGCTACTCGTCTCAAGAAAGTTTGTAGACAATCCATTGTCACTAATGCCCTCTAGTGCTGAACGACGGAACCAAAACAGCAAGTCCCGCCCACAAAATGCACAAGTAAATAGACCTAGTTAGAACATTACCCTTTTTTTGGATGAAATCATTGTATCGCATTAATTAATTAATTACTTTTGTTTTTTTTTTTATGTTGACAATTTCTATTTAATTGGAATTCTTATCGCAATCGCAATTTTATTTGTACTTTAAGTGTTTTTGTGCTTTCTGTTTTTACCTTTTTTACCTTGACTGAGTTAAATGTAATTTAATTTACTTAATAATAATATGGGTAGCTTGAGCCCTGCCCGCTGCCGGCGGCACTCTAGGTTAGGTTTTTATAATGTTTGTATATTTTGTATTGATTTTGTTTTATTACTTTTTAAAGAAATATTGTAAAAACTTAACCTAAGATTTTAAATAAATATACATATGGGTGGTATTATGCCTGCAAATAAAACTTCATTTTTTTTTTATTACCTATCTGTAAGCAAACATTTTTCAATATCCTTACATAAACAAAATACGACCCTTTTTCGATTTAAAAAGATTAAATAACGGTCTCTTTTAAAAAAAAATTATATTCTGACATTTGTAAGTGGCCCGTGTACTGAGTTTGATGTATTTTTGTTATTGTTTTGTCATGCGTGTACACCTGCAAAGGTAGAATTTTGGCGAAACAACTGACGATTATTTAACATTATGCCTACTTCAAATGTAACCGAAATATTCATTCGTAGTAAATTTAATTGAATTGTATTTTATACAGCTAAGAGCTATATTAGCTATAAAATAGTAAAAGTTACTGAAAAAAACACTTACACATCAGATCGAGTAATAAAAACATATAACATTCAAGTGTAGGTACCTAATGTAAATTGGCTACGACATTCATTTGCCCGTAGACATGCTACGGCGTAGTACTTAACCGTAGCGGTCGTAGACCCCGTCACAAGCCTACGAGGTTATAAAGTTATCTATGTTATTTTAATCGATTACACGAACAATTGAAATATATTCCTTTTTTATCTAATTACGACATAGCCAAAATGAAGGATTATGATTTTAGCACTCGATGTAGAGGTCTGAATGAATGTTTGTTTTTACCACTTTTTTTGTTACTAAACCACTGAGCCTTTATTATGGTCCATTTAAACAAGGTTACGGCTGAAAAGTGGGGTCTCTAAATTTTTTTTGCTATCATATTGAGTGGGCTAAATAATAAAAGGGGAGGAAATTCTAAGTTCACAAATATATACACAATACAATATTAAATTATACCAAGTAGAAGAAAATCAAATACAGTATAAGAAAAATGTTTGTTTAATGTTTGTTAACTATTTTCCGTGTGGTTTTCAATAAAGAGTATTTGTCTTGTCTTGTCTTGAAAAGCCGTCTTTAAATTTTTTTTGGAAAACAAAAATAAATATATAAATAGCCGACTCACACTTAGCCAGCTTTTTATTCGCTTCGCTGTTTCACGAATTATTACGAACAGAATATAAAATTACTACAAATGTTTCAGTAATTGTATCCACTCACAATAATTGTTTCTTCCCCGTTGAAGTACTCTCGAGAAAACCCAAAATATCCATCTACCTAACAAGAACAAACAGAAAAAATAACAAAGGCCGTTTAGCGTGTGAGCAAGACACACAAACATACATAACATCAAACGAGTACCTCTTTCAAAGGACGCCATCCTTCAAACACATTCGTTTATTGAAAAAACCCTTTATTCCATTAGGATTCTATTTACTTGCTCACTACTATATTTTCGCCATATCGTCCCATTTCCAACTAACTGTCGTATCTAACAACAACTTAACGACAGTGACGACAGTTATCGGCGAAAGGGATGAATTGTAAATAAATAAATAAATACTTATATTGAAACACCAATTGACCTACAGTACACGGCCGAAAATATTGCACATCGGCTAGTTCGGCTTCGTATAGTATACAAATCCGAAACAAGCCAATGCGCAATATTTACTGCAGGGTACTTACTGTACTCCCAAACTAAGCAAAGCTTGTACTATAGGTACTTGACAACAGATGGACATACAAATAGAAAAATACATGCTTGACTACATAATATGTAATATTATAACATCCACGACTCGGATATAAACATATTCATCATACATTTATTATTTAGAGGTTTTTATGGAAGGTTTTTATAAGCCTTACATCCGAATTGTGCCCGTTCGATGCCGGGCTGGCTGTTATTATAACAGAAGATAATATTTACTGTCAGAACTGAAAACAGTTGTTGTTGCAAATTATAAGTCTTTTTATGAAATAGGAAGGCAAACAAGCAAGTGGGTCACCTGATGGTAAATGTACACCACCGCCTATAGACACCCGCAACATCGAAGAGATTGCAGATGCGTTGGCAACCCAGAGGGCTAAGATGGAATACCTCTTGTGCCAGTAATTACACCGGCTGTCTTGCTCTCCATGCCGGAACATAACGGTGCAAGCACTGCTGCTTAGCGGCAGGATTAGCGAGCAAGATACTGGTAGCGATCCGGACGGACCTTGCACAAGGTCCAGGTCAAGGTTTCAGTTTTTTTATATAAAAAAGGAAGGTAAGTAAGCATAGTGCAACACCTGATGTTTAAAAAAAACCCTACAGGTTCAATTCGGTTGTTGCTGTGATATTGTGAAAACAAGTGATATTCATGTTGACATATTTCGGCAGAGTAAGCTTATGTCTTCTATAGTTTTGATAGCCTATGAAATAACAAAAGTCACTTATCGTTTTAAGTAACAAATGTTATTATAGGTTATAAACACTAAGAAAAATCTAAATTATCTGGCAGGAAAAAACTGGAATCCTAGGCAATTCGTTTTTTCTCTTTCCAATTTAACTACGAGTAACAATGGTTTTTTTATATGTCCAGGTTTTACAGATTTACAATAGTACATGAGCTAGCTGTAGTTTGATAAATCATATTATCTTCATACTTTCATTTAAGATAAAATGTGCAGTTTTTGATTTGTAAAAACTGCAAAAGCAAGAAGCTATTGCATTTTTTTAAAGTATTTATTAGAATAAGTTTTCATATTATTCCAATAAACTATTGAGTGTCATTGAATCAACGGGCTAATGATCTATACACTGATCTTTGACTTAATACTAATGCATATACAGTACAGTCAGCAGATATAGATACAGTCGACAAAGTCAAAAATTAGTATAACAATACTGACAAAACATTTGACATTAATCAAGCAAAAATGGATCTTGAGCCAATGTCACAAGGACTTTGAAATGTCAAAGATGTTTTTCACTTTGCCTATACACACGCCTCTATTGTCAAGGAGGTAAGAGCTTAATGTAGAATTGTTTGACCTTCTAAGGCGTTTAGTTGTCTTACTGGCTGTCCCTAATTGCAATAAATACAACCTTATAAAAAATATGTCTGTTTGTGAACATATGTTTTTCTAATAACAAACCATATATATGTACAATAATACATGAAGCGACCTGTTGTACTCATAAAATTAACGTTGAAACCCATTTAAGTGGCTTCCATCTACAGAATTAAAGCGACTTACTCAAAAAACCCCATTGCAATTTCAATCTTAACACAACTAATTAAAGGCTGAAATCATGCTGTATGATTTCTGAATGCAGCATCCTGTGGTTTTATTTAAAAACTGCAGGATGATTATTTTAACGAACTCACCGTAATAAACACTGTGTTGTTAGTCACTTGACACGTTTAACTCGCGATCGATGCGACGTCACGCGTGCGTCTAGCTTCGGAGCTCGGTACGGACTGAGGGCGGAACACCCTGTACAATAGGGGTTGTATTTGTATATGTAAAGTTAGTTTAAAACATAGGTTGTTGTGTGCTCAGTTGTTTATGTTTTGATAGCGTTACAATAAGCCTATTATAAAAGATACAATTTATAGATGTTTCAAATGCCAGCTTGTCGTAGGATATGGTTTTTTTTTTCGCAAAATGTATCATTTTACAAACTTTTTATTTTCAACTGTATCCGTTCATTATACGGGACAAGTTACCCTAAAAGGTAGGTTAGACTTTAGCAGGTAATAAGAATGTTGCGAAATAAAAATTTCTAAAATGATGCATTCGCAAAGCATTTTTGTATCAGATATTATTGAACAAGGTGAAGAAATTGCTAGAACAAGGTATGTCACAAACATTAGTGACCTTTGCGTAGTTTAAATTGTCACAAATTAACATTACTCGTAGAACACAAGACTAATTGCAATCGACTTTCAAAAGAGGTTAGAAAGGTTATAAAGAGCAATACTCAACTGTTTTGAGTGCCATTTAAATTGTGTAGTGCTTCGTAATAAAGTTTTATACTGCATTAATTAACACAAACTTTGTTTTTAGTTTGATTAATTACATGATTAATACACTACGCCATTAATCAATGTTTATGTCAAACATGTTAGCACCCATCTTTATTGTTTTATTTGGGAAAAAAGACGTGCTCCAACATGTTTGGTCACTTTTCGTACTCTTATTGATCGATTTGATGCTGACTGTACCAAATATATTTTTTTATGAACTTATATTATAAAGTAACAAAACTTAACTATTTAAAATGTGTCTGTGAATCTGTTCGTGTTTCTTTATTATAAATAAATAAATATTACAATCTACCAATAAAGTCAACACATCATCAAGATCATAGTCTCACAGCTGATTAATACAAAAGTTTTCGAAACGTTATCTGCCATCTAGCAATATTAGATGATTAATAATTTTGTGTATACCGCACAAAGCTATTGCTATTCAACATTAATAAAAGAAACTAAGCATTTCATACTTTAACTATCATAATCACTTTTTTTTTATCCCAATTTTAAAGTCACCCTGTACATTGAGGCAAGGTAGTATAAAGGTTGTAAAATATCCTCACCTTAATTTAATTTCCAACATCACGTAAGACAAACTACCAATGTAATAACCATTATGAAACTATCAAATAATGCTTAGGAACCACAGCTGTTTCGTACAGCTTTAGCATCTAGAAGGTAACAATATACCCTGTTATACAACATACATACGACCTTTTGCTATCCACAGGGGGTGATTCACGGTCAGCCGGTTCGGGAAAATAATTTCACCTTGTTTGTTACCCCCAGAGGTGATAGGGGGGGCTGTAAGTCGAGCGGCTTTGCTGTGCAGGCTCTTACTAAACCGAGGTGAACTAATATCGAATAGGTAAGTTATAAAGCTGTGTGATTCACTAATGTAGCATCGTTGTGTTCAACTATACGCCAGCGATGACGATTGAATTCGTACACAGCGATTTGAGTGCCGGCGAGAAAGTGAGCTAGCGATGCGTTGAGCGCAGCCAGGCGCGGTTCATTTCGCGGTGCTACAAGAATATCGGTAAACCACTGCACTGGGGCCGTCGTAATTGAGTGGCCGCGGGTGCAAGTGAATACAGGTTATACGATACACAGAGAGGCGTACAGCAGGACGCTTCTTATTATTAAACGCAGTTTTTTTTCTTCGAAATAAATCTTCTGTACTTGTAAATACTATTATTTATTTTGTGGCGCAACAATGTTATGTCAGAGAATCACACCCCCGAGCATTATGAGAACGTAAAAAATAAAAATGAAGGAAGAGCCTTATTTTCGTTTTTATGACGTCATGATTACAACCATGGTTAGCTGACCGATAAATTACTTTTCCTTCAAAGGTGTAATGTAATTTGCACATTGCACATCACAAAACGTCAAAGTTTATCATTTACAAGTCAATGTGATAATGACAATGACACTTAATCACCACTTTTTTTATACAACATAGGAAGGAAAACGAGCAAGTGTGTCACCTAAAGGTGAGTGATCACCTCCGCCCATAAACACCCGCAACACCAAGGAGATTGCAGATGCGTTGCCAACCTAGTGGGCTAAGATGGAATACCTCTTGTGCCAGTAATTGCACCGGCTAATAATTTATCAGCTCTCGTGAACTCTATTGTTTGTGGTTATTAATATATTTTAAATTTAAATAGAAAGTCTAGGTCCCTGTACATCATCATATTGCATTGAATTCTCCTTCAAATTAAAAATAAACTCAATGTAAACATCCATAAATTCATTTTGTTCTGTGACAATAGTTATTCTGAAATTTATATTAATAGAAAAAAAATCAGCAAATTAAAAGCCCTCCCAATAACATTTGCTCATTCTGACGCATGACGTAACCTAATACGCATAATAACTTGAACTGACTGACGTGCATTTCGTTATATAATATTAGCAGTATAACAGTGCTAATTAATGCTAAAGTAGCACTATCATAAACTAACGCTGGAATGTTATTTGCTAAGTGAACAATGGCAGTGTTTGTTTAGTGGTCGCAGTTTGAATTATGTTTTACAGTAATTTAACACAGGCAACGCAATTCAGGTTACCAATTAAATATTAATTCTAAAGAGTGACAGATTGCGCAAGCGCATCACGGAGTGAAGGTCGCGTTCTACAAAGCGTGCCGCAGTGCAACTAGCAAGAGGGTTACCGTTCTTTAATTAATTGACGAAATACCTAACGTTTAGCACCAATTTGTGCTGAAACTAGTATTACCTCCGAGTACAGCTTCTGTTCTTGCCTAAGTCCATTTTTGTAGACCTGTATTTCAACAATTAATGAGGGAACGGTAATGAGCGACGGTGAAAACGCTGGAGAGTTACCGAAGAAGCTTCTCGATACGTATTAACTCAGTGCATCTCTGTCCTACTGGGTAAGTTAGAACGAGATATACCGAGTTAAGTAGGGAGCACAAGTCACCCGAAGGCATGCTGATCGGACGACATACGAGCTGTGGCGGGCCCACTCTGGATGAGAAAGGAGAGACTAAGGACGGAACGGAAGACTGATGGCATATTCCAATTACTGGAATCAAGACGCTGGCAATAATGATGTATAAAATTTCATTTTATTTCATTTATATTTTGGAGATAAAACAGAAACAGAGGCACAGTATAGATATAACCAGTAAGGAATCTACGTACAAACGCTCGGAACCGACGCACGCACACAGACGCACGCTCAACACGGCCGCTAAGGCTGCTAAGGCGGCCGTCAGTCGCGTTAGCAGCCTTGGCGGCCGTGTTGAGCGTGCGTCTGTGTGCGTGCGTCGGTTCCGAGCGTTTGTACGTAGATTCCTTACTGGTTATATCTATACTGTGACAGAGGTTACAAAAAATTGCACTAATTATTATAAAAATATAACTATAATTATTTGCTACATACACAGTTCATAAATACATAGCTTAAGGCGGCTATGTCAGTTAAACGGGATATTTATATAGGAACAATCTCAAGTAGACCACAAAGCGCTTTATTAGCTGTATATTAGCTGTACAAACAGCAACAAACTTAGCCAACCATTAAAGCGGAAACTGGGATATATTGTCTATGCTTTAAAAGGGTAGATATATCAACATAATAGTGCATACTATATACTTCCCTTTCGAAAAATGACACTTTCTCGCAGTTCCGTCTTTAATGGTGACTTATATGTGGCTTCGATTGTATAATGAAATGAAAATTATTTAATCCAGAACAATTAGTTCCATATTGGTGCCGTGAAAAACATAATTATAGCGGTAATCTCTTTATACAGCTACTATACAGATTTGATAGCTCTTGTATGCGACTTAGTGGTCTTAATACAAAAACTAAAGCACTTGGCGAATTCGATCCGACTTTTCATTGGCAAGTATGACATTTACCGCACTCAATAGATGACTGTTTGCCAAAGCTCGCGACTCCCGCAAGTCTCGCGATACTATCAACACGCAAGTTTGTAATAAAATTGATAAATGCGCGATAACACGAACGCCTTGCCTATGCGCATTGGACGGGTAAAATTATAAGGGTGTTTTGTTTACGAGAATGTGCGGAAATTATGATTCGATAACATCGTTGATTCGTAATCGTGGATGAAGGCAGAAACATAGCGGGGGAAGTAAGGAAAGAAACGTAAGCAAATCCGTCCATCGGTCTATGAGTTACGATGCCACAGACAGACAGCCAGATACTTGCCTTAAACTTATAATACCCCTGGTTTTTAGCTGGGGCTTAATAATAATTTAAAGACGAATTTTGATCATAACAGGTAGCATAGAAGTAAAAAAATAAATAGGAAATATATATTTCGGGACAATTCACACCAATTGACCTAATTCCAAATTAAGCAAAGCTTGTACTATGGGTACTAGACAACGGATATACATACTTATACATATAGATAAATATTTACTTAAACACATAGCATCTAAGATTCGGGTACAAACATTCATTTTCATCATATAAACATTTGCCTCTCCCGGGAATCGAACCCGGAAGCTATACTTCATAGTCAGGGTTACTAACCGACTAGGCTATGCGGTCGTCTAAAGAAGTAGTAGTAGGGTCTAAGTATAAAATCAGTTATGTCAAGATTGTTAAATCAAAATGTTGGTACATAAAATAAATGATTAATCAAATAAAATGAAAAATGAAAATGAAAAATTTATTTTGCAAGTAGGCCGTATAGGCTCTTTTACATGTCTGAATCTACTAGCGCTTCGGAAAATGGAAGATACTACTGAGAAGAAACGCCGCAAGAAACTCAGCAGTTTATTTTTTTTCCTCTCTTTTCAAAACAGATTACAGTGCAATTTATCACAATAGTACATGGCATACACAAGTTACATAAAATAATAATAATAAAAAAACAGTAAATAGCACAGCAAGCTTTAAGCATATTGAACGTACTGGCACTAGTTAAGAATGATCAGGAGATGTATAGGGTCCCCAGATCAAATAAAAATATTGGAATTTGGAATGAATAATATCTGTAAAACGTCATTTATATTGCTTACACAACACAGCCTTGCGAATGAATCTTAATAAATACCTAGCTGGTCTAATGCCTATTTATAATATGTAATTTAAGAAGGTATTGTGACAATTTATTGAAGCCTTTGTAACGAAACTAACCGTAAATATTTAGCCTTTTAATGACTGTCATTGACCTTTTTATGTCCAATTAATGTCTGAAGCTATATTTCGTGACTGCTACACTGAATGGCATGTTTAATAGCAAAGAATTAACTGGCATTTTTTGAAGTTCGAATTATCAAGTAGAATTAGGCAGATCCTTTGTTGTTAATACCACAATAATACTAACTAATATTTTGTTTTTATAACTCTTCAATTAATAAAACGAAAAAAATGTCTCACTAGTCTAGAAGTTTCTGAAACATACCGATTATGTAAAAAGTTAAAGTTAAGTTTAGTTTTTCATCACGTGTAATGACACGCGATGAAGAATCGTCACTTTTGACTTCGACTTTGACAAGTTTTGGTCAAGTTGGAATCAAAAGAAATTTTGGTCAATTAGGCTGTCATATCACAAGCACAGACATTTCCTCGACACAGAAACGAATGTTTTAACTTGATAATTAGCCTTGTGTCAAAAATAATGGCTCCGTGTGCGAGAACTGTCAAAAGTTGTCAATCGTGCTTTCCATTACGTGCTGATATTTTGTGAGCCGGCTATGTGATCAGTTATAACAAGTTCATGAAATATTATTTATCTCTATATTTGCCTTAGGATGGTAATAGTATTTTGTCGCTCTCAGTGATGTAACAAATACAAGCAACTTTCACTTCATACGTGACTATGACAAGGTACTTAAATGTTAAGCTACTTCTCAGGCTGATTGTATTTCGCCGTTTATGTCAAACTAGCTACCCGCTCCGGTACAATTAGGTTGTAATGTATATAGAAACCTTCCGCAAAAAACTCTCTAAATGACAGTGAAAACCGTGTCAAAATCCGTTGCGCGGTTTCAAAGGAGTAAGGCTGTGTTTCCACCAGAGATGTGCGAAGATGCTTAGCGAGGGATGTGTTTGTAAAGAACCAATGAGCCGTTTCCACCAGAGCTGTGCTGACCGAGGCAAGGTAAATGAAGCGATTCTATTGGTTCTTACAAATACATCCCTCGCTACGCATCCTTGCACATCTCTGGTGGAAAAGCAGGCTAAACGGCCGAAGATGTGCAGACAGACAGGATCGGATAGAGACTTTACTTTATAGTATGTGTCAAATATGACTGCTGTCATTGTTCGTTTCTCAAGTAAACTACTACGATCCTAACTCCTTATAGTAAAGTTTACATCTACACTTCTACATATACAACTAATTTAATAAAGAGGTAGACTCCGTTTTTGTTTGTTAATTTGTCTATAATTATGTAGGAGGTAAGCTTTGGATTAGCTGAACCGAGTCCAAAAATTCTTTCACAAATAGAAAATACACTATCCTTGACGAAGACAGACTACTAATTAAAGGCGAACGAAGACGCGGGCGTCCGCTAGTCGTCTATAATCAACAATAGGGAACCCTGATCCGCCATGGATTTATGTCAAAGTAACGTTAAAACACAGAGCACAGAGGGATAAATTTAAATTGGGCGGTTATGTTAGGGCCGCAGGGTAACCACTGACCTATTCCTCGCAAAATAACCAACAAAATAAGAGCAAAATCAAATTATCCAATAACTACGTGATTCCCAGCCTGTGTGCTGCCAAAATAAAGTACTCCCCGCGGAGCCTTGGGCAACGAACCTAGATTATCTAGCCGGATAGGACATGCGTTAATGTACATTGGAAATATATTTTACTAATAGATGCCCGAGACTTCGTTCGCGTGGAATTAGTAACCTATGTCCGTCAGGGATAGTGTAGCGTTCTATTAGTAAAAGATTTTTTGGAATCGGTTCAGTAGTTCCAGAGATTAGGTAACCTCTACATACAAACAAACAAAGTTTACTTCTTTATTATATTAGTGTAGAAGTTTGTTTGTTGTAATAATTATATATACAACATAAAACAACACATTTCTAAGGAGTGTATTTATTATTATTATACAATATAAAAATGTAAATACTTAAATGTAAGGTAATATAGCAAATTGTAAATCAAACCTGGACGATCTCATTATCTGTATTTTTGTATATTTGACACATTTGTAGCGTATACCTTGATGCTGATGTTGAGAAATAAATGAATCTTATCTTATCTTATTATAAACCCTTTTATTTTAAGAAATTAAATAAAGTGTCGCCTCGAAGCGATTGCAACTTCGATCCAAGTTGGAAGTAACAACTTGAAAAGTAATGATACGAGTTTTGTATCGATTTTAACAATATTCTTCGCTATAGCTATGCTCCACTTTGGCTTCAATGTTTATGCTGTAAAAGGCCATAAGTTTTTGTTCAGTTCGTTTTTAATACAAACTTTTTGATGGCGAATAGTTGACGAGATTTAATTTTTTCGACACCTGAAAATTACTTCAGCAAACCCCGTCGTAGTCACCTTTTTTTTATAGAGACTAGACTAAAAAGTTATGGATCTATTGGTCTTATATTTGGAGTTATGCCCTTTTAGAATAAGCACATCTAAAAAAAATTTAATAAATTAATTGAAACTTATTATTAAATTAATTAAAACTATCAGCATCTTTCTCTTTTCAAGCAGAATGCAGAGAACGAACCAAATTATAGTCTTATAAAATATGAAATGTTGTCCATTGAATGCCGCATATTAAAAAAAAAGCTTGCGAGAAAGAGGCTGTGTTGTTTACTAACAAAATACAGAAGGAAAAAAAACTCCCACACAATTTAAGTTCACACAACCAATCCGATTTGTTTTTGAGAAATGTCACCGTTTAGGAAGTGAAACTCTACGCTCTTAAGTAATTAACGCCTGAAATGGTTTTTTTGCTAAGTTTTTTTTTTGTTTTTATTTGTCAGCGTTAAATATGTATGCTGTACGCGAGAGAACAAGAATTAGGAAGTGGAGAACGGAACAATGAGTTTCGTATACAAGTGTGTTTTTACACAGGCTATTTTTTTGTTATAGTTATAGATAGCTGATTACATTATGTAAACAAATATAGAGTTGATATTCACCCATCTCTACTTACGTATGAAGACGGATGAGAATTCAATAGTAAATAACAATAAACAAACAGTTTATCCTATTTTTAACCAACCTCAAAAAGAGGGAGATTCTCAATCCGATTGTTTTTTTTTGTGTATATGTTCCACGATATCTCCGCCAATCGTGAACCTATTTCGACGATTCTTTTTTTAAATTGAATTGGTTATACTCGAGGTTGGTCCCATTTAACTTTTACCAACCAATTTAACTCCTGTCTCATTAAAGGATGAAGATGGTTTTGAATTTTTACAGTGTAAGAACTTTATTTTATGTTTTTTTTTTATTATAACAACATATTACATAAGCGATGGCGCCGCTGTTATAGGTTTTTTACATAATCACGTTTTTTACAGGGGTCAAATTTTACGGTCACAGGCGGAAACATTCTATAAAGCACCGAGGTCGCGGTGAAAGTTCAAAAAAATCGACTGTAGTTTGTAAAGTTGAAACTTTGAAGCTGTTAAGAGTTGAGCGAGCGTCAGATTTGTTTTTTTTTTATCATCGCATTTTTAATTGTTTAGCGGGTAACAATTTTTAAAGTGAAGTATTAAATCTATTATAAAACCAGAATGAGATAAATAACAAAGCAAGATGAATTGGTGGGTTCTAACTTACGGAATAGCTAAATTTTTGATATAGTTTTTTTTTGTGGCGAAACTGGCATACGCAATGGCAAAGGTGATATTGCAGGTTCGAGTCCTGCCATTACCCAAATTTTTGTTTGTGTTGTCATTATATAGCATTTTAGAATAGCTAAAGTCAATAAGTCGTTTTGAGAAATTCCATACGGATTTACATCAATATTCAAAAGAATATTGTTGAGGAAACAGATGCTGGAATTAAATCTATTGGCTTATATTCGGGCGTATTATGAATTAGATAATTAAGTTCTCATAAAAATCAAAAAGTCCAGAAGAGGCAAGGGGAGCAAAACTTTTACAGCCTATGTTTGGCTAATGTCTAAAATTAGCCACTGATACCATAACAAACAAGAAACTCTGAAAGTTTGATCCTAACTAGCGTTCAATCATTCAGGGCAAGATCAATTATTAATTAATTCAATTCCGAAATTTCTGGAAGATGTCCTTCTTAATTTGGCATTTGAAGGGTAGCTTGCCCTTTACCCCTACCTATTTAGGGATTTAAGTTCAGGGTTTGCGGCGAATAATTAAGCTGTCAGTTTGGTATGACCGCCTGTTTGGCGTAAATCCGTCAAACATCAACTCGGAATACCAACTTAAATTTATTTTCGGTAAGGTTGACTTTTGTGTGTCGTTGCGATGGAGATATTGCATCAATATTTAATTTTATGCAGTGAATTTGAAACGTGTTGTCAAGTTTTGACAGTGTTAGTTGTAAAGTGTGAAGTCGGCTTAAACTGGTATAATCACTGACCTAAAATAATGGACTTCTAGTCAACGTTTAAAAAATGGCCTTAAAAGTCGAACAATGAGTACCTACAATAAATCGACAATCGCTCGCGCTGTCAGTCTGTCGGACCGATTATTTTGTAAAAAACCTATTTGCAACGAAACTAAATAAATCATTATTTTATGCAGTTAGACGTAAAGTTGTAAATCCAATTACTATAAATGGTAAACTAATAATCAGCATTTGTAACATTGGCTTCAACCTGTATTCTCATGTTGGGCCGTTTTTCAGCTGTCATTTAGTATGACACTGTATAGTCGACCAAGTAATTGCTTGACCACTTTTGAACCCTATCCCTTTGTAATACGGTCGAAAAGTGGTCAAGCAATTACTTGGTCGACTATTCATCCATGCATTATAATATCATTCGGTATAAATTATAGAGATACTGTATATCTTATCATACGATCAAAAAATTACCTTTTTGACCATAAAACGTAAACCTAAAGCATTATTTGTATCCGTGTAGATGTGGGGTACCGGTAAACAATCTTTTCCTTTTTATTTTTTTTAGGGCAACATGACCTCGCCTCCCAAAACCAAAACAATTTTTTTTAAATAATATCTTAAAAACCGGCTAAGTGCGAGTCGGACTCACGTGCCGATGGTTCCGTGCAAACTTAATCACATGCTGTATTAATCATTTGACAAGAAGTGATCAGCCCAGCTCATGGGAATAAGAAATCCCAAGAGTATCACTGATCCGTTACTTGCCTTACCGTCCACCGTTCTAAACGCAGTAATGTATTATTGTCTGTCTTAACCTAAGGATTTTTGACGGAAATGGAATTCCAGGATTTGTTTAAACAGTATCGTAAAAGTCTCATCTAGCACGAATTTTCTCGACAGGCGTTAACTCGCCACGTAACTCAGTGAATCTCTCTCTTAATAAACTGGATAAAAAGAGACGCACTGAGTTACGTATCGAGAAGATTTGAGCCAGATACACTGATTCATGTTTCAGTTTGATGCTGAATCAGCACCAAAATGGATATTGAGCACGATCTATAACTACCACCCTTAAACTTAGATAAGTATAAGTTGGCTCAAGTTCGCCGCATTACTTGTGTGGCAATAGGGTTCCGCAACGCAAATTCAATTAGCAGTACCGGGGTTATGTTACTAACGAAAACTGTCATGTCAACGTAATTGTTAGAAACTTTCGTGAATTATATATAGATGGTGTCGTTTATCTCGGTCTATATATTAATTTATTGTCAAAATAGGTATACAAGGGGTATTAGGAAATGACACTGAAATCTAACTATAAATGAAAATGAAAATGAATAATTTATTTTGCAAGAAGGCCGTATAGGCTTTTTTACATGTCTGAATCTACTAGCGCTTAGGAAAATGCAAGATTCTGCTGAGAGGAAGCGCCGCAAGGAACTCAGCAGTTTATCATGATTATATTTTAGTGTAAACACTGCTGCGGCAGGGTTGGCGAACAATACCTAAAACTGTGGTGATACGGCGCGGAGAGCAAGACAGCCGGTGCAATTACTGGCACAAAAGGTATTCCATCTTACCCCTCTGGGCTGGCAACGCATCTGCAATCTCCTTGGTATAGCGGTTGTCTATGGGCAGTGATGATCACATACCATTAGGTAACCCACTTGCTTGATTGCCTTCCTTTATTGTATAAAAAAAATCTACGACCCGTTATCTCGAAATCTAGGTGCAATGATACAATTATCATTATAGAAGCTACCAGTTGGTATCAGTTAAAACTTTGTAAATATTTTAAGTGAACACTCCTCTACAAGGCTACATATTTCTGAAGTTTGATAATAAGAAAAAGTAACAAAGAAAACACAGCCAAGGTGTTATTTAGAAAGTTGGGATAGGCGCATCAGTTTAAGTGGCTAAAGATTAGCCGACGTCGGGATTTCTAATTGGGTTTTATCAAACAAGAACTTTCCTTCTGTTTTGGGACGTAAATTGTGCCCCATTTTTCCCGGGAGACAAGAAAAAAGAATGTAAAAAATGTAGGGAAATAATACGACTCACAGTGGTCGCTCACTCATACCCAGAGCCGCAGAAATACTTAAATTAGATATTTCAGTATCTATATAGATAATGCTTGAACATGGTTTTCTATACACAATCTTATTCTTTACGTAGTATAGAACAAAGTCGCTATCCGCTTCAGTCTGACTTATTATCTTAGATCGCTTAATACTTCTAAACGTTGTGACGGGTTTCGATACGGTGCTCAAAGTCATGTAGAGATTTTTTACTGAAGGTTCTGATGTACAGTCAAGGAATTTAATTTCCAACCCACCTAAGGATCAATAGCATAAAGCAAAATGTCACCATAAGAGCTATAGAGCTAGACGTTAGTTTGACATATCGACCTTAATGCATTGCGAATGTCAGACGACATTTCAACGAAATGGGTAGGGAATTAAATTCTTTGACTGTACATTACATTCTTATTGTACTCGTACGAAGCCAGGGCGGGTTGCTAGTTAACTTTATTCCACTAGTCGACCCAAGCCCACTTACAAAGAATATAGGTAGAAGTCTAAGCGTTTAATAATTTAGGGATCAAAAACCGACCAGTCAATGTAAAAAACTGCATAAAAGTAAAATATTTGAATTTGGATCAGACATAGCTCAGAACGACCTAGTTTGGTTTAGCTACCAAACAACAAAAAACACATAAAAATATAGAAAAAGAAGATAAAGAAAACAACAGAAGACCGGATAGCCTAGTAATTAGTGCCTAGTGGTGAGTGGAGGCTTTGACTAAAAATACCTAGAGGTAGCGAATTCGATTTCTGTAAGTGGGTAAGGTTTTGAAATAAAACAATTAATACGGTTTATATCGCGTGTATTGTAACGAATCTAATTCCCGACGTTTCGAGCCCTTTACAGGTCCCATGTTCACGGGCAGACTGACAAAAAATTTTAGAATACAAACTACCCAATTTTGAAAAAATAATTGAAAAAATTAAAAAACTAAACATGAAACTTTTTTTAAATTAATTGGTTGAAAAAAGGCTTAATGCTGAGTTTCTTGCGGCGCATTCTTCTCAGCAGATGCCACTTCCGAAGCGCTGGTAGAGTCTGTAGTCTTATTGCGTTAATTGGAACGATTTCATATTTAGTTTTTTAATTTTTTCAATTATTTTTTTCAAAATTGGGTAGTTTGTATTCTAAAATTTTTTGTCAGTCTGCCCGTGAACATGGGACCTGTAAAGGGCTCGAAACGTCGGGAATTAGATTCGTTACAATACACGCGATATAAACCGTATAATTTTTTTTATTTCAATGTCTACAAGTCGCGAAAACATAAGAAAATACTGGGTAAGGTTTGTATGATGAATATTATTGTTTGAACCTAAGTCGTGGTTATTTATTTGCATGTATAAAATCATATCCGTTGTCAAGCACTCATAGTACAAACTTTATATACTTGTAATTTGAGTGTTGAAAAAAATGTTGTAAATTATCCCAAATCAGACACTACAGACTACAAATAGCCAGAAGATTATAACACCGCCCTTTGCATTGCGGCGGAGGTAAAAAAAAACTGCATTCACTAGCGAAATATTCCAGATATTACAATTTAAGTCTCTAATCGCTCGGCTCGCGCGGGTTCTGTATTAAAGCCTCTGAAGCCCTTTCATCAATTCAAAAGCATGTCGCTGGCTATACATAAATGTATACACACATACATATAACTGATATGGGCTGGATTAGGCACTCAACTACAGCCATGACTCAGGGAATCTTTGCACTATGGAACTATACATGACCTAAGAATTGGCTTCTTTATTTTCGAATATAGCCAATAACCAGGAGAATACAAATTTTAAACCACCGGCTTCAAAGTTATTGGTAAGTCCAAAATGTTCTTGAAATAGTTTTGGAGAAGTTTCCTTGGTATTTCATGAACATAAACCAAGATTTCGTCATCATTTACACTCATAATTCTTAGAATGTACAGACGCAGACGGGATTCCGAAACTGTCTCTGAAAAAGGCGAAGGAATTTATGTCCATACGGTCATGGTCAGTGTGGCGTTATCCGATGGGTTTAGGTTCTACTGAAAATTAACAGCATATGCTTTCAGCGTCGACAATGTATCTTCCTTATCGTAACATAGTATAAAGTAAAGTTGCTATTTGTCCTGCAGTCAAAAGTTTTTATAGTGTATCTTCAGCCGCCTTCTACAATGACCCAACGGATTTTAAGAGGAGTGTGAACCCAGCCCCAAAAACCGCTCCCCATACAAACGGCGATAACGTTTTCCACCCTCTAAACTTTAACCTATGGCAATGATTTTTTGGTATGTTCTCATTATGCCATGGAACTAGGTTTGTATGTTTTGATTTTTTAAATATTCTTCATAGATTTGACAATATTTGCATTTTAGGAGTTTCATACAAAACCAAAAAGCGTCAATATTTTTGAAACTGTTAAGAATATTTAAAAAATCAAAACATACAAACCTAGTTCTAGGGCATACTGACAACATACAAAAAAATCATGACTATAGGTTAAGGTTTAGAGGGTGGAAAACGTTATCGCCGTTTGTATGGAGAGCGGTGGGTTCACACTCCTCTTAATGCGGTTTTCACTGTCATTTAGAGATTTTTATAGGAAAGGTTTTTATGTGCATTTCATCCTGATTGTATCCGTGTGAAGCTGAATCGTGTCGCTAGTTTTTTTACATTTTCCTTTCTGTTCTATGAGCTGAGTAAATAGTTTCTTTTTATCTATCTATCTGATGACCAGACGGAACTAACCCCCAAGTAAGCACCAAAGAACCGTATCAGAGTTATCAGATAGGTCGGGTGGAATTCTTACTGAGATAGACATTTATTGAAATTATAGCGCCGTATCTTCTGGGCGATCTTGACCCTTTCGGGGATGGAATTTAATGGGGTTGAATGTTACAACACTGCTGAGAGTTTGTTGGCATTATGTACAGTAGGGAAAATACATTCACGTACCACCTAGAACCCTGTCGCAATGACGCGAAGGGTTAAACGCCACGCTATGACATACACATGTCATGCGTATGTCTCTTCGAGTAGGTTCTATGGTAGTATTTTTGAAAGCTCTAGAATGGGAAAATTGTATTGTTTAATATGCAGACATGATTTTACGGCTGACAGCGAAGACATGTCACTTTGCTACCGTATTTTTTTTTTGAGTGATAATGATGACTTGTTTGTTTATTTATTGATTTAATTTATGTAATAATACCATCGCAAATTCTTATAATGCTTAAAATACAATACAATATTATAGATTTTAAAATATTTTTTCAATAATGAGAAATGAGTCATCGCTGAGATAGTATGAAATTTATTCAGAAGTCATTATGACATTTATCGTGAAATATTCTAGTGGCCTATGAATGAAAGGTTTCTTAAATAAGGCAAAGTCGAAATTATATCGAAGCGAATTTTGATGTCTGGTTTATTTATATTTGTTTTCGTAATATATGGCTATAAATTATATTAAATATGACGATTACATAGAGTCAGCTAAGCCATGCGTGAGTTAATGTTATGAAGCTTGGCAATTTTGGTCTGGCACAGCGTAGTTAGCAACGGCGCGATCATTCATTTAAAACGCTCGGTTTTAATGCATAAGAAAATAAACTGGAACAAATTACCTAGCTACTCTGCTAAACCAGTGCCGTGCACGTGCAAGACCACTGCGTCTGTGCGATATTTTTTTTCACGGAAAACCCCATCCTTTTCCGCGTTCACACACAACATATATCACACAGACTCAAGTATAAACCACCACCACTAAACACTAAAACTACACGATCTACGCGCGTTTCGCCTCTATACGAGGCATCATTCGGTTGATAGTTGATATAGACCTCCACAAAGTAACGCCTGAATCTGAACAGCTGACATTGAATAAATGATGACATTTGGAATAATGTTTTAGTTGGGTAATCTTTTTACTTATGATGTAGTATTGTTATGAATAAGCTGTACTATGGGATATTACATGTATACGCACGTATCAGCAAAGACTACTTACTTACTGTAGCATGTTACTAAATTCAAGTGTAAGCTCTCGCCTCCAAATTCTATATTTTTAGTTTCATAGTTTTAGCATCATAAATAACGCACTTCTTATTTCTATTTTCGTAATGGTATTCTATATCCACAATAAAGAGGTAGAGTTAGGTCAAGAAACACCTAGGTCACCGAAAAATACAGATTTGGAAGTATAAAATTAAAGACTAAGGGATGATATCTGGAAACTAATAGCGTCACATTGTAATCCATTCTTCCCACGAGTCTGTACTCGCGGTTTAAAATTGCAATAAGCTCAGCTGTGTCTGTACACAGCTGAGCTTATTGCAATTTTAAACCGCGCGTTTCAGGGACAAAGTGGATGATCTTTTTTTTATTTATTTGCGTATTTAACCCAAGCACATCTAATAAGCAATGAAAACCGGCATTCGCATATGCGGGTGAACTTAGCATAAATCTGCTAAGGGCGCTTAACGTCAGAAACACAATTTAAACAAACGCCGCCATATACACGTTAATGTAATATTCAAAGAGCGAAACATTAAGGTTTCTGTGGCAAATTGGTATTTATTGTGGTCTTAGGAACATGTGTTTACTTTGTTTAAAAGAATGAAAATATGTCACACCTATTTTTTACACAGGTCCAAAAAAAAATCAATTAAAATTTCTAAACGTGTTTCGTTTTCAACGGTCATTACATTATTGATTTTTTTTATAGTATAACTACTCTCGGTGTCATCAATGAGAAACTTAATCAAGTTATTATAGAATAAGACATCCGGTGCAATTACTGGCACAAGAGATATTAAACCCTTTGGGTTGCCAACGCATCTGCAATCTCTTTGGTGCTGCGGGTGTCTATAGGCGGTGGTGATCACTTACCATCAAGTGACCCACTTGCTTGTTTTCCATCCTATTTCATTTAAAAAAAGTATTAACTAACAATCGAAAATGCTCGTGTCGAGTTATAATAATAAACGACACAAAAAGCACTTTCTGCAAACTTTTGGATCCATTTTTATGAGGTCACATTTTTTATTTGAAATTTATAGTGTTACTTTTTCATTATATCTCATTTCTCTTTTTAAAGCACAATTGAGTAGTAAATTTATAATTTGCAAATAACCAAGCTTCCGTCAGAATAAATAATGGCACATCAAAAAAAATAAACACTAATCAAAAGCAAATTTAGCTGCCAAATTCAGATTTTTTGTTACTTTTGGGCTATTTTATATGATTTCAGTCATAAATTTTTACACAAAAAGAAGTTTCCTTGTCTATTTCACCAAAATATTCAATTAAAATTACTTTAGATTTATAAAAAAAGACATGACCATTTTCACTATGATGAAATTTGCTACTTGAATATTAAAGCATCAAACGAACAATCATTCGATGTAATTTCGTAACAAATTTACGGCTGACATAAATTTATCAAGACAGTTTGGAGACAGAGCTCATGTCTACTTTCAGACTAAAATAAAAGTCGCTTTATAATTCGAAATATATAAATTAGTCTGATCTTCAGCCGTGCGTTTCCATCAATGTCTATTAGAGACATTATAAACGTTTAGAGACCAAGTTCAAGAACAGCTAAAGTATCATGAGAATGTGATCAAAAAGTAACCTTTCTCTACCGTCTTAGATTTCAAAATCGGATGTGACGGGACTACCCTAATGTCATATTATAGTAAGTGATGTACGGGCGATGCAATCGTCTATCGTACTACGATGTCTACGATTCTAGACTTCCTTGTTCTATTCAAAGAATCGTCTAGATAGGTTAGGCGAGACGATTATGTTCACAATAATATAGTAAAACAATAGTAGATTGTCAACCAAGGGACGCGCTTTTGCATCTATTAATTCGAGGGTACAGTAGTAGTCACTTTCACCCGAGTTAAACACTCTACGTTTCATTTTGATTTGCTAGGAAAATAAAATTTACATGGAAGTTCCCGGGAAGGGCAAATGTTTATATGATGAATATTTGTACCAGAGTCTTGGATGTTACATGTATTTAAGTATGTATCTATCTATTTAAGTATGTATATCCGTTGTCTAGTACCCATAACACAAGGTTTACTTAGCTTGGGTCTAGGTCAATTGGTGTGAATTGTACTGAGATATTTATTTATTTATTTTATTGTTTAATAGAGCAAATTTGATTACTTTTAAATATTTTATCTACACATATATCATAAATGCTCTATAATGCGTTCAGAAACCGTAGGCAATGACCAGCATTATAACAACCAATATTATTATGAGAATTTTTCTAATTTGTTTCTATATTTGTTCAAATTCATTTTTTATTACATTATTTTAATGTGTACAGTCTATAGATATTTAATAGGTACCTAGCACTAGTAGCTAGTAGCAATGCAGATCATTGCCCTATGGCTTCTGAACCCATCATAGAGTACTTAGGATATGTGTGTAGATAAAGTAATGTATGCAATTGTACATAATTAGGTCTTAAAACACTCGTGTGATCCTATTATGAAACTCGCTGACGCTCGTTTCATAAAACCACACTCGTATTTTAAGACCCCTCATTATGCAACAGTTGCATAAAATACTATTATTTATTTTAAATCAATTCAAGTTGTGGATTCTTTTTTGAGTATTTCGAGTACATATATTGCAATTGTAACTGGCATTCCGATAAATTGAAACGAAAATAATTTCGCTCATTAGAGTTAAATTGGCATTAGTTAGGTGGTTCACTCTGCCAACACAATACAAGAATAATTATCATTTGATCGTCAAACCTTTTGACTATTTTACGAGTAAAGTACTGATTATGTAATAAAAGTAATCCATCGAAGAGTTAAGTCAGGTGGACAAAATAAAACAAAAACTACTTCCTAAAGTAAGTTATGTAATTAAGCTAGCTTACCGCAGTTGTTTCTGAGGTCTCATAAATGGAGGGGTTTAGGGTTAACCATACCAAATCTGACTTCATAAGTTCACCTAAACCAGATACAATCCTTTGCGCGAGATGCGAGCCACGGAAGCCTTAAGCCGCCCATTCACGACCCGACCGCTTATTAATAACCCCAATAATGCGCGTATTGTGGAGGAATCCTAGATTTATTACAGTTGTTGTTGGGACCACGTTGGGCTTGTGAAGGGTGCCCTTAAACGGAATCGCTACGTCTATTGTCAGTCGTTTTCTGCTCATCCGACCATCTTTATTGGCGCGAGGAGTGTTACGTGCATATTTATCGCGGATTATCCGTCCTTTTCTCATTAGCCTGTGCAAAAGGGACGCAGTTATTTCCGGGAGAACATTTATCACATTGCTTGCTTCACGATTCTAATGGTTTAAAGTTTTATTCGGGCACTAACGGTTACAATCATCGTATATTAAAGTCGGACCATCGAAAGTACCCTTTTTTATCCCTTTAAAGAGGAATATAATCATATATCAGTTTACGACCTCGGTTAGTCTGTCTGTTCTTCCGTTTGACGGTCTAATGACCTCTAAGTTTTATCTCGGATGAATAGGATTGAGTTCTGTTATCGATGGATTAAGCGAGATGATTCTTTTTAAAAAAAACGCCGCTTGTGCAGTGTCGCGTGGAAGCTGTCCTCGCTTACGAACAGTTCTTAAACGTCGCTGTATCGTGACTGCTGCAACAGTACCTTGAACATGTCTTTGTATTAGACGCACTACTGTGACCTGCTGGCATCAACAGATAATTTCCAACTAACATGATTCATACTCTGCGCTAGAAACATTGAACCAGACAAGACGTTCAAAATATACAGCGTTAAAGCTTGCCGTATTTTTCAAACACCTTGATCTTACTCTTACGCTGTCAAGATAGGAATGAACGTCTAAATCGTTCTCTTATGTTGCATCAAGCTATCCAAAAATACCAGTTTCTTTAATACTTTAAATACCAAGTCGTAATGCGGACACTTACTTCCAACGGATGAAATTAGCGCCAGTAACTAAGTATATGCGTACGTATGTAACAAGTCAATTTTGCTACCATAATTTCGACACCTTTCCCAATTGGATATACACCAACCAGCTATGGTAATTTAAGTCTTAAATGCTGCACGATAGAGTTGTCAATGTCACAAATACATACAAGTTGAGATCAAAATCTTCCGCTCCCTTCTGATAATTTCGTCTAATGAGACATGCGAGGCTTCAGTAGGCGTGATTTCACAAACTTACGTGTAACTATCAAAAAGACTGAAGGGCTCTTAAGTGTTCCTGATAAAGTTTAAAATTCAATACCAGCTATTTTGGGAACAGCAATGTATGCATGTGCATACGCCATTGGTAGTTGAGATAGTATGATTGCTAAACAATTTGAAATTCGTATCGAAATCACGTGATCACACGATTGATGGTCTTAATTAATTATGAAAGGTAATCACTCTGTGCTCTGTACGTGGATGATTTTG
Source organism: Ditula angustiorana (assembly GCA_963691745.1). NCBI lineage: Eukaryota > Metazoa > Arthropoda > Insecta > Lepidoptera > Tortricidae > Ditula > Ditula angustiorana. The sequence goes on from OY829473.1 coordinate 3,588,881, forward strand.
TATCACGCATTATGATTATCGGTGATTATATTTGAACGTGAAATGATGGTCGGTTTACATTTTGAGCGCAGCTGATTTTATTATAACGACCGACATATTTTATCCTTAGGATGGCTAGCATGACATGCCGCTCACTTTGTGTGACTCGCCTAGTGGGAGAGACACGCACTGATCGACAAACGAGAAAATGAGCACCCGTGTTAGCCGTTTTGATGAAGATCTTTGATCGAGCAAATGGCAAAAGGTAAGTATGTAAAAAAATGTATTAATACCCTCCCTTCTTAAACACTCACTTTAAGCCTAGGTCCTTTTTAAATATTTAGCAATGGAGTGAAAACGCCCTCGCGCGGGCGCGCGCTTGTGCGTGCGCGCATGTGTGTGTGCGTGCGTGTGATGTGTGTATGTGTGTGTGTGTGTGTGTAAGTGTGTGGGTTTGTATGTAGTGATAAATTATTTGTGATGTCAAATATTACTCGCCTTGGACGCTTTCGTAGTTTTGAGCATAAATTTCGTACATCATGCTTCTTAATTTTATACGAATGAAAATAGAGTACGAAAATTCGCAATTTGTCGCTACGTACGCTTATTTTGTGATGCATTAAATCTCCAAAAGTCCATATTGAGTCATAGAATATTCATACTAAAAGCTTTTCAAGCTCTGGATTTGAAATACTTAAGACAGTAAAGGATAACGAAAAACTTAAAAATAGAAGTCATGACAGCATAGTAAAGTGAACAGGAAAATCCTATTATCGAGTTAAGGAACGTTCTAGTTAACGTAAATAGCTTTGCGACGTGTAGCATGGAGTCCGTATGTAATATTCATTGAGAACAGTCTGATACGTAATTCGGGCAAAGCGAAATTATATTATTCCTGGATTGTAATTTACGGAAGTCATAAGAGGAAGCGGTGTAATGGCGGATCTGGGGGTTAGGCCTAGGGTTGCCACTCATACTCTAAAATAGAGTAATGTCCTCTTTTTCATAGAAGCGTACTTCATAATCTACGACACCAATAAAGTACGCCAACATACTCTATGTACGTGAAACTGATTGTTAATGGCTCGTTACGGAAAAAAAATGGAAAAAATAATAAATACTCTTTTTTCATGATGTGTACTTTATTTTGTTCTACCAAAATGAAATAATACTTTATTCGCCCTAAAATAAGGTGGCAACCCTATTTAGTCCCCACTCGCGGGCTGGGTCAAGTCGACCAATCTCTGTGTTCTAATCTCATTAATGAGTATTGACCCTGTCTTGACTAAAATAAGTATTTACTAACTCGAAGTATTTCACTATTCATACTCATTATGTGAATTTGACACGGTTCTATGGTGGCTAAAGAGATGTCAATAAGGAAATGGATCCGCAATGATACTTTTGAATGAACTATAGTGACTCTTTTTTCTTTAGCTAGTGCAAAAATAGAGTAACAATTTTCCGTTAAGAGTACTGCCAAAGACACTATTGTGAATAATCCGAGAAAAAAAAGAAAAATATACATACACTGACGTTGAATTCCACCACTCCGCAAAATGGCGCTGCAAGTAACAGCGCTTGGTTTCTGTTGATCCTTACAATTTGTATCAAACAAAATATACAACATAATCACATCGCCCGTCACTTACGGTTATCCTCATATTAAAATATTGTAGGACATGACGGTTTACACAGTAATCCACTCAGAGAAGCTTCGGGAAATTATAAGCAATTTACAGCTGGGACTTGAGATTGTTCTCAATTCACATATAACAGGTAACTGACTGCGTACTAAGCACTTATCTATTTACATAAATAATAGACCTAGATGTAATTTTGCTATGGTAATTTTACAATAGAGTTGCGTTATGGATGTATGGAAACTAGAAGCACAAAATTAGTAGTACTAATGTACAGGAACTTCTCTTTAACGACTGCGATTAGACGAATTCGAAGTTCATTGACACGCACAAAAACTACACACACACATTCATACACATTCGCCAGGCGGCTCGCGACGATAGGAGCGGGCTGCCCGCGTCCGCTCTCCTCCCCGCAACTCCCGGCGTACGTTTGGATTGCGCTCTGCATTCGCATTCAATTACACTTATTTATAACATTATCGGGACTTTAGCGCGATAAAAAATATATTGTTGATTTACCTCGACGTTTCGGCCATGTTTCAATGGCCGTGGTCACGAGTAGACTGAAGTGGAGGGTATTACTTCTGTTTAGCCGCGCGAGTTTTACGAACTACCCGCACTTTGTCTTGTTTATTTTCCACCGGCATATCACTACACCGACACACAATGCTCACAATGTCCGACGATTTATCCGAAGATATATCTCGACGCTTACACTTGCTGATTACAGGATTCCATGATGAAGAAGGTTAATATCCGTCTTCCCGGTTGAAATTTTTGTACTTTTCAATTACACTGACACAGCGAGAGCGAGCGCGTTGGCGCGTGAAAAGCCGACAACCTACTGCGACTTGCCTACTCTGTAGGCAAGGCTGGCGAGCGTACACCTACAGTGCGGAGTAGAACCCCCCCCTTACGAGTGGCGCCTCTTCTGTTAAGTGTTAAAACAAATAAATAAATGTAGCTGCATTCAAATATTTAAAGGACGCTTTACCATAATCAGTGATATAAAGTTGCTTCCAGCCCGTCGTTTAATCCGTAGTTAACTCAATTCATAGTTAGTAACCACGTACTTAATCCAGATTTTTACCTATTACTTGAGTTTTAGACCAAACGCAAGTTCCAGTTTGAGTCGCGTTTAACTGATCCGTGCTGAAATCGCAAACGTCATCTCGAGCTCGTGTTTTTTCGTATTTGTCTGTTTAGTGAAGCAGATCCGAAGGACTTAATGGTTTACCACAACATTCTTAATTCTTCAAGAAATAAAATCAGCATTTTGTGTTCAGTACCCCGAGATGCTAAGCTTTGTTAGTTTTAGTTCATTTCCTTGTTTTTGTTTGCCAAGAGGTATTTCATCTTAGCCCTCTGGGTTGGCAAACGCATCTGCAATCTTCTTGGTGTTGTGGGTGTCTATAGGCGGTGGATCACATCAGGTGACCCACTTGCTTGTTTGCCTTCCTATATCATAAAAAACCTTTATCTACACACATATCATAAAGGCTAAATAACGCGTTCAAAAACCCTAGGAAATGACCAGCATTATTACAACCAATGTTATTATAAGAATTTTCTTGTCTGTGGTAGTAGGTAAATCTGTTCTTTATTGGTCATCACATTACCGATATCTCGTGACTGCTCGTGACGTTATGAATTTAAATTTGGAACAGCTGTCAAAATTCAAGTTGGTCTCTATTCTAGTATCCACAGATATTAAAACAGTTATCGATACGAAACGTCAACTCAGTATGTTTTTTTAATTTAAACGCACGACATTTGATCTCGAGTGATATGACAATAGGGACTATATTCGTTCGTCTATGGTTTAAAAAAAACGTTCGTCTTGACGGATAGATCGAATCACAGAGTACCTTTTTAATATACATGGCGGCCATTAGTTGTCATTCGTTTTTGGTTTTTTGCTGTTACGGTTTTTTGCAGTTATGATATGTGTGTAGATAAAGTAATGTATGCAACTGTATATAATTAGGCATTAAAACACTCGTGTGATCCTATTATGAAACTCGCTGACGCTCTTTTCATAAAACCACACTCGTGTTTTAAGGCCTCTCATTATATAGCAGTTGCATAAACTACTATTATCTACACATATATCATAAATGCTCTATAATGCGTTCAGAAACCGTAGGCAATAACCAGCATTATAAAAACCAATATTATTATGAGAATTTTTCTAATTTGTTTCTATATTTGTTCAAATTACTTTTTTATTACATTATTTTAATGTGTACAGTCTATAGATATGTAATAGGTACCTAGCACTAGTAGCTAGTAGCAATGCAGGTCATTGCCCTATCTATGGCTTCTGAACCCATCATATATTACTTATGATATGTGTGTAGATAAAGTAATATAAGCAACTGTACATAATTAGGTCTTAAAACACTCGTGTGATCCTATTATGAAACTCACTGACGCTCGTTTCATAAAACCATTTTCGTGTTTTAAGACCCCTCATTATGCAACAGTTGCATAAAATACTATTACTTATTTAAACGAATTAGTACCCGCAAAAATGTTCGTCATATTTTCTTTTAACTAGCGCCTCGCCTTGGTTTCGCACGGGTACAATTAGAGTGTTAAATTTTCTAAAGATTGTGAAAACCGTGCTTAAATCCGTTGTGACTTAGAAGGAGTAGGCGGTCGAAGATATATTTATTTAAACTTTATTGCACAATACAAAAAATAAAGTGCAAATGGCGGACTTAATGCCGTAAGGCATTCTCAACCAGCAAACCATCAGGCTAAACAGATAGTAAGTCGGTGCAGGATCGTGAATAAACAAAAAACAAGAATAAAACAAATCATCCGGAATATACATATACAATACATATCGATAAACTTACACATATACTTGGTATTATATAAAACATACATACCAAAAGAAATAAAGAATAAAGGAAAAAATATAAATAAAAATCACCATTTAAGCAGACCTACAGAGACTTCAAATAAAGCTTTTTAATAAAATATTCAACCGTTATTTAGGAATTTACCTCAAACTTACTACCTTAGAAAAAACTGGGTACCCCTGGGAATGCAAAGGTCTGTAATGTTGAAATCTGAAATCCGTACCGAGCCCGCGTGGGGACCAAAGCTAAGACCAAGGCTAAGTCTCTCTTTGAACTAAGCAGCTTTGATTTAGTACGACCACAGTACAAAGAGAGGATCCAGTCTTCGAGTCAAGAGTATCATATAGTCCAGGTCCAATCAGAACAGTCTCGACAATGGAGTGGAAGTTCATCATTAGTCGATCTCAGCTCAGGCGGGGAGGAGAGGTCACCGTTATGATCCCCCTGAATCGCCCTTGATAATCTTTGCAATTTTTTGAGCAGCAGTGCTTGCACTGTTGTTTTCCGGCGTGGAGAGCAAGACAGCCGGTGCAATTACAGACACGAGAGGTATTCCATCTTAGCTCTCTGGTGCTTAGCTCTCCTTGGTGTTGCGGGTGTCTACTGGTGATGATGATCACTTACCACCAGGTGACCCACTTGCTCGTTTGCCTTCCATACAATAAACATGCAAATAACAAAACAGCAAACATCTAAAACCCGAGCTATCGCGCGAACACTGATATTAAATCTCAGACCAACATTAATTATTCTTCGCATCGTAATGAATCTGTTCGTTTGTCTGTCTTAATTAAGAATGCGTCGTGGCTGCATGTGGCGTAGCGGCGTAGCTTAGAAAAACAGTCAAGTCATTTCTTTTTAAGAATATATACACTAGCAACCCGCTCCGGCTTCGCACAATTGCAATTTACTAACGAAAACTTATTTAAAATACATAAAACCTTCTGTAAAAAAAAACAAAAGTACAGTGAATATCGTATCTAAATCCGATGCGTGGTTTAGAAGGAGTAGCCGATGATACGACAAGGACAGACAACGGATAGCCACTTTGTTTTATACTAAGTAATAAAGATGAAGACATTGTCGCACTGGATATAAATATCTTCATAATAAATATAAAACGCTACTTACTTTGTAATGTCATAAAGCGACAAGTTAAGAAAGAAAAAACTTGTAACTTGGTTACGAGCTTTCTGTGATGTATAAAAGTTATAGAAATTTACGTTTAAAACTGAAATGGCGAAGAAACCTCATAAAAAATGATAAACAAGACGAAATGCGATGTCAAAAGCGACTGTAGAGTATTTTAAAACGTAATTACATTAGGAATAAAATGAAGGCAACGTGATTGTGAACGAAATGAGATTAAAAGAAGGTCATGTAGACATGTCGTTTTACCACAGTAAAAAGGCAGTTCACGCACCTATCAAGTAGTTTTTATACCACACACAATAAACTCCACCTACACCTTAACTCACTAAAAGCTAAAAGCTTCTTAAACTGAATACTTAATATCTTAATAAACGTAATCACATTATCGAGAACCCCTTAATTTCTATCACACTATCCTTTTATTTTGACGATATAATGGTGAACAGCTTAGCTATAACCTAACACTGGGACAGCAAATTCTATTCATGAATATCTGATTCAGAAATGGAATCCAGCCGTGGATTTCTAAATGGATGCAAATCCGCCATGCTATTCTAAATGGCAGGATTGAAGTAGAGTGGTCGCCGTTGCCAAAACCACGCCATCTGGTGACAGCCACTGTAAACGCGAAAATTTGCATAAACACTGCACTATGCCGTGTGCGTTTTGACTTATCTAGTTCGGTTAAGTTACAGTTAGTATGAAGTTACATAGTAAATTACATAAAATGAAAAATTGTATTGAAATCATCAGAATTCTACAATTATCCTAATTAGAAGATATAAGAAACGCAAATTTAACGTAATTTTCAAAAAGTCATAAAATAATCTAATCGAAAATATACTCCTGCTTTGTTTTCATATCGTATTGTTTCTTAGTGATTGTGTTATAAATTTTTCTTCATTTTGAATTCAATTTTACTGACTAACACAGAATTGAGCCTATCTGCAACTAACAATAAATGGAAATAAATTTAAAATGCTATATAGTAATGACAACACAAAGAAAAATTAGAGACTCGAACCTGCAGCATCAGCATTCCGTGCCCTGCGTTTGCTAGTTACGCCACATTACCACTAGACAAAACATTATATGGATTTAATGAACCTGAAACAAATAGGTGTTTTGTTGAACATTTCAAAGTTACAAGCATTTAACTTGTGTAAACTGAAGTAAGCTGTGTTCGGTTCCGTGTCCCGGCGCGTTCAATCCCAGGATTATTAACTTGGCCCCTGATGTGTTGTAAATTCAAAGTAACAGGTGCTGGTGACGTACAGACGCAAGGCCGTACTACTTTGCCATAGATGAGTTTTGCTCATGACTTAGTCTTAGAAACTTAATTTTGTTTTTTGAAAAGGGAAGTAAATGAGCAAGATGGCCACCTGAAACATGTTTTGGTTTTTGGAGAGTGTTAGTTCAACAAGGAATTGGCCACGACGTCGCTCTACCTCAATAAAATCTTCCTTTGATCGGCCATTCTCAAACGTATTCACCGTTTCTAAATACCATTCCTGAATTAATTGACGAAATATTATGTCCGCAGACATGGACTTCAGGCAAGAACAGAAGCTGTACACGGAGTTCATATTAATTTTAGTAGAAATTGATGCAAAATGTTAGGTATTCTGTCAAATAATTAAGGAATGGTATTTAGAAACGGTGAATACGTTTGAGAATGGCCATCATACTATACAGAGGCCGAAGTCATAACCAACCGGAGAATCGAATTTCGGACCAAATTTCAGTACCTAACTCGGAACAATTTACTCGTACTCGTACGTTTAAATGTCGTAAACCCAAAAATAAACATTAAATAAAAGACACGAAAAGGTTCTTTCGCAATTTGGTATTTTGACGCGAACCGCAATTAAAACCCTCCAAAACACCGTTATAATTACGTGCTACAAATAGCACAATTTATGTTGACATCACCTCGGGATTTCCCGTAGAGGTAACATTGGCAAATAACCCGGGTTGAAAAGGCTATAAATAAATAAACTTCCCCTAGGAGAGGGTTGGTTTCTTCGAGCAATACGGCTTTAATGAGGATATCCGGCACTGCATATCAAAGGCGAGGCTTGTACAACTAATGGATACAATAAGGTCATCTACATAAAAGGCTTCCCTAACTGGCTGATAAACAACGCACATCCCAAACCCCTGTACGTAGATACTTGAAAATTGTAACATGTATTTTTCATACGGTGTAGCGGTGAAATAAGAAAGGACTTTTGTTAATTCCATCATTAAGGAGGATTAAAGTGGAGTGAAGGTTAGTATGTAATCTAACAATAAATACATGATAATAGTGTGTAATACAAATATTTAAAGTGCTACAATTTGACATAGTTGAAGACTTTTTCGTACAAAAATGTGACAAATGTGTTGAATTGTAGCAATTGTATTTTTAGTAGCACAGGCTCCTGGTCGGGAACTTTAAAAAGCCATTAGGCTTTAGTTTACGAGTCGAACAAATCCAAGTACTTAAGCGAATCTGCTTCCAACGAATGTTAAAGATACTTCATCAATTAGTGATTCTAAACAGGGAGAGCAAACGTTTATCGGCCGATGATTGGAGGAATCGTGACAGGGGCTAATGCGCGATTGTTCACAGTTCAGACTAATTGCAGTACAAGCCACATATATAGCTTGGTCACTAAATACAAAGTTTATGGTACAAGATATTCCCTAAACACATAGTTTACCTCTCGCAAGTACAAAATATTTCTTCAGTGCGTTTTTTTGGTAGAAAATCCAGCAGTCGTTCAGCAGGATCGGCAATAAGCGAGTAAAATAAGATGTTTTTGGGCGAAAAAAAGATTAGGGCAAAGAGCAATGCCATACATTTTTATGTTTCGTCTTCGCTCAGAATCCGATGAACTGGTGTCATTTTCAGTAACTGGGTAAATAATGTGAGTAGGTTTTTAGCAATATTTGGTCGCAAATCTGATAATGGCTGTCGACTGTCGAAATACATATCTTTCAAAATAAGCAAAGTTTTTAATTTGTGTAGCTCTTAATAACCATTGCCATCCAGCTCTGCAATACATCCAGCCTTCTGGACATTACCTCACAGAAACGTGACTTTGGTCATCTTCTGAAACGTCATCTACAATAATCTACACCTTCACTCATCTACACTAACATAATAAAGAGGTAAACTTTGTTTGTTTGATTGTATGTAGGGGGTAATCTCTGGAACTACTGAACCGATTCCAAAAATTTTTTCACTAATAGAAAGCTATACTATTTCTAACGGACATAGGCTAATAATTTCATGCGATCGAAGACGCACGCGTCCGCTAGTTGTAAATATAATTGAGCAATATACATTACTGCTTTTAGATAGACTGTCAGTATCGAGTAATGGTTTAAAAAATAACGTAAATAAAACGAATATTTTCGAGTAATGCCGATATAAACCACGTTATATTGCTGTACAAGTTGTGCTAGCATGCCTTGGTATTGAAAACAATTTAAAACATATCAAGTTATTTTGAAGTTTCATACAAATTCAATCGTCATTTCTACGGGTGGTCCGGTCGACTGATCTCCTGCCGGTGCAGTACAGATAGACATCAAAGCGTTCGGCGTTTGATTAATTACTGTCCGGTGGTTGACGGCAGTTACGCGCCGGATGCAGTTGCCGTCCGCTGGCTGTCTGACTGGATTGCATACCCAAGACGCATACAAGCGTTATAAAGGCTGTATAGGCCTCTTGCTACTATGCAGCCTTCATAGATCACCTCTATACAGTTTATATAGCGCTTCCTGTGCTACTTTGGGTAGACATAAACATAGGATAAATAAACGTAAGTAGGTTCATACTTTCAAGTCAAGATAAAGTCACTAGTACTCTGAATTTTAGAAACAAGCTGTATTTCAGTTCAGTTAGTAAGTATTATTAAATAGATATTACTAAGACAGCAAACAGAGCGTTGAAAAATATCTCTATACGGGATCTATTGATGAATTATATAGTAGGAACAGTATGGTCACTTTAGAAATCCATGGAGGAGGCCTATGTTCAACAGTGGACTTCTTGTGGCTGAGATGATGATGATGATGACGATGAACAGTATGATACTTATCGACATGATCCCAAGACTCTTCTAAGTTAAAATAAGAGAAGAGTTTTTGTTTGATTCTTATCCTAGACACTGGCTCTATCTACATTTGTTTTAAGACTTAATACAAATAACACGTCAAGTTACATTACAGCAACATTTCTAATAAAACACATTTTCTATTCATGAGAAAAATTTATTAAAATTTTAATAAAAACTATGTTCATAAGAAATAATAGAACATAAATTTGTTACTGAGAGCATGATTAAAATAACTTAAAATCCGACACCAGAATTACAACTTTACGTAGAAAATATCAAAGCAGGAAATCCATGAGCGTTTCATGAAGTAAAATAAAATCGCAAGTCGTTTCAGAGCACGAATATGGCGTACCTTGTCACAATCACAGATAAATCTTACTTAACGGGGACTGTCCTGGCTGAAATGTAAATATATGGCTACATAAACTTGAACTGAAAACTTGTGGGCATTCTACAATAACGCAGTGAAGGGTGACAATGAACTATGTACTCGTAAATAGAAGAATAAACGTGAAATTGTGTGAAAGTCAGTAAAGTTCTTTTAATTTACTTTCACAAAGAGCTGTTTTGTACTGGTGCAAAGTTTTTTTCGACTATATCTTACCTTCAAATATTGCTCCACGTGTTTCGCCTCTTTACCAAGCATCATCAGGATAGTAATTGCAAAATTTACGCAACTTAACTCTATTGCAAGATACTTTTAAAATTAAAGTACCATAGAACTGACAAACGACAAAGTGTCGCTCGTGACATACAAAAGACGAAATAAAAAGAAGAATAATTTCACAATGTTTTAAATCGAGATTTAAAACGAAAGAAAGAAACAGTGAAGGCAAAAAAACCGTACGCTAAAACCAAAAATAGTATAATATTTAAATAATAATGACACGTTTATTTCAGGTCCTAGCTAAACCCATATAAATGTTAGTAAATAAATTATTTGCTTAAGATCTATTTAAGTCAGTTAGTGCCAAAAAATATAGCTAATATGATACACAGTTCCGTTCTCTTAATCAAAAATTACCTCCTAAATAACCCAACCTTTGATCATTTATATTTCACGTGAAATCCTTTATCACACGACACGTCTCGTTTCGGCGACATTTTACCGACAAGTCGACGACGTTATCTGCCAACACGCCATATTCAAATTTATTTCCAATTCTCATTTTATTAGCGACGATGGCGTTAAATTACTTAACACTCAGTGAGTTATTTTAACAAAAGGATGGGTTCAGGAACTATTTGATCTCATAATATTCATAATTAGTACTTATACGAAACCGGTATCGACATACTAAAGGAGAACCCGAAGTTTAAATAAATAGTAATAGTTTAAAGCTCTTAACCGCTGATTTTTTAAAAGACCTTTCTACCTATATTTATTTTAAAAAAACATACAGCAATTGCAGAGATTTTTATGTTATGTATGACACTGTCTGCGACGTTTAAATTTCAATAATATTACATATTTTATGATAAAGCAGAATCGTACTCTTCTTCTTGAAACAGATGCATCAGCCAAAAAAGGTATTTAGAAAAGAAAATATTATTTCAGATAATGGCCCACAGTTTGGTATACGGAGCACATTCTGCTTGGACGATTTAGCAGCACAATGAATCACGTCTTATTTTGATTGGTCTTGAACATGTCATACTCAAGCTATGTATATTGTTTATCATCGATCTTTGTTTCCGAACATCAAGCAGTGTCATAAAAAGGAATTTGTAGAAACTAAAACACATCAAATAAACACAAAACTAATATAAGTTACCGATATAAAGATTGTTAAAAAATATAGAAATTCTACAGGCTAAAGTAAATTAACATAACAATTACAAGGTTCCGATAAAACGGTCCAGTTATATGCCTAATATCTTGTTTTTATTAAATGATAACATTTTATTATTTTGTTCAGGTCAGGGGTCTACCATGAAGATAACAGCACCATGGTATAAATCACTTGCTTTGTTGGACAGCTTCATCACAAGAATATTGGAAAGGAACTGGTAAGTCACTGTTTCTCTTAACTTTTCAGTTTTTCTTCTCACATGTTTCCTTATCATCATCATCATTTTTCTCTTACTTATTTTTACTTTTAAATCCATTAACTTCAAACCAAATTTGATTAGCTAGAAAAGCAAAATTGTAAATTTTAACAAGTTTTATTTTTTTAAAGGTTTGAATTTAAATATGTTCGCTACTATACTATTTTAATTTTAGGCGAAATTAGGTACAATCAAACAAATTGATTTCTCTACCATTGAGATTCTTTTCACAATACATTATTATGACTTTTGACGTCAAATACCGTCCTGACACAGCACTGAAACATTGCAAAAGAAGGGCCAGAGTGGCACAGAGTTCAAATTGTATGACCCTGATCCTGTGGATAAAACGATGAGGTAATCTTTTTTAACGAAATCCCATTTGAATAGAAGACAGCGCGTTTAGATTTTTAACTCGTGATAGATCTAATAGATTTAAAACTTAATCAGTAATGTATATACTTTGCAAGCAAATATAAATCGGATCATATTGCAACAAACGTGGTTAGAAGATGACTGAAGAAGCTTGTTGTTTTGTCTGGGGTTATCGTTCAACCGGTGTCATGTATACAATTTTTTTCTCCATAAGTTTATCTGTAGATACGTATAATCACTGACTTACATAAATTACACAGCTATTTTGTTTTGAATAATATTTGTTTTTCCGAATAGAAACAATTTTCATTCTTTATTAGTACAAAAAGGTATGTGAAGCAGGGCCCCACTAAAAATCAGCGCCGCTGCTCGTTTTTTTTCTAGTTTTCTTTTTCTTTGCCGAATAAATATTTTCGTTCTTTCATTATAAAATGCATGATGATTGATAATAAGGTGATGTATGTCATAGAAATTCATTTTGCCGAGTATACATTTAATTTCCTAATTTCAGTAAAAATGGTTCGATTAGTAGAAGATGAGTCTCGCCCCATTGGAAATGATAAAGTCAGGCAGTTTACTTGGCACACGGATGGCGGATGTTCAGTCACTGTTATGTCTTTTGGAGCTGTAATTTATGCTGTAAAGGTACGTATTACATCATCAGACGGCTACAGAACGCTGGTTACTGACCGTAAATCTAATATGGAAATACACATTATAGTTATACCTGAGATGATGATGACTCTAGCGAAAATAATACATAAGCTGGCTGAGTAAAAGTTTTCAAAGGCATCTAAAACAACACAAACTATTTTTAAGTTTCTTAAAATAAAATTTATCTTCGCGCCATCATTAAAGTTATTTGATTTACCTCCAATTGTGAAGTTGTGCTGGATTTCAAGAATTACAAATTTGAATTCAATACCAATGCATGAACTGCGTAATAGTGAAATAAGCCAATTATTCATCAGTGACCAAGCTGACCATGACTATTTCTAGGTTCCTGATAAGAATGGCGATATCGCTGACATCGCATTGGGTTACGATGACCTCGAGAGTTATGATAAAATGAATTGGGTTAATATAGGCAACATATGCGGAAGGGTCATTAACCTTATCAGGGATGCGAAATTTAAAATAGACGGTAACACGTATCACTTAACAAAGAATAGAGAAAAACATGCTTCGCACGGAGGTTTTGAACCATTTGGAAAGGTAAGCATAGTCATTCGGTTTTGTGGGCTGTGTTATCTTTAATCCAGATTGATAGATAACATATATCGACGATGTAAAGCTAATGTAAACTCGAAGTGAAAAATGAAAATCAGTTGATAGTTTACAGAACAAGTAGCTTAAAATGAAATAATTTAAATTTTCAGAAAAATTGGAATTCAACGATTAACGGGAACAAATTGATTCTCAGTTACTTGTCCGTGGACGGTGAAGAAGGTTACCCCGGTGACCTAGTAACCAATATTGTCTACGAAGTGACCGAGGATATGACTATACACATTGAGTTCATAGCTACAACAAGCAAGCCAACTATAGTCAATTTAGGACACCACGTATATTTTAACTTAGCTGGACATGATGCAGGCCCCAAAGGACTGTACGAACATTATGCTCGTATTAATTCTGATAAGTAAGTGTTAAAGGCAAAATAAAAAAAGTTATAGCTGCTCCTATGCATTAATGTTTTCAGTCCCTACAATGTGCATGTTGAAGGCGTTTAGTGTTCGATATTTCTTGTGAAAAGCCGAACATTTGTCAATACTCTATTATATAGACCCTATTTAAGTCATCAAACTGCAATCAGTGTTATGAGACTCATGGACCATTTATTCGATTTCATTGATTTAGAATCTTTTTTAGAATCACGGATACAGACGAAGACTACGTGCCTACAGGTGACTTTATTGATGTTGGTGGCACTCCTTTCGATCTGCGGACCCCTCAGCGTCTAGGCGACCGCATTGTCAACGCCGGCTCAATATATCACCACAATTTCTGCGTTTTCAATTTTAATAAACAGGTAACTAAACTCATCGTCTTATTCACCAATTCTAATCACCATTGGAATTGAGGCCTCATCGTTAAATCCATCAATCTGTCTACTGCTATAAATTGTCTTTTCTGCAGCTCGACGTTGTCACCAACTGGTCGAGGTCTATAGTAAATAAAGTAATTATTACCATAAATATAACTAATACTTTTTAGGACATGTTCGTATAATAATATTAAGCATACCATGACTTATCCCTGTATTTCAATACTTTTTCGTTTAGTCATCAAAAATAGCTCAGCATTGAGCGCATCAGTGCTATCCCTAAGTTTAATCTTATTTTAATTTAATTTATTTTATACTTTAATCCTAATTGAGCCTAATATGTAACCTTGCAGTAACGATATAGTGACATCGTTCCGTACTCTACAATAAATATCCACACTCGTACGATTCTGCTAGCAATTGTGACCTCATTGAGTTTTTGATAATATTTATGTTATATCAACAGATGTTTTTTTAAGAAAAACTGGTAAATTTTCTGAAATTTGTAATTACTTATAAGCCTCATATGAATAGATTTTGACTTTGCTTTTGCCTTTGGCATTTAAAGAAACTATTTTTTTTGCAGGATTTGAACTTCGTCGCTCGCGTAAACCATCCGCCAACAGGCCGTTACGTCGAAGTGTACAGCAACCAGCCCGGGGTTCAGTTTTACACGAGTTTCTACTTACCCGAACCACTCCCGGGTAAAGATGGGGCTACCTACAGGCGCCATGCCGGGTTCTGTCTAGAAACCCAAAATTACCCGGATGCCATTAACCATGACAATTTTCCAAGTCCGATTTTAAGGCCAGGAGAAGTGTACAGGCACAAAGTGCAGTACAAATTTGGAGTGAATAAGGATTCATAGAATCATACAAGTGGATATTATGTGTATAGTTTCATAATCACTATTATCACTCTTGTTTCCCAAAAGCTCTCCTTTGGGTATTAGACACACATTTAGCAAAAATAGGCTCAAAATTTTTCGTTTAAATTTTCGGTCAAACCTATAAAATTTAGTTTTGTGTTATAAAGACATCAGCCAAATGCAAACATTAGATTAAAAAACAAGCAATGACTAGTTATTTCATTGATGTATGAGTCAAAAGATAATAACTCTTAACCGGTAAGCACTCCAAGCCAGTACTGGACTTACTAGCAATAAAAAAATCTAAAACTGCTGATGCAACAAAAGCGGTAATATCGAAGCCCTCTTCTCTGTCTACTTGTCTGTAGACTTATAGCTCCAGTTTAGCCAGCTGCGGGTGGTAGGACCTTGTGCAAGGTCCGTCCGGATCGCTACCACCATCTTGCTCGCTAATCCTGCCGCTAAGCAGCAGTGCTTGCACCGTTGTGTTCTAGCGTGGAGAGCAAGACAACCGATGTAATTACTGGCACAAAAGGTATTCCATCTCAGCCCTCTGGGTTGGCAACGCATCTGCAATCTCTTTGGTGTTGCGGATGTCTATAGGCGGTGGTGATCACTTACCATTAGGTGACTCACTTGCTTGTTTGCGTTCTCATTTCATAAAAAAAAAGATTCGACAAATCGATTCCAACAGACTGTTTTCTTTGGACGAAAATGCGTTAGTTGTTTTTGTTACATGAAACTTTTAAAATTCTACAGTGATTTTAAACTCCGTGTTGACGTTAAGGACTTAGTTCACGGTTATGATTGATTCGTTTCAATATGGTCACCCTAAAGCGATAAAAGTTTTCATACCTGCTCTATTTCGACGTCGTTTGAAAACTTTTTGATTTATGTGAACATCTCAAGGCCTACTAATACCAAGACACCTCTTTACCAACTTTAAACGCTAAAACTTCTTACAGCAAGGTTGAGTTTACAACCAGTTACTGTATTTACGTTTTCAGTCAGTCTATATGTTGTTTTGAAATTTAAGGTGTTGAGGGTAAGGTTGAAAGTTGTTAGATGGCTTCAACTGTACATTAAGTATGCAAGTAGGTATTAACTTGACACGTTGTGAGTGGATAAAAGTTGGAGACATGTCTGTCAGGATTTCACCGCATTTTGGTGAATAGTGTGAGTTATTGTTGTGTGAAAATTGCCCGCAAAATCATAGAAGTTAAGAGGAAACCTCAAGGCCTAGAGAATTAAAAAATAGGTATTTGTAAAATCTATTGCTGCCTCCATCTATCAAGCCTCCCCCCGCAGAGCGCAATAGAGACAGCTGCAGCTTGAACTGAAAATAGCTATTTAAAGTACACAAAATCAACGATTCGTAGACCCCTGATTCCTTCTCCAAAACTTAACCGATTTAACTACTTTTTTCATTAAAAATTAAAGAAAGGCTTTGGCAGTGTTCTTATTTTTTTCCTTTCTTAAATAATCTAGTAAAATTTGTTTTCTGAATGTATGAACGCAGCCGAAAATCTGGCCAATATTTTAGGTTTTTGAATGTTCATATCTCTTTTAATAATTAATTTATTGAAAAAAGGAAAACATAGGGACATGCATAATAGTGGCCACCGATTTTTTGGAAAAAAAAATTGCTCTATTGGCATTATCCAGAGAGGAAACAGGGGACGACGTTTGTATGGAAAGCGGCCCTTGTGTTTCCTCTTAAATGTATAATATTAACTTTTCTATATGGTGTTGAAATAGGTAGACGTTTTGATTTTGCCTGTTAGACTTGCTTTGACACCAGTTAGGTATCGAAAAATGTATACAACTTAAAAGCAGTTTATTTAACTTTCTTCCCGATGAAACATTTTAAATTTCCTAATACCCCTTTCGGTTGTACACCAATTATATAACTTACCATTGCCTAATGTGTGCTTTATGTATTTTCTCTGAATTGTACTATTTTATGTCAGTTTGTGGGGATTAATAAAGAGTTATTGTATTGAATTGTTACCTTCAGCTCACCTCATAATATTATGTCCCTATGATGATTTGATGTCGCTGTCACCATTTGGGGTTTCATACCTGTAAAAGAAAATAAATGTTATTCATTTACTGATCACTGTTTTTTTTTGTATACTTGATGAAGTGACTTGTCACTTTTTACTTTTTTACTCTTCTTTAACTTTAGCGTTTATCACTATCACACATATTTATAATGTACTAGCGACCCGCCCCGGCTTCGCACGGGTACAATAAATTTTAAGACTCATTTTTCTACACCTTCGGTTACATTGTTCAAATTTTACCAAGGATCCCTAATTTTTTTCAAAATGAAATGTAGCCTATGTCAAATTGGAAGAATGTAGCATTCTATTGGTGAAAGAATTTTTTAAATCGGCCCAGT
Organism: Ditula angustiorana; assembly: GCA_963691745.1. Lineage (NCBI taxonomy): Eukaryota > Metazoa > Arthropoda > Insecta > Lepidoptera > Tortricidae > Ditula > Ditula angustiorana. Next base: position 3,606,380 of record OY829473.1, read on the forward strand.
ACTTTTTGAGCCTATTCATTACAAACATACAAACATACAAAAATAGGTACAAATCTTTCCTCTTTATAATATTAGTGTAGATATTGAGACTTTAACTCGATGATAACATTATATATTAAATTATAAATTAAAATGCTTTCAAAATTTAAAAGAAGATGCAATGCGATTGGACGAGTCGGTCGAGGGCGGCCTAGGCATACATTTTATCGATCAAATTGGTGATGTCCTAAATACAGGCCAAATTAGATGCTCCAGAATCACCGAACATTTTTGAAGAAATGAATGTGGGAGGAGCCGAGAAAAGTATTCCAGAATTGGAGAAAATGGCTGACTACCTCAGAGAGCAACAGGCGTGAGCTTATAGTAACAATAGTAATATCTTTATCTTTCTTTATCTCTACATAGTATAAAACAAGATGGCTATCCGTTCCTGCCAACAACAAAACAAAACAAAACAAACACAACAACAAAACAACAAAACAACAACAAATTAACAAAATGGCTTCAGGAAAATTGTTTTTATAGTGTAAGAGAATATTTGACATAATATAATTTGACTTGATAGTTTTTAAATTTGACATTTTGATTACCATTAACATTATTTATAGTTAGTAATTATGTAAATAAGACATTAAATGTTTGCACACCTGCATGCAGGTTGAATACGCAGGGAATTCTAGACCTAAGACCTTTTTGTAACCGTATTCTGGCAAATAAATTGATTGATTGATTGATTGATTGATTGCCTGTCTTACTCCTCCTAAGCCACACAACGGATTTTGATAAGGTTTTCACTGTCATTTATAAATTACATTACGGATGGTTTTTATGTCCCTAATTACATCCTAATTGTATCCGTGCAAAACTAGGCCGGGTCGCTAGTTGACAATAAAATAACATTATTTATTTACCTGAACGTTTCGACGCCATACAACAAAAATTCTTATGTAAATTATATATTAAAAGATTTTTGGTATGTTTTTCGTAGAGCTATTGGGTAAAAATGTGGTAAGTCGACAAGAGACAAAAACTATAAGAGTGATAAAATCAATACCGAGCTCCGCGCAAATGTAATATTTCTTACTTTACCAAGAAATTGCGCAGCCATTAAAAGCTCACCATATACCCACAGAGCTCTAGTTAAAACAGTACGAATACAAAAACATGGCATCTACCAACCCATAAACTCATACACCTACGTTACTTTGCTGAGGTTGTAACAAATTAGAGCTAATTAGCTTGGTACTCCGCGGAAATTCATCAATTTTTTTTTTGCGGAGTACCTATCTAGCAAGCTCATTAAATATATTATAAAACCTCCAAAATGTAAAGATTCGTTCCTAGTGATCCGATTTAAAGCTAAAAATATACATAAATATACTTTATATAATACTACAACTGTCATTTTTCAAGTGCAAGAACGACGAGTCGACGTCGAATATTTGCTCTGTTCCGCTCACTGGTGCCAACGCGCTAGAGCAAGACGGGATGCTATCCCGGCGTCGCACTCGACGCTGCTTCTCTTTGAAAATCACCCCCTAGCTTATGCTGACTTCACACGGGGGCAGGACAGCGTAGTATTAATACAATTTGAACGCACAGAACAGTACTACAAACGCAACGAACACGTTAGAGTTAACTTCTCAATTACTACTGAAGCAAAGACAGCGTCTCATGCGGCGCGTATCTGTAACAAAGTGTCCCATACAATTTAGAAGACAGCACTGAAGTTAACGCTGACGATTCTTTTGTCAGAAAACTTACACTGCTCTGTTCTGTTTCGGCGTGCGCGTTCAAATTGTATTAGTATTGTACAGTCCGTTTACTGCCTCGCTGTTCTGCCTCCTTATGAAATCAGCATTATTGCCCTACTGTTTATCTGCGGTGCACTGTGCGTGCTGCGACCAAATTATGAAGGTTGTAATAACCTCCACTTTAAGGACAAACTTTGGAATTCACCGGCATGCACCAATTACGAGGGATTTCACGCGTTTCAGTTCAAGCAAATGTGTTATTCGTAAAGTTATACACATCTTTGTATGTAAGTTCTCATCTTGTAGTATTACTTTATTATTCTTGGTGGTAAATTTTATGACGATCATAAATGCTTCCTGTAAGCCTAATCTGAATAAAGATATTTTGAGTTTGACTTTGACTCAGGTTGTCAGCTCTCAGAACCACGCTTTGTCCATATCTAATCACAACTGTGGCATTCCATAAAAATTGGCCAAATCAGCTTACCATCATCATTATATCAACCGGAAGACGCCCATTGCTGGGCATAGGCCTTCCCCAAGGATCTCCACGACTGTCGGTCTTGTGCTGCTCGCGTCCACTGGTTTCCAGCGATCCTCACCCGATCGTCGGTCCACCTTGTGGGAGGCCTACCAACAATTCATCTTCCGGTATGTGGTCTTAGCCTATTCATACATATAAATATTATCCTGTCTTAATACAATTATGAAGATGTAGGTACATTTACCATTTCCAAATTCACCTTCAATCATCCCTCGGGAACCGTAAATCCGTTGCGAATAATTGGGAATGGGCTTCGGAACAGTTTCTATTATTATAGAAATTACAGGAGATTTTATCAGAGAATAACGTTTCCAATGGACACAGTATTCTTACACGAGAATTGTTATATTATGTTCTCATATTAGATAAATGGAGTTATGATCGTGAGGCACAGTTCTATCCCCCGCGGTTGCCATGTTACCAGTGACTTTTTTTAAATAATGTAAATTACCTGTACCTGTAATTTGGCTATTTCTCACCGTATCTTTGGAAAGATCCAAAGGTTGTCTGGAAGAGATCGCTGCTTAGCGATAAGACCACCTGTTGAACCCCATGTAAAATTTCCCTGTATGTGTTTTTTTATTTTTGTTTGCTTGTGTGAATCAAAAAAGAGTATTTGTTGTTACCTGAGTACCTACAGTACCCGGCAGTAAATATTGCACATCGGCTAGTTTCGGATTTGTATTTAATCACCCGCGTGCGAGAAAGACAACGCTATACGAAGCCGAACTAGCCGATGTGCAATATTTACTGCCGAATACTGTACTGTAGTAACCGACGCTCTTACGGCAAAGCAAAACATCGTGAAGAAACGTATGAATTCATACAGTGGTTAAGGAGGTCTGATGGCAGTCGTTCCAATGTAATGACCTGATCTAACAAATCTGGGATCGTGGTCAAAGCGTGCACCGTATCATAACACGGGAAAAAGCGCTAAGAGAATGACGATGTCGTCATAATTGTGTTTCCTAAGACTTGCGTTTACTTAACTTATTAAATTTGTTTTCGTTCGTTCAAACTTTCAACATATTTCACGAAGCTGCCTCTGTTTACTAGTGCGTTATACGGATCGAAGGCTGCACAACCAATGATAATGGAAACACACATTAATAACGATTTATGAGGAACCAATCAGAGCAAGATTACGTGCCTAATGTGTGTAAAGATTGGTACATTACCCGTCTTTGTTACGTGGGTATTTATGGGGCACTGCAGGCATTTGGCCATCTATTAAGGAATATCAGACATATTCGAGGAAAATAGGAGCTTCTTACTTGATTAGTGGTTTTCCTTATCGTATAGAATAATTATCTATGACTCATTAAGATAATAATGTTTTTTTTAGGCAAACAAGCAAGTGGGTCACCTGATGGTAAGTGATCATCACCGCCTAAGACACCCGCAAAACCAAAGAGATTGCAGATGCGTTGCCAATACAGAGGGCTATAGATGGAATACCTCTAGTGCCAGTAAGTACACCGGCTCTCCCGCTCTCCACGCCGGAACACAACAGTGCAAGCACTGCTGCTTAGCGGCCGGATTAGCGAGCAAGATGGTGGTAGCGATCTGGCCGGACCTTGCACAAGGTCCTACCACCCGCAACATGTTGCTTGTGGACAACTCCGCACTACTATGCAAGGTTTTATTTCGCAGGTCAAAATTAGGTCAAATCTTTAACTTTAGGTTGGTACCAAGAGTTAGTTTGTTTACATATTTGAAACGATGAAAAGCTTCTTATGACAAATGCCATAAGAGGCTTTTTAACGCCCCACTTTTTAAAGCGCCGTCGCCACACAAATCACAATTTCCTCTCTCCACGGCCTTACTTCGAGGTTAAACAAACAAAAGAATGTCGACGTTTCAACTCGATAATGAACCTGAGATTCGCCGAATTGGCGATTTTCAGTTAGCTCTCTCTACCAACTGAAATTAAATTCCAGTTTACAGGTAAGTCTGGCTTAACTTCTCGCGGGGAGCATTACTGAAAAATCTACTCGAAGTAGGTAGAATTATAACTAATAGAAATGAATTCAAGGTTTTATCAACACCGAGCGTAATAATGTATCTCGTTATTTTATTTTTTTTTATACAACATAGGACGGCAAACAAGCAAGTGGGTCACCTGATGGTAAGTGATCACCAACAAAGAGAGTGCAGATGCGTTGCCAACCCAGAGGGCTAAGATGGAATACCTCTTGTGCCAGTAATTACACCGGCTGTCTTGCTCTCCACGCCGGAACACAACAGTGCAAGCACTACTGCTTAGCGGCAGGATTAGCGAGCAAGATGGTGGTAGCGATCCGGACGGACCTTGCACAAAGTCCTACCACCCGCAAACAGTTTAACAAGATAATGGGTTAATAATGGTTAAACTTAATCTACATAGATCGTATGCGTAGATCACGCGCGTTTCGCCTCACCATGAGGCATCATCACGATCTTACCAATACGGCGTGCAAATGACATTGAACCTTAGGGTAATTCAGCCATTCCTTGGTCTAATTTAGCTTGTTACATTGTCTGCAAATCGGAACACATTTTAACGGCGCCGAAAATAGTTCCCACATGGTCCCGCCATAAATTTAAACAATTTGACTAGAAATGACACCATCATATGCGCGTGAGATATTTCAGTTTGATTTACAAGTATTATGAAACGATCGTTATAAAAGCGCTTTGTTCTGTTCTGTGCTATAATAAGAAACAGTAAATTAACAAGTTTAATGACCGTTTCGTTTGTTACGCGTTTTGTACAATATTTCGCTCAGTTTTTAAATAAAAGACGTAAAATTTTAACACGTGAAATCAACATAATAGCATCACAATTTTTAAAATCAAAATCTAGCTTTATCCCATCGGCAACGTAATTACTTAGCCAGTCATTAAGCATTTTAATAAATGCAGGGAAAATAGCGTTGCGGCAATATATCGTATGCGGCAATATAACAATCAGAGTATCGTGACGTCCAAAAATAGTCATAATATCGATAGACATATCGATAGTATCGATAGACATCACTACTATTGCTACTATCGATAGGCCATTAAATTCCAATACTATCGATACTAAGCCACTGCTTAAAGTTCAGTAAATACCTAAGTATCTTTTAAGCTTAAAGGCACGTGCTTTTTTTATTTAAAAATCAAATTTACAAACTAAAGTCAACGTTATGACGAACATACAAGTCAAAATGATAGATAAGAATTATACAATGAGTTTAATAGACTATCCTGCTACAATTCCTATAAGTAAGGCAATATTAAGTCGCAACGAAGTCCCAGTTTCTCCCATTACTCATCATGACAAATAACTCTATCAGCTAATAAATAAATAGCCACTTTAATAAGCGACACCAAGTAGAAAATCCAATTTCCTCCCTACACGTCCGACACGTATGTACCCCACGCTCCCCATAACTCAGGCGGGAACCCTCGAGGGGCAATATCGGGGCCCCAGGTGCAATAACTTCGTAAGAATATCTGTGGTGCATAGCGTAATGCACTTGATGTTGACGGATAGGTTATTGCCTTTGGCACTGGAGTTCCGCTCGACTTCCTAGGTTTATCCTGGAATGCGGATTGAGAGACGCCACTTGAATATGGAAGAGGAAATAGGCTGTTTCTAATGGGTTTAAGATTTTTAGATGGTATTTTCTAGAGCATGGTATTCGCACAGTAAGTTGGTATATTATACCTAGCGTTAACTTCTGCATAGAATATAAAAACTTAAGTGAAGGCTTCTTGCATTTAGCAGTAAAGTGGACTCTGTTCACTGACCTATTAGTAATGGACTTCTAGTCAGCGTTTAAAATATGGCCGCATCAAAAATGGAACAAAAGTACAACACATCAACAATCGCTCGCACTGTCAGTCTGTCGGGCCGAATGCGCTGCTGTCAATACTATTATTTTGTAAAAAAACCTATTTGCAACAAAATTTAATAAATTATTATTTTACGCAGTTTGACGTAAAGTTGTAAATCCAATGACTATAAATGGTAAATTAATAATTTGCATTTGTAACATGGGCGTCAACCTGTATTCTCATGACGAGCCATTTTTCTGCTCTCATTTAGTATGACACTGTACATCCATGTATTATAATATCATTGACTCTGTTAGACAAGTTGACGCTTCGAAAAATGACGTAAGTTCCATATCAGTTTTGTACACTACTACACGCAAAAGTGGTTTTACTTAAGAGGAGTGTGAACCCAGCCCCAAAAACCGCTTCCCATACAAACGGCGATAACGTTTTCCACCCTCTAAACCTTAACCTATGGCAATGATTTTTTGGTATGTTCTCATTATGCCGTGGAACTAGGTTTGTATGTTTTGATTTTTTAAATATTCTTCATAGATTTGACAATATTTGCATTTTAGTAGTTTCATACAAAACCAAAAAGCGTCAATATTTTTGAAACTGTTAAGAATATTTAAAAAATCAAAACTTACAAACCTAGTTCTAGGGCATACTGACAACATACAAAAAAATCATGACTATAGGTTAAGGTTTAGAGGGTGGAAAACGTTATCGCCGTTTGTATGGAGAGCGGTGGGTTCACACTCCTCTTAATTTGTTTTTCTTATACCACAAACTATACATATAACACTGCCTATACCTATTGCTTTACAGCCACGTACGTTATGTCAAGCAAGATTGAGCATCAATTATTTTTATTAATATATTAAAAAACTACATACTTAATTTGTATTAAATAAAAATTTACATGAATTTATATTGAGATCATCAAAATTGTATAATTGTTAAAGAGAGGTAGACTCAAACATGTAAAAGAGCCTATTTATTTATTTATTTAATCTTATTGCATAAAAAAATACATTTAAATGTACAAAGGCGGACTTAATGTCTAAGCCTATGTAGTTTACTTGTGGATAAAATCTAAACTCTAACCTTTTAACCTCCAGTGCCTGATATTTAAGGCACATAATATTCAGCTTACTTCGCCACAGATACAGTCAAGGAATTTAATTAACCCGCTTAAGGTTCAATATCGTATAGCAGATTGTCACCATAATAGCTAACTAGAGCAAGACGTTTGACATATCGACCTTAATGCATTGCGAATATCTGACGACATTTCAAGGAAATGGGTAGGGAATTAAATTATTTGACTGTACAGTCAGCAACGAAAGTCGTCGAACACAATAACGTTACAAAAGTCACTAAACAGGTAATTTGTCCATAAGTCGTTGAACTGCGTTAAGAGCAAAATTACATTTACACCATGAAATACCAAAAGTCGCTGAACAGGTTTATTCCAAAAATTACAGGACAGCATAATTCCATAAATTGCTGAACAGCATAATTACAAAAGTCGCTGAATAGCGTAATTTCAAAAATTACGTTACAGCATAATTCCAAAAGTTGCTGAACAGCTTAATTACAAAAGTCGCTGAATACTACCATTGTTTAAATATTTGGAATAGTCGCTGAATAGTATATGTATAATTACACACACACAAAAAAAAATTAGGGTAATGGCAGGACTCGAACCTGAAACCTAAGCATTCCGTGCCTTGCGTTTGCAAGTTTCGACACATTACCACTACCATACCCTGCAAATTTTTCAATGTGCTTTGTCTTTACGGTCATTACATTATTGATTTTAAAAGTATTAAGGTAAACTGAGCTTTATTTTAAATAACATAAGATTTTATTTTATCTCAGGTTAATGAATATGTTACTTACTACAGGTAAAGTGAGAAATTGACATAATAGAACCAGTGTGACATTGACGATACGCGATAAGATTCAATTTAGCCTGACCTATTTTTCTTTTCACTGAGAATTACGCTCATCTCTTCGAATTTTGAATTTTGACAATCACTGAGAAGAGTACTCACTTGTCAGTGAGCGTTTCATCTCTTTCATTTGGCGTGTAACCTTAAACTATTTAATCAATCGGACATGTTCAGCAACTATTGATAATTTAGAGATCAGCTAATTCTGCAGTCAGACATGTTCAGCGACTATTGATATTGTACATATCAGCTAATTATGTAGTCAGACATGTTCAGCAACTATTGAAAAATCGATGTTTATTGACTTTTGTTATTCTCAAATGTCCACAGACATTTGTATATCTTCCTGTTCAGTAACATATGGAACTTTATAGTGTGCAGGTGTTTTGGAAATTAGGATGTGTTCATGGACTTTCGTTGCTGACTGTACATAAGACATATGTCATATAGTTTTTGTATAGGCGGCGACACGGGCATGTCCGATGAAAAATTTATGGACGGTTACAGAGTTAATAAACACAAAAGGTTACCCTTCATGGCATGCATGTTTTAAGTTACCTACCGTCTAAACGGTACATTAATTACTGAATAAATATTGGCCCGCGTGCTAAAGGCTACTAAAGACTTGTTAAGTTTACCCTGTAAGAACGTTTTAAACTAACAACAGTAAAAACAAACTTCAGCATCGAATTAGACGATAAAAACTTGATTGTGCTTGTCGGAGTCGATATTATTAACGTAATTTAATGCAAAAAAAAGTTTGTTTCATATTTTCGCTTTTTGTTTCCATTTTTAGAACTTTCACCAATGCAGTAAGCACTAACTTTCTTGACACGCGATAACTCGCTACGTAACTCAGTGCGTCTCTCTCATACTCGGCTAGTTAGAATGAGACACGCTGAGTTACGTTACGAGTAAACGCGTGTCAAGAATGAGCGTGCTAAGTGCACACTCAGTCGCATTGCAAATAGTCCGAATCGCTACCACCATCTTGCTCGCTAATCCTGCCGGCATGGAGAGCAAGACAGCCGGTGCAATTACTGGCACAAGAGGTATTTAATCTTAGCCCTCTGGATTGGCAACGCTTCTGCAATCTCTTTGGTGTTGCGGTGTTTATAGGCGGTGGTGATCACTTACCATCAGGTGACCCACTTGCTTGTTTGCCTTCCTATTTCATAAAAAAAGAAACTATTATACAGGGTGGAAATAATGAATATCTACCAAATGGACGGCAGCTACTTTAAATATTGCGAATAGCAAATTCTACGCAAAGGACTCTACTTTTATTTTTGAAAACAATAAATACTGCATTTAGCAATAAATACTGCATTTAGCAATAAATACTGCATTTAGCAATAAATACTGCTTTCATTTATGTAGCAACGAAATGTCAAAAGCGATCTTAAGTGTACTGCTGTACTTGACAATGATCTATGACTATAGGCCTAAGAGTTTTTGCCACTCGTCAATATGTGAATCTTCCCGTTCTAACCTAGTTTCGGCATTTAAACTTATTTCAAATGACAAAAATCAATGCTTGATAAGTAAATGGTGATATGCACATACACTATTAAATTAATAAATGGATTTAAGCGTTACTTGACGAAGGTTCATATTTATTAGTTGGAACAGGTAAAAATGAAACGTAAAGTGCTATCTTTAGTACGCAATCGAACTTGAGACAAATCCGTAACTGCAACCCGTAGACGCGCTTCTAGCGGCGCGTATCCGCAACAAATATTTTCATACTAATTAAGGAATCAATGCTTACTCGAGGCGTTTGTTCTAACAGTCTTACAAAGTTTAGTAGCATAACATGCGGATGCTCGCGGGAGATACCCGCCCGTCCCAACCACGAACATAAAACGATTCTAAACAGAAATTTATTTACGTTTATTCAACATTTTTCGCCTGATTGCATCGGGTCCATGATCTATCGCCACGTTTACCAAATTAATGGTCCCCCACCGCCATTGATTTAGCAATCGCGATAGATTACGCCGGCAAGGTCAACAGCCGAACTTGGCGCAAACATTGACACAGCCCTAAAATATCCGGGGTAGCCTGGTAGCCTCTTATTGCAGCGTCGGCAAATTATTAACTTCTACCCGGTCAAATGTAAATTAGATTTGGGGTGTAGTAAATTAATTTTAGATCTTCGTCCAATGAAAAGTGGACTTTTAGTTTATAACATAAAACTACGCCCACAAACCCTCCAACCTAACACTGCCTCTTGCCGATTTCTTGTCGATTTCGTCCGTGTCTAAGCGAAAGTTTTTTTATGAATTAGGTCAATCATTAGTGATATTGATTGTGATTGAAGTTCTCGAATGGCGGCCGCGTATTGGCAAGCGCAGCGTAGGACGACCAGCCACAAGATGGTCCGCTGACCTCGTACAGGTGGCAGGAAGGCGCTGGTTGCATTCTGCTTCCAACCGGCCACTTTGGAAATCCATGGAGGAGGCCTATGTCCAACAGTGGACTTCTTGTGGCTGAGATGATGATGATGATGATTGATTGTGATTTGTATTTCTACTGTAAGATTCACATACACACAGTGAAATAAAATGAACATTTACGTGTTCAAAGCCGAATTGTCGCTCGACATGTTTTGGACCAGGACCCCAATTCTGGCACTCATTGAGATTCATCTCGCATTCGACATGTAGCAAAAAATGACAGATTCTAAAGGGATCTGACAGCTCTTTTTGGCATATGTCGAGTGTGACTTCATCTCTACTAACGCCAGAATGCCAGTCCGTGGTCCTTACTCATATGCCCCCGTGGCCCTGGCTTGACGATGACGGTGGCTTTAAATACATCCACCGTCCACTAATCTACTTATTTCAATACAATTATAAAGTCAAAAATAAAAAATACTTTATTGCATGTTAGCACATGTCATTTTCTAAATTAATACATTTATACACATTATCTCCAACCATGTCAATTACAGCGGCCCGAACATGACAGCCCAGGTTTAGTTTAACTCCTCCCTGTGTCTCTGTCTAGCTAGTGTAGTAAGAAAGGGACGCAGATAGTGATAAACTTAGCTTGGCCGGTCATGTTAGAGCCACAGGCTTTTAGTTATAGCTGTTGTGCTCCGGCGTGGAGAGCAAGACAGCCGGTGTAATTACTGGCACAAAAGGTATTCCATCTCAGCCCTCTGGGTTGGCAACGCATCTGCAATCTTCTTGGTGTTGCGGGTGTCTATAGGTGGTGGTGATCACATCAGGTGACCCACTTGCTTTTTTACCTTCCTATTTCATAAAAAAAAAATTGATCCCAAGTACAGCAACGAACTCAAGATCGTATTTAACATTTAGTTTCTATAGGAATAAAACAAACGTCACGATCTTAAGAACGTGGTCGTATGTACAAACTTGCTAACGTCCATTAACTACAAGCCATATAGTTTACTTCATTGCCTAACATGCGTTTACTAAAAACTACGTACATTCATTGAATTTCTATAGATAGACCCCAAAACAAGAATGGCCTATAGTTAGGTATTGTAACAAACCCCCCCTAAGCGCTATTCTCTGACCTAACCTAGACCTAATTTGACCTAACCTAAATTTAGACCTATTAAGACCTAGGCTCTACTGCTATAGCAATGAAGCTATAGGTGAATTCTACCCCTAAGCACCATAGATCTAGAAGTATATATAACTGGCTAGCGGCTTCTCTGATGGTAAGTAAATATCGAATACCTAGTCTGAAACTCATGTCCTATGTAATGTACGCCCTAATCTATACGCTTATTCATCCCTAGCACAATACTGACTGAATTAATATACGTACGAATGATTTGGCCAAGTGATCGTCTAGTTACCCTGCGTTGTGTCCTACGGTAGTAATCCAAGTTCTTTGAAATGTATGTAAGATCGGTTCAATCGCTATGCCCTAACCTTAACCTACCTTAACCTATTATACGCGTTATCAAATACTACTAAATACCATGTCCTGATTGTTCTATTATCTAAAACTGAATCCTATATTGTTGAAAGCTGCTTCTAAAGAATGACCCGATGCTGATGAAGTTTATAGCAAAATAATTAAATAGTAATAATGACTGTTATGTACTCGCGTAAATAGAGAGGTTCGACCTTTGTTCTGCTTCCTATTTAATATAAACTTAGGCCGAATAACTAGCTACGTTTAGTATGCATACGGGGATAACTATGCATATTTAGCTGCTTACTACCCTCTTTAGCTCCTAACATCTTAGGTTTAAGGTTGAATTCATAACTAAGTGGCCTGCTTGCATATAAGCTCTTTTAGAATGTATTGCCTGATATGTTCACACCGCTTGCCACCGTCATTTTATTTAACTTAGAGATCCTTAAGACTGTACTTTTAATGGTAAAGAAACCCTTTATTCTACAACATATTTCTAAAAGGTTCCGCCAACGTATTTGTAAATAATTATATTTTTTCCTTAAATAAATATAGCCCTATCTGAACCTACCTAGACCATTTATAAATAAACAAACAAATCCTATGAGTTTGTGAATTAAACGGCCAAGCAGTGGCTGGACCGTTACAATCGCCCCCGATATTCTTCGCAGGTAATAACCCTTATTCCGGAGAAGAATATCTAAAACAAATGAAAAATTCACAAACGCAATTATCGAATAATTTATTAATATTTTTACCCCTGAGTGTAAGATGTACATGTGGTGTGTACCAACAAGAGAAGATATCTCAGATTTCTCGAAATGTTTTCCATGAATGACCATGATCGCGCTTGTCAATCTGTTTTGGTAGAGAACTGGGTTGTGAGTCCAGTCAGCCATAGGGGCAACGCATTGACTCTTCCATCCCCAGTCTTAGCCTTGGCCCTCAACTGAGCGCAAAGAACCGCCAATACATCTCGTTCCCAAACAGGGATGACAGTGCAGTGTAAAGGTTGAGGAACACAATACAAAGGGTCAAAGGGTCATCGCCCCGTGAAGAGCGGAAAAATCGAACGACCATAACCACCCATGTACTAATACTTCTATCTCAAGACATCAACCCAAATTGTAATGTATGTGCAAGAGCAGAGATGGAAATCGAAATTGAATTAATATTTTGTTTTTTATGAAAAATTAAATAAACCTTGATACAAAATTTATACTTTAAGCCTTTACGTAGTCCGTACTTATTATTAGTAATAAGTTGGCACACATGATTTCAAATTCCAGTTCTGTCTCTAGTGTAGAGATGTCCATAATTCATAGCCGCGTGTGTAGTTATGTGTTTACTATCTACAGCTTACACGCTGATGTCCACTGGACTTAACCTAACACAATCCAGATAGCAAACCCATTTGTGTGAGTGCTGTTTCAGGGGATAAACATTAACAAACCGTCCAATTCATCTGCATAGCTACTGAAATGCTTGAGCCCTTCATACCAATTCCTAACTCGTTAAGTTAATTACCCATCACCTGTTAATGCCCTTTTTCCATTAGAAAATATCATCAGTATTCATACATCATACTTATTTCGTACCTCCTCAATCACGCATTCACGCGACTCAGCATTTCACCAGCTCACCAAGATGAGTAAGACACTTCGACTTAAGTTTTTTTTTTTTGTTAACACTAAGTTCAAACTAATACTTTACAGAAGTAAAAGCCTAATTTTGAAAAATCTACCCCGTCCGACTTGCCTATAGAATACACGTATTGCTTAAACACTAATATGACTGTCAGTTTAAGACGATGTTCAACCGTTCTTTGTTTTCCTAATTTTTACCTTTTTTTTGTACTCTAGAATACGAGTATAATTATTAGAAAACAAGTGAAATATAAATAACTTAAACTAATAAAAATTACAAAAACTTATTTAAAAATGATTTCTAATTCTCTTAACCTAAATTTGCAAAAAAAAACCTTAGATATATTTATTCCTCGCCCCCACTCTTTTAACCCCTTACTGCACTTCTCATCACGAAGATCTGCACTCTTAATTAATCATTTCCTTAATCGAATTTTACTAACGTTACTTAAAGCTAGCCACAATTTTCATAAAGTATATAAAACAGCATTAACGTCGCCACTACCAAGGTACCTTTTGTTCCTATTGAGCACTATTCAATTTCACTAATTAGCGCAAATAAAATGAAAATGAAAAATGAAAAAAATATTTGCAAGTAGGCCATATAGGTCTTTTACATGTCTGAATCTACTTAACGGATGAAAATTAACGGATTTAACTCTTATACATTGCTACTTCAATTCTTAGATGCAATATAAAACTTCACATACACACAAGTACTCCATTCTCTAATATATCTATAGATATACCTATAGGCAATTCTTTTCACTTTTATAATTTACAACAGATACTATCTATTTATACAATCTTAACCATGTTCCGTTCACTACAACGATAACAGTCGCTAAAATGATATTTCACTAACTATCCCATCCATGAACCCAGTCGTGAGCATACCTTAATTATTTATAATGCCTGTTAACACTTAATTAGTACCTAGTAACGCCATCTATTATCAACTAATTGAACTGTTAGAGTTTCCAAATAAATCGTTTAGAAGGCGCTCGTAACGCTAGTAAAAATGTGGTTTGTGTCAGTATCTGACATCGTACGCTACAATACCTATCTATATTCTAACAACAAGTCTATCAAAATTGTAAATACTTTCCTTACTTCTATTATATTACTACAATACATTTTAATCCCGCCGTTTAACTTTCCTTTTTTTTCAGTCTTTCTGAATCTATCAAAACCTACGGGTTTTCCCTCCCGCAAGCTCATAACATAATACTCATTGCATGGTGATGCGAAACCCTCGGTGCGCGAGTCAAACTCTCTTTGACCGGTGTTCAAAGTACCTACTTATCTAAATCTTATTAAAGTTATCTTAAACTAGCTTTTGTTATAGAGTCCTCACGAGTAGGTCTATCTTTACTTCCTATTAACAATAACTTGACTTCTTGATTGTGCATCAAGATTAACCATGCAACAGATTTCGAACAAGATCTTCAGAAATAGAACTATGAAAACTGTATCAAACTTTTTGCAGTTCCTAGTTTCATAAACCTACAGACTGATAAATAAACTTAGAGATACATAGACAGACAGACGGATAGACAGAAGATAACTATTACGCCTTCCACCGCTTTCATAAAGTTAATTTTTCGTAAATATTTGCTATACATCGACCAGCCACAACCTTTATTATTGTATAGATTAACAGACTTATATACACACATACAGATAAGCCCGTCTCCCAGAGGAGCAAACAGAGACCACGGACTGGAGTCTACTACAATCCTGACATACTACCTTCGCTAGCCTTTAAATAAAATTTGCTTAATTTATCCTGATTTATCTAAAAGTAATTTTATCTATTCAACTTAAATTATCTTAATTTATCTTAATTTTATCATAATTAAAATAATTATTTAACTTAATTTACCTCACACGTTTCTATTATATTAGTAGTTTTCTACCTAATCGCTCTAAGGTATTCTAAAAGAGCGCCCCCTGCGAGAAAAGCTCGCCCCCACTCATCTATTTCGTTCTACAAGTCTATCTTCGTTATGTTTTACAAACAGTAAAAAGCCATACACAAATCTACACTAATCTATACTTTCCACACTAACATAACAAAAAACCAATTCCTATTCTTTGTTTGTTTGCTTTTATGCATAGGCAATCCCCAATACCACCGAACAGATTTCAAAACTTCACAGAAGACTGACAAACAAGCTGCTACTGCTACACGAACGAAGTCGTCTGTCTAGTCATACAAAACTTTGCAAGTTCCTAACATTAAACCTACTCATAGACACTATAGCATTTTCCTTCTGGCAACCAGAATACTTATCATAATATGCTCCCAAAGTTAACCTTTATAACCAGTCTAAACACACACAATTTATCTTTAAATGCAATGTAATGATAACACAATGAAAAACTAGGGTAATGGCAGGGCTCGAACCTGCAACCAACTAACTACAAACACTGCTGCTACTACACAACTACTGTTACAATTCATCTTATTCCTAATTTGTCAATGTCTGTACGAAATTCCATCTTATTCTTATAAAAATAGGGTCGTTTATTTCAGCTAATCTATGACATTAGTTTGTCAACCACGTACTGTATCTATTTAGTACAAAACCAAATGCCGCTAAAAATAACTTCGTTTCTTAAGTAACTGCATGCAAATTAAACTCTTATTACCTTAAGGTTAAGAATCGATACCGGGTGTACAGAAAGAGTGCAGGTCGACTAACAATTTCTTCGATTCTCTTTAGCTATGGTCTACCGTTGGAAAGTACCCTCAAGAAAATATATAACGTACCTCTCACTCAATCGTTAAGCTAAGTAAGTCGTTGATTAAAATAGAATAAAAACTGTAAAATACAAAGTATGGAACTTAATATTTATTGTTGTTGTAATAATTAGAAACATAACTGCTGTGCATTGACGAAACCATCTACTCCGTCCGCTTAGTGTAAAACTAAAAGTTGACCCGAGAAAACTGAGGACTAAAACTAGCCTACCGTCTAGTTATCTACATACAGACGAGGATGTTAGACTGTTAATTGCTACATACCAGGAGATAGACAAGAAACAGAAAAATAACAGGTAACTAATTTGTATTACTATTAGTTATCTAACATACATACTGTGATCTTCCCACCCTATTCAAATTAATAAGTACTAGATAATCGTACTTCCTTGCCTAGGCTATGTAATAAATAAAACGAATGAAACCAAATGAAAAGGAAACTATTTGGCAAGTTAGAAAATTGAAAAGTTACTTAACCTGCTTTTTATTTTGACCTATTAATTATTTGACATACTTAAATAATTTTGAACCTACTATAATTTTAACTTAAAGAATGTTGTTGCTATTGTAGATTGAATTAAAATTAAGACTCAATATTGTACACTTTTTTTTTTAGGTTATTTAGTCTAATTTAAGAAAAATAAATTTTAAAAACCTTTCAGAATAAAAACTCTCTAAACAACAGCGAAATCCATTGCGGAGCTCAAAAGAGCAACTAAAGATACGATAAAGACAGACACGCGGACAGCGAGTCTGCCCCATAAATCTATACTAAGTATGTAAGGAAAGAAGATTATTTTAGGGTAAGTTACTAATTACAGACAGAAACACATACACACACCCTTACCTAGTTTTTTTTTTTATGACTATTCCTACCACCAGATAGCAAAGTGATGCATTCCCTATCTTGACCCGTACGAAACATAGCAGCAAATCACCGCTTTATTAGAGTGTGGTACTACCCCGGCCGAGGCGGCCCATATAACATAAGCATTGGCATTACCTTAATAAGCCCTATCGCTGACGGTACGATTATGGTCACATACCTAACCTCAAATCAAAGGGACTACTGGAAGTGGGTCTAAATTCAGTTTGCGTGATTTGCAACAAACATACGCACATACAAATGGAGTCAACAAAGCTTGTATATCACCTAACTAACCCTAATAATTTCCTCAAAATCGAAGAGGTAATATACCTAGAAAAATACCTTCAAGTGATAAGCTAAACTTTGTGCTACTGTTTTTATGCACAAATATTTTCCTATCATATATTTTATTTATTTACCTACAAGTCTACTTTGTTCAGATGCTAGACTATCTCTTAAGACTTTCTTAACCATCCAGTGCTACGCTACATAACCATATTAATACTATTTCCATTTATTTCAAAATAACTTAAAGAGAAGTACGAGTAGCATCGAAATTCCATTCATCACTCACTTAGAAACAGATAATTTACCTAGTCTATTCCTAAAACAAAATTACCTAGTACCTATTTTTTTTTATAAAAAAAAAAGAGGAAACTAGCAAGCGGGTAGCCTGATGGCAAGTGATTACCGCCGCCCATAGACACCCGCAACACCAAAGAGACCGCAGACGCGCTACCGACCCAGAGGGCTAAGGTGGAATACCTCTAACTAAACTACCTTCAAACTAATTCCTTCTAGTTTTAAACTACCGCACTTTACGCACGTATTCCTAATTAATGTTTTTCGTTTTTCTCTTTCTAGGTCGATCCTGCCTGAACTGCCTTATGTTAGGCAGTTTTTTTATAAAAACTGCCTTATTTAACTGCCTTATTTAAATTATAAATTAAAAGTCCTACCTTCATTTGTATTTTTCTTCAATAGTATCTACTAATATAGTCCTAAATGATAACGCTGTCACGTTAACAGTTAAGTTACTAAAATAAACATTTAATAAATACAGAAAATAAAACAAAAGCGAGTGAACCAATCTTACAACATTCTCCATTCCACGAACAACAAATTGTGTGACTGTAGGCAGTCACACCTTAAATAAAATAGATCTACCTAATACTTGTAAAAACGTGAACTACTAAAAATCTATACGTAAGTATAAAAGTAATTATGTAAAATAGAAAACCCTAAATACATTTCAGATCCTGGTCATTTCGGCACCCAATTGTAACAAACCCCCCCTAAGCGCTATTCTCTGACCTAACCTAGACCTAATTTGACCTAACCTAAATTTAGACCTATTAAGACCTAGGCTCTACTGCTATAGCAATGAAGCTATAGGTGAATTCTACCCCTAAGCACCATAGATCTAGAAGTATATATAACTGGCTAGCGGCTTCTCTGATGGTAAGTAAATATCGAATACCTAGTCTGAAACTCATGTCCTATGTAATGTACGCCCTAATCTATACGCTTATTCATCCCTAGCACAATACTGACTGAATTAATATACGTACGAATGATTTGGCCAAGTGATCGTCTAGTTACCCTGCGTTGTGTCCTACGGTAGTAATCCAAGTTCTTTGAAATGTATGTAAGATCGGTTCAATCGCTATGCCCTAACCTTAACCTACCTTAACCTATTATACGCGTTATCAAATACTACTAAATACCATGTCCTGATTGTTCTATTATCTAAAACTGAATCCTATATTGTTGAAAGCTGCTTCTAAAGAATGACCCGATGCTGATGAAGTTTATAGCAAAATAATTAAATAGTAATAATGACTGTTATGTACTCGCGTAAATAGAGAGGTTCGACCTTTGTTCTGCTTCCTATTTAATATAAACTTAGGCCGAATAACTAGCTACGTTTAGTATGCATACGGGGATAACTATGCATATTTAGCTGCTTACTACCCTCTTTAGCTCCTAACATCTTAGGTTTAAGGTTGAATTCATAACTAAGTGGCCTGCTTGCATATAAGCTCTTTTAGAATGTATTGCCTGATATGTTCACACCGCTTGCCACCGTCATTTTATTTAACTTAGAGATCCTTAAGACTGTACTTTTAATGGTAAAGAAACCCTTTATTCTACAACATATTTCTAAAAGGTTCCGCCAACGTATTTGTAAATAATTATATTTTTTCCTTAAATAAATATAGCCCTATCTGAACCTACCTAGACCATTTATAAATAAACAAACAAATCCTATGAGTTTGTGAATTAAACGGCCAAGCAGTGGCTGGACCGTTACAATCGCCCCCGATATTCTTCGCAGGTAATAACCCTTATTCCGGAGAAGAATATCTAAAACAAATGAAAAATTCACAAACGCAATTATCGAATAATTTATTAATATTTTTACCCCTGAGTGTAAGATGTACATGTGGTGTGTACCAACAAGAGAAGATATCTCAGATTTCTCGAAATGTTTTCCATGAATGACCATGATCGCGCTTGTCAATCTGTTTTGGTAGAGAACTGGGTTGTGAGTCCAGTCAGCCATAGGGGCAACGCATTGACTCTTCCATCCCCAGTCTTAGCCTTGGCCCTCAACTGAGCGCAAAGAACCGCCAATACATCTCGTTCCCAAACAGGGATGACAGTGCAGTGTAAAGGTTGAGGAACACAATACAAAGGGTCAAAGGGTCATCGCCCCGTGAAGAGCGGAAAAATCGAACGACCATAACCACCCATGTACTAATACTTCTATCTCAAGACATCAACCCAAATTGTAATGTATGTGCAAGAGCAGAGATGGAAATCGAAATTGAATTAATATTTTGTTTTTTATGAAAAATTAAATAAACCTTGATACAAAATTTATACTTTAAGCCTTTACGTAGTCCGTACTTATTATTAGTAATAAGTTGGCACACATGATTTCAAATTCCAGTTCTGTCTCTAGTGTAGAGATGTCCATAATTCATAGCCGCGTGTGTAGTTATGTGTTTACTATCTACAGCTTACACGCTGATGTCCACTGGACTTAACCTAACACAATCCAGATAGCAAACCCATTTGTGTGAGTGCTGTTTCAGGGGATAAACATTAACAAACCGTCCAATTCATCTGCATAGCTACTGAAATGCTTGAGCCCTTCATACCAATTCCTAACTCGTTAAGTTAATTACCCATCACCTGTTAATGCCCTTTTTCCATTAGAAAATATCATCAGTATTCATACATCATACTTATTTCGTACCTCCTCAATCACGCATTCACGCGACTCAGCATTTCACCAGCTCACCAAGATGAGTAAGACACTTCGACTTAAGTTTTTTTTTTTTGTTAACACTAAGTTCAAACTAATACTTTACAGAAGTAAAAGCCTAATTTTGAAAAATCTACCCCGTCCGACTTGCCTATAGAATACACGTATTGCTTAAACACTAATATGACTGTCAGTTTAAGACGATGTTCAACCGTTCTTTGTTTTCCTAATTTTTACCTTTTTTTTGTACTCTAGAATACGAGTATAATTATTAGAAAACAAGTGAAATATAAATAACTTAAACTAATAAAAATTACAAAAACTTATTTAAAAATGATTTCTAATTCTCTTAACCTAAATTTGCAAAAAAAAACCTTAGATATATTTATTCCTCGCCCCCACTCTTTTAACCCCTTACTGCACTTCTCATCACGAAGATCTGCACTCTTAATTAATCATTTCCTTAATCGAATTTTACTAACGTTACTTAAAGCTAGCCACAATTTTCATAAAGTATATAAAACAGCATTAACGTCGCCACTACCAAGGTACCTTTTGTTCCTATTGAGCACTATTCAATTTCACTAATTAGCGCAAATAAAATGAAAATGAAAAATGAAAAAAATATTTGCAAGTAGGCCATATAGGTCTTTTACATGTCTGAATCTACTTAACGGATGAAAATTAACGGATTTAACTCTTATACATTGCTACTTCAATTCTTAGATGCAATATAAAACTTCACATACACACAAGTACTCCATTCTCTAATATATCTATAGATATACCTATAGGCAATTCTTTTCACTTTTATAATTTACAACAGATACTATCTATTTATACAATCTTAACCATGTTCCGTTCACTACAACGATAACAGTCGCTAAAATGATATTTCACTAACTATCCCATCCATGAACCCAGTCGTGAGCATACCTTAATTATTTATAATGCCTGTTAACACTTAATTAGTACCTAGTAACGCCATCTATTATCAACTAATTGAACTGTTAGAGTTTCCAAATAAATCGTTTAGAAGGCGCTCGTAACGCTAGTAAAAATGTGGTTTGTGTCAGTATCTGACATCGTACGCTACAATACCTATCTATATTCTAACAACAAGTCTATCAAAATTGTAAATACTTTCCTTACTTCTATTATATTACTACAATACATTTTAATCCCGCCGTTTAACTTTCCTTTTTTTTCAGTCTTTCTGAATCTATCAAAACCTACGGGTTTTCCCTCCCGCAAGCTCATAACATAATACTCATTGCATGGTGATGCGAAACCCTCGGTGCGCGAGTCAAACTCTCTTTGACCGGTGTTCAAAGTACCTACTTATCTAAATCTTATTAAAGTTATCTTAAACTAGCTTTTGTTATAGAGTCCTCACGAGTAGGTCTATCTTTACTTCCTATTAACAATAACTTGACTTCTTGATTGTGCATCAAGATTAACCATGCAACAGATTTCGAACAAGATCTTCAGAAATAGAACTATGAAAACTGTATCAAACTTTTTGCAGTTCCTAGTTTCATAAACCTACAGACTGATAAATAAACTTAGAGATACATAGACAGACAGACGGATAGACAGAAGATAACTATTACGCCTTCCACCGCTTTCATAAAGTTAATTTTTCGTAAATATTTGCTATACATCGACCAGCCACAACCTTTATTATTGTATAGATTAACAGACTTATATACACACATACAGATAAGCCCGTCTCCCAGAGGAGCAAACAGAGACCACGGACTGGAGTCTACTACAATCCTGACATACTACCTTCGCTAGCCTTTAAATAAAATTTGCTTAATTTATCCTGATTTATCTAAAAGTAATTTTATCTATTCAACTTAAATTATCTTAATTTATCTTAATTT
This sequence comes from Ditula angustiorana, assembly GCA_963691745.1. Lineage (NCBI taxonomy): Eukaryota > Metazoa > Arthropoda > Insecta > Lepidoptera > Tortricidae > Ditula > Ditula angustiorana. The sequence goes on from OY829473.1 coordinate 3,628,787, forward strand.
TATCATAATTAAAATAATTATTTAACTTAATTTACCTCACACGTTTCTATTATATTAGTAGTTTTCTACCTAATCGCTCTAAGGTATTCTAAAAGAGCGCCCCCTGCGAGAAAAGCTCGCCCCCACTCATCTATTTCGTTCTACAAGTCTATCTTCGTTATGTTTTACAAACAGTAAAAAGCCATACACAAATCTACACTAATCTATACTTTCCACACTAACATAACAAAAAACCAATTCCTATTCTTTGTTTGTTTGCTTTTATGCATAGGCAATCCCCAATACCACCGAACAGATTTCAAAACTTCACAGAAGACTGACAAACAAGCTGCTACTGCTACACGAACGAAGTCGTCTGTCTAGTCATACAAAACTTTGCAAGTTCCTAACATTAAACCTACTCATAGACACTATAGCATTTTCCTTCTGGCAACCAGAATACTTATCATAATATGCTCCCAAAGTTAACCTTTATAACCAGTCTAAACACACACAATTTATCTTTAAATGCAATGTAATGATAACACAATGAAAAACTAGGGTAATGGCAGGGCTCGAACCTGCAACCAACTAACTACAAACACTGCTGCTACTACACAACTACTGTTACAATTCATCTTATTCCTAATTTGTCAATGTCTGTACGAAATTCCATCTTATTCTTATAAAAATAGGGTCGTTTATTTCAGCTAATCTATGACATTAGTTTGTCAACCACGTACTGTATCTATTTAGTACAAAACCAAATGCCGCTAAAAATAACTTCGTTTCTTAAGTAACTGCATGCAAATTAAACTCTTATTACCTTAAGGTTAAGAATCGATACCGGGTGTACAGAAAGAGTGCAGGTCGACTAACAATTTCTTCGATTCTCTTTAGCTATGGTCTACCGTTGGAAAGTACCCTCAAGAAAATATATAACGTACCTCTCACTCAATCGTTAAGCTAAGTAAGTCGTTGATTAAAATAGAATAAAAACTGTAAAATACAAAGTATGGAACTTAATATTTATTGTTGTTGTAATAATTAGAAACATAACTGCTGTGCATTGACGAAACCATCTACTCCGTCCGCTTAGTGTAAAACTAAAAGTTGACCCGAGAAAACTGAGGACTAAAACTAGCCTACCGTCTAGTTATCTACATACAGACGAGGATGTTAGACTGTTAATTGCTACATACCAGGAGATAGACAAGAAACAGAAAAATAACAGGTAACTAATTTGTATTACTATTAGTTATCTAACATACATACTGTGATCTTCCCACCCTATTCAAATTAATAAGTACTAGATAATCGTACTTCCTTGCCTAGGCTATGTAATAAATAAAACGAATGAAACCAAATGAAAAGGAAACTATTTGGCAAGTTAGAAAATTGAAAAGTTACTTAACCTGCTTTTTATTTTGACCTATTAATTATTTGACATACTTAAATAATTTTGAACCTACTATAATTTTAACTTAAAGAATGTTGTTGCTATTGTAGATTGAATTAAAATTAAGACTCAATATTGTACACTTTTTTTTTTTAGGTTATTTAGTCTAATTTAAGAAAAATAAATTTTAAAAACCTTTCAGAATAAAAACTCTCTAAACAACAGCGAAATCCATTGCGGAGCTCAAAAGAGCAACTAAAGATACGATAAAGACAGACACGCGGACAGCGAGTCTGCCCCATAAATCTATACTAAGTATGTAAGGAAAGAAGATTATTTTAGGGTAAGTTACTAATTACAGACAGAAACACATACACACACCCTTACCTAGTTTTTTTTTTTATGACTATTCCTACCACCAGATAGCAAAGTGATGCATTCCCTATCTTGACCCGTACGAAACATAGCAGCAAATCACCGCTTTATTAGAGTGTGGTACTACCCCGGCCGAGGCGGCCCATATAACATAAGCATTGGCATTACCTTAATAAGCCCTATCGCTGACGGTACGATTATGGTCACATACCTAACCTCAAATCAAAGGGACTACTGGAAGTGGGTCTAAATTCAGTTTGCGTGATTTGCAACAAACATACGCACATACAAATGGAGTCAACAAAGCTTGTATATCACCTAACTAACCCTAATAATTTCCTCAAAATCGAAGAGGTAATATACCTAGAAAAATACCTTCAAGTGATAAGCTAAACTTTGTGCTACTGTTTTTATGCACAAATATTTTCCTATCATATATTTTATTTATTTACCTACAAGTCTACTTTGTTCAGATGCTAGACTATCTCTTAAGACTTTCTTAACCATCCAGTGCTACGCTACATAACCATATTAATACTATTTCCATTTATTTCAAAATAACTTAAAGAGAAGTACGAGTAGCATCGAAATTCCATTCATCACTCACTTAGAAACAGATAATTTACCTAGTCTATTCCTAAAACAAAATTACCTAGTACCTATTTTTTTTTATAAAAAAAAAAGAGGAAACTAGCAAGCGGGTAGCCTGATGGCAAGTGATTACCGCCGCCCATAGACACCCGCAACACCAAAGAGACCGCAGACGCGCTACCGACCCAGAGGGCTAAGGTGGAATACCTCTAACTAAACTACCTTCAAACTAATTCCTTCTAGTTTTAAACTACCGCACTTTACGCACGTATTCCTAATTAATGTTTTTCGTTTTTCTCTTTCTAGGTCGATCCTGCCTGAACTGCCTTATGTTAGGCAGTTTTTTTATAAAAACTGCCTTATTTAACTGCCTTATTTAAATTATAAATTAAAAGTCCTACCTTCATTTGTATTTTTCTTCAATAGTATCTACTAATATAGTCCTAAATGATAACGCTGTCACGTTAACAGTTAAGTTACTAAAATAAACATTTAATAAATACAGAAAATAAAACAAAAGCGAGTGAACCAATCTTACAACATTCTCCATTCCACGAACAACAAATTGTGTGACTGTAGGCAGTCACACCTTAAATAAAATAGATCTACCTAATACTTGTAAAAACGTGAACTACTAAAAATCTATACGTAAGTATAAAAGTAATTATGTAAAATAGAAAACCCTAAATACATTTCAGATCCTGGTCATTTCGGCACCCAATTGTAACAAACCCCCCCTAAGCGCTATTCTCTGACCTAACCTAGACCTAATTTGACCTAACCTAAATTTAGACCTATTAAGACCTAGGCTCTACTGCTATAGCAATGAAGCTATAGGTGAATTCTACCCCTAAGCACCATAGATCTAGAAGTATATATAACTGGCTAGCGGCTTCTCTGATGGTAAGTAAATATCGAATACCTAGTCTGAAACTCATGTCCTATGTAATGTACGCCCTAATCTATACGCTTATTCATCCCTAGCACAATACTGACTGAATTAATATACGTACGAATGATTTGGCCAAGTGATCGTCTAGTTACCCTGCGTTGTGTCCTACGGTAGTAATCCAAGTTCTTTGAAATGTATGTAAGATCGGTTCAATCGCTATGCCCTAACCTTAACCTACCTTAACCTATTATACGCGTTATCAAATACTACTAAATACCATGTCCTGATTGTTCTATTATCTAAAACTGAATCCTATATTGTTGAAAGCTGCTTCTAAAGAATGACCCGATGCTGATGAAGTTTATAGCAAAATAATTAAATAGTAATAATGACTGTTATGTACTCGCGTAAATAGAGAGGTTCGACCTTTGTTCTGCTTCCTATTTAATATAAACTTAGGCCGAATAACTAGCTACGTTTAGTATGCATACGGGGATAACTATGCATATTTAGCTGCTTACTACCCTCTTTAGCTCCTAACATCTTAGGTTTAAGGTTGAATTCATAACTAAGTGGCCTGCTTGCATATAAGCTCTTTTAGAATGTATTGCCTGATATGTTCACACCGCTTGCCACCGTCATTTTATTTAACTTAGAGATCCTTAAGACTGTACTTTTAATGGTAAAGAAACCCTTTATTCTACAACATATTTCTAAAAGGTTCCGCCAACGTATTTGTAAATAATTATATTTTTTCCTTAAATAAATATAGCCCTATCTGAACCTACCTAGACCATTTATAAATAAACAAACAAATCCTATGAGTTTGTGAATTAAACGGCCAAGCAGTGGCTGGACCGTTACAGTATTATACGTGAAATACGCAACAGATATAGTAAACGGGGAAAAACTACAAGAAAATTACTTCAGTGAATTGATCTTACGAATCGATTAACGTGAAAATAAACTAGCTTTTAAATGAATCTTTAATGTGATACAATCATAAAACTGTGTTGGAATTTTACGTAGCTTATCTGTTCTCGTATACTGCATGGGGCTGGTTTAAGGGCGGATCCTTTATTCTCATCAGTTGTTAAAGACAATCTATTATCATATAATTAGCTTCGTAAGCCGAGCTTTGCGGCGAAGGTTAGCGATGAAAGCTCTATTGTCCCACACTCGAATAATAGAGACAAAAGTGGTTGCTTTACGTGGAACCCCTTTACAATGCTGTTTGGAAAGCTGGCTTCTAACTGCGAGCCCCAGAATAGAGTAGCGCTAGTAGATTTTCGCCGAATCTATTTTCGGCCTACAACTCCTGTAGCCCTAACATGACAGCCCAGGTCTAGTTTAACTCCTCCCTGTGTCTCTGTCTGACTAGTGTCATAGGAAAGCGAAGCAGATAGAGATAAACTAAACTTGGCCAGTCATGTTAGGGCCACAGCGAGTACCTACTCCTTTATTTTTCTTTTTAAGAACCTTGTAGTGCCTGACCAAAAATAGCTTCAATCACCGAAACTGAAAACGAAATTTACTTTTAGGGCAATTCCAGTCTATTTTTTTAATTTGTTAATTTTAGTTCTAACCTGTACATTGTTAAATGTACACCGCAACGCAAAACAAACAAACAAGTGGAAACGCCTGGCAGTGGACAGTTAACACGGGTGCAAGGGGAAGTTGACAGTGATACTGATAGCCTTGAGGTTGCAGAATCCATTCCCATTAGCGGCAGATAATAATATAATTAAGTGATGATTATGAATATTTGTAACCGAGTCCTGGTGGTTGTACCCCAAAGAAGCACATGTAAACATCCGTAACTTAGTTAAAACATATTATAACCTCTACGAATATATGTATATACATATTCATTCATTTACCTGTAGTTAGTGTACATAGTTATAAGCTTTGTTTAGTTTAGGACTATGTCGATTAGTGTAAATTAATACAATATATTAATTAATTTATTATTTCATCGATATATTTTGAACCCTCACACATTTTACGAACAAACTGAAGTAGTATCATTAGTATTCAAAAATACTAAAATAATCGTTTAGTATGTGAAGTAAAAACTTTACCTGGCCTCTTTAGCTAAGCGACTTTATTAAGGCTGCTTTTGACCATGAGCGGCTATGATTTCAGGACCCGCTTTCGCGTTTGTCTTTATGTAGTTTATGCTACAAAAAAACAATTATTATATTCCCGGCATTCGGCCATAAACCTTGTTTCAGCACTACAACTCCCATTGTCTGCCGATCATGCGTTGCATAAATAGTTGGGAATTCGCTGTTCGTACTTTGCAGTTAATAATCAACTGCCATTGGTCGGGCGCCATTTTGGTTCGTTGAACTATGATTTCAATTGAAACTGAAGTTATGTGATACATGAAAAGTGCTGTCAGGCTTTTGGTAAATTTTTGGGTTCATTGCCCCGTAATTTGAATGAAAATTGGCAGTGGTTTGGAATTTTAAACAATATTAAGTTTTATGAGTAGGTATTAGTCGCGAGAAATGGATACATTATTCTTAGAAAACCAAGAAAAAAAAGATTCTAAATAAACCGATTGCGTTATGATTTAAATTAATATATTTTTATCGGGTAGAAGTATACACTGACTGTTACCCGCGGCTTCTTCTGCTTAGAATCCGTTTAGCGCTAACTATACACTTTCTCGGAAGCCTCTTATCATCCTCAATATGGAATGTAACTTTTTGCCAAACCTCATCAAAATCGGTTGAGTTATACGTTCACAATATTGGTAATAAGGATATTATGGATTTTGTTTCATGTAAATCTGAGAACCATGAAAGACATAAGGGCAGCAATGGAAAGATTAACAAAACACGCGATTAAATACATTTACAAATGTCAAATGTAATGTTCTAAATCTTGGGTGTTGATGGGTCTGATCGAGGTAACAGGTTCAAGTCCTGCCAGGCACTTAAGATTTTTTCTTTGTTGTAATGACAACACAAAGAAAAATCTCATAAGAATAAAATATACAATTACAAATTATTTAAATTTAATAATTTAAACGTTTCTATCTGTTGTTATCTATCTGTTCTGTTCTACATCTCTTTTAGCGATAAGATGCTGTTTGCCTTATGTTATCTTCCTATTTTGTACCTTTTTGTCTTTGATGATGATCAATAATGAGTTATTTTATTGTATTATTTACAATTAAAATTAAAAAATGAAAGGTACATAGCATTTTAATTAACATAACATAACAATACCCTCCACTTCAGTCTACTCGTGACCACGGCCGTTGAAACGTCGAGGTAAATTATCAATATATTTTTATCGCGTTAAGTCCCGATAACGTTATAAATATAACGTAACAAATGGCACTCAAGTCTCCACAAGTTAACATCAAAGACCGAGACTCTGAAGTCAAACAAATTAGATTTTTCCGAATGGATGGGAAATTCGTATCCGATGGGCCAACAGACCTTTCAAGGGCCGTTAATATGGCCCAGAGGACAGGTATGCTAATAAAATTACGTGGCCCAAATGGTTCGCTCTACTTGGCACTTGAGCTCTTGTTATTGCATGATTGAGTATTTACTTTTGTTTAATATTGAGGTGGAGAAAATTTAAAATTTAAATATTAGCTGCTTTCGTTTGCTTAGAGTATCCAAATTAAATTTAAAATGCTATATAATGAATGACAACACAAAGAAAAATTAGCATATTGGCAGGATCCTGCCATTACCCTAATTTTTCTTTGTGCTGTCATTCATTATATAGCATTTTAAATTTAATTTCATGGTAAAAAAAGTACAAAAAAATTTTTTTTTTCGATTACAATGCTTAAAGTATTACGAACGTTTATTTATAATATCTGTTACCCGCGACAATATCTACGTAGACGAACGTGGCTCATAATTTCCGAAAATCATTTTTTCTTGGTGTCATTTGTTACGGTCACATATTTTCCCTGTGCCATTTCTTCCCAATATTTTTTTATCATCACTTATTCGTCTATTCTCTTTAATGTACTATCACTTTTGCGAGAGAGTTTTAGAAAACTGGACGATAAAATTAAAAACTGAAGTCAATACACAAGATTGTTTGTACATACCATAAGTTATTTTTTTGGAAATACCTTCTTTTCTTTCCTTTTCATGAAAATATAATAATAATAATAATGCATTCGTGTCCCACTGCTGAGCAAAGGCAGTTCATGAAAATAAATTGTCAATTAATATTTCACTTTGGCTTCGACTTTGACTTTGGACAAGCCCGGTGCAAAGTGAAACGCGTCATTGTAAAAGGCAGACGTTTCGTTCGCGACGATGCGGGCGCAGAATAAATCCGGATAACAGCCACTTTGATGGTTCAAAGGTTTGCTAAATTACCTCCAGGCGCCGAAGACGCATGTATCGCGAAATTTCGTCTCGAGCGTAATGTTTAATTTGCCGATAACGGGTAATTTGAGACGTAATTTTTTATGGGGAATGTGCGACGAAAGCTTTAAGTGAAAATGCAAAATGGACTATTTTTACAGGAAACTTCAAGACTCTCCTTTTCACTAAAAATTTACAATCTTTTTAAACTAACAATTTAAATCAATTCAATTTTTGTGTGTATAGCTCCATCGAATTTAGCGATGATTCCGTCAATGTCGAGGTTGCAAAAGACACTATCAGTTTCTTTGGTTTACGGCTTTTCAATTACAATAAAAATTTTAAACTAACAAATGGTTTGTCTCTTTACTTTGAGGGTAAACGTCGCAATAACTGCTAAAGACATAACGCAATATGCTAACTAACAAAGGTTTACGCAAAGTTTATGAATAAGGGGGTTAGTAAGTGTCAGAGTAACTATAACACTAGATTTTTGTAACCGAAATTTCTTTCGATTTTTTATTTTAAATGTTTTCAACATTCAAATTATTAAATCAAAATTGTAATGACAACACAAAGAAAAATTAGGGCAATGGCAGGACTTGAACCTGCAACATCAGCATTCCGTGCCTTGCGTTTTTCCAGTTTCGCGGCAGTGTGGCGAAACTGTAAAACGCAAAGCACGGAATGCTGATGTTGCAGGTTCAAGTCCTGCCATTGCCCTAATTTTTCTTTGTGTTGTCATTACAATTTTAATACAACACTAGACCTCGTTGGTTTATTTGGTGAGATCATTATGAAAATGCAAACTTAAAATGAAAATTATAAAATATTTTGCAAGTAGGCCAAATAGGCTCTTTTACATGGCTGAATAATCTACTAGAGTTACAAGAACGGGTGGTATTGCCAATAGCAGAATTAGCTAAATACTTAAAAATGCTGAAAACTCAGTGCGTCTCTCTCCTACTGGGCCACTTAGAAAGAGACGAACTAAGTTACGTAACGAGTTAACGCGTATTGAGTGAATTCGTTGTAGGTGCACAGGGTTGTAAAAAAGAGCTCGGTGTTCCTATGGACAACGTCTGAAATAAAGTGATATATTATTATTAAATTATAAATAAGTTATAGATGAGAAAGTACCGCTGTGCCAACGGTACTTTGTATTCCCATTCTGATTGCCGTCCGATAGTTAAACCGAAATTTACCGTTACGCTGTCATTCTAAACAAATTTCGTATTAAAACTACAAAGCATTCTTTCTATTCTAAAGCCCCTACTTATCACGTCTGAATATAAAATACTTGGAACAATAATGCAACGATTTACATAAAGAATATTCCCTGAAGTTTAGAACTTGCAAACTTAAACACTACAACTTGGTGCCAAGTCTGTCTGGGGAGCCTTACCATAGAACCCAAGCCTTTAAGTTGATAGAAAAATACATTTAAATTTAGAAAATAAATTATAACAAATTACCTTGCAACTCCGCGAAACCAGTGCCGTGCAAGTGCAAGATATCTGCGTCTGCATTTTTCATGCAAAACCCACCCTCAAATAACCTCGAAATAACACACATCACACATAATCAACTATATACCACCACCACTAAACACTAAAACTACATGATCTAAGCGCGTTTCGCCTCTATTCGAGGCATCATCCGGATCTAAAGTAGCGTCGAATGGTCGTATTAGATTTATGAATATTTTTAAATTTTTCATTAACTCTTCTAACAGACTGCTGTAGGCCTTTAAATATGGACGAAAAGTACGATTCCACGGGTACAGGAACTTTAAGAGCTAGCGGAATGTGCGTATATTTTCAAAGCGTGTGGCATTTACATGGCGCGAGTTGTCGCATGCGAATTGCATTACATTGTGGGCTGCTGAAGTGCGACGTGATCTATCGATTGATCGAGCCGCGCAGTGTAATGCAACTCGCATACGAGAACTTGCTCCATGTAAATGCCCTTTTATTCTGTAAAGTAAAGTAAGCATGTATTTTAAAATCAAAGAAAAGCCCTTAGTAAGATTATTGTAATGGAAATTATTTGTTTTTAAATTTTTTCGATTTTTCTTTTTGTATTTTTTTTACATTCAAATTAAATTTAAAATGCTATATAATGAATAACAACACAAAGAAAAATTAGGGTAATGGCAGGGTTCGAACCTGCAACATCAGCATTCTGTGCCTTGCGTATTCCAGTTTCCGCCACATTACCGCTGTCGTTACCGCCGTCTTTACGGTCATTACATTATTGATATTTTTTCTTTGGGTAAACTACCCTCGGTGTCATCTATGAGAAACTTAGTCATGTTATCTCATTCAACTTGGTCATTTATGAATGCCCGTTAGCTGACGAGAGATGACGCCATTTGTTGTTAAATTATTGTAATCGAAATTATTTATTTTTAAATTTTTTCGATTTTTCTTTTTGTATTTTTTAAGAGCCCTTAGTAAGAGCCACCGTTTGTCTGTCAGTTTCAGATCCGAACAAAGTTTAATTTCCATAACTACACCGAGCGTTTCAGTGTAGCGAGTTTTGTGGCTCATAACAACTCGTTGTGTGCTAGTTTACTATCTGTAGTTCGCTTTATATCATACTATACTTCACTTTTTTAGGTGACAACCCGGCAAGCGGGTCTCGTGATGGTAAGTAATCACCGCCGCACCTGTTTGACACTTTAGAGAGCGTTGGTGGGCGAACGAATGAATTCCCTATTGTCATGTCACTCGAGATCAAATGTCGTGCGTTTAAATTAAAAAACATAATGAGTTGAAGTTTCGTGTCGATTACTGTTTTAATATCTGTGGATACTAGAATAGAGACCAACTTGAATTTTGACAGCTGTTCCAAATTTAAATTCATAACGTCACGAGCAGTCACGAGATATCGGTAATGTGATGACCAATAAAGAACAGATTTACCTACTACCACAGACAAGAAAATTCTTATCATAACATTGGTTGTAATAATGTTGATCATTTCCTAGGGTTTTTGAACGCGTTATTGAGCCTTTATGATATGTGTGTAGATAAATACTTTTACAGTTAGGGGGAAAAAACGCGAGGAAACCTGCATATAAATAAATGAATGCGTAACCATGATTCTATCGGTGTGGCTTCTTATTACCATTGAACTAAAGAACGGAGAGCCCACAGCATTTAATTACGATATCGATTCACAGCAAGAACTTCTTCAGGAAATTTCGTACCTTGAAATTGCAAAGCATACAAATCACAGTCAATTGGTTTGAAGTATCCGAAACTATGCAAATGGCCGCGGAGACAACTCTTTCAATTGTAAATCGGACGCTCATGAATTTGCAACGGCCAGGGTCGCGTGCTGCGCGGCCGTCCGTCAGAAGATTTCCTGAAGCTTCAGGGCTGCCACAACACTAATAGTTTTTATTATAATAACTAAACGTTTCTTTTGTCTATTGTTTTAAATTTTTTTTTCTCAGCGGTTACTTTTTTTTATGAAATAGGAAAGCAAACAAGCAAGTGCGTCACCTGATGGTAAGTGATCACCACCGCCTATAGACACCCGCAACACCAGGAAGTTTGCAGATGCGTTGCCAACCCAGAGGGATAAGATGGAATACCTCTTGTGCCAGTAATTACGCCGGCTGTCTTGCTCTCCACGCCGGAACACAACAGTGCAAGCACTGCTGCTTAGCTTGTATTAGGCTTGTGCTTAGGATAAACGAGCAAGATGGTAGTAGCACTAATATTACATCATAATTACATCCGTGTAATGCGAATACAAGCAGGTTACTAGGTCGCTAGTAAATAAATGTCAAAATAAATGAAAATTTATTTTGCAAGTAGGCCATAAAGGCTCTTTTTCACACCACTGCTCGAAAATGTGGCGAAAGATGGTCTGTGATGAGGCCCCAAAACAATGAATAGTTGTAAGTTGAATTAGCAGGCCTTCTATGAATTTAAACAGGACAACAAAAACATTGTTGGCCTGTTTAAAGAGCAAACCGACCAATCACATCAGCACGCTGATCACTGATTCGACCAATCAGAACATGACTTGTGCTGCATACGACATAAAATCAATCAATCAGAACACTGGGTCTTTTCTGGTACCCCATATTTATTTTCATTAAAAACTCACTAAAAATCACTTTCCAGCCTCTACAACAATGTACTATTAACATGTCTACCAGGCTAAAAACTATTTTGCTAACAAAATGGCGATTTTAGATTTTCTCATCTTGGACAGCCCTGTCCAAGTTTTAAGTATTTACATTGGTTGTAGAAGTGGAGACGTATTGGGGCACAGGGGAGTGTTCCGTGCACCTCCACGGTCTCCTGTTAAATTCAGCGCGGCTGTGACGTTGACGGTATTTTTAGATTTGTCAAAAGGTTGAGATGAATAGTTTATACTTCGGTTTACTAAAAAGAGGATACATTTTTGCTTCGATGAACTTAAAGCATGGATATAGCCTCAGTACATGTCAAGCGTACACACGCAAAACTGTCAAAATCCCTTAATACCTGTGGTGTGCGTCAAGGTAGTGAAATCTGCAAATTAATAAAAAACGAAGATTATTACTGCAATAATATTATTATTATTTTTATTCAATTTTTTCTTCCTTTTTACATTTAAAAAAAATGTTATTATTATTATGTTGGTACGGTTTCCGATCACGGGCCCATGGGGACCCGGTCATTTGAAAGGCGTTCATGGGGCCAAAGGCAACATGAAGAGGCCTTTGGTACCATATAATATAAATGAGATGGCCACAATTATGGAGGTCTGTCCCCTAATACACTATGGAGGATACTAGCGGACAGTTCTCCCCAGTTGCCAAACTATTGCCATTATTATTCATGTATATTTATTTAATCTTAGGTTAAATTTTTACAATATTTCTATAAAAAGTAATAAAACAATATCAATACAAAATATGCAAACATTATAGAAACCTAATCTAGAGTGCCGCCGGCAGCGGGGCAGGGCTCAAGCTACCGGTGGTTAGGGCCGCAGAGTGAGGAATCTCCTGACTATTTGTGACGTGACCATTATTATTATTATTGATTATTGCTGCGTTGATTATTATAGCTGAATATCTTACTAATGCCCTACTAATTTTATAATTGCGGAAGTCATGCATCGCTGTCTGGATATTTTGATGTGTGGATGTTTGTTCCTCAAAAAACGTCTAGATGGATAAGATATAATTTGCCAGACAGATTGATTACGTCTTGGATTAAAACATAGGATACTTATTATCTCGTAAAACTAAGTACAATCCCGTAACATTCAAAATAAAATCAGGCGGGCGAAGCCGCGGGTAAAAAACGCCAATAAATTTTAAAATATCAATAAAAAATCTTCGTTCTAACAGTTTTTTATAAAACACATTTCTCCAGTATTCATTAGCATTTTAAAAGAACAGCTTCTATTAATCAGAGCTAGTGCACTTCCACATCTTATCAGCGAGTGCAGTGTGCCTGAAATAACATCAAACCTCTAGGATTACGTTGGCAAAACGTTGAGCCGACATTAATGCATAATATATTCCAATTTCAATACAACTTTCATCTTTCAAAAAAATAATTTTAAATTGCGCGTTAAAAAAAACTGACAGCTACAGTGAGCAGCAGATATATACACAGCTGTATATACACCCTACTAGGTGACGAAATACTAGCCACGGTTACTAAAGGATGCCCACAGGGAGGAGTCCTATCACCCACGCTTTGGAGCTTGGTGGTGGACTCGCTGCTTGAGGAGCTCAACACGGGCCCTATCCACACAGTAGGGTACGCGGATGACCTGGTTATACTGATTAATGGGAAATTCCCAAACACGGTATCAGGTATAATGAAAGAGGCCCTTGGAAAGGTGGAGAGATGGTGCAGTAGCCATCAACTCTCTATCAATCCGGCCAAAACAGTGGTAATACCGTTTACCAGAAAAAGGGATTTAAAAAACCTACAGCCCTTAAAACTATATGGTGAGGGACTAAACCTCTCCAGCGATGTGAAGTATCTAGGGATTACTCTAGATAAAGAACTAAACTGGAAGAAGCACGCGGAATACACTATAACCAAGGCAACGAGAGTGTTTGGTATGTGTAGATCTGCTTATGGGATAACATGGGGACTCAACCCCAAAGTACTGAGATGGATTTACACCATGATGGTGAGACCCATTATAATGTACGGCTGTCTGGCCTGGTGGCCAAGAACACTACTACGCACATGCAAAAACTCTCTTGAAAAATTTCAAAGAATGGCATGCATGGCTATCACTGGGGCGTTCAAAACGACACCAACGGCAGCAATGGAGGTCCTATTGGACCTACCGCCACTGCATATTGCTATCGAATCCGAGGCGCGTAAAGCATTACACAGAATGAGGAAAGGTGGTCTGTGGAATGACTTAGCCCCGAGGACGAAGCATACCAAAATGGAACAAAACAAGGAACTTGACAGAATAACGGCTATGAGTTGCGACAAAATGCAACCAAAGTACGTGTTCCAAAGGAACTACAAGCTCCATGTTCCCACAAGGGTCGAATGGTCCGAGCGACGGACATTACCCGAAGGCGAAGGCATCTCATGGTACACGGATGGATCCAAAATGAAATCCGGTACGGGAGCAGGCATTTATGCACAGGGCTATAGTTGCAGTACAAGCATGGGTGATTTTGCAACTGTTTTCCAAGCGGAAACATTTGCAATAATAGCCTGCGCACAAGAGAATATAGACAGGGGGTTAAAAGAGACAACCGTCTATATACTCAGCGACAGTCAAGCGGCACTAAAGGCACTCACATCGCCTAGAGTAGACTCAAGACTGGTATACAATGGAATACAAGCACTGAACAAGCTTGGTAGACACAACAAGGTGAACCTGATATGGATACCAGGCCACGAAGGTTTCACCGGAAATGAAAAAGCAGACGAACTTGCAAGGGAAGGCTCATCCAATAATTACATTGGACCTGAACCATATGTGGGACTCTCTCAGGGAACCATAAAAACGGCCATAAACAACCACACCAAAAAGCAACACCAAAAAGAGTGGAAAAGCTTGGCAGGTCTAAGGCATTCAAAACGTTTCATAGAAAACATCGATCCAGGCTGGACCAAGAAACTTTGGAAACTCAGCAGAAGACAACTCCGGTACATAATCGGGGTGTTTACAGGTCACTTCGGAACTAAACACCTACTAGCTAAGATGGGACTACACGACAACGATGATTGTAGAATGTGTGGAGAGGAGGCTGAAACAATGGAACACATTATATGTGATTGTGAGGCCCTCGCCAGAACAAGAATGAAACTCCTCGGCAACGGATACCCCGAACCAGGAGAATTCAAGGCACTACCGCTAAACCACATCATCCACTTTATGGAGGAAGTGGAAAAAGCGATGGACTGAGTGCGAAGGAGGGGTAAATACACAAAAGATCCCGCTGGGTCGAAGTGTATCCGAAAGGACCCCGCATAGATAAGATAAGATAAGATATACACAGCTGTAAATGCCAATGAGATCTACTGACAACTCTATTGTCAAGAGGGTAAGAGCTCGTAATTATTTTTTCTCAAACATTGTCGGAAATGTTGTCATTGTACTCGAAGAAACAAACCGCGAAGGACGTTGTTGCCGGCTTTTATCAAATTAAAAAAACAAACTCATTGCTGGACGGCTAGCGCTCCAGGAAGTGGGATAAGAATTCCATTGCTAGACAGAAATTAACTTTTTAAAGAGTGATAAAAACTATGGAAAAATCTCAATCTCAGCCCAAGCCAGATACCGGGCTTCAGTAATTTTGTTCGAAATTTAACATTTTTAATCGTGTCTCAAATAGCTTTCGCGTATTAAAATCAAACAAGTACTTTTTCAATATTAAAAAATAAGCGGGAAACGTAAATAAGCAACGAGTTTAGATTTATTTCAATGAAAATAATGTGTTCTACTGAGTAAAACATGAACAATGATTAATTGTACAGTACGGAAAGAAATTATGCAATTAATAGCAAAGCATAATTACTTCTGACAAAGTTATAGTCGCGAAAATCTAAATATAAATTTGAAGACATAAAAGAAGATGAGAACTGTACTATATAAAATGGATGATAGAGGGAAGGAGTGAAAAAATAACTACTTCAATTTAATAAAACTATTACATATTTATCTACATTTCAATCGGAACAACCCAAAAACTAATATTTTATTCAAATCACTGTCGCAGAACATACTTAGTGACCAGAAGGCGTGCAGTATTGACTGGTTGGAAATTCATATGTTTGTACGTGCTAAATAAAAATCTTTATCCATAATTTTTATTTTCTTTCCTCCGAATGTTTGAGAAAAGTACTATATCTGCCTCGGCTGGAATGGCAATTGCTGGCTTCGTACTTTTAAAAACCCTCGCCGTTGGCTCGGGTTTTTAAACTAACTCGGCCAGCAATTGCTTACTTCCCAAGCCTAGGCATTAATCTACTATTGTCGTCTTTGAGTATTCAGCAACTTTTGAAGGTAACTGTACCTACTCAATCAAATTGGTTGAATACTGCCGACGACGAGAGGATGCCTGGCATGGAGGCGAAACCCGCGTAGATCGTGTAGTTTAAGTGTCTCTGCCTTGCTCTCCACGCTGGAACACAATGGTGAAAGAACTGCTGCTGAACGGCTGGATTAGCGTGCAAGATGGTGGTAGCGTTCCGGACAGACAAGATAAGGTCCTAAATTCCCTTTAACAAACCAAAACCACTGAAAACAACGCGTTAAATACGAAACTAAAAATACAACTTAAAAAGCTCTTTTGCATTGTTGAAATCCTCGAGAACTTGTGGCTTTTGCTTTACTTTACAAACGATATTCGCCCTTGCTCAGTTCGTATAAAGTCTACTCTCTGTTGTATTTTGCTGCTATCTCTGGAACACACGCGGTTACGGCAAAAGCTGTCGCTGACACGGTACAGTGGATCTTAAGCTGTTATAAAGGGTGTTTTTAATGGCACAGTATGTTGTCACAACTCGTGTACGAATTGTAAATAATGACAACACAAAAAAAAGGGTAATGGCAGGACTCGAACCTTCCGTGCCTTGCGTTTTTGCCAGTCTCGCCATATTACCACTCGTGTAGGAACGCTTTCGGTAAATACACTGTGGTATTACCAAATATTATAATTTTAAATTTGTTTAAAAGGAAAACTTCTGTTTAAGTACGCACGTTTAGTTTAGCGCCAATGTAAAGGTGGAGTCGACTTTGTGTCTTTGCACCGCGAATAAAAAGAAAAAGAAAAGGGACGATTCGACATTCGAAGAATAGCGGTTGTCGATGGAAGAAGGAGCTACTTAGCCATACGGACGGTGAATACGTTTTCCACCCTCTAAACCTTAAGCAACGTTAAGTTAAACTGGTTTTTTTTTGGTTAATGTCATTATGATTTTTTTTTTAATATTGACGTTTTTAATTTTGAATGGAACTTGTAAAATGCAAATATTGACAAATTTATGAAGAATATAGTATACTAAACATATAAACCTAGTTCTAAGGCATAATGAGAACATACCAAAAAACCATGGCTATAGGTTAAGGTTTAGAGGATGGAAAACGTTATCGCCATCTGTATGGCTAGTACCTCCCTCCTCCATCCTCTTAGGACAGGTTTTGTAATTCTAATACAGCTCACTTTTCTAGTATCACCTGATAACTTAAACAGATAGGTATTCAATGACGCGTACATACGCTGTTAGGCAGTTTGTTCGTTTATTGCTCACTAGCGTCGACGGGGCAAGTTATAGCCGTGTAATGCAAATTTATAGCTCTACTAGTCGAATAACAGTCACATACTTTATAAGCATGCTTGGCGCAGATCGGCATAAACTGTAATGACGATGGTTTGGCGGTTTTGTTGCGTCAAAGGTTGAAGGTTTTTCAAAGGAGATACGTAGAAATGATGATGGAATGAGGTTATTTTTTTGAAATAATTAAATTAAATCTTAAATAACCAGTTTATATAAGTGCTGGCACCGAATTTCTACGAAATTATGGATAGATTAAATACATTTTCGACGCCAGGTCCTATGAATCGATTTATAGGAAAAGACTGAAAGATTAATTTTTATAGAAAAAGGTTAAAGAAAACCAGGTTTTCAGGTCTTCTTTAGTACCTTTAAATATAATTAGACATTAAATAGATAATTTTTTCTCCAAATTTCATACTTAAAAAAAATACGCATTCAAGTAACGAAAATAAGAAATTAGGAAGTACTAATAATTACTTTAAACTGCTTACGTCTCCTAACCTTGTCTACTTGCTTTAGTCTGCCGGTGAACGCAAGACCTTAAAAGGGCTCCAACGTCGGGAATTAGATTCATTACAAAACACGCGATACTTAAAAACCGTTTTCATTGTTTTATTTTGAAGTCTACAAGTCTCGAAAACATAAGTAATTACTAATTACTTAAAATGTTACTACTTTTGTTACAAAAACGGAGATTTCCGTACAATTCCGGACGTAAACCTCTTTCGTTTCACAAAACTATCCATCATTACCTCACATTACAATACCTACCACAAGGCAAACTATAAAACATTATTTTGACAGTTAAACTGTTCCTCGAAAGCAGCTAGCTAGCCATTTTGTCATGTCATCTTGACAGTTAAATTCCAAGTTCGTGTGGCTAAATGATCCTGGTGAAATGAAAAACGTGTGTTAAAAGTTGAACTAGCATATTGAAAAGGCTACATTTTGTATGTGCAGCTTAGGTTGGCTTAGGTTTGAGTATATTTTTAGCGGTTTGATATTATTATAAACTAGCGTCCCGTCCCGCCTTCGCACGCGTGCTGACTCGGATGTAATTTACATAAGAATGTAAAAAGATCTCTAAATGACAGTGAAATTCGTATCAAAATCCGTTGCGTAGTTTAGAAGGAGAAGGCGGCCGAACATACACAAAAAGATTTAGGACAGACAAGAACGGATAGCGACTTAGCGACTTTATTTTATTCTATGTAAAGAAGATGCCTACGTTTTAATTTATTTTTCTATTTGGCATACGAGTAAGCCTGAGTTTTGTTTAACTTTCTTTTTTTATGAAATAGGAAGGAAAACAAGCAAGTGGGTCTCCTGATGGTAAGTGATCACGATCGCCTATAGACACCCGCAACACCAAAGAGATTGCAGATGCGTTGCCAACCCAGAGGGCTAAGATGGAATAGCTTACTTACTTATGATGGAATTACTTTCCACTATCCAGTCAGGAGTTAATATGTCAATTATTTAAACATGGGGTTTAAAATAACGAACTCTCTTTGATCAACCGAACTGGGGCACTGCTTCTGCCCGTTGATGTTAGTGAAGTACTTCTTGGACGAGCCGACCCATTTTTACTGTAATCAGTGGCAACTTCAGTATTTTTTATATTTGAAAAATGAAGGCAAACAAGCAAGTGGGTCACCTGGTGGTAAATGATAATCACCGTCCATAGGCACCCGTAACACCAATAAGATTGCAAATGCGTTGCCAATCCAGAGGACTAAGATGGAATACAGTTTTATCATGATGCGGGTGGTAGGACCTTGTGCAAGGTCCGTCCGGATCGCTACCACCATCTTGCTCGCTAATCCTGCCGCTAAGCAGCAGTGCTTGCACTGTTGTGTTCCGGCGTGGAGAACAAGACAGCCGGTGTAATTACTGGCACAAGAGGTATTCCATCTTAGCTGGGTTGGCAACGCATCTGCACTCTCTTTGTTGTTGCAGGTGTCTATAGGCGGTGGTGATCACTTACCATCAGGTGACTCACTTGCTTGCTTGCCTTCCTATGTTGAATAAATAAAAAAAAATAACTAATAATATATTGAGCATCGGCAGTATTCGTTTGCGCAGAGAAGCGCAGACCGGTTTCCGACAGTAGCCGAACGTGTGAATAATCCATATTGTACTTTATTTGCAAACGCAACTGGCAGAGTATTGCTTGCTATGCATTCTTAGCTTTGTCCCGCTTACACAATTCGTACCTACACTGTGGCGCACGGGCTGCCGCCATGTTGCTCCGAAATCTATAGACCAATAAAAGCGCAAGAGTTTAGCGCGCGTAAAATTCTACTTTATCATTGGTAGGTCGAAATTTCTCGCGCTACTAAAATTGGTCTACTGCGCAGGTACGTCGTGGCACAATATATTTTTTTAGTAATACTGTACCTCTTGTGCCTCCATGCCGGAACACAACAGTGCAAGCACTGCTGCTTAGCGGCTTCTTAGTATTAGCTCTACCATGACAATACTTGAGCTCTACATCCCACAGGCTATTAGTTCTACGATGTGGTTAAAGTAATATTAGACATAAATTATAATAAAATCTAGAATCTGACTTTGAAAACAACGTTGACCTAACAACTATGCCAAACAAGACCTAACTTTGTAACGTAACTATGCAGTTTATGTTGAAGACTTTGTCTTTGGCATGTGGCCTGGAAGTTTTACTTGATAGTTACGTAACACATCTAAAAATTAAACTATTAGTTTGTTAGTCTGAAAGTTATTTATCTAAGGCCTCATACAGCCTAAAAACATATTCATTATAATAATTAGTTCTTTTTTTCTGAACACAATTTTGGCATAACACCAATTCAATAAAAACTGACTGTTGTGGCACATGCACGCCTTAATTCCAAAATCACATTCTATTCACTTTCTTAAACACTATACCGAGCCGAAGGTATTTTTTCGCAACACGACAAGGCCATATTTTACGTCATCATGTTTAACGCCTTTCCTAGTCTACTGAGGGTATTAAATTTATTATTAACCCTTTAAAAAAACTTGATAACTCCCTTAGGGTTGGCGGTAAAAGAAACCGGCGCACCTTGAAGTACAATTACGACGCTCCGGGGGGAAGGATTGAGTTACAGTCAAAAATGAAGTTAAAGTCCGCGGTGACAACCCTGGAGTCTGAGACAAGCTTGGACGTGACCGGAAAGGTATAGAGATGGGAAAAGATGAGGAAGCTACAGATTACTTGAAGTTTGCCTCTCAGCATAAGTGGACGAAGATCGTTTTATGATTCACTTGCTTCTTTGGACCATGAATGATACTTGACTTTCTATCTAAAAGCAGTAATGCACTTCGCTTAATTTTATTTACTACGGCTTTCCCAAAGACAGCCAAAGTAAATTCTTGAAAAATTTGTACTCTCAGAATATATACAAACTAGTTCTACTCTACATTACTTCGTTTTCACCAATTTATCCATCCTAAGGTCTGAAATAGGTCGGTGTTTAGCAATAAGACTGACTGCTGTTAACTTTGTTTCTCCTTTTTCTATTTATTTTGTTTGTTTTCTTGTGTGCTGTAACAAAAAATAATACTTTCCGCCAAACCTGACTCAAAGTCTGATTTTGGTTATTCGTTCGCTTATTCACCAACTACAAGACGTAAGAGGCTTTACTAAAACCAACGCTCTTAAGGTGAGGGCTTTCCCTCACCATAAGAGCGTTGGTTTTGGTACCACGATGCTTTCATCTTGAGCAAACTTGCATATTCATGTAAAACCTTTGCACCTTTTCGGTGCTTTAGTTGTAAGTTCCACTTGCCCACTTGGTGGGCGCCGCAGAAGGGCCAGCGACGACGAGGCAGATCAAGAAAGAGATGGCGGGATGACTTGGATGGGTTTGAAAAGGACTGGGTGGACATTGCGTCAAATCGGGAGTTGTGGAAGTCTTGTGGAGATGCCTTTGCCCAGCAGTGAGACACATATGGGCTTTAAAAAAAGTTGTAAGTTCACGAATACACTATTTTCTTTCTTTTTAACTATGACCTGTCGTTCCGGTATCCCTGTAACAGATGTTACGTAGGTCAAATAACAGTTACTCCAATATAACCTAACTTAACCTGACCTCCAATCTAGGATCATGGTCTAAGCGTACCCCGAATTAAAAAACGGGAAACAGAGCTAGGAGAATGAAAATAAGGACGTAAGTGTCTTTACTGTGTAGTGTAATCGACACTTATTTACATCTACACTAATCTACACTTCTACACTAAAATAATAAAGAGGTAAACTTTGTTTGTATGTAGGGGATAATCTCTAGAAGTACTGAACCGATTCCAAAAATTCTTTCACTTATTGAAAGCTAGACTATTCCTGTCGGACCTATGTCCGTCACTGATAATGTCAAGCGAACGAAGTCGCGCGCGTCCGCTAGTTATCACATAAGTCAAGCTCACCAAGATTGTTCCGAAAATAAATACTAGGTATTTTACCTGCTGCCATTGCCCGTACCTAATCTTATTGTATCCTCGGGTTCTCGGATGAACACGACACGTCCAGATATTGCTTACGAAAAGAAAACCGAAAGATTTCTATTACAATGCCCTAGATTGTGAGATTACTGGATATATAGATACTGCCGAGAAAACTAAAGCTAAGAAAATACGTGACAGAATAAATTGGGTAGGCGGGCTTTGTAAAATGCTTGAATCGCTACGGTTCCATTATCTCATAATAGACAGGGACTACCTAGAAAACCAGTGTCAAAATGAAGGACTTAATAATTACTTAATAGATTCAGGCGTTACTTTGCGGAGTCCATTTCAACAAACTGGAACAAAATACCTTGCTACTCCGCGAAACCAGTGCGGTGCTCGTGCAAGTTAGCTGTGTCTGCGCTATATGAATAAATAATAACGAATGGTGTGATGACGGCCTAGCCATGACGGCTCTGACCTCTGGCTGAGGTTGCAGGTTCGAATACTGCCATTACCGTAGATCTTTCTTTGAACATTCATTTTGAGCACAAAAGTTTGTAGTGCTACCAGTAAACAGCGCTGCCTCACATCGGTTGTATCACCTTGCAGTGATCAAACGTACAAATTGGCATCGAGTTGCTAACAAAGTTACTAGAGCGGCGAGTTAGCGGTGTTGAATAGCACCAATCAACGTCGTGTGCGCACCGTGAAGGAAACGGCAGTGGGTAACTTTGCATGACAGCTTTCCAGGTAGGGATAAGTTTATGCAATATAACTTACTTTGTGGAGACACCGCTTTTAATGAATAAAATGAAAGAAAAATAGTTATAATAAAATAATTCAATGCCTATGTTCAACAGTGGAATTCTTGTGGCTCAGATGATGATGATGAATTCAATGACTTGATTATAATAGTATCTGTTACAAAAGATTAGAACATCTGTGTCTGTCGTTGGATATTTTTGAGATGTTAATTAATGTTGTAGAAAATGGGCATTATGACTAAAATTAGTTGGTTATCAAAATTGAAAGAAATCTGCAAAATAAGAAAAATGGTATTTTTAAGTTTTGTCTACGATCACTATTTATTGAATTATAGCCAATAGAAAACGATGCAACGCAAGCGCAACGCTCCATACAAAATAGTTGCATAACTATGACGTCACTGTAAACGTATAGAGTGTCCAACTAAATCACGTTTATTAGAATAATGAGCGCGTTTACAGGTTATTCCCATAATTTAAAAAAAAAAATTATCACTGTCTTGTGAATATTAATTAAAAATGACGATCTACACAAATTTTAAACTTTTTTTTATATAATAGGACGGCAAGCAAGCAAGCGGATCACCTGAAGGTAAGAGATCACCACCGCCTATATACACCCGCAACACCTAGAAGATTGCAAATGCGTTGCCAATCCAGAGGGCTAAGATGGAATACCTCTTGTGCCAGTGATTGCACCGGCTCTCCACGCCGGAACACAAAAGTGCAAGTACTGCTGCTTTGCGGCAGGAGTAGCGAGCAAGATGGTGGTAGCGATCCGGACGGACCTTGCACAAGATCCTACCACCCGCAAAACCTTCGTGCCATTTGGTTTTAGGTGTCATATTCCCAATTCATTCGACTGACTATAAAACTAGAGAAGCAGATAAACGGGAAAATCGTTCAGCATTTATTTCAGATCGGGACCTCATTCTCTGGAATGGCTTCTCCGTGCGTGAGGCGAGAATGACCGGATGGTTTACATAGCTTAATCGAAGTGGGTATTGCATTAATAGTAACCTAGCGATAAAGAGAAAGCAGTCGATGATGTTATTGAAGTGTGTACAATTTAACTCAATAGTTTAGTTTTAGTTTTGTTTATTCAGTCAATATAAAGTTACATTATAAATTGCATTGCATGTCAAATTACACGAACTTATACTGAGATCGTCAAAATTATATAATTATAAAAACTAAATTAAAATCAACTACAATATTTATAACACCATATTTATTAATAAAGCGGATCACTCACGTATTTTTGCGTCGGGAAATGCCCGACATGTTTCGGACCAGTCCGTGGTCCTTAATCATGAGCCCCCGCGGCGGTGGCGCGACGACGACTGCCACCACCACGGACTGTGACCACGGACTGGTCCGAAACATGTCGGGCATTTCCCGACGCAAAAATACGTGAGTGATCCGCTTTATTAATATGTCTGAGTCTCACGGTAGTTTCATGTTAAAACACCATATTTGATACAAAATTATGAAGATTACAATAGAATGTCAAGGTAAATGAAATTAGTCTCCAATAGGGATCGTCAAAAACACAAACAAAACAAACAAATGGAACAAGATAAAAAAATACACATATAACATATTATTAAATTAAATATACCTATGTCATCAAATATTATAATGAATTGTGAGTCAGTCTAGAAACTTTTTATAATCTTCTTTATCATAACATAGTACAAAACAAAATCGCTATCCGTTCGGTTTGTCTTCATCGTATTTACGGCCATTTCCTTTTTTTATACAAGACAAGAAAGAAAACGAGCAAGCGGGTCACCTGACGTTAAGTGATCACCGTCGTTCATAGACACCCGCAACATGAAGGACATTGTAGATGCGTTGCCAACCAAGAGGGCTAAGATGGAATACCTATCGTGCCAGTAATTTCACCGACTGTCTTGCTCTCCATGCCGGAACACAACAGTGCAAGCGCTGCTACTAAGCGGCTGGATTAACGAGCATGACAGTGGTAGCGATCCGGACGGACCTTGCACAAGGTCCTACCACCCGCTTCCTGCTTCTAAACCACTCAACGGATTTTGATACGGTTTTGTATGTATGTATATATGTCCAGTTAACCTTTGAGTGCAGTTTTAACTGTCATATTAAGATTTTTTTACAAAGGGTTATCCAAGCTTCCCTTTCGAGCATAGACAATTTCTCTCATCAGTTCCTTGAGTTTCTTCTTTAATGGCCAGTTAAGTTGTTGCTATTTGGTCCATACATAAACTCTTACTTTCAACCCAATTCCACAAAAAGTCTCCGAACATTTCTTCCCTCAGTACAATCTTCAAAAGCAACAAAGAACAAATACATTACAGATTCTCAAGTACATCCGAAGGTTGCTAATTGTTTTAGTGGCGAGCTGGTAATGGGTGCTCGAGAGGGCGGAGGGCCATCGTCTTAGTAATGAATCGGAATTACCTCCGCCTTGAATAACACTCGAATATTTTAGCTACGGGGATGTTAAAAGGTGCTTTAACTAACATCGGCACGTTTATTGGCTTGTCTTTGGGACTGAGAAGGTATAGAATAGATACTTTTTTATAGTCGGCTATAATCTACACTAATACACTATAGTATTTTATCTACACACATATCATAATTTCTCAATAACGCGTTCAAAAACCATAGAAAATGACCAGCATTATTACAACCAATGTTATTATAAGAATTTTCTTGTCTGTGGTAGTAGGTAAACCTGTTCTTTATTGGGTAGTATCTCTTAGTAGTCTGTGTTTATTGGTGATTACATTACCGATATCTCGTGACGTTATGAATTTAAATTTGGAACAGCTGTCAAAATTCAAGTTGGTCTCTATTCTAGTATCCACAGATATTAAAACAGTTATCGATACGAAACGTCAAATTAGTGTGATTTTTTAATTTAAACGCACGACATTTGATCTCGAGTGATATGACAATAAGGACTTCATTCTTTTGTCTATGATTTAAAAAAAACGTTCGTCTTGACGGATAGATCGAATTGCCGCCATACTTGTTTGTTGGTTTTTTGCTGTTACGGTTTTTTGCAGTTATGATATGTGTGTAGATAAAGTAATGTATGCAACTGTATATAATTAGGCCTTAAAACACTCGTGTGATCCTATTATGAAACTCGCTGACGCTCGTTTCATAAAACCACACTCGTGTTTTAAGGCCTCTCATTAAATAGCAGTTGCATAAAATACTATTATGCAACTGTTGCATAATGAGGGTCTTAAAACACGAGTGTGGTTTTATGATTCATAATAGGATCACACGAGTGTTTTCAGGCCGAATTATGTACAGTTGTATACATTACTTTATCTACACACATATCATAAATGCTCAATAACGCGTTGAAAAACCATAGAAAATGACCAGCATTATTGCAACCAATGTTATTATAAGAATTTTCTTGTCTGTGGTAGTAGGTAATCTGTTCTTTATTGGGTAGTATCTCTTAGTAGTCTGTGTTTATTGGTGATCACATTACCGATATCTCGTGACGTTATGAATTTAAATTTGGATATTGCATTAATAATAAAAAATGAATTTCAATAAATATAGAAACAAATTAGAAAAATTCGTATAATAATATTGGTTGTTATAATGCTGGTCATTGCCTACGGTTTCTGAACGCATTATAGAGCATTTATGATATATGTGTAGATAAAAGAGGTTTTTATTGTAGTCTGTTTGTATGTAGAGGGTAATCTCTGGAACTACTGAACCGATTCCAAAAATTCTTCCACTAATAGAAAGCTACAGTATTCCTGAAGAACATAGTTTTGTATAATAAAAATTGGTATTGGTTAAATATCTAAAATGGCACTTACGTCATTGTTAACTTACTGTGATTAATTACGATTTCTTTTACCTTTTTTCGGGGGTACGTTAAATTGCAATTTACTTTGCCCATTCCTTTATGATGATATCGAAACCTCAACTACTGGCGACTTTGATATAAGTATTTTAGCTAACGGTAGACTATTTATAATCATATCTTTTGATTGTTTTATTTTCAAGACATTTATTAAGAAGGCAAGTACATATATCCCACCTGCTGTACACTGTGGTGCTGTAATCTGTTATTTTTATGTGTTTTACAATAAAGAGTGAAATTTTACTGCGAGCAAGGGCAAGTTATTACTTTTGACTCCCAATGGGACAAACACAGGAGTGTATAAGTTTTAAAGTCTCTGTCTGCTGTCTGATCGTCTATCTGTGACCTCAAAGCTCTGGTTCCGATAAAACGACTTCACGCGGCTTCTTTTGTGGAGTAGCTGAAATAGAAGACATGGCTCTTTAAGGTCCTGCGGGTTGATTTTTGAGTTCCGAAATCTAGGGCCAATCAAATACGCGAGCGTATATTTTAGATTTAGCCGCCATTAATTGGCGCACGGCCGGCGAGTGTCAAGCGCTCGAAACTTAAAATTTATCCCATTGGTCTCCGGTTAAACGCTGACAAACAAATCATGCTACTAATAGATTACCTTAATAGATAAGTAGGTATCAAACTAAAGTGTGTTGGCAAAGTTCTTGAACACGTCTGTGACAAAGATTAAATATAAATTATCATTAAGCTACGTGTACAAAGTACGTACTCGACTGTTAATTACTAACAAACGATGATGGATGGCATCCCAACATAATTCAATGAAGTTCAACGTTTCGATCAAACGAGACGTATCAAAATTGAGTGAAAATGTTTATCATAAATCTAAAGCAATATGATAGAGGGGAAAAGTTTGACAGGTTCCAATGCTTGAGTTATAAATTGTTGATCAAACATTATAGGTCGAATTTCGGTATGACGCTATATAGGTACTTTAGATGTTGTTAAATTTTAGATGATGTAATTTTTTTTTATCTACACACATATCATTAGTGCTCTATAATGCGTTCAGAAATCGTAGGAAATGACCAGCATTATAACAACCAATTTTATTATAAGAAATTTCTTGTCTGTGGTAGTAGGCAAATCTGAACTTTAATGGTCATTACATACCGATTTCTGTAACGTTATGAGTTTAAATTTGGAATAGCTGTCAAAATTCAAGTGGGTCTCTATTTTAGTATCCATAGATATTAAAACAGTTATCGATACGAAACGTCAATCCAGTATGTTTTTTTTAATATAAACGCAAGACATTTGATCTCGAGTGACATGAGAATAGGGACTTCATTCGTTTTTCTACGAATTAAAAAAAACTTTCGGCTTGACGGATGGATCGAATTGCCACCATTACTGTTGTCATTCGTTTGTTGGTTTTTTGCTGTTAAGGTTTTTTGCAGTTATGATATGTGTGTAGATAAAGTAATGTATGCATAAACTACTATAATTTCATTTATGAGCTACGTAGTAAAGTAAACATCACGCTAAAAATAAAAAATTGCTGGTTCGGTAAACCTCTGATGAGAAGATACTGGCAAGAAACTGAACGAGGTATCATTTGACATGAGGCCTATGACAATAATTTGAGGTATCATTCGAGATATCATCATGACAAAATGTAATTCTTTACAGCTAAGTATTTAACACAATATTGGTTATTCTCCATTTGGAGAAAGAGATCATTTACCAATAGCCAGGGTTAAGATATATTCTTTGTCAGTCTCTAGTTTCACTGATGCGACCCGACACTGAAATTCTCTCTTAACTTGAACAATCGACAAAAATCTTGAATAAGGATACCGTGAGATTTTTATCGAATTTGTCATAAAATGTCACCTACTCGATATTTATCGAGGAAACCAAAAATATTTCTTTTTGATAAGACAGACTGGACTTAAATAAAAAATATGAAAGACAAATTTAACGAGTACAATGCCTTATCTAACACAAGGTAACATTTCGGGTGTTACTTATTTGTAGGCAAAATGTTTCGCCTCATATTTCCTTCGCCAAAATGGCAGGATACCTTAACAGATGCAATCACGATTAATTGATGAAGCAAACAAACAACAAAAAGTCGCACGTTCGTGAATTCTGAGCGCTCTTCTTGTTGCTCACCCGTCTCTCCAGTAAACTGTCGACGCCGTTTGTTTGTAGACCGAATTTAAAAAAAAAAGAAAAAAAAAACTACTACCACAAGTCCAAAAAAAAACATAACACGCGTTTTTGCACTATTACAAAAAGTCATTCTGTGTATAAAAGCTCTTAAACACTAAGTAAAGGGTGATTTAATTCCTGCTGTCTCATAAATAACCTTCATGTTTTATTTCAACTATGGATATGAGATGAGTTGTCTTATGCTATCCATAAATAACTCACAGTGGCTGAAATAGGTGTAATGAAAGAGGACTAGAAGCAATAACTTCTAGACGTCCCCACTTGTAGTAGACAGAATGTTGACGTTATTTGCAGGCTACTTGGTAAAATTGCCTTAAGCACGCTCATATTTTACAGGTAGCTTACCCTAAGATTTTTAACGTAACTAAGTGTCTTTTCTGATATAAAGGAAGTGGTGTTAGAAATTAAATTAGTTAAAAAACGTGAAACTTGACTGAGCAGTATTCGTTTTTAGTACAAATGCGCAAACATAGGTACCCCCTTCACTCGATTTATGCTCAAGATTTAGGCTAACATGCCTGCAACTATAGCAAGGTAATTTGTGCCAATTTAGTTAAATGCTATGCATTTGTTGCTGTAAAACGGAAACATTAAAGTCTTCGCAGCCGATCAGCTGGCAGGACCGCGTAACACGATAACACTACCAATTGTAATATGCAAGTATTTTACATGGTAACAAACTCAACATTTCAGTAAGTATGAGATGTGGTTTAGGCGCCATATGGCCGACAGGGCGTGCCGAAGTCATACTAGCGTTTGCTCGTAAATTTTCCAATTTGTATGCAAATTCCTGTTATGAATCGAAGGAGCCTGAACTAATAAATATGAGGGAAAGCATAAACATAATAAACTGTAATTGAATAGTGTTAGGTTACTTTGTAACAACAGAAGATATGTATCTTAATTAATTCCATTATTTCGAACCCAGAAAGAAAGCAAACAGAAATTTATCTTTACTCGAAATCTTGGTTATTAACAATAGATTACTCTAGCACTTTTATAGCCTCATCTTAAAAAGGGTGTTAACAAATGAAAATCCCATTTAAATTCGTTTTACAGTAACTAACAGCAATACAATTTGTAGGAAAAGTACGAAGTGAAACACAAAATAAAAGTAATACACAGCTATTAATAATGCAGGTGTTTTATTAATATTTTTTCATATCAGACCACGGCAAATGAAACCGGAGACATTCTGAAGTAAAATCAGTTCAGGAGTACCCTAAATCAACGAGCATAAATTAAGAATTTTTGTAATCGAAACTTTTAATTTTCGTTTTGTTTGTATAGTCGACCAAGAAATTGCTTGACCACTTTTCGACCGCATTACAAAGGGATAAAGTTCAAAAGTGGCCAAGCAATTACTTGGTCGACCATACTTGTAAAAATTCGCAGGGTATGGTAGCGAAACGTAATGTGGCGAAACTGGCAAAAGCAAGGCACGGAATGCTGATGTTGCAGGTTCGAGTCCTGCCATTACCCTAACTTTTCTTTGTGTTGTCATTCATCAAATAGCATTTTAAATTTAATTTGAATTAAGAATGTTATGGGAGTCAGTAAAGCAAAGGTCGTGAACGGAAGTGAACTCCGTGGTCTCTACCAACCCCTTCAAGAAACAGGCGTGAATTTAGATATTTATTTCCATATCAAACATGAAAATGGTACTGCATCGTCAGCAGGATCTGCTTTATGACTAATCTTATCTACACCGTAGAAAAAGTCAAAAAGACATACGACTCTATAAGCAAGAGTGTAAGACCTTGGCTAAACGTTTTTGAGTTGCTATGTTGTGATTTTGATCTATTTCTGCTGCTGTATGCCCAAGTGGAACAGTAAGCGCTATATAAACTGTATAGCAGCAGTATAGAGGTGATTACTTCTATATACCTTGTACATGTAACGGAGCCATTGTGACGGGGCTAAAACTATTTTAAAGAAGTAGAAATAAATCAATTTGAACGTTTTATATTGCGTATTGCAACGAATGTGTCATCTCATGTACAGGGCCGACTCCCATGAAGATGACACCTCTGCTATCAGGCAGAGCGTCTCGTTTAAACTAGTCCAGTAAGAGAGAGACGCACCGAGTTACGTTGCAAGTTAACGCCTGTCTAGAAAAATCGTGGTGCACTGTGGGCACAGAATAACGAACAGAAACTTCTCTCTTATGACCGCGATTAAACGAATTCCAACTTTATTCACACGCACAAAAAGTTCGTATTACTTCATACACCACGCGCCAGGCGGTGCGAGTCAAAAGGAACGCGCCGCCCGCGCCCGCATTCTCCCCGCTACTCCCTGCGACACGCTAGGGTTGCGCGGCATTCGTTTTTAATTACACTGACACAGCGGGGGCGAGCGAGCCAGCGCGCGCCAAACCGACAGCCTGCTGCGATTTGCCTATGCCATAGGCAAGGCGGTCGAGCGTACCTACAGTGCGGAGTGGAAACCCCCCTGCTGTGGGCTCGAAACGCCGCCAGGAACCGTTCAAATTGTTTTATTTCTTTGTCTACCAGTCGCGAAAACAAGAAAATACCAAATATAAAAGGAGAACTTATTACACGGGTATCCAAAACACGAACCAATATACAATCCGCGTAATCGATACCGGGTCGACATCAAACGATGCAGCTGTATGCAACTTCGCGTGCCACACGCCACACCTGCCTCCGTCACTGTCCTGGACGTAACCACCAAAGAGCATACACGCCATTTTGAACTTAACAGCATAGGAGCAAAGTTGAGTTGTCAACATGATAGGATTCGATATACGATTGTCAAAAACGGATAAATCGGCGCTATCAAGTTTGTGTTCGCGAGTCGCAAATGAATTAGAACTGTAAGTCAGTATCGGAAAGCCATTTCCATTGTTAAGCGGGTGGTAGGACCTTGTGCAAGGTCCGTCCGGATCGCTACCACCATCTTGCTCGCTAATCGTGCCGCTAAGAAGCAGTTTATATTTATTTAATAATCTCATAATTAACATTACATTACACACTAGCCACACATGTTAATTAAAATAAGAGTGCTTGCACTGTTGTGTTCCGGCGTGGAGAGCAAGACAGCCGGTGTAATTAATGGCACAAGAGGTTTTCCATCTTAGCCCTCTGGGTTGGCAACGCATCTGCAATCTTCTTGGTGTTGCGAGTGTCTATAGGCGGTGGTGATCACTTACGTGCAAAATTTCGTGGATTTTAAATTAGTAGTAACTTAGTAATAGATAGATAGATTGATAAAAAAAAGTATTTAATCAGTCAGCTTTGACAAATAACTTAATTAAATAAAAAAAGCGATTGGTTGCAGACAATAACGAATTAAAATTGGTGGTTCAGCCTTCTAAATTGTTATTCTTTGTTGTATTCATTAAACTTTCAAGCTTCATTTGTCACTCGTGTACAGAATCTAGTGTCTCTTTCACACCAATGTAGTGACCCAATTACTTCAAATCCATTAGTGCGAGGACCAAATGGAGTAGAAGAAATAATGGCACCATTTTATCGACTTAGAATTACTTTTACAACCCCAAGTTGTTTTAAGTAACGAATTTTATAAAGAATTTCAAATTAGGACGCATTTTTGCTGCAAACTGTGTCTTGCTAATGACTGAGTTGAACGTTGAAAAAACTAAAATTCCTAAAAAAAATTACAACTCATTTTTTATCGGTTTATCTATTTAGGGTCCAAATCTTGAAACTTGAACATAAATACTAAACTTATTTAAAAATAGCACATCAACTTTTCAGTAGGGGTTTTACAAAATTATATTGCGATTTGTAAGGCATTTAAGTTACCACGTTAATTAAACTTCAAACCCAGAAAGTTCGCTTTGACTCGCATTTGCTCGCTTGCGGGTGGTAGGACCTTGTGCAGGGTCCGTCCGGATCGCCAACATCATCTTGCTCGCTAATCAGCAGTGCTTGCACTGTTGTGTTCCGGCATGGAGTGCAAGAGAGCCGGTGAAATTACTGGCACAAGAGGTATTCCATCTTAGTCCTCTGGGTTGGCAACGCATCTGCAATCTTCTTGGTGTTGCGGGTGTCTATAGGCGGTGGTGATCACTTACCATCAGTTGACCAACTTGCTTGTTTGCCTTCCTGTTTCATAAAAAAAAGACGAGCAGCGAGCTTCGCCGTTAAGCGCCTGCACGACGCATGCTATTTCTTCTTATTGATTTTGTGAGCTTTGTAACATTCGTTAGAATGCTATAAATATGTATACACAGACCTTATGCCTCTAAAAATAAGGTTGATGTTTATATAATTTTGACAGGTTGGGAAGGATTGGCTGTATACATGTTGGTGCTCGTGACTGTACATATGAACCTTCCGTAAAAAGACATCTTTAAATGCCAGTGAAAACTGCACTAAAATCCGTTGTGGGGTAGAAAGGAACGGATAGTAAATTTGTTTAATTTGTAATGATATGTACCGTGTTTTATGTACAATTTTTTTTTCATGAAATAGGAAGGTAAACAAGCAAGTAGGTCACCTGATGGTAAGTGTACACCACCGTCTATAGACACCCGCAACATCGAAGAGATTGCAGATGCGTTGCCAACCCAGAGGGCTAAGATGGAATACCTCTTGTGCCAGTAATTGCACCGGCTGTCTTGCTCTCCACGCCGGATCACAACAGTGCAAGCACTGCTGCTTAGCGGCAGGATTAGCGAGCAAGATGGTGGTAGCGATCCGGACGGACCTTGCACAAGGTCCTACCACCCGCAAAAAACAATACTTACTTACTTGTTTATACTATGTAAAGATTCATTTCGTTTTGAAACTTTGTACAGGAAGGTAACCTTGAATCTCAATGACTTAAGCTAATTTGTTTAAGATTTTCAATTGGCTGACTTTCCAATTAAACAAAATTGTAATTCAAGTGCCATGGCTCCCGCAGAATTCGGGGTCAGAATCGGGGTCTTAAACATCGTTATTGATTAAAATAAGCTTTGACACCGCTGATTTGCATATTATACTGAAATGCAAACGCCGCGGTCTTTGGTTAAGACGATAAAATAAATACGAAATTTATGAGTATTTTCTACTATAGCTGAGATTCTTTACATAAAATAAAGAGTTAAAAGGACTACTTGGTCTATTTATACTCTTGGTTCATTTGTTTGTTCATTTTCAAAGTGGTAAAACGAAAGAAGTTCCATTTAAGGAGTTAAGTCGATACCTAAATTTAAAGCCACGAGCTCATAGGCACCTTTCCGAGCTAGGCTTCCTTGACTTCAATGACTGACTTATTACCCCTTCACAAACGCACACACCAAAACCCTTGCACTGAAAAAACGGTTTTGTTACACGCAACCAGAGTTTTGTTTACCTATTACACAAAAAAGTGACTTGGGAACTATTTGTTACACTTTACCTAACTCTTGATTTGTAAATAAATCATCAAATGTTTATCAGTAGCAAATAGTTTTGCTAATTTAAATGAACTTTGATTACCATTAAGCAAAATCACGAGTAACCAAACTAGTTCGGTTGTCCCTTTTTGTCAGTGTGTACCTAAATTCGGAACATGTGTGGGTACACCCACATGTAGAGTTGGACTAGGATTTTGGAAATTTCAGTATTAAGATAGATAAACAAAAAATCTAGTAGGAAAGTGACAGACTTGCGATAGGATACCTAAATCAATGTCTTAGTCTAACTCTTACTAATCTACCTGGCGTAACATTTGCCCAAAAACGTTAAAATTATCTAACTTTTACATCGATTCAACCCACCGAGCATCTACCCAATAGAGCGGTAATAACTGGCCATAATTCCGTAACTGCTTATAGATTCTGAAATATATGGAATTATTGGGAATTCTGATTTTATATCCTCGGAATAGAAACACATTCGTTTTCAGGAAAGCTGTTTATTATAATATGACAGACGTCAAAGACCAAACCATACATTAGATGCAGCACTAACTAGCTAACGCCTGCGACTTCGTTGGCGCGGAATTAGTAGGTTTTGTCTGTCAGGGATAGTGTAGCTTTTTATTAGTGAGAGTTTCTAGATTACGTTCAAAAGTTCCATTAACCTCTACAAACAAACAAACAAAGAATAACAAAGTTTACCGGTTTATTATATTAGTGTAGATGTAAATAAACAGCAACAGTCACTCGCACTGAAATAGTACAGCGAACTGACTTGTGTAAATCGCTGTATATTCCGCAATACAATTCACCAAACATAATGTCATGCGTTTCTATACGTCAATGTAGATAAGAGATAAAATATTTTATTGTCAAAACATCAGTAAAAATGGAATAAATATTTGATCGTTTAGAATTTTAAATCCTTCATGATTTACCAAATATGTTTATTAAAGATCAAACGGAATCACATTTGATCGGTAAATAACAGTAAATGACAATTTATGCAATTTATGCCCATTTTATCTCGACTCGTTTGCGTTTTGTTTGACTTTAAGACGGCCAATCAGAGCGCAGCGATCGATGCAGTGTTTTTGCCAAATTACATTTAGTTGTAAACAAGTGAAATTTCCTCTCTATTGTAAGTGCTCGATGTTCCAAGCCAGCTGCGAACTTTTTTAGGTAAAAGAACCAAGTCCGTTTCCTTAATGCGTAACAGCTGTCTTATCTAGACTCTTTATTGTTTGAGGAACTGGTGTTAACCACGCAATATTTTTGTTTTCTTTATTTAGAAGTTTGTTGAGCGCTGGTGGCTAGTGGTTTGTACACACAGATATGAAGTACAGTCAGCTTCAGAAGTAGCTTAACACTTAAGAACCTTCTCGTAGTAACGGATGAACTGAGAGTAGCTCGAATTTGTCATATCACTGACGGCAGCATGGTACAGGTCAACTGTAAAAATATATATACAACCAAAGCGTTAAAATATATATACATCGACCTTATGTCTAGTGGTATAAAGGTGTATAGATATCTTTGACGTCTTGGTAACGTATATATATGTATGATGCTGACCGTACTAACATGTACAGCTACTTCTAAGGTTGACAGTTCGCTAGATAGCACAAAATCTCCGTCCCAGCTCCCAGCTCACCCAGAGGTGCTACGTACTCCATAATATTATCTGTAGGAGTGTACCTGGTCGTGATCGTGATTCATGCAACCATTTTGGTCGTCATGTAGTAACTGTTACGGTCTTGTGTTACCACACTAGTAATAAATCTAGTCGCTGTGGTTTCTTTACGTCTACAATAAGTGGGGTATTTCTGAAACATAAATACTACATTTTGGGGATAAAACCCACACACAAGGTCCGCTTAAGGTCCGTCGGATCGCTACCACCATTAAGCTAGCTAATCCTACCGCAAAGCAGCAATGCTCGCATTGTTTGTGTTCCAGCGTGGAGAGCAAGACAGCCGGTGCAATTACTGGCACAAGAGGTATTCCATCTTAGCCCTCTGGAATGGCAACGCATCTGAAATATCCTTAGTATTGCGGGTGTCTATTGGCGGTAGTGATCACTAACCATCAGGTGACCCACTTGCTCGTTTTACCTTCCTATGTTGTAAAAAAAAACAGCCGTAAATGGTAGTAAAGATGACTGACCTGCGACCAGAATTTAGGTGCATTTTATTTTGCTACGACCAGATTTGATTAAATGAGGAGATACCGAATTTGGTAACCACCGTTTGTTAGACGGCCGGCGTAGGTTTAGTTACTGGTTCAAATTTTAGTACAGAACTTTAAAGGCGACTAAAATTAGACATAAAATACCCAAAAGTGACCTTTGAACCGCTAACTCATGTCTAACCGCTTGGCCGCAAACTTCGCTCCTCGTGGGAGTTTTAAAGAACTTTTAAATTAAAATAACTCCCGGGCGACACATTGAGTTAAAAATCTTTTAAAGCAGTGAAAATGCTTGCGACACGTCGATCCGACTTTTGTTAGAAATGTTAGAAGTTAGTGTCTTCGTTTAGGTTTTGCAAAAGTGGGTCAACCAGCGGGTTGGGGTACTGTAGGAACAAGGAAAAATGGAATTGAAAAGTCGATGGCATCAATCTGAATCTGAAGATAGCAGTCACCTATGCATTCACTTACACTGAAAAAAAGAGGTTATATAGGTTTGCACCAAAATTGACAGTTGGATTCGGTCCTATCACGTATCTCGGTTGATTTTATCAAATGGGTTTGATTTCGTAAACATAAAATTGAAAATATTTAAACGATATTCATATTCATTTGTTCATTCATTTATTGTTGTCTTATGGTACATAATGATTTATTATACAGACAGGTGGTGTTATTATTAAGTTGTGAGGCCACTTGACACCCTGTAAGGGCACTACAATATTACCTAACCTAAATAAATACATTTTACCTCTTTGTAATTATGAAAAGACATGGAATTGAAATTGAAACAATAACAGAGACCAATTAAAAATGACAACAGTATCAAACGAACAATATTATTGGTAACATGCCTATTAACAATAACAGATCATTCCTTCATTCAATTACTATATTGGTTTTCTCTTACTGTCTGGTAGATACCACATTTTGATTACAACTTTAGTTTTATAAACCCAAACAGCAATGTCTAGTCTAGACATTTAATATAGTTTCCCTATAAATCAACCAATCTTCCCTAGTCTGGTAACAAAGCATTTTTTCTGTGTCATTATGAAAAAGAGCGGGAGCAGTGGTTATTTGACGAGCCCACCTGTGGCCTTGTGGAAATTTAATTTATTCCTTCCTGCGTCTCTGTCAAACCAGTGTCATAAGAAAGGAACGTCTATAGAGATAAACTCAGATAAACTGAACTTGGCCGGTCATATTAGGGCCACTGGTCAGATGATTGCAGTATATTCGACCAAGTTTAAACCTTAACCACTTTTAAACCTTATCTCTTTACAATACTGTCGAAAAGTGGTCAAGCAATTTCTTGGTCGACTATACATAGTTATTTAAGTCCTTTTTGCCTGAAACACAGTGTCTTAAATTTCTGACTTAATGAATATGTGTATAAAGCACACACTTCTTTTAGCATCTTTTTGTAAATACGACTTTGATAATTGAGACAATGTCGAGATGTTACATAGTTAAAAAAGTATTTTAAAAGAAAAATGTTTTTATTATTTATTGCATCTGACAGGATTACACGTTGAAAAGTTAGGATTATTAACTACAAACGATAGACAACATCAATTACAAACAAACACGGAATTTCCTACATAACGTCGATTCAACGGCAACTTTTCCACGTCCATAAACAAAAACATCGAGAGAATCCGTAAGTGACACCACGATTGATGATAGAACATCACTTTCGTCGAACTCGACTGTTCTTGACCGAAAAGTCGTATGACCAACATGAAGCCGAAACACATACGCCATTTTGTTTTGTACGCTTCATTTGTTACCACGAAGTTAGACCGGGTAATTATTATTTATCACTACACGTTTAGGCTGAGGCAGAGACATAAATTATTTTAGGACATTGATAAATTTAGGTGGAAAGCAGGGACGTCAGCGGAGTTGGTGGGACGCCTTACCCCCTGTTCGTGTGGAGAGTCATTTGTTTACGGCCAGGGTGGGCCAAGTAACCCTCAAGGCATGTGACAATAGTAGAATGGAGACACCATCTGGTGTTTCAGTCGACGACTTTTGTAATGGCTATCACGGTGTTTTGAAGTATTTATGTCGCTTTGTCAGGCGACGTCGAAACAGAGTTAAACTATCGCCCGGTATGCACGTTGTTACGAACCGAATCAAGGCACAATAGTTTGCTTCCATTTTTTTTTATGAAATAGGAAGGCAAACAAGCAAGGGTCACCTGATGGTAAATGATCACCACCGCCTATAGACACCCGCAACACCAAGAAGATTGCAGATGCGTTGCCAACCCAGAGGGCTAAGATGGAATACCTCTTGTGCCA
Source organism: Ditula angustiorana (assembly GCA_963691745.1). Taxonomy (NCBI): domain Eukaryota; kingdom Metazoa; phylum Arthropoda; class Insecta; order Lepidoptera; family Tortricidae; genus Ditula; species Ditula angustiorana. Next base: position 3,667,313 of record OY829473.1, read on the forward strand.
GTAATTACACCGGCTGTAACAATGCAAGCACTGCTGCTTACCGGCGGGATTATCGAGCAAGATGGTGGTAGCGATCCGGACAGACCTTGCACAAGGTTCTACCACCTGCAAACGACCGCGATTTATATCGCTACTAGTGACAAGACCCGGAATTACACGGGGACAATCGGGATAAAATGCACAGAAAAACCTTTCCTATAAATATCTCTAAATGACAATGAAAACCGCATCAAAATCCGTTGCGTGGTTTAGAAGGAAAGGCGGCTGAAGATACACTATAAGAATTTCGGACAGACAGGAAGAAATAGCGACTTTAATTTGTACTACACAAGATTTAGACTGTAAAGATTTTGTATTGATATGAATGATCTAACTTTCAACGAATTGGAACGAACCGGAAACCGGTGTTGTATACTTACGTGCAAAATGCCTGCGAGATTATTTTCGTAAGTGGTTAGCTGGTGAAACGGAACGCCAAGTTTGGAGGTTCGAGTCCCGCCAGAAGCCAAGATTTTTCTTGGTGCTGCCATTACATACAATTTAAATTTAATAATGATAATGTTTACATTAAAAACTAAAAAAAATGTCAAGAAATTTCGATTACAATTTACTGTAAGTGGCGCATGCAAAAAATAATGTCAGTTTTTATTTTTTCTTATTCGTCTAACTTTACTCAACTTTTTCCCGTTCACACAGTAACGTCATAATACGAGACGAAGATAACTTTTAAGGGCCGCCATTTTGATATTCGGTCCTAGGATTTTGAACTTTATCACAATAAAAACTAAATTCTTAGTAGCTTAGCTAGTTTCAGCGATATCTGTAACGACGAAGGAACACGCAGCCTATGAATATCGGAAAGGGTTCCAGATATCAGATTTTTGCTTTGTGTAGGTCGTATCTTCAGTGATTCTACGGAACTAAAAAGCACCTTCTGCTATCCGAGTTAAAGTTGTCAATTCAATGAAGCGCAAAACCGTGATGAAACCTTGACACAATAACTAGTTCATATCAAACATAATTGCAAATAGTGGATTGAAGGAGTTTCCAATCTTACGGAATAAAGTAGTTTTTACTAGCTTTTATTTAACTTGTTTCGTTTGTACGTCGGTCTGTCTTTTAGATTCAAACCTTGCAAGTAATTTTATTACTATCACCCGCGATTTTGCCCGTGTTATATTATTTTCCAAGCATTTAACGAAATAAAAAGTATCTTATGTTTCAATTTGTCTGCCAAATTTTATCTAAATCTGTCCAGTCGCTAATGCGCGATTGAGGAACCGACATCTAAATATCATCACTCTTATAATACTAATAGAATGTTATTTAATGAAGCTTTACTGGACAGTTTACAAAATACAAATGAAGAACTTCATGCCAATAGGCAGTCTCTGCCAGTCAAACACCACAGAAATATGAAAATTAAAAACATGGCTGCACAAAACAAGATAGAATAAGGCCGGAATTCCCCTGTGGCGCACGCTACGCACGCTTCATACAATAAATTAATATTTCATACAATACTTCATGCAAACCGAATCCGTAGCTACGTTTTTCTACAAATTAAGTGTCCTTAGCATGCATCGCAGTGAAAATTTGCCCTTAAACAAAATCTAGGTGTACTCAATAAGCTACTTACCAAATAAATAACATTATATATTAATTTACGCCGTAATCAAAATAAAAACATAATAAGTTTATGTAAATATTTAGCTTATCTAACTGATACAACTTCTAAAAAGAAAAAAAAAACTTTAAACAGCCAATTTTAAAAAAATTGCACTGGCAACTCACAATCTATCGAATCTTAACAAGCTCTAAATTTGAATTTAGAACACAATTTAGTCGCGTCACCGGGACTCAGACAAGGCCGACTTTCGGTTAGCAGTAAAATCGCCGTAAACCGTAAATGTGCTGGTGACACCCCACTCTAGCCTTAATAAAGCCTGGAACACAACAAAGGCGGCTATTTATACATACTTATAATAAAATTGTAACTGGCCTATTTAAATATAGAGATGTTTAAAAAATATAATAGAAGCCAAAACAATTAAGTATTATAAGATTTTGTATTTCTGTCTGTATGTTGGTAGGTGCGACATGCAAAGACAACCACACAAAAATGGATGCGGTTTCCACTGTTGTATTGCAGGAGGTGTAACTGAAAATCTAGTCAATGTTTCATCTTGATTCCACGCGTAAATTTACTACAATACTAATATGCCTCAGTACAGAAAAGTTACAAAAAAAACCAATAACCTATTCTTTAGCATTCCGTATCATAAAAGAAAACCTTATCTTTAACCTAATGTTACTTAATCTGATGGCTCTACAATTTGCCAACCTTTCGCGGCACTTTCGATGAAATCATGGATACCTGTTGACAAATTTACAAAACACTTTTTTTTTGTTTTACAATTTTAAAAGGAATATAAACTGCTTCACTGCCTACTATCAAACCGCGATTAAAATAAGATTGAAGAGTAACATCAGCACACTGTCATTTCACAGCGTCCAGCTTCATTCCTATGTCTACGACATGACAGTACGCGGCAGTTACTCTCCAATCCCATTGTAATCGCGGTTTTATAATTCCTGCATTCAGTGTGACCCGGCCTTTGTATCCCTCTACAATAAAATACCCAAATACTGTTCCATTTTGCAGTCTGGATTCTAGAATTCGGGATGCATCGCGCCGACTGCATTCCGGGCTTTATGGTTGCCCCATATATTTAAAAGTAATTGGGTGGTTGATCCAGGACTTCCTTTACAGACTTTGAGGATTCCGTAGTCAACAAGGAACCCTTAGGTTCGCCCAATCTATCCGTCTGTCTACATACTTATGAAATAAAAATATAATTATTTATTTAAAGATTTATTATCTGGCTGCATAGGCCCGTCTACACTCATATAATAAAGAGGTAAATTTTGTTTGTTTGTTGTAGGGGTTAATCTCTTTAAGTACTGAACCGATTCCAAAAATTCGTTTACTATTAGAAAGCTACACTTTCCCTGATGGTCATATAGGCTACTAATTCTATGCGAACGAAGTCTATTCTATTCTATTGTAAATTAAAATAACACTGTTTCATTTGTATAACATATCAGATATACACAAACGGTAGATAATTTAAATTTAAAACTTCTCAAATACAATATTGTTTGAAAATTCACCGATGATTTCGAACACCTTTTTTGACCAATAAATCTTGGGATAATTTATATACCATTTCACTTAGTCCCAAACTAAGCAAAACTTAAAGTATAATAGACAACGGATATACATAAAAAAGGCATATTTTGAAAACCACAACACTATTAATATAGTCTAAAAAAACAATTCTAAATTTAAATAACTAAATATTGTATTGACGTCTATTCAAACAACAATGCACGATAAATAACCAAGTAAACGATATGCATTAAGTTATCATTCTTAAACAGCAAACTTTTATCACAAAGCCTACGGAACTCGCATAAACTTCATCTTCATCTCTTCTATCTGTTGTGAACAATGCAAGTGAACTATTAAAACTTTGTTCCTGTTTTGATAAACCACAGGTGTTTTTTAGCCGGCGAACTTAGGAAATAAATTCACCCTTGCCAGGTTTGAACATCATAATGGGTAGCGGTCGATATTAAATAACCTAATGGGGTATGGAAACAATTTATGGTTTATTAATATTTTATACTACCGTTTTCTATAGTGAACGTACGCGCCGAATAGCACTACAAACAAGAAGTTGGACATTTTTTAATTGAACATACAGACATTTTTTTAATATAATTAACTGATTAATTATTGCTCTTAAGTGTTAAGACCGCCAATTGTCTGCCTTACTGATTTGTGATTTTTTTTGTGTTTGTTTTATGTGGTGTACAACAAAGATTTGTTGTTGTTGACGTTGTTGTTGTAAATCTAAACCTCATAACCTAAATGTGCATACATATATCCCCTAAGTGCAGCCATTGAACAGGGTGCACGCCCATAAGGCATTTCCTCGTTGCAGCATAGCGACCTATGCTGATACGATAGCCGAGGAATGAGCCAGCCCTGTCGTGACCGGTGGATCGTATAAGTAATTATTTTTATTGAAATAATCAGTTTATGAGTGATTGAGGTCCTAAAATCTCGACAGCAAAAGCTGCACATATGTCAATAACTCTAGTTCATGAATGAATTAAAATACTTTATCTGCGGTTGTTAGGCAAATGTATGCCAACTATGCGTTATACAGATGCCTATCTTGTGGAGACGACGTGAGCGTCAAGTTGGCTTACCCGTCAAAGATATACAAGATTTAATGATTCTAGGAAATATTGCTAAATTATAATACCTAGTATCAAATTAGTACCTAAAGCAAACAAATAAAATACATATAGTAAATAAAATAATAGTATTGACTTGGGACAACTTAAACGACTTAACCTAGTCCCAAATTAAGGATCTGACGTTGCGTGTGCTGTGAGATAGCTATACATACATACTTAGAAAGATAAAAAAATACATATATATGTGACATTATACATACAACCATTCATATTTATTATACAAATGTTTGCCCCTATCGGGATTCGAACCCAAAACCTCTATCTTAGTGGTCAAGATCACAACCAGCCCATCCGGTCATCCCTTGAAACTTCAGACGTGTGATCCCTTTTATAATGGTAAGAAAACTCAAATGAATCTCTTGTAATCGCGTTGTTTCTGAAGAAGGTTAAAATAAAAAAGTCTCCAAATAAAGCACCCTTGGCTTGCAAAATGACACAACATATTCTATCATACAAATATAAATCTCACTGTATTAAATGTAATTATTAAAGAAACATAAATTAATTTATTTGCTAGAATATAGTATTTACCAATGTAGGTGGTAAAGTTAAATATGGCACGTTCAATATATTCTGCTAATAAGTATTTGCTGTATGAAATCGATATCGTTCTGACGAGTCTCGACACGACACTTCAGATATATATAATTCCAGTTTTAGACGGGCAAGCTAGCTTGACGCACACAAAATGAAGGCATGACTGCTGGCTGCAAGCAAATTGCTTGTAGCCCATTCTGCATCACTACACATTGTTACTTGCAAGCCGCAAGCTTTTGTCGAAATAAGTAATGGACTTGGCTCGATGGAGTGCAATTTAGCTTCACAGTAATGGATGTTTATTGATCCTAAACTTTACATCTTAATTTGAGAAATAATGGAGAGTTGCTGGTGATAAAATGACACACGCGTAAACATTTTCTTGCTCGCAAATTCTGCCGCTAAGCAGCAGTGTTTGCACTGTTGTTGCGGTGTGGAGAGCAAAACAGGGATTGCAGATGCGTTGCCAACCCAGGGCTAAGATGGAATACCTTTTCTGCCAGTAATTGCACCAGCTTTCTTGCTCTCCATGCCGAAACACAACTATGTAAGCACTGCTGCTTAGCGGCAGGATTAGCGAGCAAGATGGTGGTAGCAATCCGGACAGACCTTGCACAGGGTCCTGCCACCTGCAAAATGTCAGTTCTCGGAAATTTCTCACGATGAAAGTTCACAATAGTTAGTACTTGGCCAATTTTTATCTTAGTTATCCTTTCAAAGGCTCATTTTCGAAGTTGTCTGGCAGATAATTAAACGTCCTACTTTGAAATAAGCAATCAAGCTGTAACTGAAACTCGACAAGTTGGAATTTTCGAACTTTAATTAAGTGCGACATCAAAACCTAGGATGAAACAAACAAAACAATTACACTAATTAAAACTTGAGATAATCTTGGATATTAAAATTTATTGAAGCAAATATTAATTTGAATTATTTTGTTGAGTTTCACTTTATCTTAGTTTTATGCTAAGCAGGGACGAAAATGTTAGCGTTCCATTTATTGTTAAGTTTTAGGAGGGTAGTAAAATTCCTTGTTAACTAACTGTACTCCAAAGAGAATGTACTTAACTATGTTAGGTACACAAACACCCATTTAACGCGCTACCTTTGAAAAATATTGCATTTTATTTCGTTCCAGTAATTGTAACTAATAACGGCAAAGAATAATACACATTGTTATCTTATTAGCCAAAATGCGGTCTGTTCTTTATTATATTACTTATTGCTTGTAATAAAGTCTTACAAGATTTAAATGCTATGTAATGACAACACAAAGAAAAATCTAGGGTAATGGCAGGACTCGATCCTGCAACTCAGCATTCCGTGCCGTGCGTTCGCCAGTTTTACTTAAAACTGCTTCTTGAATAATGCCCTGGGACTTTTCGGTCCCGGGTTCCACTTTGAGAAGATTTTGACATATTCCCATGCTTTATCTGAGCCTTTCCTCCTTTAAAAATCACTGCTTCAAGTTCATGGTTCATCTTCACACGGAATGCACTGACAAAACAGTTTTGTTACACGTAATCAAAATTTTGAGTACCCATTACACAAAAAGTGACTACCACACAATTTGTTACACCTTACCTAACTCTTGATTTGTTAAAAAATCATCAAATGTTTACCAGCAGCAAATAGTTTTCTTAATTTGAAAAACCAGGACTAACCAAACTATATAGTTCGTTTGTCCCTTTTTTCAGTGAGTGTGATCGTTTGGTCGCATCTCGCTAACGAACCGTCAGCTAAAAAGCTTGTGTTCAAGTTAAGAATAGATTGTTCCTCCAGTGAAAGGAGATGTCAGCTCAATCATGTCAGCAAAATTCTAACCTAAAACTTCACTTTTAGTCACCACTCACCATACATCGTTTATTGTTTAAATAAAACAAATCGAGGCTGTAAATAGAAGAGGTGATGTATAACTTGTGGCTTTAGAATGTTTTATTTGAACAATAAACAATATTTTGACAGCAATACCCACTGACCTATGAAGAATGGACTTCTAGTCAGCGTTTAAAAAATGGCCGCATCAAAAGTCGACAAAAGGTAACAATAAATCGACAATCGCTCGCGTTGTCAGTCTGTCCCACCGACGGCGTTGCTGCCAATACTATTATTTTGTAAAAAAACCTATTTGCAATGAAACTTAATAAATTATTGTATAATGCAGTTAGACGTAAAATTGGGAATCCAATGACTGTAAATGGTGAATCAATAATTTGCATATGTAACATTGGCGTCAACCTATATTCTCATGTCGGGCGGTTTTTCTGCTGTCATTTAGTATGACACTGTACATCCATGCATTATATTAATATATCATTGGCAATACCTGAAGTTTTAGGTTAGAATATTTGTTACTTAAGTCAAGCATGAATGAACATTGGTTTACGAGTACATATTTACGTACATGAAGTGCGTTGATACACATATGAGTTTAAATATCATAGCATCACGAAATACCAAGCGTAATACGCAAACTCATTAGTCGGAATCGTTTGATCTCAGGTACAGGAATTCCTTCCCGATTATATCCAATTCAATTATCTCGTCTAAAATGGAGACTGAAACAGCCCGCGCTAGGAAGCAGCGGCTTTAATTAATACTCAAACAGTTTTTGCCTCGGAGCGGTTTGCATTACGCGGATGTTGTTTGAGTCAACTAAAAAAGAACAAGACAAGACAAATACTACCACACGGAAAATAGTTAACAAACATTACTTAAAAAAAACAATTTACAAAGCAAACAATTGGCAAGAACTTAAGTTTATTTAATAGTATAAAGCAAGTATATATCTACACTAATATAGTAAAGAGGTAAACTTTGTTTGTTTGTATGTAGGTTATCTCTGAAACTACTGAACCGATTTATTAAAAATTATTTTACTTATAGAAAGCTACACTAACCCTTGCGGACATAGGCTACTAATTCCACGCAAACGAAGTCGCAGGCGTCCGCTAGTTACATATCGCACCCTTAGAATTAAACCGACTCAATTCTGAATATGATATTTTCCAAAATTAAACCCTATGTCTTTTAATTAAGGTGATATTTTGGGACGTGTATTATTCAGAAATGGGTCACTTTAATACTAAGCATGCGGTATATTTTTGAAATGAGACCGAGCATGCGCACCAATCAAACCAAACGAAATGTAAAATAAAACGCGATTACCTAAACTTTTCGTTTTGGATTTTATTTGCCTTTATGGTTTTCTACTTATTCAGATTCTTTGAAACCTACGTTGTGATAGCATGAACAATTGGGTACTTGACACCTTAAACCTAATGGTGTGAAAGTGTAAAATTGTTTTAGAGCGTTATTTTAAAATAATATGGGCTAAAAAATATTATGGGAGCTATAGGAATTCAAAGGTACAAAACTTAATTAAAAAAAAGTTTCAATTTGTTGTTTCAAATAATACTTATTAGAACCTTGATTAAAAATCTAACAAGTTTTGTTAGGGAGTAACCATATAAACGCTCTTTTTATTATAAAACACTCGATTTCAGTTTCACGCTCTATACATTTGCCAGCCAAAGTAAACCTTGTGTCGTCATATTTTACAGTTTTCACGGGGCTTACGTTGCGTCGTTTTTTTACTCGCAATAATTCATGAAATAGTGATCATAGAAAAAAACTAAAAAAAACAGTTTTTCTTCTTTTAATCAACTTTTTCAATTTCGATAGCAGAAAAAAATTAGTCAATGAGCCAATTAAATAAAAAAAAACTTTGAAATTACCCCGACGATTTTTAAACGTTGCATATTATATCAAACACCGCCACACCGTTTACGTACACACCACCAAATTACTATATTAACACTTCAAAACTATCACGCTTTAATCAGCTATCAAACAAAAAACCGGATGAAACTGGTTTATCAGTTTTGTACCTACGAGGCCAGGAACCATAGATCTATGAAGACCAACCTTTAACCTTTTACGTCTCCTCCTTCAGTTGCGTCGAGGTTAAAAATAAAACCAACGCGCCTCAAACTTTGCAACAAAAAAAGCAGAACCACTTAAACCAGACATACGGTAACACTGAAACTAAATTCGAACTTACACCTTGACGCAGTTATCGGGCCTCAAACTTTATCTGTGTAGCTTTAACTTGGCCAACTTTTGATGAGTAAAAAAGTTTGGGAAACAGGTGATTTGAGAAGTCTTTGAGTTCGGGTATAGAATCTGAGAATGTGCTGTGCTAAAAATGGACAAGTTTCATTGGATGTTAATTAATAGATTCAGGCGTTACTTTGCGGAGGTCCATATCAACAAACTGGAACAAATTACCTTGCTACTCCGCGAAACCAGTGCCGGGCTCGTGAAAAATAGCTGCGTCTGTGCGACGTATATATATATATATATATAACAACAACAACAAATACTCTTTATTGATTCACACAAGTAAACAAAATAAAAGAACACACACAGGGAAACTTTACATGGGATTCAACAGGCGGTCTTATCGCTAAGCAGCGATCTCTTCCAGACAACCTTTGGAAAGAGATACGGTGAGATATAGTCAGAGTACAACGGGCAGTGCAAATAAAAAAAGAATCAAACACACTCACAATAAGCATACATAAGAGTTTACATAGATAATAATAAATAAATAATAAACATACATATAAATATAAATATATACATAAAAATATAAATTTACATGGAATACGTAAATGTACAGCGCACAACTGCATCGCCAAAAAGCAGCCAAAAGATGAAGGTTACTTACAGCAAAAAGAAGACGAAGTAATTGAAAGAGAAACATTACGGAAGTGACAGGTAGTGTTCAAGAAGAAGTCTTTTGAAGATGGGAAGAGATTTCGCTCGCCTTAGATCCAGGGGTAATGAGTTCCACAGGCAGATAGCTCTAAAAGTGAAGGACTTATTGGTAAATTTTGACGAGGAACGAGGTACCGAAAGAAGATAATTTTGAGCACACCTGATAGAGGAAAAATAGGAAAAACGCTCCTTAAGATAGTGAGGGGTTGCAGGGAGGAAGAGTATAATTAATAGATTCAGGCGTTACTTTGCGGAGGTCCATATCAACAAACTGGAACAAATTACCTTGCTACTCCGCGAAACCAGTGCCGGGCTCGTGCAAAATAGCTGCGTCTGTGCGACACATATATGTTCATGCAAAAACCCACCCTCCTCCGCTTCCACACGAAACAACATATAGCACACAGACTCAACTACACACCACCACCACTAAACACTAAAACTACACGATCGACGCGCGTTTCGCCTCTATACGAGGCATCATCAAGATCAAAGAAACAGTACGACCGAACGCGCGTCGATCGTGTAGTTTTAGTGTTTAGTGGTGGTGGTGTGTAGTTGAGTCTGTGTGATATATGTTGTTTCGTGTGGAAGCGGAGGAGGGTGGGTTTTTGCATGAACATATATGTGTCGCACAGACGCAGCTATTTTGCACGAGCCCGGCACTGGTTTCGCGGAGTAGCAAGGTAATTTGTTCCAGTTTGTTAGGAAGAGTATGCCGTATAAGAGAGAAAGCAAGTGATAGTTACGACGAAGGCGGATAGGAAGCCACTTGAGTTGAGCACGAAATTGGGACACATGGTCATACTTCCGCAAACCAAAAATAAAACGGATGCAAACATTTTGAATGCGCTCTAATTTGTTGAGTTGCTCCTCCGTGATATCTATGTAAGATACGTCAGCATAGTCTAGGATAGGAAGCAACAAGGATTGGGCTAGCGAAATTTTTGTAGCAAGTATATATGTATATATATATATATATACATGCAAAAACCCACCCTCCTCCGCTTCCACACGAAACAACATATATATCACACAGACTCAACTACACACCACCACCACTAAACACTAAAACTACACGATCGACGCGCGTTTCGCCTCTTTACGAGCCCGGCACTGGTTTCGCGGAGTAGCAAGGTAATTTGTTCCAGTTTGTTCATTGGATGTTCATTTTTTAGGTAAGCTTACCTGCCTCTGACTTCACTATAGGGAATATGCATCACGACGCAAGTGGAATAAGACTGTCAAATTATTATAGAGCCTCATAAAAATATATGTATGTCCAAAAAAGTTGATAAAAATAAACGATACTTTTGAACAAACCGGAACAAATTACCTTGCTACTCCGCGAAACCAGTGCCGTGCTCGTGTAAGTTAGCTGCGTCTGTGTGACATATATGTTCATGCAAACACCCTCCTCCGCTTCCACACGAATAACATATATCACACAGACTCAAATATACACCACCACCTAAACAACTACGATACAACAACAACAATACTTTTAAAGTTACAACGATACAAAGTTACAAAAATAACGAAGAAAAAAGTTTTTTTTATTGCTTCGAAATATGTTCATTCGAATCCAAAAATTTAGAAGTTTTTTGTAAGAGAGTATTGAGTTAAAAGCAGACTGTATTTAAATAAACGCGATCTTAGTTTTAAATCCATACATTTTACTGGTGACAGCGTGGACTGTGACGTCAAAGTACATGCTCGCTTTGTATGTATGTAAATTCTTTATTGTACAAAAAACATAAATTACAAAAAAAGATACAGTGATGTACAAAGGCGAACTTATCCCTTTAAGGGATCTCTTCCAGTTAACCTTTGAGTGTGTGAAAGGAGTATCATAGTGGAGACAGACAACGCTTTGTGTGGAGCGCTTTTGTATTAATTTTCTACTTGTAATATTTCAAACCTTAGAAAAAACCTTAAACATAGTTTTTTTTTCTTTTTTACGAGTTTTTCTGATTTTTGGCAAGAAAAAATTCATGCATATTGCCAATTTTTTTTTCGATCTGGTGTCATCACAAAATTCCTAATATACAACGATTTAAGTGACGATTAATGTGTCTGAGTAAATCCGGACACATTCATTAAAAAATATTATTATTAAATTATAGGCGAGCAGCAAATTATCTGAAAGCTTTATTGAAAATATTGAACGTTCACACACATTGTTCACACACATCACAGTGTAATATTCTCCTACTGATAGAATTTAAATTTAAACATTTAATTTAAATTCTATCAGTAGGAGAATATTACATTTAAATTTAAAACACCTTGTCAATATCACTTTAAACGAGAGACAAACCACAACTCAAGTCAAGCAATTAACGAAATTACAACAGTTTGCTATCACTATAACATATTACAAGAACACCGCCGCCACAGAGTATAAATTGAAACAGCCAGTTCACTCGACCATGAAACCGCGGTGAACCAATTGCGCTTTGGTGCAAAGCAGATCGCTATTGTGGTCGAAACTTTGGCTGTTTAGCATTCGGATTACGTTTTAATAACGGTAATGGATTTCAATAATAGTTCAATAATATTAAATTAATACAGTTTTTTACAGGACTGCCGCCGTCAGCAGGGAGGGTTATGTTTTTTCAATAATAAAAATAAAAGGAGACCTACCGTGGAGCGCAGGGTTTGCAATTCCGGTATTTTTTATTCTATAACACGGGGAACCCTGACTCAGGATCCAAATTATTAGCTTTTTGTTATTGTAAAGTTATTCTGCAATAAACTTTTTCATTTTTCATTTTCATTCTTAGTGTGGCTAAGCTTTTTAAAAGCTTTGTGTGCCATCTTTCCCCCAACAACCTCTGGTCTTCTCTGCTCTCACATAATAGTGTCACTTCAGTATATCGGGTTTTCATAGAGGTGGTTTAATTAAAGGAAAATTTCGTCGTAGCGTTGAACGGTTATTATACGCTTAATTGCGTGTCTAGGCAAAGCAATAACAGTAAAATTAACAAACATATATCTATTTGCCAAACACGCAACGGAGTGTTTTAGGAGGTTATTAGCAGAGTTTAATGAGGTCCCTAAAAACTTGAGACAGTTAAAAGTTTCATAATAAGCAGAATAATGCCTTTTACTACAGCCCTGTTATACTATAAGCGTATCAGCGTCGAGCTCGATGACGAGGCATCGGTTTATCTCAGTCACTTATGCCAGTGCAAAATGGGATCCGAGATCAAAAGCCAGAATAGAATGTATGTACTTATTTATTGTAAGGGTTTCATGACTTATGGTCTGGATATGACATGTTCTGGTAAATGTTATGGCCAGATCAGGAGCAATATCGTGTGATGTGAAGGATTTGATCTGATAAATCTCTCGGACGAGTCAGATCAAGGCACGACCACATCAGGCATCAGATAATGCTCGGATTATATTTCTGGGTATACATGCAAGAATCTGCTTATGAAACGAGGTAAAAATTTACGCGACTATAAAGTTAAGATTTGGCACTTCGCCTATATTTCACAGGACAATGCCCAGCGGAGTGCCAATTTACACTGGACATACGTGAAACTGACAAATTAGTTCTAATTTTGTAAAATTAGTTCTCCCAATATTGCGTCCTGGTAATTTAACACTAGAATGCTAAAAGCTAATTGAATACTAAAAATACCCGGTTCCTTGGCAACGGGAGGCGATCTGGATTGACGGCCCGCTTTGTTACTGACACCGTAGTATCCGACGTCTTGATTTTCTAAAACCAGCGGCTCAAAATGTAGTGAGCATAATTGCGTATGGCGACGCCGCGTTTGACGACGCTTAAAGGCGAAACCTCACAAACCAACCCACGCCAACTACGTTTTTGTATGGAGCGTGCGTAGCGTTCGCCGCATTGGGGTTATTCCAAAATGTTGATTCAGAAAGTATGCGTCAAAAGCCGAAAAATCGTCCATGCCAATCTAGACAGGTAATTTTATGTAAATAAGTATATGACAAGATTAAAAAGCAGTATTTACGTAAAGTATGCATAGATTTGAACAAAGAATTTAAAATACTTTAGATTTAACAGAAACAAAACATGAATTATTTTTTGGTGACGTATAACCATGAAAATAATACTTGTGTGTTTATAAATCGCAGCAGTCACGATCTCAAAAAAGCGCCGTGTGTTTACACCGCTAGCCGGAAGATTGTTCTTTTATTTGACAGCTTACTGACTTTGGTGCCTACAATATATTCTTGTTGGAGACCTGAACGTCACAGCTATAATAGCTTACTTCAACTACGCCACTTCATGAGAAAAACGCTCCCTTATCCCATTCAACGCCACGTCAAGTACAAAAGTCTTTCACACGAAAACTTTTTTTTGCAAGTAACGAAGTTGACCCTTATGCAATAGCCCGTAGGTCATTTTTATATTGTACCTGTTGACGGATATATCCACATTTGGCGTTGAAAAGGTTAAAAGAGATCGCAGCATAGTATGGTTAGCTGCAGAGAAAAGTAACCCAAATTTTATGCGTAATTACGTATGCGTTTATAAAACAGGGTTACTTTTTCCGCAGTTTCCCTAAAAGCCTAAAAAGTTTTTTTTAGAGAAAAATTGTAACTTTCATGGATTAATTGATATTAATCCTTTATTAATGTAAGTAAAAATTTCACTTTCTATGTAAATCTTACCCAGGTAAACTGCAATGCAACGGATAACAGCAAACTGTATTTGACTCTAAAAAATCGGCCATGAGTTTTGACCAAGCACATTAATTTCAAGTGATAATGTTGAATAAAAGAGCATTCGATAAATATTATCAAAAGCACCCTGCAAAATTTGTTTCAAGCGTTAATCAAGTCAACAACAAATAGCTGAAGATTTATTAAGCTGTGGCATCCGTCCATCAGCGAATATCATGTCGTGATGAAAAAAGACTTGATATTTAGCTACTCTATAAACTATGACAATTTTTAAGAGATGCTACGCTACGCTTATTAGAATACATGTTAATTAGTAAAAGCACAAGTCTGTTTTTCATTCGCAGCCATCAGAGTGGTTTCAATCAAAGTGTCAGCTGTCAAAACATTTGCTATGACTTGTTTGTCTTCTAATTAAGGCTTGTTTGAGAGTGTTTGATTTTCTATTTTCTTAAGTACATAATAACAGTAATTACATAATAAATGTTCGTACTTAAGTCTAAACGAAATCTATATACAATATTATAATTTTTTTTTGTCCATTGAAACATTTTAATATAAGTTTTTTTTTTGTTGAGGATATTTTATTATTGCATTGTCATCGGAATACACACACATAAAAAATTTCGAAACAATCCGACCACAAGGAGTTAATCAAAGTTGATTTGCAAGATTTAGAGTCTAAATCTAAATTCTAAATTCTAAAGTCTACATTTTAGACTGAACAAAGTAACAAAAATTTCAAGGAAATTGTAAAAACATCTTCCACACAAACGTAACTTTTCAAAAATATTTAATAGAAACGTAGGTATACACGAAGCAAACAATGTAACCTGTAAAATAAACTATATTCTTAAAACACGAGAAAACTACTACACTCTACTACTTCGGTTGAACAAGTGCCCAGATCGGACATAAAAACCAAACAATTCAATCATACAAATAAAATGTTTTATAAACGATATGAACATCCGTTAATTACATTAAAAGAATCCACAAACGACAGTTACATACCAATGATTGGCTGCAAATAACAATGACACAGAATACAAATTTTAAAATCGTTCATTGCCAAATAACCGTCATTATTTAAATACATATATTTTATCATCATCATCATCATCAGCAGCCAGAAACATTCACTTACACAGTACTGTAGCCAGTTGTTGGTTGCAATACGAACGGCTCTACTCTGTAGTACCACACTATCACAAAAAACCCGAGTCGAAGTAGTAGTAAGTATGAGATCCATGGAGAATTGCAGAGGCTCAGCATCTTAAGAGGAGTGTGACACAGCGCTCCCCATACAAATGGCGATAAGGTTTTCCACCCTCTAAACCTTAACTTATAGCCATGATTGTTTTTTATGTTGTCATTATGCCTTAGAACTAGGTTTTTATGTTTTGATTTTTTAAATATTCTTCATAGATTTGCCAATATTCGCAATTTAGTAGTTTCATACAAAACAAATAAGCATAAATATTTCTGAAACTATTCAGATTATTTAAAAAACAAAACATACAAACCTAGTTCTAGAGCATAATGACAATATACAAAAAAATCATGGCTCTAGGTTAAGGTTTAGAGGGTGGAAAACGTTATCGCAGTTTGTATGGAGAGCGGTGGGTTCACACTTCTCTTAAGGCCAGCAATGAGTCAGCTACAAAATTGTTGGACGACAATTGTAAATAATATGACAATCTGTTTTAATGACCTGTGTATTTATCGGTAAATTCCCTGACAGTGGCAATAACTCAGGCGGAATATTTCATTCAATTTATTGATAGACGGGCCTCAGTGACGAATCGAATAAAATCTGATGGCCATTTTAAATTGCGGTCAATTGTTTTAAAAATTAAAGCTTTCGGCTGTCGTCTGTTATAACGAAGGAAGAGTTTAGTATGAGTGAAGTTTTTTAATGAATATGGTTTTTTATGTTTAAGGGGGACCGACTAGGGTCGCTCTCAAACAAAGTCCCGTTAGATGGCGCTGTAAAAAAAATTACGGTTTTTTCGTAATTTTTCGTAACCTATCGCTGTTTTTTTATTATTTTTTTGTTACCGTAGGTATCTGAATACGGTTGATTTTTTGACTTCACAGTTGGAAGGTATTGTTGTGCCAGTCCTGAGAAAAAATGCAGAATCTGTTTACGAGCGTATACAGACACTATCGTCACACACACACATGCAACTATACAGCGCCAGCTAGCGACAATCTTTCGCGGCAGTTAGCTAGCTAGTTGGCGTACGTTTTCAGACTGCAATAAAACTGATATAAAATATTTGTATCGTGTTATTAATTTCTGTATACCTGAATACACGAATGACTAAAATACATAACTTTTATTAGTTTTACTTGTGTAGACCAGAAAAGCCACCTCTTATGATTTCAGGCTTTCAAGTCTAAGATATAAAGGCCCACAAGTGTGATTGTGATTATCGTAGTAAAAACTGGTGACCATGAAAGACTTTGGTGCTAAACTCAGATAAAGTCTTTGTAACGTTTTTAGGTGATATCAATCATACACATCACACCTAGGTACTCCTTACTCGAAATCTTTACAACTTTTTTGTTTTTAAAATACCAGTGCCTCATGATTGCTGGCTTTAGTGACCTACTGATGTCATTACAGGGTCGGTTACCATAAGTCGACCGAAGGACTGATCCTAAGGATTATGGTTCCTGATAGAAGGTACCTGTACCTAAATAACCACCAAGCTTATCTCGCTGACTGCCATAGGTTTGACCGATAATATTTTCGACGGTCTGATGCGGTAAGACGTTGGATACAGAATTGGTCTTTGTGAAGAGCCTTACTTATATAGTTAGCATAGATTCCTGAGCTAGCAATAGCCCGACTATTGAGCGGAAGGTTCCTGTACCAAAGCAAAACCAAACGTATAGTGGAAAATAGAGACTTACAGGAGCCTTCCACTCGTCGTCAGACCGTAGTAGGTAGGACTTACCATACTTACATAAAAGCCGAACTTTCTCCACTCGCTGATAAGCTGAAGCATCGTGGCAGAGGTGGAGCTCCCTTGAGTAGAATACTTGCTTCACTAAATACCAGATTCGGGGTACGACCAAAACAGTGAAGTTTATTTATTTATAAAAAAAAGTCATGTGGAGTTACGATTACCCACAGAAAACGTCCATGAATACCAGTTTCGCAAAATACCTGACTCTCCAAATACTAAACTCACAAAATATCAGAATCTCCCACAAATATTTATACCGGCTGCCTACGTTAATCTTCTACTTTGCGTTTATCGAATGATAACCACTCTTGAGCATTTTCTAGTGCTACTGCTGGTAGGAGCACAAGGATGTTCTGTTCCTCAGGGTGGGGTCGACGGAACTCCGCTACTGGGCACTGGGTTATCTGACCATGGCCCCCAAAGCTCATGAGCCTTGATATAGCTTGGGGTTATTGTAACCTAACCTATGACCTATGATTATGAGTTTTTTCATACTCTTACTGTGTCGCACTACTCAATGCGAGCGAGTGAAAGTGCCGGTAGTTGAAAAATGTCTTATATGGACTAAGTATTTTGCGAATCTCTGATACGGTCATGTGTAAAAGTATATACTTACCAACGCTTTAATTATACATTGTTATAAGAGCGGTCGTTCATATTTTTGAGTATGTTAAATGGACCCTGATGGATGATATGATATTTTATAAATCCGATTGAACCTCAACAAAGAAAGGTACATACAATTGGTGTTGAAGCGTGAATGTAGGTATGTCTAATCAAAATATTTTTTGAATTTTGCTTTTGCCACCCTTACATCGAGTCTGTGCAGACAATCAATGTGAATTCTGCAAGAATTCTGAGAACCTTTACCAATAAATGTCAAAATGACTTTTCATAGTAAATGTCTTAATAATATTGCTTTCATTCATTGCTACTAGTTCTCTAGAGACCCAGAGTTCAATTTGGCTGACTACACCGTCGACGTCAAACACTTTATAACTTATTCCATTGCAATAAGGTGGAAAACAGTAAACAATCTTTGGCGTCAACCGCACAATGTTGTTATTTCTACCAGAACGTCAACGCCAACAATGCCACTTTGTTTAGGCACGCTGCTTTTGAGAGAAATGAAAAAGATGGGCTGTTATGAGTCTGTGAGGTGGTAATTATGTAATGCATTTTTATTGTTGAGACACATGATAATCCTAAGGAAAATAATAGTTAAGACACGTATGATGCACCGTTGATAGAAACCCAAAGACAACAGCTAACTAAACGCCTAGCCATCGTTGAATAATATCACAGAATACATGAATAAGATAGAATGCGCCTTCGACGTCACGCGGAATCTCACGGGCATTCTGGAAGGCCTTGGCTGCCTGACTTGTCAGGTAGCAGTTAGCTATTATGTCTTGTGACACACCAACTATAGTGTGAAAGATGCAACATTCTGTTTTCAAAAATGGAGTCATGACACTTTGTTGCTAAAGTTGCAAAGAACTGTAGGTACTGATTTTTTTATATTATGAAAGTTTATAACCACTTCCTAAAATAAATTCACCACTTCCCAAAACGACCACTTCCCAATGTCCACCCCCATTATAGAATAGAATCAATTCATTTCAGGCTCAATAGGCCTATAGACATAGTTTATAAATAAAGCAGTACTGAAACTAGGCCTATTTGTTGAGATTGACATACCTACGCACCGGTGGAGTGTTAGGGTAGTCCTCGTATTTTTTATAAAATGGATAACTTACATTTTTATTATTTAGAACAACATTTACTTGGGTTCTATAACGATCGCGCGATCAAATAATGAAATAAATTAACGAGTTTACAAATAAAATTGGGTAATTAAAAAAACTTGAACATTTTAAAAAGAAAAAGTCACCCTGCATCCATTCGCAGGTGTCAATATATAAATAGACTAAGCCAGTAACGCGTGAGAGCTGGTCAGACAAATAGACAGACAGACGGAATTTCGCATTTATAATATTAGTTATGTTTATGTTAGATTTTTAACTGTTGATATTCTGTCTTTCGTATATAATTTCTTTTGAATCTGTCCAACAATTTCCTCTGGATGAATTGCAGCAAAGTGCTTGGATATTTTTACATTACAAAGTAATTAGTGCCCCAAATAACATTAGACTTTTTAGTTGCGCCATATAATTGTAAAAAATAAAAACATTTTATGACATTTTACGTTTTTATTTTTTTTAATTAAATGAGGCAACCAAAAAGTGATATTGTTTTGGTTCACTTACGAAGCTAACAACAACAACAACAAACAGCTAATTACTTGGTACCGAAAAAATATCCAAGCATTTTGCCGGTGTTCATCCCCATGGAATTGCTGTGGTTATAGTTAATGTATTAAAATAGGCGCCGTGCTTAGTAACCACAAAAGTGACCATATCATGACCGCTCTGCAGTTCAAGAATATTTGTCACATGCCCATAATCCAGGCTTTCAGCTGTTCAGGGGCCAATGAGATTGGACATCTAGAACTAGAACTTAGGAACTGCTACCAGCCAGAATTGGGCTTTTTTATAAAAAACTAAGTAATTTAACCCTTTCGATTCAAACTGATTACTTTCTAAAATTACCCATTCGAGATAAAACCGTTTCTTCTTAAAACTACCCCTAATTCGAACGCTTTTCTATAACTTTCTGAAACGACCAATTAAGATGATACCATTTTGCTTGAAGACCACACCTAATATGACCGCATTCCGATATGATCTCGTCAAGATATGACCAATTTCTGAGGAGACCCCTTCCTTATAACTCCCCGATATGACCACTTGTAGTCACTTCCCGATATGACCGATAATAATTTTTTTACTAGCAATCAGGTTGAGTAACAAAAAAAAATTAATTTCTGCTCCACATTTTAAATAGAAACCATTAGTACTGTGCTAAAATATGCCGCTATGACAGATAGATGGACAGATGGACGGACGGACGAATCGAGTCGTACCAATAAGCTTCCTTTTTGCTTTTCGGTATGACACCCAAAAATAATAACGGTTTTAAAAATTCAACTAGTAAGGTAGGCACACCGCCATATCATAATACTTTTGTAGTCTGAAAAAAACCTATGAAATTGGAACAAAGCAACAGCGGGTCGCTAGTAGATTTGTAGTCAAGTCACGTCACGCTATGAAATACTGGGAGTGATTTTATCAAGAAGTGCTCATTTTGGAAAGTGGTCAAATCAAGAAATGTTCATATCGGGACTTCATTTTATAAAATTGTTGCATTTGGTAAGAGTTCACATCTGGCAGCAGTCATTTAAGAAAGTGCCTTATACGAACCACAATACCATACAGTAGGTACTAATTAGAGAATGCAATCCGGTATGTTTCTGAACCCGGCCGGGCCCGGCCGGGTTGTGTGTTAGTGATGACACCTTTCAAATATTTTATGAAAATTTTCTATACAGGGTGTAATCGTTAAGTGTAGTCGGGCGATTATTCTGTAAATGTAACAGATATCAGAAAACTTTAATCTGATATCGAGAGTACGCTACCCAATGAGTAAAATTACATTAATAACTTTTTAAATAAAACTAGAAATATCCCAAATATTTACTTCAAACTCTCCTTTGCGGGCGTAAGTCTCACGCAGCCTCAAATAATGTCGTAAGAGAAAAGTGCTTAAAATTCATTATTTACGCAAATAAACTGTATTAAAACAATTCATGAATCATTTTATAATGGTGAAATGACTAGGCCTTATATTGTCTTTCAACGATCGGCGTACTAAATGTATGGGAGGGTTTGAAGTTAATATTTGGGATATTTCTGGTTTTAGTAAAAAAAGTTATTAATGTAATTTTACTCATTGGGTAATGTAAATTCGACATCAGCTTAAAGATTTCTGATATCTGTTAAATTTACTGAATAATCGCCTGGCTACACTTAACGATTACACCCTGTATATGAATGGAAAAATAATGATTCAAGGTTGATGTTTATTTCAAACTGGCTTATGAACAATTATCACAATAATCAGTCTCACTCAAGTCTCAAAATCACACTTATTACAGAATTGATTACTTTTACTTATGGGCGGAAAGGTAACATTCGTATCAGTAATTTATTCATTTTTAAAAGTTTAAACAAGCAAGCTTTCTCTTTACTCCTTATAGTGTCTATTTGAACACATAGTAAAAAAAAAAACAAAACTAATAACGTACATTCTACGAGTTGGCGCTCCCGCGCAGCGCGCCGCGGTTTACTTACCAGGTCCGGTGACCGGGCCCCGTAAGAATGGTCGGGCCCGGTGGGTGCCTAAAAGGTCACCGGGCCCGGGCGGGCCCGGTTTGCAATCTCTAGTACTAATGCGTTCGAGTGGGGTCTTATCTAAAAGGATATTGTTTGTACTTTTAAAAACAATTTTTCATACAAATATGTGGTCTAGTGTGCGACACAATAGGTAGCTAAACATTCCAAAAAAAAACCATTCCGCCCTTCACCGTTTATCATCGGTCCTCTCAGTAATTGCCTCTCTTCTTTGTTCTCCGCCAGCTGTATGATATACCAATACCACGTGCTTCGAAACTTCTCTTCCACTTGCTCAAATTACGTAAATCTGGGTCTTCCTCTCTCGTTTATCCCTTCAATTAACGAAGCTATAAATCTAAAATAAATCATGATAGTAAAATATTATGAGCTAAATAAATGTATGTCACTGACGATACATAACGTTATAGTTTTAGAAAACAAAGTGAAGAAAAAATGTGATTAAATAAAATATTGTCTACATATATGTGCAATATTTTTAAAGTAATAAGCGATCTAATCATAACATATTTCGTTCAGACATGGTTTTTGCATTGTGAGCCCCTCATGTCCAAATTAAAGACGTTTCATGTCAAAAGTACCCTGTATTATTATGTATGAAACTATTTTTGTACAAAAATTTATCGAAATCGACTCAGTAGTTTAAGTGCGAAAGCCGTACAGATAGACAGACGGACAGGCAGACTTTCGCATTAATAATATAGTATGGATGACTACGTAAGACTATTAATTGGTAATATTCTGACCATCCTACTTTGTTTTAAGTCTTTTTTTTGCCACAGGCTAAAATCTCGCCTTTCAGAAGTCCAGTGGTTAGTGACATTGGACATTCTGTTCTAGAATTCCGATATTGGTACCAGAATTGGGCGTTTTTTATAAAAAGTTTTTTAAAAAAATTAACCCTTTCTGTTAAAACTAATTACTTTCTGAAACGACAAATCAAGATGATTTTGCTTGAAGACCACACCTAATATGACCGCTTTCCGATATGATCAGGTCAAGATATGACCACTTTCTGAGGCAATCCCTTCCTTATGAGACTACTTCCCGATATGAACACTTGTAGTCACTTCCCGATATGACCGATTTATGATATTATTTTTTTATTTATGACCTTGAAGTACCTGCAAATTTTATATTTAACATCAACAAAAACCATTTCTCAGCTAATGATACTCAATTGATTAAGCTACTACTACTATTAAAACGGTATTTCTCTTTGAACATAATCTATTTTATCTCTCCGTACTAGCCGAAATGCATGCGGCTCCATCTGACTAGTGTTATAAGGAAATGAGAGCATCGAGAGACATACATTTCACATTTTCAGATGAACCGAAAGTATGTTTCTTAATTTTTTGACTAGCAATACGGTTGAGTAAGGAAATTTTATAATCTGTTCAACATTTCAAATATATAGCATTAGTAATGTACTAAAATATGTCGCTATGACAGGTAGATGGACAGATAGACGGATGGACAGACGGACGGAACGAATCGCACCAATAACTTTCCTTTTTACTTTTTGGTATGCCACCCAAAAATGATAACAGTTTTAAAAATTCAACCTGTAAGGCAGGCACCATATCATAATACTTTTGTAGTCTGAGAAAACCTATGAAATTGGAACAAAGCAACAGCGGGTCACTAGTAGATTTGTAGTCAAGTCACGTCGCGCTATGAAATACTGGGAGTGGTTACACCGAGAAATGCTCATTTTGGAAAGTGATCAAATCAGGAAATGTTTATATCAGGAAGTCATTTTATGAAATAATAGTATTTAGGAAGGGGTCACAACTGGAAGTGGTCATTTTAGGAAGTGCCTTGTTCGAGGTACAATACAAAATACAACAGGCTCTTTTGATAAGTCCGTAACGAATAATTTCTGAAGAAGCTTATACTTTTTAATACACTGTTTGGATCAGCCTGAATCAAATGTGTTTATTTCTTTTGATACTCCATGTGACCTGTTTAAAAAATACGACATTACTCTTTTCATTAATAATTTGAGAGCTTTGTAGGTACATGGTCTAGTGGGGTCTTATATAAAAGGGATTTGTTTGTATACTTCAATACTATTTTCTTACCAATATGAGGTAAATTTTGTGACAAAACAGATAAATAAAACTTGCAAAAAAAAAACCATCCCGCCCTTCACCGTTTATCATCAGGTCCTGTCAGTAATCGCCAGTCTTCTTTCTTCTCCGCCAGCCGTTTGATGTTCCAATACGACGCGGTTCAAAAATTTTCTTCCACTTGCTCAAAATATGTCAGTCTGGGTCTTCCTCTTCCTTTTGTCCCTTCAATTAACGAAGCTATAAATCTAAAATGACAGTTTAATATTATTAGATTATCTGACACTTGAAACATTAAATACAAAAGCAAATTTAAAAAATAAGTAACAGAAAAATAACTAAAAACTTGAAATAAAAGTAAACTAACAACTTAAATAATACTATAACTAAAACCTGAAATCTGGCCTGGCCACATGTCCACGGCGCGGAGTCGTTACCGTGAAACGGCGCGGCGCCGTTTTACCGTGCATATTTACGGTCCGCGCTGTGGAAATACACCGCGCGGTGCCGTACTGAGCGGGTGCACGGTGGGGCGCCGCGTTGTACCACGACGCCGTGTTATTCAGTCGCGAAAAGACAAATAAAAAGAATGTTCTGGTCAAACCCATTACTTTCTATTATGAATCAGGATGGGAGTAATTTTAAGAGGAAATACGAGGAGGACAAAACATAGCAGGCGCCCGAAGCGTGCGTCCGGGGCGTTGCGTTCTGCGCGCTCCGATTAATTGTATAGAATTGTATGTGACAAATTGCAAGCAGCCGAGGTGCCGAAGCTCATTATAGCTTAGGAGCAGTGGTAGATAACAAGTTAGCAGGTAAGGCGGTTACGAAAACTACTTACCTCCAGGGGAGCCACTTGCCTGTTTTACATTTGTAAGCGCATTGTAGCTTAAGAGCAGTAGTATATGACAAATTACTAGGTAAAGCATTTAGGACAATCACTGACCACCAGGAAAGCCGCTTGCCTGTTTTACACTTGTATGCTCATTGTAGCTTAGAAGCAGCAGTAGATTACAGATTACCAGGTGAAGCATTTAGGAGAATTACTTACCACCAGGGAAGCCATTTGCCAGTTTTACACTTGTATGCATATTGTAGCTTAAAAGCAGAAGTAGATGACAAATTGCCAGGTGAGCCGGTTAATATTGACATAGCTTAGTCACCCCTCCAATCAAGACGAATCCAACGACACCTCACAAATCAAAATCCATCAAACCGTTTAGGGTGCAGCGCATGGCACAGAAAAGACATACATACATACATACATACTTACATACATACATACTCACTTACACTCGAAAAACATATAACCCTCCCTTCTGGCGGCAATCGAGTAAAACATGTTTTCATTTCGTACAGCTATACCGCGTACCTTATGAAAATGAAAATGAAAAATTTATTTTGCAAGTTGGCCATATAGGCTCTTTTACATGTCTGAATCTACTAGCGCTTCAGAAAATCGAAGATACTACTGAGAAGAAACGCCGCAAGAAACTCAGCTATAGTAGTTATAGTTAATCCTAACATTTTCAAAGGTCCCACAGGTTCTCTAAATACGTGTTGCTTTTGAATACAAGGAGATTACAATATATTTTATCTTGATACAGACATTCTAAAGTACTCGAAAAATTTGTGTTCACTTATTTTCAACACCTCGTATTTCCTCTTAAAATTACTCCAATCCTGATCCATAATAGAAAGAAATGGGTTCGCCCACAATTTTTTTTTTCGCGCCTGTACAATACAACACGCCGTCGTATGTGGCCAGGCCCTCAGACCTATGAATTATGATCACTGTTAATGATCAGTGATGGCAACGAACTTCGCCTCTGGTCACCTGTCTTTTCTGTAATTTTGTACACGATGGCTTTTATCATAGACAAGGCGCCAAGCCCCCAACATAAAAGCTTCTTCTTATTGCTGCATATTTATACGTTTAGGGGCTCTAGATAAGACGAAATCATGGCAGATATTCGACGCAGGTGGCTTCCCGCAAAGGGCCGTTCGGCATCTTCCACAGTATAAACGTCATAACGTTTGACCTGTTGTCGTCGTCCCGAGGCGTACCAGGCGACCAGCTGTTGCAGGTCAGTTCGAGCACGACGAAGAGATCTAGTCGCAGCAATGAGGGACAACCACAGCGTCCACCGTGAAATCGTGGAAGTCTTGTTTTAGTGTGATAGAGTCAGATTCTAACCAGTTCAGTTTGCTAGTTGCAGTTTGAGCTACCACTTTTTAAATAGTGATTAATTGATTGATTTGGAAAGCGAGAGAGGCGGGACCTAAAAACTGGCAATAAATTAATATGTATCTTAGGGTTGCTGGTTTTGAGATCACTTACCAAGAACTGGAAAATGTTCAAATTGTTCTGGGTTTTCTTTCACGTAAATAGTGTAACAGCATCGCAATAGCTTAGACAATCCCTTTGTCATCGAACATTTTTTTTCCTCTGGCAGGTCATAGACCACAGATTTTTTATTTTTATCCTTATATCAGCCTGAATCTGATAAAAAGGTTTGTTTCATTAAAAAGTTCTCAGGTCGGAGAAAATCCTATCACTCGACCTAATATAATTGTAAAACGAAATAAATAAGAGTCCATACTGCGGGCAATTTTATTCTGTAATAAATAAAGGATAGTATCATTGCGTGTATGATACAGTGCACAGTTGGACCGTTTTGATCCGCGAACCACTGCACGGAACCTTTTCACAGTAAATATTTTAAAGATGTGACAATCCCTGTGAAGGAATCAGCATGTCATTTATTGTGGAAAAGTACCACAGTAATCGTGTGAGCCGGATGAAATTTAACATAGTTGTAAACTTTAAATTTCTACCTTTTTGAGATATTTCTGCAGTTTGTCCATATCCTTTTATTCAAGGCAGTTTCTTTATTTGTTAAACGAACGTTTATTCCATTTAGATTGTAATAAAAATGAGTCATATTACGTTGTATCCAAAATCAGAAAAAAAAAATTATAGTTTTATCATTTCCTTTGGAAGACTATATCCTACTTTGCAAAACTCATTGAAAAAAGAAAATTTTAAAATACAAAAAAAAGATACAACGAGATTTGAACTTGGTCTTTCACGATCTTTACCCATGTAAATGTTACCACGGAACTAAATAGGTGGTCACGTGACTGGTCGAAATTGTCAATAGGTTTTTACTCACCTATATTAACTGTCACTAATTGACGCACCCATCTAAAGATATCACACACACATGGTTGCGGTTGTACTCCCACAACGGTAAAATGCATCATAATTTCCTGGATCCTACTGCAGTTCAGGATCGGTAAAGCAACTCTTTGTTTGGTTTTACGTAAGTAATTAATCCATAACTAACTATTTCCAAAAAAATCCGTTCAAATTAATGTCCTAGAAGCTTCAAAAGGTGCACCGACATTTTCTATGGGAATCGAACCCCCTTAATATCATTCGTTTAGTTTTAAACAAGTAAAAATGAAAGTGAACACGTTGTTTAATGTTTTACTGTCGATGTTTAACACATCGTGGGAGCAACATTAACGCCAGTAATATAACTTGTTGTTTTCACGTTATGATGTATGTATGTACGTAGGTAGGCACGGATCTCGTTTTAATATTAATAAAAAGCTGTCAAGGATTCCTATTTTGTTTTAAAAATATACAACAATGGAAGGCACACGAGCTAGACACCAGCAACACCAAGGAGATTGCAGATGCGTTGCCAACCCTGAGGGTTAAGATGGAACACCTGCGTGGAAAGCAAGACAGCCTGTGTAATTATTGCCACATTAATTTGTCCAGGAAATATTGCAGATTGCATGTTGGGTGCACGTTTGCTTGATTCAATTAAACAAGTCTGCGCGGACGAAGTCGCGGGCTAAAGCTAGTCAATTATAAGTGTACAATGATCAACTGGCCCCGCAACTCCATCAAAAAGAGCAACAAAGAGAAATTTGAAATTTAATATTGCGTAAGATAAACCCAGTTTATTGCAGAGTAAGATTTGAGTAATACCCAGGAAGTTGCTTCATTGAATTAATTTATTTTACGGCCCTTCATACGTTCGAAGATACCTACATCAAACTAGTAGGTAGGTACCGTCCTATGCGTCGCTACAAGTTCGACGCCTAATGACGCATATATCCGTAACGCATTCGATTATAACAGTGACCTACGTGCATTCGCATTAAGCTTTATTTCGTTACTTA
Organism: Ditula angustiorana; assembly: GCA_963691745.1. Classification (NCBI taxonomy): domain Eukaryota; kingdom Metazoa; phylum Arthropoda; class Insecta; order Lepidoptera; family Tortricidae; genus Ditula; species Ditula angustiorana. Next base: position 3,695,198 of record OY829473.1, read on the forward strand.
CAAAAACAATACTTAACTCGTGAATGCCAACTTACGTATTTTACTTCGCATTTAATAGGTTAAATAAAAAATAAAAATGAAAAATCTATTTTGCAAATAGGTGTAGGTATAGGTTCTTTTACATGTCTGAGTCTGCCAGCACTTCTGAAAATAAAAGATTCTGCAGAGAAGAAACGCCGCAAGAAACTCAGCAGTTTATCTTTTTATAAAAACAAGAGAACAGCACGGTTAGCTGTGGTTTTTTTCTAAATCGCAACACTCCCCAATTGATGCCATCTTGCTTGCTAATCCTGCCGCCTAGCAGCAGTGCTTGCACTGTTGTGCTCCGGTGTGGAGAGTAAGACAGCCGGCGCAATTACTGGCACAAGAGGTATTCCAACTTAGCCCTCTAGGTTGGCAACGCACTGCAATCTCTTTGGTGTTGCGGGTGTCTATAGGCGGTGGTGGCGGTAGTTAGGTTTCTTTAGTGATAGCGTGTTAAATTTACGCGCACTAAAGGACGCAATTATCGCGGCGGCGAATATTTAACACTAAAAATTCCAAACGAGTCGAAAAAATTACCCCCACGCCATCGTCACCAATTAACCGACTCCGCATTTTATTCCAAACGCGGTTCTAATTAAATTTTACAGCTCGTAAAAAAGTTAGCTGCACTTGAAAAATTTTGCAGGTCCATTAAACAAAACGGCCAACTTGTACGGCGGGGCCTGTGAAAAATTGCCCAACGTTGTTTCCCGCCGAAAGAATGTAAACATAATTAAAATTCCGCCAAGGATAGAGATTTTCATTTGCCCGCCCAGACTAAGAAAGTATTTTTGTAGAAATGCACGAGTTGAAATATGGATGCATTTTTCAGTTTGAAATGGAACGTTCGGTCCTTTATTTGTTGTTTCTTGTAAAAAATCTTGCGGTTACACTTACATTTCTCAGTTTAAGTTTTCAGCAAAGTTCTGTACAGATCTGGAACTCGAAATTTCCAAAACTAAAAAACCTAACTAGACTAGACCCTTTTTTCATAAACGCGCGTAAACCCATGCCAGTTAATATGTGTTATGTCTTTATTCGTCATTGTGACGATTACCCTGAAGTGAAAGGGACAGAACAGAACATTTACTAGTTTAAAAAGATAGTTATTTTTTTATGATTATGGGGGATACTTGGAGCTCAAATTATCTGATTTAAACCCTGTGCCCCATCGAAATGAGAAAACTATAGAACTGTGTACAGTGGCAGAGTAAGCGACCATAGTCTATTTGGTAGACTATGTTGGATAGCCTGAATAAAACTGTATGTGCCAATTGTCAAGTAAACAGCTCTGCGCTTTGTACGTTTTACATTGGTGTCATATTTTTAGTTCTGCTATCCGACGCCTGTGTCGCTGCTAGTTAAAAAATTTAGAAGCACTTTATTCACTTACGATAAGATTCTAAGATTCAAAACATTCACCGTAATTTACCGATGAAATGTGATTGCGTTTGTTTTATAGTTCGAGTATTTGTGCTTTTCTACACCAACGATTAAAAAAACACGCAAATGTATAACGTATTTTATTTCAGAATACCTATACGAAGATTTATACAGGTCAGTTATTGGTCCTGTAGGTATTGCTCGATACTAATCGAAATCACACGTAAAAATAACCTTTTTTTTAATCACCGTGCACAAAAGCTCACAACGACGCACGCACTCAACTTTACTCAAAAACCTTTATTTTAATGACCCATTAAATCCGACTGTGAACCTCCGATTACGTACAATAAAGCGCCACTTAATTAAGAGCGTCTGTCAGTGTTTTTCAGTTGCAATTGTAATTAAATGGATTCTAGTTGCATTAAACGGATTTTCAATAAATTTCCATTGGATTTCCATTTTACTCCAGCGCAAGCTAATTGAATGCTGGACACTGGCGTTGTAATATGGGCTTCATCTAATTTATTCTGAGATTAATGGCGATCCAAATAATAGTGAGTTTTTAGTAAATTTCAATGATATGAATTGGCAACACACGAAAAAACTTGGGCTACTGATAGGACTCGAACCTGCAACCTCGGCATTTCATGCTCGCTCCAGCTATTAAGTTACAGAAGGAGGGTAGTTATACATTAAAATTAAGAATGTAACGACCGCAAAAAGTATCATATCGAAAAATTCGCAGCCTGCCAATCCGCGGCTTAGTGGTTAGAGTGTGAGGTTCCGGTTCGTATTCTATCAGACGCCCGAGATTTTTTTGTTATTGCATATTAAATAAATTAAAAAAAGCTAAAGAAATTTCGGTTAGGTAGGTACAAATATTTTTGTAAAACATTTTTTTGTTAAAAGTTTATTTGTAGTAATAAGATAATTATTGAAAAGAAGGCTTTCTTAATTACTAAAAATATTAGACTAGCTTAAAATCAATGCAACAGACACAAAACCTTCCAAATTATAAAGTTGCCAACTTTCGAATTTAAGGGTCGTCATTGATGATCGATTTTTTTTTCTTTCTCTTCATTTATATAGATCAAAAAGAGGGTTCATAATGTGCATAGAAATTTGTGTTTTTGATGTTAACTTGAAACTTTTCACAAGATCTTTTCAAATCCAAAAGATGTTTTTTTTGGATACGAAGCGGCTCTTGCTCATTGCAGTTTTGTAGCAGATTTTTGATGATTTTGAAGACACTTCAACACTTGTTCTTAGTTTCAACAAGTGCTGCCATTTTCGCAAATTCACGACGCATGTACCTGCAACAAAAGAAATGCTTCATTAAATACTTCCCAATGCAGAACACAATTAAACGCAAAACGAAAAACCACCAAAATCCAGTTAAAAACTCCATCAGAAATCCAAATTATCGTTCGATTCGCAATCGAAACACGTCAAACTAAGAACTAAGAAGATAAACTAATTTCGTTCTACCCCATGACGGCAAGTCGAACGTGGAAAGTTCCAGAATGAAGCCTATAGCTGAAAAATAATCGCGCGTCGGTCGTAAAGTCAAAGTTTCGTGCCAAGGCACAGTTTAAGGGGATATACCCCTTATTTTCGCTGAATAAGTACTCTGCTTCTTGTCACTGACGAAATATTTTAAATTATTTAATGATTACTTAATTTGTCAGAATAGTATTTTATGCAACTGCTATATAATGAGAGGCCTTAAAACACGAGTGTGGTTTTATGAAACGAGCGTCAGCGAGTTTCATAATAGGATCACACGAGTGTTTTAAGGCCTTATTATATACAGTTGCATACATTACTTTATCTACACACATATCATAACTGCAAAAAACCGAAACAGCAAAAAACCAAAAACGAATGACAACTAATGGCGGCCATGTATATTAAAAAGGTACTCTGTGATTCGATCTATCCGTCAAGACGAACGTTTTTTTTAAACCATAGACGAACGAATGAAGTCGCTATTGGCATGTCACTCGAGATCAAATGTCGTGCGTTTAAATTAAAAAAAACATACTGAGTTGACGTTTCGTATCGATAACTGTTTTAATATCTGTGGATACTAGAATAGAGACCAACTTGAATTTTGACAGCTGTTCCAAATTTAAATTCATAACGTCACGAGCAGTCACGAGATATCGGCAAGGGATATCGGTAATGTGATGACCAATAAAAACAGATTTACCTACTACCACAGACAAGAAAATTCTTATAATAACATTGGTTGTAATAATGCTGGTCATTTCCTAGTGTTTGTGAACGCGTTATTTAACCTTTATGATATGTGTGTAGATAAAAATATATTTTGGAATCGTGATATCATTGACGTAGTTCCAAGATCCAGTCGTTACTTAGATAAATTAAAAGAACATTTATTTTATAGGTTATACGTTAAAATCATGACAGTTTATGAATAATTTAATTGCAGTTCTTCGTTTCGCCATTACAACCTGTTTTTAGGGTTCCGTACCTCAATAGGAAAAACCGGAACCATTATAGGATCACTTTGCTGTCCGTCTGTCCGTCTGTCAAGACCATTTTTCTCAAGAATGCGTGGAGGTATAGAGTTGAAATTAATATCAAATACTCGGGTCTAAAGTCACTTAGAGCTATGAAAAAATCAATCTTCTAAGTCAACGCAATCAAAAGTTGCGGCCGTTTGCAATTAAATTTGGCAAGGAGCAAGGTCTTACAGCACAAATAAAGAAATAAATCCGAAAACCATACATTTGTAGTTACATATTTAAAAAATATATATTAAGTGTGTTGTATTGTAGCTACTTCTAGCGGAAACCTCGGTGCGCGAGTCCAACTCGCACTTAGCCGGTTTTTTTATTAAGCAACGAAGACTACATGTCATCCTACTTCAAACAGCCGCCTGCAGTGTGCCACAGTAAATAAAAGAGCAGTATAACAATCTATTCAAACGTCCAAAGGCAATTCTCACACTGAAACCACGACCCGCCGCGGTGCGCGAAACGACGAACATTTCTCCTGCACGGAGACGCGTCGTCAGTGTGTAGTGCCGAGTGTGTTTTCTACACAAACTAAGGTACTTACATGGGTGAGGTACATACAACGTTATATCTGCGGTCACGTTACTCATTTAGATACCCTGAGCAGAGCAGAGCAAGCTCCGCAGTGCTATCTGTGTCAGTTGTTGGTGACACAGAACAGCATTTAGACGTATAGCTTAAATTATAACGTTAAATTTAATAATCATTACAAAAATTACGATTTTAATAATAAAACTGCTATAGTTATCACGTATCACACACATTCTAGCTAGTAAATTATAATTTCGCAATAACAACGCGCTATTGCAATGTATAACGTGTTCCTTACCATTAATTTCTTTATATTTTAGCAATTAAACTAGCGCGCTATAAAAATCTTGCACTTAGCATCTAGCGCGCTATACGTAATATATAGCCGTTAGTTTCAGCTCTCTTATATATTTTTTATATCTTTTCGGGACAAATAATACCAATGGACCTAGTCCCAAAGTAAGCAATTAAAGCTGCTTATGTTATGGGTGCTGGACAACAGATACACATACTTATTTAGATAAATATATACTTAATACATAAAACATCCAAGGCTAGGGTACAAACATTCGTATTCATCATACAAACATTTGCCCCTCCCAGTGATTGAACCCGGAACCCCAAGCTTTGTAGTCAGGGTCACAAACCACTAGGCTATCCGGTCGTCAATATAAAAAAATTACACTTAGCATTTAGCGCGCTATACGTAATAAATAGCCGTTATTTTCAGCTCTCTTATAGCAGCGTTTAACTGTGTGTGTAAGGTTCTGTTCAACTACTGTTCTTTATTTTATATGACCGCGTGCCGTGACCATGGATTATAAACGAAACCGCAGTTCGCCGCGACTACATAAATAAAGGTGCAAAGTATAAACCCGACTAATAACTTTAAGACAAAACAAAGTAACAAACACAATTTAAGTGTATTAAATTGTGCTTAGGGGCATTCACGTCTAGCATTGTTTTTAGAACTTATGCCAGCGGCTCTAACATGATCAGCCAAGTTTAGTTTAAATCTATGTGCGGCCCTTTCTTTGATACTAGTTAGACAGAGTTGCAGGGATGAGGTAACTTAGGTCGTCAGAAGAAAGGGACTCTCATAGAGATAAACTTAGATAAGCAAACCAAACTTGGCCGGTTATGTAAGAGCTACAGGGTTGGCACTTGGCAAGAGTAGCGCCATACCCACTACGCAAAATAGGCAATAGACGCGTCATAATTAAGTCGTCGAGTTGTGGAAAAAATAGCCTGTGAGAAACTGAGAACCTATATAATAACGTGGCAGCACTCCGTGACAATTTTTAACCCATCGGTACCCACTGGGGTCGTACGGCATCAGTCAAATCTAAAACAGTAAGGGCCTCCGCTAAGTGCACGGAGCGAGTGCACACCAATTGAAAAATAGTATGAGAGCTAACTTGCACGGGTGCTCATACTATTTTTCGCTAGGCGTGCACCCGCTCCGTGCACTCGCGCGACTTAGCGGTGGCCCTAAACCTCTATTTATAATATTATATTGCAATAAAGGGATGACTGGTTTCTGACGGCCGCGGGGGCTCATGAGTAAGAACCACGGACTGGTCCGAAACATGTCGAGCGATTACGACTTCAAATATGTGAGTGATCCGTTTATATCAAAATTTCTGAATCTGACGGTAGTTTTATGCTTTATAATATACTTAAATGTAAAATTGCACTACAGTCTATTTACAGAAGGCTTCGTAAGGTTAATAGAAGTTAATACAGACAGAGAGAAGTAGTTGAAAACTACAAGCCAAGTCCAAACCGTCTAAAGGCAAAAACCACATAACCAGTGCATTTCACCTTACGACTGCAAAAACTGCTACAAAGCCACAAAAAGATTTATTTATAACGTTTAACGCCACTGTCGTGCCACGTAGCAGTTGGAGGTTTGCACATTTCTACAAGACTTGGGACTTTGCGATATTTTTAAATACTTTTAATGCGAGCCTCGTCGTGCAAAGCGACTAACGTTAGTATTAACTTCTTAATTCATTAGGGGTTACTAACCTTTAGTTTACTGGCATAATACTTATCTAGATTAGAATGAATTGTACTTACATAAAAACCTTCTGTAAATATGTATCTAAATACATACACATATATAGTCACGCCTGTTTCCTCGGTAGGCAGTGACCACGGATTTCCATTTGCTACGATCCTGACATACAAACCTTTGCTAAACCTTTTGTATCTAAATGACAACCGTATCGAAAGCGTGATTTTAAAGGAGTAAACGGCCGCAGATACTCAGACAGAACCGGATAGTGACTTTGTGTTGTTTTAAAGTTATACGTTTCTTTTTACAAAATAGGATAGCAAACTAGCAATTGGGTCACTTGATGGTAAGTAATCACCTTCATCCATAGACACCTGTAACACTAAGAAGAATGCAGATGCGTTATCAACCTAGACGGCTAAGATTGAATACTTCTTGTGCCAGTAATTTCACCGGCTGTCTTGCTCTCCACGCCGGTACACAACAGTGCAACGCTTATAGCGTTGATGTTGTTGCAGGTGTCTAAAGGCGGTGGTGATCACTTACCATCAGGTGACCTACTTGCTTGTTTTCCTTCCTATGTTGTATAAAAAAAAACGGCCGGATTAGCGAGCAAGTGGTAGTAGCGATCCGATTAGTGTACGTAAATAATAGCATGCTTTGAATCATTATTCACAATTCAAAGAAACTTTAATACTGGATACATATTAAAACATTATCACGCTCGTTTGTAATAATGCTAACTTCAAAAATTGATCTAATAATACGAATCCAACTGAACTGGAAGCAACAAAGCCCAAAGGCCGTCACTGAATATGAAATTTGCAATGCGTACATGAGAGCACATGCAATCGAATTAAATACCGCGTAGCCTGACATGACGCTAATACCGCTAGGGAACGTTAACTGCATGATTAAAAACTTATTCGGTTTGCTACGTCCGTTTTGTAGATTTTGAGGCTTTTGTGTGGCAAAGAGTTATAATTATAATTGAGCACATTTTTTGCAGGGGCAAGGCACATAGCACGGAGAACTGATGGCCGATGGGGTTGAAAAGTTTTCGAATGGCGGCCGCGTATTGGCTAGCGCAGCGTAGGACGACCAGCCACAAGATGGTCCGATGACCTCATACAGGTGGCAGGAAGGCGCTGGTTGCATGCCGGTTTCAAACGGTCACTTTCGAAATCCATGGAGGAGGCCTATGTTCAACAGTGGACTTCTTGTGGCTGAGATGATGATGATGATGAAATTTTTGCACTCAATCCTGCCGCTAAGCAGCAGCTTGCACTGTTGTGTTCCGGCGTAGAGAGCAAGACAGCCGGTGCAATTACTGGCACACGAGGTATACCATCTTAGTCCTCTGGGTTGGTAGCGCATCTGCAATCTCCTTGGTGTTGCGGGTGTCTATAGACGGTGGTGATCACTTACCATCTGGTGACCTACTTGTTTGTTTTCCTTCCTATTTTATAAAAAGAAACGTATAACTTTAAATGATATGTAATGACAACACAAAGAAAAATCCTGGGTGTCTAGCAAGACTTGAATGTTGTAATCCCTAAGACTAATAATTCCAAAGACTGCGGCCGAGCGTGTCACTGAAAGAGACAGCAAATACATGTACTTTGGACAGACATAAAGGCCAAAAAATATCACGTTCTGTTTATTTATTTCACAAGCAATTTAATATTTGTCTCTTTTTTATGTGCGGTGGAAAAGGAAGACGTCCAACATTCTATGTTGTTCTCTTTCTACTTCTCTCTTTTCTTGAATGTGAGTCAATCGATATACATATATGATCAAACTTATAACCTAACCAAAATGCCTCTACTACTTCAATAATAATACAGTTCATAAATAACACTCTCAAAGTGATACGACGGTCGTAAGCCACGATATTGCTTGAGAAAAATCCACAGATAATCCATGAAAGAATCAGGCAAAAAATATGGAATCGTTCACTCAAGTACCTACAGGCGTCGACGATATACAATCGTCCACGTATACGTTTAACAAATCGCGCCAATACACCGCGGCAAACTTAAATATACCTAGCGGGCAAAACTGGAACTAAGGCAGCCGTATACTAACTTCATATATAACGTGCGATCGCAGCGCCACTTGTACAGACTTAGATAAATTTGTAGCACTATAATACCGACAAATCGTAACACCGCCTCCATTCAATAGGGTCGGTTATTCAAATAGGGAACCCAATTTTGTGGCGTATATGTCTTGAAAATTCAGAGGATAAGAGGTTAGACGGATGATTTAGGTAGTATGCGTTGATAAGCAAAATTCGATTTTCAGTACGCTGAAATATTGCCATAGACGGTTACGATTGCGGCTACAAAACTGCTAATCTCTTGAATGAAACAATATTTGGCCTGAGTACAACAATGTTCTTGACCAATTAAAATACCCTGTAGTTTCGTATGATACTAATTTCACCAATCAGAATACGTCATTTTATAATTAAGTTTGTGCAATGAAGAGTAAATAAATAAGGTTTTACAAAACCTTTACAATACTGGCCACATATAAAATTTTACTTTACGACAATTCACTTTACGGCCGAAGAGTCTCCCATCATTGAAATCTTTTCTTTGTTTCCTCGCTGAAAAGTGAAAAGCACTAGGTATGTAATATCTTAGCTGAAAGTGCAATAGACGGACTTGTGTCTAAAAGTGCCTGACCTTCGGCCCGACCCACAGACTCACTTGTCCATCTACTGCTTGCTTACTTTCTCGCCTCTACTACAATGTACTATTTCACGCCACTGCTTGAAAATGTGGCGAAAGATGGTCTGTGATGAGGCCCCAAAACAATGAATAGTTGTAAGTTGAATCTATGAATTTAAACAGGTCAACAAAAACATTGTTGGCCTGTTTAAAGAGCAAATCGACCAATCACATCAGCACGCTGATCATTGATTCGACCAATCAGAACACGACTTGTGCTGCATACCAGCAACCAATCAGAACACTGGGTCTTTTCTGGTGCCCCATATTAATTTTCATTAAAAAAAATAAGGTTCTTTTTAGTTCCACTTCTTCAGAAATAAATGGCAAAGATATTCAAACAATAAGCGATTCTGGGTGTTTTTAAGTACTTCGAAGCGCTTCGCTAAATTAAAAAATTAAACGCCTTTGAATGACTGCATGGCCACTAAGAACGGAATCGTTAAAAAAAAAGTAAAAATAGGCGGGAGAGTGAAAATAGTATTGTTGAATTTTCGATGCAATAATTTTCGATACTTAAGTAAGTTAATTACGATTTATTTCCTCGCAGTAGTCGCGAAAAGCACCATGTTATGTCTCGGCCAAAAGTGCAATAGATGGACTCGTTTCTTCGAGGGCCGAGCCGTAGGTGAGGCCCTGGAACTCACTCGTCCATCTATTGCTCACTTTCCAGCCTCTACAACAATGTACTATTTCTTTGATTTGAAATTTCTACTGTTTTTTTTTTGTATGCTCAAATAATATATTTTTGAATTTTATTTATATTTAACTGAGTCAAAGAGTAGGGCATCACTTAAATGATCCAAGACTGAGAGACAATGTATCAATTTATGACCAGTCAACTGTTTAACAACACAATTTTAAGTCCCAACACGATCAAACGGAAATGAACCTACAGTCTTCGGAATAATGTCAATAGAAGTAACAAAATAAGTGTGTAGGGGAGAACACTGAAAAACTGTCAAGACAGAAGGACGACCGAAATCTTGGAAGCAATCCAAGAAAAAAGGCAGACGAAATTAATAAGAAAGATAACTTCTGGCGTAGTAAAAAAGAAAATATGGTGACAGGACACGTGTTTATCTTAAAAACGACAAATATAGGCGCCGTATTTCAAATTCATTATGATTTAGTAAAGACTAGATTTGCTAGGAATATTTAAAGTAGATTCTAGGTTTCAAAATATTATGTTAAAAGTGTTAAATCACGGCTCATTATTTATTGCCGGAAGATAATAGTATATTTCATTTAGTTCATTTAGGTATGTACTTACTTGTTTATTGTTATTTTTTTTTTGTGTATACACACGTTGCACTGTAATCTTGTTTTGAAAAGAGAAGAAAAAATAAATTGCTGAGTTTCTTGCGGCGCTTCTTCTCAGCAGAATCTTCCATTTTCCGAAGCGATAGTAGATTCAAACATGTAAAAGAGCCTATATGGCCTACTTGTAAAAGATTTTTTTCGTTTTACAAATAAACAGCATTCGCTGCCCGTGGGAATCAGCGATACCACTAGAATCGCTGATCAGTTGCCGGCCTATATCCCAGGTTGAGATGGGCCTCTGGATCTCTTATTCACCATACGATTCGTAACAGCAAGCTACTAACTACTCCACGTCGCTAGTTTGTGAGAGTGTGTTAGTTACTACACAGGTCGAGCCGGCCCGCATACGTACGACAACTAGCAATCGGCTATAGTGTGACTCTACCACTATTTAAGTTTCTTACTTTTGATCATTTATGTGTACCATTTTATTTAAAAGTATTTTTTTTATGGAGTTGAGAGTTAAACGAGCATGTGAGTCACCTAATGGTAAGTGATTACCGCCGTCCATAGGAACCGGCGACCTAGCGAGAATCGCAGATTCTTGACGCCCTAGGTCCCTTCGTGAGCCTCCGAATGTCATGATTCCCATGAATAAAATAAATGAAATGAATAAATAAAAATCGGCCAAGTGCGAGTTGGATTCGCGCACGAAGGTTTCCGAACCATTATCTATAGAAACGGCAAAAAAAAAACATGTTTGTTGTATGGGAGCCCCCTTAAATATTTATTTTATTCTGTTTTTAGTGTTTGTTGTTATAGCGGCAACTGAAATACATTATCTGTGAAAATTTCAACTGTCTATCTATCACGGTTCTTGAGATACAGCCTGGTGACAGACGGACGGACCAACAGCAGAGTCTTAGTAATAGGGTCCCGTTTTTCCCTTTGGGTACGGAACCCTAAAAACACAAGCAGCAGTCGGACACTTAGAGAAATATATGTGTATCAACTCTTTTAACAAAAAGTTCGATATCAGTCATGATTCAAAGTAAATCTATTACTCATCACAAATCCAAGAGCAATGACGACATCAGACAGGTATTCGCCAATCGGAAATGGCTTCTGCATTAAAATGCTTATGGGTCTACGTAATACTAGAAGCCGCGATCTGGTAAGATTAAAATAAATGTCTAGTCTCCTTCATCAATGTCTACAACAAGCACTTTAAAAACTAAACGTTCAACTTTTAAAATACTTACTAAGGTACATTTAGGGAAGACAACATTGGAGCATTCAAGCTATGAAGGTATTGGTATACATGACTAGAGAGGAACAAGACATGGCCAAAACGCAATGGCAATTTTTTTTCAATATTACGAACATCAAAACCAAGGCAAACACTTGAGTTCGAAACCACAACTGCGACGTAAGAAGCTGTATGTTTCGTCGTTATTAATTATGGCTTAAGTAAAATAATCAGTAACATACATGTTTAAATGCATTTATCTACACATATATCATAAATGCTCTATAATGCGTTCAGAAACCGTAGGTAATGACCAGCATTATAACAACCAATATTATTATGAGAGCTTTTCTAATTTGTTTCTACCTTTGTTCAAATTCATTTTTTATTACATTATTTTAACGTGTACAGTCTATAGATATTTAATAGGTACCTAGCACTAGTAGCTAGTAGCAATGCAGGTCATTCCCCTATGGCTTCTGAACCCATCATAGAGTACTTATAATATGTGTGTAGATAAATTAATGTATGCAACTGTACACAATTAGGCCTTAAAACACTCGTGTGATCCTATTATGAAACTCGCTGACGCTCGTTTCATAAAACCACACTCGTGTTTTAAGACCCCTCATTATGCAACAGTTGCATAAAATACTATTGTAATAGTAGGGAAATAACTAATCTTGACATAGTATTAAACAAAATCTCTATCTGTTCCTATGTCCTCATATCTTTGGCGGTTTACTCCTTCTAAACCACGCAACGGATTTTGACACGGTTTTCACTGTCATTTTGGTATAGTTTTTTTTACGGAAGGTTTTTATGTACTACATCCTAGTTGTACTCGTGCGAAGCTGGGACATGTCGCTAGTATATGCATAAAGGAGGAGTGTAGTATTTGACAACTGTCAGTCATTTTTGTAATCGAATTATTTTTTTTTAAATTTTCGATTTTTCTTTTTGTATTTTATTTTATACATTCAAATTAAATTTAACATGCTAATTTTTCTTTGTGTTGTCATTCATTATATAGCATTTTAAATTTAACTGTCAGTCATGTTTAGGTGAAGTTTATGTTATAATTACGAGTACCTCTATAATGCGTATTGTTAGGTCAAAGAAAAAGTACTTATTGCAAAACGTATTTAAATATCTTAAACAACATTTGATTACTAAATTAAATATAATATTCTTAATTCAAAAGATTGGCCATATGCCAATGCAGTTTAACTATTATGAGTGGTTTAGTTTAAGTGTCTGGCAGACAGCAAATTGGATGGCAAAATGGCGTATGACAAAACAGATATTGACAGCAATGCCGTTGTATTTGAAGATGTTTCCGTTCTTGAAATAGAGAATGTCGTGATTGTTGAACAGACACCTGCCCTAGAAAACGAAAATATAATACACAAAGACGGTTGGCATTGTGCAAGGAATATATCTTGTAAAATATTGCTAGGAATAAAATTTTAGTGACGTCCAGACCAATAAAATCAATTGGAAACGAGAGTGCGTCAAAGAGCCAATAAAGGAATAAATTCATTAGCTGACGAAAGTGGCGTGAAAATGAAACCCGACCCAGCAGTGGGTAGTGTGCGGTGATTAGATGATTGATTCATCATCTACTAGACACAGGGAGTGAAATAGCTGAGAAAATGTTGATCCACAGACACCTGAACAAACACCGATGTAGATTAACAAAATTAACCAAGAATTCAGGCAAATAATGACACCTGACGATAATGACAGCGAACCTACGTTAGCTAGTTAAGTTAGTTATAGTGATGGTTGGAGACTGAAAACCAGCGGCCTCGCTGAGTATCATTTCTATTTTGCCACATTGCATTGCGTTAACTTATGCTTTTTGTAAAGTTTTACTTTTGCTGTGTTGGTAAATAAAAAATCTTTTCTTTTTTATTGACAGTAGATTATATCGCCCATGATCATGAACTATGTACGCAGAAGATACAAAGGTAAATTGTGTACATTTTAGTGTACACTATTTTATAAACTACCGCGACAATCATCAGGCGACAGTATTTTAAATGCGTTAGGGTTTACGCATTGGTTTAAACTGTAATGCTGTAAAATTTTATGTGATTAAATAAATAAATAATTAAGTAATACGAGAATTATATGTGTTGATGTTAACGCAACCGGATTACTCACGTATCTATATCGGGAACTTTTCGACATATTTCGGACCAATTCGAAGTCGGGCGAATATACTGACGTTTCAACCGCTGTCATTATTCTTTGCTGGATATTATCGATAAGAATGATGGCCAACATCTGTTTGTTCCAGAAACAGAAACTGTTCTCAATTGAATAACTGTTTTAATCAAAACTTGATTACTTCGGTCATCGCTGTGGTCGGAATCCCGTAGAGAACAATGACGGCAGTTCAAACGCCCAAATATTTAGTCCTAAGAGCGTCCGCTACGTCGCGCGAATGTACGGAGCGCGTGAGCGCATATCGAAAAAATAGTATGAGCCCGCATCCGGAATCGCAGGAGTTAGCGGCCGCTCTCATACTATTTTTCTATATATTTAGGTGTGCACCCGCTCCGTGCGCTCGCGCGACTCAGCGCAGCGGATGCCCTTAATTATGAGCCCCCGAGACTGTGGCTTAATGTGTTTGCCGTTGGTGACAGGTACCAAGCCAACTTTCAGTAGCACTGGAACAATTTGCACTGTTCTCCGGTTTAGCAGACTAACATAAGTTTTGTTTACTAACAAAATATGGACCAAATCCGAAACAAACAATACTCTATTCTTAACAAACATCGAATTCAACGAATCATTTCCCTCTCAATAATTTATAAAGCAAAATATCCTTAGCATTTACTATCCCGCAGAACGACATCCTTAACGAATGATCCGCTCACTCATTCGAAACTCACAATCCCAGATTACACGCCTTAATCTGAAGATCTGATTAAGTGAGGATGAAGTATCTAACTGATTTCTGTAGCGTTTTCAAGAGATTTACATACAAACCCGCTAAAACATCGTTACTTATAAGTCGATTACGCGAATACTGTTTGAAAACGCTTTAGAGATAAGGTTGTAAGACCCGTACACACGTGGTGGCGCTTAGAGAGCGTACTCCGAGAGGTTGCACTGGGTTGGAGGGACGCAAAGACAGTCTGGAGGGATACAGGAATAGTCGTTAGAGGGATTGAAGGCCAGTCGCTGATGGGATGCAAGGACAGTCGCGGGAGGGATGCAAGGAGTCACTGGAGGGATGCGAGGACAGTTGCTGGAGGGATGCAAAGACAGTCGCTGGAGGGATGCAATGACAGTTGCTGAAGGGATGCAACGGCAGTCGCTGGGGACAGGAAGGCGTGGCATCATGGAAGCCCTCTGCACCATTGAGATGCCTTGGGAAGACAACAACAACAGAACACTTTGTTCGAAGTAGAGAATACCAAGAGTCTGTTAATAAGTACAGTAGTTAATGAGACCTTTTTCTCATTAAAAATATATAGATCCATTTTAAAAATAAAAAGGTGAAGGGTTTCAATTAAAAAGGACACTTTTAAACCCAGCACGAAACAAAAAAAAGGTATCCATTAGCCCTCACGGCGCTCTTAGTACGAAACAATCAAATAAATAAATAAAGGATTCAATAGACTTTGGATTACGAGTATATTTAATTTAGATTAAGAGATTCCACTATTATTCTAGTTTTCATTGTTTACGTAATAAACATGTTTGAACAATTATGTCATCTTAATTTTATACTTATAGGCTGATTTATTATTAAATAGAGAAAATAAAGAAAATAACGACGCTTTTAAACTCTCGAACCGACAGCACCTTTAACGGACGTAAAAGTTTAAAGCTAACCAGCAAAGCTTGCAAGGCAGCAAAGTCATTAATGGGTTTAGAGGATTATCGGAAGGGTTTGTTTTATAACAATTAAAACTTTCGTTGTCTGAACTCATAACTATTGTCAAAAATAAGACTTAGCAATAAGTAATTTACCCTTGAGGCCCTTTTTGTACTAGTGCATAAGCTTTGTATTCACTTGTACATAACGTTAAGTCAGTTTGTTTTTGAGTATAGGTTGTAAGCGAATGAGTTCAGTGTTGCTATATGAAACGAAGCATTAACGCCCTCTTTGACAGGCCGGTTCAGTTCTTCGTAGCACATTATTATAAATACTACTTAGAAATTGAGAGAACGACTACACTGGTAAGCTCCATAGTATTTTAACGGGATATTACATTACACGTGTCGACGACAGTGTGTTCCGGTGGCACATCCATTACCGACGTGTCTGCCGAGACAGACTGTGGTGTTAGAAGATGGCTTTACATTCACTTAACCATTAAAAACATTTTGCAAGACTAGGCTGCAATTAGAAGATTGATGTCAAATCGTATGCCATAGATTTTATATAATAACCTAAATGTATTACAAATAGCTTTTGCCCGTGACTTCGGCCGTAGGGTTCGTACTAATATCCAATTCCTTTTTTACCTCCTTAGAGGTGGAATGTCCAAAAATCCTTTTCGAATGCACCTCTACAATTCCAAATTTCCAAATATCATGCTTGACTTTAGCAATATCGATAGTGCGAGGTCAGTTAGTCAATGACGAAATATTTTATGGTTGAAAAATAATAACTAGCTAGGTGTGATTGGTGCTTGCTTTTAAAAGAATTATGGAGCTAAATACGGACCAGGTGTTTGCTGGAGGAACAATTCACACCAGAGACGAGCACCGAGGCCGGCTTAATGAATGGCTTGTGGATTCTTGTATTTGGGCTCAATACTACACAGCGAACAATGAACCACGCTATGGGCAACAGTCGCTAAATATCAAAGATATATTCCATTTGGTAAAATATTTATTCTTAGTTGTAGCTATTGGTTCCTTAACAAAACCAAGACTAACAGTTTTGGAAACAACACTAATATGCTCAAACAAAATTCGGACATGTCAACTGAAACGAGCAGCCATCTTAATTAAATCCGACATTAAAACCGTCCCAGCACTGACAGAATTTAGAGAATTGCCATCGAAAATTCCAATTCCCCACTGAGCCATACCCGAACCTAATTCAGACAGACGTGTATACCGGGCGAACATGCATCGGCAGGGCAGTGGGCTAATGCATCATACGATAAACATTCCCTGGAGATCTTTCCGTGTGATACCCTAGTTCACCAATGCGGAATCGATGGCTATTTAACCCTTCAACCGCCGACTACATTCTCATCGGACACGCCCGTGTCGCCATCTATACAAAAACTATATGACATTTGTCTTAAAAGTAAGACTGCGGCGAAATGAGCTGGATATTTTGTGTCTTAAATTTCAAACAAGGGCGGTTGAAAGGTTTAAGGGAAAAACCGTCTTTGATGATAGGTTTTGTCGTGGACCTTGATAAAGAAACGACAGGTTGCGGTTTAGGTTCCTGCAAGGGGCAAATGCTTTTTTGATGAGCATGGATGTTTGTAGTCACGGTTTTAAATATCTAGGGCAAGTTTAGCAGACGTACACAGGTAAAAATAAAATTATAAATGTTTTTTTTTTTAATGAAATAGGAAGGCAAACCTGATGGGGTCACCTGATGGTAAGTGATCACCACCGCCTATAGACACCCGCCACACCAAAGAGATTGCAGATGCGTTGCCAACTCAGAGGGCTAAGATGGAATACCTCTAGTGCCAGTAATTACACCAGCTGTCTCGCTCTCCACGCCGGAACACAAAAGTGCAAGCACTGCTGCTTAGCAGCAGGATTAGCGAGCAAGATGGTGGTAGCGATCCGGATGGACCTTGCACAAGGTCCTACCACCCGCAAAAAAATGAAATGAAATAAATGAAATATTAATTTAGAGCTATTCTCTCTCGTCATTGGAGCAATCGCCATGTTTCTTAATGCTATGCCTTTTTTTAAGGTTTTTCACAGTGAAAAATTATACACATATTCATGCATACAGTATTTAGGTATACGTACTACATACATATTTAAGCCATTGAAGCGTATTGGTACATGTGACGACCACTTTCTTTGCCATGTTCATAAAAAGCTCAAGATGAAAACTTATTTTATGATTATCAGACAAAACCAATCTCTAACATTTTATTAACGATTTATTAGACAATAATGAACTTTTCTGTTCCAATTCCAAATAAAATAAATCAAATGCGCGTGATTTGTGGCTTCGACATTCTCCTTAAAAGGAATTATAATAACGTAGACCTAAATTCTATTAGGTTTCCAATTTGTCTTGAATCAAATTCAGGCTATATTAAACTAACACAGTAGATAGCGAAAAACAGTAATATATAGTTCACATATTATTTAATATTAATAAAATCGGATCACTCCGGAATTTTTCAGTCGAGAATTGCCCGACATGTTTCGGACCAGTCCGTGATGCTTAATCATGAACCCCCTCGGTTAAATTTCTGGTCCGAAACATGTCGGCCAATTCTCGACTCTAAAATACATGAGTGATCCGGTTTTATTAATATTTACAAGTCTCACGATGGTTTTATGTTAAATATTATGTAAGCTTCATAATTTCAGAACTTTGCACACTAAACTGTTTTGACACGGAACCCTCGGTGCATGAGCCATGAGCATTTACACGAAGAATATTTTGTTTCCACTTTAACGTCCCTTTTATTTTCATAACTAGCAATAAAGTTGGGATTTTAAAATTGCACAGCGTAGACAAGGGGAATGGGAAATAAAAGAAGCTCGAAACTTGTCTGTGGTATGGTTTTTTCAAACTAGGAATTCTATGATTAAATTCCTTAGAATATTGAAGGCGAGCGATTTAAAAAATCCGTTCATAGTCTATGGTAGCATTGAAGTAACAGTTGGCGCAATTATTATAAGAAGTGACTTCAGCTGTCATTGGAAATGCTAAGGTAAATAAAATAAAGCGAAGTACATTGCTGTCTTTAGATAGAAGCTCGAGTATCATGTAATGGTACAAAGAGGCAATGTAAATTAAAAACGATCTTTGTCAAAAAATGCATAGAGGCAATTATAAATTATAATAATAATGATAATGACACCTTTTACTTTGATTTACTAGAATGATTTCCAAGTATCATACAGCATTAGCCCAACTTGCCAACAGATGTCGCTTTTTGAAACTTTTTAAATCCACTAACAGCTAGTACTGGTGTAAATTTTTGGGCATTTGGTACTAACCAAATACCCAAAATTTAATTTACCATTATGATCTTTCTCTACAAAACTCTGTGATAATATACCTCACCTACTTTCCTCCTTACCTCCATTTTTCCTTCTTTCTTCTTGTGGTATTACCTTCTTATCGTATTCATATTAGTTTCTGAGACGAATGCGTATACGAGTATAAATACGAAAGACATAGTCCGAAAAATGTTTCCAGCGCGCAAGAAATCTTTTTTCTTGTAGCTCAACGTGAAATTAAGCTGTTTGTCGAGAACACCTTTTCTCATATCCACTTGAAGCTTCCTCTTAGATTTAATGAAGAAGTAGGCCAAGGGCGTAAGTCACGAGGTAAAAATTTTTGATTTTGACTTTTTTCCTGTTGCAAAAAGATACGGATAGACGTAGGTAGGTACAGTCAAGGAAGTTAGTTCCCTACCCATTTCGTTGAAATGTCGTCTGACATTCGCAATGCATTAAGGTCGATATGTCAAACTAACGTCTTGCTCTATAGCTCTTATGGTGACAGTTTGCTATATGCTATTGAACCTTAGGTGGGTTGGAAATTTAATTCCTTGACTGTACTATGGACTAAATAGAACCCTGACACACCATAGAACCGTGCAAAGTGACAAAGTAAAATCTCGTCGTCATGCTCGTAGAATTTGATTTATAACGTCACCTTGACGTCACCTTCCGTAAAGCGTCAGGTTTATATTTTGTTGATAGCACGCATTTGCACTATAAAGGTTACCTTTTTTCACTATAACAAGGTTCCACGTACATTTTTCATCTGCGTTCTCTTCCTTTATAAAAATACTAGTTTTAGTATAATCAGCCTCTCGCCGCTCATGACTCGTACTGTCCCCTCTCACTCACGTCTTCCGGCGTACCTTTATCAAACATTTTAATGGTACCTCCCCTTTGTCACGCCCGCGACAAATTCGCAAACATGCGATATAAGGGACCTGCTGTCAATAGACGACGACATACGTGATCTCATCACGTTCGAGTTCCCAAATGGTTTTTGGTGGTTTCGCCGTTTCTGAATCGCTTATTTTCAACCAAATTATTTGTTCGTTCCATGTTAATTCTCTCTGAAATAATTAATAGATTTTAGGCGTTATGTCCATCCATATCAACAAATTTTATTTATTCATCTTCACTCTTCACTAGATAGTATAAAATCAATGACATGACACCATTCCAAATTGAAATCTCTTAAACAGACAAATTTAAATAGAACATGAGGACAGCATTAAGTATCATCCAACAAGAGATGCGTTTTACAATCAAAATACTTCTTAATTCTAACCATCAATGTAAATAGATGTCGCTTGCTTTACAAGGTAATTTGTCTTCCAATATAGATAGACTTTTTTGAATTATGACGATTTGAGCGTTCTATGTTGCTCTGTAGTTTTATGACTAAAAATATCGAAATTACTAATTTGAATGCATTAAATCACGTTTAATAACTTGGGATTCTGGGGGCATTGCTGTTAGCAAATTTTAATGTTTAGTTAGGCCACAAACGGTACAATATAATCGTTTGATAAAATACAATTTAGTATAAACAGAAACCTAAAAGTCTGCCTCCATTTCACTAAGCTGACATGACAAGCGACAAATGACAATGACAATTTAGCAGACATGGTTAACTCAAAGAGTTTTTTGTATTGTCGGGCTGAAATAGTGGAAACCTAATGTAATCTGAATTTTCTTTGTCACCTGGCATTTATGTTAGTCTGATAAAATTGGCCTGGACTTGGGAGACCTGCAAAGGTTCCATGAGTTTCAATTCTTCAAGTTAATGTCTATATCCGTTGTTTAGAATCCAATAACCACATATATTTACAGCCTAGTTATCAGAGTAATTGTCTGCTTATTATACTATAGCTTTGTCATTTATTCAAGCAATATAGCTCTTTTGTTATATCAAAGACCATTGTATGCACAGCTCACATTGGCAGAGAAAAGTTCAGTCCTCACAGCAGACGCCTGTTGATTGTAAAAGCTGCGAGCACCGTTGCGTAAAATGACCCGGCAAAACTATTGTGTGCCAAGACTTCGAGAGCTATTATTACCATTTTCAAATGACATTGCTAAATGAAAATATTGTGCTCTGTTTTCACACCACATTAAATTTTACTTCAAACAGATATTACTACAGATGAAGCGGCTATAATAGATAACGTTGACTGTGGGGTCATAATGCGGATTCTGTTGACGTTGATTACAAAGTTACCTGAACACGAATCAGTCACTTGCACGTATAGTGTGAATGGAAATGAATATAACCTTTTTAAATTTCAATTTAATACCAGCCTTTCTGTTGACTTTACTTTTTTGTGTACTTAACAGGATGAATCAAACGAGCCTAAACTTGAGGACAATGAGATCAGGTCAATGATACCATAACTGCATTAGATGCGAAAATTCAGCTCTGTTGAAAATTATAAAGTCTATTAAATTGAACTTGTAACTTTTAATTACACACAACAGGATAGGTGAAAGTAAATAAAAACTTGTAAGAATATTTTACAAATTGTTTACACGGCCTTTATTACATCTCCTATTCTGGAGAAAATCAGCCAAAAATTTTGTTTCTTGATATAGAAAATCACGTACGCAGTTAATCGTGCATTCGTACAGAACACGTAGGTAAGTACATAATAAAACTAATAGAAACACAAATAAGGTAACTCTATACCAATATTCAAAACATCTAACGTTAAACTTCTTGATGACACAGACAACCAGCATAGGTAGCACTGAAGGTTCGGCTTAAATGAAAAGCATTGGCGAGCTACCTTATAATTTATAACAGTTTGAAAGATCAAAAAAGGCCAGTACCTATCCTGACATTATCCTGCATCAATTTTCATTTATGAGAACGTAACCCTACGTTGAGGCAGGCTCCGCCGGATCCAGTTCACAGTAGGGATGGGTTTCGCTTATCCAAACAAACGAGTCGATATTACAGCTATCCGAAGTCGATTCAAGTTTCACTCTATTGCTTAACTTTAGTTGAATGTAGTTGAACGTTGATCCCAATAGTATGGTATCCAGTATTTACTATCTGATAGATTAGATTGATGAACTGTTACAAAAGCAATCAATAAAAATCATCAACATTTGTTCGTGTAAAGAACCCTTCGATAGCGTCAATTTACTAGTCCCGGTTTTTCTAGTAGGATAACCCAAGAGTCTCAGGCATTGCACTAACTCAATATAAGGAAAGCCACTCACCTTGGTCTGTCCTCTGGCGCCTGCTGCTGCTAGCGTAAAAGCACAAAAACCAAGCTTTCAGCACAAAGCAATGTTCTTCACAAGTTTATACACCGAAAGACCGAAATATCCGTTAATTTGACCGATAATTTCACCAACTGGACCGCACACACCGTACACGTATGCTCCGTTCAAAAGCTCGCAGCGAACCACACCGCTGCTCTTCTCGCGCGGACCGACCGTAGATATTGCAGCTTACCCTCATATTAAGAAATTACAATGCCCGAACATCCCCCCGCCTAACCAAGCCCTGCCTTGGTTCCTAATCTCCTATAGGCAACCTACACAATTTAGATATGGGTCTCAATAAGACACCATTCTTGGTTTTTACTTCAGCAACGCGCACGACCCCGTCTCTACCCGGTAAAAGCTTTACTAGCCGACCGCGTCTCCAATGTAGAGAAGCCAGATTATCTTCCTTAATTAAAACTAGGTCATCTAACTTAGGAGGTTCCGTGTGAGAGGTCCATTTATACCGTTGTTGAAGCGTGTGAAGATAATCATTCTTCCATCGATTCCAAAAATGTTGAGACATCTTTTGTATTTGTTGATACCGAGACAGCCGAGACATTTTAACTTTTAAGAAAGGATATTCAGGTAGAGCCACTAAAGGCTGACCGATCAAAAAATGTCCTGGAGTCAATATGTCCAGGTCTGCTGGGTCCGTACTAAGAGGGCACAACGGTCGCGAGTTCATCACGGCTTCCACCTTCGTAAAGAACGTAGTTAATTCCTCGAACGTTAGCCGAGCCTCACCGAGCACACGTCTAGCATGAGTTTTCGCAGATTTAATCGCTGCCTCAAATAATCCACCGTGATTTGGACTGGACGGTGCATTGAAAAGCCATTTAATATCATGTTTTATGAACTCCCGATCAATTTCCGTTTGATTATTTCGCAGGAAAATATACAGTTCTTTTAAATATTTGTCAGTACCCGTATAATTTGTACCGCAATCCGACCGTACTAATGAGGGAAGCCCTCGCCGTGAAATAAACCGTGTGAAAGCTGCTACGAACGCTTCAACTGATAGCTGAGAAACAATCTCCAAGTGTACGCACTTAGTGCTTAAACAAACAAAAATACATAAAAAACATTTCAGGATTTTTGCATTCCGAAGTGGGCTCGATTTAATATAAAAAGGACCACCGAAGTCCGTTCCTACACCAAGGAATGGCCGGACGCCCCTTACCCGATCTGAGGGTAAATCCGCCATGAACGGCTGGTCAGGTCGCGGTCGCGACATAAAGCACGCGATACACTTGAATGTGACGTGTCGCGTTACCCGCCGAGCTGCAATTATCCAATACGTCCGTGATAAAATAGACTCCAGAGTATTTGCTCCGACATGGCAATATACTTTGTGATAGTGTGTCACTAATAGTTCCGTAAACCGACCCTTGCCAGGTAATAATATTGGGTGCCTCGCGTTGTAGGGTAACTCTGATGCATCTATTCTACCGCCGACCCTAAGTAAGTTATCATGACCGAAGAACAAATTCAAACGTCGCAATGAATTTTTTATAGGTTTATATTCCCGAATTGCCGATATTTCCTCTTCGTAATATTTAATTTGAACTAGCCGTATTAAACATAAGGTAGCATTTCTACGTTCTGAAACCGATACATTACTACTGCCGTATTTGCGTTTCGTTTTGCAATTTCGAATAAACCGTAATAAATAAGCCGTCACATTTATTAATTTCTCAAAAGAACTAAACCGATCCAGTAAATCAAAATCCTCTTCAAGGACTCCGACATTAACTACCTTAGCCCGCAACCCAGGTAACATATCCGCCGGGAAGTCCGAGCATGAGCCGGGCCGTCGGGCAGACGCGTCTTGCAGCCAGCGCGGCTCCCACCACAACGGGTGACGCAACAGCTCGCCTGCCGCGGCTCCGCGCGACGCTACGTCCGCACAATTTAATTCGCTAGGAACGTGCCGCCAAGTGATATTCGCTTTAGAAGATATTATCTGTGAAACTCGATTTCCTTCGTAAACTTGCAGTTTATGCGGAGGTGTTTTTAACCATGCCAGTACAATAGTGCTATCACACCAACCTACTACCTCATCTAAACTCATCTCGGTCTCCAACGAAGAGACGATATGGTTAATTAGAGTGGTTAATAACGTAGCGCCCCCTAACTCCAGTTTAGGTATGGTTTGTTTTTTCTTCAGTGCGGCTACCCGAGACTTGGCCATGAGTAGCCGCACGAGAACCGTTCCGTCTTCGTTAACTGACCGTAGGTAAATCACCGCCGACATACCAAGTGAAGACCCATCACAAAAGCCGTGTACCGAATGGGTACATTTTCCGACTAATTTTAAACTCCTGGGTATTGATACCCGTTGCAGGTTAGGCAAGTCCGTTAAAATATCTCGCCATTCTCGCACTATCGCGTTTGGCGCGGGAGCGTCCCAATCTACCTTCCGTGAATTATCCGAAGTACTGAGCAAATTTTGTAGTAATAGTTTAATTTTAAACACTACCGGGCAAACCCAACCGAGAGGGTCGTAAAGACGAGCCGCCAAAGACAAAATACTGCGCCGAGTGATCGTGCCTTCTATCGGTAAATTTAGTCTGTAAGTAAAGGTATCATTCTTTGGATCCCATTGGATACCTAACACCTTAATAAAACCAGAACCGTCTGTATCTGTATCAAACGACCGCGGAGTTTCGAGATGGTCCAACGGTAACCCGTCTAAAACGTCCGGAACGTTCGACGACCACTTCCGCAACTCGTATCCCGCCGTGCTCATGAGCGCCTCAAGCTCGTCCCTCAAGCGCCGCGCGTCGTCCAACGAGTCCGCTCCTCCGTTGAGATCATCGACATAACTATTGTGACGTAATAAATTGGCCGCGCGAGGGTACCTAATTTCCTCGTCGTTAGCCAACTGATGCAGACATCGAATTGCCACGAAAGGGCTCGACTTTAAACCGTACGTGTTGGTCGTTAACTCATAAATAAGTAAGGGCTCGTCGGGCGACGTCCGCCAAAATATAAGTTGGTATTTCCGATCGTCCGAGTGTATCCATGTTTGCCTAAACATCATCTTAACATCCGTGGTAAATACAAAACGCGGTAGCCGAAAATTAATAATAATCTGCGTAATATCGTTTTGTAACGGAGGTCCCGAATATAAGCAGTCATTTAATGAGACGCCCGTAGTAGTTTGTACACTTCCGTCAAAAACAACACGAATTTTCTCAGTGTCACCCGATTTTTTAAAC
Source organism: Ditula angustiorana (assembly GCA_963691745.1). Taxonomy (NCBI): domain Eukaryota; kingdom Metazoa; phylum Arthropoda; class Insecta; order Lepidoptera; family Tortricidae; genus Ditula; species Ditula angustiorana. The sequence continues at coordinate 3,720,643 of OY829473.1, forward strand.
ACTCCGTGGTGTGCTAGAAAATAATGCTCTTGATTCGATTCAACGTCATAATTAGAAATAGTCATGTGACCTAATCGTAAATATTCCGACATAAATTCAACATATTTTTTCCGATATTCTGAATGCCGTTGCATTCGCCTTTCTATGGCCATAAATCGTCGTAACGCAGTTTCCATAGAATTACCCAACCGTTGATGACCGTGGATCAGTGGTAATTTAACAATGTATTTACCGTCCGCACCTCGTGACGTAGAAGTTGCAAATAAATTCTCACATTCTAAATCCGCCGGATCCTTGATAACCGCCTGTGGGGGTTCCTCAGAACGCCAGAACTTTTCAACCGCTTCAATTAATGTGAGACCGATATTATTGTTATTCAGTTCCGAGTTATGAATCTGCGCCGGTCGCGTCGGTCCGAAAACAGCAAAATCAAAAATGGTGCCTAATGCATAAGGCCCGCCTTTACCTAAGTCAACCTTTTCACCGTTTAAAATTTGACCCAAAATGTCGCAGCCAAAAATAACATCAATATGTCTCATGTTATACGATCCGTCATCCGAGAGTTTAATATTTCTATCCGACAAACTTAATTTTTGTGTTAAATATGAAGTAGGTTTCTTCAAAACCACCGCCGTTACCAATAATAAACCGTTATTATATTTTTCCGATTTAAAATAAAACTCCACTAAATGAGTTCCGTCGATATTACGTAACCCGCCGATACCTACGAGAGGTGTTTTATTATAATGTCGCTTCAACCCTAAACTTGCTACAAAGTCACTACGTATTATTGAAACTTGGCTACCTATGTCCAATAAAGCTCGACACCGAACAAAATTACCGTAAGCCGATTTCACTTCGATGATGACCGTAGGCAAAATAACATTATTTGCTAGCCGAGGTACCGAGGCGACATTATTGCACTGTAATTGCTATTCTTGTAAATTCGGTCTACGAACCCCTACAGGGCTTTCTGACCTTCTCGTAATCCCGTTCCGATCCCGTGTGTTCCTAGCTACCCGGTCCGACCGCTCATTTTGATCCCTACCATGTCGCAACTCATTTTCGCATTCATAACCGCGCATCAATGCATGCATACGGCTACCCACTTTGGTATTAGCAGCGTAATTATATTGACGCCTACCACCGTACTCGTGCGCGCCAGGTGACCGCTGACCGCTAGCCGAGGCGTTATCGCGCTGCGCGACGATTGCGTGCCGTGTATGCTGCCTGTGTTCCGCCGCTGAATCAGAGCGCGCAACGGACATCGTACAAATTAGCTTATTATGACCGACGTTACCACATCGAGTACATGGTACCTGTACAGAACATTGTGCCGCCGGGTGGTTTTCAAAACATCTATAGCAAAGCCCGTTGTTTTTTACCCAGTCCTTACGATTGAAAACAGATATATCCGCAAATTTAAAACAGTTACCTATGTGGTGACCCGATAATTGACAATAAATGCAATTGTTGATCTTCCCCGAACCATAGGTGCGAGTATTAACCCATTGCGACTTGTGGTAATTATTATTATCAGTGCGCTCAGCCACATGCGCAACGCGTGTCGGTTTGCGCACATGATCCGCATAGGACAGCATTGGCTCCGCCGTAGCCGTATCTATCAACCGACATTCATTTTGTAAAAACTCCGTTAGTTGCTCAAAGGTAGGTAGATTTAAGTTATTACCGCCATACCGTTGCTCAAATCGTGTTTTAATGTCTATGGGCAATTTGATGAGACTAATATGCAATAGGATATAGCTCCACTCGTCTGTCGGGAGGCCTAAATTTTTTAAAGCCCGTGTGGATTCTAACAATGGATTCAAAATTTTTGTCCTCAGACCCAAACTCTTATTAAGTACAGGCAAATATAAAATCCGAGAAATATGTGAATCCGCTTGCAACCGTTTATTTTCGTATCTACCTTTCAGAATGTCCATGGCAACATCCAACGAACCATCCACCATTGGCAAGTGTTTTATTAACGATTGCGGTTCCTTTTCTACATTAGAAAATAAATAGTGAAACTTCTCCGTTTTGGAAATATCTTTTCGCGACAATACCAGCGACGTAAACAAACTAATAAAACTGCTCCAAGAAAAAACGTCCCCGTCAAACGTAGCTAGACTTATCCGTGGTAACCGTGACGAAGTAGCACTTTCCGTGGGTATGTGTGTGCCGTCCAAATTCGGATACGCCGCCGCCACAGCCTCCAGCTTATTGTAGTTCTCCGTGGCCTCCTTGTACTGGGCATCGTAATTAGCTATAACCGTCTGATCCGCCGAATAGGAAGTTAATATGCCTTCATATGCGTCCGTCAACGCTTCAAAATAGTCATCTAATTTTCGCAACCGTGCCGATAATACACTCGAATTATAGCCTGGAGTGTTCGCAAGTTGTTCACTATGTTTAATCCACTCATATTTAATTTTAAACTTACTTTCAAAGGCTTTTGCTGCCGACATTATTTGTTAGTTATGAAGTTATTTATTAGTTAATATAATGGAACCTCTTAAGTAAGATACCTTATCTTAACCGAAAATTTAAATATTTAACCGAACACCAAACAAAGGAATTTACGTATACCGTTACAAAATGGCTGCCTAAGCTAAGCCTACCTTTTAATGAAAAACCTATCCGGCTCGAAGGACCAAAATTATGTTCGTGTAAAGAACCCTTCGATAGCGTCAATTTACTAGTCCCGGTTTTTCTAGTAGGATAACCCAAGAGTCTCAGGCATTGCACTAACTCAATATAAGGAAAGCCACTCACCTTGGTCTGTCCTCTGGCGCCTGCTGCTGCTAGCGTAAAAGCACAAAAACCAAGCTTTCAGCACAAAGCAATGTTCTTCACAAGTTTATACACCGAAAGACCGAAATATCCGTTAATTTGACCGATAATTTCACCAACTGGACCGCACACACCGTACACGTATGCTCCGTTCAAAAGCTCGCAGCGAACCACACCGCTGCTCTTCTCGCGCGGACCGACCGTAGATATTGCAGCTTACCCTCATATTAAGAAATTACAATGCCCGAACAACATTGAAGTCACTAAATGGGTGTTAAAATTCAAGCTTTTGCTGTGTAATAATCTTAATCAAATGCCGTATCCAACTCATATAAAGACGAAATTCAAGGGTTTTCATTCCTTTCGTGTGTTTCAACGTATTTTATCACATAACTATTGACGCCACTGAAAGGCCAGATGCCTACTTAAACTGATAAAACCGGATACTGTCCGGTACGGCATCAATTTTCATCAATGCCTGACACCTACTACTCACTGGTTTTCCGTTTCCTCAATAATAGTGCAATGCAAGAGTAATAGCAGACCTAATCACGTTCGAAGATTGCTGTTCTAGAATACCTTCTTACCTCTAATTAGTACAGTCGACTTGTCTGTTTCTTACGACCTAATTGCCAATGGACAAAGCCCCGGTGAATTCAAACCGACGGGCTGATAATGTAATGTTCTATTTCCATTCTGAAGGTGATATTGCAAAGTCCCTATGGATCGGTTTGAAGGAACATAATAATAATGACAGCATTAATAATAAAATTTTAACAGATGATGAGAGCATCGACATCAGTCAGAGTAGGTATGCTACACTCTTTGCTTACAAAATGAATTAATTATGTTTGAAATTAGTCTCGTAAATTGCATTATTATTCTGAAAACCTAACACAAGGCTCAATAATTTTATTATCACCCAATTTATTGTGAGTCACCCGAAGATTTTAGACATAAGTATCTATTTTCAAACCAATCAGAAGGCTCTGTTTTTTTGCTGAATGATTATATATCGAGGCGCTGGGCAAAATTCTGGTTTTAGAAATCACCTGTCTGTCTGTATGTGTTCGAAACTAATCCTTTCAGCCCTTAAGCAAATAAGTTCAACATAACCAAGTTTAGCATTCGCGAATTATGATAAACAGTTTGCAGTGTAAGGTTGGCATAGATTGATCGTTCGATGCCTTACTTCATTGCATATTTATTGGGACGCTTAGCTCGGCAGTCGCGGGGATCTGTTACAGAGCAGTCACAGATTTACAAAGTCTTTTTGCCATTTTGTAAGTTATATTCAGCGTTAAACCATGGAAGACTAAATAGACAGATATAATCTTGCAAATTTCTTGATGATAGAATTGGCTTATTAATGCAGGTTGTGACCCTTTTGAGGGAGATGCATTTCCAGGATGCTTTTCGGCTGATGTTAACCGCACAAAAGCTTTTCATTCATAGACTTAAAACACATCTTGTTCAAAGTTAGCGATGTAACATACTTCCAAGTAGTGACCCCGGTAAATGGTGATACAACAACTTCTGTTGATCGTAACAGTGCTGTGGCCATATTGGATTGTGTAAATTGAAGGCGGAGCGACTGCTCATCCCACCGGCGTGTCTCGACACTGAGAATTCGCGGGCAAAGTGAAATATTGACTTTGTGCACTTTAGTACATTGGGGTTGGAATTGAAAGTACTTGGCGCAACCTGAATAGCTGCCTGCAGCTGTCATGCTCAACTCGCATGTTACAATGTCATTGATGACCTACAATCTTTGAATAAAATTAAAGCATCAATTTCGAATGCAATAAAATTATCAAAATAGTAAACGAATTTCTCAAAAAAGCACGACAAAAGACAGCACGAGAAGCACAATTTCCCTTAAATAAATGAAAACATAACCTTTTTACCAACAAACTGCCATGCAGTTTGGCGGAATTAGTATAAGCTTTTATGTAATGTTTTTTATTGAACAAATAGCTTTAAAGAAAAGCGTTCTATACAACATATTTTCTGTGTATAATCCCATAAACGTGATAATTAACAAGACTATTTCGCAACTTAGGTTGGTTACTGTTTCATCATCTTTGGTTACTGTTTTAAATGCATAAATTTACATACTTTTCAAACTTACATTAAACATTTTATACGAAAAGAGCACGCATCTTTCCAATATGCCAGCTTCCGAAATGTAGCAGAATAAAAATATTTGGCCGACCCTCGGTCCCAAAGTATATTTAAAATGTTTATTTTGCCGTTCGTTCGAATTCCTTGATCACACAAGTCATATAGCTGATGTTGTATGGGAAGGGAACCGAGAAACGGTACAAGATGTACGGTCAGCGGCGTCGATAAAATTAAGGATAACAGTAATAAATAATAATGAATTTAATATATTAAATAAAGAGTTACAACTTAACAGGGTAGGTGAAGTAGCGACATAGGAATTAGTTACGATACCGAACTCTAAACTAGGTAAAAACCTATATCGTAGACGACAAAGTTTCGCCAACGTCAAAGATCGTATATACAAGCAAAGATAGTGTGATAAAAATTGTCGTACATGAAAGGTCATTAGTAACAATTTATTTCAGGAGGTAACACATAAGAATTGGAGAAGTGTGGGATTAAACGAAGATGTTTATCTGAGGATAACTTTGATCTTAACGCCAAGTAAGCCCGTCCAATTAGTAAATAAACTTTTCGAGTTCAGACGGAATTAACGTTAATATAGGACTAAGACTAGACAAGGTTACTTGAACTGAATTGTTTTTTTTTAAATCGCGAAATTAAATAATTAAGCACAGAGTTAAATGAATTTTCAACAGAGGAACGCTTAAAAATAGAGTAGTTGATACAAATAATGTTAAACTATTCTGCATCCTCAAAAAACTATCCAAAATTATTCTACGATTTATCTGTATCTTCTTCTTAGCATATTATATAGTAAAGTCGATATCCGTTTCTGTCTGTCGTAAATTCTTATAGTGTATGTTCGGCTGCCTTCTCCTTCTAAACTACGCAACGGATTTTGATGCGGTTTTCACTGTCATTCAGAGATTTTTTTACGGAAGATTATTCACATTACATCTTGATGGGTGGGTCGCTAGTTATGTACGTGTTTTAAAAATTGTGCTTGATAATCAGATAAAACAAAAAGGTAACCATGAAATACTCGTATGTATACCATGGCGAGTTTTCAAATTAGGGGCTAGATGATGGGAGCCAAGGAAAAACCTTTTCCCGACTGTACCCAGCACCTCATAACTCAACGGTTTGTGATTCGTCGTGTGCGTTTCCAGGGAATTAATATTAGGGAGGGACGCGTGAGCCGAATATCGTATGTAACCTTAAAATTCTCGGGGGCGGCCAGTAATTTCATGCATGGAGATATTCGCCATGCGGGGTGTGCGGAGAATCAGAAGTCGAAACATGGTTTTCAGAAAAGCTGTTAACTTTAACAACGGAGCTGCTAAGTCATAATGTGACCGTCAGAAACATACAGACAAAACCCAATTTGGTTACCTTTTCATCTGCTTTAGGTACAGTCAATATGAGTCAGTTTGAACACCGTAATTGGACAATCTAGAAAGAGATTTTACTAAATGTTTTACCGCAATACGTTTGTATTAATTGATTCTTTTATATCGTCTCCATTTTGACCTATCCGCCAATTATAAGTATTTGACCGTATGCATATTTTTTTAAAGTTAAATATCTACAAATTAACGATTTTCGGATTTTCTCTCACTTATGCAGTAAGGTGCGTTTGGCCAAATTTCATGATTCTAGATCAGTAGGAAGTACCCTATCGGTATTGACTTATTTGCGCTTGACAGACAGGACAGACGGAGAACTTAGGCATAATATGAGGGTTCCTTTTGAGATATGGAACTTTAGACTTTTTTTTGGAATGACGTGCGCTGATAGCCTCAGACGGCTTTGTCAGCTTACCGGAGAGAGGGCGAGCAACCAGAACGGCGCTCAACAAGGGGCGTATTACTTAGCATGCCAAAGGGTGCTCCTATTGAGGTGACCTTGGACTTTGGACGCTAAGGAAGAAATTCTATCAAATTATTTTTATGCTACGGTTGGTTCGGAAAGACTAATGTTAAGACTGACTGAGAAGAACTGCCAAGAATCTCAGTCAGTTTGTTGACGAATAGGAGAGAGGAACTTTAGACATGGCAGACAAACATGGTAGACTCAGACATGTTAAAGAGCCTTTATGGCCTACGTGCAAAATTTAGCATTTTCATAGAAAACAGTTACTAATCAATTAGTACCTGCGTTAGCTCAACTTGCCAGTCGTATTAGCTACTATTTAAATTAAACTCATTTCACTGTCAGTAAGCCATTTGTTCAAGTAGCGAACGGTCGTACAATTAGATCCGGATGATGCCTCGTACAGAGGCGAAACGCGCGTCGATCGTGTTGTTTTAGTGTTAAGTTGTGGTAGTGTTTAGTTGAGTCTGTGTGATATATGTTGTTTCGTGTGGAAGCGGAGGAGGGTTTTGCATGAGTATATATATGTCGCACAGACGGAGCTATTTTGCACGAGCCCGGCACTGGTTTCGCAGAGTAGCAAGGTAATTTGTTCCAGTTTGTTCATTTTATTTTACCAAACGAGTCGTCAATCTACAATCTGGTTTAGGTTTTTGATTAAAAACCTGCCATCTTTAATCTCAGCGGGGACTTGAGTTGGGTAAGCACCACACTATTTGCTATTAATTTAAAGGAAAGCTTACATTTTTTAATACTTGAAAAAACCTCAAAAGAACGTCATAGTTAATGCGGGATGATAAGTAACTCTTATTCGTATGAAGTTTTAATTTCTCGGTTAAGTATTAAGTATCCAAATATTTTAGTAATTTTTTTTTCAAGCTGACTTTTTGTTATTAAACGTTTCTAATTTCTTTGAGGTCCCTGGTAAGTAATGTATTTTAATATTGTATTTGTTTTTTGTAATGCAATAAAGCTTAAATAAATAAATGAATTAATGTTTCATATATTTTTGACTCTATCCAACACGATATTGTAATCTGCCCATGTTGTGTGTATTGTTTTGAATAAACAATTTTCTATTAACCTGAATTATTTCTAGTTTAAAAAAAAGTAAGATTTAAGCATCAGACGCAGCCGCACTCGTGCAATTCAGTTCTTATAATAATTTTTAATCTGTTTGTTTTGTAAATAAACAGTATAAGGCGTGTAGCAGTAGCTTGTTATTGCGTTTTGTACAGTAAGTGAGAGATCCGAAAGCCCACTAAAGACCGGCGACAGAGCAGCGATTATTGCAAGGTCGCTGGTTCTCATAGGCGGCTGTGATCACTTCCCGTTACATGACCTGCATGCTTGTTTTATCAAAAACTATAGGCGTACCCAGGGGGGCATGGAGGAGCAGCTGCCTCCCCCTGGAAATCTCGCAGAACATGTATGAACTCGCTTAATTACTAATCAAAGTGTAAACGGGGCCTTATGCTCTAACTTTTAAATAAACCGCGCAGTAGACACTGGCAAAATGCACGGTGCAATATCCGAAAAACGCGCGCGACGATGGCGGACGAAGATTACCGAATCTAGCATCTAACTTGCCCCCCCCCCCCCCCCCAGGCCAGAATCTGGGTACGCCCATGTCACCAACCCTCCAAGAAGTTATTTCTATAGGAACAATCTTACTAACGATTTCTTTACTAAAAATACTTTAGAAAAATCTTATATTCTTGCGACTTCTTAACATTGAAATAAAACAATTATAACGGTGAGACGTCGAGAATTAGATTCACTACATCATACGCGATATAAACCGTTTAAATTGTTTCATAAAAAACAGCTTTGACTACTCTACGAGCCTAGCACAAGATTCACTAGCACTCGCCACAGATGAGTTGAAAATTACGCCGAGTCTGCCACATAATGAGCAGTTTAAAATTTCCCTTCAATTTAATATTTCGCTCTGGGGTGTTTCTCGCACAATTTACTTCCAAGGTGATTACCAACTTTACAGGCAACGCCCTGAAATTTCAGTAATCGAAGCTCCAATTGACTTGTTGGCTTCAAAGTAAACAATTTATTAAAATAGATAGCATCGTTATTCCGCGCTAGTTGCCGCTTTGTTTTGGGGCTGAATCGAATTGTAAACACAAGCTTTTTAAACAGGGGTAAGAATTTAAATTTTATGTTGACGGAGCAACAGACAATATCCATGGAAAATATAATATCGCATATACGAATCTAGTATCCGACGTTTCGAGCCCTTACAAGGTATCATGTTCACGGAGGACGGACAAAAAAAATAAACCAGGACAATCAGGATGCATTACTACAAGACGCTTTAATTGTTTTAAACGTTCGCAACTATTACACACATTGATAACGTCATCAGGACTTTAACACGATAAAATCATTGTTAATTTACCTCGACGTTTCGATCATGTTACAACGGCCGTGGTCACGAGGAGACATCACGCCGCTGTTCTCGTGCCCTCGTGACTTGTGACCACTACCGTGAGATTTGGACATATTAATATAAACGGATCACTCACGTATTTGAAGTCGAGTAATCGCACGACATGTTTCGGACCAGTCCGTGGTCCTCATTCATGAAGCCCCCGCTTCGGTACGCAGTCGTCCATCGGACTGGTCCGAAACATGTCGAGCGATAACTGGACTTCAAATACGTGAGTGATCCGTTTATATTCATATGATGCATATTGCCTGGATTTACGCCGCGAGATAACCAAACAACCACCATACCAAATATCAGCTCGAAGTACGGCGGTAGTCTAATTTGGTAACATACGCGGCACAAACGATTGCCTACTCTATCACTTTTGCCAACTTAGCATACATCAAAACCATCACAATGTCTGGCCGGTATGATACTTCACAAGTTGTAGGAATTAACGAGCGAATAATTTTATCTACGGCGAAATTTAGGCAAAGTTGCCGGCGACCGAGAACTTTCGCATCTGATACGCATATTAAAGTGGGACTTTAGAGAGGTCCTTCCGCATTCGCATCGTTAGAATTTATTGACCGCATTTTACAATGTTCACTATAAAAAAAGACAATAATTGTTTATGTTTTCGTGACTTGTAGACATTGAAATAAAACAATTAAAACGATACCGCATGTATTGTAACGAATATTTTATTTTCAATAAAAATAAATAAATATTTTTAGGACAATTTACACTTGGTCCCAAACTAAACAAAGCTAATGCTATGGGTATGCATACTTATATAGAAAAATACATACTTATAACTATAACATCCAAAAGTCAGGTACAAACATTCATATTCATCATGATACTATTTGCCCCTGCCGAGAATCGAATTATTGTTTTTACAAAGTCAAAATATGCTGCTAAAAAATTTTATGTACATTAATTTTTGTGTCCTAATTGTACCCTTGTTAATTTATTAGTTATGACTTGTCTTGTTAGTTTATCATACTTGTACTATCTATGATTTGTGTAAGTGTGAATTGTGTTAAATAGTCTTAAATAATTGTTTTTCTTTCTTTCTTTAATTTTTTCACACATTTTAAATACAAAAAGTTGGTTAGTAATTGTGTTTCCCCATTTGAATCTAAATTTTAAAAAATACAATTACATTAGAAATAAAAGTTTTCAGTAGAATAAGGAAGCGCCCGCAAAGTAGTACATCCAGACCCACATTTAATAAGCCTTGCCAAATTCTCTTGGAGCGTTCGAGGGTATCAGAAACCGGTGTTTTAAAGTAAGTGCGCACTCAACTCGGAGATTTCCCTTTTGTATGAAATTTTCAATGATTCCTTTGATACTGACCCGTGCCGATCCTTGTCTTGGGAATGTCAGATTTCTTTTATTCATGATGAATTTGGTAAGGATTTCGTTTTGGTACGGTTGGGAGAGCAATTAAGTCGTTATAGCATGTTAGGGTGGTAGTTAAAGATTGTATAGTCGACCAAGAAATTGCTTAAACACTTTTTGACTGTATTACAAAGGGATAAGGTTCACAGTTTTCGACAGTACCACAAAGGGTCCAAAAGTGGTCAAGAAAATACTTGGTCAACTATACCTACTCAACTTGAATTTGAGTAGGATACTCGTGCATAACTACTTGTTACATCTTTAGATAGTATTACACAGTATCAATTTATAAGTTCAATCAATCAATCAATTATCATCAATCAATCACTCAATCAATTTGTAATTTGTATCAATTTGTAAGGATGTTGTGTTCCGGCGGTTCCGGGGTACCTTGCCGGTGACGAGCACGACATCAGAAGTGACGACGCTTCGGAGCCACGCCGTTTTGTCGCCGAAATAGTTATAATAGTTTTATTGCTTTTGTTTTATATGTATGTTAGTCTATAAGGTATTTATTGTATGGGTCTTGTTACCTGAAATAAAGATTTAATAATAATAGTAATAATAAGTCACTACCATTTTTTCCTGTTGCCTGCGTTACTTTTTCTAATCATTTTGACTACCTTATAGTTACTAAATTAAATACAAAATGATGAATAGATTCAAAAGTTACTTTCAGAGTTATATATCTACAAATTATAACCTTAAATTCTATGTAACGACAACACTAAGAAAAATCTTGCGGAACTTGCAATCGCACGGCACGGTTGCTAAGGTTGCAGTTTCGAATCCTGCGATTACCCCAGATTTTTCTTTGTGCTGTCATTACTTAGCATTTAGATTTAATAATTTGAATGTTTAACATTAAATAAAAAATAATTAGTGACCTTGGTTTCGCGAAGTGTCCATTTTCTGACTAAATAAACAATTTGTAGATTATTCGATCATTATTATTAAATACAACTAATTTTAAAAACGAATCAACGTCAACTATGTCTCCATAATGTCACAAGGATTAACAACTTATTAATAAAACGGATCACTCACGTATTTTTAAGTCGAGAAATGCCCGACATGTTTCGGACCAGTCCGTGGTCCTTAACCATGATTAAGGACCACGGACTGGTCCGAAACATGTCGGGCATGTCCGAGAGTCTCACGGTAGTTTTATGTTAAAGATTAACAACTTTTTATTAAGTTTCAAACAGTAGCTCGATTTGTTGAATTACGCAATTGTTAAAGTTAGGCGTATATCACAATCAATTTGGTGTAATAAGTTGTTTCTGTTATATCGCAAATCGCAAACGTCACCAGCCAAACATTAAAATCACTCCGTTACTCTTTATTACCTTTTAAGAGCGTAACAAGTAACGAGCGAGAAGAGAAGTGACCGCTTATAGCTACTTCCATGTCTGCTTGTATGGTATTTTGATATTTTCCATGTTTGGTCAAGAATTTTACTACCGCGTGTTAATTTCAATAACAGCAAAATCGCACCTGGTGATATGGTTCGGCATTCGAAAACAAAAACAAATGAATAAATCTTTTTACTTTTTTTGTGTTAATTAATGCACGTAGTGGCCAGTATTAAAAAGTTGACTAAAAAGATATCAATATAGAGATTATATTGAACGCCCCTAGTACCTATAAAAGTGGCTACTGGATCTACGCTATTACAAAGGACAGAATATCTGGGATGCACTTTGGCGTTTCACGCATTTTGACGTTTACTTTCGCGGCCTATTTAATCTAATTATGTTCACGTTTCTATCCAAGGAGCGTACGAGCGTTATAAAAGTTGTATAGCAAAGTTGTGTATCAAGGTGATCGCCTCTATTCAGCTAGTACTAACGCTAACACCAAAAGAATATTAATTTAATTGTTAACATTTAAAACTACCGTGACATTCGGAATTATTAATATAAACGGATCACTCACGTATTCGAAATCGAGTAATTGCTCGACATGTTCCGGACCAGCGGGGCAATTCTCACGTCAGTAGAGATGAAGTAATACTCGAGATAAGCCAAAAAGAGCTGTCAGATCCCTTTAAAATCTGTAATTTTTTGACACATCTCGAATGTGAGATGAATCTCGATGAGTGCCAGAATTGGGGGCCAGTCCGTGGTCCTTACTTATGAGCCCCCACGGCGGTGGCGGGACGACGACTGCGTACCGAAGCCCGATCCTTGTTGCTTAGTGCATCGTTCATCTTTCTATCAAGTAAGAATGGGAAGCGTATAGCGGTCACTATTTGCATGTCGATAGTCGCATTTTTTCGACGAGCACTTTTGACTGGTTTTTACAAATTCAACTAACAGAGGCAGCGCGATGGGCGGACGCCCATCCTGCCCATTGCTGGACAGCAAACGGTCAGACTTCGCTATAAGCTTGTCACTTGCATCCCCATACGACACAAAATGTATTTCATGAACACCAAGTCCGTAATAAAGCATAAATTAGAATTGATACTGTCGTAAAGTTGTTTACGGCCGCGAGGGGACGCTAGGTGCGTGCCTATTGAATATTAATATTCGAGAAACTTTTCTTTTCAAACGATGTGATAACTTCGGGTTGACTGAAATGTTTAGGCGTGTTTTATACATTTATGCGTAACACTAAAAGCGTGTTGGTCCCGGAAGAGAAGCGAGGCTTTATGTAGGGGGTGGATTAGAGAGTTGGAGAAAAATTTCATTAGGCGCTAAAGAATTATTGCCGGAAGGTATGATTCTTAATTAACGAGCACACTTAGATAGGACTGAGGCTGGTATGTACGAGTATAGCCGCCAAAGAAATTGCTTGACCACTTTTTGATTCGACCGTATTACAAAAGAATAAGGGTCAAAAGCTGTCAAGCATATACTTGGTCGTCTATACGTCCAGTTAGCCAAAGGTGATCTGCTACCCTATGGTTCAACCATCAACAACAACATCAACAAATAATTATAAATATATTACGCACCACATAAAAAATACAGAAAAGGGCAATAAATCAAACACTGTTCCATATCATATGCAAATCATAAAACATCACAGTCTATCGCCATTTACAAAGCAATTTAACAGTAGTCTTTTCGAAGACTTGGTAAATCTGATTCAACCCTTCCTGACCCAATGTGCAGTGCAAGACGGGTCATAACGAAAGCTATCTATGGGTACAAAATGGAGCTAAAGTACAGTCAGCGTCAAATATACCAGAGCGGGCAAGGTGGTCAAAAATATCTGAACACGCCCGAGCGTATTTGACAATAGAGTCGAGTTCAGATATTTTTGACACCTTGCCCGCTCTGGTATATTTGACGCTGACTGTACCAGCAAGTTAAGTCTATTTAGTAGCAAGGTTTGTTACCCCCTTGGTTTAGATCGTGCAAGGGCCAATACAGTCTACTCGTGAGCACGGACTTAGATCCTAAGATAATAAATTAGATTTAAATTGGGACACATTAAAATGAAAGAAAAATCTTTATTCATCATCACACACAGACGCTGATTGCGTGCCACCACTTAGCAAAATACCACTGCAAGCAGCAAAACTGATTATCACTTGGGCCCCTGAACTTAAATTATACTCTAGACAAAACTTACACGTAACTGATGGGTAATGTAACATAATATTAACCTCTTGACCGCAACAATCATCTAGTCATGACAGCCAATGAAAAAGCTCAGACGCCAACGTCATCAATAAATGACCAATTCATATGACATGACAGATCCGTGGCGTACAGACCTCAATTCATTCGTAGTGTGGCGGTCAAGACGTCAAAATAAGAACTAGGTACTACTGCCCTAACAAAACTACATACGATACATTTAAACAACATTTACAAAAGTAAAAATCAAGACATTTCTAATCCGCAAAGTAAACAATCCCTTGATCAGCATGCCCCGACTTCACGTTCAATCTTCTTTCAAACAGCGATAATCTAGCAAAAGTAAGGTAATAAGTGTAATAACAGTTTACTTAAAGCACCGATGAATCGGTGATTTCTGCTAAATCACTCCAGTCCTCACCCCTTAAGTATAACTGGTTGAAAATTGGAGTTAAAATGGACTTAAACATAGCAACTTTTCAAATCATTTAAGGCCCATTAACGGGCATTCATCATAAATTTCGCAGAGCAGACAGAGGTCATTAGATTCTTAAAAAACGCTTCATACTTTGATCATCAACGCTTTATATTTCATCCGTTTCTTCAAAAGACATCTGGTAACAAGGATAAGGCGCCGATAATTGGAGTTTCATAAAACTTCGACAGTTAAAAACGTCTGCTACAGCGGTTATTGCAGACAAAAGGCATTAAATGCATTGGCTTTTGATGGATCGCTTCTGGTGATGTTCGAAAGTTGAAATCAAATCTGAAAACCTGAATACCAAATTATTATCCATCTCAAATCAGTTTTAAACGGTAAGGAAAGAGGTTACAACCAACAACCACCTTGACCTATCCATTCTTTGAAGAGGAGTTATTACTAAACAGTAATAACTCCTCTTCATATTGACCACTTTGATTTTATGGATGTCTTTTGTGTTTATAAAACTGGCTTCGTTGTAGTTTTGTTTTTAATTTGCACTGACTTGACTTTTGGCTTAAACTTTTCCTAAATTTCATACTTCTCCTATTTAGCTTTTAATGAGGTGTTCGGAAAATAAATGCTAGCTACATTAAATAAATACGATCTACTAGAAATATGGTTACAAGACGCGCAGTGACCCGTTAAGCTTTAACACGGTTACAACTGGGACAAAATACACAATAGAATAAACATTAATAATAACGAAAACAGTTTCATTAAATTCGAATTTGCTGTTGACCTTTACACTTTTCTATGCCGTTGATTATTCAAATGAATTAAATCATTAACAAAGATACTAACAAACAGTGTGACAGTGATAGATGTCAAATGATAAAATGTGAGTCGGGTCACGCCATTTTGTATTTAAATTTTAATTTTCTTTAATTTTTTCAAAGCCATGTCTAATAAAAAAGGTGACACTCACACGTCAAGCCTCTTTTGTAAGTAAGGAAGTTAAGCCTTGTTCAAATGCTCGTAGGTCACTTTTAGATTGTACGGTTTGATTGATATCTGTCATAGGAGTTGAATTTATATAGTGACAAATATATCCATCCATGGCATTGAATAGGTTAACAATGAAAAACAATATTTATAATTCAGCATAAACTTGTAATATAATTGTACAAACGTCCTACGTGTGCAAGGGACTAAATAATATGAATTAGAATGAGATATTCCGTAATTTGTAGGGTCAACAAGAGACGAGTAAATGCCAATTAAATGTCTAACTTACAAACCTTGAAATGTCATGTACGCCGTCCAACATTTCAGGCAAAATGAAAAGGCGACCAAACCAGCAAATTCTTTAAAAACTCCCTTCTTTTCGTGAATTATGAGCCGTGAAGGGCGACCAAGTTTTTCTATCTTTATGTTCCCCCTGAGACCGAGTGGTAGGTTTCTGGAATTCCTAACGACATCAATATTAATACAGCAACTTGAGATGTGTTCCTGAGGGACTCCGTTATTGTGTTCCGGCGGGTCCCTGGTGAGATGAGTAACATGTTGGGAGACTCGCAAGTATGGCTTGGAAATAAGTAAGGAGATGTAAATTTGTTGCACTAAATTAATTTCCCTAGGAAACGCTTCCGCGCTGAAATCATATTTTTCAGAACACCAACCCCTAAGTGTTCAAAATATTCTTTAGTCGTTCCAAATACGGAAGAAACTTCCAGGTTAATACACTTCTCCGAGTAAACACAGATCGGTTTCAATCTGTGGATTACCATCGACTCCAAAGAACCTCCTTAAATGCGGGTGGTAGGACTTTATGTAAGGTCCCTCCGAATCCCTACCACCATCTCGTTCGCTAACCCTGCCGCAAAGCAGCAGCACTTGCACTGTTGTGTTCCGGCGTTGAGAGCAAGACAGCCGGGGCATTTAAGTTACCACGTTAAATAAACTTCAAACCCAGAAAGTTCGCTTTGACTCGCATTTGCTCGCTTGCGGGTGGTAGGACCTTGTGCAGGGTCCGTCCGGATCGCCAACATCATCTTGCTCGCTAATCAGCAGTGCTTGCAATGTTGTGTTCCGGCATGGAGAGCAAGACTGCCAGTGAAATTACTGGCACAAGAGGTATTCCATCTTAGCCCTTTGAGTTGGCAACGCATCTGACTCCTTGGTGTTACGGTCTTTGAACGGTCGTAATCATTTACCATCAAGTAAATCACTTGGTTGTTTGGCTTCCTATTTTATATAAAAATAATACCGATCAACACCACCAACGATTTACCTAATTCACAAATGTCAAAATCGCCAAGAGATTGGCAAGAGGCAATGATACTTGGAGGAGATTGGCGGCAATCGACAGCTATTCGAGAAATGATTGATGCGGCCTGATCCGTCTTATGATAGCAGTTGAGGTACAACGGGTTTTTACTGAAAAAGTGTAAGTTGTTAGGATGAGGTATTATCAGCAATCCATCTATCCATTTGGGGGTTGTAGAACCTTGCGCAAGTTCTATCCGGGTCGTTGCTAGCTGCCATCATCTTGCTCGCTAAATCAGCCGCTAAGCAGTAGCTTTTGCACTGTTGTGTTCCAGCGTGGAGAGCAAGACAGCCGGTGCAATTACTGGTACAAGAGGTATTTCATCTTTAGCTCTCTGGGTTGCCAAGGTGTCCCTCTGGTGTTTGGTTTCCTATTTCAGATTTAATAAAACAATGCTATAAGTGTGAAACAAACTTCGTTAGTTACCATCTATCACACATAAGAGTCCGTGACTGACTGACTGACAGACTCGGCTAAGCCTTAATGCCATTGTTTAAAATAGAAAAGATATACTTATTAAATTATAAAGTTTGATGTGCCATTGTATATAAGTGTAAGGGATAATTTAGCAAATTAAGGACGTATTGAAAGTAGATTTATGACATTTTCGCGAGATATGCACATTGAATAGAATAGAATAGAATAGAATAGAATAGTTATTTATTGTCACACACATAATGTACAGACAAAATAAAAACCAGACTTATATAACTACATTATTCCTAATTTTTAACAATAATACTTACTTAATCTACAATTACCAGAAAAAGTGTCTGTGGCACATGCTGTGACAATGGGAGTGTGCTCAGCGTGTGCTGTGCGCTCGAGCTCCGTTGGAGTCTGGCGGCCACAGCGCTGATTTTCAGCACACCCCGATTCTCAGTGCGGCTTAACAAATTGGCGGGTATAATGTAGAAAGAAACTTAAACATCATTTAGTTCAGTTTGTCTCCCCAAATAACGTAAACTAAATAAAATAAAGTAAATAAATATAGCCAAGTGCCAGAATTTCATTAGGGGAAAAAAAAAATTGTAAAACTTTTAAAAAACAGACAGTTCAAAGTACAATAAATCGTCTTAATTGAACCTTAAATACACGTAAATAGATGAGAGGAAACTTAGACGTGAATGAAATGTTTTATCCCATTCCACTTTCGGCCCTATTAACTAGGTATAACCACTAACGAGTAGACCCAAGTTAATTATGTTCGCTATTTATAGCACTCTCTAGGAGAGAAAGAGTAGATTACGGAGGATCCATAATTTGGTAAAGTATATCCTTTCCATTATATATTAAAACAAAAACCCATCTTTCTTAACTTTGTGCACTTTCGGACTCAACTTTAAACAGACGCCCGCAAATTTGGGGACTTATTCAAATTGATTCGACCCGATTTTTTTAAAGGCCATCGAATCGCCCAAGGGTCGTATTAATGACCCACCCGCCTGCTCAATAAGGCACCCCACTTCCTGAAAACCGACACAACGCAAAAACAATGTTTGTTAGAATTTGGTTTATTTGTCTCCGCAATAACGACTGTATTCGACCCGTCATTTTATTTCCTTGTGTCAGTCCTGGATTTGATATGCCAAATGAGCCCAATTAGCCACTGACCTTTGTAAATCTTGGCCTTATTAAAAAGATAAATATTCTTTTTATATTGCGTGAGAAACGTTTTAAAAAGGTCTTTGAGAGTGTTTACAAAAACTTTTGATTTATTGTTAAAGGTCTGTGTACCTATATGTCGTGATAGTAGTTTGTAGATAGTTAATGTTTTAGATTAAACATAGGGTAATTTTTGTCCTCTAACATGCATGATAGTAGTAGTAACGTTTAAGTAGTAACGATATGAGTGGATAAAAAGTCACTCCATTTCATCATCATCATCATCTCAGCCACAAGAAGTCCAAGTGAACATAGGCCTCCTCCATGGATTTCCAAAGCGACCGGTTGGAAGCGGCATGCAACCAGCGCCTTCCTGCCACCTGTATGAGGTCATCGGACTATCTTGAGGCTGGTCATCCTACGCTGCGCTTGCCAATACGCGGCCGCCATTCGAGAACTTACTGTCAGTCCATTTAGCCACAATAAAAAAACTGCTAAAGTCCACGTTAAAATCAGTTCATCGGATTTGGAGCTACGATGTCACAGACAGTCAAAAGCTTCAAAATAATAACACCCCTCTTGTGCGTGTGGAGGTTAAAAAATCAAGCGCTCAGGGGAATTCCAGCCGCCCAATCGGCTTACCTGACTGAAGGTAAAGTAAAAAAAGTAAAAAAAACTCTCGGATTTCCTTTCCAGGAGATTGGAAATGAAGAAAGTTTGCCAATACGCAGGGTTTCTGGATCAATTGAATATTCTCTTAGCTCGTGATATCTTATAAATACAACATAGTTGTTGGGTTAAACCTTGCGTCGGAGCTGAAACAGAATGATTGGAAAAGTTTCAGAAAATTACTTATATATATTTATTAAATGCGAAACTCAAGCAGTATTTCATCAAATAACCTGTTTTTGAAAAGTAGATTAATACTAGTTATGTAATTAAGATTAACTAGCCTCAATTTTGTAAACGAAATTTCTTTAGATTTTTATTTTAAATGTTTTTGACATTCAAATTATTAAATGAAAATGCTATGTAAAGACAACACGAAGAAAAACCATCACAAACACAATACAAAGAAATTTCGGTTACAAAATTTCGCACGCTTAGTATTAAAGTGACTCAATTCTGAATTTGATATTTCCCAAAATTAAACCCTATGTCTTTTAATTAAGGTGATATTTTGGGACGTGTATTATTCAGAAATGGGTCACTTTAATACTAAGCATGCGATTTAATAACAAAACGGCGCCATCTCTCGTCAGCTGACGACGGTAGCTGTAGAGGTGCCAAGTTGAATATGATAACTTGTTAAAAAGTTTCATATAGATGACACCGAGGGTAGTCGAACCCTTAAAATCAATAATGTAATGACCGTAAGACGAAGCACAGTAAAAAAATCGCAGGGTATGGCAGCGGTAATGTGGCGAAACTGGAAAACGCAAGGCACGGAATGCTGATGTTGTAGGTTCAAGTCCTGCCATTACCCTCATTTTTCTTTGTGTTGTTATTACATAGCATTTTAATTTAACTAGCCTAGCCCAAAGGCATAAAAACGGCATACTAAAAATCATGACTATTGAATAAGGTTTAGAGGATGGAAATCATCATCGCCGGTTGTATGCCGAAAGCTTTTTCAGGCTGGGCTTTTCAGCAATGAGGGAATGTTAGTCCTGGCCCTATTACTTAGTTAAAGACAAATGAAATATATCTACCTAGTCGTCGAGTTGCTGATACCAGGCCCGCTAATACATATTACTATCTAAACTCGAAAATGGAATTAAAGATCAAAAGTAAGGGTCTACAGATGACATGATCTGGTGAAAGTTATGGTGAGATCAGGAGCAATATCATGAAGTGTAAAGGCTTGTCGTCTGATATATAACTTTTTTTTTATAAAATAGGAAGGCAAACAAGCAACTGGGTCACCTGATGGGAAGTGATCACCACTCGCAAGACCAAGGAGATTGCAGATGCGTTGCCAACCTAGACAGCTAAGATGGAATACCTCTCGTGCCAGTAATCGCACCGGCTGTCTTGATCTCCACGCCGGAACACAACAGTGCAAGCACTGCTGCTTAACGGCAGAATTAGCGAGCAAGATGGTCGTAGCTATTCGGACGGACCTTGCGCAAGATCCTACCACCCGCAAATCACTAGGACAAGACAAATCAAGCCCCGACCATATCTGACACTAGATAACGTCATCTTAAACCCAATTCTTGGTCTCAGATTTCATTTATGTTAATCTACACTAATATAATAAAGAAGTAGGTAAACTTTGTTTTTTGTTTGTTTGTATGTAGGAGATAATCTCTGGGACTAGTGAACCGATCCCGAGAATTCTTTCATTAATAGAAATCAACACTATATCCCTGACGGACATAGACTACTACCTTCACGCGAATGAAGTCGCGGGCGTCCGCTAGTACTTAATATATTTTTGAGAATCTGAAGGTAAATAGTTTTTCTCTAACGCAGAATTCTAATTTGCCACAATCGAGCATCGTTTTCTATGCAAATTTATCTTCGAGCGTCGATCAATTCACAACTACAATTTTCTTCAGACCACTTTTCCAGGGAAACGTCACGGAAAATGGGAGACTGAAATTTTTCTTATTCACGCAAAAACCTCTGTGGAAATAGAAATTCAATTCCCGGAGTGGTATTCAGTAATGTTGCTTCGAACGTGTTTTAGATGACTAAAACAGAATATATCGTCACTTGGATGGTAAAACTACTAAAGCGACATGTGAGTAAGTGTCGCTTTAGTAGTTTTACCATCCAAGTGTCGATATGTAAGGCATTTTAGTGCTCTTACATATGGTACAGTCAGCCTCAGTAGTAGAACCTTAACAACCTTGTCGTAGTGTCGCTTGAAATGAGAGTTGCCCGAATTAGCTATATCACTGACAGCGACAAGGTACTAAAACGTTCGCCTATTTTTGAGGCTGACCGTACTAGCGTCCCGTCTCGGTTTCGTACTGATACAATTAGAACATGTCGTACATAAAAACCTATAGTAAAAAGTTCTCTGAATGGCAATGGAAAAGTGTCAAAATCTGTTGCCCGGTTTAGGAGGAATAGGCGGCCGAAGAAATGAGGACATTGAGAAAGATAAATAAGATGTATAGATATTGAATTATTTGAATTCACTATTATTATCAAAATTACGTATGATTAAAACAACACGTGGATTCGAAATTTGTTTATTTGAAAAAATAAGGAAAAAATGATACCTCATTGAGTTTCTTGTCAGTTCTTCATATCAGAGGTTTTTCTGGACTTTTAGTAAATTTGCTAGAAAGAAAGCCTAATCTGAATAAAGATATTTTAAGTTTGATAATAAGCGTTTATTTCACTAGACAGAAAAAACGATACAAATATTGAACAAACTATTTTAAAATCGCGCATTTTTAATATTTTGCACTTATTTAATGCGAATCTTACTTTTTTTTTGTTAGATTATCTTGTTATTATCATCAGAGTAAAGGACTTAAACTAATATAAAATTAAACCTAATGAAGTAAAGTAAAATTTTATAAAATCTCGAAAAATTTTCAAGTTTGTGTAAAATGTTAAAGTTACTGACTTGTTTTATGGAATAAACCTTCAGAATAAGACCTGTCGCAGCAGAAATATTACTAAATATGATTGTACAAGCGTTTGAACTCTCTAGTGAGACTGTTCGTGGTTTGCATTTCAATGCAATGTAAATGCACCATTAGACATCAATTCTTTTATCATCTTATTGCTTCTTCCCTTTAAATTAAGACTTTTATCTTTTCTCCATTTTACAGAAAACAAAATAGGTTCTTACAGGTTATCTTTCTTATCAACTTTTTATATTCTTTAGATATTTTAAAAATGAGTATGGGCATGTTGAAAGGATACATGAAAGAAGATTAACAAAGAGGTGCATAAGGGAGAGTAGATGGAAAAATGGGAAAGGGACGACTTCGGCGAATGTACTCCGATCAAATCGGAGACATTCTTGAGAAAGGCCAGGTCAGGAGTACCCTAAATCAACGAGCGTGCATGAAGACTGTTATGAGAGAAAGTGAAGCAAAGGTTGTATGTCAGGATCGTAGCTAGTGGGAATCCGTGGTCTCTGCCTACCGCTCAGGGAAACAGGCTTGAATCATAGTATAGTCTACCTAGAAATTGCTTGACCACTTTTCGACCTTATTACAAAGGGGTAAGGTACAAATATGGTCAAGCAACCGTTGACTGTGCATGTACTGGTATGTATGTTAAATATGTGTCAGTCTGAACGGTAGCAAGTGCGGCGCACTTCGCGAAGCCGAACCTACAAATAGTTCGGCGCCCCTCTGCACTGGGGCCGCCGCAGGTGAGTTGCGTGCGAGCGAATGAATACGAGTTATACAATAAAAAGAAATGCATACAGTAGAACGTTATTCCTAAACGCCGGTTTTCTTCGAAGAGAGACTTCAGTACTTGTATAGTCGACCAAGTAATTGCTTGACCTATTTTGAACCTTATCCCTTTGCAATACAGTCGAAAAGTGGTCAAGCAATTTCTTGATCGACTATACTATGATTTATTTAGTAACGGTAATTTAAAATTGTTCAGTTGATAGGATAATAAGAAGTTAAGGATGACTTTACAGTAAGAGATACAATATTTATAAAGCCATACAACAGACGACATGACATTGTAATATCGTCATTTACTTTGCTTGCCATCGTTACTGCATTGTAAACTGTTGTCTAGATACGATAATTAGCCGTAGAGACGACAAAACCACATTTAAATATCGCATTTTTAATACCAGTATAAGACGCCGAACGTGCGAACACGGTCTACAATCACTTCCAACTGTCAACATTTCAACAATTCCTCTGTTTTACCCACATTAAACCTCCACAACCCAAGTAACTGAGTTAGAAAGAGCACTTTAATACCAAAATGACTTTGCCAAAAACCCTATAAAAATTCCCTTCAAGTTGTTTAAAAGAATGTCTCAGCGGCGGGAATGTTGATAAATTTACCCCCTCTTTTGGGAGGTAGGGGCCCAAGAATTCACCTTTGTCATAAAATTTCCCGGCGTGCTTTAAATACTATCGTTTGACAGCGTAGTGACGTTTTTGCTTCTTGTTTGGTTGATATAAGGCGACTTGGAAACTGATGTAACTATTTTGTAAAAGGTTCACATTTAAGGTACATTTTATTTTAACAGGTTTTTAGGTAAAATTAGCAACTCAAGCCGCTAAAAAGAAGAATAGAGAATATGCGTCACGATGATAAAGGGATATTCCTGTCAAATTGCTTTAGTGTGATGTAATGAGTTAAAAACAGACTGTATTAAAATAAACCCGATCTTAGTTTTAAACCCATACATTTTACTAGGGACAACGTAGACTGTGACGTCAAAGTCCATGGCCGTTATGTATAGAGCGTTTTTGCTGCCACTCTCCCTTCATACACGCTTTTAAAATAATAATTAATAGATTCAGGGGTTACTTTGTGGAGGCGTTGCTTTGGCCTTTCTACACGCCATCCATTTTAACAGATACTACCGTTCTCAATTTTTGTCACAACATTTTATTTGTATTTGCATCATTATCTATATGTTTTATTTCCTTTGGCTTGGGTTTCGGGAAGTTAAAGACCAAACAAAGTCAATGGCAAAAGAGAATCAGAAAAGATCCCCTGCAATTTCTTGCAGGGGATCTTTTGGAAAGCCACTTAACTTCACTGTCAAAGTGCAATACAAAGCAACAGGTTGCCTTTTACCGTCCAAATTAGATATCAGACAAGTAAATATTCATAGGATTATCATGGCCAGAGAGGGTTTAGGTATCGCAAATGCGTCTGGCTTCCACGATTTCATTAATTATGGACATGTAAGGCTCAGCATCCACCAGAACTGCGTGAGTTAGCGGAACGATGCGGCGTGAATGCGCAGCGAAGCTGTGAAAGGGTGTGAGCGTTTCCACCAGAGATGTGCGAGGAAGCTGAGCTGTGCGTAGATGCTCAAAGTTGTGAAACGAAGTAAGTGGTTCCCAAGGGCGGATACAGCCTTCGAATCAGGGGGGGGGGGGTCATATAGTCAAGGTCCAGTTAGGACAATATCATCAATGGAGTAGAAAAAATATCGTTGGTCGACCTAGACTCACCAAAGGGGGGGTTATGACCCCCATGGATCCGTCCTTGGCGGTTCCACCAGAGATGTGCAAGGTAACGCAGCGGTACGAGGATGAGTAGCGAAGCTATGAAATTGTGTGCAAATGAGCGTTGCAAAGATGCGTTGCGACTCTTTGCAGAGACTTTCACACATTTCTCTCAAACATGTTTTGCTTTATTTTAACCGACGAAAAAAAGGAGGAAGTCTCAAGTGTATAGAAAACCAAGCTCCGCTAAACTCATTGACAGCAGAGCTATGCTGAGCGAGAATGGAAAATCGAAGTAATCCTATTTTTCGATTTTTCCTCGCGCACCGCTAAGCTTAGCTATCCTGACAACTTTGGTGGATGCCCAGCCTTAAGCTGGGCTTAGGAGCGCCAAGCAAAAGTCAAAAGTCACCGCAATCAAAACAACAACGTATAATAAACCTCATTTCCCATGTCCTAAAGTCCAAAAAGTAAACATAGGCAGCTGCTGCAATAAACACATTCGAGAGACCACCGTGTAGCTAAATATTTAAGGTTCTAATAGGAGTGTTGGATAAGGATTGGCGTAGTGCTTTGGTGACCAAATTATGATGTTTAAGTGGCGAGAACGAAGGGCGGAAGCCTGTATTGTTTGATGTGGAGTAGTTTCGAAATATAAGTTTGGGTTGAAATACTTTTCTGCTTACGCAGGACGTTTTTTTACATAGAATAAGAAGGCAAGGGATCAAGCGGGTAACTTAATGAGGACCATCCCTTATCTCATCTTTCACTTATCGTACAATAAGCAGTAGCGCACGAGTTAAAGGTGTTGACAACCCTAATATCTCCTTCGTCAACAATAATTAAAAGCATCTTCAGCACTGCCGAATTGGGAACAAGACGTCAATGCTGAAATGCATAAACTTAGTATAAATAGTAGTTATAATTTAAGATTAAGTTAGAATACTCGTGATTGTGAACTAGACCTAGTTACTCTGAAGAAATTAAATAAAGTTTTTTTTATTTAAAAAGTCCTTGCCCTTCACTTGATTCACGCGCCGTATTCTGCAAGAGTATGGTACGGCTCCGGTCCATGCAACCCAATCGTATTGCAACCAGCAAATGGCTACAGTTCTACTACTTCTACTACTTCTTCTCCTGCCATCTCCTATTGGAGAGGTTGACAATCATCATAGCAATCTCCAATTTGAAGACCGTCGCTCGGACTAGTCCTCTAGTCTCTGTAGGGCTAGCAACCGCGCTCATTTTCCTGCTAGTCGCTCAGTCCATCTCTCTTCTACTCTGATAGTTTGAAAGAGACGGACTGAGTGACAAAGCAAGTTGCGGTGTTGTGCTAGCCGATTTGGTGCTTCTGCTGAACTATGTGCGCAAGTTATCCAGCTCAGAAACTCTTCTCCTACCAGGTTTGCGTCTGCCTTGGATTTTCGCTTAAATAATAAGTTGAAGAAGTATTTTGAGGCACGAGAAAGCTTCGCTTTAAGTACACTATTACAAACATACTTCCTCCCTCCTTTTAACCCCCTTAATGGTGGAATATCCGATAAAATTTTCTTGTTGCACCTCTACTCCTGCTAAAGAAATATGTTCTAATTTTCAAATCTCCAGGTAGTTAGGGGTTTTGGGGCTCCCTCTACGGGTTTAAGATGTGTTGGCTGTCAATCATTCACGCAAGACCTTTAAATGTATAAATAATTCTAAAGGTATCTTACTGAGTTTAATTACTTGTAAGTTTTCACGGTGTTCTGTTAGTTTAAACTACTAAGTTAATTAGAGAAAACCAGCAAAATGCGAGTCACAGTCACGCAAAGAAGGTTCCGTATCAACTCACAATAATATTTGTGTTAATATCTCTACAAAATTGACTTGATCTTTTTTATTCTTCTTTATCTTTACAGAGTATAAAGTAAAGTCGCTATCCGTTCCTGTCAGTCCTGAATCCTTACAGTATCCTGCTTGTTTGCCTTCCTATGTTGTATAAAAAAAAAAGTATATCTTCGGCCGCCTTCTCCTAAACAACCCAATGGATTTTGATACGGTTCACTGTCATTTCTAGATTTTTTCATTTACATCACATCCCGATTATAGCCTGAAGAAGTTACATAATATAAAACAAAGTCAACTATACCTTTCTGTCCTAATAACTTCGACCGCATATGCCTTATAAACCACGCAACAGATTTTTATACGGTTTTAATTGTCATATAAAGATTTTTACGGAAGATTTTTATGTATTATTTTATCATATAAAGAGTATTTGGGCCAAAATTCTTTTTAGTGCCTAAAAAAAATTGAAAATGCTAACTAAGCACTTTTACAAAATTTTAGAAGTCTCGAAATATTTTCCTAGTAATATTACGTTAGTTCTCAACCGGGCCCCAATTTTTATTATGAATTTTCCCACCATCCTGGGTTTTTTATTACAGAAAATTCTCATTTGGTACTCAAATTACCACTGCGTTACCAGTCCCCATGACTCCTCAAGAATAGTGTCCACTGCGTTACCAAACAATAGTTTTTTTCTTATTCTGACCCCAAATATTTTTATAACAGTCATCATTCGGGTATGCGTATGTCATTCCGAATTTAAAGATAACATATTGTTTTAAGAATATCAGGATAAATAAAAAATATGCGTTAAAATGTACAAGGGACATTTTATTAGGCATCAAAAAGAATTTTGGCCCATTTGTATTTGTATTGATTCACACAAGAACAAAATAAAAGAAACCCACACCGGGAAATTTTACATGAGATTCAATAGGCGGATACAATAGGATCTCTGTACTCTGTTCTTAAGTTTATGGCCGAAAATAATTTAAAGTATTAAAGCCGTTTAGATACGACTTAATCAGTTATTAACTTATTAAACTCGAGTTAATATTCAGAAGGGGTCGCGAACCCCTGTCTAAATATAAATAAGCAGTTGTAAAGTAATTAGCTTGACGGTAAATATTTACGGTTCATTAACTTGAGGGTACATTGCATAGTCATTGCTGTTGAGAGACAGGTGAGACTGTCCGTTTCATGTGTAATCACGGCTAACCTAGAAAGACGAACTTGGATGAAGTTTAGCACCTACACAGATCTAGTTGGATATGAGAGCAACCAGCAAGTAGGTCATCTGATGGTAAGTGATTACTAACGCCCATAGACACCCACAAGATTAAGGAGACAGCAGATGTGTTGCCAAGTTAAAGGGCTAAGATGGAATACCTCTTGCAGGGGAGTTCCACTTTGCGCTGTAGGTACGCTCGACCGCCTTGCCTACAAAGTAGGCAAATAGCAATAGGTTGTCGGTTCGCCGCGCGCCCGCTTGTTCGCTCTCGCTGTGTAATCGAAAACGAATGCACCGCAACCGGACGTTGCGCCAGGTAGTTGCGGGGGGTAGGCGGACGCGGGCGGCGCGTTCCTTTAGACGCGAGCCGCCTGGCAAACATGTCTGAAGTAATACGAACTTTTTGTGCATGTCAATTAAGTTGGAATTCGTTTAATCGCTGTCGTAAAATAGAAGTTTCTGTACGTTAGTACTATTATTTATTCTGTGCCTCTTGTGACAGTAATTTCACCGGCTGTCTTGCTTTCCACGCCGGAGCACAACAGTGCAAGCACTGCTGCGTTAAGCCTGGATTAGCGAGCAAGATGGTGGTAGCGATCCGGACGGACCCTGCAGAAGGTCCTACCACCCTCAATCTACATCTACACATCTACATCTACATCTACACAACTATATAAAGAGGTAAACTTTGTTTGTTTGTTTGTATGTAGCGGGCAATCTATGGAACTACTGAACCGATTACAAAAATTCTTTCACAGATGGAAAGCTACACTATCCCTGACGGACATAGGCTACTCATTCCATGCGAACGAAGTCGCGGACGTCCGCTAGTACATCATAATTGTACCCATGCGCCGCCGTGACGGGTCACTAGTAGTAAATGTGAGTCCGAATGTAATTTCTCCGTACTTACCGATTCTAATGTGGTCACAGCACCCTCGCAGCGGGCTTTTACCGTTCCAGCTAAGTGCTATGTACAATATTGCTTGGCTCCAACCTTTTTAGGTACCATTAAGTGTACCTACCCACTTGGTTATATATTTATAGCCTACAATGACTCGCCCTGGTCACAGAATAAATAACGTACAGAAACTTCTCTTTACGACCGCGATTAAACGAATTCCAACTTTATCCACACGCTCAAAAAGTTCGTATTACTTCATACATCATGCGCCGGGCGGCGCAAGTCAAAAGGAACGCGCCGTCCGCTCCCGCCTTCCCCCCGCTACTCCCGGCGACACGTTAGGCTTGCGCGGCATTCGTTTTCAATTACACTGATACGGCGGGGGCGAACGAGCGAGCGCGCGGCAAGCCGACAGCCTACTGCGATTTGCCTATGCCATAGGCAAGCCGGTCGAGCGTACCTACAGTGCGGAGTGGAACCCCCCTGCCCTGGTTTCGTAAGGGTGTTATACTAACAAACACTTAAGCAGAATTATAATGAAAACCTTCTGTAAAAATAGTCTAAATTATAGTATACCGTAACAAAATTCGTTGCGTAGTTTAGAGTAGGGTTAATGATTAATACAGCCTAGCCTACATTTGTACAGAAACCTATGTTATATGATTAATTGTTAAAGTTAAGTAACAAGTTACTTACTTTAAATTGAATTTCTATAAAAGCGACACTTATGAATAAGTACTTTTTAGTACATCATTCATCACCTAAGGGCCACACCGGTTGCGTTGTCGCGTAAGCGACACGATTTCATGTTCCAACTAGCTTCGCAGAGCTGCATTACGCGTGCGTTACGCATGCATAACGCAGCTCTACGAAACGAGCTGCATACGCATCCGGTGTGACTCGGCCATCAGCAGCAGTGAAATGTATTAATAGTAACCAACAGTCCTTTGAAGGAAATCATCAGGACAATCGAGAGTAAACCTGTATATTTGTTGAACTGACTGAATGTGTTGAGCAATCGTAAAGACAAAACCGTTGACCCGACTACAGTTTTAAATAGTTCCATACTAAGAATGGATTATAATAGTATTTTATGCAACTGTTGCATAATGAGGGGTCTTAAAACACGAGTGTGGTTTTATGAAACGAGCGTCAGCGAGTTTCATAATAGGATCACACGAGTGTTTTAAGACCTAATTATGTACAGTTGCATACATTATTTTATCTACACACATATCATAAGTACTCTATGATGGGTTCAGAAGCCATAGGGCAATGACCTGCATTGCTACTAGCTACTAGTGTTAGGTACCTATTAAATATCTATAGACTGTACACATTAAAATAATGTAATAAAAAATGAATTTGAACAAATATAGAAACAAATTAGAAAAATTATCATAATAATATTGATTGTTATAATGCTGGTCATTGCCTACGGTTTCTGAACGCATTATAGAGCATTTATGATATATGTGTAGATAAAAGCTTATTATCAAACCTGAAAATGTATACAAACGGAGTCGCGATACCGTCGCAGTAACACTAAATACAAAACAAATACGGCATTAGCGCCATCTGTGCAATACGAAGGGTACTCCATCAATTGTTCAGTATGCAGAGAGTAATACAACCAGCAATGTTATTTATTGTCATGGTGATTTAAGAGATGGCGCTGATTTAAAGACTAATATTTTTTACCAATTATATAGTCAAAGAAAAGGTAAGTTATAAAGATTTTACGTAAAGGTAATTTATTTCAGGATTTACATCGTTAATATTATAGTTAACACGAGAACACGATGAAACTTCATAATTCATGCATAGCGTCCTCTATTGCACAACTAAGGCGACTGTCACACAACTGAATGACTGTGGTCGTTGCTAGACAACTAGTTATGCTAGTTCTCGTTCGCACGGATAGATGGCGCTGCCAGTAACAAATTGAAAAAATTGACTACTAATAAGGAATTTATTAAGGTACAGAAATAACCTTTACCCCTTTAATTTACTTTAAGAATTCATCAAGGCAGTAATAAATCACAACTTACCTGATCATCATTGTTGGCTTCCAAAGCTGCATCCCAGAAGTCTTCAATGTTCTCTGGAAAGTCAGATTCCTTTTCAGGGTCCGGACTCAAACACTCTTTCCTAGTCTTAAACACCAGTACCATGCCTCCATCTTCCTCTTCAGGCCTCCATGCTCCGCACATAGTCGCAACAGTTCTAGTTTTAGACATGTCCGTTGACAATTTAATTTTTTTTACAGGGGTCCCTTCCAAATTCGAATCGCTTTTTATTTTAGATGACTCGCCAGCCATTTTTGACTTTGTTTGAAAATAGAACTCGGGTCTCAGGATCTTAAATGCAGCAAGGCGGTTGGTTATTCGATAGGTTGAGGAATTGATTATTTTTTTAATGATTTTTAGCATTTAACTAAGTTAATTTATGATGCACACGCTCTACATGCACTATACCTAATGAAAAACTAAATCTTTAATTAATATCTACGATAGTATCTATGAAAATAAACAAGATTAAGAACTAAATAAACAAAGCAAAAACCACATTGTTTTAACCCTATATTTACGCGATTAATTAACACTAAACACTGTCACTAATTTAAATTAACACTAAAGTATCACTTCACACACAAATATAGTATATTTTCACTCGAAATTCGAATGGAACACAATAGTTTATGTAGAAATACCGACGAATTTTAGGTTATGCGACCGCTTAGGAAACCGTCAACCAAAATCAGCTGTAGCGTGAAAATGACAGCTGTCAACCAGTGTTGCCAGCAGTATTAGAAACGTCGAAAAACGGGAACAATTTTACTCGCCAAAATTTTGCTACAGCTATTTTAACGTTTTAGTAGCAATATTCCAAAGCTAAAGAAAAACAATCGATCTATGTTTTGTGTTCATAACAAAGCCAGAATGCCATGATAATAGTGTTACCATAAGTGCTACTGTAAATTGCTTGCAGTAATTTGAAAGCGTTATTGCTGTGCCCGCGACTTCGCGCGGGTGAAAATTATGACCACTCTGAAAGCCCGATCTTAATAATGAAATCGGATCAATAATTTTGAAGGCTACTAAGTTTTAAAGTTTGTACGTACCCGTACGTACAAACTTTAAAACTTTACCTCTTTATAATATTGGTATAGATGCCACTTGCTTGCACAAAGCGTTTTGATTCCCCAGTTATTATGTGTTATGTAGTGCAATGGCGTGGAACTCCTTGTCCGAGTCATTCACGTTGTCACCACGAGATGACCAGCCAGCCAATAGGTGTTTTATAATAAATTAAAATAAATTTATTTGAATGATAAAAAAAAACAAAAAAAAACGGAAGTAAATTTCGATTACTTACAAAAATTTTACAACAAATGGCGTCATCTCTCGTCAGCTAACGGGCATTCATAATTAACCAAGTTGAATGAGATAACTTGATTAAGTTACTCATAGATGACACCGAGGGTAGTTTTCTCAAACAAAATCAATAATGTAATGACCGTAAAAACGAAACACATTGAAAAATTCGCAGGGTATGGTTGCGGTAATGAGGCGAAACTGGCAAACGCAAGGCGCGGAATGCTGATGTTGCAGGTTCGAGTCTTGCCATTACCCTAATTTATCTTTGTTTTGTCATTATATAGCATTTTCAATTTATTTGAATGATGAAAAAGAAAATCAGAAGTAAATTTCGATTACAAAAAAAGGGTAAATATTGTAATTGTATTGTTTTAAAGTAAAAGTTTCATTGGTAATTTTCTTTAGACAAATACTTACACCCTCGTATTTATTATTAAAATGTCTTTAAAGATTTACAAAGCACAAATTCGAAAAGGGGAGATTAAATTCTGCACCGCCATTTTAATGGTTTCAAAACACAATCAACGAAAAGTAAAAGGTTTGACTCAACAAAAATATAAGCTGTTGTTACAGAAAACAGTCAAAGAATCGCTCTGTGACTGTCAACTTCATTTGCCACAAACTACCAAGACACCTTTGCCATTGAACAAAACAGATTGTCTTTATTACAACCGTATAAGAGTTAACGCGTCGACATTTTCACTCTTTTTCATACGACCGCGTTTCGCAACCAACCGCAAATTGAAGTTGGTTTTTCTGTGTACATTTATTTACATTCAAAAAGGGGTAGGAAAAATGGAACTCCTTTGAAAACACTAATTTACATGGAAGAGCCTACCTTTGGGCGTTTGTCATTTGTTTTCGAACGGGCGCCATTTTGGTTACGGTGACAAAGCGCCTTCTGGTATTTTTTAAAGGTGGGTAGAAAGATTGTATGTTCTTTTGTGCCAGCTCTACACATGTTGTCCAACGTACGGGACGCAGTTATAGGTTAGAGTGGGCAACAGATATTTCTGTCACATTCTGACATATAACTGCGTCCAGGGCCGAATTTCACAAACGCGACTAGCGACAGGTGACAGTGACAATTCGGTACCTATACATTGCTTGCCCACTATGACGTTAAGTCTGTAACTCTGTAGCGTTCCTTGTCGACACAGTAATGTACGGCGAATAGTCACTGTCACCTGTCGCCTATACGTTGGCCAATACTTGGCCAAATGTAGAGCCGGAATTAAATAACAAGCTTTTGTTAGCTCGTGGGTCACCTGTTGGTAAGTGACCACCACCGCCCGTAGACATCCGCAACACCAAAGAGATTACAAATGCGTTGCCAATCTAGAGGGCTAAGATAGAATACCTCTAGTCTATAATAATCTAATCAATTCCGTTTCTTTTGTGCGTATCTTCTTATCACGTATGGCAACACTCTGAACTAAGCTTTCAGCGTCTGTATTAATAAAACGGATCACTCACGTATTTTAAGTCGAAAAATGCCCGACATGTTTCGGACCAGGATTCTCGGGTCATGCAAGACGCTATCTCGTATGCCACATACGTCAAAAATGACAGATTTCCTTGGGATTTGACAGTTATTCTCGTGCGAGATGAATCTCGCATGAACCCAGAATAGGGGCCCAGTCTGTGGTCCTTAATCATCACGGGGGCTCATTCTCATTAAGGACAACGGACAGGAGTGCGATTTTTTAATTTCACCGAGTGACTAAAGCTCATCAAAACGTCCGTTTTTATAGAAATGCGGCTATTTTGGTGAGCTTTAGTCATAAAATGAGATTCAAAAATTACATTTGAGTCTCGCCGGGTAACTAAAGCTCACCAAAATAGCCGTTTTTCATAGAATTTCGGCCATTTCGGTGAGCTCTAGTCACCTGGTGAGATTCAAAAATTGCATCCCTGGTCCGAAACATGTCGGGCATTTCTTGACTTAAAAATACGTGTGATCCGTTTCATTAATATGTCCGAGTCTCACGGTAGTTTTATGTTAAAAATTTTAGTGTCTGTGTTTCCAAATGGATACGTCTTAGGGTAGCTACGTTAGTATGAGAAACTAGAACTTGAGTTCGGATAAAAACTATGCTCCTTAAAGGCTTTGAAGAAAACAGTCAATTATTTTCGTGAAGGCCGGCACGCGTTTGCGATTGTTTTGAAATGGTCGGTGTTCATTGCTTACCATTACATAACCCGCTTGCTCATTTATCTCTCCTAATTTAAAAAATACCTATAAAGGGTTTTTAAAAGTATAGCTCCAAGAAGCGCAAAAACGATTAATTAATACAGAATTAACTAGTGACGATAGTTTAAGCTGCGATTACTGAAAGATATTTTTTTAAATAATATAAATATAATAATATAATTTAAATATAGAAATCAATAAAATAGGATTTTCTTCGAAGCTAGCGATACCTAAAAGTTACAAATTACAAGCACTTTTTCCTAGCAGAGCAGGTGTTAAAACACCTCACAAAATTTTAAGTTAAGAAAAATCCTCTCATCGCTTCATACATTTATTGTATTCCTAATTAGATGTCACATACCTAATAATCCATAAATATATGTAAACTTAGTACTAAATTAAAAACTAAACTAAAACCACATGTATCCTAAAATATTGTTTGCTTTGCATTCCACAAAAACAATAACCAAACAAAACGCGATCTAAAAACAAAAAGCGAACAATATCCCCATCTCGCTCGTCACGGCATCTGCGCTATTCCCACGCGCAACCGTCTGATTTATGGACGCGGCTCGATTGCTTGTCACTGTTTCGGGGGAAATTGCATTTTCAATCATTTTGTCGGTTTGGCAAATTGGTGGTTCGAGATACTTTTGCCTATTTGTAGTTGTACTTAGGTAAACATATCCCGATTGAATAAAATTCCATAAGATGTCATATCAGACCAATTTCCGCAACTCTCGTAACTTGGTAATTTTTTTGACATAACTAACCGGATTTTGATTGGACTCCTTATAAAAGTGGACCCTAACTAGTCTAGTCAGTAAGCTTTGTTTACGGTCTGCTCTACTTCTAACATTTAATCGTTTTTATTAAAAGATCTGTTACAAAACTTAAAAAAATATATCATGTAGTTTGCGTTTTTAGCTATTTTGACAGTCTGCCCGTGAACATGAGAACCCCAATTCTCGGTTCAGTCGAGATGCATCTCACATGCGAGATACGTCAAAAAAAATACAGATTTCTAAGGGATTTGATGGTTGTTTTCGTCATAAGTTGAACTACGACGACTACTACTACTTACCACAAACACAACTATCAAATCCCTTATTATTATACATACAAACATGTAATATCGTGACATATAACTATGATTATTTCATATTTTTATGCGAAACAAAGATATTTGAATTCACAAACATATAAGTAACGTAAATTCGCTAGGTACGTTTTTTTTTAGTTTAAAACTCTTTGTGCTAAAATATTACTGGCCATCATTAAAGACCGAGAGCACTGGCAGACCAGTAAAAACAAAATAAAGAATTAAAAAGTTGTGCGCATTGTGCGAGCGTTTTTCTCAATTTAAAATTTGTATTGTTTTAATCAATAACTTTTATTTAGCTTGTTAAATATTCAAAAAAAGTTTAAGTTCCTATGAGTTTATTACGTCTGGAAGTGATCCGACTTACTTACTTAATACATGACAATGAACAAACCACCAAATTTTTTGCCAAAAGTGACGTCCACTTTCCACGATTGGTTCCGTAGAACGACGTCATAATCACTCGACCAACATCTGTAAAATATCAAGTAAATGAACTGCGGACGCTGACAAATGGTTCAACGTGATAGCCCATAGTTATGACTATTTGTCGGTGGCCACGAAACGGTAAAAAAAATTGCGGGTAAGTAACCAAAGCCTTCTTAATCTGGGTTTTATTTTTCACTAGCGCCCTTTCATTCGTCCGTCTTTTTGACATGCCGTGACTTGCTGTGTCACTCTATGCGTCTCTCTCCTACTGGGCCAGTTAGAAAAAGACACACTGAGCTATGTAGCGAGTAACTTCGTGTCAAATATGTTCGTGGTTTAGTATAACTAGATGCTTAGCTTAGTGAGTCTCCTAATGGGCAATGGGGAAAGCAACCTACCTGATGCAAAGACATGCAAAATACCTGATGGTAAGTGGCAGCCACCATCCATAGACACCAAGGAAATTGAATGAAATGAAAATGAAATGAAATGAAAATTATTTAATCCAGAACAATTAGTTCCATATTAGATTGAAGATGTGTTACAAACTTATAGGGCTACGATGGAATACCTTTTATGCCAGTAATTTCACCGGCAGTCTTGCTCTCAACGCGGGAACACAACAGCGCAAGCACTGCTTCTTAGCGGCTGGATTAGCGAGCATGATAGTGTTAGCGATCCAGACGGGCCTTGCACAAGGTCCTACCTCCCACAACGTTACGAAGAGACGTTCTGAGCTTCGCATTGCTCAGCTACTGCCAATCTCGCGGCCACACACTTAGCTGAAAACAGTTACTTAGCGTTGGTTTGGTCACATATTTTGTCATAGTCAATCCCCGACGACGTTCCGTATATCTTCATACATCTTGATATAAACCTGATGTTCGTCATAACATGGAAGGAAATTAACTTATCTTATACAGCTTGTTCCTACCATTATTATTGCATTATTATGCTGCCTGAAGTCTTTTGTTACTACTTCTGGAACTTAAGAGCCATTTAAGAGCGTGCAAACAGAGATTTGGCAACGTCGCCTATGGCTGCCAAATATTTAGATGTTTTCATTGATTTATCTAAATGAATGAAATAAAATACTGAATATAGCAACGGTATGTACTAAAATATTGATAATGCATTGCAATAGTTAATACAGTTATACTAAATAGTTATAATTAAGTATAAAACAAGTATTTGGAAACTTTCCATTTGTAAATGTGTACATTTCGGTATAAGTATATAAGGTGTGCTACTTACCAACAAATGTAAGAACACAAGTTCTAGTACATGCCGTTGCTATATTCCGTATTTTAACCATTAATTTTGATAAATCAATGAAAAAAGCTAAATATTTGGCAGCTATTGGCGACGTTGCCAAATCTATGTTTGTACGCTCTTAAGGTAATGATCATAGTTCTTTACATTGATCCAATAGCTAACAAGATACTGGGACATACGAGTAAAAACTACTGGTAAAGACATTGAAATAAAACAATTTAAACGGTTTATATCGCGTGTATTGTAACGAATCTAACTCCCGACGTTTCGAGCCCTTTACAGGTCTCATGTTCACGGGCAGACTGACAAAAACTTTAGAATACAAACTACCCAATTTAAAAAAATAATTGAAAAATAAACTAAATATGAAATCGTTCCAATTAACGCAATAAGACTACAGACTCTACCAGCGCATCAAACAATTAAAAAAAAATTACAAACAAAAAGTTACATAAAGATAAAAATGAAATTTAAAAAATGGGAATTGAATAATTAGAATAAAAACGCGATATAAACCGTTTAAATTGTTTTATTTTAATGTCTATAAGTCGCGAAAACATAAGAAAATACTGGTAAAAACATTAGCAACCTTATCAACTATCTGTCTAATAAGAATTATCTCTTAAATGACATAAATTTGCATTGCTTTAATACATTTTAAACATCTACGACGCCTAGCTCAGAGCTGCGGGCTGATTTTTGAGTTTTGAATGCAGACATTCGCCAGCTGAGGGCCAATCAAATACGGGAGTGTATATTTTCGCCGGCACTGATTGGCGCGCGGCTGGCGAGTGTAGAGCCAGAGGGGTTGCATTCGGCACGGTACGCTCGGCCGCCTTGCCTATAACGTAGACAAATCACAATAGGTTGTCGGGCGCGCCAGCTCGATCGTCCTCGCCGTGCCAGTGTATTGATTAAGAATGCCGCACAACCCTTACGTGTTACCGGGAGTTGCGGGGGGAAGGCGGACGCGGGCGACGCGTTCCTTTTCACTCGACCCCGCCTGGCGAATGTGTATGAAGTAATACGAATTTTTTAGCGTGTTGGTAAAGTTCGAATTCGTTTAATCACGGTCGTAAAAGAGAAGTTTCTGTACGTTAATACTATTAGTTATTCTGTGGTAGAGCGCTCGGAAGTCAAAAATCACTCGTCTTCGTGATGACTATAACCGGTTCTTACACCCCTAAACAATGTATTCAAAACAATCCAGCAAATAACCGATTCCTGGCCCCCTGGGTAACGTTGCCGGTGCTTTTTCACATTACTTCAGGATGCGTGAGGTCTACATTACCGGAGTGTTTATTTTATGAAACAACCCGTGCGTGCCAGCTTTATGCAAGAGAGCACGAATTATGATTTCCGGGGGTTCATTGTGAAGGTTTGTGAATCGAAATTGTGGGTTTTTTTGCTCTTGTTTTGAAGTGAAGCTACCTGTACCATCTTTTTCTCTAAATGGAAAAAAAATCATGTAAAATTTCCCTGTGTGTGTTCTTTTATTTTGTTTACTTGTGTGAATCAATAAAGAGTATTTGTTGTTGTTGTTGTTGTTGGTGTAAAACAATAGTCGCTATCCGTTCCTCTCTATCCTTATATCTTCGGCCGCTTATTCTTTCTAAACCATGCAACGGGTTTTGGTACGGTTTTCCACTGTCATTTAGAGATTTTTTACAAAAGGTTCTTATGTAGATACAATGCATCCTAATGGGTCCCGTAGAGTGACGGGCGGGTCGCTAGTCTTAGATAAAGTTAGTCGTGTAATCGCTGAATATTATTAGGAGCTAGGTTCTGGCTAGAAATGACAGCCTTTTTATATGAAACTTAACATTAATTAACCATAATTTGCTGAAACAAAACACACGGAATACAGCACAAATTTCCTTTCAGCAGAAATGGACTACTTTCTACACTCACTCACAAAGAACTATTTTTGACTTATGATGAACAACTTTTGATTTATTTTAACTAATTGCGAGCTATGGTCGACTAATAAATTAAAACATAAGGCGCGTACTTGTACAACAGAAAAGTTCATCATTACAGTTTTAACAAATTAGAACAAATTATAGATGAATTAGCGAGAGCTATGAATTAGAGAGAGATTGTGTGTTTATAGGCATTCTATATTTGAAATTTCCCATTTCCCGTACTTCTCTTCTTCACCTTTTCATGCGAACCGTACAACCACTACAAATGCAATTCCACGCTCTCGCTAATTCATCTATACCTTGATAATGGAGTAACAAGTAAATTTGTTTTAATCATTTGACATGACAGTGTGAACCTCCGCAATTTTAAGGCTGAATTTATGAATTATTACAATTTTATTTATTGCAGCGTCATCATCATCGTCTGAGCAAAGGTTTTGTTTACATTGAAAAAAAAAGAATCGCATGCTTAATATCTTACATTTGAATACATACAATATCAGATAGGTAGCTCTGCATACAATTTACATAAAATATGTGTAAACAATATTGCGATTTGGAGGGAAGATGAAATTCGGGCTCATATTATTAGCATATGACTATTATTTATGGCTAAGGGTCACAAAAACTACGTGTTTGTTTTGTCTATTTTTTATTTCTTATTTACTTAAAGTCTATTTATCATCACTTGTCTGAAGTAGTAAACAAAGTTCTAAACTAAAATTGCAGTTTCTGCAATCAAAATATTGTTTATCTACACTAATAATATTATAAAGAGGAAAGATTTGTACCTATTTTTGTATGTTTGTATGTTTGTAATGAATAGGCTCAAAAAGTACTGGGCCGATTTAAAAAATTCTTTCACCAATAGAATGCTACATTCTTCCAATTTGACATAGGCTACATTTCATTTTGAAAAAAATTAGGGATCCTTGGTAAAATTTGAACAATGTAACCGAAGGTGTAGAAAAATGAGTCTTAAAATTGATTGTACCCGTGCGCAGCCGGGGCGGGTCGCTAATGTTTGAATAAAACTTTACAAAGCCACACAATACATAATAAATCACCTCTTTTAAGATGGTAAAAAGTTAAATTTTAGGCAAGAATGTTATTTACTGCTTAAGACAAGTAAGGATAAACAGATTTTATCCTATTTCTAAGCAATGTGCGTCCGTGAATTATTTCTTGAAGTTTCGGTATTATTTTTATCCTTGTAACAAATATGTACAAAGAGTTAGGTGTTGTCCTTATTTTAAAACTATGCTAAGAAGAAGTTAAAATAAACTCTTAAACAATAACGCCTTAAAATGTACTTAGTATTAAGTACATTCAAGAGTCATGTTATTGTTATTTAAATTGTATATTTTTATTAATTTGCCAGCAATTAAAAAATATCTCAAATATTCACGTGCGATGGATGTGTATGGACGTCAAAATAATACAAATTCTATTGTGTCGGTTAATTGCGCATGTATGAGTTACATCATCCCCGATTACTATTAAACTGGTTAGAAAATTTGCATCAGTCATGCTATTATATTACATGAAAGAATTTTTGGAATCGCTTTAGTAGTTCCGGAGATTACTCGCTACAAACAAACAAAGTTTACCTCTTTATTATATTAGTGTAGATTACTTCGTGGTCTTTTTTATTAGTAAACTGGCAACCCTGCCCAGCTTAATACGGAATATAATTAACATGTAATTTACATAAAAACCTGCCGTAATAAAACTCTAAATGACTGTGAAAATTGTATGAGAATCCAAAACTTGGTTAAGGAGTAGGTGGCCCAAGATAATATGCAGACAGACAGGAACGGATAGAGACTTTGTTTTAATACTATGTAAAGATATAAGTGTTGATCTTTTTTATAGATATTTATATATATATGCTATAGACTGTACGACATAGTCAGTATTTAAATGCTGTGTAATGACAACACAGAAAAATCTAGGTTAATGACTGGACTTGAACCTGCAACCTTAGCATTCCGAGCCTCGCGTTTGCCAATTTCGCTCATTACCAACTACCATACTCGGCGAAATTTTCCATCAGCTTCATTTTTTGATGTAGGTAAATTAACATTATCTCTTGAATAACATAAAGTAAAAAAAAAAATCGGTTACAAAAAGTCAATAGCCTCTATTCTTAATTCTAGTGACTCTTTTCGATGTTCAATCACAGTTCACTTCACCTTACTTGTTTTTTGTGTATTTTTTTCTTATAACCTAAATTATAAGTCTCCTATCACCACTTCGTTTGGTCACTTTAAAAATTAAACAACCTACTAGCTTAACTTTTTCCTACCAACAAAGCTAACCGCAAAAATCCGTCCAACACAAAGGCATAGACAAAACCTTAACAAACGGTCGGCCAAACAATTTTCCTTATGGTTTTAATTAAGCCGCATCCTAACCTGGTCCATTTTTGCAGTCCCGCACCGCTCGTGCAGATTGATTAAAAGTCTATGGCCCATGGTTTATAGCTAGTTTCCATTGCTACACACGTCACGATATCAGTTTCAGTTTTAGTACGCTGTCCCATACACCCTGTGTATGTAGGCGACACTAGCGACCTCTTTTATGTAGGTATAGATTCGCATAGCTACAAGGCTGTAGCGGCGAAATCAAGAGAAGCGTCGGGGGACCGGAGGGCTGGATCATTCCTTGCCCAAAGAATCAACATTGCCATACAACGTGGCAATGCTGCCAGTCTTCTTGGCAGCGATTTGGAACAACTGTTTTATTTGTAAGTTTTAGTTTTATTTTAGTTTTTAGTTGTTTGGTTTAGTTCTGTACATACTGTGTTTTTATACCTTTCTTACATAATAATAAACGAATTAGTATTGGAATGTAATGTACATATAAAACATTCCGTGAAAAATTCTGTAAACTACAGTAAAAACCAGTAAAGAAGTAAATAATAAACTGAAATGTCGAAAATGAAAGGTGATCCTATACATGACACGCGTTTTTTCGGCGTTTTTTATGTTTGATTATTATAGCAACAACAACAACAAAAAATGCTCTTTATTGATTCACACATGTAAAAAGAAATAAGAGAATCCAGCCATCTACACACTGGCACACACCACAAATGCCGAAATTCATACAGCTGCTCAACAACAGTACTTGGTAGTGACATTACTCATTAGTCAGCCGCGGGCCAATTAAATACGCGAGCAAATATTTTATCCGACATTTATGGGCACGTGACTAGCAATTCGAAGCGCTCAAAAGTCAAAAACCAACCCACAGGGAAGGATAGTCAAAAATATCTAAACTGGACTCTATTGTCAAATTCATTCTGGCGCGTACAGTTTTTTTTTTTAATATAGAGGGCAAACGACCAATGAGTCACCTGATGGTAAGTGACACCAAGGAGATTGTAGACGCGTTGCCAGAGGGCTACGATGGAATACCTCTAATGCCAGTAATTTAAAAGGCTGTCTTGCTCTCAACGCCGGAGCACAACAGTACAAGACTGCTGCTTAGCGGCAGGATTAACGAGCGATGGTGGTAGCTATCCGGGCGGACCTTGCACAAGGTCCTACCACCCGCATATTGAGATATTTTTCAGCGCTTTGATATAGTGTTTACCGTGAAACAGGCAGCAATGGAAACGCGACAGACTCGTGTAGCGCTCAAGCTCCTAATTTATGGTTGAGGTGGGCGCTCTGCCGGATAGTTACAACCGGACGCTAATTCCAACCGACACGGCACCGTACATGGAAATCTATGGCACTACCTTCGTATTTTACTTTGTGCTTGCAGCGTAGATGTTGCTATGTAGTAATAGAGGGTGCAGTCGGGCAATATGATTCTGTTTCGATAGTGCTTCGACGATCGACGATAGGTTTACCATGGCTATAGGTTAAGGTTTAGAGGGTGGAAAACGTTATCGCCGTTTGTATGGAGAGCGCTGGGTTCATACTCCTCTTGTTGTTAAGAGGAGTGTGAACCCAGCCCGAAGAAGCGCTTCCCATACAAACGGCAGTAACGTTTTCCACCCTCTAAACCTTAACTTATGGCAATGATATTTTAGTATGTTGTCATTATGCCTAGGAACTAAGTTTGTATGTTTCGATTTTTTTAATATTTTTCATAGATTTGACAATATTTGCATTTTAGGAGTTTCATACAAAACCAAAAAACCATCAATATTTTTAAAACTATTAAGAATATTAAAAAAATCAAAACATACAAACCTAGTTCTGGGACATAATGACAACATACAAAAAAACCATGGCTATAGGTTAAGGTTTAGAGGGTGGAAAACGTTATCGCCGTTTGTATTTAGAGCGCTGGGTTTAGACTCCTCTTAAATCACCTTTATAGCGAGGGGAAATCTTCAACAATTCATGGCGTTGGGTATCTTGTTGAAGAAAGGTCGTGGGATTTGATATACGAAAAACCTCGGTGGCCATCCTTGAAGTGGCTGCAAACTTCGGGCCATCAAATTGAACTCGTCGGAGTTCCAAGCGCCCTGCCGAAGCTTATCCCTGGAAGAGACTGGCTTCTCCACTTCTCTCGTTTTTACGTCGTCCCGGGCCAAACCGTGACGTCGTTCTTTCCGTGGTTGCTGTAAGGGGTGATCAAAGCTCCTCACTCCGATCACCCGCAATTCCAGGGTCCCTTATAGTGGCAAGGGGCATCTCTGACGCTTCCTCCTTCAGTACCTTGACTTCGCAGAAAAACATTAAGGCATTCCATTCCCGACCTATCTGCGTTTAAATAAGTTTTTATTTGCTAAGCGAATGTAGTCGCTCGTATCGTTCTCGAGGACTATTATCAGCAAAAATTATAGAACTTTAAAAAAAATACCACATTCTACATGACACAATATTATGAGCAATCTTTACTTTTAAAAGAAGACCGGATAGCCCAGTGGTTAGTAACCCTAACAGCGAAGCTAGAGGGTTGTGGGTTCGAAACCCGATAGGGGCAAGCATTTGTATGATGAATATATAATGTTTATACTTGAAGAGTCTGTAGGTCCTGGCTCTGTGGA
Source organism: Ditula angustiorana (assembly GCA_963691745.1). Lineage (NCBI taxonomy): Eukaryota > Metazoa > Arthropoda > Insecta > Lepidoptera > Tortricidae > Ditula > Ditula angustiorana. Next base: position 3,764,642 of record OY829473.1, read on the forward strand.
GCAGCAATAAAAACAGCTTATCTAGGAGAGATTTATTTTATGACAAACACTGACAAGCACAAAAGGAAGAATGTGGATATGCAACTACACCACACCTCCACCCTTAAATCTATGAACGTCAGAGCATAACAAACTTATCAAAACTCTAACTACAATACAATAACAAATCTAACGAGGAGTCACTTTCAGATGACCTACACCTATTCATCGAACTCTCACCACCTATTCATTCGTATATCTCACTGGCGGTGCACGTGGGCGCGGCCGCAAAACACGCTGAGGTGTCTGCGGAGGATGAACCGTGCTGACCGGATCTCTTAAAACATTTTCATTTCTATGAGGCTCACAATCACCACCAACATCACACACGCTCGGGCTCGCTGCGCTGCCACTACCGTCATCCTCCGCCACATCACCTTGCGGGGCAACAACCTCACTGGATCGGGAGGCTGCTATGGGCAACTCGTTACAGTCTGAATTGGACTCTAAAGATAGCTGGGACCTGCGCCGAACCTGATCTATGTGCCTGTTAACTAAATGACCGTCACCTGCATCTATCAATCACGTAACGCCGTGTACCCTCAGTGCTTACCACCTGCCCAGCGACCCACTTATCCTGCTTACCATACCCCCGAGCCAAAACCATGTCCCCTGTCGCTAGTCCCCTCTCTACGCCGCCCGCGTTCCTGATTTGCCTATTTTGTGCACCATGCACCCTATCTACTAAAACCCGGTCATTGCGAAGCAAATCTAAACGCGAGCGTAAGTTCCGCCTTTGTAGCAACATAGCTGGCGTCTCACCCCTCGTGCCATGTGCTGTATTCCGGTACGCCAACAAGAACGTTTGTAAGGCTGCATCAATGTCAATGTCATCCCTTAAAGCTTTTTTAATAGCACGCTTGCACAGTTTTACAGCGTTCTCGGCTGCACCGTTAGACGCCGGATGATACGCCGGCGAAAATAACTCCTTCACCCCATTTTTCTTCAAAAATTCACTAAATTCTGCACTGGTGAAAGGCGGGCCCTGGTCTGACACCATTTCAACTGGCAACCCAAACCGCGCAAACGTAGCTCGCAACGTTTTTATCACGCTGTTTGCATTAGTTTGCTTCATTTCGTCGCCACTGAAGAGTCAGTAGGTCCTGGCTCTGAGGAGCAGCAATAAGAACAGCTTATCTTGGAGAGATTTATTGTATGACAAACACTGACAAGTAGAAAAGGAAGAATGTGAATATGCAACCTACACCACAATACTAGAGTCATGGATGCTATATATGTAAATATTTATGATCGTAAGTAACTATAATATATAACTCAAGCTGTTTTAGTTGCTTACTTTGGCTATTGGAGTAAATCGTCCAAAAATATTATATTTCTTAATTACTAACCGACTGTCACCAGAAGGGAGAGTTATGTTTTTCGAGTGTATGACATACACTTAATAACTGGCCATACATACTTACATACATTGTATGTAAGTATGTATGGCCAGTTATTGAGTATTTTACCATGCAAGAATGTAATCAATCAAATGCAACTGGCATTACCAAAATGATTGGTATCCGGATTTCTTAATGAATTACAGCACCAGAAAAACTATAATTATATACACCTTAGTTACACAGTACTATGCTTGGTAGGGAACTTGCGCAGATTTCGTTTAGTGGTTATTACAGTTTAAAAACGCAAGTTTGTGATTTATCACAAGTTCTTATATCCCTATTAATTAAGATATTATGGTTTAAAAATTACTATTTAGCTCGACCGAAATTGCACCATAGATTTAGTTATATTAATTATGTAATGACGTCACCCATATCACATTGACATTTGTACTAAACTTCCTCAAATGCACCTTATTCTTCTGGTTTTTACTATATTTTAATAATTTTTAGGGTTCAGTAACCAAAAGATGCCATTGGGACCCTATTACTAAGGCTTCGCTGTCTCGCCGTTCGTTTGTCACAGGATTGTATCTTTTGAGCCGTATACGCACACGCAGGAAATTTTCACAGAGCGTGTATTGCTATGGTCACTATACCATTGTATGGCAGGAAACATGTTTCTTCGGCATTTTTATACGGAACCATTCATTTACGGGTTTAACTCGTACTTGGCCGTTCTTTTTGTTATTTTTTTTCAGAACTGACTTTTTTTGCTTTTCTGTCAAAAACGAATATTTTGTGTTTTGAGTTTTCAAGTACTCATTTGACGCGCATGTTCCACATTATGCGCAAAAACGGTTCAATTATTACATCCGACAGCGGATGTTTTTTGCTAAATCTACGCCTATGCGCATACGGAGTAATGCTTTAAACAATGAATAACGCTTTTCTTATTTCTTAATGAATAATAAATTTATTTAGTTAGACAGTTATTCACTTTGACAACGCTATTAACCGTTAAATCATGGATAGGATCACGTTCAAAGTGAACGCGGAAGAGTGTTCAGGTATGTAAAATTTAACACGTTGTATAAACAGACCAATACTATTATAGTTTGAAGGAAAATTGGTAATCTAATTATCCCTATTGTATGACTTCAGTTGCTGCAATATTAATCATAATTTGTATTAAAACATGTTAATAGAAGAGCCATAAACGCGCAGACAGATGTTATGTTTTAAATATTCAAATTCAGTTTTTGCAGGATCTGATCGCATAATGTCTTAATAAGAATAATTGGTAACAAAACTATGTTAGTGCGCATATAAATATTAATTTAAAATTAAATTTTTGATTATTTTTACTTTAAATGTCAAATGTAAAAATATTAAAAAAGAAATTGAAATGACAAATATATAAATAGGAATCATGCATCAAGTTATTAAGTAGTAACTAATTTATCTTAAAAAGTCAAAAATAATCATACTCGTGATCGTCATCAATGGCCGCGCCATCTTGAGTCCAGTATTTGATTGTCAAGAGATAACCAAAATAAGGTATAGTGATACCTTAAAATCGCAATTTTTTTTAGAGGTGCTTACTTTAGGTCAAGTTAAATTCTGACCCACTTGTACAGTCAGCCTTAGAAGTAACTTAACACTTAAGAGCCTTGTCGTAGTAACATATGAAATAAGCGTTGCTCGAATTTCTTACATCACCGACAGCGATAAGGTACTATAATGTGCAGTTACTTCTGAGGCTGCTCCGGTCAGCCTGGTCGTACCTTGTCGAAATGACCAAGAAGTTACGGTCTTGCTGTATAAAGGTTTTACAGATTTCCAATTATATACTTAAACTTTCGTGGCCATTATAAATAGAACATGTGCAAATGGCTAATTTAATGCCTAAAGTCATTTTCTACCGATCAATATCAACAAAAAAATACTTAGTGCACAATAACATAGATTTTAGTATTCGACTATAAATATGAAAACAGCTTTTTCCCGTGACTCCATCAATGTATATTTTGGTCATATTAACTGCAACCCCCCTTTTTGAACCTGCTCTATGGTGGCATTTGCAAAAATCCTTTATTATTGCAGTTTAACAACCTCAAGAAACAAGTTTCAACTTTCGAGTTTCTATCTTCATCTGTTTAGGCTACGCGTTCTCTGTAATCAATCAGTAACTTGTTCTTCTTCAATTTCCACTCCACTACTGGAGGTCGGCAGTTAGCTCCCCATACGTCTTCCTATCTTTCGCCAAACGGAACAGCTCTTCAACCGTGGCGACGCCTGTCCAGTCTTTTACGTTCGCGATCCACGACATCCTGGGTCTTCCGATGGCTCTTCTTCCCTCAACTTTTCCCATTATAATTGTTTGGAGCACATGGTACTCTTATTTCTAAGAATGTGACCCAGATAGGTCACTTTCCTCTTCTGAATGGTTTCAGAAGATTTAGGGGCGTCTTTGCTCGTCGTAGCACCTCTACATTTGTAAGTGGCTGAACCCAACTGATTGTCAGCATTTTGTTGTACAACCACATTTCCGAGGCTTCCAGTCTACTGAATCAGTAACGGACCTTTTCTATTATATGTATAGATTTTATTTGTTTAAACTTTGTAGCACAACACAGAAATAAATGTACAAATGGCAGAGTTAATGCCTTAAGGCATTCTCAACCAGTCAACAATCATGTTGTACAGAAATTCAACTGGTGCAGGATCATGGCTTAATAAAACAAGAATAACACGAATCAGTACGAATATAAACTTACCTAAATACTTGGTATTATGTACATACATACAAAATTAATAGTACCCAGCACAGAAGTAATATACATCTTAGATTTTGTACGGAACTCTAAAAAAAAATTTTTTTTTCAGTGGGTTCAGAGGTCGATTCAGACGTGTCCGTGAACGACTATCTCCGCAACATCCTGAACCTCCGCGGTACGAAGTACATGTGCAAGGAGGGTGGCTGCGGTGCCTGCATAGTCTCCGTGACCGCTCCAGACCCTTACACGGGTGGCAGGAGGTCTATGTCCATTAATTCCGTAAGTTTCCAAGCTTAATTTACTTGAAATGTAGTTCATACTTGTTAGTATAAATAAAATTGAATTAAAGTAACAAATAAATCTAATATAAATACAAGAATCGAAGTCTCTTTTGTTGGCAAAAAAACAGGAACTTAACTATTTGAACAATATAATATGTCCTAAGTCAGTCCCCTGTGGTAAAGTGTGTATAAGTAAATCGGGATGTCAATGCGTTGGCAGTTAAATGCACCAGCCCTATGGTCATGGGAGATTAAAAAAAATACATGTGACGATGAAATTTGTTTGAGATTGCGTGAGCCCGACATTTCAACTGCAAAAGCCGCATATTCGTCTCTTGTGAATCTTTCGTATTTGAAGTGTTTGGTTGACTCAGCTAGTGATGGCATGCCAGCTCTGACTGATGACGAAGCTAAATGAGGCCACAGAGTGTTTACACTCGTGGCATTGACATTAGGGTCGCAACCAATAATAGACTACAGAGTGGCGTTACCACTATAAAAACTAAGTTATCATTTTTAATAGCAACCGTATGATGCAAATTATTTTCAGTGCCTTGTGTCGATAACATCATGTCAAGACTGGGAGATCACTACCATCGAGGGTCTAGGGGATCGGCGACGAGGGTACCACCCGATACAGCGCGCCCTGGCCGAGCATAACGGAACCCAGTGTGGGTACTGCAGCGTGGGATGGGTCATGAGCATGAACAGGTATTTTCACCTTAAAAATAGTTATAGCATAGAAAGAGTTTTAAAGTTCAAAGATAAATTATAAAAGCTGATCTTTTTACTTTAAGTGGCAATTCTCTGTACTGGAAAGAATCGACTACATATATTCTAAACCTCTTCAATGGACATCCTGTACACACTAAATTGTCAAAATGGTCTCTTTTGGTGTTCATTAAGGTAGTATAATTTATGATTTCCTTAATAATTTTAAGATTTTACAACCTTGACGGACACCAAAGGTAACCATTTTAACAGTTTCGGGTATGTAAGCTTCATATGTAATATGGCTACTCTATGCTTAAGTTATTTATCCAAGATTGTTACATATCCCCCATTTTATGAAACGCGTAGTAAACCTACATTAGTTAACATGTTTCGTCTGTATCTGTTACTAGCATATGCCCGCGGCTTCGCCCGCGTGGCCTACAGGAATCCAATGACATATCTTTCTTTAGAAAAAAACATTATAAGCACTTTCACCCTTTCTCAAACTTTAACCCCCCGTTTTGCCCACTTCAAATTTGAAAATTCAAAAAGCTTGAGATACGTCCTTGTTTATTTATGATGAGTGTAGCTATAATTGCAATTTTCAAAAAATGATACACCTACACATACTTTTCAACGCCCCCCCCCCCTTCGCCCGTTTCCCTCCTCCTTAAAATCTAAAGATCCAGAATCGTTGATAAAAACAATGCCAATTTCCTAGTTCTCATCATTAAAAAAACCGCCACCCATATAAACTTTCTTCCCCGTTTTCCCCCTTGAATCTAAAAGCCCTGAAACACATCATTATTTATTTGTGCTCTGACTTCCCCACGTGAAAATGTGAAATCTAAAGACTCTAAAACACCTCATTATTTCTTTCTCATGATGGGAGGCAAGAATTTTAATATTTATGTTTATATCTTTAAATAACCGATGCATCGATAAAAACTTTTACTCCTCGTTTCTCTCCCTTAAAATGTGTAAATCGAAAATCCTTGAAACACTTCATCATTTACTTGTGCTCAGTATTAGCTGTTATTGCAATTTCGAATTACCTACCTTTAAAAAACCGTTGCCCAGAAAGTAATTTTAACTCTCCATTTCTCCCCCTGTGTGAAAATCTAAAACCCCAGTAATACGTCACTATTAGTTTATGATGAATAAAAATAAAAAATCTAGATCCTATTTTTAAAAAAGATACATCCAAATAAAACTTTACCTCATGTTTCTTCCCCGTACAATGCAGAAATCCAAAAACACTTTATTATTTATCTATAATAGCTTATGCCCGCGGCTTCGCTCGCGTAGCCTACAGGAATCAAATGACATATTTTTCTTTACAAACAGACATTATAAGCGCTTTCACCCTGTCTCAAATTTTCACTCCCGTTTTATCCTTTTCAAATGTGAAAATCCAAAAATCCTGAAATACACCATTATTTATTTATGATATGTAGCTGTAATTCAATTGTTGAAGTTCTTATTTAAAAAAGATCGATACCTACATACAAAATTTACCTCCGTTTCACCCTCTTAAAATTTCAATTGAGGCAGCCAAGGCGTTAAAAGATGATTTGGAGTGTTAGAGCCACACTGCAGCCAGGTACAGTTGTAGTAGTAGTGTGCTGGTCCGACCGGGGTAGTATTCCACTCTCACAGAATGCCGACGTGAAGTAATAGCTTGCTGCTGGGTATCGGACAGTGAGTAAAAGATCCAGGAGGCCCACAGGGAGGGGGGACCTAAAGGTGGGCAACGGATCAGCGACTCTCTTGAAAACGTTAGTTTCCGAGGGCGGCCTGCCTATCAGTTACTCACATGCTCGTTTTTCTCCGTATTCCATAAAAAAGATCAAAACTGTATATATATAGCTTAATATGTAGTAATTTTTCTTTCACCGCATAATCCTTTTTTTTAATTTTTTCTTTGCAACAGCACTACATGCACCAAATTTTAGAGCACATAATCGTGTAGTGTAGGTTATCTAAATCTACATATAGGCATCCAAAAGAATCGAAGTACAAACCTATTAATATTGATATCAAAAGATGGTGAAACGCGTCATTATTTATTTATTATGAATAGCAACAGTTCCAATTTCCAAGTTCTCATCATTAAAAAACCACCACCCATATAAACTTTCTTCCCCGTTTTTCCCCTTTTTTCACCCTCCGTTTCTCCCCTTATGAGAAGATCCAAAATCCCAGTAGCAAGTCAGTATTTATTTATGATGAGTATAATTAAAACTTTCAAGTTCCTATAAAAAAAAAGATGCCTCCAAATATACTTTCACCTTCTGTTTCACCCCCTTAAAATGCAAAAATCCAAAACACTTCATTATTTATCTATGAAAGTAGCTAAACTTTAAAAGTTTTAAGTTCTTATCTTTAAAATAAACTGCACCTATACAAACTTTCATCCTCCCTCTACCTCCCCCCCCCCCCCTTAAAAAGTAAAAATCCAAAAACCATGAAACACAATTTAATTTATCTATGCTCAGTAGCTCTAATTAAAATTTAATTATTATGTTTCTAACTTCAAAGAAATTTCATACAAAGTTCGACCACCACCCAGTTCCCCCCTTTAAAATCATAATTTCCAAAAGTCCTTTCTTATCGGATGCCTACGTTATAAAACAAAACTATATTCGAAATTTCAGTTTTCTAGCTTCAGTAGTTTCGGCTGGGCGATGATCGCCAATCTGTCAGGACGTGTTTGGGCATGGCAGACAGATAGACAGACGCACAAACGGGCGGCAGTAGAGGCTTAGTTTATAGCACGATACACGTTTACATTATTTTTACTTTGAATACAAAATTTAGTGACTTATCAACTTAAATACAAAATTTCATCCCCCTTTTTACCCCCACAAGGGTTGAAATTCCAACAAAACTGATTTCCGTAGCGTTACTTTCCAACCATAAGCCTAAGTAATAAATTAAGTGATTTTTACTTAGAAAATGAAGGACTTTTCCATACACAACTTCATCCCCCTTTTCATCCCTTTAGGGTTAAAATTATCAAAAACCCTGAAACAGGTATAAACTCATTTTCAATCATCAGTCTACATACAAAATTTGATAATCGTAACTTCAAAACTGAGGGACTTTCATACAAACTTTCATCCCCTATTTTACCCTCTTAGGGGTGGAATTTCCAAAAATCCTTCCTTAGTGGATGCCTACACTGTATAAGGTATCTATGTTTAAAATTTTAAGTCTCTAGGTCCAGCGGTTTAGGCTGTGCGTTGATATATCACCCAGTCAGTCAGTCAGTCAGTCAGTTTATCATTTTATATATATAGAAGATTGTGACGTTTGCCTACGAATGAAAAAGAAACAAAAGAATTCTAAGTAAAAAAGGTTGGTAAACTTCTATACACCTGAGAAAAAGGTGAGGTTAAGTTTACTAAATTCCAAGCATATTGTTTCAAATTGATTATATTGATTTTGTTAAACGAAATTGGTTGACTAAATTATATGGTATAGATGCAAACAAAAATATGCTAAGATTACAATACTCTTTTTTAAATTTGATTTTCGAACAATCCACAACGACATGCAAGAGGGTCATTCTTTAAGTTTTTTTTAAGCAAAGCCAATCCAAGTAGTTGTCAGTATAATAAATTCCCGCACGCCACCGTCATTAACAATGTGCTCGTTGTGTAAACAACTATTACCGGATAAGAATTAGAATTTCCGTTTGGCTTGCAGTTTTAACTGCAATAGCCCATTAAATCATTTAATAATTAGCATCGTGCTAAAATGATGGATCTACAAACATATTTTACTATGTGTTCATTTAATCATGTATGAAATGTTAATTGAATTGCAAAATAATTAATTGAATAATAAATTTGTCGTCATTATTTCTGAAATCGGAAACAGGATTGAATATTAATATCCTATAATTATTAAATTAAAACACACTTTGGCGTTTTGATAAAATGTATGGTTCTTGATTGTTGTATGTAACAAATACAAGTATAGCAATATTTTTTTTCCTCTTCAATAAATTATAGCAACATTACCAGCCTTGCTAACTTTGCTTCTGCCCACTACAGGTCACTGGGATATCAGACACAATTCATACCATTCAATCAAAGACCTAATAAGAGGATAACGTAGAGGAAATATAAATATGACTATTCTAATACAGTTTTTTGGTATGGTTGAGTACGTTACAGGTACAGTCAAGGAAATTGAAACACGTACCACCGTAGAACCTAGTCGAAGAGACATACGCATGACATTTGTATGACATAGCCTGGCGTTTAACGCGTCGCGTCATTGAGATAGGGCTCTAAGGTGGTACGTGAATATATTTCCCCTACAGTACAGTTGCTACAGTTCACGGTGCCTCTATTTATGTACATTCAATTTATGAAAACGTGCCCTATTCCTTCTCTTTTTCTATCTTTCTACATTTACACTAGACTGGCTAAAACCAATAAGTCGTTCATGGGAAATTGCGTAAGATTTTACAACAAAATTCCAAAAAACATAACTGAACTAAATGATACAAAATTTTAATCCATTGTCAAGAAGACATTAATTTCTCGGGCGTATTATAAAATCAATGACTATATCTTGGACAAGGATGTTTGGAAATGATCCCGATTTGTATTGGCGATCCCTGGCTCCACCTGCTGTGTTAAATTGTTAAAATATAAATTTTTTAAATATTTGAGATGTAAAATAATATTGTAATTTTGATTTATTTAAAAATTACACCTCGTTGAGTTTCTTGCCGGTATCTTCTCATCAGAGGTTTTTCCGAAACGGTAGTAAATTTTTTGACATTCATAAGTGCTACCTACTAAAAGTGTTCTTGATAGAGTTTATTTACTAATTGGCAAACTTATCATTCTTTTAATAACTTTTGAATTGTATTACAGCTTACTTGAAGCTAATCACCACGATCTCACGCAATACGAGATAGAAGACGCATTTGGCAGCAATATTTGTCGCTGTACTGGCTACCGTCCCATTCTTGAAGCTTTTAAAAGTTTCGCCAAAGATGCACCAAAACCTAAAAAGATTGCGGACATAGAAGATTTAAAAATCTGCAACAAATCTTGCGACAAACCTTGTAAGGGAAAGGAATGGTGTGTGGTGGATAAAAAAGATACAGGGAATGAAAAAGTCAAAAAAATTGTCTTGAAAGACCACCGTGTTTGGTACCGGGTATATGAGATTCAACAAATATTTGAGGTGTTAAGGCGAGAAGGACACGATGATTATATGTTTGTTGGAGGGAATACTGGGAAAGGTAAATTGGTAGCTTGTTTATTGAATTCTATCAAATGAGAATCACGCAGAACGTGTAGAATTGCGAGTTGATAGTTTAGTGTAACTAGGCATAATTTTTTTTGTATTGTATATTGTATCAATGATTAAGCTAAATGCTTTAAATATATGTATTTATTTATTTTATAATATGTTTATAATTACTTATATTATAGTAAATTAAATATAAAAATAATTAGAACAGTCGTCAACCTATAGTTATACTTTGCTAGCGTAATAAAACAAACTCGGGTTCTGCTTAAGACAAATTACTTAAGGCGCTTTTCAAAGAGCTGTTCAAGTTTTATTGATTCAGCTCCTGTTAGCTACTAAATGGTTCTGATAAGAACAGAAGTTCTTTGAACATGCCCCTGGAATAGTTCCTAGAAAATGATTTCGGTAGTTACAATTAATTGATGCTTAAAATAATCATTTATTTCAGGAGCCTACCCAATTTTTGCATACCCCCGCGTCCTAATAGACATCGCTCCAGTGCTTGAGCTAAAAACCCATTTCCTAGACCAAAATTTGGTTGTGGGTATCTCCACCACATTGACTGATACCATTGATTTGTTTTATAAAGTGTCGAAAACAAACGAGGAATTTAGTTACCTAGAAAAGCTTGCAGAACATTTGGAGCTGGTGGCACATATACCTGTACGAAATGTAAGTATTAGTATTATTTAGTATAATAGACACGTTGTCTATGATATTGCCTCGCTGTATGACGAGACCAAAGGGCCATTTACGTGAAGAGAGTTCTCGTATGCAGTAGCATTAGATTGCGGGCTACTGAGGTATGATGCGATCGTTCGATTGGTCGAGCCGCGCAATGTAATGCACGTACGAGAACTTGCTCCATATAGTCAGCCTTTTAGCCTTTGGGCAAAATAGGCGCCAGCTCTAAGGTCGCCGAAAGCGTGGACCAGACTTGTGCCAATGTCTTTTACCAATTTTTGGCATCAGACAACGACATCTATAGATACATAGCTTCAGATGTCTACTGTCCAAGGAAAGCTCTGACGCGAAGTGTACAAGTATATAATGCACGGTGATTGCGCAGTAAATGTTTGCGCTGTTTAACAATTCGGGCTAATATAGCTGTATTAAATCTTTGGTCATAGGTGACTAAAATGTTTATACATACTGAAAATCACCCTATAGCTAGTTCAAAATCACTTTGAACAGAAAGTCTGACTGATTTAGTCATTAGTTATGATATGAACGAGGTTGAGAAAATCATTTTCGTCAGTTATAGTAATGACTATACAAAACCTTATACTGAGCATATTCTAACACGCTCTTGCCTGGTTTTTCATTAAATCAGTATCTTATTATTGGAATATTTTCTTGCTTTTCTCCAGGTGGGAACCATTGCCGGTAATTTGATGGTGAAGCATAGAGTGCCAGTCTTCTCTTCTGATTTGTTTTTGTTGCTAGAGACGGTCGGAGCTGTACTAACCATTCGTAAGTGTTTATTATTTATTAACAGCATCGACTTCCATCACAAAAGGCAGTGTAAGCCAAGTTTGGAAAAAAGGGCAAGGAAGAACCCAAAATAAATGTGTCATTATTAGACATTTTATATGATATAGTGACCCGCAGCTTCGGGGTAATTAAATAGCAAAAACTGAATTAGAATGATATTTTTTTTAATGTCAACCCTGCAATTCCCCTGCAATGTATAACCACGCCTTTAGAATCCTGATGAAGTTACCTAGAGTGCGTCGAGCATGTTCGCTAAAGCCAGGAGTTCGTGATTTCTTTGCCGTCGTCAGATTACGTGTAGGCTCATTTTGGAATAGACTGCGCGTCTCCGGAAACTCAATCCTTGCTATGATAAATGAGGACTTAAATAGCTAAACTTTCAGGTTCTGGTTATCTTTGAACCGAGATGCAAACCGCAAATGAACTAAAATTATTGTTTTTTGTTTCTGAACTTAAATATATATTTTTTATTTTTACTATGATCATTTTATTGTGTTTTATGTGTCAAATGGGTGCTTACCTGAAATAAAAATATTTCATTTCATTTCATTCATTTCAATTTAAAGTCGCCTTATTTTTAACTGACCTGCTTTTTTTACAGTCGATGAAACCAATGTCCACCATGTGACACCGGAAGAGTTCCTTAGTATGGATATGAACGGAAAACTGATAACAGAAGTCAGATTGCCGCCTCTCTCGCATAATTATCACTTCGTCTCATTCAAGGTAGACCACGAAACCTTAGAGTGGCATTCTGCCGTGTTTTGTGTAGCCCATGCCACAGAATAAATAATAGTACAGAAACTTCTTTTTACGACCGCGATTAAACGAATTCCAACTTTATTAACACGCTTTAAAAGTTCGTATTACTTCATACACCATGAGCGAGCGGACGCGCGGCAAGCCGACAGCCTACTGCGATTTGCCTATGCCATAGGCAAGGCGGTCGAGTGTACCTTTTTTTTTACAACATAGGAAGGCAAACAAGCAAGTGGGTCACCTGATGGTACCTACGGTGCGGAGTGGAACCCCCCTGCCCATGCATCTGATCAAGCGCTCATATGTTTCTATGAACCCCGCTGTCACTGTCAGCGACGTTTACAGCGGGGCTATGCTACATATAACTATGTTTTTATTTGTGGTTCTAGCCAGTAAAAATGCTTCACTCCACACGTGTAAGTTTGTGACAAACCTTTGAGTTTAAGTCCAATAGATAGAGTTAAGATTATGAATCATATATGGTGCACTCAATTATCGTTTGCACCTTAAAATGCTTCAAATATTGAGCATGCACAGTAAATGTGTTAATCTGTCTTTAGATCATGCCACGCGCTCAAAGTGCGCACGCGCAGGTCAACGCAGGCTTTCTCTACGAGTTCGAGCGAGACGAAGAGACAGTTAGATCAGCTAGAATTGTCATCGGTGGCATTTCGGCTACCTTCGTGCATGCTCGACTAACTGAAAGGTAAAGTTCTACCCCCTTATTCATAAAAGCTTCGTAAACGTTTGTTAGTTAACATGTTTTATGTCTTTATCTGTCATTGTGACGTTTACCTTCAAATGAAAGGGACAAAACATTTGTTAGCCTAAAAATATTGTTAACTCTTTATGAATAAGGGGGCGAGACAATACATCATGGAACATGTGTTAAAAAGCAGTAAATTATGTGATCAAGTTCACGCTATATACAGTCAACTAATTTGATTCGTAGGCCACTGTAGAACCTTTTCACAGTAAACGTCATACTGACTTCTCAATAAATGTCATATTATCTCCGCGATGACACATTGCGACAACGTTATACAGTGGCCTATGTATCTAATTGGTTGGAACAGTTGTCAAAATTCAAGTCGGTCTCTATTCTAGTATTCATAGATATTCAAACAATTATCGAAACGAAATGTCAATCCAGTATGTTTTTTTAATATAAACTGCACGACATTTTATTTCAAATGACATGAGAATAGGGACTTCATTCGTTTGTCTATGATTAAAAAAAAACGTTTGTTTTGTTGGAGGATCGAGTTGCCGCCATTGAATTTTGACAGCTGTTCCAAAAGTTAAATTCATAACGTCAGAGATATCGGTAATGTGATGACCAATAAAGAACAGATTTACCTACTACCATAGACAAGAAAATTCATTGTTTGTAATAATGCTGGTCATTTTCTATAGATGGTTTTTGAACGCGTTATTGAGCACTTATGATATGTGTGTAGATAAAGTAGTGTATGCAACTGTATATAATTAGGCTTTAAAACACGAGTGTGATCCTAAAACCATACTCGTGTTTTAAGGTCTCTCATTATATAGCAGTAGCATAAACTACTATAACAGGAGAGTAGGTTTATTATTTGTTGTTTAAAAAGTAATCCTTACTGTTCAGATACATTGCCGGTAAGAAGATATTTAAAGACGAGGTGCTGCAAGGAGCGCTGAGAGTGTTAAAAGATGAGCTACAAGTAGCTGAACCAATTGCAGGAGAGCAGAAGCCAGAGTTCAAGATAAAGTGCGCTTTGGGTCTCCTTTATAAGGTAAAAATAACACATACTCGTAATTTTAAAGACATTATTTCAAATAAAATCTACGACTATATAGGTTTATGGTCAACAAAAGATTATTTTTGTCAAATTTTTGTAGAAAAATCTGTCAATCTGTTGGTGAGTAAATCTGTGCATCATTTGGATATTTGGAAAGGGCATATTGTTATACTGAATCACCACAAAGGGGTATAAGTTTCATGTTACTCCGAAAACAAGCGATGCTTCTTGTTTATACAACACAGGAAGGCAAACGAGCAAGTGGGATGCTGCTCCGGCTGAGTACCTTTTCTAATGTTTAAGGGTCTACTAACTATTATCCCGGAGAACCGTCTGAACCCCCGTTATCGTTCTGGCATCCGGGATTTCCGCAAAACCAGGCCCCTCTCTAAAGGCACACAAGAATATGACACCAACCCACTGATATGGCCCATCACGGAACCTTCGCCCAAGGTAATTCATATAAGTTTTATCTTAATAGAGACCCACCCCGGCTTTCACTAGTACAATCGAGATAAAAACTTTCCCTATGAAAATCTCTAAATGCGGTGAAAACCGCATCAAAATCCGTTGGGTGGTTCAGAAGAAGGCGGCCGAAGAAAAACTTTAAAAATGGATAGACTTAACTTTATACTATGTAAGGAAGATACGCATACAAAATTTGTCCCTTATGCTTTCTGAAATCTTTATTCGATTGCAATGGCGCTGTTATGCGTTGTACGCACGCCTGCAAAATTTTCCTGAGGGAGGTAAACCGGGGTTCACAAGATGACAAAAACTCCTTTTTATTTTTAATTAATTGCTTCAAACCAAGATTTTGTACAGATTCAAAACTTTTAAATCATACGATGTATAAAGTAGCTTCTGTAATTTTTTGTCGGTAGTTTGTCCTAAAGTTGTATGCTCTATCTAGGTGGAAGCCTTGATCCAATGTTCGGGAGAGGCGAGATATGTGAACGACTTACCGACTCAGCCACGCGAGGTGTTCTGCGCGTTTGTCACGTCCGATGTATGCACGGGAGAAATCCTTGAGATAGATCCTTCCCCAGCATTGGTGAGTGTTTTATTGTACAATCAAAACTATAGGTATTTTTACATCCTAAACTATCCTCAACCGTCTGAACTGTTCGTCTCTTTCAGAAACTACCTGGAGTCTTAGCTTTTTTCTCGGCCAAAGACATCCCTGGTACTAACAACTTTCTACCCCCTGAAGTGCCAACTTACATGACACCAGAAGAAATCTTTTGCGATGGAAGAGTCAAATATTACGACCAAGCTATAGGGGTGATTGTAGCTGAAACAGAAAAATTAGCCCATCGCGCTTCATTACTTGTTCAAATAAAATATAAAAAAGATACGAAAAAACCGGTTTTAACTATAGAAGAGGCGAGGAAAGACCCAAGCAGAGTCTCATTATTCTTTATACTACCACCAAGAGGTCGTGGCGCTGACGTGCAAAGAGTTATTAAGGATTCAAATAAGATTCTATGGCAGCATCATTTTACAATGGAGACGATACAGACAGTGGCGAGGCCAAGTGATGACGGCCTTGATACGTTTTCTAGCACGCAGTGGAGTGACGCTGTTCATGTAACTATGGCTAAGACGCTCAATATTGAGCAAAATCGGTAAGATGTCCTAATCGCTGGTTATGTTATAATAATGGGACTCAGTGAAGGCGCAGTGATCGAGCATAGAATGAGTTTACAGTTGAGGTATGCGCTTGCCACTAGTGGCCCCAACCAAACCGGCCCAGATTAGTTTATCCCTGCTTACGTCTCTGTCAAATCTGACCATGCCTAACGGGTACACGCTCTTTTTAATCCTGGAAAATTCAAAATGTCAGGAAAAAGAAAAACGGTTAAATATGGCAAATGTAACATTACAACTTATTCAACATCCAAGCATATTAAATTATAGAATTGCGCACGTGTGCTTCTAACTTGTATTTATTTTTCCTCAGAATAAATCTAGAGGTCCCCCGAGCGGGTGGTGCTTATGGCTTGAAGATATCTCGTACAAACCAGATTGCTGCAGTGTGCGCTCTGGTCTCATACCTGATGAACCGCCCTTGCCGGTTCAATCTTAGTATCCAGGCCACACTCAGGGTTATTGGAAAGCGGCCACCGGTCACTGTGGATTTTGAAGTAAGTTTCTAAAGTAACGTCCGATTCCAATCCGAGAAACTTGCACCCGAAAAAAATGCTGTCGAAACCGTATAGTTGGATTAATACTACTTCGGACCCTGATCCTTCAGCTTAGTTCGGGCAGGGTGTGGACGTAACCATGTAATATGCTTACTATGCAAGGTGTCAAAATGCAAGCCAGTTGGGTGTACCCACCGTCGCCACCAGACACATAGTTACCCCTTTGCGTGTACTTATAACAGGCAGAGAAAGAGTATTTTTAAGAGGAATCACAAAACATTGTCATTTTAATACACGTATAACAACTCAAAACTAAGACCTGAAAGATCATGTAGATATATGTACAATTTCTACCGAGAACTTAAATTAGTTTTTGATGATGTTCAAACTCCTATTTAAAGTCATGCAAATCTGATATGCTTCAGGTTGGAGTGGACAACAGAGGTGAGATTCAGTATCTAGAATACCATCTGTTGGAGGATCAAGGCTACGTGTTCACAGACCAGATGGTTCTCGAAACGATAACTGCCATCAAGAATACGTACGACAATACCCGCTGGTCATATAAAATATTCAACATACTGACTGATACCGCTTCTAACACGTGGGTTAGAGCACCAGGTAAGACTCAAACTGAATTAGAATTGATATTGTGTCACCGTTATCTGATCTGCGTAATCGACAAAAACTTCCCACCCTCTTTTGTTTTCTCTATCTCGTTTTGTTTGTCTTTTTCCTTTTCTGGAGGTACTTTCTTTTTCCCTTTCTTTACTATTATTTTCTTAACAGCGTTACTTATTAATATATGGCTGGGAACATTGTTTTTTTGTATGTTATGCGCTTAGTTTTTCATTTTCTTACATTTATTTCAGGTAGTTTGGAAGGCATTACTTTTACTGAAATGTTGATGGAGGAAATAGCTTACGTTCTAAACAGGGACCCCATCGAAGTTCGTCGAGCGAACCTAAACTCTCAGTATCCAGAAGTCCCTGAAATGCTTACACAGTTAATGGAAGAAGCAGAGTACAATAAACGAAAACAATTAGTGGATGAATTTAATTCAAAAAACCGCTGGAAGAAAAGGGGCATTCGGGTATCTCTCATGAGTTGGCCAGTTGTCATTGTAGCTGGGTACCAAGTTTTTCTTACTGTTCTTCACGGCGATGGTACCGTTATTATTAAACATGGCGGCATCGAGATCGGACAAGGCGTAAACACTAGGGTGATTCAAGTAGTCGCTTACACCTTAAACATTTCAACGGAGAAAGTCAAAGTGAAGGGAGTGGACTCAGAGGCAAACGCAAATAATTTTACGACGGGTGGTACAAGAACTTCAGAAATGGTGTGCTTCGGAGCTATAAAATGCTGTCAACTCATTCTAGATAGATTATCGGCCATAAGAGAAACAATGACAGACGCAACTTGGGAGGAGTTGGTACAAGCGGCATTTTTAAGTGGGATTAATTTACAAACAAGTTATTATACTACATCAAACGACACTGTTGCTTATAGAGTAGGAGGTGTTGCTATGGCGGAATGTGAATTGGATATTCTTACGGGAGAACATGAAATTTTGAGGGTGGATATAATTGAAGATTGTGGGACGTCAGTTAATCCGGAGCTTGATATCGGTCAGGTAAGATTGTGTATTAGTTAGTTTATTAAATTGATTTGTCTAATAATGTTATTGTTTCAATGATAAGTAATTTGACAGATTGAAGGGGCGTTTATGATGGGCGTTGGCTATTGGACGACAGAGCATGTTATCTATGATGAGAAAACCGGGGAGTTGCTGACAGATCGCACTTGGTTCTATCACGTGCCTTCCTCCAAAGATATCCCTCTGGATTTAAGAATCAAGTTAAGAAAGAATTCTTATAATCCACTTATAGCTCTAGGTGCTAAAGGTTAGTGAATTTAATTAAAAACCGATAACTGCTTGAGATTTAGCTATAGTGTTACATATACTGGCTTATGTTGTTTTTAAGGTGCCGGGGAGCCGGCTACGTGCCTCGCTATTTGCGTGGCTTTTGCCATGCGACAGGCTATTGCAGCATCCCGGGAAGAAACAGGATATCCTAAAAACGAATGGTTTCATGTTGGTAAGAGAGAATTTGTTATTGACTGTTATAATATATTTAAGGAAAATAAATATGAGAGGAGATACGCACTGAGCCACAAGTGAGATACTAGGCACACGCGAACTGTTCCAGTATTTTTTTGCAATTAGCCCTATTTAAATTTAGAACCGTTGATTATTTGAACGCGATATAATCTCAGCGTTTGATTTTTTAGTACGTTACAATGTTCAATTAAATCGTAAGTCATTCATTTGTTTTAAACGCCCTCGTCAGAACAACTTTTCTCTCCCCCAAAATTTTTCATCCATCCTGCGTCGATCCATCTCGTGGGGAGCTGATCTGCGTTGAGTTTCTCGATCCATGGTCTCCATTCAAGAATGCTGCCTATATACCCAGCCCATTGATTTAACTTATACTTTCTTGCGTCTCTTTTAAACTTGGTGTCATAAAAAAAGGACGTCTAAAGGACGAGATAAACTCAGATAAACTAAACTTAGTTGGTCATTGCTTGCAGACTTAGAGAACTACGTCGGTTGCTTTGATTCCGCTACGTATTTCAATATCTCTTATTGGAAAAAAAAAACGCAGAGCATAAGCTCTCTCCATAGCAGGAGCACTTAGACTGACTCTAAGCTTGTATAAATGCTATAAATAAATATTTTCTTGTTTATAGATGGACCTTTCACTTTGGAAGCCAATGTCCTGACAGCAGATGTTCGTCTCGATGAGTTTAAATATAAATAAGTTGATACCTGGAATGGCCTGGTTTTAGCATCGCATCAACCTGAAGATCGTCTTATCTTTCGTCTGTGTTCTTTCGGACAGAAAAAGATTCACCGTACCGTAGCTTTCAGTCATAATTGTGTAGAATACAATTAAAAATGGTTTATTTGGCAATCATAGGTGAAAAGGTGGCAATAAAGTTACAATGGTTTAATCAGATTGTTTTACTATGAGAGCACACAAAGAGCTTGCAAGTTAAATTTATCTGCGTCATCATCATCATCTTAGCCACAAGTGACCGGTTGGAAGCGGCATGCAACCAGCGCCTTCCTGCCATCTTATCTATCTGCGATAATTTAAAAATAAAAAGAGCTTGTTAATAATGTACTAAAATCAAGTTCGAAAAATAATAGATATAAGAAATTAAAGTGCTTACTAGATAAAATTACCAAGCACATAAAGGGAGCGTTTTAAAAACCTACGTACATAGCCTTTTTTTCAGAAACAGTAATTCACTTTACTCGTGTGTAAGAGTTTGCCTCTAGGCATTTGTCGACAAAGATCGTTTTTGATTTACATTGCCTCTTTGGACTATTACATTATACTTTAAGGTTTCTGTCTATACGCAGCAATGTACTTCGCTTAATTTTATTTCCTATGGCATTTCTGATAACAGCTGTAGTCAATGCTTGAAATAATTGTAATGATAAATCTATAATTTTAAATATGTTTCCAATACAGCTTACACGTGGACATTGATATGATAATATATCTCAAAAATGTTAACAGCAGCTAATTTTTCATGTAAAAATGTGGAAATGTATAGGGAATTCGAATGGTTTTATTTATTGTGCAGTAAAATATGAATATAAATCTTTGTACCGTTCTTTTACAAATACATATACAATTATGAATTATAATACACGCATACTATTTGCACTGACAGTGTTGATGGTCTAGTGACTTGGGGGTTGACTCGTGTTCGTGAAGTACCGGGTGCGACACCCAGTGGTCGCTATGTACTAATGAGTTTTTCCTTTTTCTGACTTTTTGTACATTATCGAACTCAATGAACGGTCTACGGATACAACATGTCTAGTCACTTTTTTATCTCAAAAATTTAGTTAACTGCGAACTCTACATTTCGTATTTAAAATCTCATTAAAATAAAACTAATATTTCCGTGGACCCTTTAAGTAATGTAGTAACTAACACTTACGATAACGGAAAATATCGTGAAGAAACCTGCAAATCGTTTAAATGAATGAGTAATCATGATTATGCCAGTCCTGTTTTCCTGTATCAGGTGTTACGGAGGTCATATGGCAGTCGCTCCAATGTAATAAGGTGCGATTTTTGAATCTCGCCGGGGGAATACCGAAATGCTCACCGAAATGACAGTTTTTCATAGAAATTCGGCTATTTTTGTGAGCTTTAGTCACCAGAAGTGCGATTTTTTAATCTCACCCGGTGAGTAAAGCTCACCAAGATGACCATTTTTCATAGATATTTGGCAATTTGTGTGAGCTTTAGTCACCTGATGAGATTCAAAAATTGCACTTCTGACCTGCCAAATCTGGGGTCATGGTCAAAGTGTCCCCGAATTAAGAAATTGGAAAAAGCAGAATTAATTTATCCCTTGCCGTGACTCAAACTCACTAGTGATATAAGAAAGGACTTGTATAATGATAAATTAAACGTGGACTGTCTTGTTAGGGCCACAGTATGATTTAAAACTCTAACAAACTATTAAACCACCATCCAAATCTCACAAAACAGTGAAAGCGAGCTAATACTTTAATACTTAGCAGTGGAAACAAATATTTTAAACCCCATGTTGAACGTAGTCCTTTGAAATCCTCGAAGCAGCTCGGTTTTTAACTGAATTTGTGGCGATTTGAATCTCAAAGATTTCAAATTTAAGTTTCTGTATGCTTCAGAATTGTTGGTTTGCCACAATGCAAAGGTGTAAGCGGTTTATACAACAATTTTGTGAAATTGAAATTAGTAAGGTGACAGGTCTTCCAATCGAACATTACACACTGTCGGTCAAAGTACAAAGCCCAACTAGCACATAAGCGTTAAGCTGTATTGGCGTTATATATATTATTATGGGTTCATCTTAAATCTTGGAGCGGTAGCGCATGTCTGTATAAGAGAGTTATAACATGCTATACGAGCTTTATATCATCGATTTTTTCGCACGATTTTACAGGTGAAATCCGTATATAGCCTATAAAACGGTTGTACATACGTATTAGTGGTAGAACTTGTACAGTCAGCCTCAGACATAGCTAAACACTTTAGAGCCTTGTCGTAGTAGCGTAAGAAATAAGAGTTGCTCGAATTTGTCACATTTCTGACAGTGACAAGGTATTAAAAAGTTCAGCTAGTTCTGAGGCTATCCTAATTTATTACCCTAATTTTCACATCTGTTCAAGATTTAAGCGCTTATCACTTGAGCCGTCCCATCTTTGTATGCAATATTCAATGCCGATATCCTTTGATACATTACGGGACGTTGAGCCAGAGAATCTGCAACTATTGACCGCATCTTCTTGCAATTTCAGCAAGTATTTTCATCAGCAACTAGTATAAAATTCAAAAATACATATATGTCTTCCATCAGTATCTTTATCTTCTTCTTTCTTTATTCGTTCCATAGTAGGTACAAAATAAAGTCTCTCTCGGTTTCTCTCTGCATTCGAAGGTCCACATCGTATGTATGTAAATTCTTTATTGTACAAAAGACATATATGACAAAAAGAGATAAAGTGATATACAAAGGCGAACTTATACCTTTAAGGGACCTCTTCCAGTTAACCTTTGAGTGGATGAAAGGAAAAAAGGAAGTGAATTATCGTATTCTGGGCCGGTGACTCCTTCTAAACCACGCAATGGTTTTTACTATAATTTCGATTTTTTTCGGAGGGTTTTTATGTACAGTAGGGGAAATATATTCACGTATCATCTTAGAACCCTATCGCAATGACGCGACGCGTTAAACGCCAGGCTATGTCATACAAATGTCATGCATATGTCTCTTTGACTAGGTTCTACGGTGGTACGTGTTTCAATTTCCTTGACTGTACATTACATCCTAGTAGTACCCGTGCGAAGCCAGTGCTAAAATAAAGGCTAGTATAGTATAGTAGTAGGCTAGTGTTAAAATAAATAAATTGCCACAAATAAATACCAAACTTCATACAATTTAAGCAAAAATACATAAAAATCTATAGCCTCTTGAAAAAACCGGGGTAAAGATCTCAACCGGCAAAGAACACTGAGATCCTAAAGAGGTATAGTGTCGCATACATCAATTGTCCTAATTTAACGTTTCTCATAATACTGATTTCGCATAATCGATATTATATCGATACTATCGACTTTTTAGGAAAATACTATTAGAACCTTTCTTAATCTATTCTATGTAACTATTTTAGTTTCAGTTGGAGAAAATATAAGACAATCGTTGAATAAACATTACCATGTGGATGTACTTAAAGTCTGTAGTAAAATTTATGTTGTATTGTTTTTAATACATTATGACAAACAATGTTATAAGAGGCTGGTGTATATCAGGTAGCATCAACGACATTTATGTTTGGGTGGCATACATGACCATCATTCTAATGAAATGTTTCACATAATGCTCATTTCGTATAATTGATATTATTCTGCGAAAAAAAGGGTTTACTTCGAACTTGTCTAAAGATATTATCAGCCGCAAGATCACAGGGTGATAATTTTTCAAACTATACAACTGGCATGGTTAAAGAGTGACGTCACCAATCCTAATGAGGAAGGAACCTCGGGAGTGGGATGTGGACAATTAGCGCGGTCATAACAAATCCCCGGGAAGCGGATCAACCGGCAATTAATCATTGTTTTCATGAGCTTCAGGGTTGTCATTAAATACTGACGTCCTATTTTCATTTTCAAATCATCCTATGTGATGACTATGACGTCATTTAAATGATATGCAATGATATCACACCTGCAACCTCGGCATTGTGCCGTATGTTAACCAGTTCTGTCATAGAGCCACTGCCAGACCCTCCGGTTTTTTTTTTTAGTTTTTTACGGTCATTACATTATTAAATGAATGAGAATTTTCAACATTAAATGACATAAAATGAAAGAAGTTTCAGTTTCAAAAAAATAATACAATCATTGTTTCATCATTTTTCATTGTTTTCTGCTCAGCTCTACTCAGTCTGTCCGTTATGAAACTCCTTTCAAATACTCAAGGTTTAACTGGAACAGATTCAATAAACAGATAAGCTCGCCTTTGTACATCACTGTATGTCTTTTTATCATTTAGGTTTTTAACTTTTTATTTATTTATTTGAGGCGGAAAAAAAATCGCAGTAATTAATTTATTGGGCCTAAATTATATGACTTTTTAAAAATCCGAGTCGTTTTGCGACAATAAAGGAATGTTCCTTACACGATTATCCTGACTTTCTGTCCAAGTTACTTATTTTAAATAATGATACATTTCAGGCATTTAACGTACAATTAATTGAAATGCAAAATTACTATCACAAAACCACTCGCATTGATCAAAAGTCACACCAAACGGTGTAAATAAAAAACTGCAAATTTTTTTTAATTCCCGCCTCATTCGGAGTGATCCACCTTAATCCCGAAAAAAAAAATTGACCCCCTCTCATTCATTTTCATTTTGATCACAAAAAATATAGCCTATGTCACCCTGACTACAATTACGAATCGATTGATACCTCATTCATGAAAATCGGCTCAGTCGTTTAGGCACTACAATGGAACATACGTAAATACAAACATACATAGGCTGTTAAAAACATAACCCTTCCTTTTGGCTTTACCATAGTCGGGTAAAAAGTGATAACGACCACACTTAGCCACTTCGGTAATATCGTTAGAAACTACAATCTTCCCAATTTAGCCGAAGCCAATCACGTAATCACTTCTTTCCTTAGAATTCTTATTTTTGATTCCGAAGCTAAAATTCTCATTACTCAAACTACCGTAAACCTTCCGTACGTACTGTATCGCAGCTGCTATTTACTAAGAAATTGCTTTGGCGGGTGCGTCCGTACGTCCATTGATTGGCTGAAATCACCGAGCTGCTCTTTCGCCACCTGAGGCTGATCAGCGCAAAAATCGGGACTTTGTAAAACCTGTTTTTATTTAGCACAATATTTAATTTTAATACTAGATGTTCCGTATCAATAATTATAAAGAGGGAGGTATAGTCGACCAAGAAATTGCTTGACCACTTTTCGACCTTATTACAAAGGGGTAAGGTCGAAAAGTGGTCAAGCAATTACTTGGTCGACTATACATCTTACTTAATTTTTCTGGTAATTTGCTATTCTTATTCTTATGTGCAATATATGTAGAGTTTTACATAGAGGTTATCAAACCGCGATTACAATAGTATTGGAGAGTAACATAAGCACACTGTCATTTCATAGACTTGCGTCAAGCTCCAATCCTATATCTATGAAATGACAGTGTGCTGACGTTACTCTCCAATTGTATTCTAATCGCAGTTTAATGAAACATACAAAAATAAACACATTTTACGTATTTTGTAGCTACTACATTAAAATCTAACAGTTGACAAAACAGTGACGATCATTAAATTACAATTACAAACGAAAACTTAATTGGAATTTATTGTAATAAACAAATAACATTCTCTAAAGAAACCACTAATTTACAGTTAAAATCGTATACCAATCTGTTGCGTGGTTTAGAAGGAAAAAGTGGCCAAAGACACGATGAGGACACAGAAACGAATAGCTATTTTGTTTTATACCATGTTGAGAAGATAGTGTTAATTACGCTGTGACAAATAAACCCAAAACAACCACAAACATAATGCTGCTAAAACTGCTATTAAACAGTACCGCAAAAAGAACGCGCACACATTGAAACAAAAACTAGCGACTACACAGAGGCGTGTTGCGAAATTAAACACTCGCTCGCCTCAAAAATTCGCTCTAATTGAATTGGAGTTTGAAGCTCAGTTAACCGGACTAAAATGAGACAGAGCACAGTTGCTATTACAACAAATAACCGCTTTACCCGGGAATTGAATTACCGCTTGTGTTGGTGGGATGATACGGAGATTAATTTTGGACCGAACCGCCGATTACAGATTAAAAACGTGCTCGAGGGCACATCGGGTTGCAAATTATCCGAACGAATTGTGCAGTCTACAACGGATACGAGTATTTCTACAAAGTCGTAGATGTCAAAATAGGGGCAACTGCGCTACTTGTGGACAGGTGAGCCTGTAGACACTCCCTAAATCTTAGAGCTATATACACTTTCATCGCCCGAGCAATCTCCATGTTTCTCTATTCTCTGTCTCTAGCTGGTCAAAGAGAAGACAGGCAATAGAGAAGCATATCGATTGCTCCGACGATGAGACAGTATGGCTTTAACATTTAGTGAGTGTCCATTGGTACAGTATAGACTCTACTTTCCAGAGAAAAGCTTGTATACCTCTTTTTAACCTCTTTGAGTACCTATTTAGCTACTCGTGTGGCCCTAACATGACCGGCCAAGTTTAGTTTATCTGTGTTGATCTCTATGTGCGTACCTTTCTAATGACACTAGTTTGATAGAGATGTATGAAAGGATAAATCAAACTCGGGCCGGTCATGTTAGGGCCACTGCTGGTGACATAATGAAACTAATAGAGTTATTTAATTATTTCGAAGTCTTACAATTTTGAACCAGCTTCTTTTAGTGCTATTTAATTTGATACTAAAGCCTGATACTAGTAGAGAGACTCCCAGTGACCACCGTGACTGCTATGTTACTCAGTACGTCTCTTTCTAACCCACCCAGTAGAAGAGACGCACCGAATTACTTATCGAGAAGATCCGTGCTCGGTGCACGGAGTTTTCAAAACATTACAACATCTTATACAAATGGTCATAGGCAACACAGCGTTCTGTTACGTATTAAAGTACCATATGATCACTTCATTCATTGTGTAAACAAAAAAAAACCGGGCTGGCCACTTTTAACTATGTTTACTGAGTCCAATTGACCTGATGCCTAGCTGACCGTTTAAGATTAAGTCGAGAAAAAAAAAAACACTATGTTAAAGGACAAATATCAATTTTACAAATCTCAAAAACGGCAGTGCTCTAGCCAAGTCTAGAAAACAAACAAAGCAAAAGCAAAGTATAAAATAAAGTCGCTATTCGTTCTTGTTTGACCTGATATCTTTAGCCCCTAACTATGCATCGGGTTTTGATATGGTTTTCAAGGAAATTTAAATTACATTTTCGTCAGTAAAGCCTGGGGTGGTCGCTAGTACGTGATTAAAGAAAAGATATATTGGTATTTTGATTTTTTTGTTACTCAATTAAATTTGAATGTTTAATTAGTAAATAAAAACTGAAATAAATAAGTTGCATGATAAAATGGTAGCACAAAATTTATTTTATTAAATTGTTTTGACACACCTTGTTTACAAAAAAAGGTGGGTTTCAAATAAACGTTAACGCTGTAATGTGTGTTATGTTGTGTTATGACTATTGAAGTTTCCTAAATCGTGCTTTAATAGGCTATCGAGGATTTACTTTTTTACAGGCTTATTAAGTATATATATGTATTTCATTACATTTTTGTTCGTAACCCTATATGACGGATGCCTAAGAAGTAGAGGTGTAGAATTAAAAATAAATTCACTTAAAACAAATTTACGGCCCGGTAACAAATAATTAGTAAGACAATTTTTATTGTCATAAAACTACTACAACTGCCTTAGCAAGCTTATCAACCTCAAGTATGCAAAAACAATAAAAATGCCGCACATTATTTCAGTTATCGTTTAAAACAATAAAGACATACTTGCAATTTTTAAAAATAAAAATGGCCATCAATTTCCAAATACTTTATTTTATTGGTCAGCATTCTTGCATAAATTCATATATAAGGAGTGAGTGAATCGCATGACATTATCATAGTTCAGTCGTTTACAAGACATTCGTTAACTATGTTTTGTGTAATTCCTCTTTTACTGCTCGCCAGTAACGCCCTGGCTTTGCAGGCGGCAGAAAAGAAGTACTACGACTTAACTAACGCCGAAAATCACTTTTTTGAATTCGTTGAGAAATACGGCAAAACCTACAAAACCGTCGATGAATACAAAAAACGCTTTGAAATCTTCAAAAGCAATTTAGAAAAAATAAATATCTTGAACAAGATCAATGAAGAGGCGTACGATGTTAACCCATTCACTGATTTAACAAAGGAAGAATTTGCGCGCACTCACTTTGGTTTGATTCCGAACACTGTAACAAATGCGAGTGCACTGATAACAGTAAAAGACGAATGGATAGCAAACGCTCCAGACAGTTTAGATTACAGGACCCAAAATATGGTCACACGTGTGAAGAATCAAGGGGATTGTGGATCCTGCTACATATTCAGTGCCATAGGTAAGAAAACTGGTGCTTCAACTACGTGGACTTCCACACCCTACTGCGACTCATACTGTGTGATGCAACTGGTTTCGGTGACCTAAGCGTTGTTAATTGACAAGGGTATCTCTTGGAGTTCCTGAACGCCTAGCAGATGTGATCCTTCTCTCGCTTGTCGCTCAGTGCGTCTCTTTACTACTCGGCTAGTGAGAATGAGACGCAATGAGCGACAAAACTATTCGCGCTATGTCGTGCTAGCCATCCTGGTGTCCAATTGCCTCATCATCATATTTTTCATGTAGGTTTGCCTCCCTTATCCATAAAAAGACTTCGGACATGTTTTTCATCATCTTGGCTTTTGTCAATAGGAATACCAATGTTCCACAATGGCTCCTGTGTACCTACACAAACCTTCTCTACGTGACTCAGTGCGTCTATTTTTAACTGGCCCAGCAGGATAGAGATACCTTGAAAAAAAGACTAATGAGGAAGTGCTAAGAATTGTTGAGGAAAAAAATGTCTCCTAAAAACCATTGAAAGCAGAAGATGGAAAATGATAGGACACTTGATACGACATGACAGCTTCCTAAAAAACATTATCGAAGGGAAGGTTGAAGGGGAAAGAGGAAAAGAAAGACCTAGACGCATCTATTTTGCTCAAGTAAAGGAGAAAGTTAATGTCATGTCGTATCATGACTTCAGGTCCTTCGCAAGGGACAGAGAGAAATGGCGGTTGCTCAACCGACAAATGCTAACTTCTTAAATCGTATGATGATGATGAGGATAAGGATGTGTTTTAAGAGCCTTACAAGTGAAGTGTGTCGTGCTAAACCATTCAAATTTTCACAGGTAACATTGAAGGACAATACGCCAAAAAGTATGGAGAACTTATTGCCCTCTCAGAGCAACAAGAGTTAGATTGCGGTTCTAGTGGCTGTGGGGGTGGTGAGATAGTAACTGCTATGAAGTAAGTAAAGTTATTAAAAACTTTCGCAGTTACTGTGTAAATTACAAAATATAATACGGCTCCATTTATCTTCTCTTGTCCACGTTAATGTCTCATGTCTCAGTAATCACATCTAAGAAGAGAAAATTGACCTACTTTCCAATTTTTTAATGACAATGATTTAGTTTATACGTAAATCGGAAGTAATCAATATTTAGCCCCCCCCCCCCCCCCCAATGATTGTTATTAGACATGTGAAAAAAAATACTGTGGTAGTTCAGATAACGAAATAAAAAGAAAAACTATCACAGCTTCTTCATGCTATAAAAGTTTATCTATTCATATCATCATCTAGTCTCTCTAGACTCTAGACGCTTCGTAGTAACAAAAGCTTACACTAAACTCTAGTGTAAGCTTACTACACACGCACTACATACTATAAACACACCGGAGGAAACACAAGGGCCGTTTTTCCATACAAACGTCGTCCCCTGTTTCCTCTCTGGATAATGCCAGTAGAGCAATTTTTTTTTCCAAAAAATCGATGGCCACTATTATGCATGTCCCTATGTTTTCCTTTTTTTAATAAATTAATTATTAAAAGAGATATGGACATTCAAAAACCTAAAAAATTGGCCAGATTTTCGGCTGCGTTCATACATTCAGAAAACAAATTTTACTAGATTATATGAAAAAAGAAAAACATAGGAACACTGCCAAAACCTTTCTTTAATTTTTAATGAAAAAAGTAGTTAAATCGGATAAGTTTTGGAGAAGGAATCAGGGGTCTACGAATCGTTGATTTTGTGTACTTTTAATAGGTATTTTCAGTCCAAGCTGCGGCTGTCTCTATTGCACTCTGCGGGGGGAGGCTTGATAGATGGAGGCAGCAATAGATTTTACAAATACCTATTTTTCAATTCTCTAGACCTTGGTGTTTCCTCTTAACTTCTCAATTACTATGGAAGCAAAGACAGCGCCTCATGCGGTGCGTATTTGCAACAAAATGTTTCTATGCAATTTAGAAGTTAAAGCTAACGCGTTTGAGTCCTTTTTTTGACAGAAAACTTAAAGTCTAAGATACCACCGCAAAATTCTGCACCTATGTGTTTCTTGATCGAAATGTGATTTATATAAACGGTTTTACGTAAGGTCATAGAACGCCTTTATCTTATGAAGCCGTAGTTTATTTAGTTCTTTGGAATTAATTACTTTATAATAGTATTTTATGTAACTGCTATATAATGAGAGGCCTTAAAACACGAGTGTGGTTTTATGAAACGAGCGTCAGCTAGTTTCATAATAGGATCACACGAGTGTTTTAAGGCCTAATTATTATACAGTTGCATACATTACTTTATCTACACACATATCATAACTGCAAAAAACCGTAACAGCAAAAAACCAACAAACAATCTATCCGTCAAGACGAACGTTTTTTTTAAATCATAGACAAAAGAATAAAGTCCCTATTGTCATGTCACTCGAGATCAAATGTCGTGCGTTTAAATTAAAAAATCATACTGAATTGACGTGTCGTATTGATAACTGTTTCAATATCTGTGGATACTAGAATAGAGACCAACTTGAATTTTGACAGCTGTTCCAAATTTAAATTCATAACGTCACGAGATATCGGTAATGTAATCACCAATAAACACAGACTACTAAGAGATACTACCCAATAAAGAACAGATTTACCTACTACCACAGACAAGAAAATTCTTAAAATAACATTGGTTGTAATAATGCTGGTCATTTTCTATGGTTTTTGAACGCGTTATTGAGAAATTATGATATGTGTGTAGATAAAATACATTATGGCTGTGTGACACGTCTTTTGGCCTTTTACGTTACTGCACAAAACACTTTTATCATCTGTGGAATCTGTCAGCCTTAAAATAAACAAATAACCCGCTATTCGAATTTCTGCCATTGTGTTTTTGTTTTTACTTGTCTTGTGAAACTTTGTGAAGTGATATTCATAGAATACCTAATAAATTTTGGTTTCGAACCTATTATATAAGATTCCTCGCAAATGTAATGAAAAACGATTGTCAAACAAATGTCATTAAAGCCCTCAGCCTCCGGCTTTGGGCTTCTAATAGCCTCTTGTATGTAATTCCTTATTTACCGCCCTTAATACACAATGTACTATTGTGAACGTGACGGGCTGCGGAACCCAAAGTCAGACCTTTACAGCCTTTTTTTTATAGCTAAAAATTAATTTCCAGGGAGCTAGCTGCACAAGGAGGCTGTGAGTCTGAAGATGTTTACCCATATGAAGCACACAGTTTCCAGTGTCGTTTTGATCCCAGCAAAATCAAAGTCAAAGTTTTAGATGGAAATACTATATCAACAGCGACCGAGGAAGAATTGAAAGGTGCTCTCGCGCAGTATGGACCCCTTTCAATTGGTAAGCATAATGAAAGAAAGAAAACCGGCCAAGTGCGAGTCGGACTCGCGCAACTAGGGTTCCGTCATCAACAACATCTAGTGTCGCATTTTTGCTTTGTAAGACAAAAAAATAGTTTTTTTTGTGTGTATTCACTACAAATTTACGGTTTTCGGATTTATTGTTTTATTTGTGCTGTGAGACCTTGCTTCTTGCTAAATTTCATAGTTCTAGGTCAACGGGAAGTACTCCATAGGTTTTTGAATGGGGTACGTATCTGAATATCGAAGATCAATATTTCGAAAGTTAAAATAGCGAAGTCCAAAATACCGAAAATTAAAACAGCGAACGGCTATAAGGCCGAAGTTCAAAATGTCGAATGGATTTGCTGTCAAAGTATTTGAATATCGAAGTTCAATACATCGATATTTTAAATAGCGAAGTCCAAAATACCGAAAATTAAAACAGCGAACAGCTATAAGGCCGAAGTTCAAAATGTCGAATGGATTTGTTGCCAAAGTATTTAAATATCGAAGATCAATACATCGATATTTTAAATAGCGAAGTCCAAAATATCGAAAATTAAAATAGCGATCGGTTAAAAGGCCGAACATTGAAATGTCGAAAGTACTTGTTGGTAACGTATCTAAATATCGAAATTCAATATAAAGTTAAAATAGCGAACAAAGTTCCAACTTATTTTGTTACAAGTCTACGTAAATGTCCTACAGGAAATATAGATTTTTTTTAAAGAAAATAAAAGAATTTCGAGCAATCACATTGTTTAAATGTTATTTTCAACAATAGGGTACTAGAAATAAAAAATATAAATGTCAAAAATATAAAAAAAATATGGATGTAAACAGTAGCTTCTTTTCCATGATTAAAGCATTGAGGCAATCCCCCTTAACAAATTCACCAAAAGTGTACTTACTCAGCAATTATTACTTAATGCCTACTGGCATTAAGTCCGCCAATTGTATTTGATTTGTAAACTGTGCAATAAAGCTTAAATAAATAAATAAATAAATTTTAAATAATTTCTGACCATCAAAAAATTATATTTACTTAAAACAATAAAAACAAATGTGAACAAGTGCTTCTTCATGTTTAAAGATTTTAGAAGCTATATAAAAATAAAAATGCATAAAATCAAAAAGTTCTGGCACTCACCGGCTACGTTCGCTACGTTCGCTTGGCTCGTGCGTGTTTTGGTAACAGTTTTAACTTACAAGCTTCTCCTCGCTACCCTCGTCGTCGCACCTAAGTTTAAGGTTCAGATTACTCAGACTACAGACTATTCAAAATCTTGAATATTTTAAAAAGTAGTCTGAGTAATCTGAACCTTAAACTTAGGTGCGACGACGAGCGTAGCGAGGAGAAGCGTGTTAGTTTTGACTGTGACCAAAACACGCATGAGCCGAGCGAGCGAAGCGAGCGTGCCGCGGCAGCGGCCGGCGAGTGCCAGAACTGGTTTCTATTTTGATAAAAGAAAAAGTACGTAGGTAAGTAACAAGTAAATGACAATCACTGTTATTGTTCGAATGCGAGTTAACAAATAATTACCTATTTCGATATACTTAATAATTAATTCAATTTTGATAACAGACAAATTTTAGTCATCATCCCTATTGCCATGTGTATTAGCAGTAATGATTTTGTGGGAACATAAAAAAACCTAACATCGAAGTCTAAGGTGGGAGCTTCGCTACGCTACGCTCCCACCTTTGCCTTCTAAACCTAATAGATTCTGATTTCAATGGACAGACTTTTTCGCTCGCTACGCTCGCTCATTTTAATGTGACAGGCTTTGTCCACATAAATTATATTACACATATAGGTATTATACTTATTCGCTAAATGATAATATTTTTTTGCTTAAAAACACAAGATAAAATTATACACAAAATGGGACGTTTGGCGGACCCCAGCGGATTGGATCGGTTGTCATTTAGATTTTCAATATTTTGAAAGTCGCTATTTAAACTGTCGATATTATATTTGACGACGTTTTAATACATATACCAATCGACATTTTGAACATTCGATTTTTTAATCGTGTGGTATTTTACTCGTAGGCATTTCAGACTTCGTTATAATGATTTTGGATATTTTAACCGTTCGCTATTTTAACTTTCGATATTTTGAACTTTGCTATTTAAACTGTCGATATTTTATCTGACGACATTTTAATACATATACCAAATAACTTTCGATATTTTGAACATTCGATTTTTCAATCGTGTGGTATTTTACTCATAGGCATTTCAGACTTCGATATAATGATTTTCGATATTTTGACCGTTCGCTGTTTTAACTTTCGATATTTTGAACTTCGTTATTCAAACTTTCGATGTATTGATTTTCGGTATTCAGATACGTACCCTTTTGAATGTCTTGCGAATGTATGAAACATGCGGCATAAACGGCCGTATCTTTTGATGGCGGTGACTTAGAAGTTTGATTGTGTCACGGCTCTATGGAACTGCAGCAGCAGACTTACCTAAGTATTTGATATTAAATTCAACTCAATACATCCACGCGTTCTTGAGAAAAATGGTCTTGTCAGACAGACAGATAGACAGACAGACAACAAATTGATCCTATAACGGTTCCATTCCTTTTGAGGCACGGAACCCTAAAAAAAGAAAGAAAAACGTTTATTTACACATTTGACACAACACAAGAGAGAAAAAAAAACACTAATATTTAGCAACTAGCAACCCGCCCCGGCTTCACACGGTTACAGTGTACTAAAAAAAATATTAGAATGTATTGAACATTACCACAGAATAGATAATCACGTAAGTTCAGAAATGTTTACTGTGTAACAAAACCGGTGTTTAGGTATGACGTATGTGAATTGCTACAAGTACATCCGGGGGCCCCAGTACTGAGGTACAATAAGCGATGTAACGAAGCGGCGCTTACCGCCGCTTCGTTACATATCGCAAGTCAACGTACTAGGCACATTCGTCGCGTTATATAACTACCATTTTTTTTTATTCAATACTTATGTTCATTTGGCATAGTCAATTATATTTTCATTTCATTGTATTACCTTTAAGTGAATAGACATCGAAATTATTGACTTAATAATTTGCCTTGATCCCTGGCCCTAGCTATGAAGCTTGAGGTTCCGGGTTCGATTCCCTGCAGGGGCAAATGTTTGTATGATGAACATTATTGTTTGTACCTGAGTCTTGGATGTTATATATAAGTATGTATTTATCTATATAACTATGTTTATCCGTTGTCTAGAACCCATAGCACAAGCTGTGTTTAGTTTGGGACTAGTTCAATTGCTGTGTATTGTCCAGGGATATTTATTTCATTATTTAACATAAATAATAATCCCGGTATTTTTTGTTGGGTCATTGAGGAGGTACAATTGCACCCGAATTTTCGATCACTGATTATCATCAATGTTAGACGCTATAATTTGATAATTTAAGGGTTGGATACCTCAATTAGTAGGTAAAAACGGAACAAAAGTAACTTCAGTAGTATTTTAGACCACTGCAAAGTAACGACAGAAGGTACAAACATTTTAACATTATTATTCTTAATTTTAGCTCTCTACGCGAACGACGACTTTATGCATTACAAGGCTGGGATATTCTCAGCACCATCTTGCAACAACGAACCAGTGCGTGTGAACCACGGCGTCCTCCTCGTTGGCTACGGAACAGGTACTATAATAATCAACTATTGTTTTAGCTACACACATATCACTAGTGCTCTCTAATGCGTTCAGAAGCCGTAGGAAATGACCAGCATTATTACAACCAATTTTACTATGAGAACTTTCTTGTCTTGTACTTTAATGGTCATTACAGTACCGATTACTGTAACGTTATGAGTTTAAATTTTGGAACAGCTGTCAAAATTCAAGTGGTTCTCTATTCTAGTATCCCTATCCTTAGATATTAAAACGGCTATCGATACAAAACGTCAATCCAGTGTGTTTTTTTAATATA
This sequence comes from Ditula angustiorana, assembly GCA_963691745.1. Lineage (NCBI taxonomy): Eukaryota > Metazoa > Arthropoda > Insecta > Lepidoptera > Tortricidae > Ditula > Ditula angustiorana. The sequence continues at coordinate 3,799,820 of OY829473.1, forward strand.
AACAGCACGACATTTGATCTCAAATGACATGAGAATAGGGAATTCATTCGTTTGTCTATGATTAAAAAAAACTTTTTTTTTAAGGAGGATCGAATTGCCGCCATTACTGTTTTCATTCGTTTGTTGGTTTTTTCTGTTACGGTTTTTTACTGTAATTATGTGTGTGTAGATAAAGTAGTGTAGGTATGCAACTTTGTATAATTAGGCCTTAAAACACTCGTGTGACCCTATTTTGAAACTCGCTGACGCTCGTTTCATAAAACCACACTCGTGTTTTATGGCCTTTCATTATATAACAGTTGCATAAACTACTATTGTCAAACATGCTCGGAAATGTTCGTGTTACTTTCAAAAACCAAGACACACATGTCACATGTGAGTATGGAAATCGATTTCTGGGCGCTGCATTATACTTTTAAATCTTTGCATTCAATTAAAAGTAACCATGGAAAAATCCCATACAGCCAACCAGCCAATGGAGGTGACTCTCTAGAGGTGGCAATAGGTAACGCAACGAAAGTTGAGGTCACGCACACTGCTGCATGACATGTATGTACCGGAGTTTCGTTCACATTTCAAATTTTTGTTTTGTATGAATGGCGTTGTGTGCCATTCACCTTAACTCAGCTCTCTATCTCTCTCTCTCTCAAATTATGTACAGGAACATACTGCGCTCCGCGCCTGTACCTGCTCTCATGGATACGGTACGTGCAATAGACTGAGCTTCTCTTTGCGTTGGCACAAAAACTGCCAACCCTGGAGCAGTTGCCAATGCTCGGTGCACAGTAGGTGCGTACATAAAATGGCTACCCCACCGTAAGCGCCAAGGAGTTCTACCTCAAGGCAGTGTCCTGTCTCGCGTTAAGGTCGTATCTGTTGCACATAAACAACAACAGTGCAGTCGTGTGATATAAACGTTCAGCCCATATATATAAATAAGATTGAAACTCTTTGAATGCGTTTCTTTCACCTGAAAGTGAGGTTAGATCCGAACCAGTCTCCAAAATCTATGGAATTTGCTTGAAGAACCCGTTTGTTTCAGATCCGAGCGGAAAGGATTACTGGATCATCAAAAACTCTTGGGGTGTACAATGGGGAGATCAAGGGTACATAAGGTTAGAGAGAGGAACAAACCGTTGCCATGTCGGAGAGGACGGTTACACTGCAACTTCCGATGTTGAATAAAACTTTTTTGTCATGTAAATAATTATCATATTTTGTTAAAAAGAAGAGAAGAATAGAAGGTAGTCTAATCACTCCACTATTGTTGCTGACATCGTGCCTTGTTTTTAAATTAACTGTACCTAAAGCACGCTCTTTACTTCAAGATACCTAAGCTATTTTAACAAAAAATGATAATGGCAAAATTATATACTTATAAGTGTAAATAAAAAAAAAAAGCTGAGTTTCTTCCCGGCTCTTCTCAGCAATGGCTTTTTTCCGAACCGGCGGTATTCTTCATTACATATTACTAAATTCATTTTGGGCAATAAATATTAAATTGAATTGTATGCATTTTTTGTTGTTATTTTAACCGTGCCTGTTTTTTATCCCTCTAATTTCTACTAGACCTCAAACACGCCTAAACTGAGTACTAGACTACTAAGTGAATGTGGCCACATCCGATATTCATCTCCCACGAAAACAACTGTCAAATCCTAAAGAAATCTGTATTTTTTGGCGTATCTCGAATGTGAGATGAATAGTGTTCAACCACAGTATATAAATAAAGCAGTACCGAAACTAAGCCAATTTGTTGAGATAGATACCTATGCTCCAGTGGAGCGTTAGGGTTGTCCTCTTAATTTTCGAAAAATTGTTTTTTTTTATTTTTAATATTTATAACAACGTTCACTAGAGTTCTACAATGATCAAATAATGACTTGAATTAACGAGTTTACAAATAAAATTAGGAAATTAAAAAACTTGCAACATTTTAAGAAGTAAAAAAAATGACCCGGTTTTGAAGAAGTCGAACTTTTGTGGCATCTTTAAAAAAAACACGGACTGTCTCGGCCGCAAGCAATAACAATAACGGTGAACGCAAAGCGCGTCCACTCGTCTCGACGCGGCAGCCGCGACTGACAGCACAGCACCGCGAAAACCCCTTAGCGGACGTGTTGAGTGTGCGTCTGTATGAGTGCGCCAGTTTCGAGCGTTTGTACGTAGATTTCTTACTGCTTAAATTGTATACTGTGGTTCAACCCACTGTCTGCCCCCGCGTGAAATCAGCATTACGTCAAGTCGAGACAGTTATTTTGCGCACTTTTTGGTTTATTTCAGAGAACAAGCGCTTAGAGTTTGTAGAGCAATTTTTTACTATTAGCTATGCAGCAGCATGGTTCAATACCTTGTACGTCGTAGTTGATAGTACCGAACCCTCTCTTTGCATGTCCCTCTCGTCCTTGACCGATTACAAATAAGGAGAACGTACAATTCGACTGTTATCTTTTTTTTTGTGAATTTTACGTCATTTTTACCAATTGCTAATGATACTTTTTTTTTAATTATATTTGTTATACGAGTAGGTACTCAAGCTTAGTCCTATTTTTGGACGACCGGATAGCGTAGTGATTAGTGACTCTGACTATGAAGATAGAGGTTCCGGTTCGATTCCCGGGAGGAGCAAATGTTTGTATGATGAATACAAAATTTGTAGCCTAGTCTTGGATGTTATATGTATTTATCTGTATAAGTATGTATATCCGTCCGCTGTCTAGTACATACCCATAGTACAAGCTTTGCTTAGTTTGGGACTAGGTCAATTGGTGTGAATTGTCCTGAGATATTTAACTAAATATAGATAAAATATGGTTGGCGCTAAGTTTTATAAGCCCAATCGTACCAATAGACCACAAAAACTCTCAGACCATACTCTCGACCTCATGGCTGAACGACGCTTGTTGCAACTGCAGTCCTCTCACGACGCGAAGTCATATAGACAGCTCAATAGACGCATATCAAGTTCCATGCGGCACGACATCCGAACCTTTAATACAAATCGTATTAAAGAGACGATTGAGCGGAATAAAGGCTCCAAAGTGTTCGCAAAAGACTTGTCTATTGGGCAGAGCCAGCTGACGAAGCTGAAGAGGGAGGACGGTAGTATAGCGTCGACCAAAGCAGAGGTGCTGAGGGAGGTTGAGAGGTTCTATGGACAGTTATACACCTCGGTCTCAAAACCTGTTAGCAGCCTGGCCAAAGATCCAAGAGCCAAGCTGACCCGACACTATACCGAAGATATCCCGGACATCAGCCTGTACGAGATTAGGATGGCCCTGAAACAGCTTAAAAACAACAAGGCGCCGGGCGAAGACGGAATCACATCAGAGCTTCTGAAAGCGGGTGGAACACCAGTACTTAAAGTCCTTCAGAAGCTCTTTAATTCCGTGGTGCTCGGAGGTGCAACGCCAGAAGCATGGAACAGAGGGGTGGTGGCGCTGTTCTTCAAGAAAGGGGACAACACTTTTCTGAAGAATTATAGACCCATCTCGCTTCTGAGCCATGTTTATAAGCTGTTTTCCAGGGTCATCACGAATCGTCTCGAACGCAGGTTTGATGACTTCCAGCCTCCCGAACAAGCCGGCTTCCGAAAAGGCTTTAGTACCATAGACCACATCCACACGCTGCGGCAAGTTATACAGAAGACCGAGGAGTATAACATGCCATTATGCTTAGCGTTTGTGGACTATGAGAAGGCCTTTGATTCGATCGAGACGTGGGCGGTGCTTGAGTCTCTCCAGCGATGCCGTATTGACTATCGGTATATCGAAGTGTTGAAGTGTTTGCAATAACGCCACCATGTCGGTCCGAATACAAGACCAGAGGACGGAGGAAATTCCATTGCAAAGAGGTGTGAGACAGGGAGATGTTATCTCTCCGAAACTGTTCACCAACACAATGGAAGATGCCTTTAAGCTTCTGGAGTGGAAAGGATTCGGCATCAATATCAACGGCGAGTACATCACTCACCTTCGATTTGCCGACGATATAGTAGTCATGGCAGAATCGATGGAAGACCTTAGCACGATGCTCGAAGACCTCAATCGGGTTTCCCAACGGGTGGGCCTTAAGATGAACATGGACAAAACGAAAGTCATGTCGAATGTCCATGCAGTGCCCACCCCAATAGCAGTAGGAAACTCAACTCTCAAAGTTGTTGACGAATACGTCTACCTAGGACAAACAGTCCAACTAGGCAGGTCCAACTTTGAGAAAGAGGTCAATCGTCGAATCCAACTCGGCTGGGCAGCGTTCGGGAAACTGCGAAATGTCTTCTTGTCCAATATACTTACCTCAGTGTCTGAAATCGAGAGTGTATGATCAATGTGTGTTACCAGTGATGACTTATGGCACTGAAACGTGGCCGCTTACTATGGGCCTTATAAGAAAGCTCAAAGTCACGCAACGAGCTATGGAGAGGGCTATGCTTGGAGTTTCTCTGCGTGATCGAATCAGAAATGAGGAGATCCGCAGACGAACGAAAGTAACCGACATAGCCCAGCGGATTAGCAAGTTGAAGTGGCAGTGGGCAGGGCACATAGCACGGAGAACTGATGGCCGATGGGGTCGGAAAGTTCTCGAATGGCGGCCGCGTATTGGCAAGCGCAGCGTAGGACGACCAGCCACAAGATGGTCCGATGACCTCGTACAGGTTTGTAGTGGTAGAGCCATGCTGTAGCCGATGGTTGCAGTATGAATGGGCCGGCTCGACCGGGGTAGTACCACCCTCTCACAGAACATCGACGTTAAGTAGCAGTACGCCTGTTGCGTTTCGTTCGGTCAGTGAGAGTGCCGGAGGCCCACATTCCCCCTCCCTTTCACCTGTTATGGCAGCGGTATTAAATATAAATATACCCCAGGGGGGTACCGACACAAACTGTGTAGGAGAGTCCCCTCCTGAGCACTTGTGCTCAGGCTGCCCTACGTATTCTGGGGAGGGCATAATCCCGCTCATTACAGATGCCAGGGGCGGCATCGGGCATAGTTCTACGGCATGCCTTAGTTTACTTCGAGTGGATTTTTGTAATATCCGAGGTATCCACTCAAACATCAACGCCGTCCACCACCATTTAGAGACGGAGAAGCCGGCCTTGCTCTTTCTTACTGAGACGCAGATACGTCCTCCTTCTGATATATCATACTTGCGCTATCCGGGCTACACGATTGAGCACAATTTTGTGCCACGCGCAGGAGTATGTGTGTATGTCAGGGAGAAGTTGAGCGTTCGCCGCCTCGGCAATCTTGAAGGTAAGGACCTATCCATCCTCTGGCTTCGCGTAGATTGCGGTGACCATCCCCGTGTCTATGCGTGCCTATACAGGTCCCATAGCGGTAATGCCGAAACTGACCGACTCATTGAGCAAGTTCAGATGGCGACAGATTGCGTACTCCAAACGATACCTTCCGCAGAGATCGTGATTTTAGGCGATTTCAACGCCCACCACGCTGAATGGCTTGGGTCTCGAGCAACTGACCATGCGGGTAGGTCCGTACACGACTTTGCTTTGGCTTACTGTTTGACACAATTAGTCACCTCGCCCACGCGAGTTCCCGATGTGCTGGACCATACAGCTTCCCTGTTGGACCTCCTGCTGACCTCTAATCCAGATGCTTACAAGGTTTCTGTTGACGCCCCTCTGGGCTCATCAGACCATTGTTTGATCCGGAGTACTGTGCCTCTTAAAAACCTTCAGCAACGTCGACCTGTTGGCAGCCGCCGTGTCTGGCATTATAGGTCGGCAGACTGGGATGGTTTGCGGACATTTTTCTCTTCCTACCCCTGGGGGCAGGTGTGCTTCTCGCTGGGTGATCCTAATGCTTGCGCTGACTCGGTCGCTGACGTCATGCTTCAGGGAATGGAACTTTTTATTCCAAACTCTGTGGTGCCCGTCGGTGGCAGATCTCAGCCTTGGTTTGGTCGCTCCTGTAAGTTGGCGTCTCGCCGAAAGCAGAAGTGTTACCGGGCCTGGGCTGATGCGGAGGCATCTGGGGATCCTAACACCAGTGCACTTAAAAAGCACTATAACCATGCTTCCAGGTCTCTCAAAAAAGACATCGCCATAGCTAAGTCGTCGTTCATAGGTAGAATTGGCGAGCGTCTGGTTCGTCTTCCTTCAGGCACGCGGGCGTTTTGGTCTCTCGCCAAAGCCGTTCTTGGAAACTTCTGTCAGCCTTCTTTGTCTCCACTGCGCAGGGAAGATGACTCTCTGGCCCACACTGCAAAGGAGAAAGCTGAACTTCTGAGCTGTCTCTTTGCATCCAACTCGACCTTGGATGATAGGGGTAAATCGCCACCAACTATCTTGCGATGTGCGAGCTCTATGCAGGACATCAGATTCTTGCAAAGCTCTGTGCGAGAAGCTCTTTGTGCCCTAGATGTTAACAAGTCGAGTGGGCCGGATGGGGTGCCTTCCATTGTGCTCCGTGCTTGTGCTCCGGAGTTGGCACCGGTACTGACGCGACTTTTTAGGCTCTCATATTCTACGGGTCTTGTCCCGAGCTCCTGGAAGAGGGCATTCGTTCACCCGGTCCCGAAAAAGGGCAATCGTTCGGATCCTTCTAACTATAGGCCGATTGCTATTACCTCCTTGCTCTCCAAGATAATGGAGTCAATTATTAACCGCCGTCTTCTGAAATACCTAGAGGAACACCAGTTGCTTAGTGACCGTCAATATGGCTTCCGTCCGGGTCGCTCAGCTGGTGACCTCCTAGTCTATCTTACACATCGTTGGGCGACGGCAATTGAGAGCAAGGGGGAGGCGTTGGCCGTGAGTTTGGATGTGGCGAAGGCTTTTGACCGGGTCTGGCACAAGGCACTTCTTGCGAAGCTACCTTCCTACGGGCTGCCCGAGAAACTATGCAAGTGGGTCACTAGTTTCCTCACAGAGCGAAGCATCAGTGTCGTAGTCGATGGCACGTGCTCGGACTCCAAGCATGTGAATGCTGGTGTTCCGCAGGGTTGTGTACTATCTCCCACCCTGTTTCTTCTGCATATCAATGACATGTTGCAAAACAACAGCCTTCATTGCTATGCAGACGACAGCACTGGAGATACACTATACACAGGGCATTCAAACATTTCGCGAGACCATGTCAACGAGAGCCGGTCCAAACTTGTGTCTGAAATTGAGACTACATTAACGAATGTCTCAAATTGGGGTCTTCAAAACCTAGTTAAATTTAACCCAATTAAGACACAAGTTTGTGCGTTCACCGCTAAAAAAGACCCCTTTGTCGTATCTCCTCTTTTTGATGGGACTCCCCTTGTTGCAACGCCTAGTATCGGCATTCTTGGTGTTGACATATCAAGCGACGTTCAGTTTCGAGGTCACTTGGAAGGCAAGGCTAAGCTAGCCTCCAAAAAGCTTGGTGTACTTGGTAGAGCGGCGCAGTATTTCAACTCAACCCATCGCCTTCAACTTTATAAGGCTCAGGTTAGGCCGCACATGGAATACTGCTCCCATCTCTGGGCCGGTGCGCCACAGTATCAGCTTTTGCCCTTTGACCGTTTACAACGTAGAGCGGCTCGAATCGTCGGCGACCGGGTGCTGTCTGATAGGCTCGACTCACTGGCTCTGCGGAGGGATGTCGCATCTCTTTGCATATTTTATCGCCTATATAATGGGGAGTGTTCCGAGGAATTGTTTGGATTAATACCAGCAGCTAACTTCCATCACCGCACTACTCGAAACAAGCTTTCGTTTCATCCTCACCACCTGGATGGTTGGCGTTCAACCACTGTGCGTTTTAAACGTACCTTTTTACCACGTACGTCAGCTCTGTGGAATGAACTTTCGGCTTCGGTGTTTCCAAATGGATACGACTTGGGGACCTTCAAGAAACGAGCCTATTCTTTTCTTAAAGGCCGGCAACGCGCTTGCGATTCTCTTGATATTGCAGGTGTCCATGGGCGGCGGTGATTGCTTACCATCACGTGACCCGTCTGCTCGTTTGCCCCCTATACTATAAAAAAAAAAAAAAAAAAAAAAAAAAACAGGTGGCAGAAAGGCGCTGGTTGCATTCTGCTTCCAACCGGCCACTTTGGAAATCCATGGAGGAGGCCTATGTCCAACAGTGGACTTCTTGTGGCTGAGATGATGATGATGATGATGAGATAAAATATTCCACCTCTGGGTGGATAATTGGGCCAAAATTCTGCTTAGTGCCTAAAATAAAGATGAAAATGTATAAACACTTTTACAAAATTGTAGATGCCTCGAAATATTTTCCTAGTCATATTACGTTAGTCTCAATGTTTATTATCAAGTTTCCCACCATCCTGGGTCTTTTATTACAGCTAAGTCTCATTTGGTACCCAAATTACCACTGCGTTACCAGTCCCCATGACTACTCAAAAATAGAGTCCAAACAATAGTTTTTTTCTTATTCTGACCCCAAATATTTCTATAACAGCCATCATTCGGGTATGCGTATGCCATTCTGAATTTAAAGATAAAATGTTATTTTAAGGATTTCAGAATAAGTAAAAAACATGCGTTAAAATGTACATGGGACGTTTGTTTAGGCATCAGTATTTTGGCCCAATTAAGGCATTGAATCGCCGTTTACATATAAATACAAGGCTCATCAGAAACTCTTTGTATGGAGTCGGGTATTCATCCGACAAAATATTAACCGACTTCAAAAATAGGAGGAGGTTCTAAATTTTATTACTGTTCTATTTTATTTTAAAGTAAAAGTACAAAATTGGGTACTTGGGTGTGAAATTGTAAAATTGTTGTAGATCTTCATTTTAAAATAATATGAGGTAAAAAATAATCTTAAAAATACATATATTGTGGGAGCTATGGCGACTCAAAGGAACAAAACATTAAAAAAAAATGTCTCAAATAATACTCATCAGAACCCTGATAAAAAATAAAAGAAGTTTTGTTAAGGGAGTAACCATATACTTAAACGCTATTTTTAGTATAAAAACTCGAACATTTTCACACTTCATACATTTACTTCCAAAGTATTAAATTGTGGCGTCATATTATTGTCGGACCTTTTCAACCGATGAAAAAAAAACGGAGGAAGTTTTCAATTCGACCCGTATATTTTTGTAGGGAGCGTTTTCGTAGCTCTTACGTTGCATCGTTTTCGCAATAATTCATGAAATAATGATCAAAGAAAAAAGAAAAAACACAGTTTTTTCTTTTATCGAAGTCTTAAAATTTCGATTGCAGAAACATTTTAGTTCACAAGCCAATTCGTCTAGCAATTTTTATTTATGTATTTTCCCCGATTAGTCAAAGACAGCTGGACCGATTGGGATTTTTTTTTGTTTAAAGACTATACTTCCAAGTTGATGCCATTGTCACCATGTTTGGATCTGATGATGGGATCTTGGAGAAATCAAGGGAACTCTTTAAATATTATAGGCACACCTATAGCGATTTGGATACTTTCTATAGTCACTCGTACATTTGCTTTTGAAAAGCATCATTTGGTGAAATAGAACTGATGATGAAGACGAGATGACAGCCATCGGAAACTACTCTTTAATAAGTATTTCACGGGGCACGACACAATTACTTTAATATAGTTGCAAAGCAATTTCTGCTCGTCATAATGCAAATGGTGAAGTGTAGCTGATGATGAAACCAGGAGAACTCCTCAACAATTAACGTCTCTGCATTGAGATAAGCAATAATTGGTAAAAGGTGATGAGCAATTGACATTAGGCTATTGTAACTTAGATAAATAAACTGAATCACTAAAAAGAGAGGATTAAAAAAATCCATTAAGTTTATTGTTTGCTTTTTAGTTTTTGTTTGATTTTTGAAAATTGCTTTTTTTGTGTCATTTTGTTTTAGAATATTTAACCGAAGTAAATAAGTTAACTCGTTAAAAATACCTTGTTTATCGCAAACTGTTATTTAAATATCTTAGTTAGGTATGCGATAAGTGGTAAAATACCAATTAAAAAAAATTCAAAAACTTGAAATACTTTTTTAAATAGTTGATTTTATTGGCCATCGTTGGTATGCTACTTTTAAGAACTTTGTCGTAGTAACATATGAAATGACATTGTTTGAATTTGTCACATTACTGAACGCGACAAGGTACTAAAATGTTCAGCTGTCTCTAAGATTGACCGTACATAATCGTATATAAGTAGACGGGAAATCGCAGTATATCACAGTTAATACTTAGTAACAGAACATTCGTTAACCATGTTTTGTATACTTCCTCTGTTATTAGTTGTTAGTAAAGCCTTACCTTTGCTGGCGGCTGAGAAAATCTACTATGACTTAGCTGACGCTGAAAAATATTTTTCTGATTTCATTCAACAATATGAGAAAGTCTACAAAAGCGACGAAGAATACAAGAAGCGCTTTGAAATCTTCAAAAGCCATTTGGTAGAAATAAATGAAATGAACAAAGGCAATCACGCGACGTTCGGTGTTACCAAATTTGCTGATCTATCGAATGAAGAATTTTCAAAAACTTACTTGGGTCACGTACCGTCTTCTCCAACGAATGCAACCAAAATGATAACGGTAGAGAGAGAATGGATAGTAAACGCTCCAGGTAGTTTAGATTACAGGACACAAAACCTGGTAACACCTGTAAAAAATCAATTGGGATGTGGATCCTGCTTTGTGTTTAGCGCCATAGGTAAGAAATTTTTGAATTTATTGTCATAACGACGCGAGTTTTGTTAAAATAAAAAATTGGTTGCCTGTAAAGTCGGTATACGGGCGAAAGTTTTACGTGACAACGACTTTGAGTGGTAAAATAATTTTAATGTGAATATTCATTCGTATAGTAGGAAGAAGGATAAAATAATAGTAACAATTTAAAACATTTATTTATACAAAGAATTATATTTAAAACATTAATTTATACAAAGAATCTCGCACTGAATTTCTGGCAACGTGTAAACTTGTATGCAGGCGCCTAAGCGAAATAGAAGCGCAAGACATGAACCGGTGTGTATGCCTATCTCTCTCACTCTCTCTCTCTCTCGCTCTGTCTCTCTCGCTCTTAGGCGGGCTAACTGTGCTCGAGTGGAAGGGACGCGTGCCTTTCACTTTTTATGTCTGTCTCTCTCGCTCTTAGGCGGGCTAACCATGCCCGAGTGGAAGGGACGCGTGCCTCTCACTCGCTCTCATTGTGAGCGCATAACGTGAGCGGAGCGTAACGCAGTTTCTTGAAGTGTCACCCGGCAAACCAATTTATAAGACGTTGTCACGTCAAAAAGTCGCAACTTATACTTCGTTTTAAAGGTGATAAAGTTTAAGAGTTGCAAGACAATTACTTGATCGACTGTACTTACTAGATTGAGTGTTCTAATCCATCACTATGCTCCTCACAACTGCAGGTCCGGCACTTCCCCTCACTAGCTCCATCTCGCTTTTACACGTGGCTCTATAACGGAGTGTGCTTCGTCGCATTGGTAGATGCGCGAGAGCTACGATCATTTTTCTAATGTTTCTACTATTCTAGAGTGATCTTTAGTTCAACGAGTATTCAAATATTCGCATTCGTTTACTTAGGCATGAAATGTTTGCCATCTGGATCATCATTTTGGAATACAAAATCTATTAGCGTACGCTTTAATTTAACTAAAATATTCGATTTTTCCACAGGAAACATTGAAGGCCAATATGCTAAGAAGTACCAAACACTTGTTTCCCTATCAGAACAGCAAGGGCTTGATTGTGATACTGCACCAGCTGCAGGCTGTCAAGGTGGCTACAGTGTGGATGTGATGAAGTAAGTGGCGATGCACGTGACACGACCCGTAGTAGGACGTCGACTTAAAGTGCAAACCCAGCCCCAAAAAGTGCTCCCCATACAAACGGCGATAGCCTCTAAACCTTAACCTATTATGACAATGATTTTTTGGTATGTTATCATTATGCCTAAGAACTAGGATTGCATGTTTTGATGTTTTTAATAGTCTTCATAGATTTGACAATATTTGCATTTTTTGAGTTTCATACAAAACAAAATCACACATGAATATTTTTGAAGTCAAAACGTGCTAACCGAGTTCTACTTAGGGTGTAATGAATGTATGACAACATATAATAGTAGTTTATACAACTGCTATATAATGACAGGCCTTAAAAAACCAGTGTGGTTTTATGAAACGAGCGTTAGCGAGTTTCATAATAGGATCACACGAATGTTTTAAGGCCTAATTATATACAGTTGCATACATTACTTTATCTACATACATATCATAACTGCAAATAACCGTAACAGCAAAAAACCAACAAACGAATGACAACAGTAATAGCGGCAATTCAATCCATCCGTCAAACCGAACGTTTATTTTAAATCATAGACAAACGAATGAAGTCCCTATTCTCATGTCACTCGAGATCAAATGTCGTGCGTTCATATTTAAAAAAAAAAACATACTGGTTTGACGTTTCGTATCGATAACTGTTTTAATATCTATGGATACTAAAATGGAGACACACTTGAATTTTGACAGCTGTTCCAAATTTAAATTCACAACGTTAGGGATATCGGTAATGTCAATTTAAGTACAGATTTACCTACTACCAAAGACAAGAAAATTCTTATTGTAACATTGGTTGTAATAATGCTGGTCATTTCCTACGGTTTTTGGACGCATACATAATAGAGCAGTAACGATAATATGTGTGTAAATAAAAAACAAACCTATGGAGGTTAAGGTTTAGAAGGTGGAAAACGTTATCGCCATTGAGATGGAGATATATGTAAATGTACATAATAGTCTTAAATGATTGCTCTTAAGATTTGATCTATTTCGTATACCTCTGATAAAAATGCTCTGGCGCATAGTCAACCGATCTGAATGCTGGGCCACTGAAAACCACAAACATTTTCATAACGGCTTTTCTAGTAAACGTCATTATAATACAGCGATTTGATTACTCATTGCGACTAGGTTCTTGGCCAAGAATTCAAATTGGTTGAGTACAGCATAGAGGTATTTAAAAGGGGCATAAATAGTACTAAATGGTGGTAATTGTTCAGCTTACAAGGTGTGGTGCAAGCCTGTTGTAAGTAAACAAAAAAAAAAATGTCCGGATATAATATGCAAATACGTATTTTTTACCTGAACGAACGGTAGATAGTGTGGCAGGAGCATTTAAAACAACTAACCTACCTAAATATTCATAAATATCGCTGGGATTGATATAATATATATTTTAAATGTTACTCTTATAGCGGTCTAGCCCAAGCAGGTGGTAGTGAAAGGGAAGAGGATTATCCTTATTTAGCACAAGAGGGCACGTGTCACACCGATCCAAGCAAAATTGTAGTCAAAGTTTTAGGAGGGCAACTGATAAACACACCGACCGAGGAAGAACTTAAAGGTGCTCTGGCAAATTTTGGACCACTTGCAGCTGGTAAGCAAAAACATCTGATTTCAATTTAGAAAATACTTAATGTTTACTTAACAGTTTTTTATTTCTGCAATAGTTAAATTTTTTCTTCCATCAAATCCAACACCTCTTCGTTGGTTCTTCTTGTCGTCCAAATTATACCTGGCACTTTTTCCCAAAATTAAAATAAAAAAATAATTTTATTAAGGATGTCACATCACTGGTAGGGGGCCGTTCAAGTATTACGTAAGCAGATTTTCTACAATTATTTACCCCCGCTTCTCCCTTGTCAGCAAAAGTAATCAAAGCTCTTACCCCCCCCCCCCCCCATGCTTACGTAAACATTGGTATATGCATTTTTCTTTAAATGTACTGTTTTTTTTTTATTAATGAGCAGCAGATAAAATTCTAGACATGTTGTATGTATGCTCACTTTTATCCGATTTTGGAATGCCTACGTCGTTCTCATCTCATCTCATTCAACATCTTGGTGCTCTAAATTATGCACATCAGTTCCAAATGTGTAAAAAAGTAAATAACTACTGCTGACGTAATCACCATCTAGACCCCCCCCCCCCCCCACCCCCCATGTCATCAAAAATAAGCACAGCAAAGACCCCCCCGCCCTCTTATACTGCTTACGTAATACTTGAACGGCCCCTAGTGACTCCTTCAAATCCTCATTCGTGATAAATATTTGATTATAGCCAATTATAATATTTATGTTAGTCTTTAAGGTATTTGGGCCTATGCAGCCTGAAATAAATGAATTCTATTCTATTCTATTCTAATTATAGCCAAAAAAAACCAGCACCGCATGTCTGCATTCTGTTGGTTGCCTAATAGCTTCCGCTAATCGCAAGACTATAAGTCGGCGTTTGTCAACTTTGACTCATTGATTTAATTTCATAAGATGTTGTATGACATTTTCAGTGTTTTTGAATTAAATTTACTGTTTTTGTGTTGATTTTTAGCTCTCGCTATGCCTATAGGCCAGTACACAGGTGGTGTTTGGTCACCAGAATACTGCGCTCCTTCTATTAACCACGCTATTGTCATCGTGGGCTACGGAACAGGTGAAACCTTTAATACTTTATATTAACCTATCACTACTGTAGTATTATTTTGCCTGAACATTGAAACGGCGTGAAGATAAGCCGGTATAATTTCGACTTCCATACTGGCGCACCTTGCTTGATTCGGCGAAAATACGGAAACGTGTCATAGAGCAGGAATGATAAAAATATTTGCCTCCTTTCAGAAAGTATTAATTTCCATGACCATATTCGTAAACATTTTAAAACTTCCCCCGTAATAAATTAAACTCACTAATCAAATTCTATCAAGGAGAAAATTCTCGGTGCATCACTATCAGGTATGTTTTTTATCTTTGTGGATGAATATGTGTGGATAGGGGCTAAGTTGATGAATTGATTGGTGAAGAAATGGCTTGAGGTTCACCATAAGGAGTGTAAGCATAAACTATATAATAAACAGAATAATTCACTTATTTCCAACACTTTAGTAACCTTTATTGCACTTGCCTTTTACTAAATATCAAGATCTGATATCGGTATTCATAAGAAAATATCTACATTGTATGAAGTCGACATAACACTGAGTATCTTAATCGTAAAACAATTCCAGCAAACATGGTAGAACTCTGCAATAACTGTGCAGTGGGTTTCATGATCAGTTTTAAGATGATCAGTAAGCTTGTTATCGACAGCTAAAACTGTGATCAAAAGCAAACCGAATCAAATCTCTAAAAACTATGCAATTTTGTTTAATGAATCCTTTTGTTTCAGAACCCGGCGGAAAAGACTATTGGATCATCAAAAACTCTTGGGGTGAGAATTGGGGTGAGCAGGGATACTTCCGATTAGAGAGAGGGAAAGGAGTTTGCAGACTCGGTCAGCAAGACACTGCAAATGCAGATATTGCATAGATAACACTCTTTTATTTTTGTTCATTTACCATTATCATGTTTTCTTGTACCGAGTCTCTTCTTCTTTTTCTTCGTTTTTCGTCCTTGCCGTATTACCGTTATTCGGAGTCGGCCCTTCTTGTTCTTAGGCGTCAAGACTGTCTGTCTTGGGTTGCCAGTGCATTAAATTGTGATCGTTCCAAATCCTTGGTAACGGTTGCCCACTACGTGCCAAGTGGTCTTCCTCTGAACTTCTTCTTTTCTGCTATTGTCAAGGCTTTCTGAACAGCATAGCCTTCAATCTCGTCTCACCACGTGTTTCAACCATCACAAATGATTCATACCCATTTTTTCCACGGTGGAAGCAATTGACTCTCAGAGTTCCCTGATATGTTCGTTTTGTACAAGAGTATAGACCATAAAACCATTTAAATGGCTTATATCGCATATGTTGCAAATAATTTCATTCTCAGTCTGCCCATGAACATAGTCCTGAAAAGGGCTCGAAACGTAAGGACTTGTATTTGTTGCAATGAGATGTTCATCAGAGAAATCCTACCGCGAACGTTTTACAAATTACCGCCGTAGTGATTTGATTGCTGATTTATCGATTGCGCTTATTTACATAGAGTTCAAAAGCCTAATGTGATTTTAACAGACAAAGATAATAATGAAAGAGGTTTTATTAAATTTGCCAGTGTTTCTATGAAGGACTAATAAAATTATTGATTCCATTGCATGTTCCCCCGTTTTTGTAATGTCTTTCTTTTCAGTTGGTGATAGTTGTCATATCATTTTCAAAACTTTTGGTACTTACCTAATAAATGTGTGTTGATTATTATTTTGCATTTTTTTTACTGTTCAAATTGCATTTTTTACCCAATTCACGAGCCTGTAAACTAAGTATAATTGATCAAGACAATCCCATGGCAGACCAGCGTTATGCTACCTTAAGACGCCTCGACATTATGCCCACCATATCATTATTACCAATAAGTAATTCTTTTATTAGAATAGTGATGAAAAATAGCTTAGGTCTTCTGATGGAAAGTGATCTCTTGCCGGACTTTAGGTCCATCACTAGATCTTTCAAAATATATCACGAAACGCAGCAAGCTTCACGCCCGCCGGTCTTCTGTGAGAGTTTAGTACTACCCTGATCGACCCGGCCCATTTGTACTAAAACCAGCCTGGCAACGGAATGGCTCTCCCATTCTAATGTTTACATTCTAATTGTTATTTATAATATTCATAGTACTTTGTGAGGAACTGTCAAATAAAAAGTAAGTATGTGTATTTTAACTATAATTTTGTTTTGAAAATACTTGTTCATCCCAAAAAAGCCATGACACCAAATCCAATCACACACATTTGCTCCAAATCACACATTCATTCACTATTTGTCAGATTCGGTGGTCTTTACATATTCAAAATGGCCTCTACTCTCAGGTAAATATGATTATCAGCAGATAAATCTACACAATAACCGAGTTTAAAAATATATAGTGTCAAGAAGATTAGAGCTGAAGAATCTATCTGACTGTCTTCTTGACCCACCAGCCAACCACTTTTTTCGCTAACTGTGCTCTCTTTAGTGATTACTAAGGATCGAAATTTTAATAGCAAGGTAAGACTAAAGCAAGATATTTAGTCGACAAAAGTAACCAATACGAGATGATATTTTTTCCAACTACTAGATGTAAATAAAATTATTACCAAAAACTAGTACTGTAGATGTTGCAGAAAATGCCCCAAAATTCGGAAATCTTCTCAAGAAGTTACCGAGTGCACGTGCACTCTCCAAAATATGATTTCAGAGCAATAAAAATGTTTTGTTTCCGTACAAAATATAAGAATGTTCAGAAGTTACAGAGATAATAAAACAACTGTGTGATTAAAACACATTGAAATAAACAAAACAAATACGTGAGCAATCCGTTTAATTCATCATGTGAAAGTTTTCTTTTTGAACAATACTACAAAGCACGTTAACGTATGTAAGACGCTTTTTTGGTCACATTTGTACTCACAAATATTTGATAGACTAAAATGACGACTCTATTTCTCGCGTTAGTCTTACCTTACTACGAAAACTTCGATACTTAGTGACTACTCTGCTTTCAGAATAGTTTCACAATACTATCTATCTAAATCGTTAACAAAACGTCTACACACAGAAACAAGCCCATAACCTTCTAACAACGTTATAAAATAAGTAATCATTGCTTGCCACCGTATTATTTGTATCACAATTTAATAACACGTTTCCAGTGACAAACTTGTGATGGGTCCCTTTTTACTCGACAAATTACCAACGTCATTTTGTCGCCGTTTTAAATTCAACCCGACACTAAATATAAAAGTATAGAACTCAAAATCATGTACCGCTGAGTTTGTTAGAAACATTTTTACTTGTCAAATTACCATCACCACATTTACCTATCAAAAAGCTACTTCGTCTTATAGCTATGGGATTAAAAACCAAAATTGACTAATACGAAGTTCACGAGGGGAAAATGCTATTGTTGTTGAGTGAACGTGCTACTTAATGACGTCATTGAACACCCCAAGGCACTCCAAGTATTAAAATGATAAACGGAGTCCGCTATCGAATATGGAAATCTCTCAATTTATTATACGATAGGTCATTATTCTATTAGGTAAACAAAATTTAGGGGTTAATAGAGCCATTGGAGTTATCAGGATAATAAAGGGGGGTGCTTTATGACTGGTTGATGATGTTATTAGCATATTTTATTTGATTAGGCTCTTCATGTTCGGAATAGATGCGCAGACATTGTTGTGGACACTTCGGCTAAACTTCGTAAAGAAATAAAACTAATAACTTTTTAAAATTAAAAATCGACTCCATACATACTTAGTGCTTCGGCGTTGCAAGTATTTATCTGTAGGCGGGTAACTGTTGTCATTAAATTATTTTTTCCAAGAAACTATATGCAGCCCGACCATTATAAATAGTTTTATGATAATTATTATCATATATTTGAAATCGGTTAAAGTATATTTAATAATATGTATCTTTTTAAAATAGACTCGATAGCTTCATGCTTAACCATTTTCGTTTTCTAAAAACGTGCATTAAAAAAAACTGATAATGAATGTTTAATTCAATCGCCTATTCCATATTTTAAACAACGTGATCAGATTTTTTTACCGAAATTTCTTTTGAATTTTACTTTTTAATGTTAAAAATTTAAATTATTTATTACACTAGGAAAAAATAGGGTAACGGCAGGACTCGAAGCAGCAAACTCAGCATTCCGCGTCTTGTGTTTGCCAGTTTTGCCACGTTACCATTGCTGCATGCTGAGAATGCTGAGCTTGCAGTTTCGAGTCCTGCCGTTACCCCTAATTTTTGTATCGTCATTACATTGCATTTAAATGTGATCAAACCTAAAGTAACTGCAGTTACTTTAGGTTTGATTAGTACATGTACTAGTGTTTGACACCCGTGGGACATTGTTTTTACCAGTAGTTGACGTCATCTCTCGATTTTACTCGTATCTTGTCGTCAACTATTGGGTCACTGTCAACCACTGGGACCATTAACTTCTAATGGATTTTTGAAAATAAAACACTAATTTACGTCGAGCCCTAATGAGTTTGATTTTAACATGAGCTATGCAATTCACAAGAACAAACACTACAAGGGCAATTCGAACCGACCGGCCATAAAACTGGCGTGTGCTGGAAACCAAACAGTCATTTATTCCATTATTTAGAAGCACCGAAACAATAGCAGTTATAACATTCATTAAAAAATCTAAACTCAAATAACGGTGGTACCTCTGCCGTGAGGAATTTGGTTCGAGTTTGGGGTGAGATTTTTTAATATAAAATTGGAAGGAAAACAAGTGAGTCACTTGATTCTAAGTAATCAACACTGCCTATAGGACATCCGCAAAACCAAGGTAATTGCAGATGCGTTGCTAACCCAGAGGGCTAAGATGGGATACCGCTTGTGCTAGTAATTGCATCGGCTGTCTTGCTCTCCACGCCAGAATACTACAATGCAAGCACTGTTGCTTAGTGGCAGGATTAGCGAGCATGAGCGTGGTAGCAATCCAAATGGTCCTACCACCCGCAATTAGGCGGTGTAATCAGTACCCATTATGAGATGCTAAGGAAATATAAGAACCAGTGTTCCACTATCATGATTTCAACTGATTTTTGTTTGCAAATCTGCTTCTACCAGCGCGCCTCAAAAATGGAAGATTGCATGCAAATCAGGTTTTTCTCTTCGCAAACGAAATTACAGAATAATATATGTTTATAGCAGTAGTAGTTTATAGAGAATAAGAAAAATAGATGACAGCAAAAATTCCATAGCAAAAAAGTGCAATTCGATTAATTAAACTCACTGTCAACTCGCTTTTAAGCTGTTCCAAACTCACGCACGAACTAATAGTGCCACTGCACCTCACGGCATACCCTTAAAGCAAACTCATTTGTCTACGATTTCACATTGTAAAACGTCACTGACCACCGCTTCGCCTGTTATTACCGACAATATATCAAAATATTGTAAAAATAAGGGTAATTTACCCTTGTTTGCTTGTTGGGTATTTACGCTCAGCGACGGAAGCTTTTAATATGGCGGCTTCGACACGCACTGGCCAACAAGGGCGGGTATTTGGGCGTTTTAGACGCCGTCATTGTTCTCTACGCGATATTGATGACTGAGATGACCGATGTAATCAAGTTTGATACAAACAGTTAAAACTCGAGCAAAGTTCCACCATTTTGCTTGCTAATCCCGCCGCTAAGCAGCAGTGCTTGCACTGTTGTGTTTCGGCGTGGTGACCAAGACAGCCGGTGTAATTACTGGCACGAGAGGTATTCCATCTTAGCCCTCTGAGTTGGCACCGCATCTGCACTCTCTTTGTTGTTGCAGGTGTCTATAGGTGGTGGTGATCACTTACCATCAGGTGACCCACTTGCATGTTTGCCTTCCTATTAAAAAAAATATTATTTTCTGTTATTGTCACAAATAAATGTCGATCATCAATATCATCATTTTCGTCACAAATATTCCGCAGAGACAGGGGTTCCACTCCGCACTGTAGATACGCTCGGCCGCCTTGCCTACAGCGTAGGCAAATCGCAGTACGGGTTGTCGGGTCACCGCGCGCCCGCTTGCTTGCCCTCGGTGTGCCAATGTAATTAAAAACGAATGCGCCGCAACCCTAACGTGTCGCCGAGAGTTGCGGGGGGAAGGCGAATGCGGGCGGCGCGTTCCTTTACACGCGAACCGCCTGGCGAATGTGTATGAAGTAAAACGAACTTTTTGTGTGTGTTAATATATGTAGTTGGAATTGTTTTAATCGCGGACGAAAAAGAGAAGTTTCTGTTCGTTGGTACTATGATTTATTCTGTGGCAGAGCATAATGACGGCGATAGAGACGCCTATATTTTCCCCTGGTTGATTCTTTAAGCGTTGCAGCGACGAACTCGACGTCGAGACAGCGGCCTGTCTCGCTCGCATGCGCTAGAGTTTATTTCAATTACTGTAGATTGAATCTTAAACTTATTAAGTATGCATTAGCATGGAAATATGAATTAGGGAACATTGGTCAGATTATGGTTTTATAAGTGGCTTGTAGTGATACAGAATACGTAATTTAATTATGTTTAGTCATTATTAAAACACATTTTCAAAGAGCCTATAAAACATGTGAAATTCAGTTTGAATTTCAGCCTTACGCAAGGCACGTCAGGGGCTATGTTAATACATTAACAAATAATTTTAAGCCTTTTGAAATGTAACTCCTCCGGTAAATTTATAAAAATTAGAAGGGTGGAAATCTAATTAATTAGAAACTATCCATAATATAAACAAATGCAATCTCAACTTTGAGTTTTTGATTTTGATTGACAGCTTTTTATTGTCAAAAAGCGAATAGATTCGGCAAAGTGAATTGCAAGCACAAGACGCCATACTTTTAAATACCTTTCATTATTTATTTTTATGGAATAGTATGGATTAATAATATAGGATATGGAATCGGATTGCCAGATGATAATATGTAATTTTTGTTTCGACTTAAATTTTAGATCAAATTCAAGCTATTTGTTTCTCCCACACCATGAAATAAGTTTGCCTGCGTAAAAATAGCTGCAAAATGTGGTTGCCAGCATTTCAATCTACATCTACACTAATATAATGAAATTAAAATTCTTATAATGGAATTTTAAATTTAGATTTGGGAATTGATATTATATAACGATAATTCTAAGCACTTGGTTACTATGTACTAAATTTGGAAGAGCGAGACCTCTCTACACAGGTATCTCAATACCTGGAGATCTAAGGAGAAATCAACCTGCCCTGTATATGCACCTGGCTGTTTGAAATGAAATAAATTTATTTTATTATTATTTATAACAAACTTTGTTTGTTTGTTTGTATGTATGGGGGTAATCACTGAAACTACTGAACCGATTTCAAAAATTCTTTCACAGATATGTAGAAAGCTACACTATCTTTGACGGATATAGGCTATTAATTCTATGCGAACGAAGTCGCAGGCGTCCGCTAGTAAAAATAATTATGGTAAAGGTACTTGCTACAAGATTTTGCTCGGCGTTGTATGACCATGTGTAACCTTTATTGACTTAAATCATATTTCGATCAAAAAACAGATAGGTGTAGAGTTTTACGGTGGTATCTTGGACTAAAAAGAGTGGGCTAGTCAAGTAATAGTACAGTCCAAAAGTGTACTGTGTCTCTAGTCTAAACTATTATTACTCTATTTAAATAAATAATTTATAACAGGGACTATACTGGTTTCCTAATCTACATCTACACTAATATAATAAAGAAGTATACTTTTTTTTGTTTGTTTGTTAGTTTGTTTGTATGTAGGGGGTAATCTCTGGAACTACTGAAGCGATCTCAAAAATTCTTTACTAATTTTACGTGAACGAAGTCGCGCGCGTCCGCTAGTATGTTATAATTATGGGATTACTGCTTAATTTTTTTAGTGTGCCACTTCAGCACCGTACTACCCAGGTCGAGCCGGCCTATTCATGCAATCAGCAATTTTTAAATCGTCATCCAATTACGTCACCGACTGCGCCCAAAAAAGGGTAATCATTAAAACGAACGTCAGTCGGCGACAAAATTATTCATTAGCATTTCTCTAATGGGAATTTGAAAGGAGTGAAATAAAAAAAACGTTGTAAAAAGTGAGACACGTCAAGAGTGACAGTGACAGGCCCTGGGGGCGGGAGTGGTTAAACACATGACCTGGTAAACATACGTCGAGGTTGGGTAACTTGAGGTGTGTTAAGTTTTGGTTTGGTTACAATACGGCGTTACAAGGAACCAAATCGCTTAAAGTATAAAATTATATAAATCATCACATTGTTAAAAAAATTATGTCGAAAGAAGGAAATTAAATACAAGGTCGCAAAATACTCTATTTAAAAAAAAATTGTTTATCTACACACATATTATAAAGGCTAAATAACGTGTTCAAAAACCCTAGGAAATGACCAGCATTATTACAACCAATGTTATTATAAGAATTTTCTTATCTGTGGTAGTAGGTAAATCTGTTCTTTATTGGTCATCACATTACCGATATCTCGTGACTGCTCGTGACGTTATGAATTTAAATTTGGAACAGCTGTCAAAATTCAAGTTGGTCTCTATTCTAGTATCCACAGATATTAAAACAGTTATCGATACGAAACGTCAACTCAGTATGTTTTTTAATTTAAACGCACGACATTTGATCTCGAGTGACATGACAATAGGGACTTCATTCGTTCGTCTATGGTTTAAAAAAAAAACGTTCGTCTTGACGGATAGATCGAATCACAGAGTACCTTTTTAATATACATGGCCGCCATTAGTTGTCATTCATTTTTGGTTTTTTGCTGTTACGGTTTTTTGCAGTTATGATATGTGTGTAGATAAAGTAATGTATGCAACTGTATATAATTAGGCCTTAAAACACTCCTGTGGTCCTATTATGAAACTCGCTGACGCTCGTTTCATAAAACCACACTCGTGTTTTAAGGCCTCTCATTATATAGCAGTTGCATAAAATACTATTAAAAATATACAGAAACTTTTATACTTAGGGTTATGTAACGAAATGAATTAAAGGCTAAAGTAATAAAATAAAATATTAAAATAGACGTAATTTAGTCTGCACACCAAACATTACTACAATTGTAATGACGTCACTGCCTTGGTGTGTACTTTTTTGTATGAAGTTGACATATAGAAATTACCGTAAAATTACTTCTTAGTCCATCGATTGCTTAAAATTTATTGCACCTACGCGCTAAGTGGTAACAAGGTAACTAAAATAAAAATAAAGATTAATTTTAAACTCATAAGTTTTGGTTCTTCATCCGAATTGATTTCTTTAGCAAATGAAATAGTTGGAACCTGAGATCATGAAACATAGATAAATATACAAACAAATACAGGGTGTGCATTTTAATCGATAACGAACCACTATATTTTTACGACGCCAGCACTTAGCACGACCACAAAGCTCAATCAATCCGCAATAAAAAAGCACCAGTAAAAATAAAACCGAGTTAAACTCACACAAACGTCGTTTCCCGTAGATTTTAAGAACTGTTAAGTTTAATAAAGAGGCTGTAAAATTAATTATCCAATCGGGGTTTTTGTAGGAAATTAAAAAAAAGGAGAATAGTCGTCAACGCCCGTAGCAATTGGATCGAAAACAATAAAAATCGTAAACCCTGATGGGCTGTTGATTGAGAAAGATGACTGCGACTCTGTGAGAACAAATTTTACACCAGATTACAGGGTGTTTTTATAGTCGACGATTTTTGTAGGTTTATGGTGTTTCGTTGTCTTTATTTGCGATAAACGATAAGTATTTAGGTGATAAAAAGTGAAGTTTTAGGTTAGAATTTTGTTTACATTACAAGACACTGATTACATTTTGTAATAGTTATAATATTTTGTCTCTGATTACAGTACTGGTACGTACATAGAAGTAATTTCTTAATATTTTTTTTAATGGAAACCATTTTTTTGCCTGGGACTTACCTCTTTACGTACTTTCGTTTTTAAATACTTATCTCTGATTCTTTTTCTGTACTTAATTTATTGCCAACTAAATTAAATTATATCGTATGTCGCTTTGATAAGCAATTTATGCTTAGGTTCTTACAAAACTAAACGTGTGTCTTCAGTCAGTAGTGCTCACAATTTTAACATTTTTAGTCATACGTCGTGAGCCAGTCGTGGGTCACGATCGTGGCTTGTAAAGGCGCTGTCTCCAACCGATAGTCCCGTGACTCACTCATTAGACCCAAGCTGTGCTTTAATCAGCGAGAATAACATGTAATTAGTTGATCTGGAGCGGAGTTGAGTCAACTTTCTCGTCGGCAGCCTTTGACTATTTGACCGAACGAAGGAATGAACGCACGGCATTGAATCTTGCGAATTGTTGTTCGAATTTCGAAGGCTTTCAACTTTGGACAGTGGGTTAAGATTAGGGTTTCCAATCCTGGGGCTTTTAATATGACCAATACCGGAAGCCCGGTATTTTTCATACTAAAAAATTCGAAGGCCTAGTTAAAATTTTAAATAGAAAACATATTTTATTCCCAATAAAACATAATACATCAGAACTCTGACACTTGCATTAGACGAACAAACGGAAGAACTCCGTCCAATTCGCTGCTTATTTAGCAATATGTCTAATTTTTATTTGGCACAGCGGTCTTCCACTTATTTTATAAAAGTACCTCTTTCGGAAGATTTTCGTTAACCTGGCTGATCCCGGGGTGTATTTTTTATTTTGAGCGCAGTTATTGCGTTAGTTAACGCTAACGTGTAGAAGTAATTAGGTTACCTGGGACAGATTGAAGCCAACCGGGGGTAAATTTTGAGTACTAGTACTCAAAATTTAATGACTTCCAATCAAGTCAATCAAAACGCAAACAAAATTACTCGATTAGCTCATCCACGGAGTCACGTGATTCATGTTTACGTTTTTCATTGAAATCAACTGTAGTATCTGAAGTAGAGATTAGTTTTTAATCCAGTTGTATGACTTTTTCTTGCAGAAAAATATTAAAAAAAAACTGTACTCAATAACAAATCATTCGTTTATTTAATTAAGCTTGACTTTGGTTTATGTCTGAGCCGCAGCCGATATCACAATTATTTTTTAAATAACTAGGTAATCCGCTCAAGTGAAATGGACACCCTGTAGAATTTATTTAAGATTTAATTGGAATTAACGATTGTTTTTAAGCAGAAATTCAAACAGTATTTGAATCTCCGAGTTCAGAGTCACTAATGAAGTCTAAAAACCATATTGCACAAAGAATTATATGAACTGCCTCCTAAATTAAAATGTTGACTTATCAGAAAGACAAAAGGGTGAACGCACGTTGAATAAAACGCAAACACATCAGTTTACCAAGTTTTATTTGCCTTTACTGTTAACCCCAGTTAATGGAATATCTCCCTTTAACGTATGCGCTTTAGGTTTGAGTAGTTTCATAACAAGATGCAGAACTAAAGTGGTTAATTGAACACGGCAGCCCGCATGTCATTATTAACACTTAAAATAACTATAATTATTTCGATTCATCAGATTGCTTATTAAGGGTGCTTGATGAAGTAATCAGTGTTTTAAGTCAGTGACTGATATTCAGTTGCGTCACGTCATTGTGATGATAACGTCATAAATTAATTAATAAAAAATTCATCGTTATCGTTGTCATATTTAACACTTTGGAAATCCATGGAGGAGGCCTATGTTCAACAGTGGACTTCTTGTGGCTGAGATTATGATGATGATGATGATGATTTAACACTCTAATGTAAGGATATCAGAGATAACTATACCTACTTCGAAAAGACATCCAAGATCAAAAGTTTGGACTTTCAGCTAACTAGAAGTTTGATTTTTTCACGTCTCTAAGGGACTGCAGACCTGAGTATTTGATGTTAATGTCGACTCGACCTTCACGCATTTTTGAGAAAAAAGGTCTTGACAGATAGACAGACAGACAGACAACAAAGTGATCCTATATGAGTTCCGTTTTTCCTTTTGAGGAACGGAACCGTAAAAATGAAAATATACGCGGTATAAGATAATGGGCATAATAACTGACAATGGTTGGTAATTGACAGTGAACCAACAATTGACGAGAAGATACGAAAACATACTTACGAGTAAAACCGAAAGACACAATTAACTGCTGGTAAAAACAATGCCCTGCGCATGCCAAACACTGGTACAGTTACCTTGAACCAATGATATTATAATGCATGGATGTACAGTGTCATACTAAATGACAGCAGAAAAACGAACCGACCGACGACATAAGAATACAGGTTGACTCCAATGTTACAAATGGAAATTATAAGTTTACCATTTATAGTCATTTGATTTACAACTTTACGTCTAACTGAATTAGTATTTTATGCAACTGTTGCATAATGAGGGGTCTTAAAACACGAGTGTGGTTTTATGAAACGAGCGTCAGCGAGTTTCATAATAGGATCACACGAGTGTTTTAAGACCTAATTATGTACAGTTGCATACATTACTTTATCTACACACATATCATAAGTACTCTATGATGGGTTCAGAAGCCATAGGGCAATGACCTGCATTGCTACTAGCTACTAGTGCTAGGTACCTATTACATATCTATAGACTGTACACATTAAAATAATGTAATAAAAGATGAATTTGAACAAATATAGTAACAAATTAGAAAAATTCTCATAATAATGTTGGTTGTTATAATGCTGGTCATTGCCTACGGTTTCTGAACGCATTATAGAGCATTTATGATATATGTGTAGATAAAAAATAATAATTTATTAAGCTTCGTTGCAAATAGGGTTTTTTTACAAAATAATAGTATTGACAGCAGCGCCGTCATTCCGACAGACTGACAGCGCGAGCGATTGTTGATTTGTTGTTCTTTTGTTGACTTTTGTTGCGGCCATATTTTAAACGCTGTCTAGAAGTCCATTACCTATAGATCAGTGGTTAAATGACATCACAATCACAACAGATGTCACAATACCACACCTACCACCATTACAATTAGCAATATTAAACGAAACAATAAAAAATCTTGCCCGCATTCGAAGAAGCAATCTTTGGTCAAAATCGTTAACTGACGAATCAAATGTTTTAGCAATTTACGTTAAAACTAACGAACGGGCGTTTTTTATCAATTGGCCGAGATGGCAGATAAAGCTAAAAACTCTTATTACAAAATGACGGAACTTGTATGGATTTAGTAGTCAGTTACGTCGTTATGGTTTTGTTTTGGTTTAGGAGCCCGCATGTGCGTACACGCAAGCTGTCGTAGATTAAGACAAGGACAGACATACAGATGGTTGTAGTTGAAATGTCAAGTTCGTATAGTTTTGAGATGTTTTCGCGGTTCATTATACTTTTGTGTTGATCTAATAGTTGATGTTGATGCAGAACTTGTTTAATTTTGTAACTAATGCCTCGCCCCGGCTTCGCTCGGGTGCTAGGTACTATAATTATTTACTAGTTAAATTATTAACAAACTTGAACAAATTACTTTGCTACTCCGCGAAACCAGTGCCGTGTACTTGCAAGACAGCCGCATCTGTGCGATTTATACTTTTTTTATGCAAAATCTACCCTTCTCCGCTTCCACTCGAAACAAACTTCCAAACGAATGTATCACACAGACTCAGCTATAAACCACCACTATACTTAAACACTTAAACTACACGATCTGCGCGCGTGTCATCTCTATAAAAAAATCTAAATCTAGTTAAATTATTGTATACTCGTACAGTATCCACCATGACTTGACAGTGAAAAGAAACAAATATAAAAATATAAAACATTTCAATTAAGTATTTCGGTAATAGTTAGTGAAAATATTTTCTCTTGTTTACTTGACGTGTAAATAATCCCGGGTGACTGTCAAATTTAGCGTAGACGTAGAAGGGGCCCGGGGGCATTCCGACCCGGGGGCGAGTGGGGCCCGGGGGACCCATAAGCGGGCTGGGGGTACGTACAGGCAGCAACGAAGGTCCATCAACGATATTGTTCACGACTTCATGCAAAATTTGGACAATATTGTTCACGGACCTTGGTGGCTGGTTGTACCAAGATAGTGAGTACTTTAATATTTAAAGATTGTTTTGTGAAGATGAAAACGATTTAAAGACTTGAAAATAAACAGTAGAATATTCTACCTTGTTTTTTTTACATCAGGTGCTTTTATTTGACATATTTTGCTTAATTTTTTGACATCAAAAAGTCTGTTACAGTTGCAAAGTTTGTGAAATAGGAAACTGAAGTATTTAATTCTTTTTTTTATCAATAATGTTTTTTCATTCATGTTACCAGAATGTATCCTACTTATTTTTTTAAAAATCCAAAAAAGCCATGTTTCAATTTTAATTAATATTGTAGAACAAAAGTAATCGATTAAAAAGAAAATAAATTACCCTTACCCAAGCATTTTTCTGCCTCTGTTTTGATATTTATAGCACATTTATTTTGCAGAAAATTCCACTAAAATTTCACGCCGCAGCCGAAAGCAACAAATAAAACATAAATAAACATCAACCCCACACGGACCGGACAAATTAGAGAAAAAAAAATTCAATAACCCTCCAACGGCTTGCAATATCAATGACGTTTAACCCTAAATATAATCGAGTCGATCGAAACTACCTCGGGGACATGGGACTGTGCCGCTACAAAGTTAGAAAACCAGTGGCAAAAACTGGTACTAAGTGACACTTGATACAAAATAGTCCGCGCCTCTCGATGAGAGCGCCGCCGCCGGCTGCAAAGTTAAGTTGGTCGCTGTTTGTGAAATTGCCGGGTATTTTTTGGCAGTAAAATACTCCCCTGGTTTAACCGGGGGCAGTTTAGGGTTAGGTCTGTTGACAGTGTGTTGAACCGGCGTAATGCGGGCTTAGCTTTTAGGTTCGGGAATTACAAACGGTTTAAATAACATTAAGTGAGCTTTGATCGCGAATTTGTGATTTCAATTGTGTAAGGTATGTAAAATCTATGTAAATACACATTTTTTTATGAAATAGGAAGGCAATCAAGCAAGTGGGTCACCTGATGGTAAGTGATCACCACCGCCTATAGACACCTGCAACAACAAAGAGAGTGCAGATGCGTTGCCAACCTAGAGGGCTAAGATGGAATACCAAATAATCCAAGTCAAACGCTAGTCCTGTATAAAAATAACGTTAACCCTTGTTCTGCCGCCACAGTCGGGTAACCCCTAACGTTTATCCTAAAACAGATTGTCCCCAAAAAAACCCTTCTACCCAAAACTTAACCCTTCGCGTTACCACACGTCCTCGTAATTGATAAGTAAAGGAAAAGAAGAGTCATACATATTTATGAGGTAAATTGCGACGGAACCCTGTACAGAGGCACTTGCCATCTCATTATGCTTTTCAGAGATCCTTTGTGATTGTTCTTTGATGTTACCAAATCGGTATTATGATTTGGAGATGAAATGGTTTGAGTTCGGGTTGTTTTTTTAACGGCGCTCGCGAAATTGGAATTATTTTAACCCTACAATGCATGATTTTTTCTTTTGCGATAAAAAAAATATAATGGGGTTTAAGAGGCCGTGTATATGACGGGAAAAATAAATTAAAAAATAAAAGACGGATTTTTCGGTATAAAAAAACAATTTTCATGATGGTGACACATATGGCACATTATGCATTAAACCTATTTTTTAGTGCTAAGTACATTAACATAAGATCACATAATAATGATCGATTTTATAATTGACCATCCATGAAACTTATTAAAACAATTATTTATTATTTAATTAACATATTATTTGCATTTTCTGCAAAATATATAAGAGACTTATTTTTTTAAACTTTTTTGTAACCATTGTTTTTTCGTTTTTCTATTGTTATAATGTATGACATTCAAATGATTAAATTTAAATGATATGCAATGACGACACAAACAAAAATCTCGGATATCTGGCAGGAATCGTACCTGCAACCTTGGTATTTTATGCCAAGCTTTAAACAACCAAGCCACAGACCCCGCTCTAGAGTTCCTTAATCTTCGATTTTAAGTGGTCATTTACAGTGAATTGATAAAAACGGTATACTTAAAATGGTTTTTTTATACACAAAAAGTGTCGTTTCTTCCTTCTTACAATAGCCGCAGCATGTTTTGTTACCAATTTTTTTAAGAATTCAGTCAAAAACGAATTCTTAGAGAGATTTCTCGCGGTTTTTTTTACTAAGACCTGACATCCTGGGTTGAGGGTTTACCACCCTTAGGTCATGGTGTAAAATAGGCTAGTGGTTTGTTTTTTCATCGACGTGGACTATGTTTACAGAGAGAGGTACAATAAGTCAATAATTTTGACCTTGGCATAATGGTACCCAAACTGCAAGGCAGAGGGGTCTGGCTCTAACTTGGTGGAAGACTTTCTTGGAAACCACTGGACTCTTCACGGATTCTATTTCTATGTCACCCTCACTATCAGCCCCTGAAAATTCCTGACTATCCCCACTATCGTTATGTAATGCAGAATATCCGCACATTGTAGGCGTTTTTTCCATTGACTTGACGATCATTGTACCGATAGTAGTCTCAGCGAACGGTCTCATAGCGAAGATTCTCGATTAACACCTCAAAAGACTCTTGCTGAACGGTTGAACCCCGACATTACACTAATAATCATTACATTACATAATAACGAGGTGGGATGTTGCTCGATGATCGTTGTACCGATAGTTGTCTCAGCGAAGGGTCTCATAGCGAAGATTCTCAACTAACACCTCAAGAGACTCTCGCTGAACGGTTGAACCCCGACATTACGCTAATAATCATAATAACGAGGTGGGATGTTGCTTGATGATCGTTGTACCGATAGTTGTCTCAGCGAAGGGTCTCATAGCGAAGATTCTCAAGTAACACCTCAAGAGACTCTCGCTGAACGGTTGGACCCTGACGTTAAGATAATAATAATAATAACGAGGTGGGATGTTGCTCGACGATCATTGTACCGATAGTCGTCTCAGCGAACGGTCTCATAGCGAAGATTCTCGATCATCAACTTGAGGGACTCTCGCTGAACGGTTGGACCCCGACGTTAAGCTAATAATAATAATAACGAGGTGGGATGTTGCTCGATGATCCTTATACCGATAGATGTCTCAGCGAACGGACTCATAGCGCAGATTCTCGATTAACACCTCAAAAGACTCTTGCTGAACGGTTGAACCCCGACATTAGGTACGCTAATAATCATAATAACGAGGTGGGATGTTGCTCGACGGTCATTGTACCGATAGTAGTCTCAGCGAACGGTCTCATAGCGAAGATTCTCGATCATCAAGGACTACCGGCAACGGTCGAACTGACTTTAAAGATACGAAAACGTAGATGTTTAAAGTACCATCAGAAACAAAAGGTTGTATAAACACAACAAAAACGTAACAATAACATTAATACATAATTATGCTCCTTTCCTGGAGGAGTCGGATAAAAATTAAATTCTACGGATTCGACCAAGAGTTACATTTGCAAAAAAAATAGTTACTTGAATAATAAAAGTGAACCAAGTGTTCACGACACAACTGAGCTTTTTTTCAAATAAAAAGAGATACTTTAGTAATCTATTTTTGTGAAACACGTGATGATTCTGCCATTATACGACTGCGTGGCTTTTATCCATTCATTCATGACTACACTGAAATCACCCACACTAGAGTAATGAATTTTTAGATAAGACAATACAAATAATCTATAAATACTGAAACCATAACGATTTTTTTTCCTAAAAATCCACTTGAAAATGACTTACAAGTAAACAACCACGCAACAAGGTCATGACCTCTTCCCCCTCCCCCCGCTCCCCTAAATAATAGTCTAAGATACCACTGCAAAATTCTGCACTTAGATGTGGCCCGTTTCACGAAGCTACAAGTTTCAATTTTACAAGTCCAAACCGGCAACATTGATCAACAATGCCACTATAAGCGTTTCACGAAACTTCCGAAATTCAATTTAAGTTTTTATTTAGCTGCAGCACTACACAGAAATAATTAGAAATAATTGGCATTGACAAGCAAAAGCTTGTGATTAAAAAAATGCCAATTCTTTCTAATCTTAACTCTAAGACAATACACGTGGTCACACGCACTCAGTCATTAACAAGACATGTGTTGCGAACAGACAGACGGACAGGCGTCGCCTCGTGTGCGTATATATAAAACGTATATTAAAGTATGCGAATTTATGAATTGGATTCGTTACACGTGTATGAATCTTGGTATTTCTAGTTGATGACATAATCTAGTGGTTAATGATTTGGGTTTTTAGATTTACTAGTTAAGTATATTAGAGAGTTATAATTCATAAAAAAATTACAAAATTTTAAAGCTACCAAATGTTTTGTTCCTTTCATTTGAGGGCAAACATCACAATGACAGAAAAAGACAACGCATGTTAACTAACAAACGTTTACAAAGCGTTTTTGAATAAGGGGGTTAAAGTTTGGAAATATTCAGTTAGAAAGTAGGTACGGTAATTAAAAGTACTTTAAACTGCAGAATGTATGAGGAATGTGTGAGGGAAATGGCGTGCTGTGGTCTCTGCCTACTCCAAAGGGAGACAGAGTTGAGCTTATAATAAAAATAAAAATAATTAATTAAAGCTGTGCTCCTTAACACAGCACACAGTAAGAAGGTTCCTTATTCTGTGTAGTGTAAGTTTTTTTTACAATAAACGCAACGAACGAAATTCTCAATTACTATGGAAGTTAAGACAGCGCCTCTTGCGGCGCGTATTTGCAACAAAATGTTTCCATACACATTAGAAGTTATAACGCTAACGCGATCAAAACGTTTTTTTGACACAAAACTTACACTAAGGGCTCTGGACGTCCAGACCAGGACCTAATTTCTTAAACGCGACAGGCGACAGGTGATAGTGACAATTCGGTATACATTGCTTACCAACTATGATGTTAAGTCTGTAAGTCTGTATCGTTACTTGTCGACACAGTAATGTATGGCGAATTGTCACTGTCACCTGTCGCGTTTATGAAATTGGGCCCAGTAATTTGAGTTTGTGCTCCGCTGCTGATCGACAGCTAGTTTTTATTTTTTTAAATGTATTCTTATGTATGTCTTATTTATATCTTTAAATGTAAGTAAATATTTTTTTTAAAGTGAAATTTTTATGCCACGTTTTTTTATTACTTTTTATAAAAATATTGTAAAAACCTAGCTTAAAATTTAAATAAATATACGAGAATAATAGTAATACTTTACTTTAAAATGTATTTAGCAGCCATACGAAGTATTTGTTAGATAGGATGTCAACAAGGGTCGACGACCGCCACCACATGACGACACCCTGCAGACTTCCTACCAGCCTGTTAAGTAATTATTATTTGCATGTGCAGAACAAACAGACATGTCCAGACTTACAGTGTGCGAAGCTTCTTTTTTCCACTGCTAGTCCGACTGCGCAGCTGCCAAAAAGGGGGTTATGTGTTTGTCTAGGCTAATGTTCCTTTTTATCCGACTACAGCAAAGCCAAAAGGAAGGGTTATGTTTTTAGCAGCCTATGTATGTATGTTTGTATTTACGTATGTTCCATTCTAGTGCCTACACGACTGAGCCGATTTTGATGAATGAGGTATCAATCGGTTCGTTATTGTAGTCTGGGTGACATAGGTTATATTTTTTGTGAACAAAATGAATGACGAATGTTATATCCAAAAAAAAGGGGCCTAAAAAAATTTTTTTTGGCTATCGTGTCGTCATGGATATTGAGGGTTTCGTATTTAAACTAGGAACCTATATAGGTTCGCTATGTATGTCTATCAATCACTTTTACTCGAAAACCATAAAAAGTGCCAAGAAATTTTGCACACGTATTAGTACGCAATTACCAAAGCAAAAATTGGTTTTAAAAAATTAGGGTACCTCTCATAAAGGCAAAGGGGGAAATAATAATTTTTTTTTTACCTAGAACATCGAGTGAGATTTCGTTATATAGCCCTTTGAAAACCATTATTAGTCCGTTATTATCTATTTTAGGATTTGGGATACCATTTCGGAATTGTTGGGCTCTAAATGGAATTCTCGTGGAAACGTCGCGACATCGTCGACGTAGATTTTGGATTATATACTTACTAACTTCCCCATTTAACCTTAATGGTAGAATTTCCAAAAATCCTTTTCTTAGTCTACTTCTACACTCCCTAAGGAATACATGTTCCAAACTTTATATTTCTATCTACAGCAGTATAGGATGTGGGTTGTCTGTCAGCGTGTCAGTCAATAAAGACAATACGAATAAACTATCTAACCTGAGAGACGTTGTCCAGTCCAATTACAAAAATCGCGTAGAAAAAGCACTCGCATAGAAAAATCACGTAGAAAATTGTACGCGAAATTATTCTATAAAAATAATTCAGACTAGTAGGAAAGTTTTAAAACAAAAAAAAATACTAATCGATCTAGCTGTTCTAAAGTGTTACGCTTCGACCAGTATTTTTGATTTTATTTATTTACTTAGTTAGGTACATATAAATGAATACCATGGCTCCATAAAACATTTACTTACTGTTCAGGTTTTACTAAATTTTCTTTTAAACGCTTTTAAAATTTAAAGCCAACTACCCAATTAACCCAATGGTCACTGCAGAAGATCAAAAACAAAGGTTCTATAATTACATCATCCTGTAATTACCCGGTCAAAAAACCCTCGGCTAATGTCACCATCTATATGCAAATATCCGGGTTATTTCTAACTGTAATTTTACCCGGTAAATACCGCAAGGGCCGGTTAGCCGGGGACTGTGGAGTGTTCTTTTTAATTTTTCTTAAGCGCTTTTTTGTTGGCAGTTTGTCGTTGTTCTTTGAGAACTTTTCACTTGAGGGGTTTTGAAGTTATAATTTTAAGTCTAGTCTAAAGTGAAGTTAGAGTCAATTTCAAGAATATTCTTTTGTGTTACTTAAAAACATAGCTAAAATGACGCGTATATTTTTACTGGAGTCAATTCATATATCTTATAAGTATGTATTGAATATTATTATGTAACAAACTGAATTACCTATGTTCTTGCCACTTTTTTTACAAAAAATTAAATTTCCCTAGTAAGTATCTTCCTTTTAAATTAGTTTTAAGAGATAATCTAAACCCAAATACATATATGTAAAAGAATTAAGTAAGGTAGGTATAATTATGAAACTGTTAAATAAGTATATGTAGTTAATTTTTAAAATGCATTGTAGCACTAAGAATTACTTGTAATATTTTATTGTTTTACCAAATAAATTTGAATCTGTTATGCTATTCAGGAATTTAGAAATGATATTTTTTAAGCTTTAGTAATAATATTAATACAAGTAGTTGGTACCTAATAAAAATTGACGCCCATATCTTTTAAAAGCTTAAAATGGAAACTAACAAATCAACACAGGTACTAATTTAGGTCGTAATTTTTTCTTTGTTTTTGTTAACAAGTAAACAACGCTTTAAAGCGCTACATCGCTTCCAGAGTTAACATTTCAAATAAAATTTTGACTGGGAATGAAAAGTAAACATGTAAAGGGGGTAATTCTGTAATACACCTCTGTAGGCGAGTACTAAACGATTTCACGGCGGGAGATAAGTTTTTAATGTTTTGTATTAATTAACTCTGTATAATTTGGAGTGCTGTGAGAATTCTGGACCGAGAAGGTTTTGTGTTGGCTACACTGTTTTCATAATTGGCTCTGTGTCTTTGGGTAAGGTATTAAGTAAGACTCAATTTACTTTGTAAATAAATTTTACTGGGAAAAAAGTTTGGTTCGTTATGTAAGTAAAACAATTAACACGTGATTTA
Organism: Ditula angustiorana; assembly: GCA_963691745.1. Taxonomy (NCBI): domain Eukaryota; kingdom Metazoa; phylum Arthropoda; class Insecta; order Lepidoptera; family Tortricidae; genus Ditula; species Ditula angustiorana. The sequence goes on from OY829473.1 coordinate 3,835,979, forward strand.
TATATGCCAATGTCATATTGTGTAATTCGGCTGCTACGTGACAGGCGTAGCCTAGTGTGGTTTTTTTTTTAAAGTCTTTTTATTTTTCATTTAAATACATTAAAAATTTACATTAATTGATTGACATATCAATTTCCATGAAAAGATTCCGATGAGCAGAGAACTGTTTAACTCTAATAATTAAGATTCTTGTTTTTCTAAATGTGTCTGCGTTAGGCCTTAATTTCACCAAATAATACTACGAATATTTGGCCAAAAGTTTCATTTTATTTACTCAGTCAAATATTCGACAAATCTTCAGTTCTTTTCCAGTAAATGCTAAAAAAAAGTCTTCAAACCATACGTAACTGTCAAAAACACAAAAACACAAAACTCAGTGTCATACCGAGCCTCACCATTTCTAGCTGAATAATTATACGTCCGGATACAAGAAAAAAAACAGTTTTTCATACACAAACTTACCACACCGCATCACCGTGTTCTTAGTTGGAAACCATCCCAACCTGCTTCGCTGAGGGAAGTGATTCTCTTAGCCCAACATCGGCGAGTTCATGGTCGAAGCACCTCTCTGTCTTGCTCGAACGCTAGCATGAGTGAGCGAGAAGTAGCGATGCCTCGACCTCGAGCTCCTTGCTATTGCGTTTAGAGAGTAAGGGGCAGGTTATTGCCGCCCTCCTCTCCAGTTTACAGCGCTGTTATAATTGCGGCCCCGCAGCTGATCGCGTCATTTGTGTGCAAACTGCTGATAAATGTAAAGGGTTATGAACGAGGGATTGTTTGCTCGTTAAACGTAATGTTACGGTGCTAGTTTAGCCAACTGTGGATACGTTGAGAATACGGTGCTCCACTCACAAGCCTAATGGCACAAAAGTGTGAAGTTTTAGATCACCATTAAAGACATTTATGTTAAGAAGAAAAAATAAGAAGAAGTTCTTTTTTAAGTCTAAACAAGTTAGAATAAGAATCAAAAATGTTGAGTGTCTTATTTAAAGAGTAATCATTTAAAAACTGGTAGTAGTGGACGTATTAAAAAAAACGCGATTTAGTGTTACTGCTCGTAATATTTCTAAAAGTAACGACCGTGAAGAAAAAGAAGAAGACACGGTTTTTCTTCTTTGAACGATTTTTTTTATAATTAGGAAAAAAATGTAGTTACAAGGGTAATAATTTAGTACATTTGTATATTTTCTATTATTTCAAGACTTTATAAAACTTAGATAAAATTCTGCCCATAGCAAAACCATACGAAAACAGAATAAGAGATTCCTTAAAATTTCAAGAACCGTTAAAATATACTACTCAAATTGAAATAGGGCCCACTAGACTTTCTCAGTAAAACAAAAGTATAAAAATGTGCATTTACCAAAACATATTTTATCTAAATAAAACCCTACTTTCAAAACGTGATTTGTTAAAAACACATACTTATTTTCATATTTTCAATTTACAGAGAAAATCCCAGTGGGTTCTATTTTGTTTTGAGCAGTTTACTTAATAAAGAAATACTTGCAAAGGCAAACAGGCGTGAGCTTATAATAATAATAATAAAGATTCCTCACTCTGCAGCCCTAACCACCGGTAGCTTGAGCCCTACCCCGCTGCCGGTACTCTTGGTTAGGTTTTTATGTTTGTATATTTTGTATTGATATTGTTTCATTACTTTTTATAAAAATATTGCAAAAGCCTAGCCTAAGCCTAAGATTTTAAATAAATATACAGTAATAATAATAGAATAAGAATAGAATGAATAATTCATTTATTTCAAGTCATTTCGACTCATAAAGTTAAAAAATAGTCAATTACAATTTAAATTTACACAAAATAATAATACCCAATAATAATAGTTTGTAGGAAGACTAGTCGCCTTCGTTTATTTCCGCGCGCGGGTTTCTCTCTCGCTCTCTCAGGCGAAAAGCCTAATCGGACGCTCTCGCTCGCGTTCGTGCGCCGGTGCGTCGTAACGGCTTTTTCACAGCGCGCGCGCCACGCCAGCCAGTCTACTTGCCGCCCGTCACCGCGCGTGGACGTAATTTTAATAGTTATAACTTCTATACGACTACATTGGCGCTCCAACTAGCGGCCCACTTCTATACTCTCGCGAAATAAGTATAGGTATAGTGCGCGAATTCCACGAACTAAAATCATAGTCGTTGTGTTATGGAAGTGTAAACTTGTGTAAAAGTGAAATGCCGCGTCGTCGAAAAAGCACGCAATCTGTGAATAACGAGGACGACGCCCAAGGGAGTGACGTGATGACGGAAGAGTTGTCTTCGTTTCTGTCGGCGTTCGCCAGGGCTCAGGCGGAATCAAACCGCATTCTTGTCGAGAGCCTGCTGGCCGCGCCGGCCGCCAGCGCGAGCTCGGCCGCGTCTCCGACCCCTTTATGTGCGCCCTCAGGGAACTTTGCACGATGTACGGCTCGATTCGGTAACACCGATGACCCCGAGGCTTTGGAAGCTTTCATCGATAATATTAGCATTTACAAAGAATGCACGAATATAAGCGATGAACACGCCTTGAAGGGTTTGCCGATGCTATTAGAAGGCGAAGTTGCGGTATGGTTCCGAGGAGTTAAAAAGAACATTTCTACGTGGCAGGAGGCACTAAAACGTCTACGAGCCATGTACGGCGTGCCCCGCCCACCTCACAAGATACTGCGGGACATTTACTCTGCGGAACAAGGACAAGAACGAGCCGAAGTATTCATAGGTCGACTAAGAGCCCTTATTGCGAAGCTACCATACTCGATGGGCGATCAAATAGAGAGCGACATTGTATACGGGCTCCTCGATCGGAGAATTAGAAAAAGAGTAACGCGAGATAGCATAAGGAATCTCGATGAATTAGTCGAAAGAGCGAGAGCCGTCGAAGAATCACTCGCCGAGGTAACTTCGTCGTCGACAACGCTACGTAGCTACGCCACGGTAAACAACACTTCGCGTGCGCCGTCGAGCCCCGTTGCGCGTGGCCCGACGCCGGCTCGTGCCCCGCTGGTGGCCCACGCCGCGCCGTTGGCCCGTGCCCCGCTGCCGGCCCACGCCGCGCCGCCGCGCTCGGAGTGCGCGCCCGCGCCGCCGCCCGCCGGGCCCGCTGCGCCTCGGCCGACGGAACACGCTACCAGTGGTTTGTCATCGACCGTAAGCTCAAACAAAGGTAAACTTTTTTGTATATATTGCCGTAAAGCAGGACATGTCCGGAACGATTGCATGAAGTTACAAGCTAAAAGTGATCCGACCGCGCTTTCGTGTTACGGTTGTGGTGCAAAAGGTGTAATCCGCGCAAATTGTGAAAAGTGTAATCGTAAGGAATCGTTCTTTTCGTGTGACATTATTGAACCTTATGCTACTAGTAATACGGTTAAAAATGAAACAAATATCGATTGTCATTCCTTAGCGCTCGATTTACCTATAGAGATATCAAAAATTAATGTGACAAGGAATCTCTCTTCTCAGAATGCCTTTCTGCCCGCGTGTAATTCTAACTCATCAAAAAGTATTGCGTCGCAGAGTGTCGTTCTAGAAAATTCTAATGTGTCAAAGAGCATGTCGTCGCAGAGTGGCATTCTAGAGAATGTAAAAGTGTCAAAGAGTATGTTTCCACAGAATGACCTTCTGGCAAATTCTAATGTGTCAAAGATTAATTCCCCACAGAATGGTATTCTGTCTGAAAATAATGGGTCAAAGAATGAGTTGCCTCAGAATGTTATTCTGCCTATTAATAATATGACTTGTAAACGTTTTGTCTGTTCGAAAAATACCAAACGCGGTGATGAGTCGCAAGCGGATCAGGCGCGTACCGTATGTTTATTAGATGCACCTCGTAGCGATGGGCGGCCGATTTTAAATATCGAAGTTTTCGGTCACCGCGGTACCGGTTTAGTTGACACGGCGGCTAAGCGCAGCATTGCCGGCTCTTCTCTTTACGCGCTTCTATCTGATGTGGATTATCCTTTTCGAACTGCCTTTATGACGGTAAAACTTGCTGACGGTATTTTGCGTGATACAAAAGTTAAACTTGCCGACGTTGATGTAGATCTTGAAGGTTCCGTTATACCTACAACCTTTGTTATATTCCCGGACGCGATTAACAATGAAACATTGTTGGGTATCGATTTCTTGCGTAAGGCACGAGTGGTCTTAGACATTCCTGGAAATAAATGGTTCACAGCAGATCGGCCTCGGGATGTTCACCCTCTACGCTGTGAGACTTCACGTCAATATGTCGGCTGTTCTGCTGCGGATATTCTTAGGTCTGATGAAGCTTCGATGTTATCTCCATCAGAAAAGGATTGCATTGCCTTAACCTTGCAGGAGTATGAGGATATCTTCAGAGAAGGGGGAGGCCCAACTCCATTCGCAGAACATCATATAGACACAGGAGATCACCGTCCTATAGCAGTGCCACCTTACCGCCTAACTCCTGCCAAGAAGACCATCATGGAAGCTGAGCTTAACAAAATGCTTAAAGACGGGATTATCGAGGAGTGTGAGTCGGCATGGGCTGCACCAGCTCTTTTAGTGCCTAAAAAGGATGGTACCTTCCGATTTTGCGCCGATTACCGTAAATTAAACTCCGTGACCAAGAACGACTCATATCCATTGCCTGTTATCGATGACTTGCTTCAGTACACTGGAAAAAGCTGTTTCATGAGCACCATAGATCTGCGTGCCGGCTATTGGCAGGTGGGTGTAAAGGAGGAGGACCAGGACAAAACTGCCTTTGTGTCACCCTTTGGGGTTCATCGGTTTAAACGTATGCCCTTTGGACTGCGTAATGCTCCAGCCACCTTTCAGCGCCTTATTGACAGGTTTCGCTCTGGATCAGCTCTTAAAGGAGTGACACTCCTAGGGTACATAGATGATCTCATCGTAATCTCTGACAGTTTTTTACAGCATATGCAGGACTTACGTGCTGTCTTCGACCGGCTGCGAGTGTTCAATCTCCGGGCTAATCGTGCTAAGTGTGTGTTTGCCAGAGAAAGTGTAAAATATCTCGGACACATCATCACATCGCAAGGTTTATCACCTGATCCCGAGAAGATTAGCGCCATCTCTGAAATGAAGGAACCTACCTCCGAGAAGCATCTCAAATCCTTCTTACAGACAGCTTCGTGGTTCCGTAAGTTTGTTCCAGGTTTCGCGCAGGTTGCCCAGCCATTGACTATGCTTACTAAGAAGGATCAGCCATGGCTATGGGGAGAAACTCAGGTGAATTCTTTCCACGAATTAAAAAGGCTACTAACCTCAGCTCCGATACTTACCCAGCCGGATTATAGTCTGCCATTTGTTCTTCGAACGGACGCCAGCAGTTATGCTCTAGGAGCGGCTTTACTACAGGGGGAGTCACACCGCGAGGAACGCCCAATCGAATATGCTAGCAGACTTCTCACCCCCGCCGAGCGGAACTATTCCACTACGGAACGTGAAGCTCTGGCCGTTGTGTGGGCGGTAGAGAAGTTCCGCGGCTACATCGATGGACATCGTGTAAAGGTGGCCAGTGATCACCAACCTCTGAAATGGTTACTTACCGTTAAGTCGCCTACTGGAAGGCTAGTTCGCTGGGCGATGAAGCTTCAGTCCTTTGATCTGCAGATAGACTACACTCCTGGGAAAGCCAATGTTATCGCCGACACGCTCAGCCGTCCGCCGTGTGAAGAAGCTGCTCGTGATTCCTGCGGTGTCTGCACTGTAATCGTTGATACTCCGCGATGGGATGCTGCTACTCTCCGTGAAAAACAGCTTGCTGATCCTGAAGTGTCGAAAATTATTAAGAGCCTGGAAGGTAAAGAAGAAGTTGAGATTTGTAGATGGACTGAAAGGGGGTATCACATGAACATGGGTGTATTATACCGCTACTCACCAGATGTCGATCAGGAGGAACCGCAACTAGTTGTGCCGGAGGATCTGCGAAAGGAAATTATGGTTGAATGCCATGATGCTCCAACGGCGGGTCACGGAGGTATTGATCGTACCTTACATCGCATCTCTTGTAGGTACTATTTCCCTGGCATGCGTCGTTACATCACAGAATATCTCAAGACGTGCATCGAATGCCAGCGGTACAAGCCCTCCAACGAAAAACCGAGTGGACTGATTCAAACTCCAGTCCCAGCGCAACGCTTCGAGGTACTAGCTGTTGACCTATTTGGACCATTACCGAAGGGGCCTAATGGTGAGAGATGGGTGTTGGTCGTCGAAGACACTGCAAGTAAATGGGTAGAGCTTTTTGCTCTAGTAGAAGCCACGGCAGAAGTTTGCGCTAAGACATTAATTAATGAGGTTTTCATGCGTTTTGGTGTTCCTAGGAGGGTTATATCAGATAACGGAGTCCAGTTTATTGCAGATGTCATGCAAAAAGCCATGTTTATCCTGCGTGTCAAACAGAATTTAATCCCTCTGTACCATCCCGAAGCAAACCCAGTAGAACGAAAAAACCGCGACTTAAAGCTTCAACTTGCGATTTTGGTTGAAGGACATCACCAGCAATGGCCCGAAGCACTCCCGTTTATTCGTTTTGCGTTGAACACTTCAAAAACCAAATCGACCAATCAAACTCCTGCCTTCCTAACGTTCGCCCGAGATTTAAGATCACCTTTAGATGCTACAAGTGATTTACGGGCTATAGTAGAGGCTGAAAACTATCTACCGCAAATAACGCCGTACTTATCCAAGCTCGCTGATACGATCAGTACTAGCAAGGAATGCATCGAGAGACAGCAGGACATCCGTAAGGCTGCTAAGGATGTAGGCCGTAAAGCAGACGAGTTGATCGAAGGAGATCTCGTCCTGATGAAAACGCACATCCTAAGTAATGCTGCTAAAGGTGTGAGCTCCAAATTGATGCCTAAGCGTGACGGTCCTTATGTTATCAAGCAAAAGGTGAGTCCCACTACTTACCTGTTAGCACTTCCCGATAAGCCTAACGAGGTTATCGGAAAGTACCATGTTTCAGACCTAAAGAGGTATCACGGCCGAGAGGGTGAAGATATCGAGCTTCCAGATCCAGTTGCCCCGGCAAGACGAAGAGGCCGTCCTCGTAAGGTTTAGAGGGTTTGTTTGACCAGAAGTGAGGCACTTTCCTGATCAAAAGGGGGAGTATGTAGGAAGACTAGTCGCCTTCGTTTATTTCCGCGCGCGGGTTTCTCTCTCGCTCTCTCAGGCGAAAAGCCTAATCGGACGCTCTCGCTCGCGTTCGTGCGCCGGTGCGTCGTAACGGCTTTTTCACAGCGCGCGCGCCACGCCAGCCAGTCTACTTGCCGCCCGTCACCGCGCGTGGACGTAATTTTAATAGTTATAACTTCTATACGACTACAAGTTGCAATTATGTTAATCTGCATTTGATATTTCTGTTCACGCACCGCCTTGTTACACATAACATGTTGCATAAAAATACTCAACCGAAACGACTAAATTCGACAAAATATGCATAAATGCGTACTGCAAAATAGAAATTATTTTACGCAAGATAAAAATAAAATGCTTAAAAATTCAAACAATCTCGAAAACAAAAACCCAAATCCTTCAACATTCCGTTTCATCCTATATCAGCGACTCAGCACAAAAGAGGGATGATCAAAAATAATGGGATTTACCCGGGCGAGATTATGTCCGGATTATTTTATACTGAGTACTAAAATTTTTCCACATCCTGTATATTACCACTCACGATTACCCCGCCAGTACATTTTGAATCGTAACTCCAAACATTAAGGTGTACATTTCTTTGTATTACTCCCGTTCGGGAATTTCATTTTGTCCCGAATAAAAATACCTATCCCATACGACGGCTTTGCTTTATCATTTCGAAGCGGGGGATAATTAGTTTTCGTAACGCTGGGGGTTATTCTGGTGCGTGCGATATTTGTAAAATGACAATAAAAGCACTTATATCGGCCACTGTTTTCCGATTGTGGAATGTACTCTGAATTTTATAAAATGATGCGAAACCAGGGGGGTTCTACTTCGCAATGTAGGTGCGCTCGCCGCATGTCCTATGGCATAGGTTAATCGCAGTAGGTTGCCGGCTTGCCGCGCGCGCGCCCGCTCACTCTATCTCGCGCGTTGATAGTTTTACAGTAAGCAGCCCAACCCTAGCGGTGTGCCAGGGCATATCGGGTGGAAGGCGGGCGCGGGCGGCGCCTTCCTTTTGACACATGCCGCCTGGCGAATGTTTATGAAGTAATACGAACTTTATGTGTCTGATTATAAAGTTAGATTCCGTTTAATGGTGGTCGAAAAAGAGAAGTTTCTATACGTCAGTACTATTATTTATTCTGTGGCGAAACTTCGATGTCAAATTTTATTTTCTAAAATAATAGCACGTGATATCTTAGTACTTTGCTTGTAACACAAAAACGTAGGTACCTATAATACATTTTACATTTCAAAAGGGCGAATAAAATCAAAAAACAATTTAATGGCGGTCCCAGTCCTTGACAATGACCCAATAGATGACGAGTTGACGAGTAATCAATTAATAAAAAAAATATTTGCATTGCATTTAACAAAAGAACAAAACTGTGTTACATGAATAGCCTCAACAAGTAAAAGTTAATTCTAAGAATTAATATTTTTACTGCTTGATAAAAGCGCGTTTTTAACTACATATTACCACAATAGCGTCGCGCCGAGAATAGACCCCTGCGGGATTAGCGCCCGCTCGTCCCGGCCGGTGAAAAATTGAACCGTTCATTGTTTTTAATGTTGGTACGTGACGCGGCTTCATCGCGCCTGACGGATAATTGTGTCAACTGACAGGAAAAAGTTGGGGCAATTTAAACCCTGACAGAACTAACTGAACCCCATTTTGGGGTAGTAAATAAACAAAATTTGGTTTTCATAATCAGATTTCTTTTTGTTTGAAGATAAATGGGTCAGTTACAGGTGTTATTAAGTAAATAAATAAATAAATATGTTGTGACAATTTACTGTGGGAAAGTTGGGGCAATTTAAACCCTATTTTGATGTATGTAATAAATAAACAAAATTTAGTAGTCGAAACTAGGTCATACGTCGCCGAAGAAGTAACGCGCTAATTTTAATGTTTTGTTTTATAAATCTGTATGATGTGAGTCGTTAAGGTATTTTTTCTATGGGCCTATGCAGCCTGAAATAAATGGTTCTATACTATTTTATAATCAGATTCATTTTTATTTGCTGAGAACAGGGTCAGTTACATGTATACCTACATATAACTGAATTATCTGACTGAAAAATAAAAGAATATACAAAAAAATACCATGCAATTATTAGTACCACATGATTATTACAAATCTAAACAAAAATATGAATTACAAATCGAGACGCATTTCAAATTAAATTTATTAAATTAAGTTAATGCCAAATTTTTAAATTAATCAATCCATATAAATAATATTAATTTCCAGATATTCCATAACAGTATCAAATCTACATAAAGACGTAAAGTTATTTGACGCGGTGCACTTTATAATTAACGTTCAGTAAACCTTCACTAGTTACCAAAGTATGTTTCGATACCTCCTACGTATACTGGTATAAGTGCAAAATTGTGATTTTACAGGAGAGCTGTGCAAAGGTTCCTTAACCGATAACTTTATTGTCTGTAAAGATAATTTTACAAAATTTTGGATTTGTAGTAAGATAAATACTCTACTTTAATTTACATTAATGGATTTTTGAAATTAATGGTAGTTTCTGAGAAAATTGCAGATACACTTGTTTACTCGTATGTGACATGGTGTAATTGTGTGGTATACTAAGCTAACTACCACTTGCCTCAGTATACGGCGTAACTAATTAATTGTTGAATTTGAATATATTGCTGTTTTGTATATAGATAATTACGCGTCCTGGTCATACGAATTGAAAAGAAAAAGGAAGCACATACTCTTTTGCCCTTCATCATTACTTTATCAACGTATTTATCACTTGTACCAGTATACGCTTGAATTGATATCACCAGTATACACTTGATTATGTTTTAAGTTTAAAACGGATTTTTTTTTTAATGTTTTAAACGTTGCTATTATTAGGCGAGTAAGTTTAACTGATTTTTATAATAATCACAGACTTTGATTTGTCTTATGCTTAAGTATTAAAGTCAAAAAAATTTGAACCATGACATTTTAAAACAAGTTTGTTACATTTGACGGACAGGCTAGGTCATCATGGCCTGTCTTGCAGCAGTAGCGTGGGTCGAATACCTCGCCATGCCAGCATTAACGATGTCATCCGTAGGGCCCTTGTCAGCGTCCAAGTGCCAGCCGTTCTATAACCTAACGGCCTGGCTAGAGACGATGGCAAAAGGCCCGATGGTTTGACATTGGTTCCTTGGAAGTTGGGTCGACCTTTGGTTTGGGCCGCCACTTGTGTGGATACCCTGGCACCGACCCATCTTCCAAGCACCAAAAATAATGCTGGCTCTGCCGCAGCCTCAGCGGAAGACCTCACACGTCGCAAATATACCTCCCTTGGTGACAGCTACATATTTGAGGCGTTTGGGGTCGAAACTCTGGGGCCCTAGGGGCCAAGTGCACGCCGTCTAGACAAAGACTTTTCGGCGCGCCTTATAGAGGCCTGCCGTGACCTGAAGGCTAGGCAATACTTTGCCCAAAGAATCAGCATTGCTACCCAACGTGGCAATGCTGCCAGCCTTCTGGGCACCCTCCCTATTGGCGGCGATTTGGGACAATTTTTTTACCTCCAAGTTTAGAATAAGATTTTATTGTTTTTTTTCTTAATTTGTAAATAAAATAAAATTTGGTAAATAGACTTGCATAAAAAGCGAAATGTTTATTAAGTAACAAACAAACAAAGCCGTGATAAAAAAATCTTATCGATTACCTACCTAATTTTGGGTAATTACAAACTATTAAAAAATCTAGGAATGTGTTACCACCGTGTTATCTATAAAGACTCCATCTTTGATCACAATAGTTTACTTTTTAAAATTGGATCTTAATTTACTTCAATCAAATTATATTATTGATTCAGAAAACAAAACTGAGATCCCTTTGACCTAATTCTTAACAAAAAAATACTTTAACACGATAACTATAGCTTACATTAAAGCTGCCCCTTATTTATTTCAATAACTTTACATTATTGATACATAAAACACCACTGAGATCACCTTGACCTTTTTTTTAACAAAAAATAAACTGTAACAGGATAATTTATCATTCCATAAAGTAAACACAAGTAATGCTATGAAATTTTTGCCATTTTCCTTGGCTTGTCATTTTATGAGACTAATTTGTTGTAGAAGTCGTAGTGTTGAGCAGGAATTGTACCACTCTGACAAAGATCACTAAGATATTATATTTACTTTTTTGCTTGTCAATAGGTAATGGTGCGTTAATCCTCGAATCACAGCTTCTGATTTATTTAAAAACATTGAAACCATATTAAATATGGTTCTAATAATAGGTTAATAGGTCAGTTCTTCTTCTGGTCTGCTTCATTTTGCAATGATTTTACTTACTTAACCATCATTTAGTTCTCTGATACAATAAGAAAAGTAAAGTATACTTATAAGAAACATAAATAAACTGAATTGTGCACGTAGAAGTCGTATTAGACGTATGCGTCGTCAACTGTCGTTTGAGCATACTGAGACAACTCCCCGTACGCATCGATGGCGAGCGTGCATACTGAGGCAACTGCCAGTTACACCACACTCGCACCGCTCCTCCACAATATCTGCGCCGCGTATAGTGTTACAAGCGACTTGGCTCAGTATACATCGTACCGATTGACAAAAAGGTGTAAGATGCATTCATATACGTCACTTTATTTCCGAAACTAATGAGAATATTCGTACGAAATTTCTGTGGCACCTAAATGTAAGTATTTTAGTCTCAAATCTGCAAAAAAACGAAAATCTCAAAATTGTCACTTGTATCAGTATACGTAGGAGGTATCGGTTTTATCTTTATTTGTCATTGTTACGTTTGCCTTCGAATGAAAGGAACAAAATGTATTTTACTTAAAAAAGGTTGGTGTTTTTTTTATTAATAAGGAAAGAGAGTTATAAAAATAAATTACGTTTTTTTTATTTTATTTCATATTATTACCCTTGAAATTTCTACAAAAGTGCGTTTGACATTTCAACTCTTTCTACGGATGTAAGGCTTTGTCTTAGTCTTAACCGAAAAATTAAAAAAAAATACATTACAGCTGACCATTGTCATTAAAATTAAACAGGGGTACAAGTGCACGTAAAAAACCTGAGCTGCTAGCATAGTACCTCATTTGCCCAATGAGTTTAGTAAGAAAGGGATTTGGAAATCAACTAACTCTATCTGATGCCAACTTTCACGTGTTTGACAAATAATCGTGTCAACTGACAGAAAAAACTGTCTAAACCAACTAAACATTAATAAGCGGATTTATTCTTATCAATCATCATCATCATCTCAGCCACAAGAAGTCCACTGTTGAATATAGGCCTCCTCCATGGCTTTCCAGAGTGACCAGTTGGAAGCGGCATGCAACCAGCGCCTTCCTGCCACCTGTATGAGGTCATCGGACCATCTTGTGTTTATTCTTATCAATAAATAGCAATATTCTAGAAATGGTAGAGCAGAACTGTAGTTACCAGTTGCACGTTGCAGGATAAGCCGGTTCGACTGGGGTAGTATACTAAATTCTCACAGAATACTCCCGTAGGCCTCCAGATTTCTCACTAACCAAACGAAATAGCAAGCTACTGTTTTGCGTCGGTACTCTGTGAGAATACAGTATTTCTGTTTGTGTATTATAGTAAATATTTTACCAGATAGTTATGTCAACTGACAGAGGAAATGTCGGTCAACTGGAACCCTTACTAACAACTATTTATAGCTGATTAATTAATTTCCGTTTATATTTTCAGTCTTTTGTTTACTTTTTTTTTGTAATCGATTTTTTTTCCTGCCATTACCCTAATTTTTCTTTGTGTTGTCCTTCATTATATAGTATTAAAAAATTTTTTTCTTTACTTGTTTGATCATTAAAGAGTAGGCTTATTTTTTTTATGTATTCATTATTTTCCAGTAAAATTAAAAGAAATAACATTAGACGTGCTGTAAATATTTGTTATTCATTTTCTACTTGACTATTTAATTAACATTGGGAATGATGACTCGTCTTGTATGAATGAAACATTAAGATTAAAATTACTTAACATGTTTTTTCCTGTAATTGTAATTAATGTAGATAAACAATTAAATCATTGAAGCGTCACACAAATTTTAAATTTTTGTATTATACCATCAAATCAAATCAAATTTTTGTATTATGTAATTTCATATCAAGAATTTTGTTTTCTAGAATGTAGTATACAAAGGTTAGTTTAACTATAATGAAATTTCATGTAGTTACTCTGTTTTATTAAGCATACAAACATGGACTTATTAAAGACAGTAGTTATAAATAGGTACCATTTTAAAACATTGCAGTGAAAATATCGTCCATAAAATTATAGTAATAAACATTAGACCTAGTTAAAATGGCATCCCTAAAATTAAAAGTAACATTATAAAAATTAAAATATAATTTAAGCAAGTAATTCAATTTAAATTTCATTACAATAAAATAAATACTAATATTACCTTAAAATAACGAACGTATGTATTTAGCTTCGTTTATGCCATAAAATATTTATTTTACTAAATTTAAATATAAAACTTAATCAAGTCTCCAAAAGAAAGAAAGCGACAGCAAGCTTCATACATATCAATTAGGTAGATTATTGATAGAGATAAGTAACTAAATACCCATTAATTGTAGGTACTCATTATTATTATTTTTTTATATTATTTACAAATTAAACAAATATTATCAAAGTATGTAAAACAGTTAGAATGGATAAAACTATATTTTCTAAGGATACAATATTTTGTAAACATCTTTGTGCAAAAAAGTAGAGCAGTCTTATTTTTTACTGCAATTAAATGAAGTGATATGAAATGGCTGATAAAATATATATCCTGGCCATGAATAATTTAATTTAGAATTCAATTAAACACCACTTATAACCTTATTCACCAATTATTACCGATTTATCACTGAACAATTTGAGCCATAGCTAATTTAATTGTTTCCAATTAATTAGAAAAACATCCATCATGCCATAACACTTAGAACACCTACAGAAATTGCCATAGTATTAAATTGCTCCATATAAATGCATTCGTACAAAATCCATCAAGAAGCATATTATTGCGTTACCTATACAAAGTGATTGTCACTCGAGACACATGGCGTCAGGGGACGGGGGGCGGGGCCTCGCAAGCCGCGCCCCTTCCCGTTGATAAGGCTCAAATCTCAAGCAAAACAAACTGATTCTCAACCTTAAAGCCACTAAAACAGACTGAAGGCTGGTCGAGTGTGTTACTGGTTTAAAACACATTCGTATCTCGCGGCGATCGCACGCTTCGCGGTTCGAAATTCGGTTTCGATTTTGAATTTAGAAGTTAGTGGTTATGTTTTTTTGAGCGGGACAATGGAAGTAAGTGCCATGCCACCTATGCCGTTGGACTTTTCTATGGTGAGAAGTGGGTCGCCTGGCAGCAACCTGAGGGAGTCGCCGAGAAATGTCTCGAATAGCGCCTTCAGAGTGGTCACGCCGAAAGGTAAGTTTTATCTGAAACTTTAAAATAAAAATCAGCTGTATCTGTCAAACGCGACATTAATAACCGAAGGCTGTCTGTTTTTTTAATTAATTTTAAACCTTATGTTTACTATGTGCATGTGTTTTGGTTTGTTATTATTTTCTGTGACATATTTTAAACTTAATGGAGTTAAGGATCAACTTGTTTAAACCAATCTTTTTTGTTAAAGTAAGGATTTAACTTGGAATTTAAAGTAAAGGGTTAAGTTATAACTTTCGTTTGCTTAATTTACACAGTTATACATTTTAAGTATCCCTTAACTGTCTCAAATTATTTTTTTATTATTTATATTATAACTAAATATTACATTTAAATTATTTTTCATTTTTGTTTCTTTTCGCGTCAAGCGTACGTCTGTTTTTAATTTTTTTTTTCATCATCAAAAAAGGTTTAAAATGTTTCAGTTAAATAAATAATCAAATATACAGGAAATAGGTATATCGTCATTATATTTAGTGGCTTTGCTTATCAAAAGACTTATACTTTAATCTTAATCTCGATGTCTACTCGTTACGTATAGGTTACAAAATAATTTATTATACTCAAATAGATATATCCGAGAATACTTATACTTTATTACATTAACTGACTTATATTTTTACATACATACATAAAGTCACGCCTGTACCCGGAGGGGTAGGCAGAGACCACAGAACATTTGCTACGATCCTGACATACAACCTTCTAACTTTATTATCTAAAATAAATGCAAACGCGGACACCAATTAAAAAAAAAGGATTTTTTGTTCAATTAAGACCGCGTAGCGTCAAATTATGAGAAATAAATATGTTTAACAGAGTATTGAAAAAAGTGTTTTCTTTTAACGCACCTTCGTTAACTCATAATGCTTGTATGCAATTTATAACAGATATTTATGGCTATGTATATACCATTCATAAGAGTTGTTACCAAAAATGCATGAAACTGTCATTAAGTTCATAGACCGGCACCGACTTAGGTGCCAGCTCAATTTTATTTAATTTTAATTTAATTATGAATCTACCTATACTCTAATACCTATAATCTAACTGAAGGAAGGTATTATTATATTTTAAGATACCTATTAATAACGAGGGGCATCTGAAAAGCTCTAAGCTTAAAGTATTTGATCTTTTGGTCTCGTTCTATTTACTTTTAAGGACTTGTTAGGTATTAGACGTCAAAATATTTTTATTCAGATTAGGCTTAGGAAGAATTTTATGAATGTCAGAAAATTTACCGTAAAATCTCATATATCCACGCATATCACGACACGAATTGAATTGTGAAAAAAAAACTATTTTACTAGGTTTTTGTAACCGAAATTTCATTCGATTTTCATTTTTAATTGTTTTTACCATTCAAATTATTAAATTTCTTCTTTTTTTTTCTTTGGGTTGTCATTACGTAGCATTTTTATTTTACTAGAATTATATTTTTCTATTTTTATAGGTCTTAAAATATTTTAATCACAATGGCACCTATTGAAGCTTCTCTACACACAGCCAAAAGTATTTATTCCAATTGACCAAAGGCGATACCCGATACCAATACAGTTTCTACCACTTCCTTTGTGCCCTGATACCAAATTCGGTTGAAAATTTAATTTCCAATTTCCATCCCTGCACCTGATGAGCGCTGTTCTTTTTGCCCCAACTTCCCCTTTGGCCAATTCTTTTGATCGTCTATTTGAAATTGGAAGCCGTAAGGTTGGCAACACATTTACGTGCCTTGTCAAAGATTTAGTGCCAAATATGAACATTCGCGAATTAAGAAAAAAAATCGATGCTTTCAACAATGATTGAGGTCAATTTATTGTTAGACTGTGTGGAAATATTATAATAATGTCTTAAATTATTTGACAGTAAAGTT
Organism: Ditula angustiorana; assembly: GCA_963691745.1. Classification (NCBI taxonomy): domain Eukaryota; kingdom Metazoa; phylum Arthropoda; class Insecta; order Lepidoptera; family Tortricidae; genus Ditula; species Ditula angustiorana. The sequence goes on from OY829473.1 coordinate 3,852,466, forward strand.
TCAAAGATGTGAAACTGCGAGTCGAACTAAGGCACTAAGGGTCCCCACAAACATAAAATTTCCTTAAAAAAAGGGGTTTTTCTTAAGATCAGTTAAGGATCCTTAACGGAACTCTTACTCACACTTCGCCAGTTTTTATTATTAACTTTTGTCATATTATCGTTAAGAACTTGCAATGTAATCTCAACAAGTTTAAAGCTTGTTCTAAATAGCTTTTTTATTATTTTGTAAAAATATCTGCCAATATTGCATATACTGTAAAAAAATGTTTGGCTAACTGTTACTGTTCAACGGATAGAGCCTTTTAAAGCTCAAACAAATGGACGGCGTAGGCTTAGTTAGTATTAGGGTCCCTCTCACACTCATTGCGTAAGAAAATGTACAAAAAGTTTTTTTTTATTTCAATGTTTTATCCCTGAATGCACTTAACAAATAGATGTCATAACAGTAAGGGTGGAACTTCACTGCGACGCCCGCTACGCGCGGTACTTACACGTTTGTATAGTGCGCCGCAGTGGAACTTCGGCCTAAGACTTGTTTCGTTTCAACTTCTCACACAATACTAACTTAGGTTTGTTAGTTAAGTAATGACAGTAACGGCAATGAAAACTATTAAGGACAATTAAAATACCTACTTTTCAATTTTGAAGCCTAAAGTTATAATCAAACAGCAGATTTATAAAAACATCTCGTTCAGTTTTCCTTAACTCCTTAAAAAAACTCAAGATTAAGTTACGCACCTTAAAAATCCAATTTGGAAGTTTATGTATAATTTTAAAATTCTGCGTCCGTTATTAAAATGATCAAAAAATCTGCCAATCATTTATCTAAAAAGCATAATAATATTAAAAGCTGTTCAAAATATTTCAAAATTTACCTCAAACTATTGTACCTAATTATATGAAACCCTCTCCATACAAACGGTAACGTTTTCCACAGCCATGATTTTTTACTATACCGTTGCTTACGTAACTTTAGAACCGCATTTTGTAGGTTTTGATTTTTTCATAATTTTTTCAGATTAGAAAATACTTTTTTTTAATACAACATAGGAAGGCAAACAAGCAAGTGGGTCACCTGATGGTAAGTGATCACCACCGCCTATAGACACCTGCAACAACAAAGAGAGTGCAGATGCGTTGCCAACCCAGAGGACTAAGATGGAATACCTCTTGTGCCAGTAATTACACCGGCTGTCTTGCTCTCCACGCCGGAACACAACAGTGCAAGCACTGCTGCTTAGCGGCAGGATTAGCGAGCAAGATGGTGGTAGAGATCCGGGCGGACCTTGCACAAGGTCCTACCACCGCAATTACTGTTTTGTTTTTTATAAATTCCTTTAGTGAAGTTATTTGTACGGAATGCCTTTTGTGGCTTAGTATTCGTTTAAGCAATCTACCGTTGGTAACGAAAGGACATTTTTTCCTTAGAAATACAATTTTATCACAGTAATTACGAATACGTACCTATTTAATTATTACACAGAAGCCTGAAAGGGAAAACATTGATATTGTCACATTGCAATAAATTGATATAATTTCATCCGTTTTACCGCATCATATTCATTTTCCGTATTACTTCTCAGAAATAATTATGTGACTCGGTAAAATTTGTAAAATTTTTGAATTAATTAGAAAGAGGAAAATTATAAATAGTTTATTCGGATATGAACTTACGGATTAATTCCGGAATTCCGGGATTGGCCCTTACTGAAAGTACGCATCCTACTTACGGAAAAGGCAAAGAGCTTTAACCTAGCGACCCGCCCCGGCCTCGCACGGATACAACCAGGATGATGATGATGATCAGGATGATGTATAGTCGACCAAGAAAGTGCTTGACCACTTTTCGACCGTATTACAATGGGATAAGGTTCAAAAGTGGTCAAGCAATTACTTGGTCGACTATACATAAGAACCTTCCGTCTAAAATTCTCTAAATGACAGTGAAAACCGAATCAAAATCGGTTGCGTGGTTTAGAAGGAGAAGGTGGTTGAATATACACAACAAAACGGGTGGCGGACGGGTGTTACGACCTTGTGAAAGGTCCGTCCGGATCGCTACCACCATCTTGCTCGCTAATCCTGCCGCTAAGCAGCAGTGTTTTCACTGTTGTGTTCCGGCGTGGAGGACAAGACAACTGGTGCAATTACTGGCACAAGAGGTATTCCATCTTAGCCCTCTGGGTTGGCAACGCATCTGCAATCTCTTTGGTGTTGCGGGTGTCTGTAGGCGGTGGTGATCACTTACCATCAGGTGACCCACTTGCTTGATTGCCTTCCTATTGTATGTTGTATTTATAAAAAAATGTGTATTTAAATAGATTTTACATACCTTACACAATTGAAATCACAAATTCGGGATCAAAGCTCACTTAATGTTATTTAAACCGTTTGTAATTCCCGAACCTAAAAGCTAAGCCCGCATTACGCCGGTTTAACACACTGTCAACAGACCTAACCCTAAACTGCCCCCGGTTAAACCAGGGGAGTATTTTACTGCCAAAAAATAAAAAATAAAATAAAAAAAAACACAATAAAAATTTAGGTCAGACAGGAACGGATAAAGAAGATGTATTTACAAACTACACACAATTCAAGGGATAAGTTCGCGTTTGTACATCTGTTTTGTCCTGTTATCTGTTATTTTATGTGTTTAGTACAATAAAGAGTCATACATACATACATACATACAATTGTAAGTAAGTCAATTCTCAAGTTTTACCCATAATACAAAAAATTACTACAGTTGCATTGAAACACATTTTTTTTTTTAAATCGAATATGGAGGCAAACGAGCATGTGGGTCACCTAATGGAAAGTAATCACCGCCGCCCATAGGAGCCAGTGATCCCAAGAGAATCGCTGATCTGTTGCCGCCTTGTAGACCCCCTCACCCCGTGGGCTTCCGAATCACCCACTTACAGTACGAAACGCAGTACTACTAGTGCACGCCGGTATTTTGTAAGGGTGTGGTGCTACCCCGGTTGGCAGTAACTAGCTCTACCACTTTTAAAATAATAATACCGATAACGAGGAAAAACAATTAATATCAAAGGAGATGTAATGGAGAATCCTAATTTTGCGCGAGGCATCTGATCCCCGGTAATCGGATTGTCCTGATCGAGCGGTATCGACCCGACGTTCTGACATTGATTTTAATGGGATTCCTAAATATATTAATAAGCATCTGTGGTATTGGTTTCATAAATCTCTATAGGATATTGTTTTACCACGATATTTTCTACGGAGAAACGTATTTTGTATGTTTGTTGCGAACTCCTCACTTGTCTAGATAGATAAATATTTATTTGGTACTGCAAGCACACACAATCAAAATTACAATTTATAACCGAATTTATAACCGAAAAAATAAAAGAGTTACTAATTATAGGAGTACTTGTCAGTGTGCGCTGCGGCAGTACAAAAGGGCCATGGCTCAGTGGACCACATTGCTCTTATAACACAGTCATGTCTGAAGAAGACCTTAGCCCAGATTAGTAGCATGAATCTGACAGGCTCAAATATTAAGGCATATTCAAATTTTAAGGAACGACGTTAGCTTTGAATAATTGCCATCTGGCCAGGAAATAAAATTTGCTAGTTAGTAATTAAACGGGAAACCGAACGGGTTTTAAATAGGCTATCGAAATAATATAATTAGGAGCTTTTAATTAAGATTAAGGTGACCGGAAGCTAGATTAAAGTGCGAGTTAAGTAACAAATGCGTAACTCACGAAATATGTATGTTGCAACTTGAAATGTTTTTTTTTTTAGTTTTTACTTTTTTAAGTTCAGGGCCCCACTGAAAATCAGCGCTGCTGTTTGCAGTAGCATATGCTGAGTGGGGTCCTTTTCAGCTTCAACCGTGTTATTTTGTATCTGTATTCTTTCTGTTTCTTATTCTTTGCTGAATTAAACATTTTCTTTTTTTCTTTCTCAAATAAAAGTTTTATTTAGGAGTAAAGGTCTCATCGCTTTGCATTTAAATACCAAAGCTAATACTTATTTTGAAGATTTTGAACATATTTTCAGTATCTCATGATTCTATTAATTTATTTAATAACGATGAAGTACAATTGTTTCTAGAAGTGACCTCGGCAGTTATAAGAAATGCTAAAGTAAATAAAATTAAGCTAAGTACAATACTGCCTTAGATAGAAGGTCAAGTATCATGTAATGGTCGAAAAAAGCAATGTAAATCACTAACGATATTTTTCGACTAATGCCAAGAGACAAACTTTAAGTAGTATCTATAAGAACATGTTAGGCTAATTGTATCGTAAGTCATCATCATCAATATTAGTTATGAACTCATGCTACCTGTCAGCGAATCTGATATAGCAAACTAATCAACTGATAGGAAAAGAGGTGTTGGATTAAAGTATTATCTTAAAATTACAACTTAAATTCATGATGTCCTGAAGACAGGCCAAATTAAAAGTATACGGAACCGCTGAGCATTTATGAAGAGAGGAATGTGTGTGAAGGAATCGAGGGGGGTATGCCTGGACCGGGGCAAACGGTCTGTGATCTCTGCCTACCCCAAAGGCAAACGGGCGTGAGCTGATAATAATAATACATTACTCGACGATTTCAATAGCTAAAGTCTGTTTTTAATTCAGTGAGTAAATGGACATTTCCTATAATCAACCAATTTGATGAATAGGCTACTGTAGAACGTTGTCGCAATATGTCATCGCGAGATATTATAACATTTAATCAGAAGTCAATATGACGCTAACAGTGAAAAGGTTCTTTCTACAGTGGCCTAAGAATCAAATTTGTTGACTTAGTTAGCTGTTTTAGAACCTGTGTCTAATACAAAGAAGACATATCTAATATTCTGAGCCAAATTGAGTTTCTGCTACAGTACGATTATTATATTATGACCCTCGGTATTGGTAGTAAAATACCGTTTATAGGACTGAAATCCTTGGCTGAAAAAGATCTTGCAAACCTTTTAATGAAAGTCATCTTTCAAATAAAAAATCAGAATTAAAATTGGTTAATTCATTTGAGAGCTACGATGCCAGAGCCTGTCACATAAAAAAACCATCCCTTTTCTTATCGGACCTTAAAAACCCCAGCCTAAACTTGGTAGTTTCATAGCCAAATCTTGACTAAGATATCTCCACCTACAGAACAGTATAGTGAGTGATTTCGCCGTGTAATCCCAACGTCGATCCGTCATCCCGGATGGAAATCTAATTTGCCATTTTGGCAACTACACGTCGTGGTAAATGAATTACGGGGACGTACTGCGAGTACAGATAACCGATTTATGCTACTGCCAATCTTTATATTGCGACATTTTGGTGTGACGCGAATTGTATGATTTGTATTGTGTCGTTTTACGTGGCTAACAGCACATAATCATGCTGGATACATTTTAAAAATTATGATTTCCGTGGCACATTGATTTGGCATATTTACCAAATTTTAGGTAAATATGCCAAAAAATACATCAGGGAAATCATGTTTAGAAGATTTTACCCACAATGTGTTTGGTAAATATTAGGTTAATATGCTAAAAAATGCGCTAGGGAAATTAATATTTGATTTACCCAGCTCAGTATAGTTAAATAAATTAAGAGCCACTCTTGCATATGTAGGTAGAATTTATAACAAATTTGAGACCTTTATTGGTCACTAATTATTTTTATAATATTGTTTGACGTCAATCATTCACAATTTCACTATCCTCATTTGCATCCGCAAACTGTGCAGAAATAATTTCACTGTCACTGGTCTGTAGTTTACCTATTTTGAATATTATTGAGAATTACGCAAATAATGCTGACAATTATGCTTAGTCTTATTACTGCGATTAATTGAAAAGTAAGTCTACTTCATCTCCCAATAGTAGTTTATGCAACTGCTATATAATGAGAGGCTTTAAAACACGAGAAAGCGAGTTTCATAATAGGACCACACGAGTGTTTTAAGGCCTAATTATATACAGTTGCATACATTACTTTATCTACACACATATCATAAAAGCTAAATAACGCGTTCAAAAACCCTAGGAAATGACCAGCATTATTACAACCAATGTTATTATAAGAATTTTCTTGTCTGTGGTAATAGGTAAATCTGTTCTTTATTGGTCATCACATTACCGATATCTCGTGACTGCTCGTGACGTTATGAATTTAAATTTGGAACAGCTGTCAAAATTCAAGTTGGTCTCTATTCTAGTATCCACAGATATTAAAACAGTTATCGATACAAAACGTCAACTCAGTATGTTTTTTTAATTTAAACGCACGACATTTGATCTCGAGTGACATGACAATAGGGACTGAATTCGTTCGTCTATGGTTTAAAAAAAACGTTCGTCTTGACGGATAGATCGAATCACAGAGTACCTTTTTAATATACATGGCCGCCATTAGTTGTCATACGTTTGTTGGTTTATTGCTGTTACGGTTTTTTGCAGTTATGATATGTGTGTAGATAAAGTAATGTATGCAACTGTATATGATTAGGCCTTAAAACACTCGTGTGATCCTATTATGAAACTCGCTGACGCTCGTTTCATAAAACCACACTCGTGTTTTAAGGCCTCTCATTATATAGCAGTTGCATAAAATACTATTATCTACACACATATCATAACTGCAAAAAACCGTAACAGCAAAAAACCAACAAACGAATGAAAACTAGTAATGGCGGCCATTCGATTTATCCGTCAAGACGAACGTTTTTTTAAATCATAGACAAAAAAATGAAGTCCCTATTGTCATGTCACTCGAGATCAAAACTTCTACTTAGAATAAAGTATTAATAACTCGTTCGAATTAAAAGAAATGCATTGATTAACCAACGATCCGAGAAACTTTTGTAACATAAAACTACCGTTAGACTCGACTTAAAAATACGTAAGTGATCCGTTTTATTAATAGATCCGAGGAACTCTTTGCTAAAATTAATGTAATAAATATTAAGTTTAATGCCAAAAAAATAGGCACCAACATAATTGGTATGTGGTTAGAGTATTTTGTACTTAACAGGAAAAAACAGAGGATTATGTTTAGATGATAATATATAGAGCCAAATCGTGTTTTACTTTGCCGCCCTGCCAAAGCATTTCGATAACGAACGGTTTTTTAATATAAAATTTAGAACGTCAGCTTACCATATAAGCCAATATTCTATATTTAAATACTTGTGTTTAGGTAAATGCGTTCCAACTATTTTTTTTTTATGAAATAGGAAGGCAAACAAGCAAAGGTGTCACCTGACGGTAAGCGATCACCACCGCCTATAGACACCTGCAACACCAAGGAGTTTGCATATTGTTATATCCCGTTGCAATTAACAGTTTCAAAATCATTTAAAACGTTAAAGTTACTTTACCAGCTTATTCCCTCGGCTTTCCTCGCACAGATTTGTTTTTTGACTAAAAATCGATACTAGAAATCTCAAATGTCGTAAGGGACATGTCCCTTAATGTCCTTTACGACATTTCAGATTTCTAGCATCGATATGTCAACCTACCGAATTTACCTGTCTGTGTTAAAAATCACGTCAATACGCTCCGTTTTAAGGCAAAGGAAGTACAAACAATCAGTTTTTCTTTTTTTTACGGATTTTCTTTGCTATTTTTATGTCTAGTCATATTAATTATTTAAATTATAGACTAATTACTAAGTATCTTAGTTCGCACATGACATCCCGTGTGGATACTTACTTCTCAAGTGTAGTGCGACAGCTCCGTGGCCACATGTGGGCAAAACGACATCGACATAAAATCGCAAGTCCTTGGCCACATCCTCCACGTCCGGTTCTCACAGTCTTTAAATCATTACAACTAATAAAAATAACAGGCAATCACACCAGCTGTAATCAACAGTTAATGTAAATAAATGTTACTAATGGAATCAATTTCTTTGCTAATCTGCGAACTCAGTGCCAGCAATCGTGAAAAAGACAACGCCTGTGCTGAATCTACACTAGTCTGCATCTACACTAATATAATAAATCTACACTAATATAATAAAGAGGTAAACTTTGTTTGTTTTTTTGTTAGTTTGTTTGTATGTAGGGGGTAATCTCTGGAACTACTGAACCGATTTCAAAAATTCTTTCACAGAATGAAAGCTACACTATTCCTGACGGACATAGGCTAAAAATTTTACGTGAACGAAGTCGCGCGCGTCCGCTAGTATTTTATAAAAGAAATAAAACAAACAACACAAAACGCGACCACAACCCAACCACCAACACCAAAGTTTGAATGGTATTTTTAAGTAACACCTGAACTGCCGTTCCGTTTTAAGGATTAGCATACGGATCACCTGCTCAATGGGACCCAGCTACCTTAAGAGAATTGATGATCCCTTGCTAGCTTTTAGGTATTAGCCTTACGTACGGCTCTCTCACTACTGCATCACTTCATAATGGCATTCAGTAATAGTGTGTAATCCCGCGGCGAACGGCCCATTAGAAGTGCAGCCAGTAACTACCTCTAACATTATTTATTGTATAGTTCAGTTAGTTGTTTTTTATGAAAAAGGAAGGCAAAGAATCAAGTGGGTCACCTGATTACTTGGGATTATGGAAAAGTCCATTAACTCAAATGTTAGTATAAAATTGAGTTGAATTAATAAAATATTAAGTCACATGAATCGGTTATCAATTTCAGAAAAGACTTAGCTTAACTCCATTGGTTATATTATAAGGCTTGTAGTTATAGATCATTCTCCAGTACAGCAGCGTAATCAAGATCACATTTGACATTATGGATAAAAAGTTACTTCAACTTAAATCGTAAAATACCTAGACGAAAAAAAAATGTTTTTTAAAAACAAAATATGTGCATTTTTAAATGTCGGATGTGGCTTATGTTCTTTTTGACCTAATATATCTGCCGAGCATCTTGATAGTCAGTTTAAAAAAGTTATCAAATTGTATTTAAATGATTTGGAATTTAACTAATACTTTCAATTTTATTACCCGGGTACATCAACGCCAATAAGTAGTTTTTAAAATTAATCGCGTGGGTCAATAAGTCGACTGCATTACTGATAATAAGATCCTTAGAGAAAATTTGCGTAACACTAGCAAAATTATGCTAATATAAACAGGACAGACGCCATAAAAGAAAGCCAAGCGCCAAGTTCCTTCAAAAGCGCGCAAATCGATAAAATCAGGCCCCGAAAATCAGTTACGTGCGAAAGGCTTTGTAAATTCGCTGCGATGAGGAGCCCGGCCCATTACCCTAATGGGCCACACGTGGCGAACTCAGCGAATTCGCCAAATCCCTTCAGATGAAAGACGATTTACGGAACAAATTAATTATTAATGTGCTCGTGGTGGAGCAGATGATTAGATGATTGCGATTTTAAAGGGGCCTGACAGACTGGCGACCGGCGTTTTGTTACGCTGGTTTATTCACGTTTTTTGAGCTATAGGAATGACGTAATAACCTCTTAGAGTCGTGCTCGCTTGGACGTCGAAGTATCGTTGAAAACTAGTTCAACGGTAAATATTGGCAAAATTGATTCCCCTGGTGCATTTTTTTGGCAATTTACCCAATATTTACTAAACTTAGGTAAATTTTGAAAACATCGTTGTGTTTTTGTCAGACATTTATACTTTATGTTAGCCAAACATAAAGTTAATATGCGCCACGGAAATCAGAATTTTCAAGATTTACCCTCAACTATTCCAATAAATGAGATATATTGTTCAAGATCAGTTGGTCTATTTACCGTAAAATAACAAGTTTTTGATGTGTTCTTAGATGCTAAAAGCATATTAACTGACCAGTTTCTGTTAGGTAATAAATGAAAGAATCAGCGTGGCAAAGCAGAAATTATGTCTCGATTTGCAACATGACTGCTTTAGTTTAATTTATCTCTCCGTACGGCTTTGTCATGTACCTAGTGTTAAGGTCAATGCGGCCAAATCCGTCTGCGGGGTAATACCGTACAAAATAAATCCTTGGTGGTCATAACTTTGAAGTCATATACGAGGTCCATCAAAAACTCTTTTTATAAAACCGGTTTTTAGTTTAAACAACCTATCACAACCTGTAGTGACGTCGTGACTAATACAAACTGGAAGTTCATAACCACATCTATTGCTAAGGAAAATTAGGGTAAAATATTGCGGTTACTTATTCCAATAGGCACTTCTTTTTAGGAATCTACTTCCTCTTCAATTATAAACGTGAAAGCTCGTGAGGAAGTATGTTTTTTTATTAAAAGGGCTTTGTCACTGCGCGACTACATGACCCTGTAAAGGTCACAAACTAAACATAACAGCAAAAATTGGTTCTTATCAGGAAGTATGGATGTCTATTGGTTTTCACACAAGAACTAATACTTAAATGGATTTTGATCGAATTTCCCAGACAGATACATACTGTTCTGTATTAAAATGTAAGATAATTTATCCCCGAAAATACAGAATTCCTGAGGGATAGCGACAAACAAAGTCCACGCACACTATAGTCCACGCATCTTATAGTTACGGAACCTCAAGCTTTGTAGGGTCACTAACCACTAGGCTATCCGGTCGTCAAAAGATAAGTCAATGATTGTGTCAAACCAATCAAATTAATAAATAAAATAGACCATACTGACTCATCACCCGACAATTTGACCGATAGCACTAAATCTTAACCTCATTAGAATCTTCCTGTAGAGTTTAAAGGCGGCCGACATCAAGCAAACAAGCCGCTGGTCTAATGAATCATAGCCACCAATTGAATTGATTGTCTATGTCGAGGACATGTACGGTTTTACGTTCTTTGAGAACAGAAGCGATAAATTATCGTATGTTGAAAACGTGAGCGAAAGCATTGAAGTAGATAGGTCACTTAGTGGAATAACAGAAACAAAAGAAGAAGAAATGGAGAAAACTAGAGAGGTAGAAGATTGCATATCTGGAGACTAGGAAGACGTTGGAGTGGAGAAAGATGAAATGTTTTGCAAAACAAGTCGAAGAGATAGGAAAAGGAGCTCGGGGGATAATCAGTCTACGTGTATAAAGAGTAAGGTATACATTTAGATAAACTGTTATATTTGTAGATCCGAGAACTTGGTTAATATTTTAAAAGTGGCTGACACATTGTAAAATCTTTTTTCCATTCATGAAGTTCTCATACTTTACTACAGTAAGTGATATCACAACACATTTATGAATTTAAATATTGCTCAGTACATCGATAGAGTTAGTTAAACCTTCTCCGCCAATTTAATCGAATCTTATGCATATTTAAATTGATGTACGCAGAAGGTCTAAAGTATAAAGCGCAAAATGTAATTCTATCGGTTTTATGACTTTGACCTCAATTGCGCGAGTCGCACGAGCATTAGTTTCATAGTGATTTTATTATTCGCACTTAACAATCTTTGTATTTTTGATACACAGACACGAAACAAATGTATAATTATAAACGTCTATGATAACTTTAAAATGATAATAGTTGAGAATCCCGTTTCACATTTTCAAGGCTGTTAACAAGGGGCAAAGGAGAAGAGCAGTCAAAAGTATTTACAGCTATCATTGCGACGACGGAGCCTGCACAGGGGCCTTGCGGAACCCCAGGCCTCCGTGGACCACAGTTTGAGCATCACTGCTGTGAACTAACTAAAATGGGTTTTAACTCTTCTTATCTTTCTTTAATCGATCAAGTAGAGTCTGCTTAGTAGACTATCACATGGTCTTGTCAAAGCATATCCAAATTGGATTGGTTTTCCCTTATTTATCAGGTGTTTTACTTTCATCGTGAGAAAAATCGATACTAGCGACAATCATTCCAAACTCGAACCCGCACTCAAGCAAAACGGACGCAAAGAAACAATTGCGCTCAATTGAGATTCCGCTCTGAAAACATTCAATCTGCACAATTAACACCTCTTAACCCGATCCGGCGATCGCACGGCAATCAACCGGATGAATTAATCTTAACTTTTTAGATAGGGTTTCATACAAATTTTGCATGGCTCAGCTATCAAGGACGACGCGAGAGTTTGTTCACACTACTGAATGAAACTGTCGCTTGTGTGAATCATAGTTTGTAAAACTATACATACTTAATTGTGACCATTAGTTTGCTAGCAAACGCGTCGGTACGCAGTGAATGCAGACCTTTTTTTTCTCATACAAGCTGGGCCAAAATTTTAGAGAGACGCTTGCTCGCGAGTGGTATAAGGCAGACCCTAGTGGAGAACCTTGGGCAACGCCGTGTTTCTGCTGACAATAATAATGAAGTTCTGTATAATCTCTTACTTCAGATCGCTAGTTAGAACCCCGCTAAGGGCATATATAATTTTAGTAAAAGTACTCAAATCATTAATGGCATAAGTACTTATTTATGTATGTACGCGATTAAGACTGTTTATCCGTTGCTACTACAAAGGTAAACAGATTTTATTGTTTCAATTGAGCCTAGGCCAATTTGCTTAACAGATCAGATTATTTATTCCCAAGATATTTAATAGTTGTCCTTTTTTTTTCTACATGCTCCAAGGAACAAAAAAACAAATCAATTCCAAGGTCGCGAATATTTCACACACCACGTACTATGATGAACCACGCACCCATTTACTAGATCTCGCCGGGTCAATTAATGCTGCAGATGACAAACAGCATGACTAACGGCCGTAGGAGGCGGTCGTGGGAACTGCTCTAGTTTAGTTGCTTAGAGCACTTTAAAGACACTCTGATTGAAGCTGCCCAGACGTTTTGCTTTAGATGGATAGATTGAAGCAACTTTTGCAACATTGCTTCAGACTAACTTTGTTTTCTAATGTTTTATGGCCGGTTCAAACAAACAAACGGATCGTTATGCTGACCAACAGAACAAAATTAATATTAGTACAAGTACGGAAGTATCACTTCAAATTAAAAAGTGTTTAGGTTTAAGAATCATCCTACTGTATGCCTCTTTGTCTAAAGTATAAATAGTATATATTTGCTGCACCGGCCACAGTGCAGTGGGGCGCCGATATTCTTTTAGCTCTGCGAAATAAACCACGCCTGCCTGCAGTTAAATTTTGACACATTTTCTATGCGACGTCTGTCAAAGTTCAACAGCTGGTAGAAAAAACGATCCGTTGTTTCAATATAAGAAAGCAGCATTGAAGAGCCCTGTTACTAAATAATGATATCATTATAATTTACCGAAATGTTACACAAAATAAACAAAATCAGCTCATTCGTCAATTTTACGGCTAAGGTTGTTGACTTCTTTTAACAGAAGTTGAAGTATTGAGTTGAAGACGAGTCAAGAAGAAGAGTCAAGTTTTTGGAGCGAGTCAAGCCTAGTCTAGACTTAAGGGTAATTTACATGGAGCGAGTTCTCACATGCGAGTTGCATAACATTGCGAGCTTCCAAGGTACGACGACGTCGATTGATCGATCGAGACCCGCAATGTAGTGCGATTCGCATTCGAGAACTTGTACCGTGTAAATGGCCCTTTAGGCTGACTTACCTCAAAGAGGTAAATGTGCTAAATCACCTCAGACTTATAAAAGAGCTGTCAATATAGTGTCCTCAACATATTTAACGTTTTATTGCAAGTCAACTGTAGCCTATGGGACTAAGTCAACTGACGTAAACTGTCTCAAGATATTCCCATAGAAACATAGCTATCCAAAACAAAGCTAAAAAATAACACAAGAATTACACTTAACAAAATAAAAGCGTCTGCACCGTGGCCCTAACTTAATTGGCCAAGTTCAATTCATCTCCATCTGCCTCCCTCTTACGACATTAGCTAGACAAAAGTTAGGACCACTAGAAACGGTTAATCTTTTTGACCTCTCCATGGCTTTGGCAAACATGAAGATAGAAATGCAAAGAAAGACTTCAAACTTATTTGGCGACCGGATAGCCTAACGGTCAGTGAGCTTTGCTTAGTTTGGGACTAGGACACTTAGTATCAACTAGCTTTTGCCCGCGACGTCGTCCGCGTAGACTTGTTTAATTGAATCAAGCAAAGGTGCACCCAACATGCAATCTACAATACTTCCTGGACAAATTAATGAGAATTAGTTGCTTTGCTGCTCATGACGTCACGGCGTCGTATACCTCACTTATCGCTATTCCGTGGGAACTATGCATTTTTACGGGATAAAAAGTATCCTGTGTTAATTCAGGTTATAAACTATGTGTGTGCCAAATTTCATCCAAATCCATTCACTAGTTTTTACGTGAAAGAGTAACAAATATCATTCCATACTTACAAACTTTCGCGGTTATAATATTAGTAGGATTGTCCCAAGTTATTTATTTATCTCGGCTTCGCATGGGTATATACAATGAGGATGTAATGTTCATAAAAATCTTCCGTAAAAGATCTCTAAATGGCAGTGAAAACTGCATCAAAATCCGTTGCGTGGATTAGAAGGAATAAACGACCGAAGTCATAAGGATAGACAGGAACGGCTAGCGACTTTATACTATGTAGTGATAGTGATGATGATAGAGAAGTTAAATAACTCGGTAATTACACAATTTAAGGTAAGTTAGTGGTAAATCAGAATTAACGGAACTGAAAATATAACGAGCCAAAATTTTTTGGAATATTTCAGAAAGCAAATCAGCGGCCCTGACATGACAGCCCAGGTTTAGTTTAACCCCTCCCTGTGTCTCTGTCTAACTAGTGTCATAAGAAAGGGACACAGATAGAGTTAAACTAAACTTGGCCAGTCATGTTAGGGCCACTGCGGTAGTCAAGTCAAGTCACTAAAATAAAGCATTTGTTTTTTTATCCGACTACGGTGAAGCCAAATTTGTTATACTGATAGTTGTTGTAGGTGACGCACCACCTCGGCATTTGATTAGAATTTTTGCATTATTAATGTGATACTGCCAAAAGACTTAAACAGAAGTTAATAAACAGTAATATCTAACATATCAAAAGACTTGTCTTACTAAATGAGACAATTTCAGGAATCACTAACAATTTTTGTTTTTTGGTTTTTCTTATCTTATTTTTTAATCAGTTCACTTAATCACTTGTTACCGTGACACTTGGTGTATGGTATACGGCAAACAGCGTGTTAGTTAGTGGAGCTGCGTCACCAACACTGCATTGCATTGCTGGCGTTGGTCGTGAAATCCGACTCACGCGCACGATTGGATCCGCAGAGTCGAGGAAGCGGCGTGGGCGCAGAGTAACGTGGGAACTGCTTTATAGGTTAACCGTACAACTGACAAATTCAATCACATATACTAACGCACATGCGGATACAGGGTTTTGCTCGGAGGTCATTTTGGATACGATTTTCCTGTCTTCGGTTGTAAAAAGAAAAAAAAGGTCGTTGAACACTCGTTGCATTGCCATAGTCCCTAAGATCTCCAACTGCTGTTATTGGTACTAGAAACTAGCGATCAATAAAATACATATTTTTGTGTAATTACCAGTAATATGTACCACCAATCAATTTAATTCATAAGCCACTGTAGAACCTTTTCACAATGAACGTCATAATGACTTCTCAATAAATGTCATAATATCCCAGCGACGACACATTGCGACGACGTTCTACAGTGGCCTATGAATCAAATTGGTTGACTGTACTATATGTAGATTTAATTTTCAAAACTTGACAAAATAAATCAATCCAAGGAATATTTTCTTCAATGAACTGGGTACCTAAGAATTGTATTGTATTTTATACAACATGGAAGGCAAACAAACAAGTGGGTCACCTGATGGTAAGTGATCACCACCGCCTATAGACACCTGCAATAACAAAGAGAGTGCAGATGCGTTGCCAACCCAGAGGGCTAAGATAGAATACCTCTTGTGCCAGTAATTACACCGGCTGTCTTGCTCTCCACGCCGGAACTCAACAGTGCAAGCACTGCTGCTTAGCGGCAGGATTAGCGAGCAAGATGGTGGTAGCAATCCAGACGGACCTTTCACAAGGTCCTACCACCCGCAAATTCAAACGTACAACCGAAAAGTATAAAAAAGGAAGTATATTTTTTAGTAGGTAAGTTTCTATAAATGTGATGAACAAAACAATTATTTTATTGCCACTGACAGTACCAATACTGGCACTACTATTCAGGATTGTCATCACTGTCTAGATATAAGATGGAGCGTTCTCTTAATTGGACAAGTGCCATCAATAAGAGTGTTGTCAGACAGTATTTGTAAATATTTCTCTCAAAAGTACCTTTTGACTACAGATTTCAATCGTTGCCAATGCGGTAAACAGTGTTATCATACTTCTTACGATAACCAAGGTTCACAAAAATGTCAAGCATTATTCGTTAATTAAGGCTAACCCAATTTGGTTAGGATATAAAACCTGATTGCTAGTACTTACTAGTTAAATAGGCTTGAAAAAACAGGACAATAGAAACACAAAAATATTTTCCACACAGAAAAATGAACTTTTGGGAAATGATTGATATTTGGGGGCTAGTGAAATAATCATATTTTTTTTAACCTATTCAATGCCAAATGTATCGAAAAGTTGAAAAGTTGTCATAATATCAAACTCGAAGTGGAATCTTAACAGTATGCGCGTACGTCGCTATTACACCGTACCGTTAGACGACCATATGCGTCGGTGGCGTGGTGGCTAATAACAGTTCTTACTTTTGTTTACAACATTTTTCATCTTATAAAAAATGAGGTATAGGTAAAACAAAACAAGTAAATGGCAAAATAAAATTCTGCGAATAATCTGACATAAGGAAGTGGCGACCCGCGTGACCCGAATATGCCCGTACATCGATGCAGTTGTAATAAAGACGCACTGTTTGAGACACAGCACAATGAATGATAACGCCGTAGACTGCCTGTCACCGATAAAGCATTCCTGTAACCTTCTTGATGCGGCTCTATGTTTTACTGAGAATCGAAGATAATAATTTTATAGAGGGTTTAGCTTTAACTAATTAATAGAAGTCAAAGTCAAAATATTATACAGATTAGGCTTAGAAAAAAACACTTGAGAATGTCAGAAAATTCGCTATTATTAGATCTGTTGCTAAGGATACGGCGATAGAATGTGATACTATTTTTGTTGTCATTTGACGTGAATCGTACATTACATGATTTCCAATATTCCGAATTTTTAACATAAAACTACCATGAGACTCGGACATATATTAATAAAACGGATCACTCACGTATTTTTACGTCGAGAAATGCCCAAATGAAAAATGATTAAGGACCACGGACGGTCCGAAACATGTCGGGCATTTCTCGACGTAAAAATACGTGAGTGATCCGTTTTATTAATATATCTTGAATTTTATTTGCTCGACATTTATTTGTAATAACAAAAAAACAAACCTTACTACTCCGAACAATCTATTCGCATCACCGCATATTTTCTACATCTACACAAAAGTTATCCTTTATCAGAAGACCAGCGACTTGCCTCGGGTTTGCACGGGTACAATTAGGGTGTAATGTCGACAAACACCTTTCGCAAAAAATGTCAAAATGACAGTGACAACCGCATCAAAATCCTTTCGTGGTTTAGAAGTAAGCGTCCGAAGAAATGAGGACAGATAAAAGCGGAATCTTTGGATCATCCTAACCTCAATGACTATATCGCACGCTTAGTATTAAAGTGACCCATTTCTGAATAATACACGTCCCAAAATATCACCTTAACTAAAAGACATAGGGTTTAATTTTGGGAAATATCAAATTCAGAATTGAGTCAGTTTAATACTAAGCGTGCGATATATAGATACGAGTAGATAATCGGCTCTGCATTTTGATTTTCTCTAAAGAAACCCTATGAAACATCTATTATATTTAGTCAACAAGGAATACAGCATATTTAGCATAGCATAGCATATTTATGGACACGATCAGAACAATCGTTTTTTCATTTAAACTCTATAATAAATACTCCAAGGAATTCTCAAAAAATAGTTTATCAAAGCAACTATCAATTTGAGGAGGTATTGGATAAATTCCAATAAGTCCACGTGATCTTAGTGGCTTCCGGTAGATGGCGTTGAATTGACAAGAGGACTCTGTTCCGGCCACCCAGGCGGTAACATGACACTCGGGATTTCTCTGCGATGTTTATTGATTGCCATTAGTCACATGGATTGATCTTTCAGCGGCGTCCTTATTAAGTCGTACTACTCTCTCAAAGAATACGTGAAGTAGTAGATTGATGACCAACGTGGGAAGGTAAACCCTTTTTCAGGCAGCTACGTTAGTTTTCGTTAATAATTATAAGACAAGTAAAATTTCAAAGAAGTTCATTCCAATTTGTATCATAATGTGTGAAAAATATGGTCGAAATTCAAAATAAATGTAGTCACAGGTGCGTTAGGGTTAAGACCCGCTTTTTTTAATGGACTTGGGCTGTTAGCCTCAGACGGAGTTGAAAGCTTGCCGGAAAGAGGGCGAGCGCTAAAAAAGACGTTCAGAGACATCCCATATACTTGTTTTCCTTTTTATTTAATTAAAAAAGTGTGTGTGTCAAGATCATGAATATGATATTCATCAGAAATGCTATAAACAAAAAGAGAATTAAGAAGCAATTGAACACTAACTTATTATTATCATGAGGAATCTGTGAAATTAAACGGTCGTATTTTGATTTCACTCTAAAGCGTCTAACTAAATATTATGTTATAGAGTGTACAAAAATGTATATACGTAACCTAAGCTAACCACGTCTTAATTTTAATTTACTAAAGCAAAATATTTTTCATTTAAGAAAATTAATAAAAATTTGATCGCTAATAAAAAAGCTTTAATATAAATATTAAAGTAAACTCTATTCCCGTGACCTGTATTTAATAACTACCTTAATGATAAACGCAATAACAACACAAATAAATAACTTAGCCATC
This sequence comes from Ditula angustiorana, assembly GCA_963691745.1. NCBI lineage: Eukaryota > Metazoa > Arthropoda > Insecta > Lepidoptera > Tortricidae > Ditula > Ditula angustiorana. The sequence continues at coordinate 3,871,276 of OY829473.1, forward strand.
TGGCAGGACCACATGAATGGTTTACACTCGACATATAAAAAAATATAACTACTGTTAATGAACAATGAATTAAAATCGATCACCGTTATTTTAAGACAGACAAATCTACACAACATGATCATGTAAGAAGTCACATGAACCAACTATTCGCACATCACAAATCATTCATTCACTCACGCAAATAGTTCATCGTTGTCTCATTGTCCATTCATTCAGACCGGTTCGATGTAATAATAAGTGAATGGATCGGTCCCATTGATCGTAAATGCGCTATTGTCTTATGATCAGGAGACTAATTGGTGCCCCGCGGCGTGTCTCATCTTGATAAACCGTTGTAGGTGGTTTATGTGACTGCATAGAGATTATATAGCCTGTGTCATTTCTGTGTCTTTATATTTATTTATCCCATGTTGGTGGTAAACAAGCATGACTTTAGTCCCCTCAATCAAGATGCTTGCAGCTATAGAAGTTTCTCTTACAATTTGCTGACCCTGCAGAATCCGCCTGCAGGTTCCTAGAAGACTTTCACTGGAAAATCCGCTACATAGAGCTCATTTTAGAACCTGTTTGTATTTACTGGCAGTGATTATTGGTAGATATGTACTTTCGAAGACACCAATTTTATGTTACTGTCATGCGAAACAAAACTGTGGTAAAAACATTGCTTTCGCCAAAAATCATAGGAATTTATAATACCATACATAAATGTAGTTTATTCTCAAAAACAATCGATAATAGTGCATCGTAACAGTTGATTATGATCGAGTCGACACTTATCGATTAAAGTTTAATCGAATCAACTTGATCGCGCAGTATGCGAGGGGCGCCGATACTCTGCTGCTTTTTTGTTAGCCTTTAATTTGAGTTTATTGTGGATGATATTAAGGTGACACCAGTAACTTGTTATTTGAACAAATTGTAATTGTATATGTACACATCTATTCAAGTTCCATTTGTAATTTCATTGTATTTATAACACAGAAATATTAATTCATTATCTTCGAATCGCAGAAGTGATAATTATTAGGCAAGGTGTTGATTTTGACGACCACAGCAAGAGCCTTAGTTTTAAGGAAAGTTTGAGCATCACTCGTACAATGCGAGTATACAAGGTCCCTTTTCACTATACCTGTGAAGGATTTAGTGACGTCAGAACAAGAGAAGCAATTCCTGTAAAAGAGGATGGTGGGCTGAAAAGTGCGATCCCGAAGGAAGGAAACCCTCAATAGCGTCCAGATCGGCCGGCTGCTCGGGGAGACGGTGTACTAAATCCCAGTTACATTTGGACAAGTAAGAATCAGCACGAGACAATGGCACTTGGTTTAATTCACAAGCATTTTTAACCATTTTTGAAACGTTATCCCTTCTATCTATCAGAGAAATCTAAAGTAGAAGACAAATTTACTCAGATAAAATGCTTCAGTTGTTTTATACAAATTAAACTATCACTATTTAATTGTGATCATAATCACTCAGTTTACAGCTCATACACATTTGACGTCGCCTATTCGCATTGTTGTGAAAAACATGTTTAATCAAATTTGCCTTAAGACGGACTTCCGCTAAGTTATTAATGAATCTGTATCTATCACCGACAATATTAGGATCTTTCTTTCAAAGTTTAATCCTGAGCACTCTAACCCCTGTCCTGAGATAGGGCAGTAGCTACGCGAGTAATATTAAAATAATTAATAGAAAAAATAACTGTAAGTTACTGACTTTAATTTTATATAAACACAAATTTAAGAATACACTACACTGAATATCTGCAATACAAATACTGGGAAAACTTATTTTTGTAAGTTCGCAGGATTTAACCTGTAACAGAGCTACGAACAGATTGTAACTTTTTCAATGTATCCTGCATTGAATCATTTTTGTAGTGTCTAAATTGTATCAGATTTTGGTTGTGAAACAATGACAGACCCTCAGGGCCTCAGCTCGTGACTTGCATACTTCCACAGGAAGCGATGTTACAATTGGCGTTGTCAGCGGCAATTTGTGACGAGCGCCGGACGCCGGTCATTGATTCCGCTGGCGCCATTCGGCTCGTCTTTGTTTTTCGTCCATAGAAATTTAAAAAAAGAATTAATATACCAAAGAAAACGGAGCGAAATAGATTCAGATCCTCGATACATATCATATCATATTTATTGGTATATTTCAGATAATTAGAATCGGTCAGTAATAGAATGTATTCTTGTGTACTTATAATACTACACTCGTTTTAACAAGATAAATAGAAAATTAAATTAAATAATTAATAATGCAGTACCTTAACAATCTATACCAAATAATTCCTCCTGCTCGATCAGCTAACTTTTGAGCTTAAATTAAATTTGGCAGCGCTCTTAGCAACAATTATATTGTGTGAGATATGAATTGATAAAATATGAATGACGTTCGATAACAGACACAACTCATATTTTAACAAGTTTTAAGTGAAGAAAAACTGAGTCCTCGTTAGAAGCAACTGCAACAAAAGGTTTCGGCAAATGTTTCAAAATCTTCAAACAGCTTGAATCAATTTGTCAATTTAAAAAACTCCTATAAATAGAAAGCTAACTGCCCCATACTCGTAATTGCTGGAGTCGGTAAACTATTATTAGAAGCAGCGGTTTGATTGGTCTATTAAAACTGGTGTTATTGGGTTAATTTTGGAGTTAGTGAATAAGCCAGTACAATAGATGTCAAGGATGCCAACACATCTGTTTTATTTTAGATAAAATCAAGTGACGATTACTCAATATTTTTTCAAACCACTCTTACTAATATCAAAATAGAGAATTACAAACAACCTCCACTTGGCTTCTAAGAGATAATGAAGGATAAGAAAATAAGAAAGCAACAAAATCAAATGTTGACAACAAATTTTGCAAAAGTTTAAAAAAAAGATTATTACATCCTTGGAATGTCCGATCAGAACGTGAAGTGGAACTTTTGTAAACTATTTCCTGTGCGGTGTTAATAAATAGAACTTATATTGCCTTGTATTACCATGAAGAAAATCAGTCTCTATCAAATTAAGTAGCAAATCATGCGTGAATCACAAACAAAATCCAGTTCATCATAATTATGTCAAGCAGCCCATTTCGCACTTGACACGGTATTAGGAGTAGGTACTTGGCGCCACCGAATAGCTCTCTTCCTGGCACGGGCACTGATTGTCTTGGCCTCAACTCTTCCTGTTGTTGCGCGTGCGGTCAATTCATATCGACGAACAATATGGGATGTTAATTTCCTTTTTGTGAGTACGTCAGTAGCTTCAGTAACTTTACACAGGGAAATTGGAAGTTTTGTTTATTCAGTTAATATAAAGTTACATTATAAATTGCATTGCATGTCAAATTACACGAACTTATACTGAGATCGTCAAAATTATATAATTATAAAAACTTAATTAAAATCAACTACAATATTTATAACACCATAATTTGATACAAAATTATGAAAACTTTCAATAGAATGTCAAGGTAAATGAAATTAGTCTCCAATAGGGATCGCATAGTTTTGCATAGTTTTTGTTAAACTTCAGTGAAATCGATTAACTTGATTTATATTATTAATCACAAAAACAAATACCTTAGTATAAGGAAATCTATTTAGGTTTTTGTGTAGCAATTGTTCCAGTCCCAAATTAGGCAAAACTTGTACTGTAGACATCGGATATTTATAATCGTACTTACTTATTTAGTTGAATCCATATATAACTTCTAAGACTCACTGTGTAAAGATTAACATTCGCAATAGAAACGTTTTCTTTATCTAAATAGTTACTAATAAATAAAATCAATAAATCCATTATGACATGGGCATAGGCGTATTTGATGTAAATTTCAAGTCCCAGTCTTGTGATAAGTGACCGAAATGACAAGAATATACAGAAACACGAGAAAAACAAGAGAAAATTATGTCAACTACTGGTAAAAACAATATCCTACGCGTGCCCAGTACAGTTACCTTAATCAGTAATAAAATAAATCAAAAATAAATAACTGGGTGAAAGCAGTGCAGAATTAAACGTCAATATTTTGACCGATGATGATAAAAATCTAGAATCCGCACACATTTTATTTTCAAACATCACCATACAAATATGAAAATGAAACAAAAAGTAAGTCATTCAAAATCATTCAATTACACGTGTTATTGGAATCGATGTCTGATAAAGGTAATTACAAGCGATACATATGAAACAGCTACTGTGATTAACACCTAAATATATCTTGATAACGTTATATCTGTAATCCCCTTGTAATCCTTTTTTCCATCACGTGAAATTTTATAATGATTTATTTCTTAGATCGATACATTTTTTAGTGCTTAAGTTGCTTCAATGTTTGCTCTAAGGCTGAATCACACCGGTCGCTTACGCGACGTGTACCTACGCAGCCGGTGTGGCGTGGCCCTAAGGTTATGCAAAAAAAGCAAAATATTATAGTGTAATGGTCCCAGTCCTTGATAGTGTCCCAAAAGTTGACGAGAATATACGGAAATAAACGAGTAAAAACGAGAGACAATGATGTCAACTACTGGTACAAACAATGTCAAACACTGATGTCAAACATTAGACTGTAACTAAATATTAGAGTTAATATTAATTAAGAGCAGGTGAACACTAAAATTATAAAATACACAACGAGACTAAAAGTACCTAATTCGAATCTGATTGCACTGGTTCCTACACTAGACTTCGCCTGGCTGGTATTTAGATAACCAACAATGATATATATTTATTTATACTCGTACGGTGTTCTCGTGACCACGGTCGTTGCGACACGGTCGAAACGTCGTGGTGAATTAACAATGATTTTATCGCGTTGCAGTCCTGTTGACGTTAAATATGTGTGAAAATCGCGAAAGTTTAAAATAATGTATGATTCATTTGTAAATATATAACAATTCAGTTTAATCCTCAACATATATGGTAAAATTTTATTTTTACGTCATTACAGGGAAAAGATGTATATAGCTTTTAAAATTGGATGAAAACCAGATAAGTCCCATGTTACAGTTACATACTGTGCTTAATACTAATATATAATAATTGTGACGCAGTTATTCACCGCCTTTTTTAATTTATTTCAAGTATTTTATTTATTGTGAAACATTATGCCTTTTTTAAATGATCTAGATGCAATAACATTTGTTCATCAGCTAGGCCTGAAATACGGTATTCTAATAAAATAAAAAATTCCAAAATTGATAGAGTTGGTTACAAGAAGAAAAACTGTGTTTTTAGTTTTCTTTTACGATCATTATTTTTCGAAATATCCCGAGTAATAAAATGACAACGGGCGTGCGTCGCGAAAACGCTCTATCGCGCTGCATACAGGACCAGTGACGTCACTATAGTGATTTTGTATGGAGCCAACACTAAATCGTGTTTATTTTCATACTGTTAGCTTTTAACTAATTACTCACATACTACAATTTTCTACATTTTTTATTTGGATTCGAATGACATATTTCGAAACAAAAAAAAGAACTTTTTCTCTTCGTCATCTTTGTAACTTTGTATCGCTGTAACTTCTAAAATATCAGGTTTTTTTACCTACGTCTTTGGACATAAATATGTTTTTAGTAGTCGTCTACAATTCTGCACTTTTATGCCATTAGATTTTTGAGTGGAATACCGTATTGTTATTGGTTGACTGTACCTACAATATAGCAACCATTAAAGGGTCTGTCTGTCAGTCGTGACGAGAGGGCATGAACCGGCGAATCAAGACACTTTGCACAGACAAACATTCAATTGAGTATATCGACCGTTTAGTTGTCTGACCGTCGTATTAACAGCTCCAGTACTATATGATATGGCTCAATAAGTCGCTGAACTGTTAAGGGTAACTTATTGTTCTTTAACCAGCTTTTTTTGCATTCATTGGTAATTCAGATTATCCATTTGGAGAATGAGAAAAGATTTCAAGGAGAATGAGTCAGTTGAAATTAATATCGACCACATATCATTTAGCAAAGGTTCTGGTAGTTAACTAGTTACATTTTAAGTTGTAACAGTTAGTCTTGCAGGAATAGATAATTGTTGTACAAAATAGCTAAGTATAGACATAATCAACGAACAAAATAGAAATACTGTTTTTATTATGAGTCTTTTTTTTATACAACATAGGAAGGCAAACAAGCAGGTGGGTCACCGGATGGTAAGTGATCACCACCGCCTATAGACACCTGCAACAACAAAGAGAGTGCAGATGCGTTGCCAACCCAGAGGGCTAAGATGGAATACCTCTTGTGCCAGTAATTACACCGGCTGTCTTGCTCTCCACGCCGGAACACAACAGTGCAAGCACTGCTGCTTAGCGGCAGGATTAGCGAGCAAGATGGTGGTAGCGATCCGGACGGACCTTGCACAAGGTCCTACCACCCGCATAAAGTCCATTAAATAAGAGTCCATTAAAAGTTGAGGAATTATTCTATCTATACTTTATCTTTACATTTATAGTTTAAAATAAAAGCAGTTATCCATTCCTGCCTGTCGTCACATCCTCGGTCGCTTATTTCTTCCAAAACACGCAACGGATTTTGATTCGTTTTTCACTGTCATTTAGTAATTTTTTAAGGTAGATTTTTATGTATATTACATCTTAATTGTACCCGTACGAAACCGGGGTGGGTCACTAGTATTATATATTAACATATTTAATTAAATTTAAGCCATAGAAAAGCTATAGTAAAACTAGACAAAAGAAACAGCTAAAATTAACCCAATCCAACGAATTCTGTTCAACGCCAGCGGTCTTACATTACAGCCTTAGTTTAATGTATCTCTCATTATCTCTTTATCTAACTAATGTTATCGGAAAGGGACGCACGTAGAAATAAACTACTCAATACTTTATTGCTTTTCCACAATGTATGTATGTAAATTCTTTACTGTACAAAAAAAAACATAAATGTACTAAATGTATGTATGTAATGTACTAAACATCTTTGTAATGTACTAAATAGGCTACAGTTGACGCTACTCTTTCACTTACAACATTTTGCTTTTCGCGTGGATTTAAGTTCAAACTATAATAAATTAAAAACCTCTCTTCCCCTATTTCCCCTATAAATTGCTCCCTTAGCATGCAAACTATTGATTTGGATGCGATCCGTCAAACTGCCAATTCTGGACACGTCAGAAGGTCACATCCTCATTTCTATGTCACGCAATAGTTGTGAGTCACCTCTTGCATCTGTCGCTTCTATTAACGTAGTGTTATAAACTGAGAGAGAATAGACAATTTAATTTGTGGTCAAAAGTTCCAATGTTAAATGTCGACTTTTGTAAAGAAAAAATAAACGAAGTATCCACGTACTTAGCTGGATTTCTTACGTATGCGAGTGAAAAATAATGTATTATAATATCATAGCACACCATTACATGGATGTCTAGACAAAGTGACACCCCGACAAGCTACGCAAGTAAAACCGACGATGGATTTGATATTAGCTGTTGAAAATTCTTGAAGTTTGCTTGCGCTACCTTAAGTCAAGTCCATAATATTGTATGTCACGTTGTCCTCCCAAACCCGCTTCAGTATGAACTTTCACATTACTTGAAACTCTGTAGCACTCTTATAAGTCAATGAGATCTTTTACTACGCCTATATTCCAGTATTTACTTAATTTATGATTTCAAAAATATCGTAACCAAAGTTATAACTTCATCCAGACTGAAAAAATTGGAGATGTTCCTGGATCCTCTCCGGATACTGGAAAAGTATGTAAACTCAGTCTTGAATAACACGTTTTCTTGTCACCAGGTTTACTGGCCAGTGAGGCCCTGCGGAACAGCATAGGCCAGAATAGCTGGTCTTCTGCCCCACGACCGGAGCGGTCACCTCCTCACCACCAAGACGTGTATCCTGTTAGAGGTAAGGTCCTTCGTTTAGAAATGAATGTTTTGGAACTGTTTTGTCCAAGCTTACAATAATTTTAAATCATTACATAGTAAGACAATGATGATCATAAACTTGAATTTGGAAGTATAAATGATTGAACGGCAACAATGACTTATCGTTCGTTAGAAGCCGGAAAAACGCCAATTGCCTTATATTCAAAGGGAACCACAAGAATATCATCATCCACATAAATATCTTCTAACCGCTTATAGTAAACGCTACAACTTAATTTTAAACATAAACCAAAAATGAGGGGTGTAATAAGTTTGAAGGCTGTATGTCTGTGGAATCGTACCTCTACAACTTCTGGAATTATTTGAATGTGTTATTTTACTTGAAAACCAAGTTTTATAGCAATGCTTCATTACCACGTTTAATGGTAAATACATAAGCGATTGTTGAGTTACTGAACTTTATAAAATATAGCTTTATAATACTTTAAAGAAGACTCGATCCAACTCGAGTGCTCGCCGCCATCGCGGTGCAGACGTGACCAAACAGCATACGTCACAATTCCAATAATGTCGGACGAAATCCCACGGCTCCAGATTTCGGCGTGACAGTATTTGTATCTTATCACTTATCAGTGGCCCGTCAGGCCCTATCAGGGACTATCGCAGGCGAAATTACGCTTGTTTTATGACTTTGATTTACGGGCGGCATCGACAAAAGTGGCCGCCGATAACGTATCGATGGTTTAAACATTCGTGTTATGATAGTTGTAATTTTTGTATCGAACATGAATTTTTCTATAGCGGCTGATAAGGTACCGTTGGCAACGAAATTATCGCAAATATATTTACACCCCACGTTATAAATTGTTCTTTTGAAGCGTTGAGGGTTGAACGGGGACTAGTGATCTCAAGATCGAAATACAGAGGTCAATATAAAGCATTTAACTTAATAAAGCCTTATTTTAGTACAAATATGAGTGAATCACGAATGTGTTGTGACTGCAAGGTACTGAGGCCGACCCCCAGAGGTCCTCATATACTAATAAGTTTTTCTTACTTATGTATATATTATCTAAGCAAGTAGGTAGTACGTTACCAACTAAGGCAGTCACGGACTGCATGTGCTTGTAACTGACTGTGGAACCACCATCCTATTGATGGTTCCTGGTTTCCCTATCACAGAGATTACGAAGGTTAAACGGCAATCACTTCAATATAATAACCTGACCAGACATGAGAACATAAAATTTGGAACATGTATTATTCCCAATAGAGAGCAGTGGAGAGGCGGAGAGGTGCACTGAGAAAGCATAATTGGAAGTTACATCATTAATGGAAATTATTTTGTATCTAACATTCACGAGGATGAAGTCTGAAGAAAGAAAATCTTGTCTATTTGCAAATTTTTTATACTTGATCACGATTAATAACTTAACTTATCATATTGTGCTGACTGTACTCGAAACATGCCAAAATGGATGTGCTAAGAGGGTATACAGTGACAAATTGCAACACCGGACATTAATTGTTAGAAAAAGCTTTACGTACTCATTGCTTTATTTATTTAAATCGAGATTTAATATTGAACAAAATGGACCACTCACTATTTAAAGTCATTTTCGGACCACGGCCGCGGGGGCTCATGAGTCCGACTACGGACTGGTGTGCGACTTTTGAATCTCACCTGTTGACGAAGCTCACCAAAATAGCCGTTTTTCATATGTGTTCGACCATTTTGGTGAGCTTTAGTCATCGGGTGAGATTCAAAAATTGCACCTCTGGTCCGAAACATGTCGAACAATAACTCGCCTTGAAATTCCTGAGTAATCCGTTTATTTAAAAATATCTGAATCTTACGGTAGTTTTATGTTAAAATCTAGATTAAAGTTTAATTTTTCTCCTGACTCTACACACCCGATGCCCTCGTCTTTGCTGTAAATCCGATTTGGACATGTGTGCCCGCGCAAGCAAACATAGTTTACAAGATAACGCGTGGTCCGTCTGTATGTAAGGATTACCCGCCTCGTGGCTTCGAAGAAACCGTTAAAAATGTTCTATATCAGTTGACGATTTTGAGGTGTATTGATTTTTTGGAAGATTTATGTGATTGAGAAAGCTTTTTTTTTAAACTTTGTTTGGAGAACTTGAATGTTTGTTTGTCATGAAGGTGTTTTATTATATCATGATAAAGTTAGCCGAGGATTTTTGCTATGCGCTGCGGTTTTGTTTTAAAATATGTTTTATCTATCTATATTGACAGCATGTATGAAGAGAGGAATGTCAACCTCAAAGGGAAACAGGCGTGAGCTTATAATAATAATAAATAATATTGACAGCACAAGAAATGCTAACCAAAAAAATATACCTATAAATAAGCTGTTTTGTAATAATCTCGCCATTGAATATATTGCAGCAGCCAAGTAGCTCAAAAATCTTTGAACACGTATATTAATGCCATTGATAATAGCGACACGATTACATAAGTACTTAGATACTGTACCTAACAAAATTAGTGTCGTACTATTAACTTATACATATAGAGCTTTCAGCTAAAGCACTAGAATAAAAAATATATCTTAAAAATAAAAGTAAAATTAATAAGAACGAAGGTCACAAAACTCAATTATGACCCTGAGCGCGGTACAAATATTGAGTGTAGCAGTGAATCTCCAAGATTTGATGAATTCTGATTTTGATGATTTGTTTGTATTGGTATATTATTTTAAGTATGAATATTTTATGTATATGAAGTTTAGTAGGTTTTACTTAGTTCGCTTTTTCTTTATCTTTTCTGTGTGTCTACTCTAGATCTTGGGTCCTGTCAATCGCTCAAAGGTTAACTGGAAGAGATCCCTTAAAGGGATAAGTTCGCCTTTGTACATCTGTTTTGTCCTGTTATCTGTTATTTTATGTGTTTAGTACAATAAAGAGTCATACATACATACAATTGTAGTTTTAAATCCTAAATCAATTTAATATTGTTTATTTGGGAGCGGAAAACGCTTGTATGTTTCACCATTATCAGCTTGTAAACTGTTATCATAGATAGCAATTAAATCAATATGTTATTTACGAGGTATATATCGTGGGCTTTTCCAAAATTGAGCTTCAGTTATGATATTGCGTACCTAAATCGACAATAAAGTATATCCAAGTTTTTACCCCTACTTGGGCAGGCGCAAAAAAGTATGACTTGCATACTAGCCGAGAAACTCATTAAGACATGTACCGTAAAAAGAGGTACACAATGGTGTCTTCAGAAGGGGTATTAAAAGGTTCTTGCAGGGTCGGCAACGCGCCCGCGTTTTCCCTGGAATTGCAAGCCTCCATTTGCGGCGGTGATTGCTTAGCATCCGGCGAGCCACATGTTTGTTCGTCACCGAAGTGGTTTATAAACAAAAAAACAAATTGTACTAGGTTCCATTTTATTCTATCATAAAGTCAGCAGTGTAATTTTTTTGTCCAAAAAACCTATTTTTAGTAACATTTTTAAATACCTACAGCGGATCAAATCAATCATTGTCGGTATTTCATCTCTGTTTTATCAATATCCCCTAGCACGAAATTACAGTGTCTAGCCGAGTGATATTCACGTCAACACAGAACGCAATTGGTATACTTGATACAGTTATATCTTTTGTTTCATGACTAGGTTTCTGACCTCACTTTGCTCAGATTTTAACGTTTTATTTTTTTTATAAAATGTAGTAGTGATGCCTACAGAAGGCAACTGTAACGGTCAGAAACCTTAATATTTAGCATTATTCCAGTCTAGTTACTAAAGGGCATATGTCATACCCAACTACAAAGCGATACTAAAATGACAGACTTAGCAATAAGATGCAGAATATCTCTTTAGCTTGCTAGCGCATATAAATCAGGAGTCTTTGTTTTTGCTTTTTGATTCAAAAGCCGTTTAAATATCGAAATGAAAGATGCTTCACTTCCAAAAAACCCGCTGTTAAACTAACGCAAATTTTAAATACAAGCCAAGCCTAACCAAAAAGCTCGATCAATCAAAGGGTAACATTCGTGCCGGGTCAAACTGTCAATATTTGCCAAGCGGTCACGACATCGCACTGTTTACCCTATTATTCACAACTGTTTGGCCAAGACCAAGTGTAGCCAAGTAACCACGGAGTTGGCCTGGTAGGGCTGCCATGATTTTAGGACACTGGGGTTTGGGGCTTGGCCGAAGGTTTTGTAGAGATTGAATCGATCGGGAAGGGGTTTTGAATGTCTCAAGTTAGGTTACTTCGATCAGCGCCAAGAATAGAATGATCAAAATACTACAAATAAATGGGCGATTTTATGTACAATGTGCTGGGGAAGATTTTAAGGATTGAGCATGTTGACCGGTCGGTGTATGGTCATTGGGCGCGATCATTCCGAATGTTACCGGAATAATCAAATGGGAATCTTGACAAACATTTTATACACTCGAGGATTCATATTAAGTTTAAAATACATGCATTTTATAAGTTCTGAAGTATATTAAATTCTTGATTTATTTCGTAATAAAACCTCATTGATAGAAGTTAAGAACTTAACTTTGTTGTAAGAGCCTTTTTTTGACAAAAACTATATTCCAATTTGCAATTTCCGATTTGGAGTTGCATTGAAGTGTGAAGACACGTACAATTGTGGGTATAGTTGATAAAATAGCTTATTATGCCCATGTAGCAATGTCTCAATCCAGTAATGCATTATTTTAAACTTCTGTCCGCTCTACAATTTTAAACATGGTAGCCCCAAAGCCTCGCGTGTCAAGCTGGTATGACAATTGAATTTTGTGGTGTATCCGTTAATAATTTAGGGGATTGTGATTGCTGTGCGCTTTTGTTTTCTTACGCCACTTGTCGTGCGTTTTTTCCAACAAAGTGACTTAGCTTTTTATTATTTTCGTCTGTGTTTGTTTTATTCGGAATCCGCTTTGTGAATTTTGAAGTATGTTAATTATTGTTTGACTGTTTTTTAAACACAGTTGCCTTCAAAAACCTCCATTCTCCTGCTTTGCTTTCTCTAAGGTGTTGTCTTGAGCATCTTTGTCTTTGTTCAGTCAACACTCGACCAACCTTCTTTGCTTTGGTCACACAGTCACCAATGATTGTCATGTCACATTAAATTTAATGGCACACACGCGTACCTATATCAGAAACGCTCTCGTCATCGTCGCAATGTCAAATCTAGGCACGAGTTAACTAATGTTTACTGGCAATTATTAAAGAATTTAATCTCTCAAAAGAACCGCTCATGAATGACATTTCGACAATGTTTACCGACAAACTTTGAATTGCGTCACCTGAAATCACATCGCGTTCAAAATGTACCTAATCTCGCAGTGTTAAGGTTGATGGATGGCGGTGTAGTGGTTTTCCGGGCGCGTGGAGCAATTAAAAACATTGAGAGTGTTGTTTTAGCAAATAATTCGAGGAAACCAGAGAAATCGGAGCGCGTACAAAGACGCCGCTAGCTGTAGGGTCACCATTCACTGTTAGCTTGACGGATATCTGATGACCCTGTAAGGTTATCCTAATTCAGAACTTATCAGTATTTACCGGAAAGTACAACTAATGCCATACCTAAATAGTGGTACAACGCAGACGTCAATATTGAAATAAAAACATCTAAGTCCAAAAAGATTTTGTTTAAAGAGTCGAAATCCATAGGACTAGATCATATTTTTAATGTTTTAAATTTTACATGTATTTGCCATTGATGTAAAGCTAAAAGCTATTACGCTAGTAGGTTTAATTATTTAACAGATAATTAAATTTAATAATCCGTTCCTCATATTGTTAATTACGTGACAAAATAATCTCAGAGTCGTATATAACTCTGATATAATAAATCGCGTATTATAAAGATATTGGTGACAAATGAACTAAACGGACCCACGTGCAGTAAAATAAATGGTAATGTAAAAAGTTTGTAGTATTTCGCCAACCTTTTGCTTCAAGTACCAATTAAAGTAAGCTTAAATAGTTTCTTTAGTAGATACTCATGTTTTCAATTTTATGTGATAACTTAAAATTACAACTGAACATTTGACATTTAATTTTTAACTATTGCGTCTATTTTAATTTTAATTTAAGTTACTGTTATCAATATTTCATTACAAATTTCCACGATTTGCATGCCTACTCTTATAAGGTATCAAATATCATTGGAACTATAAATGAAGTACATATTAACACCTCTATATGAACATCATAATATTATGCAAATAAACATATTTCATTTCATTTCATTTCCGTCTTCTGTCGCTTCTTTGCTTCTCAAAATGGTGACCAGCATGTGCAACGAGATAAACGTCACGTAATCCCTCAGTAAGATTGTGTCAGTCTTGGTTTTCAGTAAAATCTTTATCGACATCTAGATTTATCTAGCTCTCGTGACGTCTCACCAGGCGTGGTCGCCCTAAGCCTCCGCTGCGCCCGCGCCTCTGATGTCGCCGACTAAGCCCAGATTTGTCATTGTTATCAACACAGTTCTGTCAAAGATACCTTACGTCACTATCAGCCGCTCGTATTTATGTAACGGTCCGGTCACGGCTAGGTTTTAGGTAAGTTTCCATTAGATTTTTAGGACCAGTTTGGAATATCCTAGCGCCCTATTAAAACTTGGTTACCGGGTGGTAGGACCTTTTGCAAGGTCTGTCCGGATCGCTACTATCATTTTACTTGCTAATTCAACCGCTAAGCAGCAATGCTTGGCGTGGAGAGCAAACCAGCCGGTGAAATTACTGGCACAAGAGATTTATCCCATCTTAGCCCTCTGGATTGGCAACGCATCTGCAATCTTCTTGATGTTACGCGTGTCTATGAGCAGCGGTGATCACTTACCATCAGGTGACCCACTTACTTGTTGCCTTCTATTTAAATAAAAAACAGGTCCAGTGAGCTTATTTAGTGAGCAATGTGGTCAAAAATTTTAAAACACGTCCAAACGTATTTCAGAATAGAGTCGAGTTCAGGTAGTTTTGAACACCTTGCCCCCTCAGATATTTTTTATGCTGACTGTACCTTCTGCTCTTTTAATAACTCCGTATGACGATTGGCGACAAGGTACAATCAGCAGCGAAAATAATGCAACACTTGAAGTGGTAAAAATGCCTAAGTAGCACCTAAACGACAAAGGCGATCGCCTCTATACAGCCACTATACGGCTTATACAGCTTATATAACCCTCAATGTGCTATTTGTGTGATCTTCACAAGCTCTTATAACTCTCTTTTCAACAGATTTGTATTTAGATCTTTTTGACCTCTTAAACTGCGTGCATTTTTGCTGCTGGTTGTAGTTACTAAATTGTTCAGACATTTATGACCCGAGAGTTGACGAGAAGATACAAAAACATGCGAGTAAAAAGGAGAGACAATTATATCACCTATTGGTAAAAACAATGTCCTTTACGTGTCAAACACTGGAACGCTACCGTATTATCTAGTCAAAAAGAAATAGCAAATTGTATTGATATAAACGTAACTGATTTACATAGATTTCTGAACAATAAAATGTTAAGGAGTTTACAATTGAAAGTTATGTTACTAGGATTAGCTTAGTACTGAAATATGATCTCATAAATCGATGGCTTATAATTGGCCAGAAGCTACGACAAATATGACAATAATAATACTGATAATTACCTGTTTTGATCAAACCATTACGTAAGTCCGCGTTTGTTATATCACGTTTTCTGTACAATAAAGCTGGTTTAGTATCAAAAGCGTGTGTGGCCTAGTGGCTAGAAGAATGGACTCGTAATGGTCAAGTACAGTCGCCATCAAATATTGAGCAGGCAAGGTGTTCAAAAATACCTGAACATTTGCAATAGACTCGTGTTCAGTTATTTTTGAACAATTTATCCGCTCCAATATGATGGCGACTGTACCAAGATCAATCCCTAACGGTCACTAGGTACCCAATGAGTGGTTATGTACATTAGTATTGGCAGTAACCAGCTCTTAACGTGAGATTAAGAATCGTTAGGAAACCTGCACTCACATACATATTAACAAATAGGTAAAATGATTCTCCGAATGGTATTTGCTACTATGTAGTAACTGACCTGTTAAATCTGGAATTATTATCAAAAGTGTACCCTGAATTCAGAAACGAGAAAATCGCTAGGTTTATGATGGGATAAAACTGTTTTGAAACTTGCCTTGTGATGAATTTTAATGATTGTTTTCCATAGGTATCGAAAATGCAGAATCAGTAAGTATCTATGAAAAGAAGTTTTTTACTTTAACTATCACTACCTTTATTTGAAATTGAGGATCCACTATAATAATAGTCAGTAATACGCCTACGTGCAAAAATTCTAAGCGTTCAAATTGTTTTTGCAACAATTTCGCTCACGTGCGATTTCTAATTCTTAAAAACCTCTGGCCATATAGATAAAAAAATCATTCGCATGCACGTACAAAAACAATAAATAAATGATAATAAAAAAATAATAAAATGTACCGAATCTAATCTGAAGTGTGACCTTCAAAAGTAACTTTGATTAGTGCGGTACGGGATTATAGTTTAAATAAATCCAGGGTGATTAAGCCCGAGGTTTTGCGATAAACGTCATACGATTTTAGAGGCACTGCCGATATTCAAGGGGAGCATCATCGATACATACAAGAAAACCTTTGATAACATCAGCAAATATAGAAAGAAATATAAACAACTTGCTTATATTTCGTTTCGTCGACTGACAGTCGAGAGGTTTAGCTCCTGATGATGCCTCATGGAGAGGTGAAACACGTGGGGTATTTTTGGTGTTGGTGGTTGGGTTATGGTCGCGTTTTGTGTTGTTTGTTTTATTTCTTTAGTATTCAGCACAGGCGTATTTTTTCACGATCGCTGACACTGGGTTCGCGGATTAGCAAAGCAATTGATTCCATTAATACTAAAACTTCATGCGGCGTGAATTGTATATGACAGAAAACATCATCTTTATCTTCCTCAGATATCCTTATCTTTTCGGTAGCTTACTCCTTCACAACAGCGCAACAGATTGTGATGCGGTTTTCACTGTCAGTTAGATATTTTTTCACAGAATTTTTTTATGTATAATATATTCCGATTAAGTTTTCGTTACTAAATTACACCCGTGGAAAGCCGGGGCGAGTTCCTAGTTAAAGATAAATAACTATTTAACACTAAAAGGAGTCACAAATCAGGAAATGCTGCTGCAAACAGCGTGTCAGTTTGTAGTGAGACCATGAACTAAAATTGAAAACTAACTAAAAGAAAAAACTGTAGGTATTCTTATAAAAATGAAAGTAGGCCTAGAAGAAATTATATTTATTGAGGGAAAAGGTTTGTATTGTACACAGAGGCTAAAGAGCTGACAATCGACAGGGAAGCTTGGAGAGCATAACCCCTCATAAGCAGATCTTTTAAAAAGCAAAACGCCAAAGTAATTTCAATGAGTAACCAAATGCGCTGAATTACTGAAATTTGGGCGGGTCAAAGTATTATTTCCTTCTTAAACTCTTGTATCCTCAAATAAAATAATATGGTCTTATCAGTCCACTGAGCCTTAGTTTCACTCAATTCAGTCATTTTTCATAGCATTCAATCCAAGATTTGGGTACGTGTAATCCCCACGATAAAAACGGATTAACAGATATCTTTACGATTGATAAAAGACATTAAAAACGAATGATAACATTTGATTTATACATTTTGCTGCTTCATTGTGACAAGGTCTTATGTATTATTTTAGCCAATAAGAACTTAAACTTACTTGTTTTAGAGAAAGGTTAACAATCGCATGCGCTATAAATAAAACGCAAGCCCTTGGTATACTAAGGTATAGGGTGCTACATTTTGTTCCGATACCAAAAATTCGGATATGACACACAATTAAATAAGTCGTGATCGCAACGTTAAAACAAAACTACAGATGGCGTTACTAGTCTGCTAAAGGCAGAGTTACCTTTTGTTTGCGTCTGCTCAATCGCTCACAGTTGGTTTAAAAGTAATGGCCTCATCTAGTGGCATGGCGTGGAGTGAATCCATAGTTTTTGTGTTTGATCTTAATATTATAAATAATTCCAATACATTTTCCTTTTGCGAAATGGAGAAGAAACAACACCAATAAATAGTTGGTCATAATGACCACAGATTTGTCGATACCCACAGCTACTTTATTAAAATTGAGATCAATTAGACACGGTCCCCAAATTATACAGGGTGCGCTATAGGTCACTAATCCATATTAACGGTCGGCGCGTGACTTCGCAACTTCGACACACCCCTTAGATTATACTTTTATTGAGTTCAACATCTCATGTTTGATTTTGATTTTTAATGCGTTTAATTCGTCTTTGAAGTTATAAGTTTCATTAAATCAAACCAAAGAAAATTACTTCTAGGTGAACCGGTCTCGGGTAGTCCATACGTTAAAGATGTTAAAACAAAAATCTAAACATAGTGTGCAGCTAAACTAGCTAAATTACGTACGGATATAGTGCACAAAAAAAAAATTCTACGCCTTGCTCTCATTAATCCTGCCAAAGCAATTTTTTTTTGTAAAAAAATTAATTTTTAATACTTACAAGCTTTTGTGGACAGTACTATCTTATTCATTACATTGTCATCAGATATATACAAACAAAAGAAAACAATTCAATCACAGTAAGAGATACAAAACTGAAACGAACTTCTTACGTAACTACAAACGTTGCAAGTTAACTATAAACTTGTAAAAACCATAAATAACCCTCCTTTCTCGTAGCAGTCGGGTTAAATTCCCATTTTAATTCTACATCCATACCCATATATGTACTGATTTGTACCCGATTCACGGCGTAACCAATTTACCCTATCGCACGCGGATTTGCGTACGGACATCACTATGCAAACCATATGCAAATTCGAAATGCACTACTGAATATCCAGCCACACATTCGGATAGCCAATTTAGAACAGTAAAAGTTTTGATAAATGTATTTAACATGGGCCCATCGAGTGGAGACCACGTACCGGAAGACGAGGTGTTGGTAGGCCTCCCACAGAGTGGACCGACGATCTGGTGAAGATCGCTGGAAACCGGTGGATGCGAGCAGCACAAGACCGACCGTCGTGGAGATCCTTGGAGGAAGCCTATGCCCAGCAGTGGGCGTCTTCCGGCTGATATGATGATGATGGGCCCATGGTCGTCTCACACAAAGGCGCTGTGCAAGGACCTATCCACAAGACTGGTCCTGGCCTCCGGGGATATTAGAGCTGGCTGCTACTTTGCCCAAAAGCTAAGCCTCACTATCCAGCGGGGCAATGCTGCCAGCGTTCTAGGGTCAAAAAACAAGCGACAACGCAGACGGCGTGCTTCCTTTACTTCCTATAAATAATAATTATTATCATGCTAGCCTGCAATCGTGTCCCACTGCTGAGCAAAAGCCTCTCCCTTGGATTCCCAGTTCCCTCTATCTTTAGCAATCTCTGACCAGTCATTTGAAAATGCGTCCAGATCATCCCGCCATCTCCGTCTCAGCCTGGCCCGTCGCCGACTACCATCTTGTGGCATCATTGGGTGGTAATCGATGCCCATCTAATCATCTTTGCTTCCTATACTTTTACAAAATCTGTTGGATATTCCATTGATAGTTCACTTTCTAAAATCAAAATGAAACCTTTGTTTGCCTGAATAATTTACTAGAAAAAGCGTAAAACCTACCTCGATTACACACACTTAAACACGTATTTCTAATTTGTTAAAAGCCTCGGAAAAATAACAATCACAATGCATAGCAATTTGCGCCGCGCCTCTTATAATTAAAATTGCATTAGTGCACTGGGCAAAGCTAATGCAGGCTTGCATAGAAAAATGCAGACGCTTTGTAATCTAATTAGGGTTTTATGTGATACTGAATAGTATTGAGATCAGCTAGAGTTACGTTGATGACCTAATATTGAGCACAAATCGACTGTTGGCACCATACTTAAACATGACTGTAATGACCTTTAATTTTATAAGCAGTAAAATCAAATACGATGTGATAAAATCAATAGACTCGGTTACTTTGCGGAGATGCATATATCAACGAACTGAAACGAATTACCTTGCTACTCCACGAAACCAGCTCCGTGCACAAAACAGTTGCGCCTATGCGACATATTATATGGTTTTCATGCAAAAACCCACCCTCCACCAAGACTCAACTATTAACCACCACTACCAATACTTAAACTACGCGCGTTTATATAACTTAGTATACACTAGCGTATAGACGTATAGAGATCTCATTGACGTGTCACAAGGTTCCAAGTAATGCATAAGCTCATATTTAATAAGGTTTACTTAAACTGACATGTCCTTCAAACAGGTTGCAATGTGTATAATGTTCGTTTTCTCGTTCTTACTAAATACTTAACTAAATTAGGAATTTTATCAATGTTCAAAGTCCACAATTAGTCGACATTATTGCCCTGGAACTTTGAGCGTGTAATTGACTATTGTTATCTGATTACTAATTATAGTCTTTCGATTTTGACTTAAAATGGAAAATGTTTATATCGGTGCCCAATTTCATAAATGCGACAGGCGACAGGTGACAGTGACAATTCGGTATACATTGCTTGCCCACTATGATGTTAAGTCTGTAAGCGTTACTTGTCGACACAGAAATGTACGGCGAATACTGGCACCTGTCGCCTGTATGAATTTGGGCCCTGGGCCAACAGGCTCATGATACTAATGGCGAATATTTCGACTACTCGACTCGGCATAGAGAAAAGCGATTAATTGCTATTCGGATATTCGCCAAAATATCCATTTGCGGCATATCTAGTAAATACAATAGCTAACTGGGAACCTAGGGAGACGTTTCTCTCGTGGAATCTTTAATTCTCTTTATGTTATCTTTAACCCATTCTTTATTGTTTATATTTTCAATAAGAATTCACGATAATAAACCAAGACGGCGATGGCGACATTATTAAACTAATCCATTACTAAAATACCATAAATACCATAAATCAAATACTAAAATTAAGATCATCTAATTACAAAACGGGACAATGCGCCCAATAACCGTCTTTATATTTCGCTCCATTATCCCATTCAATATTTTGCAAACCCATAAATTCGAGCATACTGTCGGGGCGGAACAATGAATCCAAATAACCATTAATATGTAATAAATACTATGGGGTAATAAAGCCGTGAAGGGGACAAACAAACAAGTGTACAGAGGCAACCCTTAAACGCTAGCCATTGTTCGGAAAGGCCCGGGCGTGAAAACGAAGGGTCCCCGGAAAAAGCCGACCGTAGCCGAGTATTCCCGATTGGTTCCGCTCCAGATGACGACAGCTGCTGCGTTTCGGATATAGGGGTGGCTCTTCATTAGTGCAACTTGTCTGCTCGAGATGGATGTTTGTTTTTGGATGCGGACCTTGATGGTCGCTTGATGATGTATGATTTTTCGGTGATTAAGTGTTAAATTAAAATTTGATTGACCCCCTAACCTTCCTCAGCTATTATCAATCAATAAGATTTCAGTCTGAAACTGATTGTTACTGGCATTTTCTCTTTTAAGTGCAATACCGCTTATTTTACTCTTACAAAACGACAAAGCCGAAAAGCTAAACTATGCCATCGACCATCTAACTGCATCCAACTGACTATGTCACTATGTGGAATAGACCTTATAATATTATGCTTAAATAAAAGACTACCATGACATAAGTTACTTAAACTCAAAATGAACCAAACAGTGATGAAGACGAAGAAAACTTACAGCCAAAATTCAAAGCAAAACATCAGGAGAGCACACCAAACTAAATAACGCATAGTTTCACCCGAGAGATTAGCAAATTGTAAAAAAGGGGCCCAGTCCCGATGTGTTAATTACAGGGGTTGGCCGGAGGGTTCCAATGAAAGTCAATTTGGTACTACGACATGATATGGCCCATTTCGTCGAGCGACAAGTGAGGCACCTGCGCTTTTTCACTGGGCCCAGGGGCGTTTGTACCCTTTGTGCCCGATTGGAAAACGAAAACGATCCCATGTTTTGGCAAATTACTGTTTGATGTCCCTTTACTGTTATTTGCAGTGCATTTGTTAAGTTAAAAGTGTATCGGGAAATTTGACGATAGGTGTTTAGGTTATTGGTTATACAGGAAACTCAGTCCAGTGACCCTTACATGACCGGCCAAGTTTAGTTTACTGAGTTTATCTCTATCTGCGTCCCTTTCTTATGACACTAGTTTGACAAAGACACAGGGAGGGATAAGATAAATTCGGACCAGTCATTAGGGTCACAGCAAAGCTTACTATCTTAATAAAATACACGTAAGTTCGCCCAGCTGCAAAAACTCGTACATTTTCATAATTAATGTTTGTTCATTTTTGAGCAAAATAACGCTATAACATCTTTTTTGTTTCAGAGGAAATCAAATTCGGCATCAACCGCTTAGTCAGCGAGAAAACAGATGAAGAGGAAGATGAACCCAACCACAATGAGATCACTAGACCCGAGGGCATCTCACCCACCTCTCGCTGCGGGAGCCCTTGTTGGGCACCGTCCCCCCAATCTCCCCGATCAGTCCGTTCTAGCTCCCCAGAGCTCGAAGTGGATTCTCCCCCTTCCTCGCCAAGAAGACCTCCAGAATCCTCGCCACCCCCCAGAAGATCAGAGTCCTTTTCCGTCAGCGCTCTTTTAAGACCTGATGCGCCCCGAGTTCAACCGCAAAGACCATTTTTATACCCCCATCTACCTTTTGCGGAACTCTTAAGAGACGCTGGAGGTCTTGGAATACCGTGGGGTGGATATAGCAACTTATACCTTCATGCGGTGCAAGCGGCAGGGCCAGAGTTCCTTCGTCTGCGAGCAGCGGTCTTAGGTGCTCCTAGTCCCCTTTCAAGACCACTGCCTATTGGGGATGTGTACTCCTGTGTCAAATGCGAGAAAATGTTCAGTACTCCGCATGGCTTGGAGGTGCATGCCAGACGGTCTCATAACGGAAAGAGGCCGTTTGCGTGTGAACTGTGCAGCAAAACGTTTGGACATGAAATCAGTCTAAGTCAGCACAGGTGAGTTCTCAAAGAAGTTTTTAAACATATTTAACAAGTCATATAATTTTATTTAAGATCTTAGGAAACATCTTACTACATGTTCCGTGATCTTTTTAGGTTTTTTATATGTATATCATAGATGTTTTTAAATAGAAAGATTGCAAATTTGACAGCTACATTCGAAAAGGAACCAATATTCTTCTCCGCACAACAACAACGAAATAAAAGTTGACAAATCAGTAACTTTTTCGCCTTTTTTTTGCAAACAACTCTAAAAATACATCTTAAACTGAATCGCTGGAATTCACCTAAATGGACGCATCCATAATTTTATATTCTTTTAATTTGTTCCAAGGTGGATACAGCTCTTTGAAAAATTACTGTCCTCCACGAACACTTAACACTCCCCCCCTCTTTTCAGGGCTGTCCACAGTGTTGAGAAGGTCTTTGAATGCAAGCAATGTGGAAAGACCTTCAAGCGATCCAGCACGCTGTCCACCCATCTCCTGATTCATTCGGACACCAGACCATACCCTTGCCAGTACTGTGGGAAGCGGTTCCATCAGAAATCGGATATGAAGAAACATACCTACATTCATACTGGTGAGTGTTTTGAATTCCTGAGGTCAGTTTATATTTTCAGTAAAGGAAATATGATACCTACGTATAGTTTAGAAGCAAAAAGAAATATTACGCTATTAAATATTAAACAACATAAAGTAAAAACGAAATTGAAATAAAACCATTATATAACGTTTTATATTCCTGCCATTTTGAGCCCTTTTCAGGTCTCATGTTCACGGGCAAACATCAGTCACATGCGATATAAACCATTATAATTGTTTTGTTTCAATATCTACAAGTCGCGACAATACAACGTTTGAAATTAAATATTAATAACGAAATTTAGGATACTTAAACTAATGGATGAAATAATGCGCAAAAGCGACAAAACGATGATGATTACAATATCAATACAGATATAGTTTTAAAAACGCTTAACGATTCGTTAACGGTATTTATAATCGATAATATTTTAACCAATTTTAATTGCGTTATTAATAACCTTAATTGACCAAACGATAAATCCCCATATTTCATAATCAAAAACTTCACAGCAATCCCAAACACTTCATAAACATCAACAATTTAAACCAAACTCTAAGTCCATTTACTTACCTCCATAACTCAGGACTGTCACAACATCCCTCCCACATAATTAATGTATATTAACGCCTAAGATGAGCTAGGTGGGTGTTTTATAATAATTGCGAGAAGCTCGAGACGTTTGCGGGTAGATTATAGGGGTGGATTGGGTTACGATGTGAGACAGACGGACTCGGAGGATGAAGAGCAAGTACTCAACAATAGACTTTCAGATTTGACTTTCATTCAATTTTGATAGAGTGCTACTACTAGCCTGAATCTAAGAAGACGAAGCTAAGCCAAGAAAATCACAAACACTTTTAAAGGTCATAAAAATTATTACTTTCGAAAAGCCTTCAATTAGAACAACCGGCAAGATATATAGGAACACCGGCAGGAACCTGGCAGTAACCTAAGAAAGTTGGCATTTAGACAATTTTATTAAGGAAGGTTTTCATGTATACTACAACCTAATTGTACCCATGCGGAGTCTACTCAAGTACTTAATTCAAATAAAGCTTGAGGATTTAAACGAGTCATCTAAAACGACCAATTCAATTTTATTTTGCTCGTTAAACTTAATACCCCTGCGTCTAAATCCTTAGGCCCTTCATGAATTTAAGATGCTGCGGTCTTCGGTGTTGTCTCGGTAACACTTAAGCTGCCGGGTAAGATTCATCGTGGCCATACACTGCTTAACCCTAAAGTGCTATCATGATTTTACGCCCATGTTTTGGTAAACTTGTGTATGTTGACGATTTTGTTATTGAAGCGTGTGCGCTAGGTATAGAGAACTGTCAGATGGCTGTCAGCACATTCCGTACGAACTGATTTAGTCGGCAATTTTATTCTTTACATTAATAATTCTTTAGTTTTATCTTACGAGTACCTATTTAGTTATAAAAGGTTTTGAAACCGGGAAACTTTAGTTATTTAAATCTGGGTCCGTTATTATTTAACATTTGTTGTTTTGGATTTACACTATATATAATTTTACCTAATGGAAACTATCGTTAATGTGCTCCTTTCGATAACAAAATTAAAATCCCTCAACAGATTATAAACTCTTAACTGCAGCTTCCAAACTTCCAAATTCGCACCTCCATATTGATAAAACATGTAAATTTTATTCATCACGTCTACCTACAGCTAGTGCACCCAACCCTTCTGTCACTGTCTCTTTCCCACTAATTGGGAAATGGAAGATTTCTGTTGCCCTCTCCCTCGCTCTCAGTGGCGAGGCAATGAAAACGGAATCACGGAAGATGGAGCAAGTCCCACCCTTCTTAAATGAACTGGGGTGCCGTAGGTATTTGATGGCAATGCTCAGTAGTTCAGAGCTCCTGATGAAGGTTTGAGACGCATAAAATCTTTGGTTTGTAATGAAAATTATATGGCGGCTAGACGGTTGAACGTAGACACATCATATAAGTAAATTTATTTGAGTGCCTTTTAAATTAAAGCATGCTTAGCAATTGTAATGTTAAAAAGTCCTGTCTAATTTAAAGCTCCAATAGAAATAGTTATTTGACTTCTGCTTTTAGACAGAAACTAATAGATTTCATCGCGACTTGGCTAACATTACGTAAAACATTTCCAATTTTGGTAAAACAATTCTTATTAACATGAAAAAATATAAATACTTAGCTAGATTACGTGTTATGCAATAAAGTATAATATGCAATAATCACTTTCCCTTATCAGCCATTGTCACGATTAAAAGGACAAGGGTATAATCCTGAATAATTTATCCGGAAGCCCCTTACACAATTTGTCCAACAAATTGTTCTATCAACGCCGTAAATGCGATCATTAGTACCAATTGTTGGATACAGAATATATAATAAAAGGTAAAAATGAAGCCTACGTTAATGAGAATAATTATTTGAAACATGGCAAATGCTTGTTTGAGGATAAAACTTACATAAATGAAGAGAGCATGCCAGATTAATTTAAGGATAAAACAAAAAATGATTATGGTTTAAACGGTACGTTTTAGGCAAACATGTTGCGATATTAACAAAAGTTACACCTGTTATCCTTATTATGTTTGAAAATGTGTGATTTTGCTTGTCGTATACGCTGATTAAATTTCCTCATTGTTTGCTCAAATTCACTTCAACACCTCGCGCGCAGATGTTCTGTCAGGTCACATCGCTACACCTGATCCCCTCCCGTAAATTATTAACATCAACTCGGCGAATAGTTCCTGAACGGCATTTTAATCAGTGTCCCAAGTTGTTGATTAATGTACCCCAGACAATTTATCGTCGAAATTTTATTTATAATTACGCCTGCGAAATTAAATGGTAGGTGATTACTCAACGTCAAGATGTACGACCACGACCTGCGATTTGTCACCTCGCCCGAAGGTTTAATTCAACGCTAATTGAGCGCGGAAGTTTGTAACCCCTGAACTTGTACCTGTTAGAACGGCAATTTACAAGTTAGAAGATAGTTAGCACTAGTTGTGAACAGTTCTAGTCGTTAATATTAATTCAGTTGCCACTGTGCTTTAGTTCTATAATCATCGAGTGGGACATTATAAATTTGCATTTGCTTTTATAATTGGAGCCTAACTCTTAGTAACAACAGATATTGATGTTATATTGCACATTTGAAATAGTGAGCCGAAGTCCGAGCCTTGTGGCACGCCCAGCTTTATTTTGAAAAATAACATGATTTTACATTTTTAAAAGCTGAAAACCACTTTAACTCCTGAAACAATTAACTGTAAAAGTTAAACGATCATCCAGACGTTCCGGCTCCCATCTCATGAATGTTTGATTTTAAAACGCTCCCGTTAAAGCATTTTAAAAAAACTCTTCCTCTTAATTAGGCGTGGAATAAACAAGGCACATTAGCTCTCGGAATAATTACAATGGACGTGCTTCCTCTTTTTTCTTGCATTACTTCCCCGCGGTCTGCAATGAAGAATTTAAAAAGCATTTGCGAAATTGGTTTGCAGTGTGGTTGTGAAAAAAACGCAATCATGGTAATTACTTGTCTATTTGAGTAAGATTGTTGTAATTTGATACGTTTTACTTTAATTTTCAGTCGTATTTCCCTCAAATTATGAAACTATATAAACGCCATTTAACAAAAAATATTCCGTATACTTAACATTGCTTATAAAGTTTTTTGGTCAGCAAATTTCAAAATAATTATTATTTTCATCAACTCTGTTACCCTCCCAATCTCCAAAACTCTCAAACAATTAAAGCAAACACGTCCGTAAAACCGATTTTTCCAGCAAAAGATTGCCAAGAACAAAATTAAAAGTATAAAACACTTCATAATTGCCAGTCTGGAGCCAAATGTTCTTAACTTTCTGTTCACAGCCCCTTTGATTACTTTTAAAGCCTTCTTCTGCTTAAAAATTGCAAAAAGCATCTTGAAAGTTCTTAAAAGTGAATTGCAATCGCGTAATTGGAAACAAAAGAGCAATTTTCGTCGAGAGGGGAGTATTTTAAAGTCAAACGCAATACAGTGGGAATACAATCGTTGATGTCTATGTTGAATCGTTGTATAAATGTATGCAATAAGAAACCACTGAATTCTATGAAGCTTAGTATATTTTGTACGATGGATAGTTTTACCAACACCTTCATCTAGACAATATCTATACGTAAAACTATCGCTCACCTTTTATAAAATTGTTTCAAAGCACAACACACAAAATAGTCGAATCTCTTCGCCAATTCTTTACACAAGATTCCAGACTTCAAGTATTCCGTCCGCACAACCTAGGGGGTGAAATCTAAGCGGTCCATAAGGAAGGGGGGAGTCCACAAGAAGTGTCCCACCCCCGGGGGTTGAATCAAGGAGTGGTACGTGCCTGGAGTTTAATTAAGGACTCTGGGAGTCTTTAGATACTTCGATTTTAGTGGCGTTTTTTTTCAATTCGTTAAAGTTGAGACACGAGTTTCATGATTTTTTACTTCGAAACTGTTTATCGATACTTGTATCAATACGTTGTCTTTAACTTCCGTAATTTTTGGCAAAGTGGAACTGACAGGTCAAGCGTATGTTTTTCCTAACCTCCACGTTTCGGTTGCACAACGGTTGTGGTGTATGTAGGCAGAGTATTGTGTACGATATTTAAAAACCTTTGATTTTGGTCACGAAACAAGATTATCTTACTTTTCTTTTAAGATATCGTTTATGTCATATCCAGTATTTTTAGACGAAAGCTGAAGGATTTTTTAAGATGTCACCGACTCTAGTCTGTTTTCAGTAGTAGGTACTCCAGTAATTCATCTATTTAAAATAATGTAATAAACTTCTAGGTATTTTGTACAGTCCTCATAATTTAACGAATTGAGGATACGAGATTACACAAAACAAACATTCAAAATTGAATTAGTAGAATCTTTTCAAATTACTATAGGTAGTAAGATCATTGCCTTCATTCATCTTTGCCTCAAACGCAAACAAAATTTCCTCAAAAACCTCTTAGACGAAAAATGTAAAAATTTAATACAGTAACAATAAACTAGTGAAGTCTTAATTCATAATGTCTCTAATGAATTTAATAGATTCTGGCTTTACTTTGCGGAGGTACTGTCGGCCTCAGATGTAGCTGAACATTTTAGTACCTTGTCGCTGTCAGTAATGTGACAAATTCGACCAACTCTCATTTTATACGTTACTACGACATGGTTCTTAAGTGTTTAGTTACTTCTGAGGCCGACTGTACATACATATAAACAAATTGGGATCTTGCTACTCCGCGGTTTATAACTAGGTACCCTTAGAGTGGCCCAAAAATCATTTTCGTAGAGTGTACCTATGATCAAACTGGACTGGAGTTAATTCGACAATTAACCAAAAAATATATAATCCCATAACTATCTATACCTAGTTTACACTTATCATTTACATAATAACACAAACAACGTAGCATTTTAACAGAAATTCCCACAGGAAAACCAATATAAATAATATTACATTAGGTGCCTATGATTTAAACGATTAATATAACAGGATGTTAGGTAATTATTATTCGAAATCATCCGTGAACTAACGACACTCAGTCTATTTTGGAATATGCTAAAATCCTACACCTAGATCGCATGCTTTACAACTCAAAATAATTGCTATTCAAAAAGACAACTTATGGATCTAAATTAAACTTATTTTTAGTTTGAGTTACAATCTAGCAACGAAAAAAAAAAGTTTACTTACTTAAAATGCCACTGCCGTCCTTTTAACACCTTTATTCTTAAACGCTGCGTAAAGCTATGTTAGTTAACATGTGTTATGTCTTTGTCTGTTATAATTTACACTAGACAACGGATATACATAGTCTTATAGATAAATACCTACATACTTAAATACAAATAACATCTATGACTCAGGTACAAACACAGGTACAGGTCAGGTACATGATTCGTATTTGTCACACAAATATTTGCCCATACCAGGATTTGAACCCAGGACCTCTTGCACAGTTAGCAGACACCTGTGCCACTGCGCCATACAGGTCGTCCAATCGGGTCGGCTCGTTATTGTAACGTTTACCGTCAAAAAAAAGGGAGAAAACATTTGTTACTTAAAAATATAGTAATTTTTTTAGGCGTTAAGCATTTTTCAAACAATTTTTTTGAATGAAATTAAATATTTATTGCGTATGGAATTTGGATAACAATATTTGTAAAGCGTTCTAAAACAGGTCACTTGTCACTTCCTAAGTATGAATGTGAAATGACTTCTAGAAAAAAAAAATCTTCATTTTAACCAACAATAAAACCAAAACAACCTATACAGTTCGCATATACGGAAAAATTACTTGCCTACATAACACTGCCTATAAAAGGTAAAATTTTTAGGGGAAATCCTAACAGGAACAAAAATCTAATCCAAACCACTAGGAAAACGTACCTATAACCACCATTAATATCCTCCAACCTTTTCGAGATTTCTACACCCGATATCCACATGAAAATATATCTTTTCTAAATCCCTCAGTGAAATACACGGTATATCCAGATTTGCTCGCTCTGTCAGCCCTCTTCTACAAAGCCCCGTAGACGTGCCACTGACAATCTTGTCAGCAGTGAGATATACGAACACCCTGTATATACGTCTGGGTTATATAATTTGGCTGATGCTTATGTATAGAACAGTTTGTGGTTTGTTATACTTATTATGCGTTTAGTTTAGTTTTTTCAGTCGATACTAAGTTACATTACAAATTGTTTGCGTATCATTCGAGTAATGAATGCTGGCGTGGTAAGATAGTTTAAAGAAGTAGCTCAGATAAGTCACACTATCACACTAAATAATATATAGCTGAAAGTTTGTGTGTGACTTAGATCTGAAAATTCAAAGAAGCGAACGCAAAAATCGCAAACAATACCAAATTTCGATGTCAGCGTCGCGTCAAGGAAAATATCAACAGATTTTATTTTCACGATACACGTAACGCGATCTCGCTAGGGATGCCAACGGGAAATCAGTTTTGAGATTTTTTTTCTCACGCGAAAAAATGACACTCGCATTTGTATGCTGGGTCTGCGTCACTCCCGTATAATATTAGACTGTCCCGAGAGAGAGGGGTAATTAAATTAATGTCCTCGCCCTCTTTGGCCCCACGTTTCGCCAGTAACCCGACACCTGCACTGTTTTTGGTGGAATCTGTTGTCTTTTGTGCCTCAGCATTTGGTCTTTCAAAGGAAAATGTTGCTATGCTATGTTATTTTTGTTTTTTACACATGCATTTCGATGCTATTTGGAGTTTGTACTTGTCTGTTTGTGAATTAAGTAGGTGCTTGTGTTACTAAAGTGACGACACTTTCATTTTAAATAAGACATCTGTGAGTGACCTGCAAGACTGTTTTGGAATTAAATAAAAAATAAGTATTTAAATATGAAACGCACTAACTCGTAAAAGAAAGCTGAGATATTTTTACTTGTTTAAGTAAAATTTTATTTTAGCGCTGTAAATTTCGAACTATTTTCATTTCACACTTTATCATCATAGAATATTTGAGTGTCTACAGGAAGTGACTTAATATCCAGAATAAGTAGATAACATAATAAGCGAAACTAACATCAAGTAGTCGCAAATCTTTTCAACTGACTTGTAGAAGGAGGTTTTGTTTCTTAGGAACAACAAGAGCCCTGAGGACTTTTTTCAAGGGCCGATAACCTCCAAAAATCACTCCCCATCGATCTTCCCTAACAAGTGATACCACTTAACTGCAAGTAACCAGATCCGCCGCGTGTCGCCGCACGCGCCTCTAATTTAATAAGCACATTATCACGATTAGCTCGGCACCCCCCGAAATGACCCGAGAACCTCCGACTCTCCCCGAGTGACCCCGAGTATCCCCGAGCGGCTCCGAAGCGGCACGTCAGATTTCATCGGGCGATTTCGTAGTATTAATCATTGGGTGATATTATGGAAATTGGCCGGCTAATAGTGCGGGGTTAGGGCTTGATTAAACTTGAAGATTTACATACGTACCAGAATAATGCTTTTGAGTATCAAAACCGATAGGTATTCAGAATGTCCAGCTTTGTAAAATTTTAGCAAAAAAATAAGAAACCAGGATAGCAAGTTTGTGCTCTAAAAAACCAAGAATTATTATTAACTTTTTAAGTAAACCTGGACGATGCAACTTAGGTACACTAATGAAAACGGGTGGGTAGCCTTTGATATGATCTGTATAACTTTAACCCTATATTTTTTTATTTAGCTCGTTAAGGTTACGACGTTATAAACGTCTTACTTACTTTAGCAAAAATGTAGCAAAACAAATTAACTATGATTAAAACTCTTTCATTTAAGTGAATAAGGGATCAATGCAAAAGGGTTCACTATCTTCTGTCTTAAAAAGTAACTAATGAGGCCACTTTACTGGAAGTCAATGAAAAAACAAAAGATTCATTCACATTACAAAGTTGTAATCTCTTCTCCGTAAATCGATTAAAACATTGTACGTCCATTGACTAATACAAAAATGTATCACCGCAATACTCATATTATTATCCTTTTTAAGGGCACGCGTCCACCAACTGTTACTATATAAAAAACTCATTTATTAAATTTGGGACAGCCCTTAGTATAATCCTGCCAATTTAGGTACACCCTTGCATTAACTGCTAAAGGACCGTAATTCAAATCGATATAGTTCAAATTGCTTTGAGGTTGTTTGTCACTGGGTTCAAGAATGGCTGGTGAATGTTGACCTCTGTTTTTTTACAAGGTAAACTGAATTGGGGGTCTTATAAAGCTGGTAGTTGAGCACGTGGCGACGCGTGCGCCGAGCTACAGGATGTGATTATTTAAACAATAAATTTAATTGTAAATCGGTTGGTGCGTGCGACCAAAAATGGTGCACTGCTTTTATTTTGAACCACATGTGATAGAGCAGTTTGGATTATTGATTCATTTGCTCTTACTTTTAGATAATTTTTATTGTGCCATATAAAAATGATGTTATTTAGCAACGTGCACACTGAAAGTATGCAAGTGTATTCAAAGGATATTTATAATAATCATCAAAACAAAGAAACAATGACTTTGTATATTAACAAAATCCTGTAAAAATTGTAGTGTGAAAAAAAGAGGGGTTAAAAACTTAATAAATTAAGGCTATAAAAATAAACTTTACTATGTAGAAAATATGCATAATGAAAAACAAGTAAAAATCGCACTCTTTTAACGTGAACTCGCATTAATGAAAACGCAATAGACACTAACTATCGAGCTTAGCTTGCCACACGACAAAAGCGTGCGGGCAAATGCAACTGTCATTAAGGAATTTGCAATCAATGTTTTTTGGGATTCACAGTTATTAAGAGATTATACAGCAGTCAGTAATTCAATTATTAATACATTCTTTATTACATTCGACGATGCGTTTAAATCATTTGAATTTAGGATCGTCCTTCTAATTCAAACAACCTTCAACATTTTTATAACATTTGCAAAAAATGTATGGCTTTTTAATTTGTATTAATTTTATTTATTAGCATTTACATGTGTGCAGTTATTTGAAATCTATACTTTTTATTGTACAATTATACTGGCCAGTAACGACATCAACTTATTTAAAAAAAACTTTGAACGCACGAAACAAACCAAAACATCGCTAGCGCTAATTCGAAGCCCGCGTTCCATAATTAAATTACTCGGCTATTTTGATTGGCCGCCGACAGGTTGTCAAGTGTTTTGATTTGTCGGTACGACAATACCAGTTGGCTAAGTGTTTTTGCACTCCCATTGCAAACAAAAGGCAGTCCCTCAGCTCTCAGAATAAGGTCGAAATTAGATCAGGGAACTGTTCAGATGTGAACCGGTGCATTCGAGTGTTAGGATAACAGTAGCAAATGTAAGTGCATTTGTTAGAATCACACTTAATCGTGTTGGATTTTTATGTTAGTAAAAGTTATATGCTGCGTTATTTGTAATTAAGAATCCATTCTTCTGACCGTGCTATTTTTACCCGAGTACGGCAAAGCCAAAAAGAAGGGTTATGCTTTTACCAGTTTATGTATTTATGTATGTTCTACTGCAGCGTTGAAACTACTAAGCCGATTTTGATGATTGAGGTGTCAGTTGATATATAATATACAGTATGATTTTTTGGTAACTATAACCTTTTGTCATATGACATAATAATAATAAAATGGCACGTTTTTTGATTGTTTGAATATACGTATCACACTAAGATAATCTTATAAAACTAAAAGTTTGTGTGTCTAAGTCTTTTTATTACTCTTTCACGCAACGCCGGCTGAACCGATTTGGACGAAATATCCAAATTTGCATAATTCCCTTGCCGACGGGACCTAAACATGTTTGTCACATTTTTGTATTAAAAACTTAGAATTATGTAAAATTAGCACTTGTAAAACTTGTAAAGTTCATGGTAGAACCATCAAAATGATAGTCTACTAACCTACCGTCACGATAATCTCCTTAGGAGTAACACAACACTCTCTTTTTGTGTTAGGGATTGAATTTTTTTTTTAAACCGTATGTAAAGCCCTTTAGTGTCCCTTATACCACGCGTCACTTTATGTCATTTGTAATTTATGACATAATATTAATAACATGTGAACACCCCTGCGACGACACGATCACGACACGATCTAAGTGGCAGTTAGTGGTTAGGTCACACTGTAGCCCATTGCTGATAACAATATGAATGAACCGGCTCGACCGGGGTAGTACCACACTCTAACTGAATACTGGCGTTTATTAGTAGCTTAGTATAGCGTTTTATACTATGTGAGAAATCTAGAGGCTCTCCAGGGACACCTAGAGGCCGACAACGGATCAGCAGCATTTCTTAAGGTTGCTACTTCTCATTAAGTGATCTGTAAACTCGTTTGCTCTTACCCAAAAAAAAAATACCTTGTAAATTTTTTATTTTAAATTTATTAAAAAATATTGACATAATATTTTTAAAGATTATTTAAGAATATTTGTCAAAGATGATGGTTAATTTTTAATTCTATTGTATTTATTTGGTGTAAATTTTCCGAAATAATGACTTATTTGAATGAACTTATTATTCTGGACTCTAAATTAGAAACATAAATCGTGTGGTATAAACCACGTGCTACTATTTTGTCATATTTAACTAACCCTTTGGTTTCAAATATACTCCCGCCCCTTAATTGTCTATGGAGTGGCAATTTATTGTCTCTGGTATTACATAAATTGGGTTCGACATAATACCCGAGTCGGGTGGATTAGCGGAGCAAAAAGGTTATGATTTATGATTTACAATTCTAATGGTTCTAATCCTATATTATATTTTGATACCTTTTTAACCGACCTAAATATTTCAAAAGTAATATTTCAAAACCTTAGAAAAAAACCAAAACACAGTTTTCCTTTTAACGGGTTCTTTTAATTTTTGAAATAAATAAATTTCATAAAATATCCTCAATTCTAAAAATAGGTGTTTTCACTTCTATAGTGATTTTATAATGACCTCTGATGCTATTTTTTCTTGAAGACTCACATCCTAGAAAAAAAAAATTGAGTTTGAACACCTCTTATATACAAATATAGGTCAGTTACAATTTTATTATTACAGGCATACATACATGTATATGTTTATTTGTAGGTTTGTTAGTATTACGTAAAATAAAAATACATCTAGATTCTCGTTGCTAACTATAACTCGTTTAAAAAACTAAACTAGCTTAGTTATTCGTTGGTTCTCACACAGATACCTCCCAAAGCCGTTCCTCCAACATTTTACTCGGCCCTCCCAGATTTCATTTCCTCCTGAAGACAGAGCATCAATCGTCACCGCAATAAACCGGGTGACTGTAGCATTCCTCCACTGAGATGTCTGAGGAATCGGAGACGGCAACTAAAAGTGGTTTAAATCAAATAAAAATCTTTTTATTTGGACCAACTTGGATCACAGGCCTAGTTTGTATAGTCAACCAAGTAATAATAAGGTCGAAAAGTGGTCAAGCATTTTCTTGGTCGACTATACATACTTCGCCTATTATAAGTTTATTTATGCGATAACAAAAAATACAATCCTTACGAATAGCTACACAAATTAAAAGAATACAACTTTAAACTGAGCCCCTACATAGTTTAATACTAGCGGACATCCGTGACTTCGTTCACGTGGAACTAGTAGCCTATGTCTGTCAGGGATAGCGTAGCTTTCTAATAGTAAAATTTTTGGGATCGGTTCAGTAGTTTCGGAGATTACTCCCTAGATACTAACAAATGAATTAAGAATCAAAGTTTACGTCTTTGTTATACTAGTAATAAAAACTATGGATAAGACTAATAATGGACTTATCTCCATAAGTCCATTATTTTAGAAATCTCTCATACGTTTAACAGCAAACAGAGCTAAGAACCACCTCCCTGCCAAACAAAAACCCTTAAATCTATGCTTTTTAAATAAATCTTTTTAATTATTTTATCCGTATTCAAATGAACTGAATGAATGTTGAAACAAAAATATTCTTTTTCATTTTTGTAACTGGTTTATAGCCGTAATAGCTGAAATATTTTCTTTTCTTCTTTCGGTAAACGATGATAGGAAGATATGTTACGTAGAAGATGTTCTACAACATTTTTACACTTTTATTTCATTTGGTTTGTGAATGGCACCGTATTAAGTCAAGCCACTAGGATCAAATCGGGTGGTAGGACCTTGTGCAAGGTCCGTCCGGATCGCTACCACCATCTTGTTCGCTAATCCTGCCGCTAAGCAGCAGTGCTTGCACTGTTGTGTTCCGGCGTGGAGAGCAAGACAGCCGGTGTAATTACTGGCACAAGAGGTATTCCATCTTAGCCCTCTGGGTTGGCAACGCATCTGCACTCTCTTTGTTGTTGCAGGTGTCTATAGGCGGTGGTGATCACTTAGCATCATGTGACCCACTTGCTTGTTTGCCTTCCTATGTTGTAAAAAAAAAATGATTGAAAGACTATATTGTCACAAAGGCCGTATCCAGGGCCTTCATTTTTCTCACTCATAAATGACAGAGACAATCGTATAATGACAATAGCCGGCGAGTGCCACAGTCCACAATATAGCTGGCGAGTCCCCTAAAATCCCAAATTCCTGGCACTCGGGAAGGACGTGGCGGCACTGAGAGCGTGGAGGTTGAAATTAATTTCATATTTTGTCATATTTTCTTTATGTAGCCAAACAATGGGATGTATGAGTCGACCAAGTAAATGCTTTGCCACTTTTTACACCTTGTTATAAAGGGAAAAGTGGTCAAGCAATTATATGATTGACTATACATAGGCTTAATAATTATCATTATTATTTCTTATTTAAAAGAACCTAAACTTTGAAGAATGAAATTAGACACAATTTGTAGCTCATGTAATGACTCAGCATATTGACACTATGAACAGAATTTATGAAGCGTTAAAAATAATATAAACGTAGGTTGTTAAAGCTGTTTACTGCGCATAACTTTTTCAGGTTTTACACAGATAATACCGACAGTTATCCTAGCTGTATAGTTAATCTTTCAGAATACGAAAGAAGAACTTCTAACATCTGATATCTCCATAGATCCTCCGGATCTTGAATAGATAAACTAAAGACCAGTTCGTTAATTTTGCCCAGGTGCGTTGCGCTTCTTCACCAAATGGTCAAAAGTTTATACCAGCTATAAGCCAATTAAAAAGCGTTATCATAACGCTTCCTGATTAAACGAGAACTTGAAAAAGAGAGCCGCATAGCGATAGTCCTGTGTGCATACACTTTTGCTACGTCTCTCTCCTACTTTGCTAGTTAAAGAGAGACGCACTGAGTTTCGTAGCGAGTTAACGCGTGTCGAGGAGATTCGTGCTAGGTGCACTGTACGTATAAGTTCAAAGTCCTTTTCCGCTAGCACTGCCGCCCCGCCTCCCTTGCAAATATATCGCAATAAGTGAAGTGACTGGAACATTCCCGAATAGTTGCGAGCAATCCCGACGGGGACGGCAATCTTGCTGCATTCCTTGACCGGTGACAGCGCGTTAAAAGAGACACGTCGCTTCGTCGGGAAAAACGCCGGGATGGTTTTACCGCTGTTTTGATATAAATTGATATTGAGTTGAATTAAACAACAATACAATCAATTTAATACTTATTTTTAGTCTTTACATAGAGCTGAGTACTCACTGAAAGCAATGAGGATCAACGAAACTATGTGTAGTTAATTGTTGTATTAAGTTCATAAATGTACTTTCTAGCATAGCTAGCTAACTTTGGTTATATTCAAGTAATATTACGCGCAAATGCTCTCGGTACATGCCTGAATTTATAAAATAGATATATGTGGATAAAGTATACGATAAATATGCGATCACAAATCATAGAAGTAGCTTGACTTTAATCAAAATTTCACTGTTTTGTCGTAACTTTCTGCAAAATTTTACTCGTAAGATAGCTATATTTTGGACCAGATTTCTTATAATAAATGTATGTCATAGTGCCAGCAGATCAGGATTTTTTTTTAAGTCTTCAAAAAAAAAACCTTAAAAATTTTTCAAAGTTTCAGTTAATTCAAAAACTTGCTTGGCCACACGTTTCATGGTTTTCAGATAATGGTTGATTATTGTATTGGCAGCGTTTTCAATTTGTATGTGTACGAAACATCGTTTATCATAGTTTATATGTACGAGAATAATTCAAAATAATTTGCAAAGAAAACTTAATATATGCGAAGCGTTAAAATGAGCAGCATATGTTATCACTATATTAAACTTTGAACAGAGCCAGCGGGTTTTTAAAACAAGTGTTCCCGCTGGTAATGACCGCTATGGTGCTGTCAACTGAGTCACAACGTTACGTTATGGTGTCGAGACCAAGTTGCCAAATGGGATGCCGCTGTGAAATCGTAACAAGCTGGGTTAGAAGAACAACGGTGTTAAAGCACACGTCGAAGTGCTTATCGGCATTGACAGAAAGTAAATTTTTGCCTAATTCTTAAGACTGTTTTCTTCGGTTTTTCTAAACAAGAAAAATTATTTTAGTTAAGAATTACTTCAGTAAAAATAAAAGACAGAATTATTTTTTTACACATTACCGCGATTAGTAACTTATAACATACTCATAGTAACTAAATATTAACAAGTTACTATGAGTAGTATACCTACTCATAAGTATACTTATGGAAATAGAAGACCAAAAGAAGTGACACTGAAAGACCGGTAACGGATCAGTAATTATTTTGAGGTCACTGGTTCTCATGGGCGGCGTGAATTTTATGTTATGATCACTTCCCACCACGTGACCTCCATGCTTGTTTTCTTCCCCTTCCCAATGAAGCAGAAAAAGATAAATATCAACTATTTTTAATTTATCAGCCAACTTTGCAACTTAGTTCGCTTTCCTTTAGAAGTCTTCCCTTGACTACGGCCGTTGAAACATGGCCGAAACGTCGGAGTAAATTAACAATGTTTACCGCGTTACAGTCCCGTTGATTTTATGTGTGAAAATCGCGAAAGTTTAAAACAATTTATTGCCTTTAAAAGTTCACACAATCCCACAGATTTAAATGTGACCGGAAAAGCCAACAAAACACACCCAATCCCCTCACCACCAAAACGTCTTAAGTCAAAAACTAAACATTTTCAAACTATTTTTTTTTCCAATGTTCTGTATTTCAGCGAAGTCATTGTGACTTAGGACCTTTAAGCGTTAGGGGTTCGAGATACAAATGTCTACCCCCGCGTCGAGGGTGCCGAATTAACGAATTTGTCAAACTGTCAAAGCTTTATTCGTTTTTTCTAGTCTCCGATGATTTTCACGGTGTCTTTATTTCGTGTAACAAATGTGGAGAAATTCAGTTGTATGTTTAGTTGGGAGCGTGATTAAGTGTCAATGGTAATAGATGTTAGTGTGTTAACATTTTTTGTTACTGGGTTAATAATTAATAAATCAATGCTTATGTTTAACATTTCGAAACTAATAAAACAGAGTGAAAAAAGAAAAAGTAGTTTTTCTAGATTAGGGTAGGTGTTATATTATGATTATAAGCTGTCAAATTCATTTCACTCTGAATTACAAAATAAATAACGAATTTTTAAATTGAAGCTACTTGAACGAATGGCGTACCCATTCGCCGTTCAAGTAGCGAACGGTCGTACTATGTGATCCG
The DNA here is from genome assembly GCA_963691745.1 of Ditula angustiorana. NCBI lineage: Eukaryota > Metazoa > Arthropoda > Insecta > Lepidoptera > Tortricidae > Ditula > Ditula angustiorana. Next base: position 3,910,904 of record OY829473.1, read on the forward strand.
GATGATGCCTTGTACAGAGGCGAAACGCGCGTCGATCGTGTTGTTTTAGTATTTAGTGTAAAATTAAGTCGGTATCCGTTCCTGTCAGTCCTCACATCTTTGACCGCTTATTCCTTCTAAACTTCGCGACGGATTTCAATACGGTTTCCACTGTCATTTAGATTTTTTCTACATTACATCCTAATTGTAACGAGGCATGTCGCTAATAGATTATGTTCTAAGCGATCGTCAAAATAATATACCGCTAGACTTATAGGTAAATTTCTTGGGGTTCTAAAGGTTAACAACGATTCTCTTAATAGCGCTGGTTTCGATTGCGACCTCCAATTCGTTTGCCTATTTACTTATTCCTTAAAAAAATAAATGACAGACGCCACTTATTGGTTAATTTGCGTTGTTCTATCGAAAACGCTCATCACTTGTTTCCGCTTTACCAACGAGCGACAATAACAATTGAACGCGCCTTCCTATTTCAAAATCCAAGCCCAATTTTTCCTTAAAAACAAAACGCAAACACAAAACACGTCTCACTAGCCAGTACTATAAATCTCCCACCTAAGTGGCATTTACACACAACACATATCTTCTGTAAGAAGCGAATCGTAAACGTCCTGCGATACTCAGCCCGCGGGCATATTTGAACAAATAGTGGGATTGTGTTGGGTTCTGTGGGGGCTTGAAATCTGTTGTCGTAAATACGTGTTTATGTGGAATCTTTTTGAGGTTATTTTTGAACGGAGCCTCTTTTAGATACCGTAGCTGTTTACGTAGAAGTAATTCACCGGGTATGGCAGCGGTAATGTGGGGAAACTGGTAAACGCAAGGCACGGATTGCTGATGTTGCAGGTTCGAGTCCTGCCATTACCCTAATTTTTCTTTCGTGTTGTCATTCATGATATAACATTTTAAATTTAATTTGAATGTAAAATAAAATACAAAAAGAAAAATCAAAAAAATTAAAAAATAAACAAATTTGATAACAAAAAAAAGTATATTTAGAGACAGCGTGTGACGCACAGACATGTAAAAGCAATATCTGGGAGTGTGTATATGTAAATATATTACAGGCAAGTAAAATTAAAACAAACTTGATTACCTTTACTTTATTGAAGGAAATAAAGTTATAAGCTGAAGTGTACTTAGATGATTAATGTAGGGCAAAGTAAGATGTACTAAGCTAACCTACTGTCACGCCATCTGAATCATGAAAAATTACCGTAATCATTTTCTTTAAGCTTATTAAATCTAAACTTATGTATCTACTTATTAATAAATGTGTTAATTAATCTATTTTTTTTCAATTACTCGCAGTAAAATACAGTCGCGTCTAAAAAACGGCTCGTTAAAAATATTGAGCTGGAATCGTTATTTTTTGTTTCATGGACGCCATATAAAAAATAACTCTACGTCTCTCCTACATTTAAAAAGACTTTAACGACACTATATATGTTAAGTTCAAGAAGCCGTTTAAGCCACAGGGCGTGTCAAAGAAATAGCCATTAAAAACCATACACTTTTGACGGCAGCCGGATTCAAATCAAAACGGCACGTAATAATCCTTCAAATTGCGACGTACCCCATTCCCCTGGCGAACCTTTAGGCAATCCAATAAACGTCAAACGTAAAGTTTTGACTGAATCAACAAACCAGCGTTTCAGATAACGTTAACAACAATGATTGAATCTCTCTGCTGTGTCAACACTTGTGGCCCGGTTCTAATGGAAACGCAATCTTACGACGGGCTCCGTAAACACTCGCCATCTTGAAACGAAAACAAAATGGCGGTGCTATCACAGCAAGCTGTGGCGTTCAATCTTGAATTTGTTAGACTAGACGTTGTGTGGTGATTGTGATGAATTGTATGAAATAACGGTGACGTTATCTTTTGTTTTGGATGATTATAGAAATAATAGCTCAAGGATTTTTAAGTTTAACGCGGGAATTAAAAAATGCAGTAATTAATTTATTGTTGCTAAACGATATGACTATTAACAATCCCAGCGGATTTGTGACAGTAAAGGACTGTTTTAGGTGATTGTGTTTTTATTTTGAAAGTTCTAGTTGCAGTTTGGAATAATGATACACTTTATTTTAACCGATTTTCACGCGTTTAATGTACAATTACTTGAAATTAGCAGCTTAAAATACCAAAAACAAAACAACGTGTAAAACAGAAAAAGTAATAAATAAATTTAAAAGGGTAGGACAATATTATTATCGCTTGTAAGCCAGGAAGACAGTTGTGTGGAAGAGAAACAGGGACTTTGGATACTGAGGCTAACGAATACAGATTAAAGTATAATACTGTTGACCTTAACATCGGTCTTTTTACAGCTTTTTAACCGACTACAGAAAGAAAGGCCAGTTATTCCTTTAAGTGGTGCAAAAAGCCATTACTTTTTGTTACCAAACAGATAAGTAAAAAATCATGGAACCACGCAAAAATTACCAATACTTTCTTACCCCTGTACAAATCCTAAAACCAGTCATAAATCGACAACCTTTTCTCTACAAAATCACAATTACATGCAGGCATCAACAACATTTTTCCCAAACCAAATCACACGGGCTGGGATCGATAACATTTTTTCCTAGTCTACTAAATCCTATATCCGTGGTCATCCCCCCAGGGTGGGAGGCAGGGATCGTAAACCGGGATTCTCGGGAAAATCCGCACTTCACTAGAGCGTGGTAATCACGACGTCTAGAGTGTGGATTTGTAGGTATAAACGAGCCGCTCTTTTTAGCTGACTGCGGAAAGGAAGGTTTTCGGGTGTGTGTTTGGTTGATTTATGTGTCATTCATTAAGGGGCAGATACAAACAACATTTGCCACATAACCTTGTTAGAATAAAATAAGCTTGTGAATCACTAACTTAATACTGCTTATAGTTTGGTATAGATTGCTCCGTTTGATGTTAATAAACAACTCAAATTATTTTTCATTAGTAGATACCAGCACAGACTACGTAATACTATTCCTTTTATAGTATACTTCCCTGCACTATACTGGTGGTTTATGCACGCAAAAAAGTGGAATCTTCTTCTAAACATTACCAATACTGCTATAAATGATATTATGTATAAGTTCGGACCTCATGGTAGTAGTTAGAATTGCATAAATCTCAATATATTCATACTCTTACCAAATAATTAATAAATTCTGACGTTACTATGCGGAGGTCCAATTCAACAAACTGGAACAAATTACCTTGCTACTCCACGAAACCATTGCCGTGCCCGTGCAAGTAAGCTGCGTTTGTACGACACATATATGTTCATGCAAAAACCCACCCTCCTCCATCCTCATACTCATATTACATACCAGACGAAACGCTCTCTATATAATACAGGGGCTATGGTACTTACTTAGTGTTATCAAGCTGCTCACGTTGCACCGCTGCACTCTTAATCCGGCACCCAGCTAAGTGCAGCTTCAATTCATCGGCAGAGTACACCTACAGGTGCACTGGGTACACGGCGGCGCGGAACTTTCAGGAGCTGCGAGTACCCCTGCTGAGGAGTTTGGTAATAAGTGGAATCCGTGTACTGGCGATAGGAAGCACTTAGCTCGTTAAAAAAATGTAGTAAACGAGTAAAATATAGATAAAATATACTGAAAAATAGTAAACGGGCAAAATTTTATGCCTCCTACTTCACTAATTTACGGATTTTCCACTTATTGCCTCATGCTTATTTGTAGTATTTTCTACTGTACTATAATTTCAACAAAAGATTTACCTTCTTATACTTAAAATTTTTACATATACCATTTTAACTAAAATGTTTTGTACCTTTCTTTTGACGGTAAACGTCACAATGACAAAAAAATCGTTACATATTCTAAAGAAAGTAAAAAAAGGTTCATATTTTCAAGAACATGACATAGTCTCGTATTTTAATAGAATTTTATTCTAGACTAATCTCAATTGTTGATATGAGTGATGATTGTACTTTGTTTAATTTTATTTACTAGGCTTTTGTGACGATAGCCGAAATCACTTCTGGAAATAATTGAAACTGTACTATCCCACAATCGATAGCATTTTAATTTTAAAATCCACGACATTGCATGCATACGTCATTCTGTTTCATTTCGTTCCAAGAACCGTTCCATATTCAAAATTCACAACGGCCATACACAACAGTGTTGCCACACCGCGTTCAAAAGCTCCTTGAATTATCTATGAACATGTAAATGTTACCTGAATTCACAGCGTCTCTCCCCAATTTACTTCGCCATTTTTTCTCTAAGTCCATGAATAATTAAGTCTGGCAAGACCGCGACTAAATTATTATTATGGCTTGCGGTTCTTAAGCTGAGTTTAGCATGTTTTGTCTATGGTTTGAAAGGAGGCGGTTTTACAGAACTCTTGTTTTAGGTACTTTTGTTTTTGTACGATGATTGCAAGACCTTTATTTGCTTTGAAAAAAAAAATGTGAATGTAGAAATTATAAATAGATGAATAAATGTGCCATTTATATGGTTTCAAGACTATTCAACTTATAAAACATAAATTTTGAATACTCGCACTTTAATCTACAAAAACTACTAGTAGTTTACGTACCTTTAAAACAAGAAAGTGCGCAAAAAACATTGTTTTTATTCGCAGTCGGTTGAAAATCCCCATACGTCCTCGTCGCCATATTTCGTGAAATCTTGCCACCGAAGCACTTTAAGTTGGAGCCATCATATATTTAATTCACGACCGCCCAAAGTACGTCCCCATAAAAATCCAGGGCTGTGATACTGTGCAGATGAGACAACCAGGGCCGGATTATGTAATTGGATTATAATTATCATATATAAACCGTTCCTCGACTATAATGACTGATATATCATCAACGTTTTTATGATTCGAGTTTGTTTTGAATTAATTTAAAGCAATATTAGTAATCATCGAAAGTGTGTTCATTTGGAAAGAGACGAATGACTGATTTCTAAAGAAAAAAACAACTTTAAAGTATTTCTCAAATCTAAATATTACTAGATTTTATTTGTGACTACATTTGCGTAGTTTGATTATCGCTATGTGACGGGAACTAATTATTTATTTTCCAGGATTAAAAGGTGTATTTCAATTCGCAGCATACGAGCTATCTCTTCACAGAATTTCATCATGATAAATTCGCCGTTTTTGTAATAAAAAAATAAAAAGCAGACACATCGACAAAAAAACAGAACGTTTTCATATTTTTAATACAAACTACAACTATCCCAAATAAATAAATGCAACACATTTTTTTTTTAAATACATTATACCACTATAGTCGGTCTGTGACCGGGAAAGTACGTTGCCATGGGGCCCAGTATCCCAGTAATCGCGTTAATGCGTTTTTATTGCGAATCTCGCGTTTACGGCCTGATAATGGGCAGAGATGATTTCCGGATAATGTCCGGGACTGTGATTATTTAATGGCAGATAAAGATAACTGTCAATTAGAATTATGACATTAGAATTGACCCATTGCCCTAGTGCAGGAACCAAACCTATAGCTCGCGTGAAGCAGGTGGCAGGGAAGATTGCAATGCTACTTTCCTGCCAGATGAACTGTCAAAAAGACGTTAAAAAATTAAAACCTAAAAAAGGTTTGCCATCCCTGACATAATGGCCGGACTCAGTATTGTCTAACTAGGAAGTCAATATCCCAAGCACACATGCGTTATTAAAGTTGTACAGTGGCGATCACCTCTGTATAGCTACTGTAAGTACAGTCAACAAATTGGATTTATAGGCCACTGTGGAACGTAGTCAAATAGTGTCATCGCTGGGATATTATGATTTTTATTGAGAACTCGTTATGCCATTTATTGTGAAAAGGTTCTTTAGTGGCCTCTGAATCAAGTTGGTTGATTGGTTGACTTGTACAGTTTATAGCGCTTAGTGTGCTTTTTGAGTAGTCGTACGTTTTACTACCGATAGAACAGTTGGTGTAATACGAGTACGATGCAAATTCTTTTTTTTTAAATCAGAAACATAAACAGCGTACAAGATATCCGCAATCAAAACACAACAGGCGGTCTTGTTGCTTCAGAGGGATCTTTTCCAATTAACTATCATACATAAAAATGTCGAAGTCTAGTAACACAACAGACTACCACTTTCACATGTATAACCATAGTAAAGTAATAAAAAAAACGTAATTTTAAAGACTATTTTCAAGGACTACAAAAAGCAAATACTTACTTAATAACCTAAACTTGTTTTACTATAAAGCGCCTATCATCCGTCTCATACCATCACCTAAACAATTTTATAATAGCTATAGTAACTTTATAAAAAAACTATTAGATAATATTTCACAACTATTCATCCAATCACAACGGAACCTACAAATCGGCCGGCAGTAAAATCTGCAGCGAAATATCACGGTCCGGACCTGTTACCCAGGTTATCCGGGCCGCGGATACCTACCCGGGATTTACGGTTATCGCTTACCCGGATGCGTTCAATCACAACCGGCTCGATATTAACGTTACTGCACACGTTTCCGTTGATTTTTATAGTCGAGACTCGGGGTTTAATGGCCCCGTGAAAAGTTTGAGAAGCTCAGGCTGAATGGACTATGAAATGAAATTTGAAAGCTGATTTCGCCCGTGTTTGTTCTTTTAACGTCTCGTTTTAAACTACAGCTATAACGTTAAGGAGATATGTGCCGCGTTCCTTAATTAAAATCACGGATCTTTTTACTTTACCTACCAGCTGTTAAGTTTTGACAGATGTTACGTGAAAATGTGCCAAATTTAACGGCTTGTAGGTAAAACTAGTACAGTCTAGCATAGAAGGAGTTTTAAAATGGAAAGCTATATTTTAATAAATTAAAATGCTATGTAATTACACAAAGAAATATTTGGGTAATGGCAGGACTCGAACTGCAACATCCGCATCCGTGCCTTGCGTTTTGCCTGTTTCGCCACATTATCGCTAATGCACTAACGGCACGCAGCTGAAGTTGCAGGTTTGAGTAATGCCATTACCCTAATTTTTCTTTGTGTTATCATTCATTTTAAATAAAGCCTTTTAAATTTATTATGAATAAAGTTTTGAATATAATTGTGCACGAGGTAAACTTATTTATTTTACTTTTAAATACACATACGTACACTCTAAAATATCATGACTTTTAGGTTAAGGTTGGACAACGTTACCGCCTTTCCTATGAAGAGCGTTTTTTAGGCTTGGCACACGATCCTCCTAACACTAAACACTTTCTGTGTATTAAGTACTTCTAAAGAGGTAGAAATCTGAACGACGTCCATAATTTTCTTTATTCGGCCGTTCACGCGACGCGACGGAATGGCGACGTTAAAATAACGAAGGACGCGAGTTAGCGATACGGCTAGGCTTCCAACCGTTCAGCTGTACGCAGGACATCCCGTTTCTGGCACCCAAGAACCACCTCAGGATGCGTTCGGTACAACTAACCATCCCCTTTTATTTCATTATTATTTACTGTATATTTATTTAAAATCTTAGGCTAGGTTTTTACAATGTTCTTATAAAAAGTAATAAAGCAATATCAATACAAAATATAGAAACATCACGAAACATTATAAAAACCTAGAGTGCCGCCGGCAGCGGGCAGGGCTCAAGCTACCGGTGGTTAGGGCCGCAGAGTGAGGAATCTTCGGACTATTCGTGCTGTGTCCAGGAGTATCATTATTATTATTATCATATCTTTATTTCAGGTAACAAGACCCATACAATAAATACCTTATAGACTAACATACATATAAAACAAAAGCAATAAAACTATTTAAACTATTTTGGCGACAATACGGCGTGGCTCCGAAGCGTCGTCACTTCCAAAGTCGTGCTCGTCATCGGCAAGGTGCCCCGGAACCGCCGGAACACAACAACCTTCGGCCTTTTTATAAAAATAGAAAGGCAAGCAAGTAAGTGGGTCACCTGATGTTCAGTGATCACCACCGCCTATTGACACCCGCTAAACCAAGGAGATTGCAGATGCCAACCTAAAAGGCTAAGACGGAATGCCTCTTGTCCCAGTAATTGCACCGGCTGTCTTGCTCTCCACGCCAGCACACAACAGTACGTGCGTACGGTCGCCCTCAGAAATAGCTGAACATTTTAGTACCTTGTCGCTGTCAGTAACGTGCCAAATTCGAGCTACTGTCGTTTCCTAAGTAACTACGACAAGGTCTTAAGTGTTTAGCTACTTCTGTGGCTGACTGTACGTTACAGTTGTTACGTGTGCCTTTACATTATCCTATATTTTAAGAATTGTAATAGAACTATCTATTATTTTACTTTTTTTTACTACTTAATTTGCAAAGAATAAATTACGTATAACTCTAAAATAACTTAGGTATCCATAGGTACCTGCCCTCTCCGTTCCGTAAGTACAAAGATCTGTCTTGATCTTCTCCGATGCCAATCTCCCGGATAGTGAATCGTCCTGTATATCGATTCACGATACAGGCAAGTTCTCATTCGGTTCCCCTCGAAACAATTAGGAGCACCCTTTCCTCCCTCGCGTAATATCGCCGTAATTACAGAGTTACGCGACCGCGCCGGACGCCGGCGGTCACACAAAATTTTACAAAATCTTGTTTTTAAGCCAAACGGGCATACGGGTGACCTGAAGGGAAGTGATCACCGCGCATGGGGACTAGCGTTCCTAACAGAGTCGTTGATCCGTTGCCGGCGTTGGTTAGTGGTCCGTAGGCCTCCGGGTCTCTAATTATTTATTATCTCTAGATTGCTCAAACAATGTTTTATGAAACAAATGCACTTTATTTGAATTATTTACAGAAGTTATTAGTAATTTTAAGTTTATTTCTTAGTGTATCCTTTTCTAATGGCAATAGTTAGATAGAACAGCTTTGGGTATAACCTAAGCTATCCTTGTTTCAGTCATGTTAAGGTCACAGAAATTGATAAATAATTGTATAAGTAAGTAGGTAAATATAAAGTAATTTCTCGAAAATTTGCAAGTTTACCTCAAGTTTAAAATACATAGTTGAAATGGCACTTGATTACGTAAAAGTTTTGAAGGCAAATATTCGGTCAAGCAGAAATACCTAATATTAATCAGCAGAAAAAAAATATAAGTTAGGTTTTGCTAGCTGAATACATATTTCTGTCAAACAAAACGTCAATATTCTGCCAAGCGTTGAAATCATAACCAAATAATTTTAAGGAAAATTACAATCATTTAATTATTACGTCGGTCCCATACGTGATAGTATTAATTTAATTAGTAGTTACCAAGGCTACGTCTGAAGGTGTGAGTAAAATTTACCCAATTAAAAGTATAATTTGTAATTATCCTCAATTATCTTTCTTATTCACTGTATTGCGGTAAACTGGAAATTATAATAAGCAAATACTTCTCTACTTTTGCATAGTTGGCGGGTTAGGGAAAATATTGGAGCTCAATTATGATTAGTCTTGTAGGTTATACATATAATATTAATTTTATCCTTTTACTATCATTAAAAGTAACATACAAATTTGGACATTGAAGGTCACTAGGTACAAATAAGTCTTTTCTTAGCACTCTAAACCTTAATTTAAGTTCGAAAACAGTTATTGCTTAGTTAAAGTACGCAAGTGAAACTGAAATAGGTTGTATTTTAACAACAAAAAAATACTGTTCTCGTTATTATTGCATAATTAAAGTATGCATGTCAGAAAATACAAGTAAAAACATTACTTACTTTAAAAAAATACTTCACTTTTTGGCATTGAATTTTAGTTCACTTCTATTCTAGGACACACAACTTGTAAAACGCAATAAAATACGATATTAGATCATTTGTATGGGACAGCGGTCTCAGACAGCCCAATACAAGGGCTGCGTCAAGATTTTACGCCAGCGTAACAATAAGGACTTACGTTTTACGCCGCGTAATATGGAGGCGTAAATGCGGCACTCCGGCGACTGAGAGTTGGAGATGTTTTAAACAGTTATTTTGGTTGTCAACATGTTAGTTAACGGATTTAAGTGTCAAATTTTGTTTGGGGGTTGTTAGAGATTTAATCTTAATTTAGTTACGTTCAGTTTAATGCTTACTTTTTAAAATAAAGTTGCCTGTATCTTGGTTAGTAACCTTCTGTTCCGAATGGTGTAAGCTCAATCAGAATCGGCGATGCCTTTTTTTTAGTTGTAAACGTTCAAAAATTCAGTGTTTCAATTTTATATACATAGTTTTGAAGATAAAAAGTACCTTAATATGGATTCCATAATCTTACAGATAATAACGTTCTTTGTATTTATAAGATCTAAGTACATATCAAAATTATTAATAAAAAAAAATACAACCCAATAGGACTGCCGATGACATTTTCCGAAGCGCTGGCAGAACGGGTAGAATCTGGAACAATTAATTTGTTTTTTTTTTAATTGAGAAGTAGTTTGGGTACTGCAATGTCAACTCATTCAGCCAGTGAGCATTAACTTGAAAAGGGCTAGAAACCTCAAGTTAGTTTCGTTGCAACATCCGCGACAAAAAACCGTTAAAAACAAATTGTTTTATTCCAATCCCAAACACACCTCGCCGTGAAAAGCTTGTAGTAAAAATCTGTAGACGTATCGTGGGGCTAACGAGCGCACCCGACCCTGATTTCCGATTCAAAGGAAAATTGCGATCCATAACGTGGTGGGGGGACCCCCCACGGTTGCTACGCGACGCGGGGAGGAGTCGCGCTAAAATCACGGCCAATGGTACGACGGGTATAAATTGCTCCGGTATCGCGACACTGCCGCGGGAGAAGGACGGAGCGCCCGCGTGCTCGCTCTAATGAACCGGCTATTCACCACTACCCACTACCCCTGATCGACGGCAGCCCTTTGGGTAGGTAGGTCGATAGCCGGCTGTGATTTGTGAAGGTAATTACCTACTGCAGTTGACGCGGGCGGGTGTTTTGAGGTATGTATTAGGTTGTATATAAAGTTTTTGTTTCGGTTGGATTTGAACCGGTTTAGATTTTTGGTTTAAGCAGTTACGAGTGCCGTTTGTTTCTTTTTTGGTTGTTTTTTTTTAACCTATGTTGCGTAGGCAACTAAGCACATGGATCAAATTTTGATTGGAAATGTTTTTCGTATTTATTTATCATTTTCCCATTAAGCGTTAATTAATGGAGGTGGGTAGCATAAATATACGTAAAATGAATTAATGTTTTACATGTCATAGTCTTTGTGACGTTGGCACAAGATCTATTATTGCTTGATCCATGTAAAATCTTTCCTCACTACCGTATTTAAAAAAATCTTAGAATTAATAATTATTTCGATTTTTATGCAAGGTCTTTGATTAAAGATGCTTATGTGTTCAGCTTCATTATATAACCAATAACTACAGACAGTGTAAAACATCAACCAAAAAATTACTATCTATAAAGAAATCAAAAATAACAGCACAAAAATTCAGTACGTACTTAAGTACATTTTTATGCTGACGACTTTTTTTATAATTAATTAATACTTAGATAATATGGTTTTATTACTCTATTCAGAACTTAAGGTACAGTCAAGATCATAAATATATCTATATATCAAGTACGTTCCCAAGACGCCATAAATATCTACACTCCTCTATAAGCCAAGTGTTCACATATTATATGTATATAGCAATGTAACTGTAAAACTATTTATGACCTTGACTGTACTTTTTAATTAAACCCTCACGCAGGACCCACAGTTTCCAGACAATATTAAACAAAGGCATCCATAAACAATTAAACGAAGCGCTCCGCACAATGAAACGTGATATTAAATTCCTATCCACACTTGAATCACGATACACATAAACTTTTAATGCGTTCGCACCACCCAAACACAAAACCACTCAATTCCCACCTTTATTCCAACAGTTTATAGTCCACAATCGATAAGAGCACGGTACCGTCAGATCAGCTATAAATTCTATAAGTCCAAGGCGCGGGTCGAATCTGAAATGTGAACCGGACTTCACAGAGATTACGTGTTTTAATACAGCTAGTATTCGCAGAGTATTCGTGGAGTATTCGAGGAGTATTCGCAGAGTATTCGAACGGGCGACCACGTAGGATCGATAGGCAGGGATTATTTGCGGAATCGGGTCGGACCAGGTTTTAATGGACAGGGGTTATTCTTGCCGACGTGCTGCTAGCCTGTTCGCGGTTTGGAGCTGTTTTCAAGTTTTGGTTGTAATCGGGTTTTTGTGGAAAAGTCGCGTGGAAACGTTTTACTTTAGTAACCTATCGCATTTTGTTCAGACTTAGACGAAGAATCATGAAATTCGGTAAAGCAATAATATACCACAAGTAACGGCAATGCATCTCCTTGGTGTTGCGGTTTAAGGACGGAGGTGATCACTTACCATCAGGTGACCCACTTGCACGTTTGCCTTCCTAGTTTCTTACTGTGACAAATAATAACTTATATCTCAAAGGCGCCAAGCGTAAGTAAGTTATCCGACGAAAAAACGTCAAAATCGATTCATCGGCTCCAGAGCTACAGGGGTATAGACAGGAGAATAGACCGAAAAAGGCTTCAAATTATAATTTACGTTTCGTCGGGGATTCAAACAGCTTTTCATTCTGTGCTGATTTTATTTAGTAAATATTTCCCAATCGAACTTAGTTGAGATGTCAATGCTTTAATTGCTAATTTAGCTTAAGATGGCTCCTGTAAATGTATCAAAAATTAAGCAATAATTGAAACTAGTATTATCCCAAAAATCTTTAATACTTTAAGATTTGTGGCTATGTTCTTGGTATTCTTTTATCTGAAATAAATATTTATTAGATAATAGAAGCGGATCTTATGGAAACAAACACTTTTAGCATTACATTTTAATAAACATAAATACATTAACAATAAAACTTAAGTCAGTGATTTGCACTCTCAGTACATAAGTAGGTAATTTAAAATACATCGTTTTACCACGACAGCTGCCGCAAGAAAAAGAAAGAGCTCCCCTCCACTGCATCTTTTTTACTTGTAGTTTTTTTTTTGGTATTTAAATGGCCCTGGATTATGGTTCTTTCGAGCCAATCTTTTTTTTATGAAATAGGAAAGCAAACAAGCAAGTAGGTCACCTGATGGTAAGTGTACACCACTGCCTATAGACACCCGCAACATCAAAGAGATTGCAGATGCGTTGCCAACCCAGAGGGCTAAGATGGAATACCTCTTGTGCCAGTAATTACACCGGCTGTCTTGCTCTCCACGCCGGAACACAGCAGTGCAAACACTGCTGCTTAGCGGCAGGATTAGCGAGCAAGATGGTGGTAGCAATCCAGACGAACCTTGCACAAGGTCCTACTACCCGCAATCTAATAATCATATGTTCTGTTTGACAGTTTCATCAAATCACTTGACTATACTGTTGCATAGCCTCTTATAGGGTGACCATGAATGTCATATATCCCAATTTATACATATATTTTTAACTAAATCCAACATTTTTGTCAACAGGCGAAAAACCCCACAAATGTCAAGTCTGCGGCAAAGCCTTCAGCCAGTCCTCGAACCTGATAACCCACTCGCGCAAGCACACTGGCTTCAAGCCCTTTGCGTGCGACCTGTGCGGGCGAGCCTTCCAGCGCAAGGTAGACCTGCGCAGGCACAGAGAGACGCAGCACGCAGACCTGCGCGCGCAACACGTGCCACCACACACCGACGTGCATGCCATGCATGCGGAGATGCACGTGCCCGATCATAGGATAGGTGAGCTTTGTTATACGAGTATAAAAAACAAGTGACTGACTGACATACGTAAGTAATTACGGCGGAAAGATACTTTGCATTATTTAATAGAATAACCTAACGAAATAAAGAATAAATTAAGAAAAATCAAACGTACTCGATTAAACAAAAAATGCCGTTTAAAAGCTGTAACTAAATAATTTGATTTCTTTAATAACTTACTAACAAACAAATTGGTGACAAACAGCGCCCACGAGGGCTACATTTGGAACTGTGCAGCGGTTTTTAGTGTCATTCAAACCATAAATCTAAGCCTAAAACAAAGGCTAATTTAAAAATATATATACACATGTTAAAACTGCCTCTTTCTCCCACCAGAACTCCACCAACCGCATCCAGAAATGCGACCACAGCACCCAGACTTCAGGGCATCTCACATCGCCTCCGCGCCGCTGCAGCCTCTCGCATCTTGAACGTCAACTGCCTTCGCGCCTGCCAATTGGCGCTAAGGCTAACCCAAGAACTTAAGTGCACCGTCATTATGGTACAGCTGGGCGTCTCCTTAAACCAGCAATACGCTGGTAATCCTTCGGATACTGCGCGTATCCACTGGCGCCGGAGATTATTTATGATCGTGTGGCCCTCTTATTCCTTTACCCCATTTGATGTAAAAAAAAGCTGGAAGGTTATAGAGGGCTAGGATCACTACTGCTGGAAATGCCGCTAGCAGAGGGTGTATGCTGTGCAGTTGATGTTTATATTTCATCAACTTGAACAAGGTGTTAAGAAGCTGAAGTGTACCCAAAGATTTCCAAAGTACAATGTGATTTTGATTAAGGATTTTACTAAAGTGATTCGACTTACCTACAAAGCTACTGGATTCCAAAGATTTCATTCCATAAGAACTGTCTTTTAAGGCCCGTATCGTGTACAAACTCTCATAGTTTAATTGAACCGGCTAGTTTTATCTTACAATTACTGATTTGTTATAATTTGCTTCATTACTGTTTTGACTATCATGGTACTTTTTATTAAAAATGTGTTAGATACCGTTATGTATACACATTTTTATGTCAATTGTGGCATAATAAACAAATGACTCTCGAAATTTAACAACGCTGAATTAAACTTTTTTTATTAGAACCAGACAAATAACGCCAAATAAATCTTTAGCTTAATAACTTTATTTTAACAATAAAAGTCCGCTCATCCGTTTGTCACCAAACACGGCTAAGAACCATCGTGCTTAAATTATCTGTTAAAACAAAATAGGGCGTTGAAATATTTTTTCTACACCTAACCCATGCTACACAGCATTTCCTTGGGCGTAGGCCAGAATATTTTAAATGACGGGACGCCCGCATTGCGGGGGGTGGGGGACACATTTGGCATACTGGCGACAGGTCCCAGCCGCGCGACTTAGCGTCAGCTTAAGGTCACGCCGAGCTCTCCCCCTCCCCCCGCCCCCGCGCGGGCGTCCCATCAATTAAACAGTCGTTTTATAAACGTTTTCTAAAAAGTCCCACTGTTACGTTGTTACCAACAAGCTGTTCATATTTAGCTGGTTTTATAGGGTAAGTTATACTATAAAGGCTTCGTGAATGTGAGTTTTTGATCTCCTATTAATGATAAAATGTAAATGCTTATGAACTTTTTGTAGACTGATAACATCATTCCAAAGGTTAGCAAATGACTTGAAACTTTTGATTCTTATATATGATTTAAACGGGAAATTCCGAAAAGTCCATTCCAGTTGAATTGACCACCAATTTATCTTTGACTTTGATTTGAGTTCTTTGAAATGAACTATCTTTTGTATAAAATAAACCACCACCATGAAAGTGGGAGGCTGTGAAAGTATACATGTTTTTTAACATAGCTAATGTAGCTCATTTAATTTTTATTTTCGTATTATTGTATTGAAAATAATAAAATTATGCGCATTGGTTTGTTGATTTTATGCAACTGTTGCATAATGAGGGGACTTAAAACACGAGTGTGGTTTTATGAAACGAGCGTCAGCGAGTTTCATAATAGGATCACACGAGTGTTTTAAGACCTAATTATGTACAGATGCATACATTACTTTATCTAAACACATATCATAAGTACTCTATGATGAATTCAGAAGCCATAGGGCAATGACCTGCATTGCTACTAGCTACTAGTGCTAGGTACCTATTAAATATCTATAGACTGTACACATTAAAATAATGCAATAAAAAATGAATTTGAACAAATATAGAAACAAATTAGAAAAATTCTCATAATAATATTGGTAACAACCAATATTATTACCAACCAATATAATGCTGGTCAGTGCCTACGGTTTCTGAAGGCATTATAGAGCATTTATGACATATGTGTAGATAAAACACTCATTACAATGTCGTGATCGTCTATGACACGTGTGAATGCAAAATCCTTAGTTCTACTTATAAGTATGTACTGTAAATACTGTATTTATAGCATTTATTATGTATTTGTATTTATAATTACCTACAACATGTCAGTAATGAAGTTAAGTTTTATTTTATATAAACAAATACTCACATATCACTATCTTTGATTTAATTTAATTTGATCATAAAAATAATGAATAATACTTTATTACAGAGATGACATTTCACTAATAACGAATTACCTTGCTACTCCGTGAATTATTTTGGTTTCAAATTGTTGATATACTTATAGATGGGCCTCCGCAAAGAAACGACTTATTTTATTAATTATTTCACGATCATTTTAATGATAGATTGATAGACCTCATTGAATAATTTTTCGTTTCGATAATATCTCTAAATTTGACTCTACATAATTTATTCGGTCTGACTAAATTAAAATATTACCGGTTGATTCATTTTTTTATGAAATAGGTAGGCAGATAAGCCCGCCTATTGACACCTGCAATACCAAGAAGATTGCAGATGCGTTGCCAACCCAGAGAGCTAAGATGGAATACTTCTTGTGCCAGTAATTTCACTGGTTGTCTTGCTCTCCACGCCGGAACACAACAGTGCAAGCACTGCTGCTTATTAGCGAGCAATATGGTGGTAGCGACACGGACGGACCTTGCACAAGGCCCTACCGCCCACAATCATTCCCTTTCGTCAGCGTAAAGGTTTACAGTGGGCTGTCAACTTTATAATTAAGTATTTTTTGTTATCTTTATAATTATTAGGTATTTTAAAAGTTATTTGTTGCATTGCAGCATTGTAAATATTTTTAACAATTGTTAAGCTAAGATAATTCAATGTACAAAATGTTGTCTATTTTTATAGCTTTAGCCGCAATTAAATATTAAACTAGGTTAAAAGCTCATACGTTACTCATTACACACAGACATGCAGGAGACCACAACACAACCAAAAAAAAAACAATGTATTTTAGTGTAATGCTTTAAAGAACCGTGAATCCGTAATGCCAAAGACGTAGAAATTTAAAATAAACATAGACCTTGTTTTGTTTTTGCATGATTTGTGCCATAAATTATTTATTACTAGCTGACCCGGCGAACTTCGTACCGCCTAATTATTAGAGGCATATTTGCTCACCGTTTAGACCTACCCTGGACTACGACAAACATTTTAAAACCAAAATCAGCTCAATCGGCCCAGCCGTTCTCGAGTTTTAATCAGACTAACGAACAACAATTCATTTTTATTTATATAGATAGATATAGATAGCGGTATCAAGCAATTAAATACATGCTATAAAAGTGGAACATACTTACATTTATTGCCTCCATGTCACCCAGAACAAAGCATTTAAATTTTCGATACCTAGATGACAAGCGTAAGGCAGCGTTTTTGCCAATGATTGACATCATTCTTTCGTTTTCAGTCTTAGTTTCCGTATCTCCTCTCCATTTATTGGGTCACAGTACACAGTAAAGTAAATTATTTACTTCTACCAAAACAACCGCGTCCTCCGCGCTTTTTATTAAATCGAAAATCTAACTTACATACATACATACATAAAATCACGCCTGTTTCCCAGAGGGGTAGGCAGAGACCACGGATTTCCATTTGCTACGATCCTGACATACAAATTTCGCTTCACTTACTTTCATGACATTCTTCATGCATGCTCGTCGGTTTAGGGTACTCCTGACCTGGCCTTTCTCCAGAATGTCTCCGATTTGGTCGGAGTACGTTCGCCGAGGTCTTCCCCTTCCCATTTTTTCATCCACTCTCCCTTCATACAGCCTTTTTGTTAATCTTCTTTCATCCATCCTCTCTATATGCCCAAACCATCTTAACATACCTTTCTCAATTTTTGTTACTATATCTTCTTTCACACCGCATTTCTCTCTTATCACCTCATTCTTCACTCTATCTCTCAGACTCACACCACACATACTTCTCAACGCTCTCATTTCCACTGCATTCACTCTCTCTGTCTCTTCGACTCTGATGTTTCTTTTGCCATACCCAACTTTCACTACCATACGTAAGTAACTTAACGTAACTTACTTAGCAACAAAATAGATTTATTTAAATGTTTTTTTTCTGACGCTAGGTGGCGATGAGGTATTTTCATTTTTATTTGCAAAGCGCTACTTACCGATTACTAAAAAACTATTGTCACACAAAAACAGTTTTGAATCACAAACGTTTTGTAAAATTGTATTTAAAGGTAAATGTGAAGATTTTCATGTAATTTCTTAAATGTTAATATTAATTGTATATACTGTAAAATATAGTTAAGTGCGTATAAACGAATCCAAAGACAAACGTGCAATCCTATGTCGTAAACCTAAAACTATGTTATAAACGAGTCACTTCAATAAATGATGATGTTTAAAAAAGCTGTTGTTTTTGTCAAACCTTCAAATTGAAACGAAGAGCCCTAAGCTTGGTAAACACTCCTTCTATTGGAACACAAAGTATCGGTCATTGGCAACTAGTTTTTACAGGATTGTCACTACTATCACCATCATCTTAGCCCACGGCAGCCCACTGCTGGTCATAAGCCTCTCGCAAGCCCAAAACTCTGTTCTCTGCTTTACGCATCCTGTCGCCTCCCGCCTGCCTGTACAAATCGTCTTGCCATCAGTGGCCCGTTTCACGAAGCTACAAGTTACAATTTTACAAGTCTTAACCGGCAACATTGTTCATTATGCCCATTGCCATTGGTCATTATTGACCAATGTTGCCGGTTAAGACTTGTAAACTTGTAACTTGTAGCTTAGTAAAACGGGTCACTGGCTGGAAAGCGGTCTCCGCTACGTTTGCCGAGACGCGATCTCTGCTCCAGAAGACGCTTGCACCAGCGGTTATCCATCCACCGACAGATGTGACCAACCCACTGCCACTTCAGTCGGCTAACTTTAAGAGCTATGTTGGTCACCTTCTTTATCTGACGAATTACTAAACTTATCCTACAAAGATAGAGAATATATTGGATTGGGCTGTATAGCTCCTGTACTGGCAGTAATCTTATTACATGCTGTACTATATTTAAAATAGTCGTTATAGCAACGAACATTGTGATTGTTACTGATCCATGTAAAGACGTGAGCTTGATAAACTCTATAATATACACTCTAAAGGTTACAACTGTGTGTTAATTCTACTTAAATTCCATTTGAATAAGAGTGTGATTGATAGAATCGAGGATGCGTGATCAATACCATGAAATAATTTTGACATAAAATAGCAACTGACATAAAATTATGTTTAGATCAGGCGCGGGCGCAGTCTTAAGTTTTGGAAGGGAACATAACTAAACTTAAATGTCTGTCTAAACGAATTTACTTTGCAAAAGTAAACTTTCTGTGACCTTTCTGTGTGGGTTTTTCTTCAATAAATTAATAAGTATCTATGCCATAGGTACTTTAGAAAGTCGTCGGGTACTAGACACTCTTCTTTAATTGTAAAGCACATTTTTGTGCAAATGTGAGAGATTAAAGTCTCACAACGACGGAACACTTTGTGAGTTGTCAGTTTTAGCTACTTAAGAATTTTGTTATGTCGAGATAAGTTTTTAAAGTAAGGTAAGTTGTAAAGCGTTCATCTCAAATTAAGTACTAAAAATATATATACTAGCGTCTAAAAGAAACAAATAGTGTTTCTATTTTCCCTCAAAAATGCTATGAAGTATAGCCGTAAGAAGCCATAAGATCTGTACAAAGAAGCGCGTTGCTTGAACTTTGTAAAAAACAGCTTGAAATCTCCAGGAAAGTAGAGTGATTTTAAATTTGGAATCAAAAAGAGTCTGGAAGTAAATAAGAACAATATGAAAAACCATAAAATACCAAATTATTTGAATACGGAAATCTGTATATTACGAATGCGAAAAAATGCGAAAAAAAAGAGATTTAAAAAGAAGATTATCCATTAAATCGATCACGGAACTTCCTAGATATATGCTATCATTATAATAAGCAACTGCTCAATAACTGCATATCGCATCGCCTGCAGGAAGAGAGATACCGGGAGTATGGCGCAAGGAGCTATCGGCAGTGTATGGCCACCACCCAAACTCGTTTGATCGTACAGTCTATATATGTAATGCTTATTAAGTCGCCGATAAGAATTGTCGAAATTATCCACGCCCAAGGAAATACTGAAAGCCAACCTTTCATTAGGCTCGCATGGGGAAAGTCTTATCTCGTTACGGTCAAATTTCATTTCGTAAGAGCTGTCAGGCCAGAATTATGCAAATAAGCGCGACGATCGTAACTTCGTTTCGCCATTAACGCGAAGACGAGAAATATGATTTGCGATCCTCAGAGCGTCTTTTGTTACGATGACACATTTATGTATGTATATTTAGTTATGTAGGTGGCGAAATGAAACTGGTGTGACTGGGAGTGGCTTAAATGCATTTAATATTGGTGACGAATTATTATCTACACTAATATAATAAAGAGGTAAACTTTGTTTGTTTGTATGTAGGGGTTAATCTCTGGAACTACTGAACCGATTTCAAATATTCTTTCACAGATAGAAAACTACACTATTCCTGACGGACATAGGCTACTAATTCCACACGAACAAAGTCGCGGGCGTCCGCTAGTTTTAAATAAAGTAAATCGACATTGATGTATAGTCGACCAAGAAATTGCTTGACCACTTTTGGACCGTATTACAAAGAGTTAAGGTTCAAAAGTGGTCAAGCAATTACTTGGTCGACTATACAAGTAGTTACTTACAAGCAAAACCTAAAACAAAATCAAAACTGCCTCTGTATCGTTAGTTTTAATGTTGCTTTACTTTTGTGAATAGTCTCTCAAAAGTCAAAAGTAAAAAAAAAACATTACTTGTTTTGTTAAGAAACTTTCTGCCTGTAAATCTTAGATTAACTAAATCCCTTCCAGTGTTTAAAAATCATCTTATTAAAACACTTTCTATAGCTTTCTTAGCCTGTCCTATACCTTTATGGCTGACTTTGTCTATTGCATCTACTACGCTGCAAATGTATCAAATGTGTATTTTGTATTTATGCGTATATATTATTTATTTTTCTATGTATGTCTGTGTTATTTCATTTGTTTGTTGTACTAGATCGCTATGCTTTCATGTTATTGCATCACCTACTAGCTGTTCTTTTCTTCATCCCTTCTTTCTAACGGTTGTCTGGAAGAGATCGCTTACCTTGTGTATTTTCTCTAAATTGTACCTTTTCATGTTGTTTATTGTTTTTGTCAAAGGGTTATCGTCATTCATCACGCCCATGCTTTTGTGGCTCTATTAATATTTCGCTGCTAATTTCAACCCATAACACAAAGCAATAGGGGAGTTTTTTAAGCTATAAGCTTATGTCTGTCTGTTTGTTCATCTGTTATCATCAGCTCCAGAATCATTATAATTTTCCAGAAAACAAAACACTCGCCCTAAAAGACAAATTTTAGGGAATCTTCACCCCAGTCAGTGAACCAAAAACAAATCATTTAATCGAAGCCAATCAAACCTCAATATGATTAGGGGCTGATTGAAAACAAACTAATGATACTTTATGTTTGTTTGTCCATCTCCATGAGTGGTTGATGTTTGCGCTGTTATGATCGATGGATCATTAACTTAATGGCTTATCTGTTGGATAAAATGTTTGCAAAACGGTTAAAAAAACATGGAAAGGGTATTTTTTAGGGTTCCGTACCTAAAATATAACATACCGTCCGTCCGTACAACTTTTAAAGGGCTTTTAGGTATATTTTGAGCAATAATTAAATAGTAGAATAAAACCGTTTAATAATATATTTCAACCTTGCATAGCACAGTACGTGCTAGTGCTCAGTAATCAACTTACTAATATTATAAATTATAATAAATCATCTATTATCAGGCTACTAAGACCAATAGACAAATCTTACACATTAAAATACGTGACTGCAGCTGAAATACCCTAAGCGTGTAAACGGTCTTCCGGCGGACATGCTCCACCACATCTGCGACTGTTAGGTGCAGTTTTTTACGTACCCAGGTGAACGGGAGTTTTAGAAAGGGCTCGGGGCCTTCTACTTTCATCTCCGAACCCTGCTCGCCAGCAGATCTGCCTAGCCCGGAGTTATCCGATTCTGCAGTACCACACTGGCTCTTTGGGAGTTTCTTGCGAGCCCTGCTTTTCTTCTGGACAGCGCATATCCCTCCTCATTTACGCGGGGCCTCACTCAATGTTGGTAGAGCCCTAATTAGAACAACCTTAGAAGGCATGGGTCACTGCCGCAGTCCAGCCGACGACATCAGCATAGCCGCGCGCAACTGGCTGCATGTTGGCGGGGAGGAGCGGGTTGCGCGGGCTGAGGGGTTGCGGGCGTAGCACGACGCTCAGGTTTCTTCCGCTGCGCCGGCGAATCTGTCGACTCGATACTTTTAGCCGCTTAATCAACGCAAGCCTCACGTCGGTCATTAACATTGATGTTTGATGCATCAGCAGGTGACCCACTTGCCGGTGCTGGGGTATTATTGCGTAAAATGGTGACTTCTTTACGCAACTAGGCTATAGTTTCCTGTTTTCACATAGGTATCCCATAGAAACCATTTAGCCGCCAGGGGAGGAAGAAGGTGGACACTTGCCTCCAACAACAATTAGCACTCCAAAGCTTAATATTTCACAAAAGGATCCATAAATCAAAAAATAAAATACGCAATATTTTTGAAAGACCCATCCTACTATAACAATTTGTCTGTTTAATGAATAATTTCTTGTTTATTAATTAATTGCGAAACATCGAAAAAGAATCTTCTTTTGTAACCAATTACGAATCGAACCAAAGGTTTCCTTTAGAGAATTTCTTATGGAAAGGTTTTATGTCAAGCCAGGTCGAGTCGCTAGTGCATATACTGTCTTCGTTTAAATCGATTTAACCGTTCGGGTTGTATTGCGTTGGCGTTACATTTAAAGCTTAGGGAAAAGAAACCCCTCTCGTGTCCAGTTTGTGTAAATACACAAAGCAAAAATAAAACAGTAAAGCCTGGTCGTACTTGATGATCCAGAAGGTCGTGGGATTTCTTTGGGACGCGCTAAACGCCTCTTAACACGCACTCCCTCCGCGACGCAGGAGTGGATTTTACGAAAACTATTAAAATAAAAATAAATACAAAAAAACTGCTCCCACGCTCACGTGAGGTCAAGCTGAGTGGTTAAGTTAGTCAGTCGTTAGGCTACTTTAGAACAAGAGGGAGTAATGGGTAAGTTTGTTTGTTATTTATTTTTCATCTGAATTCTGAAATAGTTGGGATCTTCAGTTCCAATTCGACAAATTTAAATTTTCAAGAAATAGATAAAAAAACTTCTATCGGCGATCTTTAGGTAAATTTTGTCTACTATGGATGCAATAAATAAAGAATAAAGAATTTTTTTTAAGATAAGGATCACAAAAGTTCTCAGAATTGTAAAAATAATACATTCTGCTCGTCTACGTAGTTTTAACAAATAATAAGTAAATCAGAACATGAACTCTAACGTGTACGTGTCTAAACTCATTTGATAACAATAAAATTAATGAACATTTGTTATAATTTTGCCACAAGGACAAAAAAAATAGTGTCACTACATCAGTAGCATCAACTTTTGAATTTACAGCTGTTCAAATAAGCACAATATTGCATACCTTAGTAATGAGTACATAATTTTCGATAATTTCTTCATGGGTTCCATGGTGTAATGGTGAGCACTCTGGACTTTGAATCCAGCGATCCGAGTTCAAATCTCGGTGGAACCTGAGCTTTTTGATTTTCTCGGGACACTCAAAATCGAATATAGTTTCGGACATGGCTGGTGGTGTATTCTGAACTACAGGCAACTAGCTTAATTGTAGTGTGAACTCTATGCCAAGCTAGGATAGAAAGATAATAAAATATGATGCCTTTTGTAACCAAAATTGTTGTGGTAATAATAATTTCGTTAAACAGGCTTACAATGGTTTTACAGGATTGCAACGATGATGATAATTAAGATAATGGTTTAAATTAAAGTAAAAAGACGCTTTATCAACTTCTTTACTCCCGTTACCAGTTCAGTTCTATTTTTACTAAAATACTTTTTAATTAGATCCTACTAGTCCTACTAATATTATAATCCTACTAACCTACTATAATATTATAAATGTGAAAGTTTGTATGTTTGGATGTTTGTTACTCAATCTCGCAAAAAACACTGAATGGATTTGGATAAAATTTGGCACTAATATAGTTTATAACCTGGATTAACACATAGAATGCTTTTTATCCCGTAAAAATGCATAGTTCCCACGGGATAGCGATAAGTGAGTTATACGCCGCCGTGACGTCATGAGCAGCAAAGCAACTAATTCTCATTAATTTGTCCAGGAAAAATTGCGGATTGCATGTTGGGTGCACGTTTGATTGATTCAATTAAACAAGTACATAAATAGGACACTAAGGTATACATTCGATAAACGTTATACTTTTAAACATTTCAATTGTAAAATATCCCGTGACACAATTCCGAAATAAATGCTCGTATGTGAAAGGAATCCAATGGAAAAACACAATGCCCTTGTCCAATCCAGCCCTGTCTTCAGGATCGCCGCGCATATATAATTCATACCGCACACGTGCGTGGACGCAATCAGTATGATGCATAATAGATGAGAGGCGAGCGCGAGATTGTCCGAGAATCAGGCTGCCGTGGCTACGGGACATATTGACCTTTGATGTTGTTTTGTTCCGGGATAAATGTTTGACGTCATTTGCTGGCCCTTTTTGGGGTTCGACAGCATGCGCGTGCTTTGGATTTGCCAGGGATCGAAATAATTTGATGTTGATTGCGTTAGAAATTTTCTCGCGTATGCCCCAAAGTCAAAGGCAAGATATTTTTCTCAGGTTAGGCTTCCAGGAAGCACCTATGAATGTCATAAAATTTACCATCCAATATGCACCACGTTTCTGTTTCTATTGGTGCGGAGAAGGTACGTAAAACATCATAAAAGGTGAAATCAAAATCGTGAAATCGAAATCTCGCCGAGATCTATGAAAAATAGTCGTTCATGTGTACAGGCTGTCGTAGTGGTAACGGTCCTATTCCTTGACAGTGAACCAATCGTTAGCGAGTAGGAAACATACAGTTGAAACAAGAGACAATGATGTCTAGTACTGGTAAAGATATTGTTCTACTCGTGTCAAGCACTGGTATAATTACCTTATACCAGTGGAATATGTGCGAGTGAAGATTAAGCTCACTCTGAGGGTCGAGCGGTTGGAGTCCCGCCATGACGTGAATTTTAATCATTTGTGGTGAGAGTTCCGACTGACCAGATGTCGACCTTCACAAGAGAAGAGTTTTGGTCGAAAGGCGTCGCATACTGGCGGTTCCGTGGCCGGTTAACTGACACCGCGAAAGTGCTCCAGTTACAGACTTCACGTGCTATTTATTAAGTTTTTATGTACCTATAGTAATTTGGATGTTAGTCTTTAAGGTATTTATCTATGGGCCTACGCAACTTATTCTATTCTATTCCATTCTTATTCTTTAACATGTAAAAAGATTCCGATAATTTATAGGTGCTTCCTGTAAGTCTAATCTGATTTAAAGTATTTTGACTTTGATCTAACGGACCTTTCTAAAACTCAACTTAAAAGTGTAATCTTTATAGATCCTGTCAAAATGATTTTACCGTTATAACAAACTAAGTGGCCCACTTGGCTTTTAGCTAGGCCTTTCACTCGAGCATCTGCCTTTGACCTCGCGAATCGTGACTTCGTGACGTCATAGTGAGAGGTTCAATCTAATAAGAGTATTGGGTACACAGCATAAGAGGTTCCATGGTGTAATGGTTAGCACTCTGGACTTTGAATCCAGCGATCCGAGTTCAAATCTCGGTGGAACCTGTACTTTTATTTAGGTTTGTTTGGAAAAAAATACTGGTTATGGTTCAAAAAATTTGAAGATTATAAATAAATTTTCTTTGCGCTTAAAGTTGGATATTTACCGCAAGTCGCCCGTAATGTAAGAAATCATTACATTACATTACATGTAACAATGTTTGTTTAGGTGCTCGGGGTATTCAACGAACTCACTGCTGTAATGATAGAATCTAAAGATAACTAATACGCGCCGAAAAACTTTATCAAAAATGATGCCATAGGTACCTACTCTAATTTAGTACGATCCCATCAGATAAAAATGCATTGGAATGTTGAAAGGTGCTCAAAAATAACAGAACACAACGTTGCGTAATAGCGTGTTCAGATTTTTTTGACAACATCTACCCCTCCATTATCTAATGGAAGGGTAGATTTAGTTGGAATGTTGGCTACTGTTCCTACTTTATCTTAAAAGCTCTACCTTAAACACTCCGTTTTCCTAATTTTTTATTTTTTTTGTGACTCACTAATTGATACGAAATATTACAATAATATAAAACAACAATTGTTTATCAGAATCTTAAAAATCATTTTATAAATTTAATAAGTACCTAATTCACAAGTTTCTTGGTTAAGGTCTCGTCAAAAAGAAAAAGCTACGATATACATTAGGAAATTGTGGCTTACCATATTTTTACAACGACGGCTATTTGCCTAAAAAGTTCAGGTTCCACCGAGATTTGAACTCGGATCGCTGGATTCAAAGTCCAGAGTGCTCACCATTACACCATGGAACCGCTGATATAAACTCTTAAAACAATGGTTATTAAGTGTTATACTCGTACGTATGAGTAACTTACAGAAACACACACTTGAATAAATAAAGATGGCTACGTAATATTACGTAGGTAATTTATAAAAGCAATAATAAGCTAGGCTATTATGATTTTAATAAGCAATCAACCGGTTCCATGGTGTAATGGTGAGCACTCTGGACTCTGAATCCAGCGATCCGAGTTCAAATCTCGGTGGAACCTGAACTTTTAATAGTAATAAATCTTTAATTAGCCCGTTGTTTAAGCTGACACTGAAATATGAGTTTAAAATAATTATTATACTATAATGAGAAATGTCATAAAAATAGTTGCCTTGTCAACTTTAATTTATTAGAATCTTGCGACTATCTGGTACGTTTGAAAAAAAAAACTAATAAAATAATGATTTATTATTACCTACTACTCGGAATTTTTCATGCTAAAAAATGCCTATTACTATTAAATAGTTCTACTAAAATTGCTGATTATTTGTGTTTATACATTTAAATTTATTTATTAACTCTGTTTAAAAAGAAAATATGAATGTGCGTTGATTTTAAAGATTTCGGTCCTTTCTCAGTCCAAAATTATAACTTCATTAGACAGTAAAGGTTTTACTGCATTTAGTTGAACTGCTACCAAAGAAATATCTGATAACGGACACTTAAAAAAATGAGGCCTGAGTAAAAAAGGTACAAAACATCAAATTCAATAGTCTGGTACTTTACACATACGTTATCCGCTAAATATCACCATCACATTTAAAAACGTTCAAAAGGTCAGGTTCCACCGAGATTTGAACTCGGATCGCTGGATTCAGAGTCCAGAGTGCTCACCATTACACCATGGAACCGCTAGATTACTCACTTAAAACATTTGACCATAACTGTACTATTTGTTTGCTGTCAGTAAGTAATTGACGGCCACTGAACAAGAACAATACATCTAGTGTATAATGGGTATTTATTCAATTGTTTTCTGTACTAAAAATGTAGCAATTTTCTTCTTAAGCTTGATTTTAATGAGCAATCAAGCGGTTCCATGGTGTAATGGTGAGCACTCTGGACTCTGAATCCAGCGATCCGAGTTCAAATCTCGGTGGGACCTGTACTTTTTTCAATAAATATTTAATCTAATCCATTCATGCACATCTAAAACCGTTTAAACTGTAAACTGCTAATAAATAGAAAAAAATTACCTTCCGTCACTCGATAGCAATAAATCACCACCGCCCATAGACACCCGTAAAACCAAGGAGATTGCAGATGCGTTGCCAACCCAAAGGGCTAAGACGGAGCACGCTCTTGTCCCAGTAATTTCATTCCATAACATGCTGCACATAACAAAACCACGTAAAAACAAATGAAGTTGAATAAAGCCGCCACTTTTTCTCTAAAAAGAATCGGGTGGCCAGGATTAAACAAGCCAAGCGTCGGACAAAATTTCATCAAGGCACAGTATCACTTTCCGATATCGTCTCCGACCAAAATGGGAGCCGCCGCGATCAAATTTATTCAAATTGTACCGTGTCACCACCGCACTTCCATCGCACCTGCTTTAAACTGAAACCACACAAAACTCAACTTTAACTACCCCTATCCACGCCTCAAAATAGAGCAGGAGTCAACGCTCGCAATTCCGAACATTGCAATATATGATTATGGATAGAAATTCTTATTCCACTCAAAATAACATCCGTTTCCTCTTAGCAGAGGTTCTCGGCTCTTTAGAACTTAAAGCATTGTGAAGTCGACTTTATAGGTTGGCCGGAACGTTGGTTTGCCACTGATATAAGTCGTATATAAGTCTTGTAGAAGTAAATGGTGAACAGTGGATACGTCTGTAAGTGAAGCAGACACCCTTTGAAGGTTTCTTGCACTTAAGACGTGTGACTGAAGATTGCATGAGTGGATAATATCGAGGTATCGCAGAATATAGATCGCCTGTGAATACTAAAAAACGAGACAAAAGAAAAATACTATTTTTGAATACCATGCAGAAAAATCAGCACAGATTATTAGGATTTAAAAAAACACAGGGCAAATCATAACAGTTACCTGCTCTCAACTGTTTTTTATTAAAACTAAAAGTACACGCAAAAAAACAGTCGAATTGAGAACACTTTCTTTTTTTAAATCGATTAAAAATGGGTGTCTATGAGCGCTGGTGGTAATTTACCATCAAAAATAAAATAATTAGCTATAAAAAATCTTAACTCTAATGAAATGTAGTAAAGTAGTTCCTATCTTTAAATCAGGTAATAAGGATAATCCTTCTGATTATCGCCCAGTGTCCATTCTACCAGCGTTTAGCAAAATATTCGAAAAAATAATGCTAACGCAAATGATTTCTCATTTCAATACAAATAAAATCTTACATTCGCAGCAATTTGGATTCACTAAGGGTAGATCTACTACAGATGCAGGTCACAGTTTGATTAAATTTATTTTGCAAGCTTGGGAAGAGTCGCATGACGCCATAGGTGTCTTTTGCGACCTTTCCAAAGCATTTGATTGTGTAGACCATGACACCTTAATTTGTAAATTAAATTTCTATGGCATTCGTGGCATCTCTTTAGATCTACTCAAGTCTTACCTAGTGCAGAGAAATCAGAAGGTAGCGATAAATGGAGCAATATCATCGGGATCTGTGGTCGAGATGGGAGTGCCTCAAGGATCAATTCTTGCTCCATTCCTGTACCTTGTTTATGTAAATGACCTTACATATATGGTGAGCCGAAGATCAGGCATCGTCATGTTTGCTGACGACACTTCTTTACTCTTCAAGGTTAATAGGAAAGATACTGAATTCATTGAACCCAACGACACCCTGTCCAAGGTATCTGAATGGTTTGCTGCCAACAACTTGGTATTAAATCCTAATAAAACTAAATGTATTAAATTTTCATTGTTAAATTCAACTAATATAGTTTCAGTCTCAAATATCAAATTAGATGGTCAAACGATTGAATTCATAAAATCAACTGTGTTTTTAGGAATAACACTCGATTCTAAACTGCAGTGGGGTTCCCACGTCACAGCGATAGCAAGTAGGTTGAGTTCAGCTGCTTTTGCAGTAAGAAAAATTCGGCAGCTAACCAATGTAGCGACGGCACGGTTGGTCTATTTTGCCTATTTTAATAGCATTATTTCGTACGGCCTTATTTTATGGGGATCTGCTGCAGATATTGAGTCAGTTTTCATTTTGCAAAAAAGGGCAGTTAGAGCAATTTATAATATGGATACTCGTGAGTCATTAAGGGAATTTTTCAAGGAAATAGACATCTTAACCCTACCGTCGCTATATACTTTTGAAATAATCATGTACGTTAGGAAAAATATATGCAATTTCCCTACCAACGTCGATAAGCCAAAGGCTACTAGAAACACAGGAAAGCTTAAAGTTCCAACTTACAGACTGGCTAAAACCAATAAGTCGTTCATGGGAAATTGTGTAAGATTTTACAACAAAATTCCAAAAAACATAACTGAACTAAATGATACAAAATTTAAATCTATTGTCAAGAAGACATTAATTTCTCGGGCGTATTATAAAATCAATGACTATATCTTGGACAAGGATGTTTGGAAATGATCCCGATCTGTATTGGCGATCCCTGGCCCCAAAGATTGTACACCTGCTGTGTTAAATTGTTAAATTGTAAAAATTTTGAATATTTGAGATGTAAAATAACATTGTAATTTTGATTTATTTAAAAAAATTACACCTCGTTGAGTTTCTTGCCGGTATCTTCTCATCAGAGGTTTTTCCGAACCGGTGGTAAATTTTTTGACATTCATAAGTGCTACCTGTAAGCCTAATCTGAATAAAATATTTTGACTTTGACTTTGACTTTGACTAACACAAGGTCTAATTTATCTGTCTTATCTCCTCAAAAAACCTTTTTGATTGTGAACAAAACACACCGAATACCAATTTCACACATAACTTACCCGATAAAACTTTTAAAGTATCTTTCAAAAAACAACCTAAGTAGGTACAATACAACCGATGCGCATTAAAAAACGCGTCACGACGAGACATAATCAAACATGTCTTGAGTGCGATCACCAACTTACGTTTGCTGCTGCACACGTACTCACTCCCTTACTGTTCCATGTGTTTACGCACGCAATATTAACGTTGCCGAATTTACATAAAGATGGCCGGTGAGAGTTGAGACGTCTCGGAATCGAGTTAGGAAGGCTGGGGGGCTACTTTAAAACTGTCGCTTAGTTGAGATGTCGAATCCGTTTACGGAGTTTCTCTGAGTTTACGGAACGGCTAGTGATGTACGGTCGTCGATAAATTGAGACAAGATCAGTACCACTACCATGAGTTGCTATCGAAAACTCACATTACGCTACTACAGTCGATAGCGATTAAACACGCTCCAATTTCCTAGTGAAAGAGTTAACTACAGTCGATACAGTATTTTTGTTAACACGTGTCAAACTTAGGCTATTTACCGTTGGACTCACTATAATGATACCGTTTCAGTACTCTGTTTGTAATCCGAATAAAACTATGAGCCAAATGCACTTTACCAGACTACAGAACGTGGTTTTGTGACGCGAGATAACATTAACATGGCTTTGAGAATCTGATGCTAGTTTCATTCTCGAGGTCATAAACTCAGAAATGAAATCCGAGATCAAAAATTGGGGTTTACAAATGACATTACCTGATGCCTGATGGGCTGATGTAGTCGGGCCTTGATCTGTCTTGTCCGAGAGATTTATCAGGTGACAAGCTTATTCACCGCATGATATTGCTCCCGACCTGACTATAACATTCACCAAATCATGTCATCTGTAAGACTCTTACTTTGACCTTGGGTTGCACTTCCGAGTTTAGTTTAATGTGAACATTTTTATACCAGTAATCTCTTGACTTTGTTATAATAATCTTCGCTTATAAAACCAAATATGACGTACAGCTTCACAGATAAAAAAAAGCAAATTGAAATTCATCGAGGTGTCTATCATCAAAACTGTCGACATTTTCCCATCCCTCATGCCACCAGGGGCGTCCAACTTGCGTATTGAGTTACGCGCCCCAACACCGTCCCAATCGCATCAGCACGCCCATTATAATATCCATTGTCGGATGCTGGTAATCCTGGTATTTACATAATAGCACACCGGCGTATGCGAGTGGACAATACGCGAAATAGAACGCTGTAGTGCTTGAATAACATGCCGATCGATATCGATATAAGTGTACAGTTACTTTGTTGCATGGGAATTGTGCGGGTGTTTGAGATAAAAAGCATCCTGAAGCTTAAAAGATTGGGCTGAATTGACTGGTTTCATGTACCGAGTCTTGGATGTTATATGGTATGTTTATTTATCTATGTAAGTACATATGTACATATATCCGTTGTCAAGTGCCCATAGTACAAGCTTTGCTTAATTTGGGACTAGGTCAGTTGGTGTGAATTGTCCCAAGATAGGTATTTGTTTATTTATTTATGTCTTTAGAATGTAAAACCAAAGGAGACTAACTAAGTTTAACCAAAGAAAAATCTATCCGAACGAGAATTTAGCCAAAACGGAATACGCCAAGACAAGAGTCTGTCCAATGGATAAGTAAGCGGGAGAAGATTAAATCTGCGTTTTAATGCTGTGAATATTTTAAAAGGCATACTTTGTAATCGTGTAAGCTTTATTATAAATTTTTTACTATAAAAAAGAGGAGCAAACGAGCATGTTAGTCGCGTCATGGGAAGCAATCTCAACCGCCAATAGGACCCAGCAATTAATAGCTCGAACATGACGTTTAGTTTGTCAGAGTTTATCTCTATACACAGTCGCAGTCGCAGATGTGGTGGAGCATGTCCGCCGGAGGACTGGGTGCTCGCTGAGGGTGTTCCAGCTGCGGTCACGGCACTACGTGCACTTCAGTTCGTTTGTGGTGCGCGTCCCGCGGCCGCTGCTGGAGTCCGACGCGTCTGCAGCCTTCTGGCCGAAGGATGTCGTGTTTCGACGGTTTCGGAGCACCTTACCGGTGGCGAATGCGACATCAGAAGTGACGACGCAACGGGGCCACGCCGTTTTGTCGCCAACATGAAAATTGTTTTGTTTTATTTTAGTCTATATTTTTTATGTATGTTAGTTTGTAAGGTATTTATCTACGGGCCCTTGTTGCCTGAAAATAAAAGATTTCTTTCTTTCTTATACGCGTCATTTTCTTATGACAGTATGACAGAGACGCAGAGAGGGATGAATTCAACCCAAGCCGGTCATGTTACCACAAGAGAGCAAGAAAGCTGAGGTGAATTGTCTAATCGAGCAGGCCTTCTATGACAATAGGGAATTATTTGGTCTAGATTATTAAAGTACTTAAATAATTTGGAACAACTGTTTTATTTGTAAGTTTTAGTTTTATTTTTGTTTTCAGTTGTTTAGTTAGTGTGTACATACTGTGTTTTTATTCAATAAATTATCTTAAATAAGTTCATTATCTATTTATTTTTTACTATGAGTACAGTAAGCTTATAGTTAATTCTGCCGACTGGTTGTATAATGACCTGTAATTTTATTACCAATATATAATCGACAGTGGAAATCTCAAATGTCGTAAGGGACATTAAGGGACATGTCCGTTACGACATTTTAGATTTCTACTGTCGATATGATATGATAATTTTCCCTAAGAAAAAACTGGGTTTTAACCGGTTATTGTATAAGAATATAACGGGGTTTGAATTTTCTACTGAAAACGCATAAGTGCGTTGAAGACGATGACTGTGTTAAGCAAGCTTACCAACTTTATGGAGAGACAAGCGCCCGAAACAAGGAAGCACACGTTCAGTACAGTATTGGCTCACATTCTATCACACGCGCATTCTTCAATAACATTTCTATCCGGGGTAGGGTGGCCATAGGAGAGCCGGAAAAAAATTACAAGGCAAATACTTCTTATTAAAAACCACATGGTAAATAATTTACATTTATTCCACTTAATAAAAAATAATTACAAGATAAACTATCGTCTCAAAATACTATTACCGTTTTAAACCCCAGAAGTGAAAAAAGAGCGTATTTGATTGCATGTATTTTTGTGTATCTATCTCTCTGTTACATCGTAGTTTTCAAACGGAAAGACCAATTTGAATGCGGTTTTATTATATTAAGACAGTTTTCATTCAAGCTATTTATAGTTATGTTCTGTGGTAAACAAGGCAGCGGTTGTTAAGATTATTAACTTTTAAGTTAGCGAGGGCTAATTCCTTTGAATTAACAAATCAAAGTTCAGTTGTTACATTTCTTATCGATTCTTTGCCGCTAAGCATGAAAGACGAGACAAAACCTAATAAAAAATCCAAAATCTTTGTTCATTGGTAGAACCTCACGTTTAGCAGAAATAGATATCCTTTGAAACCAAGTAGCTCCTGGCTACCCCAACAGAGGGCGTTATTTGAATGTTCCACAGCCTCCCAGTAATTGATTCGTGGGCGCGCCGAGTGAATTTCAATGGCCGATTAAATTGATATAACGGTACGTGACGGTGTAAATCCACTGGTTAGACATCTCTCTCTATGTAATAAAGAAGCGTTTTTAACCTGTTGATATCTAAAACTACGTGGAAATGCTCGGTTGCATTCCATGACAGCACCTCATTTTGGGGTCATCAACGGGTATTTTTTATTAAAAAAACGTATACCGTCACTATTAATATAAGCTTCCGTTATATTATATTATAAATAAATTAATAAATATTCTGGGACTATTCACACCAATTGACCTAGTCCCAAAGTAAGCAACTAAAGCTGCTTTGTGTTATGGGTACTGGACAACGGATATACATACTTATATAGATAAATATATTATTAAATACATATAACATCCACGACTCGGGAACAAACATTCGTATTCATCATACAAACATTTGCCCTTCCCGGGAATCGAACCTGGAACCTCATGATTTGTAGTCAGGGTCACTAGCCACTAGGCTATCTGGTCGTCAATATATTATATCACTAGCGACCCCCCCCCCCCCCCCCCCCGGGTTCGCACAGGGACGATCGTGATGAAAAGCACGTAAAATCCTTCCCTATAAAAATCTCTAAATGACGGTGGGTGGAAACCGCATCAAAATCCGTTGCATGGTTTAGAAGTAGGCGACTGAAGATATGAAACGATTGGAACTTTGTTCTATACATAAAATAGCGACCAGTCTCTACTTCGCAGAGGTACAATTAGGATGTACAAACACACACATACACCGACATAAACACCTTCCTTAAAACAACGAAATGACAGTAAAAACTGTATTAAAATACGTTGCGTGGTTTAAAAAGAGTAATCGGCCGAAAATGAACGGACAGAGAGGAACGGATAGCGACTTTGTTCTATACCAGAGGGGTTCCACTTCGCACTGTAGGTACCCATGGCATAGGTTAATCGCAGTAGGTTGCCGGCCCGTCGCGCGCGCGCTCACTCTATGTCGCATGAGATAGTATTATAGTAAGCAGCCCAACCCTAGCGGTGCGCCAGGACATTGCGGGTGGAAGGCGGGCGCGGGCGGCGCCTTCCTTTTGACGCATGCCGTCTGGCGAATGTTTATGAAGTAATACGAACTTTTTGTGCCTGATCATAAAGTTGGACTTCGTTTAATGGTGGTCGAAAAAGAAAAGTTTCTGTACGTTAGTACTATTATTTATTCTGTGTTTATACTATGTAATGTGATAAACATAAAAATAAAGAAGATAAAGATATTAATGTTGTTTTTCAATTTAGTATATCACTATACTTTTACAAATAAATAAATACTAAGCCATCCCAAAAAGCCAAGACGCTATTACCATATTACATGACCGTAAAAGTGAAACCAATAATGCCGCAATATTAATTTCCCCATGAAAGTGATTACTGCAGTAAACCGAAACATATTTTTATGTCGCAGTAAATGCGACAAGCCCGTATTTACGATAGCTATTTGATACTAAGTGATATAAGTGATAGGTAGATAAAATTTATGTCGTGCGTGCGTCACGGATGGCATGAGCTTTTGGAGATAGCTTCAGTATTGGATGGGTTTTTCTCAAGGTTGTTTGACAGTTTATACCTACTGACGATTTTGTCAAGCGTTACAAAAAGTGTGTTTTAATTAAGCTATACAATAATACCATACGATACGAGAACCAGATAACCTAGTGGTTGATGACCCTGACTACGATGCTAGAGGTTGTAAATACCACAAGGAGGAATTCTTTATTCATTTTTTATTGTTTTTTTGTACAAAGATAAAATGTCCAAAAAAATACAGTGATGTACGAAAGCGAATTTGCCCCTTTAAGGAATCTCTTCAGTTAACCTTTGAGTGGATAAAATGAGTATATTAGGGCCAGACAAAGAACAAGAGCTTAGTAATAACAAATGGCAACAATTGGTGGTAAGTCTTATGACATTCATATTTTGACTTTGAAACATCTATACCACAGCTATTTAAACAAGCCACCGGTAAAAAGTACTCGTCAGAATGAAACTAAAACTAAATATGATCCCAAAATATCGAAACATGCCAAACGATCAACATAAATTCAATTCCACATTCCACTGTACGCCAACATAACACTCCTGAGAATCAAGGTGCGTGGCGCTGGAAATATGCAACGAGCCTTGGTCAATGGGACACCGCACTAGAGCTGCACTTAAAAGAAACCTTCGCCGAAACCAAAAACTATTAGAGATACCAAATATTATTATAAGACTGCCGTAAGATTCTGACAATGAAATAAAGGTCACTCATTTAAAGCCGAGACACTGACATAGGTATAACTTGAGTGTTACCTAACTAAACCTTACAATTAGTGAAATAATTACATTTTGGTGACCTTAAAGGTGAGGTGAGTTTAAAGTTCTGATCCAGTTTCGCATGAATGAATAGCGCTTGGTTCAAATTATGACTACAGATTATTATATTTTAAAATAAGTTCCTACACTTAAACTACTTTTTATACATTTTAGAGCTTTCGGCAAAACTGCCGCCGAAACCAAAACTATCTGAATACAATTTCCAAAAGTACCTTATCCAAGAAACCCACTCGGACACCAAAGGGTTCCCTTATGATGCGATATCAATATTTTATGTGACATCTCACTCGCTATATAGAATCAATCATTCTTTGCTTACTTTATATTCAAAGGAGTTTTTTTGGTATATTTTCCTTATGCAAAATTCAAGATGGTCCGTGATAGCTATTGGATGGTTGATGCGATAAAACGCTTCAAGGGAAAGGATGTCGCTATGTTATATTTTCCTAGCTATATACTGTGGTTTACGCAATTTTGTATGGAGCATGTTGTATTTGTATGAACGTAACGTTTTGATATATATTGTTACTTAAACGTTTGTGATTTTCTACATATTTGTACAGTACTTAATCATAAAGTTACAGGAAAAAATGTCTCTGGTAATTGTCAAAAGATCTGATTTTATTTTGTAGAGAAATGCTGTCTTACTAATCAGAACAGATTTTTTTTCTTATTCAAGGCATACCTAATCCTTATACTTAATTATGTTTTCTTTTATCTTAAGTTTTCTGTTTTGTTTACGTGGTTTGCAATTAAGAGTATTATTTGTTGTACTTGTCTATGTAATGTCAGTTTATTGAATGACTTACATATCAATAAAATTTATAATTATAAATTGCGGAATATTAAATGTTATTAGTTTACACGGAGGTCTTCACAAATAATAAAGAACTGACATTTTAAAACGCTAAAAAGGCTTATAATTTGTAAAAACTTTAACACCATTGTCAATCCCGTTTGACCGGATTTAAAAAGTTACGCCTTGCTCACAGAACATCTAGAAAAAAAAACAAAGTGTTGCCAGCCTCTTGATCAAAAATTAATGCTATTACCTTTATTGGGTGCAAATTGATACACATGGCAACAATTATCCGTTACGGTGGGAATTAATTGTAGGCCGAGAATTCCCAGAGGATAGGCGCTCATGTCTGCTAGTGTGATTTAGTTTAGGGGGTTCGTATTGTTAGGGATCGACATTGTTCAACTATAGTTAGTTATACTTTAGAACTATAAATGGACGGGATGGTGCGAATTGCTGCTTGTAATTTAAACATAATGTTAAGTTTTAGACCTATAGTTATAGATCGCATTTGATTTTTGGTTACTATAGGAATGAAACGTCAAATGAGATCTTAAGAACGTGGTCATACTTGAGAACTATTTATAACTCTCTGCCTTTATATCTTTTATATGGGTTATTTTGCTATAACGTAAAGTGTTCGATAATAACAGTAAGTTACTTAAATACATACGTACAGTGCTGGAGGAATGTGTACAAAACCACGTAAATTTTAGATATTGTGAACTTCTGCAATTTTTCTATCTGTACATACAAGAATTAAAAAATTTTAGGTGTTTTTCTAAAATAGGAAGGCAAAGGAGCAAGTACGTCACCTGAAGATAAGTGAAATCCACCGCCTATAGACACCCGCAACATCAAGGAGACTGCAGTAAGGTTGCCAACTCAGGGACGCATGACATTAAAGTTTATGTCTCTCTCTGATAATATGTCACATCAAACCAATGTCATGACATCTCGGATGACAGGTCGGATCAGTAGCTAGTACTCCTATCCTAGTCTAAACAAGGAGAAACTTGTCATAATATACTTTTGCTTTTGATTTTTCTACAGGCGTTCCGACTATATCTGATAAAACCAACACTCTTTTGTATGATTTGCTCTTAACTTTTTACTAGGCTGTTATCAAACATATCAACGTAACTAATGATATTTGCTGAGAAATTAGGTAATAATATAATGATATATAGTAAGTTAAACTTTTAACAAGTTTTTAAACATGTTTGCCTACAATTGTCATATTTGATAACATAATTGTTCATAATGGTGTTTTTGTTCATCAGTTGAATTTGCCTTATTTCTTTTCGCAAATGGTATCTGGGGTATTTTATGATGTCTCCTTGACCCACACTTTTTTAAAATAGTACACGCACAAGGGTGCAATTTTAAATGTGACCAGCTGCCTAAAGATCACAAAAAAGGCCGAAAATCTACGAAATAGTATTTTATGCAACTGCTATAATACCATGAGAAGCCTTAAAACACGAGTGAGGTTTTATGAAACGAGCGTCAGCGAGTTTCATAATAGGATCACACGAGTGTTTTAAGGCCTAATTATATGTATACAGATGCATTCATTGTAACAGCAAAAAACCAACAAACGAGTAACAACAAGTAATGGAGGCAATTTGATCTATCCGCCAAGACGAACGTTTTTTTAAATCATAGACAAACGAATGAAGTCCCTATTGTCATGTCACTCGAGATCAAATGACGTGCGTTTCAATTGAAAAAACATACTGAGTTGACGTTTCGTATCGATAACTGTTTTAATATCTATGGATACTAGACT
Organism: Ditula angustiorana; assembly: GCA_963691745.1. Lineage (NCBI taxonomy): Eukaryota > Metazoa > Arthropoda > Insecta > Lepidoptera > Tortricidae > Ditula > Ditula angustiorana. Next base: position 3,950,061 of record OY829473.1, read on the forward strand.
AGAGACCAACTTGAATTTTGAAAGCTGCTCCAAATTTAAATTCATAACGTCAAAGATATCAATAATGTGATCACCATTAAACACAGACTACTAAGAGATACTACCCAATAAAGAACAGATTTACCTACTACCACAGACAAGAAAATTCTTATAATATCATTGGTTGTAATAATGCTGGTCATTTTCTATGGTTTTTGAACGCGTTATTGAGCACTTGTGATATATGTGTAGATAAAAAGGCCTTTTTGGTGAGCTATAATCACCGGGTGAATTTCTAAAAGTAACTCTAGACCAACCTTTGCCATGAAGTGCGACTTTCACTTTGGTCCTTGCAAAGTCAAAGTACCAGGTAGTACTTAATTCTTCCTCAAACAAAGCTACATTTTCCACCCTAATTGATGAACTCAGGATCGCGTGCCGCGCGCCATCTAGCGAACTAAGCAAGATATACCGCGCGGGAGATGCGTTACTGCCAAGTTGCCACATTGATTTGTTGCTGGCAACTTTTATTGCCAATTAAAAAGCGGTTACGTTCAAATAATTGGAGGTCGATGGGGGCGTTCAATTGTTTTGGTTCGACGTCACGCGAGATGCTTTTATGTTCAATAAACTAAGTTTTCTGGTTTATGAAACATTCAAAGAATTAATTTTAGATTTTATTCATTTTTAAACCCGAAAGTACAGTAGAACCACGAAAACTATTTTTTTTGTCACCTGTTGGTTGTCTTCGTTGGTTTTTAATAAACGTAAGAACTATTAATGGCCGAGCCACACCGGATGCGTACGCAGCTTTACGAAGCTGGCTGGAACCGTGTTGCATTCGCAACGTGCGCAAGCGGTGTGCCCCGCCTTAAGACCCACAAACATTTTTGTTCCGTATTCACTTTTAGAGCAACGTAATAGAATGGAAAATGTAAACATATTTAATTTATGACGCTGATGGTATTACCTCTACATATGAAGACACAACCTATGCACCTAGCACGAATCTCAGTGTATCTCTCTCCTACTGGGCGAGTTACAAAGAAACGCACTGAGTTACGTAGCGAGTTAACACGTATCAAGAAGATTCGTGCTAGGTGCACTGGCTCTGTCTAATCTAAAAAAAATGTACATAGTGTGTTTAAGTCGTCGCATTCAAGCAACATCGTAAGTCATCGGCAATAACTATCGTCTGCAGACTACAAGCTGCAAGTGGACGACATTATGCAAACCACTAAAGGAAATGGGCCGTTACCTTTACGACGGGCCTACCGCCGTCGAACGGAGTTGTAACTAAGTGGGGAGATAGGGTAAAGATCCGCATTGGCCGGGATGTAAGCTTTAAAAAGATTCGTTAGTAAAAATATCAAATTCACCATAATGGTTACTGCTGCATAAACATTATCGTCCTAAGAGTTCCACAATGAGCAGTTGCAGATTTTTTGAATTCGCTATTATTTGACACACGAAGCATATGAAAAAATAGAGTGTAAAAATGAAATATCGGACTAATTAACCAATGAACATTACATAAAAAAAATATATCAGGGCAATTTCACACCAATTGACCTAGTCCATAATTAAGCAACTAAAGCCGCTTGTACTATGGGTACTAGGCAACGGATAAACATACTTATATAGATAAATACATCTACACTAATATAATAAAGAGAAACACTTTGTTTGTTTGTTTTTTTGTTAGTTTGTTTGTATGTAGGGGGTAATCTCTGGAACTACTGAACCGATTTCAAAAATTCTTTCACAGATAGAAAGCTACACTATTCCTGTCGGACATAGGCTACTAATTTTACGTGAACGAAGTCGCGCGCGTCCGCTAGTACATATATAAATTTACAATATAATTTATACGTTAGTAGAGGTGAAGACAAGGATGATCAGTATGATGACAGAACGGATTACAAAATAGTTAAAATTATATTCTTTGATACGAGAATAACAATTTACTCCGTTAATTGTTTTATTTCAGTGTCAAGAAGCCACGAAAACATTCGTTTACTGTATTACTCTCTTAAGTATCCAAGGAATCCTAAGGCTTTTTTTTTTAATTCTAGCGCGACACCAAATATTAATAATATATTACACGTAATTACAACGATTTTTTTCCGGACCGTTAATTAGCTTTCATGTAGACGTATGGCATCCTGATTCTGAAAATAAAAATCGTTTTCATCTATCAGCTTTAGTTTTGGAGATATGACATGTATGTAATTTTGTAGAAAAATACAAAAATACAAAAACTTAATACGGAAAATAAAAGCTGATAGATAGAAACGGCTGGTAGATTTAAATTCACTGTATCAAAAGATAAAAAAAAAGTGAAAAAAACTTCCGGAAAATTTTAAAAATTAAAATTTTGTAACCATGTGTTATTAATATATTTTGCGGGTGGTAGGACCTTGTGTAAGGTCCGTCCGGATCGCTTCCACCATCTTGCTCGCTAATCCTGTCGCTAAGTTGCAATGCTTGCACTGTTGTGTTCCGGCGTGAAGAGCAAGACAGCCGGTGTAATTACTGGCACAAGAGGTATTCCATCTTAGCCCTCTGGGTTGGCAACGCATCTACAATCTTCTTGGTAATGCCGGTGTCTATAGGCGGTGGTGATCACTTACCATCAGGTGACCCACTTGCTTGTTTATCTCCCTATTTCATTAGAAAAAAAAAGACACCAATTTATAAAGATCCAGTTGATAAAACATTTCTACCTGGCCAGTACCATTTAAACCCAGCGATCGCCACAGAATCGCCCCCGCTCCGCACCCTCAAAGCCGCTTCTATAACCGTTCGACAATTATCGCTCGACTTCACGACACCCGCGGGCGCCGTCGCACGACACCGTGTCGCACGGCCCCGTTAAACGCGATGTAAATTTATTTTTATTTGTCGTGCGGCGTAAACGTGGTCGGCCATTACGGGAATTGCTTTCGATTTGGTAGGCTTCGAGTTTACGGGAGTTTTTTATTGCATCCGTATATCAAAACACATTTAAAACTGAAGTCTTTACATATTGGTATTTCGGGTCGTTCAATTGGCAACGCGGCAGCAAAAATAAAATTTATTACTGTATCTATAGATTACGTTAGCTTGTCCCACTGCTTTTAAAGTTAAACTTATATTTAAAATAATTTATTTTCAGACTTTCATCCATATAAGATGTTAGTATTCAAACTGAAATACTAATATAATATAATAATAGTAATAGAAACAGTTAAATTGAAAAGGTAGGAGCTACATTAAAGAAATAAAAATATGAACGAAAAAATTGTCACCACTTTTTTTCACATAATTAAAATAGCTGACAGCAGAGGATTGTGGGTTCAAATCCGACTGTGAGGCTTTAGTCACCTAACTGTGAGTATTTTGGATTGTTTTTGCGACATCTGGAATTAAAATTTACAATTAGCAGTGAAACATATTAATATAACAAAGTTCTAAATAGTAACTACTATTAACAAATCGGTTCTGCAACACTAACTTCGACAAACCAAAATAGAAAAAAAAGAGACAATCGGGTTTTTCGCAACAAACACCTGTTTACAAAAAACTAATGAGGCATTCAATAATACACTATTACGTACTATGTAACATACTTTACACCCTTTGTGCGGCCAAGTTCCAATTTACCGTTTCATTTAGCAGAATACGTCAATATTTGAATAAAACACAAAGCACCCCAAAAAGTACAACTATAATAATCTCGTTATTGCCGGCACAATGAACTTTTACAAATAAAAATTCAATCAAGAGGACCTAGGCTCAACTATTGTGCCTCATAATACCAAAAAAAAATCTATCACAACCATTCAAAATGAAACTTTGAACCCTGAACAGCAAGGTTACGTTTCTTCACGCAAATGTAATCGAGATTTTAAAAGGGGACAATTTCGCCGTCATCAACGATCCCGTCATTGAAAATTCGACCTAACAATTCTTGGCTAAAAGTTGATGTTGTACATACAGACGCAAGTAAACTAGGGGTGTGCTAAGCCGTAGGCCTATTTGTGTCGGTTTCACACTTACAACAATAGTGTCATGATTCGTGATCCCGGATTATGCGGGACAATCCCGGGATTAGGTCGCGTTGCGGGAAACAAATGGGCTCGGACTAACAAGTGTGCATCGCTAATGGGGTTCCAGTTTCATAATTTTAGTGCTGTAGGTGAGCGGGATACGACGGTTTCGTATAGATTCTCTCTTCAGAGTATTGAGCCCCTAATAACTTTTATCTACACACATATCATAAGTGCTTAATAACGCGTTCAAAAACTATGGTTTTTTTTCTATGGAAAATGACCCGCATTATTACAACCAATGTTATTATAAGAATTTTCTTGTCTGTGGTAGTCGGTAATCTGTTCTTTATTGGGTAGTATCTCTTAGTATTCTGTGTTTATTGGTGAACGCATTACCGATATCTCGTGACGTTATAAATTTAAATTTGGAACAGCTGTCAAAATTGTTCAAAGTCAAAGTTGGTCTCTATTCTAGGATCCACAGATATTAAAACAGTTATCGATACGAAACGTCAACTCAGTATTTTTTTTTTAATTTAAACGCACGACATTTGATCTCGAGTGACATGACAATAGGGACTTCATTCGTTTGTCTATGGTTTAAAAAAACCTTCGTCTTGGCGGATAGATCGAATGGCCGCCATTACTGTTGTCATTCGTTTGTTGGTTTTTTTCTGTTACGGTTTTTTGCTGTAATGATATGTGTGTAGATAAAGTAATGTATGCAACTGTTATATAGCAGTTGCATAAACTACTATTTTTAAATACCAAGTCGTTAACAAACAGATTCACGCCTGATGTCAAGGAATCACACTTCAGAGGAATGTTTAGGGCGATGGTTGAGATGTAGCGAGTGTGGTGCTCTTACTTAATCACTTACTTCTTCAACGACTCTTTTCTTTATAATACGTCGGTGTAAACAGGCCTGCGGCTCGTCTGAGTAAGGAATCACCGCCACCAACAGACGCTTGCAACTCCAAAGAAATTGCGCGCGCGTTGCTGACCCTGCAAGAACCTCTTTAAACGCCCATTTTTAAGTCTCCAATTTTGAAACTCGCTAAAAAACCCTAGCAGGGAGTTCTTAGGTTGTATTGAATTTCCCGGACATTTTCTAGACTTAATTCTAGATATTTTATTTTTTTATTTTGTGTATATGTTAGATTGACGGCCGTACTGTCAATTTCCTTATGTTTTAACAATTTTTTTTTTAAATAAAATTGGAAGGCAGACGAGCAAGTTGGTCACCTGATGTTAAATAACCACCACCGCCCATAGGCACCCACAACACCAAGGAGATTGCGGATGCGTTGCCAACCTAGAGTGCTAAGATCATTTATATCAATTTCATTTTAAAGGCCAACTAGCAACTGATAGGACATAAAATTGATTAACAGCAATTCACCAAACAAATTAACTCTGAAACACCCAAAATATACAAACACCTGTATAACACAATAGATCTAGATTAAACGAGCACTCGTTACATTGTGAACGCCCGCTGAACCCTCATATACACCTTAACTCATCGGTATAAGGTACATTTTCGTTTGAATTAGAGTCTAATTAATCAGGCTAAGCGGGTGACAAAGGGATTAAAAGCCATTGTATCTGCTTTAAAGCGATCTTGGTTCGTTAATGGGAGTTTGTATGAGAGGCTGTATGTATGTATGTAAATAGATTTATGTTATACTAGCTTTTGCCCGCGACTTCGTCCGCGTAGACTTGTTTAATTGAATCAAGCAAACGTGCACCCAATATGCAATCTGCAATATTTTCTGGACAAATTAATGAGAATTAATTGCTTTGCTGCTCATGACGTCACGGCGTGTAACTCGCTTATCACTATCCCGTGGGAACTATGCATTTTTACGGGATTAAAAGTATCTTATGTGTTAATCTAGGTTATAAACTATGTGTGTGCCAAATTTCATCCAAATCCATTCAGTAGTTTTTACGTGAAAGAGTAACAAACATCCATCCATACTTACAAACTTTCGCGTTTATGATATTAGAAGGACTAGACACCCGCCCCAGCTTCACGTGGGTGCACTTTAGTTACTTACTTAATGTAATGTCCAAGATCTGTTATGTAACCATATTTATCTGCAATTAAAGTTCATTCATTCATTCATTCATTCATTCATTCATTCATTCCGTTTAGTGGTTTAGAAAGAGTAAGCGACCGAAGATTTGAGGACAGACCGAGGCGCATAATTTTTTTGCAATGCATTTTGAAATGCATGTTTCTTTATGAATTAGGAAGGCAAACAAGCAAGTGGGTCACCTGATGGTAAGTGATCACCACCGCCTATAGACACCCGCAACACTAAAGAGATTGCAGATGCATTGCCAACCCAGAAGGCTAAGATGGAATACCTCTTGTGCCAGTATTTACACCGGCTGTCTTGCTCTCCACGCCGGAGCTCAGCAGTGCAAGCACAGCTGCTTAGCGGCAGGATTAGCGAGCAAGATGGTGGTAGCGATCCAGACGGACCTTGCACAAGGTCCTACCACCCGCGTGTGTTTCAGTACTTTCCTAATAATTTCTCATAGACAGAAGTCTCTTAAATGGGAATTAGCAAGCTAAAGTGACAGTGGGTTAGTCACATTAAATGCTGTAAAACAGATAACCTGCCCCCTATACCACAGAACTAACAACTGCTACAATTTAACATATTCGTCACATTTTTGTATGAAGGGCTTTACAAATATGTCAAATTTTAGCACTTGTAATTTTTGTGGTACGGGGGGCTGGTTTAAGCTTGTTCTTAAGTAGAGACCGCGAGTTGGAAAATGTGGTAAGGACATCCTTCGGGTTAAATCGACAATGTAAAGTCAGCATCAAATATACATATCGGAACATTATATGAACTCGACTCTATTGTCAAATAATTTCGGGCGTGATTCGATATTTTTGACCACCGTGCCCGCTCCGATATATTTGATGCACACTGTATATACAGGGCGGCTGGCAACACCTTGACACCTCCTTAAGTAAGCAAAAAGTCTTTAATATTTTTAGATCTAAATCTAAACTCTCTCTTTCTTTCATTATCTTTTTAATGTTGTGGGTCTCTATAGGCGGTGGTGATCACTTACCATCAGGTGACCCACTTGCTTGTTTGCCTTGCTAATTCATTAAAAAAAACTACTCAAAACAAAACAGGGCCACTTTGCTTTTCTCTATAAATTTAAAACATGAAAATAAGTATGTGCTTCTAACAATGCACGTTTTGAAAAAAGGGTTATACTTTATTAATTTGATGTGTAAACAATTAAAAAACCTTTATCTACACACATATCATAAAGGCTAAATAACGCGTTCAAAAACCCTAGAGACACGAACAGAGGCATCTACAGATACGAAACTTCAACTCAGCATGTTTTTTTAATTTAAACGCATGACATTTGATCGTAGAAAGAGAAAGCTATAGAACAATGGACGTCTTCCTTTTCATTTGCACAAGAATAAGATATAAATATGAATTTGCTTGTGAAAAAAAGAGACAGAGCTTGATATGTTTTGTCCCTCATCGCATGTTTAATTTTTTCAAGGTGAAGTTTGCTAGGCATACTTCTATGCTAAACAGACTTTGACGTTTTGTGACAAGCTCAATCCATGTCACCGGAAAAATTACAAAAAATGTCCGATTTATTTAAAATTATGTGGACTATTGTTTATACAGGCGTTAAGAACAATATAACGAGTCTGCAGAATGGTGCGATGTTCTGTTTTAGGCTGCAAAAGTGACAGTGAATCGAAAATTGATGAACTATCTTTTCACTCTGAAGTTTTTAAAAATTTGATCTTATTTGACTTATTAGAACAGATGTTTCATATTGTGTGGTTTCTTCCCGCTTTACATACACATCCTAACGTGTTTCAAGATCAAATAAAAGCTGTTTTATGCATTTTTAGTTGGTGCTTTTTACATAACCTTAAAACTCAGTGTTGTCACTTTTTCCCACGAACATTACCCCACGTTAAGGGGTAAATAGTACGTTGATGAAATATTGGTATAGAAAAAACTTATACAGGACCCTATTTTGTAAAGCATGTTAGTCTAGTATTTTGATTCATTTAATCGTTTATTTTACGAGATAAAACACTAGTACACAGATAAAATATGCACTCGTGTAACTCGGAGGTCGACTCAAATGCTGTATGAAGTGAAGCCCCGTGAAGTGTATTCTGGATTTAACTTCCAGATTCCCCCACGAACCACATATACGGGAATCATGGATTGCACCTACTGGAATCTTCCAGAATGTGTTGTTAACACTTTGACCGAAATCTATTGTTACAGTGTGGGTTTCGTGACGTGTCCAGGAGTACCGCCTTCTGTATCTGACCCTTGATCCAACCTTCTAGCGAGAGTCTCTTGAGGTGTTGGTCGAGACTAACTAACCATTATTATTATTATTAAGAGTGATTTTATAAATTCCTGTTAATTGTTAAAAACATTTTCCAAAAGTAATTCTTCTTCTTTCAATTTATAAAAAGATTGTTTTTTTTATTGACATCGTAAATGACCCCAGGGAAAACTGCCTTAAAGATGGTAACCCTAAATATTCATGTGTGTGTATTTGCTGTCCCTTTCGGAGACACGCTCGGCGTTAGTCTTCTCAATAGTAAGTCTATGCATTTGATCTCGAGTGACATGACAATAGGGACTTCATTCGTTCGTCTTGACGGATAGATCGAATCACAGAGTACCTTTTTAATATACACGGCCGCCATTAGTTGTCATTCGTTTTTGGTTTTTTGCTGTTACGGTTTTTTGCAGTTTTGATATGTGTGGAGATAAAGTAATGTATGCAACTGTCTATAATTAGGCCTTAAAACACTCGTGTGATCCTATTATGAAACTCGCTGAAAAACCACACTCGTGTTTTAAGGCCTCTCATTATATAGCAGTTGCATAAAATACTATTACTACATAAATGCTCTGGTATAATACATATTTTAATATTTTTCATTGAAAAAATTTGAGTGGGCCCTATTTTGATTTTGAGTAGTACAGAAGGTTAATTTTATACGAAGTAAACATACCATTAAATTTTAACCAGTAAGTTCTAAAATATCAGTAACGTTTACCAACATACAAATATGAACGAAAACAAATTTTCCAAATCATTCGTACTTCCCTTTTCCATTTCCCAAAACATCGAAAAAAAAAGCATTCTAAATTCAAATTTCCACGAGCATTACCTCCGTACGGGTTATTTATGATCCTACACTGGGCTATGTAATAATCTGAGTCAGGATTTAATTTGTCGGACTGATTCCGCACTAGTGCGACAAAGAGGGAACATACGGCCCTCAGTGGGATAGAAAGGGATGCGTTAATGGACTGTCAGGCAGTAATGAAATATTGGACGATACTTTCCCTCTCTGTGGGATTTGTTTAGAAACAGAGTGGACCTTTTTAAATTCGCTTAATTAGGGTTGTTGCTAATGATTTCGGGTTGAGTTAGACTTAAGTTTGCGTTGATTTTAAATTGGGAGCCGGTGTAAAGAATCAATTAGCTGCCAATAGTCGGACGCATCAGTAAATAAATAAGGAAAAAGAGCGCAAAATCTTGGTATACAGTGTGTTTTAATAACTGGGACAATTTACATTTTCAAATTGTAGACCTTTGGTCAACTTTGGTGTTAGTTGTATGGAGCGTCATTTCTTTGTCTATTCGTTATTCAATGATGGTAGCAGTGATACAGGGTAAGCGTATCTAAGAAAAATGACGTTTTTAGCGGGTATCGGTATTTACACTCTTAAATGATCGCCGTTTCTGTTTTTTAGGTAAGTATAAATAAAGTGCCATACAATTGACGTCAAATGAAAATTAACCCTATATGGTAAAATCCAAAACCATAGGAGATACAGAGCAACTGTTTTAGAAAGAAGTTTTTTTCTTAAAAAAACTATGACATAGTCAGTTTTTTTGGTCAAGCGTAATAACAATGAGCAAAGTTGCTTTTTTGAAGGCGAATCGACTCATTTTTGTGTATCAATCCATTGTATCTGAAGTAAATTCGAAGCAGCAGAGGTCAGTCTAATACTTTTTTCCAAAAAATAATAATTCTGAAAAATGATTCATTTACGCATATGAACCTTAGGTATTTTTGTTTGATCCCTGATATGACGTGAGGTTGTGCGGCAGTGAGCTATCTATTTACAGCTCCTAGCACGATTTTTTTTTAATCAAACATAACTTTACAGGATTACAGTTAAAGCCAGTGCGCTAAAAAATTCAAGTCAATGAAAATTAAAACTATTAGGTAGGCGACAACACGATGGGGCTCTGTCGAGCCGCCATCGCCTGTGCTATGTTCGCCGTGGGTAGTTTGCCCTGGAACCTGCGGAACACAACACCTTTGGCTAAAGGTCTCGAAATGAAGTGCACGTAATGTCGAGACCTCAATCGGAACACCGTCAGAGTGCAGCCTTTTGAGACGCGACTCAGTGACTCTACGTGACTCAGTGCGTCTCTTTCTTACTAGGCTAGTTAGAACTAGACGCACTGAGATACATAGCGAGTTAATACGCATCGAGAAGGTTCGCAGGTTCACAGGTACCCCACTCCGCTTCTTCCCGCGCAGGCGACGCGGCAATTAAACGGGCTCTAGCCCGCCTAGTGTCCCCAAATTCAAATATGGCCCTGGATTTCGGGCTGCATTCCTGGGCGACTCCCGCTATAAATTATGTCCCTGATTTATTGCATCGAATTCTCGTCGGCAATTAGTGCGTGCCTCGGGGGCCGGTGGCGCGGGGAACTCGGGATTTAACTGGCGGTTTAATTTTTGAGTTTTGCGAGCAGCAAGTTTGGTCGATTTTTATTGTGGTTTCTGGAGAATCCGAGATTATTCATGACAGTAGTGTTAAATTGGAACAAGTTACCCAATACTCCGTAAACCCATTGTCTTCAAATAAATGTCATCAAATGGAGCCGAAGATATGAGGATAGATAGAAGCGGATAACGACTTTGTTAAATAGTATGTAAAGATAAACATAAAGAAGAAAAACATTTGAAGATAAAAAATTATATGTTTTTAAAATGCTTACTACTTCGCACAATGTGATATTTCCCAAAATTAAACCCTATGTCTTTTAATTAAGGTGATATTTAGGGACGTGTGTTATTCAGAAATGGGTCACTTTAATTCTAAGCGTGTGACTTATCTATACAAATTATTATATTTTATAACAGGACTAATAGTGTAAATGTTGACAGAACATTTGTTGTCATTTGCACTACCCTACTTTTGCGACTTCACCGTGTCTCTTTCCAAAGGCTGTCTGGAAGAGTTCGCTGCTTAGGGATAAGACCGTCTGTAGAATCCCATGTAAAATTTCCCTGTGTGTGTTCTTTTATTTTGTTTACTTGTGTGAATCAATAAAGAGTATTTGTTGTTGTTCTATTTGTATTTGTAAGACGTCAATTAACCAGCGCCACCGGCCCGCTCGCGGGTTATCGGAGATTGAGTGTAATCGGGCCAGCGCGTCCCATTAATAACCCGCCGGTTAATTGAACTCCTAGTTCCGCGATATTTCAATAACAGCGGGCAATGGATGGGTTACTTTACCTTACCCATATTACCCTATTACCAATATTACCTTATATTACCTACGAGCTTCTACTCATGGCTTTGCCTGAATGACATTATCTTCTATGCACTTTAGAGGATAAAAAGTAGCATATCGATGAATTTAAAATGTGACCTGTAATGAACATTACCAATAAATTTATGATTTGATGTTTTAGTTCAGGATATTATCTATCTGTCTGCAAACCAGTGTTGCCTGTAGGGTGACCAGCTCTGTGCTCATTTTACAGGACATGTTATTTAAAATTACAGTATTTAAGGAAAAATACGGGACATCGTTTATGGTATAGCTTGTATGGTTCCGTATTTGTCATATTAAAATACAGGACACAGCCAAAATTATTGCTGAAAAACGGGACGTTTAGCCACCCTAGTTGCCAGATACTCGATTTTTCCGCTTTTCCACTATTATCACTGCCCTTTTGACAAGGGATCCACTTTCTACCTAAGACCAACGCCGTTCCGCTTTTATAGAATCTGCTAGAAAACTTCTCTTGCCTTATACTAATAATCAATTAAAAACACCGATACACCTAAAAAGTGAGATTTTTAAGTCTATAAAAATATAAAAATTAGAGATTCCACTTTTTTCTTGGAACACCCGCGTTTTATGAACACTGCTACCTCATTTTAAATTTCCCCATCTGGCTACATCTGCCAAATCCTATTAATATTATAAACGCGAAAGTGCTGTTTGTCATAAAAAACAATTACAATAAACGCACGGTAACGTACAAACCTTTAAATCTGCCTTCGGCAAAATTGAGTTTGTTTAAAAGAAATTCCTATTATATGCTTAGTAAAATTTATAATTCAGTGCCAAAATCAATAACAGACTTAACTGGAAATCAGTTCCATACTAAACTGAAGAAATGGTTGCAGGAAGAATGCTATTATTCTATTAAGGAATTTTGTGATATTAATAAGTAGTTGATAAATTGAATTGGCAATGAACATTAAGGATTATACGCATGTTTTAGATTAAGGACAATTTGTGCGCCAGAAATGGCTGTATGGCTGTATATAATTTATTCTGTAACACCTGTTTATAACCCATGCAATACAAATAAATATTGATTCTGATTCTGATACGTTTTTTCCTCAATCGCCCATTAACGGCGGAACAGATAATTTTAGAGAAAAAGTAATGTTCTGAAACTGTACCATATTTTAATTACGTTCTTTTAGAAGTTTAGTCGTAAAAACGTGTTAGATATCAAGTCTCACAGAGACACAAATCACACAAACAAGTAGGCAGTCAGGCAGATAGACAAACAGTCAGGTAAGCAAATAGGCAGACGGACAGAAAGAAAGCCAGTCGCATGTTTACAGTTATGCCATTAATACATATTCACCTACTTTCAAATAAACTTGAGTTAAACTAGATTGTTGAAGCGACTCATACATAATATGACGTCAGAAATTTGCATGAAAATTCAAAATAACAAATAGCTAATATAAAGCGTGTAATTAGCATAAAGACAGCAAAACTACTTAGCATCTGTTATTATTGAAAAACAATGAATTGCCTGAAATACCATAATCATTAGTTTTGGTTGTACGGGAAGTCCCAAGTCTTTTTACCGAGTTTCAGAACAGAATTATTTCTTGTTGACAAACAAATCAGTTTTTTAGATAACAACATTAACAACGTTATCACTTCACCGTTGCCTAACTATTTTATATCTATCTGAAGATCATCCAATGATCGTCGTCATCATTTCAACTGTGGCCCGTTTCACGAAGCTACAAGTTACAATTTTACAAGTCTAAACCGGCAACATTGGTCAATAATGCCCAGTGGTGGATTTATCAGTAGGCTGAGTAGGCTGAAACCTAGGGCGGCAGATTTTGGGGGGCGGCAAATTCGGTCTTTTTTTTTCTTACAGGAACAAAAAAAAACCTTATCTACACGGAGAAAATGACTCTAGGAATAATAATGGAATGTTAGCCTGCAAGTGTGTCCAATTGGTGGGCACAGGCCTCTCGCTCCGATTTCCAGTTCCCTTTGTCTTTGGCAATCTCTGGCCAGTCATTTGAAAATGCATCCAGATCATGCCGCCATCTCCGCCTTGGCTTGCCCGCCTGCCCCGTCGCAGGCCGGCGGCGAAAATTTAATAGCCTACTGGCGGCAAATGGGTAAATCCGCCACTGATAATGCCCATTGCCATTGGTCATTATTGACCAATGTTGCCGGTTTAGATTGTAACTTGTAGCTTAGTGAAACGGGCCACTGGAAGAAGTCTTCTGCTGGACATAGGCTTCTGTCAAATTCTTGATTTTTAAAGATGATCGCAGGGAATTCATTTAGTCAGGTTTGTTTTGTGACATTACTTGGTAAGTTTATCTTTAGGAAAAGTGACACTAAAGACTATTGTGTAGTAGTGTTCCCAGTGCTCTCTGTACAAACGGCGATAACTTTTCCCACCCTCTAAACCTTAATGATTAAATAAGCCACATTTGCTAGAAAAACGAGCAGATCTTTTTTAAATGCTTGCAAATCTTCAATTTTCAAATTATTTCTAGGTAATTTATTTAAGATTTTTGATGCCATTCCAAATCCATTTTTGGTGACTAGCGCCGTTGTACCTAAATGAATTGCTGTTGATTTTTCCCCGTCGGGATGTATATCTACATCTACATCTACACTAATATAATAAACAGGTAAACTTCGTTTGTTTTTTGTTTGTATGTAGGGGGTAATATCGGGAACTACTGAACCGATTTCAAAAAATCTAGAAAGCTACACTATCCCTGACGGACATAGGCTACTAATTTTACGCGAACGCGTCCGCTACTAGGTTATAACGTGGTTTTACTGCTTAAGACAAGTAGGGATGTATATGGTTTAGATATCGGAATGTAAAAAGACATGTCGATGGAAAAAATCCTTTCGTCGGTATTAGACCGACGAGGCAGGAGGCGTAATGAGATTGCGCACAGGTGCCCGCGCTGAGTGTATTGCAGGCGGGAGCGCTAAGATGAACCCTTCGGCGTTACAACCATTTACTTAAAATTATGAAAAAGCGCATTCGGGTACTTGACACCTACTCGTAAATGGCGAAATGGCCTGAAAGGGTAAAATTTTTGTAGATTGATTTTGAAATAGTTTAGTCCAAATAATTTGAAAAGTACAGTGATTTTAGTTTCACGCTCCTTGTATTTACTAACAGAAATGATAAAGGTTTTCATAGTTGTGATGTCATAATACCGAGCCTTATTGTATGTATGAGTGTTTTTTCATTCCCGATATGTTAAGAAATAGTGATGGTAGAAAAATCACATAGTTTTTTTTTACGAATTCCTTCCACTTTGAGAACTACAAGTCACCATGTATATACGTCTAATTTCCAACGATGGCCTGGAGTGTAATTTTTGAATCTCACTGGGTAACTAAAGCTCACCAAAATAGCCGTTTTCATAGAGATTCGGCCATTTTGATGAGCTCTAGTCACCTGGTAAGGTTCAAAAATTCCACCTCTGAGGCAATCCATTCTGCTGATTGGTTGCTATACTTCTCTATTTTTCTTTATTATAATCTTTCTTCTTCTTTATCTTTGCATAGTCTTTACATATACATAACTCAGTGCGCCTCTCTCCCACTGAGCTAGTTAGAAAGAGATGCATTGCTCTGGAAAACAAATTATTACACGTAACCAGACGTAGCTGAAGTTTCGTCTATCATTTACATTAAAAAGTGACTACCGAACTATTGTAACACCTTATCAAACTCATGTTTTGTAAATAAATCATCAAAAATTCATTCATCATTCATTCAGCAAATTGTTTTGCTAATTTAAATGAACTTTGATTACCATCAAACAGAATCACAAGTAACCGAAATTGTTCGGTTATCCTTATTTTAGTGTGCGCTACGTATCGAGTTACATAGCATTGTACCATCGAAATGAGAAAACTCTAGAACTGTGTACAACGCAGTGGCAGAGTCACCGACCATAGTCTATTTGGTAGACTATGTTGGATAGCCTGAATAAAACCGTATGTGCCAATTGTCAAGTAAACAGCTCTGCGTTTTGTACATTTTAAATTGGCGTCATATTTTTAGTTCTGCTATCCGACGCCTGTGTCGCTGCTAGTTAGAAAACTTAGAAGCACTTTGTTCACTTACGATAAGATTCAAAGTTGAACCAATGGCTAAATATTGAAAGCCCCTCTTCACCTGCTTCACCCCGTCGCAAAGTAGTGACGCTAGGCTTGTAACAATCCGAACAAGTAGGCATATCTATTGTCTTCTTATATCGATGCATTGTACAGATTCGTGCTAAGTGCTTAGGTGACCTGCGTGTTGGTTTGACACCCTTTTCCATATATTTTTATATCACACTCCCTCTTAGCTCCCTGATCATCCCAGTATAAATCATTCGCTGTCGCCTCGTATTGGATTAAGATTTCCTCCATCGGACGAAGCTTCATCTTGCGGAGTGACAACCCTATTGGCACACCCGCAATTTCCCAAGAGTAACTACAACTATCGTGACAAGGGGAATACAGCCACGCGGACTTATAAACAGGGCTGAAAATTGAATAAGAGTTGTCGTATGTAGTAATGCTCGAATTATGGGAAGGGTTCAAGGGGTGCTCCGTTTTCGATTGTTTTAGGGTTATCACATAGAGTGGCGATTGAATAAATAGATGTTTAGGAAAAGTGTAGATAGAACAAAGGGCTTGACGTTTAATATACATGATACGAAACATAAAGGTACTCGTATTTTGAAGTCATTTGTGATTTTATAAGGAACCCAGCCCTTACAACGGACGTCTCAATACTTAGTAAATAAGTAAGAGTTAACAGATCAATAACAAAAAAAGCTAAGTGTGAATCTAAATCATGCATCTAAGTTTCCGTACATACACGTTTTGTTGATTTGAATAAAAAACATGTTTTCCGTCAACTTAAATTTTATGGATTTTTTTTTTGTTTGACTTTAGAGTTTGCACCATACTTACACCAAATTTGACGATTGTACCAACATTGTTTTTACAAAATCTATGGAAAAACTTAAAAAGCGTTGCAAAAACACGTTGCGCCGGAGTAATACATATTCTGCGAAAATTAAAACCCAAAATCTATTATAGTTTTAAAGGTAGAGCCGTTTAAATTAAAGGGTGGACGGACGTCAGTAATAGAGTCCCGTTAGCACTCTTTAGGTACATAGCTCAAAAAAAATGTAGGTTCCACCGAGATTTGAACTCGGATCGCTGGATTCAGAGTCCAGAGTGCTCACCATTTCACCATGGAACCGTCTGATTATTCATTTCAAACAATTCGACCGTATCCAAACTATTTAATTATTGTCACTTTGTAATTAATGACCACTGAACAAGAACAATACTCGTAGATCACAGCCATTTGTTCAATTGTTCTTTTTACAAAAACTCGCAGTAATATTATCCGTTAGCTAGATTTTAACGAGCAATCAAGCGGTTCCATGGTGTAATGGTGAGCACTCTGGACTCTGAATCCAGCGATCCGAGTTCAAATCTCGGTGGAACCTGAACTTTTTTGATGTCATTTTCCTAATTAACCTTATCGTAGCAGCTGTTTTTTATGAATAGGAAGGTAAACAAGTGAGTCACCTGATAGTAAGTGATTACCACCGCCATTAGACACCCACAACACCAAGGAGATTGCAAATCCGTTGCCAACCCAGAGAGCTAAGATGGAATACCTTTTGTACCAGTAATTGCACCGGTTGTCTAGCTCTCCACGCCGGAACACAATAGTGCAAGCACTGCTACTTAGCGGCAGGATTAGCAAGCAAGATGGTTGTAGCGATCCGGACGGACCTTGCACAAGGTCCTACCACCCGCAAATGATTAAAATGACACGTCGAATTTAGAATATGTAGAGCTGGTTCTATCGAAATTTGAACTCAGATTGCTGGAAGAGTCTAAGAAGAGTGCTTACTATTAAATCATGTAACACTGGATAATCATTACCTATTAAACAATGAACGTTAATACTGCCACACATTAGTAAACGGCCCTTATGAAGAACTTTACGGAAGTCTTTGGATGAGCAGCGTCTATTTAGCTGATATGGTAGATAAATAAGCATATAAAAGGTATTTTTCACTAGGTATACCACGGTCGGGCCTCCAGTAGTGCAACTACCAAATGTATAACCTTCCTCACCTGATGGATAGCAGGCGAGAAACCTCGTGGTAGCACGACCATTAATGGTCCGACCGTAGTGTTCCTAGTGCAATATTGTCGAAAGAAACAGCATCCTACCTCCTAGTACCGTAGCGCTTTTACGACCACTGTACAGTCCAATTTTGCCTTAAAATTAAATGACTATAGTAAACATGTTAAGAAAGCTGATATCATTATGAAAATTGAAGTAACTTCACTTTCACTTCTGTCGTGAAAAAAACTTTTTTTTTCTATTTACTTTTAAAGTAAAATGCCTTCTCCAAGTTTCTACAAGGTGTGTTGAAAATAAATACTGCCAAAAAGTACAGGTTCCACCGAGATTTGAACTCGGATCGCTGGATTCAAAGTCCAGAGTGCTCACCATTACACCATGGAACCTCTTGATAACGCACCTATAATTTATTTAGTTCTAGCAATAATTGTTTTCAGGTGCGTACCACAAAATATAAAACACCTGAGCAAACATATTACATACGTACGATATACGGTTTGGACTTTATTCACTAAATGGTCTTATTAGCATTCATTTATGTTTATTGGGTTGTTGAAATTATAATGAGCTATTAAGCGGTTCCATGGTGTAATGGTGAGCACTCTGGACTCTGAATCCAGCGATCCGAGTTCAAATCTCGGTGGGACCTACATTTTTGCAAATGACCTTTTTTAGTTAATTTTTAGTAAACTAATCATTACCATTCAAAATAATTAGTTCATAATTAAACTAAAAAAAGATTAAAATCCGCCACATATTTTTAATTTATAAAATTGTGTCGTTAAAAATCCTAAAGTTATTTGATCGTAGTGAGTAAATTAGTCGTCGAGTAATTTTTGAAATGAAATTAAAATAATTTGTTCCAGAGCAATTAAGTTCCATAGCTATTTTGATTGATAGAAGTCTAGTAACGATCACATTCATTTAGGTGCCTGTAAATTTCACAGCATTTAATTGCGTATAAGGCAAATTGATTTGTATCCACTTCATTTCGCTAAGATCGAGACACCCTTGTAATCCGTCTGTCTGTAAATATTTTATTAAAGGGCGCCTTGCACCATCCGTCTCGCTCGCAATATCGCGCCGACGGTTGTACAAATCGTCCCGCGACAACTTCTGTAAGGGTTACGTTGGGGTTCTTTTGGAAACTAGGAAACTTCTTGGGTAAAAGCCATTGCATGAAAATTTCCCGATTTTCACTCGCAGTTTTGTAACTTACCGGGCCTTGATTGTGTAAAATGCATACCCTACTATTCTTCTTCTTTTGGTAGTCTACTCGTGACCACTCCCGTTACAATGCGATTCAATGTAAATACCTCTAATATCCGATCATTTAAAGTTCGACATGTGACATAATGTTTTTAAAACTACAAGTAATGGCTGGTTTAGGTCAAAAATGGCATGGCCCTAGGCCCTAATGGAGTATCCATGAAGGTGAGAACAGTTATCAACTTGATTTTTTTTTTCTAATCTGAATGAATCAGACAAAACTGAGCTGTATCTTTAAAAATGGATAACATTTGGCTTAGATTTAAAGGTCGTCATGAAATGAGTCAAATGTTATGACAGTACTTTAGACTAAAACTTACCGCATATTTTCCGTTGCTGTGTGGGATAGAGATTGCATTGCAGATGAGATCAATCATTTCAGTTGTGAAACACGATTAAGATGACCACTATCTGTTTTTATCACAAGAGAGAGTATGATTTGTCACACACATGATCAACCTTGTGTTACATTGTGACAATAAACACTTCACGCAATTGCCACGCCTCTCACTACATGCCTTACCTTTTATATTATTATTCTTTCTTTAAACTCCCTGTGGCACGAAGCTCTTTTCTCGCTCGTCGACATTAAAATTTAATCAGGAGATGAATTTTCAATTCATAAGTCAGAAGAATTCTTTGTCCTATTGGCTATTTCTGTTGACTGAACTTGCTTTAAAACGCTTTCGATTTAGGTACTGCAATTATACTAAACAATTTAATTATCATCAAAGTTTAAAAAAAGACCTAAAGACATATTCTGATAAACCACGCCGTTCTTTTTCCTTTCATTGGATTTGTACAAATACGAGTGTCCCTCCTTTCTGTTACCTTGGTTGTTTTTAATATAATCTTAATGTCTATTTGGGTCACCAAACGCTTTGTTTTGTTTGTTTTTGCTTTGTTTTTGTCCCTTTTGTTTTCAAATAACGTAGTAAACTCCTTTTTTCTCTACTTAATAGGATAAGAACTCCCTCGTTCATCGTCTACAGAACCCGAAGCTCCGAGAAAGAAAGCAACAGCTAAAAAATGGAACTCGAAACAGGCATGGTCATGTCCCGGGTCCATTTGTCGTCCCGTAGATTGCGTTCGAAATGAAAAGTGGTTAGTTTTTAAAACTTTTCCCATTCTGGCCGGTCGTAAATACTTGTCAGCTTGACGTGTCAACCCCTTGACTGATTTGCTTTCGCGGAATGCCGTTTTTCTATTTTGCAGTCATTTGTTTTGAGTCCGGATACCTATGGGGTTTGTTTTTGTTTTTTATATTTTTATTTGCTACACGCTTTTGTACGTGTTTTATGGTGGCACTGTTGGACAATATGAAGGTGGGTTTGATTTCTGTGCTCTTTTTTTTGGGTTCGATGTTCATTATAGAACCAAAACTTCTAGTATTTCTTCATATTATTGCTCACAATAATTATAGCTCTTTACAGTTTAACATTCCTAATTGTCGCTAAGTGCCTGAAAATGAAAGTTTCTGACCAATGTGTTTTGCCAATGATCATTATTTCAGTGTCAACCATGGCAGCACTAAACAAAACATTATTTATCTACACTTTTGGTAAATACTATTGAATACTACAAACAAAAATATGACAAATGACAAATGTAATAAAAATGTAAAAAAATGTTAAATTTAATTATGTTACATTAAAATTAAAAATATCCCCTAAGCCGCTGTCTCTGGGCAGGGTACCATGTTAACCGAGCAACGCGCCAGCCTTTCCGTCGCCGTCACCAAAGGTAACAATGTTGCTTGTTTAATCTTATTATTAAATACCTTATGTAAGTACCACGGAAAATTTTAATTATAAATAACTAGTAGTCGTTCCTTACATTGTATGCACTTGAATAAATAAAACCAATGACGTGGAATAAAACGCGGAATTAAACACGTTTCATGAATTATTCATAATCATCATCGGTTCCATGGTGTAATGGTGAGCACTCTGGACTTTGAATCCAGCGATCCGAGTTCAAATCTCGGTGGAACCTGAATTTTTGTACTTTATTACTTAGTACTTTTTGAACCCAAGAAGATACTCACGCAGAGCCGTTATCATTAGTATGAAATCTGAAAAAATTGCATCATTAAAAACTTATCCATAAGTTGCTGTCAATGACGCTTGACCAATTGGTTGTTTAATTTTTTTGTCTGTATTTGCAACTACACACATAGTACTGTTATCTATTCTGTGACTACACTATGATCGTATTTCTTCATAAGACATTTAAAAACTTGTATTGATATCGTCTCTTTCTCCTTTTCTAAAAAAGTCAATTATAGTTTCAAATATGCCAAGGATGACTAAAAAGTAAAGATACTTTATTCAACGATATGTGTCTTTTAAGGTATCGTCTTAAATCCTTCTCTCTAGATTCTCGTCAGTTTCTTCATTGCAGTTAATTAGATTTTAATAAGTCAATAAACACGTAAATACTCTTCTAAAGATATCAAGTCGAAAGTCACACGGAAACAAATTTCAATTCTGACTTATATTTGCTTATATCGAACACGATAAAGAGTTAAAATGAAACATTCACAACATCAATCATGCAGACGGAGCATTCGTTTCATATTTCATATTGCCACATACTGGGGTACTTACAGGAGTAGGCTAGGAGATAGTAAACCATATTCAGCCTTGCTTGTCTAAAGTAGGAAACAAACATTTTAACCTAAAATTTCAGTTTTTATCATCAGAATATTCTTTATCGTTCAAAACATTCTAAAAAAACAAGTTAAAAGTCATCTATTTAAGGCCTCCATTTGTTTAATTAAACAATGAACGATGTTTCGGTGACAAAATGTGAAATTGTCGGTTAGAATTTTGTTTACATGATAAAACACTGTTATAACGGACTTTAGACAGATAGGTCATACTGTTACTTTAAAATCGTGTCACACATAAACATAGTATATACTAGCGTATAGATGAACAAAGAGCTCTTTTACGTGCAATCATTTTTTTATTCCATCGAAGTGTTCTACAATCTTCCTATTAATGCAATAGTTCATACCAAAGCAGGCTTACTTGAGTTGATATATACATATGTCACTGTGTTTTCCTAGAATAGAATAGACTTTACATGAATGTAAACAACATAGCTATTGTAACAAAAATTGTGAAAAGCAAAAATGTTTTATTGTTTTATAATTTTTATTCTACGATGGTTTCAATTGACAGTTTGTATTTTAAAGTACTTTTTGAATTATGGAACATGTGATATTTTTCGACAGCGACAAATAACTTAAACACATAAGTAACGACTTAACAATGAATATAAAGAAATTACAACAAGAATAGTAAACCAGCTGTGCAATTACAAATCGTACGTGTATAAGAAAAACAAATACTACGTCATAGTGAATAACAAACAATACTCGTGTAAGTAGACATTAATAAATTTAATAAGCAATTAAGCGGTTCCATGGTGTAATGGTGAGCACTCTGGACTCTGAATCCAGCGATCCGAGTTCAAATCTCGGTGGAACCTGAATTTTATTCAATTCTTATCGTTAATTAGCTGACCACGCTCATATTAAGCATAGCATTCTATTAGTAGTTAAAACGTTACAACCATGAAAAATATAAAAACATATATCTTAAAATTGTCCTGCTCTAAAAAGATGACTATTATCTTCTTTAAAATGCGAGTGTCCTTCTTAGTATAGAGAATTAAATATAATCTCTTTCTACTATTAAATGAAGTACCACGTGCAAGTAAGTAGTACTTGAAGATTAGAACAACAACTGAACATTGATAATAAATATTTAAAAAATAAATCAATTTAATTCAGACTCCAGGAATATCCATATTCTATTTAAGCATAAAAGGATTTTTTAAATAAACAACAAAAGTAACCTTAAAAAATGTAGTTATCTACTAAAACTTTGGATTAAAAAAATCTGAAATAGCAAGACGTCAGCTCTTAGTCTATCCAGTCGGAGATACCCCGTCCCTCTCGTTCGGGATATTGGTAAAAAACAATATTTTATACCGGTCGCTAAGCGCTCGCCGCAAATATATGCCCGTGGACGCTACCGTCCTACGCGGCCGAGTGTAGGAGGGTGCTAGTGCGGGATAGATCTTAAGATAAGATCAAATGTCTAAAAAGAATATTTTTCAGAATTAGGTACGAGAGTAAGCGAAGCTCCAAAGAAAGGATAGGAAAGTAGGTACCTAATTGAAAAAACTGTCCTGTTTAAGTTTTCTTTCGCTAAGGTATTCTTTTGATCACAAAGTATTCGAGATTTTCCGCATCTCTAGTATCAGTAGTTTAGTTGATTTTTCCGTACAAGAAGTTTGTCTTAAAACAATTCTTTTAGAGTCAAATGTAGCTCAGTAGTCCGGTATACAAATTTAACTATTGCAGAGTTACTCGTCTAGTTTCAGTCACCGATTTGGCTTGTGCTTTAAAAGCAAGTTAGTAAATATACTCACTGTATGTATGTCAACTATATGTTTACGTAATCAACAGAAAATTTGGCTATGCGTCAAAAAACGAATCTAATCAAGACAAAATTTCTGTGCGGTCAGGTGCCAATAATATCAGCAATGGTAATCTAGTTTTTGTCACGTACCTACATAAAACATTTGTCCCTTTCAAACACGCAAACTGGTTAGTAAATAATATACTATTATTTATGTCCGTGACAAAAACTACGTGCTAGGGCTTATAGACACGCTTTTGACAACTAATCTCACCAAATTTGAAAAAATACATAAAAATGAAAAATTTGTTCCTATTTGTTAATATTAACCTCCGCAAAGTAACCCCTTAATTTAATTAAAAATGCTCACGCTAATTTTGCACTTCGTCACGATTTATTTGACGCTGACGATTCAACAAGCGCAATAAACTTTTTTTTCTAAGCTTCTTTTTCTAACTGGCACGTTACGAAAACCGCAACACTGGCCGATAATCAAGAAAGACCAAACATCTTTTCAAACTTCGAACGCGGCATATCTTCGAACACGTGTCGTTCTTAAATTGCGCCTGCACAGTCTTCGCTGGCATCACATTAAATATTGACAAAATAAAAATGTAGAATGCGAGTGCCCGTTACTGCGACGGCGGCTAGGAGCCTCCATTTCCGAATGTTACCCGCCAATAAATATCTTATCAAGTTACAATGGGATAAACGGGGCGCCGAGGGAGCATACGTCGAACATGTCCAACATAATATCTGTGCATTTAGAATAACTTGAACATCCAAAGTAACTGGTCGAATCTTTAGGAGATTATTAGGTTAGTACGTTAGGATGTTTAACTGATAGTTATATATATATAGGTGTTAGGCCCTTGTGTAAATCCATCCTTCCATTGTTCGCTAATAATCCAGCAGCTAAGCAGCAGTGCGCACTATTGTGTTCTGGCGTGGAGAGCTAAACAGCCGTTGAAATTACTGGCACAATAGGTATTTCATCTGAGCCCTCTATATACAATATATAGCTAAGTATAATGAGCAATATTTAACTAATTTTTTTATTTCTCTTTGGTATCTAATTAAATATTGATATTTGGTCCAAAGATAACAAAATTTCAGGTCCCACCGAGATTTGAACTCGGATCGCTGGATTCAGAGTCCAGAGTGCTAACCATTACACCATGGAACCGGCTGGCAGACACACCAGATCGCAGCATCTCTACCGACGCGTCTGAAAATACTTTCACCGGTGTGTGGTAATTGTATATGTATACGTAGCTATAGTGTCGTCTTGGCGAGTGTTCAATTTCAAATGTACTCCCTCACCTTGAAAGAGTTTGTCAAATGACGTTTTTTAGTAGGCCAATTAAAAGTAGGCCAATAAAACACACTTACTTAACAAACTAAACTAATCAGTCTTCATTTTGTGTTCATTAGCTATTTTAGCGCTACACTGATAGTAATATAGTTAAATTTCCAAAGCAAAAAGGTCAGATTCCGATAAAAAAGCTCAGGTTCCACCGAGATTTGAACTCGGATCGCTGGATTCAGAGTCCAGAGTGCTCACCATTACACCATGGAACCACTTAACTTCTCAGTACAAGATTTGTATCACACGTCTTCTATTTACTTAATGTCTAAAAGTAATTGATGACCGATGATCAATAACAATGAGGAAAGTTTATTCAGTTGTTATATTTTAATGGATAATAATGGATAATTTGTCTCAACTAACCTTTTTGATAATTAATTAAGCGGTTCCATGTTGTAATGGTGAGCAATCTGGACTCTAAATCCAGCGATCCGAGTTCAAATCTCGGTGGAACCTGTTCTTTTTTATGAAGACAATTTACTTCGACAAAAATTACCTTCTGCTTTCAATTGTTAAAAATTTGAAATATCCAGATTTTCCTTTAATTTCCAAATGATTTCAATGCTCTGTTTGGTTGAACAGATCATTCTTGCGGTTGAACAATTTAATTTCTGGCAAAGACAACGACAACTGGATCTAGGTATACAAATTTTGACCGAATTTTTTGTTCCGTAGTAATCTGTTGCGTCTGGCAGTAACTTGTAAGTATGCCATAGCATTATACCGCAACAATAAAGGTGTTAAAAATCATAGAACTAGGTATACATATGTAATTCTCGGACTTCAGACGAGTAGGCAAACTATGCAATGATTGTTGTATCCATGCGGATCGTTTGGATAGTTAATTGGTAGTATGTTTTGCATTTTTGTTGCGGTTTTTTTCTTTATAAGTATGTGCAATATTAACTTACATTAAATAGGTAATTATGATTGTATAGGAAATTATAGGTGTATTTACATAATATATAATTCCTAGCTAAAATATTTATCATATTTAATTGTGAGACTGTTTATTTTACAATAAACGTAAAAATAATATTTATGGTAGCCGTTGGGTTTCCCTTTGCTCCTGGACAGATTTCCCTTCATTTTCGATATAAAAAACTCCTCTCACTATTATTTCACAACTACACAATAAATATTCAATTTGGTATGAATGAACAAAATATTTACAGTCAAAATCAACAAAGATTAGCAAAACTTAAAACAAACCTAAACTAAAATACAATTTGGTATAATAGGTGTTTTCCAACGCTCACGACTTTTTTCAGACCTAACTGTTAAAGGTAGATCATCAGTCGTCAACATTAACTCAGGGAATCCCCGTGGCTATCACAGAGTGAAAAAACATCAAACAAATCACTTGAAAAAAATGCCCACGCTGTTTAGCGAGATCTGATCATCGCCATCATTATCTCCAGTCTATTTAGTCATACTACTAGGTACGTCTTTAAAAAAAATACTGACAAAAAGTCATTAATAACCGCGATTAAAAGACAAAAGGTATTTATTCAATTGCTACTTGAATAGGTAATTACTATTTTTCTTCTTAACGACTAATCGTTTTGTCAACCAACCAAGCGGTTCCATGGTGTAATGGTGAGCACTCTGGACTCTGAATCCAGCGATCCGAGTTCAAATCTCGGTGGAACCTGACCTTTTTATGACGCATTGATTTTTAGCTTCTACAGCACGTCCCTTTATGCACTATGCATTCTTTGCTTGATGAATTTTAAATCAGTGCTCATTAAAAATGACTACAGTTACTCAGGTAAGGCTTTCTAGAGCTATTGATACTCTTAACGATTAAACAAAGCACACAATGAGCATAACTCCTATCTACAACAGTGGCCCTAACATGATCCGCCCAGGTTTAATTTATTTCTCTCTGTGTTTCTGTCAAACTAGTGTCATAAGAAAGGGACACAAACGGAGATAAACTAACCTTGGCCGGTCGTGTTAGAGCCACAAACATGATTAACGAGGTAACTTATTAACAAAATTGGATTTCATTATAATTATCTAACTATATAGTCCTTAAGACAATTATTACTAACACTTAACACACGTTTGGAGAATATCCAATATAAACGACAACAATAATAAAATTATAAGCTCAGAAACAAACATCAAATGATCAAGTTACGTACTAACTTTGCTTTTTACTATCACAATTCAATAAATGTTTATGAGCATTATAAATATTTATTTATCACAAAATGTCCCAGCTGAACTGATTCCATTACAGCATCGCAAAGCCGGTCTGTATTAATGTTATCGCTTCAGTTTCTTGGTACGTTGAATTAAACGTCTTTACTGGAAATTTGTATTCGCATTTGAATGCTTGCACGTACGGTCAGCATCATAAATGTATATACGTTACCAAGACGTCAAAAATATCTATACACCTTTATGCCACTAAACATAAGGTCGCGCGTCGATGTATACATATTTTGACACTATGGCTTTATATATTTTTTTAAAGCTGACTGTACATGAATGAATGGACTGAATTTGGACTACTCCACTCAAGGCTGTGATGTTAACGAAAGGAGAAAAAATTATAATCTATCAGTATAGATAATTCATGTAAAATTATTTAGTAAACAAGCAAAAGTACAGGTTCCACCGAGATTTGAACTCGGATCGCTGGATTCAGAGTCCAGAGTGCTCACCATTACACCATGGAACCGCTTAATTACTCATTACAATATTAACAGCCCATTAATTCATTCTTTATAATAATCAATTATCAACAATCATGAATAAAAGACTATAACATACTTTTGTTTGATCAAGTGCGCTTTAATTATTTTTGCTTGAACATTTATAAAAGGTGTTTTTGCAGGTAGAACAATTGGTGCTTCCAATAGACGGTTCCATGGTGTAATGGTGAGCACTCTGGACTTTGAATCCAGCAATCCGAGTTCAAATCTCGGTGGAACCTGAGCTTTTGAAAAAACACGACTTCTGTTATTTATATACCGAGTTTTGGTCCATTACAAGATTTCTGATATGCGATATCTTGGGTATTCTCTGTTGTTGCGTGTAAGAATACCTGTGGAATTATATAGGCATTTAAATACTTTTTATTTATGTTATAATATTTACCTCCTTTCATGGTAAAATAACATCTATCAATTATTAGGTCCGGCTTTTGTACATTTTAAATAACATTCTTTTGGATTTAAATTTAAACTAATAAAAAGCTAACAGATGTAACTCCAAACAGATCCGCAATTTTAAAGCAAAAGTTCAGGTTCCACCGAGATTTGAACTCGGATCGCTGGATTCAGAGTCCAGAGTGCTCACCATTACACCATGGAACCGCTTAATTACTCATTACAATATTAACAGCCCATTAATTCATTCTTTATAATGATCAATTATCAACAATCATGAACAAAAGACTATAACGTACTTTTGTTTGATCAAGTGCGCTTTAATTATTTTTGCTTGAACATTTATAAAAGGTGTTTTTGCAGGTAGAACAATTGGTGCTTCCAATAGACGGTTCCATGGTGTAATGGTGAGCACTCTGGACTTTGAATCCAGCAATCCGAGTTCAAATCTCGGTGGAACCTGAGCTTTTGAAAAAACACGACTTCTGTTATTTATATACCGAGTTTTGGTCCATTACAAGATTTCTGATATGCGATATCTTGGGTATTCTCTGTTGTTGCGTGTAAGAATACCTGTGGAATTATATAGGCATTTAAATATTTTTTATTTATGTTATAATATTTACCTCCTTTCATGGTAAAATAACATAAATACAAAAATGTATTAAACATTAGGTCCGGCTTTTGTACATTTGAAATAACTTTCTTTTGTGTTGAAATTTAAACTAATAAATAGCTAACAGATGTAATTCCAAACAGATCCGCAATTTTAAAGCAAAAGTTCAGGTTCCACCGAGATTTGAACTCGGATCGCTGGATTCAGAGTCCAGAGTGCTCACCATTACACCATGGAACCGCTTAATTACTCATTACAATATTAACAGCCCATTAATTCATTCTTTATAATAATCAATTATCAACAATCATGAACAAAATACTATAACGTACTTTTGTTTGATCAAGTGCGCTTTAATTATTTTTGCTTGAACATTTATAAAAGGTGTTTTCGCAGGTGGAACAATTGGTGCTTCCAATAGACGGTTCCATGGTGTAATGGTGAGCACTCTGGACTTTGAATCCAGCGATCCGAGTTCAAATCTCGGTGGAACCTGAGCTTTTTAACAGTCTTCTGTGAACAGTACTGTATTTAAGGTGTGCTTTCTATGATCAGGATCTCATTATTACCAGAAGAACTGTGGTCTTATGTCACTCTACCTTAAGTCCACTCGTTCATTCTGATAAAAAAGAAATATTATTTCTTGGACTAAGATGTTTCGAGGAATATTTTTGAGTTGCATTGCCTGCAAAAAAAGGACGTCTGATTCCTGTATTAAATACTCTTACATTTAAAAAAATAACATTGTTTGTTCTTTTTACGTGCCTTGTTGCGTTTCTTGTTAGTATATTTTTATCACAGGTTTTTTCCAAATCGATGGTAAACTTTTTGATATCAAAGTACTTTTTGTCAGCCTAATCTAATTAAAATAATTTAGACGTTGATTTTGACTATGACTTACTTTTTTGTTACTTCTACTGCTAAAAGAATGACAGAAATTAATAATATAAATTAACAAATTCGATGTAATTTTAATTGCTCCAAAAACAAAAAAAAATTACTCCCACATACTGAATACCACTTCAAAAACCATACCACAGTGGCAAGTCATTTTAAAACTGTACCAGAAGTCTATACTCTATGATTCAGCTGCTCACTGCTCAAAAAAAAATCACTGGCCTATTACAAAAATATTTAAAAAAACAACACCGCTCTGATTTCAAAAATCGAATACGCCATCCTTATGCAATTGTATAACTAGGGGGAGTAACCGTTTTGATTACCTTTTCTGAGGTAACAGAACAAATTTCCCTACTATTTTGGATTTACCCCATTTGTTCCGTGATACAAAGATTATTCAATCCTCAAGCGGTCGTATTACCATTTAAACGACGCCACACCCCAATTAACTGATTAGGTTAATTAAATATACTAACTCTTTCGCTACCGGCCCGCGGGACGTATGGATTAAAATCTAGAGGGCCAGTTGAACTGTATTAAACTCTATTTTGTGACTTTAGTTTAAAATTTTGATCCAAGAATTTGTCATAATAATTTAAACAAAAGTAAAATTTTGTGTGCAACACTATGTTATAATACACAGAATAAAGTTTTTTTTTGTCTACATGAGAAGACCGAAATTAGTTCTAACATTATATACAGTTCATAATAAAGAATCGAAAGTGTAGAATATAGTTACAAAATTATAATAAGTACCTACCTAATAATATTTTTTGCTTTTCTTTATTAAGTATATTTTTTACTTTTAAACTTACTTTTATGTTTTTATCATAGTTTAAAGTTCTATTTTATTTGTTGTTAGCACTATTTTTTTGGGAAATGTTTTTTAAGGTGTAAACACAATATGTGCTGTTGTCTTGAGCCTGTAAATTCATCATCTTTAATTACTACTCGTTGCTTCGTTGTAATGAAATTGAATTTTGTATAATTATTTATTAAGTAATTTTCGATTTCATTCATGCTTGCTGCATTACTAGTTATTAACCTACAAAAATAACATAAAATATAAAAAAATAATATTACCTTTTTGTATCTCTTATAAGATTTTCTAAAAGAGATCGCTCTGAAGCGTTAAGACTGCCAATTCTACCAAGTAACTTTTCCAAGTTGTATTTATAAATTATTTTCTGTATGTCGAAATGAAGTTGAGCACCCATCTGCCTCCTTAACTTCTTACTAACCGCATTAAAAAAAACCATCATCATCTATTATTAATCCCCAGTTAACCATTCCACCGGCCCTTAACCCTTCACTGCCCACACCCATCCATATATCTTAACGCTAAACATTACCTGTGAATTATTATTTCTGATTAATAAATTGTGTGTCCCCGTGCTGTTACTACGTCGCTACGTTTTGTATGTCCCTTGCGATGCTTCGGCCAGTCTAGTGAAGTAGTGTCACGGAACCATCAATTATGGAATTTGATGCTTTTTCATTAAACCCTATAGAGCTCTGGGGATTAGGTGAGGCTAGTAGGTTAGTGAGGTGACATTTCATGTCAGAGTTATGATAATTATGTTCATTATTTTTATTACAAAATGGCTTTATGGCTTTCTTCTTGCTTTCGGAATTTGAATGGGACTTGATTAAAATGCAAGCTTTTATTTCACCTGGTTAATTAGTTAGTTAATCTTGAAAGTTAGTTTTTGTCTCCAGTGAACGGGTTGACTACTCGTAATGTTCAATAATGAATTAAAGTCAGCAAAAAATACATAAATTGAATTCATAGTATAAAAGAATATACATTATACTTATAAATGGAGTTTTATATTATATTTCATTATTTAAAAAAAGAAAAACAAACAAAAAGAGTACGAGGTTCCACCGAGATTTGAACTCGGATCGCTGGATTCAAAGTCCAGAGTGCTAACCATTACACCATGGAACCGCTGCGGGAGTTGGTGAATTTATCGATTAGACGGCGTTGGCTGTTTTAGCTGGCATGTATCTATTGCTATGACGCCACGATCGGTTTTGCTCAGTCACGACTTTGTTATTATCACTTTTTAAACGATTTGGATCATAGTCTACATAGTCATTTACTTTTATCTTTTATTCAGAAGAAGTACCTACGGGTTTATTAAAAACATAAAAACATTTTGAGTTTTTATAAGTCTATTTGTGTAAGAGGTTCTTGATATTTTTGTATGTCTTACATAATCGACACTGATTTATAGGCAAACTCAATCACACCACACAGCACAGAATGTAAGTAGGGACCATGTAGGGACCTATCTACATAAATGTACGAATAATTTTTAGGATTTGATTTATTTACTACCTATTTAATGGTTTTCTTTTGTTTTGGTTTTTACGTTTTCCTTTTTTTGTGTTCACTTATACGTTTGTCTGATTTCTTGACTATTTAATATTATTTTTGTAAATAATACTTAATTACAGCTAGTAAAAAAAATGTTAACAACAAAGTCCCATTAATAACATGAATACTTTATTACATGACTCTTTTATTACCCATTTAAATTATCATAATACATTCATCTATACTTCCCAAGAATTGATAAAATTACAACGAAATACCAAAAAATATTTGCTTTCGATATTGTTATGAATGTTATGATACGTGACGTCGCACGGCACACCTCGTGCTTCGCACTTGTGTCAACAGATGGCGTTGTTACACAATTACGCGCTCTACATTTTGCACACTTATAGCAGGTAGTCATTATCATTAAAAATAAGCAATATAATATAGTTTACTGCAATATAATATAATAATATAATATAGTGCACTTACTGTGCACTTTGTTGAGACACGTCGAGATTTGAATTAAAAATGTGAAGTCGTTGTTGTATAATTTCATATTTTCGATTTGGCGCGTCAGGGCCGAAGAGTTCCGAGTTTTTATTTAACTGCCAATACAAAACCTGGAGTTCGATTTTCGAATCTCATCGGGTGATTAGAGCTCACCAAAATGGCCGAATCTCAATGAAAAACGGATATTTTTGTGAGCTTTAGTTACCCGGTGGGATTCAAAAATTGCATTTGAATCTCACCGGGTAAATAAAGCTTACCAAAATAGCCATTTTTCATTGAGATTCCGCTATTTTGGTGAGCTTTAGTCACCTAGTGAGATTCAAAAATATCACCCCTGTGTAAGTTTCAGTCTCTTTATCAACTGTTAAGCGTGGGGAAAGTTAATTTCGAAATCTTTCTGTTCCAAAATACTCTATAGATACTTATGTTATTGTCTTTATGTTCTTTTATCTTGACTTAAACAAAGAGAACGTTCATGAAAACAAATTTAGTTTTTAACTGGAAACAGAATTGAATGTTAGTATTTTTTACGCAAAATAAAAAACCCTTCTTCGTCAGCTCTGTTCAATCAAATAACTATTGCGAATTAAAACCTCCTTTTATTTTTTCTTTTTTAATTGATTCAATATGCATTCAATTAATTAATCTCAAACTAAAATACCATAAACAAATTCAATTGTAACATTCTTAAAAAAAAATACGAAAACTGTGCACCTAGCACGGAATCTTCCTGATACGCGTTAACCGCTACGTAACTCTGTGCGTGTCTCCCCTACTGGGCTGGTTAGAACAAGACACACTGAGTTACGTAGCGAGTTAACGCGTATCAAGAAGATTCGTGCTAGGTGCACTGTTATTCTTTTTTTTAGGAACATCCGCTTTCATTCCAGGTGGACCTTACAGTACACAGATGCAATCAGTTACATCACTTTGTATATTTGTAATGTGAACAACTGTTTAAGATTTGCGTTGCGTGGTATCGTTTCTGCATGACTTTCCATACCAGTGTTAGGTGTAATTAAACGAAGAAAAAACTTTAAATAAACCCCTAATAGATTTTAAAAGATACTTATCCCAAAAACCGCTACCTATCCCGTTTTCCGTCAAAAACGCTGACTCAAGTCGAGAGGTCAATAGCTCCTGATGATGCCTCGTGGAGAGGTGAAACACGTGTCGAGTGGTATTTTTGGTGTTGGTAATTGGGTTGTGGTCGCGTTTTGTGTTGTTTGTTTTATTTCTTTTATAAGGTATTCAGCACAGGCGTTGTCTTTTTCTCGATTGCTGACACTGGGTTCGCGGATTAGCAAAGAAATTGTTTCCATTAGTATCAATATGGACTTCCGCAAAGTAACGCCTGAATCTATAAAGCTAACTTTTACCACTACAGTACTGCATGGTAGCCGCGGAGATTTCCTGTAGTAGGTATAATGTAGTTTACCGTTGCTTGACCTCAAACCGCTAGGTTCGAAAAAAATAGTAACCCAAGTAACAATTTAACGTCATGTAATAGTTTAGTAAACGTATTTTATATACTTTTGGTCGTAAAAACTAGATAATATAAACGTAATTATGACGTTTATAAAACGCAAAAAGGGCCCCAATTATACGACTTACATGATTGTATAATGGTTGTATAAAAGTCGCGAGGAAAAATTTATATCATTTAGAAGTCTTATGAACGTTACACAATCGCACATTTTGGTCGTATAGTGATCGCAATATAACTCCAAAATGACCAATCACGTTATATTATGGTCGAATAGGCGTCTTTGAAAATCCCAAAAAGTCATATTTACGTCAAGCAACAACGTCTAAGACTACAAGTTTTTTTGTTCGATATTGTTGTTGGACATGCAGTTTGTGTTTAGTGAAAAATAAATGTTCCATTATTGAAATTCCTTAACTTGCTTATCTACTGTACCTGCTATCCGTCTCACATAGCGTTTAGTTCTACTGGGAACTTAAGTTTTACGATAGAATACCTACGTAAATACAGTTAATATTTCAATGCCCCCTGGTAATTCTGTGTTTTTAATATCATATTTTAATTATTAATAATTATGTTTTCTTCTAAAAGTGTTAGCCATATTTTTTTATCATCACACTGACCTCTATACGATGTTGTAAAGACGTCCAGTCGTCTAAAGGTTTTTTCATGACCATGAAATTCTCCATTGCAGTAGATATTAGGGTTCTTCAAGGGGCAAAAAACCCTTTTTATATAATCCATTGAACATTCTTTATTAGAACGTCATGCCTGTCATTTTTCAGTTAAGGGTTTAAAACGGTGCTTGAATAACCGAAAAATATATAATCAGCAAGTAATAAAACGTTAAATGGGGTTTTAACCCCAAAATAATAATAAATAAAAAATACATTTATTCAGTTTTTAAATTCATATATTTATTTTCTTTTTAGTATTAAAAACGAAAAAATATATACCTATTAAGAATTTTAAGTAAATCAATGGAGCGTTTTGAGTTGAGCTGCTTAAAGGCCATTTCCAAACAATGATATCTACATATTGATATGGACATTACAAAAAAATCATAAACAATAAAATTTAAGTTTTTGAAAGCAGTTTCAGTTGAATTACTCCATAAAATCTGCAAAATCCCTGATAGCACCATTTAGAGAGTAAGTGATGTCTGTTAATCCCCGCGTTTTTCGGTACCGAAATAATTTCCGTTAAGTAGTAGTAGTAAAATAAAAGTATAACGATACATATACCGTTTTTAGACCGGTAGCATAACAGTGTTACTTAACCGTTTTCGCTCTACTTTTAATTCCAGGAATTATCGTAATGTTATATCGATAGCGTAACCACCTTAAGTGCTTTCAAAGCCTGATTATAATTGAATTATAGTGCTATTGAGATGACCATTCTGTATGCCTTAATATTTCTGATGCTGACGTATGTACCTAACAAACAATGAAAACCGAATGATATTTCTTAACATAACATTATTACAAAGTATAATACGGAACCCTGTTCTTTTCCATGAGACTCTTCTCCGTCACTGGGTGATGTAAATGTTGGCGTATTTCTCAATGACTGAAAAGTTTTATTTACTTTCCTTTTGAAAGCCGCACTGCATTTTATTTTTCTCCACGATTTTATTGCTTTCATTTTTCGTTACTAGCATTAAATTTAAAGTAAATATAGATGATATATTGTATAAAAGTCAAGGCTCGACTCAAATCCGACATGATGTTTAGTTAAAGTTAGAACTTGACATTTACTGGACATAATATGGTATAAAAGTCATATTGCAGTCACAAGCAAACAACTTAGTCGACTAGAGGTCTAAAATGAACTACTATATAACAAAGTAATGATCGTTTTATAAAGATATGTGAACCAACGTGTATGAAACTTTTACATTATATAAACGTCATATAAATGTTTTCAAATGTCCGTTATTGTCAGTGGAAAACGTTTATACAACTGTAACGTTTATACGACAATAGCGTTGTCGAATAAACGTTTCAGCTAAAACCATTAAACAACGTCGTATAGTTTGGTTTTGTAGACGTTTTCTAGACCAATATAATATAACTTAAACGTCGCACGACTAAAACGTTACATTGATGACGTCTATATGACGTAGTCGTTGTCTTATTACTATTATAAGACCGCTACTCGACTTAATGTCGTATAATTCGAGATTTATATGACGTTTTTGTTACTTGGGAAGTGTTTGTAAACGTTTTTACACCCTAGGTGTTAATGAAGTTGATGTGATGCGATTGTTTAGTGAGTTTATTTCTTCAGTCAATATGAAACTACATTTTAAATTGCATAGGATGTCAAATTACCCGTTTTAATTGAGATCGTCAATATTATATAATCTAATACATGATTGTGTTGGGCAATTTTAGAAATTCCACGCAATCCCTCTTTTACTACCTATATATAAAGCTTCATTTACCTACAAAACTTGTCACTGGCCTTCGCTCTTTTTCCATGATTGACGCAAAAAAAAATCTAATCTGCTCATCTTGTTTAAAGTGATTTATCTAACTTTACCACTCTATAGCAACCACGGGGATTTCCTGAGGTTAGGTACCTCAGGAAATATCGGCGAGTGGCGGTCGGCCTCAAGCAGTTAGGTCTGCAAAAAGTCGTTTGTAGTTATACTCTTTGTAATTTATTTAATAGGTAATGCAAAAAAAATGTATTCGGCAGCCCTTGCGAGGCGAGACTTTAATAGACAGACCTTAGTACTTAGACGTACTTAGCTGTACGTGTCCCGGCTGCATTAATCTACGAAGGTTGAGGAGATCGTAGAGTATATACGGGTGAAGACCAGTTTTACCCTGAGGGTCGAGCGGTTGGAGTCCCGCCACAACGTCAATTTTATGTCTTTTGTGGTGCGGGTGCCGACCGATCATCTGTCGACCTTCATGAAGCAGGAACTCTGGCCGAAGGGAGTCGCTTTCCGTCGTTTTCGCGGACGGTTGCTGGACACCCCGAAAATAGGTCACACGTCGCCGAAGTAACGTGCTAATTTTAATTGTATTTTAGTCTATATATTTTTATGTATGTTAGTTTGTAAGATATTTATCTATGGGCCCTTGTTGCCTGATAATAAATGATTTTGATTTTTTTTTTTTTAGACCTTTAATGATAATAAATAATCAGTTACAGTTAGGTACTATCTAAAAAATATAAAAAAAGAAGAAGACACAAAACACAGGTGTTTTATACTTAAAGTAGAGAGTTACTTTGTTTCACCCAAAAAAGACTTACATAATTTTTACAAGACAAGTTTACTTGTCTAAATAAATTAAATTAATCATATTCTTAATATATAGGACCTGATATTTTTAATGCCAAAGGACTGTCGGAGGGCTTAAGACCGGTAACGGCTTAGAAATTCTCAAGGGGACACCGATTCCCGTGAGCGGCAGTGATTGCTTCCTATCAGTGACCCTCATGCTTGTTTTCCTCCGTTGACCAAAAAAAAACTTACGTACCAGGTTACCAGGGCCCAATTTCGTAAACGCGACAGGTGACAGTGACAATTCGCCGTACATTACTGTGTCGACAAGTAACACTAGTTACAGACTACGCGACACCATAGTGGGCAAGCAATGTATAACGAATTGTCACTGTCACCTGTTTATGAAATTGGGCCCAGTACAATATAAAATTGTATGTGATAAATTCAATTTAAAACTTTGCAGTATTAATACCTATTTATTAAGTGATACACATACGTCAGCATTAATCTATACTAAGCATATTTTTGGTTATCTAAAATACCTACTTCTAATGTGACAAGATAACCCTATTATCTGGTTCCTATTCTGATAACGAGGTTGTTTTGAAATACATAGTTATAATCTATGCCCAAGCAATGTAAGTTAGAATGTTTTTCTCTTAGACCAAAGCAAGACTAAAGTGAGATATGGAGTAGACATTAGCTACTTTAATATTCATGGGAATAAAACTAACAAAGCTACCCAAAAAAAAACGTATTACCATCTGTCTCTAAACCTTTGTTAGCAGCTGTACCGTGTTCCATCAAGTAGTTGAAAAAATTACGTCTAGTATCATTCCGGCATTATTTTGATAAAATGTTGATACTTACAGATTTGAACTAAAAGAAATGTTTCATCCATGGTGTAAGTATATTTGTATGTAAATTCTTTATTGTACAAAATGGAGTCCGACCGAAACTGGTTTTTCGGCTGAAACCGAAACCGAGACCGAATATTCGGCCGTGGCTTCAGTTTCGACCGAAACCGAAACCAAAACCGAAACTCACGTGGTCAAGTATAAAATTCCTTAAAATACTGAAATTCGGTGCATTTTACCCATTATTCTATTAAGTTGTGTTGCTACAGAGCTATCCGAACGGCGCACGACAATTCCCGAACAAGGCCGCCAGCGTCCGCCAAAGCGTTGCCGCGACAAACGAAGTTAGGCGAGCGTGCACGACAACTTCCGAAAACAGTTTCGGTTTCGGCAAAAGTTTCGGCCAATTTTGGCCGAAACCGAAACTGCCGCCGAAACTTGATTTTTGGCCGAAACTCGGCCGAAACCGAAACCGAAACCGAACTTTCGGTCGGACTCTGGTACTAAATAACATAAATGACAAGAAAGTCAGTAAGTAACTATGAATTATATTGTACTTATCGTAAGACATCATAAAACATTTCCAACTCAAGATATAAACTTCAATATTGTCACCCCAGTATTTTATACCTGTGATGACGAAATAAATATTTCGTACTTTTTATTTGTAAAATCATTTTGATGCATAAGAAGTTTGATTTCTTTTGTACTCACGGAAATTTCTAATATCGACTCCATAGCTCACTTTAGTCTAATCGAGCTAAAAAACGCCGATCCTTAGGGTTATAGTGCAAACTCAAAATATTGCTAAGGATTTCGAACTAATAGAAAGAAAACTGTTTTTTCGTAAATACTTACACTAACACATTTTGCGGTGGTTCTAAATTCTAGGTACACAAATCCAACTCGCGCTTGACTAGTTTTTGTTTAGTTAACCTAACAATGATCTTACAAAGTAATGCATCTAAGTTGAAAAACAAGCGGAAAGCCATCGCGTCAAAGCAAAATCAAACTTACTCCCTAGTAAATACCTACTTTGTAATCTTCTGTTTGTTCTCCAGTATCCTTAACGTGACTGGCCAAGTTCAGTTTATCTCTATGTCCATCTCTTTCTTATGACACTACTTTGACAGAGACGCAGGGAGGGATAAATTAAATCTGGACCGTCATGTTAGTACCGCAGTTGTATGTTGATGATTTTGTAGATAAATACGCAGTAAGCTATTGTACTCGGGGAATCCTTAGAGCTATGTAAACTAGAATTATTTAGAATTGCATTGTATAACATAAATAGCAATGATACATAATAATGCAAATTATACCTCTACAAGCTCTATATGATATGAAAAACAGCGTTTACAATGGGCTTTGGCGTTTTAAACTCTAGATGCAACGTAAAATGAAATGTTATAAATTTGAAGCCTTTAAAGGTCTGTCTGTATGTTAATAGCATGATTTTTTCATTTGGTAAGGCTACCAAATGAAAAAATCATCTAATCATTCGT
The DNA here is from genome assembly GCA_963691745.1 of Ditula angustiorana. Classification (NCBI taxonomy): domain Eukaryota; kingdom Metazoa; phylum Arthropoda; class Insecta; order Lepidoptera; family Tortricidae; genus Ditula; species Ditula angustiorana. The sequence goes on from OY829473.1 coordinate 3,989,490, forward strand.
AAATAAAAACCATTTTACTCAATTCTAGGCAGAATTGAATAAGATGGTTTTTTATTTATGAATATTCGGTTTCAAACGGGTTAGCTGCTCTCAAAAGAGCATAAAATAAATGTTTGGGAGTATAATTAAAGCTCGAAGTTGGTACGTAATGTACGTATCACAGGACAAGCCTGTTACTAGAACGATAGTTAAATATCTTTGAGTGCGACAGTTACGGGTTTTGAGATTATCTGAACCGCATCAAACTGAAGCCAATTTTTGTAGTAGACAAATAGATACATTCGAAATATAGGGTACGCCGTCGAAGTGGTTTTCACCCATTTACCTAATGGCCAATCTAACAAGCCACGGAGGGTGACAAGGATAAAGTAATTCTATTTAATTTTATAAACAATGCTTTAGAGAATTCTAAACAATAATTAGTAGACTCCGGCGTTACTTTGCGGAGGTCTGTATTTATTTATTTAATCTTTATTGCACAAAAATTCACAATAATTCATTTCATAGATAGGTATAGGAATGAAGCTTGATGCAAGGCTATGAAATGAAAGTATGCTGACGGTACTCTCCAATTATATTCTAATCGCGGTTCGACAATAACCGATGACTCCATGTGTCATTGGCTAGAGTCCTTCGATATTCCCCTAGTAGTTAACCCGTCAGTATAGCCAAGTATAACGTCAGCTTAATGTTGTAACCCAAAGTATTTCAAGTCATCATTTATTTGTCCAACAATGACGTTTGTGATTGTCAGTTTGTTATGTACAATGACGTAACGGTCTATGATGACGTCAAGGGGTCATGAAATCGTCTTGTTAGCTACGTAGTGTCTTAGGCTAAACCAAAAGGAATGGCCAAGTTGATTCATGAATATCAACTTAGGAAGCCACGTGTTTTTTTATACATAGAAAAGGGAGGGAAATGTGGTTGCGAGTCACCTGATAGGAAAAGAACAGCGCTGCCTATGGGAACGCAAACCGAAGAGAAATGAGGATCCATTGCCGGCATTCAGGTAAGCGGGCTTCAGGTCTGTCACTCGCCGTACGAAAGGGAAGCGAGCTATTACTTCACGCCGGCATTCTGTGAGAGTAGTTTCATTTGATTTGTGTTTGTCTCTAACACGATTTTCATTTGAGAGTTACTCTCTTGGCTAGGGTAACATGCCGAGCTTTGGTGTTGTGATGTCTTTCTTTCGTCTTTGTGAGAGAGTGAACGAAAATCTTAGCTCTACTGATAGAGCGTCTTTTAATAAAAATAACTGTAGTTAAAAGATATGCAGATATATTAATTATTTTTAACCGACGACAAAAAACGGAGTTAGTTCTTAAGTCGACCCGTATTTTAAGTAAGTTTTATTTTGCTCTTTATCAACAGTGCTAAGTATAATTTCGATCAGTTTTAAACCAGAACCTGGGTGATGGTAAATTAAATTAAATAATTCCTTTTTAGTATTTAAAAGTCGTGTAAAATTACTTACATATATCTTGGGTTATTCTGAATGGCGTTCTTTGTTTGCTTCTTGACTAATCGTGTCTTATCTTCACGTGTGTGTTTGTACAATTATTCACTACTATCTTACTATTTTGGTCAGGCGTGTTAGTAATTATAACATGACTCAAAAACTTTTCTTACCTTATTAGGACTTGATTCTTATCATGACGATGGTTTACTTCACAGGGAAAGAAGACCAACTTCTAATATTAATGAATCATTTTAGGTAATTTTGTAATTTTATATTTGGTAGAGCCTTGGAAAGTCATTATTCTCCTAGCGCCTTACCCCGTTTCTATATTCGGGGTACGCTAGGAGCACGATTTGTCAGGTTATAGTTAGTTTTAGAGCGACAGGCATCAGGGCCCTATTTCATCAACGCGACAGGCGACAGATGACACTGACAATTGGGTATACCTTGCTTGCCCGCTATTATGTTAAGTCTGTAAGTCTGTAGCGTTACTTGTCGACACACCGTCACCTGTCGCATGTCGTGTTTATGAAATTGGGCCCTGATATCCGCAACTGTGACAGAAGTCAGACCGATTCATTCACGAACGTGCAGTTACGCCACGATGTTTCTCCTTCACGGTAAGATCGTGATCTAGCTATACTTCGGTATGTATATGAGTAAGAAAAACTCATCGGTATACAAAGGTTTCTATATATACACAAGACACGCTGTACAGAACAACATTGTCAGACTGAGTTGATGGCAGCAATGCAACTTATGTGCGCAAAGGCAAGAAGCAGACGCTCTTATGTATCACACTTAACCAGATATGTGAAAATTATTGTAATCGAAATTATTTATTTCTAAATTTTTTCGATTTTTCTTTTTGTATTTTTTTTACATTCAAATTAAATTTAAAATGCTATATAATGAAATGACAACACAAAGAAAAATTAGGGTAATGGCAGGATTCGAACCTGCAACATCAGCATTCCGTGCCTTGCGTATTCCAGTTTCCACCACATTACCGCTTTGAAATTTAATTTGAATGTAAAAAAAATACAAAAAGAAAAATCGAACAAATTTAGAAATAAATAATTTCGATTACAATAGTTTTCACATATCCGTTTTTTGTCCGCTAATTAGCGGTAATGTGGTGGAAACTGGAATACGCAAGGCACGGAATGCTGATGTTGCAGGTTCGAATCCTGCCATTACCCTAATTTTTCTTTGTGTTGTCATTTCATTATATAGCATTTTAAATTTTATGTGAAAACTCTTCAACAACACAGCATTCCCGGGTTCAAAAGACAGCTACACTGTCGTTTGAAGCCGAAAACAATGTGTTGGGTTCCGGCTATGTACCGTAACTCAATGTGACAATGTTTCTATTACCTACAGGGTGTCTAATGTATATGTACATACAAGTCGTTGTCCGTACATAGCGACATTACGCTGCCTTACGATCACGAATCCTCTACGCTACCATCCTTTCAAGTCTAGATTATACATTTCTTCTTCTTGGTTTTAGAAGAAGGTAAATAGTGATAATAAAGTCTTATTTAAGCCGCTTGTTAGATGTGATTGTTTGTTTGCTATAATTGTAGAATCATGTTCGAAGTATGTACGTGAATTAACCTTGTCATAGTAACTTCAGATTGTTTGTATTAGTTCTAGAATTCCTATTTTATAAGGAAATTAGAATTACTAAAACAAATAAAACTTCCTGTAAAATACTTGGCAAAGAATCGGGGACTATACTCCTATACTCGTTACTAGAGACTATCCAGTTACATAACATCGTGAGTACTTATCAGCGTTATTTTAATAGTAAGTCTGAACGCTTTGAAATAAGGTTCATTTTGCAAGGGATAGTTTCTCAAGCATCTGGAGTTCGGGAAACCCGCGCCTACGCATCGTCGGATTTTTTCTGGGAACGATTTAAGTATCTTCGGAGATCGTTTGGGAATTTTGGGGTTTTTTCTTTTATATTCGGAGGCCAAAGGGAGACCTAAAAGTCGGCTATGGATGAGATTCTGAAGCCTCCTAGTTCCCATTTCTTCCCATTAGGTTAACCGTATGGTCGTTTATTTCCCTTTTCTAGAAAAAACAGATTGAAAAATTGTGGTTCGCTCTTGAAATGATGTTTGTTTGAGAGTTGTTTTTGCCCTTGACGACGTCTATACATACCTCCTACATGTGTATGTCTGTCTACAAACATATACATACTTAACTGATATCTTAATTAGTTGTCAAGGTAGTGAATGGATCCACTAAAACCTAAATGTTTTCAAAACGAACGAAAAATGGACGAATTTGTATTTTGGAATTTCGATTTAAATTCGGATGGATGAACGAATGAATGGATTTGTGGAATCCTCACACAAATGTTCACCTTATGCCTTCTTGCAAGCATTTATTAATTAACTACAGCGTTGGTTAGTCTGTCTATTTTTACCATTTTGTCCTTCACAGTTAACTTTGACTTTGAATTTTGGTGTCCTAATGTATGATCAACTAATCTGATTCATAGGCCATTAAGTATATAACATTGTCGCAATGTTGGATATTAAAACATTTATTGAGTAGTCATTATGATGTTTACTATAAAAAGGTTCTACAGTGGCCTATGAATTAAATTGGTCGACAATACCTACGTTACAATACAATAATAAAATACTACCAAACGAAAACTCTAATATCTATTTTTTTTAATGCGCATTACGTACGTTAACTGTTGTCCCAACTGTGCACATAAATTCTATATTATACATCATTATGTCACCAGAATATAGTTCTGCTGTTTGCTAATATTTAAGAAACTGAGACTGAGCTCAAAACTATTCGGAACCGATGTCACCCTGCGCAATTATATTGTAAAGTTATGGGGAGGTAATTACACCAAATGTGTTAACTAGAGGCGAAACTACCTGCAGTCACGGAATGTCTTAATCCTTGTAAAACGCTGCCAGGGCTGGCACTATTGCCATACCTCTTAGGTACATGATTTATTAAAAAATATCTTTTAACTGTATTGGTCAAATAATTAATAGACTCAGGCTAGTTTACTGTATTGGTCGTTCATTAATCATGTGATATTTTTAGCATTTTTAACTCCCCCCCTTAATGCGTGGTGAGGTTTAACACTCCCCCCCAATCCAAAATCACGTGTAGGTTTCTTAGTACAAAGTATCTTACAATTTTTCGCTCACACACCACTTTTCGGTTTATAAATTACGCGTTCAACGAAATAATAAATACACGTGATATCTCACTAACGACCCCTTCCCCCTTGTGATATTTCGTGACTTTCGCCAAACCCCCGTTTCCGCTCAAACTTTCCGCTTGGGACGCCGCATCATACTTTACCACAAAAAATAATACTCGTAGTACCAACACAGAAGTTTTACTTCAAACGAAAACGGCGCTTAGGTATAGTATAGCTACTCTATGCTTCTCTGTCTATCGTGTAGCTCGTGTTCATGCGCATGCGCGGCAACTCAATCCCGCCGGCCACAGTGCAGTGGTGCGCCGATGATCTTGTAGGGTATCCATGTCATAAATAAGGCCCTAGACGTAAATAAGCCACTTCCAAGACTCCTTATTGAGTCCGGTACTCGCCTTCGCTCAGGCTCCTCTGTCTGGATTTGTGTCAACCCTATTCGTTACACGCCGTCGTACCACTCCTTGATGGTAAATAATTGATTAGTGGGTTTTTCGGGACTTCAGAATGACATCAAACCACGTATTCTTTATTACGCGATATGATTATGATTGTTGATTATATAAGTAGATTAAATTGAAATTTAACATGACTTTTGTACTTTGTTCGTTTTTAGAATTTTTTTAAACAAACAATTTCATTACAATATAAGAGAACAGTGTATGAAAATCTCATCAGCAATGCCCTTTAAAGAAATCCTATATTTATTATTTTTATTTATTTGATATTTGACCTCGATGAAAACGAATTTTCACTTCGTAATAAAATGTTACAAAACGGGTATCTATAAATGTTTTTTGAAAATAACAGAAAATATTATGATACACGTACCATTCGGAAAATAAATGAATATGATACAACACTTATACAATAGTACTATTGCGATGTCATTGACCGTGAATCAGTTATTTCATCGAACTTTTTGTATCATATCTGAATGCTCTACTTTATAACATCACTGATCATAAATGCCATGAAATTCATGCTGTTTATATAAAGTCAAGTGGTTTTATCATGACCCACCAAGATTAAAATATCTCTCTGTGGGTCCATTTTTTAGACAGAACCACAGAGGTATAAGTTAAACTTGGTCGATTATTTTTGGGCCGTAGTACCTATTGTAGGGGTTGTTAATGAATAAAATATAAAGTACTTTAAAATAAATTTATTTCAATCCACAAGTATTTGTTGTTACCAATTATTTTTCGCTTAACTTATTTTTTTAAACAGTCACAATAAGCACTTATGTTTTAAAAGCTTGGTATTTTGCAAAAACATGGGAAAAACGTTACTGATACAGTAAGTAATACTTAACATCAAACAAAATGCTGATACCATAGTATCAGATACACGAAACACTTGACACGGTTCGTCGCTCGAGAAAAAACAGATCGGTTACATCAATAAAAATATTGATATTCCAAATATTCACACAGGCGCCACACCTTCACACCCTGGCAGTCCCGCAAGGATGTGACCTCGGGCACGTATTTGAAAAGTTCCAAACGATAACACTTAAATTGTGAAGCAAATCCTCAACGCATGACAAACGTGAAGATGGACTCGATAACGTCATCCAAGTTCTTGCTGAACGGCGACAGTTGTGATGAGAAGGCGGCATCGAAAGCGGATTTCTCCTTCCCATCCACCAGCAAATGGCAGGAGTGACCGAGTAACTGGACGTCGTCGTTCTTGAACCGCTTCGAAATCGTGACGAGTCCGTTCCCACCGACGAGGTTGATAGTCCCGTAATTATCGACAACGTCGACTTTACAATCGTTTCCGATCACTTCGATCTGCCCGTAGTTGTTTTTGACGATGATGACACAGTTGTTGCCGACGACTTTCAAACGCGTGGCATTTGTCTCCATGGTGACTTTCTTCTTGTTACCAACAATGGAGTAGACCTTCATTTTTGAGATTTTTTTTATCGTTTTGTTAGTGAGTTCTAGCGCCTGTTGCTGGCAGGAGATTGTATCGGAATGATTCGAGTGCGGCGCGTGCTCGCTTTTATATGCGCCCGCGCATATCGTTCCCCTCTCGCCTCAGCAGAGGAATCCCCTCGTAGATGCGTCACTCATTCATAGCACGAGTGTTTTGATTTGAATATCGTAAACGAGGTAAAAAATCGACTATTTTGTTATTCCCCTAAACTACATCAGATATAGGTTAAACTAAAAATTAAACAGGTTTTCAAAAGCAAATATTAATATGCTAACGGTTTTGTTTTGTAAACAACAATCAGTAACGACTTGTTGATTAAGCTTCGATTATTTTCATGGTTTTAATTTTAAATAGCCTATGTATACCAATTATTAAAAAAGTCACATAAACTGAACACCTTTTATAAGAATCTCTCTATTTAAAAAGTAATACTTTAAACTGTTTGTTTCACAAGAAAAGTTTGTAAAATTTCCTATAAACTTATCCCAAATCTTAAATTTTAATTATTATTTTTGCGTTGAGGATTTTTGAGATGGCTACATTTGTTAACCTTCCCACTACTGCTTGATATGCGTAGGCATTGTTTTTACCAGTATTTAATAATATTTGTCTCTCATTTTTACTTATATTATGTTAACGTATCTTCTCGTCATTTATTGGATCACTAACAATAACTGGGACAGTTACCTTAATTTATTAACCTTAACTTATTTTCATTTGTTGATTAGTTAAAAACATTTACATCATTAAATTTATGAATTAGAGAGCCACTCGTTTTGTAATAGGCCTCTGTTTAATAAACATTAGTAACATACATTACAGGTGTTACAATTCTATATAAATGTAAATTGTTTATCACTGAAATGTGACAACTAATCAACTTGTGACAATTGTCACGTTTATTAAGTAGGAACCAGGTTCCTCATCGAGGTCGCACAGTGAGACCTGATGATAATTAGATTAGAAGTTGAGTTACTAATAAATTGGTATAATAGTTGTTACTAAGTAGATACACCTAAATTATGACTTACGTCAATGATTTTATCACAACAGTCATCGTTTCTGGCAAAACTGTTCTGTTTCTTGGCAATCCTCCAAAATGATTACAACTCAAATGACTAACCGTTGAAAGTTAATGGTAAATAGGTATAAAAATACACTTTAATAAGAAACTTTTTTTATTGAGACCTGAAACATTTTCCTTGAGAGAATCTTTTTACTAGTAATATCAAAACAAAGAGATAAAAATAATTTATAAGAGGAAATCGAATCAAAGTAGGTTAGTGACTTGTTGTTCTCAGAACGTAAGATCGAAATATAAAATTCTAATAAAATTCTAAAATAATTGAGACAACTTTCTAACAAAAACGTATATATGCAATAAGTGTACACAGCTTGGAAAATTAAAACCTGTTGGAACTAAAAGGTTACAGAGACCAAGATCGGTTTTTGCAGTGATGCAAACTCGATACAAACGTGGTGCAGTAGTGATTTTTCCCCCAGATTTAGTCTTGTTTGCATTGCTGCAAATGCTTCCTTGAACTATGCCCTTAATGTCCTCAAGTTCGGACCGCATACCACCAAACGAAGAGTGAGCTTGTGCAAGGTGGATTGATTTGTTGAAGGTCAAGAATGCTGTTGGATGTCGACAACAAATACCAAGCGTTGTGGGAAGCCATAGAAGAGGCCTTTGTCGAGCGACATCTTCCAGCTGATGATGATGATGACATAATACTATTTAAATTGATGAAATTGGTCACAACGTAAGCAATTTTGTAGTCACAAAAAAGTACAGGGTTATTTTGAAATTGGCATTTCGTTCAAAGCTAGATCGATTTAGACTTTAGACGTCAATCACTTAAGATTAATATCTTAGGATAAGTGGTTGTGATTAAATCACGGCACTGTTTGACCGATAATATGCACTGATTTAATGCTCAATCAGTACTCATTAATGGCAGATAAGTAACACAGTACAGTGCCAGGGAATCACCGTGACATTGATTCCAATCTAACACGGTAACAGGCGGGTTAGATACGTATCTATATGTGTAATTTGTTCGTATGGCGGATAGCAACTGTGCCATATTATGATAAGTTACGTTATATTCTTTTATATAAATACAAAATAGGTGTTAATTAAATCCAGACATTAAAATAAGACATCTAAGAAATACGTTGTTATTATGCACTGTAAAAAGTTTGTCTTAAGACTGTTGTGTGCCCAGCGCTCTCCAGTACAAAAGGCGATAACGTTTTCCGCCCTCTAAACCTTAACCTAAACCATGGTTGTCATTATGCCTTAACTAGGGTTATATGTTTTGATTTTTTTAATAATCTTCAGCGCTTTTTGAGGCTGACACACCTCTTGAGATTTTCAGACGGGTTCGACATTGTAAAATAACTAACTCTTGTACTTATTTTCATATTGTTTCTGCAATAAGGTCTCTGATGGCGTTAAGAAAATTTAACAATATATCTAACTATTAGGTACACTAAGCCAAGGCTGACCCATAAACTTAGTACCTCTATATCTAGCATATAGATTAGACGAACAAAGAGCCTTGTTAGCGTGCAACCATTTTTGAATTTCAAAATAATGCGAAAGTTTATACCAAAGCTAGTTGACTTGGATCGACCTGTCATTCTAAACAGGTTACAAATGCCGTTGTGTGTATTTTCTAATTATAACATCTCTATAATGGATATCGGTCCTTACTAGAAGCACCATTATCTCTGTCCACTTTCCAATAAGTTATCTTGCATCAACAATGTGACTTCATAATTAAACGGGGAATTATACTGTTCAGGAAATACTATCACACTACTCAGTGAGACATCGATTAAATGCAAGTTTTTCCTCATAACTTCCTTCCTCACCTGCAACTTTTCCTATGCACCAAATTACTTAACAGAACTCACATTCTGCGTAACCGTATCAATGGCCACTTGAATTAGAATCGTAGATTCTTTAAGTTTTCTGGTAATCGTTATTGCTGGTTAAGGCTTTAAGAATGTTTTGTATTATGTTTACGATAACGGAGATCTAAGAATCGCTTCGAAAGAAAACGCTCAGACTCGACGCTGTCGGTCACGAATTTAGTAGAGTCAGTTTTAGATAAGCATTGATTTTATTGGGATTCAGGTTTTAGATAAGCCGTTTATCGGACTCTTTCAAATGAGCGCAGATGTTTTTGCGGATATAAATGTGAAAAGATGTTAACACATTACTATTTTGCAGCAGTTTGCTTTGCTCCTTCGTTTACGACTTTGTATTCGACGCTGGCTATGAGTCTAGGTCTTATCCTATTATAGGTGTTTCAGGCTGATTATTTTCATGTTTATTTAGAGTAGGGTAAGTAGGGTACTCCTTTTAACCTTTTGACTATTAACAACGCATTCAAAAGTCGAATTTGAAATTTAAACACATGCGCATAGATTAGCTCGCAACACGTTTACGCGTTTTTGGCGTTCAAAGAGCTAGTTGCACCCAAAGTACCAGTTATTGACACCTTGACAGGATTGTTTTGTCCCACTATTGCCTTGAAACAAGATTAATCGTCCCCATTATTGCAGGGAGCCGACAATACAAGTGCTTTACTTCAAGCCTTTTTTATTCACCTTTACAAACTTTTATTTAGCTTCACTTGTCTCGTTTTCTATAATCAAATCGAATAAGTTCATCGTTGTATCAGTCAGCCGATGGACCACTGCTGGACATAGCCCTCCCCCAAAGATCGCCACTACGCCCGGTCCTGCGCTGCTCGCATCCAACGGGTTCCTGTAACCAACACCAGGTCATCGGTCCACCTTGTGGCGGGTCTGCCCACATTGCGTCTTCCGGTACGCGATCGCGGCCGCTTATTAGTTAAATTTGACCAAGTTTTCAGATCACTAGCCAGTGGCCCGTTTCACTAAGCTACAAGTTACAATTTTACAAGTCTAAACCGGCAACATTGCTCAATAATGACCAATGGCAATGGGCATAATGACCAATGTTGCCGGTTTAGACTTGTAAAATTGTAACTTGTAGCTTCGTGAAACGGGCCACAGATGGTGGGACGACATCCGCGACACGGCAGGGCCAACCTGGAACAGATTCGCATCAAGGACGACATGGAAATCCATGGAAGAGGCATATGTTCAACAGTTGACAGATATAACCTAAGAAGAAGAAGAAGAATAAGAAGTTTCCACTGTTTAATTGCATTGATGCAAATGGCCAGACCATGTAACAAAACTATGTAGGTAATAAACAAAAATGCACTGCAAGGATTTATTTACATCCTTCGCAATACTTTCTTAGTTTCCGTTTTTGAACTTCACTGGGAATTACTACAACGTAGGTGTATAATATGACACATTCCAATAACCTTGACCAACATGCCGGTAAAGGATGTGGCTTTAGTATTTCCCACGGCCAATAAAATAGTATTAATTTAGCGTTCAACATGAGAGTATTGTGAAAAATCTGTTATTAAGTATTATGCGTAGCGCCTGGTATGGGTAGAAAAATAACTTAATTTTAAAACATTAACCCCCTTATTCATAAACACTGAGTAAACCTTTGTTAGTTAACATGTTTTATGTCTTCATCTGTCATTGCGACGTTTGCCCTCGAATTAAAGGGACAAAACATTTATTAGATTAAAAAGATTGTTAAGTTTTAATGGAAATCCGTGGTCTCTGCCTACCCCGCTGGGAAACAGGCGTGATTTTATGTATGTATGATTGTTAACTTTTTATGAATAAGGGTGTTCAGTAACGAACGTGACTCCTAATGCCATCTAAAAGTTCCGATCGACAACGTCGCTTCAAGTCGCGCGGATGCGCATGTTCACCGCGAGGGAGCGCCACTAACGACTGGACAATTACCGTCAAAAAATACGTTAACGAAGAATGACTCGTACCTTTTCCGATTCTCGAGCTAACGGTCGCTACTGATTTTATTTAATTTTTTTATATTCGCTTAATTTATTCAAAGTCTCTGTAAACCTGAAACAATATACGCCATCTCCAAATTAAGAGGATTACAATTATTGAAGAGACCCCTACCGTCGTCGCTTATCCTGAACGGGCCTGAAGGAGCGCCCAAACAAAGGGGTAAATCTTTAGTAAATTTTTTTGTTGGCTGCATTTTTGTATTGCATTCTCATCCAATCTTCATGTATGCCAAATTGCATATTGAATTACATAGCGCATGTAGTGAAGTGAAGTACCATTTTTAAACCACTTCTTGTTATCCAAATGACATGAATGTAAATTACGTAAATTACGCATGAAAACAAATGAATCTTCGTTTGTTTTCATACGTAATTAAAATTAATTTCATTTAACAGACCCTGAGTGAATATAAGCTTATTGAAAATATATTTTTTAACACATGTAGTAGGTACTGTGGGTTAAGAAAGGGACGTATAGTGGACAAAGAAATTGCTTGATCACTTTTCAACCGTATTACAAAGGAATAAGGTTAAAAAGTGGTCAAGCATTTATTTGGCCGACTATACATAGAGATAATCCAAGCTTGGCCGGTCATGTCCTGGCCACCGGGCTTTTCTATCTCTTATCGGTTTCTTTAAATTAAAGTTACCTACCTACTGTATATTTTTTACGGTATGGTGTGCAAAAAAAGTGTTTGTATCGTATTAGTTATTGTATTGATTTATCTTATGATTATGACTTCGATCCGTAATTTTTACCCACGCGCTCTAGTGATGTAACGAATATTCGCATTCGCATTCCCGAATATTCGCATATTCGTTGCATTATTTGCATTCGGCAAAATTTGTGCGAATGTTTTGCGAATATGAATATCAAAAAAAAAACCAATTTGAAGATAGACCAATTAGTAGATAAATAAAATCAAATTTCATTCATTTCTTATGTTTTTTAATGTAAAAAAAAATAGCTAACCTCGTAATCACATCAGTTTTCACTTTATCATTTTGTATTATTTATTTATTTACTTGATTTTTTTGCAATGAAGCTTAACAATTAAATTTTCATTAGAACGTATAAATACAAATGGAACGCATCTCCTTCGAACGCGCCAAATTTGAACAAAAACTGAATATTCGCATTCGCGAATGTCGGTAGCAGGCATTTGCATTCGCATTCGCATCCGCGAATGTTAAAAAAATGACATTCGTTACATCACTAACGCGCACTTAATGTTTTTTCCAATAATAAAATCTACTGTTTAATAAACACCAGTTAGTAATCACTTAGCGTTCTTGTAATTTGAATAAACAATAACGGCGCCATAATAAAGCCAGATGACAAACGTTATTCACTATTGTGCACATACCATTGACAAAGCGGTATGCCACTATAACTTTTATGTCATATTTGTTTTCATGTCATAATCTTCCCCAACTGCCAACGTGTGCGCAGGATGAATCATCGACTTACCGAATTGATCCAACTAGCGCCGGTGAGAGCGTGAGTCACCCGTCTGGATGCGCAGGCGCCGGTATGCGACGGGTTTGTAGGATCCAGTAAATCAGGGGTCATTGGACAAATGAAGGGGAATTATAACAGGTGTGGAGCAAGTTGAAATAAAAGGTGATTTTTAAAATAAAATGTTTAATCACAAAGAGATTTTTTTTTATGAAATACAAAGGCAAACAAGCAAATAGGTCACCTGATGGTAAGTGTACACCACCGCCTATAGACACCCGCAACATCGAAGAAATTGCAGATGCGCTGCCAACCCAGAGGGCTAAGATGGAATACCTATTGTGCCAGTAATTACACCGGCTGTCTTGCTCTCCACGCCGGAAACCAACAGTGCAGGCACTGCCGCTTAGCGGCGGGATTAGCGAGCAAGATGGTGGTAGCGACCGTCCTGACCTTGCACAAGGTCCTACCACCCACAAACACTTTTGGTTTCAATACTTTTAACGATATTAAGTACAGTCAGCATCATAAATATATACCTATACGTTATCAAGACGTCAAAAGCATCTATGCACCTTTATGCCACTAAATATAAGGTCGATCCATGTATTACATACTTATTTTAACGCTATGGCTGTATATATATTTGTACAGCTGACTGTACATGTGTATTGCTGACCCTTAGTACATTTAACCGGTAGCCATGTGAAATTTATCTGAAACGGTTTATTTGCAAATGTGTATGCGCAAACTTAACCCCTCCACTCGATTTATGCTCAAGTTGTTTGCTTGCAAATATAAGAAGCGTCTAATCAAAACTATTTAGATTATCATAGAATCATAAGTGTTTGCCTGCATGCTGAAATTGACCTTGAAAACTTAAACAAAACGCTGTAATAAATTACAAAATCTCAAGATGACATAATGAATCACAAAGCGGAACCAAAGCAACCAAAGGTTTACGAGTGACTCATGCGTTTTCGCGCCGACCGTCGCACGCGCAGAAAAGTGTAACGATCCGAATATTTTTACTCATACAACTGAATCAGAGCGTTGACACTGTTGACAGTTACAATTCTCGGGATCACTGTTTTGCTTGGTGAGTGAAATTTTGAAGAATAGCAAAAAAAGGGGTTGTTAGTGTTCGGAAATGAAAGGGGAAAACCGGACTGACTCCTACATGACCGCCTCAGTTTATTCCATCTCTCAGTGGATCTAAATGTATCAAGATTTAATTTTATCTCTCCCTGTAGACTAACTATAATAAAGTATATAAATAAATGTATACTTTAAGACAATTAACACTAATTGATCTAATCCCAAAGTATAAACAGCTGAAAATAATTAATAGATTCAGGCGTTACTTTGTGGAGGTCCATATCAACAAACTGCAACAAATTATCTAACTACTCCGAAAGTAGCAAGTAGTAGTGCACGGCACTGGTTTCGCGGATATAACATCCAAGACTCGGGTACAAATATTCGTATTCATCGTACAAACATCTGCCCCTCCCGGGAATCGAACCCGGAACCTCAAGCTTTGTAGTCAGGGTCACTTAATACTAGACCAGCTGGTCGTCAAAACGTCGACGATCGTATAATATTACAAGAAAGGGATCCACAAACATAGAAATAAGTTCTAGAGCAGTCATTTTACAGACACTATGCGTTTCTTGTGACACTGTTATAAAGACCCGCAGTGAGGGATAAATTAAACATGGGGAGTCATGATAGGGTTACTGATTGAAGATGCAAAGGAAGGCAACACACTTACTGCTCAGTGGCTTATTTTAATAAAAAAATTATATAATAAACTGTCAGTCGTCATAATTAAATCGCTCGGAAAAGTTATTGCGCATTTGTCGAAAAGGGTGGTGGAATTTTCAGATAGGCTTTTACGCATTTCAAATGATAACTTTCCAATAGCAGTCAAGTGCATCATTTTAACTGATATGATAGTGCGGGTACTTTACCTTTTTTATCGTCTATTTTACTTTCCGAGGGGATTATAGAAAGTATTCACCTACAAGTAACCTATTAACCACATTGGTTAGTCAGCTAAATACCTAAAAAATGATTGTTTGATAGGATTAACTAGCTTTTATAGGTTATTCCCTTTATTCGGTGAGTAGTTGTAGCGGAATGTAAAGCATCAAATCAGCAGTCACTTTTGTATTATAATAGTAAATTTGGATAATAGTAAATTAACGTCTAGGACCAAATAATATTCGCCCAACCGTCACGCTCCTTGAAGCCCTTTTGTAATCAACACCTTCTGGATCTGCTAAAATCCAGACAGACTCACAAACAACCGTACGCAGACAGGCTGTAAACACAACAGAATTCTTTACAAAATCGTGTAAAAATCTGTCTCTGTGTGCGTGTGTCAGTGTGTGCGAAACTGGCAAACGCGAGGCACGGAATGCTGAGGTTGCAGGATCGAGTCCTGCCATTACCCTAATTTTTCTTTGTGTTGTCATCAATAGCATTTAAATTTAATTTAAAAATCTGTTTTTTTCGGCGTCGTACTGTCGTGTTTTTTTTTCTATTATGTAATTTAATTTGTAACTTCGTATATCTGTTACTATGATTTAACCACCGGCCAGTCACCGGCGCCTCGTGGACATAGAGAGTGTAAACACGTAGTTATTGGATTAATAGAACATCGGACGCCGTCTAGACAAGAGTGCGTAGGATCTTATTAATAAGTTGCCAACACACGACTGTTTACAGTTTCGTTGAATCATCATCATCATATCAGTCGAAAGAAGTCCACTGCTGGACATAGGCCTCCCCAAAAGATCGCCACAGCGCCCGGTCCCGCGCTGCTCGCATCCAGCAGGTTCCCGCAACCAGCACCAGTGGCCCTAACATGACTGACCAAGTTTAGTTTATCTCTATTTGCGTCTCTTTCTTATGACACTAGTTAGACAGAGACACAGGGAAGGGTTAAAATAAACCTGGGCTGTCATGTTAGGGCCGCTGGTCGTCGGTCCACCTTGTGGCGGTTCTGCCCACGCTGCGTCTTCCGGCACGTGATCGCCACTCTAGAACTCTTTGGCCCCATCGGCCATCCGTTCTGCGAGCAATGTGCACCGACCACTTCAGTCTTGCAATTCTTAGGGCAATGTCGGTTATTTTGGTCCTCAAGTCATGATGGATTTAATCACTTTACTTAAAAAATTTTTTGGTGTCCATTACAAGCGATACGGACTTGAAGAGTTAGTTTGTCGTGCTCCATATATGGGACACTTTTATAGAATTTTCTTAGTGGTAGAGTCAGACTGTAGCCAGTTACTGGTTGTAAAATGATTTCGAGTTTTAAACGCCTTAGCCAGCCTACTAATTTATACTTAGGTATCTCGAACCCCAAGGTAATGAATTCTTAGCTACAGCCTTAGTGCATCCCGTCCATATGACAACTATTTAGATAGAGAAGCAATGATGGAAAAGTATATCCCTGTGTTAGTCACACTCATGAGCCACAAGCGACCCTAGCATGACCGCTCAAGTTCAATTTATCACTCCGTGTATCCCAAGTGTCATAAGAAAAGGACCCACATAGAGATCAATTAGAGTTGGGCAGTCTAAATGTTAGGACCAGTACGTTTGGCAACTAGTATGTTGCTCACTTGTTCCCCACGTTTCTTAACTTTACATACTTAATCAAATCACATACCTAATCTAACACACACCAGGGTACCACGCATGACTCACGATAGTAGATAGATGGGTCACGTGTGATATAACACTGAACTGACTCATCAGATAACTGCAAACGCGAAGCCAGCCCTTTAAGGAAAGCCCTGCGGTTAAAATTCCGGACCCTTACTTTTTGCGCATTGCTTGATGCGTAATCAAGATATATCAACATTATACCTGCGAACTTGTTTACTTTGTAAATTAATTTCATATCTAATTGCAGAGCAGGTTGCAGTATTAATAGGCCGGCTCGATCGGGGGAGTACCATCCTCTCACAGTAAAATAAAGTCGTCTTTATTTCTCTAGAAAACAACAAAGCAGTTATAATTAATCACACTAAATTCTCGTAATTACATTAGTTAAGTTAGCACAAGTTTGGTAACGTCATTGCAGAGACATCAAAAAGTGTGGGTAAAATAGTATGGTCGAACATCATCATCGTATCAGCCTAAAGACGTCCACCGCTGGGCATAGGCCTCCCTCAATGATTGCCACAACCCACAACGCCCGGTCCCGCGCTGCTCGCATCGAGCGGGTTCCCGCAACCAGCACCAAGTCGTCGGTCCACTTGTCGTAGGTCAGCCTACGCTACGTCTTCCAGTACGCGGTCGCCACTCTAGAATTCTGGCCCCATCGGCCATCCGTTCTACGAGCAATGTGCCCCACCCACAGCCACTCAAGTCTTGCTGTTCTTAGAGCTATGTCGGTCACTTCATTTCTTGTGCGGATCTCCCCGTTTTTGATTCGATCACTCTCCATTGCCCTAGGCTTTCAGTGACCTTGACCTTTCTTATGAGATTTTTATTAGTAAGCGACCACGTCACAGTGGCATAATGTCATTAGTGACAACACACTGGACGAAGAACTTCGTCTTCAGACACTGTATCTAGTACAAGATGCTACCTAGGTCAACTGAGTCGGATTCGAGGTTTGGCCCATTTACGCTAATTCACTATCGGCATGAAAAACAACATTTCGTCTAGATAGCGGTATTTGAGGAATCTTGTAAAACTTTGCAAGTTTATTTAAACAATTTCTAAGCAATGATGTGATAAGATAACGTCATACGGATATTGATAACGCGTTGACAACATCCGTTTTTATCTCTTATCAGCATCTAAAACACGTTTTTTTGATGACTCATATTGTCCGCCGTGTACTGAGAACTTTTTACTAATATTATGCAAGAATATTAGTATAAGGTCAGTTTGGTACGCCTTTACGACTAAACTATACGACGAAATAAAAGCAAATCAAAAGTTCGTATTCATAAATGACAGAGGAAAGATGTACAAGATGACCACAAAGCAAGTATAGACGTAATATCAATTTTATTTAATAGAATACAAAAATGAGATGTTACTATAGGCAGATGTATCTATCTTACATTTAGCATATTCAATATATTAAATTAGTTAAGACTTCATTAAAATATTTTCCTTTTTTTCAAAACCTTTCAAAGGAAATATCTTGTACACCTCGGTACTTAAGATGAACCCTATGGTAAGGCGAGATGATCCCAGGGATCATTTGTATCCTTTTAATTCCCCTAATGGTAGACTTTCTAATAATCCTTTCTTAGTGCACTACCTAAGGAATATACGTCCCAAATTTCATGTTTCTATCCTCAGAAGGCTGTCCGATGACTAACAATCAGTCAGTAACTAAATTCTTTTATATGGATAGATATCAAGAATATACTGAACTGACCACATACAATAATTCCCTATTGGCTAAGTGCCTATTGGCTAGCGAGAAAAATCAAGGCGCTTTAATACCCATCAATGCTAGACTGACAAAAGTTGACAGATCCCAACGATATATACCATGTCTCTCATTCTGTCTCCACACGTTGGAAAATAATCTTATCAAGTTTAAATTTCTTGAATTAAAGATCTTATCTTATCCATATTTAGCCTACTTAGAAAAGCTACTGAAATCAATCATTGTCATTTTAGAGCAGTTTCTGAGAATAACCGTTTTTAGTATCTATTTTGCGTATTAGTCATAAATATACCTTATTTATTTTAAGGTGATTAAAATGGCAGGTGTCACTTCATGAATGGTATGTAACTTTGTAAGGAGGTAAGTAAAAAATGTTTTTTTCGAAGTGAGAAATAATGTTTAGAAAAATGAAATCACCTCTAAAATGTGGATTGTGTAAAGACTTGAACTCGAATCTGCTAATAATAGTCTAACCTGCTGCGAAAACACTCCGTAATGCTCACTTATTTTCTTTAGTGACCGCCTTTACAATGTTATGCCAATGGGCTTTAATTGCTAGAGGTGAGGGTCTATCGATAACAAAAAAAATATAATATATTGTGTAAGGAAATAAATATTTGGAATGTAAAGATTTCTTTTTCATGTAACTGTAATAATATACCTATCAATTTTTATTAGTGGCAACATAAATACGACCGATGCGCTTCAAGTTTGTATTTTGGTGACGTTGCTTGTCAATATTACAATAAATGGTCGCTATCCGTTCCTGTTTCTGTCCTAAATTCTTATAATGTATGTTCGGCCGCCTTCTCCTTCTAGACCACGGTAATATTTCGTCAATATTATTGGATTTTCGTCAGACTAGGAAACTGACTCTGCTAATGATGACTAAATTATTGAAATGCATACTTTCATTTTAATGGCGTTACATTTTCCAACATTTTAATGCTAGTATTGATGCTTTTAGTACTAGGAATACGTGTACTATGCGTGAGAGTATCAATAGTTTGCATAACAATAGGGACATCTCTAGTTACGTCAGGTTGACACCTCTCATTTTTATCAACTTAAAATAAATTAGGTATAGTTGTCTGTATACTTTGAATGTAACATATTTAATCTAACATTCTCGCTAAAACAGCTGCCTCTGTGCGTCAGATATATTTACTTAAAAATATGATATTGTCCTGCTAATGCTTGACATCGAAGCGAAACACGTATCGAATGGTCTAAGGTACTGATTGATAAAATATCCTCAAGTATCACATAGTCCGCTGTGATTGGTGCGTTCGCCTGCGGTCATCCCTTTTATCATTTCAGACCTTGCAACGATCCATAGATTTTAATTTAAGATAGAACCACACCAGCGGGGCAATTCTCGCGTCAGTAGAGATGAAGTCACACTCGAGATAAGCCAAAAAGAGCTGTCAAATCCCTTCAAAATCTGTCATATTTTGACACATCTCGAACGTAACATGAATCTCGATGAGCGCCAGAAACAGTTGGTACGACTGGCCTAAAGGTCACTGGCCGTTTTTCCGCCTTCCCAAGAAACAAACTATAACTATTTAGTAGCGATTTGATTAGTTATCTTCACCTGCGAAATTCAGTGATAATCGACAATAGAATGCCTGGATGGAATTTCACAAAGATTTCTCGGAAACATGAAATGACGCGTACTTAGTCATATTTATAATGAAAATAATCATAAACTCATAAAATCTTGTAATCAATGAAAAGCCCAAGATTACACGAATAAATAATGACACAATTGTGTGTAACGTAAATATGTTTATGTTTCACAAAAATAGTACAAATGGCAATACACAAGCAGAGAATTATATTAGAATTATGTATAGATTCAGATCATGTTACTAAGACATAATCAACTTAATAAATAGAAGGGTTTTTTATTATGCAATTTGTAAGTCAAATTATATGAAACAATGTTATAAGTATTTTTGACTCCATTTAAAGTAAAAAACCTTTATGGTTATTTACTTGAAAAACGTTTACTAAGACAGATACCTAAATCTACAGAGAGTATTCAATAATAAAATAAAAAATGAACTGAATACATAAAAAATCGTTTGCTGATGTCGTTATTAATCGATAGATGGCGTTGTTACCAATAAATTTAATAGCACTTATTTCCTTATTATTTAGATATCACACTTTTACGAACACTAATCACTTCCAAATTTTAATTAAAATATAGCTTCAATATAGCTGCTACTAATAAATATATCACGGAGTTTTTTTACTATTTTGATCTACACTGGAACATAAAAGTAAACAATTTAATAATTTGGTACCAAGAGATTCTTTTACAAAATGAGAATTGTATAATTGTTAAGTTCAAACGAACGAGTATCACATAGGTCCATAAATTATTATGATTTATATTGAAAAGGATTATGCTTAAATTTATAAAATTGAGCTACTAATGCTATCATAATAATAATATAGTACGACACTAAAGCCCAATACACAAAATAAAATACCTAATGGTAAATTAAAAATGACTAAAACCAAGCTCAAGAAATGAGCTAAATGTGTCTTTAAACAGTACAAAATGGACTAACAAAAAATATTTGTTCTTGCATTATCATTACTTTGTAAAATGAGTAAAATATGGCTGTATAAAATTGTACATCGACGTAGCACTTTTTTCTTTTTTTCATTTAAGTTTTATGTAAGTAAAATATTTCTAAATGTTCATTACATTTTCTGACGACTTTTTATATATCCGCACAGCAGAAGCCACTATGAAAGAATTTAAAAGTTTTACATCATACAAATGTTGGTTACAAATTTCTGCACTTACGATCGATGACAAACATTAATTAATAACAAAAAACATTACTTTCTGTTTTTTCCAAGCACGACCGGAGAATTTCATAAGAGTTTACTTAAGCGACATCTATTGGCAAAACATTGAACGACCGACAGTGGCGCCGCCGCGCAACAACGGCATATTACCGAACTAAAAGAGTCATACTTCATTTTTGGTGTACGTTTTTGAAACTTTTTACTATTGATTTAATCCAAATACGGTAGTAAATAATCGTCAACTATACTAACATTCATGTGCCATGTGAAGTGGTTGACCCCTGGTACTGTTATAATGTGGAGTTTACCATTTTTGTCTAAGTGTTTTAGCCCAATTTTGTCGTCTTTGTAAATAAGCTGGTCCCGCATTTCTACGACCGTCTCGTTGGCATCGTAGTATCCGAATTGGCTGGAATTTATAACATAAAAATGTTAGTTATACGCGAGTTACTTTTAAAGTATAGATTGCAAATTTAGGATAGATTTCAAAACGTAAAAAAAAACACATTTAAAAAAGTGCGGAATAATTTCGCTACACGTTTCTTTTTGTTACACATTGAAACTTCTTGTTTTTTATTAAATTGTTTTTTTAATTACCGAAGCAAAAGTATGCTGTTATAATCTGAATCAGGACATGCTCTAGGTACTTTCAGCTAAATTTCATAAAAATCTGTTTTCGCGCGATTTAATACTTAAAAAAAACTGTCTTTTCAAAAGTTTTTACTTTATATATTTTTTATATAGCTTCTTTTTATTTGACCACTATATTCCGCTACTAAGTTTATGTACAGTCAGCATTCATATTATGTATATTAATGCGAGCAAGGTGTTCAAAAAAACTGAACACGCTTTAACGCATTTGTTATAGAGTCGAGATCAAATATTTTTGCTCGCTCCGATATATTCGACGCTGACTGTACGTCATTCATTATACAAAAAGTCTAAGAATTAAATAAGAAAAGTGTGTTACCTGCTTTGCCATGGAGTAATGACATTGTCATCAGGTCCCCCAATTAGAACAAGCCTCTTAAGCTTCAGCATATTGGATTTGAAGTCAGCGGTTTTAGGTGACCTAGAAAAAAATATTTAAAAAAAAAATATTAAATTTAATTAAAAAATATATTTGTGTATAGAAAAAACTACAAACAGTAGTATAAAAAAAAGACAAAAAGAACAGGTTCCACCGAGATTTGAACTCGGATCGCTGGATTCAGAGTCCAGAGTGCTAACCATTACACCATGGAACCGGCTGAGCTAATTGTCGAATTTTCTCATTACAAGCTCTAGCTACTTTAAAATGTTTATTCAAGTGGTATAATAAATTAATATTTGTTTTGTTTATATTTTTCGTTTTGACTAGATTATTATCACATACGATACTAATAATAAGACTATCAATAACAGTGACTAAGATTATTCGCATTTTAGTTATAAGTAGTTATAACTTAATTGAGCCATTTTGTTCGAATATGTAGAGGTATTTAGTTTTAATCATAGGGAGCGTTCAAGTATTACGTAACGCAATTTTTGAAGATTTTTGAACTCCCCCTCCCCCCCTTGTAACGCACCGTAACGTTTTTCTGTACCCCCCCCCCCCCTCCGCCTCTCTAAACGTTACGTAACACTAAATTACAAAAACAACATTAAATGACGTACAATGCAATCTAGGGATTCCCCGTGAAATATAAACGAAAAGGTTTGCCAACTTGCGAGAACAAATTTTAAAAAATGACGACCAGACTAATAATTTTTTAGAAACAATGTTACGTAACGTGTTGTAAGAAAGACCCCCTCCCGCCCCTGTAACGCATCGTAACGTTTTACGAGACCCCCTCCCCCCCCAAATTGCGTTACGTGTAATACTTGAATGCTCCCATAGATATAATTATTTTAATATCATTTTTAAATATATGTATATCCTTTATTTGTATTTTAATGAGCTTCTTATGTTTACCACTTTTTTTTCTAATTTATAAAGGCATGCTTACTCGAGATGGTTATTAATGTAAGGCAGGAACACACTGTAGGATTCGTACAAGGGCTGGTGGTAAGGGTCGTTCCAATAGTTCCCCACCGAAGTGTGCTGTCCCACTCTAGAGTAGAACAGTTCGAAGGCACTCTCCTTCAACAGACCGGGAAACACTAGGTGGAGAAAACCAGCTGAAAATACAAGAAACCGTTGATATTTTTTAAGGGACATATTGCTATCACATGCAAGAGGGGCTTTACCAGGGGATTCCACTCCGCACTGTGGGTACGCTCGCCCGCCTTGCCTATGGCATAGGCAAATCGCAGTAGGCTGTCGGCTTGCCGCGCGCTCGCTCGCTCGCCCCCGCCGTGTCAGTGTAATTGAAAACGAATGCCGCGCAACCCTAGCGTGTCGCCGGGAGTAGCCGGCGGAAGGCGGGCGCGGGCGGCGCGTACCTTTTTACCCGCGCCGCCTGGCGCATGGTGTATGAAGTAATAAGAACTTTTTGAGCTTGTGAATAAAGCTGGAAATCGTTTAATCGCGGTCGTAAAAGAGAAGTTTCTGTACGCTATTTATTCCGTGGCCTTATTTTAGTTTTTTACCTATACTTCAGCCGACTATGATCACAACATTGATCAGTTCATCCGTCTATCTCAACCAGTCAAGAACTTTTTTATTATTATTTATTATTGGTTCTTCTTGAAATATGGCCTGCTCATCTACTCTACAGCACAGAATAAATAATAGTACTAACCAGAATAAATAAAGTACACAAACTTCTCGTTTACGACCGGGATTAAACGGATTCCAACTTTATCTACACGCACATAAAGATCGTATTACTTCAAACACATTCGCCATGCGGCTCGCGTCAATAGGAACGCACCGTCCGCGTCGGACTTCCTCGCGTAACTCCCGGCGACACGTTAGGGTTGCGCTGCATTAGTTTTTAATTACACTGACACAGCGAGAGCGAGCGTGAGGGCGCGCAGCAAACCGACAACCTACTGGGATTTGCCTACTCTGTACTGGAACCCCCTACCTTTGGCCTACATAAGTCGATCCCGAGGACAGCCTTCATATAATAATCAATGGTTATATTATGATTATAACATTACCTCCATATTGCCCAGCCTGCGGTGAACTTAAAGATATAAAGGTGCTGACTGTCACATTTGGAAACGTCTGTATAATGCCTCGAGCTATTAGACCGCCTTGAGAATAACCTGCAAAGAAGAAGATAAATGACAATCCGAATTTTACTAATACTATAAATTTGTTTGTTTGTTCCTCTAGCATGTGGAAACAGCTGTGCGGAATTGTATGAAATTTGGCAGACAGATAGAACTTATCTTAGTCTGAGCATAAGATACTTATCCTGTTTAAAGGCATAATTTCCACAGGTTAGCGATTAATGAAACCTGACGAGACAAGAGTCGCAGGCTGGTCTAACATAAATTGTGAAATAATTAATTTAAACTGGACTCTGATGACAAAGAAAACTATTTTGGCACATGGCAACCATTGGGGATTAAAACTCAGCACCAACCTTTTATTAATTGTTGTAACTAGGTCATGCCTGACTTATCTCAATCTCTGTTTGCACACATGGACACTACAAAGTCTAGCTCTTTCCTTTTCCTCTCCCCAGGAAGCATAGGTAGGAACTTAAAGCAAAAATTATTATACCTATAAGGTTGATGCCTTCCGGATGTTGGGCAGAAATATTGGCCAAGTCCTGGCCAATCTCCAACACTTGGTGCCACATGGTTTCCAAACTCGACCAGCTCTCAAACCTGTTACAGTTGTAAACTGTCGTGTTTGGATGTTTCTGGAAGCAACAAATAAAATAAATAAAATAAATAAATATCTCAGGACAATTTACACCAATTGACCTAGTCCCAAACTAAGCAAAGCTTGTACTATGGATACTAGACAACGGATAAACATACATATATAGATAAATACATATTTAAATACAAATAACATCCATGACTCAGGTACAAACATTCATATTCGTCACACAAACATTTGCCCATACCAGGATTTGAACCCGGGACCTCTTGCACAGTAGGCAGACACATGTGCCACTGTGCCATACAGGTCGACAAAAAAAGATATTTAAATAAAGTTACACATATTAGCACAGAGAACTGATGGCCGATGGGGTTGAAAGTTCTCGAATGGCGGCCGCGTATTGGCAAGCACAGCGTTGGACGACCAGCCACAAGATGGTTCGATGACCTCATACAGGTGGCAGGAAGGCGCTGGTTGCATGCTGGTTCCAATCGGTCACTTTGGAAATCCATGGAGGAGGCCTATGTTCAACAGTGGACTTCTTGTGGCTGAGATGATGATTATAGTTTATTTTTAAAATATTTAAACCCTTTTTTGTGAACCGATTTTGCATGAATCATAGGGAAGAATATTCATTTAATTATTCACAATAATTTTAAGAGTAACTTTTATTTTCTTATCCTTCATCCTACTCATAGGTGAGTAAGGGTAACATGGTAATGTGATAAAACATATACTAATATAGTGAGAAATCCAGTTCTTTCATAGGTGTTAAATACACTATGAGTAGGATGATACCTACTTTTTCAAGACAATAACACAAAAAAACTTACTTACATGTTAGAATATTACATAAAGTAAGCAGTTTATAATATTTTTATTTTGTATTGTGTATTTACAGAGCAACACTTAAACATTCTGAATAATTATTTGCCTGAATGCATCATTTTCTGAAAGCCATTTTCCGATACAGGACAGCTTGAGTATCCATGTAATTGGTGTAGAAAATATACCAAAGGTTTTTTGCTTTAAAAAAAACAATTGTGCTTAATAAAATTCGGAATAAAAATTAAGGCAAACGATGCATTCAGACAAACAAACCTCCTGATATGTAGTGTACCCGTAATTACTTTCCATCTGTTACGATTTTATTTTTGACTGAAGAAAGGAATTAGCAAAATAGACTGTACATGAAACACGACGCTGGCAGAAATGGTCTCAAATAAGAGTACCAGTTGCCATGTACAGGGATTAATAATCTCCCTGTGTAAATAAGAAGAAGATATTTCTTACTTCGCACTTGTAATCCCTTCATATGGCAGCTAGAATACGTAAACAATGCTTTGTTTACCTCTTGAATTCTATGTGCGATCATCTCCATACTTTCACTGCCCGTCATCACTCCATGTATTAAAACCACTGGCTTGTAACTTAAACAGGGAGATATTAAAAAAAACAATGTTAACAGCCACAGTTCCATTGTCATGTTGGCGAGAGAACAAAGGACGACGTAATGCAACGGTTGTGGACCTATAACTGAGCTCAAAGACTTCTTGTTCGAATAGTTTGCTTGCGCATTTTATTTATGTCGTACGACGCTGTTTATCTTCGTCAGCACATGTTTGTTTTAAGAAGATAGCGCGGAAGGACGATTATTACGCAAAACGCGACGCGAAGACAATTAATTTAATTTAGAGTTCAATGACAAATGACGAAATAAATAAATGTCACTTTTTAAACTATTGTCTTGTCTTGTCATTCATTGTAGGCCGCGTTCCGAATCAGTTTACTTCGCTCACATAGCTAACGTTTTTGGACCGGATTCGGTAGTCTTGTGAGTGAACGCGGCCTTTTTCTCATTATCTTTCATTATTACTGAAGACCACACTGAAGACCATGGCTGAAGACATGGTTTTTGCTTTTATTATTAAAAAAAACAACATGGTTTCTAAACTTATATTGTGGCTGTATGGTCTTAGAATCTTTGTCGATTTTTTGGACCAAAAACCGTGCTGTACTGTCACTGTCACTGTCATTAACTGTCATAAATAAAGTCATAAACGAACTTGAAGATTCGCACGTGTGTTTTATATTGTATTAATTTAGGTTGCGGTGGAGTGATTTTTACTTCTTATACTCTTTTATTATTACGATAATGATATCTGTTTACGTACCTTGATGGAAACTTGGTAAGTGTTGAACAAGCGTTACAGTGGCGGATAACTTTAGAAATTAATAGGTTATTCGCCGACTATTTCATAAAGACCAACCTTTACCTCTCCATACTAACTTATACTACTAAGATATGTACATTTAAGAGATATAATACAATCGTTCCTTTTGTATAATTCATTGCACAACTCCTTTCCTGTTATTGTTGCTAAAAATTTGCAATTAAACGATAGTGTTATTGTTAACGGGTAGTAGACGGGTCAACGGGTGCAGTTTGGTGGCGCTTCTCATAATATTTCGAGTACCAATTATGTATATAGGATTGCTCAGTTTTTGACAACATATGATAAGTGATTTGTTTTTTTACGAATGCCCAACGACCACCCAAATCAGGAGATGGGCATGTGGGTATAAAGGAATCATATAATTAGCAATATTACTGTGGCCTGTCCAATATTGTTTAAAGTGAATGTGACATAAAGTTACTTGTCAACCGTCTATTAGTTAATGTAACTGAGTCACTAAATTTCTTTAAAATTTTCTATAGAACTCTTAAACGACAATGGCAGCAACCTCGCTAGCGGAACAGCTGCAGAAGCTAGCTGTACCACAAACTGCTATATACAAGGATGATAAGAAGAAGGCATCCTTATTGTTCGACCCAAAAGAAGCAGCCTTGAAGGACCGAGACACATTTTACGAAATAGGAATAAGCGGTCTAAAAGAACTCATCGCTATTAATCAAACATTTCAATTCTATGAAGACACATTATTCAGCAAATCGTCAAAAGATTTTGAAAGAGCCGTTGAAAGCAAAGAGGTAAACCAGAACTTGGATCAAACTATACAGAAGTTCCTGATACAGTTATCCCCATATTTACTGTTGCAATCCTCGCATAAAGCATTAGAATGGCTGGTGAACCGATACCACATACAGCAGTACAACCAGGATGCTATCATGACATTGATTTTGCCCTATCATGAGACAAAGATTTTCGTCCGAATTGTTCAGTTGCTGGACTTAAAATCGAAGAAGCATCGGTGGAGTTGGCTTCAGCCTATTCAGAAAACTGGAACGCCATTAGCTAAACAAATTTTGTACAACCATTGTGCTTCAGACACTGCTACATTGTTATTCATATCAAAAAACACCTACAAATGTGTTGAGGAATTTGGTGAAAGAGCAACACAACTCAATACAGTGTTTGCTTTCTTCTGTTCTACAGTCATAGGCACTATTAACTCTAGTAAGACCGTAACGGAACCAATAATAAGTGCCATTTTACCCACTCTAATAAAGGGTTTAGACTCGCCAATACCTGATTTTAGATCATCAGCCTATGTGATCCTCGGCTACATATCAACAAAGGTAACATTAAAACAGAGTATGCTGAGCGAAGTTGTGGACAAAATGCTGAACTCTAATCTAAGTTACGATGCTGTACTGCTTATAAACTTGATCTACAATAACCAGCCTCAGTTAAAGCAGCTTCTAGACCCTATTCTTTATAACATATCGGCACCAATTGTGACCAATGTATGCGAGTACTTGAAGAAGCTAGTTGAAAACAAGATTAGCGTGCAGTCATTTGTGACAGCATTCCTAACTAGCACACTGGCAGAGCTGCAGAAAGATGCTGAACTGATGATGATGTATAGTGACATGCCTGTCATACTGATTGACACAGTTGACTTGTCACGGCAGAATCCTGAGAAAATTATCAAGTAAGTCAACAATCTAGTCTTATTGTAAATTCTAAATCAGAGAACCCCAACTTTCTTTTATCATAGACCACTTGTCTTTTTTGTGTTGGGTAGACCCCTTTAACTTCCTTATAATGTTTTTTGGCAAAGGTAAGCCAATTTTGTTAATTAAGCTATTTTTAAGCATTCTTCTTCACCTGCAATAACACCAAGACTACAACTGCTTATGTAGACGACATTGCCCAGTGGTCCATGTCACTAAAACCCTATTCTTGGTCCCAATCCAGCCATTTAGAAAAACAACAACTCCTTACCTGTTTCAATTCCTGTTTTTGTATGTTCCAGAGCCATACTCCATTCCTACAAGCCACAACTGCAGAAAAGCCATGTAGAAGTTGATGATGATATTACAATGGTTGATGAGACCTCTTTCACATTTAAAATTCTCAATTGGTACTCCCTTTTTCTGAAAAGCATTGAAACGAAGTACCCTGTAGCTTTTGACAAAGTTGTTAAAGCTGAACTAGTTTCTAAACATCAGGAATCTGCTGAAAGAAATCGAAGCCTAACACAAGTCCTAGGGTTCAACCCTGCAATCGCTCATAAAGTTGGAGGTGCATACCTTTTTGAAAATCTAAATCACGTGAACCCTCAATTGCGCATCAAAGCTGTTAAATATATTGAGAAAGAGTTTAAAAGTCTGAAAACTGATAATAAAGACTTCGTCAAAGAGGCCATATTAAATAGACTCCGTGATGATGATCCTGACGTTGTGGCTGCAACATTACAAATTCCCACAGCAGGCTTGAATGAAATATTTAATGAAACAGAATTGACAGATGCCTTTATTGTTATTTTGGCAAGAGGATCTAAAAAATGGAAGCCTGTTGTAAATGAGGCTATAAACAAATTATGTTCATTGGATGTGCTACCAGTCAACCAAGCAACCATATTGGCTTTGATGCCTTACTTGTTTCCACATGACCCCCAAAGTGCCCTAATATCCTGGAAAATATTAACCTCAAGTTGGGGAAAAAAATTTGAATTAACTAAAAACCTCAAATTGAAAGAATCATTCAGTGACAACAGTGAAGTGATAACACAAATGATGTACAACGCGTTATTTGTAAAAAAAACAGCAAATTTCGATTTTCTTGATCCATTGCAACTAAACAAAAGCAATATTCTTGATATTTCTACATATCTGCTTTTAAAATCATGCTCATTCGAGCAATCATCTGTCTCTGAAATTACAGATATATTGAGTTTGCTTCTAGATTCCTTTGAGAATCGAGAAATAGTTCCAGTGACAGATGGAGAGTCATTTTCCAAGGATGTCATGCCAAGCTTAATTAAACTGTCTCATAAAGACAAAATTGTCTTTGAAGTTATGGAATATATTTTCACAAGAATAATCGAAGGCATGAATGTGAAGAAAATATCAAAACCTTGGTGTAATCTGTGCAAAGATTCGGAATCCGTTCTTGTTAGAAGATTGTTTGAGATATTTGTGACAGGATGCAACATTGAAAGTTACAGCCAGAACTACTCTAAACTGCTAACAAAACTGCTTGACAAATTCTTTACTAATACAAGAGAGAGATTGGAATTCATAGCTAATTTTGCTTGTGGGCACATTTTGTATGCCAATGATCCTAAAGACCTAATAAGTCCTGAACTCCAACTCAGAAGTTTGAAATTACTGTCCAGTTTCATAGCATTGCAGCCAAATGCTGAATGGATGTATGAAACCGATGTCGTCGTGCTTATGGTAATTTTTAACTTAAACAATCCTATTACTTTGATTAGGTCATACACTCTCAATATTGTTGAGGAATTGCTAAAGGCGAACGCAGATAAATCTTTGACCTATGTACAACTTTTGAAAGAGCTGTATGATCATAAAGAAGAATTACTGATGGACCCTGAGCAAATATCACAAGTATTACACACAGCTCTTACTCAATCTACTCCAGGAAACAAAATATTCAGGAAGAACTGCCTAGCGAAGCTGATAGATATTGTTGTAAAAAATACACCGTCACATATATCTTGTGAACTGCTAAAGATAATGTCAACCATTAATAATGTGCACGCATTTTCTCTTATCGTACCAACTCTAAAAAAGTTTGAGCTGGCTCTCAAAGAAAATGAACATGATCCGAAATTTACCTTCGACATCTACGAATCTAAAATCTTTACAAATATTTGCAGTCGTATAGAATCTACTACTATTTCAGCATTGTCCAAAGATAATATATGGAACTTAATTACTTTTCCTTTAAGAGAATACCGTGAATGCATAATGGAGGATGAACGAACGTATAAAAGCCCTTCAGTGTTAGTAATGAAACAGATAGACGAAGAGGTCTTCAAGAAAGTCCCTGAGGAGAAAACTAAAGATTTAGTCAATTTAATAGCTAGTGCTGGGGCTTTCAGTAACAATCCGCTAATTTCTAGTGTGGCTTCTAAAGTAATGCGTAAAATCCATTTGAACTTTGCCGACTTCAAATCAATACTCGAGAAAATGCTGAATGCTACTGACCCAGCTGCTGCTGGCCAAAAAAAGAAAACTACTTCAGCTTCTATGTTGTCTTACCAGCTAACGGAAACAAATGAATGGCGTTTAGGTGTCACTCTCTTAGAATACGTACAGAACAAGAAGAAAATGACGGTAGACAATTCATTTGTTTTTATTTTATTCCAAGTGCTGCAAAAGTGTCTGCGATTCGAGGAGCAATCGTACGTTGAATACCCTAAACAGCTTGTACTGTCTTCTCTCTGGTATTATTGCAAGAAGTTTGTAGATGAGAAAAACAAAGACCAATTAAAGAACCTCAAGTCAATGTTTGATATTGAATTGGTCGTCCAATGTATTCGAGGCACTCAGAACCCACAAACTCACCATCATGCGCTGATCCTCATGTCCCACGCCGCATACATGCTTCCCGAACAAGTTCTACATCATACCATGGAAATATTCACTTTCATGGGATCTTCCGTTCTGAGACACGACGATGCTTATAGCTTCCAAATAATTATCAAAATTATCGAAACTCTTATTCCTATATTGGTTAAAATGGACAAAAGCGTGGAGGAATACAGCGACAAAGAAATACAGCAGTTGCAGAAGCGTGTTGTGCCAGTGCTGCGCATATTTGCCGATGTTGTCTTGCATGTACCTGAACATAGGCGATTGCCGTTGTACAAAAAACTGTTGGAAACCCTCGGAGCAAGCCAATTCCTTTGGACGTTCCTCGCTTTGTTGTTAGAAACGCATGTGGCGCATTCCAATGAAGGAAAGGAAAAGAAAACCAATCCACGCACGTTGGCTGAGAGGGAATCGCCAATAAATAGACTTGATTTCGGACAGAATATTCTACTGGAATTCCCGCCTGAGGTTTGCATGGAAAACTTCGTGAAGTTAATGCTTTATTTAAAGACATTGCCCATGCAGAAAGATGAAAATGCCATGGAAACTGATGTAGATCCTAGTGAGATATTTAGCGTCAGCGGACACAGGGCAATTCAACTGCGCCATTACAAATACGTCATCATCACTTTCATGAACACATTCTTAGCGTCCTCACGATTCATCGTCCATAGCAGGCAGGCAACTGATATTAAAGCAATGGAAAACCACTACAAAACCTTCATCATAAACATACTTACGTTTATCCAAAGCATTTCCAAAATCACTGACGAGAAAACCCTGAAATATTACAGAGTAATGTTACACCACAGTTATGATTTATTAGACCATACCAACAACTTGCTTTCCGCACCTATGTTCTTATCGGTAGTTAGAGGATTATTAAAATACACGCTGCAGACGGTGAGAAGGAAATCAATGGAGTTACTCAACTTCAAAATCCAGCACAGCCCAGAAATGTTCAAAGACGTTGACGCAGGTCTACTCCACTCTTTGCTACCTGAGTTGCTAGATATTGTTAAAACTATTGGCAATAATAATGACGAGGTAAATAAAATAGCTGCGCAAGAATTGGAACTGAATCAGCAAACAGCGTTACTGTCATTGAAATTGTTGGCTAAAATGTTAGCAGCAGACGAGCCGACTCTATTCGGACCTGTGCTTGAGACTGTTACTGAATACACATGCAATCAAAACATATCTGGCAACGTTATGGCCTCAGTCGTGCTGACCTTGGCTGAGTTATGTGGGAACATGAAAGCTTACGCTCTGGCAAGCTTGCATAAGTTCATGCCGGCCCTCATTAAAGTCTTAAAAATGCAACGCAAAGCAGAAACTCCGGAATTGGTACTAATAAGCACAGTAACGGCGTTATCGAAGATTATAGAAAGTCTACCGTTGTTCTTGAGCCCGTATTTGCAGAAAATCTTATACGAATACGCGATATTGCTAGCGAAATGGCAGTCTTTTGACCAGGAGAGCGCGAAAGTAGTTGCGATAGTCTCGAAGTTAACGGCTGTTAAAAAGAAGATTGCCAGTTCAATACCGCCTAGAGTTTTGATTCCTGTTGCAAATGCGACGTACCAGTTACTGTTGGACAAGGAGAAGTATGATGCTGTGGGGCCTGTGATGTCAGTTTTAGCAGAAAGCTTTGTTAATGTTACCGGAAGTGACTTCACGGCCTTGCAGCAAGACTTGACGGCCTTCTTCTTAGCTGCATTGCAGTTGAGAAGTGACTCAATCGACAAGGCAGATGCGGCCACAATAGATGTGGCGGAAGATGAAGTTGTTAATGCCCTAGTATCTTTGGTGCTTAAGTTATCGGAGACTAGCTTCAGGCCGTTCTATTTCAAGATCTATGATTGGGCAATTCGTACCAACGTTGATGGACAAAGAGACAGAGCTATTACTTTCTACAGGTAAGGATTTGATTTTAAACTTTTGAGAAGTAGTTTTGAAAGCGATCAGTTTTACTTGTTACTGGACCATGGTAGCGAAGACAGGCCCAGTTAGTGTTTTATGAGTCTTTTTGAATAGATTTTTGTTAATAATGGAATGCTGAGCTTGCAGGCTCGAGTCCTGCCATTACAAAGATAGGTACTAATGTCAGCTTGAATTATTAACATTTATTAAAATTTTCAGAGTGAGCAGCGCAATTGCCGAAAAGCTGAAAGGCCTATTCGTTTTATTCGCCGGCCATTTCATCAAAAACGCGGCAGATCTGCTTGACGCCTGTAACAAGAGCAAAACTGAGGATCTGTACTTCGATTCTGAAGAGAAATGCGTCGTATTAGTGAACTATATCATCAAGACCCTCCATATAGTATTCTTATATGACAGTCAGAACTTCCTGAATAAGGATCGGTTCGAAACTCTAATGCAACCAGTGGTTGATCAGGTAAGTTGTTTGTTTTATTTAATTCTTCAAGACTTTGCATCTCTGAGTGTAATCTACGTTCTTCTCGTGTCATACTTTAAAAAAAAATCCTTTGTTTTGAAATAGTTATCTTTTTCTTCTTTAATTGATCATACAAGCCAATGAATTAGTTTTAGTGTTTTTTTGCTGCCAACATTATTACTTGGCTATTCTGTATTTACTATCATTGAATGTCCTATAAATATGAATATCTTGGTTAATGCGTACCTAGGTGTTTTTGTAATTATTTTTAAGACTAGTACCTAGCGCCCTCCATACAAACCATGATAACGCTTTCCACCCT
This sequence comes from Ditula angustiorana, assembly GCA_963691745.1. Taxonomy (NCBI): domain Eukaryota; kingdom Metazoa; phylum Arthropoda; class Insecta; order Lepidoptera; family Tortricidae; genus Ditula; species Ditula angustiorana. Next base: position 4,024,057 of record OY829473.1, read on the forward strand.
CTAAATTTTATGCAGTTGCCTTGATTTTTTTAATATGCTGTTCTTAAGCCTTTGAACTAGGTTATCATGTTTTGATTTTTAAATAATTCTTATAGTTTTAAAAATATTGACGCTTTTTGTTTCATATCAAAAAAATCAAAACTTACAAACCTAGTCCTCAGGCATAATAACAGCATACTAAACAATCATGGATATGGATTACCGTCGTTGGTATGGAGAGCGCCTTTTGAAGCTAGGTACGCAATTATCTAAACTTTATAAATAACAGAATCTTTTAACTTTGAAACAGCTGGAGAATCAACTAGACGGGATAGCGAGCCTCAAACAGAGAGCAACATGCTCGCTCATCCCCTGCATAGCCCAGTTTGCCGTCGCGACGGCTGACGACTCGCTATGGAAGCTCTTGAATTATCAGGTGCTGCTGAAGACGAGACACAACGATGCCGAAATAAGGTGGGTGTTACGATATTCTTATGTTTTTTGCATTATTCAAAAGCAAAGGATTCATTAAAAGCAGATTACAATGTTTTCTTTTTTATAAAATAGGAAGGCAAGCGAGCAAGTCGGTCACGTGATGGTATGTAATCCCCAGACCACCACCGCCTATAGACACCCATAATAGACATTTTGATTTTAGGGTTCCGTACCTCAAAAGGAAAAAGAAACTCATAGGATCACTTCTTTGTCCGTCTGTCTGTCTATCTATCCGTTTTTTACCTACTTTAAGTTGGTACTAATAAATTACCGTAATACAGAGGTTCTCTAACTGTGCGCCGCGGTCTGCTATTCTGAGGGCGTCGTGCGACAGTCCACACAGGTCGACTGCTAATAAGTAATCTTAATGTCTGCTAAAGAGTTTATTTTAGGAGAAAGTCACAAAAAAATACAACCTGTTAAGGAAGTCGCAGTACGATTGGGAACCCCTGCTTAATAGAGATAGGGGGGTTCCACTGCGCACTGTAGTGCGCTCGCCGCATCACCTATGGCATAGGTTAATCGCAGTTGGTTGCCGGCTTGCCGCGCGCGCCTTCGCTTACTCTGTGTCGCGCGTTGTGATAGTATTATAGTAAGCAGCCCAACCCTAGCGGTGCGCCAGGGCGTTGCGGGTGGAAGGCGGGCGCGGGCGGCGTCTTCCTTTTGACGCATGCTGCCTGGCGAATGTTTATGAAATAATACGAACTTTTTGTGCCTGATCATAAAGTTGGAATTTGTTTAATGGTGATCGAAAAAGAGAAGTTTCTGTACGTTAGGACTATTATTTGTTATGTGATACAGATTGTATTTGTGCTGCATTGTATTTGCGAAGTTTTGCTTTTTGGGGTCATGAACTTATGAGGTATTTGGTTATGCTGTTTTTATTTTAGTTATACACTAGCGACCCGTCTAGGCCTCGCCGAGTAGAATTTTTTTTAAACAACATAGGAAGGCAAACAAGCAAGTGGGTCACCTGATGGTAAGTGATCACCACCGCCTATAGACACCTGCAACAACAAAAAGAGTGCAGATGCGTTGCCAACCCAGAGGGCTAAGATGGAATACCTCTTGTGCCAGTAATTACACCGGCTGTCTTGCTGACCACAACAGTGCAAGCACTGCTGCTTAGCGGCAGGATTAGCGAGCAAGATGGTGGTAGCGATCCGGACGGACCTTGCACAAGGTCCTACCACCCGCAATATTTAATATTATTAACTATTAATAATTACATGCATATCTTCCATAAAAAATCTCTAGATGACAGTGAAAACAGTATCAATATCTGTTGCGTGGTTAAGAAGGAGTAGGCGGCCGAAGACATGATAAGAGACAGGAACAGATAGCGATTTTGTATTATACCATGTAATAATAAATGTTACTTGTAATGGCAGAAAGCATCGTAACCACCAGCCCTAACAACCCTTCTACTTTCGAAGAGCACATTTTGACCTCTGAATTCCTTTCAGACTATTGGCCCTTGACTGCCTCGTTGCCATAGCAACGCAGCTTGGCAGCAGCTGGCTACCACTCCTGCCAGAGAGCGTGCCGTTCCTCGCCGAGCTCCTAGAAGATGGGGACTCCAATATAGAGACGACGACGAAGGAAGCCATTCGAAAACTGGAGACCATACTTGGCGAATCGTTGGAGAAATATTTCTAAATCATATGACCTAGGATAATAAGCTGAATTTATTGTTAAAAGTGATTAAGTATAAATATTTTTAAACAAAATTTATTTTATTTGTGTTGCTAATAATGGTTTTAATAATTGTGTTCAAACGCCATCTGTAGTACACTGTTCAAACTAACTAGTGAACTCTAGTCTGAAATGCGTACAATCTGATTAGCGCTACGAGCTGCTTTCAAAGTACAACATAAAGCCGTAAGATGGCAGTATAATCAAAGTTAAAATATTTATCTAATTTTGGAACTAGATGGCACTGTGCTTTGTGTCAGATGTGTGTTTATTGCAGAAAAAAAACCCAACTGCGAAAAAAGTAAACCAAAACTGAAAAGACTAAAACAAGACCAGTAGTCTGAAGTTCTTTTAAGTTATATTAAATACCTACACCATTGCAATAGTTTCATGAACTTCAACAATTGGGACCCATTAAAAATGTAGACCGGCTCAAATCTTCCCAGTAATATATAGGCTGATAAACACATTACCCTCCTTTGCGCCGCGCACTCGGTTTAAAAGAGTAGTTGGTCGTCTACACTAATATAATAAAGAGGTAAACTTTGTTTGTTTGTATGTAGGCACGTAGGGGGTAATCTCTGGAATTACTGAACCGATTTCGAAAATTCTTTCACAGATGGGAAGCTACACTATCCCCGACGGACATAGACTACTAATTTCACGCGAACGAAGTCGCGTGCGTCCACTAGTAATAAATAATAATATTACTTACTTATATAATAATATAACTATACTTGTGAACAAGAAATTTTATTCGTCTATTGCAAATAAATTGATTGCGATTTTGGGAACGGCGTGACGGCCGGCGGGAACAAATTAAAAACCGCAAAACAGTTTTTATTCTTCAATGATAGGTAAGTATAACGTTTATTATGAAAGCCTTATCCGATCGGTGGTTGCCGAAAATCCAATTTTCGGGGGTCTATTTTAGACGGTCGTGCCGTGCCTGAAGCTGCATAATGGTCATTTTAGAGGCCCATAATTGGTGCTTTGGGACTAAAATCAATTTCTAATTTTCTTTGCATAGTGATAGCACTTACGCCATTTCGTGATGAAATATTATTCTCAGATGCCTTGGGTGTTTGCCCGATGAAGTTTAACCTTTTTTTTTAAAGAATGAAACGCTAATAATCCGTCACTAAGCTTTAATGCCAATGACGGATGTAATCGCCAACGAATACGATCTAAAATGACGACCTTTGTGTGCGACGGGCGTTGAAAATAATATATTATGCAACTGTTGCATAATGAGGGGTCTTAAAACACGAGTGTGGTTTTATGAAACGAGCGTCAGCGAGTTTCATAATAGGATCACACGAGTGTTTTAAGACCTAATTATGTACAGTTGCATACATTACTTTATCTACACACAAATCATAAGTACTCTATGATGGGTTCAGAAGCCATATGGCAATGACCTGCATTGCTACTAGCTACTAGTGTTAGGTACCTATTAAATATCTATAGACTGTACACATTAAAATAATGTAATAAAAATAAATAAGAACAAATACAGAAACAAATTAGATAAATTCTCGTAATAATATTGGTTGTTATAATGCTGGTCATTGCCTACGGTTTCTGAACGCATTATAGAGCGTTTATGATATCTGTGTAGATAAAGTTAATTTGTCCCGTAGTGCATCCCTTGCTTATGTATGACACTTGAGCCTAGGGTTGCCAACATTTATTCGGTTGAATATAGTATTTTTGAGAATAAGCTAAAAAATATATAGTACGCTTCAAAAAAATATAGTATTTTTTGGAAAGATGAACAAAAAACAATAGTGTAACCCCCGTATTCATAAAAACCTAACAATATTTTTAAGCTAACAAATGTTTTGTCCCTTTCATTTGAGGGTAAACGTCGCGATGACAGATAAAGACATAAAAAATGTTAAGTAACAAACGTTTACGAAGCGTTTATGAATAAGGGGGTAAGTTTGTTATCTATCTGTCTATCTCCATATTCTATCTATTTTAATAACATGACAAGTGCTCGAAATATAGTATATTTGCGTACTATATATTAGTTCAACAGTATATAGTACGGAGAGCCGAAATATAGTACAATACTATATAATATAGTACGGTTGGCAACCCTACTTGAGACGGTTAGTTAGGTAGTTAGACGGTGCCGCATTGACGGATAAGTTATCCGTGTGTCAGTATGCTAGGGCTGCAGTATAAAAAAAAATAAAAACCTTACGATACGTAAAGTAAAAGTGTCTGTTTTTATTTTTTGTTTTCGTTACGTGTGTTGTTGGTAATGAACACACACGCAGCTTCAAATTAACAAAGGAAGGTACAACACTATGTTTCGTCTAAAGTAGATTAAATAGGCTTTGTCAATAACTTCATTAAGCCAACTCACTTACCGTTTTCCAGGACACGACGAACTCACACCCGTCTAGGGCTGCGAAAACCGGTAAAAATCACTTACTGAATTAAAATCCGGTAAGTCCATATTTACTTGTAAGTCTGTCTACATGCTACACTGAAGCCAGTTGCTGGTAGCAGGGCCGGCTTGGCTGGGGTAGTACTATACTGAAACCGGCGTGAAGCTTTCTACTGCGTTTCGTACTGTGATAGAGGATCTATTGGGATCGCTGGTTTCTATGAGGGCGGTGATTACTTACCATCAAGTGACCCGCTTGCTCGTTATCCTATCTTTTCAATTAAAAATATACGAATACCTATAACTAAAAATGATCTGTTACCTTATTAATTTAAATAATTTTTTTACATGGTACTCAATTATCAATCCGCTTCGATAATTGCTCCAACTTAGTCCTGTAAAAAAAGAATAAGTAGCTATAAGTTAAACATTATAAAAGATCCGTACATCATTAAAAGCATCTTTAGCTTGTTACGAAATTGATCTTCAGCTCCCATTACCTATCAAAATGAGAGCGTGATTTTCCTAATAATGAGGGCTCGGCGACGCATTTTTACCCAACTACGGCAAAGCCAAAAGGAAGGGTTATGTTTTTGGTTTAAGTACCTATACAATAAACTGGAACAAATTACCTTGCCACTCCGCAAAATCCACACCAGTTTGTTGATATTGACCTCCGCAAAGTAACGCCTGAATCTATTAATAATACTACTCAAAATAAAATAAGACTTACTCGACTTTTCTCAGTAAAACAATAATGTAATAGTATTTTATCTACACACATATCATAATTGTTAAATAACGCGTTCAAAAACCGTAGAAAATGACCAGCATTATTACAACCGATGTTATTATAAGAATTTTCTTGTCTGTGGTAGTAGGTAAATCTGTTCTTTATTGGGTAGTATCTCTTAGTAGTCTGTGTTTATTGGTGATCACATTACCGATATCTCGTGACGTTATGAATTTAAATTTGGAACAGCTGTCAAAATTCAAGTTGGTCTCTATTCTAGTATCCACAGATATTAAAACAGTTATCGATACGAAACGTCAACTCAGTATGATTTATTAATTTAAACGCACGACATTTGATCTCGAGTGACATGACAATAAGGACTTCATTCTTTTGTCTATGAGTTAAAAAACGTTCGTCTTGACGGATAGATCGAATTGCCGCCATACTTGTTTGTTGGTTTTTTGCTGTTACGGTTTTTTGCAGTTATGATATGTGTGTAGATAAAGTAATGTATGCAACTGTATATAATTAGGCCTTAAAACACTACAGTTGCATACATTACTTTATCTACACACATATCATAACTGCAAAAAACCGTAACAGCAAAAAACCAACAAACGAGTGTCAAACAACTATGGCGGCAATTCGATCTATCCGTCAAGACGAACGTTTTTTTAAATCATAGACAAAAGAATGAAGTCCCTATTGTCATGTCACTCGAGATTAAATGTCGTGCGTTTAAATTAAAAAAATCATACTGAGTTGACGTTTCGTATCGATAACTGTTTTAATAGCTATGGATACTAGAATAGTGACCAACTTGAATTTTGACAGCTGTTCCAAATTTAAACTCATAACGTCACGAGATATCGGTAATGTGATCACCAATTAACACAGACTTCTAAGAGATATTACCCAATAAAGAACAGATTACCTACTACCACAGACAAGAAAATTCTTATAATAACATTGGTTGCAATAATGCTGGTCATTTTGTATGGTTTTTGAACGCGTTATTAAGCATTTATGATATGTGTGTAGGTAAACATATGTAACGATGTTCCAAAACATATTTTTACAGTAGGGCTTTTTATCAATTGTTTATACATGAAATTAGTAAAATAAAACCCTACTTTCAAGACATGTATTAGAAGAAATTCGTATTTATTTTTGTGTTTGAATTTTACCGAGAAATGTCAAGTGGGGTTTAAGAATACAATGGTTACTGAGTTAGGCACCCAATACCTACATACAATGATATTATAATGCATGGCTGTACAGTGTCTTACTAAATGACAATGAATGGTTTTCACAAAACTTTGTCAAGTTTGCGATTTTGCAGTGGCAAATTTACCATTGTGCTTTGTAAAAGCGATTTGTAGCTTTTACAAAGCACAATGGGAAATTTACCGGTTCGCTAATACCGGTTTTTCACCGTCAATCCCTAGCGGAACAAAGTATTGGCATTATCAAAGGCGTACTCCCACAATTCCGTACACAAATCCGGAACAATGTCTGTTCGGAGACGGCAACATTTGCCTAAACATTCAATCTGCTCTGTGCCCAGATGAAACCGAGATAAAGATAATGGATCGCATCTGTGGGGGTAATAGGGTATTATAGGCTAGTGCGATCCCCGTCGAATATATAACAGGGGATTAGGTGCTCAAAAATACGTGAACGCACAATTTGAATCTTGCTCGCTAATCCAGTGCTCGCTAGCGACGCGACGCCGCGACGGCGTAACCGATTTGTATGGGGAATTATAAAGCGCCTCAAGCGCTCACTTAGAGAACTAAAGATCGCTAGTAAACAACGACCAATAAATAAGACCAAGTGCGGGTTGTTCGTAAAACTCGCGCGGCTAAATAGTTACGCGGCCGTTGCAATGCGGCCGAAACGTCTAAGTAAATAAATAATCAGTACATTATCGCGTTAAAGTCCCAACGTAATTCGTATGTGTGAAAATCGCGAAAGTTTAAAACAATCAATGAGGTCGTTGTAGTCTATGAAATCTAGTATACATAAGTATATAACTTCGTTGATGGTATTATTATTTATTTACCAAATTCAACTAGATCCACAATAGGACCATTTACACCTATCCAAAAATAGAGGCGGCTACAAAAGCTTATGATTTATGCAATGATATCCATAAGACTTCGGTTACACGCTAACTCTGGCGTCAGTTCAGTCTATCATTCCGGTTAGTTTTGACTGATGCGAGAATGATGACAAATGGACACGGTTACGATCAGTTCAGACTGACACGACACGAGACAGGTTACACGATAATTCTCCCGTAATTCTGACCAGAATGATGGACTGGAATGACGACAGAATGAGCGTGCGATTGTCGATTTGTTGTACTTTTGTTCGACTTTTGATGCGGCGATATTTTAAAACGCTGACTAGAAGTGGCTTATAGTTCAGTGGATTTATGTTCAGTTTCTTTATATTTCTTAATCATAAGTGTTATTTATTCGCTTATACTACTAAATATCAGTCTAAGAAGTTAAGTTTCTTTACAGTACCTACCTAATTAATCGTTTCAAAATATTGAGATAAACAAGTTAAAGTTTGCATACCAGTGAGCACGTCGCAAACAATGTTTTATTCATGACGCAATTTATTTGGATGTTTTGAAAACTGAGATGGCAGCGCTTGTAGGTTTAGCTTAATGGCCACCTCTACAAAATAATGCTCAAATATGATATTTGTTCGCAGACCGATTTACTGCCAAACTTGTAAAGTAAGGTCTAACCACAATTAATTCAAGTACGTTATTAATTGTGATTAGAATGCTGAGAGAGAATGGTAGCAGTTTTGTCTTTAACTTTATTCTGTGTCTCTACCCGAAAAAGGATTTGTGTAGTTATTTAAAAACAGTCTTGACACAATACAATGTCCATGAAATGAAAAGTACGAGTATTAGAGTCAAGAATATCGATGGCAAATAATTCCATATTCCGTTACATAAGAGTATAATACGATAACTTTTAAACGGTTAAGAGAAGTGCAAGTGTGAACCCAGTCCCAAAAAGCGCTCCCCATACAAACGGCGATAACGTTTTCCAACCTCTAAACCTTAACCTATGGCAATGATTTTTTCGTATGTCGTCATTATGCCTTTCAACTAGGTTGGTATGTTTTTTTTTCATATTCTTCATAGATTTGACAATATTTGCATTTTAGGAGTTTCATACAAAATATAAAATCGTCAATATTTTTGAAACTATTAAGAATATTTAAAAAATCAAAACATACAAATCTAGTTCTAGTTCATACTGACAACATACAAAAAAATCATGGCTATAGGTTAAGGTTTAGAGGGTGGAAAACGTTATCCCCGTTTGAATTGAGAGCGCCGGGTTCACGCTCTTAAAGTTCGTTTACTTAAACGTTTGTATTCTCTACTTTATTAACTCAAATCCCTCACCGGCGCATGTTAATTCAATTGCATACAAAAGCTGCGGCGTTGCATCCCGGCCATGCATTAAAAAGATTGGATGTCGGCATCCCGGGAATTTTAAAACAGCAAGATAAAACCGCTACCTGCCTCAAATTTAATTAAAAACTAGCTTTAAGGCTGCCGTCCACTGGTCAGATATAATAACGATACTGAAATAACTTTTCACGGATGACTTCGTGACTCTTACTCACTTATGTACTTACTAGTAAGTTTTATTTACTGAGTTGTTTTATCATTTGGTCACACTGTAACTAATTGTTAGTTGCTTTGCGAATATAGACCGGCTCGACCAGGGTTATATACCACAAAACATACACGTGTAACAATTTGACATAATCGTAACGATTTGCATACAAAAATGTGACATATATTTCCCACATATTTGTGTGATTAACGTTGACAATTATGTCAAATTCTTGGACTTGTCAGTTTTGGGGTATCATGGTTTAGGGGTCCGAAAAGGGAAAGTGACACGAAGCCAAAAGATTCGTTAAAATATCTTAGACTTATCTTTTTCATACGCGTCTCGTATATGTATCGACAAACCAATAAACGACGTCTTAAAACGTGTAAAAGCCATCCACGAAAACGCAAAGTTGCTACAGCCAAGTCCTTTAGTACCCTGCAAAGTTGGAGCCAATATTTGCCAGACAAGTCTTCAGCGTAACGAGGCGAGGCCGAGGTAAAACGGTCAACATTTTTAAGCCAACTGCACTTACCTCGCATACAACACGAATACGAATAGAATAAAACAGTAAAGCATGAACTAAGTACATCTACAACTAGTGTATAGACGAACCAAGAGCTCAAAGATGTTTAACCATTTGTGATCTGTTAAAGGAGGTATACTACAAGCTGCTGCTAGATTCCAAGTGATGCGGTAATTAGTAAAGCGGACTTATTTGGTGACCTGTGGGGTCAGGAACATTGGCAGGCAAACGCAAGTGGGTCAACTGATGATAAGTGATCACCACAGCCCATATTAGACACCCGCAATACCAAGGAGTAAAGTATGTTTGTTCTGAAACAACAAGAAACCTAATAAAAAACCGTAAATCTTTAGAACAGTAACTCTGATTTGGTGTCTGGCTTATTTATTTCGCGTCGTTATTTTTGTCCGACTGCGACTATGGAAGGAAAAAAAGGAGGGTTATTCTTCATGCGTTTTGATAAATGACGCCATAATTTAGCAAGATTCTTTGTCCGGAGAATCTCCGAGTAATGAACGATGTTAAAACTTAATAGTTGCGGTAAAGAAGGAATTCGAGTACCTATGTACAGTCAAGGAAATTGAAACACGTAACACCGTGGAACCTAGTCGAAGATACATACGCATGACATTTGTATGACATTGCCTGGCGTTTAACGCGTCGCGTCATTGCGATAGGGTTCTGAGGTGGTTCGTGAATATATTTCCTCTGCTATACCTGCATTGGGCACGGAAAGCATTACGAATAATTTCGACGCTGCTTTTTCCCACAGGTGTTTGAAACACCATTAGTCACTTGTACTATCTGAAATATTGATAAAATTACTGTTGACTTGGGACATTTTCTTAATAAAACATAAATATAATTTAATTTAGTTTAATTTTATTTAAATCAGGACAATATGCTGTCCCATAAAAATAATAATGTACATAATCGTATACAATGCATAAAAAAACATTACAATTTTGTAAAATTACCATCAAAAACACTACGATACTTCGACGATGTATGACCTAGTTTCAGGGTGTCCAACGTCCGTTCAAAAACGACGGAATTCTACTCCCTTCGGCCACAAAATAAATAATCTTGGTACAGAAGTTTGACTTCAAACAAAAACGATGTTTAGGTACCAGAAGCGGCCTGCTGTATGTCTCTCTTGTCTATCGTATATCTCGTATTCATTCGCACGCGCGGAAACTCAATTGCGCTGGCAGCCTGGCACCATGCAGTCTTGCACTGAAATTCTTGCAATCCGCGCTTGATTCGACCAGAATTTCAACATTATGAAATCCAATAGATGGATTTATTGCAGTGTTTCTCAACCTGGGGTCCGAGGACCCCTGGGGGTCCGCGAACCTATACCAGGGGGTCCGTGGACGAAATAAATATTGAAAGTAAAAACTATGAGGCATAACGACACGGTCAAGCTTTTGATGGGCGTGGCATTTTTTGTCTGAGTCAAATAGACTCATACGAGTATCAGGGACATATTTACCCTAGAGCCATCCGGGCCATGGCCCGTGCCGCCAGGCTGCTAGGGGCGGCAGCCGCTTCTAAAATGTAATACTTTATCGTCATTTAATAGGGCGCCAAAGCTAAATGGCCCGGGGCGCCAAATCTTTAAATACGCCTCTGATGAGTATTGCATAAAAAAGTATCCAAGCGGTTTTTTGTTTGATTTTGAGGGGTCCACGGGTCATGGTAAGGTTGCATTAGAGGTCCGCCCTTGGAAAAGGTTAAGAAACACTGATTTAGTGAATGCGTTGCAAGTAAACTTGAATTATTGCTCCACGCCCAGTCTTATTCTAACTAGTCATTTTGTGAGGCACCTTTTTCCGCGCACAAGAGAAAAAAGCATTTGCTTCCTTTTGCAGAGTCAACGAGGAAAAGATTTAAGGCCGCCGCGGAAATATACTGTAGGAGTCGCAATATCAGAAAGATAGCTTGAATAAGATCTAAAAATAAATGGGTTGTGTAAATGGATAGAAAAAGCTAGCGTTTTGGCAAAGTTAAAGAAATTTAGTATTAAAGGTTGAAGAACGGTAATCCCTTTGAACAAAACCCTGTGCAAATCCGGCAGGTATTTGCGGTATACAGGACTAACTTAAAAAATGCTTTTGATGTGAGTATTATATCAAGAAACAAACAACTACTTACTAGGTTTTTATTTGTATAACGTTCTGTACTATTTTGTGGGTTTCAATACTTTTATTAGAGAATGCTAGTTGTAAGGAGATACTAGCGGACCCCAGTGACTTCGTCCGATTGGTATTAGAAGCCCATGTCCGTCAGAGATAGTGTAGCTTTCTATTAGTGAAAAAATTTTTGGACTCCGTTCAGTTGTTCCAAAGATATTCTTCTACATACAAAGAAACATAAAACAATGTCTTTATTATGTTACTGTAGATAGTGTAGATAAAACATCTATGTGAACGCTATTTTTCTAAAGGGAAATCAGAAAGTGGAAAGCTGAATTGGTTTTAGGAGCTGTTTTTCAAATCTGTCCTATCAATACGCTCTTGTTAACTCATGGACGATACACCTTACCTTTCCCGCATCGCGACGCATCATTGTATCCTGCATGTTTAATTAAAATTTTGATTAATTTCAGTGAATGTGAGCTTGCACGTGCTTTCAAAGGAAAGCTCTGGCTTTTCAATCAAAGCTCCTTGCATTTACTTTTCTGTGACTTTGACGGTGTAAGGCCGGTTTGCTTTGAGTTGATGACCAGCCTGGGAAGTCATTTGAAAGCCGCTAACTAGTTATTACTAGGACGGTTTTAGTGAGGACTTTGAGAGTAGAATAAAACGCAGAGAAAATTCTAAACAACAGGGAGCTAATTTTAATAACCTATGCTTATGACACGGCCAAGTTAATGGTTATGGATAACGTGGCAACGGCAGCCCTAACAATGCCGTTAAATTTTAATTTATCTGTCTGTGCAGTTTTGTGTGAAATATAAGTAGTAATATTTTGATCCAAGCGATAAATAATTAAAAATATAGGTCCAATATAAAATTGAATAGGAAATTCATACAGCTATCTTTTGTTAGCGGTTCCCCGACTCGATGACGCTTAGATAAAAATATTACTTATTAAACTGAAAGGGTTAAATCATTTTTAATTTTGCTTTTTGTATGATATTTTATTATTATATTTTATTATCCATCAAACCGGAAAACTAATTTAACGTATTACGGTCCTAGATGACCGATAGCTCTTTGCTGGGAAAATCAACGGTCCCAAATATAATCGATCATATAGTTTTGACGAGACGCGCCTTTTATTGCTGTTTAGGGGGCACTTCCGGTGACACAGCTACGTCATTTCCGTGACGTCACTGTACGGACATAATCTCACTTCGGTTAACAAGAACGATCTTGTTGATCGAAGTGAGATGTCGTACAGTAACGTGACGGTAATAACATAAAAGACGAGATACTCATAGCTACGAATGTATAACGTCTTTAAATAATGATGTACTTAAATTAATAAATGTAAGATAACCGTCCTAGTGTTTGACGCGTGTAGTACATTGTTTTGACCAGTAGTTGACATCATTAGTCTCTTCTTGTTGCTGGTTAGTAATCGTACCTATTGCATGAAGTATCCGAAAAACATCAAAGATACGACATTTTTGTGTTCATGGCAAACTAGGGTTGTCAACCCTACTATATAATATAGTATCCTACTAGTATTTTAGGGGATCAAATACTATATTTCAAAAAAATATATATAGTAGGCGAAACTACTATATTTTGCGTTTATAAAGCGGTACGCAGCCTTAACTCATGCCCGCTCTGTGAGCGTGCCGTGGATCGCGCGCTAAAAAATAACAGTCATCTGTCATGTCATTTAAAAAATAAAGTACATATTTGAACCACATACAATTTTTAAATTTTTTTTTGCCATTTACTATATTTTTTAAGGTAATAGCTTCGAAAATACTATATTTGATAGAAAAAAAGTTAGTAACCCTGTGACAAACATTTGACTTTCCTTTTTGGCCGCATTTGGGGAAAACAGAATGACCTATATTTGGCACATTTGATATATTTCACCATTCTACTTAAGTATCGGGAACTCATGGCAACCAAGGGTCTGTTTCAAGGCAGGGTACATTAAAGGAGAGGATAATGAGGCGGCACTTATCTGAATATTTCAGCAGGCTCTCAGGACTGCGTCAAAGTGCCCCGGGCCTATAATGTGCGTGATAAAAACTATGGCGAAGTACAAAGTTGATCCTTAAGGAGTCGTGTCTTGACTTAAATGCTGTTAAAATGTCGTAAGCTGTAGAAAGAGGCGGTTACGTTAAGAGCCTCGTATGATGTCATTGTCATACAGAGCGAGTAAAATCGTACAAGTTTTTTTCTTCTTCTGTATTTTGCTGATCGTAGTCCTCGCAAGGGGTATGGGCAGCTACGATCGCAGAACATACAACTATTTATTTAAACACTAAAATATCTGATTTACCAATATAGTTGAAGGGCAAATCTATAGTCGATCGGACGAAACTCAACGCATATACGTGGTCCACAGACAGATCATATACGCATAAAGACCTCCACCAAAAGGTCACACAGTGATTTGCCTTTTGACTAACAACATTTTTATGAAGAATATTGTAGGTGTGATTTCTAAGGCTGTCAGCGGCTAGCACGAGTGGCTATAACTCGCTTTGTCGAGCGGTGCGTCCTTTTTAAACAAACTCCAGTAGGAAAAGTCGAGAAGGACATTCTGGTGGTCATCGTGTTTCATCTCGTATTCTAGATATTTCCAAAAAGTAACAGATTTCGACGAGATCTGGCAGTTATTTTTGACATATCGAGCACCCTTCTAGCCGCTCACCTTCACTGGTCAGCTGTCAAGGCCATCTAAGATGTAAGTTATACTTTTTATATAACATAGGAAGGAAAACTAGCAAGTGGGTCACCTGATGGTAAGTGTTCACCGCCCATATTTAGACACCCAACACTAAGGACATCGCAGATGCGTTGCTAACCTAGAGGGCTAAGATGGAATACCTCTTGTGCCAGTAATTCAGTCCGTCCGTGATTTAGGGATAAGATTGTCCGTCCACTGGCGGGGAAAGCGTAAACCGGTTTTCACCGGTTTTTCAGCTCACACAACGGCGTGAATAGAACCCGTTTTCTAGCTTACACTGTGTTCTAATGGAGTTCCGAGTCTGCGCGAACTAAACCGTGCCTTTGTGAAGTCAACGAAAAGACTATATGTACTCCCTCTAGTCTGGCTTTAGTTAAATAAATGAAATAATTATTTATTTCCGATTATTTCGCAGTTTGATAAGGAATGAAAAAAGGGAAGAAAAAGGAAGAAAAGGGATATTGCTATCTAGTGGCAAGCCAAGGGGGTTAATTCTCTAAGATCAATGACGATGAGCTCTACGTCAAGCCAGAGCCCTGCTTTGCTCTAGAGTGCTGTCATAATCGAGCGAGATAAGAAATAAATAAGATAAATAAATATCTCGGGATAATTTACATCAATTGACCTAGTCCCAAACTGAGCAAAACTTATACTATATATATATATAGACAACAAATACACATACTTATATAGATAAATTCATACTTAAATACATATAGTATATTCATCATACAAATGTTTGCTCCTCCCGGGAATCGAACCCAGAATCTCTTCATAGTCAGAGTCACAAACCACTAGGTTATCCGGTCGTCAGATTGAGCGGTGATTCGACGCCGAGCTCATCGCCGTTCAGCTTGTAAAATAACAGCCAAGGATATTAGGTATCGGATTACGTCCTAACTACTTTCAGCTTTGTAATTAAGAGGCTTAAAGCAGGCCTTATCTGCCGAGTGTCCGGGGAGAGTTCATAAAAATCCAATTAAGGCTTATTTATTACATTACTAGTTTAATCTAGTATTAGAGGTAGTTTATGTGCAGTGTCGCTCGCGTGAATTTATTTAATCTAATAATTCAGCATCCTAGCTTTGCCCCGTTTCCTTATTCAGGGTACGCTACGCTTTTGACCACGACACAGTATAAATAATAGTTATAGCGCACAGAACGTTCTCTTGCAATGTCGCTATTAAACGATTTCCAACTTTATTGACACGCGCAAAAAGTTTGTTTGTACTTCATACACATTCACTAGAAACGCGCTGCCCACACGCACACTGACACAGTGAGAGCGAGTGTGCGGGTGCGCGGCGAGCCGATAACCTTCTGTGATTTGCCTACTCTGTAGGCAAGGCGACTGAGCGTACCTTCGGTGCAGCTTGGGACCAACCTGACCACGAGTAGTACTATTGTCTATTCTGTATCATGAGCATGGGCTGGGAGGTCTATGTTTAGTGTAAATATAGTCGACCAAGTAATTGCTTGACCACTTTTGAACCTTATCTCTTTGTGATACGGTCGAAAAGTGGTCAAGCAATTTCTTGGTCGACTATACCTAAACAAAGATATTGGCAGGAATTACAGGTGGCTTTGTCATTGGTTCACACACCTTAGTAATGTGCTATTCGGTCTTGCTAGTGTTGGCAAATGCTTAATAACTCCAGATTATAGAAATGTATATATAATTTATATATAAATGTTAATTCGTTTATTAAAAAATGGCCAATGTCAAATTCAAAGTGAAAGTGATTTATTTGCAAACATAGGTGAAACTGGCTACACCACCACTGGAGGTGGTAAACTAGGTAATTAGTCGTTACTGGTGAAGTATTTTTAATATTATACTTGTAACTTTTAATTACTTTCATAACTAAATACTTAATTACCTGTGTACCAGTGTTTCTGAAACGTTAGACTTTTTACGCATACCGGAGATTCAAAGGTGAAATTTTAAACATTTCCAGCCCAGTAATTGAGGCGGTAATTGGCCAAGGTAACACGTGTTTAAACCGCCCTAATTTACTTTTTACGCTTTACCTTCCTTAATTTAATGTTTATACCTTTATACCTACCTATACGTTTGTCGTGCTTACACAGGTTTTTCAGCAGAGGCTAGAATGGCTAAAGTTATTTTAGGGTAACGAGGAGTAATGAATAGGGCATCTTGTACTCGAGACGAGCTAATGCGGTATGCTAACGATATTGCTTACGATATTACTTCTATCACTCTCATTTACACAAAGTACCGGTAAAACGGAAGGGGACACAGCATCAAATGCAAAATTCTTAGAAGGCACTTTTCAAATGAAAGCATTAGTCCGAAACTTTAAACAAAGATATGTTGGTATTTGCATCACGTTAGACCATTCTTTCCGATTGTTATTACATAAAGCGTCCGCTACGTCATCGAATAAATAGTATGAGCTCGTATCCGCACCCGCGCGAGTTAGCGAATGCTCTCATACTATTTTTCTACAGGCGTACACCCGCTGCGTGCACCAGCTCCGTGCGCCCGCGGGACTTAGCGTAGGCCCTTAGGCATTCTCTTCACCATCATCATCATCATATCAGCCGAAAGGTTTCCCTTGCTGGACCTTTCGTTGGTCTTCTACTACTTGCTTCCAACGGTTTCCCAGGGTTCTTACCAGATCTTTCGTCGAGCTCGTGGGAGGCCTACCAACACTTCGTTTTCGGGTACGTAGTCTCCACCCCAACGGCTTCTATGGGCAATCCTATTCTAATATGTAACTATATATATACTTATCAGATAATTTTCTGCATGTTAAATGAATGAGCTCATGTTTTCTTGAGCATGTACTCATATTCAGAAATCGGCGATAAATACGTTATCACTGTTATGGCCGTTCTCAGTCTTCAAAGAACCGGATGGCTGTACCTTGATCAGAGTGTTTAAATTCACCATGTCTGTAGTAAATGTGACGCAATTTTACGCGATGTACGGGCAAGGAATCTAAAGGGTCATCGCTTTTGTACCTTATAGCATCGTCATAAGGTGTAAACCTTTAAATTCTTCGTCTGTACTTCTGCAAAGTTTCAAGGATTTCTAAGAGCAAAGTTTCAAAGTTTGATTTTACCCTTTTTTGCCCACTTAAGAAGTAGAATTTCAAAAATGTTTCGCAGGACATCGAGGAGTGAATAGTTTTACGTACATGCGCATTTTGTCTATTTCATAAATCAACTATAATATAACAGAATAGCACATTTCAACTTTAATAAAATAGCACAATAAAACAGTGATCGTGGTCTTCGCGCGTGTAACGGGACGCACGACGGTATGGCGCCTCCCGCAAGCAAAAACGAGACAGAGCTAGGGAGGTGCGGTGCCGGAACTGCAGACAGCACATAGTGATGGTTTAGAAGACTGAATCTAGTAAGTACCTACGTATACATCGGTGAATGAACTCAACTGCGTTACTGTATAAAATTATAACAGCTTGACCAATTTTCAAAGTTGCCGATTTCATTTGTTTTATTGTCCTCGTTGTATTAAGTACCTTGTATCTTATAATTATAATGATCGAAGATTCAGTCAATGTGTAATTTAATAAAATTATGAAAAGGCCACCATTTTACGCCAATATTGCTTTCCTTTGACCAATCTGTCGTGATTACGGGAAAACGGCCCTGTCGTAAATTATTATGAGGTAATATTGTATTTCAGAAGATTTTAAAAAGTTCCCGTATTATTTCTTAATTGAAAAAAAATGTACGAGGTTTTTAAAGTGGATCTTAATACCACCATGAATAGGAGTCACATTTAAAATGTTTACGCCTTTATAAACGCCTTTGGCGGGTGGTAGGACCTTGCGCAAGGTCCGTCCGGATCGCTACCACCATCTTGCTCGCTAATCCTGCCGCTAAGCAGCAGTGCTTGTACTGTTGTGTTCCGTGTGGAGAGCAAAACAGCCGGTGCAATTACTGGCACATGAGGTATTCCATCTTAGCCCTCTGGGTTGGCAACGCATCTGCAATCCGTGTTGCGGGTGTTTATAGGCGGTGGTGATACCATCAGGTGACCCACTTGCTTGTTTTCCTTCCTATTTTATAAAAAAAAATGTTTTTTTTAATAAATTTTGAGCTCGATCAAGCTGAAAATAAGCACTTTGATTAAACACATGCTGATTTCTTGGAAGCCCTACAATCTGCACCTAAACACTTAATTAAGAACTCTCAAGAAATTCCACATCGAGTCCAATTACAACAAAAACCGAATGGAAGTTTAATAAATTCGGCTGATCCCGGGATGTTTTGCCGCCATCCCGGCATCCCGGCATTCTCGACATCCCGGTAATTAATTTGTTCCCCAGCTAGCCGGGGATTGATAGGGTAACTTGGACCAAATGTTATTTACGAAGTCATAAAAGTTGGTAACGATTGTTAAGTTTTAATATTAACGTTGTTTTGTGGATGAATTGTGTTGTTTATTTTTAACTTTGTTGTGCCACACTTAAAGGTACAAATTGTGGGTTTAATGCCTTATCTTGATTTTCTACCAGTTAAATATTGAGCTCAACAGAAACCCACAAACATGATGCCTCGTACAGAGGCGAAACGTGCGTTGATCGTGTTCTGTGTTTAGTGTTGGTGGTTTGTAGTTGAGTCTGTGTGATATATGTTGTTTCGTATGGAAGCGGAACAGGGTGGCCATTTGCATGAACATATATGTGTCGCACAGACGCAGCTAACTTGCACGAGCACGGCACTGGTTTCGCGGAGTAGCAAGATAATTTGTTCCAGTTTGTTAGAAACCCACTGATGCTTGGTGGTGGTTAAATATATGAATAATGTCTTAATTTTTGTTAGCATATATTTTAAGTCATATTTTAAAACGTTTCTAGCGTCATTTCCCAAACGTTTGAATTATTGGGGTTTTTGTGTTTAGTTCAAATCAATTTTGACTTACTTCTAGTGGTCGAATTGCTTCCCAAGGTGTCCACGATAAAGCAATAATGAAGTACCGTCACCTAAAAGCTTGTATACTCGCTTTCGTATATTTTTATTGTATAGTCAACCAAACCGAATTCTGAGAAACCTTAGAACCTTATCGTACTAAGTTCTTAATCGATGTGTAAGACATTTGCTACGAAAAGTCAATATTACATTTATTGTTCTACAGTGACCTAGAATCCGTTGGTTGATTCATTTTCTAAAGAACAATGGTGACAAGTTAAAATATATTGTTGATAATTATGGACCTCGTAAAGTAGGTAACAATTGAATCTATTAATTAAAAACATAACCGTCCATTTTCTTTGCCGTAGATCGGGTAATAAATAAAAATAGGTTATTACCCTAAAAATATCAATAATGTAATGACCGTAAAAAAAACGAAACACATTGAAAATTTCGCAGGGTATGGTAGTTCGTAATGTGGCAGAACTGGCAAACGCAAGGCACGGAATGCTGATGTTGCAGGTTCGAGTCCTGCCATTACCCAAATTTTTCTTTGTGTTGTCAATATCATTTAAACTTATTTCAAAAATAGGTTAGGTTAGTTAGGTTAGGCCACTATTATTAATAATGCGAAAAAAAAATCAACTCGAAAACTTACGAGTGGAAATAAACGCGTTAAAGTATTATTTTCCACAATGAAAAGTTGTGTTTAATGCAAAATTAACTAACAAATCCACTTATCTTTATCAAGCAAGATGTCTACTACTCAATATAAATAAAGATTATTACAACCTTTAAAGTTCACTGACTTCTAGAAACTTTCAAATAAGCAATATGGTACGTTTATCAAATCCTACTCACATACTAGAAGTAAATTGTTTTTAGATCTATGAATAGCCTGACACGTACCACACATAATGAGCATAACATACAGTATCTAAGCATTTATTAAAAGTTTAAATGAAAAAATTATTAAAACCAAATATGTTTTTACATGAAATATATGTTGCACAGACGCAGCTAACTTGCACGAGCACGGCACTGGTTTCGTGGAGTAGCAAGGTAATTTGTTCCATTTTGTCGAAATGGAGCTCCGCAAAGTAACGCCTGAATCTATTAATTATTATGAAAATCTTACAGTTGTCTCATGCACCATATTGGGCAAATGCTCAATACGTACTCAAATTCCAGTTTGAAAATAGATCCGTACTTGAGTAAGTACAACCACGGAATAAATAATAGTACTAACGTACAGAAACTTCTCTTTGACGACTGCGATTAAACGAATTTCAACTTTATTCACACGCTCAAAAAGTTCGTATTACCTCATACACCATGCGCCAGGCGGGGCGAGTCAAAAGGAACGCGCCGCAAGCGTCCGCCTTCCCCCGGCTACTCCCGGCGTCACGCTAGGGTTGCGCGGCGTTCGTTTTCAATGACACTGACACAGTGGGGGCGAGCGAGCGGGCGCGCGGCAAGCCGAAAGCCTACTGCGATTTGCCTATGCCATAGGCAAGGCGGTCGAGCGTACCTACAGTGCAGAGTGGAACTCCCCTGGTAAAACCTATAACTACCACGCTAAGCTGATGCAATAGTTCACAAGAAGATACTAAAACATACGACTAAGAACGAAAGACATGTTAACTGGTAAAAACAATGTCCTTAGGGCTAACGCTAACTAACGTAACTAATTACGTTAGTTTATGAATGACAAAATATATCAAAGCTGAGCTACTGTAATGTTAAACCTACATAGACTGAAACCCAGCCCTATTACCTTCTAGAAATCGAAACCATCATGCGAAAGAGGACCTTCTCTCCAGAGAATGGAGTCGCATTTCAATGACAAATAGTCTAATATGTTCAAGAAATTCGGCTAGACTGAGCTTGGAATTACAAAGAGCATTGAAATGGAACTTTAATCCTTGGAGATACGATAGTATTTGCAGTAATGGTCTTATGATAGCTTATTGAAAAACATCACCGTACGTATTTGTTTGAACGTCTTGTTTTGCGGTATCATTTCATCCAGTGAACGTATCTATTTGATGATATAAATGGAAATATTATGTATTTATGTTCCGTTGATTTGATGGAGGTTTATATGTCATGTGTTTTGCTGAGAATCAGCTGAGGGTACGGTTGGCGACGACAGTCGATTGACGGTTAAACATTATAGGGATATAAATAGAGCTCGAAATTTGGTGTTACGTAATCGGCATTCGGCCTTCGTTGCTCACTGTATATAAGATGTTTGATGATAGTTCGGGGAGGGGGTGTAAGCTTGTAAGTATTTTTTGAGAATTCGTAACTAAATAAAAACGGTCCTTAGTGGCGACGTGTTATATCTTAGTTTTCCAAACGAACATTTTTATAACGTCATCGGGACTTTTTATCGCAATAAAAATGTATTTATCTACACACATATCATAACTGCAAAAAACCGTAACAGCAAAAAAACCAACAAACGAGTGATAACAAGTAATGGCGGCAATTCGATCTATCCGTCAAGACGAACGTTTTTTTTAAAATCACAGACAAACGAATGAAGTCCCTATTGTCATTTCACTCGAGATCAAATGTCGTGCGTTTAAATTGAAAAATCATACTGAGTTGACGTTTCGTACCGACAACTGTTTTAATATCTATGGATACTAGAATAGAGACCAACTTGAATTTTGACAGCTGTTCCAAATTTAAATTCATAACGTCAGAGATATCGATAATGTGATCACCAATAAACACAGACTACTAAGAGATACTACCCAATAAAGAACAGATTTACCTACCACCACAGACATGAAAATTCTTATAATAACATTGGTTGTAATAATGCTGGTCATTTTCTATGGTTTTTGAACGCGTTATTGAGCACTTATGATATGTGTGTAGATAAATTAATGTATGCAACTGGATTTTACCTGACAAATACAAAGGAGGGCATACAGAAAATGAGAAAACGCGTGCTAGGGTTACGGTATTGGCATGCAAAGTCTACACTAATCTACACTAATATAATAAAGAGGCAAACTTTGTTTGTTTGTTAGTTTGTTTGTATGTAGGGAGTAATCTCTGGAACTACTGAACCGATTTCAAAAATTCTTTCACTATTAGAAAGCTACACTATCCCTGACGGACATAGGCACTATTTCCACGTGATAGAAGTGGTGGGCGTCCGCTAGTAAGTAAATAACTACGTACGTGTTAATTCAAAACTTGTAAGTAAAATAGAGTTTCTAGAAATGCTGAAAGCAATTCGTCTTCCTTGCCTCTTGTCTTTTGTAAACGGCTGTTCGACGGTTTACGGTTATTTTACCACCTATAGGTAAATCATATCAATTAATAAAATAGAAAACAAATGAGAATTTCACAAAAACTATGGCGTTACGTAATTTATGGAGCCGCTCGCCCCTCGTCTTTTGATTTATACCACGTCTTATTCTATTCGCATCCCAGGAACATGCGGAGGCGAGTAGACAAATGATGCTATCAGGGGAGTGATTCTGTAAGCGCAACATCGACGAGCTCGAACGAGATCTTTACTAATATAGCACGTAAGATCTTTGTTACTAACGCATATGGAGAATATCCGAATTAAATGAAAAAAAAAGAAGAAGCTGGGGCAACGCTCTGTCTTGCTCTAGCGCTAGCTCGAATGCGAGACAAGGCGATGCCAGGGGGATCCACTCCGCACTGTAGGTACGCTCGACCGCCTTGCCTATGGTATAGGCAAATCGCAGTGGGCTGTCGGCTTGCCGCGCGTCCGCTCGCTCGCCCTCGTCGTGTCAGTGTAATTGAAAACAAATGCTGCGGAACCCTAACGTGTCGCCGGGAGATGCGGGGGGGCGGCGCGTTCCTTTTGACTCGCGCCGCCTGGCTTAATGTGTATGAAGTAATACGAACTTTTTGTAGGTGTCAATAAAGTTGGAATTCGTTTAACCGCGGTCGTAAATGAGAAGTTTCTGTACGTTTAGTACTATTATTTGTTCTGTAGCGATGCCTCGACGTCGAGATGGATTCTCATACGCTTAGAGAATAACTCCTAGGTCTAGTTAGATTGGTTATCTATTCTAGACAAATACATAGTAAGAATATAGATAGGTTATGTCAATGAGATGTTAAGAATGGTACAATCAGACATCGAAATGATCTAATTTAGATTCAAGTTGAGATAAACTACGTATCATTACATCGTCGCTCAGGGATTTAGTATAAAATGTTGCTTTGATTAAAATAAAATAGCTATCTACTTGTTTGTTCAATCCACGAAGACGCGCCGGACTCCTATAAGACTCGTCTACACTAATATAATAAAGAGGTAAACTTTGTTTGTTTGTAATCTATAGAACTACTGAACCGATTTCAAAAATTCTTTCTCAAACAAAAAGCTACTCTATCCCTGACGGACATAGGCTACTAATTTTACGCGAACGAAATCGCGCGCGACCGCTATAGTTTATAACTTGGATGAAGGACTAAAGCATGGATATAGCCTCAGTACTTGTCAAGTGTACATAGCCAAAGCTGTCAAAATGGTCAACTTTGTGTGCGTCAAGGTTGTAAAACCTACAAATTAATAAGAAAAACGTAGAGTATACTACCTTAATGTATACATTACCATAGCCAAAGGTGACCATTTTGTCTATTGGTCGTGTACAGGGTGTCAATTGAAGAGGAGTTTAGAGTATGTAGTCATCTCTTTTTGACACATTGTATTGCCATTTAAAGTAAAGAGATCAGATAATAAAATATCGCTTTCAATTTTAACACTCCTTCTATGTTGTACTATTTCTATGGTTTATAAGCATAGAAAGAGTTAAAAAATTGAAAGCGATATTTTAGTAGTTGATCTGTTTACTTTAAATGGCAATACAATGTGCCAAAAAGAGACGGCTACATGCTCTAAACTTTTTCTTCAATTGACGCCATGCACGCAATCAATAGACAAAATGGTTACCTTTGGTGTACATTAAGGTAGTATATTTGCGTTTTTCTTAGTAATTCGCAGGTTTTACTGCTTTAACGCACACCGAAGGTAACCATTTTGACAGTTTTGGGTGTATACGCTTGACATGTATAGTCGATCAAGTAATTGCTTGACCATTTTTGAACCTAATTCCTTTGTAATACGGTCGAAAAGTGGTCAAGCAATTTCTTGGTCGACTATACTGAAACCCCGTCGAGTTTCTTGTCGGTACTAATTGTTATCGGAGTTTTTCAGATCCGGTGGTACATTTTCCGACAGTCATAAATGGTTCTTGAGTGTTGGAAGCCTTTTCTATAAAGATATTTCGACTTTGTCTCAAACAAGAACCTGTTAATCTGATTGGTCGCCCGGGAGTCTCGGCCATTTACATGACGAATTCTTGTTGCAAACGTGCCGGGGCTCTGTAATGAATAATCCTGGAAATATTCGCCGCCTGTTTTTGCATTTGGTACCTAAATATTTATCAAATGAATCCATTTTATAAAAAAAATCTGATGGCTTCACATTATTTACATTTAATTTTATTTATTTATGACAAAATGATACAATAAGTTATGCAAAAAATTGCCAAACAATAAATAAAGATAGAGAAGATGACGGATGTACAGTCAAACAATTAGATGACTGTACACAATTTTTCTTCGTAAGTATAAAAAGTATGTTATTTATATACATGTGATGTGACATTGCTCACAGAACGGATGGCCGATGGGGCCACAGAGTTCTCGACTGGCGATCGCGTACCGGAAGACGAAGCGTGCGCAGACCCGCCACAAGGTGGACCGAAGACCTGGTGATAGTTGCGGGAACCCGCTGGATGCAAGCAGCACAAGACCGGTCGTTGTGGCGATCCTTAGGGGAGGCCTATGTCCAGCAGTGGACAGACGTCTTTCGGCTGAAGTGATGATGATGATGTGACATTGTTTAAACCTCTCGTGATTCTCACGCATATTTGTAAAACAGGACATCATCGTGCAAAAACATACTTTATTTACCTGGACGTTTTGGCCGTATTGCAATGGCCGTGGTTACGAGAAGACTCCACCATCCTAAACCTAAACTCACTTACTATTTTATTACATTTTAATTTTGAATTATTTTTTATTTAGCAGCAGTCATTTATTTTGTATAGGTAAAATAAACATTTATATCATTACAGCAATATCAGTTTTGTAGGATCATGTTATCTGTATGTCTTTAAAATAAATAAGTAAAAATACAGTCACCTTAAAAATATTACTCATAGGCTTATGAGTTTGTCTATTACTTGAATAATATACCCAAAAGAAACAAAAATAAAAACCCTTAACCTGGAATTTGTTCAACCATCCCCGGTCTCCCCTACGTGAATGTCTAAAAATTCTGCCTACAAATCTAACCCATTCCAAGAACTGACTTAAACTTAAATAAAAGTATTTCTTTTCACAATCCTGGTTCTATAAAACGCCTATGTATTTCCTATATTTGCAGATGAGATTTACCACCGTCCTAAATTCGCAAATTTCCGCCCGGTGAATGGCACAATTGGCACAAAGTTGATTTCACCCTGATTGTTGGCAGCCTTGCCTTGCCTGAATTAAGGTCAAAGGGAGCCAAATGGCGGCGATGTCAAAATAGACATTACAGGAATTTGAAAGTAGCTATATACAAAACAGTATAGCTTAAAAACAATAACGCTTAGAAACAGGAGAGCCAATAATAATTAAGATTTGGATAAAATAGTTCAGTAACAATAAGTAAAAACAAACTGGAACAAGTTACCTTGCTACTTGGTGAAACCAGTGCGAAATATATATTTTTCAAGCCAAAACCCCTCCTCCAAAAAAAATTGCATGAAAAATGTATGTCGCGCAGATACAGCTGTTTTGCACGAGTACAGCATTGGTTTCGCGGAGTAGCAAGGTAATTTGTTCCAGTTTGTTGATATGGACCTCCGCAACGTAACGTCTGAATCTATTAATTGTTTATAAGTAAGTTAATGTTTTGTTAATACGTGTAAAGCCCTCTTGACCCTCTCCTTGCTCGAAATGAGTCACACAGCTGTATGAAAAGTCCGAGAAATGTATCAGTTATGAACTTGCAGCCATAAATCATGCGCCGAGGAAACTTGGGCCGCCGTTTGTTCGCTCTTTATATTTATTGCGCAAGTTATTTTAAAGATACACGGCGTTTTGGGAAAATACAATACATTTTGCAGATTTTTGTATTACCTACACACAAAGATATGAACTAAGACTGAACCAGTGTATATTTTTTTGTACCTACCTACTCATTGTATTAAAAAATTAATACTTCACTGGGTTCTTTTCCACTTTCTCTCAGAGTGTGTTTATCTAAATCGGCGACAGATTTCATTTTCCTTTATAATTTTGCCGGTGATTTTGTTATTGCCGGGGTTATCTATTTTTTGACTGGACTACAAAGCTGCGGTTATACAAAACAAAAACTCCATTATCTAGGAATTACAGTTCACATTTCCCACGAAGACCAAAGAGCGATGACCACGCAGCGACCGCTAAAAAATTACCACCTCGTGTAAACGCAGCCTTACCTCTCAATCCTCACTTATGGCTCTGAAAGTGTATACCTACTATTATATATTTTGATCTCAACCTGAGATTAGGAAAGCTGTTACTTGAAGAATGGAAGTCATTAATTGAACGATTCTAGCATTAATCTTCGCTAGGGTTGACCAAGTTTTTCCTTTTTTAAGTCCAGAAAGAAACGCAAAGATGAGTGTAAGGGCAACGACCGCAAAGTCGCGCGGGTGCACGGAGCGGGTGCACGTCTATCAAACAAATAGTTATAGCCCGAACCCCACCTGTACGAGTTAGCGGACGCTCTCACACTATTTTTCTATATGCGTGTACCCGCGCGACTTAGCCGAGACCTGGGGGCCTAGCACGCTAGCTTATATCGATGACATAAAGCATTTATCCCGTTCTATAACACCCGTACCGCCATCTAGGGCCGCTAATGGACGCCCTCGGCGTAGAGCAGTCTTGCCTGCTCGTTTTAGATTAGATGCTTAGACCTAGTTTCCATACCTGTGCTGCCATCTAACAATTCTGTATGTTACTGCTATCTCTTTTCCCTTATGTTTCTCGTTTATTGATTATGTTGGTAATGCTGTAAGATTAATAGTTCAATAGGTCAATTTCTTCTTCCTGTCTTCCGGTTAGATTTGTTTACACTTCCGCCCACTCTTTTAGTTAATAGAAATTAAGATGGCTACCGGAGCTACCATGTAACAGCGTGCGCGTGTGCTGTAACTTAAGTTTAAACTGTAATGTTTCCTACATATAAATGTATATGTGCCTAAAGTTTGATTAAACATATTGTCGTGCCAAGAAGTGTGATTATTCCGGCGAAGAGACCACCTACCCCTGAGAAGATCTCCTACAAATGGCTGCCCAACTTGGTTATTTTCCGGCGTAATTATCATCGTTTGGCTGACTAAAACTGCATACCTCAAGGACGATGCCGCGTGTTCGAAGAAGTGACGGCGACCGCGCAGAAGCCGTAGCCGCCGCGCCCGCTGCCGACACGATGAGTACCGCCAGCGTCACCGCCATTATTGAAGCAATCCAGCGTACCCAGACCCAAGCTTTCGAACAGATTATGACTAGGATGTGCGACTCGATACCTAACCTCGTGTCTTCGTCGCCGATACCTACCGCATCCTCCTGTTCAGCGTCGGGCGGGGATCTTTCACGCTGTACTGCGCGGTATAGCGGCGCCTCGCACGAGTCCCTCGAAGGATTTATTGATGCAGTTGAGAGTTACAGAGAATGCACTAATGTGTCGGAAGCCGCCGCACTGCGTGGCCTCTCCATGCTCCTCACACATGAAGCTTCGACGTGGTGGCAAGGAGTGAAACACCTCGTCAAGACATGGAACAGCGCTGTCGACAATCTTCGGAGCGCCTACGGCGACCGCCGCCCGCCCGGGAAAATTTATCGACAATTGTTCGCGTCTGAACAAGGATCGGAAAGAACCGATATTTTCGTGGCCAAGGCCAGAGCCCTACTCGCTCGTTTGCCAAGAGGCGACCTTAGCGAGAAAGTTGAACTGGATATGGTACACAGCTTACTACACAAAAGGATCAAAGACGAGATCCGGAGACGTGAGTTTTCGACGTTTGAAGAATTATTAAATCTCGTTCGTGAATTAGAAGACGACAGGGAGTTGAATAACCCCGGAGCGTGCTTATCGCAGGCGCCCCGCGCCGTCGGCTCTGAAACATCGCCGGCTCGCCGTGGACCGCCGCCTTTCGATCGCCGCCCGCGTTTTAATCCGTCGGCCTCGCTGCCCGCGCAGCCGCCGCCGCCGCCGCCGCCGCCGCCGCCGCGAGCGCCGCTTGCTACGCCGCAGCCCGATTTCGCGCCACGACGCGAGGCGCCACCTAGTGAACGCCGACAGGAGACTCCAAACGTCAACAATAACAAAAACGTGTTGAAACTATTTTGTGTTTATTGTAAGAAAAGTGGACATATTCGTGATGAGTGTAGTAGATTGCGTAAAGGAACTGAAACTAGAGACTCTAGTAATGTTGTGTCGTGTTACGGTTGCGGTAAAAGGGGAATCACTAGGGCTCAGTGTACGACGTGTAATCCGGAACCGTTTTATACTCTCGCCGCCCCCTCCAAAGGTAACGACGCGCCCCAGGTCAGTTCCACAACCTCTCTTGATTTAAACTCTCATTCTGTGTCCTTATCAGTGACAAGTGATAACAAACATAATGATAACAATCAAAACAAGTTGATAACCTCAAAATTAACCTGCGATGAACCTTTTTTGACAGGTAAACAAAATGTTTGTTGTCCACTGTCTCCTATTGTTTATCCTGAAATCTCAGGCTTGTTAAATCAAGATAGAGATAAAATTGATAGTAATAATAGTATGGATAGAAAGTCTAACATGGACATGCCTAAAAATTTTATTTTTTCTGAAAATTCTAATTCGGTTTCTGTGCCTTACCGTGTCGATCGCGACCCATTGCGTCATTTCTTGCGCCCTGTTTTTGATATACAAGTTACAGGAGGTAAGGGTACCGCTCTTATCGACACTGGTGCAAGACGTTGCATAGCGGGACATACTTTGTACCCAATCTTGAAGCGGACATATGAGTGCTATGCGACTTCAACTTCAGTGAAACTTGCAGATGGAGGAATTAGAACAAAGAATGTCATAGAAGTGCCTAATGTCGAGGTGAGACTGAAACACAAAATCATTAAAGTAGACTTTATGATGTTTCCAGACTCTGACAATAATGAAACATTACTGGGCATTGACTTTGTTACTGCAGCTGGAGTTACAATTGATTTTAATCAGAAAACATGGCATTTTTCAGACGATCCAACATGCACATACAACCTTCAATTCGAGCGTTGCTCATCACAATCGAAGACATGTTCATCGATTGACATAAGGAGTGATGAAGGCAATGGCCTCAGCGACAGCGAGCGAGGCAGATTGGCAGATCTTCTGAAAAATAATGATGACATCTTTCGTCCAGGGGGAGAGGCAATTCCTTATGCAGAACACCGTATAGATACAGGAGACCATGCACCGATTGCTGTTCCGCCTTACAGGCTCACACCCGCGAAGAGGGCTGTTATGGAACAGGAGCTGACTAAGATGCTCGAAGATGGAATAATCGAAGAGTGTGAATCAGAATGGGCTGCTCCGGTGGTTCTCATACCAAAGAAAGATGGTACATACAGATTTTGCGCAGATTATCGCCGCCTTAATTCCGTCACTAAGACTGACAGTTACCCACTTCCACTCATTAATGAGCTTATTCATGGCACAAAACGGAACTGCTTCATAAGTACAATGGACTTGAAGAATGGTTACTGGCAGGTCAAGGTGGCAGAGAGTGACAGAGAGAAAACTGCTTTTGTAACACCGTTTGGTACTTACCAATTCACCAGAATGCCGTTCGGGTTGAAAAATGCGCCCGCCACCTTTCAAAGACTTATGGACCGTCTCAGATCATCTGCTTCCTTGAGTGACGTCACCATGTTCTGCTACCTCGATGACATCCTGGTCATCTCAGAGAGCCTAGAGAAGCATTTAGAAGATCTCGACAAAGTTTTCCATCGTCTGCGTCAATTCGGTTTGTATGCCAACCGAGACAAATGTCATTTTGTTCGCCAAGAGGTTAAATACCTTGGCCATGTGATCACCCAAGAGGGTATCAAACCTGATGACTCCAAGATAGAAGCTATTACATCAATGAAAGAGCCAGCCAACTTGAAGAACTTAAGGTGTTTTCTTCAGACCTGTTCCTGGTACAGGAAATTTATGCCGAAGTTCTCACATGTTGCTGAGCCGCTAACAATGCTAACAAGAAAGAACCAGCCATGGATATGGGGACCAGACCAATCAGCTGCATTCAGTGAGCTCAAACGACTTCTCACAACAGCTCCCATTCTAATCCAGGCAGACTACACACTTCCTTTCGTGGTGAGAACTGATGCTAGTGCCTATGCCGTGGGTGCTGTCCTGCTCCAAGGGAATGGTATTGATGAACGCCCGCTAGAATATGCTAGCAGACTGCTTACCCCGGCCGAGCGAAACTACACAACCACTGAAAGGGAAGCTCTGGCCGTTGTTTGGGCCGTAGAGCGGTTTCGTGGTTTTCTTGATGGCCATGAAGTCATCGTGCGCAGCGACCACCAGCCGTTGAAGTGGCTTATGTCGTTGAAGTCTCCATGTGGCCGCCTGACGCGATGGGCCCTTAAACTGCAAAGTCATAACATCAAATATGAATATACACCGGGGAAGGCGAATGTGGTTGCAGACACTTTGAGCCGACCCGTCGAGGAATCTGATGAATGTGCCGTATGCACGGTAGTAGTAGACATGCCTGCGGTAAGTCCAACGGAGCTGCGTCGTTTACAGATGGAGGACACTGATCTCACGCCCATTATCACTGCGATCGAAGGCGTCGATGAGTTGTCGGCTCGCCGCTGGACTGAACGAGGCTATTTATTAAATCAGGGAGTATTATACCGTTATGATCAAGATAGCGACGCTGAGGAGGCGCAACTCGTCGTGCCGTCGTCAATGAAAGAAACCATTCTGAAGGAATATCACGACTCGCCGACAGCCGGACACCAAGGAGTGGAACGTACGTTGCATCGCCTACGCCAGCGCTACTACTTCCCTGGAATAAGAAAATATGTCACAGATTATATTAAGTCATGTGCAGAATGTCAAAGGTACAAACCTAAAAATTTGAAACCTGCTGGATTACTACAGACTCCAGTCCTCAACCAGCGCGGCGAAGTATTAGCGGTAGACTTGTTCGGCCCGCTGCCTGCTGGAGACCAGGGGGAGAAATGGATCTTGTTAGTTGAAGACACCGCTACTAGATGGGTGGAACTTTACCCGCTACGCGAGGCTACTGCGGAGGCGTGTGCACGCGTACTCAATGAAGAATACTTCTTACGCTTCGGGTTTCCACGCCGCATCGTGTCAGATAACGGGGTGCAGCTAATATCTGGTGTCATGCAGCAGACCATGTTCCTGCTGGGTATTGAGCAGAACCTAATACCCTTATATCACCCAGAAGCTAATCCAGCAGAACGCAAGAATCGTGATATGAAAACACAATTAGCCATCCTGGTAAAAGATAAACACCATACCTGGCCTGACCACTTACCTGCGATTCGTTTCGCGATGAACTCGGCTGTGTGCTCGTCGACTGGCTGCAGTCCCGCATACATGATGTTCGCCCGAGAGATGCGAGATCCGTTCGAATCTGGCAGAGACTTACGTGCTATCTTAGCTAAAGAAAATTTCTTACCTCAGATCACGCCATACCTAGATAAGTTCCTAACAAGTCTGAAGGATGTAAAGGAAACAGTTGAAGGTAAACAGGACAAAAGGAAGGATGTTGCCGACGGGAAGCGCAGACCGTCTAACTCATACAAAGCTGGAGATCTTGTTCTGGTAACAGTTCACCAGACAAGCAATGCTGCGAAAAAGAAAACAAGAAAGTTTATGCCCAAGCGAGATGGGCCGTATCAGGTGCTGCACAAGTCAAGCCCTACTACTTACGAACTAGGAGATACCCTAGGCTCAACTATTGGTAAGTTTCATTGTAGAGATATGACGCCGTGGGTCGCGACACAAGCTGAGGCACAGCCCATACTACCGCGTCGTCAAAGGGGTCGTCCCAAACTTCCTGAGGTTGCCAAGCCACTCACGGGGCGTGTTAGTGACTTGGAGGGGGAGGATATAACACCCGTACCGCCATCTAGGGCCGCTAATGGACGCCCTCGGCGTAGAGCAGTCTTGCCTGCTCGTTTTAGATTAGATGCTTAGACCTAGTTTCCATACCTGTGCTGCCATCTAACAATTCTGTATGTTACTGCTATCTCTTTTCCCTTATGTTTCTCGTTTATTGATTATGTTGGTAATGCTGTAAGATTAATAGTTCAATAGGTCAATTTCTTCTTCCTGTCTTCCGGTTAGATTTGTTTACACTTCCGCCCACTCTTTTAGTTAATAGAAATTAAGATGGCTACCGGAGCTACCATGTAACAGCGTGCGCGTGTGCTGTAACTTAAGTTTAAACTGTAATGTTTCCTACATATAAATGTATATGTGCCTAAAGTTTGATTAAACATATTGTCGTGCCAAGAAGTGTGATTATTCCGGCGAAGAGACCACCTACCCCTGAGTATGCGTGTGCGAAAGGGACGAATGCTTTATGTCAGCGATAAACGCTAGCGTGCTAGAGGGGCAGGTCCGGCTTAGTACGGGTTCTAATTAAAACTTTCTAAAAAAATCTCTAAATGACAGTGAAAATTGTATATGTGTTTTATAAGGAGTAGGCGTCCGAAGCTATGCGAACAGACAGGAACGAATAGCGAGTTTGTTTTATACTATGTCAAGATAAAATAGATTCTGAACTCCAAGTTGCCAAGAAACTTATTGGGCTTTTTGAGCTTTTAACTCGATCAATACCATAAAGTTAAACACCATTATTCTACGGAACCGTGCGTTTACTCGTACCCGACACGCACTCAGTCAGTTTTTGTATCTGCTGTTAACTGTACTACCCATCACCACCTGAGACATAATTTCTTGTTGTAATATCAAACACTAAGCCAACTTTAACGAGTTTGTCCCACCAAACATATTTTAATTAAACAGCTGATCGGCGCCTGAATTGAAACTTTGCTCATTAAAAACTAATTATAAAACTGCCTGGCTGAGCTCACAGCTGATTCATTTTGTTATCAAACGTTTGCTGTATGTATATCTGCATCATCAAACGGAATTAAACGCTGAATCACTAATTGAATACGCACTAATTTTCACGGCAGTTCATTCACAAAGTTAATTGTTTCAATGGTTGTGTAAGACAGGGGACACCAAATGGCAAATGACATTTGCTGAGCGGGTACCCTTTCGGTGTTCTAGTTCTAAGTTCATCCTATGTAGTACATCTTAGGACCGAATAAACTGTTTTCTTTCTTTCTTTCAAAGGGTATTCCTCCAGAGTTTTCACCGTTGCTCATTGCCGTTCTTTTAATAATTGTTGACAAACAGGTCTGTACACATAGACTTCAGGCAAGATCACAAGCTGTACTCAAAGTTGATACTATGTTTAGCAGAAATTAGTGATATACGTTAGGTATTTCGTCAATTAATTAAGGAACGGTAATAAGCAACGGTGAAAACGCTGGCGAATTACCCCAAAACGGGATTCGGATACCGCCGACCTGTTTAGTCTGGAACTTTCCGGAACAAACCACCATACAACCAGGGCCCAATTTCATTAACGCTACAGGCGACAGGTAACAGTGACAATTCGCTGTACATTACTGCGTCGACAAGTAACGCTCAGACATACCGACTTAACATCATAGTGGACAATCAATGTATACCGAATTGT
Source organism: Ditula angustiorana (assembly GCA_963691745.1). NCBI lineage: Eukaryota > Metazoa > Arthropoda > Insecta > Lepidoptera > Tortricidae > Ditula > Ditula angustiorana. The sequence continues at coordinate 4,058,240 of OY829473.1, forward strand.
CACTGTCACATGTCGCCTGTCGCGTTTATGAAATTGGGACCAGACTGCAACAGTTTTTGAATTGTTAAAACGAACCTCCAGTACAATTAATTAATGTTCCCTGGTCTAGTACTTACCTTGTAGATAACATCACGGGCTAGAAATAAGGGATCCCGCCAAGGGTTCTCTATTACGGAACCCTATTATGAAGTAAAAGCAATAAACCCATGGGACATGTGGCGAGGCGTTATGAAAAAACTTGTGACGCGTACGCCGTGTCGTCTACCTTCGAGCTGCTTTGTAGTGTTGTCGCTCGATAAGTAACTATCGATACACTTTCGATAGTATCTATCGATATATTTCGAAGATTTCAGGATTTCGAGACTTGTTAGAGTAAAAATAATCAAGATCAAGTCCGGGTAGTGTCTAAAAGTCATAACAGTGATACCTCTTCCGTCTACCGTCTTTAGTTTATGCGTGACCATGGCCATTGCGATACGGCAGAAACGTCAAGATAATCGCGACTAAGCTTTCGATAGTCCTCTCGAAAGTGTTATCTCTCGATGGTATCAATAGTGCAGTAGCCATAGTACGATTGCTGCAATGCAAAAGTATCGATTTCGAAATCTATCGTGTGGAACTTCGATAACAGCAGATCCTTATTATTAACTTTACCAACAATCGAAATTCGATAGGTACTATAAAAATGCTTTTACATTATGTTAATTTGATACTTCTTTTATCCACCTCAAAGGTTAACTGGAAGAGATCAGTTGAAGGAATAAGTCGCCTTTGTACGTCATTGTATTTCTTTTTGTCATTTACTACTTATAGTTTTTGTACTATAATGAATTTAGATACATGCAACATACTATTGATAGTAAGGTATGGCTTTCAATACGAACGATAAAGTACTATCGATATTTTAACTGGTCTTGAAGGTCTATAGACTATCGATAATCTAGCATCACTAGAAATTTGGAAGAAGTTACGTTGTCTTCCAATGACATTTGGTGTAAGGAAAGTTGTGAAGTTGTGAAAAGTATGTCTAGCAGGATGATATTGAATTAAAAATTCGTGAGTTGGGCGGAGTGAATTTGAAAACTTTGGGGACAGTTCAAAGTTAGTAAGTTAATTGGGTAGGTAAAGCAAAGGAAAGTTTCAAAAATTCAATTACGCTTAAGATACTACGATTTTTTAATATTTTACTGGAGTACGCACCTACATTAATATTATTTATAGAATTAATATTTTTAGCTCTTCCTTGCCTACCTAATCGTGAGCGTGACGTCACCATAAAATCAGTACGCGAAGCAAAATCAACTTTACTCCCTTGTTGCATAAATAACTTTGTTTAATAGAACTTTGTATTCTTCCGAAATTCAGTAAATCATACAGAGACAAAAATATTTTCTATTTTCGAAATACTCCTGTTGAGCCATTGCATTTAACAAACTTGCCTTCAAAAGAACCATTTCTTTTGTATGTATGAAATTTGTGTTTTAGAAATACAATCTTCCTTTTTATTACCTTCACGTTGTCAAAACATACGTGTAGCATAATAGTCCCGCAGCGGATAAGGCTGTACCTGTAACGGAAGCAAGCCTTGTCTTTAAACTTTTTTTTAACCGTCTTTGCTTTGTTATTTAAAAATATTACAGTTCCAAATTCCAAATTCGAAAATTTAATTTTTTTCTGGTTTTGATATTCCTTTCGATCTCAGTCTTGGTCTGAATGCGTGTGAAGGCATTGCTCTGTGTTCTCCAAATTAAGTGCGTTCTTCTAGTTCGTTTCTAAGTTCATCTGGGGGCACGGCAGTGCCCTAGCCAAGTCGAGCAAAAAAAAGCGGCACGGCCGCACCATCCTTTTCTCGAAGTAGTTCAGGCTATTTTCGACCCCCTATAACTTCGTTGTGGATTAAACTAGAAGCCTGTATTTTCATCATCATTATCTTCATCTGAAGGCACATTTTTGTAAGTTTTACCTTTTTTTCCTTTTTATATTTATCTGTTTATTTTGTACCTATTTAACCCTTTTATATGCCGACTTGTTTTCAGGTGCCTTCTATTTCAAATGTATACATATACCGTCATCAATGTGGTCATCATTTCCCGCACCCCAGGATCCTGTACCACAAAACCTACAAATGCTACAATTTAACACATTTGTTACATTTTTGTATGAAAAGCTTTACAACTATGTCAAATGTTTAGCACTAGTAATTTTTGTGTTATAGGGGTCAGATGTCACACACTCTACAACAATATGCGTAGCATCACATAGCTACGCCGTAGCAGTGCTACGCTTGGCAAGCGTGGCTGCTACGAACACCATAAATCAGTCGCACCCAATTCTTTCTGTAGAACCACTAAAATGGATTAATTTTCGTTTTTTTTAAACCAAGTTATATGTGCGAAGTCTGGGAGAATGGATGTTCCGTTACGAGCAACAATGGACGCTTTTCGGCCTTTTTTATCATTTTTTTCGTAGGAACGTTTTTTTATAATACAACATAGGACGGAAAACGAGCATGTCGGTCACCCAATGGTAAGTGATCATCCATAGACACCCGCAGCGCTAACATTGCAGATGCGTTGCCAACCCAGAGGGCTAAGATGGAATTCCTCTTATTCCAGTAATTGCACCGGCTGGCTTGCTCTCCACGCCGTAACACAACAGTGCAAGCAGTGCTTCTTAGAGGCAGGATTAGCGAGCAAGATGATGGTAGTGACCCGAACGGACCATGCACAAGGTCCTACCCGCAACGTGTAAGATTTTTTTACTAAACAGCGATTTCTTACATTGCTCGGTTCGATCTATCAATCGATCACATCGTACCTCGGCAGCCTGCCATGTAACGCGACTCGCCTGCGAGAACTCACACAGTGTAAATGGCGCTTAAACCTTTTACTCCCTAGGTCATTATTGTTATTACGCCCGCACGGCCGGGATAAAAACGGGACATATTTATTAGAGTTCGATGTGACGTATCGGGTGGCCATTAGAGCGGACTGTACTGTTATTCTCTAAGCGTATCATCGTCGGACTCGGCGTTGAGGCATATCGCCCTGTCTTGCTCACTCGACCTAGCGTTAGAACAAGACAGAGCGATGTCTCAGCATCGAGCTCATCGCTGTTGTGCTTACGGAATCACTCTCCTGGCCCGATATTGAGAAACACATACATCATCGTGGGGGACCGCACGCCGGTTCTGGAAGTTTTAATGGGACTAAACAGTATAGTAGACAATTTGTAGATCAGGGTCCAATTTAATAAACGCGACAGGCGACAGGTGACAATGAAAATTCGGCATACATTGCTTGCCCACTATTGATGTTAAGTCTGTAGGTCTGTAGCGTTACTTGTCGACACAGTAATGTACGCTGTCAACTGTCGCCTGTTATGTAGTGTTTATGAAATCGGGCCCAGCCGGTAATTTGCAGAGATCTTATTAACCCTTTGAACGCTTTCATATTTGAATGAAGTGATCACTTACACGCCAAGCACTGTTAATTGATGTAACGTTTAAATCAACGAAAACAAATAAAAACAATTCATAATAGATTTTATTCATGATCGAAGTACACCTTCACTCCGACCTTTTTAATGGTTGTTAGCGTCGTGGGGACGACGACGCACGACCACTTTATAGGTTCTTGGCGTTCAAAGGGTTAATTTAAGATATTTATAACGTTATCGGGACTTAGCGCGATAAAAATATATTGATAATTTACCTCGACGTTTCGACCATGTTTCAACGGCCATGGTCACGAGTAGACTGAAGTGGAGGGTATTAACGTTATAAATATGTGTGAAAATCGTGAAAGTTTAAAACAATTTAATTTAAGATGTTGGGAAATAACAGTATTGTATACTTTTACCTATTTTTAGCAGAAATAAAACATTAGACACAATAAATATCAGTTTATTATAGATCGACGCTACAACCTTTGGAGTCACAGTGTACACGTTAAATTATTATAATTTAGTAATAACTATAATAGTTATTACTAATTTATATCCTAAGGAAATTAGATACTTTATTATTAATACTTTTAATTATCTCTCCTGTTCTTACGATCAGTCTAACAGCATTTACTAGGTTCAATTTTACTGTACAAATATAACAAATCAATATCACTGGATTTAAGAAGAAGTATTTGACAGAGGTAGAGCAAATGGAACGATACCAAACCGCACTCTAATAGCGTTCTAGGGTTTTACGTAGTCCTCGCTTGGAAGTCTGCGACTGAAGAGAGCTCTGCCTTGTGACGACGTCCTTTTAAATCCTCGGTCCGGAAGCAGGTCACAGCCACAGGCGGAGATGACGTCACGATGGTGGGGCTAGTGTTGCCACAGATGATAGATGTCGCCAACAGTATTTTTTGTGTGAGGGCAATCATTGCGTAGGTAGCTATACAAAGCCGACAAATTGCAGATCAAACAGAATGCACGCATACACTGCAAGCTTTTGAGAGTCAGCGAGAAAAAACCATTTACTGTAATTTTATTAAAACATTGCTGTTCTTATTTCGTTTTATGTCATTTAGATACGCAACGGCGCTAATACTTTAATACTAAAACTAAACAGTTTTCCATACAAATAACGATTACAATTTCAAGGATAATAAAATAATTGTGACAATGCGACCCTTTTGATGAAAACATGGACAACTTTTTAATTAATAAGTTTATAAAAACAAATAATTGTATATTGTTACAATCATCATAAAATAAGCAATTTTATTTGCTTTAGTGTTAAACTTTCAGATTTGTTTTTTTTAGCTTAAAGTTGAATTTGCATTAGATTAAAGAACTCAACTTATTTTAAAAAATGTATGTATGTTGTATCCAAAAAAAATTTAGGTCACAGCTCTGCTCATTTGATTTTAAATTATTTTTTTATTCCTTTTTTTGAGTTTTTAAGGAAAAAAACATTTGTGAAAAACGGCCTCACTACGTCCGCCTTCGATTTGATCCGTTCTGTCACTAAAACGCTATATGAACAATTCAAACATCCAAACAAAAATGGTGCTTACATACTAATTAGCAAAAGTTGGAATTAGCAGATCGGTTGCGAACAAAACTCATTAACCTCGTCTCGCCGGTCGAATCAGCATCATCTCGGGAGTAAGTGATTAAGTGGCGCCACCCCGTCCGCATTCTGACAGGGACCTGTAATTTCCTTCAGTTCTCTACGTTTTAGTCTTAAAATGGACTTTAATAAGTTTAATGAGTGTACAAACTGGAACAAATTGGCTTGCTACTCCGCGAAACAAGCGCTGTGCACGTGCAAAACAGCTGCAGCCCCCCATACGGAACGTAGCAACAGACTACTACTTCAAACAGGTATTCTGCATGTTAGGCCGATCTATTCTAGTATATAGACCTACGCCAGCCTATACCAGCCTGCCTACAGAGTGGCTACACCGCTTATACTCATTAAATAATTTATAGATTCAAGCGTTACTTTGCGGAAGTCCATATCAACAAACTGGAACAAATTACCTTGCTAGTCCGCGAAACCAATGTCGTGCACGTGCAAAACAGCTGCGTCCGACCGACACATATTTTTCAAGCAATAACCCACCCTCTAGTTTTCTTTTTGAAACTCAATTTATTAAAACAAACGGATCACTCACGCATTTTAAAGTCGAGAATGGCCCGACATGTTTCACGCACGAATTGCACGGACTGATCCGAAACATGTCGGGCAATTCTCGACTTTAAAAATACGCGACTAAACCGTTTGTGTTCATATTTCCGAGTCTCATAGTAGTTCTTTTCTCTTATGAAATAATTGGGAAGGCAAACAAGCAAGCGGGTCACCTGATTTTATGTTAAAAACCCAATTTCATCAAATCCAATCAACATCAAACTACAATCCTTCCAATATCCCGTCATGTCACTTGCAGAACCTAGCACGAGGTTCTTTCACTCCCAAATTAAGCTCAAGGCGCTATTGCACCGATGCACTCCAATACGCCTGTGCAGCTAGCACGAACCTTTGTGATACCTCATAACTCAGTGCATCTCTTTCCTACTGTGTTAGTTAGAAAGAGACTTACTGAGCTTGGCGTGTCGAAAAGGTTCATACTAGGTGCTCTGGGACCTTGTAATTCTAATTGCTTGTAGGTAGGAATTCTAGATTGCTGGCGCATGGGAGCTGCACTTTGGATCGAAAATAAGCTCCGATAGACATGAGTTGAACAGACAAGAGTTGAACTTTACATATTTAGGATTTTATAGCTTGAAATGCCTTTCCATTGCCATTGTTATGGTTAAGTATGATTCTGAGAAGATATGGAAACTGAAGAGTTTTTTTTAAAATATGAAACTGGATTGTAACATTCGGGATATTTCTAGAAGGAACTGAAAAAAAAAACGTTATATCCTCCGTTAGATTTTAGACAAAACATACTTGTTCTGATTCTGTAATGTAATAATACGGGTGCGGGTGGTAGGATCTTGTGCAAAGTCCATCCGGATAGCTACCACCATCTTGCTTCTTAATCCTGCCGCTAAGCAGTAGTGCTTGCACTGTTGTGTTCCGGCCTGGAGAGCAAGATAGCCGTTATTACTGGCACTAGAGGTCATCTTAGCCCTCTGGGTTGGCAACGCATCTGCAATCTCCTTGGCGTTGCGTGTATCTAAGTGGTGGTGATCACTTACCATCAGGTGGCCCGCTTGTTTGCTTGCCTTCCTATTTTATAAAAAAAATACAGATTCTAATGAATTCTTCATGTAGTAGATACATATAATTGAATGTTGTTAATCAACTTGTTAAAAAATCGATCTTTCACATTAGTGAACTGAACACGTACGATTCCAGGGCGGATCGTTAGTATGTATATCCTGCGATTCAGTGACACTGTAACCAGTCACTGCAACCAGGGTAGTACCACACTCTCACCGAATACATTCGGCGTGAAGTAGTTAGCTGTAGGACGAAAAGGCCAGCAACGACTCGGCGAATTACTTGGCATTTCTGGAACCCATGGTCAAGAAACAGGGATCAGGTGACCGGCATCCTTTTTACAATTTTGTTAATTAAATGAAAATGTGAGTATTTATTTTATTCTTTAATTCCATAATTGGTAGTTTTATCTTGAAAAAAAAATTGTAGGATGAGCATTATTTTGGTAAAATTATTTTTTTGTAAATTGAATACGTACTCTGAAGAAAGTGTAACCATTTCTCGCAAAAACGACTGTTAGGTTACATAATACCGAAACCACCATATATGTAATTAGTACTTACTTTCATACTCTATGTTAATTTAGTACACTGCACCAAAACAGTAATCAAAACTTCCGTCTCAAAGTAACAAACCAGCAACAAAGCACCAATTCCAAGCAAAAAAACCACAAAAATGTTTATGGTTAAAAAAGCACGTTTCAAATTTCGAACGTCGCATTTTCTTTGACACACGCACAACGGGGACCCATCGAAGTATGAAGGTAGGCCCTTTGTTTCTTTGTATGGTAACACAAACTTACAGCACCCAGTGACGGCGGCGCCACTATCAATGTGAAGATGTAGAATCAGTATGTGAAAACCACAGTTCCAATTTTGACCACCGGTAATGATGAGTTGGTGTTTTAGTCACTACTTTTATTTGTAGCTGTGTTCACTTCTTTTATAAGACACCTTTACGGCTTGTAGTAATGAGGAAGGTCTTAATAAGGCATGTCTCATCTTAGCGATGCTTTGAGTATAAAGGCTTTTATAGAACTGTTTGCTTGAGTATTTCGAAATGTTTTTTTGTCGGGTTGGAAATGGGAAGAGAACCTTCTTGTGCGGGTGAAATTTTAGGTTAGGTGTGCGTTTTTAAGTCAAAGCTTATCAAACTGTATTTATGTTAATTAGGAGAACAACGAAGTAAAATGAAAAATGGAATGAACACTATAAACAGACAAATGCATTTTGCATTAGTATTATGAGTCCGGACTAGCTCTTACATTACTATTGCTTCACGCATAATCTTATTCAAAGCTTATTCCACAATTAAAATAACTATAGAAATGGTGGACTTAATCCCCATAGACATTCTCTAGCACTCAAGCAAACTTGCAGAAAAAGTGTTTTCTATAATTTCATTAAAGTTACTTTTTGATATTTGTAATAAGAACTATGGTCATCATAATTTCTCACAACAACCTTTTATTATAATACATTTATAACAGACCCCACAATAACGATATAATACTATGTTATACAACACTTATATTTTATGCTGTAACAGTTTCACAACATCTAATTCTCACTTTTCTATTAAAATTACATTTACTGATAGGAATATTCTGTTTAAATTATTAAACAATCGAAAAGACGCTCTCTTGACTGACAGCTGTCATTTTCGTTCCGCCATTTTGACAGGTTCAAATGAAACAACGCCTGGCAGGCAAATGGCGTTGCTATGTACCGCTTTACATATTTAAAGATGGAACAGAAATAATTCGGTCCAACTTCTGCTGGTTAGACATTTTACTATTATATAAATTTGTTTACGAGTATATCACTTTAAATATCAGTTATTGTTTATTGTAGAATTCTAGTTCTCAAAGAACGTTTCTAAAACGCTATTTTTGTGAATTTTTGACAGATAACAGAGTCATTTTCACTAGTTTTTTTATTACAATCGTAACCAAAAATACAATTACAATATTTTATTGCTTATATTGTAGTGTTTTTTTTTGCTAATTTAGCTCCTAAGAAAACTAAAACTAACCAATATAAGTATGTAACAATTTTTGAATACAGTCTGATTTAAAAAAAAGGCAAGTTGTGTATTTTTTTAAGAACATTTTTTTACAGCAAATCATATTTTATGTGAACTGTTTAAGTAACGAACGGTAGTTACAAACATTTAAAAGATTGTTTCCTAAGTATAATTCATACACATATTGTACCTAAGGGAAACGACCTCAAAATGTACCTAATAAATAATAGCTAATTAGCTGTGATATAATTTTACTTTTTTAAATTTCTTTTACACAAAATAGGAAATTAAACTAGCAAGTGGGTCACCTGATGGTAAGGGATCACCACCGCCCAAAGAGACCCACAACACCAAGGAGACTGCAGATGCGATGCCAACCCAGAGGACTAAGGTGTTATACCTCTTGTGCCAGTAACTTCACCGACTGTCTTGCTACTTCATGTGAAAGCGGAAGGGGGATCAGCTAATTAATACACGAGCTTTTACCCGCGGCTTCGCTCGCCCGCGATTATTTGTGCATTTTACAGGATTTTTACGGGATGAAAAGTAATCTATGTTTTAATCCAGAACACGATCTATCTGTGTACCAATTTTCACCTAAATCCGTCAGGCCGTTAAAGCGTGATTGAGGAACAATTACAAGCCGGTGCAATTACTGGCACAAGAGGTATTCCATCTTAGCCCTCTGGGTTGGCAAGGCATCTGCAATCTAATTGGTGCTGCGGGTGTCTATAGGCGGTGGTGATCACTTACCATCAGGTGACCCACATGCTTGTTTTCCTTCCTATTTGATAAAAAAAGTCCATAAATCCAAACGTCATTACTTCCGTATTTATAATATTAGTAAGGTTTTAATGTCCGGACAAAATAATTTGTGCAATGAAGATAAAATAATTCTATTTCACATGTCATTTGTGAATTAAAACATAACTACCTTTGTACGAAGATACACGCGTACAGTCAAGGAAATTGAAACACGTACCACCGTAGAATCTAGTCGAAGAGACATATGCATGACATTTGTATGACATAGCCTGGCGTTTAACGCGTCGCGTCATTGCGATAGGGTTCTAAGGTGGTAGGTGAATATATTTCCCCTACTGTACCTACGTGACGTGAATGCAACAAGTTTTAATATAAATACTTTGTAAACCCTTTTTAACATTTTATATAAACTCTTTATCCCTTTAACCCTACCGCAGCTGGATAGCAGGATAGCAGGTAGAGCCTTAAAGGTCCGTTTAATTAAAAGCAAGTTATTTCTGCCAATTAAGATGTACTCGTTAGAGGAAAGTTGCCAAGCTGCGCAGCAGAATGGCCAGGCAATAAAATAAATAAAGCAAAATTAAAGAAAATCGCAATGACATACATAAAATTTAAATATGTAGAATACGATATGATAGAAATACATAGACATACACAGTTAAACATAATTATAAACGTAAATTCTAACAGCTTCTTTGCACGTATAACACTTAGTTTTGTGTAAGTCGCAATTATCTATCTTTATCTTCACAGTCTTCTTCTTATCTTTAGCTTTACACAGTATAACATAAAGTCACTATCTATTCCTGTCTGTCCTCGTCGTATTTTCGGCTGCGTACTCCATCTAAGCTACGCATACAGAATGGATTTAACCGTTTTCAATGTCATTAAGTTTTTTTTTTAGAATGTTCTTGTGTTCAATACATTCTAATTAAGTTGTCACATCATTAAGAAAATTCAATGTTTTTTAATCCAGTCGTCAAAAAATCGATTCTTCATAATTGTAAACAACATCTGTGTAAAACCGGAGCGGGCCACTAGTTCAAAAACAAACAACAAAAATCCAGACAAGTGAAGCTTTTTTCGAAGTCAAACGATCAACTCATATTATGCTCTACGTCGAGCCATTAATCGTCTTGTTTAATACCTACATTATTATTTAAAAACGCGTAAAATTTCGACTCAATTAAGGCAACATAATTATTCGCGCCTTAAAATCCTTTCTCATTTATTTAGCTTATCAATGTTACCAGGTGCTATAAATCTGGATTACACGTCCCATAATTCGCCGCACGCTTTTTCACCATGGCCACCCTGAACGCGATTGCGCACAAAAGAAATGACACTAGAGTGCCGCCATTTTAATTTTGCAAAAGCGCGTCAGATTACGACCGCGACCGCCTTGTTGAGTGTAATTGCACCAGAAATTTTTACCTGGAAAAGGTATTGCATCTTTAAATTTGTTACAAGCACCTTACTCTTTTTGTTAATTAAAGTATATTGAGGGTATTAGACCGCAATCAGAATGGAAATGAGCTCAAATATCATTTATAAGTATATTGTAGTGGGTAGTGCAGCTCGACGGGGATCCTTCTAATGTTTGCTGTTACTCAATTAAAGACTTATTATACACTCTTTAGTTTTATTCCACGATTAAACATGTGTTGTCCCGAAGGCTCCTGCCTCGAGACTCTTGTTTGAAACGGTGCTGTCATCTATTTTTATCAATACAAAATTATACATTTATAAAAATGGACAGTGTTCCAAACAGTTACGATGGAGGCCCTATTACAATATTATTTACTTAAATCATGAAGACATCATTACTATATCGGGATATCTAATAAATAAGTCATCAATATGTACTGCTGAGCTAAAGGTACTTTCCATTCGTATTCTTAATGTGGACCGGCTCAAATCTTCTCAATAATGAGTCCCGACTGTTAAAGTTCATGAAACTATTGCAATGCTGTAATCATTCAATATTATAGGTACTTAACAGAATACTAGACTACTAGACTTGTTTTTTTCTTTTCAGCTTTTATTTACGTTTTACTATAAAGAAGCTATAGTATAATTTTCTTACTGCAATTGGCCATAGTGTAACTTTGAGCGACGATTTTCCGTTTATTTTATGTTATAACAGGTCGGGCCTTTAAATAACAAAAGTAAAATAAGTCCCGCTTAAATCCTGTTTTGCCAATAAGTAACAATACACAAATTTATTTTCTTTGATTTAATGCTGTCAGTTCATTTTTGTCATTATTGTAGAGTCCGCCACCAGTCTTCTTTTTTTTTTAATTATGGCTTTCCCATCTCTAAGTTGAGATGGATTTTGCCAATGACGACTTTGACATTAGCCACGCCGCGAGAATATTGTACGGTAAGTAGGCTTTGACGGTTCGAGGGCAGTCTTCTTCTTCTTCTCTATTATGGCGGCCGCGGGCGCCATCAGTCTTCCTCTATCTTCTTATACATGACTGTGTCTTGACATACATGTCAAACTCAACAGTGTCCGTAAAAAAACTAGTCCTATATATTATATCTGTCAAAAGAATGCCACGTAGTTACTAACCGCAACCGTTACGGCGACGTCATTCTCGCCCTTCCCTTTAAAAAAACACCCTGCCAAATGAAAGGCGGTGGAAAAAAGGAATAGCATCAGCTCCACAAAGGCCCGTACACTTTATATCGGCTACGTAGCGGAAATATTACGCGATTAACAATAAACCTATCGGTATCCGCGCTAAAGCACGTTGCGGTATCGGCGCCGCTAGCTTTAGCGGTGGGATAAGCGGCGAGATTACGTTGAATGCTCATCTGGACCGTAATATGGCGGCGGACTGCGGAACGAGGGAACTATAGGCAATAGCTTCCAGGATACAGAGGATGAAACGGCGAAATAGGATTGCGTTAAATTTAAAACTATTAGAAGTGGTCGGTTGTAACTGTCCCGATCGGCAAGGCAGATCGAAGCTAAAGATAAGAAAAGAATAGGATAGACTGTTAAGGATCTCGCGGCGTTTCTTCTCAGCAGACCCATAGGAACAGCAGAACAATTGCTTTACAACTCCAACATTATGTTTATAAGTTGTATCACAATGTTTTGAACAGGTATATTTGCAAACTTTTTGTATAATTTACGTGTTTAATACCTCAAACTTAGTGCCAAAATGTGAACATTTTGATCAATCAATTAATTCTTGTAATTCAATGTATTTTTTGACACACTAATGATTGGAGAAAAAGTAGTTTCTTTGTTTTTAATAGAGTTCAATTGATTTTATATTTAGAATAATTAAATTGAATTTGTGCGTGTCGATCAACACTCAGTAAACAACTGAACTTTAAATTGAGTGAGCATGCATACCTGTATCCTATGACATGCAATCACAAAGTACCGACAGCAAAAACACTTGTAATAAAAACTTATATTGTTTCTTTTAATTGCCAACTATCCAGAATCATTTGACGTTAATTAACTAAAAGCGCAACAGCTTTATAGAGTTCTAAAAAGACAATTTATACACTGACACAAAGCTTCATGCAGGGAAAGGAAAATACTAACAAGAAAATTGCTTGCCATTGTCACTAGGTGAAACCTGCATAACAAGCGAAACGAGCTTTCGTATAGAAATGAACATTGTTGCATTCAGAAAATAGAAGCAATTTAAGGCAAGTTTCAAAAAGCCCGGGTAAGAGGAAATACATTGTATTGTTGCTAGCATAAATAGACTATTTCGAATATGAGAGCGGAAGCTTGTTTTAAGTTTCGACGTGTTTCAAAGGGACAATAAATGAAAAAAGGCATTTAAATTAACCCTCCTCTTTAGCTCCGCTGTAGTTAAGTAAAAAGAACGACTATAACTAATTATTAGATTACATTAGATATTTTTATTTCTTTTTGAAAATTGCAATACTTTTTATGTCAAAATATATGGAATAAATCAAAAGATCATCAAGATAATTAAAGGAAGGATAATTAAATGTCAAATTAATAATATAGAATAAAATTAAAAAATCACAATTATATCTGAAAATGTCATCTAAATTAGAACATAAATCAAAATTTATCAAAAACAAAGTAAGGCACAGATATCTATAAAAACATTTAAACATGAAGGATGTCAGTTTTACTGTACTTATTTGTTGTATTTATTTACTAAATGCATAGAAAACATTAATCTACTAATGAGTATATAAGCACGCTACTAGTGGACGCCCGCGTCTTCGTTCGCGTGGAATAAGTAGCCTACGTCCATTGGGATAGTGTAGTAGGTACTATTAGTAAAATATTTTTTAGAAGCGGTTTAGTAGTTCCGGAGATTACCTCCTATATAGTGTAGATTAGGTAGATATACCTACACTGTGACTGGTTGAATGAGTTAATTATTTACTCTTTTGCCTTTTTTTAGTTGATATTTAGAAAAAAAAGTTATGTCCAGTGTTTCCAGGGGATTTAAATCTATACCATTTATAAATCAACGTCGATAATATTAGACATATCGGTCCACGTTGAAACTGCAAACGACGGAAAAAAACGCTATCTTTAAGTTTAAACGAACCTTTTTCAGGAATCCTAATTTATTACAGAACCTGACTTCAGTTCCTGCATCTAGTTAGCATGCAGTTACCATAATCAGTTTTAGACTATACCGACTGTTATAGTACAGTCAGCCTCACAAGTAGCTTTACACTTGAACCTTGTCATAGTATTGTATTGTAAACTCTTTATTGCACATAATAATAAAAAATAACAATTTACAAGACAATAAGTACAAAGGTGAACTTATCCCTTTAAGGGATCACTTCCAGTTAACCTTTGAGCAATTGACAGGACATTTGAGTCGAGAGTAGACACACAAAAGAGTAGATAGGGCAAAAGAAAACAAATAAATATAATAAACACAAAACAATAGATGCATAAACAAAAATGTATGTAAAAAAAACACATACGCACGCAATGAACATAACCCATAGATAAAAACACACTCAAAGGTATCCGGTAGTTAAGAAAATTCAAGCCAATACTTCTTCAAGTTACTACGCAGTGAGGCAACAGACTGCGACTGTCTGATATTTATTGGCAGTCGATTCCACAGTCTGACAGATTGAATGGAGAAGGACTTAGAGTAGGACTTTCATTTGCTGAGAGGGAAAAGCGAGCGAAATATTGTTATTAGACCGTAACCGGTTTTGGGAACCGGTAACGTCTGAAATGAGAGTTGTTCGAATTTGTCACATTACTGTCAGCGACTGGGTACTAAAATGTTCAGTTAATTCTGAGGCTGACCGTACCTAATCGGTCATACTGTAGGCAATTGCTAGTTGCAATACAAATGGGCTAACGTGACCAGGGTAGTACCATACTCTTTTTTTCGAATGGATTTGCGCTGATAGCGTCAGACAGCTTTGACACCTCACCGGAGAGAAGGGCGAGTAATCAGAAAGGCGCTCAGCAAACCAAAGGGTGCTCTTATTGAACCGAATCAAAAGTTGGAAATGTATCTAAATTAACAAACTGGAATAAATTACCTTGCTACTCCGCGAAACTAGTGCTGTGCTCGTGCAATACATATAGCTGCGTCTGTGCGACATATATATCTTCATGCAAAAACCCACTCTCCTCAGCTTCCACACGAATCAACATATATCACACAGAATCAACTATACACCACCACCACTAAACACTAAAACAACACGATCGACGCGCGTTTCGCCTCTGTAAAAGGCATCATACGAATCCAACAGTACGACCGTTCGCTACTTCTCAAATACGAGCAGTAATCAATCTAAGCTGGAATCTGATGGTCCTGATCAGTGGGGTGATTTTCGACTTTCGAGCACTCGACACTCGCCAGCCGTGCGCCAATCAGTGCCGGCTAAAATATACGCTCGCGTATTTCATTGGCGGCTGGCTAGTGTCAGGGGGGTTCCACTCCGCACTGTAGGTAGGTACGCCGACCGCCTTGCCTATGGCATAGGCAAATCCCAGTAGGCTGTCGGCTTGCCGCGCGCTCGCTCGCTCGCCCCCGCCGTGTCAGTGTAATTGAAAACGAATGCCGCGCAACCCTAGCGTGTTGCTGGGAGTAGCGGGGGAAGGCGGGCGCAGGCGGCGCGTTCCTTTTGACTCGCGCCGCCTTGGTGCATGGTGTATGAAGTAATACGAACTTTTTGAGCGTGTTAATAAAGTTGGGATTCGTTTAATCGCGCTCGTAAAAGAGAAGTTTCTGTGCGTTTAGTACTATTATTTAATTTTATTCTGTGCTAGTGTCGAGCGCTCAAAAGTCAAAAATCGACCTGAGTCTTATTCCGCTGTTTATTACATACAAACCGTCTACCTATATCACTAAATATAATAAAAAAATCAAACTACATAAAAACTAAATATAAACTAAACATTAATTCTAAAATTATAACTAAAATATATCAAAAAAAGAACCCCTTGGCATGGTACCGAAGATACTGGCAGCATTACCTTAGTTACACCCCGTCTGCTAATACAATGATCTTTCCACAAAAGGTCCTCAGGCAGCGAAACCAAAACCGCTTAGCTCTGAAAATCAAAAACGTTTCCATTTTCCTTCCAATAACACAATCGCGGTCGGCTTATTGTTTCACTTTCCATTTTTGCGGCAGTTCCCAACGAAATATTGGAAATGAAATGGATTGAAAATTTGAAACCCAGTTCCGAGTAAAGGCGTTGTTTACAAATTTCTCAATCAGGTTAATCTGGGATTAAAATGAATACGAATTCTTTTTTTTACACGTTTGTGTTTCGTTTTGTGTTTGATTAAACATAAACAATCCCGAAACCTTTGGGTTTTGAGTACATTCAAATAATAATCTGTTCGTTTCGTACGTGAGGTGCTTCAGCTTTAAATTTGTAAGTAAAAAGCTGTAAGCCGTGGTTTTGTCGGCATGGAATCAATGTATTTTAATAACTCTTTCAAACAAAACAAAAAAAACATTATAAGTTTTTTTATGAAGGCAAACTGGCAAGTGGGTCACCTGATGGTAAGTGATCACCACTGCCTATAGACACCCGCTATACCAAGAAGATTGCAGATGCGTTGCCAACCCAGAGGACTAAGATGGAATACCTCTTGTGCCAGTAATTGCACCGGCTGTCTTGCTCTCCACGCCGGAACACAACTGTGCAAGCAGTGCTGCTAAGCGGCAGGATTAGCGAGCAAGATGGTAGTAGCAATCCGGACGGACCTTGCACAAGGTCCTACGACCCGCAAAAGAATAGTAATTTCCTATTTTTTCACTCTTGATATGGTCGCTAAGTTTACTGTACCTACATTGCTATTGCGTGTTTTTCGGACTCGGTTGGCTCTCTCGTTTCTACGAGACAATAGAAAAAAAAACTCTACCATAAGTAAAAACGCCAGGGTACGGCAACCTAAACTTAAAATCGAAAATGTTTTAAATTCTAGAATTGAAGTAACACCTAACTAAAGCCGATTTAACTTCTTAACTTAATTTATCCAAAGTTAAACTATTTTGGGTTTGACGGATTTTTTTATCTGTAGCCATGCGCTCGGCGAAACTTTGTAATTAAGTTAAGAAACTGCTGAATAGCCGTCATGGAATCAAAGCTCGTACACCTCTCAAGGAAACTTCCATAACGTCTACAATGAAAATATACGGAAAACCTGTCTGACATTAGACGACGCGTTTGATATGAAATGTTACAAAATAAATGGACTGCAGTTAGATGCTTAAGAGGCCTCAAAATAACGGTTTAATGTTAAAACCATGACTAATACAAAAATAGCAAAGACTTCGTTTGTTACTTCTGATTAAACCCCCTATAGCGCTATCTATTATGATGTTGTTTACGAGTGAAAGTAATGACTAGGATATATTTATGTTTTGTAAACTTATTGAGTTAGAAACTCTGTACCCTTCTTATAACAGAGTTGTTTTCAAGACAAAAATTGGGGTTTACGTTGGAGACAGTTATGTTTTTTATATTCACAACGTCTGACAGATACGTATACGATCAACATAATGAAGGGTGAATACCGTTGCTTATGGGATATTTACAACGCGAGACGAATAGGAATTGCACTATCGGCCTTGCCAAGTTCTTTTTTCGCCTCTTATCAAAACTCCCATGAACATAATATATATAGCGCGGCGTCGGTGGCGTTTCCACTTTCAAGAGGTATATTAAAAACACGCATTCAAGAGGTATATTAAAAACACGCTATTGAAAAAAGCTTATTACAAAGTCGACGAATATATATGCGACGATTTGACTTGGCCAGTTCTAAAGGCGTGAATATTTAATTTAAATATCGGCTGTTCACTATTTAAGTTAAATATCTTTGACTTTAATAAATAATTGTATGTTTGTGACATTTCTAAGCATTAATCTTTTTTTTTTTTTTTATCACTTAATTTTATTCCTATTAATTATGTATGACATCCTATTAAAGTGTAATTTTTATTTTGGAGCACATTGTGATGTTTCTCGCCAGACGAGCCGTATTCAATTTCTCTTTTGTAGTCGTACTGCTTGAGTATGTCATGCTCGCTTAAAGGGCATTGCTTACGGTGGCGTCGTTGATCGGGTCGCCACCTTCCCTGCAATATGGTTGAGGGAGACGATGGCTGAGATACGCGTCATACTCGTGATCGGGTGCTGTTTGTGGGGTCCGGGCTATTCATGCTGCAAAGACTAATGTAATTCTCAAAAAGCCTAAAATGTAGGTACTTAAATGCGGTTTGATGTGGGAGACTTCATCGTGTTGTCTATTTATTTATATTTATATATATAACTAAATATAGACATATATTGAGTTGTTATTGTTATATTACTGATTTTGTTGGATTTTCACCATTTTTTTTTTTTGACATGAATATTTTTATTCTTATATTCTTTTGACATTCGGAGACTATACATCTCCAAGTAATATTGTACAATTTGACCGTGGAGGCGTTTTACACCTCTGCTAAGCATAGATTAAGGTAATTAATTTGTTTTGACCCTTAGAGACTATACATCTCTAAGTTATTTAGACTAAGTATTTGATCAGGGACCACATACATCCCGATTCTAATTTCTTTGACCTGGGGACCCTATACATCTCTTGGTCAATCTGTACTAGTGCCAGTTCGTTCAATATGCTTAAAGCTTGCTGTGCTATTTATTATCTTTTATTTATTTTTTTCTCACACTTTATGTGAACTATTGTTATGATTGTGTATATAGCTCTGTAATCTTGTTTTCAAAAGAGAAGAAAAAAAAGATAAACTGCTGAGTTTCTTGCGGCGTTTCTTCTCAGCAGATTCTTTCATTTTCCGAAGCGCTAGTAGATTCAGACATGTAAAAGAGCCTATATGGCCTACTTGCAAAATAAATTTTTCATTTTCATTTTCATTTTCATTTTCATTTTCATTTTCATTTTCATTTTCATTTTCATTTTCAAGCGTTCCCGCCGCAACTATGGTTCTGTACATTCCATACCACCTAGCGTTTAGACGGTGTTAAATAATGCCTCTTTGTAATAGAGTTGACGTCCACCCCCCACTGTTCGTTATTAATCGACCCCGCGAAATGAAGGGGAAAATATAATGTTTCGTTTTAGTTTGAAATTGTCGCTACAAGGGACGGGGGGAGCGATTAAATGCTTAGTAATCAAAATGACAATGGAAACGATGTAACTTTTGACGAGTTCAGGTGGTAAGTTCTTGCCTGAAATAGATAATACTAGCAATAAGTTATCTGCTTATACAGTCAAATTCGTGTTCTCATCACGTATTGATTTAAGTTTTCAGACAATTCTACATTTCTCTTGTTTAAGGTCTGAAATAGAAAATATGGTCACGAGGGAGCAAAGCAATATGTTTACGGTGAAGGCGGTATTCAGAGCGAAACGAAGAATTCGAAATTAGAATCCGGAGTTTAGCGATACGGCACAAAATGACAATATTTTTACTGAGTTATTTATAAACCTCACATCACATCATTAACACTTCAAAAAAGAAATAAAGGAAACGTAAAGCTATTTTGATCCCTTTTTGGGCCTTACAAAAGCTTGTTTTTGGTTCGATGAAGTGAAAAGGAAGTTTGTAGTTTCTGTTTAGTATATTCTATTGAATGAACCCTTTCATTAAAATTTCCCACACTCATAACACTATGAAAACTGTGAACGTCAGATTGTTTGGTGCACAAACTCCGTGCGTTTTCAACCGTGATTATGGCATACCTTTGTACGATTTTGACGAAGCAAATGTACACAAAACTGGGTAAATCACTCGTCCTATTGTGCCGGGACATGCTCCGAATAGTCGTTGTGAATTCATTTGCTTAATGTTTAAAGATAAAATGTCGTACCATTAAGTTGAAAAGGAAATTACGTTTCAACATGTTGTAATTAAGAACGGTGATAAACATTGGCGTAAAAAAATGTTATGAACCCCTGCGGTTACTGGCAAATTTAGACGCGTTATACTCTGAAAAAAAGGTATTAAATATCAATATTATTTAGTTAAACTATACAGCAAAGTAAGTAGCTGTAGTGGATTTTCTATGTATGCATGACAGCGTCTCAGGTGTCAACAACATTTTTCCTCCCGTCTCGAATATGCAAATGAGTTATTATATCAAAAGGCAGATGTATTAAACATTTTACAGCGGCTGCCGCCAGTCTGGGTGGCTCGTAAACCTGTTTATGCATCCGAACGCGTAATGTACGACTTTGTCGTACAGGAGTGCCCTTATATTGAGCGTTAAGGCAGTTTATGGGTTCAAATGTGAAGCGATAGTGGGATTTGATATAGCCATAACAATGACGACACTGGGCTATAAAAGATGGGATGGAGCGGTATTTAAACTTTCGAGAGTCGTTTGTCGATTGGGCTTCATTTAGATACAGCCGTGTTTAGACTCATAGCGTAGGCGGGTTTTATTTTATTTACTCTTCTGCCCACATTTCCGCCCGGTTGGAGTAACTTTCTTCTATCCCTTCTTAGACGTTCAGTTGAAGTTGAAGCGTTGTGATGGGCATCCAATCTCATATAATAAATGCGAAAGTAACTCTGTCTGCCTGTTTGTAACTTTTCACGCCTAAGCCACAGAAGCAATTTTGATAAATTTTGACCAAAAATTGAACATTAAAAAAATATCTTACAGTATTGAGATGTTGTAAACGTAAAGCATCCTTATGGCGGCGAACCGTTAAGCGGTTTTTTCAATATTTATTTTTCCTTACAAATAACATGTGAAGTGACATACATACCCACCCTACGTCATAAGGTCCTTTTATGCTGAAAACGTCACATTTAAAGAAAACTCGTAGCCGAAGGAAAGTATTCGCTAGAGTAAACCTGTTCTTTCGCAAACACAGAACGAGTTTCCCTCTGTCTCCGTATTTGCACACATCCGAACGCGCAATCAACATGGCGGACAGCTGCCACCGCGAGAGCGGTGAAAGGCACGCAATACACAACACAGTGCAGAAAGCGAATACATTATATAGAGCAACGGTAATAGTACATTATGTGAACGTTAGAATAATAGGTTTTTGTATTGTGAGGCGATGCCCTATACAACATACGCAATGCAATACAATGCAAATGCACTTTATTATTTATTAGAAAACAATTTAACGCGAATTGTAGTGGTAAAACAAATAGAATAATGGATACCCCAGTGGGTTAGTGAATCTGACTACAAAGCTAAGCGGGTTCGATTTTCGCGAGTTAATGAATTTCTGTACCTACTTGAATCGTGGATGTTATAATTCACTCAAATATTCGTCTAGTGCCCATAGTATATGTTGTCATAGTTAAGGATTAGATGGTATAGGTAAATTGTTCCATAATGTACCTATTATAATCATTTATCTAAGTATTGCTTTGTAAAAAAACTATTAAATGAAAACGGCAGATAACGCACGTTTCTCATTATGTTTGTAAGTGGCATATTGGAAGTTTTATATTAATGCCATTTTGCAATAATTTTTTGTGTAGGGCATTTCTTATATGAAAAAACCGGTTTAAACCGGATCTTTCATAAAGAAAAAACCCGTATATGCATTCTACTTTTTTGAGATGTAGTCATTGTGTGACTTTATCTCCGATGAAATTCATGCATAAGTGGACATTTTGCGATTGTCTTTCTACTACTGACTCGAAACTCCAAAACAAAGTCAAAAGATCACTGTAAAATAGCCAAACCTTATCTTGCTTGTATGACGCATCTAGTCCCAGATGGGCCCAGAGCGAATCCGGGGCTTGTCATCCAACCCTTGAGGTCGACATCTGAAAGGGCGCACGTGAACTGAAAAACTGAAATATGGGTTATATTTCAGTTATGCGGCCAACGTGTGATACGCGGAAATATTACGACACCTCGGATTTATGCTGTCAGCTGTACCTCTACCATGAGTTGATATCTAAAACTCATATTGCGTGCTATAGTCGATAGCGAGTAACAACAGTCGCTAGCGAATAAATAACTAAATTCCATACGTTATTTATCGACGACATTGGTAAAATTTTTGACTCAGGTATCGATATTCTACGACAACAGCTACAAAACGGTAGTCGCTAGCGACCTTTAGTTCTATAAGTGACAGCTAGAGGCGCTGTACAGTTCTGCATACAAATATAACCACCGTCGCTTTCGAGTACAGTCAACCAGTAAAGCAGAGGTCCCCAGACTTTGTTTTATTACTTACCTTTTTTTATTGCGTAGACCCTTTTGATATTCGT
This sequence comes from Ditula angustiorana, assembly GCA_963691745.1. NCBI lineage: Eukaryota > Metazoa > Arthropoda > Insecta > Lepidoptera > Tortricidae > Ditula > Ditula angustiorana. The sequence goes on from OY829473.1 coordinate 4,080,438, forward strand.
TACAGTTTTTTTACAATTTCACAGACTTTTCTTTTTTCAATAATGCTCCAGTTATTCTCCGGCTTCATATTGAATATTCTTAAATTGCTCTTTAGAAAAACCGAGACTTCCTACTTTTAGGTAAATAAAATATAAAGTAGTAAATATTTAAAATAATGTTTTTAAGAAGTTAGATAGGTATGAGAGAATCACGAGTCAGTGACTTATGTTTCGTGGAGTGTATAGACCCCCCCCCCCTTAAGTCTCATGGACCCCCAATTTTTCATTTTGCTGACATACACTCCTTGGAAGTTGAAATCGACCCCTTGGGCTCGGTGTAGACCATTTTGGGAATCACTGATCTAAACTGGTAATGGTCATGGTAAGGGTATCTATTAATAGTAGGTAAAAACAGCCAAGTTCGAATCCAACGTATCGTCGGTGTTGTACGAATGCTCGTCTCTTTTGTTAACAAAACACGAACGATATGTGGCTCCCTTGACATTAATTATAATTAATACTTTATGAATGTATGAGTGTATAGTTTAGAATAGTTTTATTAATGAATCTTGCGGGTGAAATCCTTAATATTTTTATCACTCTTCTTAGATATAGATCACATCATAAAATTTTGTTATGTGAATTGGGGATTAGGTTGAGGGACACAAGTTATAACTTTTTTTAATGAATGATGCAAGGTATTACAGAAAACACAAAGAAAAGTCTTTTCAGCTGGCAGGACTAACATTTAAGTTTATTGTTATGAATGGAAATTCCGGTTGCCGAACAAAATAATATTTATTTCATTAAAAAGCGAAAACAACCACAACCCAGCAAGCGTACTCATATTCAGCTACCATCGTCCTGCATTTTATGTATTATATTTCTCCACAGAGATAACAGATAAAACATTACACTAAAAACCCGTGGCTAAAACGCACACATCAACAACTTACCCACACAGACACATAAAACAGGGACCGGATTTAGGAGAATTAAATTTAATAATTATGAAATGGGCATAAAGATAAAAAAGACGTAGGTAACTAAAATAATGGATGAGAAATATACATTTTTATTTATTTCCTAAAGGTATTGACATGTAGCCGGGTATTGATCGCGAACATTCAAATGTAATGTAAAAGTTTCTTGATCGTTTCTAAACATTTCTTGGATGGGTCATGTTTCTGAGCCAAGTGTCACTAAATGTTTTTATTTTAAGTAATACCATAACGTATTTATTTAAGTAAAATTATAGGCCTTAGGACGCTAGCTTTTATTTTAGCTAGCGAAATTTTGTAGTACAGTCAAGGATCTTAATTCCCTACCCATTTCGTTGAAATGTCGTCTGACATTCGCAATGCATTAAGGTCGATATGTCAAACTAACGTCTTGCTCTATAGCTCTTATGGTGACAGTTTGCTATATGCTATTGAACCTTAGGTGGGTTGGAAATTTAATTCCTTGACTGTACAAACCGTATGTATCCAAAGTCAGAAAGTTTCCAAAGTTTAGAAAAACAGGCTATGGTTAGTTAACCCGTTAACTGGGAAATCGCCTAGACACATTATTTTGTTCCTCGCCTTCATACTCATGTGCCATGTAGGTACAGATGAAGGCGCGCAGCGCTGCTATATTCTTGTCAGTGGGCCCGCTATTTTGCGGGTGTACGAGGTTTGAAAGTTAAAATACGAGATTTTTGCTTTGAGTGTGGCTAAATTGTCTAAGAATTTTTGGCTTCTCATGAACGAGGAAAAAATCAACGGTTGGCAGCCCTGCTAAATTCTAGTTAACCTCGTAATGTTGGCCACCCCGTTTCCAGTCCGCTTCTCGCAATAACGATATCATAGCTAATGTAACTAGAAAACACAGCATAGTTTCCTTCTCCAAGTACTTATCTCTTTGTGTCAAAGGTTCGAGTTGTCATTAATGACGTCGAGTTCTGAATACGTTTGATGTTTGCAGACGGTATTGGGAGAGATTCCTTGTTAATAAGGCCGGAGTTGTCAAAGGTGGAATACCTAGTCAAAGAGATGGAACCTGCAATAGATGTATCTCTTGAAATTGGTAAGTTGGTAGTACTGAAAGGAGAGTAATTAGATGTGTTTTAAGATAGATCGCTCCGTATGAGGCGGGAATTTCGAAATTGTCGCAGTTTTTTTTTAATTATGTGACTTTATCATTTCAAGTAGGTTGCCGGTAATTTTGTTTTTGGTTATTAAAGCTGCTAATTTTAAATACCTAATTGTACAATAAATGTGTGGAAGTTGAGTGAAACATAAAATGTATCATTATTTTAAAATTGGTTGAGCAAATTTTTCAATCAGATAGTGTAAAAAAAACACTTCTTTATCGTCGGAAAACGGCCCGAATAGTCATATCATTTAGCCACAAAAATGAAATACTGTGAAATTTTACAAATAACTATTTTGTCATTATTAGCTCTAAATTTCACCGTCTGCTTTATAGCAAAGCAGTGACGCGGCAGCCGTCGTCTGAGCTACATATAAAACAAAGCTGCATACTTTCAAGCTCACGCACACAGCGACGCGCCCCTCAATAACTTGATGTACCTGTATATGTGTAGGTGTGTCTGGACCAATAACAATTACGATATTTTTAATTTCAACTGTAAATACAGAGCAGAATTACTAGAACTACCTACATACACTTCGTTTTGTGAGCAGTCGTGTAAACATAACGGCATCAACTTGTTTTCCGAAGTTAGTACGCTTCAAATCGTTAACAAACAGCAAAGCAAACGGTCTCTACACCAAAAAACTCTTACGCAAATATAGAACATTTCCAGAGCTAAGTTAAATTAATTTAGCAATCGAACAGTCTGGAAATAGTTGCGTCCAACGGACGTGTGTAAATAAGGGGAGAAATTCGTCGATTTTCTTCCTTACCTCGTATCTACCGGAATAATTCAGTTCCAAAAACTAACTTTTAACAAACTGGACAGGGTGGGTTTTTTAACAACACAACACTAGTAGATATGAAGGTTGTGAATTTAAGTGGTCGAATTAGTACTGCGATATAGACACGATTGAGTAAGTGCGGGCATTTATTAGGTTCAAATTTAGAATGGATTTCCCTTGAGGAAGGTTCAGAATAGGTCTAATAGCTTCTAATCATTTTTTTTTCTACCTGGCCAGTAATTTACATTTTACCTACTGTTACATTTTCTTTTTTTCTATGGGAAATGTTGCTAAGACTTCAAATTACGAGTATGTATGTCGTTTATATGTCTGTTTTTTGGAATTTTGTGAAGTAATTGTTGACCCTTTGGGCTAATATAGCAAAAGGACGACGCCTGTTTTTCTTAAAAAAAACTTTTTGTTTAGAGGAGTCCGTTTGGCGCGTTTAGTTGGTTAATATTGTAGCATTGTTCTAAAAATCGGTTGCAGTGGTGTTTTTGGAGTTAAAATGGTCTTTTTATTTAAAAAGTGGTATAATATAGATTCCCGCGCGATTGGGAAAAATTGGATCCGACTTGCCAGGGATAGAGAGTTTTGGCGGCGACGCGAGAAGGCCTTCATCCAGCAGTGGATGGTCAACGGCTGAGAAGAAGAAGAAGAAAAATAAGATTGAATGTGGTGTACTAAATTTGTCACCATTCATCAATCGGAGAAGCAGAACTGAAAATAAAACGAAAGCTTGGCTTCGGCCTCCATTATCAAAAAAAGGCTTGGTTCTTTGGCACGTCAGACTTCTGTACGATCTTAGTCCATTTGCCTGCATAACTAGGCAAAGGAAACTGTTCATGGCTTTAATATAATCATCCACTTTTACTAAAAATTAAATAGTTTTGGTTAATTTTATCGTTGTACTTTGCATTCGTTAAGTTTTCAGCACAGGTATTCATTCAGCTTATTATCAAATTTTACCTAAAATTATAATGTAAACTTACGAACTAAACTTTGCTGTCGAGAATTTTGGATCGTGGGGACTTGACGTCCATAAACTATTGACTCACAAAAAAAAATATTAATACGATCCACCGGTGACCATAGGGGTGGCTCATTCTTTGGCCATCCTATCGGCATAGCGATCGCGATGCAACGAGGAAATGCAGCCAGCCTGAGGCTGCGTTTCCACCAGAGATGTACGAGGATGCGTAGCGAGGGATGTGTTTGTAAAGAACGAATGAGCCGTTTCCACCAGAGCCGTGCTGACCGAAGCGAGGTAAATGAAGCGATTCTATTGGTTCTTACAAACACATTCCTCGCTACGCATCCTCTCACATCTCTGGTGGAAAAGCAGCGTTATGGGATATTTGTAGATTTAGGTCTCTAGGTTTAGATCAATTAAGTTTAATTTACTTATGTTTAAAATATCTTGCATGTCCTTTTTTCTTTCCTGGATAAAAAAAAACGTTAAAATAAAAACTCTCAACAATACATAGTTAAGGACTAAAACGAACAGTAAGTACAAATAATAATACAATTTTAATCTATCTATTCTCGTGAATATTCTGAGACATGCACGCACGTTTCCATCGTGCCTATGCTAACATAGTTTCATCTGATTCGTATGCATATTGCATGAGCACCATGTGTGACATCGTAAGATGTCGTGGGACAAGATTGATATTTCATACAATCGCATTGGTTCGTGACATGTGCAATATTGTATTCATCTAGTTCTAGTGCATGAAAAATTTGGAAGTTGTTTTTTTTTGTGCGCCATTGCTGGGCATAGATCTCTTTCAACCTCCACAACTTCCTATTTGGCGCAATGTCAGGCCCAATATAGGTATTCAAACTGCGATAAGAATAGCATTGAAGAGTTACGTCAGCACACTGTCCCTTCATAGATATAGGATTGAAGCTTGACGCAAGTCTATGAAATGACAGTATGCTGACGTTACTCTCCAACACTATTCTAATCGCGGTTTGATAATATGGGCATCAGAGTTGAGGCCACACACTGCAGCATGTCACCGTAACATGTGCACCAAGCACGAATCTTCTTGGTACGCGTTAACTCGCTACGTAACTCAATGCGTCTGTTTCTAGCTAGCCCAGTGCCTCTAGCAAGAATCTTCTCGATACGCGTTAACTCGCTACGTAACTTAGTGCGTCTCTCTCCTACGGGGTAAGTTAGAACGAGACGCACTGAGATACGTAGCGAGTTAACGCGTATCGACAAGATTCGTGCTTGGTGCACTGCAGCAGTGTCCGTGGCCTCAACTCACGTGTGTACAGGAGAAATTCGTTCCAATTTTGAAATTACGGCAGGGGGGTTCCACTCCGCAATGTAGGTGCGCTCGCCGCATGACCTATGGCATAGGTTAATCGCAGTAGGTTGCCGGCTTGCCGCGCGCGCGCCCGCTCACTCTGTGTCGCGCTTTGATAGTATTACAGTAAGCAGCCCAATCCCTAGCGGTGCGCCAGGGCATCGCGGGTGGAAGGCGGGCGCGGGCGACGCCTTCCTTTTGACACATGCCGCCTGGCGAATGTTTATGAAGTAATACGAACTTTTTATGCCTGATCATAAAGTTGGAATTCGTTTAATGGTGGTCGAAAAAGAGAAGTTTCTGTACGTTAGTACTATTATTTATTCTGTGATTACGGTTTTGTTTTGTATGGACTGTGCCGTTGTGTGGGTCATCGTCGCAAATCTCGTTTCGTTATTTGTACTCGTCGTATGCGTCCAAGTCATCCCACCATCGCCTTCTTGGTCCGCCTCAGCGTCGCTGGCGGTTAAAGGTGCAACCTCTTTTGATTTACCCTTAATGTAAAAAAGAAAATTAGCTGACAAATAAATAGCTTTCGCCCGTGAATTCGTCCGCGTAGAGTTGTTTAATTGTAACATGCAATCTGCAATATTTCCTGGACAAATTAATGAGAATTAGTTGCTTTGCTGCTCATGATGTCACAACGGCGTATCGCTCACTTATTCCGTAGGAACTATGCATTTTTACGAGATAAAAAGTATCCTATGTGTTAATCCAGGTTATAAACTATATGTTTGTCAAATTTCATCCAAATCCATTCAGTTGTTTTTGCGTGAACAACAAACATTCAAACCTCCAAACATACAAACTTTTACATTTATAATATTAGTAGGATTATCTTGAGAATACGTAATGTTTGTACTTCATTGGAAAGTTTCTGTTTCTGTTAGCTGATAAAGTATACGCTTTAAAACTGGCCATTCTGCGGAACCCACGACTCAGATAACGCGAGCCCACTACTTTACCAAATTTTATCTCCCTGTATATTTTACTAGCTTTTGCCCGGCACTTTGCCTGCGTGAAAATTAACATGTAAGCTATTTTACTCAGGGATAGCGTAGCTTTCTATTACTTGGTGTTTTTTGGTAATCGGTGTAGATATTCTAGAGATTACCCCAAAATACAGTCTAAGAACTCTTTATAACACACCATTAATGAGGGGACTGAGAGAAATTTTCTATGCTCGAAGGGGATAGATGTAAACTTCATAGTGCATATTAAGGCCTCCCTTTCTTAAAAGGACACTTTCTCTCAGTCACATCTTAAACCCTTTGAACGCCAAGAACCTATAAAGTGGTCGTGTGTCGTCGTGCCCACCACGCCAACAACCACTAAAAAGGTCGGAGTGAAGGTGTACTTTGATCATGAATAAAATCTATTATGAATTATTTTTATTGGTTTAAACGTTACATCAATTAACAGTGCTTGGCGTGTGAGTGATCACTTCATTCAAATATGAAAGCGTTCAAAGGGTTAATGGTCACTTAATTGTGTCTTTGACAGTACAAACAAAACAGTGATGTTACCTTTTAATACTAATATCACTACATAGTATAAAGCATAGTCGCTTCCCGCGTCTGTCTGTCTGTATGTATGCTTAGATCTGTAAAACTACACAAAGGATTTTGATGCAGTTTTTTTTTCAAAGATAGAGTGATTTAAGAGGAAGGTTTGTATGTATAATAACATGCATAATATATTAGAGAACCATTGATAATTTCAAGATTTCTAATGTGAAGTCTAAAATAAACACATTTTTTTGCGGTTCAAATGTAGATGTCATTTGTTTCCGGTGGGCCACGCGGGCGAACCCGCGGGCAGAAGCTAGTTTTTTATAAAAATATAAAAATACCCATCAAATTCCCGCCGCTTTATGATAAGGTGATAAAGGAAAATTACTGGAGAGAAAAAAGTGTCACAGCAGTAATATAAATGTAAAACACCCAGTCATTTGAGCCGGGCAGAAAGCTAATTTCATCTTATGTATATTTCATGAACTAACTGAGTAACACACGGACAGACAGATTATTCGCCGTCTGCGGTGTGCTTTGCATCTTTTTGTACTTTCTTCTGATGGGTTCTCGGCTGCTACATAAAATATAAGTGCTAATTTTGGGCGTAAATTTCGACGGCGGAATTAGGAAGATTTTGCGTGATGTTTTCACAACATCGTAACTTTATCCTGGTCTGGCCGTATTTTTTACTAACTTGTTTTTAGGTTCAAATTTATGTATCAACTAACTAACTAACTCCTTACTTATAAAATGTTACCAAGTTTACTTTTTTGACTAAAATATGTTCTGTTTCTCTTTCATTCGAAGACAAACAGAAATCACAGAGAAAAACAACACAAAAGGGGGCCATCTTGTTTCGGCCATTTTGAAAAAATTTCGACCGGCTCACCCGTTAGCTGGCAGTTCCCTATGACTTTAGTTTTGGAACTTGGCCGTATCTCTAATAGTTTCCGAGATCCGCACCTCACATCAAGTCCCTTCGACGTTCAGTTCGGTTATTTATAAACGCTTCTTAAACCTAGTTCGAAGAGAGACTTCTGTACTTACCTTGTCTATTATTTAATTTTTACTACTGTTCGGTTATAAGGTGTATTTTATTGCAGCACGAAATACGTAAAATAAAGCTGCTGAAATGGACCGCGAGCCCGCATCATGTCATGTGAAAATTGCGTAGGCGCGTAGTCTATACGTAAATGTCAGTAGAACAGTGATTGGCTTGCATTATCTCGGGAAGCCAGGCCCCTATTTTACCAAACTAACATATGTCAGGTGACAACGACAATTCCAAGTGCATTACATATATATACTATTTAAGCTCGGCAATACAAAAATTCTTCGAGTTAGTCGTGTAAGCCGAATTGTCGTTGTCACATGCTACCAGGGCTCTATTTCATAAAGCTTGACAAGTCGACAATTTGTCAGAAATTACGAAATTCGTCGGATTGTCAAGCCAATCCCCGTTTCATAAAACTTGACACATATATAATTTTAGACAAGAATAAAGTGGTAATTGTCACTCATTTTTTGTGCGTTTCATGAAACCATTTTTATGACAAGTCTTGTATGAAACACCAATCGTTGCCCACTATGATGTTAGGTCTAAAAATCTGTAGTGATACTTATCGACACAGTAATGTACGGCGAATCGTCACTGTCACCTGGTGCCTGTCGCGCTTATGAAATTGGGCCCTGATAAAGCTGACCTGCAAAATCTGAAATCATGGTCTGATCAAAGCGTAAGTAATGGGATATATAATAATGAAGAAATGGGATAAAGCGCTAGAAAGGATGGTGATGAGTGTTAAACATTTGGCTGTGACAGACAAGCAGACAGACACAGTATAAAAAGCGCAAGGGTTTTCCATGAACATTGTTTGTCCATATCTTGAAAACTACTGAATTGATTTTGACAAGACTTTACCTGTTCCCTATTTAAAAAGATACTTTATCGAATAAAAAAAAATACCAATTCAATGTCTAGTTTCTTAAAAGTCCGAGGACAAACATACATACCTTAGTGAAATTTGACTCGCGTATTCAGAAGCCCACATACCACATTAACATACCTATTCGAATATTATGTATTTCAAACTGCATACATACGGATCGAATAAATAACCGCGGGTGGTAGGACCTTGTGCAAGGTCCGTCCGGATCGCTACCACCATCTTGCTCGCTAATCCTGCCGCTAATCAGCAGTGCTTGCACTGTTGTGTTCCAGCGTGGAGAGCAAGACAGCCGGTGTAATTACTGGCACAAGAGGTATTCCATCTTAGCCCTCTGGGTTGGCAACGCATCTGCACTCTCTTTGTTGTTGCAGGTGTCTATAGGCGGTGGTGATCACTTACCATCAGGTGACCCACTTGCTTGTTTGCCGTCCTATGTTGTGTAAAAAAGAAACCTCCTTTTTCAAGTCGGTTAATATAAAGAACTTGTAAAAAAATATATAGCCGTTTTCAATGTGCATCATACATATTTTATTTCTACGTACTGGAACAGATTTTTGCTGGAAGCAAATATTTGCTGTTATAAGTGTTTATTTGATTTGACTGAAGTGAAAGTATTGAAAATGTAAAGAAAACGTTTGAGTAGGGTCAACATTAATATTTCTGTGTTGGTACATTTAAAGTAGATCTTTATTATATGTTTTTTTTTATGAAATAGGAAGGCAAACAAGCAAGTGGGTCACCTGATGGTAAGTGATCACTACCGCCTATAGACACCCGCAAAACCAAAGAGATTGCAGATGCGTTGCCAACCCAGAGGGCTAAGATGGAATTAAATAGCTCTAGTGCCAGTAATAACACCGGCTGTATTGCTCTCCACGCCGGAACATAACAGTGCAAGCACTGCTGCTTAGCGGCAGGATTAGCGAGCAAGATGGTGGTAGCGATCTGGACGGACCTTGCACAAGGTCCTACCACCCGCAAACCCGCTTTTCCCAGCAGACGATATTTTACGAGGCACTAGGTTCAGAAGTTTGAAAGATACAACCTCGTTTGTAAAAAAAAGCAAATATTAATTTTTAGCAAATATTTATTACTAGCGGACGCGCGCCACTTCGTTCGCGTGAAATAAGTAGCCTATGTCCGTCAGGGATAGTGTAGCTTTCTATTAGTGTTTTTTTTTTAAATCGGTTCAGTGGTGAGATTACCCCCTACAAACAAACAAACAAAGTTTACCTCTAACCAATTCGACCTGCGATTGTCACTTATTTGATTTCCCTCCCTTACAAGTTCATCATAACCTTTTAGTCCGTCCTAAGCAACCTTTTAAAACCTAATCACACTGACCCCCCAACTGCTTATCGTGGGTAACGGTCAGATAAACGCGGGCCATTACGACCATAATGCAAATTGGGGTTGCCACGCACGTGCAGGGTTAACGTGAGGCTGTTTTTGTCCCGTCATTGGACTTTAATTGGGGTCAGTTGTCGTTTGTTTGCGCCGCTCCATTGGACGCAGTGCAAGGGTTGATGGGAGAGCGGGAAAATTAAAAAAAAACACGTTTGTCCAGAAGCTCTCGGTTTTAATTTAATTTAAACTAGTTTTTTCCGGCGACTTCGCGTAGATTTTGGACTATATTGTGTATACTAACCCCCACTCCCTTATATGCCCCTAAGTGGTGGAATTGCTAAAAATCCTTTCTTAGTGCACTTTTAGGCTGCTTTTTCACCAGAGATGTGCGAGGATGCATAGCGAGGGATGTGTTTGTAAGAACCAATAGAATCGCTTCATTTACCTCGCCTCGGACAGCACAGCTCTGGTGGAAACGGCTCATTGGTTCTTAACAAACACATCCCTCGCTACGCATCCTCGCACATCTCTGGTGGAAACGCAGCCTTACACCCCCAAGGAACAAAAGAAGAAGCAAAGAAAAACGGAGCCTCTTATCACAGGTATATTTCTTACCTAAAAGGGAATAAGTACAACCACCGAATAATTTTATTTTTAATTGGTCAAAATTTCATATTTTTGTCTCCAGCGGTTTAATGCTGTGCATTGTCTGTCGCCAGTCAGGAACGGAACTCGTTTTTAGCAGTTTTTCTTCTTTTAACGAAGTCTTTAAATTTCTAGGTATAGCAAAAAAAATTAAGTCAACAAGTCAATTTTATATACACGCGAGTCAAAGAAAGATGGCGGCGCCAATGTCACGTGTTTTTCATTCTCCCGTTGCATAGACAGTTATCAATTATCGCTTTCCGCGATCTCCCACAATTCGACCCGCGGCGACCAATTTAATAGGTTGCGATATTAATTGTGGTGTATTGAGTACGCCTGTGTGTGATATTATATGTATTATATTACATACATGAGACTCTGTATCCATTGAAATAGGCGATCGAAAGGGTTATTATTACGGCTGCTAGGACTTAAAGGATCTGTACCAGGAGACGTCATTCAATGATTTAACTAGAGTTGCTGCAATATATCGAAGTATCGATAGTAAGGTTGATAGTATCGTGACCTCGAAAAGTAGTCACAATATCGATAGGGCTATCGATAGTCATTAAAATTCAATACTCGATAGTGTCGTCAAACTATCGATGATTCAGCAACGCTAGATTTACCCCCTGCCACAGGCACAGGCACGACGCAACTCAAAAGTAATTTTTAATCGATTTTCTTTCACTCGCTAAATCAGATTATTTATAAACTGCCAAACTGACCGTTAACTAATGGACTAGGTACTGTAAGGCAGTCCAATGAATGGTCTTTTGGTTAAGTACTTATTACTAAGAATTTTCCATAAAAAACCTTAATACTTTATAAATCCATTCATAGAATTTGAGTGGTGGCAAGAAGATAATAATAGAATAACTTGTAAACACTATAAAGGATATTTTCTTCAGATAAAAACTTTTATCATACTATCAACTACCGTCAACTTTGCACAAAGCGGGAAACATATTATGTTTCCCATAACATTAAGTATATAGGTAGTATCCAGAAAACTAATTACTACCTTATTAATAGAAATGCCCTATCAATCACGCGTAATGCGAAAACAACCCCTTTTGCGAAAATAACAACACAAACGAGCAATCTAAATGGGTCAGTGATCAGTATGGGGAAGTTCCGTAGCTACGAGCTACAACGCCTACAACAGATAGGAAAACTTGGTCTACCAAACCAAGGCTTCAATAAAAAAAAACTGCATGAAAAAAAGCACAGGGATTTATGCCCATACAGCCACAGCTTACACAGATAAAACTTTTATTTGTTACTGTTAGCACACACAATCAATAACATACAACAACAACAACAACAACAAATACTCTTTATTGATTCACACAAGTAAACAAAATAAAAGAACACACACAGGGAAATTTTACATGGGAAAATACATCCAAATTCCAGTCGTTTAGTGTCAAAGAGTAACAAAATTTTACAATTTAGAAGAAAAAAAATAAAAAGTATCAAATTAGACGAGTAGTTACTTAGATATTGTCTGTGTGCGCTGCAGCAGTACAAAAGGGCTAAGTATGGCCTAGTAGACAGCAATGCTCTATAAGAGCAGAACACTGGTATTCTTGTAGTTAAGACGTGTGTGGTTAAATAAGACGGTTACGTGACTCCTCCCGATAGGTTTTAGTTTTAGATGTAGGTTTAAATTTAAGGATATTTAGTTTTAAGTTCATTGCCCCACTGAAAGCTAACGCTGCTGTTTACAGCAGCATTTGCTTAGAAGTCCCTTTCGGCTTTAGAAATTGTATTTTTTTATGTCCTTTCTTTGAGCATAATAAATATTTTCATTCTTTCTTTCTGAAAAGATTCTCAATAAATACATGACCATTGCTAAACAAATTACGGCAAAAGCAATCTTCATGTTCACCTTTTCCATGCGAATAAGAAGACAAACGTGCAAGTGGGTCACCTGATAGTGAGTGATCATCATCGGCCATAGACACTCGCAACACAAAGGAGATTAAAAGATTACCAAACCAGAAGGCTAAGATGGAATACCTCTTGTGCCAGTAATTGCACCAGCTGTCTTGCTGTCCACGCCGGAACACAGCAGTGCAAGCACTGCTGCTCAGCGGTTGGATTAGCGTGCAAGACAGTGGTAGCGATCTGGACGGAAAACGACCGTCTTCAAAATGTTCTCAGCAAGTTATTACCGAAAACATCGGCGGGTAAATCACCATAATAATAATATTTTCCCCCAATTGGCCTCAAATTTTCCCCAAAAGTTAAAACTAAAGAAACTATGTCGGTATTTACGTAGTGGTAAGTAGAAAGTAGAAACTCGTTAATTTTTTGTAATCGTTTTTTTTTTAATTTTCGATTCTTTTTTTTGTATTTTTTCATACATTCAAATTAAATTTAAAATGCTATAAAATGAATGACAACACAAAGTGCGTTTTCCAGTTTCGCCACATTACCGCTAAACAGAACAGTTAGCGGTACCTAATAACTGGCAAACGCAAAGCACGGAATGCTGATGTTGCTGATTCGAGTCCTGAGATTACCCTAATTTTTCTTTGTGTTGTCATTTATATAGCATTTTTAATTTAATTTAAATGTATAAAAAAATACAAAAAAGAAAGAATCTAAAATTTAAAAAATATATAAATTCACATTCACAAACACGTTGATTGACACGATGCGGATAGTTCCCCCAACAGTTAAAACTAAAAAAACTACGAGTATGTCTATATTTTAATTAGCGGTAAGCAGAAAGTACCTAATTGAAACACGTTGAAAGCACGTTGAGTGAAACGGTGCGACGCGGCGTGAAGAGCTGCCGGACCAATTAGAGCTCAATTTGTGTACTTACCAGGTCTAGAGTTGGTGGAAAAAGCTGAGTAACAATAGAAACTAGCTTTTAACACTTATTTAATTAAGAATTTCGCTTACAAAACCTTGTGTTTTTTTATGAACACGCATTGTTTTGTTTATTTAAAGTATTCAACATAAGCTTTAACCCACGGCTTAGCCTGCATATCAGTTTTTTTGGGATAAAAGGTAGCCCATGTATTGTTCAAGGTATAAGCTATTCCAAAATACATCCAAATTCCAGTCGTTTAGTGTCAAAGAGTAACAAAATTGTTAAGGCACACACAAACTTTTACATTTATGTGTTATGTGATATTTTTTAGGTTACGTACCTCAAAAGGAAAAAAGGAATCCTTATTCACTTTTCGCGACTTGTGGACATTGAAATAAAACAACTGAAACATAATCATCACCATCATTATCATCATTTCCTTTCGCCCCCCAGCAGGATGAAGGCATAGCCTTCATCTGTAGCGCATCATTGATGAAAAAAATAGGGCAATTTGCACACTTTTCCTTATACATATAATTACATGACAACTCCAACCACGCTGGCCAGTTCCGGTGCGAGATGAGTTTATAAAAGGAGCTGCAGCCGTCAATCGCTCTCTCTTTTTCGCTGGAGTACTGGGAAAGGATAGACTGGTTCTGTCGGCCATGCTGTTTGATTTTAGAATCATTTATTATCATTTTATTGTGTAAATTTGGTTGAATAAAGTTATTCTGATTTTGGCTTTTGAGTGATTTATTTATTTAAACACTAGCGGACGCGCGCGACTTCGTTCGCGTGAAATTAGTAGCCTATGTCCGTCAGAGATAGTGTAGCTTTCTATTAGTGTAGGTTCAGTAGTTTCAGAGATTATCCCCTACATACAAACAAACAAAGTTTACCTCCTTATTATATTAGTGTAGATTGTGTACATATACTCGTAATTTTTATTTTTATTGAGACATTTGAATTTTTTATTTTTGACATTTTGACATTTTTTTAGACGTATTACTAGATATTTTTTATTATTATTTTGTTTACCTTTTTGACGATCTTATTGTGAATTTGTTATGTTTGACATTCAAAATTTAATGTAATTTCCAATAAGTAATAAATTAATCTAATCTAATCTAATAAATCGCGTTATTGGTTTATATCGCATCAATTACTACACTCGTTACAATATATGACATAAGTAAACTGTATCTTTTTTATTATATGGTAGTAAAATTAACTATGTTAACTATCTTAGTTTGCTTCCTCGTATTCAGATCAGCATAATAGTGAAAAGTTTTATCCCACTGAATAAAATGCAAGAATTTGAAGTCATTTCTGTCGACAGAAATCCTTTATTATGGTTCTAGCTTCGTGTAATATAATATATTACTTTAGTTGGTGCAGAGGGAATTTAAATTGAAGCATAATGCAAATAAGAACGTAATTTAAAAGTTGACTTGATACGAACGACGAGATAGTTTCGTTTTATATTTGTACTAAAGTCGTAATTGAAACTTTAGATTTTCATGATTCTTTATATTTAACCACTAGCGGACGCGCGCGACTTCGTTCACGTAAAATTAGTAGCCTATGTCCGTCAGGAATAGTGTAGCTTTCTATCTGTGAAAGAATTTTTGAAATCGGTTCAGTAGTTCCAGAGATTACCCCCTACATACAAACAAACTAACAAAAAAACAAACAAACAAAGTTTACCTCTTTATTATATTAGTGTAGATTTACATATTTAAGTATTTTACAAATAATTTATTTGCTAGTACCTAACTTTAGAAATATAAAAATATTAATGTTTAATACTTTTTTTCTTTGGAACTATTCATAGTTGGCAAACCGAAATTTGAATGTTGGATATGTTTATTTTGATTCTTATTAAATCACTTTAAAACAAAAAGATGACGTCTTAAAATTTCCCATGTAACTATAGCCGCCTTAAGAACCCTTTTGAAATGCAGAATTAGGATAAAATGGAATACAATAACAACGAGCTTTGTGTTTCGTTGCATTAATCACAAATCCAATCAATTATTTATGCATTACACATTGTTATTTAACTAAAACAATCTGGAACAAATTACCTTGCTACTCCGCGGAGTAGTAATTTTTTCTAGTTTGTTGAAATGGACCTCCGCAAAGTAACGCCTGAATCTATCAATTTGTTATTTAACTAAAACACAAAAGTACAGTGAGTTCACTAACATAAATATCCACTTGGGGCACTGACTGTACGTGCCTTGTCTGGATTTTTGGATGTTTGTTATTCAATCGCAAATAAATGGCTCTACAAATTCGGGTGGTATTCGGCAGATAGATAGATCAACGTCTTTTATTAACTCATAAGGTACTTTATATCCCGTAAAATTTCATAGTTCCTGCGGGATAGCGATAAACAAACTCTACGCCGACAAGTTACGGGCAACCACTCGTATCTCAAATAAAACAAGTGCGCATCGGACTCGCACAGTGGAGGGTTCCGTAGTTGCCTGTTTACTCGTAAAGCTTACTTAGCTGTGATAGTTTTCTTTTAATTTCGTTACATTATGTATACTACTGTATCAGAAACACACGGAACCGCCGAGCATGTATGAAGAGAGGAATGTGTGTGGAGGAAGCGAGGGAAGTAAGGGACGCGTTTTGAGGCCTCTGCCTACCCCAAAGGGAAACAGGCGTGAGTTTATAATAATAATAATGTAAAAATATTTATACTACTACAATGAATTCTTTCACATATCCAAAAACAACCATTTACCCATTAACCTTTTTTTTTGTAAATAAACAGTTTATTATCGCTTTTAAGTCTTGATAAACGTAATAAGTATAAATATTTAACCGGCAAGGGTGGAGGGGACCATTGGCTCTAACAATATTGCCATAAAGCTTAACATTTCACAAACAGATCCCTTAATCGACAAATTGTTGTAGCAAACCCACAATATTTTAATGACCTATCCAATGACACCCCACACTATGGGGTAGACTAGAAAAAAACCGCCCCACTTTAGGTGTAGGGGAGGAGCCCAGTTTTTATTAAAGGTTTTATTTTACCACTTTGTCAGCCACAGTGTTCCCTGGGACCTCATTTTGAGACAGGCTAACTTTATTGGATGAACGAATGGAGAAATATGTCACGAATGAAGGACAAAAACTCCCGCAAGGCTCACTATCATAGTTTTGAAAAAAATGCAGTCTAAACTTTAAATCCCGGAATCTTAGAAAAACGTTCATCTTTTTTTTTCAAAGAAACCGCGAATATAAATCTTGATTTTGTACTGTGATCTAATAGGCCTAATAAAAAGCTAAATTTTAAACCATTTTTGGGCAGGCTAGGGCTTACCAGTTCCAAGATAATCGCGAAAATGACAAAATCGTATTTATTTTTTTATGATGAATCTCTTTAGTATTCGCAATTTATTTTGGCTTTAAAACGTAGCTACAACTATGTACTACTACCATAAAAAGAACCAATTACAAAAATCGCGGCATTCCGGAGATATCAGTTTTTTAAAAAATCCCGGGTTCCGAGATTTTGGTAGTGCTATTTTTTAGTTATTTAATTTTCATCTTCTACTGTGAATGTGTCATTTTCGTTTGTAAGAATAGATGTAAATTCACCCTTTTTCAGATTCTGTACACGCTACGCTCTTGTCATTTCCCCCGTCATCGTCGTTATTCAATTGAAATGGCATTAACATTTCGATGACTAGAGGGGGTAAAGGCATACGTTTTATGCTACTTTGACGTCTCCTCAGCCTTGTATTAGACACGATCGGATCGGATGATTCCAATGCTCTATGAAATAAGTCTTCCGTTGTGTGTTTTCTATTATCCTTTCGGCAGTGGTGTTCGCGGTCATATAGCCAAAACTTATTTCTCGACTTTCCAGCCTGTTCTGAAAGGACTCCTATGGGCAATGCTACATTTTCTATATTTTTTTGGCCATGTACGAGTATTTTGTACATAGTTGTGGTCATGGGGTGCCATCTATAAGCGGCTACATATTTCCTGGCTACATTTTTGCAGAAATCGCCAAATTTCTTGGAATCGGTCGGCAGCCCACAGTTTATGGCGACTAAAATGATGTGTATGTCGTCCGCGAGCCATTTATTAATTCCAAATATTTCGGCAAATATTCCGCGACTTTCATCAGTAGCGAAGACTCTTCGGGCAGTATTTCCGTCATTGGTCGTTCCCGAGTTGGGTCGCACAACGTCAACTAGAAAACCTAAGCGATCCCTATTTTCCGCCTGTACTCTTTTCTTCCGGACCTCGGTTATTTGTCCCGCAACGGATGATTTGGTGACTCGCCACTGTCTTACTTGGGGGTCATTTTCGTACATTTCGTAAATGAGCAAGAACTCTAAAAACCTTATAAAGGCGTGAAGGGGACTCAAACTATTTTTATTGTTCCTTCGTCTTCAATCGGTTTTGAGAACGCCAAATCTAAATCATTAAAGTTAGTAGAAGTTAACTTACAAATGGGACATCTAAGTTGTGAAAATGTGTCGAAAATTTGGCGATTTCTGCAAAAATGTAGCCAGGAAATATGTAGCCGCTTATAGATGGCACCCCATGACCACAACTGTGCACAAAATACTCGTACATGGCCAAAAAAATTATAGAAAATGTAGCATTGCCCATAGGAGTCCTTTCAGAACAGGCTGGAGAGTCGAGAAATAAGTTTTGGCGATATGACCGCGAACACCACTGCCGAAAGGATAATAGAAAACACACAACGGAAGACTTATTTCATAGAGCATTGGAATCATCCGATCCGATCGTGTCTAATACAAGGCTGAGTAGACGTCAAAGTAGCATAAAACGTATGCCTTTACCCCCTCTAGTCATCGAAATATTAATGCCATTTCAATGGAATAACGACGATGACGGGGAAAATGACGAGAGCGTAGCGTGTACAGAATCTGAAGAAAGTGAATTTACATCTAATTTTACAAACAAAAATGACACATTCACAGTAGAAGATGAAAATTAAATAACTAAAAAATAACACTACCAAAATCCCGGAACCCGGGATTTTTTAAAAACTGATATCTCCGGAATGCCGCGATTTTTGTAATTGGTTCTTTTTATGGTAGTAGTACATAGTTGTAGCTACGTTTTAAAGCCAAAATAAATTGCGAATACTAAAGAGATTCATCATAAAAAAATAAATACGATTTTGTCATTTTCGCGATTATCTTGGAACTGGTAAGCCCTAGCCTGCCCAAAAATGGTTTAAAATTTAGCTTTTTATTAGGCCTATTAGATCACAGTACAAAATCAAGATTTATATTCGCGGTTTCTTTGAAAAAAAAAGATGAACGTTTTTCTAAGATTCCGGGATTTAAAGTTTAGACTGCATTTTTTTCAAAACTATGATAGTGAGCCTTGCGGGAGTTTTTGTCCTTCATTTGTGACATATTTCTCCATTCGTTCATCCAATAAAGTTAGCCTGTCTCAAAATGAGGTCCCAGGGAACACTGTGCAGCGTGACTAATATATATGTATGTATATCCAAGCCAAATGCCAGCTTTTTAGTATTAAGAGTCTCTGAGCTAAGCTGTAGACGGACGGACGTAGCTAAACTATGAGGGTTCCTCGTTGTCGACTACGGAACCCTAAAAATTAACTTAACCAAGTATCCTTTCCATTCCAAAATCGGCTGTATCCCAAAGCCATAAAATTCACTCGTCATCCCCCAGCACTCAGTGTCCCACTTCCTTCAGCAGTCATCGCCGTCATTTGTCACATGACCACATCCAATTTATTTGGTAAACGAAGCCATATTCCGTAAAACGGGCCGCATAAACTGTGCGATAACACTTATTCTTAGTTATACGCGGTATATCCACGGTATTTTGAGGGAATCGAGCGCATGGAAGACTATCAAACGTAGAGAGTACGCGTTGAAAAAAAGATAAGGTACTAGAAGAGAGCGAACGTTTAAATTCGACAGATTTGAAGAAAAACGTAACATAAAACTACTGTAAGATTCAGACATTATGTCGAGCAATAACTCAGCTTTAAATACGTGAGAGATTCGTTTATTTAAATAGCTCTAGATTGCATATGGAGGTAATTTGGCTTCTGTAGTACTGTTTTTGACGCTGCTTAGTGATATGATATTGATTCGAATAAAAACTATAATTTTTTAACATTTTAACCGTTTAAGTACATTAATTAACGCATTGTGTCACATTTTTATTTTCACGCAATATTGACACAAACTTGTATGTATTTAAGTGAAAAAAAAACCTTCAAATTAGTCCTCATTTCGTGACGTCGCAGTCCTTCCACTTTACTTGTCTTTTAACAAAAACCAAACACCGGCACTAGACTTCGTAAATCGTGTTCTGGTATTCATGAGAAGAAAAGTCTCGCACTACATCACTTTTCTAAACAACAGATCTATTGCACATCTTTCGCTCTTACTCGTGCCAACGAGATAGAGGAAGACGGGGCACTGACTCGACGTTGAGCTCGACGCTGCTGCGCTTAGAGGTTAGAGCCTGATTCAAGAAGAAATGGATCTTCATCTACCTCATCTGTTTCGTAAAGGATGTCGTATCTGTGTATTTTTTTTATCTATCGCCCCTATTATGAAGCGACGTGTATTTATTGTGGATACGATACCCATGTAAATTTATATGAAAATTGCACGCGGCGTCCCGTTTCTACAAAATGGCCGAGTTTATTGAATGATTTTTAACGTGATCGATTTAATGTCGACTGAAAATGTAAAATGGCTACCCTTATTTGCATACGGGACGGGAGTTTTTTGCATTTTTAAAATAGTATGTTATTCGAGTTCCAGTTAAAAACAATGACGAGTGAATATTACAGTAGTAAAGTATTCATATAATTGTAATTAAAGGTGGAAAGGTTACTTTATTTTCCGATGTAACATTTCGAAACAAGTTAGGTTTTTTCGTGGTAGTGGCAAAGATCAAAAACCTAGTACGGCGCACGCGGAGCGATACATTGTCTGATACTACCCTATAGGTACCAAGCTAGTGTTTATAGCTTCAGGGATGACTGTCGATTCCCGTAATGGCGTACACAAAGTGCGCTCTAAAACGTTCAACAGCGAATGAGCCTACAATCGGCGGTATCCTGATCCCCTATTGTGCTGCTGAATGAATAGCGTTAAGTCACTGCGTAAACCGCGAGTCACTGAAGGCAGCTGCTAGCGTCAGTGTCAGCGGTTAAAATGAAACTACCCACATCATGGCTATGGCAGCGGTAGAAGCGGCGTAGGGCGCCTCTTTACAAGACGAACTTGTTGAAGCCCCAGCTTCCTTCCACGAGTAGCGCCCTCTATGAATTGCTTCTTAGGTAGAGTGAACAATATCCTTTATATTGAAATATTCTAAAGTATTTAACAATCAACAGTAGCCAAACGGTAGAGTGATACAGAGTTTAGTATAAAGAAAAATAGTGACATCTAGTGGAATATAAAATCAACAAACCTTCTGATATAAAACATAGCCTTAAACCTTCCTTAAACAGACTAATATATCTGGCATTATGTTGACAGTAAAAACAGTTCAGAATTTTAACTTACCAGCAAGGATACAATATTCCAAATCATAATTACTGGATCGTGGTTTTAAATACGAAGGTAGGTGATAAGCAAACTGTAACCAGACAGACATGCCCTTATTTCACCAGTTGACAGGTGACACGTGACAACGATCATTCGGCATACATGGTTAACTCGAAGAGTTTTGTATTGCCGCTCTTAAGACTTAAATGATTATGTCCTAGAAGTAGGTTTTTGTAATATTCTTTGATGTTTAAAAAATATTCATCCATTAGTGTTTTCTATGAAAGTCCTAAAATGGAAATATTTTCAAATCTATGAAGAATATTAAAGAAATCGAAATTTACAAACCTAGCTCTAAGGCAAAATGAGAACATACCAAAAAATCATTGCCATAGATTAAGGTTTAGAGGGTGGAAAACGTTATCGTCGTTTGTATGGGGAGCGCTTTTCGGGGCTGGGTTTACACTCCTCTGAAGTAGTGGATACGTAATGTACTATTATCGATATCAGGTGACATATTAGTCTCGTGATATTATCAAACCGTGATTAGAATACAATTGGAGGGCAACGACAACACACTGTCATTTCATAGATATAGGAGTGAAGCGTGACGCAAGCCTATGAAATGACAGTATGCTAACGTTACCCTCCAATTGTATTCTAAACACGGTTTGATAATATATAGGGACCAGAAAGACCACAACTCTAGGAAACCGCTTTCCCGCTCGCACTCAGCCACGCCGGCGGCAACATTGTGAAAAACATTATCTCCTGCTATTGTCTCTGGCCAGCCACTGTGCCATTGTGCCGCCATCTGGCAGATGCTAGATAGAACTAGCCGGGATTTATTGTTTATGCCTTAAGGTGAGGCTGGGATTTCAGAAGAATGAATGGTTTAGGTCAATATGCGTAATAAAAAGATTGGATTGACGAATTAGAGATTGGTCAATTCGCGTATGAGCCATTTTGCTTATTGGACATTACGCGTTTGGTCCTTTTACGTTATTATTATATCTGGTCATTATGCGTCTAAATCGTTAAAAGTCAAAATAAAGCTGCACTAAAGTTGTGGAAAGAATAATGGTCAATAGGTTGAGTTGGTAGGCAAATCGTCCACAAGTTGGGTCGTTTTCGGACGAAAACCACCCAAAAAGACATTCATCGACCCGTTAAAAGAAAACGAAGTCCCTTTGGTCTTTGCATTGGGAAAAATTAAGTCTAAAAATAATAATTTAAAAAAAACGATGAACTAGAAACATATCCAATTGAAAAAAAATCTAATAAAAATGAGCTGCGAAGAAAAAACGACTTTGGTAAAAAACACGAAAAGGCTCTGCTACAACTATTACCTCACGCTAATAATACCCCCTCCCTTACTAGAGGTTGTATTTTTTAAGGATTTTTTTTTGTTTTTGATTTTTTTTATAAAATAGGTAGGCAAACAAGCAAGTGGGTCACCTGATGGTAAGTGATCACCACCGCCTATAGACACCCGCAACACCAAGGAGATTGCAGATGCGTTGCCAACCTAGAGGGCTAAGATGGAATACCTCTGGTGCCAGTAATTGCACCGGCTGTCTTGCTCTCCACGCCGGAACGCAACAGTGCAAGCACTGCTGCTTAGCGGCAGGATTAACGAGCAAGATGGTGGTAGCAATCCGGACGGACCTTGCTGGTCCTACCACCGGCAATACCGTATTAGAATGGTAAAAACCCGAGCAAGAGTATGCCGATTTTTTTAATAAAGTCAAAAGCGATGTAATGACCCTTAACACGATTGCGCATTTAGTCGGCGCCCGGTGGTAAAACACGTAGTTAGTTAACCAAATAGCGTAATGAAGTTTAATTTTGAAAGTGCAGATGGTTAACTAAACAAATGAGTCCGCAGTTGCAGGGTTAACTACGTAATTTGCTTTCAGTTGCACTCGGATCGACTATCTGGTATTATTTTATTTTGGCATGATTTTACTTCGGACTTATCACTGGCTGATATAGCATTTTTTTTCATCAGAGTCCGTTGTGAGTAACACACACAGCTGCAATGTCATGTATACCGACGAGTATCGTTCGAATTTTAAATTATTTCTTTTGTTTTGTTGGCGTTGTATAGTCGTGATCTTACACTTCAGTTCTCGTTGCGTTACGTATTCCGATAGACAGTTAAATTAATTAGCTAAGCGTACGCATTCCCTCGGTCAATGCACATGACCACAACAGTCGGTTTTGGTCATAACGGTCAATAAAAAACCAGTTCGCCGGGATATCGTATTTCATTTTGCTTTAGTCCGTACCGCAAAAGCGATCTCTGCAAAAATGGTTAATTGTGCCACATTTACCTTCCAATGGCTACCAGAAACTTCAAATTTCACTAAGGATGGATTTTTTTATCACATGTAAGCAATTTTCTTCTCAATTTATTGATTATTTTCAACAAAAAATACATTTTAAATGAACAAGCTTTTTGATAGACGTAAACATTTCAAAATTTGACATTTTGACATTCGTGGCAGTGTTGCCGTTTGAGGTAAGGAACCCTAAATAATATAGTAATATTCGAAATCCGGGACCATAAAGTGTAATTCCTGGACACGGGACAAGACGCCTAATTCCAGGACAATCCCGGATTTCCCGGCCATCTGGCAACACCAGATTCGTCTCCCCGCGCTAAAATTGGCAGAAAAAATTGTTAGATGGTATGGCTTGCCATCTCCTTTGGATAAATACTCAAAGATACCGTATTAGAGAATGCAAACCAGATTATATTCTCCAAGGCATAACCGGTTAAAACCGGTTTTTCTTAGAGAAAAGGCATTTAGACCGTATCCAGTTGGGTAAGTCCAACTTCGAGAAAATGGTCAATCGTCGAATTCTCAGAGATCTTTGTGTTGTTACCCATTGCTTTCAATGCTATTTAAGCTCTATTGAAATTTTGATTCGCAAGCTTGATTCATAACTAATTAGAATTTCAGTTTAATTCCCTCCAAAGTTAAGCTTTTTTTCAAACAACGAGCTTTGTAGCGAATTCTAGTCAGATCCTAGCTTTTAAATTACAGAGCTTTTTGTAAACGTGGTCGCCGAGAAAAAGCAATGAAAGATAAATGAAAGCTAAAAGCTTGCATTAAATAAATAATGATAGTATTTGCAGAGGCTTACGTGTGGCTTCATTGTGTCATTTCTTTTCAGTTTATTTTGTTCAACGTGTCTTGCTTTTGCTAGGGTTAAAAGCATGTTATTAAAAAAGTTTAGATGCAAAATAAGCTAAAAGAAAAAAACTATTCCTTCATAATTGCTTTCATCATTGCTGGTGGTAGAACCTTGTGCAAGGTCTATCCTGATCGCTAAAACCATCATGCTCGCTAATCCTGCCGCTAAGCAGCAGTACTTGCACTCTTGTGTTCCGACGTGGAGATCAAAACAGCGGTGCAATTGCTAGTATAAGACGTATTCCATCTTAGCCCTCTGGGTTGGCAACGTATCTGCAATCTCCTTCGTGTTGCGGGTATCTATGGCGGTGGTGATCACTTACCATCAGGTGACCCACTTGCTTGTTTGTCCTCTGAAAACTGATTCCTATTTATGCATTTATAAACAAGTAATACATTAAGTAATTGCCAATTGCTATACTAACACTGGCATTCAAACTTAAGAAATAGGTATTAATTATATTTATGTCTATTTTAATAAAACGGATCACTCACGTATGTTAAAGTCAGTCGCGGGGGCTCATGATTAAGGACCACGGACTGATCCGAAACATGTCGGGCATTTCTCGACTTAAAAATACGTGAGCGATCCGTTTTATTAATAAGTCCGAGTCTCACGGTAGTTTTATGTTAAAAAATTTATGTGTCATGGAAATAAAGGATTTAAACGGTCAAGTCTCATACCAATTTAATAGGTAGCAAACAATTTTTGATAACTGCGTTATTCAGGGACTATTGATTTAACTATATTACACGTACAAATAAACCATCGTAAATAAACAATTGCCAGCCCCAAATTAAACAAAGGGTCCCGCAAAATCGCCTATCGAACCCTCTCAATTGGTAATTCTTATTGCGTTAAGGTCCTTTCCTTAATTAATTAGTTCCGTAAACTCGCTCTTATTGCTAGGAGAATGGGGGCGATTTTATAGCTTTTAGGCCAAGATTCGATTGAAGAGCTAATTGAAGCACCTTCAAAGGAACATCATTCAGATGTCCCTTTTGGATTTAGCGACAAATTCTGTTATTATGACTCCTGTCCTGAACATGACCGGGCATGTTTAGCTTGTCTGAGTATATGTCTGTGTGTAGGGTGATCATCCCCGTGTGCTTATTTTACAGGCATTTGATCGAACATTATAGGATTCATGGGAAAAAAACGCGACAACGCGTTTATGGTTGGGGCTACATGATTTACTGCCTCAATCAACTTTTTACCACCGGTCTACTAGACGCACGGACCATCCATCCCTATAGGATTGACTTCCCTCGTTGTCGTACGAAGCGTTTCGCTTCATCGGTCTTCGGTTCGGAAAGGAACGATCTCCCTGTCTCTGTATTTCCGGACAGATACGAACTGGACACTTTCAAAAGGAGAGTAAAGAAGCTTTTTTCTGGGTAATCGCGTCCCACCTTCGACCTCGTCAGCACTTTCCATCAGGTGTGACTGTGGTCAAGCGAGAACCCATCATCTATAAAAAAATGGCACGGTATGGTCCTGTATTTTTCATATTGAAATACAGGACACGGCCAAAATGACAGCTGAAAAACAGAACGTCCTGTAAAATACAGGGCAGTTGGTCGCTCTACCTGTGTGTCACCTTATGACACTAGTTTGACAGAGACGCAGGAATAAGTTAAAACCTTGGATGAAGAACTAAAGCATGGATATAGCCTTAATACATGTCAAGTGTACACACCCAAAACTGACAAAAACCTTTAGTGTGCGTCAAGGTAGTAAAATCTGCAAATTAATGACGAAAACGTAGCTTATACTACCTTAATGTACACCAAAGATTACCATTTTGTCTATTGATTGTACTGGGTGTCAATTGAAGAGGAGGTTTAGAGTATGTAGTCGTCTTTTTTTGGTACATTATATTGCCATTTCGAGTAAAAAGATCAGCTAATATAATACCGCTTTAAATTTTATTACTATTTTCATGCCATCTACTATTTTATGGTTAAAACTCGTCTTGTCATGTTAGGGCTACAGGAGAACGACGTAGGCTAGTGAAACTTTATAATATGCTACGTTAGTGTTAACTTTAACATCACTAACAACTACTCATATTGCTCTATAGTTTTGTTTTGCAAAGAAAACGAAAGAAAAAAGGAAAAGCTGCTGAGTTTCTTGCGGTGCTTTTTTATTAGCAGAAAATTCCATTTTCCAAAGCGCTAGTAAAATGAGACGCGTAAAGAGCTTGCGGCACATTTGCAAAAAAAAAAAAAATTATGTTTCAACTTCTGTTAACCATTTTTAAACAAAATTGTCATTGTAAATGCACAGTGTGAAATCGAAAATGGGCAAAATCCAAATTTAAAATTTGCTTCCACAGTTGCTTTAAATGCATCTATCCCTTTTCAAATCCCCTTTGTGCTCGTATAGTAAAGACTAATACATACACGAAGAGTTACTACTCGTTGTAAAAGGAAACAATAAAAACTAGAGCAAACGCTTTTAAGCACTCTCTGTAATCCCAATACTGGTGTCTGCATGTACCTACTCATTCAACGGCTGTCGTCGGCTAGGCTCGCCGAATCGAAGCTAACGACGATTATAGCCGAAACATGTCGAATCGTATCGAGTCGCATTTCACCGATTGCGTTCACCCAGCATCAAATATAAGAGCAGGCAAGATGGTCAAAAATACGGGCCCAATTTCATAAACGTGTCAGGTGACAGTGATTCGGTATGCATTGCTTGCCCACTGTGATACTTAGTCTGTAAATCTGTAGCAATACTTGTCGACACAGTAATGTACAGCAAATTGTCACTGGCACATGTCGCCTGTCGCGTTAATGAAATTGGTACCTGAACACGCCTGAACGTATTTGTCAATCAAGTCGATTTCAGATGTTATTGAACACCTAGCCCGCTCCGATATATTTGATGCTGGCTGTTCAACAAGATGAATCGATGCAAATCGGTCAGTTACTTCGTACTCGTGAAGTGATGGATGCTTGGATGACGATAATATCAACAACGATTCGAAACAGAACCATTTTTTTTAAACCACGACACAAACAAAACCTTAAAATGCATTTTTAGTACGTCAGCGTTTCGGTGTTGACAGGCGCGCGACCGAGTCGAAATGCGTCGCCGGCATCGAAGATATTCTCGATTCGCTTAATCGAATCGCGAATTTCTATTATTATTCTACTATTATTATGTATCGTCGGTAATGGACGCAGTTACATCGTATTATGAATATGCAATAGAGACGTATGTAACAGGCGAATTATTTGCGATTCGATTCTGTTCGATTCGGCGAGAACTGTCGATGCCAGCTTTTATATGGAATAAGAGGCACAGGGACGCGTAGAAACAAATACATCCGTAGAGAATTGTTTTTTACTGTTTGCCGCGCTCTGTTTGCTGTAACGTAATGCTATTGAATAATTTATCTGTTGTATGGTACGAACTGCAAATACCTATTTTCGAGAATTCAACAGCTCCTGATGATGCCTCGTAGAGAGGTGAAACACGTGTCGAGTGGTGTTTTTTGGTGGGTGGTTGGACTATAGTCACGTTGGAAAGGCATTGCGGGACAAACCAATAACCAAAAATGTGTTTGGTGGTGGTTCTTTTGCAAGTTTTGTTTGATCCCGCTAACAACACCTTATAACAATTAAGTTATATTAAAAAAAAGGTTTTAAAGTGGTAGGTAACTATTATCGCTCAATCCAACTGCACTTAGAATGTGATAGTTTTTCTTTGTGTTCTCACTTAGGTACTTATTTTGACTTGCCCCGGTTATTCTGTTTGTTTTATCGTTTATTTTTATATTTTCCTCAACACAGTTTACGTTAATTAACGGATGTATATTTTATTCATTGCCATTGTCTTCGGAATTGGTTTCTATGGAAGTATCAAGAACGCAGAAGCTATTTACCCCGGATGTAATGCAAATATTAATATTTCAACAATACTTCGTTACTAAGGGTCGTGAACTCGGAATAAACTCGAAAACGGCAAAAGCCTTTGCGATCATCGAAAGCTTATCATAGCGAAATGACATGTCGTGGTTGCGGTTTAAGTGTACTTTCACATGTTAGGTAATAGCTAATAATATCGGAGCCAAGATATTAAAAACTAGAGATGGGCCGAGTACTCGGTTGAAACTCGGTACTCGGCGTACTCGGCGAGTTTTTTGATACTCGTACTCGGCCGAATAACTCGGTTTGAATGCCGAGTATTCTCGGTTTAAGAAATGCGTTATATTTAGGTAGATATAATTAAAACAACAGTGTTAATCAAAATCAGGTCATCACTGATCAGGTACTACACACAGTCAATCGTTAATTAACAAACTTTTTCAATTATTTATCTACTATTACGCGCAACGTGAAGTATTTGTTTGCAAACAGTCAAGCGACTAGTAGTTAAAAGGCGCGGGCGGGGTTAGGGGTTTATCAACGTGAGCCCGCCGCTCGACCGGCGCGAACCTGTTAGTACTTGTCTACGCACGCGAAATGGGAATTTGATTGAACCGAGTTACTCGGCCGAGTACTCGGTTGAAAAAAAATTGAACCGAGTAAAACTCGGTACTCGTTACTCGGCAAAAGTGTTACTCGGCGCATCTCTATTAAAAACTGACAAAACTTTTACTGTAACCCTTATATTGTATAAGTATATAAAAAAAGTTATCTCTTTGGTGTTGCGGGTGTCTTATAGGCGGTGGTGATCACTTACCATAAGGTGACCCACTTAATTGATTGCCTTCCTATTTCATAAAAAAATGCCACAACGCATTTTGCGTTTTCGGTAGTTTCACCCAAAATCGCCGTCACAACCTCGCCGAGATTTGAACGCGAATGTGCATTTGTTCGAAAAACGTTAAGATGAGTGTGAACCCAGCCGCAGAAAGCGCTCCCCATGCAAACGGCGATAAAGTTTTCCACCCCCTAAACCCTAAAACCTAAAACCTAGTTATGACAATGATTTTTTGGTATGTTGTCATTATGCCTTAGAACTGGGTTTGTATGTTTTGATTTTTTCAAAATTCTTCATAGATTTGACAATATGTATTTGCATTTTAGGAGTTTCATACAAAACACAAAAGCGTCAATATTTTTGAAAAGAATATTTAAAAAAATCAAAACATACGGACCTAGTTCTAGGGCATAATAATAACATACAAAAAACTGATGGCTGTAGGTCAAGGTTTAGAGGGTTAAAACGTTATCGCCGTTTGTATGGTGAGCACTGGGCTCACACTCCTCTCAAAGCATCGAATCCTCAATATCCTTAGTAGACCCCCGACAGGCTATCATCGAGGACGTTAAGTCCCGATGAATTATGAAATTTGAAGCGCGCGGCTAATGGCCCGTTTGCACGCTTATTAGCTTTTTCCCGTTTGAATTAATAAAGGGATTGTTGTGCATCTTGAACATTATTATGTTTAATGAGAACACGACATAAATAAATGAAGATGGCGACGCCTGTTTGCATAGTGACAGAGTGTTTTTTAGGGTTCCGTACCTCAAAAGAAAAACGGAAGCCTTATAGGATCATTTTGTTGTCTGTCTGTCGGTCTGTATGACCATTTTACTCAAGAACGCGTGGAGGTATTGAGTTGAAATTAATATCAAATACTCAAGTCTGCAGTCCCATAGAGCCTTGAAAAATAAAAATTCTAAGTCAACGCAATCAAAAGATAAGGCCGTTTATGCCGCATATTTCATACATTTGCAAATCCGAAAACCTATAGGGTACTTTCCGTTGACCTTTTTATCAATTTATCAATTTAGCAAGAAGCAAGGTATTACAGCACAAATAAAGGAATAAAACCAAAAACCGTAATCTTGAAGTTACATCACAAAAAAAAGAGTTGCATTATAGCGACTCCTAGCGCCATCTAGTTTAGAAATATTAGAACGTTTGAACGGAACCCTCCGTGTGTAAGTCCGACCCGCACTTGGCCGATTTCATGCACTAAGGCAGCTGTTTACATGGTCCGAGTCTAAGAGGAGTAACATAACATTGCAAGGCTCGATCGATTGATCACATCTGCCTTGTTGTTTTCTAAGCGTATCAGCGTCGAGCTCGACGACGAGGAATCGCTTTGTCTCGCTCACTCGTCTTAACGTCAGAGCAAGACAGGGCGCTATTCCAGCGTCGAGCTCGTCACTTACGCTTTGAGAATCACCCTGACCTCTGTGTCCTTGTTGTAATGCTAGTCTTAAGTGGTATGATAACCATCGCAAATGGCTTCCAGGAGTGCAATTTTTAAATCTCACCAGGTGACTAAAGCTCACCAAAATGTCCGAATCTTTATGAAAAACGGCCATTTCGGTGAACTTTAGTCACCCGGTGAGATTCAAAAATCGCACTCCTGTTAAATTGTTTTTGGTCATGACATACATCCACGTAATATCTAGACCCTGTCCTTGTGTTGGCCTATTTAAAAATTGTATGTGCCAAGTTATTATTTTCTAACACAGGAAAAACAATTTTTGATTTTACTCCACTGAACACATTGTTTTATACTCACGCTTTTCGGACAAAAATATTTTACCATACATACAATATTTTTCTAAGAAGAGGTCTCTCTACTAATATATTTAAGTATTAAAACAAGCCATTCTTGCGCTAAAGACAAATAATGACACTCGGTAAACCAACCAATCAAATCAATCTTTTGGGCCTCTCCACCGATCCAAAAAATTGACTTGATTGGTTGATTTGCCGAGTCACGTGACTATTTTGTTTACCTTATTTTAAGTACTTAAAGGAGTAAAGTATAGAGACGTTTTGTCTGATTCTATTCATCATTATCATTTCCAGCCTTTATACGTCCCACTGCTGGGCTCCGGTCTCCCTTCACAGTAAAAGGACTTGGGCTTTACTTTCTACGCGGGCCCAGACGGATTTGGAAGGTTCACGCACATCACTAAATTCGCAGTTGTGAGTTTCATAAGGTTATCCACCACCAAGTTCCAAGTAAGTTATTAAACTGAATTTCACACTGAAATTCCAAAAACTCAAATAGTATTTGTTAAATAAACAAAAGCTTTTGTGTTTATTTCCACTGTTGTTCCCCTACATTTTGTGGCCGCAAAGTTATTACGATTTCAAGCCAATTCGCGCAAAAACTTTCACAAAATATACGCTGTTCAGTTAACTAACAAATTTTCACAATATTGACACGAGCGCTGCTAGTTCACTATAGCGTTGCTGAACTATCGATAGTTTGGCTATCGATAGTTGACCTCGAAAAATTGTCACAATATCGGTAGGCCTATCGATAGTATCGATAGTCATTAAAATCCAATACTATCGATAGCGGCCGAATATTCGGCGCTTCGGCCGACAGCGTTGCCGAAATTCGGTATTCGGAAAAATTATTATTCGTGGCAACTCTACTATCGATAGTTCGATATATTGCCGCAACGCTATCACTATTCGCCCGCATTTGGTTTGATTCCCTACCTTCATTTAATGTTGATTCAATTTGTTCGTGTTCCAATGAACAACAAATAGAATTTCACCCGAGCTTGTTTGCACCGCGCCCGGTGGGACCTGACTTAGTAAGACAAAAGGCAGTTCTGTTTAGTAGAATTAACTAATATTATTGTGTTAGTCGCTAACAAGCTCCTATGGGATTATGTCGCGGTGATAAAATGAAGTCGCTTTCATGTTAATTCCATCCTTTTCTTACTTGCCCAGCGTGAAGAAGATGAACAAACGCTTGTAACGTTACCAAGTCTGTCATGCGTTGCTTCGTTTGAGGCAGGGATATCAAAATTTTCAAACTTTTTATTTTGTTTAAATGGTGTCACTTTTTACTACTTAATTCTAGAACTTTTGCGACATTCAAATACTTTAAAACTAGTTACTAGGTACTCATACACACATGCCCTTTAAGCCCTTAAAAATATTCGTAATGGCTAAAAAAGGGAACACTAGCTTTTCTTTTTGTTTTTATGGATTTAGTTACTTTGTCGTAGTGAAAGTCAGCGATATTAGAAAACAATAGATCTGCTTACTTGTTCGGATTGTTACAAGCCCAGCGTCACCACTTTGCGACGGGGTGAAACAGGTGAAGAGGGGCTTTCAATATTTAGCCATTGGTTCAACTTTGAATCTCATCGTAAGTGAATAAAGTGCTTCGAAGTTTTCTAACTAGCAGCGACACAGGCACAGGCGTCCGATAGCAGAACTAAAAATATGACGCCAATTTAAAACGTACAAAACGCAGAACTGATTACTTGATAATTGGCACAGACAGTTTTATTTAGGTTATCCAACATAGTCTACCAAATAGACTATGGTCGGCGACTCTGCCACTGCGTTGTACACAGTTCTATAGTTTTCTTATTTCGATGGTGAAAGTAAACCCAAAACATTGTGCGCGTGTGTTGTAGCTGCTGCGTTCGGAATATTTTTCTCGATATACGGTGTATTACAAATAAGGTGACAGCTAGTAACGCCGTGATAAGACTCTTAAAATTAGAGCTAGCAATTACTCTTTCCAAAGAACAAACACGAATCCAAGCAAATTAAAGTTACCAGCTTGCCCCAAAACCTTAAATCTAATTCTTTAATTTCACGCTGCATTCGCAAAAACATTCTATTTTTAAACGTAAGCATTTTTTTTCATTATCTGGCTTCTGGCGTCTTTTCATAATGACATAAATTAAGGCAACCTCTTTGAAATGGCGAGGAAGAATGTTTTCGGCCAGTCCTTTGCCTATTGTGGGCGCATTTAAAAAACGCCCCGTGACACGGTAAGCGATGATCGCAGGCATCCATTTGTAAAACACCTTTGTGAGCCAGAAATCTTGGAGGGCGTTTAACTTTAGGCTTTTTGTGAAAATTTTGTGAGTAAATAATAATGGGGCGGGGGGGGGGAAATTGTTTAGGGCTTTTGTTTTCATTCATTTTGTAACGGAACTGAACAAATAAATAAGTGACGTAAATAAACAAAATTAATCCATTGAGGGGTTTCGTTGCGAAGGTCCTTCAACAGATTGTTAGGCACTAGTCCCACCACCGACGATGAACTAGAAGCGAGCAAAGCTAGAAACTAGAAACGAGTTGACGAGCAGCGACGAGCGAGTGTGTAGTTCTGATAGTTGGGCGCTCGGCTATAAAGCTAGTATTCCAATGCGACGGGCGATTACTCGCACCACTCGCTCAGGCGGGACGGCGAGCATACAGTAATATATTTTGACATTTACCAGCGTCTCCTGACGGTTGTTGACTGAACTACAAAAAAAAAAAACTATCTGTGACTGCTAGCCACTCGTGTTGGAGGCGGCCATTGTCAACTCTGGCTTTCGTTTGCTTCTTAGAGCATTAAGAACGGGAGTAGCCTTGTGTGATTATTTGCTTACACAGAATTCTGCCAATTCTCGCGAGGGGGGGGGGATGTCTAACCTATCACACTAAAGCAATTTCGCTTGCGTTATTATGCACTCACACCTTTAGAAAGTACAACACATTCTTATTTTCACGCACACACTGAATAACTGAATACTAATGCAAATGTGACAATCCACAGATAATAAATATCGGCTACACTCGATAGCAAACGATTTATTGTTGACTCGATTTTTTATGTCATTAAAAAATTTCACAGAAATAATGTTTTAGCTACATATGACTAGAAAAATTACTGAAAAATGAAATCTTCTACCCTCCTTTTCTAAACCTGATGTGTTAGAACAAATTATACAGGTGCTTATAGCATACGAGTATGTAGGCGTTTTTGGTGCGCTGTGATCTCTTCGGTGGCGATTTAGTGACTGACAAAATAATAGATTGTAAATTAGTGTTTATGTCGCGTAGGCACATTGTGCCTATACCTTTGGCAGAGGGGTCAGTCATTAAATGCCATCTCCCGTTCCTAATGCTCTAAGGTTTGCTTGGATGTCGATACGGTCTTGGTTATCTCTTTTTGTTAACTCATCAAAATTTTATTTATCCTTGCAAATTTTATGACTATGGCATTCTTACTTATATAAGTTTTCATAAAATTTGCCAGAACAAAACTTTGATTTAATCCATTTACGCGCAGGTGCGCATACACCCGTACATGTATAAATGCCTATCTATAGCTATAGGAGTACACTGCATTAGTTCAGTTCCTTGACACTAACGGCAGCACTTTCCATACATGTTATTTAAAACTCTGAGTTGCCACTCTTCTCATTCTACATACAAAACTCTTTGATACAGTCGTACAGTAAAATGATCGCCAGTGTTGCCGTTTTGGCATATTTGATCCTAATTTGGCTCATTTTTACCTTAATTAGCTTGTTAAATTTTAAATTTAGCATATATTGCATTATTTAGCATTTTTTGTTTGCCAAGCATCCAAGAGGTTTAAGAGTGTAATCTATAGGTACAATAAAAGTGAAAAACCAGAAAAAGAAATAAAAAAAGCGATACAGAGCGGGATGGTGCTCTACGAAGCATTACTGACACTTTTCTCCTAAACGGTGCACCTATTTCTCGGGAATTGGTATGCAATTCGATTCCTCGACCTCGGGACTCCTGAAGTAATTGAGAAAATATGATATTGGGTGTGTAATTTCTATTTAATGAGCATTGGCATTTCATTTAGCACTTAAAAAATTGTTCTTAGCATTTTTTAGCATTTTTCTAGCGGAAAGTTAGCATTTTTCTAAATTACAAAACGGCAACACTGATAATCGCTCTGGTGGCAAGCGGGCATCGCTTGGCGAGTACCGCTGAGCGAGTTTTATCGTTTATAGCTTTTATCGCTGCGATCAACTAGTGAAGGGAGAGTCCTCGCCGGCAGTGTGAACAGCCAGCGATGAACTATAAATATGTCTCTCTCTTTTACCGTCACGGGGATCTTTATCTTTTGTTCGTTTCTTAAGCGAGAAAATAGCCGATAGCTAATCGCTTCCTCGCTCTTGGTGGGACCAGTGCCTTACAATTAAACTTGTAACCGCGGGCACTTGTGTTTTTTTTTTAACATAGTAAGTTAATAAAAAAAGTCACTTTAATCAACTACGAGACAAACTAATTAAAAAATAAGTTAAGAGGTCCAAGAAATTGCTTTACTACTTTAAAGCCACATTACAAGGAGTAATACAATTCAAAACAGTAAGGCAATTAATTCATCATTCTAAATTTTATTCCACCTTGAAAAAGTCAACAGTAAATTCCCAATTAACAGAAACACATTACAATATCATATCATCGCGTCATACATAATACATTCATAATCTAATCTGCGTTTTTCCAACGCCTCATTATAACACCTCATATACAGTTTTAGCTCGTCTTCTCTGATCTAAAAATAAACTCAATAAAAGAGTTACATAGTCCATTCAGCCTCTTATTACTCAGCTATAAGCACCCAAGAGGTGGTTTATAACTGCGACGTGCAGGCTCCGCAGGAATTTCTATCTTATAAGAAATTCCTCAAGTTTGCCGGTGACAAGGCGAAGTGGTAATTACAATAAATCTTCGGGGGTATTTCGGCGACACTAGCTTATTTGCGGGGATTTGCTCGCTAGTTGTTTTCACAGGTCACTGATTTCATGCTGGGGACTTTACCATGGTTATGTATAATTGGGATGTTGACTAAAAAATAATAATTAGTCCATCTTTTAGAACGCCAGAAAATAGTAGATACGTATTTTTTCTTTTGCTTCTAAAACTTAAAATAACAAAGTTACAGAGCGGCGAAAGTTCGCGCTACGTCATTATATCGTAAAATTTTTACGAAAGAGTGACGTCACGAGCCCCTACTCCTGAATTTGAATGTGCTGTATCTTTGTCAATATTATTCGTATGGACAAATAAAAAAATACGTATCGAGTATTTTTCTATAATCTAACTGACGGACTAATTAGAATCTTGTTGTTTTAACCCAGGAGACATCCCTATTAGGTGGGAATGTTTGCAACACAGAATGAACGTCTGATGGAAACGAGCGAATGACTGGAAGAGATTTTGTGAACGAATGTGTATGACCGAGCGTCTGGGAGTGCGTTGGGAGATTGATTAATTGCTACTTCTGTTTCTTGTTATTTCCGTTATTTTATTTTATTAAACTCTTTTTATTTCTTCCCACAATCCCACATTTATATTCATGTTATTTAGCATGAACAGCAACAGATGTTACATCATTCTGTACCGACCTTTAGTGTAACTTTTTGTTATAATCAACGTCTTGAACGCATGTTTTTTTATGAAATAGGTAGCAAACAGGCAAGTGGGTCACCTGATGGTAAGTGATCACCTCCGCCTATAGACACCCGCAACATCAAGGACATTGCAGATGCGTTGCTAACCCAATGTCTATAAGCGGTGGTGATCACTTACCATCAGGTGACCCACTTGCTTGTTTGCCTTCCTATTTAATAAAAAAGGAATATTATAACAAAATATAGTTAGGTATGTACGCAAAGTCCTAAGCTCTCTTTTAACTAAAATTGTATGAAAACAGCCTTTAAATCTTTATTCTGAAGCCGTCTAAAATATGTAATGGTGGCTTCTTACCTTTTTAGGCCGAATTTCTGATTCTGATATGAATTATTCAGGTCTACTGGTAAAGGTGGGTTGTCCTCAATTAATGGTTATATTTCTAGAATTTTTTACCGGTTTAATGTAGGTCCGCATTATAATGATACTAAAGTGTATTATTTATTAGAAGTCCCCAACAGCCAAGGCTATGTAATACTATTCTAGTATAATATACGATAATACTCCAACGAGAGAACAAACAAAAATTACGAATGAAAAATTTTCATTTTATTTTTATTTTCCGAAGATAATTTTCTGTCTTAGGAATACTTGCCTTAATAGTAGACGCAAATAAATAGCATAGGTTAGGTCCTATTTACTTTGTTTCTGTATCAGATCAATTTGTAGTTACAACATAACAGCGGAAAATAAAATTAAGAAAAGTGAACATTTTGAAAAATTACGCATCAAATGAACCTTCGGATTTGTTTAATTTTTAATTTAATATAGTGTTATTTGTTTGTTTTTACTTTTCGTTGTATTTTTGCTGTTTATACAAAAACATTAATCTACATTTCAAAAACCCGCAAATAATGGATAAGTCAAACTGTCGGAATTTATTGAAAAGTTTTTTTTAATGACTGTGTTTGATGCTTTGGCGAAGACCACAAAGGACAAAATGCCCAAATATTCCCATACGGGTAGAACCACACCGTAGCATGCTGGTTGCCATACGAAAGGGCCGGCTCGACTGGGTAGCACCACACTCTCACAGAATACCGGCGTAAAGTGGTAGCTGCTACATCGTTTTTGGTACGGTAAGGTAGAGATCCGAACGCCCAGAGTTGAGAGCTGCAGGCCGGCAACGTATAAGCGAGTCTTTAAGTTGCTGGTTCGCAGTTCTCATCAGAACTTGCTCATTTTCTTCCCTTTTCCATGAAATAAATAAAAAATAAATAAGTATTACCTACTACAAAAATACTAGAACAGACGCTTTTTTCTTATCTCGACCACAAAAAGAGTTTTGGCGCCGTCGCTGCTTAAATTATAATAAAATTCTAACATAGATCTGTAGGTATAGACCGAGAGCTAGGTGCATTTTAAAAGATCATTTTTAGTTTTCCATCTCGAAGAGTTTCGTAAAGTTTTGTTTTATATTTCATTTTAAGTATAGCTCGATTGCAAAACGGTCTTCGTATCCGTAATTTAGAATTTAGATTCAAATTGTAGTTGTTAATTAAGTTTTTGTATTTTTTATTAGGTTAAGTTATTATATTTAAATGAAGTGTCATATTATAGTTATATTTTAATTATACTTAAGTTGTAGTTTCTGACAATAATAACTTTTGATAGTTTTTGTTAAAGATAAGTTATCTTCTAAAGATTTTACCACAAAATGTAACCAAGTTTTGAAGTTTTGCATATATTTATGTATTTTACGGGGTAAAAATATCCTATGGTTTCATAAATCGAAATCCGTTTAGTTGTTAATGCGTGATTGAGGAACAAACATCCAAACATCGAAATATCCAAACAATTATTTTCGTATGTATAATTAATATTAGTAGGAAGTAAGATGACCTCCTAGCTCTTGGTCTATGGGTATTAGGGGTGTCTGGACGGGGTATATTTTAGACAACCCCAGGGATGTCGAGGTACAAAAACTCATTCCTATTATTTGGCAGTATTTTGCGGACGGGGAAAATGATGGCGTAATTTAAGTTGTGTATGCGAAGTGGACTGTACTTTTACAAATACGTTTATGGTACGTGCTCGTTATTCTTTCACGCAACAGTTACTATGCACAAATCTTATCAATAATAATTATAGTGTTGAAATGTACCTCTCAAAATAAAATTCCACATTTTTTCAGTAACACAAAAATGTAAAAAAAATTATAGTAGGGTTTAATCAATTGTTTATACATGAAATTACTTAAAAAAAACTCTACTTTTGAAGACATGTATTAGTAGAAATTCGTATTTATTTTTATATTTGAATTTTACCGATAAAAGTCAATATTTTGTTTTAAGTAGTATACATTTCAATAGTTTTTTTTTATAAAATAAGTGAAAGTTCTCAATAAGGTGCGTTTAAAAAATAAGTTTTTTTTTAAAGGTTGACTGATGACCGTGGAGTGACTTTTGACTATCAAGCGCTCGACACTCGCCAACCGCCCGCCAATCAGTGCCAGCTAAAATATACGCTCGCGTATTTAATTGGCCCGCGACTGGCAAGTCTCAAGCGCTCGAAATTCAAAAATCCAGCTGCTGGTGCAGGTTGCTCAAACCCGCTGGACGCGAGCAGCGCAGGACCTGGCGTTGTAGCGATCTTTGGGAGTGCCCTCTATCCAGCAGTGTTTCCGCTGATATGATGTTTTTTTTCTATCGTAATCTCCCACTTTTGCTAGAGAAGGAGTATAGATGCTGAGTATAGATGATTTGCGGGTGGTAGGACCTTGTGCAAGGTCCGTCCGGATCGCTACCACCATCTTGCTCGCTAATCCTGCCGCTAAGCAGCAGTGCTTGCACTGTTGTGTTGTGTTCCTAGCAAGGCAGCCGGTGCAATTACTGGCACAAGAGGTATTCTATCTTAGCCCTCTGGGTTGGCAACGCATCTGCAATCTCTTTAGTGTTGCGGGTGTCAATAGGCGGTGGTGATCACTTACCATCAGGTGACCCACATGCTTGTTTTCCTTCCTCTTTCATAAAAAATAATTGATCATAAAATGTTTGTTAGCTTATTAAAAAAAAACTTAGATGGCATGATCCCACTTACGGTTGCCATGTCCTAACCCCGAAGAGCCCGACAGACCAGACAGTTTATCCGGACATTTGAGTAAAAAGGCCAAACATCCATAACTGATTACCATTTTTGTATTAGTTGCGATGCAACGCGAGGCGAGCGGAGCGGGACCACGTGACTGGTTAAATGCAAAAAGCATAACAAAAGCGGGACTGGCCAGACACCGTTTAATTTTCCCGGACACGCTTTAAAAGTCCGGCTTTTTCCGGACGCCTAGCAACGTTAATCCCACTCACGCTTAACCAATTATCTTTCCCGGAAATAGTAAACAGTTTCACTAAAACAAACTCACAAGATATCAAATCAGAAGTGGGATCCGGCGAACTTTGCTACAGGCTGCTCCGGATGCGTCAATTGGCTACAATCAAGGTTCGGTATCCGGGTTCGCTCGCATTCACAGGATGTTCATTAGAACACAATCAGCGTAATGAACGTTGATTATAATCTTGTTTTCCTGGCATTTATATTTCAGATATCCGACACATACTTTCAGCCGGACTGGGTCTGTTTTTAGGGTTCCGTATCAAAAAAATGTGAAAAGGGCATTCTTATGCTGCGACTCTGTACGTCCAATTTCTATATCATCCACATATTTTAGGCATATATTTAATAAGCAATTAGAAATTTGGATTTATGCTAAGTATTGCTTAAGTTTTTTTTTTTTACAAAGGGTATCAATCACACATCAGAATTGTGTATAAATTTCGAGTTTCTATTGATAGTAGTATGGTCCAAGATATGACTAGAAAACAGGATTACGTTGTATTTTCATAAATAAAATCAATATAAAACCTTTCGCCGAGTTTCACTCAATCCACGTACACTGATGTGAAATAAAGGAGACGAAGATAATTAACTTCTAAATATATTAATTACCTAATTTACACGTACAAAAGCTGACTTTTATTCTTTTAATGTCGCGTAGTATTTCAACTATAACAAACAATGTCAAAAAAACACTTATTCATTCATTTATCCTTTCCCTAATAAATGTAATCAGTAATTACAATTATTATTACTTAATTGTGCTGTAATGTAATTACTGATTACATAACAACACAATTGTTATTATGATGATACGGAACCCTTGATGCGCGAGTCCGGTTCACTTTGTCGGTTTTCATATTCTGGACATCTGCTGAAGTTGTCGATAAACTTAGTAAATGAGACGCCCATTTATCTTTATTACCTGAAGGAGAATGCCTGAAGTGATACTGATGTTAC
This sequence comes from Ditula angustiorana, assembly GCA_963691745.1. Lineage (NCBI taxonomy): Eukaryota > Metazoa > Arthropoda > Insecta > Lepidoptera > Tortricidae > Ditula > Ditula angustiorana. The sequence goes on from OY829473.1 coordinate 4,121,179, forward strand.
TGAAATAAATCTTTCAGTAGTTGGATTTTAGGGGCCGAATTTTATTTGATTTCACTTTTTTTTGCTCAATATCTTTAAAAATATGGTACGTTTAAGATGCTTGAAAAAACTAAACTACTACTAAACTTTGTATTTATAACGTCAACGCGATTTTAACGTGATAAAATCATCCGAATGTGTCTTGTCGTGACTGAAACAGAAATATAATTATTAGAATACAAGTGAAATATGAATAACTAAACCTAATAAAAATAGAAATAGTTCATTATATGTACAAATCTCTCCCAAGTCTGTCCCCTGCGGTAAAGTGCCCATAAGGCTGGCTGCAGTTCCACGTTGGATCGCAACGCCAATGCGTTGACCAAGAAAAAAAAGGTAAAGGTTTGGTGAAAGGGGAAAAAAGCATGCAACTAGGTAAAAACCGTCCATGGAAATAGTCATTCTATGTTAGGTTTTAATAATGTTTCTATATTTTGTGTTACTATTTTTTGATTACTTTTTGAAAATATTGAAAAACCTACCCTAAGATTTCAAATAAATATACAAAGATAAAAATAAATAATAAAATCATGAATTCTTAGGCTACAATGGCCCATAGACAAATATCTTACAGAATAACAAACATAAAATAAGTACATATAATAAAATAAAAAATAAAATTAATTATTAGGAAGGAATAGGCAACGTCAAGGGAATCGCTAATCCGTTACAGGCCTTTAAGTCCTGCCGCCCCTGGGGCTTCAGATTGTACTAACCTGGTCGAGTTGGCTCACTTGTACTGCAAACAACTACTGGCCACAACTCTACCACTGTAAAAATAATTAGAATACTAGTAGGATGTTCTACAATACTAAAGTAGTTTTATTCTGCTGAACTCAGACTACAATGGTTACATTTTTGTAACAGAAATTTCTGTCGATTTTGTTTTAGTTTTTAATTATACATACTTATTAATTTTGAATTCTTACCATTTAAAATACAAATCTAAAGAAATTTCGGTTACAAAAATTTAATAACAAATGGCGCCATCTCTCGTCAGATAGCGGTCACTGAAGTTACCAAGTTGAATGAGATTTCTTGAAAAAGTTGCTCATATAAGACGTCGAGGGTAGTATACCTTGGAAATCAATAATGTAATGACCGTAAAACCGAAGCAGAAGTATAGTAGTTGGTGATGTAGTGAAACTGAACAAACTCACTAGGATGCCGAGATTGCAGATTCGAGTCCTGCCATTACTCTAGATTTTTCTTTGTGTTGGCATTTAAAGTTAATGGTTACATTTTGAATTTCTTCCCGGATGTTTCAAACCCAGCATTGTGATTGTGCATTACTAATTCCCATCCAAACACAGCTAACGAACGCTGCGTCAGACGTAAATAGAATATGTGTTGGAAGCACTGTACCATTACCATGAGTTTCTATCGAAAATTCATATTACGTTACTACAGTCGATAGCGGTTAAATACGCTCCCATTGTCAGTGAAAGAGGTAACCATTGTTGATACGGTATTTTTCGATGACATATGTCAAATTTGTGACTCATGGTACCAACATTCTACAGCAACAGCTATAAAACTTTAGTCACTAGCGCTTAGATTTCGATAGATAATTTACCGTTAGACTCATACTAGCGATTTTTAGTTCTCTAAGTGAGCGCTAGAGGCGCTGTACAATTCCCCATAGAAATCGTTTAACCCGTCGCTAGCGAGTACGGTTACGGCTAGATGCACTGTACTCATGGTAAGGGTACTGTTCATGCAGTTGAATTAACAACAACCAGTTATATTATGAATTAATTCATTGTAATTCATAATTCACTTATTTGTTGTTGTTTTCTGTTTGTTTGCCCCATCAGTAATTTAGTTTATTTGTAAGTAAAATTCCAACAAAAAAATTCAATTTTCAATAGTGGGAGAGGTAGGCCACACTGGGGCTTGTTGCTAGCATTCGGGTTGGCTCGGCCGGTGTAGTACCACACTCTGGTACACACAGCTTGATACTGCTTCTCGTACGGTGAAACATCCGTAGTCCCATGGGCGACCTATTGGGCGGTAACGTATCAGCGATTCTCTTAAGGTGACTTGTTCCTATGGTCAGCGGTGATAACTTCCTACCAGGTGACTCGCATGCTCGTTTCCTCGCAATTGCAAAAAACATGCACCAGAGAAAAGTCTTGAATTCCATAAAATAAAACTACTTTAGCATTGTAGAATCATCCTACTAGCATTGTAATTATTTTTACAGTGGTAGAGTTGTGACCAGTAGTTGTTTGCAGTACAAGAGAGCCAACTCGACCAGGTTAGTTCAACCTGAAGCCCCAGGGGCAGCAGGACCTAAAGGCCGGCAATGAATCAGCGATTCTCTTGACGTTGCCTATTCCTATCTAATAGAATTCATAATCCCAGAATGATTATTCCCATTCCTTTTACCATATTTTTTTTTACAAAGAAACATTTTAAACTAGGCCTAAATAACTAATTAGAGTGTTCACTAATTTATTACAAGAACAAAGCCTTTTCTAAACACAAACGAGCATACAAAATAAACATTATGTGCAAATTAAAATTGTAATAACAACACAAAGAAAAATAATTAATAATTTGAATGTTGAAAACATTTAAAATAAAAAATCGAAAGAAATTTCGGTTGCAAAATTCATTATGTGCAAGTTAAACGCTTACCGTCCTGCAGCCGTAAAACGAAATTCGAGCGTTCGCCGTAAAACAATTGCCACAAGAAGCCTTGCAGCAAATGAACTTTATATTCTACCGTCCGTATCCTACCTGCATAATTAATAGCCGGGTAGAGGTAGCGGGGTAGCGGGCAGATGTAGCGGGGTAGCGGTAGCAGAACAATGCCAACATTGTGCTGCGTGCCGTGTGCACTTCCTGAATTTAGAGAGCTCTTTGTCATCAGCGCTACGAGACCAGCGTTTCTGCTCGCTAAAATCGCTTAATTTGCAAATGGAATCCTAAATTCAAAATTAGGATTATAGAAGCTTATTCACTAATTTACTAAGCAACACGAAACACCCGAATACAACGATAATTTTCACTCTAATAATGTTCACAGCAGAAATACACTATTTTGCACACTAACTCACAAAGCACTATTGTTCACCGTAGCTGTGTATTTTTGGAATGGAATGGAATCGGTGCATCTGACTTGATGTGATGCCGGATATAGTCAGATCATGAAAATTATCATGCGGTGGCTTGTCGTCTGTTCAATTTCATAACACGACAGATCAAGGGCTGAAAATAGCAGCCATCAGGCCCGTTTCACGAAGCTACAAGTTACAATTTTACAAGTGTAAACCGGCAACATTGGTCAATAATGCACTGATCATGTTGTCTGTCAGTGTCTGTCCTAACTTTTGATCCTAGTTTCCATTTGTTAGCAAAAATATCGTTAGTAGTTTAGAGAGGATAGTATATGTACGTACTCGTATTTCCGATATCTTAGCCTGTATAGATCGTTTCCAAATACAGTGATATGCTCTAGAACACCTTTGACACTTCATTTTTACAGGAATGAAACTAAGGCTGCTTTTCCATCAGAGATGTGCGAGGATGCGTAGCGAGGGATGTGTTTGTAAGAACCAATAGAATCGCTTCATTTACCTCGCCTCGGTCAGCACAGCTCCGGTGGAAACGGCTCATTGGTTCTTTACAAACACATCCCTCGCTACGCATCCTCGCACATCTCTGGTGGAAACGACGCAGCATAAGGGCCATTTATATGGCGCGAGGTCTCGCATGCGAGTGGTGTTACATTGCGGGCTACCAAGGTATGATGTGATCGATCGATTGATCAAGCCGCGTAATGTAATGCAAACGACAACTCGCTTCGTGTAAATGGCCCTTTAAATCATCCAATGCAATCTCGAGAACGCGGTCGTAATTAAGAACGATCTATAACTACATGCCACGTGCTCATAGCACAAACTTTGCTTAGTTTAGGACTAGATCAATTAGTGTAAATCATCCTAAGATGTTCATTTATTTATAGTACACATCGATGATGTGACAATCTGTTGGCCTGTATGTATTTAAAGGAAATATGGATACTATAATATACTAATTTAATTAAAATAAAAGTTATGAATGTACGTATATGGATATACAGGTGACTTCGTGGCAGAAGCCTCAGCGAATGTCGAACGACTGACTGCTTGATTCTTCCTGGAGCTGAGCCGCTGTCACGAGGTTTCACAATGGCACAGAATAAATAATAGTACTAACGTACAGAAACTTCTCTTTTTCGACCACCATTAAACGAATTCCAACTTTATGATCAGGTACAAAAAGTTCGTATTACTTCATAAACATTCGCCAGGCGGGATGCGTTAAAAGGAAGGCGCCGCCCGCGCGCGCCTGCCACCCGCAATGCCCTGGCGCACCGTTAGGGTTGGGCTGCTTACTATAATACTATCACAACGCGCGACACAGAGTGAGCGGGCGCGCGCGCGGCAAGCCGGCAACCTACTGTGATTAACCTATGCCATAGGTAATGCGGTGAGCGCACCTACAGTGCGGAGCGGAACCCCCCTGACAATGGCCAGTACTTAACAAATAAAAACAAGGAGGCCTGCTTGTCCTTCCTTTGGCTTTCAACCTATATCCGTGAATGTCGTAAAAAGGTTAACATTACACAACACCTTCTCGCCTCTGTCTCTATGGCCCTCCCTCTCCCCACAAGTTAGCAGTTGGACAGCAGCACAAAGGGTTTGCGATCTGCTGCACTTTTTTTAAACACAACCGGAACGCCATTTTATCCTCCTGGGTCCTGGAAGTAAGAATTTAGTCGAAACTGATATTTTTTTCAAAAAATCAATTTAGTTGGTGTCCCTTAATGTCGGAAAATTATTTAAAAAAATCATGGGGTTTTCCCCTCGAATTTTCTTTATGGCCTCGGGCGAGTACACAGGGACTTTGTCCTCACTCGAGAACAGTACAAATAAACCAAAATACTATAATGAATCAACTTTATTTGCATATTATATTTACAAAATTACTTATCTGTACTTATAATAGCACAGGCTTATAAATTAGTATCATAATAAACAATTTTTAAAGTCAGTAACAAAAAGAAACTCTTTTAAAATATACTACGTACGAGTAAAAATGTAACAATGGTACGAATTGTTATATTCTAGAGATCACAGTTACAATTTTTTTTACTAAGTAGATTCAATCTTCAGTCTTAAGGCTGGACTAGGAACCGCCGAAGTTAGATGTTCTGATATCCTTTAAATATTTTCAAAAATATTGCTATCTTCGTCGTCGCTTTTTGATTCAGATATAGCGGAACCATTACATTCAAGATAATTTGTGACATAAACGTCTTGGCCCTCGAAATGACCGTCGGATTCGTCAAAGTTAAGGTACTTCTCTATTTCACAGTCCTGTAAGGCTGAAAATCGTAAATAAAACATAGTTAACTTTCATGTAACAATAAAAAATCTTACATTTTTGAGACCGTAAGTACTCGTACGAGAACATTAAACTACATGTAAAGACCGTTTGTACTCGTACGAGAACATAAACTTCAGAGCTATTTATGGCTAAAGTTTTTTAATTTTTTGGAGGAAATTAACTTACTGACATTTGAAATACACCAAAAATTTACTAATGAAAATCAAACAAAAATTTATAATTAGACTTTCACTGAGATAAATCTAGATTACTTACCCCGGGGCATGGTGCGGCCGGTTGTGTCTGATGTCAAAGCCGCCCTGATCGCTGATTGGCCATCTACGGCTTGGGGTTAATTTTTCTAGGTTGACAGTTTCGTTCGGAAACGTTCTATGCGTGTTAACTTGTTAAGCCGGTATGACATGCGGCTGTAGAATTTTGCAAATGTTATGTCCTCAAGTGAGGACCGGGGGCCCCAGGAGGTTATACAACATCTGGTTTTAAAAGCATGTAACTGTCGATTTTTACCATTGAAGAAGTTTACGAAGATGTGAAAAATGACCACATTTGTGATGTTTGGTACTCGTCTTCATCTAGTCTAGACTAATATTATAAAGAAGTAAACTTTGTTTTTTTTGTTTGTTTGCATGAAGGGGGTAATCTCTGGAACTACTGAACCGATTCCAAAAATTATTTCACTAATAGAAAGCTAGACTATCCCTGATGGACATAGGATACTTAATTTTGCGAACAAAGTCGCGGGCGTCCGCTAGTAACTACATAAGATGACTCATAAAGGACAAGGACGAGTCAATTATCATTGTTCTGCACTGCAATATAAGCATTAGTTAGTTTAGGACTAACCCCCCTTATTTATAAACGTTGCATAAACCTATGTTAGTTACCATGTTTTATGTCTTTATCTGTCATTGTGACGTTTACCTTAACATGAAAGGGACAACATTTGTTAGTTTAAAAAGATTGATTTCTTTTAATGATAAAGTAAGTCAATTGGTGTTAATTGTATTAATACATTTACGCGTTACTTTGCGGAGGTCCATATCAACAAAACGCAGCTGCTTTGCACGTACACAGCACAGGTTTCGCGGAGTAGCAATGCAAGTATTTTGGTTTGGTATGATTTGTCCTAAAATTTCTTTATTTATTATATCCGTCTGTCAGTGGCGATATAACTCCGAATCGTTGTTAACGCTGTTTTTTAATTTAGTAGATTTTTCAAACTAACTAGCAATGTCTAGGTAAATCATTTATGTTTTTAACTATGTCAGATTTTAATCAAAGAAAGATTGTTTGTAAATTCCACCACAAAAAAGGGGTCGGACGTTCGTATGCAACCCAAAATATACATGGACGATGTCGCATGCAAGACCTAGTTTCATATAAAGACGTAAATGTTTCTTTTTTTACCGAGAATCTTCTCAAAATTAACCACGTGATCCCGTTAAGCGTTTTTGCTCACTTTCCACCTCGTTTTATATTGTCCCCTGCCGCTGTTTTTAACTCTAATTTTGAGGGAAAATATGTAGCTTTTGCATCACAAATAAAATCAGGATCATTAATCCAAACTGTTTATGAACACAATCCTGTCTGTCATTATTTATGTTAGTAATTGGTGCTATTTTATAAACGAGACATATAAATTGTGACAGTAAAACTGATTGAATGAATGAATTCACTGAATATAGTACGAACAAGATGATAAAATTTAATAGCACTGATTCTAGATATGTTCGACCATCAGGTATGAGAAAGTTCACCAAGAAGTAAAGGTAAATCAGTGCTGTAATATTAAAAGTGATAGTTAAGACAATGACCATTTAAAGAGCTAAAGGAAGATAGCAGGAAAAAGGGAGAAAGAAAAACGAGCAAGTGGGTCACCTGATGACAAGTGGTTACCCCCGCCCATAAAACCCCGCCACACTAAGAAGATTGTAGACGCGTTGCCAATACAGAGGGCTAAGATGGAATACCCTTTGTGCCATTGTTACCGGCTGTCTTGCTCTCCGCGCCGGAGCACAACAGTGCAAGCACTGGTACTTAGTGGCTGGATTAGCAAGCAAGGCACTGGGTCTTGGGACACGTCTAGTGAACTCAGACTTATTGCTTTTGTTGACTCATCTACACTAATTTACACTAGTATATCTACACTTCTACAGTATTAATATAATAAAGACGTAAACTTTATTGTTTATTTGTTTATCTGTATGTAGAGGGTAATTACCTCTGTAATAATAATATCTGGAACCGAAGATTCTTTCACAAACAAAAAGCTACACTATCCCTGACGGACATAGGCTACTAAATCCATGTGAACGAAGTTCTATGCGTCCGCTAGTTCCTTATAAGCGCTTTCACACACTGAGGGGTCCTAGCACGCTAGCTTTTATCGCTAACATGAAGCATATATCCCTTTCGAACCAGCTAGCGTGTGCGAGAGGGACAAATGCTTTATGTGCGCGATAAACGCTAGCGTATTACTAGAGCTAATATGTAGGTATAGAACGGTATTCTTAATCGTACTTTATCATGGCTTAACCAACTTACAAATCAATTTCCCTTGAATATTCAATACAAGGTCTAAAGTGTTTTAACTACATTTTAAATAAATTTATATTCATGACTATGAGCGGCTACGATTGAATTCTAAACTAGCTTGAACTGTGTAACAATTTGTTTTTGCGACAAGCAATAAAAATGATAAATTTGTTCGAAATAGTTGCGACAAATCGCTCCCTGGGTATGTAGAATGTAATTTAAAAACCCACTGTATTAGAATAAGTAAGTAAAACAGAATAATATTTCTCTGGGATTCTTTAATCAGGTATTTACACTTTTCTTATTTATTTTATTTTGCTAATATCTTATTATTTTGCACTACATAGAAGCTAATTTCTATCCTGTGTAACTTTTGCGAAATCAATCGAGTCGTTCTCCTCAATTCAATTATTTCGCAATAGTCAATCTGAATGGAATTCATTAAGGATTACTAAAGGATTAGTTTCAATAGGATAAAAAATAAATCAATTTAGCCCTCAATTTGGAATGATCGATGTACGTCCAATGTACTAGGTAAATAGTATCAAACTCAACAGAATATTTTATACCAAATCTGTATTGGTACACTAGATAATTCATTCTCAAATTATTAGCGGCAGGTTTGCAGACTTTTAGAAAGAAAGAAAGAAAACAGTTTATTCGTTGTTAAGATGAACTACACAGGATGAACTTAGAACTAGAACACTGAAAGGGTATTCACTCAGCATAAAGTCGAGGCACGGCTACGTACCACGACGCTGGTCTTCCGTGGGCACCTTGACCTGGCACAACAACAAAAAACACAAACATACTATAACTATACGTAATCTTCATGATCAGATCACTAATTAATTATTCGCATCGACTAGACATCCCAGTTATTAAATTGAGGCATTTTCTATTCACTTTCTTTTGGTACGGCTTTGAGTACAAAACCTTCCAAGTCCGAGTCGATCTCGCAAATAACATACCTACCATATAAGATATTTGTATAAAACATTGACTAAACAATCTGTGAATAATCAAAAAACCGAATACCAAAACGAAATGGAATTTCTGAGGGTTAATAAAAACTGCGCTACTTAGAGCTCGTTTAAAGAAGATTATATACCCCAGCTCGTATCTAGACCACTTATATGATTCAGAGAGAGCAAACATTCGTACTTCGGGGACTGTTTGTATAGCAAGGGTGCGTAGGACCCAATTTTTCCGACGCCAAGGTTAATTTAACTTTACCCAAACAACGGCCCTTTCGGTAAGATTTAAACCCCGGACAAAATTATGAATTCGCTTAAAAGTTTTCTTTTTATGACCCTCAAAGGAATTAAGCACTCAAATTATTTTCGTACACGCGATAAAAAAGATATTCAATGAACGCTGGGGAGTGTTGGTGGGGAAGCTATTAATCCCGTGAAATACGTCGATGACAATGTTAATATTGTTGTTGAGATGTCTTTTGAAAGCTTTAGCCTGGAGACAATATGTGTTGATTGTCATTGGTGTCAGTTATAATCATAATTCGCCGTATATGCACATACACAAATACGAGTGTCATCAGAAGGTCTATTCATGAACTAGGCTTTTAGTTTAAAAAAGTTAATTCGACACCATCTTTATACATATTTATAACGTTATCTGGACTTAAACGCGATAAAAATATATACGTCACGTATACGTGTACGTCGAGGTAAATTAACAATATATTTTTATCGCGTTTAAGTCCCAATAATGTTATAAATATGTGTGAAAATCGCAAAAGTTTAAAACAATGTACCATCTTTAAGCACAAAATGGGTTTTAATAAAAAGAAAAACCGTAAAATGATAAGAAAAAACTGAAACAAGTTACCGTGAGTTACGTGCCCAGCACTGGTTTCGCGGAGTGGCAAGGTAATTCGCCCCAGGTTGTTGATATAGATCTCCGCATAGTAACACCTGACTCTATTAAGTTTTCAAATGACAAGATAGGATAAGATAATTTATACATTAAAACCAAAACCATAATAAATAGAGAGACTTGCGAATACCGATAATCTATTTACGTAACACGTTTGCCTGGACTAGGAGACCCTGTGTTTCAAGCTAGAAAATGCTGTGATGCATTCAGAAAAACCTTATTCGGAACTTTAGTGCAATTCCGTTTAAGCGAGGTCGTTCCGTTCCCAGCAAAATCAATCACAAAGTTAGAACCTCTTGATTTTGCTACTGTGATTAAGAAGCGAAAATTCTCCACAAAATTCACAAGTACTACAAATTTGTTGTAATTTGTTCGTAAACAAACTTGCCTGAATAAGGTTACGGCCATTACCAAGTTTCTCTCATAAAAGTAAGTAGTCAAATGTAAAGCAAATGAAGTCGGTATTAATTTCCATAATCTATTGCGCGGTCATCAAAGAGACTTGACGTCCTTTCGTGAATATTGCGGGGTTTTTAAGATTTTTGCCTTCTTTTATTGTTTAAACGTGATTTACTTGATTGGCGAAATGGATTCTGTTCGACGGAGCCTCTGTCTGCGAGCGACGGACCTATTTATTCTCAAGAAATGTATGTTATCGGATCCTTATCCAATAAAGACATTTCTTGAGAATAAATAAGTCTTCACCGTTGTGTTGTCGGGATTTCTGGTTTCTTCACTTACTAATCGGCCTGATTGATTCAGTGATGTGATGACACGTGTCAGTCAATTCTAGCACTTGATAATAAACGATAACATATTAAAAACCGAATTCTAAACATTAAATCTAGCCAGCCGCTCAGCGATTTCAGAATAGGTCTAAAATACTAATGCTATTAGGTACACTTGGCTAATTTAGGTAAATTTTAGAGACTTTTTCAAATGAAAAACCACTCAACTCCACTGAATTGAGCCAAGTATTAAGCAGCCTTAAAAATTTCGGGCAGGCAATGGGACAAACGGATAAATAACAAAAAAAATACGAGGCTTCTGGGTATTCAGCTGTCCTTATACCATGTCTAAGTCTTTTTAGCTACCTGGACTCTGATCCGTGATTGTATTATGAACCCCATAGTTGGTTTGATTGTCCAAACTATAGCCAGACAGACATACAAACAGACTACCACCATCTTGCTCGCTAATTCTGCCGTTAAGCAGCAGTGCTTGCACTGTTGTGTTCCGGCGTGGAGCGCAAGGTAGCCGATGCAATTACTGGCACGAGAGGTATTCTATCTTAGCCCTCTGGGTTGGCAACGCATTTGCAATCGGTGTTGCGGGTGTCTATAGCATAAAATTCAGTTCACTCTGCTAACAACACAAAAATTGAGAACTACTATTAAAAAATTAAAAAGCAAACACTCCAAAGATATATACAATCTAGATACAGCCTTTATAAAGAAAATATTGCTGGAAAACGATTATTTAATGGAGATAATGTTAAATATAATAAATAGTTGCATTAAGGAAGGCATATTCCCGTCGTGTCTCAAGCGAGGAAAAGTTATTCCAATATACAAAAAAGATAACAGAGAAGATCCTAATAACTATAGGCCTATATGTATCTTACCTGCTTTATCAAAGATCTTGGAGTCAATTATTAAAGACAAAATAGTGGACTATTTTGAATTAAACAATATTTTCGCTGTAAACCAATTTGGCTTCAGGAAAAACAAATCTACGGTGATGGCATTACGTAAGGTCGTGGACTTCATCCTACAGGGCCTGGATCAGTCTCAGAAATGTTCTAGCATTTTTTGTGACCTTTCTAAGGCGTTTGATTGCCTGAGACACGATATTCTCCTAGAAAAACTATATTTCTACGGATTCCAAGGAATAGAACTACAACTTATCAGAAACTATCTAAAAGATAGAACCCAAGTAGTTAATGTGAATGGAGTCACCTCGAACACGACACAAATAGATGTCGGAGTACCACAGGGTTCAATATTAGGACCCGTATTATTCTTAATTTATATTAATGATTTACCAGCTTGTATACCAGACGATGTACTGGTGACACTATTTGCTGATGATACCCACGTAGGCATCAAGGGGAGCAGCATAGAAGAAAACAAAAGAAAGATACAAAACGTGATGATCATGCTTAAAAAATGGTTCCATGCAAACGGCATAATACTTAATACGGGGAAAACTACCTTAATAAATTATACTAACAAACTGAAGATTGACAAAGACTACTATAATGACATAGAAATTAATAATAAAACAAATACGACATTTTTAGGATATGAAATTGACAATAAAATTAGCCATAAGCTCCACATTGACAAAATTTGTAAGAAAATTGCAAGTGGGAATTATGCACTCGTCAAATTAAAACGACTGATAAATAAAAAGTCTTTATTAATGGTCTACTACGCATATATCCATGCAAATATAAACTACGCCGTGACAATATGGGGAAACGGAGCTGAAATTCAAAGAGTATTAAAACTACAAAAGAAATCTATTAGAATAATGAATAATCTGTATAGACGTGAATCTGCTAAGATGTATTTTAAAAAGGAAGGAATAATGACAGTTATATCATTGTATTTATACAACAGCTTAATGGAAGTACACAATGAAAAAAAGAGCCTAAAGCAAAGGAAAGATATTCACAAATATAATACACGAAATAAAGAAAAATTATGTATACCTAAGACACGAACTAAGAAGTATTTGAAACAAGGAATAGGAATTAAAATCCAAATGTACAACATGCTACCAACTAAAATTACTTGTTTGCCAATGCAAGATTTCAAAAAGAAAATCGAAGGCTTTCTGAAGAAGAATCCATTGTATTCCATAAATGAGTACATGGCTCTAATAAAAGATGTGAAGTAGTGAAATTTATAATGGTTTAGTAAATGTTAATTGTTATTTTGACTTGCTAAATGTAATGTTTGTTACATGGCCAATAAATCTATCTATCTATCTATCTATCTATAGGTGGTGGTGATTTGCTCATTTACCATCAGGCGACCCACTTGCTTGTTTGGCTTCCTATTATAAAAAAATACTAACTTTAGCCTGTTATCAAATAAATATTTGGGTGCATAACATAATCACGGATTCAAGAGTTCATCCCATTTAATAAACATAGCTGACCCCCACGCGTCCGACGAAAAACAAGGAGACATTTTTGTTTTCCAATAAAGATTTATTTTCTCCCCAACATCAAAGATATTCACGACGGAAATTACTTACTTTAATAATATTATACGGATCGCTTACAATTGCCTTCGTGATTGATTCATGCCGTTTGATATTTTCGGAGCAGCGGTCGGTGTTACGACCGTCCATTGTTTTATGGACGGTTACGAATCAGACATTTTCCGAATGGACGTGTTATGTTCATCTGACTGTTTTCATCATCAGTCAGCGACTGAGTATGATCAGTGCTCTTAGCATGAACCTTCTTAATTAGCTACGTTAGGGTCGAAGTTTTAAACCGAATTCAAGTTCTAGCTTCATACTACCGTACATGATCTGTCTGCCAAATTTTATCCACGTCCCTCCAAACGTCAATGCGTAATTCTCCGTACAAACATCCAAACAGCATTAGTACTTAAGACTTTAGATAGTAAGACAAGATAGGTACAGTCGCCATCAAATACATTGGTACGGCGAGTTGCTCAAAACAATTTGAATACGACTCTATTGCCGAATGCGTTCAGTCGGATTTAGATATTTTTGAACACTGCCCGCTCCAATATATTTGATGGAGACGGTACAAACATTAACAAACTTAGCCGACCATTAAAGAGGGAACAGAGAGAAATTGTCTATGGCCGAAAAGGATAGATCCATCACTTTCATAGTGCACACTATGTTCCCTTTCGAAAAATGACACTTTCTCGCAGTTCCATCTTTAATGGTGACTAATGTGTCTTCGATTGTACAAAAGGATATTGTAGGTTATTTAGAAATTGTTTGATTAAATATTTACGTTGATGTTTCACGCTCGTCCGTTGTCTCGGATAAAATAGTTTATTAGTGGCCATTTTTCAGGCAGCAAATTTATAACCAAGCAGCAGAACTGAAGCGGAAATAGTTGCCATCCGTTTTGATAGTACGGTGAGGAACGACAAGACATTATCTTGGGTCTTGACACGCCCGGAAACTTTACCTATTTGTAGTAATAAAATGGTAATCTGCACGTTCGTGAGGCTCATACATTTTCCGAGTTAACACCCTACCATAGTTTCATGAGATTTCTTTGTGAACAGTTCAGTTTTTGGATTGCTTCAACAGCCGTGGGGGAATATTAGTCCTCCCTTCCTTCTATCTTCATTTATTATATACTTCTATATTCTATAGTATAGACTCTAAATATATTAAAGAGTTCTTTTACCCACTGACTGACAGCACAAACTTGACTGCTAAAGATAACTAGAAACATGAACATTTTCTTAGCATTGGCATTACGTGTAACAAAAAATTTATACGTAATATGTATGTACTAAATTAAAATAAAAAAATTGTAGGAAATATCAGTTACAAAGCTACAGCACGGCATGGCTACGGTTAACGTACAACACTGGACTTCGACATTCGTTGAGTTAATTTGGTCGTGTTCTGTACACCCAGCACGAACCTTCTCGACTCGTGTTAACTCGCTACGTAACTCAGTGCGTCTTTATCCTGCTAGTTTTACGGGTGGTAGGACTTTGTGCAAGGTCCGTCCGGATCGCTACCACCATCTTGCTCGCTAATCCTGCCGCTAAGCTAAGATATTTCATAAAAAAAAAATAGATCGAAACGCATGGAGTTACGTAGTGAGTTAGTGTGCGTCGTGAAAGTTTGTGCTAGGTGCTGTGAATAAGCAAAAATTGTAAAGTTTTTAAAGAAACAGATGACATTTTACGTAATAACTGACAACTGAATCTCGAACCACGGTCGGCATCAAAGCGCTGTATTGGATCAGCAAACACTATCGATGCAAACGGGTAGCGTCAGTAACGCCACTGCACTCTACATAATGACCACTCCATTCATTTCACGGTTTCCGTATTCCGCTAAAACTGCTTCAAACTTTATGCCACCGAGCTAAGGTTGAATTTACGTAGTACCTCAACAAATGCGGTACATAAGTCAACAAAATGAATGGAGTTGACAAGATGGCTGTTATATTTCAACAGAATTATGCCAGCGTAGTCAGATTAGCTGGTTTTTTACAAGGTTTTGTTGAAAATGTACCTACTCTTGTTAGTATATCGAGTGGGATGAATGGATATTTTGTACGGAAGGGATTCGGTGGTGTAGGAAAGTAAGACGAAGATTGGCTATGTATGCTACATAGTATAGTCGCCCAAGAAATTGCTTGACCACTTTTCGACCGTATTACAAAGGGATAAGGTTCAAAAGTGGTCAAGCAATTACTTGGTCGACTATACCTATTAAGTCGCTAACTGTTCCTGTCTGTTCTCATATCTTAGACCGCTTACTCCATCTTAACCACGCAACGGATTTGATGCAGTTTTCACTGTCATTTAAAGATTATTTATGGAAGGTTTTTATGCATATCCTTATTGCACCCATGCAAAGCCTGACGGTTGACAATTGGTAATAAAAACTTATTAAATGATGTCTCTTTGTCTTCAGCGTGTGATCATCACCTACACTACTTAGTAGATGAAATGTCTTGAGTGTAGAGGATTCAATAATATGATTTTGAACCGCAACACGGAAGCTCTTAGCGCGAACATTATGCTTAGTGTCTTCCCTTGCAATTACAACTCACATAGGTATTTGTAGCTAGAGATTCGCTTGTCTAAGGCTTCCTCAAGTTGTATAGTAGCTCCGTGAACGTGATCGTCTGTATACAACTACCATAGTTTAGTTTGCGCTAAAAAAGTCATAAAAAACAAATAACACAATTCAGGTAGACAGCACAGCGGGGCTCCGTCGAGTTGCCATCGCCGATGGCATGTTCACCGTGGGCCCTGCGGGTGCCCTGGAACCTCCGAAACACAACACCCTTTGGCCAAAATTCCGTGCACTCAATGCCTCCATCTACGGCCGCGGCACGCGTAGGACAAATAAACTGAAGTGCACGTAATGTTGGGAGGGACCTCAATAGGAACACCGCCAGAGTGCAACAGACCATCCGACGGTCGGTGAATGACTGTGGCGGACCCTTTCACAGGTAATATCGTCGGAAAGCTCGGGAAAGAGACCATCATAGTAATTTACTCTGACGCCGAGATCAGTGTGTTCTGAAAGGTTTAGGTTTAATCGAAGCCGAAAGCTAACTATTAGTGTAGTGACATTGGTCTGAACTTACGCAAAGCTTGGCATAGCACTTGTACCTACCCTACACTCAGAACGTTTATTAAGCTTGTAAGTTGGCGATTTAACTTACAAACGTCAGTTAATTTTTTTTTATGATATAGGATGGCAAAAAAGGAAGTGGGTCACCTGATGGTAAGTATACACCACCGCCTATAGACACCAGCAACATCGAAGAGATGCGTTGCCAACCTAGAGGGCTAAGATGGAATTCCTCTTGTGCCAGTAATTACACCAGTGGCCCGTTTCACTAAGCTACAAGTTACAATTTTACAAGTCTAAACCGGCAACATTGGTCAATAATGACCAATGGCAATGCGCATAATGACCAATGGTTGAGACTTGTAAAATTGTAACTTGTAGTTTCGTGAAACGGGCCACAGCTGTCTTGCTCTCCACGCCAGAACACAACAGTGCAAGCACTGCTGCTTAGCGGCAGGATTAGCGAGCAAAATGGTGGTAGCGATCCGGACGGACATTGCACAAAGTCCTACCACCCGCAAAAATTGACCATCAAATGACAACATACACAAACACCATGGCTATAGGTTAAGGTTAAGAGGATGGAAAACGTTATCGCCGTTTGTATGGAGAGCGCAGAGTACACAATACTGTTAAGCTATCAAGGACTCGAAACGTTAAAACACGAGGGTCACTTCAAACGATCCACAGCGATCTCGGATGAAACTCTTAAACTTCGGTAGAGGTCTCCCAGTGGGAACAGCATTCATGCGCTTGACACTCAAAAGATAGTTTGCCAGTTTAGCTACAAATTTTTAAAAAGTTCCCAACTCGGATATCCCAGCAAATTTTCTGTGACACCCATCACAGTTCTTGAAGCTTCCCTTTGCCTGATATATTTTTCTTGGAATATTTTATCATTTCGTCTTTAACTTCGTGAATAAATAATATCTCAGAAAGTTATTTTAGCAAAACTCAGACTACGTCAGAATTTGTTTAATATAATGTCTTGTACCTACCCATGTTACGTCACATCTAATATCAGTGACATTCTCACTTAAATTAGATTTATTTGCGACCCGCGAAGTCAGGGGTCGAGATTTAAATTACGTAGCACAGCATTTCACGCAAATTTGACAGTTCAAAATCTGCGAATAAAATAGACCGATTCTATTGAAACTTTGTATGCATAAACATTTAATGTATAATTAATAATATTCCTATTTAAATAGGTATATAAGGGTATTTACTGTAAATTGTCCATAGTATAGTCGGGGTAAGAAAAGGTTCGTCACTTTTGGACTCTATTACATCGCAATAAAGTTTAAAACTTGAGCCTTATTATGTAACACCCTCTCTTTTCGTGAGGGTAAAAAAAACACATAATTATAATCATTACGTATTAGGTGGTGTTTAAAAATCAACGCGACCGCAACTCCAGACGGTCACAATGACTAATAATTCACAATGCGAAGTTGCTAGCAATCAGGGGCGTAGCGACGTAAAATGGCGCCCAGGGCTCGCATCCAAACTACGCCCCTTTCCCTTTGTAAATTATTTTAAAAACAGATACCTACACATTTTTTTACTAATTTTGTAATGTTATGTATGTAAAACAAACAAAATACCACAAATATACCCCGTCTGGAATAAATGTATCTACAATAAGGATTAAATGATCCTCAAAACACTTTATTTGGCCATGTATATGAATTTGGATTGTATATTTTCTAATAGGTAGTTAGTAAATTAAGTTTTTTGCGCCCCCCCTTATTTGGCGCCCAGGGCACATGCCCTGCCTGCCCCACCCTAGTTACGCCCCTGCTAGCAATGATACGCAACAATTAATCGCGCGCGACGCCAGATTGCTATCTCCGATTGATCGCATCGGGAAGATCGCTGGGGTTTTATCGCTTGCAACTGTTCCGGCCAGTACTTTTTTTGGTAAATCATTTATTAAACAGATACAATTCAATGAATGGTTACTCGTCTATGTTAATATCTGCTGTATTCCTAGGACAACAAACTAGCATTACGATTATTCCTTATACGTAACTAGCGATCTCTTCGCACGCCTGCAATTTACTAATGTGGAACCATCGAATTTTCTCTACTACTAAACACGTAGAAATAATCTCTACATAACAGTGAATACCGTGTCAAAATCCGTAGCGGGGTTTAGACGGAGTAAGCGATTGAAGGTACGATGAGGACTGGAACGGGTAGCAACTTTGTTTTATAGTAGTTAAAGATAAAGAAGATGAAATGTAAATAAAACCTCTTTATAGCTCACACTTAGCAAGAAAATCAGCGCGACCGCAAACAGCTCGCCGCGGCGGACGGTCACAATGACTAATGCGTGGCGGTCGACCCTCGCAACTTTTCCGGCCAGTATTCCACGCTGCGAGCCGAACCGAATAAGTCAAAATGTGAACAAATTTCAATAATATTTTACTTTAAAAAATGAGACTTTTATAATCATCCGTGATTTTTTTGATAATGGAAAAGGAGGCTATCTATGATGGGAATTAAAAATGATCACCGCTACCTTCCTCGTTTTTTTTTTAAATAAGAAATGATATAAATACTCTTTAACAAAAATATTACAAACTAGCGGACGCGCGCGACTTCGTTCACGTAAAATTAGTAGCCGTCCGTCAGTAGTCCGTCCAGGAATAGTTTAGCTTTCTATCTGTGAAAGAATTTTTGAAATCGGTTCAGTAGTTCCAGAGATTACCCCCTACATACAAAGAAACTAACAAAAAAACAAACAAACAAAGGTTTCCTCTTGTTCAGTTTCGTCATATTTTAGTAGTTTTTTAATTTTGTTGTGGCCACATTAGCTATCTAGCCATCGTGATTGGTCACACTCGTTCCCCCCACCATTCGTTAGTTTGTTTATTTTTTATCGTTAATTTTTGAAGTTGAGTTCCTGTTTGAATTTTGAACTGTGAACAGCTTTATCGTTACACGTCCCGAATAATTTAAATTTCCCACTACTTCCGCGTATCCATCTAGTTTAGTCTAAGTGTGTGTTGGAGTCTCCCGGCGCGGCACCAGAATCTAAATCCGAGGCTAAGTGCGATCGCTGAAGGTAAAGTTGACAGTAGATCTAGGGAAGCTGAAGGCTGCCACCGACAGTACATCGCTGCGGACGCCAAGGATTCTGCATACAGCAGCTCCGGAGCCACCAGGTTAGACCACCAACTCACTACTGTTATTTTAGCACATAATTTACTTTAATTCGCCGTACTACATACACAATATTCTTGCTTAAAACCCATAACTTCCTTTCGTTACCCATCGTTTTTCGCTATACAGTCCATTCCCTTTCGTTAACCGCACATTTTTTGGTCTTCGAACCGAATATTTTGATAAGTGACGTTTGTTTTGTCGTTTTCGTAAAGTCATTTGTTAAAAATTCGTTTTGTCGTTACTTTTTAATTTTATAAATTTATTTCGGGTAAGCAAAAATATTGTGTTTAAAAGTTAGTGGGAACGTTAAATCATTTATTCGATTGTCGTTGATTCGGTCATTTTTAGACTGGTAACACTGACGGTTGTGTCAGTTGTCAACTATTTTATTTTTTTGTAATAACAACTTCTACCGCCAAGTTAGTTATTGTTTTGTGGTGGAGTTATTTGTCGTAATTTTAGTGCTTATTTTCGTAATACTTTTGTTAGTTGCTTGTGTTGTTTGTTTGTGCTTGTGTAGTGTAACAAGTAGTAGTCACAATGACTAAGGATGGTGCTGATGCGAATAATGCCGACCCAGTACGTGTCGAAAGGGACTACGCTATTATGAGGTTGGAGTATCTTTCTATGTTAGATGACACTGAATTGGGGTTGTGCACTACAGCGGAGCTTACTTCGATAGCTGACTGTTTTCATGCAGCACAAATGAAAATTTTAGTGACACTTTCACCAACCGAACGTCGCGAGGAATTTAATTTTACCGCAATGTTTGACACTAAGCTTAGGGGTATTAAGGCACGTCTGAAATCGAATATTAAACCTACTACATCCACTGCAGGTTCTTCAAGCCAACAACAACCTAATTTACCTAAACTTCCTAAAATAAATATTAGGCAGTTCGATGGCAAGATTGATAACTGGGTTACTTTTATTCAGTTATTTAATTCATTGATACATGAACGTAAGGATCTGAGTGATGTCGAAAAATTGCATTATTTACTGTCGAGTGTGCAAAATGAAGCCCACAATTTAATTAAAAATTATCCCGTGACCAACAAAAATTATTTGGTTGCATATAATATGTTATATAAACATTATAATAAAACTCGCCTTATAGCCACTACGTATTATGAGCGACTTATTAATTGTGAGCCGGTCAGATCTTCTCGGGCTAGTGACTTGGAACGGGTTAACAGGACGTTCACTGAGAACTTGGCAATTTTGGATAGTTATAATTTACCGGACAAGAATTTTATGTTGGTTCAATTGTTGTGGTCTAAATTAGACAAAAATACCAAGGAGCAGTTTGAGCTTGAGCATAACTCAGATGAAATTCCTGAGTATGGGAAAATTCAAAAGTTTATTGAAAAGCGGTTTCGTGCACTGGATGCTGCAGGCTCTAACAATAACAATAATTTTCAATCTGCTAGTAACAAACCCATTAGTAAGCCTAAAACAGCACTAGTTGTTTCAGCAACCGCATCGTGTACTTTGTGTAAAGAACCACATAGTCTTTCGACTTGTCCAACATTCTTGAGTTATGACCCGAATGCCCGTTTCAAGTATGTAAAAGAAAATAGATTATGCATCTTGTGCTTGTTAAGTTCACATTCTCTGAAAGCATGCAAATCTAAACAGCGCTGTGAACATTGTAGGTACTCGCATAACACATTGTTGCACTTTAATAAGTCTAATGCACATGTACCTTCGGAGACTAATTTGGAATCTCTCAAACCTGCTTCAACTATTCCAAATCCCACGGCTATGGTAGCTAATAATGTAGTGAGTACTACACTATTTTCAACAGCCGAGGTACTGGTAAGGGACATGCATGGAAAGTTTGTGCCGGTTAGAGTGTTACTTGATTGCGCTAGTGCTTGCAACTTTGTAACGGCTGCTTGTGCCAAGAAACTTGGCCTTGAAATTAAATGTGGCAAGTATGCTGTCAATGGGATAGGGCAGTCGGTCGCTGAACCTGCTGGCACCCTATCTTGTACAATTTCACCCAATACTGGTGAAAGTAAAAACACCTTTTCGTTCGAGGCATACATACTGCCTGCTATATGTTCGGATATGCCAGCTGAACATATTGATCTTTCGTCGTGGCACCACATCAAGGACCTGGATTTGGCTGACCCGTGTCTGCACAAACCAGGGCCAATCGACATGCTGTTGAGTGTCGATATTTTCGCATCGTCGTTGCGTCCAGGGTTAATTCACGGAAGCCCAGGCCATCCCACTGCCATCAATACTATTTTCGGTTGGATTTTGATGGGTGGATGTGCCACGGACACTTGTCGCTCTCGACCCCGCCGGGATCATTGCTGCGTTGTTACGAGCGCCTTTTCGTTGGACGACTCGATCAAACGATTTTGGGAATTGGAGCAAGTCAATTCCCCGAGTGACGTCATCTTATCGAAGGAAGATCAGCTGTGCGAACAATATTTTGTCGCTAGTTTTCGTCGTACGGAAGAAGGTAGATTTATTGTTCCTCTACCTTTTGCTGATCCTTCCAACAAACCTACTTTCTCTGGTTCTCGTGCTATTGCACTGAAGAGATTCTCGTCGTTGGAACGGAAGTTGCAGGGAAATCCTGAATTTCGTAAGAATTATGTCACCTTTATGGATGACTATGAGAGTTGTCGTCATCTGGAGCGATGTGATCCTCCAGAGACGGATTATGGAGTCTTCTACTACATCCCTCATCACGGAGTCCTGCGGCCCTTGTCTACTAGCACCCCTCTTCGTGTTGTTTTCGACGCTAGTGCCAAGGACGCGCGAGGGACCTCGCTGAATGACACCTTGTTGCCGGGACAAAAGTTGCAGAACAACATCTTTCATTTGCTTCTTCGTTTCCGATGGCATGTTGTAGTCTTCACCGCAGACGTAAAGCAAATGTATAGGCAAATTCTTGTGACTCCGGAAGATGCGGAGTACCAGAGGATCCTCTGGCGGCCATCAATCGATGAGCCCATCAGGGATTATCGTCTGCTCACGGTGACTTACGGTGTTTCGTCAGCGCCATATCAAGCTCTTCGTACAGTTGCTCAGATGGCCAAAGAATCGACGGTAAATTACCCTGGTGGATCACAGGTGTTGGGCCGTGACATTTACGTCGATGATGTCGTCTCTGGTGCCGGCTCTCTGGAGGAAGCTAGGAATATTCGTTCTGATCTCTCGACGATTCTAGCGTCAGGTGGCTTACATTTGCGTAAGTGGACGTCGAACCATCCAGGATTCTTCGATGGAGTACCTCCTGAGGATCTGTACTCAGAAGATTTTCGTGAGTTCGACTCAATCGGTGACATCTCCTTAAAGATCCTAGGTCTTCGATGGTTACCTCAATGTGATAATTTCACATTCAAGGTATCTGTCAAGGATCGCCGGTGCACTAAGCGCACCATACTCTCCGAGCTTGCACAAATATTCGACCCTCTCGGATTTCTTTCGCCTTTGACTTTCTTCGCGAAGTATCTAATGCAACTGCTCTGGGTTTCGGGGGTCGCATGGGATGACGACGCACCCGAAAACATTAGACTTGAATGGCAGACGCTCAAAACACAACTGCCGTTCTTGAGCTCGGTGGCTGTTCCTCGCCGTATGGTGAAGGACTTTGTCGTTCTACAGCTTCATGGGTTCTGCGATGCGTCAGAACGTGGGTTTTGCGCGGTCATCTATTGCAGGACACTGGATTCCAATGGAGTATGTACTGTCCAAATGGTTTGTGCAAAGTCCAAAGTAGCACCTCTTCGAAAGTTGTCGATACCGCGTCTGGAGTTGTTAGCGGCTGTCTTGCTTGCGGACTTGATGGCTTCGGTCATTGAGGCCTTGAAACCTTTCCATACTGTCAGCCAAATCTTTGCATGGTCTGATTCCAGCGTGGCATTGACTTGGATCAAATCATGTCCATCCAAGTGGAAGACTTTTGTGGCGAACCGTGTCAGCCACATCCAAGATGCGCTTCCTCCTGACTGCTGGCGGCACGTGAGGACTACCGATAATCCAGCGGACTGTGGGTCTCGAGGTTTATTGCCAATTGACCTGGTCAACCAGGCTAGCTGGTGGGAGGGACCTTCCTGGCTTGCGCTAGCTGTTGATGACTGGCCTAGGTCTACTCTGTCAGTGGACGCAGATGTTCTTTACGAAGAACAGAAGGTGACAGTTCTCGTGGCGTCTCTACACCAAGATATAGTGGAGAATCTTTTATTAAAATATTCTTCGTTAAAGAGTCTTCAGCATGTGTTGGCATATTGCTTTCGTTTTGTGCACAATACTAGAAATCGGAAGATGCCTGACAAGTTACTTTTCGGTTCCTTGGCACCTATCGAAATAAGGAACGCCCTTATGTTTCTCGTTCGCTTTGTTCAAGAGCGCAGTTTCTCGTCAGAAATCGAGAAATTAAAAAATAATATGCCTAATTCCCTCCCTAAGAGGTTCAGGAAATTAGCTCCATTTTTGGATGACGCGGGTCACTTGAGGGTGGGCGGACGTCTGTCACGGGCTTCTCTCGACTTTGACGTGAAGCATCCGTTGCTTCTGCCTCGTGACCATCGCTTTACCGTCCTGCTGATCACGGAATACCATAATAAGTTCATGCACCCGGGTTTACAAACGCTTCAGAACTTGTTGGCTCAACACTTTTGGATACTCTCTCCGAAGCGGGCAATTCAAGCTGTAACGTCGAAGTGCATGAAATGCTTTCGTGTTCGTCCGTTAGGGGCTCCTGCACCCTTCATGGGTGACTTACCGTCGTACAGAATTAGCCAACTGAAACCGTTTTCGAGTGCTGCTGTTGATTTCGGTGGACCTTTCGACATTTCTCTCGGTCGCGGACGTGGAAATAAGACGTACAAGGCGTACATTTGCGTCTTCGTTTGCACCTCGACCAAGGCCGTCCATACTGAACTTGCCACCGAACTTTCATCCGAAGCCTTTTTAGCCGCGCTTAGGCGCTTCGTAGCGCGCCGCGGTCGATGCAGTCGCTTAGTGTCAGACCAAGGTAAAAATTTTGTTGGCGCTAGTAATATTTTAAAGCGCCTCATCGAGAATTCCGCGCACACGGATGAAATCCGGTTTGAGTTTAACCCGCCGGGAAGTCCACATTTCTCGGGTTTGGCTGAGGCTGGAATCAAGGCTGTGAAAACACATTTGTCGCGTGTCGTTGGACAGCAGAGGCTGACTTACGAAGAGTTTTCCACAGTCTTGACTCAAGTCGAAGCACTTTTGAATTCGCGACCGCTTACTCCGCTCAGTGCCGATCCCAATGATCTGTCTGCCCTGACTCCTGGTCACTTTCTGACTACGGAGCCTCTGTCGGTTGTGCCAGACGAGGACTTGTCTGACACTAAAGTCAGCGCTGTTCAACGCTGGAAGATGCTCCAAAAAATGCAGCAGGACTTCTGGAACAGATGGTCCCAGGAGTACATGCACACGCTTCAACAGCGCATGAAATGGCATGATAGGCAGTCCAATCTGGAGAAGGGTTCATTGGTGCTCATCATCAATGAACAAACTCATCCCATGAAGTGGCCTTTGGGGCGCATTGTAAGCACACATCCTGGGTCGGACGGCATATGTCGTGTAGCCACCGTGCGCACAGCGTCTGGCTTGTACAAGCGGCCTATCGTCAAGCTGTGCCCTTTGCCCATTTAAATGCGTGCAGTTGTTTTTGTGTCGTTTTTGTATTTTTATTGTTATTTGGTTATGTTTGTTTAGTGTAGTTAAAATACTAATGTATTTTGGTGGGCGGAATGTTCAGTTTCGTCATATTTTAGTAGTTTTTTAATTTTGTTGTGGCCACATTAGCTATCTAGCCATCGTGATTGGTCACACTCGTTCCCCCCACCATTCGTTAGTTTGTTTATTTTTTATCGTTAATTTTTGAAGTTGAGTTCCTGTTTGAATTTTGAACTGTGAACAGCTTTATCGTTACACGTCCCGAATAATTTAAATTTCCCACTACTTCCGCGTATCCATCTAGTTTAGTCTAAGTGTGTGTTGGAGTCTCCCGGCGCGGCACCAGAATCTAAATCCGAGGCTAAGTGCGATCGCTGAAGGTAAAGTTGACAGTAGATCTAGGGAAGCTGAAGGCTGCCACCGACAGTACATCGCTGCGGACGCCAAGGATTCTGCATACAGCAGCTCCGGAGCCACCAGGTTAGACCACCAACTCACTACTGTTATTTTAGCACATAATTTACTTTAATTCGCCGTACTACATACACAATATTCTTGCTTAAAACCCATAACTTCCTTTCGTTACCCATCGTTTTTCGCTATACAGTCCATTCCCTTTCGTTAACCGCACACCTCTTTATTATATTAGTGTAGATAAAACACGTAGTTTTAGCATAATCTAATCGGAAAAGTCGATTTATATAATATTATGTTATTGTAGCACGGCACTTTTTGCAAAAAACGACCTACTGAGATTTTTTACATCATTTCTCTTTTTTTACCGAGAAAAACCAGCAATTAATGTTGCATACAGAATTGACCTAGTAAAGTGGTACCAATTTTTGATATTATCAAATGTTGAAATAGTTAAGTTTACTTGATTTATTCAGTCAATATAAAGTTACATTATTAATAACACAAACGTCAAGTTACCTACATGGATTGATCTTGAATTCGTAAAATTTAAATTTAACCAAATAAAATTTTCAAGTTTTTAAAAATGGCATCACAAAATTAACCAATCAGCATTGCTTGCACTGTTGTGTTCCGACGTGGAGAGCAGGACAGCCGGTAAAATTACTGGCACAAGAGGTATTCCATCTTAGCCCTCTGGGTTGACAAGGCATCTGCAATCTTTTTTGTTGCGGATGTTTATGAACGATGGTGATCACTTACGATCAGGTGACCCACTTGCTCGTTTTCTTTTCTATTTTATTTAAAAAAAAATGTTATTTTAGTTACCCTCTTTCACTCTCCCGCCGCACACTTGAAGCGGGTCAGTTATTCGCGGCACAGATTTTTCCGACCACAACGTTTTGTTCAACTTTTCATCCAAATGTTTCGGTTACAGCTATTTTAAATTCATCAAGTTTCCGAATTATTCATGATTCGGAACGGAGATTCTTTGAGGTCACGTCAGACGTTTTTATTTGCATTTAAATGGCAAAGTATTTTGTTTATCGAGTCTTAGGAATTTTTATTATTTTATGAGATACCAGGGGTTTTATGAGGTCAAACCTGGGTCAAGCTCTACGCGTGTAACGATAACTATCTGTATATTTTATTTATTTATTAGGTACAATTACATATTATTACAGATTTAAGCAACAGCATAGCAGAATAGATCATAAGGGAATAAAACATAACAAACAACGCCTACAAAATTTTCAAAAACCAAATTGTTAAAAAGTATAAAATTATTGTAGATCATTAGGTGCTGAAAATATTTATACAGAAGATAAAAACCGGATATTTTAAAAATTATAGGAATACCATACTTACAAAAATGATAAAAATAAAAGTTTTTATTGTTTTGTTTTTGTGTATTAGAATCCCATTGCAAATTAAGCCTTTGTAGAGGCTTAATACGATAAATGAAAACATAACTGCATTGACAAGGATTGGCATTATGACAATTACGTACTTACTCAGAAAAAGTTCAACAAATAATTTAAAAACTCTGGTCTAACAGATGTACATAATACCCTCAAAACAAAATGAACAAAATATTGAACCAAATTGTCGGTTTTCAGCATTATATCCTTGTATTGCAGAAATTAAATTTATGTAAAGCTTTTATGAAAGTTTCGAGCATGGCAAGGCATGCTCAAGAGGGGCTTCGTGGTCTCTTCAACGGGAACCACTTACCTGTTAAAGATAAGACGGAAGTGATAAAGGACCGGATGTAGACACGTTTGTAACAAAGCGTTATAATGCGTCTTTAAAGGTGCTTATAGACTTGAGCATTTACTTGTAATGAGCATCCTAACGAATGTTACAAAGCTTAAAAATTGAATAGGAAAAAAAACCGGCCAAGTCAGACTCGCGCACCTAGGGTTCCGTCATCAACAACATCTAATGTCGCATGGTCGCATTTTTGCTTTTTAAGACAATTTTTTTTTTGTGTGTATTAACTACAGATTTACGGTTTTCAAATTTATTGTTTTATTTGTGCTGTAAGACCTTGCTTCTTGCCAAATTTCATAGTTCTAGGTCATCGGGAAGTACTCCATAGGTTTTTGAGTGTCTTGCGAATGTATGAAACATGCGGCATAAACGGCCGTATCTTTTGATTGCGTTGACTTGGAAGTTTGATTTCTTTGCGGCTGTAAGGGACTGCCGCTAAGATTTACGAATTTGATATTAATTTCAACTCAATACATCCACGCGTTCTTGAAAAGAATGGTGTTGACAGACAGACAGGCTCAAAACAGCGCGCTAACCAGGCGGCGAAAAACGGCAAATGCTCGCTTTTCGTTTCGTTTCTTTTTCGTTACAAGTGTTCCAGGTGTTTCTGTTTTTTACAAGGTTTTTCTGTATCATTGACAAGCACCGGCCAATTAACTTTTGTCCTCACGAAGGCCCTTTTTGACCTCTAACGCAACGCAAGGAACCCTGGGCTCACCTAAAGCCAGCAGAGTTGATGAATCTCTTGGAGTCGCTGGTTACCACTTGCCATCAGGTGTACCGCATGCTAGTTTCCTCCCTTTTCCATACAAAAGATTGTTTTAAAATCATAACTTTTGAAGCCCTTTGGCCGCCATTAAAATTGATCTTTCGCAACTAGTTACGAAGCAGGAATAGATTATCTTTGTACCAGTTTCGAACAAAGAATACAGTATGTGTTTTATTCAATACGCCAGGGTTAATACTTCCAACAACGCAAACTGTGGCCGCGTCCGCTTCCGCTCTCTGTACAGTGTACTACAAAAATACGTATCTATTTTTGTAGCTTATTCAACCAAATAAAGTGCAAGAGTTAAATTTTCGAAACTTTGTCAACTTTGGTGAAAGTTCTTATGCGTGTCTTTTGATTTACCTACTATAATTATGGTACCGATGATAGAGAGTAAGTTTATCCGCGAAAAATATTGTTTTAAGATACTGATACTATTAAATTATCACCATTTCCATACTTTTTTACAAAAGGAGTGCCATACCAATTACATCAAAGGTCTGGAGATGGAAAATTAACCTGCAAAAGTGGATACATCGTTGATAGTCGACTGAACTAGCTACTTATCTCTTTTCATGATTACCTTGACAAGACCCTTCCGGGTCCGCCGGGTAAAACGTTAACATTAATAGTTCGTAATGTTATTAATAGAGCCCGCACCGATTTATTCCGTCGGCCCTAAATAACTGATCAGTAGTTGCCAGCGCCAGCCAACCAATGACGAGGGTCGGCTATCGTCGCTTTACTTTTTAATGTCCAAACTGGGACCCGGATATAAAGTATAGGACGCAAGCGAAAGGTTCGGAATCACTGACGCTAAGCATCTAGGTTTCAAACTGGGAATACTTTTTTACCCAATTCTCGCCAATTCCCGTAAGTTCTTCGTTCATCGAAGTTCATCTCACACTTGAGAAAGGTCAAAAATGCCAAATTTCAAAGGAATCTAACAGTTTTTTTGACAAATCTCGGACGTGACTTTATCTCAACTGAAGGGTTATTCGGAATGCGAGTCAGTCATTCGTGCGAAGTTATCGGTACAGGATAATAACTTGCGATAGCCATAAATAAATAATAATAAAAACATCATTTATTCAAGCAATGCGAGTGATCCCATTATCATTACAATAACATTATTACATTATATTACCATTAATTATAATTGAATTACAGGATAAAATCCTACTAATATTACAAAAGTGAAAGGATAATGACGTTTCGGTGGTTAAATGTATTAACGGTGGTACAAACTAACCAGTAAAATTATAAATGCAAGCTATGCACCCAGCCCGTACTCTTACCTGCTTGACATGCTGTAACTTTTTTCAGAACTTAGTGCATCTCTGGGCTATATTATACTTAGAACGAGACTTACGGGACGCCCTGATAAGTACGTAGCGAGTTAACACGTGCAGAAAAGGTTCGTGCTAGGTGCACAGTATAGAAACGATCACCTCTATACAGTTACTTTGCAGCCTATATAGTGCTTGGAGTGAAACAGTAATTCTGCACTCCGCTTTTATCTTTCAACTTAGACATAGGACGTTTATGTAGACGAGGGTTTAGTCCGCGCAGTTTTTAGACTCCCGTTGACCCTCCGATTGTCAATGTATTCGTTGATACTGATTAATGGTTTCCGTAATTGTGAAATATTTAGGTTACTTTTCTGTGTAACATATTAAGAAACTGACAATAGTCAGATCGCTGTTTCTTTCGATGTATATGGACTTGGAAACGTGCAAAAAAGATGAGAATGGGATATTTAAATATCACCCTGTACTCAGAAATGAATTCGAGGATCAAAAGTTGGAGTTTACAGATGAAATTATCTGATGCCTGATATGGTCGGGCGTTGATCTGTCTTGTCCTAGAGATTTATCAGGTGACAGCCTCCATATCTCATGATATTGCTCCTGATGAGCATAACATGCACCGGATCATGACGTCTAATCTGTAGAGCCTTATTTTTGTTCCCAATTCCATTAACGAGCTAAGTTTATTGAATAACGAAAATAAATAATTTGCAAGGTTTAATTTAATCTTTTTTATCGAGGATATTAAATATTTTTGAATCCGGTTTCGCTAACAATAGCGACTTTCTAATTATCATCAAGTTACTAAGACCCATTATACTAAATTATTGCGAAAAATATTAACAGGTTTTTAAAACAGTTACGTTTTAATTAAGCCGATTTGAGGGCCTTTGTTGAGAGACGTTAGTATTTTGCTCTTGTGAAATAAAATGTTAAATGACATGGAAACGGTTTTTTATTTACCCATAGTATAACCAAAAGAATTTTTAAAGAAAATTTACTGAAACTATGTATATTAACTTTTTTGCAAAGATTTCTGAATTCTTTTGAGTTGGCACCTATCCATTCTAGGCTTCAAAATTTGTGAGAAAATTCTATGCCTCACTTAATTCATTATTTTCTGTAAGTAGTAATTTACTAATTAGCGACATTAACTTTGATTAGATATTTCTTTTGTAGAGCATTCAGATTATTTGTACTCCGAGAAAAAAACAGCAAAGTAGAACAGTAAGTGTATACAGCTTAATTCTGAAATCTTTGCCAAAGATCAGCGTACACTCTTTATAAACCGTAAAAAAATGGGGTTAAGACATTCGCCGTATTCCACTGAGCCTAAACTTGATTACCTAAATCGTTCGTCATTTCTCTCAATATGGCGGAAGGGAATGATCTGTCATTTCCCTTGCGCAGCCGCTTATTGTATTATAAATATCCTCAATATCTGGGATCGAAGTCATTCCCGAGGCTTTTGAGCTGAGTGGCGTTAAAATTGGCTTTCGAGTGTTCCTTTTGTCGACTACAATGAAACAAAATCGTGAAATCTTCGTACTTTTTTATTTAAATTCATTTATTCTGTTTTAAAAGGTATGTATATTTCTACCCGACTGCAGCAGAAGAGAGGGTTATAAAGTGGACTGTAGATCCATAGGTCGCTGGTTCAAATCCGGCTCGTAGGACCGCTTAGTTGCTAATCATGTCATTTTGATTTGTTCAAAAAATTACTCCTCGTTGAGTTTCTTGCCGGTATGGCGGAATCTTTCTATCAGAGGTTTTGTCCGAACCGGTGGTAAATTTTATGACATTCATAAGCGCTTCCTGTAAACCTAATCTGAATAAAAATATTTTGACTTTGACTTTAACCCAAACACCGTTGCGCTGCCAAATCGTGAACTGAAGGAGTATGTGCAAATCTTAAGGATTGTAGGTCGTACAAACGATAAATAGTTTAGATTAGGGTCAACGACACCTAGCGGTCATAAAGTAAACTCACCTACAACAGTTAATTCTTCGAGTGTATTGGGCAGGTGTATTTCATTAGAAAACCATTAATAGATGCAGTCGTTACTGTCGTTACTTTGCCCATATCAACAAACTGGAGTAGCAAGGTAATTTGTTCCAGTTTGTAGAGGAAAACCATCAAGGTGGTTCACCAGATGTGAAATAACCACATCCACTGATCCGTTTCCGGCCTTTAGGGCCTCCAAATATAATATACTTGTATCATAAATACGTATTTAGTATATAAATTGGTTTTATTCAGTATTTCCTATAACTCCTTGCCTCTTCCAGCCTCTCATTTCTTTTGAATTCTTGAAGCTAATTTAGTAGGAGCCTAAATTACCGAAACGGTAAAAACAATTATTATGAACGTGGGCAAAATCAATAATTGATGAAGCCCACAATAATTGATCGGCTTAGCAAAAAATCTCATAAAATACAAAGAAAATGATGATGCGGACGGGAAAAAAGAAGAAATTAAAGACTGTTTTTAAACCCCTTGTCAGACGTTAGTCTTGTTGATTCGCTATTTTTTTATGTAAATATAAAAGTGAAAGTAAATAAACATATGGGGACATAGTCATAGTTCAGTGAGAAAGCTTTTGTGTGAATAAAAATGTATTGTGTAGTAATAGTAGAATACAGTACATTTTAAACATTCGCGCTGGCTTTGAAATTTGATCATTCTTATTAAAAAAAGCAATCAAAATTTTCAGCGCCTTTATTAAATATTCCGCGACAGATCAAATTTACGGCGGAAGTCAATTTTCTGTAAATTACAAAACCCGGTTTTTGTTCAAATAAATGTCGACAGCAAATTGTTTCGCCGTTGAAGAACAGATAGATATTTCTTAAAAATCAAAATGCACCTGAAATATTAAGTATTTCTTTGGCGGAGGCAGCAAAATATTGCAAAATTCGTGTCTTGGAGACAATTATATTTTTGCTGCCTTCGCCGAAGAGACCCTGGTCCCAAGGGGACCCGACGCCCACATGCTAATTAAAAAGATAAAGAATAAAATAGTTGACACCTCTGGTGACCCAAAAGCTGGCGCGTTCCTCGCTCAACGTATTGGCATTGCCATTCAGAGAGTTAACGCCGCCAGCCTCTTGGGCACCCTTTCCAGAAACAACGGCCTAGGGCGATATTTTGTTAGTTTAATTTTAATTAAAATTTTAACTTTTCTATATCCTTTTCTGTAATAACATCGTTTCTCTTCTTTTACGATCATTATTTTTCGAAATATTACGAGTAAGTAATAAAATAACAACGGGCATGCGTCGCGTTAGCTGCATACAGCGCATATGACGCACACTCGTGACATCTAAAAATCTCTGTAACTTCAAAAAAATCAGATTTTTAAACTACTTCTTTAGATATAAATATATTGTTAATGGCCGTCTACAACAATTGCACTTTGATGCCATTCGATTTGTGAGTGGAATACCGTATATCAAAGTGGATTCACAATGCAAAGTGACAAGCGATGAAACGCAGTAATTTATCGCGTGCGACGCCATCTTTTTGTTTCAATGATTGAGACTAATCTCATTGTCTGTCTCTAATAGCTTAAATTAAACATGTGGTGTTTCTTAGGGGGTGTAGAAGTGGACGGAAGGGGGGATTTGGGGGGGAAGTTCAATTACTTATATCGCTGCGTTTTATCGCTTCTTAGTTTACATGTAAATTCAACGTAGCTAGTTTTCAAACATCGGCAGCCATACAAACTATGCAATTTTGAACACACTCGTTCAAATGCGAGGGAAGTTATAGCTGTCGCGTTTCATTCAATACAAAGACGTCGAAGTCGTATAAATTTGAAATACTCGTATCTCAGCCAATGATACAGTACCAAAAACTACTTTAAGCAATGTGTTTAAAGGCTATATTCCCAGCCAATGTTGCGACGGCAAGCATGCGTGTTGTAGTTACTCAAAATACAATACACCGGGTTTCACCTGCAAAGTAATTTCAACTGCACTTTGCTGAAACTTCGGGATTCTTCGTATACGTATCGTTTGAAACAAAGAAGAACCAAGAAGCGAAAACCTTTATTTTTCAGCTACGCGATATGAGGGTGAATTATAGAGTCAATTGTAAGTATTTTTATATATTTTATGAATAAAACCATCCATCCATTTTTTTATTAATTAAAAACCCCGTAAGGTAATTTCTATTCTGAATTTCATAAAAAAAGAGTTTGCTTGAACCAAGACAGCAAGAAGATCGTTAATGTACAGATATAAAAAATACTTCAAGAATTTTCATTGACATGACGGTAAAGGTCTGTAACCAAAAAACATAACCCTTCCTTTTGACTTTGCCGTAGTCGGGTAAAAATAGCAGTATTTTCATTACCAGCTGCGGTCCCTGCAAGAAATGGATAATTGAAGATACAACAGAAGATATACCTCTAATCAAAGATGGTACTTGTAAAGGTAAAGGGATAAATTTGACAAGCTGAACGATTCACCGGATAGGTCAAAAGGAATTTGAGCAGAGCCCGATGTCATACGACCGAGAAAGCAACGGTTATGTGTTCATACCCAGCTCACAACCACAGTATACGTAGTTGTAACAGTAAGCTTATAACAACACATCATTTGGCCATTGAATTTCTATGCTCCCACAAAGCAGCAGTAGTTTTGTGAGCCGTGATATTTTTGCCATATCTGTTTGCGGTATATTATATTTATTTAATTTATCAAAGTGAGCTATAAGCTTCAAAATAATGCCAAATTTAAAAACAAATTTATATATAAACGGTTACAGTGGCATAATGTTAGTTGTCACTTTGTTATTGATGGAAATGTCATAATACTTTCTACTTCTACAATCCATTGTATTTAATCTATTAAAACGTCATTACGAAGAAAACCTAATTTAACCGACAACTGCGTGTTTTCCGGTAGAACCATAAAACTCTTGCGTGACAGAGCAACTTTACACCTAGCTCAATCATTATTGACCTCAGTTGCAGGAGATTGATAAATATCACATTTCGAATTCCATACTTAAATTACGTAAAATACGTATTTGGAGATTGTTAACAACACAACGAGATACATGTATTTATTGAGCACTTTTTATTGATTATAACTTATAAGCGACCCACTCCGGCTTCGCACGGGTACATAGGGATAAAATGCACATAGAAATCGTCCCTATAAAAATCTCCAAATGCCAGTGAAAACCGCATCAAAATCCGTGAGATAGTTTAGAAGGAAAAGGCGCCCGAATATACATTTCGGACAGACAGGAAAAATAGTGACTTTGCTTTATACTATGTAAAGATAATGATTATAACTTTTTGTAACTTACGCTTACGTACGTAACTTGCCTTTTACAAGCTTGTTACAAGCATAAGTTAAAGAACTATAATGAAGTTTATTAGCTCGACTGCATCCTTACTCAGCTATTGTACTGCTTTTACTATGGTTCACTGTGTCCCAGCTTCCGCGGTGTAAGCACGGCGACACTCGGCCGAGCATCGCACTCCGCCGGGCCCGGTGAGCAAACAGAATGGGCCCAACCAGCCAGACATTACATTTTTATCCCACACAATATCAGGTCAGAGCTTCTGGCCAGATAGAATGCCTTATAATAGAGTGAAAAGATATAAGCCTGACGTAACATGATCGTGCGGAAATAGTTGGTGAGTAAATGAGACGCAATGACTAGCCAAAGATTAAGGTTTTTATAAAGAAGAATTAAAATAAGTATTTTTATAGATGGTAGGGACTTTATTATTGCACTGTCATCAAATCGGGTCTCCAAACGGCATACATGTATCAAATTTGGTAACAATATGACTACTGAAAGTTATTCTAAATTGACTCCGGTACTGTGAATTTTTCAATGTGCCCTGTTTTTACGGTTAATGCGGCAGTGGTTTTAGGTGTTATCCATTAAAAACTTTTTCAAGTTACTCCACTTAAATGACAATCTTGTAGTAACCACAAGGCGCTCATGGCACCACTTATTAAATCTTGTAAACGAATTTTTTTTTTAAATATAATTTGTAAGATTTGGTGGCTACAAAATCGTTATTAACTGTACCTTAAAATCTTACTAACAAGCGTTAAACGTGGTTAAACTTAGTTGTGACAACTCTCATGCAAAATACTGCCCAAATATTTAAAAGAAGCAGCAACTTAAGTTTGTCTTTTCTTAACTTTATATAAAACAAAGCCTATCCATTCCTGCCTATCCTCATCGTATCTTAGGCTGCTTACTCCTTCTAAAGATTTTATTTAACGAAGGTTTTTATGCACAAGACAATCCTAATTGAACCCGTACGTACGAAACCGAGGCGGGTGCTAGTAGCTTATTGAAGTAAAACACGACATCCAACAGTTTTCTCACAACCAAACAAAACAAAAGCGAACCTTCCTTCACCCCCAGTTGGCAACAGGTATCGATACCCAAAAGAGAACAAACTTCTCACTTCCCTGATTTGGCGTGAGACAGTAATGCGTTGGTATTAATGAGCGTGATAATGGCGGCTCCGTGTTCCGGACACCGCGGCGATTAATCAAAAAGTTCCAGCCGCTGACAGCCCTGGCTATAACAGACGGCTAAGAAACCTCGGGGTTAAGTTAACGCGGTTAATGAATAGGGGCACCTTACATGTGTGTGTAAACAGTGGGCCACTGGGATAGATCCCGACTTCTGACTACTAGTCAAGACTTAAATATTTGTAGCTTTACTATATCCAAAGGGAACCAAATAAGCCCATGCGTTTTGTCCGTCCGTCCATTCTAAAAGATCTGCTCTTTTGACCCATAATGCATAGTTAGGGGCAGCCGATAATAATCTTAACAGAATGTTTGTTATATGACAGATATCCTACAATTACTCTTACTTTTTTGCAACGTACGCAGGTACGTAATAGTATTTTATGCAACTGTTGCATAATGAGGGGTCTTAAAACACGAGTGTGGTTTTATGAAACGAGCGTCAGCGAGTTTCTTAATAGGATCACACGAGTGTTTTAAGACCTAATTATGTACAGTTGCATACATTACTTTATCTACACACATATCATAAGTACTCTATGATGGGTTCAGAAGCCATTGGGCAATAACCTGCATTGCTACTAGCTACTAGGTACCTATTAAAATTCTATAGACTGTACACATTAAAATAATGTAATAAATAATGAATTTGAACAAATAAAGAAACAAATTAGAAAAAATCTCATAATAATATTGGATGTTATAATGCTGATCATTTCCTACGGTTTCTGAACGCATTATAGAGCATTTATGATATATGTGTAGATAAATGTAGATAAAATAACAAAAAATAAAATTCAGCCAAGGTTGAGTCAGAATCAGAGCGGTTTCGCACTACGTCCGATCCGAATCCGTGAAAATATGGTCCGTAGTAGCCATAGAACTATTTTTATGGTAATTTACGCGCTAGATCCGATCTCCGTCATCCGATTTCTTTCCGTCATTCTAGAATCTCCATTCCGGAGAAGATTTTTGACGGACCGAAGTAACCATAGTATTATTTGTATAAACGCTCGAGCACTGCGTCCGAGTTGAAGCCGAGCTGCGTACGAGCAGAGAAGCAGCGGGGCGGGCGGGGTATGCGGCTAGGTGACGTGAAGCGGCAGGCATTCGGGCCAAAATTCTTTTTAGTGCCTAAAATAAAGATGAAAATGTATAAACACTTTTACAAAATTGTAGATGTCTCGAAATATTTTCCCAGTAATATTACGTTAGTTCTCAACCGGGCCCCAATTTTTATTATAAATTTTTTCCACCATCCTAGGTTTTTTATTACAGAAAATTCTCATTTGGTACCCAAATTACCACTGCGTTACCAGTCCCCATGACTCCTCAGAAATAGTGTCCACTGCGTTACCAAACAATTGTTTTTTTCTTATTCTGACCCCAAATATTTCTACAACAGTCATCATTCGGGCATGCGTATGTCATTCTGAATTTAAAAATAAAAATTTCTTTTAAGAATATCAGAATAAGTAAAAAATATGCGTTAAAATGTACAAGGGACGTTTTTATAGGCATCAAAAAGAATTTTGGCCCATTCAGTGTATTAGTTCAGTGTGGCAGCGAGCGCATGCGC
Source organism: Ditula angustiorana (assembly GCA_963691745.1). Classification (NCBI taxonomy): domain Eukaryota; kingdom Metazoa; phylum Arthropoda; class Insecta; order Lepidoptera; family Tortricidae; genus Ditula; species Ditula angustiorana. The sequence continues at coordinate 4,158,593 of OY829473.1, forward strand.
ACGTTGTTATTTGCATTATGTTTCTCTACGATGTTTTTACTTTAATAGAAAATGTTGAAAATAAGCCCTATTTTCATGGGTTCGGATCGGATTCGGATCGGACTAGTGCGTGAGCAATATCCGAATTCGGTCCGAGTTTTCTAGACCCATGTTTTCACGGGTTCACGGGTAGTGCGAAACCGCTCTCACGCTAAAAATCCCGGACGTAATGCACGAAAATACTTTTATTAATACTATTATAATAATATTTTTTTTAAAGGTCGGTACACGAGACGGAGTAGCACTTGGCAGTTTTTCCTATTCTCTGTAGAGCCTTTATTGACACAAATCCGGGAACGAAAAATATGAACAGAAAAGGAACATCCGATAATAAAATTAAGTAGTTCACTTCCCTGATACAAAATGCGCTTCGAAGACTGCGCTCTCAATAAAAGTGCAGTGCACACCAATAAAAATTACCATCTAAGATTGAAGAAAAATAAAAATATTAATTTACAAAGTTCCTCGCTGCTGAGTTGAAAGTTAAATCGTACAATTTCATTATTGGAAAAAGATTCAAGAGCAAAGTAAAAGAAATCCAGAGGCAAAGTTGAGTGAATCATTGAGAAATTCATTATTACATCGGCCAAAGGAGATTGTCTTATACTCCTAGGCATAGGTCAACGAGTAAGACTAAAAAGTAGCTGCAAAATGCGTGAAATTAAATTCTTTGTCTAACAAGTGCTTAAGTACGACCGCAGCATGTAAAGGTTTGTCACTTTTGCACCCTATTGCATTGCGATAAGGTGCAAAAGTGTCGAGTATCCGATTTTCTGAGTGCTTCTGAAAATAATATTAGTTGAGATAAAGTATTGCAAAAAATAGGTACAGTACCGACATTAAGGAAAAAATTTTTTTTAGAAGGTTTTGATTGTCGGAACCAGCGATTTCTGGAGTCTCAAACACAGCGGTGGTCACTTCTAATAAGGTTCAATGTGACCCACATTTTTCTCTTTTTTCCAAAAAAAGATACAAATGGATTAGCGAAATACATTTTTTTTAATGTAATAGGAAGGCCAACAAGCAAGTGGGTCACCTGATGGTAAGTGATCATCACCGCCTATAGACACCCCGCAACACCAAGAAGATTGCAGATGCGTTGCCAACCCAGAGGGCTAAAATGGAATACCTCTTGTGCCAGTAATTACGCCGGGTGTCTTGCTCTCCAAGCTGAAACACAACAGTGCAAGCACTGCTACTTAGCGGCAGGATTAGTGAGCAAATACATTAACAATAGTTCCAAAAACGCAAAATGCCTTAAATGCCTGAAGTGACTTAAAAATTTCTTTTGTTGAAAATATTTTCATTTTGTACCGGTAAAATGTTCTGCTTTACCGTCTTAATAAGCTTTAAAAAATCAAAAACCTTTCATTTGCCTTGTTTACTATTACGCCGTTAAATACAAGAAAAGTCCTCGGATATTCCTCAAACAACAATTTTCTCATTCAATACCTTTAAAGCCAAAACAAAAAACGCTTTCAAGTGCTCTACAATTAATTTAAAAAATCCGATACACTTTTGCTGTTAGAATGAGAATTCCTTTAAAATTAATTAATAATTTTCTTGCACGAAGTAATTAAAGTGTAACCTTTTGGAATCAGCGCTTCAAAGGTTAATTAAAATTGGATAGCTCTGAAATCGGATTAAACGTTGCTACGACCTGAAAAACTGATAGGTTGAAACTTAAAGCTTAGAAAAACAATCGCAGTCTACTTTTCTCGGTATCATCACAGAGTATATAATACTAAATTAAAATTTAGTATTAATGTGCGGTAATGTGGCGAAACTGGTAAAACGCAAGGCACGGAATGCTGATGTTGCAGGTTCGAGTCCTGCCATTACCCTAATTTTACTTTGTGTTGTCATTACATAGAATTATAATTTAATAATTTGAATTAAAACATTTAAAATAATAATCCAAAAAAACTTCGGTTACAAAAATTATTTAATACAAATATTTTATTTTATTTTATTTAAAGTATGATTTTTTTATAAAAGCAGGTGCCACGCAGCACTCTACACGTTCTGCATTATCTGTTTCCTGTTTCTCTTGCATTTTTTAATAAAAATATTTTTTTTTTATTACAGACTACAATACCAGGTCCATAATATATCGTTAGTAAAGTTGAATCAAAATCTTAAAAACTGTACATGTCTAATCTTTTTACATAGAATAATACAAAGACGCTAGTATCCATTCCTTTCTGCCCCCATATCTTCTGCCGCTTGCTGGTTCTGAACCACAATTTTTTATAAAATTTATTTACTTCTACGCATTACAAGTTATTTACATACATTGGTATAAATATAATTGAAATACATTGAAAAAAATGAAGTACTAAATTTGAAATAAAACTACTCTAAAACTCAATTATCCTAAAAATTAACACACATTATTTTTTCTATTAAAAATTATAACTAAAAAAGTTCGTATCACTTCATAGAAGTTCGCCTGGCGACTCGTGTCAAAAGGAACGCGCCGCCCGCGTCCGCCTTCCCCCTGCAAGTCCCGGCGACACGTTAGGGTTGCCCTGCATTCATTTACAATTACTCTGACACAGTGAGGGCAAGCAAGTAGGCGCACGACAAGTCGACCACCTACTGCGATTTGCCTACTCTGCATGCAAATGAGGTCCCTTAGGCATGGTACCGAAAACGCTGGCGGCATTCCCTAGGTTCATACCTACTACACTTATTCTTTGTCTGAGAAAGCTGCCAGCTTTTCGGTTACCTCTGACATCGAAGAACCTCTTGGGAAGTTGTCTGAAGAGGCTCAGAGAGTTAGTACCCCATAGACCTAGGTTTGACGCAGAATTGGACAAAGTCATAACCAGAACCGAGATCTCTGTATTCATGCTGTATTTTTTATTTGTACGTAATAAACGCAACAAACTCAGACTTGCTGATACCCATATAAAACATACTAATTTCTTAAAACAATCACACTTCCAGAATCCTAGGACAAAAGTATTTCGATTATTCAATGCTAAAGCAAAGCAATTCCAGGAACTTGATCTGCGCCACACAAAGAGTGAGCTCTCAAAGAAATTTCCTGCCTCAAAATATAATCTTGTCAAAAACAGGTCGTCACAAAGTGAAAGCAATATTTCAGCTTATTCCCTTTTTGATCCCGGCTTTTTTAGCACTAGTTGCCGAAAATGGGAATTATAATACAGGCACCCATTGTTGGGGGTATTTGAGACGCAGGCAGTTGCGTTAAGCTGGGATTGTTATAAATAGCACACAAACATTAACATTCAGATTAGAAATAAATGCCAAAACTGGGTATACCTACCTATACGTACATGTCTGTGTGTTTAGTTTGACATTGTGACTAAGAATAAGAATTTCTAAGAAAATCTCCTGCCGTTTGTACTTAATATTGCAGGTCTGTCTTTTATGTACTAACAAGCAAACTAAGCTCGTTATCTATCCCGGTAAATAAACACCTAAGGCCCGAAGCAACTTGGGTGAGCTCTAGGAGGAAACTCCTAACTGCTAATTGCGGGATAAATCTCGGACAAGTTTGTATCCCGTGAAAACTGGTACAGTACAGAATGGAACAGTAGTTGAATAAGACTAATGATATCATTAGTCTTTTCGCTAATTCCATACACGCAAATATTTTCATTCCTAGCAATGGTATTAATAGTAAATAGAACTATTTAAGCAATGTTTTTGGAAGCATTAGGCCTAATCATTATATCGAAAAAAAACCAACGGGTTCGTCAGTTGTTTTGACATTAAAGTTGTCGTCATGAGATCAAGCTCTATTTTATCCAAGATTTTACTTTGAATAGTTTCAGTGATAATCTTACAAAACCAGAATCTCACATTAGGTTAAGATACATATTTATGATCTATATAAGTAAATATATCCGTTGTCCAGTAATTTATAACACCAGCAGCTTTAGTTGCTTACTCTGGGACTGGATCAATTGGTGTTAATTGTCCCAAAAATATTTATATGTATATTTATTTTATATAGTTATATAAGTATGTCCTTTCTGACCAGTTTGCGTGTGCAAAAGAAATGGATGATTAATATCCATGGTAAAGGCTAAAACCAAAGCCATTTTCACGGTCATATTTTGTTAACGACCAATGACTTTTTGCTTGAGCAGTTAGACTTACTGCAGCGTAGCTGACTGTGACCAAGAAACGTTAATTGGGGTACGGGGTGTTCTAACCAGTACAAACAGCTGTCGGTCCAACATTTACTTTGTTTTTACAAATTTATCGCTACAGCAACATTGTCGTCTCCATTCAACGTACGATATGAAGTTAACTTGCCATAAAATCAGTTAGTTTTGGCCCACAGTTTGCAGTAGATTTTGACTGTATCGAGGGATCATTTCAACTTCAAACAAGTGAAACTTCTTAGAAAGCGTTCATCCCTTTCTCTTTCACACGCCGCCACTAGTTGGAGAGGGACAGATGATTTACGGTTTGGACAATTGGTAGTTAAAACTTCAGAATTCCCAGCTCATCCTTGCCACGTTTACACTGGCTTGCTAAATAACTTTCCATTGATAAACTTGGCATAAACACTTGAATAGGCTAGCAAAAGGCAATAATAAGGGTAAATAAGACTGTCCACAAATTTCCTTGGGCTGAAGAGCGCTATTTCTTGACAGTTGTTAATACCACCATCTCTGCCAGTTTTATTTTATTTTTATTTTTTTTACTTTTTATGCAACATAGGAAGGCAAACAAGCAAGTGGATCACCTGATGGTAAGTGATCACCACCACCTATAGACACCTGCAACAACGAAGAGAGTGCAGATGCGTTGCCAACCCAGAGGGCTAAGATGGAATACCTCTTGTGCCAGTAATTACACCGGCTGTCTTGCTCTCCACGCCGGAACACAACAGTGCAAGCACTGCTGCTTAGCGGCAGGATTAGCGAGCAAGATGGTGGTAGCGATCCGGGCGGACCTTGCACAAGGTCCTACCACCGCATATTGCCGCCGCGTAAACCACAGTTGGTCATAGGCAGTAAGCTAGTAAGTTTAGAACCATTATAAAAGTTAGTATTCATAACAATATCATATAATTAGCGGCCTCAGCTTCGCAAGGGTACAATCCGGATGTAATGTATGTATGGATGTGGGCATCCTTCTGGCCGAAGGATGTTGTGTTCCGGCGGTTCCGGGGCACCTTGCCGATGACGAGCACGACATCAGAAGTGACGACGCTTCGGAGCCACGCCGTATTGTCGCCGAAATAGTTTAAATAGTTTTATTGCTTTTGTTTTATATGTATGTTAGTCTATAAGGTATTTATTGTATGGCTTGTTACCTGAAATAAAGATTTAATAATAATAATAATAAAATAATAAAAAAATTTGTAAAAAGAAACTCTAAATTACAGTGAAAACCGAAATCCGTTGCGTGGTTTAGAAGGAGAAGGCGGCCGAACATACACAATAAAGAATTAGCACAGACAGGAACGGATAGCGACTTTACTATGTAAAGATAAAGATAAATGGACGAATTAGTGTAAATGAGTGATTTTTACACACAAATTAAGCAATCTTTATGGCTTGAATTTACCTCCTTACCACCGAGTAGCCACACTATACAAAACATGTATATTACGTAAATAGACGGTTCCTTTTTTACCCGACTACGGCAAAGCCAAAAGGAAGGGTTATGTTTTTAGCTGCCTATGTATGTATGTTTGTATTTACGTATGTTCCACTGTAGTGCCTAAACGACTCAGCCGATTTTGATGAATGAGGTGTCAATCGGTTTGTAATTGTAGTCTTTTTATAAAATAGAAAGATAAAGTAACAATTGGGTAACCTGATATTAAGTGACCAATAGACACCCACAATCCCAAATGCAAATGAGTTGCCAACCCGGAGGGCTAAGATGGAACAACCTCTTGTGCCAGGAGTTTCACCACCATTCCACCACGGAAAGTAGTGCGTGAGAGGGAATCTTGTATGCAATACTGCTTTATATTGTGTGTCACCGAGTAAGTATACGAGTAGGTACATATGGGAACTTAACTCCAGAATCCGTATGTACCTACTTCATTCCTCGCACAACTCATCACAACTTTAAAGTAATTAGATTTAATTCGCGAACGAACGAATGGAAGGAACGAGTGAGCGAATCGTTCGCACCTGCACGCTTAGATAACTTCCATCTTAATTAGAGAACTCGATTAGTCGTCTTTGTTCTGAATTCATTAAGGTTTACTCACATCGCGCCGTTATGGCTACAAGGATGAATGGAATTGGAATCCATCTTAGCTCACTGGGTTGGCAACGCATCTGAAATCCCTTTGGAGTTGCGGGTGTCTATGGGCAGTGGTGATCACTCACCATCAGGTGAACCACTTGTTTGCCTTCCTATGTTGTATAAAAAACAAAAATTTTGTCTAAGCAACATGGTACCGTCACCATCAAATATACAAGGTGTCCGTAAGTAGGACGATAAACTCAAGGTGGGCAGGTGATCTATCAAATATTAAAAAAATACCTTATTAAAAGTTTCGCTGTTTTTGAGAAATTTCGATATTTTCAATTACAAATACATATTATAGAAAAAAATGATTAATTGAAATTTCTCGAAAACGGCGAGATTTTTACTATATAAGGTTATTTTTTTATATTTGGTAGATCACCTGCTCACTTGCCTCCACTTTTAGCTTGTCGTACTACTTACCAGACACCCTGTATATGAGCGGGCAAGGTGTTCAAAAATATCTAATCACAACCGAACGCATTTGGCAATATAGTCTAGTTCGGATGGTTTTGAGCAACTTGCCTCGTCCAAGCCGCGTCAGTATATTTGATGGCGACTGTACAATCAACTAATTTGCTATGTGGATGCGTTGAACTTTATCGCAATTGGTCAACGGTATAGAAACGATATAAAAGCTGGCTTTAACTATGAATACTTGTTTTGTTATTTAATTAGAAATGGTTCTTCAGTGCCTAATAAAGTATTACAAAAGTATGTTGTTGCGTTAAGTCACATTACACAACTAGCAGGCGTTATTATATCTACAAAGACATTTAAATAAATTAAAATTAAATTAAATAATCGTTTATTTCAAGTCTTTACAAACTCATATATTGTTAGATTTTGAAGCTCTCTCTACGCTTTAATAGTGATGGTCAACTCGAGTAAGTAACTCGAGTTAACTCGAGTTGGGCATAACTCGAATCAATTCGAGTTGAATACTCTCCGACTCGAGTTCGAAAACCGAGTAAAACCCAAGTTAGGCGACGGTTCCCGATCATTTGAGAGTACTCTCTCAACATACCTATTATAAATAAATAATATACAAAATGAAAGAATTGAAACAGATACAAGTATAATTTCTCTGTTCCAATTTTTTTAACTATTAATGCAAAGCTAAGGGATATAAGAGGTAACATTTTTAAAAATAATTCACTCTTTTCCCTCCAATTATCCCGAGTTACGTAACTCGAGTTCAACTCGAGTTAAGTGAAATTTAACTCGGGTTAAATCGAGTTATGTTTTTTACGGGTTGGCACATCACTACGCTTTGAAGCCTACAGCTAGTTTTTTTATAGAATTTCTCCCCTCAAGGGAAGGCAAAAGAAAATAAGTCCATACAGCCACGCCATTTTTTTAAGGGTGGAAGGTAAAGGTAATTCTTCCGTACTTGATGACATTCAATATTACTGTTAGACATATTAATGGCTCGGGGACGAGATAAGGTTTCCTAGTTTATTCTGGTCTTCAGAGTTCTACAAATCTCGTTCGGAGTTTAAAAATATATTACCTCCATCTACGTCGCAAGTTTCTCAGAAGTATCTAATAGAGAGATATCTAGGAAAATATTACTTGGAACCTAGCCAGGATAGTGGAATCGTAATCTGTTAGTAATGCTAACGACCGACATCACAGTTTGGAGCAAAAAATTATTCTGCGCGAGGAAAAATGACGGCATGTTGATCAATGTAAGGTAAGTAAGTACAGTCTCTTCATCTTATTTATTAAGTTGTGTAGTTGTTATAAGGAATATCTTTTGATGTTCACACAGATATTAAGCTCTTTTTGAGTCGTATGCACTGAGTGATACTTCTGGTGGTACAAGAGTCTATAAACAGCGGTATTTTGCTTTCCATTGGTAAGCCGCATCTTGTTATAACAGGAATAAACTGAAAATCAGCGCTGATCAAGTTTCAAAACTGGAGCCAGCATTATGCTGAGTTTATTCCTCTTGCCGAAATTTAAAAAAATGTTTAATTTATCTAGGTTTTAAGAAGTTGTACAAGGCAATAAATATTTTTTTTTCTTTCTTTTCTTTCTTTCTTTTTTTCTTATACCTTATGTTGGATAAAAATCACGACGTCAGTCAAATTTAGAATTAAGATTTAAAAACAGGCAAAATGACATAACTCAAAAAAAAATTAGAACGAGCTTGTCCCGTGACTTTGTCCGCATAGATTACATTCTAACTTCCACCCCCCTTTTCACCCTTTTAATAATAGTATTTCCAAAAATCTCTACGCCCGCTAAGGAGCATATATATATCTAAATTTCAACTCTCTGGGTATAACATTTAAAACTGTCCATTGTCTGTCAATCAGTCACGGAAACCCTTAAAATATGTTTGATGATGACGATGCGATCCTTTTATTCCTCATCAGGGACATAGGGCTCTCAGAATATAAGATAGGTATCTCTTCCGATCTTGTGCGACTACCTCCAACTTTCTCCAGCTGAGACCAGTTAATGCAGCCTTTCTTCCCACTGATCGCCCCCAGGTGGGCCGATGGTGGCCCGCCCTTCTCTTCCCGTAGGTTTGGCGTGTACAAGTGGTTGTCAGGTCTCCGTCAAACAAGTCCAATCCAGAGCCATTTCTTTAGAAGTGTCTCCTTGCCTACAGGTAAATAAATTTGTGTCTATAGATAAATAATTAGGTAACAAAATTTACTATAGTGGGCGTCTTCCGGCTGGTATGTTGATGAAACTAAGGCGTAAAATGCTCCATTAATTGTCTTCGGAAGGCCCGATGGCAGACAATCGTCGATAAACCGATCAGAACCGATGTTACCCGATTGGTCCGTAATTCGCTCCGCACTCGCTTCAGCGCTTAAGGACACGCGCACAATTTTTAATATTTTTACGGGTGAGCATTCCACACAGTGTATATTTCAGTTTCAGTAGCCGCGTATGCACAATTCGTTTTTCGTTTATACGTAATTCACTCTCTTTTGCTCAAAGGTTAGCGCGAACTGCTGGAAGGAATCCCTTTGAGGGATGTTCGGGCAATAACTCGACTTTAAATACGTGAGTTTTTTGTTTATTTTAATACCTCTTAAATCCACTAAATATCACGGTAATCATTACCGGGTAATGAAAACATTTGAAAACCCGGCTAGTGCGTTTTGGATGCTTTAGAAATACGTCCACTTTGAGCCCAAGTAAAATGTTTATTATGTCTTTTAATTCATGACGAACCACTGTTTGATGGGATAGGTTTTTGTTGCGAGTCTGTAATATGTAGTTTTTGTAGATTTTTTTTAATGGGGCTGACACGTACAGTTACTACAGTTTTGATCAAAGCCTTTTCATAAAAAAAAACGGGTTTTACTACTAACACAGCCTGCAAGTATTTTTCCTGTAACGAACACTTGGGAGAATGTCTTAAAAATATATTATTTAATTTGAATTTGACGTTAGTCTAAAAATTACCCTAGAACACCACATGCAATGATCGTCGCCCTTGCGCGCCCACCAACGCGAGCAATGGCATTGCGGCGCCTTCCGCAAATAATCTCAAAACAGAGCTAGTACGATGAGGTGCCCGCATTGCAGTTTGTGGGACAGCGATTGAATAGAGCACTCAATCTCTTACCTACATATATACCGTTGGAATTTGATAATCTCTAACGTTTCGATAATAGGACCACTGTGGTCGAACGTCGTATGTGTGCGACAAAGCCTGCGCTGGGTGCGAGGGTGCGATCAGGCAATCCCATCGACACGCCGGATCGACTCCAAATTGAAATTCCACAGACGGAAATGTCTTTGTGAAAACTCGACGCCCGCGCTCAAGTGGACGGCGCTAGGTGTGTTATTGTGACGTTAGATGGAATGCTGCATCAATTTGTACTGGATCTATCCTATAGATTATACATATATTGCAGGATATAACAATAATAGGGTTACCTTTACCCTCGAATTGGTTAACTTTAAACATTCGGGTAGCATTAAACGTCCTTAATAAAAGACCCTGGCTTCCAGACCATGGCTTCGAAATAGGTTTGACCATATATCTTTAATCTTATTTATAACGTTATCGGGACTTAATCGCGATAAAAATACATTGATAATTAACTCGACGTTTCGGCCATGTTTCAACGGCCGTAGTCACGAGTCGACACATAACATGGCCGAAACGTCGAGGTAAATTATCAATATATTTTTATCGCGTTCAAGTCCCGATAACGTTATAAATATGTGTGAAAATCGCGAAATTTTAAAACAACTTATCTTTAATTTTAAATATTATTTTTACAGCCGTTTAATATTAATCAAGTGTTCGAAATTACTTGCATTGACTATAGTGCTTAAATGTAATTTTTTTGTTTCTGTACCTTTTCATCCATCTAGCTATAAGTCATCCATCGCAGATGGTACACATTTTACTGAAGCCTTAATATGTTTTACCAGAAGGTATACATACAGAAGCAGATTTTTACATGCAGTATGTTTACTCCCGATCTTCGCAAGGCAGCTGGCAAGAGCTGGATGAGAGTGGCCGAGGATCGTGCTCAGTGGCGTGCCATGGGAGAGGCCTATGTCCAGCAGTGGACGAACATAGGCTGATGATGATGATGCTTACTCTACTACTTAATAATATTAATATAATTGACTACTACTATTCGTACTATGTAAATTATAGTGATTAAATATGTCCCTTCTACATATATTCTTCAACTAGCGACCTGCCCCGACTTTGCATGGGTACAATCGGAATGCAATTTATGTAAAACCAACCTAAAAAAAAACTGAAATTAGCAGTGAAAACTGTATTAAAATCCGTTGCGTGTCTGAGAAGGAGAAGGCGGCCGAATATTCACTATAAGGGTTTAGGACAGACAGGAATGGAGAGCGACTTTCCTTTATATAATGTAATTCGAACGCGTATTGGCAAGCATAGCGTAGAACGACCAGCCACAAGATGGTCCGATGACCTCTTACAGGTGGCAGGAAGGCGCTGGTTGCATGCCGCTTCCAACCGGGCACTTTGGGAATCCATGGAGAAAGCCTATGTTCAACAGTGGACTTCTTGTGGCTGAGATGATAGAATAGAATAGAGTAGAATAGAATAAAATTTATTTATTTACTAAATTTTTTTAATTTATTTGATGATGATGATGATGTAAAGAAAAGATAGTAATGCCAATTTGCTACAAAACGATTCGATTTCTCTTAAATACTAGCTAAAGCGAGCTAGTAATTACGTGATACAAGACTAGTGCTTACTTTACAATGAAGTTTAATTTAAAAGGAACGTGCGCGATCGAACGAAATGTTCGAGCACAATAGGACCAGCTCGGGGAGGAAATAGCGGAAAATGAAGCTTGTTCACATTTTAAAGCATTTATACAGCGTTAAACTGCGTTAAAATACTTTTAATCACAAAACAAGCGTGCTAACATATGTTAGCGCCCGTAACATATGTTAGTTTTTTTCATGAATAAGACAGTTAGTCTCGCCCCCCTTAATAAAGGTAGGATTAGGATGTATGAGGGTTTTATCAGTTATTAACTTAAAACATAATCTGAGCCTGCGGTATTAAAATGGAATTTAGTCCTCAATAGTTGGCTCATCACAGATCCGGAATTTAGCAAATATCACGTGGCTGGCAGATCCGACGACTCGCAAGTTCTCGTGTCTGCCATAGTTCACGTGTTTGCCACGGTTCGGGGGACTGACGTGATTTGTGGTTAGAAGGTATTTGCTAATACTAGTCACAATTTGATGTTTGATAAATAGTTACTCGAATACAACAAACATAATAATATTAGTCTTTGGTTGGTTTTATGAGCTAACAATCCCGAAAATGAATGTTCTAGTGTAAGCGTCGCGTATCTAAAAGGTTTCTCTTTATTAAAAAATGGCATGAAACTCTTGTAACCATAATAAATAATAAATAAAAAGCCCATTTATTCCATAACCAATAGTAAAATAATAATAAAAACATAAACTCTCTAAAACTAAGTTTTCTGGATTTTAACTTTGGTTAGGACCCCTCTCGGGTAAAGGCCTCCTCCAGCTTTTGCCATTCTTGTAACCGTAGCATTCTTATATCAAAAAAAAGTACAAGAGAGGAGAGGTAATGTCGTTTTTTTTCAAAATCTATTTTAATCAATGTACATTATATTTAAGTTGTAACTATTTATTACACTGCATTTTTTACAATTGCAACAGATGTTACAAACAACAATACGCCACCTAGAAGCCAAGTTAGATGCCTACTTTTAAAGTCCAAGCGTACAAAGCCGCGAGCAAAAGCTAGTTAGCGATAAAGCAATTACAAAAGTCTGTAGAAGCGTACAGCTAGTAATCAAATACTTTGATCGTTGTACTCGTATTGACAAAAGTCACTCAGACAGAACATTAGGCTCGCGCTAGACCGAATCTGTTAATAAGTGACGACTTCTAATCTACACTAATATTATAAAGCGGAAAGATTTGTACCTATTTTTGTATGTTTGTATGTTTGTAATGAATAGGCTCAAAAAGTACTGGGCCGATTTAAAAAATTCTTTCACCAATAGAATGCTACATTCTTCCAATTTGACATAGGCTACATTTCATTTTGAAAAAAATTAGGGATCCTTGGTAAAATTTGAACAATGTAACCGAAGGTGTAGAAAAATGAGTCTTAAAATTGATTGTACCCGTGCGAAGCCGGGGCGGGTCGCTAGTCCTAAATAAAATAGAGTCACCCCGGCATAGTGTTGACAGATTGTATCCTAAGGGAGGACATCCTCCTTTTCTATAGTTTGTCTCTTTTACTCCTTACCTACGTAAGTATGTCCTCCTTTTGACGTCTTTAAGGGGTTTGGCTCAGTGTGGAATCAGTAAAATTGTTGATTTAACAGATTATATTTTCAATTTAATCTGTTCAAATGGTGTTTCATACCTAATTATGTAATTATCAATAAACAGATTATTTTCTTAGAATATGACATGCTGTTACATTTATATCAAAAAAAATAACTAGTTATTGTTTAGCAATAAATTAAAAAGCCTACTAATTGTAAAATGGTAACACAGTGGACGACTACTTGAATGATTAAAAAATGTTCCTAGTAAAGAGTTTGATTCTATTTATTTTTAAACAAGAACTTGTTTACTTCTTGACGTTTTACCTAAATATTATTAAAATAAATTAAATTGTAAAGAAATCTTTTCATTATTAAAGTCGTCCATTTTCAAATCTTCCATTTTAGACCCATCAAGCCCGCCTTTTTCAAATTATCATCCGGCAACCCTTCCCCCGCTAGTTAACTCCCACGCTAATATATTTTCGCACGAGCCGTTTCACGTATCAAATTGCTTAGAAAATGCCATTCGTAATCATGGCTGCCGACACGAAAATTGAACAAACGATTTTGACAATAAACCTTTCCACGGGGCTCGTCAGAAGCCTCCGGTTAGAATATCCACGCTGAACATGCACATGACAAAATCGTTGCATCATCCACATAAGGTACATTTCTGCATAATGCGTGGAAAATTAATGTGGTGCTTCTGTAATAACTTTGTTCACGCGTCCAAATGAACTGCCAGCCAGAATTAGTAAGCCTATTGGTAACCTGTACTCTCAAGAGTTTAGAGGTCCTTGTAGGGTGGTTAGCAAAAGGGTCAGAAAAATATTTATTCTGCACGGAATTGAACCACGTTTGTGTAGTGTAGCGTGCTCTTGGAGCCCTCAGTTACTATGGTATCTGGTAGAATTGTGTTTGGTTTTTTTAGTAGCTACGAGGGCCACTGAAGTTCTAAGCCTATAAGGTACTTGAGGAAGCCTTTTGGTCTCGTCCTACTCTCTGTATTAAGGGCATATTAAGTTTATCATCACATAAAAAAATGTGGAAATGAATTTTATAAGAATATCTAGTGGGGAGTCTTTGATGATGGGGATGATGGAATCAGTGATACAGACGCAAATGACATGAAAAATAAACGACACTATCTCTATTTATTCGTTGTTTTTATAGACGCTAAAATGAGAAGGATATTGTACACAAATTGATTTTATGCTTAGATTTAGTTACGATTTGTCTCGATTTTTAGTATTTAATTAAACCATTACCAAAGATACTTGATTTCACTTTACTTTAATAAAACCCTTAACCGAAGTTTAAGCGTTCAATTTTGGACTATAAAGGTCGTCAGATTAATTTCGATGTGTACTCCATCAAGACTTGTGTTCTACGGCGGCATACAACCAAATCTAATATTTATATCGATGTTTCCGGATCAGGTTTGCTTCTATTTTTATAAATCATAGTTAATCGTTATTTCGTATACTTACTAATAATATAATTGTGGAAGTCAAGCATAATGGGATGGACACTTACTGATCCCTTAATCATAAACGCTCTTTAAACCCGCTATAGTTAACATAAGCTTCGTCTTTAAAGCGCATTGTGACGTAAGTATCAAGAGAACAAAGCATATTTTAGTTGAAACAGGTTGGTTATGTTATGAATAAGGGATTAATTGTAATATCAGTTCTCTGTTGAGATTTAAACAAATTATTTCACTGTCGAAAAACAAAAGAGAGTCATGCATCTTGTATTAAAAAAACATAGACAGTTAAAGCTTAGTTTTAAAGGGTGTTACAAAAACCCTAAAAAAAAGTATGCACTAACGAAAGTATTTAAATCCACGAAAAAAAACAAAAGAGAGTCAATGCATCTACTGCAGTGTTGTTCGGGATTTAATCCACTGTTCTTGATTCCATCCTTTATTAATCACGACACGACATCTATTTTAGCTCGAGTGATGAGCGGAATCGAATTCGCGGACCTTGGGTCTGCATGGTGCACGGGGCACAGCCCCGGCTGGGCACGGGGGTACGGGACCCCGGATTCGGATGAGGCCTGAGAAGCCTCGGGAGACGGTATATATACGCCAACCAATATCCGTCTCTCAATGCGGGTTAGACTTATAACAGCTCTAACCCTAAGTTACTGTTTCACTGAGTAGATACGGACCCTCGAATAGTAGTACGTACAAACTCTATTTATACAAAGCGAACGCAAAACTTCACAAGCGCGATGTAGAACATCGAAGTTTAAACTATAAGTTTTAAGTAATATTAAACACTTTTCGTACTACATCTCAAACAACATCATTCGATCCACTCATGATCTAATATTTTATAAACAAATTTTACAAATTTACTTATGATTAATGCATTTAAATGACATTTAAAATTGCAGTGTCCGTACATTTCTACAGAACCTCAAAAAGTCACTAAGTGTAGCGCCACCTTTTATTTTTCTGCAAAACTACGACAGTCCGGCTTTGACCATTAGATTTGGTAATAGGATCGATAATGAAGCTCACGTCATAATCACTTTACTTCAATTAATACTAATTGACCAAACAGTCGTTAGTGCGCGCGAGTTAATAGACTTTAGCGACTCTATATACCTATAAGTGAGTGAAAAAACACTTAATTGTACATAACCACATAATATAACACGTAAAATAAACGAGTGCAAAGGTGAACTTATCCTTTAATGTCTTCCAGCGCACCCAGATAACATTGACACAATGAACAAGGAGAGACAAACAACTAGCGGATGAAAAGCGTTACTAGTTATATTGCGTGATATCAAATTTATTCACGTTTAGATCGCATAGAAAACCAATGTTAATATAAAATAGAATTGAATTCGCTGTTTTAAACACCTATTTGTGAAACCTAAAATGCAGTACCTAGACAATTAAAAAAATGCCAGTAATGTTGCAAATAACTAATCTACCTGAGGTACGGCAAATCCGCTACCTGTCCCTTTTTGGTTGTTTACATATTTGCTCTTACACTCCAATAATCCATTCACAAAGTCTTTACGTTGTTCGCTTAAAGTTAAATTCTGCATAATGCTTAGTTTCTGTTATCTTGGTTATAAAGCGATAACTGTTCTCAAGCCAAAATGCATTGATAACGAACAACCCTTTAAGGTCAATCACTTAGCAACTATCAGTCCTCGTTAACAATTTAGAAGTATACTCAACTCAATACGGTATTCTTATAATATTTTGATTATTATTATTATAGCCGCGGGTTAGGTTGCGGTGCAATTACTGGCACAAGAGGTATTCCATCTTAGCCCTCTAGGTTGGCAACGCATCTGCAATCTCCTTGGAGTTGCGGGTGTCTATAGGCGGTGGTGATCACTTATCATCATGTGGCCCACTTGCTTGTTTGCCTTCCTATTTTATAAAAAAAAATAAGCTCACGTCTGTTTCCTTTTGGGCTAGGCAGAGACCACAGAACCCCATTTGATCCGGTCCTGGCAGACTTCCCTCGCTTCCTTTACACACATTTCTCTCTTCATACATGCTCGGCGGTTACGTGTACTTCTAATTTTGCCTGTCTTTAGGACGTCACCGATATTATTATTATTATTTCAATTGTTTATTCAGAAAGGCCAAACCACACCGATCGCGTACACGTCACGTCGTAGAGTTGCGTTACACACGTTACAGCTCTACGAAGCTTAGCTAGCCGTGACGTTTATTATCAAACCTCGATTAGAATAGATTTAGAGTTCTGACAGCCCTAGCCGCTAACTATGAACGTACATGCGGCATTCCTACCAATGCCCGCCCAGCGGGGCGATTCTGGGATCACTCGAGATCTGTCTCGCACGAAAACAACTGTCAAATCCCTCTGAAATCTTAAATTTTTTGACGTATCTCGCACGTGAGATGCATCTTGCATGATCCGAGAATTGGGGTCCAGTCCTGTGCACCTAGCACGAATCTTCTCGATACGCGTTAAGAGGAGTGTGAACCCAGCGCTCTCCATACAAACGGTGATAACGTTTTCCACCCTCTAAACCTTAACCTATCGCCAGGATTTTTTTGTGCGTTGTCATTTTGCCCTACAATTAGGTTTGTATGTTTTGATATATTAAATATTTTTAATAGTTTCAAAAATATTGACGCTTTTTTGTTTTGTATGTCCTAAAATGAAAATATTGTCAAATCTAGGAAGAATATTGAAAAAAACAAAACATACAAAACTAGTTCTAAGGCATATTGACAACATACCAAAAAATCTCTAATAATCTAATAATCAAATAATAATCTGGGTTGGCAACGCATCTGCAATCTTCTTGGTGTTGCGGGTGTCTATAGGCGGTGGTGATCACTTACCATCAGGTGACCCACTTGCTTGTTTGCCTTCCTATTTCATAAAAAAAAAAAAACATTGCCATAGGTTAAGGTTTAGAGGATGGAAAACATTATCGCCGTTTGTATACGAAGCGCTTTTTGGGGCTGGGTTCACACTCGCTACATAACTCAGTGCGTCTCTTTCTAACCAGCCCAGTAGGTGAGAGAGGCATTGAGTTACGTAGCGAGTTAACGCGTGTCGAGAAGATTCGTACTAGATGCACAGAAGGTTTGCTTCAAAGAAAAAGGCTTTTAGGTATAAGAATCGTCGACCTGAGTTCCATTTTTGAGTTTCGAACGCTCGAAATTCGTCAGTCGCGGGCCAATCAAAAACGCGAAATATTTTAACCGGCACTGATTGGCTCGCGGCTGGTAAGTGTCGAGCGTTCGAAATTCAAAAATTACTTCATTGTTGTAAGGCTCCTTGTCTACACTAATATTATAAAGAGGAAAGATTTGTACCTATTTTTGTATGTTTGTATGTTTGTAGTGAATAGGCTCAAAAAGTACTGGGCCGATTTAAAAAATTCTTTCACCAATAGAATGCTACATTCTTCCAATTTGACATAGGCTACATTTCATTTTGAAAAAAGGGATCCTTGGTAAAATTTGAACAATGTAACCGAAGGTGTAGAAAAATGAGTCTTAAAATTGATTGTACCCGTGCGAAGCCGGGGCGGGTCGCTAGTCTATCATATAACTCCTATTCATTAGCACGCGCGCCAAATCAATTGCGTCGGCCCCAGTGCAGTAGTACGCCGATATACTTGTACAGTTCCCAGCAAACAACTTGAACACTGACCTTGACTGCGCAGTAGCCGTTTCCAGCACAAATGTGTATGCGCAAACTTACCCCCTCCACTTGATTTGTGCTCAAGTTGTTTGCCTGCAACTACGCGCGAAGTAAGCCACGCCTAGCTCCACACAAAACTTTCAAGTTCTACAATTTGACATGATTGTAAAGTTTTTCACACAAAATGTGTCAAAATTGTTGCACTTGTAATTTTTGTAATGCAGCGGCCCTAACATGACAGCCCAGGTTTAGTTTAACCCCTCCCTTTGTCTCTGTTTAACTAGTGTCATAAGAAAAGGACGCAGATAGAGATAAACTGAACTTGGCCAGTCATGTTAGAGCCACAGGTCCCTATTCGAGGACACATTTTGCACCCTAAAACCCCAATTACTGCCGGACTTAAAGGCCGAATGCCTTTAATTTCTTCATAAGCGAGTCTTAGCTCTTAATCCAATCGAGTCCGCTGTTAATTATTTACCCGATCTCGACCTCGAGTATTAATGCCTAGATTAATGGAATTTAATTTGCAGACTTAACTTGCAGATTCCGATAATTGTACTAAAACTATCTGCAGGCAATATGTTGAAATATGCATTTTCATAGCCGTAGAGCACTGACCTATAAGTAACGGACTACTAGTCAGTGTTTAAAAAATGGCCTATCAAAGTAGGATAAAAAGAAGACTAAAACGACAATCGCTCGCGCTGTCAGTCTGTCGGACCGACGCGCTGTCAATACTATTATTTTGTAAAAAAACCTATTTGCAACGAAACTCAATGAATTATTATTTTATGCAGTTAGACGTAAACTATAAATGGTAAACTAATAATTTGCATTTGTAACATAGGCGTCAACCTGTATTCTTATGTCGGGCCGTTTTTCTGCTGTCATTTAGTATAACACTGCACATCCATGCATTATAATATCATTGCCGTAGAGTCACACTTAACTGTAGCCAGTTTACTGACTGCAGTACAAACGGGCCGGCTCGACCGGGTTGGTACTACACTCCCGCAAAATACCGGCGTGAAGTAGTAGCTTGTTATTGCGTTTTGTACGGTGACTGGGAGATCCGGAGCGCCACGGTGGAAAGGACCTACAGGATGGTAACGGATTAGCGATTCTCTTGGGATCGCTGGTTCCTATGAGCGGAGATTACTTTCCATTAGGTGACCCGCAGCGCGTTTGCCTTTTTTTAATTAAAAAATCTTATCTCGTAAAATGCGTAGGAAATACTATAATGGTCGTGTAATGTGTTTTAAAAACAAAAGAGAGAGTCAAAGCATCTATTACAGTGGTGTTAGGATTAAATCCTGATTAGATTCAAATGAACCTTTACTCGTTTAGACGAGAGCATCTGATTCGCAAACCATAAGGTCTGGACACGAGAGGCGCAAGGCAATGCCAAGGCCAGGGACAGGCACTAGGCCCGGATTCGGACGAGGCGTAGGAGCCAAGACCCGGTTGACAAATACCCCCCAAATATTCGTCACACCAGATGGGGCTAGATTTAAGGCAGTTCTAACCCCGATTGTACTGCTTCACTGTGTAGATACGGACCCTCGATAGATAAGGTTAAAAATTCTATATATAAGCAAGGAACGTAAAAACTTCGTAAGCGCGATTTAGAACATTGACCGTTAGATTTAATTTTTCTAGTAATATCGAATACTTTTGGCAATTTTTGTTTAGGAATATCGTTAGACACACTAATAATCTAATGTTATATATTAAAAATTCTTGCTTTTAGTTGAGATTGGGGTATTAAATCAACAATTTTAAAAACGTTACGCTTCCATTTCTATAGAGTCACAAAGTAACAGTAAGGGCAGCGCCACCTATTATCTCCCTGTATAAGCAAAGCTAACTCTACTCTACTTTCAGTCAGATTTCGAAATGGAATCGATAATGTGTCATAATCACTTTGACCATTATTGTAATGTGATTATAATAAGTGTATATTATATTATATATGTTTTTTAATAATCAGAAAAAAATGGACACTAAACTTAAAGTAAATTAATGGATAATGAAGTCATTTCTTAGTCATATTTTCGTATAGAAATTCTATACTAAAGAATAATTTTATATTTTACTAGCGGACGCGCGCAACTTCGTTCACGTAAAATTAGTAGCCTGTGTCCATCAGGAACAGTGTAGCTTTTAACGTTTTATAATCTTAAGGATTGTATTAATAATGTGTGAAAATTCATAACTATAATTTCCGTGAAAATCATCCCCCAGATATATTTTTTTTATGAAATAGGAAGGCAACAAGCAAGTGGGTCACCTGATGGTAAGTGATCACCACCGCCTATAGACATCCGCAACACCAAAGAGATTGCAGATGCGTTGCCAACCCAGAGGGCTTTAGCCCTACGGTATGGTATGGAATACCTCTTGTGCCAGTAATAACACCGGCTGTCTTGCTCTCCGCGCCGGAACACAACAGTGCAAGCACTGCTGCTTAGCGGCAGGATAAGCGAGCAAGATGGTGGTAGCGATCCGGACGGATCTTGCACAAGGTCCTACCACCCGCAAAATTTTATTTTTAGTCTCGAAGTACTAAGAAAAAGTGGCTTATAATTCACAACAAGTCAGACTCGCGCGCTGAGTGTTCCTACGTTGTTACGTTCCTATTTGTAATCTGTATAGTTGTGAACTCAAGGGGAGAGGGGACGGGGCTCGAGCCCCCCCCCCCCCCCCACCTACCATCATCTGCACCTGGTGCCCCCTAACCTAACCTGAGCTGCTAAGCTGAGTCCTGGATCCGCCACTGATTTTGTACATTTATTCAAATTCAATTAACATCGAAAAGCGAGTTTACAAATTTATTATTTCCGCCCTGACTTGGATTTTTAGGTAACAATCTAACAATAGTTATTTATAAAAAAAACTGTGTACCGAACTTAATACTCGTATAGTCGACCAAGTAATTCCTTGACCACTTTTAAATCTTAACCTTTTGTAATACGGTCGAAAAGCAGTTAAGCAATTTCTTGATCGACTATTATTATGGACACAATAGTACACTTGCTACCTGACCGTTAGGCTCGTAAAACCCAACAATAAATGGGCAAGATGATCAATTGTTATTTTTTAGGGTTCCGTACCTAAGGGTAAAACGGGACCCTATTACTAAGACTCCGCTGTCCGTCCGTCTGTCCGTCTATCACGAGGCTGTACCTCATGAACCGTGATAGTTAGACAGTTGAATTTTTCACAAATGATTTATTTCTGTTCGCGCACGAAGGGCTCCATACCATTATCTATAAAAACGGCAAAAAAAACAAGTCTGTTATATCGGAGCCCCCTTAAATATTTATTTTATTCTGTTTTCTAGTATTTGTTGTTATAGCCACAACCGAAATACATCATCTGTGAAAATTTCAACCGTCTAACTATCACGGTTCATGAGATACAGCCTAGTGACAGACGGACAAACAGACGGACAGCGGAGTCTTATTAATAGGGTCCCGTTTTACCCTTTGGGTACGGAACCCGAAAAAAGAAGACTATTTAAAAAATACAGCATACTAAGTAATTGTTATCAAAACTTTTGAAAATTAAATATTATCTTGGTTGGTTCCGGAGCTACGTGCCCACTTACAGACAAACGACGCACACGAAGGGTTCCGTACCACCATATAATATTTGACATTACTAACTACACCACAATAAACATTTTTGTTCTATGAGTTCTCCCTTTAAATTTTACTTTTCTAATTTTTTGTTATAACGGTCATAATACCTAATACACACTCTGCTAAAAATTTCAAGTTGACAGACGGACGGACAGGCAGCGGAGCCATTAAGTGTCCCGTTGGTACCCTTTGCGTACGGAATCCAAAAATAGAGTCACATTATCTACATCAGTGGTGATTGGATAAACATCCTTGGGACGCTCGAAAGCGGTATAAATTCGCAAAGCGGTTGATGGGCCGAGGCGTGACACCAAGGCCGAGACAAGGCACGAATGCCCGATCACCAAGGCTTGAAGTCCTGGAGTCCAGAGGCCCCAACACACCAGCATACATCACGGACACCAGGCTATCCCGCTCTTACGATGTCCATGCGCCAATAGAGCGAAAGAGACGGCTGTGTGTCCGCGATACCCACCCAAGTGCTGGGGCAAGGAGACAAATAGATCCACCGCACCCATCTTCGTCTCACACGGAAGGGGTCTGAATCAGGGCAGTTCTAACCCTATGGACTGCTTCACTACGTAGATACGGACTCCAGATAAAAAACTCCATTATTTATATTAGTACTAACGCGTTTCAAGAACTTCCATAGCGCGTTGTAGAACACGGAATCAAATGCGTAAAATTTTACAATTTTTTTTAATTATTTACTAGTTATCACTATTCAACACACTGTAAATGCTTTATTAATACAATTGACTAGTGATTTTAAATTTAATAATGCTATTAATAATGTTTTTTAACGGCGTCTTGTAATCGGAACTAGCAGCGCCATCTATTATGATCTATCGGAACGACTTGCCGACTAATGATTAATTTAAAGAAATCACCCAATACTTACATGAGTAATCTTTGTCAGCCTATTTGAATTAAATTTAACACGAAATAAGCTGTTTAACATACTTAAAAAACTGTTTATTGCTGTTCTTTAAACAAACCCAAAAAAAGATGAAATTTATTACTACGCATTAAAATTCTGCAACTAAATATAATTAAACATTGCTAAAATCTGTCCTATAATGGCCCATTATATTTGTTTAGTGTCATTTTTAAGTGTCTAATGTTTATCTAATCATGATATTATTATAAAAGGAGGGTAGGTTGGTAAACTGTCCATTAAAAAGTCAATGTACCTATCGTTATATCATCCACAAACACGGCATACACCGCTTATTTAATAGGTATATTCGTATATTCCAAGAAGGGATCGTTTTGCCTGCCAGCCTAAATTTTGACAGATATCCCATACAAAATGTGTCACAAATTAACGGCTGGTAGCATTGGATGGTAGGTAGAACGATCTGCTTTTTGAATATAGAACCGCGGCGTTAATTAATGTCTCAACGTCGTATCTTGAGTATAAGGTTGTTTTTGCAACTATAGTTATGAATAAAATACGGGTAGATATGAGGTTTAGAAACGTTTATCTCGTACAAACAACAACACAATAACTGCCCATTAAGGTAGATCGCTTTATTTGAGGCGACCATTTTAGAAATTTCATAGTAATAACTGTGCCTGAGTGACAATATCATTATGACTTTTTGAGAATCCAAGCCGTTTTGCGATAGTAAAGGACTGTTTACGCGATTGTGTTATGTTTTGGAAGTTTTACATATTTTAAATTATGACACATTTATTTTTAAACCGTCTTCCACACTGCTTTTGATACCAACTATTTAATTTAGCAGCTTGAACTTCTAAAAACAAAACAAAATGCCTTAACAAATAGTGTTTTACTGCCGCAAAACAACTTAAATTCAAAAAAAATATTACCATTTAGCCACAATAACTAAAAAAATGCAATAATTTCCAAATTCCCGTCTTATACGGACCGATCACCTTAATGTTTACTGGCGTTTTCTTGACTGTGGAATCGAAATTCATTAGACATACACCTCGATTTGTAAGGAGGCAAATACACACCTAACCTATATTAAATTGATTGGATTCCGTCGCGTCCTTGCCGGCCTGCCTGTTAATCCGACTTCCTCTTCACCCAATAGCCCGATAACTCCTAATCTCTCGATACATCCCGCAATCGCATTACCACAAGAGCTGAACATTTTTCCTGCCAACCCTTAGCTTGATTAAATTGATTAATAGATTCGTCAAATCTGATGGGCGTTCCCAAGGGACCTTTACGGCGGCCGACACTTATGTCACATCGCTTAAAAGCATGTGTTAAGTTGAAAAGTCGAAGGTCGAGCGATCATGTAACATAACACATTAACTACCACGCAGTGCTACGGCTACATTCGTAGCTCGTAGTCAGAGTTTTCCGTTTGTAGCGAAAAAAAAATGATACAAAATTCAAATCTATTGTCAAGAAGACATAAATTTCTCGAGCGTATTATAAAATCAATGACTATATCTTGGACAGGAATGTTTGGAAATGATCCCGACTTGTAAAACTAGTTAAATCGTTAAATTTTGAAATATTTGAGACGTAAAATAATATTGTAATTATGATTTATTTAAAAAATTACACCTCGTCGAGTTTCTTGCTGGTATCTTCTCATCAGAGGTTTTTCACAACTGGTGGTAAATTTTCTGACATTCATAAGTGCTTCCTGTAAGCCTAATCTGAATAAAAATATTTTGACTTTGACTTTGACTTTAAATCCTCTACGAACAGAGAACTCACCTAGCGGGTCCGTGGCACTGAATGTGGTACCAAATGGTCCAAAGAGGCAATGTAAATCAAACATGATTTTTTTCAGCTAACTTTTAGTGGCTAACTTCAACGCGTATAGTAAGTACTGCAATTACAAGAACTTGTTAAATACCTATTGGAGATAAGAACAGGTTTAGTGTTATTTTAAACTTAAAATGTAACACTTGAGAGTTCACACTTTGTGAAAGTTTAGCACCAGTCCATACATTTTTTACTTTCACATGCCTCAAAAAATAACTATTTCTCTTCTATATCCCTTTTTTGTCAACTAGCCATTGTGAATTGCCTAAATTAAATAAATAACGGCTATGGATACAAGAGATGATTTATGAGTTGTTGCTTTAGGACGTGTTCATCATCATCATCATCATACCAGCCGGTTGATGCCCTCTGCTAGGCATGGCTTTCCCTAAGAATCTCCACGACGGTCGGTCTTGTGCTGCTCGCATCCACCGGTTTCCAGCGATCCTCACCATCGTCGGTCCATCCTGTGGGAGGCCTACCAGCACTTCGTCTTCCAGTACGCAAATGAAGAATGTATTATTTGAACAATGAATAATATTTTGATGGCAAGAACTGTCATTTTAGGTTAGAACGTTGTTTGCTTCTAAGACAAGCTAGTATGAATCTGGTATAAATCAGCGCTGAACAAAGCACGCATCTACCCTCAACGCCATCGCCCTCGATCCCCGAAGCACACAAATATTTATAAGACACCGCACTAAGTACACAGATAAAGAAAACAAGCACGTATCTGTTATTCAAGCGGTGTGGATACCTCACTCCGGGAACCTATCCGTCTTAACGCCCGCCGGTCACACCGACCCGAACGATAACAAAGGAAATGTACAGTAGCTGTTCGTACAGCCGTGCAACTTGGCAACTGTGCCTGTTCAGTACACCTAGCACGAATCTTCTCGATACGCGTTTACTCGCTACGTAACTCAGAGCATCTCTTTCTAACCAGCCTAGTATGAGAGAGACGCACTTAGTAACATAGCGAGTTAACGCCTATCGAGAAGATTCGTGCTAGATACAAAGATCTGAACAAAATTATTTTTGGTTTATTTGGAAAAGGTGTTGAAAGAAGAGGTAGGTACTAAAATTCCCAGACGGGCTAGAAAATTGGGTGGTTATCAAGGTAACTTACACATTACAAACCAATTCCAAAGTGATGGATGGTTTAAGATTTATGTTGAAAAACTTCTTGAAAAATCCTCACGACATCTCTAAGTAAGGGTGGATTCGCTTCGTATGAGGCGGGATTTCCAAAATTTTCTCAGTTTTTAATTTATTGTAGCCAAATGGTGTGTCTTTTTATCAAATCAAGTAGTTTTCCGGTAGTTAAGTTTAAATAAATGTACTTTTTAAGTATCAACCGACTTTTACCTACTTAATGCACAATTATTTAAAATAAGCAGCTTGAACTTTCAAAAACAAAACACTGGCAGGCAACACTAAAGGCACTGGCCTTAATAAACAGTATTATACTACCGGAAAACTACTTTAATTGACAAAAAGTCACACCATTTAGCCACAATTCATTAAAACTGTGAAAATTTAAAAAATCCCGCCTCACACGAAGCGATCCACCTTAAGGTAAATCTTTAGAATATTGATTCCCCTGGCACATTTATTAGCATAATATATGCTAAGAAATGAATTTGTATACACTCAATATTGTTACTAAATCTAATTTTTGAGAAGGTTCAAACAGTTAAAAAAGGTTAAAATACTTCAAAACGTTTTTAGGGCTTCCTATCAAGGAGGTACAAAAGGAATCCTTATAGTGTTAATTTTTACCTACTATTTGTGTTAAAACTGTACTAACCAGAAACATCGGTAAGCTTACGCGTCGGTGTGAGTGCCACCTCTGTCATTATTTATTCCGCACACATTAGTACAGCCTTCGAGGGCTCCTTGACGGATTAGAACGCGAAAAAAGACTTAGTACAAAAAGGTTTCTGCGGGATTGGTTCCGTGTCTTTATTTATCAGCGCTATAGACGAGGATTGACTTGCGCTTGATTTACATGCCGAGACACAGAGAAACTGGAAGAGGTCTTTGTGATGTTTATAATTGCAGGCAAAGACTTCGGTTACACGCTAATTCTGGCGTCAGTTCAATCCATCATTCCGGTATAGTTTTGACTGATGCCAGAATGATGACAAATGGACACGGTTACGATCAGTTCAGACTGACACGACACGAGACAGGTTACACGATAATTCTCTCGTCATTCTGACCAGAATGATGGACTTAACTGACGACAGAATGAGCGTATAGCCGACGTCTTTTATCTTGAGCATAATTCGAGTGGAGGGGGTAAGTTTGCGCATACACATTTGTACTAGAAACGCTACGGCGTAGTCAAGGTCAATGCTCAAGTTGTTTGCCGGGAACTGTACCCGAGTTTTGGGCGTTTCATTCACAAAGTGAGTGCAACTAGACAAGATAAATAGCGTACTGTATAATGTATACCTCGTTTTTAGGGTTCCGTACCGCAAAAGGAAAAAACGGAACCCTTATAGGATCACTTCGTTGGCCGTCTGTCCGTCTGTTTTAGGATTAGTAATGTGATAATATATCTTGGAAAGTATTTTTTGCAAGTGCTACATCAAAATATTAACATAATAGCAAATAGATTATACTGAAATAATGTGGTTTATTTGTGATATCTTTGTTAGCAGCTATGAAGAGCTCCTTTAAAGCGAATTTATCCCTTTAAAGGAGCTCTTCCAGTTTACCTTTGATCGATTGACAGAACCCAAATCTAGAGTTGACATACAATGAAAGGTAAAGAAAAGTACGTTACACTAAGCTAAACTTTACTTAACGTTACAAAAAATGTATACAAAAATATACCAATATAAGTATTTAATGTATTAAATGATATGCAATGACAACCGAAACAAAAATCTTATACATATGACGGAACTTGAACTTACAACCTCGGATCGGCAAAAATCGAATGAAATCGGAACAAAATTGTTTATTTATATAGGTATTTACCTATTTTTGTAATCGTTTTTTTTAATCGGTTTAATCGGTTTTGGTAATGGTAGTTTTGGTAATGTGCGAAACTGGCAAACGCAAGGCACGGAAGC
The DNA here is from genome assembly GCA_963691745.1 of Ditula angustiorana. NCBI lineage: Eukaryota > Metazoa > Arthropoda > Insecta > Lepidoptera > Tortricidae > Ditula > Ditula angustiorana. The sequence continues at coordinate 4,186,337 of OY829473.1, forward strand.
TGATGTTGCAGGTTCGACTCCTGCCAATACCCTAATTTTTCTTTATGTTGTCCTTATATAGCATTTTAAATTTAATTTATAGGTACCTATCAAAATAAATAAACTAATTTGTATGAATTGCATTTTAAATCTTAAGTTTTGATGTTTGTATATTTACCTATATCACATTCCAAACTTCCACCAAGTGCAAATGACTTTTTTATACATAAAACAAACAAGTAAGTGGGTCACCTAATGTTAAGTGATCACCACCGCCTATATACACCCACAACATTTAGGAGACTGCAGATGCGTTGCGAATCCCAAGCGCTAAGTCGAATACTTCTTGTGCCAGTCATTTCACCGGCTATCTTGTTAGTAGCAGCACTGCAGCAAGATGGTGGTGGCGGCTCGGACGAACCTTGCACAAGGTCCAACCTAAAAACTGACTTCGGAATCGTGACAACAGCATTGAGTGAAAGTACTAAAAACGCATATATGCGTCGAAGTGAATGCGTAGCGTAACTATATTATTACTCAATTATTCCCAATTTATCATCACCGAGGTCAAATGTCATGTTAAATTTAAATTTAAATTTCGAATTTATAAATTAATCACACCGTTATAGTTAAAGAGCAATGGAACAATTTCGTATTTATTAATGTAACCCATATCATATTTCCAATTTGTGCAACTGAACGGAAAACCAATTCATTCAACATGAAAGTTATAAACGCAACTGCAATTTATTAATTTGTTACAGCATCCGTATTTAAAAAGCATCGTGTTTTCGTTTTGACGGTCATTACATTATTAATTTTAAGGTGTAACTACCCTCGGTGTTTTATGATAAACTTTTTCAAATTATCCAATCAACTGAGTCACTTTGCAGCGGGATTTAAAATTATCAAGATGCCCTTTAACAGATACAAGTCTAGCAATCTTTTTTTAACTGATATTACATATCAACATTTAAGTTAGAAGCAAGTAGTTTAGTAAATAAAGTATACACATTTTGCAATCAAGGTGATCTTTTATTATTTTTTTGTTTATAATTTCGTGAAACCAAATACGAGAAGTAATTCAACTACATACAACTTAATTAAATTGATGAGTAGAATATCATCTTCATCAACCTCACTCATTATACTTATCAAAGATAGATAATTATCTCTTCGAACCCTGCTTTGCAGTGACCTCTATCTTACAATAGATGGCGTCACTTGTTTTTAAATTTCGTAACCGAATTTTCATTCGATTTTTAATTATAACGTAGAACATTCAAATTATCAAATTTGAATGGTATGTACAGTCAAGCAATTAGATTCATAGGCCACTGTAGAACATTGTCGCAATGTGTCATCGCTGCGATATTATGACATTTATTTAGAAGTCATTATGACGTTCATTGTGAAAAGGTTCTAGAGCTGCCTATGATTCAAATTAGTTGACTGTACACACATAGGAGGAGGTACACATAAAGAAAATTCAGTTGATTTTACATTGATAATTCACTTATTAAATCGACAGTGGAAATCTCAAATGACGTAAAGGACATTATAAGAGACATGTCCCTTACGACATTTGAGATTTCAGCTGTCGAAATGTCAAGTTAAACTTGTCAGATTGTGACATCATTTTTTATTAGGTTTTTGAATGCGTTTTTTTTTTATGGACGACTAAAATACAACTAAACAAGTGTAGAAAAGAAGTGTCAACTTTAACCCAAAATAAAATGTCACTCAAAAGTTTGTTTCGGGAAAAAAACTTGGAGAGCAAGAGTAAATAAGGAAGTTTTGTGCGGACGATAGCATCTTGTACCTTCTTAAAAAGTGCGTGTTTGGAACTTTTTTTACCAACAGCTTTTGTTTAACTTTACTTGTTTAAACACGGGGGGGGGGGGCTGGTGTCTTATGGGTAAAGGTTGTATATCTGTCTTATTTCACATATTTAACTTGTTAACAGTAGCTATTGAAAATGCTTCTATCCGATAAAATCGCACACCCTTACGTAATGAGCATCTGTATGTCATTTAAACTAGACGTTTAAAATCATTACTGGGTACTTCTTAATGCGAAAGTTTTTTTAATTTAATTGGTCTAGATCGGTCGGACACCAGTCCGGGCCTAATTGTTAGCCCAGCGTCTTGGGCCTAATATCCGTGGGGTCATTTTCGGCCGCATTTACTCTTCCTAACTTATCGTCATCCGTCCGTAGATGATATTATTCTATGTCTGCCCAAGACCTATATGAATTTGTTGTAACATTTACAACAAATTCAATGAAATTAAATTAAAAGTAAATTTAATTACATAAATATTTTAACAAATATTTATTTAATTAAATTTACTTTTAATGTAATTTCATTTTGATTAACATCAAAAACATTTTAAATTCCATAAAACATTACATTAAGTATACCCGCCAATTTGTTAAGCCGAACTGAGAATTGGGGTGTGCTGAAAATCAGCGCTGTGGCAGTCAGACTCCAACGGAGCTCGAGCGCACAGCACACGCTGAGCACACTCCCATTGTCACAGACACTTTTTCTGGTAATTGTAGATTATGTATAAGTATTATTGTTAAAAATTAGGAATAATGTAGTTATAAAAGTCTGTTTTTTTATTCTGTCTGTACAATATGTGTGTGACAATAAATAACTATTCTATTCTATTCTATTCTAAAGTATCAATAAATCTTAACAAAATAAAAGACAAGAATAACGAATGTGTCGGAACTAGGATGAGGAGGAGGATAATTTCAGACGAAAAACAACTACATATCTTCAAATTACACTTAAGAGAACCCTTCTATTCTTACTGACTAAGGTAAACCTACTTAATGTAGATAATAAAGTTATAATTTTCATTTCAAACAACCAATAATTTATCTGTATCGTCATAGAATATTAAATATACATTAATGCGAGTTTTTTTTCCGCATACGTAAATAATGAATGCTAACGCCACACCCACGCGGTTTGTAAAAAAGAAAACAAGTCATCAGCCTCGAATTTTGCAACGCACGTATTGGGGTTGCCGATATAACAATATAAGGCGTCTTACACGAGTAATAGTCTTATAACAATCGCGCATCAGTTCCGCTTCGGCGACCGCAGTAATTACCCCGTGAAATTCACCCCAGCTAGCTGCGGTACGTATACGGTAGGGTTGTCATCCTAACATTTTGCATACCAGGGTTTGAAGCTGTTTGTACCAAGATGGTATGGTTTATTAATCTCGCTTCGTAAGTATGACGCGGAAATTTTGAATTTCTCGCAATTATTTATTAGTTGTCGTTAAATGGTATTTTTTAGGGTTGTGGACCTCAAAAGGAAAAACGGAACCCTTATAGGATCACTTTGTTGTCCGTCTGTCTGTCTGTCTGTCTGTCAAGACCATTTTTCTCAAGAATGCGTGGAGGTATTGAGTTTGAAATTAATATCAAGTGCATAAGTCTGCAATCTCTTAAAGCCGTGAAAAAATCAAACCTTTAAGTCAACAGAATCAAAAGATACGGCCGTTTATGCTGCAAGGCACTCAAAAACCTATGGGTACTTCCCGTTGACCTAGTATTATATTATATTATGGTATCGCGCGTTTGCCGAAAAAATAAATACACGTGATATATTACTACACCCTCCTTGTGATATTTCGTGATTATTATGGACACCTCCCCCCCCCCCCTTCGAGCCTCACGTGATTAATGGACGGCCCATAACAACTTTAAAATTATCTAGAACACCCAAGGACACACTAAAATCCAGGACATATCTCGGGAAAACAGGACGGTTGGCAACCCTAATATACGGCCTATATCCGACTAGTTACTTTCCCAAAGTCATATATTAGTCGTGCGTGTGACTGAAACAACAGCCTCCTGCCGTAGAAGTTAAGGTTTAAACTCTTATAGAAGTCAAGAGCTTTATGTGAGTTTGAGTGAGTTAGTCGATACTGTATTAAAGTCCCATAATGTAGTAGCTACTGATGTTATTATTACTAACGCACACTTTGTGGTTTTGTTTATTGTTCAATCAATGCGGTTTCAGTCGTTAGCTGTGCTTTGTTTTTAGTGAAATCACGTATCAAAACGTATTCCGGAAAGAGTAGCATGCTAGCTTTTGTCGTAGATATACATACTATCCCTTTCTAACCAGATGGCGAGTGCGAAAGGGACAGAGGCCGAATTTTGCGATAAACGCTAGGCTAGGGTGCTATTATTATATAGTGTTCGTAATATTTAGGCTTGTTGATCAAGTCCTATTCAATGATACTCCATACGTAGGGGTTTCCAAATAAAAGAAACACCCAATTTTACACGTAGGGAACCAACCCTATAGGTATTTTGTAAATCCTAAATGTCTCATGCAAAATTTTAGTTTTCTAATACTTATAGTCTGCTGGTAAACTGTCTGTAATGAATGTGCTATGATCTCTGGTGAAACAAAACTATATGAGTTCCATTTTTACTCGACTGCGTGACGCAAAGGAGGATAATGTGTTTAACATCCAAGTATGTTTGTTTCTTTGTGGCGATCTAGAGACCAAACGCGTGGGCCGATTTTGATGATTCTTACGTCAATCGATTCGTCTTAATCTTGCGAGTGTCACTGAAGACATGAAAATAATCAAATTCAGTAGGGTGACAACCAGACGCCATATTGTGAAAAAGAAAATATGAAAATCGACAAACTATGTTGAGTGGGGTATCATTGAATAGGTTGCCGAAAATCATCAAATCATATGGGGAAGATTTGAGCCGATCTACATTTTAATGGGTCTCGACTGTTGAAGTTCATGAAACTATTGCAATGGTGTAGGTATTCAACATTACCTAACAGAACTTCAGACTACTGGACTTATTTGTCTTTTCAGTTTTGAGTTACTTTTTACGCAGTTGGGATTTTTGATTTTTAAAATTTATTTTTTCTTTAGCATTTTACTCGGGAACTCTAAATATTAAATAATAGAAGATCTTATCAGATCAGATCAGATCAGGCTTTTACTTAGTAGAGTAGTAGAGGACCCATCATCAACAAATTGGAAGAAATTACCTTGCTACTCAGTGAAACTAAGTAGTTTTGTGTACGCGCGTGCAAAACAGCTGTTTCATACAAACTTCACTTGACTTCATACAAAAACCCACCCTCCTCCGCTTCCACATGAAACGAAATACATCACACAGACGCAAATATTAACTACCACCACTAAACAACCCCAAATATTATTATTGCAAACTAAAGATTTCCTTTCAATACGCTATTCCATTGAAATACGAACTTATGTAATTGTAAATGCAAATACCGGTAGCTAAACAATTACTTAATCGTCAGTAGTAATGAGCTCTGGCAATTAGACATTCTAGCCAAATATGCAATAATTAAGCTTTTGCCAATTCGTGTATCTTATCATACTGATATTATAAAGCTGAAAGTTTGTGTGTGAAAGTCTCGATCGTAAAACCTCTAGTTCGTTAGGGTTCTGGCGAATGTCGAGCGCTTGAAAGTCAAAAATCTACCTGCCGCTAGTCGTCTTTTTTTTATACCACGTCAGTGGAAAACAAGCATGCGGCTCGCCTGATGTTAAGCAATTACCGCCGCCTGTGAATGCTTGCAACTCCAGGGGAATCACGTGCGCGTCGCCGACCCTGCAAGAACCTTATAATACCCCTCTTGAAGACCCCCATGCTGTACCTCGCTGGGAAAACCTCAGCAGGGAGCTCATTCCACAACCGAAGCTTCCTCCGAAGGGAATATTTGAACCGGACTGTGCGTGACCATCGTAGTTCCAGAGTGTGAGGATGAACTCCTTGTCGACGGCGAGCAGTGCGATGGTAAAAAGTGGCTGTGGGCATCATATCAAATAGTTCTACAGATTACAACCCGTCATACAAACGGTAGAACACACAAAGGGAGGCAAAATCTCTCCTTAGGCTTAATAGCTCTAATCTGCGCGTCAGTTTGAGATCCTCGACAACCTGGACTGCACGTTTCTGAACCACGTCTGGACTTTCAGTTACAAAACAGGCCTCATCACAGTCTGTGATCTATTTAACTCCACCCTCTTCATGTCGATCCAGACCCTTGCTTAGGTAAGTACCCAAAGTTTATTGGTTTCAGTTAAGTGCTATGGAAATTCTAAGACGTTTCCATCTGTTGTGGCCCAACGGCCTCATCAAGTCGCGCGTTATTACAGGCGTAACTCCGCGTGTTTGTTCGCACGCGACTCGGCACGAACAACCCTATTCTGGACTGTTATGGTCTGCAGATGACATGATATTATCGCTTGGCATGTCAGATCAGAGCTCAGGTCAGACGTCGGAAGTGGCGATGCAACGGAGCCACGCCGTTTTGTAGCAATCATAAAATAATCGATTTCTTCTTGGTGCTGCGGGGTTTCTGCGGGATTTCTTGTTGGTGCTTCTTGGGGCTAAATGGAATACCTCAGCGGCCCTAACACGACAGCCCAGGTTTAGTTTAACCCCTCCCTGTGTCTCTGTCTAACTAGTGTCATAGGAAAGGGACGCAGATAGAGATAAACTAAACTTGGCCAGTCATGTTAGGGCCACTGGTGAGACTAAGTTCACTGGATGTCATGCTCTCTACGCCGCGTAACGTAGCGAGTGGATTAGCGAACAAGATGGTGGTAGCGATCTAAACTGAACTTGCACAAGGTCCTACTACCCGCTACATACATAGTATAGATTTACATGTGTAAATCATAAAAACTATTTGCCGCTTGTTGTTGTTTATATTTCCTCGTTCATTTCACATTACAGGAAATGATTGGAAATGATCCTGGCTTGCATGGGTCATTCCTGACTCCAAATATTTATTGTATACTGACTGTAAATACTGCATTAAAAATTCAAGATGTCAAGTAACATTTTAATTTTAAAAAAATTCACCTCATTGACTTTCTTGCCGGTATCTTCTTATCAGAGATTTTGGCCAAACTGGTGGTTTTTCTGACATTCTTATATGCTACCTGTAAGCCTAATCTGAATAAAGATATTTTGACTTTGACTTTGACAGGCGCACCTAAACATTTTCTCGACTTCTCTCATTCCCGCTTCCCGAATAAGGCCGCAGGGCTGGGGCCCGGAACCGTTCGTTTACAGTTAAAGGTACCGTTTATTGCTAAATGCTGCAATAAATATCCGGTGGGAATGCGGTATGCGATCGTTATCTTAACGAGACCAATGTGACAGCGTGTGTATCAACCCCCACGGCCGTATCAGTAATTGAAATCCAATTTACTTTTTTCGGTGTATATTTGGTGTGAATTAACAGATAAAATGCTTTGGTGTATATTTGGGGGAGGTGTAAATTAACAGATTAAATGCTGTTTGGAGTTGGATCTTCGATATGTAGGTACAGGCGAGTTCATAAATAAATGAGCATTTCCAAGGCTTCATAAATTTCTGTAAAAATACGGGTACAGAAATATCTAGCCGGTCGAAGTAATCAAAATTATGTGAACGTTTCCACCGCCATATTCATCTGAGCATTCAAGGCTTCAATAACGTGTGAGCAACTAAAAGCCCATAAATATACATGTACAATGGGTTTTCAAATTGATGAACACAAGTTGAAGTACATACATATCTAGACAAACTTCGAACATATATACATATGTTCGAAGTTTACTAGAGGTTCGAGGTTGCTAGATATATATCTAGCAACCGCATATAATATCTGCACAAACAAGGGAAATTTTGAATGAGAATAATCATAGAAAAGAGTACCGTGCTCTGTAAGTCTGTAGCGTTACTTGCCGACACAGTCACATAGGTACGGCATAGTATTATATACTTTGTGGTACGGCGAATGGTCACTGTCACCTGTCGCATGTCGCGTTTATGAAATTGGTCCCAGGTGCAATTTTTGAATCTCACCAGGTGACTAGAGCTCACCAAACTGGCCGAATCTATGAAAACCGGCTATTTTGGTGAGCTTTAGTTACCCGGTGAGATTAAAATGCCATTTTTGAATCCCACCAGGTGACTAAAGCTCACCGAAATGCCGCATTTCTATGAAAAACGGCCATTTTGGCGAGCTGTAGTCTCCCTGTGAGATTCAAAAATCGCACTCCTGGTAGATACAGTTACGTTATATTTTCCTTTGAGATGTTTGTGTTAGCTCCTTTAAAAGTTTAAAGCGTTCAAATATGAACAAAAAATGCGATTTCACGGGTATAGAATGTACCAAAGGGGAGAAAGCCAAAATACCTTATTAGTACAAGTTCATTATTTTCTTGAAAATCAAAGTATTTTCGGATACAAATGACTCGTCTTTACACGCAAATTGCTATCTTGTTTGACGTCACGGAAGCCGCAGAACGTGTAAGAAAAGAGGCCTTTATAATTTTAATTAAGCCCTGTCGGTTCACTTGCTCGTTTTTATTCCTATGCTGTGTAATAAAAAAAAAATAGAAAATAACGACGATACAATTTACTTACTCCTACAAGCATTATGGAATAAGCTCTCTGTTGAGGTATTTCTAGCGAAATACAGCACAGGGGTGTTTACAATGGGCACTCCCTCAGACCCTTTTTTTTATGAAATAGGAAAGCAAACAAGTAAATGGGTCACCTGGTGATAAGTGATCACCACCGCCTATAGACATCCGCAACACCAAAGAGATTGCAGAGGCGTTGCCAACCCAGAGGGCTAAGATGGAATACCTCTTGTGCCGGAACATGACAGTGAAAGCACTGCTGCTTAGCGGCAGGATTAGCGAGCAAGATGGTGCGGGTGTGGACTCATACTTTTTGTTCGATAGGGATGCACCCGCTCCGTGTCCGTGATGTAGTGGACGCTCTAAACAATTTCGTTACACGTAACCGAAAATTTGTCTACCTTTTACCTCTACATAAACAGTGACTATTACCGAACTATTTTAATACCTTACCACACTCATGATTTCAAAACAAATCATCAAAAATTGGTTATTTAATTCTAATGAACTTTGATTACCTAAGGTAACGGCGCCTATTACCTTAAGGTACTTAAGGATGTTTTCAAACAAGTCCAAAAAATTAAGAGTATCAAAGCTACTTAACGACCGTGAAATTTTTTTTTATTTAAGAGTGTTTATTGAACTTTCAGCGTAGTAACTTTTTTTACTCATTTTACTTATTCTTATTTGATAAAATAATTATTGAAACCAAAATACCTAATTCTTCTATTACCGTGGTAATGGCTAGGCTGTGATTCTATTACCGCAAATTGAGCTTCCATTACCGACGGTATTCAAAGCAGCAATTTTCTACCATCGGTATTAGGATTCAGACTCATGTTACGATTCGGAACTAATTAACGAGGGTTAATAAAATATGGTTTATTGCTGTACATTAAGTTTTTTAAGGGTAAGTAAATAAAACGTTAAACATATACAACTTATGACAACTACATAATGTGTCTACCTACTAATCTCCTTTATGGATCAGTACAAATGGAAAAGATTCCAACTGATAAGTAAGTCTCAATTTTATCGAATATACTGTACTTACGGTACCCTAAATGCGATTTATTTTAATAAAAGACTGAAATGTCACTCGATAATAGACACTTTTTAAAAGCCTATCACCGACCCAAACAAAAATTAAATGGATCGGCAATAGATTCCCATACATTCTAATACCGAGGGTTATGTGATCTATGCATCGGTAATAGGCTTAATTTGGAGTGTTATAAAACCTAATTCCGACCCATAAGAACAATAACATACAGTTGTATTTTCATTACAAATCAAAAATAAAAATTACAACCATGGTATAAAACCAAAATTACATAACTGGTCAGTAAGTATATCATTTTATTTCAATATTTAAACAACTTGACAAAATAAGGGTTTCTATAGAAACTACAAAATCAGTACTGAAGTTTTTGTTAAAAATTAAGGGTTTGCTGAATACATTTTATACCACGGAAATGGTTCTTTATTAGCGTGACTAGATCAAGATTGGAATAACTGTAAGAACTTAACTAACCGGTCACACATACCCAAATTAAACCATAAAGAACCAAAATCACAACTTTAACTATTACCGTGGTATACCATGGTAATAGAACCCACAACAAAAAATGGTGCCTATCACCGCTGTATTTTATTTTCCATTTTAAACGTATTTTCAGGCCAAAAAATATATAAAGAGTACTCAAAACTCGTGCAGAAAATTACAAACAACCATTTAAAAACCATAACATTAGTTCAATTGCCATAACCATTACGTAAAATACTAAATACGATTCCAGTTCACCTACATGTGGCGTCACGCGGTAGTATGGTACGACCTGTTCCTGCGCTGGCGTTGCAGAAACGGACAAATTGCAAGCTCTTTGTTTTATTTACACACACTAGCGCTAATAGCACCGTTAGTCAAGTAAATAAGCTTCGTTCGTGAAATAATTTTTTTTTAAGATATCAATGGGTTTGCTTATAAAATACGTATTTGAAAACGCCGCGGTGATGGTCGTCGATTTTGATACCCCCGGTAATAGGCGCCGTTACCTTAATAAACAGAATCACAAGTAACCAAACTAGTTCGGCTATCCTTTTTTTCAGTGAAGGCCTGCTACCTAGGAACGTAGGAAGTTTAATAAAAACAGTATTGTATGTTACTTAGGGCATTTAAAGTTATCCCGGTTGACTTTATACTCCGCAGTGCACCTAGCTGAATCAAAATCAAAGTCAAAATATTTTTATTCAGATTAGGCTTACAGGAAGCACTATGAATGTCATAAGATTTACCACCGGTTCGGAAAAAATCTCTGATGAGAAGATACCGGCATGAAACTCGACGAATCTTCTCGATAAGTACGCGTTAACTTACTATTTAATTCAGTGCGTCTCTCTCCTACTGGGCTAGTTAGAAAGAAACTCACTGAGTTACGTAGCGAGTTAACGCGTATCGAGAGGATTCATGCTAGGTGCACAGATATACTATAGAAAGATAGAACATCTCATCTCAACTCATTGTAATGTGAAATTTATTCCGTCTGACGTAGTTAGAAACACAGGCCAGCCTCAGCTGTGAAACTGCGGGCCTCAGCTGAACTCTAACCCTTGTGATGTAAATGCAGGCAATTGCAGTTTGACTGCAAAAGGCCACTAGAGGTGAGCCGAAAATGTTCGCCGAAGTTTTCGGCCCCAATATTCACGCTTGGCCAAGCGTGGGGTGTACCACACTAGACAGAAAATGACATTACGCGGTGTCTCAATTGTGTTTTCATTTTCATTATTTTTATTTTCGTTTACTACCGGGACGAAAAGGATTGAAAAGTTGCTATTTTCACAGCTAAAAACTGATTACGATCGAAGTTATTAAGTAATTTGAAATGTTGTGCGACTGTTTGCTTGTGCATAGGGGCCAAAAATGTGTTTTTTTTGTAGTAATGTAATGTATTTCCATGTCGGTTCTTAGCTGTTCAGTCGTTTCCAATTATTTGTAGTCAGAGGTAAGTTCATTTAAAAAATCAGAATGTATTTATAAAAATTGTCTGTTAAGCACAATATTCTGAATTTGTATCACCAACATTGTGATTTATAATTCTATTCTTCTGTGCAATAAAGTTACTTACTTACTTTACTTACTTACTAATCAATGCTTAAATTTGGTTTATTCTAATATACATACTATGGATCGCATCTGACTGGAGACAAGTGCGTTCGTCGTCCCCCTCTCGACCATGAAGAAGAGACGGGCGGCGACATAACCTACCTATCGTTCAGGACGTCTCATGAGAGCTGCCGAACTGTATAGCAACTTAATTATAACATGCTTCTTTATAATTATTATTTGCAGGTGGTAGGACCTTGTGCGAGGTCCGTCCGGATTGCTTCCACCGTCTTGCTTGCTAATCCTGCCGCTAAGCAGCAGTACTTGCATTGTTGTGTTCCGGCGTGGAGAGCAAGACAGCCGGTGTAATTAATGGCACCAGAGGTTTTCCATCTTAGCCCTCTGCAATATCTTTGATGTTGCGGGTGTCTATAAGCGGTGGTGATCACTTACAATCAGGTGACCCATTTGCTTGTTTACCTTTCTATTTCATAAAAAAAATCTTTTTTTTTATAACTCTTAAAGTCTGAACAAAAAACAAGCATCATAACCTTAAAAAAAATGGTTCTGTAAAAAAAAGTATTTTCGTCTTTGACTTTTAGTAAAATTCGTCATGTCTTTCGGTCACTAGCGTCAACAAACATTTTCGCGTCTCTCCTGAGTTACCATGACAATGGCTTTCAAGTCTTACTTGCACTATTATTATAATTTATAAGATAATACAACGGGCCCTAACTATAGTGAAGAGCCGAGAATTTATCTGTTTAACATAAGCATACATTTTTATATCCACAGACAAAGCGCTAGGAGAGTTATGTTGTTGGTAGTTATGGAAACCATTTCAAAATAATAAAAAAACAGTTCATTGTTTTTGTTTAAAAATGTAGAGAGAACGAATAATATTTATTATTGTTAAATAACATCTTGATCTTGACGGTAATATCGATTTTATTTGTTTGCACCAAAAATATTTTACTGCATCACTTAAGTATTTTTGCTCCGAATTAACACGTTTGCTAATTATCGCTTATACTTGTTACATAAAAAAATAGAAGATGTCAAGAAAAGAGATAATGCATAATTTCTTTTTGGAATGTTTTATTTTAACAATAATCAATTTTTTTATAAAAATAAACTGAAATTTCAGGTTAAAATGTATGAATGTGCGAATTTATGTATAAGTTTTTTCTAGGTTAGCTAGAAGAGATCCCTTACAGGGATATGCTCGCCTTTGTACCTACTATTTTATTTTAATTGTAATGTTATACATATATTATACTTACCGTGTTTTATGTACAATTAAGTATTTACTTACTCACTGACTTACTTATTTAAAATGTTGTTTATCACTTGAAACAAGCAAGGATTAATGTGGTAACCCTTTTCATTTTCAATACGCATTTCATTATGTAAACAGAGAAATACTTCAGCAGGTACCTACGGAACTTGAATAAGTAAAATATTGCTTAGCTCTGAAGCATTTGAATATTACGAGTATGTGGGCAAGGAGCGGATCAAGCGGTTTTGTTCCCCCATTTGATTATATTTGCTTTATGGCAAAATCGATCATCCCTTCCCTGTTTACGGTATCAAAATGGGTAAATAGATAGAATAAACGTATTATATTAGAATTCTGTTTTTAGATGTATAGTCGACCAAGAAATTGCTTGACCACTTTTCGACCGTATTACAAAGGGATAGAGTTCAAAAGTGGTCAAGCAATTACTTGGTGGACTATACTATGTTACTATGGTTAAATCTATATATATAATTCAAACTCCTGATTGACTGAATGACTGACTGAGATATCAACGCGCAGCCCAAACTTAGATACTTGAAATTTTGTACATACCTTATACAGTGTAGGCATCCACTAAAAAGGATTTTTGGAAATTCCGCCCCTAAGAGGTAAAATAGAGGATGAAAGTTTGTATGAAAGTCTGTCAGTATTGAAGTTAGGATCTTAAAATTTTGAAGTTAAGGTTTTGTTTGGATCTTAGGCCGGGTATGCATCATGGTTGGGATTAGTAGTTTTATTTGTAATATTACTGGTTGTTGCCCGTGACTTAGTCCTCGTAGAATTCATTGATCAATCCCGAGAGAATTTGCATTTCGAGAGAATAAAAAGTACCTTATGTGTTAATCTAGGGTATGTAAGCTATCTCTGGTCCAAATTTCATCTAAATGAGTCCAGTTGTTTTAGCGCGAAGAAGTAACAAAATTTTAAGTCACACACAGACTTTCGACTTATTAATCTTAGTGTCATTAATTTGATTTATACCTAGTTGTGTTTTGAGGAAGCCTGGTGCAGATTGCTTTGTTTTTCATTTGGCATTTTATTTGGAAATCCGAGGGAGATCCCTTTGCTCAGCAGTGGGACACGATTGCAGACTAGCATTATTATTATATTATTTATGTATATATTTTATAAGAATAAACAAATGATTACTGATTACACAGGTTATACTAGATTTAGAGGCCGATGACGGTCTCAGCAGAAAACAGCTGTCGGTGAACTGAAAATTCTGTTAAGCGATACATTCGATGATTCGTTTCTCACTATCTCCGTACCAATCATTAACATTAATGTCACCAAAAATATAATAGAATCTATCAACGTTCCCTTGAGGCTTTTGTGGTGGAATAAGAAAAGTGTCGGAAGCTCTTTGATATGTCAGTTGTCACAGTTGTCAGTAGCGTTTGTGGGGAAAAATAGAGGATTCCCATGTTTCACAAATGATGAGATGAAGCAGGACGAGTGGTGACAGAAACGTTAGTTTTCACGGCTGAGAGAAACATAGTTAATGCTTTCCTTATTGGAAAATCATAGTTCCTGTAGATGCGCGTAGAAATATCAAATGCGTTGTTTATTTTAAAGGAGAACGTCTAAAAATGAATCAGGCTGTATGTGATAATATTCTAAAAACAATACAAGCTTTAATAATGCTAGAGACATAAGCTAGGCTGCTAGGATCTCTTACTCTAATGTTAATAGACAGAGAAACGGACGGACAACTAATTAGGTATAAGGGTTCCTTTTTTTTAGGGACACAACCCTAAAAATCAGTTAAACGGTGTATTTACCTGTATTTGTGAAACTGACTCAATACAGTACTTCCTCACTTGCATACATTGAAAGTTATATTCCAATTTAATCCGAACCCCACAATTAGCAAAAGGAAAAACGGAACCCTTGTAGGATCACTATGTTGTCCGGCTGTCTGTCTGTCAAGACCATTTTTGTCAAGGACGCGTGAAGGTATTGAGTTGAAATTAATATCAAATACTCAAGTCTGCAGTCCCTTAGAGCCGTGATAAAATCAAACTTAATCAAAACTTAAGTCAACTCAATCAAAAGATACGGCCGTGTATGACGCATGTTTCATACATTCGCAAGACACTCAAAAACCTATGGGGTACTTCCCGTTGACCTAGAACTATGAAATTTGGCAAAAAGCACAGCACAAATAAAGCAATAAATCCGAAAACCGTTGTAGTTGAAAAAGTCTCGCAAAGCAAAAATGCGATACTAGATGTTCTTGATAAAGGAACCCTCGGTGCGCGAGTCCGACTCGCACTTAGCCGGTTTTAATCATCATAATAATGGTGACATTTTAGCAATCAGTTAAATAGCTTGTTAGCATAATTCGTGAAGCTACAAATATGTTTTAACAAGAGCATTAGTCGTTGCCTCAATTTGGGTCGGGAGCGGTTCAAAGAGCCTTAAATATTGGAAGTAATCCGCTCTACGTGTGGCGAGGCTGAACAGGTACAAGCGGGGAGAGAAATGCTTATAAAAATGTAATGTCTTTTTCTTTATTTTTATCTTTACTGTATAAAGTAAATTCGCTATTCTTCCTGGATTGTCTGTGAAATTTTTGTGGAGTATCTTCGGCCGCCTTCTCCTTAAGAGAAGTGTGAACCCAGCCACAAAAAGCGGTCCCCATACAAACGGCGATAACGTTTTCCACCCTCTAAACCTTAACCTATGGCAATGATTTTTTTGTATGCTGTAATTATGCCCTAGAACTAGGTTTGTAATTTTTTATTCTTTAAATACTCTTTATAGATTTGACAATATTTTCATTTTACGAATTTCATACGCAACAAAAGAGCGAGAATATTTTTGAAACTATTAAGAATATTTTTAAAAATCAAAACATACAAACCTAGTTTAGGGCATAATGACAACATACAAAAAAATCATGGCTATAGGTGAAGGTTTAGAGGGTGGAAAACGTTATCGCCGTTTGTATGGAGAGCGCCGGGTACACACTCCTCTTAACCACCCACCGGATTTTGATACGGTTTTTACAGTCATTTAGAGATTTTTATAGGTAAGTTTTTATGTGCATTTTATCCCGATGCTAATTTTAATGTTTTATATATGTATTTACTTAATATTAATCTCAAAGGTATTTTTTCCTATGGGTCTATGCAGCCTTAAATAAATGGTTTTATTATTTTTCGCACTGGGCCAATTACGATGTATAGTCGACCAAGAAATTGCTTGACCACTTTTCGACCTTATTACAAAGGGGTAAGGTTCAAAAGTGGTCAAGCAATTACTTAGTCGACTATACTACATGAAACCTTCCGTAAAAAATCTCTAAATGACAGTGAAAACACAGTTACAGTGAAAATTGTATCAAAATCCGTTACATGGTTTAGAAGGAGAAGGCGGACGAACATGCTCCCTAAGGATTTAGGACAGACAGGGACGTAAAGCGACTTTATTTTATACCTACTATTTAAAGAAGATACAACGGTAAAAAAATTGTTAGACCTTTTCTTGTGACCGTTCTATGTTAGGTACCCGAATGTTTAAAGTTATCCGCTGACTGATGTATATTTTTTTATAAAATAGGAAGACAAACAAACAAGTGGATCACCTGATGGTAAGAGATCACCACTGCCTATAGACACCCGCAATACCAAGGAGATTGCAGATGCGTTTCCAACCTAGAGGGCTAAGATGGAATACCTCTTGTGCCAGTACTTACACCGGAACACGACAGTGCAAGCACTGCTGCTTAGTGGTATCTATTCGGACCTTGCACAAGGTCCTACCACCCGCAATGTTATGCATATATCGTGTAGCCAGTATAACACTTGCTTACATTAACAATAGGCGCCTAACGTAAGTGCGCGTGTTCATCAAAGAGCCTTCCCGTGTACATGCCCTACATTATAAAGCCTCGTTCACCGACTCACCTCGACTTTGCGTAGTTTGCGTGACAAAGCCGAGATTTTAATCGACACACTGTTTACTAGATGTTCTTGATAAAGGAACCCTCGGTGCGCGAGTCCGACTCGCACTTAGCCGGTTTTAATCATCATAATAATGGTGACATTTTAGCAATCAGTTAAATAGCTTGTTAGCATAATTCGTGAAGCTACAAATATGTTTTAACAAGAGCATTAGTCGTTGCCTCAATTTGGGTCGGGAGCGGTTCAAAGAGCCTTAAATATTGGAAGTAATCCGCTCTACGTGTGGCGAGGCTGAACAGGTACAAGCGGGGAGAGAAATGCTTATAAAAATGTAATGTCTTTTTCTTTATTTTTATCTTTACTGTATAAAGTAAATTCGCTATTCTTCCTGGATTGTCTGTGAAATTTTTGTGGAGTATCTTCGGCCGCCTTCTCCTTAAGAGAAGTGTGAACCCAGCCACAAAAAGCGGTCCCCATACAAACGGCGATAACGTTTTCCACCCTCTAAACCTTAACCTATGGCAATGATTTTTTTGTATGCTGTAATTATGCCCTAGAACTAGGTTTGTAATTTTTTATTCTTTAAATACTCTTTATAGATTTGACAATATTTTCATTTTACGAATTTCATACGCAACAAAAGAGCGAGAATATTTTTGAAACTATTAAGAATATTTTTAAAAATCAAAACATACAAACCTAGTTTAGGGCATAATGACAACATACAAAAAAATCATGGCTATAGGTGAAGGTTTAGAGGGTGGAAAACGTTATCGCCGTTTGTATGGAGAGCGCCGGGTACACACTCCTCTTAACCACCCACCGGATTTTGATACGGTTTTTACAGTCATTTAGAGATTTTTATAGGTAAGTTTTTATGTGCATTTTATCCCGATGCTAATTTTAATGTTTTATATATGTATTTACTTAATATTAATCTCAAAGGTATTTTTTCCTATGGGTCTATGCAGCCTTAAATAAATGGTTTTATTATTTTTCGCACTGGGCCAATTACGATGTATAGTCGACCAAGAAATTGCTTGACCACTTTTCGACCTTATTACAAAGGGGTAAGGTTCAAAAGTGGTCAAGCAATTACTTAGTCGACTATACTACATGAAACCTTCCGTAAAAAATCTCTAAATGACAGTGAAAACACAGTTACAGTGAAAATTGTATCAAAATCCGTTACATGGTTTAGAAGGAGAAGGCGGACGAACATGCTCCCTAAGGATTTAGGACAGACAGGGACGTAAAGCGACTTTATTTTATACCTACTATTTAAAGAAGATACAACGGTAAAAAAATTGTTAGACCTTTTCTTGTGACCGTTCTATGTTAGGTACCCGAATGTTTAAAGTTATCCGCTGACTGATGTATATTTTTTTATAAAATAGGAAGACAAACAAACAAGTGGATCACCTGATGGTAAGAGATCACCACTGCCTATAGACACCCGCAATACCAAGGAGATTGCAGATGCGTTTCCAACCTAGAGGGCTAAGATGGAATACCTCTTGTGCCAGTACTTACACCGGAACACGACAGTGCAAGCACTGCTGCTTAGTGGTATCTATTCGGACCTTGCACAAGGTCCTACCACCCGCAATGTTATGCATATATCGTGTAGCCAGTATAACACTTGCTTACATTAACAATAGGCGCCTAACGTAAGTGCGCGTGTTCATCAAAGAGCCTTCCCGTGTACATGCCCTACATTATAAAGCCTCGTTCACCGACTCACCTCGACTTTGCGTAGTTTGCGTGACAAAGCCGAGATTTTAATCGACACACTGTTTACCCTTTTCATTAATAACTATAATCAAGCAATTACGATAGAAATAGGTAAAGATCTTATCGTGGAAAGTCGTTGTAATAATTATAAGGTTTCTGGGGCTTTGATGTTGGTTGAACCTTTAATTTTACCCTAATAGCCGGATCCTGGGCGAGCTGTTATAGCACAAATTGTGGACCTTAAGTTAAAAAAACGTTTAAACTTAAACACAATACAATTGACGACCGGATAGCCTAGTGGTTAGTGACCCTGACTATGAAGCTAGAGGTTCCGGGTTCGATTCCCGGGAAGAGCAAATGTTTTTGAATATTTGTACCCGAGTCTTGGATGTCATATGTATTTAAGTATGTCTTTATCTATTTAAGTATGTATATCCGTTGTCTAGTACCCATAACACAAGGTTTACTTAGCTTGGGACTAGGTCAATTGGTGTGAATTGTCCTGAGATATTTATTTATTTAATCATGTCTTATACGGCCGACTTATTACAAAGTCATTCAAATCCGGTCCGTGTGAAAACTCAACAGTACGGTTACGGTATCTAAAGATCTCATTTACTTGTTTAGTAACTTTCTAAAAATAATTTTAATTACCTATTAATTAGTTTTGATTGGTTGGAAAGTCGACGGTTGATAATCAGTAGCTTAGCTTAACCTGCCTGAACGGACTCGGCTTCAAAATTTGGCCCTTCTAGCCGACTGCAGCGAAACCCAAATGGAGGGTAATGATTTTATGGTTCTACAAGTTGAGGCCCCTGTAGCTCGGGGGGCCTGTATCATAGATACGGCTGATTCGGCGGTAGCTACGCCCCTGTTGATAATCACGAAAATAATAGGAAAATCTCAAGGACAAATGGACACGGTTACGATCAGTTCAGACTGACACGACACGAGACAGGTTACACGATAATTCTCTCGTCATTCTGACCAGAATGATGGACTGAACTGACGACAGAATGAGCGTGTAACCGACGTCTTAAATATTAGATTCCTGCAAAAACGTAAGGGCTTTTAATCTTAACTGTACACAGTATACCTGGCAATATTTATAACGTGTAACAGGTATCTAAAAGTTGGTAACACGGCCCACAATGGCTGAAAATTCGTGAAACTTCAGACAAACCATTAGTGTTTAACTTTCATATCCAATATTCAATACTACTTTCACTTTATGGAGATTAAATAACTTCTGTACAAAATGAATAAAATAGATTCAGGCCGTATTTCAATTAAACGAAGGGTATTGTTGAGCGGTGCCGAACTGTCCGTCAAATTGAATAGCATTTTCATCGTTAGAACGTTTTGCTATTATAAAATCTCAGGCGCTGATACGCAACGGTTAAATTTCGTACAACCCTTGAATGTGGGGTTTTTATCATACACACAGCAAAAGTGCCTAGGAATAGTTTTTATCCGTAAAAAAATTTGATGGTTCTACTCACAAGGAAAGGTACCCAACTGTCCGGCTCTGATTTGATTTATAGAAATTCTATGTTAAATAAATATATGTTAGAGACTAGTCTAAATTAACGGACACATATATTTTTTAGCTGTGCAAACTTAACCTATTCGGAGAAATTGTCCTCCTGAATACTATAAAATGACCAAACCCTCTAACTTCTGTAGATCGTATTGTGTAAGATAATTGCTAGTTAATTACTGGCTTCATTATATGTTGGAGAACAATAAAAAATAATGTACCAGTGCTTTGTTATTTCGGCTCAAACTTAAGGTAAATGCCAGTAGGTACATGGTACGCAATTCAAAGCAACATTTGCGAGTTCAAAGGGCAGCCGCTGTCTCGCAAATGCTGTGTTGTTGAAGAATTTTTACATAATTGGTTAAGTGTGATACATAAAAGAGTCTGCTTCTTAAGCTTGTGCACCATGCACTATAAATATTGTGGGCCATGTACCGTAGCTCATTATGACAATGTTTCTGTTCCAGCACTGTGCAGCATAAGCATTTTTGACCCTACCCTCTTATTGCCTTAACCTGGTTTTCCAACTCCTCAACACTTCCAATCCACTGCAACATCTTTCTCGATGCTATCGGGAATCATTACGATTGAGAAATTCTGTAAACCTACTAACAAAATTCCATGCAATCTCTCGATATTTTGATCTCGATGACGACATTGAAAAACTACATTAAACCGTATCTCGATTTTAATCAACTTTTTTAATCAGTTTCAGGAGATAAATTCAGATAAACTAAATTTGGCCGGTCATGTTAGAACCACTCAAACATCCAATATGTGCATCCAAGTTGATTGGTCCGAAAAACGTACTAAAGACAGTTTGACTGCGTACTTTTTTTTCATATAATAGGAAGACAAACAAGCAAGTGGGTCACCTGATGGTAAGTGACCATCACCGCATAGACACCCGCAACACCAAGGCGATTGCAAATGCGTTGCCAACCCAGAGGGCTAATTGGAATATCCCTTGTGCCAGTAATTGCAACGGCTGACTTGCTGTTCCACCCCGGAACACTACAGTGCAAGCACTGCTGCTTTGGGGCAGGATTAGCGAGCAAGATGGTGGTAGCGGTGCGGACGGACCTTGCACAAGGCCCTACCACCAACACGTGAAATTTGGTTGAAATCGTGTAAGCTTACACACTTGCTTACCTCACATTCCATACCACAGAGGTTAAGGCAAACCTAAAAAACATAGCCTCAAGTTGTTATCACACAACTTTAACTTGTGAAACAAGGTGGAAGTTATGTTATACGCGCTCGTATAATATTTCAAAAGCGGAAAGTAAGTTTCCCCCGAGTGCGAGGATCCTTAGATGTGGCTTCCATATCAGGTTCCATCCCGGAAGTCGGCGGTAAATAAAAGCTTTGTAAGAACTTTCCTACGGAGTTTTTAATGTATGAACACTTGGGTTTTATATGGGATGATATGCAATGTTGACCCAGGTGACCTTGTTTTGACGACCTGTATGGCGCAGTGGCACATGTGTCTGCCTACTGTGCAAGAGGTCCCGGGTTCAAATCCTGGTATGGGCAAATATTTGTGTGACGAATATGAATGTTTGTACCTGAGTCATGGATGTTATTTGTATTTAAGTATGTATTTATCTATTTATGTATGTTTATCCGTTGTCTAGTATCCATAGTACAAGCTTTGCTTAGTTTGGGACTAGGTCAATTGGTGTAAATTGTCCCGAGATATTTATTTTATTTATTTATTTAGTTGGGAGATTCCTTTTTTTTAAGGGAGGATAATCCATTGACGGATTTCGCCAAAATAGGCGAAATTCGGAAATCGCCCCTGTGAGGGGGAATACTCGAAAAACCTCACTATTTTCCTCTAAACCGGTTTTATCCGGTGCCGTGGGACCTAGTGATGACACCACTACGACACCGGCCGGTAAACGACATTCGGTTTTTTAATGAGGTTGTCTCCTCGCCTATCTCAGGATCCGTGTCCGGGCGATTACCGTCGCTCGAGCCCCCTCAGGGCGAAAGACCATTATTCCCTTTGAACAGTCTTGTTTCGCCCTGAAGAACAGTTGGGAGATTCCTAGGAAATACAATACAATACAATACAATATCCTTTATTGAATACCACATTACAATACCAAATATATGTTATTGAAGGAATGAGGTAATATTATGACTAATTCGTACTTAGCGCTCTCCATAGAAATGGCGATAACGTTACCCGCCTTCTAAACCTTAACTTATAGCCATGGTTTTTGGTACGTCGTCATTATGCGTTTGCGGGTGGTAGGGCCTTGTGCGAGGTCCGTCCGGATAGCTACCACCATCTTGCTCATTAATGCAGCAGTGCTTGCACTGTTGTGTTCCGGCGTTGAGAGCAAGACAGCCGGTGCAATTACTGGCACAAGAGGTATTCCATCTTAGCCCTCTAGGTCGGCAACGCATGTCACTTACCATCATGTGACCCACTTGCTTGTTCGCCTTCCTATTTTATATTTTTAAAAACGCCTTGGAAATCTTAGCCAAGTTTAATTTATCCCTCTTTGGTTCTAACTTGTGTCATAAGAAAGGGACGCTTACTGACATAAGCTAAACTTGACCCGTTATATTAAAGCCATAAATGGTGACTGAATGATCCGTAGGTATTGCTTTTTTCGTCTTATATAAAAATATTGACTATACGAACGCAAAAAGGTAGTTTGTAATCCCGGATTTACCTGACCTCTGTAACGATATTTTCCTTATGGGTGCCATTCCTGCCAACCTTGCGCTTTTCCAACGGCACTTAACTTGTCATATTTCCGGGAATTTATTTTAAAGGGATTGCGAATAATGTGAAAACCATTCAAAGTAAAGTACGCACTTTGAAATATGTTTCTCGTTGATGGAGATTAAAATGAAATATCTACTAATTGGAAACCTTACCCTTTATTATTTTTCTCCTGTAGGTCGATACTCCGAAACATTAAAAGCGAGATCAAAATTTGGGGTTCACAGATGACCATAATCTAACCTTTCAGCATTAATAATGTAATTTTTTTTATTGTTTTTTACCTTTAATCTTTATTTTCTGTTCTGCTGAATAAATATTTTCTTTCTTTCTTTCTAATACTGACAAGCCTCCCCACCATATAATAGTGCTCCTGGAGTGCGATTTTTGAATGTCACTGGGTGACTTAAGCTCACCAAAATGGCCGTTTTTCATAGAGATTCGGCCGTTTTTTGAGCTTTAGTCACCTAGTGAGATAAAAAAATTGCATCTCTGATCTAACCACTACATTCACCAGATCTCACATGTAGACCCTTACTTTTGATTTTGGATTCCATTTGCGAGGTGTATGTATATTATGTTGTAGCTGTCACAACCTAGAGATGGTTTATCACGCTAGGCTTCAAGCGCAGTAATGGCCGGGCGTCACATACAACAACAACAACAACAACAACAACAAATACTCTTTATTGATTCACACAAGTAAACAAAATAAAAGAACACACACAGGGAAATTTTACATGGGATTCAACAGGCGGTCTTATCGCTAAGCAGCGATTTCTTCCAGACAACCTTTGGAAAGAGATACGGTGAGATATAGTCAGAGTACAACGGGCAGTGCAAATAAAAAAAAGAATCAAACACACTCACAATAAGCATACATAAGAGTTTACATAGATAATAATAAATAAATAATAAACATACATATAAATATATACATAAAAATATAAATTTACATGGAATACGTAAATGTACAGCGCACAACTGCATCGCCAAAAAGCAGCCAAAAGTTGAAGGTTACTTACAGCAAAAAGAAGACGAAGTAATTGAAAGAGAAACATTACGGAAGTGACAGGTAGTGTTCAAGAAGAAGTCTTTTGAAGATGGGAAGAGATTTCGCTGGCCTTAGATCCAGGGGATGCCTTAGATGCCTTAGATACATACCTACAGATTTATGTTAAAAAACGCATTTTCTTTCTGTCTTTTGCAGTTTTTTGTAAACATACACTACATTTAAAAAAAAATTGTGGCGTACGTTTATTTCCTATCACACATAAGTTAAAACTTTTTCAGGCCCCATCATTATAAATAAGTTGCAAAAGAATGAAAACAGATGTATATTCTTTTCGGTTTCGTCAATAAATATAACGCAAGTAACAAAGGACGTTCCAATTTGTATCATAACGTGTGGGTCATACGTAAAAAATAAATGTATGTGGTCGATAAAACGGCTCTGCCCGCAAAATGATAATCGTCACTGAATTCATATAAATCGTTACAAAACTGTTCCAAAACTGATATTAGGTAATTATTTTAGTAACGGCACAATACTTTTGATTTTAACCCAGATGCGACAAAATGTATCGGTTTGACACGCACATGTCAAGCCTTTATAAAACGTTGGATGTCAGCTCTTCTTCCATTTCACTGAGAGACCATTTGAATAGAAGCCCAGACTAATAAATCACAAACATGCCCAGGGTATAACGACGTGTTCTGGATTCTTGGGTGCCTACGCGACTAGTCTATAAATCTGAATCCCTACTTGACAGTCAAAAATAATGGTTTTTCACAAATCACAAAATCACAAATGTGACAGTTACGAAGAAAGTGGCGCCATCACTTGTTACAACTTTTTGTCGAGCTGTATTTTTTTTATATGCTGTTTTTATATAAAATCTATGTAAAACGCTTGGAAACTTGTCACCGCGTCAAGCTCTTTTTGCCAAGCTAGTATAGTACGAAGTAAATGAAACAAAACGAAAGATAAAGTGCTTTTATTCATTACTGAATCTATACAGACTTCGCCAAATACAAAAACATCAACAATTTCGAGACGAAACGAAATTATAATAAATACTTAGCACAGTACTAGAGCCAACAACATTTTAATTGACGTATACTATGTGACAAACAAGGCAGTGACAGATGTGCGACTGAAAGTAAACTTGAGTATTTTACACAATATCAGTCCTTACTTATTATCTAACGCTATTGGATGAATATTTGCCGTCAATCGAATGAAACGCTTGTCAATGAATGACCCGATTCCATAAAAGCCCGTAGGATCAAATATCAAACCACATTTTAGTAACTCAATACAATTTTTGATATTACTAATCAATATTTGATTGAACGCACC
The DNA here is from genome assembly GCA_963691745.1 of Ditula angustiorana. Lineage (NCBI taxonomy): Eukaryota > Metazoa > Arthropoda > Insecta > Lepidoptera > Tortricidae > Ditula > Ditula angustiorana. The sequence continues at coordinate 4,211,469 of OY829473.1, forward strand.
TTTATAAAATCCAGCTTAAGTCAATCAGAAATCTGTCATGTTCAGATTAGACATATCAATTCTACAACACCCTGTATTGATGTGGAAATTAAGGTGAAATATAATGTTAGGTAGATACATAATACGTAGTTACGTACCTAGGAATTACTAATTCAGCTTTACTTAACTAAACCTACTCAGATTTCTGTTGAGAGTCCAAACGGAAAGCAGAGCGGCCAGCGTTTAAGAGCGTTTTTTGTGTTCTTCACAATAAAAGGCAAACGTATCAGGTATGAGTGCAGACGATACGAACACTATCCTCGTAAGGCCCACATCAAATTTCATTCTATGAATTTTGAACCATATCGTTTGAGACAGTGAGTTCAAAGTCAGTTTGACATTTGTCCTATATTTAGGACTTGGGGCCTTACGAGGCTATACATTTCAAAAAACGCGGAATGCTGATCACTTATCACTTTGACTATCGGCACTGTATGCTTTTATAGTACATTTATCCAGCACCGTTGTCACAGTTTGGCAGTCATTCGACGCCAATGTTTGTGGCATTTAGCGTAAGTTCGGAAAACAATGCCGGCAGTTCATGCTTTAAGCGGATTCTTATATTATGGCATTGTCAAGTTAACAGCCAAGAGCTGAAGTCTTAACATGGCGGCCCAAGTTAAGTTATTCCTTCCACGTGTCTCTGTCTAACTAGTGTCATTAGAAAGAGAAACTAATCTTGGCCGGTCGTGTTTAAGCCACTCCTCACTATCTAAACCTGACAGAGGCAATGATTGACCCATTGACATCCAGCGTTTTTGCCTATCAGAAGACCCTCATTGGTTGGACTGTCTAATTGAGGTAATTAAAGAATAAATAGGGTAACTTAAGGCCTAAGGCCGCCCGCAGACGCGGCGACTAGAATCGTTCTTTTTTATCCGATTTCCGACGCGTTGTTAGACTAGCAGCCATGGAGAGATTACACATAAGAGATCTACATACATCCACATCCACTAGGCCCTTGCAGCAGTCTAGTCTGTGCAAGTTTCGTTTTCCTCCAAATGATTGTGTGCCAACCGAACGAAGGCCAGTGCGGCCTCTCGCTTCTCTTAAACTGGCTACATCTTACAACTAAGCAATAAAGCGATGGTTCCTATCACTGAATATGGAAACTAAATCACTTTGGGAGTCTATGGTTGTCTACTGTGTAATCTCTCTTGTTGTATTGTATGTCTAAACCGCGTTGCCTGCGCTGTGTACGTTTCCGTTGACGCTCAGTGGAATGGTGTTGAATTCGTCATCGATGTCATCGGATTTCCTGAAACAAAATTAAGGATTAAGTATGGATTCAGTCGCGCTGGGTAACTTTGTACAGTCAGCATCAAATATATCGTGGTCGAAAATGTCTGAACTCGACCACAGTATATAAATAAAGCAGTACTGAAACTAGGGCTATTTGTTAAGATAGATAACTACGCTCCGGTAGAGCGTAAAGGGATGCAAAGTTATTTTATTTTTGTTTAGTTACCACTGTGTCACAGCTACTTAGGCCTTTTTTGAGATAGCTTGTATTGCGTACGTAAACTAATTAGGAAGCCGTATTAGATTTATAAAATAATTGAGATGCTTTTAACAAAAATGAGCATTCATGCTTAGAATTTTAACCTGCAACACGAAAAGTATCTTAAATTATTCATAATTTTCCTCAAACTTTTAATACGCAAACATGACGTCCCATTAATAAATTAACGTAAAAGATGAATTCGGAACTTTTTAATGGGAATGAATTTTCGCAATTTAATAATTAGGTCAGCTTGATGTTGCAATTAAATTGTTTGAGGGTTCCGGGGTATCTGACGTGCTCCTAACTTTGAACTTCTTAAGAATTACTTGCGGCTTCTTTGCTTGCTAAAATAAGTGTTTATTGGCGGCACTTTATTCTTGCATTATCACTGGATCTGAACACATAACATTGACTAAACAAGTCAATCCGGAGAATTGGAAATGTACACAAAAATTCACATGTGTATAAAATTGTATTAATTTAACATTACAGTATTACAGACAACAGGTTATCAAGGTAAATAAAAACTTGCAATAAATTCACTTCCGCTTTCCGCTCCAGATGTTTTGTGATACAGTGGAGCTAATATGAATCGTGATCCATTGTAGAACTACAGTGGATCGCGATCCATAACGGGTCCACGTCCTGTCCGTCCTATTCGCACTAAATGTCAATGTGAAAGTGTTCAAATAGTTTCGACAACTGTAAGAATTATCATTTTTTAGAAAAAACTTTATAAGACTTACGTAGTTGTCTTTAGGTAGTGTTTGTCTGTTCAGTGTCTATCGCCGTCTTAGGCCATTACATAACCCCCTAACTCATTAAATTAAGTTAACCAACCTTTTTAAACTAACTTATGCTTTGTTCCTTTTGATAATAAACTTAACAATGACAGATGGATACGACAGGCTCATCAATAAGGAGGTAATTCGTTTTTTCCACAACCGTAACTAAAATATACAGACTCTATTTCCACATCTATTTTACGTAATCTTGTAGAGTGTTTGTCGAAACTTATCAGACTTTTGGAAGTACAGACTAAATAAATCAAGTCAGCAACTATTTACGCAACACCTTAGCAACTTTGTTGTTCCTAAAACTACTTATAAAAGTGACAAAAAATCTTCCGACCTCGCAAACTAGTTAATTCTAAGTACAAGTAAGCTGAACCGTGATTAAGGAGTTGGATGAGACTAATAATAAAAGTACAGTCGGCAGCGGACGTAGCTGAACACTTCAAAAACATTTACCCAAGCTCTTATTCTCTTAACAATAAAGCCTTGTACAGATATTTTTGCCTTCTTCGTCGGTGAAGATATCTGCTCTTGACTGTACAAAAGACTGTCCCGTACACCTAGACCTGTTAATATTTAACAGTGGGACCGGTATTAGCTAGATACAATGATGACGACTACCTTTACCATTACGTATGGATATTGGACATACATGATTAGTTCCCGCCTCGTAGCAGAAATCTTGGTTCTTGGGAGATAGCCTTACTTTTTGCAGAAAAAGCATTTGTTCCATTCAAACGTCAGATTTTCACTGCGCAAACGAAAACAATAAACGTCAGTCATTGAAGCTAAAGTACAGTTGGGGCAAGCGAAAGCCCCGTTTCGGAGTCGCTATTTGCTACAGAATAGGTTTGATTTTGCTTTAGCCTAGATGTTCCACCGTTTCCCAACTATATACTACTGTTCGCAGGTTTATGTAAAACATTTAGGTACATACAGACTTTAAAAGGAACTACTCGATGCGAAGTGTCTAAGTAGTTGTAGCACATGACAGACTGTCAAGTAGAAACACCGCCAAAAATTATAAATCCCTGACTTTAGATAGACTGACAACTTAATTGGGGAATCGTGGTTTTTATTTAGTCAGTAATACGACTTAGGTATACAATATCACGGGATCCAGGATTTGCATCACGCGGGTGATAAAATATAGCGTTACAAACTACCACAGGCCGCGATAATTACCATCACACGAGCTGCATACCTGTTTGCTGCACAGTGGTATAAAAAAACGCTAGTAACCTATCACAGAAATTGCCCATACGTAGGTATTGGCCACAATTTCCCCGCCCGTACAAACAGCGAACTCAACGAACGCAACACAGCGAGTGCACGAGGCACGAATCAACGCTAATGGACCCACTTCCTGTGAACTCACCACCCGCTGCTGTGCTATAGATAACGACAGCGGGGTCCCGTCGCAATTCATTTTATAATTAACACCTACATGCGCATTTGAGTACATTAAGTTCAATAGAACCAGAGTGATGAACCTGAATACAAGTGTAAAAAAAAAGGAACCATTAATATGTTTTGAGAACTTATAGTTCATCCATGGACTAAATTTTAACGTAAATTTTGCATTTTTAAGTTTTAGCCTACTATCATCGTGATTTGTTAATACACGGTTTTTATACCACAATAGAAAAGACACATCATACTAGAAATCCCCCAAAACATGGTGATTACAATCCATATTGTTACTGACAACACCACGTAGTCACCAATATTTTAAAGAACCTGAATGAGCCCAGTAGCAATATGGCGGTTAAGACGCTCGTATATATAAAACTCATCAGTTTTATCTTCGAGTGCATTCGCTATTGGTTATGTGTGCTGTAATATTGGATTGATAGTAGTGAGGTGGCATATGCTTTTAGTTTGCCCGCGTCGTTGAGTCTTTGTTTGGGGCTACACAGAGTAGCGTTCGAAACTTTGACAATATTTGCTTTAACAATTTTGTGTAGCGTAATCAAAAACGTTAGCACGTGGTCAATATCGCTCGTGATATAAAAAACAATGACTTAAAATGAGTATTCCGAAATGTAGGTTTTTAAACAAACATGTGGACTCTCTCCTATTAAATGTAGAATTTCTGTGCAACACGTGTGTAACGTGTAATTAAACATAATCGATTGTTTGCTAAAACCAAAAAATGCTACTAAATTTGTACGAAGCGTGAACCTTAAATCGCGGTTATTGTCATAATTAGAGCTTTTATAAGGTAACTCATGTAACAACACTTGTTTTATTCTTTATCAGGGTTCTAATAAAAAAAAATGAGTTTCGTACCTTTAAATCATTATAGCCCTCATTATAGATCACTCCCGAACAGAGCAGCGAACTCAAGATCGCATTCGACTTGAGAAAATCCATAACTACGAAATCTAAGAGCCAATACCTAAGCTCTTTCTTTATGCGCAGAGGGGGAGCGAATCGTTTTGACATACAGTACGCCGCACCAATCAGAAAGCGATTACTGAAATATGGCGCTCGGTAAGCTCAGTACTTGCTCGATACATCAGAAAAAGCATCCCTCATCGAAATTCAAATATATATCAGGGAACTCCTTAGAAACCCAGTTCCGTAACTTGCAGCCATTTTTACTACAGTTTAACCTAATGCAAAATGCAATTATTTTAACTAACATTTTTTTTTCTCCCTTTCATTTAAGAGTAAACGACACAATCTACACTTCTACATCTACACTAATAAAAAGAGGGAAACTTTGTTTGTATGTAGGGGGTAATCTCTGGAAATACTTTCAAAATTTATTTCACTAATAGTAAGCTACACTATTCCTGAAGGACATAGGCTACTAATTTCAGTCGAACGAGGTAGCGGGCGTCCGCTAGTTACAGATAAAAGACAACACATGTTAACTAACATAGGTTTACGTAACGTTTATGAGTAACTCCCATATTCATAAAAAGTTAACAATCTTTCTAAGCTAACAAATCTTTTGTCCCTTTCATTTGAGGGAAAACGTCACAATGACAGATAAAGATATAAAACATGTTAACTAACAAATGTTTACTACGCGTTTATGAATAAGGGGGTAAGGGGGTAAATTATTAAGTACGCTCGTGTTAATAAAGTAATGACACGTAAACTAAACATGTTGTCACGAGCAAGTATAAACAGTGTGAGTCACGGTCGGGTATAACCAGGAAAGTGCACATTTTAAAGCAAATTTCCAGTAGACAATTTACGAGAAGCCCCGCGGTGTAGTTCGTAATAACGCCTCGGGTGGTTGGATACAGCAGACAGCTCAGTCGACTGATATGCATACTATCAACCTTCTGTGGCCCGTTTCACGAAGCTACAAGTTACAATTTTACAAGTCTAAACCGGCAACATTGGTCAATAATGACCAAAGGCAATGGTCATTATGCCCATTATGTCAATAATGACCAATGTTGCCGGTTTAGACTTGTAAAATTGTAACTTGTAGTTTCGTGAAACGGGCCACTGGTAGCGAAGTCGGGTATAAAAGTCCCTTGTATAGTTGAGTTGACCTTTCAACCGCGCAGGACTAAGTCACAGTATATAAATATACTGTGACTAAGTCATAGAAATCAGAAATCAGAAATTTATTTACTTAAAAACACGGTGTACAATAAAGTGATGTCATATTACGTTAATAATAATAAAATAGTTTATTTCCGGCTGCATAGTGCCATAGATTACGTTAAAGACTAACAGACATATATATATAAGACTAGCGGACGCGCGCGACTTCGTTCACGTAAAATTTGTATCCTATGGCCGTCAGGAATAGTGTAGCTTTCAGTGAAAGAATTTTTGAAATCGGTTCAGTAGTTCCAGAGATTACCTCCTACATACAAACAAACTAACAAACAAACAAAGTTTACCTCTTTATTATATTAGTATAGCTTACCCCCTAAATACAAAAAAACTAACAAGCAAACAAACAAAGTTTACCTCTTTATTATATTAGTGTAGATTAGTGTAGAAGTGGAGATACATAATTGTATTACGTTGAGATCGCCGATGCCGAACTATCGATAGCCCCTTATTAATAGGAAACCTTGAAAAATTCCTTAGAACCTATCAGCTCGATAATTTCTATCCCCAATTGGGTACTTGATACCTTAAACCAAACGGTGTGAAAGTGTAACATTGTTGTAGATCGTCATTTTAAAATATATGTTTTTTTTTATACATATTTTATGGGAGCTAGAGCGATTCAAAGGTACAAAACTTATTTAAAAAAGTTTCAAGTTGTTTCAAATAATACTTTATTAGAACCCTGATAAAAAAACATTTTTTTTGTTAACGGAGTACTTAAGCATATGAACGCTGTTTTTATTATTATAAAAAACTCTATTTAAGTTTAACGCTCCATATTTTACCAGTCAAAGTATCGTATTGTGACGTCATATTGTCGAGCCGTTTTGTAAAGAGTGTTATCGCGAGGCTTGAGTTGCATCGTTTTTACTACGAAACATGAAAAAGCATGAAAAAAAAACTAAAAACATATATTTTTCTTCTTTTAATGACGTGCTCAAATTTCGGTAGCAGAAAAATTTAGTCAAAAGCCAATTGTGTCGAGACAACTACACAAGGCGGTTAGAAATTGCAGAAAAAGTAGTTCGTTTATCACAGACTATAGAGTTACATGCAGCATTTGGTTTTCACTATCTCTATCACTCAGATGGCGTGGGATAGACTCCGGGTCCCAGTGTCCCAGTACGACATAAATTCAGTCGCCGAACTTACGCGTAATTTCGTAACATGCGGGCGGTTACTGTCGCTATTTACTACCGATCTTCATTACAGATTGGACGTCGTAAATCATACCCACGTTATCTGAGAGGTTACTACATGCTTTGTCGCTTTGTGCCTCTCTTTCAAGCTAGAACCATGCGAAAGGGAGACGCTTATCGGATCGTGATGACTTTGTAAGGGCGTTTACACACTGGCCGATGCCAGACCGGTATTAGTACTGGCATACTGGTATCGCGCCTTTGCTATCGTTACAAATGTCGATATAAAGAAGTAACAAGTGTTTTGCTTAGCTGAGTGAGGGAGCGGACTCAAGCCGAACACGTGTTTACAGTTTCGTAGAGCATAAATTCTTCCTCGGTTTATCGAGCCGATTCAACAGGGCATAAATGCAATACACGATCGCGCGTAGCCTATAGCGTGAGTATGTCGTCAACATACAATGTATTTTTGTCGAAGGATAACTTAAATTCCTGATCATGAGCCAATTTAGGTCTAGATTCGTGCCGCGCATATGCCGACTTTCATGATGCCGACTTATCGGTATAAGTCGGCATCACGAAAGAGACGGTATTTAAGGCAATAAGAGTTGAGGGTACACACACCGCTGCAAGTCATGAATGTACCGGAGAGTTTGTAAGAATTTTCAAATTATTGTTTTGTTTTGTATGGCACTGTAGTCGTAAGCGTAATCGTTCACCTGTACCATCGTTGGGCTACCTATACGGGTGTATCCGTACCGTGTGGGCTACTGTGTTGGGTACAGTTCCTGGCAAACTTCTTGAGCACTGACCTTGATGCACAGTAACCGTTTTCACTACAAATGTGTATGCGCAATCCACTCGATTTATACTCAAGATGTTTGCCTGGAACTATAGCGCTCTTAGGTCAGCAGGCTGGGGGTATCTCACCGTTTCCTGTATTTGTATATGATGAGCACGATGAATGCGTTCCCGATGAACAGCGCCGCTATCAGCAGCGACGGGATCACGATGTCTGGAACCAAACGGCAGCGTTATTAGGGTTGCCTAATACCCAAAAGCACAATAAATTAGCAGTAATTTTTTTTAAGTACAATTATATCAAGAATTGACTTTGGCTGTCATCTGATATGCCATATAGATAGATAGATAGATCATTTATTAGTATTAAACATACAATTATAGCGAAGCGAAGTACAATGGTGTCTTTAGATACAAGGACAAAGTGAAGGGAAGGTAATGGCTGAAGAGGCAACGTAAATTAGTAGTAAAAGTGGGTTGAGAAAAAAGGAGGTTTTCAATTCGACTGAAAATATATTTTTTGTCTGTATGTTACACGTTTTTTATCGAAGGGTTATATTCGAGATTGGTCCAGTTTAAATTTGGATAAAAATATTGCTCCGCATTAATATTTTTTAAATTTACAGACACGATGGCAAGAATCAAAAATTATGTAACCAGCTAGAAGGGCTCGATGCCAAGCCGTAAACCAACAAAAAAAGAGAATTCCGATTTTGAATTGGCAGATGGTTGAGCCGGGGTCTTTTTAATAAATAAATAATAAAGAAAACTCTTTAAGACATTTTAAAATATAAAGCCATTGTTCTTACGTCAAACAACAGCTAAATTAAACATCACCATAAGCGTTCTGTAGGCGGTTGATGGCAATGACAGCCAGTCATCCGTCGACGGAATTGCTCGGAGCACTCGCAAAAAAGTTTAGATGACTTTCTTGTTCTTAAATAAATTGTTTTCGTAAGCTATTCCCGCTTCTTGCGCTACTTAATTTTAATAATTACTTTCACTTAGAAAAAACTTTTTTTATAAAAACTGACTAGTTGCAAGCGTCTATCTCACCTGGTAAATTAAGACAATGCCTAAAGGTGGCTACACACTATCACTTTCAACAGTCACTTTTCACTGAATAGTTTTAATTAATAGTCAAAACTGGTCAGTAAAAACTGTCTGATGGTATATAGCCCGCATAAGATCGCGGGTTCGATAACAGTCTATTCACTTTTTCCTTAAAGAGACCCAGGTTATATATTTGTGCTTTTTTTTAAAACATTCTTACCTCCACCAACCTCCTTTTTTTACTTAAGATTATATGGAACTAGCGACCCGCCTCTCAATAATTAGAATGTAATGTAATGCATCTATAAAAAACCCTCTACAAAAAATTATCTTAAAAAAATTAACATTACCTTAAAAAAATAAATTATCAAAAAAAATTTTTTTTATTAAAAATATAAAATAAATATTATAAAATATTATTATTATTAAAATTATCTTAAAAATTATCTTAATTATTTATTTTGTTTACTTGTGTGAATCAATAAAGAGTATTTGTTGTTGTTGTTGTTGTTGTTAAATACAATAAAAACATTGCCATAATCCGTTGCGTGGTTTAGAAGGACTAAGTGGCTGAAGATACGATGAGAATTGAGGAGAGACGGAAACGAAGAGCTTGTTTTATTTTATACCATATAATAATAATGAAGAAAAGATTGTTTACAATATTTTGTCATGCGGTTTTAAATATTATTTTTTATAAGTTTTCTTATCAGATCAAAAGCTTTACTGGTTTAGTATAAAATAAAATACAAGTATACTTTAAACGTCAATGTATCGCCAACCCTAGCTAATAACCGTTATTCATGCGCTTCCGTTTCCTTATCGCGTTGGTAGCTTGGGATTCCATCATCAAAGACTATATAGGGCCTTTTGTCGAGCGCGTCGACTAAATGAGTTATAAACATGTACCATAGACACCCGGCACACGGATCATTAACCAATCATTAACTATTTAGTGATGTGATGACAAATCCTAGAGACAACAAATCAACATACATACATACATAAAATCACGCCTGTTTCCCAGAGGGGTAGGCAGAGACCACGGATTTCCATTTGCTACGATCCTGACTTACAACTTTCGCTTCATTGACTTTCATGACATTCTTCATGCATGCTCGTCAGTTTAGGGTACTCCTGACCTGGCCTTTCTCCAGAATGTCTCCGATTTGGTCGGAGTACGTTCGCCGAGGTCTTCCCCTTCCCATTTTTCCATCCACTCTCCCTTCATACAGCCTTTTTGTTAATCTTCTTTCATCCATCCTCTCTACATGCCCAAACCATCTCAACATACCTTTCTCAATTTTTGTTACTATATCTTCTTTCACTCCGCATTTCTCTCTTATCACCTCATTTTTCACTCTATCTCTCAGACTCACACCACACATACTTCTCAACGCTCTCATTTCCACTGCATTCACTCGACTCTGGTGTTTCTTTTGCCAAACCCAACTTTCACTACCATACGTAAGTAAGGCACTAACACTCCTCCATGTACAGCCAGACGTGCTTTTTGTGACACTTCTCGACTGCCCATAAAGGCGTGGAGTGCCCCATTTACTCGATTCGCAGCATTCACTCTCCTTTCTATATCTTGTTCGTGCTTACCATCCCTAGTAAACATAGTCCCTAGATACACAAACTCTTTTACTTGTTCGACCCTCACTCCATTTATCATAATTTCACAACCTGTCATACATTCATCTCTCTCAAATACCATCACTTTCGTTTTATTTACATTCATTTTCATTCCTTTCCTCTCAAAAGATCCGTGCATAATATTTACCATCTCCTGTAACTCCTCAGCCGATGACGCAAGTAAAACCTGGTCATCGGCATAAAGAAGACATTTGACGAGTAACCCATTCATTCTCAATCCACATTCATTATCTTTCAAATCTTGCAAACAACTGTCCATAAATAGATTATAAATAGATCAAATAACAACAAATCAAATAAGTAATTAATTATACTATTTAAATAACTGAAAGTCTCTTACTAAATTAAACACAATTTATGATAATATTTCCTTAAGCACATAAAAAACAAATTGTACAAAAGGAGGACGTAGTGCCTTAAGGCATTCTTTGCCAGTTAGTAAGTATTTTCACTTTTAGAATTCGATTTTTCAAATATAATTGAAAAAAAAACTTAAAAGAACATTTTTGAAAAATGTGGTGCGATTTAAAACTGGAAGCCTAGAAATAGTGCAAGTACTTTTTCTTGTACAGTATTCTAAACAGCATTAGGTGGTTTGTTTGCCTATTTATGGAATCTACTTGGAACAAGCTATAGTCAAGATGAACATAACAATCAGGGTATTAAATGGAGTGAAAGGTTATTGACATGACTTTTTTATTTTACATACTTGCTCACTTCTCGATATAATTAATCAATACATTAGTCGAATGAATAATGAATCCTACAGCCTAGCATTCGAAATTAGTTGATGATGGTTAGCCGTCATCAAGTAATTTCGAATGCCAGACTGGATTCAAAATTAGTTTCCAAATGCCCTTTTGGAAGCATCACTAAATCCGATATCGATTGGACAGTCCACTGCAATCGGACTAAATAGGTACAACAGACAAAGTTGGACGGCTAGTTGTTGGAAACTGACAGATGAGGAATTAATTTGGGCCGTAAAGTCCGTTCATTCATACTCGTCTTTTCATGTAAACAAAATTCTAACCTAAATTTTTACTTTCTGTCAGCGAAACATCGTTCGGCTGTAAATAGGAGATATGATTTTAAACTTGTTGCTTTAGAATGTTTTATTAATCTAAGACATTTCGTAAGCTGTAAGCGTAAATTGATGGCTACAGAAGACCACAATATTTCGATAGCAAACAGATTGCTAATTAACCTGGTCCCAACCCCCCTAAGGCATCAAACCAGAGTATTATGCAATACTAGCTCTTACCCCAACTTCGCCCGTGTAGACTTTAGAATATGTAAGTTTCATCAGACGGTCAGATGAGGTCAGATTAATTCAATTTTATTAGCAACTGTCTGCAATGTTGCTCGGATACCTAAAACATGTAACTAACGCCATCTATTGAGAAGTTGCCAATAAGGCGACAAGTTAGTTATATGTAGAGCAACTTCCGTCGGATAATTGAGTAAGTGCTGCTTGGATTATCTGTAACGTAAACAGCGCCGCGCCATCTAGTCTCATATTTTGACAAGATTCGAAAAATACCTTCCAAAATACAGGGATTAAATGGTTTCAACCTAATTCCATCAATACTAAAAGTTGCATCTATAACCAGGCATATTGGCATTCTGACACCTGGAGAGTAAAATTGTATGATAATAGTTCCTAAGGAAGCTACAAGTAAGAATACTAGACCAAAATCATAGTCCACAAAAACTCCTTATACCTAACCATGATATAGGTAACAAAGCCTGCGCTAACCACACTCTAAGCTCCTCCGTACTAAAACAGCCATATATCCGGTCAAACTGAGTATAACGTTAATTGTTTAATTACACTTGAACGAGTCTAAAGGGAACTTCTCAGAGAGGATACAGGAACTTTCAAGGAACTCTTGCTATGCAATTTGCATAGATATCCTTTGTAATGGGCGTAGACGTAGACCATAATAACGGGGACGGCCGAGACGCAGAAGAAGCGTTGTATTTGACACAAATGAACTTATAATTCGTTTTTAATTTATTTAAACTGATACCTTCTGGGCCAATAAGCTATTTTTAGTTACTCTTGTCTCTGAAATCATGTTTCCAAAAAGACGCGGACATAGATTAGTTTGGCTAAATAACTGGCCCACCTAGAGAAAGGTCACTACCAATGTAGTAATAGAAGTGCAATGTTAGTACGTATGAAGCATAACTTTTCAGTACTTATAGCCAATGCCGCTGTCAAAATTAGTAATCATTTGAACGCACATATGCGTTTGCTGCATTTGGCGAAAGTTCAAAAAACAATGCCGGCAGAGAATATGTTAACTGGTCAAACAAATGGTCTAAAAATATAAGTTATCCCGAAAAGTACCACATTATTTCTACACAATAGAATTGAATAAGCAATCATATGGTGTTGATTTAATGCAGTAAAACATAATTCCTTTTCTTCTCTTAATGCCCTTAAGGAACAGTTATCTACGTATATTGCATTACTCTCTTAACCACAGATAGAAATCAAACTGATACCCAGTACCCAAAAAGTACCACAATATCAATTCTATACAATAGAATCTAATAGGCTAGCATAATTGTGTTGACTTGATTGAAATAAAACATTGTTCTTTTTTTCTATCGAGGTGTCATTAAATGCCCTCATCGAACAATCGTCGACGTAAATTGCGTGATTCACTTAACTGCAGATAATACAGCGCCGTAGTTGTCTTGTAATGAATTGCGATGGAACCTTTTAAGGGTCGAAGGGTACCAGGGTTCAAGTGTTTAGGATAGTTGCCTTTGTATCTAGTTCGGTCTTTGATAAACACTCACCTTGGGCAAAGGGCCGGGTGAAGAAAGCAAGTTTTAATTAGTTAAGGAAGACATAAGGAGGGAGTTTGTTTCATTTAGATTATGTTCAGGATTGAATTATTTATTAAAACCTTCTTGTGTTTATGTTTATTCTTATTTTTAATAAGAGAACAGTCACGTCACGTCAAGAAAATAAGTGGTTTTTATATTTTATAGCAAAAAGAGTTACGTGAAATTTTACGAATGCCTTTAAAAGTTCATGGAAGTTTAAGTACTCAAATTATTGAGAGTTTTTGTACAAAAGAGGAAGGCAGACGAGCACGTCAGTCGCCTAATGGTAAGTGATCACCACGGCAACAACAGTGCATGCTATGCTGCTTAGCGGATTAGCGAGCAAGATGGTGGTAGCGACCCTGTATGTTTTGGGAATGGTCATTTTGGAAAATCATATTAAATCTAACCTTGGAGTTATTTTTAAAAACACAGTAACAATAACAGAGTAATGAACCCCGCGAATCGATACCAACCGCAAAATCGCGTGTCGTCTATCTTACCTGTAATCGATACACCTTGACTGACGAATATAACTTGAACCATTCGACCTACTGTTTCCAATCCAGTAGTAATAATTTCAAATACCCAGTAGGTACTACGGTTGTTGGCTAGAAACGTCAACCTATTATTTTAACCATAACGTAGATAAGTTACTTGATACTTCTTGTTTTTCCACTAACTGGTGCTTTTTCGCCTTCACGAAGAAAATAACATGGAAATGAAAATGAAAATATAATAAGTACTTAAAATAAAGAATAAGAAATAAAGAAAATAAAGATAAAGGTTATTTTGGAAGGTTCTTAGCTTTAGTTTCTCACAGGCTCAATTTCGTATTATTCGTTATCACCGGCTTCTATCGCGTGATACGTATTATTTTCTCTGCAATTTACGGGATACAAAAATATCCCATGTTTTAATCCAGGACATGCTCAATCTGTCTGCTATATTTCATTGAAATCCATCTAGCCGTTACTGCGCGATTGAGAAACAAACATCCAAATATCCAAACATCACCACTCACCAGTGTTGCCAGGTCCATTTTTGAAAAATCAGAAGATGCAACTAGAAAAAATCAGTAGATGTATGGGGAAAATTTTCAAAAAATCAGTAGATGCATTTTTGAAATAAAAAATCAATTTGTGTATATTATAAACAAATACACATAAGTGAAATAGAAATGATATCGCTTTCTCCATGAATCCTATTAAGTGATATTTAATTTAGTCATGTAATCATTTTGGCGTAGTGTGTCAAACCGGTTTATTTCGCTGACTGTGGAGCAAGATTAACTATGCGTCCACCCTGTTAAGTCTATTTTACGATGACAATTTTATAGTGCCAAACAAACCATGATAATTTTGTGTGTCATTTCACTCAGGTTTTTATATTACATATCATCTTTTAAAGAAGAGATATTTAAAAAAATCAGTAGACTTTTAGTTAAAATCAGTAGATCAGTAGAATTCTGGAAAAATCAGTAAATCCTCCGTAAAATCAGGAGATCTGGCAACACTGCCACTCACACGTCTTTTTTACATTTACATAGTATAGAACAAAGTCGCTAATATCTTTGCCTCTGACCTCATCGTATCTTACTTACTCCATCTAAACCACGCAACGGATTTCGATAAGGTTTTCACTGTTACAGTAAGTCGGGGCGGCTCACTAGTTCATAATATTAGTAGGATTTTCAAATAATCATAGCACCCTAACACAAACACTAAAACCGATTCAATTTAAGAAGAACACGGTCAGACAGCTTCATTCCGGTTCAGGGGTCCGGAAAACTTCAGCCTGCGTTCTTTCGGCTGCGCTCAAACCACTAATTTTATTAAAGGCTGGCGAGCGGTGCATGAAACGTGGCCGTGAGGGATGTCCACTTGTTTAGAACATCAGAGGTTTGTCGTATTTGTTTTTAGGGTTCCGTAGCCAACGCTAAGCCAACGGGATCCATTGCCAAGCCTCCGTTGTCTATACGTCTGTCACAGGGCTGTATATTTACTTTACTGTAAGGTAGAGACTTGAAATGTTCCCAGAGTGTATATTATTATAGCTGCTAATATAAGAGCGGGTGGTAGGGCCTTGTGCAAGGTCCGTCCGGATAGCTACCAGCATCAAAACACGTTAATTCTGCCTCTAAGCAGCAGTGCTTGCACTGTATTTTCCGGTGTGAAGAGCAAGACAGCCGCTGCAATTACTGGCACAAGAAGTATTCCATCTTAGCCCTCTAGGTTGGCAACGCATCTGCAATCTCCTTGGAGTTGTGGGTGTCTATAGGCGGTGGTGATCACTTACCATCATGTGACTCACTTGCTTGTTTGCCATCTTATTTTATAAATAAAAAAAATATATATACAAATTAAAATTCAAAAATTAAAATGGGTCCGTATAGTCAAATAAGAAACGTATTTTTTTGCATTTTTTGTACAGACACGGAAAGACGACTCGCATTTGGCCGGTTTTTATTATTCAACTAAGGCATAGATTAAAGGAAGAGAGCTATATGTTTTACAGTCATTGAATTTTTTTATGGAAAAAGGGGGAGGCAAAGGGGTCTTTTAATGGAAAATGATCACCGCAGCGCCGCCCGTGGGATGCCAGCGACCCCGAGAGAATTGCTGATCGCCAGTTTTTAACTCCCCCCTCCAGTGGACCTCTGGATCTCTCAGTCACCATACGAAACGCAAGCTACTACTTCACGCTTCAAGTTTGAAGGCCGATAACCTGGCGCTTAAAGTCATTTCAATAGGTATTATATTTCTTTGAGATAGCTGATTCTTTACAGACGGTTACAGACCATAAGAAGTCTTAATTTTATTTATGCACAAACTCACAGTGCACTTACACATACAAACGTTTCTTTTTATTCTGATGCCATATCGCAACTCGCCGACTACAAAGGATCGTTTGAAATCATGACAGCGCGCTGTAGAAGCGATGCTCTTAAAAATTCAACAGCCTGTATAAATGTGTCACATGAGAGCTGTATATCGAGTTCTATACGTATCGATTTGAAAGAGATTTTTGTCGCGTCATAGCTTAAACAGCCGTCGTAACTTAAGGCACAAAATAAATAATAAAAGTAACGTATAGAAACTTCTCTTTTCGACCACCATTAACCGAATTCCAACTTTATGATCAGGCGCAAAAAGTTCGTATTACTTCATAAACATTCGCCAAGCGGCATGCGTCAAAAGGAAGGCGCCGCCCGCGCCCGCCTTCCACCCGCAATGCCCTTGCGCACCGCTAGAGTTGGGCTGCTTACTACAATACTATCACAACCGCGACACAGAGTGAGCGGGCGCGAGCGCGTGAAGCCGGCAACCTACTGCGATTAACCTATGCCATAGGTAATGCGGCGAGCGCACCTACAGTGCGGAGTGGAACCCTGCTTAAGGGGCAATTTACACGGAGCGAGTTCTTGTATGCCAGTTGAATTACATTGCGCAGTTCGATCTATCGATGGATCACATCATACCTCGGCACCCCGCAATGGAATGCCGCGTATGTGAGAATTCCTACCATCTTAGGGCCCTTAATAGTTGGAACTGCGACCCTTATGCAGAAGGTCGTATGTTCGAACCCGGACGCACATCTCTAGAGTTTTTGGGAATTTTAGAAAAAAATAATTTGAAATTTACCGTAAGCTTTTCGGTGAAGGTAATTCCAATCCAAGTCGTATTAAGCTTGCATAATAACTAAAGCCAAAGGCTCTCAGGGTGTGAGGTCCTTGCCGATATATACGAATGTACTAATTTGTTGCTTGTTAGCGTTTAAGAGGAGTGTGAACCCAGCCCCAAAATGCACTCCCCATACAAACGGCGATAACGTATTCCACCTTCTAAACCTTACCCTATGGCAATAATGTTTTGTTGTCATTATGCCTTAGAACTAGGTTTGAATGTTTTGTTTTTTATAATATTCTACATAGATTGCATTTTAGGAATTTCATGCAGAAGCAAAAAAGTGTTAATATTTTTGAAACAATTAAGAATATTCAAAAAATCAAAACATACAAACCTAGTTCTAGGGCATAATGACAACATACCAAAAAATAATTTCCGTCGGTTAAGGTTCAGAGAGTGGACAACGTTACCGCCGTTTGTATTGAGAGCGCTGGCTTCACACTCCTCTTGAGAGATCAGGTTGGTTTTCTCCTGTATTTGGTTTTTCAATCGTACTCCGGAGCGATACTTCAACGTCGAGCTCAAGACTGATGCGCTAGGAGAACAACGGGGCAGTAAAAACAAACTCACCAACTATCATGTTGGCGTCGTTGTGCGGCATGTCTGTGTCTCTATCCTCGCCCGTGGAGTTGGTCCCGGCCTCCTCTGCGGACAAAAGAACAACATTAACAACCAATGTCTTCAGCATCATCTAAAAGCTGCCCAAGTAACACAAAAAACGCAAAATAAGCTGCATAATTGCTGTAAAAGAAGCCTTTATACAGCTCTTATAGCGCTTAAGTGCCGCTTAGGTGGGCATCTACCTAACGTCATCTAAGTAATTATAAAGTAGAGAATGGAGCCAAGACCTAGTGCTATATAATTGCTGTAAGGGGGCCTTTATACAGCTATTATACAGCTTATATGACGTTTGTATGTTACTTGAGGGGACATTTACTCAACGTCACTTTTTTAAGTAATATAAAGTGGAGCCAAGACCTACTGCTAGGGGTTATTATCTAAGCGCAACATTGATGTGCCCAATGAGGAAGCAGCTCTCTGCCTTGCTCTGGCACTAGCACGAGTAAGCAAGCCGAAGCGATATGCCTCGACGTTGAGTTCGTCGCTGTTGATTGCGCCTAGAATACACATTCTTACGCATTACGCACGGGTATCGTAAAACGGGGTATGATAAAAATGGCCCAATTTTTTGATAAAAGTTACCCAGTTTTACAATACGATAGTGCGTCATAAACCTATTGCATAAACCTGCCGAATCGAAGTCTAAATAAAAAAATAACGCTCATGTCAAAATGTTTCTGTTCTCTTCAGATTACAGCAAAAGCAAAACTAAAGGTGATGACGACCGGATAGCCTAGTGGTTAGTGGCCCTGACTACAAAGCTTGAGGTTCCGGGTTCGATTCCCGGGAGGGGCAAATGTTTGTATGATGAATATGAATATTTGTACCCGAGTCGTGGGTGTTATATTTATTTAAGTATGTATATATCTATATAAGTATTTATATTCGTTGTCTAGTACCCATAACACAAGCAGCATTAGTTGCTTACTTTGGGACTAGGTCAATTGATGTTAACTGTCCCAAGATATTTATTTATTTTATTTATTTATTTAAAGGTTTTGTTCCGCTTGTTTGTCGCTTTTTGCTTTAGCACGGAATAAATAATAGTTTGTGGTTAAGTATTGCCACTAACTAAAATGAGATTGTTAAGTAACTGACCAAATCTTAATTAAATTACGCGGCTTTGATGGTTAAACTTCCTTAAGATATGGGTACTACAATACAATAGCTTATTACTCGTGTACCCGGCAGTTTACAGTAGTTTTACCCAATATTCTTTGTACGGTAAAACTTTTTTTTATATAAAATAGGAAGGCAAACAAGCAAGTGGGTCACCTTATTGTACGTGATCACCACTGCCTATAGGTAGACACCCGCAACAACAAAGAGATTGCAGATGCGTTGCCAACCTAGACGGCAAAGATGGAACACCTATTGTGCCAGTGATTGCACCGGCTGTCTTGATCTACACGCCGGAACACAACAGTGCAAGCACTGCTGCTAGTGGTTACTACCCGCAAAAACTAGAGAAATACAACGTCTACTAAGCTAGTTCACGCTTTCTGTTTTTTTAGACCAATCACGTATTACATTCCACTCTATTGAAAAGCCTCATTTATTCTGGTAAGCTCACAAAAACACAATTACAGTTTACTTTCCCTTCCACAGTGTCACTCTTGACGCTTGAATTTATTTGATAGGTATAATCCACCAATTTATTTCATAGGCCATTGTAGAACGTTGTCGCAATGTGTCATCGCTGTGATATTTATGACATTTGGTGAGAAGTCAGTATGACGTTTATTGTGAAAAGGTTCTACAGTGGCCTAAGAGTCAAATTGGTTGACAGTACAGTCAACCAACTTTCAGAAGTTTGAAGGTGGTAGGGATTCGCCATTAAAAAAAATCCGGGGTTGCGACCCCTACGCTGCGTATGAGGCAAGAATTTCATCATTTTCGCAGCTTTTTATCTATTTAGGCTTAGGTATTTTTATCGATTCAAGTGAGTTTGCGGCACTAAAGCACTATATCTTAAAGCATTGCGTTTTTTTTGGAGGTTCAAGCTGCTAGCTTCAAATAATTGTAGGTACTTTCATCAAATGTGTGAAAGTCGGTTAAAACATGAAATGTGTCATTATACTCATTATTTAAAATTAGTAATTCAAACTTCTGAAATCAAAACACAATCGCGTTAAAAACCGTCCTTCATTGCCGCAAAACGGCTTGAATTGTTAAAAAGTTATAATATCGTTTACCCACAATAAATCAATAATGTAATGTGAAATTTTCAAAATTCTCGCCTCGAACGAAGCGAGAATTTTGCGATCGCTCTTAAATAAATCTCGTTAAAACAATACGCCGTTAAAATACGTGCATTCGCTAACCGAACAATTAGGTTTTATTAACTCCATATGGTTCCAGTTACTGTGAAATGAAAGCTGAAAAAAAGACGTATGTCCTATAGAAATTAAGCTGTACATACGCCCTTTTTCTTCGCGGTGAGTTTGGAGTCGCGTGTCTTGCCGAGTTAAAAACGCTCGGTTTGCGTTTCTGTTACTCGTACATTATTATATCACAAGCGTAATAAAGAATTCCGTGTAATTTGTTGGCTTATCTGTATAGTTGCTCCGTTAAGGCTGTTATGTGACGTCGCCTGGGAAACTGTGCACCTAGCACGAACCTTCTCGATACGCGTTAAGAGAAGTGTGAACCATGGCCAAAAAGCGCCCCCCATACACACGGCAATAACGTTTTCCACCCTCTAAACCTTAACATATGGCAATGATTTTTCGGTATGTTGTCGTTATGCTTTAGAACTAGGTCTGTATGTTGTTTTTTTTTTATATGCCTCATAGATTTGACAATATTTGCATATTAGGAGTTTCATACGTAACACAAAAGCGTCAATATTTTTGAAACTATTAAGAATATTTAAAAAATCAAAACATACAAACCTAGTTCTAGGGTAAAAATCATGGCTATAGGTTAAGGTTTAGAGGGTGGAAAACGTTATCGCCGTTTGTATGGAGGGCGCTGGATTCACACTCCTATTAACTTGCTACGTAACTCAGTGCGTCTCTTTCAAACTAGGCTAGTTACAACGAGACACACTGAGTTACGTAGCGAGTTAACGCGTGTCGAGAAACTGTGTGCTTGGTGCATTGTACAGTCAGCCTCAGAAAAGTAGCTTAACAATAAGAAGCTTGTCGTAATGACGTATGACAAGAGAGTTGCTCGTATTTGTCACATAGCTGACAGCGACAAGGTACTAAAATGTTCAGCTACTTCTGCAGCGGACCGTACCACTTATCCAACTGTAATTTTTCCTATGTTTAAGCTTTAAGGCCTTTAGTTTCTTTTAGGGTTCCGTAGCTTAAAATCAAAAATACAACTTCTATATGATCACAATGATGTCTGGCAAGACCTTTTTTTTCAGAACTTGTGGAGTAACAGGTTGAAATTAATATCAAATCACAACATAGAGAATATACTAGACGTCATGGTCGTGCTTGAGTGTGTAAATGAGAAAGTTATTTATTATGCCAGTTGTACAAGTACCAAAGAAAAAAACAAATACATAACGCCATTTGTAACCTAATTTGAGTGGCAGTTCGTCCCAAGTACGCTTTTGTATAAACTTAAAGCATTATTTTGAACCTTTTAGCCTATAGCACGTTTTGACATATTTAGAAATGGAAACACTAACAAGCTCTTTGTTTATAACACCAGAGTTTCCCAACCTTTTTTCAAGTGCGGACCTTACCATGATTTGCGGACCCTTAAAAATCAGACAAAATACTGCTTTGATAACTTTATATTTCATACTTACATGAATCTGTTTTAGTCACACGAAAAATGCGATGTCCATCAAACGCTCGGTCGTGTCAGTATAGTTCATAAATTTTACGTTAAAATTTAATTTTGTCCGCGGAACCCTAGGGATTCCCGGACCCTTGGTTGGGAAACACTGTTCTATTCTATACTATAGTATTTATATTTAGTTTGTTTGACAAATCAATAAATATAAATAAATTTTACGTAAAAGCAACGAAGTAAAATAAAACGAATGCATTTTCTAATTAAAACAAGAGCCAGGGATTTTTATATAACGATACAGAATGTGTGATTTAACGGTTTATGATGATTTTGTTCAGCACCCGTCCCTGCATTTTTAATTTAAGTCTATGGTTCATAATATGAGTGAGAGCAAAAACAATTTAATACAAAATAAGGTGGTTGATTGAATAGCCTTTCTGGACTTTTCAATCAAGTGGGAGTAATTGAGTAATGCGATCCTAGGGTGAACTGGGGACTTACTTACCTTCACAAATAAACACTTCACTCTACGATTACGTTTAGGGTTGCCAGATATATCCTAAAGAAGGACCATGTTCTCATTATCGACAATTTGCCCTCCCGTCCTTGCCCTCCCGACCTCTTTTACATACTGAATGTCTCCTTTTGCTATACGTCTTTAATCTTTTCAGACACGCCAGAGCCCAGTTTAATAAACGCGACAGGTGACAGTGACAATTCGTTATACATTGCGTGCCCATTATGATGTTAAGTCTGTAGCGTTACTTGTCGACACAGTAATGTACGGCGAATAGTCACTGTCACCTGACGCCTGTCGCGTTTATGAAATTGGGCCCGTGGCCGTAATGTCAAACGCGAATTTGTAGTTTAAACATGCTCGTAAGTCTCTATTGCACAAAGTCATCGGTCAACTATGTGTCGGTGGCGTGACGGGCACGACAGCTCGCGACACCTTTAAGCGTTCTTGGCGTTTAAGGGTTAAGCATGCTGATATCGTGCGTCGTGCGTCGTGCTCACGGCTCAGTTTGGACTCAGTAAAATCGTCTACACAAAGGCATGTTAAAAACGTGTCATGTGAAGTTTTTATACTAATTTGTTAATAAAACTAAGAACTTCTTTCGAAAATGCATTTATCTCATCATCATCATATCAGCCGGAAGACGCCCACTTCTGGGCATAGGCCTTCCTCAAGGATCTCCACGACGGCATGTATCTAAATATCATAAAATAAAGTATAAAAAAAACTCGTTTGGTTGTGAAATTCCTCCTTCTTTTAGAGAATCTGCTTTTTTCAGACCATCAGCCAGCACTCCATTTTTAAATTATCATCTGGCAACCCTGGTTACGTTTGGAAAAATACAAAAATACAGTTCAACTAGGGACGAATAAAGTCGCATCTGTCCTTGACGCGTGGTAAACAAACCTTATATGAAATGCATTAGGTCGACAGTTCAGTACGTCAAAAATGAAATAGTACCTTTTTGCTTCTCATGTGATAAATGGAAGAGTGACGTTTTAAGGGGGACCGACTAGGGTCGCTCTCAAACAAAGTCCCGTTAGATGGCGCTGTAAAAAAAATTACGGTTTTTTCGTAATTTTTCGTAACCTATCGCTGTTTTTTTATTATTTTTTTGTTACCGTAGGTATCTGAATACGGTTGATTTTTTGACTTCACAGTTGGAAGGTATTGTTGTGCCAGTCCTGAGAAAAAATGCAGAATCTGTTTACGAGCGTATACAGACACTATCGTCACACACACACATGCAACTATACAGCGCCAGCTAGCGACAATCTTTCGCGGCAGTTAGCTAGCTAGTTGGCGTACGTTTTCAGACTGCAATAAAACTGATATAAAATATTTGTATCGTGTTGTTAATTTCTGTATACCTGAATACACGAATGACTAAAATACATAACTTTTATTAGTTTTACTTGTGTAGACCAGAAAAGCCATCTCTTATGATTTCAGGCTTTCAAGTCTAAGATATAAAGGCCCACAAGTGTGATTGTGATTATCGTAGTAAAAACTGGTGACCATGAAAGACTTTGGTGCTAAACTCAGATAAAGTCTTTGTAACGTTTTTAGGTGATATCAATCATACACATCACACCAAGGTACTCCTTACTCGAAATCTTTACAACTTTTTTGTTGTTAAAATACCAGTGCCTCATGATTGCTGGCTTTAGTGACCTACTGATGTCATTACAGGGTCGGTTACCATAAGTCGACCGAAGGACTGATCCTAAGGATTATGGTTCCTGATAGAAGGTACCTGTACCTAAATAACCACCAAGCTTATCTCGCTGACTGCCATAGGTTTGACCGATAATATTTTCGACGGTCTGATGCGGTAAGACGTTGGATACAGAATTGGTCTTTGTGAAGAGCCTTACTTATATAGTTAGCATAGATTCCTGAGCTAGCAATAGCCCGACTATTGAGCGGAAGGTTCCTGTACCAAAGCAAAACCAAACGTATAGTGGAAAATAGAGACTTACAGGAGCCTTCCACTCGTCGTCAGACCGTAGTAGGTAGGACTTACCATACTTACATAAAAGCCGAACTTTCTCCACTCGCTGATAAGCTGAAGCATCGTGGCAGAGGTGGAGCTCCCTTGAGTAGAATACTTGCTTCACTAAATACCAGATTCGGGGTACGACCAAAACAGTGAAGTTTATTTATTTATAAAAAAAAGTCATGTGGAGTTACGATTACCCACAGAAAACGTCCATGAATACCAGTTTCGCAAAATACCTGACTCTCCAAATACTAAACTCACAAAATATCAGAATCTCCCACAAATATTTATACCGGCTGCCTACGTTAATCTTCTACTTTGCGTTTATCGAATGATAACCACTCTTGAGCATTTTCTAGTGCTACTGCTGGTAGGAGCACAAGGATGTTCTGTTCCTCAGGGTGGGGTCGACGGAACTCCGCTACTGGGCACTGGGTTATCTGACCATGGCCCCCAAAGCTCATGAGCCTTGATATAGCTTGGGGTTATTGTAACCTAACCTATGACCTATGATTATGAGTTTTTTCATACTCTTACTGTGTCGCACTACTCAATGCGAGCGAGTGAAAGTGCCGGTAGTTGAAAAATGTCTTATATGGACTAAGTATTTTGCGAATCTCTGATACGGTCATGTGTAAAAGTATATACTTACCAACGCTTTAATTATACATTGTTATAAGAGCGGTCGTTCATATTTTTGAGTATGTTAAATGGACCCTGATGGATGATATGATATTTTATAAATCTGATTGAACCTCAACAAAGAAAGGTACATACAATTGGTGTTGAAGCGTGAATGTAGGTATGTCTAATCAAAATATTTTTTGAATTTTGCTTTTGCCACCCTTACATCGAGTCTGTGCAGACAATCAATGTGAATTCAGAGAACCTTTACCAATAAATGTCAAAATGACTTTTCATAGTAAATGTCTTAATAATATTGCTTTCATTCATTGCTACTAGTTCTCTAGAGACCCAGAGTTCAATTTGGCTGACTACACCGTCGACGTCAAACACTTTATAACTTATTCCATTGCAATAAGGTGGAAAACAGTAAACAGTCTTTGGCGTCAACCGCACAATGTTGTTATTTCTACCAGAACGTCAACGCCAACAATGCCACTTTGTTTAGGCACGCTGCTTTTGAGAGAAATGAAAAAGATGGGCTGTTATGAGTCTGTGAGATAATAAAACTAGAAAAGTGGTAATTATGTAATGCATTTTTATTGTTGAGACACATGATAATCCTAAGGAAAATAATAGTTAAGACACGTATGATGCACCGTTGATAGAAACCCAAAGACAACAGCTAACTAAACGCTTAGCCATCGTTGAATAATATCACAGAATACATGAATAAGATAGAATGCGCCTTCGACGTCACGCGGAATCTCACGGGCATTCTGGAAGGCCTTGGCTGCCTGACTTGTCAGGTAGCAGTTAGCTATTATGTCTTGTGACACACCAACTATAGTGTGAAAGATGCAACATTCTGTTTTCAAAAATGGAGTCATGACACTTTGTTGCTAAAGTTGCAAAGAACTGTAGGTACTGATTTTTTTATATTATGAAAGTTAATAACCACTTCCTAAAATAAATTCACCACTTCCCAAAATGACCACTTCCCAATGTCCACCCCCATTATAGAATAGAATCAATTCATTTCAGGCTCAATAGGCCTATAGACATAGTTTATAAATAAAGCAGTACTGAAACTAGGCCTATTTGTTGAGATTGACATACCTACGCACCGGTGGAGTGTTAGGGTAGTCCTCGTATTTTTTATAAAATGGATAAGTTACATTTTTATTATTTAGAACAACATTTACTTGGGTTCTATAACGATCGCGCGATCAAATAATGAAATAAATTAACGAGTTTACAAATAAAATTGGGTAATTAAAAAAACTTGAACATTTTAAAAAGAAAAAGTCACCCTGCATCCATTCGCAGGTGTCAATATATAAATAGACTAAGCCAGTAACGCGTGAGAGCTGGTCAGACAAATAGACAGACAGACGGAATTTCGCATTTATAATATTAGTTATGTTTATGTTAGATTTTTAACTGTTGATATTCTGTCTTTCGTATATAATTTCTTTTGAATCTGTCCAACAATTTCCTCTGGATGAATTGCAGCAAAGTCCTTGGATATTTTTACATTACAAAGTAATTAGTGCCCCAAATAACATTAGACTTTTTAGTTGCGCCATATAATTGTAAAAAATAAAAACATTTTATGACATTTTACGTTTATATTTTTTTAAATTAAATGAGGCAACCAAAAATGTGATATTGTTTTGGTTCACTTACGAAGCTAACAACAACAACAACAAACAGCTAATTACTTGGTACCGAAAAAATATCCAAGCATTTTGCCGGTGTTCATCCCCATGGAATTGCTGTGGTTATAGTTAATGTATTAAAATAGGCGCCGTGCTTAGTAACCACAAAAGTGACCATATCATGACCGCTCTGCAGTTCAAGAATATTTGTCACATGCCCATAATCCAGGCTTTCAGCTGTTCAGGGGCCAATGAGATTGGACATCTAGAACTAGAACTTAGGAACTGCTACCAGCCAGAATTGGGCTTTTTTATAAAAAACTAAGTAATTTAACCCTTTCGATTCAAACTGATTACTTTCTAAAATTACCCATTCGAGATAAAACCGTTTCCTCTTAAAACTACCCCTAATCCGAACGCTTTTCTATAACTTTCTGAAACGACCAATTAAGATGATACCATTTTGCTTGAAGACCACACCTAATATGACCGCATTCCGATATGATCTCGTCAAGATATGACCAATTTCTGAGGAGACCCCTTCCTTATAACTCCCCGATATGACCACTTGTAGTCACTTCCCGATATGACCGATAATAATTTTTTTACTAGCAATCAGGTTGAGTAACAAAAAAAAATTAATTTCTGCTCCACATTTTAAATAGAAACCATTAGTACTGTGCTAAAATATGCCGCTATGACAGATAGATGGACAGATGGACGGACGGACGAATCGAGTCGTACCAATAAGCTTCCTTTTTGCTTTTCGGTATGACACCCAAAAATGATAACGGTTTTAAAAATTCAACTAGTAAGGTAGGCACACCGCCATATCATAATACTTTTGTAGTCTGAAAAAAACCTATGAAATTGGAACAAAGCAACAGCGGGTCGCTAGTAGATTTGTAGTCAAGTCACGTCACGCTATGAAATACTGGGAGTGATTTTATCAAGAAGTGCTCATTTTGGAAAGTGGTCAAATCAAGAAATGTTCATATCGGGACTTAATTTTATAAAATTGTTGCATTTGGTAAGAGTTCACATCTGGCAGCAGTCATTTAAGAAAGTGCCTTATACGAACCACAATACCATACAGTAGGTACTAATTAGAGAATACAATCCGGTATGTTTCTGAACCCGGCCGGGCCCGGTTGCATTCGTCGCCAACCCGGCCGGGTCCGCCGGGCCCGGCCGGGTTGTGTGTTAGTGATGAAACCTTTCAAATATTTTATGAAAGTTTTCTATACAGGGTGTAATCGTTAAGTGTAGTCGGGCGATTATTCTGTAAATGTAACAGATATCAGAAAACTTTAATCTGATATCGAGAGTACGCTACCCAATGAGTAAAATTACATTAATAACTTTTTAAATAAAACTAGAAATATCCCAAATATTTACTTCAAACTCTCCTTTGCGGCCGTAAGTCTCACGCAGCCTCAAATAATGTCGTAAGAGAAAAGTGCTTAAAATTCATTATTTACGCAAATAAACTGTATTAAAACAATTCATGAATCATTTTATAATGGTGAAATGACTAGGCCTTATATTGTCTTTCAACGAACGGCGTACTAAATGTATGGGAGGGTTTGAAGTTAATATTTGGGATATTTCTGGTTTTATTAAAAAAAGTTATTAATGTAATTTTACTCATTGGGTAATGTAAATTCGACATCAGCTTAAAGTTTTCTGATATCTGTTAAATTTACTGAATAATCGCCTGGCTACACTTAACGATTACACCCTGTATATGAATGGAAAAATAATGATTCAAGGTTGATGTTTATTTCAAACTGGCTTATGAACAATTATCACAATAATCAGTCTCACTCAAGTCTCAAAATCACACTTATTACAGAATTGATTACTTTTACTTATGGGCGGAAAGGTAACATTCGTATCAGTAATTTATTCATTTTTATAAGTTTAAACAAGCAAGCTTTCTCTTTACTCCTTATAGTGTCTATTTGAACACATAGTAAAAAAAAAACAAAACTAATAACGTACATTCTACGAGTTGGCGCTCCCGCGCAGCGCGCCGCGGTTTACTTACCGGGTCCGGTGACCGGGCCCCGTAAGAATGGTCGGGCCCGGTGGGTGCCTAAAAGGTCACCGGGCCCGGGCGGGCCCGGTTTGCAATCTCTAGTACTAATGCGTTCGAGTGGTGTCTTATCTAAAAGGATATTGTTTGTACTTTTAAAAACAATTTTTCATACAAATATGTGGTCTAGTGTGCGACACAATAGGTAGCTAAACATTCCAAAAAAATATACCATTCCGCCCTTCACCGTTTATCATTGGTCCTCTCAGTAATTGCCTCTCTTCTTTGTTCTCCGCCAGCTGTATGATATACCAATACCACGTGCTTCGAAACTTCTCTTCCACTTGCTCAAATTACGTAAATCTGGGTCTTCCTCTCTCGTTTATCCCTTCAATTAACGAAGCTATAAATCTAAAATAAATCATGATAGTAAAATATTATGAGCTAAATAAATGTATGTCACTGACGATACATAACGTTATAGTTTTAGAAAACAAAGTGAAGAAAAAATGTGATTAAATAAAATATTGTCTACATATATGTGCAATATTTTTAAAGTAATAAGCGATCTAATCATAACATATTTCGTTCAGACATGGTTTTTGCATTGTGAGCCCCTCATGTCCAAATTAAAGACGTTTCATGTCAAAAGTACCCTGTATTATTATGTATGAAACTATTTTTGTACAAAAATTTATCGAAATCGACTCAGTAGTTTAAGTGCGAAAGCCGTACAGATAGACAGACGGACAGGCAGACTTTCGCATTAATAATATAGTATGGATGACTACGTAAGCCTATTAATTGGTAATATTCTGACCATCCTACTTTGTTTTAAGTCTTTTTTTTGCCACAGGCTAAAATCTCGCCTTTCAGAAGTCCAGTGGTTAGTGACATTGGACATTCTGTTCTAGAATTCCGATATTGGTACCAGAATTGGGCGTTTTTTATAAAAAGTTTTTTAAAAAAATTAACCCTTTCTGTTAAAACTAATTACTTTCTGAAACGACAAATCAAGATGATTTTGCTTGAAGACCACACCTAATATGACCGCTTTCCGATATGATCAGGTCAAGATATGACCACTTTCTGAGGCGATCCCTTCCTTATGAGACTACTTCCCGATATGAACACTTGTAGTCACTTCCCGATATGACCGATTTATGATATTATTTTTTTATTTATGACCTTGAAGTACCTGCAAATTTTATATTTAACATCAACAAAAACCATTTCTCAGCTAATGA
This sequence comes from Ditula angustiorana, assembly GCA_963691745.1. Classification (NCBI taxonomy): domain Eukaryota; kingdom Metazoa; phylum Arthropoda; class Insecta; order Lepidoptera; family Tortricidae; genus Ditula; species Ditula angustiorana. Next base: position 4,241,048 of record OY829473.1, read on the forward strand.
TACTCAATTGATTAAGCTACTACTACTATTAAAACGGTATTTCTCTTTGAACATAATCTATTTTATCTCTCCGTACTAGCCGAAATGCATGCGGCTCCATCTGACTAGTGTTATAAGGAAATGAGAGCATCGAGAGACATACATTTCACATTTTCAGATGAACCGAAAGTATGTTTCTTAATTTTTTGACTAGCAATACGGTTGAGTAAGGAAATTTTATAATCTGTTCAACATTTTAAATATATAGCATTAGTAATGTACTAAAATATGTCGCTATGACAGGTAGATGGACAGATAGACGGATGGACAGACGGACGGAACGAATCGCACCAATAACTTTCCTTTTTACTTTTTGGTATGCCACCCAAAAATGATAACAGTTTTAAAAATTCAACCTGTAAGGCAGGCACCATATCATAATACTTTTGTAGTCTGAGAAAACCTATGAAATTGGAACAAAGCAACAGCGGGTCACTAGTAGATTTGTAGTCAAGTCACGTCGCGCTATGAAATACTGGGAGTGGTTACACCGAGAAATGCTCATTTTGGAAAGTGATCAAATCAGGAAATGTTTATATCAGGAAGTCATTTTATGAAATAATAGTATTTGGGAAGGGGTCACAACTGGAAGTGGTCATTTTAGGAAGTGCCTTGTACGAGGTACAATACAAAATACAACAGGCTCTTTTGATAAGTCCGTAACGAATAATTTCTGAAGAAGCTTATACTTTTTAATACACTGTTTGGATCAGCCTGAATCAAATGTGTTTATTTCTTTTGATACTCCATGTGACCTGTTTAAAAAATACGACATTACTCTTTTCATTAATAATTTGAGAGCTTTGTAGGTACATGGTCTAGTGGGGTCTTATATAAAAGGGATTTGTTTGTATACTTTAATACTATCTTCATACCAATATGAGGTAAATTTTGTGACAAAACAGATAAATAAAACTTGCAAAAAAAAAACCATCCCGCCCTTCACCGTTTATCATCAGGTCCTGTCAGTAATCGCCAGTCTTCTTTCTTCTCCGCCAGCCGTTTGATGTTCCAATACGACGTGGTTCGAAAATTTTCTTCCACTTGCTCAAAATATGTCAGTCTGGGTCTTCCTCTTCCTTTTGTCCCTTCAATTAACGAAGCTATAAATCTAAAATGACAGTTTAATATTATTAGATTATCTGACACTTGAAACATAAAATACAAAAGCAAATTTAAAAAATAAGTAACAGAAAAATAACTAAAAACTTGAAATAAAAGTAAACTAACAACTTAAATAATACTATAACTAAAACCTGAAATCTGGCCTGGCCACATGTCCATGGCGCGGAGTCGTTACCGTGAAACGGCGCGGCGCCGTTTTACCGTGCATATTTACGGTCCGCGCTGTGGAAATACACCGCGCGGTGCCGTACTGAGCGGGTGCACGGTGGGGCGCCGCGTTGTACCACGACGCCGTGTTATTCAGGCGCGAAAAGACAAATAAAAAGAATGTTCTGGTCAAACCCATTACTTTCTATTATGAATCAGGATGGGAGTAATTTTAAGAGGAAATACGAGGAGGACAAAACATAGCAGGCGCCCGAAGCGTGCGTCCGGGGCGTTGCGTTCTGCGCGCTCCGATTAATTGTATAGAATTGTATGTGACGAATTATAGCAAGCGGCCGAGGTGCCGCAGCTCATTATAGCTTAGGAGCAGTGGTAGATAACAAGTTAGCAGGTAAGGCGGTTACGAAAACTACTTACCTCCAGGGGAGCCACTTGCCTGTTTTACATTTGTAAGCGCATTGTAGCTTAAGAGCAGTAGTATATGACAAATTACTAGGTAAAGCATTTAGGACAATCACTGACCACCAGGAAAGCCGCTTGCCTGTTTTACACTTGTATGCTCATTGTAGCTTAGAAGCAGCAGTAGATTACAGATTACCAGGTGAAGCATTTAGGAGAATTACTTACCACCAGGGAAGCCATTTGCCAGTTTTACACTTGTATGCATATTGTAGCTTAAAAGCAGTAGTAGATGACAAATTGCCAGGTGAGCCGGTTAATATTGACATAGCTTAGTCACCCCTCCAATCAAGACGAATCCAACGACACCTCACAAATCAAAATCCATCAAACCGTTTAGGGTGCAGCGCATGGCACAGAAAAGACATACATACATACATACATACTTACATACATACATACTTACATACATACTCACTTACACTCGAAAAACATATAACCCTCCCTTCTGGCGGCAATCGAGTAAAACATGTTTTCATTTCATACAGCTATACCGCGTACCTTATGAAAATGAAAATGAAAAATTTATTTTGCAAGTTGGCCATATAGGCTCTTTTACATGTCTGAATCTACTAGCGCTTCAGAAAATCGAAGATACTACTGAGAAGAAACGCCGCAAGAAACTCAGCTATAGTAGTTATAGTTAATCCTAACATTTTCAAAGGTCCCACAGGTTCTCTAAATACGTGTTGCTTTTGAATACAAGGAGATTACAATATATTTTATCTTGATACAGACATTCTAAAGTACTCGAAAAATTTGTGTTCACTTATTTTCAACACCTCGTATTTCCTCTTAAAATTACTCCAATCCTGATCCATAATAGAAAGAAATGGGTTCGCCCACAATTTTTTTTTTTTCGCGCCTGTACAATACAACACGCCGTCGTATGTGGCCAGGCCCTCAGACCTATGAATTATGATCACTGTTAATGATCAGTGATGGCAACGAACTTCGCCTCTGGTCACCTGTCTTTTCTGTAATTTTGTACACGATGGCTTTTATCATAGACAAGGCGCCAAGCCCCCAACATAAAAGCTTCTTCTTATTGCTGCATAGTTATACGTTTAGGGGCTGTAGGTAAGACGAAATCATGGCAGATATTCGACGCAGGTGGCTTCCCGCAAAGGGCCGTTCGGCATCTTCCACAGTATAAACGTCATAACGTTTGACCTGTTGTCGTCGTCCCGAGGCGTACCAGGCGACCAGCTGTTGCAGGTCAGTTCGAGCACGACGAAGAGATCTAGTCGCAGCAATGAGGGACAACCACAGCGTCCACCGTGAAATCGTGGAAGTCTTGTTTTAGTGTGATAGAGTCAGATTCTAACCAGTTCAGTTTGCTAGTTGCAGTTTGAGCTACCACTTTTTAAATAGTGATTAATTGATTGATTTGGAAAGCGAGAGAGGCGGGACCTAAAAACTGGCAATAAATTAATATGTATCTTAGGGTTGCTGGTTTTGAGATCACTTACCAAGAACTGGAAAATGTTCAAATTGTTCTGGGTTTTCTTTCACGTAAATAGTGTAACAGCATCGCAATAGCTTAGACAATCCCTTTGTCATCGAACATTTTTTTTCCTCTGGCAGGTCATAGACCACAGATTTTTTATTTTTATCCTTATATCAGCATGAATCTGATAAAAAGGTTTGTTTCATTAAAAAGTTCTCAGGTCGGAGAAAATCCTATCACTCGACCTAATATAATTGTAAAACGAAATAAATAAGAGTCCATACTGCGGGCAATTTTATTCTGTAATAAATAAAGGATAGTATCATTGCGTGTATGATACAGTGCACAGTTGCACCGTTTTGATCCGCGAACCACTGCACGGAACCTTTTCACAGTAAATATTTTAAAGATGTGACAATCCCTGGGAAGGAATCAGCATGTCATTTATTGTGGAAAAGTACCACAGTAATCGTGTGAGCCGGATGAAATTTAACATAGTTGTAAACTTTAAATTTCCTTTTTGAGATATTTCTGCAGTTTGTCCATATCCTTTTATTCAAGGCAGTTTCTTTATTTGTTAAACGAACGTTTATTCCATTTAGATTGTAATAAAAATGAGTCATATTACGTTGTATCCAAAATCAGAAAAAAAAAATTATAGTTTTATCATTTCCTTTGGAAGACTATATCCTACTTTGCAAAACTCATTGAAAAAAGAAAATTTTAAAATACAAAAAAAAAGATACAACGAGATTTGAACTTGGTCTTTCACGATCTTTACCCATGTAAATGTTACCACGGAACTAAATAGGTGGTCACGTGACTGGTCGAAATTGTCAATAGGTTTTTACTCACCTATATTAACTGTCACTGATTGACGCACCCATCTAAAGATATCACACACACATGGTTGCGGTTGTACTCCCACAACGGTAAAATGCATCATAATTTCCTGGATCCTACTGCAGTTCAGGATCGGTAAAGCAACTCTTTGTTTGGTTTTACGTAAGTAATTAATCCATAACTAACTATTTCCAAAAAAATCCGTTCAAATTAATGTCCTAGAAGCTTCAAAAGGTGCACCGACATTTTCTATGGGAATCGAACCCCCTTAAAGGGGCTCATTCCCCTTAGGTGGCATCAAAATTTATACTCGATTGGGGAGAAAATAGAGTTTAAATTTAAAATGTTTCGGTATACGCAAAATACTTTGGATCGTGCCTTTATGAGAATACGTTTTCCATTTTGTTTTTGTTTTTGCCCTCGATACGCTCAATAAGAAACAGCGCAAAGGCAATTGCATAATGTATTTTCGAACAAAATATTACGTTTTTATTCGGTGTCGAATCGAAACATTATATACGACGAATCCCAATTTCCAGGTAAACGTGGGCGCTTCTCTAATAAAATAGAATATAGTAGGTATAATAATATCGAATAGAAAAATATTTGCTGTTTTCGTGTTCGCACTTGTGGTTATGGTATTATTTTCCGGTGATCGTAATTCAATATTGCACGCTGTACTTACTGTATGAATAAATAATATTATTGTTATTTATCGAGAATAAATAATGTAGGTAGGCGCAAAAAAAATCTCGCTGATACTAAACTACTCAAAACAGTTGAAAAATAATTATGTGTTTCTAAAAATGCACGCTTTAAAAGCAAGGTTTCATATGTAAATAATTAATAAAACCCTACTATAAAAATATGCTTTGGCGAAAATTTTTTTATTTTTTTTATTGAGTCGAGTGGGGCCTATTTTATTCGGAGTAGTATAATATTTAAACTTCTAAGGAATATTTGGCAGACAAATAGATTATACCCTGTTTTTAAAAATACAGAAGGTTTTTTTGTATATTACCCTAATTGACCCGTGAGGAGCCGGAACGGGTTGCTAATAACTACAGTAGGGTAAATACATTCACGCACCGCCTTAGAACCCTGTCGCAATGACGCGACGCGTTAAACGCCACGCTACATCATACAAATCTCATGCGTAATGTCTCTTCGACTAGGTATTTGGATTTCCTTGACTGTAAAGTAAGAAACAGATTTTGCTCGACCTACAGTCACTCCTTAAGCCCTAAGCTTCTTCAGAGCTGTCATCTGCTGAGCTGAAGAATAAACAGCCTTCATTAAATGAAAACACTTGGATTATGTACTAAGTCATTGAAGAGGGACAACGTGTGGACTCTTCGTTAGAGCGGCCCTAAATAAATAATTGAATCGTGAAAGGGTTTAAACGAATAACTTTTAATGAGAGCCAACGTGCTCGGGACTTGCTTGCCAAGGTCCTGGCACACTAGGTTTTGTCGACGTAAAGCTTGTATTCTATCCCTTTTTACCCGACAACGCGACGCAAAGGAGGGTTATGTGTTAAACCAGCTGGCAAGTGCACAGGAGACGGATGCCTATAATTAATTATTAATATATTATTTTAAGCGCTAGTAGATTCAGACATGTTAAAGAGCCTATATGGCCTACTTGCAAAATAAATTTTTCATTTTCATTTTCATTTTCATAATACACAGATTCAGGCGTTACTTTGCGGAGGTCCATATTGACAAACTGAAACAGATTACCTTGCTTCTCCGCGAAACCAGTGTTGTGCAGGTGCATAATAGCTGCCACACTTCTAGCTAACAACACTTCCTCATGAAACAACATATTTTATGTTCATCAGACAGATTCTACTATAAACAACCACCACTATAATACTTAAACTGTACTGTTTACGCGCGTTTCATCTCTATACGAGGCATCAACGGGATTTTAAATAGTACGACTACAACTTGAATTTTTAAGTACATCATGCCTGCCTGTAGCACATACACCCCCACCCCTCTCCCCCGTCTGCTAGCTAGCAAGATATTTCTTCACGCCAGCATTCAGTGAAACTGTGGTATTACTCCGATCCAGCCGGCCTATTCGTACTGCAACCAGCTACTGGGTACATTGTGGCTCTACCATTACGAACTATGACTTGCCTCCTCATGAACGAGCATACACAGCTAAGTATTTATTGTGATTTGTAGTTATTCCTCACGATTCTAAGAGTTATTTGCGTCCAGAGCAGGTGCGGTATACTTTCATAAAATATCCTTTCATATATATTTTGTCACTTTGACATTGCGACAGACTGCGACATATTTTATGTCTATCGGTCTCTCGAGAGCCAGTTCTCGTCTGACATATAACGTAAATGACATATAAACATACAAACTTCGTGGTAACGAAATTAAGCTGAGAGATGGCGGAAAAGTTATATGAATTATGTATTTGTGGGTGGCATTTGGTAGTGTATGCTGGCGCTGACATTTGATTTATTTAGTGTCGGGTTATCTTCATAGTTATAATTATCTATTGACTTCTTTAAATAGTATAAAACAAAGTATATATGCCGCTTACTCCTTGCAAACCACGCAACCGATTTTGAAACGGTTTTCATTGTCAAATGGATATTTTTTTACAGAAAGTTTTAAGTTAAAGTCTAATTAAGCTTTCGTTATTAATAAATTGCACCCGTAGATGAAATGAGGAAACGAGGCCATGCAAAGCGCTCCTGTAGCCCTAACATGACCGGCAAAGGTTTAACTTATCGAAACTGGCGCGAATAGAGATAAACTCAGATAAAATAAACTTGGCCGGTCATGTTAGGGAATCTGGACGCGTTCAGTGGCAGCGGCACTGAAGACAATCGTGCTGACCTGGGCATAGCGCATAGCCCAAGACAAAACACGATGGCAGAGCACTGTGGACGCCCTCTGCCCCACCTAGGGCTCACAGGCTTTAATTAAAATAAAAAAGCTAATTCAATTAGGCGCTGTGAGCCTAATTTATGACTGCCACGCGCTAGGCTAGAGGCTGGGAACTATCTCCCGCTGTTTTACTTTAATCAAAGGTCATAGGACATTAAGTCAATGATTACACGTCAATGAAATCTTTATTCATCGATAAGCTATTATATACTTGTACTATGTTTGTAGTACAGTGTTTGCCTAACTATAATCTAGCAATTCTCGTGAAATCAGTAACACAAACAACGTTATCTATCTACCCCAAGTTAGTACTGCGGGGCCGACCGACGCAATTTCGCGAGACCCCAAGGGACCATAAAAATATTCAAATAAGACCAGTTTATATAGAGAAAAAGGTATTAAATACGTGTGTAACCTTTGTACTGTTTACGTATTTTTTCACGGGAAAGCTTTTGTTTTTATTGCCGTCGGAAATTGGGTCTGTTAATAAAAAATATAGGTACTCGTAGGTGGAAGATTGCATTTATAAGTTCGAATTTAATTCCTTTTGCCCTTATCTTAGCAGATAATAATACATTAACCTGTGTTAAGGGTAAATATTTTATTTCAAAAAGTTACTATTATGTACTTATTGAGATCTGTTTTTCCATTTTTAGACATGCGTACAGTCAGCGATGAAAGTCCAACACTCTTGTCTATAATTTAATACAAAATATCTAGGCAATATTGTCTAGATATTTTGTATGAAATTATAAACAAGACTGTGGCGTTTATGAAATTGGGCCCAGTATTTTCATAAAAGTGACAGGCGACAGGTGACAGTGACAATTCGCCGTACAATAATGTATCGACAAGTAACGCTACAGACTTAACATCATAGTGGACAAGCAATGTATACCGAGTCGTCACTGTCACATGTCGCCTGTCGCTTTTATGAAATTGAGTCCTGGTTGAACTGAACTTATTGAATTGAACATGTCGAGTGATAACTCGGCTTTAAATACGTAAGTGATCCGAATATTTCAGTAAAGAAGATGTCATTCCAGATACTTGTATGGATTTGTTTTACTGTTCTTGCTGTATATTTACTGTGACCTTATTCAACTCGTTACACCTCCACAAACAGTCGGCGTAGACGAAATAATTAACGAAGTTGTGTCTAGGTTTAGCTCAGAATTAGCTTTAAGCTTTACGCTACAGCTAGATACTAAACTAGAGCATTAATTTAGGAGAACTAGTTACGCACTCCGGAAGGTCGAATGAAACTGAAAACGGTCTATAACAAAGGGTTTATTATACTTGCTAAATAATTGATTCATTTACGGGAAGCTTTGAACAATCAGCAACGGACGTGTCTTTCAAGTTAACACAAGTCTATTCTCGGGGAATTATGTTTTAGGGCACTTTTAGGTACCACAGGTACCACAGTATTTACTGTGGCACCTCAGTATAAATATCATTTTTATTTATTTACTAGCTTTTGCCCGCGACTTCGTCCGCGTAGACTTGTTTAATTGAAACATGCAATCTGCAATATTTCCTGGACAAATTAATGAGAATTAGTTGCTTTGCTGTTCATGACATCACGGCGGCGAATAACTCACTTATCAGTGTCCCGTGGGAACTATGCATTTTTACGGGATAAAAAGTATCCTATATGTTAATCCAGGTTATAAACTATATGTGTGCCAAATTTCATTCAAATCCATTCAGTTGTTTTTGCGTGATCGAGTAACAAACATCCAAACATCCAAACATACAAACATCCAAACATACAAACTTTCACATTTATAATATTAGTAGGAGTAGGATTAGTAGGATCTACTGTGGTGGCACCTACCACGAATCTCCTTGACATGCGATAAGAAAAGACTACGACCCCAGGATCAAAAAGCACTCGCCATACAAACGACGATAACGTTTTCCACTCTCTAAATTGTTAATACAAATCATGCTAGTTACGTATGCAGCGGGATAGACCGTTTTCACGACGCACTCCCGTTGTCATTTTATTTCTCATGATATTTCGAAAAATAATGATGATAGAAGAAAAAAAACAGTTTTTCTTCTTCCAACAAATTCTATCAATTTCGGAAATAAAAAAGTCATTAGAACACCGTATTATACTACAATTGGAAATGGGTATGACCCAATTCCCCTAAGCGCCTTGCAAGAACAGAAATGCTGTTCAACATCACAGGGTGTTCAAAACCCGTTTAATAAAGCAATAGAGTTAACCGACAATGCATTGTTAACTGTTTCTTTTGTCCCCCGTCGCCTCGGCCCTTGAGGGGAGGGTGGGTGTAATTCAGTGCGCAGACAGGGTCCATAGCTAATGTGACGTATGGCACTCTGGGGTCTGTAGGGTTGCCACTTGTTTTTAAGAGTTTATTGCTTTTTTCGGATGTTTTTAGATTGAAATTCAAGCGTCACTGAGTTTTTGGAATGACCCGTAGGCACAACATACGTTCCTGTAACAGCTACTGATTATATAAATATTGTTTGAGGGATAGTGTCAAAATATACAACGGAATTAAACAGGAAGATGCTTTTTTTCTACAAAAAATTCACAATTAACCTGAAGACTGCTGTTTGTCTATTAGTATGTGCAAGTATTAATGGAAAAATAATGTACCAGCCGATTTTGTTTGGTTTTTTGTTTTCTTCTCCTTAAGACTATTGGCCTACTTTTCTTGTTTTAAAAAGGCTTAATGTATCTATATTTCTACTATAAATAAATGAGTTGACCATAACAAAACTGATATTACTATAATATGAAAACATGTCTAAATTTAAATACTTATCTCAGTACTCATTTCCACAATTCAGTACCTACACGGGAATTTATTTAAATTAACAACCGAAGTACAATTTATAACAGACCGAATTCCCATTATCTTATTATGAATCTTATAATTAATTTCACCGACGCTGTTTATTCGAAATCCGAATGATACAATAAGAACGAAGCCTGCGATAATGAAACACGTTGAAAATTAAATGAAATCTCATTATGAGTCACTTCGCGACTTGTTATAACAGGCTTACCGTGTAAATTTTAACACTATCAGATTTAGAATAATGAATTATGTGTACCTATCCACTCATCTAATATAAGAACACAATCTGTTAGTTGTATTAAAAATATATAATTTATTATTATTTTGGCCAAGTACTTGTTGTTGCTACTTTAATTATTATCGATCTTTCATGGCCATACTCCTCATGTTGCTTTAAAGTTTACTAATTAGTCACTTTTTCCTACCTACACACTAATATCATAATTCGAAAAGTCTGCGTCTATCTATTTGGTATTTATTTGCGATAAAACTTCTAAACGCATTTTACATGACCTTTAAACGACCAGCCATTTACCCATAATCTAATATTTTAGTGTGACTACAAAAAATATGTAAGCTAAATAAGCAGTTATATGATGACACAAAACCACTAAGCGTGTCTTCTGAAATTGGCAACAAGCTAATTTAAAATTCGAACTCGACAACCCTGGCCGGCCGTAAAACGGCTCCCTTCGGCCAGACCGCACACTATAGGATCGTAAAGCGATTGCACGAGACTCCACGAGTTTAATTATCGCACCCTACAACACCCTGTATCGCCGGGTGGAACTAGATCGAGTAGTCGGGCTTTTAGAAAACGGTCGGTAGTTAGCCATTACTTTACTACGTTGAGGTTTAAAGTCGCGAAAATATCAGAAGTTTTCGCTTCGACAGAATAAATGTAATTACTCCTCGAACTCTAATTACTCGAGTTACTCTTGTTAAATTCTTTTAAACTTTCGCGATTTTCAATCATATATTTATAACGTCAACGAACATAAACTGACAAATTTTGTTAGTAATCATTTTGACTCAAAACTCTCTTTATAATTTTCTCAGGTCTAAATTACTTTTGGGTACTGTTATTAACTTCACTTTTGTACCAATTATTTTACTTCTTCCGTAGCGTGTTTTCAGCACAATAAAGTATACTTACTCGCAATATAAAAATAAACGGAACAACAATAACTTGGGCGCAGTAAACATCAAGAGTAACAATACAAAATCTCCTTGTACTTCACTGCTTCGGGGTAAATCCTCTAAAATGAGAAAAGAATAAGAACTAACTACGAGTAAAGGATAAAAAGAAAGTTGCCGACCGGCGCTTTTTGCCGATAAACAAAGTTTCTCGCTAACGCCGGAGAGATTACGAAGCTTGAAAAATATTAATTAATTTCAGCGGAAATAGGATTTATTTGGAGATTGGAGATTAATTAAGTGAAGACTTGTCCAGGGTAAAGATAACCAGAGGTCCTATCAAGACCGCACGAGTTTAGCTCATCTCTTGAAATGAAATTAGTTTATTTGTCACATTCACGTCATAGGTAAAAGTAGGTGCATTAAATATTAAAATCTCAATATTGTCATCCATTTATCAACTAAACATCCTGTATTTTCCATACGGGCATACGTTTTAACAAGATCTTATAACCGTATGATTCATATAAAAGCGAAATTTAGCCCGTTACTGTTATTAATAAAGCGTAATTATTTTTTAAATTCGAAATAATCGAGTGTGTATGGAATTCTTATTTACTATTTACTGCATATTTTAACCAGAGCTACCTAAAGGCCTTTAGGCTAGGGCCTAATAAACATATTAGGCCCTAAGTTAAGCACCATTAAAGAGCTTAGGCAAAACTGCACGGCGACATAGTTTCAGATATAACTGTCTTGTTCGGTCCGCGAATGGTTTTTATTTTATAGCGAAAATTCACGTGAACCTAAGCGTAAATAAAAACGAAAGTGTCATTAATAAATACAAAATAAAATATAATAAATATCTTGGGACAATTTATACCAATTGACCTAGTCCTAAACTAAGTAAAGCTTAGACTATGGGTACTAGACAACGGATATACATACATAAATACATACCAACGTGGCAATGCTGCCAGCCTACGTGCACTCTCCCGATTGGCGGTGATTTAGCACATATATTCTAGTTGTAGCAGGTTGTAGTTTTAAATAAGATTTTACATATGCGATTTAAATTAGTATTTCTATTTGTTTTATCAAACGGAAATAAATATCAACCATTTGCTTCAAACCATTTTATTCATTGATGGCTCAATGATAGAATGTACAAGGAAAAAAAACACCAATAAAGTTACGAAACTTGTGTGTGACGTGATGCCTTTGGGCACTGATTTATTTATGTATGTTACTCGTATATTAAACTTAGGGTGTGGTGTTCACAGTTTACAAATACCCCCTCCGCCCTTCCACCTACCGTGAAACCCCTTTCCCATTGGAAAAGAGTCCCCATTGTTCCACATATGGAAAAACTATAACACAGAGTAGTTGTAAAAATAGTTAGACGTAAAAATAATGCTTGGCAAATAAATGTTAAATAGATTTCATATTACATTTTATTTTTATGGAATAGTGTAGCAAACGAACATGCGGTAACCTAGTGGAAAGTGATCACGGTGTCTGAACAAAATAATTAAAGGGTCTAGACATCCAGGTATGAAAAGTAGCACAAAAGAAAGCTAATTCTTCATTTAAATAAGACCAACACGTACTAAAGCTTGTAAATGATCTATAAAGTGTATTAAAAGGATCGAGAAGTCCCAATAAAGTGCAACTGCTGTAAAAGTCAGGTCGTGCGCGACGAGTCCGCGCCTCGCATTGAGCGCAGCTCATTATCATTCATTTAGCGTCCCCGACTGACTTACAGCTAGCTCTGAGTTCCATTTGAGAGCTATTCACCAACTTTTTTTGTTTTAATAACTAGTAAGTGGACATTGAAATACTTTAAACTATTGAAATGGTTAATACAACGAAAATTTTGATGTATTTTATTGAAGGGCTTCACGTAAACTCCTTAAAAAACGCCACAAATGACGTATACGATCGCAGTAACTAAAACAACTAATACAAGGAAAGACGCGTGCTGACGCTGGTTAATAATCTATAAAGTGTATTAAAAGGGTCGAGAAGTCCCAATAAAGTGCAACTTCTGTAAAAGTCAGGTCGTGCGCGACGAGTCCTCGCCTCGCATTAAGCGCAGCTCATTATCATTCATTTAGCACCACGACTGAGTTACAGCTAGCTCTGAGTTCCATTTAAGAGATATTCACCAACTCTTTATGTTTAACTAGTAGGTAGACATTGAAATACTTAAAACTATTGAAACGGTTTATAAAGCGAAGATTTTGATGTATTTTATTGAAGGGCTGCATGTAAACTCCTTTAAAAAAGCACCACAAATTACGTAGTATACGATCACAGCAACTAAAACAAGGAAAGACGCGTGGTGACGCTAGTTAATAATCTACAAAGTGTACTTAAAGGGTCGAGACGTCCCAATAAAGTGCAACTGCTGTAAAAATCAGGTCGTGCGCGACGAGTCCTCGCCTCGCATTGAGCGCAGCTCATTATCATTCATTTAGCACCACGACTGAGTTACAGCTAGCTCTGAGTTCCATTTGAGAGATATTCATTGACAAACTTTTTATGTTTTAGCAACTAGTAGCAGACATTAAAATACTTAAACCTATTGAAACGGTTTATAAAGCGAAGATTTTGATGTATTTTATTGAAGGGCTGCATGTAAACTCCTTTAAAAAAGCGCCACAAATTACGTATACGATCGCAGTAACTGAAACAACTCATACAAGGAAAGACGCGTGTTGACGCTGGCAAATACTCTACAAAGTGTACTAAAAGGGTCGAGACGTCCCAATAAAGTGCAACTACTGTAAAACTCAGGTCGTGCGCGACAAATCTGCGCCTCGCATTGAGCGCAGCTCATTATCATTCATTTAGCGCCCCCGACTGAGTTACAGCTAGCTCTGAGTTTCGTTTGAGAGATATTTTATGCAAGGGCCGCATGAGAGCCAGTTATAAAACTCGTTAAAAAGGTCCATTTTAAACTTTCGTTGTTAAATGCATTGTTATTGTAAATACATAAAACAAGACCTGCTGCAGCGGTTCCAAAATGACGGCCCAAGTCTAATTTACTCCTACCTGCATCTCTGTCTAGTGTCATAAGAAAGGATCGTACATATGGAGCTAAACTAAACTTGGCTTCTCATAATGCCATTGTAGGTACTTTTTTTTAGTAAACTAAGCTACTGAACAAAAGCTACATTCAATAAGATGTTTTTAGGGTTCCGTCCCTAAAAAGGCTGTTACAGGATCCTTAGTCAGCCCACGCCCTCCGTCCTTTAAAGAGCTCTATTTGTTAAGCCTTAATAGGTAATTAGTGACAACGTTCACGGAACATGTATTATTATATAACGCGGATATGACATATAACATAATAAATATCAATACTTATGTGTAAAGTTAAGGTAGTCTCATACAAGAAACGTGTTTTTTTTATTTATTTTAGCTCTACTGTATAAACGGTGGTACATACAAACGTCAAACTTGTCAAACAACAAATAATAAAAACTGTCCAAGTGTGGGTCATCTTTGTTGTTGCGGATGTCTATAGGCGGTGGTGATCACTTACCATCAAGTGACCCACTTGCTTGTGTGCCTTCCTATTTCATAGAAAAAAAATAGTAATGTGACGCCTTCCAACACGTTTTAGCAAATATCTACTTTAGTCGCTGGTTGCAATGGATAAAGTTCCTTAATTCCAGTAAGTTTACAACGGGACCCTTCACGCGCGTCCGACGCACTCGGTTTTTAGAGTTCCATACCAAAAAGGTAAAACGGGACCCTATTACTTAGACTCCGCTGTCTGTCTGTCTGTCCGTCTGTCACCAGGCTGTATCTCATGAACCGTGATAGTTAGACAGTTGAAATATTCACAGATGTAGTATTTCTGTTGCCGCTATAACAACAAATACTAAAAACAGAATAAAATAAATATTGAACGGGGTCCCATACAACAGACATGATTTTATCGCCGTTTCTATAGATAATGGTACGAAACCCGTCGTGCCCGAGTCGGACTCGCACTTGACCAGTTTTATTAACTACGATTTCAAAAAAACTAACTTTTTTTACACTCAAAGTGAAGATGCATTTCGTATCTATGCCAGATACCTGCCACAAAAAAAAACTAAACGAATCAACTTTTCCTATGGCGGTTTTAAAAGGAAGGATCCCTACCTTACCTAGTTGGAATTCAATTTGAACTAAATTATGTTCCGCCGGCAGATTAGTTGCCGAGCCGCCTTACAATTTGACGCTCAGAAATCGTCTCTTAAGTATTTCATGCTTTACGAGAAACTTATAGGGAGTTTATAAGCCCTAAACAGATACACTAATTAGTGTTCAAAATCATTCCATTTGCTTTATTTTTAAAATGAGGGTAAATTGAAGAAAAACGTCTCAAGGAGTCTCTTTTACGTCATAGGTTATTTTCGTTGGTAGAGTTTATTTACCTAAAATCTCTACTTTTCGGTAATTGTAAACTAAGGTTGCCAACCGTACTATATTAAATAGTATTTTACTATATTTCGGCTCCCCGTACTATATACTGTTGAACTAATATATAGTATAAGCAAATATACTATACTTCGAGCACTTACCACGTTATTAAAATAGATATCACTTGCCATCAGGTGACCCACTTGCTTGTTTGCCTTCCTATTTCATAAAAAAAAAGATAGAATAGATAAATAGATAACAAACTTACACAATTGCCTTTTTTTCATCCTTCCAAAAAAAATTTGAAACGTACTTTTTCTAAACGTAATTTTCTTAGCTTATTCTAAAATATACTTTCAACCGAAAATATGTTGCCAAACCTACTGTAAACCGAAACGATTTCCTTAGCAGATTTATTAATACTGAAGGTATAAATAGCCTATAAACATTTATTTATTGTTTGTATATCGGCTATAAAAGCCTTTGTTTCTATAAAATGTACAGTCAGACAAACAAAGAAATCAATTCTGACAAATACTGTGAATAGGAAAGTTGTTTCTTTGTTATGTTTACATTATAGCTATTGAAATGATCTATTATAATGCATGTTTAATGTATAAATGTATATGTTATGTTCTTGAATAACATCATAGATACTTTTGATCACGGAAAAAGGTATAATTCCCAAGGGAAGAGCGTAACGAAACAACTCCTTAAATAAACAAAAACTTAAATACTATTTTCTCTGATATTTCAAACCCGCGTTAGCTTTAATGAATAATCGAGATTATTATTACTACATAAGGTTTGTTATTAAAATAATAACGCATTATTATTCGTCAATACTGATTAGCTCCTTAGTAACTTGAGCTATCAATGGACTGCAGATAAGAAGTACAATTAAGCCCGTATCATCGTGTAACAAACGTGCGTAATAGATCATAAAAAACTGTGACTAACGGAATAAATGAGATATATCAGAGTGCGGCTCGTTGTACACATGTCAACGTCAGAGTTTATCACATTACGTAAATATTTAAAAAAAACTATTTGACTGTAAATGCGTCCGTACAAACCTCAGTTAATTAACTCTATTTATAAATGTTAACGCTTATCATACGTGGTTAATGAGTGCCACACATGCGAAACTACGCTTAGAATAAACCTTGATATTTTTAATAAAACCGTTTTCTAACGAGCACATTTCGTTTTGAAAACGCAATTTCACCCTTTCAAAACACGTGTCAAAACTAATCCATGAATGAAAACACTCTGAAAATAAGAACGTATCACTAGAAACCACTGATTAAATTTTATTTCAGCGGTAAAACCGCGTGGATGGAACACTATAATATTTTTAGAATCACGTAAATAATTTCAAGAAACTCACTTCGTACACGTGTTCTGGCGACGCGCGACAGCAAGATTCGAAATTCGAACTAACTCGACGACGGACGCGCGACGAATGAACTCTCCCGTATTTACGAAAACGCGACTGAAGGAGCCCTATAATGTATGATGAAAATCAACACTCACAACAGGAATTCAACCTTAACAAAACTGGTTACAGTTTATTTTTGTTTGATAACAACTTTGATACAAGTAATCGCATTGTAACCGGCAGAAATGCATTTGTCGCTCTCATTTGTTCACAACACGCGGCGAGCGAAAGAGTGCGGCGACTTTCCATTGCGCATGTGCTTTCTCCCTGAACTAAGACTGCAAACGTGAATAAACATCAGAGAAGTTTTTATGAAAAGTATTTTTATATTTGTTGTTATCGACGTCCGTTTGATCATTTAGGAGTTTACGACTTCACGGGGAAAAATACTGCTCTATCAAGTTTTATATCAGGAACTTTTGATACGTTGGTACATAATTGATATCAATTTCCTTTCGGTTTATAGGCGAGGGAGTTAGTGGCAGTAAACGGGGGTAATGGATGTTCTTTGTTTCACCGGTCATTACCTTAACGAGTAATTCGAACTACATACTTACACAAAGGATATTTTATGGGTTGCATCTCTTTGTTCGAACAGAATAGATTAGAATATAATAGGATAGAGCTTTTGGAACTAACAAACGACACAAACTACAAACCTTAATTGGATTATAACATAGAAAACTTATTTTTACCCGACTACGGCAAAACCAAAAGGAAGGGTTATGTTTTTATGAAACAGAGAGGTAAACGAGCCCGCGGGTAACCTGATGGGAAGTGATCACCGCCGCCCATAGGAAGGAAATCTCAAGAGAATCGTTAATCCCTGATCCTTCAGATCTCTCACTCGCCGTACAAAATGAAGTACCAAGCTACTTCACGCCCGTATTCCATGCTGAACAGCGGGCGTCTTTTAGTTTTTATTTGCCTTAATTTGCTTGCTAATTTTATGTGAAATCAACAGTTTATTCAATACTTTTATTTTATTTTTTTACAGTTTAGAACCCAAAAGGGTAACGATTGTACACAGTTACTAAGCCTACCTACACCTTCTGTTTGTCGGTCTATTGTACGTCTAAAGAGCTCTATCTGTTGAACCGCAAACATCGTTTACTGCAAATCTAAAGCGTAGATAATAAACGTCGTCTCGACTCAACTAACGCAAAAAAAAAATGCTTCACTCACCCTATAAAAACTTTTTACTCTTTCTGGATTAAAAGCGTACTGGCCACTTATTTTTAAACAAATAAAAAAAAAACTATATTTTTATTTTTTTGCCAATTGTAGGCATTCAGTGTAATTCAAAGTCTTTTTCATTTGAGTTACAAATAAAGTGAGAACAAAGTAACGGACGCGGCAAGTCTTGTAACAAAATACTTACCAACACACAAAGGCACACTGTCGTTCCATCTGTTATCGTCGTAGCACCATACCATGCGCGCCCTCTGTCGCGTATCAACGAAAACGTGATGGACGTTGCACATGTAGTGAGCAACGTCTTCGTTGCGGTACACGAGGTAGCCGTCAGATGGCGCTGGCAGCGTCACGCAACCTATACCTGCAAACATAAATGTTAGATGGCGCTGTTTTCAATCAAATTTCAATCAATTTTAATTATTTTGATAGATGGCAGCAGTGTGCTTTTTATTTTTAACTGATTTTATATTACATAAGTATAAGTACTACGAGTATTCAAAATAGACACAGTCATAACGATAGAAAAAAACGCAAATGGTAGCTTATGCAATATTGTAAGACGGGGAAGCGGGGGGTGGTGAAACTCCGCAGTTTAGTGCGATATGGTTTTATTACAGATAGACGTGTTACAGTCAATACTAAATGTTCACACTGCTGGTTAGGGCATCCAAGCTGGGTTGAAGTACCGTAACCAACTGTATTTACTATATAGCACCAGGACACTTAGACGACTCAACGGAGGTGAATGCATCAAGTGTGCGCGGTACTAAGACCCTAATGATCATACATAAGCTAAGCTATGCCGACCGGCATCACTACACTGTGTCGGACAAGCGTTAGCGCGATGTAGGTGACGTACAGCGACATCTATCGGCAGTTTTGGCAGCTTTGGTGTTACAGATCTCCCCCTCTGTCCACGAAGTCGACTCGACGAGTGAGACAGTAATGCTTTATTGTCTTAGCTTGCGGGGTCTACCACGTGGTCTAGTCACTTCTCTCTGGACTTCTATTTGCTTTTTAGGTCTGCCCCTCTTTCTAATAGGTAGGGTAGGCTCTGGTACCGTAACGTCCTGAGATCGGTATGGAGTTAAAGCCGATGCATGGTATATCCCAACCGGAGCAGTGGAATTAGGGGTAGCGATTTCAAATGAGCTAGGGCCATGTCGCCGTAAAATAATATACGGTCCGTCGCGTCGCGGCGCTAGCTTTGAAGTAAATCCTTGACTGGATTTACTTAATACATGAGTAGTAGCCAATACTAAGTCTCCATGTTGATAGTCAGGACAGACTTGCCTTTTCTTATCAACATATTCTTTCCTTCTCTCTTCTTTTCCTTCTTGTACTTCTCGTGCTCTTACCAACGTATCAGCCATCATAAGCAATCGAGGAGTAACTTCCTTGATGAAGCTTTCGTTTCTAACTATTTCCCGTATGTCATTTTCTACGTCATCTGGCGTTCTTAGCTCACGTCCGAACGTTAGATAAGCGGGCGTGTAACCGGTAGAGCTCATCGTAGCCGTATTCATCGCGAAGCGGATACTGGGCAACTTCTCTGCCCAAGTCGTATGGTTGTCCGCGACGAGTATTGCCAATTGAGTCTTTAGGTCCCGGTTCCTTCGTTCGACCGGATTCGTTTCGGGGTGGTAGACTGGTGTGAGCCCATGCTTAATATTAAGGCAGTACATCAGTTGTTGCATAGCATTGCTGACAAATTGTGTACCGTTATCGCTTATAAATCGGCGAGGCGTGCCGTATCTCAATACTATCTCCTCTAGCAATATCTTGGTACATTCCTCTGCAGTTGCTCGTTCTAGCGCAAATAATTCCACCCAACGTGAGGCAACATCTTCCACGATGAAGATCCAGTTATGGTTTCCAGCAGTACGAGGCAAAGGTCCAAATAAATCAAAAGCTACTACTTCGAATCTTTGATTATGGGCCGTGGTCTGCATTAGTCCAGCGGGCTTCTGATTAGAGCATTTGTAGCGCTGACACTGTAGGCAATTGCGAACGTAGGCTTCTATGTGCTTTCTCATCCCTTTCCAAAAGTAACGCTTTGCTATTCGTTCAAATGTCTTCTCTACTCCATAATGACCAGCCGTTGCTTCATCATGATAAGCAGTGATAATCTTTATTTGCTCTTGCTTGGGTATGACTAACTGGCTTGTTTCTACGTCGGAATCTGGGCCGTAGCGATACAATAAGCCGTTGTTCATAAAGTAACCTTTTCGACTCCAGTATCTGGCGTTCTCTTCATCGTTACTCTCTAAGCTGTCAACTATCTTTACAATATCTTCGTCTTTGTGTTGTTCTGTTCTAATCATTTCTTTACTTCTTGCAGGCATATCCACTACCACCGTGCAAAGTCCACAATCAACTTCTGTTGCAGGTTCGCAGCTGGGACGAGACAAGGAATCTGCGACGACATTTGTTCTTCCAGGAATATACTTGATTGTGATGTCGTATGGTTGCAGTAGTAGAGCCCATCGGGCTAATCGCCCAGTTGGTGATTTTAAAGACATAAGCCACTTAAGGGCTTGGTGATCAGTCATAACTGTTATCTTGCCTCCTTCAATATAGCCTCGAAATTTATTGACTGCCCAAACAAGTGCCAGTGCCTCACGTTCGGTAGTAGAGTAATTACGCTCGGGCTTAGTCAGGAGTCGACTGGCGTATTCTACAGAATGCTCTGTCTCTCCCTCCCCCTGGATCAAAACTGCACCGAGTGCGTAGCTGCTGGCATCAGTCTTGATAATATAAGGCTTTGTCTCATCAGCTTGGGCAAGCACAGGAGAAGACGTCAAGAGTTCACGAAGCTTGGCGAAGGCGTTGACCTGGTCTTCTTCCCATTTCCAAGTGGCGTTCTTCTTGGTCAGGCGGGTAAGCGGCTCTGCGACCTTTGCAAAACCGGGTATGAACCTTCTATACCAGGAGCACATCTGAACAAAAGACAATAAGTGTTTCAGATTTCGTGGTGGTGACATACCCAGTATGGCATTGATTTTCTCAGGATCTGGCTGAAGTCCATCAGGAGTTATATAGTGGCCCAAATATTTTACCTTTTGGCAACAAAAGTTACACTTCGCTCTGTTTGCTGTCAGATTATACTCTTTGAGTTTGTTGAAAACATCATGCAAATCTTTGAGGTGGCCTTCGAATGTGGGAGACATGACAATCAAGTCGTCTAAATAAGCCATTAACTTGATATGGCTGAGCGAAATTCGAAAACGATCCATCATTCGCTGGAACGTGGCCGGGGCATTGCGTAACCCGAATGGCATTCTGCGGAATCTGTACATCCCGAATGGTGTGACGAAACCAGTTTTATCTCGATGTTCCTCCTTGACGCTTATCTGCCAGTATCCAGCGCGAAGATCTATGGTGCTCATATACGGCGCTGGCTTAGCGTTATGAAGTAAGTCATCAATCCTGGGCATTGGGTATGCATCAGGCGTCGTGACAGCATTAAGTTGTCGATAGTCCACGCATACTCTTGTGCTTCCGTCTTTTTTAGGGACCATCACTACAGGTGCGGCCCATGGGGATGAACAGGGTTCAATAATCTTCTCTGCTAGCATCTTCTCTACCTCTTTCTTCAGAGTTTCAGTCTTCACCGGTGACAAACGATACGGTGGTACGGATATTGGCTTATGAGTTCCTGTCTCGATCGCGTGCTCAAAATACTTTACTGGCTCACCATTAGCCTCAAAGACGTCAAGGTTCTTCTCCAAAAATTCGTCCAGTGCCTTGACATTCACCGATGAGATGGATGTTGATGGGAAGAGTGTATAGTCAAGGCCTTCTATATCACACTCTTCATCATAGTTTTGAAGACTGGTCTTCGCATCTTCGTAAAGTGCTTCCAGTATGGGTGAATAGTTCGCAGGATATACAGTGTAGGATCTTTTCCTAGGCGGAGGCGTTGGAGCATCAATTCTTATTAGAGGACCATATGCGCGTTCAGAGGTACTCTCCTCTGGTAACGAAGGTGACAGAGAAGGGTCTTCATCAGGCGTCACGGCAGCAAGCGCAACTCGTTCTCCAAACACGAAGCTTTCTTCATACAGCTCAAACACTTGAGATGGATCTTCAAGAAAGTGCCATGTGCACTGGGGCAAATTGAGATCAATATGGGCGTCTTGAATGAATCCAACCCCAAGAAGGGTGCGGTTGCGGCGTGATTCTGGCAGAACCAAAAAGGTTGTTCGCACCGTGCGGTCGTTCAACTTTACAGGAGCCTGGGTCACTAATACGTCCTGTTGTTTCTGAATGCCATCCGCTAATGTTATGCCGACTCTCAATTCCTTAAACTCGTATCCCCGCCTTTTGAGCTCACAGTACAAAGAGTACGACGCGATACTTGACTTGGCGCAACTATCTAAGTATGCGGCGCCAGCTACTCCTCCTATGTCAACATAGATTACTGGCCGTTCTCTGGCGTCGATGGCTGAGGCGACGGAACAAAATCCAATTTCTGGTGTCGTTCGTTGAATCCTATTGGAATGGCAGGTTGGACAATTGCTCCTAACCATCCCGGGAGCACCGCAGCCGTGGCATCTAAGTCTCGATGTAGATGGAGATGGGTACTGAGCAACTGCATCTTGTGTATTAGCCCTCGCAGGCTCTTTTGGTGCGATGTCTTTTCGAGCTGCCAGCTTCCGACAATTTTCGGCGGTGTGTCCGAAGTTTTTACAGTATCTGCA
This sequence comes from Ditula angustiorana, assembly GCA_963691745.1. NCBI lineage: Eukaryota > Metazoa > Arthropoda > Insecta > Lepidoptera > Tortricidae > Ditula > Ditula angustiorana. Next base: position 4,263,781 of record OY829473.1, read on the forward strand.
CCGAGTTTTACGTATGGCTGTTGACCGGGTATCTTGTTTGTACTCATTCGGTTTTATTTCGCTTGGAGTTACCTCAACTTTCTCGTTTAGGACGTGTTCAGCAGCTTGAGCAGCTTTGAGAAGTTCCTTAAAGTCCTTTACGTCTGCACGTGGTACCTTGTCTCTAATATCCAAGCGCAGCAATCCATATGTCATGTCTAACTGTACTGTTTCTGTTTGTCCAGGTCTCGGCAGTTGTGAAAACAGCAGTCGCTTGCGTCTTACGAAGTCTTCCGTTGATTCCTCTTGCAGCTGTTTTTGCATAATATCGAGGTACAACAGGTACGGCTCGCGAATAGGTGCAAAATTTTCGCGAAGACGTGTCTCGAAATCCGACCACGATGTCACGTCATTCTTCACGCCAAGCCACCAAACTCCAGCTTCGCTTTTTAGCAGGATGGGTAACTCGCTGAGTGCCGTCTGGTCACCAATGTCAGCCGATCGCTTGTAAATATTTACCGCAGACAGGAAAGCTTCCACTACTTCGGGATCTTTGACTCCGTTATAACTGTAGTGACAGTTTATGAATGAGCCCCTATTAGCTTGTGACGGAGCAGGCATTCTGTCCAACAGCTGGGCAAATTGTTCAGGAGAAAGCATTTTAGTAGGTTTCTTCTTGACCGTAGTAATACGTCCGGAGCGCGTAACAAAAGTTGGGCTCTTAAGTTTCGATGTCCCGGAGCCTCCTCGACTCATATGTAGGTCGTCCTAGTGTATGTCGTGTCGTAGCGTAGCTCGTAGCAGGACCGGGAACCGTAGCTCGTAGGCGGTGTCGTAACGAGTCGCGTAGCACGACGATGACGTCACGTAGAACGGGCCTCACGTGCAGGGCGCCAATGTAAGACGGGGAAGCGGGGGGTGGTGAAACTCCGAAGTTTAGTGCGATATGGTTTTATTACAGATAGACGTGTTACAGTCAATACTAAATGTTCACACTGCTGGTTAGGGCATCCAAGCTGGGTTGAAGTACCGTAACCAACTGTATTTACTATATAGCACCAGGACACTTAGACGACTCAACGGAGGTGAATGCATCAAGTGTGCGCGGTACTAAGACCCTAATGATCATACATAAGCTAAGCTATGCCGACCGGCATCACTACACTGTGTCGGACAAGCGTTAGCGCGATGTAGGTGACGTACAGCGACATCTATCGGCAGTTTTGGCAGCTTTGGTGTTACAATATTAGATATTTTATGTTATATTAAATAATTTTATGTGGCAGTGTATGACTTTATTGATAAAAATATTAAGTTAGTTTTTTTAGCTCTGGTGGTATTTTTAGCAGAATCAGGCAGATAGGAACAGGTACATAATGCAAACGTGAAGATAGATGGCGCTGCCAGCTTATTAATAAAATAATATGACACCCTCTCGTCTTGTCGGCCTTTGCAACCACTTCCACAGCCTCTGAGACCAAGGATGGACAAAGCGGCAGTCTGCGCTCACAGGTCAATAGCGAGTTCCCGTTTACCTCATGTATCCAATCTCTGAACTCATACAGAACTCGCACTTACTCTTATAATGAAACAACACGCCCCTCTTCGGGAAGGCGCCCGTGGACCGCGCTTCCACCACAACCTCCACAGAATCGGTGACCGAGGACAAGCGCAGCGGCAGCTCGACCTGTTCGCAGGACGACAGCAACGTGTCCCCGTTCGCATCCTGCACTAGCACGTAATCCGTACACGCATTCTCGAAGGGACCTATACCTGGGGAAAAGGGAAACAACTTAAGTCAAACGGTTGCCACAACATACAAAGTTTCAAAACAATTTGAACACGAAAAAAGGGGTTTGACCATCGAAATCTTTGTTGTGTGGGGTCAGCGCGCCTTTTTCCTACAGTCTTATATAATTTTTAATGTAAAAAAGATGAAACGTAACAAGGAGGTCGCTTATAGGAAGTGATCGCCCATGGATACCAGCACTTCCAGAACATCGCAAATGAATTAGAAACAGACACACGATACAGCAAGATAAGACAACTTTTTACACACGAATACTCCTTTTAGCTAACCATAATCATAAGTGGCGTTTAAGGACCTCTGCTAAGTCGCGCGGGCGCACGGAGCGGGTGCACGCTTATAGAAAAATATAGTATGAGAGCGTCCGCTAACTCGCGCGGGTGCTAAGATCCAAACGGTGGAAGTAGCCACTGTGTCTCTGACATCCTGCAATGTGATTCGGTTCCTTTGCTCTGAGTGCACCCGCAGCAACCCCCCACGTAGATGTGGGGGTACCCGATATGCGAATGTACCCCTCATTAGCTGCGCCCGCTACGCCCAGCGCCACCTCGCGGTTTTACTGCTAAATACTTAAATATAGACTGGAAGTTAAGGATCCACTTACTCCTCAAGCTGACATCCAGCAATGTGATCCGGATTCTCTGCTCCGGGTGGGCTCGCAGCCGCCAGCGGCACTCGTCCCCCACATAGAAGTGGGGGTAGCCCGGCGTACGGATGTACCCCTCGCTCGCTGCGCCCGCGACGCCCAGCGCCACCTCGCGGTTGCAGTAATGGATGGAGACGGTATCTGGAATTAAATGAATGCGTTCTGAACAATAATTAAAAATTATAATAATAAATTTTTGTAACCGAAATTTCTTTCGATTTTATTTTTAAATGTTTTTACATTCAAATTATTTAATTAAAATTGTAATGACAACACAAAGAAAAATTAGGGCAATGGCAGGACTTGAACCTGCAACATCAGCATTCCGTGCCTTGCGTTTGCCAGTTTCGCTACACTGCCTCTAAAGGCAGTCTCTAGAGGCAGTTTCGCCACACTGCCTCTAGAGGCAGTGTGGCGAAACTGGCAAACGCAAGGCACGGAATGCTGATGTTGCAGGTTCAAGTCCTGCCATTGCCCTAATTTTTCTTTGTGTTGTCATTACAATTTTAATTATAATAATATCATTGCCCCTACCCCTGACTTAGAAGTTTATGAAGCGAATTGATAAAACTGATAAATAGACAATATTCAAATACAACTTGAGTTTAGGTTAAACTTACAACTTTAATTTAAAAACTGCTTTGATACGGAACTCTAAGTTCGTGACTCCGACTCGCACTTGGCGGGTTTTACATTTAGTGTTTCTTTGTAGCTAACTAATGTCACTTTGGACATTTATTGCGAAAAAGTTCCATAGTAATGGTACGTGAATTAAATTCTTCGACTCTATCCAAAATTGAACCTTGTGCCTTTTAACGTGAAGTTAAATTTGAAATGCACCGCAACGAAACATAGAACTTTGCAACAGTAGACTGTGAAGAATCTAATAAGGTTAGAGATCAAACGAAATTCTTCCATAAGTTGATCGGCCTTTATAAAGTCGTAAAAGAAGGTATTACCTGTCTGTCATTGGTTAAAGAAAGTATGCAGGTAGTAAAATATTTGAGGGAAGCATTTGAGGGTAATTGTCGTATAACGTCGCAAAAAAGTACAAGCTTCAAATTGTTAACCTTTTCACCGCCAACAGCATACTTCTACAAAAGTTGTCACTCACGCCCTGGCCCAATTTAATAAACGCGACAGGCGACAGGTGACAGTGACAATTCATTATACATTGTTTACCCACTATGATTTTAAGTCTGTTAGTCCGTAGCGTTACTTGTCAACACAGTAATGTACGCCTGTAGCGTTTATGAAATTGGTCCCAGAGGGGTGCAATTTTTGAACCTCACCAGGTGACTAGAGCTCACCAAAATGGCCGAATCTCTATAAAAAACGACTATTTTGGTGAGCCTTAGTTACCCGGTGAGATTCAAATGCAATTTTTGAATCTCATCAGGTGACAAAAGCTTGCAAAAATAGACGAATCTCTATGAAAAACGGCCATTTTGGCGAGCTTTAGAGACCCGGTGAAATTCAAAAATCGCACTCCAGGACGCCGTAATGTCCAACACGATTTTGAAGTTTAATCATATCGACGTAGGTCACTGTTGCACTGTGCCATCACTCATCAGCCAACTATGTGTGTCGGTGGCGTGATGGACGAGCTCACAACACCTTAAGCGTTAATAGTTTTTAAATTTTTATTTTATGGATGCAATAAATAAATAAAACTGGAAAGTGGAAAATTCAAACTGCCTGACAAACTCAGGTACCTCGTGTAGTACATGCAAAAGGGGCTTGACCGCAACTTGTTAAGTTTTTCACCTGTAGTCGAGTGAAGAACAATCCACAAAACCCTTCATATAGCTAACATGTGACAAAAAACAAATGCGAGTCGTTATGTCGTCGCCTTTTCAGCAACAAAATATTATGGCCCATTATTGGCAACAGCTTATATTCGGTACAGTAAATCCAATATTAATTACAACGCTCGAGGCTTCGTAGCGCCGCCGTAGCGACAGCCTGCCCTTGAACTCGAGCTGTTTAGCTCAAGGTCGTAGACGTGCTACGAGCTACGGCCACGGTTTGTTCGAGGCGTAGAGAAAAACAGTTTGCCTTTGATAGAAACTACTGCTTGAGTGAGAAGGTATTTGTGATAATTTCAGCGTTTTTTTACCGGCTTGAAAAAATCCCATTAGTGTTCTGTAAATAACAAGGAAAAAGGGAACGATTTGTGGCGTCAATGAGCTACTATTGCGGCTTCTATTTTGATCAAAAAACTGTAATTTTTAGCAAATCCATGGATATTTCAACGTACAATGTTGTTTTTTTTGAGCGGTTCAAACACCCTAAAAAATATCAAAATAAAAAGAACAATTCCACGAGTTACAGTTCAATGCCTTGAAAGACTATTAAAATGATAAAAGGGTATTTTGAATGGACTTTTTCTGAAGCTCTACCAATAAAAAGGGGACAGAGCATAAACAGGAAAAGAAATATATTACATAGTCAACAGTTAACTTTTGTGTTAAATTACTGCGAAGTTAAGTCATAAAGGAAGCGGGGAACTACGTTAAATATATAATAAAGTTGGTTCTAGCTTATTTAAGTAGTAAAACGGGGTGAATTGGGATAATAATGATAGTTCTTTGACAGTTTTAAAATCAGTAGATCGCTTATAGAAGAGATTTTGTCATTGAAAGTTTATATGACAAAAACTAGTCAAACATAAACTCAAATTAAAAAATACCAAGAAAAATTACTAAATTACCTCGAAAATATTTTTTAAAGAACACACTATAAGGAACACGTATTTCATGTTTCGACCTTCAACAATTTACGCTGTGCGTTTTCTGCCAGTCAGACAGTCACTCAGTAACGGAATTATATATCTATGGATATATTATACAAACTTACTGGCTTTGATATATATATATATATGTCGTGTGTCAGTGTGTTTTCGCCATGGTTTAGCACCTGCTCCTGATTTAGAACCGTGCTAGCCCTGATTTTAGTTTAAAAACACTGAAACAATTGTCGAAATTAAGCGACAATTACAACCATCAGGCGGGCCATATGCACGTTAGTCACACAAGTGGTATTAAAAAAAAGCCAGTCACTTTATATCCAATACATTGTCTTTGCTCTCACACTGTCTAAGAATTAAATCTGCAACGTGAACTTTCTTTATTTAAATAACCTGTGTGAACTTTGCAGAGGTTGCGGAACAAACATTTAGATAACAGTTGTTTGCGCACGTTATTAACTTTTATGTAAGACTTCTGACTTCAATTTGTTTGAACTCAAATTACATAAATTCGACTTTCTTTATTTGCTATTGTTTATGTAAAAATCTACCTTTTTGCCGTCAAAAAGAGCACGTTTTATTTAGTGCTATGTCGCCTTCTTATTTACTTACTACATGATTTTAACCGTCCAAATTTACTGCTTCTAGGAGATACAAGACAGCCCTTAACAGGGTTATTTTCTCGGAAAACCATCCTTCAAAGCCTTGTTATTTCCAAAGGCTATTAAACCTATTGATTTAGGGGCCCCGAGTGAACCTTCGCAACTATTTCCATTCGCAAAACACGCCTGTCCTACCCCGTAAGATATAGCCCGTTTTGATGGGCCCATATATTATTGCCACTTTACGTTGATGACCTTCTATGTACAACGTTTGCATTGCGATTTTTCTCTTACGTTTTTCAATGAATTTTGTAGGTTTTGTGTTTTATGTGCTTAAAGTACGGGTTTTTTGGCAAAGGATTGCGGTATTTGCCAATCAGCTGCTGTGCAACTCAGTTGTATCTCTTTCAACGTGTATTAATTAAGATGTTTTAACCGCTTTTGGGATACCTAATAAATAAAATAAAATAAATAAGAATACTAGTCACCCGATGAAAGTGATAACCGCCGCTCATGAGAAGCTGCAGCAACCCTAAACATCGCTAAAGCATTGCCGACCTTTAGATCTATGCCCCTCCCTTCTCCTCAGAGTATCTGTATCTCTCATTCAATGAGATTAACTTACTGAATCTTACTGATTACTGAACTGCGAGAAAAATGTAGAGAACGTAGTAAGTACTTATCTTTACAGGGTTAGGTGCTCAAAAAACGTCATATTCTACTTAATTTAAGCCTTAAGCATATTAAAGGGAAGGTATAACAAACTCTGTAAATTTATTCTCAGCAGTGTGACTTACATATATAAGTATAGCCTATCGGTGACAAAGCGGGATTACAAAGATACGAGCATTCGCTCATATCCATCGGCTGCACAAATAATCGCTTTTACCTTTTTCAAGTGCATTTCATTGCGGGTGGCAGGACCTTGTGCAAGGTCCGTCCGGATTGCTACCACCATCTTGCTCGCTAAACCTGCCGTTAAGCAGCAGTGCTTGCACTGCTGTGTTCCGGCGTGGAGAGCACGACAGCCGGTGTACTTACTGGCACAAGAGGTATTCCATCTTAGCCCTCTGAGTTGGCAACGCATCTGCAATCTCTTTGGTGTTGTGGGTGTCTATAGGCGGCGGTGATCACTTACCATCAGGTGACCCACTTGCTTTTTTTTAGGGTCAGTTAAGAAGTTCACAATAGTTCTAAACTAGAAACAGCGGGATTATATAACACCACGAAAGCCGAGGCTTAGTATAACACCGGTATAACAGTTAAAATTATGTAAATTAATGCGAGGATTAAGCTAAGTCGACCTTACAGTTGCTAAGCCGAAACTGAACCCAGAAATTACTGAAATAATGTACTGAGCTAATATAACTAGATGTCCGCGACTTCCAACATAGCCATAAGAATTGCTAGACTAAAGTAGCAATGAAAGGGACACGTTGATCGTAGAACGGATGGCCGATGGGGCCAAAGAGTTCTAGAGTAGCGATCGCGTGCCGGAAGACGCAGCGTGGGCAGACCCGCCACAAGGTGGACCGACGACCTGGTGCTGGTTACGGGACCTACCGGGCCTATGTCCAGTTGTGGACGTCTTTTGCCTGATATGATGATGATGTCAGCGACTTTGTTCGCGTTGAATAATTATCCCTGTCCGCGGGATATAGATTTTCCCGGGTAAAGAGCATTTTGGTCAATCCTCAGTATGCAAAGTCATGGACTTAGCGCTTTTCCCGTTTCTTAATTCGGGGGACGCTTTAACCATGACCCCAAGTTGGGCAGTTCAGGTTACATTGGAGCGACTGCCATCTGACCTCCGTAACCCCTGTTACAGGGAAACCATACCGATAGAATCATGGTTACACATTAATGTTAACCATGAAAGTGTATCTGAACTCAAGATTCCAGTTTCATACTAACATGGTATGAAAGTGGAACTTGAGCTTGGTTTTTAACTACGACCCTGATGGTATGTAGTCAATGGTATCCCATGGAACTAACCATGCCAGTAAATAATAGAAGCTTAACATATTTACCCTGGTTCTCCACATCAGCGGTCACATTACAAAGTCGAAGGTTCATCAAACGTCAGAGTAAGCTGAGCAGACGCACTGATAATAAATTAAAATAAACTATCGATAATTAAGTGAGGGGTTAGAAAACATAGCTTTTATACCTTCCTAGAAATTCCAAAATATGCTCAGTAGGAGATGAGAAATGATTTTATTTTTGTCAAAAAGAAAACTTTTTAATCGCTTTTCTGTCAAGTTGGTCAACCGTCGCTTTAGTAGTGTTACCATCCAAGTGACGATAATTATTATGTAATTTTGACGATCTCATTATAAAAACGTGTAATTTGACATACTACGCAATTTATAATGTAATTTTATATTGACTGAATGAATAAACTAAACCAACATAACTGTCGGTATGTCGTTGCTAGCCGTACCCAGATTACAGACTGTCTTTTAAGAAAACACATTAGGTTCTGCGCCGCCGAGAGATCTGATAATATCGAACATCTCGCCAAATTAGGAAAACGGGTCCAATGACACGTTCCATTATTACAAACTAGCGAGACGTGGGTTCAATTTGGGCGTTGGTTTTTCTTGAACTTATGAATAGTAGGTACCTACTTAAAGTCCAACTCAAAGTCAAAATATCTTTATTCAGATTAAGCTTACAGATAGCATTTATGAATGTCAAAAAATTACATTTGTATACATTGACTTTTATTTAAAAACGAAAGTAGAGGTAACATATTATTCATTAAGAAAAAAACCGTCTGAATAAATATAGAGCGTTCGTGGACTTGGCCGTTATACCCTTAGAGCATTAAGTATCCTCTAAGGTCATACCCCACGATGTTGCTAATAAATATATGGTTTTAAAGTTCAAATATTAACATTGTAATATACTTACATATTTAAAATCACGCCTGTTTTCCGGAAAAGTAGGCAGAGACCACAGAATTCCACTTGCTACGACCCTGACAAGCAATTTCACTTATTTACTCTCATAACAATCTTCTTGCTTTTGGTAGGGTACTTATGACCTGGCCTTTAACCAGAATTTCTATTACTATTTATCAAATGAAGGCAATTAAAAAAACTATTTTTAGAAATAGGTTCAAAGTTACGAAAAGAAAAAAAAATAAACTTTTCTCGTTTAAATTTAGTGACAATCATTTGATCAACATTTTTTTTTGACATGTGATTTGTGATGCATATTGCCTATTATCTACGAGGCGTGACATATTGGCCACGCGAAAGTATCACGACCATAATGGATCCAATGTTTACAAACTTCATCAATCGATACAAAGGAATATTCGTATTAATAGCATACCCGACGGAAATATCAATTTATACCGACTAATCGGCTTATAGAATTAATCCGCAAGCTGCATAAGGTACGGTTGGCTCCGAAAAGGGAAGATTTTATCTAAACTAGTCTGTAACTGTGTAGTTCTTGTACAATAGAACGCCGTATTGTAAAAAAATTGGTCTCATTTTTTAGGGTTCCGCGACCAAATGGCAAAAACGAACTCTTATGTTTTCATCCTGTCCGTCTATTTGTATGCCACCTAGTGGTTCTGCTACATGGCTTATTTTGACCACAATGACAAAGGATGCACTTCATAATAAAAGAGAATAGGTAATTTTTTAAATAAAAAGTCCTCTTTTTCCTGCTGGCTTTATAATTTAATGATTTTAATTAATTACTCGATTAAACACGAAATCTTACAAATTGGGGTCTTAAATTGGTCTAATCTATAGAAAAAAGGATTTATATGATCATCTCAAGTTTCTTTAGGGTTCCGTACCTAAAGGAGGGTGCAAATGGGATCCTCATACTTCGCTGTCCGTCCGTCCGTCCGTCAGTCTGTCCATCCATCCGTCTATCACAGGGATGTATCTTTTGAACCGTAGCAAGTACACACTTGAAATTCCAACAGGGTGTATAATTACTATGGCCATTTAACAAATAGTAAAAATAACAATAAATAAAAGGGATCCCAATTCAACGTGTTTTTGACTATAACGCCATCTGTTGTAAACTATCTATTAATTTCGACGTATTTGGTTGTGGTATATTGTACTAAACCCTTCGTGTGCGAGTCCCACTCACTCTTGGCTGTTTTTTTAAAAATTAATTTTACATTTACCCGTATAAAAAAACCCGTGCTACAATCAAACAAAATGGAACACTGACCCACCATGGGACTGTATCAAAGTAACGATATAAATCAAACCGGAGGAAGTATTTCACTGTTTTACTTATTATGTTAATTTGACATGGTTCTATGGTCGGTCGGGGTTCCATTTTGTCGATAGCACATGAAACAAACTTATAAGTCGCAAACAAAAACTCGTACTATCATAAAACAGTATTAAAGCCAATTTAATCGAGCTTAAATATCTCCCCTAGCCATAAACTATCGATTCATCGATAGCCATCGCAAGGATATTGGATAGATGTGTTTTTTGATAAACACACTCGGCCATCTTCGGGTGTACTCGGGAATCCCCGGCAATATCCGAAACGGCACGAAACTAATAAATTCCGACTTATCGCCCATCTTTCCCAGAGTGACGTAAATGTGTCTAGTGGACCCTCTTTCTGACTAGCTTTTCACCTTATTGGGTATTGGCTAGCACTAGGAGTGTGTTTTTCATCTTATCTAGGAGCTTACGTAGGCCAATAGGGTACACATCAGAGGGGAAAGTAAATGTACCGTGTTATTTCTTGGAGAGATCATTTTGGATACGCTAAAGCCCACAGTTTTATTAAAGCCTTAAGAAGCAAATGTGAGAATACGAGTAAGTTAATTTTTAGTAACTCAGTATCATTTTTGGCATTATTAAATTGGATCAAGCCCTGCCGAAGTGGTTAATGTAAAAAAGTTCGAATTTTTTTAAGAATTGTTCAGTAACAGTGAGCCTCAGTCAGACCTCAGTAGGTCTGAGGCTCATATTGTCTATTTGTAAATGACAGTATAAGAAGCAGACATAGAAAAGATCATGCAAGAAGTAGACATTCTAGGAAACTAAAAAAATAAGAAGCAAATATCATAAGAGACTGACATTGTGGAAAGAACACCATTTTGAGAAGGCAACATTTCAGGAAACAGACAAAATGAGCCTGAGTCGGGCAGCAATTAATCATCCCGCGTTCAATGGTCGTTCATACGAGTATAAAGTTAACGTCCCAATCGTCGACAGTGACCCAATTGACGAAAAGATACGGAAACACACGAGTTAAAACAAGAGACAATGATGTCAAATATTGGTAAAAAGAATGTTCTACGCATGTCTAGCACTAGTAAACCTTAGGTCGTCGATGTTGGTAACGAAAATGCAAACGCTATCACCAAATTCACGCTAATAACTTTCGATTTAACTCAATTGTCGTATAAGGCTCAAACGGTATAATTGTGTCATTATGTTCGTATGGTGTTAATGTGAAAATTATGCATCTATTCATATAAATTGGTAATAATAGTGCTGCCAGTATAGATTGAAATTGCGATCATTTGCACGCCTACGTCCATAAAATTAATTGTCACTGTAATGAGGATCTGATTATTTTGACTATTTGCATTATACAACAAAATGTCATACATAAAGACTACACATTTTCGTATTGTATCACTTTTTATAATATCATTAAGTGTAATAGTGCGTAAATTTGAATCATAAGTCGATTATGTCATGTATGAATAGGTAGGTTGGTAACCAACAAGAATGTAACAAAGTGGTTCAATCGACTACTACTATGCTTCCAAAAGAAAAAGGTGAAAATTTCGAAAGTCACTTAAAAACTGTAAACATAGATTAGCCAAAGGTTAATTTTGTATCTGCTCTCGCTTAATGCATGTTAACGGCGTTGATCACACAAACTTAAATTTTTGTAACCGAATTTTCTTTGATTATTTTTAAATTCAAATTATTCGCCACATTACCGCTACCATACCCTGCGAATTTTTCAATGATGTTGCAGGTTCGAGTCCTGCCATTACCCTAATTTTTCTTTGTGTTGTCATTGCAAATCATTTTAATATATAAACTTACTTTATTCCAGAGTATAAAAGAACAAAGAGCTCATTCACAAGTAATTACTATTTATCTGTTAAAATAAATCGCGAAAATTTGTGCTAGCTTGTCCTTTAAAGCAGGTTACATTAGCGATAGTTATTATCCCTTTCTTGCTTCTGCAACTGCCATAACATTGTCTCACTTCCACAGAGTCATCATTTCAAAATCAAGTTTCAGCAATTTTTAACATGAAACTACCGTGAGACTCAGACATATTAATAAAGCGGATCACTCACGTATTTTTGCGTCGGGAAATGCCCGACATGTTTCGGACCAGTCCGTGGTCCTTAATCATGAGCCCCCGCGGCGGTGGCGCGACGACGACTCACCACCACCACCACCACCATACCACCACCGCGCCACCACCGCGGGGGCTCATGATTAAGGACCACGGACTGGTCCGAAACATGTCGGGCATTTCCCGACGCAAAAATACGTGAGTGATCCGCTTTATTAATATGTACAAGTTTCAGCACAATAACTTAGTTTAGCCTTAACAATAAACTATTCTCGGTTGCTTCCAAGATCAATACTGAGAGTCCCACCACAAATCCGGGAAATCACACGCACGTGCTGCCTAAATTATTTGTTACCATACTCCATTACCCAAGCCCCTGATTTTGAGACATTTTGGGGTAAATTCGTCAATGTATCGACAAACCAACCGATACTACCTGACCCGCCCCGCCTTGATAAACTCAATGGAACGCCACCAAAATAAAGGAGCTAGAAGGATTTGGTTAAAATGGTCGTTAAATACAATAGATATTGGGCACGTGGGAATCAGTGAGGGTAGTTTCATGCCACTGTTACAATACGTTTATAGCCACCAAATGTTCACGGAACCACGGTATTTGTGAACGGAGCCCAGCGATTCTGAACCTTGTTGAGCACTTTATAAAAGCAAAATTGGAGGCATAATGGTGTTGTAAATGTAAATGGATGCTATCAAAACGTCGGTTGTAAATTGGGTGTCATTATCAATTAATTTTAAACTGCGCTCTGTTCGTGATGGCGGGTGATGTCCCTTCTGTTTGGTTTAAATTTTTGGACAGGCATTTTGTGTCGTGATAACGACGCGATGACAGCTTCGGTAATTGGTCTCGGAAACTAAGCCTCATTAGGACAATACTTATAAAACTAGTCTGTAATCGCATGTTCTACAAATTATACCCATAGTTTATATGCTCAGGCATAGCAGGAGCATAGCAGGTGCCTCTAAAAGCAGGTGATTGTTTCTATTCGAAAGGAAAATAGTTATCGCTTTATCTTTTAACGTTTATAATTTTTCCCATTTCAACATTAAAACTCTAATCAATGCAAGCCAACACTACATGACCGCCCTGTCTAACAAATGTCATAAGAATGGGACCCTTATAGAGACAAACTAAACTTACGCGGTCATGTTAGGAGCCCAGGAAAGATTGGAGGCTTCAATTCAATCGGTCGGTTCGATTAATATTAAAATCTTATGCCGCAAAGTTCAACAGTAACACAACAACAAGTCTTTAACAAAATCTAACCCCTACAGCACTGGAGTCAAGCAACCAACTACAAAACACGTGAAACGTGCCCAGGGACGTGGCTAACAGAACCGAGATCCTCGGGGAATTGTCGAATTGAATAGAAGTGTGGGAACGATAGTTTTGGTGAAATTGTGTAGTTTTGAAGTAGTTTAATACAAGGGGTTGTTGACTATTGATTTTAAACAAACATTAGATATTTTAAACATTTGTTAACATTTGTCAAATCATGTCCCAAGGTGCAGACCAAAAATTGACTTAGTCGATTGACAATCCAATAATTAAGAAGAAGATACACGAGTAATAAAAACGATAGACAATGATGTCAACCACTGGTAAAAACAATACCCTAAGCATATCAACGACTTTTTTTCAAGTTCTAAAGTTGCAGATCGTAGTCCTCGTGAGAGTGTACGAGCGGCTACGATTGCTTAGCAATTAAAATTAGTAGAAACAGTACAGTAAGCAGCAGTTGCGATCCTCGCTCTGCATCATGGCTGGTTCAACAAGTTTCTATTGCCGTCCAGCAAGGAACGCAGCCAGCATAACGGGAACTTTTGAGCCAGGCGCGACACACGGCAGGGATTTTTATAAGGATAAGTTAGGTTAATTTTAGACGAAACTTGTAGTGGATCCCAATTTTTATGTGAAAACCTACTGACGAAGCCAGGAGCTGAGTTTTAGTTTTTGTGGTTTTTTGATTTAATTCTATATTTTTATTAATTAAACTGAATTAATATACATTATAGTAAGGATTATTAATGATAAATTATATAGGTTATAAATCGTTTTAAACTTTCGCGATTTTAACGTCCCCGTTCCCGTTCGTTCGTTTCGTTTTTTTTTAGCGGCAAATTAACAATGTTTTTGCCGCGTTAAAGTCCCGTTAATATTATAAATATATATGGGTTATATTATAAATCCCTGTAAGACTTTCAACACATGGCCTAAGTATGATCCCAAGCTAGTCAAAGCTTATATTATAGACACAACATACAATCCTATAAATATCCAACACCCAACACAGAACATACATTACGTTCATGTCAAAGTCAAAGTATCTTATCTTTTTCTATCTTTATCCAATTTAGGCAATGTATTCTCCTTACAAACGTCATAAAATCAACCACCGACTCGGAAAACTCTCCGCTGGGAAAATTCGCTCCTAGAAAATTTCAAGTTTTATTTTTAAGGGTTCCGCAGTGAACCAAGAACTCTTGTAGCTATACGTCCGTCCGTATGTCATAGCCGTTTTACATGTAGAATTTACATGTTATTTAAATAAATACGCACTACTCTGCTCTATCTACACTAGTCATGGTTCTACATGCTTTTTCCCAGTTACGCGATTCGCCTTTGTACATCTCTGTATATCTTTTTGTCATTTATGTTTTTTATTAATAAAGAATTTACATACATATTTACGTAAAGTTCTGTTTTGTACAGAGCAGGAAAGGAACCCACGATAAAACGGCATTAAGTGCCATCACCACTTAACTGGACCAATCCATCAGACAATGTAAAAGTTTTTATACCTTTGAACCTCTTAACCAAACCGAAACCATAAAGTCTTAACCTTAAACGTGATTCTGCGGCTACTTTCCGCTTTTGTGTAATTTTATTAGTCACAAAAAGCTTTAAAAGGCTAAATTACTTGTTTTATGGGGCGAAAGACTTGTGCTTTTTATATCTTTTGGGTTTACATAAGCTTTTAAAGAAGCTAAATTAACTTATAAAACATAATAGAATTTTCATTAAGTCTCTATTCTTTTTAACCTTAGGCTTTGGTGTCTATTTGCATCCTCCAATAAAATAAGGTGTATAAAATTATTTTGACTTTAAAACCAGCTAACTAGTTGATATTAATTTTTCAACAATAAAGCTCTAAAAAATCTGAATAATTTTCAGGTTCTGTCACACTAACCACTTATCAAGTGATCCAAATGGGAGAAGGGTCCTAGCAAAATCTAACCAAATCTCAAAGGAGGAGGGAGGGGCAAAAAATCACCTTTATAGTTTAGAAATAAAGACCTCATTATTGGTTAAATGAAGTAATCTTCAAAATTTAATTTAAAGTGAAAATCCTACGAAAGGGGGTAGGGGTTTCTCACATCTCACCAAGTCTTAGTGTGCCCCCTCAGGTTTTTGTCTCAATAAGTCGATAGTCTGTGGACGATCTTACGCGGTGTATGCCTATGTATTTTATAGCAAATTATTTAAGCACTATTCAAAATTCGATAAGTGCTAAATATTTACCATACTTTCTCTGGATGAATCACATCATAATACACTAGATTACATCATATTATAAGCCGTTTTATAAGGGCTGCTTAAAAATGTATGAAGCTGTCATTATTTTCATAAAAATTTGGTCGCAGCTCTAGTGACACCTTTATACTACGGCATAGTTAAGCACACTGAATTATATTAAAAGTAGTGACATATTACGAATTTCTGGCTCAACAATAATCGATTCCAAAATATTTTTTAATGTAATAAAAATTTCATACTGCGCCTTCGACATAATAATGCCCATGTCAAAATAGTGGGCTAGCTGAATTATAGCCGTAACGTAACACTATTACAGCATCTGTTGAATGATCGCACTTGTGACGTCCGTGACGAAACAATTGGGAATGTAGGACGAAGTTATAATAATGACGATTTATAGTCGCACGTGTGCGCTCGGCTTTACAAAGGACCGCGATAGCGGAATTGAGTCACGATTAAAATATCTAAGGGATAGGGTACAACGAGAGTACAACCGATAATTGGTATTCTTCGGTACAAACAAAAAGAAAAATAAGCATTCTGAGCAACTTTCAAGAAAGACAATTATGAAAGAAAACCGAGTGTGCCGTTCAATATGTTGGTCATAAAAACTCTTGTTTTTTGTGAAAAGTAAGTCGACCCTGCCCAATGACAACGACTTAGGGGATATTTGTAGGTTTAGGTTTTTAGGTTTAGAGTAGTTAATTTATTTTAGTGTTTATATTATCTTGTATATCAACAAATATTTTTTTCTTAAAATTTCTTAGTAAACTTTATTTTCCATTGGCAGTGGTAATGAACCACTTGCTCACGCCAGGAGAAATACTTAAAAATATCTCATAAAAGTAAACAACAAAAGTGAAAAAAACCATAAATTACCTTTAGATCTTAAGAAACGACGACTGTACAGTAAACATTTTATTTATTTAAATTTTACGTTTTTTATTTGTGCGTATGTTTATTTTTAAAAATCCTTAAGTAGCTACGGTAATTATTTATTACGCTAAAACTCATAACCATAATACTTATATTACATTATACATATATATGAAACTCGTAGAATCCATCGTAAACTTTTTTTTTTTTATTGTGAAAATACATCATTAACAAAATCAACTTAAAAGCCACCATCGATGCTTACCCCCTTCTTCATTAACGCTTCGTAAACGTTTGTTAGTTAAAAAAAAATGCCTTTATATGTCATTGTGACGTTTACCCTCAAATTAAAGGCACAAAACATTTGTTAGCTTAAAAATATTGTTAACTTTTTATGAATAAGGGGGTTATTCTTTAAAAACCATACCCCAAAATATTACTAAAAATGCCGGCGGCTATCAATACTCTACGTACCGTCGAAACAAGCGTATTTGATGTAGACCGCCCCAGGCCCCCACCCTCTAGAGGGGGGGTAATCTTCTTGCAAGACAAAGCTGCAGTGGTTAACTCCTGTACATCTGAAACGAAAATATTTTTTTTTAAAAAAAAGCTATCAGCTAAACATGACGATTAGGATTTTCCAACTCCAGCGGTAAATTTCGGTAAAATAGTCTTAATAGAGATAACATAGTTTTTAAATTCCGGCGTTACTTTGCAAGTCCACATTGATATTAATGGAATAAATTGCTTTGCTAATTCGCGGATTACCAAAGCAATTGATTTCATTAATATCAATAGAGATACCACATTCCCCTTTTTCCTCTTTCAAGACTTAATCAATTGTGATGATTCTTTCAGAATCAGAAAGGCAACAATGTTGTATACCCAATTGAGTACTACTGTCTATAGGCTTCCTTTCTTTCTAAAAAAATAACTGGTTTTTGGGTCAAATAGTTCAATACAACGGGAAATAGTACCTTACAAGTTTTGATTCCAAAGCGAGTGTCGAAATATGCAGCACAAACGGCCGTATCTTTTCATTGCATTAACTTAGTAGTTTGATTTTGTTTTACAAATAAATTATTTTCATTTTCACTCAAATTTACTTTTTTAACAGCTCTGGGGGATTGCAGATTAGTATTTGATATTAATTTCAACTTAATACCTTCTCGCGTTCCTGCAAAAAGGGTCTCGACAGCCGGACGAACAACGAATTGATCCTACAAAAGTTCCCTTTTCCTTTTGAAGTACAGAACCCTAAAAATATCTCGGGACAAATTCAGACCAATTGACCTAGTCCCAAACTAAGCAAAGTATTATGGGTGCTAGACAATGGATATACACACTTATATAGATAAATAGATACTTACTTACTTACTTTATTAGGTTAAGTTATTATATTTAATGAAATGTCAGTTTATATTAAATTTCGATACTTACATACATATAACAACCAAGACTCGGGTACAAACATTCGTATTCATCATACAAACATTTGCCCCTCCCGGGAATCGAACCCGGAACCTCAAGATTTGTAGTCAGGGTCACTAACCACTAGGCTATTTGGTCGTCCGATTCCACGTCAATGAGATCTTTGTCTATAGTTAGATTAATGCTTAGTCCAATTATAACAGAACGTCAATTTCATTCTCACACTGGATATGAATGAAAACGCCTTAAATCGTTTACCTTTGCGTTTGTGTGCGACAGAAAGCAAAGCATCAACCCTTTCAGTATCAATACGGCTTCAGAAAAGCCTAAGTAAACTTCTCTTTGTTATAATTGGAACCCCTTCCTCAAGCTTATTTATCTTATCCTCAAGTTTAATCCAAGTTTATCAAATAAACCAGTTAAACAAACAACTTTTCTATTATTCTTTGAGAAATCGTCTTTGATTATTCCAGGCAATTTTTATAATAAAATTTTTGTAACCGAAATTTCTTTCGATTTTTATTTTTAAATGTTCAACATTCAACATTCAAATTGTTAAATTAAAATGCTATGTATTTATAACATTATCGGGACTTTAGCGCGATAAAAATATATTGTTGATTTACCTCGACGTATCGGCCATGTTTCAATGGTCGTGGTCTACTCGTGACCACGGCCATTGAAACATGGCCGTAACGTCGAGGTAAATCAACAATATATTTTTATCGCGCTAAAGTCCCGATAATGTTATAAATATGTGTGAAAGTCGCGAAAGTTTAAAACAATTTAAAATGCTATGTAATGCAGCACAAAGAAAAATTAGGGTAATGGCAGGACCCTAATTTTTCTTTGCGTTGTCATTGCATAGCATTTTAATTTTTATTATATTTATGTTACGAAAAAGGGTTCCCTAATGTTCGATCAGCAGAGCATATTTATTATTAAAGATAAACATAATTTTATTTGCAGAAACATGAATAAAAATACACCTTTTACATTGTATATATAGATGTTAATAGTTTGTTTATCCTGCATATCTTGGCTTACGGCATACAAATTTGTAAATTTCCGACTATAATAATTAAAATCTCTAAAAGTGAATTGAATGGTAGCATTATAAATGTATACTATAATAATTATCGTTTGGTAAACGTATCATTTGACAACAAAGTTTTGTTGTTGAAATGGTAAACTTTCAAGAGTGTTATAAAACAAACATAACCTATTGAATATATTCTATTCAATGGTCTTTCAAGTGCTTTTGAAAAGTATGTATGTATTTATGTAAATTCTTTATTGTACAAAAAAAAACATAAATGAAAAAAGAGATACAGTCATGTACAAAGGCGAACTTATTCCTTTAAGGGATCTCTTCCAGTTAACCTAAAGTTTGTTAGTACTGTGAGTAAATTTCAGGAACAAGGACCAAGCCAAAAGCTGGTATACAGAACAGTTCCTTAACAGTGTACGGTGACGCGGTGCAAAATGTCCTGGCATATATCTGGAGATTTAAGGTAGTAGCGAAGATGTTATTTCGTAATACTGCAGGCTGACCTATTGACCCACATTAATAGTGCTTACACGCCGCGTCCGATCCGAATCCGAGAAAATACGGAAAGATGTCGTACCGTACGTAATCAACTAATTACCCGTGTCCATATGAATGGTACTACGATAATTAAACCAAAAAGCAGCGACCACTTTTTCAGGTGACCTGTATGCTGGTTTTCCTCCTTTTGTCATAAAATTAACATACACTACAATCAAAAATTTTGGTCATCCGGCAGGACTCAAACCTACAACCAGGCTCTATTTTACCAAATTAACATATTTCAGGTTTAATTTAAATCCTAAATTAAAAAAAAACAGATCAATAAAATCATATTCAGTCACCAATAATGCCTTACCAAACAAGACTGTGCGTGCTCATCACTGGAAACTCTTCCCACCGGGTTACATAGTACTCGTACAGTGTTTACCCTACAATTAACTTTGTTTTTTCAATTGAAATTATTTAAATGGGACCTCAGTAACGCAGGACGCTTTTAACTTTAATATCTTCTATTTACAAAACATTTCTATCATCACCTAATTAGATGCACTCTATTTACATTGTCACAGATAAACTGACGAGTCAAAAGCCCCGCTTTGGGTCGTAAAACTTTTCGAAACGTTAATTTAAAACTCCAACGAGCCCCATTTATACAACAATACCTTTCAATTAAGGATTCAATCGTCCGTCATAACTTTAATACGTACCATAAAAGTCTTTTTATAACATAATTTGACTGTCCATTTGGGTTAGGCGAGTCTTCGGGCCAGTCATAACATTTAAGTATTTTTGTTTGGTCATCAAAGGCCTAATTTATAATATCAACTCCAAACTGATAACTACTAGTAGATACTAGTTAAAACTGGAACAATGAACCATCTACGTCTTTATAAACAATTAATAACAATGCAAGGAGTTCCATTTTTAAAAGAATTTATATTTAATACCGAGACAGATGGACATCCCGATAGCCTACTGGTTAGTGACCCTGACTACGAAGTAAGAGGTCTCGGTATCGAATTCCGAAACGGACAAAACGTTTGTGTGACGAACATGAATGTTTGTACCAGAGTCATGGAGTACCACTTATGTATGTATTTAGAGGTTATGTAGCGGAGCAAGCCTCACTACTATTACTATTATAACTAGTGTTTGAATAGGCCTTCTTTGTTTAAAACACAGTTTCAGCTTCTGTATTTGCCATGTTTAAGAGTACTAGCTACATAGTTGTTTTTATGACTTCAGCCTTAAATTGCCCTTGCTTTTATAGTTTTATATTAATCCGTACGCGTAGCTAACAAGGTTAAGTTAATTTCTCTTACTCTAATTAATTTTACGTTGAAGCTACTTCAGGCAGAAATAATGGCTTTAGATTTGAAAATGAGTATGTTAATAATTAAGCGGGTTGTGCCTAATTAGCAGGCTTCGTTTGAGTTTTAAAGAAATTTTACTCAAAATATACTGCATTATTAACTTTTACGTACCTAAATTGAAATATTGAATTACGCCTACCTAGATTAAATGCATGGGTCTAGCCATGCTCCCTTCTTCTTCAGCTCCACTCTTCGGTGGAATGTGGGAAACAGGAGTCAAATCATAATTAATAGACGCAAGAGGACCTTGCGGAGGTCCATCTCAAGAAATTGGAGTCAAATAAGCTAAGTCCTATCGACTCGATTAATTTATGTCGTTCATGACAAATGCCCAATTTTACGGACGCCTGGATCTCATTATCTTGCCAACTTTGTCTTAAAGTCTCTTGAAGTTAAATTCTCCACGTATTTTATTCAAAATTCATAGCATCTGGCGCAAGAATTTCTAGCTTTATTTTAATATGCCTCTTCGCACCTGGTGCTAAGTTTATTTTAATTTCCGCTGAAATAATAAATTTACAAAAGTTTGTATGTTTATTATTACTAGGTTTTCACATTTTGTAGTTAAACCAAACTGCCCGAAAAACGTTTTTATCGTAAACAAATCTCCAAAAAAGTTAAATCATCTTTATCCATGATATTTTAGTTGGAAAATTACATGTTGTGAACTCAATCCTATTTATTGCAAGGGAACTGAAGCGTGTGGATTTATTTTCAACACCTCTTCAGCTACGTAATATTAGATGTTGACTGCAAATTAATTAAATTCAGAACTCGTCTCTAGCTAATTACGACGATTCCACAGATCGGGCGAGTAATGTGAATGAGATGCAAATTTTCAGACACGTTCCATTTGAGCAAACTTACGTATAAAGATAAAGCTGCGTTATTAGGTATTTGAACGTGCTAAAGAGATACAAAGACAGCCAAATAGAAAAGGGATTTAAATTTCAAGCTTACTAAGTTTGACGCCATTTAGAACGGTTTTGTATCAAAAGTAACCGTTTCGAATATGTATGGCTCTACATAGGAAATTGATCACTCTAATATTTCATCTTAGACGCCTAGGACTATTAGTTATTCATTTACTATATATATTTCGAGCTGATTCTCAAAGGTACGAGTTTCTTGTAACAACTGTAGTTTTTTATAAGTAATTCCTAATAATTTATTGAATGTGGAAATTTTAAGTTTGTTTAATAAAAGATAACCACCTAGAGTCTAAGTTAAAAACATAATTGAAAAAGGTTTACATTACCTTAGGTAGGTCAAAGATACATAGGTAAAGGTAGGTAGATAGTTTCGTAGAAGAACCTTTTTTTTCTAACTAGTGAATGGCAAAGGAGACTGAGTCCATTCAGCCAAGTCCTTTGTGTTGTTTACTGATGCCGAAGCCAAATCATCTTTTGTGGTAATATCATAGATAGCAAACACAAACAGAATGATAGAAAAAACCAATAAAATTATGATAAAAACACCATTCGTTCTCTTTGGGTTAAAAATGATCCTCTTTCCCACATGCTACCTAAAGATAATCTACATACTATGCTAATCTCGCACCATGCATCAGCAAAGGCCCTGGCACCCCTAGCCACTATGCAACCGAATTACACGACCAGATAACATCAGTTAATTTCCACCTTCCATTGCTTTCTACCTCGGTTCCTATTGCTACCTGGATTTTTGATTATTTACTAACGTTTAATACCCGTCATTTTAGTTTAAGCTGTACTTTATACAGGCAGATGGACTTAAAACCGGTAATTCCGTTATAACCTTATCAGTTTACATTGATGAGTCGTAATAAAATGTTAAAGGAGCTCAGTGACAATGTATTAAGTGTTCAAATATTTATGATATTGGCTATATGTAAATGAAACCTTATTTTGACTACCATGACATAGACATATGTGCATAATTTTACAACAAGTATAAATAAAAGAATAACCAACCTGATCACTCTATCCCCATGCAAGCCCTCTGGCTGGCAACGCATCTGCAATCTTATTTGTATTGTGGGTCTATGGGCGGTGGTGATAACTTACCATCAGATTACCCACATGCTCGTTTTCCTTCGTATATTATAAAAAACTGGCGGCCGGCAGTGAATGGTTTAAACAAATTTTTGTTTATCAGCGGCTTCGTTGACTAAAGGGGGCTCCCGTTAAGTACTTAAAGATTTACACCTAATAAAAGAACTCAGAGTATCCAATCTTTCATTATTCCTTAGTTTCAAATTCTTTTTAATAAGAATACTTTTTTAATATTTCTATGAGAATATTTAATTTAATCATAGCAACCCTCCTGGTGTACCGGTAATCAAATATTTATGAAGTGAATGAGTGACTTGCTTTTATTTTAATTGCCGTTGATTTGATGTGAAAATGATTGCTGAAGGTTAATTTTGATAATCTAAAATAGATTTAAAGTGCATTAAGAAAAAGGTAAAGTGTTTCAATAAGTTATATCATTAAGTTTAGTCTGTGTTTATAACTTATAGTATCTTGATCTACATGACGTCATCGTGTTTGGGCTATTTCACAGGCACCTTGCGTGGGTCTAGTTAATGTTACATAAAAAGTAAAGTATTTTGGTAGATGCACGAGTCAGAATGAAAAAACAAACACGATGTTATTATAAATGACTTGTTTCGAATGACTGAACAGCCCGAGTAAGCTGCTTTAGTATGGCCTTTCGCATTGTTGAAATAAATAGATACCTCACTTATTTACGAGTAAAGCTGAGTTAACGCTCGACATAACTTTTGCGTGATTTGAAACTTTAACAACGGGTTGGTTTTTGACTTTCGAGCGGTCGACATCTAACGAGCTCTTCAGTGGTCTACACGTTAGTATATCAGCGTTAGTAGTCGGTAGTTTAATTTAAATACTCTATAGCTTCCCCTGCTCACACAAGTGATCTATAAAAACTACTTATTTAATCAATAAATGTGATAAGATCTGTAACCGTAATACACCCTTAAACCTCAAAACACCTGGCCAACGCTCCTTGAATAATTCAATACCACAGTCTATTGAACCGATAAGTAAGCGATTCTTTATTATTATTAAGAATCTTAAACGTATTGCAAACGCAGGTAAGCAATTCACTATTTTTTCTAATACATCGACAGATTTAAGGTAACAAATAAATTGGCGTCGCTGTACTGTAATTTATAATGGTCGTATATCATGAAATCAATAAATCCAAATTTAATTTCCTACATACTAATATTACAGACGCAAAAGTTTGCGATTAGGGATGGATTTTTGTTACTCTTTCACGCAAAACTACTGAATTTATGTAGATGAAATAAGGTAACATATACCTTATTCATTAGCATAACATTTTATGATATAATTTATTTGCAACGTGTTTTTGAACTTCTCGCAAACTAAGCCGTGGATGTCCTCTAGTGTTGAATAGAAATCGGGGCTAAACTAAGAGAATACCAACATAACAGCTCTAGTTCTTAGTTTATTTTTAACGTGCCCATTCGTAACAACCCCTGGTTCCCACTCTCACTCGACACACTTCCAGAGTAGGCTAACGAATTCAGAGCTCTTTGATATGAGCCCCCGCTTTATTTGGACTGCCAAGGCTTTACATATTCAAAGGTTAGCTGAAACAACACAAGGCTTATGACGCTACGGCGTTGCTAAGTGGGGTTCGGACTTGGCTAAAGCGAGTGCAAATGTGAAAAAGTAAAAAGAAAATGAATAGGTGGAATTGAAAACCTCCTCCGTTTTTTTTTCGTCGGTTGTTAATAACTCTCAACAGAGCCATGTCAATGACACTAAATTTTGAATTCCATGTACGCGTGTTTTATTTGAATTTATTGCACCGAATTTAGTCAATTCTACAGAACTATTGAAAAATATATTTATTTGTTCGTAATCTGTATTTTTAATTTTAATATAGGTTATTATTTATGTAATGTTTGTATTCATGGACTGACGGTATTTTTAAGGTGACTCTCGAAACAAAATAATGAGTTTTGGAGGTAAGAGAATTTTATGACATTTTTGAGATCCTTGCTCAGTACTCACTCTGTCAATAATATCTCATGACGTCTGTACAAAGATTTCAATTTTCAACGATGAACTCAATCTTTCAGTGATTATAAATACACATGTTTTTATAATTAAGACAGACAAACGACTAGCAACGGGTTGATAAGCCCGGCCATGGATTTACGTCACCCAATAAATCAAAGTAACGAATGGCGGCATCGAGCCTCACTATATAACTTGTTGAAATATTACGATGATCATTCAAGCACGTTTAATAAAGGACTCAAATGATAGACTATTAATAACAAACTAGTCGAATTCCGTTCCGTATAGGTAAATCGGAGATTCTATATTTGTAAGGCGGAAAGTGTGCTTTTCGATCTGATGCAATTACAAGTTTCAGTAGGTACCTACCTAGAAGCAATCAAAAACGGAAAGTCAATCGAGTTGTTATTTTGCAATCATACAGGACGGAACGAATGGATAAAACGAAAATATCAAGACAGTTAAGAAGGATATTCTATTCTAACGTATTAAAATACTTATTTTAAAGATTCAAGACAAATTTTATATGAACAAAGGAAGGGAGACTTAACCCTTGAAGACTGACTCGTTTTTTTTTCGTAGCCATACTCAAGCAGCACAAGAGCGCTATTAAAGGTGTAAAGTAGCTGTATATATGAACGATCGCCTCAATACAGCTACTCGGGTATGGGCTACAAATTAAAAGAATCAGTCCTAGATACTAAGTTTTAAATTTGGGCCACCGGAATTGCGTTGCCAATGCAATTACTCCTAGCCTAGTATCTTCAAGTACAGAGCACACAAAACTGTTTATACTTAAATTTAATAATAAAGTATAAACGAATCAAAGTTAAAAGCGGGGTTCTCTGTAACAGCGTACTTTTTCTGTTCAAAAACAACAATACAATAACATCACCCCTTTAAAGGCCTTAGTTAAAACTACATTTTGTTGGTCTATTTGTCACTACGCTCCAGTACGCGGGCTAAAGAATAATGCACCGCAATTTGCCGATAATCGTTGCGTATCGAACATGGCGTCCTCAGGGGAAATTACTTTTAGGGGTAACTATTATTTTTAAAAGGGATCATTTGTTGTAAAAAACGTGTTTTATTTTGGCACGTGTTCCATTTTCGTGTGTCGAATTTCACCATTAACGACGGCAGTTTAGTTTGCACGGCAGATAAAATTTGAACGTTAGTTTTTAGATAAACTGCAAGTTTTGGTGTAAAACACATACCACGTTATTTGTGAAATTGATTAGGTGTATAAAAGTATACAATATGTACGACTTTACAACTTAACACGTATATGTGTGTGTGTAAATGTGCTCTGTTCACACCTCATAACATGAATTGGTATTATTAATTTCATGCACTCACACCTTTTGTAAGTCCTTAACAGTTCACTAATGTATATTATTTTAACTCCTTTCTATTATTATTTACTTTTATTAAACGCGTTTTATACAAACAGGTCAACTCAAACTCATTAAAACGTATTAAGGCGTAAAAACCCATTAAAAACATAGTATGGTCACATTCTCGTCACGCGTCGCTTTCTCTACGGCGCCCTACGGAGCCCTACAGGTGGGGTCCCATACCGGAAGCTCCGCCATGTTTGATAAACGTCGAGTTCCGGCGCGTGCGCAGCCGTTGCAGAACCGATTAATAGGTGTCCGGAATGACCCGGTCATTCAATGAGCTGTCATCGTGACATTGAAACGGGTTAGGTAATAACAGATGATGTTGTTTTTTTTGGTGATTACTATGCTACACGTATTACTAATCTCCGAAAGTGACGTACCTTATTTGTACTTATCTTTTTTGCATACAGAGGCTCTTGTAGGTATACAATTTTTTGTAGAAATGTATTTTGTAGATCGTAATTACATCATAGTAAACATACAGAAATTGTATTTTATATTTTTTTTAACCTTGCTTGCTTTGAATAAAGCGAGAGTGACAGCAGAACAGGTGAGTCCAAACGAAAAACCTATAGTTTATTTTAAATACATAATAACAAAATGCCTATTTTCATAAGCGACAATTGTAGATTTCGCTGTTTCGATATTCTGCGTTATCTCAACGTCGAGGCATCGCTTGTCACACTCTACGTCGAATCCGACACTGGTATTAGAGAATGACAATGGTGATAAGTCACAGTTCTCACTATACATAATTTTAAAATAAATTACATAAATAAAATTAGGAATGTTCTTGCTGACTCTACTCCGCATAGGTCAAAGTTATTCAGCATACTGAACTAAACTTAACTGACCCTGTTTCCATGTAAGTTCTTAATGCATATGCACTAACTTGGTGTAACTTCCCTGAATTTACACTTTGCAATACAACTTAGGTCTTAGGATGACTCGTATAAAGTCCAAAACTGTTTGTGATTTATACTTAACAACTTCAATGGACTTAGGACTTTATGTAGACCGTATATAAAGTTCGTAACTTTTCAGTTTTATTACAGCGATAAAATGTTGGGGTGTGGTTAAGTATGGACCGGTATGAAACTTTTATTTATTACATACTAGCAACCCGCCCCGGTTTTGGACGGTTGTAATTTACTAACGAAAACCTAATTAGAATGTACATAAAAACCTTGTAAAACATTTCTCTAAATTACAGTGAAAGCTTTTGCTGGAATCAGGACCAAACCATTGGATCGAACTTCATAAACGTCAGAACTTTCAGAACGTCATTATTATCCAAAAATGATACGTGAAGCGGTTGAAATTAAAAAGTACAGGAATTTCAACCGGGAAGACGAAAGCTTTCTTCTTCATGGAATCCGGTAATCAGCAAGTGCAACAGTCGGGATGTATCTTCGGATAAATCTTCGGATATTGTGAGCATTGTGTGTCGGTGTGGTGATATGACGATCAAAAATAAGCAAGACCAAGTGCGGGTAGTTTGTAAAACTCGCGCAGCTAAACAGCGGTGACACCCTCCACTTCAGTCTGCTCGTGACCACGGCCGCTGCAATGCGGCCGAAACGTCGAGGTAAATAAATAAACAGTAGATTATTGCGTTGAATCCCGATAAACGTAATAAGTACAGTGAAAGCTGTATGAAAAACGGTATACCATTACCATGAGTTTCTATCGAAAATTCGTATTACGTTACTACAGTCGATAGTGGTTAAATACGCTCCCATTTGTCAGTGAAAGAGTTAACCATAGTCGATACGGTATTTTTCGATGACATGTGTCAAACTTGTGACTCATGGTACCAATATTCTACGGCAACAGCTACAAAACGTTAGACACTGACGTTCAGATTTCGATAGGTAATTTACCGTTGGACTCATACTGGAGATCTTTAGTTATCTAAGTGAGCGCTAGAGGCGCTGTGAAATTTCCCATACGACACGTTTTACGCTGTCGTTAGCGAGTATGGTTACGGCTAGGTGCACTGTACTCATGGTAAGGGTAGAGTTGCGTGGTTTAGAAGGAATAAGCGACAAAACAAACACGACGGTGATTGAGGATAAATAGAAATGGATAATGACTTTGTTTTTATTATGTAAAGAAAGAAGATAATAAAGAAAAAACCGGCCAAGCGTGACTCGGACTCGCGCACGAAGAATTCCGTACCATTATCTATAATAAATATTTATTATTAGATGGCAACCCAGAAAGAAGTTATCGACAAACAGACGTGACGTCATATCCAAGTTATCCAACCACGCTGGCCAGTTCCGGTGCGAGAAGATTTTATAAAAGGAGCTGCAGCCGTCAATTGCTCTCTCTTCTTCGCTGGAGTACTGGGAAAGGATAGACTGGTCTTGTCGGCCGTGTTATTTGATTTTAGAATCATTTATTATCATTTTATTGTGTAAATTTGATTAAATATTTTTTTTCTGATTTTGGTTTTGAGGTATTTATTTAATTCACCGTAAAGCTAACATTATTTTATTCTGGTTTATAGTATTTGTTGTTATAACAGCAACAGAAATAGGTACATAATTTGTGAAAATTTCAACTTCCTAACTATCACGGTTCTTGAGATACAGCCTGGTGACAGACAGACGGACAGCGGAGTCTTAGTAATAGGGTCCCGTTTTACCATTTGGATACGGAACCTTAAAAGATCTTTATTAGATGATGTTTATTAATAGAACTACGGCTCTGTGGTTAGTTTTCTTTAACCCTCGTCAAGTGAGGCATTGGCGCTGCTCCATGCAGGCCTATAACTTGACCCAAGTTGAATCGATCCCTACTTTATTTTACCTGCCATGAGAAATTGACGCACTGAGAAATAAATTTAACTAGAGCGGTCATGTTAGGACCATTAATTGTACATCAAAAGACCGACTACCAAAGACTAACCCCCTCATTCATAAAAAGTTAACAATCTTTTAAGCTAACAAATGTTTTGTCCCTTTCATTTGAAGGCAAACGTCACAATGACAGATAAAGACATGTTAACTTACAAACGTTTACGAAGCGTTTATAAATAAGGGGGTAAGACTTCTAACTTTTTTTCTGAATATGGGTAAAAGACACCCACGCATGCAATCATGTCGTTTTATCTAATAACCTTTACCTAACCTAACCCAATTAGAGTTAGATAATAACCGGTTTGGCCCGCCGCCAGCCGGATCAACCGGGCACGGACATACTGTGTCATATTTAGGCTTGATCCGGGTAAATACGGGATGATTCAGTTATAACCGGGCACAAGGCCGGTTGTGTAATCAAATTATCCGAATACTTGTTGGAAATTTTGTTCAACTTGACGACAATAGGAGGGAAAGTTAACCAGTTTACCAACTAAGTTAGGTTAGGTTCGCTTTTTAGAGTTCCGTACTCAAAGGGTAAAACGGGACACAATTACTAAGACTCCGCTGTCTGCGCTGACACCAAGCTGTATCTCATGAACCGTGATAATTAGACAGTTGAAATTTTCACAGATGATGTATTTCTGTTGCCGCTATAACAACAATACAAAAAAAAATAGAATGAAATAAATATTTAAGGAGACTCCCATACAATAAAAGTGATTTTTTTGCTAGTTTTTATAGATATTCGTACGGAACTCTTCGTGCGCGATTCCGACTCGCACTTGGCCGGTTTTTGTTTTTTACAAGCCATTTGCCTACACTAACCCCAACCACAAAGTACATTACCCCAACTATTCAACTACTTTCGACTTACCTATTACAACTACCAGGGCTCAATTTCATAAACCGTACATTACTGTGTTGCAAAGTAACGCTACAGACTTAACACCATAGTGGACAAGCAATTTATACCGAATTGTCACTGTCATCTATCGCCTGTCGCGTTTATGAAATGGAGTCCTGACATTTCCTCGAGTCGCATGTGAATTTGTCCTGCTATGGCCCGTCTAGGTCAGCCAGTTCGTCACTTCGGCTTTACCAGACTCTACTTAGTAGCTAACTTTAGTCCACAACTCCTTGCAATCATAAAGATGATGATAGCATCATTATTTGCCGACCTATTGCTGGTGGTAGTCCTCTTTAAAGCGCGTCACAGCCGGGTCTCTGCTTCTCTCATTCAGGTACCATCAGCCACCATGGGTATATCGTCGGTCTGTTTTTCCGGAGCATTGCAGATCTGCTTTAGAATCTAAAAGCTTAATAGATTATTTGTCTAGAAATACTTTCACTCTCAAAGTTGCAAGGGTTAATAAAACAAAGAACTAATGAAAATTAAGTTGTAGAACTTGAATTTCAACGCTCTAAGAAATCAGTTTGTAAGAGAACTGACTGAATTCCGAGCGATTTAGACGAAAAATCCTATTGGCATTGGTGTATTTGTTCAAACACTGAAAGGGAACTTCGTAATTCAAACGGCTTCTCAAGACTTCATTTTGTGCTTTTGCGATAGGTATCTGAATAATGTAGATAGCCCAAGTACCACACTAGGCGGTATATAAGCTGTATAGACCCCATTGCCTTTATACAGCTACTATACAGGTTTTATAGCGCTCGTGTGTTGGGATGTTCTTCAAAACGGATATGATTAATGTCAGAAGCCTTGACAGTCCCTCGAGAACTTAACTTATTACGTTGCGGCTCATATTCACATTTTTCTATTATATTCGATTCTTAGTGCAAAAATACTCTGAATTTATTAGGTACGGTTTACGAGATATTTTGGAAGTACTTTTCTTTTTGAAAGACTAATACATCTTGAAATCTGTATCTTAT
Organism: Ditula angustiorana; assembly: GCA_963691745.1. Taxonomy (NCBI): domain Eukaryota; kingdom Metazoa; phylum Arthropoda; class Insecta; order Lepidoptera; family Tortricidae; genus Ditula; species Ditula angustiorana. The sequence goes on from OY829473.1 coordinate 4,294,906, forward strand.
AACGTTGTAACAACTAACTAAATAAATTACGTGGTGAATTCCAAACTGTTTGTAGAATGCTTCATTGTCTCTGGTCTTAGCCTCTGCTGTGTGCCTTGGAAGTTGGTTAAGAATATTACGTTTCTCTATGTTTTCTTTTAAAAACCTTACAGTCACACTAGGGATTCACTAATTTAGAATATTAGGTACATTCAATTAGGCACTTAGGAATACCTCGTAAAAATATACCTCGAATTTAGTTTTAGTCATTATCAGGGTATACTAAAGCACGGAATAAATAATAGTATTTTATGCAACTGTTGCATAATGAGGGGTCTTAAAACACGATTGTGGTTTTATGAAACGAGCGTCAGCGAGTTTCATAATAGGATCACACGAGTGTTCTAAGACCTAATTATGTACAGTTGCATACATTACTTTATCTACACACATATCATAAGTACTCTATGATGTGTTCAGAAGCCATAAGACAATGACCTGCATTGCTACTAGCTACTACTGCAACGTACCTATTAAATATCTGTAGACTGTACACATGAAAATAGTGTAATAAAAAATTAATTTGAACAAATATAGAAACAAATTAGAAAAAATCGCATAATAATATTGGTTGTTATAATGCTGGTCATTGCTTACGTTTTCTGAACGCATTATAGAGCATTTATGATATAAAGTCAAAGTCAAAGTCAAAATATTTTATTCAGATTAGGCTTACAGGTAGCACTTACGAATGTCAAAAAATTTACCACCGGTTCGGAAAAACCTCTGATGAGAAGATACCGGCAAGAAACTCAACGAGGTGTAATTTTTTAAATAAATCAAAATTACAATGTTATTTTACATCTCAAATATTCAAAATTTTTACAATTTAACAATTTAACACAGCAGGTGTACAATCTTTGGAGCCAGGGATCGCCAATATAGATCGGGATCATTTCCAAACATCCTTGTCCAAGATATAGTCATTGATTTTATAATACGCCCGAGAAATTAATGTCTTCTTGACAATAGATTTAAATTTTGTATCATTTAGTTCAGTTATGTTTTTTGGAATTTTGTTGTAAAATCTTACACAATTTCCCATGAACGATTTATTGGTTTTAGCCAGTCTGTAAGTTGGAACTTTAAGCTTTCCTGTATTTCTAGTAGCCTTTGGCTTATCGACGTTGGTAGGGAAATTGCATATATTTTTCCTAACGTACATGATTATTTCAAAAATATATAGCGACGGTAGGGTTAAGATGTCTATTTCCTTGAAAAATTCCCTTAATGACTCACGAGTATCCATATTATAAATTGCTCTAACTGCCCTTTTTTGCAAAATGAAAACTGACTCAATATCTGCAGCAGATCCCCATAAAATAAGGCCGTACGAAATAATGCTATTAAAATAGGCAAAATAGACCAACCGTGCCGTCGCTACATTGGTTAGCTGCCGAATTTTTCTTACTGCAAAAGCAGCAGTGTAGATAATAGTACTAACGTACAGAAACTTCTCTTTTTCGACCACCATTAAACGAATTCCAACTTTATGATCAGGCACAATAAGTTCGTAAACATTCGCCAGGCGGCATGCGTCAAAAGGAAGGCGCCGCCCGCGCCCGCCTTCCACCCGCAATGCCCTCGCGCACCGCTAGGATTGGGCTGCTTACTATAGCGGGCGCGCGCGCGGCTAGCCGGCAACCTACTGCGATTAACCTATGCCATAGGTAATGCGGCGAGCGCACCTGTAGTGCAAAGTGGAACCCCCCCTGACTAAAGACTACAGCGTCAGCTGTCATCTGTCACCGTGACATGTGACAGCAACAACTCGGCGTACATGGCTCACTCGAAGAGTTCTGGTTTTGGATGAAGAACTAAAGCATGGATATCCAGGTAGTAAAACATGTAAATTAAAAACAAAAACGTAGATACTAGCTTAATCAACACCAAAGGAAAAGGAGTTTAGAGTATGTAGTCATCTCTTTTCGGCACATTGTATTGCCATTTAAAGTAAAAAGATCAGCTATAAAAATATCGCTTTCAGTTTTAAAATTCCTTCTATGCTATACTATTTCTATGAGTTTTTGTGTTCCCGGGCCTAATAGTGATGGAAACGTAATGTGTCGGATGTGTCGTTGTCACCTGACATTTGACAGTTTGATGAAATAGGGGCCCAATGTTAGGCTGCTTTTCCATCAGAGATGTGCAAGGATGCGTAGCGAGGGATGTGTTTGTAAGAACCAATAGAACCGCTTCATTTACCTCGCCTCGGTCAGCACAGCTCTGGTGGAAACGACTCATTGGTTCTTTACAAACGCATCCCTCGCTACGCATCCTCGCACACTCTGATGGAAAAGCAGCCTTAACTCCTCTGCGAATTTTATTGGCATTGACTGATTCTTCTTTCTTTAAATCAGAAATTTGCTATCATCTTCCATTTTTATCTTCTTCTTTACTACATAGTATAAAGCAAAGTCATCGATTCCTGTATGTCCTGACATCTTCAGCCGCTTAATCCTTCTAAACCACGCAACGCATTTTGATACGTTTTTCATTGTCATTAAGAGATGTTTTTAAAAGGAAGTTTTTTATGTACATTACATCTCATTTGCACTGAAAAAACAGTTTTGTTACACGTAACCAGAGTTTAGTTTACCTATTACACAAAAAAAGTGAGTACCGAACTATTTGTCACACCTTAAAAACTCTTTATTTGTAAATAAATCATCAAATGTTTATCAGTAGCAATAAGTTTTGTTAATTTGAACGAACTTTGATTACCGTTAAACAAACCATGAGTAACCAAACTAGTTCGGTTGTGCTTTTTTACGCGAGTACGGCAAAGTCAAAAGGAAGGGTTATGTTTTTAGCAGTCTATGTATATGATGTATATATTACAGTGTGTACACGTGCAATGCCGGGGCAGTTCGCTAGACTTAAATAAAATGCGGCTCATAGCTTGGCTCCCTTTCAAGACAATACAACTATTCTACAATTACTGTAGTCTTATCCTATTGTATGATTGTGTATAGTATTGCCCCGGATTAAGTTAAGTTCCGGTTGTTATATTGCACTTGCATGCAGAATATACGGAATTGCACAGAACGCAATGCAATTACACGAGCTGGCAAGCTCAATAATGGCATTATGAAGTAAATTAAAACAGTTATTTACAGTTTTGCATACAAACGTAGGTATTATTTCTGCATCGATGGTGACGCTGCTGTTAAAATGGGCTTTTAAGAGCATGTGAACCCAGCCACAAAAAGCGCTCACATACAAACGGCGATAACGTTTTCCACCCTCTAAACCTTAAAATATGGCAATGATTTTTTTGTGTGTCGTCATTAGAATTAGATTTGTATGTTTTGATTTTTTAAATATTGACTATATTTGCATTTTACGAATTTCATACAAAATAAAAGAGCGAGAATATTTTAGAAACTATTAAGAATATTTAAAAAATCAAAACATACAAACCTAGTTCTAGGGCACAATGACGACATACAAAAAAATCGTGGCTATAAGTGAAGGTTTAGAGGGTGGAAAACGTTATCGCTTTGTATGGGGACCGCTGGGTTCACACTCCTCTTAACAACTCGCACACTGTGTAAGTTAAATTGTTTATTTCAATTCACTGCTTTTTGTGGCGAGGTTGAGCTGAACCTAAGTTTAATTAATTAAATCTTTTATTTTCTACACTAACTGTTGCCCGCGACTTCGTCCGCTTAGATTCGTTTATCACTGTCCCTCGGGAACATTGTATATTTTTACGGAAAAAAAGTATCTTATCTGTTGATCCCAGGTATAAACTACCCTTCCAAATGTCATCCAAACCCGACCAGCTGGTTTAGAGTGCAGAATTTATAAAAATTTAAGTCACACAAACTTTCAGCTTAATAACATCAGTGGGAATTTGATTGTACCTAATTGTTTATGTACTGTCGAGGTATGTAACGGTTTGTAACTTGTGCACCCTAATAGCAATGAGGTAAGGTGCAAAACCGACAACCCTTTAGATTCCCCGACTGTACTTCATGATTTCGATTTGAAAGACCAACAACAACAAAATAACCCTAACACAATGGCGATGGTCGAGCCGGTCAGTTCTGTCGTAATTTCCCTAATCCGACCCAAAACGCGTCGCTGCACAGACCATGGCTGTTTTCAAGCCATATATTCGACAAGCTGTCCCGTTGAACCGACACCGTCCCTTATCCATGTCGACCCTTTTAATCCGCGGAAATGAATGAATGCTGACAAGTTGTGACTAAAATAATGAGGGAGATGTTTTTGCCCTTTACACGCTCCGACTACTCTAATGGTGCAGGCAACGCCGCGTGTATAATCAGCAAGAGGTGTATCTACACGGTTGAAGAGCTCAGGAAGATTTAAACAGGACTCTATGGACAAGAAAACAAGAGCTTGTGTGTCTTTTTGACCTTTTCGAGTGTTCAGTTACTTTTGTTGCTGGCTATACTGAAAGCTGAGTGTCACACGAATCAAAAGAAGTTCAGAAAATCTATAGCAGTCTTTTTGGATAGCTATTTGCTGTTTAGAAAGGAATTTAGTGTCCGTTTTGTCAACTTTTATAGGTAACTAATACAATAATAAAGACTAATATAATAAAGAAATAAACTTTGTTTGTTTGTATGTAGGGGGTAATCTCTGAAACTACTGAACCGATTGTAAAAATTCTTTCACAGATAGAAAGCTACACTATCCCTGACGGACATAGGCTACTCATTCCACGCGAACGTAGTCGTGGGCGTCCGCTAGTAGGTAGTATCGTTAAAAAGCTTTTTAATTAGTTATATACTAGTAATAAAGCTAGTAGCGTTAAATTTCTACATTGTAATCAATACTTGGCAGCGTTAAAACTGTAGTATTTTATCGGAAATTGATCGGGCTGTTTCGAAACTATTGCAACAGTTACCGACAAAGTTTTTTAATATTGGTAGTTTGGTATATTTTCATCTTACATTTTCTTGATAATTTTGTATTAGTTACCGCAACCTGCTTGAAATATTAACACATAGTTTTAATTGCCCAACAAAGCTTATATCTCATTAGTTCATTTAGAGCATGATTTAGTAAAGAAAATCAGCAAGGCGATTCTCGGTTCTTGCGAGATTCTGTTACTTTTCAAATAATTTAATGATGGAGGTATGTATCTCGTATCAGGCCCTTCTTCAGGCACTGTAGGCACTCTGGGTGCCCGGGGTCCTGAGGTCATTGGGGCATCTTAATTCCTACCAGTGGGGTGATTTTGACTTTCGAGAACTCGACACTCGCCGGCCGCGCACCAATCAATGCTGGCTAAAATATACGCTCGCGTATTTGATTGGCCCGAGACGCGCGAGTGTCGAGCGCTTGAAAGTCAAACATCGACTCGCAGATCCTACCTACTCCTTTTACCTGTTGTTAGTATAATAGCCCTCTGTCATATTATAGTTCGGGTGGTTGGACCTTATGCAAGGTCCGACCGGATCGCTACCACAATCTTGCTCGCTAACCCTGCCGCAAAGCAGCAGTGCTTGCTCTGTTGCTATCCGGCGTGGATAGCAAGACAGCCGGTGCAATTACTGGCATAAGAGGTATTCCATCTTAGCGAACGGTTTTGCATCTTGCAAATGCGTTGCCAACCCAGAGGGGATTGGCAACGCATTTGCAATCTCCTTGATATTGCGGGTGTCTACAGGCGGTGGTGATCACTTACCATCAGGTGATCCAGTTGCTTGTTTGCCTTCCTACTATATATTTAGAAAAATTGTCACAGGGGCCTCATTTTCCTACAGTGGGTTACATAGGTTAAAAGCGAGCCTGCCTTAAATGTCAGAGGAATCGCGCATAAACGGAGAATTGGGGTCCAGTATCCCATTTATCGTGCGCTGTTTGTGTGCACCTTCATTTAAAGAGTGAATTTAAAGAGTCCCAGTGCCAACGCACTAACCTCCTTAAATTATTCAATGTTTACCGGGCTTTGAGTGTATTTGCCGGTCGTTCCACTCATGTCCTCTTAAAAATGCAATCTCGATTGAATCACTAATTTACTAAGCTGATGTCATATCTAACGCTCGCTGACTTGCGAAATATTTGTGTGCCCAATAGCCAAACATAGTTTTAATCTAGGGGCACGGGAGTGCCCCCGCCAAGTTGAGCAAAAAAAAGCGGCACGGCCGTACCATCCTCTTCTTGAATACCCACTTGTGTTGACAAATAAACTATTTTGTATTTATAAAGTATACATTTGTTGTTACGCCTGAGCAGATAACGTTTGCGGTTGTTTATATTAAATTGAAGATACTTATGTAACGGGTACAAAACTCATCTCGTTGCAATCCAGGCGCTTAGTGTCAGGCTACGGCGCCCAAGGCGGCGGTTTTGCGATACGATCTACATGAGGCGACGATTTATTGCTATTACTAACCTAAGGCGTTGCCATTAGGACTAGGGTTGTCGTTGCTACCTTAATTGTATTTTAGAATGTTTCTACTTCGCATATTAATTTTGCTTAAGCTTCAAACCGGCTGATTAGAGCCCGTGGAAGTAGAGCACTAATTACAAAACACTGCCTTAGTATCAATACATTCCCTGGCCCAGCGAATGAACATTATCAGCTCGTAGAATCATTTGACATAAAAAAACCGGTCAAGTGCGAGTCGGACTCGCGCACCGAGGGTTCCGTACCTTGCTCCTTGCCAAATTTAATAGTTCTAAGTCAACGGGAAGTACCCCATAGAATTGTAAGTGCCATGCGAATGCAAGAGACATGCAGCATAAACGACCGTATCTTTTGATTGCGTTGACTTAGAACTTTGATTTTTTCACGGCTTCAGATTTGAGTATTTAATATTAATTTCAACTCAATATTTTTATTATTTTATAAAAACGTTCCTGAGAAAAAGGGTCTTGACAGACAAACAGACAGACAGACAGACGGACAACGAAGTGATCCTATGAGAGTTCCGTTTTTCCATTTGAGGTACGGACTTACAGACTTAACACATAGTGGGCAAGCAATATATACCGAATTGTCACTGTCACCTGTCGCCTGTTGCGTTTATGAAATTGGGTCCTGATCGCAGGGATAGCGGCGCGTGAGTGATGGTGTTACCAGCGGTCATAGGCTGCAGTAATTACTTCCCATTGTATCCGTTTGCACCAATATGGTGTAAGCAATACTAACATGATGCTCAGAACACATTCGTTGACGTAATGCGTGATTCTAATTACACCAGGATATGACAAATGGGGAGTGACTCCGGCCCACGCGCACCGCTTATAATTAAGTGCGCGTAATTAGTGCGCGTTGATTTATCGTCTTAGACCGTGGGATACGGGAATATGAGAGAATAATTATTACGCGATTTAGCCCTATTCCCTTTGTTATTTGCTAAGCGAATGCGCATGTATGTTTGGATGTAAAGAGATTTGGATTAGTCCTTTCAACTGCTGGGTTAATTCTATTGTGGAAGTTGCATTTCTTGGTATAATATAATGAAAATTTACGTTCAGATAAATGTAAATAAATACGTACCTATGTATCTCGTTGCGCTAAAATCTGCACCTTAGCTACTGCACAGAGGGACGTCTAGTATAACGTGACACTTAAAGGGAGAGGTCTTCAAACGCCACTACGGTTAGAAACATTGTCTCCAAGATGTATAATGGACCAAGTATCGACCAAGCTTGCCCACTTTTAAACCTTATCCCTTTGTAACACGGTCGAAAAGTTGTCAAGCTATTTCTTGGTCGACTGTACCTAAAGTAAAAGATACATTGGTGACCATTACGACGGTGACAACCGGATAGCCTAATGGTTCTACCTTGACTACAATGCTAGAGGTGGTGGGTGCGATTCCCACATGGGGAAATGTTTGTATGATGAAGTTATTTAACCATATATTTATCTGTACAAGTATGTATATCCGTTGCCTAGTACCTACCTAATGAAACCTAATAATGAAAAATGTACCAAGACATTAATTTATTTATTATTTTGTTATTTAATATTGGCTGAACTGAGAGAAACAGAGTATTGGAAAAAAATGTTTTTGCCCTATCATGTTTCAAAGCGTAAATTGGGTTTCGTCAACACCATTTTAGCTGACGTGAATTGAGAACTTTGCGTAGAAGCTAAATTTATTTGTATCATTCATGAATGATGTAACCCGTTAAATAAATTTTCGGCTACGTTACTATGATAGAATAAACTGTAAAGCAATAAAAATAGGGATATGACGGTGTAAACGATTGGACATCGTCTGGCTTTTCCATTAGTTTCAATCATGAACTAAAGGGATTATAGTGCGCATGATTGCCGGGAGGATGGACTGCCCAATAATGAGTCACTGGGTCACGCTACATGTTGCAAAGTAAGGGTGTAATGTCGTAGTTAAATGCTTCGAATTTGGTTGACTTTACGTAATATTTTTAATTTAACGTAATTTAATTTGTCCTAATTTTAATTTTTGATTTAATTTAATTTGATGTTATAAATGTATTAATTGACCTTATGCAATTTTTATTTTTATTAATTATGATTAATTCTATTTATTTTACTATGACATTCCATTTAACTTTTATTGTTTTTATTTTTATTGTTACCACTAATTGACATTCAAAGTAATTGTAATTCGAATAGATGCCGACTAACATAGTTTTGTAAGCAACAATTGTCACTAACATATTATGGGACCAGCTCCTGAATTAAATGATTTGAATTTGAATTTGAATAGTGAGTCCTGATATTTTATATCTAACTCATCTTCTTTATCTTCCTTTTCTTTACGTCTACCTGTTCTCATCGTACCTTCGACCGCTTCACTCCTTCTAAACCACGCAACGGATTCTGATACGGTTGCTCTATTATTTAGAGATTTTTGAGATACGCGCAAATGCTCACAATCACTGTTTAGTAGGTACATTAAGTCTGTTCATCCTCCATGCTTGTCTAATTATGTAAACAAAACTCTAACCTAAAATTTCACTTTACGTCACCAATATCGCTATTATCCAATGAATAAAGAAAATCAAGGCTGTAAAAAGAAGAGATGATTATAATTTGTTGCTTTACAATACCTTTTAAAACAATATTTGTATAGCAAGAACTGATATTTTAGGTTAATAGCACATAAGCGTCATAAAAATTGTACAGTAGCTGTATAGAGGCGATCACCACTTAAGAAGGATGAATATGGTTTAATATGATAGTACCTACTGTCGTGAAACCTTTTCACAATAAATGCCATAACGACATGTCAATACATGCTAAGGAAGTAAGAATGATATGAATGTGACAAAGTTCAACAGCGGCTTATGATTTATGACTCAAATGGTGTCAATATAAACGTCAAAATACATGCAATATCGTGGGCTAATCTTTCAACGTTGATTATAGAAAACTAGCGGACGCGCGCGACTTCGTTCACGTAAAATTAGTAGCCTATGTCCGTCAGGAATAGTGTAGATTTCTATCTGTGAAAGATTTTTTGAAATCGGTTCAGTAGTTCCGGAGATTACCCCCTACATACAAACAAGCTAACAAAAAAACAAACAAACAAAGTTTTCCTCTTTATTATATTAGTGTAGATAAATACCGCGACAGCTTATTACTTCCCGTTGGAACATTTAAACACTCGTGCGCCTGATATCGGAAACAGATCAAAGTAATGCGATGTACTTGAAGCAGATCAAAGGATATGTAACGTTATGATCGACTTCAAACGATCCGTGCAATACCCACAAATCGTTCAAGGTTAACCCCTTGAATTAAATATTAACGAAAGCTCCTGCCATCCAGAAAATGTAAGGTAACTATGAATTCAACTTTTTTATTAAATTCAATGGGGTGATTTTTGACTTTTGAGCGTTCGACATTCGAAAGCCGCGGGCCAATCAAATATGCGAGCATGTTTTGGCTGGCACAGCACGAGGGCTTTAAAGTCAAAAATTTACCAGCAGGTCAATTTAACAACATTTTTCCAGTAACAGTCTGCACATATTCATTCTCCTAGCGCTTGTTCCTGTTTCTTTACTCGGGGCTTTGATTATGGTCCCAGATTAGGCAGGTTTTATGACATTGGAGCGACTGTCTCTGACCTCTGTAACACAGTGACATGGAAACCTGAGCGATAGGGTCATGTTTCTTCTACATGTATGTGCAGTTTACGATCTTTTCTCTGACCGTAAAAGCGTTATACACTACCAAAACTTAGGCAATGTTCATAAATTTGAAAAAGATCTTTGGTAAATGGTCACTTGGAAATCAAACTTGCGGGTTGATTTTTGACTTTTGAACGGTCGACATTCACCAGCCGCGGACCAGTCAAATACGCGAGCACTGATTGTAATCGAAAGTCGAGCGCTTAAAAGTCAAAAATCATCCCACTGATATAGTTGCAGGCAAACAACTTGAGCATAAATCGAGTGGAGGGGGTGTGTTTGCGCATACACATTTGTACTAGAAACGGCTACTGCGCAGTCAAGGTCAGTGCTCAAATTATTTTCCGGGAACTGTACTTCCACCCTAGCTACTGGGCAACCAATGGTTTGACATGCTTTATTCACAAACTGAATATCATGAGTACGCACTACTCGCCAGGGAGCATTCGCGCGTAATGTAACAGCTCGTAATGAAATGACGTACGTACAGCAGATTATTCCATGTAAATATGACAATTTATTACATTAGTCGCCCCGCCAAGTAGCAAATAGCAGCTTAAAAAACAAACTGAAATAAATTACCTCACTCTGTTACTCCGCAAAACCAACAAAAGCAATTCAAATACCAACGAACCAGACAATATGACAACACGATCTTGCAGCTTGGCCTTCTTTGTGGGAGTAAAACTATCACTTTTTTCACATTTCTGGACTTTTTCCGCTAATACATTTCATGCTGACCGTACAGAGTTTTCTTCCGCTTTTTTCGTCAACGCGACGGAATATAGCGCACTAGGGCATAGGTGACAGCGATCAAAATAGAACAAAGAACGGTGCGGAAGCATTCTTTTGTTTCCGTGAAATATGTACGTACTATGAAACAGGCATTTTTAAATTGCGTGCTAGATTTAGGTTGTATTCTGCTTTTTTTTAAAACCATGATTTGTTATTGAAGATACTTTAAACTGATTTACATACATATAGTGATGGGTAATATTCCAAAATTTTTCAAATCATGGAAATTTTTGTTTATTTTTGGAAAAATAAATAAATGGAAAAATAATGGTTAGTGTAAAATTGAGACACAAATAAATAAAATTACATTTTATTAAACAATTGGAAAAGTACCGGGAAAAAAAATCTCTTCTTTTCCGAACGAAATGTTTCCATTACCCACCAGTACATACAAATACCGAAATAACAAATGTTTGTATGTATATAAAGTATAGAGACACGCACGTTAAACTTATAACACCCCACTGTTTTCGTCGTTGGTTAAACATTTAAAACTTTAACAAAATGATACAAAAAAAAGTCATTGATAAACAGGAGTGAGTAATTAAATTAATCATAATAGTTCTAGTGACTGATGACTGTCAAGTCATTAACAAGCGTGAGTGGGACATCATTGGTGGAGACTTGAAATCACAGCTTCTGTGCCCCATAAACAAAATGATGAAGTCAGATAGACAGGGTAACCAAGCTTTACGTCCTTTGCTCCGTAAGACGCGAGAAGTTCGAAATTTTCGTAGTTTTTTATTTATTGTGAGTAAATGCTTTGTTCTATTTGTAACTACATAGTACTAAATATGTATACCCCATAACACAAGCAGCTTTAGTTACTTAATTTGAGACCAGGTCAATTAAAAGAAATAAATAAAAAACATTTAAGTATTTCAAAATATTCAATACAATACACACACACACACAATAAAGTACACACAACACGGTCTCGTCACGATGACAGTGGTGTAAAACGTCCAAAGACATTTATTTATTTTGGGACAAACCTTATCCGTTATAAAATAAAATGACATGAAGTATTTTATTCATAACAAATTGTTACAGGGCCACTTTTGTTTTTTTTTATAAACCACATAAAATGTCGTTTATTTCATTATAATTAACTAGTCAAAATTTACAATGTCATGTTTAGTTACAATGTGTGCATTGTTTGGAAAAAATATCATTTAAAATATCCTATAATCCTATTCGCAGTTCAATAAATTCCGTATTATGAAATCCGAATTAACCGTTAACTGCCGACTACATTTTCATCGGACATGCCCGTGTCACCATCTATACAAAAACTATATGACATTTGTCTTAAACATAAGACTGCGGCGAAATGAACTGGACATTGTGTGTCTTAAATTTCAGACAATAGCGGTTCTCTTCTTCAGCCTGAACTCACCCAGTGCTGGGTAGGCCTCTTCCATTTCACGCCATTCCTTCCGATGTTGAACTTTCTTCATGCATCCCTTAACAGCAACCACATCGTCTGACCATCTCATTGGTTGTCTGCCTACATTCCTTCGACCAGTCCTGGGTCTCCACTCGAGTACTTTTACGCCCCACCTGCTGTCCTGTCGTCGGCATATGTGGCCTGCCCACTTCCATTTCCTTCGAGCCATAACCATGGCCAGGGGCGTATTTACCCTAGGGCCATCCGGGCCATGGCCCGGGGCGCCAGGCTGCGAGGGGCGGCAGCCGCCCCTAAAATGAAATACTTCATCGTCATTTAATGGGGCGCCAAAGCTAAATGGCCCGGGGTGCCAAATCTTTGAATACGCCTCTGGAGGCAGCCGCCCCTAAAATGAAATACTTTATCGTCAAATGACGCGATTTGGGGCGCCAAAGCTAAATGGCCCGGGGCGCCAAATCTTTAAATACGCCTCTGACCATGGCTATATCAGTCAGTCTAGTTTTCCTGCGGATCTCTGTATTATCAATGGCGGTAAAAAGGTTAAAAACAAACGTGTGGCTACCCCACTCCTGTGGGAACCCCGATGTAGGGCAGCCATGAATGGAGTCACGTGGCGCCGCTGCGTAGTTTGTGGGCCCTTTTGATTTTGTTTGGATTCTTTCAAATTGGGGTTCCTTGTGCTTCGCTGCGTCGTAAGACTTGTTTGTTTTTGATTACGTAAAACGAACAACAGTGTACAGTCAATGAATCTGTTTTGACGGCTACTATAAAATTAAATAAGAACACATACGGCTTCTGGTATTATTTTTATGCATTTTTACGTGATCAAGGATAATTTAAGGATTCAGGTGTTACATTGCGGAAGTCCATATTTGTATTAATGGAATCAATTACTTTGCTAATCCGCGAACCCAATGTCCAACGCTCCAATGTCGAGAAATCAACAGCTCCTGATGATACCTCGTGGAGAGGTTCACACGTGTCAAGTGATATTTTTGGTGTTGGTGGTTGGATTATAGTCGCGTTTGTTTTGTTTATTTTATTTTCTATAGTAGTATTCAACACAAGCGCTGTTATTTTCACGATTTTCGACATTGGGTTCGTACATTAGCAAAGTAAGATTCCAATAATATTTACATTAAGAATATCGATTGTTCTCATCCAGGGCAGGATCTACCTGTCTGCGAAATTTCTAAATCCGTCCAACTGTTAATACATGACTGAGGAACAAACATCCAAACATTGTTACTTTCACATTTACAATATTAGTAAAATCATAGTAGGGCAACCACCTTTTCGCTTTATACATTTACTCTATATGTACACCTTAATATACATCTTCGTCCAACTCCATACGTGTGCGAAATGTAAACTGCAAGGCGGAGAAAATTCACATATCAAATTCACACATTTTCACTTTGTATATAAAAAAAGAATGTATATTTGACAGTGATGCGTATTACAATATGCATCGAATATAAAACACGTCAGGTTAAAAAGAATACTGACTTTTGTGGCACGTCACGACATCATGAAATCTCCCCTTCAAATTGAATACCGTTACGCAAGAGGGCCCAAATTACATTTTCCCCCCTAATTTTATTTCCAATCTGACTCTCCTGACCTATATGAATAAAAAACGAGAGCCAAAAATCAATACTTTCTTAACTCAACCCGAAATTTATTGACATTATAAGTTTGGATAGACCAAAAAATTATATAAAGGCTATTAAGGTTAGGTCTCAATAACGATTTATTCTTAATTTATTTTGTCTTTTTGTCTGTTAGTATATCTAAAACTAGTCAAACCTTCCATTCTTTTTTTGCGTAGTAGAAAACCACACTATCTCCGAGGTCCTCAAGTGACAGTATGCTCTATGAATTTAGAATTCCACTTGCAAACTAAGTCGCGATAAAAGCTAGTCATTCATTCATTTAAGTTTTTGATTTTATTTTTACTCTTAAGTTCAGCAATCATTTGTCTAAAAATCATTTTAAATATAAGTTTACCTTCTAAAATAGGTTAATGGTACGCCGTGTTGCAAGATGGCCGCCTGTCAAACAGCTGTCAGTTGACAGGAGATGCACTTCCCTCTCGGGTGACTGATCGTCTATGACTATTAGCGTGTCGGAGTCGGCCCTGACCGTTCCTTCCAAACAATTCTGGCTGGAAATAAATAAACATAGCTTGTGTCTTTTTAAAAATAAACCAGACTTAATTTTGACCACCTACCACGTTAAATGTGATAAGTGGAATACCTCCACATTTTATCAAGTCACACCAAGGAAGAAGGAGGTTTCGAATTCTTAAAAAAACGACCGACCTCATACCGAACTTAAATCAGGCCACTCTACAATAATTAAAACTTAAACCTTTTAAATAATAAAATGATACTATTGAAATTTTTTAAAAAAAAAACAGCTATTACATACGCGTTAATATAAAAGCTAACGTGCTAGAGCCTCGAGTATGATAACTACTACCCTTAGTATACATATAAGGTGTCTGAGACAATGTATACAAACCGTTTAAATTGTTTTATTGCAATACATACTACTTCTTAGTTTTTAATTTAGTTTTTGACAGCTAAAGCAATTTCTAAGTTCCTACAATTTGCATCGCTATTGCACTTTATTCCGTACCATCTGTTCCCGGGCTCAATTTCAATTGAACACTTTGGTAGTTTTCTTGGCACGGATTCTGTTTTGGCACCCGCAGTGGCCGCCGCGGAGATACAGATTTCCGTACCAATATGACACTTCTTTTGTAGATCTAAAGTTAAATTCTGCATCCTCAAAATGTTTAAAGCCATTACTGAAAATGAAGAATAAATTCCGTTAATTTTATCTTTACATAACAAAACATCAAAACATCGCTAACTTCCTATGTTTGTCCTGTTATCTTTAACCACTTACTCCTAAACCACGCAACGGATTTTTATATGGTTTTCTCTGACATTTACATATTTTTCTACGAAAGGTTATTATGTACCTTACATCTTATTGTACCAGTTTCCAAGCCGGGGCGGATTGCTAGTTAACTATAACAAGATATCGCTCTTGGTGTCACAAAACGAAAAAAAAGTTAATGTCAAAAGGAATTTCTACCAGGGTTATTGTTGAAATTAACAAAAAGTATTGTAATCTGTACATTTATTTGTTTAAATGTACCATCTTGCTCGGTAATACGGCAGTGCTTGCACTGTTGTGTTCCGGTGTGGAGAGCAAGATAGCCAGTTCAATTACCAGTACACGGGGTATTCCATCTTAGCCCTCAGGGTTGCAATCTCCTTGGTGTTTCGGGTGTCTAAAGACGGTGGTGATCACTTACCATCAAGTGACCCACTTGCTTGTTTTCCTTCTTATGTATAAAAAAACATATTAATTAGGTACAACACCAACCATTTTCCCTAGATAAAATCAACTGAAACGTGTGGCAGAACCAATACCAACCATCGATTTTGCTATAGTACGAGTATCCGTGGAATCTGGTACACCCAACCTAGCCTTTTTTCAGTCTAGCTTCTGAGTTGACTACACAAGAGTAAAACTGTTTACTTGTACAGTCGACCAAGTAATTACTTGACCACTTTTGAACCTTATCCCCTTGTAAACCAGTCGAAAAGTGGTCAAGCAATTTCTTGGTCGACTTTACATATAAGTGACCTTGATTGTGCAAAACACGTCTTATAAGAAGATATTTAATACAATTTTCCGAAGATTCCCCCTCATCGAGCTCCTTATTCTGGATATATATTATGTATAACCGTTCCCGAGGTGTTGATACCCGGTAGCTAGCTCATATTTTATCCTGCCGAAATCCCTCCCATATTAACATAGATATCGCTCGTATGTTCCCAGGCTTTGGACCAGGGATCAGACGAGGACGAAGGTTTTGTTTAGCATGATAATGGAAATAGTTGAAATATTTATGACACATTGTTTCGGTGATTTGCACATAGATTCGCTGCTGTTCACGTTTTAGGCAGCAAGTATAAATAAATCTAAGAAGACATTCCTGCATTAGGAGGCGATACTTTATAAGAAAAATACTTTTATCTAGTAACGTACATAGTTGCCTTCAAGATGGCGCTAAACAAACTCTACACAGACGAAGCTGGCAACAACAAGTTATTTATTTAATTTTTTATTTTATTTTATGAAATAGCAAGGCAAACAAGCAAGTGGGTCACCTGATGGTAAGTGATCACCACCGCCTATAGACACACGCAACACCAAGAAGATTGCAGATGCGTTGCCAACCCAGAGAGCTAAGATGGACTAACTCTTGTGCCAGTAATTGCACCGGCTGTCTTGCTCTCCACGCCGGAACACAACAGTGCAAGCACTGCTGCTTAGCGGCAGGATTAGCGAGCAAGATGGTGGTAGCGATCCGGATGGACCTTGCACAAGGTCCTACCACCCGCAACTAAGTTGTTCAACTCTAGATTTTTAATAACTCAAATCCCTTTACATTTTCACAGTACATTTCTCATGTCAATATAACTTGATCCAAGTACACAAACAAAGCGAACGCAATGCCAGTGGTTTAAAAAGAAGAGGTACGAGCTCATTCCCGCTTTATTAAGTCCATTCAGGCGGAAAGAGCGCTTTTTCTGCTTCATACGCTCTTTAATTAAATTCCGTGAAATGTAGGGTTTCAATGGGAAAAAGGACTGTTCTCTGTACATGAAATCAAAGTAAAAGTTAAAATCTTTATTCCAACTCGGTTCCAATTAGACTTACAAAAAGCACTTATTAATGTCAGAAAATTTGCCACCGGTTCGCAAAACCTGTGATGACATACCAGCAAGAAACTAACAAGGTCTCAAACAAAGTCACGATGTTATTTTTTGCATCGTATGTGTTCAACACAGTGTCTTTTACATAGTATAAAGGAAATTCGCTATCCGTTCGTCTGTCCTAAATCCTTATAGTGCTTGTTTGACCGCCTTCTCCTTTTCAACTACGCAACAGATTTTGATACCGTTTTCAATGTCATTTAGAGATATTTTACGTAAAGTTTTTATGTACATTACATCCCTATTGTACCCGTGAAACCGAGACGGGTAGCTAGTATACAATATTTGGACCAAAGGATCCTCGGCGGGTATCAATGGCACAGGTTTTGAATAAGGCTTTTAAGCTAGGCTGTTTGTCTCTCCTTGTTAATTGTGTGCATAGGTTTTCTGGGATAGAAGAGATCCCTTACAGGGATAAGTCGCCTTTGTACTAATTTATTTTGCGTATAATGTTATGGAGCGTTTATTTACTTACTGACTAGGCTCTATAGCCAGGGGGGTTCCACTTCGAACTGTAGGCGCGCTCGCCGCATTACCTATGGCATAGGTTAATCGCAGTAGGTTGCCGGCTTGCCGTGCGCGCGCCCGCTCACTTTGTGTCGCACGAGATAGTATTATAGTAAGCAGCCCAACCCTAGCGGTGCGCCAGGGCGTTGCGGGTGGAAGGCAGGCGCGCGCGGCGCCTTCCTTTTGACGCATACCGCCTGGCGAATGTTTATGAAGTAATACGAACTTTTTGTGCCTGATCATAAAGTTGGAATTCGTTTAATGGTGGTCGAAAAAGAGAAGTTTCTGTACGTTAGTGCTATTATTTATTCTGTGCTATAGCGTCGTACAAACCCAAGTATGTGCCTATACAAAAACAAGTATGCTTTATTGAATATACCACATTTTACAATCTCTCATACATTCTTCTAAATCAGACACTCCAGCCTCCTCGATAAGCTAGATAGCTTATCGAATATTGATTATTGGTTTTATCAGAGCGCCTGGCACCATTTTAAATTACTGTTCAAAATTTGATATCGATCGGTTGGATCGGGTTTCCGAGGGAATATTTCAGCACAAACAGATTAATTTTGTTTACAAGTTACATGGCCTGGCAGAGAACTTTTGGTGCCGTTGACATCAAAACGACGCCATTTCGTGTAAAAAATAGTTTTATACATCGTTGCCGAACCACGGTATCGTTACTCCTCATGGCCGAAATCTGTCAAAACACATCACTTTCGTGGAAAAATTTACTTTACAAAAATCTTTAATGAAGACAAGTTAAAGAAAAAACTTTGCGACATACATTTAATAATCGGCTTTACCAGCTATTTCAAGATAAGAGAAAGTTTACAACTTTAAAAAAGTCCCTCAACTACTTATATTTTAACCGTTTTTTGCTCGCCAGCAATTTCACGCGAACTTGCAATATTTTCTTTGTTGTGAACCGTCATACCTGATTTCGTTTTGATACTTTATTTCTTTTACACACGGTATGTTTTTATGTAGTTGGAACATGCTGGTTTTTTAACTTTTAAGAATTTTAAATTTACTCTCCATAAATTCTTACTTGCACTTACAGTGCAGCATTTATGTAACCACGACTCTGAGGTTTTCCATTAGCTCAACGTTGAATAGCAGAGTTTCTTATCCACGAATAATCACTGATAACACAACCCAAATAGCCAACTAAGAGCTATATAAGTTGTATATACATATTTGTATACAGCTTTTATAGCGCACTTGTACTTGGGAATGATCGGGTGGTAGGACCTTGTGC
This sequence comes from Ditula angustiorana, assembly GCA_963691745.1. Taxonomy (NCBI): domain Eukaryota; kingdom Metazoa; phylum Arthropoda; class Insecta; order Lepidoptera; family Tortricidae; genus Ditula; species Ditula angustiorana. Next base: position 4,313,834 of record OY829473.1, read on the forward strand.
AAGATCCGTGCGGATCGCTACCACCATCATGCTCGCTAATCCTGCCGCTAAGCAGCAGTGCTTGCACTGTTGTGTTCCGGCATGGCGAGCAAGACAGCCGGTGCAATTACTGGCACAAGAGGTATTCCACCTTAGCCCTCTGGGTTGGCAACGCATCTGCAATCTCTTTGGTGTTGCGGGTGTCTATAGGCGGTGGTGATCACTTACCATCAGGTGACCCACTTGCTTGTTTGCCTTCCTTTTTCATAAAAAAATAAAAAAAGATCGAATACAATTCTACTTCACGCCCTGCTAAATCTTAGTTAGTATAGAACCAAAAAAAGCAGACTTAACACTTTACCGCATTGCAGCATACAGTACGTATAACATTATGATAATGCCAAGATAAACTTATCCAACTTCTAGAATCATGCATATTCAAGCAGCGTAGATAAACTTAGATAAACTTACATGGACGTAATAAAAAGGTCAAAACTTGTCATGAGCCTGTGCTAGAAGCATAGCCCATGCTCAAACCTAATAACTAATTCGAAAGATATCAAGCCGACCGTAAACCGTAAAGCGGTCATGCTGGGTTCTTTTATACGGTACTTGACTTATTGGTGACTTGTGAAAAGGTTTTTTTGTACAAATCGCTAAAAAAAGTTTGAAAGTTCTTGGCTGGATGAAAAGAACGAAAGGTTCGTTCTTTTCATCCAGCCAAGCCAACTAATAGCTGAAAAACTTATAATAGTGCCGATGATATTGTTTTTGAACTGCTGGGTCGCAACCCCCACGGGTCGCAGTCTGTAAAATAAACACGTGTAAAAAAATATTAACACGCAATTTTTTTATAAAGTTCTAATTTTTTTTTTATATCTTACTATTTTTTGACGTTGAATTTTGCTAGATTTGACGTTGAAACAAGCAAGTGGGTCACCTGATGGTAAGTATACACCACCGCCTATAGACACCCGCAACACCAAAGAGATTGCAGATGCCTTTCCAATCCAGAGGGCTAAGATGGAATACCTCTTGTGCTAGTAATTACACCGGCTGTCTTGCTCTCCACGCTGGAACACAACAGTGCATGCTTGCGCACTGCTGCTTAGCGGCAGAACTAGCGAGCAAGATGGTGATGATGATGATGATGATGATTTAGGTACAAAGACTTTTTCATAACACACCAGAAGGAATAACGTAGTTAGGTTCCCCTTTCCAATGCGCGATCGCCACTTATGGAATCTAGAAACAGTATGAAGATTGTAAAGACAGTGTCTAAGACTGTTGTTTGCGGGTGGTATGACCTTGTGCAAGGTCCGTCGGGATAGCTACCACCATCCTGCTCGTTAATCCTGCCGCTAAGCAGCAGTGCTTGCACTGTTGTGTTCCGGCGTGGAGAGCAAGACAGCCGGGGCAATTACTGGTACAAGAGGTATTCCATCTTAGCCCTCTAGGTTGGCAACGCATCTGCAATCTTCTTGGTGTTGCGGGTTTGCCTTCCTGCTTATTAAAAAAAGTAAGATCTATCTATCTTGATATCTAATTGAATGAATAAATGACTTTAAGGTTTTTTCTTCATTTGCTGCCTTTAGGCTATCATGGCAAATACCCTATTATTCTTTTCCGAGAGAAAACCGTTTAGTTTACATTATTCAGGTACCTCAAGGGTCGGGTAGGGCTGCGATCGTAACGTAAAGGCTTAGAGGTCTCGGAGCTGCGGTGAAACACGCTATAGGCCATCTTGTATACCTGTAGATAGATTACTTGGTCATAGCTAGCCTTTATCCTTCGATGGATACCTTTGTTCTAGAAGAACTGAGAGCATGTAATTTTATTAAAGTTTGTACCAATTAACATCATTTAGTTCGATGAAAAAACCTTCATATAGCATTGCTTTCGTGTCTTTCTATATATTTGTTCGTCTGTAAGCTGCCTATTTTCTTCGAAAGCACTGACCGAAAAAAGTCGACCAAGAAATTGCTTGACCACTTTTCGACCGTATTACAAAAGGACAAGGTTCAAAAGTAGTCAAGCAATTACTTGGTCGACTATACCTATACAGTGACCCTAACATGACCAGCCAAGTTTATATCTGAGTTTACCTCTATGGACGTCCCTTTCTTATGACATAAGTTTATAGGCCGGTCATATTAGGGATACCATATAAATATAAACCATAGTGGACGCCCGCGACTTCGTTCGCGTGGAATTAGTAGCCTATGTCCGTCAAGGATAGTGTAGCTTTCTATCTGTGAAAGTATTTTTGAAATCGGTTCATTAGTTCCAGAGATTACCCCCGACATACAAACAAACAAAGTTTACCTCTTTATTTGATTAGTGTAGATGTAGATGTAGATAAAATAAACCAATTCAGATTTCGTGAGCAAATTAGCAGTAGAACATTCCAGAAAGTCTACACAAGTACCTACCTACCTTCTTGACAAAAGAATCGTATGCACAAATATCTACTGCTGACTGTACACACATATTCGCATATTAAGAAGTAATTGAGTTACACTTCTTTTCCCGCAGTCGGGTAAAAAAAGCGTCCAATAATTTAGGCGCACGGATTCTTTTATATGAAGAATCGTACGGAAAATGTGACCTCTTTGTTCGAAATTGAAAGCTTTTCTTTGTACTTTCCAAAGCTTCCTCATATTAGGAGTCTTCTTTTAAAACGAAGTGCTTGCGAAGTAGCAATAATCAGACACCCGCTGGCTGAAACTTATTAATGTTTTAGTAACTTTCAAACGTATTACTCTTAAATAAGTGCTTTTTATTTACGCTATTGCTGTTCTGAATATTTGTAAACCATATTCAGCCTTGCTTAAGTAGTAAACAACAGTCTAACCTAAAATTTCAGTTTTAGCCTTTTTTTTTATATAACATAGGAAGGAAAACAAGCAAGTGGGTCACCTGATGGTAAGTGATCACCACCGCCTATAGACACCTGCAACAACAAAGAGAGTGCAGATGCGTTGCCAACCCAGAGGGCTAAGATGGAATAGCTCTTGTGCCAGTAATTACACGGGCTGTCTTGCTCTCCACGCCGGAACACAACAGTGCAAGCACTGCTGCTTAGCGGCAGGATTAGCGAGCAAGATGGTGGTAGCGATCCGGACGGACCTTGCACAAGGTCCTACCACCCGCAAAATGTTGTTTATTGTATAAATAACTCATTCTAAAGCAACAAATTATAAATCACTTATTTTATATAAGGCCTTGATTTGTTTTATTTAGGCTATAAACGATGTTTAAGTGACAAAGAGTGAAATTCTAGATTAGAATTTTGTTTACATTATGAGACGAGTTTGCATGAACAAACTTTAGTAGTAATTGCAAAAGCTTTATTTTGAGATTATAATATCTTTTTTTAGGGTTCCGTACCTCAAAAAACGGAACCCTTATAGGATCACTTTGTTGTCCGTCTGTCTGTCTGTCCGTCTGTCTATCTGTCTGTCAAGATCCTCAAGTATTTTAAGTAACTAGTAGAAATGGTTATTTTCAGGACTCTTTAATAACTCGCTAATATCACAAGCTTTTATAATAAGTAGGGCCATCAAATATCGATACTAGAAATCTCAAATGTCGTAAGGGACATTAAGGGACATGTCCCTTACGACATTTGAGATTTCTAGTATCGATATGTGAGGGTGATTGCATAACGGGTGCTTCCCTTTTTCCAATATTGTATATGACAAATATTGGATATATGATAATATTTTACTAAGAATATACTCGTAATATTCATGAGCCTGCCAATAAGCCTGCAACATTCTGTTTCTGTCCCCTTCATATAATATTGGATTGGGTAGTTAGTGGTGGAGGGTAAAATTATTACTGACAATATGAACAAAAATATATCTTCACAACAACAGACAATACCCATGGACTTTTTTATTACTAAAATTAAAAGAACTGTTGAAAAGTCAATTATTTCTTAATTAGAACCATCTTGATCTCTCGTTGTATTTTTTTTACAAATCCTTTGCTTGTCTTTTTAATTAAGGTTTGTTTAATTGTTCTCATATAATTTGTAACAGTTTTTTTTAAAAGAAAAAAGGACTAAGTCGTAATTTCGAAGATACTAACAGTGAAACGATTCTAAAAAGACCGTAATATTGATGTTAAATTCCTTTGGGAAAAACTCTCGCACTTCGTATTATGAGTCTATATCTCGTACGAAAAACTTACAGTTCGGAGACCAAAAGTTAATATCTCGATACACGCGAAAATTTTGTGGTTTTCTCACGGGATAAAACTATCATAAAAAAAGTTGCTTGATTTCTACTAGGGGGTATTAGGGCGAAACAACTATATCAACGAGTACATTATGTACATACAAGATTAAGTGCTCTAAACCATCACTACGTTCCACACAACTGCAGTGCCGGCACCACACCTCACTAGCTCCGTCTCGCTTTTACTTGCGAAAGGCGCTATAGCGTCGTGCGCCTCATGCATGCATTAGTGAGGACCACGATCATTGTTCTAATGTGCTAGTCTAGTGTAACCTATAGTTCAATGGGGAGAGACCTTACATCGACTGTCTCAATTATCAAAGTCGTGTCTACAAAAAGTTAACGTAAAACAAGTTTGTGTTTTACGTTAATTTTGTTAAGTCAGAAATTTGAGAAATTGTCATGCTGTAGATGTAACTTTGTTCGCTGGCACAGTCGACATATGGTCTAGTGGCCCTATCATTAGTATCATAACCTAAGTTTTTATCTCTATCTGTCCCATTCTTATGACACTAGTTAGACAGAGCCGCAGAAAGGGTATATTAAACTTGGGCAGTCATGTTAAGACCAAAGGCATGGTTTTCAATGGAGCATGAGTAGCGTGCGTCGCGTGTACTTCCACCCTAACCATTTGTGTGAGGTATGCTATTGCACTGCCCTGATAATTCTACACAGCATCTCTAAAGTAACTGTACCAGTGCCTGACACGCGCAGGACACTCTTTACCAGTAGTTGACATCATTGTCTCTCGTTTTTACTCATGTGCTGCCGTATCTTCTTGTCAACTGACTTTAACGACCGGATCCTAGTGGTTAGCGACCCGGACTATGAAGCTAGAGGTTCCGGGTTCGATTCCCGGAAGTGGCAAATGTTTGTATGAACATACGTATCCACGTATGTTTGAACCCGAATCTTGGATGTTATATGTGTTTACGTATGTATTTCTCTATAATAGAATGTACATATCCGTTGTCTAGTACCCATAGTACAAGCTTTGCTTAATTTAGTTCAATTGGTGAGAATTTGTCTCGAGATATTTAAAAAAAAACTGTTGGGTCACTGTCGAGGATTGGACCCGTTAGTTTATGACTCGAAACTGTTTAATATCTTATTAAATAGAACACAAAATAATTTAAAAACAAAATGTATTCAAAATCTATTGTATCTAATAACGTATAGGTATCGAAATAAATACCGACTCACTACACTTACGTTTTCATGTAATAACTATCAAAACGTTGTAAAAAAAACAACACGCACTATTTTGTTAGATTTATTAAGCCCACTTAACAAAATGACGAGTTGTTAGCGAACTGGCAGAACTCCAACATATTCTGCTCAAGGTTGTGTAAACGAATACTATAATTTTATCTACTAAACCCATAAAATAAAAATATTATAAACAAAACCTAACAATGTTTTTCTAATATTAACTGTCAAAACATATGAACCCCGTTCGATTTTATAAATTTATTACGGCACATTAAATTTAAAATATACCTACTATAAATACTTGCTCCGTTTTTTTTTTAATATAAACGCTATGCAATTTGTACCCAAGAAACAAATGAACGTGTCATACTTTTTTCCATGGTCCATACTCGTATCTACTTTATAGTACAATCTATATAAATAAAAATGAATTGTTGTTCTTTAGTCTGATTAAAACTCGAGAACGGCTGGGCCGATTAAGCTGATTTTGGTTTTAAAATGTTTGTCGTAGTCCAGGGTAGGTCTAAACGGTGAGCAAATATGCCTCCAATAATTAGGCGGTACGAAGTTCGCCGGGTGAGCTAGTAGGTACAATAAAGACTTTAAAAAATTATTTTCTCAATTAATCTGTTCTTATGTACTTAATTATGCTTAATGTGAAACATTTTGATCAAGTAAATCAATATGTGTTTTACCAATTTGGTTAACTAAAGATATCTCACCGGAAGTTCCATACATATAATTTTTTATCTACATCTGGTGATTCGATTTATAAAAAATATTGAAATGAAGTATTTTATATATACAGATTTCAACTTAGCTTCAATCCGTTTCCTCCATCCCTATACAAAAAGGTGTATAGCAAGTACGACCAAAATTATTCAATCACTATGCTTTAGTCGTATAGTCGACCAAGGAATTGCTTGACCACTTTTCGACCGTATTACAAAGGGATAAGGTTCAAAAGTGGTCAAGCAATGACTTGGTCGACTATACATTAAAATAAAATATCACAACACTAATCAATCAACGCTTCTAAAAATATATTTCCAATGAAGAATCTAGCTTCATAATTAAAAACTGACACAGCAATTCGGAGAACGTCTGCGCAGTTCAATGTTGCCAGATACACGGCAATTACCGTAGATCTATGGTTATTTCAAGTTGTCTACGGTAATACATTTTGTGCATTTCCATACAAACAAGGTAATTTTGATACTAGCTGGTTGTTTTTTTTCTTTTGAGCCCACGAAAAACTGGACCTCAATTCAACGTCTAGGTATACGCGATTCGCCTAGCATTCAAGGCAGGCTAGCTTTTAGCCTATGGGAGGCCAACTGTAGGATAATGACTACAATATGACAGAGGTTTACTTTACTAACAACAGGCAAAAGGCATAGGTTGATCATCTGAGGGGTGACTTTTGACTTTCGAGCGCTCGACACTAGCCAACCGCGAGCCAATCAAATACGCGACCATATATTTTAGCCGTCACTGATTGGCTCGCGGCTAACGAATGTTGAATGTCGAGAGCTCGAAAGTCAAAAATCACCCCACAGGGCTTTCATACAAACACGGGATTTTTTGAAGTTTTTACATGGGTACACGGTCATTTTCAAGTTAAGCTACGGTATTTGGAGTTTCTGCATCTGGTGACACTGGCGCAGTTTAAAAACTGGAGGAATTTAATTTCCAATGAATTCGGATTGCAGCGAGCAGCGCGCGAAGCTCTTTTATAGTTTGACAACTTTGCAGCCGATAAAGCGGCATGCACACTGCACGGGATGTATTTTAGAGTTTTTTAGGGTTCCGTATTGCAAATAGAACCCTTAAGAATGTTAAATTTACAGCACGAGTACACTACCTACTTTTCTTTCACGTGAGATGTCAATGATTTATTTCTTCCTGCGTCTCTGTCAAACTAGTGTCATAAGAAAGGGACGTACATCTAGAGATAAACTAAACTCGACCAATCATGTTAGGGTCACTGAGGAGCGAAACGAAAATGACGTTAATGATGCTGATGACGCGTCAAATAAATTCTTTTTCTTTTTCCTCACTCATATCAAAAGGAAGGTTTAAGCCTTAGTAAAAGTTCCCCCAGTAAACTAAAGAATGAGTTAAAGTCAATTAAAGGTTACAGAGTGCAGTAGTCTACTAACAGGGCGTCACTCCGATAACAGAACGAGGTGACTATTGATTTGCGATTCTACGGCTTCCACAATAGTCACTGGAACTGAGAGAACTTTTAAAAGGACTGTTTGTTAGCAACACACACCTTATTACTCACATTTAAGCAATAAAGGATTCATTCGTTCATTCTTTCTTCATCCATTCATTCATTCACCGATCAGGTTGTCTGTATTCACCTTTATTGTGAATGGAATGCGTGGGATAACTATTACGAGTACAACAATACTTTATGTTTTTTTTTTCATAGTGAGCAATGAAAACGGTTTTAATAAAATCATGTTGACAATAAAACTCAACTGCTTATAAATAAAACTACTATTCACTGTCTATAGACAATGAGTCAATTTTTTTTATGAAATTGGAAGGCAAGCAAATGGGTCACCTGATGGTCAGTGATCACCACCGCCTATTGACACCCGCAACACCAAAGAGATTGCAGATGCGTTGCCAACCCAGAGGGCTAAGGTGGAATACCTCTTGTGCCAGTAATTACACCGGCTGTCTTGCTCTCCACGTCGAAACACAGCATTGAAAGCACTGCTGTTTAGCGGCAGGATTAGCGAGCAAGATGGCGGTAGCGATGCGGACGGACCTTGCACAAGGTCCTACCACACGCAAATGCTGGCAACACTGCCACATGTCACGGCTATGCCAAATAAAAACCAGCATTTTGGCCAGCAAATTGTCCTTAATTGGTGTCAAATAGATTTTATATACAAGTGCTTACTGCAATAGCAAAAATAGTTCAAGGACTTCGTTAAACCTTATGTAGAGCATGCGCAGACGTCGAACTCTAACCGCGAAACTGCGGTCGGCGCGACCGGTGCACCTAGCACGAATATTCTCGACTCGCGTTAACTCGCTACGCAACTCGGTGCGTCTCTATCCTACTGGGCTAGTTAGAAAGGGACGCACTGAGTTACGTAGTGAGTTAACGCGTATCGACAAGATTCGTGCTAGGTGCACTGAGGTGTCCCGTCCACACCTTTTACTCATATAAGACACTAACTAACAAAAGTAATGATACACATGAGGCATTCATTTCTAAGCAGTGATTTAACATAGAAAATCTTTATTGTACACAAAAGTGACCAATTTTGTGTGTAAGGCCTCTTTGAAGTCTAAACGTTATAGTTACTAATAAATAGAGACGTTACTTTGCGGAGGTCCATATCAAAAAACTCAAATTCGTTCTGAAAAGCTGTTCTGCGCGTGCACTGCGCTGGTTTTGCGGAGTAGCAAGGTAATTTGTTCCAGTTTGTTTTAGTTAACGTTTTGAGAGTGCACCGTCGTTGTCATCTAGGAAAACCTTCTCATAAAAGTATACTCTTTAGGCATGGTACCGAAGTTAATGATAGCATTCTTTCTCTGTATATTTTGACCGCAAACTCTGCCAGCTCTTCGGTTACCTAATAACGTCTTGGATAGTTTTTTGTAGAGACTCACGGCGTTAAGAACCCACGGCACGGACCAAGCATCACGAAACCGAAAAAAAATTAAACTTTAAGTGTTCCATTTTCAAAATTTCGTGAACATAATCATCACTAGTGAACGTTCTTAGTGTCAATTAACGTTCCCGAGTGTGGTTGCAAGTGAAGTCAGCCCCTTTTGGCTTTTTAACACTTATACTGCCCCTCTACGATGTGATGAAGTAACTCCGCTAGTTTCTGAACATAATAAAATACTTTATACCAGCCATTACATTAAGTGGCGTTATTGGGCAAGCATTGATCGGACCTCGACGTGTCTTTTATTCCCTCTGGGACGGTTTTGTGATCTAATTTAGACGTTTTAGGATAAAGTAACAACTTCGGTTATGTTCCCTTATTGTAGTTATTAAATTTTATGGCTCTTTGTTGGTTTATTTCTGTTTTATTGTTATTTAGTTACTTTTACACATAGACACTCGCAATATTTTGGACTCAGAACATGTTTACGTGGATCTGAACATATCCCGGTGTGGTAGGACCTTGTGCAAGGTCCATCCAGATAGCTACTATCATCTTGCTCGCTAATTCTGCCGCTAAGCTGCAGCGCTTTTACTGATGTATGGAGAGCAAAACAACCGGTGGCATTACTGGCACGAGATTTATTCCAACTTAGCCCTTTAGGTTGGCAACGCATCTGTAATCTCCTTGGTATCCTGGTTTCTATGGTTGGTGATCGCTTACTATCAAGTGAACCACTGGCTAGTTTGCCTTCCTTTTTTATTTATAAATAAAAAAACTTTGTTACTCATTGGTATAACTTGGTGGTAGTGGTAGAACACAGTCACACTATAGCCAGTCGCTGGTTGCAGCATAAATGGGCCAGCTGGACCACGGCAGTACCACATTCCCACAAAATACTGGCGTGAAGTAGTAGCATGTGTGTTTCGTACGGTGACTGACAGACCCGGAGGAACACGACGGGGAAACCTTAAGGTTCTTAAACCAATTCTCTTCAAGAAATGTATTTTTATACCACATAGGAAGGAAAACAAGCAAGTGGGTCACCTAATGGTAAGAGATCACCATCGCCTATAGACACCCGCAACACCAAGGAGATTGCAGATGGGTTGCCAACCCAGAGGACTAAGATGGAATACCTTGTGCCAGTACTTACCCCGGCTGTCGTGCTCTCCATGCTCGATCGAACACAATAGTGCAAACACTGCTGCTTAGAGGCTCGATTAGCGAACAAGATGGTGGTAGCGATCCGGACGAACTTTGCACAAGGTCCTACCATCCGTTTTTTTGGCTCCTGAATGGAGAGGCGCCCATACGCCCAAAGTCGTTGGCGCCAGGAAAGGTCTAATTGATTAAGTCTTTCTTATGACGAATTGATTACCGATGCCAGTGCAGTGAACGGTATTCGATGCAATCAAATTGAATGGATCTTGAGCCGCTGCTGGTCATTTCCGTTTTCTTGGGGTCATTGTCCGAAATAAGTCAGATTAAAATTATGAGGTAGCGTACAGAGTAAATTATATTTGTGGAAGTACGCCACTAGTCAGTGAGGAAAGCTATACTACTTATACATACTCCATTGATCGAAACCCAGGAGCAAAATCTTTCGTTCATCATTACAAACATTGATGTCGGAAGAAAATGGAATAGAAATAACCACTGTTGTAAACAAATATGGCTAGTATTTGTCACACAACGTTAAATTTTTGACGAAAGTGTTTATTAAAGAGTTTTGCGGGTGGTAGGACCTTGTGCAAGGTCCGTCCGGATCGTTCCCACCATCTTGCTCGCTAATCCTGCCGCTAAGCAGTAGTGCTTGCACTGTTCTGTTCCGGCGTGGAGAGCAAAACAGCCGGTGTAATTACTGCCACTAGAGGTATTCCATCTTAGCCCTCTGGGTTGGCAACGCATCTGCGATCTCTTTGGTGTTGCGAGTGTCTATAGTCGGTGGTGATCACTTACCATCAGGTGACCCACTTGCTTGTTTGCCTTCCTATTGCATTAAAAAAAAAAATAGATATTTTGACTTAAAACGAATAAAAATACAAGGATAAATAAAGTCCATAAATCGGTAAACAGACCATGCTCGTTCAAAAGTGCGTGATTACGGAGTTATAATGGTAAATTTGTTTGTTCACAACATTGGCCATTTCTGTTGAACCCCACTTTACATTCAAGGCACTCGTTTACCACAGTCAACCGATCCCTTTACGTAAGGTGAGTCCATACAATTAAAGGTTATTTATTGTGCCCAATACGGTTGAACCACATCATTCAATCAGCCGACATCGGCATCTTTACCGTATAAGAATGTTGTTCACATCATTGATTAGGGTTGCGACACTAGTGACATGTTTTGATGCTCTTTTGTCACCGTGTGTGGTCCGCGTTGCGTGCGCGCATGCTTTATGATTCTAATTGTTGTAAATGATTCGGATGATGAAAATTGCGCTTTGCAAGCCCAGTGCAAATCCATTGTTTGTAATAAGGTAGTCTCGCATAAATATTCTTAAGATCTGGTAATGGACTCCAAGACAGAAACTGCTTTTTTTAAGTCCACCCGCTAGTTTAATTTTTCTGTATGTGCGTCCCTTTCTTGTGACATTAGTTTGACAGAGACGCAGAGGGGGATAAACTAAACCTGGGCTGGTCATGTTAGGGCTACTGGTGGGGGTTCACAATTTTGTTTACTACACATCCCCCTAAGTCGGATCTAATAAGACCTCGTTTCGGTCCGTTAAAAAACATCCCTACTTGCTTTCAGTGCATAGCACAAACCTTTTCGACACGCTGTAACTCGCTACTTAAATCACTGTGTTTCGTTCTAACTGGCCCAGTAGAGAAGAGACAGTCTGCTATAGCACTCTATCGTTTATCGCGCACATAAACGCTTTGGTTCCTCTCGCACACGCTTACTGCTTAGAACCGGATAAATGTTTTATGTCATCGATAAAAGCTAGCGTGCTAGGCCACCTGATTGACGTAGCCAGTTAACGCGAGTCAAGAAGGTGCGTGCTAGGTGCACAGGCTGGCTCCATCGATATGTCTAAAAATGCAAAAATTTTAAAGTGATCTGACAGCTCTTTTCGACATAATTTCACAAATGTGACTTCAACTCTATTGACGTAAGAATTGCCCCGTAGAACATGACTATCATAATTTCTCGACGTTTTTTTCGTTATCCGAGAACTTACTCAACAAGCGCTTCTGATCCGCCGAGTATTATCATAGTTCCGTACAAAAGGTATTGTTGGAATTTCCTATTGAACATAATACAATGTTGAACGATTTTCATCGCCTCGTCGCGGTCGTGTTTATTCCATTTGTATTGGGTTTTGCGTAACAATAGAAAGGAATAAACATTAGGTATACAATACTTGAAATGTTTTAAGTATAATCGTATAATAAATTTTATGAACGGATTTAAAGGAAATTGTAAGTCCTACCAAACTTTTAACACCAAATACTGGTGTTACAAGGTTACTTATACACACAAGCGTCTAAGCTTCTAGTAGAGGCGTCTATGATGCAGGTGTGCGTTACACACGGGCGCAGCGGACCTAGGGGGCGCCGAGCGCCGCTCAGTACGGAGCCCTACTTGGCGCCCACTCGCAATTACAAATATTTGCAAACGGGCGCTACATGAGCTAGAGACGCCTCTGGCTTCTATGGTGACGCGTTATGGCTGTGCTGTCTTCGAATGGTTGATACATCCGTCAATGCTTTTCTTACTGTGCCTATTACGCGCAAAATCTCGAATCAACCCCCGCAGAAACGCCGCGTTTAGATTTATGTGCTTTGACTTTATTATCAAAAAAAGTCAATTGTTTAACACTCTAAACTATTTAAGCTGCACATACAAGGTTATGTTTTCTGACTCTCAAATCGCGCTTTCATGGGTAAGCAGAGAGCCTATGAAGCTTCAGGTCTACGAAGGTAATAAATGATTTATGTATGTAAATTCTTTATTGTACAAAAAAAACATAAATGACAAAAAGAGATAAAGTGATGTACGAAGGCGAACTTATCCCTTTAAGGGATCTCTTCCAGTTAACCTATGATTCGAGACTTTACCGCCGGATAACGCCGGATAGTATGAAACATTTTGGCAAGTATTATAACTCTTTCGACCTATTTGTAGAAATACTTAAATAAGATCTGAAACTGAACGTCGGTATGGTAGTAATAATTCTGCCAAAACTGTTAGAAAGGCCACTCTTTTACAACCGAAACATGGCCATAAAATGAAACCGATACTCCTTCATTCCATTGACTTACTTGATATAGATTTTTATAGCACTGAAAATAAACATAGCTTCCTTGATGTCAAGTACTTCACTCTAAATCTTGTGCCATATCACAGCCTATAACTTGGAGAGCAGTTTATAGCAAAATATTACAGTGCACCTACATAGCACGAGTTTTTTCGATACGCGTTAACTGGATACATCGCACCTTTAGAATTAAAGCGACCCATTTCTGAATAATACACGTCCCAAAATTTCACCTTAATTAAAAGACATAGGGTTTAATTTTGGGAAATGTCATATTCAGAATTGAGTTGCTTTAATTCTAAAGGTGCGATATAACTGAGCGCTTTTCGGTTTTACTAGGCTAGTTATAATGAGATGCAACGAGTTCGTATTATAATATGGTTGGATAAAACCTCTGCACATGTTATAACCATTATTTACTCGTAGTGTTAAAATCTAAGGAAAATAAGCTTAACCGAGTGAGAAAATTCTATTTTTTATCCAATAATAGTTAAACAAGCATGTGGTTTACTGATTATACGGTGATCACCACTGCCCATAGAAATCAGCAACCCCAAGAGGGGAGCTTACTCCTTACTGCTGTCAATAAAATACAGTACAGCAATGATGAAAGTTAGAACTTAGAACTGCTTTCTAAATGCTTGATGTAACATTCAAACAAACAAAAAGATGACGTACGATATTAGCTAGGATGAAATGGAACGGAACGAGAATATAATTAATGATATTCGCTATGTAATAGACAAATGATAGCTTTAGCAACAACAACAATAGGTATACTTATTCTAGTCGAACATACATACATAGTAAAAGTCTCGGCTAGAAACATTCTTGGCAGTGGTCAAAGGGCGCATGATTTGGCTTAATACATATAAACTATCTTACTAATATTATAAATGCGAAAGTAATCATGTTTGGATGTTTGTTCCTCAATGACCCATTAACGATTGGATGGATATAAATGAAATTCAACAGACACGTAGATCATGTTCTTGTAAAACATAGGATATTTTTTATCCCTTAAAATTAATAAGTAATCCCGCGTGGATGAAACCGCGTGTACAAACTCATATGATATATTTCCAGTGACTTAGAAATATTACTAGTATTTCATAAATTTTGCTATTGACTATCGAGTCAATTAATATTTTTAATTCTAGTCTATGTCACTTATAAGTATTTTATTTTACTAGCAAATTTGTTAATGTATTTCATAATAATTGATTGATTAAAGTTAAATGTTACGAAAACAACCCTAAAAATAAAGACTACATATCAAGACTGAATCCAAAGTTTTATAAAAAATGAAAACTCCAACACTATTTTCGTAACACACGATTGTGGTTAAGGGTGGTAGTTATAAAACCGATCTCAAGTTCCAGCTCCATTCCAACACAGTAAGTATAAAACTGGAACTTGAGTTCAGTTTATAACTACTGACCTAAGACTAACGTCGACAATTTACTTGATAAATGCGAGCAAAATGAAACCTTGGAAAACTGATAAAGAAAAAAAAGTTAAAATATTTTGATCACCCTTTTCTTCAGCACCAGCGAGGAGCGGAGACAACAGAATTTCTCAAAACCCAAGTTAACTCAATCACGATGATTAACGACCCCATCTCAAGTGTTGATCTTAAAACGCGCTTAAAACGCTCATTAATAACTCAATCTTGGAGCCTTTGTTTCAACATTATTCCATAGATAAACCGTTGTTAACGTTTAACTGTAGGCTGTTAAATTTAATAGTGGCGTCATTATGTTTAACGAATTGGTTGAGATGAGTGCGAGCAATTGCCTGTTAGTTAAGCTGGAATTCAATAGTGTGGTACTTGTTCATGGAATCACGATTTAAAAGCTTTGTTGCTAAGTAATAGTATGAAAAAATTAAAAAATCAGCAAGTTTACGATATGCGGCACAATTATAGTGTTCGACTTAATTCTGAAACCGTTGTATGAACTTAGATCAGTTGTAATCTGGAAAAATGGATACGCTAAAAGGTCTTTGCTATTATCTTTGATATTATGGTCATTGTTCACATTTTTTGGACACCAGGGTGTCCAGAGAAAGCGACATTCTGTTGGCGTTCGTCGATGCTGTAGAAACAACAGAATGTATTGGTTTGAAGTTGTCGATCGCCGCAGTTTGACGGTTGTTTTAGCTTACTTACGCCATCTTGTCTACCCTGGGTGACTAGATAAAGTGGCATTCTGTTGGCGTTAACGTTAGTAGAAACGACAACATGTACGGACTTGACGGATTGGATTGAAAGTTAACGTCAAAATGTCGAAGTCAAATCCATACATTTTGTCGTTTCTACTAGCGTCGACGCTAACAGAATGTCACTTCGTCTGGACGTCCTGGTTCGTATATAGATACCAGTCTTAATAACCAATATGTAAATTATCATCAATAACCGGAACCTGGGTGGTCCGGCAGCACGCCGGCTTCCGGAGCCGCCTGATGACTAACCCAATTCCCTCGATTCCTGTTACGACACGCTTTGTAATTAAAACGTCAGGCGTGACGGAAAAATTGGAAGCGATAAGGGTTCCTTCATGTTGTCACATCAATTCCAAGTGTATATTTTAGGCAAATTTATGTAATAATAATAACAATGGGCGGGAGTTAGATGTCAGCGACGGATTGGGTACCCCTGGACTTTTTCGTTTTCCGATCTCTTCTTTCGCCGCACCGGACGCAACGCGGTAGTAAGCTGCTACTTCATGTTCTACGAGAGCGTGATACATACTATCTAATCTGTGGTGATACTACCCTACCTACTCTACTCTGCCTTGACTCTGCCCATTCAAACTGCGACCAACAATTTTGGCCATTAGCCACTTTAAAAAAGACTATACCCTTTAAAGCTTGGCCTTTAGGTCCGAAGCAGATGGTTTTTCCAACACACACCATTAAATTGCTTTGCAGGTATGTGCAGTTTTCCTCGGGATATTTTCCTTTCACTGAAAATGTCATGGTTAATTCTTACGCAGACTTAACAGCGTTCCGAATGTGATGTGGTCCTTAAAACAGTAAAAAATGTCGCTACAAAAAACGGGGCGTGGGCTGTAGATCCTGTAAACAATTGATTCATTATACTGATAAGAGTAGCATCTTTAATGCAAAACTGCCTGCGGAACCCTAGAAAGGTCGAAAATTGCCGCGCCAACGTAATTAATTAAGCTGTCTTGGACATCGTAGTAATCAATTTAATGACCAAAAATGTTCCATTCTGGTGAAACGTTGTTTTTCTGTTGTCATAGCGATTGAAAAGAAACTTTGACTGAATTGTAAAACTTTTAAGTTCTTCAGAGCTTTTTGTCAAGTAATTAGAAAGTTAAGCGATTCTACCATTATAACGTTATTAAATACCTATTATCTATGAAATCCTACTAATATTATAAACGCGAAAGTTTGTAAGTATGGATGGATGTTTGTTACTCTTTCACGTAAAAACTACTGAATGGATGTGGATGAAATTTGGCACACATATAGTTTATAACCTGTATTAACACATAGAATACTTTTTATCTCGTAAAAATGCATAGTTCTCACGGGATAGCGATAAGTGAGTAATACGCCGCCGTGACGTCATGAGCAGCAAGGCAACTAATTCTCATTAATTTATCCAGGAAATATTGCTGATTGCATGTTGGGTGCACGTTTCCTTGATTCAATTAAACAAATCTACGCGGACGAAGTCGCGGGCAAAAGCTAGTTGAGAATAATATACATTACCTATAGGTATTGTTCCATTTTGACGATGCTGAAACTAAAATGAATGTATTGCAAGAGGGCGTTTGGGACGTTACCTTACGGCCAAGCCGGGAACTAAAATAACGTTGCTACATTTAATAATGTATTATTTGAGTTATCTTTCATACACCCCTAACCGTCCTTAATTTAATTTATCCCTCCAGGCGGCACTAACTAGTGTCCTAAGAAAGAGTGCGCACGAAACACTTACCTCCTTATTCATAAACGCTTCGTAAACATTTATTAGTTAACATGTTTCATGTCTTTATCTGTCATTGTGACGTTTGTCCTAAAATGAAAGGGACTAAACATTTGTTAGCTTAAAAAGATTGTTAACTTTTTATGAATAAGGGGGTTAGTTGCTTAGACGGTTACTGTAGAGCTATAGCACTAGGTGAAAGTGTCAAAGACGCAAATATGCGTTACCGGCAGTGAATGTGTAAAAGCAAGCCACACGCACTTCACAGCGGGCGCGCAGTAACCTGACAATCAGCGTTAATAATCGTGAAACCACTGGCCGTTAAAAGCTTATCTACATTACCGAAATGAGGAAATATCCAAAACATGAGATCTAAAATGGGCGGGATGCGCGCAACAAAGATATTTGTACGAAGAATGTTGAACACGCGAGCTCATAAACTATGGGAACGCCCTGCGATACACACGGGGCCTAATCACTGAAGGGGCTGCTGCGTTTTTATATGTAGAGGAATTTGTTTTCTAAAATGCTTAAAAACGATGTTGTTAGTTTTTGACGTGCTAGCTGACACAGTTTTTTGTACACCGTAGCCGTATTCATTCAAAAGTAGGTGGCTTGTTACTGTTTCTTAATTAAAAACGTATATAAATGTATAAATATATTTTGCATCAACCAATATTAAGTATGTGCGTAGAGGTTATTCTATGAAGGAAATAAAATATAACGCTGAAATCATTTCAATCATAACTAAGTAGCACTATGCATTGTTTTAGCATTGTCTCACATTATCATCTTCCTAGCGCTTTTACCCGTTTCTTCATTCGGGTACTCTTTGACTATGATCCCAGATTGGCAGGTTATTACATTGAAGCGCTCGCTATCTGACCTCCGAAACCCCTGTGAAATGAAAACTAATCCGGTGGGATCATAATTACAGTTCACTAACATAAATGTGCTGGTTTCCTAATTATGTGTTACAATGTTTAGGTAATATTAAATTGGTTTTAAACTTTCGCGATTTTCACACATATTTTAACGTTATCGGGACTATATCGCTATCTTTATATTTTATCGCGTTAAAAGTCCCGATAACGTTATAAATAGGTCATATTATACAGTTAGAAAAACTTATTGGTAAATGGTGATCATTGGGCCGTCAACGCTCGTCTTTTAACATTTTTTCATATACTAACCGAAAACCACTACGCGCCCGCCTTCAATGCAACCCCGAATGTTTACATACTTTTAGTTAGATAGAATGCATTTTATATCGGTTACACTTGTACACAGTCCATAATAATGTTCCGGCTAATATTAGACGATACTTACAGTAAATATAGATTACTTAACTTTCTGGGTTACACTCGTCGATAACAGACGAAGCTCAGTTCCTTCGAATTGATCAAATGTTTGAACAAGTGTTTGGTATTGTTTGAGAAAGTTTTAAAAATCAATGATGTGATGTGTGATGATAGATACAGTCAACCAAACTGTATGAATTTCTATGATAGTAAACGTTTCGAACGCGTTAGCGGTAACCTCTCTTGGAAATCTATTACTATGGAAATCTACACAGCACCTCTAGCGGCGCGTATCTGCAACCAACAATTTCAATAGTAATTGAGAAGTTAATGCAAACAAAAGCGTTTGTGGCTTTTGTTGTGATAAAACTCTTGGTCTAAATTCTAGGCCACTGTTAAACCTGTTCGCAATGAGCGTAGCTGTAATATTAAAACATATCTGACCTATAAAGTAATTATGCAATTTATTGTAAAAAGGTTCCACAATGATTCAGAGTTCAGTTTGCACGACTATTTTTATACAACACAGGAAGGCAAACGAGCAAATGGGTCTCCTGGTGGTAAGTGATCACCACCGCCCATAGACACCCGCAACACCAAGAACATTGCAAATGCGTTGCCAACCTAGAAGGCTTCGATGGAATACCTCTTGTGCCAGTTATTTCATCGGCTGTCTTGCTCTCCACGCCGGAATACAACAGTGCAAGCACTGCTGCTTAGCGGCTGGATTAGCCATATGTTATAAAAAACAAATATTTAAAAAATCACTTAATTAACGAAATGTTTGGTGTCTCATATCTACTTATAGAGTAAAATGCCAATTATTAATTTTTGCTTTTAACAGAAATTTTGAAGGCGAGTTGGTTTTTTCCTAATTTTTACGACGATCACAATTCTGCAGTATTCATTCAATAAAATTTATGCTTACGGCTTATATGGCCTTAAAAAGTGGCTGGATCTGTTTCTCTTAGCAACCATTTTAATATTTAAGAACCTGAGGTAAGGCCTACAGAATTTAGTACCCATACGAGGGAGGTCCTCTCGGGAAATAATAGGTCCGACCTACTTCTAGTACCTACCCAGTTACGAATCGTGCGATGGTCGTAAAATAGCTCACTAGTGCTATAAATGTGATTGTGGCTATTTCTTAGTCCCTAGGCTATTATAGTGCAAGGAGGTATGGATGAATGAGTACGAGTATTAGCTTTATTAGCAGCTTGTAACCTTGACAAAGCTATGCCAAATAGGAAAACCGTCCGTCACACGCCATGCAGTGACGACTGGTTAGGAACGCGAATTTAAATCTTACGTCAATTTATATAAGTCTCTTTTGCGCTGTATGCACTGATGGATATATCTGTCCTTAGCGTTTAAAAAGGTTAATTTTCTTATAAAGCGAAATTATGTCATTGTTTGACACTAAACTTTTATCTTTCAATTAGCGGACGCCCGCAATTTCGTTCACGTAGAATTAGTAGCGTATGTTCGTCAGGGATAGTGCAGCTTTCTATCTGTGAAAGAATTTTTTAAATCGGTTCAGTAGTTCCAGAGTACTACACACAAACAAACAAAGTTTACCTCTTTATTATATAAGTGTAGATTAACAATAAGTGTGAATTCTGAGTTTCATGATTCTAGAACAATCTTGGAACTTTTTTCCATACAAACTGTACCGCACCCCCACATTTTCCCCCTTTTTTCCAATTTTTTATAGCCTAAGTCCTATTCTGGACTTATTTAAGTAGATCTGTGAAAAATTCATCCAAATCCGTTCAGCGGTTTTTACGTGATGCGCGTACAAACATTTTTGTCTCAACGATTTTATTATATGTATAGATAGAAGATAGACGTACTGTACTCAACTATTTCGGCTAAAATCGTCTCCCTATACCCTAACTGTAGTTTTAGTATTAGTTTAAGTCTTCTGTCTATATCCATGTTGAAAATAAATGAAATATTGTACTGCAGTTAGATACGACAGTTAATTGGAAGGGGGAAAGTCATGATGAACATAGGAAACCCTTGACTTAAATATGGCCCGAGTTTAACCCGGAAAAGGCCGATTACAGATGATTGCTCTCTGGTCCTGTTTGTGGACCAAATTACAGTAAACACAATATCCGATAAGTGTCGTGGAAATGAGACGCCGAGAGTTTCCCGGAAATATGCTTTTGCTTGAGGAAAATTTTCTCTCGTATTTACTAAAACGTAATCTTTTGTTATTGTTAGTTAATCATACAGATTATAAAAAAGAAGGTCAACTGTAGCTGAATACTTGAAGAGATCAATAGGTCTTAACTAAAAGACCCACCCTCTTATAAACGCTTCGTAAACGTTTCTTAGTTAACATTTTCTAAGTCTTTATGTGTCATTGTGACGTTTACCCTCAAATGAAAGGGACAAAACATTTGTTAGCTGAAAAATATTGTTAAGTTTTATGAATAAGGGGGCTAGGCGTTACTTTGCGGAGGTCAATACCAACAAACTGGAACAAATTAGGTACCTTGTTATTCCAACTTGATTCTTAGTTGTACCATTTAAGATCCGAATGATGCCTTGAATAGAGGCAAAAGCGCGTAGATTGTATAGTTTAAGTGTGTAGTGGTGGTGGTTTATAGTTGAGTCTGTATGATGTACCTACATTGTTTCATATGGAAGCGGAGGAGGGTGGGCTTTTGCATGAAAAATATATATCGCATGGACGCAACTGTTTTGCATGTACACAGCACTGGTTTCGCTGTATAGCGAGGTAGTTTAGGTATGTATAAATTGTAATAAGAATATGTTGATACTTCTAGATGTCGGTATGTTTTTATTTTCTAAAACTTAAAGCGTCTATTGAAATCAATTATCTGATTAAGTGCGACTCCATAATTAATTTAAAACAAATTTAAATTATAGGAAATAGCAGTAATAGTTACCTTAGCTTATCGCGCGACCCAAATAATAGATAAACTCCTGAACTTTGAAATCAATAAAATGTCATAATCATAACAACTATCCATTCATAGACTTCTATAGCAAACAATGAGATTGGTCTGTTTGATACGAACTACACATTAGATTACTTCATTTCATATTATCAACTAGCTTTTGCCCGTGACCACAGAATAAACAATAGTACTAACGTACAGAAACTTCTCTTTTTCGACCACCATTAAACGACTTCCAACTTTATGATCAGGCACAAAAAGTTCGTATTACTTCATAAACATTCGCCAGGTGGCATGCGTCAAAAGGAAGGCGCTGCCTGCACCCGCCTTCCACCCGCAATGCCCTGGCGCACCGCTAGGGTTGGGCTGCTTACTATATACTATCATAACGTGCGACACTGAGTGAGTGGGTGCGCGCGCGGCAAACCGGCAACCTACTGCGATTAACCTATGCCATAGGTCATGCGGCGAGCGCGCCTACAGTGCGGAGTGAAACCCCCCTGCCGTGACTACGTCCGTATGGACTTAGATCTATGATATGCTACGTTATGCTATGACATTTCATACTAAACTTAAAAACTTAGTATCATTTTATTCTGTAGGTCGATTTAAAAGAAATTAACTTTAAACGTTGCTCAGAATGAATCTACACTTTTTACAGTAAATAGATTTTGAATTTAATGAGTGGCTTTTACGTGGTGCGTGCACAAACGAACAAACAAAGCTACATACCGAACAAACAAACAAAAATTCCGAAAATTGTTTATTTACGTAAAGATATTTAAAAGAAAACAATACAAGAGGTCTTTATAAGAGCACTAGAAGCCAAAACTAAATCTATAGAATTTTTGTCTGTATGTTTGTAAGTGCAAAAAGTTATATGGCTGGAGGGAAGTCTAACATAAAATCTAGTGCATGTTTCATCTTCATCCGTCGTCTAAAATCCGAGTTATGGTATCTGTTTGATATCTGGGTACTTCTAAATTCCAAGTCACTGATAAAAGCTGATCTACACTTCTACACTAATATAATAAAGAAATAGGTAAACTTTCTATTTTGTTTGCGTGTTTGTTTGTATGTAGGTGGTAATCTCTGGAACTACTGAACCGATTCCAAAAATGATTTCACTAATAAGTAGATAGCTACACTATCCCTGACGGACATAGGGTGCTAATTCCACGCAAACGAAGTTGCAGGCGTCCGCTAGAAATAATTAGAGTAGTCAAACCTCCGACTAAAAATTCAAGGAAATCGTAATAAGTAAGTAGTTTATAAAGCATCATCAAAACAACATTAGAACAGATACAGTTCCCGTGGGAGGCGCACGCGCAGTCCCGCGGGCTATATTGTTGTATGGTAACACGCCGGACACCGCATTAGGTATGCTGGTGCTGTGTTGGTACTCCATGATTGGAATTAAAATGTCATTTGAACTTGATAGACTCGGGGCTGGGTTATTTGTTTATTTTAAGGCTACGCATCCACCAAAGCTGTGCGAGGCAGCTAAGCAATGCGCGAGAGAAAAATTCACCAATAGCATTAGGTGCTTCATTTTTCTATCCTCGCTCAGCACAGCTCTGGTGGAAATGGAATTAGAAGAGCGAAGTTTTTTACATACACAAGAATTGAGACATGCGCGCGAGGCATGTAAGCGAGAAATGTGTACAGTTACGGACTTTAATCGTTGTGCCTGTATGGAACATTGTCACACTGACAGTGCTTTGGATTGTTTACCAACACGTGGATCTGTAGATAGGCCAAGTCATGATGACAGGGTTTTGTGGTGGTCTAACAATTAATGTCTGCAACCGTACAAGGGATGTGAGTAAGATGTGTCTACGTGAAGTGTCTGAATAGAGGCCGCTACCTCTTCGCACCACCTCATCTGCACACTTTTTCACAGCTTTGCTCGCTACACATCCTCACTCCTCCGTAGTGCGTCTTCGCACCGGTGATCTGCACACATTTTCACAGCTTCGCTACACATTCTTGCACCGCTCCGCTACCTCACACAACTCACAAATCGCCACAGTACTGGTAGATATTCAGCCTAAGCCTTGGGTAAGTCGCTTTGTTCAAATAAAACTTATATTGGACACGTATACGTGTTCTCCGGCATGCATTATAATGCATGCCGGAGGACTTCTAGGCAGAAACAGGCACCAAATTCACAAACAAATTCATTGCACAAAACAGAATCTTGACAAAAAAAGCCGGACGTACTTTAGGCATATCTGCTCAGGATTGAGTCACGAGGAATGATGAAAGGGAAGCCTTCAACAGTGGCACATTTTAGGGCTCTTAAATAAAATAAACAAATAACTTAACACTATAAAGGCATGTTTGTCCAAATCCTTTAAAACTATGCGTTATACACGCGTTTTGATACCGTAAGTTAAATTCACAAATTGTCTAAATTGACTTCCAGCCAGATACTCACAGAACATGTAATTAAATACATAATAGACATTTAATCCTATTTACTTTGTATTTACTACATACGTCATTAAAAAAACAGAAAAACAAAAGAGTGCGAACAAGCACAGTCTAACTAAAGATTACCGCAGACATTTATTTCACCCCACAGCAACATCCATTCACCCCGAGGCGAAATACGCAAGTAAAAAATAAAGCACGTTTTTTATCTTCCCATGGCCGAGCGGAGTCAGGACTTTTACAAGGAAACTCAGAAACATATCAATAAAGTATTCCTTGGAAGAAAACGAAAGCTTATTTTTATTTGGTTTTCCAGATACTCGTTACAATGCTTAGCTAGTGGCTGGTTTATGTAAGTCAAGTTTGAGAGCAAAACGAGCAAGCGGGTCACATGATGGATATTACTAGCTATACACCGGCCATGGACAGCAGCAATATCAGAGTGCGATTGCTCTGTTAGTGCTCTGTTAGGCTCTGATAGGCGTGTTGCTAAAAACGAAGGCTTGTTTCTGGAAGATCCCTTTGTCGGTCGAGAAACATCGACGCTAAACGCTGTGCACCAAGCACGAATATTCTCGATACGCGTTAACTCGCTACGTTACTCAGTGCGTCTCTCTCCTACTAGGCTAGTTAGAAAGAGACGCACTTAGTTACGTAGCGGGTTAGCGCGTATCGAGAACATTTGTGCTAGGAGCTCTGACTCTAATGGTCTGACTCTACCATATCGATAATATGTGCACTTCAGTGGCCCTAACATTATGATTTATGATCCAGGTTTAACTTTTGCTCTCCCTACATCTCTGTCTAATTAGTGTCATTAGAAAGACACGCAGATAGAGATTATGGTTATTTTAGGCCCAGAGGTTGCTTGTGGTGCGCGCACCACTGCCGCTGCTGGAAACCGTCGCGTGCGCAGGCTTCTGGTCAAGGAATGTTATGTTTCAGCGGTTCTGGGCACCTTGCCAATACGAGTACAATATCGGAAGTGACGACGCATCGTGATCACGTCGTTTTGTCGCCAAAATAATTGAAACTAACAAAACCACTACATAGACTGACTGGCCTTCACCCATTAACGTTTACAATGACAATGTTCTAATGATACTTCGCATATTCATAAACCGACTGAAAAATCAGTAGCTACGTATTCTCAAAAATGAAGTACAGCTCGCATATAAAGCACTCATCTCAAAATGTAACTGTCTCAATCTGTCACAATTGTCAACACGCTGTCAGCGACAGGCGGCGTGTATAACAGGCACTTAAACCCGCCGTCAACACGCGACAGGGATATACTCGTAAAGAAAGGAATGCTTCATAAACGGTGATACAAACACGCCTGAAGAGGACCTGATCGTCTAAACTTATCTTAGAATTATTTATCTCTATGCGTTTAAATACTATTGTATCAAAACCGGTCAAGTGCGAGTCGGAGTCACGCACCGAGTTTTCTGTACCATTACCACCGCACAATATGTTTTGTAAATCAGATGTGCTCTGTCGACCGTTCTTATTTTCCTGCTTTGTGTTTCTATAAAATTTTCAACCGACTATCTAGATAGATTTTTGTAAGTATTCGGACGTAGGACGTAGGTCAAGTTAAACGTTATGTGAGATGGCACCCTTTCGTTACGGGACCCTACAAAATACAAAACAAAACTTTCATATTTTATTAATATAAATTTAATTAATAAATTAAGTCTAGATCTTATTATTTAATTATAAGAATCGGTAACTATAAGGAAGAGTGGAGCCTCTTATCACAGGTATATTTCTTACCTAAAAAGAGACTACAACCACTAACTTTTTGTAAAACTTATGGTTTACTGAATAAGGCAATTTTTTTATTTATTTATTTGTAAGCATACGGTCTTTCCGGTTTGTGTAATTCTTGTTCTAGCATAAGAACCATTTACTTTAGTATGCCAACGGGCTACTACCAAATCGAAGTCTTTAAATTGAAATGGACTAGCTCCATCTTTCAGCACCGCTTTACAAAAGCTAACTCTTTACATGAACTCAAGCTAAATAAACAAATCGCTCAATGTAAAACACCACGAAATATTCAGAAAAACAAAAGCTATAAATTATTTTACAGGTATGTACAGTCAGCAAAAGTAGCTGAAAACTATGTTTTTATTTTTATTAGAGCTGTTTTTAGCTAAGTATGTATAATCAACTAAGGTACCATTTTTGAAACGAGGTTGAAAGTCGTAACGCAATTTGTTGGTCGATTCTACTGTATTTGTAGAGTTAGCAGCCAAAATTACTAAACACTTAAAGAGTTCAAAAAGCTCCACACAATTTGTCGTAAAAATACATAGAGTCTAGTACAAATCTTTTTGACCAATTCGAGAGTGTAAATAAATTTACGTCTGACAGGTACGTTCCTATAAAATAGGAGGTAAGTGTTCGAACTCATTCTGCACCATAACTTATTTGATAAAAAAATAGAGATGTGCAAAATCCATTCATTCACTTTCATAATATTTCATCGCTCATCGTTCTCTGAGCGTATTAATTGTCATATTGTCTACTTGAATCGACTGGAGTCCTTAAGAGGAAACACCAAGGCCTAGAGAATTGAAAAATAGGTATTTGTAAAATCTATTGCTGCCTCCATCTATCAAGCCTCCCCCCGCAGAGCGCAATAGAGACAGCGGCAGCTTGGACTGAAAATACCTATTTAAAGTACACAAAATCAACGATTCGTAGACCCCTGATTCCTTCTCCAAAACTTAACCGATTTAACTACTTTTTTCATAAAAAATTAAAGAAAGGCTTTGGCAGTGTTTCTATGTTTTTCTTTTTTTATATAATCTTGTAAAATTTGTTTTCTGAATGTATGAACGCAGCCGAAAATCTGGCCAATTTTTTAGGTTTTTGAATGTTCATATCTCTTTTATTAATTAATTTATGAAAAAAAGGAAAACATAGGAACATGCATAATAGTGGCCATCGATTTTTCGGAAAAAAAAATTGCTCTACTGGCATTATCCAGAGAGGAAACAGGGGACGACGTTTGTATGGAAAAACGGCCCTTGTGTTTCCTCTTAATTAAAAGTTTAAACTGCCTTTAACATAAAAGACACTTAAACTATTTTTCTTAGAATATTATTATAATATCAACATCAAAACGGCCGTAATCCGTAATTGGATAATTGTATGGTAATGCAGTCACGCAACTTCCTATGAAGTTCACTAAACTCCCTTTTATTTCGTTTTCTTCGTAGACGATTTGTTGAAATCATAAAAGGTTTTGAAGTAAAAAATAAAGGTACAATTATAATAGATTAGACGGAATAATAATCATAATAATATTTGCATCAGCGAACAGTTAAGATATAACGTAGCCATTAATAAATAGGCATAAAAGCCAGAGCTTTCGCTAAGTAGTTGGAATTGTTAATAGTTGGAATTGTAAACTAAGCTTGAAATCAGCTACTATAAAACACCAGTTCGTTCACAAAGTTTCATGTAAAAATATTTAGGATATTTAGAAATGTACTTGGTGGTGAATATATACTAAACAATTTTTAAAACAGTTCTTTCAAGTGTCACTCATAAAACAGTTGACGTAAGATCACAGATAGATCAATGGCGTTTACTTGTTATCCCACGATGTCCGATTTAGCTGTCGGATCAGTCTGTCAAATATATCATTTGATGGGACTCAGATCGGACAAAAATTAATGACCGGCGCTTACGCACCGTACCTACAGAGGGCTTCAAAAGTGTTAATCACCATAATAATTATCTTAAGCGGAATATGAGGCGATTCTAACCATGTTGGTGTGTCGCTTTATATACTTTCGGTATAGTCACCAACGAAGTTCATGAACACTATTTATTTATCTATGTATTAGCATTTTCATGAAATTTTGAATTAAATTATAGACAATTTAGTCTATGGACTTTCGTTGCAGACTGTACTTAGAACAAATTCGAAAAGTGCCCAAACACTTTAAGAAATATTGTCTAACACGGTAGTACCTCGTTAAAAATGGACCAACAAATTAGGTACTATGATTTCGGATTTTTGAACCGGAAAAATTACAAAACAATTAATTTACATTCATTTGCCTAATCTGTTCACATAAAGTTTCTATCAAAAGCTAGTGTTGTCCGTTATGTCATCGTCAAAACAAAAAGTCAAGAAAAAATTAAATCATTCAAAAACTCACCGATAGCTGAGCGGCGCTCTCAAGTTGACTGCCGCCGCTCTAGACGGTAGCCTTCTCCTCTTGTCACCCTCATTCCAACTCCCGTAACTCCTCGAGAACCCTGCCACACCGCAACCATTCACTTCACTACCGTTCACGAGCTCCAAAAAATCAGTCTCGTTCACATAAAAACTATCATTCACTCGCGTGTCGTTCACAACACTAGCATTTTCAAACAAAGAATGGTTGCTCTCGTAAATGCCGTTGTGTTTGGGACTAGAATAAACGTACACGCGATCGAGTTCTGAGTCGTTTTCAGTTTTTAATTTTAACTCTCGCGTGAGTGGTTGCGACGCATTTGCGTTTTCCGTAGAAGTGTACCACGCTTCTAGTATCGCTATGTGAGCGTCCAAGTCGCGACACGTCAACCGGAATCCGTAGTCTTGGCATTGTTGCTCTTCGACGATTTCTGGAACAAAACAATTAGGTTATTGACGATCGCCATATAAGCTAGTTTATTCATAGACAATAACTTTCTCAAAATCCGTCCATTAGGAAGCAATTTGCTACCGCAATTGTGTAGCTGTCTTTTTACACACAAAAGCGAGATAGGATTCATAGTCATCCTGGGAACTGGGAAAAAGCGCTTTCCCGTTTCATTATGCGAATGTCGCTTTTGACCACGATCTCAGATTTAACAGACTTCAGTAGTTACATTGACCAAACTAAATACAATTAGGGTACGGCTCCATTACGTCGATATGGTGTGCCAGGACGGCACTATCTCGGTCGAGTCGGTCCATTCCTAAATGTAACCAGCGAGCTATACGGTGTGGCTCTTCTACCACTAAGGTAGACTCAATTAACGAGCGGAGGTTGTCAATTAAAGGCTAGTCGCTATATGGTGCATGATATGAAGGAGAGCCCAAGGGAGGCATAAATTAAATTTCGGTGGTTATCTAAGGATCACTAAAATACTTGCCAAAACCACTTAATCAGTTATTCGATCTTTCGTATTTATTTCCTAAATAATATTGACAACGAGATCAAATCACTTGCCTAAACCGTTTAGCAAAATATCATTTAACAAATTGTCATTTTACAAACTTCTCATTTTCGACTGAAAATGATCACTATTCGTAATATATTTTCATTTCATAGTATAACGTCACTATCGGTGCCTGTCTGTCCTAAATTTTTATTGTATACGTTTGGCCGCCTTCTCCTTCTAAATCACGCAACCAATTTTGACACGGTTTTCACTGTTATTTCTCTAATCTAAATCTCTATTTTTTACAGAAGGTTTTTATATACATTAGATCGTAATCTAATGCGTGCGAAATCGGGACGGTTCGCTAGTTATATCATAATAGGTAGGTTAAGTCACATTTAGCTCATTTTTTTGTTAAACAATAACAGTAAACAACATGTTAATATTATGTTAGCAGTACTTGGCATTATCCATGTCACTCTGAGTGTATTAATTTATCGTTTAATTTGTCATTCAAATTGAAATGTGCATCCAACTCATGCATAATTAAATGTTATATCAAATAACGGCTTGCAATACGATGGCATTAAAGGAAATACATTAACATGTCAATTTGACATATTAAAATATTATTATGAGAAATGCATGAGGTAGACATTACTTATGTAAATTTTATTTGTTTTTATTGAAGATAATGAATGATAACTTTTTAGGCCCGGTTTTATAAAAGTCCCACAGATAAATGCAACACCAAATTCCAGTCAGTTTAAGATTTAGTGGTTGTCCACAGGTACCTGTTCACAGGTCGAGAAGTTGCTCCTACACTGAACCTAGTTCAGTAGTTGGTACAGTATAGATTATACAATGTGTGTTAGGTAGTTGCTGGCTAGCCACATAATTAAGAACGCTGAATACTTAGTATATCTTTATAAATTTCCTAACAAAACAGCATGCAGTCGTAAAAAGTTGTACTTAAAATGGTAAATCCTTATTCTCTTGCATAATTCAAGCAGCCGGCATTCTTTCACGGAACCTTTATTGTTCATTCATACGATATTGGACCTTTCCGTGCCCCTATAATAAATTCATGACGTGTTTAAGATATATTTTCAAGGGAAATTCCTTCGAGGATTAAACGAATAAAAGTTGCTCTTATCAATATGCGACGATAGATTTACTGTATCAGTTTGGTCTATACATATACTTTTGAAGGTAAATAAATAATAAATGAACTAACCAAAGCTAAATACATACTTTAATACATGTAACATCTAAGACTTGGGTACAAATATTCAAATTCATCAAATCATCATACAAACATTTGCCCTTCCCGGGAATCGAACCCAGAACCTCTAGTTACGTAGTCAAGGTCACTACCACTAGGCTATCCACTACAAAATAACTTTTAGTTGATGAATAATAGTATGTTTTAGTTGAGGCGAGACAGTAAGCAATAGATTAGCGAGCAAGTTCGAAAACATTGCTGTAATCAATCAGGCCAAATAAAGGCACAATGTTGGTTCGTTTCATTTAACTGGACAGAGATCAGTCGTTTTGTGGCTACAATTGCGAGCAGCTATGGCAACATTTCCGAGCAGCGTCCTGAAAACATCGTACTTAACATGTTCTACAGAATATTTCGAAATCACTTTGCATGCGTAAAAACCACTCGGAAGGGTACAATCCCAAATAACCTCGCAAATCCAACAGATTGCGTCCCAACTGGCAGACTAATGCAATTTCACAGCACACAAGCATACCCGCTGCATCATCCACCCCATCACACGTCCCGCTCGCACACACGCAAACACATATCCACCTCTCACCTGCCCAAAGCACCCTACCGCCACGAAATTGACGCGTTACCATGACAACAATCCAAAACAACAACCAATCAATATTGAGCCTTGCTACTGCTTCATTAGCCTCAAATTATCCTACAACAGAAGGGCAATTAAAGCTCAACTTACACTGGTGCATCAGGCCTAGACGAAGGATTAACAAGCCGTCTCTATTACGGGAAAGTAAACGTTAATTGGAAGAATTAAAGCGCAATTTGGATTATTTAATACGAGTAAAGGGAGTTCGGATATCCAGTGCTTATATAGATGTTGAGGGCGACAAATTCGGATGCCGTTTGAAGAAAATACAAGTGTTTTATAACTATTGTTATATTATAGGTCACTATTGTGATCACTGATTAGTCATTAAGAATGAAGGAGGAAGAAATGGATAGTTAGCCTCAACTCTCGTGCCGTAAGAAACTGCTAATGTGGTTGTAATGGTCGTGGAAAGTATGTATCGCTAACTAGATAATATGTTTGCAATAATCCAATTCCTTTTAAACTTTCATAAAGACATCCTCTTCATATTTAGCGGTTATTACATAAAGTTTTGCATAAAATGTTTGAACATTTTGGTCTTCTGTTTATAAGACCATAACTAACTGCATCTATTTATTAGCCATTTTAACGTAAAGGTATAGAACCATTAAATCCAACTTGTACCGGACGAATAAACATGCCTACGTAAAGTCTAAAATGGTTTCTACCTTCGTCTACAAATCCCTTCAAATTCTAAACAACTATGCTTAACTCTCAAAGAAAGGGTTGCAACGAACCAATGCACACCACTCCAGAAACAAAACATGTCAAACCAAGACTCTGCACTGTCATGTCGAAAAATATTTTACAAAGGAGCGAAATCAATTCGGCGACAAATACTTGGAGGGTGCAGCCCCACTGTTTAGGGGTGAAGATGTCTCGCAGACTGTTTCCATTGCCAGGAAAGGTTTGGAACTGTGCTGAACACCCTTATGGATGGACCGACCACCAGAATCCACAGACGAGTGGTATAATGTGGCTCTAACAAACTGACCCAGTTTTAATTTATCCCCTCCTGCGTCTCTGTCAAACTAGTGTCAAAAGAAAGGGATGCACCGAGATAAATGAGATAAACTAAACTAGGCCGGTCATGTTAGGGCCATAACGTGATACGTCATATCCCAAGATTTAACAGACGACAAACCTATACCTCCTTCACGTAGAACAGTCATTTTCTTCGGCTGTCCGAACGACAGGCTTTGCCGGAAAATGATTCCCTTGCTAACGTAAAGATACAGTTGGCACTAAATAGTGATATAAAACAGATAGTGGTAGAGTCACACCGTATTGCACCAGTTTGTAGTATAAAACCCGGCTCGATCGGGGTAATACCACAGAATACCTGTGTAAAGTAGTAGTAGTTATTGCGTTTCGTAAGTTGAATGACAAGATCTAGAGATCCCAGGGGTGGGGAGATCGGAAAGCCAGCAATGTATCAGCGGTGACTGTTTAGAAGTTGCCGCCTCGAGCGCCGGCGATGATGACTTCCAATCGGGCGAACTGCTTTATGTTTCATTCCTTTCCATACAAAAGTTTAAGGATTTGCTAGTCATTTAATTTAAAATTTTCAACTTCTAGATTATTTTGATCCCGATTAAAAATACAAATGGCATACGACTTGTTTCGGATGCAATATTTTTATCGTGTGGTCGTGTGGTCGTTGTATGACAATGGAAACGTGCTTTAGAAGTTAACCTATTTCTTCTGGATTGTCTGATAAACACGAACTGCCACTTTGTGCGTAAAATTTTCACGAACAAGCAAATCTAAGTGAGATTTTTCAAGTTTTAGTAAATCCTGCTTCTGTTCTTATACTGTCTTTGATTATTACAGAATTATTTCTTGTAACTTAAAGAGAATAACTAAACGTGGGAGGGTTTTTATTAAGTACAACTCTCCTTTCACACTTTACATTCAGCTTTTTAAAGTTCGTCTGCTTTTAGCTATGTAGAGTCATAAAGAAAGATTAATTTTAGAAGCACATAACATAGTGCTAAAAACCTTATTTTACCACTTTAAACAGTTCAAAATTCTTACGGCGAATGTTAAATTCTTGTGAAAACTTTCAAGACCTAATTAACGAGAATAACTTTACATTCTGAAGTAACCGAGTAAAATTTCCTCATTTATTCTGCCTGGTCTCATGAAGAGAGACGAAATTCTGAAGCGAATTATTATCAAAAGCCGGGAATGCAAACAAGATGTAATCCGTTTATATTAAACTAGTTTTGGGGCGCGACTTCGTCCGCGTACATTTTGGAGTCACTAATGCATGGTTAAGAACCATTTTGACCTTTTATTATGGAGAAGAGTGGCAAACAATCAGGCAGGTCAACTGATAGGAAGTGACTAAAGAGAACAGCTGATGTTGCTTGCCTTAAAGTACTTCCATGGCCCTAAAATACCGATCTCAGTTTAGTTTAACCCTACTTGCGCCTCTATCTATGTATCTAGTGTCATAAGAAAGGGACGCAAATAGAGATAAATTACACGAGTGGGTGGTAGGATCTTGCCCGCTAATCCAGCTGCTAAGCATCAATGCAAGCGCATTGTTGTGCTCCGGTGTGGAGAGCAAGACAGCCGGTGAAATTACTGGCACCAGAGGTGTTCCATCTTAGCCCTCTGGGTTGGCAACGCATCTGCAATCTCTTTGGTATAGCGGGTGCATACGGGCTTTGGTAATCACTTACAATCAGGTAACCCACTTTCTCGTTTGCGTTCCTGTTCTATCTAAAAAGTCCGGTTATGTCAAGGCCATTGGAACTCCTGATCTCTCATTTACCGTATGCAGTAGCAAGCTATATCACGCTGGTACTCAGACTGTTAACTAATTCGGCACTATTTAATTCAGCTTCCAAACACAACAGTAACGTTGAAATCGTTTAAACTTACTAGACCCTCTTTGCGTTGCGTCGGGGCTTGAAAAAAGCAACAAGTTTAGCCAAACAGTGATCCTATTTGCAGTAATTTTTTATTAAAACAGTACACTTGACTCAATCGAGATAACATGTCCCGTGGGCTGTCAGGTGAGTCCCGACACCTCCTTAATTATTAACGCAGCCGTAATAAAGAGGGTTGCTACCCTAACAAAACAAAACTCATAACCCCTACAAACTGTCGTCATGTAGTCGAGTAGCAAGTTCATTGCGCGCTACAAATCGAGGCGAATTTTGTACCTCCCACTAACAATCAGCAGTGTACATCTACTTTCAAAGTGTTATAAACGGCGCTTTAAGTAGTACAGGGCGCAACTGACTGTTTTCGTTGCGTTTAGAGTAGTTACAATTAAACATTAAGTTAAAAATATCCTTCTGTTTACATAAGATAAAGAATTTAGCCGGATTTTTAGATTTGTGATATAATAATATTATTTACTATAGTGTTCGGGTCGGGCATAGTTTTGACTGAGCTTTAAAAACTGGCCTCATGTCAATGGAGTACTTGCCATTCCTGACTTCCATACTTTCCACTTCCTAAACCTGTGAATCGTTTTTTATTTCGAGTACTCGACATTTGCTAGACGCGGACCAATTAAATACGCGAGCCTATAGTTTAGCCGGCAATGATTGGCTTGCGACTGGCGATTATCGAGCGTTCAAGAGTCAAAAATCGACCTGCTAGATAGTATGATTAGCATGTCGATACTAGGTTGTCACGTAGTGCGTCCTTGTCACACGAAACCAGTTAAAAATGGACAGAGGAAGAAAATAGCGTCGTTCTGATAATTATTACTTTAACTCTCCATAGTCTTCTGGTGCCGTTTTCGCGGTGTTCCCCACTTTTCTTTCCCTCGACATTCCCTTTGAATAAGTCAAACGCTAACCTAACCGAAATGCAACTTTCATGTCACATGAATTTTCAATGAGTTTCAGATCCTGTCTCAACTGTAGAGAAAACGCTCAGCATCTCTTTTTAGATAAGTGCAATTTTTCAAAGTAACAAAGATGTCGAGAAAATCTAACACGTCTATTATAAAAAAAAACGGCGCAAAACCGTATTTTCTTGTACAAAGAGAATTCACGTACATACATACATTATGATCTGGCTGCCCTCATTAATATTTTTTATTCAGAACGGATATAATCGTCGGAGTGTACTTCGAGCGGCCTCTTAAAGCGAGAATTTTACGACAACTGCACCAGAAAAATAACTAAAAGCTGGCAGTAATAAACAGCAACTTAACCTAACAAAAGGTTGTTAAAAACCCGTCAAATACAGGCGGTAAAAATGGTTAAAGTAACCTCTATTAACTCTCCGTAAAAAGGTACCAAGTTCCATCGTAAGGATATTTAAAATTTGCCCTTATAGAAAAGGGACAGGGTTTTCATTGTCCTAAAGATGCAATGGGATCACGTGAACTGACGATTTGAGTAGACATCGGGGATCAATTCATCATTCATTGAAGCCAAAAGTGTGATACATTAGCAAAGGTGTTGGGCTATTCAGGATGATGATTAATGATTGCAGTGATGGTTTCCGGAAGGTAAGTGACTAGTTAGGGTGTTTTTTGGAAGTAAACGTTTTTATTCCGTTGGTAAGTGGTAATTTACTGGTAAACAACGTGGGTAGTTACTATGATTGGAAGAATGTTTGGAAGTTAAGTCGTCATCTTATCTAACATCAATTCATTCTTTAATATTTATAGGAATCGCTCATTTACGCCACTTTAACCCTCTTCATAACTAAAAAAAAACTCAAAAACCGCCTTACAATTCTCGCCAAAAGTACCAAAAATCATTTTTTAGAATCTACAAAATGATTTTTCGCGTACATTTAATGTACAAATATTAACGATTCTAGCTGTTAAAAAGCTATTCAAGTCGTCATTTGTGCAAATCTGTAATCTTGGTCACTACAATGTGAATTATGCAGGACTTACAATAAGGAATGGTAAGCGACGAAACACATTTTTTAATGTTTTTCGAGAATCCCGACGAGACTTGTGACAAACACCTTGAATACGGTAATTTATGATATTTACTTACACGTTGACGTGTAAAAAAGCTAATTTGGCACCTCTTGCAAAGTGCATTGCCAAAAAAAACAAATGTCACCCCAATTTAGAATTTCGTGAATTAATTTATATTATTTTTGTGGTAAGTGTAACATATATTTTTATTTCGCGGGTGGTAGGACCTTGTGCAAGGTCCGTCCGGATACCTACAACCATCTTGCTCGTTAATCCTGCCGCTAAGCAGCAGTGGCATCGCATCTGCAATCTCCTTGGTATTGCGGGTGTCTATAGGCGATGGTGATCACTTACTTAGGTGACCCACTAGCTTATTTGCCTTCCTATTTTGTAAAAAAAATCATATCTAAGTAAACAGTCTTGCCTTAACACCGTGCAAAGTTGTAATGAAATAAAAAAGAAAAACAAATATAGAAATAAATAAGTAAAGAAAAAAAGTAAATAAATAGAGTTCAGGGCATACTCAAAGTTCCTTTTTTGATCGCGGAACAAAATAAGATATATAGATATGCATTATATTTTTGCACAAGTCGGAAGACAATATTTTTTAAAACTATGGTCTACCATTACGCAAAATATAATAGAGATTCTAATATTCTAACCTGCTATTCCCTGCCGCGGCTATAGAACTATTGAAGCCTTACACAATGGGACCCCTTACTACTCTAGTAATATCAAATCACCGTGCCCCGTGATCGGGTTTGCGTGTATAAAAAAGAAAAAAACGCCAAGTGCGAACAAAACTTATGCACCGAGAGTCCTGTTAGTCCTGTATAATCAACAATTGGCTTACAGCTGGCTATAGAAAATGCAAAAAAAAACTTAAATTATCTGTTGGTATCATATGATAAAGTGGGGGGGAGAAGTCGCAAGAAACCTACTCACAGAAAACTGGGAGCAAAACATTCAAGCTCCCATTTCAATAAGCTGACATTTGACAACGACAATTCGGCATACATGGTTAACTCGAAGAGTTAGTGTATAACTGGGTTTAATAGTGGATGCGCAGTGTAAGTACTCTCTTGAAAAGGTCTATATTCAGCGTGAACGTCTATGAGCTGAAAATTATAAAGATGACGATAGTGAAACGTCAAAATATTGAACGTGGAAGCGATAATCGTGACCTGATTTTTTTTCTGTAAAGAAAAATAAGATTTAACCAAGATTTTCCTGAGAAAAGTGACTGCCAGATTACGACAACACTTGAATGATCTTTCGACGGGTCATGGCTTTAAGGTGCAGAATACAGAACCCTAAAAATTACCCCAGTGCAGTGGATTAATGGCCGTCTGTCAGTTTGTATGAAATTATCATCTGTCCGATATACATTCGGTGTTATATCGTAGGGTTGAAATAGTGGGGTAGTAGCGATGAAGCTATTTGTCAAATCTGTCCGCGAATATTTTCAATTGTGACTTTCGTTTAACTTTAGCAAACCAAAAACATAAGTCGTAAGTATATTAGTCCGAGGTTATGCATAAGCGTTTTTTATTTTATTTAATGGCAAGAGAAATCACATGACTGTATAAGAATAAAAATTATTGCTGTATGAAAGTTTCTCCACAATGAGGCCTCATTCCTGACTATTATTAAACTTAAAACTCATGACGAAAAATTAACATATACTACCATGAATATTTTTTGTGACATTGTCATACAATGTACTTATTCGTCGGTTTTCATACGAATCAAAAACTTTACGTACAAAAATCGAATAAATAAAGATGAATCATAAATTCAATGACCCAAAAATAACACGTTCGGACGTTTTTCTCCTACTAAAAGCTCTATTATTTACTCAAAGCTTTCGCGAACAAAGCGGACACTCGCTTGGTCTAAAGCTTCCAAATATTATGAAAAAGATTTACTTACTTGTTTATCATATTATTGGAACAAACATAAGTTATCGTTTTCACTTAGAGTAGATTTACACTACGTTCACCTACAAGTCAGTCCATTTGTTATGTTGAGCTGGTAAAAGCCAGTGAAAATGTACTATGTCTGACGTAATGTTTAATCACAATAATAATGTACATTGACAACTAGGTGTACATCTACCAATACTTATTGAAAATTGTGAGTTTGATTTGATTTCTAATTGAAACTACTTACGACTTTCAATGGATAGAAGAAGCGAGCCTGTAATTTGCTACATAAGTGAGTAGTAACGTGCTCTGAACGGCTAAGCTTCAAGAAAAGGTTACGGAGTTGATCCACTCGGCGTGAGCTCTACCGTGCCCGTAAGAAAAGCGTTTTCAATTGGTTTTAAAATTTAAACCTTCTGCGGAAAAATAAAGGCTTACAAGTTTGAAACGTGTTTGAAATCTTTATCAGTGCGTGTGTGTGGTATTTGTGAACTTATGTGACGGTAGAGCAGCCTCGCTATTTTGTATGGCCCAAGGTTCAAAATCATGCCAAAAACTCTTCTACTTTTTTAAGCTAGGTACTCACCGATAAGCCCTTCTACTCCTGCCCACAGAACCATCCACAGCAATCCCACTAGCCATCGCGCCCAGGACGCGCTCACCATTTTTCCAAAAACATTTTCAGCATTTTCCGACACCATAAACTATCAAATAACATTTAAACACACTAATCACTCGATCTCATTAACTAGCACGCGCCATTGTATAAATTGGATTAAAAGTTGAACGACTGCGAACGTAAACACGAGAGCGTGAATACGTGAATTTTGTACGCGCGCGACACGCGGTCCCCGCTCGGTGGGTAGCGCAATACTGACTGAAATTTTTCTTTTCTCCTCTACGGCCGTAGAGCGTAGCGTGTAGCGTTTTGGGAAAGCCCGCAAAGATTGATCGAGTTTTCATTGCGATGGGTACACGTGAAACGTGACGTTCTATCGTCTGGTATTGCTTGATGGGGTAGTTGAGTGGTAGCGAACGCCTTGAGACATACAGCCCGTTTTACTTCCGGAGTACTTCTGAATATGGTGTTAATGTGTTGTTAGGTCAAGTTAAAACTTCCGTTAAAGTAAAATTAAAGTATATGATTATTAATTTTATTGTGACAAGTGTTCAGCTACTTCTACTACTGTGCATCTAGTCCTATAGCTTCGACACGTCTTCATGTCTCTCTCCTACTGGGCTTGTTAGAACAAGACGCACTGAGTTACGTAGCGAGTTAACGCCTGTCGAGAAAATTCGTGCCAGGGGTGCAATTTTTTAATCTTACCAGGTGACTAAAGCTCACCAAAATGGCTGAATCTCTATGAAAACGGCCATTTTGGTGAGCTTTAGTCACCCGGTGAGATTCAAAAATCGCACTTCAGGTGCATTGTTATCTTATAGTCATTTGGAAACGGAACCCTACAAACGTGAAAACATACTTAACCTACTAAATAGCTTTCCCTGCGTATCAATTCAACCAATTGACATTACCGTCAGCTTTAATATAAATAATAAGTTTTCAGCAATTATCAAGTCACAATTTATTTCGCCAAAATTCCGTCAAAAGTATAAATCGATAGATATAGCCAACATAGAGCATTGAAAACATCATTTATATTTTATTATCAGTCTTTTTTCACTGCCTGAATTGTTTTGATATGTAAAATTATTACTTCAGATTAATTTAGGCAATAACAATACAAAATAAACACTGTTTTCATTGCTCTACATTGGGCATTTCTATTGACAAACACTTTACGAATATTAAAAAATTTCACTGGTGGTTATAATGTGTGTGTTATAAAAAACTACACATTGAATTAATGAACAATCTTCTTCTTCATCGGGTCCTTCTTCGCCTTCGTTTTTTTTTATTCAACATAGGAAGGAAAACGAGCAAATGGGTCACCTGATGGTAAGTGATCACCGTGAGACACCCGCAATACAAAGGAGATTGCAGATGCATTGCCAACCCAGAGACTTAAGGGGGTTCGATTCCCATAGAAAATGTCGGTGCACCTTTTGAAGCTTCTAGGACATTAATTTGAACGGATTTTTTTGGAAATAGTTAGTTATGGATTAATTACTTACGTAAAACCAAACAAAGAGTTGCTTTACCGATCCTGAACTGCAGTAGGATCCAGGAAATTATGATGCATTTTACCGTTGTGGGAGTACAACCGCAACCATGTGTGTGTGATATCTTTAGATGGGTGCGTCAATTAGTGACAGTTAATATAGGTGAGTAAAAACCTATTGACAATTTCGATATTGGGTAAAGATCGTGAAAGACCAAGTTCAAATCTCGTTGTATCTTTTTTTTTGTATTTTAAAATTTTCTTTTTTCAATGAGTTTTGCAAAGTAGGATATAGTCTTCCAAAGGAAATGATAAAACTATAATTTTTTTTTTTCTGATTTTGGATACAACGTAATATGACTCATTTTTATTACAATCTAAATGGAATAAACGTTCGTTTAACAAATAAAGAAACTGCCTTGAATAAAAGGATATGGACAAACTGCAGAAATATCTCAAAAAGGTAGAAATTTAAAGTTTACAACTATGTTAAATTTCATCCGGCTCACACGATTACTGTGGTACTTTTCCACAATAAATGACATGCTGATTCCTTCACAGGGATTGTCACATCTTTAAAATATTTACTGTGAAAAGGTTCCGTGCAGTGGTTCGCGGATCAAAACGGTGCAACTGTGCACTGTATCATACACGCAATGATACTATCCTTTATTTATTACAGAATAAAATTGCCCGCAGTATGGACTCTTATTTATTTCGTTTTACAATTATATTAGGTCGAGTGATAGGATTTTCTCCGACCTGAGAACTTTTTAATGAAACAAACCTTTTTATCAGATTCAGGCTGATATAAGGATAAAAATAAAAAATCTGTGGTCTATGACCTGCCAGAGGAAAAAAAATGTTCGATGACAAAGGGATTGTCTAAGCTATTGCGACACTATTTACGTGAAAGAAAACCCAGAACAATTTGAACATTTTCCAGTTCTTGGTAAGTGATCTCAAAACCAGCAACCCTAAGATACATATTAATTTATTGCCAGTTTTTAGGTCCCGCCTCTCTCGCTTTCCAAATCAATCAATTAATCACTATTTAAAAAGTGGTAGCTCAAACTGCAACTAGCAAACTGAACTGGTTAGAATCTGACTCTATCACACTAAAACAAGACTTCCACGATTTCACGGTGGACGCTGTGGTTGTCCCTCATTGCTGCGACTAGATCTCTTCGTCGTGCTCGAACTGACCTGCAACAGCTGGTCGCCTGGTACGCCTCGGGACGACGACAACAGGTCAAACGTTATGACGTTTATACTGTGGAAGATGCCGAACGGCCCTTTGCGGGAAGCCACCTGCGTCGAATATCTGCCATGATTTCGTCTTACCTAGAGCCCCTAAACGTATAACTATGCAGCAATAAGAAGAAGCTTTTATGTTGCGGGCTTGGCGCCTTGTCTATGATAAAAGCCATCGTGTACAAAATTACAGAAAAGACAGGTGACCAGAGGCGAAGTTCGTTGCCATCACTGATCATTAACAGTGATCATAATTCATAGGTCTGAGGCCCTGGCCACATACGACGGCGTGTTGTATTGTACAGGCGCGAAAAAAAAAAAATTGTGGGCGAACCCATTTCTTTCTATTATGGATCAGGATTGGAGTAATTTTAAGAGGAAATACGAGGTGTTGAAAATAAGTGAACACAAATTTTTCGAGTACTTTAGAATGTCTGTATCAAGATAAAATATATTGTAATCTCCTTGTATTCAAAAGCAACACGTATTTAGAGAACCTGTGGGACCTTTGAAAATGTTAGGATTAACTATAACTACTATAGCTGAGTTTCTTGCGGCGTTTCTTCTCAGTAGTATCTTCGATTTTCTGAAGCGCTAGTAGATTCAGACATGTAAAAGAGCCTATATGGCCAACTTGCAAAATAAATTTTTCATTTTCATAAGGTACGCGGTATAGCTGTACGAAATGAAAACACGTTTTACTCGATTGCCGCCAGAAGGGAGGGTTATATGTTTTTCGAGTGTAAGTGAGTATGTATGTATGTAAGTATGTATGTATGTATGTATGTCATTTCTGTGCCATGCGCTGCACCCTAAACGGTTTGATGGATTTTGATTTGTGAGGTGTCGTTGGATTCGTCTTGATTGGAGGGGTGACTAAGCTATGTCAATATTAACCGGCTCACCTGGCAATTTGTCATCTACTACTGCTTTGAAGCTACAATATGCATACAAGTGCAAAACTGGGAAATGGCTTCCCTGGTGGTAAGTAATTCTCCTAAATGCTTCACCTGGTAATCTGTAATCTACTGCTGCTTCTAAGCTACAATGAGCATACAAGTGTAAAACAGGCAAGAGGCTTTCCTGGTGGTCAGTGATTGTCCTAAATGCTTTACCTAGTAATTTGTCATATACTACTGCTCTTAAGCTACAATGCGCTTACAAATGTAAAACAGGCAAGTGGCTCCCCTGGAGGTAAGTAATTTTCGTAACCGCCTTACCTGCTAACTTGTTATCTACCACTGCTCCTAAGCTATAATGAGCTGCGGCACCTCGGCCGCTTGCTATAATTCGTCACATACAATTCTATACAATTAATCGGAGCGCGCAGAACGCAACGCCCCGGACGCACGCTTCGGGCGCCTGCTATGTTTTGTCCTCCTCGTATTTCCTCTTAAAATTACTCCCATCCTGATTCATAATAGAAAGTAATGGGTTTGACCAGAACATTCTTTTTATTTGTCTTTTCGCGCCTGAATAACACGGCGTCGTGGTACAACGCGGCGCCCCACCGTGCACCCGCTCAGTACGGCACCGCGCGGTGTATTTCCACAGCGCGGACCGTAAATATGCACGGTAAAACGGCGCCGCGCCGTTTCACGGTAACGACTCCGCGCCGTGGACATGTGGCCAGGCCAGATTTCAGGTTTTAGTTATAGTATTATTTAAGTTGTTAGTTTACTTTTATTTCAAGTTTTTAGTTATTTTTCTGTTACTTATTTTTTAAATTTGCTTTTGTATTTAATGTTTCAAGTGTCAGATAATCTAATAATATTAAACTGTCATTTTAGATTTATAGCTTCGTTAATTGAAGGGATAAAAGGAAGAGGAAGACCCAGACTGACATATTTTGAGCAAGTGGAAGAAAATTTTCGAACCGCGTCGTATTGGAACATCAAACGGCTGGCGGAGAAGAAAGAAGACTGGCGATTACTGACAGGACCTGATGATAAACGGTGAAGGGCGGGATGGTTTTTTTTTTGCAAGTTTTATTTATCTGTTTTGTCACAAAATTTACCTCATATTGGTATGAAAATAGTATTAAAGTATACAAACAAATCCCTTTTATATAAGACCCCACTAGACCATGTACCTACAAAGCTCTCAAATTATTAATGAAAAGAGTAATGTCGTATTTTTTAAACAGGTCACATGGAGTATCAAAAGAAATAAACACATTTGATTCAGGCTGATCCAAACAGTGTATTAAAAAGTATAAGCTTCTTCAGAAATTATTCGTTACGGACTTATCAAAAGAGCCTGTTGTATTTTGTATTGTACCTCGTACAAGGCACTTCCTAAAATGACCACTTCCAGTTGTGACCCCTTCCTAAATACTACTATTTCATAAAATGACTTCCTGATATAAACATTTCCTGATTTGATCACTTTCCAAAATGAGCATTTCTCGGTGTAACCACTCCCAGTATTTCATAGCGCGACGTGACTTGACTACAAATCTACTAGTGACCCGCTGTTGCTTTGTTCCAATTTCATAGGTTTTCTCAGACTACAAAAGTATTATGATATGGTGCCTGCCTTACAGGTTGAATTTTTAAAACTGTTATCATTTTTGGGTGGCATACCAAAAAGTAAAAAGGAAAGTTATTGGTGCGATTCGTTCCGTCCGTCTGTCCATCCGTCTATCTGTCCATCTACCTGTCATAGCGACATATTTTAGTACATTACTAATACTATATATTTGAAATGTTGAACAGATTATAAAATTTCCTTACTCAACCGTATTGCTAGTCAAAAAATTAAGAAACATACTTTCGGTTCATCTGAATATGTGAAATGTATGTCTCTCGATGCTCTCATTTCCTTATAACACTAGTCAGATGGAGCCGCATGCATTTCGGCTAGTACGGAGAGATAAAATAGATTATGTTCAAAGAGAAATACCGTTTTAATAGTAGTAGTAGCTTAATCAATTGAGTATCATTAGCTGAGAAATGGTTTTTGTTGATGTTAAATATAAAATTTGCAGGTACTTCAAGGTCATAAATAAAAAAATAATATCATAAATCGGTCATATCGGGAAGTAGTCTCATAAGGAAGGGATCGCCTCAGAAAGTGGTCATATCTTG
This sequence comes from Ditula angustiorana, assembly GCA_963691745.1. NCBI lineage: Eukaryota > Metazoa > Arthropoda > Insecta > Lepidoptera > Tortricidae > Ditula > Ditula angustiorana. The sequence continues at coordinate 4,358,146 of OY829473.1, forward strand.
ACCTGATCATATCGGAAAGCGGTCATATTAGGTGTGGTCTTCAAGCAAAATCATCTTGATTTGTCGTTTCAGAAAGTAATTAGTTTTAACAGAAAGGGTTAAGCTTTTTATAAAAAACGCCCAATTCTGGTACCAATATCGGAATTCTAGAACAGAATGTCCAATGTCACTAACCACTGGACTTCTGAAAGGCGAGATTTTAGCCTGTGGCAAAAAAAAGACTTAAAACAAAGTAGGATGGTCAGAATATTACCAATTAATAGGCTTACGTAGTCATCCATACTATATTATTAATGCGAAAGTCTGCCTGTCCATCTGTCTATCTGTACGGCTTTCGCACTTAAACTACTGAGTCGATTTCGATAATTTTTTGTACAAATATAGTTTCATACATAATAATACAGGATACTTTTGACATGAAACGTCTTTAATTTGGACATGAGGGGCTCACAATGCAAAAACCATGTCTGAACGAAATATGTTATGATTAGATCGCTTATTACTTTAAAAATATTGCACATATATGTAGACAATATTTTATTTAATCACATTTTTTCTTCACTTTGTTTTCTAAAACTATAACGTTATGTATCGTCAGTGACATACATTTATTTAGCTCATAATATTTTACTATCATGATTTATTTTAGATTTATAGCTTCGTTAATTGAAGGGATAAACGGGAGAGGAAGATCCAGATTTACGTAATTTGAGCAAGTGGAAGAGAAGTTTCGAAGCACGTGGTATTGGTATATCATACAGCTGGCGGAGAACAAAGAAGAGAGGCAATTACTGAGAGGACCGATGATAAACGGTGAAGGGCGGAATGGTATTTTTTTTTTAATGTTTAGCTACCTATTGTGTCGCACACTAGACCACATATTTGTATGAAAATTGTTTTTAAAAGTACAAACAATATCCTTTTAGATAAGACCCCACTCGAACGCATTAGTACTAGAGATTGCAAACCGGGCCCGCCCGGGCCCGGTGACCTTTTAGGCACCCACCGGGCCCGACCATTCTTACGGGGCCCGGTCACCGGACCCGGTAAGTAAACCGCGGCGCGCTGCGCGGGAGCGCCAACTCGTAGAATGTACGTTATTAGTTTGTTTGTTTTTTTTACTATGTGTTCAAATAGACACTATAAGGAGTAAAGAGAAAGCTTGCTTGTTTAAACTTATAAAAATGAATAAATTACTGATACGAATGTTACCTTTCCGCCCATAAGTAAAAGTAATCAATTCTGTAATAAGTGTGATTTTGAGACTTGAGTGAGACTGATTATTGTGATAATTGTTCATAAGCCAGTTTGAAATAAACATCAACCTTGAATCATTATTTTTCCATTCATATACAGGGTGTAATCGTTAAGTGTAGCCAGGCGATTATTCAGTAAATATAACAGATATCAGAAAACTTTAAGCTGATGTCGAATTTACATTACCCAATGAGTAAAATTACATTAATAACTTTTTTTAATAAAACCAGAAATATCCCAAATATTAACTTCAAACCCTCCTATACATTTAGTACGCCGTTCGTTGAAAGACAATATAAGGCCTAGTCATTTCATCATTATAAAATGATTCATGAATTGTTTTAATACAGTTTATTTGCGTAAATAATGAATTTTAAGCACTTTTCTCTTACGACATTATTTGAGGCTGCGTGAGACTTACGGCCGTAGAGTAAAGGAGAGTTTGAAGTAAATATTTGGGATATTTCTAGTTTTATTTAAAAAGTTATTAATGTAATTTTACTCATTGGGTAGCGTACTCTCGATATCAGATTAAAGTTTTCTGATATCTGTTACATTTACAGAATAATCGCCCGACTACACTTAACGATTACACCCTGTATAGAAAATTTTCATAAAATATTTGAAAGGTTTCATCACTAACACACAACCCGGCCGGGCCCGGCGGACCCGGCCGGGTTGGCGACGAATGCAACCGGGCCCGGCCGGGTTCAGAAACATACCGGATTGCATTCTCTAATTAGTACCTACTGTATGGTATTGTGGTTCGTATAAGGCACTTTCTGAAATGACTGCTGCCAGGTGTGAACTCTTACCAAATGCAACAATTTTATAAAATGAAGTCCCGATATAAACATTTCCTGATTTGATCACTTTCTAAAATGAGCATTTCTCGGTGTAACCACTCCCAGTATTTCATAGCGTGACTAGCGTGAATTTCATTTTTTTTTTCAGACTACAAAAGTATTATGATATGGCGGTGTGCCTACCTTACTAGTTGAATTTTTAAAACCGTTATCATTTTTGGGTGTCATACCGAAAAGCAAAAAGGAAGCTTATTGGTACGACTCGATTCGTCCGTCCGTCCATCTGTCCATCTATCTGTCATAGCGGCATATTTTAGCACAGTACTAATGGTTTCTATTTAAAATGTGGAGCAGAAAATAATTTTTTTTTGTTACTCAACCTGATTGCTAGTAAAAAAATTATTATCGGTCATATCGGGAAGTGACTACCAGTGTTCATATCGGGGAGTTATAAGGAAGGGGTCTCCTCAGAAATTGGTCATATCTTGACGAGATCATATCGGAATGCGGTCATATTAGGTGTGGTCTTCAAGCAAAATGGTATCATCTTAATTGGTCGTTTCAGAAAGTTATAGAAAAGCGTTCGGATTAGGGGTAGTTTTAAAAGGAAACGGTTTTATCTCGAATGGGTAATTTTAGAAAGTAATCAGTTTGAATCGAAAGGGTTAAATTACTTAGTTTTTTTATAAAAAAGCCCAATTCTGGCTGGTAGCAGTTCCTAAGTTCTAGTTCTAGATGTCCAATCTCATTGCCCCCTGAACAGCTGAAAGCCTGGATTATGGGCATGTGACAAATATTCTTGAACTGCAGAGCGGTCATGATATGGTCACTTTTGTGGTTACTAAGCACGGCGCCTATTTTAATACATTAACTATAACCACAGCAATTCCATGGGGATGAACACCGGCAAAATGCTTGGATATTTTTTCGGTACCAAGTAATTAGCTGTTTGTTGTTGTTGTTGTTAGCTTCGTAAGTGAACCAAAACAATATCACATTTTTGATTGCCTCATTTAATTTAAAAAAATTAAAACGTAAAATGTCATAAAATGTTTTTATTTTTTACAATTATATGGCGCAACTAAAAAGTCTAATGTTATTTGGGACACTAATTACTTTGTAATGTAAAAATATCCAAGCACTTTGCTGCAATTCATCCAGAGGAAATTGTTGGACAGATTCAAAAGAAAGTATATACGAAAGACAGAATATCAACAGTTAAAAATCTAACATAAACATAACTAATGTTATAAATGCGAAATTCCGTCTGTCTGTCTATTTGTCTGACCAGCTCTCGCGCGTTACTGGCTTAGTCTATTTATATATTGACACCTGCGAATGGATGCAGGGTGACTTTTTCTTTTTAAAATGTTCAAGTTTTTTTAATTACCCAATTTTATTTGTAAATTCGTTAATTTATTTCATTATTTGATCGCGCGATCGTTATAGAACCCAAGTAAATGTTGTTCTAAATAATAAAAATGTAACTTATCCATTTTATAAAAAATACGAGGACTACCCTAACACTCCACCGGTGCGTAGGTATGTCAATCTCAACAAATAGGCCTAGTTTCAGTACTGCTTTATTTATAAACTGTGTCTATAGGCCTATTGAGCCTGAAATGAATTGATTCTATTCTATAATGGGGGTGGACATTGGGAAGTGGTCGTTTTGGCAAGTGGTGAATTTATTTTAGGAAGTGGTTATTAACTTTCATGATATAAAAAAATCAGTACCTACAGTTCTTTGCAACTTTAGCAACAAAGTGTCATGACTCCATTTTTGAAAACAGAATGTTGCATCTTTCACACTATAGTTGGTGTGTCACAAGACATAATAGCTAACTGCTACCTGACAAGTCAGGCAGCCAAGGCCTTCCAGAATGCCCGTGAGATTCCGCGTGACGTCGAAGGCGCATTCTATCTTATTCATGTATTCTGTGATATTATTCAACGATGGCTAGGCGTTTAGTTAGCTGTTGTCTTTGGGTTTCTATCACCGGTGCATCATACGTGTCTTAACTATTATTTTCCTTAGGATTATCATGTGTCTCAACAATAAAAATGCATTACATAATTACCACTTTTCTAGTTTTATTATCTCACAGACTCATAACAGCCCATCTTTTTCATTTCTCTCAAAAGCAGCGTGCCTAAACAAAGTGGCATTGTTGGCGTTGACGTTCTGGTAGAAACAACAACATTGTGCGGTTGACGCCAAAGACTGTTTACTGTTTTCCACCTTATTGCAATGGAATAAGTTATAAAGTGTTTGACGTCGACGGTGTAGTCAGCCAAATTGAACTCTGGGCCTCTAGAAAACTAGTAAGTAGCAATGAATGAAAGCAATATTATTAAGACATTTACTATGAAAAGTCATTTTGACATTTATTGGTAAAGGTTCTCAGAATTCACATTGATTGCTGCACAGACTCGATGTAAGGGTGGCAAAAGTAAAATTCAAAAAATATTTTGATTAGACATACCTACATTCACGCTTCAACCCCAATTGTATGTACCTTTCTTTGTTGAGGTTCAATCGGATTTATAAAATATCATATCATCCATCAGGGTCCATTTAACATACTCAAAAATATGAACGACCGCTCTTATAACAATGTATAATTAAAGCGTTGGTAAGTATATACTTTTACACATGACCGTATCAGAGATTCGCAAAATACTTAGTCCATATAAGACATTTTTCAACTACCGGCACTTTCACACGCTCGCATTGAGTAGTGCGACACAGTAAGAGTATGAAAAAACTCATAATCATAGGTCATAGGTTAGGTTACAATAACCCCAAGCTATATCAAGGCTCATGAGCTTTGGGGGCCATGGTCAGATAACCCAGTGCCCAGTAGCGGAGTTCCGTCGACCCCATCCTGAGGAACAGAACATCCTTGTGCTCCTACCAGCAGTAGCACTAGAAAATGCTCAAGAGTGGTTATCATTCGATAAACGCAAAGTAGAAGATTAACGTAGGCAGCCGGTATAAATATTTGTGGGAGATTCTGATATTTTGTGAGTTTAGTATTTGGAGAGTCAGGTATTTTGCGAATCTGGTATTCATGGACGTTTTCTGTGGGTAATCGTAACTCCACATGACTTTTTTTTATAAATAAATAAACTTCACTGTTTTGGTCGTACCCCGAATCTGGTATTTAGTGAAGCAAGTATTCTTCTCAAGGGAGCTCCACCTCTGCCACGATGCTTCAGCTTATCAGCGAGTGGAGAAAGTTCGGCTTTTATGTAAGTATGGTAAGTCCTACCTACTACGGTCTGACGACGAGTGGAAGGCTCCTGTAAGTCTCTATTTTCCACTATACGTTTGGTTTTGCTTTGGTACAGGAACCTTCCGCTCAATAGTCGGGCTATTGCTAGCTCAGGAATCTATGCTAACTATATAAGTAAGGCTCTTCACAAAGACCAATTCTGTATCCAACGTCTTACCGCATCAGACCGTCGAAAATATTATCGGTCAAACCTATGGCAGTCAGCGAGATAAGCTTGGTGGTTATTTAGGTACAGGTACCTTCTATCAGGAACCATAATCCTTAGGATCAGTCCTTCGGTCGACTTATGGTAACCGACCCTGTAATGACATCAGTAGGTCACTAAAGCCAGCTATCATGAGGCACTGGTATTTTAACAACAAAAAAGTTGTAAAGATTTCGAGTAAGGAGTACCTAGGTGTGATGTGTATGATTGATATCACCTAAAAACGTTACTAAGACTTTATCTGAGTTTAGCACCAAAGTCTTTCATGGTCACCAGTTTTTACTACGATAATCACAATCACACTTGTGGGCCTTTATATCTTAGACTGGAAAGCCTGAAATCATAAGAGATGGCTTTTCTGGTCTACACAAGTAAAACTAATAAGAGTTATGTATTTTAGTCATTCGTGTATTCAGGTATACAGAAATTAATAACACGATACAAATATTTTATATCAGTTTGATTGCAGTCTGAAAACGTACGCCAACTAGCTAGCTAACTGCCGCGAAAGATTGTCGCTAGCTGGCGCTGTATAGTTGCATGTGTGTGTGTGACGATAGTGTCTGTATACGCTCGTAAACAGATTCTGCATTTTTTCTCAGGACTGGCACAACAATACCTTCCAACTGTGAAGTCAAAAAATCAACCGTATTCAGATACCTACGGTAACAAAAAAATAATAAAAAAAACAGCGATAGGTTACGAAAAATTACGAAAAAACCGTAATTTTTTTTACAGCGCCATCTAACGGGACTTTGTTTGAGAGCGACCCTAGTCGGTCCCCCTTAAAATGGAATACCTCTTGTACCAGTAATTGCACCGGATGTCTTGCTTTCCATGCCCGAACACAACAGTGCAAGAACTGCTGCTTAGCGGCAGGATTAGCGAGCAAGATGGCGGTAGCGATCCGGTTGGACTTTGCACAAGGACCGCCCGCACTTCCTTTACCTAATCGGTTTCCTTCCTCAGAGTGCGATCCCAAGATGTGTGAGCCACGCGTCGCATGCAGCCGCCCACCGCGCGCCATCCTGACTAAGTCTGAACATCTTTTTGGTGCCCTACCTTGAGAATGTCAGCCCTCCACTTGACCCAAGATGATATGCTTCTCCAGACGTTGCCTCAGGGACCGCATAATGTGTCCGAAAACTGAAAAAACAACTTAATTATACGTAACCGAAGTTACCAAGAACTATTGTAATAGCTTAACAAACTCATGATTTGTAAGTCAATCATTAAATGTTAAATTAATGATTGATTACCATGATCCAAAATCACGAGTAACCATAATAGTTCGTTTATACCTTTCTTTCAGTGAATGACACCTCATTCATCAAAATCGGCTCAGTCGTTTAGGCACTACAGCGGAACATACGTAAATACAAACATACATAGACTGCTAAAAACATAACCCTTCCTTTTGGCTTTGCCGTAGTCGGGTAAAAAACAGAGGGCCCGTGTTCGGCATATAGTGAATATACCTTCTCCTACACTGATGCTCGATATCAAAATACTTTAACGAACACGGGCGCCAATCGGTGGCCGACATCGAAACAACGACCTCCATTAGTATGGGCAAAAGGGCCGACGTAGTAACCGCCTAAAGGGCTCTACGATTGACACTCCGCTCACGTCGTGTGTCCTATAAACGAAGTGTCGACAGCATTTTGATAAAAAACAATAAATTCGACGGCACACGAGTGGCATTCTACGGGTAATTGATGAAACTTTCGGAATATCGGGGTCGTTGACAGTTCAAAAACCTTTTATTTACGCTGTATTAAGAAAAGAAGTCCTTACTTAATATCATAAGGTTCTGTTGCTTAGAAACACTGAATTCGTTCACGGTGAACCAGAAGCGTCTTTTACATAAAGTTACAGTGAAATTCAGACATCTTTATCTTTATCTTTACTCAGTATAAAACGAACTCACTATCCGTTGGTCTGTGCACTTTGCTTCGGCGGCTTACCCCTTCTAAACAGCAGGAGTGCGATTTTTGAATCTTACAGGGTGACTCGCCAAAATGGCCGTTTTTAATAGAAATGCGGCCATTTTGGTGAGCTCTAGTCATCTGGTGAGATTCAAAAATTGCCTTTGAATCTCACCGGGTAACTAAAGCTCACCAAAATAGCCGTTTTTCATAGAGATTCGGCCATTTGGGTGAGCTCTAGTCACCTGGCGAGATTCAAAAATTGCACCCCAGAGCAGAGATATAGCTCGTCATGTTTCGGACCAGTCCGTAGTCTTTACTCATCAGCCCCTCTGCGGCCCTCGCGCCTAAAGCATCTTCAATCTTAGCGGTATTAACGTGATAATATACTACTTATTTATTTACCGCGAAACGTCGAGGTAAAAAAATAAAAGTATCAATTATTGATGGTCGTCTGAAACAATTCTTCGTAATTAAAATTGTAATGACAACACAAAGAAAAATTAGGGCAATGGCAGGACTTGAACCTGCAACATCAGCATTCCGTGCCTTGCGTTTGCCAGTTTCGCCACACTGCCTCTCGAAACTGCCACTAAGCCTATCAAGGCGTGGTCTTCACTCGATAACCCGTCTACTCCACTGATTATCAGTTCTTTAACCTTTTCAACGCCAAGTCAAATACAAAAATCGTCGTTCACACGCCAAGCTTTTTTGTAAGTAACGAAATTGAACCTTATGCGAATGCACGTAGGTCACTTTAATATTGCACGCGGTGACGTATATATAAGTCATTGGTGTTGAACGCATAGTGCGCATATATGTATGTCTTTGGCGTTGAAAAGTTTAACGATTGTGACCAGCCCACTGTCACTTATCCTTTGAGCTAAATCGGCCACTTTGGTCCGTTGGTTCATAAATCTCAGTCAATTTCTCAAAGGCTTAAAGGAGTATGGGTACGATATAAAAACAATTGTCTTAAATATACATTTATTTGTGGCGTTATTCGTACATCTAACTAAACTCTAATAAACGGGCCAGCGGTCGTAACAAGACAATGATAACTGCATAATTTATCTGTCAGTGCAGCTCTGTCTTACTGATGTTAGAAGAGGTGCACAGACGGATAGTTTTAACTTGGTCAGTCCTGTTACGGTCGCTGGGCGAATAATACAACTTAATACAGCTTGCGGTATGTCGTGATCGTGACACAGAAATATTCGTTATTATCATTCAATCACATGAGCAGCACATTAATTATGTAAGTATTACAATATACTTTTTTTTGTGTATCTATTTTTTTAAGTCTGATTTAATCGTATTGTAACATTTGATGGAATGGCATTGTAACATTTGACAGAATCGTATTGTAACATTTCATGTAACTGTATTTTAATACCTATTTGATAGAATCGGATTGTAACATTTGATGCAATTTTATTGTAATATTTGACATAAACGTATTGTAACATTAGGTGAAATCGTATTGTAACATTACTTGAAATCGTTTTGTAACATTAGATAGCCTTGATTAGCCTTGGTCACACAGTGCGACATGGAGTTAGGATACATTGCGAGGTCGCCTAGATTGCTCTAAATTGCCTCTCGCGTCTTGTAACCAGGGCGTAAGAGTGGGATGCAGCATGTTTTTCCCTCCGCTTCTATACCACTTGGTCGATATGGAGTAAAGGCACTGCTGGGTAGTTCTCCCGTAAGTAGAGATGAAATCTGATTCGTAACATGTCAAGGAGAACTGTCAGGACCCCAATTCTCGGTCCATGCGAGATCCCACTCATGTTCGAGATACGACAAAATTTACAGATTTCTGAGGGATTCGACAGTTGTTTTCGTGCGAGATGAATCTGGCATGAACTGAGAATTGCCACGCAGATCCCATTGAAATCTAGCATTTTTTAAATTTCGAATGTAAGATGAAATTCGGCCAATCGACAAAGGCGAAAATGTAAGCCTTGCGGGGCAATTATCGCGTCAGTAGAGATAAAGTCACATTCGAAATATGTCAAAAAGAGCTGTCAGATCCTTTTACATTGGTAATTTTTTGACATATTTCCTATGTGAGACAAATCTTGACAAACGCAAAAACTGAAGCTCTATATTGAGAACTGAATCACGACTCATACAGAAAGTTGTCAAGTGTAAAGGCTCTAATTATGTACTCGATTCATATAGATGGCGATATTAAGTACAGTCTTACAGTGTCCATGTCGATTATGTCTATGGTCATAGTGATCGTTATAATAGGGTAATCAGTACTGTCGTCACCGCTCCATTTACGAGCACGTCCATCTTCCTTCAATCAAATTATGTTTTAATGTGGTAGGTACTTTGGGTGGTGATAAATGAGTTGTTTACCCAAGCTTATATAACAAAAGTAGCCTGTGTCTACTTGAGGCGCATTGCATGAAATAGTACAAGTATGGCAAAACTATTACAACAATTATATATTAATAGCGGACGCCCGTGACTTCGTTCGCGTAGAATTAGTAGCCTGTCCGTCAGGGATAGTGTAGCTTTCTATTAGTGAAAGAAATTTTGTAATCGGTTCAGTATTTCCAGAGATTACCCCTACATACAAACCAACAAACAAACAAAGTTTACCTCTTTATTATATTAGTGTAGACGTAGATTAGTGTAGACGACTGTCATTAGCGAGAATCAAATGCCTGTTGTCCCTTTTGCACCATAGTGATTCACTGTATGTATATGTAAACGGAATGACGAGCTATTCACATACATACATTTTTATACAATGCGCCTCAAATGAATTTAAGTTTATACTACCTACACTTGGCATTTGTTTGAGTGTCCGATAGTTTTTTTATAAAAATATCTATTATCTATTTTCATTTATTAGACGCAGTGTTCAAACGTTAACAATACAACTAGGGATTAAATAACCTAATTTCCAAATTGCTACGAAATTCGTCATTCACATTACATCACCATTGAAAATTGATATACAGAAAATAATTAAGAAACTAAGTAAAATCTTACATTTTTAACAAATAAGAAGAAAATGCAAAAGAAAGCTAAATTCTAACATTTAATGCGTGAAAAGTTTTAAAATCTGAATCAGTAACATAGTTTTATACATTCGACATAGCATGGAAGTTAATTTGTTAAGTTGGCACCAAAAATTTTCAAAAATATCAGCCAATAGCAAAAAGAATAGAGATTTTAGTGATTATCTAATCGCTCTCATTGGCTGCAGCATACACAGATACAGCATCCAAATGTAGTGACAACTGGCAATTAGCCCATTTATGCGCGCTTGATGACGAAAATAGTGAATAATTATACATAACAAATCAATCAATAAATAAGATGGTCAGTTCTAAAAATCATTCTGACAGCAACTAGACAACGATAAACAAAACTGTATAACAAACGCCTTTTCCATATACAAAAATAAATCACAAAACCAACATAATGTTGACTGGTAAGTCGAAGAATAATACTTAAATCTAAGTTAATATAAAAACGTACCCATGTGAAGTGCCCCAGTCTGTCGTTTGTGTTGCATAGATAATCAAATGAGACAACCACCACACTTCAAATTAATATTTACTATGGTAGTCGCAGTACAATTATCTCAATAAGTGAGTTCGGAGCTGTCTTCGGAAATTCCATCATACTAATATTACAAATGTGAAAAACAAACTGGGACAAATTACCTTGCTACTCCGCGAAACCAATTTGGTTTCGCGGAGTAGCAAGGTAATTTGTTCCAGTTTGTTGATATGGACCTCCGCAAAGTAACGCCTGAATCTATTAATTATACAAATGTGAAAGTTTGTATGTTTGGACGTTTGTTACTGAATCACGCAAAAACAACTGAACGGATTTGGATAAAATTTGGCACACATATAGTTTATAACCTGGATTTACAACAAGTAATTCTCATACATTTGTCCAGAAAATATTGCACATTGCATATTGAAGATTGACTGATGCTATTTTTATCGCGACAAAATCTGAAATTCCCACATTAAATATCTTCTACACAGTGAAATCACTAGTAGTAAATACAATTAAGCGAAGTACATTGCTGCCTTTAGCTAGAAGGTCAAGTATCACGTAATGGTACAAAGAAGCAATGTAATCAAGAAGGATCTTCCTCGACTAATACCGAGAGGCGAACTTCAAGTAATCGTACTGTATTTATTTTTTTATCCACGCGCCACAAACGGTTCGTGCCCCTCCAACGCAAACGACTAATTTTCTTTTCTTGGCACTCCAAACCTTTGATATGCTTCTATTTTTTTTACGTTTGCCTGAATTGACACAAAGCACTTCACATAAATAGATCCCATATCGAAACAAAATTCTCTGCCGCTGTCCCAATATTTATTGTTATAAATATATAACGTCGGCGCCAGAGAGTTTCGCGTCGATTCTGGATATGCTAGAGGTGTATTCACACCATTTCTAAAGCTTAACTTTATAAATAGGTCCCGAAGTCATGCAACTATATCATTCTACGAATCTCTTAGTCGTACTATACGTGTCCCTAGCCTATGGACAGAGAATGAACACCCGTGTAACACTACTTCTCAGGAATGCTATGACACAGTTGTTTATTTAATTAGAGGCAAAAAAAAAACATGTCTATGCGGTCGAGTATTAATTTTTGTCTATGGGCTAGGGACACGTTGTATACTTTAACCTCATTCACCGCCGTTCACGACAGACTGTAATGATTTTACGCATCCTTAGTGTCGTGGTACATGAATAAAGGCCAGGCCACACAGGTAGCATACACGTTGCGTATCCAACACGACTCCAAGCTTCCTAGAGCTGCGTTACACATGCGTAACGCAGCTCTACAAAGTGAGTAGCAAACGCATCCGGTGTGGCTTAGCCATAAATATACAGTCTAAAATAAACCTCGCTTGTCCTTACTTCTATCTCAAGTATAGTTGCAGGCAAATAACTTGAGCATAAATCGAGTGGAGGGGGTATATTTGCGCATACACAATTATACTAGAAACGGCTCCTGCGCAGTCAGGGTCAGTGCTCAAGATGTTTGCCGGGAACTGTAGTAAGAATCACCCTAACTTAAATGGTACCTTCATTAAAACTGTAATGACAACACAAAGAAAAACATTTTAAAAAAAATCGAAAGAAATTTCGGTTACAAATTTGGTACCTTCATGTTAACATCAAAGTAATGTTCAAAGAAATGAAAATGAAAAAAATATTTTGCAAGTAAAATACTAAATAGGCTCTTTTACATGTCTGAGCCTACCAGCGTTTTGGCAAATGGAAGATTGTGCTAAGAAGAAGCGCCACAAGAAACTAAAACAAAAGTAACCAAATAAACGAACCACTCACACATTAAAAGTAGAGTTATTGCTCGACATGTTTCGTTTATTTCAAAGTCTGAAACTCGCAGTATTGTACTGTTTAACATAGTGTTTACTACCTAAACAATACAACCATAGACAACGAATTAGATATCGCCAGTTCGATTAAGGCCTCGTATTTATTAATGTAGGTAATAAACACTAATTTGATGATAAAAGTCTATTTTTAGGTTAGAATAGATTGTTTTTTACCATTCAAAACAAGTAAGGACAAACCGAGTTTATTCAAGCATATGTAATATCTTTGTCATACTAAACATTGTTCTAGACAAAAAAGGGGAAGAGATCGTATAAAGTGTTTATGTTATAATATAAATATACAAAGATAAAAATGGGTTTGCATATTAAATACGGCATTTCGTTATTCTGGGTGTTTCATAAACCAGGATGGCTAGCATGGTTGTCATTTTCTTGCTAGTTACTCAGTTCACCTGTTATAAGAAGGCACATTGCAAAGTAGAACAAAGCCTCTTATGCTAACCGATCAGAAACTTCCTTCATATTCCAAATTACAATTCGACATGTTTCTACAGAACATTATTGCTTTAGAAGACTGTTTTACAAAGCCGAGCTGGCAACGTTGCTTTTATTTTGTTTGTTCGATTACTTCATTGAAACAAATAAAATAAAAAATCTCAAATATGTTATAACTCTGCATACTTTCTGCATCTCGTGAAGTTATACATGCATTGAAAAAATATAATCTATTTGTTTTGGAAAAGCACCGTAAAAAAGCGACGTTGTCAGCACAGCTTTCATAACAGCCCTCTTAAAGCAATTACAAGAAAAAGTTGCAACTTTACTAAGACGGTTTCCGAGAGGATGCACCTACAGCCGAGTATAAAAAAAGGTATATTCAACATCTCAAAAATATGTACCGAACGCTCTTATACCACCGGCGTAATAAGCCTTCACTACTTATTTTTGAATTGTTTAAATCTAAGAATATCTTTAAACTGAGCTGTGCAATCAAAGCAGCAAGGATTGAGGTCATCATATAATTTGATATTTCAATAATCCAGCCCTGTATCTCAAAATTTATAAGTGTTACAATTTGACATATTTCTAGTTTTTCATACAAAATTGTGACAAATATGTTAAATTGCAGCACTTGTAAATTTCGTCGTATAAGCCCAAAAAAGAACGTCGTCAAAACGGAATCCGACCAATCAGGAATATTGCAAAAAATGAATCAATAATCAAAGGTACTTTTCTAAACCAGTCATTCTTATACCGCAGAAACCAACTCAGTGACGCATTACGCTTATAAATTAAATGCAAACCCCAGCTTATCTGATACGGAAGACTTTTACATCTGCGGTAGAAACTCGATGGGCGTGGCGAATTTGAAGTCGTCCGGGAAAAGTTTCGCCGCAAACGGATACATGAGTTTGTAGGACTGGCGGATGGTAACATCGGCGACGCCAGCGATGTCCCCGATCTCCTTCTGGCTGCGTTTGTCATCTGACGCCTGGAAAGATTTAAGTTGGCATTGAAAATTATGGGATTAGGTTAATAATAGACAACGTGGCAGTCAGTGAAACTACATTCGCACAAACACGAACAGACAATCCCTATGATATCTGAAATTACACAAACTGAAACTGAATTTGTTCATAATAGGTGCGCTTTTAACTTATTCAGTCTCACGGTTGCAACATCTCGCAACGTTAAACTTCAAAGATGATTGCAAATTGTTAACTTTTAACAATTTACTAAAACCCAAGAATGATATATAGAATCGGTTTAATTAGAGTTTAAAGTTTTGTTTGTGTTTTATAAGTATTTTGAAGCATAAACCCTATTGTTCCTTATTAACGACATGATAACAAATTCATTAGCCATATTGCAAAATAAAATGATAACATCACGGGCAGTTAAATCAATAACCTAACTTTGAATTAACCTACTACATATTTAAAAATGTCAAATATCTCGACAACCGTTAACCTGTTTACCCTCAAACATAGCTGAGACCCACAAATTTTAATGAAATCTGCTATTTAAAAACATTTGAATCCCAATCAGAGCACTCATTTGAGAGCTACAATTCAGACACAATACTGACAAACTTACCACAGTCATCTTTTTGTACGTATAACTTACCTGTGAAGCCATGTAAATAGCAGCAGCAGCAACCGAGATGGGGCTCCGTCCGGACACAATATCCAGCTCCCCGGCCTTCCTTGCAATATGAGTGGCAGCTCTTTGCACTGAGTTCGGCAGCCCCAAGTTGGAGCAGAACCGAGACATGAAGTCAGCAGTCGTGATTAGGTCAACGGACGTCTCCAGGGCCTTGAGAATGAGTTTGAAACACCGGCCGATCTCTTTCTTGCTGATTTTGCTGACGGCACATATCTCTTTGAAGGTGCGCGGCACTCCCTCCTGACGGCATGCGATGTACAGGCAAGCTGACGCTATGGCGTCATTCGCTCGGCCTTTTAAATTTTTACCGTCATGCACCTGAAATTGTAAAATCATGCGTAATTTAGGGAAGTGCGTAAAGCTGGGTTACGGTAACCAATGTTACGAGGTGTAATGTAACATGTTACACAGCGAATATTCGTGCAGTCAGTACATTGTGTTACGGAGAAACCAGCGAGCAACTGCGTACTGTCTGCACGTACTACTGACTACATCAGACAAAATGTAATGGTAGAAGTTAGTAAGGACAAACCCTATCTTAAAGCATAACTTATTTTCGAATGACTAGTGAAACTTGTGAATCAAACGAGGTAAATTGATTCAATGAAAAATACAGCAACATAATTTCAGTTTACGGTTAGGTAATTGATTTGCATAAACAAATGTACACGCAAATGTGGAATGCTAACTAGAAATGTTTTTAGTTAAAAGGAATGTTGGAGTTATGATAAGAAAATTTTTGTCGTGATAATTTAATTGTATAATACTAAAAATTTAACTTTTACTTTAAGATAAGCTTCTAATTTCATCTACACTAATATAATAAAGAGGTAAACTTTATTTGTTTGTTAATTTGTCTGTATGTAGGGGGTAATCTCAGGAATTACTAAACCGATTTCAAGAATTCTTTTACATATAGAAAGCTACACTATTCCTGACGGACATAGGCTATTAATTTTACGTAAACGAAGTCGCGCGCGTCCGCTAGTGTACTATAAAAATGTAACATAAGTGGATCTTTACTGCTTTTAAGTTGCAAAGAAGTTGAAACTATGTTATTCATCATAAAAATAAAGCTGACTTAAGAACCTTGTGGTATTAAGGCTGTATACTAATAGATTCGGGCGTTACTTTGCGGAGATCCATATCAACAAATTGAGAATAAAAGAACATTTTTTATTTCACAGGCTTATAAAGCTTGCCATTAGTGCGTGCACGTATGCAATAAATCGCCATTTTTAAAGGGCTAAAGTTATGCTATTTGAGCCCTTTAGTACAAATCTTAAACAGCTATTGTTGTGAAAGCTTAAAAAACTAGATCAATACAAAGATCGAACATTAATGTAAAAAAAATCATAAAAAACAATGTCGATTCAGAGACTGAAAATGTTATACTAAAAAAATGTATCCTTTTATATTTTTATACATTATAGAAATCTTATTGAAATAAAAGCATAAAAAATTCACATCAAAGATTTAATTTTTTTTGTTATAGAGTCACTGACCTAACATGCTATTGCATAGTAAATTACTATTCCGTACCAAATCTGGTGCCATCAAACTAGATTACAAATTAAAATGCACAGTTTACAAAAACAAATACGATTGGCGCCATTTGCGAACTTAACCCTTCATATGCCGTATATGTTACATATATGAAAGGTATATGTAGGTACGGACCTGGGACATGGCATACGAAGGGTTAATTCCAGTAGGCATTCTCTACCAATCAACCATAACATAAAACCAACCAACCACAAACCAAACAAACCAAATAACTACATCAATTGATATTGTTATAGTTGGAGCAGCAAGATAAGAATTAAATTTTAATGAAGCCAAACCAAACCATTTTATTTTGTAGAACAGAGCCCTGTCAGTTCATGGAAAGTCATGGAACTTAAACTACAAGTGTTTTTCGTACTAAAACAAGCTAATAACAGGCTCTAATTCTTTAAAACTTCTATTGCTTTATTCAAATAATCACAGGGCTAAGAAATAAATGAATAAGCTACCAGAAAAACTCAAATAATTGTTGATTTTATTTAACCGTTGATTACTTTACCTACATACAAGGGGTGCGAAAGTATTAAATTACTCCATAAGAAATTTAAAAAATTCTAATTCCTTCAGTAAATATGCTAGTTTTTTTTTGGCTATTTCAACTAACAATTGTGAACCTTTCTCCATAGAGTATAAAAATGAGAGTAAGACAGCAACTCAATAATTGTCAGAAATGGCAGTAAAACTAGCCCATTTATCCAAGGCTTCAGTAAATAAAATTTTTGACTATTAATCCATACCTGCTTAAATAAATTGTTGGCCCTATCAACAATGGTCTTGGGCAGATTAATGCGATCTGCCATTGTGTTAATCTCTCGGAATGCATTTATAAGTGCTCTGTCCGTGCTGCTGATGTTTCTTCTGTTCTGGTACTTTGATACTCCGAAGCTGTCAAATGACGCGTCTCCTCGTCCCGGACCAATGATGGTGGAGAGGTCTCCGCCCGAGAGTAGAGGGTTCTCGGGCCCACCAACACGAGAAGGGTCCACTCCAGACTTCTCATTGCTGAACGTACGCCATTCTGAACCTACATCAATTACTCTGTGGATTTTGAAAATACCCAATGTTCATGAAAAAAATTATAGCATTTGGTATAATTATTTTGCATATTTAGATTATTTCTATTTTAGTGCCAATTACTGCACTAATTACTGCACTAATTATCAGAAACAAACTTACAAACAATGTGGTATGAATAATACTAGATTAAGAATATTAGAACTAGCATACATAGCATACATAAGTCATAATTTTAATGGATTATAATATTCCTGTGACTGCTCTAGCTGAAATGAAACTAAAATAAGTCTGTGCTTTAGAATCTTGTCCAAACTGTTTTTAAAGCAAAATAGTTCAAACCAGTGGGCATGAATACATTACGCCCTCAAATCCTAATGCCACATTGCATTGATTATTAACAACTTCAGTAAATGAGGATCGGTCGTTGAATACATTAGTAGTGTTTTTTAGAATTTCAACACTATAGAAACTTAAGTTTGGAAAGCTAAATGAATTTCGTAACGTTGCTAAATAGCTCCCGAGTAACGATACCTGTCGCCGACAACGAGGCCGCATTCCGAGCATATCATGTCCCCCGCCCGGTAGTCCTCGATAAGCGGCGCATCAGGATGAGCATAGCACACGACCTTATTGGCTTCAATTCTAAAACCACAAAGGAAAGCTCATCAGCAAGTAGTAAACGTACTATCATAAACACTGCCGCGACAACGAGCAAGGGGCTCCAATCATCACCGATAACTTACGTATAAGTTTAGCCAACATTATTAAATAGTCTGCAATACAATATATAAATACAATTACTTCTATGCGAAATAAACAGTAATAAAATTAAAGCAGAAAAACAGACCTTGACGTGCTCGCCATGATTGTCAAGTTGTATAGACAACGTGTTATTTTTCTAACGTCACTAACCTGTATCCATAGATACTAGAAGTTTTTAAATTCGGGCTTTTTTGCCTTGGAGATTAATTTCGCTTTACTTAATTATAAGTACAATACTTACATTAAAACTTGAAAAATTTATTAAGAATAATAACTTTAACCTGAATTTTGTTTTAAGGTAAAATTTTAAGTAGTAAAATAACTTAATTGTTAACACAAAGATGTTATACTGGCCGGCATCGGCTGCCCAACATTACTAAAAAAAGCTGTGAAGAAAACAAAACACTAAATAGCTTTAATACCTGAAGGTAACAATATAAGAACGTTTTATTTAAATTATAAACCATTTAAGATCGTCATCACGCTTACGGCTAAAACGTTATTAATATAATTCAATTGTTTACCATAATTTTAACAAGATATTCAACCACTTTCATTTGATTTGATCTAAAGATTTGAGAAACGAAATTAAATTAAATATTGTAATATGATCAATATCTACTGCAATAAAATTGTGGCAGAACATAAACAATTCTGTGCCATGAACGCCTGCTCCACAAACGAAGCGCAGAATAGAAACGCCAAACGAACGTCAACGATATGACAGCGTAAAGTAAAACGCAAATAAAATTTTGTTAGAAAATATTTGTTTAATTCGTAATGTTCAGTTATTATTCATGTGTGTAAATCATGGGATTTGGGGATTGTTAAGCATGCTGCTGCATTTTTAAAAGTATTCGTTGGACATAAATTACAAAAAAGTGTTTTTCAATCTCTATCCTGTTGCAGTTTTTTTCAAGTTGCGCTTCTAGACATGGAGAGAACTCTGAAAAAAACTGTGTCGCTGCGTCAAATGAAATTGTTATTGGAGTTTTTAGAGAAGAATAGAAATCTGGCGCTTGGCCGTCTTAGGTCCAAGGAAGGGCGCGCGTTGTCAAAAAAATTGTGGGCGGAATGCGCGGACATCCTGAATGTTGAAAATGTCGGCTCCTCATTTAGGACAGGAAGAGAGTGGGCGAAGGTATTTGTTTTACCGCTCTTTTTTTATGCAATTTTAAATAACTTGTCTATTAAAAAAGTTCCAATCAAAACTTTTTTTTTGTAAACTGTTTTGACTAGGTACTTGTACTAAGTATCTTTTGTTTTGTTATTAATTCTGAACGTAGTGAATAAATAGGTTTTAAATATCATTAAAACCCCATTTAAATTTCTTCGAATTAAAAGTTTGTAGCTGAAGTAAAAGTAGCTGAATACTCGAAAAGTTTAAAAGATCTACTCTCGCGACAATACTGTTGTATGTGTGGTTGTGTGTGTGTGTATAGTTCTTTTTGTTTCACCTATTCATATGTATAGATAAATACGTTTACATTATTTGCTGACTGCACCGATTCTACTTTTGTTTGAAAAACCAAGCCATTTATTTTTTTAAGGCATAAAGATTAAAAGTACTTGTTTTATGATTCCAGTTCTACACTGATTACAAAGCTCGCCTGAACAATAAAGTCCGAGCTATGAGAAACAACGAAACCACAGCAGCCACGGGTGCCGAAATAGAGCTAACATCCTTAGAGACAAGGCTCTGCAACATCCTTGGTTACAACATAAAGGACTTGCTGACTGCTAAAGCGAACCCATTAAGCACAACTCGAGAGATGAAGAAAGAAAGTTCCAAGTCCCTAAGATCAAAGAAAGTCCGTAGGCGGAGGAGCAGTAATAATTTTTATTATTGTTAAATGCAGTCATTATAACCTTGTGCAAGGTCCGTCCGGATAGCTACCACCACCTTGCTCGTTAATCCTGCCGTAAAGCAGCAGTGCTTGCACTGTTGTGTTCCAGCGTAGAGAGCAAGACGTGCCGGTGTAATTACTGGCACGAGAGGTATTCTATCTTAGCCCTCTAGGTTGACAACGCATCTGCAATCTCCTTGGTATGCAGGTGTCTATAGGCGGTGGTGATCACTTACCATCAGGTGACCCACTTGCTTGTTTGCCTTCCTATTTTATAAAAAAAATTAAAAAATTATAGAAATGATCTTGTACAAAAATCAGTCGGCCAATTTAATTTTGTAGACAACATTAGAGCTGTTTCACTACCACATAGAAATACACACTATGCTTGTAGACTTTCCGACCGTATTGCAGCAGCTATGGTCACAACACAACCCTGCCACAGCCATTGCAATACAGTCAAAATGCAATGCAATAATAGCTATCGCAAATTAAATTTAAAATGCTATATAATGAATGACAACACAAAGAAAAATTAGGGTAATGGCAGGGTTCGAACCTGCAACATTGTTCTTCCTTCTGCAACAGGTTCAAACCCTGCCATTACCCTAATTTTTCTTTGTGTTGTCATTCATTATATAGCATTTTAAATTTAATTTGAATGTAAAAAAAATACAAAAAGAAAAATTTTTTAAATTTAAAAAATAAATAATTTCGATTACAATAATATAGCTATCGCATTAAAATCCTGATAGATGTTATAAGTGCGAAAATCATGAAAGAGTAAAACAATTCTATGTTCTATTGATTTTAGCAACATCAGACAGTTCAATAAATTCCGCAAAAGAAACACTGGAGCGTATTGAAGAATCTAGAATAGAGGTGGACAAACTGAAGGCAGAAGGTCTGTTCAAGATAGCGGAGTCTATTACACAGATGTGTGAAGCCCAGAATAGGATAGCAGCCAGTATGGAGAACCTCGGAGCCGGGGTGTGGCAACTGATGCAGAGGTTTGGAGGACAGGAGGGAAAGCTATGGGGTAATTTACCATATTTTACCCCTAATGGCCAGAGAGAGGTGCTATAACTTTAAAGCTTCTGTTGTATAGCAGCTTTCATATCGATGAAATGCTTTGATTGCTTTGTATTTTTGGGTTTCCTACCCAAAATTATCCAAATGGAACACTATTGCTCTTGCTTAGCCATCTATCTGTCTGTCCATCGGTCACAGAGTATATTATTGTGGCTGCTTAAACATACAAGAAAAGTGTTTTTTTCAATGTTTTTTGGATGAAACTCTTGTGAGAGTCGGAATTGCACATGGTCTGTATTTTATTTGAATACAGGTTTGATTGCAGTGATTCTTAAGCCAAGTATTCACTAATATTGCTTAATGTATTTTTTTACATTACATAAGTAAGTAAGTAAACACTTTATTGTACATAAAACACGGTACATAGTATTACAATTAAAATAAAATAGTACAAAGGCGAGCATATCCCTGTAAGGGATTTCTTCCAGCTAACCTAGGAAAGTTTTACAGAAAAACTACAAGGAGAGACAAACAACAAGCGTCCACCTACAGCTAAATTAACAAACAACGACAATATCAACAATGCACAAAACGAAAAAGAAACCAAATATATATAAATAGATAAAACAAGTAGTGACTGAATAGAATACTTAAATAAATGACCTAATAAATATATTGACTGTATATGTATAGTCGACAAAGAAATTGCTTGACCACTTTTCGACCGTATAAGGGAATAAGAAGGGATAAGGTTTAAAAGTGGTCAAGCTATTACTTGGTCGACTATATTCATACAATTTTTTTACTGGCGCTCTGACTTCATAAAGGGATAAGGTCGCCTTTCGACATCACTGTATCTGTTTTGTCATTTATGTTTTTGTACATTAAAGAATTTACATACATACCTATCAGTCTTGAAGTTTTACTAAGTAACTATTTTTTACTCAAATATACACATAATTTTATTGATAAATATTTAACATTACAGAGGAAAAGGTCCAAGAACACAACATCCTGCAGTGAAATGAAACGAAATGAAGACTATAGCGTCTTGCATGGTTATTGTCAAGGTAACAACTTCGTTACATAATATAGTTCCTACTCATTATCTCATTAGTGATAACTACACTTATAGAAAGTTCTGTCACTGACAGACTAACTGACATACAGACAACATAGCCTACAATGTCAAGGTAACCCTTATTCTTTTAGTTGATCCCTTTCTTATGATATGATATTGGTATGGGCAAGAGAGTTGACGCCACGCACACTGCAGTATGTCACGTGTGTACAGGAGAGTTTCGTTCCAATTTTAAAATTATTGTTTTGTTTTGTATGTACTGTGTAGTTGTGTGTTAGCGTTCGCCTTAACTCTCGTTGCGTTATCTATCCTAGTTAGATCGAGCTGCACTGAGGGATAAGTTGTGAGTAGTATAATTTTATGCTATAAATGCTTGTAATACTTGAAAATAACGAATATTTTTAGAGTTTTACGGCATTCATCACTTTTTTTATAAAATAGGAAGGCAAATAAGCTAGTGGGTCACCTGATGGTAAGTGATCACCACCGCCTATAGACACCCGCAACGCCATGGATATTGCAGATGCGTTGCCAACCTAGAGGGCTAAGATTGAATACCTCTTGTGCCAGTAATTACACCGGTTGTCTTGCTCTACACGCTGGAACATAACAGTGCAGGCACTGCTGCTTAGCGACAGGATTAACAAGCAAAATGGCGGTAGCTATCCGGACGGACCTTGCACAAGGTCCTACCACCCGCAACATAACCACCTACTAAGAATAGTGTAGTATAAAATGGCAGGTACAGTCAAGGAACTTGAAACATGTACCACAGTAGAACCTAGTCGAAGAGACATACGCCTGAAGTTTGTATGACATAGCCTGGCGTTTAACGCGTCGCGTCATTGCGATAGGGTTCTAAGGTGGTACGTGAATATATTTCCCCTACTGTACAGTAATTTCAGGTTCTTAATAGCTACCGGCAATCTTCGTGTTCCTAAGAAACACTGTTGACAAATATACTGTCAGACGCAAGAACGAGTGAGATGTACAGTCAAATAATTTAATTCCCTACCCATTTCGTTGAAATGTCGTCAGACATTCGCAATGCATTAAGGTCGATATTCTAAACCATCTAGTGTCCTCCCCATCCCTAAACCTGAACCATTACTTAAATTTAAAATTAAAGAAGCTGACTGGACAAAATATTCGTTTTATGTAGACTCGAGATTACGGGATCTAAACTATGATATCGACCCCAACCCAGATGAACAATATTCACAATTTATAGATATTTTATTTGAAGCAGCCAATAAATTTATCCCTAAGAAAAAGTTAGCTACTAATCCAAAACTTTCTTCCCCTCCCTGGTGGGATTCAGATTGCACAGCCTCTGCTAAAGAAAGAGAGGATGCAGAGCTCCTCTACAATCAATTCCCAACCAAGGAAAACTTTATAAAATTTCAAAAAGTCTCTGCTCATGTCAAACGGACTCTGTCAATTAAAAAGAAAAAGGGCTGGAAAGGTTTTTGTGAAAGCTTGTCCCCTAAATCTCCTGCCTCACTAGTTTGGAGAAATATTAACAAATTTAGAGGTTCTGTTAAACCGGATAGCTCATCATCCTCCAGTCATTCGCAATGGCTAGAGGAATTTGCTGACAGATTGGCACCCCCGTCAGTCCCTGATAAATCTTGTCTCTACCCATGCCCCGCTTTAACCCCCGCAGACCCACTAGGTTTTAATTTTAATGATCCATTTACCACCTCCGAATTACACCTAGTTCTGGGTAGTTTGCGGGACTCCTCCCCGGGTGAGGATGGCATCCCCTATAGCTTTGTTAAGGAACTCAACCGCTTTGGAAGAGAGTACTTCTTAAGAATACTGAACCGTTTTTTTATATCTGGAGAGATGCCAGAGACCTGGAAAAGCCAAATCATCATCCCAGTCCTTAAACCAAATAAGAACCCTGAAGAAGCTAGTTCCTATCGCCCAATTGCTCTGTCCGCAACTACAGGAAAAATATTAGAACACCTAATTAAAAACAGGCTGGAATGGCTAATGGAAAATAAAAAGGTTCTTGCTGACACCCAATTTGGTTTCCGGAAGGGTAGAAGCACGATGGATAGCTTAAGTATCCTAACCTCGGATATTCACTTAAGTCTTGCTAAATACGAACAGTTGGTGGGTTGCTTTCTGGACATTTCTGCGGCCTATGACAATGTGCTTCTTCCAGTGCTCAGAGCGAAGATGCTACAGCTGAGTGTACCTGAGAGGATTGTCCATTTTGTGTTTAGGCTCCTCATGGGCAGAACGATCAAGATAAGAGACGGTAACTCTTTTTGCTCTCGTACACTGTGGAAAGGGATCCCCCAGGGATCTGTCCTTAGCCCTCTGTTATATAGTATATATACATATGATCTAGAGCGTACTGTTTCCCCTTTTTGTAAGGTTCTGCAGTACGCGGATGATTTGGCCTTATACGTTTCGGCAAAATCGGTTGACACGGCTTCGTCGAGTCTCAACGAAGCCCTTGCCTATCTGAAGGACTGGCTAGATGAGCATGGTCTTTCTCTCTCTCCATCCAAAAGTTGCACGGTTACATTTACACAGAAAAGGACCGTTCCAAGACCCGACGTTTCTTTTGAGGGTATCACGCTTCCGAATCTCGAATCCGTAAAATTTTTAGGAGTTATTCTTGATTCCAAAATGACCGGTGTACACCATCTAAATTATATTGTGGAGAAATGTGAGAGAGGAATCAATATTATGCGAGCCCTCTCTGGAGTTTGGTGGGGCTCCCATCCTTACTGCCAGAAATTGGTCTACAACGCAGTGGTGCGTAGTCAAATGGATTATGGATCTTTTATCCTCGAACCTTGCAGTAAACTAGCTTTAAAAAAACTCGATTTGGTTCAGGCCAAATGCCTTCGCATCATTCTTGGTGCTATGAAGTCATCGCCTAAGAATGCTATGCAGGTAGAATGTGTTGACCCTCCTTTAGTTCTGCGAAGACAGTTTCTGGCAGATAGGTACGTGCTTAGAGCGACTTCCTTATCCAACCACCCGATCCTTCCCCGCTTAGCGGCTCTTTCTCAGGATATTTTCGACAGTCGATATTGGTCCCATAAGCAAACCCCTCGTATTGTTAATAGTTACCTGAAATTTAAAAACATTCCTACCCCATATTTTACTACAGAAATAAACCCCCTTTTTGAAACGAATTATAAAGCACTAATTTACTGCCCCAAAGTAATTCTGGATTTTGGCATCTTTAAGGACGACCCTGGGGCAAATAATAAATTTAATTCTATTATATCGGAGAACTGGCAGGATTGGCTCCCTGTATACACAGATGCCTCCAAATTGTCGACGGAAAGCTGTGTTGGTTCAGCAGTATGGATCCCAAAATTCCGTGTTTTGTTAAGTTATAGGTGCTCTCCTCAGACTTCTGTTTTCACCGGTGAGGCCGTAGCTCTGCTCGAAGCCATAGCCTATGTTGAGTCACATGATTTACCCAAAACTATTATCTTTTCAGACTGTAAAAGCTGCCTCCAGGCTATTACTTCCAATCAATTCAAAATTAAGTCAAAATTCCCTTTGGGTTTTAAAATAAAAGAGTTGTTATTTAATTGCGAAAATAAAGGTTTGGACGTTGTACTTGCCTGGATTCCCGGGCACTGTGGCATAGAGGGTAACGAATGGGTTGACTCATGGGCTAAGGACGCTATAGAATCGGGAGCTCAGAAATACTATTCAAATTTCTCGTCTGACCTTCTGTCGAATGCAGGATTAGATATGCGACAAGGTTGGCAGGAACAATGGAATTCCTCAAGACTATCGAAAGGCCGACATTACGGAAACATCCAACCATTAATCCCTTGCAAGCCTTGGTTTTTCCGCTACAGAGCTGGCAACAAACAGACCACTTCTACCATTTGTCGACTACGTCTTGGTCACTGTTGTACTCCAGTTTTCCTTGCCAAGATAAGGGTGCGGGATAATTCTTTATGCGAATGTGGTTTAGAAGACGGCACTCTGGATCACATCTTTTTCAACTGCCCTAGAAATAGTCCCTCTTTATACGATTCACTGTCTAAAAAAATTCCGCGGCCTATCAATTTCCAATCTCTTCTTCTTCGTACCAATACCCGATTTGTCACGCATTTAGTTAAATACATTCAGACGCATGGTATAAAGCTATAATGTTACATCTCCCTTAACCCCCCCTTACAGAATTCTTCTCATTCTCCTCTCACCAGTAACCGTTTTACTTACCTAGTTATATTTATCTCTATATTGTTGTTGTGTTGTCTGTGCCGTCATTAACATTTTTGTTTTAGGTATCTCCTCCAGATCCTCCCCGAAAATCATCAAAAGTACGCAACCGAACATTCTTCCTACGTGTCTTATGTACAAGTTGTTGGTGGCAAAATACATCCCAAACTCAACGGAGATGTGAAAGCCAAAAAAAAAAAAAAAAGGTCGATATGTCAAACTAACGTCTTGCTCTAGTTAGCTCTTATGGCGACAGTTTGCTATATCATATAGAACCTTAAGTGGGTTGGAAATTATATTCCTTGACTGTACCAAGATTGCCGAAAGCCATTAAAAAAATGGGAAGTACTAAACTGTGCCGTTTTATACTCTTTCACAAATAAACTTATTATTTTCTTTGCAGATTCTACATGACTAAAATATGGAAGAAACAACGTCCTGTGCTGTCTAAAGGCAAAGCTAACCACAGATGGCGCCACTAACTTTTCAACGCCAGCGTCGGATATATCCCTCAATGCGTACAGTGCAATAAATACAGTCAAGGAAATTGAAACACGTACCACCGTAGAACCTAGTCGAAGGGACATACGCATGACATTTGTATGACATAGCCTGGTGTTTAACGCGTCGCGTCATTGCGATAGGGTTCTAAGGTGGTACGTGAATATATTTCCCCTACTGTACTTATATAAGTCGGCGTAAGGTCCAAATTCGCGTTGCTAACCAGACATACCATTCGTACTGCAGCTAGCAACTGGTTGTACAGTGGTTTTATTTACTCACTGTCTGAAATATAAAATTGAATTCTTAACAAAAGTTTCCCTTAAATTTTTGACAAATAAACAAAAATTATATTTAAAAAAAACCTTCACAGACCAACCTCAGCAACTATAATTGTAAATACCTATTAGGACTGCCCTAATATGACTGCTCAAGCGAGATTTGTCCCTCTGTGCGGGCAGCCTAACAAATGCCATAAGAAAAGGATGCACTTTGGGGTAATTGAAACTTAGGCGGTCATGTTAAACACCACAGAATACAAATATGTGCAATATATATCAGTGTATGTATGTAAATGTGATACGGTTCATTTGCATATTCGAAATAAGAATAATAATTCTATAAGTACCTAAGTTTATAAGCTAAGCACTTTACGTTACTTTGCCAAGGTCTATAGAGTTCAGGAGATGTTGATCCTGACGATGCTTCGTGCATATGCGGAACACGCGTCGATTGGTAGTGTTTGTGAGGATTACGGTTTCATGGTACACTGGGTTCACGGAAAGGGAATTAAATTTCTTAAATTAAACTGGTTAGTCAAATGAAATGACTTATTTACTTTCATAAAGTACATTTTATCTTGTTTTTCTCACAGCATCCGTTTGAGGGTCACTGAAAGGGGTACAGAAATAATGTACAGATAAGGTATCTCGTAACACCTAAGTAAACAGTGTAAATATAACAATTATGTATGCTGACTTGTACATTATAATTTAAGTGATCCTAACGAATTGGGAACCTCCTTTTCTTGGAGTCTGTTAAAAATGGAAGCCCACCATAGAGTAGAAATATGCAAAGTCACATCTTAAGTACTAATAGGCATCATATATGATGATGATGAATGATGTTTAGACATTAGAATGTTTGGATGTTTGTTCCTCAATCACACATTAATGGCTAGACGGATTTAGATGATATTGGATTATTTTGTTTTGTATGGAATGTGCAGTTGTGTGTTAGCGTTCGCCTTAACTCTCGTTGCGTTATCTATCCTAGTTAGATCGAGCTGCACTGAGGGATAATTTGTAAGTAGTATAATTTTATGCAATAAATGCTTGTAATACTTTAAAATAACGAATATTTATAGTTTTACGTCATTCATAACTTTTTTTATTATAAAATAGGAAGGCAAACAAGCAAGTGGGTCGCGTGGGCAAGTGATCACCACCGCCTATAGACACCCGCAAGACAAAGGGGATAGCAGATGCGTTGCCAACCCAGAGGACTAACATGGAATACCTCTTGTGCCAGTCATTACACCGGCTGTCTTGCTCTCCACGCCGGAACACAACTGTGCAAGCACTGCTGCTTAGCGATGGTGGTAGCTATTCGGACGGACCTTGCACAAGGTCCACCACCCGTAAAAACCCCCGCCCCCACCCTACCCCACTTTTACATATAAAAGAGTATCGTTACTGAATGACTCACTGTGGTCCTACCGTGACCAGCCCAAAAATGTATCCTCCCTGCGTCTCTGTCTAACTAGTGCCATTAGAATGGGACGCACAAAGATAAACTCAGATTAATTGAACATGGCCATGTTAGGGCCACTCAATTAAGGCAACACGCAGCCTATAGTCAAAACCGATGAAGATAGAACAAGACTTGGAACACGTTTTCTTAGGAGGTTGCACCTCTGCAACATTTGGGAGGGAAATAAATGGACGAATTCGCGCCAAAGACCTCTATTCAGTCGCGGGTCAACAGCTAGCAGACTATAGACGTTACTTGAATGAAACGAATGAGTGTCAAGGTCTACGTTCATCAATTTGACAGTAATGACAGCTACACGCATGGAAATGACAGTCACCGGTGTCAGCAATCATCATTGACCTTGTGTGGATTTCTTTTTTTTTTGTTATAAAGTTGAATGAACATTTTGCGCACGTTTCGATGGTTGTGTTGAGATAGCGGTGGAGAGGTGAGCGCTGGTAAGAGGGACGAGTAGAAGTGGGAATTTTAATTTTTTTTAAGTTAAAGGCGTTTTATCGACTATACCCGTTTATTTACACTGCCATACTGCCAACCTTCATTTACCTACATGATATGATGTACTTGTAAATTGGAATGTACTTGTTGTACTTATTGGAGACTGCTTTATATTTTTTGACCGTAATATAACAATATACCACCTTACCCGTGGCGAACAACACCGGAAGTGACGACGCAACGGGGCCACCCACGCCGTGTTATCGTCAAACATGAAGTAATTGTTTTGTATTGTATTTTAGTCCATATATATTTTATGTATGCTAGTTTATAAGGTATTTATCTATGGCCCCTCTTGACTGAAAATAAATGATGCTATTTTATTATTAATATCGCATTGTGTTGTCTGCGCCGTCATTAACATTTTTGTTTTAGGTATATCCTCCAAATCGTCCCCGATAACCATTAAAAGTACGCAACCTAATTCTTCCTACGCGTTCAGTTGTTGGTGGCAAAATACATCCCGACCTCAACGGAGATGTGAGAGCCAATAAAAAAAACAATATTGCATTTTTTTGTAACCATCTTTAAGTAAGTATACCGTCGAGCCTGGAAAAGGATTAACCCAAGCCAATAAAGAAACGGAAGTTAAAAGCTTGTAAAAACGTTTTTATTTAAAAGTGCCTATTAACGGGAAATAGCAACATCAGGATTGATTGTTATAACCCCATTACAAGTTACGTAACAACTAATGAAGCGAGTTCCGGAGTTATGAACACGAGTTAACAACAGCAATAAGCTGATTAATGATTTAACCAAATATATTGCAATAGTTCGGAATGACATGCAATTAAAGTTCAACGATTGTTCTAACTGGTTTCTAATAAACTAGGTGTCAACCCACAGTCAAAGCCAGAGTCATACCACTTATTGGATAGCTTTAACTGGGCCATAATATCTACGCCATAAGCTAGTCAATCAAATGAAAACGTGGAAGACTTGCTAAGTCTGTTCTGATTGGTAAGGTTAGCATTTGACTTGGAACCTTGTAACAGTGGTCACATTTTTTTAATTTGGCACCGCTCTCTTTATTCGTCTTTGTGTAAACTAAGCTTAAGATCTCGAAATATGTATTTTCCGATTGCCTATGCTTTTACACTATTACCTAATGTGATTCTTGGTTAGTTTAACTGATAATCGGTCACTATAAAGTTAGATAATTAGTCAAGTTAGGTACATAGTAGATACACATTTAGTTAGTTTTAATAGTCATTGGATTCCGGTACGAGAAGTTCCATTTTTACTTAACGGCTTTTAATGGTCATTCGTCATTGTTTTAAAAAATAATTTTTAGGTTTGTTTTTCGCGGAACTTAATTTGCACGTCGTTTTTACCTAGAGGGATAATGATTGCTTTGGCTTTGATGTTATAAAGGCTTAACAGAATTACTTTAATGTACTATCAGCATAATGGAATCCTGACCCAACACAGAACCGTGTCAACTTAACATAACAAGTAAATAAAAAGAAACATTACGTTTTGATTTCAAACTTCACTTTTACATAGTTCCATGGTACGCCAGAGTTCCATTTTGTTAATTGTACCTATTACCATCTTGCTCGCTAAATCTAATCGCTAAGACAGCCGATGAAATTACTGGCACAAGAGGTATATTCCATCTTAGCCCTCTGGGTTGGCAACGCATCTGCAATATCCTTGGAGTCGCGGTTGTCATGAGCGGTGGTGATCATCATCAGGGGACCCTCTTGCTTATTTACCTTCCTATGTTGTATAAAAAAATATATAACAATACCTTCTTACGTTAGCATTGGCTTATAATTAATTACTATGGAAATATAGACAGGCGCCTATAGCGACGCATTTCCGCAACAAACTGTTCCAGTTACATAATAATTGAGGAGTTTATGCTAACGCATTCGAGACGACACATTCCTTGTGTGACAAATCACTTTTTTAAATTAAAAACCGACGTCACACACGGTGCACTTATCAAAGGGTGTAACATACGATACATTACAGAACAAACTATATTATTAGTTCGAAATCGCTATGTACTATAGGTACCTATAATATTTAAGAAGTTCCTGCATTTCTTCATGGATTAAAATTGTGTTAAAACTGGATTTGGATAAAGATGGGACCAATCTGGTAAACGTTTCTTTCTTTTTAAATAAAACGAATTTTCCACAACGGTTCAAAAAAAAATTGTAGAATTTTAGAATTTGGAACCTCCCCCTTTTTACCCAACTGCGCGACGCAAAGGAGGGTAATTGTTTGTTTATCAGCGAATATCGTTCCTTTGTGGCGATCTAGAGACCAAACGCGTGGGCCGATTCTGATGATTCTTGCGTCAATCGATTTGTCTTATTTGAAATCGGTTAACAAAAACCGAAATTAATCCCTGTTTTATAATATACATAGATACTAACCGAAATTTGATCAAGGAACTGTTTTAAAACCGGCCCTTAAGCTTTGACTTTAATTTAATCGCCTATATGTATTGTCTACCTTTCTAATTCGCTTCTTTTGTTTTCTTTGTCTTTTTTTATGTGGTGTACAATAAAGAACATTTGTTGTTGTTGTAAACTGCCTGCCGCACGTGCTTCGATTGTGTCATTTGCGTCATTGTATTGTGTCAGTAATTTTGGGATTAATGTCTGCCATATAGTAGTCTTTGGATATGCCTACCAATAGTTACATTTTGACAGATATCTTATAGAAAACTGTCAAAATTTAACCGCCGCCCTAACACGACCGGCCAGTTAAGTTTAAAAATCTGGGTTTATCTCTGTGGACGATTTTTTATGACACTAAATTGACCATAAGGGGCCATTTGAAACACAGAGCGAGTTGCTCTACATTGCGCGGCTCGATCTATCGACCGATCACGTCATACCTCTGCAGCCCGCAGTGTAATGCAACTCGCATGCGAGAACACGTACCACTTAAATGGCCTAAAACATTTGACAGAGACGCAGAGAGGGATAAATTAAACCTGGATCATGTTAGGGCCATAGGGCCACTGTTGTATTTAATGGTTGCGAGGTTAGCGACATAGACGAGAAGTAATCCTTCAGGGCCCCTATTCTGGGTTCATGCGAGATTCATCTCGCACGAGAATAACTGTCAAATCCCAAGGAAATCTGTCATTTTTGACGTATGTGGCATGCGAGATAGCGTCTCGCATGACCCGAGAATTGGGGTCCAGAGGACTGGGATCCGAGCTTGCAAAAAATATTTTAACATGACACGATCGTATGTCACGTAGGTACGACGATACCTAGTGGAATACTTAGCTAAATTCAACAAATAAAAAATATTCCAAAGATTTGTAGGTACAAAACAGTGGCGTAGCTTAGTGACCACTGGCCCTGGGGCAAAAAAAAATTGGGGCCCCATAGTCAAATTCAGTATATAAATACGCGTGTAAGTCTGGTGGTCTGAGAATATTTGCGAGTAGGACATATTCTCTAGAGTTAGAGGGATGCTGGTCAGAGGCCCCCTGAGCTTGAGGGCCCTGGGGCATGCACTGCTTAGCCCCTGGGTAGCTGCCACTGGTACAAAAAGACCCTGGTCTAAATCAAAACCTCGTTTTATAAGTACTTAATTGATCCTAGATTAAATTAATCAGAAGTCTTTCAAGGTAGCAGCAATTTTAATAGCTACGTGCGTAGAACTATCTATTAAGGGCATGCATTATTTTTGAACCTAGTTCGTTCGTTGAGTACCTAAACCTATAGCTAATCGACTAGTTGCCCTTGGTACAAAAAGCGACAAGTTTTAGATAAACTTTAAACATGAGCAAGTACTAAAGTATATACAGCACCTTGAGCTAATTGACTTATTTGTACGTAAGGCTACCGTTTATGAAATGAACCTTTAGTAGCATGATTTTGTTTTAAAATACCCAATAAGGTTTGTTTTAGCAAATAGCGTTTAAGAACCCGTGTCGATATGTATAGTATAGAGTATAGAGACGAAACGCGCGTAGATCAGTGATTTATTATTTTAATATCATTGGCGTAGATCAGCGATTCGCAAACTTTTTTTAAACGGAACCCTTTTGGAATGTGATATATTTGACGGAACCCTTTTATAGAAAACAGTGTTGAACTATCATCCAGAGAGGAGGGGTGCATTTCAGATATTTTTTTCACCATGCAGTATTCACACGGAGCCCCCACAGAGGCTTTGTTGTAGCCTAGGGCTCCGCGGAGCACACTTTGAGTATGGTTGGCGTAGATGGTGTAGTTTACGTGTATAGTGATATTGTAGTGTGATGTAGGTATATCTGTGGTGATTTATAGTTGTGTCTGTGTGAGTGGTGTAATTTATGTTGTTTCATGTGGAAGCGGAGGAGGACTCAAAGGTTAACTGGAAGAGCTCTCTTAAAGGGAGGAGTTCGCCGTTGTATCTCTTTTTGTCATTTATGTTTTTATACAATAAAGAAATTACATACATACCTATATACATAGGCATAGGCGACGTATACCATATTTCTCCTTGCTAACATTATGTTTATTTATAAATAAACTAGCGACCCGCCCCGGCTTCGCACGGGTACAATCAATTTTAAGACTCATTTTTCTACACCTTCGGTTACATTGTTCAAATTTTACCAAGGATCCCTAATTTTTTTCAAAATGAAATGTAGCCTATGTCAAATTGGAAGAATGTAGCATTCTATTGGTGAAAGAATTTTTTAAATCGGCCCAGTACTTTTTGAGCCTATTCATTACAAACATACAAAAATAGGTACAAATCTTTCCTCTTTATAATATTAGTGTAGATGTAGATGTAGATAAACAACACACAAAGTGTACAAAATAAGTCGACAAAAATGATTATGTAACATGTGGACACAGCGACGGCACACCGTTACTGAAACTTTTTGCAGTCGCATTGTGTGTAAACTATTACTACACAAAGAAACCAAATCCCACATAGTCACGAAGTATCGTAGCATTAACGAAACTGAAGGGATTTGGAACTACTTTGAAGATTCTGCGACCGAAAATGGCTATCTGGGTATGTTTGCTTGCTTTGTCATTCGCATTTTGCTAATCTCTTTCATTTCTTTCTTTATGACAACCAGCTCTGAGCTGGCTGGTGAATCATTCTCGCCAATCGGTTTAAGCGTACTTATTAGATAATTTTTAAGTAGTAAGTGTGCATGTTTTGGGAACCCAGTTGATAAAACAAAATGTTGTGTGTGACTCAGACACAGAGATGTGTAGGTGTACTGCAATTTATTTTGTCGCGATTTTTAATATATTATTTTGATTTAAATAAGAATCTACTTAATTTATATCCCGTTGTGCTTTTTCTCCGGAAAAAACTATGTTTTGGCTTTGTTAAATTCTGTAAACTAAGGTCATGACATGACTCATGACATGACTCATGACACTGATGATAGGCGTAAGTCCCATATACAGCCAAAGCCTCTAAGCACAGTGGAATCGTTTGAATCATTGAATGGCTCACTGTGGAACCTTTCCACAGTAAGTAAATGCAATAATAACTTTGCTCAATAGGCATAATATTGGTAGGTATGTCAGTATGACATTTATTGTGAAAATGTTCCACAATGGGTCACGCACGTCAACTGAGCCCAATTTCATAAACGCGACAGGCGACAGGTGACAGTGGCAATTCGTTATACATTGCTTGCCCACTATGATGTTAAGTCTTTAAGTCTGTAGCGTTACTTGTCGACACTGTCACCTGTCGCCTGTCGCGTTCATGAAATTGGGCCCCGGTTTGTTTGTAATTAAGGCACTGTCACACTGCCACGTATATACAACTTTTAATGAAGTAGAATCATTGAAAGTAAAATCAATGGACACTTTCCTGAGAAGGAGCAACCACCCCCACGCGCCAATTAATTCGTTATCATAAACAACAACAACAACAATAATTACTCTTTATTGATTCTCACAAGTAAACAAAAAGAAACACATACAGGGACATTTTACATGGGATACAACAGGCAGTCTTATCGCTAAGCAGCGATCTCTTCCAGACAACCTTTGGAAAGAGATACGGTGAGAAATAGCCAAAGTACAACGGGCAGTGCAAATTAAAAATAACCTAACACACTTAAACATACTCACAATAAACGTACGTAAGAGTTTACATAGATAAAATAAATAAATAAATAAAATAAATACTTAAATAAAAAATGCACCTATATTTTTAGTCCAAGCTCCATGTATAAAATCACTCTACTCCATCACACATGGCGTAAGAGGGCATGAATATACGGGCGTTTGAACCGCCGTCATGGCTGGCAACAACTGTTAAATCCCACAATGTTGAAGAAAAAAATGGCAATTAGCATACACAGTTGACATGTAAACGGCACCTCGTCGGGGGAAAAACTTATACTGAGGCCATATCCATGCTCAGGTATTCATCCAAGGATTTTACAGATTGATTACACACCCAATATCACCATCCCTTCAAAATTCTGTCAACCAAAGAGCATACCTATATTCGAATCACACCTACTGTCAACAAGTTGTGACTGACAATGGCGGCACGGGCGGTAAAAACGCCCAATATTTGCCCAAGAATGTACTTGAGTGACACGTGTGCCGTTGAGAATTAGCATATTTATCTTGCCCGCGTCACAGCCACCTCAGATAAACACGATATGATAAACCAATGAGTCATTAAATAATGAACAATACGCTAAAAACTGAGCAATTTTCCATAGTGTTAAATAAAACCCTCTATGGAAAATTGCTCACCGTTTTTGTTTTTACATGTTTAACCAGCCAGTGTGATAGTTTTAGGCTTCCGTACCGAAAAGGTAAAAACAAGAAGGACCCCGCCCGTCCGCCCATCTGTCCGCCCGTCCCTCACAAAAGCATAAGGTACTGTAATGCTATAGATCAAATTGAAACTTGAAATAGTTGTAAGTAATGCTTTTCCAAATAAAATAAAGTAGTTTTTATGTAAACGGAGTCGAAACTAGTTGAATGAGAAAGGGAGGAGGGCAATTACAAAGAGAGTATATGATTATAAAATTATTCTTCACTTGGTTTACTATACATATAGTATATTCATATGACAAGACATCGTCTACGCATTTTTTAAGGTGCCTGGTGTAGTTTAAATACCTAATAATGAAAATTTGCTACCTATATGCATAAGTACTATCTACAACGTTTACAAAGTGAAAAATCTGATATAATTACAATTGATAACTAAGGTTTATGAAAATTTTACAGGAATAATCAAACGGTCTTACCTACCTACATACACTTATAGTTTTCTTTCACGGGTTATTTTGTTAAATACTAAATTAGTATATCAAGAACGAATTTTATCAATACAAATAAATAGTTTTTGGAACCCTTGGTGTGCTATTTGGACTCTCATTTGGCATTATTTTTAATCAACGTCAAAACTTATGAAACGTATCCGAACTGGCTGGAGACGTCAAAGGTTGGTTAAGTAAGTAAGGTTAACAAAAAAGTTTAAATGAAAATGATTTTTTTTTATTGCGAATTTTAGTTTTGAATGACTTAATAATACAATTATTTTTTAGGATTTTTTCTATGTAGCTAATTTAGTGTTCTAAAGTGACATTTTAGATTTTCATCAGAATTCAAAATAAAAAGAGGGTCTTTCTATGTATATGTTACGCGATATTTCTGCTGATTGTGAACCGATTTCAATGATTCTTTTTTATTTTTATTGAATTATTTAAGCTTAAGACTGGTCTCATTTTATTTTGAATAAAATATTCTACCCCTAAAGGTGGCTGTGGAAATACTGGAAGTTTAAGAATCGAATCACCGTTTCATATAAATACGAGGATAATAAGATGTGATGGTTTTTGATGATTTTTGTAATCGAAATTTTTACTTTTCGGTTTTTGTATTTTTATACATTCAAAATTTTAAAAAGCGGTAATGTGTCGAAACTGCAAACGCAAGGCACGTTATACTGATGTTGCAGGTTCGAGTCCTGCCATTACCCAAATTTTTCTTTGTGTTGTCATTATTTAACATTTTTAATTTATTTTGCATGTTTAATATACTTAATCGCTGTATGAATCGATCCACCATGCATTTAAAAGTGATGATGACTCAAACCTTTTTTAGATTGTGAGATTTGTGGTTACCGACTGAAGTCATAAAAATTGCCTGTGGTTAAAGAAACATAATGTTTTTATAGTATAATTCACATAAGTAATTCTTGGGTGATTGTAAGCCGTAAGTCACAAATTAGCTTTAAATGCGTCACAGCAATCAGGAAATCATCGATGATTCATTTACTTTGTAACGGGACAGTGGCCCAGACAAATGCCAGTTCATACAGTTCACAGACAGAATGAAATTAAATGACCGTAAAAAAGCTATGACAGAATACTCCGTTATCAGTTAGCGAGTCTGTACGTTAGAGGGAAACTTGAAAACAGTATCACTGTTTTTCAAATTGAGAAGTGGAATTTCTTTTGGTTTGAAGAATACAATTTTGAACTG
Organism: Ditula angustiorana; assembly: GCA_963691745.1. Taxonomy (NCBI): domain Eukaryota; kingdom Metazoa; phylum Arthropoda; class Insecta; order Lepidoptera; family Tortricidae; genus Ditula; species Ditula angustiorana. Next base: position 4,395,915 of record OY829473.1, read on the forward strand.
GGGTTACTGAACACCTTTGAACTACATTGCAGTTCACTAACTTCTAAATTGATTTTAATGAAACTTAGTAGAGGATAAAGCTGTTTCTTTTTGAAACAAGCTCTCTTATTAGAGAGAGGCAGTTGTAGAAAGCAGTAGGTACCCTCAATATTGATAAGCCATCCTCTAGAACTTCGACGGCTCAAATAGGAACTAACTAACTAGGTATAACATAAAACGTAACCTTTACCATCCCACATATATTTGGCGTCAAACTAACAAAATAACTGAAAATAACAGTAAAAATAGGTAAGTAGGCCATATAGGTCCTTTTAAATGACAGAGTTTACCAGAGCTTCGGAAAATGGAAGATTCTACTAAGAAGAAGCGCCGCAAGAAACTCAGCTGATGAAATAATAATATGTAGTTGATAGGCTGGATAGTTTGTTGAGTGACGTGGGTTGTTTACCTTCTTAGACATACCTACGTCAAAAGAATAGATCATAGATAAGTGAAGGACTACGTAAGACTTGAAAAGCGGTGAATACTACACATTGTGTGTAGTACACAACTGTTACACTACTATAACTGTTTTATTTTCGGTGATAGCCACATTAAGAAACTTAAAACTGGAAATGGAAAAAATATTTTACTAGTACCCAGGCCACATTGGCTTTTTGTACAAGTCTGATTCTACTAGCGCTACGAAAAATTAAAGATTCTGCTAAGAGTCGTCAGTAGCTTATTCGGTTCTTAACTTTTTGAGAAACAAAGTAACAGAGTAATTGTGTCTTTAGTAATTAAGTAAGTATGTAGGTAATTGAAATTATTTATACCTACCTAAATAAACAATATTCTGTGCTCATATTTTTTTTACTTTAATAAACATAGGAGCTTCAGTGGGTATCTATCTATCTTGCTTATCGCTATCCCAAAAAAACTGGACATGTTTGAACATGACTGACCACTTAACCTTTAGCATATTGCCAGGTAGCCAGGAGTTGAATCATAGGCAATTTCAAAACTTGTTCAAATAATAATAATAATAATAATATAATAATAAAATCATTTATTCTCAGGCTACAAAGGCCCATAGACAAATACCTTACAGACTAACATACATAAAATTATATAACTAATAAAAAATAAAACTATTTCGGCGACGATTCGGCGTGGCTCCGTTTTATCGTCGATTCTGGTGTCAAGTTCTCCAGTGGCAGGCTGCCCCTGAACCGCCGGAACACGACACCCTTCGGCCAGAAGTCCACACATGAGATGCTCTCCAGCAACGGCCGCGGCACGCGCACCACGAACGAAGCGAAATGCACGTAGTGGCGCGGACGAAGCTGGAACACCCTCAGGTTGTAGCCGGACTTCCGGCGGACGTACTCCACGACGTCGTCGACTGTCATGGAGTGGTGCAGGCGCGACACGTAGAGCGCCGTGTTCGGTACGGCAGCTCGAAAATTCAAAATTATGTACCTATTAGTTATTTTTAACTTCAAGACTGAGCTTCTGTACATAGTATATTTATGTATAATGCAACTACAATGATAGGTCAAATTGCAAATTTCGAAATTTGAGCCCAAAACAGGGTGTGTTTTGTTAAATTAAACTATTTATCTACTTAAAAACCAATTTTAGGTAGGTAATTTCTTAACTAGCTTGGGCAAGATTACAAAAATATAAATTATATAATTGGATTGCAATTTTTAACAACATACTAAAAGCGCAGTCTCTACATATTTATGTGCAATGCAACTGAAATGTCAAAGCGCATTGCGGAATTCGAAATTCGAGCTCGAAACAGTGACGTTTGGCAATGGCAATACATAGTTCATTTTAGTTTCAGTTGACGCAACATTTCATAAGAGTGAAATTCATAATAAGCCGAATATCAATGCCAACCTACCGGCAGTCAAGGCTGAAACGCACAACTATTGCATCTTCGGTTTTTTGTATTTGTAAATAAACTTTAATTTAATTTTCCTGTGCTAAAAACAAGCTAAAAATAAACAAGGTAGAGTTGTAAATCACGTACATAATTATTACTCATTCCCAAGAACCCCATACACAATTATGATTCCTTTTCCTCGAGATTCTTGCGACCGCAAACCATTCCTAGGAACAATGAGCTATTTATAACCTCTTTCCCGTCGACTTTGACTTCAACAAAGTAACCTCTTGTAAATAAGCAATGTCTATCTAGTAATTAATCGCCTACACTACAATTAACATTGCTCGAGTTAGTTAGCCTCCGCACAAACTACCAAATATAAACACAGCCCGTTCCTCTCTAATTCTGCGAACAGCCAGTTTTCCTTGGCTATTTAGGCTCGGCCTGTTGACTTTAAGTGACCTTGTTTGAATGCAAGAGCCTATGCAGTAAAATTTTTGCAAACGCCTGTTCGTTGGCAATGCAACTAGATTGCCTAATGCCTATGCCCGCGTATACGTTTTAGCTACTTTACGCTGTAGAGTACTAACGAAGCTAATTTGAATTCAAAATGGTTTTCTCAGCGTCCTAAACGTGGAAGGAGTTTCCAGAAGCTTTTTTGGACTCTAACATTGAAATAAGCTAGAATGAGGCGGAATGAAGGGAAACCCGAATTCGATTAGCCATGATAGCATTTTTTACCATAGTCATTGTTTTCCACTGTAATTGTGATGATAACAGTTTTACCAAAGTGACCACGCGGTCAGATACTGATAATCATGGGAACTGTGACACTTGTAAATTAAATTGATAGGTATGTTGAAATTGTGGTAAATCATTGCCTTATTTTTTGTAATTATTAAATACCATTGTGCAATGTGAAACGTTATGTATGTCTTTTAAATAATGTTATACCAATGCAAACTTGAGAACAACAGCAATTACAATAAAGTAGAGGTAAGAATAAAGAGTTTAAATAGTGATCTCAACTGTAAGCTGTAAGGATGAATTTTTTGAAAAAAGAATGTAATAAAATGTAATCGTCACAATACCCTTTATGGCTGAATGTCTTATTTAAAAAAATCTTGCCCTATTCACATTTGATGCCGTAAACACTTTATGCAGAAACTGCATGAGTAACCCTTCATTTAAATTAAAACAAAGGGCTTCGTATATCTGCGATGAGTAAGCCAAGAGCGAGATGAATCGTTGAATTTGAATTTTGGGGATAAAGGAAAATGAGCATTAACAATTCAGTATGACTTAATGTAAAAACTCGGTCGGACTGAAGGTTCTACAAAACGCAATGAAGTCATACCTTACCATGAAAATAAATATCGTCTTGTACCTTGAATTACTTACCTTGCCATTTAACATGGAACATTTTGAGTAGTAAAGTCTTATTTGATTCGCACGAATCAAATTAGAATTTACTAAACTTTACATTGCTGCAGTCTTAGAAGACACTTTGGAAATTGATAAATTGTATCAAAAAGCTATCGCTTCATCTTAAATTAAATTTAGGTTTAACTTATCTGTCCCTGCATAGCTGTCAAACTAGTTTGATAAGAAAGTGACGCACATAGAGATAAACTCAGAGAAACTAAACTCGACCGGTCATGTTAGGCCACATGAGTCCATTTGGAATGGCCTGACTAATATCAACGCCTGCCGGGCGGTAGGGAACAAAGAAGTTGATGCATGGTATTCCGTTGAATCACCCACCCAGGAATGAGCTAACGAAACGATGAAGTCGAGGATTTATTTCCATTTAGAATTTATTTTGTCGTTTTTCGGACTAATAATGATTACTTTTTTTTGGACTAGCTATAGTCTAAGAATTTTGTCGGACGACAGAAAACATAAAAAAACAGAATCACCTAGTCTGCTTACCGTTTGCTGTAAATGCAGGAATTTATTTTTACTAGGCAAAAATAATTCCCACTTCGATTTATTTCTTGCAAATTATGATGAAATATATTTATACACATGGCAGTTATCATGAAGCTATAAAAATATTATTACTATGTATTGTTTCCATAGCTTTACCATAACAACGATATCGTTGACCGTCAAAAAGATATGCTTACACAGGGTCTTACAATAGTGTCGCGTGCACATACATGTCTTTGTCTTCTTCGACTGGATATATCTCTGTTGCTGACTGTACCTGCTGTTACGTCCCTAGCTCCTACATCCTATGTGTTGACGCATCCTTGGTTACTTGCATTAGTATTTGAAAGAGTAGTGTTACACAAACATTGATAAATTTCATAAAATTAAGCTTCATTTGCGCAACAACATAAAACGTCTTTCTGTACATTTGTTTTGTATGAAATTAAATGAAACAAAGCTCGCAACATTAACGAAATATTTTGCAATTTTCAATTTTATTTCAATAAACGTTGATAAACGTGCCCTCGGGACGCGAACGTAAACAATTCAATGAGATATTGCCTCATTTTTATGTACAAAAACATTCATTTTGTTCTCGAAGTTTTCGGTTTTCCGCAAGCGTCAGCCTACGGTTCGTGTTTGAATTCTACGTCACTACCATAAGGAAAAACGCAATAGCCGAAACGTGATTTTTTAACAGGCTTCCATTGTGACGTTAAAACAGTCTGAGTTTTCCGCGTCGAATTAGTCTGGTTTCGTGAAAAAGTTTTGTTCTGACATTCTAATCACCTACCGGGTTTCTGTCGCTTGTTCTTCTCACGAGCCGACCTTCGCAGCAACACGTGCTGTAAGCTGTAACCCAGTGATTAGAACTTAATTACTTACACACAATAAACCAATCTGTAGAGTTGCTGGTTTGTATTTTAGACCCAGTTGACAGATGATTGATGGTTAAATAAAACCATTAATGGTTTTATTGCAGCCCACTGAGGCTGAACAGCAGCTAAATAATATATTTAGTTAAAATTGTGTGTATAAAGATTACTGTATAAATGTGAAAAGACGAATTTTCAGCTGTTTAAACTCTTAAATGGGCTAGAATTAGGTAGTTTTAAATTCACATTGGAGATTAATAACGTTTTGGGAGATTTTAAGGGTAATAATAGTTATAAGGACTTAATATTGACTGCTTAAGAGTACGCGAATTAGCATTTATTGAAATTACCAATGATATAATAGGTCACTGGAAATTACTTAAACAGTTGGACACAATTAAGATCATAACCGTAAATGGTTTTTATAATCAAAATCAGATTCATGGATGTTTGTTTTCTATATAGTTAAGTATGTATTTAAAATTAAATTAATTGTGTATATCGTTACTTACTAGAATAGTATTATTACTATAATATAGGATTATGTAATCTTTGATATCGTTGTTTAGTATCTACGGCACAAGCGTTAGCTTTCTTTAGGACTAGGTATATAAATTTTTGTGAGATGAGATGGCCCGTGATATGTAAGAGTATTATTTATTCAGTTCTTACTTAGTCTCAACAGTCTGAAATCGCCCCGGAAGGCAGTATACAGCTGTATAATCACGAGAAAAATATTATAGAGGTTTATATAGTCACAGGGATCTCAATTAGGCGACGACTAAATAAATGTAACACATAATATTTGTTGTTTATTGTTCTTGTTCCCCTATTATACACCTACGACAACCAGGATGCTTGATTTCAAATGAAGTCACGAGTGCGGACAAGGTTGATAAATACAAGTACATCTAGGTTACGTATAGTGTAAATTACTTTTCTAAGAACTTAAGATATTTACTCTTAATTCTCTTATGTGGCTAGGCTTCATGAATTATTTAATTATCACTTTATCACATGGTCACGTGGTGATATTGATGAAATAAAGACGGTGTGTTTGATAACCATTTCCACCATTAAAAGGGTTAAAAATGAGGCGGAATGTAAGTTTCTAAAAAGAAGGAGCAAGAAACATGTCAAGTCTCTTATCTTGACCTAAAATCATAATTGGCAGTACAAACGCGTTATCAGTGATAGGTACATGAGTCATCTGTCACGTCACTGCTTCCGCCTCGTGCTGCTGAGGTAAATAAATAGACGGAATTGAAATTTAATCGTCTTAGCCTTAACGTACGATTTGACGTCACATCCGTGTGTATATGGAATCTCTCCAATCAAAACCTTGAATTATTGTTTACGTCTGACGGCTTCTTAGCTATATGTGAGTATATTCTACAAACTGATTGTTACAAATATACCTTTGTCACAGGCAAGACAAACCGGAAATCCGGTTTAAGTCAACAATATTTGTGTTTTTACTGACTTATTGATAGTGTCATTACTCGTTAACGGTCAAGTTGGAAGTAAGATACAAGACTGACCGAATCTCTATTCTAGTAAATAAAAGTTATTATCGTACTAAACTGATTGATATTTGATAATATAATATCCTACTCGTTACTGGTATTAGAAATATTTAAAAGTTAGGCAAGACAGTCCGGAACTCCGTTCCAAGTAAACAAAAGTTTTTATCTTACTGACTGATTGATAATGTCAAACTCGTTTTCGGAAAATCCTATCGCAAACTTGTGAAAATTATCTACTCAAATCAAACACACTTCAGTAACGCTTGGAAACAAAGAGACACTGTACTTTGGAAAATACAACTAGAGCGACGGCTTCAGTTATTGCACAACCGCTAATTTACATTATCAACAAAACATTATCTACTACTATGTACGTGAAGAGCCATAGTTACCGGTGCCCGCTGCGTCATTGACTTTGACCGAACTTTAAGTTAGCATCATGACTGAGCGACACGTCATTTTTCTATGAAAGGCCTTCGTGATGCGTGGACATGCCCACCCTTAGTGTCGTAGTCATAGCATCGTCGTCAGCTGCATTTCAAAGGACTTGCACAATAAACAAAAGATTGCGCAATTTTGATTAGTTCAAAATCATGGCAGTCAGTGTTGACATTTATACTTTCAGTTCAACACACGAGACCGTGTTACTAGCAGCTAGCTAGCTACAAATTGTGACAACGAGTAGGTAAGTGGAAACTTTTAAATATTTTATGTACTACATGTTAGGAGTTAGGACACGGTTCGGATGATTGTCTAGTAATTTGCACCCTCTAGTCGAGAAAGATTTATGTGACACTGAGTGTCGCATTTCATTTTAGCTATAAAATAAACAGGATCAGTCTATTTTCTAACTGACGGGGAGACTCGTGGCACGCGAGTCAGTAAAAAAGGAACAAAAAGGTTGGCATAAATCGATCAAGCGAAGGGTATTTCTCCTAGTTCGAGTGTAATGCAGGTTTTACAGCCCATTGTGGCTAGGCACTTATTTCTTGCAGGTTATACGCCCTTTTACACGGACTTCAATTTAAAAACATTACACTATACAGCTCGCTAGCTCTTAAAATAACATTTTCATGTGTTGTTGGTCGAATATGGATTTCATGTCAAGGCGGCCAAGAATTTATAGGTTATCCTCATCGTCAGGACTTATATGTAAGTACTACAACTGCCATATTCAAGACAGCTGATTCGTGATGATTAGTATGAACGCACAAAGAGATAAATTTCACTTGCACGCTTATGCTAGGGCCATACTAAGTATAAATCGTGGAATCTATTCAAACATTCATTCCGGCATTGCACAACTGATTGTTATTATACTTACTCGTACTTTTTTATATGTTTATCAACAAATTTTATTTTATTTTCATCTGATGAACAAATTATGAAGAAATAACCTAATAATAGGTACAGAATGAAATAAATTAAAACTTAATTATATGTACAAATATTTCCCAAATCTGTCCCTTGCGGTAAAGTGCCCATAAGGCTGGCTCAATTTCCACGTTGGATTGCAATGCCAACGCCTTGACTACGAAATAAATTGTGTCGCCGGCGTTACATACTCGTATGTGTTAGATGTTGATTAGAAGAACATTCTCACTCCAATCCAAGAGTTTTAAAAGTGATCTGAGGAGTGATCTGAAGGGTGAGCTCGACATCGAGGAATCGCTGTTTCGCTTACTCTTGCTGTCGCGTTAGAGCGTGATAGGGCACTGCCTAAACGTCGAGCAGTCCCCTTTACCTCAAAAATTACAAGACTACAATTTGACATAATTGTAGAGATTTTTATACAAACATGTGACAAATATGTTAAACAACAACAACAAATATTCTTTATTGTACACCACATAAATGTACAAAGCAAACAAATTAACGAAAATTAAAAACGAAACAACAATTTAACGAAAGTTAAATTGTAGCACTTGTAAATTTTGTGGTACAGGCCCCTCATGGAGTGCTAAATAGCCGTGTTTCATAGAGATTTGGCCATTTTGGTGATCTTTAGTCACCTGGTGAGACTCAAAAATTGCACCTCCCGGTCACTGTTGCGCTTGGATAAGTACCGGGGCTGAACATTTGTATGGCGGAAGATCAAATAAATAAGGGCTAGGCTATCTGAGATAAATGGGTTCGATTTATTTTTTTATTGCCCAACCCAAATAGTCAATTAATAATAATGGACATATAATGTCAGGTACTTATATCAAAGTTGTGACAGCATTTGAAAGGTATCTATTTTGAACAGGTAACTTAAGTGCAGTGCTAAATTTAACATATTCATGTAACAGACTGCACAAATCCTCTCATAGGTTGTCTTAATATTTCGCAATATTTACAAATATTGAAATACATAGTTAGCCGGGAAATAATCGCTAGGTAAGTCATTTCGTTTGAGGTGAGGCTGCGTAAATGCGGGTGGTAGGCCCTTGTGCAAGGTCCGTCCGGATCGCTACCACTATCTTGCTCACTAATCCTGCCGCTAAGCAGCAGTGCTTGCAATGTTGTGTTCCGGCGTGGAGACCAAAACAGCCGGTGCAATTACTGGCACAAGAGGTATTCCATCTTAGCCCTCTGGGTTGGCAACGCATCTGCAATATTCTTGGTGTTGCGGGTGTCTAGTATAGGCGGTGGTGATCACTTACCATCAGGTGACCCACTTGCTTGTTTGCCTTCCTGTTTCATAAAAAAAATATATATGATGCAAAAGCGGTGCGAGAGATTGAAGTACGCGTTTATCTGCGAGGGTTGCGCGCATAACCCCTATGGGCGTAGCTACAGGGCTTAAAGTGTATCTAGGTACATGAAAATGACGTAAGTCACAGAATTTAAATAGGTAATATTTTCTTTGCAACACGATCGCAACACGTAAATTCAAGAGAAATACTCTTAAACTGTCTCAAAAAACAAGAGACGACAAAAGTATCGAATAAAGCTATAATAAATCCGATCCAAATTTCTTGTCTTGTCAAAATAATAGCCTTAAATTAATGTTGTAAAGCTTCATGCTTAATCTCCTCGTCATTATTCTTAATAATGATCCTCTTAAATTGTATTGTCATCCAAACTCTAAACATCAAATCCACCTAAGTACTTACTATAAATTATTACCTAAGTATTAAAAAAACCGTTTTAATCGTTCGTTATACATAAATCATTAAATAGTCTCAAATTAGATTACAAATTATGAAACATTTTTAATTACACTTACAAGAACCTATTTCAATCCAGATTAAATAGACTTAATATTGTTTTATTTGCTGACCGTATCGTTTCGGTGCGATCGTGACGTCATAGCCAGTCAAAGATTAAAAGTGGGCAGGTGACCTTTGTCCCTGTTCTAGCTCTACCCACGTCAGGATTCGAAGTCGTACTATTTTTACCCATCTGCCGCCAAAAGGGAGGGTTATGCTTTGTAAAATGTTACTATGTTCTTAGTTACCAGCTCTCTTGAGTTGTGTGCAGATCGTTTTAATCTCTTACATTGCGTTTATCTGCAACTTGCAGACTGCACCCATACGGGGCGGAAAATTCAAACAACTTATGCACACGACTTTTCCATGCGATAACGATAACTTTTTCAGACGACGTTATTTTGCTAAGAGAACGCAACTCTTTCAAATCTACTAAACTTACATAAGAGTTTATTTTGTTATTTGTTTCATTATCCAATTTGATGTTGTGAAAAAATAATATTGAAACAGGTATAGGTGATAATGTGCACATTTTGGCATCTACATTGCATTGCCAAACGTAAATGAATGGTTGTAGTCTTTCCCTTTCTCGAGGGAGCGCAAGATCCTAAGTTGGAAAGAGATAGCTGGTTAGCAGTTGTTTCCGCCGCAAACCGCATGGCGTATGCTCGCGTACTACGCAAGTTGACGGTGTGTCGACATTGGACGTTGGATCGGTTGCCGGCTCTCCGAAATCCGAACGCGAACGAGCCGAGCGGCGCGTCAAACCGAATACGAGTACCGCCATCAGTCTCGCAATGGCGTTAGTCGGCGTTGGTCGTGTGTTCGTTTGAGTTCGTAACATCCCGAGCGGACACCGGCCCAAAATATTGGCCTGTCTATTCGTGCTCGAATTACTCGGAAACACTTCCTGTAATTCCGGTCATAACAAAGTGAACTAACCGCCACCACGGACAGTCAAATTTTGGTACGATATCCACTCAGGGCAAATCGTTTCAAGGTTCGTACCTTTATTTTAGCGTAATTTCTTGCTAAATAACTATGTTACTAAACCGTCGATTGTCTCGTAGTTTCATTTCAATTTGGTAACGAGCGGGCCACTTTGCAATTTGTGTAATTCCTAATTGGTCGTTTTTGTTGCAGATCATGTCCATTTCATCGTAGTTCCTCATCGTAATTAAGTGTGTGTTTTGTGGATATAAGTGTTTGTGACAGTGTTTTGTGTTGTGATGGATCCGGGATCGCCTTCGTTGTTGTGGGGGCTGCGCCTGAGCAAGCCGGGGCCGGTGGCGGAGCACAGCAAGGCCGAGGAGCGCGCGCAGTCGCCGACGTTGTCGGAGCGGCTGGCGGCGTCGCCCGCGGCCTCCCCGGCGCCCCCGAGCCCCCAGCCCCCGCAGCATCAGTTCCAAGCAGCGCTGGTCGCCGAGAAATACCTCCTCCTAGAACAGGTCGAGGGTTCCTCGCTATGCCGGTGTGTGGACGTGCGTACGCAAGAGGAATATGTATGCAAGGTAAGCCCTAAGTTACACAATTCAACACACCTATAGTTGAGGAACGAGCGGAAGACTTCTGCGCCAAAGTTAAATCGACCTCATTGCAATGCAAATAGCGATTTTGACAGGGGCTTTCCACTCGTTCCTGAAGTTATAGGTGTTCGTCTAATCGTTTGTCACACTACACTGTATCGATTAGCTATCACCGCACAGCACACGTAGCTAGGTAAACAATCCTTTTGTAGTGCATTAATGCGCAGGCATTAGTGATATCGTTTGATATTATGGTTGATACAAGTCTTGGTTCGAATGTTTTGGGACGTAAAAGATATAAAGCAAGAACAATAGCAATAAGCATAACAAAAGATGTGTCAATTCGTCTAAAGTGTTATTGAATGTACCGGCTAATTACTTAATTATTCTATTAAGTAAACCAAAAAACAAAAGTGTAAAACTTTCCTTAAGGACCTGTCACTGTCAGTGTCATGTGACGTAATTTTTTAAGTTTTCTATTGTCAAAGGCATCGTCCCGTAATGCCACCATAGACCTAGCTAGGACATGAATGCAACGTATTTTATTTCGAAACTGGCTGGTTTCAACAGAACAGTTGCGTAGCTTTGTTTGATTGATATTAGTGCGTAATCTTTTCAATCGACCTCTGGCCCATTTTAATTGGCTAAATGGCTTAACCTTTGTTTTAATATACATCAAATACCTAACTTACTTTAATCATTTGGTTGGCAGTTAGATAGGCAACTAGGCACTGATTATAAATGAGTAAATAAATACTTAAACTTGTTTTATCGATAATAGTATTATTTAAAATCTATGTACCAACGTATTATCGATTTGAAAAGAGCTTATAATTGGTTTTAACAGTTCGTTAAAGGTTTTATCGTGTATGTCTGTCTCTTCTTCGTACTTGATAAGAAAGAGGAAAAGGTAAACAACAGTTCTTTAGAATACCTACCTATGCAATACCTGACAGTTTTATGCTAGTGCTGAGAATAAACAGTTGCTTGCAGGAAATATAAAAGTACTTAATTAAAATGTTCAGTTCACCTTTCTAAAGTCAAATAAAGTGAATGACTAATAAACAAACGATTCGGAAGTTATCTTCAAGTTAAATCTCATAAGAACTATGTACTTAAGTAAGTACCGCTTTGTTTTTTTTAACACTTACTCAAACGTCCGGCATTTGTAAGTAGGTAGATACGGCCGATGTCAAAGATTTATTGACACTTTTCACCTTAAAAAGTATAGGTACCTACGTCTTTGACGTACAAAGTTTATTTATTAAATACCTATCAAAATATTTTTTACGAACTTGCTTATAGCGAACTGTACACCTAATTGGTTGTTTGCTAAATGAACATCGTATAAAACCACAAGGGTCTAAAGTCCAAACTTCACTCGAACCTTTGATGCTAAATCCCTTAAAAAGGGTTGCTATCCCACGGGATAGGGACCCCGGGGAGATAAGCCCATATCCCAATAATGTGCCCACATGCCGAGGCCCTTTCTGCAATTACTCAATTGAATGCTTGTAAATCCATGCTTAACTTTCTCTAGTTTCGCTTAATTCACACGCTCAAAATACGTGTACCCAATTTTATTAAAAATATTATAAAGTTGTTTACAATAATTCAAACAATTTTAATCTCCAAAATTACTCAGGTTTTTAGCCTATGGAATAATTGTGTAATACCTACCTATTAATTATTCCCGTTTTTTTATTACATTTAAGTATAGAATTATAGACACTTTTCCTATTGCTTTCCTCTTTCTCCCATTGTCAAATCTTGCCTAAGATTGGGCTTGAATTTTTAACTATAACTGTAATAAACGAAGTTAGGGGATTTAAATTTAAAAAATTAAAACGTCAATCTGCTCGTACTGTCACTTATTGATCGGAGCTTGCATCTAAAAACACCTCGTAATTTAAAAAGAAACAGAAAAACAAATGATTAATCGCTAAAATGCATCGTCGATGGCTAAACTCATAGAATTAACTAGAAGGCGCGTTCAACTAAAACGTCATACCCGGCGCTGTGTCCAAAAACAAAGCGCACGTCCCGCGCAAGCCCCGCCCCCCGCCCGCGTAATGTTGCCAGCTCGTGAGCAGTTCCACACTTTTTGTGGAAACATTGCACCCACCCAGGACACTTGTTAAAAATATTTAACAAATATAATTATTAAGGCATAGGGTACTAACTAACGTTGCATACAACCAGTATTCAATCATTTTACCCAGTTGCTTTAAAGTCGTTTAGTTAAGTTTAGTTAGTCATACAAATAATAAAACATCATTCAAAGTATAAGCCTAAATCTTTTTAATTATTCTTTCCAAAAATACAAATATTTTATTTTTTATCTGCCACTTTAAAAGCTCCGTGAGAAGAAGTGGCAAGAACTCTACGGCATTTTTAAAGAAAAATCGGTATTATTAATAACAAAATAAACAAACTGGAGCAAATTACTTTGCTACTCAAGACTTTAAAATAACTTGTGGAACTTTGAGATAGGCATATCAGCAATGATGCTGCTCGCCTATAATATAATAATAATAATACTCCGCGAAACCAGTGCCGGACTCGTGCAAAATAGCAGCGTCTGTGCGACATATATATATATATATGTTCATGCGAAAACCCACCCTCCTCCGCTTCCACACGAAACAACATATATCACACAGACTCAACTACACACCACCACCACTAAACACTAAAACTACACGATCGACGCGCGTTTCGCCTCTATACGAGGCATCATCAAGATCGAACAGTACGACCGTTCGGTACTTGAACGAATGGCGTACTGACAAACTAAAACATTTTTCTTTAATCCCGCCTACCGCCAACATTTTTGCAAAAAAACAAAAGCACCCAAGCAAAATTTTTTTTTTGGTCTTGATGATGCCTCGTATAGAGGCGAAACGCGCGTCGATCGTGTAGTTTTAGTGTTTAGTGGTGGTGGTGTGTAGTTGAGTCTGTGTGATATATGTTGTTTCGCGTGGAAGCGGAGGAGGGTGGGTTTTCGCATGAACATATATATATATATGTCGCACAGACGCTGCTATTTTGCACGAGTCCGGCACTGGTTTCGCGGAGTAGCAAGGTAATTTGTTCCAGTTTGTTAAACCTAAGTTACTTACATATTCTATCCAAGTTTCATAAAAATCGGTTCTGTAGTTTAGATAAAATAAAATAAAAATATTTTTTTTTTCGTATACCTGTGGCATTTAAGGGTTAATATTTGGTGAATCAGCATCTTATATCTGGGCCAATAAATCTGGGCAATCAATTGACGTCTGGGGCCGATTCCCCATACACGGTTGATCCCATTTTTGACTACACTGGCAACACTTACAAAATGGACGCCCTCTTTTTCCAAGTCAATCACAATAAGTAAAATAAATTAAATAATTAAATAAATTCACTTTTAAAAGAGCTACTAGCAGATGAAATGTGGTCCTATCCTGTTTTTTTGTATGTCCAGCAGCATTTTTGCTTGAAGGAACGACACAAGACGGCATTTTACAATTAAAATTGGCATTAGTACAATACGTCATGACGCGGTACTTGCAAAAGAGCGACTAAGCGCAATAAAGCGCAACCACTCCATTTAAGAGTGGTTTTAGTTGCCTCAGTTTTAGGCGCGCTGGCGGTTTCTGGTTAATTCTATGGCTAAACTAAACGATGTCGCGGCTTTATATGTCACGGTCTCGCTGCTCGGTCGCACTTGCAGGCCGCCGCTGTACCAAACAATGTCATGTGTCTTTTCGCAATCGATCGTGTTAACAATAACCTCTGAAACCTTAATGAAAGAGAATTCAATGTGTATAAAAATCTTGAATTTTTCGTAATATTTAATTAAAACACATGTTTAAAATCAGCTCTAAAGTTCAATCATTGTCAATCAATCAGTTTTAAAGTTTATTATGATCATCACATGATCAAGTCATCTATATAATTTTCGTGGTACATTACAATTAAATGATATCAGTCACGCCTCTCCACAATAACCCTACCCATATAGCGTCACGTGAATCATTGCCGTCGATGGTGAGCGATGCTGATAACTATCAACCAAGGCTTCCATAGTCATTTTAGGCAATGCAGGATAACATAGTTCTAGACAAAGGCCCATACGGTATTGTCAAGGCGCAGAATAGCCACTTCCTTCGTGAGAACCCGACAAGGTTGCGTGAGGCAACGACGTTGCTAAACGTATTTACAACACTGCCTCTTGCCGACACGACTGACACATTTGTATACATGCCTCATATGACGCGACGCCGCCTCGAACTTGTGCCAGCTACAATTCTAATTTCAAAATTCTTAAAACAAAACTGCCTGCCTATCAATTGTTTTTATCTGCGTCAAAAGTATCCAAACACGTGGTACCGACGCGCCTAAAATAAGCGAGACCTTCTCATTGACATTGTGAAATAGTCTGTTGATAACGCGCCGAATGTCAATGCGAGGCTAGCGGGCCCCTCCTATCCTAGGCCTCCCCTCCCAACAAAGCGCTCGTCGCTCATGATAGTGCGGTACGCAGACATAACGGAGCCGGAGCTTTGAAAAAAAATCTCGGTAGCCACCGTACCATATTCGCCATACAACTTAAGACAATCGGTGCTAACTACGTAACCAATCGGATCAAACTCCAAATACAATGGTGCCGTTTACAGCGAACGGATGCCCGTAAACTGGGTTGAATAGGATTTGTTAAACATTATCTGTCGGTACCTACTGTTACTAAGGACGAATGCAGATGCCGTCTGTTTTGCAAGCGATTATCCAAATAGAGATAGCAGTAACTAGGTTAGCTCCCGTAAAGCGCATGCGATGCCAAATATTATCAAGTGCTCTGTCAACATTGCGAATTTTATCAATATCTCGACTTGGCAAACAGCTCCGCAAATGGGTCATGTAGTATTTTCGTACCGCCCAATTTTAATCTAGAACGTGTAAGCGTCGGCTCGTCTGGCGATAATACCAAAAATAAAATTTCACTAAACTGTATTCCTATAAATAATTGCGTCCAAAAAAGAAATTGTTCGACGCACGCGACGTGATTCGTCATTCGTGAGTCGAGAAATCAGATTTGGAATTCGCGTCCGCGGCGTCGTTGACATTTTCGTGCTGGTTCGAAAATAAATTGTGACTGCAGTCGTTAGTCGGGAAATGTGCGCAGCCACGCCATCTGACGCTCCGCAAGCCATAAGCGATTCCGAAATAACACAGCTCACTAATAATAAAAATTCCCAAGCAATCCTTTTCCAAACATAGCGCACCTTCTATTCTGAGCGAGAATTACCGTTTGCTTTTATTTCTTAACTAGATACTAGTCACCCAGGAATTCCGTTTGAAGCCAACGGGGTCCGATATTTGCGAAGGGTCAGCTCTATTCAAATGTTTCAACCTCGTTATTCACGTTAGACTTAGCCCTTTTAAATCATGGTCTCTTTGAAACGGGCTCTTTTGAATCTCTATTTATTACACGTTGCCAAAGATCCGCATAAACTGGTACGCATCACTTGATTTATTGTAATAGCTAATTCCTTTACAAAACGCTAAGTTTGATGATTTACAAGACTTGTATGTACATTGAAATTGAGTTAATCAGTTGGTACTGGGTTTTACTAGCGCGACCCATCACGCAATCGGAATAATCTGGGTCAAAGAAAATTACATTGACCTCATAAAACAGCCTTTTCAATAATGCAAGTAGTAACAGTATTTACGAGATAGTACATATCTATTACTATTTAATGCCGGTTACGTAAACCGCATCTATTTAATTCCGGTAGGAAAACAGAGCATTATTATTCATTCCATGTGTTTTCCTAGGTGGTGTCCCGAGACTGCAGCAGTTTGTTGCAAGCGCACTACCGTCTCGACGGACACCCGCACGTCAACCCCATCCACGAAGTTCTAGTCGGCGACAAGAGAGTGTACCTAATATTCCCTCGGTCGCATTCTGATCTCCACTCGTACGTGAGGGCGAGGAAACGGCTGCGCGAGCATGAAGCCCGCAGGCTGTTCCGACAGATGGCCGAGACGGTCGCCGCTTGCCACGAACAAGGCATCGTCTTACGGGACCTCAAGTTGAGGAAGTTCGTCTTCGCGGACCCTCAGAGGTGAGTTTATTTAATCGTATGGCATCAATTCAACAGTCGTTCCCTAGCAATAATTACAATAAGAAAAGTTAGAACTCAGTTATATTAATAAATTTGAATTCTGTATCCACTGGATTGCGTCATTTTCCAGGGTGAATAAGTCCGCTGGGTTGCCGTCGTATTTCGTGAGCGGGCAGTCTCGCAGGATATGGTTGACGTCCTGAACAGCAGCACCACACTCGCACTCTGGCGACTCTCTCCAGCCACACCTGTGCATAAAGGCTCGGGAACGTCCACAACCAGTTCGGAGCCTATTAAGCTGGCACCAGTGTTTTCTGGGTAGGCCAAAACCCGTTGGTTTTAGTGTAGGGTTGATATCAGATCCTGCGCCTTCTGGTGGGTGGGTCTTCCACTCCTGCTCCCATTTTTCAGATAGATTGAAATTGGTGCTTATGAGATCCTTAGCAGTCTGATAGGGCGGATGCCGGGACTTCAATCGATGGGGTGGAGGATTGGTGAAATCCTCGTGGACGGGTAGATCGGGATATGCCAAGATCTTCTGCGCTTCGCGGAGCAATGCCCGCTCTCTTCTCAACTGGGGTGGTGCTATATGACTAAGCATAGGTAACCATTGCAGTGGGGTGCATTTGATAGTCCCTGAGATGCACCTCATGGTTTGGTTTAGTTGTACGTCCACTTGTTGCACATGCGCGCTATTGAGCCAAACCGGCGCGCAGTACTCCGCAGCAGAGAAAACCAAGCTGATACCACTGGTACGAAGTACATCCGCACTAGCTCCCCAGGTAGTACCCGCCAGTCTATGCAGCATATTGTTCCTAGTTTGAAGTTTCTTCCCTAGTTTACTGGTATGCGGCGCATATGTAAGGCTGCGGTCGAGAGTCACTCCCAGATACTTTGGCGTGGGATTGTATTTCAGGGTCGTCCCTCTAAATTTTACGTTTGGCTGGAATTTTGCGTGTTTATTACAGAGGTGGAAAGTTGTAACCACTGTTTTGTCGGCATTGGGTACTAGACGCCATTTCGTGAAGTACTTGTCCAGGGCCTCCAGGTCTTTACCCAACATCTCCTCTGAGAGTTCAAAGCATCTGTGCTGACTTGTAATGGCAATGTCATCAGCATACATAAATATCCGACTCGAGGTCTCGGGTATGTCGTGCGTATACAAGTTGAATAACAATGGTGCCAAAACTGATCCTTGTGGTAGGCCATTATTAAGCTTCCTGACACGACTTTGCTTATCCCCGAGGTGTACAATGAATTCACGATTGCTGAGCATGGCGCCGATCAATCCCACTATTCTCTTACAGGGCACCGCCTTCATCAGTTTGTAGACGAGTCCCTGTCTCCATACGGTGTCATACGCAGCCGAAAGATCGATTAGTACTGCGACTGTCTTCTCTTTTCTTTGAAACCCAGCTTCTATGTGGGTTGTTAGAGACAGTACCTGATCTGTACAATCTCGACCACTGCGAAAACCGGCCTGCTCAATTGGGATTTTTTTATCTATCAGAGGGGCAATGCGGTTGTAGATCAGCCTTTCCAAAAGTTTGTAAACACAGCTTAGGAGTGCAATAGGTCGATAGCTCCTTGGGTCATCTGCGGATTTTCCTGGCTTCAGCACAGCTATGATCTTGGAGCGGTTGAAGTTGGGTGGCAACTTGCCACGGTGGAGGATGTTTGAGTAAAATCGCGTGAGCCACATCCTACACCTTGGCCCAAGGTGTTTTAAAAATTCATTGTAAATGCCGTCGAACCCGGCTGCTTTGCCGCATGGCAGTTTCTTTAATACCTGGTCTATTTCTTCCTGGGAGAACCCACTCGATAGTTCATTATCATTTTGTAGGAGGGCTTTAATCTGCTTCGCGTGTTGTTTAATCGCTTTTGTTTCAGTTTTTTGACTCTTCGCCCGAGACACTTCAACCATTCTATTTGCTATAGCGTTTGCCAGCGGCATTGAGGTATTTTTTGAATCAAAACCAGATCTGCCCGATAGTTTATTTAGAACTCTCCAAGCTTTTCTACTGGAGGTTTTAAAATTCATGGACTCGACAGTCTGCATCCACTTGTTACGACGGTTTTCATTCAGGGAGTTTAGAAGATCCTCGCCCATCTCGTGATTTTCAGTTCGTTTAAACTCCCTATACAACTCCTCACTCTCCTTAGACCAACATGGTATGTACTGTTTTCGAAATCCTCTGGGGATGTTCTTCCTAGCAGTGGTAATAATAAGTTTTGTGAACCGATCGTAGCTTTCAGTTTCGGGAGGTATCCATCTAATAGCAGCCTCCATTCCCTTTCGGAACCCCGACCATTTTGCCTTTTCAAAATTCCACCGTGGGAGAGGCATTGAGTTCGACAAAGGAATTCTGATACCAACCTCAACAAGCACAGGGCGATGCTGGCTGTTAGGGAAGTCCCCAAGAATTCTACGTGATGCATGTACAGGCACTCCATTCTGGTCACGGGTGACAAATGTTAAGTCCGGGTTGTAATCCCTTTTCCATCGCCCAGACCTAAACGATCCCCTGTCTTTAGCATCGAAGACCAAGTGCAGACTGTTATTTTCTGCCCATTGTGCAAGCCGAATTCCATTCTGGTCATTGGTGTTGTATCGCCACATTGTATGGTGGCTATTGAAATCGCCAGCGTACAGACATGGGTGTGGGAATGCAGGCAGTTCAGTCGACCATGGACGAGTGGGTGGTTTATATACATTTACAATATTGAGTTCCCTGACCTTAACAGCAGAGGCGTAAATGTCCGGCCCGCATAAACAATCCTCCATAGTGACATTTTCCACACCATTCTTTACATACGTAGCTATTCCATATTGTGCGTGGTTAACAGCGTGTTTGACAGAGTACCCAGGAATGGTTCCTCTCCTCAGCAGATCTTGTTCATCCCTGGCGTGAGTTTCTTGCAGAAGCAGTACGTCGATGTTATATTCAATTAGAATCCTGTGGAGAACCTCACATTTGGCTAAGCTAATGCTTTCTATGTTTAATTGACAGACTCGGGTGATGGGCCCGATGTCTCTGGTCGGTTGACTCTTAGAAGAGTGCATCTGTGCGCATTGGAACATATTCGAAAAAATCTCAAAATCTCATCGAACGACTGTAAGGTGCTGTGAGGTCGTGTATAACAACAGGTACAGCAGCCAAAAGGTTGTTGCTCGTTTAGCGCCACCCAGGGGATACGTGTAGGGTATTGGTGGCAATTCCTACGGACGTGAGCAACATTCATCCCCCAGAGGTGAGTTATTGCATATTTTATTGACGCAATCCCATTTTTACTGAAGTAATCTAAACTTGCAAAAACTCGTGTTGAAGTCGGCAGTCATGTAATGTGAAATGTTGTCGCAAGTTTAAGAAATCTCAACGAGTATAAGATCGCAATGATTTGTAATACGACATTAGTATCCCTCGATGGAACAGCGCAACAGAACCAAAGTCGGCCGGCCGCGGTTCCGATTGCCGCGATGCTAAATTCTACCGACGCGACGAAACCACTGGCGCAAGTTCCACTGATATTTCGGCGCCGCAATCGGAGCGCCGGGTCTAGATCGATCAATCGATTACATCCTCATTTTTTTATTACCCCGCCCACAAGAAAGATCTATCGTGAGAACACTGGTCGGAGACATAAAAAGGTCGGAAGGGAAACGGAAACGCTGTTGTATTTTAAGTGGCGCGTCATTTCCTTTCTTGATCGATAGCACCATACGACGGCGATAAACGGTTATCAAGTCATTCATTAGTGGCAGTGTACATGCGACGCATGTTGCCTTAATTATGATAGCAGTCGCCTCGATAACCTAAGTACTGTCGCCAGGGTGTCGCCGCCGGCGCCACGGGCGCAACCGGATCGGAAACGTCCATTCTACGAAGCAAAACTTCAATAGAATACTTATATATGTGTGTCACGTTATAACTTTGATCAATCTTATCTAATGACACATTGCGGAAACAATACTGAAACGTATTTTTATTTGACAAAAAATGTACGTTACAATAAAACAATCACGCATAGGGGATTACTCAACGGCTATTTTAATTACGACGTCGAACGGTAGCCCGCGGATTTTCGAACTTTTGAAATGTTATCTGGCCTCCATTGTTGCGAATATCTCCGGCAATGCTAGCGGCTCAAGGCGAACAGTGTCATTGCTGCGTACAATACCGCGCGCGCCGCAATCGGGTCAAGGGTCCGCGGCCGCGCTGCGCCCGCGCCGCGCTCCGTGCGTGTGCACCGCGCGGCTACCTGCGCGCCGCCCTTATCCGATCAGGTGATCCCGACTAACCCCTCGATAATACACGAAAATATTACTATGCACCCCTTGGCACGAAATATATTAACAAATGAATTCCACAGCGTTCGAATTAAATTCCACCATTCACCTGCCCGCATCCCAATGTTAGCCATTGTTGATTTAATGAGATGAGACCTTTATTTTGTTGAGATTAATATCAGCAAAAAACCAGCCTTGGTTTTTTATTTATTACTCTTGAGCTACTGTCTCAAGAATTTGTCCGATCCTTTTCGTTAAATGCGGTTGACGCAAATAAATGTAAACCGCCCCCGGTTACCCTCCCACGTCCGGGGCAACAACCAGCTTTTTGTGTACGCATTGAGTTATCCTTGCCGTCCCCGCTGAGACAATTTTCGTTACGCCTCCGCAACTCGGGAACTGACCGTAATGGTTCCTTTGACCTTTGTGGAGTCGCGCGCCGTCCCTGCTGACATTCGTGCGCGGAGCCAACATGCCTTTGACGCGACCGCTAACTCCGCTAAGCCGCAGACTGCTCGACTTGTAAAATAGGCTTAGCTCCACAGGCACGGCCGACACAGCCTCCCCGCCAAAATGGCAAATAAAACGAATCCCATCTACATATTTACGCAACAGTAATAATTCAGTCCGCTTTGAGTGGACAGACAGAGAGAAAAGGTAAAATTTAATACTCTTTTGAGCGGCGCGTCATCAAAGCTAGCGTTGTCAAAAGCGGTTCGCGATGCGGAACGGGAAGCACCGCGACCGTGCCTCAAATGTAAAAACTTTTGCTTCACCCTTTATGTAATAGCAGAGGCGAGTGCGCCTTGAGAAGCCTTTGCTGAAGTTCTCGCTCAAAGCAGAAATGTTTTACATACATTTGGTTATTAGACACGAACTCGGAGGCAAAGATAAAAGTTAGATTAAAGAAGTTCGCCAACATGTATATGCACTTGGCTAATAACTATAAAAAGAGGAAAATATCTACGTGCACAAACAACAGTTAATGTATTAGGCAAACGGGACGCAACCTTGCCTGGCGAAGTCTGTTTGTCTGTCTAATAAAATTATTTAGACAGGATATTGCATATGTGCTTCCAGTTTTGGCATGTGTGCTTTCCGAACGGAAACGTTTTTGTTTCTAACGGACCTTCGACTCTAGGTCAGGTATGTAAGCGACCGGCTTACTGACCCGGGAATCCCATCACCTCCCGCAGGGGCCAGATGCCCTAATCGCTGTTCCCAGAGGAGCTTTTTTGTCCAAACGCATCTGATTATTCAGTTGGTCAGTATGACGGCACCTTATTATAATAAAGAGGCAGCTGCCCTTGTTTAGCCCTAAAATATCTAATGATTATGCACATGTCGCGGTGAGCACTTGAACTCTATACAGCTGTTCTTCGCAATCGTGAGAATGATTGTATGGTCGATTATGGAAGGTGCAACATGAGCAAGTGCCCGCCCCGCGACCTCCGTTCTCACGTCTTGGCCGATATAAAGGCACCCCTGATTATAAATTCGAGCCATCCGGGGTCGCGGGACGCCGCGATCAACATCCCTCCGTCCTGTCTCAAAGGTAAACAAGAACATTAATATTGATTCCGAACTCTCTTTGACGCTTTGAAGTGGATTTTCTTAACACTCGTCCGTAGTTTTTCATGTCCTTTGAGATGAAAACGGACTTTTTTAGCAAGCACCCTGAGAGTGCTTTGCGAAGACGGTTCTTTGATATGAAAATGAAAAAGTATTGAAGTAACGTCCTTTAGAATTACAATTTACAGAAAAAAAATAGTTATGAAGTTCATATCGGGTCCTCACGTCAACTAATAAGATTTATAATGAAATTGACCTGTGGCTCGGTATTAGTTCCCAAATAAATCGCTACACTTAATAGGGTCCCGCCTCGTGAATTGGGCGTGTAGGCATGTGGCCTTTGCAAGAAATCTGGGTTAAGTTTCCGTTAGTGTTGGCGTGTTAAAGAAAGCCGTCGGTGTAAACTTAATCGCTGTCGCAAATCGGAACTTGCTTTCTCTGAGTGCTACATGTCGCTTTTGTGTTGGAGTATGGAATGAGAGCTTAATAATATGAAACTAGAAACTATCAGGAGAAATCTTGTGTGTATCCGCTGAGCGCGAGGCTTGGGGAGGAAATCGAGGTCGGTATACAGCCGAAACGCAGGTAGTCAGTGTTCTGCGCCCTAAGGATTATTTTACAACATCCTCCTTATTAAACATGAAAGATTCCTCTCATCTTGCACTCAGGAAGGTGGCTTTGTCACACTAAATAAGCAATTACGATGGTTATTCCGAGCGCTGACGTGCTGGCGGATTTGACGTCGGAAAGCCGGATGTTTGATGTAAACTACTTTTGTCGAATCTGAATAATGCATCCATAATTTTAGCATGACCGACAGGAAACGGTGAAGCGAAAATACATTCATGCAATGTCTTTGTCCACCCTGTGATCTTTAAACACAAGTCATTTTCAACGCTATTTTTACTATGTCGGCCGGTATTAGGCAAATCTGTCTCACCAGACAGGCTGGAGCCCACGTCCCGTAGTTGTTGTAGATACGTACTATGCATCCTTTGTAAACAGGACCAGGTATAAAATTGTCCCCGGCGCATTGTCGGGGCCCATCCCGCCTACTACATGCCAAAATAATAATAGCCCGTTGCATCCAGGTAACAAAACAAAAACCGTCGTTTTTTGCGTAATGCGGTGTTCAGAAGCCGGATCGAGTGATCGAATGAACTGCAAACAATGACTGCGTGCATCGTTCGATTACGCAACGTGATATGAGAGCTGGCAGCACCAGCCGAGTCTGTTCGGTTCGAGCGATGATCCAGCTAGCTGGCAACTCTGAAGACGCTGGTATCCAATAACCGGTTAGATGCGGAAATTTTAGACGAGTCTCGTTTCGTTGCAATGCTTGTGTGTGTGTGTGTGTGTGTATTCGCACGTCTGCGTTTTAACGGGACGGGATGGGATATTTACGGTCTCGCTGGCACTCGCCGGCGGATGTGCCAAATCGGTTCGCGATATGCGACGCGCCACCCGGCAGACGCCGCCGCGCATGCCAGCCCGGCCACCGACTGACACGACATTTCCTTCTAATTTAGTAACGATTTATATGCACACTGGACCTTCTTGGGTTTTGTAAACACGCGAGACGATGTCGTGCGGTGATCGCCGCCCGGAGCGGCCGCACGCACGGCAGCCAGCAGTCGATCAGACGAGAGCGCCTACATCTATTTTGAAAACGTTTTGAAACCCAGTTGCCAAAGCCGTGGTGCAAGACGGCCACATTACAACGACGTATTTGCATAATACTGGGCGCTCGGTAATCCTGTACGTCTTGGTTTCGACTCGACAATTGTAGAACTTGGGCCATCGTGAGAGCTACTGCCGTTGCATAATGGTCCCTTGGTTGCAATTTGTTTGCAACTGCGTAATTACGCCGACTGTGGCGGACGTAGGCAAGCCCGTATTGATGAACGCTAGTTTGGCGTACAGTTCATAAGGGGAGCGTGATTCAGGCGCGCCGGCATCCAGTGCGATGTTGGGGCGTTTTGCCGACCTCGAGCGGCCGGCGCGGCGTGGTGAGGCCGGCGAAGTGTGCCAATGTCGCCGCGAGCCGGCGCCGGCACCGCCTCCTCGATCGTGCGGAACCGATGCTCCAAACGCATTCGAAAACTAGACAAATCGGTAACCGGCCGCTATAAATCTAGATTCGTCATTCACCTTGAACATAAGCTATAGTGTCCCAGTGAAGGTTATTTTGACTTTTTACGACTGAAGACTGTAGTTATGACGCGGAATGCTCTCAATTACACCTACGCCTCTCCCTCAACCTGAAAATAAATGAATCGTCCAACAACGCAAGCATTCGTCACGGCTATAAATATCGCGTGTTCACACCTTTTTTGGTGGTTCAAAATCACCGGACGCGGCTACCGGACGCCGGCGAGAGCGCAGGCGAATGTCGCTCGTGCAGGAAGCACAAGACGGGCCACAGTGTGGCGATGGTCGGCGAAATAAATTGCCGGACACCGGTGTCATCCATACAAAAGCAAATCCGATTGTGAACGGAATCCAAAGCGATAATGGGCTTATGTTTACGTACACCTTACATCAAACAACACATTTATTGTTCCATCGGAAGGGCGGGGTGTTCCGGTGGATCCGTGCACTTCCTGACTTGCCATTGTTACGATCTGGAATATATATTTTTTTATTTTCCTGTCCTTTTATAAATATTTTAACCTAAACGTGTCGCAGTACATTTATACTTAGTATCGGGAGCACAGCTGAGAAAACGTACGACTAGCTATTAAATCGATCTGGTTGCGTAAAACAAAGGTCTGCGAAGCCTTGTGCAAGCGGCGCGCCCGCGCTGTGCCGACATATCTGCAGATTTGCGTAACGCGCACTTATCCGCTGACATGCCACCCGTGTGTTGCACACCGAGACCACTGTGAAGTTGCATTCGACCGGACCACTCGTCCTCAAAGTCTTAAATTACTGGATCGTGTCAAGAGTGTCTTACACACGGGCTTTACGACTCAGGTACCTACTTAAGACGTTCAAGGAATTCTCCTCTAGTTCCATTGTATTAAATCTACATTCGGATAGACCGCTTCGCCTCCGCCACACGACATCTCACGGAGAACAAGGGGTGTCATGTCATGATATCACCGTGTGAGTCACCGCTCGTGACCGAAGACGCTGTAGGACGGCGCGGTTGAACCGGGTTAACCTTCGCGATGAGGTCGAGCATAAGCCACGCTCATTAAAGCATTGCAAAAAAGGTTTTACGGCCGGGCGCGCGCCACCCTTTCCCCGCGAGATGGGTGCATTCACATCGCCCCGGCAAAAAGTATGCACGTGCCAACAATTAACCCGGGACAAGGCTTAAAGACGCGCCATAATTGCACCCTCTCGACAACCGCGTTCCACGCGGTCGCTCAAGGAGAACCGACTAACACGAAGAAATCACTGACCGTCGACACACGCCACCCATTCCCAGTTTACGCCGTTCCATATCGTTCCATTCGGTCGCTTGTTGTCAGGAATTTTCGACGCCATGGCAACACAAGCTCGGCTGCCGGCTGAAACATAAGCCTTGTATGTTTTTATTTAGCTTTGCACTTACTTTTATTGCAGCTTTAAAACCTGCCTCCGTCGGTTACGACGTTTCGGAGTCTGCTATCCTACGTCGCGGAGCCATTGCATCCGCGAGCGAAGGTCGCTGACCGCCGAAAACCACCCAGCGTAAACAATCCTAACATGAGAACAAAATAAACAGCCGTGATGTAACCAAATAAGCTTAGCTGAAACAGTAGCCGAAAACCAATAATCATCAACTGTGACTAGCTGTGAAGTCATTTTCGTGTGAATGTGACTCAAAAGGAATGAGATGGGACAAAACTTGCACAGTAAATATGATTCAATGGAACTTCTGAGCGCTTCATATCTTAATGATGTGATTTCTGATGAGTCAATAATTACACAAGTTATTCGTGACGTTTCAAAGAGCCTGTTGTGTATGTGTACTACATATTCACTAAGTAAACTATTACAATTCGAGTACGTGACTTGTTTCGCGTATACTATCGCATTGACAGAGGATAATTTAGAGCTGTTGTTCGCAATAATGTTATCAGCTAATTTTGGGCGTGTCCGTTCACCTGTCTCTAAAAGGAACCTTTTCCCGGTAAAGAATGCAAGGCAACACGCGTGCTCAAAAATAATATTTAATCTTCTCGCGGTCTGTTCTGCGGTCTTCGTCATAAAAATAAAACTTTCAAAGAAAGAACTACAAGGCAGCAATGAATCAGCGGTGTGACAATGACAATGCGTCAATGCACCTATGACGTCATTGCGAGGGAAGTGAAATCGAAGGGCAATGTCGGAGGGTGCAGGGATGAATCATAGGAAGTCGGGTCACTACCCCCGCATAGACCCTCCATAGCTATTTATGGCGGTCTAAAATTATCCCAAGGAAAGTTAAATGTTACTGCCTACACGTATCCAATGTAAACATCGCTCCATGTTATGTATCCTCCAATTAGACCGGGAAAGTTTATACAAACATGCTACATATCTAATTGGACTTTTTAATCTTATATCTTATCAATGCGAGATAAAAAGCCTATTCGAAATTGCGTGTAATAAAATCTTATCTGGAAAGGTGTGATATTTCATATTTTTTGCTCCATCATCGTAGCATTGAAAAACTTCACTTTAAATTAATGTAAAAGGCAACGTAAAATCTCAGGCAGCTACAGCTAACCCATTTCATACAGTGAGCAAAAGAAAAACAAAGATGTTTAAGTTTAATGCCGCAAAACGAATAAAGCGAGTAAGAATGCGATGTGGAATTAAGAATACGAGTATAAATAAAATAATTATACCCGAGAGCAACGTAGGAGCTGAAGTTTCGCCGCGGACGGGGAACATAGACGCCGCACTTAAGTTTAGTGTTAAAAGTTTTATGATGCAGGGGACTGACCGGGCTACCGAACGCCACCATAAATCTTGTCAGCTTAGCTACCTTTTCTCCCGCTTCCGTTTAAACTTCTGCGCAATAGTAAATTTACTTTATTGTTTATCTGACGCTACTTCGAATTCGGCTATCTTATGATTAGCTCTGTATATAGTCCTATGTTACATCGCTACTTCATTTGAAGCGATGTGCAATTGATGTGGGCGATTTGCGTATTACATTCCGAATGTATGATCCATATCACAAATATAACATCACCGGTTCGCCCGCCTGAACGGGGGCGAGGCGTAAATAAGAGTCTGCTCCAGTAAATAGTTTTATATCTCCACTCCCACAAGTATTTTTCGCGAAATATTCGCGGAGGTGTACTAGTTTAACGAAACGCGGAATTCGAGCGACCTTTTGAAAATGTTTACGTATTTAGTTCATACGCTTTTGCTGTAGTAAAATGTTTATAGTCAAAAGATCAGGTATTCCATTTGGCCAATGAATAGGTTGGCGTCTCTGCATGATTTACTGCCGTCGGCCCGCGCGCTCGCGCGCAGCTAAAAGATCGTATGTGTCGCTTAAGTTATAATTACATACGCTTTTTTGGCTTACGACAGCTTGGCGCATCGAGCGTTTACCTCTCCCCGACTGCAAAATAAAACCGGTCTGGCAGTGGCCAGAATTACGATTAGTCCTCAATCACTTAAATCTTTGCCGTCCATATATGGACAACATTTATTCTAAGTCTTTTTGTACTCAGCTGACCCGAGTTATAATTTTTATGTGTGCGTGTGCGGTTCTATAAACAATGGTTTATTATGCTTATTAGTAAGCGAACTGCGACCGCGCCACGGCTGCTTCCTGTTTGCCACATTTGCACTTGTCTTTTACCATTTTCACCTTTGCCTTGACTCACACAATATGCTAAACAAGGTATCGTGAACATATTTAATTAACATGACTTGATACCGCAATGTTTTCAAAACACATAATAATAAATGCATTAAACATTCCCATTTTCCTGTTGAAATGTGGTCGAAATGAACCGAGAATTCGAGACCAATACGACGCATTATTTATCATAGCGGGGTACGTTTCTCACTCGTCCTAGTATTTCCCTCTACTATCGCTTCTCGGAATCACTGACGGCAAGCATATCTGACAGGAATTTGCTCGTATATACAAACTAATGTGCTACGTAATTAGTCAGATGACATGATGTCATTGTTTCTCGCTTGATAAACAAATGTCAAGAGGATCTTCGTCTCAGAAGTGGGAGCACTGTCAGAGCGCGTTAATAATAAAAAAATCCCTCTCTTTCGAATGAATGCAGCGCGAAAAGGACAGATGTAATTATCCCCGCGGTAAATGCGAGCACTTCAGAGGCTACTGTCCTCTTGATTCGAGCCCAGCGTAGGCGCATCCTAATCTCGCTCCGAAACTAAGCTGACGTAACTCAGTTCACGGTCACCGAGAGGAAATGACGCAAGCGTTGCACACAGCGTTACAACACGCCGCCGTAGTCGCCAAAACAATTCACGTGACCGCCAAACATTCGGCCATTCTTAAACGTTAGCCGCGTCAAGTTTAACTTGTACGGCTTAATTTTCCAATACTGTTCCGCTGCCACGAGTTCTGTTTACGGCATCGGGATTCGCGAGCCGGTCGTGAGTCCGCCAAGGTTCGGCGTCGACGACATTGGCGCGTATTTTTAAGCACAATTTAAGACCGTGAGCGGCAATCGGGAACGCTCAGCGACATTGAAATGCACTGCGTTGCGAAACGGTACTCTTTTTCGTGGTTCTGGCCTCGCGTTTGAGATTGAAGAATACGTATAATAAATATGAGAACGTAGCCGACCTCCGTTCGCGGTCACACGTTGTGTAACCAAGCGACAAACAATACCATGCATTGACGTAACGTCAAATTTGTGCTTGATTGACATTTGACAAATGGTTATTGATCATGATGAAATTATTTCTTCGATTGTTAAGCACCAATGTTAACAACAAATCTCGATCGGTTATTTAATTTCTTCGTCTTATTCAGTGCCGCGTCACACCTACGAAAAAGACATATGAATGCTAAAGTACAGTTGACATAGGGGTCGTGAGTTGACATTGCTGTTTGATGATCTCGACATGAAATCATCGATATAAACGTGACAATACACTGGCGTCATAAGCGAACATGTTGAACATTCCGCTCTTGTTTTTCTATAGCGCACAATCGAACATATTTGTACAGATTCGTCGTTTTGCGCAGTTGTCGCTCGGCTGGATTCGCGACGCTGATGTAATCAGCCCGTGTTATTAGCGCGTACCGAGTCCGCCCGCACCGGAGCCAAAAACAATATAGGTACATGCGTAACTAGAAGTTATTCAGTTGAAAATAATTGTATTCAGGGATTTCCGAAACGTGAGCGGCCCACTTGGTCGTAATTCAGTAGCTTTTGACGCAGGTTTTCATTAAGTTAGCCGCCCACGCGGCGTAGCACGTGACCTGTAGCGATCGCTACGGCGTAGCGCTGACGTCACGGTCCCTGTGACGCGCGGGATATCGATCTCAGTATTCTGAGCACTTATAATTACTTTGTTTATGTTTCGTCTGTGTGTTCGCTCTGCGTTCGCGTAGAACGCGGAAGCCCGCGCCGGCTATCGCAGCCGAGACCACGAGCAAGGACGGACCCCGGACGCTTGCGACACCCGATGCGGAGGCAACGTCAGTCGGCATACCTAACTAGTGAGCGCCCAACACACTAATAGGCATAGCAAGCGGCTAAACTTATATTCTTAATTTACATGCTTTTCTTATAATATTCCAATCATAAGTATATTTCGTCTATAGAAAACCTTTGCGATTAAATTTGTTTTAGCTTGAGCATCCCCTTTACAGCTCGCCCTACGATACTCCTTAAAAAACTGTAAAGTTATGCCTCGTATGTCCTCTCGGATGGAGAAAAACGTATTTGTAATTAAAAAAAAAAGTCAACGTGCAATTTATTTGTACATATGCCTATTTTAAAAATTCGTTGTCCAAGCACGTTCTTAAATTCAGTGAGGACTGATTAAGCTCATTGTCTCCTTGAAACCCACAAAGTTATAGTGCAACGCCTCAGCCGTCAGCCTGTCACCTTGACGGCGGCCGACCAAAGGTGACATTGCCGCGTCACTGATGAAATTACCACTAACACTTGCAAATCGATATGTGGCTGACGCAAACTTTATTACCTCGCCAATGTAAACCGGGTAAAGTACCAAGGCAGGACAGAAAAATTACTTATCTATGTTATGATTAAGTTAATTTTCCATAATATGACGCAGGAGGAAAACTAGAGACGCGCGTCATCTCAGGAATGTGTCTGATTCTGACAGCTCTTCCGTGTGATTTGTTTTGTATCACACTCTTCTGGGAAATCTGGAATCCCAGTAACACCGATGTTTGTCTTGTAAACATTCAGCTGTTTTCGTTCCCCAACCCAAGCGTATAAGGAAAAAGAATAAACGGATCCGATAATAAGTTCGAGATAAACTTTATCTCGGCATTCGTTCATGATTTTATTATAATCAGAATGTTATCTAGTACGTACAGTCTGCACTTGCTAATTTTTTCGAACCGGTATCTGTTTCGATTCGATATTGTTGTAGACATTAAATTAACATGAGCGAGAATCCGGCGGCGGCCTCCGCGCGAGGACCGCTCGGTTCAATGTCAGTTGCGCAAGCGCTTCCGCCTCGCGCCCGCGCCGGCCGCCCAACCAGGAACGGAATGTTCCAAATTCAAATTTAACACGTTCGTTACGAATGAAGACAACGGATATGGAAATTTAAAACAAAACACCGCCGATGATTTTGATCGTTCCATTTTTAATTGTTTTCGTAAGGAACAGAAATCGCTTTACAATGTAACCTACGAGTGTCTAATTTAATCATTTGGAGTTCTTTAGAAAAATTAAAAAGTAAAAAATATTACGAGTAAAGTGCTGTTTGGACAGTTTGGACTGTACTTACTAAAGTAGGTAACGAGAAAACAAAAAAATACTCGTGCCAAAAGATAACGGCAAATTTCTTTGATAACCCGCAACGCAATCTTT
The DNA here is from genome assembly GCA_963691745.1 of Ditula angustiorana. NCBI lineage: Eukaryota > Metazoa > Arthropoda > Insecta > Lepidoptera > Tortricidae > Ditula > Ditula angustiorana. The sequence goes on from OY829473.1 coordinate 4,427,816, forward strand.
TCGCGACTCCAGATAAGAGAGTAGGTACGTTAAATAGTGTCATTGTGGACTACATCAGGACTATGTACCTCTGATTTAGAAGTCATGATGCTGCAGCATTTTTTAAAGATTTCATCATTTGCCTTGACGTCAGCTGCTAAGTTTCTAAGACTACGTGACAGCATACAATACGATAATATCTTAGTTTAAAGTCACCATTATTTCATTTTCTCTATTCTTAGTCAACCGCTGACGGATGTGATGATTCCTTAGCCTGTGATCAAGCGTGAAAATCACGTTCTGATGTAACAATGCGGGTGGCGTTATAATACCTTCGATCGCATCATCGTTATATAATCTCGTGGCTCATTAGCATATTTAGATAAAAAGCCGAGCCGTGCTACTGTGCATCGCTGAGAATTTCACGTGCTAACCATCTGTCTCTTTTACACTGAACTCTTTAGAAAAGAACACGCACAGCTTAGCTCACCCAGTCATCAGAAGTGTTCCACTTAAAAATGCCCCAATGTAATTACAGGCCATCTATTCTGAGTCAGACCGGCCAATTTAAATAGCGAAGACTCCGAGGTAATTAAGTAATACCTTGCGCCCGCGCCGTTCGCACCGAGCTTTTTTATTTTCATTTCTTTTTTTCCTCTGTCTCTCTCGATACCAGTCGGCCATCTGCCACATAATTTCTGCAGTCCTATTTTATAGTGAAGTCCGTTTCCGTTCCCGTTACATCCGGTCCTCGAGAACACTCCAGGATTCGAGCGTGTTCCCCTTTTTAATAGTAGCCCTCTGGGAACCGATTTGTCGATCGTGTTCACGTTTGATTCGTTCAACGAGCACTCTCTAGGATCTAAACACAGTCATTGTACTTATCTACATATGGTACGAGACTCAGTCAACACTTTAAAGGTCATAACACTATCTCTTATCTCTCACAGATAGCGCCGCTAAGGTCGCACGATGCCGCAATGTGCTCCATGTTACCAATTAACTTCTTGATAAAAGCGTTTGATGTTTCAAAGGAAAGCTGAGCTCAAGGTGTTCCACGCGCATTGTGAGCCAGGTTAATCTTCCAACAATTACCTGAGCGAGAATGAATGCGTTTTTGTACCTTGCGAATTCTAAGCAACCCTCTTCATCCACCGATCAGCTTGCACAGATGTTCCCGTAAACAAATACAGCGGCTTTGTGCGACTCCTACGCATGATTTATTATTCGGTCCACTCGCCGAATCGATGATGCCTCATGGCAACCCGGGCATTGTGCAAGTCCCTATTCACGACCAAGAAAAACACCTTTCAGGAGACAATGAATTGCACATGCAGTGTCTTGTCTACCTGCACGCACGTGTTCAGCATTCGCATACCATGTACAAGCATTAAATCAGTTTATACGCACCGATCCGTCGTTTCAAATCAAATTGCAAATCTAACGGCGCAGAGCTTCTTTTCGCTTGCCTAGGGAAAAGTGCAACGTTGGTTAATCTAGCATCTCGTAAAAGTTCTTTACGGCCAACAATTTATCGAGTTTATAGCGATGAGTCTATTTTGGGGTCCAATATATTATTTTCTGTCGACTATATTGTATTGTATAAGGATCCAGTGTCCTCTCATGGCAATAGCGGTTGCTTGCATACATAATTTACTACGGGAATTATTTATAGTTCATTTGTGTTTGCGCGTGTATTGTTGATGTACTGGCAGTCTCGAGTGCGAGCGATATTTTGAAATGTAAAGCCGTGGTTCAAGAAACTGTGGTCAAAGGGCTGTGTTTGGACACCTGACGACTCTATCTGGGTGCACACATCCCGACATTCGATACAACGTAAGGTCAACAAAGTTTCGTTACTATCAACTATCCATGTTTATTCAAATGCTCCTATAACCAGTCTCTAAGTTTGGCTTTCGACATCTGCTACGCACATACGAGGTCAATATTTGCTGTTTTTTCTACAGCTCCTTTCTTTATGTTCCCTGCCTTTTGGGAGTCTTTTGTTTTGACTTAGCGTGGTGCCGTAACGATCATTAGTACACTTATGCTTACCTATTCAGTGTTTTAAATACCACGCACTCGTATATTAAGTTTATTGCATATTAATTACTAAGGCAATTAAAACGTTACATATCGGCTCGGAAAACAATCTACCTATGAGTAGAACTCTGGTTTAGCCGAACAAATGCCGGCAGGATATTACGCGATCGAAGTAAATTGGTTTGGCCGTTATTAATTTTGATAACTGGGATTCGATTCGTTTCTCTCTTTTGTAACAAAGGGAAACCATTGTAATTAATTTACTGTAGTTTCGTCGTGAATACAAAACAAATATTTTCATTGTGAACAAATTGAATTTTCAGGCAACATACAAGGTTTTATTAACGAAACGACTTACTCGAGTAATGTGACATTTGGTGATCTCAACACCGATTACAAACACCAACAAAAAATTATATTGATGTGATGTTTTTTCGCTGGAGCTTGCGCTCGACCATCTGTCTGTTCTTTCAATGAGATTAGAAACCTTTTTTGGATTTTTACGTAAAACATAAAGTTGAAAAAGTGACACGTTGCACATGGCGCGGCGTCCTACCTGCCTTTGTTCGTCGCACAATGCGTACGCGCATCTGCCGCGCCGCCTGCACAACCCGACACACTGGTCCCTGTGTATGTAAAGCTCCACCTTCCACCATCCATCACGTTCATTCAAACCAGTTAAGCTATCTTTGATATAGCAATTCTTTCACCTCCAGAATCGCTGGCGCACTTCCCCGCTTGTCTACTACTAAGCTGAGCTTACAAGGAGCCTAGCAGGAACTAGGCTAGTTAGAAACTGAGCCACAAAGTGAGTCGCGGTGTGTCATGCTAGCCGCTCTAGTAAACTCAATCATTAGAACAGTAATCAAACGTTGAAGTCTAGGTTAGTTTATTAAACGCGAGGTCACTAGTTACATAACGCTCGCGAGGACGAAGGTAGATTGCGGTCGACATTGCCAAAACAATACTTAGTCCGGGAGTTGCTCGCCTCTTTCCCCACTAATAACACTCGATGCTTTAATTCCATGGCTATTCGCTAAATGCACCCTCGTCTGAACAATGCACGACGACGTATTTATAAAACAAAGCGTCGAATACTCGTTATTTGATAGAAACAATCGAGTGGTCCGGACGCTGCGTTGTGAAACGAATCGGCCTTACATTACCAAACAGTTGTGTGCTACCGCTTTTGTAATTTTGTAATACATCTGGAACGTTTTGAAACTCATTAACCTGTTTATATTGCGCGTGCTTCAGTTTCAAAAGCCTCTTAAAGGACATTTTCATTCCATTATTCCCAAGTCGCGCGACAGCCAGGACAAAGGGACGCCCCTAACGATCAAGTTACTTTTGTTTGTCGGACACCAATTAAACAAAAGATGTCCGAGCTCTCTTTGTGTGCACATAACTGTCGTAATTGTCCCCGTCAACTTACTGAAATATCGCTCCTTGAGGATGAATTTTAAACTGTTCCACACACAATGGCTTATTCGTCATCTAGACATAGACAGACTCGACGTCGCCAATGATGAAGAGGAAACTTTGTGTATAACTAATAAAAAGGTTGTGAATCCAGTTTCAATGAGTATCGGAACTATCGTGCAGTTAGCTCATAGTAACCGATTGGCGTTTTGGAGCGTAGGCTTGCCGCAATAAATCCTTGATGGAACCTTAACCCACTTGGATGATTACGAGCGCACTCGCCTCCGGCGGACGCTGAGCGAGCGCCGCCGACAGCGCTGCAGCGCTGCTGTGCCATTTAGTTTGTTCCCCACGTCTCTATATGGCACATGTATTATTTCGAAAACGCAAAGGGTAGCTAAAGGTCGTTTAGCAGGTGCGTTCGACCTCGAATTCCTGAGCTACCCTTCTGCATTCTGGAGTTTATGAATAATTTATGATGTGTAAACGGTGGTATAAAGTATGTCGTGGGAGCTGCAACGGTCGCTGCAGCGGCCGGGGGGCGGTGGAGGCGTGCGCAGGTGCGCCCGCGCTGCGACCTTGCGCAATGGCACATATATGTACTCGTTTACCCACCGACATATATCGGAAACCGCTTGCGAGATACTTTGTTTGCGTTTCGACATTTATTTTGTGGTTCGTCGCAACAAACTTACTGTACGTAGCTACAAAAATGCTGTAGCACATTTAACTAACTATAGCTCTGGCTCATTAATAAAGCGTTATCACGGCATGACATCCGATTTTAAAAATGATTGACGTAGACTAACTCGTCCGCGTGCCAACTGGGTCAAAATGCCAATGTTATGACTGTCATAAAACCGTTGTTGGCGTTCGACTTTATACTGTTAATGAGAGTTTTATAAGCTGGAAGAGTCAGGTGCCGGCGTGGTGGGTCATCAATTGAACGACGGCGGCGGGGCGTGACGGCGATCTGGGTCAAGTACAGAGCTGTGTCATTCATCGCCGCCCCCCTCCCCTGCGCTGCATCGCCGACGCCCGCGCATGGCCTCGCACCACTTGCTCTACCCACTGAACTTGACATATCGCAATTTTTTCTGCCATTTTAATGAGGTCACTGTCAACTCGCAACCGAAATATTAAGCACATCACAGCGTTACCTGTCAAAGGTTGTACTAGTTTTTCCTAGTTGCAGTGCGCGTTACATCAACGTAATTGCAACAAACAAGTGTGACAACACTTGCTTGTTACTTAACGTTCGTTGCGAACTGCTTGATGTAACGCCCGACGATACTTGTGCGCTTCACCCGCTGTATGAACCCGCGCCGTAATTTTCCATCCCAAACGTATTGATTGATACACGCTTATACTTGCTTACCTACGTTGCCAAATGCGCAATCCATGGGCTCCCTCTGACATCACCGGGGTCGTCGCCCGCGCCTCGAGCCTTTGCCGCTAGGACACAACGCTAATGGCTGCAGTACATTCACCGCATTACAAAAACTACTCCAGTTCCGCACTTTCTTTATTGCATCACGCGGAGTGCCGTTTCGCCGCACTCTCTTCTCTTCCGCTGCGAGCGTTGTGCAAGCAGCGCCCATAGACTCCCAGCCACTCGGAATAAATTAAAGAGCGCGTCGCTAGTTCCAATTTCAAAATCAGATTCTTTGTTTCATCCGGACGGCGATTGCGTTAGCATCATTCTAATTGCCAGCTCACTATTTCCGTACTTTCTTCGTTGCGTCACACCCTTTGTTCGTTCCCCTCGCTATGACAGGTGAAGTTTCGCAAGTTCACTGACCTCCGCGCATCCGCGAACCGAGATACCGCGATCACAACGAGACTCGTCTTATTTATGCAATTGCGTCGCTATTTAGAAATGAGTATTTCCGCACTTTCCAAATTACATCATTGCGTCTAGAAAAAGTATTCGCGAGGTGAACGACCGTGTTTGTGGACCTCTCGCTGTTGTCGATCATTGCTTCGGCACTCGCGTAGTCCGAGTCGTTGATCCTTTTATGATCTCATCGTAACCGTTCAGTGCGTGGATCTCATAAAAAATTGGAGCGTGTTTGATTATTTAGCACATCGCATTCCCATGGATGAGATCATGGGTTCATGAGACATCGATGCTTTCCCAGCGAAAAGTTCGCCAAACGGTACACTCGAACAAGGAAGTGCCGTGCCGAGCTGCCCTCGCTGCCAGTTCACTTTATGCTTAGTTGTATGCACTCAGCTTTACTGCGGCGATTATCTGTCCGGGCTTCCATATTTCTCATTTCCTGCGGTTTGTTTTACCGCCTACCTCGCTTGAAAACTAGCTGGCTAGATGGGAATTGTAATTGAGTTGTCAACCTCAGTCATGTTTGTCTCGGGAGAAATGAGGGGGCACTGTCCGAGAATCTAAGGAGCGTATTGTCAACCACGATTACCATTCGATGCACGTCGCCGATTTACACAACGGTGGCAGGAATGCCAACCGTGAACTTTCGTCCCACTTGAAATTGGATAAAAGTAACAAAACATAGAATAATAAGTGATTAAAAAAGGGACTTAATCACTTATTATTCTCACGTGCCATATTCATGCATTTTCGAGTGTTAAATTTAATTATTTGTACTTGTAAAGGATTTGTTTAATAAATTTTCGCAAATCGCAGAACTGGTCCGACAGGTCCGGGCACGGTTTACGAGTTGAACGTAACGGCACAAACCAGTTTAACCTCCACGCTTCTTGTTATTCGCAATTTTATTTACTCCGACAAAAATATTTACAAACTCTACCGCATAAACAACTTTTAAATTGATTGCAATGTTAGTTTCCCCCCAATCTGATTGATAGCGTTTTGTACCTACCTAAAAAATAAGGAAATGTATAACCATAATATTTAGATTTAGTCCAAAAAGTGCCCGCATTGTGAGTAAATGAATCATCGCGAAATTTCCTTAGTATTGTTTACGCTGGGCACACGTTTTGCCGCGCTTTTGTTATAGTAAAACTATTATATACTCCGTGTAGTAACTCCCGACTACGAACAAACCTCACCTGAATGAGTGACTCGTTGCTATGTCACCCATTGCTGTTTCGACACCTGACCGATAAAGCCGTGCAGGAATTTAGCCAGTAATGTAAGCCAAACACCACGTATCGTCGTGTAAAGTTTGTTGTGTGGTGTGTGTTTTTGCGTGTCTTATCGCTGCGAGTCGATCGTTACTACCTGCGTCGTCACTAATACGCCCGTACGGCCCCTGTACTATAAAACTATTGTTCAAATTTCGATTGAGTTCTTGATAATGTTCGACGTATTGTGATATACTCCAGTCGAGGACTTTAGCAGTACTCCTCCGTATACAAAACATTTTTATTGTTGAGCTCGAAATTTAATTTAACAATAAACACGGACCCTATAGAATCTCATCGTATGTATAGTTTTTATTCCGTTTACGAACTCTCGTATTAAGATTTAATGGCCACGATTGTGTTACTACACTGGTTATTTACACTGAGGATTTGACACTATAGGTTTTAAATAGGTGCTAAGTTGATGACAGCATACATATTAATAATGAACGCGACGCGAGTGCAGCGAAATGCCAGGCGCCGATTTCCATTTGAATGACATCTCCACAATGTGTAACACATTTTCGCAACAACAAACCTTTAATAAATACACGCTGTACGAAGACGAAGATTGCGTAACTTGTTCAAACATCACCTTACCCACAAGGCATCATTACAAAATATTTGCTTATCATATCACTCCAACGACTAAATAAATAAACAACTGGTGAAAATATTAAAAGATTTTTTAAATACTGATAAGATAGTGGTGAAATGCTGATAAAAATTGCGATAAATGTCCCCAGCGATAAGCTATACGCCATCCTACACAGACACATACCTAAATTCGGTTTTGCTTTTCTTGTTACTTAGGTACTAAAAATAGCTTTATAATTTTAGGAAGTTTTCCCAAAGATCAAGTTTGGCGTCAAGGATAACCCTGATGACGTAAGCGTGGCTATGAATAGGCATGAAGTAATTCGATTCCAATGGGATCATAAGGAAAATCGAAGATAGGCGCTCGACATTTACCCCGAAGTTCGAAATAACTCGTCGCCTCTACCATTTTAAGTCAAGTTCCAGTTGATTGAACTAATTTAATCACATAATCGGTCCTCGCAGTATTGTGAATCGGGCAAGATTAATCCTATTTGTAGTTGTCCCACGCGTTTCTGCAACCACGAGCACTGCGTGTTTCGTAAGGCGAAATCGCAACATCGCTTATTTCTCGTTTTCGAAACCATCCTTCGTCAGTCATTCCTTTAGCCTGCAGTACTTAATACACAAGTAGGTACATTGCGGTTATTGTCTTCTGACTTCGATTTGGTAACTAATGAGTACAGTAGTTATGAAACAGACAGTTCCCAACCGATAAGCGACTCGTTTTTTTTTTGATGATACTGGATAGGTGTGGATTCGTTTAGCAGAACTAATTCTCGTGTTTTGTTGCACACAACACCCATGTCAGCCTCAGCCCGCAATTACGCAGCGAACTATTGGTTACGTCGCGTAGTTACGCCATGAGTTCACTCCCCAGTCCGCACCACACCTACCGGTGTCAGAGACAAACGCTCGCTTATTCTGCTCTTGTGCAAACTACATTATGAAATGGAGCGTAAGGACCCAACGATTTAATACGCGATACGCTGTACGCGAAATGTTTTGCAAATCCGCCGAACGAAACGATTACAAAACGCACAAGGATTTCTTAAGGTTTTACGTTCCGTTGTTCTCGCGAGGACGCCTTGGCCCGCGGTGCCACGCCATCGAATTGAATAGGCTGTGAAAATCATCGAATGCTGCGAATAGTTTCAGTTTTCCAAGTATTTGCGTCATCCGCATGATCCAATACTGTTAACTAACGGTTAGTAATGCGGTGCCACACGGCGGCGAGTCGAGTTCGCAATGTTTCTGAGTCGGCTCCCTACATATCGCAAGCTCTTGCGTCGACCGCGAGCAACAGCTTTCATGATTAATCGTTGCTCTAATTTCGTTATGTATTGCAACCCTTGTGTGGGCTGCGACATGACGGGCATGGTTTGGGCGGTGTGCGCCGCGCCGGCAGAAGGCCGCGCGAGACATTCATCTGGCCGTTTCGCACTTCCGACTGAGAATAAAGGGAAGTAAGCGATTGCAGAGCGAAACAATCGACGATTCCGGCCGCACAGCCGCAGCGGAAACAGCGCAGGCGCACACGGATGTGGATTTACTCTTTTTATTATCGGCCGATCTAGAACGCATCTGTCGGGCGACAAGCGTCTACAGCTGCCCTTCTACGGTTATCGGCAGCCTGTTCTGCGACAAACAGGACGGACTGGAGCGCACGCGCACCTGCCGCCAGATCATTACTAGTTTCATTGTTTCATAAACCGAGGTAATTTCACTTCTTGTGCCGTTGCGTGTCATCGTTAGCGTGAAAGTTATCTTCGCCACGGATCGCGCGGCTGTCACACGAGTCCCGCCTTTTTACCCGTTCGCTGTAATCACGATGATTACCTACCCATCGAGGTGGGAGCGCAAACTTTTTACAGAACCGTTTCCCAACATGTGGAAAAGTCGGTTGGAAACGTAACATCGAGTTATGAAAGTCAATACGCAAACGTTACCAGTAATCCAGCACAACATAATTCCTTTCCTAAGTTACGCGATTGCGGCAGTACGAGTAGGTGCTGGCGCCCGCGCGGCCTGTCCCGCCGCGCCATGTGGCGCTAGATCGCTAGCGGTAATGCGCCGGCGCCAACTTTTTCCTGCACATTTCTAGCGTGGCCACGCAATGGCCCTGAAAGATCAAGGGTAAAGATTGTCATTGCACATTTCTTCGTCGCCTTTGCACACGTGTGCGATGTCCATCGAAAGTGTTTCACAATCGAACATCAGTAGAGCGCGTTAGATATATCGGGGAAGAGTCAATGAACGGAAATGTTTCACAGTGTCATGCGCCCGCGTTTGTTTCGGCTTGCATAACAGCAGGCCCACTTGCCCAATCCCTGCGCGCTAGCCGGGCGCAGGACTTCTCCCCTGCGGTCCCGGCGCGGCTGTTGCAAGTCCATGGTGTGCTGGTAGCGGCTGCCTGCTGGCTCGGGTCGATGTACGCTTTCTACGGCGCTCTTTCCCGGCCGCACTGCGCGATTGCAAAACCCCTCTGAGGTCGCGCTTTCTTCGTTCGCGACGCCGGAGAAATTGTTGCGCCACGCCGCCGCGTACACCGACCTCCCGTTAGAAAGTCGACCGCTCACCGGATTTAACACACGTAACGGTGCGATTGCAACGATTCGAGACGGAGATCGATGTGATTCTGGCACATTTCGCGGACAACGAATTCCGGACGCTTTCTTTCGTTACGCAATTGCCGCGTAATAGTCGGCCGGGTCATCGAACGGTATCACCCGTTTCGTAAACGTCGCCGGAGTGCACCGCGCCCGTCGCGACGCGCGCAATTGGCCAATTGCGTGCGGTAGTGCGTGCGTTGTTTGCGCAACGGGCCGCTCCTGGAGTGGCGCCCGTTCCGCACTCCGTTGCAACACGGGATTATTTCTGCGGCGCCGCGCTTGGACCGCCGCCCGGACTTGCAACATGCCATATCGCAACGCTCATAATCCGCTCCATTGTGACACGCGTACGCGGCCAGACCGTCGCTCTGCCAAATACGGCCCGCTACTCGATCTCCTTACGCACCAATAAATGTCACCGGTGTGTCATCCCGCCGGCCCACTCGACATTCCCATTCGATTTAAAACTAAAACAATTTTGCAATCGATGTTCACATTAGTGTTTTCGCAAGCGGCCCAGCGCTTGGTTTCAAAACTGAGTTCGACTTGCGTTATCGCGACTCCGATAAAGCGAACCGTGCCACTGCCTGTGCGGTTTTGAGACCTAATTCTGGACCGTGCGGTGTACACAGTTGTCATGTCAGGAGTTTCACAAGGTTTTGCCACACCACTGTTGACATAAGCTGACTCTAGATCCACGTTATCTATTAGATAGGGGGTTTAGCGATGTGAATTATTTCGTTTATGAATCAAAAGTGCATCCGGCGCGGGAGCAGCGTTACGCAAGGCGGTCCATGCATGCCCGCACATATAATTGAGGCTGGTCGGGCCGGGAAGGTTTCCCAACGCTCCCGGCCGCGGCATCTCGGTGAGGCAACGCGCTTGCGACACCGCGTCCCTACAACTACAATACGAGTTACGAAAACCTATGACTAACTGACGCTGACACTACAGGGCTCGCAATCGCTCGTAATATAACGTTAAACTCAATTTTGTAAGGTCGTTTATATTGCAATATTCATTATGAGTGCAAATTGCATCGGTTTTAACCTTTGCAAACGTGTGTATCATCGTTGCCGGATTGCGCAAACGTATTCGTCATGTATAGATACAGAGCAGGAAGTGCATGCGTGCGCGCTGCATCTGGGCCGGAGCGCCATTGTTGCGAAACTGTCAGGGTTGAGCGACGGATTGCAACACAGCTCGCTAATTGTGCATCTCCCACATGACAAAAAATTGTAAAAAAAACGGAAATTAAATGTCATATATTAGTGACAAGCTATTGTTTGAGAAACATCTTGATGGCCTGCTGCCCGTGTTATGACCGGCAAAGTCGGGACGTTGGGATGTCACTGGTAGACTTGAGTCTTGACACTATAAGTAAAACTATGTTAACAATAAAAGAGTTCACGGCCAGCCTAATGATAAAAGATAAAACCTTAATCCGGAAATTATTCTCTACGGCGGTACCATTGCATTTGAGTCAAATTCTAAACTTTAATATGAGTAATTAAAAAAAAAACCAAGCATAAAATAATCAATTTTTTTCCCACGATTTCATGTCACATGTAATTGTGAAGCCTGCAATTAACTCGACGCGGCAATTACTGCATTTCCATAGCATTTCTACTCGTAAACTCTTCTAACATGCAATTCAAACGAAATATTAACTATTAGTTAACTAAGTTGCGAAGTTGTGAACGTGAGACAATTTAATAATCGAGTGTTTGGACGTCACGAATTTATTTACATAGATATTTTAGGGTTCAGGAATGTCGTCCGATTTATAATAAATGGTTCCTTTCTAATAGGTACCTTGCTCATTTTAGTAATTTGGTGATTCCGAATTTGCAATTTTTTTTAATTATGCTGTTATTTTAGCGGTTGTAATAAACTTAAGCGTAGTTAGGTATAGAAAGGGTATAACTACATACCTAAATCGTGTTACTGAGGAGGGAATGAAACATAACATGCAAGTCTTCAACAGCACAAAACAAGTAAAAAAAAAGTTGTATACACGACCAAGTAATTGCTTGGCCACTTTTAAACCTAATTCCCATGTTATACGGTCGAAAAGTGGTCAAGCAATTTCTTAGTCGACTACATGTTTTCTTAAGAACTGTTTACATTTAAACATTGAAGTCTATGCATTTCAATGTTGTTTTACTACATGATTTAGTTAGAGAAAAGGAGTAGCAAGGGTTAAGTAATTCGAATGATAGAGTGCGAGTGAAAGACGTACCTACTTCGATAAAAATGGGTGTATGAAAAGAATGTTTCATTTAAGAACACCATAACTAAACTAACTCTTCTATTCAAGAGCAATATAATCGCACATTCGGCTGCGCGCGGGCACGCGTAATGCGAATTGCGTAAAGTGTTGCCAGTTGCGACAGATGGCCGAGAACGCGCCATGGCCGGGCGATCGGAACACGCTCGGAAATCCGGCCAACCTTCCGACTGCTTGCAACACTGCCCCGAATGTCATGTCAATGCCTTGACAAAAAGGATCAGCTAGCTTACCAAGGAGATACTCTGGTAGAGTCAGCCTTAAACAATTTGACAGCGTTACACGATTTCATATTTTAGAGTGGATTAGTTTAACTTTATAGTCTTTATAGTCTAGTATAAGGTCGTATCGTGTCAGTTTTTTCATGACCTATTAAAACTCAACCTATTAACTTAAAATAGAATTATGCTCTAATGTTTTGCTGTGGTGGGCAGGTCACAGAAGATCATGAGGAGTCTTCCCGTGATCATGAGCCCAGCAACGGCTTTAACGTTGGGAATTATTAAATTATTCAACCCTGTCTTTGTCGAAATTAATCTTAATTACTATAGGAGTATTTTTAGAGTCCCAAGCGTTTGACTGCACCTACCATTTGAACAGTACCACTCTCATCCCTTACAGCTTTACACCCAGATACTGACAATACTGTCCCGCCGTGCCAACACACAAAAAAACAATCCCATTCAACTGTTAGCGTAAAACAAAATACTTGACTGTTGTAGTGTTGCGCTCAGCTTTTGTTGGTGCTCACAACGATAAACTTACAAAGGTTGTTTCGCGTTTTAAGTTAGATGTTTGTTGCGAAATGTATCGATTGCAAGACAGACAGCACTTCAGCCTCGCTGTAGGGATTTAATTAGGATCAGTTGCGCTTGCGCAGTGAGACCTAAAACGGACACGAGGACGCCCTCCAGATTCAGGCTCCGCTCACTGATGGATTACAAAAAAGGTCCGAAGTGCAATTGCTTGGTGACGTCACCACATTACCGGCGACTCATCACACCTGTATCCCGCTAAGTAAACTAGATCATCGCAAATTGTTAAAAGTGTCGGTCCTTTCTACGTAATCGACCTCGCCAGGGTTACCACTTTACCAATAAACATTGTGAAGTCGTCCGTAGTGTTGTTAATCTGTGTAATGCTGCATTTCGTCAGCTAGTTCCCACAGCTTGCCTCACAGATGTACGGACACGTGCCGCTCCACGCACGAACGCTTGAACAATACCATTTGTACTACTTTTAACTGTTACATAGAAATATGTAGTTTAAAACTGCTCGAGATTTTAGATAATTATCATGATTTTTTTTGGGACTTATACGCATATTTAATAAGTACGTTTGATTCCCAAATGATGGTTGTCGATGACCCTATAAAGTGATGGGTCTATTTAAAAAAATCTAAATAGTATTCGCTAAATTAGCGATCGCCGCGGCCAGTATCTCATGAGAAGCGCTTGCGACACCTAACGAGAGTAACCTTTACAGGCTTACGCTCCATATTGTCACGACCGATCACTCGTTAATAAATAGTTTCGTTTATCTCAAGGCCCGAATTATAGCTGCAACTGCATTGCGTTAACGTTAGTTAATCAACATCTAATATGGCGTCGGTTCACTTGCCGCTCAGGGTTACTTTACACCATACAAATTAAATCCTTTTTCGTACATAAAAATCACATCACCGTCTAAAATGTCTGGCTTTGGGACGTTGCGTTGCGTCCGTACTTCAAACGTGAAACCGCACAGTTTTGTAACAGCTAGTGAACTTGATACTGTTGCTGGCCGTGTTCAGAAACGCAAGACTACAGTTAACAAACTTCCTATTCACACACAACATAGGTATTTACTCGAGGCAATTAATGTAAAAATAGATCCCTTTAAAGTTGTTTTAGCTCGCCCCTCTTGCTTATTATTAAACAAGCTAAAAATATCGGATGCATTAATGCAAGTCGATTTTTACTGCGGACCGCCCTCCGCACACCTGCCCGCCTTCACCTATATGTTACTCTCTTAATACTCGTTTTTCTTTTATAATTGCTTCGATTTTGCATCGAGTGAGCCTTCAGTAACAGCGTCGTCTTCGATATAAGTAGATAAAAATAATCGAAGCGCTCGGCTTATAGATCTATGACGGAGACGCCGGACTTCAATTTAATCGCAGGAAATTAGATTATAACGTGAACAAAAGTCAAAGCCAATTTGTTTCGAAACGGTGTCCCACGTTTAGCGGAGGTTGCGATCGGCGATGAGTTACTTTACATTCGATCGCACAGAGACGCTGCGTACGGTTTCGAATAACTGTGCATTTAATGCATTTCGAAACGACGCCGCGCTGTGAAATACGAGGTCGCGCTCCGCGCCGAATCCCGTAACGTGACGAAACCACATAAATTAATAAAAATAATATAGGCGACAAATAATGAAGTAACTGTTGCGTGCGTGCTTCGTCTCGAGCATTGTCAAAAGCCGCAATCAGACGTATAATTAATGCATACAATTCCTTTATACGTCGAACGGGTTTGTGATTCGCTAATTATTAATATCGACGCGTCGCCGAATGAGGTCGGCAGATAATTTTGCAACGGTTTTTGCAACGCATCCTATAATGTGCGGCTTTATTTGTAGTTAATTAGCTATTCGCGCGATTCGTTAATAGTGCGCGGACAAAGCTTTGTGCACAAAGGGATCCATTACGGGCGAGCGGGTCGCGGCCGGCGCGCGTGTCACCCAAACGCTTGCGATTACTGTGGGTCACCGCTCCTGCACCGCCCGCAGTTGACCTGACGGATCGCTGATATCTTATTAAGTGCCTCGTTCGTTCTGTTTTATTAACCATTTTTTCCTTTTGTTCCAGGACGACGTTAAAACTAGAGTCATTAGAAGACGCTGTCGTCCTTGACGATCCCGAAGAAGATTTACTCCAGGACAAGCGCGGCTGTCCCGCGTACGTGTCGCCCGAGATCCTGCGTGCGCATCGGACGTACTCCGGCCGCGCCGCCGACATGTGGTCGCTCGGAGTCATCCTGTATACGATGCTCGTTGGCAGGTAAGAAATACCTCTTCATAAAGCCTACATTGTATTGAGATAATCGATCCCGCCGCTCCGTCCCCGGGCGAATCTAGATACTTATTTGAAATTCAAATTGCTTCAATTATCTTTCGCTCGGGACAAAGTCGAGATTAAGCGCGTAAATAAAGGCGGTCACCTGCCGCCGAGCGTGGGACATAGAGTCCCCAGACGTGGCGAGGGCGCACGACCGTTGGCCATCCCGAGGCACCTGTCGGCCGTTACGCGCCAACGGCCAGCAATTATATCACCCACATATAAACGCGTCTGGTGAAATCTTCCCCGCACCTGCCTCGGTCATGTGGCGAAGACGTTGCTCGCCTCCGAAAGCCTTTTTGTCCGCACCTGCCGTTCGCGAGCCTTTGTTTTCTACTTTTTTTACCCCGCACCCGTAATTTAAATTCGAAACTCGGGATTTGGCCGCAATCGGCATCACCTGTCGCCGGAAGGGTTCTGCACCTACCTGGGTTTTTGTTTCGCATCTGCCCTTCCGAATGACAATCGGATCGCCGCAATTAATCGAAGCCGAGTTTCGTAAAAACGTAGCAATCTGTGGAGCCAGTTCGGAATCCTGATGTTCACTTTAACGAATTCGATATTCCGAAAGCCCTCTCGTTCGCTGCGAATCGACATCCTCCGATTCGAATCGGACGCGACAGCGATCGGCGCGCGTCAGTCTCTCTCGACCAGCGTACTGATTTAATTCACCATTCGCAGGTATCCGTTCAACGATTCGGAGCACGCGTCGCTGTTCGCGAAGATATCCCGCGGGTACTTCGTGGTGCCGGAGTGCCTGTCGTCGCGGGGCAAGTGCCTGATCCGCTCGCTGCTGCGGCGCGAGGCGGGCGAGCGGCTGCGCGCGCGCGACGTGCTGCGGCACCCGTGGCTGGCGCGCGACCCGCGCAACGAGCTGCCGCCGCGCGCCGCCGCGTCGCACGACCGCCTGGTGCCCGACGCCGGCTTCTAGCGCCCCCGGCCGCCGGCCGCTCGCCGCCCGGTGCTGGCATCGGGCCTGTATATAAACTCGCGTTCCGCGTTCGACAAACTTATTTATGAATTTATGTCTAAGCCCCGCGGTCGCTCGCTGAGATAGTCCGTTGAGCCCGTTCGATGTTTTTCAGTGAGCGAGCCCGAGCCAAATAGGTCTCCGTGGAGATTTTAGTTAGTTTAGGTCCAGAGCGCGGGGCGGCTGGCCCGCGCCCGCGCGCGCTAATTTATACACGGCGGAGGCTCGCGCGGCGGCAGTAGCGCTCGCACGATGCCCGCCGGACGATAGGTGCGATGGAAACACTGTTACGAGGACGAACGCTCTTAGTTGCATAGCCTCTGCAATTAGTTCACTCGGAGCTTCTGCTTCTGACGAGTCTTTGTTCTTACGTTTTATGTGGATTTTATTGGCGCTAGTCGTTGAAGCTTCCCGAGCTGTGGTAGTCGTAGCGTTGGTAATGACAGAATAAGTGAGACTGATATCGCGTTTTTGTGATCTATGGAAACGATAAGCGACCCAACTTCGGGCGCCGGGGCACGCACCGGGAGCCCCGGCCGCCGATATTTATAAAGCATTCTGTTAACTATTACGTTAATTCCTCTCGCGTGATGCATTCGAAACGATTTCACATCAATATAGAAGGTATATTGCATTGAAGTTGTTGCGGTAATGTTAGGTAAATTATGTATATTTTGTATTTATATAAAATTAAAGTTTCGTGTATTGTGATCTCCACCGATGTTATTTAGCGATATATTGATTGCCATTACGTTGTTATTCAGAAGTGATAATTCTTTTGTTCCAACGATCAGTTGCTTCCATCATAGTTATTTTGATTATATTATTTGGTTATTGAATCGTGATTATTCGGCAAATCGACGTGCGGAAATATATTTTGTTATATGGAGCTAAATTTGTTAAAATATATTGACACCACCTCGTACCGAAGCGAAGACGTTTGGTCTGTGCCATTTATTTAATGTAGACCCTATTTAATTGTGTCGCGCAGGCACTTCCTGAGCTAAATTATTTCCTGTTTGGTACTTGGTGTTGTTCTTTATTTCGATTGTAAATCTTGAGATCAATTTTCTTTTAGTTTTTATTATTATTTTGTTCCAAATCGAAAAATCAGACGTTACCACTCTTTAAATTGTTACCTTTTTTGTTAAAAACCTTTTCACTTTTGCACTTCTGGTTATCGGTTACCTTTCGATGTCGAAGGGTATCCGCTGGATCTTTCGTAACGATGAAAGTGTTGTACAATATTAGTGTACTCTGTAAAAATAAATATTACTATTACTTCTTAATTTATACAAACTGTAAATAGACCTAAGATATCATGAGGAATATCAAAAAAGAACGAATGATAGAGGGAATAAATAATTAAGAAAATATTACCTGAATTTCCTTTTACCCCTGACCTTTTAAGATTATTTTAAAGGTGTCTCCCGGGCAACCAATTAACGTAAAAATATTTATCACATTGCTTGATCAAAATATGAGCATAGTTTTGGAGATTTTTGCTTGTCCGGGAACACGTTTGAAATAAAATCTTACTTATTTTATAAAAGATAAAAAAAGAAACATTATTTGCACATCATAAACGAGTCTAGAATTCAACTTTATTTCTTGGTAACAAGAGTCGCACGTCTTATGATGCAAGAACTAATTCTTATAAGCAAGATAATCAGAAAAACAAAGTATGTTCGGCATACGTTTATTTAAATTCGCAATCTACATAAATGACGTCATGAAGGTATTCCATTGAAAAAACCTATTTGATATCTTATGAGGAAACTGGCATAGGTGTTGTTTGTTGGGGACTGGGCCCCTGCCAAGCTAAAATCAAACGTATTTAACAGCAAATAACGACTGACATGGGCCTTCCGCTTTTTCGCAACTGTAGCAGGTGTGGTGCACTTCAGCAGCAAGTTATGCTACTCACCTCAGCACTGGGGCCGCTGCTGCAAATACGAGTTATACAATAAACAGCTATAGTACCATGCTCACGTTTATCACATACATAAAATCATTCGTCTCTCGCACACGCTAGCTGGTTAGAAAGGGATAGAAGTCTCGTGTCGCCTCGATAGTGATAAAAGTGCCTCAGAGAGGCATACAGTGGGACGCTTCTAATAAGCGCCGTTTCTGTTCGAAACGTAGGCTTCGGAGCCAATAAACAATAAACGCCCCGAGTGTGAACCCAGCGCTCTCCATGCAAACGGCGATAACGTTTTCCACCCTCTAAACCTTTACCTATTTTTTTGTATGTTATCATCATGCCCTAGACCTAGGTTTGTATTTTGATTTTTTTAATATGCCTAAAAGTTTCAAGAATATTGACGCTTTTGTGTTTTGTATGAAACTCCTAAAATGCAGATATTGTCAAATCTATGAAGAATATTTAAAAAATCAAAACATACAAACCTAGTTCTAAGGCATAATGACAACATACCAAAAAATCATTGCCATAGGTTTAGGTTTAGAGGGTGGAAAACGTTATCGCCGTTTGTATGGTGAGCGCTTTTTGGGGCTGGGTTCACACTCCTCTTAACTTCTCAGTTACTATGGAAGTAAAGACAGCGCCTCTCGCGGCGCGTACTGGCAACAAACTGTTCCATAGTAATTTAGAAGCTAACGCTGACGGGTTCGAGGCGTTTTTTGTGAGACAGAAAACTTACTTTATATTAAAATGCTATGCAATAACAACACAAACACAACCTGCAACATCAGCATTCCGTGCCTTGCGTTTGCAGGTTTCGCCAGTTTAGGCAATGTTGCGAAACTGGCAAACGCAAGGCACGGAATGCTGATGTTGCAGGTTCGAGTCCTGCCATTACCCTAGTTTTTCTTTGTGTTAAAAAAAACATTTAAAATATAAATCGAAAGTAATTTCGGTTACAAAAATTTACTTACTTTATAACTCGTCTTTTTATGCAAAAGTGCCACAATAAAATACATAATAGCCTTTTTCAAATACACTATGATGAAGTTTCATGATTTAATTACAATGTCTTTGTTAGCAGGGTGACAGTGACAATTCGCTGTACATTACTGCGTCGACAAGTAACTCTATACAGACCTAACATTATAGTGGGCAAGCAAATGTACACCGAATTGTCACTGTCACCTGTCGCCTGACTCGTTTATGAAATTGGGCCCAGCTCTTGTTTATTCAAAAAGATTTACCAAAACGGTTTGCAACATTTCTCATCTTAAAAAACAAGGTAAGTATAAGGCAGTACTTACTATTATTTATTCTGTGACTGTAGTTTGTTGTTTAAACATCACGGTTGCTATTTAAAAGTGATCTGGACCTTGTCATTGAACCAAGGTGACACAGTTGTTAATGTCAAGCCAAGTACAGTCAGTTCGGAGTGGTAGAGCCACACCGTAGCCAGCTGCTGGTTGCAGTAGTAACCATACTAAATACCGGCGTGTAGTAGCTTGCTAATGCGTTTCATACGGTGAGATAGAGATCGGGAGGCCTAAGGGGGAGCTAAAGGCGGGCAACGGATAGGCGATTTTCTTGGGTTGTTAGTTTCCATGGACGCCGGAGATTGCTTCCCGTCAGGTGGCCTCATGCTCGTTTGTCTCGCAATAAAAAAAAGTGCATTTAGCATGTATCGAGTCAAACGTACCCCATGGGAAATGATTCCCGCAAACCCATGGGAACAATAAGAGAGCCCAAAAGAATCTCTGATCCGTTGCCCGCCTTTAGGTTCCCCTCATGGGCCTCCGGAGCTCTCAATAACCGTACGAAATGCAGTAGCGAGCTATTACTTCACGCCGTTTTAAAAATGAATATGTTATTTTTAGAGCCAGACCGTGAGTTTAGGGGGCCCTGGGCTAATACTACTTAAAGGCCCACCTAAATATTCAAAGTAAATAAAGTTATGGATTTTTCGCATTATCGTCTATTTTTTACTTTGACTTGACTTAGCTAGGAGCCCCTTGAATCCACGGGGCACTGGGTTGAAGCCCAAAAAGTCATGTCGTAGACCCGGCCCTGGTTATTTTGCTAGTAGAGCATATAGGCTCTTCTACATGTCTGAGTTTACCAGCGCTTCGGATTGGAAGATTCTGCTGAGAAGATATGCGCTATGCTGTAAGATTGTGATACTACCCCGGTCGAGCCGGCGCACTACTGCAGTCAGAAACTAGCACCGGTGTGGCGTAACCACTACTAACGTTATTCCTAGCAACTGCGCAGTAGATTACAGTGGGATGTTTGCTTACGCATACATTGCTTGCTACGTATACATTGGATCGCAAATTCTATTTTTACATAATATTGTGCAATAGTTAACAAGAATTAGCGTATTATATCGACTGTAGCGCCACCAACTTAACTGATACAGTGACAGTTGCGCTGCCGTCGCACTGTTTCCTTGAAATTACTATGAGAACAAATTAGTTCCGTGTTTAGCCACCTGCACTGATAAGTTTGTATACTCGTGATCTTTTTTCTGTAAAATTGTAGTTCCCTATCGATGATGACGTTAGTTTTTAGGGTTCTTAGCCAAAATAATAAAGAAACGAACCGTTATGGTCTCGCTTTTGTCTCTGTCCGTCAGGCTTTCTGCCACAGCAAAATACCTTAGCGGCGCTGATACGACGAAACGGTAGATACCTAAAGTATGCGGAATAACCATCTTGTATCTTCAAAGTTTTGGGGGCTATAATGCTAAAATAATTAGGTAATGAGAGTAAAGTTTAAATTGGGAAACTAAATACTTTAGGAATTTATAAAATTTTATCTCTAAATATTATGATGTAGAAAAAAACAAATTAAATTGGGATGTTGACTAAAAAATAATAATTAGTCCATCTTTTAGAACGCCAGAAAATAGTAGATACGTATTTTTTCTTTTCCTTCTAAAACTTAAAATAACAAAGTTACAGAGCGGCGAAAGTTCGCGCTACGTCATTATATCGTAAATTTTTTACGGAAGAGTGACGTCACGAGCCCCTACTCCTGAATTTGAATGTGCTGTATCTTTGTCAATATTATTCGTATGGACAAATAAAAAAATACGTATCGAGTATTTTTCTATAATCTAACTGACGGACTAATTAGAATCTTGTTGTTTTAACCCAGGAGACATCCCTATTGGGAGAAACTTCTAAACTTACAGAGAATAAATATTCTTGAAAGCTAATCTTGCATTTTGACAGCGGAATGACAGAACCCTCGGCGCGCGACTTTGACGTGCTCCTTGTTCGGTTTTTTAAATTATCATGGCGTATCGAGCTGTAATTCTCACTGTAATCTAAGTCTTATTAGCCTACACCTGTAAGGTTATATTTGAATTAATGAAATAATAATAAATGAATAAATATCTTGGGACAATTAACACCAACGGTAACGGGCCGTTATGGCGACTTCCGCAAGTAAAAGCGAGATAGAGCTAGTGAAGTGCGGTGCCGGAACTACAGTACCTAATGTGGAACTTAGCGATGTCTTAGAACACTATCTAAATAGTAAGTAAATAGATATCGTTGATGTTAAAACGTATCAGCTATTAGGGTAATTACCTATCTGAGGTAAGTTTGATAGCTATTGCTGTTATACACCTACCGATAGTAGTTCTATGTTTAAGCATGAGCAATCTATGCACAAACAAACACAACTGACCATTAAAGAGAAAACTGGCATACTACTGGGGCAAGTTCGTACTAATGGCACAGAATAAATAATAGTACAGAAACTTCTCTTTTACGACCGCGATTAAACGAATTCCAACTTTGTTAACACGCTCAAAAAGTTCGTTTTACTTCATACACCATGCGCGAGGCGGCATGAGTCAAAAGGAACGCGCCGCCTGCGCCCGCCTTTCCCTCTCTACTCCTGGCGACACGCTAGGGTTGCGCGGCATTGGTTTTCAATTACACTGACATGGCGGGGGCGAGCGAGCGAGCGCGCGCCAAGCCGACAGCCTATTCTGATTTGCCTATGCCATAGGCAAGCCGGTCGACCGTGCCTACAGTGCGGAGTGGAATCCTCCTGCTAATGGTGTAATGATAGCACTACATTACACCATTCGTACGAACTTTGCTCGTATACGCCGGTGTGTGTGGCGCCATCTACCGTGAAATTTCATTAGAAATTGTAAATAATGAGTACAGTCAGCCTCAGAAGTAGAACACATAGAACCTTGTCATAGTAATATAAGAAATGAGAGTCGCTCGACTTTGTCATATTACTATCAGCGACAAGGTACAGTTAATTCTGAGGCTGACCGTACCAGTTTTTTTGCTGTAAATATAATATCTAAAACACTCCAACCGTACGTACAGTCAGCGTCAAATATACCAGAGCGGGCAAGGTGGTCAAAAATATCTGAACACGCCCGAGCGTATTTGACAATAGAGTCGAGTTCAGATATTTTTGACACCTTGCCCGCTCTGGTATATTTGATATCCCGCTTTGGGATATTCTGTTGTGAATAAAAACAACCGATTTAATTACTGGCACAGAATATTTATTAAACTATCCAAATTACAATCATGTAGGTACAGATTATATCCTAAGCCTCGTTAAGACTGGCCAGCAAAATAATATGCAGATTAAACAAAAAAAAAATGGGTTAATATAAATAAATAACACGTGAGCATCATAGTAACATTTATTTGCAGTTGATTTATATAAAAAAAAAACTCTAAATCTAATTCAATGCGTAAGTAATACAAACTCATCTGTTCCGAACCAACCATACGAGCGAATACTCTACAAACTAAACAAACCAATGAAATGGTCTTGTGTGGGCGCCATACTAACCGTCGTCAACCTACGGGGCGGGGCTGCGGGGAAGCGGCATCTCAATTCAGTGCGGGGGGGGTGAGAGGCCATTCTGTACGCAATACTATTATATATTCTACTTTGCCGTAAGCGGCAATGGTGGTCACACATTGCCGTACTTATGTTATGTAAGTAGGTATTTAATATTTTGCGTTAGCGTTAACTTCTCAATTACATTGAAAACAGTTTGCTGCGGAGCTAGAGGCGCTGCGAATATTTCCATAGTACCTATTAGATAGGTTTTTGACGCCTTCGAGTCTTTTATCGTGACAAAAACTTAGACTAAAGGCACAGAACAAAGGATGTGGGAAATTTTAGATAGTTACTGGCCAAACGTTAGGGTTTTAACGAGGGCACGGGCCGTAGATGATAAGAAGTAATGATTAAAACAACAGGTTTCTAACAATCAAAAACTAATCAGAAGTTAGAGCTACGACTTGAACAACAAGACAATCGATGTTAGGATTGATTCCACTTATAGACTGGCACAAGGTGTTTTCGAAATTGTCATCGGAAAAACAAACAGAAGCAGGGATTTCTCATTCACTTTTTTAAGAGAACCGAGAATAATTACTTTCCTGTCGCGCTATTACTAAATTGTTTCAGGGGCCAGATAATGACCATGGACCGTATCCGGTCCGCGGGCCGGGGTAACCCACCTCTGAACTAAAGTATGGAAACAAACTGGAACAATTACTTTGCTACAGTTCCCGGCAAACAACTTTAGCATTAACCTTGACTGCGCAGTAGCCGTTTCTAGTACAAATGTGTATGCGCAAACTTACCCCCTCCACTCGATATGCCTTGCCTGCAACTATACTCCGGTAAACCAGTGCTATGCACGTACAAAACAGCTGCCTTAACATGAAAAATATATGTCGCACAGAGCTGTTTTGCACGTGTACAGCATTGGTTTCGCGGAGTAATTTAGCAAGGTAATTTGTTCCAGTTTGTTGATATGGACCTCTGTAAAGTAATGCCTTAATCTATTCATCGTTTGGATCATGAAAAGCTAATGCTGGCTCCACACGTTAGACAAGAGTTGACAAATGCACAGGACGCAGTTATATATCCGAATGAGACAGAAATATCTATTACCCACTGTAACATTTAACTGTGCGTGTGTGCGTTAGCCAAGACTTGGCCAACGTGTGGAGCCGGAATAAAGTTCACTAGCCTATTTACTTAAATGACAATCCAGCGCAACGCAGAGACAAGTACTGAGGGGCAATTCTCGGTTTATGAGAGATTCATCTCGCACGAAAACAACCGTCAAAAACCCTTGAAAATCTGTCATTTTTTGACGTATCTCGCACGTGAGATGCATCTCGCATGAACCGAGAATTGGGGTCCAGGAGAAGATTTTAAGACTCCTTCAGTTTTAATTTTCGTTTGTTTTCAAGTTCCTTTAGAACCGTGGTGACGTAACATTCCTTGAAATTGACATCACCCTATTGGCTAATAGCTTTCGACATAAAGGATTTAGTGAAACAAGCCATACCGTGCGCGGAAGTGGGTTGATTAGATACCCAAATCCCATTATCTGCATTGATAACGATTTTTGAAATGGAAGGTCGTAATCGTTGATTCTTACTTGTCGGCGTTAAGGTATAAAATTGATTGACAATTTGTGGTAGGAAGACATCAATCAATAGGTACCTATATCGATGAGATGTGGTAGGTACTGGTTTTTTCTGCCGTCACTAATACACAATATTAACTTCCATTTTGTGATGCAATGCTATGTCACCTGATCTTAACAACCGTATTGATTAAGCGGTTTTGGATATAATTAACCTTTAAAATATGTTGGAGGTAAATTCAAAAGTTGTTATCATGATGATTTGATCCTTCGGGCCGGAAATAGCATTTACAATATAAATTCCACTTCCTAATCAGCGGATGACATGAAACTCTGAGGACACCTTGGCCGGTGATAAAGAAGGATTTAGATTGCATGTTTTAGACCTTGCCTTCGGCTCGAGCGTCAAGTACAGTCGAAGGCAAACAAATGTCCATTAAAGACAGAACTAAGAGAAAGTGTCAATTTTAAAAAGGATTTTTACAATTTTAAAAAGGAAGTCAACAATCAGACAAGGGCGGGTTTAGGTTGCAATCCGTCCCATGAATAGGTACATGTTTTAAAATAAAATGTGTGAGAAAAGAAAAGATTCGAAAAAAAGAAAACAATTTGGAGAAAAGGATTTGGACATAAAATGAGTATAAAATGAAACTCCGTGGGCTGTTTTGATGCAAAGTTCGATTTCAAATACTTTAATATTACATAACACTTTACAAAATTGAGTCAGAAATGTGCGGTGACACGGTAACTAATCAATATTATATTTAATCAATATTAGTATTTTTATGTAATTTTTTTGTTCTTTTAATTACCTTGACGATCTTTTCTAAATTCTTTTTTTTTTTTTTGACATACAATGTATTGCCTTCATGTATTAGTGTTAATTTGTTTTATGTCACCTAAATTTAAATCCGAGTCTACAAAAACCATAGCCACATCTTTCATCTTTCTTATCATTTTTATTATACTAGAATGAGAAAAACGTTTATCATGAAATTATCATTCTCCTTTGCCCTTTTTCATTCGGCGGTCGCTTTGAACATCATCTTAGAATTGACATGCCAAGGTTTTACATTGAAGCGACTGCCATCTGATCTCCACTACCCTTCGGACAGGAAAACCAGAGCGATTAAGGATCATAGCTATACATTAAAAAAACTTATGGCATAGCCATACCAGATGCGTATGCAGCTCGTTTCGCAGTTGCGTATCGAAGCTCTAAGCATAGCTGGATAGCTGGAGCTGTGTAGCAAACGCAACGTGTACGTAACCAGTGTGGCCGAGCCCTTAGGAAGTTAAGATTTGCCTAGAAGAAATAGTTACAAAGCAAAGATATTGTTTATCTTGAAAATTAACTGAATTGGTAGTTTGCACTTCCAAAGTAGACCAAGACACTACTTTACGACTTTTGATAACCAAGAAAAATATTTGACACAGAATTGATGCAAAATTTTCTTTTTTGATACAAGTTTTTTGTTGACGGTACTTTTGTTGACGTTACTATTGTATTGTCATCGGTCTAAACAAACATGCCAAACATGTAATAGCACTAGTATATGACTAGCAAGATATGTCTAACAAACTAACACACGACAGTTAAAAATTGTTTAAAAATGGCGCTGTGACAGCTGTCAACTTAGGACATTTTTTTAAATTGAGTTTATAAAGTGTACTGGAATGCCAACTATCATAGGGCCATTATTAAAAACACTAGGTAGAGCCAAATAAATAAAAGACCCTGACGTCATAACGTTTCATTCTTCATCGAAACTTAGGCTGGTAAATGTGCAATAAAATCATTTTCTCGACCTGGGGATGGGACCAAAAAAAACGGCCGACCATACCTCTCTCACGTTCTATTGTGTTCTAGAGTGTATTTCGTATTGCAAGATATCACGAGCTGTGGTGAGCGGAGTTGCTGAGCTAGTCTAGTAGGTGCGCTCGGCTTTGCTCGGGCCGTGGACGGCGGCGTAGCGCGCCATCCGCTGTTCCAGCTCGGGCCGGAAGTGGCGGATGAGGCCCTGCACCGGCCACGCGGCGCCGTCGCCCAGCGCGCAGATCGTGTGCCCTGCGACATTAAGGTATTCCACTCACAAATTGAAATGCAAAATTGAAATAGACACCGTTAACAATAAATGCTACTCAAAATATAATAGGACCAACTCAACTTTTCTCAGTAAAACGAAAATATCAAAACAAGCATCTTCCAAAACATATTTTTATAATAGGGTTTTATTAATTATTTGTACTTATATGAAATTAGTAAAATAAAACCCTAATTTCAAGATGTGTATTAGTAGAAACTCTATTAATTTTTATTTTTGAATTTTACCGAGAAAGGACAAGTGAGTCCTATTTTGTTTTGAGTAGGTAGTATATTTATATTTAAAGAACTGCTCGGAGTTTAAAAATCCGATATTTTAGAAGTTGCAGCGGTACAAAATTACAAAAATTAAGGAGGAAAAAAGTTCTTTTTTTGTTTCGAAATATGCTCATTCGAATACAAATAAAAAAATATGAAAATTCTGTTATGAGATTATAAACATGTTTACTATTAATGTTACTTCGGCTTGTAATTCTTGTAAGTGGCTGTAATCATAATTTTGAAATAAGCTTACCTTCAATTTGTTTAGAAATCTCCCATAGCATGTCAATCTCTTTTGGTGACGCGTTGCCATCGACGAATCTGAAAACACAAATACAAGATTAAAGTTAAATTGCATAAGTATAAGTAAGTAAAGTATGGATACCGACTTTCCTTTTATACTATGTAAAAAACGTTGTGGTCCGTCTGGATCGCTACCACCAACTTGCTCGCTAATCCTGCCGCTAAGCAGCAGTGCTTGCACTGTTGTGTTCTGGCGTGGAGAGCAAGACAGCCGGTGTAATTACAGTATACGGCGCCGAAAGAAATTTGCATAACCTTCGTCTATGCTGTTCCCCCGTGACTATACAACTTTATACTAGCGTTCCCATACGACACTTGTTCAACCGTGACCATCGATTCCTCACCGACCTCTCCCCGCATGACTACACCCCTGTTCAAGCGCGACTACCGCCTGTTCCGCCGCGACTACTGACCTGTACATGATCTTGTTCATCCAGCCGACGCCCTCGCGGCACGGCGTGCACTGGCCGCAGGACTCGTGCTTGTAGAACATGATGAGGCGGGCGATCGCCTTCACGATGTCTGTCGACTTGTTCATCACGATGATGGCCGCGGTGCCGAGGGACGTCTGCGCGGCCACGAGCCCGTCGAAGTCCATTAGGACGGTCTCGCATACGCTGGAAGAATCAAATGAGAGGTGTTAGAAAATGGGAGGTTATGTTCGGTCGGTATATTTACTTTCCGGTTGGCAAAGAATACAATACAATACAAATATGGTTTATTGAATATCATAATAAAAATCTCCCTAGATTTACAGAGGCTTTAACACGGTAGCTTTTATCGCTGACATAAAGCATATATCCTTTTCTAATTAATGGGCGTGTGCGAGAGGGAATGACGCTTATGTGTGCGCGGTAACGCTAGCGTGTTACTATAGCAAAGTCTTAAATATAGGCATCCAAAGGCGTACTTATCGCTCGGGAGTGATCTCTTTTAGACAAACTTTGAATAGTGACAACAAAAAGTAAAAAAATGTTAAAGTCACAGAAAAAATATTCTGTTGGCATAGTTCAGATTAGGTGTTAAGTATACTCTTCCACCCCACTGGGTCAACAGAGTGCTGTTGACACAATTTCGCAGGCATTTGAACGTTTGTCTCGAACCTTGAGTTTCGTAGTCAGGGTCGCTAACCACTAGTCTAAGGATCCGTCTCGCTTAATAAAACACCGTTCACACGCCAACCGGTTTGTGCAGGTACGCTCGCAGCCAAGACGGGGCCTGTAGCGTAGCCGGAACATAAAGGCTAGGCTAGGCGATGCACTCACTCTTTGGGTATGAGCGGCGTGGAGGAGCCGCCGGGGATAACAGCCAGCAGGTTGTCCCAGCCGCCGAGGATGCCGCCCGCGTGGCGCTCCAGCAGCTCCTTGAGCGGGATGCTCATCTCCTCCTCCACCGTGCACGGCGTGTTCACGTGGCCCGAGATGTTGAACAGCTTGGTGCCCGAGTTACGCGCGCGCCCGAACGACGCGAACCACGCGCCGCCGCGCCGCAGGATCGTCTGGGGAACGATACGGTACCACAGAATAAATAATAGTACTAACGTACAGGAACTTCTCTTTTTCGACCACCATTAAACGAATTGCAACGTTATGACCAAGCACAAAAAGTTCGTATCGCTTCATAAACACTCGCCAGGCGGCATGCGTCAAAAGAAAGGCGCCGCCCGCGCCCGCCTTCCACCCGCGATGCCCTGGCGCACCGCTAGGGTTGGGCTGCTTACTATAATACTATCACAACGCGCGACACAGAGTGAGCGGGCGCGCGCGCGGCAAGCCGGCAACCTACTGCGATTAACCTATGCCATAGGTCATGCGGCAAGCGCACCTACAGTGCGGAGTGGAACCCCCCTGACGGTACTCCATTCACGAACAGAAAGCATACAAGAAAACACTTCTATGTTACACTACACATGCTGTACGGAGCAGAAACATTGTGACACTGAGTCGCCAGACTGACGGCCGCAACTCAACACATTTGCAGATGAACAGAGTTTATTGACGTTTCATCATTTTTGGATTAGTCAAAGTACAAGGTGTGAAGGTCTCACCACATCTATCGACGCGAAATGGTGCTAACACAATGACATTGTTACTTGTTTTGAATGACAAATATGTTCAAGTAAGCCCGTTTTAATATGAATTTTAGCATTGAAATTGTTGGCACAAGAGTAGGTATACCATTTTAACCCCCTAGGTTGGCAATGGATCTCAATCTCCTTGGTGTTGCGGGTGTCTACGGGCGGTAGTGATGATTTACCACAAGTGATCCACTACCTTATTTGCCTTCATCTTTTCTTTACAAGTTTACTTTAATTAAATAAAGTCGCTACTCTTTCCTGTCTGTCCTGATATCTTAGACCACCACATAAACATTTTTTATGGAATGTTTTTATGTGTATTTAAATCTTGATTTTTGAATATGATGAGAGTCCTTCAATCACCTTTATGTGTCGGCTGTAACAAAACGGAGGACCTCATACATTTTTTATGGGAATGTGACCAGATAAAAAATATTCTTGTAGTCTAGATCACCTGAGCCTTGGTAACGGGTGGTGAATACGATCCTGAGTAGCCCATTATCTGAAGACGCGGTGCAGCTGTACAAATCCGTCAGACACGTTCTTGCGGCCCGGATTTCTGGCTCGGGGCGGCAAATAGTGTGAAGTATTTTTTCTGATTCTCCTCATGAGGCTGGCATATTCACACCAGTACACTAAAGCCTCAATAAAATTTGAGAAAATAAAAACTCGATTGTATCCGTGCAAACCCGGCGCGCTTGCTAGTATTTTACAAACAAAAAAAAAATTACTCACGGGTGCAACGGCAATAGTCTCCACATTGTTGACAGTAGTGGGGCAGCCGAAAAGCCCAACATCAGCGGGGAACGGGGGCTTCAGCCGCGGCTTGCCCTGCTTGCCCTCGATGGACTCGATGAGCGCGGTCTCCTCGCCGCAGATGTAGGCGCCGGCGCCGCGGTGCACGAACACGTCGAAGTCGTAGCCCGAGTTGCACGCGTTCTTGCCAAGGAAACCCGCTTGGTAGGCCTGCAAGTAGGAAATACATTCTTATCCGATAAGAGAAAAACTAAATACCAGGCCAGCAAGCATAGGACGGAATGGATTCGTATCTGCAGCGAAAGAAACAAAGTGCCTTACATTTTAATATACGGGCTGTAAAAGACATACCAAACCCTAGTTTCAAACCACTATCCTGAACTGACAAATTGTGAAAAAAATTGTCCAAAAATACTGATTTTTCTTAGTTTTTTTCTGTTTTCTGACATCAAGACAGAAATACCTCATGTTCTAAAAAAGTATCCAAAAACAACAACTTACAGAAAACATGCATATGCAACAGTCGAGCAACTTGTTACATTAGGTAACTGTTAACTTTAGGCTATTGATGTATATAAGGATCTAGTTAAAGATGCTTGACTTTTATGTTAATTATACTATGGATCCAATTTATTTTCTAATTTATGACGAATAACAGTTTTGATTTGAATGAATTTCATTGTATTCTTGTGCAGAGAAAATCATTGGGTGTAATAGGAGTGACATTTGGCTTGTTGATCCCAGTAATAACATCAAGCACAAGCTAAATTTTCCACAGAATATTATAATATTAATAGATTATTGGTGCCATATAAAACTGGAGATGAGCATTTTTATTATGACATTCCTATCTTTCTTTGGATTGAAGCACCTTATTCCTAAACGCTCGGTGACTCTACATTTGCTAACCAATGTTTTGTCTTTATCAACCAATGTGATACTTGCCTTTGAATGAAAAAAACAGAATGCTTTTTACTTAAAATGAGATAGAAAACTTTTTATGGATACGCAAATTATTACTAACGCTTAGAGCAGCAAGCAATCTAATAGGAGTTATAAAAATACTTTACTAATAACTAATAATCATTTTAATATTATAACATACTAGCCACTACTAATTATACAGTTTAATTAGACTAATAGTATAGAATTAGGAAATTATGAAAGGCAATTTGTTGAAATCACTGGTAAATTAATAGTGGTGACATATTTTGGTTTGATTATAACTCACTTGTGCAACCTGGCCCCTGTTGCATAATCATTTATAATTAGTAATGCAAGTGAAAATGTCTTTCTATTAAAAGGAGGTCAAAACGAGACTTCGCTTATATTAGAAGTTACAAGTCCAGTCATTATGAAATACAGGCCAGTTTGCACAAATCCTTTGGTATTGAAACAGCCTAAAAGCAAATTGTCCTATCATCATGGTGAAGACACAAAGACAAACTATGGCAAAGTACAAAAGCAAAAATTATGAATTTTTGTAGACATTTTTTTTCAAGAAGTGCGACCTCCAGGTTTATGACCCAGAGTTAGCAAACCATGCAAAAATCGTGGTGTTTAAAAAAGTGCATCATTTATTTAATGCCCCTTCTCTAATGTTAACAAAGTCATAATTCAAGGGCAAAATCTATTCCAACCTAGGGATGGGAAGTCATTAAATAAAAAAAGTATGGCCTACCTCAGCAATGGCGACTTGCAAGTTGCTAGCTTCATTATAGAACTCTCCTCTGATGTAAATGTACGCTGCCTTGGCACCCATGGCGGCGCCAGCGATCAAACACCCTTCGATCAGCTTATGGGGATCGTGGCGCATGATCTCTCGATCCTTGCAAGTGCCTGGCTCTCCCTCATCAGCATTCACAACTAGGTACTTTGGACGGCCATCATCAGGCTTGTTCATGAAGGACCACTTCATACCGGTAGGGAAACCAGCGCCGCCGCGCCCACGGAGGCCGGAAGTCTTCATTTCATCTGGAGATTGATTTTAGGGAATTAGTTGGATTAAAGCAGGACAGCATGGACTTATTAGGGCCAAGGGTCTTTACAGTAGATATGAGCTAGAGACAGGCTGCACAAACTATAATGAACCTTAAAGTTTATCCAAAATATTAGGGTTCTGGAGGAATTTCACTAATTACTTTTTCATGTACCTTGAACAGATTGTAATTATATTAAAATCACTTGTGTCGATGAAATACTTACTGACGATCCAGTCCGTGCCCTTTTGTATAATCTCCTTGGTCATGTACCAGTCGCCGCGGCACAGTGCGCCCTTCAGCCTCCAATCGTGTCTGCCGTACAAGTTCGTAAATACTCTGTCAGCGTCTGCCAGGGGCCCGTATTTTGCCTTCGCCGGAGCCTGCGTCTGCTGAAACCGCACGGGCACATTGTTGACGCTCACCAACGGCCCAACTACACCTGAAAAACACCGCGAGACGTCAACATTATGTAAGCTTTAGCACTACGCACTTAACGCCTGACGCTCGAAGAATGAGTGTAGACATTTTGACTATTTTTAAAGGTTCTGTTCTGCTTGTACAGATGTTTTAGTTTGAGCTATTGCATTGATTTACCCAAATGAGACTTCGTCCCCTGAATTACTCGCGCTAGCGCACCAGCCATTTTTCCAGAACTGCTGGCCAAAATGTTTCTGACCAGTGTGACCAACTTCAAATTAGAGATCCTGCCCCACTTAGGCCAGAAAACTGACAAATCCTGCCACACTCTTATGCTCAACATGTCGGGAAAAATGCCAAAATATTTTTAAGGTTTAAAATGAATAGACACCTATTTTTTTATACTTTTGTTTAAAACCATTTAATTCAAAGAGAAAAAGTCAAAAAATTAAATTACAGACAACCTAGACACCAATTTCGAGTTATATGCTTTACAAAATGCAAGATCTTCATCTTTCACTTTTGCTTTCCAAGACGAAAGTGCAGGATTCTGCTCCCACTCCGGGCGATATAATCCTTCATATTTGCATTTCATGATAAATCAGCAAAACATCCGCATCGCACGAAATCGTAAATGACAGTGTGTTGTGTTTCTGACTAATTAGGAAAACAAGTGACTGTTGAAAATTGAATGAGCTACAAGTTCAATAAGAAATGCTAAAGGAAATCTCCAAAACCGTAGACGGCCAAAACTAAGAATTCATTTACTCTATGCCAAAACAGAGTTCTTTAAGTTGCTTTTTTCTTTCGTCGATACCGCAACTTACTCCTTTAAGACTGGGTAAAAACGCAAAAACACGTCAATGGCTGTCTGTGGTTGGTCAATGGCCGCGCTTTTGCGTTTTCGTCGCTCGCAAATGCCTATTGTGAACCCAGTCTAAGGCTATAATGCCAAATATGCCAGCTCATATTGCTATCCTGCCAAATACTGCCAGATTTCGAAAACGTCAACCGATCCTGCCAGAAGTCAAAATGACGGTCTGATCCTGCCAAAAAGGCAGGATCCTGCCACATATGGTCACACTGTTTCTGACTGACGGGTGACAGCTGTGAAATGACAGACATGACAGCAGACCAAAATGTCAATGCGCTGCTTTTTTGCTCAGTAGGGTAGGCAAAAGTATTAAAACTATACAGCTTAATTTTTGAAGCGGGTCTGAAGCGGGAATTTTAAAAATTACGCAGTTAATAGCTGTGAATAATGTGGGTAAAGGATTTGACTTTTTGATAATCCGGGCTGCAAAAGAATTTTGATTTTGAATGTTCGAATTACTCATTTTAAATAATGAAATAACAAATGCATTCACTATCACTATGCATTTAATAAATGATTATTTAAATTAACATAAAAAACTAAAAACCTAATATGCCAGTCTGACTGAGATGCCGAGATGCCAGTTGAAGAAGAAAAAAGGGAAAGTGACAGTGACGTGAGTGAAGTTTTTGATTTGAAATTTTGTTTGTGTTAGATTACGAATGTCTTGCTTACGATCTTTGTATTTGTAATTAAGTAAGAGGTTAAACATAATTACATATTTGCAGAATTATGTAAACAAGCTGCACATGAACACTTAGCTGTCAAAAGGTTGAAATGGTGTTAATTAGTACGTTTTTCACAATTTTGGTATTTGCAACAACGCCGATATTATCAAGTAGTTTGTCAATTTACTATGATTTATCTTTAACAATTACAATAAAATTGTTATCTCGAACATATGTTAGCTTCTTATCATACTGTATCACCAACCTTTGTGCTGTGTCGTCTGTACATCATTTGCCAATCTGTTAATTTACCTTTTCAGGTAAAGTTGTAGCAGCGATGGCTTCAATTCCTGCTGTATCGACTCTAT
The DNA here is from genome assembly GCA_963691745.1 of Ditula angustiorana. Taxonomy (NCBI): domain Eukaryota; kingdom Metazoa; phylum Arthropoda; class Insecta; order Lepidoptera; family Tortricidae; genus Ditula; species Ditula angustiorana. The sequence goes on from OY829473.1 coordinate 4,462,128, forward strand.
CCAATCGCGTCATAAGAGTCCTTGGCTGCAACCCAGGGCCCATGACATTACAGGGTACCAATACATATCTTATTGGCACAGGAAACAAGTAAGAAATAATTGTGTATCAAATTGATCTTTGATCCCAGATGTTATCATTTTTCTTGAAGATGCAGTTCACCAAATAGTGAATCATACGTACATTAAAATTGACTTCATAAAGTTTGTAATTGAAATTTTTACATTCAAATATTAATTTGGATTAATTAATACACCTATCTAACCCAAACTTTACTAAACTAAATCCTTAAAATATGGCAAAAAAAAATTTAAGTTTACTACAAGCTTCATTACGAAAAAATGTATATTTTATTAGCATTTTGCATGGATTGAGGGATTTTTGATATGCGTTAACACATTTGTTGTCTGTGATACTTCTATGACTTTACACTTTTTTTTAGACGAATCCTACTAGACACCGGAGATAAGGATGTGGAGGAATATCAGATGAACTTAGCCAATGTACTGAAGTCCAACCAAGTGAAAATAGAACATATTGTGGTAACACATTGGCATCATGACCATATCGGAGGGGTGGAAAACTTGTATAGCTCTTTTGCAAGTAAAAATGTTTTAAATACCACAATTTTGCTTATAGAATTTTTCATTATCTTATTTGGATTTATGGGTATCTACAGACCATCCTACAGATGTAGAGAATGTGCACAAGAAATTGAAAAACAATTCAAACGGTTTATATTGTGTGTATTCAAGTGTATTGTAACAAATCAAATTCCTTTCATTTCAAGCCCTTTTCAAGTCTCATGTTCACGGGCAGACTGCCCATGGAAGCATTCAACCGTTTTATTTAAATAAAGCTATATTTTTGAAACACTTATTTCACTAATGTAAAATTTTCTACTATAGAGTCTTTGCTTTTTATTGAGATCTTAAAATTTTATAAGATATGGATCTTGTAATTTGAACAATGTGCCAGCTCTCAACTAGACCTGGTTGAGATTTCTGTAGTACACTTTTTAGAAATGATATGGCAACTGCAGGAGCGGAATTTTTGCTTCTATTCATTCTTTAGTCATATAGTGGTGGTCTCAAAAAATATTCAACCATTTTACAGATGAAGCTAAAATCTGGAAGCACAAAAGATCCGCAGAGGACAGTCCTGACAATGAATTGCCTGCATCAATACCTCTCAACTGGCTAACAGATGGACAAGAGATCACTGTAGAGGGCGCCACTATCAGAATACACCACACACCAGGCCACACGACTGACCATGTCATTGCTACATTGTTAGAGGACAATGTGTTGTTTTCTGGTGATTGTATACTGGGTGAAGGCACTGCAGTGTTCGAAGACCTGCTTACGTACATGCAGAGTTTGCATAAGATCTTGGATTTGAAGCCTGGTGTTATTTATCCGGGGCATGGTAATGTTGTTGAGGTGAGCTATTAATTTATTAAAAAAAACTAAAAACTTTAAGTCTGAGTCAAAAATATCTTTAATTAGATTAGACTTACAGAAAGTAATGATGAATGGCAGAAAAACCATTGATGACAAGACACCAGCAAGAAATTTTACAAGTTTTTCAAATAAATTAAAATTGCAATTGGTTCATCGTTGCAAGTTCTTCGATACACCATTTAACAGCCCTTTTTTACATCTAAGGGCAAAAACTTCAAATTTTATTGTATTTTTAGTTACAGTTAATGGATTTTTTCATTTCTGATTAAGTTACTATTTACACCATCATCATTTTCCTCTCGCCTCTCAACAGGGACATAGTTTATATGCACACTTCACTTTACTGCCTGATATATGATTATGCATGTATTCTTAACATTGTTTTTTTTATACCAATTTTCTTTCAGAAACCAATAAAGAAAATAGAATACTACATAGCCCACAGGAATCAAAGAGAGAAGCAAATACTAGACACTCTCAAAGCAAATGCGGGAAAACAATTGACTGAAATGGACCTTGTCAAAATCATTTATACCGAGACGCCAGAACATCTTTGGCCCGCGGCCGCTTATAATGTGAATCATCATCTAACTAAATTAACTAAGGAAGGTAAAATAAGATGTGCAATTGTGGATGGAGAGAGTAGATGGCAGTATGACGGCGCTTGCGATTGCTCAAGTAATTTATGAAATAAGTAATTTAACTCTTACTGTTAAATGGGTTGTTCTTCTTGGTCGTTTCAACCGCTACCCCTCTGTGACGCTATAACTGGCTCCATGGAAGTCGAAAAATTCTGATAAATTTAGATGCTGGTTCCGTTGCAGAGTTTGTCATCAAAAGTCGATTTGATTCGATTTTAGTATTTTGTGAATAATTCCGTGACTGAGGGGTAGCGGTTGAAACGCTCGAGAATAACTACCCAAATAAGCTTGCCTATTGTATTGTATTGTTAAAGTTTGAAACAAATGAAAATACTGTTAATTACATTCATAAATTTACTTACATGAATATTATAAAGCAGCGGTGTGAAAAGTGTTGTACGAGGATTATTCTGGGATTGTATAAATAAAAAATTATACAAAATTAAAAACAAATTTATTTTGATTTAATGAGTACATCCTTAAAAACAAAACAGTGTTTACTTAATCGTAAGAAGTCATTCCTTTCATCAGTAGGTATCACTGAGGAAAAAGAAAAACACATCAGTATAAATAAATTAAAATAATGTGTTGAGCAGTTCAGCTTAGGGAGCAGTGGCCCTAGCATGACGTCTCAAGTTCAATTGTCCTCTCAGCGTGGCCTTATTTGTATGACAGTGGTCGACCATAGCCGCCGGAAGAAATTATTTAAACTTGGCACCTAAGTCATCTTAAGGCCGCAGGGCCTTGCGACTGCTTCGTAGATCATGTCGCCATTAGATATATCGGAGCCGGTAATACCCACAAACTCCGACAGGTGGCTTGCTTAGCGCCTACAGTCTAGTGGCCTCGCTATAATAATTAATAGTCGCTCAAAGCAACGAACGTTCTAGAAATCTTTAGAATCGCGATTAACCGTTTGCACTGCGTGGTTGCCTGCCGAGCAGCGTAGGCGCAAAGTACGGACGTCTCCGGGTGTTCTAGAATATTTGTTCCTTTGAGAAACCAGCTAGGCGACTCACTAGGCTCAAGGGCGTCGCTAACCATCTGACCAGTTAGGGTATGATAGAGTATGGTAGAAATATGATATTTTGTTAAAAGCGGTGAAGTGCGGCCTGATAGGGCTGGGTTCACATACATATTTTGATTTCCAATTAATCTGATGGCGACTAAGAGCATTCTCCTATCAGGATTTAATTTAGTATTCAACCAATACAGAAGACAGCAGCATAAAAATCGACTATGCTAAATTTTATCTAAGGTAAGGATCATATTTACAATTTGCAACATCGAACTATCAGCGCTGGACACTTAAAAGTTCATAATAAATTACAAATAAATAGGATCTTGGACATTTTGCGAACATCCTTTCTCGGATTTGTTAACATTATGAACACCATTAATGACCGTTGAAAGCGTAGTATCTTCTCTGATACAAAAACCCTGGTTTGAGTAAATCTAGTGCGCCATTTGAACGAGAAGGGAGCACACGAAAGACTTAGTCACAAATCAATTTTGATATAACCGAACAAGTAATTGCTAGCCTTGTAATATCGAATATCGATCGAAAAGTGGTTAAGAAATTTATTGCTAGATTATACTCCAAGTCACCAATTTCATCAAAATCAAATTGCGGGATGACAATCAAAGCCTTAACTGCAAACGATTTTGTATACAAAGTTAAGCAATTTTATATGAAAATAGTTTAATTTGAATATTTTGTCAAATCAAATAACTCATTTTTTAAAGAAGAGAAATGAACCAAACAATCTAGGTAAGGTTTCTGCAACAGTGCTCCAATAAAATATATAAATGACATTTTTCAAATAGATCATACTAAAATAACACGATTTATTTGTTACATCTTTGTCAGCACCTTTTATTTATTTAAAAATAGCATTTTTGCTCAAAATTACATACCAAGATTGTTTGCGTAATTTCTTCTCCTAAAAAAAATCAAGGTATAGTTAATGACTTTTGGTTGTCAGTAGAAAAATGCCTTTGCCACTAATTGATTAAGCTGCCGTAAAAGGGGTAAGTTATGAATTAAAACGAGTTCTCTCTTACGTGATAAGTGGTTTATAATCTTGGTAGCCAATAATACATTTACTTAATTTATTCTTGATATGATAATAATATTTCATTTCCATATTTTTAAGTGTTCAGCGGCACAGCCGTACTTCATTAACAGATATCGAAATGTTGGCGACAAAACATAAGACTGTCGCAATCTTCATAGTGCCAGATTATTTTTGATCGATATCGATAGTTGTGAAATAGAAGAAAAAACGGTCAACAAAATGAAAAAATATGTTTCATAGGAAATATCACATAACAGTGGTCGTTGTAGTTTTGTAAAAAGTGATTTCATTCACACGTGCAACGTCCAAGTCCACGTCAGTGCATACCGCACATGTATTTTTTTAAATAGGATTTAGTCTGTTTCGTTTTGTTACTATAAAGCCATTGTCAACGCTTAGGCATAAATATAAGATCCCGTAAAATTCTATTACTTATCACTTCATACACAAATTTTAAAAGATACGTGTCCTTAGCCTATGGGCAAAGAATAAACACCCATGTAACACTACTTAAGAAAGCTATGACGCAGTTTTTTTTTAATTAGAGGCACAAAATTATTATTATCTAACAAACCTATGCTGTCTAGTATTATGTTTGTGCATAGGGCAGGGACACTTTGTATAAATGATTATAAAATGTTGACAACTTATCTTCACTAATTTAAATTCATTTAATTATCGATATTTAAATGTTTCAAGCACTATGAAGATTGCGAGTCTTAAGTTTCGCCGCATAAACCCCGATCTCTAATTATTAACGTGGTATTACTTCACTTTTTTATTAACGACCATTGTAAATTAGTGAACCTGTGCACCTAGCACGAACCTTCTCGCATTATCGCTACATAACTCATTGCGTCTCTTTCAAACTAGCCGAGTACGAAAGAGTCGCACTGAGTTACGTAGCGAGTTAACGCGTATCGAAAAAGTTCTAGGTGCACTGGGCTTTGAAAAATGTACTATTACACAACGCAACGTTTAATGAGTTAACAGTAATTAACTATTACTATCGTCTGACCATTTTGGGCATCGGCATCAAGTCAGAGTCATCTATGAACCTGTGGTTGTCAATGAAGTCTAGTAGCCGCTCCTTGGTCACTGGGTCTCGTATACTCTCGCATACGGCTGAAAGAGAAAAAAAATAGCCATAAAGGAAACCATATCAGCGAACATTTTGAATGCTGATTTATCTGGGATTCTTTAAAATAAATTAAGTACAGTCAAGGAATTAAATTTTCAACCCACCTAAGGTTCAATAGCATATAGCAAACTGTCACCATAAGAGCTATAGAGCAAGACGTTAGTTTGACATATCGACCTTAATGCATTGCGAATGTCAGACGACATTTCAACGAAATGGGTAGGGAATTAAGTTCCTTGACTGTACATAGGGGGTCTAGGTAGGAACTGAGAGAAATTGTCTATGCTAGAAAGGGACAGCTGTATAAATTTCATAGTGCATAACTATATGCCTACCTTTTAAAAATAGCTTTTCTCTCAGTTCCGTCTTGAATCTTGTTTTCACTGTTATTTAGAGTTTGTAGGAAAAATTTGTATAGACATTACATCTCGATTGTAGCCGTACGAAACCGGAGCGGGACGCTAGTTTACTATAAATCGTAAGTGAATATGTGAATTAATCTTAAAGATTTCTCAATGACGTCCCTAATAAATTAGCCATGTTTTTTTTCTAGAACTGGTCGCAGAAGTTGCCAGATTCAGATTCATTTATTCGCGTTAAGTGTGGATTACATCGAAATGAGAAAACAATAGAACTGTGTACAACGCAGTCGCAGAGTAGCCGACCATAGTCTATTTGGTAGACTATGTTGGATAACCTGAATTAAACTGTATGTGCCAATTGTCAAGTAAACAGCTCTGCGTTTTGTACGTTTTAAACTGGCGTCATATTTTTTGTTTTGCTATCCGACGCCTGTGTCGCTGCTAGTTAGAAAACTTAGAAGCACTTTATTCACTTACGATAAATATTGAAAGCCCCTCTTCACTTGCTTCACCCCATCGCAAAGTGGTGACGCTAGGCTTGTAACAATCCGAACAAGTAAGCAAATCTATTGTCTTCTTATGTCGATGGTGGATTACAATTGTCTTAGTTTAAGGGTTAGTATACACTTAGCCAGTTCTAGCATACAAATATTAACATGTATGTTAGTTATTACGTATGACAAATATACTTACATTTCGCCGTGTTATAGCTATTGGGGTAGGACTTGTCCGTCCGTTCTCTCATGAACACCCATCGGTTGTTCTCGAACGTGCACTCGACGATTTTGTTGTTTAGGTGTTTAATGTCCTTGGTCACCTTCATTGTGGCGAACGGCGGTTCCAACTGGCCCACGAACAGCTGGCCGACTTTCGTTGGGAGGATACTGGAATTTAAAAAAATTAATAGACTCAGGCGCTACTTTGCGGAGGTCCATATCGACAAATAAGAAACAGTTGCATGCTAGTATGAAGATACAAATAGCGGAATAGGCTGCCTTATGTGTCTGTACGGTTGTCTGGAAGAGATCGCTTTTAGCGATAAGACCGCCTATTGTGTGCCTTTTGTTATGTCTCTATATTGTACCTTTTTGTGTTTTGTGGTGTTCAATAAAGAGTTATTGTATTGTATTGTATTGTACCACCTATTCTGACATTCTTTTATGTAAAAATGACTTATTCTATGCAAATAAAGTATTCTATTATATTGTATTCAAACTGGAACAAATTAACTTCCTACTTTGCGAAACCAGTGCCGTGCTCGTGCAAGATAGCTGCGTCTGTGCGACATAATATATCTTCATGCAAAACCCACCCTCCTCCGCTTCCACACGAGACGACATATCACACAGACTCAATTATACACCACTAAACACTAAAACAACACGATCAACGCGCGTTTCGCCTCTGTACGAGGCATCATCGAGATCAAATAGTACGATCGTTCGCTACTTAAACGAATGGCGTACTGACAAACTAAATCATTTTTCTTTTATCCCGCCTACCGCCAACATTTTTGCACAATTACCCTTTAAAAACATAAAACTCAAATGTACCCTCACTGCACTGCACTGCACAAGCACTGGTTTCGCGGAGTAGCAAGGTAATTTGTTCCTGTTTGTTTACTGAAAGTTTAAAAAGACATTGTAAAATTGAACCCTCAGAACCTAGTACTAAAGACTAATACCCAATAGTAAAGACTGTGGCCGAGCGAGTCTCTGTAAGGTGTTCCTGTATACATGTTTTGCGGGTGGTAGGACCTTGTGCAAGGTTCGTCCGGATCGCTACCACCATCTTGCTTGCTAAATGCCGCTAAGCAGCAGTGCTTGCGCTGTTGTGCTCCGGCGTGGAGAACAAGACAGCCGGTGCAATTACTGGCAGAAGAGGTATCCATCTTAGCCCTCTGGGTAGGCAACGCATCTGCATCCTCCTTGGTGTTGCGGGTGTTTATGGGCGGTGGACTTACCATCAGGTGACCCACTTGCTCGTTTGGCTTCCTATGCTGTATAAAAAAAAAGTAATTTCCACAGATTTTTATATTTTGTCCTTGATAAAACCTGTATGTGATAAGGAATACAAATCATCATCATCATCATCATCATCTCAGCCACAAGAAGTCCACTGTTGGACATAGGCCTCCTCCATGGATTTCCAAAGTGGCCGGTCGGAAGCAGCATGCAACCAGCGCCTTCCTGCCACCTGTATGAGGTCATCGGACCTCATCGGAGGAATACAAATAAGCTGAGGCAATAAAATAAGCTAGTTTGAGCCGCGCCGCATTCGCGACGTGCACGCAACCAGTGTGGCCTGGCCCTTAAACTAAACTAGTAATAACTACACATAATTTTTATTAAATAGTATAGCTGCAATTAGGGTTCCGTACCCAAAGGGTACAGCGGGACCCATTACTAAGACTCCGCTGTCCGTCCGTCCGTCTGTCACCAGGCTGTATCTCAAGAACCGTGATAGATAGACAGTTGAAATTTTCACAGATGATGTATTTCTGATGCCGCTATAAGAACAAATACTAAAAAACAGAATAAAATAAATATTAAAGGGGGCTCCCATACAACAAACGTGATTTTTTTGCCGTTTTTATAGATAATGGTACGGAACCCTTCGTGCGCGAGTCCGATTCGCACTTGGCCGGTTTTTTTAAGTGATATTTAACTCACCCTTGGCCACCTTCCGTTACTATTTTCAGTCTGAAATCGACGCTGTTCATGTTACTTGGCTTCCATTTTAAAACGTCTTCACAGGGCCCGGGAACGTAGGGCTAAAAAGTCAACTTATTTGTTAGCGGTTTTGTTTTCGTTACACCGGAATTTATGAATTTTTTTTTATTTAATCTCTACAAAGCAAAATATTTTTGACAAGATACCCCAGGTTTAACAAATGTCACTTAAGATTAGAGTTGCCAGATGGTCGAAATTCATCTGGATTGTCCCGCTATTTCATATGATGTCCAACCTACCGAAAAAGTACAAAATGTGCCGACAAGCCGCTTCTTCTAAAGCTTTTAAACAAATCAGAAATTTTAAATGTCCGCGCGGTTTAAAAATCATTTTAATCGCATTAAAAATTCATATTACAATTTATATAATACTTATTTATCCCAAAAAAACCGACTTTTGAAACCAAATAGTTTAGTTTTCACAACTGGCAACCCTATTTACGATACAAAAGAGTGCTACTAGAAAGGCTCGATTTCAATCAGTAAAATACAATACAAAAAGACTGCCACGCTAATGTGACTGGGTTGTCAAAATTCAGCCAAATATGTTTTACATGGGTATCTGCCACTTGGCTGTCTTGGCGACTGACCTCTTTGGACGGCTGGAATATCAGCCCATCGGGCTCGTGCGAAAGTGTTTTCGCGAACTTCTCCCCCAGCAGCTGGTGCGCCATCCGGACCTCGTAGAACTGCTTGAGTCTCACTCGGAACGGCTCCCGCTCGCGATGTATTATCCTCTTGTTTATTGCTTTTAACCTGGACAACATTTTCAATGTTACTTTGGTATTGGATAACTATTGATTGGCATAATTTCATTTGTTATACATCACCTAGCATACTAACTTTACGCATAATCATCATTTCGCATTGTCGTTTGACATAATGTTAAATTTGTGTAACCGAAATTTCTTTCCACTATTATTTTTTAACGTTAAAAATTCAAATTATTTGATTTAAATACTATGTAATGATGAAAACACAAAAAAATCTAGGGTAATGGCTGGACTTGAACCTGCAACCTCTGCATTCCGTGCCGTGCGTTCGTCAGTTTATAATTACGATAATTTCGTTTCTTAAATTTCTTAGCAAAGTTTTACTTTTGTAGTTTGTACATGTACTAATCAAGTCTATTAACCTAACTTGTAACATAAATACTAAAAAAGGTTATGCATTCAAAATTAAGCGTACCATTATTGTGAGTTTATGACACAACAATGTCATGCCGAACAAGGTAACGCTTTGCCAGCTTAGTACTCTGAAGCTAGAAAATGGCAACCATGCTAAATGTCTGACTCCAGAAAAAAAATACACACAAATATCTATATGACTTACCTAGGATTAATAATTTCATGTTCAATGTAGTCCATTCTCATGGGGTAGAACGCCTTTTTGGATACGTCCTGCCCCTCGAATCTTATTATGTCGTAACACAGATATCTCGGTATTTCTTCACCTTCCACTTTGTCTATTACCATTTCCTGAAATATATATATGAAAGAATTACATCTCAAATGCTCACGGAAGACCAGCGTCGTGGTACGTAGCCGTGCCTCGACATATGCTGAGTGGGTACCGTTTCGGTGTTCTAGTTCTAAGTTCATCCTGTGTAGTACATCTTAGCAACGAATAAACTGTTTTCTTTCTCTTTCTTTCTTTCTTTCAAATCAGTTATATCTTATCTGTCATATTTCGCACGCTTAGTATTAAAGTGACCCATTTCTGAATAATACACGTCCCAAAATATCACCTTAATTAAAAGACATAGGCTTTAATTTTGGGAAATATCAAATTCAGAATTGAGTTACTTTAATACTAAGCGTGCGATTTATTTTAAGAACAACAAATCGATATAAATACCGATTTCTTATACACAATACAAGTAAACGACATACAGGGTGGGTATTACGGGTAGAAGTTATCTTCAAGACCATTAGAATTTTAACCAATTTTTCTTCAAATAAATACTTGCATTTAATTCCAGTAAATAAATAATACATACATAAATAAAACCTAACTTAGCCTAAGCTTCGCGATAGGTGTAATTACTAGGTATCACCAATACTTATAAGAGCTTCGGGTAACGTAGCTTTCGGTTAAATTAAAATTAGTGAAGTGGAATTGACACATTCTACAAAATAGATTTCGGCGAAAAGATATCCTTTTTCTTTTTTTTAATACTTACGCCGTCTAGTAGAGTGTCCCTCAAGTGTTGCCTCAGATCTTTCCTGTTGACGAACCGTAGCCCAAACACTTTGAACACGCAGTTATCTCTGTCTATCATGTACACCTCTCCCTCGCCGTCGATCAGCATCATATACCTGAAATGTTCAAGTTTATATAATAAATATGGTATACTCAGGTGTGAGGCTCGAAATGGTTTATTGCAAACCTTTATCTATACTAATATAATAAAGAGGTAAACTTTGTTTGTTTGTTCGTTTGTATGTAGAAGGGTAATCTCTGAAACTAATGAACTGATTCCAAAATTTTTTTCACTAATAGGAAGCTACACTATCCCTGACGGACAAAGGCTACTAAATCCACGCGAAAGAAGTCGCGGGCGTCCGCTAGTGTGTGATATAGGTGTAATGCAACTATTTTGTTAATATTTGGTTTTTTAAAGAAACTGGAGAAACTATTGCATCCCGGTAGCTCGGAAAGCAGTTACCAACGTGAAAAAAAAAACAAATTTTAGAACCTACCTAACACCGTCAGCCTTCCACGAAACCCGATAAGGTTTCTCATGAAGCTTCCTCAGGTTGGTGACGTCCATGGAGACGGGCTGGGACCCCGGGAAGCCGGTCTTGGGCCACTCGCAGAACTCCTGCGCCTTCTGCTGCACCTCCAGCAGCCGCGGCTGCTCGTTGAAGGGCTCCACTCCACGCACCCCGGGCATGAATATTGTTTTCTTGGTGGTTGTCTCTTTGCGACCTTTCTTGGGTTTCGGGCTGTAGTAAAGTAAAAAATAACCTTTCCACCGCCAACAACGCATTCTAAAGTTGTCACCCACACACCAGGAGTGCGATTTTTGAATCTCACCGGGTGACTAAAGCTCGCCAATTTGGCCCTTTTTCATAGAAATGCGGCCGTTTTGTTGAGATTAAAAATTTGCATTTGAATCTCACTGGGTAGCTAAAGCTCACCAAAATAGCCGTTTTTCATAGAGATTCGGCCATTTTGGTGAGCTCTAGTCACCTGGTGAGATTCAAAAATTGCACCCCAGGACGCCAATATTTCAAACGCTACGAATAATAATTCTCTAGAAAAGTAACTCTCTTATAATTACGCTTCGATTTTGGTTCGATTTACGCAAACTAACAGTAATAACAACGAAACACTGATTTATTATAATAGAATCATTATTCGTAGCCTTTATATGTGCATCAAAGTCAACCCCCTTCCAAATCAAAGATCTGAATCTGCCACTGCCCCCTCCCTTAAATTTAAAACAAACTGACGATGTACGCTAGGGATGCCGGTTGGACGTTTGTTGCAGTCCAACGTATAGCGGCGTCCCTTGGTTGGGCGACTCGGTTACACTTACGTCGAGGGGGCGTTTTGTGACGAGCTGGACTGTGTGGGAGTGCTGTCGTCGTAGTCTTCTTCTTCTTCCTCTGTAACAAATGCAGATAGTAAAAAATAATGCATTATCGTGTAATATGTGATGTCACAGAATAAATAACGTACAGAAACTTCTCTTTTACGACCGCGATTAAACGAATTCCAACTTTATTCACACGCTCAAAAAATTCGTTTTACTTTATACACCATGCGCCAGGTGGCGCGAGTCATAAGAATCGCGCAGCCCGCGCCCGCCTTCCCTCCGCTACTCCCGGCGACACGCTAGGGTTGTGCGGCATTCGTTTTCAATTACACTGACACGGCGAGGGCGAGCGAGCGAGCGTGCAGCAAGCCGACAGCCTACTGCGATTTGCCTATGCCATAGTGTACCTACAGTACGGAGTGGAACCCCCCTGGTGATGTATTCAACCTTCTCCAAGTTGGTTAACCCATTCACTGCCAGCATTGTTTTTCCAAATGATTGCAAAATTGTGACAGCACAGCGGCACTGCATGCTAGTATTGTTACTGCATTATATGGGTTTTCGGCAGTGAATTCTTAAGAAAGGGAAGGGATAAGCATGAGTATCACTTGATGGGAGTAGCGCACTGGCATGGGAATCAGCAATCCCGAGTCACTGATGCATTTCGAGCCTTCTGGTTTCCCAGCAATGGATGGCACTTTTCGATAGCAAAGACGATTGCAGTTCACTAACCGTCACACCAGTCCGGTTTCATGGGTGCTGCGGGCGTGTACTCCACGTCGTCGTAGCGCCGGTACAGTTCTTGAAGATAGTCCTGCTTATAAATGCCTGGAGGTCTGTGAAATAAAACAATATTAAGAAGGAGTAAGAGACTGACTTTGGCGACCAAATATATCATGAAGACAGGAAAGGACATCGACTGTGTTTTATATTATGTAATAAAGAAAGAAGAAAGATTTTGTGTCCCATAAGGAATAAATATTAAAAGGTAATTGAATGCACTGTGTATTTCAAAATTTGTCTCAATTTCTTAGTGTCTAAAGAGTTTAAACATACAGCTATGCGTCATGGAGGGAAAGTATGTTAAATATTGAAGCTACATTTTGTTTTATGGTGACATTATTTTACTTCTACTGCATTTAAAGATTTCAAAAGTTGCTCATCTCATTTGGGAATTGAACTGACCCAATGAGAAAAAGCATAACCCTTCCTTTTGACTTTGCCGTAGTCGGGTAAAAAACCATTGATATATTGAGCTGCCTGTGCATTACAAATAATATGGATAATTTGCTTATTTGCTTTCCTAAAAAAACATAGAATCTTAAATTAAAGGAATAAAGTTATATCCGTCTTGCAATCCAAGCACTAACCTCATCTTGGCAAACTCGATGATTGCAGCTTCAACGCTGCAATCCAGCTGTTCCACCATGAACGAGACAAGAAGGAACCCTGTGCGGTTGAACCCGTGGGTGCAGTGCACCCCAACTACCTCCAACGGGTTCTGGTTCAGAAACTTGCTCGACAACTGGATGAATAACCTGAGAAGTGTCATGAATAGAAGTAATGTACCATACGGGAAAGTCAAAGATGATGTATGCCCATACAGTCAAAGCAAAAAGAGTGCATAAAATTAAATACAAACATGGGTTGTCCTAATTTGTCATTATTTGGTTGCATATCCATTAAGAGTTGTTAATCAATATTATAGTACAGAAGATCTCACAAAGCTCACAGGCTGTATCTCATGAACCGTGATAGTTAGACTGTTGGAATTTTCACAGATGATATATTTCTGTTGTCGCTTTAACAACAGATACTAAAAAACAGAATAAAATAAATATTTAAGAGGGCTCTCATACAACAGACATGTTTCTTGCCGTTTTTAGAAATAATAGTACGGAACCCTTTGAGCGAATCCCACTCACACTTGGCTGTTCTTTTTTTAACTTATCTATGTACTAATTTTCTGTATATGGGCACAACTCAATGTGTGATCTGTAACCTGGTTTGATCAAGTGACGGTGTCTCCCCATGGCCACGGCACTGCAGCTTAACATATTTACAATCCATGCTCTCTATCTCTGCCTTGTCGTAGAACCTCGTTGTGTTTGTTAAGTCCACCCACATACCAAGTTTTATCTGTAAACAACATTTTTTGTTTTCAATAAATAAATAATTTGAGACGAAACTTACACCAAGATTGAAAGTGTCGGTTGTAAAATAAAATGCTATTTAATTCGTAAAATTAAATATAAAAAAACAATTTGTTCTTAGTACAATAAAGAATTCACATTCATGTTCATACATACATTCTAAGTCATTCTTGGCTACATCTAATGCCAGATAATATTAATTATTAAATTTACATAACAATCATTATTAAGTGCAAATTATTATAGCAATTTGGACAGCAGCCATTTACCAAAGCTATTTTCGATTTGTCTGTGTTGTGAGTGGCTGTGCAAAATTGAGTTTTAATGTATGTACGTTTTAATGTTCATATTAACACCATTTCCCTAGAATAAGAAGAGCTACATTAAAGTAACATTATAACAGTTGATGAATAGGAAGGCGAGTTTTATTTGACAAGATAACCTTCAGCAAATTTTAATATATCCTAAGATAGTAGAAAAATATACAATACTCCAAATGTAACGATAAAAACAAAACCCCTGACACGTCTACTCTTAAATCTAATTCAAAGTCTTCGTGACTTACTTTTGAACTCTTCATGTACATAAATAGCATGGATGGGGTGAAGCGGTTCTCCTCAGGCACTTTATCATTGAATTGGTGACCCAACGGAGTCTTGAAGGCGAAGAACTTGCCAGCAACCAGCCCCGAAGCTTTGCGAGGACATTTAAGCCACCGATTCGGTATCGGGCCCGAGTCTCGGTACGACATTTTCACGTTCTTAAGAGATTCTTACACGGACAGTTTAATCCAAAGACAGTTTGGCACACATTTATGATGGGAAGTGTTGTTGTTTCCCTGTAATTATATATTTACGATTTTCCTTGAGTACAATGCACGAGTGGCATCATAAGGAAGATGACAAGTATGAGTATGACAGACAGACCAGACAACCATGAACCGTAAGCTGTCAGTTTCAATTGACACCATTGACAGTTTTTTTTTATTGTCTACGGCTTGGGATTGAGCCTTTCTAGCTTTCTAGCCTGGCACAAGCCTCGTGGCCGCCATTAAAGAAAAAAGAAAGAAAAGCTTTCTAGCCCGCCATTTTTTTATGAAGCAGGGATGACGATGAAATAATATCAAATTCCACAATCTTTCTTTCTTGATTTTCGAATACTCCATTTAAAGTATTTTAAAGATTCATTTACAGGGTTACATATATACTAGTTTATTAACTATTAATTTATCTATCAATGTATTGGCAGGCTTACACGTGACTTTTATGATTTCGGTTAATTCAAATTTCTCGCATACCCTACAAAAAGGGAAAGAGTTATTAGTTGTCAATTTTTTTTTTCTTAATTAAAAAAGGTTGCACTATTGTTTTAGATACTTATTTATTGAGTCATGAAGCTAGAACACCAGCCAGGCAAAATAAGGCCGGATAATTAAAAATAAGTGATCTGAAACCTGAAACTAAAAATTTTTTACTTCATAGGTACAGTTGTCACCTTTGGAAACTGAAAAAATAAAATTTGAGAATTGCGTCTATTCCATCCTTAAGCGTGTTCGGAAACTAGTTATTTGTGCTTTTGAATAGTTTCGAAACGAGTTATTTTGTATATCTCTACTAAAAAGATTGCCCGTTCATTTCTATTAGCACACACCTGAGTGATTTTTTTATGTAACCTTTCATAAAAAGTTAGTTTTTGGTTTGCTACTAATATTTTTAATGAAAATGTCACACTGATGCTGATATTTCGAACTGCACTTCACTATTTTTAGCAGTTGATCAAGGGTGGCAATATAACAATAAAAGATAAACATTGTTGTTTCTTTTTAATCTATGTGAGAAGGGAGCATCAGAAAGAGACGAAAAATCAAAGCCGTTCCCTATGTTGGTCGCACTTGAAGTTGGTATTTGCCAGGAGCCTGCCATTTTGTAAGATAGAAGGGAGATAAAAAATAGTTTTATGGTGTTAAATTTTTACAAAAACTTCTTTGCCATTTGTATTAAGGCCCAAAACAAATGTTTAAATGGACGCATCGTCCATTATAACTCAGGTGTCACGGGATGACGAACAATTAAACAATTATGGATCCGACCGAGGTAAATCTAAACCGAATTACACCTGTTACTGGCATCAAATTGGAGCGTATAGTGTTACCTATAGTAGTTTATAAATATTTGTGAATCGTGAGCGTTATTGAAGTGCTACTTTATTGTGTTACATTATAGTGTGTGAGTCGTGCATGCCTTAGGAGAGGTAAACAGTTAGAACGGGTGGACGCAATAAGATTCTTGGAGCAACCTTGAGAGCTTGTCTTTCCTTACACCAGTCCCACATCTTCAGCGAGTGCTTCCGGGTGTCTAATACTGAGTATAATTTTAGGGTCATCCCCTGGCGGCCAGCATAGTGAGGGTGATGGCACGCCAGTGTCATCGACGCCCCTGGGCAGTAAAAAGTCCGGGGGTGGTGGGTTCTTGCGTTCACTGCTGTGTTGTTGGCGCGGCGGCCGCGGGAAGGGTCCTCCCGGGAATGGCGCCAACAGCGTGGACGGGAGGGCTTCGCCGCCGCTCCTGGTCATGGCGGAGCACGCGCCGCGACCGCTCCTACCGCCAGTGAGACACCAGGACATGCATAGAAAGTGTATGGTCATTGATTTGGATGAGACCCTAGTTCACAGCTCCTTTAAGGTATGTTTACATACACCATACGTTTTGCAAACACTTCCTTTTGTTGCCTTCCCTAGCCTAGATCCATCCATAAGATCCAAACCTGGACAATAGGATTGTGTCTCTCTTAAGCCAGTGCTGCAAGGTTGTTAAACATATGTATATTGTAAATGCTATATAGAAACATGATAGACAATAAACTATAAGAAATCATAAACAAGTAATTCCTGATTACTTCCGGCTAGGAAGGAACTACTTCAAGTCATCAGAACCTTAAAAAAAGAACTAATCCAATTTGAATACGATCGAAATTGCCTGTCAGAAAGTTGCACAGACATTGTAACTGTAATGATACTGATCCTTTTGATTACACCTGCAAATAATGTTTAGTGAACTACTGTATGCTACCATCGTCATCACCACCATGCTCCTAGTGTTTCATTTTTCTGGGTACACTTGGACCATGATACCAAAGTTGGCAGGTCTGATTATCATATTGAAGCAACTGCCGTCTGACATCTCAAACTCTTCTGCCAGGGAAACCAGACCTATAAGAATATGGTTACATATTGATTTCCTTGAATGTTCAGGTTTCTTCACAATGTTTTCCCTCACCTCGCCTTAGATTTAATTAAGATAAGGAGTTTCCAATGTCATTAACTAGCCGGCCGTTAAAATTGGATCTGTTAATAAAAGTCTTGCTACTTGCTAAATCACTTTTTCAATTATTGTAATTACTGTAAGTAAAACATAAATAAATGGAGCTAAGGCAGTAATTATTGTAGGTCAATCAACTCGTATAAAAAGTATCAGCAAAGCTTCTAAAAGCAATTATCAGTTATTAACAGTTGATGTCTAGATCAATTAACATCCCTTTTAATGTAGTTTATTTAATTACATTGTCTTTTAAAAATGTGGGGTCTCCCAAGGCTTTGTATTGGGTCCATTATTTTTCCAATGGTTTTTTATTTGCAGACAATATTACTGCTACTAATGAAAGGATTATGAAACCCTTATTAAAGCAAATACCTGCTATTATATAATCATCAGATTAAAAAAAAGTTTACAAAAACTGGTTGTATTGTCCGCCAAAGTTACTATAATTTTTAGCCCCAATAAGGTATTCATTCTTATTAGAATAAACTTGGCAGCTCTCAATTATGTCATTCACTCAGTATTGTTTGGTTACTTGTTTCGGGGTTATTAGTTTCTTAGGTTGTCTCATAATATTTGTTGATTGTGGGTTTCGTATTGGAATATCTAAAGTAACATGATTAATATTTACTCTGAAATGTGTATTATATTCCATTTTCAGTGAAATAAATGTCACTAAGAGTACAACATGGTAGTGGTTAAGATTACAGTTATTTAACTGACAAATTCACAATCTATTAATGAATGAACAATGTAGACATGACACGATAGTATGTCAAGCATTTGTTTTTTGTGCAGAACTAGTGATTTTCGACTACTTTTTCCTTAGTTAACATGTTATAAAAAGTTATCAATCCTAATATCCAATATTTCACATCATCAATCTTAAAAAACTTCAGTATGAATTATATTAACATTTTTATCTTTCTTTAGATAAAAAAAAAGTTACTTTTCAGCTCTGCCTCTCCTCATATTTTCAGCTGCTTACTCCTACTAAACCACGCAACGGATTTTGATACAGTTTTTACTGTCATTTAGATATATTTTTAGCAGAAAGTTTTATTTTTTATATACATCTTAAGTGTACCTGTATGAAGACAGGCGGGTCACTACTTATTTAAAAATTTGTTGATTCTCTATGATCAACTTCTTGTGCTAATCGAGCTTGTTACTTCCACATTCCTACAGTGTTTATTATCTGACTCACAATATCATTAAAACAATCATGAATATCATGATAATTATCATGACCTCTAAAGTAAACCAATGTTTTTTATCTTTGACTTATTTAAATTGAGTTTCTTATACTGCCATTTTTTATATGGACAAAAATTAATACTAGACAGCATAGATTTGTAGTAAAATTTTCATTTTAGTAGTAGTGTTACATACTGTTGCTGTTCATTCTTTGTCCATAGGCTAGGCACACATTATATATCTTCAATTTTAACCAGGTTTAAATTAGCTCCAATTATTATATTTCTTTTAAGTTTTGCAAGTGTATTTAGACCAAAGGAAGTGGTTTACCACAAAAAATTGATAAGCATCTATAGTTCCGATGGAGTATTTAAAATATGGTTTACATTTATGGATATATTTTTAATTATAATTGTACCTTTATTTTACGTAGCATGCATCGAGTCATTCATTACTATACATATGTAGTTTAAAAGATATTATTCTACACTTAACACTTAAAAGCTATTGTCTCCTATTTTAATTCAATCAATCTTCCACAGTGTCACTAAATCAATTTGATGCAATAATATGTCATAATTATAACATGATTTCTGTCCACCCCGGTACAACATATAGACAAATTACAATAATGCATCATATTAGTATAGCATCCATTAAGATAACAAGTAGCATGATATGAACTAAAAGTATGTTATTGTCAAACTACTGACCTATCCAATATAACTACACAATGTAAAATTTGTTGCGATAGGAAGTTTGTTTAGGGGGCAGAACTAACCACAGCTATTTAAAAAGGTGGCATTGAAACCTTTTTTAACCCTGCTTCTCCTCAAACTACGCCCATGTACCTCTCAGGACAACTTGCATCATTTGACCTGGTTCCAAATTAATCAAAGTTTGTACTTGTTACTGGACAATAGATAAACATACATTATTTTTACATTATAAAACAAATTCGCTATCCGTTCCTGTCTGACCTCATCATATCTTCAGCCACTTACTCCATCTAAACCACGTAACGGACTTTGATACTGTTTTCACTGTAGCTTAGAGATTTTTTTAAGGAAGGATTTCAACGTTTTTATGTACATTACGGGGCGGGTAATTAGTTCTTAGGCGACCCACCTCTACTCAGGATAAAATAGATAAAAAAAAAATGGAGGAAACAAATTTTCCCAGTTTCTTCGCCCTCTTAAGCCCCCATATTGTATTTCATCCAAATCACCCAGAGCCGTTTTCGGGAACGCAATTACAAACAAATAAGTGTACATTGCTAATATAATACTTGGTATAGGATGCCAAATGAATTAGCTAAGTAATATGAATCAGTTTGGACGGATTATCTTTCATAGTAATGGATGTGGTAGAAATTTACAGCCACTTACAGCTAATGTTTTGATTCATCATTAAACTAACACTAGTTAATATTTATGTTATAAAATAACATGTCCTAGCTACTGTGTGCGGGTAAGATAAACACCGCATAGCATGTGTAGCTCCTTATTTTCCACGTTATATTTAATCGTAGCTATTTGGAATAGGGTTGAAAACTGATCAATTATTGCTGTAGAGGGTCTGTGTAAGGCAATTGAACTATACGTTACACTAGAATTGCACATTAGAATAATGATCGTGGTCCTCTAGCGTCCACCACGTGTGCCACGAGCCGCACGATGCAAGTAAAAGCGAGGCAGAGCTAGTTAGTTCATGCAAGATACGTCAAAAAATGACAGATTTCAAAGGGATTTGACAGATGTTTTCGGGTGAGATGGATCTCGTATGATTCGAGAATCGCCCCGCTGCAGTTGTATGGAATATAGTGATTGTCTAGTTTGAACATTAAATCTAGTAAATACACTGATGTCGTTGGGGTTAGGGATGTTCAGACGCGCAAAGTGCCATTAGTAATTATTGTCATCAAAATCTCATCTTTAAGAGGCTGACTGGAGCCCATTCGCAGTTTCTTTCAGCTAGTAACAAACTTAAGAAAGAATATCGATTAAAATTACTTTGGTAAATGATGAAGATGATTCGTTTACAAGCTTTTCTTAAGAGGTTCCTTCGCGAGTACGATCGGAGATATTTTACTTACCTAATCTTACTTCCTAAACAATAACGACCTTCGAAATATCATCAAGTTAATAGGTACAACATTTTAAAATGCGATAAATTTATAGATTTTGTAAAAGCTACATTTTAATAAGGCTAGGCATTTAGCTCTTTTCAACATGATTAATTCAATCTCATAAGATGATGCAGGTATTTTTTCTTATCATATCAAAGAATAAATACTAATAAATTAAAAGAAACTGTTACCTACACAAAAGATCATTCCCCTGAGGGTACCTTAAAATTAATTCACATTCAATCTGCGCTCAGATTTATTATTCGCGAATTTCATGCATAATTAACAATAAACAATCAACATGTAGATTATATATGGTGCGTTATATTTGTGTGACATTGGAGCCTTTATCTGAACGCATTCTTATCGTATATGAGTTGTTACAGTTGTTTGAACGCATCGTATTGTTACTGTTCATGAATGTAATTTGATAAGTGCAAATTTATGTGCTTCCTTGTTTATTAAATTTATAATGCTAATTTATTCTCATTTGCTCGCTTTTCCTTAAGATATGGACACGTGTTCGATCCGAAGGAATAGTATTATAGACATATGCGTAATCGCAGTATATTTGTCATCGATCGTATAATATAAATCACAACTGCAAAGTTTACACCCGCCGGGTCAGTGGGCGGGAGAGTGCACCGTCTCGCTTAGGCCGCAATTACATGGCGCAAGTTGTCGCATGCGAGTACCTACTACATTGACTTCGTTCTCCAAAAACCACTAACAAAATTAAGAATTGAAATAGAAAAGAAATATTCTGGTTATTGACGAAATATTAAATTACCAATAATGAAATCTTAACTTAACTACGACCCTATTAATCGTATAAAAAAACATTAAAATTCATTTATTTTCAGGTAACAGACCCATAGTAATTACAAATTTAGAAAAAAACGAGATTTTACAATTTTATGTGATTTATATCAAAAAATCCGATCCCTAGTAATGTTTCACATATTCTGTGAAAATTTCAACTGGTTTCAGACGGTTAAATATGGAGTCGTTTAAAGGTCGGACGGACGGACGGATAGACGGAAGGAAGGAAGGACGGCGTAGGCTTAGTAATAAGGTTGGCACCCTTTAGGTTCAGAATCCTAAAAAAGGCGTGACGAAAGTTACATCATTCGGAAATGCATACTTTAAGCAATCAGTTTTCCGCGGCTATTACTATCGAAGACAAAGTCGGATGACTCATGAGATAAAAGATAAAACAAACTTGTATGTGTTGGTATTGGGCGCAGACGAGTGATAAAAAATGTAAATATATTCCACATGAAAACAATCAAATGTAATGTATGCAGCTACGAGTATTTCACTCAAGTGCTATCAAACTTGCTACTGACAGTGTGACCGCTCAATTACCTAGTAAAATGTTGACTAATTATCGTACAGTCAATGACAGATCAAAGAGGAAGTGTCTTTTTCGAAAGGAGGCATATAATATGCCCTATGAAGTTGATATGTCTATCTCTTTAGAGCATATACAATTTCTAGCAGTTCCTTCGGTCAATTAAGTTTGTTGCTCTTTGTACATTTAGACACTACTCAGTTCCCGGTAACACTGCATCGTGTGTCAAAATAAAGCTAATTCGCTATAAAGTTCTTACCGTAGCCAGTAATCTGGTTGTTACCAAGCTGTATAGATAATTTGTATAGCTGGCCTACATAATGCCTTGGACATATAATACATTCTTATCAAATGCTGCTGTCAGCATTGTATCTCGTATCGTTATTATCTCACTGACCTTGAATTATGCACTTGATATACGTAATTTGGAATTAGCTGTGTCGTGTCTTAAAAGAATGCCAATTTTGTCATGTCCATTTCTCTATAGGTCTTTCTCCCAATTGAATACTATTTGTACTTTTTTCTAGATAAATGGACACGTGTTCGATTCGAAGGAATAGTATAGTAGTAAAAACATATGCGTAATCGCAGTATATTTGTCATCGATCGTATAATATAAATCACTACTGCAAAGTTTACACCCGCCGGGTCAGTGGGCGGGAGAGTAGGTGCACTATCTCGCTTAGGCCGCAATTACATGTCGCGAGTGGTCGCATGCGAGTACCTAACATTACCTACATTGGCTTCGTTTACCAAAATGTATCTATTCAAGCCCATATAATAGGTACTTCTACAATATATAAATAAACAGTTGTAGAAGCGATACTTCGTCCCATCTACGGGGCGTGTCATTGATCAGAAATGTCCCCTTAAGGATTATGCACTCAAATGAAGTAACACTTCTAATTACTCTTCATTAATAGAGTACTAGACTTCTTCGTCACTTCAGCTTCCTTCGTGCGGTCAATATCAAAGCAAACCGGGCCAAGTGCCAATCGAACTCGCACATTTGTGTGCGAGTTCGGTACAAAAAACACCAATAAAAAACACGTTTCTTCTCTTAAATGGCTTAAGGAACCCCTCCTTTATTTTTTTAATATTTATAATTTGTTTTTATAACGGCCATGGCAAAACGCTTTCCCTACAATTATTGTTTAAAAGATACAACGCTGTGTCAAATAGACGGACGGACAACGCAAGTAAAGTTAGGAATAGACTCCTGTTAACCCTAAAAAACGTTTAAAGGGGGTAAAGTGTCTTTTCTAAATACTACGTCTTTATTCATAGGTACCCCTCTTCTCTATATCGTCATTCTTCGGTAGAGTATGAACCATATTTACTTCCACACTATTCCGTACATGGCTACAGGCATAGGCATGGGCGTAACCAGCGGTGGGCGGGCAGCTGCCCCCTGCAAAATGCACGGTGCAATTGCCAAAAAAACGCGACGATGGCAACGA
Source organism: Ditula angustiorana (assembly GCA_963691745.1). Lineage (NCBI taxonomy): Eukaryota > Metazoa > Arthropoda > Insecta > Lepidoptera > Tortricidae > Ditula > Ditula angustiorana. The sequence goes on from OY829473.1 coordinate 4,485,692, forward strand.
TGGCGATATTTTTAAAATCTCGGTCTTTTAACCTGAGAATCAATTTCCAGTCAGCTAAAACAATCTCTAATTGACCTAATGAGATTTTCTCACCGTAATGGAAGCCGTAGTCATAAAACGTAATCTATGAACTCAAGCGCATTGTCCAATCAATATGATGCGATACTGTTAAGAGATTGTTAAACTCGCTCTCTTAAGTATCCAATAAAAATTTAATATCGATATATCCGACGCACACGATCGTAAGGACATTTGATATGGTACACGGTTTCCCACCGCGAAGGTAAAGGCTTACGGCAAAGGTTTTAAAGTTTATTTTCGAACGATGCAACTGACAATGTGTTTGCACTATACGTGACCTTAGAAATATCGCGCCTCCCTGTTTGCGGCCATCATTACGTTTAGCGTAAATTGAATCAGGTATGTGATTGTTATTAGGTTGTTACTCATGACATGTTTAAAGTTCTGTAGGCCAATTCACCAATTGAATTACATAGAGTTTTCCCGTCTTAAAACGGACGCTTTAAATTGACGCGCCCCCCTGCGAAGCTAATATACTCTATGGTTGTTTCCTTTGATGTAGTATAGTCGGGTTCTTCTTGTGTATACATAGTCCTATACCGGGGATGGCCGACGTGCCAATTTTGACATATCCATCTTTGACAACTCATCTTAAAGGAAAGTAGGATCGCAATCTCCTGTCGCGTGGCGGGCATGCATGCCATACGGTGGCCATTCCTGTTCTCTGCTGTTTTATGGGTGCGTATAAAATAGGAGAATCTGGTAGGTACCTTTAAAGCGATATAGAAGCCGAGCGGAGGCCAGGTTTTACGTCACTCTTGCGCAATTCGCGTGTGGCCGTGTGAGTGTGGGCATAGGTCAGTGTCGTAACTCAGGCGATGCCAGAGCCCAAGGTCTGGAGCGGCGCAGAAATGACCTGGATCAAGTTCTGGATCCTGTATGGTAGTATAGTAGTAGTAGAATCTTTCAAGCTCGCACCGGCCCCGTAGAAGGAGTGTGGCTCACAATTTCCAAAAATTTGCCAGTTTATCTTGGTGTCATTTGTTCCAGTGCCATATTCTCCCAATGCTTTATGTTCCTTTTGTTAAAAAAAAAATGGAGAAAAACGTATTCTTAAGAGGTTAACTACACGCTGCCCCAGACCAACATGCAAGTTGCCCTAATTCCCTATCAGCCACTTAATTCCTCAACCCCGTAACAACCGAAATAATCCGGTACCAAAAAGACCTCTAACCTTCAGTGTCGCTTTTCTATACAACTCCGGTGCATAAGAGGTTGAAAGTAAGTGGGCGCTATGTAAGTATTCCCGTCTAACATTTCAGTTTAGGAAGTAGAGCGTGCCGCCCCGTGGTACCGCACCGGTGGTCCGGTCCGGCCCTTCATAGCTACTTAGCCCGTACAAACAATCACCGGGGCAATTCTCGCGTCAGTAGAGATGGAGTCACATTCGAGATATGTCAAAAAGAGCTGGCAGATCCCTTCAAAATATGTATTTTTTTATATATCTCGAGTGTGACATGAATCTCGATGAACGCCAGAATTGGGGGCCAGTACTTTTTCGCCTATAACAGGCGCGGCGCACTATGCGACTCTATAGTCTAGGGCAGGCGAGAAAAATGTAGATTTTCGTAATTTTAAATTTATACCTTATCCTATTGCAACTAAAAATATTTTATGTCTGTAACACTGATAGTATTTAATCAAAACTCAACGTTGCGCTTCCCAAATAAACTCTGTAATTGCTTATAAACTCTTTTTCGCCTGCCGTTGAAACAGTCTATACTAATTGGGATGTTGACAAAAAAATAATAATTAGTCCATCTTTTAGAACGCCAGAAAATAGTAGATACGTATTTTTTCTTTTGCTTCTAAAACTTAAAATAACAAAGTTACAGAGCGGCGAAAGTTCGCGCTACGTCATTATATCGTAAAATTTTTACGAATCGAGTGACGTCACGAGCCCCTACTCCTGAATTTGAATGTGCTGTATCTTTGTCAATATTATTCGTATGGACAAATAAAAAAATACGTATCGAGTATTTTTCTATAATCTAACTGACGGACTAATTAGAATCTTGTTGTTTTAACCCAGGAGACATCCCTATTATTCGGCTCACCTCTGCACTGAGGCTGCCGCAATCGAGTTGCCGCGCGTGCGAACGAATACGCGTTATACGATAAAAAGAGAGGCATACCGTTGGACACCTCTTATACTAAACTCCGGTTTTGTTCGAAGACTGACTTCTGGACATGTACTTTAATTTATTCTGTGCCTTAACGGCTATATTTAAAACGCTATAGAAGTCGCTTGGCGTGGAACTTAATTTAATATTAGCGGACGCCCGCAACTGCGTTCGCGTGGAATTAGTAGCCTTTGTCCGTCAGAGATTGTGTAGCTTTCTATCTGTGAAAGAATTTTTGAAATCGGTTCAGTAGTTCTAGAGATTACCACATACAAACAAACAAAGTATACGTCTTTATTGTATCATTGTAGACGGAGCAAGATTGTTTCTGCAAAAACCTAATATTACGGGAGGTCACGACAAATTTGGCAACGATCACCAATATGGCTGATCGGAAGCTCACAAGATAAAGGGCAACTCCGTGATGCCAAATATGTCGGTCTGCCTGCGCTAAGTGGTTGCGTTATCGAAATATGGCGCCTGCAAAACCAGTTATTGTTCCCAAAAAAAAACGATAAGTAAAATGGCTGAATAAAGTACAGAAAGGAAGTACCGGTTGCACTCATGTGAATTCTGCTAAAACTGAACAAATATTTGGTCGCGTTTCGAAGTTCAGCTCGTTTAAAGACCCTTGATCGTTGCCAAAAAAAAACGATAACGGAAATGGCTGAATATGACGTGGTATAAAGTATCAGTATGTACGAGCTTAATGCACCAAAACTGAAAAAATCTTTGGTCGCGTTTCGTAGTTATGAAGCGGTCTAGGTTACAATATCTCATACATTGTTGGAGTATTTTTTCAAAAGCATTGGATAAATCAAGTTCAAACATATTTTTGGGGAATAAGCACAGTGTCAAAAACATCCTCCTACACTTCTTTAGCAAACCTACCCTCCTCCGGTTAGGGGTAAGTAAGATCTGGTATCCAAATAGAAGACAAGTCCTTCCTCATCTACCGAAGCTTTTCCTTTTTGAAATGTCACCTCTAGTCTTGCTTTGATGTTCAGTGCCGTTCATAGAATTTTTAGACAGGGTAGACGTTTAAGTGACGGTTTAACTTGCGTTTGGTTTTCAATAATTTCAAATCAGGTGTACAAAAGCCATTTACTATCAAGCTAACTGTTCGGAAAATTTCGGTAATTGTTGACGCTCAAGCTGAGAAAGACACTGTTTACTCTGTGCTATTGTATGCGTTATTTATATCATTGTGTGCTACTTATCTATAGGAATGCACACTGATCTGTATCCGCATGGTTGCGCGGCACGCATGTATACATTTTACCGGAATAGTTTGTGTCTTTCCCGTTAAGCGCACAGTGGCGCTTTTGCAACGCGATGCGAAGTGGCGTCGTTGAGCGGCAGGTAAGATACCGATGATACGCCAACAAATGGAGCTTGTTTATACTTTTAAAAGTTTCTTTATTGATAACAGGAATATTAGACGTAAGGATCAAATAAAATCAGTTTATATTTAGCAGATTGGCAGGGTGTTTTTATGTCTATTATTGAATTTAAGCTGAAGTATGTATTTTTTTAATGTTTCGTCATACTCGTACATAGGCTATTATTATATCAGTCTGCCACTAAACACGAGATCTGAAAAGGGCTCAAAGCTTTGGGGATGAAACTAGTTGCAAATCCATCATCATCATCATAAATCAAAAGAAACGCAGCATTTGAAAAATAAACTCACTTTAGAACTATAAACGAAGCCTTTTTATAATTATTATCATCAAACCTCGATTTGACGGTAGCAATTATGTAATGATGTCGTTACGTTCATTAGAACGTAACTACAACTGTTAAGTTTAAGGGTTGTTTTTCGTTAAATGTCGATGTGGATGAAAAAGAAATGAATAGGATCCAGCCCCTCTAGCACACTAGCGTTTATCGCGGACATAAAACATTCGTCCCTTTTGCACACGCATACTGCTTAGAACGGGATAAATGCTTTATGTCATCGATAAAAGCTAGCGTGCTAGGCCCCCAGAAACTGATAAGATTCAGCAGGTGAGAAAGAATTTGTCTTCCGTTTGGATACCAGATCTTACTTACCCCTAACCGGAGGAGGGTAGGTTTGCTAAAGAAGTGTAGGAGGATGTTTTTGACACTGTGCTTATTCCCCAAAAATATGTTTGAACTTGATTTATCCGATGCTTTTGAAAAAATACTCCAACAATGTATGAGATATTGTAACCTAGACCGCTTCATAACTACGAAACGCGACCAAAGATTTTTTCAGTTTTGGTGCATTAAGCTCGTACATACTGATACTTTATACCACGTCATATTCAGCCATTTCCGTTATCGTTTTTTTTTGGCAACGATCAAGGGTCTTTAAACGAGCTGAACTTCGAAACGCGACCAAATATTTGTTCAGTTTTAGCAGAATTCACATGAGTGCAATCGGTACTTCCTTTCTGTACTTTATTCAGCCATTTTACTTATCGTTTTTTTTTGGGAACAATAACTGGTTTTGCAGGCGCCATATTTCGATAACGCAACCACTTAGCGCAGGCAGACCGACATATTTGGCATCACGGAGTTGCCCTTTATCTTGTGAGCTTCCGATCAGCCATATTGGTGATCGTTGCCAAATTTGTCGTGACCTCCTAGTCTATAATTGAGTAAGGGCCAGGCCAAACTGGTTCCATACACGTTGCGTATGCAACACGGCTCCAGCTAGCTTCTAGAGCTGCGTTACGTAGGTTTACGCATGCGTAACGCAGCTCTACGAACCGAGCTGTATCCGCAGTGTGGTGTGGCTCGGTCATAAGATACGAGAATACGAAAGTAACCGGTTCAAATGTGAAAGTTCGTTCGGTTTGTTTGAAAGCTATCAGTGTGGCGACTTGTGATTGGTCTGCGTAATAGGCAGTTCTAAGAAGGAATGGTGATTACTTCTGTGAAGCTAGACAATAAGTATCATTCTTAGACATTGTCTATCTCTGGGGAGCCTTTATTCGGCACCGTCCCAAGCATCATATACTCACATTACAGCAGTTTAACAATGCAGAATAGGCCCTGTTCTTACCGTCGTATTATTAATATCTAAACAAGCATTTTCCCGAGGCTTTGACCATGGAGATGCTCGTTGGCAAAACGATCCCTTTGTTGGAATATGGGGACCGGCCATATGGGTCCTGATAGACTTGCGTATACTTGTTACAAAGCTCGCTAAATTAATAAAAAAAAACAGCGCACAGCATGAAGGTGTTTAAAACGGCGAATGCTGGATGTTCTGTTACAAGTGAGTGTTCAAGTCCATCAGCACCTTAAAGGAGTCCTGGATGTCTAGCACGATACAGCGGCTAGCTTTGTCGTTCAATGTCTCTTTCTAACTAGCTCACTAGGAGGGAGACTGAGTGGTAGCGAGAAAATAAGCAGGCGTGCTAGTGCAATGACCCTCCCCCCCAGTGAGATTGGATGAAATTTTCCCGGATCTTTCCTTCATTTAGAAACAACATAATTAATTTACGGCTCCTAAGATGATTGTGTTAGAATTCGAATCGTAAAATTTCAGCAGCCGACGCTCACGGTATGAGCACTTGTTGATAACTTCAGGTCGTTTGTAGTGTTATTTCTATGGCTGTTTTCCCCTTGTCCGCCCCTTTGGAATTTATTCAACGTCATTTCCCGCACGAAACCCTTCAAACGCCAGTTTATCAGTCGAGTCTAAAAATACCGGAGTAGTACCTTTGGAACTCGAAGGTACTGTACTGAAATTGAAGTACTTTTTTGACCAATTAACGTTACATGTTATATGTTAGCCTAATTTAATTGGTTGCTATGCCTTAAGAAAATGTGTACCTTGTCTCAAAAAGCATTCTACATACAAACGGCGGTTAAATTTTTCACCCTCTGACCCTTACACCTTTATATCTATGGTTTTTTAGTGTTATTGTTCTCCCTTAGAACTGGGTTTGTATGATAAATTGTTTTAAACTTTCGCGACTTTCACACATATTTATAACATTATCGGGACTTTAGCGCGATAGAAACTACTCGTCTACTCGTGACCACGGCCATTGAAACATGGCCGAAACGTCGAGGTAAATCAACAATATATTTCTATTGGGTTTGTATCTTTTGACTTTTTAAATATTGTTCATAGATTTGATAGTATTTATAAGCACTTTGTATTTACAAATCTATTAAGAATATTTAAAAAAATCAAACATACAAATGTAGATTTCTATGGTATAACAATAGCATACTGAAAATTTTAGAGGATGGAATAAGTTTGCCGTTTGTGTGGAGAGCGCTTGGTACACTCAGCGTCAAATAAATCTGAGCGAGTAAAATCCTCTAAAATACCTGAACTGGACTCTATCGTCGAATCCGTTCGGGCGCGTTTAGATATTTCGTACCACCTCGCCCGCTCCAATATATTTTGAACCTGACTGTACAAGTGCACACAATAGTCTTGTGGAGACTATTCAATTCATCGTCTATCACTTGCAACAGAAATATATACATACGTGTAAAAGGCTTGCGTGACTGACAACGCTCTGCGTATAACTCTGTACGGTCAACCTCAGAGGCAGCTGAACATTTTAGTGTACCTTGTCGTCGTCAGTGATGTGGCAAATGTTCTTAAGTGTTAAGCTACTTCTGTGGCTGACTGTACTGGTGGTGGTGATCGAATGTTCGGGCCCCGCAGTGTAATGCGACTCGCATACGAAAACTTGTATGTACAATGCAACTATGGCCTATGTATGATTTTTAAAATAAAATTGAAAAGACCCGTAAAAGCTAGTTTCTAATATGACAAATTAGTCCGTAGGTTTAAGTTAAACGTTTAGTTGTAACGCATCGAGGTCGTAGCCTCAACGTAGGGCATGTGTTTATCGTCTATTGTTTATGCGGAAATCTGTCAAATTACGTCATCGTCTTTTAAATTACGGCATCGACATAAAGTACTATTCTTGTCGTTAGTGATTAAGTTGCGGTGACTTTTATGGTATTGCCACATTCCGATGTCAAAGTGACTAAGGATGCGTTATTAGTATTTAGGTACAACTATTTTGTCTAACTGCAGATAATTTTTATATTGTTGCAATTAAATAATCAGATTTTCTCCACGCAATTTCAAATGTTTTGATCCTGTCATGTACACTACGCTTGGCTTCGAAAGAAAGAAACGAAACATATTAGAAGAGGTTTGTTAACTTTTGTGAATGAGTGAGCAACTTGTTTCGTTTTCCATTAGTATCGCGGTTTTAACAAAAGCTGAAATGATGACTACCTCGTTATTTTTAACCCTTAGGGTGAGCTCTGAACTTTGTTAGCGCGGGGCCTATCGAGTTTCCATTGTGACTCCTATTTTTAGTAACGTCTTGACCTTACCGTTACGATACGACATTACTTTAATTATGTCGGTAATAAATTTGCGAAACGATCCCATTGCATTGTATGGATGCGTTAACGTAAAATCATATTACATTTGCTCTTAATAAGGAAGCCAGCAGCAAGTCCTTAAAACGAAACACCAAGGCCTAGAGAATTGAAAAATAGGTATTTGTGCTGTCGCGCAATCTCAAGCCTTCCCCCGCAGAGCGCAATAGAGACAGCCGCAGCTTGGACTGAAAATACCTATTTAAAGTGCACAAAATCAACGATTCGTAGACCCCTAATTTCTTTTCCAAAACTTAACCGATTTAACTACTTTTTTCATTAAAAATTAAAGCAAGGCTTTGGCAGTGTTCCTATGTTTTTGTTTTTTTATATAATCTAGTTAAAATTGTTTTCTGAATGTATGAACGCATCCGAAAATCTGGCCAATTTTTTAGGTTTTTGAATGTTTATATCTCTTTTAATAATTAATTTATGAAATAGGAAAAAATAGGGACATGCATAATAGTGGCCATCGATTTTTTGGAAAAAAAATATTGCTCTACTGGCATTATCCAGAGAGGAAACAGGGGACGACGATTGTATGAAAAACGGCCCTTGTGTTTCCTCTCTATAAAACGACGGGCCTTTTTGGCTTGGATGCTTTCGTTTGTTTTTCCTTAAGTTTTTCGCCTGCTCATCTTATTCTTTTCCTCGCAAATTTGATAAATTGCGTGTTACACGGGCGGTACGGAAATTACGAACATTAAATTTGAATACACTCTGTCAGTAATTCCTCATTGACCGCCCTTAACACAATGTACTATTGCTGCGTTAACACAAAAAGCTATGGTGCTTAAATAAAGTCAAATACAAAAGTTATTCTGTCTTTTTGTAATATCGTATAGAGGAAAACCCGTGTGCAAGTATAAGGCATGACTCTGAGTTATCAAGCCTTCCATTTTTATAACTCTACTGTACGAGATTTATAAGGCTACAGTTATTACCCAACATAACCTCCCGATCCATATGTCGTTCTATTGTGAACGCGGTTTAGGAGCTCGACGCACATGTCAAGGCTTCGGCCTTGGATTTATGTGTTACAGGAATCAATGCCGAGTACGTCTGGCATGTACTATTTCTTGCTTGTCACAGAGTGCGTCTCTTTCTGACTGGTTTTATTTAAAGGGACCCAACATCATAATGCGAATCGCGGCTGTTTGATATGAAGCGAAATGAGTTTGGGGTCACGGATTGATTTCGTAGAAAGAGAAAGCTATAGAATAATGGACGTCTTCCTTTTCATTTGCACAAGAATAAGATATAAATATGAATTTGCTTGTGAAAAAAAGAGACAGAGCTTGATATGTTTTGTCCCTCATCGCATGTTTAATTTTTTCAAGGTGAAGTTTGCTAGGCATACTTCTATGCTAAACAGACTTTGACGTTTTGTGACAAGCTCAATCCATGTCACCGGAAAAATTACAAAAAATGTCCGATTTATTTAAAATTACGTGGACTATTGTTTATACAGGCGTTAAGAACAATATAACGAGTCTGCAGAATGGTGCGATGTTCTGTTTTAGGCTGCAAAAGTGACAGTGAATCGAAAATTGATGAACTATCTTTTCACTCTGAAGTTTTTAAAAATTTGATCTTATTAGAACAGATGTTTCATATTGTGTGGTTTCTTCCCGATTTACATACACATCCTAACGTGTTTCAAGATCAAATAAAAGCTGTTTTATGCATTTTTAGTTGGTGCTTTTTACATAACCTTAAAACTCAGTGTTGTCACTTTTTCCCACGAACATTACCCCACGTTAAGGGGTAAATAGTACGTTGATGAAATATTGGTATAGAAAAAACTTATACAGGACCCTATTTTGTAAAGCATGCTAGTCTAGTATTTTGATTCATTTAATCGTTTATTTTACGAGATAAAACACTAGTACACAGATAAAATATGCACTCGTGTAACTCGGAGGTCGACTCAAATGCTGTATGAAATGAAGCCCCGTGAAGTGTATTCTGGATTTAACTTCCAGATTCCCCCACGAACCACATATACGGGAATCATGGATTGCACCTACTGGAATCTTCCAGAATGTGTTGTTAACACTTTGACCGAAATCTATTGTTACAGTGTGGGTTTCGTGACGTGTCCAGGAGTACCGCCTTCTGTATCTGACCCTTGATCCAACCTTCTAGCGAGAGTCTCTTGAGGTGTTGGTCGAGACTAACTAACCATTATTATTATTATTAAGAGTGATTTTATAAATTCCTGTTAATTATTAAAAACATTTTCCAAAAGTAATTCTTCTTTTTTCAATTTATAAAATGATTGTTTTTTTTATTGACATCGTAAATGACCCCAGGGAAAACTGCCTTAAACATGGTAACCCTAAATATTCATGTGTGTGTATTTGCTGTCCCTTTCGGAGACACGCTCGGCGTTAGTCTTCTCAATAGTAAGTCTATGCTTTATTTCATCGATAAAAGCTAGCGTGCTATGCCCCCTGTTCCGTGAATACGTACCTAAACTAAACGTTCCTGTAAAAAAAAATACAAGTCATGTTGCTGATCATTCATAAATGTAAAGATAATTGAAGTATCTAGATTTCGATTGTGAAATCGTTATTCGTGATATTATATTCGTCATAAGTTTAGCGTCACGTCACTATGGTACCCAGAGCCGTAGAAAGAGAAAGCTATAGAACAATGGACGTCTTCCTTTTCATTTGCACAAGAATAAGATATAAATACGAATTTGCTTGTGAAAAAAAGAGACAGAGCTTGATATGTTTTGTCCCTCATCGCATGTTTAATTTTTTCAAGGTGAAGTTTGCTAGGCATACTTCTATGCTAAACAGACTTTGACGTTTTGTGACAAGCTCAATCCATGTCACCGGAAAAATTACAAAAAATGTCCGATTTATTTAAAATTACGTGGACTATTGTTTATACAGGCGTTAAGAACAATATAACGAGTCTGCAGAATGGTGCGATGTTCTGTTTTAGGCTGCAAAAGTGACAGTGAATCGAAAATTGATGAACTATCTTTTCACTCTGAAGTTTTTAAAAATTTGATCTTATTTGACTTATTAGAACAGATGTTTCATATTGTGTGGTTTCTTCCCGCTTTACATACACATCCTAACGTGTTTCAAGATCAAATAAAAGCTGTTTTATGCATTTTTAGTTGGTGCTTTTTACATAACCTTAAAACTCAGTGTTGTCACTTTTTCCCACGAACATTACCCCACGTTAAGGGGTAAATAGTACATTGATGAAATATTGCTACAGAAAAAACTTATACAGGACCCTATTTTGTAAAACATGTTAGTCTAGTATTTTGATTCATTTAATCGTTTATTTTACGAGATAAAACACTAGTACACAGATAAAATATGCACTCGTGTAACTCGGAGGTCGACTCAAATGCTGTATGAAATGAAGCCCCGTGAAGTGTATTCTGGATTTAACTTCCAGATTCCCCCACGAACCACATATACGGGAATCATGGATTGCACCGACTGGAATCTTCCAGAATGTGTTGTTAACACTTTGACCGAGATCTATTGTTACAGTGTGGGTTTCGTGACGTGTCCAGGAGTATCGCCTTCTGTATCTGACTCTTGATCCAACCTTCTAGCGAGAGTCTCTTGAGGTGTTGGTCGAGACTAACTAACCATTATTATTATTATTAAGAGTGATTTTATAAATTCCTGTTAATTATTAAAAACATTTTCCAAAAGTAATTCTTCTTTTTTCAATTTATAAAAAGATTGTTTTTTTTATTGACATCGTAAATGACCCCAGGGAAAACTGCCTTAAAGATGGTAACCCTAAATATTCATGTGTGTGTATTTGCTGTCCCTTTCGGAGACACGCTCGGCGTTAGTCTTCTCAATAGTAAGTCTATGATTGATTTGTGATAGTTATTTGTTTTTATGTCTCAAACTTTAAGGGTTGTTCGATTTTCAAATCAGAACGGAATCGAATATTGTCACTGGCCAATCTTTATTTATTATGGCCATTTTTGTTCTATCAAACTGTGCTACCAGGTCCCAAGTAGTTCGATAGTTCATACTAAAGCGGGTTTACTTGAGCTGACCTCTCATCTAAAACAGGTTCTACGATTTCATTGGATTATTTTTCTTTTATTATTTATTTATTTGTGCAACTGCCATTGCGTTACATTCTCACTTGCATACGCCGGACGTCTAATATAAGTTTGTGGATTTGAGGGTCCATAAATCCAAAACAACCGAGTTGAGACATTCTATCCGGACTTACCATGAAAACCAACGGACACATAAGTTAAAGGAGTTGCCATTTCCCAATACTACCGACATTTATTTTCTCTTGAAAAAAATTACACGCAATCTGGTAAATTCAACCTAGCTGCTTTCAGTGTATTGCCAGATCTGACAAAATCGCTTGCAAAAGCTATTTGTTTATTAATCACAATAATCACCCATTTCATATAAGACTACCTTCAATATGCTAGTTGGCTGGTCGCTTCAATTTGCTCTTTGCCCGGCTCAGGCCCGAAATATCCGTTCTAATAATTATCTGCTTTTCCATAATTCGAATTCAATTACATTTATTTGCTAGAAATCAAGTACAAAATAAGATGGTAGGTACAACATATGAATACTGCCGTTTGTCGGCGTGCAAATCATAAATAAATGTACAATAAATTTAAATGAGTAGGTAAGTATAATTAAGTAGGTAGGTATGTCAATTTCATATATTATGTGAAACAAGAGTAAATTAATGTCAGCACGTCTTTTGCATAATGTCAGCTTCTTATAATGTCTGTCTCCAAGAATGACAGTTATCTTATAATGTTCGCTTTTCAGAAAGTGCTTATTCCCAAAATGTCTACAACCTCAAAATATCGTTTACAATTTTGGCATAATTATACGATAGCCTATGTAAAAAATTGTACATAACGGAAAAGCAAAACTTATGGTAATGCTAATATTATAGGAATGTAAACATTATGAATAGACGACTTCCTGACATTGTACATATTTCAAATAGCAGACATTTTGAGAAAGCTGACAAAATAGAAGTGCTAACATTGTGAAAACGCAGACGTTTTGAGAATTGTACATTTTGGGAAAACAGATATTTCAGGCCTGAGCCCTATGCCCATCCCAACATGTGGTCCATATGAAAATGCTTTACAACATTTGAGGTGCTATTATTAGATCATTATTAGCTATGTGTCGTCGGCTTTTGGGGTTTCTGGCACATCAAAGGGAGACGTAATAGACCCCGAGGGGTCTAACATCTCGAGAGATGTTAGAAGCAAGGTAGACTTGGCGAAAATATATCAGTACCGTGGTACATTTACATATAATTAAGTAACTTGGAATGAAGTTGCATCGGTTAGGTAGACCCTGGCCATGGAAACATGATACTGAGAAATTGCCATGAAATTTGAAAAATCCGAGGCGATTCCGCCTTTATCCCCGTTTCATAAAAATTATCTTGTTCATATTACAGATTGGTATAAAATCTGTTTTCCTATCTGGATGTATTGATAAACAATCTTAGACTTAAAAGGAAAACCGTAACAAAATGCAAATAAAAAAAAAGATCACTCAGAGTCACTGTTTTCGTCTTAGAACTGTGGGCTCATGCAATGGGGAAGAAAGGTTTCAAGAAACCTATTTCAATTTAATTAGTGATAATTCTCTTGAAATACGAAGTAGTACAAAACTTTTAACTTGCGGGTCAGTAGTAGAATGAATGACCTTTCGCGAAGTGTCTACATCGCATAAAGTCCCAAAATGACTGCATCTTAAAGATATTAAATAACCATAACCATGTTGTTCCCTTAGTTTACTTCATATGTGTAATCTATTTTTAACCATTCTTTTATCGGTCCAATCACAAAGTTCTTTCGTGACCAACTTAGTCCACAAACTCACATTAAGTTTATTACAACCTTTCCGTCTTATGACCCACAAATGGGGCATAAATTATGAATATAAGTTACCTTAGTACTAATGAAACACGTTAAGTTTAATCAGATTAGAACAACCTGTTCAAGGTAGTAAGGGAATTTGTACATAAAAATGGAATGTTCTAAAAAAATACTTAGTTTTCAAAGGTTATATACGTTTTCATGCCAAGGAAAGTCCATAGTCCATAGTAGAAATAATTGTAATTCGTTGACGTAATGATGTCATCGATATAAACATACGGTTTAATTGGGGAATAGGAATTCAATTGACATATTGAAATAAAAGGATCACTCACATTTCAATTGACGCCCAATCTTAAGCTAATTGGAAAAGGTTTTTTTTTATTGATGTAGGTATACAAGGATGCCTTGGTGCATTTCTCCAAAATCCTAAAAAAGTCAATTACACTCATTACAATACTGCAGAAATTCTGCAAAGTCTTGTCGGCGTCGGTAATTAGGCCAAGGTGGCCGAGTAAATTCCAGGCGTTTGAAAGAGTATAAAATTTCAATGTCACTTTGCATGTACATTCAGTCGGGGAAGGTTAAGGTTTGTACATTTGCACATTTTGCACCCTATTGCCATGCGGTAAGGTGCAAAAGTGACCTTTGTTTTTACTACTAAATAATTTAAGTTGGACATTCCTGACGAAACCTAACCATGAAAGATCCTGCATGTTATCGCGTCTTTTGTAATTGCTGCAATGCAGTTTACAAGCATTGCATGTATAGTCGACCAAGTAATTGCTTGACCACTTTAGAACTTTATCCCTTTGTGATACGGTCGAAAAGTGGTCAAGCAATTTCTTGGCCGACTATACATACATCTTATCTACGCTTCTACACTAATATAATAAACAGAAAAACTTTGTTTGTTTGTTTTTTTGTTAGTTTGTTTGTATGTAGGGAGTAATCTCTGGAACTACTGAACCGATTTCAAAAATTCTTTCACAGATAGAAAGCTACACTATTCGGACTATGACGGACATAGGCTACTTATTTTACGTGAACGAAGTCGCGCGTGTCCGCTAGTCCTTCATAAGGAGGTTAGGCGTTCGATTTTAAATAGATTCAGAAACGATGCATTAACATTAAACCAAACAGTCAACCATTTTAAGAAACTCATTTGGCACGTCCCCTATGCTCATAAAAAATATCTTAGAACAAATTAACACCAATTGACCTAGTCCCAAACTAAGCAAAGCTTGTACTATGAACACAATGCACAATAGATATATATGTCAAGAAGGCAAGAAGACATTAATTTCTCGGGCGCATTTTAAAATCAATGACTTTATTTTGGACTTGGATATTGTATAATGGATACGTACGTAATGTATGTACTCTGAATTGTCGTTGTCAGCTGACATATCGCACCCTTAGAATTAAACCGACTCAATTCGGAATATGATATTTCCCAAAATTAAAGCCTATGTCTTTTAATTAAGGTGATATTTTGGGACGTGTATTATTCAGAAATGGGTCACTTTAATACTAAGCATGCGATATGTTAGTTGCGCGAAATAGGGGCCTGGTCGTGACTTACATCAACCATATTCTTTATAAAATCTATACAATGAGTAACCCAGGGAATTCCGTGTTTGACTGACGCGTACTAACTATGTCGCGTGACGTCACATTACAGCTCTATGCTTGACAAATACTATATCACGCTTTGTTTATATTGCCGTGTCAATATTGGAGCCAATTAAACGGTTTGCGGTTTGAGGCTGGGAAATGACATTGGGTTCCTTGTGATATTTGATTGATATTGTGTCACTTGGGGTGAAGATTCTCTTCCCTGAGTCGAACGTGAGTCACGATTGTTTGGCAGGCAATTTAAAGCGTCCCGGTCATACCGACTTAAAGAAAGTTACAAGTCAGGCGATACGTATTCCACTCAGAAACTATTTATATAAAGACGTAAATGTGTGAAATTGTTGTAGAATATTATAACATTTTTTAAATATTCTTAATACTTTCAAAAATATTGACGCTTTTGTGGTTTGTATGATACTCCTAAAATGTAAATATTGTCAAATCTATGAAGAATATTGAAAAAACCAAAACATACAAACCTAGTTCTAAGGCATAATGACAACATACCAAAAAATCATTGACATAGGTTATGGTTTAGGGGGTGGAAAACGTTATCGCCGTTTGTATGGGGAGCGCTTTTTAGGGCTGGATTCACACTCCTCTTAATAACGACTTTCAATTTTGGACATAAGACAAAACAAATAAGAATACTTACTTATTTATACAGCTCTACCGCCTTTACAATGTAGCTATAGTGCCTGTGTATCGCTAGCTTTATTATACATTGTCTCCTGGTAACTATGTTAGTTGTCCTAGATCTATATGAGTGACTCAGTGTCCTGATTGCAAACGACCGAACAACTCTCAATTAGACAGCATTGATACCTACTCACAAAGTACATAAATTATACATATACAAATATACGCTAGTATATTGCAAATATCTTATTGGCGTGCAACATTTTTTTATCTGTCAAAGTGGTGTACAAGGTTTCCAAATCATGCGCAGGATCACCCTAAAGCAGAGCGCCTAGCGTGCTAGGCGCTAGATTCGTGAATCTTCTTGATACGCGTTAACTCGCTACGTGAGCCAGTGCGTGTCTGCTACTGGGCTAGTGAGATCAAGACGCTCCCAAGTTACGTAGCAAGTTAACTCGTGTCGAGAAGATTCGTGCTAGGTGCACAGGCTTATTATCTAAACAGGTTACAAACTTGATGTCTGGCCACTAATATCCGTCTAGAATGAAAAAAACTTAACCAAACCCTTCTGTTCCAGCCAATCAACAACGCGGACTTCGTGGTCCCAGTTGAGATCGACGGCTCCGTCCACCAGGTGTACGTGCTGAAGCGGCCGCACGTCGACGAGTTCCTGCGGCGCTGCGGCGAACTGTACGAGTGCGTGCTCTTCACAGCATCGCTGGCCAAATACGCGGATCCAGTCGCGGATCTGCTAGACAGGTGAGTGGAATATTAACTTAGCTAACGCCTTCTGTCAACGTTGCGGACTTCCTGGTCCTGGTATATGGGGTGTCCCTAAAGTCGAGGTCAAGCCGGAAATGCCTGATATGCCAAGTGATATCCGTTAGTGTCCATTTCTAAGCAGTTGGCGTTTTTAAAACCTATCTTATTGCTGGCCAAATACGCTGATCCTGTAGCCGATTAGTCAGCGTGTGGGATCTTACAGAGACGGCGTGTAGGGGAGTGCATTGCGTTCGGGAGCGTTCTTTGTGTTATTGTAAAAAGAATAGCGTATTCCTGGGTGTGCAGGTGAAGTGAATAATTTTTGGTATATTTCAAGCATAAGAAACGCTAAACGCACTTGTGTGTAGGGATACTAACTGTAAACGATTGGTTTAGATAATGTATCCGCAAAGATCAAGAGAAATGGAACCCGAAATTAGCTCGGCATTTATGACTACTAAACAGGTCCCGCTTGTTGAATGGATTACCGAATGATGTATAGTGTTCCGTAAAGTATCTATTGGGCGCAGAACTGTATTTATTTATTTTCTATTTAATACTTGCACTCTTCTCTGTAGAGTAATCGCCATTATTTTCTGCCTGCCTGACCTTAGCCTGGGATTGGAGGATACCTTTGTTTAGTTAAGTTTAGTTTTGTTTATTCAGTCAATATAAAGTTACATTATAAATTGCATTGCATGTCAAATTACACGAACTTATACTGAGATCGTCAAAACTATATAATTATAAAAACGAAATTAAAATCAACTACAATATTTATAACACCATATTAGATACAAAATTATGAAAATTTCAATAGAATGTCAAGGTAAATGAAATTAGTCTCCAATAAGGATAGTCAAACACACAAAAATACAAACAAAGGGAACAAGATAAAAAAATAACATATTATTAAATTAAATATACCTAAGTCGTTAAATATTATGTCAAATTATAAATAAAAAAATAACTAAATAAAAATGTCTAAAAACTCCTTAACTGAATATAATGGATTGTCTAACAAAAGGTTTCGCAATCGGCACCCAAATGCTTCGTCATTAGTTAGGCTTTTTAAATCCACCAGCAATGGATGATGATGATGAACGGTTCGTTCCAGATGGGGCGTGTTCCGCGCGCGGCTGTTCCGGGACAGCTGCGTGTTCCACCGCGGGAACTACGTGAAGGACCTGAACAGTCTGGGCCGCGACCTGCGCCGCGTCGTCATTGTGGACAACTCGCCCGCCTCCTACATATTCCACCCGGACAACGCGGTGAGTACAGGAACTGTCCAAATCGATGGAGTCGTTGTTTATTAAAAATCTTTTTATAAGTCATCGTATTTAAATTTTTTCTAAGTCAAAGTATACATGACGTTTGTAACACAATACATATTTGCATTGACTTACCCCTTTATTTATAAACGCTGCGTAAACGCGTTTGTTAGAAGTTAACATGTTTTCTGTCTTTATTTGTCATTGTGACGTTTGCCCTCAAATGAAAGGGACAAAACATTTGTTAGCTTGAAAACATTGTTAATTTTTATGAATGGAGGGGGGGGGGGGGGTGTTATAGACTTAATTATTTTTTTCAAATGGCGACTCCATGGATTCTAGAACCACGGTATGCTACCAATATCAATAATTTGCAAGGAAAAGGCGAGAAAATGTTTTCAACTTCCAACAGCTTTTTTGTAAACTTTTGGGGATTATCATGCAAATGCTCTCATTCACGCGTCTGCGTCGATACAACAAACGACAGACAGTTTTTCGACAGATATTTAGAATTGCTGAATTAAAAAAAAAATTGCTGCAGTCGCATGCGTTCGTGACCATGATAAAAAGTAATGAGGTATGCGTCTAATAATAACCGATGCTATTCTAATATAAAAAATTATCGTAATTATTTTCTCGTATGATAGACTGCGATAAACGTTACTCGATGCACAAATGTTCAAAGTAGCATTACCCGGCTATTCTAAAATAGGCTACAGCGTCATTGTTTGACGACAGATAATGCATCGATAATCAATATTTGCCCTTCGGTCACAATAGCATTTGTCATTTATCGCAGGGATGTGGACAATTACTTGACATCACAAAGATTCATTGTCAGTAGCTTTGACCGCGTTATCTTCGCTTTGAATTGAACGTGACGTTGCGCGTTGCGTTTATCTAGATTACGTACGGTCAGCCTCAGAAATAGCTGAACGTTTTAGAACCTTGTCGTTGTCGGTGTCAGTAATGCGACAAATTCGAGCAACTCTTACTATGTAGTAAGAGAATTTGTCACATTATTCTATTTCAATTTGTCGCCAACTTTGTCGTAGTCACGTATGAACGTTACTACACAGTTTATGGTCGAACCACACCTGTCGCGTACACATTGCGTATGCAACGCAGCTCTAATTAGATTACACGTAACGCAGCTCTACGCTAGGTGTAGCCGGATATGGGGAGCTAATCGTGTAAAACATGTTTCATTTGCATTGACGATTTGGCTGTATTGACGTATGTATGGTATTGACGTCTTGATCAAGAGCAGAATTACGTACGCGACTGTTAATAAACACATTACCCTCCTTTGCGTCACGCAGTCGGTTAAATATGGGTTCCAAATTATGTTATACTGCATGATTGCTACTTATTCGATTTGTGAATATGTTTCCAAACCTTGGATATTATATGTAATTAAGCGTAATTTTTTTAATAAAATATTAGTATGTATGTCCGTTGTATAATACCCATAAAACAAACAGCTTTATTTGCTTAGTTTAAGACTAGATAAATTGGTGTGAAGTAAAAAAAATATATTTTTTTGAGAATATTTAAAATCCTGCCGGTCTCTCGTTGGCAGTGAAAAATATATAGTATGGCGGTGAACTGTCAATTAATGTCTACGAACGTCCTTGCTGCCAATACCTAAATAAGTAAACAAAGTAACAAGAAAAATTACCATCTTGAATTACTTGACAGTGACACTGCAACCGACTGAGTTTGTTAACAAAAACAATGTTGCCTCTCTGTGAGAATGTTCTCATGTTTTAATGACACCTATTGTTAAGTATTGACGTGCCATTAATATGTATTAACTATTAAGTGATTATTTAATTGATGCGCTAAGCGTGAATTCGTATTATCTATACTTCTATTGGTACTATTTAGCCCATCCCGGCTCGGCACGGGTGCAATTTACGTAATAACCCTCCCTTCCGTCGACAGTCGGGTAAAAACGTACTTAGGTTGTAATGTACAATTAACAAAATGGAACCCTGACCTACTATGGAACTATGACAAAGTGAAGTTTTAAATCAGACTGTAATATGTCTCTTTTTATTTCTCTTGTTATGTTCTGCGGTGGGCAGGATTCTATTATGCTGATAGTACAAAACAACCTCCCTTATAAATTCTTTAACAACAACAATAAATTCTCTTCATTGATTCACTCAAGTAAACAAAATAAAAAACATAGGGAAATTTTACATGGGATTCAACAGGCGGTTTTATCGCTAAGCAATTCCAGACAACTTTTGGAAATAGATACAGTGAGAAGCAGTCAAGTAAAATGGGCAGTTCATAGTAAAAGAGAACCAAACACTCTCAATAAACGTAAATAAAATTTAATAATTGATAATTGAGGACAAACGATGCCGCATAGAGACTTTGTTTCATACTATTTAAATAGTATTTTATCTACACACATATCATAATTTCTCAATAACGCGTTCAAAAACCATAGAAAATGACCAGCATTATTACAACCAATGTTATTATAAGAATTTTCTTGTCTGTGGTAGTAGGTAAATCTGTTCTTTATTGGGTAGTATCTCTTAGTAGTCTGTGTTTATTGGTGATTACATTACCGATATCTCGTGACGTTATGAATTTAAATTTGGAACAGCTGTCAAAATTCAAGTTGGTCTCTATTCTAGTATCCACAGATATTAAAACAGTTATCGATACGAAACGTCAAATCAGTGTGATTTTTTAATTTAAACGCACGACATTTGATCTCGAGTGATATGACAATAAGGACTTCATTCTTTTGTCTATGATTTAAAAAAAACGTTCGTCTTGACGGATAGATCGAATTGCCGCCATACTTGTTTGTTGGTTTTTTGCTGTTACGGTTTTTTGCAGTTATGATATGTGTGTAGATAAAGTAATGTATGCAACTGTATATAATTAGGCCTTAAAACACTCGTGTGATCCTATTATGAAACTCGCTGACTCGCTCGTCTTAAAACACGAGTGTGGTTTTATGAAACGAGCGTCAGCAAGTTTCATAATAGGATCACACGAGTGTTTTAAGACCTAATTATGTACAGTTGCATACATTACTTTATCTACACATATATCATAAGTACTCTATGATGTGTTCAGAAGCCATAGGGCATTGCTACTAGCTACTAGTGCTAGGTACCTATTAAATATCTATAGACTGTACACATTAAAATAATGTAATATAAAAGGAATTTGAACAAATATAGAAACAAATTAGAAAAATTCTCATAATAATATTGGTTGTTATAATGCTGGTCATTGCCTACGGATTCTGAACGCTTTATAGAGCATTTATGATATACGTGTAGATAAAATATATAAAAAGACTCTTAAGTACTCCTGACTGATAAGGTGAAGTTGGAGAGATACTTTAAATGGATAAATTCGTCTTCACTGTATCTCTTATCTCTTACGTATGTTTTTTCTACAGTGAAGAATTTAGATACACATAGTCAACCAATTTGATTAATAAGGCACTGTAGAACGTCGCAATGTGTCATCGGTGAGATATTATGACATTTATTCAGAACTCATTATGACATTGATTGTGATAAGGTTCTACAGTGGCCTATGAATCAAACCGGTTGACTACATATTGATATCTCGTTTCGCAGGTGCCGGTCGCGTCGTGGTTCGACGACATGACAGACTCAGAACTGTTGGACTTGATACCGTTTTTCGAGAAACTAAGCAAGGTGGACAGTGTGTACACAGTGTTGCGGAATTCCAACCACCCGTACAACCCGACGCAGAACAACTCGCCGAGCACGACATAGCGCGCCGGGCGGGCCGAGCGAGGCCCCGACACCTTCCTCGAGACCCTCGTCAGGAAAGGAGCGAATTTCGTCTTAAGTGCCAATTTTGCCTTCTGGATAGTAAGGACGTTGTTTGTACCTATTTTACAGTTTAGGTATTTCTTAGTGCGTAAGTGGTCCGTGTGATGGAATCCTGATTTCACCCCTGCGTATTCTTGTCTGTTGCGACACTTCGCTGTTAAGCTTGCGGTATTATGTGCGTATTTTTTAAAATGTAATCCAACTGTAATTCGGAATTTGACTAATGTAAACGGTTAGACTTTTTTTTCTATTTTAACGTTCGTGGTCGGATTTCCTCTATTGACTGTGGATCGATCGAATGGACTTTGGCTGGTTTTTTTCAATGACGACCTTTTTATATCGTGCTTGGGATCAAATATAAATAAGTTAGACTATTTTTATCTACAACGTGTGGCTCGGAGTCTAAGCGAGCGCCTTCATTCGTTTCATAGTAGTTTGACTCTCTCAAGTTTATGTATGGTCAGGTTCGAATTTATCAGACTACTTGTTCAATAACATGTAAAGGTCGCCGCTTCATGGAATCGGTTCATGTTTAACATGTTATTGAACACTGTAGGCTCCGTTGAATTCTATTTGACTCTGGCTCTACTGTGAAATTGGAACTTTGACTGTTTAAAAATCAAAATTAATCGATAGACTTATTACATAATCACTTATTTTCGAATCGTGGTAAATCCCGCAACGGACGAATTGTAAATACTGGAATGTTTTATATAATGTGTCAGATCGCCGCTTTAATCATGTTACGGAATCATCTAAGTGTACATATAGGTAAATAATATAAGTGAGGCGGGACAGGAACAATTGAAATGAACGTTTTCGCGCTTTTCTGACAGACAGACAGACAAATATTATTTAAATAATAAACTTATTCAATATCTTCAAACTATTGTCTAGCTAGGAGTTGTTTACATTTCGTATTGATTATATATTTTCTTCAAATTATAATTTGACATGTATTTAAATTTACTTTTATTGCTTAAACGAACTACTTAATAATAACCCGTAATGTAAAGCACTTGGTGTAACACAGTCCTTATAAGGTTTGTGCACATTACACGATTGTGTAACGTAATGTTACTGTAGGTTGTATTTTATTGTGTACGTACCTTGGTGTTTATGTCCCTACTTTTATTATAACAGAACTATCTGAAACTGAAACAGACCGGAAGCTCACTGCTAAAATATCAACGAATTCTTTTGAACTTGTTGACTGGAATATCGGAGTCCATCTCAATGCGGATTAAAACATGTAATAATACATTTTGACCTGTTTATGTAACCGGTATTCGATATGTTACACATTTAAGCAATGGGCTTTTAGTCAGTAAGTAGATTTGCCTTGGTGTTAAGTACACTTATGATTAAAAATTCACAAACACTTGATATGTTTTCATACGTCTGCATCATGACTTTCCGAAATTGATAACCAATCGAATACTTCTTGACCAATTTTATTGTCAAAGACAAAATATATTTATTCACAACTTAAGCAGTTATTAATGTTAGAAAATTTACCGCCAATTTAGAAAAACTTCTGGTGAGAAGATACCGGCAAGAAACTTGACGAGGTATTGCAATTAACACTATTGCTTATCTAATAAATCAAGGTATTAAAATAGCTTACAATAAACCTTTTTAACAGGCGCAGCTCGCAGGGAGTATTTAATAAACCGTTACTGACGTCATAGCAAACTGATAAATTTACATTTGAAGTCAAGAACTTTTTAACATGCGGTCGATTTCGGTAAGTTATACCGGTAGGCGATAGTGGTCAAACGAGCGTTTACCGCCACTGCAATCCCCATTTAATTGCATTGACTGTATCGTCTGATCGTTATATTGTAATTTGTTGTCTACGTTCTGAAAACGGGTGGTAGTGACAGTTCAGTTCAGTACCTAAATGTCTTAACTCTGCTCTCATAGAAGTTCATAAAATTTAAAACAAATTAGGGCAAGAGGAAGATAATGTTATATAAATAATCTTGTCGACTTGAGTTCGGATCGAGAAACAGTGAAAAACTATGTTCGACGCGCGAAGAAATTTCTTAAACAAGGTGTCGTTTTTGGAATCCTATAACTTTAGATCTATATTCCTTACTAGGTTTTGCCCGTGACTTCTCCCTTCTAACACCCTCAAAGGAAAACATGTTCCAAATTTCATGCTTCTATTTTCAGTGAATTTAGGCTGTGAATTATTTTGATCAATCAGTAATAAAATTCTATGGATAATAAAATATAAATACAGTAAAAGAAACATGTAAAAATATACGGTTTTGGAGATAATTAATAAAGTTATAAACTTCTCTGTTCAGTGTCAAACTTTCGTATCCCATCACAGTTTGAAATTTTATAAAAAATGGAATTTAAAAAAAAGTGGGCTTTTTAGTACTAAAGTTCTAGGATTTCAAGAAAAATATCTCATATTTTGACTCGACAGCGCTGTGCGGACAATAAAGCGTCCTTACATAAGAGTTAAGGGAGTCTTGCTATTCCATTGTTATTTTTTAATCATACATGTTTATTGATGAATTTTAAATAGAGTCCCCATATATTATCTTTGAGGGCAGAATGCCGCGCTTAATTTTTATGTCATCTCAGTATTAAACTAGTGTAGTATTCGATGCCATAACACAATAAATAATGTGCTAGATAATATTATACATATTCAAAACCATAATGATAAAATAAATAATGTCGACTGTCTACATTCTAAAACTTCAAAGGGAAATGTATATAACAAAAAGATAACGGTAAACAAGTGAACTGCTGAAAGCTTAAACGATAAATATTAGCCTACAGGTTTACTTTTGTATCGCGATCTCGCCGTTTGTATAGATAACGACTATCATAAATTTCGGGAAACTATTTAATATGAAATTATTTTTTCTAGACTAAATTAGGGCTAGAGTAACGCTCATACAACTGGTAATTTTTAAGTGACAGCTACCGCCATTCTAAACTTATGACCTATGCCTTTTTGTATAAACAAAACGGATAAAGGAAAAAAAAACTATCCCCGAAACGCACTAAATCCAAAATTGTAACTTTTTTATAAGAATTCGATTAATTAGGTAAACAAAATGGTGCTTTCAGTATTAGTTGAGTAAGCGGAAACGATTTAGGGAGCCCTGTAGTACTAGAAACGCACATTTGGCTCCAACGATTGGTTGAAATATTCCGACACCGCGGGTAGAGGTTGTGACCGAAAAGGAATTTAATGCAATAATGTATTTTTCTCTCATCCCATTGTAAGATCTTATTTATGAAGATTATTACGTTTGTATTAGTACAGGTCGGATTATTAATCAGTACTATTTGTAGAGGTAATGACAAATTTTGAAAAAAAAAGAGTTATTTACGTTCATTTTAAGGTTAGCAACGAATCAACCACTAGTAGAGATGCCATGCGGATGTTACCGATGGGCACTGGTGATCACTTCACATCAGGTGACCGCCGTGCTGGTTTATCTCCCTTTTTATCAAATAAAATCCTTACTTCGCCGTGTTCGTTTATATCTGCAATGACCTAAACAAGCATACTAAATAGGGAAGTTACATTGCAAGTACATTTTTTGACACAATTTCTATTAGTCATCTGTCAAAATTTAAATTGTTTAAATATGGAAACGCAGCCTGTAAAGTATTATTACCACAAGAACGTGTCGGCCGTAAGCAGGGAGGGAAGGGGGTTTTAGCAAATACTTTTATTCATAGTACTGAAGTTGTTTTTTTAAAGTACTTAAAGCGTGACAATAATCTTTCTAAATACGATTTGTGTATCCGTCTGTTATATAATTTTCCCCTGCATTTTGTTTGTGTGTGAAAGATCCATAATCATTTCATCTCGGCACGTCGTTGCCGGCTATTTATTGTTTTATATTAGTTGCTTAGCAAAATGGTTTTATTGTTTTTTTTTATGTCATATTTTTAAACAATATCAATATATTATTGTGTTGGTAGCAGTGTACATAAGATTTTAACTTGGTAGCGCTTCATTAAACGATTTGAACATCATTAATTTCAATTGAATGTACATGTTAGTTTTGTTATTTAGTACTACGCAGGTGTATGTATGTGTATTATACATATGTTTTATTACTAGATATATGCAATTGCTAGTTGTAACCTTTGTAGAGTAAAATCCTTCCAGAGAACAGCCTGCGACATGATAGCAGTTTTTTAAAATTCAGTTCATAAAATCGCTTCACTACATTTGGTATCAAATACGAAAAGATTAACTTTTATTCTTAAACTTATTTTATTAAAACTAAATTTAATTCGGAATTTGTCGTTTAAACGATTAAAAATTTGTGAAATGTATTTTTCATAATCGTTTCGACATTAATAGTTTGAGAACAAGCTGAGGATCCTTGCAAGGACGCTATTTGTTACAGAATACGTGTGATTTTGCTTTGACCCTCCGCTCGTTCTCTAAATATAGGTTGGTCAAAAACTTAATTACGCAAATTTAGTATGAAAAAGCTAGTTTTTTTTTTGGTAAAAGCGATATGTCCCAGGTAGACCCTGGCCTCTATTTCACCAAACTCACATATATCAGGTGACAACAACAATTTAAAGTACGTTAGTATCCAATATTTAAGTCTGGCAATACAAAAACTAGCCTAGGCTGTGTGCCGAATTGTCGTTGTCACATGTCACCTGCAGCTTTGTGAAATACGGGCCTGGTCGCAGGCGCAGTCCGTAGACCACGGTAGCCAGCATTTATCTATAAGAATTAACAGTAGCCCTAGGATGTTATAGTAATATATACGTTGATTTCTATAGTTGTAAGAATTCTGTTGTTTGAGCGACGCGTTTTTTTAAAACAATATTTAACTAGAACACTCCCCTTAGACTACTTTTAAAGAATTATATATCTGAATTATTTGACTACAAATCGTCCGAAATGTTATTTAGGAAAAAAGTATATTGTTAATTTCTTTGTAATGATGCATGCAATAAAAATTGATTGATATTTTGCTATTAATCTTATATTAATGAAATTAAATTTATTTTATGTCTAACATTATTTAGAGATTTGTGGATTCGTCGTTGTATCATTATTACATTTTTTTATATTGTAAATTAACATTTGGTGTTAAGGTTCAGTTTGATTGGATTCAGATTTAACAAAATGGAAATTTGTTGAAAACAAAATAAGTAACTTTGGTTACTAAGCAGGCGAATCTTCAGAAAAATCATGTTTTTTTTATCACAGTGGCCCTAACATGCCCGGCCAAGTTTAGTCTTGAGTTTATTTCTATGTACGTTCCTTTCTTATGACACTTGTTTGACAGAGACGTAGGGAGGGATAATAACCCTGTGTCGGTCATGTCAGGGCCACAGCCGATTTATAGATTCATATTGTCTATTGTTTAACTATTGTTGAAATTAAACTAAAATTGAACCAAGCTGCGAGTAAACGGAAAAAACAGCGGTGCCACCGTCTATGTATGAAAACTGACATTCATTTACTACTACCAAACTATCAACTATTTTAATCATCGTGCCTTTTCCATATGCTCGAGAGTGTAGTTATTGCTGATGCATTGATTATTTCTGAAGATTTATTCGCCTGCGAAGTATAGCGGTGCTTGTTCGAACAACTATAATATATTTGTATCACATTGTATGGCCATAACGAATACACTAGATCCATCCATTACATCGCAAAGTTAAATATTTTAACATAACACTTTTATTTCCTGCGATATAGTTTGCTTGTAAACAAAGTACAAATCAGTGAAGGCATAGCATTATGCGCGAACAATAAGTCTTTATTATTAAATAGATGTCCTTTTGCTTCTCATATTAACTAGATTAACGGGAAATTTCTTAAATTCTTGCCTCTAGGATAAGAATGTAAAAATACTCTAAATTTTTATACCGCAAACTAACTTACCGTTAAGTCACTGCCCTATACTATAAGCGCCCTTGTCCATTAAACATCACAGAAGCACTACGATACGGCTGTCGCTATAAGACTGGATTCGCAGCCAGAAGTTATGAGCGATAAAAACCACAAAAACGCAGGAATCGACCAATCAGAGAAGGCAATTGCCGCGATTTTGCGTTTTTATCGCATTTTTGGCTGTGAATCAATCTTAAATTAACCTATGTTGGTTGGTTTTAGTCGCATTTATGTCGTATTGCTTTTGACATCTGATTAAGGACGAGCCTAACTTGCTGTTTTCAACTGCACAGTTCTGAGTGGCATCAACGTAATTGGCTAATGTAGAAATTATAACCAATCGGAAGCCAGGACGTCGCCGCAGTGCTCTGTAGTTAAAAAATACATGGAATGATACGTATTGGTGGAACTGGTCATGTGATATAAAGCTAGCTGCAAAATAAATCAATGTTAACAAATATACAAGATTTTTGCATATGTATTACACCTACATTCTCCACCATTAAAGTTCTTAATCTTATCAACGCCAAAGACGGATATATTCGTCAAAGCTTATAAGTAATATAAAAGTAACTTGCATATGCATAAGGTCCAATACGGTTCCTTAAAAAAAAGCTTGGCGTGTGAATACCTTTTTTATTTGACGTGGCGCTGAAACGGTCAAGATACAAAAACGACATTGAAATCAAATGCAGGATTAAAAGCACCCTACGTGACCATGAAAATAGGATATCGTGCATGTTATTCGTTATTATGTATGCAGCGACCTTTGTGGCGCATGACAACATAAAACATGTCTCGTGCAAACTTGCTTATTGTTTTCGAAACGGCATGTTTTACTCGCTAATTTGCTGCAATTACCAACCTTATTCAATGCCATAAGTATGCGGTATTTATAAATTAATAGCTTGTTTATATAAAGTGCAATATTCGATACATTTTCAACTCGAATTGTTTTATGAATGTGACAAGGCGCACATGACGTGCTCATGTGAATTGTCACGGGAAATTAAACTAGGGTGACCCGGGGTTATCGTGACATTGAGGTTGTTGTGACTAATTCATCAATCTTCCTTTTAAAATTCAATTTTTCAGCGAAAAGAGAACCTAGAGTTAACTTACACACTTGAATAATAGTTGCTTTACACGAAAAGCTGTGAGGTGGATGATTAATGGATTAGTCATAATAACCCCATAATAGTTACAAAAACCGCGGGTCACGTTATCCTAATTGTAGATAGCTTATGTACAGCATTACTGGACGGTATTATGAACATATTGTACCATTTGTACCTATCTGAGAAACGCAAGTGAGAGGACTATAATTATATTTATGTGTAATAGCCGGACATAGATCGCGAGAGTAGCTAGGTAACATTTACCTGAGACGAAATTTATATAACGGTGTACATTTTTGATATGATGTTGTACAAAAGAGACATTTGGTATGTTATTTTATAGGAATAAATAGCCTTAATAAACAATGTTTGTATTATTCAATCATTGACTTTGCCTATTTCATCCTTATGGTTATGGGCTCTTTTTTTCGCACTTACCCCGTTCATATCAGGCCACTGTGCGTAGTGTTGCTGGCTAGTAGTCCAGCCTGCTAAGTTCCGTCCAGAAGCGCAGGATCTTCCTGGCATCTCCACAGGCTTCGCGGAGCGACCACGGGGTTTCGATAATGATGATTTCAGCCGGTTGTGCAGTCACCCTCGCTTTCCAGTGCACCTAGCACGAATCTCTATACGCGTTTACTCGTTACGTAGCTCAATGCGTCTTCTAACTATCCAGTAGGAGAGAGACGCAATGAGTTACGTAGCTAGTTAACGCGTGTCGAAAAGATTCGTGCTAGGTGCACAGGATGACGGCGGGGGGCTGTTTCCTCCTTATTTATAAAGTAATTTTACCTTTAAGATACAGCCAATCAAACAGTGTCAGTCATAGCAATCACATACAGTCAATCAAGCTGAATTCTAGGACAATTTAGTCACAATGACTTTATAGTATATTAGTGACCTGCGATGGCATCGCACGGGTACATAGTAGGGTCACAGAATAAATAATAATACTAACGTACAGAAACTTCTCTTTTTCGACCACCATTAAAGGAATTCCAACTTTATGATCAGGCACAACAAGTTCGTATTAATTCATAAACATTCGCCAGGCGGCATGCGTCAAAAGAAAGGCGCCGCCAGCGCCCGCCTTCCATCCGCAATGCCCTGGCGCACCGCTAGGGCTGCTTACTACAATACTATCGCAACGCGCGACACAATGAGCGGGCGCGCGCGCGGCAAGCTACTGCGATTAACCTATGCCATAGGTAATGCGGCGAGCGCACCTAGAGTGCGGAGTGTAACCCCCCTGGTAGGGTAGAGCGATTTTTTTTTATTAGTTTTCACATTGGAATAGTTCTAAAATGTTGCATTTAACTCCATAGTTTAAGATACTAATAATAATAATAAAGCATATCGCACGTTTAGAATTAAAGAGACTCAATTCTGAATATGACATTTCCCAAAATTAAACCCTATGTCTTTTAGTTAAGGTGATATTTTGGGATGTGTATAATTCAGAAATGGGTCGCTTTAATTCTAAGCGTGCGATATATCTAAAATACATAGTATAAAATAAAGTCTCTATCCGTTCCTGTATGTCGAATGTTCGGCCGCCTTCTAAACTACGCAACGGATTTTGATACGGTTTTCACTGTCGAGACAATTTATCGCGGAAGGTTTTTATGTATAGTCGACCAAGAAATTGCTTGACCACTTTTCGACCGTATCACAAAGGGATGAAGTTCAAAAGTGGTCAAGCAATTACTTGGTCGACTGTACATTGCATCCTCATTATATCCGTGCAAAGGCGGGGCGGGTCGCTAGTAAGAAATAAAAGATCGTTTTAGCTGCGAAGTTTATTAAATTTTTAAATAGTTACAATTGTTTAAACACTTCAGACACGAGAGATAAATAATATTGATATGATACTTAATGGTACTAACTGTGATAGTTTAACATCTGTACATAACTAAGTTACAACAATTTCGTTTTAACTTTTAACAAGATTCCTATTTTTCACCTATCTATGGCAATACAATATAATTTTAATTAAAAAAATATAACAAGAAAACTAAAACGATTTGTTCGCTACGTTTCAGTTTTGTACTAAAATCTTTGGAATAATTACGGCTAAAGCTAAATGTCACAAAATAATAACTAGAGAACAACGAGCTTCATAAACCTCTCTAAATAATGATTATTGAACTAAATATAATTATAATTAAATCTCTGATTTCTAAACTGAGTTCATTCAATTAAGTCCCGCAAACTGTATGAACCTATTGCCAAATTAAAATAGCAACACGCTAAAAAAAAAAACAAATTTTATCTTTGAGTAAAACTCGCACAATTTTTTTAACCGAAATTTTCGATTTTTATTTTTTTATGTTACACATTCAAAATGCATTTAAACTATTAAATCGAAAATTTGGGTTACAAAATTTAATAACAAATGGCGCCATCTCTCGTCAGCTAGCGGCCGATGTAAAGTTACCCAGTTGAATGATAGAACTTGTTAAAAAAAGTTTCGCATAGATGACACCGAGGGTAGCTATACCTTTAAGATCAATAATGTTACGACCGTAAAAACGAAGCACAATGAACAATTTGCAGGGTATGGGCTACCATACCACTAGGTAATGTGGCGAAACTGACAAACGCACGGCACGGAAGCTGCGGTTGCAGGTTCTGGTCCTGCCATTACCCTAGATTTTTCTTTATGCTATCATTGCATAGCATTTAAATTTATACTTATACATTTTGTTGAAGCTTGCATATATCCCTTTCTAACCAGTACGCGTGAGCAAGAGAGACAGATGCGTTTATGTATGTACCCTAACGCGCTACCAGAGCAGCTTAGAAAGAATAATATTATCAACAGTTAAAGTTTAAAGCTCTGTAAAATAATGACACATTAAAAATAGGTGGTACTTACATTGTTTTTTAATAAAGCGGAATGTTTTAAATAAAGTAGATTGAAGGGTTAATTAACCCTTCCATAGCCCAGTGACCGTAAAAAGCATTCAAGACAGCAGCCAAAAATGGTCCCTTACCAATTCAGGGTTAGAGGTAGTTAAAAATTGTGGCCTGCCTAATTAAAAATATTTTCATTTTTTTTGTGTATATTTGAGTGATTCTGGGAAAACTGACACAATTGATTGATATTCTGTTATTTTTTATATGTTCACTGCCACCAAATAAGAAATTATTTGCCACCAGTTTAAAAATAGCACGCACCTAACCATTTGAACGCCAAGGATGCATAATCTTTTATCCCCCCCTTATTCCTAAAAAAATACCAATCTACAATTTACTTTCGGAGTGGCTGCAGTTTTTTAATCCCTACTCCAAGTAAGCTAACTGTCTCAGCGTTTGCCACGTGTAGAACATTGTTTCTATCAGTAGTTGAGATTTTTGCGTCTCGTTTTAGTCGTTTGTTTGTTTATGTTCTTGTTAATTGGGTCTCTGTCAATGATTGGGACCGTTACCTTACTCGATGTATAATTCAATTATCAAAGTTGTATCTACGAAAAGTTGCCAAAGTTTGTGTTTTATATACTTTTATTATGTCAGAAATTTAAGACATTATCATCCTATAGATCCAACTTTGTTCATTGGGACCGTCGATTTATTAAATTAAAGCATTACTAACGCTAGAGAGCAATAAACACATCGGACTAGTTTCGTTATGGAAATCGGCATAAAGTCTCAAATAAAAAAAAAAACAAACGAAGCTCTTTTTTAGCTGCGGGTTCCAATGATAATTAACTTGCTTCAATTTGGTACCTTCAAACAATAACAGTTGCTAATGACAAATCACACATTTAAGAAACTTGTAGGTACCTCCATACATAGGCATTAAGATTCAGATAAGCTTACATTTAAAGATATGACAAATCGATATGAATCCTATGACCCGTATGCTACATTTGCAGGATCAAATAATCATTTTAAATCAAACTAAAACAAATAATAAAATAAGCAACGATTATAAATATAATATAATACAAAATTCAAATAAGACTACGACAAGAAATATGAACACAAAATACTTTCTGTCTATCTATCACCAATTTAATTTAGAAACCAAAAATAAGCTTCTTTTTTAGATTAAGCCTGAAAAAAAAATCAAATTATTTCAAACAACTTCGAAAACCACTAAACTACTTACGCTAAATATATGCAACATTGGTTATACATTTCAACAACAATTTATTACTAGCGTTAGTTTAGTAAAGCAAATTATTGCTGACAAGCCTCGTACAGTCAGCGTCAAATATACCAGAGCGGGCAAGGTGTCAAAAATATCTGAACTCGACTCTATTGTCAAATACGCTCGGGCGTGTTCAGATATTTTTGACCACCTTGCCCGCTCTGGTATATTTGACGCTGACTTTACATACATTACGCACCATACGTATTGCGAGATCATTGAAGTTGTAGGAAAATTAAGAATCTATACAAAGTTTCTTGTAAAAAAATAGTTGTTAGTCTGCCAGAGGTTGAAAAGTAACTCTCGTTACTAAACTTATACTGTTAAGTAAATGAGCTCTATTAGAGTCCGGTTTTATTAAATGTCAGACCAAATTTCAGTATCTCCGCAAAATTTCTCACAAATTTGATATAACCTTTAGAAAAACCAGCTTTTTTAACTTGACATTAGATAAACAAAGTATAAAAATATAGCACTGCATATTAGTCAAGGTGGGGTAAGAGGGGAGATTACGATCTTTCATTCGTACAAGTTTTTAAGATTTTAATCTAGTAGTAATTATATCTTGTATAATGCTTTGCTAAAGCGATGAGATTTTAGAGATTGATTATTTGCGGGACGCTTGATTAATCATGCTTAAACCCATTCACAGCCAAGCGTCTGTGGGCGAACGCTTCACGCTAGGCCCTATACAAAGTATTTTTCGTTAAAACAGGGACGACACTTGTGCGTCGTGGGCCCGGCGCGTTCGGTAAAAATACCGCCGCTTACGGCACAGGCAAGAGGGATAAGTTTATGCAACATTATTACTAACCACTTTTTCCTTTACATTTATTTTGTAGTTTTTTTGCCATGCCAACTCTGTTGCTTATTGACAGACAAACTTGAAAAGAAAAATTGTTTTTATCGCGATATTAGACAATGCTTGTCTAGCTCCAGTGCGTGAGTTTTACCCCACCTTACCCAATGTAAGAATATTTGAACACCCTTTAGTTTCCAAATAAAAGTTTTTTTTTATTTGTGAGCACTTCATCTGCAACCTATAGTATTGTATTAGTTGCAGACTGTACGCACATATTTTTCAATTTTGTATACTTTGAACGGTATGTTTGTTAAAGTTCATTTCCAAGTAGCGTAGCGATAGGTCACAGTTATTCCTGAGCATAATTCCTAGGTTTAGTTGATGGACATCTTCTCTTGGAGTATTTGAAAATAGCAGGCCTGTAAAAAAATAAAATAAGTCATAAGATTTTGGGAAAAAAAATGTGTACTATATCTAGTTTTTTTTTTAGTTCTATTGAATGAAACCTCCAAGCATTAAGTTAATGATAACAGATTTTTGCTTTCATAGGAATGTTAACTGAATTGAAGGAGTGGTAACTAAATATACCCAGTAAGTTAAATAATTTCAAAATAACATTCAAGAATTCACTGTATTGTGGCAACACTTTCTCTTGGCTTCCGACAATACAATAGGGATGTCTCCTGGGTTAAAACAACAAGATTCTAATTAGTCCGTCAGTTAGATTATAGAAAAATACTCGATACGTATTTTTTTATTTGTCCATACGAATAATATTGACAAAGATACAGCACATTCAAATTCAGGAGTAGGGGCTCGTGACGTCACTCTTTCGTAAAAATTTTACGATATAATGACGTAGCGCGAACTTTCGCCGCTCTGTAACTTTGTTATTTTAAGTTTTAGAAGCAAAAGAAAAAATACGTATCTACTATTTTCTGGCGTTCTAAAAGATGGACTAATTATTATTTTTTAGTCAACATCCCAATTGCACACACGCTCTTTTGTTTTAAAAATTAGAAAGAAAAGAGGAGGCAAATTTTTGTAAGTTTTACCTTTTTTCGTTATTTTTTATATCTATCTATTTTTGTACCTATTATAAATCTTATTTTACATAGTTGCCTTCAGTGGCCTGTTTCACTAAGCTACAAGTTACAATTTTACAAGTCTAAACTGGCAACATTGATCAATAATAACTAATGGCAATGGGCATAATGACCAATGTTCGTGAAACGGGCCACAGGTGCCTTCTATTTCTAATAGACCTCATCATCAACCTGAATATCATTTTCGGAATCCAGACTCGTATATTTGCAAGCAAACAACTTGAGCGTAAATCCAGTGGAGAGGGTATGTTTGCGCATACACATTTGTAACTAGAAACGGCTACTGCGCAGTCAAGGTCAGTGCTAAAGTTGTTTGCCGGGAACTGTAGACGCGTAGAGCTCCACATACCTTGAGAGTGGTGAACATGAGGCCGAGCTCGCCGTTCTGCATGCCGGGCTCGAGGAAGTCCTCCACGAAGTGTATCTCAGAGCCGAGCTGCAGGATGCGCGCGCGCACCACCACGAAGTGGAACACGGGGAACAGCTCGTCCATGCTCCACAGGTAGTTCTGGCCTGGATAGTTTGAGGAATTAGCGATGGGCGATTGCGGGACTTTTTTTTTGATTGGTCGAACATCTCGATGGTTCTTTCTTGATTGTTTCGTTTTGGCAGCCCCGGATTTCGGGGGGGGGGGGGGGCAAGCCGGGACCTAAACCCCGGGCGGCAAGTTCGCAGGGCGGCAAAATTCACACTTTACAGACGAATGGATAACTCATCATTTACTTAACTTTAAATAAATATAAGTGGGCGGAGGCGGCATTTTTCTGTTAAAACCCCGCCTAAAAAAATTGAAGATCCGGGCTCGAGTCTGACTGTGCTTTGTGGTTTAGGTTTTCAAGTATGCGCGATAGCGAGAGGTTGCTGTCGATTGTTGTCTTGCACCTCGGCTCGACGCTTGTGAACAACTTAGCGAGTCCGACAGACCGATGAACCAATGATGCGACAGTCGAAACAATCGAAAAACCTCTCGATTGTTGACTCGATTGTATATTTTGACGACTGCGATTCTTTCGATTGTTATAACATTTCGGAATCGCCATCGCTATGAGCAATTCTAAGTTTGAGTACGGGGCGTCAATACGGTTCTGAGCAGTCCATTACCCGAGGCCGCTGTATAGGTTTACGATTTCATCAGCCACGCTCATAAGGCCAGGAATTCTGGCTCAGGGCGGGAGAACTTTGAGATTTTTCTGAGTCTCCCCATGAGGGTGGCATAGGTGTAACACGTTTTTCAACCGCCAGGACTTAGAACATAAAATACCTGTTAAGGTTTTCACCCTTAAATTCCTTTTAAACTTCAAAGAATCTCACCCAGCTCCTGCTGCACGGCGACCGTCATCTTCTGGAAGGTAGTGCGGATGACGAGCAGCTTCTCAGTGGGGGAGAACGTGGTCTTCAGCTGCTGCAGCGTCTCCACGGCCTCCTGGAACAGCTGCTCGCGCGGCGAGCCCGCTGCCCTTGACGCGTACTTGCTGAAGAATTTCCTGGAAGATTACAATAAGAATATGAATAAATCGTTTTAAACTAAAGCGATTTTCCCACATATTTATTATGTTTACCAGGACTAACGCTATATAATTCCGTTTATCTATTTTTTTTTTTTTATGAAATAGGAAGGCAAACAAGCAAGCGGGTCATCTGATGGTAAGTGATCACCACCGCCTATAGACACCCGCAACACTAAAGAGATTACAGATGCGTTGCCAACCCAGAGGGCTAAGATGGAACACCTCTTGTGCCAGTAATTATACCGGCTGTCTTGCTCTCCACGCCGGAACACAACAGTGCAAGGACTACTGCTTAGCGGCAGGATTAGCGAGCATGATGGTGGTAGCAATCCGGACGGACGTTGCACAAGGTCCTACCACCCGCAATATATTTCTTACATACTTTTCACTGTTATTTTGAGGTTTTTTTACAAAAGGTTTGTATGTACAATACATTCTTATTAAGTTTCGTTAGTGAATCGCATCTGTGCGTAGCAGGTGGCTAGTATTATTATAAACTAGCGACCCGCCCCGGCTTCGCACGGGTACAATCAATTTTAAGACTCATTTTTCTACACCTTCGGTTACATTGTTCAAATTTTAGCAAGGATCCCTAATTTTTTTCAAAATGAAATGTAGCCTATGTCAAATTGGAAGAATGTAGCATTCTATTGGTGAAAGATTTTTTTAAATCGGCCCAGTACTTTTTGAGCCTATTCATTACAAACATACAAAAATAGGTACAAATCTTTCCTCTTTATAATATTAGTGTAGATAACCTAAATAATATTCAGCTGCGTCAACAACGTTTTTACAATTTTTCGTCGTGGAAACAATTTGTTCTTTTTTGAGAAGTATATTTATTTCCAAGCTAAGGCCGTGAACATACCGAACACATACCGTGAACTTTATTAATGAATCTGAGAAAGTAGTTTCATTTTACGTTATTTCAATTCGTAAGATTTAACTAATTAATTAGGATGCTATGTAAAGACAAAACAAAGAAAAATTAGGGTAATGGCAGGACTCGAACCTGGAACATCAGCGTTCTGTGCCGTTTTTTTTGTGTTGTCATTACATAGTATTTTAATTTTAAATTAAATTCTGTCCTCAAAGTATCTTCAGCTACTTATTCCTGCTAAACCACGCAACGTATTTTGATACAGTTTACCTCGTAATTTAAATATTTTTTTACAAAAGCTTTTTATGTCAAGTACATATTCTAATTAAGTTTTCGTTAGTAAATTGCATTCGTGCGAAGCCGGGGCAGGCCGATAGTTGTTACAATGTAAAATAAGTGACAATACCATAAACTTTGTAAGTATGTAGGTACATTTATTAGCG
Organism: Ditula angustiorana; assembly: GCA_963691745.1. Classification (NCBI taxonomy): domain Eukaryota; kingdom Metazoa; phylum Arthropoda; class Insecta; order Lepidoptera; family Tortricidae; genus Ditula; species Ditula angustiorana. Next base: position 4,523,256 of record OY829473.1, read on the forward strand.
TATGTATACGTACAAAGATTTCTTTGACGTGTAGATTTTAAGGGACGAGGGCAAGATGATACTTAACTCTTATAATAATATCTCCTTTAAACCTTATTATTTGGAATAAGTCTTAAAAAAACAACAATATATTAATAAATAAATATCTTGGGACAATTTACACCAATTGCCCTAGTCCCAAGCTAATCAAACCTTGTGTTATGGGTACTAGACAACGGATAACTTATATATGGATAAATACATACTTAAATACAAATAACATCAAATTTAAAATTGTAATGACAACACAAAGAAAAATTAGGGCAATGGCAGGACTTGAACCTGCAACATGAGCATTCCGTGCCTTGCGTTTTTCCAGTTTTACAAAAACTCAAACAAACATTTAAAATAAAAATCGAAAGAAATTTCGGTTACAAAATGATACAAATAACATCCATGACTCAGGTACAAACATTCGTGTTCGTCACACAAATATTTGCCCATACCAGGATTTGAACCCGGGACCTCTTGCACTGGAAGCAGACACATGTGTCACTGTGCCATACAGGTCGACAATATTTTTGGAAGACCTATTTAACGATATGCCACGCGTAGGAGCGACCACTTTACACGTATTAATATGTACAGTCAGCGTCAAATATACCAGAGCGGGCAAGGTGGTCAAAAATATCTGAACACGCCCGAGCGTATTTGACAATAGAGTCGAGTTCAGATATTTTTGACACCTTGCCCGCTCTGGTATATTTGACGCTGACTGTACATGTATGTACAGTTGTGTTTATTTAATATAATATTATACACGCGTCACTTTGACTCATCGTCAAGTCAATACGACATCACTGTCTCAATTTATATGTACTCAGATGCGTGGTATAAAACTTGAGACATCGAATATTTTGTTTAAAGTGGAGTAGCTTCCCGGAAGTTAAGTAGTACCTACTCGGTCCCAAAATGAAACTGGTAGTTTTCTTATTGCTTGGAGCTGTTTACGCAGAATCAAAGTGTCCTACGGAAGTAGCGACGCTCTTGAAAGGATGTGATTACTTGAAAGGCCTGACCGTGAGCAGTCTAGGCATCACTATCGATGACGATAACTGCGGTATGTTGGTATCAGAAGTCGGTTTTACTTTGGTACCATCCATTCAATTCTCACTAGCCGAATTGGTACGTATATGGTACATTTTAGCCCTTTTTCTGGCAGATGCGGTTTATTGCCGAATTTGAACGAATTTTTGCTTATTTTGGTATAATTGTGTCTTATACATAGTTGGTGAATGGTTAATATTTCGCTGAATTGGCCGTAATATAATGAAACTGCATCTATTTTATTGTAACCTCATTGCTTGTACCTTGTACTTTATTTCTCGTTTATTTTTTTCAGGGAAAGTACTACACATTTATCATATTAGATCCAGACGTTCCTCTGCACGAAGAGGGAGAGTTCGTCGCGCACGTAATAAAATCTAACATTCCTGTAAGTGTTACTACCCTCATTTTATTTTAAGGGAACAGTCCACGGAAACTAGTGACTACAAGAGAATAGCTGATTCGTTGCCGACCTTTAAGTAGTGGGCTTCCGGATCTCCCACTCATCGTGCGAAACGCAATTGCGAGCTAATCACGCCGGTATTCTATGTAAGTGTGGTACTACTTCGGTCGAGCCAGCCCAGTCATACAGCAACTAGCAACTCATAATCATGAGATTTATTTGCGTAAAACATTCAAAATGCACGCAAATACAATTGTAACTTATAGAGAGTCTTAAGAGCGTACAAACAGAGATTTGGCAACGTCGCCTATAGCTGCCAAATATTTCGCTGTTTTCATTGATTTATCAAAATTAATGAGTTAAAATACGGATTATAGCAACGGTATGTACTAGAACTTGTGTTCTTACATTTGTTGGTAAGTAGTAAACCTTATATACTTATACCGATATGTACACATTTACAAATGGAAAGTTTCCAAATGCTTGTTTTACACTTAATAATAACTATTTAGTATAACTGTATTAACTATTGCAATGCATTATCAATATTTTAGTACATCACGTTGCTACATTCCGTATTTTAATTCATTAATGTTGATAAATCAATGAACACATCTAAACATTTGACAGCCATAGGCGACGTTGCCAAATCTCTGTTTGTACGCTCTTAACTTCTTTATAATATTTTCATTGTTTAACTATTAAATTATAATTATTTTCATAGGTTAGAATTAGCATTATTGAGATACATTACTTAAAGCATCTCACAGTCAGTACTGTCTGGCTTTACCACTATCAGTTTTATTTCCAGAGTAAACAGTTGAAAGTTATCAAGATTTTTTTTCCAGGGATCAGCATTAATTGCAAAGGACGGGACAATAGCGGGTGACGTTGACCTGTGTAAGTATTTATTTATCGACTAAATTATATTTTATTGTTTTACTAGTAAGCCCGGCTTCGAACGGGTACAATCGGGATAGAATGCATATAAAACCTTCCCTATAAAAATCTCTAAATGACAGTGAAAACGGCATCAAAATCCGTTGCGTGGTTTAGAAGAAGGCGGCCGAAGATACACCATAAAAATTTCGGACAGACAGGAAAAATAGCGATTTTGGTTTATACTATGTAAAGATAATCATACAGAAGATTGTGCTAAGACTATTGTGGTACACCATTAAAGCACATTCAGTCGCACTTGTCTTTAGGAGTAAAACATATTAATCTAACATTTTACCTTACATGTATGGGAGATTTCTTAAAAAAATTGCCATTTTTATTTTTAGTCTCTGTGCGTGGAATAGATACATTTGAGTCAAACAGCTTTGTGACTTTTATAGTTTTCGGGGAAAAGCGAGTGTGACATAAAGACAGACGGACATAGCAAAAACTACATATAAGCGTTTCCACTTTGACTATGGAACCCTAAAAAACATCACCATGTGTAGTGTAGTATGTATTGAGCTAATCTATTGGTACAATAATCCCCCACCACAGAATAAATAATAGTACTAACGCACAGAAACTTCTCCCTATCGACTGCGATTAAACGAATTCCAACTTTATTAAGACGCTCAAAAAGTTCGAATTACTTCATGCACTTTACCACGGCGGCGCGCGTCAAAAGGACCGCCCCGCTCGCGACCGCCTTCCCCCCTAACTCCCGGGTTGCGGCGCATTCGTTTTCAATTGAACTGACACAGCAAGGACACAATACACTAAAGTTACTGTACTGTACTGTGGCGAGGACGAACGAGCGGGCTCGCGGCGAGCCGACAACCTTCTGCGATTTGCCTACGCTGTGGGCAAGGTGGCCGAGCGTACCTACAGTGCGGAGTTACCCCCTGCCCCCATCCCACAGGATAAGCATCTGTATGCTGTCTGTTCATTCATAATAGAAGAGTTAAAAAAAAACTTATTCCAGCATACATCCCTCCCGAGCCGCTGCCGGGGTCGGGGCCACATCGCTACATCTGCGTGCTCTACGAGCAGGCAGACGACAACTTCCACCCCATCGACGTGCCACTGCTGCGAGTCAAGTTCCGGCTGGGCGACTGGCTCGCCGACAAAAACCTACGCGGCCCGGTGGCGGCGACTCAGTTCCTCAAGCAAATCGTCGGGAACTCGAACGGCTTGCTTTAGTAATCTAAGCCATAGCCATAACCATAATAGAAATCATCTCTACGTATTTTCCATCTATAAATATGCAATAAAAAACCCCAATTACACTCGGATTTTTAGTTCCCTGGAATTCTGACAGCCGTCATATGTTTTGTTCTGTACAAATTATTGGCAGAAAACAGAAACGTAACAAAAACAAAACCAACGGTAGTACTAGCAGCAATAAAATCATCAAAACCTGCAAAAATATCATAGACAAACGAGGGCAAGCATATTCTAGAATTCAAGTAAGAAATTGAATGACATAGCATACAATAATTTAGTATAGTTTGATGAACAAATATTCAATAACTAAGTATAAAATTGTAGCATTAACGCAATAAAATTATTTCGTACAAACGTTTGTACACCAAATATGGCAGAATATGCTGAATTAATAAAAATGTAACATAAACAATACAAGATAAATAACGTAAACTTCTGAAACTATCGACGAAAGTTTTCACTATCATTCGGTTTAGGATAATGGTCTTAAACCAGGGGCCTGTACAGTCAAGGAACTTAATTCCCTACCCATTTCGTTAAAATGTCGTCTGACATTCGCAATGCATTAAGGTCGATATGTCAAACTAACGTCTTGCTCTATAGCTCTTGTGGTGACAGTTTGCTATATCCTATTGAACCTTAGGTGGGTTGGAAATTTAATTCCTTGACTGTACCACAAAACTTACAAGTGCTACAATTTGACATATTTGTCATATTTTTGTATGAAAAACTGTACAATTATTTCAAATTGTAACAATTGTAATTTTTGTGTACAAGGGACAGGGTTTCGGTTGTTGCTACGCTGTCCCTTACACCCGTTATGTGTACAGTCAAGGAAATTGAAACACGTACCACCGTAGAACCTAGTCGAAGAGACATACGCATGACATTTGTATGACATAGCCTGGCGTGGGTTTTAAGGTGGTGCGTGAATACATTTCCCCTACTGTACGTGTGTGGTAGTCGCACTTACTGGTCAATCCCGAGGAACGGCATGAGCGTGGGGTCCGGCTGGCGGTTCCACTTGACCAGCCGCCGCCAGTACAGGTCGTCCTCGCGCTTGTTGTGCAGCGCGTACAGCACGAACAGCGCCGGGTGCACGCGCGGCAGCAGCGTCGGCTGCAGCAGCGACGCGGCTGACACCACCTCGCTGCAGAATGGACATCGTAAACCACACGTCTTTTGTTGAAAAGTGGCATCCATTAATCACGTAAGGGGATTCTTCACCACATGGTACTGATGTTGCAGGTCGAAGTCCTGCCATTACCCTAATTTTTCATTGTGTTGTCATTCATTCTATAGCTTTTTAAACTTAATTTGAATGTATATAAAAAAAAACGAAAATTAAAATAAGAAAAAATTCGATTACAAAGTTTTTTCAGTACCTAACACAAAAATATAAAAATATGTATTTATTTATTATTATTGAAGATGGGTTCTCGCTTGGCCACAGTCACACCTGATGGAAAGTGTTGACGAGGCCGAAGGTGGGACGCGATTACCCAGAAAAAAGCCTATTTACTCTCCTTTTGAAAGTGTCCAGATCGTATCTGTCTGGAAATACAGTGACAGGGAGATCGTTCCATTCTTTGGAATGTATGTTCCAAAACATATTTTATAGTAGGGTTTTATCAATTGTTTATACATGAAATTAGTAAAATAAAACCCTACTTTCAAGACATGTGAAAGAAATTCATATTTATTTTTATGTTTGAATTTTACCGAGAAATATCAAGTGGGCCTTATTTTATTTTGAATACTATATTATTCAGGCTTACCCATCGATCGGATTGCCGCCTTCTTCCACTACTTGGTCTTTAAATGGTAACACCAACTCAGAGCCCTCTGGCGGCAACGCTGGGAACAGCAGTCGCACCACCTAGGGTAGATAAACAAAAGTTTATCTAAACTATTATTAAACAATTAAAATTGTAATGACAACACAAAGAAAAATTAGGGCAATGGCAGGACAGCGGCAGTGTGGCGAAACTGGAAAACGCAAGGCACGGAATGCTTATGTTGCAGGTTCATGTCCTGCCATTGCCCTAATTTTTCTTTGTGTTGTCATTACAATTTTAATGTAATAATTTGAATGTTGAAAACATTTATAATTAAAAATTCGAAAGAAATTTCGGTTACAAAATTTATTATTAAACAATTTATTCGGAACGCCAACAAACAAGTACTATATTCAAAATAAGTGTTGAAAATATAATCATAACTTGAAAAATCTAATTTATTTCAGTTTACTAGTTGTTGCGGCATTAACAGATGCTGAGTAAGTATTTATCAATATACCGAGTAATTATTTTTTTTGTTATGTTATGTATTGAGTAGGCAAAGGCAAAGAGGTACATTATATTTAATTTTATTTTTATAGTTTATCGAATTAAGAAATATTTTTTTTTATATCATACCGGTTAACAGATTTTTCAAAGCATTGCCATGATATTTCTCAACTTTTCCGGCTGTATACGATTTTGGCTCGGTCTTAAAGAAAAAATATAACATGCATCTCATAAAAAAAATAGATAGGTAATTAAATTAAGTACTTTTCTGAGTATTTACCCGTTTTCCGAATGTTTACCCTATTGCTGTGTAATTACCTGAACCTACCTGATACAGCCGCGCAGTGATACTCTTTAGTTCTTCATACTCACTCAAATTAACTACTTTCTGAGTGTTTACTAATTTTCCGAATATTTACCCTATTGCCGTGTAAATACCGGAACCTACCTGATACAGCCGCGTGGTGACACTCTTGAGTTCCTTGACGGCGTGGCTGAGCAGCAGGGGGTGCACGCGCACGCCGCCGTACGTCGTGTTGAAGGCGTTCGTCAGACTCAGCACCAGCTGCCCGAGCGGGTGGTGGGAGGACTCGCATGCCTGGAAGGTACCAAAATAAGGTTAATGTCCGTAGGGTAAAACCCGAAAAATTACCCTATTGTCATTAAAGTTTTTTGTAATCAAAGAGAATTCAGTCAAGAGGGATACTTTTTGAAGTACGAGTAGCTACATTTTTTTTAAATAAAAATAGGAAGGTAAACAAGCAAGTGGGTCACCTGATGGTAACTGATCACCACCGCCTATAGACACCCGCAACACCAAGGAGATTGCAGATGCGTTGCCAACCTAGAGGGCTAAGATGGAATACCTCTTGTGCCAGTGATTTCACCGGCTGTCTTGCTCTCCACGCCGGAACACAACAGTGCAAGCACTGTTGCTTAGCGACAGGATTAGCGAGCAAGATGGTGGTAGCTATCCGGACGGACCTCGCACAAGGTCCTACCACCCGCATCAGCATTTACTGCTATTATGCCAGAAAAATCAGGATAGTTCTCAAGTCTCAATTTTTTAATATCAAAAACGATTTTTTAACTTACATTATGCAAATACTGTTTAACTTCCATAAAGTCGTCTAAGTCCAACGTTTTCTGTCCAAACTGGGGTATCACCTCCAAACAATCAGACTTTTCCAATTCCGGTGCCTTCGGTTTTTTCACAGACAACCTGTTATGTTTCTCTTTGTGGGAGGTAGAGATGGCCACGGCCACATTCTGCCAGATCTTCTTGTTGTCTATGGCGTTTGTTGTTCCGTTTCCAAAATGGTTGCCGGTAGGGGTGAGCAAGGTTTCAGAGACGCCGAGGCAGTTGAAGCATTGGTGGAAGAGCGCGTTCCACTTTTGGTTTGGTGCCACGCAGAGCTTGCCAAATGAACTGTAGATGGAAAACGAATAAAACAACTTAGTTGTAACTCACATAACACTTTAGTCGGGGTGTTGTTCATGTCATGGAGAGGAATGGACCGTTAACCCAATCGGGGTTGTGTCAAATCAAAAGTTGTGGAAGTCTGGTGGAGTCTACTGGTTCCACAAATAATATGGAAATGTCAAAAAATGAATGACGTTTAGTCTCTGAATTAAAATACAGACATACAAAGATCGTGTTTTGTTTAAATCAGGATATCCTGTTACGCAGAATGGAGTAGAGGCTGAATTAAAAAAACAATAGACACCGAAACAAATGCAGTTATTATTCACGCGATGCATCTACAGTACTAGAGATTTACTTCCGTGAGTTTAAAATAACCAGGTTAGTAGGTAGGAACGAAAACAGTGACTTAAACAAAACAGCCTTGGCTAAAACTATTGAGCACCTAATGTTTTTTCAATTTAAAAGGAAAACTTTGTACCGAAATTTCGTAAACAGCACAAAATGTAACAATACGGATACAGAGTTCTATAATAATCTTGCCATCCCATGACTAATTCGTTTTTTCGGCTTATTCTGCCACGCGAACATTAACTTACTTATATTTATTAATAATAAAATGTCCTTATATACTAACAATATTAGTCATATTCTAATGGGGGTCGGCACGTGTTGAATGACCATGTTTACATTTAGGTACAATAACAGTTTCATATTACCAGGGGGTTCCACTCCGAAATGAAGGTGCGCTCGCCGCATTACCTATGGCATAGGTTGATCGCATTAGGTTGCCGGCTTGCCGCGCGCGCGCCTGCTCACTCTGTGTCGTGCGTTGTGATAGTATTATAGTAAGCAGCCCAACCCTAGCGGTGCGCCAGGGCATCGCGGGTGGAAGGCGGGCGCGGGCGGCGCCTTCCTTTTGGCGCATGCCGCCTGGCGAATGTTTATGAAGTAATACGAACTTTTTGTGCCTGATCATAAAGTTGGAATTCGTTTAATGGTGGTCGAAAAAGAGAAGTTTCTGTACGTCAGTACTATTATTTATTGTGTGATATTACTATCTTCCTTTTATGGTAATGTTTTCCCTGATCTTAAATGTGATACTTAAATATGTTATTTACCTACCTTCTCTACAGTATACTTAAACATCGGTTTAATATTAGCTTTGTTTACGTTTTAACAGGTCACTTTATCTTGTATCATTTTGTACGGATTTAACGAACGTTGTACAAACTAAAGCTAAATACGAGTGTTTTTGAGAACTTTAATATCAATTTAGATGTTGCCTTTTTTGGGCATAAAAGCTTATCAAGCAATAAGTACCTACGTGAACTTACTCGTCCGTCTGTCACCCATTTAACATGACCAGCCAAGTTAAGTTTATCTATCAGTGGCTTTCTTAATAATAAATTGAACTGGAGCGGTTATGTTAGGGCTGGCATAGTGCGTATAGGCAACGCAACGAGTTTAATTCACGCACACTGCTGCAAGTCATGTGTGTACCAGAAAGCTGCGTTTGAATTTTCTATTTTTGTTTTGTTCTGTATCACGCTATATAGTGGTTCATCTCGACTATCGTTGCGTTACGTACACAAAGAAGTTTCACATTAACTCACTTAGGTTTGGGATTGGCAGGGAGCACAGGATTCGACACATTCAAATGCATTGTAGCATTGGAAATCTTGACGCCTTCCGTCCAAGCGCCGCTCAGGGAACCCTCGATCTTATCCCCACTGGAGAAGGTCAGAACTCCCTTGCCAGAGAACACGCCGGCCGAGCGAAACTCGCCTTCGTAGTGTGTGCCATCTTCGAACACCATAACCCCGTGGCCCTGTACAAACAATAGTTCTTTGTTGCACAAAATAAATAATTATATAGAAAAGGTCAAGGAAGTGAACTTTTGATATCGTGTCGATGACATCAAAATGTCGTCATTTTGTATACTTATAGGGTGCTTCTTCACATCGTTTCCCAACCAGTAGCCATGGGCATACCCAGCTTCTCGCCTAGGGGGAGGGGGGGGGGGGGGGCAAGTCAGATGCTAGATTCGGTAATCTTCGTCCGCCATCGTCGCGCACGGTTTTTTGGCATTGTCTACTGCGCGGTTTATTTAAAAGTTAGAGCATAAGGCCCTGTTTAAACTTTGATTAGTAATTAGGCGAGTTCATACATGTTCGGCGAGATTTCCAGGGGGGGCAGCTGCCCCCCCCCCCTGGGTACGCCCATGCCAGTAGCTCTAACATGATCGGCCAAGTTTAGTTTATCTGAGTTTATCTGGATATGCGTCCCTTTCTTATGACACTTATTTGACTGAGACACAGGGAGGGATCCATTATTCTTGGGCCGGTCGTGTCAGGGCCACAGATGGTCTCGATCAAAACTACCGAAATCTGTCGAAAAACATGTAACTACTCTCGCGACACAGCGGTTTGAAAATAAAATATTCTGTAGGTATACAAAACGACGTCATTTTACTGACATCGGTATTAAAAGTTTAAAAGGTCAATTTAATGCCTATTCTAGTATTTGATGTTAGCCACAACACTAGCCTAGCTAACATGGATGGCACCGGTCCGGATATAATCGGTGTCACCTGATGAAGTGCTAAAGTAAAATCTTTAAATCTACTATGGATAAATAATTGTTTCGAAAACCCTTTAAACCCGTTTTACACTAAACGTATTTTGAAAATCATGCTGGCCAACTAAAAAAAACGATTAATTAAAAAACAGTTCAGTTGATCTGTGCTACGAGGTCACAGACAGACAGAGGTTTCCAATTTATAATACCCCTTTTGGCGTGGTGTCGGAGTTCAAAACAATACTGATACATAGGTACTTACATAATTAATTAATATGCACAATAATGTACTTAATCATCATTTTATCGTGTAATAATAATAACCGACAAACATTATCAAATACTTTACAGCAACTCAAACAAGGCCTCGCACGGCTCATAAAGATTTCAGATAAAAACCTAGCAAATAAAGTGAACACGAGAAATGAAATGCGCAAACTTATCCGAGCGTCGAAATGAGCAAGGTCTTACCGTTAGCACGTCTTGCATAAACAATCCTTCGTAATAGATTCCGTCTAAGGTCACAATTAGCCCGCATCCATGTTTTTTGTTATCACTCCAACTGCCCAAGTATTTCTCTCCCTTCCCGATATCGTCCATGACACCGTAGCCATGCTTAGCGCCATTGCTCCACTCTCCAGTATAAATGGTTGCTGATGATGACGTGAAATCACCTTGCTTTTTGACTCCGTGACCGTGAGCGGCCCCGTCTTTGAAGTAACCCTCGTAAATATCGCCATTTATGAACTTTAAAACCCCGTAACCGTTCTGGAAGTTGTCTTTCCATTGTCCTTCATAAATTCCTGAAAATTATAATACAACAGGAATGGAAAGTTCAGTTTAAAAATATTTTTAAATAGCGGTATGGACTAATTGAACTGTACTAAGTAGGACGTAGGACTTACGACTGACTCATAGTTATAATTGTGACACAGAAAATTTCGCAGGAAGTCCATACAGTCACGTGTAAAATTAAGATTTTACACCAACCTAAAAATACCTATGCATCAACCAATGCCTTTATAAACTGCGATGCAGAACCTCGCGCCAGGCGGTAGACGGCAGCAGCAGGCTGCCGTCCACAAGCGCCAGGCCTGTCACGTGGCAGTTGCAGTCATGTATCGGAATGACTCCCTTACAAATTCATACTGCTAAATAATGCAGTCTGCCGTCGCAGCACATCCCGTCGCAAAAGTACCTAAGTACTTCCGCAATAAGGTCGTGACTAAATATTTTGAACCCTGGAGCCGTTCTTGTGGTTGTTAGCTGAATTAAGCGAGATAGTTCTTAGGCATTTTCGGTGGCAAATGACCAGATAATTTAAAAGTACCCATATTTTTACACATAACTGTTACCTACTACATTTATCGAAATTTTGAAATAGCGTATCTCGTTGACAAGACTTTGAATAACTAATGTAGAGTGACACTTACCAAAGGCTGGGTCTTCCATCTTCCCATGGCCGCACAAAGCGTTCAATTGGAACTGACCGACGTACAGCTTGCCATCGGGCCATTCCACTTTCCCATGGCCATGAATCTTTCCGTCCAACCATCTCCCCTGATACTTCGCGTCTTTGTAGAAAGGACTTTTGCTAGAAAATGTGTAACTAGCCGTCCTAATCGCCGGTGGTTTGAACGAGGTTTCTTTGTTCAGAGCTGACCTTATTGATGAGTTTAACGCGTGAACCCACTCAGTCTTCTCCTGTTCAGTGCTTGTAGTGAGAGACAGGATTTCCTCTGGAGTTGTTAGCTGGATACCATTGACTAAGGAATCTGTGTTAGGACTAGGTTCTACCCAAAGTGTTATTAACGGATGCACAGTAGGTGTGCTACCGTTTACGTGGACGAACAAATCATTGAATAATATAAACCAGTGAGAGGAAAATCTCCCAGGGTTCACTAAATTTAGCTGTCGGGACTTTGATTCCCGAACTAAACGGCGTTCTGGTGTCCTGTATTGCTCTAGACTTTTCCCCACAGTTTCCCAAAATAGCTTAGTGACATCGGCCTCTTTGCGCTTCTTTTCTTGCTCCTCAATTAAAGAGTCTAATGACAATACGACCTTGCTTAGTCTTTCGTCTATATTTGTCTTGGTATCAAGTTTTTTTCGTTTAGTTTTATATCGTAATAGAGACTGTGCTATGCATTTGTAAGAGCTCAATCTTGTTAGTGGTTGCACAAAAGCAAGTCCTACTATGGCTTCCAGAGTTTTTTTGTTATTTTTCTGTTTGTTTGATGGCAACTGATCGCTAAATAAATTGTATATACTCGATGGAACATCAATTACATTGTTGATGTGAGCAAATCCACCGATAACAATCAAATTGCTTATTGCTAAATAATACTTTCTGTATAAATAAATATATTCCTCTAAATTTTTGATTAATGAAATATCACATTCGTTTATATGCTTCTCTGCGTACTGCCACATTGAAAGCACATTTAGAGCATTAATATTCAATATGTCACCAAATATATCACAAACTGTTTCATACACATTGGAATGTAAGATGATAGCTTTACTTTTCTTTAGAAAAGGCTTTACAAGAGAATGATATATCAAGAGCATCTCTTCTAAATATCTTTGAGCAATAGACAGATCTTGAAATTCAGGACATTTCATTGGCTCTTCAATAGAACAATAAGTTATGTTACCAGAAGACAGTATTCTCCAATGGTAGCACATATTTTGGGGTTTATTTGCAAAATTTTGGGGTTCACTGACTTTCACAACCTCAACATCACCATCCTCTTCAACCACATTATCTTCCCTTGTGTTCAAGTTGACTATAGTCTCAGTAAAACCGTCTGTGTGTTTTCCCATGTAGAAAACATTTTCATTGTGAGTGTATGCTAAAGTATGATGATCTGTTGCAATCATATCTCTGACTCTATCACTATCAGAGTTCTCTGTAAATTGTTTAGGGCCACTTTTATCATCTCTGTTCTCAAAGCTGACCTGTTGGAAATGGTTGTATCCCCACATAAAGAGTCGCCCATCTAAGGTGAGAGCAGCACAGTGCCACTTGCCACAAGAAACTTTCTGTAAACCAAACCCAGACAAAGTCATAACAACCATTGGTTTCAACCTTTTTACTGTGTCACCAACCCCCAATTGGCCATGTGTTATGTCACCCCATGTCCAAAGTTCAGTAGCTAGAATGTTCTTACCAAGTTTAGCCATATTCTTTATGTTTTCACTTTTCCTGACAGCTTCAAACTCTTTTTCACTACTAATTGTGCTTGTAGAGAACTGAAGATCATCTAGTTGGCAATCAGATGTGCAACTATACATAAGAGAGTTGATTTCTTCATTCTGCAGTCGCATTTGGATTTCCACTGCCTCATTATTATCACTGCTGCCGCTAACATGCCGGGATAGTGTTGCTACTTTGTCACCTACAGTTTTAACACCTTCATAAACAAAATGAGTAAGATTGGAAACATTTTCTTTGATTATTCTGGTGGGTTTCTCTGTGTATTCTACAATATAATCTTCACCTGCTGAAACCCAAGACAGTTGTTTGCTTAAGAACTGTCTTGCAGCATCTGCATTAATAAAAATATTGTTAAGCTTTTCCTTATTTTCTTCTGTTTCTTCATCATCTACTTCGTTTTCGACTTCACTGTCTTTGCATTCATCCTCAGTTTGCTCTGATTTTAATTTAACAGGTGCTTTTAGATTTGAATTTATTTTAGCTATTTTTGATTCTTCTGATGAAGGACTCGAGTCTTCTGTAAAACTATGTGCATCTATATGGACATCTGTTTGAGGAGCTGTGGTGCTACTGGAGTCTTCACTGGACTTACTGATCTGCACTCCAAGGGGACAGGTCTCTGATAGGGATGGTACAGAGGCCGGGGATGCTAAACCTATTATCGTCTGACACTGTGAGCAATTTGATGCAAACACTTCTTCATCATCGTTGTCACTATCTGTGTCACAGTTGTCAGACTGGCGGACATTTTTTCTAACTATTACTGCAGCAAAATCATCACCTATAGAAGCACTGTATACTGTCCTGCCATCAAAAAATGGCACCTTTTTTATACTACTAGTGTCTAAAGCAATTTGGGGCATTACACCTGAACCCCAGAGCTGTCCATCACTACTAATAAAGAGCTGTCCAAAATCACTGGACACTACATTCCGGAATCTTACTTTTAAACTGGAACTTTTAAAGCCATGGGGACAACACTTGGCATCCTCACGAACAATTATTTCTTCTTTATTTTCAAACTTGGAATTAGTCTTGTATAGCCTGCCATGTACATCAATAATGTAGAGGGTATCATTGTGATGTGATATGTCTATTGCTGATATACCGCTGATTTTTTTGAAGTTCAGGCAGTCTTCTGTAATGTCACTGAGGTAGAGGCCATGGTCATTGCCGAGAACGATCACTTCCGGCCCGAGGGAGCACAACTTCACAATCTTATCAGGAACCTGATTGGACTCTGAATACTTGCAAGCTGTTATTCCTTTCCAAAACTTATGCTGACTCATAATTTCCTTTCTTTCTTTAAATACATGTAGAAAAATCCTTAGCACTGTTCCAGGTTCAAGACTTTGAAATGCAGTCCCGTATAATTTAATCACGCACTTCTTATTCTATTTATTAGGTCAACGAACACTTTATTAATGCAATTAATTACAATTTTCAAGGGAATAACAACAATATTATGACTTGATTTATTTATCAATTGTGATGAGAAGGTTGGTTGATTGGTTGGTGGTTGTGGTGGGGATCCGTTTTTTGACTTGACAGTAGTAGATAAAGTGGTCAATGCATGACACTAAAATCGATTTCAACCAATTTAAGAAGTATAAAACCATTGACTTGAATAGCGTGAGTGAATGACAAGTGTTGCCATTAAAAAGAATGAATGGAAACTGACAGCTCATCTGTCAAATTAACTTTGACCGTTCCAATTTTTTTTCTTTTCGTATTAAAAATGGCGAGTCGCGGTGGGTCAGCAAGACGTGTTCCTGAAAAAGAAGCCGCAATTTCATACGTTCAATGCGATGGATTGGTAAGTAAATGAAACAAACAATTTAAAGTGTGTAGTACTTTAACAAAATTCATACAGGCTTTCATGTTCTATTTAACGTTGATTTGTCGACGCGTCATAATTCTCTTTGTTTTGCTGTTTTTAGCGAAGACCCCAAGCATTTATCTTACAGCAACGTATTACAAAGATATGTCTTCAGTTTACCTCATTTCTATACCCCTGGTAAACGCTGACAAAACATGTTGAAAATATAATTTTGTTTACGCGTTAGGTTATGCTCGCAACCTGGCAAAATAAATCAAACTCAAAATACGATATAAAAATGCAGCAAAACAAGCAAAAAGTAACACTTATCCGCAATGAGGTGTTGACCGTCTAAGTCTAGTCGTTATGTTGCTAAACTGTTTGTTTACCTTTAGAACAAATTAGTCATACGTTGTTTTAGGATGGCTATAACATTAATAAGTTGACCTGTCTGGTCTGGAGGTTACCGAATTCAGTGATGATCTCAACGCGACATGAGCCTCACTATTTGTTTTAGATAATGAGTACATGTCATGTATTTGGTTTTGTAGATTATTTATACAGTATGATATAAGAAGGGGAAGAGCTTTGTTTATTGTGGCTCTCAAATAATGATCAAAGTTACATTAATCATGCTTTTGACCATTTCAGGCGGTAATGAAAATCTTGAAGCACTGCCATGAAGAATCATGCAGCAACATGGAGGTGGCGCAGGGAGCCCTGCTTGGGCTGGTTGTGGAGAACCATTTGGAGATCACCAACTGTTTCCCGTTCCCGAAGCACGATGACACGATGGATGAGGAGGAATACCAGCTTGCTATGATGAGACGTCTGCGAAGGGTCAACGTGGACCACTTTCATGTTGGATGGTGGGTAGTTCTTTTTAAAGTGGCAACTTTGGTGACTACCATTTAAAATTATCACTGCTAGCACTGCTGTCAAATGCAAAATGTATGTGTAATATATTTTTTAACGTAATTCTGTTCTTTGGTCAAACCGAGGAGTAATGCATAGTCTTTTGTTTGATACTTTTCATATATATCTTTAAATATATTTCTCCCTTGTCTATTAGTCATTTGTTAAGGGATATTTCTGTACTTTGCTCATATATAAGGTGCTAACAAATTAGGTACCAATATTTTAAGAGGTGTTACATTACATCAAAACAATTAACTTGAAATAGAAATTAAGAAAACTTTTCATATGATATTTTTATTTTAATTACCGGAACAAAATAAATAAATTAAAATTTCGCCCAAACATAATCATCCTGTGCATTTAACTGACAAGATGTTTAACACTTTCTGTCAAGTGAACATCGTCGTTTGTGACAAACGTCAATGTTGGGCGGGAAAACTGTTAGTAATCAATTAGCCTTTGATAATTTTCAATAAGTAAAAAAAGCGAATTTAAAAGTTGCGGTTGTAGTAATAATTAGGAACAAAACTCACTTTTAGTAAACGTAAACATTTATTTACATTACAAGAATTGTTGAAAATGGCGACCCTCTTTTTCAATGCATAATAATGCTCGCTTTTGAACGTTTCCATTAACACGCAACAAAATGTCTCTTTCTCTTCTCATGACTTCAAAGGCGTTGGTAATGCGTGCTCGTAGTTCGTCAGAAGTTCTAATTGTATGACCATCGTCTCCGTATACCAGATCTTTGGCTCGACCCCATACGTGGAAATCTAACGGGGTTAAATCCGGTGAGCGGGCTGGCCAGTTCACGGCACCTGAATCACTCCCGCCGCGGCCTATCCATCGAGTTTGGTATTGCACCGTCAAGTATCTTCGTACGGCACGATCATAATGGGCGGGGGCGCCGTCGTGTTGATAGTACATCCTCCTACGGAGACTGAGAGGCACCTCTGCTAGCAATTCGATTAGATCTTCTTGTAAGAACTGTAGATACGTTGTTCCATTTAGGCGATTAAGAAACACTGGACCTAACAAATAGTCGCCAAGTAACCCTGCCCATACATTAACACTGAAGCGAGTTTGGAAGTGATCAGGGCGTGCTAAGTGGGGATTCTGTTCCGACCAATAGTGTGAATTGTGAATATTAAACAATCCCACCCTCGTGAATGTGCACTCGTCGGTCCAAAGGATCTTGCATCGGTCGTTGCTTCGAAGCCACTGACAGAACTCTACACGCGGTTCATAATCCTGTGGCTGCAGTTCTTGAACACGCGTAAAATGATATGGGTGATATCCTTCACGTTTTAGGAGTTTCCATACGTAAATAGCACTAACGCGAAATACATTCGCTGCATCCCTTGTGCTACTCATTGGATGGCGGTCAAAAAAATCCAAAATCGAAACTTCTAGACGGGGCGGATTTTGAGGCCTCCCGGCTTCACCTCTAGGCGTGAACGTCCCCCAGTCACGAAATCTTTGCTCAGCTCGGTAGATTGTGCGAGAATTCACATGTGTACCGTAAATTTCTGCATAGAGCCTAGCAGCACTTGTCGCACTGTAGTTTGCTTCGCGATAGCAAATTACCATGTTTAGGTAATCGTTGTTTGTGTAGCGGTAAGGCATTTATTATTTAGACTCAATTATCAGGCACAATAAATAGCATGACATTGACATTTATTTATCTTAATGAAGTGGCCATTGACTCATAACAGTCAAGATGTTTCATAGGACAATCAAAGAGGACTTAATCGCGGATTGTTGATTATCTCATTAACAGGGTGTTTTTACACTGTAACGGTGTTTCCTTAATTATCTCCTAAACTAACATAAACTTATAAATGGTTCATACTTAAGTCTAGTCCTAGAGACGAGTACTATCAGCTCTAAAAGTATTGGTACCTAATTTGTTAGCACCTTGTATTTCTGATTAACACTAGTTTATCTTTATGACTTACCTCATTTACTTCCATGCAAAGTATGGCACACGCAACTTTCAACCTAGTATAGTTGAAATCAATTTTTTTTATTTAGATTAGGTACATAAAGCACTTATTTTATGTCAGAAAATTTACCACTGTTTGGGCAAAACCTCTAATGAGAAGATAACGGCAAGAAACTCAACAAGGTATTAAGTACGCCCCATGCCCGTGAATAGAGCCCAGTCTGTTGTCTTTGCATAATTTTTTTATTGTTATCTGAACAACTTAATTATACAATACATCAAACTTCAAGCTAATAAATATGACCATGAAACTGGGTCATCAACTTGCAAGATTTGAAGCAAATAAAAAAGAAAGAAAAAGAAGTGAGGTTAATATAAAGCCTTGATATAATCCCCAGGTACCAGAGCGCTGACGTGGGCAACTTCCTGAGCCTGTCGCTCTTGGAGTCGCAGTACCACTACCAGACCTCCATTGAGGAGAGTGTGGTGGTCATCTATGACACAAAGAAATCTGCTCGAGGCTTCCTCACCCTCAAGGCTTACAGGTTAACGCCTCAGGTTGGTATTTACTCATAATAATGTAGTTAGTGTTTCGTATGTGGCAGGAAAGTGTGACAGACAGTGACAGTCAAATTTAATTGTGTTGTAATTTACATTTAATGACCTGAATGTTTAATTGCTGTACCGTTTTTGTAACATACAACATTATTCATTAATTTTTTTGAGGAAGTATAGAAACAGAGAGTGTACTGAGTTTTGAAATCTCCACAGCATGGGACAACAGAATACTGAGGACGTAAGTTTAAGCTTTGCCCATCAACGTAATTTTTTGTTGTTATAATGAGGTTTGACATTTTAATTAGCATTGATTTAGTCAGTAAATTAGAAAATTACCTTATGGTATCGAAAGACAATTATGCTTAAGTGGCCTCACCCGATGGTGGGTAGCAAATTCTGCATGATGTCTGTAATGAGCCCGAAAATATTTGCATTTGGCAAACAAACTCAAAGAACTTATTGATTTAGATTATATGGTGCTAAAAGATGCCTTCATTTAGAAAAGTAATAATGTAATGCAATGGAATCATTAACATTCATCATTTTTATTAGTGCTTTCTGTGTTGATATTACTATATTTTTACACAGTTTCGGCATAAAGTAGTAGCTCATGTCATAACATGACTGCATTTTGTATGTTGAATTAAAAGATCCGGCTTAGGGGTGGGGGACCTAAAGTGTGCCAGCGGAACAGCAACACTCTTAGGTTTACTGGTTCATATTGGCAGCAGTGATGACTTTCCATTGGGTCCACCACATGCTGGCGCCTCCCTTTTCTAGACCGTAGAAACCGAAGATGAATTAACATGCTAATTTTAATATTTTGTCTTATAAATATGTCTTTTAGGTATTATTTCTATGGGTCTATGCAGCCTGAAATAAATAGTTCTATTCTATATAAAAATGTTTGTTCTGCAGGCTATCGCCATGTACAAAGATCAGGATTATACACCGGAAGCCCTGCGGAACCTGAAGATTGGGTACGAGAGTCTGTTCATTGAGGTGCCCATCGTCATCCGCAACTCCCCGCTGACAAACATCATGATGTCTGAGCTGTCCGAGATGATCCCTGAGGAGGAGGGCTCCAAGTTCCTGGATCTGGGCACCGCATCAG
The DNA here is from genome assembly GCA_963691745.1 of Ditula angustiorana. Lineage (NCBI taxonomy): Eukaryota > Metazoa > Arthropoda > Insecta > Lepidoptera > Tortricidae > Ditula > Ditula angustiorana. Next base: position 4,542,776 of record OY829473.1, read on the forward strand.
TATTAGAAGGTGAGGATCCTTAAAATATCAGTATTTTACTCAATGGCTGATACAGGGTTTGGTTAAGGATCATAAGCCTGACTTGAATAATTGCCTTTATTCTTTTGTTAGGACAGCAAATCGTGCGCCTAAGGCATTTCTCCATATCCAATATAGTTGAAAACAAGCTTACTGTGTTTGAGGGACATTCCATTGAACAAATTAAAATTGCCAACTGCATCTAAAAGTTTAATAGTACTTTATAGTCTTTTATTTATTGTCTTCTTTTGCATTTTTTTTGTCATATGAAACGAATAATAGATAATTATCACCAGTGTCATATTTTTTGTCTTGATACAAACAAAGGTTGATGATTTTGCCACGACGCATTTTTCAAATTCGCACTAATGCACGGTATTTGATACAAAATCGCCATGCGCCGTCCCGCACCGGAATCAGAACAGCTAACACGCGTGTTCGTTTTCTCGCTTGTCGCTCAGTGCGTCTCTCTCTTACTCAGCTAATTAGAACTAGCACTGGCACACGCACTGGGCTACAAATCGAGTCGATATGTGTGGTGCTAGCTATTCTGATGCAGCAAACCGTGCCTCTAGTTTGATGGAAAAGTGACGACTTCTTTCCACTATTTTCAGGGCAACTCCGCAGCCTCATGGAACGTGTAGACGAGTTGAACCAAGAAGCCATCAAGTTCAACCGCTACCAGCAACTGGTGGTCCGTCAACAGCAAGACAAGCACCGCTGGTTGCTCAAGCGCACGCAAGAGAACGCCGCGCGCGCCGCCAAAGACGAGCCGCCGCTACCTGAGGAAGACGTGAACAAATTGTTCAAACCTCTCCCTGTGCCGCTGAGGTAAGCATCATACTATAATTACAGTATTATTTCAAACGTCATTGATTGCAGAAACTAATGCAAGAGAACACCCGATCATCTGAGTTGATGATCGATGAGCTGCCTCAGCAAAATTCGGTTGCCTGCAACTTTTCTGTCCCAAAAATTGACAGTTTAGCATTTTCCATGCAAAGTTTCAATCCAATTCCATCCATTATAGGGTAGATTTTTGAAAAAAAAGTCCTATACCAAATTATCTGTGTACCAGATTTTATCCAAATCAGTTCAGCTGCTTAAGCGTGAAAGCCGGATAGACAGACAGGCCTTTGCATTTATAATATCCAAAACCGGTATTAGACAATACCCCGAGCTAATGCTTGTCCGATATGCACTTGGCAGGTTTTAACTTAAATGGCCAGTATTTTGAAACCAGTTCTAAAGTTTGTTTCAAGAGAGAATAAAAGTAATAAATCTCTGTATATATTTTTTTCAGACTGAACCCCATGATCGTCGCAGGACAGATCAACACGTACAGCCAGCACATAAGCCAGTTCTGCTCCCAGAGCTTGGCCAAGTTGTATGTCACTCAAGCACTCCAAAACGCTAAGGATACTAAGCAGAATAATTGAGTTTTTTGGTATTAAAATGTCGTGAAGTCACAGTGTCGTGTTTATTGAGAAACCACTTCAGTAGTATGAGAGTCGCAACCACTATAAACTCGTGATATGTCACAATATTAAAGTTAGTGGTTTCGATAAGCTTCTTGTAGTCTTGTTGACTTAAAATTAGGCGTGCCATAAAGTACCTTTAACCTTTTCAACGCCATATCAAATACAAGAGACATGATTCACACGCCAAACTTTTTTTTTTAAGTTAGGAAGTTGAATCTTAATACATGTAGGTCACTTTTATATTGTGCACACGTAGACGTAGATATCGGTCATTGGCGTTGAACCTGTGGTGTTGAAATATGAGTCGTTGGAGTCGAAAAGGTTAAGAGAGAAGTTAGTATTAAAAGTAAAAAAAACAAATCAGCGTAAATGTAGAAAAAATTTGGAGGGTTTATTTATAAATAGTACAATGTGAGAACGGGGCTAAGATCGATACAAATCTCAATGTTCAGGGTGGTAGACGTCCCTGCGACAATAAAATCAAATTCAAAATATCTTTATTCAGATTAGGCTTGCAGGAAGCACTTATGAGGGGGTGCGTGTTGGGTTCCCTCGTGTGCCCGTGTGCTGCGGTTCCCTTATGCTCCTCCGGGGGAAGAGCAGTGCTTGGATCGGTGCGCCCTGGGCATCGGGCAATGATTTCTTAGCCTATATGCTGGGATATCATTGGCCGACGGCTAAATAACCCGAAGGGGTAGGGCAGGGGGTCTTGTGGCCCATATCGTACAATCGTACTGCACTGACATTAGCACAGGCATGGCACAAGCCTCGTGACCGCCATTAAATAAAAAAGAAGAAGAAACACTTATGGATGTCAGAAAATTTACCACCGGTTCGGAAAAAACCTATGATGAGAAGATACCTCCAAGATGCTATTTTTACATCTTGTAAGTATTTAACGCAGTTGGTGTACACTATTTGGAGCAGGGATCGCCGATAGGTGAGCTCTGAACGGGTGACAAGTTACATAGCTATTCGTTGAATGGTAGCTATTGGAATGTAAGTACAACGTTCATTTCTTTCCTTTTCAACTTGACATCACGTAGAACAAGCTGCATGAGGATTATTAATCTTATTGCATGATTGGCATGTTGGTAATAACAGAGAATTTCGGAGGAATGATTTTGTCGATTATGAGGCAATGAATGATAAAATTTATAAGTATTATAAGGAATCGTAGACAATTTTGCAATAATATTCTTTTTCAATGAAAAATATATATACACGAATGGTGAAGTCACCGATAATGATAGCAGTTAAAACGTTCTCGGAATGACCGTCTTCTGTTTTCACCCTTACATACCTAGTTCCGTAATTTAATATGTACCTAACCAGATTAACAAGCAAACAGTGTATCAATACCAATTAAGATGCCTTAAGTGAAGACGTCGGTAATTTCTAAATTATAGCAAGCGCGATAGGAAGCTACAACAATGTAAGTTAATTGTTTTTTTCCACTAAACTACTTAAGTTGTTGGTTCCGTCTAATCGGGGTAATAGAGGCTATTTGCTAGTTCACAAAGGAGCCGCCGAGATGTCCCTTGATTACTGAAATTGCTTTATTCAGGTACCTGGCCCGACCCGTCCCTGTGATTGGATCAAATCTTTACCTACTTAAACTTTAAAATTAATTACCTACTTCAAGATTATCTAGGCTGGTATATAGGCTCAAACCACACTAAGACCTGATTTCAGTGCCCGGCAAACAACTTGAGCATTGACCTTGACTGCGCAGTAGCCGTTTCTAGTAAAAATGTGTATGCGCAAACTTACCCCCTCCACTCGATTTATGTTCACGTTGTTTGCCTGCAACTATATTAATAAAATTTAGAAAAATAAAAGTAACAACATTGTAACTTTTTTAACCGATAGACTTTAACCTAATACTTAGTACTATTGCGGCCCTAAATGACCGTCCTAATTTAATTTATCCCTGCAACTGTATTAACAAGTGTCTTAAGAAAAGACTTATACTTGGCCTATAGGAACATTAAGGCCACTAAAAGTGTTTTTGTTAATACGGGCGAAAGCTCAGTAAGTATAGTCAGCCTCAAAAGTTGCTACACACTTAAGAACCTTGTCGTTATAACGTATGAAATGAGAGTTGCTCGAATTTGTCACATTACTGAGAGCGACAAGGTACTAAAATGTTCAGCTATTTCTGTACCCAGCCAACGGTTTGTTACAGCATTTTATCTAGCCTGGTGTATTTGATGGCGTTTGTAATTTGTACCTGCGTGAGAGTTCTATCGTGATACATTCGCACATCAAAAGTATTGGTAGTTTAGGTAGCCTACATAAGTCTAAGTTAAGTTTAAGTATCTCTATGTGCGTCCCTGTATTATGACACTAGTTGGACAGAAACGCAGGGAAGAATAAATTAAACTTGGGCCATCATGTTAGGGACGTTGCGGGGACTTGGGTACCTCGTGTTTTAAGATGGTAAATGTTGTAAACATTCTTTATAAGTCTTTTTGCAACAGCGTTATTTTAAAATAAATAAAAGCTGCTAAAAAAGATTTTACAAATAAATTACGTTATTTCTATAGATTTACCAAAACTGTTTACTACATTTTTCATCTTAAAAAAGAGGTACCTATAAACGTGGGCGAAGTCGCACCAGAGGTGCAATTTTTCAATCTCACCAGGTGACTAAATCTCACCAAAATGGCCGAATCTCTATGAAAAACGGTCATTTTGGTGAGCTATAATCACCCGGTGACATTCAAAAATCGCACTCCAGTGGCCCTAACATGACTGGCCAAGTTTGGTTTATTTCTATCCGCGTCCTTTTCTTATGATACTAGTTAGACAGAGACACAGGGAGGGGTTAACCTAAACCTGGGCTGTCATGTTAGGGCCGCAGGGAGGCCTTTTGTAGGTGTTAATCAAGTTGTTTGTAGGTGTTTGGTCGCGAGTCAGTACATGAGGGAGTCTCGCGAAGCCCCCAAAGCAGTGGGCGAGGGCCCGCATCGCCCACGCCTAGCTACGCCACTACCTGTGGCCCGTTTCACTAAGCTACAAGTTACAATTTCACAAGTCTAAACCGGCAACATTGGTCAATAACGACCAATGGTAATGAGCATAAGGACTTATGTTGCCGGTTTAGACTTGTAACATTGTAACTTAAAGCTTCGTGAAATGGGTCACTGGTTATTATAAGATATCCGCCTGCAATTTTCTAAACAGACTTTATTAAGACATCGCGTGCTGTTATTTCTCCAAATCCGGAGACGGTTTCTTTTAATAAAGCAATCAGAGAAAGGAAATGAGACGTCGGCGACACCGGAGTTGTGCCCAATTCTGGTGGCCATTAGGCTATCGAGACGACCGCAAGATTAGAGTTGGAGGACCGACCGCAACAGCTGCGTCGACATTTTTTTTGGGGGCGTAATACTTATTTCGAATTTTGGGAATTAGTTTTCTATGTCTCAAAGGGTATGGCTGTCGAATTGGCCGAATTTATATATTTATTTATTTAGGAAAATGTAAATATAAACACACAATACAAACACTTAAAACCTAAGACTAAAAGTAAAAACTAATTAAAATTATAAAAATGAGGCCCCCGCTGTGTTTCCTATTATACAGGCTGCGGCATTCTCGCGCTGGATGGCTAGGCTGGATCGTTGAGCAATACTAATTTTGAATAATTATAAACTATTGAAATAAAATACTTAATATATATGTACTACACTACTCTACCGAATGAGTTCTAAACGTCGACACAGGATATTATGCAAGTGTAAGAAAAAACATTTTTTGGCAAATTTTTCAAGTATGATCTTTCCTGGGAACTGATTTAATTCCTAATACATACAATATTCGACTTTGGGTAAACATAAGTATACCTACCTAGACAAAATATAAAAAAAATCAGGTCTGCATGCATCTAACTTATACCGTTAACGAGCTAGACACTCGCGACATACGAACATAATAATATAGACGCCAACGGATGTTACACGAACGTACACGTTCAAGTTATCACTCAGTGCTTCTCTTTCTTACTATGCCACTAGTCACATACGTTACGTAAGACTAAGTTAAGTTTATCTCTATGTGCATCCCTTTCTTATGACTATGTTATGACTCTAGTTGAACAAAATTGCACGAAGGGATCAATTATACTTAGGCAGTTATGTTGGGGCTGCAGAGTGACAGCAATAGGGCTACTTTTATCCCCTAGGTACGATATCCTAAAACTGCAAATAATTTTATCGGATATACGAGTACAACATAAATATTTAAAAGGCTAATTGACGTAACATGGACATTTTGACATTTAACAATAGGCATTTGATGGACCACGTACATCATCGCTATTTGTATAATTTTTTCCGGTACTTTATCGTCTTGATCGGTGACGGTACTGACAGTTAGCTGAACTTGCAGTAACAATTAGTGATTATTAGGCAAATTGAGTTCTATCTCCATTTGTTATCCATTTATTAGCCGGCTTAACAATTAATTTCCTTTAAACAAGCAAGGAAATTAATGAATAAATATTTCTGCATAAAACTATTCATTCGCATTCTTCATACCAATTAATGGTTGCGGGAACGGAGTGAGATTATGCAATTAAGTACAATTTAATTACGATTAAAAATGGCAGTAATTGTTACCAATTAACACCTATTATATTCTTTAGACGTTTAATGATGACAACAGTTACCCTTTATAAGTCCAATTAGTTAATAATAAAAACATTTCTAGCAAAATATAATTAATATATTTTTAGATCAGTAATTGAGTTTCAGACCCTGTCCTGATTAGATGGCACAGGGTGTTCAAAAAGACACTACCTAGCGTTTATCACGGCCATAAATCGTCCGTCACTTTCACACATGCTAGCTGGTTAGAAAAAGATATAATTATGCTCTATATCGGGGCGGTTAAAGCTAGAGTGCTAGGGCCACTGGGTGTTCTAGGTTGTTTTATTGTTTGCTGTTGACAGATGACACCTTTATTTAGTCGATCAACTAATTATTTTAGATTTCTTACATTTTGAAAAAACATTAAATTAAATTTCTTAACAACAATGATTAGAAAAGTAATAGATTTTAGTTGAGTTGTACGTAAGTACATACAACTTAACTAGTTAAATAGTGGCCATCGATTTTTTGGAAAAAAAAAATTGCTCTACTGGCATTATCCAGAGAGGAAACAGGGGCCGACGTTTGTATGGAAAAACGGCCCTTGTGTTTCCCCTTAACGTGCCTTAACGCCACGAATAGGCCACAATTTTAGCTTTGTAAATTGTTCTGGCGCAGCACGCGTGTTAATTGTACGTGCTCGTTAAAGATGAATTATTATCGTTGTCAATGTGCGGGGGTGTTGCCATATCGCAAATTGCCGCTACATTGTTATTTTAGCACGTTTATCGGGAATCTCTAACGTACACGTGGCATTTGCTGGGTAGCTGAAGTGTGATGTGGTGTAATGACGATGTAATTCTAGGTACCTAAGTAAATAGGTATCGACATCGATACATAGGTAGAGGCATCGTCTCTTTTATTTAAACAACTTAGTAAAGAAAACGAGCAACCTGATGGTAAGTGATCACCACCGCCCATAAACACCTATAACATCAAGGATATTGCAGATGCGTTGCCAACCCAGAGGGCTGGAATACCTCTTGTGCTAGTAATTCCACCGGCTGTCTTGCTCTCCACGCGGCAACACAACAGTGCAAGCACTGCTGCTTAGCGGCTGGATTAGCGAGCAAGATGGTGGTAACGATCCGGACGGACCTTGCATAAGCCTAGTTGGGAGCAATTCTGAATGTCGAAACTTAATGTGTATATTAAATATCGAATGTTCATTTGAACGAATGGTTTTTTTAGAAACCTTAAATTTTCAGGATTTTTAAGAGTTATTTTATAACAATCCAGTGATCCTACATGCACGGTGAAATTGAGTTTATCTATATGTGCCTCTTCTTAAGACACTAGTTAGACAGAGACGCAGAGAGGGATAAATTAGAGCCGTCATGTAAGAACGCAGAAGTCTTACTTCGAACAAAAACCGCGTTATTATAAGAAGCGTCGTACTGAATGCTTTTCCGTTTATCCTAAACTATAACTTATACCTATTCAGTCGCACGCGCAGCAACACAATTGCGGCGGCCCCAGTGCAGTGGTGCATCATACTAGTCATAGTATAGGGGTAAAGTAGTAAAACCTAAGTAGTTTTGGCACTTAGCACAAATACTAAGCGATTTCTAACCGGCTCGAGCCTATGCCGCTTCGGTTATTAAGTGTGGTTGAGGCCTTAAATGATGTAGAAACAAGATAAAACCATTTTAATCGAAATTATTTATTTCTAAAATTTTTTCGATTTTTCTTTTTGTATTTTTTTTATATAGCATTTTAAATTTAATTTGAATGTAAAAAAAATACAAAAAGAAAAATCGAAAAAATTTTAGAAATAAATAATTTCGATTACAATAATTTAACAACAAATGGCGTCATCTCTCGTCAGCTAACGGGCAATCATTAATGACCAAGTTGAATGAGATAACTTGATTAAGTTTCTCATAGATGACACCGAGGGTAGTTTACCCAAAGAAAAAAAATATCAATAATGTAATGACCGTAAAGACGAAACACATTGAAAAATTCGCAGGGTATGGCAGCGGTAATGTGGCGGAAACTGGAATACGCAAGGCACAGAATGCTGATGTTGTAGGTTCGAACCCTGCCATTACCCTAATTTTTCTTTGTGTTGTAATTCATTATATAGCATTTTAAATTTAAGATAAAACCAGTTTTTTACGGCTATCACCAGTTTCAGCACTCCGGTTTGAGGTTAAGCGTTAATAACATAACAATATCTGTCAAGGAGTCTTGCTTTTACCATTAAGCGGTCCGCTGTTACTAGGTAAGGCAAGTGCAAGGGGCAAAATGTGCATTTTTTGAATTAAAAAAAATATTAACCAAAGAAATCGCACGCTTAGTATTAAAGTGACCCATTTCTGAATAATACACGTCCCAAAATATCACCTTAATTAAAAGACATAGGGTTTAATTTTGGGAAATATCAAATTCAGAACTGAGTCACTTTAATACTAAGCGTGCGAAATGGTAAACTGAGTTGATTATTTGTCGTTAAAATTATAATTATTAAAGCAGTTGTATATTCTACTCTAATCCTTTTTGATTATAAATAACGACATATCCTTAAGGGGCCTATTATGCCCCGGGTCCCCTATGCAATTTTGCCATCGCAACTGATTGGTGAAGCTATCGCCCAAGCACGATGAGAAGAGCAGCGCTGTCTTGCTCTAGCGTGCTAGCTTGAGTGAGCGAGACAGAGCGATGCCTCGACGTCGGGTCCGGCGCTGATGCGCTTAGAGAATAACAGAGCACGAGAGATATGACTCAAGCGGTAAATGATGTTGATAGAATGGTGTAACTCGAGGTTTGTCTGTTCCATTTTTTCTTCTCCAAAATATAACCAATTTTGATAATCCTTTCAGAAAAAAAAGCCAAAAAAACTGTTCGTTTGTCAAGTTTTTTTCTAAAATATATACCAATTCTACACACCAAACGTTCTTTCCGGAGCAAAAGGACTTGTATTAGGCACCGATTTTTAAAGTGTCATAGGTCATAGGTTTTTAAAAAGAAGTAGGTATCTATTAAATATTATAAAAAATTTTAACACAAGGCCACGCATTTGGTGACCATCTTTAACATATCCAAAAATATTTTATCGTCATTTTGGTCGGGAGAAAAAAAGGAGAAAACCTTTGTTTGGAAAACTGGGCTCCTTTGCCCAGTAGTACCTACCGCGTTCCTATATTAACAGCGGATCATTTTACCAACCACCATCAAATTTTAACAGATCTCCCATAGAAAATGTGATTGAAAATTTAACAGTTAAGTAGTAGGTCCAATCAGTTTTCATAGTGTAGCCGAGTGAAACCTCATTCACCGCCCGTAGCGTTAATCGTGCACGTTCCCGCCTGTGCCAAATTAATGGTCATTTGCCTACGCAGGTGCCAAGCCCAACTGGGCTAAGTGCTCGGCACCTGCAATGGCATTTAATTTGTGCTAATAGATTAGCTATAATATTATTAATTAATAAACTGTCAGACGTCGTGGACGCTATTACTAGTAACAGTTTTTTTTTACTCATGAGAAAGTGATATAGCTAATAGTCCGGTATATCAAAGGGCCTTTAAAGCTAAACTCAGCTTAGTTTTTTTTCAGCAGCTTTGCAGTAAGACAACACAATTATCCGTAGGTATCCCGAAGGTTTCTTTGCTTCCTAAAATATACACACACTAAAGGCTTTTTCTGGAAAAATTCTCATTTTTATGATTTTAGGAGGTTAGCAGTCATGGTTGTTAAATCATATCAAAAAGGTACCTACCACATAAATTTAAACATTCCATGCACTCGTATTGACGGACATCTCCAACATACCTAATCAATTGATTCAGACTCTACTTTGCGAATGTCCATATCCAACAAATTTGAACAAATCCCCTTACTACCTACTCCGCGAAACCCAGCATATTCGTAAACCATTTTTTACTGACACGAGATTAAATTATCTTACGTTTGTACAGAAATTAATCGCTTCCGCGTAGTCATTATCGGTTCTCTTTATCCCTTTAACTTTAGTAAGGAACCATAAAATGGCCATAGTATAATGGATCCCTATTTCCCATCATGGACAATAATGGACATAAAATAAATTGATCGATCGATTGATATTGTAACCATAAACAATTTACCCAACGTTTCTTTTTTACAACCTCGATGATAACACTGGCCACTCACGGGTAATTTTATTATGCAAATGCGGCATAAAGTGTTGCCAGGTATAATGTCTTGCATTATATATATTAGCCAGAGACAAGTGCGCGGGAAATAACGATTGAAAAAATGGCGGGAAACGTAATGAGGTTTAAGTAGTCTGCCATCAGTAGGTACAAGCAAGGTTGCCTTTTATTTAATAGTTTCGATTTGTTATCGTCACATAAAGGGTATATTAAGTATAGAAGCTGCTATGTAGAGTGGTAATTTATTCCAAAAAAAGTTAAACGAATGATATTTCTTCAAACACTTGTGTAATATGCGCAAAGAACCAGTCACAGAATCCTATTAACTTTATCAGGCTATACGTAACTGTTAGATGTAGACGGTAAACGAGTTTCCTTATAATTTATCTAATTTCCATAAGAATTAGAGTTAGAAAAGAGTTCGTTATAAGGACATAAAAGAGGAGGATCGGTGCGTTGCACTCATGCCAACTGTTGGCTGCGAGCTCCTGTCAAATTGTCCTCGATAAGGCTTCTTTGATAACGTTTAAGTATTGGTTTTGTGGGATTTTAATCAAAATCGCGCATATTACAGTCATTACGCGGCCGGGTTAATTTCAAAATATATGATAAAGGAGGCAAAAATAATATTTAAGGGAATTAGGCTGCCGTTGTGGAGGCGCGCAATTTGGAAGATTGCGCGGCCGCCGCTCGTTTTCTGTGAATTTTTTAATTAAATTACGAACCCGATGCTGTAAAGTTGATGGGCGAGCGTTTACCGGAGTCCTTCTGTGACCTCGTCGCCGCTCCCTCCTTTAAATTAACTTTATTGCACTTAGTTAAGCTGAAAAACAGCTGTTATTGTAAAACAATTTCGCTCCGTGGAAACACTCGTAAATTTCGACGTGTCGTTGTATGGAAGATTTAATGTTTGCCAAATTATATAGTTTTAAAATGTAAATGTAATCGGCTGCCGAGCGCGGCTCGTGCGAGCGACATTCCCTGTTAAAATACGTGTTTATGGTAAATAAAAATAACTCAACTTAATCCCATTTCTCAATAAATAGCTATGATAAATAAATAACAGACTGTTAGATCGCAAGAAGTTGATATATTATCACATATCCGCGATTGCGGTCAAATGCAGTCCTTATATAAATGTTTTTATCACGAACTTCGTGGTGGTTGACAGTGTTAGTAAAATGTGAATTACAGTCAGATTAAATAGGCTTGTCTTTCTATGTATACATATATATATATACATACCTTTTGACAAGTTTTTGAATTACAGGGAGTTTTATTTTTATTTAATTTAATGCGCAATTGTGTTAACACTTAACTATTTTTTTCCTATTTTTACTGTATTTTAGTGTAGGTAATTGTGTTAATTATTAATTTATTGTATGATTTTATAAGAATTTTATGATTCTGACGAATTTTTGAATTGATGTTAGAGTTATACCTAATCCCACTAATATTATATTTTTTATTTTAGGTAAGCATACATTTTGATTGTCCCTATTTAGGTGCTTTATGTCCAAGCTAAGTATTTATTTCATTATGTAAATATTCTTAAAAGATCTACATTTATGTTTGTGAACATATGATTGGAAGAGATCACTTGACAGGATGAGTTTATCTTTGCACCTGTTTTCTGTTTCTAGTTATTTTTCATTTTCATTCTTTTCGTGCAATGAAAAGTTTTACACACATACTTACATGTTTTCACTTTCACGTAGAAAGTTCTCGAGATCGCGATGGATTGTCGAGGGTGCTTCCTTCAAGACCCGGCCTTGTCATGCCAATCACTGTTTTTATATGATTAATGCATGTTAATCACGGTGCGAGATAATTATAGCTCTTCTAATTAATGTCAATCATAGAGCACAAAAACTGTCAAATATTCCTGCCGTAATTGGAATTGATCACTTTTTACTGTACTACGTTCAGAGGGAAAACCAATTCGAAGAATAGTGTTTCACAACCATTCTCATTAGTTATAGATTAGAAAATATCTCGAAAATTACTGAGTCCTGTGGCAAAAACAGAGTAACTTTCATTTGAACTTTAAATGACATCATCTAACCGCATTTTCTATTACCCAACGTGTGCTCACTCGGGGCACAAATATAAAAGTGACGTAGCAGAATATTTTTGCGGTAAAAAATAATATCGATATTATTGTCAAGATCAAGATGTTATGCAACAATAATAAATATTATTCGTTCTCTCTATATTTTTGAACAAAAACAATAAACGAATGAAAAGGTGTGTTAATTATTTTATTTTGAAATGGTTTTCATAGTATACAATTTATATTTAAACCCCTTGCCGATTTTCGTACCGATAGTATAATCACAAGCTTTGTTTAGCTTGGGACTAGGTCAATTGGTGTAAACTGTCCCAAGATGTTTATTTAACAATAAAGATTGCCGATTTAATATACGACTAAAAACGAAATTCTTCAAATAAGTTGACCTATGGCTATGCCATGAAATAAAAAAATCGATTTTTGTGATCAATCCCAATTCGGTTTAGCCGAGCTAACTCCAGAAGACCGTGGGCTGGTATTTGACTTTGGACCGCTTGACACTTCCCAGCCGCTCGCTAATGGCCAATTCCGAAATTCCGGAACTGAACCATACTAAAAATATCGGAATCGCGCACCCTAATATATATACTCGCGTGTTTGATTCGCCCTCCGCTGGCGAATGTCGACCGTTCGAAAGACAAAAATCAACCCGCTGGAAATGTTGTTCCCGTAACATTTAGAAGAAGTTAGTAGGGCGCTCTAACGGGCGTATATAATTTACTACGGCTCCAGTAATTGTTCGCCTCGGAAGTCATCATAAATCTGCGTAGATAAACAAAATGCAAGCCTGAGTAGGAGTAAGTCACTTGTAGCTAAAAAGCTCGCTCTTCTAACGGAAAATACAGTGCTGAAGATATTAAAATGAATAAAATTATAAAGGGACCTACATACAAGCAACCGTACTGTGCAACCGTTTACTGATCAGTGGAGCAATTCTCACGTCGGCGAGATGAAGTCACATTCGTTACCTACATATCAAAAGGAACTGTCAAATACCACTGAAACCTGTAATTTTATAACTTATCGATATGTTAGAAGATCTCGTGTAAACCGACAATTGGGGTTCAGCCCTATGCGATTGATTATTTGCAAAGACGAAGTACCAAATACTGTTATTATTTGTGTAATACTAGACCTACTACTCGTATTGGTAATAATAGTAGTTAATTTACTTTTTTATTGGTTGTGAGGTACCTAGGTTCCTATGGAAAGTTAATAATAAAATTGAGTTTCTAAAAATAAAATAAATCGTGTTCAGATTTAGAATGGAATAACTTATCCTCTCATGCGATTTTGAGAAAATATACATTGATTAAATAGCTAGGATTAACCGGAAACGGCTGGACCATGCCAGCGAACTACATGGAACAGTTCCTCGAAATCTAATCTATGTATAGTAATTTTCCACACCTAATTTTGCATTTGCTTATTGTTCTTTCCCGAAAACCTCCTATTTATCCCATATCTACTTTTGTGACAACTTACTGCTAAGCTTGGACTATTAGCTGCGCGTGCGCGGGCAGCGCTGTCTCAGCGTATCTAGCCACAGGCGTGGGCGCAGCGCCCGGGTCAGACCTAGCCGTGACAAGGGTAGATATGGACAATGCGGGGAAAGCACATTACTTCTCAAACTTGTCTAAACTGTTTTTGGCAACGTTTCGGCTTATTTATACGACAGCTAGAATCAAGCTTTGTTAAAAAGTATTGATCATTTCCGAGAGAAGCTTATGTTGCTTTGTTAAGGAGCAACATAAGCTTTTCTCGAAAATTACAACGTATAAACGTTATGGTTTAAAGAAGAAATGATAATCAAAAAGGATCCCCGTGTCGAGTGAAACGGAAATCACTTCAGAAAATAATTGAATTTTTTTTAATTATTACCTTGAAGACTAACATACATAATTATAAAACAAAACATTAAAATTAGCACGTTACTTCTGCAACGTGTGACCAAGTTTCGGGGTGTCCAGTAACCGTCCGCGAAAACGACGGAAAGCGACTCCCTTCGGCCAGAATGGCTGCTTCATGAAGGCCGACAGATGTATGTATGTCTATGATTGAAGACCAGCAATTTGTCTTAAAGTAAAAGCACATCGCATTACGATAGACAAGTTAAATTAGGGTTGGGTATAAATTATTAATTTGAAGTCCTTTCCCCAGCAATAGAGTTCAATTAAGCACGATTGCTATTACCAAGAAAATCAGTGTAACATGATGTGTTTTTAAAGCGGTAAATAAATGTTCTATTACGGCCTTTACATCATACTATACTACGTAAGAAAAAATAATTAAATTACGTAAAAATAAGAATGCACAAGCAAAAAACACAATTTCAAGCACAGTAGCTTCATGCATCCGTTCCCATTTTCCAATTATGGGTAGTTACTCTATGTAACCTCAGCTTAAGGTAAGTGGCCGTAAGGCATGCGCGGGAGTCGATAACTGACACCACTCTTTATAACGACTTTTAGCTTATGAAGGATAATGGAAGGTAGCTTCATAAGGTTTTATGGGCGCGGCGTATGAGCGATTTTGTTTTGGTTAAAAAGAGATAAAAGTGTGTTGATGCATTGCATGGATATGTAATCCGTTTTTTTACAATTATAAATGTATGTATTGACTATCTATTATTATGTCAATTTACATCAATTAATCTAGACCCAAAGTAAACAAAGCTTGTACTATAAGTACCAGTCAACGGATACATACTAGTACTAGTATATATATATTATGTAACTATGTAGGTACTTAAATGGGTCAACATAACTTTAATGACTTTAAGTTTTAGTGGAGTTCGAACCGGAGACTTCTAGTTTCGTAGTTGCTAGCCACTAGGCTATCCGGTCATTAAAGTTTAATTTGTATACATACATGTGTATATTGATATTTCAATTTAAAAAACTAAAATTGGATATTATCGTTCTAATGACAATTCAACAATAGAATCCAAAACTAAATACCAGGCAGTTTTCCGTAAAATACGAGTAATTGCAAGAGTTCAAAATGTGAATGTCGTGTTGAATCGCAAATAAGTTCAGCTACACGACATACTTGTAAGAATATGAATTACAAAAGACATACAATTATGACACACAAGTTACCAATTATTTTTTTATTAAATTAATAACCGCAAACAGCCCGCCGTGTCTCTGATAAAGTAGCTTTATTAATTCTCTATGAGTTGTTATTCATCACAAAGCAGAAGTTAAACAGGCTGCCATTTTTAATGACGTCTTCGGCCCATGGTTCAGTTGAGCATTCAGCCAGAATGCGTTTAAAAAACGTCAGACGTACATTTGACCGCAGTTTTTCGATTCGTTTCAGTCGTTACTGGCTAGCGGCGCGTAATGAAAGGTCCAATACGAGTTACACGGTGTAATAGCTGATATAATTCAGCGTTCGCACGTCGTAATTCACCTCGAGCTCTTTGTTTGGGCATGCGCTTAAGCATCTCGCAAGAGGCGGTTGCTGGCAGATATTTTGACGTTTTTGACATCTTCGAAATTCAAAACACGCGCTCCAATGGAGAGCGCGTGTGTTTTCGTAATGCGTTTATTTTTAAAAATCTGGTTGGATATTCTTAAAGTAATTAAAGTCGCGTGCAAACATAACAGAAGAATTTCAAAAGCTTTTTCTGCAAATTAAAC
Source organism: Ditula angustiorana (assembly GCA_963691745.1). NCBI lineage: Eukaryota > Metazoa > Arthropoda > Insecta > Lepidoptera > Tortricidae > Ditula > Ditula angustiorana. The sequence continues at coordinate 4,558,784 of OY829473.1, forward strand.
CATACGATTAAAAGCAAAACGATGTACTCACCTACTAAAATTACATTAGAGTAACTTTACAATTTCAATGCATTTATTTATAGTAAAAATGTTTATTAGCTCGTTGCAGACAGCGTTTTAATGACTTATAATTGTATTAAATTAAGAACGGAGTAGTTTAATGTTAACAAGATTAAATTGTCGGGTATAATGAAGAGATTTATTATGTGCCATTCACGGTGCGACGGGCGACTTGACGGAGGCATGTCCGTTGCCGTGTGCTTTGTAATTTATGCAATGGCAACAGTCAGGGCAATTATGCTGGGGATCTTTTGATTGTAGCCTCAATTCCTGATTAATTGCCCTTAAGTTGTTCACTTAAAGGTTATACACAATTGTTTTTTACTTTATTTCATAAAATATATTTTTTGTGTGCTATTTTGCAATCGTTAAACTATTAATGCCTGACATGGCTGCTTGTGAAAATAATTTACAATTGGTTATTTTATTCCATAAGTTAATGTGTTAGTTATTTATACCTATCCCCTGCCAACTCTACTCCTGAAGCTTCTCATTGAGAAGATATTGAAAAGAAAAGCTGCCCTGTTAATGAAAGCCACGCAACCAATCAACTTATAATCTTGCGATTGGTTGCCGATACTCGAAAAACAATCGTACTTAGGTACTAAGTTAGCCTCGTTGATAAACCATACAAATATAAAAATAATCCCTATGTGACAAAACCAATACATTAATATCACAGACCGTACATTCTCTAGACTTCGTATAGCGAGTCAAGCTTAGAGTGCGAAAACTACAAGCGAGAGCCAAGCTTTAAATATAAACTTCACGTAGAGTATCTAAAACCGCAGATAGTAGCACAAATGAAACGCAAACTAGCAATTTTTTTATTAACCGGGGTCTTAAAGATGATAATATGGTCTGAAATTACTTTAAAATATAATTCCTCGCCATACTCTAAACTCTTCTGGTTGGTTTTTTTAATAATTCAAAGTAATTTAATCTTTCATTGACCTATCCGAGCAATAAGCCTGAGGAAGATTTTCCCATATAATTTGTAAATATTCTGCGGAAAATACAGTTATTTCTGTCGCACCGTGAACAGCTGGCAATTATCGGGGCGGTAATCACCGAGTTGGTGTAATTGCAGAGTTCGCACGTCGTGTGTCAAGCGGCGGCGCCGCGGGCGCTGGGTGCGGTTTCTATTGCACCCTGCACTGGCACTACGCTATAATAGGTTTTTTTTAAGAATGGGCTTTTGACAGTTGTCATCCCATTACCATTTACAACCTCTAGCAGGGGGGTTCTACTCCGCACTGTAGGTGCGTTCGCCGCATTACCTATGGCATAGGTTAATCGCAGTAGGTTGCTGGTTTGTTGCGCGCGCGCCCGCTCACTCTGTGTCGCGCGAGATAGTATTATAGTAAGCAGCCCAACCCTAGCGGTGCGCCAGGGCCTTGCGGCTGGAAGGCGGGCGCGGGCGGCGCCTTCCTTTTGACGCATGCCGCCTGGCGAATGTTTGTGAAGTAACACGAACTTTTTGTGCCTGATCATAAAGTTGGAATTCGTTTAATGGTGGTCGAAAAAAAGAAGTTTCTGTACGGTAGTACTATTATTTACTCTGTGCCTCTACCTTGGAAGTTAACACTGAATGTTTTTTTGTTTTAAGACACACACACACCCGACCCTACCGTACCTACCACACCTACCGTACATACATTCTCCCAATGTGTCTAATGTCGTAATTGGCGAAATCCATCTCGACCTCGATCAGTAATTTAATTACGTACAACTGGGAGGTGCAAGCAACCGTTAATATTAATGAGAATTAAATCTTCTTTACCTGTTCTTTACACAGTATAAAGTGATATAAAGTAATGTCTTTGTCTGTCTTAAATCCTTATAATGTAAGTTCGGCCGCCTTCACCTTCTAGATCGGTTTTCGCTGTCATTTAGAGATTATTTTACGGAAGGATGTAGGTACATTACGTCCCATTTGGATCCGTGCGAAGCTAGGGCGGGTCACTAGTTGATAATGAAAATGACACGAGTCACAAGTACAATTTATATGTAAAATGAAATTATATGTGTGTATTATTGAATTTCTATAGACCAATAACTATTGTAGCACAGCAACCTTTCGATATTATGACAAATGAGTACCTATAGGAGTACTGTACGCAGAGACGGTTTGGATAAAAAAATGTTCTGGTTATTTTGTTTTATTTAGATAGGTGAACTTAACTTTATTTATTCATAGTTATAATTAGGTATTACTTTATTTATCATTATAATATTATTTTGCGTTTTTATTAAATAATACGATATTAAATTTTTAAAGATTATATGTATATATAAAAATAACAGTGTCCCTCTGTGGCCATCACAAACTCTTGGTAAGAATCGCTTTAATATGAACGGCCAAACTTAGTATATCTCTATGTGCATCCCTTTCTTATGGCACTAGCTAGACAGAGACGCAGGGAGACATAAATTAAACGTAGGCCGTCATGTTAGAGCCACTTGTAGAGCTTTAAAATATTAGTGATCTCGAGTGTCGTTCATCATCATCATATCAGTCGAAAGACGACCACTACTGGACATAGGCCTGTCCCAAAGATCGCCACAACGACTGGTTGCGCTGCTCGCATCCAGCGGGTTCCCGCAACCAGCACCAGTGCCCAATTTCATAAACGCGACAGGCGACAGGTGACAGTGACAATTCGATATACATTGCTTTCCCACAATGATGTTAAGTACGGCGAATTGTCACTGTCAACTGTCGCCTTTCGCATTTATGAAATTGGTCCCAGGTCGCTGGTCCACCTTGTGGCGGGTCTGCCGAGTGTCGTTACTAGTGATCAAATAACTATCTGATTGATAGCTATCATATCGAGCGGATGATTTCCTAAATGCTACAGCCATGAGCTCGACGTCGAGGCAGCGCCCTGTCTTGCTCTAGAGCGCTAGCATGAGTGAGAGACAGCGATGCCTATAACGCTGATGCGCTTAGAGAATAATAGCTGTAAAGCTATTTGCGGTTGCTATCCACTAAAGCATCCATTCCTTAAATAAATGTGAAATCATAAACTATTAAAAAAAAAGCAGAGAGAAGTCGTTAAGCAAAACTCAAACGCAAAACTCAAGGATCGCCAGAGTTAAGGAGAAAGTCGCGGTGCTTGTGATAGAGACAGAATTAAATTAGAGTTAAGCACAGATCATTATATCCGCTAGACTCCGCATAGCCGGGCGTTCTGGCGTTCAAAAGGTTAGAGTCCAAAAACTGAAAATGCCAAGCCTCGGTAAATTGAAACTATATTCGTATATTTGTGTGTTTATGATGATTATATAAACGGATCACTCACGATGATCGGACGATTGTGGTCATCGTAGTAGTAGATATGGTCATAGTAAGGTCTATTAATCCCTCATAAAACTATGGCGAAAGAGTGACGTGTTTACTCCGTTGAAATGTTAGCTTTGAAACGTAGTCTTATCGATATTTTTCTTTAGTCCCTTAGCAGCGACTTCGCCTTTTAGCACAATTTCCATTTGAAGCGATCCTATACGGCGGATTCCCATCGCTCCAGTTGAATCCAGCTGCTGCCGCTTTTAGCTTCATGGAGCGTCGCAAAGTTGTTTTTCGGGCGGCCTCTTTTTGAGCTCCCAGTTGGGTGCTAGTTAATTGCCAGTTTGAGCAGCTGGCCATCAGGACTTCGATAGTATGAAATATAAGTCACACAAGAACAAAATACTCGTATTGGTACTTATACGGTTAGCGAAATATCAGCTTTTTGTTAGCGTAAAATTATTTTTTGATCAGCAAAAAACCCGAACCTTACTCTACCCATGCCGAGAGAATAATTGAAATCCTTTCCTTTTCTGGTGGGTAACCAAAAAGTTAATATTCAGTCAACCGTAAATTTTCTCCCATATTTAATTTCAGCTTTTAAATTGTATTGTGTGGGTTTACTTGGTCAAAGTCGCATCCATAGTTTCTGCCCGCGAGAATAAAAAAAATCTCGTAAAGCGGTAAAGTGTCGTTAGCTTTTACTGGATTCATAACATGGCTCGCTTTGGGTTTAGCAATCCTGTTACCAGATGATTCAAACGTGCGATAAAACGGTCGGTAAACGTTTCATTAATATGGTTTATGCATCGAGTGGCGGAGATAATGCGACAGATTGATACGACGGTGATTAGGGCGCGGTTGTTAATTAGCGCTGGATTTATCACTTGCTGAGATAGTACCTTGGACGAGTTGTGGTTGGGAAATTAGTTTAAAAAAACGGTGTCATTGTCCTTGAACTGACTAACTGACATGTATGCATGCATAGACTTGTTTTTGATACTCTGCACTATAGGTACTCTTTGTCGCCTTGCCTACAGAGTAGGCAAATCGCAGTAGGTTGTCAGATCGCCGCGCTCCCGCTCGCTCGATCTCGCTGTGCCATTGTAATTGAAAACAAATGCAGCGCAACCCTAACGTGTTGCTGGGAGCTGCGGGGAGAGAGCGGGCGCAGGTGGCGTGTTCCTTTTGACGCAAGCCGTCTGGCGAATGTGTATGAAGTAATATGAACTTTTTGAGCGTGTCTGTAAAGTTGGAATTCGCTTAATCGCGGTCGTAAAAGAAATATTATGTGCGTTACTATAGTCGACCATGAAATTGCTTGACCACATTTCGACCGTGTTACAAACGGATAAGGTTCAATGTGGTCATGCAATTACTTGGGCAGCTATACACAAACTGAAGAAAACCGGAATCGAAATCAATTCTTTTACTGTACTTTAGTAAGAATAACATTAATTTTAATACACTTAAATAATGCCTCAAAACCAGGACAAATTGTTCTGAAAAAAAAAATAGTTCTAAAGAAGTCTCCACTTTAGTCTGTGTTCTACGAACTTAAGGTAAATTAGCTCTACCTATCCGATCACTAGCTGTAACATGGAAACAACACCGATAAGATCATGATTAGGTAAATATTGAGTTACATTAATACGCAGGTGTAACCTTACGATGTTTTCCCTCACCTAAAGAGTTCATTAGAGTACTTAGGTATATCGAACGTGTACAAGTTGAGAAAAAACCCACTGACAATGACGACCGTTAGCCCGGTCAATTGTGCAGAGAAATGTATCCCCTATTGTAGCATACGTTCATACAACGGGGTTACTTTTCCGCAACTAATTGTATTATGGGTACTAGATAACAGATAGACATAATTAAATGGCTATGATATCCAAGACATCTTGGCTCGTAGTTAGGTACTTTAAATACGATTGCGAATCCTGTAGCATTAAGCTCTTCAAAGAAAATAATGAATACAATAAGAACTTAGTTCAAATGACCCTTCTGTAATGTACAAAATGCTGCTACGAAATTAATTTAATCTACACGCCGCCGATCTCTTGAGTCAACTAACAGCGCCCGCGCAGCCTGGGGTGCGCAATTACGCGTCGCGAAGTCCCGCCGCCATTATACAATTTAGGATAATTAACTACTGGATTTTGTAGCTCGCTGCACACCTCACACAGGCCTAACACGCTAGTTTCTGTCGCGGACATGAAGCATATGTCCCTTTCTAGCAAGTCAGCGTGAGCGAAAGGGATGGATTGATGTTGACGAGAAACATTAGCGTGCTACCCGATGCTGATCGAGGGCTGATCGCTTCCTTAACGGTTATAGAATAAGAGCCCATGACAGTTAGTGATTCTTAAAAAAAATTGGTACCGCGCAATCACAAAGTACCTAAAACAGTCAGAATTGCAGCGCAGAAGTTGTAAGATAATGTTATAGTTATAGCGCGTTGAACTACCCGTCATTATGTGGTTTTGGTTTGTTAGCTATTCAATTATGGTTAATGCAAGCACTAACTCGTTTATACTGAATCTACAATTTACAATAACGTCCAACGTAACGTTAGGTTGCAAGAGGAATTAATTCGGATTTTGGAGTCTCATTGCGGTCGTCACGTTCACCCCGAGTGACACAACCACCTCCACCAACCCGGGTGTAATTCGTTACATTAATATTAAGTAAACCGTCATTACACGTTGCCCTCATTCACTGTGGAATTATTTAAATGTCAGCTAAATTGCTTTAACAGTCCATGGCTCGTAATAAGGTGTCCGGCGAGCCTGTAATTTGCTCTCGCATTCAATCACTCAGCTACACTCGAGGCGCAGAGGGGTAGACTGGGGACGCCAGAATAGACATGACTCTGTGACTGATTTAGTATTCAGCTTTTACCAAGATTATTTTTTCACCTAAATATTGTCATTGCGGCATCTAGAATAAGTATTTGGTTCACGTCGCTGTATTTGCTGACTATTAGTGTTGATTCTTTATTTTTCACAGAAATGATGGAGATGTCATTATTTTATTTCCATCATTCTAAAGATGATATTCACCTACCTACGTGCTGATTCTCAGCTAAGATCAAAATGGCTTTGATGTTTTTTCGTGTTCCTTAATTTCTTTGAACGTCAAAGTTTTTGATAAATATTACTATCGGATTGTATGCACGATGTTAATCAACATTAATAGAACAGCCATCAGAACTATTAAAACCACTTACCCTAGACCTATTTTTCGCTAGCCATCACTACATTTTCATTTCTCATTTTCGAGCTGCCCTTTTGAACGCTCGTAAGTTAATGACTTATGATCTTAAAAAAAACCCTTGACTTAACTTTACCACATTTTTTTAACCCTCTGTTATTTTCATACTCTTTGACGGGCGTCTAATGGCTACCCGCAAGTCCTGTCGGTGAGTAAGTAAGAAAATACACATATAAAGCCCGCAATCAAACCGTACCAACACTCGCATCGCGAGTCTCTGCGCTTGATCAACGCTTTAACTGTTTTGAGTTTTGAATAGACTATTATATAAAATGAAAATATGCGATTATACATATAACTCTACAGTAAAAAAAATGTATTTCCATTGCAAATTAAAGTGACGAGGCATATAGGGTTTAATGGTCACTCATTTTACACATTTCTCGCTATATTTTTTGATCCTTCTGCTACTTTTCTACTCTTTGCCCCACGTCTGACGGTTGCTACTCGCAGGTCCTGCTGTTACGTATATGGTCCGCAATTATATCCCTATTAATACTCGCCTCCCGAGTTTCCACGCTTTGAACATCGCTTTCAATGAGACGGCAGTTAACCTGTTGGATAAAGATTGGCGTGGTAAGTCTTCAACTCTACAGTAACATAAATGTACTTCCGTTTCTTTAACAAACAGAACTTCCAAATATTGAGGATATTGTGAAAGTTTTTCAATGCTATACACAGAGTTCCAATTTTTTTCTTTCAGTTTTATTTTAACACGGCAACGAGCTCATTGGTTCTATTCGCTAGAATGTTAAGTTTATAATTTAGATTTCAAGGCTTACTCTAAGACTATAAAAGTTAGGAAGACCGTTTTATTTTTTTGGTACGCTAAGGTGTTTTCTTGTTATTATATTTTTTACTGAGTATTGTTTTAAAGACAAAGGAGGGAGGAGAAACGGCTAGATAATTATACCTTCTGTTGCATCAAAAATACTTTAGTAGCCTTGGATTAGTAGTATTTATAATTGTGGCCAAATGCAAGAAAATACCTTGAACGGTTTCTGGGCTACTTGGCTGTGCTGGACGGACGGACAGAGACAGAAGCGATAACAAAAGCGCTTCTGCATAGTATCCTATTCGAATCCGTTTCATCCTAAGGTTCAATCCGTCATCGGCATTCGACATTAGACATCAAATGTAATTTCAGACAGCAATTAAAATTCGGAAGCGTCCTAAGGATTTATTGTCCCATTTTTGTTCGGGGCCTTAAAAGCACGTCATTATCCGATTCAATAACTTCGTGATCGCTATTCAGTCGTTTTTTATTCGTCTTTAATAGCTTTGCATTCTACTACTCTACAAATAAACGTGACACGAGTATGTACTGAATAGACAGTGTACTGAATCGTTGGTATACAGTGTATTGCGGGTGGCGCTGTGTCATGCGCGCGCAATCTGCCCCCGCTGCGCGTGCGCGCTGACGGCTCTATCACGCGCATAGAGTAAAGACAAGGCCAGGTTAAAAACATTGAAAATGTTCGGTAACTGCTGAAAAGTTGACAATCTCATCATCTATCAGCGACCTTGCATATGTTTTTTTTTGACATCCGCGAAATCGAATTTTAATACGGATGCAGATTTTTTTTAAATAAACTAATTAAAAGTAAAAAAAGAGAAAAAATATCCTAAGTTTTAGACCAGGACATGCTCTTTCTGCCTGTCTTTCATCTAATTCCCACCGTTAATGTGCGACTAGGGAACGTCTAAACATCCAAACATATTTTCATACTTTTAATAGCATGAGGGTTAAACTAAACGTCACAATTAAATTGTACAATTTGTTTTCCATCGTTACACACCGCCGGACTGTATAATCTATGACAGAGAGTCGGCAAGTTACGTTGCGGTAAATAATTAAAGTAAGTCACAAAAAGTTTGGAATCCAATACGACTTCATTACAGCGACGTTAACCGTCGCCGCGAGAGCCTATTGTGGGTTAGGGACAAAAACTCCGCGCGATCATGATTTAATTAAATTGTTACGATTAATACAAAAAGGACAAACCCAAGGAAGTCTTTGTCGAGGTTGGGAGAAAAAGTGACAATGAAAGTTTGCTTGCATTGAGTAAAGTTTGAAGTTTACCTGTCAATGAGGTAGTGATCCGAACAAGATCGACCCAGAGGTGCAGCTTTTGAATCTCACCAAGAGACAAAAGCTCACTAAAACGGCCGAACCTCTATGCAAAACGCCCATTTTGGTGTACTTTAGTCATCCGGTGAGATGAGATTCAAAATCGCACTCCAGGTTCAATTTATCCCTCTCTGCGTCTCTGCCAAACTAGTTCCAGAAGAAAGGGACATACATAGAGATAAACTCAGATAAACTAAACTGGTTCTAATTTAGGGCCACAGAAGTACACTTGAAGAGGTCAAATAGTTTTAGGGAAGCCTTACTCTTTTAACAATGAAATCGTGTCCTTTTTGATTACTTCAACAATGCAGACATATCAGCTGATGGCTGAACATACCTACCGTCAACCAATTTGATTCATATGCCACTGTAGAACGTTGTTGAAATGTGTCTTCGCAGAGACATTATGACATTTAATCAGAAGTCATGACGTTTATTGTGCCATTTTTTTCTGTGGCCTATGAATCAGTGAACCAACGTAAACCTATAATATATGCCTGATTGTAAACCAATCGATTTTGTTTAAATTAATTTTAGCATAAATTCTTGCAAAATCACTTACTACATGGAATTATACACATAGAAACATAATACATATGAATTTCGAATGTTCTATTTATATCTCATCATTTCTTTTCCAACGATATGCGTTTGTTAACATGTTTGAAAATCATTTCAAAGTCATAATAAAAGACGCTTAAGATTGACCGTTCTGTACAAGAAGTTAGTTGAGTCTCTCATTAATAAACTAACGTGTTCAAAAATTACTGTGAATCATAACTTGTGTCCAAATTATGTGAGACTGTTAATTTTCCCGTCCGTTCAAAATATTCTGTAATTCAATTCAAGAAATATTAGTTTAACGAAGTATTTAAACCCGACTTTCTCACGGCGTTAAGAAAATAGTGTTAATTTACTTAAATTACTCTCGTGGGTTTATTATTTCCATTTAATTTCAAATTGGATTCACACCTAATGCAATAAGAATATTTGAATACTACCTATTAAGGCCCAGCTGTTACGACACTCGTAATAAATTAAATAATGCATCCAGCCATTTAATTAAATAGTTAAATGCCGAGATTTACATACCATTATTACTTTCGACCCTGAGTATTTTCAATTTCAATAATAACTAGTTAATAACGTGTCAAATTACAACCGAAACCAGTAAGGTTACGTTATTCAAATGTACTAAACCAATTACGATTGCCTGTCAATGTTTCTTCGCTTCGTTTGAAACTCCCCTGGCGCGCTGAAAGGCAGTTAACGAAGGACACGCTATCGCTTCAGTAATTGCATAAAACAACATTTAAACCGCAAGACAATGCGATAACCCTAGCTTTCCCCCTTACCAGCACACAAAGACCTGCCTCGCTTCCTTGAGTACAAGCGAAACTGCAGGTGGACGAAGAAGTTGCAGCAATGCAAGGAGCTCACGTTTGAATGGTCGTTTTAATAGCTACAATCCGAGTTGGGAGGTCCGTCGGTCACCTCGCTAATTGAATGTGTCAATCATCTTAACAACGCAAATGAATAGGGCATAGAAATTATACGACCAGTGTTTGAGAGCTGCGGAATTTGATTTTTCGGCTGCATTCGGTTCCAAACTAAGGGAGTACGGAGGTGGATGTAAACTGGTGGTATGGCACGACAGTTGCCTGCGGCCTGCCATCACTCAGCGCAGTATTAATGTCTGTTAATACGGGCCAGTAATAATTGTACGGTATAATTTTCCGGTAAACTCATTAAGGAACGTAGCCGTAATGCCAGCACGCGTAGAAATCTATAACAAATTGATGTTTGGTTGCTAACAAGCTTGCGCTGACGTGTGATCGCGCGCTGTGGTCTAGTCTGGTAATTGGAGGTTTAATGAATGTTATTGAGTAGACAGGATGTGAAGTAAGATGAAGGTATGTGGAATATACAAATGATTAGCGCAGTGCTCTGTTACAATCGGTCGAAGATGGATGTGAGTTGAAATATTGTATATGTATATAATAAACTTATTCACAAAGAAATAGGGTTAAATTAACTTACGATTTTCTTTTCTATTTTTAGTTCTTATATTAACAACGATTTAACAATCTATGGTTTGGTGTTCTGTCATATCCATAATCCAAACACATCCTTGATCCTTAACCCTCAAATAAATAAGGCGCATTACGTATTCAAACAAAAACATAATTGATTTCTTAGCGGCCCCTCCTCGCATTATTAAATCAAACTCTAGACACTTTATTTACATTTACAGACTTGAGGCGGCGTATGAAAAAAGATAATTTGTTACAATAAATCATTGAGAGGTCATATTTCATGCGCCTGATTCGGGTATGGACGCATCTCATTACACTGATAGAATAGATGAAGAGTGACTTTGAATAGGACCTTATATCTTTTTTTAAAGCTATTGTAACTTAGACTTTATTTACCAACTCTTAGATCTAAATTAAAAAAGTAACCAGACTGGAGTTAAGGCTTTTTGAAGAGTCTCAGATAGCCGCTAGTGAGATAGGTACTAACTGCTAGATACGCGGTGATACCGTGGCGAATGATGAATAAATAGTTTTAGATAGATAGATAAGCGGGCGGGTGATGCTGGTGAGAACAATGGCATTGCTTCTGATAGGTAGCTTTGCTTCTCAGCCTGTAAAAACTCTAGGTAGAGCTGTTTTAATTTCTTAAATTGAAATCGCTGTCGTCGATGCATCTTGCATGCGATTAAACTCTGCTGAGCATTTGCTCATATGCATCGTCTACATAAATTACGGTAGGACAATGTACTTTCTTCGTAGGTTAAGACTAGGTACCTACTAAACACCGCTAAACTAAAAACGTATAAAATTGCCCATATTATGTAGGTATCTTACAAAAACTACTCATACCAAAAGTAAATAAAGAAGAAATAAAATGAGGATAGTTTTTCTGTTTTTTTTTTACCCGTCGGCGAATGTAAAGCGCTTCATATTATTTACAAATATAGATATGCCCGCTATTAAATTGAAAACGACATTCACCGTTTAATTACAACATCACCAAAGGCACCTGTTCCGAATTTTTATTAAGAAAAATATTAATTTCACCTGCGAATCGCAATTAATTTCATCTATAATTTTACAAAGTTACTCGATTCACTTGCAACGATATCGTTGTCCAACGATAGACGTTAAAATTGGTTTTGATCAGCGGTCAGCATAAATTTGTAAACTGTTAGGCGGACAGAAGGACTTGCGCTGCGTGTGCGCTCCCCTACTGCGTAGGCTCATTGTATCCATTTTTATTTCATATCGAAGTCGAAATGAATGTTGATGAGCAAAATGAGAGCAAACATTAATGTAATACGAGTATCTCTTACTGTATTTTTTACCCTTGTGGTTATTTAAATTGATATCTATCTGCATCATCTGCATATTATATGATGCGACAGTTTATATCTTCTGCTTTATCTTTTTTCTATCTTCTTCACGTAGTACAGTCAAGGAATTTAATTCCCTACCCATTTCGTTGAAGTAAAGAGATAGAAGATAAAGTGGCTATTTTTCCTGTCTGTTCAGAATTTTTTGAGTGTATCTTCGGCCGTCTTCTCCTCTTAAACCACGCAACAGATTTTGATACGGTTTTCACTGTCGTTTTAGAGATTTTTTTGGGAAGGTTTTTATATACATTATATCCTGATTGTATCTATGCGAAGCCGCCGGGTCGCTAGTTTTCCTATATTTCACGGGAATCTATTTAAAAAATCTTTTCAACCACCCGATAAAAAAAGATAATAAGCTTTAAATTCAAAAATTGCTGCTTCTTTGTATTCCCTGTGTATTTCCTTTTTCTTGTCAGCGACAGGGATTTAAGTTGACTTTTCAGTGAATATGATTTGGTATAGAGAAAAACATGTTATTAAAACCTTTTCGATTCGCTGTAACTCGATACTAGAGATTCGTGCTAGGTACACTCTTTTGGTTGCTCGCGCTCTATTCTTTATAAAAATGTATGTCAATTTTTAACATAAAACTGCCGTGAGACTCGGACATATTAATAAAACGGATCACTCACGTATTTTTAAGTCGAGAAATGCCCGACATTTCGGATCAGTCAGGCTCATGATTAAGGACCACGGACTGGCCCGAAACATGTCGGGCATTTCTCGACTTAAAAATACGCGAGTAACTTATGTCAAATTGTAGCACTTGTAATTCTTGTGGTATAGCGGGCTGGTTCAGTCTTTGTCGTCGTGGAAAGCATCGACGTAAGTCAGAAAATTATACTGCTGATGGCGCTTGTTACGTTCAACTTACAACTCCGATTATTTTTTCTACATCACCGAATCTGATTTATCATTTTAATACTTCAGAACAGAAGGTCAGACTCATTTATTTGATGGATGTACATAATTAAATCAACGTAGCATTCAATAGGGACCATGTTGGTAGCCGATTGAATTCGTTGAGTGATCTATTGCATTTATTAAGTTAGGCGTTTTGAATTTGTATTGTGATTGGATGGCTTTTTGTTTTTGAAATTGTAACTTGTTATGTAATGTTTTTGTTAAGAGGCTCGAATAGGCTCGCCTAAACTAGCGTTTCCATTCAAGCGTAGTTACATTAAGTTTCAATTAATAAATGGCTTGTCAGGTTAAAATTAAACTTCTTCTTCACATGGTACAGTAGGGGAAATATATTCACGTACCACTTTAGAACCCTATCGCAATGACGCGACGCGTTAAACGCCAGGCTATGTCATTCAAATGTCATGCGTATGTCCTTTCGACTAGGTTCTACGGTGGTACGTGTTTCAATTTCCTTGACTGTACATACATACTTACATTTATAAAACAAAGTCTCTATCCGTTCTTTTCTGTCCTCATGTCGCACGTTTAGAATTAAAGCGACCCATTTCTGAATTATACACGTCCCAAAATATCACCTTAACTAAAAGACATAGGGTTTAATTTTGGGAAATGTCATATTCAGAATTGAGTCTCTTTAATTCTAAACGTGCGATATGCTTTATTATTATTATTAGTATCTTAAACTGTGGAGTTAAATGCAACATTTTAGAACTATTCCAATGTGAAAACTAATAAAAAAAAATCGCTCTACCCTACCAGGGGGGTTACACTCCGCACTTTAGGTGCGCTCGCCGCATTACCTATGGCATAGGTTAATCGCAGTAGCTTGCCGCGCGCGCGCCCGCTCATTGTGTCGCGCGTTGCGATAGTATTGTAGTAAGCAGCCCTAGCGGTGCGCAAACAAATCGCACGCTTAGAATTAAAGTGACCCATTTCTGAATAATACACGTCCCAAAATATCACCTTAACTAAAAGACATAGGGTTTAATTTTGTGAAATGTCATATTCAGAATTGAGTCGCTTTAATTCTAAACGTGCGAGTCTTCGGCCGCTTATTCCTTCTAAACCGTGCAGCAGATTTTGATACCGTTTTCACTGTTATTTAGATATTTTTAAGGAAGGTTTTTATATACGATATATCCTAATTTTACCCATGCGAAGCCGTGACGGGTCGCTAGTTACGAACATAATAAGATAGTTATAACGATGTTTATGATTTGTTTTAGCTGATAATAGCTATCACTAAATTCTGGCGACAGTTAGAACGTACAACGCAATAAACAAACAAACTTTATGTACCCCATTAGAGACAGGTTGTTTGCGCAATTAGGGGTTGGTTCCTTCAATGTGGCATTGCAGTCTATTTTATCTGAACCAACTAGCGATGCGGCTAGGAGTTCGTACAAATGTTTGATAAAGTAGTTTATTTGTTGTGTTGTGGATTTTTAATATGTTTCTGTACATATTTGTATTGTTTTCTAATTGGGCTGACATGTTCAGCTTTGATCAAAGCCCCTAAATAAATAAAGATTAAAAAAACTTTATGCACTATAGGTTGTATTACGCGTTTAAGCATTAATCTCATTTTCAATTACCACTAAACAATAGCGTGTCCACGCATCGTAACCTAGCGGGACAGTATTATAAATTCAGATTTTAATTATATCGTCGGCGGGTCAAAGCCGGTGCGTGTTGATTTTCAGTTTATTTCATTAGAACGGCGCCACGGGGTGCGCGGGAGTGGGTGTAGGGTGGGTGTGATTGTGGGATCAAGAACATCATCGGGTGGTATAAAAGTTTATATCCGTGTAGAATTGTAAAATGCTAAATAGATAAAGTAGATTATTTACAATGCTTTGACTTTATCGCGGTTATGAATTAATTAACGCATAAGATAGCGATTATTTAACGCAATTGGTTTATAATACTTATTATCGTTTTAATTGATTAAACCGTGTGACAAAGTATCCTAGTATTTTAATTATTTTAGTGCCTATTGTTAGTTTGAGCGTCCTGAGCACAGGTCACGACTGAAAACGCTAGTGTGGAAAGGTGTTGTACCTACTGTTGCTGATTTTGGTAAGGCAATCCTTACCAAAATCACTACCTTAGGCAACAACTCAAATATGAAGTCTCAATAATAGTATTTCGGTTACGTGTCTCCTAATTTTTTGAATATACAGTCAAGGAAATTGAAACGCGTGCCACCGTAGAACCTAGTCGAAGAGACATACGCATGACATTTGGATGACATAGCCTGGCGTTTAACGCGTCGCGTCATTGCGATAGGGTTCTGTGGTGATGCGTGACTATATTTCCTCCACTGTACATACAACTCCTGGCATCATATTGTGTTTTATCTCTTAAAATAGAAGAAATAAACGCAAGTAAAAAGAAAATCCAAAACGTCGTTCAATTGTAGTAAGTCGTTTTTTTTACATAAAAAATCTGTGCGATTACATTACTAGTTGAAAAATAAACTGTGACTTATATCGATGTAGTGGTAAACATATTTCCTATCCCAAAGTGAAGTTTAACTTTTAATTCGACGAATTAATTTGTACGAAACCCTCGGTGCGCAAATTAGAATTGGACTTGTCCGTTTTTTGTGTCAGATTATATATATGAGTACAAGTATTATTTGTTCTTAAACCTTCTACAACAGTTTTCAAAAGAAAACCATTCCTAAGAAACCAACCTTACGATGGCTACCCTACGATCCGACATAAGTTTCACCTGCCTACTTAAAAATCATAAAATATGGCATTTTTAATGAAGCAGCCTTTTCAATTTTCGGCTTTATGCCCTTTATCGGCGTGACATCGGCCCTGATCAGCAGCGTTTAAAAAAAAGTTTGAAACAAGCAACCTTTTTGGTGGTTTTTTTTTTTAATTTATTCGAACTCTGGCGTTGATTACCTTTCGACATTAATTTTAGAAACGTAAACGCTTATAAAAATATTGGTAATTGAATTTTTGTGACCGTGTAATGAGATAGATTGGGTACTATTAGCTATGTTATACTTAGAAAATCATCATCATCAAAAAACTCTGAATTTAAAATAATACATGTTTATGTTCTGTTTTCAAATCTCTACATAGTTCTACGAATAAAGTCGCTATCGCTGTTGATACGGTTTTCTCAGGCTAATTGAGAGATTTTTTTTACATATAATACATTCTAACAAATTTTCGTTAGTAATTTGCATTCGTGCGAAGCAGGGTCGGGTTGATAAGTATTTTATTACAGCTAATGATACGTTACGATATTATTAACGTACTGCTCTTTTAAGACAGTGTTAAGACCATAGTTTTTGATTAAGGAGGGCATTTTACGTGAAAAGGAAACACCGACGAAAGAGATCATGTCTAAGATATACTGAATTTTATTTAGGTACGCCAAGAAAAACCTTCAATTAAATAACTTTATCAAAATGTTACAATAAATAACAAATGCTGAAATTGACTAATAAGTATGAATTGCGATTCGATTCGATACAAATTTAATGTTATCTTTGTTTAAGTTTTTGTAATTAATTCAATTCGTGTACTCAATTTAGAAACATACATAATATGTGTCTTAATAACGTACAACTGTGATTTAAGTAAATACAACCGGTTAAGTTTAGTTTATCTGAGTTTATTTATATTTGTGTCCCTTTCTTATCACGCCAGTATGACAGAGACGCAGGGAGGGATAAATTAAACCTGAGCCGGTCATGTTAGGTCCACCGACAAACAGATGACAGGCATTATGAAACAAACAAACACTCGATAAAAACACAATCATAAACAAACTATCGTGTTTTCCTTTACACCATATTCCCATACAAATGTCACCGTAATAGATTCCTAACGTCTTCATCAGACTAAACATAATAGCCTCGGAGCAATAATACTTTTTGCACTTTCTTCTTAATAATTTTCCTGTGTATAATGCTCTGCTTCTGATATTGTAATTTATTACGAAGACGAGTGTTGGTCGAAAAAACACTAATGTTTTCGATTCTCGAATGTCTGTAGACGTACGATGTGAAGATGGTTCACTTTTGTATTTCTGCTCAGAAATAAAGTAGATATGTTCAATGGTTTGTGAGACCGTTATATGTATTAGTCTAAGACTAAAGGGTGCTGATATACTCAGGTCTTAAATAGATCAATTATTATATTAGAAATCAGAGTCAAAGAAAACATTACAGCAACATTTCTGCAAATAAATGTTTTAGCACTGTAATTTAGAAGACAGTCACAATAAGTAACTTGACGGTGTAAACATAACAAAAAATCTTTTTTTAAGGTCTAACTATGTATAAATAACCCAATAGCTCTCTTCTGGGAAAATTGCTTATCTCCTTTGTTCCATTCTGTCTTAATGTCGCCGAATTCCTGCTTCTATTATTTTTGCAGTTAGGCACCATCTAATATATAGTATTTATTAAGTAGCATTATTTTTCCTGGTTGTCCTGCCATCCATTTCGCCTTAGAGACCTTGCTGGACTAATATTTTGTCATGACCGTTGCCAATGTGATTAACCGCGTGGATCGACATAAACGTGTTTGACGTTTCACTATGCTGCGGCTTACCGTCGGGCGTTCTATCTTGGCGCTACTTAATCTATAGGAAGACGTTAAATAAACATAAGGAACTGTTATACGTTTCGCAATTTATATTAAACTGGATATGTGCATACGTTGCATTGATATGCAAGTTGTTCTGAGCAAGTGCGGGACGTATAAGGCAGGGCTTCATTTGTTTAGTGACAAGCGTTTTAGAGTGCAGCTTGCGCTTGTATAGTCGACCAAGAAATTGCTTGACCGGTTTTCGACCGTAATACAAAGGGATATGGTTCACGTAACTCAGTGCGTCTCGTTCTAACCAGCCCAGTTGGAGAGAGACGCACTGAGTTACGTAGCGAGTTAACGCGTATCGAAAAGATTCGTGCTAGGTGCGCTGGTCGCAATTATGTAGTAGTTTCCTGCTGTATAAAGGCTTTAAAAGAGTAATTGAATATCGTAGTTGAATTCTGCTAATGAATTTATGTACATGCAATGGGAATTTATATTAACATTTTTATTTTTATTCGTGACCTGTAGTTTTGTTTTATTTTATTGTTATTTTATTGCTCATTTTTTGTCTGTTAGCTTGACGATCTGGGATAGTGACGACATTTTCTATCTAGGTATTTTAATCGCATTTGACATTTATTTTTATTGCTTTATACATGTTTGTTTGTATGTCGCAATGTCTTGTTTGTTTAGCATTTATTATTTCATATTTTAACTTAATTATGTTTAACGACCTCAGTGTATAAGGACGTTAGTAAAGAATTTTTTTTTCGTCCATCATAGCCATAAAGTTGAGGTCCTTTACATTAATCCTCAAATGGTAAGAAAAAATAGTAGGATACCTAAATAGGTTATCAAGCTTGGCTTTTTTGTTGATTTTATGCCATTTTATAAGATTTTTGAGTATCTTTTATTGAAGATAAATCTGTAAATCGTTTTATGCACCACATTATTTTTGGCTTCTGAAATATTACCCATTGATATTATAATATGAACAGGCTTCTAAAATAGCATTAAATTGTTTTTGTCTTAAATTTTAGATTATTTTTTTATTTGTTTGTGCCGGTTTGGACTAACAATAAGTATATTTTACTCTTTTATGTCAAATTTGTTTGTACATATAATTTATTAGGTTAATTTCTTCATAATTTGTAACACATATGTTTGATGCGAATAAAATCATCTGTAATTCTTTAATTAATGTAATTATTATGACTCTATGTACATATATGTAATCATATGTACAGTATTCTATACCGAGTAATAGCGAAACAACTAATGTGTGATAGATAAGTCAAGATAACATAAGGGTTGCTCATTAAATTTCGTTTTTTTCCGAAAAAAAGAGTTAAATTTTACCTAAAATAACGAACCAAAATAATACTAAATTTAAGGGCCTATGCTTATTTCGGGACTAGGCAAACAGTAACTAATGAGCTGAGACGATTAATATCTTTAATAATGCAATATATAGTTATAGCATCCAATTATACGGACGGAGCCCGAAATTGTTCCAACTTTTTCTTCAAAACTCTCGTGAACTAATTAATGATTTACTCCTGAGAGAGAATTAGGGTTGGCAGTAACCAGTTGGGTGGAAAAAGTTGTCTGAAGAAGTGCAAAGTATATTTCAGTTTAATAGTTTAATCATCTTAGGCATGAAGAAGTTTCATCTTTTTTTTTAAATTTTACATCGCACATTCTATAGGTTTTTCTAAAATTCCAAAGACATTATAATCGTTTCTATTCCTGGTAAAAGTATAATTTGAGTTCATCGAATATCATCAGGATTATCGATAAGATCGTGTCTGGGCAAATAAAATCTCAAGACCTGCCTTACTGACATTTCGGACGGTAAGGGTCTTTGAAGGAAATGTTAAAATGTAGTAAGAAGATATACTTGCAGCACATAATAAATAATAGTACAAGTACTAAAGTTTTACTTCGAACAAATACGGCGTTTAGATATAGGATGCGTCCCACTGTATGCCTCTCTGTCTATCGTATAACTCGTATTCATTCGCACGCGTGGCAACCCAATGGCTCCGGCCTCAGTGCAGTGGTGCGGCAATGTTATTCTAGCTCCGCTAAGTAAGCCGCGCATGCTTGAAATAAACCGTCTTAACACTAGCGCATCTATTGGGCACTCGAACAAGCGCGCACTGTCCGTACGCAAGCACTTTTCAATTCTCACCGGCCTCGTCATCATCATCATTAGGGTTTTTACTTAACCTATTCATGGATCAGGCTCTTTCCCTCTTTTGCCATTTCTGGCGACGGTGTGTGTAGATCAGTAGGTTCATCCAGTACTTATAATTCATATGTAGATCATTATAGCGGTCTGCCACGTCCCCGAGTGTCAGGTCTGGATCTCCGATGCAAACATTTTCTTAGTCCGGTAATGTGTGTCGCCCGTTCCAATTTTTTCTTCTTATCCCATCTTTCATACGGTAGCCATACAAGTGGGAATTTAAGCTATGGTTGCGTACGCGTTGCACGCGTTATTGTGAGTGCAAAATTGGTACGCTAGTATCAAGATGGCATATAGGGTGTTTAGACAAAGTGACATCCTCTTAGCATCAATGTTAGTAGAAACGACAGAATGTATGGAATTGACATCGACAATCGACATATTTTGACGTTTGCTTTCGCTAGCTTACGTCAAGTTCATAGACTTTGTAATTTCTACAAGCGTTGACGCTAACGGAATGCCACCTTGTTTAGACACCCTGTTCTCTTTTGACTAAACTTTTAGTTAAACTTTACAATAGCCGGTCTGGTTCAACCCTACAGGGCGCGCGCGCGCAGCGGGAGCCGCGCTCACGCGCCGCCCCGCTAGCGCCAGCGCGTTACCGAATCCGCGCCGGACCCTTTGAAAACGGATTTGGTTCTCATAAGTTTAGTTTACAGATGTTGGGAACAAAGTAGATGTTAATTTTGTTTCTTTTGTTTTTATTGAGGAAAAGGCAGCTCGCTTGGGAGTTAATAGAAAATAACATATTTGAATAGTAAAAACGTTCCTTGCTTTGAATGAAATTGTAAACCGTTGCGACATCCCGTATCAGTTATATACATATGATGTCGGGCAAAATCTTAATCCAGTCTAGTTAGATTGTACAGACATGTTGTAAAAATTAGAGTTTAGGTTGTTTTGCAGGTAACATTTGAAAGGATTCACAAAACGCTATATTACTTTAGGTGAAGGAATGATTCTTTACCTAGATCTATGCGCGTGACATCGGTTAGTCTTTAATCGACTTCTACAATAGTTTTACACAACCAAGACTCAGATTCGGATTTTAGTGATAAAACATGAATTATACTTATCTATAAGCGATTATAAATACTACAAAAATGTTTCGTATACCATTATACATTGTTATATTGAATATCTAGTTGTAAAATTTGCTCTGTATTTCTTTTTATCTTGTGTTTGCTTCTTTAATAAGAGTTTTAAATCTTTAGACATGTTTCAATACGTGATTTAAAGACTTCAAATACGTGAAATACTCTATCCGTTCCTGTCTGCCCGCATATCTTGGGTCTTCAACTCCTAAACCACGCAATAGATTTTTATACGATTTCCAGTGTTTTAGAGTTTTGGTTACGGTGGGTTTTTACGTACATTACATCCTATTTGTACCCATGCAAAGCCAGGGCGGGTGCTAGTTTCAATATAATTTGTTGTTGTGTATTTACCAGCTATAAAAATACTGACTCGTGACTGGTCTTCTCTCTGCTACGTGGGTGCGCGGACGCAGACGCCGTCCAGATAAATCATTGCGGCGCTTCTTGATTCGAAGCGGCGTTGATGGATCGAGCCGTCCGGCCGGCCGGGCCGCGTAATACGGTGATTAGACGGACCCGGCCACGTTTGACTTTACAGAACATTTATTATTAAGAAACATATTTTGCACTTAATTTCATTTGAGAAACGAAAGGTTTTAATTGAGAAGGTTTGGATGCGATGACGGCACGGCATTTCATATAAAGTAGGAAATTCGAAATCCTAGTTATTACGCACGCATACCTTCGCTTTAGATCGATTACTATAGTAACAACGTTACAATACATACGATAATACCACACATAAATACCACATTAGCAATGTTTACAGAATATCATTAGTACCTTTTATTCCATAGATAGGTGTTTAGAGAATCATGGAATTTCTCGCACAAAGTGCATATAAATATTAATAATTTTGTTTTTCAGTGAAATCCTGGTCCATGAAAGTGGCATCAGGGTATAACTTTCCTATAAGGCGGTCATGAATTGGCATAGTATCTGCAGGGTCAAGGGGGGGGGGGGGGAGTGAGCTAAGAGTGATTCACGGATATGACGAGTGGTTGACTGACAGGGAGCTATGGGCAGTATCCCCCACTCTCCGGTAAGCTGACAAAGCCGTCTGAGCCTACCAGCGCACGTCCTTCCAAAAAAAAAGGGCATTATAGCTGATGCTCTAGCTCTAGCTAGATCTCGCCGATAAGTGTTTAGGATGTTAAAAACGTCACTGTTTTTTTTAAATAATACCTTGTCGGGTTTCATGCCGAAATCTTCTTGTCAGAGGCTTTCCTGTACCCGTATTATTTTTTCTGCCGTTCAAATGTGGTTCTAGGAAGTTAAAACTGAATACAGACATTTTGGATTGTTTTAATGTGACTAGGATGGCTGGTACCCGCCTCTTTTCTCTTGTGCAAGACAATTTACATTTATCGCTAGGTCTAGAAATACCAAGGAGGACGAAAAATTGCATAATTTACAAGTAAAACTCAAATCAATTACGGAAACATTAACAACGAATACTTCATACAAGTAACAAAGACCAGAAGCGAGCCTTTACAATGGTACACGACTCTGGTGGTACAATTTAACCTTGCAAGACCCAGGGTTAATCGTTACGTTTAATTTCCAACCCAACCTTATTGACAATAAGGCTGAAGATATATTTTCCATTGAGTAATTAAACAGGCACGAAACGGCAGTGCCCTCGCTCGTTAGAGGATCTCCGCCCACCACTAATCAATTCATTATTAATCGATACTGTGGACGCGAGCAATCGATACATAATATCGATTATTCGTAACGGTCGAGTGTTTGTTTGTTCAGCGAATTCGTGTAGCAATTATCGATGCAGAGGTATGCATACGATTAATAGTGAAATTTGATTGGAATTATTGTAACACAAGGAATTAAAGTATTGCCTTTTCTTTTGAAAGTCTCTTATTACCTAATTTATGACGTAGAGTCAAATTAAATATAAATTCTGAAGTCGCAAACTTTTGAAATCAGAATTTCAGTGCGTCAATTTTAATTTATTTAAAGTTTTCTCACAAAATTAACCGAATAATAATAGCCCATTAAAAACTGGCGTTTCTGACGCGCACAATCCCGCGAGGTTTATAAAACATACAAAAATGTTGTTTTCGCTTGCGTTTTTTGCTTGGACTCATAATTAGATTTGGCGAAGTAACGCCCAAATGTCCGAAATGTGAACGGGGTTGAGTCACAAGCGATCAGCGGGTTTTGCGTCTTGAGCAAGAACGCGGATTGAACACGGCTCCTACTACTTAGTAGATTTATTTTCATGTCATTTTGGCGAAATTAATAAGCCAATGTGCGTCGTTTAAACCCAGTACAAATGTATGGTTTGGCAAACACATTATTCGACAACAAGTATTTTTTGTTGACATCATAAACTTTTTCATCATCGAATAAAACCCAACGGGTTGATTTAGCTTTGTTTAAATACACTTCGAAAACATTACCATTTGAGCATCTTTGTTGTCAAATAAAACGTTAGCCAAACGATACAGTTGTAATGTGTTCTGTCGGTCAAACGTTGAATTGTAAGAGTGATATCATCTGTGACCCTGTCATACCAAGTCTAATCTATCTCTATTAGAGTCCTTTTCTTATAACACTAGTTAGACGGAGACGCAAGGGGATAAATTAAACTTGGGAATGTTAGGGCCATAGAGTTTCGTTTTGTATTAGAGATATCAAACAGAACAGTCAGATTCCTTAAAAAATAGTTATTTGTTGACATTTCTCGAATGTGATATAAATCTCGATGTAACCGAGAATTGAGAGCCGCCGGTAAAAGTGTGTGCTGTCAGAAATCATGGAAAGTTCCAAAAAGCTCCGCCGTCTCTTTTAACTTAAATCTCCTAGCATAATGAGAGTCTGTCAAGAGGCGGTCCCGGGCTGATGAGGACGGGATAAAAATTCGATTACAATTAAATTAACAGAGTTATTATTTATTTTTCATTAGTAAAACTCGATCCTGGTTCTTCTATCGTTGTTTTTCGATCTTTACGATTGAAAAATAGTTTTAAACTTGACCTTTGATATAATTTATTCTACGAGAGTCGATATGGAAGATAAGTTATTGTAATCGAAATTATTTATTTTTAAATTTTTTCGATTTTTCTTTTTGTAATTTTTTTATACAATCAAATTAAATTTAAAATGCTAGATAATGAATGACAACACAAAGAAAAATGTATGACACAATGATGTTGCAGGTTCGAATCCTGTCATTACCCTAATTTTTCTTTGTTTTGTCATTCATTAGATAGAATTTTAAATGGAACAGAAGGTTTTACCATTATACTTACCACCTCTGCTTATTTAGAGAGCTTAGTAAAAATATTTAATAAGTTACAGTTAACTTAAAACCCAGTAAGCTCATAATTGAATTCGCATTTCCATACGAGCGTAATTACTTTTTAATTTAGAGATATTTTATTGGATTGTAGATAATTTGCTAAATGGAAATAAAACTATGCAGATATACAACGATAATAAGAATGTTTATTATTTCAAACGTAACTAAATTTGTATGAAGTTAATTACTGGCGACTTTTTAGCTATTTCAAACCGTCAGTTAAGGTTGTGTCGCACAAGTTAGTATGTCTTGAACTTTATTAGTTTTGATAGATCTATTTTGACATTAAAGATGCGGAATTAGCATGCATACAAACGTTCATACAAAGTCTTCGTTTCCACCTGTTCAAAACAAGTTCTGCTGTTTGCAGTAGGGCTATCCTGAGTGGTGGTCTCTTGAAGCACGAAGTTTCTAAAAATGATCGTTTTCTGCTATTGCTAATTCATGCTGGATACGAATAAACGTTTTACAAATTTCAGCACCAGAGAAATATTTTCGCCAAAGATGCATCATAAGCATAACTCAAGGTTTTAAATATGCAAAACGGCGAAAATATCCGTAAATATGCATTCATATTACCCGGTCAACCAAAGAAATGACGTACACTTGTCTTATAGCGTTGATAGAAAACTGTTAAGAGCGCAAGCTACTTACGTATTACTTTAATAGAAACTGGGTGTTTCTCTGGACTTATGTCATAAGAGATAACTGTGGTTATCGTTTGGTTGAAAACACTGCTGTAGGTATAGACGTTGATAGTAAAGGCAAAATATGTATGTACTTATGTTAAGTTATTAATGCTGATTTCACACGAGGCGGCGGCAGAACAGTTAAGAACAGTATGTGAAATTAGCATAACCCTCCCATCTGCTCCGGAACCAGTCCGTCTGTTCGTTCAGCAGCAGCATGTAAAAGAAGGCGCTTCGCCATCACTAGCTCTTCGTTGCTGCCGAAAGGGTTAGTACTGAAAGAACACTTAAGATTATTGAACACCACTATTGCTCTACGGCTAGGGCAATAGTAGTGTAGCAGATGCGCCATTTACATCCGCCGATTGTGCTGCTTCTGTCAGTAATCAGGTAGGTGCGCCTGACCTCCACTTACTGTCCTCTGCTTTCGCCAATGGCGGCTAAGCCGTTCATGTAGCTAACTTCCAGCATACTCGGCGATCGCAGCGTCCTCGGCGTCCTGTTAGGTCTAAGGATTATGTTAAGTTTTTTATTTTTGATTTTATTTGGCAATAGCTTTTTTTGTTTACCTGGATGTCTCATTGTTGTGTAAGGTGGAATAAATACCACTTTTCGTATTCCTTGTGCCTAGTCCTTTCTACCACTCCTAAACCCACCAACTGACACGCCAAAGTGGTTACTTAATACTCTTGTGATTGAGGTTCACGATGCTAAGTATTTACTGATACCCGGCAGAGGCTGCCATCTAAGATACATCAGTATCTGAACGTATGATTTTGTTTTGTCGATATTGTTTGTTATTGGTTTTATTACTATTATTAATTACGTTTTGTCCTATATCCTTATTGACGATGATACCGTCTTGGTTGTACTGTAAGTCTACCACAACCCTACTATATCTTCCTATTTCCTGCCTGAAGCTTTGGGTATTATGAGTATAGGTCTGAGTAATAGAAGCTATGGATTGATAATAAGATGCTGGGATCCATACTTTTTAGTATATGCCAGTTCAGGACTATTTTATATTGCCTTGGAATGGAGTACGCAGGGTTGTATGGTATGTATTGCCAAATCTATTGTCCAGCACCCACTGCTAAGTTTTTGCCATACATAAAATAAAATGTGCCTTGGTGAATTAAGGACGCAGTTATATTATCACGTCTTTTTCGTAAATAATGCATTTTCCTGTTCTACCAGCATTCCTTTCGGGCTGATCATCAGCTAAGTGAAGTTTACAAGAAAACACGTAAATGTCATTACTCTGCAGGGTGGCCTATTTTTTGTGCACACTACATCGTGCATCGTCGTAGACTAAGAAAGTTCACCTTTTTTAAAGGAGGGGTTGCATTGCTCTTATATTTTTCTGGGCAGCGATTGACATGCTTGCTTGCTGACCGTCCGATTGCGATGTATGGTAATTGGAGTAGCTTACAGGACTCCAATTCTCGGTTCATGCGAGATGCATATCACTTGCGAGATCCGTCAAAAAGTGACAGATTTCCAAGGGAATTGACAGTTGTTTTCGTGCGAGATGCATCTCACATAAACCGAGAATAGTCCCGCTGGTGGCTTGTATTTGTTGTTTCTTTTAAGCCGTGGTCGTCTGGGTTTTACGCGCATCGATGTTCGGCTACCGACAGTTTATTCGGCTCATTTATAGCATATAAATCGGTGAGTAGGCAACGCGATAAAAGCAGTAGCCGCTGGACCACAGTGAAACGAGCGGCCATAAAAAACCAAAGTTCGATTAATAAAATCGTGCTCGGCGTTTTCTTTTTAATCGCTAAATCATCAATAAGCAGCCTTTGCCATATAGCTCATAATTGAATTTTAGATTAATAGATTGCGTGGAATCCAATCTCGTTGCCCACGATTAAAAATAATTGAATTACATTTTAATTAGTTGGGATTATGGAATTAATTGTGTATCCGGTATTGTTTTGTGTGATTGATGGGTCCCTCCCAACAGTGAGCTGCCACTCCGGCCGCGTAACAACCACGTGATTGATGCTCGGAGAACGTCGAGAACAAAATTGGATTATATCTCATTGGTTTCGTTAATGGCGGACTCTTAACATTTACGTTTTGGTAATTGACTTGCGTTTTTCTTCGTGTTGGTATTTAGGCGCGTGAAGGTTGGATTGATTTTGTTTCTGACGGTTGATTCATATGAATTTATGATGTGCTTTACTATGGCCCGTTTCACGAAGCTACAAGTTACAATTTTACAAGTCTAAACCGGCAACATTGGTCAATAATGCCTGGGATTGTTTGCCGTCCTGTGTTGTATAAAAAAAAAAAAAAAAAAAACCAATTTTGCCGGTTTAGACTTTTAAAAATTGTAACTTGTAGCTTCGTGAAACGGGCCACTGGTGTTATTTGTTGGTTGGCGTTTTTTAAGTTGCATGTTTCATCCACGTATGGTATGTGTATGCTTGTAAAAAACGTGTCTCCTAAAGGTGCACATTTACCATAAGTAACAGCCCTCGTTGGTTAGCTACTTTTGCAAGTACACTATTTTTATGTGTTCAATTGCTTCTTAATTGGTTTGCTTGTAGCGTAGGTTTTAACACAATATAAAATTACAATATATTTAGTCAATAAAAAACCTACTACAACAAATTCCCAACAAAGCCATTATGAATGTAAGTTAAGTAGAAAGGGGATAAATGGATAATATAAAGAAAAACATCTTTTCAATAGATTTTATTGTACGTGAATAGGTACGTGATATTTTGATATTTCAAAAGGAGTTCTTTTCGTGAAATTGTATACGAATTATAATTCATGGGTGTTAGTTGACATCACCGGTTATTGTTCATAATTGGTTTTCTTTGGTGCTGTTTATAAATACAAATTATATGTTGTACACAGAACAGTCCTCTGGCCAATAAGACACTTAACTATGCCTAGCATTTAATCCTTAATTATGGTTTTGATATAAATTATGCTTAAGGGTGGTTACTCAATACAATATTATACATGAAAATCGTTATGGCATCGCTTTGGCGTGTGCCTATTTTGATATCAAGATAGTTTCTTAGGTATTCTGGCTATAACATATTCAATTTACAATCAACATTGTGGTTTGCACTAGCGTTGCTGAACTATCGATAGTTTGACTATAGATAGTTGACTTGAAAACTAGTCACAATATCGATAGTGTTTGTTATAAATTATCAATACTATCGATAGTAGAAATAGTACTGATGCCTTTCGATAGTTCGGTACATTGCCGCAACTCTAAATTTGCAGTCTGTATGGCCAGTTGACTGTAATTTCATCTGCGGGAATTTCATTGAAAATTACTAATCAGTATAAAACACTTTTCGTTTATCCGGAATTCACATGGTGTATCAATGGCGTTAAATATGAGAATTTTTAATTATCAATTGAAATTCTTTACAAAAATATCACTTTTTTTATATAAAATAAAAATATTGCTCAAATTATCATAAAACCTTTCCTTGTTTCGATCCCTTAAAAATATCATTATTTTTAATCATAAATATTTTCTTGAGACAATTTAGGCGTTCCTCTAAGTATCTTAATATGTATTATAAATAATTAACAATAAGGCCTACAACTGGACGGAGATTTAAGTACATTCTTTACAATATAATTATAACCTAGCTAATACTTTTTACTAAATATAAATACAAGGCCGATTCACACAAGTTTGTTTTTAATACACGTCAGACCAAATGTATAAAGAGAGCTACAAATCAAATCATTAAGTAAAAAAGTTTTTTTTTTGCATTTTTACAAACTATTTCTTTTACATATATGTCCCTATGCGCCCAGTTTCACCTCTAAAGCGCTTTTAACTGGAACTGATGAGGTGTGAATCCACCTTTAATCTAGAACCCATCAGTCACTTGCTGATCAGCACTATCGAATGTCATGTTTTACTGACCAGTTCTACTCTCAACTGATCAGATCCGTATGGTGTCGCTGTCTGAGCATCTCTAACCGGATCTCATGTTCTCTCGCTGCCATCCTCAAAGCTGCTATACTGGAGCTCCTTCTTTCTACTTCTGGGGCTGTTGACGGAGGTGACTCACTGCCTGGCGATATTGGAGGTGACACTGGTGGGGGGTCGGGTGATCTTCTGGGGGGCGCCAGGCCGGCGAGGAGAGAGTGGAAGGGAGGGGAAGAGTAGAGAGGGGCGCTGAAGAGTGGCGGGCGGGAGAGGGGTGCTCCCAGGTACTGAGCGCCGAGCATTGGTGCGCTGGTATATCTGTTGAAGGAAAAGATTATTATGAATTTATGATCCTGTTTTACTTTTAAGGGAAGTAACTAAGAATTTTGTAAGCGTCTAGTCATTTCTCCGTGTTTAGCATTCCTTTTATTATGTACCTAAGCAAGCACTGCTATGTACAGTCAAGGAAATTGAAACACGTACCACCGTAGAACCTAGTCGAAGAGACATAAGCATGATATTTGTATCACATAGCCTGGCGTTTAACGCGTTGCGTCATTGCGATAGGGTTTTAAGGTAGTACGTGAATATATTTCCCCTACTGTACATTCAGGTCTATAAATTCCACTCAGTATTAAACGCCATAGCTTATTGGATTACAGTGATTAAAAAATAATTATTGTTGTTGGTAGCGTTAAATTGATTAGATTAGAAACAAATTATGATTATTCATGACTAATTTATTTTTTAATATAATTTTTTTATTTAGGTACATTCCCTTGGTACGCAGCTTTTTTACGGTGACGGGACTAAAGTACCATCAGAATACTTGCCAAAAGAAATAAAAAAGTCATATTACTATGGGGTATCTTTTGTTGCATGGGCACTTATCGGGTCCATCATCAGACCAGCTGAATAACACTGTAATATGGCATTGGAATAAACTTATACATATGCATAGGTGCAAAAAATTAGCTCCATAACAACAGGATACTGGGGTGCAACTTTTGAATCTCACCAGGTGACTAAAGCTCACCAAAATGGCCGCATTTCTATGAAAAACGGCCGTTTTGGCGAGTTGTAGTCACCCGGTGAGATTCAAAAATCGCACTCCTGTGGCCCGTTTCACGAAGCTACAAGTTACAATTTAACAAGTCTAAACCGGAAACATTGGTCAATAATCCTAGGCATTATTGACCAATGTTGCCGGTTTAGACTTGTAAAATTGTAACTTGTAGCTTCGTGAAACAGGCCACTGGTCAAAAACTTGTAAGATTTCATTAAAAACGTAATCAAAATTAAGGGGGAAGTAAAGCTAAAATAAATGCTTGTAATCATGAGAACCCCAGCCATACGAGTACTAACACCACCACGTAGGGGGGGAGAGCGCCTTATTGATGAGTATCCAGATACCACAAAACATACAAGTATTACAATGGCATTGTATTGCTTGTAATTGCAATTAGCATATTTGATACATTTTTGTATTAAAAACTCTACAATTATGTCAAATTGTACTACTTTGACGACCTGTATGGCACAGTGGCACATGTGTCTGCCTACTGTGCAAGAGGTCCCGGGTTCAAATCCTGGTATGGGCAAATATTTGTGTGACGAATTTGAATGTTTGTACCTGAGTCATGGATGTTAATTGTATTTAAGTATGTATTTATCTATATATGTATGTTTATCCGTTGTCTAGTATCCATAGTACAAGCTTTGCTTAGTTTGGGACTAGGTCAATTGGTGTAAATTGTCCCGAGATATTTATTTATTATTTATTATTTACTTGTAATTTTTGTGGCACAGGGGGAAGGTCATCCCATCTCATGTAAGCATTTAGTTGGTGAGATGTATAACTAGTGCAGAATATTGTTATAAGGTCGTATAAATTACCTGAACGACGCCAAAGCGTTGGTGTCAAAGGGTTTCCTAAACCCGAACCCGAGCTGAGAGAAGGGGTTCGGCATGGAGGCAACCACGGAAGGGGGCGGCGCGCCCCCCGCGCCCCCCAGGTAAGGGTTGTAGGGATGCGCCTGCGGCCCCACCTTTTCTTGTTTGCGCCATTTGGCTCGACGGTTTTGGAACCATACCTGAAACAATTGAAGAGTTTTTGAGACATTGGGTTTTACAATACGAGTTAGAACGTTTAATTACGACTGGTAGTCATACAATTCTTATTTTTAAACTGTCTTATACTATTTCTTCGTTTTAAGAAACAGCTTATAAGCATAGGTGCCGGTTCTTAATTAAAATATCGACATCAATTATCCGAAACGGGGCGATTTAGTTAACTAGCCTTAATTTTGTCAATAAACTTCAATAAAACGTAGCATTAAAAAAACTCCCATCCGCGAATATCTCAGCATGCAATATTTATAACGTTTAATATTTATGAGTTAAAATATACGAAACAGTACAGTCATTATGTAAACTGCTATTTTATGGCAATTTAAATTAATTCACTTATGATAAATGCGTTGAGTAAAAACTCTTAAACGCGTTTCTGTAAATGTCGATGCGGTTTTGGCGGATGCTGTGTTAAACAAGAAATTCTGCTTTGTTTACTGCCTACATGCACACTGTAACAGCGGCGTTGTATTTAAAAGCATACAGTTTAAATTTCTTTGTATCGCTACTTTGATACAATGGCTAACATTATAAATATGACTTCATACGGTGTTGAAGCCCGCGAATTTATAAATGTTGTAATTGGTTGTGCGGGAATGTATGGTAGGCAGCAAAAAGGCCATGCGGCCTTAATAGCGACAGCGCGTTGCGGTAATAAGGCTTGATCGTTAGTGATATAGCGTGGCTTTACATTCATTAGAAAACTGACTCTTTCTCGTAGTTATACTCGCGCTATATATTCTCTCGAGATACCTTAATTACTACTCATTTACGTAATAGTCATATCTACTTTAATACATTGGAAATCGGTTGCAGACATCAATTGACATGTAAAACGAAAGCCAACAATATCATTATATCTCATAGATATAAATACAAACTAAAAAAAATGTTAATAGTGATATGCAAAAGAAAACAAAATTCTTGTTTTGAACTGTATTTTCGTATAAGGCGCTGATTAGTGTAGTTTTCAAGAAACGATCGTTGAATAAAACAGAAACAAAATTTGAATATCCTGATCCAAAATATCTGTTTGATTCAAAAAGTGCTTTTAAAAGTCTTTATGGATATATGTGTTAGCAGAAGCAGTAAGTAAATATCTGGAACATTACTGCCATAGATCGCCCGATACCAAGACATCTAACGACCGTAGAGCGACAGCTATGGTAAAATCCATTGATATACGTTGCAACTTTAAATGACTATTTCACCCATTTTAAGTACTTTAAAACATTAGGATCACTTTAAAGTAACTGTGTATAATCAACCTAACCATATTTTAAATTATTTGCTTCTGTTACGGGCCAAAACCTGTATAATGTTTGGTAACACATTTCCAATACAGGTTTGATTGTTTACCAAAGTATACCAAGTTTTCTCCAGCAACAGTAAGGGAAAACATCTTAACATCTTGCACATTCATATAAAACGTAGATAAATTAATGTGTAAAATAATCCTTGATTATTATCCGTGATTTCCTAGTAATAGAGGCTCGGGTTCAGACAGATGGCAGTCGCTCCACTTTAAATAAATAATAAATACATTTCTAATTTATTCGTGCCGCCGAAATACGTCCAAATCAAATTACCGAAAACGTTGTAGGTACATAAATATTAGAAATAGTGCAATCGGATCTATCGAACAACTTGTAAAGGGAAATTTTTTACCTTCATGAAACTACATCCGATATGTTTTACTTGATGATGTATTTTGTGTGTAATTTATGACTCAACGTGTCAGGATATTTTTTTGTAAGCCTCCCTGCCAGCAAATAATATCATAGACATTTTGTATAAACAGAAACGAACAACATAATTTGTCCGGAAGCACAAGCTAACCACTTAACTGACTTGTAATTGCAGCTGGAATGTACGGTCGGCAAAAACGGCCCAGGTGCCGGCCTTAATGGCTTAACAACGCATTACGGTAATGGTCGCTCGGCCGGCCAGTGGAAGGCGCCTTAAGACCACGCTGGATCGAAAAGGGGGATTTTTAGTTTTAGGGTCAATTTCAGAATTTACTACCTGCTTGCAAACTCATTAGTGGTCGGCGGAAATAGACGACAGAATAAGAATTGAGATCAACTTTTGACAAAATTTATTTGATGTCGGGGACCGGGTGAACCCTAATTCAATTCTAACTAGAATTGATACAAAGTTTCACCCACGTACGGTCAGTCTCAGAAGTAGTTAACATTTTAGTAGTGTTTTAGTACCTTGTCGCTGTCAGTAATGTGACAAATTAGAGCTACTCGCATTTCATACGTTACTACGACAAGGTTCTTAAATGTTTGGCTACTTTTGAGGTTGACTGTACCAAGATCCAGATGATGCCTCGTGTAGAGACGAAACACGCATAGATCATACAGTTTAACTGTTTAGTGGTGGTGGTTTATAATTGAGTCTGTGTGATGTATGTATACATCTAGCAAGCAGCTGTTTTGCACGTAAACCGCATAGGTTTCGTGGAGTAGCAAGGCAATCTTGTCCAGTTGTTGATTTTGTTATGTATGGCAACAGTATGCAGTTTCAAATACTAGGTGGTAAAGAAACTGGAACAAGCGAAACCAGTGCCGGGCTCATGCAAAATAGCCGCGTCTGTGCGACATATATATATTCATGCAAGAACCCACCCTCCTCCGCTTCCACACGAAACAACATATATCACACAGATTCAACTACACACCACCACCACTAAACACTAAAACTATACGATAGACGCGCGTTTCGCCTCTGTACGAGGCATCATCCGGATCTAAAAAAAAACTGAACTGTACTAAAATGTACCAAGTCCGGCCAAACGGATCTATATACCCGATTGGAATCGAAGCGCCATTTTACACCCCAGAGGACGACCGTCGAATCAGCTGCGGGCGGTGCAGATCATCACTGATGACCCCATTTAGTAAACAAGGAGTTTAAATGTACCTCATTACAACCACGAGTTGTAACGGCCTTTGTTTTTAATGGGAACGGGAGGCAAATGTGCGGGTCACCTACGGGAAGTGGTTACCGCCGCCCATGGAAAACAGCGACCTTAAGAATCGTGGAGCCGTTGCCAGACTTTAGCCCCCCCCCCCGTGGGGTTCTAGATCTTTTTTTCACCAATGATAATTATATTCGATCCGAAAAAAGGGCACCAATTCCCTCATGTTGCTAAGCTACAAGCAAAGCTAAGCTGGCATTAGGAATAGTTTTTTTAAGGGTTTTGCTATGTTTATAGTCGCTGTTACTCGCAGTACGAAACGCAGTAGCAAGCTACTACTTCACGCCGGTATTGGACTGCTGAACGATTTCCTTCAAGTCGGGCCTATCACTGGTTACAACGGACCTATCTCTAAAAAGTTAAAGGGTAAAATATCACCTTATTTTGTTTTTCATTTGCTTATTTTATTAAGTAGGTATAGAAAAAAACCCTGTACACTTATTAAGATTTTGTTTATGTCAAAAATCCCGATCATGGTTAGTTTAAACATAGATATTGGAGCCGCTACTCGGCCACTCTCCTTCTTTTCGGGGTCATTAAGAATTATCACCTATTCCGAATCTGAATACGATAAAAAATTACAGATGGGGGACCTACGCGAGAACTGTCCCATAGCATCGTGACTTGCAAACAACTGTGTCTCGTTCTAACTAGTCCAACATGAAAGAGACATACCGAGTTAAGTAGCGAGTCAACGTGTGTTGAGGAGGTTCGTGCTAGGTGCACTGCTTGCCTGCTGCGTTCGCGCTTCGCATCGCAGTCCTTTTGTCGCAGGGGTGTGATTTCCTAAGCTAAACAGCGACGAGCTCAGTGTCGAGTTAACTTGTCTTTCTCTAGTGCGATGCCTCGCTTTTGCGCTTAAAGAATAACGGGTCTGACCAAAAACCGACATGAAACGGGGAACGAACCGAGAATTCTACCATTTTCGCATTTACGCGTCTGTCCGTTTGCGAGCCTTCGACCCAGTCCTAGTTACGGTTAATCAAATTGAATTATGGGCAATTAATTATACGTACAAACTTTTCGCAATGAATTTATTGATAAATTTTATGATAAATGTCATAAGCCCAATGAAATTGCATAGCGCGTTTGAAGGTGCGTGCGAGTGGGATAGGACGTCGCCTCTACGCCGAGCTCGTCGCTGTTGTGAGCAAAGAATCACCCCCTTAAAAGGTGTTCAATGTTCAAGTGCTTATAGGTACTAAGAATGCTTAGTTTCCTCCAATATTGGTACGTCCATAAAAAATGCTGATGATAACGTTAAAATTATCTCAATTACGTTTATGGAAACGCAGGAAACGGAAACGCGATTTATATCATTAATTAAATTTAATGCAACATAAAGATAAAATGAACATTCCAGATAAAACGCTTCAATTAAGATAGCATATCGGCCTCAGATTAGCAATATATAAATCGCGACTTATGTATTTACAAATTATAAAAAAGTGAAATGTAATTATCACTATTTTAAACGGCGTCTAAGGTTTTACAATAGGTACAGTCGAAGACACATATAAGTCACCATTAAAGACGGAACTCCGAGAAAGTGTCATTTTCCGAAAAGGGAGGAATATAGTATGTACTATGAAGTTATTATATCTCACAATTTCTCTCTGTTCCCTCTTTAATGGTGGGCTAAGTTTGTTGCTGTTTGTACTCTACTACTCTACGCTAGGTTTTATAAAGTATTTTTTATGGAAAAGAGAGCAAACAAGTTTCTGGGTCATTTGATGGGAATTAAGAAGTGATCAGTGGCCGATGGGAATCAGCGACCCCAAGATTTACAGATCAGTAGACAGCTTTCTGATACTTCTGAGGCATTTTGTAAAAGTGTAGTACTATCCGGTCGAACCGGCCCATTCATACTACAACCCGCAACTGGCCACAGTGCTACAGTGCAGTAGTAAAACTTCTACTAAAAACATCGCAAAATATAATGAAGGTTAAAAGTTGAAATAATGAAATTAATCGAGATTAATCCCTTAGTGTTTTCATTTTAAAAATAAAGCTGAAATATAAGTAGCGCAAAGGTTTTGTGACATCCTGTATAAAGAGTACAAAATTATTCTTCAATGTCGAATCGATATCGATTTGTATTCGAATAATTGCACCGATTATTCGTAAATAAATAGTTTCCCTTATAGTAGTGTGGGTGCATTCTGCACTATTATTAACGCAGGCGACGAATAAAGTATATGGAGGAGGCATAATAAATGTGCAAGCATTGTGCCCTTTGTAAATAGATGAAAAATAAACAAGCATTCGGTCTCAAGTCAACACTGCTAAAATAACAAAATTTTTAGGATTAACAATGGACGGTTAATAAATACCTAAAGCATGTTGTATAAAAAATTACGTAAAATGTCTTTTGCCCGAAAAAATTGAGAACTGCGCATCGAATCAACCATTACAGTAAAAAATTTAGGTGCTGAAATGTGGGTTTCAATTAAATTTATTCTATGCTTTATTTACTCACTCACACGGTAGGGACGACCTAAACCTCATCTTTCCTTTTTTTAATCAGTACCTAAATAACGTTCTAACCTAAAATTTAGGTATTTGCCCTCAAAATATAGTTTATTAAATTTTATAACCGAAATTTCTTTCGATTTTTTTTTAACCGATTTTTTTTGGTCCTGCCATTACCCTAATTTTTCTTTGTGTTGTCATTATATGGCATTTTAATTTAATATAAATTATTGTTTAAATAAAAAATTCTAAAGCAACAAATTATAAATCACCTTCATTTACCTATTTACACTGGTGACAAGAATCGAAATTTTAGGTTAGAATTTTGTTTACATAATAAGACAAGTATGGATGAACAGTTTTACATACCCCACCAGCCTCATTATGTAGAACTGTGTCCTGTGTCATTGTATGAAAATTAAATAAATGACTTTTTATGAAAGTAAATAAATAGTTTGAGTTTGAGGCTCTCTTTTGCATGGCTGATTTTACCAGCGCTTCCGAAAATTCGCCGCAAGATACTCATCAGGTTTTCCATAAATGGATTTTAATTAAATCATTGTTCTGAGCCAAACTGCCTTCTCCAACCGACTGTACCAACATAACCACGCAAACTTTATTATAGTGATCTCAGTCTATGTCTCATTCGATTCGGCCTGCTTTGATTAAGGGTTGCAGTGACAAGTCCTTCAAAGCCTGAGAACCAGTAAACACCTTTCTCATTACGCACTTATTGTCAAAGGCATTGAGTCGATTTTCAAAGGACAGCGTACGTTCGTGCTACATGAACTATAATTTGTGGCTAATGTTGGCTGAACTGGATTTTTATGTGTAATTATTTGATTTGTAGTAATTTATACTTGACTAAGCTTTGTTAGTGTGGGTTCTAAGGAAATCTTGTTTAAAGTAATTTTAGATTATAGTAGTAATTTACTTACTTGTATCCTAGCTTCGGTTAGTCCAATCTTCATAGCCAGTTCTTCTCTGAAACAAAATAATTGTCACATTATTGTGCGGGAAAATTCCTTGTAAACCGTGTTATTTGGCATGTATAAGAACTAGGTTTATGGTTTTGATTTTTTAAAATATTCTTCATAGGCTTTATTTTATTGAGTTTCATACGAAACAAAAGTGTTAATATTTTCAAATATGTAAAGATCGTTAAAAATAATATAGGTATATTAGTACGTTTGTCTAGTACCCAGCTTAAGTTGCTTAATTTCGGACTAAGTCAATTGGTGTTAATTGTCCCAAAATATTTATTTATATAAAAAACCTACAAACTTAATTCTTAGGTACGCCACCTACATAATGAAAAAATCATGTTTATAGGTTAAGATTTGGATGGCGGAAAACGTTACCGCTGTTTGTGTGGAGAACCCTTGGTCAATCCTCTATCCAAAGCTAAATCAATAAGTATCAAAATTGAACACTCACCTAGTGAAAACATCAGGGTAATGCGTCCTCGAGAAAGCTTTCTCCAGTTCCTCGAGTTGGAAACTCGTGAAGGTTGTTCTGTATCTTCTCTGCTTCCTCTTCGGCGCGAACTCGTCGGCGTCGTCACTGTCGGCAGAACCGGGAGGGGGGCGCTCGGACGGCGAACGGTCCGTTCGGGAGAGATCGGGCGTCGTTCGGGGGGAATCGTCCTTCGGCGCCTCGGACACGCCCATGTTGAATTTCGGTTGGAATTCTTGGGTGTAGTATTCTGAAAGAGAGAATAGAGTTATTATAAAGGGTATATCATAATTATGACAGAGGATTACAAAATGGCATCGTTTGATACTAAGGTTCATTAATGTGCTTGCGCAGCAGATAATAAACCAATCAGAACTTTAGTGTGGTGCGTTGTCGAATTCGTAGGTACGTTCATTAGTCAGCTGTATGACTTTGTTTTGATATACGAGAGTGAGAAAGCTGCAAAAACGTCTATTAAATATGGAGTTGAATTATAAATAGTTTAGGCGAACGAAGCGTTATGGTGTATGTAGTACTGACTTTTAGGGGATACTTAGGGACTCTTACGTGACTGTGGCCCCAACTACGCAGAAAAGTTCCATTCTGCCAGTTGTTAACTCTTAGTTACTCTAAGAAGACTTACTTTACTTAGTCATCTAGATGTAATCATAGCCGTGACGTCGAGACAAACAAATACCCACGTATCACGTCAAGTCAAAACCACCAATTAGTCGTCACGCAATGTCTCGTAATTAATAATTAACTAACAAATTGATTACTTCAATCACTGGCAATTACCTGAATAATGCAGTATCCACAAAACAACCACTTGATATTGTAGGCAAATGAGAGAAAGTTTAAGGAAAATCAAACGTATTGTCCTGGGAAGACTGTCGTTTGGGTAAGTGAGCCACGCAGAAAATGTCAGGCGTAGGGCCAATACAGTCCGACTGCATTTTAACTGCAAGTCAGTTGCAAAATTGCAGTTTGGATGCAGTTTTTACGCGGCTGGCATAACTGCATCGGGACTGCAAACGAACTGCACACGACGCTTGGAGTCGACGTGCTGTTCTCGCAGCTACCGCCGGTGTGCAGTCGTGCATCAGTTTGTGGCGTCATTAAATTTTTCTTCCAAATTGTCAGATTAAGAAAATCCCTCCAGAAAATCGTTAGATTATTGGTCAAGATGATTTCTAGGATATGAAGCTGAACCGTCTATATGATGTTTTTTTTTGCATTTTCAAAAAGCATTTGAAGACCGATGAAAGGGTATATTAATTTTTCTTCTGTCATCTAATCTTCAGAATCCAATAGGTCTCCACGACTCTCAAATAAATCTCATTTTGCATCCTGGGCTATTACTACTACGTCCTTTTAGAGTCTTGTGGAAAGAATGTTCCAGTAGGTAACTTAGGGGTGTCTTCAGAAGTTTTTTTTTTAAATTCTACTCCTTAGCTGGTAAAAAGAAGGAAGAATGTAGAAGGAAGAAAAGTGTGGTTATACTTTGGTATGACTACACTTTGTTCAGATTTTTTTTAACTTGATACTTTAGAAGTAGTCTTGAGCATAAACAGTGAAATTAGGTTGACGATGTTTGTATTTTTAACTAACTTCAGTATAAACCCCGGGTATTATAAAAGCTAATTCAACATGCATCTAAT
Source organism: Ditula angustiorana (assembly GCA_963691745.1). Taxonomy (NCBI): domain Eukaryota; kingdom Metazoa; phylum Arthropoda; class Insecta; order Lepidoptera; family Tortricidae; genus Ditula; species Ditula angustiorana. Next base: position 4,598,435 of record OY829473.1, read on the forward strand.
ACATTGTCGTGTCTCGCAACTATCATTTACAATGGTAATTTGGCCCGACAGTTTTCTTGTAATCAATTATAATGTTGGCTTTAATTATTATTGCCTTAATTACGCTCTGATTATGGTATTATGGCGTTAATTGGGCTGTTATTATGTTCCAGAGAATAAGATGTTATATTGTAACGTAGCTTGCAAGGTATTCAAAGCATTATTCAACATATCTTTGAGTTGTAAGGTGAAGTTTGATTCTGGCATGTGTGTCATATCATACTCAAACTAAGATAGTTTTCGAAATTTAAGGAATAAATCCGAACCTCCGTTTAGACATAAAATAAATGACTTTACTATGTAGGTGGCAGGAAGGCGCTGGTTGCATGCCGCTTACAACCGGTCACTTTGGAAATCCATGAAGGAGGCTTATGTTCAACAGTGGACTTCTTGTGGCCGAGATGATGATGATGACTATGTAGGTACGTTGGGATTGTCAAAAATCGCAACTCCTTTGTGTCGCGCATTCGAGTAAAAAGAGTGTCAATTGCAAGGCTTAAGTTAAAAACCGATTTAATTAATTTAATACCAACGCGTCCGTAACGTGTACTCCTGCAGGTTACCATAATTAAATAATATATCTTATCTACGTCACAATAAAACACAACTTACAAATACAATAAATTGCGCCCAGCCTCGCGTGCGCACGTCACAATAATGCGTAAATTGGTTGTGCATTTGCAATGTGGTGTTACAATTTTTCTATACATCATAATTGTATTAAGCCGCGAAGGAAGTTGAGTGCGAGAGATCGCGTGTGATAGCCCTGCACTAACAATACGAAGGATATTCGCAAATTGCCACTTTGCCACGTAATAAATAAAGTGCACCCAGCACGAATCTTGTCGATACGCGTTAGAGGAGTGTGAACCCAGCGCTCTCCATACAAACGGCGATAACGTTTTCCACCCTCTAAACCTTAACCTATAGCCATGATTTTTTTGTATGTTTTCATTATGCCCTAGAACTAGGTTTGTATGTTTTGGTTTTTTAAATATTGTAATTAGTTTCAAAAATATTGACGTTTTTGTGTTTTGTATGAAACTTTTAAAATGCTAATATTATCAAATCTATGAAGAATATAACAAAAATCAAAACATACGAACCTAGTTGTAAGGCATAATGACAACATACAAAAAAATCATTGCCATAGGTTAAGGTGAAGTGGGTGGAAAACGTAATCGCCGTTTGTATGGGGAGTGCTTTTTGGGGCTGGGTTCATACTCTTCTGAACGCATACCGAGAAGATTCGTGCTAGGTGCCCAGTACAGTTACCCTCAAAATGACTGGAGCGGGCTAGAGGGTCAAACATATTTGCACGCATCCGAACATGTACTCACGTGATAGTAGAGTCGAGTCCAGGCCCATCTCACACTAGAGATATGTAAAAAAATGACACATTATAAAGGGATCTAAGAGCACTTTTTGACATATCTCGAATGTGGCTTCATGTCTACTGACGCGAGAATTGCTCCGCAGATATTTCTTGCCATTCCCGCTCCGATATATTTGATGCTGATTGTACAAGTTTTACTTTGAACAAAAACGACGTTTAGGTATAAGAAGCATTCTAGTGTATGCCTCTCTGTCTATCGTATAACTTGTATTCATTCGCACGCGCGGAAGCTCAATTGCGCCGGTCTCAGAGCAGAGGTGCGCGATATTCTTGTAGCTCAACAACAAGGACAAGTGTAGTCGACCAAGTAATTGCTTGACCACTTTTGAACCTCCCTATGTAATACGGTCGAAAAGCGGTCAAGCAATTTCTTGGTCGACTATACAAACAGCAATAAACTTAGCCGACCATTAACGAGGGAATTGTGAAAAATTGTCTATGTTCGAAAGGGACAAATATATAAACTTCATAGTGCATACTACGCCTCCTTTTCGGAAAATGGGCCAAAATTCTTTTTAGTGCCTAAAGTAAAGATGAAAATGTATAAACACTTTTACAAAATTGTAGATGTCTCGAAATATTTTCCTAGTAAGTAATATTACGTTAGTTCTCAACCGGGCAAGTTTCATTTGGTACCCAAATTACCACTGCGTTACCAGTCCCCACGACCCCTCAAAAATAGTGTCCACTGCGTTACCAAATAATAGTTTTTTTCTTATTCTGAGCCCAAATATTTCTATAACAGTCATCATTCGGGTATGCGCATGTCATTCTGAATTTAAAGATAAAATGTTGTTTTAAGAATATCAGAATAAGTAAGAAATATGCGTTAAAATGTACAAGGGACGTCTTTATAGGCATCAAAAAGAATTTTGGCCCAAATGACACTTGCTCGCAGTTCCATCTTTAATGGGGACTTATATGTGCGTTTGATTGTACTCATCTAATTTGTAAACCTTTGAAAATGCTATGTAATGACTACACAAAGAAAAATTAGGGTAATGCCTTGCGTTTGCCAGTTTCGCCACATTACCAAAATAATGGTAATGTGGCGAAACTGGAAAACGCAAGGCACGGAATGCTGATATTGCAGGTTCAAGTCCTGCCATTACCCTAATTTTTCTTTGTGTAGTCTTGACATAGCATTTTAATTTAATAATTTGAATGTTAAACATTTAAAAATAAAAATCGAAAGAAAATTCGGTTACAACAATTTTGTAAACCTTTTCTTTTTCTAAATTGTAATTTTGATTGTGTGTGCTTGCAGTACCAAATAAACGTTTTATCTATCTATCTATCTATCAATCTATCTAGCTCCGCGAAATAAGCCGCACCCGAATTTGTATACTGCCGGGGATTTTTTTATATCGTGCTAGTAAATATCTGTAATTCTATCAAATTGTAATGTGGTATTTAATAAAGCATATTGTATTGTATTGTAAAAATATTTGTATGTATGTATGACTATTTATTGTACTAAACACATAAAATAACAGATAACAGGACAAAACATATGTACAAAGGCGAACTTATCCCTTTAAGGGATCTCTTCCAGTTAACCTTTAAGCGATTTGTTGTGGAACGAGCGGCCCTACGCCAAAGGAAACTAAAACGTATTGCGCATCTAATAGCGACGTTAGTTGGGGCCTTCAGCTCGTTTCAAAAATAAATTTGACATTAACCAAAATGGCGCGAAAGTGTAAAATTGTTGTAAATCTTCATTTTAAAATAATTTTAAATGCATAATATTGTATTACGGGCGCTGTAGAGATTCAAAGACACGGAATTTAAAAACATTAAAAAAACGTTTTGTTCCAAATTAAGTATAATTATTGGAACCCTGATAAACATAAATTAATTTTATGACGGGACTAACTATATAAACGCTCTTATTATGATTATAAACGCGATGTAGTTCATGCTCCATATACATATTTACTAGCAAAATACCAAGGTGTGACGTCATAACGTCGAACCGTTTTGTACGGAGCGTTTTCGCGGGCCTTGCGTTACGTCATTGAAAAAAACCTAAAAATATAGTTTTTACTCTATTGGTAAATTCTTTCAATTTTGATAACAAAAAAATATTACTCAACAAGTGAATTGTACGTCACATTCACTTATTATGAGTGTGATACTAACAGCGGCTACATTTTTGCAGTATCATAAAAGATAATAATTTCAAAGAGGAAAAAGTTTTTCAAAAATTTTAATGTTTAGTAGAAGTTTTTTTTTTCGCTGACCGTACTTTGGTATTGCATTGTCATTCAATTTTCATACACACGTAAAAACGATTACCTAGATTTATTTACTTATAAGTGAAGGTGAAAACAGGAAAAAATTTGTAATAAACATTTAAAAAAATCTACAGCAATGGTTAACCACTAGCATAAAGACACCAATGATATTAAAAAAGGTAGATAGGTTACAAGCGCTCCGGTAGCGAGCTCCAAATTGGAGTTAAATAGCACCAGTGTCCTCAGTCGCAAAGCAATAAGCGAACGGTGCGCATGTTAACCTAAGCTGTGTGTTTGCGGTCAATTCTAAATTCCAAAACACTGCAAGGTCGTTATTGGTCCGTTGGAAAAAATATTCGCAACAGCTAAATATTAGCTGTCTTCTTTGTTTTTATGGTTTTATTGACTTTGTCCCTTTTACACAGTTCACTATATGTGCTCGCAACTGCATTCGGATCATTTTTCTTGGAGTTTTTATATGGGTATAACCTGTCTATTAAATATAAAGTCACTGAAAGACACCTGTTTCTATTTTTCTAAAGGAGAGAGGTACTGGAAAGTAGACCTGTGCTCGTGTAAGCCGTACTGGCTATTAAGGTGCGGTTTACAAAAGCCCTTAAGGTCAACTGCCTGATCAAATGAAAGTAACTCAGTATGATTGTGACGTTACCAACCCAGCTTTATAAAAGTTATTTCTTTGACGTCCTGAAGCAGAGTCATCATCGAAAAAACTGACATTGGCCCAAGCCTAGTAGCCGCCACACGCAAAAAAAAAGTAATTCTTAAGGCTGGTACATTACGCGCGGTACGACTGCTGCTTCTGAGTACCCTCTTATTACAGCGCCTTAAGAGGAAACCTCAAGGCCTAGAGAATTGAAAAATAGGTATTTGTAAAATCTATTGCTACCTCCATCTATCAAGCCTCCCCCCGCAGAGCGCAATAGAGACAGCTGCAGCTTGGACTGAAAATACCTATTTAAAGTACACAAAATCAACGATACGTAGACCCCTGATTCCTTCTCCAAAACTTAACCGATTTAACTAATTTTTCCTTAAAAATGAAAGAAAGGCTTTGGCAGTGTTCCCATTTTTTTCCTTTTTTAAATAATCTAGTAAAATTTGTTTTCTGAATGTATGAATGCAGCCGAAAATCTGGCCAATTTTTTAAGTTTTTGAATGTTCATATCTCTTTTAATAATTAATTTATTGAAAATAGGAAAACATAGGGACATGCATAATCGTGGCCATCGATTTTTTGGAAAAAAATATTGCTCTACTGGCATTATCCAGAGAGGAAACAGGGGACGACGTTTGTATGGAAAAATGGCCCTTGTGTTTCCTCTAAACAATTGCTATGCTGAATAAACCCTTGAAACACAACCAAATACAATCAAGCCTACATCGACAGCATCACCCATGTTTTCCAATTAAAAAATAACACTACACACTCACGTTTTCGTACGCCCATTTACACTTAATTCTATTTTTTCCACCACACGTACGAGTATCACTACAATCTTGCTCGGCCGTTGGTTTGTGAATGAAACAGTCCAATGTTTCTATAATTACCCGCGATAAGGAATAATTACCTATACTTAGATAATGCAATTTCCTTTCAGTAAGCCCCGATATCGCGGTCGGATTAGTCGGACATATGTAGAAAATTGATAAGGAAATGCAGTGGATTACGTTAATTGAAAATGGGTCTTAAAAGTATTTGAAGCGCGTTCATGACTTCTTTATGACAACCATTATCCAGCTCATATACGACCAACGCCTCGGCTGACATTAAAAATCTGCGTACTCGTATGAGCCCAGTAGGTAGGTTTTCGGAATCAGGGGTACCTTGCCAAACTAAGCTAATAAGGTTCCGTGGCAGTTACTACAAGCGATGATTATAAAGTATTTTGCGGGTGGTAGGACCTTGTGCAAGGTCCGTCCGGATCGCTACCACCATCTTGCTCGCTAATCCTGTCGCTAAGCAACAGTGCTTGCACTGTTGTGTTCCAGCGTGGAGAGCAAGACAGCCGGTGTAATTACTGGCACAAGAGGTATTCCATTTTAGCCCTCTGGGTCGGCAACGCATCTGCACTCTCTTTGTTGTTGCAGGTGTCTATAGGCTGTGGTGATCACTTACCATCAGGTGACCCACTTGCTTGTTTGCCGTCCTATGTTGTATAAAAAAAAAACATTTCCTCAATTTTTTTTCAAGGTTCTATTACTTTTCTATTCAAAATTATTGTGGAAGTTATGTTCATTTTTTTGTAGATGCAAATGTTTAAATCTGTATGACTAAAGAAGAAATTGAGCGTATTTAATCTTGGGTTAGCTGGAAGAGATTGAGACAGGGATGAGTACGCTTTAGTACTTTTTTTTATGTTGTTTAGCATGTTCATTCCTTAAGTGGTAGTTTTTCTTTAAAAAAATACTTAAATGTTTTAATTACGATTATTTTTCCAAATAATTACTTTGACGGCTTGAGGCATCAGATTAGTGTTTCGCGCTGTTTTCAACCTATGCTTTTTGAATCGTGTGATAATTTGAAAAAAAAAACTGTAATAACAAAGGCATAAGGTTCAAAAGTGGTTAAGCAATCACTTGGTCAACTATAAGTATATAAAAGTACTTAAAGAAGAGTTTCTGATAGCTATAATGCTGATTTAGGAGTTCATAAGAGATTAACGAAATGTATTTGTAGTTACAGATTGTATGTTAAAGATTTCCCAAAATAATATTAATCTCAGAATTTGCCAAGGATTTTCCTTATACACACTGGAATTTAAGTTCAGATTAAGTCTCATTCACATTAATTGCTAATCTTATCGACAAAATGTTTGCGTCAGTGCATGTAATACTAGGTGTACCTAATACGTTATGTCGTTACCGGCCGGTGTCGTAGTGGTGTCATCACCTGGGTCCCACTGCACCGGATAAAACCGGCTTAAGGTAAATAGTAAGGAGGTTTATAGGGTATTCCCCCTCACGGGGGCGAGTCCCAAATTTCACCTCTTTTGGCGAAATCAGCCAATGGATTATCCTCACTTAAAAAAAAAGGTGTACCTAACATAATGTGTACTAGCGACTCACCCCGGCTTCGTACAAGTACAATTACGATGAAATGTATTTAAAAACCATCCGCAAATTAAAATCTAAATGTCAGTAAAGACCGTAGCTAAATCCGTTGCTTGTTTAAAAAGAAAAGGAGGTCTAATATAAGGATTTAGGACAAACAGGAACGAATAGCTTTACTTTATACTATGTACAGTGAATGAACATAATGTAAAAAAAAGACATGGTTAGTTTTTTTTATTAGCCTATATTTGTGTCCCACTGCTGGGCAAAGGCCTTTTCACAAGACTTCCACAACTCCCGATTTGACGCAATATCAGCCCAGTCCTTTTCAAACCCGTCCAAGTCATCCCGCCATCTCTTTCTTGGCCTGCCTCGTCGTCGATGGCCGTTCTTCGGCACCCACCAAGTGGCTGTGCGAGCCCACCTCTGTGGGTGCATGCGACAGACATGTCCGGCCCAGTTCCACTTTAGCTTGGCAGTTCTTTCTCCAACGTCGGCTATGCGTGTCTGTGGTTATTGGTTAGTCTATAAATTACTTTTTGTATAAGCCTTGTTCATTGAAATAAAAGTTTAAGAATGATAATAATCGTCATCCCTCATGCCGGGAACCTCGTGAAGGCCGAGAAATACCAACTTGCTCTTTTACGACTGTACCATGATAACTTTAACCTGATGCTGCGGCATCACCTAAAGTCTGAGGGATTTCCAACTCGTCAACAACTTAGGGCTCGTCCATTACTCATGTGATGTTTTTTTGAATTTTAACCCCTCCCTCTTCCCCCTGGTGGTACGTGGTGAGATTTAAGACTAACCAAAGTCACGTGTAGTTTTTTGTACAGAGTATCTTAAAATGTTTTGCTCACAACGAACAAATAAATACACGTGATATCTCACTACAACCCCCTTGTGATATTTTGTGATTTTTGCAGAACCCCTTCCCCCCCTTTCGAGCCTCACGTGATTAATAGACGATCCCTTACAGCAAATGGATCGTGTTTTAGGTTATTAGAATGGACTCAATGAATTGGTTATAGATAAACAGGGGTGGAATTTTTGAATCTCACCAGGTGACTAGAGCTCACCAAAATGGCCGAATCTCTATGAAACTGCGAGCTGTAGTCACCCGGTGAGATTTAAAAATCGCACTCCAGAAGATGGCGATGGTTTGACGACGGAGCAGGAAAGAGAAATGATGATAAATAAAAGTCAAAATTTAAAAACCCCCTACACAAAAACAAATCAGTCATTAATATCTAATTTAATTAAGATGATATCGGTCCGATACAAGGATCAAAGGTGTGCGGAATGTAGTAGTCACTCAGGTTCAAAGATATGAAGATATGAATCAAATGAGAAGTTCCATACGATTAGGTAACAAAACATAATATCTTGAAACTGAACCAACAGAATTCAACACGATAGCACATTACTTGATTAGTTGGAAATGTGTCCTTTAGTATCTTGTTTTTCCCTGATTTAATTGTATGAATTCGATGAATGCATTGCGTTGTTTTCAATTGAAGCAAGTTCTCGAAATAATGATCGTTATCGTTTGATAAAATGCGCTAATCTTATTAAAAGATGATATTAATCATTTTTATCGTATTACTTATTTGTCCCAATAAATATTCATCTATCATAAATAGTCGTTGTATAATTAATTGTGATAAGGTGATCAGAGACCTTTATTATATCCTGTATTAGATAGGGCTAAATATTTTTAAACTAAAACATTGTTACCGAATAAACAAACAAATCTGATATGAGTTAAGACATCCTTAGTAATCTTCTTAACTTTACAAATTTTATTTTACATCTTTATGCTAAAAAAAGCCATCTACCTATAGGTACCTTTTGCTTCTGCGCCTGCGCCGTCCAACTAAACAAACGGCGGTGTATAATCATAACCAACTTTGACACGATGGTCTGGTACAAAAACTGAGAATAATGGGTCAAACATTTGACCCATTTTTTTTTATAAAATAGGAAGGAAAACTAGCAATCCACATCACCTGATATTTAGTCACCACCACCGCCCATAGACACCCGCAACACCTTCATGGTCACCAACTTTGTACTTGAAAAAATTGGTAACCACGATATTTAGTCAAGTAATAGTGTGCTATAATGTCCCAACGGTGCAGTAGGTGTGCTAGACCAGCGGTGATCATTTAACGCAATGTGAACCGCATACCCATTTGCTGGTATGAGCATAAATAAAAAATGTGGTAAGGTACACAAAATTCTACATTCTCGACCGTAGATTAACGTAGTAATGTACAGTAGGGGAAATATATTCACGTACCACCTTAGAACCCTATCGCAATGACGCGACGCGTTAAACGCCATGCTATGTCATAGAAATGTCATGCGTATGTCTCTTCGACTAGGTTCTACGGTGGTACGTGTTTCAATTTCCTTGACTGTAGATTATATTTCAGGTATATTCTGACTGTTTATGTTAGTATGCCTGCTCCTTAGTCTGAAGTTCTTCTCTCCTTCTATGCTTTAGTTATTTTTCTGAGTAAAAAAAAGAGCTAGTGATTGAGGCGTATTGAGGTGAGTGTTGTCGGTTATGGCGTCAAGTCAATGGTCATGGGATGTATCTTGGCGAAAGCTAAACAACATTTCAGCAGAAGAAAGGGTAATATTTTGTACATGGGTTTATCAACAAATTTGATTTTATCATCATGCTCCTAGCGCTTTTTTCCGTTGTTAGGTAATTCAAGATGGTCTGATTATTAAACCTACATTGGAGCGACTGCCATCAGAACTTGACCTCCACAACCCTTGGTAAAAAAAAACTAGACCAACAGGATCATGATTACATTACTCATTAATTTACACAAAAGTGCAGGTTTCCTCACGATGTTTTCCATCACCGTAATCAACTAATCTGGTTTATAATTAAAAGCATCGTGGGAAAATCGTATTGGCAAAGCGTGGATATGCCAAAGTGAAGATTTACGTAGTCGTTAACACAAAGATATGACTGCCTATCAGTAAATTCGTAAATTACCTCGTAATTGTGATGAAATCATTGCGTTCTACTAATTTATTGAATCAAGTTTCTAAAACGAATTACATTTTACTTAAACATCGATATCCTTCCTTGTAATACTTTATTTCATAGAATCATGTGTAAGGCCGCTGCGCGCGAGCGGAAATGTGTGTACGTAATTGGTATATTTATGTTCCAATTGTTTATAATTAGGGTTAATAAACGTTACATTGTACCATTGCAATGTAATCTTATGAGCAATTTGTAAGTTTGTTCTTTCGCGCAATATAACTCATTTGATAGTTTATTAGTGAGTCTGTCTTGAAGATAAAGAAACCCCAATGGTGATCAAATGCTACCTAGATTTAGTAATTCCATCAGTTATTTTATGCTGGGAGGTTACAATGTTTCTTATTCAAACAGGCATAAACATGAACAGATGTGTGTGAAATTTGGCAGGCAGACAGACAGACTATATTCGGGTTACTTTTGGTGCCACCAAAGCATTCCCGAGAGATATTTGCGATGGCTATTTATTTTTATGGGAATACATTATTGATCTCAATTCAAAGCGAACGAAGTCGCGGGAACAGCGAGGTACACTCAGCCAAAAGAATAATTTACTATCCTAAACTTGCATTAATTAGCACGTCATAAAACGTCAAAATTTTAATTGTAACTTAACAAGTCAATGTTACAATTTCCAATCAGCCTTGTTGAGATTATTTGCCAAACTAATAAGATATTGATGGACCAATTTAGCTATCACATAATTAACATCTAGGGGCGAAATATACTATTATATTCTTAGATAAACAAACACAATAAACTATTATAGTGCAGTTACTAGGGCCACAGGACGTGAATGAAGGCCGATCGATGTCTATAACGGACGGACCGTACGTAATACATAGGCGCACTTCACCAAAACGGTTTTGCAGTAAATGAGTACCTGAGCATTAGCTTAAGTACTTGAGCATTAGATGAGTACAGGGGCGATATAAGGGACTGAGTCTCCGTGGATCGCGCGAGGGTAAACCTTAGGTCGTAGCGTAAGACGATATCCAATTTTTTTACGTATTTTCGAAACCTAATATCTTAACATCTACTTGGCGTAATGTGCCGATCCTAAAGTATGTGTTTCTTTACAAAACCAGATAGACGTTATTCAAGCTCAAAACATGATTGGTGAAAGTTGGCTCGATAGAGATAAATCCAAAGTAACCTCTTCTCTGATCCTAATTTTATGTGCAACTCTAGTATGGCACGAGTCTTCTCGACCCGCGATAACTCGCTACGTAACTCAGTGCGTCTCGTTCTAACTAGCTCAGTAGGAGAGAGATAAACTGAATAACGTAGCGAGTTAACACGTATCTATATAAAATAATATTTATAAATAAAGCCAATATTATGTATACAGGTATATACAGCTGATAGTCGTAGTGTTTTTATTATCGTTAAAAAATACTTTTTATTGCCTTTTTAAACCTAGAGCAAAAATTTGTGGGGATAATAGTTTATCCGAAACAAATTATTTGACAGTCTAAAGTGATTTTTCTGAATAAAGTGTAATGGGCTAACAGCTGTCAAAAGCATATTCTTAAAAAAAATTGGGTGATTTGTAATGATCCTAAGTCTCCAAGAAAACAGTAAAAATAAATAAAGTAAATACTGTAATATCTATGTTTTTAAAAATAATACTTTAAAAATCATCTTCGTTGGATGTAAACGCTTATTTTTAATTGAATTCAATGATACAGTTCTTTAGTGCGGAACTACGTCAATAATTGCGACCTTAACCCTTTAATGGTCACGTGATAATTAAAGCAATTATTTCCTAATGCAAACGACAATATGTTGCATTGCCGTAATTGCATGTAGGTAGGTAATTAGCCAGTTTGATTCTGTTCAGGCGTGTCCAAAGAAGTAACTATTTGTTCTAGAAGTCACGTTTTTCTCGACGTTTCTCTCGATTAAAGTATGCTCAGCTTGGAATGATTCTATGCTACTTGACATCGGTGCACCTAACACTTCCCATTTCTACGCTAGATCGTAACTCAGTGCGTCTCTTTCCTACTGTGCTAGTTAGAAAGAGTCACACTGACGTATTGAATTACGTTGTGTCGAAAAGGTTCATGCTAGGCTTACTCGTTGGAGAAGGCTGACATTGATACCTGACAGTTGACATTGACACTTAATAGTTCTGGTTTTGACAGAACTCTTTGCGAGAAAAAGGTGAGGTGAGGTGAGCTGATTTTTTTTCGGGATTTTCAAATTCGTGTTAGGGACTCCTCGATCTAAAATATTCTACGTTAATGTATTGATATGGAAATCGAAGCATGCGGTAGTAATCACCGCCGGCTATAGGAACCAGTGACCCCAAGAGAATAGCTAATCCGTTTCCGGCCTTTAGGTCCTCACCGTCTGACATTTTTACTAGTCGGTTTAATTTTTGATTAAAATTACCGCAGGTAAGAATTTGTTATATTAGTTGAGGTCAGAGGATGGTCTTGGTCTCCACATTGGTCTTCACCGAGATTTCACTCACACTCGAGATATGTCAAAAATGACAGATTGCATAGGGATCAGACAGCTCTTTTTGACACATATCGATTGTGAACTCGTCTCTACTGATGCGAGATTTGCCCCGCTGGATTATTTGTAACACCAAGGACATTGCAGACTCGTTGCCAACCCAGAGGGCTAAGAAGGAATACCTCTTATGCCAGTAATTTCCCCGGCTGTCGTGCTCTCTACTGCTGCTTAGCGCTTAGCGGCTGGAGTAGCAAGCAAGATGGTGGTAGCGATACGAATGGACCTTTCTCAAGGTCCTACGACCCGCAATAAGCCAGCTGTTTCCGTTTGAGAGAAACTACATATAGCATTAGCTATCATTGTGGTCTCGACTGTGGCCTTAGGCGCTAATACAAAGCGAGTTTTGTTCGAGTTATCATAGTTCGTTTTGCTTCGAACCTTACCGGATTATGTATAATTATATTAATTATTTAATTGCTAACGTGCGGGGCATTGGGATCATTCGTAATTCGCATACTATGTTAGGTATACCTGGGTTTTTACAATGATAGCCTGATGATTTCATTGTTATAAATAAGCATCAAGCAAAGCTCAAGGTCAGTCAAAGGGCAATGGAGAGGGCTATGCTCGAAGTTTCTCTGCGAGATCGAATCAGATATGAAGAGACCCGCAGAAGAAGAGTGTCACCGACAGTGTCTTTAGAGCTCAATACGCAAGAATAGACGCAGAAGTGCACAGAGTTAATGCGTTTGCAAAGCGACTGTCCGGCGCCGGTCGACACCGGCGGATGTGTCATAATAACATGACGCTCTTGAGGCAAAACGTTCTAAATGACAATATTAAGTCTTCGAAAATGGAATCTTAGAATGATTTCCATTTATTTCAATGTCCTAATGTAACAGGTTTGATATACTTAATTACAGCGGCAGCGTCTGGTCAGTCAAGACAGTTAATACAGCTTACTACTGCTTCGTTTGTTTTGTTGCTGAGTGTAGCTTTGTCTCATTGGTCTTACTAGAAAAGGACGCAAAAATTGACAGCGCTAAATAGCAACCACTAATACTAGCTTTTCAAATACCCTGAAACACCATAATACGTCGAGAATACGAAGCATTTCCGAATTCCTAGCTTATACGCTTCGTCCGAAAAGTCAAAGGATACATACAGTCAAGGAATTTAATTCCCTACCCATTTCGTTGAAATGTCGTCTGACATTCGCAATGCATTAAGGTCGATATGTCAAACTAACATGTTGCTCTATAGCTCTTAGGGTGACAGTTTGCTATATGCTATTGAACCTTAGGAGGGTTGGAAATTTAATTCCTTGACTGTACAACGCGTTATATGTATACAACACTTCATAGTTAGGTTAGGTTAGCAATAAATTCTTTATATATTGCTAAGTAATAAGTAAGACAAAAGATCAAACTTCCCACTAGCAACCACGCTGGCTGGCTAGCACAATACACCGCAACTTATTTTGTCACTCGGTGACTTGTGATATTTATGATTACCCCAGAAAGAGAGAGACGCACTAAGCGTCAAGAAATGATTACACGTGCTAGACGTTCTACTAACATAGTTACCAGCATAGGAATCTACGATCGTTACTTACGTCTACTCAGTAACCATGTAAAAACATATTAAATTAACGAATCACTCACGTATTTAAAGTTGAGTTATAGCTAGCTCGACATGTTTCGGACGGTTGAGCCCTCGTGGCCGCGGTCTTTTGTTTATTTATGGAAATTTTGACGTTTTTTCTTGTATGTATGCACCATCAACTTTAATCTGCTACTGTAGTTGTTCAGTATCAAAACGATCATCTAGAAGAGACCGCTTTTAAGCTATAAGAGCGCCTATTGTCTACCATATTGATATAATTATTTACCTTATCTCTGTATTTTTTGTTGTTGTTGTAAAAAAAACAGAAACAAAAAACTGTGAAGAAATTTCAACGAACCACAAAGTCCCTTTCAATAATCTGCATTTTTATTTACAATCGGCATTTCAATTGAGAGGTAGCAGTAAATATAAGGTCCCAATAAACCGAGCCGTCGTCGTCTATAACACCGCTGACTATGAAATTAACAAATCGCCGTAATTTCCGTCGTAAATTGAGCCTTAATAACATACCAGGTTATCTCGACCTAAGACATCTTGTATTTACAAACGCAACGCTGCCTGGCCAACCTTGCGCAGGCGTTCTTATAGTGTAAAAGGCACGATTGATTCTCTCGTGGCAGTTAATTCGAGGGCTGAACCAGCATGTTGGTTTTTAGGAATGAAACAAAGGGTGATACGTGCAAGTTAATTACAGACAGAAATGTAATTAGGTCTAATCAAATAACGTAATCTCATTGTACGTTTTTGTGTTCGCAACATTTTTTGTTTGGCTCGTTCTCGGTAGTTTGAATGTTGTTTAATATCGAATTGAAGCAATTATTTAATGGGACCTGACATTTTAAGATATGAGATCTCGTTATTTTCAAACGTATTAATGTCTTTTTTAATTAAATATTGCTAGTTTTTGCTACCGACCTACCTTGTAGGGAACAGTGATTTTGTTTTGAAAATTATACCTTGTTTTTAAGTTGCGTGCGTAAAACTTTAATAGTATCTTATTTTAAGATATTAATTTTTGTGAAAAAACAATCTTTGAAGGGCAGCGTATCTAATCAGTGAATTATATCTTATATTACGATATGACCATATGACTTCAAGTGATAAAATGAACATACAGTCAAGATCATAAATATTTATACAGTTATAAGACCAAAAATATGTAAACATTATTGTTTAGCTTGATCAGTTTAACGAGATCATCAAATTTAAGTAAACTAATTTAGTTAATAAAAAGTATGAAACACTACATCTGAATACAATATATTGATTTAAAACCGTCAAACACAAGAATATTAAGTTTTCGTGTCAACGTTACACCTCGCATAGTCAAAGTCAAAGTCAAAATATTTTATTCAGATCAGGCTTACAGGTAGCACTTATGAATGTCATAAAATTTACCACCGGTTCGGAAAAACCTCTGATGAGAAGATACCGGCAAGAAACTCAACGAGGTGTAATTTTTTAAATAAATCAAAAGTACAATGTTATATTATACCCAGATAACCTGCAATACGAATTAAAATCTTCAACTTCGACCTTGTCACGACACAAAAAGAATCTCCAAAAAGTACAGCTCTAATAACATAGTGTGGTAGTTTCATACTGGATCAGTATCAGTATTTTGCGCGTGGTAGGCTCTTGTGCAAGGTCCGTCCGGATCGCTACCACCATCTTGCTCGCTAATCAGTGCTTGCAATGTTGTGTTCCGGCCTGGAGAGCAAGACAGCCGGTGTTATTACTGGCACAAGAGGTATTCCATCTTAGCCCTCTGGGTTGGCAACGCATCTGCACTCTCTTTGTTGTTGCAGGTGTCTATAGGCGGCAGTGATCATATACCATCAGATGACCTACTTGCTTGTTTGCCTTCCTATTTCATAAAATAAAATAAAATAAAATAGTATCAAACTGGAACTTGAGTTCTGTTTATAAGGGTGGTTAGTTTGAAAAGAATAAGTTTAAGTTTTTTTTTTTTCACCAAGACAAAAACCTCGCATAGATATAAAACTATGGTGACATCTCGGTGAAATAGAGATGACCTCGTATTTTTTTTACTATATATATACGTTTCAGACCGATAACCGTCTTCCATAAAAAAACCAACTGTGACATTAAAGTACACTACGGCATAATTATTTGGTATAAGTACATTTAATTATGAGATAGCAGTATTATCAACAATTTGAATTCATTAACGGTTGGCGCAAAAACGCGGGAAAAGTTTCGCAGCGTAATTACAGATGGCGGTGATAGTGCGTGAACGCAGGGTTGCCTCAATATCGAAAATAATATAAAAAATAGATTTAAAACTCTACAGGAGGTCTATTATATGAATAAATTTATCAATTATTATTTATTTTATTTATATTTATTTATAAATTTATTATCGTATTTGTTATTAGTATATTGTAAATAAAAAACTGGAACAAATTACCTTGCTACTCCGCGGAACTCTGTTTCTGTTTTTTAGTTTCGCGGAGTAGCAAGGTAATTTGTAAAAATCTTATTGAACGCATAAAACAATCTTATCTTTATATTAAACATAATAAAAATATGCTCATATTTTTTTATAAGTAAAATCATTAGTAAGTAAAATGGCAATTAATATGAAGGAGGAAAAAATGCCAGGACCGGGGCAAATGGCGTTCTGTGGTCTCTGCCTACCCGAAAGGGAAACAGGCGTGAGCTTATAATAATAATAATAATAATATGAAGGTAATGTTCCTACTGGGCATAACCCTGCCTTGGCTCGACGCAAGTACTCGGGAACCCTGCGTATGCGCCGCTATTGTAAAGTAACGGCTACTTTCAACCCTTCTTTGCGAAAGGTCAGTTTTTGCACCCATGTTTTGTTGACGCGACATGGATCTGTTTAATTTGTGATATGATAGTTTGCGAAGACGGAAACAATGCTGCAATGTCAGCGTTTGAGACGAGCCACCCGAAAATAATTTCCACACTTGCTCCGCCCATCTCACCCCGCCACCCGCTAGCGAAACTCGTAAGCCGTGCTAGTGCGCCGCTTGTATTTATCATACCTAGGCATGCAACGCTGCAGTGAGAACATAGAATGAATAGAATAGAGAAAATTTTTTTTTGATTTATTTTGCAAACTACTATATTTAAAATAATGAACCATTACATTACTTACTGAATAGTTTGCACCCTGAAGGTTTAAGTCTGGTATCCATCGCGAGCATTCGCGCGAATAACCGCTCAGATTTGAGCATTACAGCAACCCATTACGCCAGTATAAAAATATCATGGTAATATAACAATATCTTACATTATAGATGATTAATAGATTCAGGCGTCACTTTGCAGAGGGCCATATGAATATACTGGAACAAATTACCTTGCTACTCCGCGAAACTAGTGCTGTGCACATGCAAAACAGCTGCGTCTGTGTGATATATTGACACAGACGTTTGTTTGCGGTAGACGGGATAAACGAAATATGTTTTAGTTTGCGAGTATGCCATTCGTTCAAGTAGCGAATGGTCATACTATTTAATCCGGATCATGCCTCGTATAGAGGCGAAACGCGCGTAAATCGTGTAGTAATCAATGAATCAATCCCAGCGGTGGATAGGGTCTCGGTTTTATAGCCAAGTAGGTACTTACCAATATAAGGTCAAAGGAAACTGACAAATATCTTAATTAGGAAAACTACAGAGGTGTAACCAAATCACATATATATTTTAAATAGCCTGTGATCGCGTAGATTTTGAATTACATAGGTACTGTAAGGATCATGAGGTAAATCATGAATTCAAAATCGATGTAATAGTATTCTATTATAATTCAATATAAAAATAATATAATATAATAATATCCATAGCTGGCCATAGGAACGTGAGTTGTAGTTTGTGTTAGAGAAAGAAAGGTGACATGTATTTTTGATAAAAAGTCGGAAATAAACTATAAAGTTCTTTAAATTGTATTTTCTTATGTTTTCGCGACTTGTAGACATTGAAATAAAACAATTTATACGGTTTATATCGCGTGTATTGTAACGAATCTAATTCCCGACGTTTCGAGCCCTTTACATTTTATTTCAATGTTCTTTAAATTGTGCTTTATATTCTTAATTAGATGTCCTACGAACCTCATGTCCTTATGGTAATATTAACTTCCACCCTTCTTCTCAACCCCTTAATGGTGGAGTTTCCAAAAATAGTTTCTGAGTCCATTTCTATATCCCTCATGTTTTTATCTACAGCGCTGTTTCGCTTTAAGCGGTGCTTTGTCTGCCATTTAGCCAACAAGGGTAGTATTATACATGTATACATAATTTTAAAGTAGATTTATTTCACATGGAGTCAAATTTCAAAACTAGAGGCAATCAAATTGGCAAAATGGAGCCATCAAAAGTTTTTTTAGAAATTCTTAACATTAATATGTACTTTAAATATGCTAATTCGCTATTTCCGTTTAACATAATCCTAATAAAATTTCTCCAAATGAGCACAGCGGTACATGTTCAAACGCAAAATATCCATTTAACATAGAAATCGATGATTGAGATGATTAAGGAGGTATAAATGTCTTGTTTTAATGGAATTGGTGGATTAAGACATGATTATACGTCAAGTGGGTGGAGTTCCGTATTAAATTGTTTACACCAATGATTTCGTATACTTATTTAGATCGCGGTCCATAAAAGAGTCCATAAATCTATTACGACTGTCCACTTTCTCAATAAAACCTTTGCGACCCCTGACCTGAGGATCGGCGCAACAAGCCAATCCTGTATAGATAACTTTGCAATAAACAGTAAAATCAAAAATATACAAACTCTAGTTTATGAATTGGGCTAATCGGATCATGCAGGCATTTTTATTGCTATTCCAACTAATAAAACGAAGCCGCAACCTCTAAAACATTGGTTCGCAAAGAAAAAAGATTTCTGTAAACAAAACATGTCTAAGTTTGTTGAGGCATTAAGTAAACTATCTTTTTCTGATGTCTATTCTTGTGGTGATGTAGACAATGCTTTTTATGAATTCTATCACTTGTTTAAGATATTTCATGATCAGTGTTTTCCGTGGCGTAGATTAAAACATCTAAATGTAAGAAAGCCACGTTGGTTAACAAGGGGTATTAAAAACTGTACAAAGAAAAAGAGGATACTGTTGTGGAAATGTATCGCCAACTGAATTGAATAAACAAAGATATAGAACATTTTCTCGAAGATTGAAAAAAATTATTAATTTTACTCAAAAAGTACAAAACACACATTATATCTTAAGCAATGACAATAAATCTAAAGCAACATGGAATATTATTAATAAATTTAAAAACAGTAATACTAATAGACATTTAATAAAACAGATAATAACTAATAACAATCATATAATAACTAACCCAAATCAAATAGCAAATAGTTTTAATGAACATTTTGTAAATCAGGTTACTTTTTGTAATAATCAACAGTCAACTCATACGTCATTTAATCAAAATACAATATTCATTGCACCAACGGACGAGCTTGAGGTGCTTAGAGTAATAGCCCGCTTAAAGAACTCAAACAGTACAGGTCATGACGATATAGGTGCAAAGGAAATAAAATCTTGTGCTAGGACCATCGCAAAGCCTCTAACACACATATTTAATCTTATGTTTGAAGAAGGCAAATTTCCTGATCACTTCAAAACATCAAAGATAACACCAATATATAAAAAAGGAGATTTAAACAACATGTCAAATTACCGTCCTATAGCACTATTATCGATATTTTCGAAAATAGCCGAACGCCTGATCTATGACCGTCTTTACACCTTTCTGGAAAAGTTTGGGATCCTTGTAAACGAACAGAATGGGTTTAGAAAGGGTAGATCTACTCAGTTAGCAATATTCGATTCACTCCAACACATAATGAACTGCATTAACGATAAACAACACATAGCTGCCATATTTCTGGATATGACGAAAGCATTCGACTATGTTGATCACGAGCGCCTTCTAACCAAATTGTACTCGTACGGAATACGAGGGAAAGCTTCTGATCTATTACAATCATACCTGGAAAACCGAAAACAGTTCTGTGAATTAAGTACTATCTGCCCTAAAACAAAAAATAAAATCAAACACAAATCTAAGGTAAAACATATTAAATACGGTGTGCCACAAGGAAGCATACTGGGACCGTTGTTATTCCTGGTCTACATTAATGATCTATCCACTCATGTCTTATACCCTACTATCCTCTTTGCGGACGACTGTACGGTTATTGTTAAATCTTCAAATCTATGTTCCCTAGAAATGGAGATACGATCGGCTCTAAATTATATTGCGAGATGGCTAGAAGATAATAACCTTATTCTAAATGTAGCAAAAACGAAAATAGTGCAATTCTACCAACCGCAGGCACAACGCCCAAATTTAGAAATTAAATTCAAAAACGAAAATGTAGAAGTAGTTGAAGAAATGAAATTTTTGGGTGTTTACCTTGACAAAAATTGTAATTGGAAACCCAATATAGATAAACTTTGTTCCAAATTAAACAGTTTTATCTATCCTCTTAGAAGACTAGCTAAATTAGCTAGTAAGGAGGCTGCGATTACAGCTTTTCATGGCTATGTACAATCGCTCATTAGGTATAGCATTATTTTTTGGGGAAATTCAACGAACTGGCGTGATGTATTTGGAATGCAAAAGAAATGTATTCGGGCTATAGTAGGCTTAAATTCTTGGGAAAGTTGTAGACCATTGTTCAGGGACCTGGGTATATTGCCAGTTCCCTCCTTATATATATATTGGAATGTTTGACGTTCATTAAAAAGCACAAGAACCGCTTCAATGAACGCCAAATTAACCTTACCACGAGCTAAATGTGCCCTATTTAGAAAAAGCATATTCCACATGGGAATCAGATTATTTAATAAATTGCCAGAATCTGTACAATCAATGCCAATTAGAGTATTTTGTAAAAAAATTAGACAAATATTAGGACAAAAATGCTATTATGACATACAGGAATATCTAAATGACATTTCGATTTAATTTTATTTGACTGATTGTAATCTAATTCTATTTAATTTAATATGATGTAATTTTATTTAACTTGACTTATTTACATGGAATTAATTTTACTTGATCCGACATGATTTAATTTATTCATTTTATTTCAATTGTTGATGTTGACTTTAAATATTATTAATATAACAACTATGATGGATTAGATGGATAGATTCATTTATTTTTTATTACGTACCTATTATGTTTTTATAATTTTTGCATGTTAGTTTTTAAGCTGGGCTATTTGGTCCTACCTAATATTTGTACGCCCAAAGTGGCAAAAAGTGGAGAAACTTATTACTTTTTTTCGCCATCCCTCTGTAAACCTACTTTTGACAAATAAACGATTGATTGATTGATTGATTGACCTTCCAACTTTGGCTAAAATAATGAAGTAATTAAATTTTATTTAATAATATAATTAGCAGGTAAGTATTTGGCGCAATGCCAATGGTGGTGTTTACGGGTGATGCAATTGAAAGACACCGTAAGGGCAACTAAATGGTACGACCTCTTGCTTGAGAATTGCATTACATTGCTGGCTACCGAAGTATGATGTGATCGCTTGATTAATCGAGCCGCGCAATGTAATGTCGTACCATATAAATGGCCCGTAAGGTGTCATCATCATTGTTATTGCGCCAAATACTTAATCAAATTATTAAACAAAATATAAGTACTTCATTAATTGAGCCAAAGTTCGAAGCTCGGGGGTCGCAATGGTTTTTTTTTTGTAATGAAAATACCATATATGTGTTATTGAATGTTATTAAAATATACATATTTATTTTATTGGAATTATATTGATATAAAATTTATAAACAGTAATATTCCGGAGATGGTTTAACGTAATAATTGCATTAATTGAAATAACTAGTCCAGGATATAAAATAATTATAGTAGCATCCTGTAGAACTTATAGTTTTATGTTAGTATCATTAGAAGCAAGGTTAAGTTAATGTGGTGATGCAATAAAATATTTAACCGCTATCAATAGTTTATATTTATTAAAGCTGATAAATCTGATGAGCGAAGCCTAAGTGGTTAGTGACCTTGACTATAAAACTAGAGATTGGTTCGGTTCTGGTAAAGAGTAAATGGTTGTATGATTAATGTGAATATTTATTATAATATGTATTTAGATATGTACATATTTTATACATGTATATCTACTCAATGTCTAGTAGCCATAGTACAAAGCTTTGCTTAGTTTAGCATTGGGTCTTTTGGTGCAAATTGTCTAAAGATATTGGAATAGTAACTTAATTTAGATATTCTTTTTATTATTTTTCTTTTAACTATGTTTAGGGTTTAATTATGTTTCTTAGATAAAAAAAACAATTAAGATACCAAAAAACAACCTAAGTGTAATGAAAACTCTTCATCATACAAATGAAACTGCAATACATCATACAATACATGCAAGGATACAAATTATGGTTCGTGCATCGCCATAATAAATTAGAAAACAATTTACTACTCCTTTCATATCAAAACGTATCAACTCAACTTTACTTCAATCAATTTTAAACCTAATACAGTTGTATCCAGATAGAAGTTGGCATGAATTGGTTTACCGAGTAAGTGCATTCTTAATTTAAAATTTTGATGTCCTAATGGCACTTGCGGGTGTTTTATCGCGCGAGCAAACAACGAAGTGAATTGGCCTATGCATTCATTGCTTTGCTTTGTCCATGGTAAATAGAAATTGAAATGCGATTATTGTATTGTGATGACTGTTGGTAAATTAAAAGACGATTTGTACCTTCCTACTATCGTACTATTGACATTCCACATATTTTGTTAGTACCAGCAGGCAATTAAAGTTAATTTAGGAGTTTTTCAGAAACAAACATTGGAAATCGTAAACGAGAAACGTAATTAAAATTCATTAATATGTGTTTGATATTACCCAGGGCAGAATAATGCTAACCATGGGAAAAAACTTGATATGACAAGAATAGGACTGCCTTCTTAAAAAGATCTTAGTCTTAACCTATAACGCTAGATAGCGGGGTATACCGCTTCTTTTTTGAGAGTCTACTTTCAAAACATTAAAAATATAAATACGTAACTGGCATATAACAATATTACTGCACGTGAACCGCGAACTCTATACGATAGAGAAAAAATAAACGTCACAATTTCGCGCCAAAAGCGTGCGTGCTAATAGACAATTACGTGAAACTTTTTTTACACGCGCTGACAAAGGTCCGACGCATATGTAATTGCAAACAGCCATTAACGCAGTCTCACGGATGCCTGTACTAATTGTTTTCAATGACAAGAAAAATAGGTGTCTATTGATTAACAGTTATGATTACGATCGATGCTGCGGCTGAATAAATGGCAAAGTATGAATGTGCATATCTACAATATAATATGAGAATAAATAAAATGAAATAAATAAATATGTTAATGCCTTAAATTATCATGCAAGTTTATTAAAGTAGATGGTTACAGTTGTTTTAAATAAATTTAGTTATACATTTAGCTCAACATAATAAGATTAAAATAAAATGTCATGTGCTAAGTTGAAAAGTCCTTCATTTGCTTCACAATTACATCTATAGAATCAATTATCTAAAATTTGTAGAAGATTTTTTTGTAATTTCAATCTTTAGTTATGATATTATAAATTTTGCATAAAAACAATGCAAATAAAGACAAATTAGATGTCTAATGTTGTCATCTTTTATTTCTATTCAAGCTCACATGAGTTGCTTTGCCTTAAAAGGTGATTATCGAAGTGTCAAGTTTTGCACATAATAAAATTGAGCTAAACAACATTGTAAGCACCTTTATCTTTGTTCATACTTCGAAACCATTGCAATAACTTATGTGTAATGTACGTACCTATTACTTTAGATTACTGTGGCACTAACGACTGACTAAGTTTAATTTATCCCTCCGTGTAGTTCGTTTAACTAGTGTCTCACTAATACACATTTATTTCGGACAGAATCAATAGGGTGACAAAATACTTACAAGCTAGGGTTAAAATTTAAAATAGGTACAAAATTATTTCACCATGTGAAGAGACTAAGAGATTAACCCCTTTATTCATAAAAGTAAACAATCTTTTTAAGCTAACAAATGTTTTGTCCCTTTCATTTGAGGGCAAACGTCACAATGACAGATAAAGACATAAAACATGTTAACTAACAAACGTTTACGAAGCGTTTATGAAACTTAAGTGGTCATTTAAGAGTGTCAAGGGAGGTTAGTACTTAGGCACCTTTCTTTAGGAAGACCAGCGTCATGGTACCTGATGGTTAACCGTGCATCACCATTATGCTGAGTTCTGCCTTTTCGGTGCGTTACTGACTTAGGCTTAGTTTTGGTTTAGTTGTGAAGTTTTCAGTAATAAACTATTTTCTTATGACTGTACCCTGATTAAAATCTATTCAAAATAATATTCATTGTATTTGTGACGCTTATACTTAGTCTGGTTTAAATAAATTGTTGAATTGACACATATCTTCGAATTATTTACATAGGCACTGAGATTCGAAATGTGCCAATGTGCCATAGGTCATGTTTGCCAACATAAACATTGTAGGCAGCCCTGAGCCGCGGAAATGTCAGTCCCGCAGCTGCGGCAACTCCTGCGCACCTATACATTACGAGTCTTCCCGTGCAGGCTCTAATTGCGACCAAACTATCACCTTTCCACAGGGTTGTCGACTGTGAGAGATTTCCACCTTTTTATTCTGTAACTGGTTCTTTTAATTGCCTATTTTCTATCCCACTGGTAAAGCCTATTTAAGTTCATTGGTGTTTGTGATGCGCGTTTGTTTGCTGTGTTTCTTGGTCATGTTGAATTTAAGGTTTGCCCCTCCGCCAACGACCTTGAGCATATGGGCGGAGCTGTTATAATTTTAATATTATTCTACAAGAATTATTTTGTAAATGAGATCTGAATTTAAATAATTTTTTGATTAAAATTACAGCAGTAAATTATAATAGCAACCCATTTTATATCTTTAAGCTCTTTGAGCTTATCATGCCATAAATACGCGCAGACATAAAAACATCTTTCGCAATCTTTGTTTTCTAATCCTACAATTGTGAAAATATGTTAGTTTCTTTATTCTGTCAAGGATGAAAATCTCAGATATAGTAGCGCAAGTAATGAAAGTTAGCGTAGATTACTTTTGTGCCCATATTCTGAAAGGATTCCTAACAAATAACCACAATATGAGAGTAGATGGCGCTGTATGCAGCCCTTATTTTATCCAATAAGCTGCTTTCACATACAAACATACATATAGAGGTATAGGTATATAGGTACTCGCGGGCTGGTTTCCGCAACTCGACGACTTGGGAAAAGCGCCTATTTTGCGTGATGACTGGGTGGCCCTACTCTTGCCAACCCAGATCTTCCAAGAAGCCCAGCAGACCCTTAATGTTGCCGATGACCTCTGGAAGTGACCCCGGGGTACCGAGGTACTGTGCCCGGTAACTCTACAAACATACATACATAATTCTACATGAGCATGAAACGGTTAAATATTAAACCTGGTAACCCTGGTTCACACCATCGCTTACCATATCTTTTAAAGTGCAAATTTATGACGTCATCACACTTTACAATGCCTTGCAGCCATTTTACCTTAATGCTAACTTTTTCCGTTACGGTCAACTAGAAGAAAATATTCTAAAACATCATTTTAATAATTAAAGTAATTTCAATTTAAATTGGATAAAAAAAAATCAATAAAATTTAATTGAAGTAATTTTATTGTTATCTTAGTCTAGTATTTGTCTAATAAAAAAAAAAAAAAATATCCTGTAAATGACACGACAGCTAATGTTCCGTTATAATGTTTCGGTTAAATTTTAAGTTAATTTTTAGTTTAGTTTATAACGTACCTATATTTTGCAGTGCCCTTACAGGGTTTCATGATATGTTTCTTTATGAAAGCAAATAAATATTTTGAGTTTGAGTTAATCAATTAGCATTATAATACTGAGAGCAGTTAAGTGTTAGCCTCAAATTCACAATGCATACCTAATTTAGATTTAAGATAAACAAAAAAGGTCAAATTAATACGTTTTAAGTAATAGTAAAGTTCTCCATCGGGAGTGTAACACCGTATTAACATTATTATTACTACAACGTTCAAGTGATACCATGTAATTGAGGAGTAGGTTTCCAAAAACAATAATCTCCTCTTCATTCGCAATTAAAATTTATATGTAAAAGAATAAGCGTAGAGTTTAAATTTAAAGTCTTACACAAATGGAGATAAGCCTTCTTGAAGCATTCGTTAATAGCGAGTTACCTTTGACAACTACATTACGCGGGGCGGATGTGTTGCTTGTAAATTTTACGGTGTTTTTAACAGAGTCGTAAATTAGCCGTTAATTTATGATAACTAGGAAATAATTCATTACAGTTAGTTAAACAGGTACATTGCTACACCGTTTTTACTACGAGTACCTATATGCTGCAATACCAAAAAGGAAAGGTTATGTTTTAATTATTAGTATATTTACATAATTATGTGTGTGAGTATAAAAAATAATTTTTACTGCTTTTCTAAGCTTAGTGTGGATTATTAAGTCTTGTTCATCGCCTAAGCATTAATTAGTGCGACTGTCTAATTTCTCACCGATTTTTTTTTATACAACATAGGAAGGCAAACAAGCAAGTGGGTCACCTGATGGTAAGTGATCACCACCGCCTATAGGCACCTGCAACAACAAAGAGAGTGCAGATACGTTGCCAAACCAGAGGGCTAAGATGGAATACCTCTTGTGCCAGTAATTACACCGGCTGTCTTGCTCTCCACGCCGGAACACAACAGTGCAAGCACTGCTGCTTAGCGGCAGGATTAGCGAGCAAGATGGTGGTAGCGATCCGGACGGACCTTGCACAAGGTCCTACCACCCGCAAAAATGGGAAAGAATGAAATTTGATCCAGACCTTTAAAAAGATCAAGCCTCAACGACAATTTGCCATAGATTCATTAAAAAGAGATCCGACTTACCGACTAGAATTCGTCTGACAGTCTTAAAGTGTATCGCTTCGTATGAGGCGGGAATTTCGAAATTTTAAAAGTTTTCAATTTATTGTGGCTAAATGCTGAGATCAATGCGAGTAGGTTTCCGGTAGTAAAACACTGTTTTTTATGCCATTCTTTTACGCAGTTCGAGATACTTAATTTAAATAATTGTACTCTTAGTGTTTCAAACTACTTTTACGCATTTACTGTACAATTTTATTATTTAAAACCAGTAGATTGAACTGCCAAAAACAAAACACAGTGCCTTAAGAAACAGTCTTTTATTACCGCAAAAATACTTGAATTGATAAAAAACTCACCATTTAGCCACCATAAATGAAAAGCTTCGAAAATTTCGAAATATCCCCCCCCTTATACGCTGCGAACCATCTTAAGGAGAGTCGACGAGGAAAAACTTGATCGTTCCGTTTTCCTTCAATTAAGTGGATCAGTTCTTAGAAGATTATTCAATTAGACGTCAGGTGTTTGTATTTGTCGTCCACTAGTCACGCGACTCGCGTGGCGATCCGACATGTGTCAGATCAGGTGTTTACACAGCATGTGTCATGTTTATTGGCACTGGGTGACTGATCGACGACTGGATAGCCGGATAGCGTTACTCAAACTGTGCTCCGTGGAGCCCTGGGGCTCGGCAAGACCGTTTACGCAGTTTCTGCCAGAATAATATTCCAAGAGACTCTGGCTGTTTTTCTTCTTTCTTCTTTTTCTAATAATAAATCAAAATTCTCAGCTACGTACTTAGACACAATAAACAATAATCGCAATAAACTAGATTCCTAAACCTGAATACCCCTAAAAGGGAACTATAGGAATTGTCTACTTATGTTCGAAAGGGATAGATATCAACTTCATACTGGACATCATATGCCTCCCTTTCAAATAATGTCACTTTTTCCCGTTCCATCTTTCATCATCATCATCATCATCATCATCATCATCATCATCATCAGGCTATGTTCGTCCACTGCTGGACATAGGCCTCTCCCATGGCACGCCACTGAGCACGATCCTCGGCCACTCTCATCCAGCTCTTGCCAGCCGCCTTGCGAAGATCATCGCTCCACCGAGTCTGAGGACGTCCCACGCTACGTTTGCCGATCCGTGGTCTCCACTCAAGAACTCGTCTACCCCAACGGTTATCGGTTCTACGGGTTATATGGCCGGCCCACTGCTACTTCAGCGTGCTAATGCGGTGGGCTATGTCGATAACTTTGGTTCTCTGTCGGATCACTTCGTTTCGAATTCGATCTTATCAGAGAGAGATCAGAGTCTAAAGACGAAAGTCTTCAATCAGTGCGTCCTGCTCGTCATGACATACGGTGCCGAAACATGGACACTCACTGTAGGGCTGGTCCACAAATTTAAAGTTGCTCAACGTGCTATGGAAAGGGCTATGCTCGGAGTTTCTCTAAAAGTTTCATCTTTATTGTCATTTATTTGTGTTTGACTGTACTAAGCTATTTATTTATTGTAATCAATGATATTATAATGCATGGATGTACAGTTTCATACTAAATGACAGCAGAAAAAAGGCCCGACAAAAGAATACAGGTTGACGCCAATGTTACAAATGCAAATTATTAGTTTACCATTTATAGTCATTGGATTTAATTTACGTCTAACTGCATAAAATAATAATTAATTAAGTTTCGTTGCAAATAGGTTTTTTTACAAAATAATAGTATTGACAGCAGCGCTATCGATACGACAGACTGACAGCGCGAGCGATTGTCGATTTAGTCTTCTTTTTATCCTACTTTGATACGCCATTTTTTTAACACTGACTAGAAGTCCATATTAATTTTAGGTCAGCGATTGTAATTAATGATGACTCTATATCATGTCAAGCTATGCCCATAAAACAATATCAGCTTTATGTGTACTTCTCTGCATCCTTCGATAGTCTGTGGTCGATATCGCCATTTTGGCTCAAGGGTGGTCTTTTGACGGTTGAGATTGCAACGTGTTGACAGATCGCTTATACTGTCAGTAAAAGCTAAGTCATCGACGTCATCGTCATTCAAAAGTTAAATGTGCAACGTAACTGTTATGTTATGATACTATTTATAAGACATATAAACAATTTTATAAGGCTTGTAATGTATATTTTAAGCCCCTTATTCATAAACGTTGCGTAAACCTACCTATGTTGGTTAAAATGTGTTATGTCTTAATCTGGCGTTGTGACGTTTACTCTCAAATGAAAGGGACAAAACATTTCTTAATTTAAATAGATTGTTATTTTTTTATGAATAATGGGGTAAGGTTTTATTTTTTTGTCTCGTTTTCTCTCTTTATTCCATTAAAAATGTGCCTATAGTTCAGGAACACGCGGAAGGTCTGTGTGAAAATCTCTATTTGGTAGAGTATACGTTTGATTTTGCTTTGGCTCAGGGGCCTTTTGTTCATTCCTCAGCTACTATATTTATTCAGTGTCTTTTTAAGTTTTTTATGCTGCATGACTGCATGAGTTATAAACACTCGTCACTTCCATAGACCAAGTGCTCTAAGCTATCAGTTCATAGTATTCCGAAGAATTGTTTGGGATGTTGCGGTTTTTTTGTATACAGTAAGGTAGGTTATGTACTTCTACATATAACTAGGCTGATTAAAAAACATATGCCTACAACAACAAGAAAACAAAAAGACAAAAAAATATTTATACACGCAAAGCCGCGGGCAACAAGTACGTTACAAATCTTCGAATGTGCCTTTTTAATTCACAAGATAAGCCAGCAATCAGTAAATCACACATAATTATTTTATTAACCGCGTTATTGCATGCAGATACTAATTCGAATTTAGAACGTCGTATGTGCACTACAAGGTGCAGTTTTTACGACGTTTGATCCTGCATGTTGGTAGTTGTGCAACCCTGGCGTGTCTGACACGATTATCTTCAATCGACGCCGCGGATTATGTTGGCCAACCTGCGCTGCAGTTATAAATAATTGTAGAACATATTTAAATTATGAAAACATGACGCGGTAATTTTATTATACAATTTCAATGTGAGTTGATGGAGGGTAAATAGTAGATTATGTCTCGCGGGCGCAAACTGGTATATTTACGGCGTGTACGGTGTATTGAATTCACAGTGAAGGAAGATTCTAAAGTAGAATTCAGATCGTAGCATGGGATTTAAGCAGTACCCAATACGGAAATAGTTTTGCTACCGAGCGACAGATACTGGTTTTCACTCTAAGGAAAATGCAAATAACAAGCACTTAAAATATAAATAATGACACATTTTTCGGGACAATTTATACCAAGGTCCAGTACCAAACTAAGAAGAGCTTGTTTTTGGTATACAGGAGGTATACATATCATGCATATAAAGTTCGTTTCTAGGGCAGGCGGAAAAACGAACAGTCACCTTATCGCCTGTCGTAGGGATCATCAACCGGAACATCTTTGTTGTGGTTAGCGATTCTATCTAAAATTCAAAGTGTATTTTATCAAGGAATGGAATTTTGAAACCATATTATTTCACTTTTTCATTAGTTATAATTTTTTGAGTCTCAAAAGAGCTTTCAATTGAAAAATAATAAGAAGTTAGAAAACCTGCAAAGTACAAGTCGGTCTCGCTTACGAAGGGTTTCATACAAAAAACGCCGAAAAAACATTTTTCTCATATAGGGATCCCCATTTTTTATAACTTTTTATCTTTATTTGTTATTGTTATAGTGGCAATAGGAAATGGACTTTAATGCTATCGACGTTTTGAAAACATGCTATACCATTTTATACTCGCATGATTATTAATAATTATTTAATTACAAAAGGGACAATTCACACCAATTCATCTAGTTTCATAGTAAACATAACTTAATAGTTGTGGCCTAATTATCAACCACTCACTTCCTTCCCGCTCCTTGCTACTTGGTAAAAACTTCACAAGCAAACCGTTTCCATAGAGTTGTCATCCATAATTAGGCACAATTCCGATACAACTTTTTATTAATATGAATTCCACCCTTACAAGGCGTTAGGCTTATTTGGGCCAGCCAGCTCAACCCGTTCTCCGCTAACACGTCTGTGTTAATCAAAGAGTATTGATTAACAGGTGGCAAATAAACGATTAGGTAATTACCGTCTCACTGTGTAAGCTGGTCTATAATTACGGCGAGGTGTCACAAGTGCAATGAACGCGGTAGTGATATTAGTGTTAGAGTTAGCCACATAAATTATTGGGTAACTGATGTAGCAGTCAATTACACCAATTATTAGAGTCCAAACTAGGATTGTTGGGCTAATAAGGCCCTCGGCTGTGGACTTCTTGCACAGCACTCAACCGGTCAACTGGTCAATACCCTGTTTTAATCTGTCCTCAATTATGTTAATTAAATGATTTGTGATTGGCTAATTCTGTCCGGGTAATGATGAGTCATATGCGTAGGAAAGTTCGATGTATTTGTTGGATAACGCAAACGATTTGCAGTGCAATTATTACAAGAAATCACTTCGGCTGTCATCGGAAATGCCGAAGAAAATTAAATTAAGCGAAGTACATTAGATAGAAGGTCAAGTATCATGTATTGGTTTAAAGAGGCAATGTAATTCGAACACTATGTTTGTCGACGAAAGCAGAGTGAAAAAATTTAAGCAATCGTGCAATCAGCCTCAGAAGTAGCTAAACACTTAAAAACCTTGTCGCAGTAACGTATGAAATGAGAGTTGCTCGAATTTGTCACATCACTGACAGCGACAAGGTACTAAAATATTTAGCTACTTCTGAGGCGGTTCGTAAACTATATTTGATAATAAACAATAAGACAGCGCTACAAAAAAAAAACAATATTTAGTCAAAGTAAATGACTTACTTATCATAGACATATACGCTACTCTGTAATTTTATTTTGAAATGATAAGAAAAAAAACGAAATGCTATTCGGACTATGTAAATCAGAAAGCAAAATTATTAAATTCTGCGGAAAAACACATAAGATGTTTATTATCATCTGCATTTCAGTACAATCTACACTAATATAATAAAGATGTAAACTTTGTTTGTATGTAGGGGGTAATCACTGGAACTACTGAACCGATTTCAAAAATTCTTTCACAGATAGAAAGCTACACTATCCTTGACGGAAATAGGCTACTAATTCCACGCGAACGAAGTCGCGGGCGTCCGCTAGTTAAATATAATTTCATATCGCGTAACAAATACGGTCTCAATTGTAATTGAAAGTAAGTTCCATGCTTTCATGGCGTCTTTTACTTTAAAACAAAGTTAAGTTTACGGTTCAGCTGACCGATTCGCAACTTAATTTTAAAGACACTAGAACGGAAATAAAATTGTTAGGTTGGCATTTTCACAGCGGTTGTTTTGTGGGATTTGTCAATCATTGAATTATGAACGCGCAGATTGAGCGCGGTCTGTTTTGACCGTTCTCAATTAAACCTTTATGGACAGTTAAGAGGATTGAGTGGAGATTAATCAAATAATTTATACGGAAAATCGGCGATTTGCGACGGACGATGTCAACGTTCTTTTGAGTTGCTGCGTTGCTGCGATTGTTTTATTCGTATTTGCGTTGGAATTAAGACGGTAGATCTGCCAGTCTATAATATACTTTTATCTACACATATATCATAAATGCTCTATAATGCGTTCATAAACCGTAGGCAATGACCAGCATTATAACAACCAATATTATTATGAGAATTTTTCTAATTTGTTTCTATATTTGTTCAAATTCATTTTTTATTACATTATTTTAATGTGTACAGTCTATAGATATTTAATAGGTACCTAGCACTAGTAGCTAGTAGCATTGCAGGTCATAGCCCTATGGCTTCTGAACCCATCATAGAGTACTTATGATATGTGTGTAGATAAAGTAATGTATGCAACTGTACATAATTAGGTCTTAAAACACTCGTGTGATCCTATTATGAAACTCGCTGACGCTCGTTTCATAAAACCACACTCGTGTTTTAAGACCCCTCATTATGCAACAGTTGCATAAAATACTATTACTCCCATCTTGGTGCTTAAAGGATTAGCATATTATGTGTATTGTTAAATGTATTGCAACTTCTAGTGTAATATTATGCAAAAGTCAGACTAGGTCGTAGTGTTTAACCGAAATTTTAACTCCATTCTATGTTGGAATAAAACTCAAACTTGAGTTCGGTTTATATCTACCACCCTTAGCGTTCAAGTGTCCCTAAGTTTTTATGATCCAAGGCCAAAAGTGATCAAATTATGATAATATACAAATGACTCTGAATAACGTCACCCCACTTTAATCTCGCTAATGATTTAGTCATTAAATCCATAGAAGGTTGATGTCATATTTATTCATAAAAATGAGTTTAATGCCTATTTTAATTCTGGCAATACGTTTATCTTTTATAAAAACTGTGGGTGAACAAGTTTATTAAAATACTTTTTAATGTCCGTTGATTGAATCCCACGCAAACCTGAGCCTTCGCGCATTCTTGGTCGAGCCTGGAGACTCAATTCGAGAGGTGTTATAGCGATATGGAAACGATATTGCGCCGATGTTGTATTTGTACCTACCTCACTCTTACACAGAGGCCTATAAAGCTTCATATGATTAGTTCGAACATACCAATAGATTATTACATTAATTAATACTATACTTAGTACAGATAATACTTGTGCTTTATATGCAAAATGTTGCTTCTTGAAGGGTAGGACCCCCCCCCCCCCCCGCCTAAACCATACGCCATAAAATTTTGAAGATAATAAATGTCTTGACTGTAGTGAGGAAGAATCTATTATGGCAGTTGTACAAGTAAGAAAAAGAAAGTGGAAAAAAACTCAACGCTTTTTTAACCTGTGACAGGTCATTCCAAGTAATCCCATTTTAGTATACATTATTTTGAACCATTTAGAAAGAAAACATAACATTTATTTATTTAAAACTATTCAACACATGCACACAAATACACACACACACACTAGCACAGTGAGAGTATCAACAAGTTATTTGTTCGTCCATAGGTACGCTAGAATATACTAAGATTAAGAGGAGTGTGAACCCAGCCCCAAAAAGCGCTCTCCATACAAACGGCGATAACGTTTTCCACCCTCTAAACCTCAACCTATGACCACGTTTTTTTGGTATGTTGTCTTTATGCCCTAGAACTAGGTTTGTATGTTTTGATTTTTTTAATATTCTTCATAGATTTGACAATATTTGCATTTTAGGAATTTCATACAAAACAAAAAAGCGACCATATTTTTGAAACTATTAAGAATATTTAAAAAATCAAAACATACGAACCTAGTTTTAGGGCATAATAACAACTTAGAAAAAAATCGTGGCTGTAGGTTAAGGTTTAGAGGGTGCAAAACGTTATCGCCGTTTGTATGGAGAGCGCTGGGTTCACACTCCTCTTAAGTTAACT
Organism: Ditula angustiorana; assembly: GCA_963691745.1. NCBI lineage: Eukaryota > Metazoa > Arthropoda > Insecta > Lepidoptera > Tortricidae > Ditula > Ditula angustiorana. Next base: position 4,632,776 of record OY829473.1, read on the forward strand.
TATGCATTACAGATCACAGCATACAAAGCAATATCGTTAGAACATCGCTTAAGTGCGTTTCGAATAGAGTTTCGGACCGATAATGTTGGTAATTATTTTAATTATCTTTAGGTTCTATAGGTGTCCATGGGTGGCGGTAATCACCTAGAGAATCGCTTGCCTGTTTGTCTGTTTTAGAATTTTTTTAAAAGACTGAAATATGTATTTGATTATGAGAAGTCTCTGGACCCTGGGATCGTACAGGAGCGCTTCAACCAGTAAAACGACGGCCTTTCGTTATAGCATTTATTGGGAGACTGACTGGACATAAAAATAATACCTACCCACATATTTATTAATAGCACTTGGTTACTACCTACATTACACCTCCCTACTAAATTAGAGGTACTTAGGAAGACGTAGGTAAGGCTTAAGGGCCTGAGAGAGAATTAAGATGTTACGTACTTTTGCGTAAAGTCTAGACTATTGTGTTAACTTAGAAATTTAGGAAATAACGTTCCGTGAAAAATTAATATCTGGCGGTCGGAAACGGAACGTTTTCAATACAGGTAGGCACGTAATTATAAAATATAAGTGCAGTAGTTCATTACAAATATCGAAGGAAGCTCGATGTTGTTAGATTATTTTAAATTCTCGCGGTTTTCATCAATCGGTATAGTGATTGAGTAAATTAATTAATTGATTTAATTTGACGTTTCAGCCATAATGCAATAACCGGTTACGAGAGGGTCAGCTTACAGAATTTACAGCCATTTTAAGTAGGTGTAATACTTGAGGTAATTACTACAGAACTAATTATTAAGATAAGAATGGCCATGTGATCGGGGGCGGCCACAGATCATTTATATTAGACTCCGCATAGTCGGGCACCCGTTAGAACAGTAGGATGCTTTTTATACTTAAACGGCGTTATGTTCAAAGTAAGACTTCTGTAGGTACACTATTATTAACTCTGTGGCCTAATGCTAAAATTAATGAAATATATCTCATTAATAGATATAGATAGAGGCGTTACTATGCGGAGGTCGATATCAACCAAGTGGAACACTTTATAACACAAAGGACGCGGAGGAGGGTCGGTTTTTGCATGAGAAATATGTATCGCACAGACGCAGCTCTTTTGCACGTGCACAACACTAATTTTGTTTCAGTTTGCTGAAATATAGCTGACGATGCCTCTGACTGTACTTGTAGGGGAAATATATTCACGTACCACCTTAGAACCCTATTGCAATGACGCGACGCGTTAAACGCCAGGATATGTCATACGAATGTCATGCGTATGTCGCTTCGACTAGGTTCTACGGTGGTACGTGTTTCAAGTTCCTTGACTGTACACGAGCATTCTCGATTAATACGAGACGAAGTCAGCCGGTTCGCGAAAGAATCTCGCAATTGCTTCAATCAATTATAATTGAAAAGGAAATTGCTTGTTTCCGCGGCGCGCGCGCCTTGCTGGCAGCGCAGCGATACGCTGTGCGTGTTCTATCAGGAGCAGTTCTTAAATTCCCATAATCCATAGCTTTATGCTTAAATTCTATATTTTTTATGGAGCGGGGAGGAAACAAGCACGTGGATTACCTGATGGTAAGATATCACCGCCTTTTAGAACCTTTTAGAACCACCTTTGAGAACTTGGGACTCTATGCTTTATGTTTTGAGTCTTGCCAATCTCACGTTGACATAGTTAGTTAGTTATTCATTCTACGTCAATGGATTTGTAAAATTGCACCGAGTTAAGAGATGTCTTATGTGCGAATAGCACAGAACCGGTCATTGTGGTGACATTTGGGGGCATATGACATCTTTCGGCTGATATGATGATGATGAGGTGCGTTAAAGTTAGCTGTCATCCCATACACTCTTAAAGACCTCCCCAGGCTTTAAGTGCGCAACACCGCTTTATTTATGTCAATAATACACGAGTACAGTCATGTTTACATTATCATTGTCAATTGATGTATTTTTTCGTGAATATTTGCTGTCACTTGTAATATAATTGTAATGTTATAACCAATAACTAATTTAAACCTTCAAATCTAAGCTCAGCTTAGCCATCCAGCGCGGGAATGCCTTTTTATTATGGGGAGTATACCGCGGCATCATTTTTATAATTAGCTCTTAGTTATTAAGCGTTTGTATTGTTTTTGTTCATATTTATATGTTGTTGAGTAACAAGTTTTAAATCTAATGTTATTTGAGATTTGTGATATATTTACCCGCTCCGCTTGGTCTCGAGCACAGCCTTACCCGTCAGAGGCGGGCTCGCGTGTCTTGTTTAAATATTTTGGACAACTGATACTCGGCCTATTAATGAGCAGACGTTAATTAAACGACAATGAGCTACTTTGCGAGACTGCTCGAAATGTCAGTAGCGAAGCAAGTGTAATTGGTTTATTGTAATGTTTCATAACCGTTTTTGTACGGATTTAATGACTCAACTTATATTTACCTTTTCTTTTTAAACGTATTATTATAGGGACACTGGGCGGTTAGCACAACACACCGCGACTCGTTTTGTCGCTCCGTTAGTCTCTTTTTAACTAACTCAGTAGGGACAGTAGGAGCGAGATGCACTGAGCGGCAAATAATGTCAAATTAATTATTAAAAAAAATACCCGAAAAGGTGATATACATATTAATTATTACTCCAGTATCTGACTATCATTTTTAAATAGGTTAAGGTACCGAAGTTCTATATTCAAATTCAATATATTTTGTTAATAAATAAATAAATAAATGAAATTAAAAAAAAGAAGTCACAGTTGTAAAATTCACAAATGAGCGATAACATACTTTTTGTTGTTAATCTTTTCTAAATTATTCTGTTTTTATTAAACTACCTACTCTCAAGTTTCAATAAAGTTATTATTTATTATATACAAATTAAGACTAATTCTATACTAACTAATGTTAGTTAATAATAATTTTAATAATACTAATACTTCTCTACTATTATCTTAACTAACTAACTTAACTAAATAATCAGAATTAATTTAAATGATTATTGTCTGCACGAACGTTTATTTATCCGTTAAGTAAGTTGGTACAACTAGTAAGCTGAATATTATTAAATTATTGAGTAATTTATTGAGAGTTGATTACATAAAAATTAGCAATCAATTCTGCTATTTCGATTGAAATACTCTATAAGTACTCGTAGTTCACCTTATAGTTGACATATTGTATTCTTTAGTCTAGTCTAGTTTAACAATGTTTTACTAAAACAAATATAAAATAGTGACTGTAATTTTTGATGTAATATTGATCGGAGTATAAATTAGGGATTTGATAAAAAATACCCTGAAGACATAATTGAGGGGGTCCACGTGTCACGGAACACAATACTGTACGTGGGAATTTAGTCAAATTTAAAATCAATCAATTAATTTAGTCAAGTCTTTTTTTAATCATTATCATCATCATCATCATCATCATAGCATAGGCATAGGCCTTCCCCAAGGATCTCCACGACGGTCGTTCTTGTGCTGCTCGTTTCCGGTTTCCAGCGATCTTCACCAGAAGAAGATCTGGTGAAGATCGCTTTTTTAAATAATACTCGCTTAGTTCACAAAAGAATTACAATAGATGGCGCTGGTTACCACGCAGTTCCGACTTGATTACAAGAAACCGCGTTATAAATTAACAGCGTAAATAACCCAAGAGCGCGAAACAAAACTTTATTTCAATGCCATAACAACTTTGATGTATGCAATATTTTCGTTTCGTATTCTTCAATACGGAGAAACGTTTTAATTAACGTGCCGGCAAGTTCGCGTAACTCGGCTGCGACGTTATAATTATAGTATAGTTTTTTTATTACCCGGTAATAATTATATTTTAACGAATATTAAAGTTAAAATATTTCTTGTAGGACAGTATTAAGAAAAGGTGCCTTAAAAATTGGACACTGTGTGCGGCGACTTATTATTCAAATAATGTATTTTCTAAACACGTAAACAATTTTTTATTCGATTTTGCAGTATCGCTGTATTTGTTTGCATTTGGATCGCCTAGCAGCCTTTAAACGAAAACTCCGACCGAGTCTTGTCGCGCATCATGTCGCCGTTCCGCGACCATACATTTCTATACTTTTATTAGAATTTTGATAAGAAAATGATGGATCTGCCGTTACGCTACATTCAAATAAAAGTTCTTAGAACGTATTCATAGATGGCGCATAAAACTCCCATGCGCTCACGCAAAAAGGGATCTAACGAACCATGACATTTCAAAGTTAAAACTAATCGAATCAAAGTACCTAATTAACATTTATAACCATTTCTCCGTTGAAAACAAAAAGATGTCTGCTCTAATGAAGACACAAAGGAATATATATGAGCGCGTAATCAGGGAACAAAAACTTGGGGCAGCTACAATCACGGCTCGTCCCGATGGGTGACAAAAATGCAATTTAAGTTATGCCATTATAAAAACGATTCTGGTGGACGACCAGATTAGGAAGAGCTCTGCGATTTTTCTATAAGTAGCACGGCTGTCACTCGCAGCTCGATGTATCTGCTAATACCGGAGTATACTTAGTGCAAAAAGTTACAACACAAGTGCATATCAACTCGAGATCAATTCAAAGTGAAATGCCCTCGGGTTTATTTATCATTGCACGCAAAAATAAATCATTTAAGTAGGTACGTATAATCTTTGATTTAACTTGTCCGAAAGGTTTTGCAACGCGAATGGTACGGCTCGGCTCAAATTATAATGGTCATTGATGTCAAGTAGTTTGAAACGCAGCTGCTTCGAAATAATTAAGTATAGTCAATAAAAACAGTTGACTCAACTTGTGGCATAATTAGTAGCTTGCTGGGTACCACCAATGGTACCATACTTAAAAAAAGATAAAACTTTTACTTGTTAATTGTATCATTTTGAATGCAGCCAGCATGGTGTCAATCTGGAAACAATTAAGTTTTTAGCAAATGAAACGTCGTTCTAAAATGGAGTTTACTTTTCATGGAATAAGAATTGCTTTTGTGCTACGGCAGGAAGGATTGTGAAGGTTGGTTAAATTTGAAAGTTTTATAATTAAAAAGAAAACAACGAACATTAAGGCCTGCATACGTGCTGAATAGCATTTATCGTCTATATTTTTATAGGCCTAAAATTTTTAGAGTTAATATAATGCAATCTCAAAGATAATATTTAATACTAGTTTAAAACTGAATTTGACTCCTTAGATAATTCGACATCCGTACATGCGTAATTCTTGTAGGTTTAATCGGAATAAAGATATTTTGACTTTGTTTTACAAATTCTAACGGCAAGCCGACAGCCTAGAGCTATTTGCCTATGCCATAGGTCGAGCGTACCTACAGTGCTGAGTGGAACCCCCCTGGTAGCGAGTTAATGAGTCTCGAGAAGATTCGTAATGAGTGTACTGATTGTAGTGTGGCTCTATCGATAATTTTGTATTTTGACTCTTGTAAAAATGTTAACATTTTTTTTTATTTGATTACACTTTGAATATTAAGTAGGTACTAGAATAGAACAGCATTGATAGAAGATGATTTAGTGATGAATGGTTCAGAAAGTACTAGCGACCTGCCCCGGCTTCCTACTGGTACAAATAGGATGTAATGCAGGTTAAGTCGTCCAAGAAATTGATTGACCATTTTCCACATAAAAACCTTTCGCAATAAAAATCTAAATGCGAGTTAAAACTGTATTAAAATCCGTTGCTTTGTATACCAGGAAGAAAGTAAAAAAAAAATAAAGGAGGATAAGCGGCCGAATATATGAAAACAGACAGAGACAGATACAGACTTTGTATTAAACTATGTAAAGATTAATAGTCGACAGGTTACATACAAGTTCTAGCTAAACTACCGAATTACTGACAGCTCTCTTAGCGGACTGTCAACTAGTGTTGTTACCTTTAACTAGTCACGAACTACAACACCAGTAGTTGTCAGTAGGCGTCAGTAGGTCGTAATTCGAAGCGTCATTCGATCGGCAATAACTTCTTGTGAAAATCATTCTTCATTTGTAATAAAGGCACAGACTTTACTTTTTCATTCCACGGGTTATAATTAATAGTATAAAGCGCATAGTCTATAGTAATTTATTCTCACAGTATCCATCTTTAATATCGCTATCACGTCACCGGCGATGTCAATCACATTTTTGCAGCCAGCGCCATCACTGTGATGTTTCTATCCAGTAATTTCACTTTTTATGACAATTCAATTTCGTTTTTATTGAGATCGCAATTGCCATTATCTTCTAGTTTTCATCGTAATGTCTTATTTATCTTGCGACCAATCATTACGAATGTCGAGGACATTAATAAACCGTGATGATTTTATAAGGAGCGAACCTTTCGTTGCGTTTTTGTCGATTTCGCTATAAAATTTGCTTTGTGATACCGACCATTTAATTATAGTGCAAGAAATGCGTGTAGTGTTTGCTCGTAAAGTGGTAATGGGTTATTATGATTGCTTTATTCATTACACAGACTCACTGTTACATTTCCTTGAGTTATGAAAATCGTGTCTGTTTATATTCGTGTGGAAGTCGTCGCCCGGATCTATTTTTTTTTAAATATTAGAGGGGCCAACGGACAAACAAATGATACTTAAGTGACATAGGGTCAAACAAAAATAGTAGTTTTAAATTTTTTAAATTATAGCATTTTAAAGCTATGATATAAAATCTATAATTATTATAACTTATTAAAGAAAATTTAGAATCCCTAAATGTATAATTTTTATAAACATACTAAATTTACGTTCGAATCATTATTTCGATGACATAGAATGTAAGTTTATTAAAATACGCTCGTAATTTTACAGTTTTTATGTAAAAAATATGTCGTATATGGAATCAAATTGTTTTTAATAAGTGATAATTATTAAAAACAATTTATTATGATTATTCCACAATAATTGAACAAAATTGGATGGTTGTCATATTTTTAATAACGGGCATTTAATAAACATTTTTTGTGATACGTGGCATAGTTACGTAATTAGGGTTCTGTCATCGAGGAAATAGATGTATGAAAGGGAATTACCAACGATATCCGTAAATGCACTTGCTAGATTGAGTGTTATATATTAATTTATTTAATCTTCATTGCACAAAACAAAAACAAGAAAATGTACAGAAGGCGGACTTAATGCCTTAAGGCATTCTCTACCAGCACGCGTTTAGTCAAAGTTCTATTTCATCACTATTTTCAAAACAACTGCAGCGCCGGCACCGCACCTGCCGCACATCCACTTGGGCTCTCGTGCAGTGCGCATTTTCACTAGTTAAGCTATTTAAAAGAATTCATTGATAAATCCGTGATTTCACAGTTGTATAACACTTTTATTGTAAGTCATAAGAAAAATTAACAGTCAATTTAAGGTTACATTAATAAGTAAAATTAATACGTCGCGAGCAAGTCTAATGCCGCCAAATTGTCGCATATTTAATCGGCCTTGCGCATTTGGAGTAACGAAGCACTAGCTCTGTCTCGCTTTTACCTGCGGAAGGCGCCATGACGTCGTGCGCCCTGTTGCACGCGTGGGTGGACGCGCGAGGCCCACGATCTTTGTTTGAATGTGCAATTCTAGTGTAACCTATAGTTCAATGGGTACAACAAGAGTTGCCCGCTTTTAAAGCTTGTCGGTAAATGTATCTTTTTCTAACACTACCTACACAAAAGGGACGCACTTTGATTAAGGTGCAATAACTTAAAAGAGAAAAACGTGTGCAGGGGTAGGTACGATGTTCGAAGAAATATATACATATTTACCTATGTAAGGCCATAAAATAACTATATTTTGTTTTTTAATGGCAAGGTAAATGATCACTGCAACCCATGGGAATCAGCTACCCCAGAAATCGCTGAAACGTTGCCGAGCTTTAGGTCTCGCCACCCGTGAGCCTCCGGATCTTTCACTCACCGTATGAAACGCAGTAGTAAGCAACTACTTCACGGCGGTATTCTGTGAGAGTGTTCTACCCTGGTATTGCCGGCCCACTTCATGCGGAAACCAGCTACAATATGGCTCTACCAAAAAAAAAATGTATTTCAGGTGACCCAAGGGCTGGGACGTTCCTTGAGCAGTTGACAGAGACGTTTATAATTTCAGAATCGATAGCAAAAAAAAATGTTCGTACATCTGGTGACCAAAGGGCTGGCGTGTTCCTCGGTCAACGTATTGACATAGCCATTCCAAGAGGTAATGCAGCCAGCCTTTTGGGAACCCTGTCCAAAGACCCCATTTTCATAACATAATAATATTAATTATGTTTTCTGCTGTTTTTAAAATAAACAATGGTATCTACTTGTTTTAGTAATTTTAGAATTGCACTGAACTAATTAAGTACAACAGGTAAGCGCGTCTGTAATGTCCATCGTCAATCGCCAGAGGAAGGCACCCCGGATTCTTCGCCGAACGAGCCCTGGACCAGTTTTTGCGTCCTCAGACGATCTCATACTGTTCGGGCACTGGACAAAAGGGGAGGAGTAAAAAAATATTATTGATTTGTTGTTTATATTTCATTCCCAATAGGTCGTTTTAATATTGAAGAGGTTCATCCGAGCAGGGTGGCAAATTGCTCCTTTTTCCACTCGAAACTAACCGATGCAGGAATTTATATCATGGCGAAACGCGGAGGTAAAAACTGAATTCCATTTAATTATGGACGATTTTTAAAATCTGTGAACAATGCCAACGATCCTTTGTGGGCCGCACGGCGGGTTTTTTTAAATCGATGCAACTAATTTGATAATTTCTTATTGAGATGCGCCCGCGTCCTTCGCCCTGGATCACTGCACTGCGGGTTTCAAGGAAACTATTTAATTACCTGACGATTGTTTATAGGAAACGCTCAGGAATAATTGACTTACCAATAAGTGATGCAACTGGGGCGGGGCGATCGAGAAAACAACCAATTACCTGTAAAAAAACAGATTTAAATGATATAAAGAAAAAACGCAGAAAAATCATGAGCATCTGGCAGGAGTCGAATCTGCAACCTCGACGTTCCCTGCCACGCTGTATCCAACTAAACAATAGCACAGAATAGATAATAGTATTGTGTAAATAAGCAATAGATAAAAGTAAAAATCAAAAGAAAATTCGGTTACAAAAAAACAATCCCGACTATTAGAATTTAAACTGAATAATCAATTAACACTTGTGTGCACTTGTTGCATTATTACATTATAATTTTGTTAATTGACTACTTACAGATGTACAGTCAAGGAATTTAATTCCCTACCCATTTCGTTGAATGTCGTCTGACATTCGCAATGCATAAAGGTCGATATGTCAAACTAACATCTTGCTCTATAGCTCTTATGGTGGACAGTTTGCTATATGCTATTGAACCTTAGGTGGGTTGGAAATTTAATTCCTTGACTGTACCTACGTACTGATTTACTATATTATAAGCATTTGAACGAAATTACGACAATAGTTAATTACTGTAAATTTCGATACCAATTATTACTAAACTGAAGTTAAGGGCAACTTTTTAGCGTCCAATTTGGTTATAGGCATAGTCGGCATACTGTAAACAAATCGAATAGTGGTCTCAACTCAAGTACCAATTATGACAGGTCAGCCGTGCGTGACGTGCGGTTCCTGCGCCGCACGCCCCCCTGCCTGCTCTGCATGCGGTGCGGTTAGAGTTCAGATGATATTACCACGCCGTGATATATTGCTGTGGTTCATACTTACAATCAATAGAACAAATAGCTTAGTTTTTGAAAGGATCAAAACATCAACAGAGGCTCTTACTTTCTTACCGATACAGTTGTGTGTAGCTCTTTTTGCTCTCTTTGACTGTGCAGATATAATCTCCTGCCGACTATCCCGCTTCGAAGACAAAGCGGGCAGGAGACACGAGACAATATTCGTCACTTTATCGATAATAGATGAGTCACTACGCAAGATATCAAACACATTTGCGGTAAAGAATTTCAATAATTCATACTAACATAGGAACCTTTATTTAATTCTGACCGCAAATTAGTCACGTACTCAAACACATAGTAACTTAAAACGTGAAATAGTTTTGGGTAATAAATATTTGCACAAGTCACTCAACACCTTGAATCAAACCAAAGATCCAATATAAATCAGAATTATTAAATACATTTGCAATTAATATTGGAGACGCGTCGCCAAACCGCAGGCATGGCGTCGGAGCCGATACGAAGATGGATTCAGAGATTTATTGTCGTCGTCGACACTAAAAGGTTTGGGACACGGACGATAAGTAGCGCTTATAATTAGTGCCGACACGCGACCACCGACGAAACGTCACGGAACCGACCAAATTCCAAAGCGCTTTTTGTCGATACTCTTAGCCAAATCCAGTTAACAAATTAAATCGAGAATTGTACGAGATTGTAGAAATTTCGATTTGGTGTGTTGCTCTGTTTTTTGTTGATTGGAAATATTTGTGCCGTTGAATTCCGCTCTCTCGGACTTCTTTGGAACTTTTATAAAGAAGTTAATCGGTCTCATAACAGTTCTATGGATTGGAACGCGTCGGACATACTTGGTTGTTCAGCTAACTGCACAGCGAATAGAATACCTACGTTTTCTGTTTAGCTTTTTCGTCTGTAAAGGGCTGCAATTATAGGCTCAACATATTGCAACATAACAATCATCAGAGACCAATTCTAAAACTTTAGTCATCAGAATATTCCTACTTGATTCTTGTATTACATTCTTATGATCATAACACCGACGTTCATATTAAAACAAGTTCTAACAATGCCACATCCAACTTTAGATGCACGCGTACATAATTTAGTCAGCGATAAAACTCCCGTAAAACAAATGATATCAGTTAAATTAAGTAATTTATGAGCGTTTCGTTAGTAAGCTTTTTGTTATGGTGCTTTAAGATTACTTTATCAACACCTAAGTTGTATTAAAATTCAGGAAATAATTCTTCACTTAGAAACACTACTTTTGTCTAGGCCTGGAAAAGCAATTGTGTAGTTATTTAACTACACAATTGCTTTTTTTATTTATTTATTTAAGAGTGTAAACACTCTAGTCTTATAACAACTATCTAAGAGGCTAGTCGAACAGCAGCTTTCTCGACCAACGAATAAGTATAGTTATACAAAGAAGGAATGCTTCCAGCATCTTCGGCATCATGCCTAGATTGGGCATTCAATAGGAATTCAATAAACTTTGTTTTTAACAGGATCTGGTTCCTCATTGTGTTAGTGGCAAGGGTTGCTTACCAAACTATGTTAGGCCGTATATATATAAATTGTCATTTAATTAAAATTTAATTATGTACCTATGTCAAATATATAAATATGTATTTATAAATTATAGCTTGTGCGATCATCAACAGACATGCATAGTTATTATACACAAATTACATGTAGTACCTACTTGAAGTTTTGTAATCTATTTGCTTTTTGTAAACGGTATTTTACTATGACCGTGATTTAAACGCTTGTCCAAGTATTTAAGTTTTATTCAAAACCTAACCTAACATATGTCAACATTTTTCTGCTTGTCAAGAAATTTTTTTGATTACCACTAAATATTTCAAATATATGACTGTGGGCGTAACAACCAGAGACAGAAAATTACATATGAAGTCCCTCTTTTAGTTACCTATACATATAGTTATTCTACTCTTTGCCCTTTTGTCATGACAGGAGACTTGTGACCAGTTAAGACGTGGTAGAATTATTTGTATCCATTATTGTATCGGTCAAACCTCTCTGCCAAAATCATAACTCCAAGATTAGACAAAAGACACTTCAAAAATTAACACTCGACACAAAGAAACTTCCCGACGGGCCGTAAGTGACCTTTGTCGTAATAAAGTCGTCGCGTTGCGTGCGCCCGCGCCGTCGGGGATGCCGGCGACATTCCACTACGGGTCCAAATAGCTTTTAATAGAGCTGCTCTAAGTATATCGATGTTTGCCTTTTATACAACGTAGCAATCCAATAAGAAGGTAGGTAAGTATAGTCAACCAACTTGTTTTCTAGGCCATTGTAGAACCTTTTCACAAAATTACATAATGACTATTCACAACGAATGGCATAATGTCACAGAGATGACATTGTGGCCCAGCATCCATATTAGTTGGCTTTACATCAAAACAATCAATGGTTTAATCGAATAAAATCATTTTAACTTGTGATTTTTGTACCTAATCATTTGCATTTTAAAACTTAAATTGAATGTGGATGTGTAAGTAAGTACTTTTATATTTTTAAATCGGTGTATTAAATAAAATGTATGTCGAATAATGATGTAAAATCAAAGTTATTTTCTGAGTATATTTAATTGATTTATCGTATAAGCACTCATGGGGATATTTACCTATTATTAAAATATTCTGAGAAACATAAAAAGAAGACTATTGTTAAACGTATTATTTTCATTTAGTTTCTTACCAAAGATTTAGCTTTTCTATTTCTAAATATTTTAGTGTGTTATATTAGCAACACAAGTCAAGAAGATGCAAAATCGGACACATTGATATTTTCAATCGACGCCTCGAATGATGTGATTTATCGAAAAAAGCATCGATGTCCCTTTTTACAACATCACTAGCTTTTATCTTCGGCGCCTTCGACAAATTACCGGCTGGCTCTTATCACGGTGCGTTAGAGACCGTGTATGCTTGTTCGTTTTTAATTTCGCCCGTTTTTTGTTAGACCTCATTTCAGGGCTATCGTTGGCGTGCCTCAGTCACATACTTTTGTCAGTGGCTTTTTGTTTCATTGTCTGAGTGCGAGAAGTGTTTTGGTTGAGTGAAATGGTAGTTTGATGGCAAATTCCGAAGGTTAGTCGAACTTGGTCTCGTAATCTGAGACGTATTTGTCATCGAGTTAATTTAAGACAAACAAAACGACACGCTATTCGACGAGCTATCTTTTAAACTAATTCAATGGAAAAAACAAACGCTACAGGGGAAGACTACCTTAGATACTGTATAGGAAGCTCTACTCAAAGAAGACTTAATTTTGAATGCCTGTAATTACTGCATTTATGGATTTTTTAAAAGTCATTTGTCTGTTTCAAAACATAATTTCAGGGAGATTTATTTACGTTCAAAATTAGTTAAAGGTTCAAAGACAATTTATTGTGACACTTAAAACGGAACTCAAAAAAAGTGAAATGTATTTGTCCAAATAGAGTACCTACTCAATTTTGGTGGTCAATATTCAGATAGACATTTTGGTTACGTACATGAAAAAATAAAAAAAACATTTGCTTCGTCCCGGCTGTGGACAGTAAGAGATCTGGAACAACTGAACGCCGAGCCACGCCGCATGCGTTTCAAGCGCAGCTCCAGCTCGCTTCGTTGAGCTGCTTTATATACGCAACGCAAGCGATGTGGCATCTCAACATATAGTTTCATACATTATAACCGGCGTATACACGCGCGTGTCTCCGGTGCCGTGTTGCATACGCATCCGGTGTGGCCCGGCTTTTACTGGGGCTTTGCGCTAAATATAGATACTTAATGTTGGTGGCTTAAAAGATTTATTTTTGTGTTTTTAGTGTTACGATTGCCTGTGATGTGTGTGAAGCTTATGATGATTTTACGTGTTTTAATATCTTATAAGTCAGTTTCATTGCATGCCATTGACGTTGTTTTAGAATACTTATTTGAAATTAAAACTTAATACATATTTTTGGTATGTTTACTAATTTTGGTGGTACGATTTTGGGAAAGGAGGCAAACAAGCAAGCAGGCCACCTGATGGGAAGGGAAATCACCCTGATCATACAGTCCACAGTCGAAACGTGACTAAACAAAGCAAGCAAAGGGGATGTTGTTTAAAATTTCCCGCGATGGTAATTGTAATTGACCACCAAAATTGACTATTCTGTTTAAACCATTAATAATTACATATCCAGTTTTCCGAGTTCAATTTTAAGTACCCATGCATGAATTTTCAAAAATCCATCAAGCTGCAGTCTTTATTATTTTTAAAATAAAATAAAGTGTCATTTGAATAAAATTTGCGGTAATAGTACTGTAGTAGAATGAATGCGTCATGTTTGTTTTTGATATGTATATATAATAAAAAACCATAAAACATTTATTATCAGACTGAATATGAGTTCTCTTTGTTTATCTGTTAAGTTCAATTAATTATTTAACAAAGATGCAAACAAAACTACTGACTGAGATAAAAATGCGTCAAAAATAATGGTCTTAAATATTTCCAATTTTTTTTTTATGAATTAGGAAGGCAAACAAGCAAGTGGGTCACCTGATGGTAAGTGATCACCACCGCCTATAGACACCTGCAACAACAAAGAGAGTGCAGATGCGTTGCTAACCCAGAGGGCTAAGATGGAATACCTCTTGTGCCAGTAATTACACTGGCTGTCTTGCTCTCCACGTCGGAGCACAACAGTGCAAGCATTGCTGGTTAGCGGCAGGATTAGCGAGCAAGATGGTGGTAGCGATCCAGACGGACCTTGTACAAGGTCCTACCACCCGCAAACTTTTTACTCTTAAAAGATACTTGCTATTCAGCATGGCATGCAAATGTTCCCATTAAGCCATATAGAGTGACAATATTTGCTACCCTACTTCTACTGTATTGCTATTATTTTTTGCACCTGTTACAATACAATTGAATATAGCAGACAGTTGGTAACAGAAACCAATTGATAAATATGCTTAATAAACAGATTGTCATAAAACGTGTTATTAACTTATTAATTATATTGTATTATAAAACCGCAAAGCGAATAAAAATTGCAATTAATCACACTGTAGGTCACCACTGGTATACCAGAAACCTCCTTAGATATATTTTTATGTATGTATACTATTTATTATACGAGCATAATTTATGTTTAGGTAGGTACTTATTTGATTGTAATCACGTTTTTGAAAACGACTATAGATTTCTATGACATTTTCCATAAATACAGAAAGACACAGAAATAAAAGTATATTAATTGCTTGATTAATAATTATGTCGCCAAAATGGCCTCTACTCAGCAATACGGTCAGCTGGCAATGCCAACAGCGGTGGTATGCAGTGGAGACAGCAGGTTGTTTGGGACAGCATACTATGGGCATAAAAATTTAAAAAAATGAAGATGTGGTTAGTATAATATATGCATGGATAAGGTATTTCATTCTAGTTTACAGAGCGAAAAATCTATCCTGGCTGTACAGACAAGGTCACATTCTGTTAGCGTAAACGTAGGTAGGTAGAAACGACAACATGTAAGGACTTGAAATAAAAGGAGCGAAAACAAACATCAAAATGTGTCGATCGTCATTCTGTCGTTTCTGCTAGCGTTGACGTTCAGAGAGTGTCACTTCTGTCTAGACACCCTGAACAGAGCTCGGTCGTTCAGGTACTTATACTTAAATGGCACATTTGTCTTATTGCAACGCATGAGGGCATCCTGCTGTGTCGGTCCCACAATAATTGGATAGTAAGTATCCACTATAACGACTTCTTGCCTACTCGTAAGTTCATTAGGAAGGCCAGACATAAAACATGTGCGATAAAAAAAATATCTAATAATGTGAAAGGAGATACTAAGTTTATGGATTGAAGTGAGAAAGAGGATAAGTTTATCTCTGAAACCATAGATGGAGGCCTAACGTAAATTCATAATTATAAATTAGTACTATAAACAACCGAACGTACATAAGTATTACATGTACACATACACAAGTTCTTGTAGCAGGGGTAGAATACTAGTACTAAACAGCAAAATAATGACAAAGATATAACTTAAGCGTCACAAGTACAGTGCCATATTGAAATAAACCAATTACAGCAAACAAATGGTGAAGCTTTAAAACAAAATGAACTCTTGAGTACTTTACCGGAACATAAAATATGTTAACACATCACTTACTTGAGAAATCAGGCGGCCATTTCACGTCAAAACACTCAATTGTTCGGCTAATTAGAGGACAAGCTATTAAATGGAAACATCAATTAATTAGAAGGGGAGAGGCGAGCGGAGCGGCTGCCGCGACGGGCACAACTGGTTTACTTTGCGGCAACCTCATCCATAATTCAAATAAAACATGGGGCCCAAACCCCGCCCCTGCGGCACTCCGGCCAATCGTCACTACAATGAACTCCTATAAACTCCGCCTTATTCTCCACCTAATCTAGTGTAAATTGGCCTTTTTAACCAATAAATTAGTAAGTACATGGCATTAGTATTAAAAGCTCTTCTCAAATGAACTCGCCTGCGGGTATTGGCAATATTCAGTTTAATTGATATCGTGATTTTACAGATCACGACTTCGGTCCTTCGACCCAGATCGAAAGTAATTGGATGGATCAATTGACAAATTAGTTTTGTAGAAAAGTAATTAATGTTGGTTGAACATTAATTATCGGATCTAATTAGAGGAATAAATTTAATAATAGTACATGGATTATGGATGTTTCTAAGATCCGTAGCAGAAGATGAAAATGGATACATAATTGTATAAGTGAATAAAATGAGTAACACGTGATAGTTAGAATGATTTAATTTTACGATCATCCATGGTTTTTTAAATACATCTGAAACTGAACTCCAAATCAGATCCAAAGCAATTTGCAACTTCAAACAAATTAAATTGTATACTTATGAAAAAAAAACAAAGATTCCTTACTGTCACGACGACGTACAATTACTACGTGTAGAACATTGTAATGATGAATAAATAATAAAATTATATACTTACTTAATCTTAAATCATTGTTGCCCATGAGACCCAGAATTCCTTTGAAAATAATCCATCAATCAATCCGTGCATCTGTAAATGTCAGGTCCTCCAGAACTAGGTTCCAAAAAATACTTATTCAAAATAAATCACGTAGGTATCATAAGCATTGTTAAACCGGAAATACCTACTTCATCAGCGTTAATATTTCATGAAGTATCGACGTATACTTCATTTTTTCAATGCCGGGCCAGTCACGAGCCCGGCCACTTTACGCACATTAGCTAATTTATTTTTGGAGATTTCTCTGACGACTGACACTCGACTTAGTCCTGATTGATAAGCGAACTGATACACCTAAAAGGATTTCTGATTTCGCGTTTAATCTCTGCAACCACAACTTATATTGTTTTAACATTATTAATAACCATAATAAATACTTCGACAACGCAAAAGCTTTCAATCTTAAACGCTTAAGTACCTACTCAAAAAAAACACATTGTTCAATATCCTTTTAAGCTTACAAAAGGGTTTCAAAAAACTCATTTGGGCAAATACATTTGTAGTTCGTCATTGTTGGTGCAATTTGTCATTTTGGCCTTTTTGAAGTGCCCGATAGACATTGCAAAAAATCGACCATTTTCGGAAGTCGCTAATAACAAGGCGCCCGGTAGCTTTGTCGGTTTTTTCATCATCAAACAAACATTCGCTTGCACCTTTAGCTTCGAAATCTGTAGGATTTTCCACTTTATTTTAAAGACGAGTAGATTCTTCATTTTGTATTTGGGTCTTTATTGACAACGATGTTTGTAAACATCAAACCAACATTCACTAACGTCTCTGCCTTATAATTTACTGGATCTTCAACCTTATGTCTAAAGGGTATTATTTTGTCGCCCAATTTTGAATTGCCGTTATTATGTTTGTTTGTCGGTTTGTCTATCTTTTCCGAAGCGTGTTGAGCAGTGAGTCAAATTTGGCACTTAATAAGGGGTCATTCGGTGTGGTCCGGAAGTTGAAATTGTCATCATGAGATACTTTGCGAACATTTTCATTTCGTCCGGTGATTTTGACTGTATTACTGGTATTACTACGAAATCTATTTTAAAGTTCGTCATTTTAAATTGAGTCGAAAATGGCTTAGTTGATATTTTTGTATAAATTAACATGTACTTTTTATCTGTCGTGTAGAACTTTACCAGCTGAATTTTGCGGGAAATTTTACGACTTATGACTTCATTTGGCATAAATAATAATAAAAAGAAACGTTGGAATAGAAAAGCTAGTGAGAAAAGAAAATAATAGAATATAAAAAACAAGTCAAGCAGTAAATTGGAAAATGCCATTAAAATGATAATATGTGTAAACGGAGAAAAACTTCTTCTTGTCCTATTCCATTCATATCTTATTAACACGTGTCATGTTTGCAATGACTACCCTAAAAATAACTCAAGCAATTAAATGACAAAATCCTCAAGCAGGATTTCTGGGCCCTGGGGATTTAGCTAATCCTATTGTTAGACAAAATTATTTGTTGCTCCTTTTTCTAGAAAGGCAAAGATGTGGGATTAGTCGTTGTTCCCAAAACAATAGTTAAATTACAAAAGGGTAGTTTATCTTTTCATCTATGTTGTATCCGTTTATAGCAGGTTCTACTTTAGCTAGAAGGTTATGCTACTTGATATTCCTTAAGGTTGCCACCAACGCGTCCAGCAGTTGAAATGGCTTGATCGCAATCTCGTTCATTATAACAAAACTTGTGACTAAAGTCCAAAGCATACTATGAGCATGAGCAGATACAGCTTTCTCAATTAATTAATGCGTATATTTGGATGGCAGAAAAACGGCGGCATTTAGAACGCTGAGAATTCAAGTCGAAGTTTCAATGATATTTTCAACTATTGAGTTTTTTATTTTAATAATAACCCTGAAGACTCCAGATCTTGTTCAAAGCAAAACAGTTTTCATAGTCCATTATATCCCGGAACATGTTTAAATGTCTAATACCCAACTCATTAAACCGATGTAGATATAAAGATAGTTATTTGAGTAAGCAACAATTAACAGGCAGTGGCACGGAATTAGCACGAAACGATTACGGAGATAGCCATCTCCGCTGGTAATTGTTATTTTTATTGTCGTTAACATGCACTCTTTGAATAAGTTACTACACACCACCGCGATTCGTCCAACCGAAACTAAAAGCCTATCTTTATACTAGCGGCATTGAATTTTCAACTCAACATTCATATACCACTAAGTTCGTTTCCATTTGACAAAAATGTGGACTTATATATTTTAAGTTTTGATACAAAACCATCGACACTACCCTCGGCGCCGCAGCCGGTTTGAACATTTCATTTCCCAACTTACAAGCAAGATCATTATCACTGTGGACCATTCAGTATCGGCGTTATAATTAAGCAAATAAAAGATTGCTGGACCGTTAACGCTGGTGCGTTCAACTCTAGGTCAGCTTCAAGCGCCATTGCTTCCGAGAGGAGACACGATTGTATACAAATCTGTTGTTCACGGCACTGGTGGTGGGATAGATAAAAAGTTGGTTAGGCGGCGTCACTAAACGCGGTCCAATAATGGTCGGTACGTCGGAGGCACGCTTTTTGCCGCTAAACAAACTTCACGCAGCGGGGCAAAATCGATTGGAACCGATCACATCTCCGCAGCGTCAGCCTTCGGGTCCATGCCGACCGAACTGGTTCCTAAAGCCTCGTATACACTAGAGGACATTTGTCCCGCGACCTTGTCGCCCGTCACGAAATAGGGCGTCGGACAACATTGCAAGGATGTTGCAGACGACTTCTGAGAATGTGGAATGCGAATGTGCTGCGACAGGACTCTAAAAGTCGTGCCTTAGTAAATGAGGCACAAGTCATTAATATACAAAACACTGGGTAAAAAGCTTCGGGTAGTACCTTGCGAATTATGTCCTTTACTGGTCCGGAAGCGTCTCAGACTTGTCTACGGACTCATACTAAGAAGCAGAGTGAAGCATATTTTGTGAGAATTATTTCCTTGGTACCGTGTCTAAGGATCTGCTGGTGCGGCTGTGCGGTTGGTCTGAACCCAGCTATATCCGTATCGTCAACGTTATAGTAAATTACTTTTTTACCATCGCCGAGATATTGTTAACGGATCCGCTATGAAATTATACCGACCATTAGCCTCATTGTTTCCGCTAGAATTTGGCGAGAATCTTTTATAGATCTTGCATTTCTCTTACACAATTATCAGCGATCTTGTGCCCTTGGTTTTTAAGTTTGGTTTGGAACAAGCTGCACGCATGCGGCCCAAGAATCTGTTAACTCACAAAATTTGGTAATTTAAAAATCGGTTCTGCTTTGTTTCTGAACATCTTTGTCTTGGCAATTGGCGTCAAATCTTGTGGATTGTAACGGTGGTTCCGCTGAATTGTTGGGAAAATTAAAATTTTCGAATAATGACGTGAAGTTTTAAGTGAAACTAAACGGAATAGATTTTTTATTAAGTCCTTCATGGTGGGTGGAAATTTAATTGGCTCTAGGAACGTCCAATCGATATATGAATTTGATTCGATTTGGTTCGGTCCTTAGTTCAGGCTTATATCATACCATTATCTGGAGGCATGGTATTGCTTCCACCAAGTCGTGCTAATTATATTACTTTTAATTTTGATTCCTTTATTAAATAGTGTTGAATCTATTTTTAAGCAAAAAAAACACAAGTGCTAATAACTAGTACAAACATTCTTCATCAAAGTTTGCTTATTTCATAAAACCTATGGATGCGAAAATAATTATTTTTCTGAAATAAAGTCAAAAATACCAAAAGTCGTCCATTAGGTGAATAAACTGGTTATATTTTATTTATTAATGAAACAACATATTTAAACTTTAACATTCGGAAACGTTTTAATCAGTACAGTCATGGGCGCCGACATTTATACAGTCAATCTTCTAAAAATATATTTACTTAGTAACTTTGATCGCAGTTTTTCTTGTCGTTTCAGACCTGCCCTTACTGACTCATCTAAATGGAACGTCCTGTGTATTTGATGGGGCTGGTCACTGTACCACTCTACCTTTTTCCAAAGAGATCTTGCGTAGGATGCCTTAACTCAACTAAACAGCTGCTGAATTCCTAATATGATTGACAGAAGGTTCACTTATCTTTTATTACGGCTTTACAAGGGAAACTTTATTTTTAGCTCTGACTCACGTGTTTAATTTAAAAAAGAGATGAATTGAGAGAACAGAAACATATGTCACTGAAATTAGATTTTTTTTTTCAGCTGCAAGTGTAAATCAGCTTCATCAAGTGAAAAAAACACTCTGACACTAAATGTGGTCACCGTTCAGAAAATTGGCGCCGCACACAGTAGCGCTTATTTTCAGTGGGACCTCGAAACTAGAATTAAAGTCTAGAGAAACGTATCAACCTGACTGGGCGAGGTCACATAATTTAACACTAACAATTTAGATAATAAATTGGAGTAGTCGTATTGCCATTTTCCCTAGTAAGGGTAGTAAGAATGCACATTAACATAGCAAAGAAGCACTTATTATAGCCGTGCATTCTCTAATGAAGCCATTAGCAAACTTGTCAATTGAGCCACGCTCGTAAACATAAAATACGCAAACTATACTCAAAATTATAAACAGACGGCCGTGGCCATTGACCCCGCGGAGATAATAATCGATTACTGAAACGCGATGTAAAAGAAGATGGCGGTTCAATTTGAATAAGCGCTGAGCACGGCTTGCGGTGACACGAGCCACGCCAAGCTCAGCGGCGGCCAACCTTTTCACATCTTATTTAGAAATAAAGTACCTATTCATTTTACCAGTCAATGTACTACTACAGCAAAGCATAGCATAAATAATCATAAGCAACAATTTTTTCATTTTTTCCCGGTTTTAATGGTTAATTAATTTATTTACATAGTAAGAATCATGAGAGTTTATCGCATAAAAAAACTAATTTACGTAACTCGACGTTTATTAAGTGTTTTTATTGCAATTTTAATATTTTATTTATTAATTCAGGTGTGTTTTTACTTGAGATTCACATTGATAAATTGAGACAATTACCTTGGCAGATAGTAGATTTAGAGTCTAGAATAACTAACTTAGTACGCAGCATGTTACAATATAAATACAATTTAAGAAAATAAAGGTTTTCGATCGAATTTGTGATAATGACATTCAGTTGCCACTAACTTAGTTTTTGAAATTAAATAAAAATAAATATACACGAAAAGGTTGGTGACCACTGCCTGCAGCCATCAATACAGATCAAATATATTTTACATTAGAACAAATAGTGCTATCAAGAGCAGTGAAAGAAATAAGTCTCATTTGAGGTTTTCGCGGCCATTACGATAGATTTAGCTTTTTGTGCGCGTGCGCCGGATGCGGTTCCATTCGCGGACGATTTAGTCTCACGTGCAGAGTGGCGGTTGGAACGCCGCGTTAAGAACGCTCTCACTATTTATCTTCTCGCATTAGAACTATTGCTTATCGAATGAGATAGTACATAGTGAGTAAAAGTTCTACCCATGAACATATAAATGCACAAATAAACATTTAATTCCGAAAGTTCCCTATTGGAATTGAACTGAACTTTAAAATTCAATATTTGTTTTAGACTTGTGACTTTAATATACAGTAATCGCAATTTCTTTCGATTATTTAAACTTTTACATTCACTATATTAAATGATCAAGATTTTTCTTTGTGTCGTCATTGCGTAATCGTATATCATTTAAATGCAATTTCATTTGTTTTATTGAAGCAAAGGTTGTATTTGAGGATCAAACCAAATGGAGAACCGTGGTTTCTGCCTACCCCTCCGGGAAAAAGGCGTAACTTTATGTATGTATGTATATATTTTTTAACCGTATTTGGAAAGCTCTGAAATAATTACAACTGAAACTAAAACTCTTTTCTATAATTATTTTGCATTATTTCCCCAGTCGTTAGAATAGTTTGAGCACCGCATTATGCTAATTCTGCAGCAACAATATAGATTTAATGTCTTTATAATTTTAGAGTAATTCCTTACTACAAAATAATTATAGTCATCATCATTACTTGTAATAATTATTATTGTGGTTATGTCAGCACTTATTGTTTTTTGAAAACGCCGGTCTGTATTGTTTTGCAAGTCGTCACCCCTAACCATCTGTGACTACAAATTGTAGAAAATCGTCGCAAATTAATACATTACTTAGATTACTAGAAACTTATGGCGTCCATAATGCATAGCGACATCTTTTACAACCATTACCCACAATTTTGTTGTAAAGAGAGTACTTACCTATCCCAACAGATGGTACAATCGACTACACGGAGAATAATCCACTTTTAAATCTCATTGCATTGAGATAAGATTCAAAACTGTATATATATTTTTGTAGTCGATTGTACACAATACTTTATTTGCTCTGAAGCGTGTAGTTGACTTTTTTTAAGTTATAAAAATGGTTTTAAAGTAATTTAGTTAGACACAGTACGATTGTTTCTGTGAAT
The DNA here is from genome assembly GCA_963691745.1 of Ditula angustiorana. Classification (NCBI taxonomy): domain Eukaryota; kingdom Metazoa; phylum Arthropoda; class Insecta; order Lepidoptera; family Tortricidae; genus Ditula; species Ditula angustiorana. The sequence continues at coordinate 4,655,965 of OY829473.1, forward strand.
GATTGCTTTTGAAGAGTGAGTTCTATTTAAAAAACATGCTCTTCTAATAAACTGTAATACAATATAATTATAGGTAAATTTAAATGTCGGCATCCTAGGCAGTCTTATAGTTTAAGAGCGATTTCTTTTATGCAATTTTTTTATCTGTCAGATAGCACTGGACCATAACGCTATCCCTTACACCCTATATGCGTAAAAATTCAGATCCAAACTTTCCTATTGACAAATCGCTATTATAACTGCACTATTGTGTACTGCTCCAAGCACATCGATACAAAAAGTAAGGAGCCCTTAATTCCCCCATTAAACATAACACAAATCACCCCACAATCACAAATAAGATTACCCCACCAATTGGCTACGATTTACCCCGACACAATCGTGTTACCCCATTAGGGGGATTTTCCCTAATTTAATAATCATGTGACATGCACGCGGTAGAATGCTTAGGGTTGGTAAATTGTACGACCAAAATGTGCCGTTTGTATGAAGTAATCTAAAGTGACATATATTTTTACAAGTTAATAGTATTTGCCAAAAATATGAACAATATAATTTGTCACCTACTACAAAAGTGTGATTTTATTAACGTTAACGTTGTAGAGGCTTAAGCTGCGAAATAATTCCAGTGGCGAGGTACAAAAGGGGTATTATTTCTTGCAGGGGCGGCAATTCCCGCGTGATTCCTCTAAGTTGCAAGCGAATATAAATGGCGATAATTACTTACAATTAAACCTCATACCGGTTTGCTTCCCTTGCGTTGTGGTAAATAAAAAAAGTTTACCCTATAAGGGCTGGTGTTACGAGTATAAAAGTCCATGATATCAATTATCCGACCTATTTTTGACATTTTAAAACGAAATTTGATTGATTAATCCGTAGTTAATTAACTAAGTCGAATTTTATAAAGGTCAGTTAGATAAAATTTCAATGACTTATGTCAAAAAGAGTGTTGAGATAGTAGTAGTTAGGTATGTAGAGAGTAGTGTTAAAATTTGGTTTGACTGATGATTAAATATATAGGACCAAGCCTAAAAGTAAATAACTAAAGTGAAAAATCCTACTTTATAATATTACACGCGAAAGTTTGTAAGTATGGATGAATGTTTGTTACTCTTTCACGTAAAAACTACTGAATGGATTTGGATGAAATTTGGCACACACATAGTTTATAACCTGGATTAACACATAGATAGTATTTATCCCGTAAAAATGCATAGTTCCCACGGGATAGCGATAAATGAGTTACAAGCCGCCGTGACGTCATGAGCAGCAAAGCAACTAATTCTCATTAATTTGTCCAGGAAATATTGCAGATTGCATGTTGGGTGCACGTTTGCTTCATTCAATTCAACAAGTCTACGCGGACGAAGTCGCGGGCAAAAGTTATATAGTCTGTTATATTTTAGCTGTCAGTAAAACGCTATGAAGATGACATCATTGCTCACGTAGTTACCGTGGTGACCAATTACCAAGTAGTTAACTATAGATCAGAAATTCGGCGCTAATTAGTAAAACTAGGTAGCAAAAGTTAAGCTAATTATATTGAAAAACTAAAATCAGAATTAAAAGCGGTAAACTCAAACGGCACAATATGTATCATTATCATTAGGTCATCATCATCATCATCATCATCTCAGCCACAAGAAGTCCACCGTTGAACATAGGCCTTCTCCATGGATTTCTAAAGTGACCGGTTGGAAGTGGCAGGCAAAAAGGTCAGACCATATATTTGCGCCTTTAAGACGCCTTGGGTCCACGGGGACCAGCTAGCCAGCTAGGTGCTTATCTTTAAAAAGATCTCTGTGTCTGGTTATAAAATCAGCAACCAGAAACCAGACAGCACCTTCGGTTAGCCCCTCAGTGGCCCTAACATGACTGGCCAAGTTGGTTGGCTGGTCTCTTAATTATGACACTAGTTAGACAGAGACACAGGGAGGGGTTAAACTAAACCTGGGCTGTCATGTTAGGACTGCAGTTTGGCTATACAAGAGCTGTATTGTACGGTCAGCCTCAGAAGTAGCTGAACATTTTAGCACCTTGTCGCTGTCAGTAATGTGACAAATCTGAGCAACTCTCATTTCATACGTTACTACGACAAGGTTCTTAAGTGTGAAGCTACTGAGGCTGTGAGGCTGACTGTACCGATATAGAACATGAGAACGCTGCTAACCACCGGGGCCCAATTTCATAAGCGCGACAGGCGACAGGTAACAGTGACGATTCGTTATACATTGCTTGCCCACTTTGATGTTAAATCTGTAAGTCTGTAGCTTCACTTGTCGACACAGTGATGTACGGCGAATTGTCACTGTCACCTGTCGCCTGTCGTGTTTATGAAATTGGGGCCTGGGAACGTAGACCTTGGGAGTTTTTTTAGTTTAGGTTAGTATTGTTGTTTTAATGTTTTATTTTTTGCGATGAATGACAATTTTAGTATATTCTAAATTATAATAAATCTAAAACGTTTCATAAAGCAATAAATTAATGTATTAACATTATTACTGTATGCATATATCAAGTATATCAACACGTGAGTGATGGTACAAAGGGACACGCAACCGTTTGTTATTGATTGATGTCATTGTGTTGCTTTTTATTATGATATGATTCATATACAATTTCTCTTTGCGCAAGTAGTTTAATTATGTATTTGTTATTTTCCAATCCATTTGAATTGACATTAGAAATGACGTATTGAATTGAATAACTTATGTGCATATTTTTAATGGAACGTCTAACGGAAAGTGAAGTAATAAAGGTGTGATTGTTGTTTTAATTAACTAAGTGAAGTCAGTGACATTTCTATTGTTTCCATATGTGATATAAATATAAATTCATAATGTGATGTGCACAATTCTTGTAGAAAATACTTAGATACTTACTTAAATTCACACGAACGCGCGTGGGAGCAAAAAGTAATTAATGATTATTTCATTTTATTCATTTTAAAAGTTTGACATCTGTATTTTCCTTTTACATCTCGTTGATACTGAACTCTAAAAAGAAAATAACCTAAAGGATAACTTTTAGTTTAATTAATTTAGAAAATGTCATTGTAATGTTTTTTTTATCTGAATAACAATTTTGCATCTAGGTCTCATATTTTTCCCAAACAGGCTACGCAAAAGTCGTAATTGTATAACAACTGTAACGAAATTTACGATTCGTGGCCACATTTTTTACGAAATCCAATCATTTGATCGCTCGTTAGCCTAATCCAAAACTACCATTTTCTACCATAACCACCATTAGTGGGTAATTTCGTGCACATTAATCTAATAACTATATTATTCTTCCATAACGACATTATTACCTACTCGTACTACTTGTAATCGTGGCCGATTGTCCGGATACTTATCCAAACATACTTACGTTTGAACAAATTTGATGGCTTCATTGGTCATTCATGACTCGATACTAACGTTTATTATGACATAAATTTTAGATGATGCTAGGATATTGGCCATAAAAATGGTAATAGGACATGTTGCGGTTCTCTATATTCATTGAGTGTATTTTATATCCCTCTCTAACGGCTAATCACGTCCCACTCAATTGCGGATTCGGTCGAGTCTAATGAGTTATAAAAATTAATTTTAAAAAGTTTAGAGATTTGAATATCGAGTGATAGAGACATATAGCAGCCAGTTGTATGTTGCAATACTAATGAGCGGACTTGACCATGGTACTTACGGTTGGCTTCAGCCCTAACATGACAGCCCAGGTTTAGTTCAACCCCTCCCTGTGTCTCTGTCCAACTAGTGTCATAAGAAAGGGATGCAGATAGAGATAAACTAAACTTGGCCACTCATGTTAGGGCCTCAGAACTAGCTGAACATTTTAGTACCTTATCGCTGTCAGTGGCGTGACTAATTCGAGCAACTCTCATTTCATTCGTAACGACGACAAGGTTCTTAAATGTTAATCTACTTCTAAGGCTGACTGTACTCTCACACCCTTCCTGAATACCGGTGTAACGTAGTAGCTTGCTACGGGTTTTCGTACGGTGATTGAGAAATCTCGAGACCCATTATCTAAAGGCCGGCACCGAATTTTACGATCCTCGTAGGTAGTTTTATTTCCGTGAACACTTCCCAACATCTGACCCGTATGCTTGTTTCCCCCCGAATCTTTATAAACAGAGCTTGATTACAAAATATTCTTCTTTGTACAATCCAAAGGCAGTTTCCTGTTTTCATCTGCTAGTTGATAGGTAGGTCACAGGTTGGCCCACCAACTACCTACATACCTATACCTATGTTTTAATGTTTTGTTTTATAAATATGTATGTTAGTCTTTTAGGTATTTTTTCTATGGGCCTATGCAGCCTGAAATAAATGGTTCTATTCTATTCTATACCTCAGTATACTATGCAAATGTGTCAGCTGCACTGTAGCACGGAACCCTTCAAACACATCACGTTAATATTAGTGAATACCGAGTAGTATAAGTCAATCGCATAGCTAGTTACACCAAAAATTGTCCTAAATTCGACTCGTGATCGCGAATAACCAGCCGCTTTGATATTCAAACAAATGAATATGATACAAAATTGATTCGCGCCGGAAGACGACCTTTTTTAAATTTAACTTAATCACACAGAAGCTAGCCGTTAATCGCGGTGCTTACCGGCTAATGTCGTTTTAATATAGCAAGCTACAACGTTGCCAGCAATTTGGTCGGCAAAAAACCCATTTGCCCACCGTGTGTGGCTTAATGGTAAACTAATTATTTATCGTGCGCCGACTTTTCGGAGAGGGTTTCCGAAAAAAGTTCCAGTTGGTTTTGGGAAGCGGTAATGAAATCACATGTACCTATATAAATATATACGAGTACACGTGTCGTGTAGACACTTGTTTAGTCACAACCGGTCTGATATTTATAATAACACTTTTGAAAAGGTGGCGAAAAGAACCGGATTGTTTTTTGCGTATGTTCTTTACATGTTTTCAGTTATAGGTAATTATTTGTGATTATCTCTGTATCGATTTTCGGGTTCAGTTTCCGTACCGAAATGGTGCCAACGGGACTCTACTAAGCCTCGACTGCCTGTCCGTCCTTCCATGCGTTCATCTTTTACAGGGCTATATCTTTTGTGCCGTAATAGGCACTTGAAATTTTCGCAGAACGGTATTCCTATGCCCGCTATTATAACAAAAGAACCTCCTGACTATTCGCATTGCTAGGAGTACCGCATTTTAAATCTGATCAATGCGTGTTGGCCTAATTAGGGATGCCCAAAATTTTGATTTGAATCGATCTTTTGGATCGCAATGAATCGTAACCCATTGAATCTATCTACGATCTAGATCGCATGTGTTTGAATCGATCTGGCAAAGATCGCATGAATCGAATCGTAATCCATACTTCCATTATTCCATAGTAATATAGTAAATCCGAAAAGGAGTTACTTACTGGAAGTTTCTCCAGTTTTGCTTAAACTTTTATTAACATCACTAATATCACTATTAGTTTTCTTGTGATGTCGTTTTAGATGGTTTGTCAAGTTGGTGGTATTTTCTTTTGTTCTAACCAATAGTTGGCATAATATACGAGTACATTTTCTTCCCGTGTCACTTTTTATAAAAAACGTTCCAAACATTTGACTTTGCTGGCAGATCCATTTTAAAAACACGTCACGCTCTCGAGACTATAATTCGTTACACAAGATCAAACCATGGAAGCGACGGGCAATAACTAATTAAATTATTATTGAGTAGCTGTAACTAACATACATTTTTAAGTACGTTGTTGTTATTAACATATATGGACCTTTATTGTCTTAAATAAAAGCTTTTGATTTGATTTGAATAAAATAAACGAAAAAATATCACCTACCTTCATATTTCTTTTTTAATAGTGCCCATTGAACATAGCCGCAAAGATTGTTAACAGTAATGTATATTATTTTACTTCATGTAATAAGAAACAGATCTCAATCTAAAATTTGGTCACGAAATATTTACGTTTTGCATATCGTACCAAGAGAATTTAATAACAACAATCGCTCTATTTTTTTCACGCGATCTCTTAGGCATGCGATTCGATCTTGTGGAAGATCGCATCGAAGTGAATCGATTCAAAAAATCGCAGATCGTATTGCAAAAGATCGATCTTCCAAAAGATCGATTCAGATCGGGCATCCCTAGGCCTAATCGTCTAGCGAGAGTATCTTGGGGTGTTGGTGTTATTTTATAACGGATGGGGTAACTGCTCTCTCTGTGGACAGCTGTACCCGTGGAAACAAAATCTTAGAACTATTACTCTCCCGTCCTCCGAGCAATTTCCATGTTTCTTTATTCCCTGCCTTCAGGAGATTAAAGAGAAGCCTGAGAATAGAGAAGCACCGACTGCTCCAACGATGATGTCCACAGGTTCCTGTCCTCAGGTCGAGCGACATACTGGTAGACAGGTTTTTGTTATAAGTGGGGGCACCTTATAACAAAAAACTGTCTACCAGTAGGTATGTCACCAAACATGGTTATGAATCAATTCGCTTAATTCGTCTACCAAACAAAAATTGTGTTCAAGTCGATACATCGGATCAGACTGAGGCTTGAAACTTATAACACCTCTTTTTTCCGTTGCATCGAGTGTTAAAAATAAACCATTGCCACGGTAGGTAGTGAACCCTAAAGCATAGTGAAACGTCTGCCGCAACCGATGTTCAACAAAGGGGTGATTTGGAGGTGTCATGCGTTTAGTACAGGCCCAAATTGATTTTTATTATGGGGTGCCCACTGTCCGTGCGTGAAAGGGTTGGACAATGCTCTGGTGATGAGGCTATTAGACATGTGGCTAATTTACTTGTAGTTTAATGTTAGGTTAGACTTATGTAGTGGTCAACGTGGTTTTGGGCAACGGAAAGGGATAGGACAACAAACGCTACAGTACGGTAAAGCTTTAAAATACAAATCGTTTCATGTACAACACAAATATGTATATTGAAACAAAAATTGCACAATAATAGCTAAAAATATTACAAAATAAAAAAAAGTACAATTTTGATTTGTGTCGCTTTTGTATTCACGCAGTTTATTCTCTTATCGCACTGGTTAACTGGTAGATAGAATTCTCATTTTAACAATTGCCAAATAAACAAACATAAACAATTAACAAATAAAAAATAATGCAGCATTTAATAGTAAAATTTTTCAAAAGTGTATAAAATATGGACATTTAACTTTATTATGTCATACATGATCCTTTGACTTCATTGGCGATGGTAAGTACACATTTTTGAAATTCATACGATACAAGTATTATTTTACTTATGTTGCATAAATATTTGTTTAAAAACCCTGGCGACCAACATTTCAAATAGCTTCTGCTAAAGTAATGCAGATAATTTATCTTACCTACTCCAATCTTTTAACGTTACCAGCAGTCTTGACACTAATTCCGCAAAAACCATTCCAAGAAGTGAAGTAACTGCCGCAATCAACAGATAAAATCGAAGCGTAGTGACAATACGAGGTAGCATGAAGTGTGTTGTGCCAAATCGCATTTTAATTAGCTAGATAAGGCACCATTAGCTGGCAGCTTACCCGCCAGTCATTTGTTTTATTTTATTTTTCTTATCTGATAATGTTGTATCTTGTCCATCAAATTGCCGGAACACGGGTTCAGTGAAGGCAGGGTTATTTAAGAATCCGAGGAAACTCTGACGTTGAATTTGCGTCTTACCCCCTTATTCATAAAAAGTTAACAATCTTTTTAAGCTAACAAATGTTTTGTCCCTTTCATTTGAGGGTAAACGTCACAAGGACAGATAAAGACATAAAACATGTTAACTAACAATTGTTAACGAAGCGTTTATGAATAAGGAGGTTAGTATGGAAACTCTGTATAGTGTATACTTTAGCGTGTGGGTTGGTGGGTTTAGGAGTGGTGGAAAGGATTATGCAAAAGGGATACGATAAAAATGGTGTTTATTCCATTATCACACAATGAAGACGAACATACAAGAAAACAAAAAAGCTAAACTACGACATGCTAAATTTGGGATCATCGTCAAAGTGTACCCCTAATGAAGAAACGGTAGAAAGTGCTAACGTAATATTTTTAATTAGCTAGAGTAGATTGACAGATATCAATGTCAATATGTCGTATTATAGAGATTATTTCATAAAAGTAATATATAGACGACCAAGTAATTGCTTGACCACTTTTGAACCTTAACTCTCTGTAATATGGTCGAAAAGTGGTCAAGCACTTTCTTGGTCGACTATACATGAAAATCGTGATATTAGGGTAACTTTTATACATGAACAGTACTGTACCTCAGCTACAATAGAGTAAACGCGTCCGATGTCCTCCCGTAAACGTCAGTTTACTCCAGCTAAAAAAAATACGACTTTAGGATGACTTTGTCTCCATGATGAAAGCTTGCAGGCTCTCCGTGATAAACTTTACAATAATTGGTAGAGGCATTAAACCGCTTCAAACAAATATAGCAACTCTTGTATCTATAAAACCCTGAAAATAAATGCAAATGGTTCGTACATAAAATAATTTGCATGAAATATCGGCTAGCTATTCGTGTGAACAGGAAATTGTAGTGCATGGAAATGACAACGATAATAAAGTGTTTCTCTAACGTTTCTTTAGGTACTTGCCAGTAACCGTTAGTGGTGTGAAATTATGCAAATAATAAATGAGCTGTGCAATCACTATGCATAGGTATGTGTGTATATGAAATTAAGTAATTAGTTTATTCTAAATTCCAGATGATTATTTTTGTGTCTTTCAATGCTAAGAAAACGTATAAAGAGGTTTTTGAAATAATGTTTTATCATCGAAATGAGAAAACTATAGAACTGTGTACAACGCAGTGGCAGAGTAGCCGACCATAGTCTATTTGGTAGACTATGTTGGATAGCCTGAATAAAACTGTATGTGCCAATTGTCAAGTAAACAGCTCTGCGTTTTGTACGTTTTAGATTGGCGTCATATTTTTAGTTCTGCTGTCCGACGCCTGTGTCGCTGCTAGTTAGAAAACTTAGAAGCACTTTATTCACTTACGATAAGATTCAAAGTTGAACCAATGGCTAAATATTGAAAGCCCCTCTTTACCTGCTTCACCCCGTCGCAAAGTGGTGACGCTAGGCTTCCAACAATCCGAACAAGTAAGCAGATCTATTGTCTCCTTAAATATAAAAGAAAGTTGTTATACGCCTCTATCTATTCTCATATCTTCGGCCGCTTACTCCTTCTAAATCACACAACAAATTTTGATACGATTTTCACTGTCATTTAAAGTTTTTTCAACCGAATGTCATGTAAGTACATTACATCCTATTTGTACTCGTGTATAGGCAGGGCGATTAGCTAGTATTAAAATAGATAGATCAGTCCCCTACCTAAAATCTGGACAAATGACATGCAGATTTGCACGTGACTACACGACAAGAGTTTTGCAGAGTAGCAAGGTAGTTTCAATTTGTTGATATGGACCTCCGCAAAGTAAGCCTGAATATAGGTGTTAATAACTTCCCATCAGGTGGCTGACCCCTCTCCGATTTGCTCGTTTTTATCCCCCTTCTACATGTATAATAAGATTGAAGGCAGTCACTTTTTTCTAAAGTCTTTGGAAACAGATTAGTCTAACGGATTTATAAGCACTAAACCCGATCTCATACAAAACATCAGATAAACAAACTGAAACAAATTATCTTGCTACTCCGCGAAACCGCGGGCTTGGTTTCGCGGAGTAGCAAGATAATTTGTTCCAGTTTGTTGAAATGGACCTCCGCAAAGTAACGCTTGAATCTATTAATTATTTAAAACATCAGATGTTGTAACATGAAGCATTAACCCCTGAATAACAAATGCCTGCTGACGTCTCCATTTAAGGCTGCATTCCAGGAATTCCAATTCGTGATGCTACCAACCCTTATCTTCCCGAGTAGTAAACAAGACGGGAGTCATGAGGCATTGCCCAGACGGCATTATTTTTACGATCCCTTATACAAAACGTTTGTTTCTTGTTTTTTTTTCGTCTGTGGGGCCGCGCGTGCGCACTAATGGGTCGCTGTGATAACTCTCACTTTTAAATCCTTTTATTTCCATGTCACCCCATAAAGGACCCGTTTCGCCACAATCAAATGACACCCGTACCATCAGGTAGTAGAATTCATTTTGGATTGTCCGGTGGGTTATACTTTAAATTCCAGAAAATATAAGTCATTTGTAAAGTTATCTGCACTTTATTTAAAGGAAAGGTTTCTGTGGCTGGTGTTTGTTTATAATTTTGGTGCGTGTTTGGGATGTCTGGGATTCTTCGGAGATGTATATTAGTTTAGGCGGCTGTTGAACTTAAACGACTTGTATTTGGTGGGGTTCAATTAATGTCATGTAATCTTTGGCTTTAGAGTGATAGAGGGTAATTAGGCTAATACAAATTTAGTCGATATTTGGCCGATACGTGTGGATAAATTAATTTTGAGACGGCAAAATCCTTAAAAATATAAAGTCAAGTTAAAAATATAAAGTTATTGCTTATTTATGGATAACTCAATATTTGCTTAAATATTTTTAATGAGTAAAGAATTTCCTCTACTCATGTGAGTACCTGCGGCAAAAAACTGGTTGAAATAGAACTATTTGATAGTTATTCCTTTTTCGCCAGATTCCTCTTTCGACAGATTCCGTTTTGGTCAGACTCGTGTTTAGACAGAGGCTGCATTTTTTGCGGTATCGGTATTGACTAGTAAAACTGTACCAACAGCAAAACTTACAGCTTTGTTAACTTTACTGAATAAAAAAACAAATATACAGGTCGAATTGAGAATATCCTCCGTTTTTTTTCGTCGATTAAAAATATATCCCCATATTCATAAACGCTATGTAAATCTGCATTACTTAACACATGTCATTGTGACATTTGCCTTCGAATGACAGGTACAAAACACATTAAAAAAGTGGCTAAACTTAAAGAAGTTTAGCGACTGCTTAATGTGTTTTGTACTAAGGGGGCTAGTTTAAACCAAATGACTGCTTTTATTACTAGACTGAGTCGTAATCTATAGTATAACCAATAATCTGGCGAAAAAGAACTAACTCAACTTTTAAAATACCTACCTAAATTTATTTTAGACCAATGAAAAAGAAATCTACTACTTTATTCCGTTGCTACTGTGGCGCGACGACCATCAATTTAGGTATCTTTAAACTGTTGGCATCTTACGCGTCTATTTGATATTCAGCTTAAAAATTGAGAAAAACACTAGCTAAACTCCTTCCTAGTTATTCGTTATCACAAAAAACCTTCAAAACTTTCTATTGTTTTGAAATATTTTAAAATAAAACACTTTAAACGGTTTATGTTGCGTGTATTGCAACGAATCTAATTCCCGACTATTCGAACCCTTTTCAGGTCTCATGTTCACGGGCAGACTGACAAAGAATTTAGAATACAAGCTACCACATTTTGAAAAAAAAAGTAAAAAATTGAAAACTCAATATGACATTGTTCCAATTACGCAATAAGACTGTAGACTCTACCAGCGCTTCGGAAATGACATCTCCTGAGAAGAATTTCTAAGTGTTTTTATTGTTTTGTCAATCCTTCATCAGATACAAAAGACGTTAGTGTGCAAATTACTTAATTAATTGCGAACATTTTCCAAATTATATAAAAAATAGCCGCTTAAACTGTTTGCAATTTCAACCCGTATCTTTATCACATAATCCTTTGTTGATTTTCATACAATATATAAAAGCTTTGTGAGCGAGTGTCCTGTCAGAGCTGTCAAAACTGTATCGAATTACTGTCACTTGCGTGGAAACGACTGCTCATAAGCCCATAAGTCTGCGTTTCATAATCTTTCTACACCTGCTATATGTTACAGCTAGTGTACAGTGCAGTAAAGAACGTTGTAAAAATAGTTCTGTTACTTCAAGATAATCAGGATTAAGACCTTTGTGTTAAGCGTCTGGGTACAGTTGGGGTCCTTCGTTGGCACATATTTTACTGGCATATACTAATAGCTTCAGATTTTATTTGTTTATTTATCTTAAAACCTGATTTTGAGCTTTTAGTGCAATGATATGACTATGCACGTAGTAAGCAAGCCTTGGTAACCACGCGTAGTTTTATTGAATTGAAATGTATACGTATGAATATTTGGGCTGTGTTTTTGAGTTAAAATTAGAAGGAAAGCATTATGTTAATAATGTAATATTGAGGTACAAACCGGAAACAGAACCCGGTAAAAAAAGAATCTTATTTTTTTTATATTTTTTTAATTTGTTTTTTTTTATTTTTCTCCTAATTTGTACCCCTCAAATTTACAAACTTGTTCAAAATAAGAGAATGCAACAAGTGTAACCATTTGAAAAAATTCAACCGAGTCGTGTAGTCATGTAAAGGTTTTATTCAAACTATAAAATCGCAAGGAGGTTCGAGGTTATTTTATAGCCTGATATATGGTTAAACCAATTTAAGTATTTATAACTGCCTACTTAAAAATCTCTCCGCACTTTCTCATTACGAAACCTACCAGGCTATTATGACTCTATAGAAGGAAAACGTTTAAAGGCTTGTAATTAAGGGACAGCACGAATCTTCTCGCCACGTCTTAACCGATACGAGTTCAGTACGTCTCTATCTAACTAGCTCAATAGGAGAGAGACGCACTAAGTTCGTAGCGAGATACGGGGTATGGAATAAGTTCGTGCTAGGTGCACAGTAGGCAACGCAAAGCAGGTGCGAATATTCCTTAAGCATTAAATAGGATTAAGGGTTGATTTAATGGTTTAATGAGCAAACCTGCGTGGTTGGCTGTGCGATCAATTGAAATGCAAGGGAAGACACAAGCGTTACTGCTATAATGAAGACCTGACAGTCGATATTATGATGCCTCAAACACGCAATTTCTCGGCATGAACAAATCTTCGAAAAAATATATGGGCTATGTTCATTTTTTGCTAAAGTTCCGCCTTTGAAGATAATTAGTATTGAATATTAATTATACTTTTCTTGTTTAGTTAACATGGAAGATGAGTTTTTTCACCAGATTAGGTACATGAAGATGGATAATAAAGTTTGACGGGTTAATTTTAGCGTTTTTACTGATTGTTTTTATTAAGTTAACAATTGTAAGTATCTTCTATTAAAGATGATCAATAACAGCACCTAGCACGAATCTTCTGGATACGCGTTAACTCGCTATGTAACTCAGTGCATCTCCTTCTAACTCGCCCAGTAGGAAAGAGACGCACAGAGTTACGTAGCGAGTTAACGCGTATCGAAAAGATTGTAGTACTAGACGATGCCTACTCAATGTGGCATACGCTATAAAATAAATTTAAATGACAATGAATACCAAATACTGGCGTTCACGGAATACTGGCGTAAAGTAGTAGCTTGTTACTAAGTTTTGAAGGTGAGTTAGAATCTGGTAGTCCAATTGTGTGGCAACCTAAAAGTCGACAACGGATCAGTGATTTTCTTTGGGTTCCTGGTTCCCATGGACGGTAGAAATCACTTTCCATGAGCTGTCCCGTATGATCGTTTTCACTCACATCTCCGTTAAAAAACTTAGACACGATTATTTCTGCTAACTTACCATAAAAAACTCAGCTTAAGTATCTAAAAAAGCGCATTTAATCGCAAAATACGGCTTTACTGTTGCAACACTTTCCTATCACACCTGCCGAGGTCCCATACTGCGGCACCTATCAATTACCATGGAAATATGAGCATGTATCCATACAAACATGCAGGCGGTTAAAAAATTGCTAAAACATGTAATTTTATTGTAATCGCTTGAACGTTGGCAGAATTGCTAATGTTAATGCTGTGTGAAATAGTATCTAACCGATGTTACTTTTAATCTCAAGAAAACGACGAATAATATCACATTTAACGTTTTATTAGAAAAGCTTAAACGTTAAATAGCACGTGTGTTATTTAAGGCTTATTCAAAAAATACCTACTTCGCTATATTTTCTTTAGCATAATTCTCTACATAGTATAAAGTTAAGACGCTATCCATTCCTGTCTGTCCTAAATTCTTATAGTGTATGTTCGGCCGCCTTCTTTTTCTATATCACGCAATAGATTTTGATACGGTTTTCATTGTTATTTAGAGTTTTTAAAAAAAAAGGTTTTTATGTACAGTAAGGGAAATACATTCACGTACCACCTTAGAACCCAGTCACAATGACGCGACGCGTTAAACGCCACGCTATGTCATACAAATTGAATGCGTATGTCTCTTCGACTAGGTTCTACGGTGGTAAGTGAATGTATTTCCTTGACTGTACATTATATCCCGGCTTCGAGTTGGTCGACTATAAAACGAATAAACCATCAGACATTAAGCTGTTCATAATTGTCAGCAAGAACTATTGTTATTATTAGCTTTTTAAACAAAAGAGATATTATGCAAGCAGCTCTGAAACACGGCAAGTTCTCGATTCTTGAATCGATTCGTTTTGCTCGCTCGTTACCGTGGCACTAGACAAGGTCGGCAAGGTTATCGCATTTTCATTGTCAGAAAATAAAGTAATCGAGTGGTTTCGATCGATTTTAAGACGTACGGTTATTTGCGATGTCTGCCGAAACCAAGGCTTTTAAAAGTCTCTGGACTGTGCAAGACATATCAACAAAAACATAACAAATATACGGGTCGACTTAAGAACCACCTCCGGTTTTTTCGTTGGTTAAAATACTCCTTATTAATCCGTACATGTAAACAGAAGTTTGACAATAATATAGATAGGGAAAAGTAGCAAAGGATTCAACATACGGTCACAACAACAAAAAATGACACCAGAAAAGTCAAAAAGAGATTTGGTGACAAATGCTTATTATGTAACGGCCCCAGGTATAGTCAACCAAGATATTCCTTGACAACTTTTCGATCATATTACAAAGGGATAAAGTTCAAAAGTGGCCAAGCAATTACTTTGTCGACTATACATTGAAAGAATAATTGACGAGAAGATACAGAAGACAGTGATGTCAACTACTGGTAAAAGTAATGCCCTACCCGTGTCAAGCACTGGGACGTTTACCTTTTACAGTGAACAGAGCTAATAAACACACATGCGGAGTACACAAATCTTCTTTATCTTCTGCAGGTGGTAGGACCTTGTGTAAGGTCTGCCCGGATCGCTACCACCATCTTGCTCGCTAATCCTGCCACTAAGAGCAGTGCTTGCACGGCAAGCCGAATGGCGGAGCTAGCAGCAAAAAGTAGAACAAGTAACACCTGTACCTACCGGATACTAGAAACGGATGCCTTTTTCTTACAAGCCATGGTTGATTGGACACCAAACTATATTGATTTAATCTATGCAATAAATTTTTAACTGGTCGATGTCTGTACATAGGCTATATTTAAAAAATCTTCGTTACCACGTCAGGGGGGCTCTTTTTATACCCTTTAGTTATAATTTTAGTACTTATGTTTAAATTTTACGTACTTTTTTCGTAGATAGATGAAGAAACGGTTCTTAATTTGCCCAGAAGAAATATTTACACCTGATAGAGATTTTTGCCTGTATCTTCTCGTTAATGGTTTTTCGAACCGATGGTAAACATTCTGCTATTCTCAAGTGCTTCCCGTAAGCCTAATTTAAATACTTAAAGATATTTTCACTTTGACTTTAATATGAGGGGTAATTAGAGGAGCCAAAACAATTATCTTTAGAATTATACACTTACCTATAGAATGTTTATGTCTGTATTGTCCGCGCAACACGCAAAAACTGCTTCACGAAATTGGATGCGGTATTCACAGTCGTATTGCTAGAAGCCTAACTCAAAATCAGAGCCCTTAGTGTAATGTAAGTTTTCTGTCAAAAAAAAGCCTCGAACGCGTTAGTGTTAACTTCTAAATTGTATGGATGGTAGGCGGGGCTTGGCGGGTGGTAGGACCTTGTGCAAGGTCCGCCCGGATCGCTACCACCATCTTGCTCGCTAATCCTGCCGCTAAGCAGCAGTGCTTGCACTGTTGTGTTCCGGCGTGGAGAGCAAGACAGCCGGTGTAATTACTGGCACAAGAGGTATTCCATTTAACCCTCTGGGTTGGCAACGCATCTGCACTCTCTTTGTTGTTGCAGGTGTCTATAGGCTGTGGTGATCACTTACCATCAGGTGACCCACTTGCTTGTTTGCCTTCCTATGTTGTATAAAAAAACATTTTGTTGCAAATACTCGCCGCAAGAGGCGCTGTCTTTGCTTCCATAGTAATTGAGAAGTTAACGCCTTACCCCCTTATTCATAAAAAGTTAACAATCTTTTCAAGCTAACAAATGTTTTGTCCCTTTGATTTGAGGGCAAACGTCACAATGACAGATAAACACATAAAACATGTTAACTAACAAACGTTTACGAAGCGTTTATGAATAAGGGGGTTAGTTTTACTGGTAAATAGATGTTTCATCTTGCTATGCCACGTAGAAGCCGCATTAGACACCTAGTTCTGAATCACATGCGTAAGAAGTCGCAAACAAAAGCTAGTATGAACTGTAACAATACACGACCGGTCACGTACTCCAAGTATTACCTTTACCAGGCATTTGGCTACAAATTGATACTTGTAAATTATAATTATGACACGTATTATTGGTCCGTATTATACCTACAAGATTTAGTAACAAATAATGTCTGCAACAGGATTTCCTTAGTCTAGCAATTAAATATGTACACATTGTTTCAAAATGCAATCCGGGTGGTAGGACCTTGTGCAAGGTCCGTTCGGATCGCTACCACCGTTGCTCGCTAATCCAGCCGCTAAGCAGCAGTGCTTGCACTGTTGTGTTCCGGCGCGGAGAGCAAGACAGCCGGTGCAATTACTAGCACAAGAGGTATCTTAGCTCTCTGGGTTGGCAACGCATCTAGTCTCTCCTTGGTGTTGCGGATGTATAAGGGTGATGATATCACATGTTCGTTTGCCTTCATATAAGAAGGGTATCATCATCATCATCAACATCATCATTTCAGCCGAAAGCCGTCCAGTGCTGGACATAGGCCTCTCCCAAGGATCGCCACAACGACCGGTCTTGTGCTGCTTGCATCCAGCGGGTTCCCGCAACGATCACCAGATCATCGGTCCACCTTATGGCGAAGAAGGTATATAAAGAGTTTTTTATATATGTCACCTGCCCACCTGCCTCCCCATTAAGTTTGTCGTACGACTTACAGTACACCCTGAATAGTTATAGCAACAATAAATAGGTGTTAGGTTAATGATGCGCGAACAAATACCACATCCAATATTTCTCATATCTATAGTCACAAATTAACTAGGTATACATCAAACAAGTCGTTTGTTAATCTCATTTAATACCAAATTGATTTATTTATTTAATAAACAAGAAGCTTATTGTTGAAGTGTTAAGTTTCTTGTGGCGCAAATACTCAGCAGTTGCCATTTTCCGCAGTGCTGTTACAATCGAGTCACGTAAAAGGTCCGATTGTGTTGATTGCAATGTTTTTTTTTTATGAAGACTGAAATAGCAAAGACATGCTATCTGTATTCCGTGACCAATAGGGAATTATCGGTTAAACTTCGAGATATACATTTTACCTATCTATATCAATTAATCAATCATTTATTTGCTAAAGTTAGGGTTTTTTTTAGTAAATGCTTCAAATATTGTGCTAAAATTTTTGCCATTTTTGGCGTAAGTACAAATATTTTGCAGGGACAAATTCCAACTTATAAACGTAACATGCAGCAATTATTTAAGCAGTACAATATTAGCCATATTCTACCTACTGTTAGTGTCCCTATTATGGTACGATTTTTTTTACCTGCCTGTGATTACAAGCGACGAGCTTGAAATCGCGGCCTCGCCCTGCACTACTACAATTGTAGAGATTTTCATTTCAAAAAAATTACAAATAAGTTACATTGTAGCATTTGTGAGTTTGGTCGTACAGGGCACGTAGCACGAATCTTCTGGACACGCGGTAACTCGCTCGTTAAATGGGAATAAAACGCTTTTTTTAAGATTCCATTATTAAAACTTAAAAAAAAAGTGAGTTTGTGAAGAATCCAAAATAGAGATAGTGCTTAAACTGACAGTGGCTGGTGACAATAATAACGCTAATGTCCAAGAGAACCTAGACGGTTGGCATTTTTTAAATTCTTTTTGAGAAATGTGCAAAGAAACTCAAAAGTGAATGCTGGCCAATTTAATATCCCTGTTCCTCGAAATGGTTTTGGAATTAGAGGACATTGTAAAAAAAGAACAATGTAAATTCGTCGGGATCTTTTTATTATAATTTTCCTTTTGCAAAAACAGTATGAATCTATCAAATTGACCAACAAGTCCGTATACCAACAATGACCAAGCCCTTAGCCGCGCGCTCCGTGCCAGGCTGTGACGTCACAACCCCCCTAAGTAGTTGTTTCCTGAACTAAATTAGGCTACATCCCGCTAACCGATTAGCTTCATTCTGCTCGTTACCCAACTTTATACCCTATTGCGAGAGCTTGAAGCTTCTACTGAGTTGAAGGCATTATCGAAGACTTAGGGTTGCCAACTTTCTGCCAAAAAAAATTAAGATTAGAGTTGGAGAAAATAAACAGCGTAAACCAACAAAAATTTGTTAAGATTTTAAGGATGCAGTTTTGCGCTCATGACATGACAGTCATTTGATTTCAAGCCGGGGATACACTTTTTAGATCTCATCCCATCCGCTACATCATACAGAAATTTTAGTTACAAAAAAATGCCAAATTTGTCTTTTTCGAAAATTGGAATCTTACATCGTGATATAATATAGATCTTGCATGATGTTCATGTCAACAAGTGCCAATCTGACAATAAATTATTTTTATGTTTATGCAGATCGTATCTGAAGTTAAATGTCAATTACAGTCGTCGCCTATGTGTATTGTAAGCAATTCACGAATGCAAACGCAAACCCATACAGCACAAGGTATGTGATTTAGCTATACCAAATACCACCATTTTGCTCGCTAATCCAGCTACTAAGCAGCAGTGCTTACACTGTTGTGTTCCGGCGTGGAGAGCAAGACAGTCGGTGAAATTACTGGCATAAGACGTATCTTCTTCAATTTCTTTCTTCTTCAATCTTAGCCCTCTGGGCTTGCCACGCATCTACAGTCTCCTTGGTGTTGCGGGCGGTGGTGATCACTCACCATCAGGTGACCCACTTGCACGTTTGCCTTTCTATTTTATGTTTAAAAAAACCTATAGTTGGCAACCCTACGTGGACTGTACCGGTGGCGTGCAGATTCAATGGGGGTCGATTCTAAAGACAGGTGAGCAGTGTTAGTGGTAAATTGAGTTGATTCAACGGATAGGGTAATGAACTGTAGGAGTGGAGTGAAAAAGTTTACATAATCGTGATTAGTTAGTCGTATTAAAGACTTGAGGATCTGCGTTTTTTAATCGCAGGAAAAAGTGTGAGTTGTTTCGGCGTTATTAGTGGTTTGATGGCCTTGTCTATAGGTCAAGGTCTAAGGGCGCAAATTTGTTTTTAGGAGTTTTAGCTGTTCTTCCACTGAGTTGCTTCTGACAACTACGGTTGCCAATTCATAAAGGTGAAAAAAGCATACGAGTGGTTAGGTTGTGCAATTCCGGAATTTTTAGCTTGGGCCAATTCCGGAATCCCGGAATTGGTTCTTACTAAAAATGCCGGAATTGTGCACCCTATCCTTAATTATAGTCAAGAGCTAAGAAAAGAGGTAGGTACACTTAGTAAATATATATATGTAGGTACTCTTAGTAAATATATACCTAAGCCTCGCGCCGGTGTATCTATTTTTAAATTGACTCAAAACGCTGTCTAATTTTAGAGCATGGTTAAAAAAATATTATATTTTAAATCAGTCCAGAACATTCTAAAGACAAAATCAACAGTAACATTAAATTCATAATTTTGTTCAGAAACAGATAAACATGAATCATCTCACCGCCACGTCCGAGTAAATAATTAAACTACAAAGCAACCATACAATAATTATTTGACCCACAGAACCTTACAGTTAGTATATTACTACTAATTGCAATCGTAAACCGGGAAAAATAACTTAACAACCGTCCATTAAGTGTCATGGCACTGGGGACCAAGAAAATCGTTTTATCCTCACTAACTTTGTATTTAAGGTCGTTATATGAGTCATTAAAATCACTATAAAATCATTGTGATAGCCACGGAGTGTCATGGTTTTGTTGAGGAGTATTTTTAGTTGTCAATAAATAAATAAATATCTCAGGACAATTCACACCAATTGACCTAGTCCCAAACTAAGCAAAGCTTGTACTATGGGTACTAGACAGCGGACATACATACTTATATAGATAAATACAAACTTAAATATACATATAACATCCAAGACTCGGGTACAAACATTCGTATTCATCATACGAACATTTGCCCCTCCCGGGAATCGAACCCGGAACCTCTAGCTTCATACTCAGGGTCACTAACCACTAGGCTACCCGGTCGTCAAAATAGTTTAATGTCTTTAGTACCTTTTCGATATTTGTGTCCCATTTTAACTATAGTAGGACAGACATCCAATAAGCAACATGGAAGAAAATGGCAACTGTGTGCTAGCCGCCATATTGCGCCTAAACGCATAATATATGGTAGGTACACATATACTTCCTAATTAAAACTGTGCACCTAGCAAAAACTTTCTCGACACGCGTTAACTCGCTGCGTAACTCAGCCCGTCTTGTTCTAACTACCCCAGTACCAGAGAGAAGCACTGAGCTAAGTAGTAAATTAACGCGTTGCGGGAAGGTACTTTACAAGGTGCACTGCATACAGAATGTTCACACACTGCCCCCCGCCAAATTAAGATACCGCAGCCCCTACACCCCCCTCTAGATTGACGGAAAAATAATGACTTTTAGTATTGCGCGCGCAAATAGGTTACCTCGCACGTCATCTCATAGTGAAACATTTGCCTCTTTGTAGGAATGGAGCCCAAGGTTGGTAGGACCTTTTGCAAGGTTCGTCCGGATCGCTACCACCATCTTGCTCGTTAATCCAGCCGCTTATCAACATGCTTGCACTGTTGTGTTCCGGCGTGGAGAGCAAGCCGGTGAATTTATGGCGCAAGATTCCATCTTAGCCCCCTGGGTTGGCAACGCATCTGCATCACTTTGGTGTCGCGAGTGTTTATGGGTGGTAGTGATCACTTATAATCAGGAGACCCCCCCTTGCTTGTTTGCCTTCCTATTTTATAAAAATAACTCTAACTTCGTAGTCAGGGGTCACTAACCACTAGGCTACCCGGTGTACCAGTTAAAAACACATCTTGGTAATGGTTTTGGCATTTGCCAATTATCTGGCTGACAATTATAAAGACGGTAGTTAATGAAATACCTAAAAAGTATTTCTACAGTTTATATTGCGTGTGTAGCTTTTTAAGTCGAAATGTGTCAAACCTGTTGTAGGTCGGGACCTACACCAGGTTTGACAATTCAAATTGGTCGTCTGTAGCTACCCAGTGACGGGTTATTGGGTAGGTACAGAATCTTCAGAATTTTCAGCTATGAGCAAGTTACATCATAATTGTCATTTGTAATTGTTTTGTGCTGTTAATTGTATTTGTTTTCCATCCTTTTGGTTGTCTTGGATTATTTGTAAGTCCTACAGGAGGTTTTATCTTAATAAAAATGGTAATGACAAAAGGTTCCAACAATTTTACTAATCCAGCTGAGCTAATTTGTTGATCTCAGCAAAATAACGCCTAAATCTATTAATTATTTTGCGGTTATTTTATCTCTTGCTTTTCAAATCAAACATCAAAACTTGTTGCACTTACTTGCAATTGAAAAATGTTGTGTGTCTTCATAATCATTAAAAAATTCGCTTCAAGGGAATCAATCATTATTTCGTTTGAATTGAATTGTTGTAAGTACATTATTGTTTTCATAGTTCCAAATAAGATATCATAACGACATTTTTACAGAGATGAGAACTACAGAGCGAACCTTTGAAAAAGCAATCAATCGCCAAATCTAATGCGTTTTCTTAGTCCTATCGGTAAAGCGTTATGAGACTGATACAAATAAAACATAAAAGGCAATATCGTTTGTACATCGCTTAACACCCCTCGAACAGGGGTTCGGTCTAACCGCCGTTGCAGACACAAAATAGCCGCTTATGGTTTAGTGGGAATTGCTCAAAGATGTAGACTAAACTTATTCTAATATTTTAACTTTGTAATAATTCTATTTTAATGTCTATGTCTGTTTTTTCCCTATAAAGAAAATAATAAAATAAGTTTATTATATTATTTATTGTTTATTGTTTTATTTTTGTAACCGAAATTTCTTTAAATTTTTGATTTAAATGCAGAATATTGAAATTAATAAATTAAATTTAAATGATAAAAGCAATGACAACCTAAAAATTGTCTGGCGGGTCTTCTGTGACTAAATTGGAAAAAGCGTAGCACGGAATGCTAAGGTTACAGGTTCGAATCCTACCAGCTGATCAATAATTTTTCGTTATGTTGCTTTAATCCCTCATTTAAATTTCATTAGTATAATAAAATAAAATATTTGTTTAGAAACTTTGAAATTGAGACTCATATTGTCATTCTTAAAAGTCACAAAAAAATCGAAAATAAATAATGAAACTCGATTGTTTTTTTATAGAGATGACATCATTTACGTCTTAAATTTTACTTAGGGGAGACCGGGGATGGTTGACTATAGGGATAGGTTGACTAACTGTCAAAAACTCAACCTACGTGAAAGCCTTGCGTCAACCAACTAGGTGTGAGAATCCGTCATCTCCTCCCGCTCAGCCACTGGGAGTGCGGCGTCGCGTACGCGTTTCGTTAAAGAGAAATAGCATAATATTGAAATCGTCTTGTTAGTAGTGTAACAATCAGAATCTGTACAGGACCCCAATTCTCGGATCATGCGAGACGCTATCTCGCATGCAACATACGTCAAAAATGACAGATTTCCTTGGAATTTGACAGTTATTCTCGTGCGAGATGAATCTCGCATGAACCCAGAATAGGGGCCCTGTACCGGAACCGTGTCTGCCAACTAGTTTCATAAATACATAGACTGCTAAAAACATAATCCTTCCTTTTGTCTTTGCCGTAATCGGGAAAAAAGAGATGCACAGAGAGTTACATTCAAATTCGGCGGTCAGTTAGGCTCGCTGCCTTTTTGTAAGAGTTGAATTAACTCTTCTAACATTTCATGTCTAGTGTCATTACATGTACAACACGTGACCGAGTGATGGTAATACCTTTAAGTTGACGAATAAGCGGAAATGAAATGATTTTTTTTTTGTTTACGTATGTTGAAGTTGGGCTACATTTACAGTTGCATTTAACATTAAAGTTGCGTCGCCAAACTCCATCATTTCAGTCGTACGTACATTTACAGTATCTATGTAGGTAAACTGGGAAGGATCCTAGGCTAAAGCAAAATCGACCGTATTATCTAAGTAACAACGACTATAGCAAAGGTCTTCCGCTAGTTCACCGACTGTAGGTATCGCTTAACATGCTTTGCAAGTAATACCCATTAGAATGAATTAATAACAATTTCCGTTACCTTCACTAACACTCGCGCCGTCGGCCGACTCGTCGCCCATCAAGTTCCTGATGCTGAAGGAACTCGTCTTCCTGACTTCCGGCTTCGTGACGTCACAGTTCCCGTTCACCACCTTTTGTTCCTCCCCCTCCTCCCCACGACGCGTCGTCAAGTCCATTTTCGAAAACAGAACACCGTTTTTTTAATTGTCCGTTCGGCTTTTGTTTTTGCATTTTAGTTTGGATCAACGGTCATGGCTGTCGTGGGATGGTTTGTCGCAGGAAGAAAGTAAGTTTAAATTTACCGTTGCTTATAATTGAAACACCACCTTTTGTGCAACTATCGCATTTTTTATAAAAACAACAAGGGCCTATTTCATAATTGCAAGTACATTAACATCAAGCCGTTTCTCGCACTCGCCTGATCACGTCACTCAAAATCCTGATTCTGTGTACCAAATATTTTCACTGATGATATTTGCCGGCGGTATGCGAATATTTGCGAGGCGCGCAGTGCGCGCGCCAAGTCCGCGGTGACTAGTACGACTGGGCCTCTGGCCCTCCTCCATCGCTGAGGCAACTCGGCCCACCCTCCGCCTCCGAGGCGGAGCTAACGCCCACTCTACACGCATTTATACTCCATACCCACACTTGAGTACGTGTTTCATACGTCAATTACTCGATACGCGCGATTTTTTAACACAATCGATTTGTTTTAATGAGCCCTAATTGCGTTTATTGATACGAGATGTTAGTTCTAGGTAGAGCTATTTATCTTGGAACTGGTTAAAGAACATTTTTAACGCGAAAAGTAAATTGTTAAAGGTTTTAGGAAAATGATTTTATTTCTTTCTAAACAGCATTTATTACATATAAATAAGATAATAACAAATTATTAGAAACTCGGTATATTTTTGACTATTTACTTCTTTTTTTTTCTCCTACCCGAGAAAACGACAGCCGTTAATAATTTTATTTAGTACGTAGATACTTTATATAGGTAGGTACCTACTTGATAAAGTCATTGGAAACTCTTCGTCTTGGAATAAGGAAAAAATAACGTTTGAAAAATGACGCGCTATTTTAGTTACTACCTAGTATTTTATCTATTAATACTATAATGGCTTCATAAGGGGTAATCTCCGTTACTGTGGCCATTTTCTGATCGGACCAATTTTATTTGAAATTTTGAGTTAAATCTATTCAAGAATGGAGTATTTTTATACGGGTAGGGTATTAGAAACTTTAAAGTGTATACCAGACAATAATATAAACAAAGTACCTTTCCATTGAGGTGGATCGGAGATGAACGGCTTTTTCCTACATTTCAAACGATCCTAGACTCCGCTTGTGAGATGCATGGAAACGCTGCATATAAGGTATTTTTCTCAAATACTTAATTATTTTTCTCTTGTGCAGACATCCACATTGATGAGCAGCTACAGTGGGAAGTATTTTCTTATTTTTATTTAATTTCTAATTTCAGTAAAAATACTGCACCATCGTAACACCAAGTGCACATTCATAAATGTTCAGTAACATGCGTTTCGTCTACGTTTGTCAATGTGTCGTTTGGCTTCGAACGAAAGGAACAGAACATGTTAGTTACAAGAGGTTAGTAAACTTATGAATAAGGGAGCAGGTAAATTAGAAAGACAGTAAAAAATTGGAACAAATTATGTTGGTACTCTGCGAAAGCACGCGGTTTAGGTCTCGCGGAGTAACAAAATTTTTTTTTAAATTAGTTGTTAAATATGTGGACCTCCGCAAAGTAATGCCTGGATCTATAGGTTATTTAGAAGGATGGTACCCAACCTACTTTAGTGAGTAAAAGACTTTGCAGTATTAGTCAGATTTTAGCAGATATCCAATAGGTCGATAGATAGGGTGTCATTGCAACCTTAAAGAGTAGGTTTTAGTTACATGTAATTTCATTTCTACTATATAGTTTAAAAATCTCTCAAGGTGCACGCGTAAAGCAGAAGGAATAACAAAGTCATATTCCTTGATTTACTAAACAAATACCTTCCTAACACCCCTTCAGTATAAATCAGCGCTAATAATTATATTCTAGTAGCGTTGACAGAGTTCCATGATTCGAGATAATAAATTCTAGTTAAGGCCGGTTTGGTTTAACCACGATTTATTCCCGCTCCGAGCTACTGAGGGCTTTAGTTGACATTGTTAGAGGAAGTTGCTTTGATTTTCTTTACTCTTACGTTTAAAGTTCCCCAGTGGCCCTGACATGACCATTTAACTCTGTGCGTCGCTTTCTTACGACAATAGTTAGACAGAGACGCAGGGAGGAATGAATTAAAACAGGGCGTCATGTTATAGGGCCGCATGATCTTTATTATTTTGGGGTACCTATTTTAAGCACGATTAAAATTAACGGTGATGATGGGCTAATTATTATAAGTATATTTATTATAGAAAAGGGAGGAAAATAAGCACAAGGATCACCTGATGGAAAGTGAGCCACAAACTGCCACCGCCCGTGGAAACTAGCGACCCTAAGAAGAGTCCTTTGGAGACTTTAGCCTCCGCTTCGTAGGCCTCTGGATCGTTGACATATCGTACGAAACGCTACATTGTAGCTCTACCATTATGAAAACTATGTAAGTATGTAAGGATATTGGATGATTGGATATTTGTTTCTCTGATCACGAAATAACGGACGGATTTTATAATGAAAATTTGGCACACAGATAGACTTTATCCTGGAAAATACTACAGAATACTTTTTATCCCGTAAAAAGCGAAATGCGGGCGAGGCCACTTATAAAGTAAATTGTCTAAACGGGCTGTTTTCCTTCATCGCTTCGACCAACTGTTTATAATGAATCATTAAAACAGGCATCTTGTCATCAAAATTACAAATCATCTTTAATGTCATTCATTGTTTCTATAATTTCCAATCGAAACTCCCAAATCGGATAGCGAATACGCGATGTTGGTAAGCAGCGGCGCGCTCAAAGCGTGCGAGCCAGCGGGGCGCCTCTCTCAATCGCCGGCCCAACTGATTCTATTTGTATGGTAATCCTCTCATTACCACAGACAAAGGATATCTGAATTTATGGCGATGATTCTGGACCCCGGGCAGTTGGTTTTGTTGAGTCGGATTAAGTGTTTTTGGGTTTGAGGGGGCCATCGTCAGACTTAATTGCCGTATAGTAGAGGTGACGTTTGCCGTCCGGCCTTAGTCTATGCGACCACCTACCCTACCTACCCCCAAGCTTACTACCTACATGTTCTACCCTTATCTCAGGCTTGTGGGGAGCCGTTATACCGCCCAGCTCCTTCAGGCCCAGTTCAGCTCTGAGTAGGGCTACGGTTTGGGAGTTGATGGTGAAAGGCGTGCAAGTTCTGGTAAAGTTTTATGTTGGTAAGTGATTTTTTATTTGCAGGGATATGATTACGAGTATTCATAAGTTTTTCGATAATGCCAGTAACTAAAAATGAAATCTCTTGTACGCTGGGTTACTAATTGTTTAGTTGTGAAATCTTATGTGTTTTCTATCCGATGTTTTTTTTTATTCTTTATTTTTGCTGATAGTTGTCTTCGCGAGGGGAACGGGCGGCGACGATCGCTTAAGAAATAAAAATTTATCCGATGTGGTATATAGATTAAAAACATACACTTAGAAACTACTATAGAAACTTAACTCAATACAAATTATTTGCTCAAAGCATGAACATTTATGTAGAGAATATAATATGTTTTCTCATTGGGAACGACTCGGTTAATGATCAAGTACCTACGACGATACTGATTCGAAAAAACCTTAATTTAAAAGTCAACCTGAAAATTCAGTTCTAAATTTTCAGCCGTCACCATATCATAGCTCGCCTTCGTCCGTCCGTCCGGGTACAACCATGATAATAATAAGACTCAATAATTGCCCAAAATATACAGAGTCATCGTTTAAATATATACAGTTCATTATTTTATTTACGAGAGCCGACAACAAAGACGCCGGTGCCTTTTCTATCAACTACCGTTGTATTTGTTTGTTTATGAGACGCGAACCAACAGACGGACCGACTATTAAATCAATAAATAGATTAGTAGCTATACATACTTTGTAAGCGATACGCCGTCTTGTAATAAGTATAACAGTTTTGGGGTTACTTAGGAAAGTTTCACGGTTTCGGGTCTCTCCTTATAGGAACATACTACGCATAGTTACAGACGATATAGCTGCTTATTGTATTGCTACAATGGAATCTTTATTGAATGCCGATAAATCATACATACCTATAAATATGAGTTTGATAGTAACAATGTGAACTCAGGGCAGGTCAGTAACATAATTTTATAACAGTAGTAAAATGACTATAAATAATTATCTACTATTTAAATTACGCCATCGAATTGGTTTGTTCAACCCAATAAATAACGGATTGGCACTCAAATATCCCGGGGATCATTTTCAGAATGCTACTGTGTCGTTCGTAGAATACCTAGTCTAAATAAAATGTATATTTTTGATAATCCATGGATATCATAGTGACGCTTCGGATAAAATTTCATAAAGCTTATAAATGGTCTGGTGTTGTATTAGTTGCAGCAGGAAATCGCAAAAAATTGTCTTTCTCCTATGCCTTTTCACACTTTTTCGGGCTCTAAAGTTGAATCCCCTTAAAAGACACTGAAATCAAATTTGAATACGGGTTCTTTTACGGGACATAGAGCGAATTTAGTGCGCAGCTGAATTCAAATAAGATTTCTTTATTGTCTAATCGTAATCGTCATCATTACGTTTACATCATTTAATCGACTGATAGTCGATCAATTACACAAACGATATTGCATGAGTACTCATAACACTTTCAAACGCTCCAAACACAGGCAGATCGCTCCGATGACAAACTCAAACCCTCCGATAACATTAGTTCCCATTATTATGTATACATTTAAGAAAAAAACAACTTGTAGATGTCACGGCGCAACATGTCGAGATGTCCTATTATTTTACAATTATTTGGATCATTAGATGGAATTGATCCAAAAGATTCAAATCAGACATGAATGGACATTCAACACTTAATCGTGGTCTAGTAACTTGTCAACATAATAAACTTCGCTTTCCAACGGTTGTCAATAAAACCCCAAAGGGACTGCAAAAAGTTAATCTGCCAAAAAACACGTCTATTTAGTTTACCCGAGCCCCAAACGCAAAAGCAAGCGACGGAACCTCGGTTGCCTTAACTGTCCCAATTTCATGGTCAGCTTTCATCGCAACGCGCAAGTCATTGGCGCGCAATCATGCGCCCGCGCCGCTTTGTTTCAACCGCCAGGACGCGGCGCCAAGCGCCAAACGATGTTAAAATGTGGGCAAGGGGATAATAAATTACTTAAAATTGGAATATTATTAACATTTTTTGAAAGATTTTGCCAAATATTAAAGGCGAAGCAAGGAGTCTCCAGGGAGTTATACTCGGGCACTAATGTTATATAATTGCCATGAACTTCTGCCGGATCGGTTGTCGGCCAACATTCTTACGACCAGTACTGGGTCTACATTCAAGTACTTGCCCCATCTGTTGTCATGTGTGCGGTATATGCAGAGCACCCAAGTCTACTTTTGATTAGCTATCGTCGCGGCTATGTTGGTAAGCCTGGTTCGCCTCCGGATTTCCGTATTCCTCATTCTGTTGCGGAGGGAAATCCCAGCACAGCCCGCTTCATTGCTCTTTGAGTGACCTGTAACTTGATTATGGACGACCTGCTGTGTTAGCGTGCATAAATAACAGGTCAACAATAACCACAACATATCCTTACTTAGACTTAATTTGGTAGTGGTTTAGTAGTTCGGTAATTACCAAAAGAGGTTTTATAGAAAGCTATGTCAAAATAATATACCTACCTACCATGGAGATGAGTCTTGAAGAGTAATGAACGTCATGTTAGTGATACAAATGTACAGTCAGATGCGGCGGGTCAACGCTGACCGAACAGCGAACACGCCCACTAATTCAATTTACATCGCCTCATATGCAAGTACAGTCAGCTAAGAAAGTGCTATAATATATTTAACTTCGGTATGTGATACTTGGTTTTTTTCCCGCCATCTACGTTAAAGAAACAGACATATTTATAACTTATGAGCTTTTGCACGCGGTTTCGCCCTTGCGGGATTATTTATGCATTTTGCGGTACTTTACGGGTTAAAAAGTATCCTATGTTTTAATCCAGGATGTTTTTTTTTTCTATCTACTTTCCAAATCTCATCGTTATCCGTCCAACCGTTAATGCGTAATTTAGGAACAAACATCCACACATCCAAATGTCCAAACACCATTACTTTCGCATTTATAATATTCATATTATAAGATTAATATAATATTAGTAGGACGACGATTGACGAATAATAAATTACAGAAAATTAAAATAAACCCCCATTCGTACTGCAACCAGCAACTGGCTACACTGTGGCCCTCTGGGGTTGGCAACGCATCTGCACTCTCTTTGTTGTTGCAGGTGTCTATAGGCGGTGGTGATCACTTACCATCAGGTGACCCACTTGCTTGTTTGCCTTCCTATGTTGTATAAAAAAAAATCATCATCCTTATACCAAAACAGTTTTTTTTTCGAGGTAATTTCTGAAGCACTTTGGTCTATAAGCGTACTGGGCGATTGTTAATGAGTACGATGAGTCGCGCAACAAGAGGCTGAGTGGCCATATTATATTTTGTAATTACGGCCCGGCCCCGGCCCGCCCTGTTCTGCGGACGGTAGTCGGGCTATGTCGGCCTTGTTTTGCTCTTAACGCGGATACAGATTTTTAACTATTACCTTTACATAAACTACAGCGCTATATAGCTACTTAGGTTCATTCATTCATTGCGTCATTTTAATTAGACATATACCTACTTTATGATTTAGTCTTAGATAAAGAACTAAAGCATGGATATAGCCTGAGTACCTACATGTCAAGCGTACACACCCGAAACTGTCAAAATGGTCACCTTTGGTGAGGGTCAAGGTAGTAAAACCTGCAAATGAATAAGAAAAACGTAGATTATGCTACATTAATGTATACCAAAGGTGTGTATGCCTTTGTGTACAGGGTGTCAATTGAGGAGGAGGTTTAGAGTATGTAGTTGTGTCTTTTCGGCAAATTGTATTGCCATTTAAAGTATAGAAATCAGCTAATAAAATACCGCTTTTAATTTCATTACTATTTATAGGAATGAAGCCTGATGCAAGTCTATGAAATGACAGTGTGCTGACGTTACTCTCCAATGCTATTCTAAACGCGGTTTGATAATATCTAATCATAGCTAAGTTTTCCTTAACCATCCTCCAGGTCTTCTCAAGTTACCCTCTAATTTTCAATTTCGCAAAGCATAGATAATAAGGTAACCTTTGTCACAGACCACAGAGGTCGCAGTTACGGCTATTACCACAGACAAGACATTACCATAGACAAGTAACCGCTAATCTCTGGCGGGCCGATTTGGAAACCGCAAGAGGCGGCAGCTAGCTCATTACAATTAGGTTTAGTTCGTAATTGGAGTGCATTTATTATAATTGGGGTTAGGTCGGGTTATGTCACGAAATGTTGAGGTTTAATTTTGCGTAGACCTATTAACAAATCAAACTATACTTCTTTACTATAGTACCTACTCTCAATCGTGTCGTGATTTTGGAAGGCAACGCGTACGAATGTTCACTAGTTACTTTCAGACATCTGAATCAGTTACATTTTTAGGGTTCCGTGGTCAAACTTGGAATCCTTATAGTTTTAGTTTAGCGCTAAAAATATATAAAGTCAAATGACTAATTAGTATGTGGTACATTTATACTAATGACATAAAGAGGTAAACTTTGTTTGTTTGTATGTAGGGGGTAATCTTTGGAACTACTGAACCGATTTCCAAAATCATTTCACAGATAGAAAGCTACACTAACCCTGACGGACATAGGCTACTAATTTCACGCGAACGAAGTCGCGCGCATCCGCAAGTAGGTATGCTATAAATAGGTGACTAAAATTATCAGACTTACTGAAAACACATATAAGCTCTGCTTGTATATCAGTGTCACATGGAGTTAAGAATTGTTGAAAGGTTAGATCTAGGTTATCAAATTTTTGTAAGGTATTTTTTTAATTTTTCGTTTTTTTTTTGTTTTTCTTTTTTTATACATTCAAATTAAATTTAAAATGCAATATGATGAATAAAAACACAAAGAAAAATGAGGGTAAACGTGATGTTGCAAGTTCGAGTCCTGCATTTACCCTAATTTTTCTTTGTGCTGTCATTTATCAAATAGCATTTTAAATTTTATCAAATTCTTCAAAACAAATGCGTAGCTCACCCATGTCCAAACTTCTGCCTCGACGGCGGACAGTCAATGACAACGCGATTGCGAGTAACTGGCATGACACAGGCGAATAGCGGTTGCCTGGAGAGTGATTGATTTAGCACAACAGCGACGAGCTCGACGCTGAGGCAGCACCCTGTCTTGCTCTAGCGCACTAGCTCGAGTGAGCGAGACAGGGCGATGCCTCGACGCCGAGTCCAAAGCTGTTGCGCTTAGAGAATAATGCTGGTGTAATTTTGCTGTCACCTCTGGCTGCCACTTTGGCTCGCCCCGAGGCTACGAGCCGCTGATATCGCGTTAAAAGAGTGCAAGCGACGTGGAAGCTACAGATCACCATTTTGAGAGGGAAGGTGAGTGGTGATGGCGTGTCGAAACCAAAAATACTGTAGTGACTCAGATGCGAGCAGCTCGCCCGTTATATTATTACCGCATATGACAGTAACACGCATAACGCTGTCATACGTTGCGAATAGCTTCATTATAGTAACTGACCACTCCGACTTGCAGCTAGCCCACATCCCACGCTTAGTATTAAAGTGACTCAATTCTGAATTTGATATTTCCCAAATTTAAACCCTATGTCTTTTAATTAAGGTGATATTTTGGGACGTGTATTATTCAGAAATGGGTCACTTTAATACTAAGCGTGCGACATGTTGTGGGCCAAGCTTATGTTATTATTATAGTCCGTATGTACTTTTTCTCGTACGAACTTCATGTTTTTCAAGTTAAGTATGCCATTCGTTCGAGTAGCGAATGGTCGTACTATTTGATCCGGATGATGCCTCGTATAGAGGCAAAACGCGCGTCGGTCGCGTTGTTTTAGTGTTTAGTGGTGGTGATGTTTAGTTGTGTCTGTGTGATATTATGTTATTTCGTGTGGAAGCCGCGGAGGGTGGGTATTTGCATGAAAAATGTATACGTCACACAGACGCAGCTATCTGGCAGGTGCACGGCACGAGTTTCGCGGAGTAGAAAGGCAATTTGTTCCAGTTTGTCACAAAATTGGGCTCTGGTGGCCCAATTTCATAAACGCGAACGGCGACAGGTGACAGCGACAATTCGTTAGACATTGCTTGCCCACTATGATGTTAAGTCTGTAACTCTGTAGCGTTAATTGTCGTACTTCGAATTGTCACTGTCACCTGTCGCCTGTCGTGTTTATGAAATTGGGCCCACAGTAATGCTTAATTGACCCAGAGCGTGTAATATATTGCGGCACTCGCACAATTTTGCGCTACTTGCATCGTGTCAACCCGGCCTTAATTTATCAAAATCGACTGAAAAGAAGAAGTCGAGTCTGTATAACCTGTGTAAATATTGAATAATAATTTCGTAGTTTTATCTATTTCCTGCTCAATTAGATTTGGATGGTTTTCTTTTACAGCATCAATGCGGTAATTGTCTCGGATGGAAACGCCAGTGCGGTTTCGTCTACCTTAGGCAAAGAAGCTACTAAATTCCGTAAATGATGGAGGCTCTTTATAGTCGTTTTTAGCCAAATTTTTTTACCCACACATTTTCAAAAAAACGCAGACCTTTGTTAGTGTACGGCAGCGTAGGACATTATTTTTTTCTCTCGTTTTTACTCGTATGTTTCCGTATCATCTCGTCAACTATTGAGTCACTGTCAAGGACTGGGATCGTTACCTTAAGTGATTTTTCTCTAATTTCCTTGAAGGTGTACGTTAATATACGTTACCTATAAGTTATATATTCATCATAGAAGGAGTTTCGAGGCCTAAACCCATGCCTTTTTTCGATTTCTTGCTCTTATTTTACATAATATATCGCACACTTAGAATTATAGTGACCCATTTCTGAATAATACACGTCCCAAAATATCACCCTAATTAAAAGACATAGGGTTTAATTTTGGGAAATATCATATTCAGAATTGAGTCGCTTTAATTCTAAGGGTGCGATATATTCTACTGAGTTGACGATATTCTTACTTACCTTCAAGCCGTCATTGTAAACTATTTAGTTTTAGCTTAGTATTTGATTGTCAAAAGCCCAACTAAAAGTTACCTGGTAATGGGGCAATTCTTGGTTTCATTTAACGCAACGCGCAATAGCGCGTGATTTGTATGTAGGTGTTCTATTTTTTTACCAGTGAACAAATGCCACCTCCATTGGTTCCTAACGCCGTGTGATTCTCGTTACGGGGTCTATTCCGATCCGATCGATAGCAGTCGCACGCGACTTCCGCGGCCAACCGCAATCAGGCGAAATTGAGCGGACAACTATCGCCTCCAGTCGAGAGACACTTGTTTGTTTTGTTGCGGCGAAGGAATTATAACGTTGACTGTAGGTTATTTGATTCATCTTGAATCGTAGAGTTGCTGAATTGATTTCTTTTCAATCTCCGTCTGAAAAACTGGAGTATTATAAGTGTGTCATTGTGTGGCTGGCAGTTCATGGATACGTGTTTAATCGAAATAGTTTCAGCCGTTTTTTTTATTGATATTGGAATCGTTCGTTTCAAACCGTCGTCCATGTGTTAATAACAATATTAAACAATTAAGTAGAACTCAAATATACATAACAACAAGAACAATATTTCAGTATTCAAAGTGAAATTATAAATGCAAAAGTCGGTCCGTCAGTTGTCAGGCTTTCACGCTTAAACGGCTGAACAGATTTGATGCAGGGATAGTTTGACACCCAAACAAATTCTACGTAGACGAAGTCGCAGAGAACAGCTAGTCTTTTATGAAAACTTTTTCTGTATAATGTTCACAATAACATATAAGCAAATTTGTCTCTTTGGTTTTTTAGTACCGTTATTGCATTTTAACCGCGTTTGCGTATTTCTGTCCGTATGTAAAAAAGAAACATGAAACAGTGACAGCTAATCTCACTTAAGTGTATGCCATTTTTGTTTGTCACTCGTGGCGCGTGCTCGAATTACGAACGATCGCTAAAAATGTCTTTTAAAGTTATCCCATTTTCAACTGTATGTTTAATTGCCTAAGTTTTAATTTTCAATGAAAATGCTGCAGCACTTTTTTTCTAAAGTAAATTTGTTATCAGCCAGTATTTGCTCGATTCGATGTTTCTCTTAGTCTTATCGATACAAGAATATTTACGTGTTTTGAGCGAGTTTAAAGTGTTTTTCGATTAATCACAATCGCATGATCGACGTCGATTTTATATTGAAAATACCGGTTCTGCGATGTGTTGATAGTTTCTATTAGAGATTCAATGGACATAAATTATTAGTTTTAATTTGGTCGAGCGTTCAAATGCGACCGTAAAGTCGTTTTGTTGGTCAGTTCATTATTATTTTTTGTTTATGCTTTTTATAATTGGGCTTTTAACAATTATTATTGTAAATTGGTTTCCTTGTTTTAATGTTAAATATGTTATCAAATAGACCTTTAAAATATTTTATAAGGGCCTAATTTCTACATCTACTCTACAACGCTGTACTTACTATCGCTCCTGAAATAAACAAACAGACATACAGATGGACAACGAAGTAATCCTATAAGGGTTCCTTTTTTTCCTGTTGAGGCATTGCATGGAAAACGGAATTAGCAAATCAAAATTAATATTGATATGTATGGCAAGTCATCAATAAAGAGTGGTCGTATTGTATCACGAAAAAGCTTGGCTCAGCATGATAAACATAAAGTCTGTTTTTTTTATTGCTTTGCGGTTTTAGCCTCAGTTGTTTTTTAAAGTTTACCGGAAAGAGGGCCGGTGGCAGTAAGGACGCTCAGTAAGCGGTATATTTCTGTAAACTATTATAATTATCTGGAAGTGCCTTTTTCAGAAAGGGACGAATTAATACGCACTATGAATTTGATATATTTATTCCTTTCGAGTATTGACATTTCCTCTCAATTCCTTTTTTAACCATATTGTATGTAAAATCTCAATTAACAAAGACAAACTTGTCTGTTAAAGGGATTTTTTCTAGCTAGTCTTACAGGTTAATAGAGAAGAATCACATGAGGATATGAACAAACAACACAACTATGTAATAACAGAGGATCTTTAATGGTCAGTTAAAGCTGTCTTCGACTGTATAGGGAAAGCAAGCTACCTTTCACCAACAATGTTAATTACAAGATACTGCACCTAACATTGTAATTTTACAACAAGGATACGACCGAGTCGTTACACCCTGCAGGCTCGGCTAGTAGTCGGGCCGAAGAAACCATAATTAGCTTTATTAGTATAACACCTTTACATGATATTGTTATAAAAATAAATGGCTCGTACTAAGCACAATTTCTTCGCGTCATAAATTATCGTTTTTATAATGAGCAGTGAGATTAAGATTACTTTATTTAAAGCTCTATTCCATTATAATACCTATGGGGTGTGTTTAAAGGCTAGGAATATTCAAGGGTTTGCACCTGTGCCTTAGTAACTCATTAAAATAAGCGTTATAGTACTAAACAATTATCTATGCATTATGAAAGTAATTTGCAGTTAGACAGGCAGGTTCATAATTTCCTTATTATTATGGAACGCCATTCTTTCTAAACGGCGGATAACTTTTAATTCTAAGTAGAATATGAAGCGTATAACGTAAGTTCTATAATATGTTCTATAACTTGCTAGTTTGCGTTTCTATAATATATATCATAATGCAATCTCCTAGCGCTTTTTCCCGTTTGTCGGGGTACGCTTTGGTCATGATCCTAGATATGTCAGGTCAAGTTATTACATTGGACCGATTGCCATCTGACCTCCGTAACCCCTGTTACATATAAACCTGACCGACAGGATAATGATTACACATTCATTTACACGAATGCGAAGTTCCCTGACGTTTTCCCTCACCGTAAGAACCTTGGTTATTACAGTGCTTGGGTAATGCACATAAGTTACAAAAACTCATTGCTATGGCGACCGCAGGGTATCGAACCCGGCACCTCACGATCACGAGTCTATCCCGTAGCTACTAGGCCACTAACGCTGTCTTTCAATAATATCTTTATCTTCTTATTATCATCGTATTTCGACCACTTAGTTCGCTCTAAATTAATTAATTTTAAATAGGTTTTTTTTGCACAAAAACTATTAATGCATTTATTTTTTCTGTAGCACACTGTGTGGAGAGTTGTGTCGGATGTTTAAAAGTGTAGTAGGATTTTGTGCTTTTAGGGTCTAAGTCTAACAGCCAACAAAGGCCTTATATTCAGGCAATAAGAGCGAAAGAAACGTCAATCGGCTTGGGTCGCGTCGCCGCGTCGTCTCAGATGTGGTTATACCCATATTTTTGACCATTCCAAGTTTGCAAGTCTCACTGAATCACATATGACGTTATCATAGAAAACTAGTACATCGCGTCTTCCGTTTTTACAACCCGACTAATTCACATAGCAACTACTAACTCTTCTCAAAATTCCTCACATTCTCGAAGCTACCATGTTTCCTCATTATTCGCAACTGCGCTTGGTAAGAAACCCTCAACAACACGATAATGGTACCACCACACCTCACAAAGGCCGGTGCTGTAACATACCCATAACCATTAAAGGTGGTAATTTCGAGTATTAATTATGCTACATCTATTATTATGGTAGGTTTATACTTTATAGGAAGTTGTTAACTGTTTCATTGCATGGTTAATGAAGATAGTCTTTGTTGCAATACGTGGCTTAAAACTTGTAATGCGTCTGTAGAAGGTATTGTTATGTTTAATACACACCTCTTCGCCCCAAGACGAGTATACATGAAACAAATATGTATCTCAGGCCAATTCACACCAATTGACCTAGTCCCAAACCACCCCAAACTAAGCAAAGCTGTACTATGGGTACTAGACAACGGATATTTATGTAGATATATACTTACTTAAATACATATAACATCCAAGACTCGGGTACAAGCATTCGTATTCATAGACAAACATTTGCCCCTCCCGGGAATCGAACCTGGAAATTCTAGCTTCATCGTCAGGGTCACTAACCACTAGGCTATTCGGTCGTCAAAGAAGAAGGCGTAAGAGCCTAATAAGAAGACGGCGTACTCAGTGTTGCCAGGTCCATTTTTAAAAAATTAGAAGATGCAACTAGAAAAAATCAGTAGATGTATGGGGAACATTTTCAAAAAATCAGTAGATGAATGCATCCATTGATAAAAAGAAATGTATATATCATATACAAATACGCATAAGTGAAAAAAAGATGGTATCGCTTTCTCCATGAATCCCATTAAGTGATATTTAATTTAGTCATGTAATCATTTTTCGCTGACTGTGGAGCAAGATTAACTATGTGTCCACCCCGTTTTGTCCATTTTACGATGACAAATTTATAGTGCCAACCAAACCATGATAACTTTTGTGTGTCATTTCACTCAGGTTTTTATATTACATATAATATTTTAAAGAAAAGCTAGTATTTGAAAAAATCAGTAGATTTTTAGTTAAAATCAGTAGATCAGTAGAATTCTGGAAAAATCAGTAAATCCCCCGAAAAATCAGGAGACCTGGCATCACTGGGCGTACTCCATGATACACCACACGTGGGCGAACCCACTACTGCAACCGTTATCGGCATGCACCGTATAGGTTCTCTCCTGATCGTCAAAAAACTGACTGGTTTCTTAGCGGTCTTCTCAGTCAGACTTAACGTTGGTCTTTCCGAACCGACCGTAGCATTCAATATCACTTGAATTTCTCCCTTAGCGTCCAAAGTCCGAGGTTGGCTCAATAGGAGCATCCTTTGGCATGCCAAATAATATTCCCCTTTCTAGCACCTTTCTGGTTGCTCGCCCTTGTCTCCGGTAAGCTGATAAAGCCGGCTAAGGTTACCTGCGCAAGTCCAATAAAATAAATCCCAGATCCAGTCCGGATAGCCTAGTGGTTAATAACTGTGAGGCTAGAGGTTCCAGGTTCGATTGCCGGGAGGGGCAAATGTTTGTAATATGAATATGTATAAATGTATCTAAGTATGTATATCCGTTGCGTAGACCCATAGTACGAGTGTTGCTTAGTTTGGGACTAGGTCAATTGGTGTGAATTGTCCCGCGATATTTATTTATTACTAGCTGACCCGGCGAACTTTGTTCCGCCTTAGACGCCATAAATGAGCAGATTTTTGATTTTTTCTTTCATAAGAACCTTCTCCTGATAATAACGAACAGAACAATAAATAATTAGCGAAATCGGTCCAGCCGTTCAGGCGTGATGTCGTGACCAAGGGAAATAGGGATTCATTTTTATCTCTAATATATATATATATATATAGATAAAGAACAGGTATTGTTGTTGAGCCTCACTATAGTCAGTTGTTGCAGCACGAATGGGCCAGTTTGGACATGGTATTAGCACACTGCCACAAACTGGTGTGTGAACTAATAAGATACTACAGTGTTTTGTGCAGTACGGTGAATAAAAAAATGTGGAGTCCCGGGAAGAAACTAAAGACCTGCATGTGGAAACACATGCAGGTGGTGAGTGTAGACCCTTTTTTGATGTCATATTTTCTCACCATGTGTAATTAATTAATTAGGTTAATACTTTATATTTAGTGAGTTTGTTTTCGTAAAGTTGTGGTGTCACTTTGTAAAAAAACTTTTAATATTTGACAATACAAAATAAAGGATGCGGACAAGACAGGATGAGAACAGCCACTTTTGGACTTTTCCTTTAAAAAAATATATGTAGTATATACCTATTCACTTACTTATTTACATAGACAAAATTTACATTCAAACCCATCGGATGCAATCAAAGCAACGTCAAGTCTAATCATCTTAATAAACTCACTCCCATTTTAATTTTTAAAACGTCTAACGAGTAAATTTATATCACTAAATAAAAACTAATTCAAAATAAACAGGAAACTTGATATCGTTACCGTTTCCCATACAAAGTCCATATGTTCCCATTAGTAGTAACGAGACGTTTATAGCTCGATTCATCGAATAGCGTAATCGATGTATACGGAATCGATTAATTTCTATAAATGTTAATTCGGTCATCAAACAGTCGGCTGGCTCGTTATACTAATCAAAGTATAGTGCCTTCGAAATTTATAACAGTATACGACGCTGTAAATAACGAAGGATCGCTGGAGTGGGTAATGTTGCGCAAGTTATTAGTTCCCGAGCTAATTGGACATTATTATTGTTCATAAAACTATTATGTTTTTGATTAAATTGGTGGATATGGTAATGTTAATGCTTGCTTTTGTTTAGCCTCTTTCGTTTGTTGACGCTCACGTGTCTCATGTTGCGTGTAATTCATAGTTTTCATGTTGTTTAATTGTAGCAATGAATTTTTATGATTAATATACCGTTCGACAGTTTTTACCAACTTAAACACTTATAATGTGTGTTCCAGGCTAAGTATGTTTATAAATTTTCATTCACCAAACATTTATTCTTACGTTATAAAGTTAATATTTTTTATATGTACTACTGAAAGTCAAAAATATTTTTTACTGATGAAGTTTAGATTAAATATAGACATAGAGAAAGACACAGTTTTATTTGACATCAAAATAATACAGAGACAACAATTTAATTTTTGGTAATTACTGACTAGTATCAAAACGTTATTTGCTCTATTAATATTAAGACATCTTATCTATTCAATTGGGATTTAATTTCGAATAAATGGTTCAATTTACCTTGACGTTTCGGCTATTTCACAACCGCTGTATGCAGTACCTTATTATTACAACCAACTATTTATTGAAAGACGAAACTCAATCCTAGTTGAAACTGGACGATCCCATCAATCCGTGCGCGCGCGCATGTCGGTAGAGACGGCGCCACGTGGCGCGGCGTCGCCTACTCGCCGCAGTATGAGATCGCACCTCCCGATCCGATATGATACTCAACAGTACTTACCACTATAGGTATTCATAGTAAAATCGAATATGTGATTAATCATAATTATAATAAATTCTTTATTGTCAGACCAGGAACCAATTTTCGTTAGTAAGCCTTAGTCTATGCTGGTTAATAAATAATGCATTTTCTTTATTAAAAAAAAAACCAACTTAACTTTTTCAAAATAAAATTAAACCAAAACTACAAGTTTATAAATAATAATGTTTTGATATAAATTTGGAAAAAAAAGTGATACAATACAAAACATACAATATGGTTTATTGAATACCACATTACAAGACACTTTCTTCTTCCTTTTTCTTTCTTTTTTCTCTTTTGTTCTGTTCTTGCTTTCTTTTTCGTTCGGGAATTTCGGGGTCTTGACCGCGAGCCCGCTTTACGCTTGGTCGGTCATGTTAGTTGTTGTTTAAAACTTGATGTCCCACTGCCTGTAATCACACCATGTTGGGGGCTTGTACGCATTACCGTTTTTAAGATAAAGCAAAAACAACAAAAAACA
Organism: Ditula angustiorana; assembly: GCA_963691745.1. Classification (NCBI taxonomy): domain Eukaryota; kingdom Metazoa; phylum Arthropoda; class Insecta; order Lepidoptera; family Tortricidae; genus Ditula; species Ditula angustiorana. The sequence goes on from OY829473.1 coordinate 4,697,132, forward strand.
TGGATAAAACACGTTTCTGTGAAAGTCTCTACCGACTACCTATTACGGTTTAAAAGAAAATAGCCCTTTAAAGGCAGGACAGACAGACAGGCGTAGGTTTAGTAATAGGATCTTATTGGAAACGCTTATATAGAAAAGTACAAAAAAAAAATTTTGGCAGAATTCGAGAAGTCTGCCTATTGAGTCAAGTAAGAGTGAGTGAGTATGATTGAATATAGCTTATTGATCCGATCAAATCACGACTCGGTCATTTAAGTACCAAAATAGTACCAAATTGACATGGCAGATTTAAACGAAACTTTGTAAAAAACAATTAAGACTTTGGGACAGACATTGTAATTCAACCAACCTTCGCTGGTTTGATAAGATAACACCAGCAGTTTTTTTTTTAATTTTCAGATATTTATTTATTAAATCATAACTACAACTTACTATTCCCAAAACGAAGATACAAAAACGGCTACGCTAATAATAATACCCATGTAGATTTAATTAAATTTCAATCCTGATTCGCCGCCAACTTTGAGACTGCCAATAAATTACCCAGACAAATCCGATCCAATAGGCTCGCAGCTAACCGTTAATAACAATAAAATATTACTCTAAACTTATTGAGACGCCCAGCAAAATACGAAATTGATTCAGCACTAAACTTATTATCGGTATTGCGAGTGTATTAAAATAATTTAAATAACTTGCATGGAGGTTCAGAGAACGTCTTTATTCGCTGATATTTACGGCCCGCTATAAAGAGTAGAACACGAAGACACGCGGGATAAAGGTTAGGCAGAAAGCGCTTGTGACAGACCATACGTGGGTACGACACTAAAAACTGAATTCGGATAGTGTTGCTAAAAGGTCGATATCGATGAAATGCGCGGGCGTACGTGACACTCTTAACTGTATCAACTACGACGATAACCAAACCCTTATTGAACACTGCGTAAATAAACAAAATACTTGATTTTATGCAAAAACATTAGGCGGTCTTACTGCTAGAGAGCGATCTATTGCAGCGCTTTTATTGGAATAAAGCAATACAATTAGAGTAACATAACAAGATTCAGGTGGACAGTTGAATAATATATGTTCCAATTTGATGGGTTTCTGTTTGTCGCGTATCTTTTATTTTAAGTGCATTTATTTTGATGTGGACTTATATCAAAATCAAAACCCACGTACTTTTATAACTTCAAATTTGCTGTACGATATCTTTCACTTGCTACGTCCAAGTTCCGTTTCCTTTTACATAAAAAGTGAACCTAATCGATAGTGGTTTTATCGACAGTCGGTAATCTCAACCGTCCCACCCCTACGGACCCAGTCCGGCGCGGCTCGTAAAGCCTTATGATAAGTGCCATTAACATCACAAAAGAAGCGTGTAATTGTTTGTCAAATAAATACTAATAAAAATTTGATGTTTATTAAATATAATTTTCGAAGCTCCGGCATTGCTTGTCACAAAGAGCACTACGTTTACTGTTTTTCTTCAATTAAATGGAATTGGCCGTTACGTGAGGAATAATTGGATTTTCCTACGCAATATGTAAAATATGATAAAATTATTTCATTCGCAATATTTTTAAAGTTAACTTAAATAATTGTAAAATATGTACCAGTGACATGTACCAAGCAGGCAGGTACAGTCAGCATAAGATATCATTGTCAAAAATATCTACGGAGCTATCTGGAGACGTACTCGTACATAACGCACACACAAAAGATACGAATCTTTACATGATTTTTTTAGTCGTGTTTTATTCATCCTAAGCGGGCAAACATGCCATAAGAGTCAAGCAGACAACAAAGGATCGCTTCCCTCTAATTCAACTCCTAAGCGAAGTATTTTAGTTGAAAATCTTTGTATGCAGTGTTTCTTAGTTCTAAAATTCACGAAATTATTTTTTAGCACCAAATTGCCTATCTCTTACAGCCTCGAACGTCCTCATACTGACCTACATTTTAAGGGTTTCATTTAAGAAAATTGGCATGGAACCCTAAAAAGACATAGCCCTTCTTCATTAGCTAACCGCATCTTCGGGTCGTGAGGTCAGTCAGCAGTTATCAAACATAATTACGGCATATCTGCACGTACTTACCAGGCCCTTCTACAGGATCTATTTACCATAGCAATTTCCACTTTATACGCATTGACGTAAGAGCTTTGCGAATTATGTTGGCCTTGGCTGACTGACGCCAAATTGGTGTTCACGTTGAGTCATCGAGGGATGACTAGATTACAGTTAGGTACGAGCGGAAGGCCTTTATCAAGGTTGCTACTTGCAGCACAATGAGATTCAGATTTTTACTTCTCACAGGCCTATATAGAGGGGGGCCGGGTGGCCCGTGCCCACCCCAGAAAGGTCTGGTGCACACCTCAGGAAACTGAGCTACCGATTCGAAATTGTAGGCTTCAATTGGGCGTCGTCTCGGAGAATATTTATAGAATAAAATAGGGAGGTTTTTATTTTTTATTTATAGCTGGGTGGGGTGAGCGAATTATAGAAAATCTTTGAATGCAGTTTTGTTTCTTTTTAAAAATAAAACAATGTTTCCTTTAAGTCAAACAATCCAGCTGAAGGATGGAAGGTAGTTTCCCTCCAGAGTCCATAACTTTTTCTACTCTGCATTACCCAAAGACAAACATCACTATGATAGAAAAAGACGAAACATGTTTACTTATTACGTTTATCGGGACTTAAACGCGATAAAAACTGTTTATTTATTTACATCGACGTTTAGGCCACGTTGCAGCGGCCGTGGTCACGAGCAGACTGAAGTGGAGGGTGTCACCGCTGTTTAGCCGCGCGAGTTTTACGAACTACCCGCACTTGGTCCTGTTTATTTTTAACCCTCCACTTCAGTTGCCCGTGACCACAGCCGCTGCAACGCGGCCGAAACGTCGAGGTAAATAAATAAACAGTTTTTATCGCGTTTAAGTCCCGATAAACGTAATAAGTATGTGTGAAAATCGCGAAAGTTTAAAACGAAACATGTTAACGAATGGAAATTTGCGTGTTTACGAATAAGGGCGCTATTCGTTATTCAATGTTCCGCGTCGTCTTATAAAGTGCAGAACTAAGTAGAGACCCTACGAACAGGTTACTTGAGATCCCAGTTAAGTAAACTAGGCATAATTGAAATAAAAGCCCAACCAGTCGCTGCTTGTGGTCATAATCATCTCTTAATTACAAATACTTTAGCTGTACAGTCAGAGCAGATATATCTACTTGTGTTGCCAAGAAAGTAAGAACTTAAGTAGCCATAAAGATGATTGTTTTTGACCTCTGCATGTATTCAGCTATATCTTCTGCTTACTGCGCATAACTGAATGTGAAGCCCCGTATTCATGGTTAACATTTGTTGATAGGCACTGATGATGAGAGATGGTAAAGTTGCTGGTAATAATGTATAGAAAATATTTCTTGTCCACATGCCAGTGTCCCTCAAAATGTTGCCCGAGGAAGTAGTGCTGCTGTAGATATTCTCTGTACCCAACGTATCTATTCAAACACGTCCATAGCGCCAACAACTGTTGCTAAACTGATACGAGCAGTGATCAATTTTGCAACACACAGTGTTGCCAGTAACTCGGCAACAGCAATTTAACTCTGCTACATTAGTAGCGTGCAACAAATGTTTACAAGAGTCTCTGCTTCTTCTTCTTCTAAAAATGTCGTCTCCAACCGGAGGTCGGCTGAGATCAGGGCTTTCCTAATCTTGGACACAGCTGCCCAGAACAGAGTTCTAGTGCTCAAATTGAACCAAGCACTAAAGTTTTTAAACCTGTAGGTACGCCATCTTCCCGGTTTCCTACTTCCTTGAATATTGCCTTACATAACATTAGCGGACGCGCGCGACTTCGTTCGCGTGAAATGATTGCCTATGTCCATCAGAAATAGTGTAGCTTTCTATTAATGAAAGATTTTTTGGAATCTGTTGAGTAGTTCCAGAGATTACCCCCTACATACAAACAAACAAACAAAGTTTACCTCTTTATTATATTAGTGTAGATGTAGATATACCTAATAGTTCATACTTGTCATTGGCATAATGTGACCAAGTTACTGTAATTTACGTATTTGCACTATATTCAAAACCTCTATGGCCCGTTTCACGAAGCTACAAGTTAAAATTTTACAAGGCTAAACCGGCAACATTGGTCAATAATGACCAATGGGAATGGGCATAATGACCAATGTTGCCGGTTTAGACTTGTAAAATTGTAACTTGTAGCTTCGTGAAACGGGTCACTGGTCCACTATGTCAAAATGGTATGTGTTATGCCTATAGCTATCAAAATAGAATTCTTTGCCGTAAAATATGCATAACAAAGTAATAGTTTAAATACAGTGCACTAACAAAATGGCGTTAAGTACGAGAAAACGTTAATATTGATATTCCTGTTATCCTGGCAAGCCTGTTTATAGTTCAACCAGTTACAATCAATTGTAATTAATTATTTATTCAGACTACGTAGGATACTTTGGAGTAAATGTGTAAAACGGGTCGTGCCTTATTCGACGGGTACAAAATAATCTAACCAATGAAAACGTCGAATTAACTCTGGACATGTTTTTAAAGTTAAATATAAAATATTTAAAATAGAAAACCAGTTTACCACCAAATATGGCTAATGACCACTGTAATTAAATGTTCTTACGAATATAAAATACCGTATATATGTCGGTTCACCTGTTTGATAGTTAAGATGACACAGACATGCATTAACAAAGACACACTTAAGCTTTAAACTAAAAATCCTCTATTTGCATAGGAGGTTAATATTGGATTTTTATTTGTATTACAACCCAAAGCCATGTCGTGCAACTTCGAAAATTGGAAATACGATTAAACATTTATTTTTGAATAAGTGAAAGATTGCTTCTAAAATACGTATTAGGGCATAGCTAAACGACAGAGTCCTTTTGTAAATGTAATAAAATAAATATCAGAACGTTAATCATTACATATGTTTTACCGTTAAAAAAAATAATTGTATCCATAAAGCCTAGTCGAATGTAGGATAACCCTATTGAATCAATTTCTGTGCTATGTCCTTTTAGATAGTAATTACATGCTCTTTTTCATGTATTTTATACCGCAATGTACATGTTGATGTAGTCTTTGGAGTATTTTTCAAAATGATCTATGTCTATAACAACGGACTTTTAAATTTGGTCCTTATTAATAAGTGTCTAAGGTTAAAATCAGGATAACGTCCAAATAGAAGTATGCTTTTTTGTAACGTTGCTCGACTTTTAATGGAACGAGATTATAGGAGACCGAGGAGTCTAGATACTTAAGTAATAAGACGAAAGTAGGTACTAAAATAATCTTTATTCATATTGCATCATACTTATTTCATATTTACAGGGATATTATTACAACTATTTGTAAGTACAACATCGGATGGAATTAAAAAGGTTCCGTCATTAAAACAACTTTACTCCATGTCTGTTGGAGAAATAATTTCAAGTACAAATTCATTAAATTATACTAAGAAAAATACTTATAATAATATTTTATATAACTTACACGTAATAATTATTTACATGGCTTCATCTAAATAACATTCTTATAAACCACATTAACCTTTAATAATATTTATAATAAATATTTCCGTTAAGAGAAAATGCACTGCAATACATCTGGAAAAAATATGCATAAGTACAGGTGTAGTTTTATAAATTACATTAAAAATAAAGTTTTTTCTTTATTTAAGAAACAAAGAAAACGGAAAAGCGCTAGCTTAGAATGTTTGAGTCCTGCTAGATGACCAAAATTATTGTAAATGCATTTAATACTTACACCAGCTTTTCATTTTAATAATAGGATAAAACTCTTTTCACGTCATGTTTTGCTAGCAAATATTGTCTTACATTTTTTCGTGGCAAAAAATCAGTTATAAAATCACTTAAGAATTTTATGACAATACCAGTATTGGGTATTAGACTCGTACTGTCAGGGAACCAAATAAAGCCGTAAAGCCAGCCTTCGCAGAACACAATTCATACATCATGATATATGTATTTGTGTCACCATAAAATATGGAGGATTCTATGTAAAAATAATTGTAATAATTGTTGTTTAACTATCAACAAATCAAATCAGACCTCTGTCTCAACATTTCCAATCTCAACTCATGTTCCCGCGCCGCTAACCTAAGAGCGGCTATGCTTGAACTTCTCACATCTTCCATAACTTGCGGCAACGTCTCACTTCCAGGCGAGATCGGGGGTGAGACAGAAGGGGCGGGGGACGTTACGTCCACCGACAACCTCCCTGGTGATGCTCGGTGCTCAGGAGTTCGGGATAGATCGGACGAGACTCGTGAATGTTCGGACGATAGTCGGGAATGCTCGGGTGACAATCTTGGTGGTTCGGGTGCGGTTAGGTTTGCGAAGATGGAGTGGAAGTGAGGAGAGGTAGCGTATAGCGGAGCGCCGAACAGAGGCGGGCGGGAGAGAGGGGGAAAGTATTGTGCTCCGAAAAGAGGAGAACTGGCGTATCTGTTGACAAAATAAAATAGAAGTTAGTACAATGTTTTTAGTTCCTTCCTAGGTTTATTGTGACTGTGATGAAATTATCTTGCTCTACGAGTATATCATTGTAATTTAATAACTATCTAAGATATATTTTTACTGTTACTGTTTGTTTAAACCAGTCCTAATTTGGGTTTATAACAAAGTAAAGTATCTGTTCGATAGCGTGCTTTTAATAATCTCGCAGGAGTGAATCGGTGTTAAAACCAAGTTAAAATTCAAATGGTATCTCGTTACTCATGTTAATAATACAGAATCAAGGAACTGTCTTGCCCATTTCAACATTATTTATTACTTAGAAAAAGACGACATACGCATCCTCCGCTTTCTAAGAAGCTTGAGGTTAAGCTAAAGAGTGTCTATAAAATCTCACCTAAAATTTGCCAAGGCGGTGTCAAAAGGCTTCCTCAGCCCGAAGCCTAACTGGCTGAGAGGGTGGGGTGCCGCTGGCAGCGTAGCAGATGTCGGCAATGGCTGACCCCCGCCCAAATACCCGCTATAAGGGTGTGCATGGGGCCCCACCTTTTCCTGCTTGCGCCATTTTGCTCGACGATTTTGGAACCAAACCTGTTGACAAAAGAGAGAGTGTGTAAAACTTTAGCACCTCATTCGTCCGGGTTTCATTTTCTGCAAGCCATGTTTTGACGAAAGAAAACGTTGTTGTAGATAGTGTAGAAAAAGCTATAAAAAGACAGTTCTGGCGGAAAGTAACTTTCATAAAAATGACAGCTCGGAGAAATTCGTTTTGTGTAAGCCCAGTATGGACCTATAACTACTATAAAACTGCGTTGAGAGATGTAGATTTCAGAAACATATTCCTTTTTTAAGTGACACTGACTGACAACGCTGTCGCTTAGATGGGGCTAGAGAGATGTTAATTAAAAATGTTATTTGTACAGTATACTTAAGATACACATATAATGGAATATCTGATAAGTACCAAATCAATTAAATTCTTGAACTTTCTATCGGCAGTTTCACCCGTCTTTGTAACTGTCACTCAATCTGTCACTCGTCGAATTTGTGTACATTCAGTGATTTAAAAAAAATCACTTGTATTTGTTTTATTCCGATATAAAATTAACACAGCTCTACACTTACATGTAAAACCACTAATTACATGAATGCTTATGTTATAAATGTTATGATATATATTTGTAAAATTCTCTATACACTTAGTAAGATTGAATAGGCCATTAAAAATAATCGTTTAATAAAATTATCCTTACCTGACCAGATAGAGTTTTTGCAACAATAATTTCAACGGGACAAACTTAGTAAGAATTTAAACTTTTAATATCATGGTCCTATTATATCGATTAGAAAACTACAAGTTAATTGAATAAAAACTTGTGCTCTGTGCTACTTCGAATGAAATAATTTAGGCCTTATATGGAACGTCTAATCATTAACTTAGCGTACCGTATGTTAATACCCAACCAATAAAATAGGGGACATTGATATACTGCTCGCATACAAGTCACAAGGAGTCAATAAAATATTTATATCAAAGAAACCTTAATTTTGATCCTAAATCATTTACCCCCTTAATCATAAATGGTTAGTAAAACTACATTAGTTCACACATATTTCGTCTTGCCTTGTAATTAAAACCAAAATTAACTTTAGTTAAAAAAGGTTGATGAAATTTTATGAATAAGGGGGTCAGTGTTTAAATAGAACATAAAATTCTCGTAAAATTTCAGTGCATTATTTCCTACTGATTGTAAAAGAGCAACTGATGGCTCTACAACATTTTTAAGGTTGACTGATAACTAAAACTACACTGTTTGCAGAATAAAAAAAAATCAGTTAACAAATAATCTACCTCGTTTAAGTATAATCCTGTGAGCTCAAAAATATCTAATGCTTTTGCTTGCTAACATGCTTCATCGCTATGTGAGACAACGTTTTGTCTTTGTCCAAATAAAGCAGTTGAATTTCGATGATGCTTTGCCGAAAATACTAGTTTTCAATTTATGGCAATCCATTATAAGTTTTGCAAATCGCTGGCTGAAATCCATTTACAGTACAATTATTACACAATATGACTAGGGCTGTCATCGGAAATGCCATAGTAAATAAAATTAAGCTAAGTAACATTGCCGGCTTTGGATAGAATATCAAGTATCATAAAGTGTCTAAAGAAGCAACGAAAACCAAAACAATCTTTGTCGACTATGCCAAAAACCAAACTTTACGTAATAGACCGATAGACTATAGGTACTAGGGTTTAATATACATATATAATTAATTAATTCGTTTAAATATATAACAGACCATTTCGCAACTCAACTCACGCTTGCAAGAAGCCGGCCAGCATTCCATCGTTAATGAATTGGCCATTTTAGGCAAAGTCGCAAGAACGGTTTTACCGCAACTCGGACCTTAATAAAAATGTCTACAGCATTCAGCGCGGTGATTAAGTGATCATTAACGTTGTTAGAGACGCAGGTAAAGCTGGGTCTCTCGCTTGTCTTATAAGGAATCTTGAACACATATTTGATTTACGTTTCGGTGGTTGCAGAAGAGACCGTAAGTTTATGGGGAGAAGAGCAATAGGAGGTGCACGTGTAGGATGCAAGAAAATGGTGTGACCATGGCTCATGGTATGACGGTTATTAATCGTTTAATCGCCGCTGATTGGACGCGGAGATTGACAAAGGTGATGCTTTTCCATTTTTGAATGCGGACGGTTAATTGGCAGATTCTATGCCGTTTGTAATAAACGCGAATGTTTTGACAGTTTTTTTTTATTAAATTCCTATTTGTTTGCACGCAACACGGCTTGTGTTTTTTAGGTATTCTCGCGAGTTCTAATATATTTTCCTAGGGTATAAAAATCTTCATATTATCTATGTTCTGTTTTCGTCTCTGTACTATTAGCGATTTTAAATTACTTCGTATTCATAAATGCTTATTCACTGTAATTTAGTTAAAATAAGTTTTATTTCATTAGTTGCAGTGGCTTTGAAATAAATGGACAAAACTTATTTTTGCTAAAACCGGGCTAAAACAGTTTCTTTGTGAGCAATGAAGTTAGAGTCGTCGTCAAAAAGTAACCATTAAGCAAACATATTTATTCTCAAGTTCTCAAAGAGACACAAACAGTCAACTATGATTATTCTAAGAAACTTCTCTAAATAGAGATTTCTACTGAATATGATCAAGATCGTTTCCTATTTCCTACGGAGAGACCAGCCGCCGAATTTTTAAATTGCGTGACTTCTCCCAGAGTCACGTTTCCATCACAAGACTGTAGTTTTTTTATGATGGATGAAAAGTAATTTATAAACAAACATAAATTCGAATTTAAATTGACAAATCGTGGAATGATTACAACACTGATTGTCATTACAAGTTGACATTTCACCGTGCACCGCCGGTGGCCAATCAACAGGTGTCGACCAAAATGGATTATAATTAACTTTCACACAAAATCGCACTTTAGGGAAACTAAAGTTCAACTTACGAAATAAAGTAATTACCAACATGACAAATGACGGCAGTTCCCATTAACTATAATGAAAATATTAAATTTATTGACAATGAGAATTGGCATTCAAATTTGTTTTAAACGTTTTCCTTTTGCATTTTGCAAATTTATGCTTTTAAAACTGTACATTTTGTCATTTTGTCCTCAAAAAGAAAATTATCGTCGTTTCAGTACAACATTTTAATGGTCACCGTACATAAACAATAAAAACCTTTGCATAAACGAGGGCCTATAAAATACCGATGTGCAGTAAGCGTAGTTTAATTGTATTAAACGAATTGTGGTTCTTTTAAGAAAATGAGTAAAACGAGCATGCCCATTACAACGTGTGACTACAAAAATCGTTGATGTGTCACCGGCGTTTAGGTCAGTGGGTTTCCAGATCTCGTCACTAACCATACAAAATTCAGTAGCAAGCTACTACTTCTCGCCGGTATTCTGTGAGAGTGGGGTGAGTACTACTCCGATCGAGCCGTCCCATTTATACTGCAGCCAGCAACTGGCTATAGTGTAGCTTTACCACTAGTAATGTTAATTACGTCATTTTGTACGAGTTTTAAAGCGAATATCGCTATTTATTAATATTTTGAAGTTACAGGTCTTACGTGGGCTGGTCAAGTGTGAGTCGCGCACTGAGGTTTCCGATTCCGTGATATTATTTATGTTTGTATTAATAGCATCAAACGGTTTCTGACAATCAGTTCGAGGCCCTTAGCGCAAGCCCTGCTCAAATTTGACTGCTTTTTCATTGATTGTTTTACTTTCAAATTCGCATTATAACCACATTAATCACCCAAAGTTTGGTCGTATTGCCGTTTTTCGAGTAACAAAAAAATTATTAAAAGTTTCTGTTATGGGGACCATCTTTTTATCTTTTTTTATTAATTGTAAGTAAATATATAGGTATATATATATATTGGCCATAATAATATGTACATGTTTCGTAATAATCTCTTATCTATAGCGGTTCAAGAGATAGGGCCCGTTAAAGTTTAAACGGACGGATGATAGCCTAGGCTTAGTGATCGGGTCCATTACCACTCTTTGGGTACGGAAATTTATAAATGCGGTAACATGAAAGTTTAGATACCTACCTGTTATCCTTTGATACCTAAGGCAATCTATCAAAAACCAAGCGCACATTCAAAAATTATTCCTTTCAAACATCGTCTCCGCATGAATAAAATTCATATTACGCCTACTTAAGCATCGAAAGTGAATTTTATGGCATTAATATTAATACAACACTAGTTCGGAATGTGTAAACAGAATTCATAATGTTATTATGATGGCAGAACAGCCTGCCGCGCGTCGCGGGGCGTCTAAAGTGCGACTTTTAACTCGCTAACGGCATCTTAAAAGGTACAATACAGCTGCAGGGCTGCCTTGTTCTAATTTGGAATCCTAAAACCGTATAGAGGCGTCGTTTGATGTCGCTGGAATGCCGCGAATAAACTTTAGGGTTTTTGGTGCCATTATGTCACTGTAACAGAGTTATAGCCATTAAATAAATCCGAGATAAAATGTTGAGGTTTAAAGCGACATTCATCGAGATCTGCCTTGTGCGAGAAAATCAGGTGACAGCCTCAACACCACATTGGTCCTGATCTGACTAAGATATTCACTAAATCATGTTATTTGTAGACCCTTACTTTTTATTTTTTTATTTAGAGTTTAGGTAGACGTGAATAGTTTACCTAATTAAGTATTTAGAAAATCAAGGGTCCCACTGAAAACAAGCGCCTCAGTTCAGCGAGACAGTACGCTGGGTAGGATCTTCTAGCTTTATTCAACAAAGTATATTTGGTTGTTATTTTTATTCAATCAGGTTGACATTGGTAAGTAATAACCTAAAATCCACGCGGACAAAGGCGGGGCAAAAGCTACTATAAATAAAATAACAATAAGAAGGAAGGCAAAACGAGTTGGCAGATATGAGTTGCTTTGGGCGCAAAAGTATAAGCATAAACCAATAACGAAGTTAAAACTAATTTAGGGTGATCCATCTTAATAAATGCAGTATAGTATACCACTCCACATGTCCGGTAAGACGATCCATGAGTGGCACCACGCAGCTATCTTCGCGTCTATGCGTTAACTCTCATGTTTTTTGTGCGCCCGCGCATCATTAAGTTTTTACTCTATCACCATAATTATTATTCAGATGTAATATTTTTACCGGATAGATGGACGCACGCACGACCAGACAAGTTTATTAAAATATGGTCAAAGACCTAAAACAGAATAGCCAGTATTCATGAAATTAAGTCTTACTTTTAATGTTTAACCACCGCCGGCGCAATGCTAAACGAGTATAAGTCTGGACTAGATTTGCTGTATCAAGGAAGACATGAATATTCATGGAAGGGGTATATTATGTTCAGTAGTAAACAAATAAATGCTAAGAAGAAAAAAGAAGAAAGTCTTTATCGTAAGTCTTACCTGAATTCTGGCTTCTGTCAGTCCAATTTTAAGCGCAAGCTCTTCTCTGCAACAAAAAAATACTCTGATTAGTATATAGCTTTATCATTAATCTATCGCTAATCCTAGTCGTAAATATGAACGTGTGTCATTTGCCAACTCAGAGGACTAAGATGGTATTCCTCTTGTGCCAGTAATTTCACCGGCTGTCTTGTTTTCCACGCCGGAGCACAACAGTGCAAGCACTGCTGCTTCTTGGCTGGAGTAGCGAGCAAGATAGTGGTAACAATCCAGACGGACCTTGCACAAGGTCCTACCACCCGCATCTGTTTGTAATCCAGTCCTCAAAACGTTCCAAAAGATTTTAATGCGACTTACAGAGGCAAGTGGTTTACGGAGGCAAAGTATCGATCTAGTTAGGTCTAATTTTTAGGAAAACTCATTTTCTCCGTGTTTTTTTTACATCTGTCCGGAACAGAGCCCAGTCGCCCAGGTACTGTGCTTTATATCTCGAAAAAAGCTGCCGAGCTTGGGTCTCAGGATGGAATCTTACAATAAAACAGAATAGTCAATAAGTACCTTGTAAACACATCAGGATAATGGGTGCGTCCGAACGCCTTCTCCAGCTCATCCAGCTGGTAACTGGTGAAGGTGGTTCTGTACCTCCTCTGCTTTCTGCGAGGGGTGTCTTCATCATCTATCCCAGAGCCAGATCCGGACCCTGGGCGCTCGGGGTCTGGCAGATCAGCGACACCGTCTGACACGCCCATGGTGTGTGTGTAGAAGAAAATCGTGAGTTTTGTGAGTAGAAGTGGAAGCTGTAACAAAGAGAGTGGAACATTAGCTATAATTGCAAGAGTTATATCGGTATACTGAAACAGGATAAACCGCCGAAGACATAAGTGACACTTAAACCATTTTAGTTCTGGTCGCTAGCAAGAAATATCTACCAGAAAGCGTGAAACTTAGCATTCACGTGTATAATTATTTAGATTATTTGACCTTATGTATACAAGGAGGAGTGAAAAGATTAACTGAACACAGGTGACGACTTCAAGATTTTTTTTCGTGTGGTTAAATTTGTAACGCCGTATTCCTAAATTAAAACCATGGGTCTTTTTATCCATCAGGTATTAAATTTTGACAGGTTGGTAGGTCAAATACTGATGATGGCTGCAGAAACCCACTGGATGAGAGAAGCGTAGGACCGGTCATTGTGGCAATCCTTGGAGGAAGACTATGAGTATGTCCAGCACTGGACGTCTTTGATGATGATGATGAGATTAAAAAATGCGTTGTCGGAATGTAGAAGCCAACCATGAGTAGTAAAACGTCCTGTTCAACCAACCTAATCCCTCTCAGCTCGCCTTACCTTACAAGAAAACCATACAAATAATTTGCATATCATAGACAATTAGCAACAACAATACCAATGTACTATCGCCATAATTACAATGTTAATGTAAACGCAAGCCAGCGTTCCCTGCGGCAATGTTTAATATCGAACATTTAAAAAAACCCGGGTACAGGATATTAAAATCTATCCAGATAAAATAAGGATCACTTTGCATTGGTAGCTGAAGGTATTTAGACTCTTAGTGTACGGAGATGTCGATAATTTAATGGTGGTATCAGCCTTCCTCATCTAAATTGCAATAAGCAAACTTCCGGTTCCTTCCACGCCTTTAATATTCGATATAGTAATATAGTCTGGTGCAAAGTCAGTGCTCTTAACACTCTTACAAGACTTATTTATACTTAGGTTTGGTAACTTAACGATCCTCTTAGTCCTAGTCTTTGGCAGTGATCCAGTAATTGACAAGAAGATACGGAATCATACGAGTAAGAGCGAGAAACAATGATGTCAACTACTGGTAAAACCTGGGGAGAGAAGAGACCACCCGGCAGACCTCAAATGCGCTGGTATGACGATATTAAAAGAGTGGCTGGAGCCAAATGGATACAAAGAGCTCAATGAAGAGTACATTGGCACGGATTGAAGGAGACATTCATCCTAGAGATTGAAAAAGGCTGAAGAAGAGAGAATGGTAAAAACAATGCCCTATGAGTGTCAATATAATACCGGGACGGTTACTGTCGAACCCGGTATACCCGTCAAACTAGGTTGCCTTTACAGCAGGGGTGGCCTGTATTTATTAAAGGGCTATTTTGAATTTTCATTTAGGGCCAGATTTAAATGAAAACACTTGGCAACCTATGAATGTGATTAGCGGACGGAGTTGCGGGAAAAGCTAGTACATTGAATGAATATGTGTTTACAAAATGGTGTGTATTAAATACGTGTTTGACATTTCAGTTTAATTAATAATGTTTTGTTCTGTTATCATTTAAATTTCGGGTCAATATTTTAATGTAGACTATTGTTCTATTACTCGGTATAATTAATGTACCTAACTAATTAAGCTTCAATATGAGCCCGATTAAAAACGTATAGGTAGAAAAAAATAATGACTTGAGTTAATTAGGTTTCGATTTGAATTGACGGAGTTAATTGAGTTTGGGCCAATTACCAAGCAGTTCGTATTGTTCTAAACTTTAACTAAATTGGTATTTCCCATGTCACTTCCATGGATGACATTTTCTTTCAACATCTTTCAAACTAATTAACTGCCTCAGGAAAAATAATTAGTGTTAGAGATCATGCCCAAGTAGCACAAAGCGCTATAAAAACTATACAGTAGCAGTATAGAGACGACACGAGGAAGCGTCTTGAGCCTTTCGAGATGTGGTGTTACCGCCGCATGTGTCGTTTTGGTTGGACTCAATTTGACTCAACGGATCAAGAATGAATACTCCAACGCGTCTTCAGAACACGAGAATTGACGGATTTTTTTTTTAAAGTTGATGATCTCGGGCATGTGTTTAAGAATGACAGATACCAACTTCTTCAATTAATGATGATGGGCAACGTAAATGGTAGGAGGTGCTTTGGATGAAGAAAAAATCATGGTTGAAGAACATAGGAAAGTGCACGTGTCACCAGTGCTAAACAGCTCGTCAGAGTGGCACGAAAAGATGCGGTCAAATTAGGTATAAATATATTTGCTTTACTCTATAAGGTATATAAGTTAAGTACCTATACATTATGTTTGACCTTGACTGATACGAAATAAATATGTAACTATGCTTGGTAGGTAACAAACTAAATAACTATGCTTAAACTTAACTATGACTCAAAAATAAAAATTGAGATAGTTAAAAATTAAAATGGCATTTATTAAGAATACGGGTTTCTATGTAGAAATAATCTCATTAACTTTATTATGTAGCTGTTTTAGTATTTAATTCATTAACCTATTTGAATACTAATTGGCAATTCGATTTAAATTTATTTAATTAATTTAATGAGGCAGAGTTCACCATGCCAAACTTTATTTAGATATTAAATTGAAAAATGTCACGATATTTGGTCATTCTACCTCATTTTTTATATTAAATGACAAAAGAACGAATTCTGATGAGAAGGTACGCCGCAAGAAACTCGCTCAGTTTTTTTCCCTTTTTTATTACGTATTTATCTTTTCGAAACAAAGTTACAGAGCAATAGTTCGTGAGTTTTGGATGTTATTGCAAATATAGCAATGTTATAAGATGTGTAGTACTCGTACAGTACAATTATTTCGAAGCCTTAGTAAATAAAGTTAAGCAAAGTACATCGCTGCCTTTAGATAGAAGGTCAAATATTATGTAATGGTCCAGAGAGGCAATGTAAATCAAAAACAATCTTTGTCCACTAATACTGAGTGGCAAACTTTAAGTAAGCTTACTCTTACGTCTTGAATGTACACACTTTGTTTAAAGTTTTCTTGACAATTGCTCTCGTGTTTCTGTAATTAAAGAAAGTGAATGTTTTAATTAATACTTAATTTTTTAAATGTGGGGCGTATCTTAGGATAGGCCTTATATGCTCTTAGGCCTTATATCATATATGGATCGTGGAATATGTGCGAGTGAAGACCAAGCTTACTCTGAGGGTGAGGGGGTTGGAGTTCTGTCGTGACGTGACTTTTTATTAATTTGTGGTGAGAGCTGTCGTCGACCTTCACAAGAGAAGAGATTTTGCCGAAAAGTGTCGCATTCCGGCATTTCTGTGGCCGGTTAACTGACAACGCGAAAGTGCTCACGTTACAGACTTCACGTGCTAGTAATTAAGTTATTAATTGAGTATAATAAATATTTATTTTAGTCTTTAAGGTAGTCTAAGGGCCTATACAGCCCTAAATAGGTAAATGCTTTCTATTATATTCTATATGGCCTTAAAAATCTATGAATGCACATAAAAAACCAAGTCACCTCTTGATCGAAGCAGATCAATCCAATTTTAAATGCGATCTATGATTCACTAAAGCGTCAAGCGCAGCGCACGCGCATAGAACCGTGTCGCCACCTGCCGGCCATCTGCCGGTAATCGTGTCACGCGCTTTCTTCCTTCTTTGGGGTAATGCAATGTTCATTAGTCTGTAATTCCTTTAGCATCTGCATTTAGACTAAGTTCAGTTTTATTCTTTCTTAAGTCAGTTTAGTTTTATAGTTTTTATAATTAATTGATCTAACAACACTTTATTCATTTTGCAAAGCTAAGATAAATGGAGTTACAGCTTACAGTTATAAAAAACGGACTTTGAATTTTCAGTGTTTCCGAATTTATTTTTCACCCTTTTTCACGGATCCCATTACAATATTTTTTGACATATATTGAGGATTTTTTAAACCATCTTCGATGTATGTTTTATGAACTTTTTCTATTGCAAGGGATTCGCGAATTCGCGATAGAATAAAATTAAAAAAATGATTCCCGCGGATTGAAAACCTCCTCCTTTTTTTGAAGTCCAAAAGGAGAGCATTTCGTTCTAGTTTCGGATCAAACGTTAAAAAAGATCGGAAAAGCCTGCTTTAACACATTTTGCCTTGAGTCCTTTATGAATTTCCGTTTTTGGGTCTTAAGTCAGAGTTTTAAGAGAACAAGATAGCATTTCCCTAGATGATACCTGCTTTTGCTATCATCTAGCTAGACAATAAAAATATGAAACTAATCATCGATTGCAATGACTAACTAATTATTGCTGCCCACGCAATCGCTATTAATCATAATTAAATCAATTAATAATAATTAACGCATAGTTAAATAACAATTAAAAGGTTATTACGTACTTATTAATTTAAAGGAAGTGTCACGCTCGGACACTGTTTCAAATGTTTAATTTTGTGTCAATATTTAATGAAGTGAAATTTTCGGCACAGCGTAATTGTTTCGTGACTAAGTTGGGTCGTGATTCGTTAAAAAAGGACGGTAAATTAAATAAAGCAATCGCTAAGTGCGTTGGTCCAGTACACTGCACCGCGACCGGGAGTTTGTTACTTCTACCAGCACTTCAGAAAAAACAAGATTGTGCTGAGAAGAAGCGCTGCAAGAGACTCAGAAGCTTGTCTTTTTTTCATATGGGTCAAAATGATAGGATTTGTTATGAGTTTGTTTTAATATATTTTATACAGAGCTTTAAAGTTTGACTACTTTTTAAGGTAGCATGAGAATTTAATTCGCCTTACAACTATTTGTATATTTACTGAAAATAATACCTCAAACTCAAATTGTCTCAGTATTTTTAGCTTAGGATCTAGGAAACTGCTAGCAAATAGATAGGTAAACCATCATGCTATATTTAGTATTTTACAAGACATTTCCGCAACAGTAAGGAAAAAACGGGCATTTGCTGAGTCGTGCGTTGGGAATTAAGAAGAAGAGAAGGGGTCTACATCAAAAAGTGGACCACGAAAAACCTATGATGACGATCATTGTAAAGAATATCTCTCACTATTCATTTAAAAAGAAATATTATAAAAAATACAAACAATAAAAACATTTATGACATTAACTAAGGCGGTAAAAGGCTTAGGCTTACATTTGTTCCAGACTGTGATTCTTCGGCTGATCAATGGCCGGTAGGTCGTATAAAACTACCGGTAGACGTTCTCTACCTATTGGGGTATCAAAGCAGCGCGGAGTGAGGCCGACCGCGTAATCGGCGACAATTTTTTTACAGCCGACTAACTGTTCAGAGTTCGTTTGCCTTTAAGCGTTTTTTGCGCCATTACCGGCCTGCGTAGAAAACTAAAAAAAAGCAAATTTAAGTGAAAACTCTTGCGCAATTATCGGGTAAAATCAATAAGACGGCAAAAAACTGTTTAACGGGAACCCAACCGCATTAAGGTAAATAAGATAGAAATAACTTTCGCCATAAGTGGACTAAAGGGGCCTTTATTTCCTTGTATGGGAAAAATCTCTCTAGGAGAATGTCATGAGTTGTCAAAGAAATATAACCAATATGATTGAAGGTATAATAGTGAACTTTCGATAACGTCAACTTGATAGCTCGGGGATAGGTTCTTTTTTACGATTCTGTACCCATAGCCATAGTGTCAACGGGACCTAAGCTCAGTCGTCCATCTGTCCGTCCGTCAACCTTTAAAGGGACCTCTATCTTTTGAACTGTAATAGGTAGCCACTTGAAAGTTTCGCAGAATATGTGTGTGGCAGATATCATAATAAATAACATTAAATACAGAATTTAAATAATTGGGTGGCGAGGTGGAAATTCAACCATAAAGGGAGCTAAAAAGGGGATGGAAGTTATTAATATTGGTAATATTAATTGTATTAGTCACTGCTTACGTTTCTGTGTATAATAAACGAAACACTTTTGGACCGTATTCAAAATGCTCCGAACTTATCCATTTCAGCTTTAGCCCCTCTAAAACACTTGGACTCAACCTCTTGGGTCACTAAAGCTACCTTGAGAAGTCTTCGGCACAAGATTTTGCAAGATTCCTTCTGGAGCTTGGTTAATAGCAACAAAAACTCATCGCGTACATTTTTAATTACGAAAGGATCACTACCTTTAACGCATCCTTAGTTGTCAAGTACCGAAACTTTAGCACTTGTCTTACTACCTTTATTGTTTTCTGCAAAAGGTTGCCGAAGCTCGTCACATAAAATAATAATCGTTACGTTACTTTAGGCTTTTACTAGGCCTGCCGATTTGAGCCAAATCGAATCGGAAATAATTTGCTTTCATATACTAGTATTTACTACAAAAATGCGTTGATCAGCGAAGAGCCGCGGCGCGCCGAACCGAATAATAAATACGTGGAAGCGAATTATTCCGATTCGATTCGACTTGACTAGTTTTGATAAGCTTAATGGACGTCAACCTTTAGCCATGAAGATAATAGGTTTTTCCGTCCTTCTAAACGACTAAACAATGTGCAACATGACAACAAATAGGCACCTGTTTAGCATAATCCAACGTAACTATATCAACTTCCCTTGAAACATCATGACATTAGTCCAATATACTTAGTTCAATTTATCAACTCAAATTAGTTTCAAAAACTAAGTCAAGCATAACAAAAGAAACACTAAAGTTTATGTTTTATTTCCCGTCATCATCTTGTCAACGTCTATTTGCAATAGGACACGAGCCGGTACAGACAAGACCCACATTATTCTAATACATGCGGCTTTTAATCCGATAACATCTGGAAACAGTAGATTAACTGCCTGTTAATGGAGCAACAAAAACTTTAATCCTATCAGGCGCCAGTGTGAGTGTCAGCATGCATAATAAAAGTAGTTATCGTAAATAGCAGACACACTTTTGAAAATCTTAGTTTAATCAAGTCATTATGAAATACTTTTTACTGTCATCCATCCGCGAAATGTTGTAATTGCATAGACTAAAGAGAGTATAGAGGTTGTCAATTAATTGTTAATTTGAGACAATCCAGGACTGGCATATCAGTTCAATATGAGAGGAAAAGTATTCACCCTATTATTAAGCCTGGGGAGACTCGGGGTTAGTATGTGGATGTTTTCTTTACCTCCCTTTGCATAGTTTTTAGGGTTTAGTATCCAAAGGGTGCTGCCACCAGGACCCTTTTACTACATAAGCATACGTCCGTTCGTCCAACCAATGTTTAAAGGACGCTATATTTAGAACTTTAATAGGTAAGTAGTTGATTTTATCATAGTAAGCATTGCATGGTGGATATTCTAACACATAATGAAACGAGCAAAAATCGAAAAGAAACGTGCGTTTTAACATTGTTAAAAATCTTAAAACGGTAATAGATACCTGCCTCAACCTTGGTGTGATTATAGTGTACTCTTAACTCTTAACTGAAGACTCAAAAGTAAAATAACAAATAATAAAAACCGACTAAGTATGGTACATAGCAAGGAGAACTGATGGCCGATGGGGTCGAAAAGTTCTCGAATGGCGGCCGCTTATTGGCAAGCGCAGCGTAGGACGACCAGCCACAAGATGGTCCGATGACCTCAGAAAGGTGGCAGGAAGGCGCTAGTTGCATGCTGCTTCCAACCGGTCACTTTGGAAATCCATGGAGGAGACCTATGTCCAACAGTGGACTTCTTGTGGCTGAGATGATGATGATGATGAAGTATGAGTCGGGCTCGTGCTAAGGATTCTGAACTGAACATAAAAATCACTTTTTTTAGTGATTGTAGTAGTGGTAAGGAACCAGACTCGTACTTGGCCAGTTCTTTTAACTTATTGACTCCTTACAGCAGTGCCCTAGTATCTTGATGATATATTCACGATTATATTTGCTATAGATTTACTGAGGATAACATGAGAGGGCCCCAATTTGGCGCCCCCGATCTACAGTAAGCCATAGGTTTTGCTTTAATGGACAACCTTAGCAACCTTAGCAACTTAAACTTTAACATTTTGTTTAGAGATTTAATGATTTCACTCTGTGATGATAGATGATTGAACTCAAAAGACATCGAGCTAGCTTTATGGCCATCGTGTGTTAATAAATTGCTCAAGGCTATCGATAATAACTTTCTTCGCAGAATTAATAAGCATCGCATACATTAATGCCAATTTTGCCGTTAAATTCCTAGTTGACTTGAGCACCTGTAGTGGTAACGTACAGCGATGTTTGTTCGATACCACTAACTTATGATCACTTCGAATGCTTATTAATAACCACGAATTCATGGTATTATCAAGTAATTTATTTATACCGAGAAAGTTAATTGATTGCTCCACCGCACTTTTAACCGTTTGTATCAAACTAATTGATTAATTTCAATTAATTGCAAAACGGTAAGTTCTTAGCTTCCATATGAACACATTTCTAATTTCAATTTACGTTGAGTAGTTTTAATTATTTTTTGTTTCCATTTGTTACTGTTCAATTAATTTGTTTTTCGCGTCGAATTCAAAATGACCCGATAATTCATAGAAATAACGAGATGATATTCCATATATTATATTAATGATTGGGGTAATGGATAAATGGAACTGGTTATTTTGTAAGAGATTATACTATCAAACAAACTAAAAACGTTGATGCATTGTTAAGTATAATACAGCATAAAATATTCCCCGTTTTAAAACTATCAACTTGCAACATGCTTGCAACGTTGTGTAACAGTAGGTATATGTTTTTAAACAATCTTCTGTAAGTTGATTATCATAAAAAATAAGGTAAACTTTTGAAATTGTCACCAGACAATTGTCAGCAACGAACCCAAACAATTGTAACCATTATCCTTAATTCTAAAAACCGGGTATCTCCGGTTTGCACTTCTTGGTTTATCTCTAAGAATTCGAGGATTAGTTTTTGTCAGTTTGTGCGTCCGTCTTAAGTGTTAATGGGTCGGATTAGGCTCCCGAGCCTCGATAGCGGTGTCTGAGTCACCGTGACTGATGGCTCCTGTCTGATTACCTTGACATTTCCTCGAGCCTAGGGAGTAGTGGCGTTTTGAAGTGAATAACATTTAACCAACTGCTTTTTAAATTTAAGAACGTACGGTCAACAATATCAGTAAGCTCTTTTGCTAAGGGGGTAAAGCTATTACTGTTTTTTATTGTATCGATCGTATAGTTCCATATTAACTTGCAAAAACCCCAAGGCGTTTAACTTAGCACTGTAACTGTGTTTAAATGCCTAATAGAAACAGAGGTGTCATTAGAAAGCTTTGTCTGTCTGTCGGTCGAGCTGGGTAATCAAACAAGATACCGCTGTTTTTTAAAATACCAATTGAACTGAAGACCCAAGGTCTTCAAATGACTTATACAAGTGTTTTTAGAGTATTTCCAATGAACATAGGTTTGTAAAGTATTTTTCACATTTATTTTTAAAATAAAAAATAAGTTCTTAAAAAGTTACACGAACGAGAGAGTAACTTCATTAAGTGACATAATATTTCAAATATTTTAAATTTTGTCAAGAAGATGCAAGGATATTTATTTCAAAAAAGCACTGTTAAGGTGGGAATGTTATAGTTGCCTGACTAGTATTACAAGTCCTCGCCTACGGTTCAGTCTAATATTATTAACAAATGTAAGATTATTAACAAATCTCCATTGCTCACTGTTGTGTTAGTAAATATTTTGCAACTTTATTTTCATTTCAATGTCTTGTTTAAATTGTATCATAAATATATTTAAAAAATAACTAGTTGTCAATTTAGGTACTTAAACATTGTTACCATACCTATCGCTTAGGAATTTCAATAACATTAAATATTTGAACTGAATAAGTTTCAAAATCTCAATGCAACAATGTAATCTTAAAATCAATAGTAAAAACAACCGTTAAGTATCAAACAATGTATTGCGTTCGGTTTTAATTGTGCAGTCATCACAACGGATCAAAACTATTATTTGAATATGACGTAATCACGATCGAGATACAGGCGATGTTAATCGACTTTCCTATTACCAAGTAGCGGCGAGTAGCGTGTAATGAGAAACCAGAATGTTAATTAAGATCTAATTAACTCTAATACAATCAACAATGCTGCGCGCGTTCCGGAGGCATCCGCAAGTCATCGCCAGGGACGCAACGAAACCAGGATTAGAAGATCTCTCATCTTCAAAATCAAACCCCTTTTAGAACCGATCTTTGAAGACTCGGGGAGACAGCGGGAGGTCTATAAAACCGGTAATGATAATCGAATTGAGTGCGGCCAACCCTTTAGTAAAAAATCGGTTAAAATCACTCATTCCAAGGCCTTTTGTGATGTGAGAACTCAATCTAGCGAACACTAGCATTGTACATGGTACCATTTGAAAGGGTAATAAAGATTTTATCAACTTTTTTTCAAGCAATTATAATGATACCGGTTTTAAATAGACCTAAGTGCATCAATGTAGAAGTAGATTATAATGTAATATGTGTGCATCGTTGATTTGTAACCCGATAGACTAAATTATTCGAAGTTAATTAAAAAGAGAAAAACTTAGTTCAGTACGCGTATTGATATTGCGGCAGCAATAAAACCTAGCAGCCGGCACAGCTCAAATGATACCTTTTGGGTTAGTTTAAACAAGTTTAAAATTGTATTGGCCCAAATTTATCGTTCGGTCAAACATTCGTTTTCCCATCATCATCATCATTTTTATACCATATGGGCAAAAATAATTCAGGCAAGTAATAGGATATCACCAACTCATTTTATTTAGATACAAGTTTAACGCTTAGATTGAAGAAATTAATTATATAGACTAAAATTTCAAATTTCAATCATATATTATTGACCCTTTGAATAATAAAAATCATTTATTGTTAATGAAATTTATAATGACATATTGAAATCAAAGGACATGAGAAAGCAATTTTTTATTCAAATACAGATAGCGTTATTTTTGACTTTGGCGTCGGGGCCGACGCCGCCGGCGCTATTATACTTAAGATCATAACATAACCGTTAAAATATCAATTTTTCATTCTTTAACCTCCATTATTTTGTAAAATCGAATTTAATTTATTACAAACAACCTTTTTATGTGGGATTATGTGTTTTGATCAGTTTTCATCGGTGTCAAATTAAACTTTTAAGCAACATGGATATTAACGTCAAGCGTCTTGTTCGGACAAATTTATGGATTCTTTTACAGTGTAATAAATACAATAAAAAACATCAAAGTCCAGATCCTAACCCACTCGGACATTATTAAATGGCAATAAAAACAATAAAATAAATACGCTATTGTTGTCGATTCGTACGGCTCCAACTTTTATAGATCTTGAAATTTGGAGCTAACATTCAAAACCGAAGTCATAAACAAAATTAACAACACAAGGACCCCTGCTGCTTTCAATTTTGAGTCTGACATCGGCCCTAATTCAATAAAGCAATAAAATTCACCTAATTATGCAAATGCTTTTAAAATATCAGGCATTATGCCTTTTTCTTACTCCAAAAATATACTCCAGCCGTGAAATAAGGTTATCGTGGACTTTGATTAATGGGAGCGGGCCTCGATCAGAATGATGTTATTATATTCGTGTTTTAATTATTAAACGTAATTAGTGACTTGACAGGAGGCGTTTAAAGCACTTGAATAATTTACAATTTGTTAATGTTTTCATTGTGATTAGTAATAAGGTGGTAATTAGTTTAAAAGCAAGTTTGTGGATCTAACGAAGCAAGACAAAGTATAATATATGTACTTAATGTAAAAACACTCAATCAAACAAATGTAAATAACTAATTTATTGAAACTTGCTTACGACAAGTTGATTCACTGCTTATAATGCTTGTCATTCCTAAATTACAATATTACTCTCAAACTACTTAAAATGCAAAACATTCTAATTGATATATAAAACAGGCTAAAATTATTTGCAAAAAAAAAACATTTGGCACTCACCTTTCTTTTCACACCGAACAAACACTCAAAAGTCTCTAAACACGCGACAGAAGATATCCAACACGTATAAATCGCCTTCAATGACTCACAACTTACATGATACCGGGCAGCAATAAACTATGACACTCCGGCGCGGCCGATCGACTGCGAGAGAATAACGCTCGCTGACCGCCTACGCAGCTCGTAAAAACACGACAAAGAGTAGCGGGCCTAAGCCACTCCCTTGCGGCACAGTCGGCCAATAGCGAGGCAGTGACACGATACACCGCGGTGTGCCAGCCGAGGGTGGGCCCGAATCACTGATACCGGTCCCCACTTTGATACTACTAATTGACTTTATCAACAAACCGACTTTACTGGCCCAAGTCACGATATATGCGTTTGTCCGCAGTGTCAAAAGCTCAACTGTGGCCCACTAGTGATGTAATTAAGTATGCCAAGCTAATGGGCGATTTGAGCGGGAGATTATTCAGACGTCTTTAATACCCTCTAGGAGATGAGTATTATGGGTATTGATTAATAGCTATTTATTTGTTCAAGGTGACAAGGTGTATTTAAACTGGTGATAAGTTCTGAAGTTTGTACCAATATTAGTGGATGTTATTTCCGGATATAATTGTTCAAAATTTGCCATGATGTTAGCATTTATGATTTAAAATTAAGCGCTTATAAGAATCTTAGTAATTAATGTACTTAATGCACATTTTTATCTTTGGCAAAGCAGATAATTACACAGACAATTTTTAAACTTTTTCACTGCTTGACCAAGCAATTCCTTACTAACTAGTTCTAGATTAAGCTATAAATTCCTTCGCTTACAGGCCCTATTGGGCATCCAATTAGTAGCTATGAAATGTGTATGATTACGGTCTGTGGCGTCCATCCGCGAGTGCTGTGTAGCGCTATATTGTGCTATTCGTTTGCTGGCTGGCGGCTTCTTTGGATTAATTATAGAGGCTGTTAAACCATTTGGATGCTGCGCTTGTAGCAACTGTTGCAACTTAGTTACCATCTAGCAGTAAATAAGTACTATAGGGATACATAAAGCTAAATAGCGATGTGGATATTAATGAATGTTAATTTGTTTCGTTCGTTTTTTAGAGTGTTGGTGGCCACTGGTCAGTGGCCCTAAACCACTAGGGTGGGTGAGAATTCTTAATCGTGAGGTCCCGAATTCGATCCCAAGCAGTCGTCATGTATGAAAGAGTCAAATCGTATTATAATTTTTTTTAAACTGGCCAAGTGCGAGTCTGACTCGCACATTGAGGGTTTCGTACAAAATTAATAAGCACCGAACTCATACCCTTAGATATATTGCTCTAACAAAAAGATAAATTGAATTAAGGGAAAAACTTAACTTTGCCATTGGAAAACCGTTGTCTCCATACATCGATATAGGCCGCGGTCAGTTTACCAAATGCAAATATAAATTTGTAGTTTATTGTTTTTAGGCGTAAATAAGTTTGTTCTGTTCAGATTTTATCTTTTGTTTGTGCTGTGGAACTTTGCTTCTTACTAAATTTCATGATTCTAAGTCAACGGGAAGTTCGCTATTTATTACAAATTGCAGTTTCAGTGTTCAATATGCACCAATGCAAGACTTCGAGCAAGCTCGAATGCGATTGAATTATTTAATCTATCTAGGCTATACTTAAAGGTAGCCAACTTTGCCATTTGCCAAACAGCAAAACAACAATTAAAACTATTAAAATGACATTTGTCGCGGCCCTTGCGTGCTCAGTAACTCAAATTACTCCTCGAATTGTTATTTTGACATGAAATTTTATGACTAAATTGTCGCTTGGGCAAGATTCCTATTACAGTAATTTAGGTGATCTCACTTTATTTCGAAGCGAATAAGGTAGCATTATATTTTTGGTTTCAACTCCACACATAATTTGATATGTTATTTATTTATTTTGTATATAGGTACATCATTACTTTGTAGGTATAGTATTGTACATAAGGCATGAAAATTACAGATTACCTACAGGAGTACAGATTTACAAATAAATAGAATGCAAACTTATTTATTATTGACATAATATTATTATTAATATTGACATAATTTTAATTTAATTTTGTTAGAATTGATTGGTTAATAATGTTTCGAATTAATTGCTTGATTTTTAATGGCTTTTCAAATTACTATTATAGCACTGTTTTGTTATTATTAAACAGCATGATTGTTAAATTAAATAGGTTACTAAAATATTTGTACTTATTTGATTATAATATGCTATTTTGTATCCATCTATGATCACAAATATAAACGATTTCTATTTCTAAGGGATCCCTTTCAGTTAACATCAGAGAAAAACTAGATATTTTATAGGTAGGTAGATCACGTGAAAATAGCTGTAAATGTTATTGATTACTTACTTATTCATTAATTAAAATTAGATGTAAATTAAATGTAATCAATGACTGGTACAATGAATGGTGCAAGTGTTACCCTGACAATGACCTCTGTAATTCAGTTGACATGCGTTCACGAATATCCAATAAAAAAAGATTCTTTGTGTAAGTTTTAATTTAAAACAGCTCTTGAAAGAATCTACACAGAAGTATTAGCTAAACGTAAAACGTTAATGTGACGAACTTGAATTTATATTCAATTGATGTGTCCCACACCGACCTTCAAAGGTACGTCCGCACGACAGCCATTCTAGAGTTTAAATTTATTATAACCAGCAATTTAATATGAAACATTATTACAAATAACATTTGCTTTACAATGAATCGTAATCATAATTCAGATCTAGATAAACGGACACTGAAAGCAGATTGCGCAAACGCAGAAGTGATTACAAAATAACGAGGATTTCCTCCCACGTCGGCCATTACGGACAAATTACACAAGTAATAACATATGAATAATGAACGAGCGGGATAATTTTTTGTCCTTGCCACTCGGCTTCTCTAAACCACTCGAATTATAGCTAACAATGTAATTCCCGCACCAAATTGGCCCATATTTAATTTTGGGAAAATGTAAAAATAAACGTTTTTATTTGTGTAAATAACACAATAAAACTGCCGACGTTACGTGTGCGACACGAAACGTGCGCACGAATTGCTCAGATAAGATCTGTCGCGTAATTGTGTAGCGTCGTTAGTCCCCCGATCGTGTAAATTCAGTTAGGGGGACGAATTTTTTGAAATTCAATATGAATGCGGTTTTGTTATGACGGGAAGCGGACGCGTTAGAAAAAATTACGCGTTTCCGGTCGTTCACAGCTTTCCGCGGTTTGCGATAACTGTAATTAGCGACAACAAAGACGCCGGCGATGTTTCCGATACGCATTAATGTGACAATATTAAAGAGCACACCTAATATGCCACTTTTGACAACCCAATAGTGGAAGCGTAACCTACAACCCATTATGACTCTTACAACGTAAAGAATCTGAATTATTTTTACGTGTCGGTGTCTGTCTGAGGTTGTACGTAAAGTGTTGATCTAACAGCTAATCGTGTCCATTTGTGGTTGACAAAATCAATCACTGTGTCGTTTGGGGTTTTTGTCGGCTTGGACTCCGGATGCGGCGATTGGACTCAATTCAGTTTAAACTTGAACTGCTATGGGAGCCTCAATTTATGTAGTCTCTACGGCATGAATATTTGGGAGTTTTAAATGTATAAAAAGGGCAAATCAATTAAGGGCCTTTGTCGAATATTAGTATGAAAAGTCATAGTGTCACTTATTGTGAAAAAGTTTTACAGTGGTCTGGAATTCAGTTAGGTTTATTGTACTTACCAATTAACATACATTAGCTACTTGAAGTAATATAAACAGACGCTCCTACTACGTAGGTAGATACAATATTGTATCCAATTATCAAAGGTTAGATGGAAAATGCCAGAAGGATGCAAAACCATGGTGTTGATAATGCATTTCCCGGCTATCACCGCAGCCATTTGCTACAGTATATCCCTTGCTGGTTAGCATAGTTGAAAGAGACGAATGCTTATCACCCGTAAATGCCAGTGTGCTAGGCTCCAGAACATGAAACAAAACTTGTGATATTGAATGCTTCACTTGTTTGAAGTAATTTCCACGGTTGGTTGCGGACGCACCATCATCGGATCTATCATTACGCGTCACATTCGACCCACATCCGAGACGAAACCGTAACTCAATATTTGTTTTAATGACAAATAATTGATTGTCCACGCCCGGATCGTGTATCCACTACCGGAGCGTCACGACACCGCAGCCACGACTAGATACTAACAAAATTTACCTTACCCTTTGTATCGGAGATACAAAAAGCAAATCGAGTTACAGGCCAAAACAGAGAAAATCAACAAACAAATACCATTATCACGGCCATTTTCGATCGGGATCCGCTCGTGATGATGGCGTTTTTCAGACCGCTTACCCATTACCAACAACGCTGATTATAAACGAAACAAACCCTTGCACGCCATCCATTACTCTCCTCGTTCTTACATTTTCTCATAGTTGTTCTAACCAACGAGAAACCTATTTGCTCAGTGCGCGTTCTATCGTGAAAACTCTGGTAGAAGGTAGGGATTCAATTCTAGAGTCATCTTTTTGGTAAGATTCGGTCGGGTTAAACAAACTGTACGGCGCTGGTTTTGGAATCGATTGGCTTCGGCCTGCAGCGTTGACTCAAAAAGTAAAACACGATCCAACGGACCACATGGACTTAGTGGGAACTGAAAATTTTGTAAATACATAGCGTTATTAGAGAAGCATAATCTCTAGCATAACCCCACACAATTAAAAAAAAAAGTAGGTACCTTATTACGTTCTATAGCTCCAAAACACTATAAGTAGCAACATTATTTTTAGTGTAGAAATAGCTATGAAGCTAGAATGGCGTACCTAATCTAATTTACCTTTTATATAACAAATATAAGAAGAAGTGAACCAACGATTAGATACCTGGTTCTAAACAATTTCGAGGATAAGAAGATTAGGTACATATAAATATTATTACAACGTTCCTTAATTAGCACTTTCGTCATTTATGACAACATTGATAACTACAAAACTTACCTTTAATACTTACATACAAAGTAACACCTTATAAAGCAGAAGTTGATTGGCGAAGGAATCTTTTCATTTTACATTCAGATCTTGTAGTAATTGAATACAGTTATAACTTTATTTTTACTATCACCAACTATGTTTTTTAATGTATATCTTTCAACTACTCGCAGACATCCACCCCTACTAAGTATAGCCTCGGCTTAATAAAGATACAAGTCACAATATAATTTAGTGCGCAGTAAAAATCAGCATCGCAAATGAAGCCCTTTGATACAATAATTATGACTAATTTTATAGACTTATTAAAGCGGCGAGTGGAAGTAAAAGTAATTACACTTTATAACAGTTTGAAATATTAACAAATAAATAGAAAAATACAATGTTTAAGCTACCAATACAACTATCCATACAACTATGAACTCAATGCCATTGTATCAAGAAATATTCAACGTGTCCAACGTATGGACAAAAATTAATACTGGACAGCATAGATTTGTCACAAAAGTTTTTTTGCCTCTAATTAAAAAATAATCGTGTCATAGCATTCCTGAAAAGTAGTGTTACAGGGGTGTTCATTCTTTTCAATTGGCTCGGGACACGTTGTATATAAACATACGTTCGGCTTGATCATTAAGAGGAGTGTAAACCCACCGCTCTCCATACAAACGGCGATAACGTTTTCCACCCTCTAAACCTCAACCTACAGCTATGATTTTTTTGAATGATATCATTATACCCTAGAACTAGGTTTGTATGTTTTGTTTTTTTTTTATTTATTCTTAATAATTTTAAAAATATTAACGCTTTTTTGTTTTGTATGAAACTCCTAAAATACAAATATTGTCAAATCTATGTAGAATATTTAAAAAATCAAAACATACAAACGTAGTTCTAAGGCAAAATACCAAAAAATCGTTACCATAGATTAAGGTTTAGAGGGTGGAAAACGTTATAGCCGTTCGTATGGGGAGCGCGTTTTGGGGCTGGGTTCACACTCCTCTTAAAATGTAACATGAACTATGAACTAATTATAAGTATCACACTAAGCTCTATATAAGGTCTATAGTATTTGTAGAAAGGCGATCGCCTCCATAGACTCCTCCTACTATACCGCTTTTGTATCGCCTGTGTTTGTACACCTGGGTTGGAATATTGTATTTGCGGTCATAGCTTGATAACTGTTTATGGAGATATTCAATGCGAACATTAATTGAATACTAACTAAGTATTTCAACTTAACATACCCAGAGTTTTATAAACCGCTGTATCTCGGGGTAATAATACCTTAATTCCTAATTAGATAATTAGATATATCCATTTTTTAAACTGCTTCTAACTTCAGTTCTTGATTATCCCAAAAAAATCTCCCATTAAGTTTAAATTAAAACAAAAACTACATCATTATCAAATAAATTAATGAATCATTAATCACCTGTATTACAACCCCTGTACAACTTTACTGTCGCTTGATCATCAATCATTGGCGGATGTGTCTGGTTACTGTCACTTGGGGCCATTAGAAAGTAGGGTTGAGCTTAATCTAGTTTTAATTAGTCGTATAAGAGGCTTATTACAGAGGCATTAGTCGTGACAACTAACGTTATTCATTTTCTATTCTTTAGGGTACTGCAATACAGCAATGGGTGTTAACGGTTGACAATATATTTTTTGATTCTTATCGTACTGCCTTCTCACATTTTCAACAAATGCCTTTATAAAAAGGCATCTTGGCAACGGTGAACTTTATGCATGACTAGTTATATCCTAATAGAAATAATCAGTATGGACGTCTCTTCATACAAACAATATCTATAATTATACTTCATTGCTGCATCCTAGGAGATTTAATAAACCATGTAGTCCGTTTTCCGTGGTACTGCATCTTCACACGATTTTTAGAAAACCTTTTAACAAATCTAAAAAGAAAAAAGGCTGAATGCATATCAATTCCTTTACCCCTTTCCCAAGTGTCGCGTAATAGAAAGTGCGGCTGTCATTCGTCTTTTCGTGTGGTGCATCTTGCACATAATTCGCGTGATAAATATTGTGTTTTTTTGTGAAAAGCTCAATATGTTTTCGATTTTTTAGCAAGCATTGCGTAAACAAAGTCGTGAAATGACAAATAAAGAAACAAGCCGAAAAATCGAGCGATCAGAAAAGGAATTAAAAACAAGAAACCGGCAAAATGATACGTACGTAACTGGATTCTTCTTACAATGTTACAGGTTGACAATAGAATATAAAACGGGGCACTCTTCTACAAAAGTATATTTTTTTATTGCGTATACGCACTATCTCTTCAATTAAGACGCAAGTTGTCAACACAACATAACCTACATTTTTCATGCCGTGATGGTACCAGATACCATCCGAAAATGTGCAACTTTGGGCCTGTAACCCTCTAATTAAAGTCCTGGGACTTTATTTTTTCTTATTTCCTAAGTGGTAACACACGATGTTATCCGGAAATAAAATTTTAACTTTCTTCAAGTGGTGGCACGAGATGTCATCTTGAAAGTTAGCTATGGCTTACTCAGCCTTTTTTGCCCAAACAGAAATCGAAGACGACTCTGTTTTTTTGACGACTATTCCTACGACGTCCTATGACGTATGATGAATTGTGAGCCTCTATAGGCCATGTAATTCGAAACTTCCGCCGGCGACCACAGCACAGGGGTATCCCCGACTAACTCGCCTGGTCATTCGCCGAAGATAATGGTGATCACGATCACGAAGAAGGCGACGTCGAATCACTGCGTCAACCGGATCCTAAAGTCCCACTTAATAAGAAAAAATTTGTCTCTGAAATATTAACAATACTCAACTTAAATTTTTTTCTCTGGTTTAACAACAACCAACCAGCCGCAATCAATAGCGACCATTATTCCAATGACTTATGAAATTAACAATACTCGTCAAGGCAAACATTGCAGATAAAGGCACTGCTACCCAAAATATTGTTCGTTGAGAATTTTTAAAGCATCAAAGGCCCTAAAGGTAAATGCTATCAGCAACATAAATAAGAAGTTGGAAAAGGCAGAACCAGCTAGGTGTTGGTATATTAAACTGGTCAACCTGATATGGTAACTGATAATCAGAAAGATTTTAATAAATTTGGAATTACTAAAAACATTCCAAAAACAAATTAGACTTTATACGACCTACACTAAAAGAAGACCTACACTATAAGAAGACCATGACCTGCAGAAGATTTAATTTCAATGCTGGACAAAAGCTTCATTAACATTATCCAAGCTGTAATGCGGGATAAATTTATTTTTTGAAATAATTTAGGCGATAACATCAAAGCTACCAAGTCAATTTCGAAGACAGTCTTTAAATTATGAAACCAGCTCCAAGACTCAGCCTGGAACAGCGCGAGCGCGTCCTGCGTCCTCATGCTGCTACCCGCCCTACCCCGCCACCGCGGCAGCCGCCCGCACGCCGGCACCCAACAGCGCAGGCGAACCGCCCTCAGGACCTTCGAGGCTGCCGCTAGAGGTACATACCAGTTGTATACAGTACTACAGGTACATGCTAATTGTATACAGTTTTATCTATATAATTGGTTACATATAACCGTAAATTCTGGAGATAGTTTGAAGGAGGTGAATTACATTTTGCACAAAAATGTAGATGTCTATTAAAAAACTGAAGTGTTTAAGTTGGATCAAGTCATGTAAGGACTGTAGAGGTCAATTTATTTATATTTTTCTAACAGGAAATTTCCGATTTATTCTTAATTTAAAAGCACTCAACAAATTTATTTTGCATACTTATCTTGAAATGGAAGACTGACACTGCTGCTAATTTACTATCCAAAGTTTTTTATACATGACAACACTCAATATTAAGGATGCTTATTTTTCTAAAGCCAATGCCTAAATCTTGCAGAAATATCTGTTTCAGATTGGATAATAATTCAATGGAATTCACTTGCATAATAATTATGGTTTGTCTGTGCTCCACACCATTAAAAATTTACAAAATTGGTAAAACCTGCACTTGCTTTCTTACGTGCCAAAGGGCACAAACTATGGGGCTGTTAAGATGGCACAATGAAATTAACTAGTGACACTAGAAAACATGGAATTTTAAAATCAATTAGGAAAAAAGTATTTTCATACCTAATAGCACTTATATGTTTTTAGGTTTTTATCCTAATTCACAAAACATGGCCTTAGAATTACCAACAAAGGAAAGAAACAAGATTTATGAAAGTATATATATATATATATATATATAGGTCTAGACATTTCCATAGGTATAAAAATCCTTAGGAACAATATGTAAATTTAGATAGTTTATAGGAACACTCACTGCTGTTTGTCCAGCTACATTATATAACCATATAATGTAGCTGGAAAAAGTTATGTGAATGGCTAACCAGCCATACATAACTATATTTACAATATATACATAACTTTTTGAAAGCAACAAGAACATTGCATTATTAAAAAATCAAAAATGTGACTCGGAGATAAAAGTCAGCCCAGTGATTGCAGATAATTTAATATAGTGGAAAAGAAAAGTTACTCAACAACCCTGTTCGGAAGGATCATTTCTAATTAGAAATCTACTACTCTGACCAGTCTCTTTCGAGACGGGGAAGTTTCTATATCACAATAAATTGTTAGTAAAAATTGAAAATAATAATACTAATAATTTTAAGAAGATAATAATAATATTACTTTTTATAGAAATATTGTAAAAACCCAACCTAAGATTATAAATAAATATACATAAATAATAATAAAAAAAAAAAAAAAATAACCTTAACCTATTTGGAGTTGTTAGTACCTTCTATAGCATTAAAGTATTTCCGTCAAAATGTGAACAGCTCAGAAATTTTATTAAGGATTGACGACACCATACTGGTATTAGTTATTCATATAAATAGGATGGGCGGGAGACAATTCCTAAATTAATACCATAAATATAGAACAGAATAAATTAGAATCTGGGGGGCACGGTAGTGCCCCCGCCAAGTCGAGCAATTATTTATTTCGACCATCAATATAAAATAATAATAATATATGAAAAAAAAAAAATATATATATACAGGGTGTCCCAAAACCCTTCAAAAAAACATATACAGGGGGGTAGTGTAAGTGATTGCGAACATCCCTATGTATTTTTTTTTAATTTGGTTGTGTTTGAAAATTTTAATAAAAAATAAAACATTTTACTTGCGCCTAGTGCCTCTCCAACTCAATATAAAAGATGCATGTAAAATGTCATCATACAGTCATTCAGAACAAAATGTTTTAAACATAGAGCGAACGAATGATAACCAAGACCGAGTCTTGTCGTTTCTTGTCAAGCCTCTGTCAAGCGGATCAACATCAAAATGTTTTTCTATTATTGTTGCGTGAATATTACTGATTTACGAATTGCTGACTTTGGTGGAACTCGATGGGTTACCATTAAATGGCGAGAAAGCGAGCGCGGGTGTTAATAAGATGTCTCATCAGTAGGCTTTTATCCAAGGCCTTATTATAAGTATAATATTCGTGTTATGTTGAACGTGCGTGGCGATTCTGACCTTTGTTGCGGCCCTATGATAATCAGCGTTATTGTATCTATCTACAAGTGCGCACTAGAAAATACCCTCTTGATGTCTCAGACATGGGCTTTAGTATCATATTTATGCTGATAAGGAAACCATTTAGAAATGCGAACACCACAGATTTTACCTGTGCTGGCGAGAGACACCTGGCGATCTAGATGTGTCTTGTTCAGGACTATTTTAAAACGAAGATGAGAGGATAAGTCCATCCTTCTTTAATCAGTGGCAAGAAAAGGTCGCGTTTGCTTTCGATAGCGACTACACAGAAACCAAAACTAAAATCGCGTGATCATACCTGCAGACACAGTTGGAAGGGATAGAAATGAACATTCTAGGGAGTGAAGAAAGGATGCATGGGGGAAGCCTCAAGCAACTTCTTTCTGGGCAGGACTGATGCCACTATGGGAAGATGGGTAGAAAGAAGTCATTATCAGGAAATATCTTAACAGTTCTACTAGTTTCAGATGAAAGTTATATTCGCATTTAATTAAATAAATAAAGTCTACGTTTCAGTTTTATTCGCAAATAATTAGCAGACAATTGACGACGAGTGTCGTAAGAAAAAGACCCGTTTACTGTGTATTTGTTAGTCTGCCGTTGAGAGTAGCTTCGCAAGGCCCAAAGAAATTAGTAAATTTTAATGCTGTTATTTTATGTTAACGCTAGCTTATAACATACTAACAAAGTTTAATAACTACAATATCTGAAGATCATAAGAGAATATTATGTGATCTATCTTTAAAAATTGCCTTAATTCTCCCAGCATTTTGTCACTGGTGCAATGAGATTTAGGTACCTATGTTAGAGATGTTTATCAAATACTATGTTCGTTTATTGTGAGAATAATTTATATGATTTATTAATTACGACTCTCCAAAATACTAAATATCATATCTTTCTTTCTCCGGAAAATACATTTACTGAGTAAAATCTGCGTATATTTTATAAAACATTAAAACACACGAACACTGATCCTTTCCTTGTATTTTTATTTCAGAAAGAATGATCAAAACGGTTTAAGTTTTAGAGGAGGCAAAACGAAACACTGAAACCTCGATCTGCACCATTTAATAAACATAATTTACCGCTTAAGGTGTAACTGTTATTTTCATGCTCATTTTCAATGACTTCACCAATAAGGTGCAATGGCAATAATTTGCCACAGCTTTAGTGGTAAAAACAGGATTTTTGACTAGAATTGTACAGTAGTTATCTTTTACTAACATAGCGGCGGTGGTGCAAGCCCCTGCGCCACCTTAGCCCCATCGATGCACGCGGGCCTTTTGCCACCGCACGACGCAAACCACATGACCCAGGGGGTCGCGTGTCCATTGCTGAACGCAGGTTGGCCAAGCCTCGCAATCGTTTACACTTCTTTTGCGTGCCCCCATACCCATGCACTGGCCTTAATCGTCATCCACGTCCGAAACTGTGTGCTAATCAAAGTCGCTGCACCCGGTCTTCAACCACCTGCACTGCCTAGCAAGGTTATATTTATCACCACCATTAATCGACTTAAAATAAGAATGGTGGTTCTCAATTCGTCGGGATCTTTTTATTAACATATTTATTGTTTTAATGGGATGATGAATACTGTAAAAAGTTTCACAGGGGGTTTTTCATACTTTGGTTGGCCCATGGGTCGGCCTAATACCACTGTATGTGGTGAATGGATGGAAAAGTTGGAACATTTTAAATAAATCCTCCTTTATGTCACTATCTTCTTTGGTCGATCGACAAGGAACTTGTACCTGGCCATGACAGAATGACAGTTACACTTTATATTGTACGTCAATCAGAGTAAGCAAATGGGCTAATGCAAAACGAAGAAGATTGTTTATAATAGTATAATTTTTATTTTAGTTTAAACTTCCTTATGACGTCGAGCTCAACGCTGATGCGCTTAGGAATATCAGAACTGATGTGGTAAGTATTCTAGCAATACCTCTATGCAACTAACCACCATAACCCCTGTTGCAGCAAAACGTACCGACAGGATGATAGTTACATATTCATTATCATGAATGTGCATGTTTCCTTACGACACTTTCCCTCACCGTAAAAGCGTTCGTTACTACAGCAATAACAAAAGTTAGAAAAACTTATTAGTCATGGCGACTGGTTGAGGTTCGAATCCTTCCTTGCACATTCTAACCCCCGGGAAGGGATTAAAAAAGAGTTTTAGTAAATTCAAAGTTAGACCCAATCTTACTAGTCTACTAGCGACCCCCCCTGA
Organism: Ditula angustiorana; assembly: GCA_963691745.1. Classification (NCBI taxonomy): domain Eukaryota; kingdom Metazoa; phylum Arthropoda; class Insecta; order Lepidoptera; family Tortricidae; genus Ditula; species Ditula angustiorana. The sequence continues at coordinate 4,735,132 of OY829473.1, forward strand.
CTTTGCACGGATGTAATTTACCACCGAAAACTTAATTAAAAGGTATCGTACATAAAAACTCTCTGTACAAAATTGCCTAAGTGACAGCCAAAACCGTATCCATACCGTTGCGTGGTTTAGAAGAAGTAAGAAGCCGGAGATATGAGCTCAAACAGGAACTAAGATGGAACTGGATGGAAAGATAAAGATATGCTCTTGTCCTTTTCCTGCGTCCTGCAGGATAAGATCAAGCATCTAAAAAAGGACATCCCTTTCATTCCCATAACTTATTTTACATATTATTCAAAGTCAGACATTGATATTCATGTTGTTTATGTTCAAAGTAATCGATACCTATTCATAAAGATTTTAGGCCATAATTGTAAATAATTAAAAAGTTAATTAATTGTAAATAATATTTGGCACTGTGGATAATCATCCATAGTGCCAAATATTATTATAATTTATAAGAGTCATAAATTAAACTCGTGTTTATGTTTATTATGGCATTTTTTATGCATATGCGAATGCATTAAAGAACATAATTAAAAAAGCGACCATGTTCATCCCTATTTTGTCCGTCCGTCCGTCCGTCTGGTCGTCATTCCGTCCGTTCTTCCGTCCGTACGTCCGTCCGTCTGTCCGTCTGTCCGTCCGTCTGTCCGCAGACCGCCGCTCATCCGTTCGTCCGTCCGTCTGTCCGTCAGTCCGTCCGCCTATCCATTCGTCCGTCCGTCCGTCCGCCCATCCGGCTGCCATCCGTCCGTCCGTCCGTCCGATCGACCGGCCGACTGACGAGTCCACCGGCCGCCGGCCAACCAGACCCGTCTGTCGATACACCCGCTGCCCATCCATCCCTCCGATCGCTCGACAGACCGACCGTCATAATGGCGTGTCCGCCCATCCGACCATCTGGCGTTAGCCCGTCCGCCCACCCATTCGTTCGTCCGTCCGTCCGCACGTCTGTCCGACAGATCGACTGACCTAATGGCCGCCGTCCGATTGCACTTCTGTCAGTCTGTCCGTCTGTACGGCCGTCCGTCCTCAGGCCCCACTCATCCGTTCATCCGTCCGTTTGTCTGTCAGTCCGTCCGCCTATCCATTCGTCCGTCCGTCAGTCCGTCCACCCGTCCATTCGTCCGCCCATCCGGCTGCCGTCCGTCCGTCCGTCCGTCCGATCGTCCGACCGACCGACTGGTAACCTGCCAGCCGGCCAGTCCGAGCCCGTCTGTCGTCACACCCGCTGCCCATTCATCCGTCCGCCCGCTCGACAGACCGACCGTCATAATGGCCTGTCCGCGCGTCCGTTCATGCGTCCATCTGGCGTCAGTCCGTCCGCCTACCAATTCGTTCGTCCGTCCGTCTGTTTGACTGACCTAATGGCCGCCGTTCGATTGCCCTTCTGTCCGTCCGTCCGTCCGTTTGTTTGTCTGTCTATCAATCTGTCTAAAGTCCTGAACTAATTTTCGAAATTCCATTACCCTACGCCATTACCAAAGTTTTGCTATTGATAAGACATTGTGTTACATTAATAAAGCGCACATACTAGACAATAAAGGGTTCTCTTAATTCTCCGACACAAATCCACTACATATTATGGTATGGTGGTGAAGTTAATGATTTTTTTTTAATACAGGAAGGCTAACATCGAAGATGGAATACCTCTTGTGCCAGTATTTTCACCGGCTTTCTTGCTCTCCACGCCAGAACTCAACACTGCAAGCACTGCTGCTTAGCAGCTGGATTAGCAAGCAAAATGATGGTGGTCATCCAGACGGACCTTGCACAAGATCCAACCACCTGCAAAACCTAAACCTAGCATCACAATGTTATCGTTTATTTAGTGCACATAGTACTTGTCTCCGTATGCAGCACACAACCATCGCCGCACCGCTACTAGTCACCACTTCTGCTTTAAGACTGCAGCGACCGGCGAACGTCACGCTACTCGCAAATGCCGATGTGTAATGACTTTGTTTGGGATTCCTTTATTAACTAACTAAAAAAACTTTTAACCGTCAGTTTTCACTGTTCAGTGTTAGTTCAGTTTTAACTGACAGTGAAAGTAGGAGAATCTTATGTTGCACAGAATCAGTTTTGACTGTCAGTTAATAGCGATCGTGTATAGCTCGCATAAGGTTGTATAGTACCTCGTCAAGCGGCTATGCTCGCGCCATCTTGCGAGCGATGGCTAGGATAGCTGCGAGACACAATTGTAGCCCACGCTCGCTGTTAGGCCAACCTGTCTTAGTCGCTGCCTTACTACCGTTAGCATCATCTCCTACGCTGGCGACATGGATCACGCAACTCGACACCCGCATCCTAATGTACAGGTCAACAGTGTCGGTCGAGAAGGTGCGTATCACGTTAGCATTCCTGGACATAGTGCTAGGCGAACGAACGCGACGACGACTACCATCGCGTCGTCGTCGCGTTCGTCACCGACCCCGCTGTGTTAAGAACTCGTGCAGCGGTGGTGCAGACGCTTGCGGTCCTGTGGTCCTCACTTTCTGTCACGCAGTCACGCGACATACTTAAACCACAAACCAATAGGGCTGTCGGGCACCACTGTGCTCACATTCATCACGGAAGAGAGTTCTAGGCTACTTTGTTATAGTTTATCGTCGTCATATGTGGCGACGCCGTTTGAATCTCGTCTGTAACTGCCATCCGCCGAAGCCATCTTAGTGCATGTGCGCACGGTATTTGCAGGGGCGTAGCGAGGTACGGGCAGGATACACGCGCCCCCCCCTAGAAGATGCAGTTAATTAGCAGGAATGCTCACGAACCTTAAAGCAGGTATTTGAGGGAGGTACATTTTTCTTCGCCTGCCTTCCCATAACAGAATCCTGGCTACACCCTTGGCCATTTGCCTGTGAAGGTACGTTGTGGGTAGGTTTGTGCCGTCTGTAATAACTCGCATCTCTGCAACGAGCTGCAACGCTTACTACGCGGTCAACACCGCAAAAAACCGAGCATCCCAGTTCTGCGCCCACAGATGCAGCAACAATACCGATGTCGTCGAAGCCCTGCTCATCCTATAGAGGGTTTTACATGCGCTGCAATGTACTTTTTCAACAAATTACCTTATGTAACCGCACAGTGCGAAAGTACGTCAAAACATGTATTGTCGTTTTGAAGTATAAATTGATACGCTTGTTAAATAAACCAATTTCATACAACCACAATCATTATAAGACTAACTAGCGCACTATGGGACTACTTTTTGAGAATAGGAATAAATAGTTTCAAAAATGTTTTTGTTTGTTATTTCTGGTAAATGCATTCACGGCCTCAAACACATAAGTGCAATTGGTTATTGCTTTGGAGGCGTGCCCGTTTGCTGACTCAACTTTTTAATCACACCTCGGGCAGCGCCTAAAACGCACATTTGTGTTTGTGGTAGGCAAGCCACGTAATCACCTCTAGCATTTGCGCGGCTTGTAACCTGTGCACCTAGCACGAATCTTCTCGACACGCGTTAACTCGCTACGTAACTCAGTGCGTCTCATTCTAACCAGTCTAATAGGAGAGAGACGCACTGAGTTACGTAGGGAGTTAACGCGTATCGAGAAGAGTCGTGCTAGGTGCACTGCTCGAATCCGAGCTGTTACAATACGCGGGAATATATCCGGTGACTACGTGGCTGTACGCGTTAAAAAGCACTTCGTGAACAGAAAGCGTATATCTTTATATCCGCTTTTCTAACCAGTTTACGTTTGCGAAATGGATAGGTACTTTTTGTCCAATTACGTTAGTACTCAATGTGTTTTAATGGCTCCTTTTTTAAGTTGCTTCGCTCATAAGACTCCTTTTACTGTTTAAATATTACCTAGCCGATGGAAAAGGACACATTAAATTTAGAGAGGGATAACAAAATAGTTATCTGAATCCAATCTGAATCAGAAAGGCAAGCATGCGCCTTAAAATTTCTCCGCCGTCATCGTTTATGCCCTCTTTCATATTGGTCTAATTAGAAAGAGATGCAAACTTATTGTATATTAATTACGTGTGCTAGTCATGCAGACAAGAGTTTGGCAACAAGAAGTTTTAGTTGATTGTTGTTGTTTCTGGTTACTGTCGTTTGAATGAACGAATCTACGGAACGAATGATTTAGATTTAATGACATTCATTTTAGAATCCTATTGCAATTATGATTAGTGTTGAAAGTTGATGGCCTAAAATTGTGACCGATATCTAAGAACTGTAAAAATGACGTCAGAGGGAATCCATTGTAAAGCTGGGAGGTACCGGGAGCAAACGTGTTTTAATACTTTCGTTTTTTTGATCCTACGTCGTCAAAAATTAAAATAATCAAAAAAGAAAAACACAGGGTTGTTCGCAATCACTCACTCTATCACGCTGTATATGTTTTTTTGAAGGGTTTTGGGACACCCTGTATATTATATAGTAATCTGCGAAGTCATTCATACGATCACAGAAAAAACTAGGAAGCAGCAAGGTTGGCAGTAAGCTCCAGAAGTATTTTTCTTTTAAAAATTGATACATTTAATCCTCAATTTTTTTTGACAGGAACAACAGTTTCTTTCTCTTATGTTTTTTTTTTTTTCCATCCCCTATCTTTGTGTATTAAGAAATCATTATGATGAAACAACTGGAGTATAAATAGTTCTTTATTGGCCAGGCCAGCCATGGCTTCTTCATGTCCTTTAAAGTATTTCAAAGGTATTATTATTATTTTTACTTTTAACACCAAATGAAAATAATAGTTCCCCCACACTTTTAGAACATCACATCCATTCTTTCCCAGCATGACACCTTTTAAAGCAACTAGGCCAGAAATGTAAAATTTCTAATACTGAAGTTTGTTAAAAATGGGGCCAAATGTGTCACATTGAAATCATTTATATTAGATCAGCATCATCGCTCAAATTAGGTACCTGTTAAAGAAATCCGTACCCATAATAGTGTTAACAGATTTGTTTTTTCTAATTAGGCCTAATGTACCAAGATATCAAAGTGGTTGGGATTTTGGCATTGTATTATCTGACCTTTCTAATCATTCAGCGAATGAGTCATTGTCTTTAGAACTAATGACCAAAAAATTTTTGTTAATTGTTTTTTTTTTCTGGGCTTATCAACTGAAGGTACAAAGCCTTTGAATACAGACACTGTGGTTTGTTAAAATCAAAAGTTTTGTAACGAACAAGATAAACATTAATCTCACAATAGACGATGTAATCAAAACATCAACTGCTAATAGAGCTAATCCAAAGAAGACTCCTTTACTTTCTAGGAAATCCTAGCATTCGCCCAGTAAAACTCTCTCTGCCTACTTAGACTGAACACGTCTTTTTTAACAGTCGCTGACCGATTCATTGTCAACCCCTTGTCGAGGTTTTTTGTTCCTCTAACAGCATGCGGCAATGTTGGCGGCTCGCTGCACTAGCATTGCGACAACATATCTAGCGATGGTATTGGATTTTAATAACTATCGATGGTACCGATGCTATCGATGGGCCTATCGGTATTGTGATACTTTTTTATTTATTTGCAATATATTTTTTTGTTTCGAGTTCAACTATAAATAGTCAAACTGTCGATGGTTCAGCAACGCTGCGCTGCGCTGCACCGGAGTCTCCATAGACGCCATCAAACACGCAGCTGGCTGGACCAGGTCTTCTGTCTGCTTCACTATATTATATGATTTACCGTTAGTAGACACTACGCGAGGGTGAGTTTTTTTTGCTGAGGTTTTAATTAATGGTGTAACGTAGCTATGTTCAGTAAGGGTTACTTTACCTCTTACAACCTGACTGAGTTAAGTACACATGTCTTTCTTTAAAACTGCCTTTAATTCTGCATTGGAGCGCTAAACATCTACATGGTTTATTAAATCTCCTAGGATGCAGCAATGAAGTATAATTTATGGTTAATTGAACTTACCTAAAGTGAACTTCAACCAAAATTATACGAGTTGCTGCATCCGTAGAGATTTAAGGTCCCTACCCTCCCTTAGGTTTGCTAAGTTGCCCCAAAAATAGCAGAATTAAGAAGATATTACTCTAAAACGAATGACAGCCGCACTTTCTATTACGCGACACTTGGGAAAGGGGTAAAGGAATTGATATGCATTCAGCCTTTTTTCTTTTTAGATTTGTTAAAAGGTTTTCTAAAAATCGTGTGAAGATGCAGTACCACGGAAAACGGACTACATGGTTTATTAAATCTCTACGGATGCAGCAACTCGTATAATTTTGGTTGAAGTTCACTTTAGGTAAGTTCAATTAACCATAAATTAATAGTTTTTGTTTGAGAAAATTTGAAACAATTCAAACCGAACTTCAACTTTTTCTTTTTCTTTTTTCTCAGCCAAAACCATGACAGACATCGCTATGTGTCATATCACCATATTACATTTTCAAAGTTTCATCTCAATCCGAGATTACATTTGTAAAAAAAGATTGTATTTAGTTTGGGCTTTAGGGACGTAAATAATGAGAAAAGGGACACGTAAAGAATATTGTTCAGCCACTTTAAATGAGATTTAATTCTTAACATGTAGTTCATTGTAAAATCCATAAGTTACACGAAAAAAAAACTAGAGGCGAAAATATTGCAGTGACAAAAGATATTACAAATTGAAGAGAACGTACAAAAGAGTCAGATCTAATAAAAAATATAAATTATTTTGCATCGTCAATTTTATACGGAACCCGTCTAACCAAATGGGTCAACAATGGCCTGAAAACGATGCCGACTTCATACGCGCCCAAGTGAGCGTGTCGCGTACGGTAATGTTGTTTTAACACATGCTAATGCTGCTCCCGGGCGGTGCTCAGTGAATTTCTACAATGAGGTCTAATGCAATTGTCGTTGTTAGAGGGGACACAGATTACTTAATAGAGGCAACAGTCGGAGAGATGATTTGCTTAGATATCAAAGGTAAAGGGCAAACAGCAGGAAGATCAGACCCTTGAAAAAGAGATAAAACGAGCATGCGGACATCTGATGTGAAGTGACCGCCGCCGAACATGGAAACCAGCGATCATAAGAGAATCGCTGATTCATTGCCGGCCCTTTGGGGCCCAAAGATCCTGTGTGTGCTTATGAGGCCCCCAAGGGCCCAGGTTCCCCCGTGAGCCTCTGGATCGCTCATTAACCGTATGAGGCGCAGAATAAAGTGGCTTCACGACTGTTCTCTGAAACAGGGCGATACTACCCCAGTCAAGCCGACCCATTCGTCTTGCAACTACAGCGGAGCTCTACCACTATAAAATACTGCTAGTATTATGATTGGAAAAATATCGAGATATAAAATAATGAACGAGTATGGAGTAAGTACCTAACTCAAATTTCGGTTAAAAGGAACACCGGTGAAAACGTGGATTTTGTGACTTTATGGCACATATCCATGGCTAACGTATTAACGTCTCTCAAAATAAAAAGTAAAAAATCACTTAATTTTTATCATTGATTTAATAAAATAAACTCTCGGGTGACGTTTTGTTTGGGCACTGTTACACCGCTAAAAGATCAACCTCCGTTTAAACTAAAAATAACTGGCAATAGCAACAAATACCAACGGTCCGTAATTGTAATTTATTTAAAAACAGCAAGAATCAATAGAATGTAACGGCTAATTCTAAGATTATGCTCCATTACACGCACTTTGCGAGCGATCGCAAATGATACCTCCGCAGCCAGTCCCACGGCGATCGACACATTACGGGACGATTTTCACGGCCGGCAATAATTTAAATAATCCAAAGAAATAGTTGCAATCGTAAAACGGAACGCAACAATCGATTTCCAAACGTAACCTAGCAAGTTCCAAGTTCAAAATCACGCTGCTACGTCGGTATGTTATAACAACGGAACACGGTTGGAATTCCAAAACAAAATGCGATCGCGATTCAAAAATATACCCTAGCGCTATTCCATTGGCGCTTCGAAGCAGACACGTTTCAAACACAAAATGATCGTGATTTTCGATAATCGGATGGTATGTCGATCACGACGTTAAAGTTCGATTCGTATCGATTGCTTGTTTTGATTTCCAATTTGCGCTTGCGCCGTTTGGGTGCTAAATAGCCGCACGTAGCCGATGATCTCGATTCATGTTCGCAATTTTCGATTTCGATTCGAAATTGCGTTGGTGCACGCGCAGAGAATTTTGTACAAATTGGACGTGCTAAGTGTAAGTAAAGGTGAAATATAATGTATGGGAATATAGAATACGAGTACAGGACAAACTCAAAAAAATATGAAATGTTTTTTTTATTGTTAGAAACTAATGTATCCCTAATCGCGGCTACCAAGGCGATTTGACGTTTTCCCAACCTGTAATTACTCCAAACGAAACACATTTCCAAAATGAGATTAACGAATCCAATGCTCGTGCTCAATTATTTGTTATTACAATAGCATTATCAGTATATTAAACCAGATTAACATTACGTCAGCCTGCAACTGTTCTACGGTTGATTTCAACCTTTATAACAAAGGCATAAAGTTTGCGGTTCATTTTACCAACGGTAAATAGACCCTAAGTATATTTTCGTAAGGGTATGTATTATAAACTCGACCCAGGCGGCTCATGTCGATAACAGGTTAAGTAAATGACACAAAATGGCCTCTAAGGGTAATAAAAAATAATTCGGGACAGACCTCTCTTATTACTTTCCGAAAATTCAATTTTATTTCCACTCGACGGTTTATTTAATACTTGTTTTTTAATTCGCGTTTTTATGGCTTTAGGAAACCATTGCCAGGATCAATTTGGTTTTTTCGTTGTTATGTTGGTACATGTGGATAAACGTTAGAAATTACATAAGTTTATACTTTTAATGAGATTATCGTAACTTTTTGTGTAAATACATGAAATAGAGATTTAATTATTGTACTTATGAAATTAATAGGTTTTAAAAATCCACTATAACCTTCGTAGCTAAATAAAGCTGAATAGTCGTGACTCTACATGATATTAATATATTACCACTAAAATGAGGTTTAATTTTGTCACAGTCCGATTTATTCTAATTTAAGTAATATTTCCTAAGTCCGAGTTTGGACTCGGCTAAAGTTTTTAAAAGAAAAGGGAGACAAACAAAGCAATCACTCGGAGTACAGTCGACATCAGATATACATTTACACGACTTTATAGCATGTGCATAGTTTAGGTATTTATTTTTGAAAAGCTTGGTTACTCACGTGTGTTTGGTGCTGGCTGTACCGCATACTTATCGTGTGCGGTTGGCTCAATTAAAAATCCATTTAGTTGCAGACCGTAGTTACCTAATGTTGAGAAAATTGTAAAACTGATGTCATCATAATTGTAGAGATTAGAGGATTGTCTTGGATTTGCTCTTAAATTGCAGAATTTGCGTTTCTGTTTTCTACTGAAATAAAATACGTTAAGTACATGCACATGATAACTATCTCAAATACCTTGGATACAAGACAAGACAAATACAGTTAATTGAAAACCATATGGAAAATAGTTTACAAAAATTTCACTTTAAAACCTATTATTTAAAAAATGAGTGAGGTCCAGTAGAAGGGAGAACTAGAGGAACAGAATTGATAACCCTCCATTCTGACGGCAGTCAGGTAATATTACAAGTACCTAACTACATAGATGACTTGTTTAAGGTCGCTGGATACCGGTGGACCGTTCGTTGTCAAAGTCTCTGTAGGAGACCTATGTTCAGCAATGGATTACACCATCAAAAACTCACATGTATTCTTAACGTGACCTTTTTTATTGTCTAGTTCTATTAGCTTTATGATTTGAACTGAGTTATCCCTGTCCAGGGCACCAGACATAGTTCAAACTGGTATCATCCAAAATTCAAGTGCCTAACCCCCTTATTCATAAAAAGCTACGAGTAACAATCTTTTTAAGCTACCAAATGATTTGTCCCTTTCATTTGAAGGTAAACGTCACAATAACAGATAAAAACATAAAACACGTTAACTAACAAACATTTAAGAAGCGTTTATGAATAAGGGGTAAGACGTGGGGTAAGGGGCATTTGGAAATAGAAGACTCATAATAAGGATACAGTTTTGAACTCCGAATGACCTTATAACTTGGGAATCAAAATTATCTATACATCTACGGACACGTACGGCCGTTTTTTTTTAGTAATTGGTAAGCGATCGTTTAAAGTGCCATCAAAGTCGAACCCAAGGACGTGACATCCGCCGCCGAAACCTTATTGTAATTTGTGAAATTATACACTCAGAGCTATCTTAAATAAGTTGATTTTGTTCTCATTCCCATTTAAATGTTGATTCAATTTCGGTTGCTAAGGTTAATCCAAGGTTTTTGGGGTAGTGCGATACATTTAAGCATATTGTGGAAAAGTTTTATAGAAGTAAGATAACTATAAGAGTCATAGAAATAGTATAGCATAGAAAGAGTATTAAAACTGAAAGCGATATTTTATTAGCTGATCTCTTTACTTTAAATGGCAATACAATGTGATGAAAAGAGATGACTAAATACTCTAAACTCCTCTCCAATTGACACCCTGTACACAACCAATAGCCAAAATGGTCATCTTTGATTTTGGTAATGTTGGCATCAAGGTAGTATAATCTAATGTAGATTTGACAAGTACTGACGCTATGTCCATGCTTTAGTCCTTTAACCAAGGTAAGAGTGACCCTAACATGACCGACCCAGGTTTAACTTATCCCTCTATGCGTCACTGACAAACAAGTGTAAATAAAGTGACGCACTTAGAGATAAACTTAGATAAACTAAACTTGGCTAGTCATGTTAGAGCCACATTGCTTGACACGCCTAGGACATTGTCTCTCCTTTTTACTCGTTGTTTCTATAAACTTCTCATCAATTATTAAGTCACCGTTAATGACTGCAACCGACACATTATAAGCAATACGTGTCTGTCCTAAATTCTTACAGTGTATGTTTGGTCGCCTTCTCCTAAACCACGCAACGCATTTTGATATGGTTTTCACTGTCGTTTAGATATTTTTTTACAGAAGTCTTTATGTATATTACTAGTGTCTACTAAACGCGAAAGTTTAAAAATAATTTACAATAAATTCACCTACAGTCAACCAATTTGATTCAAAAACCACTGTAGAACGTTGTCGCAATGTGTCATCGATGGGACATTTATTGAAAAGTCACTATGATATCTATTGCGAAAGTTTTCGGCAGTGGCCTATGAATCAAATTGGTTAACTGTACGTATAGGTAACAAGAGTTGAGGTGAAAGATAACACACAAATAGTCGACCAAGAAATTGCTTAAACACTTTTCGACCGTGTTACAAAGGGGTAAGCTTCAGAATTGGTTAAGCAGTTACTTGGTCGACTATACGTAGTCCGTACAAAACAAAACAATAATTTGAAAATTGGAACGAAACTCTCCTGTACACACACACACCGTGACAAGCTGCAGTGTGCGTGGCCTCAACTAAGTTGCCCATACCTATACGTATACCTTTAATGCTAAGTCACTTTAAATTTTTGGTAGGTTTGATTCGTAGCAATAATACCTACAATTTGTAATGTATGACAGGTTACATTTCAACTGTTAGTTATGTGTAAAAACTATAAAGATTTAATGACAATAAATGTGTGTTTGAAATAAACTGGAGCATGGACTGTGACGCCATTGTCATCGGGTCACTTTGGAAAGCAAACAAAACCGCGGCTAAATGCATGGTTTTCAGTAGGGCTGAACAACTAAGTTATGTTAAAAATCAACATTATAACGCAATTGTCGTCAAGTGAAGGAAAGTTTAACAACGACACAAATTATGCAGTGGTGCCAGCACACGGGTAATTTTTTTTTCTTTGTATCCACGCTGTTGGCCGGCCACAAACTATGATATACATTTTTTATACATGTTATAAAATGCCAAAGGAGTCTTAGGGCCGTAGTTTTAAACTGAACTCAAGTTCAAGTTTCATAATAACATTTTATAACTGGGGTTTTCAGCATTAGAAATGTAAACAATTATCTCGGTAAGTATTTTTATGCAAAAGTGGTATTTTAAAATCAATAAGAGCTGCTAACAAAGATAGAAGGAATATACCATGTTATTTCAGTATAATCTAAATTTTGTAACCGAAATTTCTTTCGATTTTTATTTTAAATGATTTTGACATTCAAATTATTAAATTAAAATGCTATGTAATGAACACACAAAGAAAAATTAGCCATTACCCTATTTTTCTTTGTGTTGTCATTACATAAAATTTTAATTCAGTATAATCTATTTGAAAAAGGCTATTTGTATATACTGACTGTAGCACTTTTGCAAAAAAATACTTACCAAGATCGTTACAACATTTCTAATCTTAAAAAGGCTCTTAATATTTGACACTGTATAACTAGTGTCAAATATTAAGAGGCTGTTTACATCATTAGCATACACAAACACAAGTTGTCAGCCCTCGCCACGCGACGCGGGCGCATAATGAAGCGAGCTGGCAGAGGTGTGAACCAGACAAAAGAACAAGCAGCACAGGAAGCATGCTCACTTAGAAACGAATTACCCGCCGTTGCCCGCCAAAACTAACTCATAACAAATTGATTTTTTTATATGACATTAGATGACAATTTGGTGGGAAGCTACAAATTTTTCCGTATCGGTGGGCAAATTTGGAGGCTACCGTTCATGTACAGTCAAGGAATTAAATTTCCAACCCACCTAAGGTTCAATAGTATATAGCAAACTGTCACCATAAGAGCTACAGAGCAAGACGTTAGTTTGACATATCGACCTTAATGCATTGCGAATGTCAGACGACATTTCAACGAAATGGGTAGGGAATTAAGTTCCTTGACTGTACCTGCTTTGAGCCAGTTATGACTGTCGCGGTGGTAAATGTAACTTTGTTTTCTGAAAAGTAGGATGTATTAAAGTTGGAGTAAAATTGAGAATAATGTAAACATGAGAGTTACTGCCGCAATCAGAAGACTCGTTAATTTGAAAACTTGCCTCACGTGTATTTTTGATTTAGGAAAATAATTTGTTGTTGTAGCCAAATAACCATTGGATATTTAATGTGAGCTTCGTATTCGTAACAAACATGTCATGAAAATCCAATGTCTTTTAACGAAAATACTTGGGGCTGGCGCTTTTTTATTTTCAAGACTGCAGCGGTGAAACTAATAGAAGCGTTTAGGTGACCGGAGAGCTAGTTCATTTCTTGTCCAAAGAATCAGCATTGCCATGTGCAAGTGTTGCCAGCCTCCTAGGCACTCTACCACCCGGCACCGATTTGGAGCAACTGTTTAATTTGTAAGTTTTACTTTTATTTTAATTAATTTTTTGGGTTTCGTTGTACGTACATACTGTGTTTTTATATTATTTGTCTTATAGTCAAAAGTAAGGTAGTTAATGTTAATTAAATTGGGTTTAAAAGAGTTTAATTAATAGACTATTCGGTCTAAGTTTAGTGAAATACAGGTTGCCTAACATTGTAGGACGTACTTAACAATTGTCCGTCGAATTATTATTCACCGTAGCTTGTTAAATATTTGTCGTGTTCACCCATATCATGTTACAAAGTAAGTCATTATGAAAAAAGCGGCTATATTTTATCGCAATAATCATCGAGTACGAATGTCTCCTGTCAATGTTCAGCAAAAACAAACCAAACTAAGCGTTAATTAAGTTAACGCAATTACGGCATCAGTTGCTTTCAATGGCAGAAATAACCATTCCGTAACAAACTTTACCTTGCACTTTATCTAACCAGCAACTGTACAAACAACACCTTAAAACAACAACGGTAAGAGTGTATTAACAGACGGTTTTGTTTCTCACTGGCAAATTTATGGCAGTGTTTAGTGCTGTTCACTCAAGTGGACACACCGACCTTTCGATGTGGCAAAAAATGTTGTTAAACAACTCCTAGACTGCTGCGTTCGTGAAATGCCACCTGTCAAACTCAAAATTACCCCTTTTCACTGTGCGGTTGGTAAAAAACCTGGCAAATCAATAATGTCCGATAATTGTTAGGTATCGTTCTTAACTTTTAATTAGTAGATATTATCATAATTGATATTTGTCGCTGAGCTGGAGGACTATTCAGTTTAATTGGCATTTAGTTTATAATGGGCGACGTGGAATGAATAACGGTGTTAATGCTGTGGAAGATCCTTTATGGAAAAGGGTAGCAGGAAGTGGTTTCGCGGGTGGTAAGACCTTGCCTGGATCCAGCCGCTAAGCAGCAGTGCTTGCACTGAAGCAGTTGTGCTTGCACTGTTATGTTCCGGCGTGGAAAGCAAGGCAGTCGGTGAAATTACTGGCACAAAAAATTTACCATCTTAGCCCTCTGGGTTAGCGACGCATCTTCAAACTTCATAGTTCTAGGTCAACGGGAAGTACCCCATAGGTTTTAGAGTGCCTTGCGAATGTATGAAACATGCGGCATAAACGGCCGTATCTTTTGATTCCGTGGACTTAGAAGTTTGATTTTTTCATGGCTCTAAGGGACTGCACACTTAAGTACTTGATATTAATTTAAACTCAATACCTTTTCGTGTTCTTGAGAAAAATGGTCTTAACAGACAGACAAACAGACAGACAGACAGACGGTCAACAAAGTGATCTTATAAGGGTTCCGTTTTTCCTTTTAAGGTACGGAACCCTAAGAAACGAAGCATACTATTTTAAACCTACACTTTGACTAATACATAGTTAAATTAAATTAAAATTAAAATTAAAAAAGCTTTATTCCTGACTTATAGTAAGCTCTTATAAATAACTGGGATGAAGTATGCAGACTCGGCCATTAGATACAACAACTTTAGGGTACGGTATGAAAAAAAGGGGTAACCCCTACCCCTGCGATACCAGCTATACAGCCAGTATGCGTTATTATTTTTAAAACAACCACTGCGATTTTCTTTTCAGCCAGTCAAAAGGACACCTACAAAGTCACTCAAAACTTCACGGTTTTCCGGAAATGTCGATTTCCCATAGAAATGTCTTAAAATTTAACCGTTTTTAGTTAGAACGAATCGTTGTTAGAATACAGAACCGGCCAAAAGTCATGACATGATGCGAATGATTATAAACCTTATTCATAAAAGTTTACCAACCTTTTTTACTAACATATGTTTTAATCCTTTAATTCGAAGGCTCACGTAACAATAAAGAATTAAAAAAAAGTATATGAGTTTATGTTTGTAGCAATGACAGGGCCCGAGAATGACGGCGTCAATGGAATACGTTATGATTTTGCTTGAAAACTAATAATTAAAATAAATGTGAATTGGTATTTAATGGGTTTAATTTATAAAAATCTACATTTGTGTTAAGTAATGCAGGTTTATTGAGCGTTTATGACTAATACGGTGGAAAGTATTCTAAGCATTTTTCTTGAATTGAAGAATCCTCAAATTTTAGATAGATTTTATGACTACCTAGATATATGGTTTTAGAAGATATGTTGATAAGCTAAAAATCTTAAGACATTAAGTGAACCTAATGCATTTTTAATAAATTTTCTATGTTCGCAATTTGCCGCCACACACTTGAATACGTCAACGTCATGCGTCATTAATTTTGAGATTGATTCCGCGGTAATTAAAACGCACAATAAGTAATTACTTATTTACAAAGACTAACAATTAGAACCCGTTCGGGCGGGGAACGTAATTCAGAACAACTATGTCATAAATTAATGCTGATTAAAGAGAAACTTGCATTTTTCCACTCGAAAAAAAACATGAACCACAGTGAGTTTACTACGCTATGCAAATAAGGGAGAATGAGGCGACCTTCATTTTAAGGTTTTTGAGTCGTTCACAGCTTAGCTTCCTCACACAACTCGGTGAAAAAACACCCTTAGATTACCCTTCTACTGAATTGATTTAGTTTTAGTAACTTCACAGAATAACTACACGAAGTAAAAACTATGAATTTACTCCCGAAATACTTTCAAAGTTAAATATCTCAAAAACCGCTAACCCGATTTCCAGTAAACATTGCTTAGAAATCGCTCGCTTAATACAGCTACCAAAAAAAACCACGTTGAAATTGGTTCATCGGAATCGGAGCTTCAAAGCCACAGACAAACATAGAAGGACAAACAGAAGCTTCAAACTTTTAACATGATGACACGGAGGGTAGTCACAAGCACCGCTAGAAACCCTGCCAAGTTTCTGGAGGCTTATCTTTTCCTTTCTTTATCTTTTCATACTGATAAAAAACAATGTCAAGTTAAGCATTGGTACAGTTACAGTAATAGCGACACTAGACTTCGCTATTCATTGTCGGTATCCGCAAGACCGAATAAGATGCACTACGTTCCCGGGATAAGAAAATCCCGTCTCTTTAATTCTCGCGAAAATCTGAACAAATAGCGCAGAGTGGTACGCTGCCAGTCGTAATTATAGTTCCCGGCAAACTTCTTGAGCACTGACCTTGACTGCGCACTAGCCATTTCTAGTACAAATATGTATGCGCAAACATACCCCCTTCACGTAATTTATGCTCAAGATGTTTGCCTGCAACTATATTGGATATAACCACTTTTATTGAACTGTTACATCATGCCAAATCACTAAGCAGGGTAGTCCGATAGCGCGTCGCGTGCTCGAAGTCGTTTGTGGCCCCCCACGCTCGTATTGATGTCTTATTTACTGCTGATAGTGTTACTGCTGATACGGGGATTGATACGTATTGGTAATTGCAGTGAGATTTGCTTTAGGTGTAATTTTTTTTTATGGAAAAGGAGCGCAAACGAGCATAGGTTACTCGATGAGAAGTGATAAATTCCGTCGATGGCAACCAAAGACCTCAAGAGAACTGCTAATCCGTTACCGGCGTGTAGGTCGCCTCTCCCAATATTGGCATTTCAATCTCTAACGAAAAAAAGTAGCAAGCAATACACGCTTCTATTCTGTGAGAGTGTAGAAGGTAATACTACCCCCGTCGAGTCGAAACATTCCCACTGCAATAAACGACTGGCAAGGCTGTGGCCCTACCATTATTTAAGTTAGTTCATAAGGTAACATCATAATTTTTACCCAGTTTAACGAACTTTGCCGTTGACTTTACACTGTTTAACAGCTTAACTAGCATGTAGTTAATAAGCCGATGAAAAGTGAACTTCAAGTTAATATTCCGTGTAACTTACACTATTAGTTAACTTCAGCTAACCGTCACGCGATCTTTAACCCTCTAAACGTAATTTAACTTTAGATAAGAAAAGTTAGGCGATTAACTTTAATAAGTCAGTTAGGTACTTCTTACGTTTTTGCGAGTCTTATCTTTGATCGGATTAGGTTCGACCACCCATGCAGTCCTTAAGGTGGATATTGAAATGATTGACGCATTATTTTAGTAGACATTGGTATTTATTTACAAACATAAAGCTTGGAATTTGGGCTTAAGTACGGTGAATATCCTAACAAATAATAAAGTGTACAAAAGTTACAAATTAAAGGAAGTTCTTATACAACACAAGTGTGTTTTCGTTTTTGCTGCATTTGAAACATTTACAAGCAAAAGCGTCAAACTGTAAAGTATAACAATCTTTATTTTTATCCTTACATGGTTCCGTTCCTGTCTGTCTTCATCCTATTTTCGGGCAATTAATACTTCTAAACCACGCAACGAATTTTTATACGGTTTTCACTGCCATTTAGAGATTTTTTTACAGTTTTTTGTATGTACATTATATATAATTATTATCCTAATTATATCCGTGCAAAGCCGGATGTGCATCCCTAGTTAGCAGTTACCTAACATTGTAATGTCAAAGTTGATTAACATACATACATGTAAATAAATAATAAATAATAAAATATGTACTTAGACTTATATTTACTAAAACCGTAAAATCATGTAATTACCTGCATTTTTATTTAAGTCAGTTTACACTGAAACTAGCAGGCAGCAAATTCAATTTGTTGAGCTGATTAGGCTTCCGTACAGTTGCAGGTTTATGGTGGTTTTGCGTGCAGTCTAGAACCAGACAATCTAGGTTTTAAAGAAAACTTAAAGTAGAAAACTGTATTTCACTAGTCAGAAGTCGGAGAATGCTGAAGAAAAGTTTTAATTATGTTTTCAAATTGATACTTAGACAAAAATCAATATAATCAAAAATCATCTCCTGCTCTTTGCCGGTCCCTAATATGATACTCCTTTCATCAACTCAAAGTTTAACTGGAAGAGTTCATTGAATCTCTTTTTTGCCATTTATTTGTACAATTAAGAATTGAAATACATAATTTATGAACCAAATTCAATACCAATATCACGAAAGAAAGCGTGAGTAGCTAATAATAAAAAGATAAACTTAGTGGGCACTAAAATAAAAACTAAACTAAAACTAAAAGTATCCTAAAATTAAAATAAAACTAAAAAATATCATAAGAACTAGCCCTCTCAGCATTCCCTGCTTGTATGACTCCGAGTTTACTTTACTATTATTTGGCCGAGAAAGTTGCCAGCTCTTCGGTCACTTAACTCAAACAATACTGATGTCAAAAAATAATGGATTATTTACAAGCTCCCTGTTCAAAACGTACCCTTTTTTTCTCAAAAACTCTCAGGTTGAACCAGGCTTTGTTATAAACTATTATCACTTCATTCACACTTTCTTATCTATTGTTTTTTGTATACTTTTAATGAGATTAGGTTAACTTAGTGTATCTTAATATTGCCCCACAGTGTATTGTCCTCTTAAGTCTTAAATGAAAAGAGCAAATTCGTTTTTAATTCCTTAATAATGGATTGTTGTCTGTGGGATGGTGAGGGTTAAGTACCATGCAACTGTATTATAGTTGCAGGCAAACAACTTGAGCATAAAATAGAGTGGCGGGGGTATATTTGCGCATACACATTTGTACTAGAAACGGCTACTATGCTGTCAAGGTCAGTGCTCAAGTTTGCCGGGAACTGTACCATTATCACCCTTCGCTACCCTTTGGCAGAAAGAGAGAGGCTAAGGTTGAAGCCAATATATAGATGAGACTGTACAGTCAACCAATTTGTTTCACAGGCCACTGTAGAACGTTGTGGCAATGTGATATCCCCGAGATATTAGGACTTTCCTTGAGAAGTCATGTGACATTCACTGTGAAAAGGTTCAACAGTGGCCTGTAAATCAATTTGGTTGACTGTACATCTTTGTCTAAAGTCCGTTTTTACATACTTGTCTTATGATGTAAACAAAATTCTAACCTAAAATTTCACTATCTGTCACCTAAACATGGTTTATCGCTTTAATTGAAACAAATCGAGGCTGTAAATAGAAGAGATGTTTATTTAATAAAAAACAATATTTTGATGGCAAAGACTGATATTTTACGTTGGAACATTGTTTACTACTTAGACAAGCAAGGATGAATATGGTTTATATACGAGTATGTCTGTGTTTTGAAAGCCCTCTAAGTAGACTGACTGATTTTATTACTAATGTTATTTCCAAAGTTGACATGTTTTATAGGCTTGTGGACACGATAAAAAAAAAAGAAAATGATAGCTTATTATATAAGAAAAAGTATATTGCAATACGGAATTGAAATAAGTACTTATTTATGGAGTTTTACATTCAAACGCATTAAAACATTTTTACTATCTCTCTTTTGACACAGACAACTGTCATGTCGTATGCTTTACGTGACAGTGATGTCATAAAACTGATAGGTGCGTTTTAGCACCAAATGTCACAGGGTACTTTTTAACCATTTTATACTTCATTTTACTTTTCGTTTTTGATTGCACAACATGGAGTCATGTTTTAAATCCGCCATGAATCCAGTGTCATTCATGCGACATATACGACCGTAATTGAAAACTGAGCCATACATAGATACAAACAACGCCAACACATTACCTTCCTTTTCGAGTTGCAGACGGGTAAAATGAGACAAATAGCCTTTGCTTTTCTCACGAAACACGAAGTCCGTAGGAACTAGTTATAGTTTAATTACGCCCGTTTCTACCGTCCCCACGAACTACTTCTCTATCGTGCCAAGACCAACGCTATTATAAAATTACAACAATAAACTTCACCCTAATGGCATCCTCGCTAAATAAAGCAATAATCCACGCGGCCGTAATTACAGAGGTAATATTGATTATTACAGCTGTAATATTGATTATTACAGCCCATAACATCCATTATTACAGCCGTAATAACGCTACAAAGTCGTCCTGATGCTATTTAATTAATTCTGCCTTACTTATAGATGGCGGCTGTTGTGTTCCGTTTCCGTTAGTTTCAGATACATTTGACTTTAGTTCTTGTTACATATGCCATGTTTATTGAATAAAAAATATACGCAGATAGTTAAATACTTGATTTGTTTATTAATGACCACTTGTCATTGTAAAATAAAATAATGTGGCAGTATGGAGCAACTGATCTTGTTTATGAAAATAAAATATTGAAAATTATATCATGACGCCCTGAATTATACCATGGGTCTGAAGTGCTCGGGTGCCAGCCTTTATGTTTCATTTCTTTCTACGTGCCTTTCAAGTAAATGATGTGTGACATTTATTTATTTTAGTTGTATGTATTTTGACGTGCAAAAGTAATTTCTGTAAGAATCGTACTTGAATAAATATTTTTTTTTTAAAGTCAAATAAAATTTAATAAATTTAAAGATAAAAAATTAAGGTTATTGAAAATAAGCTTTAAATCGGTCCATTTCTTTCAGATAAGTTACCTAGGAGATACAAGTACCCATCGGATAGGTAATACATAAAGTCGGCTTTTGTTTTTCATAAGTATATAATTCCAAATTATAAAATTACTCTAACATCTACCACCCACTTGGACTTGGTGGACAAAAAACTACTTCTTATTGAAATACTAATGTCTGTATTAAAGAAAGATAAGCATTGGCTAATGAATTACTTAATTGTTAATTCGACAGTGATAACGTAATCAATATAAAGTTGCTAAGATTTCCTTTGGCTCTGTATTCCGTGTACTCGTATGCAACAGAACGTATATCGCTATTTCGCACGCTTGAGCATCGGCGCCGTGGCTTAGTTGGTTAAAGCGCCTGTCTAGTAAACAGGAGATCACGAGTTCGAATCTCGTCGGGGCCTTGTGGGACTCAAAGTGAGTTTTTTTTCGATTTTTTTCTTTTTTTCTTTTCATTATACCTAGCGTTAATTTTAATACATTTGGTATTATTAAGTAACTAGCGGCAAAAAAATCAGATCATCCGTTTTATTTTTATAAAAAAAGAGTTTGAGGTGTATGCATTTGCCGGAAAAAATGTCTTAAAAAATGTTTGCAATTTAGATGCTCTGTAATGACAACACAAACTGAAACTGTTTTTTTGTGTTGCCTTTGTATATAGCTTAACTCAAAAAATGAAAGATCAACATTAAAAATAAATAATGTTAAGAAATTTCGGTAACAAAAAAATAAAGTTATCATTAAAACTTTTAGTTCTTTTTGAATGCAGAGTTATGAATTTCAAACGATAACATTAAGTAAAACAAAACACTAATCACCGGAGCGCTCAACAAAGCGTCGTTTAAACCACCATTACACGACTACCGCGTAAGAAATAAAATCATTATAACTTTGTTACATAATGAACACGCTAAATTCCGAAGACAATAACAGCCATAGGTTTTTACAGCGATCCACGCCGTCACGGCGGCAACTGACAGAGCAGTAAATACGTACCAACATCAAGTTTCCAACTGCAGTAAAAATCCTACACCGTGTCAAAAATGTTTACTAAACGCAGGGGTGTAATCAACACTGTGTGACACTGCGCAATATCTTTTGTATGGACCAAAGACAGCCATAACGCATAACAATAACAAGGGTAATCAAAATAATAAATGACGACCCGTAGCGGATCGGTTTTTGTGCCCAATTATTTTTATTGGTGTTTTGTTAATTACATTCTTTGGCGAGAGCCGTGCTTATGGTCGTTTTAATTTTTTGACACTATTCTCTCTTTGGGGAATTAAACTGTTGGCCATAAATGAGGTTTTTGTAATCAAATTACTGCGATTGTTTTGTTTTGACTTAGTTCACAACCATTCGTCAGTTTTCAAGGTCTTGCATTTGTCTCTTTATTATGATTGGCTTTAACATGACCAGACCTGCCCAGGTTTAATTTATCCTTCCCTGCGTCTAACTAGTGTCATAAGAAAGTCGTTTATAAAGATAAACTCGGATAAACTAAAGTTCGCCTTTCTGTTAAGGCCACAGAGATCCAATCACGCTAACTGTGGTCGCGAATATTATGCATACTTATACCATAAGCATATATCATTTCACAAAAAAACGTTTCACAAACTGATTCATTCTACAAACTCATCATTATGATGGCTGCGCATGAGGTGAAGTGGTCTGCCACCCCAATAGAGTCGTTGCCAGCCTTTAAAGTCCCCGATGTCAAAACTATTTGAAAACACTGCTGACATGGTTTCATTTGACACCACTAACATCTTCTGCATTTAATTTAATGTATGTTATGTTATGTTTTCGCTATATACTTGTATTCCAATACATAAAAATAATAAATAAAATAAATCAGTAAATAAAAATCGGGCCTAAAAAGGGTTTGAAACGTTGGTAGGCGTCATTATTTAAAATTCAAAACAACACACAATCGCGAAATAAATTGTCATTCGCTGTCGCAAATTGGTTCGGATTGCCAAAAAGTCATATCATATCACATAGCCACAGTAAGTTAATACTTTTTTTTTAAACTCCCTTTTAATTGTTTTATTGCAATGTTAATATAATACGTGATAATACTTTCTGCATTTCGATAAGTTAATTAGAATAGGTAATTAATCTCCGTGGAACTTCACTTTCTATTCACGCCCAAAGCATGTTTATTTTTTGCGACTCGAAAGGTCTACCTTTATCGAGTCTTATAATCGGATCCTGCCACCGTATCGAAGAATGTTTAGCAAAAGTTGTTTTGTATTTCATCTAAATTGGTTTTACTATAAAACCGTTTTTTTATGGAAACAGGAGGAAAAAGAGCATCTAAACATCATGTGTGTGTGTGTGCTCTTGAAAAGTGAACCACCGTCCATTACAACCAGCAATCACAGACGAGTCAGTGATCCGTTGACATCCTTTAGGTCTCCCCCATGCCATGGACACTTTTTGTGATAACTTGTAATTAATATCTCATAAAGTAAGTAGGATTTGGTTTATTTTATGCCCAAAAGGTGCATTGTTTGAATCTCACTAGGTGACTAAAGCTCACAAAAATGGCCGAATCTCTATGAAAAACGGGCATTTTGGTGAGCTTTAGTGATCCGGTGAGATTCAAAAATCGCACTCCGGAGTAGATCAGTCGCCGAGAAAGAAAAAGTTAGAGATTCTGGTCAAATATCAAGATGCAACCTACTTGCCTATGATGACGAGTTCAATCAAGTTTAAAAAATATAATTAAATAATTATCATTATTGCCTTTATCCGCTCCGTGACCAGGCGCTCATAACAACCGCCAGCAAAACCGATATTTCGTCAATAATCGTTTTAGTATCGATTTCTAAGTAAGTCGTTATTGTGGCGCCTCGCTCGAATCGCTCTAATGGCCTGTGACCGTGGAAATGCGTAATGTCATAATCTGTTCCAAAGCTTGTTCCTTCAATCAGCGGGAATAAAGTAATTAAAAGGATTGCTGGGAAGATTGGAGGAAAAAAGTAAAGCTAATGGAATTATTTGTGTTTGCGATATAGATAGTATGTCAAAGAACGAAGCCGAAAAATGTGAGTAGTGGCAGTAGTGAGTTGGATTAAGTTCATCTGAAAACTAGTGTAAAAACATCTATTTCATTATTAACCTTTTGGTTGACCAAAATAAATATTTATATGCAAAATTTAGGGTTCATTTTCTGACACCCTTTAAAAAATTTCTTATAGGTACCTAATCTTGATTTAGTTAGTCCTATTTTTATATTTTTTTATTTATTTATTACAAATCATCATCACCCACGTGGTTGTTTTACAGTATTTCCAATGAAGAATTTTCTTCTTAGACTAAAAGCAGCTAATGCTCATACATTGCAGTGTATTGTGGTTTATTCTCAGTTTTGTCCGGTAGGTTCACGGCTAAGCACTCGTCCCAACTAATAAATAATGTGCAAGTTGCAGAACATTCCAAAAACTTTGGAAATCTTCTCAAGAAATTAGTGACAATATTCTCGAGCACATTTGAGAGGACTAAGATTGTTCTTTTCCCATAAAATGCTGCTCATAGGTTACTTTTACAACTTGAGAACTTTTGTTTTAGCACAATGCTAGTTCACGAACTAAGTATGATTCTCAAAACTAATTCTACTTCTGATTTCTAATTCATATTTCGAGTTTTCAACTAAATGAACTTCCACGATAAGCTTAGTTACATAATGTTAATTAACTTTACAATTAACAACCCGTGTAAACTAGAAACGCGTCGTAAACAAATTTGTAACAATAAAAGCTATCGTAAACATTTTGAGGCATTAGTCTTGTCCACATGGAGAAACGCTTTTACGACCTCACATTTTTTTTTGTTTCTTAAACAGAATCAAATTAACGGTCAAACACATCAAACGATCATTAAGTATCAAAAATAACCTTTTTTTATAACATTTAATTAAAATAATTCCGAACCTATGTGATGAATGATTAAGGATCGGAGTTTTCATAGCAAGGCAAGACTAAAGAGAGATATGGAGTCGACAGAAGCCACTTGTAGTTGTATATGTACCTGATATATATACGTAGCAAATGGCCCTAGCATGGTCAAGTTCAGTTTATCTCTAATGGTGTCCCTAAAGACACTAGGCAGAGATGCAAGGAGAGATAAATTAAAGGCCGTGCACCACCGGAAACGTATGCAGAACGGCGCCGGAGGCACGCGCGTGCACCCGCCGCTGCATGTAATGTATGGAACTATATGATAAGATGCCACATTGCTTACATTACGTACAGTACACGGATAACTACAAAGATTGTAGAATGTGTAGAGACGAGGCCGAAACAATGGAACATATTATATGTGATTCCTTGATAACGGATACCCCGAACCAGGAGAATTCAGAAGAGTTCAAGGCACTACCACTGCACCACATCATCCACTTTATGGAAGAAGTGGAAAAAGCGATGGAATAAGTGCGAAGGAGGGGTAAATACAAAAAAGATCGCACTGGGTTGAAGTGTATCTGAATGGACCCCTAGTAGATAAGATACGATACGTGCACGTAACGCGGCTCTATGAAGCGAGCTGGCTTAGATATGATTTTCACTGTCATTTAGAGTTCTTTTTACGGAAAGTTTCTATGTAGGTACATTACATTCTAATTGTACCCATGCGAACGACTACTATAACATTAAAAAAATCTACTTGTTGAGATAAAACTCTTTAATCCCATGTTGCATAAACTACTTTATTTCAACATAAGTCCTCATTGACAGTGTCAACTAGCCTAGCGTTAAGCGTGACTGGTGGGCGGGCCGCCCAGCCGCCCCGCCCACCGCCTCCAGACGTCTTCAGTACTCACAGACACACAAGCTCATACTCATTTATATACTCAAGATGTTTAAAATGAAATAGAGTATTGGCGTGATTAAAATATAGGAATTAACTCATTGCGCCTGACCATAAACAGTAGGGACATGGAAGTTGTACAAGCGCTCTCAATGACCCTTGCAACCCGCCCTAACTTCGCAAGGGGACAATTTACTAATGAAGTTTGTACTAATAAGAATGTTTTGTACATAAGAGCCTTATCACATTGGTGATTTGCGAGGGAGTTCAACGCGGGGCGAAAGCAAAGCGGGCTTGCCACGAATTCGCAGCGGGCACGCCGTAGGTGCGCGACGTTATCGTCGCGTGTTCGCAACGATTTCGCACCGCTCTATCTACAACCTGGGGTGCATATTTTTGAATCTCACTGGGTGACTAAAGCTCGCCAAAATGGCAGTGTTTCATAGAAATACGGCCATTTTGGTGAGCTTTAGTCACTTGGTGAGATTTAAAAATAGGATTTGAATCTCACCGGGTGACTAGAGCTCACCGAAATGGCCGTTTTTCATAGTGATTCGGCCATTTTGATGAGCTTTAGTCACCCGGTGAGATTCAAAAATTGCACCCCTGACTTCTCTTAGATCACTAACCACTAGGCTATTCAATCGTTCCGAGATTTTCTTCCGAGATTCTTTTTTATCGTATGGCAACCAAAATGGTGGCATCGTTGCACCCACCAGTACTGTAGGTGCCGCGGCCATAACTCCGCGCTTGCGCCCGCGCCGTAATGAGAGCCTTATTAAACAATTACGGAGCGCCGGCGGCCCGCTGCGCCGCCGATTGCGCCCTGAAATATCATTTAACACTGCTCACGTCGAGTTTGTGGGCTACGGGATTAATTGCTGATTAAGAAGTAGAATTGATTAAGCTACGTTATGTATCTTTGGATCTGTATATGCGTCGATAATATACTTGCTTTGCGTACAATATAACATAGAGCGAGGTTTCAAAAACTTAAAAGTTGTCGTCTATAGTACAATCCATTCTTTCTACCTGTTTAATTATATTAGATATGGCTTGAAACGGCTGTCCGTGGAACCATAAATACGTTAGCATTTCTAAACACGTGGATTGTTTCATCAAGGTTTCATCACTGAGTCACACTTTTTATACAAAGCATATGGCTATGCAATATTTGTGAGTCCAACACCTGTGAAGATCCGCGATCGAACGTGTAAAAGTTGAACAAACAAACCAAGAAGCTAACAAGTATACAGGCTAACATACAAGTGTTAAACTAATACACTATCACTTCAAACCGAGAACGTTTTGCAGCACATGGTCTTCCTGAAAACCTACTTCCATCACGAACAGCCGCACGCGTTCTGCTACATCGGTGTCCAGCGATCCGTCTGCCTACGAGTAACTTATAGAGAGCAACCTACACTCTGCGTCTCTTAGTCCAGGCTCTGTTCGCTAAAGACTAAAGAGGCATTACCGAGGCGTAAAGTCGCGTGCTACAGGGTAGAATAATTTTGCTTTTAACGTGAGCGAGCTCAGAGGTCTCTAATTGAGAGCTTTCACGCCCCATCCCATTGTTTTCACGGGCTATGTGCACAGCCAGTTGACACTTTAAATCTGTCAATTTGTTCCCTTAGAGCAGTTTGTAGTTCCGTTCCTATACTTATGTATATTCCAAGTTCCTTGATATCAATGCAAATACAACAAGGTGGGTACGCTAACTCATTAACGCTCAAAAAATTACATAGTGCATCAAATAAGAGCAAAATCCGTTTCTGCGAATTAGAATTTAGCTCTTTGGCTCTCTAATTAATTGTTTTAATTGCCCCTATAAATGCAGGGTATGTGTGCGTTAATTAACTTTACGAACAAATGATCGCATATTCTTCATATCAAACAAATAACTTGAAGCACTGCAAACACAATAACTCAGGTGTTCAGCGTTTCTTATCTCATACAGAATAACTTATCGTCGGCCGTCAGAGCCGCCATCTTTGTATTGAAATTTAACAACAATATATTACATTTGTTTGTTAAGTTAATTGTTAAATGGAGAGGCTCGTTATGCCCGTGCGCATGCTTTATTGGATCGGCGCTTGCGCGAACTTATATACTTTGATTGTAAAAGATGTGTCCGGTTTTCCTTTTCGAAAATCTTTCAACGTCCGCGGCTCCGACTGGTAACTTATTTCGCCGATTTAAGACTTAAATTACAAAAATGAGCACATCAAATTAAATTTCATACTTTAATTTAATTAGTTTAGAAAAATAATTAAAATTTCAAAGGAATGCATACAAATCAGAACCCGTATCCTAATGCCCCGAGGCGTTTGGACTGTCCGGTCCGAAATTTAATAATGAACGAAATTAGTCGTTATTTATGATATTAAATTTATGGTGGTTTATTTTAAAACAAACACCAGCCGCCCATGTTTGGGGCCGCGACCATACATCCCGCCAGAAACATTAACGTCTGTAACAACCTACTTATGTGAGATATTTACTGCCAACCGCGTCTCCTAAGTCACGAGGACTTTAAACACCACGACGCGCCAGTTTACGTTTCGTTAGCCATATTCACAATCAATAAAAGGTAACGCAAACGCGCCGGTAACCGTTTATCGTTTTCGATTATAAATATATCGCGTGGAAGCCGGCTCGGGGCTCTGAAGAAACATAATTAAAAGCAATAACGCGGGCTGATTGGTTGGCATCAGATGGCTAACAGGAATACGATTAATTTTTACGATAACAATTATTAGGGAATTTCATTAGGAATGCAAATACTGGGCATTTACGTCGTGATTGGGGTCCATTTTGTTTTAGTGGGTATTGTACGGGTTGGTTGTGCCCACGGTTGGGCAAACAGTTGACGTTGGAAGAGCTTAAACGCCATTAATACTTATTTTACATAAAAACTACGTTTGCTCAAAATAATCAATCGGCGTCTACAAATGTTTTAATGAAACGTAACGACATCGAGAGACATCTAAAAGTACTCATATTATTTAGGTTTAATTAACAATTTTGGTTATTACTTGTCTAGCTTCTTTATTTCTTTTTTAGCTGAAAAAACGCGATTTTTCATCAAACCAGAGTCCTGATTTTAAACTGACTTTAAAGAACTTAAGGAGTAGGTTTTCAATTACGAGTATAATGTGATTGTTACGAAAATGTTGCAGAAAGATTAATGTGGGAAAAATAGTCGTCTTACTCGTTGTACGTATTATATTTCCATATGCATTTCTGAAAGCTAATAGTTTTCTCAGGTGTCATCTCTACCAAGCCCTCAAATCCATAGATCATATCTTAGATGAAGTCCAAGCTCGACTAGACAGGTAGTATTCAGCGAAAACTTCCTTATAGGAGTCGATGTAAAAATCCCTTTTATCCGTTCAACTGGGGTTAAAAGATCGATCCTTCAACTATTCTTTTTTAGAGTTCCGTCAAACAATGACTTATACTTTCGCTATGTCCGTCTATCTGTTTCTTTGTCTGTCTGTAAGTCACAGTAAATTAATGACTTCTTAAGTTGCAGGCGATCTACGAATCACCGAAAATAATTTTGAACAGAAAATCTACCTACATCTGAAACAAGCTTGAGAAAATAGGCTTAATCGGTTGTAATAGTAGCAATGGAATCCTCCAATGAGGTTTCTCAAATAGGTACTTAATTTTTAAACGACTTCAAAAAAGGACTTCGACTCATATTCTTATTACATTTAGTTTCGTGTCATGATAATCATTATCGTTATTGTACCTAGAAAAGTAACTCTAAATCCTTTAGCCACACATTTATATTTTCAACATCGGCCCACACATACAATTAGACATACACACAAACGGACTTCCTAATCACATAAAACATTTACAAACAGTATTCAAACTATCCCTGCCTCGGGCATAAACGAATTTAATTACTCTAGAGACCGACGTCTAAGGCATTTGCATAAAACAACAATAATTTATCTATATAAGAAATTAACCTCTTGCCTCACTCAATTGGGCCAAGCGAACCGCATACTAAAAGGGTTTAATAAGTTTCATGTTTTTGTGCGCCCATTTTGTTTTTGGAGTTCCGTTGGTCAGCTGACAAGAGCTTGGTCAACCGATTTGAAATCTGAGCTATTCCAGAACCTTTCCGGAATAAGTCACCCCCAGACCACGGAATCATCATCATGTCTTTCCGTTTGTCGTCACTTTTTCCCATTTCTGCCCAGCGGGTGACTTTTGACTGTCAAGAGCTCGACATTCACCAGTGGTAGGCGAATCAAATACGCGAGCTTATATATTAGCCGGCACTGATTGGCGCGCGACTGGCGAGTATTGAGTGACTTTGACTATGATCCCAGATGTGGCAACTGGCAGGTCAGGTTATTACATTGAAGCGACTGCAATCAATCTGACCTCCGCAACCCTTCTAAACCACGCAACAGATTTCGATACGGTTTTCACAGTAGTTTAGAGATTTTTTAGGGTTTTTTATGCACAATAGAGCGAAGCCGAGACAGGTCGCTAGTTATATGTATAAAAAACTTCAGGGTGTCTATGAAGTGATATTCTGTTTAACGTCAATAAAAACAAAAAAATATATGGGTTGACGATACACACATTTTGACAATTGCTTTCGTCAGATTACGTCAAGTCCATGTATCGTATGAGCGTTTACGCTAAGAGAATATCTCCTTAGATAGACCCGAGGTTTGCCGACCAAGTTCTCTTTCACGGAACCCATGTCAATCTCTCACGAAGAAGCTGAACCTGAGCTCGTGACTCAAATAATCAATTAGCCGGAGTAACTGTCAGGACGCGTTGAGTCAAGTCGTGACGGACGGACCGATTAGTTCACTCAGTAGATTTGCACAAGTAATTCCTAATTATTTAAATATATTAATGAAGGCTGCGGAGGTCTTCAATTGACTTTAACTAATAGATAGCATTTAATTACTTTGGTTAAATAAGTATTTTAATTGGCTCGTAACGGTGCTGACATGTTATGTACTTCTAACAGTTTCCGTTCCCTCAAGGTAGGTAATTAACTTAGGTACTAATTATTTTAACAATAAGGACAGTAATTACATTTTTTATGTATTTGTATTATGAATCATAGCTTTAATATATATTATTAGATTTATGCAAAAATGACTAGTACCTAACTTAAGTATTTTAAAATTTCAATCGGAGAACACTAACTTTATTCGATTTACTTAAATCCGGTAAATCAACGAAATCTTATATAAAGTAAAAAAATAAAACAACTCAGTAGGGATTGTATACAAAA
The DNA here is from genome assembly GCA_963691745.1 of Ditula angustiorana. Taxonomy (NCBI): domain Eukaryota; kingdom Metazoa; phylum Arthropoda; class Insecta; order Lepidoptera; family Tortricidae; genus Ditula; species Ditula angustiorana. The sequence continues at coordinate 4,765,842 of OY829473.1, forward strand.
AACGCACATCCCTACTTCGGCGGTTTTTGGGAACAGCTTGTTTTGTCAAACTATCTATCATACTTTGCGACTTATAGGTATATATCGTAAAGGTGCAACACCGAGAAAATAAAATGTTTAATTTACTAAAAAAATATCTTGACTCCATAATATGCACCTAACAAGTCTACTATAGTAATTAAGATCTTAGTAACTGTAGTCGACATCTTAGTAACTGTAGTTAACATCTTTAGTTACCTACTGTAGTCAAGATCTTATTATAACAACTGTGCCAATTTGAGCCTTTAATCACAAAATGCAGGGTTCCCATACAACATATTGCACTAAATCCTCCAATATTAGGAGCATACGGAGTCAAAATCTTTATTAAGTAAATAAAATAAAAAAATTCTCAATGCAGAAATATTCCAAAATGCAACAAAGACATGCAAAAACAGTCCGACAGGTAATTCGACCATACATATTAGTAAGAATGATTTACCTGTATTTACACATCGGGCCCAGAAACCCGGGGCACTGTGTAATTGGAAAGGCCCGGAGGCGCGAGTTATTTATGCTCCTCCATACATCAAGTAAAGTGGAAAACAAACACACACTCAGGGCCTTCTGGATGCAAATGCTTAACGGTAATGCATCTTGATTTTCGAAGCGTGGCCAAATGAGTTGAGACTGTTGAGAGGCGATTTTGTAAAATTTTACTATTTTGTTTGTAAAAAAAAGCGACAGCAATGCAGTCAACTGATGGAAAGCTGTACCTGTGCACAAACTCTAAATCTTAAAGCTCTACTCTCTCACGGTTGGAGTAATCGATACGTTTCTCTAGTCCCTGTCTTCTCTTTGACCTCCTGAAGGCAAGGAATAAAGAAACATGGGGATGCAAACCCCCTTTTCTTAAACGCTTCGTAAACGTTTGTTAGTTAACATGTTTTATATCTTTATCTGTCCTTCATTGTGACGTTTGCCCTCAAATGAAAGGGACAAAACATTTGTTAGCTTAAAAAGATTAAGAACTTTTATGCATAAGGGGGTAAGGCAATAATAGAGTATAGCTCTAAGATTTAAAGAGTGTTTAAGTGTTCACAGGGCCAAAGGTAGAGCAGTTGCCCCTTATTATAATTTGTTTTTTTACAGTTCCGTACCAAGTTTTGAAAAATGTAATCCTTTCACTTTCATTCCTTTCTTTGAATCATTCTGTTATTCGTCTGTCAACACTCCCCTTAAAATATTTATAATCCTTATTTCTACACTGTATTTTTTTTTATACAACATAGGACGGCAAACAAGCAAGTGGGTCACCTGATGGTAAGTGATCACCACCGCCTATAGACACCTGCAACAACAAAGAGAGTGCAGATGCGTTGCCAACTCAGAGGGCTAAGATGGAATACCTCTTGTGCCAGTAATTACACCGGCTGTCTTGCTCTCCACGACGGAACACAACAGTGCAAGCACTGTTGCTTAGCGGCAGGATTAGCGAGCAAGATGGTGGTAGCGATCCGGACGGACCTTGCACGAAGTCCTACCACCCGCAAATTTATTCGTTTTAATTGCTAAGTAATCGTAGCCGCGACCCCCGCACCTTTCGCGAGGACTATGATTTGCAAGATATACCTAGAACTTGAAAAAAAACACGCTCTTTCTCAGGAACGGCTCCACCAAGGCGTAGTTGTAATATATAAAAAAAACTCTTACTTGCGGTTTTTTTAAATATCTAAAACACACTTTGTGAAATACCTATTCATTTTACTAACTAAAGGGGTAAGTTCATCATTTAACTTATGGGGTTTTTTCTTGGAATCTTATTTGTTATATTCACGTTTCATGTACAGTGAGATATAATGTATACTTACACACACAATCGAATCGGGCAAAATAAATCGAATTTATATTTTATTTATATATTAAATACGAGTTTTTGTATATTTTTTGGGCTCTTTGGATCTTAGGTTAAGTTGCATTTGGGTATCTATACTGTTTGCGTGCCCAATTGCACCCAGCCAGGGATATTTCTATTTAAACAACACACTTATTATAGATAATATAGCACACTTAATATATATAATATTATAGATAATAAGTGTGTAGACTAAGCTAGTAGACTAGCTTTTATGCGGAATTTTTACGGGATCAATTCTGCTTGAATCCAGGACATGATCTATCTGTTTACCAAATTTCATCTAAATCCGTTAACCCCTTAAAGCGTCAAAGTCAAAATATTTTATTCAGATTAGGCTTACAGGTAGCACTTATGAATGTCAAAAAATTTACCAACGGTTCAGAAAAACCTCTGATGAGAAGATACCGGCAATTAACTCAACGAAGTGTAATTTTTTTTTGTGATTGAGGAACAACCATCGAAATATCCAAACACCATTACTTTCGCAATTATGCTTGTGAGAAATACCTGGTGGACTGTAGAAATAAGAGATGGAAACAGAAAAATACTAAATACTAATTTAATGAATTAAAACTGTACATGAATCTACGGGTGAACCTCGTGGCACCAGCCTCAGTGGACGGCGGACGACTGACTCCAGATACTCTTCAAGCTGGGCTGCTGTCACGAAGTTTCACAATGGTCAGTTACAAATATAAACACACACACACACGAAACACACACGAAATACACATACACATACCTACGAAAAAGGCCTGCTTGTTCTTCACAATGCTATTACTCGTAGTAGGATAAGGTGGCTAATCTGCCAAATCTGGGATCATAGTAAAAGCGCACTCCGAATGAAAAAACGGGAAAAAGCATTAGGAAGATGATGACAGTCATAAATAAATAAATACATATCTTGGGACAATTCACACCAATTGACCTAGTCCCAAACTAAGCAAAGCTTGTACTATGGGTACCAGACAACGGATATACATACTTATATAGATAAATACATATAACATCCAAGACTCGGGTACAAACATTCATATTCATCATACAAACATTAGCCCCTCCCGGGAATCGAACCCGGAACCTCAAGCTTTAAAGTCAGGGTCACTAACCACTAGGCTATCCGGTCGTCAATAAGGCATGTTCATGAGCACTTTGTTCGCATCTGGCGTTGACCGTACACAACGCACACCTACGCTTTAAATCACCGAAGTCAATGCATTCACAATGAACTCGTTGGCACAGTTAATGCAAATGAACTGAAACAGTAGACGAAGCATCTCTGCACTATCTAATTCAATTGTCAAACCCACGTCGAATATGGTAATTGTGACAACCCCGTGGATGCGCCATGCTGGGCTCGCGTGCCCCTAGCATGAGTTAGCGGGATATTGGAAGGTGACAATTGATTATCGACAATGAGGATAGTTTCATACAGTCTTTCAATTTTGTATAACCCCAAAAAGGCGGTTTCCAGTTTATTTTGCTTGTCGTCACCAATATTTTTATAGCTTCCCTCTTGTCGGGTGCGAAAGCCAGTTATTTTCGTTACCTATCTATAAGTGTACCTAGCCCATCCATGGGCTGCATGCCAACTGTAGGGCTCTGCTCAGTTTTTCAGTATTCGAATTTAAAAACCCATAATTAGCAAAACATTACACAGAAATTACTTCTCAAAATGTCATTAAACAATACCTATTGTTTCATTAACGCTCCCATAGAGAGAGGGATGTTACAGGTGGCAACCTGAAAGTCTAAACGTCATCCCACACTATGTTTTAACTAGTAAGTGCTATTATTCTTTTATTAATATACTGTACTGTATTATGGATAAAATATCTTTCTTAACTCTCCTTAATCCCTATATTTACGAGCAGTGTGGACTCCCTGCGCAGTCTTGTCTCCATAGTGTGACAACAAGCACGCGCAGTGTTTGTCATATCTTTGACTCGCATCTATTGAATCGTTAAAATAAATTTACTTGCACACTGCCATTATGAATTTATAAATTTTACTAGAGTTGTAAAATATCTGATTTGTGGATGCAAAGATTTTCGTTTTGCTTCAATGCGAGTTGTCAGCCACACCGACATCGTCGCTTTCGGCCGTAAGTTTCTAATGGCGCTACAGCCGTGGCGGAGAATCCCGCGTCAACAAACATTTCCTGGGGGTTCAGCACGCTAGCTTGAATCGATGACATAAAGCATTTATCCCGTTCACTATTATGCGTGTGCGAGAGGGACCAAAGCGTTTATGTGTGCGATAAACGCTAGCGTGCTACTATAGCTGGAATGCGATTTTTGAATCTCACCGGGTGACTAAGTTTACAAAAAAAAAATGGCCGAATCTCTATGAAAAACGGCAATTTTTTTGGGATTTGGTCCCCCGGTGAGATTTTCAAAAATCGCACTCCTGTAGATTTAACTTCCGCTTCCGCCAACATCAGATCTCCAATTAAGACCATTAAGCTAATCCATTATGACATCTAAGATGAAGACTAGCGGGCCGGCATGTTTTTTAAATTGACAAGCAAGTGAGATGATTTGGTGGTACCACCAGGTAGTCTTATTACTCGAACGTCAGATGTAAAGGAAACATACTAAAAAAAATTAGGAGACAGGTATGAAATTCGAATTAATTTAGACCGATTATAAAGATGATTCTTCTCTTTCCTCGACGTTGGCACCAAGAATACGCTCCTTAACTAATACCCCGAAATCTAGATAGCAATTTTTCCACGGATTTTGTAACGCAGTCAAAAGCTGCGCATGCTCCCTGCACACCTGATTAATTTTGAGCCAATGGGAATAATTTCACCCTTTGTCTCAGCACCACCTACTCAAAACGGAGGGCGCTAAAAAGCGTCCAATTTTCCGCTCGATTTGCGTCCGAAACGTAACATCCTCCATTATAAAACTAAAACGTCATGCCCCGCGCATAGACAATTAAAAATAAAGCGAATGAGTCCATGCCTCGTAAAGACCCCATTCTGCAGGTAATTAATTAGCTGTAAACAAGGGCGATGATTCTACGAAAAGCAAATAATAATCGTAGAAAGCTTAGTCGGCGTAAAATTAACAATACCACCTGATTTTCTAGTTTTTTTTGTGGCGTCGAAATTAATCGGGCGTCAATTTCGTCCGACAAAGGAAGCCGTTGTTTCCTTTCTTTTGTTGATCTACGAAATTACATTAAATTGATTGTTTAACTAGTGTTTTGGAAAAAGTGAATAGAAGGTTCGAAGAAACTTACATATTTGTTTGCTCTGTTCCGGCGAAATACATACATCTAATGCTTATTTCTACGGAAAAAGTATAGCAGCTAGGATTCAAAGGAGTACTAAGTAGCAGGCATCCATGCGTCATACCTGACTAAATGAATGGCGGCTTTATTGTGGCCCGGATGGTTTTTTCATTTCATGCCCTTAAAAAAAATTAACCTACGTACTCCCATAACGACCAAATATTTTTCTGTAGGTATCTTCATTAATTGATTTACATAGTACTTATATCTGCCACCTAAAACTGACTTTATGACTCTAACGTACCTATACTCGTAATACTATTAAGCAAAAAAAAATTGTCGTTTCGCCTAATACTGTTCCGCTGTTTGTTTTAACTAATATTTTGCCTTTTGGTGGCACTAAGAGAACACTTGTATTTTCGTACTAAACGTTTGTAGTCCAAGTTCCGTATCTTTTGATGAACGGGTCGCAAATCTTTGGTATCTTTAGGTACTGGGTGTCTAGGCAAGATGAAATTCCATAAGCATCAAAGCTACTAGAAACATTTTTTTTTTTAATATAATATAGGAAGGCAAACAAGCAAGTGGATCACCTGATGGTAAGCGATCACCACCGCCTATAGACACCCGCAACACCTTGCAGATTGCAGATGCGTTACCAACCTAGAGGACTAAGATGCACCAGATACCTCTCGTGCCAGTAATTGCAGCGGCTGTTTTGCTCTCCACGCCGGAACACAACTGTACCTATAAACATCCTGCTGCTTAGCGGCAGGATTAACGAGCAAGTCCAGTAGGTCCATACAAAATTACAAAACATGTTATGGACCTGACATAAGGGAGCGAAAGCAAACGTCAAAATGTGTCGATCGTCAATGTCAAACCGTCATACGTGACTACTACTGCACTAGCATTCTGTCGTTTCTACTAACTTTGACGCTTATAGAATACTAGCGGACGCGCGCGACTTCGTTCACGTGAAATTAGTAGCCTATGTCCGTCAGGAATAGTGTAGCTTTCTATCTGTGAAAGAATTTTTGAAATCGGTTCAGTAGTTCCAGAGATTACCCCCTACATACAAACAAACTAACAAAAAAACAAACAAAGTTTACCTCTTTATTATACTAGTGTAGGTTAGTGTAGATTACTTCGTCTAGTCACCCTGAGCACATGATAGGTCATATGCTGTGGTCATACCTTGGCGCGAATCAGACTCATATTTGGCCGATTTTTTTTAATTAGCCATATGGCAAGAACCCAAGAGCTCAGTGACACAGGCGCCTAGGGCGGGGCTCGGAAGTGCGAGTCAGCCCGCTCTGATTACCAGAGCCACGCCCGCGCAATCTCTGCCATAATACGGTATGACTATGCAGGTTTTTAATAAATAGCCTTCTTCGTAATTGTTTGTTTTTCGGTTTGTTTGCCGTGCGAGTTGTTCTATGACTTCCTACGATATGATGTAGGTATAGATACGAATAAAGTTAGGATTCAAAAGTCCACCGTAGCACTTTTTCACAATAAATTTCCTTATAGATTTTCCTTTTTTAACAGACTTCAAGAAAAGGAGGTTCTCAATTCGTCGGGACCTTTTTTTATAGTAAATTTCATCATAATACAGCGACTATTGATTGCGATAAGACTACAGTGGCTCAGAATTCAGATTGGTTGCCTAGCTGATTAGTACCTACAAGATAATTGTATTGAAATTGTTTGGAGAAACTAAACGCATATGCGTAGGTACAGCCATATCAAACTAGCCTTACCTAGTTTTTAAAATTTGATAGAACAATTTGAAGTTTATTCCGTAACCAAAAAATATACATACGATTACCCGCAGCTTCGCCAGCGCAAGATTATGCATTTTACAGGATAAAGAGTATCCTATGTCCAGAACATGACCTGTCTGCCAAATTTCATCTAAATCCATGCAGCTGTTACTCTACATCTAACCTAATATAATAAAGAGGTAAACTTTGTTTGTATGTAAGGGATAATCTTTGAAACTTCAGATTTCAAAAATTCTTTCACCAATAGAAAGCTACAGCCTGCTGGACATAGGCTATTAATTTAACGCGAACGAAATCGCGCGCGTCCGCTAGTGCTTGATAAAGGAACAAACATCCAAACATCATTACTTTCGCCTTTATACTAGGATTCCGTTAGCACCTTGCACGGCTTTAGGCAAGTTTGACGCGTCGACATAAATGAAGTTGGTTCAATAAAAACAATCTTCGAAAATGTATATACCTTTATTTTTATCTACATATCAACACGGTGTACGATACAATATTGCTACATCATACTTACGCTAGGAGACCAGTGCATTACAAATTTAATCATTACTTACAAAACCTTCAACCGTAGTCTTTGGCACAACATCTTTGAACGGGCAAAGATTCTAGCATTCAGTTCGATATAACTTACTACTACTTTATACAGAGTTTGGGTTTACTTTATTTAGTCACAGTAAAAGTAAAATCTCCTTAGTCTGGCCACGAATAACATACATTATAAATACATATTCCTGAATGGCAAGCACGCGTGGTCGTTTCCTCGATTATCACCTGTTTGGCTACTTAGAAAAAGACTCAATGAACGACAAAGCGAAGCGCAGTGTTTAATGCTTGCCTCCTTATCATAATTATGTGCAGATTAATGACTATAATTTACGTACAGGGTAGTGAGCATGCTCACAAACGCGTAGCGTGAAATAATTAAACTAGTTTTGACCGGGTTAACGCAAATTGCCGCCATTGTTTAGGACTTTCGCCAGGGATCGCAAACCCACATGTGCGTTAAATTCACGGCAAATTTCTGATACCTACATTGGGTGAAGTACCGAAAATGCAATATGCGTTGTTAAATTGTATGAAAGTGATACTCACAGCAGTGCGTCTTGTACATCCTATTATATTTTATCAAATCTTTATGATGCGTTGGCCATTGCTTGGTGAAAATGTAGTTTTAGGATTTTACTCTAGTAAAAAATGTTTACTTTCGATTTACTACGTACTTAATAAAAGGTCAGCCAAATCGTATACTATTCATCTAGTCTAGTGAGATGATTTTAATAATGTGAAGTACATAGATTTCATAAATTGTTATGTATATTTATATCTCCTATAAAACGCCTTATCGCGCTAAAAAGCTGATTTTTTAATCTTCACGTTACATTTTATTTTGGTTTTATATATGAATATAGGAGATAAATAAAATAACGACAATACTTTCACTGTCACTAAATAAACGACTAATAAGAATAAGCAAAAATGTCATTTGTGACTTGAAAAATACGTGCCCATGTAATGTATAAGGACAATAAAATTATCAATTATCTTACAAACTTGTGTGACCTTGGATTTTTAAGCTAATTGTGATTCACATAGGGTTTCATTTAATTCAACTTCCAAAGGCGGGATAAAGTTACATTAAAATTATACATTGTACATCTCACAATTTGTGGTAACACGTGAATAAAATAATAATTATTAATATTGACTTACAATTATACTTCAATTATATATTTAAACCAAATAAGATAAAAGATTCCATAAAATTTAATTTGGACAAAATAAACAAAAATCCAATACGCAAATGGAAACAAAAATACAAGAGAGAACCAAATTATATACAAAGTAAACCATTATCTTCATCAACTATCAATATCGTGATCTAACTACAAAGAATTGACTACAATTATGACGAGAGAAAAAAATTATCTTATAAAATACGTAATATATTCTTATCTTATTTTGAGTATTAAATTGTGTAGAAACATTTGGATTGAGTCAATTCGGTGGTAAACGAAAGATATGTATAGAAATCGTAAATCCATATTATTCTACATACATTTACATTGGCATATTTAGTAACAAGTTCTATAAGAACCTTAACAGATGGTAGATATTACAGCAAATTATAATTTTCAAATGCATCATATTATGGCTGCTCAATAACGAGTTATGTGTCGACTTCAGCAAAAGAACAAAAGAAAGCAACCTTTTAGATAGGATTTATACATAGTTCAATATCAACAAGCACATTATTTAGCACAAGGTAAAAAACTGTACCTATCCCTTTTTCACTAGGTACCTTTCTGACTAACTATAGTTTGTCCAATGATTCATTTTCTTTTTGTCATCTCCTTGCTACTTACACCAAAGAGTCTAACGAGTAAACAGCACAGGAAATATGGAAGTGACAGTAACTGTCAAAGAGAAAATAAATCCTTGGACGGATTATAACCTTGCTATGAAGAAGAATCTCAGTCTTCTACAACTAACAAGGACAAAACTTACTTGCAAAAACTTGGTTAATTCAATAACTTATTAAGTAACAAACGCCTCATTTTCATTACAAATTGTATTAGAAAATATCTACGGGATATCTAGTACATCCTATGACACTCGCACAGCCGAAATAATGGTTCAATTGTGACATTACAACGCCCATTGGTTCCTTCAATATTGTCAGGTTTGAAAATATTTACATCACTGTTTTAAAAAAGAAAAAATATCAGAAATCAAATATCAATGACCTATACAAGCTCGATAGATACAGCTGCGTCAACAACAAAAATCACAAGTCCACAATTTGACATAATTGTAGAGTTCTTCATACAAAAATTTGACAAACATGTTAAATTGTACCACTTGTAAATTTGTATCGTATAGGCTGCAGAGGCCCTAGACAGCATGCTAACTTTTAAAGGCAAATATCCTTCTATAACCAATTCTCATGTGCTAATGGGATGCATGCTTTATGTCCGCGACAAACGCTAGTGTGCTAGCTGAAAAAGCACTTTGTCGAAATTCTGGAACCGCAACTCAGTGGAACAAGTTCATGTTAATACATAAAAGTTTAATGAACACTAGAACAGAACATAATTTACTTAAATTGGTGTATACTTCGTTTTTTAGGATGACAAATTGTGTAAACAATCTTGGTTGATCTTTTTTCTGTGAAAGTGCTCTTTTTAAATAAATAAAAACTGCTTTAAAAGTTATTACAAATAAATCAATATTTTAGTGTGATATCGGTTTGAAAGAGGCATTTATTTTTTGTTGTGATTTTGCAAAAAAAAAGACTTGCCGAGATTGTTTACATCATTTCTCATCCTAAAAAAATTGTGTACAAAAGCACGCTTTAAAAAAAAATTGAATGAATTTATTTATAGCTTCATTCCATAAAACGTACAAACGTTGCACTATATGAGGCAGCTTTGTTTCCCATTACAAAACAAAGTTAGCTTTTTCAGTGAGTTAAATAAAAAAAGTGTATGTTTATTATTTGCTTTTTTTTCTTCATCTTCTTCACAAAATGTATCGAGATCTCTTTTTGGAAAGTTACTTATTTTGTTTTGTCATGAAGCAGCATACCGTGACAGATCATTGGATAAAGAAATAATGATCTACCTAGATGAAGAGGTGACAAGAGTTGGTTACTACTCAATACAAACACATGTTTCATTAAGACGATTCAAAACTTGACTACCCGCTTATCTTTAACACCGATAAGGCTGCAGTATTGACCTCCATCGCATTCACAGGTACTAAGGCTTGGGAACTTATGGCCTAAACATTCCACGAAAACAGTACAATTCAAAGGAAGGGCCAAAGATCTGAACATTTCTTACGGATAACAGTCGAATTATAAGAATTCTAAGAACCACTAGATAGAATTCTCTTTCATAAACATTAATAATCCTATTACTATTGAAATTGTCTTTTAGAACATCGTTCTTAAAAACAACATCACAATGAAATGCGGGGGCAAAACATACAATTAGCTATTAAGTTTAGTAAGCACTGGTGAAAACGAGAATACTTTTTCAAGTATTATGTAAATTAAGGACTTTTCGACCTAAAAACTGTTCTGTTTTAGCGGGAAAGTACACTTCAGTACAAGTTCCAAGTCAGCTGCAAGTTGCAGGTTCAATTTTATCCTTAATATTGAACAATCTTTTTCAGAACGTGTACAGAACTGATCAGACCAGGTACACTAGCATGGAACGTCAAATTTACACTACCTATTTATATTATAAATATTTATAACTATCCAACCAATCCTTGGTAGCTAACTACATCATTAATCTAGTCGTATTTTCATTAGTTTCAATTGAATAGAGTTTAAAAACTGCGTACGGGATGAAGGTAGCTTAAAGTGAAACCGCCGTCTGATTGGTCAAATTGATATATCTACACGACTATCGACCGATCAGGACCTTCTTTACATGCACACAGCTGACGTTCCAAGCTAGAAACACTCTTATTTGGACACAAACATCAATTCAAACAACACGAGGCACTTCTAAGTCAATTTTAATCGTGCCAAATATGCAACATGTGTAAAGACAGGTTCGAAAAATTTACTAGTAAATTCGTGTTTTGTGCCAGGGTTAAGCACCGTAACTTGTGATGATTATGTTGCCATAAAATAGTCCTTGGTATAATTATTTATATGAGATTTATAAGCGATTAAGTCCTTTAGGTACATAAATAAAAAAATATGAATTCGTTACTGAATCTTCGTGCAAACTCTATACCTATTTAATTTTGTCGCCCCATAAGACCATACTATATCAACAAACTGGAACAAATTACCTTGCTACTCCGCGAAACCAGTGCCGGGCTCGTGCAAAATAGCTGCGTTTACGCCTGAATCTATTAATTACCATACTATATTTTTTGACACTTTTATTTGACGGAAAATAAAAAAAAAAGATTTTTAAAATATATTGATTAGGTGATATCGCATCAAAGTTGGCACATTAGTGCCCAAGAACTATTTCATTCCAACATTATTATGCTCTACTGCAAAAACAGCTTAGATAACATTAACAATACAATCCTAGAGCCTATTGAAATAAAGGACAAAATGTTAACTAACAAAGCGCAGTGCCAAAGTTGGCATCCTATCATCTGAAATTATCCATTTTATCAGCAACTGGCTTAAGTTAAAGTTCTATTTAGTTGTGAAAATACCGCATTTCTTTAAAACATCGGTCCTCTAAACGTTTACTGTGATCAATCGTCGACCACGTATAAATTTTTTATAGAAGTATGATTATACTTAACTGACAATTAAAGAGGGAACTGAGAGATTGTCTATGCTCGAAAAGGATAGATATATCGACTTCATAGTCCGTATAAGATACCTACCTTTCGACTTTAATTGGTCATTTTAATCTTTGACTGTACGCGAGGATAGATTTAAAGAGATTTTTATCATTGTATTACTATTACTTTGAAACGTCTTTATTCTGTTAATTCATTTAAATTGTTCACCTTGAAAGTGACTGTTTGAATAAGTATTTTTACAGTGGAGATCAATATTATTCTAAGAGGAAGTATCATATCAAATTAGGTATGGTAAAAAGCCCTCAATTCACTAGAATGAAAGAAGAGCGATGCGGCAATGTTAGAAATCTGTGCATCTTATTGCACAAGTTACCAAACTTGCTTCGTTGCTTTGATAATGGCAGGTCTCCTTTATCTCACTCCATAGCACAGTAATCCTGTCCACGGCCTCCCATTCCCATAGCCCACTTCATGTGGCTTCCTACTTGGCATTACCTTAGATTGGCAACTGCGGAGAACCGTCCGTAGTTTCATTATTAAAGGTCTGTATGCTTCTGTCTGTAGTTTCAATATTACAGGAGAGAGCTCAGCAAGCCCACAAAAAGTTACCAAGGCCTCTGTTGCTTTCTATTAAAAGGAGTTGATTAGAGACTTCAGGTATTATGCAACAGGGGCCTGGTGTTTGTATGAGAAGAATCGCAACAATTCATCTCAAGACATCGATCCCGGGCTTAGTATTTGTCTCGACGCAATGCGCTCAACTTATTAACTTACCAACACAACGTTTTCTTAACCAAACACCTACATCATTGACATATCTCGGCTACAACAAAGTCTTTCACACTCTCTACAGAGAAAGCTGTGACTGCGGCGCCAGCGCTAGCTTCGGGCGCTAGGTCTGTGCCTGCGGCGACGTCCGGAGCACCCCGTGCCGCCGCAGCAGCTCTGTCACGGTGATCGCCACTTGCACGGTCCCCTTACCTTCCAGCACGTCCGCTGCGCAGCACATTAGCTTCTGAAAAAAATAATTAAGTTAAAAAAAAAACAGAACCGAGTATTGAGAATCCAGCTGAAATTCAGCATTCCAGGTGCCTATTTTTCGCTAAACACAATTGAAAACCAACACGGCAGGGGAGTTGTGGAAGTCTTGTGGACAGGCCTTTGCCCAGCAGTGGGACATAAAGATAGGCTATTTAAAAAAAATGCGTTTAGGTTTTCTGTTATGAAAATAGTCACACAAAGTAATATCTTTCAGCCAGGAATTAAAACTGGGTACAAATACATATCGTTTCTACTTTTGATTGCTAACATGACGACTGGTTATTAGATACATTTAGGTATTTTAAATGGATGTAGCCGAGTTAATTTGCAGTAGAGAGTAGTAGGGTCAAGATTCTTGACCGAACATTATTAGTTACAGAGATATTGATATAACTTTAACTATATTTTAGTGTTTTTATTTCTTTAGTGTACTACGGAAACTCTCTATGTATTTAAAAGGATTTTCGAAGACATTTTACATCGCAATCCGTGTGAATTCGTAATTTCAATATAAACTGTGAAGTTCCTGATTACAACGAGGTTAAGAAATTGCATTGCTGTGAGCTGATTTTCAGTAAATTTTGGTGAGGTTACTTTAATAAAACAGCATAGCCAATAAGAAATTAATTTTTATTTATGAGAAAAACGTTGTAAGTACAAAATGAACATTATCATAAAACAATGTACGGCAATAAGTAATAACTATAGCCAAATACTTATCAAAACACGCAATAAATGCAATAAAGTACAAACGTCACCGAGAGTTAATCATAAATCCATACAAAAATCGAAAATAGGAAAAACACAAATGCCTACATTGTTAAGTAGAAAGAGTTATATTGGAGATGGGAAAAATATTCGAAAAACCATTGTAACAAACTATCATTTCTAATGATATCTTAATTTATAATGGAATACAAAGACGGACTGGATTTAATGAGTCTTCACTGTTTACTAGATGCCTACGATTGCACACGAAAAATACTGTTTTATTTTATAGAATAATACTCAGAGAGAAAATCAGAGGAACGTTTATATTATAATATAAAAATTATAGTACTATATATTACAGTATTTATATTTATTATATTATAATTTATACAGCATCATGCTTCATGTTCCTTTCATTTTATCTATGAGCCTATAAAAACAGGAAATGGCACCTCATTGTTTTGGTTTCGCTTAAGGTAATAAAAGCGTTATACTATCATATATATTTAATTAAGTACTTCCATTTTCAATTTCGAATCGTTTTTAACGTTCTTGTCCCCCACAATGACCGGGATGTAATCGAGAACCATTAAAACCAGTCAATATAAACTACATAAACAAGTACCCAAGCACCAGCAGCCAATAAATACTATGCTATGCAAGCCATAACTCATATATTAATCTATTCTAAATCTCCCTTAATATAGCATTGTACTCGGTATGTTAAAGCTCAAAATAAGGTTTACTTTATAAAGCACAATCAAGAAAGCTACCACACATATACACAGAACTTCTGACCATAAAAAAAGAAATTAATAATTAAAATATATTATGTGCTTATAGAAGATTCGAAGTGATATAATAATGGCAAAATATAGTGCATACAATCCAGTCTTTAAAAATGTTAATTATCTTTGGAATGCTTTTTATTTATGACATTTTTGTGGTCATGCAACTTCAAAAATATGGGTGAAAAACACGCAGGTAGATTATACAAAGGAGGTGTTACATGAAAAGCACCGCCTGTCGAGGTTGCTTGCCAATAAGCAAGACACCTTGCTTCATACATGGAAGATATATAAATGTCTAAGGACATTTTAAGTACTCTAAATTATTAACCTTGTTTTGAAGTCACATGCCCCGCAATCACACTCAGCTATCGATTCGTATAATATACAAATCATTAAAATACTAATGCAAAATGATTGTAAATATGCATAAAATTCTATACTTTTTGTTGGCATCCGTTCATCGGTTGGCTTTTATTAGGAATACTAGTTAAGTTTATTTATAAATTCAAAAATGTTATAAAACATTGTCTCATTATTTGATTATTAATTATCCAATTATTGCAGTGGAAAGCCTCAAGTTACAGTCCAAATGTCCACTTAGCACTAATAATTAAGGTAATTTTGACGTCATAGACACAATGAATTGTAATTTTATACCAAGATGGCTACCGATCATAAGCTATTGTTTTGATTAAATGGACGGGAAAATAAACCGATCATATGTAAGATTCTCATATGTAAAATTTAATTTACTTTCACACTCCACTCGATCCTAAAGTGATCACATTCTTGCTGTAAATGAGATAAGTACTTCGCTGTGTCTACATCCAAAATAGCCGCACACTAATAAATGTACTTCTTTGCATTGTTAATACAATAACGATATGAAGTTTCGATTAAGGCATACAATTCTTATTTTATAAGAAACGTCAAGATCCAATAAACAGCTAGGCTAACGATTAATACCTTAAAATCTAAACTTTCTCCTATCCCATTACTATTTCACTACTTATTCATTTTGCACCACTTTTACCACCCAAATATGAGGTTTGTTTCATTGTACTTTAGGATTATTTTTAGCATTTATTTTGGTGGAAGTATAGGTCATGTTTATCATTCAGGCCCCGGTTTGGAAAATGGAATTCTTTTACCGACTTCAAACTGGAGGAAGTTCTCACTTTGACAGTTTTTTTTTGTGTATATTGCGCAATATCTTCGCCAATTGTGGACCGATTTTAATAATTATTTTTTAATTGTCTAGGTTACATCTCGGGGATGGTCCCATTTAAATTTCGTTAGGATCTGGTCATGGGATTCATGGAAAATCACCGGAATTCCTTAATGAGGTACTACAACTGACAAACATACTGGAAGCTAAAATAGTATCAGTCTAAGCTATTTTAGGTCATAGTCATAAGATATTATAATATATTGAATGCAGATTTTTTAAAGGTATTTTTCATCAAAGCATTATCAAAAATGGGAGTGCCAGGGCCCATAGAGATTCTATTCTACATTAAGTGATTATAAGCACTCAATACGAGTCACAGTGTATCTATTAATACAGTGTGATATAACTACACGTACCACGAATAACATCGTTAGTAAAATAAAAACCTAACACTACTACATATATCTCTGTTAGTAAACAAATAATTGAGATCCGCGGAATAAAGATTAAAAAACAATCATACACAGAAAACCACAAAGAAAACCAAACGCAAAAACTTTACCAAAACAAAAAGATCTCATGGCAATGAGGTTTTGAAATCATTAATTAAGGATTAAGATTTAAATTCGAGTGTGTGTTACAGAAAATCTGTTATACCTAATCCTAATGAATAGTCTGGAATTTAAATTAAAAAACTTCCCCTGTTAGAAGGCTATTCCTAGCAAACTTATATCTCATTGCTTATCCAAGCTCACTGAAAATTAAATCGTTCCCAAAACCACACTAGCAAAAATCACACAAATCAATAAAACAACAGCACAATTCAATAAACCTATTAAAAATCAGTGCGAAGATAATAAATGCCTTTTAATCGGAATGAATAAAATACCAATTGGAATTTGAAACTAGTTTTCAATAAAAAAAATGCATCTATAGGTTGCTCCCCTGTACATTAAATAATTCCGTCGAATTCTCACTCAGCCTCTATCAATGCATCAGCCTCATTTTTTAAAATTCAAATCAAATCACAGTGTCATTTAAGGCGTTGTCACAAAACTGGGCATATACCAAATACAATCTAAAACTTTAACTACACAATAAGCAGGTTTATAACCTAGCACATATTTTAACTGGACCGCTTTACATTTTAAAGATTTACCCGCACGCTGCTTATTGTTATTGTATAAAGAAAATACAGCACATATGTAATGAAGCTCGTAGCGAATGATCAGTAATCAAGTCGAATTTAAGCTCCGATTAATAGTAACATGCATACGTGTAAATCTTTAAGCACCATTAGACATACTCCAGCCTTTACCCGCCTTAAGTTAAACCAAAGCCAGACCTTAACTAAATTGGCCTACACGTCATACCTCATACTTTCGAACATTGCTCTAACATTTCCTACACTTTTCCTAAACCCTAGTACATACCCAGTTTCGCGTATCATCGTAACAAATTATAAAGGATATAAAAATAGAATGATGGCGGACACAAAAAAAGTGCCAAGGCATAGACAAGTAAAGAGCAGTCTATCTTTCTTTTCAGCTTCAGTCTCAATGGTCAAATCCCTGTTGAAATTGTTCTGTATATCTAAATTCATTTTGCCCCTGTCGTAGCGCTCCGCGTTAGGTTCTTCCTGTAATTCTATCGGGAAATCGACTTCATCCGTATCGTAGATTTCAAAGTCGCCGCTTTTCAACATACCATCTCCTTTGAAGAACGGTGTAACGAATTGCACACGATTCTTGTGGTAGTAAGGTCCCCTATTCCTTATTCCGTCGTTAGCTGTGTACACTGGTGAGTAGTGTGCGTTTTGTGTTAAATCTGTATTGTTGTTGTCATAGTTCAGTTGGTATTCTTCGGCCTCGTCGATGGTGTAGTGTTGGTTGTTTGGATATTCGGAGAACGTGTTGAAATTGCTCACGATCCTGTCATCTATGTACCTGCCACCTAACCGCGTTTGGTAGTTCACTTCGATTGAATTTTCGGCGATATCGCGCCTATAGTACTCTTCTTCGTCGGCTTGCGATCGGTCGTAAAAGAAGGGATCTGATTGGTTATCCTTTGGCGAGCGTGGTGTGGCGTGTGAGAGGAGTTCGCATACAGTGCGTGCGAGAGGGTAGACGCCCCCGTCCCGCTCTCGCTCCGGATGGTTGCCCAGTATGTCTTCGGGCGAGCAGATGACTTCCTGCAACACACGCCACCCGTCTCTTAGTGTTATGCTATAATGTTTTATCTCTTGCGCTCGCGAAAGGATAAACAAGACCCTGTAACACTCGAAACGTACACGGTGGAGGGGTTAGCGTTAAAACCGCGAACAAAAAAAGGACTTCAGAAAATGTGATTTGAAGCAAGATGGTACAGTAAAAATGTTAGTTCCTGCAATAATTAAAGGTAAATTGAGATGATTTCAGCTCAAATTAGTTTCATGGGGAATAAAATGCAGACAATTAACAGTGTAGCTTTATCATACTGCATTAGGGAACAATCAATTAATTTGAATTATAGGTAACTGTAGAACCTTATCGCAATGAGTAATCGATGTAATAATATGACGTTTATTAAACACGATTGTTACGTCAGTTAAATATGATTGATATGAACTCACTTCTTCCACACCAATCCTCCGACACGCTTCCAAGAAGTTGTCCACATTCCGTCGACATCTCGCCATGGTAAGCTTGGGCTGTAACAATATATGGTTGAAGACATTTATTCTCATAAGAATTACATAATTCACTTAAATGAGAACATAATACTATTGTTTTAATACTACATATAACGAAAAGTGTACAGTGCGAAAACATTAAGTAGTTAAAACTTAAGAAAGAAATGAAAAAAGGGGGTACATTTAAAAACAGTAAGAAGCAAAACAGGTAACTGGTTGAGCGCTCACATCGCAGATGCGGCGTCATACGTAAATAACAAGGCGAAACAAATATTGCATTGTTTATTAATTTAAGTTTAATATCCAAACACTTTTTTTTATATCGGTTTCGTTGGTTAAGTTGATCAATTGTAAAGCTTCAGAATTAACTTAGTATGTTTTTTCAAAAGCTAATCATAAGATCTTATTGCCCATCGAATGTTTTGTTAAATTTATATGAAATTACGTACCATATATTTTTAATATTGAAATTCACCGTTTTTGTCATGTACATACTTGTTTGTTTTATTTAGGCAATAAACATTATTTATGGTAGATAAAACATAATTAATAATTCGTAGATTGCGTTAAACATGACATAAAGAGATACAGTCATGTATAATCGATCAAGTTTTAAGCTTAACCACTTTTGAACCTTATCCTTTAGTAATACGGTCGAAAAATGGTACAGCAATTTTTTGGTCGACTATAACGCATCATTGTATTTTTTCAAACCAATAATGCATTTTGTGACTTTAAAAATGAAACGTCACTTTAACATATAAAAACAAAAACATTTTAACTAAAATCCAGGTAACCTGCGAGTGGATGAAAAGAGTATCAAAAAATGAATATTGTTCATTACATAAAAGAAGAAGTTTTTCGGGAGTATGCTAGTTCACCTGCGCAGGCGACGGCACGTGCACGGAGGCGACGGAGCGCGGGCGCACGTGGTTGGCCAGGTGGCACAGCACCACGCCGTCGCACAGCACCGGCGCCAGGTTCTCCGGCAGGCTCATCTTCAGGCGGCTCTCGATTATCTGTAACCAATAGTATATTATATTATATTTTTTTCTTAGTTTGTTTGTATTTAGGGGGTAATCTCTGGAACTACTGAACCGATTTCAAAAATTCTTTCACAGATTGAAAGCTACACTATTCCTGACGGACATAACGTGAACGAAGTCGCGCGCGTCTGCTAGTATATTATAAAATGGTTAGTTGAAATATCTTTACCCTGTACGTAGATGTACTGTGACGACCGGATAGCCCATGCATTGGTTGGTGTTCTTGAATAAGAAGCGAAAGCTTGTGGTTTCAATACTCGTGATGGGCATATATTTGTATGATGGCTATGACTGTTTAAACCCGAGTCGTAGATGTTTATATGTATGTATTAAAAGTATGCATTAAATATATCGCGGAACGCATTGATAAATTTGCAATTTCGAGTAACAGCCCTCGGTTCAGTGGGAAGAACACCAAGGACGGAAAACCGCAACGATCTAGTGGTATGTTATGTCATTGATCCCGCCACCAAAGCAAAAAGTCTTTCGAACAAAAAAGGGCTATAGGACAAAAAGTAAATAGTATAAAAAATATAGTAATCGACTGGTTCTAACGCAATGAAAACGCGGTACAATCGCATTATTTGAGAATACCCAAATGAAATAGGATGATTTTATTGATTGATCACATTAATTGATTGTTATTTGTACAATAAATAATTTACATACATATATACATACATTAATAAACAAAAGGTATGAACTGAACTATCTCCGTCTCATCGTGTATGAAGTTTAATAAATGATCGGATACACACGGCAAACAACCCTGGCGTCTCGTTTAGATCAATAGAAACTGATTATATTCGTATGTTACACCGTCACGTGTTTGCAATTTTGTTTAAATTAATTTGACACAAATATAATATAGTTCACGTGATAAACTCAAGGTGTGATTGGCTTCATTGACGGTACTGGATGGGTTGGAAGGGGTGGCAGCGTGACCTCAGGTTGGCTAGAGTGTCGTTCGTCGCTCCGTCGCGCAACGAGCTTTCGCCACTGCATGCAGGGCAGATGACCAAACTCACATATTGCCCCGAAGGTGTGCTATCAATTAAACCGCTCTGCTTTGATTGATATTTAGTTATATTATATGCCAGTGAATCTCTTTGGTACATCTTCACATGTAAACTATGGGACGAGTTTGGTCATTGAGATTTAGGTTTTGATGATAATCGGAATATCTGGCAAGGCCTCTTTTTAAAATGCCTTCTTTAGCTGCACTTATATTTAAACAAATTAGGAAGTCGCTTAATATACCTCTAAAAGTTGTATGGATTTAATTTTCTTTACAATTGTACAGTATTACCAAAACTATATTGTGCCACGATGTACCTGCGCAGTAGACCAATTTTAGTAGCGCGAGAAATTTCGATCTACCAATGATAAAGTAGAATTTTACGCGCGCTAAACTCTTGCGCTTTTATTGGTCTATCGATTTCGCAGCAACATGGCGGCAGCCCGTGCGCCACAGTGTACGAATTGTGTAAGCGGGACAAAGCTAAGAATGCATAGCAAGCAATATTCTGCCAGTTGCGCTTGCAAATAAAGTACAATATAGATTATTCACACGTTTGGCTACTGTCGGAAACCGGTCTGCGCTTCTCTGCGCAAACGAATACTGCCGATGCACAATATATTTTTGGTAAAACTGTATGATATTCGATAGCAATGAAATTATGCAATTATATTATTAATTACCTTCGAACTGATCTAATGATAGAGCAAGGAAGGTGGATTATGAAACTCTTCAAGTCTTTGAAGACTACTAGTAAATCCAACGAATTTAGGTTTATTTGGTTTGTTTTGACGATCCCAAGGACATTAGACAGTGTTATTTAATGTTTTTTTTATTCATTCTTACAGATTATTCCTGTAAAATGCGTCTCAAACTGACAGCCGTTTTGCTCACCGTCCTCAACTGGAGCAGCAAATCCGACTCCTCCTTCTGCTTGTCGAACTCTCTCTTCATGGTGAAGCTGAGCTTGTCGCCGGCGTCCTTGTTCCAGGCCAGCTTGCCGGCCGGCTTGGGCGCGGCGCCCTTCAGGAACGACACGCTCGTCGTCAGCAGCTTAGCGTCGCCGTTCACCGCCTGCCGGGGGATGTTGGACTTTGTGCCTGCAAGTTGACAGCCGGGGGTTAATAAGCTGCTGGTTTGAGACTCACCAAAACTACATTGGTTAAATATATCGTTTACCGAACGGTTCATTTACATCTCCCACTTATCGTACGCAACGCAATAGTACTGCCTCACGCGGGTATAGTGGCCGGTCCGTTCGTATTGTAGCTAACAACTAGCTATAGCACTCTACCACTACTTAAATTAATTACATGGTTTTTG
This sequence comes from Ditula angustiorana, assembly GCA_963691745.1. NCBI lineage: Eukaryota > Metazoa > Arthropoda > Insecta > Lepidoptera > Tortricidae > Ditula > Ditula angustiorana. The sequence continues at coordinate 4,787,830 of OY829473.1, forward strand.
GCTGTAACCGTAAACTTTTCAGGATTTTTAATACGTCTCAAATAGAACCCCCCGGTTAGATTTATAAAATAACCGTTTTTAAGATTTTTTTGTATTTCAGCAAACGATTGACCGATTGTATATCTGGTTGGCAAATTGAAATAAAAAGTTTAAGCGAAATCGATATTTACCCGATTATTCGGCTAAGAATGCACTTTAATCAAGTAACCAACATGTTTCGGAAACACCTACCTATACTATTGTAACCTAAAGTGTTCGTCGGCGACTTAGTTGGTGACGTCGGTTTTATATACGTATCGTGGCCGTTCTCTCTCCTATACTCCACGTTCCCGTTCACAGCCGAGTAGATCTTGTTGACATTCCTCGATGGTACCACTTTCTGGACTGGCCGCTTATTTTCTTCCTTCTCCGCATTTCCGTTTTGATTCTGGAATCTTCTATTGGGCGTGGAATGGAGGAGGGGAGAGTTTGGCACTTGGGATGAGTTGGGTGATATGGTGGAATTGGATGATGAGGTGCGGTAGAGACTGGGGGATACGTTACTGTGGCCGTTGACCGGTGAGTGGGGGTTGTGGATTGGGCTTTGGTGGGGGGAGGAGTCCAGGTCTGGCGAGGATTGGTCGGTGCGAGGCCGGTATATGTCTTGCTGGCGTTGCTGTCTTAATGCTTCTTTATATTGTCTGGAAATACGTAAGAATTTCAATTAGTACAGGTTTCTAATGTCTGTTAAGTTTTAATGAAACTCAGACGTCAATTAAAATACGAATTACACCTTCTGCGTCTATAAAGAAGGCTGTTTGTCCTGTAAAACATTAATATTAGGAATTCGCATGCATATAAAATATTTAAAACCCATTGTTAATTTGGGGTTTGGTTAGAAAATGTTAGTGTGCAAACTGTTAAACATATTGCATCTGAGTGTCATTAAAAATCCGTCTAAAGCAAGGAAATGTTCATCATAAAAAGCATAAGAGATAAGAATCAGTAAAAATAATTGGTTATATCAGTACCTAGTCAAAATAATTCTCTCTTAAGACAAATCAATTGTGACAAATATGATAGATATGGGAATTGCCGCAAATGTCGTATCATATTTGTGTTGTATTACGATCATTATTAAAAGTTATTTTATTCATCATTAGTTAAGTCATTCATATTTTTTTACAGTATTTCCCAATACTAGAAGGTAAGTGGTGATCCACCTACTTCGTTAAGATTTTTTTTATGATACTATCCAAAAACCCTCATTCATTTGTTAATTTTGTTGTCAAATTTTCAGATGAACATTTCCCTTATACACCGAATGTGCATGTATGTGCATGAATGTCGTGCAAATGATTAATGTACCTGTAGGTTTGCTGATGGGCTAATTTACTCTTATCGTCGCCATTCGACATGTTCCCTTCGGGTGATATACGGAGGCTGAAAGGGACAACACCGGGGTTAATAATAAAAAAACGTAAAAAGGGGAACTCAAGTGAGACAGAGGAGGTGATGGTGATGACGGTAGCTAGACAAAGTAAAATTACCTCTGGTTCGGCCAATGCGAAATAAAAGAAAGTATACAAATTAAAATCTAGTAATACGCTACGTTAATTTAAGCACTACTCAAGCCAGATACTATTCTAAAAGTAATATTGAGACTGCTAAAGATTAGTAGATTGAGATTGTACCAACTTTACTGTATCAGTTTACAACAGCAACTACACTCAGTTTAACAAATATATATACAGCCGGACCAGAGTTTCTAAAACCCTCCGTGGACCTCTATACGTAATCATTAATCAACCTCATAATGATTTCTTTGGCAAGTATTGACATGTCGTTATGATAATAACTGAGTGAAATTTCCAAAGAGGGTTTTAGGACTTCTGGTCAAGCTATTATAACACATAATCATCCATCTAAATCAAGATCCGTTTTAGTGTAATTAAAAACCCAAAAAAACCCATACCCTAAATACCCAAGGCAGTGATTAAACCCAAAAGTATGAATTTTTCCCAGGCCTGCAAATACCATTTGTTTTCAAGTCGAAAGAAATAAACGCCACTTGTTCGAAGGTATCATAAACACATGCTGCGCACAAAGAGCGACTTACCCGGTGAGTAGCGGAGTCAATTGCGGTAGAGGAGACTCGCTGGACAAAGACTGGGCTCGCGAGAGCGCCGCGCCAGGAGACAGGGTGGAAGGGGTGCTGGGAGTTGACCGGCCGGACCCCCCGCCGGCCTCGCCGCCGCCTGAGGAGAAAGAATGAATGGGTGTTCAAAGTATACAAGCTTTTCTGTATGAAATAATTCACATACCAAATACTTTAAACACTATATTGAACAAAACACTGTAAAATATACTATTCACAAAGAAAAATATGTACAAAGGCAACCATTTGAGAAGATAATAGTGAATCAACGTGTCTATAAATATGTCAGACAAAATGCGGGTCTTCGGATTAAACCCACAAACACAAAGAAACAAAAACTCTTCTGCTCGAAATACTCTAAAACTCAAGTTTCTTAATGGAATATTAAGCAGGCAAATGAACTGCCGGGTCACCTGATGGGAGCGATCACCGCCGTCCATGGGAACCAGTGACGCCATAAGAATCGTCGTTCCGTTACCAGCCTTTAGGTTTCCCATGTGGGCCTCCAGATCTCTCACCGTAAGAAACGCAGAATTGCGTAATTAGGGCTTTATGTCACTTACCATCGTTAGACCACCTTTTATCCACACCGTCGGTGCTGTATCCACTATCAACAACATGCCGCGGCTTGTGCCTGAGGCAGTCTATCGTGGCGTTCCCAGAGGTTATCTGATTGGTCGGAGGGCTGTTAATGTACGAAGTGTGCTTCGCTGTCCTTCGGGTATCTTCGATGCGCCTATGCGCGGGAGTGTCTTTGTTCGCCATGTTCTCTAAATATTTGAATATATGCACGCGCCCGCGCATGCATACCTGAAAAAGAAGATGTAATACTAAATTTAATTGATCATGATTTAATCAACAGGCCATAGGCGGTTTTTCTATGGACGTTAGAAATTCGCTAGTTATCAAGTGATGCACGGTTTTAAAAAAATAAATTATGAAGCTGTAACATGCATTGAAGTGCGGTTTGATCCTTCAGCAAATCTTGGAAGGTCATCATTAAAGCACATCAAGTTTCTAATTAGTAATTTCAAGCTTTCTTGACAATTCAGGAGAACTTACAGTTGTAGGAGGTGAGACGAGTGGATTGTTATCCAAATTGAGTGTGATAAGCGTATTCATGTTTCGTAGTTCCAAGGGCAAAGACGAGATGCAGTTGCAACTGACGTCCAAGTGTTCCAGTCGGAGATACGTGATCTCTGAAACATTTACACACAGTTTTCAACCTAAAGAAATCTTAACACTCACTTTGGGCCGACGTCAGTCTACACTCTAAATGTATAGGACGATATGATGTTACAGTAAGATAACATTCTTCTTGTAATTGACTCTTGTCTTAGTCGATGTTGGCTCAGTGTGTGGGTGGCAGTGGCTCAGTGGCAGTAGTTATATTTACAGAAACTAAGATCATGTTTCTTACACTTACCCTATCCCACAACAAAATTCCTTTTTTAAAACAGAGTGGTACTAATATGTAGATCACTCAAAGCGCTTAAGCTATAAACGCAGTTAACGGTTCCGTTTTTTATTAAAATACAATGTTAGTCAAGTAAATATAACTTTGCTGCATATCGGAATCTAGCAACGGAACGGCTTCTTTCTTTTCGTATCGTTTTGCTTAACATTATTCCTCAACCTTTTAGAAAGGATAAAATGATCTTATTCAAGATTAAACTTACGTAACGGCAGTAGCCCGAGCTGGTTATTGCTCAGGTCTAAGGCGCGCATGCCAGCACAGTCGCCTAGAGTCATCGGAACTTGTGAGAGCCTGTTGTTGGACGCTACCAGCTCGGCCAGTGTCGTCATCTTGCCGATCTCTTTGGGAAGTGTCGTCAGAAGGTTGTCTGGCACTAGGAGCACTTGTAACGGCATCTGACATATCTCTCTGGGTAACTCGGTAAGCTGGTTTGAACTGTGAACAAAGATACAACTTTAAATATATAAGCCTACAAATTGACATGTCATTTTAAAAATTTGTATTTACTACTGTCGTCTGTTTTTAGAACAATACATAGACAACGATGAGGGCTCAGAATCCGACGTGTAAACTAAAGAAGTCAGAGTTAATTCTATACTGACTAAAAAGAAACATACTGATGATACAACACAAGCACCCAATCATTGGATTATCCCTCCAGTGAACGGCCGGGAGCATAAACAAATATGCACCAAATCAGTAAACCATGGATAGGCTATTTTTACGCCACCACTTCGGGCATGAGATTGCATGTAATTAGAACAAACACTTCGTCGCTTAACCTAATAGTTCGGGTGTTGGTGCCAAGAAAAGTTGTAAACAGCTTAAGCGGTGCTGCGGAGAACTTCCTGGATTTTATGCTGTTCCACAACATAAAATTGCTTTCACATTTTATAGGTTCGCATGTTTATTGTATAGAGTAGGAAAACTTGATATCGATTTAAAATTGAATTTGTTAACATTTTTATCTGTTGTTTATGGGATGATTATTGGGACGTATCGTATAGTCATAATTTAAAGACCACATGTTTTGTGTCATTGCATCAGTAGAGAATTCTATAGACATACTCTTTTATTTATTTCACATTACTTTCATATATATTTACTACGCTCTCAGCTGTACTAGTCAATTGCGTTTAGAGATAAAATAGAAATAATATAGCAACAGAAGGTGGCAGTCGTATCGTTTTTTAGCCAATTGCAAGTCTAGACGCTCAGACAGGCTCCTTTGAAACTGGATTGGATTCAATCCAGACCGCGATTAATAGATTTGAGTTGAACGCACGTTGAAGCTGTAAGTTGGCAATACCTTAAATGGATGGGAAAAAATAACGACTAGATCGAAGAGGATTAATTAATTAAATGGGAGTAAGTTTACTAGCTTGATAAACGATCTAGTTATTTGTTTGTAAATTTAATACATAACGTCTGGTTTAAGCCACACAGACTTCAGATCAGACTATAATATTTATTGATCAAGTTACCAATAAACCAACGGTGACATAGCCAATAAATGTTCTTAGGTTATTTCATAGCGACTTTCGCTCGATGCACCGTTATCAACCATAAATGGCAACAATGCAGTTTCACTGGAAGCCTGAAGACGGATCGTGTCGTGGTTGTGGGGTGTGCCAATATTTACGCGTTTTTAACCAATAATACTAGTGATATAATAACAGGATTCATGTAACAATCATTCTTAATGCCTTGAAAATTTTAAACACGCAAAAACTTTGCCAGAAACTGTTAATGATGGGTATTTGGGAAACCGGGGTAATTATATGATACTCGTAAATATCGGCAGTACAAAAACGATAGACAGGTAACACAAGCATTAAGAATGCTTAAGAACAAAATGTAGCAACTGGCCTAAAATGTTTCCACTCGGGATGAATTCACAACGCAAAACACCTCTTTGCTAACGAGCAGAACTCTAGGTACAAGGACAAAAGCAAGTGGCGTTATTAAAGTTTCATAAGACTGGTTCATTAGAAAAAACTGCAGTAGGTCAGTGGGAAAATGCTACGGTAAACGTATGACTATAACAAGAGAAAACAACGACACTCAATATCAATAATAAGTGTCGAGATATCTAGTCTATATCACCTCTGCCAGGGTTCCAGATTATTCAACACTGAAACTTTTAGAAAATTCCGCTCCCCGTTCAGAATGGCGGCGCAAACCCGGTACCCTGTCTATTGAATATTTTATGTGTACCGACAGGCTGGTAGATAATTTTGTTTCGTATTTTGCTTCTCGCGGTTTCCGGACGTTAAGTGGTAAGCTCCCCAAATCCCTACTTTGTTTTAATTAATTCACGTGTCCTTTGCAATATTTAGGGGCCAAAATATGAACGCCGAGTAGGAATTTGTCTGACCCAACGGTCCGTGAATGGTTTTGCCAGACAACATTGTATAACGTGTGTAATTATACAGGATAACGTGATGTTAAAGAAGTTGAAAATTTAACGGTATAACGGTGTATTTCAAATTATCAGTGTTTTAGTAGACGAGAATTCCAGTTTTTGGGGCCTGTTTTATTTTTTAAAGGACAAAAAAATAAGAAGGCACATGTATTTGCAAATGGGCTACTAGGTACTCGGAACTAGTAAGTTAGACATAAATATAAACTGGTAACTTGATTTTTTGAAAAGTAGCTAACCCACTTTGGTGACCACTTACCACTAAGTGAACCAATTTTACAGTTCGTTTCTAAGGAACATTTTTTTTCAATTTCCCTTGTTTATTGTTTACCTCCTTAGCAGTGTCCTGCTGTCCTTAAAAGTAGTTCAACGTGCCTACAACTTTGTAGGTACTTTATGCAGCCATCTTCGTGCAAACACCTCCGTCAAATTAGCTCGCACAATGATAACATTTGCCCACGAGACTCGTTTATTGCCCGCTAGGGACGCCCCCTGTGTGGGAACGGGGGTCTGAATCTACCTAGTTAATCATTCCGCAGTTCGCTCGGCTGCATGCAGTGCAAATGAAGATAATTTTGGCATTTCATAGAGTCATTTGGATCTTTGACACTCTGTTACGATAAACACAATGTGGTCGCAACTAGACTAGCATCTTATTTGTTCAGGGTCGATGGCATACGCCTCTATCTAATTGAGGTAGGTGGTACATAGTTACTTATGAAAGCAAAGAATGCTAACTATACACAAGAAACGACTGTCGCGACAAGTTTGATAGTCGTACAACAGCACGGAAGTTTCAAGCTATCACGACGAAGTGGTTGTTTGTTGTGACTGTAACAGTTTTTAGTAATTTCGTTTCTGAAAAGTACGCTACAACTACGTTATTGTTGTAAGTCAGTTTACCCACTGGAAAAAGAAAGAAAGAAAAACATTAATTGGACACAATTTGGGCACAAACGAACAGAATCGAATATAAAAATACATTAAAAGCTTCTACTTAAAATTACTAGATTTCTCAAATACCATAATAAACAACTCAAAACAAAATAGAGCCCTCTTGGCTTTTCTCTGTAAAATGAAAATAGTAAATTAAGTATGTGTTTCTAACAATGCACGTATAGATAGTAGGGTTTTATGTTATAATGTTATAAACACGATGTGTATTGATAAACCCCTACTATATAAGTACACGTTATATTTTTGTTTTACTGAGAAAAGTCGAGTGGTTCCTATTTTATTTTGAGTAGTATACAAACAAATTGATACTGAACAGCGCCAACAAAGGGCACACTCAGCATTGTGCCGCGTCAAGCCCGCAGCGCTGGTTTTACCATTATTAAAATTTAGGCCTAAAATTAAACATGTACCTTCTAGTTACTACTTAATTTATGTATAACTATGTTTCTGCTAAATCCAGACTGCGGTTCCACTGACCTACATTACTTTCGAAGCATGCCTAATCCCCACATTACGGGGCATTAAGCACATACATTGCGTCTAGTTCATACATTTATGCGCATTTAGGAAAAGCGGATTTCGTCAAGCACGACGAAAGTCTGTATGGCTATACCATTCAATTCAGGAAAAGTCAAACAAAATCCTACGTGCTATGGAAAATTCATGTAAAACTAGGAGCCCAGTTTGCCCGGAAAAAACGTCAAGTGCCTGTCTATCTAAATTATGTAGTTTTCTTGTATCTTTCCTTAATGTCATGCTCTAGTCAGAACGGTCATGGTTGTCTGCCAGTGCCACATTGGCGGTTGATACGCGTTTCACAACACCACTCGCTACGTAGTTCTGATCACTATACTAACTTCTAATTCCAATTTAATTTCCATAAGGTTTGTTCATCCATATGCGATTTTTGTGATCTCTAGCCTAGCGCCATCTTGACCTGAACTTATAGAACAGCAGACGTTTCAAAAGCTTGAGCTTTTAGGTACGGTTCGGTGCATAGGCCAACAGTATTAAAAATCTGATCCAATGAACTTGTTTTGTATTTCATGTTTAGAACTGGATACGTCAAAGTGACTCTTTTGTCCTCGACTGTTGATTCACTGTAAAGTAAAGATAGCGATCACCGGAATATGAAATTGTTTTGACTGCCTTCCTTGTCAGCATCAGGCAAGTCAGTTTAGCATAAAATGCGGGCTTGCACTGTTACTTAGTAACTATTTCCAGAACTGTAAAGCGTAACATTAATTGGATGGTGCATTGCAGAAACGGAAACAACATTTATTTATTTGCGTCGTTCACGCTTTCTCCTGATTATCACTTTGCTACGATGTAAGTTATTGGTTGTCTGATCTGCGTGTGATTTACTTAATATTAAGCGACTGCGATTAATATTTTCACGGAAACCCATTAACTGCTGGACATAATACCTGATTAAAGGCGAATGGTGACATTATCGTATTCATTTTCACCTCGCAGTCTTAGTTGACTGAACGTTGACACGTTCAAGACAACACAACGACCAGCGTCCGTAACACGACCAAACTTAATATTAGTTTATCCCTTCGTGCTGCACAAATCGTGAAAGACAAATCTAACTTCATGTAAGGGCTACAGTGCGTCCAAGAAACACAGTAGTCTCGTTGTGTAACAGCGACGCAATGGTATAAATCCTTAACTCCGATCGGTATTATGATGGATGTCTCCATAGCACTCCGTAAGACTGGATATGCCTGTGCGCGGATTGTTAGAGGAGTTAATGTGTGAAACTAATACTACCGCCAATAACACAGTTCCCTGTTCACGAAATCAGCAAAATACTGTCATAAAACCAGCAACGAGCAGTAAATCGCGCATTGTAACTGCGGTTCGGCGCGCACGCACACACCGTGTCGACGCGTGAGCTTTCCAAATGGAGCAGGCGTTTAGAAATACAATGGTTATTACGAAAAGGCTTTTATTGTGGTCTATAAAATTGGGTGGATTTTGTTGTATTGGTCTCTTTGTGGTTTTCATTGGATGAATGGGTCGTATTGTTAGTTTTGTAAAGAAGGTGGTAATTGGTGTTATCAATTGTTCTGATGTTCTAATCATCCGCTCACATGAAAACAAAAGTTTCAATTTTTACGGCATTGCATTAGAACTTGCACAGTATCTGTTTATAACGGGCTCGATTTATATTTAGACATAAACTAGATGCTAAACCTTTTTACCAAGCTTCCCGCAAACAGCTCCTCTTGACTCAACTAAATGCTTCAGCTAGAGTATACCTGATCCAAATTACTCAAGAATATACTCACATGTCAGTTCCCTGGCACCCTCGCTGAATCGATAGCAACCTTGAAGCACCCTAGCGGAACGTGCGAATAGTCTCATTCATTGTTGCGAGTGAGGGGACGGGAATCTCTCATATGGTATCGCAGTCAACGAAACATAGAATTAGCTAAGCGGAAATGTTCGAATGATGTAGGATGTGATGAGAGGGTTCGTGTGATGAGTATGGTGGTCGCTGAAAATTTTTGTAGGGCTAAACGATTATAGCGTTCTGCAATCTACTGACTTTCAACTTTGTTGCGTGCTTTTATTACCGCAAATCAATAAGTTTATATGGAAAAAAGAGAAAAACGAGCATGCGGAACATCTGATAAGTATTGATCACTACCGCCCGAGGAACCACCAACCCCAAGGTAGTTACTGATCCGTTGTCAGCCTTTAGGATCTCCCACCGCTCTCTCTTTACTTATTTATAGGTTAGAATAAGCAGGTTCTGACTTTGATTCACCTTCAGTTGGTCAACGATAAAAAAAATACGGTTTGGGTGTGTGCAGAGTCGGATCACCAGCAAGTGTTATGTTAGAATCTTAGTAGGTATCCAACGGATAGTAAGGTGACCGGAACAAATAAAACTAAAACAACTATAGTTTACTCAAAGAGCAGAGATGTTTAATAAACTCTTAGCGCAATGAATGAGACGAAGAGTTATTTGTTATGAATGAAAAAGCAACCCACTCGACTAGTAAGGTAACGGCTTTTAACGTCAATCTATAAAGAAAGACACATGTGTTGAACCGTCTTCGCGGCCGTGACATCTTCGGTCGTTCACCCCGCCCACTGATCTTTATACCGACCTACAAACTGTACAACAATGCGAACACTTCTTTCTTTTATGCTACCCCGTCAAGAATACCTTAATGCCGACTACATTATCGGTATTTGAACGTCTACAAAGTATACAAAGCGTTATAATGAAACAAAAGCAAAAAGCAAAACATGGACGCATACTTCACGGAGTGTGGGGATACCAGTTACCGGCTACTTTTTCCTAAACATTAATATCTTTAGACGCTACTTTCCTCGGAGAATGATGGCTTTAGTTAAATATATGGCAGTGTACCATAAAGGCATTAGTAGGTATAATTTATTCAAAATTTCAGATACATACTGCTTAGCACGCGCTTTTGTTCTTAGCGATTTAAAAGTAGGGAAGTAGGTACCTTTCGTAGCAGCAGAAGTAGTTAAACACTCGAAGAAGTCAAAAAGACCAAGTATCTTGACAATATAGTTAGTACCGATATTTTAGACCTTATTGACTGTACAGTATGCAGATATATCTGCAGCTGACTGTTTCAGTTTTGACAGCAATTCTTACTTAATGAAAGTTCCACGAAAGCTGGTCACCATTTGTACCTAGGTAGAATAGACCTTGACGTTTCATGACGCGTAAATGACATTGAACCTAAGGGTGATAGGGTGTTGGTAGGGTGGTTAGCCGACTATACAGTGGCAAATACAGTCAGGAGTCTTATTCAGCAGCATAATACGCAAGTCATATCAGTGCCACGACTCTGTGCGTAAATATTAATGAAAATAGAATCAAAGAGGGGATGATTGCACCAAAACGAGCCAAGCCCGTTTGATACAGCGCCATAATCATAAAAGCTCGCATATCCACACACAAAGAGTATATTTCCGACTGGCTATTAGGGCCATCTCCTAAATTGCCTCGTGATATTATTCGGTCTAAACTTAGAAAGGGCAATGTCTTTTGTAGTAACATTTTGCTGGAGTGATGCTCCGAGAGATTACTTATTACGAAGCGTCAGCAAAACCTACCTACTGTTAAATATTTAGTAAGTACGCTCGGGGAAATTATAATAAACTATGAACGTTGTAACATTAATTTGCTAAAGTGTATGTACTCTGTATATGTATATATGTAGGTACGTGTGTAAATTATATATTGTACATTATCAATATGTAAGTAAGTACAGGGCTTAAGCAAATTTCGTAATAGAGGTAGTTAGTTGGGTTAAAACAACACCGGTACGCTTCATGATAGACCTGAGCCAAGGGGTTGATCGGAACTAAAAACAAAGAAAGATGAGGTTTAGCATCAATTTAAATTTTTCGCATTTTCGGGTAACCACCCACCAATGTCAAAGTCAAGTCGTCAAAATATCTTTATTCAGATTAGGCTTACAGGAAGCACTTGAATGTCGCAATAAGCTGACTTTTTACATAGAGGCTAAGCAGAGATGTGCGCAAGGGCGTATACCTACAGCCTTCGAGTGGGTGGGGGGGGGGGGGGTCGAAGTTCAGTCAGGACAGGGTCATCAATGAGATTAGAAAAATCACCAGTCGTCGACCTGGACCCAGCCCAGGGGGAGTCATGACCTCAATGCACCCCGAATGATGTGCGGCATTTCCATACATTTCGCACTCCACGCGGAGTCGAGTCGAGTGTGAACCCAGCCCCAAAAAACGTTCCCCATACAAACGGCAATAACGTTTTCCACCCTCTAAACCTTAAGATATGGTAATGATTTTTTGGTACGTTGTCATTATGCCTAAGAACTAGGTTTGTATCTATTGATTTTTTAAATATTCTGCATAGATTTGATAATATTTGCGTTTTAGGAGTTTCATACAAAACACAAAAGCGTCAATATTTTTGTAACTGCTAAGAATTAAAAAAAAATCAAAACATACAAACTTAGTTTTAGGGCATACTGACAACATACAAAAAAATCATGGCTATAGGCTAATGTTTAGAGGGTAGACAACGTTATCGCTGTTTGTATGGAGAGCGCTGGGTTCACACTCCTCTTAAGGCCAGCCATAAGCGGTAGGTCATTGCATTTGTGCAATTAAGCTTTTATTTATGCTTTGGCAAAATCATGCGTGTCTTGCAGGAAATAACGACCATGACAGGGGTCTTCGGCTCGTTTCTCGACTGTACTTGTGCAACAAAAATCCGTTCATGAAAGTGGTTATGGTTGCGGTTTACAATTGAAGAATAACATTGTAATTTTTTGCGTAATATGTTTTGTGTCGTTATCGTGCGTATATTTCTTATGTAAGAGAATTACCACAATGAATTCAAGATCCTAACTCCTTTTTACAATAGGTTCAGTCCGTTGAACGTTATAAAACTACGAATATAAACTGTCTAAAACTCAGGTGATTATGTTTTGAGTGGACCGTCGCTTTTCCATTTTAACAACTAAAGTGCCAACTAAGTACTTACCAAGATTAAAAAAAAAATTAAGACACTTGGAGATTCCAAGGCGAGGCAAAGTTTTTAGAATTATGAAGTTACTTGGCTTTACAGTTTACACACAGACAAAATACTACAATTAAAAAATCGTTTATGATAAAATTGTTACATTTTTTGACTAGATAAACATTGCCTAACTAACTATACTAAGGTGCTTTAAACCTATCCAACATATTTTTTCGAAACCTAGTTGGGCGCACACGTAGGAAGATTAGTAGGTAGGAAAGTAACTAACCTCTATAGTCCAGACTTTCATAAAAAAACAACAAACGTCTAAGTCAATGTGACATTTAAAAAACTAATTGTCGTTCGACCAACTAAACAACAAACAGTAAATAGCGTTGTAATTGGTGAAACATTATTAAGTAATTCATTCAATGTCAGCACGGCGTTTTTAATACAAAATAAACCGCAGCACAAATTGATAATAAATACTTTGGCACGCATAGCGCAGTGCGCGCGGATAAAAACGCGCGTTTCCCCCCGGCGGGCGGGGGCCGCGGTCGCGCCGCTCGATAAGCGGGCGTTTGCGGCTGGAGCCACGCGTTCGGAAGGACGAGGGACATAGTCTCACATTTGTTTTACAGCTGTGATTACAGGTGAATATAAGGTTGACAAACATATTGTTACTGATAGGTATTTAATTTACTTTAGAGCGATTGTTTATTTGGGTTATTGCCTACGCGTTAAGAGATGCAAGGGGAGTGCCCGGTTGACGTCGTATGACATGACAGATTTTTTTAATAAGCTAGTATTTGTTCTATTTTATCAACACTAAAATTAAATAAACCATAAAAAGTCTTCTTAAACTTTCGTAGGAAACTGTTTTAAAACATAGTGTTTACATAATTTTGATTCACTACACATGTATAAAATGATAATTAAAAACTACTTACCTATCTAGCAGACATAGGTAAGTAGGTATAAGAGTTATGATTATGCACTTCACTGACAAAGTATTTCAACAACAATGCTTTCTAAATTACATTACCGTTTTTTGCAATTAATCTATATTTAAGTTCTATGGAAATGAATCAACTGTAAAATAAATTCACCAATAAATGTACGTTCACGTGATCTTCTCTTCTTCCTCTACAAATTATCGGGGTTTTCTGCGAAGGTTTGCGTTGAATCAAAGAACAGCAATCGTTTTCACTTGAACGTCCAACAAACCTTTGACGAATCCCGATAAGTTATATTTTATCTTTATCCCATTTAAGGACTGTCAAAATTTTGGAGACCCTAGCCGCGCCGCCGGCCATCTTGGCGCTCTAACCGCCGCGTTCCCCCGCGCGTCAGTCGCCCGGCGCCCGCCCGTGTGTTCGGCTGCGCGTTTTTGTCATCATGCAGTTCGAGTACGACCCAGAGCGCTTGATAGAAGAGGTGAAGAAACGGCCCGGCATATGGGACTTCGACAACGTTGAATATAGAACGAAGAACACGCGCCACAAGCTGTGGAATGAAGTTGTCAACGAGCTGTTGCAGACAAACGTCAAGGTGTCTAAAAGCGAGATGCGAGAGCTAGGTAATTTTGATGCTAATGTTTTAGTCAGTAACTTAAAGTAATCTTTTCGATTTTGATCTTTCTGTCACAGCGCGTAGAGGCTGAAGTCGATCGGTACAAAGTTCCGGCTTCGTTTTGTTATGTCGAACGCATTTTGCTTCGCAACGCAACCAACCATCTATAGGTAGTAGGTAGGTATACGATTATAAACAACTGCGGCGCGGGTGTCTTGAGTGTAGTTTAAACAAACAAATGTTATGTTTTATGTTACGTACTTAAAGCAAACATCTTAGGAAATGAGTGATATTTTAAACAAGAACTTGCGAAGTCTAGCCACTTAGTGAAAGTTTTGCTTGCATTTTTATTTCAGCTTCTACTGAAGAAATATTATAATCCTTTTTAACTACATATTATTAATACGCGACGTTAGTCGGTCTGCTTGATACCGAACTTTGAATCACGCGTGACCCGCTGTAGGACCTTCTCATAATAAATGTCAGCCTACTCATTACATTAGTGACATTACAATATTTCCAATGCCCATTGAGCTCATTATAAATTGATTGTGATTGATTGTGAAAAGGTTCCACAAAGGGGCACGATTCAAACTGTTCCAATGTATGTTTTCACGACTAAACTACAGTATGCTTTTGATTTAAAATATATCAAACCGGAAAATGGAAGTATCTTTACGCTGATGCAGCCGCGAATAACAGCTCATGAATACTTTATAAGTCTTATTGTATGGAAAAACGCTACAGAAAACACCTGAAAACCTTTCAATAACACCAAAATATAAATAAATATATATGTTTCCAGAACTCCAACTGCAGAAGAAATGGAAGAGCATTCGCGACTGTTTCCAAAAGTACATCGCTAACCCCGCAAGAACCAGGCGTCCGTACTTGTACTGCAAGCAACTCCAGTTTCTCCTCAAGGACCAGGAAATGCCGCCCGAAGCCACAGCTACCAGTGACTCCGACGACGGCCCACGGTTTACGATGAAGAAGCGACGAATATGGAAGCCGAAGGTACAGCTGGCGAAAGAGGACGAGGGGACCACGGAAGAAGAAGAAAACTTTGACTACGACGACGTCAGATCCAACAATTCCAATGACGATGAAGTAACTGTGGACGTACCGCTCCCTAAGGGTTCTAAGAGCAAACCACCTTTAGATGAATTCGTGTTCGCCAACGTCGATCTTCAACCAACAAAGGACGGCGAGGATCCCGATAAATTGTTCTTCTTATCTCTATTACCGCATTTCAAAGCTATACCAGAAGAGTTCCGTCTTAACGTCAAAATGGAACTGATGCAGGTATTGCAGAATGCTCATTACAATACCGTAAGAGAGCACAAACTGATCTAGTTTTAATTTACATTCGTGACTAAGTTCTCTTAATCGTTATGTTTACGTAAGGGTAATAACATTAAAGTGATATTAGTAATGTTACACAATAACATGAGTAAAATAAATTTATGGCTGTAAATAACTTTGTTTTGTTTACGCACACGCGTAGGGCAACTTTGTTTACAGTTAATTTAACGCTATTACATAATAGAGTAACGAACTAACTCGAGCACCTGTTGCGTATCTTAAATAGAATTTTAAGTTTCGTGCCGTTTTATGCTATTGTATTGTTAATGACCATAATATCTCTACACCTATGTGATCCAATTGCTTAGTCCGATCGATCCGATGGAAACATTTGTTTTCCTGTTAGTTCAGCTAGTTGGATTTCGTATAGTATTTGTATTCTATTTGTAGATTTTGTAGCGATCGGACCACGGTGAGAAAGAACATGACTTAAAATCTTACCTCAGATCTAAGAAAGTGAGCGACTGTAGCCCACCCACGGCATCAGGTAGATTCCTGATAATGTTTTGCGATAACAACAACTTCTCTAAAAATATATAAGTGGTCAGTTCATCGGGCACTTCACAGAAGCGATTCTTCGATAAATCTGAAACAAAGAGAAAATATATAATGTTTTTAATTATATTATTTATTAATGAGGAAAACGGGCAAGAGGCACTACATGATAGTAATTAAGTAATAACTAATTAGCGCCGCTCATAAACAGTCGTAATATTAGATGAATCGTCTTCAAGAACTGGAAAGCAAATGTGACGTACTAGTAATTAACGAGCGTTATTGCTACCTTATGCTCAGAGACACCGGTCGAGCTTGCACAAATCGTAATGCCGGCTCTACACGTCAGCCAAGTGTTGGCCAACGCATAGGACACAGTTATATGTTAGAGTGGAAAATCGATATTTCTGCCTCATTCTGACTTAAACTTGGCCACCGTGTATAGGGTTGCCAGGTTCAAAAATAGAAAAGCCGGACACAGGTTCATATTTAGCCGGACATTTTGCCCTAAAAGCCGGACGCAAATACTAACGTAGTCTGATACATTGGTTTTGGCCAAACGTCGCCCACCCCACCCCACCTCACGCCTGCGTGTCCGCTTGACTTTGGTCGCGCGCGACGGGGTTGACCAAAAGCCGGACAGGCCGGACTTGTATTTACTTGGCCGGACACGACTATAAAAAGCCGGACACCTGGCAACCTTAACCGTGTAGAGCTGCGAGTGCAGCGACTTGGACCCTAGCACGCTAGCTTTTATTGCTGACATAAAACATATATCCCCTTCTAACAAGTAAGCGTGCGCGAGAGGGACAGATGCGTTTAAGTGCGCGACAAACGCTAGTGTGCTCTAGAGCAGGGGGTCTAGCACGCTAGCTTTTATCGATGACATAAAGCATTTATCCCGTTCTAACCAGACCAGTACGCGTGTGTGAGAGGGACCAAAGCGTTTATGTGCGCGATAAACGCTAGCGTGCTACTATAGCAGGACTAGTTACACTATGGATATACCGCCACAAAGATATTGAAATTCGAAACCATAACGTGATCCTATTAGATTTATGATTGTATGGGAATGGGAGTGAGGGTAACATCAAAGGGAAGTGTTTGGTGGACGCGACGTATAACTTTACGAGCTCAGTGCTGGAATTGTGGCCGTGAAATGGCTGCCCCTAATTGCATTGAGCGCTTTATTGATTTATTAATTAAACCGGTATTGATCGTAAATTATTTCGGAGGGTAACAGTTATTAGTAACGGTAATACTAGGTATAGAGAAATCAATATTTAAACATAATAAAACTGCATTGCTTTTTAGCTACCGAATCAAAAGGAAGACTAAGAAGAGTTTAAAGTTGAGTTAATATTGATTTGAAGGCATGCAATCTCGTGTACATAAACGTATAATATTAAATCTATTTTGGTTGGTTTTATTTATAGCATGATATAGAACAAGGGTGTTTAAAACTTATTTCGTCGATAAAACAATGACAATGTAATTTAAGTATTGCACGAGTTATCTAAAGAATCAGTTGTCTGCGAATGCTGCGACCATTCTAATAAAATAACAAACAAAGAATTCTTACAGCAAAGCAAATTCATAATCGCTTTACCACATCAAATTACAATGCTGTAATTGAATCACAACGATACATTAAATTTACATAAGCAAAGTGATAGGTTCGTTGACACCGGACCCGCGAGGGCTAAGTGTGGTAACAGATCCTCTTACTGAACAAAACCGCAGCCGAGATGCTAACTAGCTGGGATGTTAGCTAACGAGTAAACTTGCAAGGGAATGTTAAATTAACCTATTTATTTCTATTGATTTCTAGAAATTAATACCGGAAATCTAGCGTTTTTAAATCATTTTAGCACCAGTCACACAGTCGAAGAGATCAAAAAGATACACACTACGACTCTACATAAACATATATTGTCAAGGAAGTAAGAGCCTTGGCATCTTTTTGCAGACTGTACATACAGTAAATCATTTTACGCCCTGTTATGTAATTAGGTTTAATACTATTAGGATGCTACGTAGTTCGGCGCTTTAACAGAATTGGCAGTAGGGACTTCCTAGACAGTCATATCTCTTACCTACACCATACTTACGTATATCTAGTTATGTCAACGGGAGAAAGGATCGCCAAAAATCCTTTAAAATAGACACAATTCAGATCGCAAGCAATAAGTCGATATGCAGAAACGGTTCACAATAATGACTTTGAGTTGCTGCATTTAATGTTTACAATGAAATCCTTCAAATTAATGATGATAGACGGAATTATTTTAATGTAGTTAAACTTGTTAACAAAGGGTATTCGGATCAAAAGGTACTTGACTTAGTGACATACATTTTGCATGGGATAGCCGATGAAGCAAGACAGAATGCTTGGAGCTAAAGCCTAGTAAGTTTACCACATAAACTTAACAGCCTATATAAATAAAGTAATGTATGCTCATAGTACTACGTATCACAAATAATCTGACTTTGTAAGGTAAACGTAACAACATAATTACCAAGAAACTACAGGAAATACAACTAACCACAACAGACGCAAGAGGAAATGCCATAGCAGTTGTATCAAATGAGTCAATGCGCATGGTACTGTAGCGAAGTCAATGTCGCCACGCAGCGGAATGCAGATCTTCGCGCTTTTCTCATATCTGGAAACCAGTTAGACCCCAATGCAGACCAGCAGTTGACTTTGTCAGATATTAATAGACAAACGTTTGTTTTTTACACGCTAACCAATGTCGTCCATCCATTTTTAGAAACTATGCTTCCATTTGCCTGCTATATAGTTTCATACGGGATTACTTGATTAGTAACGATATGAAAATTGAGCCACAAACTGGTTAATTAAGCTAATGGTTACGTTAGGTCATCGATAAGTTCATTGAATTCCCAAGGCTACAGTCGAATAAATGAGAAACAACTAGGTCATACCATAGGTAGGAGTTATTCCAAAATAAACAAATGGCACGTTTTTGTACAATATTCATAGCTAGACAAGAAAAACTAAAATGTTCTCTTCATAAGCGCTGAATAAAGGATTTCTTTTGCTGCAGCAGAAGACAAAGGCGGGCTCCTAAGCATTAATGACGGCAGGCGCCTTTGAACAATGAACTGAGGTCCAACTACTTCAGTCAGACTTGATGAAACTTTCAAGTGTGTATGTTCTGGAAGAAACGAGGCATTGTCTTCACTTGCTAGAAGTTGCGAAGATGACACTGTCTTGTCTGCGACACGTTTATAATTGAGGCCTGATTCAAGAGATAATGGCAATATTTTAAAATAGTTCAACTGAATTAAGGACGTTAACCTACTCGGTAGTAATTTTAGTGAAGCAATTAGTCTTGTATCTTGCAAATGGCACAGTACTTTAACACTTAAGACCTCGCCTTATATAATTATATGTCAGTATTTCCGTTGGATACCGTAATCTACTTGCGAGATGCGTGAGTCATGACCAGACGGGCTGAGCAACCTCTGGAAACCTATATAGAAGTATAGTGTTTTAACAGTACAGCTGACGACGGTTTATAGAATGAATAAGCAATAGGTCAGCAAGTGTATTGCATTATTTATACTACAATTATTTGCTAGTAAACAAGCGTCAGCTACGCATAAGGTTTAATTTCGATATCTGGAAGTTTTCACTACGTACATATATAATTGAATTGATAGCTGAATCAAGAAACCTCACGTATGAGCGAGCGACATCAAAGGTTAGCTCAGTCACGGCGAAATTACGCACGTTAATGTAAATAAAATTATGATTTCAAGAGCATAGGTAAGAAGCTGCATTTTTTGATGATGTAATCCAACCAGCGATAGTTAATTTTAACTGGAACGAACATAAACACGGGCCACACATCAACATGGCCTACTGCTGCTTCATTAGTCGGTATCGAATTAGCTCTGTTTTCAATTTCACTAGCACTCGTACGAGCCGCAGTTCACACCTTAGGTTTAACTGTGGCAGAATTAATGGAAGGGATAAAAACGGGACAAATATTGATCGAAACCCTTAACTGATTATTTTTAAAGCGAAAGGTGAGATATTTATACTTGACGAAGGAAGGGATGAGTAAAAGGGCATTAGCGTTGACGTAACGCCCACGAACTTTTGATTGACGCTGCGAAAAGGTCGAAGGTAAGTTCATTATAACACGGGACTGTTAGTTTGTAATCATCTAAAGTGATCAGAACCGTACCGTAATCCTCTATTTTAGTTAATCTTCAAACAATTTAACCATTTTGAGCCACCATTAGTCATTTTAGGGAGCATCTGGACGTGTCAGGCTTGCCTATACTCCTCTGCTTTAGAATATAGGTACAATCGACACTTAAATAAACCTCATTCATTATTCAGATAAGTCAACTGATATGGCTGAAGCACTTTAGTGTAGAGTTATTTATCAGATACAAATTGATCCACCTATCAAACTACGAGCGACATGGTCGTAGCTTTTGGCCTTAATATAATTAGATTTACAATAGGTATACGAAAATGAGCTTTACGTTCAGAAGCACTCAATGCGATTAAATAAACCTCTTGTGACTTCGTGACCCATATAAAGGTCACAGGGTAAACTTGAAACTCGTTTCGTAAAAAAGTCAACGGTACTTTTACAAAATTCATCAGTAATTCAAGACGTCCTAATTTAACCTTCTACTTTATTTTTCAACTCGTCAAATGTCAGACAGGTCTAACATAAATAGAGAGTTTGAAAACAACAGTCTTTATTTTACGTATAACTTTCTATGTAACGATTGACGTCAGCCACGTTAAAATTAAAACAGCATGTATTAAATATGCACGTAATCGTAATATACTGTCTGCTATTGGATGGTTTCCCCAAGTAAGTTGCCAGTCCAGTTTTTATGGCAAACGTCCTCGAAAAATAACCGCCAACATCTTTTTTTAACACCACAGCTACAGTGCTACAGACGGAAATTTGGGCTATTTGGAGACCCCACGTACAGAATGTAGTTATGCTTATACCATTGCTAATCCCTGGTACTAAACTTGCCTAAAAATCTGGTGCAAACATAAATTATGATTATGACTAACAACATTATTTACGTAAAATCTTCATTTACTGACAAATTTATAAGAAGCGGTTGTCACTTTGCAACTTCAATTTTAAAGACACTACGCTATTCCATTAAAGTTGAAGGAGTTTGTGTGTACCCTGGAGTACTCTCAAAACTTCAATAACATGAATACGTCAGAGTCTTCAGACGCGTCTCGCGCCAGCTAAATAACTCAGCAAAACACTGAAGCTTCGTCATTTTGATGGATTGCGTTTATCGCCCACATAAGAATATCGTCTCGAATCTAAAGAATAGTAGCAATGCGCCAATTTTTGGTGGCGTGCCAAGTTGCAGATAATGTGCGACCACGACTGCGGGCCTCCACAGCCTTGACCGGCGACCGGCAGCATAAATTTGAGCAATGATTGCGTTCAAGCTCGGCTAGCCAATTCATTAATAATACCTTTTCAATTTTCGACGGACAATCGCACACACGCGAGCTTGACACCAGTGTCTATTAGTCTATTGTAGCGGTTTCAAATGGCTACAAATCGCTGCAAGTCACAGTCATTCAATCTATGTAAAAGTAAAAGAATTCGAAGTAAATCACGATAACAAGTCTCCTTGTCCTTGAAGCTGTTCATCATTGCTTGAAGCCGCATGAACGCATTGAGGTTAACTAGTATCGAGTATAAAATTACATCACGTTATATGTTTAATGCAATTATCAAGACTTTATGTTGTAACATCCCAATGACGGGACATCTACCCGTTATTGGTGGATAGGAGAGACAAGCACGTTGTTTTTTTAAGCAAGCTTGGACATCAATCACTATTGGCATCTGCGGATGGAATACAGGCCGACGATAGCTATGGCTCACAACCTATGGCTATTATCGTTTGTAACGAACGATAGCGCCGATCGTGAGCCCCTGTTCAGTTACAAATACAACAACATCGCACATTGAATTACCAGAACACAATAGTCGTGTTGATGTACGAGATTGATACAGATTATTTAACTATCTATCCTCGACGACGAAAACATGTGGTCAATCGAATCAGCAATTCCAAGTAGCTTGAATGTAAGCTGCTCACATACTATTCGCTACTTTAGTGATACGCTATAATGCGTCATCTTCATAAAAATGGTCTTGGACTCACACGATTGGTAGGCCGAATGTGCGCGAGTAGGCTTAATAACGGTACAATAACGAACTCCGACTAAGTGTGCCTTTTATATTACCGGTCGGCCCACTATAGTGCTACAATAAACGACAATTTGCCAATCACTATTCATCTAACTGCATTAGTTTAATGTAGTCAACTTTATTGGGCACAATATATGATATGTGCACGACTTCACGACAAAAGTGAATCTTTATCTTTAAGATCGGGAGGGTTTATCGGAATACAAGATAAGTTTACAAAAAGCAAGATACTATAGATTACACATGGTTACAAAATTTAAACTTTTAAAATTTTCCGGAAGTTTTTTTCACTTTTTTTTTATCTTTTGACACAGTGAATTTAAATCTACCAGCCGTTTCTATCTATCAGCTTTTATTTTCCGTATGAATTTTTTGTATTTTTGTATTTTTCTATACATTACATACATGTCATATCTCCAAAACTAAAGCTGATAGATGAAAACGATTTTTATTTTCAGAATCAGGATGCCATACGTCTACATGAAAGCTAATTAACGGTCCGGAAAAAAATCTTTGTAGATAAGTGTTATATGTGCAATAACATTTCTTATTGTTTCTATGAAATAGACATAAGTCGTCAAGGAAGGCGTCGTTGTAGCCGAATACATGCAAACGACGCCCGCCTAAATCAACATACTTATCGCCCGTCAAATGGCACGGGTCAACCGTTTCGTATCATAACTCAATCGAATTAGGGACGAGTGTTTGTCTCGGTGCTCTTCCTAATTGGTTTTTACTATGGCGTATTAAAATCCGTCATTCAATATCGTGTTAGTGAAAATATGGTAATTGAAATGATTTCTAAGGCGTTGGCAGTCGTTAATAATTTGAGGGGAACGAAAAAGTTTCGTGGAACACAAGTTTCACTTGCCGCCTGATCAATACGCCAGTCGGGACGGCGACCACCGCCGCATGGCGTGTCACCCCAGACACAGCTGATTCCACCCCGTCCCCCTCAGCCAGTCCGTTCACCCCTCACCGTTATGCACCCTCGCGTACTCTACATCTCGACAAAACATACAAGTATATTCCAGTATTCCCCTCGGCACTTGTTTGAGGAAATCATGTTTTTCCTGTTAATACCATAAATAGTTTGTTTTATTTGCATTCAAACGCACATGAATATAAGACTATTAGCCGTCTAATGCTGGGGGTTTATTAAGACATACGCATAAGTAACGACGTATTAGGGGGGCGTAGGAATATCTCGATGGCCGAGAGCCAAACTGTCGTATAACGTCAATCGTATCAACTACAAATAAATATGTATTCTCATAAAAGCTTCGCAAGTGCTTCCAAAGATAAAGATGCATCTTATAAAGCGGTGTCGCAACTTGTCTCGCCGGAAGTGCGTGACGGATACACGATGCAACAGCAGCACCAATATATGCAATACATGAATAAGTTGAAGCTTGAATTCGAAGACCGTTGGTGTAAAAAACCAACGTTTAATGTGGAATTTTTAGATCTAGAACGGGTAAAGACTTTAGGCACAGGAGCATTCGGCAGAGTAATATTACTGAAGCACATAAAGAGTTCTAAGTTTTACGCAATGAAAGTGCTCGAGAAAGACAAAATAATTAAAATGAAACAAGTAGAGCACACGTTGAACGAAAAACGGATTTTAGAAGCTATACGGTTCCCTTTCACAGTATCGATGGAATTCAGTTTCAAGGATAACAGTTATATATACTTTGTCATGCCTTTCGTGCCAGGCGGGGAAATGTTCACCCATCTGAGACGAATGCACAAGTTTGAGGAGCCGTTATCGAAATTTTATGGCAGCCAAGTCATTTTGGCTTTGGAGTATCTACATCACTGCAATCTAGTGTACCGCGACCTAAAGCCTGAAAACATACTTATAGACAGGAGCGGGTACTTGAAGATAACTGATTTTGGCTTTTGTAAACAAGTGTATGGGAGAACATGGACTTTGTGTGGTACTCCAGAATATCTGGCCCCTGAGCTGATTTTGAGTAAAGGTTACGCATCCTCCGTAGACTGGTGGTCTTTTGGTGTCCTTCTTTATGAAATGAATGCTGGATATCCACCTTTCTATGCGAACGAACCGATGAAGACCTACGAAAAAATCGTCACTGGAAGATACAGATGTCCATCAAGTTTCAACGCAAGTTTAAGAGATCTAATTCGTAACACGCTTCAGGTGGATATAACCAAACGATTTGGAGTGATGAAAAATGGTACATTAGACTTCAAAAACCACGCATGGTTCAAAGGTATAGAATGGGATTCTATCCTTAATTGTCGAACGCCGCCGCCATTTGTACCGAAATACAAAACACCAGGGGACACGAGCAATTTCGAGCGGTACGACGAGGAGCCAATATCGCCCGCTCCGTATTGCCTCTATTCGGGGGAGTTTACCGATTTCTAGTTAAAAATAAATTGTTACATTTCAAAACAAACGTTGGTTTAGAATTGAATTTTGAATGTAAAATATTAAACACAACAAAACGCAATATCCGCAACGTCAGTCTTCGAGTTTAGCCGTTGTATTTCGAGGCGATTTGAAATTGTAATGTGTTAGCATTAGCACGTGCGTGGGGCTCCCCTCACGAGTTGCGCTCGCGCAGCGCTAGGGGACGACAAGAAGAGGAGCACGCGATCAAACACACGTCACTTCTTATTTTAGACTAACGAGTTAATATAGTAATCGTTTGTCTAGGTACTATCATTCTTCTTAAACTGAACTAAATAGAGATGGCGCTAATTATTCTACATTTCTCAGAAGGCGTCGGCTAAACACCACCGTATGTGATGTGACCCGAATATTTGTTCGAGCTTTGCCAAGATTAGCATGAGTAATGAAATATATTAGGTTCGGGCATGTTATTTGGCTCTAGTTATGTTCGCACATTCCATCAATAGTTTTGAGATATTTTACTACGTGCAATGAATTAAGCGTATCGGTGTCAATAAACGTACACAGTACTTGGATTGCTAATAGATTTAATGGCCTCAAGAGGTTTTATAGCGGTTTGTAGTGGTTGTAAGATTACACGGGTAGTACGTTATGAAGTCCACTAGATAAGCATTAAGTTGATATAAATGATCTATTAGGCTATTATTTTCGAAATAATCAACATAGGATGCCACAATTCCTTGCTCGTTCGTTTAAGACTTTGCAATACTTAATAGCCAAACTTTGAAACAATTAAACAAAACAAACGCGATAAGTCTATGTCTGTTACTTCAATATCACAAAGTTCAAAATAACTTTCTATTGGTATGTTGTCTCATCACGCAAAAACATACTAACGTATATTTTAAAAATACACTGTTTATCACAAAACCGAGCCATCTTTTCTGCAGCAACCTGCCAGCGTAGAAAGGAGGTCGTCAATTAGAATGATTATAGTTTCGTCTCGAGAGCGCATACTCGCATAGGGACGAGTCCCGATTACCATACAAAGCTTTTGTGACACCTTTATTATGAAAGTATGTTTTATGAGACACGTAGATGAGATGAGTTAACGTATATGACACTGGAATATTAATAACATGTACAGGCGCAAAGCGCTCGATGGTACGTTAATAATTTTCAATGTCGTCTATATGTGTTAAATGTTAAAACCTAAAGATCTTAAAAATGTACGGTATAAAGAAATTGTTTTTAATAAAAAAGTAACAATTTCACGGTTGTAATTAAGAAAATGCATCAATAACGTAATCAAAATATAATTAACGCAAGTGATGCTAAGTTTATTCAAGACACTATCATAACGCCAGCCAAGTTTTGATTAAGTATTTCATTACAAAGTTAGCAGACACTACCCACCCACCCAGCCTATTTACCTTAACATTTAGCTCCGAACACCGACGCACGCTACGCAACGCAAGCTTCATAGAAATCATAAACTATTTATTTATTTTCAGACAAACTGAAATAAAAGTCAAACTAAAATAATAATGAAATAATTTAAAATCTGTAAAACAAAAACATATAGTCTGTGTCAGATGTCAGTTCTATTTGACAGGCTATATATATATATTATGAAAACAGATCAATAAATAAAATGACAAACACTGTATGTATCTGTATTCAAAGACTTGCACTTAATATCTGATAAGTATCTCAAAACTTTTTCCAATATTCATATGATTAACATATTTCAATTTCGAAAATTGTGGTTTCTTGTCAAAGAAAATAAAACATTTATAAAAATATTTTATATACCAGTCATTAAAAATTCAACGGTTTATAATCAAGTTATTGACCGGTAGCTTACTATAAAATTATTCAACGAAGGTTGACTCAGCTATAAGATGGATGGCTTGGTTTTATGTTTTACTAGCGGACGCCCGCGACTTCATTCGCATGGAATTAGTAGCCCATGTCCGCCGGGGATAGTGTAGCTTCCGGTTCAGTAGTTCGAGAGATTACCCCCTACATGCAAACAAAGTTTACCTCTTTATTATATTAGTGTAGATTACTGTAGATGTAGAAGTGTAGGTATAGATATGCAAGTGGGCTGCAGTGGGGCTTCGCCCTTATCAAGTTTAAACCCAAGACTGATCCAACGTTCGTTCACGCCATGCAACCCCTTATGTTGGCTTAGGTGATCGTTGAACCAGTGAAGTGGAAACCAAAGGAAGCGAAGTTCCGTGCCGTCTCCTTCGAGGACGACGCCAGGAAGTGGCCTGTCCTCGCATCGAGAACTTTCTGAAGAGTCAATTAGTTACGCAAAGTATGACTTTAGCGCATGATAATGCGATACTTCCGTAAATATTTCCATTGTGTTACGGAAAAAAAGCAACGACGACACAAGCATCTAACGCAGACTTCCAATAATAGTGAACTATAGTGATTCAAAACCAACTATAAGTGACATTTTGTGGTCGGCTTGGTATACAGCCGCTAGCCGCAACAATAATACAGTAAATAGTAATCTAAGGGTCGTAGTTATAACCCGAACTCAAGGTACAGTTTCAGATTAACGTAATATGAAACTGCAACTTGAGCTCGATTTATAACTACCACCCTAAGAACTAACAAATTCAAATTTCGGACCAAGTATCCCGAAAACACTCAACAATTTCTAGGGTATCGTTAGCTTTACGATGAATGCAACTCATCGAGACTTTATCATTATAGTAAATCAAAAGAGTAAAAGCAAATTCACATTCTCTCAGAACGAATCAACACATTTGCTTAAACATTTGGATCTAACTTTAGTGGCATTCAAGTCTTGCCAGTTCAGAGTTCAAGTAAAGTGGTCTACATCACAATGGCATATTGCGCAAGGAACTTGATCAAGCCAACTACAACTTAGTTTCAGCGGCTTAGTTTCGTATTAGTTTATAGTTTCTTTGTTACATGAGAAACTAAACTTTGAAAGTTAACAACGTTTCTGTAATAAGCAGGCGTATTTCATTGATGTTGTTGTATCATAAACTAATTAACGGGCGTCAAAACTTAAAACACGAGAACACAAAAACTTCAACAGACCACTTAAAATCAAGGCCTTAAATAAATGCTAACACAGTTAACACACGAGGGAGAGAGATTACACAAGCTATCGACGGGAACATAAAACACAATTACATAAGAAGCTGAGCAAGGGCTTTGAAAGCCTGTCTAGTACGCTCGACGAGTTATAGCGCTATTGATAGCGGTAATGTTGCGATAGGGTTACCATACCGTTAACGCTTGGGTACATCTATGGTGATTTGTGATATATCTTGTCTGTGACAAATACCTAATGCCTTATAAAACACACACAAATTGTAGGCAAAGAAATTAGTAAGCGAACACTGTACAAGCAAAAGATTGTACATAGAACATGTTTAATATACGTTTAAAGGAGATATAAAAAACAAGCCTCCATCTAGAGTTAACCAACTAATATATAATTATAATCAAATTAATATTAATATATAAAAAAAGTCAAATACTCAACAAAAACCACCAAATAAAATACATTAAAGACCGAGCAACAAAAAACAGCCACAAGTTACTCATATCCTAAAATTTGAATAATTTTCTTTAAAAATGTCCTAAATACATATTTCTTCGTAAAATTAGATAATTATAGAACAGAATAATTAGAAACATGGATGAGCGATAAGACAACCTTACTTTTTTTTATAAAAGTGGTGTACTGAAAGAAAGATTACTCCGAATACTTAAATAGGGGCTATCCCTTTAATTTACGCTTACTGAAGCATCCAATGAAATAATAAAGAATTCCTGAAAAATACGAGAGCAAGTTCTACAAAGTTTTCAATTTATTAGAAGGCATTCTCTTGTCCATCTTGCCAGTAAGTTCAATAGGTACGTACTAACCTATTCAACATAATAGATACTGAAATGGAAGATCGTATAACAAATATTGCTAAAGTATCACAACAGTCAGCTGTCGAAGCCATCAATTTGGGTCACCGACAATGCAGATGCTGTGTTCGTTGCAGAAAGGGCGTGATAAGAGGGTTCCAACTAGGGTAGCGATCGATCTCCACACTGATTGATACTTGGAAGAGAACCAACAGAGAATCACACAATAATACAACTATACAGCTGCATACAGGGTAGGCACATAAGCCACCTTATGAGCAAGAAGGTCAGCGATGGTATAAATCTATTACTACGTGACATTATACCTGAATAGAGTGTAAGAGGTCAAAAGGAAAGGAAGGAGAAGAGAGGCAATCAGTTATAATGATCGTAAAGAAAACGGAGTATTGGTGGTGATTATCGAGTCACACTTACGACACAGAGTTTCCGCTTGTAAATAAAAACAACAATATGCAATCAAGACAAAACAGAGCTATTCATAATATTCTTTATGTACATATAATAACGGAAATACTGAATAATTACCATACTACTCAATGCACATTTAATTATCAATTTAAATTTGAACTTTCAGCGAGCTCTACGAAACCTCACAGTTGTATTGCGAACGATGTGCACTGATTAATTAAAACTGAAAAAATGACACCCACGAAAAAGTATACTTCAAATGCAAATTTTGCTAAAGTGCCTGGTAAGGATTCCATTAAAGTAAGTGAAGTGGACGTAAAAAAAAAGTTATTTAATAGTACAATAAAAATAAGCTGTAAATAACAGAGTTCAGGTGGCATTGGACGCTTAATTATTTTCTTATTTGCGCATTTGCTTTTTTTAAGTTATTTGACTTCGTTTGCAAACTTGTCCTTGATGAACACTTGAACCCTCACTTGATTACTCTCATCTTAAGTCTTACAAGCATTTTACGCTTGAAGTTCTAAACAGTAGGTACCAACGAAAATAAGTTCCGACGTTGAGACTAAACGATAATCTCTAGGATCGTTAAGTATACATATTTCTCACTAAACGTTTTGTAGATGATCGCTTTCCAGCGAAACATATATAATAATTTTATCGCTGTCTATACAAACTATGGCATAGTTACAATACTCCCTCATCAAGTGCTTAAGTTTAATAGCATTATTTCTAAAAGCAGAGATTATCACATGGTGAACAAGAGCTCCCTTGTGCTTGCGAATTCAGCGTTAAACTCAAGCGCATCTGTTCTGTTTATCTCGATATCAGCCTGCGCCGGCGCAGATCTGACTGAAGGAGTTAATTTAATAAACTTAATTGAACGGCTGCTCTTCTCACGATATAAGCTGGCTTCCCGCTAACTAGTTTAGAAATTTCTACGCGATGAATGGTGCCATTGACGTTTTTTCCGAAGAGTTCACACTGATCTTTTGACAGCTTTATACAACAATATTTTAAGAGTAATCACCACTTAGTGAGATAATAGTTTCATTGTTTCAATTTGCAATAGATCTACACAACTGCATTGACATTTAATGATCAGCATTATGCAAAGTGGTTATTTATACCAACGCAGAATAAGTTTATGATAATTCTGGAACACGACCAGACAACCAACCCTGCAGTGGAAGCATCAGACCACCGCTTGCATTTTGATTTGGTACACAGAGGCTAACCGACTATAAACAAAGAAACGTAAAAACCTTTGACACCCTTATTGCGCCATGTCTTTTTATGTCGGTTGGTTTGTCACGATCAGTATTCAAGGAACAACAATGCCTTTCGGATACGAATAAGAATGATATATTGTAAAATGTAGCTTCGCCAAAAGTATACAACTTTGCATTCCATTTGCGAATCTGTGCCTATGAATATTCGAAGGTGAATTTGATTAATTTGCACCCGTTGCTCTTACGGCTGGGTGTGTATTATGCGTCAATTGACCGCAGTATAGGGCAACGGAGCGATCAATTGGAAAATCAGAAGGGTTGTCCGCGTAAACCTTGGCATCCCTTTATAGCAACATCGAGGTCGTATACTTTCATGCCCATTAGATATCTATTATAGCCGGTTTCTTTTTTAGGATCTTTCTACTACACTGTACATTGTAAGTAAACGTTATAGATGCATAGAAATAGATGTTATATAGTTTTTCGTAGGGTTTAAAGTCTTTGGAAATCAAAAGCTTACAACAATGTTTATCTTATCCCGTGAGAAAACACTCTCGAAACAGGATAAGGGAAAAAGGTGTTTGTTTACCTTTTTTCTAACGCAACTCCCACTCGAATCCACTCAAAAACAGGCTCTACGTTATCTGTACTATGTCTGTCATCATTTCAATGGAATCGAATACTCTGTCTCTGTCTAGTGTAGCATTTGACGCTAGTGCTAACGTGTTTCGTTTTGAATAGCTCTGGTGCTCGCGTGGAGGTGAAGCATGGAGTATTAAAACAGTTATTTTACTACAAAAGCCTTAAGGTTTAATATCTGTTGTATGATCCCTGCATAGTATTGGTTACAAAGGTAAAGCAGTCAGTTGGAAATGTTGGAATTACGTTGGTGTTATCGTCCCTTGTATCCGGAGTGAAGTGACGCTCGGGTAAGCATGGTACACCTGTCGCCATTATAGGAACTCGGCAAGTTGAACACAGG
Organism: Ditula angustiorana; assembly: GCA_963691745.1. NCBI lineage: Eukaryota > Metazoa > Arthropoda > Insecta > Lepidoptera > Tortricidae > Ditula > Ditula angustiorana. The sequence goes on from OY829473.1 coordinate 4,818,947, forward strand.
AACTTTTCGCTTACAGGAAATGAAACTTTGTCAATGTTCCCGTTAGGTCGACAATTGAACGTGTTAATATTTGATTAACCTACTAAAACAAAGCAGTAGGTTTTACCACTGCGAACAAAAGTCGCCGTTTTATATTTGCACTAAGCGACTTCGCTTTTTACGTAAAGTTTTTTAAGTAAAGATATATTGGGCCCAATTTAAAATGCAGAAGATAACCTAAATTTCCTGATTAGATACAGAAACTCTGTCTATTGGCGTCAGATTCAACAATCATACCAAAAATTGTACCTACGCCATCGGAATGTCGGTAAATAACGATCTTTTTTTGAAGAGTCGGTTTAGGTAAGATAATTAATGAAATAAATAAATAAACGTTATGCCAGTGAAAGTATATGTACGTATATATACGTAGGTATTCAACTAATCTCAAATCTAGATACAACGTCAACTCCAGATAATAACAGCTTTCAGTCATAATGCTTTGGAAAACTAAGCGTTTTTAAATGACACCAGGTTTGTTGAACTGCAGTTTCTCTATTAATTTGATCCATTACGTGCACGTCGAGTGGGCGCAGTTATAGTACGATACGATACCAATGATTGTACTGTAGAGTAATCTACGTATGAGTAATAAGGAATAAGGAAGTATCATCCCTGACTCACTGACATTTCAGCAAACCGCTTAACGTAGGAATGTGCGTTAAGAACTTGTATCCTATAAGACGTGTCGAAATCAGCTATTATGTTTTAGGGATTTACTTTACACACAAAACATGGTGAATCTGAAGTTTTCTTAAAAGAAAAGTGGCGAACGAGGCTTTATGTATTGTTAATAATCCGGGTCGAAGGACCAGCATTTTGATCCCTTTAAGCCGGATACGTGTTACTTTACCCGAAATTCAATCTTTCTATACTTAAGTGAAAAAATCGATGCAGTATATATAAACACAGTACTTTGTTCGTTACCTTAAGTCATTCCTTGTAATTTGATAACATCTATGGCCTTGGTAATGCTAAATGGTAATGACATCATCGGGTAAACTGTTTAAGTAATATTAATTAACTTAGCAAATCCTCTAAGCCGTGGCAATTAAGCTATGGGCCTGTGATCACACTAGCGTAACGACCCATTGTGTTCTCTTACACTCTTGGGCTTGGTCATGGTTCAATAAAATATGGCTCTTTTGTTGTCGCGACATAAACACCAATATTAACTTAGTTACGTGTTGAGAAATTTCTCAAACTATAAACCAGCTATATCAACACTGGCAGCGGTAATTTAATTAGAGTTGTTTAAGATTGTTTCCGCTTTCGCTGAGCTTTTTATCTTGCACGGAAAGAACACGTTGCGTGCTTTACAACGAACACATCATCGATCTAGAAAACTTGTCAATTACTTACTTTCTCTTGGTGACAGCCTGACAGCGGGACGCGAACTTTGTCATGACATGCCCATTATACACTCACTGTCAGTCAAGTTGAATCTCAATCACACTTTCGCAGGCTTTAAAAAAAGACAGCGGAAATTAGATTAGAATCACCTTATTGCGTTCAAACGCTCCGTTATTCTATCAATTTCATCCCACACTATCGCAGTAGCAAGTTTTTTTTAAATCTCCAATCGAAATTTTACCAAGGCTCTTGCCATTTAGTTAACTAGATTATTACATATTCAACAGTCGTCAGCTGGCAACCTAAGGGTGTGGCAACCACTACCACTGAGTGTGTCAATGTCATTAGTCAATCTACCTCTAGGGTCGATTGCCAAGTGGCTATTGCAGAAGCATCAGGAACCGCTATAAGAATTTTGATGAGTTGTCAAGAATTAAAAGATTTGATTACAAACGGGGCGTAATATTCGAGTTGATAGAAAAAAGTAATCTCAAAAAAGCATCTCATTTATGAGATGACAAAAATTCAAATATCAGGACAACGACATAAAATGGACCCTACGATGAAATACAGATATAAAACAACAAATATGGAGACAAGACATATTAATGTGTATGGTGTACAAGAATAAATTGTATAACATATGACAGGTTTTTTAAGACTTGATAAGCTTTAGATGTAGGCCAACTGATGTAATTGCAGTGTTTGTCAACCTGGGGTCCGAAGACCCCTGGGGGTCCGCGAACCTATCCCAGGGGGTCCGCAATAAAAATAAAAGGTAAAAATTATGAGAAATAACGACGCGGCCAAGCGTTTGATGGGCGTCGCATTAATCGTGTGAGTAAAATAGACCCATGTTTTATTGTATCTAAAAGTATCAAAGAGGATTTTTTGTTTCTTTTTGAGAGGTCCACAGATCATGGTTAGGTTGCACTGGGGGTCCGCCCTTAAAAAGTTTTGGAAACACTGCCTTAACGCAACAATCGCAACATCGTCGCGATCAACAATACGCCAGCGACTCGAGCGCGACTAGCGCGAGCGATCGAGACTGAGCGCTGCCGCAGCGTTGAGCACAACGATATAACATCAGATAATCACACCCCTGAGCTAACACGTCATAAGCTCGTCACAGATGACTTTTCTGTCACACAGCGCCCACGCGAGAGGGAAGCCGAAATAAAAGCTATAAACGTTTTAGAACCGACTCGTTATGGTGGCGGCGCCGTGGCAGTAAAATATTCCACTTATGGCGTTCATAATAGACACTGGTGAAAATACACCAAACGTGTTGAAAGTTTCTCTTGTGAGGAAATTATGAGCGTAGGTGTGTCTAATCTAATATCAACCTACTTAACGTTTTCTGCGACACCAACAGTAACTGAAGTCTATTATAAGCATACGGTAACATCATGTGTTATACCTAGCTCAAATCAAGACAAGATGTTATCAGTTATAAGCTATCAAAGACTTATATGTTTATCAATTATCAAACAACAATTTTAACCTTTTAACTGCCATTGTTTTTAATTAAAGACACAAAATAATCCAGCTCATTACGCTGCAATCTTATAGAAAAATGACATATTTTTTTATAGGTAGCGACCAGGACATGTCCAATTAATAGTTTATGGGCGATTGAAGTGTTAAAATTTTAATATGCACTCTTGGATGGAATTAGTACAAGGTAGCTAGAGAAACTAGTTCATGGGGAATTATCTGTCCTTAGAGCAAATTATGAAGATGTACTTATTTCTTATTGCCATTTGGATAGTGCTGGTTGACCATTATAAACCATTTCAAATCTGTTTCTGATCAAAATCTTCCAATCTACCATCAAACTTAATTAACATAGAACTAATCCATTTAGTTGCAAATTAGTTAGTAACCAGGCTTGCACAGCTGCTACTGTAAATTCAGTTATGCTTTGTGTAAACAGACATTAAATTAACGTAGTTTCCAGACCCACCTCTCACCCACCCCCTGCCCTGCAGCCTACCAACAACCTATAGGTAGGTACCTATAATAGTCTAGTTCAGTCAAAGATACTACAGTACAAATATTACCTACTGGTATTTTAAAAACTGGTATTTGGGGACCTCGGATTTAAATAAATGAAACAAAAGGGATGCACTTAAACATACTGTGGTGTGGTACTGTCTCCATTTTGGTAGCTTTTCCTTTTCAATTCCACCTACTTACTATTTTTATTACTTTGTGTTTAGTATGCATCATTAGCCTCTAGACCACAAGCAGATCCGTTCAATGACATATAGAATTTGAATTAAGCAGTCCATACACAACTTTATTCCTCATAAATTACATGTTGCGGTCATAAATTTTGACTTGAACTGGCTGGTTGCTGCATTTATCTCATTGGTTTTTTTAAATATTACTGCTGTAAGTAATTACTGCCATCTATGGAGACCAGGGGTACAACTTTTGAATCTCACCAGGTGACTAAAGCTCACTAAAATGGCTGTATTTCTATGAAAAACGGCTATTTTGGTGAGGTTTATTTACCTGGTGAGATTCAAATGCAATTTTTGAATCTCACCAGGTGACTAAAGCTCACTAAAATGGCCGTATTTCTACGAAAAACGGCTATTTTGATGAGCTTTAGTCACCCGGTGAGATTAAAAAAATCACACTCCAGTGATGAAAATAATTTAGTTTCTTCCTATAACTCCTCTGCCTCCTGTTAATTAGGTGCCTTGAAAATGTACTGAACAAACATATTAACACTATTTTTTGTGGTAAGTATCCAAGTCATTAGCAAAGGATTTCAAGGTCTAAATTTACAATCAAAGTAAGCAAAATAATAGATGTTAATTGGCGAGTTTGCTGAATACTCTTCATGGGTATTCAGATACACTACTAGCTGTAAGAAAGGAAAGGAAGGTAGTTTAATAGTTTATTTTATTAGTTAGATTGCAAAAAAAGTTTTTCACATAATCTTGGGCAAAGGCAAAAAGCACATATACTAGGTACAATAAAAATATCAAGTAATTTAATACTATAGCTATAGTTTGAGCACTTCTGTAAGATTTGTATGGAAGTTTAAGGTTACGTGGTATGCTTGGATGTTTTTTTTTCATAACTCTCTACTGACACTGGCCATTGTCACGTTTAAGACTGTTTTGAGGGACGGGATTAGATCAAGACGTTGTTTCCAACTAGCTAGGTAAATTAAAAATTTAATGCAATTAAAATAAAAACTAACAACCTCAGCCGGCGAAGTGTTCCACTTGCTTATGCGATGAAATACCTACATCTCATCTCAGAAAAACTGAGATATAAGTAACCGTTTGCAGTTATAATAATGATTAACGTATGGACGCAACGGCAGCACGGCACGGCTGACCGCTTTTGATAAAATAAAAACTTGCCGACGGAAGAAACGATACCGCGACACCAATAAGAATGTATGACGTAGGTTAATAAAAATAAACTAATAGAAGCCCCCGTTATCGTTATCAAGATAATAAGGACAAATTGCATTGAATTTTGTTTAAGTGTTTATTTTGATTCGTAGAAAGCTAACCGTTATCGCCGTCGCATTGAAACCGATCGATTCACCGAAAAGCATCGAGTGCCGGCATCGACAAACAAAACAACATAATCAGGCCCGTAAGAATCCCAACATGTTACCGATGACATAAAGTGCATGAGAAATTAAATAATCAGCCCAAATACCAAACCAATGCTAGATTTATTTATAAATTCAACTTACCAGCCACAACTGTATCACTCAAATCAAATTTCACTGGTTTAGGGAACTCTCTCAGCTTGCGTCCACTAAGTTTTAATTCACCACTTAAGTAAGCATCTTCTAGAATTCTTTCTAGTGATTTTGTTAATTGACTGTGAATATTACTTTGACCGTTCATATTTACATTTACACACGGCCCCAACACGGCCATATTCTTTCGAACTAAAATCAAACTGGCAAATAGCAAAGTTGTCTTTGGTACGACAGCTACACCAACATAACCATGATATTGAAAATACAGCTAACTTCATTCCAAACAAATTAAGGCAAGTATACACTTCAGCAATGCCCACATTGTAGATTTAAAATTAGTTGACCCTTCAACCGCCAATTACATTTTACTCGGACATGCACGTGTCACCCACCTTTCTTAAATTATAAGTCTACGGCGCAATGAGCTCAATATTGTGTCATAAAATTCATACGATGGCATTATCCGTAGCCGAAGCAAAATAATAATACCTAATAAAAACAAAATACCCGAGTGTGTAAAAAAAAAATATCTATAAATAATTTAGAAAGAAACACCTTTATTCAACTTTTCAATGATACATATGTAGTTATGTATAAGATATTGCCGGCGGGAACAAACAAAAATTACAAAAGATGTTTGACCTCCACTAAGCATACTTTGGTTTAGCGATGGCTATTCTGAAATGTTTTGCATTTGATGTGATGAATCGAAACCACAAAACCGAGTCAGACTCGAATCCAAAGCGACACAATCGAGAACCATTAAGATGTTGGAAAAATCGAAAAAACCTCACACAATCGCCCATTTTAAACTTTCCTATCCATATCGTGTGTCCTTGCTTATTTGTCTATGGCTGATTCAAGTAAAATGCCTAGCTTCATGTGGCAAAACTACCACCATCTAGTAAAAAATAAAAATGACGTCTGTCTGAGTAACCTCAAATTTCACTTGGTCCGCAAAACTTTGTTCTGTGATATTTTATTTATGATACCAATTTAAAAATGACTATATTTAACGTTTTGAAAGTCGCAAATGCCGTTAAGACTGCAAAAAAGTCAAGTTTTACACAAGTTGAGGTAAAAGTGTATACAAAACTTATGATCTTTCACAGTTACACTTGTCTTGCTTACTTTTACGTAATTGTCGCAATCCACCGCTTAATAATCATACTCATCACTCACGGAGTTATAAATACTGCCTGTCTGTTTTTTTGCCCATAGTTCTCGAACCTCTTCTTACCCTAATTATTTTAACCATCGAGACTTCTGGACCTATCGATTTTACAGGTTTCCGATCCCATGCGACTTGAAGGCAACTAAAAATTACTTGAATTCGAATATATTTTCTATCACATGCATGTAGTAGTAACTTTAAATAATAAATATACTTAATCTAAACATTCAATTGACACTTAAATTAAGTGCAAGTGGACATTTTATAAATATTATTTCAACATTATTACAGAAATTTTCATCATACGTCAAATATGCAGAACACAAAGCACTGGAAAAGATCAGAAACATTGGTATCTCAGCTCACATCGACTCCGGCAAAACCACACTTACCGAGCGAATATTGTTCTACACTGGTAGAATAGACTCTATGCATGAGGTAAGTAACAAATATTGCTATGACTCCCTGACATTTGCCACTACGAGATGAAGGAGTCCTTGAGTGGTACGGTCAGCCACAGAAGTAGCTAAACACTTAAGAACCTTGTCATAGTAATGTTGAAATGAGAGTTGCTTGAGTCACTCGCATTACTGACAGCAACAAGGTACTAAAATATTCAGCTACTTTTGAGGCTGACAGTATAGGCCATATTCCTCTGATTATTTTATTATGTGTATGAATTTTATGTTCATGGTTATTGATAAAACCCATGTAAAGTAATTGAAGATCCTGGCATAGCCAAGCCTGGCCGGAGTCCTGACCAGCTGACCTGGTAACCCTTCCCTGTTATATAGTGTGTGCCTAACAGCAGGTGTCTCTTTTCCATAGGCACATTAGGCACTGTTGACTGTTGTGGTGGTCAATGCTTATTATAATTTTAAAGCAGACGGATGGGCATCCCTCATGTCTGGCCTGCGGAACAATTCTCAAATAGCGTGCGAGTTAACTACATATTCTCAGTTTCTTGTTTGAAGTCAGAGTTCAAACCGGTGAATTATTTTTGATTGTTATGAACCTGTTTCATTGCCTGGCACATGACTTTGTTCAAATCCTAATGTTTGGCTCCCAACTATCCGAAGGTTACATACCTATGATTAAAAGTTTCACATTTTTGTTTATTATTATATTTGAAGGGTTTTCCAAGCTATACTTGCATAGCAACCTATTCAGTTTACTGCCATTGAAGATAATCTACAGGTAGAATAAGAACACTTAGTAGTGCTAGCACTTTTTCTGGCCCTTATAGTATTTATCCTTGAAGGTTGATAATTCAATTTAACCTTTCTGCTTATCCATTTTTTAATGGCTTAACAAATACTAAGTATGCAGAACTATGCAAACTAAATAGGCTAATGTCTGTGTCGTCTTTAACACTGAATGTTTTTTTAAATATTTGTTTTAGGACACACACACCCGATCCTACCGTACCTACCGTACATAAATTCTCACAATGTGTTATGTCAACCAAAGTTGAATTGGCGAAATCCATCTCAACCTAGAGATGGGAAGCCATTAATTAAAAAAAAGCTAATCTTATAACATGTTAGGGTTGTGCCGAGCTATTCTTGAACACCTTATCCAGTGAGCACTTTACTTACGAATAAAGCTCCCAATGTTGAACTATTTTTACAGGTAAAGGGCAAAGACAATGTCGGCGCTGTTATGGACTCTATGGAGCTTGAGAGACAAAGAGGTATCACCATCCAATCAGCAGCAACATACACAATCTGGAAGGACCATAATATCAATATCATAGACACACCCGGCCATGTAGACTTTACCGTTGAAGTGGAGAGAGCACTGAGAGTGTTGGATGGAGCAGTGTTGGTGTTATGTGCTGTTGGTGGGGTGCAGAGTCAGACGTTGACTGTTAATAGGCAGATGAAGAGATACAATGTGCCTTGTCTTGCATTTATTAACAAGCTGGATAGATTAGGAGCCAATCCTGACAGGTATGTCAAATACTTCCATGTCCCGGTTTTCTGTAGGATATTAGAATGTGAATAAAAAACGCAAAACTAAATAGCAATATTACCAATATCTTTTTTAATTACGGAGGCAAAAAAGAAAGTGCGTCACCATATTATGAGTGATCACCATCGCCCTTAGACACCCGTACCACAGAAGAAATAATAGTACTAACGTTCAGAAACTTCTCTTTTTCGACCACCATTAAACGAATTCCAACTTTATGATCAGGCACAAAAAATTCGTATTACTTCATAAACATTCGCCAGGCGGCATGCGTCAAAAGGAAGGCGCCGCCCGCGCCCGCCTTCCACCCGCAATGCCCTGGCGCACCGCTAGGGTTGGGCTGTTTACTATAATACTATCACAACGCGCGACACAGAGTGAGCGGCCGCGCGCGGCAAGCCGGCAAGCTACTGCGATTAACTTATGCTATATAGGTAATGCGGCGAGCGCACCCAGAGTGCGGAGTGGAATCCCCCTGCCCGTACTACCTAGGAGATTGTAGATGTGTTGCCAACCCAGAGGGCTAAGATGTAATACTTCTAGTGCCAGTAGTTTTACTGGTCAACTAGTTGTCGTAATTGTTGATTTATGTTGTAATTCTGCCATTTACTGTGCTAGGAGAAGTGACATATACTTTTTATAAATTCGTGGTTCCATTTTAAACCACATGTTTATGTTTTTGGATACTGTAGCTGTTTTATTTATATAATACATGTAATAGCATACAGCTTTTAGAAAAAGTAATATATGCAATAGAATGGATAAAGGGCAACTGATTCTTTTAGGTCACAGCAAATCAGCTTAACTCATAAATATTTCTTGTTTTTTTTTTCAGAGTATTAAAACAGATGCGAACTAAAATGAACCACAACGCGGCATTCCTGCACCTGCCCATGGGTTTAGAGAAAGATTGTCAAGGGATCCTGGACCTTGTTGAAGAGAGAGCCGTGTACTTCGATGGCGATTATGGTGAGAAGGTCCGTTATGATGAGGTGCCTCAAGACAGACGGGCAGAGGTGCAAGAGAGAAGGCATGAGTTGATTGAGCATCTGTCTAATGTGGATGAGACTTTAGGTGAGTTGAGTAGTTTTAAACGTTAAAAGTTTAAACTAGCGTAGGTAATGCATTAGGCCAAAAGTGAATTCTTATAGCAGTGCTTGCACTATTGTGTTTTTTCGTGGAGAGCAAGACTCTTTGGTGCTGCGGGCGTCTATAGGCAATGGTGATCACTTACCATCATATTTTATATAAACAAAAATATGATAGTAAATAAACTTGAAATTTATGACAAATCGGAAACGAAACAAACTTATACTGTAAAACGCACCCAGCCAAAAATCTGCAACAATGACGACTTATACACACTTACTATTTGAAATACGTCAAACTCCGAGTCCGAGCTCAAACTCAACAGTCATTTAAGTTCTGTAGGGTGTGTTAATTGCATTACTCCATGTAAATAGCGTAAGTTCGCTACTGTAAGTCTATATTTTAAAAATTACAGGTGAATTGTTCCTTGAAGAAAAAACCCCGACTGTCTCGGACATAAAGAGAGCAGTTCGCACCACAGCCCTAAAGCGCACCTTCACACCGGTGCTTTTAGGCACAGCTCTTAAAAACAAGGGAATCCAACCACTCCTGGACGCGGTCTTAGAATACCTACCTCATCCTGGTCAAGTGGAAAACACGGCTATCATGAATGAAGCGAAGGGAACTGAAGGGGAAACTATAGTACTAGATCCCGCCAGAGATGGGAAGAAACCTTTTGTGGGGTTGGCCTTCAAGTTAGAAGTGAGCAAGTTTGGGCAGTTGACTTATTTGAGATGTTATCAGGGTATGCTGAAGAGAGGGGACAATATTTTTAATGCTAGGACTGGGAAGAAGGTATGTTGTTTGTATCTACTGGTTCTTTTATGCATGCTGTTGATATATGATGTAATTTATAGTAACAAATCAATTCCGCAGGTAAAAATATCGCGTCTAGTGCGCATGCACTCGAGCAATATGGAGGAAGTGACCGAGGTGTTCGCCGGCGACATATTCGCGCTGTTCGGCGTCGATTGCGCGTCCGGTGACACGTTTGTGAACGACGGCAAGCTGGAGCTGTCGATGGAGTCGATACACGTGCCCGATCCCGTCGTGTCGATGTCCATCAAGCCGAAGAACAACAAGGACAGGGATAATTTCTCGAAAGCTGTTGCTAGGTAAGTTTGGGAGTGTATAACCTCGAATTAGTCTTCGTTTCCTGAGTCTAACCAAAGGCACAACGCTTCCTCATTCATCAAAGTCATTAAAATGGAATGAAACACCTTTAATCCAGAACTAGGTTCCATAGCCCCGTCGAAGACGAATCGGCCCCAAGCTGTGATGTGTTTGCTAGTGTATGGTGTGACGAATGTTTGAGGTTCTGCGAGAGGATACGGCCTTGTTTTGTTTATTTGGAATTACTTACTTCCTTTGTTCTTATATGTTTCCTTTGTCAAAAAATTTTATTTATCTTAATTTCATAGTGCTTAGGTTTTATATTAGGGGCTATAATAGGCCTGTCACTTTGATACCCAAGTGAAGTGCTTTAGCTTTAGTGTCTAGCTAGTACTTATTTGATTTTTGTGATATTTTTTTTCATTAAATTTCACAAACATGTGAAACATGTTAATACAAAATAGTACATGTAAAAAAAGAATACAAATAAATCAATCAATCATTTCAAAAAATACATTTCCGTAAAATATTCCTACCTACTATCTCATCATAATACATAATTAAAAAAATATACATTTACCCACCTTCACCATAAACCTATTGTAAATGTTTTCTTTTTTGCATTAGAAAGAACTCGGTAGTGCCAGCAATGCCTTGTAACATTGAAGATGTATTTAAAAGGCTTTGAAGGGGTTACTTTTTGGATTAAAGGGGTTGCTTTTCTGTTTTCAATTGCAAAAAAATGCGCAGTCGCCTTTTTTGTTTTTATTAACAATTTTTAAGGTCATTTATTTTCACACAGATTCACCAAAGAAGACCCCACATTCCAATTCCGTTACGACGGCGACAACAAGGAAACCATCGTCTCCGGCATGGGCGAGCTGCACCTGGAGATCTACGCGCAAAGAATGGAGCGAGAGTACAACTGCCCGGTCGAACTGGGCAAGCCTAAGGTCGCTTTTAGGTACGATACACAAATATTGCCGGATTAATGCGATTCTCTTGATATTGCAGGTGTCTATAGGCGGCGGTGATTGCTTACCATCCCGTGACCCGTCTGCTCGTTTGGCCCCCTCTACTATAAAAAAATAAATATCGTGTACGCCTATGGGATTGATCAACCTATAGCAGACCAATAAGTATTCCACTTACAAACTAAACGTCGAAAGAAAGACAAATAGTTAAAATTTTACAACAATACAAAGTTTTTTTTTTCAAAGTACTTTCATTACAATCCAGAGAGGAAAGGGAAGTTTTATTGAGAGCAATAATATTAAAAATAGGTGACATTACTAAACTAAACGCGATTCAGTGTGGGCTCCATAAAATTTTATAAATTAAAATTGTGACATCATTAGTGTCGTATGCAAGTATGGAGCACATTCCTCTTCGTGATATTTGAAAAAATTATTCTTATAAAATAAAACTAAAAACACAGTTTTTCTTCTTTTAATGGATTCTTTCAATTTTGGAAAAAAGAAAATTCGTAAGATTACCATATTGTCCGACAGAGAAACAATGATGTCACCGTGCTCGTTCGACTACCTGCACAAGAAGCAGTCGGGAGGCGCCGGGCAGTTCGCGCGAGTCTGCGGCATCATGGAACCGTTGCCGCCGCATCAGAACACCAGTATGTATCTCAGTGGTGTAGCTTGTCCCAGCTGGGCCCTGTCAGGGGCCCAGCTGGGACAAGCTATTATTTATTCTGTGACGAAAGTTGTCGGGGGCCCTTCTTCCCGACTGCGGCGAAGCCCACATGGAGAGTAAATAAATTTTGGTTACACAAGTCGGGGACCCTATAACGTGGGGGGCCCGTATCATTGATACGGCGGTAGCTTCGCTCCTGTGTATGCATGGCTCTACTTAACAAGTGAACATTGCAGCGAGATGTTACTTTGCGGAGGTTCATCTGTACAAATTGGGACAAATTATCTTGTTACTCAGCGAAACCATTCGTTCATTGGTTTAGCGGAGTAGTAAGATATTTATTCCAATTTAATCTATAATTAAGTCTTTAATCTTTACATAGTATAAAGTAAAGTCGCAATATTTAACTGTCTGTCTGAAAGTTTTATTGTGAATGTATCTTTCGGCCGCCTTCTGTTTCTAAACCACCTAACCGATTTTGATGCGGTTTTCACTGTCATTTAGAGATTTTTATAGGGAAGGTTTTTATGTGCATTTTATCCCGATCGTACCCGTTCGAAGCCGGGACGAGTCACTAGTATCTACTAATCTACTCTGATACCCGCCTGCCTCTAATCGTATTTTCATTTCCAGTGCTAGAATTCATAGACGAGACGGTCGGCACGAACATCCCGAAGCCGTTCGTGCCCGGCGTGGAGCGCGGCTTCCTCGACACGTGTCAGAAGGGCTACCTCACCGGGCACAAGATCTCCGGCGTCAAGTTCCGGCTGCAGGACGGCGCGCATCACATCGTGGACTCCAGCGAGCTGGCGTTCTTTCTGGCGGCCAAAGGGGCGGTCAAGGACGGTGAGTTTTTAACAAACTGGAACAAATTACTTTGCTACTCCGCGAAACCTATAAAGCGGGGTTCTCTCGCGCGAAATAAAAAACATATTTGACTGTTTCGGCCGTGACCAGACGTAGTTAGGAACGAGTAGACTAGGGTGTAAGGTGATACTATTGTTTTTGTTGAAATAAATAAAAAATGATTTTTTTTGCGTGACAAAGCAACGTTATACAATTTACAGAATCGCGATAGATTTAAACAGAAAAATAATTTTATAGCTAAGGTTAACAAATTACGGCTAGAACTGCGGTCGAAGCATTTATTCAATCTTTACTTACATAGTACCTTTGTACAGTCAAGGAATTAAGTTTGCAACCCACCTAAGGTTCAATAGCATATAGCAAACTGTCACCATAAGAGCTATAGAACAAGACGTTAGTTTGACATATCGACCTTAATGCATTGCGAATGTCAGACGACATTTCAACGAAATGGGTAGGGAATTAAATTCCTTGACTGTACCTCATCATATCTATGTTCACTCCTAAACCACACAACGGATTTTGATACGGTTTTCACTGTCATTTAGACAATTTTCACAGAAGTTTTTAGTCTGTAAGTCTGTAGCGTTACTTGTCGACACAGTAATGTACGGCAAATTGTCACTGTCACCTGTCGCCCGTCGCGTCTATGAAAATGAGCCCTAGCGTTTGAGCGACAAATTATCAACGTCGCGTCGTTGGCGGTGAAACGGTGAAGTATAAAAACTAAAAAAAGACGTTTTTGTCCTCAGTGTTCGAAGACGGCGCCTGGCAGGTTCTAGAGCCGATCATGTACGTAGAAGTGACCATGCCCGAGGAGTTCCACGGGACCGTTATCGGGCAGCTCAACAAGCGAGGCGGCATCATCACCGGCAACGAGGGCGCCGAAGGCTGGACCACTGTGTACGCCGAGGTGCCACTTAACAACATGTTCGGATACGCAGGGGAACTTAGGTGAGGCACTGTACAGTTTTAACATGAACTTACTATTTACCCAAAGGAACTGCGTGCTGGTAACAGCAAAAGGTCCAAGCGAAAGGCAGGAATTTGTGTTGTGTCTCTTTCCAGTGTTAACATCATAGGAGACGCATTCCACATTACTTTTCTTACTTATTCGTTCCAAATTAGAATATTGATGTGACCTACAGAAATATCTCTTACAAGCTTTTATCCGTCACTTTCGTCCCATAAATACATGCTCCTCTTTAACCCCCTTTATGGTGGAATTTCCAAAAATCCTTTTTAAGTGTGCCTCTACATCCCCTAAGGAACGCATGTTCTGAATTTCATGCTCCTATCGTCACCGGTTTAGGGTGTGCGTAACACTCCAATTGATGTCAGGTCGTACTTCATTTGATTACATGAAACTTAAAATTATTTTTTTACAGATCTGTGACGCAAGGCAAAGGGGAATTCAGTATGGAGTACAGCCGGTACTCCCCCTGCCTTCCCGACGTGCAAGACCAGCTGATCAGAAAGTACCAAGAAGAGATGGGCATTCTCCCAGACAAAAAGAAAAATAAAAACTAAACCGCCTTTAGAGTAATTTATTCGTTTAGTTATTATTTATTTTGTAAGAAAAGTAAATTTTTATTTATTGATCGAATATATTGGTTTTATTTCAATCTATGTACATACATTCAGTTCATCCTGTGAATATTCAGTTCATTCAGTGAATAAGACTGCCCCTCTAGCACACTAAGCTTTTATCGATGACATAAAGCATTTATCCCGTTCTAACCAGTATGCGTGTGCGAAAGGGACGAATGCTTTATGTCAGCGATAAACGCTAGTGTGCTAGAGGGGTTGTTTTCATCAATAACTATTTCTTTTATTTCGAACACAGTGCCATCTATTGGGAATATGTCAAACTAGTTAGTAACATGATGTAGTAACATCAGTTGTTTCATTTTGTAGCAGTACATAGTAGTTTGGCTACTCGGCAATAGGTGCCGCTTTGTCGCATTTAGTCTCGCTCGGAGCGCCGATCGGTGCGTACGCATGTCGTGTGATTGTTGCGCTCGCTTGGCTAACCGTTGTAAATAAGCGCGTAAATCGTAAGTGATTGATATAATTGTGACTATGGAGTGTCAAAAATGTAAAAAAGTGTTATCTAAAAAAGGATCGCACTTTATATGTCAGGGTTCTTGTCAGGGAACATTTCATAGAAGCTGCGTCAAGGGATTAGCAGCAGATATGAAGGCGGGCAGAAACCGAAATTGTTGTAATAATTGCGATGATATCGAGTCGGATGAGGAGGGTGAGCAGGAAGAACTTCAAAGCACTGACAAGATCTTACAGAACATCTTAAAAAGAGTCAGTATTCTTCCAGGACTGGAAAAACAGATGACGGCTATTAAGTTAAGTATGAGTGTCCTCTCTGATAAATATGACACTCTGTTAGCGGAAAATCAGCAATCTAAGGAGAAAATTACCAAGCTCGAAAAGATGGCAGAGAGTACCAATAACAAATGTGTATATCTGGAAAAGTGCAATATAGCCTTTGAACAAAAACTACAAGAATTGGATTACATAAATCTCAAACACAATATAGAGATTAGGGGTGTTGAGCAGTTACAAGGTGAAAATGTAATGAATATCGTAGGCATAATTGCCAGCAAATTGGACGTCAGCTGCGATGATATCGAATCGGCAAGGAGAACTCATCCAATGAAACCTGGTGGAACGCCAGCCCCTATAATAGTCAGGTTCAAGAATACAGGTACTGAGATGCGTGATAAGTGGCTAGCTCAACGACGTAATTTAATGGATGTGACGAGTATTAATGTAACAGGCGGATCGATGACCGACAGAATCTATATAAATGAGGATTTACCTAAAGCGGCCAGAGCTCTATTATGGAATATTAAAAAACAACTGCAAGGTATCTACAAGTACATCTGGGTGTCAAATGGAAAAATCTTGGTAAAGAAATTAGACGGAGGCAACGCCATATGGGTGAAATCTGAGAATGAAATAAGTGGACTACTCAAAGGGAAGTGAACCTACCATTATTCTTGTTTATTGTGTTAACGATAAAATAAAATTCACAGCCTTAGATAATATCGATTACATAGCTGAGAGTTCAGTTAGCTATGTATGTGTCGATAGCTTAAAAGGCTTTATTGACTCATATAGTGGAAATAAAGATTTATGCTTGCTCCATGTCAATATACGCTCGATTAAAAAACATTTCAACGAATTTTTGGTAACTTTAACTGGTTATTTAGATAAGTTGGATGTCATAGTAATTACAGAATCAAATATTAACTATTCTTTGTTGTCATTTTATAATATTGAAGGGTTCAATTTGCATCATTTAACTCGTACGGGGCGTAGCGGGGGGGGTGTGCTAGTGTACGCCCGCGCCGCGCTCGCGCCGGCTGGCGGTGGCGCTGCGAACGCGACCTTGATGCGCACGGCGGAGTGCGTTTCCATTACACTAGATTACTACGGAAATCCAATACATGTTATTTCAGTATACAGACCACCTAAAATTCATAAACAAAATCAAATATCGCAATTTCTAGATGAGTTACACGCATTATTACGCAATTTGCCCCCAAACTCGAATGTAGTATTTTGTGGTGATTTAAATATTAATATTCTAAATAGCTTGGATAATCATGTCATTTCATATGAAAATATATTGTCAGAACATGGGTTCACTAAATGTATTAATGACGTGACACGTAGGGAAATTGTGAACAGCGTATTGGTGGAGTCCTGTTTGGATCATATATTTATAAGGGGTCATTCAAATATAATTAACTCTGCTGTTATAAAACATAAAATATCCGACCATTATTATATTTCGGCAGCGGTAGAATGGAAACGTGCACCTGCTTCGGCGGTTGGGTTCGTTGGTTCAGCGCCACCTAGCGAGCGAGCGCCGCGCGGGCGCGGGCCGGCGCGCGCGTCCGCCACCAAGCGAGTTTTAGATAACAGAATGGTACGGGAAAAACTACTTGCTTTTGACTTCACACAATTATTATCTTTCGAATGCCCGGTCGAGTTGTATGAAGCTTTTTGCAAAATATTTGAGAATATTTATAAGGACTGTTACAAGATTGTATCGATTAGTAATGTTAAAAGAAACAATAAACAGTGGATTAATGGACATTTAAAATTAATGATTAATGAAAGAGATAAGTTATACGATGCTTGGAGTAATGAGCCAAAGAATATGATAAAGAGACTTAATTATACAAAATATAGGAACAAATGCTTTAAAGCCATAGCAAAAAGTAAGAGTGATTATGATAAGCAAAGTATTATTAACTGCAATAGAAATATAAAGAAAATATGGGAAAAAATAAATAGTATGTTAGGGAATGATAAGAAAGCATTAGACACTGTCATACTGAATAATATGAAACACCAAGGTAGCATTAATTATATATGTAATGGATTTGCAGAAACTTTTTCTAGCGAAATTGATCGCATTAAGCACGTATGCAATGATAAATGGTTAAATAGAAGTAGTTATGTAAAAGAAGCGGATATGTGTATGAGATGGCAACCGGTGAACAGTAGAAGCGTTATGCGTATAATTAAAAGCATGGATTCCAAAAAATCACCCGGTTGTGATCTTATACGAATGTGTGATTTAAAAACGGTCTCGGAAAAGGTGAGCCCGGTACTCGCTAAACTTATTAATTTATCTGTAGGTAAGTTTAATTTTCCTGACCCTTTAAAAAGGTCAGTAGTTCGTCCTATATATAAAAAAGGCGATCATAAGTTATTTTCTAATTACCGACCGATATCTATACTATCAGCTGTAGATAAAATCGTAGAAAAAAGTATTGTTAACCAGTTAGCAACATACCTACAGAAAAATGAAATATTAAATAAATGTCAACATGGGTTCTCTCTATATTAAATAAATGTCAACTTTGCTCTCTAACTTCACCAACGAGGTCAACTCGTATTTAGCGGATAAAAAGATTGTAGTAGCAGTATTTTTTGACTTTCAAAAAGCTTTCGATACATTAGAGACCAATACTCTTCTTAATGCCATGAATGAGTGTGGGGTGGGGGAGCCACTGAATCAATGGTTCCGTGACTATCTCACTGCGCGGTCATTCCGTGTGAAGGTGGGCGAGGAGTTCAGCGAGGAGAAGCGGGTCCACTGCGGGGTGCCGCAGGGCTCCGGATGCGGACCGGTGTGCTATCTGTTGCATGTCAACAGTCTGTGTGGAGTGCTACAATACTGTTCGGCACACATGTTCGCCGATGACCTGTGCGCGCTGCGCGCTGGCAGTGAGCTCGCAGACACTTGCCGTTTGGTTCAGCAGGATGTGGATGCAGTAGTTAAATGGTCGCATGATAATGGAATTGTATTAAATGCGGACAAAACTAAACTTTTGCTTATTCATTCACCTTATTGGACCAATACGGAAACGCCTCCACCTATCTTCACCCACGATTTTTTATGCTTTCATAATAACTTGATTTCTTGCCGTTGTAAACCTATTGAGCGAGTTAAGTGTGTAACATACCTTGGTGTTAAAATAGACGAACATTTTTCTTGGTCTTCCCACATAGATTATATCAGTGATAAACTCAGAATATTGTTAGGCAAATTTTATCATCTAAGCTTTAAAGTTCCCACTGGTACCTTAAAATGTTTGTATAATTGTTTAGTGGAGTCAATCATTGGTTATGCTCTTGATTGCTATGGATTAACTTTTAAAACTAATCTAGATAAATTAGAAAAAATTCAAATTAGATTCCTAAAACTTCTTGTTAGCAAAAAAACAAAACTAATGTATAAAAATAACTTTCGAAAACTATTCAAAATTTGTAATATCCTTCCGGCCAGTTTAAAACATAAATATTTATTATTACTAAATCGACATAGCAATCGGGAGAATGACTTGTGCTTGGCGAGCCACGACCACGGCACGCGGTCGGTTACTGCGGGCAAATTCGATGTACCGCGGATACACAATTATTATGGAGATAGGACACTGGTTAAACGATTACCCTATATACTAAATAGTTTGCCCGCAGATATCCGTCAGGAGCCTAACAAGAATAAATTCAAAAAGAATTTAAAAAAAATGTTACTTAATAGTATCTAAGTAACCTACTTAATTAAGATTCTATAGTGTTTAATAAATAAGATCCTGCAGTCAAACTGACTCATCAGTTTTGTAGGACATTGATGTAACACTTGCATAATTATGAATAAAATAAAAATATAATATATAATATAAATTGAGAACAGCGCCATCTCGTGTTATTTACAATGAACCGTGTAACGGCAAATAGCTAAACTTCTAGTTTGACTACTTCACAATAGATGACGCTTTTTTCGAATAACAATTTTTATAGCAAAATAAAACCACCAACTCATCACATTTATAAAAACCCATTTATTCATAACACTTGACATGGTAATATCCAAAAACGTCATAACAAACATTCCGCCAGGTACAAATAATTGGTTTCCGTTCATAACTTACACTTATAAGTAAATTACACTATCCGTCCAGAAATAATTTGGGTGGGTCCTGCAGAGGGTGTTTCATTTCATACCCATTAATATTTTTTCTCTATCTCTTATTCTCTCTCACTTTGACATTTTTATTATTTTTATCCATGACCAACTCCTAAATATTTCTAGTTACACTTAAGAGTAAAATTACTAGAAAAACTAGTGGCTACTTGGCTTTGGGTTCAAGGGGTTAGGTTTTGAATACACGTTATATTTATTTAGTAATTGCTCAATTAGATACTATTGCTATTTTAAATCGCATATTTGTTTACAATGCACGTTTTGTACTGACTAGTGGCTACTACACGATGTTTCTTACATACAAGATACAACCGAAACTACCTACGCTGAAAATTTATGGGTTTGAATTCCGATTTGCAAATTATGTGCCTGGGTTTAATTAATAAGTCTGTTAGATCAAATTTTAATTACAATATGATAAAACTTGTACTGAGTTACTAAAAAAACAGAGGCCAACTCCAACATCCCAACATTTTTGCTGACGTACCTAACCCTTTTTTTGCGATTTTGCGTCTGGATTAATGTGAAAAAGCATGTGAAAGTATTAAGTTTGAATTCTTGAACAAATCGGTCTAAAATTTAAGTACTAAAAGTTTGAGTTTTAGAGGTTACGTAATAGTGATGTAACGAATATTCGCATTCGCATTCGCATTCGCGAATATTCGCATATTCATTGCATTATTCGCATTCGCCAAAATTTATGCGAATGTTTTGCGAATATGAAAAGCAGAAAAAAACCAATTTGAAGACAATAGTAGATACATTAAATCAAAATCCATTCATTTCTTATGTTTTTAATCCAAGAAAAAGTAACTAACCTCGTTATCACAATATCAGTTGTCACTTGATCATTTGGTATCATTTATTTACTTACTTGATTTTTTTTGCAATGAAGCTTAACAATTACATTTTCATTGGAACTTATAAATACAAATGGAACGCATCTCCTTCGAACGAGACTGCCTCCAAGCCATAGACAATTGGCGCCAAATTTGAACAAAAACTGAATATTCGCATTCGCATTCGCATCCGCGAATGTTCAGAAAATGACATTCGTTACATCACTATTGCGTAATATCAAATAACACTACGTTAATTTTAGAAAAATATAATCACTGTATTTTAGAATGTCTATAAAAATGATTTACTGCTAGGTACAAAACAACGCATAAACCTTTATTTTTAAAGGCAAACGAACCAAACGCAAAAAGCTTAATACCGACTTATTCACTTAACAAATCCGTCCAGCCATTTTCGCGTGATTCAGAAACAAACATTCAAACAACACCATCTTACATTTATAATATAATTTTAGTACTTGTAGGATTTTTATTAAATTAAATTATATACTTGTCAGCCCCGCATTCTATCATACTCATTAACTAAGAAAAAGCAAACAAAGACTTGATTGTATGGTCTTAGTACCCTTGCCTGTTCATAATTGGGTAAAAAAAATCTACCATATAGCTGAAGCGCCTGTATCAGTATCGTGCCACTCCACTGCTAATAATTAATAATAATGATTGCTTATAAGGAATGGTGATTTAAGAATACAAGTAGGTACATATCTTAATTTACTAAATGGTATATTTATTAATATTACAGTTTACCCTAATTACATACCTATGTATGGATGTAATTGCAGAGTAACGTTTTGATGGATGCTACTTGTTTTTATTGACTACGTATTTGGGATTTTCGTCTTCTGTACTAAATAGGACAGGGGCTGCAACATGCCCCTTAAGTTTAATTTATCCCTCTCTGCGTTTCTACGTAACTAGTGTGATAAGAAAGGGACGCACAGAGAGATAAACTAAAGTTGGACGATCATGTTAGGGTCGCATAGGTATGTCTATTTAACTGTGTTAAGGTTAGTGTAAGGACGAACCAACTTTAAGGCTTCTAGGCGTTAAAGTTTGAATGGAGAGCGCTTATTATGGCTTGGTACTCAATCCTCTAAATCCAGTTGATGTCTTTATGTACCTATCTAGTAAAAAACTTGCTTTATAATGGCTGTATTGAGTTTATATCTAACGGTTTTTAAAAATAAACGTAGCCAGATTATTTGTCAAGCCACCCCGTTTATATAGGTAGTTCTTTAATTGTCAATCAAAAACGCAAATAGTTATCCAAAAGTTGGTTCGTCTGTTACAATAATACTTATTTTGAGCCTCCAGATTGAATAAACCGCACGTTCCTGATTTACTGACCGTTTACTAAGTACTAATAACACAAATTATGTATAAACGCTAATATCCTCCATACAAACATTATAATAAAGAATCAAAAATCGATCATACAAATCTAAACTATTGGTGTCTTATTAAATACTATTGGCACTTCGTATTTGAAACTATACGAGCTTGAAAAGTCCATATTTTGTCTTATCGACAGGCTAAAGTGGGACTAAATTGTCTTCCATTATCACAAACATACCACATTAAGATTTTTGACAAATGGCTGCGAACATTTATATGATATATTTTTTGCAATTTTTTTTTATAAAACTGGAAGGCAAACGAGCAAGTAGGTCACTTGATGGTAAGTGATCACCACCGCCCATAGACATCCGCAACTCCAAATAAATTGCAGGTGCGTTGTCAACCCAGAGGGCTAAGATGGAATACCTCTTGTACCTCTTGTGCCAGTAATTACACCGGCTGTCTTGCTCTCCACGCCGGAAAACAACAGTGCAAGCAATGCTGCTTAGCGGCAGGATTAGCGAGCAAGATGGTGGTAGCGATCTACCAGCAAGAAAGTAGTACTTGTCTTTGAGCGGCCCTAATGACTCCCTCAGTATAATTTATTCCTCTCTACGACTCTCTGTCTAGTGTCATAAGAAAAAGACGCATGGAGAGTTAAAATAAACTAGAATAGTCATGTTAGCGGCCACTGATCTCAAATGATACCTCCAGGTTTACAACCAGTATTCAGACGTAACGTTGTGGTTCAAATATTATTACGAAATGGAAACTAATTATGAAGAGTAGCTACTTTTTACTCTTAAAACGTCAATTCATATTAAATGTTCGTGCCACTAAAACAATATTCCTTAGCTATGTCATCATTAGATAGGATTACTAAAGGCAATTTACAGAATTAATGTACTTGTTTACTTAATTATAGCTATAAATTGTGGTTAGGGGCTATTATTTAGTCTCTATACACAGAAATGAAATCCGAGACCATAAGTTGTGGTTTACAGATGGCATTATCTGATGCCTGCGGGTGGTAGGACCTTGTGCAAGGCCGGCCGGATCGCTACCACCATCTTGCTCGCTAATCCTACCGCTAAGCAGTGGTGCTTGCGTTGTTGTGTTCCGGCGTGGAGAGCAAGATAACCGGTGCAATTACTGGCACAAGAGGTATTCCATCTTAGCCCTCTGGGTTGGCAACGCATCAGCAATGCCTTTGTTGTTGCGGGTGTCTATAGGCGGTGGTGATCACTTACCATCTGGTGACCCACTTGTTTGTGTGCCTTCCTATGTTGTATAAAAAATAAAAATAAATCCTGAAGTGGTGTTGCCTTGATCTGTCTTGTCCAAGAGATTTACTAGCTGACCAGTCTCTATCCTACATGACATGTTTTTGATCTGACCATAACATTCACAGAGGCGTATTTAAAGATTTGGCGCCCCGGGCCATTTAGCTTTGGCGCCCCATTAAATGACGATAAAGTATTTCATTTTAGGGGCGGCTGCCGCCCCTCGCAGCCCGGGCCATGGCCCGGACGGCCCTAGGGTAAATACGCCCCTGAACATTCACCAGATCAGATCATCAGTAGACCCTAATTTTTGATCTCCGATTTCATTTATGGGTAATGGGTATAGCTGTAGCTATTCATAAATGAAATCTAGAGATCAATATCTGTAAGGAAATATGAGTGCAGTCGTATATTATACACAATGGCCCTAACAAGAATTACACAAAGACTAGTTATCCTTCAGTTCTATATAATTTAACTAGTGGCATTAGAAACGGATGCATTAAGGGATATTTTAAACTTACGTCACTCATAGCCGCAGATAGCATTCCTAAAAACATTTGATGACATATTAATAAAACGGATCACTCACGTATTTTTAACATGTCGGGCATTTCTCGACTTAAAAACACGTGAGTGATCCGTTTTATTAATATGTCCGAGTCTAACGGTAGTTTAATGTTAAAACATTTGATGAATAGACATCGACACTGCGAAAAAAGTATGATTCCTATTAATTATTAGTATATTACATTAAAAATAAGTATAAGTACACATATTTACAACGAGTATAGGTAATCATTGACTAAATATTTTTGTGCCGATTATATGACATTTTCAATTCAGTACAGCATTTATTTTAAAATTAAAATGAACTGATAATAAAGGAATGGATTTTTCTGACACATGATAACTCTCTACAAAAGCCGCAGTTAAAAATTTTGATCGAAAAATAACAAAATATGTTTTATTACTAAGCTTTGACATATCAAGGCACTAATCTATACACGTTGGTTAGAAAAATACAAGAGAACATGAGACTCAATAGAAGAGGTACAGAACACGTCTCAACTGTCGTGTATAGATCGAGCCTAACACACAGTTAAATCTGTACGGGAAATAGACTAAGTAAATTTTAAGTATAAGGCAACACAACGAGAGCTGAGGATAACAAAATTAAAAAAAATTACTTAACTAAATGATACAAACTACAAATCCTTTTTCAATCGGGCGTATTATAAAATCAATGACTACATCTTGGACAGATATGTTTGGAAATGACCCTGACCTGCATTGGCGATCCCTGCAAATAGTTTACACCTACTCTGTTAAATATTTAAGATCTAAAAAAAACGCTGTAATTTTGATTTAGGTATTTAAAAAAATTATACCTTGTTGAGTTTCTTGCCGGTATTTTCTCGCCAGAGGTTTTCCGAACCGGTGGTTAATTTTATGACATTCATAAGTGTTTCCTGTAAGCCTAATCTGAATAAAGTTATTTTGACTTTTGAGGTCACGCACACTTCTGCATGTCTTGTGTGTATCGGAGAGTTTCGTACGAATTTACACATTTTCGTATTTTTTTTGTATGGCGCTGTGTAGTGGTGTGTCATCGTCCACATCAACTCTCGTTGCGTTGCCAGTGAGTTTAAAATTGACTGCTAATAAGTAATAGTTAGACCGAAGTTTCAGCTGATGTGCTGTTCTTTCTAGAATCACTTTTTTTTATTCCTCCACTCCAGGACTCCTTCCGCCTTACGATATCGCCCTGTGAACCACCCAAAGGGCACGGAATACAATACAAATCACCATTAATCATTAAACACTATCTAAGATTAAATAACACTTTAATTTAATAATAAAATAAAGAACTATTCGTATAGACATCAAGTTCATGCAACGAAGATAAATTTAATAAAAAGTTTAGTGACACAATAAGTGGAAAAAGTGAAAGCGGAGGTACATAGATACAAGTAAGAACATACTAAGTAACGTATATTTAGCCGTGACTCTAAACACATACTACTCACAGAAGTGATTATTAAAAACACTACTTACATCATAAGGTAATCCGCGCTTTTGAATCTTAATCTAGGTTATTACTTACTTCTTATTATCTTCAAGTTTAACAGAACTTAATTTCTAAGTAAAAATCAATGTTTTAATTATGACTAGAGTAATAACAACGTTAAACATAATTTTTAACAATATTCTTCTATTTTTTATTGTGAAGCATGTTAGACGGACAAAAAAATTGCTCATTATAGTCATACCTACCTAAATTTCACCTGAAATCCTGTTTCAAAATTAAATTTTTATTAATTCGAAAATATCTGATAGAGATTTCAGATTGAGTGTAGTTCTCACACATGAAATCTACTTTGTTGATTAGTTATGTTTCTCACTTAAAATTTAAACTTTTGACTTTGACCCATATTCCATTATCTCCAAAATCTTTGGACACATCTAGCACAACATCCTGCATCGTTTTTGGCGTTAAACTCACCTCTTTTCTTATAAATAGGCTTAGAGATAGCGTACAAATGATATATTTTAGTCAATGCACGACAAATTAGGGTCGCGGACGTCGCGATATGTTGTATTTAATTGTGCAGATATGACATCACATCGTCACGTACAAATATAGAAACACCCGATGAGGATCTATGTGATTCTTTAACTTAAAGTAACATCGTTGCGTTCAACGATATACCAACGATGAAGACTGAATCCGTACACAGAGATTTGAGCGTGACCGAGTAAGACAGCGCCGGCGGTGGGTTGAGCGCAGGGATGTTACGGTTACGTTACGGGATCACACCTCAGAGGGGAATTCTCACGTCTCAGTAAGAAGTAAGCAACATTCGAAATGTTGAAAAGAGTTGTCAAATTCCTTTGAAAGCTGAACTTTTTTACCGATCTCGAATGTGAAATGAATTTTGACAAATACGGGAATCAAGTGCCCGGGTTAAGCGTAGGATTGAGCGTAAAAACTGTTCAATTTGTAGTAGTGATCAAGTCAGATGGCACTCGTATAGTATCTGTCAGTTGAGATAATGTTTCTATTTCGATCTGATAAAATTTAAAATCTAAAATAGTAAGAAAAATTGGAATGTGCTCTATGCATGCCGTTTGGTATCAGGGGTACTGTGCATCATGCGAGCGTGCTTCCTCCATACAACGTCGGGTTATTCTCCATTTGTTCCAAAGAACTGGGAAATCATAGAACTGTCGAAACTTTTTACCTTATTAAATGGCTAACTCCGATATTAGGTATTATATCTTACAGCCTTTGAAGATTGGGTACTTCAAACACACCATTAAATTGCTTTGCCGATAATTATGAGTAATTCAAAAGATTATTTCCTCAAGAGGTTTTCAATGATATACATGTTTGATGCAAGTCAGGCTACGTGTAGGAAATATAAGATGGAGGGATATAATCGCCTTCCTTATACTGGAACGGCCTTTCAAACTAACTTTCTCTTATAAATTCCTAGTTCTGTTATTTGGCAGTTCTAAGGAACATTAATGGGAAATACCTAGTGGATGCCATGCGCAGGTTCAAAACTTGGTGTCTTTGACGCACACCTTTGTTGGAGGGTCATCTTCTTCCACTTCGGCCATGGTTGAGAGCCGTCTCTCAAGCTCGGATTGAATATCTTTGCTCATCAGTTTTTTATGTTTGATGCTGAAATTTTTCAAGAATATTAACTAATGCAGAAACTTTGCTTCTACTCGTAACGATCTCTCAAAAGTGATTTATTACAAGGACTAATTATCATGATGTGATCAAGTGAAATAGAAGACCATACTTTTTCTTTCCTGATTTGGATTTAGATTCTTTAAGATCATTCTTGTTCTTGGTTTTATTGTTGACGTCTTTCCAAATTCCAGTCTTGTTCACTTCCTCTGATATGTTGATGGATTTCAGTGGAATATTCATAATATTACCATTTATAAGAGGTATTTGTAAATTTTCTTGGTACGGCGGTGGGTTGTTCTTATTCGGGTCCTACAAATAAAAATCGCTAATTTTGAAAAGTCAACTAAAAGAAATAGTCTCTAGCAATGGAATTGATGTAAAAACATGTATCTACTTACGTTTTAGAATGTTCAGAAAACTATATACGTGAGATGTGAGATGAAAACTTGCAGTGGACAAGGAAATTAAAAACTAATGGCCAAAATAAAATGCAAGAGTAACATAACACGCAATTTATTTATAAAACAGCGCACTGGTTCTACATAACGGCAGGATGACTAAATAAATAGAAATGGTAATTATTACAAAAGATGATAGGTTTAGTTCCGGCGGCATAATCTTAATATGTTTGTGAGCCAGCCCACCTCTGGGTTTCCTAGTTCGTGCAACTCATCTTGATTTCTCTTGGTCATTTCTGGCATAACGTCGTCCAAAATTTTCAGCTCGCGTCTGGTGAACAACAAGTCCAAACTCTTTCTGATACCGATCATCACTACCAGCATGAGAGGGAACAAAATAGATGTGGAGGAGAAAGACTTTATCACCCAAAGGCAGACCAAACAAGTTAACTGGATAGCTGTAAAGAGATGGACACGGCGAATGGGCACCTAGAACAGAAATGTTTTAATTGACTTTAAAATAACAAACCAAATAAAACTACACCTAGTATTCAAGAGGTGAAGAACTTACTTGTCTCAAGAACATGTGATCTGGTTGGTATTTCTGTGGCATGAACATAATCAGAATTCTGTCAAAGAATTGCAATCCTTTCAATGAAGCTACGCCCATGTATAGGAATACTCCGAACAACACCGGCATGGGTATGTGTCTTAGAACAGGAGTCAAAACTACGGACAAGCCGATAGTGAGGAATATTAGGATATGAGTAACTCTCTGCTCTCTCACTCCTAAAAATTGTGGCTTTTCTCCTGGTGCAGCACATTCAGATTCAACTTTTAAAGAGTTAACATGATTAATGCTCAACACTGTGGCAGCGACAAACCATGGTAGACCCATAATTGAGCAAATCTGAATTAATATTGCTAATATAAATAAGTCCAGATGATAGCCGCAACCCTTCTTTAGTTTGTTTTCCTTGCGGTTAACGATGACGGCCGTTATTTGCTGGTCCATAAAGATTAATATAGTGCCCAATAAAGCCGGTAATATTGCCACCAGTGCGGACCAGACGGGATTCCCGTTAAACGGAGTTATCACCCAATTCCTTGTCGGAAGCGTTGGTTTAAACTCCGAAGGGACCTCTAATTTTGGAGTCTTCACTCCGACTTTGTAGTCGAGAAAAGACATCGATAAAATGGCAATAATGACGGAGAAGTCACTTATAACTTGTCGTATCTGAAAACGAATGGTTTTAAAGATATTTAACAATCTCAAACATTTCAATGTTTTACACTTTGTATTTTTTATTTTACCTTAGATGGGAAGAATAGAGAATTCTTGAAATCTTTTAGAATTATCGATATGGTGAAGGTGCCCAAGAATAAAATTATGGACATCAAGAAAACGTCGGGTACATAAACTTTTGTGTCACATCCTCCGCCACCCAAAGTTCCATTGTACAACTGAAAGAAGACAACTTAATGAAAGTGGGGCCACTTTTAGGGAAACTATTAAGTGAGGCGACGTGGCCATGCGCCCTGAACTATTAAATTATAAGGAGTGGCTACCTGGCATGACTCCTTATCGACTGTTGTCCAATTAAAATGCTGCGGCACTACGGAGTAATTGCTCGGCAAACAGAAACACTCGTAATTGAGAACTTCGTCGGGGCGC
Organism: Ditula angustiorana; assembly: GCA_963691745.1. Taxonomy (NCBI): domain Eukaryota; kingdom Metazoa; phylum Arthropoda; class Insecta; order Lepidoptera; family Tortricidae; genus Ditula; species Ditula angustiorana. Next base: position 4,847,731 of record OY829473.1, read on the forward strand.
GTCTTTAAAGGGTATTTCTTTCCGATGGAAATGACATTTTCAACTGCCTGAAATTAAATAAAGCTCTCAAGCCAGGTCGCAAAAATATATTTATAATTCTTTTCGAAAAACCGTACCTTATAGATAAATATGAACGCTATTAAGGTGGCGAAATTCTCTTCAGTAAATCTTGTTATGTAGCAAACGAGTGCGCTGGCGTCTATGGCTACCAGTGTTATAAGAATTATCGCTGTCCAGGTGCCAATACAAAATCTAAACGACATATAATCCCATTCGACTTGTTTGCAAAATTCAAATACTATAGTTTCAAATACCAAAACAGGTCCTGTTGACCCCAAAATTGTTAAAGGCTGTCCTGAAAAGAACCCATACCCCATACCGCAAATAAATCCTGATACCAAAGATTCCATTGCTGCCATGTTTTTTCCTGTCGCCTCTCCTAAGAGTCCTCCAAAAGTTATTATAGGTGATAGACAAGCAAAGTAAAGAAATATCCATGATGCTACACATTGTATTGCTAGGGCATCTTTGAAGTCTGACCAGTACCAAGGCATTTTTCTTTTCAGATCGTTTAATAAACCACCAAAAAGCCTTCCTGTCCTGGAAAGTCCTGATTCTTCTCTTTGCCTTTGCTCTTCTTCTTCTTCATCCATTTCCTCTTTTGGGTTATTCTCACTTGGTCGCTTGCGAGGATCCTGAGACGGTATAGCAGCTGGAGGCTCTATGCGGATAGTAGGATCCCACTCTCCTGGAGGTAACACTGTAACTGCATCAAGGAACTCATCGATACCTGCCAATAAATGGTCTCGCTTTTTAGCTCGGTAGGCAACTTCATGGAATATTTCGTCCGACATTAGTGTTGCCATAGCTCGACCAATTTCATGGAAACTAGAGTTGCTGTTTGGTGGTCCGAGTAAAACGAATAAGAAACGGGTAGGCACGGGTACTTCAGTCAAGTCACCCATTATCGTGGCTGATTTGAGCCTAACAAAGGCAGATAGAGTTTTTTCTAAAAAATCCACTTCACCGACAAGGATATTCGAGGCTTCGGCACCAGGCGGTATCTTACGCATGAAGTGTGTGTTACATTTATGATTAATATCGCCATTCATAGGAAGGTCACCGGAACTGTGGTTTCGAAGCATTGATAAACTGCTTGGACTTTTTATCATTCCTTCTTCGTTTGTTGTACCTGAAATATTATTAAGTATTATAAAAAAATTACATGTAAACATATTTAATCCACAGAAGTAAAAAAAAACATACATTTGCGTAAATAAACTGCATGATAATTAATTTGTTTAAGTGATTACGCACGTTATTATAAGCGGGTATAGAATTATATTGCAATGAACTGTAGGTACAATTATGACTCTTTGTATTTTACTTTCAAATAGTTACACAGTAGTGCGTGACTGATGATAACCCAATATTTTGATGACACAAATATCGAAGAATTATTTAAGAAGCAACTGAACAAAAGCTTACGTTAGACAAGTACTCTAGCAAAAAACAATTGAAGATGGTAAACTAAGTACATGGTACAAGAAAAACAAGGCATAAAACAACGAAGTTAAGGACAAGCGGTTACCCGCGTTAGGGATGCCTAGAAAACGACTGAATTCTCCTTTGTGGGATTGTCCACTTGACGAACTGCCTTCTTCAACTGTAATACAACATCAATGTTTCACAATAGTATAGTTATTTAATCGACGCCATCTAGCTTAACCAAGAAATATCTTAAATAAACATATATGTGCTAGAATAATACATAAATTAGCTTCAAGTGCGTGCGTGTCAGTCATACGGCGTGAGATTGTGTCACATAGTTGATCGTTACCACCACACGCTTGGCTGACCTGGCACAGCTAGATAGGAGCCCCTGGCATCAGTCGCTTGAAGAAGAGCGGTGTTCGGCGAAGAGGCCCTACAACTTGAGCTGGATCGCCGAGACCCACCGTCCTGGAAATCTAGGGTACCGCCACAATAGCCTTGTAATCATTGCTAGAACATGCACTTGGAAATATAAGAGTTAACAGACGATCAGATAGGATGGAGATTAGTTACAGATTGTTAAAGAAAAATATACTCTAAAGATAAATATACTCACTTTTACATGATGAGTGGTTTCGCCCGATGTCAGCCAGTGACCTGATTAGCGGAAGTCGGGACATGTTATTGTGGTTTCGCCGTTCATGCTGATGCCTGTGCCTCCTTAATAAGGCTTCTTTGACTTTCTCTCTGCTGTCATAACCTAAGCACCCATCAGCTACCATATGATCTAGGACTGTATCAGCGACTTGTTCCAAGCAGTTTGCTTCTATGTCCAGAATCACTGAGCCGTTCAAAATAAGGCTTCTTAGTTCGAATAGTGAGTGCAATGATAAAGTGGCAACGTGAGGCTTTGACCATCTATTACCACCTTCCTCTACATCTTCTTCAAACTTAATCCAGCGAGCTGTTTCCTTCCATTCGAGCTCATCGCCATCTTTAACGAGTTCTTCCATTTCGGAAAACAGTGGATGCGATTCAAGAGTGGCGTCATCGATGTCTTCCCCGAGGATGAATTGCACTCTTTGCGCAGGAGGTGTGACTGAAAGGCAACAAAATGCTTAACAAAGTAATATATGAGAATTTCATCAAAGGTGTGAGACAATCACGTCCATCAAGATCGTAAAAAGAAAAAAGTGTGAAGCAGGTAATGATTCCTAATTTTATGAGGAAAGTTTCATGCTATGATTTTGACGACCTAACAAATGATCTATAATAGAGAATCGTAAACATGGCTCAAGAATTACAAATCTGCTTATCAAAAAGGACGTACATAATTATCTACTATCAGCACGTCCTTTTGGATGAGTGCAGGAGACTACATGCTCGAAGAAGTGACAATAATGTGATTATCTATAGAAAGTAAAAAGAAATTGGACCGAAGCTAGAACGCTTACGTGTTTCTCCATCTTCTGTCACGCTCAATCTTCTGCCTCGGGGCAATAAGGGGGGCCCTAAGAATAGGCATACAATATGTAAATATAATATAAAACTAGAGGTGGACACGAATATTACATTCTGTCAGTCAAGACTTATAGTCTTAGTGCTATTTGCTAAAGTGGATGTGCGCCAATTAATTCTATACTATCCTAAGTTTTTATTTATTTTGGAATTCAATGAGACTTAATTACTGGAATGATAATTGATTTTGATAACTATAAGAGAGTTAATGTATCTTATAGTTAATCCAATCATTTATTTTCTTTATCTACACATATAACATAAATGCTCTATAATGCGTTCAGAAACCATAGGCAATGACCAGCATTATAACAACCAACATTATTATGTGAATTTTTCTAATTTGTTTCTATATTTGTTCAAATTATTTTTTTATTACTTTATTTTAATGTGTACAGTCTATAGATATTTAATAGGTACCTAGCAGTAGTAGCTAGTAGCAATGCAGGTCATTGCCCTATGTCTTCTGAACCCATCATAGAGTACTTATGATATGTGTGTAGATAAAGTAATGTATGCAACTGTACATAATTAGGTCTTAAAACACTCGTGTGATCCTATTATGAAACTCGCTGACGCTCGTTTCATAAAACCACACTTGTGTTTTAAGACCCCTCATTATGCAGCAGTTGCATAAAATACTATTTTGACGGCTCCTTGCTACTCGCACCTAAGAGTCTATCGCGTTTCGGGGTAGGCTTTACGATATAGGAAATAAGGAAGTAACATCACTTGTCTAAGAGAAAATAAATCCTTGGAAGAGTTATAGTTCGAAAACACAGTATGTTTTAAATTAAACATACAGAGAAATTTAAATACATATAACAGTCTAGAATAAAATATTAATAGAACCTAGTTTAAATTTTCAAAGTGTCTTTGCTTCCGAAAGTTCTTTAACTTGGAATAAGAGTTACAGTCTATAAATAAACGAAACTTATTTTCTTGAAGGTCCTTTTAAATTACAGCTCTTCTCAAAGCTAACGAAGCTACTTGTATCGTATCATTGAAACGTTTCATTCAAGGTTATGACGCAATATACCTACCTAAAGATCATTTTGAAATAAAGCATTTAGACACTAATTGACATTAACACGACATGGTCCTGCGTAACATTTTTAGGGTACAGTACAAAAAAGATACTTTACAAAGTGTATCTTTTGAACCGTAATATGCCCTTTTTGTGTTCTGTGGTGTTTAATAAAGAGTTATTGTATTGTATTGTAGACATCTCTGCACCTAGCACGAATTTTCTCGACACGCGTTAACTCGCTACGTAACTCAGTGCGGCTCGTTCTAACCAGCCCAGTAGGAGAGAGACGCACTGAGTTACGTAGCGAGTTAACGCGTATCGAGAAGATTCGTGCTAGGTGCACCGAAATAGAATGGGCCAAGTACGAGTGTAAAGTCGCACGCAAAGGGTACCTAAGAAAAATCCGAAAAAACTCGTTTTTTGTAATGGAACCCCCTTTTTATTTAACTTTTTTTATTATTAGGTACTTGTTGTTATAATACATATATAGTAATACATATACACTCTGTGAAAATTTCAAATGTTTATTTATAACGGTTTAAATGATACTGCCTTATGATAGACGGACAAACAGACACCCTAGACCTAATAGTTACCCTAAAAATGGACTTATTAATTAAAGATAATAAAAACGAACTTATTGATTTAAATAAAGTAACTTGTCTTTTAATAATGGTATCATTTATTTATTACTTGTATTTTTTATTTATTTAAAGTCATGCAAGGAAGTCGTCGGAGAAACTTCCATTTCTGAACGGCATTCGGTCCGAACCCCGTCAATCTTCATTCAATTTATTTCAAATTACGCATTTTGTTCCTAACATTAATTAGAAAACAGGACGAGTAAAATTGATATTTACGTTGAAGCCTGCTTAATAAGCATCTTAAATCGAATTAATATTGTCAGAGATACTTTGTTTACTAATTGGGTATCTTTTGCTAGACTTAGTTCCAATTTTGGATACAGTCAAGCGCGATACGAGTATGTTTCGACCTAAACGACTGAAATATCGACAGTGGAAATCTTAAATGTCGTAAAGGACATTGAGGTACATGGCCCTTACGACGTTTGAGATTTCCGCTTTCGATCTATGTATATACTGACACTGACGCAAAATAAATATCACTACAAGTACTTCTGTGCATCTAGCACGAATCTTTTCGATACGCGTTAACTCGCAACGTAACGCAGTGCGTTACGTATCGAGAAGATTGCACAGATAGGTGCACTGTACTCTGTCTGTACTGTATGCCTCTTTGTCCCTTGTATAAACTAAAGGCCGGGCCACACCGAAAACGTATGTAGCACAGCACTTGAGTGCGATTTTTGAATCACACCGGGTGACTAAATCTCACCATGATGGTCGTTTTTCACAAAGATTACGCCATTTTAGTAAGCTTTAATTACCTGGTGAGATTCAAAAATTACATACCAATCTCACCGGCTGACTAAATCTTACCAAGATGGTCGTTTTCACAAAGATTAGGCCATTTTGGTGAGCTTTAATCACCTGGTGAGATTCAAAAATTGCTCCCCTGGACCACGCGCGTGCACAGGCTGGTTGTAATGTATGAAGTATAGAGTTAAATGTTGAGATGGCACATCGTTTGCGTTGCGTGCACGTAACGCAGCTCTACGAAGGAAGCTGGAGCTGTGCTGCATACGCATCCGGTGTGGCCCAGGCTTTGAGTTGATTGATCAGCGACAGCAGTTTCCGTAGCCATCGCGGCAAAAGACCTTTCTAGCTTTATTCATATGTTCTGTGGATTTTACTTTGTGTAGTATAATTTAGCCAGTGAAAATGAATAAATGGATTACAAAAATTGAAAGGAAAATGAAAACAAAAAAGCTTTTTGTATAAAAGCGTTACAAAAGAATAGCACTTTGGATTCAATTGAAATCCATTCAATCATTTTATTTTTTTATTTAACAACGTCGGTGGAAAAAAGCATGTGGCTCAGCTAATGGTACCTATGCAATTACCTATACACGCATTGTACTACAGGTTACACTTAAACATTCAAACAAATATTGTGGCCCTCGCGCGCCCACCAACGCGTACAACGGGACGAACACATTGCGGCGCCTTCCGTAAGTAAGAGAGAGACAGAGCTAGTGAGATGAGGTGCCGCCACTGCAGCTTGTTGGACAAAGTGATGGATTAGAACATTCGATCTATTAACAAGGACATCATCGTATACTGCACGTTTCACTAGAAGTTGTTGCCTATTTACGTAGATGATCGTATATGATTGAACGAAATTACTAATTCATACTATAAGCTTTTATTTACCACAAATGATATGGATCCTCATTAATTAGTAGCCGACTATGGACTGCTACCGCAGGAGCTGGCTGTGATCGAAACGCTCGGCATCTAGCTAATTGAGCGTGAGTGATGTTGCACCGCTGAGCACGACAGTGAGGTTTCCATTGATTTCATTATATTCCAATTGTATATTTACGTCTTAACCTCTTATCCATAAAAGTTAACCCATCTTTTTCACTAACTAATGTTTGTTTCTTTAATTCGAGGGCAAACGTCAAACTGACAGATGGAGACAATGACACGTGTTAGCTGACACAGGTTTACGGAGCGAACATTTTACATTTTTTTTAACTAATGAATGTTTTGTTCCTTTCATTTGAGAGCAAACTTCACAATTACAGATAAAAACATAGGACATGAGATTATTCAGCGTTTATGAATAAGAGGGTAAAAGTTAAGTAGTAGTTATTTAAGAAAGTAAAACTTCTATACGTGTACTTCTATTTGGGCCTTCACTTCAATTCCAGTTTGGGCCCACCTTTCACATAACTAAGATATACAGGTGACCAGTTATGGCATGTGTTAGGGTCATTTTAATGCCATAAAAAGACTTTGGGCTATGCTCATAATTTCCATAGATACGAGTGCCTAAATAAATAATCACACTACCAACATACCGGGCCGATCATCCTTCTCCCCGTTACGGTGGTGATGTTTGTGCTTCCGGTGAGAGTGCCTCCGCGCAGGTACGTGCACGCCCACAAACACCGTATGGGCCCGGTGACCTGGAAAATAAAGCGAATGTAACGACCTTAATTAGAATGTTTGGGGACGTTTACGACTTGCAGAGCATAAAGGGATTTGGATGAAATTGAGATTGGGCGTTCTATTTTTAAATTTAATAAAATTTTGATGATGGCGACAAGCTACGACGACGGGGTCGCGTTTCGTAGATGGCCAGTATTAAAATGTAGACATAAAATATGACTTGAAATGTTCATACTACCAAAGATTCTATTTTAGATAAGTACGATTCTATCTATTAAAAAAAAAAACGGGCTCTGAATTCGGGCTGTTTGTGTTGAAGGTTTGGGGTCGGGATTTTCTATTTGTTGTTCGCTAGTTGATCACTAGAGTGCATTACTACTTAACAAATGCAATACTAACAATGGACTCTCCACTAGTTTCTTGAGACTAGAAGCGCTGTTTTGTTTTGTATTGTAATATTTGTTTATACTACCATCTCTACCTTTTAGTGCAAGAGCTCTCTTTTATTCAATCCTAATAATGATTTCGTAAACGAATATATTATTATATTATAAGCTCACGCGTGTTTTCCTTTGGGGTAGGCAGAGACTACAGAATGCCATTTGCTCCGGTCCTGGCATACTTCCCTCGCTTTCTCTACACACATTCCTCTCTTCATACATGCTCGGCGCTTACGGGTACTACTAATTTTGCCTGTCTTTATGACGTCACCACTTTAGTCAACGAAAGTACGTCGAGGCCAGTAAACTAAGTTACTATTTTCCATTTTTTAATACTCTTTGGGCTACGATCATGACCAAAAAGGAAACGTTGTTATACTACTGCTTATAAAGTAACAATTATTCTCCACAACAACAACAATAAAAAACTTTATGTTGAAAAAGCAAATTGAGCAGTTTAATTGCTTTAGACACACAAAGCCAAATGCTTTTTATAGCCTATTCTGCTATAATGAGCTTTCTCGGCTGGGGATTCCCACGCGTATTTCCCGGAAATTTGACAAAGCTCTTTCAAGCGCCCGTATAAACGCCTGAAATGCCTTCAGGGAGGTAAGGCACCTGCACCATTGTCAGCGAAGGGCAAGGATGGCGAGTCACATGTTTCTGATGATGATTATTATTATTATGAGCCTGCCATATCCAACTGCTGAGTGATGGAATCCCCAACCCAACCCTTCCACTGCTAATTGGGTAGATGGCATTAAAATTGTTGTAGATCGTTATTTTTAAATAATATCCTCAAACAGAAATTTTAAAAATACATAATGCTGTGAGGGTTATGTCGATTAAAAATAATGAAACCTAAGAAATATCCTTTAATTTTTGTCGTTTCAAAATATTCTTATCAAATAAGTTTTGCAGGTCCCTTGGAGCAGCGAAAAAATCAAACTTCTAAGTCAACGCAATCAAAAGATACGGCCGTTTATGCCGCATATTTCATTGTATCGATCATCGAAATAGATAGATATATACACGGGATATTTTGTTTTAAACCACATTTTCAGCAAAAAATCCTAAACAAAGGATACATTTGTAATATGTTCCGACGGTGAACCTAATACAATACACATTATTATCTTCAAAATATTTAGCGAAAAGTTAACATTACGTGATGATATAGGAATTAGCCGTATAAAATAAGATTAACATAACAGACTTTTTCTTTGACGTTTAATTAAGTTGAAGTACTTATTCGCATACAATTATTTAGTTGAACAAAGCTAAACATTGGAATTGTAAAATCCTCAAGGTTTACTCGGGTCCTTTGACATTGATACTCGGGTTAACAAGGAACACAATACAGGGATAATAACCTCTGGTACGAGGATCGTGTTCGTGAGACCCTCCCCCCCCTCTGTTTTGCAAGGTCAAGAACATTGTGGCGACACTAGCGACATCTAGTATCGCGTGGGGAATATTGAGTAGAACGCGTTATCGAACTTTTATTAGCTTAGCTGCATACAAGTAACTTAACAGCTCGCAAAGCTACCACTAAAGAGAGATAGATCTCTTTGAATCCCGGTCCCCGAACGTACAAAGTGACGAACAAAAAACTAACGCGGCAAGTGAAATAAAAGCTTGTAAAATGACTTTATTTGAACTCTTGTATCTGTTTGAACCATATGCCACAGTTAGACAGACACACAAAAACCAATAGGCTGAGGTTTTCAATTAATATTTAGCCCCGTTTTCTCTCGGAGGTTAAAAATAAACCCGGTGATATCGTTTGAAGTGTCTTCAGCTTTAAGACCTTGTAGACTATAGGTACCTACATATATTCAGTTGTTCTACTTCAATTACGTAGGCCTGTCGCTCATAATCAGCGATACTATACTCAGAAATCAAATCCGAGATCCAAAATTGGGGTTTACAAATGACATTATTTGATGACTGAAGTCGTTGGACCTTGATCTGTTTTATCCTTGAGATTTATCAGGTTCAGGTGCCAAGACATAATATTATTGCTCTAGGCACGCGACAGCACTGTCAGGGTGTAGGGATTTACACTAAGTAATCAAAAGATATTAAGAGGAGTGTGAATCCAGCCCGAAAAAGCGCTCCTCATACAAACGGCGATCACGTTTTCCACCCTCTAAACCTATAGCAATGATTTTTTGGTATGTTGTCGTTATGCCTAGGAACTAGGTTTGTATGTTTTGATGTTTGTAATATTCTTCATAGATTTGTCAATATTTACATTTTAGTAGTTTCATACAAAACAAAAAAAACGTCAATATTTTTGAAAGTATTAAGAATATTTAAAACATCAAAACATACAAACCTAGTTCTAGGGCATAATGGCAAATAACATACCAAAAAACATGGCAATAGGTTAAGGAAAACGTTATCACCGTTTGTATGGAGAGCGCTGTGTTCACACTCCTCTTAAATAAGGAACTTTATAAAGCCAAAAGGAAGCGTTAAAGTTGTTAAAAAAGCAGGCTTATTTTGAGGCGTGAGCAGTGAATTCAGCATCTAACGCCCGAGTGAAAGTATCGAGTGACGAAAAATGTCAATTTACACAGTCTTACTATTTTGACAATACATAGAAACAAGTTGCGAAACAGCAGAAGCATTTTTTTTTATCTACACAAATATCATAAATGATTGATATACAATTGGTATACAATTGTGCATAATGAGGCCTTAAAAGACTCGTGTGATCCTATTATGAAACTCGCTGACGCTCGTTCCATAAAACCACACTCGTCTTTAAAGGGCTTTCATTATATATCTATCAGTTGCTTAAAATACTTTAACGCTTCTGCTGTTTCGCAACTTGTTACTATTGCCGTACCTTTTGCATTCTTGCTGAATGCATGCATTACTCGTATGTATAACCAGTACAACATAACCGTTATTGGTTCGTAGTGTTTGATATTCTTGAAACGAAAGATTAGACGCAATTTTAATGCAGTCAGTAAAAAAATCAATTAGGGTACAGTTTGACAGTAAAGATTAGAAATTAAATGGGGCCACTTTTTCGTTACAGTCACATTTTGTCATAAAATGATGGAAATTGGCTAGGGCTACTTTCTTTGTTCCAATGACAATTTATTGTTTCAATGAAAAGTTATTTCATCATCTAGACTTCTTTACCCGACTACGGCAAAGCTAAAAGGATGCATATTTTGGCCGACTATACGTATGTATGTTTGTATTTACGTATGTTCCACCGTAGCGCCTAAATGACTGAGTCGATTTTAATGAACGAGGTGTCATAGATGACATAAGCAAACTTTGTAGTCTGGTTACAGTTTTTTCAATTAGTTAAATTGTTGTTGATTTATCTTGTTTTGAATTGTGTCGATCACTTGGCTACTGGAAGTGGGTCGAATTTCTCTGGTAAGCTTTGATTACAAACGACAAACGACGAGGCAGGTAAAGGTAAATAAAATCTTGTGAAAATAAATCTAAGGGAGAAAAGTTAGGAAAAAGTTAAATTGAACTCTATTTGACACAAAGAAAGGTATACGTAATCACGCCTTGAAGAAACAAACCAATCTCCTTTCCGTTTTATTTAGCGCGTTCGAATGGGTCATCCGTTGGCCATATGCCTTTAAAATTTGTCAGAGTTCCTTCATAGGGACGGACAAGCTGCAATAAGTCCCTAAAATCGTAGGAATGTTGTTATTATTATTATAAGCTCACGCCAGTTTCCCGTTGGTGTGGGCAGATCCCCGGTCCTGGAATACCTTCCTCGCTTCTTCCACACATATTCCTCTCTTCATACGTGCTCGGCGGTTCTGGATACTTCTAATTTTTTCTTCTTTCAGGACGTCACCAATTCGGTTGATGAAGGCACGCCGAGGCCGCCCTTAAGCAACTCGTCCGGTCATATCACCTATATAAGTTTGCTTGCAAAATCGCCTTTCACACATCCGTTCAACATGTCCCAACCAACGCAATTTTCTTTCTCTACCTTGGTCAAGTTAATTATCTTAGTGAGTGATAGGAATATTCTCGGAAAATTTTCCGAAATTTTGTAAAGTTTTCGTCAGCACATCAGCAACCTGACCATCGTGCTGGAAAAGTAACCAATACCGAAAAGTAAACAATAAATACCTCAAAGTAAACAAATCACGAGTTTACAGGATCAGCTACTACAGGAGTTTTACTATACATAGAAATATCACCGATCCCACCTTTATAAGACTTCAAATAGGTCAAGTGTGAACGTCTCCTGTGATCTGGATAGATTCTAATCCCCGACGCAACGCAAAAAAGGGTATTTTTTATATAAGCGGGAGGCCAACAAGCCAGGCCAGGCTTGGCTATGCCAGGATTTTCAATTACTTTATGGAGGTTTTATCAATAACCATGAACATAATGTTCATACACATAATAAAGTTATCAGAGGACTATGGCCTGTACTGTCAGCCTCAGAAGTAGTTGAATCTTTTTAGTATCTAGTCGCTGTCAGTGATGGGACAAATTCGAGCAACTCTCGTTTCATTCGTTACTACGACTAGGTTCTTAAGTCTTAAGCTATTTTTGAGGCTGACTGTACCACAACTTCAATAGAGTCGGTTGCCGGACTTTAAAGGTATTGTAAACCTTTTTCTTGTTATGAGATACTATAAAATTAAAGGCTCTTCTACTGTCTGTTTATCTAATGAATCGATTTCTTCCGAAAGCTTCCTTTTTGCAGATTTTTTGCTCATATCTCAAACAGTTGTAAAAATTTTACCAACTGATCAAAAAGAGGCCAAGTAAGTAGAAGCTAGTCGAGATGATAGTTTAAGTGTAAGTTCGGAGGTAAGTTTTTTACCTTACCCAGTTTACTCTGAGTAGTTATAAGTCTTCAAGGGGCTGAAGTGTTACCTTCTCCTTTGATCTCGAAAGTTTTCAACTTCGCGGCTCTTATTGGCATGCGTTATATTGGCAATATTACCTAAGCCTAGATATCCACCGCATTACCTCGTTTTTATAGGAATACAACGTCAAACGCAATCTTGAGTCCGAGGTAGTACTAGAATACGATCTATAACTGCGACATTAAGTGCATTTAAGTGTTAGAATTGCAACCTCCTGAGGTAGTAGGATCTTATGAGGGATCTTCAACTTCTTGGCATTAAGGTTACCTCAATTCATCCAGGTCAGGGTTTGAAGCAATAGTTATATCTGTGACAATTATCAAGATGTAGGCCGATTATTATCTTCATAAAAACATAATATAAAAGTGCAAATTACTTATTTAATTTGCAACTCTATATTCTTAGGGTTCCGTACCAAAAAGCTAGAAAAAAGAAACCTCTAAAAATTCTCTTATCTATGTATAACTTCGTCAGTACCTACTCTTAACACTTAATTTAAATTATCTTTAAAAGAAGGTTTATGAACAGTCTTTGGAAGGCCATCTCCGACAAATGAGTGAGTCAAATTATTTTTTTATCAGGTCTAGCAAGAAAAATTACTTTGGGCCTGCAAGCCAAGCATTTGCCCAGTGACCCATAAGCGCCGAGTGCACTGACCTTGCTAAGGGCAGGGTTAAAGTAATATGACGTTATAAGTTTTTAGAGTTCCATAACTCAAATTTAGGACCATATTAGGGCAAATTTTTGTCTGCTCATTTTCTAATATAGCTTAGTGCAAAAAAATGTTTCATTAAAAACGTATCTACTATCATCATCAAAATCTACTTACAGGGTAGGTAGGTACATGTTGTTGAACCTAGACTTTTTGACATACAAGTATAAGAAAAGAAAAAATCTCTTAAAGTTGGAAATAATTAGTCATTACACGGATTTAAAACATATTTTTCAATACAGTTGCGAAAAATAATACAAGAATAAATTTGCGATTTTTACTGAAGCACTTAATTAAAGTAAAGTAAGTACAAACGTTTTTGTTAGCTGTCATATTTCATAAGGCAATGGCTTTTGCTATTCAGCCAACTCAATGAAAGATTTTTTTTTAAATACTTTTTTTTATAAGAAGGAAACAATTTTATAATATCACTCGTCCCGAGTCTTGCCACTTGTCTTCGGCACGTGGCAAGATATCTCGTGACTCGTGAAGTAATAACATACGTTCCGCACTAGTATCGAAATGTACTATTGTGTAACTTTTTATGCAGGGTTTACGTCGTATAGCTCGTCTCCTCAGTAATTTTAAACTCCTAACTTTTTCTAAAAAAAAAACTTAAAATAATACCGTCTCTTCTGAAGGGAATTTAAAATTCTCAACAGATATCGCATGTTTTATTGGAATAGAAAATGCAGTCACGAATAAATTTCAAAATAAAACTTGAATAAATAAAATTACTTTATTGAACAGTCACTGTTTTTGAAGTAAAATTAAGCATTTCAGCTGGTTTTTTTTTACTTTCAACTCCTATCATGCATGACTAGCATGACTCAGTGAAAGAAGGATAATTAAACAAATCTTGTGACATTAACTCCAATTAACCTAGTCCCAAAGTAAGCAAATCTTGTACCTACAATGGGTAACTTTACAATGGACAAAAATACATATAGATAAATATATTATTAAATACATAATATAAAATACACGACTCAGGTACAAACATTCATATCATCATACAAAAAAAATCCCCTAGGGTCACTAACCACTAGGCTATTTGATCGTCAACAATTAAATTTAAGTTTGTATATATTTCTTTGTACGCTTGAAATATCAACCGTTTACACCGTTAACTTTGTTTATAATGCAAGGCACCAATAATTTCGCTCCCTCGCCTTTTGACTTGTTTGCCCCGTAGACAAAATATCGATTGAGATGGGACAAATTTAACTATAGCTAAGAATAAGCACATAGATATAGGGATACGGGTTTCCCCCACAGTACGCCCTTCTGACCCATTTTCAACTCCCCAATTTGGGAAGACACGTTACAGTAACCGCCAATCCCCAAACGCGAGCGCATTGAGGTGTTTTTATCGGAACTGGTGGGTCTTGCTAAAATGGTTGCCGGCAACTAAAAATCCATAGCGGCTGCAGTGTAACATCAAAATATTGCCTACACGTGCTGGGGGCATTGGTCTGCAAGATTCAGTATGTATTTAATTCAATGTTGGAGATTCTTGGAGTAGCCAGAGTTTTAATTTTTGATGTCTAAACTTTGCAGAGAATTGACCAAGGTCAGCAGCCAACTAGACCTCTCAAGTTTATTTGATCCTTTATTGTGATATCACTTAATATCAGGGTCCTGGATCGCGAAACAAATATTGATTGATAATGTATAGTAAAGGGTCAGCCTAAGAGGAGGTCTGTGCTCAGCAATGAAACGTACCGATATAGAATGTAGAGTTCAGAGGATGTGATCACAATGGAAAAAGAAATAGTTAATATCACTCTCAGTCTCTATTTTTGTGTAATTTTCACTACATCACAGAACCAAATAATATTTGTAAACAAAAAACTCGATATCTACAAACAAAGACAGTGTCAGATACAAACTTCTTAATTACAATATATCTGTGAGTATATATAAAATCATACAATCGTAAAAGAATAATTTAAGAAGCATCTTCCCTACTTTGATTAGCTTGTCACGCGCAAACACGAATTAAAGGCATAAAGGCATTCAACATATCCCCATTTTCAGAAGATATGCTTAGATATCAGTGCGATTAAGAATACATTTATTTTTGACAGGTTTCTTTTTCCCGTTTAATCTGTAGACAACGCTCTTTGAATAGCTTCTGTAAATATGGCATGAGCATATTGTTCTTATAAAAATAATACCGTCATGTTAAAGACAGGCTGTCAGATAAAACAGTAATCGTTGGTGTTCGATAGCCTTGAGCGTCAGAAACATAATGTTTTCTAGAGAACCCATTTTTTACCTCAGTAAACGCAGGGTTTTACAAGTAATTGATTTGAAATCAGTTTTTATTAAAAGAATGCACGAATGGTTTGATTACGAACATAATTTGTTTTTGTAGGCCCTAGCCTGACTAAAAGTTATTACTTAGATATTTCTAGTTAGCGAATAATTTGGTGTGTTCATGCTTTTTTGAGCTAGCAAAATTACACTCCAGCGGGTTGACTTTGAGTTTCGACCGCTGGACATACGCCAGCTGGGGGTCCATCAAATATGCGAGCGTATTTTTTAGCCGTCACTGTTTGGCGCTCGATTGGCGAGTGTCGAACACTTGAAAGTCAAAAATCGCTCCACTGCTCTACAAAAGAATCCAGTAGATATTGAGATTTGTATACAATTAAAACTATTCAAGTTTATTTTGAGCTGGATTTAAGAGTAGTAAAGTTTATTAGCTCAGTACTTTCAAGAAACAGACAATTTTTCCAAAACTTCCATATCGGTACTCGTTGATTTTAAATGCTATGCAATGACTAAATAAAGAAAAATCTAGGGGAATGGCAGAAATCGTCCTAGTTTGTTATCTGTGAACCTACAACGTGTAACTGTCTTGAGAAGAAACGAAGCATGTCATGAAATCAGCAGTAATCTTATTTATTTCACTGTATATCAAGTAGCAACTTTATCTCAAGTTCTGCACAACAACAAGATGTTTATCAAAAACCTATCACGTATAAAGTAGTCCATACAGTACTGCCTGGAACAACATCAGCGCGGCTCGCTAAGTGGATTAGCTGGCGTAATGACATGCCATTATCTAAATGAGATATAGGCTGACACGGGAACAATACAGGACCCTTACGCAACTAGTATTAACTTAATGGTCATTACGTATCCTCTTACTGAACGTCAAGATAGTTGATTGTGAACACTAGTGCAAAGCACGGCGATATAGGCAGTAAGACTGGTTCACACGGCGACTTTTTGCAGCAATTCAGTCGCGATACAGTATCGATGTAGTCACACACGCCCGCGACTTGAAACGATACAGTCGCTGTACAGTCGCTGGACATGGCAAATGCAGTGATTCCGTCGCGAAACAAACGTGATACACTATCGATGCAAATGCTACACTGCAGTATCAAAGCAACCGCGGTATAGCCTCGACGCAGGAGATTTAAATCTGTCGCGGTACACACGCGCATTTGCATCAATACAAACGTGGGTATGAATTCACCGCAAGTTTAATTGATTCAAAAGAGCGTATGCCCGCATCGATACAATCACGCGGTTGAATCGATAAAAATAAATAAATACCTCGGGACAACTAAATATTTTCTTAAGCTATTTTTTTCCTAGACGATATTCTATAGGTATTGTTTAAAGACATAAATTATAATAAGACAGTAAAACCATTATTTTACCTTCTAAATTATAATATTTAATATTATCTGTACTGATTGAACTCTGTGTGCTGTGACGACAGAATGAAAGTAGTGAAACTAAGCAAATTATGGCAGAGTAGCTGAAAATGTCGAGGTAATTGAGTTTCCGATCTAGTTTGAACGACAAGTAAAGAGTTTATTAGTTTTATGTAGGCCAAGCCAGGAAGGATAAACTCAATTTCTTTAGGCCTCTTAGGATAGGCAAAGTGTCGACAGTTCAAGGGTTATGGGTCTATGGATCTCGCTATAGGGGAATACGGTCCAAGGTGTTATGAGGGTGTATAGGCTTTCGTCCCAATATGAACGATAAGACGAGATCCTTGGTGTTGCGAGTGCCTATGAGCCTATGGTGCCTATGGGGGTGATCACTTACCATCAGGTGACCCACTTGCTCATTTGCCTCAATATTTTATAAAAACAATGAAGGTTCTTTCTTATAATGGCCTGGAACTATTGGTTCAATATATCACACATCTAATCTTGTTGGATTTATATTTCGAAAGTAGAATTTTCTAAACTAATTAATCTATATTCAAGATATATGTTTCCGGGTAGGGTCTTGAGCAAGATTCTCGTCTAGATAGATCGCTACCACCATCTTGCTCGCTAATCCAGCCGCTTAGCAACGGAGCTAGCACTGTTGTGTTCCAGCGTGGAGAACAAGACAGCCGGTGTAATTACTGACACAAGAGGTATTAAGCCCTCTGGGTTGAACACGCATCTGCGGCTTCGTTGGTGTAACGGGTGTATATAAACGGTGGTGATCACTTACCATCAGATGACCCACTTGCTCGTTTGACTTCCTATTTTATAAAAATAATAATAAAGCATCCTCAATTTTTTATAATGATGTAGACTTTATTAAAATAATAATAATCCTAACTTCGAACAAGTTTTCTAGCAATTGGGCTTCAAGCACTTAAATAAATGCCTAATATAGAACATTTTAAATTAGGCAGGCCACAATTTCTAACTATCTAGACCATAATAGGGAATTAAGAGCTCAAGAAATACTTCCATCATGAAGACCAATAATTGAGCAAATAATGACTGTTAAATACCTGCAGTTATCTACATCATGTCGAATGACATTATGTTTGATAGCGAAGTGGTAAGTTTAACCGTGATGGAAAAAAAGTGTGATGAGAATGCTCTATTTTGAGGATGGTCAATAGTAGGTTAAATACCTTCAAAGTCTTGCTCTGTGTAATCGTGGTGGGTGTGCTTCCTGGCTGCTGGATCTTTTGGGGCTTCATCTTCGTCCGTTCTGGTCTCCATATTCCACGGTCTGGAGCAAAGAAAAACATGTTCGTAAATAACCTTCCTTTTGCCATCAGTCAGGTATAAACAATGCCGAATTGTCGTTGTCACATGTCACCTATCAGGTTGGCGAAATCGCCATCACGAGTACATAGTATGAAGTAAAGTCACTGTCCGTTCCTATCTGCCCTCGCCGTCTCTTCGGTCGCTTACTTCTTCTAAACCACGCAACGGATTCGCAATACAGTTTTCACTGTCGTTTAGATGTTTAATAAATAAGATAAGGTGTTTATGTAGGTTTTTATTAAGTTTTAGTTAGTAAATTGCACTCGAAGCAAGGATGGGAAGCTAGTAAGGTATAATAGGGACCAGGAAGATGGCATGGACGATGGCGTCATAAACCTTTATCTACACATATATCATAAATGCTCTATAATGCGTTCAGAAACCGTAGGCAATGACCAGCATTATAACAACCAATATTATTATGAGAATTTTTCTAATTTGTTTCTATATTTGTTCAAATTCATTTTTTATTATATTATTTTAATGTATACAGTCTATGGCTTCTGAACCCATCATAGAGTACTTATGATATGTGTGTAGATAAAGTAATGTATGCAACTGTACATAATTAGGTCTTAAAACACTCGTGTGATCCTATTATGAAACTCGCTGACGCTCGTTTCATAAAACCACACTCGTGTTCTAAGACCCCTCATTATGCAACAGTTGCATAAAATACTATTAAACATGGTTAAGCATAATGTACATTTTCGTACAAACGAGCAACAAACTTAGCCGACCATAAAACAGGGAACTGAGAGAAATTGTCTCTGCTCGAAAGGGATATATCAGCTTCATAGTGCATAGTATATACCTCAAAGAACTTCAATTAGGTTCTTTTAGTATTAAATTAAACCCGTCTTGACCTTCTACTAAACAGGTTAATGTACATTTGAGTGCCCATTGCCTTTTATTAACTGTATTCCGCTTTTATCACGAATGAATATTCTTTACACGTTGGAAAAGTATTATTAAAATCAAGAATACTTATTCCTTAACAGCACAGGATCACGTGGCAGAGAAACGTGCACTGTATAAAGAGCAGAAAAGCCCTTAGTAAGTTTTTGTCACAACAAACGCTTTAAAAGCAATTGCGTCTGTCTCGGGAAACTTCACGAAGCTACAAGAATATCGTCGCACCTCAGCGCTGCGGCCGCCGCAATGGAGTTGCCGCGCGTGCGAGTGAATACGAGTTATAAGATAAACAGAGAGGGTGCAGGACGCTTGTACCTAAACACCGTTTTTGTTCGAAGTGGGACGTCTGTACTTAAACTATTATTTATTTTATCTACACATATATCATAAATGCTCTATAATGCGTTCAGAAACCGTAGGCAATGACCAGCATTATAACAACCAATATTATTATGAGAATTTTTCTAATTTGTTTCTATATTTGTTCAAATTCATTTATTATTACATTATTTTAATCTGTGCAGTCTATAGATATTTAATAGGTACCTAGCGCTAGTAGCTAGTAGCAATGCAGGTTATTGCCCTATGGCTTCTGAACCCATCATAGAGTACTTATGATATGTGTGTAGATAAAGTAATGTATGCAACTGTACATAATTAGGTCTTAAAACACTCGTGTGATCCTATTATGAAACTCGCTGACGCTCGTTTCATAAAACCACACTCGTGTTTTAAGACCCCTCATTATGCAACAGTTGCATAAAATACTATTATGCCACTACCATTATACTGATTTTACTTCTCGTGATAAGGTAATGGTCCCAGTCATTGATAGTGACTCAGGAAGGGTATGACCCAGTGCAGATACGGAAACATTGGAGTGAAAAGGAGAGATAATTACGGCAAGTACTGCTAAAAACAATACCCTATAGAGTATACTTGTGTCAAGCACTGGTTATCGAATTTATGAAAAGAAGATCAAATTTACTCTGTTCGATATTTTCATGGTCTATTCGGATAGCTACCACCAACTTGCTCGTTAATCCTGCCGCTAAGCAGCAGTGCTTGCAGTATTGTGTTTTCCGGCGTGGAGAGCAAGACAGCCGGTGCAATTACTGGCACAAGAGAGGTATCCCATCTTAGCCCTCTGGGTTGGTAACGCATCTGCAATATCCTTGGTGTTGCGGATATCTATAGGCAGTGGTGATCACTTACCATCAGGTGACCCACTTGCTTGTTTGCCTTCCTATGTCATAAAAATAAAACTGGCAGCAAAAAATGTATAAAATTTAAAATTTAACAAAAAAAAAAACTTATTTTATTATCTCATACATTGTATTTCAAGACTTTATGACGACGTTTTAACTATAGACTAGAATGTTAATCTTTTAACTGGCCGTTACAGCACTTTGTACCGTTACGCCACGTTAAACCGGTCTGTAATTAAACCGGAAGCTCGACCGTCATAATCCGGGATTTACGGGATTCTCGTACTTTGTATTTCCTGTGGATTCTGTGTTTCTGACTAAAACAATGGGGTAAACAAACTTTCTGTCACCAAAAGTGAGATAGAAGCCAGGAGTGTGCCTTAAATAGTCGCTGAACAACATAAACGTTTTACGTGTCATGAAAATGTAACCTTGTATTTAGAAGCATAGGCTTGATTTTGTTTATCATATTAATGTACTTCAACAGAAAACATAACAGACAATAAACACACTCTCAGATACTTGTTGCTTCTTGCATACAATTTAGGTAAGGTAATGTAATACCCGAATACCCGATGTATAACAGTTACTTCTAGGTTCTAAATACGTTTTTACAAATACTAGTAGTGCTGACCCTGACTACGAAACTGGAGGTTATGGGTTCGATTCCCACAAGCGACAAAAATTGTATGATGAATATAAATGTTTGTAACTGAGTCGTGGATGTTATGTGTATGTATTTATGTATACATATATGTATGTTTATTCGTTAACCGATAGTACAAGGTTTGCTTAGTTTGGGACTAGTTCGTATTGGTATAAATTGTTCTAAGATATTTATTTATTTTATTTATTACTAGCGACTCGCCCTAGCTTCGCATGGGTACAATTTTAATAGAGTGTAATGTATATAAACACGCTCCTTAAAAAAACTTTAAATGACAGTGAAAAACCCTATCAAAATCCAATGCGCTGTTTAGAAAGAGTAACCGGCCGAAGATGTCAGAATAGACAGGAACCAATAGCGACTTTATTTAACATGTAAAACTTCCGTAAAAATCTCTAAATGACAGTTAAAACCTTATCAAAATCCGTTGCGTGGTTTAGAATCATTAAGCAGGAGATGACAGGGAGAAACAAAAGTATTTAATACTAAGTAAAGAAAATATTGAGAATGAATAAATTTATTGTATAACTGTGTACATTGTTTATATGGCAACAGTTTGTTGCGGATACGCGCCGCTAGAGGCGCTGTCTATACTTCCATAGTAATTGAGAAGGTAACGTTAACGCGTTCGAGGCGTTTGTTGTGACAAAATTTACACTAAAGTGCTTCTGTTCACTGAATTGGGGACCCTATATCCAATTGAGGAAGTCCCGTACGTGTCAATTCCCACAGTATTTACCTGCTGATTGTGCCATGGAACAAGCGATAAAACTAATCAGCTGCTTCCGTGCATGCTCACGGATAACGAAGACTAAGGATTGACGGCCCACGCCATACATTGTTGCAATTGCCCCAAGGCCGTTGCATTTGTGTTTGTGACGTTTTTGTGAGCCGTGTCATTGGTAGCCGTGGGATTTTAGAATGCGTTAAGGTTTTTTGCGGAGTATAGTACCTCAACGTTTGCAAGGCTTCCACCACGTTCTCAAGAGGCTCGCGACAGCCAATATGGCCTTGAAATTAGCTTTCTTAAAACGTAACTTATACGTAATCAGTAAATTTTGTCGCAGTAGGAATTATTGGTATTAAAACTTGAAAATATTTCGAAGGTCGTCATTTCTTCCGGAGCACGATTAAGAAAAATATCATCGGTAGAAAATACTCGCGAAGTAACCTTTGCGACTCGCGAAGTGGACAATACTTCGGTTAAAACAGCCTCTAATTTAATCACGTACTTAATCATCACTTAAATCACTTTTTTTTAAAAGGTCCTGGCATAAAATTCCGATAGTCTTTGAACTTATAAAATACTCTAGCCAGCTACATCTCACTTAATAGTACTGGCATAAAATAAAATTGTTTAAATTTGGAAGCACTTGCTTTTTATTGAAAAAGTTTAAGCCGGCCAGTCCCTGGTGACAAATAGCCATAAATGGCGAACAGGCTGCTGTAGAGAGTTCGGTTGTCCACAGTAAATGGGTCTACTGGCTGTTGAATCTGCTATTGTTATGAAGAGGATCCATTTGGGACTATTTCATATAATTTAAAACTGAAACATTTATTTGTCTCTACGGACTTTTTCGTTGTTGATTAATTATTATTTATGGACTGAATCTCGAGTTTTATTTTTATTTAAGTATTTGATAAAAAACGATATAAATTATGACTTACGATCGTTGTTTTTTATTATTAAACGTAGTCCCATAGGATAGCTCGTCGTAGAGCAATATTTTTATCACCTTTCAATGGTTATTTAATACTTGTTTATTTTAAGGTCTTGATTAATATACGGTTAAAAATATGTAATATAAATTATTACCTACCGTCCATATAACTGTACATTTAGTTCAAAATATAGTAGGTTAGTTACTGACAATCTTCACTTAATACATATTTACTTAACAGTTCAACGGATTTCCGGCTTTTGTGGAAATTTGTTGAAAAAATAGACTATCAAGGTTATAATATAATTCGACAGTCTAATTTTTATACCAAAATAATACTTCTATCCAAAGAAAAGCGGCGAATAAAGCCAGTAGATACTTTGTAGGTAATTTTAATTTAAACAACTCAAAACTAAGTTTTTCACTTATGTTTAAATTTTCTAATAAATTGAACTTAAACTCCAAAATTCAACAATAATCTCCTGATCCAGTCTACGAACCTTCATAAATCCCAGTGTAAATGATCCCTAAGTGATCCATTTCTAATGTATCAAAGCACGCATCAGACTTTCCGTTCGCTACGCTGTCAATTTGGTTCGTAACTTTCCAATTTCCCATCCCATCCCATCCCATATTCCATCCCACCCCATCCCATCCCGCATGGAGTGTAGCGCTCAATTGCGTTAAATATTTGACATCCATTCAATTAAAATACACTTTGTGGCACTGGAGAAGGAATTATGTAAAATTTGATTTGGTTTAATTTTAAATTATGTGTTTTGATAACAAAGTATTAAAACGTAATAGACGTTATTAAAAACTATACCACTAGTTTCAATAAATATTAATAGCAACATAGCATAGAATTTACTCAATAATTAAAGTCATATTAGAGTTTTGAGTCAGTTAAAGTCATAACTATATAAAATAACTAATAAACATGTTTTCTTTCATCCATTACAAAAAGGGTGAAAATTGCGTAAATATTTTGAACCTTGACTGTACGTGAAATCTCTTATTTACTTAGTTATTTACCAATTTTCGCAAGGAAACACCACGCAAGTATTAATACGTACTTTTTCAACTGCGAACATCGCACATTTCGGTACGCTCTATCGTCAAAAGAAACGCTGTTGTACACCATCACTTTTATTTATTTTTTAAATGAAATAACTACTGGTAACCAAGAAAATGTAACGGAAAAATAAAAAATAAAAAAATAAATTAAGATTCGAATTTCAAACGTGGATTCGTCCGCGCTTTAAAAAGTATAGACGTCGACTCGGCGAGTAGTTGGATTGCACGTTAATAAATTAGAGATTCTACTGGTACTAGGTATAAGATTTTAAGGGAAGGTCACATAAAACTGGCTTATCTAGACAGACGGTAGTGCAATAGGCCAAGTACGAAAATGTCTAACGGTACTCGCTATAATAACGTAAGTAAAATACATTTATCCTAAGGAATACATAGATGACAAATACTTACAAACTAGGGTTAAAATTGAATGCAGAATACAAAAAAAAAGTAAAATTGGCACAGCACTTAAAATTATTTTACTGTGTGGACGGACCTACATCCAATGCTAAAAGAGGGGAGTCCCACCGGTGACACACTACCGACAGGATGCTATGTTATGAGAACATATAAGAACACAGAGTCACTTATTTTGAAATTCAAATGGTTGGAAAAATACTGCAGGTCATAATTTACACTGCATACTGGATTAAACTGATTCTGTAGTCTTTCCAAAAATATCCTCAATGCGTTGCAATCGATTAAACAAAATGGTATATATCAAAAACAGGTAATATGCCCTTTCTCTTTCTTATTAATGCAAAATGTTACCTTATAATGCCTTTCCCTCACACTTTGACTCTTTATTTTCTCTACAAAATGAAACATTACACATACTTTTATGTTCAAAACGTCTAACCTAAGTTAATAAAATTGTAGCTCCATAAAATGCGACGCAATTTATTAATACCAAATCCGCCATTTTCGCCTCACTGACCTCCTCGCGTAACCTCTTTGAATAAACGGCACAATCACATATTTGGCCGAACATTTCGAGCGCGAATTCGCGATTGCACTTATTGTTATTGTGTCTGTACCAGTAACTACGTAGTAAAAGCAGAATTATATAAGTTTCGTAAATGTATATATACTCCTACAGCACAGAATAAATAATAGTACAGAAACTTTTCTTTTATGACCGCGATTAAACGAATTCCAACTTTATTTACATGCTCAAAAAGTTCGTATTACTTCATACACCATGCGCCAGGCGGCACGAGTCTAAAGGAACGCGCCACCTGCGCCCGCCTTCCTCCCGCTACTCCCGGCGACACGTTAGGGTTGCGCGGCGTTCGTTTTCAATTACACTGACGTGGCGGGGGCGAGCGAGAGAGCGCACGGCAAGCCGACAGCCTACTGCGATTTGCCTATGCCATAGGCAAAGCGGTCGAGCGTACCTACATTGCGGAGTGGAACCCCCCTGCTTACAGTCACAAAAGAAGTTTCTCCGGTATCCTAGATACCGTGAAACTGAGTAGGTACCTACATTTGTAAGAATTTTTACATTAACCATGACACTTTTTTATTAGAAAAAAAAGGAGAAGTGATTTGGGTTTTCTCTTAATATTGTTTTAATTAAGACGAGGGTCAAACAGAGGCATTAAGGCAACGCGAGAATTGAGGTACGGTCAGGCTGCACGGGGCAAATATTAATATATTTGCCCTACGGGCGTCTCCTACTGTAGTAGCACACTGGCGTATCGCGCACATAAAAGCATCTGTCCCTCTCGCACACGCTGGTTACTTGGTAACACTGATTAGAAAGGGATATATGCTTTATATCAGCGATAAAAGCTAGCGTGCTAGGGCCTCTAGCTGAGAGTCGCATGCGCCTATCAATAGATTTTGCTTTATATAAGTTAATTATAGTAAATTGATTCACGTTTTCTGGAACAATAAGCAATATAAAAGGATTTCAAAGTATATTTTGTATTGACAGTTGGTAATATTGTACAACTTACTCACGCGATTAAGGAGTATTATTTTAGTTAGTATCTATTTTTATAGCGTTTTAAAAAAGCGTCGTCTGAAATGAAATTTAAGTTCAAATCTATCGACACCTTTAGACAGCGTCCATACATGTGACTTTACGCCCCGTATCGAACCCCGTCGCGGAGATACAAGTGTATCCACACTATGACCTTAAGTATACAAAATAAATATGACAATGCAGAGATTAATCTCAAACGAAACCTAATGTGTGGGTAAATTAGTTTGGCCATAATTAATCCAGTATCACTAACAATTCGGATATTATCCATTTGTAGGCGTTTTGGTTAGTCAAGATTGTAGCATTTGATTGAAACGTAAATCTAATGTACATACATAAAGGGCACGTGCAGTGAACTAGTAGGTAAATTTATACAGTTTGAACTTAAGTTACCTAGTAAGAAATACCATAATAGTTAGTAATGGGAATTGGTAATCACTAATTTACCTTTATTAAGTCAAGATGCTTCGCTTTACTAACAACTTTTATTTTATTGATAAGAAATAAGTTTGAGTCTTGGATGGTTTATTTTTATGTCGAATGAAAATTTCAGACACTGGACGGTAGGAACCCAAAAATAATCTGCTGTATCTTACGAATAAATCATTTCACAAGGTGATTCATCACGAGCATCGCCGTCCTCTTGAATAAACGTCTTACTTTATTCTACAAGAATGCGTGAAATATTTCTCCCCTTATAAAGTCATATTTTTACAGCCGTGATCAGGCCGTGATATTCATCTTGTCCAAGAAAGTTGAAATCTGAGGTCTGAGATTTGTGATCAAAGATGTACAGGGGTTGTAGAGGTACCTAATGAGTCGAGCTTTTTTAAGACATTGAACCTTTAAATACTTGTGTCGGGAGGTAAATTCAAAGTTTTAACAATGGGTAGTTTTTTTTTATGAAATAGGAAGGCAAACAAGCAAGTGGGTCACCTGATGGTTAGTGTACACCACCGCCTATAAACACCCGCAACATCGAAGAGATTGCAGATGCGTTGCCAACCCAGAGGGCTGAGATGAAATACCTCTTGTGCCTGTAATTACACCGGCTGTCTTGCTCTCCACGCCGGAACACAACAGTGCAAGCATTGCTGCTTAGCGGCAGGATTAGCGAGCAAGATGGTGGTAGCGATCCGGACAAGGTCCTACCACCCGCAAAATACGATATAGTTACGATGCTACCATACTTCGCTATTCGTATGTCTTCGAGTAATAATCGTCAACATAATAATATCGATTTCCACGTGAGCACGGTTGCGCTCATCGGTCGCGCTATTTGAGTCACGTAACACCGTGGCGTGGATACATTTTACAGTAAATGTCATAATGACATGTCAATGCCTGTTAAGTTGCTGTTAAGAGAGTTTGTTTGGCATTTATTATAAAAAGGTTCCACGGTGATGCATGATTTGTGGTGCAACTATACTACTGCGCAGCTGCGTAGGCAAGCGTAGTCCGATGACATTAGTTTATTTACAGTTTAATTTATTTGGTATTCAGAGAATAATAAGTTCAAGTAAAAAATTTAATGAAATGAAATCTGTGCCAATTCTGTGCACAGAGGAAGACAACTGTATACAGCAATGAAAAATTACAACCTTCACCCTGTTTCGCATGGCATCCCTACCTATTGGCCTACCGATAGGAAAAAGCTACCGAACTTGCTGGATTTCTTTATTATAAAGAACATTTCACACTACAATATAGAAGAGTCTATGGACCTGTCGTCAGATCATTCCCCTGTGATACTTAACGTTAACTGTAAAGCGCTCCTTGTCCAGCAATCACCTAGATTGTATAATTGCAATACAGACTGGGACCAATACAGACACAAAATTACAAGTGATACAAACCTTTGCATTCCTCTCAAAACGAATGAAGACATAGAATCAGCATTAGAAATGCTCAACAGACTCATTCATACTGCGGCTCATTCCTCAACACCTGTCTGCCATAGAAGAACTATATTACCTCATAAATATCCAAAATACATTAAGGAAAAGGTGAACGAAAGACGGCGACTGCGCAAAATCTGGCAGAACACTAGATATCCTAGTGACAAAACTAAATTTAATAAGCCATCAGATGAGCTTAAAAAAATGATTAATGAAACAACCAATGAAGAACTGCAAATGTACCTAGCCAACCTAACCCCAACTATAAATACAAATTACTCACTTTGGAAGGCCACACGAAAACTGAAGAGACCTAAAAACCAAATTCCACCTATTAGATCAACCACTGGCTCCTGGGCCCGATCAGAACAAGAAAAGGCAACAGCATTTGCAGAACATCTGAAAACAGTGTTCCAACCACATCCTAGCAAATACCCCGATCGAGATGATGAGGTGGCTAGAAGCTTGAACTCCCCGCTACAAATGTGTCTCCCCTTAAAATGCGTGACTCCAAAAGAAGTACGCATGGAGATAACAAAACTACAAAAAGGGAAGTCACCAGGATATGACCTTATAGACGCTACACTACTGAAACAGTTACCAAAGAAAGGAATCCTCTTACTTACAATCATCTTCAATGCATGTCTGAGACTTTCCGTATTTCCTGCGCAATGGAAGATTGCACAAGTGATCATGATACCTAAACCAGGGAAGCAACCAAATGATGTGAGCTCATACAGACCCATTAGCCTCCTATCAGTGACTGGCAAACTACTGGAAAAGCTAATTTTGAGCCGAATGCGTCCTCTGTTGCCGGAGTTAATACCATCACACCAGTTTGGTTTCCGTGAACAACATGGAACTATAGAACAAGTTCATCGTCTTACTGATGTGATCAGTGGAACACTGGAACGCAAACAATACTGCTCTGCCGTCTTCCTTGACATCGCCCAAGCTTTTGATAAGGTCTGGCATCAGGGACTCCTGCTAAAAATCAAAAATTCGCTACCACATTCCTTCTACCCACTAATGAAATCGTACCTGATGATGAGGTGTCTTGAAGTTAAATTCAATGATGAAACCTCTCAACTATTCCTGGCACAATCTGGAGTCCCTCAAGGGAGCATATTGGGGCCCGTTCTGTACTTAATCTTCACGGCTGATCTACCCACATATGACCAGAATACTACAGCTACCTACGCAGACGACACCGCTCTAATGGCAGTTCACGATATCCCAGATACTGCATCTGCAAAGCTACAAACACACCTATCGATGGTTGAAGAGTGGCTTGACAAATGGCGCATCAAAGCTAATCAAAGTAAGTCGGTGCACGTAACTTTCACGCTCAGAAGACAGACTTGTCCACCTATCAAATTGTATGATAAAGAGATACCCCAAGCAGAGAGTGCTAAATACCTAGGTATGCATCTAGACCGTCGACTTACATGGCAGAAACACATTCGGACCAAGCGTAAACAACTTGATGCAAGGCTGAGAGACATGTACTGGCTAACAGGGGGTAAATCTAAGCTATCCCCAGAAAGCAAGATAACTATTTACAAGACCATCCTGAAACCTATCTGGACCTATGGAATACAGCTATGGGGAACAGCGAGTAACAGTAACATTGAAATACTCCAAAGATATCAGAATAAAACACTGAGAACAATGCTGAATATACCATTCTTCATAAGCAATAAACTGATACACCTCGATTTGAATATCAGCACTGTCAAGCAAGAGATTGCTAAATACAGCAAATCATACCAGACTAAGCTATCTGGACATATAAACCAATTGGCAATGAAACTGCAAGGCACGGGAAGTGTAAATTTCACCAGGCTCAAAAGACATGGCCTACCCACACTGGTGGGCAGATTCGATGGCAAGAAGACAACCCATGAGAATCTCTCATTAGATGATATTTAGCGAGAAAACGACAAAAAAGTGGCTCATTGTGAAAAATCACAGATCGCCATGTTGCAGACATGAGAGAAAAAAAAAAATTCTGTGCGTTTGAAATTAGATTTGACTATTCTAAAACTATTATAGTTACATATAAAGCTTTGTTAAATTATGATGATAATATATTTGACATGTTTTACCTGTTCTTAATTATTATTCCAACATTGTGTAACTTATTATTTTGTTTATTTTGACATTTTTGAGTTTTTAACTAATCGTAATTGTTTCAGCTAGAATTATTTTTAAATTTTTATCTACACATATATCATAAATCCTCTATAATGCGCTCAGAAACCGTAGGCAATGACCAGCATTATAACAACCAATATTATTATGAGTATTTTTCTAATTTGTTTCTATATTTGGTCAAGTTCATTTTTTATTACATTATTTTAATGTGTACAGTCTATAGATATTCAATAGGCACCTAGCACTAGTAGCTAGTAGCAATGCCCTATGGCTTCTGAACCCATCATAGAGTACTTATGATATGTGTGTAGATAAAGTAATGTATGCAACTGTACATAATTAGGTCTTAAAACACTCGTGTGATCCTATTATGAAACTCGCTACCGCTCGTTTCATAAAACCACACTCGTGTTTTAAGACTCCTCATTATGCAACAGTTGCATAAAATACTATTATTTTATGTCCCAGTTATTTCAATAATTTATAACTAATTTAAATTAATTAACTAAACTAGCTATAATGAATTAATATTGTTACTGACGCAAAAAAAAAAACAACATAACTAACTTAATTGTAATTGCTATGCCCTACTAGGGTATCATGTACCTACTGACACTGTTTTTATATCACCTGTATTTAATGAACATGATTTGCAATGAATAAATGAAATGAAATGAAATGTGTTATCGAATCAGTATAATATACACATATACATAGTTGATACAAAATTATACGGAAACAACACTGGTTAGGAGAAATGATTACCTTTTTAGTGTTTGGTAAATGGTAATATTATTATGACCCAATTTTGTTAGCACTAAATTACGGCCCCCCAACTCTATGAATATGTATTAATTTGTGAAATTCAAATGTTGGGACTTTGAAGCGAACTTTAACACGTACTCATAAATAATAATTCGGTAATATGAACTTATAATTACCCAAACTTAAACTAGTGATTAGTACAACGAGTGCGCACTACAAATAATGGTTAAATATATCGAGGACCTGATACCATTTTGTTTGTACTATATGCTCATTGAATAAACCAGCGGTTCTCAACCTTTTTTCTGACGAAACTCTTTTGGAAAGCGAAATATTTGACGGATTTAAATATAAAACAGTGTTGAACTATATCGTCCAGGGAGAAAGGGTGTATATCAGATTTTTTCTTCTCATTATAACCAGTATTCACACGGAGCCCCCACAGAGGCTTTGCGGAGCCCTAGGGTTCCGCAGAGCACACTTTGAGTATCGCTGGAATAAACGATTCATTCATTCATATATATACTTGTTTGAACATAAATGCCATATCGTTCCGTGTACCAACGCGCCGCGCCCAACTGAAATACGTCGACCGAGAGTTTTGACAAGTTTTGCATTATGGAAGCGGCAGCATCGCCATTTGCTCACGAAAAGTTAGTTCATTTCACGTCAAAATATTTCGGATCTATTTGGCTATGTGTCGAAACTTTTAAAACTAATTAATTATTTTTCAGTGTAGTACGACATGCTCTTTTGCGTTGCTAATAGACCTGGAGTGCGATTTTTGAATCTCACCGGGTGACTAAAGCTCACCAAAATGGCCGTTTTTCACAGAGATTCGGCCATTTTGGTGAGCTTTAGTCACCTGGTGAGATTCAAAATTGCACTCCTGGGCATTAAGTCGTTGCTCAGTCGTAAATTCGTTATTGAGCTTGTAAAAACAGAATTAAAACAGCGAATGCTTAAGTGGTCTGTCTCGAGCAAATGCTCAGTTGTTTCACCGCCATGAGTACCAAGAAACTAGCTGCCACAGAGTACAAAGAGTGGTCTTCCGCCATGAGTTGTGTAATCGACGCATATGAGCAAATGCTCATAATGTTTGTATGGTTCCGGTGTCATTGTTAGCGTCGTTTAGTTGTGTGCAAGCGATATGCATCAGCGAAGACAGTTTCGGTACAAATCACGGCTAAAGGCCACTCTACTTACGCTGTACCTACTAGCTACACTCGCCTATATTTTAAGAAAAGACATAAATTACTTGAAAACCCCAATTCATTTCTATTTTCTATGAATTGCTGCGCGTCCTTGTTGATTTATTTGTTTATCTCCAACTTTAACGAAGTTTCTAGTTTTGTGAACTGAAATTGTGTCACAATAGTTTGTTACCTGTTTCAATTTTCGATGGTAAATAATGGCCAGCGAAATTGTGTGCAGTCAGGGTTTAGAAACTAAAACAAGTATCAAAATATTTATTTTTAAATGTTAGGTAGATTTTTGAGCAACATTTTAACGAAGAACAACAACGATAGGTAAGTAAAATTACGTTTGACATTTATCCTAAACACGTCATTGATAGAATAGTAAGTCTCTTAGCATGCTGTAAGTCTTAGCAAATGTGAATAGATATAACTATACCTGACTACAGTTATCTATTTAATTTTTGAAATATCTTTAAATGCCCGTGCTAAACATTTCTAAAGATTAGAAATTCACGGAAACAGTTTAAATAGCTTCAGTAAACTGTTTACAATCGATTAACTTCAGATATTGTTACGAAAATTTTCAACATTTAATAGGTTTAATATTCGCCCAAAATAGGTTCGCCCTTTCTGTTTCATAAATATATTCGCTGCAAAGTCGCGTAAAATGAGACAAGGGTCATAAAATGCCTCAAAGGTATTTTTAAACAAGGGATTTAATGCCTCTCTCATTGTTTAAGTTTAAACCCTCTGTTTGTCAGCCAGACTCGTAACTTCAGAACCGATGAACTGATTTTGACGCGCCTTTTTTGTTTGGATTTTAAGCCATTTTTGGTGAAAAACAGGTATGTGATTTTCGAAACATTGACTTTAAATAATTACGGAAATTAATTTAAAGTACTTAAAATTTTTTGCAGTTGTTTTGAATAAGGCATTTAAAAAAAAATTACCTCTATACGTAATTGCGACAATGTATTTTACTGTTAAGGTCGAGCTGAAATTATCGATATTTAACCATTGCGCGATATCATTGACCAGGGCTATTCATTTCAGACCGTGACCCACCCCATGACACACAAAAAACATACATTATTAATGATATCCCCATTTTTTCCTTAGATTAATAGCTGAAAACAATTGATTAATGCGCCCCGCCAATCGTGTTTAATCCTTAGTGAACCGTCAACAACTCATGTTCATGTTTTGCTACTGGAAGTTAGACTTACGTATAGCTCGAACCTTATTCTCCTGTAATACGATCGAAAAGCGGTAAAGGAATTTCTTGGTCGACTGTGCTTACGAAATGGAACATTTCAAACTGTGTCAATTCAGCGGACAGAGAGCAGTCTATTGCAGACTTACAAAGACAGCTGTGCGCATTTCATGGCTTTGTTGATGCAAGCAAATCGATAGATACGTCCCGTTCCCGGCCACGTGCTGAAGCTGTAATGCTATGTTCGTGTCTCTCAGAGTTGCAGTTATTTATCTACGCGATGAGATCTGGAGTGCAATTTTTGAATCTCACCGGGTGACTAAAGCTCATCAAAATGGCCGTTTTTCATAGAGACACGGCAGTTTTGGTGAGCTTTAGTCACCTGGTGACATTTAAAAATTACACCTCTCTGGTGGCTTAGGTTGGTAACGGACCAGCGATTCTTTTGGACGTCCTGGTTTCCATGGGCGGTGGTGTTCATTTTTTATCAGGTGACCCGCGTGCACGTATGCGTAGAATTTTCATAAATAAATTGAACTGAGCGTTTCAAAGTGTGTCAATTCAACGGAGAGAGAGGAAAATATTACCGACCTAAACCTAACAGCCTAGACAGTTCTGCACATTTCACGGCTGTCGTGTCGATAACCGAGGAAATCAATCTGTCACGTTCCTAGTCACGTGCTTGACTAGGATTTTAAAATGCTTTTGTTTTTCATATTTTTTGTTTGTATTGCTTCTATATATTTGGGCTCTGACGCCTTAGTCTTCAGTGTCCACTGTATGACTAAAGACTTTATAACAGTCTCATGGCGAAGAGCTATGCTTATCCCAAAGGTCAGGTTCTACCTATTTGGGGAGCAGGATCTCTTGAGATGATATTTTAAATTGTAAAAAAGGATTGAAAATAATGCAGTATATAATTATTATTTTAAGAGAAAGTTCGCGTTATCTAAACACATAATAAAATTGTTACAAGCTGAGATGTCTGTACATGTAATATATTCAAGAAAAAATAATATGAGCGGCCTTTATAAAAAGGAATAGAAGCCAAAAGAATTATTTGTAGAATTTTTATCTGTCTGTCTTTATGTTACTACGCGCGTCGCGCAACAACTAATGCACTAAGTTAAAGGGTGTTTAAGTAGATTTTCAATTTACATAGAGATCATTTAATTATAGTTAAAGTACGTATTACTTTATCCTAAATCAAGACAAAAAAAAAACATTTTTATTTTTAATAAAACCGAGCAGAAAACAAACTTCGATAACCATATGTGTAAGGGAGATTGTTTGTTGTTAACTTTACCTACTTTAACAAGATTAATACTTGCAAGAGTTACAAACTTAATCACTGTCGTAACGAGCTACATGGAAGGACATTGTTAACAGATTTAGGGTAACCTTTATATTTCACTTGGCAACAAGGATACAGTCCCAGTTTTAGAGTAAGCCGGAGGTTGAAAAAACCGCGCGTCAGCGTCGACTACTTCACTATCTCTTTGTTTAAAGCAGTGATTTGCAAATTATAACCTTCTGCTCAGTAAACCTACAATACTTAACACTTGGGTGCTAACGGAACCCTATTAAGTACTGAGCCTCTGGTATCCATCTATCCGTCAGTCTGAGTCAGTCTTGTGTCTTCTGAAACGTAACAGGTCGCAGGTCAGGCTTTACTATGGCCGCTTTAACAATAAATAATAAAAAGAATATACGTAAAGTTAGAAACTAAAGAGGGGACCCATACATGGAACGTCCTTTTTTTGGCTAACCTTTTGAACAGTAATAGGAACATCGAGCATGCGGATGTCCTGATGAGAAGTAATCACCGCCTTCCATGGAAACCAGTTATCTCAAGGAGCCACTGAGCCTCTATGGGGTTCCGTTAGTCACCGTACGATACGCAACAGGAAGGTACTATTACATGCCGGTATTTTGTTAGAGTAATACTTGCCGATCACGAGTAACGTGCTCATTTTCTCGCTTGTTGTTCTGTGCATCTCTCTCCTACTCGGCTAGTTAGAAAGAGATTCACTGAGCGATACAGGTAGTCATGGTATGTCGTGCTAGCTATCCTGGTCGAGCCGGCCAAATGATACTGGACCAACAACTGGCTACAGAGATGCTCTACCACTATAAAAAAATCGGACTAAAGCATGTCGGATCATGCTGAGAGTAAAGTTCCGTAGGTTTATTAAAAACGACAAAAAAAAATCTCAAGTTCATTCAAGGTTTACATTGTTTTCCATTTATTCCTAAACAATAACCCACCCACAAACCCCTAATATTTATAATATAATAATAATAAATGCTTTTTAAAGCACTATCTATCTATACATAGGTACCTTACTCGATGTAGTCGTAGTAGGATTTGTAGGATAAAGAAACCCTTGATTTACATGAATGAGAGTGACACTAAAAATATTTTGATAACTTTATCCTTAGTTCTTATGCGCATTGCGCAGGATAGATCTATGTTTGATACATATGTGTACAAAGTTTTGGTTCTATCTTTGCTAGTTTTTCGGAAAAAGTTGCTGTCACGTCTATGGCTTATAAAGGCATTTATATGCCTGGACATACCAGAATTATAAGAGTTAGACTATGAAACCCTGAGAATCGGCCAAGTGCGAATCGGACTGACATGCCGGTTGTCCGTGACACACAACATGTATGTGTAACGTATTTAAAAACAATTCGCACAAAAAAGGATAACTGAACCGTAAACAAATGTGAAAATAGAGGCGCTTAATTCGCTAGCGGTTAATTGGAATGAGGCTCAGCTCATCCCTTATCTGTCGCGTGTGTTGTCATCGATTTGGTCGCCATTTTGAAACAAAACACAACCTGCTCAACACGTAACAGGATTAAGGGAGTGAGGTGCGATGCGACCCGGTTCCCAGGGATTTTTAGAGCGTTATTGGAAAATAATGCTTGTCAAGCCTGACGTTAATATTATTGTACCTTACTGTCACCAAAGCTTGGATGGATAAATAAAGCATGGATGTAGCCTCAGACAGTACATGTCGTTCCCACCCGAAACTGTCCAAATGGTGAGGTACTTTTGATGTGCGTCAAAGTAGTAAAACCATGAAATTATTAAGGAAAACATAGACTATACTACATTAATTCACAGCAAAGGAAACCATTTGACAATTAATGTGTGTAGGGGGTGTCCATTGAAGAGGAAGTTTCGAGTGTAGTCGCCTCTTTTAGGCACATTGTACTTTAAAATACTATGGAATGACAACATTAAGAAAAACATTGTACCTATTGCCATTAAAACTAAAAGATCAGCTATTATAATATCTCTTTCAATTTTAAAATTATTATTCTATACTATTTCTATACACCGAAGTGTAAGGACATAAGGTATGCAGACTTCGGCCATTTGACAGGGCAATTTTATTACACTGTGTGTCACTGAGACATTTATAGCTGCTTTTTGTTATTGCTTTTTCTTCGACGTATCAGTAGTCCTAACAAAACCTCGACTTACAGGGTGTCTATTGACACTATATTATATACGAGTACATATACAGTACAATATTTCTAGAATTGACTTTGGCTATTATCGGAAATGCCATAGTAAATAAAATTAAGCAAAGTGCATTGCTGCATTTAGATAGAAGGTATGTTTATAGTCCCTTATTTACCATTATAAATAATACTAGTATTTTTATTTTATTTCCTCTCTTGTATTGTATCGAATGCGTAAATTAACGTCTTCCTTTTTTCTTTTCTTTTTTTTTGTAAATAGTCTTAACCCCTCAAATACTTTGCTCTTCCTTTTTATACGTAATTTCAAAAATGACTGCTTTATATACGAGTAGGTGCTACGTTTTCCCAAAGAAAAACTTTACTCTTCCTTATTATGGAATTTGTCACACGGCTCGTTATCCCGTTCCGGGAAATTTCGTTCCCATCCCGGGTATTATAAAATTAAATGAAGTAGGAAAGGTTCTTTATTATTTACCTTTTCGTTATGTTGACTTTATTATGATTAGTCTCGTTTGCTCACTTTCGCTGTAAAAGAGACATCATAATGAATAACTTAGCCTTTGGCTCCTCAAATTAACATTGTATATGTTTTTTTGTGGATAAGCTCGTTACCAACGAGAATCATTAACCGTAAGAGAGTCGTTTGATCTGTTACTGGCCCCAGGCCTTTCGATCTCGTCACTTCTGCACGAAACGCAGTGGTGATCCAGAGTGTTGTAGTATCCCCGTCTAGCCGGCCCATTCCGACTGCAACCAGCATCTGGGGGCTTAGCACGCTAGCTTTTATCGATGACATAAAGCATTTATCCCATTCTAACCAGTATGCGTGTGCGAGAGGGACCAGAGCGTTTATGTGCGCGATAAACGCTAGCATGCTACTATAGCTGGTTACTGTAAGGAGTACTTAGTTCATGAGTTGAGCAACAGCTTTCAGGGCATATTTTATATCTGTCATTTAAGGGTTGATAAGGATTGCGCTTTTCAATTATTAACACTTAAATTAACATTCATTATTACGAGCTCACGCCGCAATTTGCTTCAATTACATTAACGGATTTTTAGGATTCAAGCACTTTTCACTACACCAGCTTTATAGGACTTTATTCTAATCTAACCCCTTTATCCTTTTCCAACCCTTTGACCCTTCATCATCGCATTTGCCTTAAAAGCTTAACTCGATTATAAATTATTATGTAAGTATTTAAAAAGTACATAATATAATTGGTTGAACATCCTACTGGTTGTTTGTAGAAACTGACATGATTGTGGTTTGTGCTTCAAGAATCTGTAGATGTATTTTATGTTAATCATGTGGATCGGGTTTAGGTTAGGTATTAACTATATGTATAATAGTTTTTATACACGCTTCCTTTGGTGTTGAATAAGTTTAGTTCCTTTTAAATTAAGTGAATAATTAACTAAAAGTAATTCTTGTTCTAGTTATGTACCTAACCGAAAATTCTTGCAATGTTTTTATTTTTGATATAGAGAAGACTAATGTCAAGGTTTGTAACTTTTAAATAATAAATAAATTAGACTGAAGGCGTTCACAAACTTTTGTAATCCTCAATTTTACCTACGTTTCGGCAGTCTAAATATAGGATCCTAAACTTCTTACTTAGCTACCTAATTGGATTGGCTAGCAATTATAAGAATTATAACCCTTTATTTAACAGCTAAATAATCCTGCCACCGTTCATCATTTATTTTTATTAAAAAAATTATTTATTGCTTAAATACTCAATTGAAGGCAAATAATGAATAGATTCAGGCGTTACTTTGCGGAGGTCCATATCAACAAGCAATTTGGTTTCGCGGAGTAGCAAGGTAATTTGCTCTAGTTTGTCAACTGAAGGCGTTATTATCATCACGACAGAATAATGCAGCAGACTCATAAAAATGTTCCAGGTGCAGTGGGTCCAGTTAAAGACAAAAAATATTTAAAGTGAGCACTGACGAGGGGTCTAGTAGTCCAATGTTGAACCATCCATTTGGAACCCTCCACACTTGTGACGTGAAACTGTTTATTGTCTCGCTATCAATAATGGTCGCTGAAAATTAATCGGTGCGGTAGCTTGGTATCATTACCAAAAGCACTCTAAATGTGTCAGACGACATTGACAACCTATTGTTAGATAGAATCAATACGATCGATGTCTTTTCGATATCCTGAGAGATTTTGAAGATCAAATATCGACGGACATCGACGGTTTGGCTTCGCTAGTGGAAACACTCCAAATGGACGGATCGCCATTGGAAGGTAGTCACTTCGTTTGGACTGCTGGACCTATTAATTTCACCGTAGATGATAAAAAATCACAACACGCTTTCTATAAAGTATACGTACTATTGTAAACGCCCCTGTGCCTTCGCTTTGTACGGGGATCACAATGGGAAGTGAAAATGAAACGGAATAGATTGTCAAAGGCTGTGTAATTTTATTACTACGAGAATAAACTGTCCCCAGAAATGGAGGGTCAATGCGGAATGGAAGGTATCGCTCTAATTGATAGTACATTACTGTAGAGACCAAGTTAGCCATCTTGGACGAGTACGATAATCTATATTAATAAAAATGAAATACTGTAGCTTGGTAATTTCCTCACTTGAATATTTACTTAATCAATCGAAAGGTCAGATCAGTAGCCTTAATATGACGATCCAAGTTAAATTTATCCCTCCTTGTGTCCCTATCTAAATAGTGTTTCAACATAAGGACGCACATGGAGGTAAATGAAGCTGGCTTGTCATTTGAGGCACGGCTTGCTTTGCGGAGCTACAAGAAAATCGGCACACCACTTCACTGGGGCCGGCCCAATTAATAATCGGTTGGGTGAGGCGTGTGTATGGTGTCGTGAATACCAATGATACGATAGACGGAGAGGCATACAGTAGGATGCTCCTTATAACCTAAACGGCGGTTTTTTTTAAGTATAATTTCTGTATTCTGTGGGGTACCTACTGTAGAACTTTGTCACAATGAGTAATCATTTTTTTATGTAAAAGGAAGGCAAACGAGCTTGCGGCCACGACGTGGCTCTACTATTAAGATATCGCTGTATTATCATGACGCTTGTTGTG
This sequence comes from Ditula angustiorana, assembly GCA_963691745.1. NCBI lineage: Eukaryota > Metazoa > Arthropoda > Insecta > Lepidoptera > Tortricidae > Ditula > Ditula angustiorana. Next base: position 4,887,196 of record OY829473.1, read on the forward strand.
AAAAGGTTTTACAGTGGCCCGAATTCAATGCACTGAGCACGAACTTCTCGACCCGCGATAACTCGCTACGTAACTCAGTGCGTCTCACCTACTGGGCTAGTTAGAACGAGACGCACTGAGTTACGTAGCGGGTTCGCCTATTACGAGAAGGTTCGTTCTGTGCGTGATCGCCAAGCTTGCGCATAAATCCATTTAGCCGGTTAGATCCAGAATTAGTGTCAAGGCGGCTCCGAGGCACGCCTTCGCCTGAGCCCTAGAGTCTCATTAGACTCCGTGCAAAGACCTTTTAGTAAATCGAGGGACCCATATGGCACTGAAGTACTTAAGTAAATAGCAATAAAGATGTTACAGCCAGTTTTTTTCTGTCTTTCGTGAGGTATCTGTTTAGGCGCATATTGGCAGGGACGTATTGACCATAGAGTACATGGAACTATAAGAAATAGAGTTGTCAGTCAAGATTTTCGATTAAAGCGCAATCTATTGTTACTAGGCCAAGTAATATCATTCAATATATATGTATACACATAACTAACATAACATACAACATATATATGTATAGTTATACCTATAAGTCATACGCTCACTCCGCTGTAATATTTTTGCTAGATATAACATTTTTACTACATTTGTCTTGGAATATGTATATTATGAACTCAATTCGAATTTAATGTACTTATTCCAGACGAATGTAGTAAGAATGTTGCATCCAATAAGTCAACTAAACAGGCCACTGTTCATAATAACTTGTTATACAATCGTAATTCTCTTTTCAACTCATTTTAATAGAAAGAGATTTCATTAAGAGAAAGCAGGGTCTTCGGAGCCGAAAGGGGAGCGAATTGTCGTAAAAAATCAGTAAGAGCAGAGTTAATCATGGAAATGCACCATCAGTTACCACGAAAGCAAGAAGATGTCAAATTTATAATGGAATGGAGAAATAAACGTCAGAAACTTGTATTCCATTATACTCTAAAAGTTTAATTTAACAATTTATAAATTCTAACTTATGACGTCTAAAAATACAAATTAATTTAAAATTATATCATCTTGTAAACATTGTTATTATAACATAGTTAAAGCAATTGTCGTTCTAACATATGAGAGTACAAGATACAATAAAGTTGTAGTGAACTAAAGGAAACTGCATGAAACGAAACGTAAAATGTCAAAACATTTTCGGACCCTTTCTGCCATTCAAATTCTGTTCGCTGATTTTGCTCGTACAGCGCCATCTACCAGTTCCCGGCCAAATATCACTTACTTTTTTAAATCCAATGTGCCGTATGTGGCTGTATGGCAGTGAAAACACCGTGGTATTGACCCTAGGCCCATCCAGGCCGGCAACTATTTCACGCCGGTTTCCAAGGAGAGTATGGTAATACGTCGGTAAAGTATAACCATTCGTGTTCCAACCAGCAACTGGCCACAGTGTGGCTCTACTCTATATATAGTAGAGCAAAAAAAAAAAAGAGTATTTTTAAGATTACAATACATTGGGTACCTCAGGCCACAATGCACAAACCGGGCGAGCCATAAAAAAAAGAAAGAATACATTTGGTTTATTTGCGTTTTCTAAATTTAACTTTAGGAATGGTAAAAATTGTGTAATAAAAGTCCTACGAACGCCATAACGTAGCGGCGATGAGCAACGAAATGGTTCATAAACGTAACTTGGATGAAGTTAGTCACACAATAACACCAAATTATATTTTTATCTTCACACTTGACAGAACCAAACCTTCCAAATCTAAATATTGCCATTTCGTTTGTCGACTGCGAGTGAAGTTAGCAACGCCATTTTGAAATTTCTATAAACCAATGTTTGTGCTAGCTTGTGCTTGTGGTTATCAAAGGGAAAACACAATACATCCTTACTACAGCTTTTTGGGTCTGTATTGCCTGTAACTTCGCTTCGGTCCTTTCTTGTATATATATGGACGTTATTTATTATAATTTTAATTGAACAAAACGGTATAATCAACCATTTTAACCGACTTCAAAAAAAAGGCGAAAGTTCTCTATTCGTCGAAACTTTTTTTTGCCTGTATATGTATATGAAATTAGTCCAATATAAATTAAATAAATAAATAAATCTAGTAAAGATATATACTTTACTCAAGAAACAAAGTTATAACAGAAAATAAATATAAAGGATTAATATTTAATTTAAAATTAAAAATATCGCCTAAGCCGTTATTTCTGGGTAGAGTACATAAGGGTCCCTAGGGTCTTCATCCTAGGAACGCACGTAGGGTAGTGCGGTCCTAGGATGAACGTTAGGATGTGCAATAGTTTTGTAATAAGTTGCCCTCTCGTCAAAATTTGCTGTGTGCAATAGGGTCCACGATGAACACATAGCTTAAGTTAACATTTGTAACACACAATGTGTTACAAATGTGTCCATTGTAACAACATACAAGTATGTATTGAGTATTGATCCCGAGTTCTAGGTGGGGTAGAAGAGGATCTGAAAGCCAGTAAAAGATCAGATATTGTTAAGGTCATTGGTTCCTGTGTGTCATCAGGTGACTAGCAAGCTTGTTTGCCTCGCTTTTGGATTAAAACCACTGAAACACATGACGGTAGGTTAGGTATTCTCATTATCTGACCTGAATATGTTATATTAATCTACATTTACTCTCGTATAATTCTAGGCTTATTAGTATACAGTATTTTTTACGGTATAGGGTACATAATATGTGTATGTGTTACACTTAATTGCGAGACGGCGAGCCAGTCCAAACAAATTAGGGAAGTATCTATCATGAGAAGTTTTCGGCTCCCTTATCAAACAATTCGGAAGCTACGCAGACGGGCGTTGATTCCACAAATGTAACAACGCAGAAAATGTCGGAGTAAATGTACAGTGCTTTTAGACTGAAAAAGCTGTCAAATAAATTTAAAAATGACAACACAAAGAAAAATTAGGGTAATGGTAGGACTCGAACCTGCAACATCAGCATTCCATGCCTTGCGTTTGCTAGTTTTGCCACATTACCAACTAACACTTACATTACTTAGTTGGTAATGTGGCAAAACTAGCAAACGCACACATTACCAACATACCACATTACCAACTAAGTACCTAATGTAATTGTTAGTTGGTAATGTGGCAAAACTAGCAAACGCAAGGCACGGAATGCTGATGTTGCAGGTTCGAGTCCTGCCATTGCCCTAATTTTTCTTTGTATTGTCATTATCATTTAAATTTACTTGAATGATTAATAAATAAAAAAAAAATCGAAAGTAAATATCGATTAGCGTTAAAAATCAAACAGCTGTCTCAGTGGTGGTTAAGCAATTAACGCTCAAAGCATTCATCCGAGGTACTGAACTCGGAATTGATACTAGTTTTAGCAGAAAATGCTGTTAAACGTTAGGTAAGTATTTCGTCAATTGATTAAGGATCGCTAATGAGCAACGGTGAAAACGCTGGAGAGTTACCATAGAATGGTGTGCTGCCAACTTTCCAACTAATTTATAGCAGTAAAATCTGTGACACATTTACATTATTTTTTTTCATTTGGTCTAATTAGCACTTGGCATCCAAAAGTGAGTTAGGTATGATCAAATGTGGCGAAAAAAAAACAAATTAAAAGTGCGGAAAGTTGTAATGCCATATGATTATTAGCCGAAATGATATTAAGGGATAATTGTTTGCGATGTGATAGGAACTTTGGGAAAAATACCGATACTTACCTAATTAAATTAATGCTTTAAGTTTCTATAGTCGCTACTGTGATGGTCCTCTCCAAAGATTGTGTGGGGGGGAGGCATGTTTCGAGAAAGTGTGTAGCCTTTCACCACCTGTAGGTACTAACGTGGACTGTCTGGCGGCGCTCTTTTTACATTTTATTTCTTCAAAATACAACAAATTTCGTGTCTGGAATACGAACCGTCTACGAAATCTTGTCTAGACGGGAATTCAGATGGGACATTTGAATTATTTTTCTTACCTAGCTAGTAAATGTTTAAATACCTATAGTAAGTAGGTACCAGAGCAAGTATTTGTTTAATTTGTTTCTTTTATTCCCCAATTAAATTACAATATTTTACTTCCAAGCAAATATGCACGGCTAATTTCGAGTCGGACTTGCATTCACGCTTCAACATATTTATGATTGGTGCTTATGTAATATACTGTATATTTACTAAATAAAATGAGGGTTCTTTCATTCACAATGTCCTGAAATTCGGCATAGGTATTTATGAAGACTAAATAACAGTCATCATCATCATCATCACTGTATGTAACTTGATTTCCAGTAATATGACAATGCAAAATTAAAATACGATAAACAAAAAGCCCGCTATATCAGTATTCATAGAATACAAAATGCCGACCATAATCCAAGTAAAATTAAAGGATAGAACCAAATTAATGACTAAAAATGGCTGTCATTGAAGGTACGCCCCATTATGTATATATAGTTATATGTGTGCGGTATATATATGTTTACGATGTTCAAATGTTTGTTTGTCTGATGATAACTTTTGAACTGTTTTTCCGATCTTCATGAGCCAATTTAGTTGTAGATTCGTGCCGTCCCTTATATCTAGAACATGTTTTTGAGAAAGGTCCGCTTTAAAATTAAATCATTTAAGACACTGTGTAAGGATGTTATTCATTAGAATACCCCAGACGCCAAATTAGTGTTTCTCAAAGGCCAAGTTTAATAAAAAAGGTGTCAGACTTAACATATAAATTGCAAATGGTAATCACAAAGTCTGGGGTGTTGGCGCTATTTTACGAGGATGAATTAGATTATGTGTAAGTCCGAAATGTCAAACCTAGATCTAGATCTGGAGCCCCGCCCTAGGCTAAGGTCAGCAACACATTCGTTTATTTTGGGTCACCGATTTTCATGGGCCGCGGTGATCATTTCCCATCAGTGCACCTAGCACGAAACTTCTCACCACCCGTTAGCTCGGTTCGTAACTCAACGCGTCTCTCTCCTACTGGGCTATTTAAAACGAGACGCACTGAGTTATGTAGCCAGTGAACGCTTATCGAGTAGGTTCGTGCTATGTGCAAAGGTGCCCGCATGTATGATTGGCTACACAAATCACGGCGGAAGGGCACTCTATCGTACCTACTTATGCAAGATGGCAAGGTGCACAAGTTAAAAAAGTCATTAGCACATGGCGTCTGCCGGAGATAAATCACAAATCCACCACACACAAATAGTACATAAAGATATTTTTTGAAAGGTTGAGAAGACTACATAGTAGTTACATATGTTGGCGCTCGTGACTGTTTAGTAAAGGTACACATGACACGCCTAAGTAATAAAAATAAATGCGAAAAGTCTGTGGTGCGTCTATTGAACTGGTTTTAATAAAGTTTATTGCCCATTTAGGAAGCTAAATACATGGAACGGCATAATCCACTTTTTATCCTGAAGCTCTAACACGCGAGCGAAGTCAGCAAAAGCGTTTGTGTTGCTTAGATAACCAAATTAAATTACCACCACCCTCTAAGTTGGCATTTATTACGGTGGTTGTCTACCCATTTTATTTTATTTATTTGCCGCATTTACAACTACGCGACATACTTACTAGGTACTGCTTTAAACGGGAGAAAGCTATTTGAATTCCACAGTAAGTAGAAGGATTTTTGGGTCCCTCTAAAATAGGTAAATCTACCTATTATAGTTTTATACCCTGTTTTATAACCAGCATAGTTTCAACATAGGAATTCAACAAAGTGTGTCAGTGTCATCCAAACGAGGGTGGCTTAGTACCCGATAATGGCGTCGTAAACCTAAGTTATGCATATGCGAGTACTAGTGCGTGCTACAATGTTCCTTTTAAGTGGTTGAGGCTGTAACATAGTTGTAGTATAGCGGTAAACATTCTAGTCTTTGAATTGTTGCTATCAAGCTAACCTTTACGTTTATTTAAGGTCATTAAAAACATAAATACATTCATCCTATAAAGTGATGTGTCTTGTACATAATATTTCAGCCATAATCGTCCACTGCTGGGTATACGCATCCCCTAAAGATCGTCACAACAGCCAATCCTGCGCTGCTCGCATCCAGGGTTCCCGCAACCATCATCAGGTCTTCGGTCGACCTCGTGGCGGGTCTGTCTACGCTGCGTCTTCCGGTCTGACCAAACGAAAAATCTTCAACCCCATCGAGCATCCCTTCTGCGAGCAATGTGAACTGCCACTTAAGTGGCTATGTCGATGACTTTGGTTCTTGTGAGAATTTCCACTTCTCCTGAGAACCTCCGATCATAGCCGTACATTGCCATTTGAGTGACCGTCGGCCTTTTTATTACTCTCTTAGTTAGCCACCATAATGATCATTGGCAACACACTGGTTAAAGAATTTTGTTTCCAAGCATTGCCTTTCTTGATTGCTGTGCAAACCAGTCCGATTCGACGATTGACCACTTAATCGAAGTTAGAACAATCTAACTAGACAGTTTGTCCAATACTATAGTCCCTCGAGTAAAAAGGAGATTAATTAAGTTATTGCCTTGTATTTTTGCGCCACTAAAATCAGTGTGCCAAGTAACATATTCACATTATTGTGTTATAAAAAGGACATAATTAGGTATCTCATAGCTTAACTACCGTTAAACTAGTAATTCCGAGACAAGCAAATATCTAAATGTCGAGTTTTTCATACTTCTTAAACTCACATTTATTACAAAAAGGCACTGTTATTTCATTGTTCATCAACAACTCATGAAATCAACGACACAACACAACAATAAATCATAAAAAGTCCTAATTTTGAATACTACGAGTAAGAACTAAAAAAATCTAACATTAATAGTTTTAGTCTCTTTGAAGCTAATGATTTTGAGTTACATCCCCCCCCTTACCCCTTTCCCTGTTTCTTGGGTGGGTTAATGACCTTGACTGTACCTATAAATTTTCAACTGAATATATTGTAAATTTCCTCGAAGCCTTTAGAGCCATTTTTGAGAACGTAATTACAAACAAATTTGTACCTTACGAATATGTATTATTGAATACCAGATTAACAGGTACTTAAATCTTAAATATAGGTATCCGAAAGGTGGTCATATCGCTTGATGTATACAAATTACTCGTATAATAACAGATTCTATGGTTCAGTACCTACCAAATTATATCCATTATTAATGAGGTATTTTTATTTTAAGAATAACCAAAACAAAAACCGTTTCAAAACACAAAGCTGTTTCCGTTCAAAATACCTCTTGGTATTTTTCGGGGCAAGCAAGGTAAACGTTTCCATAATCGGTCTTAACCCTAACAAACAGAGTTCAGTTTGCACCAACACAAACCAGTTACAGGGAGATTTATGTATTTCACCGCTAACAACTTTGTTGTACCTACACGTTAATCATTCACCTGTATTTAATGGTAGAGGTACATTAATTATGTTTGTGATTATTATTGTTTACCCTTTTTTCGTGGTTTTTCTATCACGATTTTCAGTTCCTATTTTGAATCGAAAATTCCCAAGGTAAATGTTGAAAAGTTGTGTCAGTAGTAGTTTTTGAAATTATGCCGCTGTAACAGTCAGAACTGTTGGCACGTGGGTCCGGCTTGCGCTTGGCCAGATTTTTTATTTGGCCTTCTTGTACATACAAATAAAGATTGACAAGCCTTAGTTGAACAGAAAAAGCGTCTTTATTCAAAACAATTATTTAAAGAAAGTCAAAATAATCTTTATAAGACTTTTTTCTTAAGATAGTAAGAAATTGTATACATCTTTGACTTCTTCGAATGTTCAGCTAGTTTTGCTGCTGGCTGTACAACATTATTATTGGCAATGGGTACCAGTAAGTGCTGGGCTTAGTATCATTAGTTTTATCTGCTAAAACCAAAGATATCTATGTACTTACTAAATTGAGTGTCCTAAACCATCAACTTTGTCCTACAAACTGCAGTGCCGGCACTGCATGTAGCTATGTCTTCCCTTTACTTACAGGAGGCGCCGCACGTCGTGCGCCCCGTTGCACGCGTTGGTGGGCGAGCGAGGGCCACAAACCTTATTTGAATCTTCTATTCTTGTATAGCCAATGTTTCAATGGCTAAAACTTATTTCTCTCTTTATGGGAAGTAATGTATCAAAGTGAGTGAGCCAATTAGCACGAAAGTTTATACCCAAAGGGATTTAACTTCTAAGTTTTGATGGTTGGATAACAAGGTGGATATCTAATTAAAACATGGAAACTTCTAGACCTATAATACCCTTATATTTCAGCACTTCAGTTGTGTATATTAAAAAAGTTTTACGTACGAGATCCTCGAGTATATGTAATAAATTGCTCCAAATTTCATTATCTTTTCTCTCCGTGTAAAATTTGGTCGCTTTTACGAGATTGTTGCTAAAATTTCAATTTGAAAAAGCGACGGAACGCAGTGTAAGGGAAAAATTTGAAGTCATTCACGGTGAAAGAAGTGGCACATTAAAGAGGAAAAACGCTACACTGGCAAGTCAAACATTTAGGGTACGGTAGTTATATTGTAGGGTAGGTAGTCCTTGTCCTTTAAATGCATCCCGTAACTATTGATGTCCATTGTTGTAAATGTCGTTGTAGTCAGTGTTATCGCGACTACCAATTTGCGATGTAAAATACGCAGTACAATATGATATCTCTTTTGAGGCACGAAATGTATTAAGGCGGAAAATACGCATTATCTCTCTATAGAAAAGCATTAAGTAGATACATTATGTTCACGAAAAGTACGCACTCTTTTCTTATAAAAGCAAAAAATGTTAAGAGGAGTGTGAACCCAGCGCTCTCCATACAAACGGCGATAACGTTTTGCACCCTCTAAAAGTTAACCTATAGCCATGATATTTCTGTATTTTATCATTATGCTCTAGAACTAGTTAGTTAGTAGTTAGTAGTTTTGATTTTTTAAATATTCTTAATATAGTTTCAAAAATATTGACGTTTTGTGTTTTGTATGAAACTCCTAAATTGCAAATATTGTCAAATCTATGAAGAATATTTAAAAAATCAAAACATACAAACCTAGCTCTAAGACAGTCATAATGACAACATACCAAAAAATCAGGTTTAGAGGGTGGAAAACGTTATCGCCGTTTGTATAGGGATCGCTTTTTGGGGCCAAAACTATTCTTACGTCAACAAGAACGAAGTTATATCATATCTTACAAAAAAAATATGATCATAAATTTCTTGATGACTCAATCGACAGACAGTCAAAAAGTATTCAAGTACCTATTTCGCAGCCATTTCAGCTCGTCCAGTCCTTTTCTTTTTGGCACTATTTTCCACGCATTTCTTACATTAACATCAACATGTTTTTATTCGTTCCGCACGTCGATTACAACCAACTACAAGCTGAAAGAAGCATTTCTCTTATTACAGATTAGTGAGCTGGCTGAATTCCAGACAGTTTCCTTGTGATTTCGTTACCCTCGATTTACTACGCTGACATTAGCATGATATCTGTAGGTACTTATGTGGATACTTTCGTTAAACCTATACCTGTCCACTGGGCTTGGGTTTGGGCTAACATCGTCCAAGTTTAGTCAATCTCTAAGTGCGCCAATTTCCCTTGGCACTAGATCGACAGAGCCGCAGGAAAGGATAAATTTAACGTGAGCGGTCACATTAGAGCTGCATCCGTCGTTATATGTAGTTGTATTACTTAATAGATTAGACAATGCGGGCAGTAGGACCTTGTGCAAGGTCATACTGGCTAACACCATCTTGCTCGCTAATCCAGCCGCTCAGCAAAACTTGCACTGTTGTGTTTTGGCTTGGAGAACAAGACAGCCGGTGAAATTACTGGCAAAAGACTTTTCCTGATTTTCCATTATAGCCCTCGGGGTTCGCAACACGTCTGCAGTCATAAAAGAAAGAAAATACAATGTTTTTCGCCATTGAACTTATCCGTGCTTGAAATTGGTGGAAAAGGCGACAGCGTATGAATCTTGAAAGAAAAAGCTTTTATATCCACCAAATACTATTCCAGTTTTTTTCCTTTACTTAAACTTAAACCCTGGAGCCCGTACCACAAAAATTACAAATACTACAATTTAACATATTTGTCACATTTTTGTATGAAACAGTTAACAATTATGTCAAATTGTACAGGGGGCTGTTCTTTCCCTTTCCCTTGTGCGTGGTAACTATTTGTAAACACAATACATGTGGAGTAGATAATGAATAGTAGACAGCTAACTTCAAATTAAGTTTTCCACGCGTTAAATGACTGTTTACATTGGACACAATTCACTGAGACCCGTCCTCAGCATGTTGACAAGTCCTTCTATTTGTCTTGAAAGTACTAGCCTTGATATCAGACGTATGCCGCGTTGTCATGGCCTAGCCAACCCTTCTCAGCGAAATAGGGAAGGCAGTGAAACGTGGTGGAATCGACGAGAAATTTAGTGATATCGAGAGGAATGTAAATTCCAATGCCGAAGGGGTTGTGTACTCGGAAATTTATTTTAAAGTCAAGGTCAAGGTCTGTTAGGGAAAGTTTGATGACTTTGTAATTTAAGTAGTCCAGCACCATAAATTGTATAATATGTACATTTTTCAAACGAATTTATTTGGAATGCAATAGTAACACAGCGTCTAGTGTAAGTTTTTGTTACAATAAACGCATTATAGTTAACTGCTCTATTACTATGGAAGTAAAGACCGCGCTTCTTGCGGTGCGTATTTGCAACAAAATGTTTGCATACAATTTAGAACTTAACTCTAAATTCGTTCGAGACATTTTTTTTGACAGAAAGTTTACACTAAGGGCTCAGTTCTGTGAAATATAAATGACATAATGAATCACCACGTTTTTGATACTCAAAAGATGGATAATTTAATTGAACTGATAAGATAAAAATAAATAACGGTCCAGTCCATTGAAAGTGACTCAATAATTATCGTGAAGATACGAAAAAATACGAGTAAAAATGAGAGAAAATGATGTCAACCACTGCTAAAAACAATGCCCTACGCGTGTCAAGGACTGGTACAGTTACTTTCTTAGCTTTATTTTCATTGATTGCAGTTGCTGTATCACCCCTATACAGCAATAATACAGCTTATAATGTATAGCGCTTAATGTGCTAAATACTTGGGTAGGCTTCTAATTATCTGACTGGACATAATTTGTCCGTAGATAGTCATTGATTTAACGTCCCTTAACGTCGTTGAAGTCAAAAGGATTGTTAAACATGTTTCTTTGAGGGTGGAATTTGCGTAGGCTTATCATATCAAGACATAAATTATCAAGGGACGAATCAATAATCATTACAACTAAAGCTTTTAGTTCTCCCTATGGGCCCGGTGATTTGGTGGTATTAGTAGGTTTAGGGACGATAGGAATGCAAATAAGCCATTGGATTCAATAAAATAGTTACGCTTTCTTTTTTTCTTTAACAGTATAAAGCAAAGTCGCTATTCGTTTCTGTCCGTCCTCAATATTCGGCCGCTTGTTCCTTTTAAACCACGTAATAAATTTTGATATAGTTTTCACTGTCATGTTTTCACATGTCATTTTTTGTATATTTCATACATGTACGCACGGGTACAATTAAGGTGCGATTCCGAGCCTCACGGCAGGAGGCAGTCGATAGCAGCACACAGTGTCGCTTGCCGTCAAAGAATAACCGGTTAAAACTGTTTTTTTCTTAGAGTAAATAACCGGGTTGGCATTTCCTACTTGCCGTCTGCTGCTGCCGCCTTTTTTTTTTACTAGGGAGGAAAGCTTTATAGCTCCCCCCCTGCCTGGAGCGGCTCGGGGGGTATGTGGGACTCTCCCCCCAAATTGGGGGGCCTACCATAACTAAAACCATCCCTAGGCGTCACTCTCTAACCGGTTTTCTACCAGGCGTCGTGGGGCCTGTGATATTCCACAACGACGCCTGACCGATCGCCCCAGCCTACGTCTGCTGCTGCCGCCTGGCGCGAGTCTCGGAATCGCCCCTTAAATGTACCCATGAAAAGCCGGAGCGAGTCGCTAGTTAGCTATGTATACATTATACATAAACATAATACACAAGATGAAATATATTTATGTAAGTATAGATATGTTTACAGTGTTCATTGAAATGGGCCCTCAAGCAAGCCCCAGTAAGGTAAACAATATGCTGATCAATAGGTATAATATTGTACGCAGGCTTCAATGTAATTTGGGAAGTATATTCAGAACGGCTGCTGTAGCGAAGTCCTTCAATCTTCTCGTAATGCAAACGTTTAAATGGAAAACTGCGAACAACAAAAGTTTTTGTTTGTTTCCACGATATTTTAGAAGATCGTCAGCAATCGAGTTACTAAGCCCTAAAGGCTACGTATTATTGAAGCAAATTGAGCGATTTGTACCCATCGATAATGGTAAAGTGTGAGTTTAGGTCACGAAATGCCTTGAAGTCCTTTTCGCTCGGTGAGTAAGAAAACATCAAATAAATGAGAAAACTCTGATGTAAAAGTCTTACACATAGTTTGCACAGATAAATTAGATTTGACGGTATCTCCTTACTTTTAAACAACATTTCTTAGAAGAAAATATTCATCGAAATAAGTCAAGTCAAAAAGTCTAAATAGTTTTATCAGTTTAGGCTTACAGGAAGCACTTATGAAAGTTAGAAAATTTTGCACTTCGCGTCGCATACTTAAACTCCCGCAATCATAAACGTTCACTTAACCTAATTTTTCAACATTTGTGTAGGTTTTATCTATCATACATTACAATCATGTAACGTATGCCCTCAAAAATAATAAACAAAACAGGTGTCAGCTAAAAGATAGTTTAAAACAGTTGAAGTGGGTTAGATATAAAGTCTTATGAGGTCTCATCTTCTACCAATAGGTAAAGATTCGAATAATTCGCTAAGTGGTGATTTTTTTCGTTCGCGATATGGATTTTGTTGTATTGCATTTTTAACCAAGCCTGATATTTATAACTATTTGGCTTATATTAAGGTGCCGAATAAAACTCTATAGCAAATTGGGAGTCAAAACACGCGCTGACTAAAAGTCGGCAATTTTCTTCTTTTGACATATAAAATCGTTCCACGATAGCTGGGGCAAGGAAGTTTTGCGTTTAGACGACCAGGTTAATTGAATTCAAGAGCTCTTATTAATTCAGCTTCGGTTTGCGTAACAAAGAATGGTAGTATAGACTCTAAAGTCGTCTATTTATAAATGTGTAGAAGATAATTATTATAAAAGGCTTCGGAGAACTTCTCTGGCTTCATTGCATTTAAGTGCATTCTGCTAGATGTGACCTTAGTCTAGACTGAAGTGACCTTACCCTTCAAATAACACGTACGACTAAGAGACAAATCAGTTGTACACAGAGATAAGGTATAAAAGTTTAACTGTACTAAAATTTGTACTAAAATTTGTATCTGCCAAATCTTTGATTAGATAAAAGTAATAAAAGTGACAATTAGAAGTGTATGGAAAACGAAGGAAGACGCAAGATAGCGCTCTGCAACATTTTCGGAATTTCATTGACATCTTCGGAAATTTTCGGGTGATTTCGGGCTAAATTCGGGTTGTCGCGCTACATATCTAAGCTAAGTTCAAGTAGACATATATTGTTTGACGTTGGCAAGTTTGTCCGCAATATTGGTAATTGACCTTTAAATCAAATTCAAATAATTTGTATATGTACACATAATAACTGCTCTCATAGAATACCGACGTGAGGTAGTGGTAGGTGGTAGTTAGCGGGAGAACTAAAAGATCTACGATTCTCTCCTCTTCAATTGATATATTATAGTTGGATTTTATACTAAAACAAAATGCATTTAGAGGTTAAACTTTTGAGGAAAAACAAACTCTTTTCAACAGCCCTCTTCTACCTAATCTGTATGGTTAAGTAATCTCCGGATTTAAAACTTCTCTTGTACCACTTTATCCTTAAAACTTTGTGAAGATAACCATTAAAAGTAGGTTAAATCTCTTTGATCGATTAAAAAGACATGCCTTTAATTACCTGCCGGAGATTGAACTTGATTCAATTTTTATTAAAGCGATCTGACCGTGAAATGACTGGTTTTACGAATTTAACATTGATTTAACGTTTGTAAAGTAGTTGTTAGAAACGTATCGCCGTAAAATTAAAACCGCGAGTGTGTATTTGAAAAACACGAGTTCAATAATAAAGAACCTTATTCCTATACGAGCTAAAAAATAAAATATTAAAAAGAAATCAAATAGGGGATTTGAATTTAATACCTACGAAGATGAAAATCGTGCTTACACACCGTACTCGATCCGAGTCCGAGAATTTTATCTGTTCAAAGTACCCGGAAGTAAATATTGCACATCGGCTAGTTTCGGATTTGTATTTACTCACCCACGTACGACAAAGACGACGCTATACGAAGCTCCACTAGCCGATGTGCAATATTTACTGCCGGGTACTATATGAATTTACAATTGACGTAAATGTCAGTTCAAACAAATTAAACGGTAAAATGACGGAAATTAATAGAACGGGCGTGGTGCGATAGCAGCTTTAATCTTGATTTAATTAGACAAGTTCGTAAGGTTTGCAATAGAACCATGCGGTTCCTACAGCGTGACGAGCCCACGGCATAGGATCACAGCCTATTTACATATGAGACGCAATAAAGGTTTAATTTAAGGCAATATACGCGACGCGAGTTGCTCCGTGGCTACAATTTCATTCAAAAAAGTTCTAGAGGTAATTTTTGTTGTAGAGGTAAGTTTTGAGGGTGGTAGGACCTTGTGCAAGGTCCGTTCGGATTGTTGACACCATCTTGCTCGCTAATCCAGCCGGTAAACAGCAGTGCTTACTCTTTTGTGCTCCGGCGTGAAGAGAAAGACAGCTGGTGAGCTGGTGAAATTAGTGGCACAAGAGGTATTCCATATAAGTTCTCTGGGCGCGTCTGTAATATCTTTGGTGTTGCGTGTGTTTATAGGCGGTGTTGACCACTTAATTACCATCAAATGACTCACTTGTTCGTTTGAAAAATTAAGCTTTCAGGACCAAGCTCACTTTGTGGAGTTGGAATGGTTGCCAAATCAGCAAAGGATAAACTTGGAACAAATTCTGATTCTAACGAATGAAAAGCATATCGCATCATATCGATCGCATTTAGATTAACAAAGCCCGTTGAATCAAATACAAACCGAATCGAAAAACGATTTACACTAGTAGTCGGTGACCGCAAACGAAGTACCAAACCGAGTAATGTTTTTTTTTTATACAACATAGGAAGGAAAACAAGCAAGTGGGTCACCTGATGGTAAGTGATCACCACCGCCCATAGACACCTGCAACAACAAAGAGAGTGCAGATACGTTGCCAACCCAGAGGGCTAAGATGGAATACCTGTTGTGCCAGTAATTACACCGGCTGTCTTGCTCTTCACGCCGGAACACAACAGTGCAAGCACTGCTGCTTAGCGGCAGGATTAGCGAGCAAGACGGTGGTAGCGATCCGGACGGACCTTGCACAAGGTCCTACCACCCGCAAATGTAAATGCAGCATAAAGCAGTTTAATATTAATGTATCAATACACTTGGCCATTTACCCGTAAGTGAGGTAAAAAGGTCGCTATTTTCGTAATCCTGCGTCGCACTTTTTTATTCGCCATCAGTCTTTTAAATTTAGCATTGAACGAATGTTGAGATAAAATTGGGTGTTCTCGTAGGTACAGTCAACCTATTTGATTCATAGGCCACCCTAGAACTTTTTCACAATAAATGCCAAATTGACTTCTGAATAAAAATATGTCATAATATCCCAGTGATGAGACATTGCGACAACGTTCTACAGTAGCCTGAATCAAATTGGTTGACTGTATTTTATTTCGTGTTCCCAGCGGATGGCGAGATTGAGGAAGCAGTTCTTGAAATGATGTCTCAGCGGCTCTCACATGACGTCCTAGGTTTAATTAGTCCCTCTTTGCATCTCTGTCTAACTGGTGTCATAAAAAGGGACGCATATATGGATAAACTCAACTTGGCCGGTCATATTAGGGCCTCAGTAGGTGACAATTCGTAATCTGTAAGAATATCTGTGTGACTATGTGAGTACTTGTGCAGTGCGGGGCGGACAAAAGGGCTGTATTTAAAAGTAATTTTGTTATACCTGTACCTACCTACACCTTAAGTTTATATAATACAAGCTTTTACCCGCGACTTCGTCCGAGTCTGTTTAATTGGAACATGCAATCTGCAATATTTCCTGGTCAAATTAATGAGAATTAGTCGCTTTGCTGCTCATCACGTCACGGCGGCGTATAACTCACTTATCGCTATCGCGTGGGTACTATGAATGTTTACGGGTTTAAAGTATCCTATGTGTTAATCCAGGTTATAAACAATATATGTGTCAAATTTCATCCAAATCCATTTAGTTGTTATTGCGTGATTGAGTAACAAACATCCAAGCATACAAACTTTCACATTTAAAATATTAGTAGGATTCGTATCCACTAACTAGTCTGTAAGTAACTGCTGCTAACACCAGATGAATCTTTGTTGTTCGAAATAAATGAATTAATTTAATTTTAATTTTAATTTCAGTTTTCGGGTCAACTTGTATATTTGCCAATCCGTTTTAAGGCAGCTGTCGTTTCTATCAGAGCCATGCAATTACAACATTATAAAATATGTTGCATCATTTATATAATAAAAATAAATTTATGGCGTCTGTAAAAGATTTCGATACAAAAGGTATAAAAGAAGGTTTATCGCTATGAAGGCTTTACATAAGGTCCGCGGGAAAGCGTTGAAGATTTCATACGGATTACCGGTTCAGTGTTCATACCGGTAAGGAAATCGCGCAGTATTTACCGTTCTCTTGTATGACAGCGGAGTTATAGATATTGACTTAGATTAAAACGATAACTTGATAGTTTGGCTTTGGTTTTAAGTCATCAAATTAAAATATGTTCCTACCTTATTCTTTGTAAAAAAGTAAAATTTAAAAAGTTAGAATTTTACAATTAAATAATTGACATTCGTTGATTAACTAAGTAAACATTTTAAAATCCTAGAAAAAAACAAAAACATCAAACTTTTCGCAACCCATTTTAAAACAAAAGCAACTCACCAGTTTAGCAGCGCATCTCGACACCGATATTAACTAGAACTAATAACGACACAGCACTATGTCAAAACACCTACGTTTATTTGTATATTTCACTTAAAAACCATTTGACTAACACATTCATTTATAAAACACGGTACATGGGGTCGGGTATCGTGGCAAGCACGCACCGTTGATCTGGCTTCTTTCTGCTTGCCTGTTAGCAGGACCAATAACGACGCATGCGCGGTAACCCCGCTTGGTCACACAGAAGCATCCGCGACTCGACTCCCATAGATTTCAATACTAAATTCGACGCTTTATTCATTGCTGGAAAACTAAACCTAGCACAATTTGAGAAAAGTCTTTGTCACAATCGGAGAAGTGATAATTGTTTGTTTCAAATTGTGGGGTTGATGTTCATTTTGAATGTAAATTTGTGGTAAGTACATCCCTGAGAGGTTGGGAATTACATCCGCGGTTTTGTTTTTATCATGTACTAGTAGCAACCTTATCGCAATAAGTGCTTGCTGTACTATTAAGAAATTTACGACGAAAAGTAATTATGGCATGTATTATGAAATGGTTCGATAGTGGCCCAAAAATCAGTTTCGCTTACTGTAGGTCTGGGAAATTAGTATTCATGCGAAGCAAATCTTGTTTGCTATAGCGATATTCTAAAAAAGCGAAGTTTTAAATTGAATATTCACATTAGGTGTACCTACGTGTGAATATAGTTCTGAACAAAGCCCCTAAATAAATAAAGAATTAAAAAAAAGAATAGAATAGATGTTTTATATGCAGAATACATCACACACGAACTTGTTATCAAAATAACAGTTGAACAGTAATATCTGGCGCTATTCAAATCTTACAAAAATATTATAAAATGTACACTACACTAAAAACTATTTTCAGAAAAGTGGCTTCTGTTTATTGGGACAATTTTGCCAGTGTCAGTTTCCGAAGCGTTGGTAGACTCCGACATGCAAAAGAGCCTCTACGGCAACTTGCAATTCCATTTTCATTTTCATCCAGTGTCAAGGTAAATACTTAAACATTTGCAAAAAGACAATTTTGTAAAACATGTCAGTCGGTGTACGGTTCTACGGTTAAAATACCTTCCCCCCTTTTATCGGGATTTAGCCATCGACTAATGATATCCCCCTCAACACAGCCAGGAAGTTATAATCCGTTGCCTAGGGTACACTAGCCAAGTGCTTCTCTTCCCCTAGTAGATTCAGATGAGAACCGCAGCACTGGGGCGCTCGAGGTGGTAACTCGACGAATACTCTATACAATAAAATTCAAATTACATGTCTAGGCAAATCACAAAATCAACATGTGCGATGCAAACAGTGGCAATTCATTCAGCATTTCATAAGCATAAAATCTCATGATAAACACAATGGACTAAAAGCCATTCCGTTAGCATAGTTTCAAAATTTGTATCATCTGCAGCCTCCATTTATCTGGCTACTCGCTGTTGCCCCCGACTCCACATAGATTTGGATTGGATTATATACAATCACCCCTTTTTAACCCTCTTAACACTGGAATTTACAAAAATCCTGCCCTAGTACACCTCTAAACTTCCTGAGGAATATATGTTCTAAGATTCATGTTTCAATTTGCAGTGGTCAAGGTTATGAGTTTTCATGCCAGTTAAGAACTCTTCTATAAGTATAAGACGATTGTCTGTGTTGTTTAGCTTTTGAAATTTCAATGCAAGTAGTTTACTAAGTGATTAGAATTTTATGATACCTTTTGTAACTTCAATATCTCCTACTGCTATTTTTAGCATACCTTCGAAGAAACCTTAATTAAGGAATCAATTTTTTTCGTAATCGAATCGCCTTCTCCGTTTACCGTTATAAGAAAAAAGATTAAATAACCTTTTTTGTTGCCTTCTACGAGCGAAAGAGAATACAGGCAGGGTATATATGTATACATATACATAGGTAAGTACCTAATCATCGTTTTGTTTGGTTACATTATTCGGGCAAGTAGTCTTTACAAGTGACATTAAAAGTTTAAAACGTAGTTGCACGGTCGGCAATGCGCGCGATTACTTTGGAGTAACAAGCGTCCAAGAGTGACAGTAATGGTTTTTTATGCCGCATACCGTTTTCCACCAATTCGTATTAAAAAAATTTGCTACACTTTAAATTTATTTAAACATTTGTATTTAACATTAGAAATATGCATTAACTCCTATTTTTAATATTCCATTTTGTTGACTACAGACCCACACACTCCTGTTTTCTTTATTTTAAGGTAAGAAAACCATCGCCTACTTTCTTATTTTCATCTGTAACTTCACAAAACTTTGTAATCATTAATTCCATTGTTCTAATTAGTGAAATCCCTTTGTTTTTCTGTCCCATCTGTTCTGGAGTTTTACATTGTTACTTTTTTTTGTTTTGTCTATTGCGTTGTTTCCATCATGATCTACAATTAGTCCTAACTGTTTCTTTATATACTTTTTTGCTTGTTTTTCATGTCGATCCAGTAATAAGCTCGTCGTTCCATGCTTGTAAATAATTGGATAGTACTTCTCCTTAGGAGGGGCACGATTCAGCGGCGTCTACTCGCGTGCGAGTGATATGCATTGGAGATCAAGATTGGGTCTCGGTTTAGAATATTCATCATCATCATCATATCAGCCAGAAGACGCGGTTGGTCTTGTGTTGCTCGCATCCATCGGTTTCCAGCGATCTTCATCAGATCGTCGGTCCACCTTGTAGGAGGCCTACCAACACTTCGTCTTCCGGTACGTCTTCAGGTCCACTCGAGAACCTTTCTGCCCCAACGGCCATCGGTTCCACGAGCAATGTGCCCCCGCCCTCTGCCAATTAAGGTTTGCAATTCGTACAGCTATGTCGGTGACTTGGGTTCTTCGGATCACCTCATTCCTGAATTTCCTGATTCGATCTCGCAGAGAAACTCCCAGCATAGCTCTTTCTATTGCCATTTGGATGTTTCGGACCAACCCGTAGTCCTTATTCACGTGGTCGTCGTCGCGCCACCGGCGCGGGTCTCATGAAAGTCATGAATAAGGACCACGGACTGCGGGGCAATTCTCGCGTCAGTAGAAATGAAGTTACACTCAAGATAAGCCAAAAAGAGCTGTCAAATCCTTTCAAAATCTGTCATATTTTGACACATCTCGAACGTCAGATGAATCTCGATGAGCGCAAGAATTGGGGGCCTGGTCCTCAACATGTCGAGCGATAATTCAACTTCAAATACGTGACTACATACGTGAGTGATCCGTTTATATTAAAGTCTGAATCTCATCGTAGTTTTATGTTAAAAAATATTACGATAATTATCAATTGACAATTAAAGGGATACAATGGATATTACTAATCCATTAGTGTAGAATTGTAGATTACTGAAAACGATATTTTGTATTCGATTTCATCAGCTATCCAATTAAATTCGATAACAATTATAATATCCATCCATCATGAATAAAAAGAGCGATGGCGACCTAATTGCTAGGCGATGGACGTAAGGTGTCGAGTTCGATCTCCATCGGACGCCATTTCGCCATGTATTTAGGTACAGTTCACTACACAAACATGTATCCACTTTTCCAAGTATAAAATTGACAATGACATATTTTTTTTAATCCACTGTACCACCTAGTTTTTCTAACTTAAACATCTAATTGGAAGAACAGCGCCCATAAGCTGAGGGAAAATATCGTGAGGAGCCTGCATATTGTGTAATTTGTCATCATGTTGATTTTGGTCTGCAGTTTCCCTGTCACAGGGGTGACGGAGATCAAATGGATCGGATTGAGCGATCGCTCCAAATTAACAGCCTGACCTGCCAAATCTGCGACCATGGTCAAAGCGTATCCCGAATGAAGTAATACTGTATGACTTATATTATGAAATTTATGAACATTTGCTTAAAATTTTTTGTAACCGATATTTCTTTCGATTTTTATTTTTTAATGTTAAACATTCAAATTATTAAATTTAAATGCGGAACTGGCAAACGCTCGGCACGGAACGGAGGTTGCAGGTTTGAGTCTTGCCATTACCCTAGACTTTTCTTTGCGTTCTCATTACATTATTATTATTACATAGCATTTACATTTACTCATACTCGTACTTTATAAGCAGACATCGTAAACATAATAATTTGCACCGTTGTTAAGTTAACATCCTCCGGCTTTGTTTTCTCACACATAACAACAACAAAACGTAGTATATGCATACATTATTGTATTTACTAACGTCCTTTTTCCTTAGTATAGTACAATAGACGAGTCGGCGAGGTAATCAAAATAGCGTATGTCACTTTGAATTTTAAAGGCACATACGTCCTGTAGGTCCTACAAGGTACAACTAGAGGTCAATGCCCGTCTAGCCAGAATCGAGCAGGGAATTTTCATTGCCACTTTAAAAACTATAAGTCAGTATAAGTCCTTTATCGGATAACCATTGTTGAATGAAATGAAAACAACGATTTCGACGTCATTGCTTATGCAGTAACTTAACTTGTCAGACAACGCAAACATATTCTAATTTCATAAGGTCGCGTATTCATCGCGTATATTCACGCGTAATATAACAGACCTACGGGGCGTTTCTCGGTTTATGTGAGATTCATCTCGCATGAAAACGACTGTCAAATCCCTTGGAAATATGTAATTTTTGACGTATCTCGCACGTTAGATGCATCTCGCTGAACCGAGAATTGGGGTCCTGATTTGAGTCATAGTATTGAATCAGTATCAAATTGGAATTTGAGTTTAACTATAAGGGAGGAGTTGATGTGAACGATTACACACAACTAGCCATGGAAAACAAAACAAAAACTTCAAAATTCGAACGAAACTCTCTGGTACACCCATGACATGCAGCAGTGTGTGTAATCGCAACTCTTGTTCCTTTACCTACCTATATCACACTCCCAGCCAATGGCGGAACCAGCCCCCTGAATCCGCCATTGGCATTCACCTGGGTCATGAGGGTCATGATCCCCTTGGGCTGAATCCAGGCCGACCTCTGGTATTTTTTCTTATCTCATTGATGACCGTGTCCTGGCTGAATTTTGACTACGTGAACCCCCCACGAGGGTGAGCAACTATTCCATATTTTACAAGACGTCCTTTTTTTCAGCTATCAGATTGGCCGTGTCCTGTATTTGAATAGGGAATATACAGGACCATACATGCCAAATCATAATGTAATGTATAATAAGCACACAGGGTTGTTCACCCTACCTTACACTTAACAGCGTCAGGTACGATAAATATGAATTCGAGCGAACTCTGCGCACCTCGGTCGTGCTAGATTACGCGGCTTCACGACACGTCTTAGTGAGTACGCAGCTTTATTTATGTACTACAATCGACCCACAATCAAAGAAAAATGCTACCAAAGATCAACGATTTTCTAAAGGAATATAAACCAAGTTACTGTTGGTGAGCGCCTTGTTACGCAGTGAAGTCGTATTTTGTTTGATGTTCGTATCAGATTAACAAACACAAACTAAACTTTAGGAGAAATTTAATGAATCAAACGTAAAGTTGTCTCACGTTACTTGAGGAAGCTGAGACCGTAGCACCGAGAAAATAAAAACGGAAGTAATTAAAAATAGTACCCAAGTAGCGTAGCAAGTAGCAAGTCTATAATGTCTTAATTATTATTAATAGTACTTAAATAAAACAACGAATTTCACAGGAAAATAATCGCAGATAAGAAGGCTTAAACACTTTCTCAGATAGAAATGTCTGAGAACTTTCTCGTAATTCATATTATTATAAAAACGTATTTGGAAAGTTTAAAAAAAATTGCTAGAAATTTCCAGGAACTATTGTTTTAAGAACTTATGAAGTCAATTTAGTCTAGGTTTTACGTAGCTGATGTGGTACTTAAGTGGTGTTAAGACAACATAGTATAATATTTGCAACATTCACAAATAACTTACCTATCCTTAATTACAGCAACAATAAAAATCTCGGTTCTACAATATTTTATATCGCAAAGCAAAATGTTCAGCCGACCGACTTTTCCTCCCGCAGACCGAAGTCAGCCGACTTGGCTGCGTGCCAGGGGGCAACGACCTTGCAACAGGCGGGCTGTAAACTTAGAGCAGCCTGTTTCAGATGCACATAACAACTTCTATGTTGATTGTTGAGCCCATGTGGAACAATACAATACCATAACTGTTTATTGATCACCCAAAACATACATAAATTAATAGAAAAAAAAACAAAACCCGCCTGCGTATAAACAAATAACAAAAAAACAGAGAAACAAGCCCCATGATTAAAAAAAAGTTTAGGCAATGTAGAAAGAAACCCCTTAAAAACCTTTTAAATGTGTTTCAAATTTTATAAGGTGTTACCGCCGGGGATAAACAAAAATTACAAAACATATTTGACTACCAACAAGCATACTTTGTTTTTCCCCGCCCGCAAAACGTTTACAACATTGTTTGTATGGGTTGCAATGAAATGGACTTACATACACACATATACATATACTTTACATACATATATACGCACGAAAAACATAATTCTCCCTTCTGGCGGCAGTCGGGTGAAAGGGCACACAATATGCCACCTTAGCGCTAATTAAGCGATCCTTGCTATAGTGAAATTGTTGGCAAACTCTTTGCTGGGGATTGCCTGAACCTTTAATGAACAACTAAAGCATGGATATGGATATAGCCTCAGTATATGTCAAGCGGACACACCCGAACCTGTCAAAATGGCTGCCTTTGGTGTGCGTCAAGGTAGTAAAATCTATAAATTAATAAGGAAAACGTAGATTACACTACCTTAATGTACACCAAGGGTAACTATTTTGTCTATACTTGTGTGCACAGGGTGTCAATTGAAGGTGAGGTTTAGAGTATGTAGTCGTCTCTTTTTGGCAAAATGTATTGCTATTTAAAGTAAAGAGCTAATAAAATATTGCTTTCAATTTTATATCTATTTCTATGCATACTATTTCTATGGACTAAACGATACCTAATTCATTACAGGTTACAATCTGGTTACAATACTGTGATTTTTTACTGTTTCTTGCTTATGTGACAGCCACACATGCCTTTGATACTCACACACTGTAGACGTCTACGTCTACCATTCTAAGTTGTATGGATAAAAGCTGGTTTAATAAAATCGAATAAAATGTACATACATGTTATTTAATATCTATATACGATTTATATTTTTATTATCAATTTACAACACACATTTACTATTATTATATTATAGGTAAAATCTTGATTTAAGATATCTAATAAACACTTATTAATTTACAGGTAGATTTATTGAAACTCAGCGTCACAATCAACCTAAAACGACTAAACTTTTACCATAATTGCGTAAACAAACGCAGACAATCTAAGTTTTTATCGAAATCCAATACGAGTAAAACTTTATTTTAGGTGTAAATTTCATTAAAAATTGAAACAAAATAAAGCTTTTAAGCGAAAAGAGTGAATCCTAAAACAATTAAAACTTCTACGCTAAACAAATGGAAATAGAAAAGACATTCTGTACAGAATTAATATCAAGCTGTAAACAATGACTAGAAAAGAGATTTAATTACGCTCTGGCATTTCTTTGTTAGTTTCGCCATTTTATCTAAGAAGCACTTACTTGTCATATAATAAATCAATCAACCGAGCGCGTCTCCTTGGCTTCTCCCCGCTTTTTTATTCGGGCCACGGTTTTGACCGTGATCCTAGATTTGACAGGAGTTATTACATTGAAGCTACTGCCTACTGACCACAGTAACCCCTGTTACAGAGAAACCAGACCAATAGGATCATGATTACAACATGCATTTACTTGAACGTTCAGGTTTAAATTTCATGATATTTTCCCTCGTGTCTAGAGCACAGCAGAATTACCAACTGCTTTTTTTGCACAAATATATATTTTTTAAGAATTCATCACTCGTAAACCGCGAACATTAGATCTGAAAAGAGCTCAAACGTCGGGAACTAGAGTCGTTGCTATATACGCGATATTCAATCCTTATTTCCGTATAAAAGCAAAACTTTTGTGTTAAGTAGAACCTAAAAGTGACGAAAATTACTAAGTCCGCCATCACGTTGCTCATAAATATTATGTGCGATCGTATAAAAACAGTATAAAACAGGGTTCATCACAGAAACTTTGTTGTTACAGTGTAATGAGTATGTTCAACTTGTCTCGTGGGATATCGCTGGCTTTAGAGATTAAACTGACGGCGATTTTCTATTTTTAGTATACAAAAGCGATACTGTTGTTGGTATTGTATACTCAGCAGCAGAGATTTCTACAGTCGAAGAGGTCATATAAGAGTTGGTGTGATTTTTTTTTTGACATTTTCGACTGTCATTTCTTCAAGTAGCAAACGGTCGTACTATTTGGTCCAGAGGATGCCTCGTGTAGAGACGAAACCCGCGTAGATCGTGTAGTTTTAGTGGTGGTGGTTTTTACTTGAATCTGCCAATATGAGTTGTTTCGTGTCAAAGCGGAGGAGTACCTATGGGTTTTAGAATGAAAAATATGTATGTCACATGGATGAAGCTGTTTTGCACGTGCACAGCACTGGTTTTGCGAAGTAGCAGGGTAATTTGTTCTGTATAATCTTTGAGTGCGTAGCTGTAGCTTACTTCTTTTGCTGACTGTACGTGAATATTTATTTTTCTTATACAAAGTATATACATCTACCTCGTATTTTTGAGATGGGAAGAAGCCTGTTTAAAATTAATTATACTGAAATAACATGTTATATGTATTTGTAATAACTTTGTTAGCAGCTCTTATTTATTTTAAAATAGCACTTTTGTAAAAAAGTCTTCCAAGATTGTTTACAAAATTTATCATTAAAAAAAATTGACTTAGCCAATAATCACCTTCTCCCGTGGTTTTTTTTTTATTTTTGTAATATGTTCTCAAGCTTACAGTATTTATGACGACCGGATAGCCTAGTGCAGTGTTTCTTAACCTGTGGTCTGCGGACCCCTGGGGGTCCGCGAGCATATGTATGGGGGTCCGCAGTCTCATCTATGGACCATTTACCAATCATAAATCGTGGCTAGTTTAGTGAGTAATAATTTTCAATATTGTGTACTTGTTTATATGTAATTAGGTTTTTTATTTTATTAATATGTTTTCACAGCATGGATATGGAACTGATTGTTCTGGATTATTATTGCTGAGATGGTACAAACGATATTTGCCACTTGTCTATTGAAGTTTGTAGTGACGAGGTTAAGGCGTGTTGATTTATGTAGCTACCGATTATCGACTAAGGGTGGCAGGTTATTGCAATCGATTATAGTGACGATTTTTAATTCTTTTTTTATCTGAGTTACGACGATGAACCTCGTGCAGGTTCCGCCCGGATTGGTACCATAATCTGATATTGTTTCAGTCAGAAATCTATGCTTTGAAAATTCAAAATTCGCTTTTTAGTGAGTCTGGTTGTTTATCTAAGTTACACGCCTAATGTCAATTGCTCACCACCCTTAACAAAATATTGCTTTTCCCAAGGGACGTTAATTCTTGAGGAGTTCTCCTGGAGTGCGATTTTTGAATTTTACCGGGTGACTAAAGCTCACCAAACTGGCCGTTTTTCATAGAGATTCGGTCATTTTTGTGAGCTTTAGTCACCTGGTAAGATTCAAAAATTGCACCTCTTCACCATCAGCCTCATTTAACCAAATGCATTGCAATGAGCATAAATTGCCTTAGCAACTAGGTATATTAAAATAACCGCGCGTACCGCCACCCGTGAAATACTTATTATTGAGTGGTTCCGGAGGATGTCTGTATTCACCATCAGTTCCAGTTTTCCGATAGCAAAAGTACAAGTTACTATAAAAAATATCCAAATCGCTACAGGTATGCATATATTTTTTTAAGATTTGCCTCGATTTCTCCAGGATCCCACCATCAGATGGTGACCTGATGACAATGGAACCAACTTGAAAGTATACCCTTTCCAACAAAACAAGATTTTTTTAAATCGGTTCAGCCGTCTTCGAGTAATCCCGGCACATACTCCTCCTTTTTTTGAAGTCGATTAAAAAGGGCGCGTTCTTAGTCATGGCACGTCATGGGGATTTTTTTGGTTCATTTTAATGTTTGACTTAATGTTTTGATATCTTATTAATTTTGTAATAAATTAATCGATTTCAACAAATTTACGAAAATGTTATCTGAATCGAAGCGAAGAACTTGGTCACTACACTAAGTTTAAGAAAAAAAAGACCTAATATGTAACTGTTTACATGTTGAGTTGTTAGTATGAAATAGTTTATTATTACGATAGAAATAAATGTAATAACCACTTAGTTGCACCTCAAAAGAGCATATACATAGCTTTTAGGTATCTGTGAAGCTCAAAAGTTGTTGAATATTTTATTTATAATTTCAATGGATAATGCACATTTACGTTATATGGGTGTTGTCATCTGTCAAATGATGGGTCTTACATATATACTTCTGTAAATCATTTTCATTTCATTTCAATTTTCATAAATAAATGTCACCAAAAGTCTTGTAATCGCTACGCACGCATATTTTTTTGTTATTTGTAGTACTAAAACAAATGGTCCGAAATTTATTGCTGCTTTTTTTTATTAAGGGGGTCCATAAAATTGTGCTTGATTTCCTAAGGGGTCCGTGTACAAAAAAGGTTAAGAAACGCTGGCCTAGTGGTTAGTGACCCTGACTATAAAGGGGCAAATGTTTGCATGATGAATACGAATGTTTGTACCCGAGTCTTGGATGTTATATGTATTTACTTTATCTTTATAAGCATCTATATCCGCTGTCCAGTACCCATAGCACAAGCAGCTTTAGTTGTTTACTTTGGGACTAGGTCAAATCAATTGGTGTAAATTGTCACAATTTTTTTTTTTAATTTTTAATGTCCAAAACGTTTTTTAAAGATTTACCTTGATTTTCTGTTTAAAGCTATTTTGTGCTACCTTCGATATTTTCAGCAGATACAAACATTTAAGGCGCTTATAACTCAAGAACCAACGAAGTCATAATTAATTAGACTCGATCGTTGTCCTTATAATAACTTTATAAGATACTAGCGGACGCCCGCGACGTCGTTCCCGTAATATTAGTAGTCTATGTGTCAAAGTCAAAGTCAAAGTCAAAATATTTTATTCAGATTAGGCTTACAGGTAGCACTTATGAATGTCAAAAAATTTACCACCGGTTCGGAAAAACCTCTGATGAGAAGATACCGGCAAGAAACTCAACGAGGTGTAATTTTTTAAATAAATCAAAATTACAATGTTATTTTACATCTCAAATATTCAAAATTTTTACAATTTAACAATTTAACACAGCAGGTGTACAATCTTTGGGGCCAGGGATCGCCAATACAGATCGGGATCATTTCCAAACATCCTTGTCCAAGATATAGTCATTGATTTTATAATACGCCCGAGAAATTAATGTCTTCTTGACAATAGATTTAAATTTTGTATCATTTAGTTCAGTTATGTTTTTTGGAATTTTGTTGTAAAATCTTACACAATTTCCCATGAACGACTTATTGGTTTTAGCCAGTCTGTAAGTTGGAACTTTAAGCTTTCCTGTGTTTCTAGTAGCCTTTGGCTTATCGACGTTGGTAGGGAAATTGCATATATTTTTCCTAACGTACATGATTATTTCAAAAATATATAGCGACGGTAGGGTTAAGATGTCTATTTCCTTGAAAAATTCCCTTAATGACTCACGAGTATCCATATTATAAATTGCTCTAACTGCCCTTTTTTGCAAAATGAAAACTGACTCAATATCTGTAGCAGATCCCTATAAAATAAGGCCGTACGAAATAATGCTATTAAAATAGGCAAAATAGACCAACCGTGCCGTCGCTACATTGGTTAGCTGCCGAATTTTTCTTACTGCAAAAGCAGCTGAACTCAACCTACTTGCTATCGCTGTGACGTGGGAACCCCACTGCAGTTTAGAATCGAGTGTTATTCCTAAAAACACAGTTGATTTTATGAATTCAATCGTTTGACCATCTAATTTGATATTTGAGACTGAAACTATATTAGTTGAATTTAACAATGAAAATTTAATACATTTAGTTTTATTAGGATTTAATACCAAGTTGTTGGCAGCAAACCATTCAGATACCTTGGACAGGGTGTCGTTGGGTTCAATGAATTCAGTATCTTTCCTATTAACCTTGAAGAGTAAAGAAGTGTCGTCAGCAAACATGACGATGCCTGATCTTCGGCTCACCATATATGTAAGGTCATTTACATAAACAAGGTACAGGAATGGAGCAAGAATTGATCCTTGAGGCACTCCCATCTCGACCACAGATCCCGATGATATTGCTCCATTTATCGCTACCTTCTGATTTCTCTGCACTAGGTAAGACTTGAGTAGATCTAAAGAGATGTCACGAATGCCATAGAAATTTAATTTACAAATTAAGGTGTCATGGTCTACACAATCAAATGCTTTGGAAAGGTCGCAAAAGACACCTATGGCGTCATGCGACTCTTCCCAAGCTTGCAAAATAAATTTAATCAAACTGTGACCTGCATCTGTAGTAGATCTACCCTTAGTGAATCCAAATTGCTGCGAATGTAAGATTTTATTTGTATTGAAATGAGAAATCATTTGCGTTAGCATTATTTTTTCGAATATTTTGCTAAACGCTGGTAGAATGGACACTGGGCGATAATCAGAAGGATTATCCTTATTACCTGATTTAAAGATAGGAACTACTTTACTACATTTCATTAGATTGGGGAATACGCCTACGTCTATACAGTTATTAAAAATGGTAGCCAGAGTTGGCGCAATGACGTCCAAGATGGCATGTAAAACCTTGACTGATACGCCCCACAAGTCTTCCGTCTTTTTTATTTTTAATGATTTAAAGGATTTAAGAATATCGAAAGGAGAGACTTTTGTAAATTTGAATTGACTAATGTTTTGGATACTAACATTTTGTTCTAATAGGGCTTCAGCGAATTTTGAAGAGGACGCGAGACACTTTGTCGTTTTGGCGGGAATTTCTGAGAAGTGTGTATTAAATTCGTCAGCTACTTTAACGGCGTCCGTTATTATAGTATTATTTATTTTTAGTGAAATAGATGAGTCTGTGTTTTTTCGTCGGCCTGTTTCGGTATTTATTATTTTCCAAACTGTTTTAACTTTATCATTTGATAATTTTATTTTATTATTTACGTGTGCTGCTTTTGCTTTATTACATACGATTTTAAATAATTTTGAATAATCCCTAACGTATTGGTGGAAGCGTTCGTCAGTAGTACAGGATTTTCTATCATACAGCTCATATAAGACGTTCCTACTCTTTCTTATTCCAGTTGTAGCCCATTCATTAAATGTTAATTTACTTCCTACTTTAATACGTTTTTTAGCACAGGTTTTATCGAATTCTTTACACACGGTATTTAGGAGTATTTTGAAATGTTTATTGGGATCGTTTGAGATTACTTCTAGATTGGTAATTTTTTGCGCGATGTTGGTTTTGAGACGATCAAGTCTATGTTTATCTAACGGCCTAACTTCTATGATTCGATCTGTACTGCCCTTGGCCCGAGGCAGCTTCACTAATTGCGCTTTATGGTCCGAGCGAACTCCGCTTATAATAGCTTTCTCTAAATATCTACAATTTAAACAAATGTTATCTATGCATGTGGCCGAAGTGGGTGTGACTCTGGTTGGTTCGTTAAAAGAGCAATCTAAATTAAATGACTTTAAAAGAGACACAAACTGATCTCTTTCAACTGATTGTGACAAAATATCTATATTAAAGTCTCCGCAGACTACCACTTTTTTATTACCATTTACAGATTTCCTTAGAACATCTTCCATAGCATTAACAAATATGGGAAGATTTGAAGTTGGTGGTCTATAGATGCACAATATTAAGTACTGATCCGTCTCTGCACAAGCGATCTCACACACACGTTCCACAGAGAGGCCAGACAGATCTTTTCGCGCTCTGAACTTTAAATGATCTTTAAACAAGATAATACAGCCGCCTCCTGCCGCGGACTCCCTGCAGAACGCGCTGGCCACTACATAATTATTAACATTAAATTTCATCATATCTTGTTTTAGCCACGTTTCTGTTAAGCAGATAATATCTAGATCCATAGTTTCAGACAATAATTCTAAATCTAATATTTTGCCAGAAAAGCGATTTATATTTTGATGAAGTAATGTTAAACTACTTAGCTTCTCTATTGTCGTAGTAGGTAGTTTAAAGACAAGTCCTCGGTCGGAGATGTCGTCCTAACAGGGGAGGGGGGAGGAGGATGATTTCCGAATACGGAATTAATAAAACATGCTAAGGATTTAGCAAGCTTGTCAGAAGTAAATTGATACTCACTAATAAGATTATTAGTGTCAAAAAATAAAACGTCACTATGACGGTTCGTCAACTTAAACAATAATTTGTTTAAACGATATAAGGATTTATTACATTGAGATTGAGAAGCTGAGTAGGGAAACGCACCTATAATAATGTTTTTTGCACCCAGTTTTAGTAGGGAGTCGAACCCAGTTTTGATATCTGAATATCGAATGGTAGCCCCGTCACCTAACATTAACACAATTGTTGATTGTTTGGTCACCTGGGAATGCATAATTGTTTCAATTATTTGTTTAAAAGAGGCGTTCGGCGTTGTGCAGCAGGGATAGTATGGCTTTCTATCAGTGAAATATTTTTTGGAATCGGTTCAGTAGTTCCAGAGATTACCTCCTACATACAAACAAACAAAGTTTACCCCTTTATATAGTTGTGTAGATGTAGATGTGTTGACTAGCGACAACATACAATCGGGATGCGATGTCTATTCTCTAAACAGTGAACACCGTATAAAAATCCGATGTTTGGTTTAGGAGGAAAAGGCGGCCGAACATACACTTTTTTTTATAAAATAGAAAGACAAACAAGCAAGTGAACACCACCGCCTATCGACACCCGCAACACCAAGGAGATTGCTAATGCGTTGCCCACCTAGAGGGCTAAGATGGAATACCTCTTGTGCCAGTAATTGCATCGGCTGTCTTGCTCTCTACGCCGCAACACAACAGTGCAAGCACTGCTGCTTAGCGGCGGGATTGATGAGCAAGATGGTGGTAGCTATCCGGACGGACCTAGCACAAGGTTCTACCACCTTCAAATTTAGGACAGACGGAAAAATAGTTACTTTACTGTATGCTATGTAGTGATTTCAGATATTTATTTATTTATTTAAGGTACCTTGCATGTTTCAGCACTTACAAGTGTAGTGTTTTGGTTGTGATATAGAACGCATAATCACAATTCTGTATCGCTACGTACGATATCCCATACAATTTCTGTTTGCCTACTTAACGGTTAGCACAAGAGACCGCGAATTACATTATCCCTAAGGCTTTTATATAGTAGAGTGTAGGGTAAATACACTGAGCAACAAACGAGAAATTGGTAACCCTGAAAATAAGATTCTGTTACCACGATTTTTGTCACAATTCCCTTTTATAAGGAAAATTGGAATAACGTTATTTCTATACGGATGCGCAGTTAAAATATAATTATGAATATTTCTTCTGACTGACTTCTATTTTTGCGGTTGTACGAGTAAACTCAATTTTCCGAGTAAATCTCGACATGAATCTAATTTACCTTTTCCACTTATTGGCGTCTAATAATTGTTCAGGTTGCGCGAAAAAACGAAAATAATGATATCCAGGAAAACATGAATTAGACCGGCCACACACGGACAGCTAGAAGCAATCTGGATGGACTGCTTCAAGCTGCGACTGCATAGTAAACTATGCGACTGCAAACGAACAGCCTGAGCGGTCCGTGTATTGAGAATAAAAATTTTGTATTGAAACTGCGGATCACCCAACAGTGACCGCTTGAAGCTGTTGGCACTGACTGCTAAAAGCGGTCCGTCTATAGAGGCCCTTAGGGACCTACTCACTTCGAACTAGTGATGTAACGAATGTCATTTTTTGAACATTCGCGGATGCGAATGCGAATGCAAATATCTGCTACCGACATTCGCGAATGCGAATGCGAATATTCAGTTTTTGTTCAAATTTGGCGCCAATTGTCTATGGCTTGGAGGCAATCTCGTTCGAAGGAGATGCGTTCCATTTGTATTTATAATAAGTTCCAATGAAAATGTAATTGTTAAGCTTCATTGCAAAAAAAAATCAAGTAAGTAAATAAATAATACCAAATGATAGAGTGAAAACTGATATTGTGATTTCGAGGTTAGTTACTTTATCATGCATTAAAAACATAAAAAATGAATAGATTTTGATTTTATTTATCTACTATTGTCTTCAAATTGGTTTTTTTCTGCTATTCATATTCGCAAAACATTCGCATAAATTTTGGCGAATGCGAATAATGCAATGAACATGCAAATATTCGCGACTGCGAATGCGAATGCGAATATTCGTTACGTCACTACTTCGAACAAAAAAATAAGTTTACGGAATAGCGAATAAAGTTAATTGGGTTTACGGTCTACCAAACTTGAATTTTGAACCCTGTAAAAAAATACAGGAATAAACTCTATAAATCGGTAACCATAGTTCAAAGTGCGTGATTACCGAGTAACAGTGTTTTTTTTAAATTCTTAAAACAATTTTCATGCTGGTCACAGTCATAACTTTTATCAATGTCACGCGTATCCGTCAACCGTCACCCGTGTAACAAAACAAGTTATAATAAAAGTAAACACACGGCGAAGTCCGCACGTGGCATCCCATCCGTGCTCAGAGCACCTAACACGAACCTTTTGGACATATGTTAACTCGATTCGTAACTCAGTGTGTCTTATTCTAACTAGTCCAATAGGAGAGAGACGCTCTGAGTTACATGGCGAGTTAACGCGTGTCGAGAAGATTCGTCCTAGGTGTTCTGATATCGATCCGCAACCAGCATTGATAGCACACTAGCGTTTATCGTGGACATGAGGCATCCATCCTTTTCACACAAGGTAGCTGGTTAGAAAGGGATACATCTATGTTTTATATTTGTGACAGGCGAGTCTCTGCTCTGAGTCTTCTTCTGACAACTATAACCAGATGCAATTTAAGTATGCTTGTTGTGTGTAGTGATTGAAAAATAACAACACTCTTTGGTAACCTGCATCATTGTCATAGTACTTTGGTTAGCGGGAAGATATTTCTATAAGGGATGTGTTACCTTTGCAACTACTATCTGTATTTGATTCCGTTTTATCACTGTTATGTGGTGATTATAGACGCTAAGCCGGTTTTTCAACGGTTATTAATGATTTTAACCGAGCGGTTAAAAATGCAATTTTTGTCATTAATGGTTCATCATCATCATCTCAGCCACAAGAAGTCCACTGTAGAACATAGGCCTCCTCCATGGATTTCCAAAGTCACCGGTTGGAAACGGCATGCAACCAGCGCCTTCCTGCCACCTTTATAAGGTCATCGGACCATCTTGTGGCTGGTCGTCTTACGCTGGGCTTGCCAATACGCGGCCGCCATTCGAGAACTTTTCTACCCCATCTGCCATCAGTTCTCCGTGCTATGTGCCTTGCCCACTGCCATTTCAACTTGCTAATGCGCTGAGCAACGTCGGCTACTATTATTAATGGTTAGTTATTACTTTTTGAAATACCACTCATCTAGGCAAGCTCTTTGTGTCTGCAATACCAATACTAACAGTCCTACTTATTATATAATGTCTACCTACTCTACCTACGTTTCTAGCAAGTCGCACGACAAATAATAAGTGGAAATACAGTTAATTTATTTAAAAGTTTACAGTTTCACGTTAAGATTCAAATTACAATAAACAGTTAATTGGAGTTGTTACTTTTAATTTTAAAACTGTTAAGTTTCGGCGCAGACTTTGACTACTTAAATCAACAGCCAGTAATTACCAATGCAAATATGCTGCACCTCGGCTTGAAGACAATAAGAAAACAAAAGTTAAATTTGAATTGTACAGCATTTTTGGATTAATTTACCACTCTAAGAATGTTCCATATGGTACAGTCAAGGTATTTAATTCCCTACCCATTTCGTTGAAATGTCGTCTGACATTCGCCATGCATTAAGGTTGATATGTCAAACTAACGTCTTGCTCTGTAGCTCTTATGGTGACAGTTTGCTGTATACTATTGAACCTTAGGTGGGTTGGAAATTAAATTCCTTGACTGTACTACTTATTCTTCACAGTTATGTATCTATGAAATACAGTTTGCAAATAAAATAATCGTACTTTAATCAAGCTCTGTATAAATTATGTATGTAGCGAAAGACAAACGAATGGATATTTTGACAAAAACTCCTAACTTCTTTACATCCTTTTGAAACATATCTGTAAAAGTATTACCAAAAACTAATTTTAATTCTAGACAGGCTTGGGAAATATTTGTACATATAATTAAGTTTTGTATTTTTTATTAGGTTAAGTTATCATATTTAATGATGTGTCATACTATAAATAAAATATGCTTGTAAATGTATAAGTATGTATTTGTTTGTATTCGTATATATTATTATATGTATAATTATATTATATTAATTCAACAGACCGTTCCGCAATTCTGCAGTTATTTAATTCTCAGTGTCCCAATATTTCGGTTTCGGACAAGGACACTTTGACACTGCTTGGTGCTCCAATTTTTGAAGATGCTATCCCTGTGGTTATAAATTCAAAATTAGATTACTTTCATCATAATTCGGATATGCTGTTTCAGATAGAACCACACATGGCAATTTATATTCTGAAGCTTTGCCTCTTCACTCCAAAATTTTTATACCTTCTTCGGTGCTGCCCTCTTTGGAAGTTTCATCCCTTTACATCCAAAATAGATACTATAATTAGAGACACCGTATCTCGCATTTTAAACTGCCGGTTTGATGACCAAGCATGGATACAGGCAACCCTTCCTGTTAGACTCGGTGGGTTAGGCATCCGCTCCACGTCGAGTCTCGCGCTTCCGGCTTTCCTGGCCTCTTGCTATGGAACGACCACCCTCATTGGTAAAATTTTAAACATATTTAACGAAACCAATGTTCGGGTGGCGTTGCTGACAGAGGCTGAGAACGCGTGGAGGGCGGCTTGCCCAGGTGAGGATGTCCCCACCGAGCCTAACAGACAAACACTCTGGGACATGCCTGCTGTCAAGCGGATCCATGCCCACCTCCTCGAGTGCTGTAATAATATGTATGATCGGGCCAGGCTTCTAGCTGTCTCGGAAAGCGAGTCGGGACATTGGCTGCACGCTCTCCCATCAAGAAACCTCGGCTCTGTATTAGAGCCCGCTTGCCTTCGCATTGCGGTGTGCCTACGCCTCGGTGCTAAATTATGCGAGCCCCACCTTTGCCCTTGTGGCCGAAGCGTGGACCAGTTTGGTCGCCATGGTCTATCCTGCGCCAAAAGCGCCGGTCGTCTCTACCGCCATGGTGCAATAAATGACATAATCCGCCGAGCTCTTGCCACATGCTCAGTTCCAGCCACTTTGGAGCCAGTAGGTATGCTCAGAGACGATGGCAAGAGACCGGACGGAGCTACCCTGGTGCCTTGGTCATTGGGACGGACGCTTGTCTGGGACGCGACATGCGCGGACACCCTAGCGTCTTCCCACGTCCAAGGCACCGCTGCCAGGGCCGGTGCAGCTGCCGAGCAAGCCCAATTGCTCAAACAACGAAAATACTCGGCACTCACCGCGAGTTATATATTCGTTCCATTCGCGGTAGAGACCCTTGGACCGTGGGCTTCCGAGGCCAAGAAATTAGTCAAAGACATTGGCACAAAACTGGTCCACGCTTCTGGAGACCTCAGAGCTGGCGCTTACTTTGCTCAGAGGCTCAGTCTCGCCATACAGCGGGGTAATAGCGCCAGCGTTCTGGGGTCCATGCCTCGTAGCACAAACTTGGACGACGTGTTCTTACTGTAAATATAAATATATATTTTTTTTTGTATTAGTGTTAATTTTCCCAATGTAAAAAGGTACTTATATTCTGTACATTGAATTCTTACTTAATGTACGTTTAAATTCGATTCACTGGTTTCTTTTAATTTAATAAAAGCAAATGGCTCCTTAAACACTTTAGCTGAATGAGAAAATAAAAGAAATCAGATTTTTGTTTAAATTTAAACGTCTTTTTTTAGTGCTGAAGCAATTTGGTACCAGCAATAATGTGAAAAAAAGGTTTGATTTAAATAAGCCTAAATATAATTAGAGTTAGCATAATAATATTTTAATGGTATTAACCCATTCAAATATACAGCGTTCCATAAATACAGTGAATGAGAGATCCGGTGGCCCACAGGGGGGACGGGACCTACAGCCAGCATCAGATTAGCTATTATCCTGGGACCAATTTCATAAACGAGACAGAGGACAGGTGACAGTGACAATTCGCCATACGTTACTGTGTCGACAAGTATCGCTAAAGACTAACAGACCTAACA
Source organism: Ditula angustiorana (assembly GCA_963691745.1). Taxonomy (NCBI): domain Eukaryota; kingdom Metazoa; phylum Arthropoda; class Insecta; order Lepidoptera; family Tortricidae; genus Ditula; species Ditula angustiorana. The sequence goes on from OY829473.1 coordinate 4,924,660, forward strand.
TCATAGTGAACAAGCAATGTACTTATACGGAATTGTCACTGTCACCTGTCGCCTGTCGCGTTTATGAAATTGGGCCCTGATATCGTAGGTTCTCATAGGTGTCGGTGTTCACTTCCTGTTTGGAGGCCCGCATGCTTGTCTCTCTTCTTTTTTCACTAAAAAAACCTAATAAAATCACTAACATTCAATCGGTAATACTTAGCTCAGAACTTTAGTTATTATCTCTTGCCTTAGAAGTATTCAAAGTTTGTGGTCCTCAGATATTTTGAGCCTCGAACAGCTAAGATAGGTAGGTACTTAAATAACATACATGGTTGTAAAATACCTTTCAAAGATGTTTTGGCAGTATGAAATTTGTGCTTGCTAAGTTCTAACTTACAAAAATATTAAGGTTTTTAAGAAATAAATTTTAATCAAAGGATATGTTTTTGACGTTGTTAAAATTTATAACCTTCAAGAAAGATAGTCACAATCCTCAATTGAATATAGACATTTTGATTTGATTTTTATTTATTGGAATCTTTCGAATCCACCGATAGGAAGAGAGTTTTTAAACAAAATTAAGTAAGTAAAACAGAAGTTTCTCGCCGCCAGAAAGCGTGTCCCTCCGGGCCGCGCAAATATAATCAATCAATTTCGCCGACTGTGACACTGTGATGGATAGATCACGTTAGATTTCATGGTTTTTCCTTTGATTATTACGTTTTCAAGTTTACTAATCAGTAAATAGATTTCGATATACACCTTCTTACCTTGGGAGCAAAGTTACTATTCAAAGTGAAATTTAAAAATTCGTTATTTAATTTAGGTGTGAATAAAGGTTCAAAATATACGTCTTTTGAGAAGCGTAAGTATATGTGTAAAAAACCCGTAGTCGTCAGTCCAAGAAGCTTCATTTATTTTTTCTCTCTACACGTTTCTATGTGTGCGATGTCGTTGGATCAATGAAGCGTTTTAAAAGGCCCACAAATTGTAATTTTAATTCGACGGTTATTATAATGGCATATAGCCCATTTTATTTCGCACAATTCCTTATTTCAAAGTTATTATATCATTAGTAGTTGAGAAATATTTTTCTTCCGAAAAAGTCGACCGTTGATTCAAGGAAAATTGGAAATACGAAACACAGGTTTCCAGGAAAGCCGAAAAACGATTTTTTTGCTACCTCGAGCGTTTTGTGAGGGAACGCGTTTTCGAGTCGATGACTTGAGCCTACGTAAGTAAGGTAACGGTATCAGTGCTTGAAACTTGTTATTACTACTTTTTACGAAAGGATGACATCAATTTACTTCGCTCTTACTCGTTTGTTTCAGTACTGTCTAGACAACTATTGGGTATTTGGCAATAAACAATAATAAGAGGTTACAAACCTACATTTTTAAACCAACTAGCTGACCCGGCGAACTTTGTTCCGCCTTAGACGCCATAAATGAGCAGATTTTTGATTTTTTGTTTCATAAGAACCTTCTCCTGATAATAACAAACAGAACAAAAAAAGAATTACCGAAATCGGTCCAGCCGTTCAGGCGTGATGTCGTGACCAAGGGAAATAGGGATTCATTTTTATATATATAGATTAGTGGCCAAATTAGCGACTCTGTCGCGAGATCTGGCAGTTTTTGGGAGCACGTTAGAGACTATTTTTACCCGACTACGGCAAAGCCAAAAGGAAGGGTTATGTTTTTGCTAGTACTTTATACATTTTAGCGACTTCATATGGCCTTTGGTCCATACATTTGCCATTCGTTCAAGCGTTCAAGTAGCGAACGGTCCTACTATATAATCCGGATGATGCCTTTTGGTGTTTAGTGGTGTTGATTTATACTTGAGTCTGTGTGATATATTTCTCATGTAGAACCGGAGGAGGTGGGTTTTTGCAAGATAAATTGATATATGCCAAACAGACGCAGCTGTTTTGCATGTGCACAGTACTGATTTCCCGGAATAGTAAGGTAATTTGTTGCAGTTTTTTTTTATGAAATAGGAAGGAAAACAAGCAAGTGGGTCACCTGATGGTAAGTGATCACCACCGCCTATAGACACCCGCAATACCATAGAGATTACAGATGTGTTGCCAAGCCAGAGGGCTAAGATGGAATACCAATGAAATACCAATGGAATATAGTTTGTTTACATTTAGTGATATTGACCCCAATGTTACATGAACTGGTGACGTTTTCAACATTTCTAGCGACCGAAACCAAGCCTGTGACAAATAAACTATCTTCATACGATGTAGGTTACCTGCATTAATTCAGATTGCAGTTACGTTGCACATGACACGTGTAGCGAGATAATCGAATGGCGACGTGTCGAGCTGTTCGAACTTAAACTGGGATGCCGATTCCTGGTTTATATTTCCTAAAAAACCTCTAAAATATAAAAAAGAAAAATGTATTAACATTTAAGGTTAATATAAGTAGTAATATTTTGATCCAATCGTCATCGCATCGGAGAATGCTAAGTAAATAAAATGAGATAGGCAGTTAACGCAGCTAGCCTTTCTTAACGGTTCCCTGACGCCTCAATCAATGTTTTTTTTCTTTTTATCGCTTTTTTGTACACCCTGATCACCATCTACTTATTTCAAATCCATTAAGATTATTCCAATGAGCCATAACACGCACCATCTGTTAAAAATTGTTGAGAAGTTGGGTATGCTCATCTCGATTCAATCGGTTATCAAACAACATACTGTCTCAAAATCCGCCCAGCGGCTTGTGAGTTATGATGCCACAGACCGACATATAGACACATGCAGATAAACTCGTAAAACTTATATTATAATACTCCTTTACTCAAAATGGGTTCCGCAGCGCCCCTGAACTGCTGGAGGAGGTAATTTGCATCCAATATTCTGAGTCTCACAGATGCAGCTTCGGAAATTATCATTTTGCGACCCTCTCTGTTACATAGTCCATTATGAGCTTTGGATTATCATTTCTATTTACTTCACGATAAGGCTAATTTCAGTGTAGAAAACGGAAGCTCTATAAAGAACTTGAGGTGCTAATTTGCATCTTAATGCTTGGAATATTAATGAATAAATTTGTAGTGGCGTGGCGGTTGAGAAGAAAGAAATGCGGTTTATGTACGGACTTGGGATTGAGCTTTAACATATTATGTGAATATTTTCTTACCAAAACAATAGAACAATATTACATTTTGTTCTTGAATTTATTTTTTAATAAATGATCAGACTTCTGTAATAAGTGCTAAACGTATACATAGTAAATTAGAACTAATAATTAAATAGCAGGATACCACAAATACCTGTTCTTCCATATCTCATTCCCATGACACATGTTCCGTTGCATTATTTGCTCAACATAAAGCATTGTGTGAACACTGATTTCTTAGTTTACAATTGCCATTTCAAGAATGGACCCACCTTAGTCCAGATAACCTATCGGTTCCACCGTCCACATGTCACTGTCAAAGTGCATTCAGACTCAGCCACACTTCAATGATGTGATTGCAATGGTTTGTGTACTTATAATTAGCCATGTGATTGATAGATCTTAAACATGTTTAGTTATAGTGTATTCACGGTTTTGTTGTTTTCTGTTTCGATTATGGCGAATAAAATCGTGGAAGGGTGAGTAAATTTGATGAGTCATTTATTCCTTATTAGAAGATCAAGTTTCGTCATCAGATTGACTTAGCCCAGAGGCTATCACGCTCACTTATTATGCTAGAGTCATCTGGCGTTGCAGGCTTTTAAGTTTAGACGAAGGAATAATTACCCACCATCGAAGGACCTAGTTTCGTGCTTGCGACCGACATTTTACATAGAATAAAAAAACGCAACTAATTTTGTAACTTACGTCATAAATCTCGAATTAGTGAGTAATCGGAATAAGCCAGTAGTTTCATATAAGTTTTTTACTTCTAGATCTCAACCAGTCCTGCAAAGAACGATAGAATCGTTATTCTCAGAAAGATCTCAAATAATACACCCCGGGGCGTGCAAATTACTCCGGTCGTCGCCACGACAGGCGAAAATATGCAAAAGAGAATCCAGTCTTAGCAGCATTCTAGCAAACGCCAAGGACCAAGCAATCCAAGCATGCGAAGAAGCATTCTTTTACGACCGATGGAACTGCTCCCTCGTGTTCAACAGGAAGGCAAAGAGAAACATCTTCAACAAAATATACAGGGAGACAGCTTTCATACATGCCTTGATAGCAGCTTCGATAACCCACGCAGTGGCGAAAGGGTGCGCAACAGGCGAACTGAGCAGATGCTCCTGCAAAGGCAACTTTGCAAAGAACGCATCCCAATGGAAAAGAAATGGATGCGGCGACGATTTCAAATACGGTAAGAGAATCACTAGGAACTTTTTAGATTTCAAACAAGCGGGCACAGATCAGATCGCCGAAATCCTCAAACAGGATGTTTTGGTTGGCGTGGATGCAATTGGTGAGCAAATGCGCGAAGTCTGCAAATGCCATGGGTTTTCAGGATCCTGTACTACTAAAACATGCTGGAAGCGTCTGGGACCTTTCAATTCTGCCATGGGCATCCTAAAGAAACAGTACCACCACGCCGTGAAGAAGAAGCTAATGAATTATACGATGAAGAGGGCGATCAGCCCGAAAATTAGACGGAAGATGGATATTGATAAAAATAAGTTGGTGTATCTTCAGAAGACGCCTAATTTGTGTGTTAGCACGAAGGGCAGGGTGTGTCGGGACCGTGATAACTGTGCGACGCTGTGCTGTGGGCGTGGTTATATCACTAGTAAGAAAACGGTCAGCGCCAGATGTCGATGTAAGATGGTTAACTGCTGCTTCGTGAAATGTGACACTTGCATGGATGAGGTGGATGTGTATACGTGCAAGTGAAGTGGTAAGTGGACATTATATCTTCCGAAAGCTCAAATGATAGTAACAAAAAAGTAACGCTGACAAAACAGATGACATTTTGCAAGGATGGCTTGACGTACAATATTGAAACCGATCAGGCAATCAGAAATATATCAACATAATCCTAATGTAAAAAAAGTGGGAATTTGTTGGGATATTCTCAAGTGCTTTCTACTTTGCATGGCAATTCAATAAGGCAAGAATAACACAATAACAATTCGCTAAAATCCGCTCCGTCCTTGAAACTATTAGCATGGTAATGAGATTTACATAGCAACGAGTAAGACAATGGCAAGCGTGCTAGCTCCTCTAATACGTTTGAGGAATTTAAGACATTTGACCGTACATAATACATTTAAGTAGAGCGAATGCAAGCGGAGGCCCTGACATGACTGGCCAAGTTTAATTTATCTCTTAGTGTGTTCCTTTTGTCTAAGACAACAAGATAAGCAGAACCGCAGGGAGGAATAAAGTAAACTTCAGTGGTCATGACAGGGTCGCTAGTGAAGTGAAGTGACACGTTTCAGACTGTGGTTCAGGTGCGCCCTGCTGCATAATGTATGCAAGTGTTTTGCGTCATTTTGTCTTCCAGCTTCCTCTGGAATAGGCAAACCGATGTTATGAATTACCTAAAACAAAAGACGCATTTATAAGTTAATGCGATGCTATAAGTGATAGATAAGTTTAGATTCATTTATTACTTATAGGAAATTACATTAAATTTTGGATGTCAAACATAACAAATTCACAATGAGATCGTCAAAAAGGTAAACAAATTAATAAAATAAAAATATCTAGAAATACGTCTAGAAAATGTCAAAATGTCAACAATAAATAATTCAAATGTCACAATAAAAATAAAAATATGAACTCACAAACGGTGAAAATGTCAATACAGGCAAAAATGAAATAAAATGAAAATAGTCACTCTGAAACATTGTTTTTTTAAAGATTGAAGTATACCTTAACAGATTTTCTTGCCAATGCCATTAATGTGCAATTGAAAAGATGTGGATTGCAATTTTGAAATCTTTGTTAGTTTAGTACTGACAGATGCCTGTAGATCTAACTAAATCGCTGAATCAAATGTAATGCTTTTTTATTTGAAATATAGCCTCTCCTTCGAAAGAAACTATCCATTTAAAGATATTTAATTACGCTTTGCGTTTTCATTTTAGGTTTAAGAGTATTGATTGCATTTCTTATTTAGTGGTCATAAGTTGTATAGTCGGCAACAGATACTGGTTGAAGTTAAAGAGAATGACGACAATAAAAGTCGCTATTGTCTAGACGGTTAAGGTTAAACTTGTGTAAATCTTTTTGACCTCGTCGAGTGTTTAGCTACTTCTGCTGCTGACTGTACATTTTATTTTATTGTTTTAAGGACTGATGACTGAAAATATTATCTTATTTGTTTAAAGATAATCTGAGTTTGTGATAGCCTGTGAGGTTTGCGAGGAGTGCCGGGCGATTAGCTGTGATAATAAGGTCTAAAGATTTTGTAAAGGAAAGGTTAATGTTGGAATTGTTTTAAGTACTATATTTATTATTAAAAAATAAACATTTAAAACATAAGCATTTCTTTTTGTACGTATTTTAATATCTTAATCTCGATGGTTAATATTGTTAGAGATAACTATCGCTTATTTTTTTTAGCTTTTTATTTCTATGAGAAATTAATCGAAAGCAGAGACTTATAAAGAACTCGTATGTTATTTTTATTCGTAGAGCGTCTACGCCGTAGCACAAAAAAATGATAGTCGTAGATGCGTAGCACGTTGCTAAATAAATATGCTACTAGCAGCGTTGACAGACATTCCGATTTTGGCGAGTTGCCCCGGTTTATAGACTAAAATTCATGCAGGACCGGTTCAGTCCCTGTTTTCGACGATTACTCGACCAATAAACCAGTTAATTGTTGGTATTGATACAGTAATGTACATTTTTATAGGTCTATCATCATTTGAAACTCAAATAAAAAAATATAAGGAATAAAAAAAAGTACTTACGTTTTTGATTTCCTACTTTCGATGAAAGAATTCCGCTGTTTTTAAGGTTTCAAAATCCCACTTTGACCGAAAAAATATCTGGCAACACTGGCTACTAGCGTTTAAAAAGGAATCAGACAAGTATGTTTTCTCTGCCCTTGCCTAGTTTATGTCTCGAATCTTGTATGTCAATTACCTTACATAAGTAATTAGATTTTGTGATGTCTTTATTTTTTGTATGAAGTTGAAATCAGAGCTTAGAAGAGCTAATCGACGATTCGCTGAGCTAAGCACAATATTTGTAAGTACTACTACAGACATACCGCCTTCCACATTGTCTTTTTAAATATTCGTTAAAAGGATACGAAGGTAAGTTCTATTTTTTCTCAACCAATACAAACTCAATTTTACTATCTCACCAAATGTTTTTATTAGCTCGTAAAAATAATATTAGGTTTACCTTGCTTTCATAAGTTCGTGTTGTTGTTATAAATACATCAAAATGATCTTTGTTTCATAAACCGAACAATTAGTTACACGTAATTTCCAATGTATATTTTTAATTAATACAATAGTATAGTAAAAGTGAAAAAATATTTTACGCGTCGAAGTGTTTGTGACATTGATACAAGATCCATTTTTGCTTGAATAAGTCAAATGTTTACTTACTATTAACATAGCTGAGCGACCGAGCTCTACCCAGAACAGGACAGACGTAATAAACACACGAAGAAAATAAGTTAGGTCTGAGAGAAAAATGAGACCTAACGTAGATCGATTATTCGCTCTCATGAACCCTTATATTGTTAATCAGCTAAACCGTTAAAACCGTTTTCGAGAACGCGAAACAATATCTAAGTACGTAAATTTTGTTCAAATTACCACACCGAAATTATTTTATAACGGGAATGTTAAAAAAATATGATTGCTATATTTAGCGCCATCTATGTTCAATCATCTAAAACGTTTGTCATAAGTAGTTGCATCGCCATCTGACGCTCAGTAGCGGAACCGTTGACATGTTAGGTTAGGGCATGTTAAAAACTACCAGGATAAGTAAGAATCTTTGAGCTCCGAAGTTTCAATACCCACCCATAGATGGCATGCAAATAAATTATGCAATAGTATGTGAAAAAAGACATGAAAAATGTTAATTCTGTTTTAAACCGCGTTTTGACCAATTTTATTTAACTTCGTTCGTTCGTGTTTCCGGTACAAATCAAATAAATTGATTTCCTTCACCAACTGGTTGATTTGAAATTCAGTAATCCCTCAAGGGGGTACTTCTTTTTCTTGTTAACCCTATTTTTCCCCATGTTTTGTACAATAAAGTAAAATGAATAAAATTCATGTGGAACTGGGGAATTCTGCTAGCACTTTTTCCTGTTTCTTAGTTTGGGGTATGCTTTGATCACGGTCTCAGATTTTGCAGGTCAGGTTATACCACAGTGCGACTGCCATCTGACCTCCATAACCCCTTTTACATGGAAACCAGAGTACCAGACCGACCCAATCATGGTTACACGTTCATTTTACATGAATGTGCAGGTTTCTTCGTGATGTTTCCTTCACGGTGAGTGCGTTGGTTATACAGTGCTTAGATAATGTACATTTAAAAAAACTCATTGGTTGATGGGCTACCACTGGGATCGAACTCGGTACCTCATGATCACGAGTCGAACCCCTAGCCACTAGGCCATCAACATTAGCACTGTTATTCCTTAAGCGACGTCGACTCGACGTCGAATCTTCGCTCTGTCACGCTCACGCGAGCTAGTGCGCTAGAGCAAGAGAGGGCCCTGCCCCAGCGTCACGCTCGTCGCTGTTGCGCTTAGAGAATCACTCTCCTGTGTCTCTGATAACGCTTGTCATGAATAATCATTTGTCTTTGATAATTGTATGCTACAAGTGTTGAAATCACAGATCGTTTTATTTTCCTGTAATATTTAAATAAACCTTTATCTGTGATCATTTAAGATTTTTTGCTAAACAAACAAACTTCAAAGTTAAGGGAAGGGGAATGTTTTTTTTTTGTCTTTAATTATTATTATTCGAAAACGAGACAGCATTAAAAAATGTTTTAGAATACACTTGATACAGCAGTAATCTCACTTTGAAATTTGGACCGTATTTTTTGCAAAGAAACCAAAAATAAAGTTTTTTTGGCCATTACGATGAATACCTAAGCATTATTTATTTACGACTTTTTCCTTTCCTATTTCAAATCGATAGCTGTAGTAGCTGTTCAAATATATATGTGACAAATAGACCGCCGGATAGACAGACGAACGAAAACAAGGGGTCGCACTTTTTAACTTATAGAATCGGGATCCTTAAATAAAATCTAACTGCACATGTTTGCATATATGTATACAACATACGCCAACATTGTGTTTTGTTTTGTATTTAATGTTTCGTAATTTACAAATATTCATATTCAAAATCCTAACAAGTCAAAGAGTTCCTAGGGAACGCGGGTGGTAGGACCGTGTGCAAGGTCCGTCCGGATCGCTACCACTATCTTGCGCGCTAATCCTGCCGCTAAGCAGCAGTGCTTGCGCTGTTGTGTTCTGGCGTGGAGAGCAAGACAGCCGGTGTAATTACTGGCACAAGAGGTATTCCATCTTAGCCCTCTGGGTTGGCGCATCTGCAATCTCTTTGGTGTTGCAGATGTCTATAGGCGACCCACATCAGGTGACCCACTTGCTTGTTTGCCTTCCTATTTCATAAAAAAAAGAAAAAGGGAATTTCTCTTCTTCGCAAATCGTCCTGAATAGTCGGTAACCCAACATTTCAAACTTTTGCGAAAAACTTAACTATGATAATAAAGATGACTAAAAAATGATGACTAAATTAATGACGGGCACGGCTCACACGTTACCGGTTAAACACTCCCTACAATATCATCATGACGCCTATAATTGCACCTTAAACCATTAAGTTTGACCACAAAATTGCGGTTTGTTTTCAAACCAGACGCGTTAATAAAGAAAAAAATAAAAATGCGGCAGCGAGATTTAGTTATTTATTGACCCCTGAGATGAGGGGCTTGGGGTCTACTATTGGTCTAAGTCGAAAATATATGCTGAATTCTGTTTCTCTCGATTGCAAAGTGAAAAAAAAAACTGTCCATCTGCGATTGCAATTTCCACAACGACAACAATATATGACCACACAATATCATTAGCTGGAAATAATGTCTTTTTTTATGCAGATTAAGACATAGAGTTACTAATACTCGTACTTCCACTTCATTCAGCATTATCGAGCTGTAATGTTCTCATTTGTTTCTCACGTTTTGATATCTGCGAGTAAGTTCGAGTTCCATTTGTAGAGTCAAAGCTATTCGAGACAATGCTAATAAAAAATATGTTAGTCCGACCAAATTACCGTCCATAGAGCTCGTACCTTTTGTGATTGAATAAAATAAATGCTAAGATACGTTAATATTATTGAAAGTTACAATTTTTTTTTTTAGTCTAATAAAACTTTACTGCATTACGGTTAACACCAATGCGCCACAAGATTCAAAAAAATCAAATTAAAACTAATTAGGTAGGCTAGGCGACAACACGGCGGGGCTCCGTCGTGTCGCCATCGCCGGTGCCATGTTCGCCGTGGGCAGGCTGTCGGAACCATCATGAGTGGCTAACCAATCTTGTCGTGGTTATAGAGGTTTCCCCCCGCATGCTTATGTCCGACGCTCAGTGAGGCAAAGAAGTACCTTAGTGGGGAAGGCTCCCGTATCCCTCTAAACCAGCCAAAGGTACTTTAGCTTCAGCTTAAGTGGCCCAGAGCATGGCGGACCAGAAAGAGTCAAGGCAAATGCTGTTTAGGTGGAAACTCAGCCTTCTGCGAGTGCCTGCCAACGCTCAGACAGAAACCAACATGTACATATGTTTTTCTTACTATCATAGTAAAGTGGCATCCGCCTGGGTATATTACAATTAGGTAATACGGGTACAATTAAGATGTATTGGACATAAAACCTTTCTAAAAAAATATCTAAATGACAGTGGGAACCGTATCAACATTCGTTGCGTTTTAGTAAGACAGACACGAGAACGGATATCGAGTTTGTTTCATACTATGTAAATACGATTAAGAAAAGATAAAGATACAATTAAATTTTTGTAACCGAAATTTCTTTCGATTTTATTTTTAAATGTTTTTACATTCAAATTATTAAATTAAAATTGTAATGACAACACAAAGAAAAATTAGGGCAATGGCAGGACTTGAACCAAGGCACGGAATGCTGATGTTGCAAGTTCAAGTCCTGCCATTGCCCTAATTTTTCTTTGTGTTGTCATTACAATTTTAATTTAATAAAGATACAATATTCTTAACATTGAAATTAGCACGTTAGCACGTTATAGTAATAATAATAATATCTTGGGACAATTTACACCAATTGCTCTAGTCCCAAGCTAAGCAAACCTTGGGTTATGAGGGTACTAGACAACGGATAAACATACTTATATATAGATAAATACATACTTAAATACAAATAACATCCATGACTCAGGTACAAACATTCGTGTTCGTCACACAAATAAGTATTTGCCCATACCAGGATTTGAACTCGGGATCTCTTGCACAGGAAGCAGACACATGTGCCACTGTGCCATACAGGTCGTCAGTCGCGACGTGTGACCTAGTTTCGGGGTGTCCAACATCTGTGAATGAGCTAACAATTTTGCGAATATTAATTATATTGGGCGCCATCTTGATGATTCTCCAGTTTCTATATGTTTCGAGGTTTATAAACCATAAGCTTAACCGAATCATAATTCTGTATCAAATTGAGAGCGGAAACCATCCGTCGCCATCGATTATTAATGTTCGTTTGGCTCGATGAAGCCGTCGATACGAGGAGTCTTTATACACTTTTTGTTTTGTCAATCTGTCTGTTGCGCCCTGCTCGCTTAATTAATTATGTTAAATAATGCGATATTATGCGTATCCCATCACACGCGTCAATGGGTGACGAGTATGGAGGTTCGTCTGGCTTTGCTTATGGGGATATTGAAGTTGGTATTATTTTTGATGTTTTTCTGAAGTTATAGTATTTAAGTATGTATTTATTTATCCTACAGAAATGTGTACATTTATTGTCTAGTACCTAAAACACAAGCTTAGTTCTATTTCACGGTTATTTCGTTTAATTTGCCGGAGTATTTATGATTTCATTAGATTTAATTCGTATATTTTGTTTAACGTTCAGGAATCTATTGATTTTATTTAAATTAGTCAGATCAAGCATATTTAGTGTATTTTAATAATATTAAATAGTTTTTTTAAATATTAAAAATAGGTATTTAGAAAGAGAAAGGAGCAAGTGTCATCGGATGGAAAGTGATCACCACCGACTATAGACACCAACAACACCAAGGAGATTGCAGATACGTTGCGAACCCAGAGAGTCACTATGGAATACCTCGTGAGCCAGTAATTTCACCGGCTATCCTGCTCTCCACGCCGGCACCAACAGTGCAATTGCAAGTGGTGTATAACCAACGCAATGCGCCACCCACAACCTCTTCATACTGAGAACATTCCAAAATAACGCATAATCCTTGTTAACAATAGCAATTTAACGCAACGTAACAAAACCACTCAAATACAATAAAAATGCAAATTCAATTTCGCTTCTAATTCGTACTCTGAAAGATCGGTAATACTTTAAAAGGTGTTTGAAGAGATTTCGAAAAAAAAACATAAGTAGACATTGTCAACTGTTTAGTGAAGAAAATTAACCGTCTCGCCATTTTACGTTTGCTCGTAGACAACTTCAGTATTAACAAGTAAAGCCTTATGTCGTACCGTTTGAGGAGGAGAATCGTTTGTCAACAAGCAGTGTGAATGTAGGTACAAGTTTGCATTTGACAATAACTTCACAGCTCAAATCACGGCTATAAATAATTACGAAGTCTTCGGACCATGGCTTATTGCGAATGTATCCGGTAGTCCGAAGTTTGTTCGGTGTATTGTCTATGTTGTTAAGTACAGCATAATTTATACAAAGTCACCGAGACGGAAAATTAGGTGGAGTGTTCTTTCATAGATTTCTTAAGAGTTGGGGGCGTTTAAAGGGTTGAATTGTATTGAGAACAAATAAAGCGTTTATTAAAAATATTAACATCGTTAAGTATCCTTAGCTTTTGAGAAGGGTTGAAGTTAGAATAACTGGTTAACGATGATGCCATTTGTGGTGATTTTTCATAGTAACACCCTTAAAAAACGTTTTTTTAGATGTCGCTATGTTGTTATGCTGCATGCAACCATCTGTGATGCAACACGATTTGCGGGCAACTGTAAAATTTTGATGTCATAAAAAAACTAACGTTTCGTAACGTACAAAATAATTTTTTTGTAGAAATATGTAGGCAAAATTAATTCGCACAAGTAATAATATAATTACTATCATAGTTGTAAATTCTACTGTTACTAACAAATATAAAAATATGGGACCTGTGCCTGAAATAAATAAATTCAATTCAACAACATATTTCAATTTTAAAAAAATGTTCAGATGAATTGTGAACCTCCTTCTTTTTCAGTCGGTTAAAAATAATGCTGCAAAGTCACAAAGCTTTTTGACATGATCCATGATCTACTTAAACTTGATTGTAAAAGCATTAAGGGGCTGACAGGAGCCTTGAAGCTAGCTAAATAAAAACAAAACTGTCAATTATACTGCAATAAAATTACCCAAATTTGTAATAGTATCTAGGTGGTATTTTTAAGATCTCTATTGTTAATGAAACATGATTGATAAAAATGTTCTCGAAAAGAGTCGCGAAGTATTAGTAACTTGATAATTAATGGTTGGCAATGATAATTTAACAAACGAAAGAGATGTAATTAACAAAATATAAGGATTTAAACGAATTAAAATAATTTCTTGTTTTTTAATAACTACACATTTTAATTAAAACGTAATTCTTGTGACTTTTTACTCTAAACCTTTTTGACGTCCGTGCAAATCGAAATAAACAGCGATCTGACATTACTCAAAGTCATGGGCTCTTGTCAGCGTCTTAAGTTGCCACAAAACAAACATTCCATCTCCATTACAGCGGATTACATTCATCCCCCAAAGCGAATGGTACAAATCATCTGCAAAGGGATTTGCTATAAAAACGTTCTTACATGCAATATCCTGCTCACTTACCTGCCTACAATAGTCAAATCCGACTACAAAGGTGTATAAACACGTTTGTTTGCGATTTTACCGTTATTCATGATTCGGGTGATGCAGATTTAGGATGCTCATCCATGTATACAAACCTGCAAAATGGAAAAAAAACACGTTTTTAGTAAGATGAGTTTAACCATTCTGGACCCAAAGTCTGCCAACGGGTCTTTATTACTAAGCGTACGCTGTCCATCTTTCCGTCCGATCTTTAAATTGCTTTATAGTTTAAAAAATATAAGCAAAAAGACCGCATCACCTGATGGTAAGTGTTCACCGCCGCCCTTAGATATCCATAACACCAATGGGGCTGCAGATACGTTGCTAACCCATAGGGCTAAAATGGAATACCTCTTGTGCCAGTAATTTTATCGGCTGTCTTGCTCTCCACGCCGGAACACAACAGTGCAAGCAGTGCTGCTTAGCAACTGGATTAGCGAGCAAGACGGTGGTAGCAATCCGGGAAGATCTTTCACAAATTGTGGAAATTTTCACAAGAAGCGTGTTTTAAAAATATTTTTAAATTTTTGCTCTACCTTAAAAACGGTAATAGCGTGAAACTTGGCCTTCGAATTTGCTGTAAATATTTGACTCATCACAATTTAACGAAATAATTCAAGTTTTAGAACGTTTTTATAGCAAATCCCTTTGCGGATGATTTGTACCATTCGCTTTGGGGGATGAATGCAATCCGCTGTAATGGAGATGGAATGTTTGACTGTTTGTTTTGTGGCAACTTAATATCAATAATGTAATGACCGTACAGACGAAACACATTGAAAAATTCACAGGGTATGGCAGCGGTAATGTGGCGGAAACTGGAATACGCAAGGCACGGAATGCTGATGTTGCAGGTTCGAACTCTGCCATTACCCTAATTTTTCTTTGTGTTGTCATTCATTATATAGCATTTTAAATTTAATTTGGATGTAAAAAATACAAAAAGAAAAATCGAAAAAAATAAAAATAAATAATTTCGATTACAATAATTCAAGGTTTTTATCCACTTATAGTACTGGTTTATTTTAAACAAAAATATATGTTTTAGAAGCAGAAAACGAGCAATGGGTATATTTTAGGCGGTACAACCGCCGTCATTTCTCTCTACGTAATATTGACTACAGAGAAAACCAATGTAATCAAGGTTCGATTAAATTAGTTATTGTTTCGAGTATAGCTTTTGTTTTTGTCGCAAATAAACTTCGATCATCATTCTTGTCGCCCTAAGGACCTTACGGATTCCATAAGAAGGGCGGTAAGAACGTCAATACGCCAGTGCTGGGTGGGGCCCATTTCACGCTGCTCGGTACAAGTTTTCTCTTTTATTTTGTTAAGTATTTATTTTACATTTCTCTCTGGTTTTCTATCGAATATGTAAATAAACGTCATTCTTTTTTCTGTATCAGTATAATTGCCCACAAGGGTCACAACCATGTCACATGATTACAAGTATCTAATCATGATTGCCCGACGCCACCTTCAAATTTCCTGCAGGTCCGATACGCGTGAGTGACACTTTTAGTGTTGCAAGCGTCTATAGGTTACATAAATCCAGCCACCAGACGAGCCGGGTGCTAATTTTCCACCGACATTGCATAAAACAACGAGTTTATAATATCTTAGCTTCTTAGCTTCAACTTAGACCCATTAAGTATAAAAAAACTGTTTTCATTCATTTGAAAACAATATAAAACAGATTAAAACCAAAAGGCATTACCTCCGTGACCGCTCCGAATTCTTATCTAAAGCCTCACCAGTATAAAGGGTAGGCCAGACTTTGATTATTTAATTAAGAGAGCGGCTTGAAGCCCGTTGATAATTGGGAATGCGACTGGTTCAGTTGGTTAGGGTTTAATCTCTTCATTCTATCGACTTGGCCCATTCAATTTTGAGTTGTACTTCGTTATTTGGTACCGTTTTATGTATTTTTTATGGTGCGTTATGATGTTATGTTCATTTTATGGTGGTAATTGATTTTGATTGTTGGCAGTGTAAATCGCGGCGGTATGGAATTTGATAGTGATACATTATGTTGGTATTATGTACCTATATCGATACTAGAAATCTCAAATGTCGTAAGGGACATTAAGGGGCATGTCCCTTACGACATTTGAGATTTCTAGTATCGATATGTTGGGGTAGAAATGACCTTTTTAATAACAAAGTCTAGTTAATTGATTTCGCTGAGGCACCAAAAGTTAAATGTTTTCAAGATGCTAAATCACATCATATTCATAAAAAAGCAATCATTTTAGCGACTCAAAAATATGATTAGGTAGTGAATTTATTTGTGCATTATTTAAGCTTGGTTTTCACATACGCTTGTCACGAGGAACGGGGAAATCTTTTTCTTAATAAAAGAAACACTACATTTTTGGTTTCATTATTCTACTTTTCTCCTTTACTTCTACCCGGGGACGTTTATATTGAACTCAGGTGTACCTCCTAAAATTTACACAACAAACAGTCGTACGCCTTCTGCGTCCACTTGTTCAGCGACCTTCACCCACTTTTACTTTATATCCCTGAAATTACATTTTGAAGGTCTCAGGTAATCTCGAATTGAGTACAAATTAAAATTAAACGAAGGACAAATGTTGGCTGGAATTATTATTAAACAAACACCCTCTTATGTCTATAACCATGGCACATGAACTTTTTATTTATTTGGTTCAGGTAAAGTAATACATATTCTTATTACGTTTATCGGGACTTAAACGCGAAAATAAACTGTTTATTTATTTACCTCGAGTTTCGGCCGCTTTGAAGTTATAAGTACATAGTATAAGAAAATCGGTTAGAATATCCGTTTTCAAAAAATCGATCTTGAAAAGACAAGCCACGACAGAAAAATTGCTAAGGTACCCACTAAGGCTGAAAGGCCTTACTTACGTATCTAACACGACCTTCTCGGAAAAAAAAACAGTTATTTAATAGCGTGTTTAAACGTGTTGATTAGGTTCAGACAGTGTTAATAAGTAAACATTTTCGATGCTCCTTAAGGCAAAGAATGCGCGTACACAGTAAGCGTCAAGTACAAATTAGGTGACCAACAAAAAAGTTTAACTCTTACTCTGATTGACAAACAGTGTCGCAGCATCAGTTGGAGCTTGTCTGGCTGTCAAGCGGGTTGTGAAAAAATCCTCGACACCTCGCGGGGATGCGCAGGAGTCCACGGCACAAGTGAATGGAAACTATCGTCCGTCGTACAACGTCCTTTTAAATAATTTTCGCAACATGTTTTACCGCGATGTAATTAGTATTAATAAGTTATTTAATCTCATCTCTCCTTTAACCTTTCCGTTAATTACAAGTATTTGAGGGTTGTTCTACAAACGAAGGACGAAAATGAGTCTGAATCCGGCCCGACATTTTTTTTCCCATTCTGGTTGCAAACCATAGTCTATCATAAAGAATACAACACCTTTCAGCCTATGTTAAGTGGAACAGTCAAAATATTTCAAAATTTCAGATTTATGGCCATTTCAAGAAAATCAAGTAACAGGAAACTGAGAATATAACCAGAAAACTGAGGATTAAGTCGAAAATCAACAGAAATTAACGTTTATTTCTGAATATTTTTACAAATAAATAACAATTATTGCATTAAAGTCACTGGAGCCAGTTATTTCCTGTCGTATCTTCGCTATAGAGAATACCACAAATAACGCACTTATAGTCACTGGATTCGTGCTTATTTTTCTTTGTTATTTTTAATTTATTTTCTTTATCTCTGTTTCTTTTGATTTCGGTTGTCTATTTTATTTTACCTCCTTTTTAACTTTTTTTTTATATTTTCTTTTTTTTTGCACGTTAACAATATCTTAAAATTTTCTTTTTTGAGTTATAGCTTTCCTCTGACCTTTTATCTGTTGTAATTGTTCAGTAATTTGATGATTCTGGAGATTTCTCAATATCCTGGGTCTTAATTTGACAGGATCCTGAGACCAGGTTCCTGAGAATTTTTGAATTATATTTAAAAAAAATCATCGATTTATAACATTTAACCAAAGTTAAGCAGAACTAAGCCTTCGTGTAAGCAACTTACATATAAAAATGCTAAAATTACCATATTATTATGTTTATTTCGTAAGTAAATATCTTACCAGAATTCTGTGAACTTGACTGATTACGACGCGATTGCCTCCGTTAACTGTGCCGGGCCGGCTAAACAACACGCTAGGTGCAAAGAGATAGGTGGTATTCTTTGTCTTTTTCGTATGCACAACCAACTCATCCGAACGACAACGTCGCTCGGCCAATAGAATATTGAATATTCGCTTATTTTACATTGAACAGGATCCTGACATAAAACTGATGGGACAAATTCTAGAACAGGATTTTATAATATTTTTGGTGCAATAAAATAATAATATGTCTCCCAGGTAAGAAAAAAAAAGTCCTTTTTTTATTCTTGGTTCATTTATGGCCTCAATGTCGTAGTAAATAAATCACAGTACACTTTCAATCCTATTTTGCTTGTGGGACACTCCAGGATCCTGAAAATTTTACGTTTTGAATTGAAATTTCGTCAAGAAAATAATTTTTAATCTCCATCATTTTTAGTGACCAGCTAGGCATAGGTATGTTGTACAGTATGTTATACAAATAAATTAGTTTGTATCAATTTTTTTTATGATATTTTAGCTGGGCCGCCGAAAATTCCTTAGTTTGTAGAACTACCCTTGAACGTTTTGTATCATTTTTAAAGCTACTTAATGTTACTCGAGTGTTGAAAGTTAAATTTAAAATACCCTAATTTTTCTGTGTGTTGTTATTATATAGTATTTTAAATTTATTTGAATGTATAAAAATAAAAATACAAAAAATCGAAAAATAAAAAATTTGGATTACAAAGATGTTGAAGTTAGTTAGGTACTACCCGGCGTGACTGAAGACTTAATAATTTAATTGCAAATACAGTTATATCTAACTAACGACTCGCCCCGGCTTCTCACGGATTCAATTAGGATGTTTTGTACAGTAGGGGAAATATATTCACGTACCACCTTAGAACCCTATCGCATTGACGCGACGCGTTAAACGCCAGGCTATGTCATACAAATGTCATGCGTATGTCTCTTCGACTAGGTTCTACGGTGGTACGTGTTTCAATTTCCTTGACTGTACATAAAAACCTTCCGTAAACAATATCTAAAAGACAGCGAAATCTGTATCAAAATCTGTTGCTTGGTTTAGAAGGGGTAAGCGGCCAAAGATACGACAAGACCGGAACGTATAGCGCCTTTGTTTATGTAAAAGTAAATAGATAAAAATAAACAAAAAGATAACATTATTCTCTGCTAATAAAAATCGCAGCAATAGGAGAAGTCTATCTATTCAACATATTTTTCCTAACTTAGGCCAGACCACGGCGGCCGGCCACGCCGCAGGGTGCCAGCAAAGGACGCCTCGAAACCCGGCTATGTTTCAATAATGCATAACACTTAATACATAATTTACAAGCCACCGTGCCCCGGCACGCATAGAATTCTGTAAGGTGATTTAATGTGGCTAAAAACGAATTAAAACTGGTTAACACATTTTTTTAGGCTTTACGTAAGAAGACAACTTTGATGTCAAAAGTCGCTACATGCTTTTGATGTATGGTTTATTTGATATGCAGTAACATACATCCAGTAGGTATGATAAATATGCGATGCAAGTGCTAAGACTTCTATACCATTGGTACAATAGGTATATTTCGAGTACATTGACAGTCCTCACGCATAATTCAAAGTCAAAATATTATTATTGAGATTAAGCTTACAGGAACCCCTTTTGAATGTCAGAAAAATTACAACCGGTAAACTCATCAATACCAATTTTCTCATCAACACGCACTAATTCACCCGATATGCTTAATTCTGTTACGCTTAATATAAATCTGAACGGTCATAATTCTAATGTTTTCGTAAAAAATAAAATAAAACACCGAAAACAAGACATTACAAAAAAAGAGTGTACTTAAGCTTTGAAACTTTTGTTGGAATCTTAATTTGCAACATTAATAATTTAATATTTTTATTGTATTGTGGCAACACTTGCTCTTGGCTTCCGACAATATAAGTGCACACACGTAACTGAGTGTTTTTTATTTATTATAAATAATACCGCAAACCCCAGACCAAGTTTCGTACAACTTTTTTTCTTAACTTTCAACCCCACCTCATTTGTGTGCTCATGTGTGCCTATGCCATCTATATCAGCTATCTATATCAGCAAAGTACAACGGTCTAAAATAATAATTGTATATCATAAATATGACTAAATTTCTTACAAAGGCAAGATTTCGCACAATCTTCCAATTTGCAATACAAAATCATTAGAATAATATAATAGAAACTATACCTATATAACCCGTTCGTCATACACCACGTTGATACAGTACATTGATACAGTATCAACAAGTACGTGCTAATTAACACTTCTCCCATACAGTTTCATTTTATTTTCAATTAATAATAGTGTTGCATTAATTACTCGTGTTTACAAAGTCAAAGCAGGTGTTTCAGTAATGAATCATTATGAATAAAGACCTATATGTATTAATAGAAGCGACACTCATGGGTGTCGCCAGCCGCAGCCACCCTGTCCCGCGTTCGGGGGGGGGGGGGGAACAAGTTTGTACGTTTTTGGTATAACTGACGAAAATGGACTGGTAGACTACACACTTCTTTGAAGCTCTGTCTAGGTTGTTCGATGGGAGAGTGGGGGGGGGGGGCAGTCGCCCCCTCCTGTTTTCCCTCGGTACTTAGTACTCTTCGCGCGTTTTGCTTTGATGTTGGTATCGTAAAGGCTAGAGATACGGTGGAAGGAAATGGGCTCATACTTCTAAAGTCTTTATTCACATGGCATCGGCGTACAGTGGCCCGTTTCACGAAGCTACAAGTTACAATTTTACAAGTCTAAACCGGCAACATTGGTCATTATGCCCATTGCCATTGGTCGTTATTGACCAATGTTTCCGGTTTAGACTTTTGTAAAATTGTAACTTGTAGCTTAGTAAAACGGGCCACTGGAGTCCTCCCGAAGTACCAATCTGACGAATGATACAGCGCGTGGGGAGAATGAAGTGGCGCTTCTACTACGTCCTCGTTCATATAGCCAGGTGTGAAATATTATGTTCACGCGGCAGATTGCATCTAACAGTAATAAACGTTTAAATGAACCCTTATAATTCTAATTTAGAAAGAACACTCCAACAACAAAGCAAAGTCCAAACAAATTTTCTTTCAGGCAAATTGTAACGTTTAATTTGAATTTCATTTCGTTTACTATAGGTATAGGTGTTATGATGATACAATACCCGGTAGTGTGTTAAAATTCTTTAACTCCAAAATGTTCGAAGAATAACAGCAATGAAAATTCATTTAAAAATGTCAGTATGTTATATATACAGATACGACAAAAGTAATTGATTCGGTATCTGTTCAATAGGTAATTGATTTCAACCGTAACTATATTTGCCTTAATCAATATGATCTGGATATTTGACTTCATTTAATTAAACGTCTGATCATTAATCCGTGTCAGACGAGGCGTTTGCGCAGAGCAAAATTATACAAGGTGTCCACAAACCCATCCTTTTAGCCGGTGACCAAGCAACACAGTGTGAGAACACCCCTTACAAGTTTTTTACATTTTACACAAATAAAGTTTGTGTCAAAATTGCTTCTTAATAAATACATATTGCTTTTTAATTATGAAATGTTACATCCAAATAGTATTCTGTGACCGTCCCAACGCCAGCACTAACGCTTCGGTCATGTTTGCTGCCGGCGCACGAACAGGTTCTCTCTCTGCTGCAGAAAGACTAACTCGCTGTTACACTGGGTTCACAATGCGAAGTTGTTAGCGTTATAAATGCAAAATGCAGCAATCGACCAATCAGAGAAAGCAATTGCTGTTTTTGTGTTTCATTGCTCGTAACTTCTGATTGTGAAACCGTCTTAAAGGGCTTATTACACTACGCGGTATTCAGACAGTCTTACTAAGATTTAGCATAGTGTAATAAGAGTTAGCCTGTCTAATTAGACCGACCGAATGGGTTCGGCCGTGCTTATTTGCTTACTAAGACTGTCTGAATACCGTATAGTGTAATAAGCTCTTTAAGCAGAGTGCGGACCAGTGGCTACAGGCGCCACAGCATCCTCGTCATGGTTGCTGTCGGGTTGAATGGGCCGTATCTTGCCTACTGAAGAATAGTCAATATGACTGGAAAATAACTTATTAAAAGAGACTACTTACTAACCTTAACCTTTAGTACTTATTACCAATTTTTGGGACATTAATAGTCGTGGAATGATATCTATTGTGTTATATTTCAATGTGTATTGCATGAATCACAGTTTTTCGAAGTAAAAAGTACCTGTTGAATAATGATCGAAAACTAGGACTATTTAGATTTTACGGTTCTGCAGTTTTCATCTTTT
Source organism: Ditula angustiorana (assembly GCA_963691745.1). Classification (NCBI taxonomy): domain Eukaryota; kingdom Metazoa; phylum Arthropoda; class Insecta; order Lepidoptera; family Tortricidae; genus Ditula; species Ditula angustiorana. Next base: position 4,947,149 of record OY829473.1, read on the forward strand.
AGTGGAAAGCGAACTTTAGACAATGTTTGCAATGTATTGGCAATGCGTAACAAACGCCTTCATCACATGTCACGATTTCACTTCTCAATCAGCGCGTTATCCGCCAATCGTGTTTCGTAAATTCACCCATACATTACCGATACTTTTTAATTTCCTCAACGTTGACAGGCGACGTATCGATGATAGAACCCACTGATAAGAGTTTGCGTGAATTTTAAAGATTAAATCTGATTATTTTTGCGTAAGTTCATTAAATTAAATGTTCTTCGATAAGTCAGTGGCCGGGATCTTGATTCTTTCAACGTAATCCAGCTTTCAATCTCGAAATTGACAGTCGGAAAAAGATGTGCAATGTTTATTATGGTATTGTTAAACGAGATTTAAGACTAGTAAATAAACTAGAGATATATTTAAAAGCAACGAGAAGTATCAAGTTATAGTAGTTAAGAAGAGCTCAATCGAAAGAAATGGCGACCATATTTTCATTTCCTGTAACCAACAGATAAACTTCTCGGGAGGATGGTTCAAAAACGAATAAACAATGTTAAGCATCATCAGGACACTATCTTAAAATGACGCCTGAATCTTGATTTTTTGACATCAGTTGAAAACTGCGCTGTGGGCTATACTAACTATATAACACTTCGTTACAACTTGCAATACTTCATTTATATAATCTCGGGACTGGCTTTGTTTACCATAAACAAAAGTTGTTTATCGTTAACAAATCTTTTATGCAATTAAGACTGGCGCCAAGCTACAACACAAAGGTCTACCAGACACACTTCAGACAATTGTTCTTGATCATTTCATTCACAACTTACCATTTCAGCTATTACGAGTATTAGAAGCAATAAACTTTCATTCATGACTAGTCCTTTGCCGGCGACGTTGGTGGTATAAAAAGGGATGGAATCTTTTGTATGAAGTCGGCTTTCATTGGGTGAGTTTTGGAATGTGCTAGAATATTTGAACATCGCCGAAGTAAGGTAAATGCCATATTGTTTATAAGTACATTTCGACAGTGGAAAGGATATCGTTTTTACCTTTCCACTGGCGATATTATTAAAGTCTTTAATTTGATGGGGTTTATTAGTTTCTGGATGCAGTTTTGGAATTAGTATATAACAGAGAATGTTACAGGGAGTGCCACTAAAATGTACTATTAGGAGGAAAACTACATAAAACAAAACTCTAAAATATTTACTATTCGAAATATAGAGTTTCTTTGGAACTTTTTTTCTTCAAACTTCAATGTGCGTTTTTCAAAGTTTGTTTAGAAAAACAAGAATCTGTTTAATAGCTCTTAGAAATCATCATATTTCTTTTTTTGCGTGTTGCCTTGGTAAATACATAAGACGGAGAGAATGGTAAGAAACCCTCTGTGCGAAAGTCTGACTGGCACTTGGTCGGTTTCTTTTTCTTTTTAACTTCGGATACCTGACGAGTGTATAAATAATTTAATTTAGTGCTAACGGAAACAGTTTCCATAAAAGGTGTCTATATTCATTCTGCAGCCAAGAAACACATAAAAGAAATATCTTAAAAAAAACAAATAGATCTGAATGGGAGCTCACGGGTCCGCAGATGCCTTGTACGACTCCTCCCACTAATAGATACCACCATGAAGCGTAAAATCGCGAAATCGCTCACTGAAAAACTGTCCAACAAATTCATTTATTTACATGTCAAGACAAGAATGCGCAAAACAAAAATAAATATGTAACCGACGCCCATTACGAGGCGATACGCCTTAGAACACCTTTAAGGATCCTCTGGGTACCGGCGCTAGCTCGCACAAAGGCAACAAAGGAGAAAAAATGACGAAAAAATGATGGGTGTGGTCGGTCCAAGCGACTAAAGGCAGCGATTTAGTGACGACGCAAGCGCAGCGGCCTTGACATGACGGTCCATTGCAGGTTTAGTTTTTTCCTCCCTGCGTCTCTATCTAACAAGTGTCATAAGAAAGGGACTCACATAGAGATAAGATAAACTAATCTTGGCCGGTTAAGTTATATGTAGAGCCATAAGTTCAAAAGTTTCCGCTCATCAAAAATAGTCATTTTTCTAAAGCCACAAACTTTTAGACTTAGTTGTAATAGTTTTGTAATATTTACTTCTTCGGAAACGGTTACACAACTCGTTTTGCAACCGAATTGGCGGTGATCAAAAAAGCCCGCCGTACTTATGGCTGTACTTATTTTTTTTAAACTGTACAAGTAACAACTATCGCCAGTAAGTTTTTTTCACACCATCAGTACGCAGTTTTGCAAGAGATAAGAGATAAGATCGTTAAACAAAATTACTTTGTTGAGTTTCTTTTTTGCCGGTATCTTCTCATCAGAGTTTTTTTCTGAATTGGTATCAGATATGGCGCTCCACTTTTTCCGGACCATCGCAATTGAGTTTCCGCTCGTGCGAATAAATACGAGTTTTAATCGTACCATAAACAGAAAGGCATACAGTTTTTATTTAAGCTCATTATTTATCAATTAATACGTTAATATAACGTATACTAGTACACATATTTAACCCTTCACATATACCTATTAATAATGGTTTCGTGCCGCTCTTATACTTAAACGCCACTTTTATTCGAAGTGAGACTTCTGTAAGATGTTTGTACTTTTATTTATTCTTGACCTAATCCTAATAAAGTTATTTTGACTTTAAAATTCAGAAAGAAAGCCATCATTATTAAATTTACTTTTGCGTATTAGCGCTTATTACTTAGACCACACCGATCCAGAGTGATGGCGGGTCTTTAAGGGCATGTCGGAGGCGCGGGTGCCGGTTTTTTACGCGTCGCGTGGGGGGCAGGCGTAATTGCCGAAATGCCTTATTTTTGACAATCAATGGCCGGGATATTGCTATTATGAAGAAAATGCCGCGTTTATGAAACGGTGATGATTAAGATGTTGTTTTTTGTTGTAAGTGGTTTTTTCGGGCTTGGAAACTTTAAGACTTGTTTGGGACCGTGAGTATCTTTGAAGAAAGCAGTTTATACCTATTTGCAAATGTAGACTAAAGACAAGATGTCTCGTTATCATATATTTTGTGAAGACTGTACTGATGTCTTGAGATCGTAGCAAATGTTACATAAGATGAAAAAAAAACATACTTAATACGTATTATTATAATTCACATATACGAGTACTACTGATAATATCATGCTTGTTTAGAATCAAGTCAATAAATTAAGTGCATTCAACGTTCATAATATTATTAAGAAATTGTTACATCAACATTTAAATTACATTGACAAACTGACAGGTCACTTATAGCTCAATTGATGTAGGCACTAAATGCCGATGTCACAAGCTAGAGCCCTGAGAGATGAAATTTTTTTGCGCTTTTACTGCATCCTATCACTTAAAATATGATATTAAAAAAACACGAAACTCCTGCATACCTCACCACCTTTTTTGCCGTCGTTTCCATCAACACAATGCCCATCCTGTGGTCCATTAAACACCGCAATTAACTAAAACGTGGCGCATTTGTCGCCTAATTTGTTCTCTTTTCTATTCCTTCGCCAAAATGAGTAAGCGATTATCACACGGCTCCTAAGATTAATTATTAGTTATGAATCATTATTACCGTGCGAAGGCATCTGACCGCGGGACGTCTCCATTATTAATAATTATATTGGTTTCTACCTGCATGGGAGGTGTAATGGCAATGCTGTGTTAGTTCACATATTTTCTATAAAGTGGGCTGTTTGGTGAAAATATATTGTTTGTAGAGTTAGTGTGAGGTTTGAAATCAATATTTTCAAATTGAATTTTTTTTATGAAATAGGAAGGCAAACAAGCAAGTGGGTCACCTGAAGATAAGTGATCACCACCGCCTATACACACGCAACACCAAGAAGATTGCAGATGCGTTGCCAACCCAGAGGGCTAAGATGGAATACCTCTATATGTAAAAATACCATGGTTACTCTTTTAAATATTGAGAATCCGCACGTGAGCTACACGTTATCGGAACAGTTTCACACCACGCATTACCTTAAATTCGAAAATTCCAAAATAAAAGATTTAGAACAAAACGTCAATCCCTTGTTTACCCTACAAACAGTATATTATCTTGAACAAAAGTAAATCCTTCTCTGAAACAATAATTATGTGTTTAAACAATTTCGGTCTCATTGTGTTATTATCCACAAGACAAGACAAGTGGTAACACTAACTACTAACACGATTGTCCGGAGGTTGTAAAAAGACCACCTAAATACCGGTAACCTTAGTGTAATAAAGTTTTACAATCCTACCCTTACTCGGTTTTGAAGAAACCAAACCGTAGGTTTATATACTGATAAAAACAACTGCCTACGCAAAATGGAGTTATACTTTCAAACGGTATTGACGATAAGAGGATGGTAAATACAAAAGACAAAGTCAGACTTAGTTTAAGGATTCAAAAAACCGTTATGACTAAAATAGTTTTTATTACCTGTGAATTAAATGAAAATACACAGTATAATAAGGATTAGAATGAATATGGAAGAGTTATAAAATAGCGTAGAGTAGTTCCCTTGAGGTATGAGATTGGGAAATATGATGAATTACTCACCCAGTCGGATATTTTAATACTTAGGCTGAATTGATACTTAGACTGAATTGATCTTCATCATTGTTGGTTCAGTAATCGCTATTCCATTCAGTTTTCTGAAAATAGAATAGAATAGAACCATTTTTTTCAGGCTGCATAGGCCCATAAAAAATACCTTAAAAAATACATATTTATAAAACAAAACATTAATATCAGCACGTTATTTCGGCGTTGTGTGACCTAGTTTCGGGGTGTCGAAAACGACGAAAAGCGACTCTCTTCGGCCAGAATTCCTGCTTCATGAAAGTCGACAGATGATCGGTTGGCAACCGCACCACAAAGGACGTAAAATTGACGTTGTGGCGGAACTCCAACCGCTCGACCCTCAGGATAAAACTGGTTTTCATTCGTATATACTCTACGATTTCCTCAACCTTTGTAGAGTAATGCAGCCGGGACACGTACAGCCAGTTGGAACAGCAGGACGCAGCAGATGTCTCGGTCCCGTCGGTGCCTTACCGCACAGGTTCTGACTAATGGTCTGAATGATTTGAACTCCTGTTACGTACGACATTATACATGAATCTTGTACTTTGCATGACCATCAAACAAACGTTTCGGTTTTTTCTACCTTTCCTTCCTTTCATTTTGCCTTCGATCATGGTTAAATTGATAGGCAACGATTGTAGGAAATGTAAAATAAAAACAGGATGAAATGTCAATTTCGTGTCGACTGGAATAAAAAAGAAATTTAGGTCAGCATTGGTTTTATCGAGTATTTTAGTAAACCACAAAAAATTATTATTCATGCCAGTAAATAATGAAAATCTGTCTACTCTAATCTATATTTTACCCTTTGTCTACGAGTTCTTGCTATTAAATTATTCCGGCTTCTTTTATTTTGAAACCAGACGTAATAAAGATTGCTTTGTTTATGCACTATTTGTTTCGGTTTATACTAAAGGAATTTACTTAATTTCTTTTTGTAGATTTTGCAGCACAAAAGGGCCAGTATAACAATCATAAACTGATAACATTCACGTTATTCTGCCATTGTTTCTTTTGAACATTACAGTGAGCAAATAAGCATAATTTTGGGCTCAATCTACATAGGAGGTCGCCGCAGTTAGGAGCCCATTGCACTAGGGATATTACAGTCGCACCACTATCTATAAAATGTTTACAGTTCTATGGAGGTTACATTCCATTTTTGACTTTCGAGCACTCCAATACCGCGAACCAATCAAATAAGCGAACGTTATTTTTAGCCAACACTGATTGGCGCACGGCTGGTGAGCGTCGAGCGATCAACATTCAAAAATTACCCCACTGGTATGCGCTTGGTTCCACACCTGGAATCTTGCTAGTGCAATAGGGCCTTAGAGGAAGCAGGTTACGCTTTTCCTTAGAACCATCTAGGCGGATAGCATGCCACGAAGTGCGCAATGTATTCAGCGTAGCTTCACAGTTTACCATGGTTGTTCATTCACTACGGTAATAGATTATGTCATTTAAGCAACTATATAGCTTGGCTTAAGTTTGTCATTTTAAAATTGGAACTGTCTCTTTCTGACGCCACTAACTGAAACAAGATGAGAACTGTTAGGCTGCCGGAAGTGAAGTACTAGATTAGTGGATTAATTTTGGTTTGTTTCAATCACTGATTGAAAGTATTGGTATCTAACTATAAATAAAGGTATCATTAGGAAACTGATAGAATTAGATAAATATCTACGCTTGTCTGGTTTTTACCTAAATAAGTTTTAAGTTATCTAAGATACACTGATAATGAAGGTGGGCGTGAGTCGTGTGAAACAATACTTGTGCCATGTTTAATGAAAATGTGTTCAACTGCACTGATAATTATTTAATACATTGAAAATTAAAAGAAAAAACTTAGTTGTAAATTAACAATAAAACTATACTAAAACTAAAAGTATATGTACACAATTCGTCAAACTTAGCCCTTCGCCAACAGTCTTCGAGTCTAACTTTGATCAATATATTTTTTCTTTGTAGTTATGCGATCTTTCTACTACCATTAATAAAAATGTTTGACTACTTAAGAATACCTGATTAAGTTCCCAGGAACCTGAAGCCATATAAACGGTGAACGTGTTAACAACTTGACGGATATACTCGAAATTCGGGACTTTATTGCTTGCAACTGCAACTTTGTAGGCAAGTTACATACCAAGTTATGTTTGCAGCTAGAAAATTGACACGGCTAAGATGCATAAAACTGTATCTCCGGCACAATAAAGTTTGGATTCGAAAACCTGAGACACGAACCTATGAACGATATCGGAGAACCGAGCTGTAAAGTTATCACAGTTAAGATTATGTGAATTTGTCTTGCGTCCATCTTATAATACTTGTAACAAAAGAATAGTCATTGAAAATAAATGGTAGGATCGTTTTACTTTATATTCTTATTACGCCGTCGTAAGGTGTAAAATTGAATCAAAAATTGTAAGAACAAATTGTAACTCATCCAGAAAATGTTTGGACAAGCTCTAAAGTGAGATAATTATTGGACCGATATTGAAAAATAACTAATTCAACGTAGACGTGTCAATTCTGTTCCTTCATAATTTAAAAAAGTACAGGCGAGCTCATAAGTGGTTACTTAAATAAATAAACTTAACAAAAATAGATTAACTAAACGCAAACAGTAGGTAATTATACAAATAAGTAGATACTCTTTAATAGTAAAAAAACAGGAAAAAGTTAGTACTTTTATTTAATTTTATGGTACGAATCAAAACTAGTTACTTACGCGTGTTCAGTACATGAGAATGAGATTCTTAGGTATATTTTTATTAAATAAGAAAAAAATGTATTGGTTATCTATCCCGTTGGGTGCTCGGATTCTCTGCAAGTCCAACAGGAGTTAAACAAATAAATTAGCAAATCATAGGACACGATGACCGCGCCAGTACACCATTACGTGAAATACGGACTCATTATTATGACAAAGAGTGGCGCCCGCGCTCCCACACTAACTCTCCGATACATTTCGTCAATGGAAGCCATCTTTAATTCTACTTTTTTCCGCCGACAGATTCACACGGTCCGAAAGTGAGACGTTGTCGCTTTGTCAGATATCTTTTAGTTAAATGTAGGTTGTAATCGTTTAGCCATTAGTTCCGATGGTCGGTTGAAAATTCCTCAATTGATGGTTTCGATAACTTTATTCGGTTGGGATATTGTCTATTGGTATATTGGTTGGCGCCACATGTATAATTGCTTTATAGTATAATAGGCTAGCTGGGCGTTTCTTAGCCTTGCGAATTTTGACATGTTAAGAAATAATTACGATTGATTGAGGTTTAAATAAAATAAGAATGAGAGAGGATAGATGAGGAGATCTTTTAAAAAGTACTTGTTTTCATTTTGATGTTACTTTAAAATTGTAATTATTCGTTCATTAAGTAAAAAAGGTATCTAAGGTTGTAATAAGCACTTGAAAAGGCACTTCTCAAGTATGTAGAGTACTTCTTTATCTGGTTGACCTTCCCTTTAAAATGAGGGACGAGCCCTAGGACGAATTCTAGAAGCCTCTTTTCGAAACTGATTTAAACTGTTTTGCAGATATTATTGTTATGCTTTCATATTATTTCATCGATATTATTGATACATCTGCTTTACTGTGAGCTATGTTTATCTAGAAAAACATACCTCTACAGAAAAGGGAAACTGGGCCCATGGTGGCAACCCTGGAAAGGTATTTTAAATATTGACTTCACATCTTTTAATTATGTTGCAAAACATGACATTTTAAGGAGTCGTCAAATAATAACGACATAATTAAGTGTTATAACTATAGGCACACGCATAGTGAACAACCTAATTTTATAGAGTTGGCTGATAAAATCGAAATGTATGCTAATTTACAAAGTTTTATGGCCCCCGTTTAATGAATATTGATAATCGGAAATGCCGAAAATATCTGCCGTGTCGTTGGGTGGTATGCTTAAAGCTAAAATTGTTGCTTTGTGAACTTTATGTGACGTTTTATTTTATCACTAATTGGATGACTAAATAAAATCAGGCAGTGTGTCACCTATTCGCATTTAATGAGATAATTAACACTCGAGTAGTATCCTGCCTCTGCGTTTCGTACAGTGAGTGAGAGATCCGGAGGCCGACGGGGGAGAGAGAGAGAGGGGATCAGTAATTCTCTTGGTATCGCTGGTTTTTATGGGTGGCGGGGATTACTTCCCATCAGGGGGCCTGTTCAATTAAAAAAAATACCCCCGTTATTATAGTAATTCAGATAATATATTATATTTTATATTTTTGTTTTTTTTTTGTACAATAAAGAATTTACATACATACATACATAATATAACAAATTTAATGATATTTGGGAAGTAACTTGACGAACGCGAGAGTTTCTAATTAAGAAACAAGTTATTTCTAAAAAAAAATATCTACCATTTACAGTCAAAGACACACATTAAGTGACCATTAAGGACGGAACTGAGAGAAAGTATCGTTTTCGAAACTGAGGCATATATTTAGCATGTATGAAATTGGTTTATCTATCCCTTTCGAGTATAGACAATTTACATTAATTCCCTCTTGAAGGACGAGTAAAGTTTGTTGCTGGTTGTATACCTAAAAGTTTCCAAACATTTCCTTAAAGCTATTTATCGGACAGAAGAAAATATGAGAAGATCGGGGCTTGGCAAGCAGTCGGGTTCAGCGGCCCTAACATGACATGACAGTCCCTCATTTATTTTATCCCCCCCCCCCCCCGTGTCTCATCAAACTAGTATCATAAAAAAAGGTAAGCACATAGAGATACATTAAAACAGGGTAAGTTACAAATAATTACAAACAAATTTAAAATTTCTTTGATTATTTATCCGCTAAGAACAATGTTTAATGCAAATTTTATATTTTTTTCTTTGTTGTTACTATTATTCTGACATTTTCCTTCCTTTTCTATACTCCTGCGCAACAAGGAAGATTGCGAAACGGCGTGGCTGTGTGGTCCGCCGCGGGCGCGACGCTTGACGGATCAATTACTTTATTGTTGCGCCTGCGCCGCTAAACGTTGGCTGTAGAGAGTGTAGAACTATCACTGCTAAGGTGAAAGACCGAGGTCAACTTTAACCTTTCTCGCTCCTAAACGTACATTACCATCTTGCTTGCTAATCCAGCCGCCAAGTAGCAGTGCTTGCACTGTTGCGTTCCGGCGTGGAGTGCAAGACAGCCGGTGTAATTGCTGGCACAAGAGATATTCATCTTAGCCCTATTGGTTGGCAACGCATCTGCATTCTCCTTGGTGTTGCGGGACGACGATGATCACGTCTGAAACGATTTACAAAATTTAAAAATCACCTTGAAAAATCTCTGCCCACTCCACGCACGATCGCAGCCGTGAGCATATGTGTTATATTTATGACAACACCGATTTCATACCATGCCTTCATACAAGTTTTAGCATGACGGATCGATTATTTTATAGTGCTGCGCGCGCGTCGACTTCAGGCCCCATAAGGAACGGTTTTATGGTTAACACAGCTGGTCCTATCACACCTGGCTTCAAAGCTTCTATCTTTCTCTGGCTTGGTAAGCGTGAAGGGGAAGAATGCACTTCTATCAATGTTTAATTGCTCGATTAAGTCTTTAGTTTACGATAATGAAGCTATGTGTACGAGAACCCTGCGAAAGTAAAAGCCGTTAACGATGCATAGTAGTACATCTGTTTTCCTTGGTTAATTGACATGGCTATTAAAAATTTTATATAACATAGATAGTTGTTTTTTTAATTAAAATTGAAAGCTACGTGTTGTTAAGTAACAGGTCCAACGGTCTTCCGAGAAATTGAAACAAGTTATCTAGCTACTCCGCAAAAACAACCTAACCCTCTCCGCAAAACAGCGGCATCTACGCGTCATAAAATACATATACTTAATATATTTTTAGGCAGCCCCTCCTTTTCTCCTCTGTTTCTATATAAGACAACTTAGATCACACAGACTCATATATTATCCAATCCAACCCCATTTTCATAATCTGCACTCGTTTCGCGTGTTAAACAACACTGTTTTCGCGGAGTAGTAAGCTAATTTGTTTCAATTTGTTAATATGGACCTCCGCAGAGTAATGCCTGAATCTATTAATTATAAACTACTCAAAACAAACAGGGCCCACTTGACTTTTCTCTTTAAAATGACAATGTGAAAGTAAGTATGTATTTTAAACAATGCACGTTTTTGAAGAAGGTCTTTATTTCATGAATTTGATGGGTAAACAGTACATAAACCCCTACTACATAAATAAATATGCTTTGGCACATATTTTTATATTTTTATTTTACAGAGAAAAGTCGAGAGGGCCCTGTTTTCTTTTGAGTAGTATTTATAGGTATTCCGAGAATCCCCCCCCTCGACCCCGTCGGGTTATTAGCCATCGGCCAATGATATCCCACCATATAGGCTAAGAAATCATTGACCGATTCCCAGGGTGCACCGGCCCAAGCACTGCTCTTCCCCCGGAGAAGTCCATAAGGGAACCGCAGCACTTGGGCTCACGAGGAGGAAACCCGACACGCACCCCGACATTATTGTCTCTAGATGTGTCCGTATGTTCTCAAATTGGGTCACTGACAATGATTGAGAACGTATTAAAAAAAGTGTCCATTTGTTTTTTTTCCTAAAATTCAAAGAACTGTGTAGCATATCCCTTGGACGTCTGGGACGACTTGGACGTAGAGTAACAACCAATCAGTCGTTACGTACATACCGAGTGCAGTTTTTGTTCCGGAGCCTGCTGGCCCGTGAGAGAGCTGGCAATCAATGGGAATTAATTTAATTTTCGTGTCGGGAAAATATTGACGTTGCTATGCCATTAATTCATATAAAAACTGACATGCCTTGATGAATGTTATCAAACAATCCTTATACGTCAAGCCTCAAATTTGCAAGTTCTAAATTATAATGACGAATGATAGATTGGTCTGCCTGACGATGATAATTATAGGTTTATTTAAGACTGCCGTGGAATTCTAAATATGAAGTTTGATAACACCACTGATCCTTGCCTAGGGGTATTAAATATTTTGTGGATCGCTAAAATGCCGTTTATTTACGTTATCTATTACGCACATATTGCGATTTAATGGCGGAATGTCAAGTTGATATTTCTGATTATTACATAGTATTATGGTTGTGTACTTAAGTAGATCTACATAAGTATGTCATTCCAGATTTCATATAACATACAAAAGCTTCGCCAAATTACTGTACTATGCATAACTTTTTTAAGTGGTTTAGTAGAAATACGCCGAATAAATAAAAAATTGCTTATACCTAATATTATGTTATCCTGATATACGAGCCAAATTCCTGTAAAATTTCATAAAGATCCGTTTACGTTTTATTGCATAAAAGGGTAACACACATGTATCTATCCACACAAACTTCCACGTTCTAATATAATAGGATGCTGCCCTGGCTACTCAGAACCCCCGTCTTTTATCCATCGAGAACCTAAACGTCATAAAATTACCCTAAACATGTTTTGTCAGCTTATCTGCTACTTCAAACATCAACAAGATACCTCGCGGCATTTTAGTGGCCAAACGTTTTATTTCAAAAAAGTCGACCTTGACCTTTGATTGACTGGGCGATGGACTAGTTTTTTGCTGCGTGCAATGAAAACGAATTTAATTTCATTGCCTGCCTTCAGGCAAGCTGCGGGCAGGTAGACGGTCCATTAAACGCGTCTTATCATTAGAACTACACGGCAATGACGCGACTTGTATAGTTGGAGAATGAGCGGAGCACCAAAGCACTGAGCAGTTAGAAGCGACCTTAAAGGCGCATAGACTTCAGCATTCACTTGTAACAGGACATCAAGCATTTGCCGTTCTTAAACGCCTCCACGCTATGCGCTGTTTTTTTCAATTTATCTTGTGAGCTTTGTAACATTCGCTAATGTTCATTACAAGTAAATGCTCAAGTCTATCAGCACCTCAACCAAGGCGGCTGCCGCTTGTTCCCCAACAGAAAGCATGAAAAGAGCTGTCTCAACACTCTTGGTCCTTTAGCTACACTTTTTTAGAAAGAAAGTAAGAAAATAGTTTTTCGGTGCTCAGAAGAACATAGGGTAGGGCGCTTTTTAAAGCACACTGCACTGCCTTCTATTCCATAAAAAACAGACCAATCGTCGCAGCTAAGTACGAGTATCATAATTATAGTTACGCGTTTATTGTTATTGGTAACGAGACTGTCATGGAAGTGTGAGATCTCCTGATACAATGGTGTCAGCACTTACTACAGAAGTATATATGTAAGACCCATCATTTGACACATGACAACACCCATATAATGTAAATGTGCATTATCCATTGAAATTATAAATAAAATATTCAACAGCTTTTGAGCTTCACAGATACCTAAAAGCTATGTATATGCTCTTTTAAGGTGCAACTAAGTGGTTATTACATTTATTTCTATCGCAATAATAAAGTATTTCATACTAACAACTCAACACGTAAACAGTTACATATTAAGTCTTTTTTTTCTTAAACTTAGTGTAGTGACCAAGTTCTTCGTTTCGATTCAAATGTAATTTACGTAAATTTGTTGAAATCGATTAATTTATTACAAAATCAAAAAGATATCAAATCATTAAATCAAACATTAAAATGAACCAAAAAAATCCCTATGGCTAAGAACGTGCCCTTTTTAACCGACTTCAAAAAAAGGAGCAATATGTTTCGCAATTACTCGAAGACGGCTGGACCGATTTGAAAAATTCTTGTTTTGATTGAAAGGGTATACTTCCAAGTTGGTTCCATTGTCATCAGGTTACGATCTAGTGGTGGGATCCTGGAGAAATCGAGGGAAATCTTTAAAAAATGCACACCTGTAGCGATTTGGATATTTTTTTATAGTAACTTGTACTTTTGTTCTCGGAAAACTGGAACTGATAGTGAATACAGACGGCCTCTGAAACTACTCAATAATAAGTAGGTATTTCACGGGTGGCGATACGCGCGGCTATTTTAATATAGTTGCTAAACAATTTATGCTAATTGCAATGCATTTGGTCAAGTGAGGCTGATGGTGAAGAGGTGCAATTTTTGAATCTCATCAGTTGACTAAAGCTCACAAAAATGCCCGAATCTCTATGGAAAACGGCCAGTTTGTTGATGAGCTTTAGCCACCCGGTGAGATTCAAAAATCGCACTCCAGGAGAACTCCTCAAGAATTAACGTCCCTGCATTGGGAAAAGCAATATTTTGTAAAGGGTGATGAGCAATTGACATAACCGTGTAACTTAGATAAACAACCAGACTCACTAAAAAGAGAGAAATGGTTTTATTCATGGAATTTTGAATTTTCAAAGCATAGATTTTTGAACGAAACAATATCAGATTATGGTTCCAGTCCGGGCGGAACCTGCACGAAGTTCTATCGCCTTAACTCAGATAAAAATATTTTTTTAAATCGTCACTATAATCGATTGCAATAATCTGCTACCCTTAGTAATCGGTAGATACGTTAATCGCCACGCCTTAGCCTCATCACTATAAACATCAATGGACAAATCTCAAATATTGGGTCTTACATATATTCTTCTATAAGAGGTTTAATTTTTTTTGACAAATCCAGCCTGTAACAAATAAATTATTTTCATTTTCACGTCAGTCCAGCTTTAGGTTCAAACTGCTGACTGAGCATGGCGTCATTGGCGCTGGATTGGCATCACCATTTGCTTCCAGTGGCCCGTTTCACTAAGCTACAAGTTACAATTTTACAAGTCTAAACCGGCAACATTGGTCAATAATGACCAATGGCAATTGGCATAATGACCAATGTTGCCGGTTTAGACTTGTAAAATTGTAACTTGTAGCTTCGTGAAAGGGCCACTGGACCTTTTACGAAGGTTATTTCATTTGGGAACTAAGTATAACGCAAAGAGATAGACAAATTTACTTTCGGAATTCTGTCATGTCAGATAGGTACGCGAGCTTTCTCTAAACAATTCCACGATAAATTCGTAATAGTTTCTTTTCTGTAGTCAACATCCCTGCACCTGTCCGTAGAAAATTTGCATGAAACAATAGACAGTAGGTAATTGAGCTGCAGAATCCTCCCTTTGTGAAACCCGACCAGGTATGAAAGACCTCGATTGATAGCAATCTTCATACAATCAAGGGTCTCGCTGTAATGGACTCCTGGCGAAATCGAAGGCTTAGAGGATGTCATGATTTCGTCACGCTTTAAAGGTATGCGGGACCACCGACCACTGCGTGTTTATTTGTTTTCTATTTCCTATTTTAATAATTCTGTGGATCTTGTTGTCCGCATAAAAAAATAAATAAAAATAAAATAGTAACTTTTTACCAGTTAAGCTAAGTAACTTGACTCATCGCTATAGCGCTTTTCTCTTTGTTTTGGCTCCCAGTTCGCTTTTATACTACTTGGACGATATCGAATAGTCTCTGGAAAGTACAAGACTAAATAAAATAGCTTAGTTCCCGTAGAGTTAATACCTCTAATTTTGAAAGTGAAACCCCTAGTGAGTTTTTAATAGTGGACGGTTAATGCCAACTTAAATGGCACCCTATTATTTAAATTAATAAATAAAGTAATAAAAGTGTAACAGCGACGAGCTCAACGTTGAGGCTTTACCCTTTCTCGCTTACTCGTGCTGGCGCTGTCTCGAAGTCGTGTTCAGCACTATTTGAGATTTAGAACAGTAGAATACTGGTTGAATAAGAAGGGAATTTTATTCTATGGCGTAATGCATTCATGGATTAAATTTAATGTTAATTATTATAAAATACTTATTGCATATCTACTAAGAAAAACAATACATCAATCAGAACCCACAAATCTTTTTTTGTCGCGCAATCAAGAATTCGCGCGCGATTAGACCGCACACTTTAGCAAAAGTAGGTGTTTTTTGTCGAACTTTTTGTCGACCTCCTCAATGACTAACCCGGTATATTAAAACGCTATTAGTCGACATGGGCAGCGATATATCACTCCCGGGCGGTGATTTTATCGCATCTCAATACGTACCATTTCGATGTCTCAATTTTTTAGGGTCCGGTCTCATGTGTTCTTTCATTCATAGATTTTTCTGTTAGTAATTACTTTTTTTTATAGGAAAAGAGGCAAACGAGTAAAACGAGCATGTCATCTGATGGGAACAGCCCTTCATAGAAACCAGAAACCCTAAAGGAACACGAAAGATCGGTTGTCAGCTTCTAGGTACCTAGCTAATACGGCTCTAGATTTTGCAGCATAAAACGTGTGTTACTACCCCCATTCGTACCACAATCTGCAAATGACAACAGTATGATTCTACTACCTTACTGTTTAGTTTATGTTATAAAAACTATTTTTATTTCTTCCGTCATTCATCGACGACCAGATAGCCTAGTGGTTAGTGACCCTGACCATGAAGCTTGAGGTACCGGGTTCGATTCCCGGGAGGGGCAAATGTTTGTATGTTGAATACGAATGTTTGTGCCCGAGTCGTGGATGTTATATGTATTTAAGTATATATTTATCTATATAAGTATGTATATCCGTTGTCTAGTACCCATAACACAAGCAGCTTTAGTTGCTTACTTTGGGACTAGGTCAATTGGTGTTAATTGTCCCAAGATATTTATTTATTTATTTATTTATTTATTCATTTCTTTCATGTTTCGACATGCCGTAGGTAAAAGACAGAGAGCAATAAGTGGAGTTGGATGAGATACATTGGCAGGATAACCTACTATAATATGTATATTGGGCGACAGTTTTTCTTCGACATTATCACTTTTTTACCTTTGGCGATCTTAATGATATTTTCTATCTTTAAATTTAATTTAATTACTGATCATCAGTTAATTTGAAATTAGAAATAATTTTAATACAGACTATACATGGGTACGGAACCTTTAAAGCATGTTATCTTTTTCTGCGGTTATTCTCAATTGGAAACAATGTTCGGCCTGCGAGTTACAAGGTAGACGTCTGTAGGCTCGTCTCGATACTTTATGTGCGAGCGCCAACCGTCTCACGGTCGTGCGATGCGAGAATCGACCTCCCCGAACGAATTTTTGGCGGTCAAAAATCTGGTAGGCTTGGAATGAAATATTATTTGTGGTTTGGGAAATATTTGATTTGTTTTTTTATTGGTTATTTTTGGCGTTGGTGGCAAGCGCGGGTGGTAAAATGTGGTCATGTTATTAGACAAAAGAAACATTTTTGTTTATCTTGGTATTGTAATAGACATTTTTTGCACGGAAAATTTAGACTCAAAGTCAAAATATTTTTATTCAGATTAGGCTAACGAAAAGTACTCATGAATAACATAAATTACCACCAGTTCAGAAAAACCACTGATGACAAAATACCAGTAATAAATTCAACGAGACACCACAACCAAACCAATTTTCGAAGCTTTTAATGTTATACCAACGTAGTAAAAGGACCTGTTCCAGTTGAACACAGATAAAGGGACAAAAAATGATTCCTTGAAAAGATTTTACACATAAAATCAAGTCGAAACCATAAAACATAAATAACTAAAAAATCCAACCAAAATGATCCTTAATTTGGGACGAAAATGCCCTTAATAACTCCACATCTCAACGCACCATGAAATAACTGAGCGGATTAAAGGAAGATGACACCGTGCTTCCTTACAAAAAGCTATTACTATTCAAAACAGCAAAGTCATAGATAAATAATATAAATCATCGGCTGCCGGTCAACAGGAGTGTTGAATTTGGCGTTCCCATCACAAATCTATGGAAAATGCTGAAGCGCTCTTTCAAAAGGACGAACGTCTTTTTAATATTGGGTAACACATAAGTTTTTTTGAAGCGCTGGGTGGATGGATACTCTGGTCATAAAGGAGGGGCGGATATTTCTATTTTTTAGCCCCGCTTTGGGAGGGCGACCACACTGACTGGAAGGCCAGTCCGTAAACACAATAAAACTTAATATTTACGCTCACTTCGAGTAATAAAGATACAATGAGCAAATACTGTAAGAATGATATCGGCCGCCAGTTTTCCTTTCTCATGCAGTTTAAAAACGACCACCTTCTTTCGCAGTTAAAGCGTATTTTTCTTTGTGCTAAGTTGACACTCCTTGAGTCGATTTTCACTGTAGGTTTATAGAAGTTATTTGTACGATTGCGCATTGTCTTACGCTTAAGCCCGACCTAGGGCTGGGGAAGCGGTGAATCATTATTACCTTTTAAGTTATAAAACATTTTTTAAGGATAATTTAGGTTTAGTTGTTTGTAAACTCTTGCTCTGACTCATCGTTTATAACGTAGTTTTGTCGTTGACGAGTTTTGTGAATTGCCTACGTAGGTACTTCAAGATGGGTTTACCCGTGATCAGAATATTCAAAATTAATTGACTACAAAATTTCAGTATATATTAGCTATAGGGTTGGCGCTAACCCAGAAGAAATTTTGGAGTGATTAAGAGCTAATTTTGGTGCAGTTTTGGTGGAAAAATATTCTAAGCAATAACTTGACCTCAAATGTAAACAAAATAATAAATTTATTATAGATTTGTTTCTATAAAACACGCAGTCAAATATTATCTCATGAACTAGTTAGAATTTCCGAGCAGTTAGCAATATAAAATAAAACTAAATATGTAAAACATAATCATTACAGATAGGTACGCTTAAAAAATATTTACTTCATAAAAAGATACAAAATATCTATTGTCAAGAAAACAACAATTTCTCTGGCGTATTATAATATAAGTGATTGTAATATATCTTGGACAGGGATGTTTGAAATTGATCCAGACTTGCATTCCAAATTATGCATGTCTTGTGTTTTAAGTTAACAATTAACATGAAAAAAATTAACATGTAACTTTCTTTATATGACACTCCACTGAGTTTTTTGCCAGTATCGTTTTTCCGAACCGGTGGTGAATTTGGGATATCCATAAAAGCTTCTCGTAAGCCTAACCTGTATAAAGATGTTTTACTTGCATAATAAATTATCAAAACCCGTCCTTCCCGTTGACGTAGAATCATGAAATTTAGCAGAATCAGAGGTGGTTAAGAACAAGTTAAGGATTATTATAGGAATCATAAAATCTCGTGTGCTTATCTATAGGTACATGACACACGCGTTTGTTCTACGGAACAGCGCCTAAAGTTGTATAAAGTGGGTTTTAAAATCATTCATAGCTTCTCTAGGTAGCATCCGTAAATACATTTCTTCCCTACCTAAATGTCTAACATGGTTGTTCAATTAGATGTGTCAATATTTGACATAATTATGCTTTTACTGCGTCACGGGATCCCCAGATGAGACACGTGTCACTTTGGGCCACTTGAGTTTATGTCGGTCAGACTCAGCAGCTGAACATTTTAGGACCTTGTCGCTCTTAGTAATGTGACAAATTCGAGCAACTCTCATATCATACGTTACTACGACAAGGTTCGGTCGTGTGTGACTATTATTTAATGTATTAATATCTTAGCATATTTTGACGTCATATTATGTAATCCTAGATTTAGTTATTAATTATTATTGTGTGCCCTTACAGGGCGTCATGGACTGACTTTATACCAATGTAACATCCATATCTATAATGTACATGACTTGATAATGAATAAATGAAAATGAACGTTATCCCTTTGCAATACGGTTGAAAATTGGTCAAGCAATTTCTTGGTCGACTATACCTATGTCAAGTTTAAACTGAGGAGTCAAATCCACAACCTCTTTTGCGTTGTAGTTAAGGCCAATAACTATCAGACTTTCCGATTGACAGTACTTTTTTTTAAACCCTAATTATTTGCTTTAATTGGTCTGCTTAGTAGTGAACCTACCTACTTAGAAAAGCTTTTTTAAAATCTAAACATTACATTTATTACTAGAATTAAAATACAAACTTTTGCATTCAAAATTCAAATTATTTATTTCAGGATAAAACACATAGGTAGTTATTTTTTTCGTAATGGTAGAGCAGCGTTGCATTATTTTCATCAGAAACTGAAAATTATCTTCAAATTGTCATTGAAATGTAACTTCTACAATATTTCCAAAGTAAGTACATGAAATTGGATACATAAAAGCACAGACCTATAAGTAATCGACTTCAAGTCAGCGTTTAAAATATGGCCGCATCAAAAGTCGAACAAAAGTACAACAACTCGACAATCGCTCGCGCTGTCAGTCTGTCGGACCGACGGCGCTGCTGTCAATACTATTATTTTGTAAAAAACCTATTTGCAACGAAACTTAATACATTATTATTTTATGCAGATAGACGTAAAGTTGTAAATCCAATGACTATGAATGATAAACTTATAATTTGCATTTGTAACATTGGCGGCAACCTGGATTCTTATGTCGGGCCGTTTTTCTGCTGTCATTTAGTATGACACTGTACATCCATGCATTATAATATCATTGCATAAAAGTAATAGAATTATATAATTTTCCAGATTTGGTACAAAGTTTGCCGGAGTGTCGTTGATGTCTTTTCCAAGCAGCGAGGGCATCGAAGCGACACCGGCGAAGATGTCAAATAAACCTCTTTAAAAATTACATACTTAATAATTTTCATGTAACTAAATACAAACAGATGTCACCAAAATGCGTTAGATTTTTTTTTTGGGACACATTTCATTTCTAATTTTTTTAAGAATTTAGGCAACGTAAATAAAATTCTCTGTAAAAAAAAATGCATGTGAACGATTAAGTAGTAGAAGACTTCCGTCTCATTAAAAAAACTTACAAAACTCTTTTAACTTACATCTGTTTTGTCCCTTTCTTTCGAGGGTGAACGCCTCAAGACAGAAGATGTTTATGTTAACTAAAGTGGGTTTAGTGAGCATTCATGTTCAAAATTATTAATAATTTTATAATTTTTCACTATGAAATAATGGAACAAAAGGCCTAAAATTATTGTTCATTGGTATATTTTCTAAAAAATGCTACTTTTAATTTCAGTATACTAATGCATTTTTTTCAGTCTGCAAATGCCATTTTTTATACGTTTGCAAGTTACAGATTATTAAATAACTATTCCTCTATTGAGACAGTTTTTCTTTAGTATTATTTTTTTGCTATCAATTTTTAATATTATTTATACAAAATAAATTGTCTAGTCTCCATATAAACCGTGTACCCGCATGAAGCGTAGGCGCAGCACTGAGCACGTGTCGCCTCTCACGACCGCTGGCGCCGCGCCGGCCGCTGATTGGTCCACGCCGCCCCTCCCACCGGCGCGCGCACTGACTCACGCTCGGAGGACCTAGGGATCTGAAGTTTATTGAGGATCTCCAGCTTTTGTCTTTTGAAATAGTTACCTATATTTTAAAAGTTTGGTATTACTATTTCAAAGACTTTACGTTAAAATGTTTGGACCTGAATTTGAACTTCTACGTTTGTTTTAAAAAATATTGGAGGAGATGTGTCGGCTTATAGCAGCTGTAATAATAATATGTAGGAAGAAAAGAAAGGAATTTTACGGAAGTATATTGTAAAAAAACTCGATAAATAACCAAACTGGGACGTTCATACTACTTAGTCTGCTCGTGACCACATCCTTGCAATTAGGTCGAAAATTCAATCAAATCTAATATTCAACTTGTTCTTTAATAAGTTAATTAACAAAAAAACATGAAACAAGTAGCTTGTTGTATTGCCACAGACACTAGCTATGAAATTTTAAGTACCTAGGTAACTAACTGTACTATCTGAAGAAAAAATACTAATTAAATAATTATCTTCCTAACTGTTCATTGCATATAAAATATCAACCTTTGGTGTCTTAATGGCAAAGAAGCCTAGCCAGGTAGCACAGAATCTCAACTCTATTGCAAATATATAATTAACTTTTGCAGTTTATTAACCATTTAACTAACTTAAGTGCATACCTAAATAAAGTACTAATGAAAGCATACCTACCTACCCTTTTTGTTCAGCAACATTGTGTATAAAATCAACACATGCCATAAATTACAGCGTTGCGTCAATTACTTTTTCCCAGCACCCATCGGAATTTGTAGCCCACAGCAAAAACTAGACCTGGCGGCCATCTTCCAGGAAAATGCCTAGTTAACTATACAAACCTAGATTTCAGTTAGGCATTTAAAATTTTATATGAATAGCTGAAAAAAATCAGATTGCAGTTAGCGGTTGTTCAATAGAAAAGGATAATGAATTCGCTTTTATCTACCTGATAGTGTGCCATTGTTTCTTGCTTAATTCGTTAAACAGTATAAGCCCCAAATAATCCTATAATCCAATAAACCAAAAATTGCATAACCAACCTAATGACCTAAACACGACAAAGATTATAATGTGTCGAAAAAAAAACAGAAGCGCGATCCAATCGGACGTCGGGCAGGTGAGCCCTCCCTCCAACGCGGGCCCGCCTCGAGTCTTGGCCGGGCGCTCGGCAGACGTGACCGTGCGACGACCGGCCGCGCTCATGCTCGCGGTCCCGCCCTTAAAATGAAGTGTTTGTGGTTATTTGTGCTCACTGTTCTGTGTATACGGTGCGACGCCGCTGGCAAGCCTCGGAGAGGACGCGGCAGCATGTGGTGGTAAGTCCTATCTGTTTACTAACTTATCTGTGGAATTTTGAGTCTAAACACTAGGTCGAACCCTTTAGGTTGCGGTTATTTTTGTTGTTGTTAGCGGACTTGGGTAATACACGGCATGAAATAATAGCAAACCAAGTTATTCTTAAGTTAGGTCATTTGTAAATCGATCAGTTTTCATTTATAATTGATCAATTGCAATAGCGACAAGTTCATTTTTTATCAATGAAACAACACGTAATACGACTGTGCCCAGCTTATGTCATAACAATTACAGCATACCCTCTAGTTTATACTAAAACTGAAACACGCCAGTTTAAGTGTTGTTCTTAAAGTCTAGGCTGTAGGATTCACTTTGGTTTGGCTTGAAACGTTCTGACAACCAGATGTTTCTCACATATAAATCGAGTGAGATGATTAGCGAATCATTAACGGGTGTGAGGTCAGTTATAGCCTTACGGCCCACTAAAAGATAATTATTGACTTTTAAGTTAACTTAAATCTTAACACGGAGCGTTTAAACAGCCTTTAATTGATGGTTTAATCTGAGCTTCGGTTTAATGATGACATGCTATTAGTGCTACAAGGATTGAACACTCAGCTTGACAGTTATGTTACCATACAAACACTACCGTTCTAGACTAACTTAGCCGTAGGATAGGTTTAGTTTAAATTCAGTTTGGAACTAAATCACTATTAGGTAATTGATTTTAGGGACTTATTTAAGGCTAGAAACTTTAAATTGAATCGAGCTTAAGTAGGTATATCTTAGATGGAGCTGTGGTGTCTATACATGACTTAAACAAATTATTGAAACCATTTCTAGTAGATACGTATTTATATTTTGGTAATTAATCATATAAAGAATGATCATTCCATAGCTTCAAATTTGACTATCGTACATTATAGTAGTTATTTTAACTTGAATGCAAATTTCAAGTCATTTTAAATAACGTGGAGCATCCTAAAGGCATTTAAAAAATGTGAATGATATTTTCGACATATTTTTTTATTATAATTTTTTAAATGACCCAATTTGCAAATTAGGTTATAGTTATAGTATATCATATACAGTTAACCTAAAAACTCACCTTATTAGCCCTGTTTGCAGTCTGGGCATTTAATTGACTCAAAAATATTTTGTGTCGAAAACACAACTGTGTGAGATATAAATGCTTTTTTTTATCTAAACAACAAAGCATCAACTGCTTAGGATATTTAATGTAATTTAAATAAGGTCATAAAACAGGTGTGAGCATCTAAGAATAAGAAATATTTATCAAGTATTTCGTAATAGTTTAGTATTTTAAATCTCAACTGAAAATTAGCGCTTCGGTTTGCCGAGGCAGTATGCTGGGCCCTTTTTGGTTCTACTGAACGGAATATATTTTTATGATATTAGTACTTTGTTCATTTGTGTACATTTTGTTAATAAGTACATGTTAATCCTAAATACATGATATTACCATCGTTCTTTTAAATTGTACCTAGTACAGCCAGCTATTTCACAGCATCTGACAGAGCCTTGGTCTGAAACTTTTTTAAACATAGCATTTTTTTAAATTTACAATTCCAGTGAAAACAAACGGTATTTTAACTCGGTAGACATTCTCGTCTCCGAAATAGGCGTCAGCTGATCCTTCGTGACGGACAGGTGCATTTACTTTGTATTTGCGTTCACTATCTCCCTGCTCCCGACGCGTTGCTTAATCCTGGAGACTAAAAAAACTTTTTAAACAGAAGTCGCTATTTTTTAATTATGACCATCTTTTAGAGCTGTAAATAGTCCTGAAATGAACAGATAGGTACTATTGAGTTTCATGGTTGTTGGCACTGTTTTGAACTCCGTCGGCTTTTGCCCGACGGCATGTTACTATGAATTTCAACTGACCTTGAGTAACACCATTGATTAATTATTAAATTTATTATAAATTGTTTTAAGTTTTTCTAAATTATTGAGATACTTACAATTAGCAGAATTTTTGCAATTCGGTAATATTTTAACATATTTTTAAAGCTTTTTAGCTAACTTGTTAATAATTTAAATATTTACAGCTACAGCCATTTCTATCACTTCTAATACCTACTGTGTTCTTATCATTGATATCACAAGCACAAGCGCACGCGCAACTATGTTTAATTGTTTACTCATTTAATATTGTGATTGCTATAAAGTAATGCAGTCTCTGTAAATATGTAGGCAAGTTAAAAATCAATTACAAAAAAATACTGACAGTCCCGATATGCATGCAGTACGGTCAGCATCTAATAAATCGGAGCGAGCACGGTAGTCAAAAATATCTGAACAAGCCGTACGTATGAACAATTAACAAATTTGATTCATAGGCCACTGTAGAACCTTTTTACATTAAAACGTCATAATGTCTTCAGAATAAATGTCATAATACCTCGGCGATGGTACAATGCGACAACGTTCTACAGTGACCTGTGAATCAAATTGGTTGTCTGTACGTATATTCGACAATAGAGTCGAGTTTAGATATTTTTGAGCACCTTACCAGCTCCAAAATATTTCACTCTGACTGTACAAGGACTGATAAGAACCTGCCTGGACGCATTCTCTGTAGTTCGTTATTCCATTCCAAGTTAACATATCTACTTACTATTTTTCCGTCGGCAATGTTAACAATATTTTTTTTTATTAATTTTATATAAGTGATGTTTTGTACCCAATTAAAAGACAATTATAATCAAAAATAGCCCATAAAATATTTCCCAGGATCCGAGCAAAACCATCAAAGAATGTAAGTAGTTATGTTTGTCCTTATACGCAATGGTATAGTCGACCAAGTAATTGCTTGACCACTTTTACACCTTATCTCTTTGTGATACGGCCGAAAAGTGGTCAAGAAATTTCTTGGTCGACTATGCCTACCTATAGCTAGGTATACGTTTTTTCCCAACGGCACCTGCGTTTAATTTGAAATTTTACAATTAAATAGCCATTTAATCCAAGAAATAAAAAAGGGTATACAAGAATATACAAACATAATTAAATAAAACTAAATTAACCTAAACCTAAAAACCTAAGTCTACAAATAGCCATTGGACAGGGTGTCCATAAAGCTGGCTGCATTTCCTCGTATCACTATGCCAATACGTTGGCCGAGGAATGACCAGCCCTATGGTCACCGGTGGATCGTACCTAATAGTAATTTTCCTAGTGAACTTAAAAGTTTATGTGCAATTAAATAGGTATTTACTTTGAGATCTAACATAACACATCTTGATCCAAAGTAAAAAGCATAAATTAAGTATTAAATAAAATTTAAAATGCTATAATAATGAATGACAACACAAACAAAAATTAGGGTAATGGCAGGACTCGAACCTGCAACATCAGCATTCCATGCCTTGCGTTTGCTAGTTTCGCCACATTACCGCTACCATACCCTGCGAATTTTTCAATGTGTTTCGTCTTTACGGTCTTTACATTATTGATTTTTGTTAAATAAAGTATTTGTACTAACATAAAACATCTTGATCCAACGTAAAAAGCATAAGTAAATTAAGTATTAAATATATATTTTTTAAGAATGTTCCCTTTGCCGCTATTGAGTAGGTACTGAAATTAAGGCACATCTGCCGGAACAACCACTCTAAAGTGCTCTCTTCTTTTAAGAACACGTTTAACACTTAAATATATTGTTACGACTACTTACTACCAGCTGGGTCTGTATAGGCCTTCACCTAGTGGACTTAGGCCATTTTTGAAAGGAAAGTTGCAGTGTTAAGGCTAATAATTAAGTTTTCCAACAATTTTGCTAATGCAACACTGGAATAATAAACAGCAACAACACTTATATTGAAATAAAACACTTTAACTTAAATCTACCAAATTATTGCATGCCTAGTCTAGGTAGAACGTAAGCAAATCCTGTCAAGTTAAGATCTGTATCGATTACTATGTTCTGGCAATACATTAGTTTGTCTTTTAAACGGTTTAATTAGATTAGATTCGTTACAAATTTTATTGTCTACAAGTCGCGAAAACATACGAAAATACTAATACTTCACCCGCGAAACACAGCTAAGCTTTAATAAATTTTTCATCTAAAAAAGAACCAACAGTCGAGTGTCTGGTTTAATAACGCCACTCTTATTTTCTAAAGTATTAAACTCACACTCGGCGATAAAAGATAAAACAAAATTGTTCGCCTAATTTGTATTCACCACATTTCTCCCATACAACGTTGCGTACAGAATCGCGTGCCAGTATCGCGATAACGTTGATAAAGCATCCAGTTTATTAAGATTTAAACATCGTCCATGTGATAAAAAATATCAATTGAGGACGCTGAAAACTGTTGTTAAACCTAAATAAAAATATTAAGAAACTCAACTAGTTTAGCTTACGAGCAAATAACAAAAATGGTGAACTTTTTTTATCATTCAGGAATCTATTTGACATTTATCATATATTTTACATAATATCTGCCTCTTTTAGTTTGGTTGAATCATGCCAAAGGACTTACCTAACCAATTTAAAACAACAGTATAAAATCGAAGTATCATACAGTACTTTTTGCAAATGAGCCACGTTTAATCCTTCTCCTTATGGTTTCGGAGTCAAAAACTGGCATGTACTCGTAGGTATTGACAAAAAAATGGAATTTATTATGTTTCTGCCCAGTGATATTATAAAAGATAAAGGTCGTTGCTATTTATAACGTCCTAACGCGTTGTAGTTATTTTAAATTGATGTATTTATTTAATAATGTTCAGTCAATTATACGTAACATTATTCATTCATGTTATGCCCATTAGAATGCTTTCATTACAATACACTTGAATGGGTTGCCTGACATTAATATTATTGGACCAATTCCAGTTTAAACTCGTCTGGTCTTCTCATGACAGGTTAACAAAATCATTTAGAGTTGGAGACTTTGAATTTAAATTAGTTTTATATGCAGAAGCTCAATTATTAGCGTCGCATTCCTACACGCTACAATAGGTTGGCCTGTTTTGAGTTATAAATTAAATCATAGATGATATCTCGGGTCAATTAATACCAATTGATCTAGTCCTAAACTGAGCAAAGCTTGTACTGTAGATGATAGACAACGTATATACATACTTAAATAAATAAAAATAACCTTCAGTATGTAAAGCATCAAGGACTCTGGTACAAACATTAATGTTCATTACACGAACAATTGCCCTCCATGGGAATCAAACCTGGAACTTCCAGCTTCGTAGTTAAGCTCACTAACCACTGGGCTATCCGCTGTATAACTTTTTACTTGGTACATATATTTCATTTACCTTAATTGTTGACATAGCAAACAAAAAAAAATTAAAAAGCTAACGTATTAAGTTATTTACATTAATAGGTACCCATTACACCAATACATAAATTCAAATAAGACACTTTAAACGCACGGGTACAATCGGGCTTAAGTGCACATAAAAACCTTATCCATAAAAAATTGGACATACAGGAATAATAGCGACTTTATAGTATGTAAAGATAACGATATATAACATACACATACATACATACATTCACATAAATGTACTGAAGGATCCTACATACTCTATATTATTATTATTATTCACTACGTAATGTTTTCAAAGCATTCGTTTGAAAGCACTCTGTCTAGGATTATTAAGTAATTTCGTAGTCTTGCCATGCCAGTTTGGTCGAAACGTCGAGGTTAATGAAAATAAACATAATAAAATCCCGTTAACGTTTTTTTAAGGAAATGAATCTATAAATTAATAATTTAAATTAATATTTTGGGACAAGTAACGTTTATAAACCTTGTCCTAAATGAAGTTAAGCTTATACCATGGGTGCTACTACTGGACAAGTGGACGATGGATGGATAGATAACTGAAGTAAATTGAGGAAACTATTTACAGCGAGTTGATACCTTCTAAAGTTTCGACAGTTTTTTTTTTAGTAATTGTGCAAAACTATAAATAATCTAAGGTTCATAATCACCACTCGGGTACAAATATGAATGTTTTGTCTGTCTCGATCGAATTCGAAGCTACGCGCTGCGTAGTCAAGTTCATTAACCACTAGGTTATCCGGTCATCGATTATGTGTGATAATCTGTGAACTTAAAATAATGTAAGGCAAAAACTTTTTTCTACATTCCAGCCAAGATTCACAGTTAACCTAAAGTACTTAGCGTCTTTCATAAGCCGAAGGAAACGCTTAATTACTCGAATAAGAGCCCAGCCCGGGCCTTCCAAAGACAATATTTGTTATTTTGACACATTCACACAGGCCTTTATCTCTGGGCAAACATTTCGTGTGCCCGTGAAAGTCATTCACGTTTTTTTTTACCCCGAGACCTCGTGTTTTTTAGTTCCCTACTGATGTGACAAGTGCTAAGAACTATATATGGACAGGCAAATATCGTTTGTTTTCTAAGCGGTTGTGGGTGTGAATTTTTGTTTTCATCTGTTCGCCCAATATCGGATTCGGACCGTTTTCGACTGAAGCTACCAGATTGGTCCGTGTGAATCATTACGATAAAGTTCACTAACTCTTTGATTATTTATCCTTATCTCGATGCTCGTTCTAAACTGCATAAATTATACGAAGTTGCAAATAAAACTGACCGTAATAAATGATTATCTGGAGCCAAATTACGCTTCAATGCACTTGCAAATTTGTTTATTATGCGCATTTAAAAAAAGAACTGGAAAGACCAAAAATTTCTGTAGGTGATAATTATGCAAATGCGTTAATTGTGCTTGATTATGTTAAATGTTACAAAAACTCGACCTAATGTCTTGCTTGTCAATGAATTATTTAAACTCGGTGTAGTAAAATAACAAGATAACGATCTTGAAATATCTGATTGCCACCGATGTCTGTCAGACTATTAGAATAATTTTATTCAACAATCATACAGTACATATAAAAAGTGTGTAAGAGATATGAGTATCGCAAGAGATAAAAGTTTTAAGGAGTTAAATAAAATAACTCTGCTCACTTAAGTGAGAAGAAGCCCTGGACTAAAGTAAAGAGCGTCTTAAAATCTAAAAACAAAACCGTGTCACAGCCTCTTTGTAAATTCTTAGAGGAAATGAGAATTTCCGACGAACGCGTTCATATTTACGTAACACTCGACTACAAAGAAAGGCAAATAGAAAAGTAATACCATTTCCAACGTCTGGAGCGGCGGCGCGAGTGCTCCAAGTTTTTTTGTGCCGAAGACGAAGTTTTCGAGCCGAGGACGAGTCAACAGGCCGTGATCTCGATCGCTCTCGCTGTTGACTGTGGCCCTCTAAGATTAATGCGCGACGCAAATATTTATCTAAACATCTGCGGATTGACAGTTCGGTCGTCAGTTGTTTGTTGTCTTTACCTTTTCAAATGAGCAGTTCATTTCAAGTTGCACCCATTGCCTTAAGTGGCACTCGGATTATGTCTCCTTTTTTCATTTTGGGACGCATTGTCTTTCGCAAGGGTGACGATAGTCGATGTAAGCTAAACGTTTTCTTTTTTGCTGTTTGGAATATAAAGAAGTTTACGGGATGTTTCTTTTTCAGGGGTATTGCCAAAGCGGGTGAACCAAATAATTTGTCACCTATATCGCCGGGGGTTTTATACATGGACCCGGCGGTGCACGCGACGTTAAGAAGAAAGCAGCGGAGGCTAGCGAGAGAGAACCCCGGGGTCCTCGCAGCGGTGGCGAAGGGCGCCAGCATGGCCGTCGCAGAATGCCAGCACCAGTTCAAATACAGAAGATGGAACTGTTCCACTAGAAATTTTCTAAGAGGAAAAAATCTATTCGGCAAAATCGTTGACAGAGGTAAGCTTTACACGCTTATATAACAGTTAATGGCATCAATGAAACCTTGACAGTAAACATTCATTTTTTTACCAGCGCTTTAAAATGTCAATAGCAAATTTAAAGACACGCGTCATTCATTTGTCTTAATTTAGTGCGACAAAAGGTAAAAACAAAATCCATAAGTCGAACCTTCAGAAGAAGGAAGATTAGGCACTTAAAATACTTGCAATTGAAATGTATCCTAATTTGAATGCAAAAAATTGAGTACAAAGAGTTAGAGCCCCTAATCCGTGTAACAAAGAGCGGGAACAAATTAAGTGATAGCTGTAAGCATAGCAACCCTTTCGGGAGATGTTATCGACGTGAATGGGGTAGCGAGTCGGGGCTGGTATAAAGGGCTCATCAAGATAAAACATCCTGGATCAATTACATGCGCCCGAGTGACGTGGTTCCCGTTCGACGTTTTATTTTTATTTCTGTACAGTTATTAAAGGGGACTTGATTTATATTAAACTGGTTTATGGAATTAGTTTATTTATACACACAAATGTGACGTTAATAGCGCGACGTTTATAAATTAACTTGTCAGCTAATTTTGACATGACTTTTAGCGAATCACAACACAACAGCGAGAAAAACTTAAAGGAAGTATGCATTAAAACGTAATGCGTTCTGCTAACGCTAGCTTAAAAATAGATGCTTAGTTTCACAAATACATTTCCAATTTCAATAATAATGATAATTTACGTATTTAAAAGCTCAAAATCATCTATTATTCAGTAACAGTTCCGCTTCGATACTTCACCCAACAAGCTAAAGCTCCATTAAATCCCATAATCGCAGTGCAAGCACACCGTAGAGTCCATTTACTTGATTTGAATGGGCCGATATTATCAATAGATACGAATCAGCAAATAGATCCCCATTAGCCTTACAATACTAGCACAGTACAGTCAGTCGCATAGGTTGAAAGCCATGTCTATCTTTCTATCTAACAATCTATCTAAAACCACGATAAAACTAAAAGAGAAAGATTGCATAAAGGAACTTTTTAAAAACGTTTTCTTATAGACTTTAAAGCATTTAAGAAAAAAAAAACGATTCTACTATCTAGACATTATTCGCCCTAATTGACAATAAATGAGTTGTGTGTGATTTTAAGCTGAAATGAAATTACCAAAGGATTACTAAGGTGTTGTCTATTTTTTATAACTCTATTACTCGTTCAATATACTTTTTAAATGAATGTGAAAGTGCAAACGAATCCGTAAATAAACCTTATCAACACTATAATTTGAGTTTATAAAGAATCAAAATGTTTATAGTATATAAATAGAGGCTATCCAGTCTGCTCTTAGTCAGATAAATGTTCAATTACTACTATGCTCATATTTATCGTCATTAGTTTTGTTTATTTATCTATCTGCATTTTAAACATGCCTTGGAACATAGTTTAAAAAACTACCACCTTTCTAGTAGAAGGCGTCTTAAACCTTCCCTGTTATTCTCAAAGTGCCACATCGACGAGTTCGACCTCTAGGCAACACTGTCTCGTTCGCACATTTGAAAGCGCTGGCGCCAGCGAGCGAGACAGGGTGTCGCTCGTCATCGATCTCATCGCTTTTACCACCCTTGAATCACGTATCTGAGAAACTATTTCAATGACATTTGCGACGAACTGGCTGTAATTTTCTAAGAGCGTCAGCGCTGTGTTCGACAACTAACGCAGCGCTGAAGCACTTATAGATGCATCCCGTGTTCCGTGTGACGTAAGTACAACAGGAAGATGAGATAGGTAGACCTATACGCAGCGTTAGCCATTGTAGTGTTATGTTACGTATAGATTGTGCGTTTTTAGTTGAAATTCACCTCCTCAGGATAAAAGCTTTATTGCGGGTGATTCTACTGTCATATTCAAGCCAGGAGCGTTTACACTTAGATATTAATTTCAAGGAACTAATCTTTCTTTATATCTACAGATTTATGAAAGTAAACTGGAACAGTTTAGACTACCCGTAACATTAAATCAAATCTTAATCTACTGTGATCTTAATGAATGCATTGATAAAGTAAATATCTGTTATCAATTTGTAGGCGCATTAGTTTAGTTTAGTTCAGTTTATTTATTCAGTCAATACAAAACTACAATATAATTTGCACAACTGTCAAACAAATTATTTGTTAGTATAAGTGACTTATTTAATCATTTTGTTAAATTTCGTTGGCTCTTTGTGATATCAGAAGCTGTTTATAATAGCTTCCGTGACACCACCTTTACTGTCTCATTAAAAATATACGAGCATTCAAGCAAGTACGGAATCCAATGCGAGTTGAACGGATTAGTTAATTTATTGGTTAGTATGGATCAGCGTAACTATAAATTAATCCCGTCCCGCGTGTAAACAACAGTCAAAACATCAAGACACTTCGCTAAACTCGCACAGTTCTCTTCAATTACCAAATGCTTCCACCTTTACTTAGACGGCGCTAGTTTTTTGTCCCCTAGCGTTAAAGTGCAAATTAGCGTAACAATCAACTTGAGTGGCTGCAAATTGTTAGTTTGTTGCCCGAATCACGGTTGTTCCATCTCCGGTGTCCAATTTCGATGCTTTGTACGCGATATGCCTTATTATGAGCCCGCGAACATCTGGTCTAAAGAGCATTATTCGATAAAAACAGCAAAAAAGCCAGTTTGTAATTCAATTTTGCCGTGCTCACAGGCTTTTTTGTGCTGTTTGCAAACTCTAAAGGGGACTTTTTACTAGCCAATGAAAGTAATTTTACCTATTCAATCATTCAAATACAATAGGTACTTTAACATCTTGTTTTATCTAACAACATCAGCACGCGCTTCGAAAATTACAATAAAGGCAACCTCATTTTACTTTCAAACAGTTCTTACGCAATCGTGTAAAAACAGTCTGGTATTGATTAAAACATAAATAAAAAGTAATATCGAAAAGCTTTCCTTAGATCGGAGGTCGGCGCGCCCGCATTAGGGGGTTATCATCAAAATTAAGAGCGTTCGCTTCCATATCTCCAGCTAATTCGATCTTATTTCGAATTCGGAACGATATCTGGAGCCATCCGTTTGGACTGGACGCGGCGCTCCGGTTGTTGAACCCACGTTAATGAAATGTCCAAACGTTTGCGGTAAACGATGTTTCTATTAGCTTCGAATGCACTTGCGTTACTCGGAGTGAAAGATGCTATTCTATCTTAATGTGCGCTCACGACTCTTAGGGAATGTTAACTATTGCTGTGAATGGAACAGATATTTGGTAATTGATTGCTAAAGATCTATCCGTTCATTGAAGTCGTTCAATATATTGTCTAATGATTAGATAATTCGTGGAAAAACTTCAAAACTGAACTCTAATCTAACTAAGTAAGTGTACAATGTTATAAAAGCGCCATATACCTTAGGTATACACGATGAATTGGTTAAATAGTACCCAAAGTTCGATTCAAGCGTTCATAAACCATTCGATTCATAAAATATTCATGAAAAAGTAAATTGTTAACAAATCGCAATTAAATTTATATGTTTACACAATATTAATGTTTATTAGAGAGAAAAAAACGAGTCGGGGTCGACACTACCCCGCGGCGAGACCGGTCAGCGTGGGGATTGGTAAATCAAAAGAATTATTATCGGTCCAGATCCGGATTATTTATTTAAATAAAACATGTAAATTGCAGAGACAGAACCAATTTAAAGTAATTGAGCACGCACGCGATAATTATCACCGTTTTGAGAATAGCTTTATGACTTCGAATGTGAATAGGTCCGCGTAGAAATAACGAGAAACATACAAACAGACACGTATTAATATGGCTCTTTGTGTTTCCACATTTTGAATTTATGTCAGGTGTGGAATTATTAGAGAAACTCGAGTGTCATAATGCCTAAGAAATTTTACAACATTCAAGGCACGTGTCCAGACATACAGTTATTAATGTAATTTTACATTGCGATTGTTTGCCAACTACAGATCTGTCTCTGAAATTAGTGAATTGCATAAATGCTCATTTGCATAGGAGTCTCTCTAATAACAAAGCGTTTACGCTAACTACTTGCCTAAATTGTAAACCGACATAAGTCAAAAGCCTGCAAAAATAACAACAGTGTTCGAGACCACCGTCGAAATAATTTCACTAAATAAAAAGACCGCAGCGATTACAAAATTTATGTTATATGCGTGTGTATTAAGAGTGTATTACTTTATTAAGACAAAGTGTGTCGGGTCAAGCAGCCGGGTGTTACGGTCAGGAATATTCAGAAATATACTTATTTTACAACACATCGCTATTGTCTGCATTTAAAAAATACATAAAAACTGACAGTCATAAAGTTCTTAACAAATTAAACTCGCAAATATGATAGTTAAATAGAAAACGCTCCTAACAACAATGGGTCTATCTCGCGACATGATTACCATCCGCGCGCATAAAGACCGCCCGGAAGGGCGCGAATAATGACTAATTTACACGTCGACACGCCATTGACACCAGGGAGACGTCTTCATCTCATTGTGGTGCAAGCCTCAAGGATCGTATTAACACAAATGATGACAACGACACAATACGGATGGGGCTTTATGCGACGCTTCATTGTGGAACCGAGAATAGAAAAATATATGGGCCGGGTCCCCGCGGCGAGGCGAGCGAGGCAAGCCAGGCGAGCGAGCGTCGAGGCCCTCCCGCCGCGTAGCTTAGCGACGCAC
Source organism: Ditula angustiorana (assembly GCA_963691745.1). Taxonomy (NCBI): domain Eukaryota; kingdom Metazoa; phylum Arthropoda; class Insecta; order Lepidoptera; family Tortricidae; genus Ditula; species Ditula angustiorana. Next base: position 4,981,778 of record OY829473.1, read on the forward strand.
TCGCTCGCTACGGAAGCCGCGTTTACACCTAACATCGCCTAATGGCAGGTAACTCGGCCAATAAAACCCGACCTTTTTTCAAATATTTCCTGTTTTGAAGTGTTTCGAATATCGGCTCCCAAGATTCCATCGCCGTGGGTGGATAAAACGTATAAAGCGACACACAAAATAAAATGCATACAAAATGCTCTCGACGAAATATTTAATGCTCAATTAGATAAGCGTTTTGGGTTTTGTGGCGTTTGAATTGTTTTTAAGATACAACCGTTTTGTGATTTGGTTTTTTATTCTACTCTTACGGCCTGAAATAGCAAAGAAGTTGGAAGGTATTTCAGTTTTTGCTTCAGTTGAATTACGCGAGATCGAAGTTACAATAAGCGCTGTCTGTTATTGTTTATCGACTGCTCACTTAAATAAAATGGAATTATTTTCGGTGTTTTTTTAGAGTTTGAAAACAAATGTCTTTGTCTGGCGCGTGAATGGGCCGGCAGCGGCCGCGGGCGGCGCGGGGGCAAGTGGTAGCTGCGCTTTGTGCCACTCACAATGAGTGATATACGACCGACGTAATTCTCAATTGTCGCACCGGAGGCTCGGACCGCGGAATCAATGTGAAATTATCACCCATACATGGCATAACGAAAATGAATTATTGCTTTTTATTGCCTCTCGACGCACCTTTATAGCAAAATTGCCTTCACTATTCTACTTTTGTTTTGTTTTTGCACCTTAATAGCTAGCTACCAATGTGAGTTCTTTCATTCTTGTAACGGCATTAAGTCAACGTTGCCAAGTTAAGTTTTATGTGTTTCTCGACGAAACGAATCGGAGTCATTTTTCTTAGTGCAGATGATTAAATGTCATTACGCGCTCGTAAAACGCTGTATAAATACAAATCCATAATGAGTTCATCATAGTTCGATAAAGCCGTTCTCGGACCAGCCTAAACCGGTCAAACACTGCTGGCTCCTTTTATAAACGAGTGATTTATAGCTGTTTTGAGTAATTACGTCCCATCAAATTTGAATAATGTGAGTCGTTGTAAATAATAAGGCACAAGAGGCGCGACGCGCGAACCGTCATAAGTCAATCCTTCTTATTAATCTTGTGGCAACACTTAGGCGTGATGACTTAATGCGGACAGAAACATATTTAATTAGTGCATTAATTTTGAATTATTGAATGAGTCGCTTGGACGGCCAGGTGTTCGTCAAACGTCAACGGTGATTAAGTTTTATTTCACGCGGACGATCGGACGCGCTCGGATTTACGAGATTTTGACTTTTATAAATTCTCAACGCCTCGCCTTAACTGCCAATCCCTGGGATGGAATTATCGCTCGCTGCTCGCTGTAAACCGACTGCGAGACCATTTATTATCCGCACAGATAATCCACCGACAGCACTTTATTATCAGTTATAATAATAATTTACTTTTATAGATTAACATTACTCATGTTTGTTCTTATTTGACTGCGATTTGATGGGATGAAATTGCCATAATAAAATAATAGGGCGCGTTAAATATGATTATTGTGTACGCAGCAGTGGCGCAGGCGCACGGGCAGTATGTCCGTGTCGCAGGTTACGTATGGCCGGTGTCGGATTATAGTTGTTTGGGCGGTTAATTGGGACCGAGGAAGGACATTTACATTTTATTTAATACCGTGACTAATGCGGCCTCTCAGATGAAACCTCTTTACATCTGTCATAATTTTTCTACGTCACAATTTATTCGCAAAACGCTACAATCGGCTTTGTCGTCCAAAGAACCGATGGCCTCCGGTCATGGACACAAATTGCACAATTATTCATAGTTGCGTAAATATTGTCCTTCGTGCTAAAACATGGAGGATTATTCCTAATTTATATGAAGCTCGGAGGCTGGGCTGAATCATCAGAAGCGTCGAATATTCTCACGGAGTGATTAAAACGTCGTTTATTAATTACCGCGTACCGTTGTTTTTAGCGAAGGAGGAAGCGTTGTAAAAATCTCAGCGGGCTCTCATTCACAGATGTCTGTTGACAGATGTGTGGACAGCTATCTACGCGTTATGGAGTCATTTATTGGGCGCAGCACGTGGTGGGCGCACCTGGCGGCGGCGCCCCGCCGGCAGGCCACCGCTCGCCGCGTCTTCGACTCAGGCTCTTACTTAAGCCTCTACCGTTTTACAACCCGGCTATAAATCGAAATCTTTAAGATAAAAACTTATTACTAGTTGTAAAATAGGAAAGTCGCTGTTTACACTGGGCTTCATTAGCGGCGCGGTGACGGATCGTCCGCGGATTAGCCGAAAGCTATCATTTTATGAACGTTATTTACGTGTGCCATATTTAATTGGCCCACACCTATTCGTTATAGTTAATGCGAGAGAACGTTTCCAAGTCATTACAGAAGATGAATGCCCGCTGCGACCGCTCGTATCTGTACCGTGAATTAATTTCGTCCGAGCATTGAATGATGGCGAAATTGACATTAAAATTCCCAGTCGAACGTCTCAAGTAATTGCTGAATAAAATACTTTTGTATAACATCGCAAAGCGAAGCACAAAAAGCGAGTCCCGCGCTGCGGCGGTGTGCGTCCCGTAATTTATATCGGTGCACGATGACATCTCAATAAAAAAATGATTTCATTTGCTTATTGAGTCCTTAATAACGCTGGCGCTCCGCCGGGCCCGTTCCACATATTATTATTATAAACAACAACAAATACGAGTTCCTTATTATTTTTACATCCATAAAGGAGTCGTTCGTTTTTACCGTCCGCATTGAGGTGGCCGGAAGCCCACCAAAGGCGTTGCTCGGGCGCAGTATACTGGCAAACTTACGACGGCCGGTTGACACGCCGGCCGATATTAGACCCGCGTTAATTGCTAATTTAACGTTAATCGAGGGACCTATCTCGTGAACGCGATCAGCCTGCTCGCGGTTTATGGTCTCCGAGGAATTCCATCACAGCGTGTACGCGCCTCCAGACCTCGTAATGAGACGGCTTACGCTAACAATAGCCGGTTATTAATACGCATTATGCCGTAAAATTACAATGTCTACGCATGTGAATTAATAACGAGATAATGTCCATACGAGACAGCCGGGAAAGTTTTATGCACATTTTTTTGAACGAATGTAAATTTAATTATGTTCGACGGCTAGGCGGACATTCATTATTCATTCGGGCCAGGGTCCGTTAATAATATCGTCTCGTTGCGTAGACAAAGAGTTGAGCTCGCATTAATCGAGTACTGGGGTTATTAAATCGATATTAAGAGAGAGGATTCGACGCGCGCCGTACCACTTGTAATGATCAAATTTATAATCTCTCGGGTAGGTAAGGCACTTCTTTATTCCATAATGAGTTCATCATAGTTCGATAAAGCCGTTCTCGGACCAGCCTAAACCTGTCAAACACTGCTGGCTCCTTTTATAAACGAGTGATTTATAGCTGTTTTGAGTAATTACGTCCCATCAAATTTGAATAATGTGAGTCGTTGTAAATAATAAGGCACAAGAGGCGCGACGCGCGAACCGTCATAAGTCAATCCTTCTTATTAATCTTGTGGCAACACTTAGGCGTGATGACTTAATGCGGACAGAAACATATTTAATTAGTGCATTAATTTTGAATTATTGAATGAGTCGCTTGGACGGCCAGGTGTTCGTCAAACGTCAACGGTGATTAAGTTTTATTTCACGCGGACGATCGGACGCGCTCGGATTTACGAGATTTTGACTTTTATAAATTCTCAACGCCTCGCCTTAACTGCCAATCCCTGGGATGGAATTATCGCTCGCTGCTCGCTGTAAACCGACTGCGAGACCATTTATTATCCGCACAGATAATCCACCGACAGCACTTTATTATCAGTTATAATAATAATTTACTTTTATAGATTAACATTACTCATGTTTGTTCTTATTTGACTGCGATTTGATGGGATGAAATTGCCATAATAAAATAATAGGGCGCGTTAAATATGATTATTGTGTACGCAGCAGTGGCGCAGGCGCACGGGCAGTATGTCCGTGTCGCAGGTTACGTATGGCCGGTGTCGGATTATAGTTGTTTGGGCGGTTAATTGGGACCGAGGAAGGACATTTACATTTTATTTAATACCGTGACTAATGCGGCCTCTCAGATGAAACCTCTTTACATCTGTCATAATTTTTCTACGTCACAATTTATTCGCAAAACGCTACAATCGGCTTTGTCGTCCAAAGAACCGATGGCCTCCGGTCATGGACACAAATTGCACAATTATTCATAGTTGCGTAAATATTGTCCTTCGTGCTAAAACATGGAGGATTATTCCTAATTTATATGAAGCTCGGAGGCTGGGCTGAATCATCAGAAGCGTCGAATATTCTCACGGAGTGATTAAAACGTCGTTTATTAATTACCGCGTACCGTTGTTTTTAGCGAAGGAGGAAGCGTTGTAAAAATCTCAGCGGGCTCTCATTCACAGATGTCTGTTGACAGATGTGTGGACAGCTATCTACGCGTTATGGAGTCATTTATTGGGCGCAGCACGTGGTGGGCGCACCTGGCGGCGGCGCCCCGCCGGCAGGCCACCGCTCGCCGCGTCTTCGACTCAGGCTCTTACTTAAGCCTCTACCGTTTTACAACCCGGCTATAAATCGAAATCTTTAAGATAAAAACTTATTACTAGTTGTAAAATAGGAAAGTCGCTGTTTACACTGGGCTTCATTAGCGGCGCGGTGACGGATCGTCCGCGGATTAGCCGAAAGCTATCATTTTATGAACGTTATTTACGTGTGCCATATTTAATTGGCCCACACCTATTCGTTATAGTTAATGCGAGAGAACGTTTCCAAGTCATTACAGAAGATGAATGCCCGCTGCGACCGCTCGTATCTGTACCGTGAATTAATTTCGTCCGAGCATTGAATGATGGCGAAATTGACATTAAAATTCCCAGTCGAACGTCTCAAGTAATTGCTGAATAAAATACTTTTGTATAACATCGCAAAGCGAAGCACAAAAAGCGAGTCCCGCGCTGCGGCGGTGTGCGTCCCGTAATTTATATCGGTGCACGATGACATCTCAATAAAAAAATGATTTCATTTGCTTATTGAGTCCTTAATAACGCTGGCGCTCCGCCGGGCCCGTTCCACATATTATTATTATAAACAACAACAAATACGAGTTCCTTATTATTTTTACATCCATAAAGGAGTCGTTCGTTTTTACCGTCCGCATTGAGGTGGCCGGAAGCCCACCAAAGGCGTTGCTCGGGCGCAGTATACTGGCAAACTTACGACGGCCGGTTGACACGCCGGCCGATATTAGACCCGCGTTAATTGCTAATTTAACGTTAATCGAGGGACCTATCTCGTGAACGCGATCAGCCTGCTCGCGGTTTATGGTCTCCGAGGAATTCCATCACAGCGTGTACGCGCCTCCAGACCTCGTAATGAGACGGCTTACGCTAACAATAGCCGGTTATTAATACGCATTATGCCGTAAAATTACAATGTCTACGCATGTGAATTAATAACGAGATAATGTCCATACGAGACAGCCGGGAAAGTTTTATGCACATTTTTTTGAACGAATGTAAATTTAATTATGTTCGACGGCTAGGCGGACATTCATTATTCATTCGGGCCAGGGTCCGTTAATAATATCGTCTCGTTGCGTAGACAAAGAGTTGAGCTCGCATTAATCGAGTACTGGGGTTATTAAATCGATATTAAGAGAGAGGATTCGACGCGCGCCGTACCACTTGTAATGATCAAATTTATAATCTCTCGGGTAGGTAAGGCACTTCTTTATTTTCAATCGTGAAGATATAGATAACCTCTCTCTTTTAATTGTATTTTATGAGTATTTGATTCTAATGCCGGGCCATTAATTATTTATAGTATTCGATACGGGATGAGCGCAGGGATTTATGTACTCGTCCGCCGGGGATGAATGAGCACAGCATCGCCGCGCGCCTCAACGCCAGCCAACCCGCTCCGAGCACTGTTCTGTTTGCTCGGAATGTCGTCCCCATTTTTAATTAACATACCCATAAATTCATAAAACGACAATGGGTACCTCAATATAATTAACCAAATACCGATCGTGCCTCACATTAGGGTCCACCTCAACATTTACAATTTGTTTACGACTCGTTCGTATCGAAATATTTTAATGCCTAACCTCCGGCCGTGCCCCTTGCAATAACAAAATGTGATTAAAATATTCTCTGTTATTGGAACGAATTAATTCGCTCGAAATGCCAAACATGTCAAATTGAAAAATGGATTACGTTTCGTTCGGGTACTAAAACGAGGGCACAGCGAATTTTTATTTTAGAAGTATTCTTATGTTAAAGAAAGCGTTTCTTTGCGGCAGGTTGTCGAGAGACAGCGTTCATCTACGCGATAACGAGCGCGGGGGTGGCGCACGCGGTGTCGCGCGCCTGCGCAGAGGGCGCGGTGGAGTCGTGCACGTGCGACTACTCGCACGTCGACCGCCAGCCGCACCGCAGCCGCGCCGCCGCCGCCGCCAACGTGCGCGTCTGGAAGTGGGGCGGCTGCAGCGACAACATCGGCTTCGGCTTCCGCTTCAGCAGGGAATTCGTCGACACCGGCGAACGGGGCAAGACCCTCCGAGAAAAAATGAACCTCCATAACAACGAGGCCGGCAGAGCGGTGAGTTCACGACCCACTCCATCCATCAATACCGCTTATCCAATAGCCACTTAGCCGGTAGCACCTCATAAACATCCATTAAATAAAACAATCGCTATCGAGCCAACGACAGGCATTGTCGTCTGGCGTGTTTACATTACCATTACGGGTGACGATCGATCCTCGCCACTTGACGTGTCGCTCGTGTATTAATTATGCGCCGCGGGCCGCCCCGGCCCGGCGCCGTGCCGCAACAGGCACCCATTCGTTGCGCTCGCGCACCTCCCCCCGCCGCACCCACCATTTGCATACCCACTGTCGGTGCCCCCTAAAATTCATCATCAAAAAGGGACGTCGGGCGCCTCGAGCCACCCAGCCGCATCATTAAGCCACGCGCTTAATTCCTGTCACGACACACGCACTGGGTGTCCACCTGATGAATATTCACAACATTCCATCAATTGTTTTACACATATTTGGACACTCAACCGTACAACATACGCGGCTATCTACATGTGAATGAATAAATACTCGTCGGCCACGTTCTACGAAGCGCCTGCGCTTGGGGATAGTAAAATATTTACTGTCTCAGTCTTCACGTCATTTATCTACCTTCTAAGAATGATGAATGTCCCTAGAGCATGATTTATGACCCGTCCACACTCGGTGACGACCGGCCCACCTCCTCACGATTTGTAACAATTTGCTCGATCGTGAGATGCGATCGATGGAGTGCGCTTAAAGAATCATCGATCACTACTATCGACGCTTATCGGAAGAATTTAAAGATATTCGTACATCATTATGTATCGAATGCTTCTATCTGGACCCCCTTCTAGGCGAAGCAGTAATGTTTGATATTAATGGTGTTGTTTTCTTGGCAGCACGTGCAGACGGAGATGCGTCAGGAGTGCAAGTGCCACGGCATGTCAGGCTCGTGCACGGTGAAGACTTGCTGGATGCGGTTGCCTAGTTTCCGCTCTGTGGGTGACGCATTGAAGGACCGGTTCGACGGCGCGTCACGTGTGATGATGCACAACGCAGAACTGGAGTCCGCGCCGCGCAACGACGCCGTGCCGCACCGCACGCCTCGCCGTAACCGCTACGGCTTCCAGCTGCGGCCGCACAACCCGGACCACAAGTCCCCCGGCGTCAAGGATTTGGTGTACTTAGAGGCGTCGCCTGGCTTCTGCGAGAAGAATCCTCGGCTCGGCATCCCCGGCACGCACGGCCGCGCCTGCAACGACACGAGCATCGGCGTCGATGGCTGCGACCTCATGTGCTGCGGCCGCGGCTACCGTACGGAGACCATGTCCGTGCTCGAGCGCTGCAACTGCACCTTCCATTGGTGCTGCGAGGTCAAGTGCAAACTCTGTCGCACCGAAAAGGTGGTCCACACGTGTTTATAGGCGTCGGACGCTCGGACTGTGTACCCGTTACACTTGTGATCGTTTAGAAACTCCAGTGGTTGTGATGGTGACTTGAACTCGAGAGTGGACCTGTTTAAAGTGCTCGGAGGCGATAACGGGCCTTGTATATAATCGCTTCACTTTTTCTTCTATCGAAGTCGTCGAAATCGTAATTCATGTTGACTTATGTAAATAGTTCTGTATCACTGTTTATTTCTTCTTTTTTACGCGTATAATTGATCCGGCGTGAAATTAAAATAAGCGATATACTGTGTATTAATCTCGGCCCACTCGCTCGGTTAATTTATTTGGCTATTAAGTGCGAACATGTGATCTAGTAACGTTATTTTTTTTGTGGACACTGTCATTCGGAAACTAATGAGACCAGTTTAATGACGATTTGTTTCTGTCAGCCGGTCATCCCTCGTACAATCGAAATTGGTTTTATTGGTTTCCTTACGCAGTCAGGTGTATAATTTATTTATTTTAGATATGGTTACTATTCGTACGATGTCCGTTTGACTGAACTCCGAATGAAGACACTTCCACTACGCGCACGATGCTGACTTTAAATGGTATTTCTTAATATCATTTGAAAGTTATTAATGAATTATATATTTTGTTGCTGAAAGTTATAGGTGGATATAACAATTGCAGTAATGGTATTACTTTCTACTTTATGGGCACCAGTATTGGGCTCACGGTCGCATAACTGTTTTGTGTATCAAAAGCGAAATTATCTTGTAGTTATAATTTTCACATTATAATTAGGAGTGTCGTTGGAATTTGTGTCTTACTGCTCGGAGTTTAGGTGTCTTCGAGGAGGGAGCGGGCTTAATCAGCCCTTAAGTAGCGCCATCGTAAAAGTGTCCCACATTACGAGATAAAAGCTCTCGAGAATTTTAATTAAATATTAAACGAATTAAATAATCAGTATTATACGTATAATATTGTATGCGTGCGGCGTCCGATAGTCCGAGATACTGCGCACGCGAGCTTGACACCTGTACATTTTATACATTTGCTTGTCCATTTAAACTGTCCTTAATGTATGTACCTTTTGTATATTAAGAGCATGACTTACTTATAGTAACGTTATATTTGCCGCTTTTAAACGGATTTTTCAGTAGATCAGTCTACAGCAATTTTTTTATGTTGACGCATGGTTTTACACACAATTAAATATTTTTGGTTTTTTAACGTTTGGTTTCAACTAATAAATCATGACAGGTTAAACCTCTGGCTAAGTATCCAATGAGTTTTTAGCGTGCACCGATTATTTGTTAACTTGTAAATTTATTAAGCTATTACGCTTACACCTCAGTGGATATCGAGCGTCATTCAATACTTGAATACTTGATACTTATAACCTATTTCATGAAGGTACAAGTCAATATTCTACAGTTTAAGTGCGAGCTTACGTCATACTTGACAGCCACTATGGACCTGTTGAATTAACAATTGTAACTTCGTGAAATTGGCCCCTGACTGTCCATAACCAGTAGTTTCCCTGAGGGAGTACTTATCACGGTAGTATATCGTACGTGAATGATATTTCATATGTGATATAAAGTAGTTAGCCAGTAAGTACCGATAGATGAATTCTACTGAGCCTAATGTATGTAACATATTATCCTTTACGGCAATGAACATAAAACAAAAAACGTATGTTTATTATTAATATTTATTGAAATCTGTTTTATTATACCTTAATTTACTTTAAAAAGCAAACGTTTAAAGTAAATTAATGTACCTAGTGTAAGAACTCCGATTCAAATAGAAATTGTTCGTTTCCGTTTTGCCAAAATATATTTTGCGTTCACATTTGCAGTTGTTGGTTATCGTTTGAATTGATTTTAAAGAAACAAATGGCAATGTAAGTTTGTAATTTTGTACGTGAGCCGAGTGGAAACCACGAGGACTTAAAAGACTGAAGTATTTTATAATTTCGTAGTTATTAATATCCATGACGGATTTCTAGAGCCATTGTTTTGAATTTTAACATGAAATCTATTGTGATAAAAGTATTTTAACCTTAATTTAAAAACATACCAGTAACAAACAAAATCAGCTTCGATTGGTGCCATTTTAAAATATCTTTTATTTTTGACAGCTTTCCCAGTTTTAACAAGTTTCTGTCTGAATCAAATTAAGTTGATAAATTAATTTTAAACGCATGTAAATACACCCTTTATGATATTTTAAGTTATTTATGAGAATGTAGCAATTTTAATTGTAAATCTTAGTTAAACAAAACAATTGAAATCAGCTGAACTAATCTGAATCTCACTTATTGTTGTATAGATAATGTACCTTTTTGAAATTATATTTCGTCCAATGACCGCTTTTTGGGGTTGACACATTTTATTATAGTATTGGTTGTACATTAGCAGTATCTATTTATAATTAAAATATTGATTAGTTGTTACTAAAAATACAAAATCGATCAAAAAATTGCGTACTGTTTTATTTTCCCCTTAATGAACCTTTTCTTGAACCCTTTCTTTTAAATGACCTTAATAAAAAAATAAAAAAATTTGACAATCCAAATAATTTCGGAATAGACCACAGTTGAAAATTGTAATCTTCTATTATAGTCCTAAGCACCTACCTAAAAAAAAACTTAGGCTTATTGAAAATAAATGCATACTAAATACGCAGTACCCACATTACCCGTACTTGCTAAACATCCCGCTTTAACTCTAGTTAAAAAATAATGGATTCGTCACGTCTTCATTGCAGTAAGATATGCTAGAGATAATAAAGAGAAATGGTAGAGTGAATGTTGATTATAAAGGTTTTTTATCTTTAGATGATTCATTAACCGCAATTAAGTATATCGCATTATTTACGCTCACAACATGACATTATTACCACCGCAAACTTTACAAGTCGGTACATCTCCATTAGACATTTATTCTTCGACATCCACCGTGTCTGTCTTACTTTGCATAGTCTATTACATCTCCAACGTCCACATTGGTCGAGTGACCTTCTCTTTCCCACTCGAAGAAAACCGTATTAAACATAATGGTGTTTCATTCGTTGCGGACATGATACGCAATGGAACGATCGGTAAAAGCGCCCAGGGATGTCCACCGTTCAATATATGACGATGTTTTGTTTTAAAATTTATGCTCGCGTCCAGTGATGCAGCGAACTGTCATATCTCCGCCATTTTGTTTTATTGTGAACGCAACCGTACGCTCGCTTGATAGCGCGAAGTTTTCTGAAACGGCTTAATTTTCTAACAAAGGGTTATATCAAAGCTGGAGATACCGTATCTCGGTTCCTTAGAGTTTATTCTTGAATGATTGAAGACGTCGAAAGTGAAAAGCCAAGCAGTGTAGGTGGTCGCTTAGCCGCAGGCGTGTTCCCACGGGTATCGCGCACGTTGGAAAATTTATGTTTATGAACTGAGAAATCTGTCATAAGGGATGCGAATGGCGTGGCTGAATCTAAAATAGCGTGAATAATTTTTTACGCCAAACAATTTTGCAGTGTTTTTATGTGCGTATTTTAGTCAGGATGCATAGCTGTGCTTTCACTACCGGATTGTAGGGTTTTTAATGTTTTGTTAATTAATTATTATATAATATTGTGTGGTGGTACGGGTTCTATGAACTATCAGTAAATGAAACACTTCAATATGATTTTTGTTAGGAGTACGACTATCTACTCCATGTTCAATAACTATGATTTCCTTCTAAAAAAAGAAAGAAAATGACCTTAAGAAAATAACCTGTATACGTAAGCTTAAGTTTTGTTCTACATCTTTACCAAATGCCTAGGTTTTTAAATTTAATTTTGGAACAATTTTAGTTTCTAATTTTTATAAGATGGGCTGAATTGAATGCTTCTTTACCACTTCGCTAGAAAACACAAAACTTTACGGCTAGCGGAATGTGTCTATACGAAATCTATACCAGCTTTTAACCTCCTAACTACTATAAATTTTGCTATAGGAAAATCTTTTCATGCGTGCAGATCATTGGTTTACAATTAGTGGTAGATACGCCTAATTCAAGGCCCCTGTTTAGTAAACATTTTAACAATTCGACAAAGCTTTTCGATACTAAAATCCTACAATTATGTCACCTTGTAGCACTTGTAACGTTTATTAATACGGCCCAGGGGTACATAAGGATGCTTGAGAGGGTTGACGTAACAGGGAGTCATCAATCAATCTGCTTATCACAACCCTAGTGGTTTACGACCCTGCTACGAAGCTAGTGGTTTCTGGTTCGAATCCCTATTACATAAGTACAAGCATTTGTATAACGAGTATAAATGTATGTACCCGAGTCAAGTATATTATAGCCTGTACTATTTAAAGGCAAAATATTGAATGTAACTGTACCTTAATCGACACTCGAAGAACATTGTTTCTACCTGTAGTTGCAGTAGTGGTTTTTTTGGCTCGCGCGGTTTGCTTATTTGCCACTATTGCCATAGACGCGGAGTTTAATTTATTCAGACAATCTAAAGTTACATTATAAATTGCATTGCGTAACAAACAGCTTTAGTTGGTTAATTTGGGTCTAGATCAATAGGCGTAAATTGCCTTAAGACCTGTATTTATTAATCACAGCACAATTGTGAACAAGTGTGGCAGAATATGGTTAAATTCAGTTATATACGAGCTGATACTCTTTGGGTTGGCAATACGAGGCATGAAACACTGGAGTACATGTACTGCTGAATATACAATACATTTTTAAAGAATTTGCTTCGACTGTTATTGAAAATGCAGTGTAAAAATTAAGCGAAATACACTGCTCCCTATAGATATAAGGTAAAATATCATGTAATGGTGCAGAGGCAATGTAAATCAAATACGATCTTGCTAGGTTGAACCCGAGTTCCCACTCGGGTTCAACAGCTTTAAATAATCGTACTGTACTGCAAGTGACACGGTTCTTAGCAACATTGTAGTTCGATCTGTAAGGGATAACCGGCTTGGTACACCTGCATAAGACGGCTCGGCTCGGCTCCATGTGAGGCGGACAATCTGGCTTGACTTTTTATCGTCTTCAAAAGGAGACGGTGCTCCAGTTATCTACTTATATTGTAAACCACGATAGCCTGAACTGCTGTGGCCCCAACATGGCCTCCAAAGTTTAGTTTATCTCTAAATGCCACCCTTATGACACTAGTAAACTTGAATGGTATGTTAAAGACTTTTGTTAAACATTGTTCACAACAAATCTGTTTTACATACATACATACATACATAAAGTCACGCCTGTTTCTCGGAGGGGTAGACAGAGACCACGGATTTCCATTAGCTACGATCCTGACATACAACCTTTGCTTACTCTCATTACATTCTACATGCATGCTCGTCGGTTTAGGGTACTCCTGACCTGGCCTTTCTCCAGAATGTCTCCGATTTGAGCTCCTTTATTATGTATGATTAGTTATTATTCCAGATAATCATTGCTTTATTATTGTGACTTACTTCCGTACAAATTGTATTGCCATTGGGTAAACGCGACCTTCAGCCCTGTAGTCATGCCCGTTAGGGTTAACCTTCGCGTCGCAACCCCATCGTCGCTTTGCATCATTTAATTACATAACCTCGTATAACATATTGTAAATCAAAACTCACCTTATCCAGTCATTTATTTACGAAAGGCATTCAAAATTATCTACGGAAAGGTGCGGAAGCTACAGAAACTGTACCAGTGCTTGACACTTAGGACATTGTTTTTACCAGTATTTGACATCATTATCTGTCGTTTTTACTCGTATGTTTCCGTATTAAGTCGTTAACTATTGAGTCACTGCCAATGACTGGGATCGGTACCTTATATAAATAATACAAAACAACACAAACATGCTTTATTGTATTCGAAACAGGCATATGCATATAGTACCTACACTTAAGTATCTATATTACTTTTTCCTATAAATCTACGCCTTATCAAAATTTACGACGCTGTAGACATTTTCAATATGCCGGCAATAAACACATTGCGATACATTGAGTTCCCCTCAAATGTTGCTTCAAGCCGTTTTGAAATGTTACATTTTATATTTTCTTTTCATCCTTTGTGCGACAGGAACAGGCAAGCGACCATAATTAAGAAGATTAAGTACTTAAATATGCATAACGTTCTAATTCATATTTCTTAATAATAATTTTTCTTCTTCAGTGAAACGAAAGAGAATTTCCAACTTTCGTAACCGAAAACTTCTAAGAAATGCCGGAGAACAAGAGTCTCTCCAAGCAGATGCAGATGAAACCGATGATACATTAAATAAAGATAATGAAAACGATAGAAACGACGAGGAGCAGCTCAATGATGAAAGCATTGAAAAAAATGAAAACAGCCGGGAAATTCTCAAAAAAGGTAGCAAATTTCGTCATAAAATTAACTAAACCTGTATGTTTAGTAAGTAGTAAATGTACTCCACCACCACCTGAAAATAATAAAACAAACGTTTCAGAAAGAGATAACAACCTCCAGCCTGATATCGCAGCCGATGACAAAACTGAAACAAAGTTTGATACACCGGGCTTTTCAGCAAACAAGTTTTTGGAAATCAGTAAGCTCGAGTCTATACCGGGCTTCAATTTTTCCCCAGCAGAAATGCGAAAGTTCAAAATCTGGCCCGAGGGAATCATACCGTTTTATATCGATGAATTCTCTTATGGTGAGTACATTGTACCGTTTTGTTGTTTTGGGTCTCTTTATAGTAAGTTTTTCAATACAATTTACAGAATAGTTTTCATTATGTGCTGATATTCTTTATTTACTAGTACATTATAAATTACGTAACCATCTATAGTGTAATAAATAAATACCATTTGGCCGTAACAGGATCAGCCAAGTTTAGTTTATCTGAGTTTATTTCTACGTGCGTCACTTTCTTATTGCAGTAGTTTGACAGAGACGCGCGGAGGGATAAATTAAATCTATGCCCGATACCGACATGATGGTCTAGGTTTAATTTTCCCCTTCCTACGTCTTTGTCTAACTAGTCTCATAAGAAAGAGTCGAATATAGAAACAAACTTGGCTTGTCATGTTAGGGCCACTGAAAAACGAGCGGAAGGTTCCTGTCAAAGTCGCTACTTTCTGCACAATAACTTTGATTTTGCTCTGGCGCAGGGGTTTTTCTCTTATTTCACACTTATTCCTGCTAAGGCGCTTGTAGCTCTGTGGCTCTGTGGCCCGGTTTAATTTATCTCTGCCTGCGTTCCGAGCTAGAAGATGAGAAGAAGAACGAGCTGAAGGTTCCTGTCAAAGTTGCTACTTTTTCCATATTACTTTGATTTTGCTCTGGTGCAGAGATTTTTCTCTTATTCCACATTTATTCCTGCGAAGGCACCTGTGTGTGGCTCTTATATGACCGGCGTTGGTTTAATTTATCTCTCCCTGCGTTTCTGTCTAACTTGTGTCAGAAGAAAGGGACGCACATAAGAGATAAACTCTGATAAACAAAACTTGGTCGGTCATGTCGGGGCCACTGTGATGTCTATTAGGAAAATATAATTTCGTCCGTCATCCTAGGCGAGTGCCTTCCGGTCTAAAGCTCATAGGAACGAACTCAGCGGCAGTGCTAGGTTTTGGCTCAGAAATAAAGCTTCGGTGCTTAAACTTCCGAAGTTGTTGAAGTGGGGACCGCCTACACGGGCCCTAACGTTGCAAGTTCTATTTTCGAATTTCTATTAAATACTTACTTACTGCTTCTTAATGAACTCTCTCCGTTACCTTCACTCGGTTTACTGTTTCGTTTCTCTCTGATTGTTACAGCATGGGCCCATCTATAAATATTGTCACGCAAATTTTAGCATTTCTTGACCCACTCTTCGCCTTTTGTTTCGACTTTTAAAAGAAAAGTTGAGCATTCTTTTACTTACTGTGTTAGTTTATTAGCAGAGTGTGGAATTCTCGTGGCTCTTTTGAATCTTCATAGTGACTTCTCATTTATCGTTTTCCAATATGCATAATATCGATACAATATAGAACACATTTTAAAGAAGATTGAAAGTAGAAGTAAACAACAGGCGACCTTGTCGCTAAAGAGCGATCTCTTTCAGATAACTTTTGAGTAGTTGAAAATTTGAAGTAGAGTTTTGCAATGTAAAGTTACTAGTAAACAATTGGTATATTTCTCATTTAATTAGTTTAGTTTAGTGTTTTTTTTAAGTTCATGTTTAAAGTCTGGTTTAGGGCTAACAAGTGTTTCACTAGTTTCTTCATAAAAGAAATAGATGCCTAGTCATATTTTTTTTATATTATCTGGTTTTAAATTAGTTATTTTACAGTTAAATATCCATTTGAAGGTAGAAAAAGAACTATATTTATTAGTCAGATTGTAGTTCAGGTGAAATCTTGCAAGACAATTTTGACCAACTTTAAGTGATCGGATTGACTTGAATTTTGGTATGTGTGCATCAATCCGATGACAATGCAATAATAAAGTACCGTCTATAGAACTACTTTTATAAAAATGCAATTTCTAGCCAACATTTATTTTATTCATGCATATATTATGTCATATAACTTATGACATAAATCTCTAGAAATGCCTGACGTATTTTATGCCGAGTGGCATTGAGGTGGTGTAGAAATTAAGTGAGATATGGTTTACTTTCCCTGTAATCATAATCATTTATTTGCAACAATGTAGTATTACAAAACAAGGTGATAAAATTTAACATAACCTATTATGTCCAATATATTCTGCTTTACTTAGCATGCAAATAGATATTATATTCAAGCATAGATCATAATTACAGGTACACGGCGTCCATAAATATAGGATTTTTTTTTTTCATTTTATCTTATGACAAATGCACCAACAACTTTTACCTTGAAGCATCCTGGTTACCCTACCTTAGTATAGTCGACCAGGAAATTGCTTGACCACTTTTCGATCGTATTACAAAGGAATAAGGTTCAAAAGTGGTCAAGTAATTACTTGGTCTACTATACCAACCCTAAATTTTGATTTTATCAAAATGTGATAAAATTTTTACTTTAAAAATTTCATGGTGTGTACTCAGCTATAACAGCTATTTTGAAAAGGTATTATTCTGAAAAACTTAAACAAGTGACCACTATTTTAACAATATATTTTTGCGAGTGCTTGAACCTTAATACCTTATGCAAGGCCCATACAGATCGCTGCCACTTTCTTGCTCGCTAATTTAGCCACTAAGCAGCAGTTTCGGCACAGTAGTGTTCCGGAGTAAAGAGCAAGACAGCTAATGAAATTACTGGCACAAAAGGGATTACATCTTAGCTCTCTGGGTAGGCATGCATCTACTTTTGTGTTTCGGGTGTTTTTGCGCGATTTTGATCACCTACCATCAGGTGACCCACTTGCTCGTATTCCTTCCTTTTTATAAAAAAAAAACATGCAAATCGCGATCATTTTACCTAAAAAATACTTTTAGGGGTTCACTGTCACTAACGGTTCAGAAAAAGTAGGGTTCTATCACTCATATAAATATATGGTAACGCCAGATCTGCCTGATGTAACCCTGTATTTGACCTCTCTGTTATTCATTGCCAGACAAAATCCTTCGCGACAACATCCGCGAGTACTTAGACGAGGCTAACAGCTTGACTGGTCTTCGGTTCCTGGAACTGCCGCGGCCGCCTGCTGAAGACAATACCCGATGGGTTTTCATTATCAACCGACGAGGGCAGTTGGACTGCACAGATTACTCTGACAAGTCTTTTACTTATACAGGGGTTCAGGTAGCTACATCCATATAAAAGAGTTTCGATACTGACTGAGAGACTAGCTGCTAAAAAAATTATAGCGGGAAATGGAATTCGAGATCAAAAGTTACGGTCCGCAGACAATATGGTTCTATGCTTAATATGATCAGATTAGAGCTCATCAGGTTTACACCTAATAATAAATCCCTAGGATATGATCAATCAAAGACTGGTTAAAGCATCAGATGATGATATCTAGAGGCCCTAACTTTTGATTTCGGATTCAATTTCTGAGTATAGCAGTGTAACGGTCGTTATAAATACATAATATTACGATTTACACCCCCCAAGACGACAGATTTCATAAAACAAAAAGTGTATTAATCTCAAAAAAATAACTTTTCTTTATTCCACAGAAACTAGTAATAGGTTACGATTGCCTCGGCGACGGTGGCCAGCATATAGCACCCATAATTCTTGCACTAGCGGGAGTGCCTCCGCAACACAACGCGCCTGATCGTGATACTTACATTAAGATATCCATGAAATCCATTCAACCCGGTATTTTGTTCTTTAACAGCTATCATTAAGGGTACACTATAAGTCGTAATAAACCGAACTCAATTTCTACTATCATACTAATCCATCCTAGAACAGGAACTTGAGTTTGCTGTAAAACGACGACCCTAAGATTCGAGTGTTTGACAAAATGAAAGTCAGACAGAATACCCTAGAGACTATGTTGTCCGTTGAGATTACGTCTTATAGTAATTATTTGTGATAGATTTGGTAAAAAAAAGTGTAATAATAATTTTGATAACTGGTAACCCTAAGTTTATATAAGAGATTTCGGTTTTCTTACTATGCGCCCTTTCAAAAATTTACGTATTATTTTTCCAAACACTCAGTGTTCTTTTCTATTTTAGAGAAAACACAGTTGTTTACAGCCGTAAAATCTGAGGACTGGCTATTTCATGACATCAAATATGACTTTCTTAGTGCCGGCCACTATCCTTGCCACAAATATACCATTGATGGATCGGCAACTATAATACCAAAGGTAATCAAAAAGTTCTTAAAATGAGTATGCTCGAGTGTGCTCATGTATGTTAACTTCATTTAAATTTCAGCGAAAGAAAACGACCCTCATAGGGGAGCCAGATGGACTCAGTTACATAGATGTACAAAAGATAAGAATGCTTTATAACTTTATCATTTCCCAAGGCGATAAAAATGCGAAGCTACCCGATTGCAAAACCCTTTATAGACCTGGCCCTAACTTTAAGGAAACTCAAATAGTAGATCGAAGTTCTTTAATTGCAAGAAAAAAACCCAAGAAATATCTTGAAGCAGCTAAACAAGCAGGTATAGAAGTTGTTGACGGTATAGAAAATATGACTGAAATGCCAGAAAATAAAAAACACTCTAATGAAAATAATGGTAAACGAGATGAAGCCGATAATCAACCTAATGAAAATAATGATAAACCAGATGAAGCCGATAATCAATCTAATGAAAACAATGATAAACCAGATGAAGCCGATAATCAACCTAATGAAAATAATGATAAACCAGATGAAGCCGATAATCAACCTAAGGAAAATAATGACAAACCAGATGAAGCCGATAATCAATCTATTGAAAATAATGATAAACCAGACGAAGCTGATAATCAATCTAATGAAAATAATGATAAACCAGGTGAAGCCGATAATCAATCTAATGAAAAAAAAATTGAAGCAAACGGAAACTCGTCAAAAGAAATACTTAAAAACTCACCTACTACAGATCCCATGAATTGGCCTGACCATACCACATCAGCTGAATAAAAAACACAGTTATTACTCTGATTAGTTTATTTATTATTTCAACATTCAATATAATATGTATATAGTCTATCACATTAATGGCATGTTTGTATGTCCCGATTAACGAAACATGTTTCACATATAACTTCGCAGCACCATTTGAATTGGCAATTGCAATTTTCTGTTTCTCTGACTGTCGTCTGTTCATACCCCCGCCTGCAGCAGAGTTGATCACAACTGTCTGTGCCGGCGGAACTGGCATTGCACTGGCGACCTTCTGTGCCCAACGACCCAGTTTTCGTGTTAGGAGAACAGAAGTCTGGCGACTCTTCAGAGTAGATGATGTCTTTCTTACCAGGCCTTTTAATGCTAGGGCTCTCTGGCATGAAACTATCACCATCATTGCTTGCAATAACCTGATGAATAAACATTTTACTATTAAGCATTGTAATATTGCTCACTTGCAGAAAATTAAGCGTAAAATTGGTTTTCTAATAGACGTAGTTGCAGTAAAGATTCATTTGTTTCGTAAACCACCCCAGGAAAACTAACTTCGTTGGTTAAAATAAGTGAAACAATTTGTTAGTTTTAGCAGTTCATCAAGTAAAGTCAATGTATAATAAAGTATGGAAATCGAATGTCCAAATTTAACCCAGTTGTTTAAATTCGCGTTATTAAAAAAGGGTAGTTCAAGATTTAATTTTCTTTTTCATTCATCTTTGTCATTGAGGTTACGTAATGAACAAAACCGGCCAAGTGCGAGTCGGACTCGCACACCTAGGGTTCCGTACGAGCACCGAACAATACTCTAACGAGAAGATAAACTGGATTGAGGAACAAACTTAACTTTGGGAAACTTTTGTCCCTATACATCGACGTAGATCGCGGTCAGTTTATCAAGTGCAAATATAAATTTGTTATCTGAAATTAATATTTTGTTTGTGCACCTAATTGCATAGTTTCAAGGAAAGGTGAAGTGGTTATACCTTAGCGGCTCCTTCAAATTTGTCCCTTAGTTTATCACCGATCTCCCTGAAGGTCGGCATTCTCCACCAGCAGGTTCGCAAAGTGCACGATCCGGACAATCCGTGACATTTGCACTCTACTTTCAAATTGTTCTTTATTGCCTGAAAAATTGAAGTACTTTAAAAAACCAGCTTCTTTTTTATGCCTACGTAAGACGAGACTACGTGGGTTTTTCACATTACAACGGTCGTAGGATTTTACTCACATCGTGTAACCACTGCATAATTTTAAGGCATTTAAATCGATTAAAAATTTTCATTTACTTAAATTCAATTAGCACTATGGTTTTGTCAAATACACAAATAAAATTAAGTGAATGCAGTCAGTTAAAAATGAGAGTTGCAAAGAAGATGAAAATGGAAATGAAAACTTTATTTTGCAAGTAGGACACATAGGCTCCTTTACATGTCTGAATCTACTAGCGCTTCGGAAAATGGAAGAATCTGCTGAGAAGAAACGTCGCAAGAAACTCAACAGTTTATCTTTTTTTTTTTGAAGATAGGGGAGATGGAAGGGCCTATATTGGGTTGATAGTTTGTTCCAAATGCCGTCTGTAAAGTTCTTACTAACCAACCTCCCAGCGTTGTGGTTATGCAATTTGATCAGCGTCTTTATATCGCTTTTCTTCCTGTATCGACTGTCCATGAATTCCCTGGACTTCTTCAGGCCAAAGCGCACGTTGTCACTGCAGCCGCCCCATTGCCACCGATCCGTGGGGACGGGGGAAGGGGGGAGAGTGATCGAGGGTACGTGTCCACGGCGGGGTTTGGGTGCACCCTATAAAAAACAGAATCTTAGTAATGTTACATATTGTAAAAAAGCATTGCTGTTCTGTTTCTTTTGAATATTATAGTAATTTTGGAGTGGATGGAATCACGGTTTGATCGGGAAAAATATGCATATTTTCAAATATCTCGCCAAAATTGTAATTTATTTAAGATTTTCTTATACAACATATATTGTTACCATATCATTAGACATCACAATAATCAGCAGGATTAAAAGATTCGAAAAAAAAGAAAACAGAATGCCATGCCGTTTAATATACATGTAAAAACCTATGCTAAAAACTTGACAAGAAATAGTGAAACTGTCAGCCATTATCAGATGCTAAGTGCTGAAAGTTTTGAACTCTTCCACATAAATTATTCTTGTTATGACGCAAAACTGTCCCTGGCCCACATCCTCACTATCATTAAGCGAAAGCCACCCACTACTGGATATATATAGGTCTCTCTCCCAAAAAACACCATAACGACCAGTCCTATGCAGCTAGCATCAATCGGGTTCCCGCAATTAACACCAGACTGCCTGTTTGCCTTATACCCGGTCTGCTCACACTGCGCCTTTCTGGCCCTTAGTATGTTGTCGCCAATTTAGAAGTGGCTCAATACAACTAACCCTTAGTAACAGTATAAGTAGCAGTAACTAATCGAAACGAAAGTTCCTATCTCCCCTCAGCCTTCTTAGCTTTATTTTCTTTTAGTGAAAGCCGTCACGTGACCCGCTTCCTCGTTTTCTCCCTTAAAAATAAAAAATAAATAAGGCCTTTGATGTACCTTTTCGCAAGAACATTCCAGAAGCGAGCCGGCCGTACATGCCCTGGTGATGGCGTAGGTGACACCGGCGGCTGTGATTGCGTTCACAAATCCCGTCTCTCGTATATCTGTAGAAGACAATTAAACATTATCAATAAATCGGCTGAAAGATTCTATGAAAAATAAGAGAAATGCAAGAGGAGAATTTAACTTTGCATCTACATTATTATGATTTATGATTAACACCCAATTATAACCACTAATTACGACCGTTGAAAACTTATTTTACTCATATACTAGTTATTAAATGATGTATATTTGGCCCTAATTGTGTGTCGCAAAGGAACTTTGAGATGTAACGCAATATTTAACAGGTAAGAAAACACTAAAACACAATAGACAATTGAGCGCACTACACAATAATAAAGACTCATGACCATTAACAAGTATTTGCGAGAACATTAGGCATGTATGCAAACCCATGTTAATCACACCTCACACCGTGACCACTCATGCTGTGTAGCGCATTCGTCGCGGCCATCGGTCCTTAGGGCATGGAAATAAAACGTACATAAAACCTCAAGAATGATACAATGTGAAGCTGTTGACCCAAAAATCAATATTCACATGAGCGCTGTAATAAACATCGATGAGCTTTACGAATCAAGAGTCCCATCCATAAAACATTTAAGCGGGAAACACTGCTAGTTGGACTTTCCAACTTTAATCTAAAATAATCTAATAGATAAACTTAAGTAAGTACATTCATCATCATCTCTAGCCTATAACATTATTCAGTAAGACACAGGCTTTTGCCGTGGAAAGCAAGCACTGCAGGGTTTCATGAGAATTTATTGGAATGCGATATGTTTTCATTTACCTTATATATGTTGACCATTCGCAACTGGCAAGCTAGTTCTTCTTGCCGTTATAAATTTGTAAATATTGTCTGTCAATGTTAACCATCTCGGTCGGCAGTATGACACGTCAGGTTAACAGGCTAGCTATAACAATTAATGGGGGGTCAACCGAAGTTGGTTGAATATTCAGATGGCATGAATAATGTGAAAATTGCTGCGCCAGACCTCCACTGAATATGCGACGGGGCATCAACTGCACTGTTTTTGTTTAGGTCGATGACTTATTGATGGGCGCGATAAGAAATTGTTCGGCTGTGTTCTACTTTTTATCCCGGTTTTCGGCGAATTTGGAAAGGCTTGGATCACGGTCTCTTACCCTAATGACATCAAATCGTTGGATTAAGCAGCGTGATATTTTGACTTTGTCGTAGAAAGAAAACAAAACGAAAGAGAATTACGAAATTTGAGATGCCCGGAGAGCTGAAAGCGATTTCACACTCTCAAAGTAGGTGTAGGTAGTAGGTACAGTCCGATCGGAACGAGTCAGTAATAGAAAACTAAATCACAAAATGTCATCATTGCGTAAAAACTAAATCGCAAAAAACCAGAGTCGCAAATAAATGAGATCTTATAAGAACTAGATCGCACATGGCGGTGATCAAAAATTAACTAAGCTTCGTTCGTCGTCGCACCTATTTTCGACTTGGTCGTACGGAGATTTAAAGATTTTGAGATTTTGACTAAAATTTGGTCTTAATGTCATTTAGCAATTTCGTCTTTCTACTATCAATCTCTCCGAACGTATGCAGTCCTTAAACTTTCTTGAACTTTAAAATTTTCTGATTATAAGTTAAGCCAATTACGTAATTTAAAACGGTTTAATCTTGTACCCAGTGTGACTGATTCCACGTATATTAATAAACGTTCACTTTTAAACAGTGGGTTAGTCTGCCCTCAGTTAATTGCCGTCGATAATGGGCCAGTGGAACAAACGGGCATGCCTAACGTTATTAGCTTGTCATCTGATTTCAATTGTTGCATTCGCGACTCCATCCGACACGGTCGAGGAAGCCGAGTAATTACTTGGGCTTTCAGAGACAAATGACTGAGAATAATAGTACTTAATATTGGTATTTTTTCAAAAAATGATTAAGCATAGCAGTTAACTAGGTTACTTTCTGATAGATTATAATTAATACTTGTTCTTATTATGTAACATAATAAGAACAAGTATTAATTATAATCGTAACTTCACTAATAAAAAGACTGTTGGATTTACCAGAAACCGTATACAATTTCGAAAGTTGACAGCTGATTTCAGTCATATTGCGTATTTTGGTTGAATTGGTCAAACGAAAATGATTGGTGTTATAGTAATAGTAATATGGTGGAAATTTTACAATACTTTAATTTAATTTGAGCTGTAACTCCGACAGCAATGTCTCAATATACTTAATGTGAATTACCTATAAATCATCTAACCATTGCTGGGTTGGCAATACCAATAAAGCATTTTGAAATAGAAAGTCTAGGAGGTTATAAACATACCAGGTTTATTGATATGATGTAAAATAATAATTAATTTTAACGATTGAAAGTTCACAAAGGTGTTGCCTTTTGGATCTGCATGGTAGGTACTTAGCCCTACCAGCAAGTGACCTAGTATAACTCCCAAAGAGGCTGACAGTGAGAAGTCGTCAACTGAAGCATATTTAATGGTAATAACTTGGACACAAAGGTGATTTAATTTTTAATTAGTCTTATCGGTTAATTTCGTTACTCTCTTACGAGCGCAATTAATCTCAATTAAATGTGCTTGAGTAAGTAAAGCAGGCAGTGGCAAATTTGGGCCAACTCTCTCAATCACGCTCCCTGTTTGACCATTTGCCAATAAACCACGGACATTACCGCACAAAGCGGGATTTTATAAAGCCGCCATTGTCACCATTCGTTATCAATAGGAGGTCATTAGTATGCTCCTGCCCGTGCCTATATACAAACATAAGATATACAAGCGGACACGCGAACTTCGTTCACGTAAAATTAGCCTATGTCCGTCAGGGATAATGTAGCTTTCTATAAGTGAGAGAATTTTTGAAATCGGTTCAGTAGTTCCAGAGATGACCCCCTAGGTTATATACAAACAAACAAACAAAGTTTACCTCTTCATCGTATTAGTGTAGATAACCTACATGTAGGTGTCCTAAGCTCTGCTCTGCTCTGCTAAGCTTGTAAAAGCTTTTACCCACATAATTAATTACTAAATAAAGCGCATTATCAGTATGACAATAATAGTACTTTATGTACCTTATAGTACTTTATAATGATTAAACGTGTGAGAGTTCCAATGATCATAATCGAAGTATACGTGAAAGTTTGACTGAGAAAGTTTTATCTACAAGTAATAAAGTGGTATAATACTAACCACATAGTGTGACTTTGAGTGTAGCTTGTGAGCTATCACAGTGAACCCTGTCTCATCAGTGAGATGCGGCCTAGATAGGGTAGAATAGTCTGTTTTGTCATTCTAAGTCCACAATAGTCATCCGTGCGCCATCGCTTTATTATGTAACTGATGGGCCCGATTAAGCATTAAGTCATCTTAAATGTAATACCACGGTCCTTATACGGCATGATCTCCTTTTACCAGCGTATGGTGATACAGATCTGTTGATACCGTGCCCTTTCTAATTGCTATTCCAGTTGCAGTTCTGTAACATGATTTTATGACTAGAATTTACTTAAACTTGATAGCAGACGAGCATTAATTAGGCGCAGATTAGATAGCTCGTTTATGCATCGGCGGAGAGTTGACGCGATGGGGATCGGACGCGACTATCGATTCCATGCTAATTGGGCTCGGCCGAGTCGACGCCGTATCGTCGCCGTCGCCGCATTCCGCGATCCGCGACCGCCATCCCGCCACCCGTCCGAAGATACAGCGAAATTTATTGCACCAACAATTTATATAATTGACGTGCGACAAAAAAGCGAGAGTACACACCCATCCGACGCAGAATTCAGCCGGTAATTACACCCCGTCACCGGCCCTTGTCTCCCAGATTGTCATAGGCATTTTTATCGGGCAGCAATTAAATTTCGCAGGACGACGCCAAGGATGCGTCCTCCAGAGGAATTATGAGAAGAATGTCAATTTCGAGATTTTTCGCTAGTCGTTTAATCGTTGGGGTAAAAAAGTGCCGTCACGAGGGGAGGCGCGAGGGGAGGCGGCGAGTCGTTCCCATGGACGGATGCCGTGGACGTGGACGCCGCGCTTTTTCTGCGCTGTCGATAGGCCGCGCGGCCGCGACACTCGCCCGTCATTATAAATCCAAGGCGGTGCGCTCTGAGCCGAGCATTCCGCGCGCACCGCCCGCGTTATGCGCTGTAATTATCACAAAACGCAGCCCCGACTCGCAAATATGTCGTTGGGAACGAGGGACATGACATTCTCATCACCGAGCGCGAGCGCTGTCTTTTTACGATCCTCTCCGGCTAGAGCTGCGCCCGCTCACGGCGTTATTCGGGGGTGCGCGCCGGCGTGCTTTTTGCGCTGCGCTGCCACGGGCGCCTGCGGAATGTCGGTATTCGTGTTCACTGAATTATTCAGCGAAATTGTCAATCGATCAATAAAACCGATGGAATTAAATTGATTCACACTTGAAAGTTGTATGGCTTCTATAACGCGTCGATCGCGTTCGTTTTTGCAGCGTCAAAATACTTGGAAGTCGTTCCGCCATTCAGAGCCAGTCAATCATGTAGCACGTGCGCCCGCGCGGACAGCTCATGAAAATGCTACTTGCTCTTATCTCGGATTGGATAATTGGCGAGTTACTTTGTTCAAGTTCTAGCTGACCCGCTCCATAACTCGTTCTCGCAATAAAGTGGTTAAATGGCTCCACGCTGGACGTGTTCCATACTTCTTGCGCGTACGTGGTAACTTTTTTTTATATTGCCTATAGATCATTAGAAGCTGTCATTTATGTCACTATGATATGACGCTGACATCTTTTTCTTGTTAGGGACAGATTAAACTATGATTAAACGTAGCTTGGTTAACTGATGTCATTCAGATTTGTAACAGTAAATAAAGATTTTACTAAAACTCTTGGCCACTTGCACTCTATACTTTGAAATTAACCAATTCGAAAAAAAATGGATTTGATTTTCTAAGGATGTTTAATAAAACCTTCTTACCTATTAAAGTGACCAAAGAGTATAATAATACGTATAAATAGTGACATTAGCTTTCATATTGGTTTACTTCTGTAAACAACGGTCATGGAACCGTGTGCCTCATAAAATTTATAAAACAAAATTAAGTATTGTAAAATATAAATCATTGTCCTAGAACAGAAACAGGTACATCTTTATTCATTACTGTCTCATCAACCACCATCATCAATCAATTCTGCATGAAAGTTTTGGAATTGCGACTGCGTATAGTTTTGCAATTCTATAGTGTGCGTAGCCCTCTTTTGTGTTGAAGTTGTCTCTGTGAGTGTGTTTGTGTGCGCGTGGTGGTACGGCGTACAATCATGAGCACGGCTTTCCATCAGACGGGTACTAACGCAATGTGTATGGGCAAGTCATACCCACAACCAAAGGTCACGCGCCCTCTTGAGTTACACCAACTACACCAGAAAACGAAGCGTGAGCTAGAACCTCACAATGGATCATTGCCATAATGAATAAACACTACTAGAAGCCTCTCCAGGTGTTTTCATTAATGTTGACAGCGTCTTCGTTCATATTTGGCATTAGCGGAATTAGTACTCCTAGAGTAACCGATCCGATGAATCTTACGGCGTGTGGAGGCGTTGAAGTGTCGCTTCTATGAGTAGTATTTATTCATATTATTATGCCAATGATCTGATTAGATTACGGGAAGCAACTGGACTGCTTGGTCAATGGACATCCTTACATGATAGAGAGACGACTTTGGATTGCTTTAGAGGAGTATGTCAGCGCTCGGTACAAAACGCAGCGGTGCTACTACATACTTCGGAGTCAGCCCATTCATATTGCAATTAACTTTCATTGTGGAATGAACTCCCTGTTGAGGTTTTCCCGCGAGTTGCAGCACGGGGGTTTCAAAAGAAGAAAAAAAAGGTTTTTGCAGGGTCGCATATCGTTTCTAAGGTATTATATAATTGGTGGTAATTTGTTACCATCAGGCGAGATGCACGCCTGTTTTCCACCGACGTTGTATATATTTTTTGCGTAAATATGGTCTTCTTTATTTTATTATTATTAAATAATAAGAGGTTTTTGCTTTGTTTTTAGACAACAATACAAAAATCAAGATGGTGGATGCAATACTAGTATGTCACTACTTCACATGCGCTGCGGTCGTATACATGGTGCTTTTGGGTCGAAAAGAAAATGTTGAAGGCGGAAAGAGAACCACAAAAAGAAACATCAATGTAAGGGAATTAAAACAAGCGACAGCTAAATGAACTGGAATTTATACCATTGGGTAAGGAAGACCTACTACTAACATTCACAGATATTTCAATACATTGTTACATACATGTTAATACAATCGAATTTGCATCATACGATTAGCTATAAAAGTTAATACTTAAATAAATCAATATGGAAAACATAGTTCCTTAGCTCAGGCTAACCCAGAATAACTCAGACAAACCTAGGTAAACCCAGGATAAGAGTTAACTTTGCCACACTGTGACGAATATATTTACCTATTGCTAAGGATATGTAGATCACCATAGGTTGATTGCCAAAAATAGTTATTTATGTAGTTGGTCGGCGCGTACAGTATGATCTTAAGGAACAAGTTTTCAACGTCGTCCCTTAAAAATAAAAGCTTAGCGAGTGAATGACGACTATGACGTATTTCCGAATGCCTTGAAAAGGTTTTACATACGAGTATACTACAGTATTTGTATTGCCAGTATTTACTTACATCCATTAAAATTGTAATCTCATTAAAAATGGTATAAGAATTAAGCTTAACAAGAGGAGTTCGGTTTTAAAGAGAGTCGTATCTGTCATTCGTTCAGTCGTTGATTATATGGCGGAGCTAACTCTAGAAAATCCAAAATTTTTAAAAGAAATCGAAAGCTTAGGCCGTCATCGCACCAGCAGTCCCAATGGTGCTGTAGGCATCCGCAAGCGGCAGTAATCACTTAACACCGTGTAAACCATTTTCCCATTTGACAGATATAGGATAAAAAAAAGGTATTTTAGTAGTTATACTTCACTGAGTTCCTACTTACATTACGATCCTACCGGTATATGATAATAAATTGTTAACTAAAATGTGCAATTGTGTAGACAATGTAAAAATTTAATGTAAAATGAAAAACTATTAAGTATGTATGATAGATGCGAACCAATATCGATGGCAGAAATTAACTGGAGAACTATTATTTTCCAGGTTTTCAACCTTTAAAATGGAGTTTACGAAGGATTATACATAAAGCGAGAAAACTCGAAGAAAAATTAGCCGAATCGCAACTGTAATACTTTATGTGTTGTTTAATTAAGCGAAAATAAAAATTGCTATGTTAAAATAGTAGTTTATGCAACTGCTATATAATGAGAGGACTTAAAACACGAGTGTGGTAATAGGATCACACAAGTGTATTAAAACCTAATTATACATACATATATGTATACGTAAAGCCGAAAATAGCAAATATGTGGTTCGGTCTGCTTGTCTGTTTTTGGTTTCATATCAAATAACACACACTAGTCGAATGTTAGCTCTGACCAAGAGTTTAAAGCTTCTAATAGTAAAATAGTTCATTTACCGTGCAACACAAATTTCTTAAAATACGCGAATATATTCAAGTTATTTGTTGTTTGAGTTTTTTTTTCCTGATATGTATGAATGACTTGTTTATGTTATAATATGAGAATACAATGCAGATACATAGCGAACATTGAACGCGGAAAAGCGGAGTGTGGTGTCACTAATACCACCATTACTTGTCATAAAACTACTGACAAGGTCGCATATAATTTCAAATAATTATACTCTTTTTATTAAAAGTTGACACTGCTCACTTTCCATTCCGTTTAAAGTATTACGTGACAAAGGAACCACAATAACGCTCCAGCAAACCGACCGTTTTCCACAAAATCAACCAAAACTTTAAAATTCCTTCGTTCATCGCACAATAAAAGTTTCACTAACCGACTCACTCATAGCCGTAAAGCCGTTAGCAGCTATTCAGCGTAATTTAACATTATAATCTCGCGTTTACATTTATCACGGTATTAACAACATAAATTATATAGATATAAACATTGAGAAGGGCCGGTACGTCAAATGGTCGCGATAACGCTACCGGCCGAGATCATCTACTCGAAGCCCATATGTGAAATTGCGAAGGATTTTGCAATTTTAATTTTATTTATAACGATATGGCATAAGGCATGAGCGGAGCGGAGCTAACACGAGATTGAATTTCTTTTAAAACTAGAATCTAAACTACCACATTCGTCTCGTGGAGACCCATGTAGACCGTGCGTTGAGCAGTTGGTATAACTTACTTAGCATTATTAAACCAAAACCTAGCTTTACAATAGAAATCCTACCTACGCTCAGTGCTGGATTTATACTTTCCTTAATTATAGGCCACCCAGTTTGTGCCACCCCTAGCCTTCCTTATAATATCTAAACGTAAAGCGAGCGAGTGCCCTCTGTAATATGCCGCCTCTAGGCCGCGGCCTATAGGGCCTTTTGACAAATCCAACACTGCACGCTGAGGATTTGCTCGCAAACAGTCAGGCATGAATCGGACTATATCCCTAGGTCGCGCACTATGAGCACTAGTAAAAATTTTTAGCGACTACGTGTACGACAACAGAATTGAGGATCAGATATAGGACGTATACACGGACGTATATAGTATACATATAGACTTGGTTCTATTTTGTTCACATAAGCGTATACAGGGGAATGGCGGACGTGGGGTCATGGCCCTCCTCTCAGCGAAGAAGCAAAACTTTGCAAATAAAGCACAAGCACCATCTGTGGCCACACGACCGGGAAACCAAGTTTAGTTTATCTAAGTTTATCTGTATGTGCGTCACTTTCTTATGACACTGGTTGAACAGAGACGCACAGAGGGTTAAGTTATACCTGCGCCTGCTGGCTGTAGTATGTTTTAGGGATGAGCACTATACTACTTCATAAATTCAGTGTGACTTAATTCGAATGCCAAAACATAAGGTTGACAGTAAATAAAAGATGTAACTTGCTAAGTATAGACCTGTTCAAAATAAAACTTGAATTTTGAAATGGATCACAGGTGTCTTAACACTTGCGCAGCATCACAAATCGACCGGACGTTCCCGCTAGAAGCTGATAAACTGAAACTCGCTCCGCGATACAGATCGCAGTCGCATTCGCTCGTCTGAGTCGCCTTTAAATTAACCGTTCACGCACTCCCGTTCAGGAATTTTAGATTTGAGATGGATGCGAGCGGCGGCGTTGTCACCCGCTCAGGGTTGAATGTACAGGTGTTGTTGGGAATACCTTTGCTGATGCTATTTAATTAAATATGAAGGTAATGGACATGGTTGGGCATTTTCGTCACAGATAAGACGTCTAGTCAGGCTGAAATTAAGTCGCGTTTACACTCTACTCGCTCCACTTTAAAAACCAAAAAATATGTGCTATTTTACGATATTCTTTCGTCTTGTCATTGCTACAAATCAGTCAATTATTGGGCCTGCCTAACCGACATTATGGTTATGTTGTAAAACTAGAATTTTGATTGTTTTTGGAAGTTACAATCTTGAGGAAGGCAAAATAAACGTTTCATTTAGATAATAAGTGAACTGAAATCTGCCAACACATTTCTCACAATACAAATTTTCGCACGGGCCAAAAAAGGCATGACCATAAAATGATTGCGTAATGTGCGCTTTCATTACGTAATTTAATTTCGACATAAACACGGCTTTCCATAACGCCAAGGCCCCCTACAACATACTTATTATGATTTAATCTCAATCTTGAAAACGTAATTTAACAGCAGGCCTCGCAATACTGAATTCCTACACGTAACGTATTCATCCCCATTTCTTACGAGCTGGAGTGAGTCATGTGATGTGATGCTAGCGGGCCCGGTGTCGTGTGTCTTGCGAATCTGGTGTCATAAACATGTATGTCATATTCGCCTGCTTACCTACGTGCGCGGCCCGCGGACCGCTCGTAAAACGATCGCTACTCTCCTCCATGAAAAGCTAAGATTACCAAGCGCTTCATTAGAAACCTACCACACTATCCGATAGATTTCCATCAGCGCAAGCGAAACTAAATTACCCCGCTTCGTATTAGCGACGAGGACAGCGCAATAAAACAAAAGATGGCTTGTTTAAGCGCAGATCAGCTTATCCGAAGACAATACATCGAGTTGTCACCGCGACCGCTGCGGAATGCTTAAACAAACGCGGGCATTTTATCTCATCTGATTAATTCAATTATTTAGCGCAATAAATAGGGTCGCGGGGGTGTGCGGGTGGGGGCGGCGGGGTGGTTGAAGGCGCGGCTGTCGGGGTGACGGCAGACGGCGCATGCGTGCAATTGCGTCAGTGTCAGCGTGTCAGCGCGCGGCCATTGTGGCCTCTAGCCGATATATGAGCGTCGCCGCTGCGCCCGCGCACCTGATTTATCGACGGCCCGCGCGGGCGCTCGGGACGCGCTGTCGCCGCCGAATAAAGCGCATTCTCACGCTACCGAACGCACGCGAACGCTCCTCTCGTACCCGTATTTAAATGGAACGCTCGTTTCTCATTCCTTTCCCCCAGATATTTTACGTCGGGTAATACGATACGACACTGTCCGGCTCTTTCTGCAGTTTTCGCGTTCGTTTTTTCCCTCGGTCCGCTATTGTTCACTTGTCAATTTCTTTAGCTAATGCGAGTAAACGTCTCATTATGCGGTGCGGTGCGGTGCGGTGCGGCCGCGACGCGCATTGCGTGTTGTGACAGCAACCACCCACCGGAAGGGGCCGAGCGTCATTCAGCCGAGCACAAAACGCGAAAGCTTTATTCAATGAACGTCTGAGGGCTAATTTGAATGGATCGTACACGTTTAATGGGAATAATTAGCTGTCTCGATGCGCGCACTGAACGGAACAACGGAATAGTCTCTGGCGGAGCGCGTATTTTGAGCAGTCGACTTTTGAGCTTCTAGTTAACGCCTAATTAACGCGTGAACATTCGGCGGCATAGACAGCCGCGGCTTGCGTCACCGAGGCAACATCGCGGCGGCGGATATGCCGCGACACGTCGTGCCAGACCGTTCGACTGCCCGTATAATAAGGACAGTCGACATTTCGCAATCAGTCAGCCTGTTA
Organism: Ditula angustiorana; assembly: GCA_963691745.1. Classification (NCBI taxonomy): domain Eukaryota; kingdom Metazoa; phylum Arthropoda; class Insecta; order Lepidoptera; family Tortricidae; genus Ditula; species Ditula angustiorana. The sequence continues at coordinate 5,015,077 of OY829473.1, forward strand.
GCCGTCATACTGTGCCGTAAACGCATTTCTCACGGTGACGAGCGGACATAAATACCACGCCGATGAACGACTTCCCTTATTTTCCCTCATTAAAATTGAGCAAAAGAACGTTTATCGAGTTATTTCGGACGCGGCATTATAATTCCTTAAAAGTCGTAATTCTGAAAAAAGTCAGTTATCTCAGGTGTTCTTGCCACCTATTTCAGCGTAGTGGGGCATTTCCTTTAATTTGGCAACGAAGCGACGGTGACGAGTGCGGATTGCGGAGGACTCGCGCGCCTGTCAGTCAGCCTGACGGACAGACGGCCTGTCCACGAAAAGACAAAAACAACTAAAAATGGCACTCAATTTTGAGTGAAACGAGCTCACCTATCTCATTGGTTAGATGGCTGAGCGAGAGAGCCAAAACTGTGAACGGACACGAGCTACTAAACATTTCTACTTGTACCTGTTGCGAAATATAACTTAAGTAAATCAACAATTTCGTGCTTGAGACGTCGATTACTCCTCGCGATCCTGATGTTTGACTTTCAAATAACTCTCAAGACTATTGTTTATTCCGCCATGATTCAACGAGCTGACATTCGCTATATCGAGCACTTATAAATATGTAGTCAGTCTTTATTTGGAGACTCGCGATCGTTTGTCAGACGCGTTTGAGGGGTGCAAACACACGGGACGAGATCGCAGCCATTCTGATTCTTTACGATAATTACGATAAAGTGGTGTACTTATCCGCGGTAATATAATCGATATCGAGAAAAATGACTATCATTATACGGATGGAGAGGACGAATATGGGGCATCGACCATGAGGGTAAGGAGATTAGATACAAGAAATGCGCCCGGATATTACACCATAATTAAGAACATTTACGTGTCGGGGGCGCCAAATTTATCGCTGAGTTTTTTGTCGATATGAAGCCATCGGTGGGTATTTATGTGGGGGTCGCGGGTGCCCGTGTGAGGTCCGCCGGGTCCAGTAGTCAGGTTATCGTGTGGTAATCTTTATGGGCGCGGACTCCTCGCTGCGACCTGTCCACACTTAATGGCTCGCGAGGCTCACGGACCCGCGCCAGTGTTTGGGAGCCCGTGTTTGTGGGTTTGTTTATAGCTTAATTAGGCTGTTTTGTATAAATGGAAATTGGCCCCGGCGTCGGGTCTAGGAGATAAGGTGTCGAGGTATTTACGATTTGATACCGCTGCTGGCTCGATTCTTAACTTTTTATAATTCTCGTTTTGTTTTGATTGAGTTTTATTGAATTTAATGTTAAGACGCGCTTTATAACTGGAGTCACGATAATTTGGAGATATTTTATTGCTTATTTTTGTACCTACGTTTCCAATTAAGTTTTGAGAATCATACTGTTTTTATTACTGCGTAGGTAGGTACCTATTTAATTGAATGTGATAATTCCATTTGAGGTATCGATGTGCGCTTAAATGAGGTAGTAAAGATTAAATTGTTCGCTGTATCGCATATTGTAACGGAAAATTTATACGATAACGAAATTTAAATAAGACTGAAATCCTTTTTCATTGATAAAAATTTGACACCGAAAAAACGACGACCGCTGGAATGCTCGGACTTACTAATGAAAGGGACCAATTAAAGGTGATTATTTTTTCTCGCGACTACAGGGTGATGTGGACTGCTTATGATTTTATGTACAAAATAAAAAGCTAAAATTTTACGACCGCGAGGAGTTATGTTGACACTTACTTGACAACTCTTTAAACTTTTTGGTATGACCAGTTTGGATGTTTTATAACAATAAAATGTGACATTTTTTCCCCTCCTCTGTTGATTTGTTGACTTGATAATAAAATCTTATTAACTTTCGAAGACTGCAAGGATAGGGTCTTACTAAAAACTAAATCTTACTTTAATCTGAACAGACACCTAATATCGAAGGTAATTAATTAAATATTACATTATAAAAAAAATTTAATTTCATACATTTACCTCAATAATTATCGCAAAATCAAAACTTCAAGTTTTTAACTTACTTAGTGTTTGTCTATTTGGTTTAAGATCGATCAAGGTTAAATCAAGTCTAACCTACTCCTAGTACGGGATTGACTTGGAATTTGGCAGGTGCAGTTTTAATAAAAAAAAGCTATAGTAAAGTATTGTCAGCAAAAAGTACTAATAACAAAAATGTTAACAAAAACTTACCTAATTAGTAATCATTTGTTTCATAGTGTGCAAAAAGCTAAGACAACTGTCTGCCACATTTATATTTGATGCGAAAGAAACAAATCATGATCTTAGTGTCTCCGACTACATATTCCTTTCGTAGGAGAAACTAATCACCCTGTATATATTTTTTTTCGTGTCACCACGTGATAAAAAACCGGGGACTAATTCAGTTCTGTAGGTTGGTGCCACCCAACGCTGTCGCATCAATTTATGGCTTTTTAATCTAATTTGTTGACGGTACGCCTTCCGCTACCAATTCACGCTTAGCCGAACTAAAAGAATACCTCACCAAAAGGCTAACTGGAGATAAAGGAGGATTAATAACACGCCAGTCATATTTAGCTCCAGTATAAGGTCATTTGGCAAGGGCAAGTTTGTAAACAATCACAACAAATGTCACGACTTGGTACAGACATCCAAAATGGCTGATTTTTATGAAGAAAGGGAGGTAAACAGGCATGCGGATAACCTGAAGCGAAGTGATCGCCGTTGCCCGTAGCAACCGGCGATCTCAAGAGGATGTCTGATCCGTTGCCAGTTTTTAGGTTTCCCAAATGACTCTCTGAGTCTAGTTCTATAGAATAAGTAGCTCGCTCCGGCTTCGAACGGGTACAGTAACGATGTAATGTACAGTCAAGGAAATCCAACACGTACCACCGTAGAACCTAGTCGAAGACACATACGCATGACATTTGTATGACATAGCGTGGCGTTCAACGCGTCGCGTCATTGCGACAGGGTTCTAAGGCGGCGTGAATGTATTTCCCCTAGTGTACCTAAAAACCTTCCATAAAAATGTCTAAACTTTAAACCGTATTTAATCCGTTGCGTGGATTAGAAGGAGTAAGAGGCCGAAGATGCGATGAGGATATGCAGGAACGAATAGCGACTTATATATACTATGTACTAATAATAAAGAAGAGCAGCTCTTTGATGCTTGATGAAACCCCAAGTTTTGTATATGTATACGGTTTTGTATACGGCAAATTCCTATAGCACGCGATAAAAAGTAGTGTAAAAGTAGTACAGGTATTTTGGTAACCATCTAAAATAGTTGTCCTTTTTTAACCAACTCCAAAAAGGTGGAGGTTCTTAATTCAATTTTTTTTATGTTGTGGTAAGTGTTATCATCGATTTGCCCATGAAATATCGACAAACTAATCACCATTTTACCGAATTTAATTTCATCGAATTTCGCAAGGATATTTTATTCTGGATAAAACGCTAACCTACACGATACATACTATATAAGATATCCCGAAAAGTTTTTGACTTCAGCTGAAAACGGCGTCGATGAAATGAAAATTCTGCGAAAAGAGCGGGTGCACGCCTATCGAACAAATGGTATGAGCCCGCACCCGCACCCGCGCGAGTGAGCGGACGCTCTCATACTATTTTTCTATGGGCGTGCACCCGCTCCGTGCGCCCGCGCGACTAAGCGGACGCTCTGACATGCACAGCGCCAGACACAATACAAGTTTCATTGTTGTGACGTCTATAGACGTCCTCTGCGAAAGTTACTATCTCAATAAATTTTAAATATCAACATGAACACCTACTTCTAAATATCTTATCTAACATCACATAATAAATTAGATTGAAATTGATAAGAGTTTCACGACGAGCTAAATTAAATGAGAAACAAAAGCCAAATTAAGCTATCAGAGTTGGCGATAAAATATCTAATTAATGTATTTTACATTAGCAGAATGGCTGTCGATTTCCAACAAAGTCATAAAAACATGGTGACATTTAATATAATCTGCTTGCGAGTCGTTAACGCTTTGGGTCACTTTATATTATACCATCGAGCACATACGCAATATAGAGAAGATGTCACTTAATTTTCTTGAAACCAATTTTGCGAAATCACAGAGCAGCGATCACTGCGTTCCGATTGTTCCAACCAAACAATACCAAACAAGAGATAAATAAGCCATGATAAAAAGGAAAAAAATCGAAAAATATAAAATACTATTACTTGCCGACGAAATGGGATTCAGTTTCTCTAATAATTCCAGTTTTTGCTACTTTCCTACACTACACCAATAAACCATTACCGTCCACCACCACCATTATGAACCATTATGTAATAATGAATTTTATTTTGGGACATACGGGGATTTACACAGGTCAGTTGTGTGTGCTGTATTACTATTTCAACGCAAGCGACGGTTGATATCGCTAACTAATTACTGGGTTTTTTAGCCAGTAATGCCGCTCTATTGGGTATATGCTCGATGCTTTATACTTACGTCGATGCTCGCGATTTTATTTAGGTGCTTCAATTACACTAGAACCTGATACGGACGTTGAATTCGACTTAGATCCGACCAAACAGACCCCTGATGCCGCGTTTACACTAGTCCAACATAGGAGTAAAAACTTAATCGTAGTTATCGGCTAGTGTAATTAGTCCGTTAACAGTGAAAGTCGATCTGCTTTGCTTACCCTTACACTAAAGTAGATATACGCACTATTGACAAGTATAAGAAGCGATACTCTTCTATTTATTCTATCGAGTATTTTAAAAACAATTTTTTTCTAACCGGTACAGGTTAAGAGAGAGAGTGAAATTTTCCATTCTAACTAAATCTAGTTGAGTCATAAGTATGCTATATTATGAGCTTTAAATTTGACTTTACATAGAAGTAGTTGTTTATATGTATATATAGTATAAATCTTGTAAGAGTCTGAAAGAGAGTCGATTCTGACTCACTTCTACGTCGCGACATAACTATAATATATCCTTTTCTAACCAATAAGCGTGTGTGAAAGAGACGAATGCTTTATGTCCTTGACAAACGCTAATGTGCTACTAATGCAGCAATCGCATTCTTTCCAACTTTGATATGTATGTAATTAACAATGCAACAACAAAGTATAGTCGACCAAGAAACTGCTTGATCACTTTTCGATTGTATTACAAAGGGATAAGGTTCAAAAGTGGTCAAGCAATTACTTGGTCGACTATACCAAAAGTACAAAGTAAGTTTCTTACGTTTGCATGACTTTTAAACATCGCAACGAAACAAAAACGTCGGGAATTAAATTACAATATACGATATAAATCGTTCAAATTTTTTTTTTACAAAGTACCGTCAACAAAAATGGTGTATAAAGAATGATTTTTTTAACATAAAACTTATTTCTAGAATATCAACGTTTTTGAACCCAATCGATGGATACTGACGAATGTCCTAAAAAAGTGCCCCAAAAAAGGTGTGGGCACGATCTGAGATAAGTTTATTGCGCGGACCCTAAAAGCTCGGGTGGCGGGGTTTATAAATATTTTGTGTGCGAGGAAATTTTGACAAATACCACTTAATTTACGCTAATGAATCCAAATGAATGCGCATTCGACGACTAATGGTCGGGGAGCTAGTGACGCGATAGTGTTTGATTTATCGATAAAAAATAAAAACTTTTTGTTATAAAATTTAGCTTAGTTTATTCATTCAGTCAATATAAAGTAGGTCAAGTACAAGTCATGTTACATGATTTTATATCGACATCGTCCAAAAAAATTATAAAGTTTTTGCCGTTGTTCTCTTCCTTTGTAATATCCTACTGTGTGCAAGTTACCAGGCATAGATCATCAAACAAAATATTTTAAAGTAGAATGATGTCTCTAAATTTCAGACAAAAAAAACCACGATTATTAAATTTCATTTCTGCGTAATCTACGCGATTATTATTTCAATTTTATGAAATATGTATAAAGTCTTTATGTTTGACAGATGTTATTTAAATTAATTACTAGCTTTAATGAACGTCCTAGTTTACAAGATAATCTGAATGTCAATCGGTATCGTACTAATATGTAAAATGAGAGTGCCACACTATTTATACTACGAATTTGACATTAAACTATGCTTATGTAAATCACTTCCTTATATTGCAGACTTATCACTATTTGTACATAGTATAAAACGAAGTCACTATCCGTTCCTGTCGGTCGTCATTGTATATTCGGAAACTCCTAGTCTTTCTAAACCATGCAATGAATTTTGTTACAGTTTTCACAGTCATTTCGAGTTTTTATAACGTTATCGAGACTTTTACGCGATAAAAACATTGTTAATTTACCTCGACATTTCTCGATGTTCATCGTTTAAGACAATATCGAGTTTTTTTGCGGACTGTTTTTACATACTAGGGAATGAAAACCCAGTTATTTTGTAAACGTAATAAGTAATAATCGGTTAAAACCAGTTTTCCCTAGAGAAAATAACCGGATTTGCATTCTCTAAATTACATACCTCATATCCTAATAATACCCGCACAAAGCCGGGGCGGGTCGCTAGTTTAATATAAAGTACCACTTCCGCTGTTAATAAATTCTAATTAACAAGTAAGGTACGAATGGGAGGTCACTGAGATTAATAGCTGATGTGTTGAGACACAATTTAAGGAAGAATCAAACTAAATATCGATAGTCGAGATCCCATTAGCACATCACTCCCCGGGTGCACTTAGATAAACGAGCAGTCGCATAAAAACCAACTCTTTTAGGCTAATCGAATTAGGCTCCGATATCCATCGCTGCGTTTAACACGTTTTGCATTATTTGCCCCTCACTACCAAATGAAACAAAAAAAGGCTTTGTCAGTCCGTCTACGTTTATGCTCAGTCTTTCAGTGTTGTATAACGTTATCAAATCATCATCATCATATCAATAAAATATATTGCGAAAATGACTCTATCATTGGTGAGAATGAAGATTTTTGTCAAAATCATGTCTTTTTACCGGACTGCGCGACGCAAAGGAGGGTATTGTGTTTATTTCAGTTTATGGTTTCAGGTTATTTTGCTAAAGGGTGAAATTTTTCCTATTCAAAAACAATTTTCTCATTTCAATGAGATGTTAGGATAGTAATAATTTCCTTCTTTATGAAATACAGTATGAAGTTATAACTTCGCGTTATCATATCACGCACCAAATCCAATTACCTAACCAAAGGTAAAATCGATTCTTAAAAATATTTTGTCAAAATCAGTTCAGAATTTAAAAAAGAAACAAATTCATACAAAACGGTTGCCCGCAGGCGTCGTCGCCGGCGCACACGTTGGTCGATTAATAAACAGCAGGTAGCAAACCTTTGGTCGCATTTACAATATCTTAAATGCTGATGAACTCATCGCAGTCATTCCTTTAAATCTATTGATTGTTGAGCTTTTGTGTTGATTGGTCGTAAATAGAATTTTCGATTCAATAAAATGTCGTCTGAATCACCGGATTAATATATACGGCGTCATAAGTTCGAGTTCGCATCGCAGGGTAATCTTGTGCCAAATGAATGAGTGTACCTGTGCTTTGTGGCTTGGCAATGGTTTATTGATTTGTTAATGAAGATTATTGGCCTTATCTGTGTGGTTAAAGCGCTCATCGACAATATGCGAAGTGTTAAATTGAGGTAGACTTTTATTGAATAGCCTTAGTTTGTGAGACGGATGTCAACGATATTATATGATTAAATCTCGTTGTAAAAGGTATATTTTATTACTTACCATGTAAGGTTTAAAATTTGTTATTGAATTTGTATACCAAATGAATAATATTATAGAAGTTAGATCCAAATTGATGTTGGTATCTCAATAAAACCGCTACTTTATTATGCTAACACATAATCTGAAGTATTTCGTTGGTCAATTTCATATAATTCATTGTCATTTTAGGTCAGCTTTAGGGTGGCAAGTATGCTTTACGGATGACTGACGCTGCTTTATTAGATCTACTGACATTTATACACGTATAGCACTTCAAACCAGTGTCAAACTGGAATATACCACGCAGTTGTACCTACTGCATGCTGCACCTCTGCGTGGTGCAAAAACGCCGTTGATGGCAAAACTAGTGTTGTCTGCCAATATAGTCTCCAAAGTCACTTCAGACTAATGTTGTGTAGGGCATGCAAACCCGGTTATTTCCTCTAGGGAAAACCGGTTTTAACCGGTCATTACTTTGACAAAATTGTATAGTGGCAGAATGTGCTTTTATAATTTGGAGGTACATCCCTTGCAGAAGTATTCTCCTGTGCTTCTGCATAGTATAGTTCCAACGACGGATGTAGAACTGATGCCTACTGCTCATGGCTCTGAGTAACTTAAAACCAATCATATTTCTATAAAATAGCGAGTCTGATAAGACAACTTGAATGTACCTTGCCCGAGTATTTTCTGCATGCTGCGCTTCTGTGTAGTGCAGTTCAAATCACGGAGGTGAAACTGATGTGTATTGCTAGCGGTCCAGAGTAACTTAAACCCAGGCTTATAGAAGCAAGTCTGCTAAGAAAACTCGAATGTACCTCGCATGAGTATTTTCCGCATGCTCCGTCTCTGCGTGGTGCAGTTCCACCGGCGGTGGCGGAACTGGTGCGCGCACTCGGTGGCGCCTAGAGTCACGCCGCGCATGATCTCCTTCAGAAGGCCGGTCTCGTTGCGGCAGATATGCGCGAGGCGACCGCGCCCGCGCCGGTTCCGCTTGCAGACCATGCGCGGGTCCAGGATTACGGCGCTGCCTGACGCCCTGGAGGAAAGAGACATGTTAAAAGTAAGAACAGATTGGCGCTAGAAACACAAGTCTTTTTTGAAGGGGTTTGGTACTGTCGGTCGTTGCAATAGTTGCAATTAAAAATATTTTGTCATCGAGTTGTCTTGCACCAAAAGTTAATTAAATACAGTACGAATTGTTTGACTTATATTCTAATGATATAAGCTGAGATGATTTAAACATAGCTATAATGTTTATACTACAGTTTACCGTAACGGAGTTTTGCCTCTACCTCGCAGCCATTTGAAATGATTAAAAACCGCTAAGAACTCGTCTCATATTATGATGTTTAACCGAGCAGATGTTTAATTACAAGACTTGCACAAATGGCTCGTAAACCCGGAATCACCCACAACTATGCACTGGCGGTAAGTGTCGATTTACGCCACCGCCGCGGACTGACGCGCGCCAGGCCCGCCGACTGATCTGCTGTTTACTTGATCGAGTTCATTGTCAGAGCTCGCTAGTTCGAATAAATTTAGACGTGTCAGTAGTTTTTCTGAGAACTGGGTCTGTAGTGATCGATTGTTTTATTAAAACATACATTATTATAAGTGGAAAAGTTCTTTTAACGAGAGGGATTCGTGTGACATATAGCGCGGAAATTAAATCTTATGCGTCTAGTATGGTAGGTTTACTCGTATGTGGCATTTGCGACACTCATGAAAAGGACTATTATGACACCTGAAGGTGACGTAACTTTACTATTTATAATAGTTATATTGAAAATACAAATATATAATGAGAAAATCGTAATCGCCCGATGCTGTAAGTTCATAATGCAGCCTCATTAACGTAGCATCCGTATCTTTCACACAAGTTTGGAAATGGAAAGTTGCTTTATGTTTGCGATGGATGGTAAAACCTCTGGACTAACTTTCCCCACCAATTACCTCTTACTCTTAGATGATGAGTTTGGCAAGGATATACCAAATAAGGTTTAATTTACTAATGAATCGCCAACCGCATCTCTTATACAATTAGCTGAAACATTTGTTTGCTCCCGCGAAGAACGAAAAAAGTGTAAAAATAATGATTTATGAATGCGCTTTCGCGAATTTATGATAATTTATAAGGTTGAACTTCTCGTGATTTCATAACGCGGATGTTTTAAAGTGAAGCTTTAGTTTAGAATCGTAATTTGTCTACGTTAACGCATTGTTTGTGTAAGAGTGTAATAACCTCTTCACGATTTTGCCAGTTACAACGTGATTTACTTGATTTGATTAGGCGTTACGCCCATGTCCTACTAAGTACACAAATTAATGCCTTTTGTAAATAAAGTATTTTGGTTGAATCATGTGAACAGCCAAAGCATTATGATCATAAATGAGATAATTGTACTGACTTTCTGTATATTCAGTTTTTACTGATGAAGACCTTAAGTAATGTTGATTAGAATTATCATATTGATAGCTTGGATGTCTGACGATGATCTCTTACTACGGAGTTAAGGAAAATATTCCGCGGAAGTGAAGGTAGCCAGCAAATACTTGTGATTCATTAACTCTGTTTCAGTAACAAGTAACAGTATAAGTTTACCTTATTGTAGATCTAGTACACCTGCACTACAGTTAAACTATAGGTAGTTGTAACTAGATTGTAAAACAAGCTCTGCTTCACCTCTTCCATGAAGAGATAATTAACACAAACAACTAGTGATTGACCTTCGGTTTACTACTACAGTAAAAAAGCGAGTACAACAGTAAAAGTCGGGATTCTTGTAAATTACGGCCACAACATGGCGGTAAAATACAAGTTTACTTACCTAACACAGCGGTTTCGATAATCCAATGTTTACACCCGCGTATTCGTAACACATGTAACGCGGTCGGCATGTCGGGGATGTCGGACATGCGAGATATTTCCAAAAAAGGACTCAAAAATTCAGTTCGATAGGAGTTGTCGTTGGAATTTGGAAGAAATTAAATACTTAACGGCTATAGGCATTTACGTTATTATGTCGATAGTTCAATGTTGCTTTAGATCACGCCCCTGTCTCAAATCCTCACGAATGTGACAATCACACATAATTGTCAACTTGTGATTGGTAAAAACTTGTCAATACCTATACTAGTTGGCGCACCCTACACACTGCTGACTTATAACTGAATTACATATAATGCCATGATGCAAATTTCATTCAACTTACTCGCCCAACATATAAAGTGTAGATCATTTATTATTGTATATCTCTGTGTTGAGTAGCAATTTTTAAACAAGCAGTGTAATCAAACAGTGTTCTAAATTTAAAAGAGAAACGATTTACACGACTTTTAAACCAAAAGTCAGGTTGACTCTAATTTAAAAGTCCTCAAAACAAATAAACGCGTATCATCATTACCCCCGCTTACATTAGCTGAATCAATCGGCGCGGGAGTGGCGGCTGAATGCGCGCGCGCTGACACCTAGCGACGTGTGCGCAGCGCATGCTGGATTAATGCGGCGATGTCCACGTTTGAGGCTATTGGACGAACAAGGGGAAGTAGGTAAGAAAGTGTCGCAATGGTATGTATTCCAGAACCATCATTCTCATGTTTTTAGACTACCTACTTGTAGGAGGAAATAAGTATGTATTCATCACTTTCAGTACCTACACATGGTAGAGGCCCTGGGTATTTAATCTGCTCGCCATTGCCAACACATCCCTAAATCAGTTGTTTTCAAAAAGTATTTGATAAAAATCGTTAGATTATTACATATTTTCTTATTAAAAACGAAAAAACACGTTTTTATCATTAAATAACTGAATGAAAATGAATAAATGAAAATAACAATAAAACTTGGAAATACATGAAACTACGTTGCCCGTACGTTGCCCCTTATATGACAGGCCAAATTTAGTTTACCCTATGTGCGTCTTTTTCTTATGACTTTATAGTTGACGGAGACGTAGAGAGAAATAAATAAAACCTGGGCCAGTGATGTTTAAGGCCACAGATATAAAAAATATCCATTTGTTTTTCAGGTTTTTATCTCCATCACAGGAAAATTTTCCCTAATGAAACGTACCTAACAATTTATCAAATGTTTGGAAATAAACCGCAGATATTGACCAAAACCTGTTACTTTCAGGTTTTTTCAAAGCTACAAAATATGACGCTGAATATTTTATTACCGTCTATTAAGTAGTACGTAGGTGTTACCAGCAAGGCGTTATTATTTATGTGATGCGGTTAAGTAACAAATACTCTAAAAGTAGTGTTAACATATTTCTCTAAACATTTACACATTATCACATCGTGACGTTGATAACAAAATACGTACGGCATTGCCAATATTTACCATACAAATCATTCCTCGCACTACGGATTACTGTTACGAAATACGTCATTGAGTTTTAGGTTTATTTTGGCTTGAGTATTCACTTCAGCTTCACTTTGTGACAGCGTTTCTGGAAACTGAGATAATGCGAGATAAACTCTAACTGAAATCGACTCAACATCTCAAACCGACGATTGCGTTTCGTCTGCGCGTAGACTTGATGGAATTTTGCCAAACTACCGACACCTCTGTCTATCCAGACGAATAAATTAACTGTGATAAGTTGTATGTCAATTAATTATTCTTCAAAGTGCCATGTGGCTCGGAATCGACCGAGCGCGCAGAGGAAGCGTCCTAATGAAGAAGGTTCGAATTAACGCATTACTATAACATTTGGGTTAGCACTTGATTAGTAGGCGTATTATGAAAATAAATTGCTTCTTTTAATTTACGAGGCGATTGATGCGCGGCAAGGTTGAAGAGGCAAACTCTCAGAAACTGTTTCTAAAATTAACCATGCGAATTCAGTGACAAATGTGCAATCGTCGTTTAAGTTTTATCTATACATTTTATTGGTTAATATCCCAATTTCATTTAAATTTTAGTTTAAAAATGATTGGTTAACGGATACTTCTGATCAACAACAACTTCTGACCACTTGTTCAAGCCAACCATAAGGTGATCTTCGACAGCCATTAACAGTGACAATTACCATTTTTAGGGTACCGTACCTCAAAAGTAAAAAACGGAACCCTTATAGTATCACTTCGTTGTCCGTCTGTCTGTCTGTTTGTCTGTCTGTCTAGACCTTTTTTCTCAGGAACACGTGGAGGTAGCGAGTAAAATTAATTTCAAATACTCTAATCTGTAGTCCCAGCCATTAAAAAAACATAGTTCTAAGTCAACACAATCAAAAGATACGACCGTTTATAACGCATGTTCCAGGTTAACGCAGGTTACTTCCCGTTGACCTAGAACTATGAAATTTGGCAAGAAGCAAGGTCTCACAGCAAAAATAAAACAAAAAATCCGAAAACCGTAAATTTGTAATTTTAATATACACATTATTTTTTGTTCTTACAAAGCAAAAGTGCGATACTAGATGTTGTTGATGACGAAACCCTCGGAGCGCGAGTCCGCCTCGCACTTGGCAGGTTTTTTTTAAAGAGACCCAATTGCGCGAGCGCGTCACCTAATGGGAAGTAATCACCGCCGCCCATGGGAACCATCGAACTTAAGGTGCGATTCTGAGCTTCACGACCTCTGTCACTACAAATTCGTAAGAATTTTATTTTGACTTCATCCATAGTAGTGTCATCTGCCGTCACATGCCGTCGGCCTTCTGCAGCTGTTGTCTGCCGCCTGCCGCAAGGCTAGAAATAGCCTCTGAAGACAATTGCTGCTCTGCAGCCAGCCTTAAGAGGAGTGTGAACCCAGCGCTCTCCATACAAACGGCGATAACGTTTTCCACCCTCTAAACCTTAACCTATAGCCATATTTTTTTTGTACGTTGTCATTATACCGTTGAACTAGGTTTGTAGGTTTGATTTTAAAAATATTCTTAATACTTTCAAAAATATTGACGTTTTTTGTTTTGTATAAAACTCCTAAAATGCAAATATTATAAATCTACAAAAATCGAAACGTAAAAACCTAGTCCTAAGGCATAATGACAACATACCAAAAAATCATTGTCATAGGTTAAGGTTTAGAGGGTGGAAAACGTTATCACTGTTTGGATGTGGAGCGCTTTTTGAGGCTGGGTGGGTTCACACTCCACTTAAGCTCCCACCTCTCAGTGGACCGACTGATCACCCCGTACGAAACGCAGTAGCAGGCTACTCCACGTCGATATTTTGTGAAAGTTTGGTACTACCCCGATCGAAACTGTCCATTCGTGCCACAACCACCAACTGACTATAGCGCAGCTCTGCCACTTTTAAGTATTTCGCTGTAAACTTGATACTATGTATATGACTATAGTCAGGAGAGTGAAATGATTTTTTCGCCCCTGTAAGTTTGTCTAGACGTGGATGATCAATTAAAATATAAAATTTTAAATACTTAGGAGACCGGCATATGGGCTTTAGTTAGTAGTTCAATAAGCAATAAAACTTAAAAAATGTAAAATGAAATGTGACCCATCACTAGACGAGAGTATAAATTGCTAGCTGTGACAACAATGAGATTGCTTGGCACACACGTTCCTATTTTAATGGGTTGCAATGTAATAAACGGAGCTGTCGACGGGTTAAGATTGGATTTATCTCCCGCTAACACAAGAAAGTTGCGACATTGCGATTGTCATCGTTACTTTTTTAGCTAGCACAGCTGATAGTGTTTTAGTTATATAAACAGTCTGGTTTAATTGTTACTCAAAACGCTGGCACGTTGACATAATAAGCCGAAAAGATTTTAATTTTTCAGCACATATATCTCCTTTTAGGCTCTCCTCAATCGTAACTCAGATGCTAGCATACACGTGCTTCTAGTGAAGAAGTGTAGAAGTCCCATCATAAATTGTTTTAAACTTTCGCGACTTTCACACATATTTTTAACATTATCGGGACTTAAGCGCGATAGAAATATATTAATGATTTACCTCGACGTTTCGGCCATGTTTCATGAGTCTACTCGTGACCACGGCCATTGAAACATGGCCGAAACGTCGAGGTAAATCAACAATATATGTCTATCGCGCTTAAGTCCCGATAATGTTATAAATAAGTCCCATCATAGCGATTTAGAGTAAATTTGATAAAGAATACAAGCTGACATAATGATATAATGGCTGACGTTGCGTAGACGTCTTGTTAGGTTGAAGTGGGACTGCGTTGTACCTGTAACATATTAACCGCATGCTGAATGACTTCTGGGCAAAAATTGCCACCAACAGGGCCAAGCTGAGATGATGAGTCGAATTGGATGCAATTTCAAGTGACTGGCTGGAGGAAACTCATAGCAGACATCAGATGCGTCGAAGGAGGTCCAGCAGTGAGACAGTACGGCTAATGATGTAGTAATAATATTAAGAAAGTGCACAGAGAGAAGCAAATGTTAAGAAGTGCTATTATTAGATCGGTATCTACCGATCCATATACCAAAGACCAATCTAGAGGCTATGCCTCGACCGATATCAGTTACACATTGGAAATGACCATATCGTGTATGAAAAAAGAATGATGTGAAGTTTTCGCCGTTTTATGGTCCTTCTCAAAGAAAACCAGGCGCCATATATTTACATGTTAGTGATTTAATTCAAGATGTTGCTTCAACTTTTATTCCTTTTGTTGCTACTTCCGATTGGTCATACTATTATACGTCTTGTCCTGATTATGCTTCATGTGTAAGCGATACACAATGTAGAGTGGTGACTGGTGGTAGTTAACACTTTAGTCTGCATGATGTATGTTGTTCTATCTGGTGTCACATGCCACAAATATTTATGCTCATACGATACAATATTTTGACAACCCTTACAGCTAAATAAAAAGTTGTCCGTGAGGCCCCAATTTCAATGCAATGAATTCTAAGTCATCAAGTGCTTCAACTATGCCTTCACTATTTCAAAATAAACCCCGGGTGTTAAAATCCTAAAAACATTCTAAAACCTTCAGGACTGTCCCTCATTCAACTAGAGTGACAATGAATGAGTACTATTTGCGGACACCGGGCGAGGCGCTAACTCGCGACTTGGACGCGATTAGCGACTGCATGACGACTTAACTGTAAACATCATTACCATTACATATTCACAACAGTTTGAGGCGCAAGCTATTAAAGGAACGTCAGCTCTGTACGGAGGGGTTAAGAGTTCTGGCGGCGGTATGTTTACATTGGTTTTTGGATCTGTCAGCAATCGTCAGACTAGATCGCTCTGTCACTGTATGCGAGTAAACACTTTTAAAAAGTTTATGTGGTGCTGATTGTTGGTGTAAGGCGTTAGCGGCGCATCATGAGCTCTCATGGCAGTCGTGGCATGTCCCCGTGTTTGTCGTGTCGTTTAAACTGGGGCCGGCGGCCATGCTTGACGTTTTTACGGTTTCGAAACTGGATGTTATTTTATGAAATAGGGCGTTCAGCGTCTTTGCTTTGGGATCCATTTGAAGGAGGTATATTCAAAATGAACTGTCGGTCGTTGTTTTCGAATTTAAAGTGAATGAATGAAGAGTTGAATGAAGTGAGTGACTTTTAGTGAGTTATTTTGCGAGCGATTTGTAAAAGAAACATTGATATCATTGAACGTAAATGTGCTACTTTATAAGTTGATTAAGTATTTTTTGCTTTAAAATACATCCTTCGTAAATGAGGACGTTTCAAAATATCATTTATTTACCTAGTAAATATTTTCTTTGTCTATGTGTTTTGGTCACCGGAAAGCACTATGATAGTATTGTTAACACTTGTAACGTATTAAAATCGGTTTTAGCGCCACACAGAGCCGGCCATAATGGGCGCGGCGCGATAATTGGTGAGATTCTACGCACAGTGACGCGCTGTGCAATGCGCGGACGCTCGGACAAAGAGTATTGTTGGATAGACAGTGTGTTTTACCCATTGGTCAGCTTAAATTTTCAGAAAACTAATCCTACGCCTAATTTGCTATAGATTTATCTGTGCATAGAAAGGCTTTTCTGACTTGACTGACATAGAACGCACAGCCTGAACTTTAGTCCCATCTCGTAACCAGATTTGCTAGCTGCCTTCCAAATGGGAGAAATAATCCCGATTCGATGCTGGCTATGAATCGGGAATTCTTTAGTCGCATTTCGTAGCTCGATTTGGTAGCTGGCTTCCAAATATGAGGAATAAACATTTAGTCCTATTCCATCCCTCCCCTGAGTTTTCTTTTTAATCTTAAAGAGCAAGACGTAAAACTTTTTCCAAACTTTGTGTGTAGCTACCAAATCTGGCCAGCCCCGGATCTTCATTATTTTTAGGCGGGACAAAAACTTAAAATTTGCGCCCCCGCCCACTTATATTTTCAAAGTTAAGTAAATTATGAGTTGTCCATTCGTCTTTAATGTGTGAATTTGGCCGCCCTCTGAACTGGCCGCCCTTATTTTAGCCAGCTACCAAATCTGGCTACAATATGGCAAAGCACATTTGGGGTGGAAGTTCTGTAATCTACACGGACGAAGTAGGGGGGAAAAGCTAGTTATTGATATGCACTTTTTATTTATTTTAGCGGCTCACCTGATACTTTGGAAGTCTAGTACTAGTAGAGTATAGGTAACGTGCACAAAAAGATGACAAAACAGTTTTTTTTTATAAAAGCAATTCTAACGCCAGGTACAAATTCTATTTCAGCCCGAAGTTAATGCAAGTTGACATGTTAAGGTGTTACTGGAAAGACAACAAGGGTATTGAAAACTGAAGAGCTCAAGCACCACTGGTTGTATCTAACACAGTAGGTTACCTTAATGAATAAATGACAGTACTTTCCTCATTTTCAATGAAGTGACCACTATACTACAGGTCATAGAAGGTGATTTAGCGTTCGAGGACGGCCAACCACATTGAATGTTGGGCCACTGTACAAGTCAGCTGCGCTGTAACATTATGACGTTCGATGTATAACTCATAATGACATACAGTGTGTGTCGAAGTAAACTATAGTGACCCAAAAATCAATTTTGTTAACCATAGCTATAGCTGTAGATAATATTTTCGGGTCTGATTATTCTTTTGTAATTTGCGTCATCATGCCGTTTTATGGTGATCAATAAAGAGTTATTGTATTTTATGCCGGTTTGGAACAAAAATAAAACCACAAAATAGTAAATTGCCTTTTTAACCGATATAAGAGTTAGAATTACGCGGCGCACCTAACCCTGCGTCTACGCAGGTTGCTCTAGCGGCGACGTTAGCGAGCGGCCGCTAACCGCACCGCAAACATGCAGCGGGCGGTCGCGCGACAGGCCATCGCTCCAGTGCTAAATGAACTAGTTCCCCGCCGATTTGTTACGCTTTATACAGTTCAAATACACGGCGAATGTCATTAGCCGCGAGCTGACTAACTGGGCGGCTGTGGAACCCTGAAGCCCAGGGGCACGTAGCGGTTGCTTTCTTGCTTACTATTTCGTATTGGCTTGTAAGACTTGGTACATAGACTTATAATCTAGTAGACATCCTGTGTGTGAGTGAACAAGTAATGTATTGTGGTAGTTGCTTAAGTAAGAAAGAGGAAGCGATCTTTGTGACATTATAACCTGTTAAGAATGATAGTGGCTCTAATATGACTGGCCACACTCACCTCGCCCTGCGTCTCTGTTTTGCTATTGTCATAAGAAAGGGACGCAGATAGAGATAAACTAACGCTGACCGGTCATGTTTGGGCTACTGTTCATCCTAAGTAAGCCCGCTTGATTTTTCGCATTTCTTGGCGCTTTGTTACACAATTTTGACAGAACAAAAATAGTTACATGTCAATTAGATATTTGTATTCGCTAGTCTAGTATACACCTACCACACCTAGATAGTTATTCAATTGTTTATATTCTTCTAGTTCCGAAGTTGCTATTCCAAAGGTGCCGTAACAAAGTGTAAAAGCTTGTGAAAAGAAAAGCTCGAGTTAGATAAGACTGCTTTTAAAACTAGTGAGTTAAAGTCACTTTATAACTCTGATCGATAAACACATCGAACTGGTTAAATGGTATAATAAAACGTTCTAGAGACAGATTGACTGCAAGCTCGTGGCCGGACGTCGTAAAGATAACCTTCTACTTAATGAATGTTAACGTTAATGACGCGAGTTTGCATTGCGTCAGTGTGGACACCCCTTAGTTTGATTAACGGAATAATAGGTGTCAAATTAAATTTGACATTATTAATTATGAAGAGTGAAATTAATATTTTAACATGTTCTAAGTCCAATTTATAATTTAATATTACATAATTGTTACACAAGTGTTTCGCAAGCAATGTACCACAAAACTAACATATCAGTTTAACCGTGGGATCCTTGATTATAAACTAAAAAAAGAAAACTAAAACTGATATTTTACATTAAACACCATTAAACCAGTTTTTTTTAAATTTACTTTTGTTTGAATGCTATGTTATGACAAACAAAGAAAACTCTAGAGGAATGGCAGGATTCGAACCTGCAACCATAGCGTTTCAAAAACGTATTTCTGTTTTTGTATTTATTTTGTATATGTCCCATGTCTAAGTGAGTCGCAGTGATAAACATAATTTTTAAATACCACGTAACATGACTTGTATCATTCTAATAGCAGAGTAAAAGGGACTTATGGGTTGATCAGAAAAGTAATGGACTATAAACGTGTTAACAAGTGCACAATCTTATACGCCATATCCTGTTACCAATTGAACATCTTATACGCCATTTCTTCTCTATACAACATAAGAAAATTTCTGATAGGTAATCTATCATTCTCTCATAAATCGTCACGGCAATTACGAGTTGTTATCTTTTCGACATTTCCTACTTTGACTTTGTTTAAAAAGGACGCACCTCTCGATAAAGCGAGTTATAGCTACTCGTGCTAGCCGCTGACTGCATTAGAAATCACACCTACAATATTCTTCATAAAGTTGTTGATAGTCAAAGGGCAAATCACTCTGTGATCTTTTGGTGGAGGTCTTTATGCGTATACGATACGTATGCGTATATGCGTTAAGTTCTGTCCGATTAACGATAGATTTGCCTTCGAATATTGGTAAATCATGTATTTTAGTGTTTAAATAAATAGTTTTTTGCTCAGCGATGGTAGCCGCCCGTACCCCTTGCGAGAATTACGATCAGCAAAATACAGTTTAAAAAAAATCATTCTTGCTTACAAAGTATAATCACGAAATAAAAATGGCTGTGTTAATTTCCACGATTGCGAATTTTAAATGAATAAATATCTTGGCATAAATTACAGCGATTGAGCTAGTCCCAAGTTGAGCAATGCTTGTAGTCTTATTTATTTATTTGCCGGAATCTGGTCGTAAAACTTAACCGTAACACTCTCGATTAGGAGGTAAATGTCGGGGTAATGTCGTGATTCAATTCGGGTCCAAATGTTGTGACTGCCCCGCGACTACTTAGCGGATGTCGTGATATTTACTATCTACCGTTAAGGAGCAGCTTTTTATCGAGAAATTGTTAGCTACGCGGGTGATAGGACCTTGTGCAAGGTCCGTCCGAATCGGTACTACCTTCTTGCTTCCTAAACCAGTCGCTAAGCAGCAGTGCTTGGCACTGTTAGGTTTCAGATTCAGGCGTTATTTTGGGGAGGTGTGAATGCCATTCGTTAAGAAGCGAACGGTCGTACTGTTTGATCCAGATGATGCCTCGTAGAGAGGCGAAACGCGCGTCGATCGTGTTGTTTTAGTGTTTAGTGGTGGTGGTGGTGTGTAGTTGCGTCTGTGTGATATATGTTGTTTCGTGTGGAAGAGGAGAAGGGTTGGTTTTGCATGAAGATATTATATGTCGCACAGACGCAATTATCTTGCTCGAACTCGGCACTGGTTTCGCGGAGTAGCAAAGTAATTTGTTCCAGTTTACTGTTAGGTTTCGGCGTGGAAAGCAAGACAGCCGGGCAAATTTCTGGCACAAGAATTATAGCATCTTAGGCCTCTAGGTTGGCCACGCATCTGCAATCTCCTTGGTATTACGGGTGATTTTAATATGATATTCACTGTAATTTAGGTTTTTTTACGGACAGTTTTGTGTTTTTAACAATACATAAACTGCATCCGTGCGAAACCGGACGCGTTGCTAGTCATGACTTAAAATTAAGTAAAAAAATATTAGAAAGGGACAAAACAAAGTATTTTTTTCTACTTTTTATTTCCACTTAAGCCTTAACTTATCAGTTGCCCCACTATATCGTGCTAAATTTAAAGCTGTCAATTCCAGAAAAGAGACATTAGATGTCGTTCCAATTTTGCACTTAATTACGAAAACTGATGTATACTTGGTTTAAATGTCAAACATTTTGTCTCCATAACTGTTTTGTTATTTCTGTTTTTCCATCGCAGTTTTTATGTAAATTGGTTGCAATAGACTTTGCCTACTAATTTTTCAGTTAAACTTATTCTATAATTGTTTTTAATAACATTGGATGTTGCCTTCTCCTTAAGAAAATGTATAACTTGTAGCTGTTTTAATGTGAGATCAAACTAAATTAATTGCTCCATAAATCTTCTTTTACTGTATTTAATTCACTTATCCATTATAGATTACTTAAAACATGACATGATACGGTTTATTTTTAATTGCTAACGTTTTCGGAGTCCAATTACTGCGAGTAATTAATATTGCTTTATTATTTTGCAACGATCCACATTTTGTCATCGTCATCCTTAGCAAATATTCCAAGATTTTTTTTATCACTCAAATCCTAAATAAAAAAAATTAAGCATAGAAAACTTTTAAAGTTTTTACTGCTTAAGCTTCAAAATGTAGATCATTAGAAAATCGTAATTGTCCGTAATGATTTCAATAACACCAAAACATCGGAAGTGCATAAAGTATAGATTTCCTGAGTAGGCTCACATTTCAAACGCTGCCACCTAAAATATTTTCCACTGGACCACTTTTAACACTCCCATTGCTGTTGACCGATAACGTAAAAAAAAACTATAATTAATTAACAAATCGATATTATTTGGAGTCGTAGGCGACTCATTTTGTCCATACCTGGCGCCCACGCAATGACAGCGTTTATGGCCAATAACTTGATTGGAACAGTGGGAGAATCTACACAGTTTTTAATCCGAACTTTAATTTACACTACAAATAGCGGTATAGACAGCTTTTTGAAATAAGTTCATAGCATGGTTACAAATGGTGCGATCACATTGGTCCGTTCATTACAAACGGTGAATGCATAAGGCTAAAACAGTGCACTAGCACGAACCTTCTCAGTACGCGGTAACTCGTTTCGTAACTCAGTGCCTCTCTCTCCTACTGGGCTAGTTCTATGGAGATAATTAATTGTATTATCGTAATGTGTCGCCTTTGAATTACTGTGGTACAGTTTAATAGCGGAAGAAGGGGTCAGTGGTGGACCTAAGTATGATTAGAAGTATGATGCAGGGTAGCGAGGGAGAGAGCAGTCGCCAGTATAAGGCAAAGCGGTCCCGTTTGTCGCGGAGTAATCGCTCTGTCTCGTTCACAAGCCAAGGAACTGCCTCGAAAATAAACTCGTTGGTGATCAGAGCAGTGTGATCGCTCCTTAACCGCTACGTCTGTAAAAACAACTTGAGATTATCTATCAGATCAGAATATCGATAGAAACACCCATCGATAGAATGCCAGTCGATTCGATTCGATTTAGTTCCGACGCGATACCTATTTGTACTAATTGTCAATCAGTTGACAAAAAGTTGAATCGTAATGAGATGATGTCATTTAACACGGTTGACTTGATGTTTGATCATGCGGATTAGGTACCCATCACTTCTGAGATACAGACTAAGATATAGATTATACAATACATACATTAAAAATTATACAGTTGAATACAAGAAAAGCTAAATCCTTAAAAAATGTAGCTAAAAATAATAAACTCTAAAAGGAAATACAAGCCATCGAGGGACATTAGACGTCGCAGCGTCTGGGCCCAGTTTCAAGCAGCACTCCCGAAACAAATCGCGACTTTACTGCACACTTTTTGTCGATCGTAAGTACTTGGAGCTCCTAATTCAGCCCGAGTTGATTAATTGCATATTAAACTCCCCGCTGAGGAGGTTCCCTGCCCGATATGACTTTATTGAATTTCATGCCTCTGATTTATAACTTGTATTGGGAATTTATTATCTGATGCAGCCACGGCGATTAACTGTACAGGGTGCGTGGAAAACATTTGCGTACATTTTTAAACTGACTAAGGAATTTTATAAAATCATATTGTTGTGATGATTATATTATTATCATCTAAAGTCCTGTCAATTGCTCAAATATTAACTGGAATGGATCCCTTAGAGGGGTTTTTTAGTTAGTAATGTGGCGGAATTGACAAACGCAAGGTACGGAATGCTGAGGTTGCAGGTTCGAGTCCTGCAATTAGCCTAATTTTTTTTTGTGTTGTCATTACATAGCACTTAAATTTGATAAATTGGCCTTTGTACATGTTACTTATTTTTCTTGTAAACTGTTATTTTAAATGTGTAATTAAGAGTTTTACATACATACTTAAATTAACTAAAAACTGTTATAATATAATTTTAATTGTTTTTTGGGATAGCCATCGAAAGAACGGCAAACTTTTGCTGAACGAAAAGGTGAACAAGATAAAAAATTACAAGGTTTGGTAGAAAAATAGCGTTCATTAAAATGTGAGTTGATGTAGTGATGCGTTCAGCAAAATAATTTTCATCGTAAAGAGAGTATGAGTATCTATACCTTAATTTAATTCTTGGCCTACAAACTTGCCGTCTAGCTAGCTTACTAGGCCTTATCATATTAATTACTATTACTTACTAAACATTATTTTTGTTAAATTTTATAGTCATTGATGGATGACATTCGCTTACTAATTTTGTTTTCTTGTTATAATACTTACGAATAAATGAGGGAAGATTTTATTAACACATACCTATGAACTGATAGAGAGATACAATAATTAAAACAAGCAAAGCAGAGTATTTGATATTAATTATTAATCATTAAAAAACGTGGGTGGTGCATCCTGTGTAAATCGTTATTTAAAAGTCTTCTCGCTGGGAAATAATTACAAAGTTCAAGGAAAATGCTCAGAAAGTTTTTTTATGGCAATAACAGCTTTATGATACTATCCTGACAAATGAGGATTAATTGGTAAACGTGTAAACTTTCTTGCATTACAGGAAACTGTGTCTGACCTATTTCAGTTACAACTTACATACGAAGAAAGTAATCGAAATTACAATTATTTTTATAATTTATTTGTATTTGAAATACAATGAATTTTTATGATTAATTAGTATTATCTCTAAGTTGTATCTCTTCATTTTGTTTTGTGTGGTTTTCCATAAAACAGAAAGAAAACAATTAAAATACATAATATACAAAAAAGCTTTTAAGTATTATTAAATAAGTAATATGTATATAATATTATTAGAAATATGTGGGGTCCTTTGTGTAAAAGTGTCTGGTGACCTTATTTAGCCAGCGCAGTCAGTATCACATACAATAACGGAGCAGGCAAGGAGGTCAAAAATATCAGAACACGCGCGTACGTATTAGACAATAGAGTATAGTTTAGATATTTTTGAGCACCTTGCTCGCTCCGATACCTTTGATGATGACTGTACAAGAGCGTTTGGTACAAACAGCAACAAAAACCGACACCATTTAAGAGGGAACTGACAGAAACTGTCTATGCTCGAGAGGGATAGAGATATCAACTTCATAGTGCATACTATGTATATGCCTTTCTTTCGAAAAATGTCACTTTATTTTAGTTCCGTCTTTAATGGCGACTTATGTGTGTCTTCGATTGTACAATTACAATGTTGAATGTACCCATATTTTTGCACTCGACTGTACCTAAAGCCTTCATGTTCATCCAACGTCGCATAAGTCATTCGAACAACAGACGAGTGTTGTCATCACAGCGACCTTTAATAGTCGTCACCTTTCTCCTTTTGAAGCCGATTGCATCCGTTCAAAATAGCTTTATTGCACTTCCCCGTTATAAATCGCTGAAGTATTATTTTAGAACGTTTCCCAGTTATATATCTATGCATACAATACCTCCATCCTCCTAGTTTCTCCCGTTTCTTCAGTCGGGTTATGCTTTGACAATGATCCCTGAATTGTTACGTCATGTTTTTATTTTGGAGCGACTGAGATTTAACTGACCTCCATATTCACTGTGACCCTGTGACAGGGAAACCAGACCGAACAGTGCAGGTTTCCTCACGATGGTTTCCCTCACTCTAAGAGCTACCGATAGGTGCTTAGGTAATGTACATAAGTTAGAACTATTAGTCATCGGTCGTTGGGGATTGAACTCCGTATCTTTATCCTATCACGAGTCCACCCCTAGCTACTAGGCCACCACCACAGAATAAATAATAGTTTTAACGTACAGAAACTTCTCTTTTTCAACCACCATTAAACGAATTCCAACTTTATGATCAGGCACAAAAAGTTCGTATTACTTCATAAATATTCGCCAGGCGGCATGCGTCAAAACGAAGGCGCCGCCCGCGCCCGCCTTCCACCCGCAATGCCCTGGCGCACCGCTAGGGTTGGGCTGCTTACTATAATACTATCACAACGCGCGACACTGAATCAGCGGGCGCGCGCGCGGCAAGCCGGCAACCTACTGCGATTAACCTATGCCATAGGTAATGCGGCGAGCGCACCTACAGTGCGGAGTGGAACTCCCCTGCCACCA
This sequence comes from Ditula angustiorana, assembly GCA_963691745.1. Classification (NCBI taxonomy): domain Eukaryota; kingdom Metazoa; phylum Arthropoda; class Insecta; order Lepidoptera; family Tortricidae; genus Ditula; species Ditula angustiorana. The sequence goes on from OY829473.1 coordinate 5,040,440, forward strand.
CTTTACCTCTTTTGGTTACCATAGTTGCTAAACTGACAACGACATGTGTGCAGGTTACTACTAATACTGATGTCTCCCCCAGAGAATAGACCAAGAGAGACACTACGCGGAAGGGGTTTTTACTCACCCCATTTGACCAAAAAGTTATACGGTGTACAAAGTGAGAGAGGTGTGAGGTAATGGTCCCAGTCATTGACAGTAATCCAATAGTTGACAAGAAGCTACGGAAGCATACGAGTGAAAACGAGAGACAATGCTGTCAACCTCTGGTGAAAACAAGCCCTATGCGTTTCAAGCACCGGTACGATTACCTTGTATCTTATTTGATGCGACCCAACATGCTAACAGATGGCAATAAGAAAATGCAACGGCTATTACAAAAGGCGTACCGGCCGAGCCTCCGCAATTGCCACAAAGTGAAGGGGGACTCTTTTGCCGCCAAAAGAGTCCCCCCTCACTGGTGTTGTGACTCCAACCCCCAATCGCCTATTTGAAGCTGAATACGCCACTGTAACAGCTCGACCTGCAGTCAGCAACGGCGAGAGATTAGGTGACTCTGGTTGGCCAGCACTGCAAAGCCGTGACTCGCTTTGTCGCTCAGTGCGTCACTTTCTAACTGGCCCAGCAGGAGCAAGACCATAATATATGAACACATGTGCTAACGGTTCGTCTGTAGTGTCAAACTCACACATGTCTAAAGAAGGCGTTTGAAACAACTTTAATTAAAAATCTAACCCCTTCTTTTGGCTTTGCCATATAAAGTTGGGTAAAAAGGAGGTGCTGGAGAAACTGGCAAAAACGCAATACACTGCGTGTATAACTGCGTGTACACTGTGTGTACAATAAACAATATCTCGCCCAATTGTGAACCTGTTTATGAATATCTTATACTTGAGGTTGGCCTCATTTTTATTAGAAGAAAATATTTCACCCCTAAGGGTGAAAAGTTAAGGAATGTATCGCCGTCTACATGCAAATACGAGGCTTTTAAGAAGCTTTAGTTACGTATGAAGTCGATTTTTAATTATTTGTTAATTTTCTGTTTAAAAGTTTTTAGTTCGTGAAATGTGTATGTATTTTTGTAATCGTTAATTAACTCCGACTGTACATTTAGCCGCAGGTTTACGATTATGACACGTGAGTAAATTTAATATGCCTACCTATTGTTTAAACTATAATGTTAACTTACGACAGCAAATATTCTAAAATTTAATGATTACTTACCAATCAGCAAACATAAAGTACGCTAAAGCAGAAACTCTTAGGAACCCATTAAAAAGGTATAAAATTGTACAAAGCGTTCATTATAGTACAGTCAAGCACAAAATTGCGTGGTAAAGTAGTTTTACCTAATGCTTTTTTTTCGCATTTTGTAATCGATGAAAATTCATGTCAATCCGACTACTGATAGTTAGTAAAAATAGACTTCTAACACCTCGTTAAAAAAACCGACCAAGTGCGAGTTGCACTCGCGCACGAAGGATCCCGTGCCGTATCTATAAAAAAACACGTTTGTTGTATGGGAGCCACCTTAAATATTAATTTTATTCTGTTTTTTAGTATCTGTTGTTATAGCGGCAACAGAAATACGTCTGTGAAAAATTCAACTGTCTAACTATCACGGTTCATGAGATACAGCCTGGTGACAGACGGACAGACAGACGGACCGACAGCGGAGTCTTAGTAATAGGGTCCCGTTTTACCCTTTGGGTACGGAACCCTAAAACAAACACGGATAAAAGCTTGTAATTAAAAAATGCTAGCAAAATCCTGCTGGCCTAGCACTGCATCTGCACTGCTGTGTGCTAATAGTACATCTTGCACTATTAGCACACTAGCATTCTGAACTAAAAGCATTTGTCCCTTTTGCACACGACCACTGATCAGAAAGGGATATAGCTGCCAGACCGCGTTAAACGCTAGCGTGCTAGGATCTCTGTGGGCCTAGCATAACCGCTCAAGTTTTATTAAACCCTACCTGCGGCTCTGTCTTACTAGTGTCATAAGAAAGAACGCACATAGAAATAAATTCAACGTGGACGGTCATGCTAGTGCTAATTAAAATCCCTTCAAAAAACGAATGGATGCTGTAAATTTGAAAATATTTGGCTGGTAATGGATTTGTTCTAAGTCGACCCGTAACCTTATTTGTTTTTTTTATTATTACACCGTGTTCAAAGTGTTCGCCAATTTTGACACGATTTGTTTTTGTTTGAAAATTGGCATATCGGGGTAGTTCTTGCTGGGGCATCGACTCAGCTGTATTATTTATTTTTATTTTTATTTAACTCAAATCCCTTTTTGTAATATTTAGAATAGTATTTTCATTATTTAAGCATGCGAATAATAAACATGTCAAAAAGGTACTGATGTATGTTAATTTTTCATCGTTAACAAATAACTATACTGCATCTCACTACATACAAAAGTTTCCCTTTTCAAAGCTTTCGTTTACAACCGACGGATCGGAGAGCGAAAGTTTTTAAAACTGTTTCAATTTTATCAAACGACAAGTTTATGTATTCACAAATTATACATATAATACACAGTAGTATTTAATAGTATAGTGTATTTTTCTTATCAGTACACTCTACCAGATTAATCAAAACGTACTGCAATATACCCTGAATAGCTTTTAAGACTCGTGCTGAGAGTACATAATGCAACTGTAATTATTGTTTGACATTTAATTTTAATTATAAACAGGCAATCAAGGCAAATGAATAAAAACCTTTTTATAGTTCTGCAAAACTGGCCAGTATTAACAACCTTCATAATGGTTCCCATATCGGATAAGAAAAATACATAACGAGTAGAACAAAATAAACAGCATGCAGGAGTTCGCTTGGTTTTCCATACGTAGCCGACAGAAATGCGAAAACTTTTGTTTTTTTTAACTAGAGCAACTCGTAAACTTACCACCAAGAGTCAGTGATGGGCGCCAGCATCAGTAAACAAGCGGCGATGACCACAGGCCGCATCTCTCGACGGACATCACTACTGCAACATATCCCTACATTGGCTTTTTTTTTTAGTAAATACCGAAAATTCGCTGCGTGTCCGTGCGTTCCCTTTCGGACGGAGATCGCGAAGCCGACTGACGCTCACCTGTGCGCTTACCCCAACTCACGCGCCGCTAAACGATTTTCGCGCTATTTTGGTTGAGATTTGGCGGATTAGCCTTCGTGATTAGAAAACAAGAATAACACTTTCATTTGTTTTTACTTTTGAACTCTATACGCTTGGGGAAAAGTTAGTTTTAGGTGCGCTTGCGCCGGGATACGAGGTTGCTAGAGTAATGGCCGATATAGGCAGGTGGTTGAGGTGGGCGTGAGACGATTTTGATTACTCTGGGTACCGTTATGTCTCTATTAGCTTTTGCCGCGGTGTCACTTGCGTGGAGAAGTAATTATGTCGTAAAGAAATGCATAGATACGTCTATTTACATGCATTAGGCCTTTTAATTGTTTTATTCTAAAGAGCTTTTTACCCTTCACTATATATATTCTCTTTTCAGTCTTTGTTATTTAATTCATGTAAGAAACAGAAAAAAGGTAAGATAAGGTAAAGATATTTCACATGACTCACCATTTATAACATTATTAGAAACCTGTTTCATTTTAATTTGATACTACTATCAGTACATCCAAAGTTTAGCATCTGTTCTTGCAAGCTTTTATTAAACTTGCAATTTTAGTTTGTTAGACAATTTACATACACTTCGCAGGACGTGTGACAGAAACAACTGTCATCTGTTGACCGGTAAGCACACGAGTGCTAAATGGAAACGAATGTATAGTCGACTAAGTAATTGCTTGACCACGTTTGAACCTTATCCCTTTGAAATACGGTCGAAAAGTGGTCAAGCAATTTCTTGGTCGACTATACTTTGAAAGTCGCTGTAATGCGGTCTGTACATTTGTGTAATTAATATGCCTAACCAAATAAAAAGTGAAACCATAAATGAGTATTTAGATAATTAGATAAATAGGTATATACATTTAGATAAAATATTGTACAAATATACATAAAATGCAATTTTAATATGTTATTACTAGTTAGGTCCTATTATTATTATCTCATTTTATGGCATGGTACTCGTCTATAATTGTAAATGTACATACCTACCTGTTATTTTAATATGAACTTTAAGTGTAATTTAGTAGAAACTCAATTGTATTCAATAAATGATAACGATAATGTACTGTAATAATTTAATGTGTTATATTGTTCATATTGATTGGACACGGAATTGTTACCTTTAGTTTTATGTTTTTAGTTTATAAGCTCTAAATTGCTACGCCCTAACAAGGTATCATTGTACAAGCTTATGTAAAATGTTGCAATAAATAAATACTGAATACTGAATTATAGTTAACTAACCAAAGGCATATGAACAAAGATTTTATGGGAGTGACACTTAAACATCCTCTAAACGCGCCTTGTAATTTATTGAATAGATATTCCGGAAATACCAAATGCACGCTGAAACTACATATTTACTAGGGTTCATTTATCCGACGACTAGTATTTGTCGAATGTCCCAATTTGCGCGAGACCTTCCGATTTTCAGTGACCCTAACATGACAGGCCAAGTTTTGTTTGTCTAATGTCATATCTATGTGCGTCTTATTTATGACATTAGTTTGACAGAGACGCAGGGAGGAGAAATGAAACCTGAACCGGTCATGTCGGGGCCACATGTGTTTGGGAACATGTCCCGATTCAATCTTTGACCAGGACGCCGAATGTTCGATTTTTCACTAAACTGCTCAATCTGTACTTTGATTGATAAAATTGTCAAGAAAAACAACTTCTTAGTAGCCATTGAAGTTGTCCCGATTTAATAATCAAATTCTCGGTTATTTTAACCATCCGTCCCTAAATTTAACACACTGGACCTGGCAACACCACTCGTGACCTTGTCGCACGATATGACGTCGGGTGTCGCGCTATGTCGCAGGGATCACAGATGACTGTATGTCTTAGCTGTATGTCTACGAGACAAAGGAAACAAAAATATTTTAATTATAAGAGGTTTGTAAACTTTTATGCATGGGATCATTTAACCCCCCTGCATGATGCAAACTACAAAGAAAAACGTGTCAAACTAATAATTACGATTTTATTTGTATGCCGTAGGGTATTTTTTTAAGGAATAGTGAGAGTCCGTTTACGCGAACTCAACATACTCGTATATCAAAACCCAGAGGTTTTTAGTAAATAACTCACAGACTATTACAGACTTAAAACATTAGGACTGACAATGATACTTTGTTAAAAATTACACATCTAAAATAACTGTAAAACCTACATTTACAACCATAGGCATCAAACTCTAACGCTGCTATTTTTCAGTTTGGGTCTAAAAAAGAGTACTGAGTTTTAACTCATTATAAACATTTTCCAGTATTCTAGATTTAAAGCTTGAAAGACAAGCTGCTAAACAACACTATGGTTATGACGAAAGAATAATCAACACATTACTCTGACATAGGCCAGCACTAAATTACTTGCTGATAAACAGCTGTTACTCCGAAGGGCAATTCTACATAATTTCCCAAATCGTTACATTATAATATGTAACAAGTAAGATTAAAAACACCGCAAAAGCATTAAAATATACTACCATTGGCCATTACCATAGATTTTTCTTCGTGTTGTCATTATATGTATTTATAGTATTTAAATTTAATATTTTGAATGTTTAACACAAAAAAAAATGGAAAAATTTCGTTTATAAAATATATTTTACTCAAATATAAGGAAGCATTTAATTGTATAATGTAAAGACAAAGTCAAACCTTTCTTTGCAAGCTTTTTTCGTTTTATTACGTACCAAGTTTAAGTCCACAGAGAAATGGTCAAAATGGATTTACAAAATTTAAACTATAAAGGCTAACAGGAACCGAAGTGAATGAAAAACTTGTAAAGTTTAAATGACATTATTCTCAAATATTTAAAAGTTACCAAAATTTTATCCCTCGTTTGTATCAAATGCGATTTTTGGGCCGTTCCGAGTTAAATAAAAATTGCGATGAGCCTAGGTCATAAAAAATGGAACAATTAAATCCTTCAAATTGAAGGAAAACGGCCCAAATAACGCTTCGATAGTGTTATTGAGAAGTACCCTCGTACGAAGTGCAGACATTGTCTGATTCCGTACCGAGTGATAGACAGTGAGCGAGCTATTATTGGAGCGCCCGCGCAGAAACTGTTAAACAAACACCCGGGCTTGGATATACACCTGGTACCGGAAAATAGATGACAACAAACAACATACTACTTTTAGCTCAATTTTTAAAGGTGTGCTCGTAAGCTGGATATGCAATTTTGATATGACAGTTGTCTATGAATTGTGTGTACCGTATATGTGCTGTAAACATGTTGTGTGTGTAATATCTTAGCTAAGTAAATTTGTTTTGATGTCATTTTACATACTTCAGACGACGCCTGTCAAAATGTTGTTTGTTTTCTAATACAAATCCTTTAAATTTTATACATAATGTAGGTACATTTGAACATTGATCTTTTGAAGATTTTGTCAGATGCTTTTGTCTGATTTGAAAGCGACGCCTTTTTTACCCGACTACGGCAAAGCCAAAAGGAAGGGTTATGTTTTTAGCATCCTATGTATGTATGTTTTTAGATATTTATAAATATTATATCTGAATCGCATGAGCATGTTGTATAACAATCACTGTCAGCATAAAATATATAGTTTATCGAAATCTGTTTAGGGGAAATCTCTTAATATTGCGTATTATTCGCAATAAATACAAATTAATTTCAGCGACGTCGTGCAAAGTTTATTGAAGGCCACAAGCGACTCTCAACCTAGTAGCTCCGTCGAATAGGGTTTAAATCCATGCCACCACATGGTCCTCACTCAGTCCTCTACGTCACCTTTGAGGATAGCTTTCGTCCATAAAAAAAAGTTCACTCTATTTCTATTCTATACAAGAAAATAAGTATAATGTACATAATTATATTCAGTTGTTTAGTCTAGTTAAAAAAGGAAACCAATCTTTGACATTTTTTTGTTCAAAACTAAGCCGAAAGTGCAATTCACCGTCTTACCATAAACCATATTCATCCTTGCTTGTCGTAAATTGTTTACTAACAACATTATAACTTAAAATTTCAGTTTTTGCCATCAAATATTGTATAATTGTACAATTAAAATATTCTAAAGCAAGAAGTTATGAATCATCTCTTCTATTTACTAACTCACTTTTGTTTTTAATAGACAATAAACGATGTTTAGACAACAAAATGTGAAAATTTAGGTAAGAATTTTGTTAACATGATAAAACAAGTAGGTACTTATGTATGAATGGACTTTAGATTCAAACTTGTTGTATTAATACCAAATTAACTAAAACTTGTCTGGTCAAGACCCCTTAAGGTCTAATTCGACCCCAATGGCTCTGGAAGTGTTTAAAAGCACAAATTACAGTCAAGGCAGTTCCCGCCTTTTATTACGCTATTAGAGTCAATAAAATGCTCTCAATTATAAACAAATGTATTTTATTACATTACTCGTATGCTGGCGGAGATTTAGGCAGGTACCTGTTGAGACGGATACGTTTGTACAAGAAAGAGTGTTCGTTTAACACATTAAGGCCAAAAACTATGAGTATCTTATTAAAAGCTAAGCTATCATTTCTTAAAAGTATTTGGGCGCATAACCTGCATCAACTACAAAGTGTAAAAGTATAAACGTGATGCAGATAGTTATTTAAATAAGTTAATGTCAAAAAACAATTTAAAAAACTTATATTTTGCGTGCTGTAAATATTGAAAGTTAGGAAACTATGGAGAAATATAAGTTACATTCTTGTTTTAAAATAAATAGTTACTAGAGAACCCTGATATAAAACAAGAAAAGTTTGTTAAGAATTATTTAAAAGCTGACATTTTTATAATTAATCACCATGTTTTAGTACCTGTTGTTTGATATCTCTTGAACAAGCGGTAGACGTTACAAAATTCCAGTGTTTACACTTGAAATCAGTACAATCTTTTTAAAGAATTCGAATGAACGCAAGCAAGATACATTCCGCTACATCAAAAGGCCACAGAATTGTTTGACAAGATTTCTACAAACATTATTTTCACATTGTTTGGCTCTCGGCTTTTTTCTTGCCGACCGCAGAGGCCTTTGATTCTTCATTCATTTGTTTTTCTCGTGGCAATCTAGCTCGCGGCTGAAAAATTGTTTTAGCAAAAATTTTCACGATGCGAATGCAAAATAATCAGTTGGTAGCTGGGACTTACAAAAAATACAAAATTTAATTACTGCCGGTGCAATTACTAGCATATGAGGTATTATTCCATGTAAGCCTTCGGAGTTGGCAAAGCTTCTGCTGTCTCCTTGATTTTACAGGCGTCTCTATAGCTTACCATCTGGTGACATATTTGCTCTTTTGCCTTCTTGGGCTGTAAAAAAGTTTTCTTAGTTTTATCGTGCCTGATTTTGTTTCGTGTTGACACCGGACATAAGTCTTGTATTGATATTAATGAACCTAGCATGACGGAAATACAGTACATCGATAACATATAAAAAAATCACCATCATCTTAAGCCAGTTTTATCTAGTCGTTAAACCTCATAACACTTTATTTTCTAATGCATTTTTGGCACTGCTATGTTAATAATTAAAAAAAAATGCCTAGCATACGTTACAGAAAAAAACCGCACATTTTTCTATAGAAGGTCATCCCTAAAGATAATAAACTTTTCTACGTTCGTAAATAAGCTCGAGGGTCTCTTGGCTCCAGAATGCAAAGAATAACACTCCCGCGCACACAAAACAAGCAAAGGACGTGCTCGAGCTAAAACGATTCCTATGTTAGCCGAGCGTAGCCAGTTCTCTCACAAATAGCCTAGGTATGCTAAGTCTTAACCGAGGTATTGCAAAGTGTTTGCCAATATATACATAGCTTATTAATCAACTACTAATATTATCCTTACTACGTAAAAATCATTACTAAGGAAATTGCCTCGACCGAATAGCTTTAAAACACTGAAGTGTTAAGTTTTGTTCAGTAGTCGAAATATCAGTCATCAAGCATCTTTTTCTTAGCCTATAGTATCATATTAACGATTTAAGTAGAACAGTTATGGGCTGAATCTTTGTAAGGCGAATAAAAATAATTGGTGAAATCCTAATGTCAGTTTTATTTCCATTAGTAAAGAGTGTGGGTTTTAGTTAGTACTTAGAGGTTCCTTTGACGGAGAGTTGCTCGCAATATTAACTAGCTAACCAAGAAAGACATGGTTGTACTTTTATTTCTGTGAGACGTTTGCCTATTGCTTACATTCCATCCGTAACCGACAACGTTTTTTAAGTACTTATACGTCAATTAGACGTAGAGCAATGTGGAGCAGTGAAGATAGTATTTATTTTGTATTTTATCCATTCTTTAAGTGTAAACTTAGGATGGTAGTTAGCAAGGCGATGGTTATACAAAATTCGACCTTATTTGACGCCTAATATATTTCTTCCACACTTTTTTGCAAAGCTATCAATCATTTGTCTCTCTAAAAAATTAAATTTAACTTCATTGACATCAGCATAAATAATTCACCGAGTAGTCCAAGTTTGTGATATGCCAATTTTTTTACAAAAAACAAATTGTATAACAGTTTAGGTGGTCTTGCCTGCGGCCATAAAAACGGTATTACATTTAAAGGCTCGATTAAAGATGGCTCACTCAACGAGAAATATCTAACAAATCAATTAAAGCAATGCAAAGAATTCATTCACCTTTCAATGACGAGGGTGAGTAATTAAAAAAGTATCGATATCGAGTCGTGTATAATCATCGACATCGACGCCGATATTAAAAAAAAAATCCGTTCATCATTATTATGTTTGCCTGCAGATGACGCCTATACATGTCGTAGACTCTTAACAATAAAAAATCTGTAGTGTTTTCACACGAACTTATTAAACAAGAAAGCAAATTATTCATAAAATTGGTACATTTTACGATCATTTACTGAACGCATTACTAAATTAGCTCCGTTGTATAAAAGTTTTAATCAAAATTGTTGATTTCGCTATTAATTTCAAGAAACGCAGAAAATCTTAAATCATTGTGAAAATGTCAAAATCTGTGATACTGTCCAAAGAGCGCTTTTAAAATATCACTCATCAAGAAAATCGTCAATTTTACTAACTCAGTCATATCGATACTCAACTTTAAAAATAAAACCCGCATCACTAACGTTATCGCGTCATCGATTAAAACATTTTGATTAGCTTTCGACTTACGGGCAATGTCATAATCTTGCAACAGGAACTAAACGACGTAAAAGCCATTATGATCTCTCCACAACTGGTCTTTACGAGTCTTTGCAGGTTTTAGAAATTACATTCCATACATTAGACGCTTAATATACAAGATAGCTATAACAGAAATAGACATGATGCCACCCCTGTCAGGTGACTGTGCAGGAAATGTCGATAGTGATCTTAGATTCCAGTGTCGATATGTTCCGATTGCAATTGACTCGACAACCCTATTGAATTCGTGTGCTAGGTATGTTCTTAATTGTGACTTAAATTGACGTGTGGAGAAAAGATGACTGAGTTGTCAGTCAATGAAAATAGCTTTGAAAGCGTTCAGTTATTTTTATTATGAACTGTGTGGTGACTTATTATGGTTTCTAAATAAAAAAATCGTGACGCATATGTTAATGTTTTTCATACCTTTGTTTTTGATAATACTTTCTATTAAAACAAAAAGTACTAACGAAGAAATCGATCGAATCAGTTTATTCATTTACCATTTAGTTTGCCACAATCCTTTAACTGTCTTCTAAATCATTGGGTCGACTTTCTGACCATTTAGAAGACACTATAAGATGCCTGAGTACATTGAATATGATTAAGTTATTACTTAATGTGAAATCAAATTATTTAATAGGTTAAGAAAAAATTAATTAATGTTGAAATAGATTTGTGAATGGCACAAAAAAGTACATCTTTTATCCCAAGTCCCAACCCACTACGTAACGGAGTTTTATCTACCTGTAGGCTAAACATGACAGGCTGTTAAGTTTATCTATATGTCCGTCCCTTTCTTATAACATATAACCGTACATAGTGATTAATTCCATTCCAAACCACCGTGACCCCAAATTCCCATAAACCTCACACCACCTCCATTCCGCAACATTTCTTTTTAACACAAATTCTTATACAGAAAACCCTAAAGCACGAAACCTAATAAGTCATTAAATCAGTAATAATCATAATTGTAAAAATTTAAAGTGAAAAGCGGCAAATCAATTGTTGTGCGGCGGTGGAAATAATTAGTGCCCCTTGAAAAATGCCCATTTACAACGCGTGATAAATATTTACGAGTTATTGTTCGAAGGCGAAGTAATGCTGTGGAGCTGCGGTGGCAATAACAGGTGGCTGTGGCAAGTGGATTTTGTAATTTAATAAACACACTTATGTCCATTTTCACGAACGCTAGGAGTTGATGGTTAAAATCGGCCTTCCTTATTCCCATTTACTTTTGCTATTTTAAATTAAAATATTATGAAAGATTATAACGAAGATAGTGTTTTTAGTTTCAGACTACGAGGCACGAAACGCGAAACTAGGTTTGGCGTTTTGGTAAGTATTTCAATTAGAGAGAGTTGGTTTAAAATTTCTTTAACGTCTGGGAACAGAAAAGACACAAGTGATTAGTATTGTTTTTGATTCGGTCAAGTCAGCATTGGACCCTCATTGCACAAAATTTACAAGTGCTACAATTTGACATAATTGTAAAGCTTTTCATACAAATTGTAAGAAATATGTTGCATTGTAGCATTTGTAACTTTTATGGTACAGATCCCAGGGACCACTTTCATAAACGCGACAAGCGACAAGTGACAGTGACAATTTGCCCTACATTACTGTGTCGACAAATAACGCTACAGACTGATGTATACCGAATTGTCACTGTCGCCTGTCGCGTTTATGAAATTAAGCCCAGGTCATCAGATAAAAAAGCGGAGAGGCGATCAAAAATATGCACACCCTGATTACAAATGGCGTAAAGCGTCTTAAGGCACCCTCACTCGATGCATCTGATAGGGCAGATATGTAGTATATACTAGTTTTAAGTCCGGCGGTATTTATCCCATTTTTGTATCCCTAATCTATAAAGTTTTTTAGCGTTAGGCAAACGCCTACCCTTCCTTCCGTTGCTCTACTACCTTTCGCCCTGTCGCTCAGAGGGCATGCTCCTGCTGTTAATGTTCAAATTTAATGCATCATGCGGCCCTAACATGACAGCCCAGGTTTAGCTTAACCCCTCCCTGTGTCTCTGTCTAACTAGTGTCATAAGAAAGGGACGCAGATAGAGATAAACTAAACTTGGCCAGTCATGTTAGGGCCACTGGTCCACCATCTGTTGCGTCTGCTTGCTTTTTTGGCTACCCAATGGAACCATGCTTAGAAAATTTAAATCAAAATCTTTTAAAGTTAATTTTTATTACATCAAATCGTATCCATACAACTCTGTCCCCGCAAATAACACTTAACCCGTAACACCGGTGTAACAAACGTTGTAACAATAATTCCTCAATAACGTAATCCGTTGTTCGTATCCGCGCACTGCTTACTTAATTAGTTGTATTTAAACAATGGCCGACCCACTGCGATTATTTACAGAACAGAGCGTAAAAACGCGAGACGATGTTTAAAGTAAAAAATATTTTGCACTTTTGTTTTCAGTTCATAGAACGTGAAAGGAAAATCATGGCAGTTGACATACGGCAATTACTCTCATTTAGAGCTGCTTTGTCTATGTAGGTTCTCTAAAACTTTGACCTGCAGTGCGATTTTGAATCTCACCGGGTGACTAAAGCTCACCAAAATGACCGAATCTCTATGAAAAGCGGCCATTTTGGTGACCTTTAGTCACATGATGAGATTTAAAAATCGCACTCCTGTACTTATACTATCTCGTCGGCAGATCATCCGCCATATTTCGGGATTGTATGAACTATACTATGAGTATATAAACTCGTCCATTATAAAAATAGATAAGCCTACGTTTTGAAAAACGTTTGTAAGTAAATTGTATACTTTACTGTATTTGTAACTATCAGCCTGTTTTATTTTAAATCGGAAAGCAAGATAACTAACCTCAATACCATTTCTTGAAAACCCACCCGGATTTCCCCCTTCATTGACTATTCAGAACTGATTCATCTTCAGTATAATAAAATGTAATAATTAGCTTCTGAATCACTATCATTTTTTCACCCCATTATGGTCTAATGACGTAGGTTCATGTTCTGAGAAAACTTGAAATGATTTTGAGGAGTCAAGGATTTTATAAAATTTCCTAAACCGTAAAACCACAGGCACAATTTTGCCAATAATTCTACACTATTTCTTAAAATCTGTCGTCGAATTAAAGATTATAAATGTCTTGCTCGCACGTAGTCATGCATATCAAAATTCCACATTGACTAATGTTTTTTCAAAATAAAACAAAATTATTCATAATAAATGTTTTTTATTCAATTCAAAACAAATCATTATCTGATCGGTAAAATTATATGTAATTCTTAAAATCTACAAATAAATAAGTCAAAACATATTTTAAAGACAAAAAAAATAAGTCAATCTTATTATAAATATTTCGGTGTTTTTCTTGCTCCAGTTGTCTAATTCTTAAAATTCTGTGTCAGTATTGTAATTTGTTATATTCCCAAAAACGTTATGAAATTGCTGGGTTTTTGCTTCATCAATGGCAGTTATTTCTACGCTTTTATTACAGGAGATTTAATCGTTCGTGTAGTAAGTTTGTTAAAAAATATTTTTTGTTATTTAAATCATTAAGCTCAGTTCCTAGTTGCTATCAATGTTTATTAACTTTACAGCGACAGTAATACAAATATTCATGCGAATCATGTTTCATGGGACTTTCAATTAACTAACATCTTAGCCTTTATTAGCACGCATCACGCGTGACTCATCGTTTCGAAATGTTTTGCGAATGTCATCGCAGAATTCACATAATTTGTTCCATTCCCATGGCATTTACAGGAATTTCTTCGCATGAGAATTTTAGCGCTTCCCATCCCATCCCACCTACCGCATTCACACGACCCATCGGAATGACAGATTTTTTTCTCTGATACTAAAATTCGCATGTCAGACATTTTCTTAAAATGCCTGGTAGTCATTTGGTTGAAGTCTTTAAATTAAAAAAAAAATGCAAAAAGATCATGCACTGCCCGGGAATCGAACCCGGGTCGCAAGAATGGGAATCTTGCATGATACCACTACACCAGCAGTGCTCGCGGCGTGGAAGCAAAATTGCTTATCAGTTTGTTCATGAGTTGCGCAGTGCGTTGACCTGCGCGCGTAGTCACGTCCATTGAGGCGTCGCGTTGATAGCACGTAGTTTGTGCACCGTCAGTCTCATGTTACGAAGTAAATAAATATTGTGGGTTTGAGGCGCGCCGGCCACCACTGTGCCCAAAGCCTGGCATGGTTTGGGTATAAAATACATAATAGCACTGCTTGGTACAGTCCGCATCAAATAGGAAGCGGTTAAAGTGTCCAAATACATTGGAACAAATTTTTATTGTTTCGGAAAAAAGACGTGTTACATATTTGGCCATTTTGGCCGCACCTATCTATTTGATGCTGACGATATAAATCGCTTGACGAAAGACAACGGCTCTATGACCGGATCTTCCGTCCGTAAAAATTCTTCCACGAATAAAAGTTCGTGACATAATTATGTTAAGAATACATTGTTTTGTAAGACAATTTCATTTAATTACACTGTGCCATATCTGGATTAGGTATTATTTGCTATCGAAACTTCAAATATAAATTAGTTCATGTAATTAATATTTTTTTTTATGATACCTACTTACTTTCATGCGTTCAATGTGATCGGAGAAAGCAAATTATAATTCGTTTTTAATGATATTCTAAAGAGTCAGACATAAGATCACACTAATAATTCGTTATATATACGAAAGTTTGTGTGTGACTTAGGGTCGTAGTTTTAAACCGAACTTCAGCTCCAGTTGCCTATATACTTATTTTAGTAGTATTTAGTATATTTGATACTCCCTCACGCTAAAACGGCTGGATTTAAATGGATAAAATTTGGAATGGAGGTCGCTTATATCCTGACTTAATATAAATACAACATCTGCCATTAATCCTGAAAAAGTTACGCGTGCAATGCAGTGGTTAAAACCTAGTCTACGCTTATATTATAAAGAGGAAAACTTTGTTTGTTTGTATGTAGGGGGTAATCTCTAGAACTACTGAACCGATTTCAAAAATTCTTTCACAGATAGAAAGCTACACTATCGTTGACGGACATAGGCTACTCAATTCACGCTAACGAAGTCGCGGGCGTCCGCTAGTTTTAAATAAAGACGAATGGGTTGATTGGTGATGTGATGACGATATTTCCCCGAAGCTAGGAAAACTGTTTTAACATCAAGTCTCTCGAAACACTCTACCTACCCGAGTGAACCGGACGCCGACGTGTAAACACTCGCATCGGCGCGAGCGCAATAAAAACGCTGTAAAATTTTGATGTTTCTATTCGACATCACCCCACCCTCTCACACTTACAGCAATACTCTACCCCTCTCTCTTATACGCCTTAGAATGGTTCGGATTATTATCAATGCACTTTACACAAAGCAGAAGTTCCGAAGAGCGTCTGACATTTATGTGATTTTGAAAGTAAATTGTGTAGGTTGGTGGCCGATAAGTGGCACGAGAATGAGGTGTCAAGTGATAATATTAATATATTTAATGCTAGATGTCGTCAGAAGCGGTGTCGGTATCTTTATATCGGTACGCATCTTAATGCTTAATAAAAGTCGTGCCGGACGTGGTCCTTGACTCAATAACATGTAACGAAATAAAACAAAATTAAAGGGATCAGATAAAATTTTGTTATAAAACAAAGATGCTGCTGAAACTTGTGCCTGGAATTCTAATTTGGATTGCCTACTCTGATGGTTTACAAGGCCGTATGCCGGCTTTACACGTTGGCTAAGTATTGGCCAAGGCACAGGACGGCGTAATAAGTTAGAATAGGAAATAGATCCTGACAAATAACTCCTTCGTGTGAGTTAGCCAACACTTGGCTACTACACTTTAGTAGGGGGGTTCCACTCTGCACTGGAGGTGCGCTTTGCGCATTACCTATGGCATAGGTTAATCGCAGTAGGCTGCCGGCGTGCCGCGCGCGCGCCCGCTCACTCTGTGTCGCGCGAGATAGTATTATAGTAAGCAGCCCAACCCTAGCGGTGCGCCAGAGCATTGCGGGTGGAAGGCGGGTGCGGGCGGCGCCTTCCTTTTGACGCATGCCGCCTGGCGAATGTTTATGAAGTAATACGAACTTTTTGGGCCTGATCATAAAGTTGGAATTCGTTTATTGGTGGTCGAAAAAGAGAAGTTTCTGTACGTTAGTACTATTATTTATTCTGTGACTTTAGGCAAGTTTTAGTCAACGCACAGGACGCAGTTTTAAGTTAGAGTAGGAAATAGATGTCTGTCTCTTTCTAACTTAATATATCAGAATGAGATAGAAATGGCGTCCTGTGCGTTGGCCAACGTTTGGCTACTACTTCTTGGCCAAGTGTTGGCAAACGCACTTACATGAATTACCAGAATTCCAGCATTAAATATTATTTGTTTAATAAAAATAAATATCTAATGCTAGAATCCTGCACACGTCCGAGTAACTAGGTACTAGGCACTTAGTAGGTACATACTTCGCGAGGACAAATGACACACTCACACGCAGTTATAAGTTTTTTTATCAAAACGAGTACCTACTTGCTACGCGATCCGCACACGCGTGTTTGTTATTTACTGAATAAAAGATACACTACTTAGCACTGTTCTAATAATTATGCACTAATCCTTTGCCTAAGATACAGGCTACATTTGTATCCTAGTTTAGGCAGTAAATTGTTAACTAGCAGTTTTATTGTAGTAGGCGCGTAGGCGCATGTATAATTAAGTCTTGTCATTATTATAGAACTCAGTATATTGTGTTCTAATAGAGATATACTAAAGTGACTACTAACCATTATGTTTTGTTCTGTGACCAGGGGCGTAGCGATGTAAAATGGCGCCCAGGGCTCGCATCCAAACTGCGCCCCTTTCCCTTTGTGAATCTTTTTTTTTAATATTTTACTAATTTTGTAATGTAATGTATCTAAAACAAACAAAATATCACAAATATATGTCCCCGTGTGGAATAAATGTATCTACAATAAGGATTAAATGATCCTCAAAAGACTTTTATTTGGCCATGTATACGAATTTGGATTGGAATTTTTTAATATGTAGTTAGTAAATTTCGTTTTTTGCGCCCCCCCTTATTTGGCTCCCAGGGCACATGCCCTGCCTGCCCCACCCTAGTTACGCCCCTGTCTGTGACTATTTAAATAAATGATTATGATTATACTTGCGGCAAGATTTTGCTAGGCAACCCTGTGACGTTGTATGACCCTACATGTAACTATTTATTTAAAACAGAAGGCCTGGCACGCTAGCTTTTATCGATGACATAAAGAATATATCCTTTTCTAGTCAGTAGGCGTGTGCGAGAGGGACGGAGGCGTTTATGTGTGCGATAAACCCTAGCGTGCTACTAGAGCTGATTTCGATCAAAAAATCAGATTGCGGATGGTATTTCGTCCGGGTGCCATCTTGCTCGCTAATCCTGCCGCTAAGCAGCAGTGCTTGCACTGTTGTGTTCCGGCGAGGAGAGCAAGACAGCCAGTGTAATTACTGGCTCAAGAGGTATTCCATTTTAGCCCTCTGGGTTGGCAACGCATCTGCAATCTTTTTGATGTTGCGGATGACTATAAGCGGTGGTGTAGTTACCATCAGGTGACCCACCTGTTTGTTTGTCTTCCTATTTCATAAAAAAGAGATAGGTGCAGAATTGTACGGTGGGCTCTTACACTACAAATTCGAAACCAAATTTGCCTATCAAAAAAATCTAATCCAGTTTTTGGAGCAAAAGTCTCACGCGGCCTTCATGGCCGAAGGCGATATGGGAACGAAGACATCCAGGGCGAGGCTGCGGTTAAATAAATTAAATTTGGGTGCAAAATGCCTCAGCCAGGCCTGTAATTGACGCGCCGCGCTGCGATTTGCCCGCCTCCACTGCTGACGCCACGTCGCACTATGAAGATGGTTGATATGGTATGATACGACAAAACTCCTGCTTTTCACGTTCACAATCGAGTGCCCCGCATACGTAGCACGAGGAACTAGGTATACAAGTCAGTGTCCCATGTATGGAGGACTAAGAATAAAATATTCTACACGCCTGTTGCGGATATGATTAGGTTGTTAACCTTTTTTTATTAAATTCTTATTGTTTGTACTTTGTAATTTAGAATGATCTAATTTGTATTGAATAAATTTTTCACGTCCAGAGTCCACATCAACATAATACATTGTTGGGTAGCTAATACGTTGGTAAAAGATAATTGTTTATGGTGATGCGCCATACATGAGACATGGATTTATGAAATTAGTGTGTCGTGCTCCATATGTGGGGCACTGGACTGTAAACGTTCAATTAGAAGTTGACATAATTTGCGGGACGCAAAAGATTAATTCCGGGCTCCCAAACCTCCCCCCCCCCCCCCTCTATTCACGCCAATGGTTACTCAACCAGCGTAATATACCATATCCGACTTCGCAAATTTCACTTCAACTCGTGGTCCAGTAATGACTCCGAGATCCTTATCTCATTATCAATTTCATCGGAACGCTGCGCGGGATTCGATACCATTCCCGACCTAATGGACCTGCATTAGCCAACATTGGGGACTAAGATATTGCTAGTTCAATAAACAGCTTTAAGGTGCTGACTGACTAGAGCATTCACTAGTAATGATATAAGTAACGAAAGTTACAAAGCTCATGAATAGGAAAAAATATAAAAACATAGGAGCAGGACCTTATTTCATCAAACTAACCTAAATAGGTATGTCAGGTGACAACGACAATTAAGATTACATTACTTACCCACTATTTAAGCCAGGCAATACAAAAGTCTTCGAATTAGCCATATGTGCTGTCACCTGTCAAATGTCAGCTTGGTGAAATTATAATTATTGACGTAAGGGTACAAATTTAATACTAGTAATTTAAGCAACTACAATCTCCTTGGTGTTGGAACAGGTGTTATGGGCGGTGGTGATCACATACCATCAGGATGATGATGATGATGAATGTTATAAATAAAAAATACATTTTCATCGAAGCCATTTCTGACTTTGGCACTAATAAAACCAATAAGATGTCAATAAACATGTTTGCGATATTATTTCCAATTTAACAACCAATCTTTTAGGTTTCTTTAAAAAAAATACCATTCACCGAATTATATTTCTTAGAGGCGCGTAGCTTGTTTCTCACTCCCTTCTAAAAGTTTACCATACCAAACTGCTTAAACTAAAATATGTCTCATTCCTTTCATTCATAGGCAAAGATCACAATAACAGCGGGTTCGCGGGTGGTAGGACCTTGTGCAAGGCCCGTCTGGATCGCTACCACCATCTTGCTCGCTAATCCTGCCGCTAAGCAGCAGTGCTTGCACTGTTGTGTTCCGGCGTGGAGAGCAAGACAGCCGGTGTAATTACTGGCACAAGAGGTATTCCATGTTAGCCCTCTGCGTTGGCAACGCATTTGCACTCTCTTTGTTGTTGCAGGTGTCTATAGGCAGTGGTGATCACTTACCATCAGGTGACCCACTTGCTTGTTTGCCTTCCTATGTTGTATTAAAAAAAAACAGGTAAAGACAACACAATATGTATTAACTAATGTAGATTTACAAAGCCTTGCATAGATGACAACTACCTGCCAGAATACTGATTGAGTTGTTAATTGTAGCAACATTTTAGCGCCCTAATAAAACTTTAGTGTGAAATCCCGATAAATTAGTCATCACGTCATTAAATCACGTCGCTCAATTAGTCATTTCATTGAATTTCAGATATGAATCATCGGACCTTTCATCGCAGAGGCGAAGCGCGCTTTCGAGTTTAACAATCATTTAGAAAATTCTAATTTTAATAACACTGGTATTACGGATCTTAATTTTAAATTATTTAATATAAAATTTAATCTCACTTCTACATTAATTTAAGGTTGTTTTTGGACATTAGACTCGCTTCAGAGTCCTTGATTTTAAGTTGTCTGTACCCATAGAATATTAAATAATTTAAAAAAATAATGTACAGTTAGTCAATTTGATTCATACTCGTATGCCACTGCAGGACGTTGTAGCAATGAATCAAATCGGTTGACTGTACCTAGAAATCTTAGCATTACAATTTTTAAGTGGGTGGATTTTTCAAATTGTTACATCATTGTTCATCTCAGTGATTACTTTGTAATGTTTGATTGTCATTTCTGATTTTATCTTAAATCTTTACTAACAAACATTATATGACATGTTTTTTTCTTCATAAGAGGTACGACCTAAAATTGCAGTGTATTTCATAAATGATTATAAACCAGATCAGCCCACATTCTTATTTCCACCCACTGTTGGGTAAACCTTTTTATTCAAGTAAAATTAATTAATAGATTCAGGCGTTACTTTGCGGAGGTCCATATTAACAAAAATTCTGACTTTAACAATGGGGGTAGCTGAGATTGAGATAAATTATGTGGGTAGTTTGTGATAATATACGGGGGTACTTTTGTTTTATTTTTAAATTTTGAGGGTAGGCCTTGGGAAAAATAATAAGGGTAGTAGTGCAAAAGTGTTGGCGGTAGGCGGGATTAAAGAGAAATGTTTTAGTTTGTCAGTACGCCATTCGTTCAAGTAGCGAACGGTCGTACTGTTCGATCTTGATGATGCCTCGTATAGAGGCGAAACGCGCGTCGATCGTGTAGTTTTAGTGTTTAGTGGTGGTGGTGTGTAGTTGAGTCTGTTTGATATATGTTGTTTCGTGTGGAAGCGGAGGAGGGTGGGTTTTTGCATGAACATATATGTGTCGCACAGACGCAGCTATTTTGCACGAGCCCGGCACTGGTTTCGCGGAGTAGCATGGTAATTTGTTCCAGTTTGTTCAAGTATTTTTTTCACACTGGAATTACAATAAATTTATCGTAAGGGACATATCCCTTAATTTCCTTTACGTCATTTGAGATTTCCACTGTCGACGTGTAGAATGCATTTATGCATTTATGCATTTATGCATTCTACATGTCGACAGTGGAAATCTCAAATGTCGTAAAGGACATTAAGGGATATGTCCCTTACGACATTATTTTGAGATTTCCACTGTCGATGTGTTAAGAGTATAATCTGCAAGTAAAGAATCATTCCATTTCATAGGTTACACTTTTACTTTTAAATTTAAACTTGCACTGAGCTTGCACTATAGGTATGAGCATCAGAGTTGAGGCCATGCACACTGCAGCATTGTAGGTAGCATGTAACATGTGTGCCGGAGACTTTCGTTCCTATTTTTAAATCATTGTTTTCTTTTTAAATAGACTAATTAGTTATGGAAGTCAACTCTAAGTTGCTTAAAATTTTCGAAACCGAAATTTCTTTCGATTTTTATTTCTGTTGTCGCATAGCTTTTAAATCTCATTGCTTTACCTATATAGTCTTATTCATATTTAGGTTAAGTGTGACATGTAATTTTATTTTGTTATTACCAATAAACATCTCAATCTCAATCTCCAATTATTATTATTCCATCTATCTAATAAAAACAAATTCCGTTAACAAAACGTAAGGCTGTGAACAGCGAGGTACGCCGTCCGCAGGCTCGCACATGCACCCAAACAAAACAAAACAGCATCGCCATTCAAAAAACCAAGTTGCCAGTCATCGAATTCCAAATTCGAACAAAATTAAATATAATTAATTGTGAGCACACAACGAACACCGTCAATTATTCGATAATTCTAAATTAATAGTTACTTACACTTCAGAATATTTCTCACGATGGTTTGACACGATTATTAACTTACTCTTAGAGGGGAGGGGCGATTGACACGTTAATGCGTACTACCAAGAAGTGCTATAAACTTAATTGGAGTAAAATAGACTCTATTCTCATGGTATAGATATTATTAAAAGTGTTTTTGTAAGTCTGTGCGGTAGCTTGATGGCTATCAGGCACTCATATCTTGGACGTTTGAAACAAAGTGGTTTCGACGCTCCGTGGCGTATGTGGTTTGCGTGTCACTGTCGGTTGTTGTTTTAGGTTATGTTCTTATAATTATGGAGGAATTGGCAATGATAATACTTTTGTATTGACAAGCTTGGGAGCGGATTTGGCGGGTATAGAAATGCTGACGTAATTGTCAGTGTGTTTTATCTTATCTGTTCCAATAGCTTCGAATTATTATCTAAACAAAACGAAAGAAGTGTATGTTATGTCCCCATGTTACCTACTAAACGAACGCCTGTTTTGGATGATTAGGTGCCTATATTATGCAGTTCTTAAGTTTTTTTTTTCAAATTTGACTAATACACGATGAAATTTGTAATAAACGTTAAGTTTCTATGCTTAGTAGGTAATATACATTACATGTGTTGATTACAATTAAAAAAAAAAACGAAAAGTAAAATATTTTGTTTGTCTATTTAAAAATGCGTCACGTCTAAAAACGGCTGACCAGATTTCAATGCAATTTAAAACACGATTACGTAAAAAATATACTTAGCTGGTTTTTTTTCTCTTAAATGCCGGTCGAGATACATTTAAATAGCAAAAAAACAAAAAAATCAAGTATAGTTGAAGCCAGATACGAAGACAATCTTGACAGCCATGACAGCTGTCACCTTAATACTAATTTGTGCACCTGTCAACATCGCCTACTTGTCTTGCTGCAACTATACTTACTGCTCATTCCTTACATTTTTAAATGTCAATTTTATACAAATTGGCAAAAAAAATCAACTACGAAATAAATCCCGCCATTCACGCTCCCGCGACCCATTCACGGTCTATCCAGCTAGCTGTCCAGCCTAGCGCAGCGCGCGCAAGCCCCGCCCTCCCGTCACGCCCACCGCCCCCGCGCCCCAACGCATCCCAGTTTCCCGCTTTTTCAATTTCGAATTCCGAACGAAATTTGAAAATTCTTGAACTTCGCCGTCTGCTGTGGGGATGAAAGAAATTGGCTGCAGAGAACAAAGCTATGCTGCCCTGCTGCCAAAAAAAACTGTAGTTTCATAAACTACAAAGAAAAAAGCATTTTCTTCATAAAAATGTATACCAGTTATATCTACTACAAACAATTTAGACCACTGTGAACTTCTACACAATAAATCTCATATTAATGTAACATAGTAATTATGTCATAATAACACAGCTATTTCTCATTGTGACAATGGCACTATGACAGTGGCTCAGAGTTCAAATTGATTGACTATACAGCAACCATTATATTGTAGAAATTACCCAGGAATTACCTAACAGGAACGAGGTCTCTTATACGAAAATGAAAGCCAAGAAAGAGTTAGAAAGAGTTGTGGTACCTGTCCCGTTCATACAATAAGAGACAAAAAGTATGTCGGAAAAGTTAGGCATTAAGAATTCCTAAAAATATCCGTGCTGGAAAAACCACAATGAGATGTACGAGTATAACCACACAGAATAAAACACTAATTCAAACAGGACAGCAACAATAACGATCAATAGATCAATAAGTATTGATGACTAACATCTCACGAGAAAAATCATTACCCGTACATTCTTAATAAACTAACCTGAACATCATTTATCTCAATAAAACAATAACTGAACGCATTCCTCGAGCACCATCATCTGTATTCTTTTTTTATTCCATCATGCCCGTATTAAGATATTAAAACAATCGTATATACATTTTAATCCATCGTGGGTGGAATACCGTCGAATCACCTTCCACAATGGCCAGTAATTAAACCACAATACAAATATTCTCATGTCCACGCTCGCCGGTGGTCGCAATAAGAGAATATCGCCAAAGATAAACGGTTAAAAAACGAATAAATTGAACACTTAATGCCTACCGGGAGCGGCCGCACTGAGGTAATCTGTTTCACGTTTTATTGAGCAGGTTTAACGATCCAAATTGCGATACTTGCTAATCGTAAAAGAATTAACTATTTTTAGCATGTTTTTTAATTGAGTATTTTAGCTGCGTTTTGAAGCCTCACTTTGTAAGTACATATATTATTATTATGTGACATCTGTTCAGATTATATATATTTTTTAGACAATTTGCAATTGCAATTAGTAAATTGCAGTTACTTCCAGACTTTCTGCAGTTTTAAAGCTGAAAATGAATATGATTAATAATTAACTTAATGTTTGATTTATATTCCACTCTGAATGAATCTCTGGACTGCTACGAGGTACTTGGCTATGAATAAATGCATGGAGTCTTTATGCAAGTGGTTTGTGAATTTAGCTACGAAGCTAGAGGTTCCGGGTTCGAATTCTTTGGGGGGGGGGAGAAATTTCGCATGATGAATGTGAATATTTGTATCTATGTCGTGGATGTTTATTATGTATCTAAGCATGTATTTATCTATGTCTATATGTATATTTATTACCCATAGTACAAGCTTTAGTTTGAGACTAGGTCAATTAGTGTAAATTGTCTCAAGATATTTATTTATTTTAAATATAAATATACTGTGTGGCAAAAAGTGTAGCCCAATCGTTATACACAAGTTGGTATACTTATTTTTATGCATTGCATGTATTATTTTAGTTAAACTTGTGACGGGTCCAAGACTGCCACAAGTTACTCGTCTACCTGTAATTAATAATCTATTGCATGACAACGCACCAGTGGCGTTCCCAAGCCTCGATCGCTCACCGGACTCCAACGCTGACGAAATTAGATCGATTAACATGATAAATCTATCGACTCTAACATCGATGAATCGATACAATCGATACACTGACAAATTACGCTCTGTCCCGTCTGTAAAGCTTTATCGTCTGTAAAATCTTTGGTCGACATTTGTTTGGTTTATGGATTACCTGGTTGTGTCTACACCAATATGTGTATTAGACAATGATAAACATGTTTGTATGTATGATGTATAAAGGCCTTCTGAATGACGGAAGCGATTACGAAAGTTCTTTAGTATAATAAAACTTACATTACGTTCGCCTATCAATAACATACGTCGGGATAGGCAACGCAACTCGAGTTGACGTCACGCACACTGCTGCAAGTCTTGTGTGTACCGGAGAGTTTCGTTCGAATTTTCAAATTTTTGTTTTGTTTTGTATGGCGCTGTGTAGTCGTGTGTGTATTGTTCACCTCATCTATTGTTCCCATATAACCATTTTGGTCGCCATGTAGTAATTGTAACGTCCTTGTGTGACTACACTAGTAACAAATCTAGTCGCTGTTACCGCTTAGTTTAATTTTTTTAATCGAAAAGTGTATTTTAGATTTTTGCTTTTTGTATTTTTGTCTAGGGTAGTTTTCCCAACCAAAAATTGATAATGTAATGACCGTAAAGACGAAACACATTGAAAAAGTCGCAGGGCATGGTAGCGGTAATGTGGCGAAACTGGTAAACGCAAGGCACAGAATACTGATGTTGCAGGTTCGAGTACTGCGTACTGCCATTACCCTAATTTTTCTTTGTGTTGTTATTCATTATATAACATTTTAAATTTAACCGCTTAGTTTCATCACGTCGTCAAGAAGTGGGGAATTTCCGAAACATAATTACTATTTTTTGAAGATACAATCACACGCGGCCATAAAGAGTATCTATTAACGATTACTGATCTGCGACCAGAATTTGGGTGCAGATTATTTCGCTGCCAAAATTTAAGTTGCCACGACTAGTTTTGTTTTTTAGTGTTTGGTTGCAATACAAATGGGCTGGCTCAACCGTGGTAGTGTTACACTATCACAGAATACCGGTGTGAAGTAGTATAGCTTGCTATGCGTTTCATACAGTGAATAAAAGAGGCCCTTATTTTTGGAGTACCGTTTACAAAATTTTAAGCTTTGAATGTGCCATTCGTTCGAGTTCTGCCCTCTTCAACCAAAACTATAAATACTTAAGTACTTTTTTAAACACGTCTAGATATGTAAGTATACATTGGTGTAGTGTTGACAATAAGTGCACATTTTTAACTAGTATTAACTTCTTAATTTATTATTGACTGCATGAATTGCAACCAGTTCGCAGTGACGAGTGCCTACCTCACCTTACCTATCGATATTTTAAATAATTCGCGTCAAAAATTCTTTTTGAAAGACAAGACAGGTGAATGCTCTTGTAGCGTTAATTAAACGGTTTTTATTTTTTATTTAAATGTAAGAAGATAGGATACAAAGAAAAAATGCTTGGTCCTTTGGCAGGGCTGGAACTTACCTTTGCATGTCTTGCCGTGGCCGCACTCTTTCCAATTAAACCATATGATATGTCTGACAGTATTTCCTTTCAATGTGCTTCGTTTATGTGGCCATTGCAATCTCGATTTTAAGTAAATAATAGACACCCTCGGTGGTATCTATTGGAATGTTTTCAAGTTATCTCGCTCATCTGGGTAATTTTACAATGACTTTAAGCTGACGAGACAGTGCCACTTTTTTTTAAAGTTTTGTAGTTACCCGAAATTTATTTAGATTTTTTTATTTTATTTAAACATTCACATTATTTAATTTAAACGATGGAAACAATATTATGATTATGATAGTATGTGTTGCACCGTTTATTTATTTATTTGAAAAAAAAATTAAAACTGCCCATGGATATAACACCTGAAAAAGGCTCGAAATGTCAGAAATTGGTATGCATAGATACACATATGTTTTATTTCCACAATTGTTTTCTTTTGTATGCCCTTATTAAATGCCAAACTGTAATAAAAGCTACGATATGTGGGCCTGACATCACCGGCCCAGGTTTAATTTATCCCTCCCTGCGTCTCTGTCAAACTAGTGTTATAAGAAAGAGACCAACATAGAGATAAACTCAGATAAACTAAACTTCGTCGGTCATGTTAGGGCCACTGCATTTATAGCAGTCGCAGATGGCTTTCGTAGCCGGTGAAATTTCCGACTCCTGGCCGAATATCTTTCTTAGTCTCACATTCAACTTATCGATATAAAACCCTTGGCATCGAATATAAATAATCCGTGCGTGGCCACGAAGCGGGCGGTTTATCTCCAGCCAACTGGTAAACGCTCGCAATTACCCCTGTGAAATGTCGCAGGCGCATGCTAACGAGGCCCGCGGGCGCACACTAGAACCTTGATAAAGGCACGGGGTTACGTGAAGTTAAATTGACCAACATACTGTTTTACCAATTTTGACAACAGTTCCTTTTTTTATACCATTTGAGGCTGGTAGGACCTTTTGCAGGGTCCAGCAGAATCGCTGCCACCATCTTGCTCGCTAATCAATCCGCGAAGCAACAGTTCTTGCGCTATTGTGTTCCGATGTGGAGAGCAAAAGGTACGAGATGTGTTACATCTTAGGCCTCTGGGTTGGCAACGCATTTGCAGTTTCCTTAGTGTTGTGGGTGTCTATGAATGATGGTGATCACCTACCATCAGGTGACTGACTTGCTCGTTTTCTTTCTTTGTATAAAAAAAAAACCGTCCCGGGTGCAATTCCCGACTTTCCCGGTTGATTTCCCAAAAACATTTTTTGATACAAACCTTGTCCTGACAATTATGAACACAACAAAATGAAATAGCCAAATAGATCAAACAGTTCTCAAGTCATGCACCGTCAAATAAGTGGCTATTGGCTTTTATTTCTATAGATAGATATATATAGATATATGATCTTAAGTGGTTAAAGTTTTGCTTTTATTCATAGCAAAACTTTAAGACACAAATCATAAAATGTGGAAAAATATTCATAAGCAAAACCGCAGTGTGCGGTCGCCCTAACGCATCGCGTTCGGCCCTGGTGATTTATAGTCATTTTATAGCTCTTAAAGTTTTCTAATTGTGCCCGTGTGGCGTCGCCCTAACGAACTTAAGGGTATTTATTACACACGATTCCCATGTGTTAAATATTACTAGGATCTACCTAACAACTATTTAAACGTCAAGGATGAAATAAAAAACCGTTCAAGTGCGAGTTGGACTCGTGATCAAAAAGTTTTGCCATCACATGCCACGAGCCTCATGCACCGAAAAAGCAGACCAAGATTGAAAAAAAATTGTTCCTCTTTTTCCTTTGAAAGTTCAGGACATACATTTTTACCCGACTGCTGTCAGAAAGAAGAGTTATTTTACAATTAGTTCAAATGCGATTGCGACTATCAAACTGGGATTAAGCTTGCAAAACAGATTAAACCTCATTTTGAACGCATTATGTAAATCTACTTTATCATCATAAGTATATAATTGAAATTGAAACATTGTAAGAAACCAGAGGTGTGTCCGTGTGCCATCATTTGAAAGAATGAATAAATCATCAGTTTACATTCACGCTGACCCGGGCAATGCAACTTGCACTATCACGACTCAACGCGGACTATGATTACTATAATACGTTGTTGTATATCAGATGTAACAAGACTATTTTGTAGCCAATTCTCCCGTTGCGACAATAATAGCTGCAGGAGCTTAGAAACCAGTTTCCTAAAGACTAAGGAAAAATCAGCGCTATTCAGAGAAAAATATCCTTAAGCTGAAGTTACTTGGTACAAGTCGTCGCTTGCAAGTTGCATTGCATTGCGGGGCTGGATCGATCAATCGATCAACGTTTTCATCGGTAGTCCGCAATGTAATATAACTTGCATGCGAGACCTCCTACCATGTAACTTCTGTTTTAATGATGATCGCTTATACATATGAAATGTTGAACTTAAACACCATTGACAAGACGGATACCCTATTAGTAATTAGTAACCCTAACTACTAGGCTAAAGGGTTGTGGGATCGATATCCGAAAGGGACAAATATTTGTACAGTAAATATGAATGTTCTCGTCATACGAGTTATAGTTATCTGTTCTACGAGCAATGTGCCCGGCCCAGTGCCACTAAACGTTTACAATTCGGTTCAGTAACCCAACCTAATGGTTACGGTAGGTTTAAAACTAAACGAGCTTTATCTGTGGCTTATTATTTTCTACTTATTTTTTTGTAAATTCAAGACATTATCTATGTGTTTGCAAAATTTCGTCTAAATCCGTCCAGCGGTTAGTACGTGATTAAGGAACAAACATCCAAATGTCCCATCCAAATAACTTTAAAGTAAAATACCAGAAAGAGAATTACTAAGTTTACGCTTTTCTGAAACTGAACATTATGCCCATGAATGAAATAATCATAATATTACGAATTAACTGTACTAAAGGGAAGCATGAAAAGTCTCCAGAACACGAGTCTCACCCACTAAACACAATGCAGCTGGTAATTTCATAATAACACTGGCAACACCATGCACAAAATCGTTTCACTACCAATTAAAAAGGCTTATGTCTCTTCCAGTCAGTAAAGACTTACAACTTTCTGTTTTTGCGGTCCGGGAAATATATTCCCCAGCTAATATTGTGCAGTTCGCAAGTAATTGATAATAATACGAAATGACCCGTGACAGTAGCTGTGAGCGATGTAGCCAACAGTGGATCATAATCGCGTACCATTTGTAGGCTTTGGTTGGCTTCTGTGTTGCCGGTTTTGGATAATTACCCGAGCCTCAGGGTGAATTGGGAGTTGCTGCCGTCAAATATAAACATTTATTGCAACTAAATATATGATACCAATGTAATTAATAACTATCTTCTGTAGTTTAAATCAGCCTAATATCATATTATTTACTAACACAGAATACAAATTACTTACTGCTATACCAGTATATTTACGTCTACTTTCAAATGGTCAAGATAAGTTTTTTTATTTAAAAGGAAGGAAAACGAACATGTGGGTCTATTGATGGGAAGTGATGACTCTACCCATCGAACCAGCAACCCAAAGAATCGCTGACCCGTTGCCGGCATTTAGGTCCCCTCCCCTGTGGGCCACTGGGGTAATGAGTTTCATTCGTCATAATCATTTATTCGTTGTTTTCATGGTCTTTAGGTACCTATAACATTTGCTAGCATGATATCCTGTTATTAAGGGCACTACAATGTACTTAAATATGTACATAACTAAACATACATAGTTTGGGGAAGGCCTATGTCCAGCTATGGACGTTTTTCGGCTGATACTAAAATGATGAAACATCCACATTTCATCGTAACTTAAATCCATCCACTTAGCCCAGACTTTTAACTTTTATGATGAGATCATGACAATCAGTCAGTCAATCGAACACTTGCGCAGGTAACTTAATCCCACACTGGCAACACTGCGAATAAAACAACCGCGTAAGTGTCGGATAGGTTACCGCACCCGCTGTAATCATGGCATCGCAACGTATTTACCTAAACACCGCCCTAATGGCAGGTAAACGCGCCGATTCTCACAATACATGTACGTAATTTATTATTAATTTTCCACTGTGCTGACTGTCTTATTATTATTGTAGAATTGCGTATGAGCATGTCCGGCCGGCGCGGCGAGATCACCCTGCGGTTGTACGATTTTCAAGGGATGCAATCGCTCGAGAATATTATTATTATAAGCTCTTAACTTCGAATAACTAGAATTCATAGATGTGGCTGAGAGCCATTCGACTGCTTATTTTGCGTACCTATTTAAAAAAGAGTAAAAAAAATCTCCGTTCAGCACAATAGTTGTTACTATTCAGACTAAAAAGAATGATGAACAAAACAAAATATATAAAAAGTTTAAAAAACAGTAAATTTACGGTACATAGTTGTGCTTATAGTTGCAGCCCAATAGACATGACATTTTAAAAATTTAATAAGTTAAAATTGTAACCAAAGACCAAAAAGCATGGTAAGTATTTATTTTTTTAAGCTTATTAAAATAAAAATATTAAAGTGCAAAAAAAAGATAAAATATCTCAAAATCTCTTAGCCGCATGCTTGTTTACCATTAAAGTAGCATAAAGGTCACTATTGGGTTCCTAAGTATTAGTTAAAATGCCCACAAAATATTTCAACACGCTCTAACAAAATGGCCATGTTTATAAATATTTGATTACTTTGTCCGCTCTGGTATCAGAGTACAGAGCATATAAAGTTAATAACTGACAGTCCGCAGATATTCTCCCGTTCAATATTCATCGATATTATGCAGATATTCTACGCGGCCACAATGTACCAATGGCCACACCGTAAACCTCCTTGGTGCGTTTGTAACTGGCCACTTACAAAAAAACTAAATCCTAAGTTTTTAATAAATCGTTTGGCTTTTGTTTTCTTTGACACTCCGCTTTTAAATTTTGCAACGCGCAAGGCGCAATTTAGTTAGAAGAGTAATCTAATTGTAATAAAATAAGTGCATTTTACAAATTTTACATATATTCTTGTGATCGATCGTCTATATTTACGGCTGTCGCTTACGCAGGTACTGCTTGTTACACATACTTTTAGTTATTTTCTTGTTTATTTACTGTACATAATGTGAAACCTAATTCAAGTCTCATTTAGTTACATCTAGTATTTAAACAGAACATGGTGAGGATGTATGACTCAAGCAATCGTCAAGCAGGGTATTGTATAGAGCCTTTCCTGCCCCCATTTCTCTATATTTATAAAGTACCTTATGCAGTAAGTAACTTTTGTTCTGAGGCCTGTTTTTACCAGTGGTTGACATTATTGCATCTTGTTTCAACTTGTATGCTTCTGTATCTGCTCGTTTGTTATCAACTACCAACCCGTCCCGGCTTTGCACGGGCAAAATAGGGATGAAATGTACATAAAAACCTTCTTCTCTTCTCTAAATGACAGTGAAACTCGTATTCAAATCCGTTGCGTGGTTTAGAAGAAGGCGACCGAAGGTCCTCATAAAAATTTAGAAGAGACTTAAAAAAAAGCGACTTTATATAAGAGAGAGTTAAAAATGGGATGAGATAGGACCGTTATCTTATATCAAGGTATTTTATTGGTGAAATCTGGGATTTTGCTAGATGAAAGCATACGTTTGATTATATTAAATGTAAGTGTTAACTCTATTGTGGGGTGCCGACGCGTGGCAGATTTAAAGAGCCTATTTACATACCCTGACTTCGCATAACTAGTCGCAGACTTTGAACATTGGCGGCGTTTCATGACATGAAGTTATCTGCCTCTATATATTATTATACGACCTTTTACCCGTGGATTCGACCACGTGATAGCATTATCTATGCATTTAACGGAATAATAGTATTTTATGCAACTGTTGCATAATGAGGGGTCTTAAAACACGAGTGTGGTCATAATAGGATCACACTCGTGTTTTAAGACCTAACTATGTACAGTTGCATACATTACTTTATCTACACACATATCATAAGTACTCTATGATGGGTTCAGAAGCCATAGGGCAATGACCTGCATTGCTACTAGCTACTAGTGCTAGGTACCTATTAAATATCTGTAGACTATAAACATTAAAATAATATAATAAAAAATGAATTTGAACAAATATAGAAACAAATTAGAAAAATTCTCATAATAATGCTGGTCATTGTCTACGGTTTCTGAACGCATTATAGAGCATTTATGATATATGTGTAGATAAAAAGTATTTAATATTTTAATCCAGGATACGATCTATCTGTCTGCCGAGTTTCATCTAAATCTGTCCAGCCATTAATGCGTGGTTGCATAATAAACATCCAAACATCATTTAATTACTTTTGAATTTATTATTTTATTAGTATTATAAAGCAAGAGAATTAGTAATAATTAATAGGCAAATTCAAACAGAATCTGACCATTAGCTTATGTCTCTTTAGTCTAATGCCGCCCTACGCGACTTCATTGGCATCGATTTTTTACAGTAAATTATCTATAACGTACCTATTTTTATGCAAAAGTTGTCAGTTTTGAATATGTACCTACCTAATTTAAGAATAAGGAATCATCGATACGTCGAATGATATTTCAAATTCCTATGAGAGAATGTTTAATTTTATCAAACCAGCAATGCACTAAATAGTCAATGTGCACCAAAAAGGACTGAATTTTCTTTGCGCGTAACTGCTTGAAATAAAAGTCAAAAAGTTTTACCAAAATCAGCTAAAAACTGCCTTATTATCATTTCAGTAAATTGGACAGAAGAAGTGGCAGCTTTTAGCAACGCATTGAAATGATAGTTTCCGTATAAGGGTATAACGTTTGTACTGTAGTTCCTCGAAGCCGAACCCTCATAAGAAAAAAAAAATTCAATCTGGTCCAAGCAAAACGCGAAAAGGGAAAGTCAACAAATGCGTTTAGTAAATATAATAGTTACCCGCCATTTACCTTACAGATTCTATGAATATGCCAAACCAATTAGATAAGCTCTACATTGGAGCCAATTATTATCAATTTTGCGATTAGTCGTAGCAGTAATAGCAGTTAGTGGCTTGGTAGGGCCTTGTACGTGTTCCAACCGTATGGCTACCAACATTATTCTCGCTAATCCAGCCCCTAAGCAGCAGTACTAGCACGGTTGTGCTTCGGCGTGGAGAGCATCACAGCCGGTGAAATTAGTGGCACAAGAGGTATTACATCTTGGCCCTCTGGGTTGGCTAGGCATCTGCAGTCCCCTTGGTGTTGCAGGTGTCTTTCAGCAGTGGGGATCACTTACCATCTCGTGACCCACATGCTCGTTTTCCTTCCTAGTTTATTTAAAAAATATAGTCACAACATGAATTCTGAAATATGCTTCTAGTGACCATTAAAGATGACTGTGTCAAATACAGAAAGAAATATTTTAGGTAAAAACAAACAAGTATCAATAACATCATTATTTTTATTACAGAAAAATACTAATAGAGCTTTTTCGCTTCAAATCAGTGACAAATTAACAAGAACATTTCAATGTTGGTAAAAAATAACAATGAAATCTTATACGACTCTACCACTCTTACAACAAGAGTCGAAATGGCTCGCGTATCATCGTTGATTGTCAACGATTGTCATTGCGCACGCGACTAAATCACCCTTAATAAAGGGGCTGGTACCCTCCAGGGGTCACCAATAAAGGGTTAAACATGGTGCAGGACATAATACTTCCCAGACGATTACAGGGCAAATAAATTTTATGGTTGTATAACTAGTTCTTACAATTACACTGTATTTATTATAAGTGCAGCCACCATTATGTAGGTCGATACGACATCATAAAATTAAACACATATTTAATGTATTTACATACTCATTAAGGCCTTGTGGGTATGCCCCGATCGACATATCTCATCTTTTTCCTGTAGTTTTTTCATTCTTTCGCCCATCACATACAGTAGATATTTCATACACGAAAACGCACTCAGTATAATAATTATATTCATACATTTTTAATAAATATTTTTCTTTCTTTTAATAGGGTGCAAAAATAACAGAACATACATACATTTCTTTACATTCTTCGTTGTGCATTCAAACGAATGTAAACATCTTTCTACATATGATGCTCATGTAAAGTTTCCTAAAAAGCTTTATTATGGAGTCAATTGTTTGTTAAGCAATGATTTACTTTAGAAACTTTACAGTAAGGAATACGCCGACCCGCTTAAGAGTTGATTCTAAATGCGAGTAGTAGTGCATTTTAAAATACAATCCCTAACTTTAACAAATCGGTTCGCAGGACAGTGTTTCCCATGGTCCGGATGAAAGCGTGGGGCGTTTTATATAGGCAGGGATTGCGTCCACCGTGCCACTGTCAAACGAGATCTCATTGTGAGCACACGCCGCCCATCTCATCAGCGTAACTGTTGTGTCTAAATAATAAAGCAATATCGCGTAAACAAGGATAATGAGCGAGTAGGTGGGGTCGGTAAGGCGTCTGCCTCTCCTTTTTTTTCTTGCCGTCTGGGCGGCGCGAAGAGCACGCCTCGCGACCCACGCGCTACAACGCACTGACATGCGCGCCCAAACACGCTCTACACACGATCCGACGGCAACCGACCATAAACAAACTATTTTAATCCGCTCCAAACAACAAAAGTGGCCAGGAAAACAAAAAGCAGTTCGGATTTTGAAATGTCGCCGACAGTGACGGGTTCGCGCGCTGTTCCAGCTTGATTTTTTTCTGATTTTTTTTAAACGGGTTATCGCTATAATTGGCGTTTTATTTCGCGACAGCCAGGACGTAATTACGTTGAAACCTGTTTACGATGGTTACGTATAGTTTTATGTGAATCGGTTTGTAATGGTGCGTGAACTTTGAATGTTCCGGTGAAAACTAGCAGTGAAACGGAAACGATGAGCTCTCGAGGCGAGGTGGTGTTGCCAACATGATAGAACCGCATGATTTCGGAGAAAAGCACAGAATGCACAAGACACCTCCGCTAGCTATAATTTTGTTGCTGTTAATTTTGTCCAGTAAAGCAAGGTAAGCCATTGTTTATTTTCTAAAAGTTTCCTAACTTTAGCAAATAAATTTAAAAATACTATTCAATTACTATTTACTTAGTTGGCTACACTGCTCTTTAGAGTAGCTAGCAAAACAGATGACAATTAATTATAAGAATGAGTGTTTATTATATATTCTCTTAAAGGCTAAACACAACCCCAGCAGTGGCAGTCGAACCAAAAAAATATCGTCCGAATTCACAGTTACAAAGGTGTATTTTATGAATTGAGACAGGTACGTATTAATTTGTTTGAAGGAACTGCGGGCCCGTTTATTAAACGATACCTGTCTAGTGTTACTAATTGTATGAGAAAACATTACTAAGGCCTAATTTGTGAGCAGTGATGTAGGCAAGAGTAGACTATAGAATTATTAATCTACACTAATTTATATTAGTAAAGACGTAAACTTTGTTTTTTGTTTGTTTGTTTGTATATCGGGAGGAAAACTCTGGAACTACTCAACAGGTTTCAAAAAATCATCTACCAATAGAAAGCTACACTATCCCTGACGGACATAGGCTACTTATTCCATGCGAACTAGTATTAAATAATTATAAAGTTCCTAGGTTACAACAGTTTTAACTCCACAAAAAAGCCTCTAAGCTCCAAAACAAGGCTTTTTCTCAGTGTTCGGAAAGCTCGTAAGACAGACAGACATAAGGAGCTTTGTATGCCCTCACGACACTAATCATGCAAAACACAGACTAATGAATAATGATACCAATGATAATGAAGTCGAGGCTCCTACACCAGTAGCCCCACAAACTTTTTATTTGGAATATTCCACTAGGGTTACAACGGTTGCTTTTTTTGTAGATAAGTTTATTCCAGACAACGTATGAGTAGCAGATGTATTTTGCAACATATCATCCGATCGATTTTGTAGAGATACTAAAACTCTTCTGTCAGCGAGCCGTTTTTCATTTTGTATAGAACTACAATAGTTCTTTTTAGATTCTTCATGATCGAAATAAAAAACTTTTAACTGCGGTGACAACACTAACCCCACATTTAAAATACTTGCACCCTCGATGTACTCGTGTGCCTAAACATTTTGTATTGAATTGGTGACTTCATACACTGTTGAGCAAACTACTATTTTTATCAGTATTTCTCCTATTTTAGACTCCTAACCTCTTTAATTATCGCCATCCATTATCCCAAAGCTGACGTCACAGTCTTTGACTTAAAACAATGTCAACTATGTATAACCAATACTAATTGAATGTCCCTCGCACATTCAATGTTTTTTTTGTTTTGTTTTTATCGGAAAAATACATCTATCATGGTGGCGCTGGCGTCATCATGTGCCATACACCTGGATGGAAGCGTTTTCACACCGATTGACGAACAAAAACATCTGCAAAAATATACCCTATTTAGAGATTAAATAGAATAATAATAAAATCCTAATATACATCACTATTTTCTAAGCATTTTGTGATACTTAATTAAACAATAATAAAAAATAAATTGAATTGAAAACTTATATCTCAGACCACAATGAGTCAATAAATTGCCTTGATTTAAACAGCCTATTGTATGGTACAGCGGCCTGAAATGCAAATATTAGAGGTGACAATCTGTGACCACCCGATCGTGCAGATTTAGTGGGCTTGCTAACGACAGTGCGAGTATGCCACCGCTGCATAATCGCCGAGCAACTGATTGATATGCTAAAACTTAAACTGGAAGCGGTACCGAAATGGTTTTATTTTTGACTCGCTTTGGTCGCAACATTTTCGCGACACGCTAGCGTTTGTCGCGACATAATAATATATATTGTTCTAACGAATAAGCGTGTGCGAAAGGGACGAATGCTTTATGTCCGCGATAAACGCTAGTGTGCTACTAGTGCTAGAGGGCGACGACAGAGGATACTTGCTTTATCACTCAGACGTCTCTTTCTACCTAGCCTACAGCAATGAACGACAAGCGATTAACATAACTTACATGGCTTTTCAAAATTTGCTTCAACGCATTCAATAAGAGCAGTAAATCAACTGGTTTGCTACAAACCCGTTTCAAGCTATGTACAGAGGATCCCAGTAGCAGAGATAGCCACTTAAGAGGCCAAATTGCTTCCTCCACGATTCCCCATGGTTCCATTACGGAACTAATTTCTACTACAAACCCTTGTTTATTCTCATAATAACTTTTACTACCCGACGGCCGCCAAAAAGAAGAGTTACATCTTCAAGTGCAAGTATGTAAGTAAAGGCAGAAAAGAGGAACACAAATGACGTCTCTACATTACTCTCTTTTCTTGATTTAGGTTAAGTTAAAACTTACTGAAGAATGCGGGTGGGTTTGAGTACGGACTGGTTTTTATATCCAGAAATGAAACTGTGAGAAGCAATTGAAAGCAACCTTAAATTGCCAGATTGTCACTAAAATACCAAAATAACCGTTGACCAAATAATTAGCGAATTACACGGCCAAGTCTGATCATTTAGTAAATGCTTTAAGTACTTATTTTCTTCCTCTTTTTGAACGAATGGACTTGCGTTGGGAGCCTTAGACGGCTTTATCAGCTTACCGGAGAGAAGGCCGAGCAACCAAAAGGGCGCTCAGCAAGTTTCTTTCTTCTACTATCACTTACTTTTAAAATACGCATAAAGCAGGCATCATCAATCCTTCAAAGCTATTTTAATTGAATCGTAGAGCAAGTTTTCGTTTAAGATTCTTATAGAAACCTTTTGGACCTGTGTCACTCTCGATTTTAAGGACCATGTTAGGTACCATGACAAAATAAAGTGTAAAAACGTTTTTTATTAGAACACAACCAGTGGTCTTATCATGACTTAGCCAAGCTCAATTTATCTATATGTACGTCACTTTAATATGACACGCAGATAAACTAGACTTGCCCAGTCATGTTAAGGTAATTGAAAATTAAAAATTAAACTAGTTTTTTTATTAATTAATTTCATTAAAGGTTTACTTTTCAGGCGGTCTGTTATATTAAGTTTCTAATATACCTCTTCGGCTCTAATCACGCAGTTACGTTGCGTACTTGCGTGTCAGACTTGTCTTTTCCATTAGACCTAACTCTAGTAAAGTAATTAGTATTCATAATAGTGAATTACTGCGTATACCATCAAATAGCCCAAGTCAGGTAGCGGCAATAAATAGCGCTAATTTGTACTAGCTAGGCTGTAGAGTAAACGTTTATTCAGCTATGCTAGGAAATTGTATCTAATTATTGGCTACTATTATAAGTTGTCCGCGGCTTTCTAGCGAAGAAAAACGTTATTACATTAATGGCAAGGTAAAATTGCGTAAAATTGAATTACTATAAAATGTTCTATTTAATACACCAGTTTCAACGAGTTTATTTACGGCTCTTAGTATTTGTTCTATTTTCTGAATTTATTTTGTTAAATTTAACAAAGTATAGTTTATAAGAAATAAAACTCATAAAGTCTAACTAAAAACGCTAGCACGAAAATAAATTGTAACCTAGCAACTTAATGGCTTCAAATAAGAAAAACTAGCTAAAAGTTAATCGGACTGGCACAACCAGGTTGCCGTATCACTTTGAATATATTTCTGTTATTTATTTACCAAAACAACATTTAAAAGGATGAATATCAACCCGTAAACATAAACGAAGTGTTTTCGTATGGGATTTAGGATGATTTCTAAAAAACTACTCTAGTTAGAATTATTCTACTTTTCCTGTAATATTTACCTAAACCTCTATCAACTACATTATTAAAGATTGTTTCCTTTGCTAACTATGCTCCGTTTTGTTAAATACACACCTGAAGAAAACTTTAACAATAAATTTCTTTGGCATATTTTATATTTCGTTAAACTAGAAATTACTGTATCATTAATTTCATTATTTTCTTATAGTAAACTAAATACTACAAAGTAACTACCATGCAGTTAGACGTATATGTTATATTTCTAAAGATTAATACTAATGGACCGTATTGGACACAAGTACAGATAAGCCAATATGTAATCGATTTATGATCATTTTAACAGTTATCGAGAAAACAGATTGCCTTAAAGGCTAACATTTTTACATGCTCCACACAAATCACGTTTATCTTGAGTCTCTATACCGCATAGATTATAAAATACAAATAGGTATTAACTACACTGCACATTGTTAGTACACGGAATTTCAATCAGGGTTGACCGGTGGGTAACTTAAAGGCTTAAGCGTTTGACAAAGGGAGTTCAGACCTTGATACCTTTTATCAGGACGTAAGGTTGATTTTCCATCCGAAGGCTTTCCTGTTATTCCTTTGTTTTAACTAGCGTTTGTTAAGAGAAAAGTATTTGCAGAATTGTCGGCATGCAAAGAGAAGCAACGCAAGTAGCTGTAATTTGTATTGAAATAAACTTTCTGGCCGGATCGTAACATTTCATCAGACCGTCGCATCTCCCGCGTAAGATTTATTATTTTTTTACCGGCGAAGACGAAATTATTGTTTTTATATCCAGTGAAGGAATTTTCGAAGCAATTATACAGAGTTTTGTGCTGTTTTAATTGGAGCATGGTACCCTTACTGTGGTTAACGACGTGGTGGAAAAACTTATTTTATACTTGATTCAGTTTTTATAATAAGGGAGTAAAGTATGTAGTCATTAAGTTATCCCATCAGAGTAACTGGACACTCCGGTCAGCTGTCTTCATAGAAGTATTTTTTCATCCTCAGCAAATGTCACGTCCCGTTTAATGGGATGCTATCATATCAATCTGCAAAACCTATTATGGTTTAGTTAAAGAAAGTATACATCTTAACGTATTTTAAAACAAAGTGGCTATCCATTCCTGTCTGCCCTCGCCATATCTTCGGCCGCATGCAACGGATTTTGATATGATTTTCACTGTCATTTAGAGAATTTCTTACGGAAAGATTTTATGCATTCTAATTAAGTTTAAATTGCACCCGTGTCAAGCCGGGGCTGGTCACTAGTTAAGTATATAAAGTAGCTTATTAAGGTATCATTTCGCATCTTGTTTCACGTTTGCGTACTAACATGAACCAAAGAGATGCTCTGGTATATTTTTCACGAGGACGCGTTATATCCAATAAACGCAGCGATAAATAATGAACATTTTAGTACCTTGGCGTTGACAGTAATGTAATAAATTCGAGCAATTCTTATTTTATACCTTACAACGATAAGGTTCTTAAGTTGTGGTTGTCTTTGGCGTTTATAAATGAACTAAAAATCTAGCAGCTTAACTCGTTTGACGTTTGAAGTAACTTAAATAGCTTAAGCTCACTCGCCTTTAAAGTTTTTCGTGAAGCAAAACACAGCTACCTATGTTCGTTACGTATGTCTTCCCATAAATATGAAGACAGCATAGGGATTGAAACCCTTTCGTTTTTTTGCAATGTAGGTACAATCAAATGTTAAAATAAAGGTACGTTTAACGTCTCAAAAATATAACCCAAATGCCGTTATACCGGCGTAATTATGCCGTCGCTAAATATTTGCGATTAACTTATATCGAAATATATTTTTAGACTCTTCCTTACCTATCTGCTGGTCTAATATATCTGGCCTAGGATTAACTTATCCGTCCCTGCGTCTCTGTCAAACTAGCGTAGTTAAAAAGTGAAGCACGTAGAGATAAACTCAGATAAACTAAACTTAGCCGGTCATGCTAAGGCTACAGCATGACACAAACGGGTCTAATAGTTTCGATGTTTGTCACAAAAGAGATTCTAGTCAACATGAATGTGTAAATCGTCGTGGTCGTCATAAATCGTCAAACATTTCAGTCGGCATGTGCCGTTACGCACCCCGCCCGAAGGCTGCATTCCTTGAGCGTGAGAATACCGCGATAACCCACAGTTATGTAAAGCCCAGCCGGAAAACTGTGTTTAACTTTGAGCGATTGTTTTTTTAAGCGATAAGACTGTAAGGACAAATACTTTTTAATTGTGGAGTAATCGATTGTTAAAGCCACGAGTGTTGTTATTGGCTTATGCCGCGGTCCTTTATTCAAATAACAAATCGTTTTACATTGGAAAAATTGTTAAAATTAATAGCTGATAGGAAAAACGCGGCAATACGCGTTAAAATCACAGTAAGAACATAGGTTGTCTCTCCTGTGGTCTAAAGTTAACGGCTTGGGTTCATACAATTTATGTTACCTTTAAGTGAAGTAGGCTAAAACTGTGCCAGGCTCCGTATGCGGCTGTAGACTTGACCACAATGATGGACTAGACTTAACTGTCGTCCCCAGAAAAGATGTTTTCGAACCTCAGTCTGATTTTGACCCTTAAAGAAAAATGTTTGTCATACAAAATTCATTAGAAGACATTAGTTATCTAATTCGTTTAAGAGTTGGTTTGATTAGGTAGTCCCATAGCCAGGTTGACTCTCGATTCTTTGCCTGGCTATTAAAGATTAAGTAGAGCTTTTTCCATTGTACAGTGAAACAGACTTTTGTCTATTAAGCCTAATTTGCCTTTTTGTTTTTGGTTAAAGTATAGCTAACGGTAGTACTACTTAATATCCCGCCGATGCCTCGTACATAGAGGCGAAACGCGCGTAGATCGTGTAGTTTAAGCGTAAAGTGTGGTGGTTTTTAGTTGTCTGTTATTTATGTTGTTTCATGTGGAAGCGGAGGAGGGTGGCCTAATTTTTTCGTTTGAACTTTACTCGCATGCATGGCATCAGAGTTTTACCCCAATCATGTCACCAAAAAGAAATAGTGCCTTCATAATTCCGAAATTAGAAAAATATAAGTGAGGAAAAGTTTTATTTAAATCTTAGGCAAGACTCTTTTGATTGTAAAAGAAAATATGTCTAGAATATACGGCAGCTTCCAGGCGAGTTATTCCACCGACGCTCTCATTTCGTCTCAACTATTCAACAAAATTATTCGATCAACATTCATAACCAAGCATTCCCCGCTCGGAATATTCACCAAAACAACATTTAATTAAAATACTTTCCAAGCTTATTAGCCATCATGAAATATTTCTATAAATATTTGAACAAACATTCGTCCAACGTCGGTAGCTGTTGAACAAATTGTTTCTTGTATTCACAAACTATTTTAAACTCGTTTGATGATAATCCGTTCTGAATAAATTAATTACAGCCACGTTTATTATAAGAGAAACTACCAATTAGTGGTGATATTAATATTATTAGAAAACTCAAATTAATTATGCGATTTGAGTATGTTTGTTCATAATTAAGTGGTTATTTCAATTTGTAAAACGTCACTTAATTTTAGGCGTTTTACAAGCAGTACGGAGTGATCATTAGATTACGTTAATTTATTAAAAGGTATCACTCGACAAAAAATGCTTATCTATTAATTAAGTAGGTACTTAAGTTTAGAATCTGCGCAGATAATAGTTTACAAGTGTCGCATAGAAAGAGAAAGTAAGTTTTTGGGTGATTGTTAAGAATCAATTTTACTGTTCAAACAACCAGGCTTCTACAAGAGAAAAAACTGTACTAGGAGTTGTGGTTATTCTGGATTGTCAAAATTGATACCTACTTAGGGTGGTAGCCATAACTACCACATGGAATGTCTTTTTATTGGTGAAGATCGTAGGCATCATAGTGGTTAGAACGAAGAAGAATTAACCTCCGGTGCGACGGTAGAAAGAAGAAGTATTATAAATTAATTTCACCCTCTCACGGAATACCGGTGTAAAGTAGCTTGGTATATCGGTTTTGTACGGTGAGTGAGAGACCCGGAGTCCACGGGTGGCGACCTAAAGGTCGGGAACAGATCAGTGATAATCTTGGGGTCGCTGGTTTTCATGGGCGGCAGTAATAATTCTCCAACAGGTGACCCGCATGCTGGTTTTGCTTTCTTAAATTAAAAAAAAAACTGACAACAAATAATTATGTTTTTGCGATATTAATTTATAGATAATAAACGTATAATTTAATTTAAATAATATACCATGAGAACAGAAAAAATATATAGGGCATCTGGCAACTTTATCCTGCCGTTTGAATATTTGGAATGTTCAACATCAAAAACAAAACAACTAAAGATTACGAAAATTAAAAAAAAAATAGTATTAAAAAATTTAACTTACGAGTACTATTATCCCATAACCTGGTTGATTAGTAGTTTACGCGCTAAATTATAAGCCAGCCTAATTCATTTTTCATTTGTGTGTTTCGATATAAATTTGTGTGTCTATCCATAAATCTTAAGGCGGAGAGGTCATTTAGACGTCGAGGGCAGATTACAAATTTTAAAAGTAGTGTTGTAAGTATACCTTTTGTTCACAGCTCACGAGACAACATGCTGCCAAACCATTTACGTCTCAACTCAGCCCTGACGTGCCGTCTGGTCGGGGGACTGACCAGAGAACAGAGAGCCATCTGCCACGAGTCACCAGACGCAGCCTCCATAGCTTTCGAGGGTCTTCAGCTAGCGGTGAAGGAATGCCAACACCAGTTCAGGTGGCATCGCTGGAACTGTTCCAGTTTAACTGTTAAAGGCAGTAATCCGCATGCTAGTGGCATCATGAAAAGGGGTGAGTTTTAAATCGTTTTGCGGATACTTAATAAATTCTTAATTATTTTTAGTTTGACTTAGCGACGATAAATTTAACTTTTGCTTGGCCCTTCATCCCAAAGTTTCGACCGCGTTGCAAGCGTTGCAACGTAGTGTTTACGAGATGACTGTAGTAAGACAATAATAATTATGTGTTCAAATGACGAAAGTTTTAAATATATAAATTGCCTAGTCATTGGTTTCACAATTTATTTTGAGTTTATTTATAAAGATGCCTTTTTGACAACTTATTTAGTCATCAAAGCTAAAAGAATAGGTCTTCGCAGCACAAATCACTGTTTTTATGAGAGTTTGACTTTCAGTTTTGTACCCAAATATGGAACTCATACAAAGTATCCCGGAAGGAGCTGTTAAGAGTAGTACATGTATGAACTCATTTATCTAAAAAGTAAAATAAAAACAACAAACCATATATACATGGAAATACCCCACAATGTTAAAGCTGGCAAACATAATAAGTTAGGGTGGTCTTTGAATTTAAACTTCGGCATAAATTATTTAACTACATCTATTACTACGGTCAATATTTTAATTTCATACATAAAGGAGGACAATTATGTCGTAAGAAGTAAACGCTACCACGACAAAAAAATAAACCGGAGCAGTTTATTTATGAGGCTTTGTCGCTAATGGAGAGACACCAGTAACATCGCAGCTCCGTCCGAGACCGTAGGTGGTAGCAATCAACGTAATGCCAAAACCAGTTCGATGCGACTCATAACTTCACCAGATAATATTAATAAACGCAACTAAACTCTCAAACC
Organism: Ditula angustiorana; assembly: GCA_963691745.1. Classification (NCBI taxonomy): domain Eukaryota; kingdom Metazoa; phylum Arthropoda; class Insecta; order Lepidoptera; family Tortricidae; genus Ditula; species Ditula angustiorana. Next base: position 5,085,190 of record OY829473.1, read on the forward strand.
AATCGCGATCAACCATTACAATCCGAATTTATTACGACGAAAAATTATTCACGCACAGTATATACAGACCCACCGGACGCTCGGCGCATTCTATTTACGGAGCCCGTCCCAGCTAGATGCTCGGGTGTGAAAAGGCTTTGTCGACCTCATTTTTTCCACAATCATCGCACACGTTGACGGGGAAATTTACGAGCATGGAGGATGGGAGACAACAAATAATAAGGTGATTGTTGGTGGTGGCCAGGTGCGCCCCCGCTCCCGCGCCCGCGATTTCACGCGACGTGTGGGTCCTCAGTGCCGCGCCATCGCCACACGATTGCCTCAACCAATTAATATCTTAAATGGAATTACCTGGACTTAAGATCCATCAGTTTCTCAATTTTCTATACGCCCCTTTATAGCTGCACGCGTTTTAATAACGGTTTCATGTTCACTATAAAGCTTTATAGGAAAATGAGGAATTTGTGGAGCGAATGCCGATCGGCCGATGATGAAAAATAAAGTTATAGTGCTTTGATTACTCGACAGATGCAATGCGCACAGAATCGAGCAGTGCAATGTTTCTTGGCTTAGAGCATTATATATGATTTCGGACATCCACTGTGCTGATAATCCGTGACGACACCTTCCGGCCCTTCAGCGACATGATTCCTTTTAAATTGAAAATTTGTGAAAAAGCGTATCTAAACACTTAAACATCTTTCTTAACTCGCCCTTTGTTGGGGTCTCGAATTGAAACGCCGACGGGAGAATGAAAGCAAAAAAGTGGAAGAACAAATCGAGAGGCTTTTAAATAGGATAATAGCGATCGATGATCGAAGGAGAAAGATAATAATGATTCCGGACCGTTGGTTTTTTTTGCCGTGCGTGTTGGATACATTGGAAGAATGCTGTGGACGGATGGCATTCGGGATAGATCACGGATTTGTTCCGCTTCCCGGAGATCCTCCACGCGTTGTTAGCGCTCTTGTTGCACGTGACGCTGTGACAATACACCACTGTCAACGATTTAATGACTTTTGTGAGGCTAATGAGACCATTGTTGGAAAAAGTTTTCGCCTCAGGCGTTAATAGTAGATGGTAGGTGAGATTAGCGTAAGATGTTGAGATGACGCGTCGGATGTCGGCGGCGTCACGCGAGGGAATGGCGCACGTCAGGGCAGCAGGGTGGCGAGCATGCCTCGATACGATCTGACCGCGGGCGCACGTGACGTGAATACACCAAGCGGAATCATAAAAAAGTGACATTTATTGGCGTTTTATATCAACAACGTGTCCGCAGGTGACGGCGTGCCGACGACAAAGTGTGGTTATGATCGTGCAAAAACGCGATGCATCGCTCCAAAATGCCTTATCTGCTAGTGCGTCGTGAGAATTTTGACGATTTAATTTTTGACAGTTCACTTTTTCACCACTTCATGTCCGTACAGGTTGAGTTTCATCTCAGAAGATTCATAATATTTTAAATGACCAAAATTGACTATGATAAAGAGTGATTGTTGACCTAAAGCAGCATCTTTTGAAGAGGTTTTAAACAAAAAAGGGACGTGTCGAAATGTCTCAATGGTGATGTGGCCGACCCTCTAATAGCGCGATACGATAAGATCGGACGCGGTGCGTTACCGGGTCGTGCTTCTTCAGATGCTTTTAAACTGTGAGAAACACACAAAAGAGTCCGAGAGAAAAAAATGTGTTCCCATTTTTAAACGTGACATCGAGTGCTCTTTTTGTTTCACGTTCGGGTTTTGTTCCCTGTCGGATTATGATGGCTTTAAGTGTTAATTAAGGCGAGAATGCGCCGGTGAGTTTGCGGAATTTTCGAGATCGATTTAATGGCGCGGTTATTTAGCTCAAGTGATCCAATGACGAAGGCTTTCATCGGTTGAAATTTAATACGATTTTAATAAACTAATCATTTCATAATTAAGGTAGTATCTTACGAGCGAGTGTAGACTAATTAATTGATCCACCCACAATTCCACACGTATATTATTCGTAGATTCTTTACTATCAAAGGTCCTTTAAAGTTGTGTTTTAACCAAATGGTTAATTACCCGTACTGTTGCATGTTTGCAGGGAATAAATAAATTGAATTTAATTCAAATAGATACTTAATTGAAAAGTCTCCAAGGACCTTCTATTTTTGTAAAGGGGAAGTTTACTTAGCTTATTTTAGCTTAGCACAAACTAATAGACATCGATCACACAGTGAGACAATTCTCACTGTGTGATCGATGTCTATTGCGATTATTAATTTCAAATCAAGTTTTATTAATGAACAAGTTGGACGGTACTACTCTAACAAAAAAATATTGTACTGTGTAGAAAAAAGTTTAGAATGTTTTACTATGACTATAATGTTTTAAAATCTGCCAGAACTAAAATAATAGTGATTTAGTTACCGGCTCCTTATATTTACTATGAAATTACTAACATTGCATTGCATTGAGCGACATGCGACATGCTAGCCATTCAGGTATTTTATACATATTTTCATAGAGTAAGTAAAAGACATTTCAATCTCATTCAAACCTAGTATGGCCGTTTCTGCTTTATCTGAGTTTATTTCTATGCGCTTACCTTTCTTATGACACTAGTTTGACAGACAGGCAGGAAGAGATAAATTAAACCTGGGCCGGTCATGTCAGGGTCACTGATGCGTTAGTGACGGCTGACAAGGGTGCAAATAGAGCGAAATTATGGATTAAAAGAAGAAAAACCGTTCGCGTTATCAAATTTTAATCAATTTGTAAATATTTTTACATTTACACAAGGTAATCATCTTGATGATTTTACGTATTATAAATAATATTACTTTTTGATCGTAATCTGACACAAAATATACCTTATTTTTAAATGCTAGCATCGTATCCACTACACGGTAATGTATCAATAAACATGAAATCAATTAATACGCATAGCCGCTAAAAATGTTTTCAACCTGCTGTCTGTAATTTATACGTTTAAAGCAAAATAAGTCTAATTCAAGCAGTTCATAATTCCTGCTGACGTCACGCGTTATCCAGTTTCGGCAATTAGCGATTCGCAACGCGCCCGCGCAGCCCGGCCGAGCGTTTTAATTGGAACAAAACCCTTTTGAGCTGATTTTGGGCTCATAAAACATTGCTTTTTTAAACTTGACGTTGTTGAAAATTACGTTGACAAAAGGTATGAGGCCTGATTCAGATCATCAGATGGGGATTATTATATAGTTTGTGTTATATTAAATGAAAATTAATTCAAACATACAGCACAATACGTTTGATTTTGCTTTTACGCAAGGGCCGTCTGCTCATTCTGCTGCTATACCAACATACTCATACGTGCATTTAATATTAAAAATAATTGTTTTAACAAATTTACTGACACGACGAAATAGAAAGATTTCTGTTAATTTGCCATTCGGATACAGAACCCTAAAAATGGAAGGATCATTTGCGTCAATGTATAGTAGGTATAACTAGTCTGTAATGAATGAATCCTAAACGATCCCATAAACGAGAACCCGTTTACCGTTACTCATTCAGCGAAATCTCAATAAATTTTCTTAAGAAAGCATTACCGGCAAGAATCTGGATATCCATAAGGAGAATTTCCACTCATCAGACGAATAAAAACCCGAAGTAAGTTCATTCATTTTGGCGCCAGATTTATTGGCTATTGACTCGGAAGCGAAAACCGTCATGAAAAACCGTTTTAAAATCGCAAAGTGCGCAATCGTAAATCACGCAACGACGCGATCGAGGATGCAGCAGCGGCGCGCGCGCATCAGAAACGATGTTACACAACACGGAAAAAGCCGACCACCGCCGTCGGCAGTGCTCGGAAAAACCTATCAGTATGCGCATTCAATTAAATAAACGTCCGCGTACGACCGCACATTTTTAAATCAAGAATCGGAGATGAAATAAAACGTTTAATGATAATTGAAATTTGTATTTACTTAGGCGACGCCGTGCGCTTTTTGCCGGCGCCGGGTTGCCCTATATGGTGCGGATGTAGATTCGCCAATTTAATCCGTGGTTCGAGGAACCGAGGTGGCTGCGGGGACAGCTGTCCCACTGATGGACAGCTATAAGTAATTAGCCTCTGAAACGTTTACCCGTTTTTGCATCGTTAATTTGCCCCAACATTATCTACTTAAAGCAAAATTATAGTAAATAGCTCACATTCATCCGCATAAATAAACTGGCACAAGGATTGATAAAAGTGACAACTCATTGGACAATGTACAGTATCATATAATTAAAGCATACCAAAATACATTAAAATTGACACTCATTTACACAACGGCCAGCCGTACAAGGACATAACGCAACTTGCAGACATTTAGTGCTGTAAATCCTTTTACCTTTTTTTACTTGTCAAGTCGTAGCAAAAATAATTACATGTCATGCATTATTAAAACAAACACGGGCAAAAAATAAAGGGCCAAGTGTAAGGGAAGAATTTAAAATCTGTCACCAGTTCGAAATTCAGAGCATTTCTCTGGAAAAAGTCAAAAACGAACGTACGGAATTCATTAAAGTCGATTACGGTATTCAGCAGTTGTTTCGGGTCGCGCAAAAACGGTCCTAATTGTAGCTAATTGCCACGAATTATCACTACTAAGTGGAATAAGTACAACGTTAACCACTAGTTCCTGTGCTTAACTTTGCACCAAAATGTAAACTAAGGAAACGGAGGGCGCAGCAAGGCCATTGTTGGAGGCAACTTATGCAGTTGATTCTCAATTCAAGGAGACCAGAAGTAGACCTCTAAAATCATTGCACAGCAGCGACATACATCGCCGAGACACAAAGTTGTATTCCCGTAAACAAAACCTTCGGAATCGAATAATATGCCGATAACAGTAAACCCAAGCACGGTAACCCATAAATTCGGATCATCCAAATCGATCAAGCGCAGACACTATAAATTGCTACGTATCGATTCTATCGCGTCAGTTTCGATCGACAAAATATAAATTTGTCACTCGGTAGTCAGAAAAAGCTGGTCGTGGCCAAGTATAGTTTATAAATAAACAATAACATCGCCCTACTCGGCTGGTGCATCGTAACATTCATCAGCGACCGCGTTCGATCTTGAATGATAACCGTAGAAGCAATGTGTTTATAACACACGATGGAAAAGCATGTACGCGTCACGTAAAACTGCCCTTTTTCTATTAAATTTATTGGTTTCATAGTACACATATTGAGAAAATGCTTCATTTATGCGGCGAGTTATTGGTCTTCACATGGAATGCCATTACACAACATATTTATACATTTCTGTCTTAAATATACCTGCTTTGTCTAGTCGTTTACAGTGATGCTGTCAAACTCTGCTAGCGTCAACGCTAGTAGAAATGACAGAATGTATAGGTTTGACATTGACGTTTGACACATTTTGACGTTTTATTTCGCCCGCTTACCTCAAAGTTCATGCATGTTGTCTTTTATGCTAGCGTTAACGCTAACAGAATGTCACATTGTCGAGACAACTAATCAGAAAACGCAAACAGTCACTTATCATTAGCAGACAACAGTGCACCTAGCACGAATCTTCTCGACACGCGTTACCTCGCTACGTAAAGGTACTAAGAGACTAGGGCATTTATTTCCAATGAGCATTCTAACAAATGTTACAAAGCACACAAAATCAATGGGAAAAAACAGCGCGCAGCGTGCAGACGTTCAAAAACGGCGAATGCTCAGTGTTCTGTTGCACGTAATTGCTCAAGTCTATCAGTACCTTGATGCAGTGCATCTCTCTCCTACTGGGTTAGTTAGAAAGAGACGCACTGAGTTACGTTGTGAGTAAACGCGTATCGAGAAGATTCGTGCTAGGTGCACTGATTTCGGAAATCGGAAGCAACATGGCAGTGTCCAAGTTTTGGGAAACTACATTTAAGAATTACTTTAGGTACATTTAGATGTTGACATTAAGCTCACAACATGAATATTAGTTACAATAGATAACTGTGTCAGCGTTTAATTCCACTAAACATCGCAGCATCTAAAGCCCCTCACAAACCCAGTATTAATTCATCGAACGATCAATCCGCCCAGATAATACTTGATTTATAATGATTATCATTTCATTAAAGGTGAATCATCCTAAATCACGTCTCGGATAGTTTTTGCGCTTGGTTTGTTGACCTAAAAACCGGAACTAAATCGTTTATTTATGCTATTACATTGGAGCACGTTCGTAATAAATATAAGAAACTCGGATGCAATAGTTCATGTAGGTAGTGGAGGTGTTGATAGATTCATATGACATGGTGTTTAGAATGCTGATGAGTGCGGAAATGAAATTCTAGAGGCTTCCTGTTTGATGCAAATTTAGGTTAACTTTTCACGGTTAATGGAAGATAATGAAGGCATTTTTATGATATTAGGGCGGCAAAAAGATTTAGGCTTAGTAGATTAAATTATGCAAAAAAAACTTCGAGTTCATAGTGTACGGTTACTGGTTGCGTACGAATGGGCCAGATTGACTTGTATAGTACCACAGTCTCACAAATACCGGCGTGAAGTAGCAGCTTGCTACTACGTTTGGCAAGGTGAGTGAGAGATCCGAAGATCCAAGGGGGGAGGACCTATATGGCAGCAACGGGTCAGTGATTCTCTTGGGGTCACTGGTTCCTATAGGCGGTGGTGATCACTTTCCATCAGTTCACCCGCATGCTCGTTTACCTACCTTATCCATTAAAAAAAGTTCCCTTGTGATTTTTTCACATTTTATCCTAAATGTCGTGATACCTTGAAAATGATATTCAAAGGAGAAATTAAAACAGGGCCTTTAGCTTTTTAAAATACCTTAGGCTATAAGCTCTTCAGACGATTCTTCTAGACGATATGGCACTTGTAATGCGAAATTTAAAGTACTGGGTTGAAACTGTTTACTATTACTCAATCATATTTAAAGTGTAAATAAATAAAGTAAATATATCAGGCTGGAATAAACATAATGAAGCATAAGAACGGATCCATTTCAGAGGCAAGTTTCACATAAGGTTAGGTGGAGTATAAAGAACACCTGAGACTACTTTATATAAGTCACAACCCACCCCATGTACGCCATTCGTTCAAGTAGCGAACGGTCGTACGGGTCGATCTTGATGATGCCTCGTATAGAGGCGAAACGCGCGTCGATCGTGTAGTTTTAGTGTTTAGTGGTGGTGGTGTGTAGTTGAGTCTGTGTGATATATGTTGTTTCGTGTGGAAGCGGAGGAGGGTGGGTTTTTGCATGAACATATATGTGTCGCACAGACGCAGCTATTTTGCACGAGTCCGGCACTGGTTTCGCGGAGTAGCAAGGTAATTTGTTCCAGTTTGTTCCTGTAAAATGTGCACTCAGGGTTGGTCACCCTACAGGCAGGGATAAACGAAACCTGGGCCGTTACGTTAGGGCTGCAGATTATAGGTTGTGAACTAATGCCTCTTTAATTTTTGTGACTAATATTTTATTCCATTTAATTTTTTTATGTTCAACCTTCAGGTTTATTAAATTTAAATGCTATGTTATGACAACACAGAAGAATCTAGGGTAAACAGGGTAGGGCAAACAACTTGAGCATAAATCGAGTGGAGTGGGTAAGTTTGCGCATACACATTTGTACTAGAAACGGCTACTGCGCAGTCAAGGTCAATGCTCAAGTTGTTTGCCGGGAACTGTAATGGGATAATCTCTCTTTGCTGAATGTTCCTCTTACCCCACGAAATCATGCGCACACTTTAAAATCAATAAGCGTCAAAAATATTAGGCTGCACTTCCGCATTCGTCCTATAGCGTATATATGGTTTATTTTTTTCGATATATAAATTTGTATTTCGCAGCAGTCTGGAGTCAATGACTGCAGTCATCGATGGGTCACGGCCGCGAGTACTCATGGCTCATGGGTCACGACTATGAAATGGGCCGATAAATATTAAGCGAAGTTTTATTTTAACACGTCATTGGTTCGTTATTTTACATAAGAAAAAGGGCGAAATTACTACTATTAATACAAATATGTCCAGCTAGTCTATAAGGTTTATTTTTAAATTTCACTGCTATTACAATTTAGTAAGCTATGAAAATGTCGTTTACATCTTCACATAGTAAAAAACCGGCCAAGTGCGAATTCGGACTCGCGCACAAAGGGTTCCGTACCATTATCAATAAAATCATTTCTGTTGTATGGGAGCCACCTAAAATTTTTATTTTATTCTGGTTTTTAGTATTTGTTGTTATAGCGGCAACAGAAATTCATTATCTGTGAAAATGTCAACTGTCTAACTATCACGGTTCATGAGATACAGCCTGGTGACAGACGGACGAACGGACAGACAGCGGAGACTTAGTTATACTACTGAACCGATTTAAATGAAATTTGGTACACAGATAGTTTAGAGCCTGAGAAAGGACACAGGCTACCTTTTAATGCGAAAAAAGGGTTGTAAGGGGTTGAAAGGGGGGTTGAAAAGTTGTATGGAAGTATCGTCATTTTTAGAGCTAGAAGCTTGAAACTTACTTTTTAGGCTGTTGATTCGATATAAATAAATATGACATTCAAAGTTTGTTAAAGTTTTACCCTCCAGGGGGTAAAATAACAATAGGTAATAGGGGATGAAAGTTTGTATGGAAATATGTAAGGTTTATGTGAATGCTTTATAAGTTTTTGACCAGAGACAAAATATTAGAGCTATTTTGATGTTACATTTACGGAATCATTATAGTGCGGGGGGGGGAGCGCGGCGTGGTGCGGCGCGATGTAGGTGGAGAAATATACTACCTAAGTGTGCTTACCCGAACGAGCAGACACGTGACGGCAATTAAACTGCAAATAGCTCACTAAAGTATTTATATGTATGTCTTATTTGTAAAATAATTATCCAAAATTATTAAAAATGGTACCCAAGGACACTATTCCACGCGGACGAAGTCGCGGGCACAGCTAGTAACATATACAATAATCTAGCCTAATGCATGTCCCACTGCTAGGTACAAGCGTCCTTTTACAATGAAAGGGCTGGGGCTTTAGTGCCACGGACCCAGTGCGATTAGGAACACAGACCATTGAATTGCTACGCAGATATGTGCAGGTTTACGCGATATTTTCCTTTACCGAAAAAGCTTATGGTAAGTATTTAAATGACATTTTTCTCATTAATTCCACAAAAAATCAGAGGTGCTAGCCAGAGTTCGAACCTACAACCTTCTTGATTAAGAGGTGGCATTTAAACCATAAGGCTACCACAGCTATATACTTTAAACCATGAAGATCAGATACTGTTCATTTATTTACCTCGACTTTTCGGCCGCATTGTAACGGCCGTGGTTACGAGCAGACTGAAGTAGCGGGTGTCACTTCTGTTTAGCCACGCGAGTTTTACGAACTACCCGCATTTAGTCTTCTTTGTTTGGTAAATAAACAGTAGGTATAGTATCGCGTTAAAGTTCCGGTAAACGTAATAAGAATGTGTGAAGATCGCGAATGTTTAAAACAATTTATCATGCATATTAGGCAATTGAAAATCATAAATGATAACTTATTCGTTGCCAGCCCTAAATACAAAAGCTTTCCAAAAACGCCCAGCCCTACGCCGGTCTAATATCAAATTAAAACTCCTTTATTTTAATACACCGTATCTCTCGATGTCAATTAGGCTCACTCCGGAGAGGGCCCACTAATCCGTCCAGATAACACGCGGCCTGAACCCCGTATTAATCACATGCCACAAACGAATTAATTTATTCGATACACTCGTATCAGTTATCGAGAACCTTATCTGCCACGGATGCGTTCGTGAGAACATTCGTTTAGAGAAAAAATGCGGTAAGTGCGAGATGCATGCTCTGAATTCGGGGCTGTCGGTACGATTGCGGAATATACCTAATTACATAACAATATTAACTTTCACTTTCACTTTGGTTATTAGATGGGGATATTTTTTTTAATTAGAACTATTGTTCTACTTAAAAAAATTCTATTGAATTGGAATAATTTTGTTGATGTTAATCAACCTAATTAAAAACTGGATATGGAAAGATTACAGCTCAAGGCAATAATTCCAAAAAATCCTAAAAAGCGTATAATGTGCTCAGAGCGAAGCACTAGACCATAGCAAAAAAACTGTAGAAATTAACAAGAAACCCACCAACAAATTATTAATTGATGTCAATCCTACGCATCTCCAAACCGCAATGGCAATGGCAACAATTAAAATGCCCACCGGCTTCAAAAGTCAGAATAAGAACTATTTATGAACCTAACCATCAATTAAACATTAATGCAAGTCCTATAAAAACCAGGATGCACGAATCACACCAGCAACGCAGGTGGTTCAAACCTAACTGAGGTACATAATTGCCCATTAAAAGGGAGACGGCTCTTGAAATCGCTATAATACCAGCGCGGGCGCAGGCCCATTCAAGATATACAATGAAATTGCCCGAATAGCGCCGATAGCACATTATTAACCCTTTAACAACGGACACAATTAACCGACCTGCCGACTAAGTCAAATGCAAATCGCTGTCATACTATTTATAGTAAAAGATTACATTGTGCAGGGTCCAATAGCTTATCTTCGTATCTAAAATGGATTCACTATTTAATTTATTGCAATAAAATAGATAAATGGCGGTCTTGGACGTTCCGCGTTCCTATAAATCTTGGCGCGGTGTTCCACTTGGCACCGCTTAGTTTTGATTTAAAAAATATCAGATTTTTATTTCGCTATAAATGTACTTACATAATGTGGTTCGTATGGTTAAGAGGAAACACCAAGGCCTAGAGAATTGAAAAATAGGTATTTGTAAAATCTATTGCTGCCTCCATCTATCAAGCCTCCCCCCGCAGAGTGCAATAGAGACAGCCGCAGTTTGGACTGAAAATACCTATTTAAAGTACACAAAATCAACGATTCGTAGACCCCTGATTCCTTCTCCAAAACTTAACCGATTTAACTATTTTTTTCATTAAAAATTAAAGAAAGGCTTTGGCAGTGTTCCTATGTTTTTCTTTTTTTTATATAATCTAGTAAAATTTGTTTTCTGAATGTATGAACGCAGCCGAAAATCTGGGCAATTTTTTAGATTTTTGAATGTTCATATCTCTTTTAATAATTAATTTATGAAAAAAAGGAAAACATAGGGACATGCATATTAGTGGCCATTGATTTTTTGGAAAAAAAAAATTGCTCTATTGGCATTATCCAGAGAGGAAACAGGGGACGACGTTTGTATGGAAAAACGGCCCTTGTGTTTCCTCTTAAACAATTAAATGAATAGCCCCGACTAAACATGACTAAAGAGACGATTTACAAGAAAACTGGTGAATGTAGAATACTGACGCTACAAACCTTGTCCCGATATTGATCGCGATTATTGTATGGTTCAAATAAATCAGTATCAATCAAATAATCCAGAATAAACGGTTCTTTTTTTACGAAATAAACCACCAAACCAATTACTTAAGCATGGAAACAAAAGTATTTAACTGATTCACTGATAGCCCTGCCATTTTTTATACAACATAGGAAGGTAATCAAGCAAGTGGGTCACATGGTGGTGGTGCCATAGCCCAAAATTGTCAAATAGCAAAGACGAAACATTATTTTCATGAAGAAAAAGGCTAAAAATGCACTTCAAAATAAAAGTGATAAAGTCATTTTTCGGACTAGTCACAGTCCAGTGCCCCGTATATGAAGCACGACGAATTATCTCCACAAGGCCGTGTCCCATGTAAGGGGCAGCAAGAAAAAAGTTTATGACACGGTTAAATCATTATTTTCACTTTCTAATTTACTAACTACCTATAAGATTGAACAAATTTTACCTACACGTTCACAATCCACTTCGGCATTAGAAATGTTAGATAACCAATGAGACACGGACTTGTGAAATTAGTGTCTCGTGCTCCATTTATGGGTCACTGGACTGTAATCGTGATAAGTAGAGATTGACGAAATATGCGGGACGTAGGATTTTATTTACAAGAATTTTCTTACGTGTTAGAAACGAAATCTTGCTATCGGTAGGTATCTTAAATTAGTATTTTCAATGAAAAATAAAAAATAACTGTGGTCAATCTCAATTGTCCATGTTCTTTTCTGGCAATTCATTATACAAAATGGTATCAAAAACATGTGTTACGTCGTTAAAAAGGGAGCGACATAATATATAACATAAGTGTGATAGTAGTAGGTAGGTGCAAGTCCCTCAGGCCATGAAGGAGTCAACCAACATAAGCGCACTTGATGCTCCTACTAGTTTATGTATGACAAATACTATTCTGACTCATCAGAATGCGACATCTTCTCTAGCTCTTATACATTTAATCCGATTCCGGAAACTGTATACTAAAGTGGCAATGGATACTAGAATTACCAAGTTTACAAGGAATGATTAAGTGAATTGTTTTTGCAATAAGTCTCCTCTTATAATGCTGCTTTGTCCATATTAAGAATTTAGTTTTTTTTATAGAATAGTGAGGAAACGAGCTAGCAGGTCACCTGATAAAAAGTGATCCCCGCCGCCAATGGGAACCAACAGTCCCAACAGAATTGCTGGTCCGTTGCCCGCCTTCAGGTCGCCCCCTCACCCAGTGGTCTATGGACCAACATTATTATTATTAGGTACCATTTGGTAGAATATTGACGTGTACCATTTTAACAATTTTACAGTTATTTAAAACTAGCTGTTGCCTGCGACTTCGTCCGCGTAGAATTCGCTTATCGCTATCCCGCGGAAACTTTCCGTCTTTACGGAATTATACGTATCCTATGTGTTAATCCATTGTATACGCTATATTTGTTCCAAGCTTCATCCAAATCCGTCCAGCTATTTTAGCGTAAAGAAGTACCAAAAAGTACCAACAATTTAAGTCACTTACAAACTTTCAGCTTTATCATATTAGTATGATAACGATTTAAAAAAGTGACCCATTGAGAACTATCTTCTTTAAAGTCGGTTAAATACACCGGAAGGAATCACTTTCAACCTTCTACGCAATTTGAAGTTTCTGCGCAAGGGCTACCCCGCAGCTAACTTCATTTAGTTTTCGTCTGTCTCTCCTTCACTCCATATCCACCAAAAGCTAAGTGCAGGCACCTTTCATGGCTCAGCCATATTGCCCCTCCAGTATTGAAGTTTCCTCATTTGTCTTTTGTCAGCTACTGCAGCCAGATCTTCCGACCATCTCATTAGCTTCCCGTACTTCAAGATAAATCACCACATGCATTCCTCGACGCATCAAGCCGACCTATGGCGCCCGTATACCTAGCATGAACTTTCTCGGCACGCGTTAACTCGCTACGTAACTCAGTGCGTCTCATTTTAACTAGCCCAGTAGGACAGAGACGCACTGAGTTACGAAGCAAGTTAACGCGTACCGAGAAGGTTCGTAAGGTAATCCGACATTGGGAAGTCACGTCTGACGCTCCTTTCGCGTGAGACCACACGCCGAATATGGGAAATAAAGACGAGACGTAACTGCGATGAAAAGATATAATGAAACTGGATGAGGCTACCAGAAGTCCTAGTACGCTAGCTTTTGTCGCCAACATAAAGCATATATCCATTCATTTATAACCGGTTAGAGAAGCATGCTTTATATTGTGATCAACGCTAATATACTATCCGAGGGAAGTGATGTTAGTATGTAGAAGCAAAGTGAAAATAAAATAGTACTTAAAATTCAGAGCTTTACTCTCTGTCTTTTTTTTGCAGATCCTAACGATGTTTTCCTTAACTGAAAAGCTCATAGTAAATTTCCAATTGATATACAAATACAAATACTAGGTAATAGTCATTTTCTAAGCCTGAGCAGTTTTTCTCGTCGTTATAATGTTTTAACACCTGGACGACTAGCATGGCTATCATTTTCTTGCTTTATTGAAAAATTTCAGAACCATCCTTCAATCATGACTATGTATTACTATTTAATACTTTCAATTCTACACATCAAAACTTGCAGCCCTTAACGTACCGTTTTTGTCCCTAGGGTTCCGGGAATCGTCCTTCCTCTACGCGCTAACTGCCGCAGGGGTGGCTCATTCCATCGCACGCGCATGCGCACAAGGGAGACTGCTCTCATGTAGCTGTGACCCCTTGGGCTATGCCTCTCACCCCCGTAACCGGAGAGCCAACAAGTGGGAGTGGAGCGGGTGCTCCCATAACCTCGCGTTCGGGATAGAATTCTCGAAGAAATTTCTGGATGCGCGGGAGCAGGTGGACGATCTGCAGTCGCGGATAAACGTGCACAACAATGATGCTGGGAGATCGGTTAGTTGCAATCATATTGTCTCGTGATGATGATAGTGCAATAGCGCGTATCTAACAGTTATAACCCGCTAAGCAATCTTTAAAAAAGTATATTTTAGCGTTTTCAATTAAAACTGTAGGCTGTTAACCGAATGGTTAGTGGCCGTCACAAAACTGATGATTAATGTCAAATGAATTAATGTTTCGTAACAAAGTTGACAGTTTCGTAAACGCATCTGCAATCTCTTGGATGTTACGGGTGCCTATAGACGGTGGTGTACACTTACCATTAGGTGACCCACTTGCTTGTTTGCCTTTCTATTTCATAAAATAAAAAAAGTATAGACTGTAAATGAATATCACTTATTAAAGTTTAGGTTAACCGTTTAAAAAGGGTGTCAAGCTTCCTCAGGCACTATACCGAATTGTTGAAACTGCTCGAAACCATGCATTTATTTTCCATGGTTGTCTGGAAATGATCGTTTTTAAGCGACAAGACCACGGTTTGAACTTACGTGGGTGGTATTATTTGTTGTTGCACTATCACTATCACCACCGGCAATATTATAATGTGTATTATTATTTAGGTATTTCATGTACTATAGTTTAGAAACATGATAAATCAATGCACTGGTTTCAAAGATAACATTTAAAAGGTAACATTTCATCTCAGTAAGTTTTCAATATACTGAACCAACATTTGACCTATCTACGTAATTTAGGTTCTTATTTCGTAAATACAAAACGTATTTTTAAAACTGTCGTTCTATAGAAAAGGAATTTGTATTCGTAATCCTTTCCGCGTCACTTTCATCCTACTTTCATCCTTTGTTTGCTAAGAAAACAAACGCCCGCTCAATAAACTCCAAATTGACAATTTAATTAACACGGACACGAGGAATTTTAATAAAACCCATAAGCAAAGAAGGAATTTATTATTTCACTTTGATGTCTATTCAAAGGCGAACAATGGGGGTTCAAAAACACCACTAATGCTCAATGACACTTCAATTTACTTCATTAGAAGCTCCGTAGAATATCGCCGGTTTGATCATGCGAGCTAAGGGTGAATATTTAAAACATCTTGATTTTATAAACAAAAAACACTCGTTTCCTTTACCCAAAAGCTACAGGTGTCAAAAACGGCCGTATTGACGTAAAATAAAATTAAAATCCAGTTACAGAAGTCCGGGGACGAATTCGTATTTTTACGGCCACAAGCATTAATGACTCAATTATTAACGACCCGGGTAGTTATCCTTTATCATAAAACGACAAGACACGTAAACTATTTCTCTATTTTGACATAACGACCTCAATTTAAACCCATACTTACAACACCAATTTAAGAAGACCTGTCTTATTTAATGTTGGACGCTTTTAGAACCAATTTTTATTGCCGTTCGAAAGGAAGTTGTAGGTCACTTTGGGTTAGTCGCTGTAGGGGTAAAAATTGGTTAGGTGTCCAAATTGGTTATCTGAGGCGTTAAAAATGGGGTCCAACACTTATTTAGTTCAAATTGGAGAGCGGTTGGGGGGCGTGGCAAGCGGTAATCTCTGTATGGGTGGTCCACATAACCGCTATGCCATATACGGCTATAAGACAAGGTATATTGCATTGGGTCATTTGGGCGATCACACCCAGTTTTATGTTGTATAAAGTACACGTAATGTGCGCCACATCGACTTTATGGGTTCTTAACTAACTGACTTGATCGCATTTGGCGTAATCATTGCTATATTGCAAAATTATGCACACATTTGCATAATTGAGATCCTTTATAACTTTGTGTCGGCTAAGATATTTTATGCTTAGAATTGACATATTTTGCTCAATAGTGGTTCAGAGTGGAGAACATGATGCACTGGAAAGGAACTAGGCTAATAATATGAAATGATTTGATTAATTACAAAAATTCGTTTTATGACAAATTGAAAGCCGCGCAGGATCATGTCGGGCCATACTAAGTCTAGAGTTCCGTAGCCATTAAAAATTCCCATTCGGTGCTACCTTCGATAATTTTCGGAAGGGAGAGATAAATATTTTAGTTGCCTAGCACCAATGAAGCCATGATACTTAGCAGTGTTAGTTTTCCTTTTCACTTCGTTACAGAAGTTTGCATTTAAGATGTTTTCATCAGATATTGACATCGCCTTCGCACTAGAGCAAGACAGGGTGCTGGCTCAACGTCAATCTCAACGCCGCTGTTGCGCTTATAATTCAAATAATTTATTGTAGGCTCTGGTCCCATAATATGTTAGTAACAATATTTACTAGCTTATAAATCACCCTCTGATTTTTTTATGACGCATGCCGGTAGACTTGTGGACTAAAGCACCCACCAAATGGGTCCCGCAAAATGTCTGGCTTACCGATAGAGTCGGCGGAGGATGAATGAAGATTAAAGACGCTCGACGCGTTTCACAAAGACTATAGCGCGAGACTGCTTAGAGTCGAGGCGGCGGTGGTCGGCGGTAGGACTCTATAGGCTCTATAGGATTATATACACAAATAATCGCTCATTAATGGCTAGACGGATTTAGCTGAAATTTGGCAGACTGATAAATCATGTCCTGGATAGGATAGGAAACATAGGATACTTTTTATCCGGTAAAAAGCATAGAAAATAATATCTCGCGGACGTAGTCCCGGGTAAAACTCATAAAATAGTCATATTGTACAATGAACTCCCGTCAGCAACGATTTCGTTTAGTTTTGACATCAGGACCTTAAACAAAAGGGTTAAAGAAATTTTTATATAATTTCTTTAAAGGTCAGTAACAAATCATCTACTCTGCTACTACCCATGGAAGGCAGTGATCACTTCATATTAGGTGACCTGCCTGCTCGTTTTTTTTCTCTCTTAAAACATCAAAAACATCAACATAAACTGATGCAGAAGAGACCCATTTAGCCATATATTCGGTATAAGTCCAATCTAACATCGACACCCGTAGCACGGTTGTCGGTATAACATGTCGCCTGCCACTAAACATGTCTAAAGCTGATTTGTCGTTGTATTAATCTGTAACATACACTGACACTACCCAGTAACCGACAGCTAGCCAAAATACCGGACCTAATCACTGTACGGGATTACTTCTAATAATTTAATAGGCCTCTTCCGACTAAGAATAAACATGTCAGACTGAAGTTAAATACGAGGACACAAAGTTACATTTACCGATGAAGGAATGAAGATTCTTCGGTAGAACACTTTCCGTCGTTGACGGTAAGTCGACTGTGTTGGTATACAGCGGTAAATATATGTTTGCTTATAATATTATATTAGCCTCCGGAACCAAATCTGACACTAAAGCCGGCATACCTGGCCTCGCGGTTACGTATTAGGGGGATTTACGATTGATATAATTTACGTTTGTACACTTTTTATAATACAAACACGAAGGTTAGATACAAATGATTTAATTTGTAATTCTTTAATGGTGTTTAATTATATGCTCTCAGTCGGCATTATATTGACGCGGGCCACCGGTCTGTTATTGGTTTGGATGTAAATTCCTTCTTTTTTATATTAATTTCTGCTACAAAATTTGATCATTAAATGAACTCCTTTGGCTCAAAGACGTAGTCTCCAGTTTGTTCATGCTTTACTGCACTAAGCGCTTAAAAACGAAAGTTTTCGTTACATCTCATTCTATTGTTGTCATTTATATATACTGCATTGGTTTCATAAAAAATAACCAATAAAATAAATCAAAACTGAACTTACGGTTGAAAAGAAACATGAGATGTTCGGTTACTAGTTTTTACAGAACAAAATAGCGCATTTCGTAATTTTTTTATAGGTGATTTTCTTAGGGACTTTCAAGTCACACTGATGATGCGATGTCATTTAAATAAATAAATAAATATCTTGGGACAGTTAACACCAATTGACTTAGTCCCAAAGTAAACAACTAAAGCTGCTTGTGTTATGGGTACCTACTAGACAACGGATATACATACTTATATAGATAAATATATACTTAAATACATATAACGTCCACGACTCGGGCACAAACATTCGTATTCATCATACAAACATTTGCCCCTCCCGGGAATCGAACCCGGTACCTCAAGCTTCATAGTCAGGGTCACTAACCACTAGGCTATCCGGCCGTCATTTACCGAGGCTAAGTGCTTCGTGGCAAAAATATTGAAAGTGAGGTCGGCCGAGTCCCATGTCCCGTGGTTTTTTCGTCCAAGTGTGAATAATATAAAAACAGACAGACAGACGGAAAACAAAGTGATCCTATAAAGATTCCTTTTAAGAGAAAATTTGTAAAACTTTTCATGAACAGCACCCAGGCGGCCCAGCGCAGGAAAACCAAAAATGCATCGAATATAAAAGCAGAGCATATTAAACCATTTTTTTTTTTTGTTAAACACTTAAAGACTCTTTTTGCTCAGCTTTAGGTGATAAATATTATTTTAAAGAAAACATCACTCCCTAATTGGACAAATTAAAAAGTTGTCTATGCCAGACAGTCAACACGGCCAATCGTTGATAATAAAATAACGATCCGGTAGCAAAGATAAAATTATATGCCAAATAGTCTTTAATATGTATATAATTTACTATTAACATATAGTTTGGTATGACATTTACGATCCACAGTCTGTGGCAATAAAAATCTGAAGCCCGGACTAATGATTATTAGTATACAAAGTTGTTTTTATGGGATAATGGTAACTTTATTATCTATAAATTAATATCGCTAAAATATTATGATTCGTTGTCACTTTGTTTTTTTATGGTAAAGCGAGAAAAACAGGCATGCAGGGGTATCTAATGGGAAGTGATCACCGCCGCCCATAAGAATCAGCGACCTAAACAGAACTGTTGATCCGTTGCCGGCCTTTATGTCGCCCCCGTGAGCCTCCGGATCTCTTACTCGCGTACGAAACTCAATAACAAGCTACTACTTAGCGCCGGTATTCCAGTACCACCCCGGTCGAGTGTGGTCATTCGTACAGCACCAACCACGAACTGGCTACAGTGCTGAACCATTATTACTATTAAATACTGTATAATACTTTTTTAATTGAATTGGGATAAAGTCGTTAAAATTTTGTTGTAATGAAGACTTCACAGTTTAACTTAATTAATTAGTCCCGTAATGCTATGAGCTTAATTAAGATTGATAGTTAAAGTTTTCGAAGAAAACGTCTGAATTTTCGCCACAATGCGCCATACATGCGCATGTAGCATGAAAGCGCCTGAGGTATCCCCTATAGAAACAGCATTCTAGACATTTCTTAAGTATACTTATATTAATCTTAAAGGTTTTGTCTGGTCATCTCCGGGACGATACTCTTCATCATCATGCACACAAGAAAATTCCATTCGTAACATAATAGAGCAAATGTAAGTATTAATCATACAACCTAAGATACTTTCTTTGTTTGTTTTAGTTTTAAAAAATTAGGTGTTACTTTGTATAGGTGTACTATATTAAGTATAAAATTGGAACAAATTCGCTTGCTACTCTACGAAAACATTTTTTACGGAGTATATAGCAAGTAATTTATTCCACTTTGCTCCTCGTTTTGTTACCAACTTTATTTTCCACAATTTACAAGTAGTCAGCCGTACCGAAAACTCTACCGGTGAGACTCAAGAGTAATAATATGATGATATCCTAATAATAATCCTATTAAACGAGTATGTTTTATGAAACTTTTTAAGAAACAATTATTTTACTAAACGGAATCCTACTCAATTATAATATGTCCAAGATGCAGCCCCTCGTCACAGAATCAACCATTCAATCTCGACACTGACGCGTCGAAATAAACATATTATGTCAGAATACATACACCCTTTACCAAGGTGTAAGAAAATTGGCCCAAGGCATGTAGAACGTAGAATCGAAGCCGGTGGTCCGAGCCCACACTCGAGCCTTGTACCGGCGGCATTTACCATTTTGTTTTGTGGGCACATAATTAACAGCCGCCCAGTGAGATCTCTGTTAGACACGCTCGCTTGTAATAACCCCCGCGATGATATTTTTATTAATGTCAAAATAAAGGTGGGTCGAATCACACCGGAGCGTAACGGGTGGGATTTGGAGCGAGGCGAGCAAATGAATCGAAATGTAGTAGAACGAGAGCGGTGTAACAATAAAATGGTGCTTACATAGTACATCTTTCACACAAGAAAAACAGATCGCAAAGATTGGTTACGTTTAATTTAGTCATATTCAGAATTTAACCATCAATGCTAATTGATTTTCACAAATCAATGCAAATAAATACTCATAAATGCTATAATGAGCATAAAAAGTAAATAATTATTTTATAGTGAGAACGAAAATTATATCCGATTCTTGCTTGAATGTAAAAAAGTTTTAAAATTTGTCTTCTTTTTTGGAGTTCATTCTTATTTGGATGAAATAAAAAGAAAAACAAGTTTCAAGCCATGGTTTGCGTAAACATATTTTATTTTCAACAGTCATGGCATAATTTGTGCCCTAATAAAAAAACATAACAATATTGTAAACGCCTTAGAGAGGCCTATGTCTAGGAATGGATAACGGAGGAGTAGCAAAGCAAACCCATTAAAGAATGACACATAGTATTAAAAAACTATTATAAAACACATTTAGCAGAGCGAGCGTATAGCATATATGTAGTTAGTATAGTTGACAAATTTCCAGTGCGCCCGGCTGGTAAAGTGCTGGCGGTAAATTTTCTGACATTCATAAGTGCTTTCTGTAAACCAAAGTTGAATAAAGATATTTTGACTTTGACTTTGAAATAGACGAGACGGTGTGACACACATCCCTCTCATACCTCAAGACGACCCTCAGCGGGACTATAAAAGATCTCGCATCGACCCACACAAGAAATTAGGTACCACATTAGAGAGCCAAGGTGATAATTACGTTACAAAAAAATCGATACGATGAGTTAATATTTTGTTTCCCGATGACTGTTCGATATCGATTTAAATATAATTGCTATTAATTTTTTCGAGCCACAGTTGCGTCAGCGCAGACGAATAATAGACGGTTTTTGTGTCGATGTCAATAAACTAATTATTGTATTCAGCGAGGTCATAATAGAATCAGACGTGTCGATTTATTATTTGCGACACTATAGCTATATTCACTATATCCATACATATCTAAGAGATCCAGATAAAAAAAGCGATTTTTAGCAATTTAGCAGCAAAAGTGGCTAAACGATCGAAGAGGTCACAAAGACCCACACATATCTGTCTTGCCAAGAGAGTAAGAGCTTAGGGAGATCTGTTTGATCTCTTAGAATTATGGGTAGCCAAAGATTTTGTCTAGGGGGGCGGCAGGCAGCCGTCCACCTGAAGTGACTCACTTCACACATTCATTTAATGAGAGATCGAATTTATAAGTGGGCAAAGAGGTTGAATATTAGTGTGATTAAGAGCCGCCTAGGGTGTGATTCTCTAACTTACTCCTAACATCGTTGCGCTCAACACCGCCTATGCTGTCTGGCTCCATCGCGTTCGAATATCTGTGTACGGATTCAGTCTTCTTCGCTGACACATCGTACGCAAGACTCTTCTTACCACCGCAGCTAGGTATGTTTTAATTTACAAATGACAAGCCGGACTAAAATGAAACGTGACGAAACAAAGCGACGTAACATAACTTTTGCAAAGTTTCATTTTTAATTGGGAAAGCCATATGGAAATAAAACGAAAATACGCTTGTCGAGCTTGACAGTAATTTCCTAACCACTTTTGAACCTTACCCCTTAGTAATACGGTCGAAAAGTAGTAAAGCAATTTTTTGGTCGAAAGTTTAGACGAGCTTACTGGGGATTCTTAATAAAAAATATAGGCAGTTATTCCTGAAATTGCTACTTGTAAATGTATCAGCAGTAATCTTATCGTATCATCTCATTTATTATAAACCGACTAACGGTGTGACGTTGTGCCCCATCCAGTTACCCTTCTGCCAATTCCCATAACCGTACTGCAACTAACTGTATAAAAAATTGCAACTAGTATCTAGTTTTACGGCCACTCGGTACTTCCCATTAGCTTTAAAACCTATAAAATTCCGTAGCCATCAACAGCTTTATCCAGCTGCGCGCCGTGTGCGGTTTAACTAATGGTTAATTTGTTCGTCAGATTAGTCACGGTCATCTTAAACCTATTATCGTTAGTCACTAACTTAATCGCCCTTCAGATTACGTTGTGATTCACTTTTACGTTTCGAATGGTTAATGCGATAGTACGTTGTGGGAGCGCCTTTTTGTGCAGGGAGAATCGCGTGCCAAAAGATTTATAATCACTTTATATTTTGCTGCTGTTGGAATGCCAGGGACATGATTAATACTTTTGCTTGATTAAGCTTGCTGCAATCCTTCATACCCTTTTCTTCTTTCACACTCGTAGTTTTTATTAGATATGTACAGTCACCATCAAATATATTGGAACGGGCGAGTTGCTTAAAAACATCTGAATACGACTCTATTGGAAAATGGGTTCGGTCGTGTTCAAATATTTTTGAACACCTTACCCGCACCGATATACATATTTGATGGCGATTGTACTTGTGCTTGCTATGTATTTATGCTTATTGCTATCGGAAATTGAGAACTTTTTCTTGTTTTTGTACCCAATTGAAATGTTACGGGTTCGTTGAAACTCATCAACACAAAAAAGAACGCAAAAACTCAGACAAGACTACGCACAGGCTAAATTTCTGAAAGGTCACCGCGACTTTAAACTGACATAATAAAAATAATTCGGAGCAGTTTTAATTAGATTCCATCGAGATAATTATACGTTTAGCATCAATTTGTTACTAGTTTCGGCTACCGATGATGCTGATTGCCCTCATGACATCATTGTTTAGTCTGCCTCAGAGGACAAGGGGACAAAAGATTGTAAACAATAAAACCAAACTGGTTTACTTTTCCCGACCTACGGCAATAAACAGAGAAAGATGTGTGGTGACAGATGACCCCTACAAACTCATACACTTTTGTCAACGACATCATTATAAAGAAAACAAATATTAACACTACTGAAATGAGACATCGTGATTTACAACTCCTTAAGGCGCCTCAGCTAAACGATTACTACAATTTAAAATACTTGATGGTCGCAATTTGTGTTCCTCAATCCCGTTTCCGAGATGGAGTTACCGCACCCAGTTAATTGAAACCGAAACCCCCCAATTGAACTCCACTAAAGTGTTACAGATAGCGCCACTTTTAAACTATCGAAAGTCGTGTGTCGAGCGGCCGCGCCGCTGCGGGGCCCACATTAGTGAGCCGTATTTCACGAGCGGCCCGCCGAGGTGAGAACATAATAAGCGGTTCGTTCGGGGCCATTTTTAATATTCCAGCTTCATTACGACGTATTACAGACGTCTTGGGTGGCGAATTCTATCGCGAACGCTCTTAATACCACGTTATTAAGGCCGGCCGAGTCCGAGAGGCGGGCCGAAACGCCGATTTATTTGAATTTTTGCCCGACTCAATTTGGAAAATTGTTCGGCCGGCGGCTTTGGCGAAATTAAGACGTCAGCGTGATTGCACTGCGGCGTTTAATTATGTAAATGTTATGAGCTAGCTGCGGTGGGTGGCGCTGGTAATCGCGCTATTGTGCCAAAGACGCGGTCACGTATCGCAATCCAGATTTATTTCCATGCGCTCAGGACATGGAGGCTTTACGTTGAATGTAGCCCGGAGCGGGGCACGCTAAAATGCTGCAATGTTGGCATCGGCCAGCGCACTGAAGGTCACTTTCTGATCATGTAAGGTCATGTGAAGGAGAAATCGGCGTGATTAATTCAAAAGCGTTCTTAATTAAAATGTTTATGAAATAAATCACGATAATTGCGTATTTACCCTTGAACTATGCATTGTGTTCTGATGATTTTTATATTAATAAAACGGGCCCATTACTGACTCCATTATTAATAAGATGTTTTGTTGTAGATCCTGTCGTCACATATGGAGGTGCGATGTAAATGCCACGGTCTGTCTGGTAGCTGCCAACTTCGGACGTGCTGGCGAGCAACCCCTGACTTCAGGGTTGTGGCTTCCACCATAAAACGACAGTATAGAAAGGTAAGATCAGTGTTATTATTCGAAGCATTTGATATCAAGGTGAGCTGGAATATTTAACCATAAATAAGACAAATTTACTAATACTTTGCTCACCCAACACAAAACAGAAAACCCAAAGACTAAATTAAAGGGGTGGCTCCGCTGACGCTTGTACCTCGCAAACCCTATGTAGTTTACCTTAAAATACTCTAGCTTAAACAAAATTGGTTTTCAATTGTTAATCTTGCGTTATTTCAGGCTCTAATAGTAGCACAAGAGGAGCTCAACAATGGTTTTTCAGTGCTTCGGGGCCGACCCAGAGGCAGGAGGCGAAGTCGCGCCCGGCCCGCGCCAAAGACCAGTCTACTGTTCTTCGAAAAGTAAGTCTAGATGCCCAACAGTCGCCATAATCAAATAAATCGCGCAGGATTTTAAAAAAATATATGAACACGATTCCATTGATAAGCACCTAAAGCGTAAATATTATATTCTGATATTTTTGAGCCCTCTGCCCGCTTTGATTTGTTAGGTGCAACGTGCCACGTTTAGGTGCACATACGGTACCATCGTGGGTTTTAAACTTTCTTGAATCATTGAAAATAAATTAAGAGCGAAACAACAGCATGCAAAATAAGCCTTATCCCATATACACTTATACTTTTAGTGCTAATTTT
Organism: Ditula angustiorana; assembly: GCA_963691745.1. Lineage (NCBI taxonomy): Eukaryota > Metazoa > Arthropoda > Insecta > Lepidoptera > Tortricidae > Ditula > Ditula angustiorana. The sequence goes on from OY829473.1 coordinate 5,110,153, forward strand.
AATACGATATGAGTTAATGTCATAATTAGAAAATGCATCCTAATTTCTACTAAATTAGATGAATCAAGAAGTCGAAAAACTTGAAGGATTTTTAGGAGATATCCGACGATATTTAAAATAGGTACCTGATACTAAGTTACGCTATGCTGATCATCAGCCACATACATAATTGTTCACTGTACCTCTAGATCTCCAAGCTTTTGCGAAGCGGATTCTAAGACGGACTCAGCAGGCACCTCAGGCCGAGTGTGTCGCATCGGCAGGACCTCCCGTTCCGGCTCCTGTGACCTCCTCTGCTGCGGCCGAGGACATGCGCTCATCAGGAAGTCCAGCATCAAACCCTGCAACTGCACCTTCCACTGGTGTTGTAGAGTGGACTGTCAGAGGTGTAGGGATGACAAATGGGTTGCTGTTTGCAAGTGAAGAAAATCATGATTATTGATAAGTGTTTCAAGCACTAAGGAAATGTTTAGGCTCTCAAGAACACGATAAATAGCGAATGAAGCTGCAAGCTCATTAATTCGTGTTCACTAGAGGTTTTGGAACTGTCTAATATCGTCTCTATTATTGCTGTAGGTGTCCATTCAACGGTAGTTACTAGCTACAACAATCGAACGTGTCGTGATCATTTGTCTCTGTGGCACTTGAATAACTGGTCATGTTTAGTTTATCTGAGTTTATCTCTATGTGAGTCTCTTTCTTATGAAGTACTTTGATACAGACGAAGGGAGGGGTAAATTAAACCTAGGCCGATCATGTTCATCAGGCCACTGGTATCAACTTTATCTTTATCCTTACATAGTATAAAGTAAAGCCGCCCTTTTTCCTGTCTGTCCTGAATATTTATAGTGTATCTTCGAACGCCTTCTCCTCCTAAAACCACGCAACGGATTGATACGGTTTTCACTGTTATGTAGAGATTTTCATAGTGAAGGTTTTAGGTGTTAGGTAATAAATTAACTGTAAAAGGACACTTAGCCTGTTCAGAAAAAATGCAGTTTATTGGCGAAATTAACAAAACCACAATAACACGACTGGGCCCTAGGGTACACTGATAACAACAAAATATTTAGCAGAAATCTTTAAACGGTAATATTATTTCTGACATAAAAACTATTTTTAGTGTAAATTGGAACAAACTACATTGCTTCTCCGCGAAAACAAACAGCAAGACGTAAAGTATTTTTCATCACACCTATTCGAAAAACAACCATTGGCTTTAGGGGATAGCGGGGGCAAAATTCTATTTTGTCCCCTAGGGAGTTTTAGTTTGAGTCTTCTGATTGGTCCGCGTTCTGGCTTCTAATTGGTTAGCGTAGTTAGTATTTTTGTAAACTTGCCCACTTAACGACAGGCAAAGGTTCACACAGCCATACAGCCATGTCTTATGTCTGTAGTCGGGTTGAAGTGATTCGCGTGAAGGTTGATTGTAAAAAAATAAATATATTACTAACTGACTGTTCTCTGTGGTGATGAACTCATTTTTGTAATAAGTTAGCAAGGAGTTTGTATTATAATAAGTATTAACTCTTTGTTGATTAGTATCAGATGTTAACCAAAGAGGTTGAGCGCATGTACATAATTATGAAGAACTGAATGGGCGGTTAGATTTTCGATTTTAATTTTTCACAATTAATTGTGTTTTATATACACTTTCAATCCAATGTTTATACATGCGAGTTTCAAGGCGTAGTTCTTTGTTTTTCTCATAGGTAGTGATGAAAAATAGTGTGTTACTCAGGGACAAAATATTTTGTCCTTGGGCGGCGTATACTGAATTCCTTGCTACGCTCAGGATTTTACTTAAGAATCCCTTGCTGCGCTTGGGATTCTACTATAGAATCCTTTGCTTCGCTCTGAATTCAAAACAGCGCCCTCGAGGAGCAAAAATTTACTTTGTCCCCTTGTAACACAAATAACTTTAATGTCTTTCAATTTATAAAAACTTATGTACCTACCTCCACCCTCCACAAAGCATGTGGCAATAAAAAGACCGTCCGAAGTTTAACCTATCCCTCCCTGCGTCTCTGTCACATTAGTATCATAAAAAAAGGACGCACATAGATATTTAACTAAATTTGGCGGGTCACGTAAGAGCCACAGAGTTTAATAATAAGTTGTAGTGTGTTTAACCCTTTGAACGCTTTCATATTTGAATGAAGTGATCACTCACACGCCAAGCAGTGTTAATTGATGTAATGTTTAAAACAATAAAAACAATTCATAATAGATTTTATTCATGATTAAAGTACACCGACCTTTTTAGTGGTTGTTGGCGTGGTGGGCACGACGACACACGACCACTTTATAGGTTCTTGGCGTTCAAAGGGTTAAAAGACTTCGGAAAAACAATTTTACTCACTTTTTTTAAGTTATACATGATTATATCATTAGTATTCAACTAAATACTACTTGCACTAATCTGATAGATTAGAATTTACGCTTCTAGCTATTTACAAATAATAATGACAAAAAATAGCTTTAATTATTAATATTGTCACAACATTGGCATTCGATAGCCAGTTTATTAGTATAATTTTGTAAAGTTTGATTTTGTACAGCATTTAGTACCTACCTACATTCCAAATTATGATTGATATTTAAAATAAGTATTTACAATTAAAAAACAATCGTTGATGTCTATCACCAGCTTTATATCTTAAAAAATAATGCGCATAATAATGCGTATAATAATATTGAATGGATTTTGATTATTTTTTACATTGCTTAAAAAAAATCCTATCATAGGTTATTTAAGCATTCCATAAAATGTTAAAGGATTGGTCTCACATGCGTCCATTTCCATAGTAATAAGTTAATGTTTTAGGGGTTCCCCAAACAAGAAGTGTTTTTTTAGGTTTATGTTTTTAAACTATCTTCAAAACGCTACCTAATAGGTAGGTACCTACAAGTGTCAAATTTGGTGTGATTAGTCATAGAGCAAACTTTTTAGTAAAACAACAAATAATTACAACCAGTTCAATTTGTGTCGACCTCCCGCTAAAGATCCCGAAGTAGATGAAAGAAATCACTTTCATGATTTACTTTTTCCATAAGTAAATAGCTATTTTTAATAATTATATGAAAAATATATTCCTTGGTGGTATAGAGCCCTCAGAGCGAAAATTAGACTCACACTTAACTGGTTTTTAATTATTAACAATTAAATTGTGGTAAAGCTCTATTTTAAGCTTTTAATCGTATAGGGTTAGTAATCCGGACCCCGTTGGTACCCTTTGGGTAAGGAACCCCAAAAACGTAAATCACGTTCAGACGTTGCGAGCAACTTTCGCTTCGATCGGACACACAGGACGCAGAAAACATTTATTTTATTTTATTTATTTGGGTTAACAAACAATCACAACAAGTAGATTTATAACTTAAAACGAGTCGTAAACATTTAAATTTGTGTGACCAACAGCGTTAACCACCTATAAATTCTGAAACCACCTAGAAATAACATTCAATGCGATACATCTTTATTAATAAGTAATCTCAATATTACCTAAGTAGTTAGGTAATGAATAACGATCAGTATTATATCAATTTAACGAGTAGTGTAATTCTCGTATTTTAAATCAAATAAGGATACGTTTACACTTACGAACTTGTAAATAAAGACTTCATTCCATTAACAATTTATGCGTCGTTGTATTTATTAACGTGACTATTTATTGTGTAGCTTTAAGATTCAACTTTGTACCGTTTTTTTATTATTATTAAATAGTGAATCTTAAACATAGTTTTTTTATCATAAAAATGATATAAATGTTAATACTTCATTCGTCGAGTAAAGAGAAGATAAAAGAAACTACGCATTAATAAGCAGAACTCAAAATCCAATGTGCAATTAGTTTAAAACCAAATGTTTCCTCATTAAATTCGGGCCAAAAGTCACCACCGTTTCCTCGGTCACAAGTGTGATGAATTTAAAAAGTTATCGTTGATAACATCTCCCCGCGTTTTCTTTTATTATCCCTGCACACCGTCGAATGAAAAACCAATCACCTTAAGATACTCTCCAAGTTTCAATCTCTAAATCCAGCGTCGTATCTTTACAAAACCTTGCTAGTAAGTACCGACAAATCAAAAGAATACTTTCCATTGTGTCAATATCAAAGATCTCCCAAGCAGCTCTTTGGCGTCATTTCAATGAGTCCGTGCAATTATCTCATTATTTCTGGTTAATATGGCCCCCTCGACTGAAGGGCTTTTGTGCTCCGACGCGCCGCGGAAACTGTAATGTCCGTAATGTCTGTAATGCCCGTAATACCCGCGCAGAATCAATGCCGACACTGATACTTGTAAATAAAAACAACTTTTTGATGCTAGCTGAGGTGGAAAGTAGAAATAAGCATTCGACTGTTAAGGGTGCGACGTTTATTCTGCTAACGTTAACCGAATTTCTTAATGTCTACCAACCAAGTTCTACATTATGTCACGATTTCATTGAAAGTTAATTACAATATCTAATTAATTTGATACTCCGAAACTGTGTCAAACGTATTCTAAGACACCTATTTTAGTTGGTCATATAATTATTTAACAAACAGGAAAATATTTTATGCGAAAATACTTTTTATAATAAAGCCACTATACTTAATCGTGTGATCTATACAAATATTCTTTATGCCAAGTCGAGTGCTGTTCATCGTATTTCAATGGCCCAAGTGAGTCGTGAAGTACTGTTTGTGTTCATAATAATTCGGATACTTGGCCCGTCACTTCAAGTGAAGAGGTGTACTTGAGAATGTATCAACACTGCACTGTGATACTACTTAACCTAACGGTAGTCAATCCTTGGCCATGAAACGTTTCGCAGGTAGTCACAAAATAATAGAATAAGTATTCAGTGTTCTAGGTAGAGGCAAAAAACATTTTTATTTTTCGGATAAAGTCAAGCAAACAAAAATACTTTGATAATATCCTAAGTTCCTAATTAATAAACTATAAATGTCACCCGTCGCATTACGGATATCAAAATGTTCGAGTGATAAAATAACTATAATTTTGTCTTTCTGCACTGACCTGTCACTGCATCTCTTTTTATCAGCCTATATATGTATGTATGTTTGTTCCTTTGTGGCGATCTAGTTACATTTGTTTTTTGTACAATAAAAAAATTACATACGTAAATAGTTACTTGTTGTCTTTCTGCGACGAAGTTGCTCAGAGTGATATGCAGGCAAATAAGTATGTAATCAGTACTTTTTTAATTTTACTATTTAAGCATTTAAATAAAATTTGCGAAACTGGCAAACGGATGCTGAGGTTGCAGGTTTGCGTCCTGCTATTACCCTAATTTTTGTTTGTGTTGTCATTATATGTATAGCTTGATACATATTGCGATTTCATGTTTTTGATACGATGAACTAGAATGAATTGCCTCACTACTCCGCGAAACCAGTGCTGTGCACGCGCAAAACAGCTGCGCCTGTGTGACTATTTAATGTGCATCGATTAATTATGCGCTGAAGATACTTTGCGATGTAGTCGGTGGTCATTTCGCGATCCCGTCAAGCTTATACTAACACCACAGCAGTATCAATCCACATAAAGCCGACTCGATTGTTCCCATCATGTTCGAGGGACGCTCCATTTTAAAACAGAACAATGGCGATCTCTGATACCATTCGTAACCCTAACATCTCGAAGTTTACGGTAGCCTGATTCTGGCAAAAGAATCGAGTGTTTTCATCTCATTGTGTCGAGTGGGCATTGATGTTCTGCTACTTAGCATTACTTGCGCTTCATCTGAAGCGTTAGTTTGATCGATTGTGTCTCCTCGAACAATGGAAGGCTTTCAATACTGATGCGAATTCGTCTGCTAAAAGATCTAGTTGATTGTATGTAGCCATTTATTTATGTTTAGCTTTCCTACGACTCTTATCATTACAGTACGAGGTTTGTAATTACAAATCAACACTTTCATAATCGCTTTACAAGTGGTACAGTCGACCAAAAAAATTGGTTTACCACTTTTCGACCGTATTACAAAGCGATAAGGTTCAAAAATGTTTAAGCAATTTCTTTGACGACTATACAAACATTCACCACCCAAACACAGCGACAGTCAGTCACATATCTTTTAAGCACCTTTTATAATCCAAATTTATCTTACGGCGAATTTATATCTAGTATAGGAAATGGCGCCACACGTTTAGTGGACTATAATGATCAACTTTGATTTACTGTAAGGTACCACACCACTACATTGAAACCCAACTGTAAACAATAAACATATTACTAAGATCAGATGGTTGTCGCTCAACAAATCTGGGATCATGGTCTAAGGCGATTTTTTTTATATACCTAACGAAGGCAGACGAGCAAGTGGGCAGTGTTATGTACCACTTTTAACGGCGTCAAAATATTTTGCATAGGTACGGTAAGTACTTTTAACTTTATATCGCACTATAATTGACCAAGCGAACCTCCAAAAATGTTCAATCCTGATTCCAGATCTCATTTATTTTCTTGTACATTACCTTAGTCAAAAAGCCTACCTATTAGCGCAAGCAGGCTGTCATAAACCCTATGCGTAGACCTTGACCGCGCGTATCAGATGTCACATCTATCAGAATCTGATCCAACTAATTAAAACCTTACGCGTCCCCAATCACTTTGTGATCCAATGCATGCAGTAAGGTCGTAGGGCATTATGACCTAATACTGTTACGAGGGATTAGTCGTAATTCCTAGAAGCCCCAGCACTTGGTAGGGCTCCGGGCGAAGTGGCACTCGCGCTCGCGATCGCAACTGCGTCGGGTGGGGACGGTAAGTTTCTTAGGCAATTGTTTTATTAATCTTAAGGGTTCTTGCTTAGATTTTTAGGTACCTAACCAATGAAGCCAATACGCAGTGGTTAATATATCTTGAATGTAACCTACATACAGCATTGGTGGTGTTTTTTGCTTTATACTTTCATAAGTTTATTTTATTTTTACGCGACTGACCCCAGGGTGGAGAGTAATTTGCTTGATTACCTGATTTACTTGTTGATATCTATGTGTCTTTGGTGAGGTGGGGAAAAGTTATTTTATAGTTAATCTAAGCCCTTATGTTCTTTCGCGCATATAGCAGCGGTACAATAAGGCAACGATTGTGTAGTTTTCTAGGACCTACAAAGTGAATTGATATCCATAATATGCCTGTGCTAAAATTATTTGTATCTAAAAATATTTTTCTTTTTGTTTTGGAACTAGATAAAATGAAGGACAGTTTAAATATTTCGTCCTTGCCGAGCCCGACCGAAAGGTATACCCTTGATGAAAAAGTTGGCTCGGGTATCTTCGGCGAGGTATTCAAGGCATCGGACACCCAAGCTGCCGGCAAAGCGGTCGCCATCAAAGTCCAAACATACAATGATGACACCGAAATACATATTCAAGAGGAATACAAGATTCTTAGGGATCTCACCAAGCATCCTAATCTTATAGACTTCTATGGCGTCTTCTGTGAAAGGTCTGAAGGCGTCAAGAAAATATGGTTCGTTCTCGAGGTAATACTTTACTGCTACAAAATGTACACGACAATAATCTCAGCCGCTTGCGAGCAAACATCACATAAATCAATCTTTTTACCCCACTGCGACCAAGCCAAAAAGGAGGGTTATATGTTTTTGTACCGCATCGCTAAAGCTATGATAAGTCAGATCAATGTATTGTCTGTTTTGTAGTTGTGCGAATGCGGATCTGTCATCGATATAGTCAAAAAGCTGAATGCGGTCGACAGAAAAATGTCCGAGGAACACATCGCTTACGTCCTCAAATATACGATCAAGGTAAGCCCATATTCGACTGACTATAAACATGTCGCTCGTCACATTCGAACAGGGATGGCTGTTTATAAAACAAAGGGCCTGCCAGTCCACCTTTCAACGGCTGAATCAATTGGTTGGTACTTTGAATGCAAACTCAATTGTTTTCGAATCTTGGTCCGGGCGATGCCTGCTCGCGTGACGTGGAATAAAATATTGCCCGGCAAACGTCCACGTATTGGTTATACTATCTAGGGCCATTACTTAAAATGCACGCCGCTTTATTTGATGTGATTCGCGACGGAACCGTCCAAGTTGTCGATGCGAATGTCGGAGCGCGCTCGACAACACCATGACGGCCCCCCATCGCGGCGCATCGCTCAATTATCGTAAATAATGCTCGCGCACACAAGATATACGGAGGCCTCCGCTCGGTAGCCAATGGTCCAGCGAACACTTCCACAACAACCGATAACGGATCTTATAACTAACGTTTAAAGCCCACTATCTCTAACATTGTATTGATCTCTTAAGACCCTTAAGCCTCAGTGTTGGTTAAATGCGTATTATCTTTATGCAAGCCACTTGGTTCACAATACCGGTGCTCCGTCCTTCTCGTTCGGCAGATCTCCCATGCATATCTATCGATGTTGCATCTCGTAAGGTACGATCAAAGTCAGTTTGCGGTGGGACTGAATCAATCCAAAGTATCGATACTGTAGTAGAACTTGACTTTTGAAAACAGTAATGTGTGGTACATAGCGATGCGGGTGGTAACTACAGTTACTAGTACTTCTCAAGTTAGGGGTTCAATTATGTACTTATTATTTTCTATCGAAAGAAAACACATTTAATTTAAATAATCTACTATTTACATTAAGCAGAATTACCTTCAGGGATTTATAACATGCAATTTTGACACCATGCAAATTTGTTTGTGCTGTGTGTATCTACTTATCGGATTTGAGATTCCGACATTTTAGTCGAAATGTAAAAAAAAAAGAAACAAAGTAGCTACAGAAAAAATAGAAAAGATAAATATAAATAAGAGCATTTAGTGGTATACATGCATAACACACGACGTAATAACTTTATGAACGTGTCAAAATAAAGTTGCTACTTCGCGAATATTGTTTTAGGTTTGCATGTAAAAAAAAAACATATGTTAATGTGCGTTCAGAAACCGTAGGCAATGACCTCCGCAAAGTAACTGAATGTACTTAATTGTGCATTAATTAAAGAGCTTATTTTTTATTTATTTATTAATGTAGGGTCAAGCTCAAAGATTTCTGAAAAAATTGCGCTGTCAAAAAAAAATACAAAACCTCAACATCGATAACAACACTATTGGCCCACATCCCTATTTCTTAAACGATCGTAATGAACGCATTAAACACACTGATATACCAGACAGTAGAGAGCGCAGACAGGCCGCCTGCGACAGCTCAGAGCCCGATACGTATGCAAATAGCCCCCAATGAATCCCTGGGGCGTGGGCCATTGACTGACACTGACGTTAGTATCGCCGAGCCGTCTTAACAATCCGATACACCGGTAATGGAAAAGCGTACCTAAGGGGCGGTCGCTCCATCACTACCCGTCACACACACGTGTTGACTCCTGCGATTGGTACAATCAATTCTGCTTCAATCATGTTCTAGGCGCTGGTTTATTTACACGAGAACAAAGTGATGCATCGCAATTTGAGATGCAGCAACATATTAATAACGAAAGATGGGGAAGTGAAGCTGTCTGATTTTGGATTGTCCAAGAAGTTAAACAGTTCTATGGATAGAGCCAGGACAAATATTGGGTCACCTAGTTGGATGGCGCCTGAAGTAGTCATTTCTGGCGACGGATACGGGAACAGAGCCGATGTGTGGGCATTGGGTATAACTACAATTGAAATGGCGGATGCTAAAGCTCCTTTCCAAGACATGCATCCTACCAGAGCTTTGTTTCAAATAGTGAGAAATCCACCACCGAGTGTCAGTAAGGCATCCATGTGGTCTAACGACTTTAATGATTTCATAACAGAGTAAGTATTCAGTTTTAAGGTAAATTAGCTATGAGGTATATTAGAGTGATCGAGGTGCCCAAACCCAGCCTTAGATTTTCCAGTTAAGGACGTTATACCGTGTTCAAATATGTTTAGACACCTGCACCGCTCCCGCGTAGGAAAGTGTAGAGATTGGGATTTTAAAGGATGTTAGACGTGATGATTTAGAACATTTTCGAATAAATTTAGTATTACGCAAAATCTCACGGTTTTTGAGAGATTGACGTTTTATTACTATAAAAATCACATCAAGTATTGGTGGATATAGGAAGTCATTTTAACATCACATAATATATTGAAATAAAACAATTTAAACGGTTTATATCGCGTGTATTGTAACGAATCTAATTCCCGACGTTTCGAGCCCTTTACAGGTCTCATGTTGAGACCTGTAAAGGGCTCGAATTGTTTTATTTCACTATCTACAAGTCGCGAAAACATAAGAAAAAACTATCACATAACATAATCGTGATTAAGCTAAACGAAGTGCTTGATTTCAAGACACTTACTGTTTGAATTATAAAATAATTTTGCACAGACTTAAAAATTAGGTCGGTTATTGTCGTTTATAACATAAAAAAGTAGATAATAGTATTTTATGCAACTGTTGCATAATGAGGGGTCTTAAAATACGAGTGTGGTTTTATGAAACGAGCGTCAGCGAGTTTCATAATAGGATCACACGAGTGTTTTAAGACCTAATTATGGACAGTTGCATACATTACTTTATCTACACACATATCATAAGTACTCTATGATGGGTTCGGAAGCCATAGGGCAATGACCTGCATTGCTACTAGCTACTAGTGCTAGGTACTTCTTAAATATCTATGGACTGTACACATTAAAACATTGTAATAAAAAATGAATTTGAACAAATATAGAAACAAATTAGAAAAAAATTCATAATAATATTGGTTGTTATAATGCTGGTCATTGCCTACGATTTCTGAACGCATTATAGAGCATTTATGATATATGTGTAGATAAACGAACTTTATCTACACATATATCATAAATGCTCTATAATGCGTTCAGAAACCGTAGGCAATGACCAGCATTATAACAACCAATATTATTATGAGAATTTTTCTAATTTGTTTCTATATTTGTTCAAATTCATTTTTTATTACATTATTTTAATCTGTGCAGTCTATAGATATTTAATAGGTACCTAGCACTAGTAGTTAGTAGCAATACAGGTCATTGCCCTATGGCTTCTGAACCCATCATAGAGTACTTATGATATGTGTGTAGATAAAGTAATGTATGCAACTGTACATAATTAGGTCTTAAAACACTCGTGTGATCCTAATATGAAACTCGCTGACGCTCGTTTCATAAAACCACACTCGTGTTTTAAGACCCCTCATTATGCAACAGTTGCATAAAATACTATTATAGCTAACTCAAAATTGGTCATGATTATACAAAAACATCAATAAAGTCTTTAACAAAGAAAGTCTTTGCCGATTTTACTTTTTTTAATCCTAGCACATAGGTAAAAAATTAATTTTTCTCAAACATTGTCGGAAATGTTGTCATTGTACTCGAAGAAATAAACCGCGAAGGACTTTGTTGCCGGCTTTTATCAAATTAAAAAAAAACTCATTGCTAGACAGCTACCGCTCCAGGAAGTGGCATACGAATTCCATTGCCGGACAGAAATTAACTTTTTAAAAAGTGATAGAAACTATGGAAAAATCTCATTCAGCCAAAGCCAAATACCGGGATTCAGTAATTTTGTTCGAAATTTAACATTTTTAATCATGTCTCAAATAGCTTTCGCGTATTAAAAACAAACAAGTACTTTTTAATATTAATAAATAAGCGGGTACGCGCAAATAAGTAACATGTTTAGATTTTCAAATTAAATGAAAATAATGTGTTCTACTGAGTAAAACATGAACAATGATTAATTGTACAGTACGGGAAGAAATTATTCAATTAAAAGCGAAGCATAATTTACCTGTGACAAAGTTATAGTCGCGAAAATCTAAATATAAATCTGGAGACATAAAAGAAGATGAGAACTGTACTGTATAAAATGGAGGATAGAGGGAAGGAGTGAAAAAATAACTACTTAAATTTTATAAAACTATTAAGTACATATTTATCTACATTTCAATCGGAACAACCCAAAAAATAATATTTTATTCAAATCACTGTCGCAGAAACATACTTAGTGACCAGAAGGCGTGCAGTATTGACTCGTTGGAAATTCATATGTTTGTACGTGCTAAATAAAAATCTTTATATATAATTTTTATTTTATTTCCTCCGAATGTTTGAGAAAAGTACTATATCTGCCTCGGCTGTAATGGCAATTGCTGGCTTCGTACTTTTAAAAACCCTCGCTGTTGGCTCGGGTTTTTAAACTAACTCGGTCAGCAATTGCTTACTTCCCAAGCCTAGGCATTAATCTACTATTTTTTCCTTATATAATTCAAAACATCAATCTCTCGAAATCTTAATATCTTTTGTATACCTATTAAAATCTATTACACTTCGCCACCATAGATGTAGTTTAATTTTATAGCGACTGTGCACTACTTTAAATGAGAATATTGAAAGAATATATTTTTACCAGATAAGTTTTAAATTTTAGATGCCTGGAAAAAAATCCTGAACACCGACCTTATGTAATGGAATTAGAAGAACATCCATTTATACAAACCGTACCGGAAAACGATTTCCATGTGAGTAAATGCATATCAGATAATTTAATACACGATGTGACTAAAGTGTGGACTTTTAACTAAAATATTGATTTTATTATAGCTGACCACCGAATTAAAAATGTTAGCTTTTGAACTCAAAGACAAAGCGATTCCAAGTAAGACGCCTGAGAGAATAATAAAGAATGGTCTTCTGACAACGGAAGGTGTCAGTGAATCAGAGTCCATGCAAGTAGAGGATTTAGCAGCTTTAGAAGTGCTGACGGAAGAGAGTATCCTAGCTGAACTACAAACAAAGCTAGCGAAAGGTTCTTTCACCTCTTTCATAGGCGACATTCTTTTAATATTAAGTCCAAACACGAACGACGATATTTATAACCAAGATGTGAGTATCGGTGCCTTAATTACAAGTTCGATGTAATGATCGAAAATATTTAAGACTAACTATGGGACTAACGCATATTTTTCACTTTTAGTACCATGTAAAATACGAATGCAAATCGAGATCCGACAACGAACCCCATATTTTTGCTGTAGCTGATGGGGCTTATCAAGACGCTCTTCATCACAATGAGCCTCAACACATTGTGTTTTCTGGCGAAAGCAAATCTGGCAAAACAACCAACATGAATCATGCCTTACGCCACCTTACCCATTTGGGAGCAATGAAGAACAACACCGCTGATAGAATAGAACGAGCCAAAAATGTTATTCAAGCTGCTATCAGTGCCGGAACACCTATAAATGCACATTCTACAAGAGCTATATTCCAAATTCAGGTGACTTACGGAAGCTCGGGAAAACTAAGCGGAGCAATTTTCTGGCTTTATCAACTTGAAAAGTGGCGTGTTTCCTCAACGGACATGTACGTACGAGTATCTAGATTTTAAATGAGCCCAGTTAGTAATCTCTTAGATAAATTTGTTTTTGTATTTTAGGTCACACGCAAATTTCGATCTTTTTTACTATTTTTATGACGCCATGGAAGCTGGAAATCGGCTTGATGAATTTTCACTTGAAAAAAACAGAAAGCATCGTTATTTAAGAATACAGGATGAGCCGAAAAAGCCAAAGAAATCCGTACGAGAAACTCCCGCAGAAAATGTTTCAAATTACAAAGAGTTTATAGAAAACTTGAAAGCTTTAGATTGGGAACAAGAGGATATTATAACTTTTGAGACAATTCTTTCAGCTATACTTATTCTAGGAAATGTCAGATTCAAAGATGGTAAGAATGGGTCAGCTGAAATTGAGAATCCTGACGAAGCAAAGAAGGTTGCCAAATTACTGTCTCTCGAAGAAGTAAAATTTCTATGGGCTCTTCTGAATTATTGTTTGGTTGAAAGTGGTACTGCCGTAAAAAGAAAACATTCAACTGATGAAGCTAGAGACGCTAGGGACATGTTAGCTAGCGCATTATACAAGAGACTAATTGATTGGATGATAAATTTAATTAATTCAAAATTGTCTTTTATGAGATCCGTATTGTAAGTATGGATACTAACAAAGATATAAATTATTATTTGCTTCATTACGAATTTAAATTCACGCATTATTATTGTTTTTTTTTTACTTTTACAGCGGTGATAAATATTCAGTGAGTTTACTAGACATGTTTGGCTTTGAATGCTACCACAGGAATCGATTAGAGCAATTGATAGTGAACACGACAAATGAACAAATACAATTTTTGTATAATCAGAGAATTTTTGCTTGGGAGATGCAAGAAACGGCAGAGGAGGAAGTTGACGTGGTTTCCCTGCATTTTTATGATAATAAGAATTCGGTAGATCAGCTAATGGGAAGACCACTTGGTCTCTTCTACATTTTGGATGAAGCAAGTCGTACCGGAAGTGGACAAGAGTTTATTATGAGTAAGTTAATCAACATTATTATCACATCATTGGCACAACAAACACTGAACTTAGATCAATCTGATCGGAGGCAATCACCATTATAGCCACCAGGTTGAAAATAATATAATAGTCATTAAGCTGAGAAAGATAAATAGGTCACTCAAACAGACAAGTAAGTTCGATTCACTTTATTTTGCAGGTACAATCCGGACATCATGCAAAGGACCATACATCAAACTATCCGGTAGTCACGAATTCAGCGTAGCTCACTATACAGGAAAAGTCAATTACGACGCTCGAGAAATAGCCGACAAAAACAAAGACTTCCTGCCACCGGAAATGATCGAAACCATGAGAGCATCTGTTAATACAACAGTTCAGGAATTTTTTAGAAACAAGTTAACTAAAACAGGCAACCTGACTGTTTCCTCGAGCCAACCTAAAGCTACAGTTGTCAAATCAAAATCTGAGAAAGAAATGGAAAATAGCAAAGCTAGAGTAAGAAAGCCATTATTATGAATACAATATTCTTATAATTGTCATGAAATGTCAGCAGTGACCTAATATTAATTATCCTATTCCAGAAGTACAACACGGTGTCAAAAGGACAATTTTCTCAAGTTCATAGAATGAGAACAGCTGCTGCTACATACAGAGCAACTAGTTTAGAAATTCTCAAGCAACTGTCTACGGGGCCTGGGAGCGGGGGGACTCACTATGTTAGATGTATTCGGGCAGATTTAAATGATAACCCCAGAGGTTTCCAAACAGAAGTGGTTCGGCAGCAACTAAGAGCTCTTGCTATCTTAGACACAGCGAAAGCAAGACAAAATGGGTTCTCATGTCGCATACCATTCGCTGAATTCATTAGAAGGTATAAAGAAAATGTAGCAATAGTGGTAAAATTACAAAAAAATACTATTATAAATAGAATTATTTACACAGCTAATGTATCAAAACATCCGCAGGTACCGTTTCCTAGCCTTCGATTTTGATGAAAACGTTGAAGTGACAAAAGACAACTGCAGGTTACTGCTGATTCGACTAAAAATGGAGGGGTGGGAATTAGGAAAGACAAAAGTTTTCCTTAAATATTACAATGAAGAATTTCTAGCAAGGTACTAACCCCATATTCCAACTTGGTCAACACAATTTTGCGCAAATTTGTTGTAGTTAGATGGCAGTCTTTTTCTTTCCTATTGCATTAGATAAAAAGAGACATTAACATATGCTGTCAAACGGCGAACAACAGAAGCCGGGGTGAGATATTCTTTCTTTGTCTGCAACAGAATAAACATATTTTCATTAAACAGGTTATATGAAACACAAGTAAAGAAAATCGTGAAAGTGCAATGCATGATGAGAGCTTTCCTTGCAAGAAGAAAAGCTGTCAAAAGTAAATCAAAAGCTCAGCACAGTAAGTAAATTTAATTATGCAAAACAATGCAACAACCTTTCGCAATATCTGCAATTTGCGAACAAAAAAATACGGCAAGATTTACCATTCGCAAAGAGTAGTTAAATACAAAACTTATTTACTTATGGGTTGTTTTTTTTAGTAAAAGAATTAAAAAAACAGCAATCGATGAATGTAACAGAAGATGACGCTGCATTGTTGATACAAAAAGGCAAGTTGATGTTTCGAGCCATTTTGAACTTTTCATAAAATAATTCTAATGGATAGGTTAATTTAAATTCTGCTATTAAATACCTTTCAGCTTACAGAGGCTATATAGTACGTAAAGCGTACGGTCCCCTGGTAAGCAAATCAACAGGCCAAATTGACGAGGAAACTGCTTCTTTTCTTAAAAGGTTTGCGATGAAGTGGAAAAGTCGGTCAATTTTCCAAGTATTGCTACAGTACAGAGCAATTCGGTATCAGGATCTGGTGCACTTTTCACAGCAGGTAAGTAAATCAATATAAAATTATTATATATTTATAAAATAACATGTCTCTTTACCTTGTCTTAAATAAGTTCTTCATTGCATGATGTTCATCAAGTCATTCCTAATGGACAGGCGTCAGGAAAAACAACATACTGTAATCCAGTATTAAAAATCCGAAATCCTTTGCAGGTACATATCTACAACCAATCGGTGTTAGAAGCACTTCTAAACACAAGCACCTCAGTGCTTCTGGACCGAGTGGACCCTCACGCCAAAGGAGCCGACTTCCTTGGATCTGGCCCACCGACTGTTTGGAAGCTTCCATTCAGGATTGACCAGCTCCAGTACTATGATACTTCATACATGTGCGACCCTGCTGCTAAAAGCAGGTAAGAATTGAGTTTGGAATCATTGACTATGTTCGATTTTGACAATGTAATCCCATAGATTAACACTCAGCCTTTATAATAATAGAAGTTCTACCTATTGCGTCTGGGTCACCACCAGCGAAAGCCTTAATGATCCTGAATTCAATCAAGAGCTTTTTATTTTGTACAGGTTGTTTTCTTTTGTACGTATCTCAACTAGCACATCAATTTGAATTCCTGTTCATCCATTATATCATATCACTATTAATATTCTTAACGATTTATAACAGTGACACATTTGCCAGTCAGTATGATTCGGACCACGAGCAGTGGGACGAGCCTCTGAAACGGAGGTTCACTTCAGCACAAACCGAGCCGAGCACAGCGACTACCGGAACCCAGACGCTCATAAACGTGCCGTTCTGCAGAGACCCCACGCAACCAGTACCCAAATTACCGCCAGAAGAACCCCCCAAAGTAGAAAGAAACCCCTCTAAAAAAGACAGCAATCGACCGGTAGTATACAAGAAGAAACCAAATTATTCTACACATTCTTCATATTACCAGCCACCCGCACCTTGGACCGCTGCTCGTGACGACACGAACGTTCTCGAAGACAGTAATTCGCTGCTCAGGAAAACTAACTACAGCCGAAGCCTCTACGGAGTCAATTCTCAAGAAATGAACGATCCTATTAGAGAATTGCAATCAATGGCTAAGTCTACAAACGATTTGAACGAGGACGACCCCCCATTCAATTTCCAGGCTCTATTAAAGAAAACCCCGAGGAACAGAGCTTCAATGAAACGGTCTGGTGAAACTGACACTGGCATGTGGGAGGAGAAGCCAGAAGTTCCAAGAGTTATTACACCTAGGAAAACGTCAGTTAAAGCTCCCGCACCACAACCGCCAATGACCGTGAAAAAAGAATTCGCGCGAAAAGATTCAAGAGAGCTTATTATGTCTGCACTGAAAAATAGGAGTTCTACACCAGATTTAGTATGTCAATCACCGGTCATAGACAATAAAACACCCAGCGAGAGGGTTGAAATAGCACCAGGAATTACTGTAGAAGGAACGGTAACAGACTTGTAATTTAAACAAGAAAATTATTTTGTAAAAAATATATTTAATCCCCATTGCAGTGGAAGTCCGCATACACTTTTTACTCTTGCATTATCGTGGTGTAACACTATGAATATTTTTGACAGTTAGGATTTAAAGCCATACGTTTTATGTGAATTATTAGATTTTAATATGACTACTAAGTAGAATATAATTTGGGTCTCAATAGAGTTAAAGGTACTAAAGCAAATCATGGCGTGCCTTACACTCAGACACATATCTTAGGGATTCATCACGTTATACAAAAATATATCGATTTTCTTATGTTAACATTACAATCTAACTTATCAAAATTGCTTTGGTAACTTATTATAATTATGTTCTTACAGTCTAAATTGAGTGGTCGAATTTAATACTTAAGATATTAGTGTATTTCACAATGTTCCTTATTGTTGTATAGATTTCACAATTCTACAATGCATGTATTGCTTGCAAGCCATTTAAGGCAGTTTCTTACTATACCAGATAGAAGTAAACAAACCTATGACAAATATAATTAAACCTGCCGGATGTAAATGTTTTATTTGTTTTCAATATTAACACATAAATATATTATTTTCATAAGTTTCATGCGTGTCTCCCTCACCACCAACCAAAAATGCTAAAATAACGCGTTTAGTTAACTTAAAATCATGAAACCATCTTTATTTATTATTTGTTCTAAATAGACCAAGGACATAAAGCACTGCACTGAATTTTAAAGGCGCGCTTACCAAACCCACTGCCGTGCCTTACCGCTAGTGAGGGCACGCCTTAACTTGATGGCACCCTGGCCCAGTGAAAAACATTCACAAAAAAAAAAAATATTCTTGACAGTCACACATCACAAAATTGCTGAAAACTAATGACTTGACCTAAGTTAGTTAGTACGAATGAAACGTGTTACTTAAATTTATTTTGTTGGTCATTGCTCATAGAGTGCGATTGCTATATTATACCCAGTGTACTTATTCTTATTAATGAATTAACAAAGCTCATTCAAATTTGTACAGAATGATATGTTTTTCATAAGAATATTCCGCAATACTGTTTACCTTTTGCATAATGTGTCATTTTGTAATTAATTGCTATTGAATGCCCGTAAAACCCAATGGTTATATTTTAGCTTAGATCCAAAAATACAATATACAGTTGTCATATAAAAATCACAAAGCTTCAACTGCCTTACATCATATCCTAATATATAACATATAAATATTAGTACAAAAAATATGTTTTTTTTTATTACTCGCCTCGTTTTGTTTCCTAATCCTTTATAAGTACTTATGCGAATTGTTTTCTTTTTATTAGGGTTCGTAAATACTGTCCAAATATATTCCTTTGCTTTTCATAAATATACTTTTTAATTTTTAATCCCTAGAAATCACATTCTAAAGTTATTGCCGAATATCATAGTAATTGACTTAAACACTATCTTAACTTTTAGTTTCAAAAGCATATCAAAATATTTTTACTTGTATGATCTTATAATAAATCATTACATAGAATCTTAAACTCTAGGTATTCAGTCAAAATGTCAAATACTCGAAGATAACTGGACAATACTTAACAACTTCACAAAATTTATTTCAAACATTTCGTCGGTCGATTCACAAAAGGGCGTATCTGTTAAGAGTCGAATTTAAGTTAAGTTTGCCATTGTATGCTAAGGGAATATTTTATCATGTCAACAAAGGACGTAACTAGATTCCTATTAGAACCAGACTTACAGTCCATAACGAAAAGCCATAACTACTTAATATGCTGATTTTAAACATCACGAAGAGACGTAAATCACTCTAGTGTTAAGTAATAAAGAAGGAGTTACACCCCTTCGTGAATCGACCGACGATTTACCGGAGTGCTTAGAAAATCGTGTTTTTTTTTTAAGGAAATGGAAGGCAAACGAGCATGCGGTTCACGTGATAGCAAGTGATAACCGCCGCCCAGAGTCGCTGATTCAATGCAGACATTGAGCAAATTAATTGTTTTTTCCTGACATCATATCTGGACCAATTACTATTATTTTACTACTTTAAAGTAGGCATAGAATAAGGTTGTCAGACTGACTAGTTAAAAACAAATAACTTTCACAAACGTTAAATGATTATTGTTTTGGTTATTTATTAAGATCATGAACTAACTCTCTTTTATTTCCTAAAAATTGCTTAGTAATCGTATTCATTGAATTAAACACATGTTGTACACTAATAAATTCTTATACATTTAATTTTTAATGTCCATGTTATCCCATACAAACAAAAACTAAAATAAACGCGATTCCTATGTGACTAACCACTTGCCTTGAGATCATCACAAATATAATTATAACGCAATAAATATCAACTGAAATAAAGTGTCTTATCCTTAACCCATAAAATAATAATGCCATTATTATCCTTTATAAATGAATGTTTTTATAATCAAGCTAATTTGTAATGTTTTATGTTCACACCTAGTTATCTGTGGAGCAAATCTATTGAAAACAAATGTAATATCTATAGTGCCAACTATACATATTACGAGTATCACTATTATGTATACTTAAATAATTTGTGGGAAACTAGTTCTATTAGATAAGCATAATTTTCGGTTTCACAGAGGAATCTTATTTTTTTTGTGATAAATGGGCGCGTGCGGTCGCGACGTTGATCAATAAACATCAATAATAAAAAAAGATGGCGCCGACGCTTGCTTACTTGCGCGGCGTTGATTTTCCGCGGCATATGATGCATCTAGAGTCTAGATTATATAACATTTTTAATTTTTTAGGGTTTATATTGAGCTTTTAAAATCCATAAAAAGTTAATAAACTCTTGATAATTTATTCAAAAGTTATTAACTAACTAAAAGTAAAACAATCTATTGTTTTTATTCCATAAAATGTGTCATAGTTATAACATTACATGTGAATTAGTTTCAATAAATTCGCTCCATTGGTAACAGAGTATGGACTAACGTGAAGGTCACAATGACAACAAGGTGCATCTTATTATTGCTACTATAAAAAGCATTTATATTATTCGAACCCGAAGGTTTTTAAACGCTACCGGACTTTAAAACCGGAAGTGCCACTGCTACACACAGACAGACAGAACTATATTAGTTAACATTACTCATACAGTCAAAGCGTTTGAATCGTGACCCACTTTGGAACTATTTGACAATACTTCATGTCATTGGTTTTTCATTAATTACTTATACCATAGGGTCCCAACTTATACAAAATACAATTATGTAGTCCTTAATAATGACCGTAATGTCATTGTAGTCAGCATCTCCAAAAAATACTATGCTTAGGATTAACCAAAGAATATAAAACAATAACAAAAAATCACTATTTACATGATTTTGTTCCAGTTTTACATGACATGATTATTAAGACTCAAGTCCCGCCTGCAAACTATCCATACAAATACCCCGAGTTAGATAGATAGTTATCTTTACTAGAATCTACGTAATCTGTGATAACACAATTTATTGTGAAAGTATTCCATAGTGTGTCAAATCAAAATAGTTCGATTGTATGGCTTCCACGACATGAAGCCTTTATCTTTAGCTTCAGGAAATTCATAGTTCTGTCTCTCATTCATTACATAGTGCCTAACATCTATATTGCTATCGGAAAGTACTGCAGACAAAAAAATTGGTAAAGCAAAAGTTACAAAACGCTGTTTCAACTGGCCGTTCCTTATTTTATGAAGTGCAAAAATAAAACAAGTGCTTTACTGACCTTACTAGTTCATCTACTGAACTTTATGTTACTGGAATACAAAATAATGCCGCGACTGGCATTACAGATTATGATTGATTAATGCGCGATTAAAAGTACAGAAAATCCTGGTAACTATAACACTCGGGTTTAAACGGCCTTAAAAATAATATTAAATGTTCGAATATTTGTAGTTGGTGGAAAGGTCAAATATTGAAGAACTTAGTACAAATATATTGTGGTAAAACATATTTAGTGCCAAAACTATTTCAAGGGCGTTAAATGTTACCAAAGTGATCAAAGTTACCAGGGTTGACTGTATCATAAACATTAAAATAATAATTACAATTGGTCGATCATTACGTTAAAAGCTATAATTGAAATTATAATAATAGCTATTGTTTCAATCGAACAAATTACACGCTTAACTTATCAATAACTCTGTAAGAGACCAGATATCATCTCACTTTTCATATAGACTACCCCCCTTCTCAAACCTTAAACATATTATTACTGTCTTTTCTCTTATTATAAAATTGTCATCGTAATTATAAGCTCATTGTAATAAACTTCGCTTTCGTATCAAAAATATTGTAAATAGGATTACAAAAAAAAAAATTACGGTCGATTAGTTTTTTAAAACACTCTTTGGGCCCACCATGTAAAACATCAAAGGAACATACCTCAAGTGGGTTAAGCGCTCTTCTCACTTACGGTAGTCCCGTTAGCTTCGTTCATGCCGACCTGCCCCAGGAGCTGGGCGACGCTGGGCTCGTTCAGGGTCAGGACTGCGTGGGCCTCCACCATCACCACCAGGGAGTTCCTGGCCTCCTCGTGGGGCACGCCGTGGGCTCTGGTCGCGTGCGAGTACCAGGCCCCGGTCGAAGGGAGAATGGAGACGCACCATTTGCATGACAGTCTGGAATGGAGTTAATATGACATTATTTCTTTCGCTCGAGTCGAAATCAGGCTAAGCCGCGCGATCTGCACCAGTGAGTGCGCACTACCGGTCTAAGTAGGATCTTTGCGTTTAGTTTTTTATATATATGTAGGTATATAAAATAGGAAGGCAAACAAGCAAGTGGATCATGTGATGGTATAAAAAGTCGCTATCTGGTGCTGTTTCCCCTCATCGTATCTTCGGCCGCACTCCTTCTAAACCACGCAACGGATGTTGATACTTCACTATTATTAAGTTTCTTACGGGAAGTTTTTATACATACAGTGCATTACAT
The DNA here is from genome assembly GCA_963691745.1 of Ditula angustiorana. Lineage (NCBI taxonomy): Eukaryota > Metazoa > Arthropoda > Insecta > Lepidoptera > Tortricidae > Ditula > Ditula angustiorana. The sequence goes on from OY829473.1 coordinate 5,132,811, forward strand.
TAGAGAAAATGTAATGATTTATAATCAAGAAGTCAAAGTGTATATTTTTCACATCAGTAAACTGCACCCGTGTATAGCCGCGGTTCGCTAGTACCTATTTAATAATTCATAATGTTTTCACGACTTGTAGACATTGTTATAAAACAATTGAAATGGTTGTTACATGAGACATAAAAATGGCTCGAAACGTCGAAATTATAATTCGTTACAAAATTGCAATACGTGATATACTTCAATCGTTTCAACACTTTTTAATTCCAGGATATTTTTATTGAACAGGTTTGGGTAATAGCATTATTTAAGCTTTATTGTGCAAATAACAAAGCAAAATTTAAAAAGACGCACTTAACGTCTTAGGGCATTCTCTGTCAATTAACCTTCAACCATGTTTGAAGCAAATAAAATATTTTCATCTCTACTTCTAATTTTTGCTAAGCACACAAAAACAGAAACGTCGTCAATTTAGATCTCTCTTACCTCCAAAGTTTTATTAATTTAGTACTGAATGGAATTAAACCATATTTTATTACATTAAAAAAAAATAAGTTGTGTGGAAGAAGCACTAGCTTGGTCTATCAACACAACCACACGACACCAGCGACGGGGCGATAGTGAGAAACTGACATAGAATGTATCCTTATATGGTTTTAAACTAAAGTAGCGGCAAGCTACGATGGCCGGTTTGACGTCTGTCTGCTCATGAAGCTTCATTTACATTACGTTAATTAACTCCAAAAACTTATAGATGCGACTCGCACTTGAATATTTCTTGGACAACAGATTGACATATTTCACGTCACTATTGTAATGTGTCAAAACGGCCATCATAGCCTGCGGTGGGTTTTTTCATAGAAATAGTATAGCATAGAAAGAGTATTAAAATTGAAAGCGATATTTTATTAGCTGATCTCCTTACTTTAAATGGCAATACAATGCGGCAATACAATGTCAGATGACTACATACTCTAAACTCCTCTTCAATTGACACCCTGTACACAAGCAATAGACAAAATGGTCACCTTTGGTAATGGTAATGTTTACATTAAGGTAGTATAATCTACCTTCTTCTTATTAACTTGCAGGTTACTACCTCGACAAACCCAAAGGTAACCACTTTGACAGTTTTGGCTATGTACACTTGACAAGTACTGAGGCTATATCCATGCTTTAGTCCTTCATTCCAAGGGTTTTTGTAAGTACCTGTTAGTCACATGCCGAGACTTGACATGACGCCTTCTATACCCCCAACTGTTGTACACGCGCGGACAAAACGGACACGGAAACGACGGATTAGCATAGCATGTGTTGTTTTTGTCTGAAAAAGAACAATAAAATTATATGCAAACAACGCACGCGTGAAACTAATAGAACATACCATCCCAGAAACGTTTAAGTTTTTAATAATAAAGCAACAACGCCCAGAAACAAAGTAACATCAAAAAACTGTAATTATCTTACACACCTTTGCAATTCTGCGCTTCGCTGGATACAGAATTTAGGTTTTCTGTTGTTATGCTCAACGATTCGACAATTGTTCCACTTTGCAACACAGTTTCAACTTCTTTGTCTATTTCGATACAGTCCTTGTCTTCATCGATAGCGTCAGATATCTTCTCGTTACCAATGTTCAGACAAGGCTGCGTGCTGCTCACTTCGTTGATCCATTTCTTAGCGTTACGGTCGCCCAGAGCTGTGGTGCATACTGATTTGTTGGGGAAACTTTCAGGACTTGCAGAGTACTTTTTTTCAATAGTTTCATCGAGAAGTGCGATGTCAGTGTCGTTTGTATTTTCTCCAGAGTAGTCAGTTAGTGGCGAATCAATAGGCTCTACTTTTGGCACTATGTTCTGGAAAATAAAAGAAAATGGCGTGAAACATAACCAGAAAAGAATATTAAAAAAAAACTAAAGTATTCAAAGCAGCTAAACGCCACCTGGAAGCTTGAGAAAATCTTGTCCTACTTTATTATTACACTAGCGGACGTCCGCGACTTCGTTCGCGTGGAATTAGTAGCCTATGTCCATGAGGGATAGTGTAGCTTTCTATTAGTGAAAGAATTTTTGGAATCGTTTCAGTAGTTCTACACATTACCCCCCTACATACAAACAAAAATCAAAGTTTACCACTTTTCTGTATTAGTGTAGATAACAAAAGTATTAAGAAGTTTTTGCAAGATGTTTTTGTCAATTGGAAATAATGGAATGTGAACAGTGAAAGTAAGAAAAAGAAAAATTGCCAATACGTGCCAGACCTGCTGAGCGTTTTTTGTTTCTAATTCTAAACGAAATTAAATCTGCTAGCGAAGTTAAAAGATAAGCGTTAAAAGATAGTAGCAACGACAAAAAAAACATCTAGCAGGAGGTACTTTTTGGATTGTTGATGGATTTCTCATTTAAATTTAATAAAATTGATATTCTACATTAAAATTAAATAAATTAGACAAAACTTAAAGTTAATTTTAAAAAAACTTACATTAATCTTTAACAAGTCTGAATTGACGGTGAGATTGGTGGCCGTATCAGGCTTCGGTGGGGCTGGAGTGGGCTTCTTACATTTGTTGTTGTTGTCTTCATGTTCACTTTTCTTACGTTTCTTAGCAGGCTGGGTAGTAGTGGCGGCAGTTTTCTGTAAGTTAAAATAATAATAAAATAGAGACAATGAGAAAGACTCTTAATAGTGGTAGACTTTAGAGTGGTGGTGGTTTGCGGGTGGTAGGACCTTGTGCAAGGTCCGTCCGGATCACTACCACCATCTTGCTCGCTAATCCTGCCGCTAAGCAGCAGTGCTTGCACTGTTGTGTTCCGGCGTGGAGAGCAAGACAGCCGGTGCAATTACTGGCACAAGAGGTATTCCATCTTAGCCCTCTGGGTTGGCAACGCATCTGCACTCTCTTTGTTGTTGCAGGTGTCTATAGGCGGTGGTGATCACTTACCATCAGGTGACCCACTTGCTTGTTTGCCTTCCTGTTGTATATAAAAAAAAACGCTGCAATAAGTTGCTGGTTACAGTATGAATGGGTAGGCTCAACCCGGGTAATACGAATACCACACTCTTAGAGAATACTGGCGTAAAATTAGTTTGCTACTGCGTTTCGTACGGTCCGTGACGAGATCCGGAGGCCCTGGGGTGAGGGGAGCTAAACGCTGGCAACGAACCAGCAATTCTTGGGGTCTATGGATCCCATAAACGGCTGTGATCAATTCCCATCATCAGATGACGAGCATGCTCATTTATCTCTTTTCCAAAAAAAGAGGACTTACTTAATAACATGGATTAAACAAACACGACTAGAAGAATTGCACGTCAAATGGTTAGAGAGACGATAGACACTATAGGTCGTTCATTAAGGCCCGGTTTTATAAAAGTCCATAAGATGAAACGTGAGATGAAATTTCAGTAGGAAACTTTTGACATAAGTAACAAAAGTAATTAAACGCCCATTACGTTTATAAATAAAACCCAGCATAGAATAAACATTCATATGACATTCATAAGTGCTTCCTGTAAGCCTAATCTGAATAAAGATATTCTGACTTTGACTCTTAAACAGAAATTTAAATAGCAAAATCTGAATCTCCATTTAGGCTGGCCCCAGACCTACCGTTTCTGTTCTGTTCTAGCTAGAACAGATCAGAACAGAATGAAACCGGGTTCATCGTCACACACTTGCCGGTCGCTTTCTTGATTCGCGCTCAGTCGTATTCTAGTGCTAACCGAGAGACGTACTAGTCCACAGTTGAACGCAGTGTTGCCAACAGCTAAACTTACTTAATGTATTAACAAAAATGGCCCTTTTGTAAAAAAACTCAAAAGTTTTCCACTATACAATTTTTTTAGGTATTACAAAAGACAAAAATATTTTCTAATTATTTAGGCACCATTATTCTTGCCTAAGAACCTTATGCTAAATTAAGTAAGGTCCAATTTGTTGCAGCAATTACCGATCAACGTTAAACCGCAGCATATCTTAATGTGGCACTTATGAGATCTCTTGAGGATCTTTGAAATGCAATCGATACCGACTAAATAAAAAATATATATTCTTAGTACAATTCCATTTCAATTAATGAATTTGTCGCAGTTGATCCACTAGAAAAAAATGTTGCAAAAAGTCCCCAGTTTATGTCAAATTAGGCCAAATGTTGCTAGATGTATGGAGCACTGGCCGTAAGAAGTCGCTAAAATGCATGAAACACTTGCAGAAATAGTCCCAGTCCCAAAACCCGCCAGATCCAGTGACAAACTCGCTAAATTGGCAACACTGCCAGGGCGCTGGGGCTAGAACAGAACAGAAACGGTAGGTGTCTGACGATATACGGAGCTAGTACGTAGGCCACGCCTCTTTCTTACCGGTAAGAACGTTCTTACCGGTGACGTCGGCCGGTTGCTTTCTGACCGGGCGTTCTTTCCGTTTTTGATCGGTAGGTTTGTGACGAGTGGTACGTTTTGTATTGCATTCTAGCCTTCCGGTCTCATTCTGTTCTGATCTGTTCTAGCTAGAACAGAACAGAAACGGTAGGTCTGTGGCCAGCCTTAAACGCAACTTTAAGGAAAGTAGCACTTCAGGTCTGCATAGAAAAGTTAAGTTTGTCCCTTTGAATTTGACTTGCAACTATCTATTTTTTTAAATTAATTCACCTAGAAAATATGGACAGCTTTATGTTATACCTGTTACGCATAAAACTACACACTATCAAATCAATTATTGGCACTTTAATCAGACACTATTGTGATACTTTGTTCTATTCTTATAATTTCCACAGTCATGTGAAGCTGTTAATAACAATTTAATGCTTTTGTTTGACTAAGATTGAGGTAGTTAACTAACCCAAATCAATATCACAAATTAGCAAAATGCAACAAAGTAGCAGTTGCATGATATCCACATACAAAAACATTGTGGAAGTGCAATGTACTGTTGTAATTAATTATTAATTAACAGTGGCTTTTGTTGCACTCCACAACTGTATACATAATCATTATAGACTATCGGTTTATGTAACTGAGCAAACATCACTAAGCCCTGCCATTTTGTTCCAAAGTTTACACAACTAAATAGTTGATAACCATGGCAGATACAAAACCATTTCATTTATTCCATTGTATTGTCATGTGCATGCATATAAGGTGTTACAGTCAATATCAGAGGTCCACCCATGACACCCTGTCAGTGCACACAGTTACACTTATTTTAACTTATATCTAGTGATTCCAATTCTATCCAAGTATCCGATAATTTATTAAAATTCCATCATTTTAATAACGCATCGAAATTAAAACCATAGGCCAAATTTCAAACTAATTATAATTTAAAATACAAATTCAACACAGTATGTCGATGCTGGCATCACCAGATGCCAGCCACCACCAGATGCCAATGGTGGCATCAAGTGTTTTAATGTTTTGTTGACAGGTGGCTGATTTATTTATTTATTTAAACTTTATTGCACAATAAAAACAATAATGTACAAGTGGCGGACTTGATGACATAAGACATTCTCAACCAGTCAACCATCAGGCTAAACATATATTATATTTTATTATATATTGAGCGGTAATGCGGCGGAAACTGGAATATGCAAGGCACAGAATGCTGATGTTGCAGGTTCGAATCCTGCCATTACCCTAATTTTTCTATGTGTTGTCATTCATTATATAGCATTTTAAATTTGTATTTGTAACTATTACAGATCAAAAATCCAGTAACAGGGCTAAGTAAGCAATCTATTATCAGCCCGGGCCACCACATCCCACCCTAGGGCCTTCAGATATCATCACTTATATTAAGAAATGAAGTGTCAAGATATTATACTTTATGACGGTATTACTTGTAGTATTGTCACAGTTTTGTTTTGACACCTTCTATACTAGTTTTTTTTTGAGCAGAAAATGGCTATCGGGTAAATGAAATTAGGACCAAAAATTGCCTCAGGTAATATGTAAATTTAACCGACAGTGAAATCCATATTAAAGAGCGGTTGCATGGTTTAGTTAGCTGTTAGCGGCTAAAGATATGAGGACAGAAAGAGACAGATAGTGACTATGTTTTATTTTATGTAAAGAAAATGGCATAGCAGTAATAATAATTATGGTAGATTGTCATAAAGAAGAATTGTGTTGAACAAAGTTATTTCAGGAATTTCAGATTCAAAGTTAATAATATTAGGACTGAAAAAAAAGTTACAGTTTTTGACAGTAATCATTAAAAAGCTATGTTTTGTACTTCAACAAAATTACTATAATGAGTCGGCAACAGGATGTATACATATGCAGTGTGAAAAAATTACCCTTTCGAGCTGTATCATAAAACTTTATTCATTTAGTTGTAATCTGCCAGTTTGATTTCCAGTTAAGGCAGATGAATTTTCACAAATTCATAAATGCGGTGTTTATTGTTTTCATAAACAAAAGCAGGTCTCTTTTGCCTAGTATTAACTATTTCCAACATATAAGGTAGTTGCCATCGATGTGGCGTTCGTTTTTCCCACCCTGTATAAACTGGATTGTTACTTATTATTACTGTAATAGATGATAAAAAAGTAATAGAAACATAGCTTTGCTTATTAAATACCTTTCACATAAGGAATATTTTAGAAGTTCTATGTGACTATTGTATAGATTTATATCACATAAATGTTACATGATCGCAACATACCTCGTCTTCTCGCGCGGTCTCGCTCCCTGTTGACAGGCCACAAATCCTCAGGGTCTCTGCAGTCTTCAGAAGCACAGGAAGAAACTCCTCAGTCACATTCACCTCTCCATTGTACATGAACGTCAGCAGTGTTCGCAAAGACGCCGTGTTGATGTCATGGAGCACTATTATGGGATCTTTGTGGGGGTTTTGCTGCAAAAAATACACGTAGGCGTCACACAAAAGTTAATGCTAATCACTAGTTCCTCAACATAGCTATTTATAACTATAGATCACCTGGAATATTGTCCTGAAAACTGAACTGTTTGCCGACAAAATAACTTTGTGAGCCTTGAAACTGAACCCCTCGGAAACCAAAGTTACATCCGACAGCCCCTCATCCTCGAACAAACCCTTAACATTCGACAGGATGTTATTCTGATATCCATTCCATTTTAAACTTATTTCCTGATTCGCCATCACTAACAGTTACGCAGCATATGACTGGTGTTTTAGTCACTGGGATTGTGAAAAATAAAAAATAATTATCAAGAGAAAGCAAAGCAAACAGAAAACAAAGTCAGTGTTGCTAACAGTCTTCGATTTTTTTCTGACATGAATTTTATTGCCATACGTAAAATTTGCGTTTATCGCGTTCGAGTAGACCTCCACTTAGGTTAGGTTCGAGTAGATTTCCACTAAACACGCGCTGACACACTAACACACGGTGCCATTCAACGCTGTGGCTAACTCTACATTAAACCGAAACCGAAATCGAAACCTTGGTAATCTTCCAAATCAACAGAAATATTTATTTGACCTGACTAGGTACCGTCAATGGCCTTGGCATTATTAACTATTGGCAATTAATGATTAGGTGGGTACTAAAATGTAATCCTGAAAATGGTTTCGAAACAGTTATTTTACGACGTCATGATAATAAATCACTCAATCGGCCCTGTCATCCAATGATAATCACTAATCATTGATTAGCATGTCTAGCTATTGTACAATTTTATTTCAAATGAAGCGTGATAAATAGTTCTAAAGTGCAAACTGAAAAACATGATAAACCAACTGGATAAAATTTATCCTGCAAACTTTATTTATTATGGATCTACCAGTCATCTAATACGAATCTTTAGAAATTAGTTCAATTAACCAACCCTTTGATGTTGAGTACTTAGATCTACTCATGGAGAAGGCGGAGGAGGGTGAGTGCAAAGTTAGTTTTTTATTTTTGATCTTTACCTGTATCTTATTTTCATTACATAGTTCGTATAAAAGAAAGTCGCTATCCGTTCCTGTCTGTCCTCGTATCTTCGGCCACTTACTCCTTCTAAACCACGCAACGGGTTTTGGTACGCTTTTTACCGTCATTTAGAGATTTTTTAAGAAAGGTTTCATGTACATTAGGTACTTACATCCTAATTGTGCCCGTACGAAGCTGGGGCGGGTTGTTTGTATAAGTATAATTACATTAATTACCTACTTACCCCATATTTTCTGGTACTTCCCACAATAATGAAATATTCTTGACAGGGTGTACCAAACAGAAGTGCAATCAAAAATGAGAGAATGACTTGACAGAGTCCAGTGACTTTTTATACATATTATTATCACTCAAAGAGCTTAAGGGGGACCGACTAGGGTCGCTCTCAAACAAAGTCCCGTTAGATGGCGCTGTAAAAAAAATTACGGTTTTTTCGTAATTTTTCGTAACCTATCGCTGTTTTTTTATTATTTTTTTGTTACCGTAGGTATCTGAATACGGTTGATTTTTTGACTTCACAGTTGGAAGGTATTGTTGTGCCAGTCCTGAGAAAAAATGCAGAATCTGTTTACGAGCGTATACAGACACTATCGTCACACACACACATGCAACTATACAGCGCCAGCTAGCGACAATCTTTCGCGGCAGTTAGCTAGCTAGTTGGCGTACGTTTTCAGACTGCAATAAAACTGATATAAAATATTTGTATCGTGTTGTTAATTTCTGTATACCTGAATACACGAATGACTAAAATACATAACTTTTATTAGTTTTACTTGTGTAGACCAGAAAAGCCATCTCTTATGATTTCAGGCTTTCAAGTCTAAGATATAAAGGCCCACAAGTGTGATTGTGATTATCGTAGTAAAAACTGGTGACCATGAAAGACTTTGGTGCTAAACTCAGATAAAGTCTTAGTAACGTTTTTAGGTGATATCAATCATACACATCACACCTAGGTACTCCTTACTCGAAATCTTTACAAGTTTTTTGTTGTTAAAATACCAGTGCCTCATGATAGCTGGCTTTAGTGACCTACTGATGTCATTACAGGGTCGGTTACCATAAGTCGACCGAAGGACTGATCCTAAGGATTATGGTTCCTGATAGAAGGTACCTGTACCTAAATAACCACCAAGCTTATCTCGCTGACTGCCATAGGTTTGACCGATAATATTTTCGACGGTCTGATGCGGTAAGACGTTGGATACAGAATTGGTCTTTGTGAAGAGCCTTACTTATATAGTTAGCATAGATTCCTGAGCTAGCAATAGCCCGACTATTGAGCGGAAGGTTCCTGTACCAAAGCAAAACCAAACGTATAGTGGAAAATAGAGACTTACAGGAGCCTTCCACTCGTCGTCAGACCGTAGTAGGTAGGACTTACCATACTTACATAAAAGCCGAACTTTCTCCACTCGCTGATAGGCTGAAGCATCGTGGCAGAGGTGGAGCTCCCTTGAGTAGAATACTTGCTTCACTAAATACCAGATTCGGGGTACGACCAAAACAGTGAAGTTTATTTATTTATAAAAAAAAGTCATGTGGAGTTACGATTACCCACAGAAAACGTCCATGAATACCAGTTTCGCAAAATACCTGACTCTCCAAATACTAAACTCACAAAATATCAGAATCTCCCACAAATATTTATACCGGCTGCCTACGTTAATCTTCTACTTTGCGTTTATCGAATGATAACCACTCTTGAGCATTTTCTAGTGCTACTGCTGGTAGGAGCACAAGGATGTTCTGTTCCTCAGGGTGGGGTCGACGGAACTCCGCTACTGGGCACTGGGTTATCTGACCATGGCCCCCAAAGCTCATGAGCCTTGATATAGCTTGGGGTTATTGTAACCTAACCTATGACCTATGATTATGAGTTTTTTCATACTCTTACTGTGTCGCACTACTCAATGCGAGCGAGTGAAAGTGCCGGTAGTTGAAAAATGTCTTATATGGACTAAGTATTTTGCGAATCTCTGATACGGTCATGTGTAAAAGTATATACTTACCAACGCTTTAATTATACATTGTTATAAGAGCGGTCGTTCATATTTTTGAGTATGTTAAATGGACCCTGATGGATGATATGATATTTTATAAATCCGATTGAACCTCAACAAAGAAAGGTACAAACAACTGGTGTTGAAGCGTGAATGTAGGTATGTCTAATCAAAATATTTTTTGAATTTTGCTTTTGCCACCCTTACATCGAGTCTGTGCAGACAATCAATGTGAATTCTGAGAACCTTTACCAATAAATGTCAAAATGACTTTTCATAGTAAATGTCTTAATAATATTGCTTTCATTCATTGCTACTAGTTCTCTAGAGACCCAGAGTTCAATTTGGCTGACTACACCGTCGACGTCAAACACTTTATAACTTATTCCATTGCAATAAGGTGGAAAACAGTAAACAGTCTTTGGCGTCAACCGCACAATGTTGTTATTTCTACCAGAACGTCAACGCCAACAATGCCACTTTGTTTAGGCACGCTGCTTTTGAGAGAAATGAAAAAGATGGGCTGTTATGAGTCTGTGAGATAATAAAACTAGAAAAGTGGTAATTATGTAATGCATTTTTATTCTTGAGACACATGATAATCCTAAGGAAAATAATAGTTAAGACACGTATGATGCACCGTTGATAGAAACCCAAAGACAACAGCTAACTAAACGCCTAGCCATCGTTGAATAATATCACAGAATACATGAATAAGATAGAATGCGCCTTCGACGTCACGCGGAATCTCACGGGCATTCTGGAAGGCCTTGGCTGCCTGACTTGTCAGGTAGCAGTTAGCTATTATGTCTTGTGACACACCAACTATAGTGTGAAAGATGCAACATTCTGTTTTCAAAAATGGAGTCATGACACTTTGTTGCTAAAGTTGCAAAGAACTGTAGGTACTGATTTTTTTATATTATGAAAGTTAATAACCACTTCCTAAAATAAATTCACCACTTCCCAAAACGACCACTTCCCAATGTCCACCCCCATTATAGAATAGAATCAATTCATTTCAGGCTCAATAGGCCTATAGACATAGTTTATAAATAAAGCAGTACTGAAACTAGGCCTATTTGTTGAGATTGACATACCTACGCACCGGTGGAGTGTTAGGGTAGTCCTCGTATTTTTTATAAAATGGATAAGTTACATTTTTATTATTTAGAACAACATTTACTTGGGTTCTATAACGATCGCGCGATCAAATAATGAAATAAATTAACGAGTTTACAAATAAAATTGGGTAATTAAAAAAACTTGAACATTTTAAAAAGAAAAAGTCACCCTGCATCCATTCGCAGGTGTCAATATATAAATAGACTAAGCCAGTAACGCGTGAGAGCTGGTCAGACAAATAGACAGACAGACGGAATTTCGCATTTATAATATTAGTTATGTTTATGTTAGATTTTTAACTGTTGATATTCTGTCTTTCGTATATAATTTCTTTTGAATCTGTCCAACAATTTCCTCTGGATGAATTGCAGCAAAGTGCTTGGATATTTTTACATTACAAAGTAATTAGTGCCCCAAATAACATTAGACTTTTTAGTTGCGCCATATAATTGTAAAAAATAAAAACATTTTATGACATTTTACGTTTTTATTTTTTTTAATTAAATGAGGCAACCAAAAATGTGATATTGTTTTGGTTCACTTACGAAGCTAACAACAACAACAACAAACAGCTAATTACTTGGTACCGAAAAAATATCCAAGCATTTTGCCGGTGTTCATCCCCATGGAATTGCTGTGGTTATAGTTAATGTATTAAAATAGGCGCCGTGCTTAGTAACCACAAAAGTGACCATATCATGACCGCTCTGCAGTTCAAGAATATTTGTCACATGCCCATAATCCAGGCTTTCAGCTGTTCAGGGGCCAATGAGATTGGACATCTAGAACTAGAACTTAGGAACTGCTACCAGCCAGAATTGGGCTTTTTTATAAAAAACTAAGTAATTTAACCCTTTCGATTCAAACTGATTACTTTCTAAAATTACCCATTCGAGATAAAACCGTTTCCTCTTAAAACTACCCCTAATCCGAACGCTTTTCTATAACTTTCTGAAACGACCAATTAAGATGATACCATTTTGCTTGAAGACCACACCTAATATGACCGCATTCCGATATGATCTCGTCAAGATATGACCAATTTCTGAGGAGACCCCTTCCTTATAACTCCCCGATATGACCACTTGTAGTCACTTCCCGATATGACCGATAATAATTTTTTTACTAGCAATCAGGTTGAGTAACAAAAAAAAATTAATTTCTGCTCCACATTTTAAATAGAAAGCATTAGTACTGTGCTAAAATATGCCGCTATGACAGATAGATGGACAGATGGACGGACGGACGAATCGAGTCGTACCAATAAGCTTCCTTTTTGCTTTTCGGTATGACACCCAAAAATGATAACAGTTTTAAAAATTCAACTAGTAAGGTAGGCACACCGCCATATCATAATACTTTTGTAGTCTGAAAAAAACCTATGAAATTGGAACAAAGCAACAGCGGGTCGCTAGTAGATTTGTAGTCAAGTCACGTCACGCTGTGAAATACTGGGAGTGATTTTATCAAGAAGTGCTCATTTTGGAAAGTGGTCAAATCAAGAAATGTTCATATCGGGACTTCATTTTATAAAATTGTTGCATTTGGTAAGAGTTCACATCTGGCAGCAGTCATTTAAGAAAGTGCCTTATACGAACCACAATACCATACAGTAGGTACTAATTAGAGAATGCAATCCGGTATGTTTCTGAACCCGGCCGGGCCCGGTTGCATTCGTCGCCAACCCGGCCGGGTCCGCCGGGCCCGGCCGGGTTGTGTGTTAGTGATGAAACCTTTCAAATATTTTATGAAAATTTTCTATACAGGGTGTAATCGTTAAGTGTAGTCGGGCGGTTATTCTGTAAATGTAACAGATATCAGAAAACTTTAATCTGATATCGAGAGTACGCTACCCAATGAGTAAAATTACATTAATAACTTTTTAAATAGAACTAGAAATATCCCAAATATTTACTTCAAACTCTCCTTTGCGGCCGTAAGTCTCACGCAGCCTCAAATAATGTCGTAAGAGAAAAGTGCTTAAAATTCATTATTTACGCAAATAAACTGTATTAAAACAATTCATGAATCATTTTATAATGGTGAAATGACTAGGCCTTATATTGTCTTTCAACGAACGGCGTACTAAATGTATGGGAGGGTTTGAAGTTAATATTTGGGATATTTCTGGTTTTATTAAAAAAAGTTATTAATGTAATTTTACTCATTGGGTAATGTAAATTCGACATCAGCTTAAAGTTTTCTGATATCTGTTAAATTTACTGAATAATCGCCTGGATACACTTAACGATTACACCCTGTATATGAATTGAAAAATTATGATTCAAGGTTGATTTTTATTTCAAACTGGCTTATGAACAATTATCACAATAATCAGTCTCACTCAAGTCTCAAAATCACACTTATTACAGAATTGATTACTTTTACTTATGGGCGGAAAGGTAACATTCGTATCAGTAATTTATTCATTTTTATAAGTTTAAACAAGCAAGCTTTCTCTTTACTCCTTATAGTGTCTATTTGAACACATAGTAAAAAAAAAAACAAAACTAATAACGTACATTCTACGAGTTGGCGCTCCCGCGCAGCGCGCCGCGGTTTACTTACCAGGTCCGGTGACCGGGCCCCGTAAGAATGGTCGGGCCCGGTGGGTGCCCAAAAGGTCACCGGGCCCGGGCGGACCCGGTTTGCAATCTCTAGTACTAATGCGTTCGAGTGGGGTCTTATCTAAAAGGATATTGTTTGTACTTTTAAAAACAATTTTTCATTCAAATATGTGGTCTAGTGTGCGACACAATAGGTAGCTAAACATTCCAAAAAAAATACCATTCCGCCCTTCACCGTTTATCATCGGTCCTCTCAGTAATTGCCTCTCTTCTTTGTTCTCCGCCAGCTGTATGATATACCAATACCACGTGCTTCGAAACTTCTCTTCCACTTGCTCAAATTACGTAAATCTGGGTCTTCCTCTCTCGTTTATCCCTTCAATTAACGAATCTATAAATCTAAAATAAATCATGATAGTAAAATATTATGAGCTAAATAAATGTATGTCACTGACGATACATAACGTTATAGTTTTAGAAAACAAAGTGAAGAAAAAATGTGATTAAATAAAATATTGTCTACATATATGTGCAATATTTTTAAAGTAATAAGCGATCTAATAATAACATATTTCGTTCAGACATGGTTTTTGCATTGTGAGCCCCTCATGTCCAAATTAAAGACGTTTCATGTCAAAAGTACCCTGTATTATTATGTATGAAACTAATTTTGTACAAAAATGTATCGAAATCGACTCAGTAGTTTAAGTGCGAAAGCCGTACAGATAGACAGACGGACAGGCAGACTTTCGCATTAATAATATAGTATGGATGACTACGTAAGCCTATTAATTGGTAATATTCTGACCATCCTACTTTGTTTTAAGTCTTTTTTTTGCCACAGGCTAAAATCTCGCCTTTCAGAAGTCCAGTGGTTAGTGACATTGGACATTCTGTTCTAGAATTCCGATATTGGTACCAGAATTGGGCGTTTTTTATAAAAAGTTTTTTAAAAAAATTAACCCTTTCTGTTAAAACTAATTACTTTCTGAAACGACAAATCAAGATGATTTTGCTTGAAGACACACCTAATATGACCGCTTTCCGATATGATCAGGTCAAGATATGACCACTTTCTGAGGCGATCCCTTCCTTATGAGACTACTTCCCGATATGAACACTTGTAGTCACTTCCCGATATGACCGATTTTTGATATTATTTTTTTATTTATGACCTTGAAGTATCTGCAAATTTTATATTTAACATCGACAAAAACCATTTCTCAGCTAATGATACTCAATTGATTAAGCTACTACTACTATTAAAACGGTATTTCTCTTTGAACATAATCTATTTTATCTCTCCGTACTAGCCGAAATGCATGCGGCTCCATCTGACTAGTGTTATAAGGAAATGAGAGCATCGAGAGACATACATTTCACATTTTCAGATGAACCGAAAGTATGTTTCTTAATTTTTTGACTAGCAATACGGTTGAGTAAGGAAATTTTATAATCTGTTCAACATTTCAAATATATAGCATTAGTAATGTACTAAAATATGTCGCTATGACAGGTAGATGGACAGATAGACGGATGGACAGACGGACGGAACGAATCGCACCAATAACTTTCCTTTTTACTTTTTGGTATGCCACCCAAAAATGATAACAGTTTTAAAAATTCAACCTGTAAGGCAGGCACCATATCATAATACTTTTGTAGTCTGAGAAAACCTATGAAATTGGAACAAAGCAACAGCGGGTCACTAGTAGATTTGTAGTCAAGTCACGTCGCGCTATGAAATACTGGGAGTGGTTACACCGAGAAATGCTCATTTTGGAAAGTGATCAAATCAGGAAATGTTTATATCAGGAAGTCATTTTATGAAATAATAGTATTTAGGAAGGGGTCACAACTGGAAGTGGTCATTTTAGGAAGTGCCTTGTACGAGGTACAATACAAAATACAACAGGCTCTTTTGATAAGTCCGTAACGAATAATTTCTGAAGAAGCTTATACTTTTTAATACACTGTTTGGATCAGCCTGAATCAAATGTGTTTATTTCTTTTGATACTCCATGTGACCTGTTTAAAAAATACGACATTACTCTTTTCATTAATAATTTGAGAGCTTTGTAGGTACATGGTCTAGTGGGGTCTTATATAAAAGGGATTTGTTTGTATACTTTAATACTATTTTCATACCAATATGAGGTAAATTTTGTGACAAAACAGATAAATAAAATTTGCAAAAAAAAAACCATCCCGCCCTTCACCGTTTATCATCAGGTCCTGTCAGTAATCGCCAGTCTTCTTTCTTCTCCGCCAGCCGTTTGATGTTCCAATACGACGCGGTTCGAAAATTTTCTTTCACTTGCTCAAAATATGTCAGTCTGGGTCTTCCTCTTCCTTTTGTCCCTTCAATTAACGAAGCTATAAATCTAAAATGACAGTTTAATATTATTAGATTATCTGACAGTTGAAACATTAAATACAAAAGCAAATTTAAAAAATAAGTAACAGAAAAATAACTAAAAACTTGAAATAAAAGTAAACTAACAACTTAAATAATACTATAACTAAAACCTGAAATCTGGCCTGGCCACATGTCCACGGCGCGGAGTCGTTACCGTGAAACGGCGCGGCGCCGTTTTACCGTGCATATTTACGGTCCGCGCTGTGGAAATACACCGCGCGGTGCCGTACTGAGCGGGTGCACGGTGGGGCGCCGCGTTGTACCACGACGCCGTGTTATTCAGGCGCGAAAAGACAAATAAAAAGAATGTTCTGGTCAAACCCATTACTTTCTATTATGAATCAGGATGGGAGTAATTTTAAGAGGAAATACGAGGAGGAAAAAACATAGCAGGCGCCCGAAGCGTGCGTCCGGGGCGTTGCGTTCTGCGCGCTCCGATTAATTGTATAGAATTGTATGTGACGAATTATAGCAAGCGGCCGAGGTGCCGCAGCTCATTATAGCTTAGGAGCAGTGGTAGATAACAAGTTAGCAGGTAAGGCGGTTACGAAAACTACTTACCTCCAGGGGAGCCACTTGCCTGTTTTACATTTGTAAGCGCATTGTAGCTTAAGAGCAGTAGTATATGACAAATTACTAGGTAAAGCATTTAGGACAATCACTGACCACCAGGAAAGCCGCTTGCCTGTTTTACACTTGTATGCTCATTGTAGCTTAGAAGCAGCAGTAGATTACAGATTACCAGGTGAAGCATTTAGGAGAATTACTTACCACCAGGGAAGCCATTTGCCAGTTTTACACTTGTATGCATATTGTAGCTTAAAAGCAGTAGTAGATGACAAATTGCCAGGTGAGCCGGTTAATATTGACATAGCTTAGTCACCCCTCCAATCAAGACGAATCCAACGACACCTCACAAATCAAAATCCATCAAACCGTTTAGGGTGCAGCGCATGGCACAGAAAAGACATACATACATACATACATACTTACATACATACATACTCACATACATACATACTCACTTACACTCGAAAAACATATAACCCTCCCTTCTGGCGGCAATCGAGTAAAACATGTTTTCATTTCGTACAGGTATACCGCGTACCTTATGAAAATGAAAATGAAAAATTTATTTTGCAAGTTGGCCATATAGGCTCTTTTACATGTCTGAATCTACTAGCGCTTCAGAAAATCGAAGATACTACTGAGAAGAAACGCCGCAAGAAACTCAGCTATAGTAGTTATAGTTAATCCTAACATTTTCAAAGGTCCCACAGGTTCTCTAAATACGTGTTGCTTTTGAATACAAGGAGATTACAATATATTTTATCTTGATACAGACATTCTAAAGTACTCGAAAAATTTGTGTTCACTTATTTTCAACACCTCGTATTTCCTCTTAAAATTACTCCAATCCTGATCCATAATAGAAAGAAATGGGTTCGCCCACAATTTTTTTTTTTCGCGCCTTTACAATACAACACGCCGTCGTATGTGGCCAGGCCCTCAGACCTATGAATTATGATCACTGTTAATGATCAGTGATGGCAACGAACTTCGCCTCTGGTCACCTGTCTTTTCTGTAATTTTGTACACGATGGCTTTTATCATAGACAAGGCGCCAAGCCCCCAACATAAAAGCTTCTTCTTATTGCTGCATAGTTATACGTTTAGGGGCTCTAGGTAAGACGAAATCATGGCAGATATTCGACGCAGGTGGCTTCCCGCAAAGGGCCGTTCGGCATCTTCCACAGTATAAACGTCATAACGTTTGACCTGTTGTCGTCGTCCCGAGGCGTACCAGGCGACCAGCTGTTGCAGGTCAGTTCGAGCACGACGAAGAGATCTAGTCGCAGCAATGAGGGACAACCACAGCGTCCACCGTGAAATCGTGGAAGTCTTGTTTTAGTGTGATAGAGTCAGATTCTAACCAGTTCAGTTTGCTAGTTGCAGTTTGAGCTACCACTTTTTAAATAGTGATTAATTGATTGATTTGGAAAGCGAGAGAGGCGGGACCTAAAAACTGGCAATAAATTAATATGTATCTTAGGGTTGCTGGTTTTGAGATCACTTACCAAGAACTGGAAAATGTTCAAATTGTTCTGGGTTTTCTTTCACGTAAATAGTGTAACAGCATCGCAATAGCTTAGACAATCCCTTTGTCATCGAACATTTTTTTTCCTCTGGCAGGTCATAGACCACAGATTTTTTATTTTTATCCTTATATCAGCCTGAATCTGATAAAAAGGTTTGTTTCATTAAAAAGTTCTCAGGTCGGAGAAAATCCTATCACTCGACCTAATATAATTGTAAAACGAAATAAATAAGAGTCCATACTGCGGGCAATTTTATTCTGTAATAAATAAAGGATAGTATCATTGCGTGTATGATACAGTGCACAGTTGCACCGTTTTGATCCGCGAACCACTGCACGGAACCTTTTCACAGTAAATATTTTAAAGATGTGACAATCCCTGTGAAGGAATCAGCATGTCATTTATTGTGGAAAAGTACCACAGTAATCGTGTGAGCCGGATGAAATTTAACATAGTTGTAAACTTTAAATTTCTACCTTTTTGAGATATTTCTGCAGTTTGTCCATATCCTTTTATTCAAGGCAGTTTCTTTATTTGTTAAACGAACGTTTATTCCATTTAGATTGTAATAAAAATGAGTCATATTACGTTGTATCCAAAATCAGAAAAAAAAATATAGTTTTATCATTTCCTTTGGAAGACTATATCCTACTTTGCAAAACTCATTGAAAAAAGAAAATTTTAAAATACAAAAAAAAAGATACAACGAGATTTGAACTTGGTCTTTCACGATCTTTACCCATAAAATACCAATAAATGTTACCACGGAACTAAATAGGTGGTCACGTGACTGGTCGAAATTGTCAATAGGTTTTTACTCACCTATATTAACTGTCACTAATTGACGCACCCATCTAAAGATATCACACACACATGGTTGCGGTTGTACTCCCACAACGGTAAAATGCATCATAATTTCCTGGATCCTACTGCAGTTCAGGATCGGTAAAGCAACTCTTTGTTTGGTTTTACGTAAGTAATTAATCCATAACTAACTATTTCCAAAAAAATCCGTTCAAATTAATGTCCTAGAAGCTTCAAAAGGTGCACCGACATTTTCTATGGGAATCGAACCCCCTTAAGCTCTTTCTCTAGGCTTCTTTGTTTCGTTCAAGTGTTATTTTTAGTAAAACGATGGTAGAGCTAACTTTACATCGTTTTGCTAAAAATAATACCTTGCCAGGTAACTTCTTGTCTTGCTGACGAATTTAAAAGTTTCAAAGACTCACATATCATTTTTAGAATTTGTAGAACAAACTTCAGCAGTATACGCAACAAAACATCTTGAAGGCAGAAGGCCAGAGATGGAGCAAATTTGAGGAAAATCATTGAGGTGGCAAAGGATTGTAGCGACGAACGATAATTAAAGGACTAATACCTACACTAAGTGGCGGATTATCCTTTAGATAAACTAGGCACGTGCCTTGCCTAGGGGCGCAAGGCTACCAAAGGGCGCGCAATTACAAGAAATAATACATATCTATAGAGATCTAGCGCCAGAGGGGCTCTTATGAGGTGCTAGCCTAGGGCGCACTCGACATTTAATCCGCCTATTCCTACGCTTGACAAAGTTAAACACCTAAAATATGTAGAATAGAGTAACTAGCTCGTTAGCACTGTAACCGTTTAACACATTAGCGATGACAAAAACAACCAACTTTACCTTACACAAAAAATTACAGGATGCTGATTGCGACTTTTAATTAACAGGTCTGTTCCAAGTAATGAGCGCCTAATTAAACTCTACATCATGAAGAAGCGTACAAACAAACGCACAATGGACTGAGTGACGTTGTTCTTTATTTGTAGAGAAACAATTACAAAACAATAGTAACCGGACAGTGACTTATCTGACATAGATAATCTTCTACTAACCCTCCAGTCAATGACTAAACTTCACAAGAGTTGTTGGTTATTGGCTCTTTAGTTATAATTATAACAGTTAGGGATCTATCTACAATGACATTGTACTCGCTAAGTAGTATTATATTGCTTTTATTATTTTTCAAAGTCGATGGAAATCCTGCAACTGAAGTCAGCCGGTATCGGACAGACTCTGAAATCCTTGAGGATGCTAGTTTGGATACGGTATGTTTTCTTATTAAAGTTAAAGACATCTTTTGATATCAAAATAAGTTTTGGTGGCTATATGGTTAAGACTTGTAAGTATGATGTGCCCGTTCCAGGGAATATTGCCCAGGGTGGAGTGAACATTTTTGATAATGAATAAGATATTCTACACAAATAATAAAAGAAACGAGTAGTTACAATACCGTATTATGCTCAGTGGCCCTAACATCTAACATGATCGCCCAAGTTTCAACCATCCTGCAGCGCATCGGATCCCTTTCTTATGACAGTTATGACACTAGTCAGAGCCTCAGAGCTACAGTTTGGGACAAATATAACTCAAGCAGTCATGTTAAGGCCGCAGCCTGAATTTGTACAATATATTCATTTAGTCAGGAAATTATTTGAAAAATGAAAAAAATGTTTTCAAAAATGCTGCTCGTAAATCGTTTACATTGCCGGCAATATTATCAGCCAGTGGCAGAATTCCTGGGAATGGGAATATAGGAACTCTATTATACTCTGCGATAACAGTGTTAACTTAACTCTCTCGTGCAAAACAGGACGGATACATATTTTTTTTTTGTACTGACAGAATCTCTATCAGAGGTCTAAGAAATGTTAATGACCATTCGCAGCTGGAACTAGTTACGATTTTGTATCTTGATCCTGAAGATGCTTTGTATAAAAATGAAATAGCCTAAACATTGCCTGAGTAGGGATGGTTAATACTACTGATACTACTACTACTACATAGTCGAAGAGGTCAAAAAGAGCTACTCGCTTCTCTATTGTCAAGAGAGTAGAGCTTGTAGGTATAGATCTTTTTAACATGTTTGAGTGTTCTGCTACGTTTACTGACTGTATGTTTTTTAATGAAGAAGCGCATGTCGCACAGACGCAGCAGACGTTGCAGTTTTGAATGCAAGTGCATGTTAGAGTTAACACTGTTTTCGCAGAAAAGCAAGATATTATTTATCCATTTTACCAGTTCAAATTTTCGAATTTTCCCTATAGTTCTCCTTGATAAGAAAATACGGATACCCCTGCGAGATTCACCGGGTGTATACAGAGGATGGATACATACTGGAGTTGCACAGGATCCCCAACGCAAGGGACAACGTTACTGAGGGTCCGAGGCCTGTGGTGTTCCTGCAGCATGGCCTCCTCTCCTCTTCCGCAGAATGGGTTCTCATGATGCCCGGTAAAGGTTTCGGTAAGTACAACTGTTCAAATATTTTTGCATTAGAGTATTAATCAGCTCTATAAAGATACCGTTTATGTTATTTGGTTATTTTATTGCATTCTGTAATCTCATTACGATGTTGTATAAAGATCATTATAGTTAACAGTAGGTGTTATTTCAGCTTATATCTTAGCAGAAGCCGGCTACGACGTATGGATGGGTAACGCTCGTGGCAACACTTACTCCCGGCGCCACGTCTCCTTAAAACCCACATCGTCATCTTTCTGGAAGTTTAGCTGGCATGAAATTGGCTATTACGACCTTCCAGCCATGATCGATTATGCCATAAAGAACACAGGTGTTCCTAAACTGCAGTATGTTGGGTTCTCTCAGGGAACCACAGCGTTCTGGGTGATGGCATCAACCAGACCGGAGTACAATGACAAGATCAGCGCTATGCAAGCTTTAGCACCTGTCGCATACGTTGGAAATATTAAAAGTCCACTTATAAAGGCTATTGCACCGTTTACCAATTCACTTGAGGCAAGTATGTATATTGTGTGTACTCTCTTATAGGCCTAATTAACTGTCAAATAACTCTAGATTGAGGAGTCTTGCCTACAATTAAAGCAGGACCAGCCATCAGCTCCATTTATGTACACGGAATCCTGTATAACTTCTGTGTAGCGAATAAATAAGGCAGCAGAACACTCGCAGCAGTTAAAATACGGTCAATGTGACAAGTTTTATTTTAACTTAGGTACTTACTACATGCATTATTTCATAAATAGTCATTTCAGTTGTTTCGATAATAACAGTGGCTAGAAATTGACTAATGTTAATGCTTTGGAATTATCATTCTAATCCATTCAGTTGTTCTCGACCAATTACAGAAACAATCGGCGTTAAAGAAACACTTGAAACGCTATCTGTTTTTACTGTTATCCTTATCGTTAAGAAGTGCGCGACTGGAATTAACTACTGTCAACGCATCTGTACTTATGCTGTTTAAACAGGCAATAATCATAATAGGTCGATTACTTTTTACACAGCCCACGCCAAAAGCCCTCAATTAAATTGCGACTGTGTGAACTTTTTCGTTAGAACATCGTGTTTGTATATCACTATTTCTCTCATACTGTAACGCTAATTAAATCATGTTGCTGTTGCATGTGATATTACCTTTAATAAATCACCGGAACCTTGCGCTACAAAGATAAAAATTAACAACCGATTAGCTCAAGGGAAAAAATACTTAGTACAGTCAACCAAACTGAATTCTGAGCCATTATTGAAACATTTCCTAACTTAATAAAATAAGGTCTATTTTGGTGAACTTTCAGCACTTTTGCACTTCAGCACTTTTGCTATATTCTGGCAACAGACGCTGTACCACTACTATGCACTGAGCAACTACCTAGAAAGCGGTAAATACAGAGGCCCGGCTTCATAGGCATGAAAAACGCAAAAACGCGCCACTGGCCCTCTCTGATTGGTCGATTCCTGCGTTTTTTTGTCTTTATCGCCAGTAATTTCTGGCTGTGAATCCACACTAACATGACCATGCCGTTTGCTCTGTTTTGTGCACTGTGTTAGGACACAGAGTAAATAATAGTATATAAGTATCTACAGAAGTCTCTCTTCGAAAAAAACTTCGGAGCGACAAACGACTTGTAGCTTCGCGAAGTGGTCCTTTTTAAAAGAATATTAGATCCGAAGCGCTTTTTGTCAGACTTAGTATAGCGTCGCGGGTTCATTATAGTTAATGACCAGATGTTTCACCTGTATTTACAAAGCAAAAATTTAGGCGGGCTCGTACCTCTATCTAGGCAGTTAGATAATAGTATTTTATGCAACTGCTATATAATGAGAGGCCTTAAAACACGAGTGTGGTTTTATGAAACGAGCGTCAGCGAGTTTCATAATAGGATCACACGAGTGTTTTAAGGCCTAATTATATACAGTTGCATACAATACTTTATCTACACACATATCATAAGTGCTCAATAACGCGTTCAAAAACCATAGAAAATGACCAGCATTATTACAACCAATGTTATTACAAGAATGACCAATGAACCTAACTCTAAAGGGTAACATAATCCTGTGTTAATTAATTACTGAATGTTCTAGTTTCTTTTATTTCAAACAAAAACCTAAGAGTCTTGGAAGATTTAATTTACTATATCCGTATCCCGGACATTAAGTTACAATTTAGAATAGAACTTTGATGTAGATGTTGCTCTAATAAGCCCTACTGAACGTATTTAATTTTAACAGGTAGTCGTCAAAATCCTGGGAGCCAATGAATTCTTGCCCAACGGGAAGATAAATGAACTGGCGGGACAGAGGTTTTGCTTAGAAGAAGCGTTTACCCAGGTCCTGTGCGCCAATTTGCTGTTCCTCATCTGCGGATACAACGAAGAACAACTTAATGCAGTAAGTTTGTGAATAGAGATATTTTTTGTAATCTAGTTATTCAGATGCTAATTCGTTTGGACGCCGTTATAATCTACTATGTTTTTATTTATAGACTATGCTACCTATAGTGTTGGGCCATACCCCCGCCGGCGCAGCGACGAGGCAGCTCATCCACTACGGTCAACTATACAACTCTAACAAGTTCGCCCATTTCGACTACGGGCTCCTCTCCAACAAACGGAAATACGGGACGTACAAACCACCGCCATACAACCTCAAAGCTATCACTGCACCAGTGTTCCTGCACTACGCAGACAACGACTGGCTGTCAACACCAAACGACGTCGACAAGCTTCTCAAAGAAATGGACTCTGCCGTTGGAAAATACAAAGTACCCTTACCAAAGTTCAATCATTTAGACTTCGTTTTTGCTATAGACGCTAAGAAATTAATTTACGACCGTGTCCTAAGAATCATGGAACAATTTATTTAAATAAGTTTTATTTTGTACGTTAACATAACGTCGAAGACAATACAATGTTCAACTCACACCAACACGTTTTATTTTCCGATATCCTTGGCGCATTCCTGAAAATTTATAATAAAAACTTAATTCAGTACATTATAATTAGGTATAAGACGTGGCATACCCAGTGGAGAAAGGATAGGCCAAATATATGTAAAATAAACGTTAAACGTGTTAAAAATGCGATAAAAGAAAGATGTCCGATTTGTGGGGTAAACATTACTGTGAGTCCCATACATACACATACTTATGCTACGTAAAGTTTAAATAGATTCAAGTTCCAACGCACTGGAGAATAATTTATACGCCAGCATTTTTACGAGAACTATGTAGTTACTTAGGTTCAAATTCTACATACATGTACCTATGTGATCGATAAATCACCTCTGACAGGATAGGGTTTAAGATTATTTGCTCAAATATGTTAAATAAATATCTGTCTCTAGATGTGTCTGTAAATAATAATATTGGTATACTTTGAAAATTAAAATTTATTTTTATTAATATCGAGAATTTGGGACAAGTTTTGATTAATCCCTCAAAACTCCTTACTGACGTTTAAACTAGAAAGTATACTTTTTTAATCCAGGACAAGATCTATCTATCTGCAGAATTTCATCTAAATCCGTCTAGCCGTTAATGCGTGGTCGTGGATCCAACATCCAAACACCATTGCTTTCACATTTATAACATTAGTAGGAAGTAGGATAGGGTATTATAATAGTTTATTAAGATAGCATAAGTTATATATTACCCAATTCAAAAACTGGCTACAGCGCATAGACTGAAATAATTAAAAGATGAGTGATTAGGATAAGCATTAAAAGCAGTCACACTTTTGTGTAAGCGATACTTCGCAATTTTAAATTGATTCTGTTGTAACACAATCCAAATATGTTCAATAAATATCAAATATGGTCGAATGAACGTAATACATTCTGGTATTGTTTTTCACCAGGGGCACACCGCAAATGCACGTGACCTTCAAATTTTTGCAAAACTGTCACGGCGACACTGGGTTAAAGTGAATACGTTGATTTAAAAAGTTAGTGTTACTTTTGACGCTGATTTAATTATAAATTAGCTTTTATACCTGCTATGTAATTAAATAAAAAAACTTACGGACTGTACCAATGACGTTCTCGATTTTGTTCCTAATGTAGAGCATGAAGGCGCAGACTTGCTGACCGTTACTCTATGAAACGAAGCATCTATGTCCGACATTTTGGTCCGACTTCGGCGCTTGTCGCTTACGATACTCATTTCTCGCGTAACGATAGCTCCAAGAACATCTTGCACTAAAACGACAAAGTTATAGTGCCTAAACTGTAAAAACTATTCTAACCATACTACTGGAATAAGAAAAACTTACTCTTTGTCAATAGATTGGCGGGGTCTTCCATTCTGCAGCATGATTCGGGAGGGCTGTCAAGAACTTGTTCGTTTGTTTTATGTAAAACTTGAAAAAGAGAAACATGCCTATATTTCTGAAATAGAGAAACATGTATTATTAGTATTATTGTTTTGTGGGTGATATTGCTATTTACCAGCATAATTAGTACCGTGTTTTGGCATTTCTTCATTGTTATAACTATTTCAGAGTCAACATTCTTAATTGAATCGGGTATATCATCATCGACGCACTCAAACGGTTTTGGGACGAGACTCAAGTCTTCACCGACTGGGCCCAACCTCGTCTGAGTGCATAAATGTGAATTTAATGAGAACCCGTTATAGACATTCTGCAATTCGAACTGCAATGAAGTGTTCTCTCTTTTCAATCTCTCCACTTCTAACTTTTGTTCGTTTAAACGTAATTGCAGAAATTTCAAATTGTTTTTAAATGCGCCACTTTCTTCAGTAACTTTTGGTATATCCGAAGTCTCGGAACCGACATCAACAGTTTTTACTCTTACTGAAATAAATCTACTGACAGCTTTTCTTTTTTTATGAGGTTTTGTCACTCCTTGAAGAAGTATAGAGTCATTTTCCTGAGATTTCGTCTCTCTAAATCTCACCGAATGGTCGTTTTTCGTTTTGATACCATTTGCGCTATCAAGATTGTATGTGTGGGAAGACACGCAAGATTCAAACTTCGTACTCTTTGAATTTTTCTTTGGACAAGGACCTTCGTACTGGCCATGAAGAGGCAATAAATTGTCAACTAGCCAAGCCTGATGTACCATTTCTTTCTGCCACAATTTGGCCGTATTACGTACACTGTCAGAACAGATTCTGTCGTTATTAGGAAGTTCCTCACTCTTTGGTAGGCGAATACGGAAGACTTTTTCTATTATCACTTTCCAAAACATTTTTATGCTTTTCAATGCATCTAAGCATCGTTCACATGGCCAATGGCATGTTTCGAATTCTTCCTGAAAGGTGTAAGTAACCGTTATTAAATAAGTCGATAGACTAAGTTACGTACTAGTTCTTTTTTTCACTTACTTCTTCGAAGTATTTTTCAAGTTTCTTGTCTTTTTCAAGACATGCTTTCATGTGATGGCATGACGTGCAAATACTTTCAAGTACTACCTTCGATTTACAATTAGGATGACACCGTGGAGTCACCTATAAATCATCGATTAGTAACTAACCGTTACTATTTAAATTACAAAATGCTCTAAGAAACCAAGAACAAGTTATTAGAACGCGTACAGACTACTTTAGGAATTGATAAATTCTTTAAACTCTCGCGGTTTACACACATATTTTATAAATGTATCCCGATTTTAACAAATGTGATAATAACAATGTTATTGTCGCGTAAAAGTTCCGATAGATGTTATAAATTTGAGGCTTATACTGAGTAGAGGTATGTACATTGCGTGCCGCAGTAAACTACATAAAACCTTGCATTTTACAGAATCGTCAATGTACCTACTCGTTACTCGAATAAATTAGTTAGGTAATAACTTTCAGAGGTTAGAGTATTCTTCACCTTTTCCTTGACCCTAACATGACCGCCTAAGTTTAACTCTATGTGCCTCCAATTTTTGACTTAAGTAGAGTTGTTTATTTAATTTCTTTAAACAGAGCCGCAGGGAGGGATAAATTAAACTTGGACGGTTCTGTTACAGTCACTAAAGGAAATAAGTACCTACATAGCCTGTGTACTGTAACTTACGTTCCCGCGATTCTTGTAGGTCATGGTTCCCAGGAAATTGGCTAGTGTTGACAAAGGTATGATGCAAACCGGCATGTCACT
Organism: Ditula angustiorana; assembly: GCA_963691745.1. NCBI lineage: Eukaryota > Metazoa > Arthropoda > Insecta > Lepidoptera > Tortricidae > Ditula > Ditula angustiorana. Next base: position 5,160,345 of record OY829473.1, read on the forward strand.
CCTGATCCATTCTCTAAGGTACCGGCCTCTCCTCTCCACGTCATGGCTCCATGCTCTGAGGTCGTTGCAAGACTCGAAGGACTTGATTTTACCTTCGTTGCGGGCTATAAGTCTGAGACTGTCTCGATGCGTGTAATTCATTGATTAAGTACTCTTAAAATTGATTTTTAATCTAACATACTTGCCCGGTGACGTAAAATTTTGAAAAACTAGTGACAGAAATGACAGCTTTTACGAGTTTTTTTCAAGTTTTTATCTCATTTGAATCTTTGGACTACGTTTGAGCAAAGATAAAGACACTTTGAAATAAATATGAGTAATTGAGTAGTAGTTAACTGAATGAATAATCTTGCGTTGATAGTTTGATTTCTTGTATTAAGTTTTTGAACAAAATGGATAGCAATAACGCAGTATGCATCGATATTTTTTCAAGAAAAAACTCAAACTGGTAAAGCGATGAAAACTGTCATAACAAAAAACAAACAATTTAAAAATCAACATTCCATTCCAAGCCACCATTCCATCTCGATTTCTGATGACAGCTCCAAACATTTGATATTTTCGTATACATTTTACCGTAAGTCTAAATATTATAAACTGAATATGCAGAAATGCATGCGTAAAATGGGTGGAAGAAAAACTTAAAATATTAATTTACACAAACGTATGTTTAGACAAATTGTATTAATTGTAAGTGTAGAAGACTATTTGGCGTCGCAATGTCTTTTATAACAAAACGGGAGCGTGTTTTTAATGAATATGACTTGGTCGACCTGCCTCCGAGGAACGAGGGGAAACTCAAGGCTTACGCGTCGTGCACGGACGCCCGAGCCTGGTCCCATTTCTGCTCGTCGAAGAGCGAACACTTAACCGAGATCATCAAACGGAACAACGATGTGACGGTCACTCCGAAGTATGTGCCAACCAAAGTTATCGTGGACACCATTATGGTGTCAAAGAACATGGAGATAGGTCGTTTAAAACGCAAGATTGAGGAATTTGAACAGATGTTGGCAGTCTACGACGAACTGGATCTGGACTGTGATCAGAAGTGTGAAATCGCGAAACAAGTACGTGACCTCACTAAGTTATTCTTTCTTGTTTACCTATAGGTCAATTGTGGTATCATTAAACGTCCACAAAAACGGATTTTGCAATTTGTTTCACCACGATATATTTGTATTAATAAGTTTTCAATCTAATTTCCGTTCATTTCATTCATAATTATTTTTGAAGCCGTTTAATGTTACCAGGGTTTTTAAAATTAGGTATAATTTAAACATTAAACGGCTTCGATTGACTGTATGAATTTCGCATCATTTTGAACCTTATAGCATAGCACATTTTGGTCAAATTAAACAGGTTATGCATTGTGTGGCTGCAATTGAGTAGGACGTTGTCTTTCTGCATCCCTTACATTACAGCGAGACAGCTACACAATTGCGGTCACACATTGTTCAAAATGTTACATTATTCAAGTTCGTTTCCGCAAAGTAGTGCAGCCTAATAAATATTTCATTTTCGTATTATCTTTATTACTGTCATTACATATAGGAATGAAGCTTGACGCAAGTCTATGAAATGACAGTGTGCTGACGTTACTCTCCAATTATATTCTAATCGCGGTTTGATAATACGTGCTACAAGAACGGATAACGGGCTGTTCGTGATGCTGTTAATAGAGTCAGACTTTACACAATAATAATTATTATTTAATTATAATAATTGACTAACTTTGCTTTTCAGCACGCAACTATCAAAGCTGCCAATAAGGACCTCGATGAAATGGTTAGTTTATCCATTTTTCTTATTGCTAATCCAAGACGGTAAGTCTATTTAAAAATATATAATATCAGAACACTTTTCTTGTGTACAAGACCCAGAGTGCTCAAGAATCATTGAACTGAAGTAACTTACCTTATCCGCTTTAATATTTGATGGAGACTGTGCTCATATTGAAGTAAAACACTGTCCGTTAACGTTAAGCAAACACACTCGGATAACACACTATCCAAAATAAAATTGGGCCCACTCGACTTTTCTCAGTAAAACAAAACTATAAAAATATGTATGTTCGAAAGCATGTTTATTTAGTAGGGTTTTATTAATTGTTTACACATCAAATTTATAAAATAACACCCTACTTCCAAAACGTGCATTGTTAGAATCACATACTTTTTTCATATTTTAATTTTGTTTTGAGTAGTTTTTGTTAATATCGTTATTTTTTGCAGTACTTAAACTTGGACACATCCGGTTTTACAGAGGTAATTTTACTATTTTGATAATATCTTAAATAGTTTACTGTAATGTATAAAAATGTTTTAAATTTACTCTTTATTTTTCCCCAGGGCATCGATTCTGAGGCTTTTGAGGTAAATTTACACGATATTTAAGTAGCTACAAGTTCTCTAATAACTATACTCGACTAAAAAGTTTTCTTCGTTTCTTACAGACTGGAAAATCAAGAGGCGACGCGGTAAATTGGTTACAATTATCTAAAAATACCCCAAGGGCCTCTAGAAAAATAGTATGAGAGCGTCCGCTAACTCGCGCGGGTGAGGATGCGAGCTCTTACTATTTATTCGATAGGCGTGCACCTGCTCCGTGCACCCGCGCGATGTAGCGGACGCTCCAAAACTTAGTATATACCTACCTACTAGACTTTCAGAGTGTGGAAGTGACAAGTAACATAATGCCATAATTTTGAATGTCAGGTCAGCCTAAGTAAACGCGCTTTAGTATGAACTTTCTCATTTTTTTATCTTCATCGTTGCAGATAAGACTGAGTAATTTTTATAATATCTCACCGTTAAACACTCATCTGATCAAGCCTAAACATTCGTCAGTTTTCTCCTAGACACGGTTCAATATAATTAATTATTGAGCATTATCTTTAACGCTTTGTAATACAGTTTTATCAAATTGTGTCATTTGACACAAATAATGTGTCATTGCTGTAACTTATCCTAATATTAGGTTTTTGATTTCAGATTTCATTCGTAGGAGGAAACGCGGTAATTATAATCTTACCCTATTATGTTTAAATATGCATGAGAGGGTTTCGCACATCTACTGAAAAACATAACCCTAATATTATGACCATTCTCGTCTCACTGCTTATTTTCTGACATCATAGTTAACGCAATCACGGGAGTGTCACGAAAATTTGTGATGATTAAGGGAATAATTTTTGAGGGCAAACTATAGAAAAAAAATCAAGTGCGTCACCTGACTTAACAATACAAATGTATATTTTGTATTATTATAAATTACAAACTTTATAATGCAGAAACAAATATCGGCATACTAATGTCGATCAACCTCCCCTAACCAACTTTTAATATTCGTTCTTACCCAGTCTTTAATTTGAGAATAAGTACGCGTACGGTGTATAGGGTCTCCGTCTAAAACAGATAAACTTTAATGGTAATTGGAACTAGTTAATCTCATTTTAATAATAAATTATTATTTGCAGTTGACATACGGAGGCGGAGGCAGCGCGGTAAGACTTTTTAAAGTTTGACGACCGGTTTATACCGATCGTCAAACTTTATTTTTTATTCAGGTTATCCTAGTATTACTTCCAGCTACGAAGCTAAAGGTTGCGGGTTCGATTCCCGTAAGATGCCTATATTTATACGAGGAATTTACGAATTTGTACCTGTGCCGTGGATATTTCTACGTATTTAAAATACGTATATACTTATATAAGTATATTTATCGGTTGTCTAGTACCCATAGTACATAATTATATGTATAGTGTTATAAAAGCCGGTCATGATTTATTTATATCTTAATGCCCTGAAATGGGTCTAATGTTTTGGTGAATCCGAGTAATCTAAAGGATTCAGAGTATAAAAACAAAAATATTGTATTTAGGGTTTTTTAACGCTCTTTTAGTCATGTAATAAAAATAAATAACAATATGAATATTAACCGTTTAATATGCTACACATTTTTGTTTGTTTGCAGTCCATAAAATCCAGAGGTGGAGAGGTGAGTGCTGAATCTTTAAACTATCTAACTGTTGCGTAAACTAAGTTTTAGTTGATAATTGTTTGAATATAGACCCAAAATACCGACTAAAGGACGGGGGCAGGTACTTACGAGGTTTTTGGAGAAAAGTGGTGAAAACTGATGCCTGCGTGTGATCTTCTGTCCCCGGGGCACTGTGGTAACTTATAAATGCACTTCACAAGTGTTTTATGTAAAGTTTTTGGATATAACACAAGGTTTTCGATAATTTTTGTTTCTTGAATAGATGCGCGCGCGGTCGCGAAGCTTCGACTGACAGGTACATTTGCCTCTCGATAGAGGGCAGGCAGAGGGTTGTTTCAGAGCGGTGTTTGAAGCCGAGTAGTTGACGTAGTTGATGGATAGATGGCGTGGAAGGAAAAGGAGGTTTTAGCCGGTTTCCTAACATTTCCCCCCCACCGAAATCAACAATGATTTCATAATAGGTAAACACAAAGACAATCTGGAATAAATTGTGTTGATGTTGAGCTTGTAATTGTGTCAAAGTGTACCAATGTAAATAAATGATGTACAACGCTGAAAGTTAGTGGACTGTATAAATTATTTAAGGAATAGAATATATGAATTTATGTATAAACTTATAGGATAGAATAGAATAAAGTAATCGAAGTTTACAAAATATTTTATGCGTCCTGCTGTATTGGTAGAGGACTCAGTTTAGTGACAGGGCGCTGCAATTGAGAGCATTGCGTTCGCACTGTAACAACGCGAACCCTTCCATCGAGTCCAGGGTGAATCTGTTCCACACGTCCTAAGCTCCATTGCTGACAAGGGGTATTATCGTTATGAATCAGTACCAAATCATTTGGAGATAAATTGGGCGTGTCAACAAACCATTTTTGCCTTTGCTGCAGTGTATGCAAGTATTCGGATTTCCAGCGACGCCAGAAATGCAAAGTGGCCTGTTGAATACATTGCCAACGCGTTAAGCGATTAATAGACGTATCCGAAAGATCATAGCTGGGAGCCGCTACTAATTGACGACCAACTAGAAAGTGTCCCGGAGTAAGGACGTCGAACTCATTGGGATCGTTAGATAAACTACACAGAGGGCGCGAGTTCAAGATCGCCTCTATATTCGCAAAGAGAGTGGACAGCTCTTCAAACGATAACGCGCGTGTACCTACTACGCGTTTTAAGTGGTACTTCGCCGATTTAATTCCGGCTTCGAAAATCCCGCCGAAATGGCTGCCAGTCGGAGGGTTATATTTCCATGTGACCTTCCTAGTGGTAAACATATCAGTCAATTGATGTTGATTGGCGTTATAAAATTCGAATACTTCAGACAGATGTTTACCAGCCGCCACAAAGTTCTTGCCGTTATCTGAACAGACCGTGTGTGGAAGACCACGCCGCGCCGTAAACCGATCAAATGATGCTAAGAAGCATTCAGTAGTCAACGCGGAGACCACTTCAAGATGTACCGCACGCGTGGAGTAACAAACGAATAAGCACAAGTAGGCCTTTAATATTTTTGCATTGCGACGATTCGACTCCTTTGTATAAAAGGGACCTCCCATATCGACACCGACTGTGTGAAATGGATAAATATCCTGTAAACGACATTTAGGTAACGAGCCCATCTTAGGTTGGTTCACAGTGGGCCTATTTTTAAAGCATCGAACGCACTTCGAAAGCCGAGACCGTATAATGCATCTGGCAGACACAATCCAGTATTTTTGTGCTAATATGTTTTGTAGAGTCCTAGGCCCAGCATGCAAATATACTTTGTGATAGTAGTCTATCAAAATATTGGTAAAGTGCGATTTTTTAGGTAAAATCAATGGGTGACGTTGAGTAAATGGCAAGTTTGCTTGTGAAAGCCTACCCCCCACCATGAGGAGACCGCGGCTATCAATGAACGGGTCGAGTTTACGTAGGCTTTGAGAGCATCGGTTGTCCTTTTTCAACGACTCCATGTCTTCTTTAAAGTACTTAAGTTGAACTATTTGAATTATTTTGTCATGGGATTCATTTAATTCTACGGTAAGCAAAGCGCCTTTGTTTCTATTAGTAGTAGAAGCCCTCGAATTATTTATGAATCGGAAACACCAGGCGATTACACGTTGTAGTTTAATAAAATTTGAAAATTTATCAATTATTGAAGCAATATCTGTGTTCAATTGTGAACCTTCACTGAGTAACGTGCTTTCTTTCACAGGTTTGAGTTCCAAAGGTTCACCTTTGAACTCATCAATAGATCTCACAGGCCAAGTATGTTGCGGATCGTGCAGCCACTGTGGGCCACGGAACCACTGGTCAGCGATCTGTAGCAGTTGTGCTGGCGTAGCACCGCGAGAGCACACATCGGCAGGGTTATCACTACCATTGACGTGGTACCATTGAACTTCTGACGAATTTTCGTTAATTTTAGAAACGCGATTAGCAACAAAAGTTTTTAATTTGAACGCAGGTGTATTTATCCACGTCAGTGCCACGGAACTGTCGGTGAACGCTAATATTTCGCTGATCAGCACTTCCTTGGCCAAAATCGATACCACATAACGTAACGTTTTCGATAATAAATGTGCAGCCATTAATTCCAAACGCGGAACTGAAACTGTTTTTAAGGGCGCAACCTTAGATTTTGATAACAGTAGGCTAACATTGACATTGCCCTGCATGTCCTGACTGCGAATATACACGACAGCCGCCACGCCGGCCATTGATGCGTCTGAAAAACCGATTACTTGTGATACCTTATGGTTTTGGACAAAGACATGCCGGTCATGTTTTAATTTCGATAGCAACGGTATTTGTGAAGAAAACAGTGACCATTCATCGCGAAGTGGTTGTGGAAGCGAGTCATCCCATCCTAACTGGGCGCACCACAATTTTTGCATAAAATTCTTCGCAAGGAAAACACAAGGCGCAACAAACCCTAGTGGGTCGAATAGCTTTGCTATTTCCGAAAGTACCGAACGTTTCGTAACGTTGCTTTCCATCTGCGTCGTACGAAAGGAGAATGCGTCTTCTTTGGGTAGCCAGTGAAGCCCGAGGATCTTAATAGACATTGTTTTACCGTCATCGAATTGAACTGGGGGCTCGAGTTGATCACTAGGCAGTTTGCTCAATACTTGATCGCTATTACTCGACCACTTGCGCAATTCGAATCCACCCAGTTTGAGCAGCTCAACTAATTGATGTTGAATCTTTAACGCCTCCTCAGCACTATCAACTGACCAAAGCAAATCGTCGACATAAAACCCTTCGCGCAGCGCGCGGGCAGCGTCAGGGAAGCGCGCGCCCTCGTCCGCGGCCAGCTGGTGCAACGTGCGTATTGCTAGAAATGGGCTACTGGCTACACCGTACGTCACTGTGCACAGTTCGTACACTTTTATCGGCTCACTGGGCGAATTGCGCCACAGTATATGTTGAAACTTACGTTGAGACTCGTCAATTAGTATACAACGATACATTTTTGAAATATCACCGCATAAAGAAACTTCACGCAACCGAAACCGTATTAATAATTCTACAAGATCAGCCTGCAGTTTCGGACCCGTGTATAAAACAGAGTTCAAAGATTTATTATTTGTAGTTTGACAAGAGGCATCGAAAACTACACGCAGTTTTGTGGTACTACTGTCAGGCTTATGCACGCAGTGGTGAGGAATGACGTACCCCGATTCCACTTCCGACACGTTACCGACACAAACCATGTGACCGAGCGAAGCGTAATCATCCATGAACTTTTTATACTCTCCTCTGAGATCAGGCAAGCGTGATAATTTACGCTCTAAATTTTGATATCTTTTTATCGCTATTTGTTTTGAATCGCCTAGCTCAGCGTCAGGTTTGAGCGGGTAACTCACTATGTATCTACCGGTATTGTCACGCTTATGGTCACTGACAAACATCTGTTCTGCGATGACGTCATCCGGGTTTTTAGGTAGGTCACATACTAAACTCTCTGTTTCCCAAAACGATTTTATTAATTCGTCGACTTTTGTAGCAGTCGTAAACATACAAGTCGATACATTTGGAGCATCACTATTTAATGTCAGCTGTCCCGTAATAACGTACCCAAATACGCTACTTAATGCCAACGGTAATCCTTGTCGTGACGGATGATATTTGCCTCCGTCGTAAATGTATGGAAACACGTCACTGCCGAGCAACATATCGATACGACTCGAGCGATAGAAAGTAGGGTCAGCCAACACCAAATTTTTATACTCGAAACATAAGTCTTGAGACAAACTGACCGACGGCATATCACCAGAAATTTTCGGAATTACAACCGTTTTAATATTAAAAATTGGATCATTAGACATAGTCGGTTTAATTTTGCATGCCACCATGCCTTGATCGCGAACTACTGTACCGCCTAGACCGGACAGCTGAGTGTTACACTTTTGACGTCGGAGTCCTAACCGCTGGGCACAATCATTCGTCATAAAGCTGGTTTGAGAACCACTGTCGATTACCACGCGCACGGGTTGATATTTGCCTGAAACATCCGATACGTGTATGATCGCAGTACCTAACATAACCGTGGACCCAGTCGAACACGTCAACGAGACTTGCTTCCCTTCATTAATTTTAAAATCATCATCGCAAGCGTTTTCAGTTTCCGTGCTCACTAAATTTATATTAGAATCCAAATGCAGCGTGTGGTGATGCTTGTTTTTGCACACCGTACACGTTATCTTTGAAGGGCACTCATTAGCCGCGTGACCTTGACGGAGACAGTTCTCGCACAAGCGCAACTCTTTTATTTTTTTAATTCGTTGCGTAGGTGTCAGCGCAATAAACTCAAAACATTTGTAAATCGAATGAAAGGGCTTTTGGCAATACAGACATACCTTTTTTACATTATTATCAGTGGTGGTCGTATTGCTTGCCAAACATGTTTTTGAATTTATATTTTTCGTGATAGGTTTCACGTTGGGTTTATTTTGACTCAAAGGGACGAAAGGTTTACTAGTACCGGGCTTCGAAGCAGTGCTCGTTGACATTTCTAACATACGGGTTTGACTTGTAACAAATTCGACTAATGTTTTAAAAATAGGTATTTCCTTTTTATCAGCTAATTTTTGTTCGAATTCGCGTCTAGAAACCGGGTCCAAATTACGCAAACCAATGTAACACAGAATAAATCCCGCTAAGTCATCGATTTTTAACAATTCTAGTGCTTGAACACACTCTTGAAATGTTTCTAAAAAGGAATTTAATCCGTTCACAGATTCATTCGGCAGCGGCTTAAACGCAAACAACTTGTCCATATAGCGCGTAGCTATAGCTCTCTTATTTTCAAACCTATCGCACAAGCTTGTCCACACGATGTTATAATTGTCACTCGACACTGGTAAACTTTTAACAATATGAAGCGCAGGTCCCGACACTACTGATAATAGGTAATAGAATTTCTCGATATTACCTATCGTCTTATTTGTATGGATTAAACTCAAAAATGTGTCACGAAATGTTATCCAATTCTCTATTTTGCCGTCAAAATGGACTAAGTCAATTTTAGGTAAGCGGGGCTGGGCGCCGCGCTCCGACACGTTCTTGGTTTCCTCGACATGTTTCGACGGTTTTGAATTTACCTCGAGTTTTACAAGCATGCGTTTTATCTCGAAATATAAGTCATCGAAGGCATGCACCTCTTGATTAGTAATTTTATAGTCAGGGTTTCTTTTTAATTCCAAACTTGAAATCTCATCGACTACATTTTCAAATAATTCACGCGTGGATTCAAGGTCACTCATGCGCACGGACAATTTACTTAGTTCGGAGGTATTTTTCTCCACAGACTTGGCTAAATCGTGAAACTGCTGAACACGCACAAAATATCTCTCTTTTCGACTGATTAATGTATTGATTTGGATTTCAAGATCGGTCAACGGAGCCATTTTGATTCAAAGAAAATGTATGTACCTAACGCGTGCCGCGTGCTTTGAAGTACATTAAACTGAGTCCAATAGTAATTATACACAGCAGAAATAGATATTGATAGTATTTGACTACGTGTATAACAACAATATTGCAACAAATAGAACTATTGAATAAGTATTTGTGCAATAAATAAGGTGTGTAGGTACCTACAAGGTTGAAGGTTATTAAGTGAAAAATTGTGTATTCACTTGTTTTTACCTATTTTGAAAGCTTGTATCCGGTTAGAAGAACCAATTATGTTGCGTAAACTAAGTTTTAGTTGATAATTGTTTGAATATAGACCCAAAATACCGACTAAAGGACGGGGGCAGGTACTTACGAGGTTTTTGGAGAAAAGTGGTGAAAACTGATGCCTGCGTGTGATCTTCTGTCCCCGGGGCACTGTGGTAACTTATAAATGCACTTCACAAGTGTTTTATGTAAAGTTTTTGGATATAACACAAGGTTTTCGATAATTTTTGTTTCTTGAATAGATGCGCGCGCGGTCGCGAAGCTTCGACTGACAGGTACATTTGCCTCTCGATAGAGGGCAGGCAGAGGGTTGTTTCAGAGCGGTGTTTGAAGCCGAGTAGTTGACGTAGTTGATGGATAGATGGCGTGGAAGGAAAAGGAGGTTTTAGCCGGTTTCCTAACACTAACAATCAAAAATGTCATGTTTTGTCCATTACGATGTCCTTAAGAGTTGCCCGTCTTGTAATCTACACAGGCTTGGAATGAGGCCCAGAGCATAAAAACGGATCAATCACGTATTTTTAAGTGGAGTTGCGAGGGCTCATGACTAAGGACGTGGGCAGGTGTCGGGCATTTCTCGACTTAAAAATACGTGAGTGATCCGTTTTTATTAATATGTCCGAGTCTCACGGTAGTTTTATGTTAAAAATTGCATATCTTAACGGGAAGATGAGGCCCAGAGCGGTAACTTTTATCGAAGAGAAAGCATGTATCCCTGTCTAACCTATAACCATGTGCAACCTTGGTGGATGCTTTTTGCTTTATGTCCGCGATAAAAGCCAGTGTGTCACCAACTTTTTTTTATACAACAATGGAAGGCAAACCAGCTAGTGGGTCACCTGATGGTAAGTGATCACCACTGTCCATGGGATACCTGTTGTGCCAGTAATAGCCCCGGCTGTCTTGCGCTCTACGCCGAAACAAAATCGTGGAACCACTGCTGCTTAGCGGCTGGATAAGCGAGTAAAATGGTAGTAGCGATCCGGACGCACCTTGCACAAGGTGGGCAAATCGTCCAAACTAGTGACGAATTGAAAACAAATCAAACTTTGGCGTGACAGAGAAAAGAGCTTCTTTGTTTTTTACACTACATATCGCGAATTTTTGGTTACTTGGAAGCCCGTGATGAAATTATGTTAATTGAAAATTTAAATGAAGTTTAAATTTATTACCTTTTTCTTTTACAGTCGGACAGGTCACATGGAGATGAAGTAAGTGTTATTATTTTATTTTAAATTTTAATCCTTATCATAAAATTAATTTACTTATAGTGGTAGAAGTCGAAAGAAAATGTATATTTTGAATGCTTTTCATATTTAATCGTAAGATTCAAAAGTGATCGTTGGTGTCGTATCTTATGTTTATAAATGTTGGTGTATTAAAGAAAGAAAGAAAGAAAGAAAATGTTTGTTCAGCTAACATAAAAAATATGAATTCCACTATTGACGCTGAAAGGGACCCTACTCAGCATAATAATGCTACTGCAAGCAGCAGGGCAGATTTTAAGCGGGGGCCCTGCGGCAACCCCAACGTCTTGGTATAATAAGACCATGTTAGAAGTGAGAAGATGTATAAAAAAAGTTATAAATGTAAACACAGTTCTAAAACCCGTAAAGCGGTGGGTAAAGCCGTTTAAAAAAACTATAGTTTAGCCTTCCCTCCTACCTTAGAGATGCAATTTACAATTACCATAACTTGAAAAGAAATATCTAATTCGATTCTTTAAATTTTCAGTGGACGTATGTCAAAGAAATGGCGTCCAAGAGCAACCAAGCAGGATTGGAGTGTCCATGTGATGCTAGCGTCTGTAAGTTCATTTTATTCAGGTAGGTAATCATTATACCTCGTACAGACATACATATTACATATAAACTTAGGTATTATGAAACATGTGCATGTCCTTTTGTCACTACAAGCATCTTTTGAACTACATGTTGATAATTTATAAAAAATCGTCAAACGACCGTTGACATGTCACGCTAAGTTGTGACTTTTCTCTATTAGGCCGACTGTCCGTTTCAACTGTTTTCATAGTGTCTTTCACGAAAAACTTAAATAAGTTTTCTTCGCTTTATTAAAACTACAACATTGATTACTATGAGGGACGTTCCAACGCTGCTTATGAGAGTATTTTTGTTTTTCAGCTGCCCACGATCCAAGGATTGAGGAAATGCAAGAGCAGATTATTTGCAAAGATGCTAAGTTGAACGCTATGCGTAATTCGTTAGCCGTAAGACTTTTCACTTACACCAATTAGCTTTTTTAGGTTTCGTAGTTCGTAGGGTGTAAGTGTTTCGTAGATGACATCCAAGCCTTAGCGTTCAAAAGTTCACACGCTACGACCAAAACCAACTTGGCTCAGTAAATAAATTCCGGCCGTTTTTCTTTCACGTCTACCCCATAGTCTGGGATGTCGTTGGATAGATCTTTCAAAAATATTGCGAGCTTGTGAAAACAATTTGTCGATTTAGGGATCCGTTTGTGTGTTCAAAGTGCTAATTTTTGTTAGAGTCAGTGTTTGTCAGTGTCCCCTCCTCCTGCCAGTTAATCTCTCTCGAATCGCACTCCTTAGGAATATCCTGTTTCAACGAAAGTAATTCTTAATTCCACTAGAATATTTAAAAATATTTGCTCCAGATAATGGAGAACGACGTCTGCGAACCGTATGGCATTTATGCTCACATTTACACGGCACTGGAGAAAATCTATGGAACACTTTCGCAAAATTCTAAGTACAAGCAGTACCTCAACCTAATGGTTCGTAAAAGTACTTAATTTTCTTCTATGACTGAAAACTCTGTAAATATTTAATTGATGAGTTATATTGCAGACAGCTAGCAAAGACACACGCTGTCTTGACATCAAAGGGAAAATTCTTTTTAAAATGAAGGTGCTAGAGAAATTCTGCCTGGCTTTAATTGCGCCTTGTTCTAAGGACTTTAACTCCGCAGACCCTCGAGACTGTACTTGTTATCACGCAGAACTTGTGACGAGAGTAGAGACTACATTTGCATTAACACCCTCAGAAGCTAGCAAAGGCCCAGATGTAAAAAGAGCCCAGCTAGTCGCAGACATAATGGAAAACGAAGAAATGAAAGAAATATTAAGCAAAGAAAGCAAAGATTCACTTAAAAATGAAGTGTTTGAAGATGATGATCTGCTAGACCCTCGTTACAATATAAATGAAGAGAACCAAAAACGTCTTAAAGATCTTCAAATCAGCTACGAAGAATTGTTAAACTGTTATGAAAATATGAAACACGAGAATGACTGCCTGCGAATAAAGTGCTCTAAGTATGATGAATTAGAAACTGAATTTGAAAATTTACGCAGCCAGCTAAGAGAATATGGTTCAGTATGGAATGAAAAAGAACATTATAGGAAACGGTCTGACGATCTTGATAGCTTAAAAGAGCAATATATGGTGCTGGCTGAAGAGACATCAGGGTTAGAAACAAAACTAAAAGCTGAGTCAGAAATAAACCATATTAAGACAGCAACTATCGATGAACTGACAAATCAAAACATTTTGCTTGAAAAGAAAATAAGTGAAGTTTACATAGCCTTTGAAAAAGAAAAAAACGCACTTCAATGTAAATTACAAGAATCTGAATGTAAATGTATGTGTCAAGAACAACAAATCAAAAGTTTATCGTCTCAAATTGTAGAACTAATACAGCAAGAACCAGAAAAAGTAAGACATTTTTAGATTATTGCAGCAAAATTTTCATTTTATTACCAAAATGTCATGTTCAAGTTAATATGTTTAGTTACTCGTTCTGTACTTTTATTTTTATTACGCAATTAAAATGAAACTTCGTTAGCATTATAACCATGCAGATATTAAATTAATGTTTGTAAAAGTAAGATTCATTAAAGGCAATGATATTATAATGCATGGATGTACAGTGTCATACTAAATGACAGCAGAAAAACGGCCCGACATGAGAATAAAGGTTGACGCCAATGTTACAAATGCAAATTATTAGTTTACTATTTATAGTCATTCGATTTTCAATTTTACGTCTAACTGCATAAAATAATAATTTATTAAGTTTCGTTGCAAATAGTTTTTTTTACAAAATAATAGTATTGACAACAGCGCTGTCGGTCCGACAGATTGCGACAGACAGCGATTGTCGATTTATTGTACTTTTTGTTCAACATTTGAGGCCATTTTTTTAACGCTGACTAGAAGTCCATTATTTATAGGTCAGTTATTAAAGATTAAATCACTATACTTTGTGCTCCTTTAATGTTTTTATGTATTTTTAAAGAATAACCCTGCTGAAGAAACTTCGCACTCGCTTGTTTTAATTGATGAAAATCAAGCATTAAAAAATCAAATAAAGAACCTTCAAGATATTGAAGATGAATATCAAGATAAAGTTTTACTTATTAATGAACTAAAGGGAGAAATTGAAGTATGGAAAAGTAAGTTACCTAATTTAATATTTAAAATATACTGTCCACTTGTGTAAACTTATGTTACTTGTAATATTGATGTTTTTTTTGTAGACTCATTCGAGAAAGCTTCTGAACACAGTAAATATTTAGAAGAGTGTATTGAAAGTTATAGAGATGAAAGGCAAAGACTTGAGGAAGAAAATAAATCATTATTAAAGACGGTTCATGATAAAACAGCCGCTGTTGAAAATCTTATGGCGGTTATCGCCAATAAGTCATTGGAAATTAATAAATCGACCGATGAAAATCAAAATCTTGCCAATAAACTGCATAAGTTAAAAGAAAAATATGAAGACCATGTCACTAAGTTAGAAAGTGAGAAAAAACTCGCATTGGAATCATTACAATTATCACGACAAGAAAGCCAAGAATGTCTCCAAAAGGTTAGAGACTACGATGAATTTGTGCAAAAACAAGAGGACTTGTCGAATACAATTGAAGAAAAAATGCAAGAATATGAATATATAAAAAGAGTGTTAAAACAAAAGATTTCAGAAAATGAAAGACTAAAAAGTGAGTTGGCAAGTCTACAAAACAAAGAAGATCAAAGTAAAAAGACCATAGAGCTAGTTAAAAAAGAAAGTTTGGTTCTAGAACGAAAACTTTCTGAATTGGAAAATGTTTCACAACAATTCATGGATCTAAAAGATGCATATGAAAAATTAGGTACAGAAAAAAGTGGACTAGAAAACGAATTAAGACAAAAGGCTTCTCAACTAGATAGTGCAATCTATTCTGTAAAATTAAACAAAAAAGGGAGTGCTGAACTGTTAAAGCAATCTGAAGCAATTAAAAACGAATTAGTCAAATTAAATTTAGCAAATGAAAGTCTTACTGATGACAACAATTTACTTCAAAAAAATTTAAACCTTCTACGAGAAGAAAATGATTCGTTAAAACGAAAATCCGAAAAGCTTACTATGCTAGAACACGAACTTTCAGAGTTAAAGAACAGCTTTAATGATTTATTAAACGAAAAAAAAGAATTAGAACTTGACTTTGATACCAAAAACCAAGAAATAAATCATTTGTACAATACCTTGGAAAATAAAATAGAAGAAAATCGATCTTTGAACGAAAAGGTTAAAACTCTACAATTACATAATTTTAAAGCCACAAGTGACATCAAATGCTTAGAAAATGAAAATTTACAAAAACAATCGGCTTTGAATACATTCAGAAGAGAAAGTTCAGTGTTACTGGAAAAGTTACAACATCATGAAATATTAGAAAGTGAATATGATAAACTTAAGACGGCTCATGAACAAATAAAGTTAGAGAAGGAAAGATTGCAAAGAGCATTAGACGCACAATTATCAGATTTGAAAAGATTAGAACGTGAAAACAGTGAGCTTTATGGTCAGACACATAATCTATTAACACACAATTCTGATTTAGAAGAAGCATTGGTGACTACAAGGAATCAGGTTACTTGAACTTTTTAGCAGTTAACCAATCTGAATTCTGGACTATTCTATAACCTACCCTCAACAAATTGCTAGTGAATTTTATAGCACAGTCGCCATCAAATATAAGGAAGCGGACAAGGTGTTCAAAAATATCTCAAAACGACCGAACGCATTTGGCAATAGAGATGGCGATTGTAGGTACATCGATGCGACAATGTTGTACATAGCCCAGGATTCAGATTGGTTAACTGTTTAGGTTTGTTGTGTATTATGTCTGGTTTAAGCAAAACGGAACCTAAAGTAAATAGGTTCAGCTAATAAATATTTTTTCTTCTTTGCGGGACCGCCCTTCAACCAGCTATTTATGTAAAGTGTATCGTGTTTGTAGATTGCAAATAATACTAAATTTTAGCTTTCATCGGCTACATCGAGCCCAGAAAAACCACCTTACGGGGATCTAATGCAAGAAATACAAAAGATGAAGGATGAAAAACTTGCGGGTCGTATGAAAATCAGAGAACTTTTAAACAGATTGGATGAATCGGTAATTATTATAAACTTTATACAGGGTGCCTTTGTGCCTTTACCTTATGACATTTAATAAAATTTAACAATAACTATTCCACTCAAACCATTTTTTATAAGTTTAATCAGTTAATAAAGTAAGAACTCAAGCACAAAGGCACACTGTAAAAAATATTACGAAAGTAAATTAATTATAAATAAAGTAATTTAATGTTAATATTCAAATCATCTAGGAAAATATCCTTTCCGATCTCAAAGAACAAGTCTGCGCACGGGATGATAAGATAGCTATAATGCAGAATAATATAAATGCTCTGGAAGACGAGGTGCGAAGACTCCACAGCACTCTGAACCGAGCAATCGAAACTGGTAGCGAAATAAAAGACACCAGCTATCATAACATCGATCAATCCAGACAGCAATTGGAAGCCCACCGTAAGCTTATTTTGCTTGATTTAGTTAAGGTTACATCAACGCATAGTAATTTATAATGATTTATTATCCTTTATAAAGAATCTACCACTACTTGCTTACTAGTCTTTGCTTAATGGTTGTGAAGGGTAAGGGTTGTACGGGGGTTTTAAGTAAAATAAACTATTTACTTACTATTTTATTCCAGATTCAAAAGCAACTCACAATATAAAAATGGAATTAGCAGTACTGCAGGACGAAAACACAAAACTAGAAGATCAATTATCAGTTACGAAACTTCAAACTGCGGAATCTTTAAACGATAAGGAAAAGTATTTGTCTCTAATAAAAAGCTTAAGGAATGAACGAAACATCATAGTCACGGATATTAAACAACTTGAAATGCACAGCGCGGGCGACAGTTCACTCATACCAGAAAACTGTGACGTAGAAGAAATATTATCGTCAATAGACAGAATAAGAAAAAGTTTTGACGCAAGACGTTCAAAAAGTACATCGTTAGAGCAAACTTTAGAAAAAGTGAAAACTTCATCTCAAGTATTTCTTAGTAAAGCCGATGAGGCTAAGAAATACTTTGAAAATGAGAAACAAAAAATTATTATTGAAAAAGAGGATGCAATTCAAGAAAAGTTGAACTTAGAACAGCAATTAGTTATCCTTAGAAAAGAGTTGGAAGATCAAATTTCTCATGACGAAGGCGTCATCAAAGATTTAGAAGCAGAGATTATGAATCAGAAACTTATTATTGACAAAATTAATAATTCAACTAAAAATTATATTTCAAAACTGGAAGAAGAAATGCAATCTCTTCAAGATTTATACCAAAATTCAATTTCTAAAGTATGCGAAATACAAGAAAAACTAAAAAAATCTCATGCTGAAAATGATAACAAAGAAGATATTATTCAAAAACTACGTATAGATTTCGAAAAAAAATCTAGAGAAGTAGCTGAGTTACAGACAAAGCTAGCTGATTTTGCAAAAAAATCTCCTAAAGATGTAGCAGTACAGGCGTCATCACTAGGTCACCGAAGAGATATTTCTTCGCAAACTAAGCATTTACCAAGTTACAATGTATCTGACACATTAAAACTTGAATCAAAATCAGAATTAGACGAAACTTATAAAAAAACTGACAAAATTCCCGACATTGATATGGTGACAAGACATAAACCACGCCACAAGGAATCCAATAAGCCTGTTTCTGAATTGCTACTACAACAGAAACCTCCATCTGTAAATGAAGTTCAAATTCTAGCTGCTAAAGTGGAGCCCACCTTTGATTTCGTGAAAAGTAGTTATTTAAACTACAAAATCAAACGACTTGGTCCAGGTCAATTAGAACATCATTCTATTCCTTGCCTAGACGATAGTGTACAATCAGCTTCTGTAGAATCCCCGGCGATAAATGATAATCTAGCTCGTAGTACTAACAGTGAACCTTATAAACCTATAGAAGCTGAATCAGAAAGTCGAAATAGAACGGGTTCCAACTTTATCGATATTTATAACAGGCCACCAAAAAATGCGAAAGATACTTCCCAAATTTCGCTAATTGAGGATTCCCAAAATGTTGAGATCGCGAATGACAGTTTTAGGACAGAAATAGATGGTGACACGAAATTTATTGAAAATCGAACCGAGTCAGCACCTCCCAAGAAATCAACAGACCTCTTAATAATTTACAGAGATATTGAAAGTAATTTTGAGAAAAAACCATATGATCAGGAAGAAATTTCATTAGATGAGAAGCAACAAACAACCAGTGATAAAGTAGCTACACTATCTAGAAATCATCCGGTGAGTAACGAGTCCCGCAACAAAGGCGTTATAAAATACGCCAATAACCCTCAGGCATTTTATGCAGAAATCGATGAAAAAAGGGATGAGAATAACAAGCCAAAATTAAGCATTGATTTGCCTAGAGTTCTTGATAATGAAAGCACTTCTCGGTTAACCATATCAGATGGTGATCAAAAATCAGTAGACTCTAACACTGTGTCTAGTTTCAATTTACCAAAAAAGTATAATTTATCGGATTCAAAAATTATGATTGAAGTGTCTCCCAAGGATATCATTAAATATGAATCTCATTCAATGATGAAAATATCGAATGATGAAGACTTATATGAAGAGTCTCGTAATTCGTCAAATTTCCCTACAGAAACAACGACATCTTCTATCGGACAAAAAAAGGATCTGGTCATTAAAGATTCTAGTGGGAATATCGATAAATCGAGTATTATTAGTGGCACATTGTCTGAAGAAAAAGGCAAGATAAAACCGGACAAAAGGTCACATCATGAACTTGCACGAGTTGAAGCTGATGTATTTCTTATTAAATCTAAGTCTAACCAACATGATAATTGGAATGAAAATACTGACCAAGGAATGCAAAATGACTTTGCATTGGAATACATTCTTGATACAGCCATAAAAGAAGGCGACCTTCATAAACTCTCATCTTACGGCGCCGGCAATGTTTTACAAAGAATTCGAAGCGACGAAAGTCATAACGCTAAAGTTTTCGAAGGAAGAGGGTCTAACCAATCTGCGGTATTCAGTCCATCTCGAAGTAAAACAAGTGAAAGAAGTCACACAATATCTGTGGAACGTAGCGTAATGGTAAAACTAGATGCAACTTCAGAGTATTATGAACAAATTATACAAAATCTTAAAAACACTTTAGAGAATGTCGAAATGGACTATAAAAAGAAAATTGAGGCTATAAAAGTGCAGTATGATAGAAACATAAACAATATCATCAACAACCATGACCAAGGCGTGAGGAATATGCAAAGTCTTCACGAAGAAACGCTGCAGGATATAATGAAAATGCATGAAAATGAAGTCGATAATTTAAGAGCAATGAGCATGGACGCAATGCGGAAAGCTGATAAGCTAGAAAAGGAGAATTTAATTTTAAAAAATAAAATTAAAGACAACTGCAACTGCAACTCGCCTTTGTTGGACGAAGTAAGTGTTTCTCATCAATATATTAAAGTTGCATCCAGTTTATGTACATTATTTTTCATAATTTGTTTTGTGTACAATGTAATAACACGCAATGCCTTATGTTTAATTAATTGAGTATATCGTTTTTTAACAAAGTCAGGACTATAGAGTTAAAAGTGACAGAAACGGTGATAAAAAATTACAGGTACCATCTAGAGTTTGTTCTCCTGAGCTAAGAAGACGCAAGCACAAAACTCGACCTGATACAAGGATGCTTAGTAAGACGACTGTAGAAGCGTTCAATGTAAAACCGAGAATTCGGCTGCATGGCCCTTGCACATGTTCCTTAGACGTGAACATATCCGATACCATCCGGAACATTTTCGAGCAGGTTGATGTCGAACAGAGAAAATTGGCTGAAATGGCTTACCTGAAGTATATCGCTAACAAGATCTCCAACGGGAATATTGAAGTAAGAATTAAGGACGCGGACGAGACAGTTCGTTAACTCTGAACTCGTTAGTCGTTAGTGGCATCATCAATAGTTAAAAACCTCTTTTTTCAATCAACTGATGGCCATCAACTGATGGCCACAATGACGTCGCCGTCAATGGATTGATTTAAAAGTGTATGTGAAATTGAATGTGTGTGTGTGTTCTTTCTTTCTTTGTCCCATGAGGGTTCCTAAATCGTTAATCAGATAACGATTAAACTGTGGTAAGTAGTTGTGGGAAGACAGGTTTCTGACAGTATAACGAGATAGTGGGATTTGTGTTGATGATGTCGTGCAGATTGACTCGACTTTGTAAATTATCCTAATATAAAATTGCTTTACGAACTTTAACCAGAAGTCCCAGTTAAAGTTTGGTTCAATCTGTCGATACACTGTTTTAGTTTTATTTGTAATGGATACACGAAGATCTTTCTTTGAACTTTTTAAGAATATGTGAATATTTGCCCTCGCATATTGGTGTTTATAGGTCCCTATTCCTTATGTCCCTACCAGTCTATCCCCACTGGTATGCATGCAAGGCATGGCGGGCATGATTTCATCCATACAAAAATAAAATAATACTCAAAATAAACCTTAGAGTATTTTGAACACAGGTAAGGAAACATTGTTGTCTAAAATTTTTTTTCTATCCCCAAATCCGAGCCGCAGAAACACTTTGACAATTGGCCTTAATTTTGTTAGGAATCATCATCTACCAAGTAATAACTTGACAATGTTTTAATAGGGTCTTGATGCGCAAGAGCTGTCTTTCCTGCACCTAAAAGTCTGTCGCACTTGGAAAATGAAGCTAAGCAAGGAGGAAGCACTGCAGAAGAAAATTGACTCCCTAGAAGTAGAACTGATCAACAAACAGAGAAATACGCAGCAGCACAGTGAGTAGTCGTGGCCATATTCTGATTTTGCCTGCTGGGATGTTTTTCTGTCAAGGGTTCAAAATAGCTGGATTCTAACGCAATCCGTTCTCTAGTGGCTGATTTGGACCGAAAAGTGGCTGAAGAAAAACGAAGGCTGGAAGAAGTCAGAGAGGCGGTGTGTCGGAGCACGCCTGCCAACGTGCCTGAGCTCAACCTGTCTACCCAGGCTGCTGCTGAAAGGGACTTTAGGTACTTAAGTAATCACTAACCTTACTATTCATAAACGTTTACTCTGTATGACATTCCTCAGTATAATAGTACTGTCTAGTCTATAGACGCCCAGCACCGCTTATTTATGACAGTTGATAAATTAAACTTCAGTGGTAATGTAAGAGCCGCTAGGTAGGTTTTGCGGGTGGTAGGACCTTGTGCATGGTCCATCCGGATCGCTACCACCATCTTGTTCGCTAATCCTGCCTCTAAGCAGCAGTGCCTGCACTGTTGTGTTCCGATGTGAAGAGCAAGACAGCTGGTGCAACTACTGGCACAAGAGGTACCCCATCTTGTTTACTTCCTATTGCATAAAAAAAGGAGAAATTGATACTATAAAGTTTATTGGCGGTATAGGTTGATTGGGGGGGGTATAAGAGCTGGCACCGAATGTCTATGAAATTAATGACAGTATCATACATTTTCGGTGCCAGCTCTGATGAATAAACAACTCACTGACTGCTTAACAGTTCTGCTTAACAGTTCTCGATCTTCTTGTTTTTTTTTCTTTAGCTGTGGCTGTGACACTAGCTCCGAATTTGGCTTGATGGAGCGGCGGTCAGCGGGTGACTTAGTGCCGGCGTTACCTACCGGCCTACGGCAGAAGAAAACGCGGACCGACAGCAATAGGGTACATATTCCGGTCAGAACTATTAGCACGGCAAGCGTCTTGGGTCCCCTCTCAAACAAAACAAAGAAAGGGACACATGTAGCACGCAAGAAGCGATACGCTTGCCTTTGAAATTCTACTGTAATTCTAAGCCCTATAACATAAATTACATTAAATATGTCATAGTTTATTCGTAGGTCATAGGCGAGTGTAATGGGATGCCGAATTTTGAAAAATATATCGTAGATACCAATTTATTTAAGAAACAAATTATTTCGACATAAATGTAAATCGACTTGTCACCGTTCCGCTCACACGTGTCTTAGTTATTTTATTGCTACTTCCTCACGTTCTTTAGTATTTAACGGCCACTTCACGGAAGGGTCAGTCGCATTAAATTTCTAACTCTCGAAAATAATGACCCTTCTTTTTTAACATTGACTTCTTTCAGGCGGTTCTAGCGAGATTAGATGTGGAAGAGCGGCGGGAGCGGAAACTGTACTCCGACGAGCCTCCTACGCGCCTGAGACGCCAGCACGAACGCCTCGCCCCGCGGCCACACAAAAAGTAACGCTGCGCACAATTAGGCATTCCGTACTTTACAACTCAGAAGCAAAATATACGAAGACAAGTTTATGGCATTCTTATTACTTCTAAGCGGCCAGAAATTTTCGAATCTTCCAAAACTTCTCTAGAGATAGCTCAATGAATGTTTCTTTAAAGATACCTTCACTAAATTTTTTATCCACTTTCGCACACGTTGCTTAATATCGTTGTGGCCGATCTTTATAATGCTACAGAAAGGGAGCAATGTATGATTATAGAAAGGGATGTAAGATTCAATATGACGTAGTAATAGGTTTGTTTTTATTTTTCTGACGTTTGTTTAGCTACCTCCAGAGAAGTGTAGCTTCTTGTAAAAGTATTGAATGCCAAAAACTCGTCACAACAGCACGGACTGCAAACGGACTCTTCTTGTTTACTCTATATATTTATTTATGCCTGTACCTACTCCATATCATTATTCTAGAAGTTTTTCTAAATCTAGAAGCCGTTTTTGATAATACAGTGTTTAACGGTGTCGGTGTGCTAAGAATGTTTGCAACAAAATTTGTAAAAGCCCTGTATTTGTTACGTTTTTATTTTGTTATTTTTATTTTTATTTAAATGCGTGGATTGCACGATTGAAATTTTTGAAGTAACAAAATCGTTAAAATCCATCTCGAGTTTTATTTCTTGTGGAGTACAGTTGCCGTCGGACAGGGGCCTATTTGTATCATAACGACCTAAAACCGGTTAACGTTTCAAGAAAGATAGTGTAACAAACAAGTAGGTTTTTTATTAATTGAATATCTTTCCTTAATCGTTTCTAAACAGATTTCTTAAAACTAATGATCTGGCGGAGACAGCCCGATGAGCGGCCTTATATAAAATTGGACTCAAATTGAAAGAGTCAATCCCTGGAAATGACCTTATCGGAACGACCTCTTAAACATGGGGTTGCGGAAGGTGGTAGAGGGGGGCGCGTAGCACTCGTTGAGTATTTCCTCATTCTCCTCCCGCGCAGACAACAAGAACCTCTCGAACTCGTTGCGGTCACGAGCGTCTGTTATCAGCTTCCATGCAACAAGACTCGCCAGACCGATCACGACGAGGGTCAAAAGCGATATACCCCCGTAAACTGAAACAGAAATATTTTAGTGCAAATTACTTAAAAGTAATTTAGTAAGGTCATGTGGGCCACTGGTTTAATTTACGAACACTTTAAGCGACATTCATCACGCGTTTTACGTAAGGTAAAAAAAATAACAAAATCAATAACGAAAGCTGTAGAATTGTCAAGGATAGAAGTTGTGTCCAGAACAACAATTGTTTTTTATACTGAGTTAAATTGAGCACATTCTTTTTTTTTTAAGTTGGTTTGAAAGTGGTCGTTAATTCGCTAATACGGCATTCGTCATTCTTCAGGTCAGTCGCGCTTAACTTCAGACATGTTTAATGCGCCTGCCCTAGCTGGTCAAATGAGTGTTACGACTACAGAAAGAAACAAGTTTGCTTTTAGTTACTACAATAAAATAATTACTACCATTTTCTGAGAAAATTTGAGAAAGTTGGCATTATTGGTTTTGTTCCTATTTACCTCTCACTTCCTATTCATCCCGGTAGACGGTACTGGATACTAAACTTGACAATTCAAGTGGTTCAGTAGTTTTGTATAGCTCTAAAAACTACTTCGACAACATTTTATAGATTGTATACATTTGTATAGATTTGAGAACTTACTATAGTAACTCTCAACGCAATCCGGCTCCGAGAGCACATATAATGCAATCCCGTGCGCATTATCGTAAATATACGAGAAATTAGAATAGCATCCAGACATCACTCTAAAATGATATTTTGTGCAAACATTCCAATTGCTCTTTAAATCTTCTGCGACACTACTAGCATTCGCGACAGTAACGCCCCGTCCGCACTTAGCTAAGCAGTCTGTTTCGTTACTACTGTGACAGGCGATGCAGCCTGTCAGTTCACGGCATTGCCTGTCGTGACAGTTCTCACAAGGCCACTGGTGGCAATATTTATCTTGGCCCCGAACATCCCATTTTGGCAAATCATCACATTTGCAACTGCCACACTTGCAATGGCCGCGATTGTTGCAAATCTGAAACCAAAAAGTTTCAACATTAAAAGTCCGTGGTTTTTGAAGTCCATATCAAAAATGGACTCCTGTAAGCCCTCATGACTTGCAGCATCAAAATATGCCTGTTGTAAGTTGTGCATAAGATTATTCCGGTACTCACATTACCATTGTTGTCCATGCAACCCAAGTCGGTGGTGGTGCACTCGCACATTTCGCCCGTCCATAGAGTATCACAATAACACTGACCACTCTTACATACTCCGTGTCCGGAACAGAGTGCCCCGGATTGGTCTCGCTTGCAATCATCAGTTCTAAACTCACAATATACTCCACCGTATCTGTAACGGCAACGTAATGTTTTCGATGTGTGATTGGGAAAGTTCTCTACCAAAGTTGGATACCAAATTTTGTCTAGTCACAATATGCTCTTAGCTGTTGGACAAACATACTCATATTAAATATGTTTGAAATACTTACCCCGGGTTACACAAACAACCATCACAAATACAGATTCCGTTGTTACTGCATTCAACGCCTTCCTGTACACATGACGTTCTACTGGTAGAGTTGGAATTGCTGTTCTCGTTACATTCACAAGCAAGACCGGTTCTGAAAAAATAATAATTTATATTGGAGCTGCTTTAAGAGGCTTCGCTTTTGTTCATTTATTAACTCAATGGGCCGAGGGATAAGTTAAACCTGGGCCAGCCATGTTAGGGCCACTGTTGATAAAAAATTGGTGACTTGTGAACACGATGCTAAGTGAAGCAACGAGAACAAATAGCAAAAAAATTGCAAAAAATTTCGCTGAAGATACTTAAAAAATAAAGACTTTTCATTGACAGAAAACTTGAAAGAAAAGTGGATACCGATAAGCCGACCAATACTCGAAATTATTATACTACGCACTTATTGGTCAGTTGTTGGGTAGCCTCTACTCCAAATATGGATGGTGCGATCATCCCATGTAATAATTAAGGTCAAATAGTAGCAATTAGGTACTGAAAATGGCAAGTTATTTAATTGGGGCCTGAATGACGCATTATATAATTAGTAACATACCTGGCCGCATTGCAGTTACAAATGCCACACTGCCTATCGCCGGCAAAGGAACAAGCAGCTGAATTCGATACTGTCCTAACGTCATGTTCGCAAGTGCAATTTGAAATTACATGGATGTCTAAAATTAGATTCTCTTTCAACCCTCTTTGCACTATAGGTATTTCTATATGATCTTTACCATAGTATTTTCGTAATCTTATTGTTCCATTGATATGTTTTTCTTCGCCGATTACAACAGCGCAGTTGGTTTTGATAGTGCAATCCGGATTAAAAGCTATTTCAAAATGGTCCTTGTCTTTGATTCCCATGTTGACATCTAATTTCAAATTGTTGCTTATTTGCTGAAATATTATTGAGAATTAAATATGACGGCTTCCTGTCTGACCATTACTTCTTGCCTTTACTTTGAATTTAAGATTTTAAAAGTATTAACTATTTAAATCATACACACTGATGTAACCGTAATTTTAAAATACAAAAAAAAAACTAAATAAGGATTTTTCTTCTTACTTTTTCATTATTAAAAAGCTACGAGTTCACGATCCCTAAGCTCGATTAAACAACTGTCATAAGAAAGAGACGTCCATAGAAATCAACTCAACTTGGTCGGTCAAGTCGCTTACTGTTTCGTTACCACGCAATAGATTCTGATAGGGTTTTACTGTCTGTTTTACGAAAGGTTTTATGAAGAATACATATTATGTTGCAATTAAGCTTGGGTGAAGCCGGGGCGGATCGCTAGTAAAATATAAAACAAACCTTGTAGTATTCGCCTAGTTTCTCAGAAATTTTATCTTTGTCATACGCCACATGTAGGGCGCCAGAGATTGCACTGCTCAAAATTTTGTAGTCTTCTTCATACTTTGTCACCACAAAGAGTATCGTGAATTGCTCATCGGATGCCAACTTACTAATAATGCCTGCAGATGGGTAGTCCATTTCTTTTTCTTTCAAATAGAAACCTTCATCACTTAAGTAGCAACCACCGTCGTATGGGTCGGTGATGCCTGCCCACTTCCCATCACCCGCTGAATGAAAGCGGTCGTCTGTTATGAACACTATCATCTTCCTCGACTGTTTCCGCCATGCTATTTGTTCTTTACACGACATGGCTTGAGCAAGGCCGTCCAATCCGCCTTCTGGACGATCATAGTTATAACCAAATTCCACATTATGTAATGCTTTCTGGAACTCGTCTAACTTGTTGGTTAAGTTCAACGTGTGTTTGAATGAGTAGCATATAGTCGTATTAGGAAGACTGAAATAGAAAAAGGAAAGGTAAGTGGTAATTTAGGTCATTTTAGCGGAGATTCAATAACTGCAATAACAACCAGGATTTCACTTAAACAGTAGCAGAACTGTATTCCTCTTTGGTCCACCTATCTACCACGGGTTAAAAAGCAGCAGAGCCTCCTTGTAGCCAATTGCTGGTGGCAGTACGAATAGGCCAGCTCGACTGGAGTCGTACCGCACTTTTACAGGATACCAGCCCATAATAGTAGTTTTCTACTGCCGTGCGTACGGTGAGTGGGAAAACCGGAGGTCCATGACGGTTGCCACCTAAAGGCTGGTATATATAGTCGGCGATAATCACTACCCATCGGGTGAAACACCTGCCTTTCGCTTAAAAAAAAGGTTGTTAAAAGCGGTTGAAATACCAAGATCGACTCTTTAAAATGCTTATCCTAAGTCACTCCAGGAATGTAAAGACGATACAATACGATGAGGACAATAGAAATTGACAAACATAATGTAATAATATTAATAAAACGGATCACTCACGTATTTTTAAGTCGAGAAGTCGATCCGTTTTATTAATATGTCCCAGTCTCACGGTAGTTTTATGTTAAAAATAAAGTAATCACTTGTATATGTACTCTTAGTCAAAACATTTGAGCCTTAATTTACAGCAAAGCTTACAGGGTGTACCTACAGGTGGTACAGAATGATCCTGAGCTTTGACACCAGCAAACACATAAAAGTCAGTATCTTCGTATGTTTTTACTTACTTATTAAAAGGAAGAACGTTTTTATCAACGAAGAAACCTAATCCTAAATATACATTTTTCGTTAAGTCTTTCATGGCAGCGTATATGTCTTCGCTTTTTGCAATAATATTATTTCTGATCTCCTTCATCGATTCCGAAGAATCGAGAAGAAAATACAAGTCCATTGGATAATCTTTAGCTGCTTTATAATGGAATTGAAATTCCATTGGTTCTCCGACTCTTAGTTTCAGTTTAATTCTTTGTGGTTTGATTTGTATTCCATCTTCTTCGATTGAAGTGAAAGGGTTGTCTTCTGTGACGTCCAGTTCGCTGTTAGGATTTTCTTTATCTCCCCGGCACCAATTATCGGAGACTACTGATGCTGGTTTGCATCTTTGTTCTATGTTTAAACTCTGAAAACATGATATTATTAAAAAAAATATCCTTGTTCCATTTTTCCGCGGTAGAGACAACTTCATAAAATTACATGCATAATTACTCGTAAATTTATATGATATTCTAATTATCATATACTTATATGAATTTTATTTTAAATGGTGACGATAAATGGTAATGGTAAAAGGTAATGATAAATGATAATAGTGAATAGTAATGAATAATAAAAGGTAATGGTGGTATGCGTCAATAAGATGTGTGTACGTCTATAGGCTTGTAGAAATCGTTATCAAGTATGACCGCGTACTAAAGATCGCATTTGACATTTAGGCTGGTGGTTATAGATTGCACTCAAGTTCCAGTTTCATTCTAGATTATTATCAAACTGAAACTTAAGTTCGATTTATAACTACCATCCTTAGTTTCCACAGGAATGAAACGTAAAATACAGTGGTCGACTTAACTAACTTGACTATCTATAAATACAATAAGCCTCAGTTTACGGCAAATATTTATAAACTTACGTCTGTTGAGCACCACGCGCATTTCAAAGGATCCCTAATACAGTCATGGCAGGTTCGGTGCTTGCAGCTTTCGTTACCCACTTGGCTGATAACAATTTGCAATTGGCACCAAATAAAACCGGAAAACAACACTTTAATGTACATTTTGCTAAAAACGTCTGAGCACGACTAATAATAAATGATTGTTATACAAACACAATTTAAGAGGAAGTTCCCGAATAGTTCCTAAAGATTAAAAAATCTACATTTTTTATGTCTTTTACTAGACCTTTTGTCTCTACATCTAAGTTTAGTGCCTAAGATAGTTATTTTAGTTTTAACCTTAGTTATAAGTAATTTTTGCTTTTGTTTTCTTTTCTTTCTTTATAACTAACAAATTATGGACAATATGGTCTGAAATAAATGCATTTTTTTTTACTAGAGCACTTTGTCTAAAGAGAGAAGTGTTAGGGAACTAGTGACAGAGTTACCTTGATTGTCAATTTTTAGTATACTTAAAAACATTTTATGTGTGTAGTTCCTTTACATAAATTGATTACAATATATTTAAGGGACATAGTTTTAAACCAAACTCAAGTGCCAGTTCCATGCTACGTTAGTACAGTCGACCAAGTAATTGCTTGACCACTTTTGAACCTTATCCCTTTGTAATACGGTCGAAAAGTGGTCAAAAAATTTCTTGGTCGACTATACAATACTTGAACTCGAGTTCGGTTTAAAACTACGACCCTAAGAAATAGTGAATGCGGTTAATTTTTACTATTCTATTTAACTAGCAGTTATGTATAACATTATCATTAATTATTCATTGAAATAGAGTTTCATCAAAATATCGGACAAAAGCATCTCGGGCCACTTATTTTAGGATTCCGTAGCTTTTAGTAGTACTAACAACGCGAAAGAATAACCCCCTTATTCATAAACGCTTCGTAAACGTTTGTTAGTTAACATGTTTTATGTCTTTATCTGTCATTGTGACGTTTGCCCTCAAATGAAAGAGACAAAACATTTGTTAGCTTAAACAGATTGTTAACTTTTTATTAATAAGGGGGTAAGTCTCCTTAACGCTTGTAGGTATGTTTTAAGCCTTTTCCATCCTGTTAGTTTCCGCCTCTGCGGTTAGTTACATATAAAAATATCGTTCTCGTACGTTATACTATATAAATATCACGCTAATGAGCTCTATTTTAACCCCCGACAGATAAAGTGGGGTATTAAGTTTAAGTTTGAAGGCTATTTTATTTACTTTGTGTGTCTATCGTACTCTGTAAAGCAGTAAAAAACTTCGACTGCCTCTAATTTTTTTAACCATGGGACGATGCATTTTCGATTCGATGCATTCGAAGAGTTCACGGTTTTTTTTTTCAGTCTTACAAACTAAACCTGGAGCAGATTCTGTTTAAAAGTGGTCGCTGATTATCACCCCTTGCCGTGATATTTGCTAGACTAATGAGATTTCTGAAATGACATCGCTGCACGATAAGACCGCCTGTTGAATCCCATGTAACATTTCTCTGTGCGTGTGTTCTTTTATTTTCTTTACTTGTGTAAATCAATATAGAGAATATTTGTAGTTGTTGTCGATGATTTTTATATCAATTTCGAGGTGGTTGATGAACGCTCTGTAGATTTTTAGCAGAGGCTCTAGCGAGCTAGCTTTTGTCGCAGATATCCCTTTTTAACCAGTTACAGTATTACCAAAAATATATTGTGCCACGATGTACCTGCGCAGTAGACCAATTATAGTAGCGCGAGAAATTTCGATCTACCAATGATAAAGTAGAATTTTACGCGCGCTAAACTCTTGCGCTTTTATTGAACTATCGATTTCGGAGCAACACGGCGACAGCCCGTGCGCCACAGTGTACGAATTGTGTAAGCGGGACAAAGCTAAGAATGTATAGCAAGCAATACTCTGCCAGTTGCGCTTGCAAATAAAGTACAATATGGATTATTCACACGTTAGGCTACTGTCGGAAACCGGTCTGCGCTTCTCTGCGCAAACAAATACTGCCAATGCTCAATATATTTTTGGTAAAACTGTAGCGTGTGTGAAAATGATGGAAGTATTAAATCCGCACTAAACGCTAGTATACTACCAAATGCAGTTGCAATGCAGGGATAAGTTTGCCTTTGTATATGACTGTATCTTTTTTGTAGGTATTTGTTTTTTGTACGGAATAAAATGCACATACAATGCCGGTGGTTAAATAAACTCTCTTCCCACAATTAATTCAGATAAAAGCTATTATCCTACACCTAGTGACCTAAATACAAAGTTATTTACAACATTATGTGTTACACAGATAATTAGGACAAATATAATGACTCATAGAATAACAAACTCACTGGTTTTATTGTCAGTTTTAAAGTTGATTCGTCTCGGTACCTAATTATTTATTATTTATTAGGATAGGAACTCCTGTATTATAAATATAGTATGTTTATTAGATAATAGGTCATCGTTATTTCGGGACATAAATCTAAGGAAAAATTTAATATAAATTACTGGATGGCCTTTGCTGTACTTCCCACTGGTGCGTTGGAAATATTACAATTTATCCTGTTATAGGACGTAGTGTCATTTAGTCATGTTCGTCAGTTACCCGTTAATGTCACCAATACATTAAGTTGTTACATCTACCTTACTGTGGCATGATGTCGTGGCTTTTTTGGGTGCTTGTATCGACTCTACTATCTCTTGTGAGCTGTAAATCCAACTGTGCTCTCTCTGAGACGTGTGGGCAATGTATAGGATATTCCTTCGACTGTGTTTGGTGTTCTGCGGTAAGTTTATTTTATAACTCTCTTGTGACATTATTTCACATGATGTTGAAACTAAGATCTCAATATTAATCGCCTTATCGGTGGTAATTCACGAAATATTGTAAGTACGATATGAACTTTACGGGTAAGGGCAAAAGTAAGATTTAATAATATGAATAAAATGGGTCAATTTTACCTCAGTCCACCTCGCCCCAAACTAAGCAAATCTAGTGTTTAAGGTAAGATAACGGATTTACGTAATACGATTGTATAATCAGGTATGAACATTTGTATTCCTCGTACAAATATTTGCAATATACGGGAATCTAACCTGGAACCTCTAGCTTTGCTGTCAGGGTCACTAACCACTTGGCTATCCGGTCATTACCAGAATATATAACCAGATATAACGATAACTAGACCTGCGACTCTTTCACGGAATTCTAAGAAATGTATGGAATTAGTACTGCTACCAGGTTTTACCATAGTAACTAAACTGCTAAGCTTGTAGTCATTATTACTTTTTGTTGCTTTACCATGGATCATAGTAGGGTAATATTACTTAGCATACATTTTATCCTTTTGTTCACAATCCACTGTAAAATTGAATTAACATTTTCAGAAAAACCATATCGGACCAAGATGTCAAACAAAATCTTACTACGACACAAATAACGACTGGTGCGACGAAAACGTATATAATCCAAAAGTTAAAGAAGTAGTATACGTCAAGAATGATCACATAAGCATGAACAAAGATGACAAGAAGGTCGTCCAGCTCCAACCACAAGTGATGAAAATAAAAATACGCCCAGGAGAACGGGTAAATTTTACTATCAAATACAGACCTGCAGAAGATTATCCGTTAGACGTCTACTATCTGATGGACTACTCTTACACGATGCGTCACTATGTAAAGCTATTGCGAAAGCAAGGAAAACAAATATACGAGGAACTGTCCAAGTTCACGAACAACGTACGGCTAGGAGTGGGTAGTTTTATAGAGAAGCCAGGTCTTCCGTATGCCAGGTACATAATAATATTATGAATGATATTTATAAAATATTCTTAAATCTAACTACTTTTTAACCAATCTTTTGAAATTCATAACGGGTTAATAAAGTTTGTGCAAAGTCCGTTTCAGATTGCCTACGCATTTAAGAACCATCTGGCTTTGACAAACGACACGGGGAAATTTGAAAGTGTGATTCTAAACAGCGTGTCTGGCGCTAACTATGATGACCCAGAGGCTGGTTTAGATGCTCTAATGCAAGCTATGGTCTGTGAAGAGAGGCTTGCTTGGAGAGATGAGGCTAGAAAGATCATTGTACTTTGCACTGACTCGACCTACCACAGCGCTGGTGATGGCAAAATGGTTGGTGCTGCTAAACTTAACGACATGCAGTGCCATCTTAATGATACTGATTTTTACGATCAAGCTCTTATGCAAGACTATCCTACAGTGAATCAAATCAATAGAATAGCAATTCAGAAAAACATGATTATAATTTTTAACACTTTAAATCGTGTTAAACGTGAATACACGGCATTAGCAGAAAGAATTAAGGGAGCAAGTTATGTCGAGTTAAAGGAGGAATCTAATATTGTAAAAACTATAACAAAAGTGTATTCGGTATGTATTTTTTTACTATTGATTTAATGCAACAGGGTTATTTAAGAATAACTTCATATTTTTGCTAAGTCGGAGACAACAATGTACGCTTCAGACGTTGGGATGATGTGAGGAGGGTCTTTAGACTTACATTTTTTTTGATGCCTGTTGCTTGGTCTGTTCTGGGCTAATTCTTGATTGTATATACTTGCGCAAAATTACAATAATCCTCATTGGCCTTTGATAAATGTATTCTACAAACTTGTGATTTTATAACTATTATAGAAGTATACGCATACATAATATCTATGACCTTAACTGTACTTATACACGTACAATTATATATCGCACGCTTAGAATTAAAGTGACCCATATCTGAATAATACAAGTCCCAAAATATCACCTTAATTAAAAGACAGGTTTAATTTTGGGTAATATCATATTCAGAATTGAGTCGCTTTAATTCTAAGGGTGCGATATATTCTTTACACATTCTAGTACTAGTAGATGGAAGTTTATAAAAACTGTGCTTTAAAGGATTTAATTGATCACTAAGCTTTGCAACATTACACAAAGCACTCAATAGAATGGTTCTAGAACTATCACGTAACTCTTAATTTTACTTGTAAATTGTATTCCAGGAAGCTGTGAGAAATCTCCAAATGGATGTTTTTTATGATGGAGATGTTATTACGCCCAGACCTAGCAATATTAGCGTGCAATTGACCCCGGATTGCACCAAAGCTTCGAAATGTGTCGTGGAACATCACAAAGAGTTAAGGATCTCTGTCTCACTAACTGCTGAGTCGTGTATGTTTGGTAATAACACTGTGAGGATTAAACCGATGGGGTTAGGCGAATCATTAGCGATTCATGTTGAAACATTCTGCGAATGTGAATGCGAGAAAGATGGCTTTCCTAATGCAAAAGAGTGTAACAGGAGAGGTTCTTTACAATGTGGGATTTGTGATTGTAATGAAAATAGGTGAGTAAAATTATGATTCATAAGGATTTATATTAATTTCACGTAGACTGCCGAGTTTAATTAAAAATGTAATGAAAGAATTTTCGGTTCTCCTTTTACTTCATAAATAACTTTACCAAATTGTAGATATGATAATAAAAATGCACATACGATGGTTGCAGAAACAGCAGACACATAAAATTATTTAAAAACAACCAGACTTTCACACAAATGTTACTCTTATTATTACAAAGCTTCCTAAATAATCAAACATGTGTAATTATTATCTTCTCGGCAGCTTTGGCGACACATGCCAGTGCACTGGCAGCTCAACGTTGGTAGATTTAGATAAATGCAGAGCCAATGTAAGTGACACAATATTGTGCAGTGGACATGGTGCATGCAGGTAAATTATGCGTACATACATTCCCTCTTTTCTAGCTAAAAATTGCAAATCTAATCATGGAGTATCCCAATAGACGTTAATCTTTTACATCAGTGGTCGTAACATAACCGGCCAAGGCTAATTTATCTCCATCTGCATCCCTTTTTTATGACCCCAGTTGAACAGAGACGCAAGCAAGGACAAACTGAGCTTAAACCTGGCCCGTCATGTTAGGGCCGCAGGGAAGGCCAGCATAAAATATCCATGTTCTATTGAAAGCCGACACGACAGCTTAAGCAAGAATTACTGTAGTCACTTGTCATGTCACAGTTACAGACTAATCTTAGACATAATTTTTAAAATTTCATAAATTCATTGAGAATTGAGAATATTATGAATCCAGCGCTCTCCAAATAAACGGCGATAGCGTTTTCCACCATTTAACCCTTATGATATTGCCGTGATTTTTTTAAATAATAAAATATGGTGTTGTTATGCCTTAGATAGAACTAGGTTTGTATGACTGACTGAATAAATAAACTAAACTAAACCATGTTATAATATTTCTTAAAGTTTTGAAAATGTTGACGCTTTTTTATTTTGTATGCAACTACTAAAATGCAAATATTTTAAAGACTATGAAGAATATAAAAAAACAGAACATACAAACCCAGTTCTAAGACATAATAACAACATGCTAAAAAAACATCGCTATAAGTTAAGGTTTAGAGGGTGGAAAACGTTATCGCCGTTTGTATGGAGAGCGATTTTTGATGCTGGGTACGCACTCCCGTTTACTTTTATACAAGGGATTTCTGTCTGGACAGGGTACATTTAAACTTAAGCGTTTTTTGTTCCCCAGCTGCGGAAAATGTAAATGCTACACAGGTTTCTCGGGCGATGTCTGCCAGTTCGACGACAATGGATGCCAAAGGTTCCAGGGCAGGCTATGCAGTGGGCGCGGCCGATGTCGGTACAACCAGTGCTACTGCCAAACTGGCTGGACTGGTGACGACTGCCACTGCTCTACCGACACTGACAAGTGCCGAGCTCCTCATTCAGACGGCGTAAGTAAGACCGCCCATAATTCCAGGACAGGCGACGAGGCCAACGCTAATCTGACCAATTTATCTACTAAGGTGAATTGGTGGTGATATAGGTTATTATTTTTCAAGAACTTGCCACCGTATGTCTATGAATATAATGTCACTTTCATACATTTTCGGTGGTTGTTCTTATGAAGCGACCCTCACGACGTCGGTCGATTCACGAAGAGGCGTATATGCATGCTAAAAAGCCGAATTTAAGTTAAGTTTGCCATCGTATGCAAAATGCATATTTTATTATGTCACCACAGGATGTAACTGAATTCCTATTAGAACCAGACTTACAGTCCATAACGAATAGCCCTAAATACTCCATATTATTACTCCAGATTTTAAGCATCATGAAAAGGCGTAAATTGCTCTAGTATAAAAAAGCACTTACGCCCCTTCGTGAATCGACCGACGACGTGTACTTGTGACTGGTGCCCTTGGTGCACGAGTTCTATTCACACTTGGCAGGTTTTGTATTTGTCTACAGGTTTGCTCCGGCAACGGCCATTGCGTTTGCGGCGAATGTGTGTGCACTAGAGTCGACTCCGCTAACAAAACCTACTCCGGTTCTTTTTGCGACAACTGCTTCGACTGCGACGAGAAAAGGTGCAAGGAACTGGAGAAATACGTGCAATGCATTTACTTTAAAAACCAAAAAGCGTGCGACGAAGAATTTAATACCAGCAACATTGTTGTTAAAATGGTGAATGTCACTGAAATCAATGCGCCTGAGTACCATCTGGCTAAGCTTTGTAAGGCGGTCCTAGATGATGGCAAATCTATCGTTTTCAAATATAAGTACGAGGACAAAGTATTACATCTTATCATTCAGAAGGAGCTGGAGGAACCTGACCGAGCGAATATGTGGAGTGAGTTTCAATTAGTTATACGCCACTTTTTCAACGCCAAGGATTCCTAATGATGTCGCGAATTGTTGTGACTACCCCCGATCGGTGGCTGATATTCTTATAGCTCTCCGAAATAAGCCCTGCCTAGTATCGGGGCATTGAAAAGGTTTAAAAAAGTTTTTTTTAACTGTAAAAATGTAATCTACTGCTTATCGGCAGGATTAGCCAGCAAGGTGGTAGTAGCTTTCCGGATGGACCTTGCACAAGGTCCTACCACCCGCAAAATCTGATACATGTATGCAATATAAATATCTTTTTTAGTTGCAATCGGGAGTTCGATCGGCGGCATTCTCCTCCTGGGTCTGTTGGCCGTCATCGCCTGGAAGGTTCTGATGGACATCCACGACGCTCGGGAGTATGACAAGTTCTCCAAAATGCTTGACGAATCCGGCGACGCCATCGACGTCAATCCCCTCTTCGTTAATCCCACCAAAAATTTCGAAAACCCACTCTTTAAGAGAAGATCGCGGATGCACTGAAAATATTAAAAGCACGCGTCTTAAGGTAGCATTCATATACTAGACCAAGGTACCAGTGCACCTTGCACTATTCTTCTCGATACGCGTTAACTCGCTACGTAACTCAGTGCGTCTCTATCTAACTAGCCCAGTAGGAAAGAGACGAACCGAGTTACTTAGCAAGTTAACGCGTATCGAGAATATTCATGCTAGGGATACTGAACAGATCCTCTGTTTGTATTAATTTGTAAATAATAAATGTTTTGATGTTTAGATTGACATAATCGTTCGTTATTGTGTGACATGTTATTTATGCTGAATCCGTAACTATTCAGAAAGGACAATTTTTATAGTTTTAACAAAAACCATTATAGTAAACAAATTAATAATATGGCTAAAAATACATTCAGACATAAATGAAATTATGGCATGTATGTATGTATGTATGACTCTTTATTGTACTAAACTAAACACACGTGTCCGGGGTAGGGGTAAGGTCGTGTTCTACTTACGACACGATCCTAGGGGGTCGCCAGAATTGTTTTACTTATAAAGGGGTCGCGTGTTTGACAAGATTGAAAAACTGCTCTACCTAATCATAATGATCGCTGCTTAGCGATAAGACCGCCTGTTGAATTCCATGTAAAATCTCCCTGTGTGTGTTCTTTTATTTTGTTTACTTGTGTGAATCAATAAAGAGTATTTGTTGTTTGTTGTTGTTGTTGATCGCCAAGCTTATAATTTACATCCCTCTGTGCCCTAATAGTCTCTTTGTGTGTCTTTTTCTAATGGCACTAGTTTGACAGAGACGCAGGGACAGGGAGGGATAGGTTAATACCGAGCCGGTCATGTAAGGGCCACTGTAGGCCACAAGTTTCCTTTCATTGACTGTACCGTACCTTCGCGAGCTCAAAGCGGAACGCAGAAAACGTTCAAATTGCATCGAAATAATATTGGGGTATATTTTCAAAATGTAGACCTTTGGTCAAATTTGGTGTAATTTGTATGGCGCGTCTTTTGTTTACTAAATGTTGGTAGCGATGATAGACGGCAAGCGTATATCTGCAAAAATGAGTGTACTTTAAGTAAGCGTGTACCGGCAGGAACACTCTTAAATTATCACCCTTTCCTTATTTTATTTTTTTACCAAAAGAGTGCCATACAAATTACATCAAAGGTCTGGAGTTTGAAAACGTACTCATTGTAGGTACCTAGGTGTTAGGTAGTGCGGTTTTCCTCACAACAATGCGATGTTATTCCATCACTAAAAAACCAATGGTAAATTGTAGGCTTTAACAATGACTTCATACTTTAATGACTTGGTTTAGTGCATGCCACGACGACTTGGCGTTTTAGTCAGTACTTTCTATCAAGTATAGTAGGTATTAGCTAATCAAATACTTATCCTCGTAAGGCCCCAAGTCCTAAATATAGGACAAATGTCAAACTGACGTTGAACTCACTGTCTTAAACGATATGGTTCAAAATTCAGAGAATGAAATTTGACGTGGGCCTTACGAGGATAATTAGGAACTAGCTGTAGCCTGCGACTTCGGCTGTGTAGATTTTTTTCTAATAATTTTTTCCAAAAAGAGAAGTAGATTATTACCATCCCATAAGTCTAAATCCATATTTAGTTTAGAACTAACACTTATGAATGTCAGAAGATTTACCAACGGTTTGGAAAAAATCTGATAAGATGATTTAAGAAACTTGACTAGGTATTATTTCTTCATAAAAGGAATTAGAGTGTTATTTATTTCATCCATATTATTTAAACCTTATAAATTAAACGTCAGTTCGATGCAAAATGTAATCTTAAAACCAAAAAGTAGTTTGCATTGCAAACTAAACAATATGGAACAATAGATTGTGTCGAAGAAGGTGAGCTCGGTTAGTTTGTAGAAAGTAAGACAAGGCTAATGCGTTATTTCTTATAGTATTTGTTATAAATAAAATAAATTGTTGCCTTACTAGAATTATGCATAAATAAATACTTTGGTATTTGCAGGTAAAACTATTAAAAGTTGATAAGTATAAATATAAAAGCATTAGGTTAGCAAGAAATAATGTCGTTAACGCTTTTAACGCAGCAACAAAAGGTCCCACTTTTGGTAGCACATTTCGTAGTAAAAGAGAGTCAAATCTTCTACTACAGTGGGGGCGAGGACCGTTTCCTCATTGATTCAATGAACCGTTGCTGTGCTTGCTTGCGTTTTCACAGAGTCCCGCTTTGAGTCGGGGAGAGCTCTGGAAGTATATGCGATTGCGCTTGAATAGCCTAAGGTATCTTGAGACCCTAGCACTACTTGATTGACGAGCATTGTGCTCCGTTAGTGGCATTGTTTCAGCCCGATTGAGAGACCCGGCGTCCCTGATTATCCACAATAGCAGACCATGCGTATTGCTTCAACGAGTGAGGTAGACTTAGAACAGCTCTTCCCTCATGTCACTGCTTCACTGTGTAGAAACGGACTCCCCGCTGTACGATGCCTGACGAGGTATATATACGAGCGTATAAAAAGACTTCGATAGTGTGATGCAGAACATTGCGTCCTAAATGAGACATATTTAGCATATCTGTGATAAAAACTATCTCTTATTGAATTATAATGCGTCTTATTCTGCTTTGAAACCAAAATAAAAGACAATAGAGCTGTTTTCTAAAAATAAAGTTATTGATGCGCCCTTAGTAAAGAATAGCGACATACAGGGTTTCGTAGGGCTGACAAGGACGGCGATAATCGTAAAGATAACGCTCGCGACAGTCGCGCCATCCGGTATCGATTTTTGAAACTACTAAATTAAAAGAAATTCATTAGTTATGCGATCTCTAAACTTGTTTGATATTTTGTATAGGCCACTGAGGAGAATTAGTTTTCTTCGTATTGAGTTTTAATATGAACAAAATGATGACGGTCCTTTACTCCTAATATTTAATAACAAATTAGATTAACTACTTTATTCATCGGTTACTTACTTAAG
Organism: Ditula angustiorana; assembly: GCA_963691745.1. Lineage (NCBI taxonomy): Eukaryota > Metazoa > Arthropoda > Insecta > Lepidoptera > Tortricidae > Ditula > Ditula angustiorana. The sequence goes on from OY829473.1 coordinate 5,200,340, forward strand.
GAAGAGAATAGTTACAATCATTCGAAGTAAAATAAGCCTTATCGTTGTCGTTTCAAAAATGATAAAAACGAAAGTGATTGCCGCCTTCAGGAATGCTATTACCAATGGCAACGTTTAAAAAAATATTGCCAATAAAAATTGGACAGGCGTTGACTTCGACGTTTATTTAATAGGAATGAAAATGTAGACTATTTAAAAAACACGTTAATTTAAACATCCAATTTTCCAAGATATTTTAACATTTTACTGTCACTGTGTCTGACAAGCGCCTTGTTCCTCTACTAACCCAGACTAACCTAACTGTCTTTCCAAGCTCTACATTACGTGACTCTCCGTTTTTACCCGATTGCCGCCAGACGGGAGCGCTATTACTTAATGCTTTAATTCAACTTCAAACGGTTGCTTGGTTGAAATGTTGCAAGTCAATTTTGACTTTCTTTGAGTACCGCAAGCAATAAAAGCTTGTTAGTCGACCAAGAAATTGCTTGACCACTTTTCAACCGTATTACAAAGGAATAAAGTTCAAAAGTGGTCAAGCAATTACTTGGTCGACTATACATAAACTTAACCACTCCCTTTTAAGACTAAAAGTAAAACCTGTACTAAATTAAATGATCAACTACAATCACCTCAAACCACTTGGTGTGTGTTTGCCTAAAGGTTGACTGGTAGAGAATGCCTTAAGGCATTAAGTCCAAATTTGTACATTTAAATGGTTTTTTTGTGCAATAAGATTCAATAAATAATAAGTGAATTATTAAAAATGGTTTTATAAGAAACCAAAGTTGGCTCTACATGAGATATGACAAACTGTTATAGAGGCTGCAACGCGAGACTTATTTTTAGTATATAATACTTTCTTATACCTACATATTTTAATATGGGAAAGGGAGGGATAATGATGGAATCACCTTCTTCATACATTATAAATTTAACGCAACCTACCTAAACATTACAGCTAAAAACAGTAATAAATCTCCTCATATCCTCTTAATTACTGAAAATGATAATGTAATTTTTCCGACGAGTTAGGTAGAAAAATAACACGTAGAAAAAATTGTACCCTAGGCAAAGCCGGACAATTTTTAAAAGTTTAATCCTTTTTATTATCCCTAATATTTATGACAGTGAAGCTGAGAAGTGAGAACCAAGCCCCACCCAAGTTATAAAAATAACCATCTCAAGAGAACCGGTTCCCGGTAATGACAAAGGGCTCGGTATAAGGACTGGGTGCCTATTCAAATATGCAACCTACCATAAAATTAGAATATACTCGTACTAGACGTCCTGCGTGTACAAGTGAGATAGTAATGTACTATTACAGTGTCACCGTCGACGGTTGACGAAAAACGGTTTCGTTACGTTAACAGAAAACCTTCAAGCCACTACACTTGGAAGGGGCGTATTTACCCTAGGGTCTTCCGGGCCATGGCCCGGAGCGCCAGGCTGTGAGGGGCGGCAGCCGCCCCTAAAATACTTTATCGTCATTTAATGGGACGCCAAAGCTAAATGGTCCGGGGCGCCAAATCTTTAAATACGCCTCTGACGCTTGGGCCCATATGAAGTTTCGCACTACTTGAAATCTTGTACTACACTTTGGCAGAAAATGGTGGTTCCAAGTCAATGAAAGTATATAGCACAAAGTTTTTAGTTTTATTGATTTAATTTATGCATTTTACAGGATTTTAGGGAATTTTACCGGATAAAAATATTCTATGTTTCAATTCTGGTCATCTATCTGTCTGGCTTTCATTTAAATACGTCGAGTCGTTAACGCGAGATTGAGGAGAAACATCCAAATATCCAAACATTATAATATTATAAAATAGGAGGGCAAGTAAGCAAGTGGGCCACCAGATCGTAAGTCATCACCACCGCGTATATACACCCGCAACACCAAGGAGATTGCAAATGCGTTGCCAGCCCAGAAGGCTAAGATAAGTAAAGATAAGTAAGATAAAAGTAAAAGTAAGTAAGGTAAGTAGGATAAATAAAATTAGTATAATAATTTGTACAGTACAGGACCAAGCTCGACCCAAGCTATAAACATAATCGTCTTGAGAAAACTGGATCCCAGTTATAACAAAGGGGTCCGGTCGGTACCTACCTATTCAAATATGGAACCCACAAACTTACCCATACCGGTGGCCAAAACTGAAAACGGGTACACTTGCCTATTGGTTTGATTATTGTAGTGTGACATGTCCTCACATTCGAAAAAACAGATAAGCTTGTTCAGATTTGCATAATATTTCCTACATCCCATATCGTTATTGTTTATGCTATGTTAATGTATGTATAACAAGCTGTTGCCCGCGAGTTCATCGGCGTAGGACTTATATCCTATCTTACGGGTACAAGGCATTAATTTCTGGATACAAAATTGCCTAGTGCCATCCTCAATATGCTAAAAGTTATTTTCATCACACGTGTTCGAAAAACGACGATTGGCTTCAGAGGATAGCAGCAACAAAAGTCAAATTTATCCCCGTGGAAGTTTGAGTTTTCTCTCTTCTGATTGGTCTGCGTTCTTGTTTCTGATAGATTAGTGTAGTTAGCGGTAGTTAGGTTGGTGTTTTCTTAGGCAATTTCTGCGACCATACAGCTACTTCTTAAGTCTATAGTTAAGGTGGAGCCGGTCGCGTGAAGGTTGAATGTTAAAAACGTAGAAGCTAGAAGTACGTATTATAATACTAACTTTTTGTTGATTAGTATGAAAAGTTAACCAAAGAGGTTAACTTGTATGAAGAACTAAGTGGCCGGTAAGATTTGGGATTTTAAATTTTTTCATAATTATTTGGGTTTAATTTACAACACTTTAAACCCTAGAGCTAAGCTCTAAGCTTTAAACCTAATGTTTATGCAACATCATCATAAAACAAAGTCATTCAAATCTGACGATATTTTCTTACGCAAGAAAATATAACCTACTACCATTACTACAGTAGCTAGCGAGCGAAAAATCAGCCCTAAGAGCCCCCGGTTCTGTCACTCGCTGTACGAAACTCAGCAGTAAGCTACTACTTCTCGCTGGTATTCTGTAAGATTATGGTCAAATTTGTTTATGCAGTTTAGACCCTTAACTAGGTGCTCTAACTTGGTAGAGTCCCTACAAATAGTATAGTATAACGAACACCCATGGTATAAGGCAGCGATACTCAAAGTGCGCTCCGCGGAACCCTAGGGCTCTGCAAAGCCTCTGCGGGGGCTCCGCGTGAATACTGGTTATAATGAGAAGAAAAAAATCTGAAATACACCCCTCCTCTCTGGACGATATAGTTCAACACTGTTTTTTATTTAAGGGCTCCGTCAAATATTTTGCTTTTCAAAAGGGTTCCGTCAGAAAAAAAGTTTGAGAACCGCTGGTATAAGGGTTTCCTACGAAAGTAAAACATACTAAAATTTAACGACCGGGCAAGTGCGAGTCTGACTCGGCACACGAAGGCTTTCGTACCACCGTACAATATATTTACTCCCAAATATTTACTATTTGTAGTAATTAGCGGCCGCAGTAAAACACACACTCTGTGAAATTTCAAGAGTCTGCCAACCTATTACGGTCCCAAAAATACAGCCCTGTGGCAGACGGACGGACAGGATCTATGAACGGACGGAAAGCGGAGGCTTAGTAATAGGGCACTCTTGCACCTTTGGCTACCCTATGGTCACGGAACCCTTATGATTCGACCGTCCGTTTGTTTGTCACAGCGGCACGCGGCATATTTCCGTTAATCTACAAATAAACTTCGTTTTGCAAATCTGGTTTTTTCTTTCACGGATTATTTCGATAAATGCATAACACGTTATTATGTTGTTTCTAAGTTATACAGTAACGCAATTTGTTAAAAAACCACGCCTAGTTCAATAACCCACCTTGAACTACAGAATCAGAAAATAATGGGATACAGATAAGTCTATTTACTAACATGATGTTATCCAAACACGACGCACCAGTGGAACGTAAAAAAGAAGGCTTTGATTCCACAACCGTTATGTACTCTCGCCGGTGATCTCGAACCAATTTCCACGAATTTTCTTATTGATGCAAGCGAAATGATTCATCTCAAGTTCCCGCTTATGTGAACACGTAACGTCAGACGAGACGTTCAGTTGCTACCAACCTGCCAGCGCGCGAACACGTGTTCTAAATTTAAACGCTCGCCGGCCGAGACGTGTACGAGTTCGATATTCGAAATTTAAAAACACTTTTTTGTCTTTAAATAGTTTCGGGAGTGTCAAAAAAAACAATGGGTTTTAATTTTAAGTGTTTGTTAGTGGTGGTGCTTTTTATGAGTCAGAGTGTTTTTGCCCGGGACTGCACATATATTCTGGATAATACGTCGACAAATGAATGCAACGAGTGTATTAGGTGCGGTGGGAAATGGTGCAACGATGTCTCTGAGGTATGTTTCTTTTGAACTTGACTTGGACACTTGGCATGATTATGTTGAAAAGTTTTACACTCAAAAGTTTGGGTAGATGAGTTGCTTGAACTTGTATTTTTAAGAGATGTGTAAGTTATTTAAATAAGCACGTTAAAAGTACTCAAAAAATGTTAAAGTTTGCACAAGGAAAAAACGTTAACCACATGTTACCGATGAAAAATATGAGGGTATCTTTCTATTTCGTTCAAATCAAAGTAATTGCGCTTTGTTAACAGACGGCGGCGCTATCCCATATCTGACATGCAGTTGGTTGCTTTTTTATCACTATAGACTTATTAGAATGAGTAAGAACAAGTAGCATAACTAATACTGGCTGGTTAAAACCTCTATTATTGCACTCAAGTGTATTTTCATCAACGTCAACTTCGAAAAAAAAAGAAGTTCGAAATTCAAACGGATGCAAACAATAATTGGCTTGTTGGTCTCGCGAATGATCGGACAGTCCGTGTGCCATTTGTCATCCACCGATACTGGACCGGATACACTGTTAGTATAACCGACCAAGTGTAATTTATCCCTCCCTGTGGCTCTGTCTAGCTAGTATTATTAGAAAGGGACGCACGTATAGTGATAAACTAAACTCGGTCGGTCAACTAAATGGATACGGTGACTTGAAAAGGAATCTCCGCTGAAATGAAATAGAAAATAATGCTCATACAGAGTTTTCTTTTCTATATTCGATAACCTCGGCCAACCAATTTTCTTAGAAAAATGTGAAACAGACCGCCCTCTATGGAACCCAGAAGCCCTAACAGAATCAATGATAAATATTGGTAAAAGAAATTGACTAAAAATTAGAGCTTAATATGTAAATTTAATATTATGTGTCACTTCGTAGCAGCGTTGCCAGACGTCCTGATTTTAGCGGGACGTCCCGTTTTTAGCCCAAAATGAAATGTCCCACGCGGGACACAGGCTCAGTCCCGTTTTACGGAGATACTCGACCAGTAAGTAACCTAGATGGTAGTCGTTTTTTGGCAAAGCACCGTATTTTCATTAAAAAACATATTCTACATATAACTATCTATCATCACTGTAAATTTAATTTGAAACTCAAATAAGACGATACGTAATGAAAATCTGCTGATTATTTAAGCTATTTATGTTATGTCCCGCGTTCGACGAATTAGTCCCGCTTTTTTATACAAAAGTTTTCGAAATCCAGCGTTGCCTGAAAATAAATCTGGCAACGCTACTTCGTAGCGAAATTACCTATCACTAAATCACAGCACTTTAGTAGGGCAATGCGTTTAGTATTACGAGTGAACTTGACCGGCCTGGCTTGCCACTCGCCACTTGTCACTAATTGGTCAAATTATTGCTCAACTCGACCATTGACTGGCTTACGTATACTTTTAATGTAATGTGTCCTGCAGACTATACTAGCGTTTATCGCGGATATAAAGTATCCTTCTCTTTTACACAACCTTACTAGTTAGAAAGAGAAATACGCTTTATTTGCGTGAAAAAATCTTGGGTGAAGAGTTTACTAATTATTACAGATAAGTAGTTTCGACAGTATTTTTTTTTACAACATAATCTTTGTTTAGAATCAGAAATTAGAATCTATTTTATAATACTTAATAGGGTTACTGCTAGTGCGTTTTAAACTGCTGTCATTTCACATATTCCGGTAATTGGTAGCTATATGTGTGTATGAAAAAATGTATGTATTTTATATTAGAAATGACCCGCAAAATAATCTCTACCTAATTGGACTCGTTACAGGAGTTTATTTTTTATTTTTGAATGCAGTTCCAGTACCAAATTGGTAAGATAGTAAAATGATTGGCAATCGTTGGATTAAACTCCTCTCCTAAAAAATAACAGCAATGTTTATGTATTTTTCTGATTTCGGCAACACTAGCGCGTCCATTCCTACTTAACCGTGTGTGCGTTAAATATGTTCTTTTATGTTTGATTTAATTAAAATCTCTTTATCCTCAATCTGCTTCTCTACTGGTACTGGTACTATTTCTACAGGTTATGGGCCCAAATGAACAGTTACATCTAGTAGAAGTAGAAGGTGGTTTACATTTACAATAAGAAAGTGTGCACTAATAAATCACGCCTCAGCGTGGCCTTATTCCGAACACAAAGACGCGACGTCCACGCATTTCCCTGACAGCGCAGAAATTAGTTTATGCAGACGAATTCTGGTTCAGCGGGTAATAATAGCCGCTTTCAAAACGGGTTCTTCAGAATCCATCGCAGATAACCATCATATAAACTTTATGGTGTAAAATATTTAAAGGTATATTATAGTATCATTATTTTCTTCTTTAAATACTTATTCTGTATGATATAAAGTCACTATCTACCTCTATCTGTCCCCATATCTTCGGCCGCTTCTTCCTTCTAAATCACGCAACGGATTTTGATACAGTGTTCACTGTCATTTAGAGAATAGTTACAGAAGGTTTTTATGTACATTACATTCTAATTGCGCCTGTGCGAAGCCGGGGCGGGACGCTAGTTAAGTATAAATAAATAGCAACGGCCAATGTAATGCATTTAAAACATATTAATTTGTATTGTTAGTATGATCAGTCCTTTTTAGGGTTCAGTACCCAAAGGGTAAAACGGGACCCTGTTACTAAGACTCCGCTGTCCGTCTGACCGTCCGTCTGTCACCAGGCTGTATCTCGCATGAACCGTGATAGTTAGACAAATTAAATTTTCACAGATAATGTATTTCTGTTGCCGCTATAACAACAAATACTAAAAAAACAGAATAAAATAAATATTTAAGGGGGCTCCCATACAACAGACATGGTTTTTTTCCGTTTGTACGGACCCTTCGTGCGCGAGTCCGACTCGCACTTGGCCGGTTTTTAATGCTTACTACTATAGCAGACACGCCATCTTCATATGCTGGTGGTGCTTCTACTGTCGGTGATCAGCTGGGTGCGCGTGCGCCTGACCTCCACGAACAGCCTTCTGCTGCTGACAGTGGCGACCAGGCCGCACAATTCCTAACTCACAGCATATTCGGCGATCGTAGCGCCCCCGGCGTCCCTGTTTGGCCTACAGATTTTGTAGTTTTATATTTTTTATTTTATTTGGCAGTAGCTTTTTGTTTCCTTTTATGTTTCTGTTTTTATAATGTCATGGTGGAACTATTTTCGTATCCCTTGTGCATGATCCTTTCCACCGCTATACGACATTTGGGAATGTAGTTAAATTCATGTTTTTGACAATAAATTTTACATTTAACATTTAAATAGTAGGTGCTTACATCGTTTCAAGGATTCACGATTTACACGTATGTTTATATACTAAAATGGGGCTTTATCACGCACTAATCATATTTAAATTACCTCTGCTGTATTGCAAGTGTTAAAACGACAAACACGTAAAATTCCTAAGACATTCCTTTCGACTCTATCCACGAAACTCTTGAGTGTCTCTTCTTACAAGTATTTGTAAACGTGTCCAAGTACACACCTGCAGAGAGTAATTTTGATGACGTCACGCAATCTAGTGAAGTGTCCGACTTACGAATTTCCTGAGCGACCCCATTTTCCAATATCCGCTTGCAAAGGGGAGGGCGGCTCTACCTTATAAAACAAAAGAGCTGCGCAAAACAGTTTCGTCCAAATAATCTGACTACAAAGGGTCGTATTTTAAATACAGATATTTGTGCATACTTACGTATATATTTATGTATATTTATTAGTATTTGTGCATGTTTTTATTTGACACACATACTATGGTAACTTATCTTTTCTGTATCGTCATCGTTCGTCCCACCGCTTGGACAGGCCTCCTCTCACAAGCCCAGGCCCAGTGAGAATCCCTATCGCATAATCCATTGAACTGTTTTGCAGCAGACTTCACCGAGAAGGTAAATTTCACATACAATTTTGCACAAAACAATTACTTACAGGTAAATTTTATTAAGTATTTTAGACTAGTAAACCTGAAGATTTCTGATAAAAATTCAGTTAAAGTTATAATCTTATTCAACTGAAACTGTTTTCAACAATTATAAGATGGGTAATATTATTACATTTATATAATTAACACAAAGTACTCTAAAAGTATTATGACCCAACCTATTCGAAAATAAGAAAATTAGAAGTGCACAGGTTCGTGATTGTGAAAAAAAGCCATTTATTAACATCAATCAATGTCATAGCAAAAACAGTAAAAAGCTATAAAAAACTAAAATAAAGAATAAAAAGTTTGTGCATCTCGCACAAGTATTATTAATAGTATCATTAAACCGCAATTCGATCTGTCTTGTAAACAAGTTTAATAGATATTCAGAATCTTCAGTTATGGTTAACTTCTTGGTAGAACTTAATATATACGATTCTCAAAATGAGCTTCATTTGAATACTATAATAGTCAAGATTCTAGTTTTCAATAACTTCTGACCTTCTAACAACAATAATTGTCAGATGAATCACTTAGCTGTCCTGTGGACAAAAGAGTCGTCATTGCTAATTTTACCATAGTTTACAATGAGACATAGTTGAGTCGGCTTCATGTCATGCACAATATTAAGGCTTTGCCAATAAAATATTAAAGCTTGACCAATTTCAAAGACCCAAGGGAGAGATTATCGGCACGAAAACAACTGTCAAATCCCTTGGCAATCTGTATTTTTTTGACGATGCCTTTAGAAAGTCAAAGACAAAGTTGAGAATAGAGAAGCATATCGATTGCTCCAACGACGACAGAGTAGAGCTCTAAGGTTTAGAGTGTCTACAGGTACAGTTGTCTACAGTTAGAGCACAGCATTCCCAGATTTATTTTCAGACAAAGCGGGATTTTGAAGCCTTTTGTATAAAATAGCGGGACTTTTTCATCGAACGCGGGACAAAACATCAAAAGCTTGAATAATCAGCAGATTTTTATTTCGTACCATCTTATTTGAGTTTCAAATTAAATTTACAGTGATGATAGACAGCTATAGAATATGATTTTTTAATGAAAATACGGTGCTTTGCCAAAAACGACGTCCCGCCAAAATCGGGACGTCTCTTATCTCGCACGTGTGATGCATCTCGCGTGTACCGAGAATTGGGGTCCTAGAATGAAGACGCAATAGCACTTTTCCGATTTCGGTAACAGATAGCATGTCGCGTCAACATCAAAGTAAACAATATTGTTATGTCAAAATATTGTTTAATCATTATGATTTGTTCAATGCAAACAACCAACTAATTTTAACTTTTTAGGAAATGAGTTTATATTTAATGTGAAAAGTTTTCACAGTGTCTGTCTAAACAGCAGATAAAAGAGAAAGAAATTCAATACTTCGCAACCCTTATTCCATGAGCAAAGACTGTATAAATTCAAACGTCCAAACTTTAATTAAATGCCTGGTGGCAAAGGGATACAGAAAACTGTATGTTTAATGTCTCGAGTGACTACATCTCCTACTTTAGCATGCATATAAATACATTTATACCGTATTAGTCAGCTTCCATTGCATTATGCAACAAAACAACGAACAAAAAGTCCAGTTCAGCCCCTCAGCATCTCTATCCGAAAACAAATGTTTATCAAACAGTTAACAAAGTAATCGTGCCGTATAAACTTCCAGTTAACGTTCTATTACGTACACATCGTGTGAGGTGGAGTGTACACCGGCCGTGGAAACATCCGCGCTGCAGCGCCATTCCGAGAAATTATAAATACAACTCGACGACCTAATTCGGCTCATGTTTTGGACATAAAAATGTTACACAATTTTTAATGTCAGCAAGTGTAATCACTGGATATGCACTCGTATGATCGCTATAGCACAAGCGCGATGAAACGATACGAGCTCCAAGTGCAATAAATCATGTTAAAAGACCACGCGAGTTGCCTCTTAATTAAGCGCTATACAATTAAAGCGCTGCCATAATCGTAGATACTTTCAGTGAGAGTTTCACAAAACTTAATGGGATTTTTTAATATGAAAATTAAACGAATCCGAAACTGTGACATTCATGCTATCGCGATGGTATATGACGCGCCCGATATTTCGTAAATAAAAGGCGTAAATGAGCGTGCCCATTACCACCCATTTACGCTGTGAAATTAATGTCACTCCATATCACGTCCAGAAGCCGCAAGTCATTCGTTTTCACCTTTGACATTGGCATTTCGATCGAGAGCATTATTTTGGGGCTTCGTTGATGAAACGGGGTCAACAAATGTCACGATGATGACTGGCATTCGATTATAAAGTTTAATTGCTAACGTTGTTAATGCATCGTTTATTTTGAACCTTCTTATCGACTTAACGAGACAAACGATTAATCGGCAGGAGATTACAGTAATTGCTACATATTGGCCACATCCTAAAACTTTATTTTTCTTACAGCACAATTATTTCAAGATTTGACTTAGAAGCGAAGTTCATTGCTGCCTTAAGATAGAAGGTCAACTGTCATATGCTAGTCCAAAGAGGCATTGCAAATCAAAAACGATCTTGGTCGACAAACTTCAAGTAATTGGACTGTTCAAACACATCTTTTCAAACTGTCACTCAAATACTGAGTTAAATTACGACTCTATTGTCAAGAGAATAAAAGCTTATGTAGTTACTTAAGACCTCACCGAGTGAACAACTACTTCAGCTGCTGATTGTACATAGGTAAACCTCCTCAAAACTTTCTAAAACGCTGTCGGACAAAAAATCCAGTAGTCAATTTAAATGAATTGCATTGGCAACAGAACGAGGCTGAGTAAATTTCGCAAATTATCCACACTCCAGTTTCGCAGCTAAACTATTTTAATTAAAAGCAAAGATTTGTTAACTGCAACAGCCAGATATTTGCTTCGGTTTACATAAAAGCTCGATTTTTCAAGATACAAAAAGAACGCCGCAAAATGCAACATTTAACTAATTAATGAATACTTAATGAATAAGATAAATGCATACGTTCTACTGTTTTTTTTTTAACTTGCTTTCCTGTGACTTTATTCTCATGATTTAAGAGAGTTTCCGTTATTAAACATTGACTTAGAAAATCTACTTAATTCAATCCATGTTCTAAATTTTAAAGTGGTAGAGCCATACTGTAGCCCGAAAAATTGCTGGTTGCAGAACGAATGCACCGACACAACTGAAGTTGTACAGTGGTACATACCACCCAAAACCACCCAATACCAGCGTGAAACAGTAGCTTACTACTTCGTTTCGTACGGTGAGCTAAAATCTGGATGACCGGGGACCTCAAGGCAGGCAACCGATAAGCAGTTCCCTTCAATACGATGATTCCCATGGGCGGCGATTGTCATCTTGTTCTCGTTTGCTTTCAACTGGGGAAAATTACCTTGCCACTCCGCGAAATCAGTGCTGCGTCTGTGCGACATATAGGAGTGTATTATTCATACAAAAATGTCACGTTGCAGAGACGCAGCTGTTTTGCACTCGAGTATACAATACTGATTTCGCGGAGTAGCAAAGCAATTTGTACTAATTTGTTGATGCGGCCCTCCGCAAAGTAACGCCTGAATCTATCAATTATTCATTTGCCTTCCTTTTTCCTTTATACCGCAGAAAAATGTTAATCATCTAAGGCTTAAGACGTGAAAGCACGTCAAAAAAACCAACTCACTTTCTCATTTATGATACAATTGAGGTTATGTTTTACATGACAACAAATACAATAAATCCACGAATAACATATTGGCCGTCCAAAAGCGAAACGCCATAAAAGGGAGAGCCCACGGATGCAGTTGCACATCAATCAATGCAATTAAGGCGGTTCAAGCCATTCACCTATTAACATATTTAACACCAAGTAAACATCTCAGAGTTAACACGTTTTGCGCAACGTCTACCTTTACTTACAAAAATCGTACGGAGCATCGTAATCATAAAGTTCCCAAAGGGCGGTATCTGCCATTTTGTCGGTCACATTCATCGGTCGTCGCGCAATCTCGGGAATCTGATCCTCCTTATAGCGGTACGTTGATACTGATAATTTTTTACCGCTATCAGAAATCGTTAATATTATAATTTATTAATTTACGATAAGATAATTATGAGATTGAAAATAAGATGTCAATTTGTTTAATTTGAATGTGAAACTAAGTATAGCTGACCGATAACATTTTGGAACAATTAAGTCTTATGTACTGTATTTATTTGAAGCCTTACATTGGCCATGAAAAAAATGAAAATAAAATGAAAATGTTTATTGCTAAAACAATAGGTTAAATTAACAGCCAAGGTTGCATTTTCCGAGTAGGTATCGGGTAATACTTGAGTTAGGAAGTCCCGCTCCTCCATAACTAATAATCTATCTAAAATTAATACAATACATATTTGTGAAATAAATATTTATAAAAACAATAAAATCCGAAATGTAGAGTCTTAATTGAGTTTAACCATTATCAATCTTATATAATTTTATAAACAATTTTAACAGGTACTTACTTTGAAATTGCATTATTACTGGATCTATACACTGGTCTAATATCAATTCTATCCGACCACTAAAAGCGGTTTAAAATCGGCATACAATAACAAATTGTTTAGAAAATTAACAAACTAGCAGCAGCCCTATCATGGCATAACACACGTACGTCACTTTAATTTATCCCTTAGTGCATCATTTTCTTATGACTCTATCATAGTTAGTTATAACCTCACTGAGGGATAACTTATTAGGTAAAGTAAAATAAAAGCTTGTTATAACCTCCCGTAAAAAAATCTCTTAAGAAGAGTGTGAACCCAACGCTCTTCATACAAATGGCGATAACGTTTTCCACCCTCTAAACCTATAGCCATGATTTTTTTATATGTTATCATTATGCCCTAGAACTAGGTTTGTATGTTTTGATTTTATAAATATTCTTAATAGTTTCAGAGTTATTGATGCTTTTGTGTTTTGTATGAAACTCCTAAAATTCAAATATTCTCAAATCTATGAAAAATATTTAAAAAATCAAAACGTACAAACCTAGTTCTAAGGCATAATGACAACATACCAAAAAATCATTGCCATAGGTAAAGGTTTAGAGGGTGGAAAACGTTATCGCCTTTTGTATGGGGAGCGGTTTTTCGGGCTGGGTTCACACTCCTCTTAATGACAGTGAAAATCGAATCAAAATCCGTAGCATGATTTAGGAGTAAGCGGCCAGGTAGGAACTGTTCACGAGTTTGTTTTAAACTATGTAAAGATAGAAAGGCAAACGAGCATAAATGATCACCAACAGCCCATAGACTTCCACAACAACAAGGACACTACAAATGTATTGCCAACCCAGAGGGCTGAGATGTACTTAATACCTTTTATGCCAGTAATTTCACCCCGCTGTCTTGCTTTCCACGTCGAACCACAACAGTGCAAGCACTGCTGCTTGGCGGTTGGATTAGCGAGTAAGATGGTAGAAAGCGATCCATACAGGTCTTGCACAAGGTCCTATCACCCAAAGTCAAAGCGTACCTAGAATTAAGAAACTGGAAAAAAGCGCTTAGAGGATGATGAAATTGCTATAAATACAACTTTCTCTTTAATACGGGAAACTTAAAAACAAAATTGCAGACTTTGGGGACAAGCCAAGAAAGTCTCGTCCATTTTTCCGCCGTTATTTACACCGTCTGCATGACTCACGCGTTTTAGACGTCTAGTCTTATTACAGGTCATCGACTTCGGGTGTTACGAGGAATCCCTACTTGAAGTACCTAAGAAGTACGTCAACATAAGTTAATTATGTCCCATGAAACAATAAGTACAATATAATTACAGAACTTAGCTAAATATATCAAAACTAATCAGTTTTGTAACTAATCGAGCGCCCCACTTCTCGAGCCTCTTTTAGGTCTCAAAAAAAAAAGGTTTTATGCTGAGTTTCTTGTGGCTGGGTTTCTTGAGTTTCTTGGGTTTCTTTTAAGCGCTGGTTGAGTCTCTAGTCTAATTGCGTTACAAATTCTGAGCTACAATACTTTTGGTTAAAGCAAAACATCGTAAGGCAACCTGCACATACCTGGCTGTGAAGCCATCCGGACAACAGTCCTAACATGACCCCTCAAGTTTAATTTATCGCTCCCTGTAGCTCTGCCTACCTAGTATTACAAAAAAGGGATGCACTTACACTAAATGTCGGCGGGTGACGGTCACTGAGGCCAAGTGAGTACTATAAGCCACAGCCCTCTCATAGTGAGAGGGGACTTGTGTCCAAAAATAGGGCGTATTTACGAGTAGTATATAGGCTGAAGATGATGAAAACTATGCCATTTTAGAAAGTTAGATCACTGTTGTGTGACTCAGAATTCGGCTGACCTCATTATTTTGAGGAAAATTATATACATGCACACAGCCATTGCACAATGAACGATCAAAAAACACATTACTCATAATACTATGTAATCACGCAATTTATAATATTGACATATTTTTAATTATATTTTGGAATGTTGCATCACTTATTCACTGTTATCTTTCAGATCTACTTAAATAACCCAAAACACATCTAAGGCTAAGTATTGATGTGCTAAGACATTTATGACCTTACCTTTAACAAAAAAATCTGTTCCCCGCGACTTCGGCCGCGATGAATTCGTTTATCGCCATCCCGGAGGTATTGTTAAAGTAGTCTATTAATGACCATTCTCCATATTTAAACACTTCCCTGCCTCATCAAGATTGTCTGTTGCTCGCAACTTCATCCGTCCAAATAATTCAGCACTTTAGCATTTCCCATGCAAAGTTTCACCCCGCATTTCACTCTCTTAGGGATCATTTTTGAACGTTTTCAATGACCGTCCTCGGGCACCAAATTTCATCCAAATCTCTTCATCCGTTTAAGCGTGAAAGCCGGTCAGACAAACAGACAGACAGGCCGACCAACAGACATATTAGTTTGTATAATTGCACTAACGAAGAAAGCGGTCATTGCTCTGAGATTTGACAACCAATGACTTTCGTGGTCACTAATTCTGGCATGTATAGTATACTAATTCTGTCACATATCTAGCCCGCAATTTTTTCTACACCGGCATAGTCATATACCTTAATCTTTTTTCCTTACATAGTATAAAGTAAAATCGCTATTTTTCCTGTCTGTCTAAAATGTTTAGTGTATCTTCGGACGCCTTCTCCTCCTAAACCACGCCACGGATTTTGATGTTGTTTTCACTGTCATTTAGATTTTTTTATAGGGAAGGTTTTTATAAGCATTTCATCCATATAAGATATAAGCAATCATACCCGTTCGAAACCGGAGCGGGTCGCTAGTAAAGTATAAAGCAATAGAAATGGCCAATGGAGAGCAGAAAAAAACAGCATTTTTTGTACAAGCTTTGATCTGCCGCTTCGCCCGCGTGGTATTATTTTCTGAGCATTTTATGGGATAAAAAGTATTCTATGTCTCAATTCAAGACATGATCTATCTGTCTGAAAAATTTCATCTTAATCCGTCTAACCATCATTACTTGCCTATTTATTATATTAATAGGATATTCCCTTCCTTGTTACACCTAACATGCATGCTGTTTTCCCTTTTATTCATCACTTCTGCATCAAAAGCAAAATTTACCGTCTTAATTGTTTTGTACTTATAATAACAGTTAATTCAAAATCTAATAGGCAGTGAGTGTAACAAAAGACGGAAAATCGGTTTTGTACGTGCCATTAAAATCTCTGTCTAGTATATGCAACTGCAGTTTCATTTGCGCGAACAGTATAAACACATTTATTACAAGATGTCGTAACGCGGGGGACACCAGTTCTGTAGGCAGACTGGCGTACCCTGCCACCCACGCAGAACCACCTATTCTACACCATCGAACCACCTTTCACTAGCGCCATCCTTTTCACTGCCAGCAAGTGTGAGCTAAGAAGCACTAGAAGAAGTCTTATTTTATGCTCTGGTTGCACTCGGAATCGGGCGGGAAGTACAATCATCAACGTTTCTATTGCTACTCCCACGTTGAGTGCAAACTGCACTTCTAAGGTTTAATGCCCTTTTAATTATGGTTAGGTACTATTGCAGCCACTAAAAGTGCAGTTTCCACACATTTTGCGAGAAATAAACGATGTCGATGCCGACTAACGTATGCATTGTTAGGAATAACTGTATATGTCTCGCTTAGTAAGTACGTATTTATTAAAACTATCAATTGACTAAAAAAATTACGAAAATTTCTCTGGCTTATTATATTTATCAATTTGTCAGTTTCACAGTCAAATTCTTGAAAATACACAAGTATATTTTATCACAGCAAAAGTAGGGTTACCGAAGAAACCGCTGTACCTTTGGCAAAATTTTAATTGGTAATACTCGTGTACGTTGTTATCAAGCAATTATTAATTATCAAGCAAAGCAGCCGACACCAACTACATGTTTTCTTTGTCACATCATCAACAATGCGCCGATGAATAAGTCATGTGTATGAATGACTAAATCAAATCAATTATGTATGGAATTGTAATGCATCTAGCAGTTCTTGATAAACACATTCCTCTTAAAATACCTACTTCGAAGTTCCGCACATATTTATAAAAATACATCGAAATGAGAAAACTATAGAACTGTGTACAACACAGTGGCAGAGTAGCCGACCATAGTCTCTTTGGTAGACTATGTTGGATAGCCTGAATAAAATTGTATGTGCCAATTGTCAAGTAAACAGCTCTGCGTTTTGTACGTTTTACATTGGCGTCATATTTTTAGTTCTGCTATCCGACGCCTGTGTCGCTGCTAGTTAGAAAACTTAGAAGCACTTTATTCACTTACGATAAGATTCAAAGTTGAACCAATGGCTAAATAGTGAAAGCCCCTCTTTACCTGCTTCACCCCGTCGCAAAGTGGTGACGCTAGGCTTGTAACAAACCGAACAAGTAAGCAGATCTATTGTCTTCTTATATCGATGTAAAAATACGAAAAAAACATTCTGACTTAGGCATTGGTGACCTAGTGGCTAAGGAGCCACCCCTAACACGATACACCCCTTATTCATCCTTCAAACGATCATTTTGACTGTCAGTTAAAAATGTTCAGTGAGAAATGACCATTAAAAGTGATCATAGCCACCATTATAAATAGTCTAAAAGCAACTTGACAGCAGTGCACCTAGCACGAACGTTTTCGACACGCGTTAATTCGCTACGTTACTCAGTGTGTCTCTCTCATACGTGGCTAGTTAGAATGAGACGGATTGTAGCATACGGCGGAGATAAAACATTGATCAAAAACCAATACGGGACCCTAAGCCCTGGTCAGCGTTATGCACAATGCATAGAATTATGGCGTGTCCGCATTAATCGAGACCTATGCGGTCATTAATCCATTGCCGCTAATGGTGCTCGCACTGGCGCCGTACCACAAGCCAAGGATGTAAAGGTTTAAAATAATAAATATCACCTCGCTACCTCTGAGGTATATTCTTTCAGACGTTAACTAAAGCACACTAAAGTAAATTGAAAAAATATTAATATTAACTGTATTTTTTTACATATTAATGATATTATCATTGACCCTACACTAGGCTAAGTCGACAGACAGACTTAACCATGTAGGGAATCATTTTCCTATCACAAGATAAATAAGTTGCACTAATTTGAGTCAATATTTAACGATAGTTGCATCGGTTAGTTTAAATTTTCGGCGCTATTTTCATACAGTCAGCGGGGTTCCACTCCGCACTGTAGGTACGCCCGGCCACCGTGCCTACAGGGTAGGCAAATCATAGTAGGTTGTTGGCTCGTCACGCGCCCGCTCGCTCGCTCTCGTTGTGTCAATATAGCTGAAAACGAATGCAGCGCTACCCTAACGTTTCGCCAGGGAGTTGCGGGGGAAGGCGGACGTGGGCGGCGCGTTCCTTTTGATCGCGGTCTATAAAGAGAAGTTTCTGTACGTTAGTACTATTATTTATGCTGTGATATCTTTTTGATAATTCTAGTACACTGCCTCTTCTAGTTTCTGTATGTTGTGATATAGCGAATGCAAGTCATTTCAACCAGTTTCAATCCCGGCTGCTTCATTAGCACTGCAATTTGTGTAATTACGGTCTAGGAACCAGACCACCACCTTACATGGAGCGGAACATACCCTCACATTCATAAGCGCTCACTAAACCTATTTTAGTTGAAATTAGTTATGTTATGATTGTCTTCTCCTCACTCATAAACGCTCACAAATCTCACTTTAGCCAAAGGCTTCATCTAAATCTATCTGTCATTGTGACGATTTTGTATTATGATAAAACCTTGATGAAACATATTTTGGCCAAAATAAAATAGCTTTTAATAAAAACAAAGAATACGTTTTAATTTATCACAAATTTGATTTCCCAGGGCTTTTATTTCCTTTGCTTTTACACTGGGGTACGGACGAATAAATTACAATTTATTCATACAACAAATTAGTTTTTTTTCTGTGTCATATATTTTTATATTTACGATAAACCCTGTCGTTAACATTACCTTCATAGTTGTGGTTTTTAGTAATGAAGTAGTCTTTAACCTTTAGGGGATAATCTTATTTTCTATTATAATTAAACTCATTGAAATCGGTCCATCGGTTTTCAAGTTGCAAGCATACATAAATTAAAACTTCTTTATAATTAATGTAAGACTTTGAAGCAGTCATAATTGCGTCTTTATTTACAAGCTATCGTTTAACTTCAGCTGTTTTGTTACAGAGCATGCAATGTGTACTGCAAAGTGAAGACAATTGGTGTTCGTCGAAACAGGAAATATTTGACGATCTACAGGCACAGTCAAAGGAAGGTGGAATGTATTTCAACACCCTGTATGCAGAAAAGAGAGCATTTGTGGGTAGCAGAACTGTTAAAAACATCAAGATCCTGCGCCATCCGCCAGTGAAGACATCTCCGAGGGTAAGTCCATCAATCATCATTGAACAACTATAGAAAATCACTAGAAAATATTTTGATTTTAAACAGTTATTAAATTTCAATCCTGCTCTTTGTCAGTAGCTGAACAGTCAAAAAACTCAAAACGATCTTCATGTTCGGCTATTTGGCTTTGACCGTTCGTCAGCGTTTTGAAAACAGGTTGAAAATTTTGAAAAACTTTCAGATTATCCTGTGTTGGTAAAGACTTAAATTTATTTGATATAATCTATTTAATTTTCATTAACCTCACGTTTGATTTGACTTCAATGATACATAAATTTAGAGCTACGAGTGTAACTCTAAATTAGCTCGATTTGTTCGAAGCTTACGTTTATTTTCAATTAAGTAGTAAGAATTTATGATATGTATTTGTCAGCTGATGCTATAGAAAAGAAGGGATAATGTCTAATACAAAGCTATACCCCTTCAATCAAATTGCCTAATTGATGTCACTGTCGTTTACCTAAATGGCTTATTTCATCGAGACAAGGCAAAGACAATTTAGACGCAAATAATTATCAAAGTTAAGCATCCAAAACGCTTGTACTTAATGTAGTTTTAATTGCCTGTTCCATAATAATCATATCTAACATTGTTTGTCCACAGGTCTACTTCAAAATTGTCAATGCAACTCAGCTCTTTGAAAAATCAGCTGTTGATATAAAAGTGGAGAAATCTGGAAATGAGATATCAGTAACTACTTTGTTTAAAACGGAATTTTGTTCACCTAATTCGACGAAGTATGAATACTTTTATGTCCAAGTTGGACTAAGTGGTGTGACTGAGGAGGTTCTGCTGAAGTACCAAGTACCTTGCGCGTGCGGCTGTTCCGAAAGAGTGGAGAAGAACTCATCAGAATGCAGTGGACTCGGCGATCTGTCTTGTGGCGTGTGTCATTGCCGAGAAGACAGGTACATATTGCCAGAGTTCTAGCAAATATACACTTTATCACCTTTAACACGTAAAGTTAGTTTTTTGAGTTAGTAGGTTTTGTTCTTTGACAAAAAACCTCCTAAGATTAATCATAAAACCTCCTAATTAGGATACTTTCAACGATACCTCTTGCACTAAAACTGATCAGGCCGCTTTGCCTACAGGTTGCCACACACATACTTACGTATGTAACTAAATACCTTAGAATAACATGCCCCATGCCCCATGCTTAGAATAATATTTTTCTGTCGGCAGTCGGATAAATACTAGTTTATAGTCATTTTGACACACGTAGCTCGTAGGTAAAAATTCAAGTATAACATTAACTGTTATCTATCTGTCTCTTTCCATCTCTGTCAACACTCATTTGCTCATAAATTCGACGTAGATGTAGTAGTTAGAAGCCCGCAAAAGATTCATAAAATCTAATAAAGATAAACTAAAAATAGTAAGTCACAAACTTAAAAAACGAAGGAAATTCGAAAAAAAACATTGGCTCGTAATCTTATCTTAGAAACGATCAGTTTTAAAAGTTTCGAAAAATTACGAACATTTAAGATCCATTTATACTTATCAAAAAATACGATGGACTCTTTAGCATGAATAGGTGTAGAGAAATTAAAAAAAACCATTGATAATTAAAATATTATTTGCAGTCGGAACAAAACTCACTTTTAAAAATTTAAAAATTTGTTTTTTTAGCAAAACATAACACAGATTGTATGATGGTTCGGAACCAATAGCGTACGAGTTTGACTCGTGTTTTATCGGTTTTTTTTATCATATAGGCAGCTTTAACTAACAACTATTCGTTTTCCGATTATTTAGTAGCCACATCATCAATGAGTCATACAACTTATATACAAAAACAGAGCTCTGTCCGTCCATCTGCAAAGTTAATTATGGCGCCCAGAAACCCACTTTCATCTTAATGGAGTAGCTATTTAGACACTTAGCATTATGCGATATGTTTTATCTATTAAACTTTTAGGATAACGGGTTATAAATCTATTGTCGGTGAAAGCGGACCAAACTAATGATGTGAAACTGTGGCTAATCTCTGAACTCATTTTGTGTGTCAAAGGAGCTTGGAGCACATGGAATGGCGGTTGACAACGATTTTTGTAGCCGATGCATATGAGCAAATGCTCAAATGTTTGTATGATCCCGCTGTCACTGTCAGCGACGTTTAGTTGCGTGCCACTTGTAAAAGAGCCTACGCGGCCTACTTGCATTTTTTTATCTTTATCTACACTATCTACACTATAATATAATAAAGAGGTAAACTTTGTTTGTTTGTTTTTTTGTTAGTTTGTATGTATGTAGGGGGTAATCTCTGGAACTACTGAACCGATTTCAAAAATTCTTTTACAGATAGAAAGCTACACTATTCCTGACGGACATAGGCTACTAATTTTACGTGAACGAAGTCGCGCGCGTCCGCTAGTTAAATATATGTAGCGTTTAATGACGTGATCACTAAGGGCCTCGTAAGAAAGCTCAAGGTCACTCAGTGGGCAATGGAGAGAGCTATGTTCGAAGTTTACTGCATGATCGAATCAAATATAACGAGATCCGCACAAGAAGCAACGTAACCGAAATACTTAGCCTTAAGAATTGCAAGACTTAAGTGGCAGACCCGCCACAAGGTGGATCGACGACCTGAACTGCAATTTTTGAATCTCACCGGGTGACTAAAACTCACCAAGATGGCCGAATCTCTATGAAAAACGGCCATCTTGGTGAGCTTTAGTCACCCGGTGAGATTTAAAAATTGCACCTCAGGTGATGATTGTGGAAATCCGCTCGATGCGAGCAGCGCGGGACTTCGCGTAATGGCGATCTTTAGAAGAGGCCTATCTCCAGCAGTAGACGTTTTTCGACTGATATGATGATGTACCTCTATGTCGTTTGTTGGCGCTTTTATTTTAATTAAAACGGTCATTAGTATGATCCCATAACGTTAACTTAATACCATGTACAAACTATTTGAACATATTACTTACAGGGTGTTATTTACAGGATAGGAGCTCGTTGCGAAAAGAAAAAGTGCTCGGACCGCGGAGACAACCCGCCAACATGCAAAAATCCATCAAAACCTGACGTAAGCAACTGAATATTATATTTATTATTTACAAATAGTCGAAGATCAGAGAATCTCGCGCGGCAATCGACAGTGTCAATTAGTTAGGGACACGGGCTACATTGCCGTATGCGTATAACCACTATCAGAAGCCAACATGCTAGTTGTCCTTTTTCTATAAAAATAATTATACTTACAATTTCGTTACTACCAGATGTTGTGCTCCGGCAACGGTCGCTGCAACGAATGCGACGAGTGCGAATGCTTCACCGACTGGGATATCGAGGGTTCGCAATACTTCGACCCTGACAACTACTGCGAAGACCTCTGCTCAACAACCAACAAGTGCGCCGAATGCCTAAAAACCGCCGAACCTGGACATTGCGATCAGTGCGACACTGCTTTCGTGTTCATCATGAACACGAATACGAGTGTGTTGGAGGAAAGAGACCAGGGTAGGAAGTTGTGGGTGCACTGTAATGTGTCGGTGCCTGAGTGTGGAACTGTGGAGTATGCGGCCATGCAGCAAAACGGGGAGAAACATGTGATGGTCCTGAAGGCCTGTGAGGGCTCTACTGACCTCTTCATTGCTGGAGGTAAAGGAAGTAAGTAGCAACAATATACACAATGAGGTTCTTTGTTAGAAAAACAAGGGGACTGTATATCTTTATTTAACTTTGCCCGTACCCAAGTTTAAAACAATATTTACGCAATCATCTTCTTCGTCTTTAAAGAAATCTAGATCCTTTTTCGTTTGTCCAAGTCACAGTATTATTCACAATTCGAAAAGTCTTTTGCCTCGTTTTGTTAAATAACATATAAGAATATATTTGGTAAATCAAACGTCTCGTCGGTTTACACAGTTGTGTCCGAAATGTCGTTACTCAAATAAGCAGTGGCAGCTGCGTTCACTCATAATGATGTCTTGCGCGTCCAAATAAACAATTAAGAGTCATCATCATTTTCTTTTGTACCTTAAAGCAATATTCGTGTGAAATTGTTCTCGATGCAAGTCTTTAACCATTTCAATGTTTGTTTTTTATCCTCCTTATTTACAAATTTATCTTATACGAACATGAACTTTCATTACCTTAGTGGCTTTAATGTAATTTTGGACTTTATTAATACGTTTGTGATGAAAGGAATTTGTTTAATTATGTTTTTTCGGTTTTGTTGAATTATCTCCGATTCAAATGTCAGACCATTTGGCTCATAACCTGACACGAGTATTATGCGTTAATACACACTAATATTACATGAGGTTCAAACAGCAACAGACTTAACTGACCATTGAAGACGGAACTGAGAGAAATTGTGTATGCTCGTAAGGACTACATCAATTTCATAGTGCACGTGACATGCCTCCCTTTCAAAAAATTACAGTTTCTCTCAGTTCTCACTTTAATGATCACTTATTGTATTTGACTGTATATCTATTTTTGAATATGGGGGATTTTGGCAACCTGACTGTAACGACCATAAAAATATTACAGCATAGAAAGAGTCTGAAAATTGAAAGCGACATTTTAAAAGCTGATCTCTTAACTTTAAATGGCAATACAATGTGACAAAAAGAAACAATTACATACTCTAAACCTCCTCTTCAATTGACACCCTGTTCACACATGAATAGACAAAATGGTTACCTTTGGTGCACATTAAGATAGTGTAACCTTCGTTTTTCTTATTAATTTACAAGTTTTACTACCTTGACGCACCACGTAACCATTTTGACAGTCTCGGGTGTACGCTTGACATGTACTGATTCTATATCCATGCTTAGAGTAACGACCTATTGACAGTTTTGGGTGTGTACACTTGACATGAGGCTATATCCATGCTTAGAGTAACGAGCTGTTCTCTTCCAGTAACCGTGCCATTGGTATCGGGGCTGATCGCAGTGGCGGCACTAATGGCGGCGGCCGGCGTAGGCTACGTAGTGTGGCGCGGGCGCGGCGCGGCGCCGCTGCCGCTGGCCAGCCCCGAGTACACCAACATCGACGCGGAGGACTGCACCGGGGTCAACCCGCTCTACAAACCCCCTACGTCATCCTTCAAGAACCCCATGTATGGGAAGTCGTAATCGCGGGTGAGTACACTACGAGTACCAAGATTTTTAAAATGCCTGAGATTTTTTTTGTGTTATCATTAAGCTCGCAGTCATTGACGAGTGGTACGGCATATGAGTGATAACGAGAGACGATGATGTCAACTACTAATAAAAACGATGCCCGCGTGTCAAACACTGGGACGATTGATTACCTTACATATCATTTGAATTTAATAATTAGAATGTACTACATTAAAAATCAAATTTGGTTACAAAAATTTACGAAGACTCTTTCTTTTATTTGGTAA
Source organism: Ditula angustiorana (assembly GCA_963691745.1). Lineage (NCBI taxonomy): Eukaryota > Metazoa > Arthropoda > Insecta > Lepidoptera > Tortricidae > Ditula > Ditula angustiorana. The sequence continues at coordinate 5,224,974 of OY829473.1, forward strand.
AACAATATGCAATGAAGTTTAGGCTTAAGTATCAGGATAAAGACAGACACGTAGAAATAAAGATTCCTTGTCTGTTGCTTTGACAACCACCAACTCCAAGAGAGTCACTAATCCATTGTCGGCCTTTAGCCTTTCTGGATGTCCGGATGTCGTCACCGTAGTAAACGCAGTTGCAAGCTACTACTTCATACCAATATCAATCAATCAACAGACCTACGTTTTTGAGCCCAATTTTACAATAGAGTTATACTTGCATACTTTACACGATGCTGCATGTATTGTTTTGTATTACTGAATGTCTTTGGTTACTGAAATATTCGCCATGCATTTCGCGTTTGGTAAATGATGTTCTTTAATATATTATAATAATTACATCTTTTGTCTTACTGTGTAGTCTATACCATATTATAATGCTCCGGGGCGACAATGCATGATTATTTGCTATGGTAAGCCGCTAGTATGCTTCATAGCATAACTCTCCATTGACATTGACGTAAACCCATTATAAGCTACTATTATTTAATACAGAGCTCACAAAAACAGTTTTATTTAACCAAACAGTTAACTCTTCTTCATCCTTTAAATTTTTAACTACGCTTATCTAAAACTGAAACATTTTAAATCATAAACTGATCCTGGGAACTCTATAAAAAAACGAACGTAAACATCATTGAAATGGAAACTTAACGTCCTCGAGTTCCTAATTTAAATTTTCAAATAAAGATGCACAAACATATGAAGTCACTGTCAAATTTTACGACGCGATACGAATGAAAGGCTGTACACAGGGATTACTGTTATCTGTCTGTTGAATGTACATACAGATACAGAATATGTAGGTAAGCCGGCACATTCAGTGTCAAAATGGTCGAAAAGTCGTGAGTTTTAGGTATAAAAAATGTTACTCCATGGGAATAACTATAATATAATATTTGCTTTATTTTTGTTTTTTGTTATTATTAATTATGTTAATTAAATATTCTTGTAGAATAGCGTAAAGTATGACTTTAAAGTGTCAGTAAGACCGCACAATAGTATTTTATGCAACTGCTATATAATGAGAGGCCTTAAAACACGAGTGTGGTTTTATGAAACGAGCGTCAGCGAGTTTCATAATAGGATCACACGAGTGTTTTAAGGCCTAATTATATACAGTTGCATACATTACTTTATCTACACACATATCATAACTGCAAAAAACCGTAACAGCAAAAAACCAACAAACGAATGACAACTAGCCATTCGATCTATCCGCCAAGACGAACGTTTTTTTAAAACCATAGACAAACGAATGAATACCCTATTCTTATGTCACTCGAGATCAAATGACGTGCGTTTAAGTTAAAAAAACATACTGAGTTGACGCTTCGTGTCGATAACTGTTTTAATATCTGTGGATACTAGAATAGAGACCAACTTGAATTTTGACAGCTGTTCCAAATTTAAATTCATAACGTCACGAGATATCGGTAACGTGATGACCAATAAACACAGACTACTAAGAGATACTACCCAATAAGGAACAGATTTACCTACTACCACAGACAAGAAAATTCTTATAATAACATTGGTTGTAATAATGCTGGTCATTTTCTATGGTTTTTGAACGCGTTATTGAGCACTTATGATATGTGTGTAGATAATAGTATTTTATGCAACTGCTATATAATGAGAGGCCTTAAAACACGAGTGTGGTTTTATGAAACGAGCGTCAGCGAGTTTCATAATAGGATCACACGAGTGTTTTAAGGCCTAATTATATACAGTTGCATACATTACTTTATCTACACACATATCATAACTGCAAAAAACCGTAACAGAAAAAAACCAACAAACGTATGACAACTAATGGCGGCCATGTATATTAAAAAGGTACTCTGTGATTCGATCTATCCGTCAAGACGAACGTTTTTTTTAAACCATAGACGAACGAATGAAGTCGCTATTTTCATGTCACTCGAGATCAAATGTCGTGCGTTTAAATTAAAAAAACATACTGAGTTGACGTTTCGTATCGATAACTGTTTTAATATCTGTGGATACTAGAATAGAGACCAACTTGAATTTTGACAGCTGTTCCAAATTTAAATTCATAACGTCACGAGCCGTCACGAGATATCGGTAATGTGATGACCAATAAAGAACAGATTTACCTACTACCACAGACAAGAAAATTCTTATAATAACATTGGTTGTAATAATGCTGGTTATTTCCTAGGGTTTTTGAACGCGTTATTTAGCCTTTATGATATGTGTGTAGATAAAGTTAGTTATATTATAATATACTTATTACGTATATTATAAAAGATAACTTAAACTTAGAACTTTCTAGCATAGTTTAATAACTAGGTTTAGTAAAGAGTTCCAACAATAACTATATGTAGTACTATCGCTTTGCGGCCTTGCTGTTGCCAACTGTTACTTACGTCGAATATAAACCCTTCACTTTTCTTGCATTACACACGAATTTCCGACAGGTTTGAGATAGTCTAGACCTTAAAATATTGTTTACTAGTAATAATCAACCATATAGCAAATGGCTTGTTCGTTGTTTTGAGTAGATACGCTACCATCGAAGTAGATTGGGCGCTCGAAATGTGTGTAATCTAAGTATGTTCTAACGCTCTAAATCACAGCTCTAAGCAACCTTTTTAGTGCTCAAAGTAAGTATTATAAATTTTATTTAAAAGTTCTGTCAACAACTTTCGCCTCTACCGTAGAGTTAGCTCTCAAATGGGGGTGTCCAAATCAGGATTATAAGGTAGTAACAGCTTGCTATACCAACTATTATGCAATTGTTAGAGCCTTTATAGAAACTAAGGTTCTAAAAACGCTCTAAACGGCTCATATAGAACTTGTTCTTGTCACCAAAATGTTTCTTGAGGAGTAATCTTTATATGTATAGGTCTAGTCGAAGATCAAAAAAGTCTACACAGACTTCTACTCTCTTCACAATAAAGCCGTGTGTAGGTCTTTTTTTCTTCTTCATGTGTTCAATTTCCATAGCACAGTACTTTTGGTCATTTTCTACACAGACATATTTCTTAACTCTTAAAATAAAGGTTAAACTGTTAAAATAGTCACGCTTAACCCAGGCTTCCTACCTAAAATAAATAATAAAGTAATTCCGCATAATCACTTTATTCGTATTGCGAAAATAACTTATGTTTTCGTTTTATAGTTGGTAAAACCGCAACATTGAGATCACTTCCGCTTAGTGGATCATTTTGTGCTTATCATACACAGTGATTTTCATTGTTTGCTTAATTAAAATTCAGCAAAATTGTCACTCAATTCAAAAACTATATTTAATCTAAAACTGTACTGAAAAACAATTTCCGCTGCTTCTTACCAGGGTATAAGACCTAACTAGTTACTTACTTTACAATTCCGTTTTATTTGTTATATTATTAACAAAATCATTAACAAAAAGTACTAGGCATTGACCGAAATATCGAAATAAAAAGTAACGAGTATTACAAAATGGATTATTAATTGTATAAATATATTTTTTCTTTTACATTGGTGTTATGAAGGTGTTATGACGCCTGTTACTGTTGTATCAGACCAAAAACCAGGGTTGTGGTTTTGTGTCCGTATAATTCAAATAAAAACTGCACAGTTTTATCGATAAAATATTAGTATTATCAGGATCTTCCTGTCTGACGCAAGCCGTAACCTTCTGGATTTAGTGTGGAAAAATACAAAAAAAATATAAAATCTGTCTTGTTTACATGCGAAACTTACTAACGGCTGAATTAAATTTGATTTGAATATAAAAAAAATATCTTGACCATCCACTGATAGAGACCATATTTCACAAGTACCTATGAAAGGGAATACAGACAAAGAGATATAATAATCCCCATTTCTTTTTTAAACCTTTAGGGTCCTTCATATTGCTTACGATTACTAAATAAACCATAACAGCCAAGTACCTACAGTTGATTTATCTAGGTTTAGTGATCCTGACTACAAAGCTTGATGTTCCACGTTCGATTCCGGGGAGGAAATGTTTTGTTTGATGAATACGAATGTTTATACGCGACTATTGGATGGTTTTCACCCACCTATTTTCTGCCGGTGCTAGAGTTGACTTGAAAACCTTTTGAGCTCCGTATATCCGTCCAAGTTATACGGTTCACTTTGGCTGTTATCGTTATTATTTATAACGCGTTATAAATCAATTAGCGGAGGAGCCACGTCGCGATAAGCCTTTAATGTCACTACTGCACAGGCATTCTTATACTTGTGTTTACCTACAAATAATTTAAATACAACTCAGAAATTCTAATGATCAAGAAGATCTCAGTGGATATTAGAATGCCCGAACCTATCACAATATCGATTACAAAAGATTGTTGCTTAAATTAAAAAGTAGCACTACGTAAATCAATAAAAAATACCAAAAAAAAACTTATAAGATGTTCCTTTTTTGCTTCCATACTTATAAGTATTTATTAGAATACTTCCTTTTATCTTAATGACAGCATTAAAATAAATTCGATATAAGTTTTAAAATCATTCCTTGTAATAGGGATTTCTTTTGTGTACTTACAGTAAAAGACACATACAAGTGCCCATAAACGGAGGCAGTGAAAGAAAGTGTCATTTTTCCAAAGGAAAACATCTAAATAATTAGCACTATAAAATGTATATCTCTACCCCTTTCGATCATAGATAAATTACTGTCATTTCCGTCTTTAATGGTCAATTAAGGTTGTATTCGTCTTTTTTCTCTTTCGGTTGTATTCGTCGTCTCGACAACAATTTTACACTTTTATGCCATTTGATGTGTGGTACATATTGCTCATTGAGATTTCTGTAAGTATTTGGAGGCACGGTAGTGCCCTAATGCCCCCGTCAATTCTAGCGAATTTATTTCGACTAGCTTAGTCTAATCTCTTAATTTGTCCAAATTATAGAATAAACTTCAACGTAAAACCCACTGTTTTCCCCAATATCATTTAGCTGGAACTTTGGGGCTAATCGGTCGATAAATTGATGTAAAATTTGACGCATACAGTCTCAATGACCTGCAGAATTCACAACCAGTTTCCTTATAAGGCAAAAGTGTATGCAGGTGCAAATATCCGCATTTATCGAACTGACTTGGCTGTCCTTTTATTCATGCATACGCTTAGATTTGCCTTATCTACTGGGGGTCCTTTCGGATACACTTCGACCCAGTGGGATCTTTCGTGTATTTACCCCTCCTTCGCACTTATTCCATTACTTTTTTCACTTCTTCCATAAAGTGGATGATGTGGTGCAGTGGTAGTGCCTTGAATTCTCTTGGTTCGGGGTATCCGTTACTAAGAAGTTTCATTCTAGTTCTGGCGAGGGCCTCACATCGCTTGAGAATACTATGATATAATAGACTTAGCTTATTTTTTATTATGATTACAAATGAATGCCCCGCTCCGGCTTCACATGGGAATAATTAGAATGTAATGAAAATAAAAACATTATTTAAGAAAATCTCTATATGGCAGTGAAAAACGTATCAAAATACGTTGCGTGGTTTAGAAGGGGAAAGCCGAAGAAGAATAAGATTATTAAGTAAAGGCGAAAACGCGTTTTTCAGATTAACAGTTTATGTAGAGCAACGTTAGATATTGTTACATGAATAAGATCGTCATTCCAAGTTACTAATCATGTCACTTGTTTAAAGTTGAAATTGGACAAAGGTGTAAACAAAAAATAAATGAGTCATAAATGCACTTTTGTACAATTTAAGTTTATAATACAAAACGGATAACTGTCGGCTTTACATTATTAGTGGCCTTTGGGGTCGGTGGCCGCGCGTCGAAAATTGACCTCTGCGGCTAAGTGTTGCTTCCGTGATAATTTCAACTTGACATGATATGATAATAAATAAAGTGTTTTGTCAGACAGGAATAAAGACAAATGCCGGATGCATTTATTGAATAAATAACGAATTTATTTCTTCCCTGCTTCGAAACATCGTTGCTTGCTTGATTCAAAAAGATTTAGCTCTAAAGAAATGGTAGGACCAAAAGTAAATATGTAATTTCTAGTCAAATGGACTGAGTGAGAAACTGTATTAAACCCTTACTGCTTTACTGGCAGTCTAGTCAGGCTAATTCTAGGCAACTAAATCCTACTAAGCTACTTTGTAAATCCGATCGATTGCAATATGATTACCTAGTGACTTTTCGCGGCTTATTTACGAATGATGCGCTCTTTATACTAGAACAGTGTTTTTACCCGACTGCCGTCAGAAAGGAGGGTTATGTTTTTACGCAACGACTTTCTTTAGTTGACAGAAGTGAAATTTTAGGTTAGAATTTTATTTACATGATAAGGTAAAGTAAAGTCGGTTCGACTTTACTCAATTTTTTTTTCTAAACATACTCATTTTTAAATTTCTAACCAGTAGGACAGTGACACTAACGACATAACATAATAATATGTCATCATCTTAAGAACTCTCATCACGATTAGAAATAGCTGCATAACTATAAACGCAGCCATTATGTTATTATTTACAGTTGTATCACAACTCTACAATCACCGAGAGTGTGAGGTTACGTTGAAAAGTCACGTACTGAGGCTATCGAACAAAGACAGGGCAGATAATTGTACTAACGCTTAATAAATACATCCGATTAAATCTCGATATCCCTTTTTCTAGGTGTGACTTAGAAATAAACACAATAAAATTCGAAGCTCTTATGGCATGAATCTAATAGAAATAAAATAAATCAAAAGATCAGAATTTTTTAATAAACATGGGGAGCTTTTACATAAAAGTCGTATGGAATTACATAATTGTAATTTATTCAGGACAAGTTTCAAACGTCCATTTTCCAAACATTCAAGAGTACGTACAGTAACGTAGTAAAAACGCCACATAAGTATTTTTGTTTTGACTTTGTCTACTACGGCAAAGTGAATTTGTAATAACTTATCTGCAACTTGTTTTATGATACAAATCCTACTTTTAATGTGTTATGAGGTTTTCTATTTTCTTTTTTGTATGTTGCACAATAAATGGTAAATACTATTGGTGTTGATGTGTGTGCCTCGATCATACTTAAAACGGCTGAACAGATATGAACAAATACTTTTTGTCCTGGATAAAAATGTCAATTTCCCGCAGGATTGTAATAAGCGAATTTTATTCACACAGAGCCGCGAGCGCAGCTAGGGTACAATAAACTATTATTAACGAGCCTGTGTTAAACTATAACCATGAACATAACTTAAAACAATAATCTTAACCCGTACTTTAGTAAGTCACACTATAATTATAATAAATCATCTTAAAACTATTATTTTACTTGACTAACAACACGTGTAAACTGTTTACTACTTACTACTTCTAGTATTGTACGATCAGCCTCAGAATTAGCTGAATATTTTAGTACCTTGCCGCTGTCAGTAATGTGACAAATTCGAGTAACTCTCATTTTATACGTTACTACGAAAACGTTCTTAAGTTTTTAGCTTCTTCTAAGGCTGACGGTACATAGCCTATTTACAACTAAAGCTAAATATCGTTATAGTTATTTGCAATTTATACCAAGTAGTGGTTATGATCAGAGTTAGACTCTTGCCGTTCAACAGACCGGTCTTGTATGAGCAGATAAGGCGGTATGCGCACAGACTCTCATTGAATAATTTACGGACAATGTAAAATGAGGATCAAGAAGGTTTACAATCGCTATTAATTGAAATAGAACGCTCATATGTTTTGCTCTAAGTAAAACAAAGCTCAACTTTCTCAGTGTTTTTTAAATTTAGTTTAATGAAATGAAATAAGAAGTTTATAAGTATTTTTGTTTAATTTTTGACATGAACGGAGTTGTAAACTTGTAATGAATTCTATAATAACTTGTAGTAACACAAGTAAGTAAGAAAAAACAAACAATGACATTGTAACCTGTTCTGAATGACAGTTAAGGCAACCCGCTTTAGTATGAATGAAATTCCCCATTAAACTTCGAACCTTGTACTATACTTTGATCGACCAAAAATGGTTATACGTCAAAGATCTCTTTGTTTGTTTCAACGCTAGTGTATACTTAGTGCATAAACAGGGCTAAGGGTATTTAATCGGTTTTCTTTTAAGCAAAGATAGGGTCAACTAGAACGTTCACCACAAAAGGAATAAAATACACTAGGAATAGTTACATAAATGAAAAGCACTGTACTTCCCTTACTGCATTATCATACCATGTTCTTACTCGTGCTGTTAACTTCATCAAATCTTTTTTCTATCAATTTAAATGCGTGTTCATCAATCTCATCACCATTTCATAGTTAATGATGCAACATGGATGCAACTGTTTAAATCTGACAGCATGATAATGGACAGCTAACCTTTCCATAACTTTGAAGAAACTCTTAATAACGACCGGTTGCAGCATAACAGGCTGTTATTAACAGCTCTACTTTCCTATTATAAATAATGAACTGGAAAACTGGTAGCTGGAGCCTAATTAAATATTCGTAATTTAAGTTGGTCAACTTGAAGACACTCTTGTAAAGACGAGTGTTGAAGACTTTATAAAATGAAAAAATAAAATGTTAAAGATTCATAATGACTCCCCTTGTCAATTCTCTTACATTCGTCAATTGTCAAAAAGTAACATGCAGGTTATTTTTACTATCTACTTATGTTTCAAAATCTATATAAATAAAAATGAATTATTGTTCGTTAGTCTGATTAAAACTCGAGAACGGCTGGGCCGATTGAGCTGATTTTGGTTTTAAAATGTTTGTCGTAGTCCAGGGTAGGTCTAAACGGTGAGCAAATATGCCTCCAATAATTAGGCGGTACGAAGTTCGCCGGGTCAGCTAGTTGCAAATAATTTTAACCAATTGTGTACCTAGCCTAATATTTATAGCAAAAATGATTAATGTCCTCTAAGATTACTACGGATTGGACAGTTAAAAATACTGATCTAAATAACGCTGTTAAAAAAATTAATAAAAAAGCTACCTATATAGAGTTAGAATAAATCTTGAGATACCAACTGACAAAAAAACCTGCTTCCGTACACATATTCTTAATAACTCATTTCTTACTATTCTCTTCTTCAATTATAGGATTCAGTGATGTAGTAATAATTATCACTTAATTTGAAGGTTAAAGGACAGTTATTTATTACCTGTTATTATGTATATCTGAACCCGTCTAAGTACTGTGACCGCGTATAGCAAAAACAATATAATAACTTAGTAGGTACTTTAGTATCCAAACACTAACCATTATTAATTCAAAGTCTAAAATAAAATTCGTTAAAATTCGAGGTTAAATTTATAAATACTGTTACTTATGAAGAAACAGATACGTTAAAAGCGTACCGTACGCGTACATTTAGCAAATTCAATCTAGAATGAAATTATTCATGCAATAAAAAGTGCCATTTTAAATATTCTTTCATACTTGTTAACAACATACACTCAAAATGTAAAATGTGTATTTTATAAAAATTTATAACTGTGACAGTATAATTATGATCTGTCCTTAAATGTAATGTTTGTATTCTAAAGCAGAATTTATTGGATAATACATTCAACTTTACATCTTATGTTGTAATACTCTCTTCTTCCTCAGCCTGGATCCACCCAATGCTGAGTGTTGCCATTTCCATTTCAGGCCATTCCTTCGGATATTGAGCTTTCCTCATTCAATCCTTACTGGAGACTACAACCTTGTAGTAGTACATTCTTGCAAATTCTACGAGTATGAATTCAGTAAAATACTACTCTCCCTTGCGTCGCGCAGTCGGGTAATAATATAATATGTGTCAAACCATGGTGTCAACGACTTTAAAAATCCTGATATTAATTTATAAACCTATATCTACAGCTCTACTTAGTTTTTTCAAGAAAACTTGCGCACATGCTTTTCCCTACTACTTTTTTGTCTCATGGGGAAAAACAACACACAAGCTTAGCAGCCATTGTCTAACTTAGACTATTGACGTCCGTCAACTAAAGGATTTCTCCAAACAAGGCATTACGTATAATAATAATGAATCACTTGTATTTTCCTGAATGCTTTACGTCTTGAACAATTAATTAACATGGTCGTATGATTCCTTTTAGGAATTCCTGCTTCCGTAAAGAATTAATTTGCCGCTTGTATACTTAGGGCTAGCATCCTACTTATAGATCAAAGTTAGAGTAGGTATACCAAAATTCAAAAGTAGAGTAAACCAGACTGTTGACCAAAGTCACAGATGCCAAAGTTTTTTCACAAATAGGGCAATAGAATAATGGTCTAATGTCTACATAGTGGCAAAGTCGTCATTGGAAAAAATCATTTCAACCCAGATATGGGACAGCCATAATAATTAAAAAAGAATATAAATCACAAGTCTTTCCTTAATGCTTTACGTTTTTGATATTTTTTTAAATTAGTCCATCATTGACGCCTTTGTTGAGAGGTTATAAGACGTCTTATTTATGCTAGTCTCATAGCCACATGTAGAGATAAGTACGGTTAAACAATTTTGTGATCCTTAAATCCCTGATTAGCGGTAATACTGTTTGAGACGTATCTGTTAAATACACTTAATTCTAATTTAAACCACTTTCAAACAAAATGTGAAAGCCTTCGTCTATCTGAGTCTGAGTCCAGTCAGCAAATCGAGGCAGCATGGCCGCAGGTTCGCCTTGTTACTTAAGTTCCATTTCAAAACATTTATAAAATAACGTTTCGTGAACTTCTTCGGTTGAAAGTTAAAACGGGATATTAGTTTGTAGCCAGATTTATCCTTATTTTTAATGTTAAATTGGAATTGTCATAAGGAAATCCACTAACATTTGCAATAACAACAAACAATCCCGAAAACTCTGACCAGAAACTATGTTATTCAATGTCACATAATTACACGTAGCAATTGAATGTCAATGTAGAGTAATTTAATTACATAAAAGTATTGGCACTATGCCACATAGACAGGTATGCCTCCTTATGCGATATATGCTTCACATGCTTCCAAAGACGTTAATTAACATAGGACGTCGATTTGAACCATATTTTATAGTATTCGGCCCGGGTCAGCAGCAAATATATCGCGTGTTTTGTAACGAATCTAATATAGCCTAGAGAGTAAAAGCCTGACGAGCCTGTGTGTGTAGAGTAGATCTTTATGACTCCTTCGACTTCAGCTCTGCTGCTGACTGTACCACGAAGCCACATCTTCGTATTTGGTCCAGAGTGCACAAATTTGAATGGTACACATCTGAGTTACGGGTAGACATTGTATGTATCCAGGCTGAATTGAATCGAGTCATTTGACTGACCCCGGAAAACTTCAGTAAAAAAAATAAAAGGCTTCTGTGATTTAAAAAAATAAAAACTCTCTACGACACATGCCGAAGAAACAACGTCTGAATAGAATTTGATTATTCACAAACTTTTCCATTACCTTTAGTTTTATGAGGAGACAAACGACGCGCGACGAACATTTCTGTACTAAACAACAGTTCGTCTAATCTATGGTTTGTAATCTATGTTAACCGCCTCGTAAACCGATGACACATATGATTATTATATCTTAAAGCTTAAGGCTTATAGACTCTAGTATAATGCGCCCACGCATCACAGTGGGGGATAAATCTATTCTTACTGTTTAATATATTCCAGAGGGAACACTTATTCCATATGTTAAATTATAGTTTCAACGGATTTGAAAGAAAATGTAAATAGCTAGATGACATTTTGTTCGGTCCTAAAGGTGACAATAGTACAAAGTTCTTATAGCTAACTTTTTAAAATATGTTCTAGTAACAGGTAGTGTTGGAATGTTTTTCATACCTATAAGTGTTTTATAAACAAAGGAGGTTACTTATTCGCTTTAAAAAAAAGTTTAAATCCCGCGTACCAACAACGCAAAGCACGAGGACTACGAGTACGATCAGCACAAACATATAAATATAGTTAAAAATATGTATATGCTTATCACAAGATTGGGTTTCGATACGGGCACATAGGGCCCCTTGTGAACGTTACGACAACAGCTGTTAAAGAAAACCATCATTTATATTACTCGTTTTTCGTAATTGAATACCGAACTTTATTACTCAACGAGTCCAGTAGTTATCGGCAATATTAATAAGGATTTATGTACACACGGCAATGATTTATTGCTATCATGCGTTTATATACAACCTGTCTGCCGTTCGTAGAACATTATCGCGACTCTATACAGTTTATGTTTAAACCATATAATTGGCTGTTAAAAGGGCAACGAAACATTAACTTAAACGGTTAGTGGCCGCGTATTTATTTCGTTAAATAATTAAATAGTTTAATATTTTTAATAAGTATGTACAGTGCAATTATTTTGAGAATTGACTTCGGCGGTCTTCGTAAATGTCATAATAAAAAAAATTAAGCGAAGTACATTGCTGCCTTTATAGAAAAGGTCATGTATCATGTAATGGTTCAAAGAGGCGATGTATGTTTATAACGTAGTGTCTATATTCTATTTGACGACTAATACCGAGTAGTAAAAAGTAATCGTACTGCACTTCTTTGTACTCCTTTTGCAAAGAAGGCATGTTGTACCCCTGGATACTCTATCTAAAACTTTGATCTATAACTTAGAACTACGTACAGTTAGCTGTTGTGACAACTAACCTCCGTTGTGTGAACGTAGGTATACATACAATGTGGGCTACTTTTGTACGCACAGAATAAATAATAGTACCTACTAACGTACAGAAACTTCTCTTTTTCGTCCACCATAAAACGAATTCCAACTTTATGATCAGGTATAACAAGTTCGTATTACTTCATAAACATTCGCCAGACGGCATGCGTCAAAAGGAAGGCGCCGCCCGCGCCCGCCTCCCACCCGCAATGCCCTGGCGTACCGCTAAGGTTGGGCTGCTTACTAATACTATCACAACGCGCGACACAGAGTGAGCGGGCGCACGCGCGGCAAGCCGGCAACCTACTGCGATTAACCTATGCCATAGGTGTTGCGGCGAGCGCACCTACAGTGCGAAGTGGAACCCCCCTGGTGTACGCAAGCTTTTGTGGCGAATGTACAGCAAATATCCCTTCCTAACAAGTCAGCGCCTGTGAAGGGGACAGAGCATCTAGCACGAATCTTCTCGACACGCGTTAACTCGCTACGCAACGCAGTGTGTTTCTCTCCTACTGAGCTGCTTAGAACGAGACACACTGAGTTACGTAGCGAGATAACGCGTGTCGAGAAGATTCGTGCTAGATGCTCAGATTCTTTATGTTTGTTATAAACGTTACTGTGCAACTAACGCAGTTGACCGTGCTTGCTGGTGAACAAAGTCTTAGGTTTCTATACAGAATCATTATGATTATATTATAATGATGACGAGAGAGAGTCTCCCTCTTGTTCATTAAAAGATAAAACACTGCAACGATACATGACAGTTGCTCCAGAGACAATACCTCTACCTCTACCTCGACCTCTAGGTTTTAGCCATCCAAAACCAAGTAGTTACGGTCTGACCAGTTTCAATTTTGGACTATTAGAGAACCCTGTCACAATGACTCATCGCTGTGACTTTATCGCATTTGTAGCGAAAAGTCCCAATGACATTTATTGTGAAAAGGTTTTACGAGGCCCAAGAATCAATACGGATAAAAGTACAACACTTGCACATAGTGATGCAAAGGGCACAGACGTGAAAACGTCGATAAAGTGTGAGCGAAAGCAGAGCAAACTATGGATATTTAACGACAAATTTTCTTTATAAACACTCAAATAGGTTCAGCTAACTTGTACAGTTTGCCTTAATAGCCGTGTTAACAACTCAATTTGTATTTTGCCCTAAAGAGCTAGCACGCCTGTTTTCTCGATGTCTATTCTATACTGCCGAGAGACGTAGGAATTTTTCTGTAACGTTATATGTATACTTAATTGTGCTCACTGCGCTAGCGCTTTCTGGCTTGCTCGCGTTTGAATCTTTCATACGGATTCTGTCTTCATTGCTGGCTCACAGCAGAGCCAAACGGTTACGTGCAGACTTCAGCAGTTACACTAACTGCAATAGTGGAGTGTGTTTATTTAGTATCTACGGAAACAACGCACATAGAGTCACCCTCTTGTGCTCAACGTGCTAATTAGTATTCCAACGAAATCTATTAATGTTTTCAGAAGAACAGTCAAAAAGTTTTAAACAAGTTCTTACTCTCTTGACAGTCCATACAGTAGTGTAGAAATTTCTGGTACCATATCAAATCCGCTGCTGACTGCAAAATCGACCAAGTTATTGCTTAAGGGCGTCCGCTAAGTCGCGCGGGCGCACGGGGCGGGTGCACGGATAGGAAAATAGTATGAGAGAGTCTGCTAACTCGCGCGGATGCGGGTGCGGGCTCATATTAATTGTTCGATAGGCGTGCACCCGCTCCGTGCACCCCCGCCACTTAGTGGAAGCCCTAACCACTTTTGAACCTGATCCCTTAGTAATACGGTCATAAAGTGGTAGAGCAATATCTTGGTCCACTATACAGCATGTGTCCTATAACTGAGGGTTGATTCTCCATGCACAACAGCGACCAGCTGTCTTGCTCCAGCGCGCTAGCACGAGTGAGCGAAACAGAGTGATGCCTCGACGACGAACTCGACACTGATGCGTTTAGAGAATAACGGGGCACAGACCGCATTCGGCAAAGTGATCGTGACTGACTCAATAGGGTCAGCGATTATTAAATTACCTACTGGTTAATTAAGTCGGCTAATTCCTTAGAAAACAAATGCTGTTCGATTCGAACGATTGAGTGAATTAACGATGATTGACGACTCAACGTTACAATTTATTATTTATTTGTCTCGTGCAAAATGACTTAGAAACATCGTTGGTATTGTACGTTTGTTATGGTTTTGGATTGAAAATAGTTACTTTCAAAACTGAATATGATCTAACGCTCCTGAAACTAGAGTCGGGTGTCCTTATTTTTAAACATCTTGTCTAACAATATATTATTTTAAATTACAAAGACGACATCAAAACAAAGCTTTTATCTTAATAAGAATATGAAATTTGGCTTAGGTACAGACAGCGGCAAGTATATTTACACGACTAAAAGCTTGTGTCGATCTTTTGGCATCATCGAGTGCTCAGCAACTTCTGCTGCCAACCGTAAATTAATGAATAGTGAATTAAGGAAATGATATAGTCGATCAAGAAATTGCTTGACCACTTTTCGATCGTGTCACAAAGGGGTGAGGTTCAAAAGTGGTCACACAATTACTTGGTGGATAGTGTACATAGATTTCGCTTCCACCTGTTGAAAAACAAACAGCTTATCTGGTGGTTGCAAAACGACCCTAAAGAAACTAAGGATGATGTCCAAGTCACCATCCAGCGCGGCGAATAAATAATATCACCTAACAATGGTTTGAGTCATACTGTAGTAATCCTAAAGCTATTTGCCGATACGTGGCATGCAAAATTTATAGCAAATGGAAACATTGGAACGAATAATATGCATATATATGTGGGAGTGAATGTACTTGCTGAATGATGATCGAACGAGAAGATGAAACATAGAGAATTGAGCGAATGGAAGAGTGGAGAAAGACGTACGACGTGAAAGGAGAAAGACGTGTGATTTTATAATAATTTAATTCGATTGTGTTTGCGGTGTTTTTTTATGTAAATATACAACAGTTTCGGCCATCAACTAGTTTTACTAAAGATCTACGCTACAATTTTGGGGGCTCGACCGGGATGTGACGCGATCCTATCGGATTAGTTTTTGTTCGGACAACGACGTGTTCGAAAAAACAAAGAAACGAAGAGAAGACGACGGACAACAGGTTTTTTTCTGACGTGGAAGCTGTGCAGACGACGAACGACGAATAAAAACACAATTTATGACGGGGAAAATGCCAGGATGGATGTGAAGACAACCTAAAGACGAAAAAAAACAACAAATTATATCCAAAGACGAAGAGAAGACGCGAAAAAGCAAGAAGATGTTTAGTGAAGACGGACGAAGACTTTATAAAGAAATTGAAGATGTGCCCAGATATAGCGGACAAAAAGGTGAGTCCGTGAAACGGTTCATCGAATATGTTGAAGACGTAGCTGAAAAATGCGGGTGGACGCAGCGCCGACAATTTCTTATCGCGAAGCAACGATTGTGCGGGTCAGCGAAACTGTGGCTACAGTCGGAAGTATTTGATACGTGGCTGGAGTTGAAGACCGGTCTGCTAGAATGGTTTTACGATAAAGAGGACGAAACTATGGCGGAAACATACAACAGCGAGAAAATAACGGCTATTACTGAAAAAGAGATATGTGCATGCGGTTTTAAAAGCGGAAAAAGAAGTTGCATCAACAGTAGCGGAGTTAGTCATGTTTCACTGAAGTGCAGGATGTCAGTGTCGCGGCCGGTGACAGCGGAAATTTCATGCGGTCAGAGCGAACAGAATTTAGACATAGACAAGAAGACTTTCTACAGGCGCGATCACGATACGCAGGAAGACGTGATTGGTGAGACAAATGAGATCACACGTCAGTGGTTGACAATGACTTCAACGATTGTCAAGACAGAACTAAACGACTTTTCAAACGTAAACAATAACATAGAAACCATTACAAAGCCGTTAGAACGTAGAAAAAAAGACGAAAAGACAGAATTGGTGTTACGAAGTTCCAGTAACGATATTTACCTGATGTGTGAAGATTTTTACAATCATTTTAAGGCGCATAAACCAGTAAACAGTGTGGTGGAGTTGTGTAAGTCGAAGATGGCGCCTACTGTGGTTCAGCAACCGAGCCAAATGGCTCGAAAGGCACAGATGATGAATCCAAAAGTATCTCGAGATCGAGATAAGAGTCAAGACCGCGGAAATAGCGAGAAGAGACATGCAAGTGTGTCATTTTTGGAAAGTTTCACTAAGGATAAGAATGGCTATTTTCTACAAAGAAATAAAGACTTTTATACAAAGAATGTAAAGAAGAAAAGTGAAGGATTTTATAGGAAGAAAGGAACTAGATATAAAGATATTAAGTAGATCTTTTAGATTTTGTTATAATATGTTACGTGATGCTAGGATGTTAGAATTGTTTAAGTTTAAGAGTTTGTTATTGTTTGTGACAAAACATTGATGACGTTGTAAGTATGAGTGATGATGTTTTGTGTGATGATGGTCTTGTTTACTATGTGTAGTTCACGCTGTTTTGTACTTAGGTTAAGGTTTGCCTGAGGACAGACAAGAATGCAGGATGGCCGAGTGTGGGAGTGAATGTACTTGCTGAATGATGATCGAACGAGAAGATGAAACATAGAGAATTGAGCGAATGGAAGAGTGGAGAAAGACGTACGACGTGAAAGGAGAAAGACGTGTGATTTTATAATAATTTAATTCGATTGTGTTTGCGGTGTTTTTTTATGTAAATATACAACAGTTTCGGCCATCAACTAGTTTTACTAAAGATCTACGCTACATATAATACGTATTTTCTTTATCCGTTTTGACCAGCTTTATAATACATCGAACGTTAAGGATCTAGTCATTATAACATATTAAAAACACACATATAATTAAAGCTACCTACCTAGTTAGTACTCGTATATTGGTACCTACGCGGTACGGTTTAATTCACTATTTAAAGATTCGTCGTTCAACTGCCAAAGTTGAACAAGCTCTATTGCCTGTAAAGTTTTAAACGCCACGTTCCAAAACAGTTTAAAACATAATTAACTGTTCTAGCTATCAATTGTTTTCCTGGAAACTTTTTCAGGGAAATGCACAAAAGAATGCAATGTTCTATTTAGTTGTTTGTATCTAACCTTCCTAGTAATGTGCTTGTGGTTTCTGATACTGGGCTTCGTCGTTAGTCAGCGTTTCGTTGACCTCACATAACCTTATTTTTAATTCTACGGATTGGTCAATAGCCTACTTTAGTTTTTAAAAATTCCACCACAGTAAATACCTACCATTTATTTTTTTTGTAAAATCAAAACAATTTACTTTCCCTCTTAATCAGAGATTCTATTAAACTTATTTTTAAGTAACATATTCCAAACTATCTAACGTCAAAAAGTTTAACTTCAATAAGGTTAATACGATGATGACCGTGCATAATATATGATAATAGCAAATCAAGAACCAAATGCTTAGTGGAATAACAGTTTTTAATCACAATATATTGAAACGAGATTGAAACAGTTATGAATATACGTGCTGGTTCTTTTTCCAATAGTTAACAAAACAATCACTTCGAAACAACGAAATCCGATAGCCAATCGGATCGTATACATTACAAATACAGAAACCTTACAACACCAAATCGCCGCCAAGTCAATCATGTAACCAAACTGTAAGTTTCGTCTCTTTAAAACAAGATTCAATATAAGATACGATAATAATGACACGGAACCTAGTAGTACCGAGGAGTACAATCCACTTTCGTCAGCTAAGAGCGGTCGGTATCGGCCACTTGATGCACATTAGCGTTCGCGATAAAAGGTCACGCGCAGGATGTCTTATAAAGGAATGTCTGTCCCGTTCGCGAGCCAATTATTCCAGAACTGGCATGTATGTAACTACCCAGAGCAAACTGCGCGTTAGTTAAAGATACATATTATTCGGTAACACACTACTAGTATCTGCTAGTTAAATGCTGTTTTAAGTTTCACCATTTTCTTGATCCCACTACATCCGCATGTACATACTATGTTACATTATTTTTGGAATAAACTGGGCAGATCTTATGGTCACAGCACACATGAAGAATGTTAGATAGGTCATTTATCGCCGATGCGTTTTGAACAAATTATCATAATTCATACGATACAGTGACACTGACACCGGCTCTTAGACCGGTGCGAGTGAGATGCAGCAAGGACATAACATTTGGTACAAATCACGCTAAATGACCTTTTTCTAAATTTTTCAGAACTTTCTGCATATAATGTAATATGAAATGTATAGGTTTTTCCAAACCTACCTGCGACTTTGTTTGGATGCAGAGTAGACCAAGATGTGTAATTAATTGAATATAACCATAATCGATCTCACTAAGAACTGCACTAAACTTAAATTTGTGCTAACAAGATACGGATGCGATTAAAATTGATTAAATTACCGCTTTGTGTCACGTTCCTTGCGTAATTGGATAAATTGATAAGCCGTTTTTTTCTCTTCTCAATGAGACAATGATTTCGGACTAGCAGAACAACTTTTTGTAACCCGTTCGAGTGTAACAATGACCCCGTTATTCGCGAAAAAACTGACCGATTTTGGCATACAATCTAGCTCGAGGAGAAAGAACAATTTCGCTAATCTCCATCTAAAGCTCGTAGATTCAAATCTTTGAACTGAGAGTGAAAGTTGTTCGATATAACAACGTATTTATCGGTGGATGCATGGTGGATGTATCAGTCATGTCATGTTAAAGGCAAAGACAAACAGTGGCCAACATTCAGCGCGACCTCTACCGCATTGACTCACAACTGCGTCACGTACAACCTCTGTGAGTCACGCAGGCACGCGCTCCTCTCATATATTAATGTTTTCTTTTCTTTGCCATAGGTGTTACCTGCCTGAATCATCGTGCGAGGGGCCCACAAATCCGGATCTGAAGAGCTCCAAATGCAGTTATTTCTTGGCGATGCAAGGCATCGTTGGGTCCTAAGTTCAGCGTCTGGATTTGACCCTCATAGCAATTCCACTGCCTGTGATCAACACTATAATAAAACAAATGAACTCGTCCGGTGTTCGTGTCACAAATGTGCTCATATTTAGCGCTAACCTAGTTCATATTACCATCGTGTAAAGTGCACTGTTACAGGTGTACTGTACACTTCATTGTTTATATTATTGTCTTAGATTTATATAGTGTAGATAGAGTTTATTATAATTTATGCTTCTGTGATATTTAAGTAGATGATGTAAGTCATCATGTTTTTGTTTCATTAATTATAATCGCTCGGTTTCGCCTTTGTGTAAATTGCGAAGAGCTTATGAGTTTCCTTCCTGTTAGTCTTGGTAGTCAGATGATGCGCTAACAATACTATTAATGGATGTATTTATCCGCACCATTGAATTATCGCCGGAAATAATACAATCGAAAAAAATACTACATGGTTTGATGGTAAATATAGAGTTCCTTTAAAACATGTGGTAATTCATACCATATAAATGGCGTAATAACTAAAAATAGACAATTAATCATGGAAACTGATGACGATTATAAATGGTTCTGAAAAACTTGTTCTGATAGTTAAGTAGAACTTTGTTTACTGTTATTAGTAGGTATTAATGACCGAATGAACTTTGTCTGTTGACTTTGATAATGTCTTAAGTCTCGTGTGTCCTATACCAGTACAAAAGTAAATAACGAGATATCATAATAAACATACAAAATAGCTTTATGGATTAAATTACAGATATTAATGGTCGCCGTTAAGAGTATATTTTATCTGTATGGAGTTACGATTTAACATAATTAACGTACCTCCAACGACCTACCTTAATAAAGCTGACAATAACTCGGGGGGTTTTTACAGGTATGAAATGTGTTTGTGCAATAAATCATAAGCAGATACGATGCTTTCAGTAGGTACTTATGGTGGTTTTCCTTAAGTAAGGCAAGCTTATTCATTTGGGTGTGGCAGATTCCTTGTTATTGTATGTACATACATAGACACCATGAGGATAACATACAACAGGTACATATTACTCGCAACATTTTTGGGAATTAATTTCACAATTAATTTCTATAAAAAGAAAGGTCAACCCTTTTTTGAACCCTTTTTCTGTTTATGACTAGTTCCATTGAATTTTAAAATATTAAATATTACTAAAGATTCAGTATCTTCCCCCTATCTACGTTATTTACTTTTGTTTGCAGAGTAACTTGTGTCTGTTATTATCGTATGTACGAATTTACCTGTTACAAAAGGTATTAGATTTTTTTTGTATCTAGTTACACATATATCCGCGTTTAATCAGCGACGAATCAGCCAAATGTCAAATTCAGGATATTTCCAAGGAATTATTAGAATTATTGGTCTATCCACAATTAACAAACATTTGTTTTCCCGGTTTTTTGGCATTGCCTTGTGAATCCTTAACAGATATAAATGAATATCATTGGTTATGATACAGACAAAGCTAGTGTATACCTACTGTATACGCAACTAGAAAGTACTGAGAAAGTTGGAATTAAGCAAGTATTGAGTTTTATAGAAGCGTGGGTGTTGCATTTCGTTGCGTCGCGCCGTGGGTTGAGTACCTACGCGGGAGATATTAACGGAACATGACTAACGGGTTTTAACCGTGAGTCCAAAGGATGACATATTATTTAGACTATTGAAGCACTTTAGGTTAACATAATTAAAATTATAGTTATGTCGCGACGGACAAGGTGCTCAAAAAATATGTCGACACGACACAAATCTTGCCAACGCTGAGTTTTTGAACACCTCCACTGACGATGAAATTACAATAGAGCTGCGGCTTAAAACATATTTTGACGGTACAAGGTGTTAATTTGTGTAATTACCGTTCGATTCAAATGTAAATTAAGATAATTTTTAAATGCTTATCAAACGACTGAAAAATTATTACATTATGTATTCCTAATAATCAATGTTTAGTTGCCCAGAGGATATTGAAGTATTATTTTTGAAGGACGTGATTGTTCTACATTATAAATTGAGAAATCGAGTTCCTATCGAAGTATCGGTATCGATAGTCTGTTAGGACGTAGTTTACAAGTCGCCAGGACGCATGTAATGTTTACATTACACAAATAAGATAACAATGTTTTTATTATTTCAATTGCCTACTGTAGGTATTATCTATTTAATGTTATAAAAATGGAGAAAAACATATAGGAATCTAAATCATTTCCATTCCACTCTTGATGATTAATTTTCAATTTTTTTTTAATGAAAGTTGTAATAACATTGCTTTTATATTTCATTAAGACTCGATCATGAAGTTTTTTTATTTATGTGTATTGTGTAAATGAGATTTTATTTAAGTTACATAGATGTACTTATAGGCTATGATTAACATACTTGTGTATGGATATATAAGGTATATAAGGTAGTTATGTATCATTAGATTGCATTTCTGCCTTTGACGTTTTCAACGCCACGACACGACAAAAAAGTCGTCATTCGTAAGTAACAAAGTTGAACCTAATGCGAATCCACGTAGGTCACTTTTCTATTGTACGTGTTGACGGACGATATTGTATTGGATAGACTGACAGACTCCATACATTGATGCATAATTCCGTTAGTATAATGCCATCCTTCAGTATTCTTGCATTACGGCTACGGTTTCTTAAAAAAAAATAATTGTTAAGTTGGTAGTTTAAATAATAACGTTAAAATAATTAGATATTTTAACCGACTTTTTGCTAGTAAAATACCATATAGCTAAATTGTTAGGGCTAAGTTTTTTTTTATAATTAGACAGTCAGTCTATTCAATGCATTGTCCTTGGATACACTTAGTTCATGTAGGAGTATTATGTACTTTGTGGTACAGTCAAGGAAATTGAAACACGTACCACCGTAGAACCTAGTCGAAGAGACATACGCATGACATTTGTATGACATAGCCTGGCGTTTAACGCGTCGCGTCATTGCGATAGGGTTCTAAGGTGGTACGTGAATATATTTCCCCTACTGTACATGTAAATAATTACGTAGTGACTAACGCTAGCGATGCAACGACGTAAGCAAATTGAACATCACATAATCTAGAAAAATGTATGTAAGTTAACGAATTATGAATCTCTATAAAATACATAATCTTAGAGTTGACGTTTATTTAATAAATACCTTTTTGTATTCTTGTAAATTTGTAATGAAAAGGTAAATTTAAGCGATCCGATTAAAAGATGACAGCTTATAAATTAGTTTTTTTTTTAATTACACCGCAAATGAAGGGTCCATGGAAAGAACATATCTAGTCCTTTTTTTATAAGATAATCTTTTTTCTTTAGTTGTACGAACTACATTTTGAGATTAAAATCACATTTTCAAAAAGAAAGTGTTTAGACATGGTGTTTCCGTGGACCCTTGAAATAAGCTCGTCAGTGGCGTGGTGGCTGAGGTCGTAGTAGTTGGTCGCCAATCAATGAGTTTTGAACTATATACCCACATTACCTAAGTAGGTTCCCACAGCAGTAATAAACGCTGTAACGGTGAGGGAAAACATCGTGAGGAAACCTGCACATTTATGTTAATAAATTTGTAACTATGATCTTGTCGGTTACGGAGGACAGATGTCAGTCGCTTCAATTTAATTACCTGACCTGCTTCTTTCTCTTGCGCTAGGAGAATGATAACTGCAAATAGACACGTTTTTTGTTGAGTTTATGGCTCGGTTTCAAAGACCTTTAAGCCGCCACTGACGGTGCATCTATTAGGAGTGCTTCCACTAGTAATCCGAAACTATCGATAGTTGACCTTGAAAATTATTATTGAGCAATCAATTAATAATTATTGATTGTATTATCGATACCATAACTACTTAATTGGAATATAGGTACCTACATATAACACTATTCGATACTAGCGAGTCCTTTCGATATCATAACTAGGTACTTAATTATTAGGTCAGCCATCGAATAGCGCGACTGTTGACAGTTCGACATCACTAGTAAAACATTACCTACAAATAAATGGATAGTCAATGGCGTTGCGATTTCAAATCTTTCCTGTTATAGGTATTATACTTACTCATGTAAACATGTAGGAATAGTCGACCAAGTCATTGCTAGACCACTTTTGAACCTTATCCCTTTGAAATACGGTCGAAAAGTGATCAGCAGTTTCTTGCTCGACTATACGCGAAGATGTTTGGACGTTTGATCCACGATGACGCGTCAAAGGTTAGACGGAATTCGGCAGACGCCCGGGTAAAGATAACATACTTCAAACTTTTTTTATCTTTTTCAAAATATCTGATATGTATCCTGTTAAATGACAAATAAAACGACACTATACACATTTACCTAAGAAGCTATAATCTACGTTCCTGTGTCACCAATACCACAAACATCCGGTGTACGAAACAGTAGGTACCACAGTGTGTTATCTATACGGAAGGTCACACGCAGCAATTATCAAAACTGTTTTTGCGGTTTTAAAGATAATAAGTATACGTTTCGCAATGCCAGTAGGAATAATCTGTTTCTGCTGCATCTTACTTGGAAAGTGATGAAAAAATCTTGTACATTATGTGAAACAACACAAACAGATATAAAACGAGCATTTCTCCCAAAAATCTTTGACTTGGCAAAAAACATTCAATCTTAGCGGCACGTAAATGACATCAAAACCTTTACTTCTAAACTCCCAACCGCTCATTTACCAAAATATTCTAAGACAGCCCCGCGTGTAGCTTACTTCTGAGACCCAACAAAAAAGCGTTCAAGTCCAGAATTATTTCGTAGTATGCGTACTCAAGTTTGACTGGAGCATACAGGATATGCCTACCTACGTAGATGACGTAATAAATCATACAGCACCGAGCAGACGTTAACTGGTAAATAAAAAAGTGTCTGACGTAGAGCGTGTACCTACTTTTTGTCCGACACCCGTGCAGATCGGTGATCGCAGCTGCAGTGACGCAAGGCATGAATCATACTTAGTTCATAGGGTTATCAAACGAAACGATAAGTAGGTATACTATACGATGTTCTTGTTTACAAGCAGGCGTCTACAATTACCTATTACACTTTGATGATACAGTCAAACATACATGTATTATGTACAGTAATTCTTATTTATGAAGGCATTCAAATACCAACCCTACTTCTTCCCATTGAGCTTCTATTTCTAGTACAATCCAGTGAGCATGCTTTTATCATGAAAGGATAATGCAAGACCATCAAGTTATCTGTTCAGGACTTTCGGCACTTAACACTTACAGCTATCAACCAAGTGTGAGGGGTGATTCATATAACTACCCAGATAACTTAATGTTCCAACTGTTAAATAAAACAAACGCTTCCAAAATTAAATAACTTCTTTTATTTTCAGAGTCAAATTTGTTTCCTACATAAGTGTTAGAATGACAGGCGCTGTAACATTAATTGACCATTACACTAATGGTACGCGCGTTGCTTCAACTTGGTGCGAGTATGGAGGGCCGGCGACTGCGCCCGCGTCACTTCCAAGAATTTGTATGCACATGTGCGATCTCCACATCTGCGGGGATCTTAGCCTCTAATTAAATTGGCTTATTTACAAAATTAACTCAAAGTTGAACGCGAAACAATAAAACGTTCCGGCTCATTGAGATTTCACAGACTCTGTTCACTTGTGATATAAACTGGCAGGAATATGACGCGAGCGACACGACTACACAGTTAACTACTACCAGTTTCATTACAGAATTTTTATAATACTATAATAATGTAGATTTTATTTTTATTAACTATGCAATAATGATCACAAATACCCATGAACCAAACGACGCGATATTCAACTTTCTGCAACCGTTTAACAATAACTACGTTCCTCTAATGGCTTTGCTTTGCTTGGCGACCGGCCGAGGGAACGCATTGCAAGTCAGCGGACCACTCGATAACATGCCCGCTACTTTTGTCGAACTGAAACACTGTTGTTCCCACTAAGAGTCTGCTTTTCGACCGATTTGTCTCTTCAGTTTCCTGTTGAGAGTAGAATCGGCGTTGAAAGCGGACTGTCAATGCGAAAGTTAATGTTCAAGTAACACCAGCAGCATCAGCCCCCGTCTCATCAAGATATCAGCCGCGTCGTAACTACAATCCAATGCCACAAACATCTAATTTTAATCAATAATCAACAATTATCGCCCAACTCTAACACTACACGCTTTATTACCATTATACAATCAAGTGGAAAAATAATTTTTGATCCTCCTTCGTCGAAATCAACGCGTCCCATGCTTGTCTCACATGGCCAAACAAAATTATACAAGGCGAGCGCGGACCGGGAGGCCGGCCCTCGGACGTGGCGGAGTTGCGATCTCCCGCGACCTTCATCGCGAAGGATTCTCCGTCGGAACGGGTCGCCCGAGGGCCCCTCCCGGCGCCGCGACAGTAATTGGAAAGACATTAGCTACTCTCCATATGCTTATAAGAACACTTCATAAAACAGCTTTCTTTATATTATACTACACAATTTACACATTATTCATAGGTTTACATTTTTACACAGCAATAATAATTGTTTTGTAGTCTTCATTATATATTCTATATACTCCCAATTGCTAAATATTGTCGCATATTAAGCATTTTTTTTTTCACATTTTATATCGACACCGCATGGTCATTGGTGTCTGAATACTTTTATTTTCTCAAAATACTTATTCATTCCCGAAACTATGCCTTCACTTCGTCTTAAGTAGACCCAACAGTGATTCGACCCAGTGGTTTGAACACGATGTTAGTCACTATTTTATATCCCAAATCGTTAAGTAACCGAGTACACAACTAAGAGCTAATTTCCAAAACTAAACTACCAAATTTTAGAACGATTTTCGAGAGATAAGGTTCAAAAACGTACCGAGTGGAAGAATCAGAACTCGAACCACAAGCTCAACGTAATCTATAAATGCTGACAACATTGTCTTTTGTCTGGAATGACACTAAGGAAATGTTCTACACCAAGTTTTAAACCATTACTTCCTAAAGCATATAAATATGTTAGAATTTTGACGACTGATCACAATAAAATCAGACTTTCTACAAAAAACGACTCATGTTAGTAAAAATATATTAAATTTAGAAAAATTATGGCAAAATATTGGCGAAGTGTAGCGTTAAGCTCTCCACAAATATTTATAAGTTAAAAAGGTCCAATACCATTGCAAAACAAACACAAGCATCCAACAAACAGCCGCGGGCAAAATTATACTAGTTTTTTTATCATACAAACGATTCACAATGAAAACTAAAACGTGTGCTCTAATGCTTTACGATTATTAACAAAAAAACGGTGACAATACAATATAAATAGGAGAACACTTTCACTAAAACTTTATATGCAAAACACAACAGGACAAGTCGCAAGTGATGACTTCAGCTCTAAGGGTTCGACATCGTCTCATTCGTTTTATATCAACACAGGTCAGCGGCGCCGCTTCCGTCCTCGGCCGAGCGACGGCTCTACGCGCCGCCGGGCGGGCCCTCCTCACCGACGGGCAAACCTTATCTATTTCGTACAAACAGAGGTAAAAGTTAGAGAACGAGAGTCCGTATTTACATAAATAATAAACATAAAATATTAGAAGTCATAACCGTCAACTATTCATTACGTTACATTTTAATCTATTACACTATGGCATTGCAACTTTGTGACTCGATGCGGCGTCCGAGCACCGCGGGTGCCGAGCCTGCCGGGGGATCGAACTAGATCGGTCGAGGCGGCCGCAGGTCGAATAGCGTCATCGCTATCGGGAGCGGTGCCGCGTCAGCAGCACATAATGCCCTGAGGCACGCTGCATCAGCCGCAGCGGGCGAGTCTACCAGTTGGAGGTGAGGTGAAAGACGAAGGCGTAGTAGAGCCTATTGATGAAGGGCAGGGTGCGCGGCGGGAGCTGCGCGAGGCTCCACTTGCGCGGGCAGGCGCCGCCGCAGCGCCGCGCGCCCGGCCCGCCCGCCGCGCCGGATTATAGCTCCCTGCCCGACAACACCACGGTTATTGTACGAGTACTCTGTCCAGTCGGCCGACTGTTCATCACATTTTATGCCACCGATGATACGATTTCTAGTTGTTAAATGAATGAGTGACGAGTGGATTGACCGTACCTACCTCATCCACTGCTGCGGGGCGTGGTGCGACGGCGTCGGCGGCTGGTGGGACTGCGTCGCCACCCTCTGCACCACCTGCGCGACACAGATACCGTTTTAAAATGAGTCACTGACTAAATTGCGTTTATTGCGGACATCGGAGCCAGAGACATGCAACAGAACATCAAAACCAAAACGATAATTAAAACGTTGGTCTAACTTTTGACGACCTGTATGGCACAGTGGCACATGTGTCTGCTTACTGTGCAAGAGGTCCCGGGTTCAAATCCTGGTATGGGCAAATATTTGTGTGATGAACACGAATGTCTGTACCTGAGTCATGGATGTTATTTGTATTTAAGTATGTATTTATCTATATAAGTATGTATATCCGTTGTCTAGTAGCCATAGTACAAGCTTTGCTTAGTTTGGGACTAGGTCAATTGGTGTAAATTGTCCCAAGATATTTATTTATTTATTATTTTATTTAATTATCCTTTAACACTGACAATGTTCCTACTCGACACTAATAATTAAAAAAGGTCCTTTAGTGTCGCGTAGGAACATTGTGCCTATGCTTGTGGAGGAGGGGTAAGTCATTGAATGCCGCCTCCTGGTGCAGATGCTGTAAGGTGTTAGCCGGTACCTGCTGCACGAAGGCGCGCGTGAGGTGCGGCGCGCTGCGCTCGGCCTGCTCGAAGGCGCGCCGCAGCTCCTCGATGGCGGCCGCGCTGCCCGCGCCGTGCTTGCGCGTCAACTGCAACGCCATACAAACACAATCATGTCACACTTGTCCCAACGTATACATTACATAATATAATTAGTACTAAGTAACTATCATAGATGGTATCATAGGTAGAACCTCTAGATGACGTATTAACCCTTTGAACGCCAAGTACGCTAAGTGTCGCGAGCTTTCGTGCCCATCACGTCAGTCGCGTCACAGATACGTTTTGAACACATTGAACACTGAGTCGCAACAACTGTACTAGATAGATACCTCTGTAGTAGTAGTTCCTGCCCTTTATCAAGCATGCTTTGTACGTAAACATTTATGATGCACAATATTTTCACAAACTACTTTTTGTTTTTTCCAGAACTTTTTCCTTAAAAATATGACAGGTACCAAAGTGCTCAGAGTCATTTAAGTGACACAACTTGTTACATTTACTAATTTTTGAAGGGAAAAACGTCACTAATGAAATGAGTGATGTACTTATTATGTATACTAAACTGACTGTATGGCGGACAGTCTGTATTTATATACAGATGAATAAAATACGTGTACATAGGTTACTCACATCGCTTAGTAGTGGATAAATGAGCTGTTGCAAGTATGGATGCTTTTTTACTTTTTCCTCGCTGTTGGCTCCTCTGTGATCCAAAGCCTAAAACATAAAACAAATATTTAAAAACCAGTTATTTCGATGCAATTATTTAGAAAACAAATGAAGACTGAATGTGTGCTCTTATTCTTCTATTCGGCAACAATACCATCGTATAAGTACCACCAAAGGCATCTCAGCAGGCAAACAACACACCTTTAACTGAATCTTTACTGTATGTCGTAATCGTAATTGTGTCAGTTTGTTTGTTCTGACGAACAAACAGTTATCATCAATCAACCTATACTGTTCTTGCCCGCTGCACGTAACGAGACAAGCCTAGCAAACTTTTAACATCTATTTAATATTGCGATATGATGGCTCCACCATTGAAAAGATCAGGTAATTTCTGGTTAATTCGTCTTATGTATCACCTTACGCCTTGTCATTAACTTCGTAAGGGGTCAGTACGAATGAGTTGATATTCTAATTGCATTGATTACACCTGTTGAGAAAGTTGGTAAGAGAATATTCATTTGCGTAGATAGTGAGTGTGTTGGATGGTGTCAACTAACTCGTAAACACTTTCCACATTATACTGTATACATATATATAACTGTCACGTTATTGACCAATCGAGCAAATGTTCCGCCAACTTTACTTCTCTCTTAAATAGATAGCCAATCATACAATCAATAGGTTTGTCATGATATGTGAAGATGTTTGAATATTTAGATGTTTAAATGCTATGCGGATAAATTGATGCTAGATGAATTTAGATGAAATCCGGCCAACGGATATCCCATGTCCCGGAACATAGGATACTTTTTATCCCATAAAAATACAAAGTTCTCGAGGGTTATTTTATACATGAATTCTATAAAGACGAACTCGAACTTCATAAATAGTCTCCAATATATACAGCCTTCAAGTGAAGATTTTACATTTCCTTATAAAACAGGCACCGAATCAACGATGCTATTGGGGCTGCTGGTACACATCAGGTGATCCGACGGCTCATTTGCCTGCGTCTTAACCTCGTAAGGCCCAAGTCTTACATATAGGACAAATGTCAAACTGACGTTGAACTCACCTTCTCAAACGATATGGTTCAAAAAGAACGAAATTTGACGTGGGCCTTCCGAGATTAAGGTGCTGGTAGATTAGAGCATTCACTTGTAACAGAACAACCAGCATTCGCCGAGTTTAAGCGCCTGCAGCTCCTTTAGACGAGAGAATGCAGTAAACTAAGCGTGTGGTAGGACCTTGTGCAAGGTCCTTCCGGATCGCTACCATCATCTTGCTCGCTAATCCTGCCGCTAAGCAGCAATGCTTGCACTGTTGTGTTCCGGCGTGGAGAGCAAGACAGCCGGTGTAATTACTGGCACAAAAGGTGTTCCATCTTAGCCCTCTGGGTTGGCAACGCATCTGCAGTCTTTGGTGTTGCGGGTGTCTATAGGCGGTGGTGATCACTTATCATCAGGTGACCCACTTGCTTGTTTGCCTTCCTATTTCATAAAAAAAAACTCACGGCCTTGTTGTAAGCTAGCGCGCCGGGCGCGGGCGCAAGGTCGGGGCGCTCCGGGCGCTCCTCGCGCTCCCGCTCGCGCTCCTTCACGCTTCTCTGCTCCACGGGCGCCGCCACTATCGGGCTTTGCCGCGCCTGCAATACGGAATTCTTATGAATTTTGCTTCCAAAATGTACAGAATTTGTTAAGAGAAAAAAGTTGTGTTTTTAATTTTTATTAAGATCATTATTTCTTCCATATGCCGCAAAATAGTGATTTGAGTGATGGCACTATGGTATTTCTGGTGCGAAGTTTGTATGCAACGCGACTATTTAGGTATGTAGATTTTTGGCCTGGTCTGTTTAACAGTATAAGTTCCATAATAAAATCTTATACATGTACAAAAGCATTTTCATTTTTAATTCGTCATTAAACTTAATAAATTATCTTTATTTTCAATTTCTGCTGTCAACATTCGTTGTTTGATCTTTACAACCTGAAACTAATAATCCCAAACTATGTGTTCGGCCCTAAGCTATCCGGCCTCTGTTGCATAATAAATTAACAATTTGTATCTAGTGATACAAGCGGAAATCTATTCATATTAAAAGGAGTTGAAAAAAATACTTCCACTTGTATTTCAAGTCGCAATTTATTATGCAACAGAGCACTGTTATTGTCTAAGCGTACCAGCGTCGGATTCGACGTCGGGCCATCGCCCTGTCTTGCTCAATCGAGCTAGCGCGTTTGAGCAAGACGTGGCGACGCCCCGGCGTTGCGTTTAGAGAATCACTTTCCTGCTCGTCCCAACAAAAAAGTGCGTTTGTGTTTATGTGTGTGTGTGTGTATATGTGTGTAATGCGTGTGTGTGTGTGTGTGTGTGTGTGTGTGTGTGTGTGTGTGTGTGTGTGTGTGTGTGACTGACCGTCTGCTTGTCGTTGGTGGTATTGTTGTTGTGCGGCTTAGGATCGGGCGGGTCGTCGCGCGGCGGCGCGCCGTTCTGCTTCGGCGCCGCGGGCGGCGGCGGCAGCGGCAGCGCTGACGACACGACAACGACATGTTAGCGTTACAATATACATATACTACACGATTGGACATAAATCAAACAGAATCTCAAAACCTACTCATATTATTACATGGGTCGTGTACACCTTAGATTTTCGACTGTTGTCAAAAATGATTCTATAAAGTGGAGTCAGAGCGTTGTTTTTCCTCTTTTCAACACTCAAAATTATAGTAACGATAGTCAATTGAGGTGTGTAGTCGAATTTTGATTCCCACTGCTATCATTATCATAAGATATGGGCAAAATGTGCAGGAAAGGCATTTCAAATGGGCGAGTAGGACGCCGAGACATAATAGTAGTAAAGCCTCTGTTGACAGCTGCTGGTTGCAATACTAAAGGGACCGGCTCGACCAGCGTAGTACCACATTCCCGCATAACACCGTCGTGAAGTCATAACTAGCTCGCTACTGTGTTGCGTACGGTGATTGAGAGATACATAAACCCCCGGACTTAAAAACCGGCAAGTGATCAGCGATTCTCTCGGGGTATATAGCTGGTTCCGATTGGCGACGGTGATCTGATCAACCCTCGACTGAGCAACGAGACGAGCTAGGTGGAAAGTGGTGGCGGGATGAGCAGTGAGCAGTACCTGGCTCGTGCGCATGCGCGTGCGCGTGCGCGCGGCGCTTGTTGTCGAGGTCGGCGTGCAGCGCGCGCGCGCCCGCGCCGCCGCGCACCGTCATGATCCACGGCTCGTCCGCCTCGCCTTCGCCGCGCCCGCCTTCCTCTCTGAAACGTTACAATCCATTTGTTAACGGGCCGTACTACAAGCGGTGGCCATTGTGACAACACAGAAAGGGCTTACGTAATAGTACGAGTACAGAAGTTTCGGTACCAAATAAGAACGACGTTTAGGTATGGTATGAGAAACCTGCCTAGGTCATCTGTGCCAACCGTGTGATTCTTATTCAGTCAAGTTATATCACGTCAAGTAAACAATAAAAAAATTATTTGCTGATATGCATACTTTAAAGTTTGATGATTGGTAATGGATTTTTCTTATTTATTTTTCATATTTTCACTACTATCGTTGATCGCAGTGCGTAGATAAAAGACAACAGTCGAGTTGCGTATTGTACTTACAATAGGCACTTGCCTAGCGAACCCTACGCCAAGCTACTTCATCAGCCGAAATTAGCATATAAAATTCGGCAGCAGGGCTAGAGAAACAAATGCTTGGATCACGCTACCTCCCCTTAAGTTTGCAATGTTTGTCACAAATTCAAACAACGAACACGTTGAAAGCTTCAAAGTTACCAATATGTCAGGCGCGCCTTACTTCGCTGAAGCCACAAGAACATCGGCGAACTACTGCACTGGGGCCGGTGCAATTGAGTTGCCGCGCGTGTAAATGAATACGAGCTTTTCGATAGACAGATAGGCATACAGTAGGACTTATACCTAAACGCTGTTTTTGTTCGAAGTAAAACTTCTATATTTGTACTATTATTTATTCTGTGACTTTTCTTATAGTCGCTAGACAATAGTGATCGGAGATCGGACATTTTGTAGCCTTTGTCTTGTGTGATGTTGATGATGCAGGGACAATAGAATACACAAAGACCCGCACTAAAGGGACAACTATATGTAGAGTAAGGTGGTGTTAGACCATAATGTTATGCATTAACGAATAGTTCTTTAACAAGAGATAATTATCAATTTATAAGCAATTGTCCTATGCGGGTGCGATTAAAACTTATTGAGACTATTAAAAAAAACGATTGGCCATGTAAGTGAGTATGACTTTTGTCATGTTTTACGCATCTGCATCACCGAAATAATGAGAGATTTTTAGGAGAACGTAATATAACAAGAAATATTTGTCGAAACGGGCAGTTTCTGCATCAAAATGTATAAATCGACAATGCATTCTTTCATGAACAGATAGATGCTGTTAAAGATACTCACGAATCTGAATTTTCCGACTCTGTCTCGCTCTCTTCGCTCCGCTGTGCCTTCCACTTCTTATACCTATCAATAAGATCCATTAGATAAGAATTCTTCTTCGCCTTCCGGATGAATTGAAATTTTAGTAACTCTTTCGCCGTTGGCCTCTGAAAAGTGATATAATAAAAAGATTAGCGGCTTTTATAAATAAGCAACATTTTACAGCAATGTGAGGCTGCAATCACGTAGCTTCCTCGCTCTGGTATCAAAAGAAACAAATATCTAAACTTAATCACTGAACGACCTCAAAAAACAGTGACAGGCAATCAAGCTTAGATGGTTTGAAATGGCACAAGTAAAAGAAACTTAATGAAGCCTAATTTTCTTAAACAGCTTTCCCCTTCACGAACGCACTCGTTTACAAACGACTAGTTACCAAACGAAACAAAGCACAATAACTTACATTTTCCGGGTCCTTATTCAGGCACGCTTCAACAAACTCCTTGAACGACTTCGAGTAGCTGCCCGTCAGCTGTGGCGGATTGTTCTTCGGGATAAGGAATAGCACCCTCATCGGATGCAGCTCCGAATTGGGCGGCTCGCCTTTGGCTAGTTCTATAGCGGTGATACCGAGCGACCATATGTCGGCCTTGCTGTCGTAACACGACTGCTTTATGACCTCCGGCGCCATCCAGAACGGCGTGCCGACGAACGTATTGCGTTTGCTGGTCGTGTTTGTTAGTTGTCCGGCGACCCCTGGAATTATAAGAAAAATAAAAGTTAGCTTGAGTAAGTATAATAAAAACCGACGTGAGTGTCGTCAACATCGCTAGTCTTGACCTGAGTAGTAAAAACCTGACATGACCGAAAAACTTTAAAAATTATCCTAAATAAATTGAACGTTGGATCTTTCTCCTAGCTCCATGGCATTCCTGAGAGCATTCAAACTATCAACTTTTTTATAGGAAAATAGGAACCGAAAATGAATTAAGGATGATCCAGGTGTCCTAGGTAAACGTAAGTATAATACATCACAAGTCTGTAAAAACGAACAACTCGATCGACTTTATGGATGACTTCAAAACAAAACAACAGTTTCAACTTCTGTATTTGTATTGCTGCACGTTGATTCTTCACCAAACCACCAAGTACAAAGCGTTTCCGGACGGTTCAAATATTGCACGTTGGCCGGACGCCAGCCGGCTTCCGTGACGTATAGCTTCACTTAGCATGTAGATTCGATGGCCGACATGGTAATGCATGTGTGCTGAAATTTACTGCATAAAACGTCTTTACTCGATAGGGGCTCAATAGAGAAGTACATAGTCAAATGGCAGCCGAAAAGTTTAGTTGTGGTTCCACTATCGCGGCAACAAAATGTTCGAAGCAGTTTAGCAATACCGTCATATATTGTGTACTGTTCACGGTACCAAAATACAAAAAAACTATTGATGGGCAAACTTTACAAATATAATACGCGGAACCACTATTAAGTTAGACAGCTAACATACGTCAACGTTAACGTCAAACCTCATAAGAAAATTTTCGTTTCACCCTAGAAGGCTGAAAAATTGCAGAGCCATTCGCGGGGCTATTAGGTAAAACGTCACATTATAACATAATGTTATTCAAAGTAGCGTGCGCCGGTTACGTAACAAAGGAAGCAGCGACCTCAAAACCTTCATTTAGGTTTACCAACAAATATTTGATTGCACTAATTCGAGCGCAACGCCCTTCCACATAAAACACTTAGCAGACTCGTTACAGTCGTTATTGTATAATTGAATAAATTACAGGAAATTTCGTCGCCTGCCTGAGCTGTAATATCAAATTACCAATTAGGATTGCTTTCGTGTCGAATCTCCACGCATCGTCTATTTTATACTGACACAAACGGCAACGAACGTGCGATTTTATGCTGATTATATTATTTAATTAAATTGATTTAACATCGCGCGTGGAAAGTAGGAATAGAAATATATTATTTATTAGGAAAACAAACAGGAATTCCGATTTATAATTTAGTCGAATTTAAGGGTTTAACATTTTTCCTGTACAGATTAAACGTGATAAAATTTATCGGTCAATCTATAATAACATTTAACATAGGACCTTTCTGTTCGTAGAAAACCAAGTCCGCCATTTTGACATCAATATCAAAGTTCGGCGTATGGCTTCAGTCACAGCAACTGCCCACAAGTATTTGGTAAGTACCTATATACCTACGAACAGCACTTGTTCATATATAGTTAGGGGTTACATTGCTCCACCGAACAGCCGACAAAGCATTTTCATATCGGAATGACGAGCATTTTCCACATAGCGCACGATCAAATTAAGCCGAAACTACACCGCCCTATTGTGTTTGACGGTCCGTTTGTTATTTCAGTCTGTATTGTGTTTGATTTGTCTGAATTAGTAACAATTCTGTTAATCCTGCAATATTCGTCCGAACTAACATTACACAGTTTGCAATAAAACAGAGTAACGCTAGGCACCGTCTACGCAGCAATAGAAACGCGGGCTGTCTCGCCTACGTGCCGCATAAGTTGGCTAAAAGCAAACGCTCAGCATACGTACTCGGTCCACTGGTGTACAACCGACTACCTGATAGCGTCAGGGATGCAACTTCCTCCGTCGTTTTTAAAAAGAAATTAAAAGATTGGCTGTTACAATTACAATTATACGATTTACGCGAATTAATTAAATAAATAAAAATGATTATAATGTAAAAATTAATATAATTTGATATGGAGAATGTATATATAATAACTTGTTTTATCAACATTATTAATAATGAATAATGTATTGTGTTAGTTAACAATAACTTGAAAACATTGACTTGTAACGAATGTTATCAATAAATTTTTCATTTTCATTTTCATTTTCAATATCAAAATTAAAGGTAACAATTAAAGGTAATATTGGGCTGCTTTAAAGTTGATTGTACAATCAATATATATTATTAGTTTCCGAAAGGGGGACGGCCAAGCTCTATTGAAACCTCCGTAAGTCGACGTTATGTTTGAGACCCACCCGTATCTTTGTGAAAATTGACATAAAAAGGCTGCGTTTCTAAAATAAAATAAAAAGGTTTTAGATGGTTCACATAATAATTCACCGCATTATGAAATTAAACTGTTTTACTTTGGGTAATCTGCGTTAGCATGGTAAGCAAGCACATTTTTATTTCAGATATAGAGCAACCATCTCTTTGTTCTTCCTTCTAACGGGACCCTTACAATCTGTCAACTCACTCACTTGCATAGAGCAACGATGAGGTGTGGTGATGGGGTTTGTATGACGTGACTCATATTTTTTTATAATAATTTAAAATGATAAATATTTTGGACTTTATAGTAGGTAGGTTAATACTTGAAACGGATGGTGTCATACTTTGTTATTTTTTATCTGCGCCTATCATGTTTCGATAATATGAGTCATGGTGGAGAGCCCTTAGGTCTGTTATCAGCAGTCACCCATGGCCTATATATGGACACGTGCATCGTGTAATGTACGCAGGGCAATAAATGTAGCTCCCGCAGTCCCGCACATTCGTCTACGGTATCTGATTTAACAGGCATTGTCCCGGGATAAAAAGAAAGTTAAATCAACATCTATCTCTGTTATGAAATTAAAAAAATAATGGTGGCTTTTGGCTGACCAGTCTCACCTGTGAGGTGATTTTTGACTTTCAAGCGCTCGACACTTGCCAGCCGCCCGCCAATCAGTGCTAGCTAAAATATACGCTCGCGGATTAGATTGACTCGCTGATGAGGCCGACGGCGGGCTGATGGTGTAGTGGATTTAAAGCTGCTTGTGCTATGTGTTTTAGACCGTTAGCTTCAGATTAAATTCGGCCTATTTCAATACTAGCGACCCATTCCGACTTCGGAACAATTAGGATGTACAGTCAAGGAATTAAATTTCCAACCCACCTAAGGGTCA
The DNA here is from genome assembly GCA_963691745.1 of Ditula angustiorana. NCBI lineage: Eukaryota > Metazoa > Arthropoda > Insecta > Lepidoptera > Tortricidae > Ditula > Ditula angustiorana. Next base: position 5,262,439 of record OY829473.1, read on the forward strand.
ATAGCATATAGCAAACTGTCACCATAAGAGCTATAGAGCAAGACGTTAGTTTGACATATCGACCTTAATGCATTGCGAATGTCAGACGACATTTCAACGAAATGGGTAGGGAATTAACTTCCTTGACTGTACCTAAAGTACTTAAAAACCTGCCGTACATAAAACTGTATATGACAATTAAAACCGTATCAAACACCGTTGCGTGGTTTAGAAGGAATAAGCGGCCGATGATACCATGAAGACGGACAGGAACGGATAGCTACTTTGTGTTACGATTATACTATGTAAAAATAAAGATTAATAACATTCACAACTCGGCTGCAAACATTCATAATCGACGAACAAATGCAAGTCTTTTGCGGGGATGGAACACCCAACCTCAAGCTTCGTAGTCAGGTTCACTAACCGCAAGGATATCGGGTCGTATCCATATAAAATTAGGGCGTGACTCTGGTTTTTATATTAAAACCTATACTCACCAAAATCAGCTAGTTTGACGTCGCCCATCTCACTGAGCAGCACATTGGCAGCTTTGATGTCCCTATGGAGTTTCCTCTCCGAGTGCAGGTAGTCTAACCCGCGGAGCACCTCTCTCAGTATGACGGCTATGTGCATCTCCTCGAAACTGCCCGCCTTCATCAGATCGAGGGCTGAGCCGCCGCCCAGGTATTCCATTATAATCCATAGTTTTGTTCCCTGAAAAGACAAATAACATACTTTAATGTTACATACCAAACTTTGTGTTAATTATTTAACGTTAGAAAAACAACTAAAACATTAAAAAGGTTTCCGCATTCACCATCCAACGATGCGTAAATATACCGAGTAATCAGTATAATAATGTTAATCAAATGAAACCGTACAGACGGCATCCACGTGTAACCTTGGGTTGGAAAGTAATTTCAAGGAATAAGCCCAGTTGAACAAATTTCGGATGTTTAATCGCAGACAAATTAAAACAATAAACCCTTTAGTCTGAATGTTATTATTTGTAAAAAGGTCCGTGTCGAGTTAAAAGAGAATTTTCGATATTTGGCCGCAGGCGAAAAGTAAAATAAACTGACGAGTTCAAACGTTTATATTTCCCGAAAAGGCCCACGTCGAGTCAAAAAATCCTTGTCATTGAGAAAAATAAATATCAATAGATAATGTATGGGCATACATTTCACGGCTCGCCGAAACACAATGAGCGACCCAATGAAAATGAGATCCTGCTTACACTGGACGGACATTTTAATTATTCGTTCCCCAAAAATTTTGATAGGGCCAGCTCTCGTGAAAATAAGGCTAATGACAATTTAAATAACGGAGTAAATAAATGAGAGATAACAGCTTTTTATGAAAGATTCCAATATTTGCGATAAAAACAACATCGTAGTGTTGTTTTCAAACTCAATCGTCCGTCTAAACATGTTAGAAACTATTAGCGGTATTAACGTTGCCTGGCACGCGACGTCATCATCAATCATACCTACGACTTTGCAAGCTTTAAACTGCAAAGTTAGGTATAACATTACCAAACGGCATTACCATCATGCGGTATGCTAGTGCGCATAGTGTGGCAATGCATCGCGGAAGACGACAATGGGTGCACCGGAGCGCGGATCCTGCGCGACCCATTCACGGTCCATCAGACCACATGTGTCAGGATGTCGCGCCAGGGCCGCATCTTCCTAACCCGACGGATATTTGAATTAATTTGAATATTATAACCTTAATAAATGCAAAGCAATTCATGTATATGTATATGAGTTGGCACGAACTTATATGATAGAGTGATAGATAACCAATATTTGTCTTTAATCTTATCTAATATCAATTTAATACCAGAAATGGATAATCGTTAGAAATAGTTTTGCTGATAGACTTAATGAAAATACTCACTACACTCTGTGAAACATTAAAATGGTTACATTAAGTCGAGAGTTTTTACTGCCCCCCAGGCCACTTGTTTGCTCTACCATCGAGCTAGTATCAATTTAAAACTGACAATGAGAAAACATACCAGTCACATTTAAGCCAACTTTCTATGAACACGTGCCGCGTAGCTGTACCTACCTATAGCTTCTTTAACCCACATTCACAACTTAGAAAAATAAAATTCTACGAACGTTAACGATCCCGCTACACAAACTTGACAAAAGACATGTAGGCAGTACGCAGAAATGTTAACAAAAAGAAAAAGTATGTGAATAGCTTTACGAACTCCAGTATCGTTTACTTCCATTACAAAACAAGGACGGCAAGGAATTGAAAAAATAAGTAAGTTAATAGAATTAATATTTAACACACTTGATATGATATTTACAACAGCATAAGCAACTTTAGACACGAAAACAAATAATAATGAAAACACAGATTTCGGAAAGTTTTATTACTGGAACCATAGATACAGTCGTGACAGAGTAAAACCCTTTCATGCAAATGTCAAGCTCCCTTGACATTATTTGGTGACAGCCCTAACGAAATCCGCTAGACGGGAGGCAATAGGCAATAACAATAAACATGCGATAATACAACCTACAGCCAACTCCACTAATACAATAGAGGAACGCCGGTTACTTTCGGCAGCGGCAAGATAAATAATTCCATTTAGACTTATTTGTGCCGTACAGAACATAATGTAGACAATATTATGTAAAGCGTGCCTGCCTGCGTCATAACAAATGTTTTCTACATAGGTACAAACATTCGCAAAACGTGATTTGTTGTGGAATTAGGTTGTTATGAAATGCATGCAAATAATGAATGAAACAATTAATTAATTAATTATGCAGAGTTATTATCAAATGTTTGTATACCCACGTCCATAATGTGATCAAAAGTTACGTTAAAATAAAATCCGAATCAATTCATACATGTGTAATTTGGTTCAGGTTACTTTGCACCTGCAACCTGTGCACCTAGCACGAATCTTCTCGATACGCTTTTACTCGCTCGTACAGGTGCACAAGTCTATCTCATCCTGTAAACATACAGCACTTTCAGGAGATTAATAGCGAACCTGAGGGCCAACAAACCTTTGTTGTCTAGAACGTTTAATTTAACCCCCAAATTAATGAAACCTATTGCGACATCGTTCCGTTGAAAAGTAGGTAAAATCATATTTCATTAACACGAGCAACGTACAAGCTGCAACCGGAAAGAATCACCGCTACAAAGCAACACCGGTACAAAGTGAAAAGCATAATTTTAACGAGAATAAAAACTGCTTATAACTTGTAAAGGCTTTCATAATAAGCTTTTTCAGGCTCATACCCTTTACACAAACCCGTGAAGGGATCACGTAGGTATCCGTTGTCATGGGAACGGGGAGGCGTCTGCGTCGGTCAAAGACCTTTATGTCGCGACGTCCTAAGCGAAGCAAGTAAGTTGCACTATTAATTGGAGAGAAGTCAAAGAAGGTTTAACAATGCCAAGTTTGAATAAGCAGACAGCTAACAGACGGAAAATTTAAAGCTCTCTGTCGTTTTGTTGTTTGAGTAAATTGTAAAAGTTTAAACTAGATAATAACTTTGTTCATTACAGCGCTGGAACTTAGTTATATCAAACGCGAAGAAAAACGGGCATGTATTATAGCACATCTGAAAAGGTTTTACTGAGTTAGCAGCTAGTTAAACAGAAGCACATTTTAAGAGGCCTGCTAAAGAATAACTATTTACAAATCCATACTGGTAACAATACCACAATTGGGCCTAACAAAGAGCCAAAGGCCTATAATGGAACTGGAAGCTGTACCTATCCAACACCGCTATTGTCCTGACCAACTGAAAAACCAAATTGAGTCAAGTCCTCGAGATGCCAACTCAATTCAGGGCTCCCGCTTGATACACGTCGCGAATCGAACAGGTCGAGGGGTGGGCTCATCATTCGTTTAACTAATTCAAGACCCCGCGTTGCCATGACTACCCTACGAAGGAAGCACGACTTCCTTAGCTTCCGTCTCGATAATTTCCCGGACGATTGGATGCCGCTAGTCGGTTGTAAACAACGGGCTTTGCGGTCAATTTAAGTTTGTTACTTGTAAATTGGTTCAGTTTTTATAAGCTTTTATTAACTTCACCTGTTACTTTGTTAGACAAATCTTGCAAGTCTATGTAACCTATTTCCTTCAAATTTATTGACTTGAGGTTAATGTCATACAGATCCGATGAAAATACTATAAAGTACAGTCAACGAAAAAGCTTACAGCAAAAATGGATTTTAAACACCAATCTATTTATTTTATGAACAAACTTCGTTATTTCGTTTTTTGAACAGGGTAAAAAAAGAATGAAGCCCACTCTGATTGATTATTCAATTGGGATTGTTGTTCGGATGTGTAGCTTTTCAATACCCATCGTTAAGTACGTTAGCAATCAAGTCTAGTGCAGTTCCAGACGACCGGATAGTGGCCGCGACAACGAAACTAGAGGTTGGGGATTAGATTCCCGCAATGGGCAAATGTTTGTATGACGAATATGAATATTTGTACCTGAGTCGCAGCTGTTATATAGTATAATGTATAAATTAAGTATTTATTTACATATGTATGTTTATTCGTTGCCTTGTACTTTTTCTTCGTTTGGGACTAAGTCAATTTTTGTTTATTTACTATTAAGATTCCCAAAATCCAACAAACATCTTCGTAGAGACACCATTCAACGATTACACTTACGTAATTTAGGAATTTACTTAATTATACTCAAGTTACGCACTAACCTATGTCGCATATAATAAAAATATGACGGGCAGAAATCTCTCCGAATGTAATGAACCTAGCATCACCCACGTCGGGTCGTTTTAACGAGGCCCGCGGATAACCGGAACGCGAGCAGCACGGCACCGGCATAAATGGCATAAAAGGGAGCTTTATACCCTGCAGTGAGCGTAAACAAGCCGAAATGGATTATTGTCCATTTGCGTACATCCGTGGAGGCTTGAAATGGTGACCTACATAATTCAAAACACTTTTTGCATTCCGAATTGTATTCATCCAAAGAGGACGTCATTGGTATTCGCAAACGTCATTGAGATAATGGCGCCCAAAACCTTTAACTGAATACCTAACAGGGTACATTCTTTTTCGAAAATGGAAAACCTCGAGCACGAACTTTTCAATCAACGTTGGATTAATTCAATGCAGTTCAATTTCGAAGAACCTCGCAGCGGAATACATTTCAAAACGAAAACTCTAGAGTAAAGCGAGGGATTGGACGAAATTGCAAAGATAAGGACACCGGGGCCCCGCCAGTCTGAAGGGAAACCCAAAATCCCTAATACCAGCTGGAATTAGTCGCAATCGTGTTACCTATCCAATAATCTCGATAAAAATACCGTTTAAGGAAATAAGAGATATTTTATGAACTTAAGTTTGGCTCTGTAAATTGCTTTTAGTTTTTTTTTAATCACAGACAGACTTTACTTTAAAGCCAAAATTTCACTGCTATCACTGAACGAATTATAAACGACAACTGGAAACTTCAATTAACCAACTAAATTGACCTCACAGTGAATAACCCAAAACTATATCTTCATAACAATTCCAGATCAAAGATTTATACGGCTATTCGAACTACAAATGTTACTTTGTAAACTTGTGACATATTGAATTTGGCCATCAGAGTTTGTGTAATGGTGATGGTGTAAGTTACTCATCTTGACGTCTTGCCATTTGTCATTGCAGCCCGTCAGTGACTTCGGTTAATCTTGTTGAACAGGGGATTATCCCCGTAGGCCGAATGTTTTGAAACAAACTTCTCTAAGCGACACACACGCGCGCTCTTCCAACTTTTATCTCTCGAGTGTAAGCAGAAGAAATATTTCGAAGTTACATTAGTGCTGAGTTATGAAATTATAGGCCCTCATCGCGCAGCCTCGCGTGACGGTTTCGTTGCCAAGAAGATAAGAACCATTGTTGCGATAGTGTGGTGTTTGCGAGCAAACATTTCGACGAGAGGGGCCGCATAGCCGCCAGCGACGTCAGTGGCGCTGAGGAAATAGCCTTTTCTTTACGACGAGACGAAATAAGAGAATAACGAAACAAAGAGACGTGATAATAACTAAATAAATTATTCATACGATGTCCGCTCGTATCGCGCTTGTGAAGAAAGATTTGATGATAGCGAAAATATGTTGCAGGAAAGAGATTCTTCAGCATGTAGGTATATTGGCAATGGATATAGGCGGCTGCTGAAAATAGGAAATTCCCTAATATCATTTCAGGGAGCCATTACCCGAGACTGCGTCGTCCTACGGGCCATAAAACAGTCAGCACCACCGTCCATACGGGGCTGGTCTCGTAAAATCCCCGCTAAGGACTCTCAACGGCGGCGTAAGGTGAAAAACACAGGCAAATAAAGCCTGGACAAATGTTAAGTTTGATATGAAATATAAAATGCTTCAACACGTTTTTGGCGAGTTATTATCAAAGTACATTGTGATAGATAAGTTTGTTTTTTATTCACAGGACCTCTATTTGCATACAAAGAGTCGAACACTATTCATAGAAAAATGACGCACGAGACGTGAAATGTGCTGCCACAAGAAACTCCCTGTTGTGTTCATTTTACAGCCAGAAATCTTAACACGTGTCTACCTCTTAGGAGAGGTATTTAACAACGCAATCGCTAACGTAAATTTATAATATAATCTGACACAGCATCGGCTTAGTGAAAGTGTAAACGCGCACATTAGACATGCTGTGTCACGAATTGCCATTTAATAACGTTTACTGATTGCGAGGAGGTTCTTGTCTTATCTAACGCGTAATTAATGCCATCGTTTATTTGAAACAGATTTAATTACGTCAACGAAAACGGGTTGTGATGAACCGTTTTTAATAAATTTACCCTTTGAAATTAATAAGCCCTCGGGGAGTATAACTGTCCCTTTAGACCTTGAAAGGTATTTTATAATAATCCTGGTAAGTATACATTATTGCGTGAATCTTTCAAAAGGCGAACGCTCTAATTATGCCCATCTCTTGCTGATGATACTTCGCCTAGAAGTTTAATACGTGAAGGATGGTAAAAAATGGTGGTGGGCAATAAGAAGTCTAAATGATGTTCTGAATGCAGTCGTTTTCCACTGGAATATAAATCATAACAACACTGTTTTCACGGAGTTATAGAAAAAAAAACTACCAATTTGTTAAGCGGGATCTCCGCGAAGTAACGCCCGAAACTTTTAATTATATATACAGACATTAATGGTGCTATAAGTCGGCTTTGCAACACAAATCGAATTTCCACCAACCCGTGCAAAAACCCATTAAAGCGGTAAAAATTACGCAGCGAATAGATTTTTTTATCGACAGGCCGTCGTGTCACCCTTACTTGGGCTCTTGGCAGTAACTCTCAGTTTATCGCTACCGGAGTAACAACACGGAATTTATTGAGTCGTCAGGACAGAGCAAAAACGGCTGGAAGCGCGAGCGCATCACCCGTATATCTAATAAATTATTTCAGGTTCTCTTAATTTAAGAAGACTTTACTTTAAAAAAAGATATGTGAAATGTGTCAGTATCAATGAAAATAAGAGACAACTGCATGCTTTCATTGAGGTAATGTAGACATGTCAATACACAGAATGATAACTATGTTAAGAGACATGCCATGACCCATTAAATAGTTAGCCATCCAAGTTTACCATGCTCTCTCATACCTATTGCTTGCATAGCCACCCAAAGAAGAGCCATCACGGCAATGTTTCATTAATCTGTAATAAATGTTTAGACCTTTGATGATCTATCTCACTATAACTCTTTCGAGACACTTGAAAAGGAGATGAGATGCTAATCGCATTGTAATACGGCAAGCACATTCGTGCGAAGGGCTCCGGATATTGAGGGAATGCAAATGGGACAAGTAATGTAATCCGGCATTCGGTTGGAAAAGATCCGATCGAGTCTATTCGGCGCTTTATGAAATATGGCGAAATCGGTGCAGAGCGGGGCGTATGACCTGGCAATAAAGACTTCATGGAATGTAAAAAATACGAATGTGCTGAGCAGAGACCAACCGGCGATTAATATCATACCACCACCGAACATATAACGTAATAACTTCGTCACAATGAGACTCCCACGCGTCACAGGCATTATACCTTACCCTACTTAACTTGTTACAATATATATGTACTTGGTTCACAGAACAGCGTTATTGTCGTTCGCATTATTTCAATGGATAGATGTTTATTTTGTATGACGAAACGTCTTACTTTCTAACGCTATTACAATACAATGGACCGTAATTACATTTACGAGACTCGCTAACCAATACATGCGTAAAATTGTTATTCAAAAAATAATGTAGAGCAAACCTCGAATTTAAATTAAGACATGGCATTTGTAAACAGCTGTATTTTATATTGAATTTGATATGAATTGCACAAGTTAGTATTAATAAGGACAGCTAATAAAATGTGGGAATTCCCAAGTCACGTAAACGACGAAGGCATAGCAAGAAGAATAGTATCATGTCCGTGGAAATCAGATGATTCCACAATGTGTTTAAATTTACGCCTCTCTCAGGGTGGCCACGCCATATTTAATTGAATTCTAGTAGTTTCAGGTTGTGGCAATAAATATTTAAATTATGGCAATAAATAGCTGCAGAAGTAGCATGTTTTAAATCTTGTTCTAGTTTAAGAGCCAGCTTTTTGTATCCATGATTAAATACATCTTGACATGACAGATATCGATATCAAAGAGAACGCCAAAGGAAGAAAAAAACGAGAATTAATATAAATAAATACATAAATATACTAAGTAAATAATTTCCACGTGATATTCGGCGAGTCATTTTACACGCCCATTAAAAGTCTGGTTATTTAATGACTACTCAACATTAATTCCGCAAACGTAAGTAAACAACTTACTCGGCGAAACCGCACTCCTCATTCCCGAGAGAGCCTCAATTTAATAAGATATTCATGTGTGCAGCCCGAATTATGACTAAAATCGGTATGTACGGTTAAATAAAGGTGAGATACATTTCTATTCAAATTATGAAGAATATAATACTGAATTTGGCATATTTTTAGCAGTACCCTCCGTTTTTATAGCAGGACTATTTTATGGTTACGACGTGCCTCAATGTCGTATATTTCAACGAGTTAGCCTCGTTCATTAAATTTTGATTTCGCGTGGAATGTCTTGAATTTCCTGTTCGTGGTATTTTAGGTGAATTGTTACGGTGAATTTTGAATTAATGCTTAGCCAGTGACCGGTCGTTTAATAATAATGAACTTTTGTGCACTCTTCTTTTTCTTTACGAATAAGCTACTTGCTTGCAAGATGCAAAAGATTTAATTTAAAAAACATCCCAATTTAGTGTTAGTATGCGTGGTATCCCCATATCCCGTTGGACTAGCGCGGCATTGCGTGCTGCCACGACATAACGGGACAGCTCTCGACGAACCGCGGCGTTACTTACGACTGAGGAACTTGTGATTTGTTCTCTGTACATTGGACACTCGGTAAGTTTTGCTAAAAGTAATAAAATGCTCTAGCAGTATTTTTTGTTTATCACCATCTTTTCCAAATATTCTTCATTTCATCTGCATTTATGCAAAGTTTCGTACACCTAAACCAATGACGAAAGAATTTTACACGCTAGAGGTAGGTTTAGATACCTCAATGACTGTCTCTTCAAAAGAGTAACTAGGAGCAAATATCTACTTTCGCAAATCAAAAAATAGGAGATGGAATTAATTTATAACGCATTGGTCTAATAAGGAAGGATTTTGCAAAATGCTAAGGGGCTTAAAAGGAATCTTAAGTTTGTATGGAATTAAGCAAATAATCAAAAAACCTTTATATCATCAAAAAAAAAACGATAAATTTGAGCTATTTCGGCATTATTTGAAGTATTCTCTGAAGGATAAAAAAAATATGACTCCAATAACCTTCACCCGACCGGCCAGCAACGGAGATTTGCTTTACTCCATACATCAAAGGCTTCATTGATCATATAATAGATGTAGGGATGGTAGCATGTCCAATATTTAACGTACACAAAATTGAGGATTCAATAAAAACATGTTTATTTTTTACGACGCGCAGGCAAATTCTTTCAAAATAGCAATAGGCATAAACTTAAACGGGAACTTTGCGGGTAAACATCCCGGCGATATTATAAACACATGATTGATTAAGATTGTGACACCACATACGAGCGGAGCCATCACATGTCCCAACTTATAAATGTAGTCGTGGTGGGCAACTTAATTGGCATTGGCAAATGATTCAATGGTCGTGTGATAATAATGCTGAGATATTAACTGCCAGCGACTCGTTACACTTCTTTGGAATTTCAAGGCCATTGTAAAAGCAAGCGTAACTAGATTTCGGTCAACTTGTCTAACCAGATTGTGTTCACAAATAATTCATAGTATCATGGGCACTACGATTTTAGAGACGATAGAAAAATACCTACGTAAATTTAAAACTTGGACTTGGACTTGATGTTCTGAGTTTTTCATCTTAGTCACGTTAACACTTTAATATGTAGGTTTAATCATGTGAAATAGTTATAAAATATCGAAAAATATCATGTGAGAATCTTTTCCACTAAACATAAACCTATACTGAAATCTCTATTAAACCACTTTTTTCCTTCAGGACAAAATAAGAAAACAAAAAATCCGAGCAATATTCAGAATGACATAAACGTGTGAAAATAAAAGGGGAACTTTATATAAATCTTGCCGGATTTCCACAGCTCCACACCGAGAAGATGTCTTCTTACAGGCGTTTTGACGAAAAAATAAATATCACAAGCAGCACAAGGCGGGATAAGGGATGCGGAGAAAAGGAAAGCCTCGAGATTACCGACTATTATTTTTGGATGACAATAAAATTAAGGCAGAACGCGTGTCGGCAAAATGAAAAGGTAACATTGAAAATATTTTTTCGCTTCTACATTGTTTACATTTTATTTAGCATTTGGCAAAGTTGCTTTCCTGTAACGAAAATGTAAAGACATTTTTTAAGAAGTGGTTCTAACTGCTAAATGCCGAGAGAAGATTATTATGACAAAGATTTTTTTAATATTATTAACCCTTTGGTTATATCCTATCTATTATACCTTTGTAACAAAGGATTCTTTAAATGAAAGCAACTCTATTTCAGAATTTAATTTGCTCGACCTTTTCTCAGATTCACGTTGTAACCAACCAAGAAGACATACTTTTTCAAGTCGTACCTATTCACCCGTTAGCGAAAAACGCCTTACCAAAATATATCACGACAGTCCTCCCATTGAGGCACTAAACTTTTCCTTGTATAAATTCACCGCGCCCGGAACACACGCTGTGCCGGTATATTATGCATATGGAATCCTTTATTCAGAGAACGACACTAAATTTACAAAACAACATTGTTATACATATCTTAAGCCAAAGTAACAAAGTGTAGGAAAAGAAGATAAAACTGAGATGAAAGGATGGAAATTATTACTTATTCATTCGTGTTTAATCGGCTCATGACGAGAAAAGGAAAGCTCTTATTAGATTACAGTCAAATCATGTATAAATTATTACTCGACTTACATTTTCCTTTGCCAGTTGGTTTATAAGCAATCTTAGCTCACCGCGTTCATGCAATAATGGTCTGTCCAATAATGTAGGTTTCGATATAATAAGGGACGATATAAATAGAGCCTGGCTTGTCCCGTCACGATCTGCGTAGCGAGCTGCGAGTCCATCGCTCGCGGCAGCCGAGGGCCGTGTTTAAACGAATATCAATCATAAATTTTACAAAGCGCTCACGGCAACCAGTCGGGGACCGAAGCTGTAATAACAATCTTTGAAAGCATCGGTATAAAACTTCGACGAGTTCCCTAAGAAAACTGGAAAGAGTAGAACTTTTAAAGAATTGTGGTTTGTTTGGTCAATGTAATAAGTAATAACCTTATGTAACTGACCTTAAAAAGGGAGTGTAAAGTTAGGCATTTTAAAGAAATGAGCGCGGAAGAAACGACGAGCTGCGCAAGGAGACTTAACAATTTAAGAGTGCTCGATGCACTTCAACTGAAGCAACGAACCGTATAAACGCTGGTGCGGTCCCGGTAGGTAACCTATAAACAAGACGGATTCACTTTCCTAGCATAAAACTCTTTGTTTCAATAGAAAGGCGCTCCGCGAATGTTTCGTGGTATTTTTCTTTCCTAAAATACATTTTAATGATGTCTTCCTAAAGACAACGGATTACGAAGTAAGAGGAAAAGGATGGCAAAGAAAAACAAGGTTAAATGCGACTCTCAAATAGAATCCTGTTGGAAAATAATGGGTTTAAGAGCTCGAGAGTTAAAGAGAGGACTATATAGCTACATTAGCTACTTTTATTGGAAACGATTCTACGTTTTCCAACAAAGGGTTTGAGTCTAGAAGTAGAATTAAAACTAAACTAAATTAGAAGTAGGTTAGCCGACAAAATCGTACCTATAGTGTTGGTTGGATAGAAACTTCATTACGTTGATCGACTGTTAATCTTACTAACGGCACCAAATGAAACATAAATGTATTTTTCCATTTAAACCGATACATTGTCTACAATAGCTATAAAATAGTGACAGAAGACACCAAATATTACATCAGAACAAGTGGTTAAAAAAACCTTAACGTAACTAAACAAACATTTACAATTTGTTCAAGTGATTACGAGGTACTACTTGTCTACATTTACTACAACCAACCTTCGTTCACTGTATAAATAAAGATGCATTAAACACTGTTACCTGAAACAAAAAAAAACAATAATTAGTACAAATGTGAAGAAAAACTTAATATGTATGCGTAAATATGGAACATTAGGCAACTTACTTATTACGTTTATCGGGACTTAAACGCGATAATAAACTGTTTATTTATTTACCTCGACGTCTGCTCGTGACCACGGCCGCTGCAATGCGGCCGAAACGTCGAAGTAAATAAATAAACAGATTATTGTCGCGTTTAAGTCTCGATAAACGTAATAAGTATGAGTGAAAATCGCGAAAGTTTAAAACAATCAATTAGGCAACTTATTAAAACAGAATATTATGTAGATATTCTGGTAGTCCGCGAGGAGCAGTAGTGTGCCAGAACAGCCATTAAAAGTTATACTAACCAACAACCAAGACACACTACTCCAAACCTTGTTTATTAGAATCCTAATTTAGTAAGTTTCACAGGCATTATTATATGGTAAGCGATACCCTGGCAATGAGTTGCGCTATCATCGCCAGCGCATTTTCAAGCCGCCGAACTTTTCCCATTACTTGGGCGCACGGGTGTCGCGATGGAACGAACGATTCCGGACGCGCAAGATGCTGCTTTGCAACGAACCTTCAGAGCCAACCTTCACGACCAAGGCCTTGCGAAGTAAGATTAACTGGGAAGCAATCGAAAGAGGAGAAAGGAGAAAATATGATTAACAATAATGATTTATGGTAAAAAAATAATAGTTGTAAGTGAACCACACAAATCCCACCAAAAACCGATTTAATCGCTGCAGAAAAGTTACATAGTAGCGGCCTCGAAGCGAAATAACGATTCAACGAACGCTCGGAATACTAATCCAGCCAATCACGGCAGTGTGTGGGTAACGACTACGAGCAATTATTGCCGAATCCAAGGAGAAACTTAACGGTAACGACCCTTTAGTCGAAACGATCGTCTCGGTTAGAACACGACTTATAGCGGACTTTATCACAAGATTGAGAGGAGTTTCTTCTTCGAGCTAAAACCCAACCCCGACCTTGAAAGACATGTTGTTTAGACTACTGAATAAACAATTAGAGTAAATAAATGTGTCTGCCAAGTTTAGCAGTTGCGTACTTTCTGTAAACGAAAAACAAATACGCGGCAGCGAATGGAACTGAACGCTGAATCAACATTACATTTTTCGTCAAATGTTTTCGAATTGAACGCAACGAAAATAATTCCAGTTGTTTCTAATTAATTTAAATGTATTAATAGCTTTTGCAATGTTACTCAAGAGGAATCAAGCAAGTACGAGTATATGAATCGAAGCTAAAAAATTGCATTCTCAACTCGTAATGTATAACTTGACAGTGAGTACCACATAACTAAATATTAAACGTAATGCAGAACTGGAACTCGAAAAACTCTACAGTCGGGCATCATAGAGCGATCACGTAATACCGTCATTATCCGTCGTAACTCATAACCGGGTGACTGTATTGGAGTCGGCAAATGCCACCGCAGCAATAGCGACCCCGTTCGCAATTCTGAGCCAAAGCCCTACCTCAACACGGAAATTATTATCACGGTCATAAATCAAGACGGGTTTATAAAGACAGGCTGAAATTTGTCACATCACGTGCGAGGGTTAGGTTTATATTTGAGCCGTCCGTCACCGAAGAGCCGAGCGAGAGGAACTAGGCCGCCATTACTCATGCTGGCGACGGTGGCGACTATCTTAGGACTACGTGTAGACACTGCAGACCTGTGGCTGACATTCGCGCAAATGTCATCGCAGATATATCTCAGTTTATATTTGTTTGTTTTATTAGGACAAGCTAGCGTTTCTACTGCTTATTTTATTTGCTCGTTTTATAAGCTTGGCATGCGAAGTGTGGATATTTACTATTACAATTATTCTGCCGCAACCCTAAATTTAGAGTAACGTATTGTAGTATAAACAAATTTAATTGGCATCCATGCAGAGATAAAAGAAAAACAAATAATTATAAACAATCAGTACTCGGACAAATAAATCTATAAGCGTGGACAGCTAATGGCAATATAAACCGCACGGGAGCGCCCGAGGCGCAGCGTTGCGGGACAATGGGGTACCGTCCTTGAATTAGCACCGGAACCATTGTCACCGCGCACAATGGATAGGATTTGCCTAGATTGCCGTCGGCAGCACACCGGCACGCGTCGCTTAACAAAAACTACACCAAACTGGTGACAACTAAAGCGGAAAATTGCTTAGTAAAATGACTTGCAAAAAGAACATTAAACTATATAAATAAACATGAAGTAATATCCTATCCTAACCAATTTCTTCAGCTCTTTGATAGCATGCGAAAATTAATCACGAAAATAGCTTATAAGAATCACCTCTTGGCCTACCAAGGTGCCTACACCTTGTAACCTCAAACAACCACACTTCAAAAAAGTAGCAGGTTCTCAATTCGACAAGTATGTTTTTATAGTTTGTTACCTCACATCTCTGTTACTTGTGAACCAATTTGATTTTTTTTTAAACAATAGAGTAATAGTATTTTATGCAACTGCTATATAATGAGAGGCCTTAAAACACGAGTGTGGTTTTATGAAACGAGCGTCAGCGAGTTTCATAATAGGATCACACGAGTGTTTTAAGGCCTAATTATATACAGTTGCATACATTACTTTATCTACACACATATCATAACTGCAAAAAACCGTAACAGCAAAAAACCAACAAACGAGTGTCAAACAAATATGGCGGCAATTCGATCTATCCGTCAAGACGAACTTTTTTTTAAATCATAGACAAAAGAATGAACTCCCTATTCTCATCTCACTCGAGATCAAATGTCGTGCGTTTAAATTAAAAAATCATACTGAGTTGACGTTTCGTATCGATAACTGTTTTAATAGCTATGGATACTAGAATAGAGACCAACTTGAATTTTGACAGCTGTTCCAAATTTAAACTCATAACGTCACGAGATATCGGTAATGTGATCACCAATAAACACAGACTACTAAGAGATACTACCCAATAAAGAACAGATTACCTACTACCACAGACAAGAAAATTCTTATAATAACATTGGTTGTAATAATGCTGGTCATTTTCTATGGTTTTTGAACGCGTTATTAAGCATTTATGATATGTGTGTAGATAAATATACTTATGAAACGGTTAAGTAAATAAACTAACGACGTCGTTGTCTTCGTTACTTTGTTTAGAAATGAACGTCGGATATCCGCATTATCGGAAATGAGGAGTACATCCTATTAGCTCAGCGGGAGATTTGCTTTGTTCGTGTGGTACACCCGTACACTGTTAATGAAGTACCTCCACAGCGAGATAGTGGAGTGGCATATCCATGTCATGGTGATTGATTGTCCCCTCGACGACGGTGATCCGTCAGCCGACGCAAATGCATCCGTGCAATGGAGAAAAAACAATAAAAAAGAACTTACCTAAATATTTTCTGCAGTTCAATATCACAGAATTTGCAACACCCGAATAATAGGAAATACGACACGAAACGATGCACAGATTGTATACAACTTGCAATAATGACAGTTGATTAAATATTAACGACGAACTCACAAATGATGGTATATCGTGGCAGTAACGGTGATACTGACCTTGATTTTAGGTTGGCATTAAATCAAACGCGTAATTGGTGCGATTCGCACCTCATAACACAATTATAATGGAATGGCATTATGTAATTTTGCACATTAAATTATGTCATGAATGAGGTTTCCATTCATTAAACGCAATGTCCTGTGTTAATTACGGTCGGGAGGCCCGAGTCACCATTACAAATATTTGAGGTGAAAAAAGCGCCGTTTGAGAGGCTGTGGATTTAGGTCGCGAGGCAGCCGTGGCGTGGCATCGCATCCCTACGTAAATAAATTCATATACACGTTCCTCTAGTTATAGAGGTTGTACGAGTTTGTGGTAAGGATTACAGGCCAGGCTAAATTCAGCCGCGCGCCGTCGAGTGAGACGCGGCCGTTAGTTCGTGATATCAAAAGGAAGCTTGGCTGTAATAGATTACACATTTTATTTATAGCGAAATCAATAAACCGCAATGCACGGCAATATTGTGATAAAGGCCGATCGAAGGAAGGACGGCTATTCAGCCTCACTCGAGATATGAGAGTTGACCTTTAATAAAGCAAGCATGGAGGTATGCGTCATCGACATCGATCTGAGGAGAAAATGTTTTTATCGGAGCGAGCGTTTTAATCGCCACATAGACTAGACGTTAAATCCCAATTAATCGCCTACTTGTTTATTTTGGACTGACGCACAAACGTAAAGCGCGACTGTATCTGTAATTAACGGGATTTAAATTACGATTACTAAACGCCTGTCATGTCTTGTAGTGTATCGAAGCGTTTATTTTATCGGTTAGATATAGTAAACGTGTTAACGATTCGTGAGATCAATGCGTTTCGTAATTATTGCGAAGCGAAAATGTAATGTAACAATACCAATGCTGCTATAGTCGCGTGAGTCACGAGCGCCCGCATTTCGGTGTTAAGTTCACTTGTAATATGTCGCAACTTCGCCGACACATCATGAGTTCGGATGTAAATTAGTTAGGAAAGCTATTACGCGCGAGTGCTATTTCCCACTCTTACTTGAAATTAGTCTACAGATTTCACCCGTTTCTTGCTATGTCACCCACAATCTAAACGTAAGGATCAAATGTAGGTTCCGTTTATGTAAGCGCAATTAATTTTAAGCTCATAGCAAAGACGATGATGACACTTGTTTGCATAAAGTGCAAATAAAAGTACCAATTACAATCAATCATTTTCAATTCATTATTCAAATGTGTCCCAGATTTGCTAACACTACATTAGAAACTGGGACACACCTTTCTAAATGTTATGTCGCCAAAGGACTTGGCTGCGGTAGGTGGTAGGTAAACAATGTTCTGATTCATGCTGCAGCATAATGCAATGAACGGTTCACGATAAGATTATGAATCTAACCTTTACCTTCGATCGCGGGTGAACGTTTTCTGCAGTTTTATCTACTACCATAAAAGAAAAAGTAAACAATAATAAAAAATGTTGTATACGTCAATTTAACTTTTAATTTCAAACATAAAGCAGGAAAAAAATGAAAGTATTGATGATAACAGAGTTACTTGATGCGAAATTAAGGCACAAATAAAAATCAATTACCTTCTCTTTTGGCGCCGGCCTGGTAAAAGGCAAATTTATGTCAACACGTGCAGAAGTACGCAAAGTAAACACTGAATTTACCCAATCATTTATAAAAAAAAGCTTCCAAAAATGCTACAAAACATACTTAAAACTAACTGACTTAATTCAGCTACCAAGCGAAAAATTTATGTGAAATCAGTTCATCGAGTGAGGGACTAGGCGGCTTCAGACAGACAAACCGACATAGGCTTCAAACTTATAAGGTCTCTCTTTGCGTTGCGTCGGGCGTCTAAAGGCAGTATTTACTGAACGTACATTGAAGCGATAATTATCATTATGCCACCAGCATCCTGTTACGAAAGGGCTTATACAATCGCGAAGCTCGCGTAATTAACCGAAAAAGTCCAAACAATTAAAGCTCTGCAAAAAGTAGTTGGAACCAGTCGCAATCAGGACCACGGTTTCAATTAAAACTGTTTACAGAAGTAACGAGAGAGCAAAACGTTTAAACTGTCGCCTGATGAATTTTAAAAACTGGATCAAGACAAGAGCTAAACGTTTGATTATACAAAAGATTTGACTGTGCGAGGTCAAGAAAGTATTTTTGTGTGACAAATATGAATAGTGGTCATTCATCATACCCAAACACTCAGACGCACATAATTTTAAATCGTTGGAATTTTATCAAAGGCAAGACTTTTTATAAACCTAAACTAGCAACCCACCCCGGCTATGCACGGATCCAATTTACTAACGAGAATTTAATTAGAAACCTGCCTATTTACATAGATAGTAGACGTACCTATTTACATAGAAACCGTCTGAAAGAAAAATTCTACAAGACTCTATTAAAATCCGTTGTGTGGTTTAAAAGGAACGAATATATGAAGACAGACAGCAACGGATAGTGATTTTGTTTTATACTATGTCAAGGTAAGGAAAAATAACATAAAACATCAACGAAGAAGAATTATTATTATCGTCTACTGGTCTACGAACTAAAACGAGTTTCGGGTTGCTAGAAATGCATACAATAGGTCCATAAGCGAAATGCTAAACCAAAGCTTTTAGCTGGCTAGCGGCTACGATGGGTACTATTGAATCGCTCGTAATAAATCAACAGAAGTTGTCGCTGGCTGGGAAATCTGTAAAGTAGAAGTTTCGACGCCATCTATTTCGAAACCAATTCCATATATTTCAAATGCAATTCAAAACTTGCAATTGAAAGTTAACATTTTCTATTGTCCGTTATAAATTTGGTATTAACAATGCCATTGCATTCGACGCAAATGTCTCAGCGGGGTTCATACTGAGACGCATACATATCGATTGTCCTATTGTTACGCTATGCATAATGTTCTTTACGAATTATTGTTAGTATATTCGACTTTTGTAAATATCACTAATATCATCATCATCGACTTCCAAGAATATTATATAAATAATCCTTCGATTCAAAATTCTAACTAATTTAACCTATTCTAAGTACAGTCAACTAAACTATTCCAGGCTAGTAAAACCTAGTCGCAATGTAATCGGTGTAATATTATGAAATTCATTGTGAAAACGTTGTACAGTGGCCCAGATACAGTTTGGTTAGCAAAATAAAATTATTTTCTGACAAACCATATATATTGCAAGAGGCACTCGTTTCAGCAACATAAAGTAAACTTGGATTCGCGTAGAAATTTGTGACAAAAACCATTTCGCTAATTTCTACTTGAACTTCACATTTTGCCATTCAAAATGAACAGTGCTAAAGATATGAAAATAAATCCTTTTAAAAATCACTCTTTCTTATTATAACTCACTAGCGATTGTCTTGAACTTGAACTTCGTCTGCGTAAATTTTGGATAACATACTAACATCCGCCCTTTTTTTATGAAATAGGAAGGAAAACAAGCAAGTGGGTCACCAGATTGTAAGTGATCACCACCGCCTATAGACACCCTTTTAGCCCCTTTAAGCATTATCTGTCAGTCACCAGTAACGGAACTAAAGTACCTTATAGCAATGACCATGTACCTACATAGCACATATGTAAATCATCGTGCAGATGGGATGAAAGGATAGAATAATTCATCACATACTTTATCATACCTCTAGTGAGACGGGCACAAGCTACATTTATAGGAGGTAGCAGGCAGGTAGCAGATATGAACGTTTGCAATATAGATCGCTTCCGCCTCATAATGTATGTAGTAGAGTGGAAACGGAAGGAGCGTGGGTTTGTAGGATATTGAATCCAAAACGTCATTTGGGTTAGTTTCACGATCACTACAGTTTTGACATCCCAGAAAAACCTAGCCTAAAAGTATCTAACGTTCGTAAAATGTATCTGATACGATATAATACATACCTGCTTACTGGTTTAATCTGTTACAATCTGTAATTGATTTTCTTAAATGCATCGTTTTCAATGAAACGTTTTTTTGCAGAAATTTCTTTATAACCTCCTAAAGTTCCTCCCTAAGTTATTACTTACATAAAACAAACCTAACCGCTCTTATTTATTGGGTTCCGTTTCTGACAATGACTTTTTTTAAATAGTGAAAACTTTACAGCATCTACAAAAAAATCATAAGATCAATAATAGGTGGGGAATCGATAAATTTAGCTAATGTAATTATGTACTTCTAATAGATTAACCCTGTAAGTAGATATCATTTATATCGCACTAGACCCTGCTTATAGATTATGCCATTGTAGATAAGTTAAAAAATCCCCCGTAACAGCCAAAATATGAAACTATACAACTAACAAAATATTAATTTTGTTGGCAATATTTGGATGAGTGAGTAAACAAAGGTAAACCTAAACCTGACAAAGTGATTCGGTGAGAGTTTGACATTTGACATGCAAAAAGTGATGTTTTGGTGTCCATAACAATCGTCGAAATGCGAAAATAGAATTGATTATTGCCACAATCTCGCACACTTTTGGTAAACAGAAGGATTTTAATTACTATTTACTTTCAATTGAACAATAATATCTGTAACTCACTCCTTGACGCAGTTTAACGCATAAAAACTAGACAGTATAGCTTCAATGTAATCCCGTAATTAATAGCTCGTTGCCCCACGAGCGACACAATTGGAAAGTAGTAATATCACAGGCAATGGTTAGCGGACATGATAACAGCAATTAGGTAGGGCATGGGTGCGCGGGCGCAGCGACGCAGTATTGAGCCGACGCATGCAAATCGCCTATTGCCCCGGCAATCAGATCGCGACGGGAACGGTCAATCGAACAGCTCGGTCATCGAACTTGTGCCGGCGATATTCAGTGATTACTTGCTTGGCACTTGTGCCAGGCAGCTACAGTTTATATTCTTTAAAGGGCAATGTATTCTGGTGACTGTTGTGTTTTCTATATACAACACTAGCGACACGCTCCGGCTACGCACAAGTGCGATTTACTAACGAAAGCTTAGTAAAAATACATTGTTTAGTCGACTAAAAATTAGCTTACCACTGTAGAACCTTATCCCTTTGTAACATGATCTAAAAGTAGTCAAGCAATTTCTTAGTCGACTATACAAAAAAACCCTCTATAAAAATTCTCAAAGTGACAGTAGAAACGTGGTTGAGAAGGAGTAGGTGGCCGAAGATACGAGAGGACAGACAGAAACGTACAGCGACTTTGTTTTATACTATGTAAAGATAAAAATAAAGATGTTAAGAAAAGACAAAAGATGGAGTAGTTAACAAGCGTACCGACAGTCATCAGAAGACATACAAAGGTCGATCGAAATACGAGATACCTACACACATAGAGTCGTATTCATCTTTATATTGTCAAGCGTTAAGAGCTGGTGTAGATCTTTTTGACCTCTTCGGGTGTTCAACTACTGCTGCTGCCGACTGTACTTAATAAAGGCACCATATTTAAATTAAGCTACTATAGTTGAAACTAAAACAATTGCCTGCTGTATGTACCAACACGTAGGTAAAGCAGACTGTAGGGCAAAGTAAACTCTGTTCTCTGAACGGGTACTTGGGTTCTCTAAGGTCAATTTTGCCCCAAATAGCTGGCGTCCCAAAGTCCCATTTCATTTCCCCGTTGGCAGTGTTCCGTGCACAAAATGATTAAGATTTCAGTACCGTGGCCAAACTTCATTACGGACCCGACAATTCTGAGGAATACCTTCCCTACTTATATAATAAAAGCAATGAATCTGTAAGCAGGCACTTACGAACCTCTCGGGTAAAACCGAAAGTAGGAAACTTCTATAAGTGTTCGTGGTACTTCTTCATCTCAGGGTTTTCGGCGCACTCAATGTTTTCAACATTAACAACATAAATTGCGTCGCGGAGCAGTTTTTCACTTTCGTCGCACAAAAGAGTGAAATTTCTCATTAAACCGTTTATTTATGAATGAAGTTCGGTCTGATAAAACTTTCTTCGCGGAATCTTCGCTTCGGGTAGCGTCGACGTTGTCGTTTAATTTTTGCGGTCTTGTTTTGTGAAGTTCATAATTCAAAAATATATTCAACTCTATATCTGTTTGGGAAGTTTATAATGAAAACACTGACAGAGATGGCAGATAATGATAAATCGTGTCGTGGTTTGTTTTCTTAAAATAGGTTGGCTTTGCCAGCCAGAGAAACCGGCAGTTTCATAACTGAATTGAAATGACGGGTACCAAATTGAAGTAAGTGCCTACTTATGCAAAATGACTCTTTTACCCCGGTACAGTCAGCTGATATATATACACAGTGGAAGAGATCAAAAAAACCAACACACACCATTATTGTTAAGACATAGAGCGTATGTAGATAATTTTAACTTATTAGAGTCTTCAGCCATTTCTGATGTTGCTCGTTCCCCAGTAAGTACTAATCGCATTGGATTGAGACAAAGTATACTGATGTACCAGTTAATTACAATTACAGTTTAGTTTATAAATAAAACTCTATAAAAAGAACCAGCTGCCGTGGTCGTTTAAAACATAATTAGGTTCAATGCTGGTCGTGCACCTGCTCTATTTTTTGTACAGCATTCAAACTTCTTAAAGAGTTAGTATTTTCTTATGTTTTCGCGACTTGTAGACATTGAGTTGCAGTCTGTGAGCATGTCATGGACAAGCCAAATCACGCAATTAAGTTCGATCAACCTCAAGTTCTCGCTAGGGAAAACCGTTATTTCCCAAGAATGCTACGCGAGGCAATTGAAATTAAGAAATACCCAAATTTCAATAGAGAGGATGGCTTGTCAGTACCACCAGCCTGGGACCCAGTACTACAGTTGGTTAAATCTCAGGCTCGACATTAGATTGTATGACTGTTGGTTTTTTTTTGTATTCTAAACATTCAATTACCATTTCTGTAATTTCATCTTTATTTTTATGTAACTTCTTGTTTGTAAAAAACTTTTTTAAATTAATTGGTTGAAAAAAGGCTTAATGCTGAGTTTCTTGCGGCGCATTCTTCTCAGCAGATGCCACTTCCGAAGCGCTGGTAGAGTCTGTAGTCTTATTGCGTAATTTGGAACGATTTCATATTTAGTTTTTTAATAATTTTTTTTTAATTTTTTCAATTTTTTTTTCAAAATTGGGTAGTTTGTATTCTAAATTTTGGGTTAGGCTCGTAAAACACATTTTCCCGAAATGTGCACTTTCTGTAAAGGTGCATTTTCTTAGAATGATCACTTTCCCGGAAAGTACACTTTCTTTAAAAGTTAACTTCCCACTATGTACACTTTTACAGAATGTGCACTTTCTGTAAAGGTGCATTTTCATAAAATGATTACTTTCCCGAAAAGTACATTTTCTCTAGAAGTTCACTTCCCGATACTAAAGAAAATCCTAGAAATTTCCTAGAAAGTAAATTTTAGGGGTGATGGTATTATAGTCCCATTTAGACCATGCCACAACTTGCATGCAATTTTAAATATAATGCGGCGTTTGATACATGAAGTGGTATAATTGTCACTTAGAAAACTGCAATGAAACAAAAATTGCACGCAAGTGTTGGCATTGTGTAAATGGGGCTTATCTCTAAGGGCTTTTATGACATAATGCAAATGCAAAAAGAAGGACAGACAGAACGGATATACGGAACGAACAAACAGACAGAAAGACCGAAATCATTCCGTTTTTTGCAATTTCCATTACTGGACGTCAAAAAAATGCATTTTTTTAGTAAAAATGTTTATTACTCTCAAAATAAATAAAATATCGAATACTTAATGTTCAACCATTTTAAACACAATTCAACTATTTATTATGTTGTAAAATAAAATTCTTACTTAACTTTTAACATAACATAACTTTCTTAACTTACGAGTATACAAGTATCTTTACATTTATATGCTTAACTATACTTAAGTTTCACAATTTTTTTTAATGCGGCAGATGGGGAAATTCGCCCGGTTTCTAATTTTCGAATTATTTTGTTGTGTTTTTTATCAAACTGCATATCTTTTGCCTTTCGGTTCTTCTTCAAGACTCCGCGTTGAATTTCTCCGATTCTTCCGTCCCATAGATTCGATTCTTTTCGAAGGCTGTGAAAGAATAAAAATATGTTTGGCTTACGTGGAACCCTGCTATTTAAACGGCGATGCCATGCTTCCACGGCATTTGTGGTACGGTGGCGGCTTTTTGTGGTGCTGAGAACATTTGGATCCATCTTTGGATACCATTGTGAATTAAAGTATCGTTTGAATAATGTAATTTCGTTTTCATCAGGAATGTCGTTAAACACATTTGTGCTCGCCTCTGGAATGTGCTGTGCTGGCAACAAAGGCAGTACTGCAACTGATCGAACGACATTTATTCCCTCTGGTGTTCTTAACACGTTCAATTTTTTAGCTTTTTTCCAAACTGCGTGGCTATAATGATAAAAACATCCCGTCACATTTACATCAGGAAAAACAACTCGTAAGCCGTTCATCAGAGCTCTTTCATAGTCCGTTTTGATATTTTGAATATTAATACCCAGGTTTTCTCTTATCAATTGGAAAAATCTCACATAAGTACGTTCAGTTTTGTTGGGCAATAGCCCATAAATAATTGGTATTACATTAGTCACTTTATCATTGGACTTAAAGTCCAAATGTATGGTCACCAACTGGTAAAATGGTTTCGGTACGCTTTTAAACGTACCGTCGCAAAAATATAATGCATCTGGATTTTGTCCATAACGATTAATTAGCTCTCTGGAGGCCAAAGAAGAAAATATTAACATTTTTTCTGAATTTCCGTTATTGGAAACTAAAAAGTCGTTGCTTATAACTTCTGGAACTGTGACATCATTAACACGGTTAAAAACCAATTTATTTGTTTGCAGGTTTCGTTTACGTGCTCCATATAATGAATTCTTTATTTGCGAAAAAGTGGGCATGTCTTCCGCTAGAGCAACTCCATTATTTACAATTTCGGAAGTTTGATTTTCCACAATTTTTTGCACAGAGCTAAGATCTTGGCATACTTCATCTTTTAAAATATTTACAACTATAGTTTTTCTTATTCTCTCCGGATCTGGCATACAGGCATGCGCGTGGTTTTCTTTTATAATGCGAGACTTCGTGTCGTTCAACGTTAAAGTTGCAAAACAGTAGTCGCGGTTTTTGCACTGCCATAACGTTGTTCCCGAAATATTCGTTTTACGCTTATTATATTGATAGCCATCTTTGACGACAGACTGTTTACCTTTTTGATTATCAATAAAAGTAAAATCCATTTTTACATAACTGCCAACAATGTACGATATAGAACCAACATTCACAATTAATGCGAAATAACATAATGACAAACAAATGTCAGGCTGTAAAAGTAGTGCTTGAAAGTCGAGTGGCCAGTAATCGACGTAAGATAGTATGAAGTATTGTACCTATAAGTACCGTACCTTTTGATAAAAGGAATAATACTAGTACACACACGTAGCTAGGCTAGTTTAGAGGTCAGTTACATAGTGCCAGAAACGCAAATTACCTTATACGCGGATGACCAGATTTGCATTTCGTAAATTACCAGTTACGCAGAATGACAATAACACACGCACACACACACGCACACACGCACACACGCACGCACGCACGCACGCACGCCTACGACTATTTAATCTCTTTGGTCTAGAATGTCCTAATTCAGCATGTGATATTTAAAAAATTGGTCGGTATTCAGATGCTAACAATGTATACAAAGAAATAAAATAACATTTTACATCATCGTTTATTCAGACTTAAACAACTTAACAGTTACGTTTAAAGATAAATTAAGTAAGTCTTAACATAAAAATAACAGTCTTTCTGACGTTAAAAAAACAGGTAATTTGCGTATGAAAATCTGGTCATCCGCGTATAAGGTAATTTGCGTTTCTGGCACTATGCGTGATTAAAGCATCCTGGCCATTTGCGTAATAAAATTCAGGTCATCTACGTACCAGGTAATTTGCGTATGAAAATCTGGTCATCCGCGTATAAGGTAATTTGCGTTTCTGGCACTATGCGTCTGAACGGTGGAATTTATCAGAAAGTGTGTGAAGACGCTTTATTTGGGTGCATGCGTGTGAGTACGCGCGTGAGTGTGTGTGTGTGTATGTGCGTGCGTGCGTCCTTTTCAGAAATGTGAAAGTGTAGATTTTGGGATAGTGCACTATTTGAAAAAGTGCACATTTCGGGAAAGTTTCCAATTTGGGAAAGTATACATTTTGGAAAAGTGCACTATTAGAAAAAGTGCACATTTCGGGAAAGTTTCCAATTTGGGAAAGTATACATTTTGGAAAAGTGCACTATTAGAAAAAGTGCACATTTCGGGAAAGTTTCCAATTTGGGAAAGTATACATTTTGGGAGTGCACATTATGCGGAAAGTGCACCTTTACAGAAAGTGCACATTCTGGGAAAATGTGTTTTACGAGCCTAACCCTAAATTTTTTTGTCAGTCTGCCCGTGAACATGGGACCTGTAAAGGGCTCGAAACGTCGGGAATTAGATTCGTTACAATACACGCGATATAAACCGTATAAATTGTTTTATTTCAATGTTCTTAAAGAGTTGCGGCAATAAAATCATCACCACGGTATTTTTTTATTTTCAAAACTGAAATTTAAGCAATCATTTAAATATTACGACGGAAAGC
This sequence comes from Ditula angustiorana, assembly GCA_963691745.1. Taxonomy (NCBI): domain Eukaryota; kingdom Metazoa; phylum Arthropoda; class Insecta; order Lepidoptera; family Tortricidae; genus Ditula; species Ditula angustiorana. Next base: position 5,289,360 of record OY829473.1, read on the forward strand.
CTTAAGCCCCACGGATGGTGAGCAGAATGGTGATTTAATTGTGCCATTTACCGAGCCGTTAGTTGTCAAAAATACTTTATAGCTCACAAGGATTGCGATCGTTAAGCGATTGAAAATGAAACCATAAAATAGTCATTAAGGAAGCTCCATTAAGGTAAATTATTTAACCATTCAGTTATTCGGCTGGAGTGCACTATTAATGGTATAATCCTTTATAATAAATAACAATCATGTCCCTACTGGATATACCTGTAACCTCCTACAGTGTGACCTCAAACAGTCTTGTAAAGATTGCAAAGCTTGTCCTTTACGTCCGGTTTAATTTAAACGGCAGCTGAATCAAGCAAGTTAGTGTGAATAAGCCAAAGTGTCTACACGGGATGTGAGAACCCCTCTGCGGGCACTTCATCAGCACACGATCGCATTGCAAATAGCCACGGACCCCATGTGCCAGGGACGACGGCAATGGATCGTTTCCGCGACTCAGCGACGCGTCAGCCTCATAATCATTACATTACCACTACGATTCATCAGAGGAAGGGACTACTAATAGACAGAGTGAGCATATGAACGTGTTTTTGTAACAAACCACGGTTTGTAACTTAAATATTTAATTTCCATAACACAAAAATAATCCGTTTTATCGCTAATTTATCTCAAGATTCAAATTAGTATTTCGACAATCCTAAACAAGTAGTCAGCCGCAGTTCGAAAAGCCCCGAGTCCTCCACCGTAGGTCTGTTCCCTTATTTCACTTGACCGTTCCTTTTACACAAAAGGCGCCATTAATCAAATCCAGTAAAACGTATCCGTTTATAGGAGTACGAAGAAGGTTCATATTGAATAAAAAGGCCATACGTTGTCTCCGCAAGATCCGAGGGGCCGTCAGCGTCGGCGTCGGTCGTGTTGAAGTTTTTTACTGTGCCTCCGTCAAGTCAAACAAAGAGGCGGAACAAAGCGGAGAGAGCGGCCTTTGTGTGGATACGTCGAGTGCGGCGGCACTTAACTCTGACATCGGTGACGGCAACAACGGCTCTGTCCCAGGGGCGCCAGCGCCATTGCGGGACCACGTAATCTTTCGCAGGTTGGACATCTCACTGCGACCTTTGTTATATCATAAACGCGAAAAACGGTCTAGACCAATGAAGACAGACCATTATGTCTCGAGCACAGAGTGCTCCTAATCTCTAGAGATTAGCTGCGACGTTTATGTGTAATAGAACAAGCTCTACGATGTATTCCTTAATGGCGAAACAATGACCGAACCACGAGGCAAACTAAACATTACTAACATACGTACTGCTCTAAATGCAGACGAAACATGTAAACTTTTAGCGGTTAGGTAGCCATTAGAGCAAATGTGAATAAAATTTTAATTATTAGTCTTTATATGAACCGCATATACAGGACTCTACGCGAAATCAGTAAAATGAATAGTGCATTTTAAAAATAAATGCATTAATACGTTTAAATATGGGACGACTGCGGTCGGTAGTGCATCAGCGACGGAGGAACGACCCGCGTTCGTTAATGGCGTTGTTTTATTGGTTTGGCCTAATTGCCTCCCGTGCCGGGTTAAATAGCCCCGCGCCGACCTGAATAGGTGTTCCACTGTTAGTTCATGCAGAGTCGAGCGATCGCGGCTACTTATGAATAAGAAACCATATTTCAAGTCCAGCCTTTCAATGACTCAACAACAAAGAGTGGAAAAGGATTTCGGGTAAATCCCAGGCCACAGTAGACAACGATTGTGGTTTCATTGCATCGAAAGCGCTCGGTGAGTGTAATCAACTAAGAACCGATAAACGGAAGGAAGATGCCCGTGTTCAATTTTCCAAACCGACAGTCAGCTGCGTCCGGGTAATACGGAATTTATCATTCTCCTCGGGACGGACACTCGTCGCCTTTCAATCACCTGCCCGCGCGCTCCGGCTGTCCACGGGAAAACGAATTGCGAAAATAAGAATTGGCGAGAAAATGTACACAGTTACAGGAGACATCTGTCGCGGGATTGAATATGGGGATACGAGGGTACTCAAACTGGGCTCTTGTCAAATAAATACAGAAAGAACAGAATCACAACATTTCCTTTTTATGTTCTGAGTTGCGAAGCAAGACTGCTCTTATAATGTAACTATTGTTGTTGTTATTGACAGGGGCAAAACTTTTTTTCAATTTAAGCATATTAGATACCCAGTGTGACATGTGACGACTACTAATACAAATTGAATCACTATTAACATGGGACCACACAATAATTTTCACTGGTTAGGTTACATAGGTACATCAAGGTGCGAGTTTCTATTTAAGACACGTATTTAGTTTTGCGGGTGGTAGGACCTTGTGCAAGGTCCGTCCGCATCGCTACCACCATCTTGCTCGCTAATCATGCTGCTAAGCAGCTGCTTCGGAGCAACAGTGCAGACACAGCTGTGTCTGCACTGTTGCTCCGGCGTGGAGTGCAAGGCAGCCGGTGTAATTACTGGCACAAGAGGTATTCCATTTTAGCCCTCTGGGTTGGCAAGGCAGCTCCAATCTCTTTGGTGTTGCGGGTGTCTATAGGCTACCATCAGGTGACCCACTTGCTTGTCGGCCTTCTTAGTTCATAAAAAAAGTCAAAAAATATCGTTCTACATGGGACGCGATAAGAAAAAAAATACAGAATATTAGGTTGTATTCTTAACAACTAAATTTAAAGGCAAATAAATAGGCATAAACAACATAAATTTGCACTTACATAAGGCAGAGCGCACAATAATGTAATCTACTCATCTAATATATTCTTCCAGCTTAGGTACTAGGACGAATGCTAAAGATACGCAATTAGAACTGTCTTTAAAAGAGCGATTGAGCAAAGCTGCATAAGAAGCTTATTAAACATTAGTAGCTGTAAAAACTAGTACCGGCAACAGGTGGGATCACTTCGCCGCCTTGCGCCATAACACGCGCTCGCGCCGATCCGGTTTCGTCCCGTGGATCAAACGCTTCAGAGATCATTTTACAAAGTATAAAAGCGTTCGTTGCAAAACGTCAGTGACGCATACGCGCCTTCTACGGCCAATTTACTGAATTTATAGCAGCTGCAAGGTCGGCAAAGGATAACGAACTCGACCCACGTGCGGGGCGTATGTTACGAAACAAGTGTTCGTTTTACATATTTGAAACACCGAACTTTCTTCAGGAAGTAGACGTTTTCTGTATTGTGTGTACTTGTACTGAAAGTTGTATTTCAAGAGCAGATTTTCATTCTGAATCACAGCCTAAATCGTTACAAGAATAGTCCAGTTTAATTTTTAAGTCGACGCAGGTTAAAGCTCACAAGCGAGGGGCATGGCGCAGCATGGGACCGTAAAGGAGTTTTAAAGGAGCACATTATTTTGAAATTTATTTAACCCCTTCAAAGCTCAAATAACGGGTATTCAAATAAAATAAGATTCTGCATCATTTCTGCAGACGAAAATCCTTTGCCGTACTATGCCACGCCGTGTCGCTGGTGCCGAGCTTAAATCGAAAGAGCATTACGTAAAGTCAAGGAGATGAATCCCTGTTATACCTATAAATATAACATAAGGTCGACCAAGCAATAGTATCGAAAAATATGTTTTGCCGGTTTGTCTGTTGTAGACAACAAATGTTCAAAACAATGAGTAATAACGTGAATCAATTTCCCTTATTGTAGGCTTAACACATTTTAAACAGGACTACATAAATTCCAACTTGAATCATAGCGGGGAAAAATCTATTTTCTCTGCCCATACAGACACGTAATATAATGTCGAATTAATTGAATTGCTCGAAGCAAGTGCGACTTCATTTCCGCAGATTGGAAGACGGGCAAAAAAACCTGGTAAAAATCTACGTCGTCATCACCGCTAACGGACTCTACCTTATCAATAGAACCTGAACATATAAGAGCTGCGAAATTCGGTCAACAAGCCTTCCATTTAAAACCATTCATTGAACTTAAGGCATTCGCTGAACTTGTGTCTTTCCAGTTAAAAAATTCTATCCATGCAAGTTTTCTTCTTTTCGCTAACTAAACTGCGACCCATAATGTAGTCTTGAGCTTCACAAGGACAACACATCTTATCATATAATTATCTTCAAGAGAGTATACGTACATTTCATCAGGTGACATTATTAAAATCACACGATTAAGTAGTAAGTACCTAACTACAAAAACAATGTATTCGTGTAACAAGCGTTTTGAAACGTAGTTGCTTGTAATAACTACTTAATATCCACTAGATCCAGTAACAAGCGTAGTCTTGACAGCAAAATTACAATACAATCGAACATAATTCAGTTTGTTTTCTTTTCTTGTGTCTTCAAGTGTTTATCTATGTTTTCTAATCTCGCCGCAATCTCGAGTGTCAATGGGGAACAACTGATTGCGATACTATTTCTGTATTGTGCGCCTGTTTTTAAACTTCAACAAATAAGATTCAGATTTTTTTAGTTATTTAGATAGAGGTGAGTACAAAGAACACCTTGACGATCTTTTGGTTTGTTAACTTGGAAAAGAAAATCCGCAACCTAGGTACATATGGACCGATTATGGTTGCAATCCCCAATAAGAATTAAGTTCTTTTCTACTATTATTAATGAGCGTTTACAAAATAATATAGGGATGTCGGATTACAGCGTCAACGATCGAAAATAGTTTGGTAGGTCATTCCGACATAAAATCGAAGACTTCTACTACGGCTACTACTGCTTGGTACAGTAGTTTCTGGCCAAACAGAAAGGGCAATACAATAGGACAGCAGTTTTGAAAATGTCTTCGAATACCTATAAAAAAATTATAAGTATTCTGTAGGTGTCTAAGAGCTTAAAAAATTGCGCTACGCAATCTGCAATGAGCTAAACCTAAGTATTAACAATCAATTTACCAATAGTCTACTTATATCCAGTTAGCGTAACTGGCACATGATGACTGCACAGGTTGGATCCCGTCGAACCTATTTATCGAGTTAACGCTAATGATCGCTAATAGCAGCACCACTACTACTACTAAATGAGCCTGTCCGAGATAATGATAACTCTCGACTATTACAAAATTACTATGAGCACAGATCCGTCGAGTGATCCTGAAAGTCTAAAAGCATATAATAGTCAAATCAGTTATATTGAGACTACAATTGCTTAAAGCATCTTTCGCGTCATGATATTCCCATGCACATTTCATTTCCTAATAAATGAGAATCAGAACGTAATTAAACAATTGAAGTCCAGACCTAAACGATTTTATCATGCAAATTGGATGTAACAAACTTCAGTAACTCGCTTTCTGTAGGTCGAATTTTATATAATTATGATAAAATATTTAATTAAGTGCCCACGGGTCACGGGAAGCCCGTAGCGGTTAAGTTATTAAGGAAGCCTCGACGCAGCGCCCTGTAATGAGATTAAACGGCACGTCAACGAGGATCTCGCACGACCTCTGCCGTGACTTACCGATGCATGTGCGATGGGGAATTATACAATTGAGTGAATAAAGAACAATGCGTTGAGGATGAAACAATTGAAGACTGCTTATTCGAACTCAATTCAGCTCAAGACGAAAAATCACGCGATTAAAGAATTATAATAACAAGTAAAACATAATTGCTACAGTGCAGCGTGTACATGAACGTGACTTCAAGAAATTTAACAAATCTTTCTCTGAAACTAGAATCTCATGTCAATTTGTTTTCTTGTCATTTCGACTTAGCCCATTATTGTTTGGTGTGGACGCGACGTGGTTCCTAAGCGAGAGACGTCCAACTTCAAAGGCCGTGTACCTCAACTCAAATTATCCACGGCATCGGGTACTGTAATCTTGTTTATCAGTGCGGACGTCGTCACATGTGTCGTCTGCGACTAACATCTAACACTGTTGGTTTACGACGGGTTTACTGCGCAGTAATGTTAGCACTTACATTGCACTCGAGCTGTTAATTGCGAGTAATTACACTTAATACTTTTTTATCCTTATATTGAACACAACCTAATTATATACAATGGTGTTGTAATTCTATTGAATTCCTGACCGCATTATTGGACACTTCTATATAGTTGGTACTTGAGTTACGAACGACAGTAACCATCATACCATCATTGGATATCAGACAAATTATTTTCTTTTTTGGTTTCTTTTTTAATATCTCCCACGAGAATTCCAAACAGAGATTACTAAAGCACAAATAACTTAATCAACGTCTCTAACAGTGAATATGCTTTATATGGCAAGTAAACAAGCCGAAGAGCGCTTCAGGTCGTTAGCATTCATCGGTCCAGCGCCGCACCGAGCGGGTTATGCGAGGATTACACAGCGAATGCACTCAGGGATTACGGTGCAGATAATATATCCAAATGACAAACTGTATTTTAATGATCATGGGCTGATCCGCGAAAATTACTAATATTGCTATGCAAACAAACAACAACGTGATACGTTTCAATGAGCTAGTGCAAAGGACGGTATGATGAGCCGCTAAAATTCCTGGAATATTCATGAGTCAATCAATAAGTAAGTAATCAATGTTATTGATTGGCTTATCTTGTATGTAATCACTGAACGGTTTGAAGCTACTGCATTTTGTGCGTGTAACATTTAGTGGAATAATGATTATGAATGCTGTTCTTTGAAATGCTCAAGGCATGATGGCCAACCAAAGTAACATGTAACGCTTGAGGAGCAACGCCGAAAACTCATTTATTTCCATCGTTCGAAATTAAAAAAGATATTAGTCAGCGAAAACCACTTTTCACGAGGAGGGTGCGAATTGAATCAAAATGTAATTTGATAAAAAGCGGTGAGCGACTCGAGTCGACGTCAATTTGGCGAAAACCTTGAGTTGAAGCGATCATTGCGATAATGGATTTAATACAAAGATAAGGCAGGCGATTCGAGGGATGCACCTGTTTAGAAATTTCCTCCTTCGAAATATCAATCAACCTGTTAAGACTCATTTGCATAGCTTAAAAGCAGAGTGAAACAAACATCTCACTGACGACGCTAATATTCAAATTGAGAAATGGAATAATTTAAGAGGTTGAAGTAATAAACAAACTGATCCCAGGATTAATTTAAAGTACTTTATTGCATTTCGTGAGTTAAAAACTCCACTCACGATCTTCCTGAAAACCACTTTAAAGATTTCATCGTCTAAGCCCCGGACCTGGCGAGCACTCGACTTGACCGTTCCCGAACGAAGTAAATAATTAAACAAAGACTTGGATTAGGCACACGAGGAAAACAAAAAATATTTAACATTCAAAGCCAACTTATCGTAAAAGGGAAGCAGGAAAATAATGTAATGTAGGTAAAGCGCCATTTTACGAATCGGATGTGTTGCGAGGCGAGTGCACGCGGAAATAAGGGCCAATTAAAAGTCCGACTACATTTGCGTGATACTGCACAGCTTGATATTGTTACCAGTTGACAAACAACTATGTTTTATAGCTGTATATTTTAAAGCATATACTATCAAATGACCTCATTTGATGACGACATTCAAAAGATAACATCGAGATATTTTGTTCAAACAGCATTATCTTGAATCTTCAAACATAACTTCAAAATATTATCACTCGGTTTAGCGAATATTTTTCTGAACAATAATGGATAACATATATATGACAATTAGAAAAAAAAACAACAATAAACATACATTTCTATTTGACTGACATACACAATTAAAGTCTATTCAAATTTCAATTTTTTTTTTTTTTTTAAACTTTGAACTTCTAATATTTTATTGTATAGAAATTTAATATAAACTGACATTTCATTAAATATAATAACTTAACCTAATAAAAAATACAAAAACTTAATTATATGTACAAATATCTCCCAAGTCTGTCCCCTGCGGTAAAGTGCCCATAAGGCTGGCTGCATTTCCACGTTGGATCGCAATTCCAATGCGTTGACCAAGAAATGCACCAGCCCTATGGTCATGTGAAATTTCGATTAATTTTGTCTTCAGCTGTCCAAATAGTTTATGTGCGTCTGGGCTCCACGGTCCCAACGTTTCAACGGCAAAAGCCGCAAATACGTAGTCTCCTGTGAGCGCTGTGTATTTGCGGCGTTTGGCAGACTCAGCTTGTGATGCCGCCCCGCCAGCCCGGATTGACGAAGAGGGTAAATGGGACGGCGCCAGGGTGTCGACACATGTGGCATCCCAGATGAGAGGCCGTCCCATTTCCCAAGGTAATAGTGTCATACCATCCGGTCTCTTTCCATCGTCACGAGCCAGACCGGAAGGTTCCAGTATCGCTGGTACGTTGACGCTGGAAAGAGCCCGGCGGATGATGTCATTCAGGCAGGCATGGCGAGACAGGCGACCAGCACTTCTCCTGCAAGAAAGACCGTGATAGCCCAGACGATTGACAGTTGTTCCGCAGGGGCAGATATGGGGTTCTAAAATGTCGGCACCAAGACGAAGGCCGACAGCCAATCTAAATGAATTACTATCTAGAAGGGTTGAAAAATGTGAGGAAGGATATGCATGGAGCCAGTAACCAGACTCTTTTTCCGAAGATGCGAGCAAACGAGCTTTTTCGGAGGGAGAGGAGCAGGTGTCAAGAAGGTGAGAGTATACTTGTTCGCAAACTGGGGTGTCCCACAATTTTTGAACGTTTTTATTTGATGGCGGGTCTTTACCCGGACAAGCCATCCTCCAAGCGTTTTCTGCCTCTGCCAAGTACGTTACCTCAAAATCACGAAGTGACGGGTTTAATATTTTGCCTATTAGAGGTAATGTACTATTGACGGAGGACAGAAAAGCAGGAAGGGCGGTACTGCAGACTTGCCGTATACCAAGACCACCGAATCTGACGGGTAGTGTGGCTTGGAGGAAATGTAAGTGATTGATTTTAATGTTGATAATTTTTTCGATTTGAAGGTGGATGATATTGTCTATGGATTCACAGAGGTTCCCGAATTTCCAAAGTGGACTGCAGCGCATTGAATATGTAAATTTAGGGACGAACAGACAAAAACGCAGAATGAAAATGGCCATGTGTGAGTTTATTTTTAAAAGGCGGTCTGAATGTTCGTTGAAATGGTTAATTTTGGTTTGGATGAAATTTGGGAAAGATTCGTCGAAAATAGGTGCACCCCGGAGGTGAAGCGAGCTTTTGGATAAAGGTTTGATACCGGGACAAACGTTTTGAAAATTTTGCAAAATATCAGCTTTATTGTTGACGTCAGGATTAATAAAAAGTTCGCATTTGTTACTGTTGAGTTCGAGGCCTATGGAGTTGAATTTCGTTATGATAGTGGTCAAGTCGTTGAGGACCATACTCGCTTCACCACCAAGGCTACCATCGTCAAGGTACCAGACGTTGAATTTTGAATTTAGCTCTGATATAATAGGGTGAATGGCAAGGCTGAAGATTGCTGGTCCGAGAGGGTCACCTTGTTGACAGCCGACCGAGGAAAGAATTTGATTTGTATTGTAGAGCAAGTTTGAGGGTGAGCTGTAACACTGCCACAGATAGGGAAAAATGTCGGGGCAATGTTTTTGGACTTCCGTCAATAGGGTGCCACGGTTGACAGAGTTGAATGCATTTTTTACGTCAACTTTTAAAAATACCTGGCCAGGGGTGTTATTTAAAAAGGTTCGGCATGCATGAACAGCTGCTTCGCACCCCCCTTTGCTGCCGAAACCTAATTGTATAGGCTGAAATTTAGATTGAAGAGTAGAAATTATATTTTTACAGCAAATTTTGGATGTTAGACGCCTAAAAGTTGAGCCGATAGCAATTGGGCGGATGCCGCCATCTTTTTTCTTGAGAGCACAAAGATTTGCGCCGTATAAAATAGGGACAATGACAGGGTTTACTTTACCTTCAAGCATCAGGTTAGTCAGACGCGTAATACTGGATAGGAGGCCGCTTTGAGGGCCTCCAGGAATACCCGTAATCAGGTCCTTTAAATGCTGAGGGCTAATGCCATCTAGGCCACCAGCGGAGCCATTTTTGAAGGAACTTATGGCGGCCAAAACTGCATCCTCAGAAGCTTGAAGGCAAGGCAGGGCTGGGCTGGGAGGAGCGGGGAGGTCCGATATTGTTGGGGATGGAGGGTGCTTGCTTTGGAGAGCCGCCAAAGTTTCAGGGGTGTCCGGAGCCGAAGTGTCGCTGGAAAATAAAAGTTGTGCGGCACCCTTGAGGTCTCCATCATTGATTTTTGATTCAACGATTTTAAAAATTGGATTTTGTTTGCTAATGGGGTGCGTATTATTAGAAAAATGATCTGGAAAAGGTTGCCTGGAACAATTTAATTTTACTTTGGATGTCAATGATTTCTTAGGGTCCTTGTCGGTGATGTGCAAAACGTGGTAAGAGAATGTAAAAAGATTTTCCCAGCTTGCAGGAGAGTTCTCAGTGACGCAAGCATCTATCACTTTTGTAAGATTGCTTGCGACAGTGAAATAATTTTAATTCAATTTATATTCGGACTAACATAGTTGAGTAAGCAACTATTGATACTTACATTTTATGGGACCAGATCCTGCAATAAAATGATTTAATATAATTTATTATAATTAATTAATAAAAGTTAAACTCGCAACAAACTCTTTAACATTGACGACTACAAATAAGCAAACTCGTGACTTAATAAAGGAGTTAGATTGGGACCGTTTGTCGTAGGCAGACACCCAATAAGCGGAGCGCGAACTTTCGGAACTTGACCTTCCAAGTTCAGAAGCGGGCCCCGCCCGCTCGCCCCGGCCGCATCCCAACCCGCATTGCAGGCAAGCCGAGGAGCGCTTCAAATAAAGCACCAGATTACCAAACCCGTGTCAACCATACTCCTTTTAAAAATCCCTTGATCTTGCACAAAGATTGCGCATATTCATTCCGTCCTAGTAAACTAAGGAAGATCAGGGAAAGGATAGAATAACTTGTTATAGGGTCATGGCGGAAAGTAATTTGTTTTATCTTTGATATTAGAGGAAGACAATCCCTGTTGAGGGAAAGATAAAGAGCCCTTGGTGGGGAAGGTTAGCTACAAACATAAGACTGATAGAACCTTGACAGCAGGCGGTGTTCATTCAGACGGAGGTCAAGGTAGCCTTAATGCGTTTACTGCTTACGGCCGTGAGCACTTTATAGCCATTGCAAGATCCCGAAGGACAGTTTCAACATAATTCTAATTAACCAAGACTGTATTTATTAAGCAGCACGATATTTTTTTAAGTGAGAATCTTCCATACTTAAATCGTGGTCACTGGGCTCTAAAAGCAAGAGGATACATTTATTGCAGCGCAAATGGTGTAGAGTTGAAAATGAAAAGATTTGTAGGTACAAGAAAAGGTAAAATAACAAATTGCGCCAATATCAGAAAACTGGAAGGAAATTTATTGAGGAAATAAATCCTGAACAATTAACGGAAATGGACCGTATAATTAATGCGTTTGTTTACGCTAAAGTTGTGCGTGTTTTGTAGTTTATATGGGGCGAAGAGCGCGCACAAATACGTGACCGTGAATCGCACAAATTGTGGCTACAAAGCTAATCTAATTATGTGTTCATTGACTGGTTGTTACGCTTCAATAAAACATGGTTTAATTCAGCAAAAACCACTAATGCTATTTTAAAACCAGTACTACAGGACAGGTCAGCAAATTGTTGCTTTAGTCAAAACTGCTTGTGACGTAGTCGTTATTTTGACAATCTTCTTTGAGCAAAGTCGACCTTTCCGCGCTAATCGAATAGGTACGAATTTGATCTCATTAGTATTTAAAACTGCCCGGGCTATTCGAGTTTTTTTACTGTTAAATTAATATTCTTCAAGCGTCAAAAACTTGAATCCCTTGTAATGGATACCAGAATACCTCTGGTTCAAATTTCATTTCGGTAAATGTGCTAAAAATATATTCTGTAAGAATATGGCGCTTAGATTTCGTTCTATTTGCTCTGAATTACAAATATTGCATAGTTACCTATTGAATAAACCTTCTTGCAACAGTAGAAACACAATTTTCACGTGGAATAACGTGTATAAAAATACGTGTTGTTTTTTGCACTAATGGTGTCCATGGATGCGCGACCATCAAAGCACACCAGAAGTACGTATATCTATATTTTCATCAACACTAAATCGTCAACATAGAAAACGCCCTGTAAATCCCAACATACCATTTAAAATATTAAGCCATAACAGCGCACTAATAAATAACTAACGTCTTTCGCAATATCCGCAGTTAAGTATAAAAACATTCGTTATATGTCGCTAATAAAAAATCATCCCGTATATTGTACTGTAACGCTCGATCCGCATTACGCAGCGTGGCATGGAACACTATTCGTGGCATTCGTGCCCCCCCCCCCCCCCCCCAAGCCTAGCCGGTGACTCACCAGCGTCCTTCACCTCTGCTCGGTAAGATCCGCGTTCAGAATTTTACTAAAAGCCTCTTTTGCTCGAAACATGTTTAAGTCCATTCATGCTCTTATAAAAAGGATAAAAAAACTCACGTGACATGGTAATAGTGTTGAACACAGCTTGCGGTGTATCTCATTTAGATGCGTAATCGTGCACGTATGCCGCTCTATTGGGGAAATCTGTACAGTTTCTATGCCTTTTTATTATATCTTGAGCGTAATTGACAGTTGCTTGGTTATTTACAATCAAATTAATTGTTACGACATCATTTAATAACATAACATTGTGAAATAGCTGAATCTAATGGCGTACCTACAATTTCAATTTTGGTTATAAGGTTAATTGATTGAAATTTGATTGGGTATAATTAAAGCCACGTAATCGCAATAAGATAATATTATCTGAAATAGAATCTGAACTCTACAACAGAATTTATGACAAATATACAACTGAATTTTACGTAGGATGATGATGTGCCTTCAAACGTCTGAATGTATCTTGCAACTATAATACAACAAGCAACCCGTCCCGGCTTCGCACGGGCACAATTAGGATGTTATGTACAGTCAGTTGTAAAAATATATATACAGCTATAGCATCAAAACATGTATACATCGACCTTATGTTTAGTGGCATAAAGGTATAGATATTTTTGACGTAACGTATATATTTATGATGCTGACCGTACATAAAAAAACTTTCTGTAAAAAAACTCTAAATAACAGTGAAATCCGTTACCAAATCCATCGCGTGGTTTACAAGGAGTAGGCGGATGACGGTATGATAGGACAGACAGGAAAGGATAGCGAGGTTGTTTTATGCCATGTAAAGATAAGTTTTTAGGATTGCATACCCAATGGGTGCCAACGGTACTCTATTACTAAGCCTACGCTGTCCGTCTGTCCGATCTATCTCTGCAACGGTAATTAGGTAGCCGGTTTAACTTTTTACAGTATATGGTTTATTATGGACGAAAATTAAACGAAAAATGAAAGGAAAAAAGTAAATATAAAGGTTTTCTGTTTTTGCTCTATCGTAAAAACGGTAATAGATCTAAGCGTGAAATTTGGAGTGATTATAGAGTAAACTCTAACGTATAACTACAAAAAGTAAAACCGGTCAAGTTGGAGTCGGGTTCACGCTGAAGATCCCAAACCAAATGGAAACGCATTTGTTGTGGTAGTTAAACACAACACACATTATAATTGCGTGGTGGAAGGGACTATGGAACCTTTGGTGCACGATTCTGACCTGCACTGGCCGGTTTTTCTTAATATTTCAAATCTAAGCCTTTTTGTTAACGGTAGTTTATTATTGCCACCAAACGTTTGTAACAATTAAAATTAGACTAGTTTATATTACAATGGCAGTCATTCGATTGATAGCCAAGGGTTTTCTTGAATGAATAGAACAGATTTCGATGGAATATTCGAAGTGAATTAAAATCAGTGGCCTACTCCAAGTTACGCTACTTTAACGATGTAATAGCCAGCTAGAGACGGTACTAGCATTACCATGTTCTGGCATTGCTACTGTCATTAAAATTAAACTAATTTGGCATTAGCACGGATGTTAAAGTGTAGCCGCCAGCTAGTGCTCGTAGGTAGGTACCTATATACAACAACAAAAACAAAGCTAACGACTGGAGCCAACCGCAAGCTGGGACGTAGAGCCCAATTTTGATTACGCCTCTGCTGCAACCTTACTTTCTCCGTGGAACTAATCGCTAATGTACCGGCGTGTGCTGAATTTTACTATTCCATTTAATTATTTAAGGCAGTCTTAACCGCCATGAAACCCTACAACACAACACTTTGTTTAACGTTGGCACACGTTCAGTATCAACGACGAAACACAATCAAAATTCGATTTAGTTACTACGTAACAGAAAAAACAATCTGGTAACCGCATGAAGAGAATATTGACCTAATCAGTGTCATGTTACGATAAACACACCCAAAGGGCACCGTGGCCAGTCGCGGGAAAACGTAATGTCACGCCGAAGTCACGGTCACATAGTGTTATCTAGATATATTTGGCACCAACCTGCGTCGCACTGTCGTAGGTCTGTGCGTGAGTCCGGGACAATGTGACACACAAGTCATTTGTGCCTTACACCCGCAAATGACACATTAAACATATTACTATTTTTGTGACCCATATTTAAATGTGTTCTGGGTCAGTATTACAAACAAACGCGAGAAGAAAATTACACAATCTTTAAAGTTTCACACATTTCCCTGTCTCAGTTTCTTTTTATATGTAACACATACAAATTTAAAAAGTTTAATTTTGGTGAGGAGTAAAATTAGGTAAGATAAATAAATCGTCAGTATGAATACATACGGCTGTTTAAAGACAGCAAAAACCCCATGGAAAAAGCGGTGATTTGACCTCAAGTTAATTTAATTATATTATATATGTATAATTCTCTCCTTTTATTAACTTGCGGGAGTATCAACACCTTTAATACGCCAGACGCGTTCGTTAGATGTTTACATAAATCGAGCCTGATGAGTTTTGCAACTGCTCCGCCCGCCATTTGTTTTAACGTGCGAAAATTAAAGTTCGAGATGAAAGCGAATTTAATATAGGTACAAAAGCATGAGAGTTAAAACAATCTGAAATAATTTAAACAAAACGCAATGTAAAAGATCGTGAAAGAAACTCAAAACACATATTTAGTAACTGGTTATGAATAAAGATGTTGCAAATTGAAGTAGGTATAACATGCAAACGCTGCATCGAATGTTGCAAGATACGCATAACAACATCAGTCGAAAGTGTGTCAAGATTGCAATAGCGACTTGCAGCTAGGCGGTGCACAAAGCGGGGAAATGCAACACATCAAACCATTACGTTGAGTAGTCGCGGTTTCCGCATGTCAAAGTGAAAATGTCACAAACTTTGTTCGTGGGGTTTTGAACTCATTCTAAAGCCGATGCAGGATAATTATATTTCAATCGCACTGTATCTCTTGGTGCATATTTTGTATTAGGTACCCGCCATTACTGGTACTTCGTTAAAAATTTAGTTATAGACAAGAAAACCTGCCAAAAGCGAATCAAACTCGCGCACCAAGGGCTTCGAACCACAAGACATATATTTATTAAAGTGCGCTCGAAAATACAAACTTAGCTTTCAAAGATTTTCTTCGACTTTTTCCGGAACTGTTAAAAAGCTGTAATGTTCAACTTATTATTCCGGTAGTCTGTTTAGAATTGCCGTATTCGCAACTTTTTTGCCAATACTTTCTTAAAAAGCTGTGGCTGCATAAATGAACAGTGAGTAAAGACACCAAAGTACTTGTCGGAGTCGGTTAAAAAAATATTCTTCTTTTTGGAAAAAAATATGGAGTGATTTGCTACTATAAGCAAAATAGTACAAAGCAACATTAACAAAATGGATATGAGTGTGGGATAATAAAAATGTAAATATCGATCATAACTCTGTCCAGACATTATTGTCAGTCCTGGCAAAACGCCATCCGTGCTCGCTGTTCACAACTTTAAAAGGGAATCGAGTAAGAAGTACTGTTCTTAATATGCATTTGATCCATTTTAACATAACCACGACGACGACAGCTCATGTATCTAAAAACAAGTTACGTTTTTTTTATAATATGGCCAAGCTGTAATTAACAGAACTTAAATGAAGACCTATCCATTATTAGCTCGCTATTGTTACTAAATTCTTTTACGAAAACGCCCACGAGAGTTTACTCATCTTGTCAGGTATGAAGAATGGCGACGTAGTGTGATTAATGTGTTGCCAGTGTCTCGCTGTCGACGAACTGTGTGTATAGGTTTACGGCCAAATCATGACTAATCTTCGTCAGTGTTTAATTTATTTGTCAATTCTTAATGATGTGATCGGTGAACTTATTTGTTTTGGAAACTGAACAAAACACTGACGTAACTTTACGTAAACTCGAATGGCTTAGGCGTCACATCACGGATAGCGCTGTGTAAGTAAACTAAAAAAAGATAAACCGCAAATATAACACAGATAACAAGTCATCATAATAACATTTCCATCTATTTAGATGTTTAGACTAACTAGTACCATTCAGGGGAAGCATAATGAAGTGTCCATTTAAAAAGAAGATTAGCGTTATTCATTGGCTAATAACTAGCCATTTCATTGAACATTTTTTTGTAAAGATTTGTTAATAAAATTGGAGAGTAAGCTTTGCTTTTAGCTAGAGTGTATATAAAAATCTAAAAGTCCGACCGGTTTCGTGTTTGTGTCTTGTTCTGACCCCGAAGACTTCGTGACGGACATCGTTTTACTCCACCGCGGTACGGCACGCAAACGAAAACGCGTTCGGGTGAACGTTCTGTAGAGGTAACTTGGTTACAAATTTCTTGCCAATAAAATGAAACGTTACGTTTACGTTATGGCAGTAATATAGGTACCCGCATAAACGGAATTGTGTTGAGATTGCTACGGGTTTGAAAGTCAATGTAATTACACTTTGGGTCACGCACTAAACCTAATTTCTTGCAGTGTTTCTTACCCGCTTAAGGTAAACAGAACGTTATGTTTATTTGTATTCAGCTACGCCACTTTTCAAAACATAACTACAGAATACAATGCCAATAGCGACAACTATGCAAATTTGATGACGCGCATTTTCTATTACGGTTTATTTTAGTCCTTGAATCGTACCACGTCAGCAGCTCACGCTAATCGTGCAGGCAATGACAGGCAATTTACGGATTAACATTGGAAACGCTTTCAAGTGGAAACCTCAGAATGACCCGCAAGATCCACGCTCATTTTACAGAAATAGCTTTATAGTGAAAAACAATTTGTCGAACATCTTGTTCCTAAGAGAAAGAAGAGACAGATAATTAGAAACAGGTGTTAAACGAACAAATTAAAAAGGCAGAAACATTACACGCGGCAAATAAACTATTATAGTTACGATGGCAACGCTATTGTATACATACAGTCCATACAACGTTTAGAGTTTAGGGTATATAGAGTACATAATCTGTGCCAGTTTATCCATAGATTTCACTAACCCCACTATGCAGACAATGATTGATTCCGCGCGCAGCAAAACCAACATAACGCAGACGTACCTACCTATTTCAGGCGGTTTATTATACTGTGTAGATGGAGAATGAGCTGAAGGACCCTGCGCCAAACAAAAATCAAACGTACTGGGCAGAAAATAAATAGCAGGGGCATTGCGCTCCTTACCCAACTGTAGCTTAACGCTTTCCATGCCATCGGACTCCAGATGGGCTTCGGATATGCGATCACTAGTCACAGAAACCTACTAACAATTGCAAATAAATAAGTGAATCGGAGTTTTCGATGTTTAATCCGTGAACAGACACCCATTGCAACGATTTAGAAATGTTGTCAAACAAATGACATACAGGTTCCGACTTATCACGCATTGCGACAGACATTTGCAGCAAAATATTTTCTCGAAAATACAAAAAATCTTTATAATCATTAATTAAGGCTAAAGGCTAAAAATCTTAATGTAAGCAGCATACGTCCGCGGGGCTGATTGAGGGTTAAAGCTTAAATAAACCAGTTGACCTCGTTAGGGCTGATGTATATATTTGTTAATTGGTTTAACAAAACGCTTAAAATGACTTACCTTTAAGTAGGACCCGTAATATTTAGTGACATACGGGCTATCGCATTGCGACAGCACCATGATCTCCTGCTGTATATCTTCGATTTCATCTTCGGCTTCTTCCAAGTCAATGATTTTGATCGCGACTACTTGCTGTGTTCTGTTGTCGACGCCTTTGAACACCTCACCGAAGGAGCCCTTGCCGATCTTCTCTTGTTTCGTGAAGATCAGCTCGGGATCGACCTTCTGTGGAAAGAAACAGAATAATAAATAAAATATAAATACGTGTAAAAAAATAAATTTTGTGTTCCTATAAGAAAGAACAGTTGCGAAAATTGCTGTTGCTAATCCTCACATTCAAACTTGTTTCCAAGTGTGACAAAGCCACAACGCAAATCATGTATTATTGCTAGATTTTTGCAATTGTATGAAATGTAAACACGCCTATCGCTGATGCATGTGTGAGTAACGCTAACGGTGCTTCTTTCTACGGAAATAGGATGTTCAAAGCGATGATTGATTTATTCATGGCGCGATATAAAATATTCATACACACGACCGGGCTGGATAATTGAGAGTTTCATACATTTTATGAGGCTTAAAAATCTTTCGTTTTATATCAAAGGACCCTTCGTTAACAACATGACGAACGCCGAATACACATACTTAATGGGTACCTTCAAATATTCACGTGTGATGAAATATGCTAAAAAACATCACCTCATTTACAAAATCGATTAATACTAATGAACAGCGATTAGCATTATCTTCTAGTAAAATATTCACCATTTGATGTCTCATAATTGTTTAATCGCAATGGAATTTGATAATTATATAATTACGGATATCAATAGGATATTGATTCTTCAACATATAGGTACATTATACATTAAATATTCATCTACTGCATTACTTACCGATAAAAGATTAAAGAAAACATGCAACAAAGATTAATCGATAGGGGGAAGGAATAAGGAAATTAAGACAAGTACGTATAAGGTTGTTACTTGTCACTGCTTCGACAGAACATATAATTAGACGAGTTTTTACTCGCGGTTTCGCCCACATCATATTACTTTCTATGCATATTAATTATGGAACAAAAAGTATTCTAACTTTTCATTATTCCAGGACCTGACCTATCTGCCAAATTACACCTAAATACGTCCGTCTAGCTGTTATTGTGTGATTGAGGAACAAACATTTGAACATCATTACTTTCGCATTTATTATTGGCAGGATAGGATTTAAAACAGAAGGGCCACGCACCGCCCCGCACCGAATTCAAATACCGCAGCTCCCGGAAGCTCCGCCCCTGGATTGACGGAAAATTAACAGCTTTTGACATGAAATATCATTGCCAAAAACAGCTATTGTCAGCCCAGTTTGTGACGGAAGCCTAACAGATCCTTTGCACATGACCTTTCGGGGCATCTATGAATCATTTAACGCCAATTAGTTGAGGTAGGGGGCGTCGCTACTCTACGCTACGCTACGTCGTACTATCACTACTGGTCAAAAAGAGTGGGGTTAAATTTCAGCAAGATTTGCTGTACGCGATTTACGGATGCTCCTTTTTATTAAAAAATACATAATAACTACTAATACATTAATTGTGGATATCGTAGTAGAGGATATTGGATGGGCATTTATCGGACCACCCGCACCCTCGTGTTGGCACTTTATTTTTACCGCGTCGTATTCAACTAAGCATTCTCATAAAGCTGAATGCGAGACCTCTTGGCATTTGGATGACATTGCCGCTCGGAGTCAAGGCTTCGCCCCCGCGCGTTGCAGCCAAACGTTGTTCTACGTGACGCGTTTACATAAAATACATACATTCTAATGCAAATGTACAGACAGTATACTCTTAACTGTGTTAAATTGGTTATTGCATACTTCAAATTTACAGCGAGTCTGTTCTTAACTCCAGTGCAATCTGCATACATAAGTATTTAACTCCAGAGCAAAAAGCGTGCGCCAAGCTACTTTTAGCGTCCAGATTATAGTGAATTTTCTGATAAACAGTTCAAAGAGAACAAGTACTTACCTAATATGTTCTAACAAGAACCTAATACAACTCATAAAAATACCTACCTACTGATAAGGTGATTGAATGCACAGCGTAGAAAGTGAACATTCCGAAGAATTAATAGGACACGCGAACAGTATAAACGAAGCGTTGGAAAAACTCTGTAAAAATATTTTACATGCACGAAGACAATCTGCGTTAAATAAATGTTAACAAATATGATAAAAAAATATATAAGTTTAAAATGTGAGCCTTAAAACTAGGATCCAAGCAGCGCGATGCGCTAGCACGTGTAGTTGTGGATAGTTTAACGGGTGGAGATAGATGCAGAGACACGGTTGTGGAGACGTGCCCGGACTCGCAATCAGGATGTAGCCAGTGCATATTGAGACGTAAATCTTTGGCCTTTAAAATGTCCGATAGTTCAATTCTGCATGCTAATTCAGCTAGAGCACTTGGCAATATGAAAAAAAATGTAGGTCTACAATGTCTACATGTATTGAGAAAGAAAAAGAACAAGATATAATCATGAACCTGTTCTAAGTAAAAAAACTGTCCTTGGCGCAATATAATAAGTAAGATAGAAAAATTTAATCAGACGGCCAACAGGCCATAAAAATAGGCATAATATAAGAGAAAGGGACGTAACATCATTACATCCTCTTAAAAATTCCGCGCGTAAAGGGTCCTAAAGGGGATGATAAAGTGAACGGCTCATCGCGGCGCGAACAAAAAGGCTTATTGAGTTTGGGAGAGCAATTTTAGAGAGGGCTACAAAAAGTCGCAGCTAATTTCGTAGGCACAACCTTTAGATAAGGGAATTTAGCACGAAGCTAAATTTAAATGCGGAAACCAATACTTATTTTGTTTTTCAAGCGGAATAACAAAAATGCAGGTGGAGTTGAAGATGGAATGGTGCTTAGGCGTTCATCTCTTTGTTGAAAATATGTTTAATTTTTAAGTTAATGTATGAGTAACAAGGTTTTATATTTAAGGTATAAAAGTAACTAAGACGTCAGAATTTAAATATAAACATTCTTTCGAATTTCCTTGACGTCTTTCAATTTCTTAAAATATACATCTACACTAATATAATACATAAAGAGGTAAACTTTGTTTGTTTATTTGGTTGTATGTAGGGGGTAATCTCTGGAACTACTGAACCGATTTCAAAAATTCATTCACCAATGGAAAGCTACACTATCCCTGCGGCCCTAACATGACAGCCCAAGTTTAGTTTAACCCCTCCCTGTGTCTCTGTTTAACTAGTGTCATAAGAAAAGGACGCAGATAGAGATAAACTAACCTTGGCCAGTCATGTTAGGGCCACTGACGGACATAGGCTACTTTTCCACGCGAAAGAAGTCGCGGGCGTCCGCTTGTATATAAATAAACTAAAAAAAATGTGATTTATTTGTAAATATACAGCACTTTTGCAACAAAATACTTCAATTATTTGTTTAATGATTTCTCATCCTAAAAAAACTACGAATATTGGAGTTTAAAAATCAGTCAATCAAATAACTTGTTGGGTAGCTAGTAACAATAATTTAATATAAAGATAAGTCAATAGAGTTAATGGAAGCGTACGGCGGTAGATACCATGATAAGTCACGTGTACCTTAGAATAAGAACAAAGACTTATTTTTAAGTAATAACGTATCACGCAATAACCTGCCGATAACGACGTAGAAAACATTAGAAAATTTTAGTAAACAAGTGAAACCCTATACGTTTATTGCTTTTCATAATGAAATACTTTAATGGAATGCGCGATATTGCTAATCCACGCGTATCTATCTATTGTCAGATAACGGCACGCGATAAAGTTGCTATTTTTGCTGCGATAAGCCGCCGTAATAACCGCCGCGTCCGCAAATCACAATGACAGAGATATGAGCGTCAATTTCACTAGGAAGTGAATAACTTATGAGCAGCAAATAATGTATCGTCATCAGGTTTTATAAAGAACGTTTTATTTTCGGAAACAATTCAATATCGCAAGGGAAAAAGGATTCGCACAACGAAAGAATGACAAGAAAAGTAAGGAGCACATGTCTACTTCGCATTGGACTAGAACGAGACGCCTATAAAGCGACATAGTGAATCGCGGCTTCTTACTAGCAGTAGTCGCGGCTTTAGAGCTGTGGTACAGCTACAAACATATTGGGCACTAATGAGACAGGTGGACCGCTACTCTACTCATTTTATTTCTAATTTTTATAATGTTTTTTTACGTTGTACGGAAAATGGTCAAAAGAAAACGTGGGAGAGCTTCTGGTTTAGAGTAATTATATTTAAAAACATAAATAAAGGATTAACCTAAAAAGCTTTAGTTCAGTATTCGTTTTTAACCAATACAAGAAAATATTATTTTAAAACTCACTTTTGGGGACAGTATGTATACTATTCTACCGCGTAACACTTTTATCGTCAATCACAAAATCAACAACCATTAAGGATAAGAATTTTATCTCTTCAACGCATTGCGTCATTAGGTAGATAAATAACTTAAATTATGATACATCTGATGTACTCTGGTAGCCGTAAGGACAGGTTTCAGTAAAAAACATAATAGGGGCACAAATAAACACGAGATTAGCAGGATTTAGATTACCTTGTCGGCTTACAAAAATTAATTGTATTTAAATCCACATTTCCTTCTTTATCTTTATGTATAGATAAATGACGATTATTAAGGAAGTTAGATCCATACTACACGTATTCATTCAGGTGCTGTCTACATTGGTTAACGTTAGGAATGATAACATTTTCAACAAATTTAACATACAATTACAAATAAGATCCCGGCGACCCGACGAATTGAGAGCCTTGTTTTTTTGACGTCGATTAAAAATAGGTAAATTTCTAGTGTAACAACGCATGAAATCGTCGCTTCATTGGTCTACCTTTTTTAACTGAGGCAAATAAAAAAGGCAACAAATTAATATTTTTTGTAAAAAAATTCTACTTTTAAACAGGCTGTTCTGTTGCCAATACTTTACTTTATTATCATGTTATCACCGGAACTACATACAGGATGTGCATTAGTCTATCCGACCACTGGAAGTGGGTCGAAATGACTACCAAAATGGCCACAAAGTCCTACAAATGTAGTGGTACGTTTTTCTAGTCCTACGCTTGGAGGTTGTTGATTCCACGGCACTAGATTACCTACCTCTTTGAGAATATGCAAATAGGAAAAACTTGGGCGTCTCGTGGAACCGAACGAACTCACGAAGATTCAGCCTGTTATTAATCACTTAAAAAAACAGGCGGGGGCTGCTGGACCAACAGTGGCCCAGAATCTAGATTAGTAAAATTGGTCATACGAATTAATAAACAAACTAACCCGCGGCAAGTTGTCAAAGTCGACATAAACATTTCGTGCAGAAATAATCATTGCGCATTGAAAGAAAATTACTAACAAGAATTTTCGGTTCACTAAATGAACTGTCGATATTTTTTTCTGTACTAAATTTTTTGCTGAACTCGCTAACTTTTTTCGGCATAACCATTAATCAAACGTAAGCAACGTGATAGATGTTTCAATTTCTAATAACCTAGGTTTAACACTTTAGTAAAAAATATTCTTCGCTAAAATGCAACCTCTATTGTGCCTAAAGAACCCTTATTATTATTTTCAGATGATCAACTCCAAATTGATGTATCCTTGGTGTAGTAGAGCAGTAGGTTCATCGCCTCTGCGCCAGCACCAGCGCTCTGTTACCGTAAACAGAACAGCCTCGGTTACGACTACATTTGATATTCATTAGATCCTACCCTATATAGGAAATCGTCTTACACCGCTCGCTATAAAAGGGCCATTGGAATGCGCTCAACGAATACGTGATTTTTTGTTGAGCCTTCGTAAGAGTTACGTAAATAAGTAAACATTGAAGTAGTCAAGTGTAAGCGCGACAATCGTGAGAAAAACATTGCGATATAGGTATTTGACAACATTAAAGAAATCCAATATTAACGATTAGTCATATTGGATAAATTTTTATGTCATGAAAGTCATCGTAATGCTAATGAATCATGCTACACCTAAGTGTTATGTGCAGGCCCACAGCGAATCACTGCGGTCGTCAATGTTGATTTATTTATAATAGTTGTAATACAGAAGCCGATGTCTCGAGTGAACATTAGAGAAAAGCGGGTTCGTGTCGGATGGCGCGTGCGCCGCCGACATCCGACACGCGTTGCGAGAGACGAGGAAATAAATTACAGCAATACGAAACAGCAGCGTCGCACACGCACATTGCGCCAGGACACGATACTAAACGCATTCTTGATATTGCAATGCAACCATTTAGATAGCTGCAGTCATGTGAAACACTTTAGAAATTGTCATACATAGCATATACCTACTTCGCCTTTAACTTTCTCGGTTTTCATTTATATCTTTATAGTAAAACAAGACTAGGTCACGTAAATCGCAAAGGAAAACACGGTTGACTTATTGGTGTTACTTACATTAGTGGCAGTCCCGTTCCTGACCTGAGCTGGCCGTACGGGTGCCGGTCTGGCGGGTTGCGGAGGGACTTTGTGTTGCCTCCGGTCGAATGAGGAAGCATGGCTGCCAGACCAACCCCACCGACCAGGCCCATTGCTGCCATGGGGTAGGGAGTACGAGGATTGCGGCCTCAGATGTCTAGCATTAGGACCAGCCAGGACAGGTCCGTTAGGCCCCGTCACCATGGGACCGTTTGGCCCCACCAGCATGGGACCATTCGGACCACCTTGAGGAATAGGCCCACCCGGGCCTTGAACATAATGGTAATGCGGCGGGTTCGATACCGCCGCCCCCCACATTCCGAAACACTTCTATGACTCACTTGCACTACACAATACACAGATCACCTCATCACACTGCCAATGAATCCACACTAACATCTATTTTAAAAATCTACAGATTTCATTAAACCTCTTATCAATTAAAAGGATGATAATTCAGCGAACCTATTCCATTTATAAAATCAACACTTTAAATGATAACGCACACTAATCTGTTACCACCAGTAGGCAGTAGGCAGCGGGCAGCGAGTGAACCAAGCTACTGTTCGCGACAGAAAGACACCATGAAAACAACAACACCACGAAAGCAACCTCCACCGGACACGGCCGAGACGCGTAAAGAATTAATTTGTTTTTGATGGACAATTGTTTCAACGAAAAAGGTCGCTAATGAACTCTAGGTGATTTGGACACCTATTAAACAAATTGCTTTTTGGAAGAATCTCGGTCAACGAATCGTCGGATTACGGTCCATTTTACATACCTATTCGGCTGTAAGTACGACAGACCCAGATGGCAATGCCGATTGTGGAACATCGCATTATGCAAATGTTAACTTTAGCAGTAAAATGAGAAAGTGCAAGAAATGCAATAAATGCAATGTTGTCGACGAGGCGATTAACAGAACGATCAAAAAGTAAAAGTACACATCACTGAATTTAACATCCAATGGGTACTCCCCAAAGTGATCACTACGCGTTCGATTTCCACTTCAGCGGTCACCTGAAGAGAAATCAGCTGCCCGGTCCGACTATACCATCATCGTGATGGATGGCGTGTGAGTTTCGACGCATTGAATTGTAGACTGGTGTGGTGTTGCGAGTGGTTGTCGAGCGTTCCACACCAGCCGTCCTGGCGATTGCATTATGATTTTTTCGCAAGGGAGCGCAGGGGCGGGAGAGGCGCGCGAGCGGCGCGGGCGGCAGCGGACCGTGCAGCGGCCGCCGCGGCGCAACGCAGCGAAACTCACGCCAGCGCTGACAACTACAGTGCATATTCCATAGCGGGAGACGCATTCCGATTGCCTTGCCATCTCGCGCCACGCTGCTTGCGATCTACAAATTATGCAAATATAGGCGGACCCCGCAACGCTATCGTTCCGCATAACGGCTAAATGTACTCTCTTGAATAAAATCCAGAAAACAGGCGTGACTATACATATGAAAATTCAACTGCGGAATGTCTGTTAGGTACAGCAAACAAACATCTTTGACCATATCTAAAAGAAATGATCGTTTTACATTCTTTGTAAATGTCAGGCAATCAGTTGCTGTATGCCATTTGAAACTTGTGAATAGTTTAATTTTCTTATTACATGGCAAAACTTATTAGGCCGAAAATACCGATCGTATCAATAACTGTCAAGAAAGCCACAAAAAACTCATTCGGAGCGCTACAGACGATAAGTCAAAAGAGTGTTCCAGTTAGCGATCGCGAAAGTCAGCAAAACAAAGGCGTTACAAAACTTTCGTTAGGTCGCGAAGGCGAACGTCTGAGTTTAGAGGTACAATGGAAGGCATTAGTATTCGTGGTGGAACGCCGCGGCAATGACTGTAGGGTGGACTGTCCTGAGGAGTCACCGTCCGCGCCGCCGTGCGCTGAATACTGTCCCTTCTGGAGCGCAGCGCTGACATTCCAAGCCTATATGGCAGGCACCTCTCGCCGCCATAACCGTGCGACGCTCATCAATGCACCACACGTAGCCAAATACATTTGGCTAAGGGACCGTTAGATCCTTTTGTGATATGTATTTTACACTCGTGTGCATGTCGCTAAATATTTGAACGGTTAAAGCAAAATAATTTGTTCATTTTTGTTTATGTTCATAGCAAATCATTTAAACAACTTCATTGAGAAGACTTCCGAATCGCAACAGGTGTGCAAGTCTGCGTGGGTTTCGCTTAGGAATTCTGCGTGGTATGCCCCTGTCTTTTGTTCCGCATTCTCAACCGCCGCATCTAGATAAGTATCTCAAGTGGTAAACGAAGGAAGAAACGTTCCAGATATTCTTATCCAGTCACAAAATTCAAATTTATATCAAGTAAAGAGAGCCGGTTCAAGGCCTGATTAACTTGCGTTTTAAGTACGAAGCCCAAACATTTACACAAAATAAAATCACTGTCACACACTTTTTAACTTTCGCGCTTTATTCGTATGTCAAGGACCAAGTGGCATTAAAAACAAAGCCATCCAACCGACATGCGGCGATGCCTACGCGTGACTAAAATCGACGACGAACGAATACCGACAATAGGTGTAAAGAACGGGGACAAGACAATATAAGAACAAAGATTGAGTTTTTAACTGAACTCAACTGGACTAAGACAAAGAGTACCTAGGCGGTCCAAATTCATTCTGAAAGACTTTCGTGTGTTTCACATTAATGCAATAAATTTTATCCTCGAGATAATGCATACGTGACAAGACTCGTAATTTTTTATGGTTTCTTTACGAGTTTTCTACTTTGCAACTCTAAGAATGAATTCATCGTCGTCTCAGTCAAACCAGAAAGATAAAGTGTGTTATCGTGTAACATCACATTCCTTAGTCTATCTTAGGTAGCGGATGATAAGAAAACAGACATATACCGATCATTTAAAGTACATCACATTTAACTCCCGTTTCAATGTACAATTTATTAGGTGACACAAATGTGTTCTTAAAATATTTAAATATATCTGAATAGCTTATCTACTGCAGTATTGATCAGATCGCAGTGTAAATCCTATTTAAACATAGGCAGCGACTAGTAACTGCTAGTTGGCGAATGGCACATAAATCCTCTAAACGCATCGGATCTAGCTTTTATAGCAAAACTACGGTTCAAAATTCGCTATTCACAGAGATAAACCCACTATCCCATTATGTGGCAGTAGATGCAAGCATTGAACACCAGATGGAACCACATTGCAGCGAGACGCTTCGGTTTAAATTGAATCTAAAAGCAGAATGTACCAAAAAGGAAACAAATTGTACATAATTGACATATGATATGTGCTTTACTTCGGAAAAACACGCATATGAGATCAACCGATTTAAATATTTAAGAGCGTACGCTAGACAATGTATCTTTATCCCTTACGAGTTGGCAGCTTATAGACAGGTGGTCCGTAGCGAATGGTACAGGGAGGTGCAAAACATCCCATTTGCGTCACATCGGAAACGCATTAAGCGAGCCGACGACGCCATAACAGCGCAATATCCGACCGACGTAGCACCGGTAGTACTCTACTAACTCTAGGCAGTCATTTTCAAATAACCAAAACACTGGAACTACGTAGGTAGGTATAATAAATAACTTTTCAAATAAAAATTGACTTTTTGCTAGAGCTTCTGATGGGCCTTGTATTTATATATAGACGTCGATTCTCTCTTAATTTTCCACCCTTATCAGCACTTCCAACCGTAGCACAGTACATGAAGACTATCTCCCGTAGGTATTTCGACAACGCTCCTCATCACCCCAACCCACTCCTTAGAAGTGCGGTGGACTATATTCCCCTTCAGAATATCCCCATTAGGCGTAGGCGCCCCCGTCATGTCTTGACCGACCCTGACGATGACATCACGATAGCCCTTCAGGCTTACTCCGATTCTGGCCCACAAGCACAGGGCAACACTAGCTTTCGTTACACACCTCACCGCCCCCTCCGGAGGAGGCGAAGACGTCGTACCCCACACTTCACCACACGTGGGCGACCCCACTATTTCAACCGTTATCGGCATGTACCGGGTAGGTTCTCTCCTATTCGCCAACAAACTGACTGAGTTTCTTGGCGGTTCTTCTCAGTCAGTCTTAACGTTAGTCTTTCCGAACCGACCGTAGCATAAAAATATTTTGCTAGAAATTCTCCCTTAGCGTCCAAAGTCCGAGGTCGGCTCAATAGGAGCACCCTTTGGCATGCTAAGTAATACTCCCCTTGCTGAGCGCCCCTCTGGTTGCTCGCCCTCTCTCCGGTAAGCTGACAAAGCCGTCTGAGGCTATCAGCGCACGTCCGTCAAACAAAAAAAAAAAAAAACCCTTATCAGCAATAAGTCGCCCACTGCTGCGGGCATAGGCCTTCTCCAAGGATCTTCACGACGGTCGCTTTTGTTTTGCTCGTATCAATCGTTCGCGATCCTCACCAGATCGTTGGTAGACCTTGTGGCAGGTCTACTTCCGGTAGGTACGCAGTCTTCACTCGAGAACCTTTCCGCTCCAACGGCCATCAGTTCTACGAGCAATGCCCACTGCCATTTAAGGTTTGCAATTCGCAGAGCATGTCAGTGACTTTGGTTCTCTCCCTTGAGGTTTCCAGCCTTAAAGGTGGGCTATTTTTTTCTAATTTAAATAGAAAGATTGCAACTTTGAGTAAGTCTATCCAATTTCCATTATATAAAACCAGAATTTTCAAAATCAGTTCATAAAAGGGAGTTCTGAGACAACAAACATTAAAAAAACCTAATTGAGATGAAAACTTTTCTTTTTTGTGGTCGGTTAAAAATATAAGGAAAGCGCGTAGTATTCCTAACATTTTACCCCAATAACAAAGAACCGGGCATGTACGTTTATTGAGGTCCTCCAAAGATCTCTTAATTAAAGTATTCAGGATAATACGGGACTTTTCACCTTCTTCGAGACGACCCCGTCCCCTGAGGCTGTAAATGAAAATGCTTTGCGAAGTCTCCCTAAGCAGATAAGAATACAAATTCTGCGTTAAGTAGTCAGTCACTCTCTTCATTTTAATTTTAATTGGATACCTCAAGCCACGTCTGCCTCACCTGAGATTTTCATAAAATTCGGTCGAGTGTATCCTTAAAAAATAATTAATGGAATGCAATGAGCACTTCTGTCGAAGATTGTCTCAAATCAAATCAAAAACAATTCTTCGATTACTTCTTACTGATTATTTTTTTATGTTCAACGTAACTTTATTACAAACTTCCCATACACATCCCAAGAGTTTCCGTCGTAATGAAGTATATAACTCTAAGCTACTGCCAAATAAATTACGAAAAGTTTTAGCAGCGGCAATGCGCTGAAATCCTGTGCACGCTTTATATTCCCGGCTGACACATTTACACTGGAATAGTACAGGTCCATTTGTTAAAATAGTTACCACATAGCATGTAGGAAATAAAGGACTACGGATATTTGAGAAAATACAGATTACATCAACTCAGTCTTGATAAACTGGAACAAATTACCTTGCTACTCCGCTTGCTTGGTTTCGCGGAGTAGCAAGGTAATTTATTCCAGTTTGTGGATTTGGACCCAAAGTAACGCCTGTATCGATTAACTCAGTCTTGTTTTCAGTATAGACAGTTTAAAACAAATTTGACGCAGAAATATAGGACTCAAAGTTCAAACATAAAATCTGATGCAACAAATTCTCTGGAAACCCCTATCAAAGAGCGAGAATTGCAATAAAATTTTGCTCTTTCCAATACGGAGGTAAAGAGCACTCGATTATTCAGTGTGAACAAGCGTGTATGGAGCGAATGCAAGTGTCAATGGACCGAAAAGAGCTAGTTTAAAGCGAAAAGGAAAATCGGCGGCCGCAACCGACGTGCTCGGCAACCCTCGTCTAAAGGATATATTTGTTAGAAAAGTTTGCAACGAACTAAAAGAAGCTACGTGAGAATCGAATCTAATTCCAGACAAAACAGGATTTCTGTAAAATATAGCTACGGTTTTAAACAGACTACTGTGCCGTTCGACATGTAAAAACAAAACGTTTACAGCAGTCTACTAGAACGATGTGTAGAAACACACTTCTAAATCATGAAACAGTATTTAGTCTGTAATATAATAAGAACTGCTCAAAATTCGAATTTATAACAAAAAACAATGAAACATAAAACAAATTTGAATACGCAATAATGCGTGTCATTTCTTCATGGAGTTGCGACGCGAAAACATCACGTTTTCATAGTAAACATTATTGAGTTTACTGTGTAACCTGACGCCGTGGCCGATGTGTGCGCGTGTGCGCGTGTTTGAGAACAGAATTATATTGTTTTGAGCACAGAGTTAGTTGTGGAATATGAAGAAACTCCTGACCTTAATCAATAATGTTTAGGAAACGCTACTTATTCTACATGTTTATTAAATTTTATTGTTTATAATTAAAGGTAGAAAATCTCGACAAAAATAAATAAAAACGTCTTATGCAAATCGCACGTGTAACAGGACATGACATTAGTAACCTTGCACTTGAATTTGATTAATTACATCGCCTGCATCATGATGCGATTATGCAAAAGAGACACCATTTAACGTCGCCGGTCAGGT
The DNA here is from genome assembly GCA_963691745.1 of Ditula angustiorana. Classification (NCBI taxonomy): domain Eukaryota; kingdom Metazoa; phylum Arthropoda; class Insecta; order Lepidoptera; family Tortricidae; genus Ditula; species Ditula angustiorana. The sequence goes on from OY829473.1 coordinate 5,320,441, forward strand.
AGCAACGGCTATTAGAGATAAGTTTAACGAACGCCTGCCAGCCTGCTTTCAAGCTATCAAATCTCTTTTAATTCAGGCCAACTGGCTAACATGCACTCAGCGATGCTAATGGCTGTTCAATAATAGCTTGGGACGGGAGAAATCATCGAAGGTATATAATGACTCCAATTAACTTTCGTGGATACCTAAGATATTAGCTGATTAACGTTTAACATAGATGTTTAACAATTAAAACATTTTTCAATCATCTAGCTTAGTTTTACACTTATTTCAACGACGATATCTTAAAAGCCAAAAATGAACAAGGGTCACAGTTAAGACATTTTAAGTGATGGATGCATGAACGTAAACTAATTTTAAGTGGATTCGTAATTGTTTAAGCGATACTTGAAACGCTTGACGCTCTCCAACTTTGCTTTGTTAATTAATTAACTTGTATCTTTCACCTTTCGTTATTCCAGAATTCTGTCGTTAACTGAATTAAGTTAATTTGGGAAGTGTTGAGGGGTACTTGTGACAGTCACGCGAGGATCCTCGATTGAGCCAATCTTGCTTAATGATAAGTATCTAATTACTCCAATTAGTTAACATACTGTTCTAGATACATTATTTAAATTACACACATGAGCTTCAATGGAAATGAGTGATAGTGATAGTAAACATTTTGTTGAGGAAGAGATTGAGTTGGACCCTTTATCCCATGTGTGTGTATCCGTACTTATTTATAATATACTATGTATAATAAATATTATATATACCTTCATAAATGTTGTATGTTTATGTATGTTTACAAACATACATAATGTACACCCATCAATATTACTCATTTTGTAGGTAGCTTTTTCGGTTACTTGATTATATTTTACATTTATGTTGTGGTTAGATATGCCAATTGTCAGTAATTCCTCCTACTATTTTTATTTTAAGTGTACAATGAAGTTCAAATAAATAAACGTAGGTAGATCATAGAATTGAATAAAAAAAAATTGCGCGAATTTTGTACCTACAGTCTAAACTAATATAATCAAGAGGTAAGCTTTGTTTTTTTGTTTGTAAGGGATAATCCCTGGAACTACTGAACCTATTCCAAAAAATATTTCACTAATCGAAAGCTATACTATTGCTGACGGACGAATTCCACACGAACGAAGTCGCGGGCATCCGCTAGTTAATAACAAAATGTTAGCATGACATGCTAAAAACTGTAATAACACAAAATGCAAAACTTAGATACACATTCAAATGAGTTCCACATTCTCATTAGAAACGCAATAACCATGATCAACTTAATGAGTTTAAATCACAACGGGGTGCCTTACGGCATTCGTAACTTTGGCTCATATAATTTGCTCCTAAACGTGTTTACTATGTGTGAGCAGCCTATAAACACGCATGTAAAATTTTGTTATTAACATGAGCCGTTCGCGGGTGTCACATGAAAATCAAGTAGCGTAAAATAAATATGGTTTTGTGCTCCTCCAAGGTCGGAAGCCGGGTGACGATGACGCCTCATTGCCTTGCTTGTAATCGGCGTGAATTTACACTCGTATTGTAATCAGCATACACTTGTGTCTGCAGAGACACGCCCACGCTAGTGGAACCGTTGGGAGTGATAGATATTCAGATTCAAACTTAAATCGCCGCAACATAAAACCGCATGTGCAGAGGGAAATTCCTGTCAAAACAACCAAGGATGTAAGTAAGTACTTTAACTAAAATTAATCAAATCATCAAAAGTGTGCTAACTCGCGGCACGTTCTAGGGATTTGATATCGATAAATATGATGTCGATCTACATATACATATACCCATTGGAAATCTTGTTCTGGTCTACTAATACAAAGAGGCACGATATCATAGTGGGCTTTCATTTAGACGGCAATTTTACCGGCAAAAACATTCTTTTAATTTTACATGGCTTCTATTTCAAAATTAAAAATTAACAAAAATTTTTATTTGTTTGTAGTTGTTGTTTAAAAATGTAGAGAGAACGAAAAATATTTCTTTAATATTGTTCAATTACATCTTGATTTTGACAGTAATATCGATAAATATATTTTTTCCCGCAAAAATATTTTGCTACATCACTTTAGTATTTGTGCCCCGAGATAGCACACGTTTGCAAATCATATTCAACATCATCTTTTTTTAATTTAACGACTCCACCACATACGCAATTGTGTAAAACCTAGTATCAAACAGAATACAAGCCTCGATTGCGTGCAAGAGACGTAAACAATAGGTTAGTACCGATACTAAGGCCAGGGATGGACTGACACGCCAATCCAATTAATGCTGCATCAGTTTAGAAACCAATCACCACAGTTGCTTGCTACTACGGAAAGCTAGGGGCTTCTGAATAGCAGCTATAGATATAAAAGAGTTCCGTTACTGACTGACACAACTCACAGCCTAAAACGATGAAGAGAGAAACATGTGAAACATGGGTTTCTTCGAGGGTGTAACGCTAAGACAGGATTTGTTAAAATTTAACCATGAGAGGGGGTGTGAAAGTTAGTATGTAATTCAAAATTAACGCAGACAAAGTAGCGGGCAAAAGCTAGTTGTGCTATATTTAGCAACAATGTTGCAAATCCTTTGAGAAAATGACGAGACTAATTGATTAGTCGTAAATACAAATGACTTTTTAATACCAAGTACGTACAGTACGCGAATAGATAATTAACTCATTCAATGTACATATGAGTAGGTGCACAAGGTAGAAGCAGAATTCGTCATCATTATGAACAAATTTCAATCCGTTTGGAAGTTAGAACTGTTTGCGCAACCATTTATACAATTTACTACAAACATTAAAAATACTAATATTTACTCCGCACATTTAAAATATCTAATACTCTTGTCGCCTTACCACTCCGAATACATAATACTTTACAAAATCGCGTTAACAAAATCGAAATTTTCAATTGTACTCTATCGACAAAACAAATTATATGCTACTTAGGTGGTTTACTTTTACATATCTCAGTGAAACACCCCACTTAAGAATGGGCAGTTCCAACATAAACAAAATAAACAAGTATTTATAAATAAACCCATACCAAAGTTCATGAAAAATCTCTTAAAGTATTATCTGCCACCATAAATCACCTACGCCGTACGCTTTTAATTAAAGGTCAAAGTTGTCATTAGTATTTTATTAAGGCAAGTACGTTTTTCTTGCTTAATTAACGATAAAACCAGTTTTTGAAACGTAGAGCAGTCGATTCACAAAATAGAGACCTTTTACGTTTCTTACAGTTTTATCGGTCGATACAGTCAAGTGTAAAAAATATATGTACCGATTTAACGGACTCAAAAATATATGTAGCGGCGGCCTTAATAAACAGGTGAAAGGGGCCGTTTAGTAAATATTTTTGAGACGTTGACTGTACGTGTCAAGTATAATAGGGATATTTTAATCGTCTATACACCTAATCTCCCTCACCTGCGCTCAGTATGATTATATTTTAATAGGGAATTAAGTTATGTTTTGATTAACATTCTCTCATACGTCTTCTTTTTAACCGACGCATTTGAAAAACGTCGAATCAACAAAGTTTAGTTAAACATACACATTAAAACGATTAGTTAATTGTGCGTTGCGCGTCGTGCTATTAAATTAATTGTATGTCGCACACGTTAATAGGTACGGAAAATCATGACCAAAACAAAATTGTATTAACCGTTACGCGAGCAATTTATTAGTGAAGCACATTTCTATCACCGTCCGTACGTTATTAATATTGATGGAGCAGCGGCCTCGGTAGTCGTATGAATATTTAAGGGCATCGTCGATAGTGCCTTGCCTCGGTTGGCATTTCTTAGATACCTCGTGTCATGACGCGAGGCCTGTTCGAGTAAGCCAAGGGGAAATGACACCTCCCGCTGAAAATGTATCACTTGTGTTAGGAAAATATACACTCTTCTTCAAAAACTTTGAAACTTCTGATTGAGCGTTAAGAAAACACGATGTTTTGAGAAAAGTGCTATACATAAATACGTAGCGACCCTGAGTCGCACGCGTGCAGTTTATTGATGTGGAAAATCGATTTTTTGACGACTTCATTAAAAAACATTGCATTTTCTCTATACGACAACTTCATTAGAATGTATTGTATAGTCGACCAAGAAATTGCTTTGCCACTTTTCGACCGTATTACAAAGGGATAAAGTTCAAAAGTGGACAAGTAATTACTTGGTCGACTATACATAAAAACCTTACGTTGAATAAACTCTAAATGACAGTGAAAATTTTATCAAAATCCGTTGCGTGCGAGGTTTGGAAGGTGTAAGCGGCTGAAGATGTGAGGATAGACAGAGGCCCAATGGAAACTGTTTAAAGTTAAAGATAAAGATAATGCTTTAACAAGTGTTTTGCAACTACTTCAAAATAATTCATTTGTATGTTGATTTTATTTTCAAAATCAGTATATATCGCATTTGTAAAACTATTCCGGATTAAAGCAAAGTCATGTATTTTGATCGCCGGAAAGTACAAAATTGTGTCGCCGTTTAACGGTTGTGCAGTTAAACGCAACTCTCTACCATTTCAATATATAAACTTAACGAACCGATGGCGTACCTAAACAATGATGTTTTCATGCCGAACTAGCTGTTGCCGCGACTTCGTCCGCGTAAATTTAGTTTACCGCTATCACGCGGGAACTTTGCATTTTCACGGAATAAAATCCTATGTGTTAATCCAGGATTATGTATGAGCTAAATATCTCCGTTCCAAATTTCATCCAAATCCGACGAACTTTTTTAGCGTGAATAAGTAACAACAGTTTAAGTCACACACGAAATTTCAGCTATATAATATTAGCGTAATTCGATAAAATAGGCGAGGATCATTTTGTTACAATACAAATAGGTAACAACGAAGCAACAATACCATGACATTTATTTAGTCCCTCATTTAGTTGACGCGTGTTTATTTATTTTAAGTGATCTCCTGACATTTAAACGTTTGTTAAAATAGAAACGCAACTATTGCAAAGAATGAATGCTTGGAATCAACAAAGACATGTAGATCAAAATCATCATACGCATAATAATTGGTCAATAGTTTTCATCAATATTCTTTACGTGCCCAACACCGTTTCAGTCATAACAAGGGAGACAACTTTTTGTGTAGATGATGTCATTTTAAATATCTACTTGTACATTTAATTTGCATGTCTTTTGACAGCTTTCGGGCATAATGGAGGAACACGACGCCGAAGTTGAGAAACGATACGTAACATCCCGTACACACAATGACGTCATTTTGATGTTGGCGGCATGAAAAGTGCACTTACTGATAGTTAACCAAAACTATGAAAAAAACACATTACCTTCCTTTGCGTCGCGCAGTTGGGTAATTATAAAACTACCATACGCGAAGAACTTAGCTACTACGGTAGCTACTCCGTCGATCCGCTTCTTTGCCTAAGGTATTCTAATTCAATACTATAGCGGTCTGTCCCTCCCCTTCGCTTCAATCTCGGTCATATCAAGCACAATTTGGATCCATTTATCATTCTCTCAGTCCCCTTGCCCTGTATTAGACGTAACTAGGTGCCCTTAAAAACAAATTAGGATAATGTTAGCTAACGTACCTCCTACTTCACGCCACTATGCTCTATGTATTCTAGGCATTCTAGCTTTTATGAACACCCAGCAGTACAGAGTCCCTTTCACTCGGACTCAGTTCACATAGATCACGAAGCGGCGAGGTCAGAGGTGATTATTGATCTCTATATTGGTAACAAACTATTCTCTTGTCGGTAATAGGATAATCTAATAGATTGTCAGTTTGATCAACGATACAATTACGAGAGCTATTTGTTTATTATTACTTTGGTCTACACCGCGTGATGTATTGGTTTCAATTTGGATAAGCACTAATATCGATACTAGAAATCTCAAGTCACATTAAGGGACATGTCCCTTACGACATTTGAGATTTCTAGTATCGATAATACCATCGACGAACTAAGACAAACTCTCTTGGATGTTACTAATTCGGTTCGATACACCACCATGTTTTATAAAAATACTACCGACCCGTCGTACAATTAGGGTGTAAAGTATGTACATAAAAACCTTCCTTAAAACAACTTTACATGACACTGAAAACCGTATCAAAGTCCATTGCGTGGTTTGTAAGGAGTAAGCGACCGAAGATAATAAGATAGATAATAAGAAGGAACGGATAGCGACTTTATTTTATACTATGAAAAAACGTAAAAAAGATAAAGATAATCAAAATTTAATTTAAAAAAAAACCAGTCACTATCCAGTTAATCAAAGAAATAGGCCGAACTTCTAAGGCATGGGTTGTTTGCGTTGTACATCAAACAAGGCTGTGTACTATGTTGCTTTGGAAATTATCCAAGTTCTTACGAGTTGACTCCACATCGCCGTGTCTCTCGCCCCGTGAGAAATTAAACGTTCTTACGCAAACAATGTATGATACACCAAATAGAAAATTCTAGTATGTTTTTGTTTAAGGTTAGGAGTGGTTCCTATGCAAATACGCTGGCGTTGTACAAGCTGGAGGGCCTTAGCTACAAGTTTGATGTTGATAAGTCCGGTTCGACGACCTTACGCGCACGACTGAGTAACTGGGATTTTCTTGAACCGACAAGATGGGAATAACGCCTATTGAAATCCCATTTTCGGTGATGGAAGAGCCGACACGAAAAGTAGAAATTCTTTAAGACCATAAAATGTTTAGAGGTTTTTAAAATAATTGCTTGCCGACTACGAATGAGCTTTCGCTTTGTTTTGCGTCCTTACCTTAAGTACAGTCGGCAATAATATTGCTATTTTATTGTTGGCATTATTTTACGCTCGTATGCCATTAAACCAACCTGCGTACTAAGCACTGCCAGCACCAAGTTCCTTGTAAACAACGAGCTCTATAACCATGAAAAAAGATCCATGGAGGAAATCCATTCAACTTAAACAATGTCGAAGGCATTTCGTCCGCCGTATTGATTGAACATTCAAGTTGTTAAATTCACGTTACAAGGAATGCCTTTAGCAAATTCTCAAATACGGAGTTTAAATACTTGGAATTTCATTAAAGTTTAATGCCACCACAATGCAAACATCCGAAGCGCGGGCGCCCGCACTCAGTTAGCGTGTTTATGGCAAAAACAGAGTGCCCACAATTGAACTGAATTCGTGATTTATAATTTAATACTAGTGAGTTCGATAAAAAAAAATGCATAGCAAAATAACTACGAGCCAGATACGACTCTAACAAGTGATACGAAACCACTCTCTCTAGTGTTGTGATCAGGGGCCCTACAAGGAAACCACGACCCATTTAGATAAGAACTACCGCATACTGCAACTAGTGCAAGTAAACGCCACTAAAGATAGGCAAGTTACAAAGCTTGAAATCCTTTTGTACCAATAAAGTTCAAGTAGCTTAGTTACAAGTTACACAACATACATGCTACTTTGTAGCTAGGTATTCATTTTGTAAATGCCAGTTGGCTACTTAACCTGTGTTCGTTCTTATTTTTATCTGCCAGTCTCTCATTACTGACTCGCCCACTTCTCTTAATTGCCAATTACCGATGGCTTTGATCCTATTTATTGTTTCGGACTCAGATTTGCCCTTTATTATCCAAAGAACGTTTACTGCCCATAATTTGGCTTACCAACAGGTGCTCGTAAAAGAGGCCCATAAAAATAAATCAGTAAGTAGGTATCTACTATTTTTCTATAATTGTACAATCAATAACATACAGTATAGACAAGATGTGTGCTATTAAAGTCTATTAATAGCACGCTCGGTAAATATATAATTAAAGTGGCCTACACCGTTGCAGGCACAGTAAGAAACTAGAAGAAACAAATGTGGACGAGTATTTATCTCAAATAACTATTCGAAATCGAAGACCCTATTATCCTATACTACTATTATTAAAGCGAAAGTAAGGATGTTCGGATGTTTGTTCCTCAATTACGCATTAACGGCTAGGCGGATTTAGATGATATTTCGCAGACAGATAGATCACGTCCTGTATCAAAACATATATGATCTACTTATCCCTTGTTTGGTACAGGGCTGGTATAGCTTTGAACCTGACCGTACAGCAGTCAAAGCTTGAATAGTATAATCTCATACCCTTCATACCTGTTTCTGTTTGGTACCGGATTGCTTATTGTAGTTTTTATCTAAATGCTTTTCACAATTTCTCTCGTATGTTTAATAGTTAGCTTAGCAGCGACATATTATGTAGGTATGAGGCCAATTTCCCACATGAACTCGCTCGACCTATCGCCCACAACAGAGATCACGATGTCACTTCCGAAAACGTCACAGTTAAGCCAACGTCGGCCTCAACGCACGAAGCGCTCAGCTTGCCCGGAATAACAATCGCACCGTGGGAACCCGCTTTAAACGCCACGATTATTATGAAACGGCAGTGCCGAGGATGTTTCACCTAAAGCTAAATAACCTTACTAAGTAGTCGCCGCTGCATAATAATAAACAGACCGTGTGAATTGATAACGGTTGTTGCGTCAGACGATGACTGCTGACATTCTGTTGTGTGATGCGATCCCAAAGTTAATCAGCTGTGTAATCTTTTATTATTCGGACAGGAAGTTCATTTTCTCAATTACGTAGGTGGTAATAAAGGTAGACAATCTTAAAAAAACTAAAATGATGCTGTCAAATGAAGATACCCAGTTATTACTAAAAACAGTCCAATCAATCGCAATGTGTGTGACAATAATATTTAAGGACTTCCTTCAGCTTCTCCAAGATCCTAACATCAGACCTGGACTTTGACTTAAATGGGACAAATCTGGAGAAAAAATCTAATCGGGTCACTTACAGTGTTTTGAAATGAAGAAAAAAACCACGCGTCGAAGTGAGAACCTCCTCTTTTTTGAGTCGAATAAAAGGGAAGTTTATTTTCAATTCCTTTAATTATCAGTAAGCAAGTATCAAATCCTATGGACATTTGTCACATAAGAAGTATATATTACTAACACGTTGCCTTTTTACTGTCGCAACAGGCTCGCCCAAAGGTAAGCCATAACCACTGCCCATATGAATAATTGACACACCAAAGGCACTAGGTATAAATTCGATTTTAGTCAAAAACAATATTTCTGAAGTTAGAGTAATTTTCTCAGGGGAAAGGAGGCCCTTCACTACAAATGTATTTTAAACCATCAGTAAAGGAAGCTAGTACCTAAATAATGGAATAATATTAAAAATATGCATTAGCTTATTGATGCGACACGACGGCACGGGCGAACACAAAAGCTGCAAAGGGTTAGCGATTGACGATAAAGATTGCATACAGAGTGCAGGGTCGAAGTACAGACGTGCAATACCCCCGGAGGATATTGAACCTGCCACCCGGACACCCGCATAGCATAGATCGCCGTAAATGCGCTTACAACAGTGCTATGTACTGACAAAGCCAAATAGAATTAGATACAATGTGCTTAAAAATTAGGAATCACGCTCTATCTAACGCCGTTCAGATTCGGTCGGTTTTTTTATAAGCACGTTTGCCTTGTGCGTGTATTGGCCTTTAATTTGGCTGTATGTACTTAGCTGTAAAGTGTGCGCAACGTATTTTTTTGCGAGAATTAGTGTTTTTTGAATTTTCCATTTTTTTTTTTATTTTACTTTCTGCCAAGGCAAAGAACGCAGCAAAAAATGTTTTCAATGAAGTTTTATTAATATTCAAGATAACTTTAATGTCTACTGTTTTGCAGACTTTGCTTACGAATTCAAAAATATAATATAAACTAAAGGTGGCCAACAAATCAACGATTCTCTTGGGATCACTGTTTCCCATTAGTTAAGGGGGATCATTTCCCTCCCTATATTTTATTCAATCTTTAGCAAACTTAGCAAATCACTGCATTAGATGCAATTCAGTTACATTTAAATCGCAAATGACAAGTATAGGTGTTACTATCAATATTGTAAGAAATTTTCTTTTTATTCCAATAAATCAGATTCAACAGGTATAAGTATATATTAAAGTCAAAATCAAAGTCAAAATAACTTTATTCAGATTAGGCTTACAGGAAGCATTTATGAATGTCATAAAACTTACCAGCAGTTCAGAAAAACCTCTGATGAGAAGATACCGGCACGAAACTCAATGAGGTGTAACTTAATCAAGTTATCTCATTCAACTTGGTCATTTATGAATGCCCGTTAGCTGACGAGAGATGACGCCATTTGTTGTTAAATTTTTGTAATCGAAATTAACTTCCGATTTTTTTTTCATCATTCAAATAAATTTAAAATGCTATATAACAACACAAATATGAGCAGGTTGGTTATTTAGTAATACAAAAAAGGCAATGGTTTTGAATAATTTTAAAATGCCATAAAAACTGTTTGCCTGTTACAATTAATCAAAGATCATAAACTGGATTCTAATGGACATTATTAAAAAAAACTTATTATTATGATAAGCTATTCCATTTAATTGTAGCCTGTTGGGCATTTCGATATATGTAATTAATATAATATATTCAAATACAGTTTATCAGTGTGCCCCAAAATTTAATGAGAGTATGTATTTCCTTGTTCACAGTTGCCAGAAAATTATAAAAACATTTCAGTGTGTGGCACTATGGTATGAAAATTTGGAAGCAAGGCACAAATTACACTACAAGGTGGATGGGGCTGTATGCCTGTAGCTTACTATTTTTTTATCATGCATATAAACATTCAGCTCATTCACATTAGCTCAACAGTTGGATAGAGTCAAATTATATATAAGATCTGTGAGCCCTGCAAAACTTAAAATTAAAGTATGTTCTTTAATCCAGAGACAAATGTACATTTCTTCCTATATTTTTTGGTATTTCCCATATTAGTTACCTATCAAAACAGCCTACACATTAAAAAACAGACTTATAAGATTATAAACAATGAGCACAAAGCAGCTTTCCTAAATTAAAAGTTTACACAACTCAATTTCAGCCTGTCAGAACTCAGAATCAAGACACTTTTAGACACTGTTTAATGCAGAGTAAAACTTAGTTAAGTGAAAAAATTAAAATCTTTGCTTCTTAGTGAGAACACTGAAGGGCATAAAAACATAATAGCTTATCATAAAAATAATTATTAAGTCAGCATTACAACTAAGACAATGAGTATGCATTATCATTATGACTTTTCTTCAGAACAATTTCGGAGATATATTTCCGAACAGGCATTAAAGGCAGTTTCATAAGCAATTTTTTTGAGTTTAAAATAAAACAACTAAAATGGTTTATATAGTCACTGTATTATAGTGTGTATACGACAAAAGATTTGGATTTTGTATTGTAATGAAACTAATTGCCAACGTTTCAAGTTTTTTCTGGCACCATGTTCACAGGCATACTGACAAAAATAGTCTAATATAATAATAATAATATTGTATAAAAAAATCATTATTGTCAAGGTTTGTTTCCAAGATATTTAAATATGTTATTATGATGATTTGGTAATATTTGTAATTAGTCAACACTGGAATCTTTTTCATCAAGTTTTACTGTAGTATAAGTTGGGATGATAAAACATAATATGAACATATTGTCATAGCCAATTATGCAGGGTACTCTTTGCACCTAGCACGAATCTTCTCGATACGCGTTAACTCGCTACGTAAATCGGTGCGTCTCTCTCCTACTGAACTAGTTAAGATGAGATGCACTGAGTTACGTAGCGAATTAACGCGTATCGAGAAGATTCGTGCTAGATGCTCTTATCTCATCTTATTAATCTTAGACCATCAATTCAAGGTGTTCAGATATTCTTTTGCACCTTGTCCACTCACACAACATTTTTGTGTGTAATAGGGGTATCGACAAAAGGCATACATAGATTAACATTTCTTTCTGACAAGAGCAGAAACTCTACTCGAAACAAGAACTATGTTTATAAAACATTAATTCCTGTGGCCAGTTTTTTCTTAACTCCAGAAGACAGTGCATACATTTAGAATGAAAGGGCCTCAAAAACTGCAAATATGACATGATCAAAATATTTACTACGAATTTGATATTTATGGTTCCAGTTTTGGAGGTATAGTTGGTTTACTAACTAGTTGGTTTTTGCTACATTAGACAGCCAACTATAAGGACCATCTAGCGCACTACCCAAACCCGCCATCACATGCATCGTTCAGCCTAACACTATTAAGAGACTAAAGAGAGCCAACATGCTGCCTGACTAACTGGAGTAAGGGTAGTGGCCCTGACTTGCCATACCATCTTGCATCTAACAACCCATCTGATCGTAGTCGGAGGACTGATAGCAGATTAAATAAGAAAAAAAAAATTGGTTATATAAACTCAATCCTAACAACATAACAAAGATAACTCAAATATTATTCAGAAAGGTGCAGATTTTAAGGATGCAAATGGCAGCAGGTAAAATGCCCAAATAATCGCCCGTGTACACTGTCAATCAATATAATAACTATATATATATATTTTTTCTATTCATACAAGAAAAATGCAGGTCTGGTGATATTATTCCTGCTAGCTTTATTCAAGATTGATGCCTTATTCATGACTGTTTGGCAAGTAAAGCTTTATTAATCAAATGGATAAACACTTGAAAACCAATAAGAAAATACTAAGAAATTAGTGTAATTTAGTTATGAGTGTGGTATTTGCTTCGGTTGTCTTGTAAATTTATTCAATAATTTCGCCTTTATTGCCATATTCATACAAACATTCATGAACAACTACTTATAGATTTATGTCTTTATTCAATAAACAGTTCCTAATCAGATAACAATATCTTTATTTTAAATTGATGGATTTAAGATTGATAATGCAAATAATATGTGAATACCTGGTAGCGTGATAGCAGTTGCTACTTTTATTGAAGATGATAATTGAATATCCAATTTATTATAAAACATTCCATCACCAAAATAGAAATGCTAACAAAATTTTCCTTAATAGGTAATGTAAAATCAATTTAAAAGTCATTTTTGAATAAAGTTTATTCAATAAACCTTTACCTGTTCACTACATCTGTCTTATTATTTATAAAGTAGCTATAATAATATTACTGTTATTTAAAGCAGTTTGACACTGTATAAAATTGAAAATTAAAAAGTAACAGTGAATACCACAATATTCAGGTCAGGTGAAAAACAAGTTAAACTGTAAAAATTTTTGGCCAGTAGAAACATACTTTATGCTATATCTATGTGAATATGATTTTTCGAATAGGATTGTATTTTGAGTTATATCAATAGAATAACAATAAAAATGAAGCAGCTATCTGAAAGATCTGGTAAGAATTACAGACCATTTGAACTAGATTTCAAACTTTTGGTTTATGTATAAGGCTAACAATAAAGACAGATGAATTTATTATCATAATTTTCAAGACACTCACCTCACTGAAGGCCATCACTGTGGCCAGGGGCTCTTGCAGTCCAACTTCTTATTTTATCACAGTTACCAAAACAAATAGTTCACGCTTTTGTTTCCCAACATTGGAAACAGTCCCGACATCTAACATCACCACGGCAGAAATACATCTGAACTAGGCAACTGCACTCACTGCGCAAGAACAAAATTTTAATTTTGACTAAAACGACAACACCTGACCAAATCACAAATCACTGAAAGATCCAACATTCCTCAGGTGGGTTAGTTACACACCGATATTTTTTTTAAGCACTTGGTATGCTTAGAACACAGTGACACTATTTGTAGATTTTAATATTTTATTTGTCAAATTATTACAAAGAGAAGTTCGAAAATGACATCGAATGCGTGAAATAACATAGAAAGAACTATCCAACCGGAGATAAACTCGCCATCTTGCTTTCATGTCATAACCAATGTTACAAGAGTAAAAAAAATTACTTTTCCTCATCGTCATTAAATTATTAGTCAAGAAGCAACAACTGGCAACTTTGCTCGAGTTACGGATGCGTTCAATGTTTCTAGAGAAATATTAAAGAAAATTTACGAATATAAATAGTGTTTACGTGAGTAATAGTATTTTCATATTTATATATCTTAAAGTTATTCTAATATCGCATAACGACGACGCTTAATATTAGCTATAACATTGAAATGTTTTGGGTGTGTACAAAAATAATAATTTATGTTGCTTATGTTGGTGAATACGAATACCTTAGAATATTGTCTGGATTAGAAAGTTGATTTTTATTACTTTATTAGCTTATCAGAGACTTTATTGCTTATCAACAACAATCTAAATTCTAATTTATGGTATCTGTACATAGATAGTATTTATTTCATTACAAAGTTCCAAGTTGTGGTGAAACGTTTAGGGAAAACCTGGGGAAAATGTACACAGTAGCGCCACAAACGCGAACGTACGCTGTGGATCAACGGGATCAACTTGGCGGGGGTTTTGGCGTGCCTCCAAATCGAGAGAAAAGCGAATGTCGTTTTCGTTAGCCTATGTCATAGTTCCATGTACTCTATGATGTCACCTGCGGGGCGATTTTCGGTTTATGCAAGATACATCCTTCTCCATTCGTGTTTTTTTCACGTGGACTTACCTACTGAGTCTCTTTCGTTCTCGCGATTAGTCGAAACACAAACAACGAAGTGTTGTACCGCCATTGGAGTTAAGCATATTTAAAGTAGGCTTCAGTGCGGTCTCAACAATGATATGGTCTCAAACTTTCAAACGTGTTTGTCACATTATTTGATAGGTTAGAAAATCTAAGGCGTAGATCTGAGGTCATGCTTGCTGCTGCTAACCAGCTCGTAGCACGCTAGCGTTTATCGCACACATAAACGCTTCCGTCCCTCTCGCACACGCGTACCTAGTAGTTAGAAAGGGACATATGTTTTATGTCAGCTATAAAAGCTAGCGTGCTAGGCTAGGCCCCCTGTTTGCCACAAAACAACTTGGCTAAGAACCATTTCACTTAATTCCGGTAAAAAAAACAACCAAATGCGAGTTATACTCGCACACTAAGGGTTCCATCCAACCGTAAAATGTTTAACACTAGGTACCAAATACGACAGAAAAAAACGCATTTTTTTTGTTTCGGGGTTCCCTGTAATATTTAACTTTTTACTAACTAGCTATTAATAATTCGTAGTTTGTGTAATAACTTAGATATTTTCTTAATCATTCTTGCAAAAATATAAGTACGTTACATTATGTAAGTAGAGTAAAATCACATAGACAGAGCGGCGTCAGTCAGCTACTATAGTCCTAGCTAGGGGGGAGGTGGTACTTTTTGATAGAACTGATGATAATGGACTGGTAGACTACACGCTAATTTGAAGATCTAGGGGAGGAGCAGCTGCCATCCACCTTTTTGCTCCCACTCCTTTTGAAATGTCATTTTTTGACGTTTCTCGAATCTCGCATGAATCGGGAGTTGGGGTCCCTAGCTCGGATTTTCCGTTCATGTGAGATTCATCTCCCAAAAAAAAGACTGATTTCTTTTTGACTGCTGTTTTCACCCCGCAGGGCCACTGCATTGCACGCGAATGCTCACGGCGATTACCTGGCTTAAAATTCATAAAGATAAAGCTGATAAATAATTAACTAAATTCAACCCTAATCAGATAATGTCGACTACGGAAGTAATTACGGGAAAATTTGTGCGCCGTTAATTGGCTTAAAACACGCTTCTAGATATGCATTTAGTTTCTTCCAAATGGATTTAGAGTTCTGAAAATAATTCGCTAAAGTTTATTAATTTTCCCTAATTTTCCCTTCGCCTTTCCAAAATGAAGGTGGGTGATGAAATTAAGGTATTTAATTAGTAAGAGCCGTGTATTTAAGAGTATTAATGAGTTCTGCTCTGCCCGAGAGCATAAGATTAAAGAAAGGGCTCGAAACATTGGTGATTTTTTTTATACCACGTCGGTGGCAAACATTCGTGCGACTCGCCTGATGTTAAGCAATTACCGCCGCCTATTGACGCTTGCAACTCCAGGGAAATCACGTGCGCGGTGCCGACCCTGCAAGAACCATATAATACCCCTCTTGAAGACCCCCCATGCTGTACCTCGCTAGTAAAAACCTCAGCAGGGGCTCATTCTACAACCGAAGCGTCCTCGGAAGGAAACATCTTTATACCGGACTCATCAAAAATGGTTTATTCGTTTATATTATTACACAATTTCCCATATTTATGACTATGACTCTAGTTAGAACCCTCGGGAGGGATACATTAAAGTTGGGCGGTCATATGTAAGGACTGCAATGGTAGTAAGGGGTAGTTTTTGGTATATTACATAATTACTTTCTCCTTGGGGAGTTTATGCATCTCCTTTAAGACGTTCATAGTTCATTGTTTATGAGTCATCGTTTTAAAAAAAACTTTGATCACACGTAACATTACGTCACTCAAAACGTCCTTATTGTAATCGAAGATGTCAGAATAAATTTATAGTACGCCAAAATCATTTTGTCTTAATTTTATGAACGCTATTGCGTTTATTGTAACCTAGTTTTACAAGCAGTGACCTGGTTGCAGGAGGCAAGTGTAATTTCGGTTTATTAATTTCCGCGCAACATCCCGCACGATTTGCGATGTACTTAACTCGTGACGTCACTCGGGTGCCAGGCAGGGATGCGCTCCGAAGCCTCAATGATAGGCCCCCAGATGTAGGTTAAATATAAAGTAGGTTATTGCACTGCCAGGGTTATATTTAGTGAGGCAGTGGAGCGTGAGCATTCGGGGTGGACACACGCGTAGAACCCTCGAGAATGCTTATTACTTGTTGCAGAGGTCTGGGCCGTAAGCGACGCTCATGGCTATAACGATGGATCTGGAGGAAAGCGTGTCAGACTCCAAGCTACACAAGGATAGCGCGGCTAAGAAGGAGCTACGCCCTTCGAGTGCTGTCTCGCTGTCGAAGTCTGAACATGGGCCAGGTCGGTGACGTCTGGCTATTACCAAGCTGAACTGGCAATATTTTTTTCTTTTCGTTTTGTCATTAACATAAATAAAATCCTCAAATTTAGTCTACTCAGTTCTGCATCTTGTGTATGCAATGGGGTATTTTGTCATGAGTTTGATTATGTCTTTCATTTTGTAATTAAGTGTCTAAGCAGAAAACGAACGTTTTTGAGAATTTTGTTCAATTATTACTCTTAGATACTCGGTCGAGAAAAACGTGGACGATGGGATGTTACCAACACACCTTTTGTAGCTAACAGGCTGTGACCCCATAACTGAAACAAGGGTGTCATAATCATTATAAAGGCAAGGATTCACTGAGGAATAACTAGAGTCTTGTGTCAGTAATCTTACAGCCGCTGAAAGCCTATCCCGTGCTTAGGTGGCAACCGTCATACCATTATGAAACTTAGTTATCATTATCATAAAATCGAGCAAGGTAGAGCAGTCGCCTACATCATTCTCCAATCAATCATTACATTATAATATTGAAATAAATGGATCGCCCTCGTCTCATAAATCGTCGAGGAGCCACGGTCTTTGTGATTTTACGAATAACGACATTGGATTCGAAATCTGATTATTCAGTCAACAATTATTATTTTTATTTTTCGCGATTCGTCCATACGTCATATGTTGACTGGTAGGCTTCTCTTATTGAATTTTCAGGTACGCAATACTTATACGGAAATACAAAGAAGCAGTGGCGTAGCTGAGCTTGGTGACCATAGGCCTTGGGGCAAAAAAAAAATTGGGGCCCTATAGTCAAATTAATAGGTAATATTCGCGAGTCAGGCAGCTAGAGTTAGAGGGATACTAGCCAGGGGTCCCCTGAGCTTGAGGGCCATGGGGAACGGCACCGCCTAGCTCCTGGGTAGGTACGCCATTGCCAAGAAGTATGTGTTTTGATAATAATACTACCCACTAGTTAGTTACTACTCTCAAAATAAGGTATTCCGGCTAAAGTTAATATATACCTACTCGTACATCGGCAATCTCCTTTTTTTTCGAATTAATACGGAAATGGAACCAATGCCCTCGCGGCTGAATTCAGAGAGTGATTCAGTAGTGAGAGCTGAATTAAGTTTGCGTGTGATAGGTCACTCGCAAACTTAATATCATCTCAGTGACAGTCGAGGAATGGTTAACGACGCCAGGACGGCCCCGATCATGTGAACATAAAAACGTATATGCGGTAGGTACTGCCTCTCCACCACGCACCAGTCATTCACCGAATCTTTAATCCGCTAGCTTAGAGAGTAACAATGCCCGTGCCTCATCATCGTCATCATCATCAGCTATCCTGTGCGTGCATCTAGCACGAATCTATGTCAATCTACGAATATGATCTTATTAGTAAATGTCAGTCTATATGACACCCTGTAACTCGCTATGTATAACTGAGTGCGTCTCTCTTCTACTGGGCTGGTTAGAAAGAGACGCACTGAGCTAGGTACATCTACGTATCGAATTACGAGGCATCGTAAAGATTCGTGCTAGATGCTCTGAACTTTAATCCACTAGACTAGCGTGAAGTGGCCATCGGATTTGTGAAATCATCCCTGATAAGAGAGATAACATATTCATAAAATTGTACATGTCTGTCTGTCTGTTTGAATTGTACGCATATCACGCAAAAACACTGCACGAAAGATGCGAATTTCGCGGTTGTATTGCTGGAGGTCAAACTTAAAATTTTGTGCACGTTTCATCTTGATACGCCGCCTAAAAGCCGAATTAGATACCTGCTTATAAATTTCATGCGTACGAAGTCGCGCCAAAAGCTAGTAAAGAAAATAAGCAGTCTCACTTCATACCCTCCGTGATTAAAGAAAAACGCGTGGCTGGAATAAGGTGTCGCTTCTATTAGGTCTTTCTTTACTCTTTATTCATAATGCTTGGACATTGGTTTGATATTCGTACCTACTAATTCGGATTCGGAAACCGAAAATTGCCGAAGTGCATATCTTTAGTCGGATCGGAATACTGTAACATCATTTGAATTCGTCAGAAACGTCGTCATCGACTGAGCAGCTGAAGCATTTCAAGAGTTGGGTGAGCAACGAGCGGTGGCATGAGTTGCGGAAGATAGCAGAGAACGCCATGAAAGACCGGAAGGTTTTCATGATCAAGGGTGGGGGGTTCCCTGCCGTGCGGCGGGCGCTGTTGGAGCGAGGGTGGATCGAGAAATATGAGGCTCATAAGGTATTAGAGGGCACAGTTCATACATCCTCAATACCCGCTTACTCTATTTTTTAGAGACACAATAGCTGCCAGGGGGTGCAGGGGGACTCTTATTACGCCATAATTGGTGCGTTCGTCTGTGGCTACAACTATTTGTGACTTGGCCCTCGCTCAGTTTTTAAATTCCGAAGTATGTGTGGTTGACATTATTTTATTTTGCTCCAATCTTGGATTGCGACCGCGCGCTGGGAGAAAAACGAGCATACGGGTCACCTCACCTGGTGAAAAGTAATCACTATCGCCCAAGGGGCCAACGATCTCAGGAGAATTGCTCACCCGTTGTCCGCCTTTAGACCCGCGTTTAATTTCCGAACTAAAATTTCAGTAAAACTTCCCTCATAACATTCTATTTCCTTACCACAGTTTCGCTTAATAGGTATTCACGGCACATTAATGTTTCAAGGTCCGCCATCCACCCACGCACTTAGATCCCAAGAGGGCCACGGGGAAGGAACTATCGAAAGTGGAACGATTGATTCTTTACAAGTTTATGGAGCACCATTCAGTCGATTTCCTCTGGACGACCAAGAGGGACAAGTACGACTGGTTACTAAGCAACAAAGAGGTCATCATTAGCAGGTACTTGTGTACGGGTTGTCTTTCATGTCTACTTTGTATTGGTGTTCTACGACCTTAAGTAAATCGCTAAACCTTTGAGTTGTTAATGGCATTTACGTTTCTCACTTAAAACCTGAGCCACGTCGAAATAACCTAAATGGCTTTGAACGGGTGCAATTTACCAGAAAACTTAATTAGGATGTACTTTATGTACATAATATAAGACCTTCCGTAAAAAACTCGCTAAATTACAATGAAAACCGTACTAAAATCCGTTGCGTGGTTTAGAAGGTGTAAACGCCTGAAGATACGATGACGACAGACAGGAACGAATAGCAACATTTTTTATACTTTTTAAAGATAAAAATATTTTTTAAACGTTTTTGAATAGGTTTTGCAGATCAATTTTCACCACCAAAGAAGGTTTGACAGCGTCCTTGACCCAGATGCACTGGTATACCGAGCCTGGAACAGCTCTCACGAAATTCCCCCGCTGCTACAACATCCACAACTCCGACAGCCTCGAAGAATTTATCGATGACTTCCGAATCACCGCCTGCATCAGTATCCTGAAATGGCTTTCGAACACTTTCCAAGCTAGCGGCGAGCAGGCCCTAGTCGTTAGCAACGGGAAGGTCCCATTTTCAGCCATCGAGTTCGCTTTAACCAGACTGAACGAATACATATCCTTCTTCACCCATAAAGACATAGACGACATCGAGGACCAATCTCAGCATGTCTGGGAGCACGAATGGGACCAATTTCTCACTCACCATTATTTACTCGTACACGAAAAGGCTAAGTTTGCTGAGGACAAAAATTCCAGTTTAAGGTAGGTTTATAAATGCCACTGATGTCATAACCGTGCTCCGGACATAAATCAGATATATCGCATATTTACACGGCTATAACAAGGCATTACGCAATTTGGCTTGTTTTATTAATAATAATGATTCATTGTTTGTTTTCCGCCAACAAAGCTCCTGACGTGGTGTGATATTAAACTTAATAACATGCTGTGAAAGGATTTTATCTCGGCGTAGAGATATAATAAATAATTTCGAAATATGGTCTACTTATCTACCAATAAATCTGTCCTTTGTGTAATAAAAGTTACAGATGCCAAGATTCGATATAAATGTATACTTTTCCACACTCAAATGTGACAAATATGTTAGCTTGTGGAACTTGTCATGGTTATTTAATACGGAGTGCTTGTCAAGTTTTTAACTTAAGTACCTACTTAAATTGCAACGTACACAACACTGTTCACTCAAATATCCAGCCAAGGTAAATATAAGCTCACCTCAACATGCTACATGTTTTGTATGTTCTTTTTTTCACTTTGCAAGACTTGCCTGTAACTATTATGGTAACGTGCATAATAATATAGATTTTTGCTTTAATGTTGATCTAAGTCGACACCCCTAGCCCCTATTGCACAATGTGTAACTAGTAATACAATTGAAAATCTCTTTCTATTAAAAGGAGTTGAAAAGAGACTTCCGCTTGTATTCCAAGTTATAATACAACAGAGGCCTGGATTTAATTATAACGCATACGACATACCTAATATGTAAACAACCAATGTATCCATTCCACATTAGTGATTCGTCAATATTTCGGTGACAAGCTACGCAATTAGGTCACGCTTTGCACCAGCTCTAGCATCAACAATTAATTCATCCATTTAACATTATTTTTATTATTATTTTAGCATTTTAAATTGAATTTGAATGTAAAAAAAAATACAAAAAGAAAAATCTAAAAAATTTAAAAATAAATAATTTCGATTACATTAATTTAACAACAGATGGCGTCATCTGTCGTCAGCTAACGGGCATTCATAAATGACCAAGTTGAATGAGATAACTTGATTACGTTTCTCATAGATGACACCGAGGGTAGTTTACCCAAAGAAAAAATATCAATAATGTAATGACCGTAAAGACGAAACACATTGAAAAATTCGCAGGGTATGGCAGCGGTAATGTGGCGGAAACTGGAATACGCAAGGCACGGAATGCTGATGTTGCAGGTTCGAACCCTGCCATTACCCTATTTTTTCTTTGTGTTGTCATTCATTATATAGCATTTTAAATTAATTCATCATCATTCAAAATTATTCAGATATATTTCAATAAGTTTTTATGACAACATCTTAAACACATTATATAATAGTGATATAAGATATAGATTATACAAGTACAGACTGCACTGATTTGGCGATTATAGTGTTTTTTATTCATTTATTAAAGAGTGACTCAAACGGCCTTTTTTATTAGAGATTTATGATGAATTGTAACACGTTCATATCATGAAAGATTAAAAAAAGAGGTAGCACAACGTACCGCATTCATTACGTGAGAATAAGATATGAAACCCAGGATTAAAAAGTTAATTGACCGATTTTGCACAAGTGTCTTTTCTGCTCTCGTACCTAATAAACAATTTTTACCAATTAGCTGGCTTGCAATAGTTGCAATGCAGTATTTTATACAGTTGCAATAGAGGGCGTTAGTAAGAATTGGACTGTCCACAAATTTTCTTGAGAAGCACTCGCTCCTCTTACTGTCTGAGATGTGAAACATGCTTAACATATTAAACATTTACGACGGACGTCCGAAAAGTTATGTTAAGGTACTAAGGAATTTAAAGAATCCTTTAGGTCCGTACTACTCTTCACTTTTAAGGGCATTTACTAGCATCACTTCATAAAATGGAATCCGACATGTGTATTTTATCACAAAGAGACTTTTAAAAAAGACTTGTACTTCCAAATTTCCACTTAATGCTTAAATGCTTAAAACTTTTCAATCGCTCTGCTAACTTGACCGAAACCTAGACAATCCATAATTTATGTCTTCAGGCTTGTGGCATTGACTGGATTAGAATTAATTAAGTAACACAAGCTAGATCTTCTTAATTTCATATATCCAACTTTTCCAGACAACTAGAACGAAAAGCTTGCAAAGTTTTAGCCACGATGACCAAGTACTGGCCACAAATAGATATCGACGGTGTCCTCAACATCTGGATTGTGAAGCCTGGCGCCAAGTGCCGCGGACGAGGCATCCAGTTGATGAACAATATCAAAGACATCATCGGACTCATAAATATCCCCACGGCTCAGAAAAGTAGATACGTCGTGCAAAAATATATTGGTAATAAAAAGTCAATGCTGAGTAGTAACTTAATTAAAATAATCTGAAGCACGCTTCAACGCCTTCAAGGGCAGAAATCCCTTGCCTTGTATCCGTTTAGATACATCTGCGACCTAAGTATAGTGGTTGTAATACTTGTAATATGATAATTTGATGCCATAGCGTTAATGTTGTGCAAGCTGAAGAAAGTGGAACATTTTGCTTCCTACACACCGACTGATCGAGTAAGTATTCAAAACTGGTTCGAAATTAATAATTCAATATGCACTTTCAGAGAATCCGCTAGTCATTTACG
The DNA here is from genome assembly GCA_963691745.1 of Ditula angustiorana. Classification (NCBI taxonomy): domain Eukaryota; kingdom Metazoa; phylum Arthropoda; class Insecta; order Lepidoptera; family Tortricidae; genus Ditula; species Ditula angustiorana. Next base: position 5,343,609 of record OY829473.1, read on the forward strand.
ACACCAAATTCGATATACGGCAATGGTTCCTCATCACAAACTGTCAACCGTTGACTATTTGGGTTTATAAGTGAGTCCTTTTTTGTGTTTTATTGTATCGTGCTTTCAGTCCACACGACAAATTCTGTATTTTTGTATTCCAGAGACAGTTATCTAAGATTTAGCTCACAAATATTTAGTTTATCGAATTACCACGAGTCTGTCCATCTTACGAATAATGCTGTTCAAACCAAATATAAAAACAACGGTGAGAGAGACAAAGCGCTTCCTGATGAAAACATGTGGGACTGCCACACTTTTAAGGCTTATTTGAGGTAAATAAAGGAAAAACTTTAGACAAGTATCGTATGTTTAATTAAATCTCATTTTGTTAAAAATACCCCTTTTTACCTAAAGACAGATTGGGAAATATGAATTGTGGGACTCTAAAATATATCCTGGTATAAAGCAATGTCTCATAGGAGCAATGTTGGCCTGCCAAGAGTCGATGGACAAACGACAGAACAGCTTCGAACTCTATGGTGCCGACTTTATGCTGACCGAAGACTTCACGCCGTGGCTTATAGAGATCAACTCTAGCCCTGACCTGGCGCCTACCACTTCAGTCACAGCACGGTTATGTCCGCAATGTCTTGAGGATGTCATTAAAGGTAGGGTCAACAAATTCTTACGCCTAGTTTGATTACCGTATTTTACATCTATATGTTCTTTTTTTTTCAGTTGTACTGGATCGACGATATAACCCCGAAGCCGATACAGGAACGTTTGAGCTGGCTTACAGGCAATCTATTCCTAAAGCTCCAGCGTACCTCGGCTTATCTTTATGCATTAACGGAAAAAGACTCATCAAGAAATCTTCCAGACAGCACAAACATGAGCCAAGGAGTACCACACCTTTGGCACCGCGAGTGCCTTCTGGAGATACAATAACAGAGCCAGACCAACCAGTACCTGCAGAATACAGTGGACCCATAATCACAGACTTCCTCTCATGGCTAAATCCTTACGACGCGATTCCGCTCAGCAAGGACAATATTGTTCTAGGACCCAAAGAATCACTTACGGTACGCCAAGCTATTACAGTAGTAAAAACGGGTCTCGCGCTGAAGAGTAATTTGAAAAAACGTAATTCCTCCGCGATCTCTTCTAGGCCCCATCGGGGAAGACGAGAAAAAAATATAGAATGTAAACGACGCGTCGTGCCCCATTCTTGCTGTCGGCCCGAGGACTCGCAATCCGCCAAACACGCTGGTAAATACCGGACTGAATCGGCCAGCAAAGCGGAGAAGCCCAAGGTCGACAGGTCGGTCGGTAACAAACGTTGCTACATAGATCCAATAGAATGGGAGCGAGAAACAGCCAGTATCCTTCGTTCAACGATTTCCGTGCAAAATAAAATTGCTAACAGATTGGAAAGCATTGTTCCGTTGCGGCAAACTAAATCAAGTGTAGTTAGTTCAAATAGGACGCTGCTACAGCCACTTAGTTCGCGAAACTGTATCGACGACTCGGATCCGATTAAAAAGCTGAGTGCAGTCGGCAGAAATATTTGTAAACTGCGAGATGAAAATAGAGCGAAACAAAAAGCGATAAAGTTTTCGGAGAGCTGTACTTCTATATACGCTCCGTACCGCGTCGTTATTACTCCGCTAAATGATGAGCAACCTACAACTAAGAAATGAATGATTGATTTCTATTCTCTTTAAATTAAATATCTTCCCTATTCGTAGATAAAATAAGCGAATATACAAAGTATTACTATTAAAATCAATAATTGAGAGCTCTTTCTAAGTCTTGGGACTTTAAATTGTTGTTAATTATATTTTGCAAATTATTAAATTTATTCTTGCAACTGTTGACACCTTCAAATTCTATTGTAAATGACAAATTAATAAACATGAAATGTTTGTGTTTTTCTGTTATTTCAGGTGCCCTGTATCCTGGATCCTTCTCATTTCCCTCCTCTCCGAAGATTCAGCTGATCGAGGATCCTGGCAACTAACACAGTAACACCCTCAACCTTTTTTAAAAATATATATAACACACCCATGTTCAATGACACTGACAATAAAAACATCAATATTGGTCCGAAAAATCTTTTGTAAATAAATAACAAAAATCAAGCATCTCTCTAAATAAATAATGTACAATTAAATAAAAATTAATAAAAGGTCGACAAAGATGATTATAACATTAAAATGACTTCAGAAAATGAAAATCTGCCGATCTGTACAAATCTTGACTGCGATGAGGTTAGTGTTACGTACATATTGAACTTCCCATTTTATTGTAAGTACAGTCATCAAATCAACCGATAAAATACAACTAATCAGGTGATTAGCGTTTATCAGGTGCTGCAAAATCTGTATTTAAAAAAACAGTGTCTAAATAAATTCTTCAGGCTGAACTTTCATCAGAAACATTAGCCTACATAGTACATATTTACTTAGGTGCCTAAGGTAATCACATTAGCTCGATCAACCGAACTGAGAACTGACAATAGAGGATTTGTATGAGCCAAGTTAGGTATTAAACAAATTTAGTACCTATACAACATTACGAGCGAAATTGAAGGTGACGGCAATGTGATATAGATAGTTGTGGGACATAATGATGTCACTAGATGGGTACTGAATATCTTTCAGAAAATCTTTCTGAGGTTTCATGAAAAAGCACGACGAAGAGATAAAATCACAACTCAACTTCAGGAATAAATTAGAAGTTAGTAACACAGCGTAGGCAGCTTTATATGTACAAGAAGTCTGTAAATCCCGTTAGCTCGTAAAGACTGTTTGTGGTGACTTTTTGTTTTTTTGTTTCCCGTTTTAGTTGCACATCTTATTAATTGAAGGGCTTAAAGCATGACCCAATCTCTCCTGTACTATGGTGTTGCATAAGAAAAAACTACTTAGAAAGAATCGCAAGAAAGTAAGTAACATTAAAATTAGAGTTCTGCAGTTATTGTGTATTGTGTAGTTATTACTTTAATACATGCATTAACTACCCGAAACTAAATACTCACTTCAAACAAAATGAACTGACACTGGCTGTTTGATCACTAAGCAGACATACTTCTGAAACTGTAGCTAGGTGCATTTCTAACCATGATATTAACTCAAAATACTCACTTAACTGTCATTTATTGGCGTTCTTTGCTATAACCAGACACATGGCAGCGCGGGAATTTCAAGCAAGAAGAAACCAAAACGTTCCTTTGGGAAAATAACTCGAGGTTCTCCTAGAGTTGCATCCAAAAAACCATCATGCTATGCGTGCAGAGTAAGTATAAATAACAAAAAGAATAATTTCCTGATTCTATTTTGCCTTCATCAGAACACCTATTCTCTTTACGCTTCTATATATTTCAGAAAGCAAAAACTATAAACTACGACAAAGGAGGAGTAAAAAGAATTTACTCTCCGTTCACATTCAATAAATTTGCGGCACTGCCACGAGTTAGTAACAAAGCTGAAAAAAGAATTCCACCTCTCGAAAGTCATTATAAATCATATGGGTTATCCCCTAAAGAAAAAATGTACATAATCACGAGCTGTCAGACTAGATCCTCTCAATATACGCACCTTAAAAATTTAGCAGCTAACGCCATTAAAAATAGAAAAATATTTGCTTTATACGGCTACTGCAACGCTGTACGAAAAGCATTAGTTGAGCGCGGATGGGTGGAAAAAATCCCACCAAGTCGAATGAACTTATCTAGAATACGTAACGGTACCTACTCAAACAAGGCTGATATTCATACCGAACTCGAGAGACTACTTCTCTCAAGCTTAGTGCAAAAACATAGTCCAAACTTTATATGGACCACAAAGGAAGAATTCAAAGACAACACCATAGACATGAGCAACGATTATACAACTTTGGTCAACAAACTGAGGGTTGATGCCATGTGGACAACAAAGCAAGGATTGTGCTCATCGCTGAAGAGAAACTATTGGTTTTATATAGAAGACGTAGCTGAAGTTAACGGTCCACGGACCTACAACAGTTACGACTCTGGCGAAATCGAAGGATTCATATCTGACTTTAAAATAACAGCGTGCACTAGCTTGCTGAAGTGGGTGCTCTCAATGGTTGCTAACGATCGGCCAGTGTTCGCCCGGTCTGGGAAAATACCTATAAATGTACTCTTATTCGCTCTAAACAGATGCAAAGAATATCTCTTCAGAAAACAAAACAAAGACATTGATCGACCTGCGAACTCCGTAAGTGCCGGACAGTGGAATTCATTTTTGAAAAAATATTATCAAATCATTTCGAAAGCCGATGTGTTTCAAGCTGATAAAGATCATCAATTGCCATTATATTTGGGTTATGCAAAATTGTTTTTGAAGGAGATTCATAGATATCGACCGCAACTGAGTTGCGAAGGCTGTCACAATATTTGGATGATAAAACCAGCTCACTGCTCTAGAGGTAGAGGTATTACAATGGCTTCTAAGCTGGGGGTCCTGACTGACAAATTAAGCAAGGCAACCTCAAAATACGTTGTCCAGAAATATATTGGTTAGTTCTATAAATTTTTAATTTTTCTGATAAATCGTATCGTGGTGAAATGTAGCATGCTAGAATGTTACTGTCATAATAATTATATTAATTACTAGCTGACCCGGCGAACTTCGTACCGCCTAATTATTGGAGGCATATTTGCTCACCGTTTAGACCTACCCTGGACTACGACAAACATTTTAAAACCAAAATCAGCTCAATCGGCCCAGCCGTTCTCGAGTTTTAATCAGACTAACGAACAACAATTCATTTTTATTTATATTATTATTATTAATTATGTCACTGAACTAAATGTTGTGTTTGCAGAAGAGCCCTTGCTCATTCATGACACCAAATTCGACATACGACAATATTATCTTATCACAAGCACCTGCCCTTTAGTCATATGGATGTATAAAGACTGTTATTTGAAGTTCAGTTCGCAAAAGTACAATTTAAGGAATTACCATGAATCTATTCATCTGACGAACAACGCAGTACAAAAGAGGTACAAAAACTGCGACAAAAGGCACGAAGAACTCCCGCTTAATAATATGTGGCATTCAGATCAGTACAGAAGTTATTTAACTGGAATTGGGCAAGATAACGTGTGGGACACCATCATTTATCCTGGCATGAGGAAGTCCATCGTCGGTGTGATGCTCAACTGTCAGGATTCGTTATCTGAGTGCAGGTACCGCTTCGAATTGTACGGATGCGACTTTATTCTGGACAACAAATACAACCCATGGCTGATAGAGATCAACTCATGTCCTGACTTACAACACACTACTTCGGTTACCGCCAAGATATGTCCTGCTGTTGTTTCTGATATTATTAAAGGTAAGTTACTTACTTTTTATGTGTCCTGACATTAGCCACTGGATTGTTTTTGTAGACTTTCAACTCGATTGCACAAACTAAGCTGACTTTAATTTCTCTAATAAGCTTACAAGACCTCATAGTTACCGATCACCAGACCAATATGATTAGCATGACCGCCCAAGTTGAATTTATGATTATGACACTAGATATATAGAACCTACAGAGGATTTATGTTATTTTCAATTATGTACCTACCTACAATTTATACAACACCTATTAAATTGTATTTTGTTTATAGTTGTCATCGATTTTCCTAAAAGTCCGAATTGCTCGACTGGTAAATTCGAATGCATTTACCGCCAACCCTTGACCATACCACGGTATAGGTTATCTGGGGATCTATCTTTACGTGGCTACAGTTTACCTCTTGAATACTTCTACAGAGGAAAAATAGAAATCAAGGAATCGTATGCTAACGCCGACATTAGCAAAGAAAGAGATATAAACAGGATCATGAGGCAAATGAAAAAGGTTTACGATGAAGATGTGACGCTTGAACCCGAACCTGACTGTCTAAGTAATTCAAAAGAAAATATTATTGCACGTGATACGCATTTCACTGATTCAGACACCGATAACACTGAAGAGGCTACTTGTGTTGATGAGCAATTGGACAAGTTGCTTTTCAACATTACGACAGAAAAATATCCGAATTCTGACTTTGAAAGAAAAGAGGATCATAACATAATTTTCAGAAAATGCCCCGAAATATCCGCTAACAATGATACTGTTTTGAGCAAATCGCTCAGTACGTCGAAATGCACCAGATCCATCAATGAAGATCGATCCTTTGATTTTAGTGCGCTAGACGATGAACCATTGAGCAAAGGAAGCTGGCTCAATCTAAGCCCTCTTCAACGAGTTATTAACGACTTATCCTCATGTTCAACAGAAGGACTCGATCCGAAAGAAATGCAAGGAGAAATAAAAAAGATGAACACCATTATCAAAAGCAAGAATGAATCCCATCAAAGCATCGAAATAGCTGTTGCGAAATTGATTACTTTTTTGAGAGAAAAGGAAAGAGAATGTCGTAAATAATTTAAAAATTTGCATGTAGTGGTAGAGGCAGAGGAATTTATACTATGTACGTGTATACTATTGCTTGATCTAACCCTTAAAAGAGACTACTGTAGAATAAAAGAGAGCATGTATAGGTACGCCTCTGCCGTGATGGAACTTTTTAGAACCCAGCTGTATTTAATCCGACGGACGACTTGCAAGTTTTACTAATGTTGTTTAAATTAGTAGGTGCGTGAATGAATAGCAACGAGTTAGAAGATTGTGTACCAAACTACCAAGCGCTCTCCATTCAAACTCAGTTAAGTTTGCTACCCTCCGAACCCCAACTTAAAGCCATGACTTTTTGTTATTTTGGCAGGCAAACAACTTGAGCATAAATCGAATGGAGGGGGTACGTTTGCGCTTACACATTTGTACCAGAAACGGCTTCTGCGCAGTCAATTAGGTCAATGCTCAAGTTGTTTCCCGGGAACTGTACTTACCTACTTTTTGTGTGATGTTTTATAAAGCCTTAGGATTAGGTTTGTAAGATTCACAAACGTAATCCTAAGCCCCAATATACTAACAAATCATGGAAATAAGGTTAAAGTTTATATATTATCCTATGATTAACGTACCTAATCGCTGTTATGCATGGAGAGTGATTTTCGGCTTGGAATACAATCCTCAATGTGTACGTTTTAGTTATGTTCTTCGATCAGTCAGGCCAGGTGAAGTTCGAACAAATAGTAATAAACAAAATAACACCACAAATCATACAAATAAAACAAATTTTCCATAAATATCGGTTCATTATTTACTTAACACTTACTTTATTATTGCCGATTGAATTCAGCTCACGCACCAGATCCTTTGGTTCGAGGCCCAGCTTAGTTAAAAATACTTTAAAAAAATCTTTGTAATTCAATTGCAGTGAAAAATAACGCTCTGCATGTTAATTAATAATCACCTACTAAATAAATTCCATAGTGATTCCATATTATGCGCAAGTGGTTGAATTCAGAATTTAACGTTCCTTGCTACCTGCCACAGATTACATCTTACTAAGAAAAGGATAGACAGGTGAAGTTGAGACGCAAGGAGAATTGAGGCAAAGATTGCATAATTGAAATTGTGAGTTGAGGTGAATGATCAATCACACAAATAATTACACAATGCCATACAAGACAATATGAAAATTTGAAAATTCGATCGAACCCTCAAATGAGATCGAATCTCTCCTGTACACAAACGACATAGGTACAGGACCCCAATTCTCGGGTCATGCGAGACGCTATCTCGCATGCCACATATGTCAAAAATGACAGATTTCCTTGGGATTTGACAATTATTCTCGTGTGAGATGAATCTCGCAAGAACCCAGAATAGGGGCCCTGACCAGCAGCAGTGTGCGTGGCCTCAAGTCTTTACTTAATAATTCTTAAACATATTGAAGAATTCAATAAGTACATTGAATTTGGTCTAACGTCGTTCGTTCCTCCTTTGAACAACACCCATTACGTTTTGTTTATCAGTGTTATTATGATTATGATGATTATGATTATGTGATTCGTGTAGTCTTGTGAGTGAGTCGAATCTGCCTATGAATCTGATTTTGCCAACATAAATAAAAAAACTGACTTTTATTCTTCTTTTCGTTATTACTTTATCTGTACCAATCCCTTGAAAATAAAATGGACGGTGTCATAAGTAAACTTGAAAACTTGTTTAATCTGTGGTAGGTAATTGAGGCATGGTGGATTATATATTATCAATTTGAGTATCTATTTTCTACATTTCCACGCATTTAACCTAATTATGGGTCGTTCGAGATCGCGAAGCAAATCACCCCGGCGTCATCACAAAAGCAGTAAGCATTCGAGAAAGAAGAGTCGATCTAAAGATCGCTCTACATCGCGTAGCAGAAGCTCCAAACACACCGATAAGCCGAGAGAACGAAGCTCCAAATCTAGGTAAATAAAGTGAAATCTGAGTCGATTAAGTTGATCGTTACGAAAAAAAGTTTTGATCACATTTGCACATATTTTTTTAGGAAAAGGTCTCATTCCGTAACATCGTCGACAAGTAGCGAAGCGTCCTATGATGGAAGCAGAAACAATAGGAAAAAATCCAAGGGGCGCAGTAAAATGGACGAAGTGGACCGGCTTGCTGAAATGGAAAGACAGAGACGCGTTAGAGAAGCAGAACAGAAGGTATGGAGCCATATTTTCATCAGCTCTACATTACACCCATATGGAATCTAACTTTGACAATCCTTTTTGTAATGTGTACTAATAATGATTAAATGGACAATAATAATATATACACCGCACTATGTCAACATTTTAAAGATCTCATTTCTGTGGCTACATTTTCTATGGATATCGCAACTTAGCTACTTACTTATTCAAATGAACATATTATTATACATATACTTTTAAGCTCATAATATAATGAACATTACAAGTGACGAGTATTTTCTTTATTTATAATATAATTACATTTTGGAACTAAATAAATGAACAAGTATGTGTAAGAGCTGAAATTTAATGTTAACATAGACACCACGGTGTGCTTTCGTCTTGCCATCCTATGAAAAGTCTGGACCCTGCCGATAGTTATCTTAACCACTTCAGTCTTACAAATTCAATCTTACAAATAGTGTAGTTTATGCAAAATTTATTAAACAAATGGCAGAAATTATAATTTTTGCTTTGTAAAATGTGATTGAAAAGTAAGTTTTATGAAATTTGTAGGTGGTGGAAGAAGAAGCAGCAAAAAGAATAGAATTACTAGTGAAGAAGAGAGTGGAAGAGGAACTAGAGAAGAGAAAGGATGAGATTGAGCAAGAAGTGGCAAAGAGGGTGGAGGAAGCTAAGAGAAAGATGGAGAAGGAAATGATGGAGGAGCTGGAGCGGCAGCGTGAGCAGCAGCGTCGCGAGGAGCTGGCGCGACAGGTAACTGCGCCGCCCCCCACCAGTCATGTGCAAACGCAATCCCTCCCACATTGCTTTTACACATGACAAGGTCACCCTGCAACAAGACTTGTTCTCGCAACTAATGAACATAAGTACATTTCAATGCTATATTAGTACTTAAAAGAATTAAAAAGAAACTAATAAAAGTATTATTTCGATCATATCTGTTAAAGGTCCAGTCAGGTGTAGTTCGAGTGCTTACAAGAATTTTGTTTGTTAAATCGTAAACTGTTGTAACAGCCCTCGTGGCTCAGACTCGAATGTTAACTGGACACCATTCAGTGCCTACATGCATGTTGTTGCACCTGCCACGGCAGACTATGTGCTGTCCTGCCCTTATGTAAGTGCCGACGCGGCTACCGGCTAGTTTTTTAAAACTGTTCACTTGACTGTCTTTGGCAGTCACGTAGTGTATAAGTCAGGTCGGAAGACTGATCAAGAACCCGAAGCCGTAAGAATTTTATGGAGATGCAGCTTGAGGAGCCAATCGCGAATACTGAAGGTATTTCTTGAATTAATTTTTTGTATAACAACACTTTCTGTTACAATTTAGGTTAATATGCAGTAGCCATGTTTAAAAGGCATATTTTTTTGTAAAATGCTATATAATATTTTGGTATGATTTGTAAATAAGAATATTATTGAACCAAGGGATGATGAGCGAAGGAGATTGATTCAATCAAGATTTGTCTTACCTTATTATACACAATAAATCCTATGTTAATCTCATGTAATGCATGTATACTGATATACATGCATAACAGGACATAATTGCATTCTGTACTGTTTATAGTCTCATTCAAATGTTCTAGAATGTGAGCAACTATAATTTAAAAATACTGTCTTTGGTTTTTAAATGTCTGTGCCGGTTGAGGGGAACTGTGTTGATATTTACTTTCTATCGTACAGGAGGAAGAAGCTCGTAAAAGGAAAGAGCTGGAGGATATCATGGCAGAAAATAATAGACGGATCGAGGAGGCCCAACGCAAGTTGGTGAGTGTAAACATAATATTTAAGCCAATAAGACACCTTGAGGGGTTAAGATGACTCTTGACTACACAAATGTAAAATATTTATATTACCACAGTATTTGTTTCTCACTGTACAATCGAAGACACATATAAGCCACCATTAAAGACGGAACTGCGAGGAAGTGTCATTTTTCGAAAGGGTATATAGTATGCACTGCGAAGTTGATATATCTATCCCTTTCGAGCATAGACAATTTCTCACTGTTCTCTCTTTAATGGTCGGCTAAGTACATGTTAAGCATGATTGCATAGATGCGTAATAACTCAGTTAATTAGTTTTAATTTTGGTTCTTCTTATAATCTAACTTAATAAGTCAAGCAAGCCTGTCGCATGCAAGTTTTAATCCGTATTTCTCGTCATTTGTTTAGAACAGTAGAGTAATGAAACGATAATTTAATAAAAAAGCCTTTATTCTACAATAATATTTTAATTGAATTGATTATGGAAATTGTATCTTTGAAGTAGGCCTCCCCTAGTTCTTTCCATGTTATTTTGTTTTTGGCAACTTTCAACCTTATTGCTCCACAACACTGAGTGTGTTCCCCTATAGTTTATGTTTTCATTATTACATTATTCACATTATTTTTTCAGGCTGAGGAACGGTTAGCAATGATCGAAGAACAAAGAAAAATGGACGAGGAAAAACAAAAACTGAAAAAAGAACAAGAAAAGAGAATAAAAGAGGAACAAAAGAAAATCTTAGGCAAAAATAATTCGCGGCCCAAGTTATCATTTTCGTTGAAACCACTGTCATGAGTACTTATAGTATTTTGGATTGATTTGATGTGAACCATGCATTCAAAACATTCTTTTGTTTAGATGTAGTGATGTTCAATCATGCATTATAAATTTCAGTTGAATAGTTAGGACTGTGGCCAAAATAGAATATTCAGGAAGTGTTAATTCCGGATATATTTTAAATTGGTGGTTTAATTAAAATAAACTATCTAGAAAGTGGGCATAACTGGCACAGATAGCTGCAACTAGCATTGTCACTATGTTCCTTTCTCTTAATGGAATATAAAAATAAAGAGAAACGCAATATGCGACATTGGTGAAATGGTATTTCATGCATTTCCGTTATTTAGATAGTGGCGATAGAATTAGGCTTTTATACATTCGATGTAAAAAAAAGAACACAAATTTTTTGTGTGCTCTCATAGCCAGATTCCAATAGAACAAAGGTTTTTATGTGGGCTATATTATGTCATAGCTTTGATTATGCTTTAAATCTTTCTATTATTTGACTACATAACGTGTACAACTAGTTAAAGAGACCGGCAAAAAGAGGCGTGGCGTTCGGTGATAGCTGTTCAGACAATGCACTTAAATGCAGTTCGACACATTCTTTCAGCCATGCCAGTAAAGAAATAATTTATAAATAGCGTTTACTTGTGTGCTATCTTGCTGACACTGTAGTTTTGTTGTTATTCCTTGAATATTCAATTACACAGCAGAATATCGAGAAAAGTATCGCCGCCATTTTAATAACCTTTGTCTATTGGTGCGAATTTTATATACAGTTTTCATGATGTTTATTTTCTTGTATAGATATTTAATTATTTAGATATAAAATTCGAGATTGAACTATCGTCGTGGTATTTGAAACGTAAATTACGTATGCACGGAAAATTAATGCATAGTTTTCGAAATGAAGTGTTGTCTGCATGGTCAACCGGACCGTGGTCGGCAGTACCCTTACCATGGGTTGACAGTAACAGAACTCGCTAGCGACGGCTTAAACGATTTGTATGGTGAATTGTACAGCGCCTTATAGAACTAAAGATCGCTAGTATGAGTCGAACGGTAAATTATCTATCGAAATCTAAGCGCTAACGACTAACGTCTTGTTGCTGTTGCCATAGAACATCGGTACCATGAGTCACGAGTTTGTTAAAAGTCATCGAAAAATACCGTATCGAATGTAGTAACGTAATATGAGTTTTCTATAGCAACTCGTGGTAGCGGTACTGTTGTTAGAGTTACTAACAGTATCGGGTGCATGCCGCGAGTATGCACGCGGATGCTTGTGGCGAGTACCCGGCCTTACATGTCCACACTTGACTATGTTCACGTTCAAACAAACTTATTATGTATACACCAGGCAGGCAGTACGAAACAGAAAGATTCTTAGACTGAGTTACGGTACAAGGCCGCAATTCATGTGCCAAAGCGTAAGAAGCAGAAGTTTTTATGTATCACACTTAACCAAATGTGTGAAAATTCTTTAACATAATTATTTTTTTGCATTTCTTGGTTCAAAGGACAGCCGCTGTCTTTTGAACCAGCAAACGCCGTGTTGACTTGCGGCCATATACCTAGTGTTGCCGACTCAGTTCATGTTAAATTGGGTCCAAATGAAGCTAGATGTATGGAGCACTGGCCATAAGAAGCAGCTAAAATTTATGAAACACTTGCAGAAATAGTCGCCAACGTGGCCCCAAAACCCGCCAGATCTGGCGACAAAGGCTAAATCGGCAACACTGCATATACCGTAACTCAGTGTGACAATGTTTTTGTTCCTTACAGCGTCTCTAGTGAATACATCTTTCTGAAGTATTTGCGTTCAAACGTTTGTGTGATGCAACATCTGTATCAGTAATTGCAGATTTGTTTGGTACTTGTCGGTGGATTGCCTTCTATTTGTAAGATAAGAACCGCTCAATAGTCTAAATTCCATAACAATCAAAAGTAGTATTAACATGCAAAAACATAAATGATAGTTTTAGTTGCAATCGCATCAACTATGATTAGACTTGCACTATTGTTTAAAATACTTGACAAAATTTATTGTGAGTCCTTGAACCCTAACATAATGGTTAAATACTAGTTTAGATACAATAGTTTTGAACAATTTGTATATTCATCCTCGTGTATTTAAATGATATGCAATGACAACACAAAGAAAAATCACGGGCATCTGGCAGGACTTCAACCTGCATCCTCGGCATCCCGTGCCGCGTGTTTCCACCACAGAAGCGACTGCCAGACACTGCGAATTTTTCAATGTGCTTCGTTTTTACGGTCATTATATTATTGATATTAAGATGTAACTACCCTTTTGAATTTTCGTGGTTTTTTAGAGCAACTAAAGTATTTGCCTAGCAGTGGGCTTAACAGGCTATTTAAAAAAAACTATTAATTTATCAAATAATTGCTTCTATGAACGCAAACACATTATTTGCATCAGCTAAAATAAACAAAAGCTTGAAAAATTACAATAAAGTTGCTCTCGAAGTAGGTTTCGGCCGTAAAAACTATCAAAAAGCGTCTTTGACAGGAAACTTCCAATTGTTCCCCGATTGTAAGACAAGCTGACTTGACGCCTACTGTATTTGAAATAGATCACTGAAAAGATGTATACATTTTTATGCTATGTTATGCGTGATGAACTGATTTGTTCCGTTCAATAGTTCGTTTTCTTTTCATATATTTTCGGCACCACTCTGATTTTTGCATATTACCGAAAATTTTACAAAAAAAATTTAAGTACACAAAATACACGTTTGGGGAATGCTGTTTCGTTTGTATTCTGATTAGACATCAAGAAAAATTCGGTAAATTTATAGATTACAGTCTAGGCTTACGGTAGCATTAAGAATTCAATTTTGTATATATGTTTGTTCATTAAGCTTACTTTAGATATCGTCGGTTAACTTGCGTGTAAAATTTTGCAGATTTCATACATGTAATTCGCTTCGAACAATGCTGCGTTATTGGTTTTACATTTTGTAAATAACATACTAGCATTTCTACAGGAATACATTACTGCATAAGACACTGTAGTTTATTTTTTATTATGGAATAGTCTTTGAACAAATGTGTTAAGTTCAATTGGACACAATTCATTCACTAGAAATAATTAGCAACTATTATTTCTCATATTTATAAATTAAATAATTTACCTTGCTATATAGGTCGTGGTCACTATAAAAGAGGCATCGAGCTTTTGTCGCGGATATAAAGCATACATCCTTTTCTAACTGCACTGAACTGTCAGCGTGTGCGAAAAGGTTGAATTCTTTCTGTCCGCGATAAATGCCAGTGCGAAGTGCAGAAGTCTTATACCTTCGTAAAGTTTTTCCATCGTAATCCACGTAACATATTTTGCACAAAGAATATTTTATCCTACAATATACCCTCTACAACTGTAATGTTATTGTTTTATGAATAAAATCTTAGCTAACTTCAGTCTTTTATTTCTGAACCACCCATCGAATGACCAAAACGATTAGAGGATGACTAAAATCTGTCCAGGACCCCAATAATTCTCGGATCATGCGAGATACGAAAAAAATGACAGGTTTCCAAGGGAGTTGAGTTTGTGCGAGATGTATCTCACATAAGCCAAGAATTGCCCCGCAGAAACAGTAGAAAGTGAACAATAAATTAAAATTTTAATGCCAAATTGTTGCCATGTGCAGGTCCTAAAATGCAGTAAGTATTCACAGCTCAGTGTCCACTATGAATTTGCTGCACTGGCTGTAGAAACCATGGGCCCGTGGTCATCTCATACAAAGGCGCTGTGCAAGGACCTGTCAACAAGACTGGGCCTTGCGTCCGGGGATCTTAGAGCTGGCTGCTACTTTGCCCAAAAGCTAAGCCTCGCTATCCAGCGGGGCAATGCAGCCAGCGTTCTAGGGGCTTTTCCGCATGACGCAAGCGACTACGCAGACGGCGTGCTTCCTTTCTAGATAAATATTTTTAATGTTTTGTGTATAAATTGTATTTTAGTTAAGTTTTCTCTTAAATTGTACTATATGCATTCATTTTAAGTGTAAATATTTTGTTCTAAATAAAACATTTGTGTGGTTCTTAAAAACTAAAAATAAACAGTTAGTGTGCCATTAATTTACATTTCATTATTTCTTTACCTAGGTAGTAGTATAAAGTCGCTATTTTCCTGTTTGTCCTGTATTTTTATAGTGGATCTTGAAACCACGCAACGGACTTTGATGCTGTTTTCACTGGCATTCAGAGATTTTTATAACAGTGGCGTTTCAAATACATTCCTGTATTGTTCAAGTGATACACTGTAGCCAGGGATACAGTACGAATGGGACGGCTCGACCGAAGTGGTTCCACACTACCACTAACTACTAATGTGAACTAGTAGCTTGCTTGAGATCCAAAGGCCCACAGGGTTGGAGAGGGGAGGACCTAAAGACGGGTAGGTAACGGATCAGCGAGATCACTTCCCATTGTGTCTTAGATGTCCGGGGATGTTAGTTAAAGTAATACTGAATATTTACTTTTGTAGAATTAATTCACCTAGGATTAATCCACCCTTAGGTAATATTCTTTCTTTATGTATAAAATAGGAAGGCAAACGAGCAAGCGGGTCACGTAATGGTAAGGGGGCGTCCATAAATAACGTGAGGTATTTTTAAAAAATTTCTGCCCCCCTTCCTCCCCCCCCCCCTCTGGTGAGATTTCGTGAGATGTTATTCAACCCCCTCCCCATCCCCCAATCTCACGTGAGATTTTTCAAAATGTGGGTTTCTTACGTAAACGCGTTGGATTATTATTGTAAAAAGAAAAAAAAAATTCTTCGTGCTTTTATTTACGAACGAATTAGTTAATGATCTTAATCGTTACGATAACGCTAAGATTAAATCCTAAGCATGTACAATCTGGATTAAATGGACTAAAATAGTATATTATTTTTTTGTTTCATCAGAAAAAAAAAATCGTGATATTTGCCGAGACCCCCCCTCTCTCCAACGTAGATTATGATGAGATTTGACTCGACCCCCTCCCTCCCTTAAACATCTCACGTAATTTATGGACGCCCCTAAGTGATCACCCGTGTTTAAATGTTTAAAACATATTCGAGACAATTTTTAAACTACTCACTAGAGCAGTGTTTCTTAAACTGTGGTCCGCGGACCCCTGGGGGTCCGCAGTTTTATCTATGGACCATTTAACAATCATAAATAAATGCCACCAAAAGTCTTGTAATCGCTACGCAAGCATATTTTTTTGTAATTTGTATTAAAAGAGACGCGAGACGCTCGGCTATCCCGCATGCCACATACGTCAAAAATGACAGATTTCCTTGGGATTTGACAGTTATTCTCATGCGAGATGAATCTCGCATGACCCGAGAATTGGGGTCCTAGCCTATCGTATGGTGGCTTAGAGCATTAAGTACTGGAGATGGCATTCAATGACTTACCACTCTGCCAAAGGTATGATTACTGCTCTATGCGTTCAAAAACCGTAGGAAATGACCAGCATTATTACAAGTAATAGCGGTAATTCGATCCTCCGTCAAAACGAACGTTTTTTTGAAATTATAGACAAACGAATTAAGTCCCTATTCTCATGTCATTCGATATCAAATATCGTACGGTTTATATTAAAAAAACGTACTGAATTGACGTTTTGTATCGATAACTGTTTTAATATCTATGGATACTAGAATAGAGACCCACTTGAATTTTGACAGCTGTTCCAAATTTAAACTCTTGACGTTACAGAAATCGGTACTGTAGTGACCACTAAAGTACAGATTTACCTATTAGCACGGACAAGAAAGTTCTCATAATAAAATTGGTTTTAATAATGCTGGTCATTTCCTACGGTTGCTGAACGCATTATAGAGCACATATGATATGTGTATAGATAAACTACTATTACAATCGATTATTTTGTCACTCGTTAAATCACTCGCCACTGAAGAGATAGAAGAGACAGCTCGTCAAAAATGCCTTCATGTGCTATAAGCACCTGTATTATTTGTTCTAACACATCAAGTTTAGAAAATGAGGGTAGAAGATTTCATTATAAAACATTATTTCATTGCATTTATAGCATTTTCGTTCACTTACATTGTGTCGCAACGTAACCTTTGCATGTGTTTTCAGTGTGTATGTGCGTGAAAATATGAATGTATTGTATTTTCTAACGGTGTGATTGCTTTAGTGTAATAGGTTTGACATGTCCCCCCCTCCCCGCGACAAACGGCAGAATTTTGTGTAAGTAAATAATCACACAAGGCTACTCCCGTTCTTATTAATGCTCTAAGGCTGCCACGTTTCCCTGCCTTTCACCGGCAGTCTGTTTTGTCTGTGGTTTTAGTGACGCTCACAGACTAAATACAGAAATCATTGGTGACGTTCATACTCCTTGCGTTCATACGTTCATGGATGTGACGTTTCTCTATGGACGTTTCGCGTTTGCCTCTCCACCCCTCCCTCTCCGTCCCTTCCCTTCCCTGCCTCTCGCCGGCTCCCCCCTCCGCTGCACTGCGGGCGGCAGGCTGCATGCAAGGCAGGCAATGTAAAGCAATCAAAGCATAAGCGAGCAAAGTAGTGAAGTTGAACCGAGTTGTCGAAGTCCAAGACAAAAATTACTAAACGTTAGGTCAAATCTTAATCTAATCGATAGATAATATCAAAATATTTAATGGAGTGAAGGCTTGCAATCTTAGCAGTTCTACTTGTGATGAAAATGGCTGAGTTTTTAAACGGACTTCTGCTGTCCGTTCTATCGGAAAAGTGTTACAATGAATATTTAGTCAATTACAACTTTCTCGATGGTAAGTAATGAGCTCATTACAATTTATTCGTTGCATTTGTGGCACTCTAACTTTATCATTAATGTTTAAAAAGCCGCTAGCCTTTGTATTATTTGTTACTCCCTAACTTTACTGCATCGTAACTTTCCAGTGATATCGATTACGTTGAAAGTGGATACCTATTTATCTTCATTGTTTATTCGTAGATATAATTTTCGTGTCCATTAACTTATTTATTATGCTATCGAATCAAATCATAAAGTAAAATGAATGTTGTTTTGAATTTTTGGTATTATAAAACAAATTAATTTTTCAGTGCCTTGTTTTAAAAGCACATTAAGCAAAGGCCTGGGCATTGGCATAATAGCGGGTTCGATCCTGGTGAAAGTCCCGCAGATCTTAAAGATCCTCAGCAGCAAGAGTGCGGAGGGCATCAATGTATATGGAGTGTACCTGGAACTCTTCGCTATCACATCCAATTTCGCTTACAGTTATGTAATGAGTTTTCCATTCAGGTAAGATACTTGTAAAGATGTTTTAAACTTTCGCATTTTCACACATATTTATTTCATTTATCGGGACCTTAACACAAGTTGTGAACACGGCCACTGGAATGCGGCCGAAACGTCAAGGTAAATATATAAACAGTTTGTATATTATTGTGTTTAAGTCCCGATAAACAAAATAAGTATTTGTAAAGATGTATACATGAAAAAAATATATAAAAGAAAAGCAAACAAGCAAGTGGGTCGCCTGATCTAAGTGATCACAACCCCCTATGAACACCTGCATTGAACAACAACGAGATTGCAAATGAATTGCCAACCCAGGGGGCTATGATGGAGTACCTCTTGTGCCAGTAATTGCACCGGCTGCCTTAATAAAATAATAGATAATTTGCAAAGAAAATGCCAAAACATAATTAATAAGTAAGCCAAATATATTTTCCATTGCTTTCTTCTCCTCCCAAGCAAACTGTTCCTCAATTAAAATGATTGAACATCACTGTCTGTTTTTAGTTAGGTTATTGTAAAATATAGAATTAACTATGGTAATGGAGGCCCCATTTAATTCTTTAGTGGTTATTGGCATGATTGTATAGATATACATTCATAAATCGATTGTATGTCAAGTACAAGTGGTTTATAACAATGACAAAAACACTTTGTCCTTTCCTAGCTTTTTTAGTTTATAGTGATCCAAGTGCTACCCACCAATACGTCCTTAATATTGTGCTTCCAACACCTCTGACTTCTCCCCTGAAGCCTGTGTGTGTGTTATTCTTACCAGGGCCTTTTTAAGTGTCATAAACTTTGACACTCTTGTTAGGGATAAGTATTTTACCTATGTCCTTGAGGAGTGTATATTAGCTCTAGGAATGATAGCAAGACAGCTACATCATGTATTTGATAAAAAAAAAATACAATTATTAAAAATATACCAAATTTCAAGTCAATGTGATCTCGGGAAATGGGTGGTGAAACAAAATATTTAGCAGATTTAACAGATACAAATAAATAATAAACTAACAAAGCAAGTTAATTAAAATTTAAAAAATTAATTAAATTTTTCAGTGCCTGGGGCGAAGGAACTTTCTTGGCAATCCAGACGGCAATCATAGCAGCCCTAGTGCTGCATTATGGAGGTTCCACAGGAGGTGCGACAATGTTCCTGGCTGTATACACAGCCATAGTGTCGGCTCTAGTCAGTGGCTACACTCCGACAGAAGTCTTATGGAACATGCAAGCTGTTAACGTTCCTATTATTCTTATTGCTAAGGTGAGGCATATTGAAACAGATTGTTTGCAGGTGCTGTGTGTGAACCACATACAATAGAAGCTATAATTTCTATAGGAATCCACCAAATATCAACATTTTATACCCAAATTACCCAATACCAATACATACAGCCCATTACTCCTCTAAAGGATGCACAGTGTATGTTATATCACAACTCAATATCACCATATTAATATTATTGTTTTACTAAACACACTGGATTATTTTTGGATCTGAGTTAAACATATTTTTTTTGGTCTGTATGGTATTTGTAAATTGTATGGACCTTGTTGCCCGAGATATAGGGTACTTGTTATTATTATTATTATTTTTCACGGGACAATAGTGCCAACACGTAGAGGCCCTTTAGACAATTTAATGAAATGTGATGTGTTCACCGGGCGGGAGCTGTTCCTGCCCGCGCCATAGGGACGCAAGCAGAGGCAGCCCCCGCCAGGCGTAAAGACTATTATGGAAAGATGGGACCTAAACCGTACAAGACTACAGGGGGAAAACGATGGACTAATGGCTGGGCTATTGCGTGAGACATCCGAACGTCTGCCAAATCAAAATGTCTTATTATTTTTATTATCAGCATACAATGCAGATGTACACCGTGCATCAGTATAAGTACCTACTCCCAGAGTGCAATTAGAATGGCATGGCAAACAGTATGTGGAGGGGATGAACTGTCGCATCTATTATACTTACCTCGTTTTTTCCAAGATGAGAAATGTAAATAATCTCAGTAGGTATTTTTTTGCAAAAGTGCTATTTATATAATAAACAAGAACTTTGTTAGCAAACAAAGATAAATCACATAAATCATGTTATTTCAGTATAATTTTTTTATTTATTTTATTGCTACAGCACTTTTGTAAAAAAGTCTTAAGTACCAAGTCGATTTATTTAGCTAAGTCAGTCTAATAAAATCCTTTCCTTTTCAGTCAATTCAAGTCATCACAAACTACAAAAATGGTAGCACAGGTCAGCTATCAGCTGTTACAGTATTACTTCTGTTCGGAGGTTCTATTGCAAGAATTTTCACTTCCATACAAGAGACTGGAGACTTCATTGTCATAGTGACATATTGCGTTTCGACAGCAGCCAATGCTGCTTTGGTGCTGCAACTGTTCTGGTACTGGAATGTTGACAGTAAGACTAGTAAGAGTAAGGGTAAGAAGAAGAGAAAAGCTATGTAAAAATGTACATAGGTAGTCTTCTTTATTAATTGTAACATAATGATTCATTAGTAATGAACAAGTACAGAAATAAAGACTTAGCAGACTATTTCATGTATTTTATTTTCGCCTTACTCCATTACTAGCGATCCGCCCGGCTTCGCGCGGTTACAATCGGGAAGTAATGTATGTACATAAAAACCTTCCGTAAGAAATTCTCTAAATGACAGTGAACACCGTAACAAAATCCGTTGCGTGATTTAGAAGGCGGCCGAACATACATTGTAAGGATTTAGGACAGACAGGACCGGATAGCGACTTTAACACTCCACTAACCTTTTCAACGCATAAGCGTCGGTAATAGTATAAAAGTGATCTACGTGCATTCGCATAAGGTTCAACTTCGTTACTTAGGAAAAAAAATGAAATGAGGTAGTCGAGTAAGCATAACCTTACGTTTACTTGTAACCCATCATAAGGTGAGCAAAAGTGACAGGATTTCGGATTCGCGTTTCGTATGTTCTAAATCACCACGTATTATTATGTACCAACTGCCAACGACTGGTTCTCTAGGTGCCAGTGTAGAACTACTAAAGCGACAGGGCCAATCGTATTTTTCTGATAATGTATGAACAGATTGTCTTCGTAATTTTTCTGATTTTAGCACGGGCAAAGCCAAATAAAATTATAACGAGGTCACGGGCCGTAAATTGTTTAAAAAACAGGTTTATAACAATCAAAGCAAGAACTACTATCTCGCGCGCCTTATTAATATTTGTTCCGTTGATCTGATCATGAGTAGGGCAGGCTATATTCAGCCCGCGGGCCGGGGGTTACCCACCTCTGGTATAAGGGTTCCATTTTTAGTAAAAGTAGGCATCATTAAAATAAAACTAGATGGTCAGTGTTTATCATTTATTAGTATTTTCAATGTCTTAATTACCACACATGTGACAAAGATGCAACACGAGCAATTTATGGAATGATCTCCGTTACATATCAATTGCAATACAGATTTCAAGTTAATTTCAAAACTCATACACCGGTTTGATTAACTCTAAAAGAAAAAGTCTACAGTATTCATAAAACTATATTTACATCTACATGAATATTGTGATAGGATAAATTCGGGTGAAAAACAAGAGTAGGGCAGCACCTTATCCGATATAGAAACTAGATGAATTGAAACGGTACACTCTGTGCGGCAGAGGGTATAAGGTTCACTCCTTTTCAGGAGCGGGTTCCGCGGGCTTTTCCTCGGCGTGATTCCTCTCCGGCTCGTTGCCGTCCGCCCACTTGCCGTCGTACTCCTTCCTGTCCACGTACCTCTCCTCCTCGTACTCACCCTCGCTGCGGTGGCTGCCGCGTTCAGAGAAGCGCGAATAGCTGAAAGTTGTAGAACAAATTATTCTTAAACACAAGACTTTACACGTTACCTAAGAATTGTTGACGCAAGGTTCTTACATTTTCAGCAGAGCTGATTAACTATTAGATTTTTATCAGCAGTTAAGTACAAACAACCCAGATTAGAATAACTCCATGGGTGAGCTACAAAAACAATACAACTAAAAACGCTAACTAACTACATAAAGTTGAAACTATAGAAATAAATATGTGCTTTAGCTTGTAGCAAACGGATGTAGTACTCCTATTATACATGTTTAATTTTCGAACTTAAACGCATAATACAAATTATATTATTTCAGTCAATACGTAACAGATCCAAAATAGATAAAACCAGTACCTATGGCCATTCTTACACTGGCACAACGTCGCGGAGCGATGATCATTTTTTGCGGGGGGAGA
The DNA here is from genome assembly GCA_963691745.1 of Ditula angustiorana. Lineage (NCBI taxonomy): Eukaryota > Metazoa > Arthropoda > Insecta > Lepidoptera > Tortricidae > Ditula > Ditula angustiorana. The sequence goes on from OY829473.1 coordinate 5,366,300, forward strand.
CGCGTCGTCAGTGTGAGGGACGGCGCATGTTTTCTATACAAACTGAGCTATACTTGCATACAGTGATAAATCTACCGCCTGTTAGACTGTGGCGGAGCGCGGCGGCAGTGTGATAACCGCCTAATACTAGAAGTGTGCCGTCCGAACAGTTCCTCATTGTCCCTGTTGTGTACAGACCTGTCCCGGTCCTTGTCGCGCCGCTCCGGGCTGTAGGAGCGCGAGCGCCGAGTCCTGTCGGGGCTGCGCGAGCGCGAGAACCGGCCGCCGCCGCGGCGGTCGCGGAAGTCGCGGTAACCGCCCCTGACACAACACGACACGTTCATATAAAGCATTTTCTTCCTTACTTGTGTTAGTAAACAACATTCTAACTTAAAATTTCAGTTTTCGCCATCAAAATATTGATTATTGTTTAATAAACAGCAACAAATCATAAACCATCTAAATTTAAATGCTATGTAATGACAACACAGCAAAAAATTAGGGTAATGCCAGGATTCAAACCTGCAACCTCAGTAATCCGTGCTTTGGGTTTGTCAATTCCGCAAACCTCACGGAAATTCCGCGGAATTGAAAAACGCAAAGCACTGCAATGCTGAGATTGCAGGTTCGTATCCTGCCATCACCATAATTTTTCTTTGTGTTGTCATTACATAGCATTTAAATGTAATTTGAACGTTTCAAATATTAAAAAAAACGAAAGAAAGTCAGATTACAAAAATTTCATAAATTGTTTACAGCCTCAATTTGTTTTATATTTATTACAACGCTCTCAGCGCCTCTGTTTGGTCTAACAAACAGATGAATTGGCTTAACAACAAGCCTCTAGAGCATTATTAAGTGATTGGTACCTGAAGGGTCTGCCGCGCCCGCCGCCGCCGCGCCTTGGGCGGAAGGGCCGGCCGCCCCGCGAGCGGTTGTCGCGCCACTCGGGCTGGAAGCGGCGGTTGTCGTCGCGGCGGAAGTCGCCGCCGCCACCGCGGCCGCGGCCGCGCCCGCCGCCGCCGTTGTACGTGTGGAAGCGCGGCCGGTAGTATGTGCCGCGCTCGAAGCCGCCGCGCCCGCGCCAGTTGCCGCCGCCGCGACGGTTGAACCGGCGGTACCTAAACAAGAATAATATTAACGATGTCGAATGTAAATCAGTACTATAGGGCAAAGACGGAGCACCAGTTGTTGGTTTGAAAGTCGATGCAGGATCAGTATCATTTCAACCAAATATCTTAAACGCTGTCTCTACAGCGCGATAAGCTCGAGTGACCTGGAAACGAACAGCACAGGGCTAGCCTAAGGCGCGTATTGACACCACAAGTCTTGTGCCTTCCATTCTAATTAGGGCTGGTTATTACACCATATCGACTACAGCATTAAAACGCGCCTGGTAATATATAGGCAGCAAAAGATAGAAGATTTTTTACTATCATTACTGAGCCCTGGCTTTGCCAATGAGACGCCAAAACACGATTTGGATTTAGAATTTAGTATTTTGGCATGCGTATGACTCACCTCTCCCGGGAGCCGGAGCGCGAGCGCGAGCGGCTGCGCGAGTAGTAGGAGCGCGAGGCGTCGGAGCGCGAGCGGCTGCGCGGCGAGCCGGAGCGGCGGCGGCGCGACGCGGCCGACGCGCTGCCGCTCGACGCGCTGCGCGACCGCGAGCCCGAGCGGGAGCGGTACTTGCGCGGACGGGACCTGGTACACACGTCTATAGTTGTACAAAAACTGTTAGCTACCGTTGTTTAACCGTAAGTCTGGTTAGCTACCAATAAAATACGGTTAATAACGGTTAATTGTTCGATTGCGACATAAAAAAAGAGTACGGTTTTGTTGTTTCTTCAAATAATTTAACGTAAACGTAAAACAATTGAAGTAACTAAAACTTTAATTTATCTCTAGATTAATATGAAATATCAACCCAGAGCCTCAATGCAACACAGACTTAACTTATGATACATATAATTGCTTTGCGTCTAGAGTTAATAGATTAGGAAAGATGAGATCTATTCTCAGAGTTCTGCTATTAACGTCTAGTTTTACTACTGTTAATGCTACATGAGTAAGCGTCCTAAATGTGACCCGATTTCGAAGGTTTTTGTAAAGAGCTTTATCACTTATCGACTACAATGAAATCGGCTCGCTCTCGTTCATATGCGCGGCAGTCTCCGAGCGATCTAGACAGACCGCGTTGTAATTGGACGTAGCCAGGAGGATCAGACTGGGCTTGAAGGGCCCGGGTGGCCTTATGGTTGATTTATCTTTAAGTGGGTACGAATGAACATTTCACATTGGTCGTGACTCGTAAGTATGGGCAGGGGGGTTCCACTCCGCTCTGTAGGTACGCTCGGCCGCCTTGCCTACAGAATAGACAAATCGCCGCAGGTTGTCGGCTCGCCGCACGCCCGCTCTCTCGCTCCTGCTGTCGGTGTAATTCAAAACGAACGCAGTGCAACCCTAATGTTCAGCCAGAGAGTGGCGGACACGGGCAGCGTGTTCCTTTTGACGCGAGCCGCCTGGCGAATGCGTACGACGTAATACGAACTTTTTATGTGTTGACACAAGTTGGAACTTTTTAATCGCGATCGTAAAAGAGAAGCTCCTGTCCGTCAGTACTGTTATCGATTCTGCGGGGAGGACTAGTCCGGCGCCGGGGCCAGTGCACTAGCACACCTGCTGCGAGACCTTTTCGGGGAACGGCGCTCGTCGTCGGAGGTGGAGGAGCGGCGGCGCGGCGAGGGCGGCGAGCGCGGGCGGCGCGCGGCGGGCGCGGGCGGCTTGATGCGCGTCACGAACTGCTCCGGCCGGCCCTCGCCCACCGACACGGGCGTCTCGCCCTCCTGCGCCAGGCGGAACGACCCGAACTTGTCCAGCACGATGTTGCCCTTGCGGACCTGCCGGATCACAGAGCGGTCGTTAGGAACCAAACAGGAAGACATCTACTTTATCGCGATTCGATGTAGACATATTTCAGTAACGTGAAGAGAGAACGATAAAAACAAAACGCATTAACGCTTAACAATACTTGAGGTAGGTGACGAAAAGCGTCTGAAAGGGTAGTGAAAGTTTCCATGGTTACTGACTAACATCATAACTTTGATACTGCTTAGAACGAAAGTATTACCATTGGCATGGATTCCCAAAATGGGCAAATGTTCGTATGATGAACATGAATGTTTCCACTCGAGTCCTGGTTGCAACATACATGTATTTAAGCATAAAAATATGTATATCCGTTGTCTAATACTCATAGCACAGGCTCTGCTTAGTTTGGAACTAAATATTCCCAAATATGTCCCAAAATATTTATTTACTGTGCACAATATTAAAAAAGGTTTGTATTTGTAAAAAAAGGGGGTATCTGTACATAGTTTACCGGCGGGTGCTGCTCGGTGCCGGGTGGCTCGGGCTCGCGGTTCTTGCCGGGCGGCGGCGCGGGCGGCAGCGGCGGCGGCTCCTTCATCGCCATCGCGCGCCGCACCGACACGTTCTTGTCGCCAGACGGCGGCTGTTCCCAAATTTAAGTTGTCAATTTCTTGATTTTTCGAAAATTACGTAACTTCTTTATCGCCAAAGAGGGATATCACCATCAACGCGCACAATTAACAAGAGACGTACGTCCTTTCGCATAATCTCTTCTACTTGGTTACTTAAAAAAAGGCTTGACATGTGAATGACTTTTGTATTTAATGTGGCGTTGAAAAGAGGCTTAAATTATCTTTTCCACGGGGATCGAAATGCTGCGAAGTTGAGCTAAGCCAAAATCGCAAAAAGGAAGAAATAGGCGCCCTGCGGACGTGATCATACCAGCTTATCCTTTTATGCACAAGTCGCTTAAGACGTCTCAAAGCGATCTAACGCCTTTTGTGATAGGGTAGTGTTCGCTAACTTTCGAAAATCTAGTCTGTTTGAATACTTTGTTGCTTGAATGTAAATTATTTTACCTTAGGCGGATCTTGTGAATCATCAGAGCTGTCATCAAACGCGTAGTGCTCTTTGTATTTGCTGGACGAACTTTCCTTCTTCTTAACTCTACTGTGAATAAATAACAATAATTAAGAACATTAATCATAACTTTGACATTCTTCATAGATTTGACAATACATATTTGCATTTTAGCAGTTTCATACAAAACAAAAAAAGCGTGAACATTCTTGAAACTATAAAGAAGATTGAAAAAATAAAAACATACTAACTTAGTTCTGAGGCATAATGACTATATACAAAAAACCATGACTATAGATTAGGGTTTAAGGGGTGGAAAACGTTATCGCGAGTCTCAACATGAACAACTCTGGATATACTAACAGATCAAATTTTATAACGTTATCGGGACTTTTAACGGGATAAAAGTATATTATTGATTTACATCGACGTAACGTTTCGGCCATGTTGTCTACTCGTGACCACGGCCATTGAAACATGGCCGAAACGTCGAGGTAAATCAACAATATACTTTTATCGCGTCAAAGTCCCGATGACGTTATAAATATGTGTGAAAGTTTAAAAAAATGTATACTAACGGATCTTTGACAGCGCTCATGGACATCTTCCACTTGGGCTTCTCGAGCGGCGGCGGCGGCGCCTGGTCCAGCGGGCTGCCCGAGCCGCGGCCGTCACGCTTGCCCGCGTTCTCCACCATCACGTGGTACGCGCTCAGTTTGGACTCCAGCTCCTCGAGCCCGTGCATCTCGTCCAGGATCCTGGGGAACGAGCTGCGTTGTTCACGGCGGAGGGGTTAGATGACTATGTTAGACAGGTTTAGTGTTGAGGCCGCGAAACTTAGCATATACTAGACGTCCAGTGGCTTGACTTGACTGGCCAAGTTTAGTTTATCTCTATCTGCGTCCCTTTCTTATGACACTAGTTACACAGAGACGTAGGGATGGGTTTAAATAAACCTGGGCTGTCATGTTAGGGCCGCAATGTGCAAGTGAGAAAGTAATAAGGCGGTTCCACTATAACAAAAAACGCCATTGCATGTAACCTCTTTTCAATGACACGTCAACGCAGTTCAGCCCGCTTTTGTAAGAATTATTAGATTAGGATTCAAACCAATTGGCTGCTACTTTTGTTAGTATTTTTTAGAGTTTAATGGCGCAATATTGAGATGTTAGTACTTGATAAATATTAGTTTATAGCAGTAAAGTCTTTCATAAGTACTAGATAAACTTTCGCATACTTTAAGTCCCACCGCAAACTTTGACAGATTTTGGCGGTTGTCGGGTTAAAGTGGTTACACGTCAATGAGATCTGCGTTCGTCTAGTATATACTAAGTCTATGGTTTAGTACATTTGATGCTAGCGCGCGTCAATTGCGATTAGTGTTGTTATTTTTATGACTTGTGTCGTTTTAATACTTTTAAACTTAAAGATACTGTTAAGAAAAAAGCAGCTCTAATTACTAGGGGTACAAAGATGGCATTAAAAGCTTATTAGAGAGGGGTTATTTCCTGAATCTGTTTTATGTGAGATCTATGCATTTTATTTACCATTTGGTAATAAAGAGACAATAACCATACAAAACTTGTAGCTAACCATAATGTTAGTATGCTACAACAATGCTTGAATATTTTTTTTCTAATGGATAATGTAATTAACCATTATTACTGGTTTTGAGCTATCCAAATTTTATTTAATTCTTGACCTTATTATAATAAAATCTTGTTTATTAGCAACATTAGAACTACTTAAGATGGCAAAATAATGGTACCTTTTATCACTGTGTTTTCTATCATATTCGCCATCAGAACTGAGGTCCCTCTTCGATTTTCCTTTCAATTCTTTTCTGTAACATTCAATGGCAATAAAGTTCAGTCAACTATCGCAGAGCTCGTTTATATTATACCACGCCAGGTCAGCAAAAAATTAAATAAGAAATAAAGTTTTTTTTTCCCACCTTATGGCGTCTCTAAGTTTCTTGTCTCCAATATTGTCCAAATCGCGCATGTTGTAGTCGTTATTGGACGCGGAGCGGGCCAGTTTTGATTTTCTCTTTTCTTCTCGCTCTTGCTCCTTCCGTTTACGCTTCGATTCCTTCTTCTTCTTTCTATAGGGGAAGGGGAATAAAATAATGAGCCACTCATCGTTTTATTTTGCACACTGGTAGTATGTATGAGGCGAAGTAATTATTTTATTAGTATTTAATGTGACAATATGGTGAGCAGGATTTTTTTGGTGTTTACAATCAAAGACACAAATAAGTGAGAATTAAAGACTGAATTAATAGCGTATCCATTTTCGAGGAGCTAGAGGTATTTAACTACTATGAAGTAATTAAAGTCTATTCATCCTCACTTGTCTTAAGTTGACAACAAGATTCTAATCTAAAATATCATTTCTTGCCATCAAAACATTGACCATTGTGTATATGAAACATTCTAAAGCAATAGTCAAGGTCAAAATATTTTTATTCAGATTAGGCTTACAGGAAGCACTTATGAATGTCATAAAATTTACCACCAGTGCGGAAAAACCTCTGATGAGAAGATATCCAACGAGGTGTAATACTTTATAACTCACTTCTTGTTAGGCTTATTTGCCCACTAAACGTTGATTAGATCTGAATCTCACGGTAGTTTTATGTAAAGAACTTAAATAAAGACACTTACTTATCTTTCTTCTTCTTCTTCTTCTTGTCGTGGTCGGGGCCGGGCTGGTGCTGCTGGCCGAGCTCCTGCATCTTCCGGTTGCGCTTGTACTGCGCCGTCTCCTCCAGGAAGTTGCGCACCTTGTCCTCGTAGTCAGAGTCTTCTTTGGTCATCTCCAGGAATTTGCGCACCTAACAATGGCGACCCATACATTTATTATTCTGTTGGACACACTGACATAGGTCAGTGTGTCCCACAGACACACACACACACACACACACAGAACACATATACACACACATAGGCACAGTGTGTGTGTGTATAAGTAATATGGACTTCTAGTCAGTAATGTCAGTAAAAAATGGCGTATCAAAGTAGGATAAAAAGAAGACTAAATCGACAATCGCTCGCGCTGTCAGTCTGTCGGACCAACGGCGCTGCTGTCAATACTATTATTTTGTAAAAAACCCTATTTGCAACAAAACTCAATAAATTATTGGTAAACTAATAATTTGCATTTGTAACATTGGCGTCAACCTGTATTCTTATGTCAGGCCGTTTTTCTGCTGTCATTTAGTATGAAACTGTACATCCATGCATTATAATATCATTGGTTGGACATCTTTATCTTCTTTACATCTTATCTTTATCTTTACATAGTATAAAACAAAGTCGCTATCCGTTCCTGTCTGTCCCCATATCTTCAGTCGCCTACTTCTTCTGAACCAATTTTACCTACCTTTTAGTCTTTCTTGTCGGACTGATTGCACAAACTTAAGAAACTTGAAACTAGCTGTTTTAGGAGAAATCTAGAACTTCCGCTCAGAATGTGACTTCCATTTCATTCAGTCTATGACGTCACTATCGCGTGGAACATTATGACATGACAGTTAACAGCAGTGAGGTCACAACATACTGGACGATATTTCGGACCATGCGCCTTTATCCAGCCAAAAATTAGATTTCTAAATTAAATAAAGCACAAAGGGAGACAAACCAGCACATTTCAATCCTTTATAAACTATCATTCCTAATATTAACTAGCTTTTTAGTGCTGTCCATTATTGATTTGAAATTCCGGGCATTCAAATCGAAACATATTTCTCACTAGCAGACGCACGCGACTTCGTCGCTTGGAATAAAATAGCCTAGGTCCATTAGGGATAGTGTAGCTTTCTAGAAAGAATTTTTGGAATCGTTTCAGTAGCTCTAGAGGTTACATACAAACAAACAAAGTTCACCTCTTCAGTGTAGTTATTATATATTAGTGTAGATTGTTGTAGATGTAGGCATCTCTAAACGTCAATGACATCTAAAGTTGTCACAATGCGTCGTGCCTACACCACCGCTCCCGACCGCTCAAGTACACCGTGCAAGTTTTCGTCAGATATAATGGGGAGTCGATGACACGTGGATGACGTAACATTTGATAGAAGTTCGCATCGCACCTTGAGCTAGAGTTGCCAACCATACTTTATACTGTTGAAATAATGTATAGTACGCAAATATACTATATTTCGAGCACTTGTCACGTTATTAAAATAGATAGAATAGATAAAAACAAACTTACACCATTGCCTTTTTTTCATCTGTCCAAAAAATACTATATTTTTTTGAAGCATACTATATATTTTCTTAGCTTATTCCCAAAAATACTATATTCAACCGAAAAAATGTTGGCAACCCTACCTTGAGCTCGTAGTCGACGTCGGCTTGCGAGCGCGGTGCCGCGTTTGCCTCCTCAGCGGGCGGCGGCGGCGGCTGGTAGCCGTACGGGTGGTTGAATTGGGAGTTGTGCGTGCGCGTTGCGTCCGACTCGGCCAGCATGGCCATGCGCTTGCTAAGCGGCGACAGCGACCGCTGACGTTTGTTGTTCGACTGCGACCGGCGCTTCTTCTTGCGGTTCGGCCCCTCGGAGTCTGGGGACAGCGAGATTATGAGTTGCTTGAGTTGCTGTGGTGTCGCGCCGAAAAGGCGATTAAACTTTGGATTTACTCTTAACATATTTTAAAAGCGAAACCCGTATGCCACCAACTATGGCTAAGGACGATCTCAGTTTACACAGCTACAAAGAAAACTATTGAATTCGGTTCTTGGACTTTAGAGCTATGGGCCCCAGAGAGAAGCTTCAGACTTAAACCACCGCTCATTGCGTTGCTTTGAGAGTTAAAAACTACATAGCGGAGAGCGTAGTCGTTAAACAGCAACCTAAAACGAAGAAAGCCATTTTAATATTTGCACACTGGCGCCCAGCGCGTGCTCTATGTCCTGTCTTTTACCGGATGCAGTTATTTAACAGTACATACATTTAAGCAAAAGTTACAGTAACGTTTTGACGTCACTGTTGTCAATAAAAAACTTACCACTAGTATCAGAAGATGATGAAGAAGATTCAGATGAAGAACTGGAACTAGAAGAGTCACTGGATGAGGAAGATGAACTGCTTGACCTCTTCTTCTTGCCTTTGCCCCGTTTCTTCTTCTTTTTCTTTTCCTTCTTCTCAGTCAGATTCAGGAGCTGCTTGATTGTTTCCTTCATCTCAAATGACTTTGCTCCAGTCAGACCGGGTAGTAATAATTCAGCAGGTTCAATCAAAGGCTTAGTGGTAGAGGTCTTGCTCTTTAGGAAGTCCAATGAATTTTGAGCCTCCTCATGGAATGGTATGATGGCTAAACAATCCTCATAGGCCTTCTGTGCTTCAGTTATCTTGTTTTCATCTTCATAGCTGCGACCTAAGGCAACCAATGTCTCACCCAGATACTTTCTAGCATTCGCGTGATTGGGATTTAACTTCAAGGACGTTTCGAAATCTTCTATGGCTTTCTTGAACGTTCCACTGTTGGCGTAAAGTGCGCCTCTCGCAACTAAGCCCTCTACATTCCTCGGATCAATGCTAAGAGCCTTATTAAGACACTGGAAAGCTTCTGAATGCCGACCGGCTTTAAAATGTTCGATGCCTTCAGCTACAGATCGGAACGCCCATTTGCTGGCTTGGGCTTGACGTAGTTCATCTGCATACTCTTGCGGTGAAAATCCTCCCCTAAGAATAATTTCAATGTGATAAATGTGACTGTAACAGTATTATTGCCAAGTTTTTGTAGAGGTAGAAAAAATAATTACCTTAATGATGCAAAATTGGTGCAATGCATGTTGGAGATACCAAGGAGCTCTGAGAGATATTGGACGCAGTTGGGGTTATTGAAGCCCGGGCTCTTCTCCAAAATTGCTTCGTAACTCTCACCCTTCATATCCACAGTTTTCCTATTAGAAAACATTTAAATTAGTGATCACAAATTTCAAAAAACAGAATGAAATGTCCGTTTAGTTAGATGAAGTTATTTGCTATAATTGACTGTACATCTTCATATTGTAAAATTGAATTTTTCAAGCAATGAAATCCTAATTGAATTTTCTGCTTAATGTCACACGTACGTTATCCTCACCTGTTCCAATGGAGCTGTTCGAAAAATTGTTATTTACTGGTATTTGCATTTTATTTCGCTCACACAAATAACATCATAGATGATGCAGCCTCAATAACATGACATTAATATTACCAAAACATCTCAGCTACAGTCACAACTTATGTGGTGGGTATAGTGCGACGCACGGGTCTTGGGGTCGTCGCTACACCTAGAAAAGAACACCCTAAAATAGTGGAGGGAGCTGGTGTATACAGCCTGGAAACGTTCGCGGTCCATGGGATCATGTCAACTGGTGCTGTCTTGTCAAACTATATTCCTTCTGGAGAGCCTCACAATTGATAAATGTCGGTAGCTAGTCCAGTATTACAAATAAACAACGCCAACATCCAATAAATGCTGATTATAAAAGTCCAATCATTATGGTTTGAATATGGCTGGAATATTAAATATTAGCTTTAATACAGAAATAACAATTTCCCTTTAGACATCAGTATGAAGTGACCCTGAAGCAATGTACTGACCTTTTCCATAAATTTAAATAATGTGTAAATGATTTCAACACAATTTTTGAGTTCTTCAGTAATATATATCAGGGTGTCTTGCTTTTATAATCTTCAACAATCCAATGATTATGTTTTTATTATTGCATCAACAGTTTCAACAGAAATCATGAAATCATTTTCACAAGTTTGGTGAACAGTGTTATCAATCATTCTGTACTGAAAAGTGATCAGAATCCGGTGAACACATTGACCCAACAGTTTCGGCTCTTCCAGAATTATGCATATACATAAAAAATACCTACACATTGCATGTGAATTGTGTGAAAAGCTGAAAACTTTGCAGGCCTTAGAAGCATCTATGAGGGTTGGTCCCTTCAAGGCAAATCTAGTAGCCTGTCACCAGATGATGTTTCATATCATTTTTCCAGCTCCATTCCATAGTTATGTGCAATCCTGATGCATAATTTCTCAAATCTTCTCACATCCAAAGCAGGTACAAATATTACTGACAAAATAAATACCACTTGTTTCAAGATCTTCACAAAATAAAAAAATACACAAATACAATACAAAAGTGTTCACAAATTCTGACAATACCTGTAAAATAGGTGTAGGCACACAGTGATTAAATCATAATGCACGAGGGACACGCGGTACGTACTTGTAGATGAGTGGGAAGTCATCGGTGCTGAGGAGGCCTAAAGGAGGCTTGGGGAGTGGATCGTCCGGGCCCCGTGTGACTCCCTTCATGCCGCAGACCATTTTGTCCGTATCTGGGATTACTTCAATGACTTCGCAGCATACAGTGTCATTCATCAGGTAGTTTCTTGACACATTTTTCTTGTCGACAGCTGGTATGATATTGCCCACAGGTAAAAATGCCTGGAAAATCGAAAACAAAATTACCATGCGAATATAACAAATTCTACAAAGGTCATTATGGGGCACAACACAATGAGTGTTTACAATGCAATTAAAGTGTGCAGAAAGTTAATATTGAATTATGAGAATCGAAAAAGTTATGTACACAGGTGTTTTTTCTTTAATTTTTTTACCACTAAATATATGTATTGTGTAATTAGTCATATTCATACATTGTTACTTATATTGAATAAAAAAATATCAAAACCCCGCATTTTCCCCCTTTGAGGCAGCATGACCAAAATGCTCGCTGGTGTTTTAGTTGGATGAAAACGTTTTTAGTCTCGCTAATGTTTAAGGCACTTTCTTCGCCATTGTACCTACCAACCATAAAATATGTATTTCATTACATTTCTAATTTTCTACTTTAATCCTTACATTATTTTTTGATTTATGTTAAATATGTCAGGGTAAGGATCTTACAACCGGGTTTTCACAAATATAAACTTGAAAAATATTCTCTAGATGCAGAAAAAAAACATGCATAACCTTACTTACTGTTATCTAGGTTTTTATTGTATATTTATCATCTTTTCTATTTCAGTTTATGAACAATAAAAACATTCACGTAAAATATTTCAAGGCAATTAAAGTTAAATACCTTGATAAAAATTTAATAAGATGTCGGATAGTAAGTTATTGTTTGCTATGTATTTCATAATGTTGTGCAATACCTTCACATTAATATCAGCCACATAGCGGGACGTTGGTCCCGCTGTACAAAGAACCTTCAGCATCATCCCTGAAGCTGTTCTGTTGATCACAGCCCCAATCACCAATTCTCCAGTCTTCACATTCTAAAACATTGTTTAAGGTTCATTAGACATTGTAGCTCAGAGGGCAAACAATCATCTTTATTTTTATCTCAAAATTGAATGTCCCGCATAGAACATTCTCAGGCCTGCTTTTTGAGGATTATTCATTAGTAAAACTGACAGATATTTTAATTAAAAACACATTTATATCAATCATCAATGTTAATTGAAAATCTCATTGCATTTTATACAAAAAAAAAGGTATTTGAGGTAGCTACAAACAAATTACTCACTTCAAAGAAATGCCTTAGTCTCGCAGATTTGTCCACATTCAAAAATGTTTCAAACGGTGGCATTAATGCATACAGATCTGAAAAACAAGTTGTTTTATAATAAACATGTACATAGTATAATAAATATTGGACTAAAATTTGTATCAAAAGCCAAGTTATCAAAGCATTTGTTGAGAAGCTAGTTATTGGTACGAAAGTCAACTCCGAAGTCCACTAGTTGCTTGGCAACCACTAATGATTAGATTAGAGTAGACATTTGTTCCCATACATCAGGTCATATCACCAAATCTCATACTCTAAGATGCATAGATGTGAGCGAGCCCCAGAGTGGGTTTGTCCCAGATGAAATCATCTGATATAAAAAAGACCATGTAATCCCTATGTATCCTTAATTAATAACAAATATTTTAAGTTTCCTGCTGCTTTAGTTTGCAGTCTATTTCACCTACGAAAATTAGCCTTCACCAAAACATCCCGAGGCGGTCTTGGGAAATGTGGCAACCCTAGATAACACAAAGCAGCTTTTACTGTACTTACTGTCTTCTGGCGTTCCGGCATCAGCTCCTAAACTGGACGAGGATGGCGTTTCCTCCTGGACTGACGAGTCGAACAGCGCATTGGCTTCTTTAGCTATAAACTGATGAAGTTTTAGCCGCTTCCCTCTGTCTTGGAAGGTAAGGTGCTTATGCCTTGACTGGTACACCGCAAAGTCTAGTAATCCCACGCCAATTTTAGACAAATCGTCCTCCCCACGTTCACCTTCCCACGTTTTCTGAAGCTGCTGCCCATGATAATTTATGGATTGCGCCACTAAGGACGCATCCAGTTTCCCGTCCATGACAGGATCCTGAAACAAATTTAAAGATTGCAGGTTATAGAATAGAACCAAATAAAAAATAAAGTATCACAAAATTAAAAGTAAGAGTGGGTCGCCGCCATGTTGATTTCATAGTAGGCGTAAAACTTGCGAATTTCTGTTTTTACACCGGTCTAAGAGAAACCTTAACACATTACCTTATCTCTTCTAAATTTTCTCAAGACACGTAAGAATTATTTATTTTCTGTATTTTAATTCCCTAAAATGTTTGCACGAGCACACCGCACAATCATCTTTTTAGAATAGCTACCACAGACTAAACTAAAGAAAGAAAAGAATGAAATAAACAGCTTTGCAAGTTTGCAGAGACAGAGCACGAAAGTTACTAACTACCAACATTACAAGTATTAATGTTTGTGTATAGAGTTGATGACAACCATAAACAAACCGGATATAGTGTGGTGTCGTTTCGCCTGCGCAATGACATTGACGTTCGGTATAGTGAAGGAGTGATTTACAAGTAAATTCGGTGAAGATTTTATTTGACCCTTTAGGGGCTAGTTAGGGTTGAAGAATTTACTACCCCAGTAACCCCATCATCTTTAGTAGGACCGATTACTTCACAATCATTGGTCCCATTGAAACAACGATATTTAGGCGATTGGAATCACAAGCTCAAGAAATCCTACCTACCTACCTACTGTACTGTCGTTACAGTTCCCGGCAAACATCTTGAGCACTGACCTTGACTGCGCAGCAACCGTTTCTAGTACAAATGTGTACCTATGCGCAAACGTACCCCCTCCACCTACTGCAACTATACCTTCATTCGATGGCCTCCGCTTCAAACTCAGGCAGCTGTGTGGAGCTGTGTGAAAATGTGATCTGGATTATTCTGGATCGATGGATCTAAATTAGGGTATATTCATGTCCCCTTAGAAAAAGTTCATTATTTGGAAAGACTTACCTTCCGCTAAAAAGGGTTTTTTTCCGAATGGACCTGAGCTGGTAGCCTCAGACGGTTTATTAGCTTACCGGAGAGAGGGGGTTAAAAAGGTGATTCCAGCTTAACCTCGCCGTGATTGCATAAAGAATTAGCAACGGAAGGCATCATCTTCTATTTGAGCTTCTAGTTGTCTGTCCGTCTGTGTTCTGTCTGTCAAGACTTTCTTTGTAACGCGTGAAGGTATAGAGTTGAAATTAATATCAAATCCCTCTGCGGCTTTCCCTCTGGGTCTGCAGTCCCTGGGAGCTGTAAAAAAGTACATACGGCCGTTTATGGTCCATATTTCATACATTCTCAAGGGAATCAAAAACCTATAGGGTACCTATTTCTCGTCGACCTAGGACCATGCAATTTAGCAAGAAGGAAGGTTTCATATTATAAGTTACATCACAAAAAAAAATTGGCAATTACAAACAAATATTTGGTTTTTAACATGAAACTACCGTGAGACTCAGACATATTAATAAAGCGGAGCGGAGCGTTTAATCGTGATGGTGGATGGTCGGTGCCATCCAGCTGGAAAACGGTGTTGAGTACTACGTCGGAGACGGGTGTGTCCGAGCCTTTAGAGAGCGATGTGGTTAGTATAGTGTGCAACCCTATATTTGACATTAAAAATAATGAAGCAAACGAGGGTAGTTGTTCGCCGCCGCCCGAAACGCCTGTGCCGAGTAGCCGAGCTGTCAGGGCTTCGGTACGCAGTCGTCGTCGCGCCACCGCCGCGGGGGCTCATGATTAAGGACCACGGACTGGTCCGAAACATGTCGGGCATTTCCCGACGCAAGAATACGTGAGTGATCCGCTTTATTAATAAATATTTGGTTTATGCATAGGGACAACACTTTTAAGTTTGTCCCTCAATTTGGTTATTTTCGTTAAAGCAATTTTCGGTGCTTTTAAGTTGGTACAGAACCCTCGGTGCGCGATCCTAGTCGCACTTATCCGGTTTTTGAATAGGTACTGAGATACATTTTTTATTGTATGAAAGTATTAGAAATTTCTTTCGTTTAGATTAAAAAAATTAGATAGAAGCTAAAGGACCTCATTACCGAAGTACAATCAGCCTCAGAAGTAGGTAAACACTTAAGAACCTTGTCGTCATCATCATCATCTCAGCCACAAGAAGTTCACTGTTGGACATAGGCCTCCTCCATGGATTTCCAAAGTGGCCGGTTGGAAGCAGCATGCAACCAGCGCCTTCCTGCCACCTGTATGAGGTCATCGGACCATCTTGTGGCTGGTCGTCCTACGCTGCGCTTGCCAATACGCGGCCGCCATTCGAGAACTTTCCGACCCCATCGGCCATCAGTTCTCCGTGCTATGTGCCCTGCCCACTGCCACTTCAACTTGCTAATCCGCTGGGCTATGTCGGTTACTTTCGTTCGTCTGCCGATCTCCTCATTTCTGATTCGATCACGCAGAGAGACTCCAAGCATAGCCCTCTCCATAGCTCGTTGCGTGACTTTGAGCTTTCTTATAAGGCCCATAGTAAGCGGCCACGTTTCAGTGCCATAAGTCATCACTGGTAACACACATTGATCATACACTCTCGATTTCAGACACTGAGGTATATTGGACAAGAAGACATTTCGCAGTTTCCCGAACGCTGCCCAGCCGAGTTGGATTCGATGATTGACCTCTTTCTCAAAGTTGGACCTGCCTAGTTGGACTGTTTGTCCTAGGTAGACGTATTCGTCAACAACTTTGAGAAGAAGAAGAACCTTGTCGTAGTAACTATGAAATAAGAGTGCCCTTGAATAACTGTGATCTTACAATATTTAGGAGTAACAACGTCGGAACGCACTCGTGTAAATAGTGATTCTTGTGCATAAAACAGGGACCCTTTATTTTTGATCACATGGTTTTCTCTAAACATATAATTTTATTTCTTCATTTAAGTAGAGTCACCCCTTACTTTTTGGTTGTACCATAATATTACTACTGAAGTTTTTATCTCATTAATAAGATACATTTATAATGTTGTTTAAGTACAGTAGATACGTACAACGTAATAGGACAATTTAGTTTTCTTACTTTTCGGTATGCCATGAAAAAACCATTTAATTACCCCAAAAAATCGGCAAAATTGACCAGCGACGGGGAGAGGCGCCTATGCCCAAGGCGTTTGGCGGTGGGAGAAGCCTAATATACGCGTAATATTGTATGGTGTAGCACCCAGCAACAGAGTTAAGCAAAGTTAAGTTTACAATTAGGTGGCCTAGGGCGCGAAGTGACAGATAATATGAGATTATTATCTAAGTGCTTATTTTTAGTAATGGAATGATTATTATTATAATATGAGCCACTTGAACTGTCACCTGGCATTATGCGGGCTATTATAGTTATTGTTGTTGTAAGTACGGCCACTGAGGAAGCCAACATAACCATTCAAACATAATGCACGTTCAGTATTGTAAGAATACCCTATTAAATTTAGAGACAGGTACAAATATCGAACTGAGCCCGCCCATAAAGTAATATTTCTAAGTAAGCACATACTACATACGGGTATCTTGCATACTTCAAAGCGCCCATAAAGCGTCATTGGGAAGGTCTCACTTCAATAGAAGAGGCGAATACAAAAGACGAAAGAGGGCTAGGTAATGGCAGGCACAATGGAAATACTGTTTGGACTAGAAGCGGACCGCCCGCGCCCGTTCCTTCACAATGGTGGAGCGCGAACCTTATTTTATTCCTTCAACACTTATTTATTTTCTTTTAGTTGTCTGCCGGGTACTATTTAGTAAGTATTAACTGGATTTTTCTCGCGGTTTTGCTTGCGTAGAATAAATATTGCGCAGCGAAACCTATGTACTGACTAGATTGAGTGCTCTAAACCGTCACTATGTTCCAGACAATTGCAGTTCCAGGTGGGCGATTCTCGGTTTATGCGAGATTCATCTCGCATGAAAACAACTATCAAATCCCTTGGAAATCTGTCATTTTTTGACATATCTCGCACGTGAGATGCATCTCGCATGAACCGAGAATTGGGATCCGGGGAAGTGATTCTCTAAGAGCAACAGCGACGAGCTCGACGGTGGGGCAGCGTCCTGTCTTGCTCTAGCACGCTTGCTCGAGTGAGCGAGACAGACCGATGCCTCGACGTCGAGTATTACGTTGATGCGCTTAGAGAATAACCGTATAGTCCAAGTACAGTCCTTCACTTCACTAGCTCTGTCTCGCTTTTACTTGCCGAAGACGGCATAAGGTCTTTGTACGCGTTGGTAGACGTGAGAAAGCGTCGATCATAGGTTCTAATATGCTATTCTAGTTAACCTACACTTCAATAAAATTTATCTTTATTCTTACCACAAAACCGAAGTGCAACTTGACTGTGTGCTCTTCTTGGTGAAAAGTTCTTGTTTTTTATGGAATACGGAGGTAAACAAGCATGTAGGTCACTTTATGAGCAGTGATCTCCGCCGCTCAAGGCCCCAAGAGACCCCAAGAGAATTACTAATTTGTTGCCTGCCTTAGGTCCACCCATGGTCCACCATCGTGGGCCTCCAGATCTCACTCACCGTACAAAGCACAGCAGCAAATCACTACTTAACGCCGGCATGGGATGAGGGACGGGATCTTTTTTTCGTGCAACAAGTCCTCTTTCTACGCTTCTATCTAAACAACATACAACATAAATACTTAACTATTCACTAACTATTCAACCATTATTTCAACCATCTACACCAGAAAGCATATGGTACGATTTAAGAAGCATCATCAGAACTAGAGGGTAGCATATGGTACAACAGCTCCCGGCAAACAACTTGAGCACTGACCTTGACTGACGTTTCTAGTACAAATGTGTATGCGCAGGTATGTGCAAACAAACCCCCTCCACTCGATTTATGCTCGAGTTCTTTGCCTGCATCTATAGTACGATTGTTCGCCGTTTAAACCGCTGACATACAATTACTGTGGGTGGGACTAGCGGCTTTCTTATTGTTAATAGTTCCTATGGATGGGTGTTCTGTGCACCTAGTACGAATCTTCTCGATACGCGTTTACTCGCTACATGACTCTGTGCATCTCTTTCTATCTAGCCCAGTAAGAGATGGACGCACTGAGTTCGTCGCATTTGTCCTTTTTCCCTAAATAATTAGAATAAAACAAAATGTTACTTCTGGCTTGAATTATTTTCTTACTTAGTGTAGTGAGAAGCGAGCTTGGAAAGTTGTTTTTAAAAGGTGTAGCCTTCTTACCCCTCAGTTTTCTAACAGCTTTGAAATAATATATTATGTATGTATACGAATATGACAGCATTATTGCTGTCATGCAATAATGGTGGAACTTGCCTATAACTCTGCTTGAGAGAAAAGAGTATGTAGGTCTATAATTCCGACATAACATGCGCCTTTCTCGCCGGGAAAGTCACGTGGCGACTGTTTACATAAAACAGAACCCCGTGTCCTAATAAAGCTTCACAGAACCCCTTAATTAATCAACCAGGTCGTCGAGTAAATAAGTTATTGTAAAACAATGAAAGCAAAATCAAGCTTTTTTTTGGATACGACTCTGACTAATAGCCAAAGGAATTGACAGCGTCTAAACTTATTTACTTACACGCATTTAGAATTATTGACGAAAATAACTCAAATAAAAATCTATTAAATCTTTCCATCTGGCTCTCTAATTCAGCTACTAAGCAGCAGTGCCTGCACAGTTGTGTTCCGGCGTGAATATCAAGACAGCCTGTGAAATTACTGCACAAGGTCAGGCATTCCATCTTAGCCCTCTGGGTTGGCAATGGTATCTATAGGCGGTGATAGTTCACCATCAGATGACCCACTTGCTAATTTTCTTTCCTTTTCTTGTAAAAAGAAATAAATTTAAAAACTAACTTATTATTCTGATTAAACTACGAATTGATAAATTCGCTACGCGAAACCGCTACGGGCCAGGTGCTACGCGCGAGCTACGGAGTATAGTTTAAATCGATTATAAGAGTAGAGTTCATAGGAGTAGTTGAGTAAGTACTTGAGTAGTAATTAAATATGTTTTACAGGAATTATACTTAAGTTATGTTTTATTGAGCCGTGGAGTGCCGGCTAGCCGTGGAGTGCCGGCTTAAGAATAGCACTCCCCCAATTCTTCTCGTGGGTGTCGTAAAAGGCGACTAAGAGACTTATGACCACGTACACATCGGTCCCACCGGTGTCGGGCAGCAGCGATACCGGTGTGAATATACTGCGATTGCCAACCCGCCTGCTCAGCGTGGCAATTAGAGCAAACCCTGACCAATGGCAAGTCAACACAAACCACGGCCCCCAGTTCCCGGCCGCCCTGCTATTCCTGATCAAGGCGGCGGTCACGGTAACGGCAGGGCAGGGGGTGCGAAGAATCCCCGGGTTACGGAATGCCGCCGAAAACAATTGACCTTGGCAACGTACAACGGACGCACGTTACGGCTCGACGAGCATCTGGCACAACTCGAAGTCGAACTCGAGAAAATAAGGTGGCACGTTCTTGGGTTAAGCGAAGTCCGAAGAGAGGGGGAGGACACGGTAACTCTTGAATCAGGCCACCTTTTATATTATCGAGAGGGAGACCAGCTGTCCCAGGGCGGCGTAGGGTTCCTGGTGAATAAAGCTCTCTGTGACAACGTTGTAGAAGTGTCGAGTGTGTCGAACAGGGTTGCGTACCTCGTAATTAAGCTAACCGAGAGGTATAGCCTCAAGGTTGTGCAGGTTTACGCACCGACCTCGGCGCACTCTGATGATGAGGTGGAAAATATGTTCGATGACATATCGAAGGCCCTACACTTCACCACCAAGGCCCACTACAACGTTGTCATGGGAGACTTCAACGCCAAAGTGGGAGTACAGAGTTGCGGCGAATCGGTAGTAGGATCCCATGGCTATGGTAGCAGGAATCATAGGGGGCAAATGCTTATCAACTTCCTCGAAAAGGAGGGGCTATTCTTGATGAATTCATTTTTCAAGAAACAGCTCCAAAGGAAGTGGACATGGCGTAGCCCCGACACTATGACTAAAAACGAGATCGATTTCATCATAACGGACAAGAAGCGCATATTCAGGGACGTCTCAGTGATCAATAGGTTTAATACCGGAAGCGATCATCGACTCGTGCGAGGCTCTCTGAATATCGATTTTAAGCTTGAACGTGTTCGTTTGATGAAATCCAGGCTCCGACCAACTCTGCTCCAAACTATAGTCGGATCTGAAAAGTTCCAGTCTAATCTGGAGAACCGATTCGCTGCCTTGGAAACCACAAATAGCGTTGACATTGACCGGGCCCTCGAGAATGTAGTCGGAATCCTCAGGGAGGAAGGTGTGAGATTTTGCGAATTGCGGCGTAAAGGCAGAAAGTCGAAGTTTTCGGAAGAAACACTTAGACTCATGGAAGAACGACGTGAACACCCACCAGCTACTTCGTCAGAACGACATGCTCTAAACAGGAGAATTGGCAAACTCGTACGATACGATCTCCGATGCTCCAACACCCGTTCAATAGAACGAGCGATCGAGCAAAATCGGGGATCAAAGGTTTTTGTCAAGTCTCTTGGGAGGAGTCATCTGACGAAGCTGACCACTACGGATGGAGTAGTTGTTTCTTCCAGGTCTGGGATTCTTTCGGAAGTTGAAAACTTCTACAGCCAGTTGTACGCTACGCATGCATCTCAACCTGATCCCGAAAATGAGGAGTCCAGAGCTGCATTAACACGCCACTTTACGGAAGACTTGCCAGAAATCAGCCTGGACGAAATCGCGATGGCTCTCAGACAGCTTAAAAATGGAAAAGCCCCTGGAGAAGACGGTATTACGACTGAGCTCCTGAAATTTGGTGGTAAACCTATAATGAAGGAGCTCCAGGACATTTTTAATACTGTTCTTTTTGATGAGAGAACTCCAGAGGCGTGGAGTAAGAGTGTTGTCGTGCTGTTTTTCAAAAAGGGTGATAAAACTCTTTTGAAGAACTACCGACCCATTTCACTCTTAAGCCACGTCTATAAGCTGTTTTCGAGAATCATCACGAACCGTCTTGCGCGAAGGCTCGACGAGTTCCAGCCTCCCGAACAGGCCGGGTTTCGATCGGGATACGGCACCATAGACCACATCCATACAGTGCGGCAGATTATACAGAAGACCGAAGAGTATAATAAGCCCTTGTGTTTAGCGTTTGTGGACTATGAGAAGGCCTTTGACTCGATCGAGATCTGGTCTGTTCTGGAATCTTTGCAACGATGCCAAGTCGATTGGCGATACATCCAAGTGTTGAGAGGTCTGTACAACGCCGCTACTATGGCCGTCCAAGTCCAGAATCGGCAGTCTGAACCTATCCTCTTGCATCGTGGTGTGAGACAAGGGGACGTTATATCCCCCAAATTGTTCACAAATGCATTGGAGGATATGTTCAAGACGCTGGACTGGAAGGGGCGGGGCATTAACATAAATGGCGAGTACCTCTCACACTTACGATTTGCAGATGATATCGTCATCGTGGCGGAAACGCTGCAAGATTTGCAACATATGTTGAATGGCCTAGCTGGTTCTTCTCAACGCATTGGTCTTCGGATGAACCTGGATAAAACCAAGGTTATGTTCAATGAACATGTAAGTCCGGAACCAATTGCAGTTCAGGGCAATATTCTCGAGGTTGTTAAGGAGTATGTTTACCTCGGGCAAACTATGCAATTGGGTAAAAACAACTTCGAGAAAGAGGCCAACAGAAGAATACAGTTGGGATGGGCAGCGTATGGGAAACTGCGTCGAGTCTTCACATCGCCAATTCCACAGAGTCTAAAGACGAAAGTCTTCAATCAGTGCGTCCTGCCCGTCATGACATACGGTGCCGAAACGTGGACACTCACTGTAGGGCTGGTCCACAAATTTAAAGTTGCTCAACGTGCTATGGAAAGGGCTATTTAAGTTTCTCTAAAAGATCGAATTAGAAACGAAGCGATCCGACAGAGAACCAAAGTTATCGACATAGCCCACCGCATTAGCACGCTGAAGTGGCAGTGGGCCGGCCATATAACCCGAAGAACCGATAACCGTTGGGGTAGACGAGTTCTTGAGTGGAGACCACGGATCGGCAAACGTAGCGTGGGACGTCCTCAGACTCGGTGGAGCGATGATCTTCGCAAGGCGGCTGGCAAGAGCTGGATGAGAGTGGCCGGGGATCGTGCTCAGTGGCGTGCCATGGGAGAGGCCTATGTCCAGCAGTGGACGAATATAGGCTGATGATGATGATGATATGTTTTATTCTAATTTACTTGTATTACCTCTTGTTTAAATCCTGTTCGAATAATTTCTCCACCGCTCCAGAGGTGGCCCTTTAAGGTACACTTTACAATAATTTAAACAATAATTTAAAAAGGCTTGTGTAAACCAACTGTATTGTATCAATATTTTCTAATGGATAGGTGTTACTCCGTAATTCACAGATCTCGGAACTTTCAGTGTTCAAAGACGTCGCGGTATATATATTTCGTCTTTTAACATCAACAACAAAGGGAAACAGAATTTTCATCGAAGGCACACCAACAATAAAAGGTCGATTCATACAGAAAACTACAATTTTCGTTTATACTTAAGCACGTATCAGTTATTTTGACACACAATACACAGGGTGTTTGTCAACTGGGTTAGTTTTACGTTCCAATTTTAAGTTAGTGTCTTGTATAACAACGTGAATACGGACCGGTGTTGCTTGGCGTTTATTTTGGTGGGTGGAATCTTAAGTTTGTCAGTTGCATATGCGAGGTGTATTGTGCGGGCTCACACAATACGCCTCGCGGCTTTGTGCCTCGTTCGCACCATTGTCATCGGACATATTACCCAACGTTTCTACATTGTATACTACTGCTGTCTCTGGCTTCTTCCTTTGATGAGACACCTATCTTATTTGTAGCATGGCGTTCTTATTCGTGTCTCTTTATGATTCATGTGTTACAAGGTAAAGCTTTTGTTATTCTTACTAGAATGTTTCTAATAGCGGGCAAGACCCCGGCCATTCAAACGAGTTTAGTACAAAACATGCACAAAACAAAATACAGTACAATACAGATTTCTCAAAAACCATCAACTATATTTAAAGAAAACAATTATCTACAGAAATATATATTTTTTGAACGAATTTATGCGCCTACGATTATAGTAATTGTTCTAACGTACCCGCTATAACCACAATTAAATTCATAAAGCGGTGCGGTAATTACCATGTCAATAGTCCAAAGGCATCCTGCAACGTTCAAAAGGGAAGTGCAGCGAGGGTAGGAACAGAAAGGGTGACAAGTGCGTGATGCGCGAGGGCGGTGCGCGGCGACCGCACAACACTAGCCGGCCGGTTCGCAGTCCGTGTTCCCCGCTCTACCCGACTGCTAGGCTGCCTGTCCGCGGCCGGTGCCCAACTGAACTTTTTCGTCGCGCGTTTTCCCGCCAAGTTTGTTTTGTTTTTCACGTGGATTCGGTGATTCTCGAGTGCCAGTATTTTGTGTGTGGATTATGGTGTTGTGATCTGTGCCTTTTTGGAAATTTTGGAATGCTCGAACTCATTTTTTTTACTCGCAACCGTGGTGAGTATTTTATTTATTTATCAAATTAGATCCTAATATGAATCTTTTTTCCACGTTATTTTTATAATAGTCATAATTGCTAGGGTTCCATACCCAAAGGCTTATAACGAGACCCTACTATTACCAGGCCTAAAACCGTTCTACAGGCCGTGCCTCCTTAATCATCCGTAATAGTTAGCTGTTGGATTTTTGACTGACCATGTATCTTTAAAAATGCTAATAATTCTGTGAATCTTGTTGTCCGAATAAACAAATATTCTATTCTATTCTATATCTATAAATAATAAGAGCGTCTCCATACAAGAAACGGTTTTTTTGCTGTATCGTGATAAACGGTCTATGTATACCTATATTTACAAGCGTCAAACTTGGCGTGTTTATTAATCAAAGTTTATTCTGAAACAAACAAACAAATGGCAGAAACCGGCCGAGTTTGAGTCGGTATCGTGCTAAGAATCCCGAATTGATTGACAGAAAACCATTTTTTTTTGAAAAGAAGAAAGATGAAGAAAACCATTTGAGATGGCAGACGCTTCGGTGCGCAAGTCCGACTCGCACTTAGCCGTTTTTTTATCTTACAGAAAAATATTTACCGTTTCGTTTGACATCATTTGGTATTATTTAGATTTAATTTCAACGTCTCGCGTGGGTTCATACAGCTAGTCAGTTAACTAAATAACAGTTATTTGTTAACTGATCTACAGCTTCTTGGTTTTTCAATAAGTACATTAATTTTCTAGTATCATGATAGATAGTAAGTAACCAATCCGACTTTTATGGATTGCCGGTTCTAATTGGAACACGGTACCTTGTAGTTATATATATTTGCTTAGTTAGGGATTTTCCTGAGTGTAAGGGGGGGGGAGAGTATACGAGGTTCAGCCGGCCAGCTGATCACGACCAGCGCTCAAATTCAGTAGAGCAATGAGTTTTCTAGAGTGGGCAGTGCCCACTCCCCTCTACTTAGGTACAGCTATGATGGATGTTAAGAAAGTTTATAAACAGCACTCTTATTAGAACTATCTCATGATAATGGACAACTCCATGAAATGCAAAATGTTTCAGGTATAAATTCTGGAAACACATTTAATATAAACTGACATTTCATTAAATATAATAACTTAACCTAATAAAAAATACAATATAAATTAAGTAAGTTCTTAAGTATTTTTAAGTGTCATTTTGTCCAATTTCAGCAGGTGTAGATATGTGTTAAAAAGTCCGAACGGCAACTTTTAGGATTTTTTAAGGACAATCTCTGTTTACGCGAACAATATTTTGATGGTATTGAAAAGTTCACTTATAAAGAGATCATCCCTGCTGGTGTATCAGACTTAATTTTCCATATTAACAATCACATGTTGCAGGTCATCAGAATAACAAGCTCACCATCACACACCTACATGAACGGTTAAAGGAACATGACGATTGTCCGGTACGCTTTTATTGTCTATTAGTTAGTTAGCAAAACATAAACAATGGTCAAAAGCTCGTAACAAAATCGCGCGGCTATGAGGCCATTACCCGCGGGAGAGTAAGCTATAAAACAAAACAAAAGCCAATCGCATCGATAGACACGTGATAAAGTTGCAAACAACAAAATTATGTAGTCGCAAAATTAACGCTCCTATTGTGTTAGTACAATAATCCGCTATCTAGGCCAGCCTCAGTACTGCAGACGAACCTTTTGTCTTTCATGTTCCCCGTTAATAATGGCGGGCACCGAAACAGCCGCGCACAATGCCGCGAAATGTGCGCGTTTTCATTTGCAAGACAAAACGCGCTTTGTTGTGTGTCCGCTCAATACCAAATTTATAGCGGGCGGACCGCGGCTATTGACGTTAACGCTAACGAACGTGAATGCATTTTGATCGGACGTCGCTAGCCGTCAATGCCGCTCATTACCGCCGCTACCGGCGGCCGGCGCGCGACGGATTAGAACGAGCGCTCTGTGACGTCGTCGAATTATACTTAATCCTAAATAGTTTGCGATCATAGAAAAAATCTGCTATAATCAGCAACTGATGTTTATATTAATGGGAAAATTAGAGGGAACAGCGCCTTTAAATGCGGAAGAAATCATGGTCGCGTGACATTAGGGAGTGAGCCCCGATCACCAATTTTTAGTATGACTTGTTTATTATTTCGTTTCCCGTTTATTATTTACTAGCGGACGCGCGCGACTTCGTTCGCGTGAAATTAGTAGCCTATATGTCTGTCAGGGATAGTGTAGCTTTCTATCTGTAAAACAATTTTTGAAATCGGTTCAGTAGTTCTAGAGATTACCCCTACATACAAACAAACTAACAAAAAAACAAAGTTTACCTCTTTATTTTATTAGTGTAGATTACATTAACATTTTTTTGGAATTAAATTATTAGTATTGGTTAAACATAGCTTTACAACTATTTTGTCTTAATGAAACTGGATAAGGTAATAATTATGCCGAATTATAATTTAATATAAAATAAATACAGAATCTAAGTATGCTTAAGATTTGTTTGCCACATAAAATTACTGTAATAACTGTACTGTTGGGGAGTAAAATTAGTCTGGTTTAGCAGTAATTACAATTATCCGAACTTAACCCTATCTGGAATTACCCAAACCCAACTTTATTATATTATCTGCTTTAATAGATGAGAGTCCTTTTGAATTAAATACCTGAATTAAAGCATATGAACCTCTTTATCCACAGTTTTAAGAGCTAAGATTTCTAGAAGCCGGCTGCTCTTAAAATGTATAAAGTTATTTGAAACCTTTAAGAAGCGCGCTCGAGGCGGCCGGCCGCAAAGGCTTTGCTTCTTCTATGTTCCACTTTTACGGTTTTTCACTTCCTTCTTTTACATTGAAACTAGCGGCCCGCCCTAGCTTTGCTGAGATTTCATACGTTTTTCAAATTACGTTTATTACTATTACAGGTATAGATGAATAATTTTTATGTTATAACTTACTTGCGTCCCGCCCCGGTTTCCCACGGCTACAATTGTAATGTATTTTTGAATACATTACAATTGTAGCTTCTGTAAAAAATGTCCAAATGATAGCGAAAATCTTAACAACATTCGTTGCGTGGTTTAGAAGGAGTATGCGGCCAAAGATACAATGTGCATAGACAGGAATAGATAGCGACTTTATTTTACACTATATAAAGATTATATTTTATTGTATATTTTTGGTTATTACTGTATTGTCCAGTCAGTCTCAAAAGTAGCTAAACAATTAAGAACTTTATCGCAGTAACGTGTGAAATGAGAGTTGCTCTGCTATATCACATCACTGTCAGCGACAAGGTAATAAAATGTTCAGCTAAGTATTTCTGAGGCTGACCGTATCTACTTATCTGGTTGTTACAATGATAATTTCATCCCCTATGTCTTCCCTTAATTGTTAACTCACACATATCTTCAAGTTACTAGCTTTAAAAATGCCAACACATTGGATCAGTGACTCTCTTAGGATTGCTGTGCATGTAGCATGAATCTTCTCGATTCGCGTAACTCGCTACGTAACTCAGTGCGTCTCTCTCCTGCTGGGCTGGTTAGAACGAGACGCACTGAGTTACGTAGCGAGTTAACGCGTGTCGAGAACATTCGTGCTGGATGCACTGGTTCCAATTTTCGGTGGTGATCACTTCATCAGGTGACTAATGACTATATACTCGTTTGCTTCCCTTTTCTTTGACTTTTTCATAAACCGATTGTTGAAATACGTTTCTTTTTCAGTCGTCAACTTAAATAAAAACTCCTCGTGTTTATAATTATATAAGGGGTGGTTCCATACAATACAAACTTATTATAACAGTATTTTGCACCCATGACAGCTGATTTTGTAAAATTGATTTAAAACTCACGAATTTGAATCTTTTGTTAAATATCAATTTCCGCGTTTCTATTTCAGAAATAAGTAAACTTATTAATTCCGTGTATTTTCTTTCTTATTTGCTTAGTAACTATTGGCTAACATACAGTTTGGGATCAGCCTATAAGAGTATTTTTTAAGGTACACTCTCGGAGGTAAATAACTATCATTAAATTTAAATTTCAATAAATCAATTAATTAAATAAGATCGTACTTATTATTAAATCATACTCCATAAAGACTGACAAGGTATTTGATTCCTACGTGTCAAAACAAAGTACGAGAGCCATGATCCATGCATAAAGTTACACTCGAGACCTAAAGAGGTCGCATCGTCACAAAAGCTACGTAATTGGCCCGTTCTTTTCTACTCCCCCCGCTAAGAAGCATTCAGAACCAATGAAACGTGTGCATTTAAATGACGTTCCGAGCTTTGTGGGGGCACTAGTATTCACGAAACCGACAGTGAAACACTTTTGTTCTGAGCGGCAGCGGCACTAAAAAGAACCCGCTTGTTAAGAACTCATTAGTCATGCTTATTTATAGTAATAGTGCATTGTTGCACTTGCGGTGTGGAAAGGTTGAACTTTTAGTGTTCGTTGCCAAGACTTTCAATTCCATTTTATATTTTTTTAGGGTTATCTTATTTAGACACCAGCACAGGGCTTAAAATGAAACGTGTGATTTTTTAAACTATTAAGGGTGAAACCCCACTTCGTGCACTGCGGCGCATATTAACGGAATCACGACTGGTACGCATCGTGTGCGGTGGTGGGCTATCGCCTTTAATTTGTTGTACTGCGACGTATAACCTAGCCTGGGTTATTTGAAGATCCGTTCCAGTACAATTACCTCAAAACTTGACTTTGGCAGTCAGCGGAAAGGCCTTAGTAACTAAAATTATGCAAAGCACATTGCTTACTTTAGATAGGATGTCAAATAGTTATTTCTGGGCCATAGGAGCAATGTTAATGAAAATTAAAAAAATAGTTACTAAAATTTGGTCTAACATGTAACCTATGGATTTTTATTAACTTAGGACTTATTATACTGCTTGCTATTCTTATTCGCCTATAGTATAATACTTGAGCAACTGGGAAATGCATGGTGAAACTGGGAAACTGTAACTATGTTCATACAAAGTGTGTCACTTTTGCATAGACGGTGGCGCCGCTGTTATGTGTTGTCAATTTGTACTCGAGATCTGTAAGTACAAGTTCCCTGACGTATCGAACCTTAGTTCGCGGTTATAAAGTACTATTAATAATAATTATTGTATTTTTGAACCTTGATATATTTGTATCAGAAATGTTGTACAAAAATTGTGATGAACATAAAATTCTATTTCAATAAGTAAAAATATCATGTTTCAACAATGATAAGACGAAAAAAACGATAGAATGAAACGTCGCGACAACACATCCTTCCCCATTGAGTCTCCGCACCCGCTCCCATTCATTCCTGGAGCTTTGTTGAAAGGGGCTTATTCTTTTTGTACCAGACGCTTCCGAGCGAAAAGTAACCGGTGAAATTCTATTTG
This sequence comes from Ditula angustiorana, assembly GCA_963691745.1. Classification (NCBI taxonomy): domain Eukaryota; kingdom Metazoa; phylum Arthropoda; class Insecta; order Lepidoptera; family Tortricidae; genus Ditula; species Ditula angustiorana. Next base: position 5,395,537 of record OY829473.1, read on the forward strand.
AACGCTTCTCTTGTGACTTTCATGCGATTAAAGATTGCTTATTTTCTGAAACATAGACTTTTTTATTATATCTGTTTCCTTCGTAAAATCCAGCTAGAACAGGAGCTTACCAAAAAACAACAATAACAATTCTTATTCATTCACACATGTAAACAAAAGTAAAAAATATAGATTGGAAATTACTTAAGGTGTATGCTTATAAACTATAGCTTTCTAAAAACTTTATGCACTCGCCATCAGAAATATCGGAGCTGCTTTAGAGCTCTAGATAATGTCTCAATATTGGAGACATTATAAACAAGCAAAAAAATTATGAGGTAGTTTTTTCTTTCTGGGCCAGGAACTCGAATTCATTCATTTACTCATTCTTTCAAAGCTGTACAGCATTGACACAGATTCTGATCCACAATTTGTAATCACAAATTTGACACACTTGCTACGAGTGCTACGGCGTAGCAACCGCTACGAAGGTAGCGTCAAAATATCACCCCTATTTTTTTGTTTCTTTACAACTTTTAAGGCGTTCTAATAACTTGATAAAACTTTAAATTCATATTTATAAACCATTCGCATATATTAATGCAAGCATGTAATGAACAGAAATTGAAAAGTAGAGAAAAATTGAGATTACAAGCTGTGTTTCGACAGTATCTCAAATTGAGGCAAAATAATTAGTGTGTCAAAGTAGGCTTGGTACATATGTGTGCGCGATGATCTTGACTAATTTATATCTCAATATTTACTTGTGTGAGTGAATGGTCCGACGATCGTAGTACTGAATAGAAGCTGTAGTGAACTTCGTGCGTTAGTAAATAAACTGTGAAACGCAAACGCGTTATAAGTGGAAACGATGAAATTAAACTTTTAGCAAATATTAATGGCTATATTTGAAAGCTTTCACATGAGACTGCCACTGGCGCTTCGTGACGGCCAATATTTTAAACAACATTATAAACCTTCGCGAATCCATTAAAAACTGTACAAAGGCGGGAATCTCGACATTTTCAGCTCAATGACTCAATTTCGTGATAATGCCATCGATAATATAAAAGTACTGTATTAAAGTAAACAATGAAGGGGGGTTGGGTGCGATCGGTATTCGGTCGCATTGTCGTTGAATAACTTTTGTCCCTATTGTGTCGCGAAAGTACAGCCACAAAGACTCGGCGAACATAAACCGAAATTCATCAGGGCCTCGATTGTTCGTTTTTGATTCCGTACGTTGCCTTTGTACCTACCTAAGTGAAATTTGAGATCCATTTTCACTTTTCGCGACTGTAAAATGTAGGCGACTTTAAAATTTTACAGTTTTATTCATAAACGCGTAGTAAGCCTGCATTACTTAACACATTTGCCGTCGTTATCTGTCATTGTGACGTTTGCCTTCGGATGAAAGAAACAAAACGTTAGTTAAAAGAGATTGGTAAGCTTTTTTCTTGGATACCCTTTCTAGCACTACCTACTCATTTGCTGAGAAATATTGCTCGCGTCTCCTTCGTTCAATTTAACATAAAACTTATCACACGCACATATAATCAAACACATAAGAAAACCAACTTACTAGGAACACTAATCTTGTGTCACGTCTTGGAGCCACCCTGTATATTAAAAAAAAACGTTACATAGTTAATGTTAAGTAATAAACAAAATGGACTTTGTAAAAACAACACGCGTACACATGGAACGCCGTTCGATTTTATTAAAAGCTAACGTTACTCTCCTCACAAGTAGAAAAAGCATTCAAACAACCACCAATCACCACCAAGTGACCAAGTTGAATGAGATAATTTGATTAAGTTTCTCCTAGATGACACCGCGGGTAGTTATACCCTAAAAAATCAATAATGTAATGACCGTAAGAACGCAACCCATTGAATAATTCGCAGGGTATGGTAGTGGTAATTGGTAATGTCAATGTGGCGAAACTGGCAAACGCAAGGCACCGGAATGCTGATGTTGCAGGTTCGATTCCTGCCATTACCCAAATTTTTATTTGGGTTGTCATTATATAGCATTTAAATTTAAAGCAGTAAAGAGTCGAAACTTTCGACAAAAGTGATCCGATTAATCTAAACCTACTACTTGTATGGTGTCTACACTGGTGCCACTCTTTCTAGAATAAATAAGTACTGCCTGATCTTGGTGTCTAGATAAAGTGACAGTCCCTTAGCGTTAACGCCAGTAGAAACAACAGAATGTATGGGCTTGACAATAATAATCGACATATTTTGACGTTTTCTTCCGCTCCTTTACGTCAAGTTCACAGATGTCGTTTCTTCTATCGTCGAAGCAGAATCTCACCTTGCCTAGACACCGTGATCTTAAAATATGTTTAACTACATTACAGATGATACTTTGATCTTTGACTTGATCTGTGCACCTAGCACAAATCTTCTCGATACGCGTTAACTCGCTACGTAACTCAGTGCGTCTCTTTCTGACTAGTTCAGTAGGAGAGAGACGCACCGAGTTACGTAGCGTATTAAGAGGAGTGTGAACGCAGCCCCAAAAAGCGCTTCCCATACAAACGGCGATAAGGTTTTCAACCCTCTAAACCTTAACCTATGGCAATGATTTTTTGGTATTTTGTCTTTATGCCTTAGAACCATGTTTGTATGTTTTGCCTTTTTAAATATTCTTCATAGATTTGTCAATATTTGCATTTTAGGAGTTCTATACAAAACCATAAAGCGTGAATATTTTTGAAACTATTAAGAATATTCATAAAATCAAAACATACAAACCTAGTTCTAGGGCATGATGACATCATATAAAAAAAACATGGCTATAGGTTAAGGTTTAGAGGGTGTAAACGTTATCGCGGTTTGTATGGAGAGCGCTGGGTTCACACTCTTCTTAACGCGTATCGAGAAGATTCGTGCTAGATGCACAGATTCCTATAGCGCGCTGGTGCTAGAGCGATGCCTCGACGTTGCATTCGACCAGGGTGGTTCCACTCCGCACTGTAGGTGCGATCGCCGCATTACCTATGGCATAGGTTAATCGCAGTAGGTTGCCGGCTTGCCACGTGCGCGCCCGCTCACTCTTTTGTGTCGCGCGTTGTGGTAGTATTATAGTAAGCAGCCCAACCCTAGCGCTGCGCCAGGGCATTGCGGGTGGAAGGCGGGCGCGGGCAGCGCCTTCCTTTTGACGCATGCCGCCTGGCAAATGTTTATGAAGTAATACAAACTTTTTGTGCCTGATTATAAAGTTGGAATTCGTTTAATGGTGGTCGAAAAAGAGAAGTTTCTGTACGTTAGTACTATTATTTATTCTGTGGTTCGACGCTGATGCGCTTAGAGAATAGCGAGACAGCAGTTGATGGTTGATGGCTACGAAAGAAGAAGGAAAATGTATCCTAAGAATGTTTGATAAGTACCTATAATAAATGTTTTAAGCCCCAAAAAGCGTTGTTTTTACAGGTTGTTTTTTTTGTAGCTTCACTTTAGTTTTTTTTTTATTGAAGCCAGATTTGCTTAAAATCTGGTCCACATTTGTCATTTCAAATTGAATAATGCAATTAAATTACAGCTAACAAAATCCCTCTATAAAAAAAAGAATAAAACTCTACTATCTTACCGTATTCCCCTTTGACGCTTTGTGTGGGTGAATAAAATTCATTTAAGTATTTTTTGAAATGATAAGGATACCAATAAAGTTCTACAAGAATTTTCTTTCACCTTTTAAAAATGACAAAAAAAAATTTTTCGCCAAGAAAACTTGTTTGAAAATAGATGAATAGAAATTTAAAAGAGTTCTACGGTCTTCGCGGCATTGTAGCAACGGGCGGTGTACCTAAGGGGACATTTTCCTACTTTTACACAATTCTATACATTTGTAAGCAACAAGGGAAACTTTTTGGGATTCCGTTGAATGCCTGAAAAGATCCATTCATCCAGGTACGATTTTGTTGACAGTGTTTTATAATTTTTGTACTTTATAAGCTGTAAGAGTCTTAAGTCATTGCAAACTTAAAACTTACATATTGGGTTAGTATTACACTATGTTAGTCAGACAGAACATACACACACTTAATCTAAGATAAATACCGCTACATTCAGCATCTGTTAGCGGCGTTATGGAGTGCACAACAGTGCTGAATGTACGGGTAGTCGTCGCTACTTGCAATCATCGCCAGGATGGTGAGGGCTGTAGCCCTAAGTCAAAGTCAAAGTCAAAGTATTTTTATTCAGATTACACTTACAGGTAGCACTTATGAATGTCATAAATTTTACCACCGGTTCGTAAAAGCCTCTGATGTGAAGATACCGGTAAGAAATTCAACGAGGTGTAATTTTTTAAATAAATCAAAATTACAATGTTGTTTTACATCTTAACATCTAACATTATTTTACATCTAACGTGACCAGTAAGGTTTAGTTTATCTCTATGTGCCTCCCTATCTCATGACACCAGTAAGACAGAGACGCAGGGAGGGAAGTTAAACTTGATGGGGCATCATGTAAGACCTACTGGCGACTTTACCTTACCCACATCATAGACGTATTAGATCTATACCTGGATCTATATCCATGCCTTAAATTTTAACTATCAAAGTAAAATTACTAAATAACTATTTTCGAAAAAAATGTTCCGAACCACCCCTGCTTGCATGCAGGTCTCTATCTCTAAGCACCCAACACTTGTGGTTCTATTAAAGGCCAGGCCTTGTCTTAAATTTGAACCCTAATGAACGGCGATTGTTCAGTAATTCTGTGCCCTTCTCGGCTTGCTGAAGCGGTTGACCGCCCGGGTAATGCCAAGTGTGCCACAATGGGACCGCGACCTTACGCCGGGGCGCAAGACAAAAGCGAATAGTGATAAATCTTTTTTTTACAATATAGGAAGGCAAACGAGCAAGGATATCACTTGATGATCAGTATCACCACTGCCCATAGACACCAAAATCACCAAGGACACTGCAGATGCTTTGCTAATCCAGAGGGCTAAGGTTGAATTCCTCTTAAGCCAGTAAGTTATCTGGCAGTTTTGCTCTCTACGCCGAAACACAACAGTGCAAGCACTGCTTAGCGGCTAGGCTAGGGAGTATAGTTGGTGGTAGTGAGCCGAACGGCCCTTGCGCAAGGTCTTCTCACTCGTAAAATTATCTCACATCTCGTCTAGCACGACTCGATGCAGAGAGGGGGACATAGAATAGGTGTAATTGATTCTTTATTGATGTAATTTTTGGGAATATTTATTAATAATTTTATTTGCAGCGAAGCCCTAAATGACAATCTTGAAAACATAAGGCCTTAAAATTTTAGAATCAGTGCTCTACCTACATGGTTAAACTAAATTAACATTTCCATTTACCTATAAGTAAATAATAATATATTAACTTATTAAATGACACATTTTCCGTCTCTACATTAAACCGACTCTCTCTATCATATCCTACCTTGCTTATTCTTATCAACCTACAAAATGCAAGTTATTTCCTGAAATACTGAAGGTGAAACATACGTTAAAACTCACCAAACATGTCTCCCAGGCTCATAACTGGGCCCAATTTCATAAACGCGACAGGCGACAGGGTGTCAGTGACAATTCGCCGTACACTACTGCGTCAACAAGTAACGCTACAGACTTACAGAGTTAACATCATAGTGGGAAAGCATTGTAGACCGATTGGCACTGTCACCTGTCGCCGGTCGCGTTTATGAAATTGGGCCCTGGAATAAACGATGGTTTGACTTTTATTACATGTATAAATGATCGTAAGTTAAACTTTGAGTTATTCTCGAGTTTGACTTTTTGTCAAATAGGCATAGCACATAGGCCCTCGTACTATACTCAGTGGCCGCAAGATGACCGGCCAAGTTTAACTTATATCTCTGAGTATCCCTTTCTTCTGACACTAGTTAGACAGAGACGCAGGAAGGGAGAAATTAAAGTTGGCCCGTCATGTTAGGCCATAATACAACGTTCATGTTTCATATTCTTCAGTAGCGTAACATGAATCCCGCGTCCGCTTGTCCGAAAAACCGTCTGTTTCTGCTGAAAGAAACAAAATTACTCCCCATTCAACTCTATTGAGCGTAATGTATAATTGAAGAATTTTCCTTTAACGGGGTTACAAAGGCCAACACGCGAGATTTCTCTTAAAAGTTTGTTTCTAGATCAAAGGATATTCCACACCAGCCATTTGATATAAAGTCTGGATAATTTAAAAGTACTATGTAAAATGTAATTACAGTAAGAACTAATTTTATTTATTAACATGAAATAAATAAAAAATAATTTCATGTTAATAAATTCTTTTATAGGCTGTGCTACAAAAGTTCAGACGATTTTTAAATATTAATCTATACGGGGTTAGCAATCCAAATGGTTCAGTATGGTTAAGTCCAGAGATTATACTAATGATGGGTAGTCTTAACTATAAGCGATAGAAAAAATTGTTCTGAGAAACTAAGTAGGTGATTAAAAAAAAAGTAAAACTGCATTTCTTTTTTCAAAAAACAAAAAAATACACCACCTAGGTCGAATGGCAGAGACGTGATATTGCGGGCCATTGTGGAACACTGCCTGCATTAAATGAAGACAGTGACTTTTGTCTCTTTATTGTCAGCATGGAGATTCTTAGCAAGATTTGTTCCCTATACTATCAAAAACGGCAGTAAAGTGAAATTGAAATATTTCTTTCAGACCGTATTCCATAGATAAAAACTTCAGACTGCTTTAAGGAATATAGTTGTAAGTTTTTTGAAAAATTGACGTCATACTTTTTTAGGGTTTTCCCTAACACTTATAGTTTCGCTATACCCACCCGTTGTATTCCTCATTCCTCAAGCGTTCCCTATTATAGTTAATACAAGTGAATCTTTTAATAATGTAATTCCCGATTCTAATAAATTGCACCACAATGACTTTGAACATAAAAACTTAATCCTTATTTGCACTGTAATTTGCCCTTGATTAAAAAATTCAAATCTGTATAGCACTCCTGCTGGCTCCGTAATGGACGCCGCCATTATTCATAGCTGTGACTTAATGTGATTCCTCATGCACTGGAGAGGCGCCGCGGTCAAGGGAACTTTCGTTCACTGTGTAAATTCAACGGCTATTAATTGTACAAAGTGCAATGAAGATTTCACATTTCAATTATAAAAAATATAAAGATAAGTAGCTAAAATAAAACTGAACAGGCATTATACTTCATAAATTATAGTATTCTACGCATATTCCTCATAGATTTCTAAGTTTCAAAGCCCAATGTCTTCACATATTCAAGGCAACTAAGAAAATGTTCAAGTGTAGATGAACTAAGACGCCATAATGTTCCAGATAGACACAGTGTCTCATTTTGGAAATGGGCCAGTGTCTTTTTTATCGATTCAGTTAGACAATGGCCGCGCGAGTGACACAATAGTTTTGAATGGCACCGATGGTAGATTAGGCATGGAACCCCTAGAGGGAGCTCGGATATTATCGAGCTTTACTTTGATTAACATCACCAAGGATAAACTTCTGCTTTTTGATCTTTTGTAAAGTAAAAACTCGTACGTTGATGGCGAAGGCTGATTTTAAGGTCGTTTTAAGAGACTGTTAGCAACGGAAGGTTCTAACAAATGTGTTTTGCGTGTTCGATCTATATTCTAATAATAACTTGGATGACTCTGATATCGATAAGTAGCCTTGGTCAACACCCGTTGGGACTCCTAGAAAATGACGATTATACCGCATTTTCATTAAATACTTTAAGGTTCCTAAAACCACGAGGAAGTCACTTGCTCATTGTGAAAATTTCAGATATAAGAAAGATACTACATTTTCTTATAAATTGTTACTATTAAGGTTATTCACCGCATAAACACTATCTACATTACCTCAAATACCTAGATAAACGAAATACGGAAATGTAATAAAATTTTATACTGGGGTCTTGTAAATGGAATCGGTTTTAAATTAGATTAAAGTCATAAATATCTGTCAAAACTTATCGTCAAAGATGTACCCTTAAACATTAAAAGAACTTAAACCTTTCACCAACCTGCTAGCACAACCATGTTTAGATAAGCAAAATGAGGCATTGTTTGTCATCACAAAACCACAAGCGAATCGACGGGCGCAAGCGGTGACCGCAAACCGGGAGCTGTGACTTCAAATAAGAAGAAACGCCCCTCTGTCTATGCCCCATTGTCACGGGGAATTACCTTGTCACGGCCTATAGACGTTTTTTAAACTGAAACATTGTTGGTGTATTGGTTGACATCCGATCATAATATAGTAGGAAGCCACTCAGCAGCCCATTATGAAAATATCAGGTACAAGAAAGATAGGTACTACATTTCCTTATAAATTTTTAATATCAAGGTTATTCACCGCATAAACAGTATCTACATTAGGTATACCTCAAATAGTAATAAATACATTACATTAGGTATACCTCACATACTAGATAAACAGAAGTACGAAAAAAGTACCTTTTACTTTTTACATTAGTACAAGTTTCTTCAACAAGAAGGAATACCAATTAAAGTCTATACCTACATGTGTTTAAAAAGTGCGACGTTATGTGGCTAATGTCTAAACATGTTTAAAAAAGTATTGCTCTATGTGGCTTAAAAACGTGCGCAAAGTTAGCTTTCACGCATTACTGTTTTATTTTGTTTTTCTACCACTTTAGATTCGTGCCCATAAACTGCAGACACTTTTGAGTTATCCACTTTTCACAATTGCATCTTCTCAATGTCTACCTTTTATGTGGTGACTCGTGATCCTAATAGACTGGATCAAAGATATATTAAAACAACATACGACAATGTGCTCAACAATATGTAACTGCTACTTCTGTGGCAAGGCTTTTAACGTTATTACAATGGTTGTATCTAAACTTCTCCATTAATTATCCAAATTATATGGAAAATCTTATATGGAACTTAGTTTTAAATAGACATAGGTAGGTATGTAAATGCAGAGTTTTGGGTCTGTGTTTTATCTAAACTTTATTTCATTCTAATTATATCTAGAGATGTAGTGTCTTTAATCGACTTCAAAAAAAGGAGGTTCGAATGATTTTTTAACTAGCTTCTGTTGTTTAAAACAACCGCAATATAGTTTTTATACTGCATAACATGCTAATGATGATGATGTAGAGTTTCCTACCTAGATACCTTTCAATCCATATTACTTGTGATACCTCCTACATAAATTCAAAGGTATAGGTAATTCACCTAATATCTATTCCCACCTACTGCATATTAGTTACCGCACATATAACAGCACCCGCAACCGCGTCGACGTACCTGTATATATGTATATGTTTAATTACTGATAACAAACATCAATATAATGTAATTAATCCGTCGTCCGCGCCATTATCGCTCTGTCCGATTATCATGCACGATGTCTAGTATGACAGGCCCGTTACTGTTCTAATAATGACATCTACATTGTGTTGCGATGTCTTATTTGTCGACAATGCCATCCTTTATGTAGCAAACAATCGCGTTGCTGATGAATTTCGGTCTATGTCTGCCTCGTGTCTTTGTGCCAGGGGAGGCCTCCAGTGGACAATACAATGGAACAAAAGTTGCTCAATAGCGGCGCAAGCACCTAATACCCTAGCCCTCCCTCCATTGTTTCGGGTAATGTTCGACTTTTATGGATATTTTCAATGGATCGCTATAATCTGGAGAATGAAGTTGCGAACTTGTCTATTATCGCCTGTATTGGAAGCGTCTAACTTAACAAACTGCCTCTACGAATCTTTTCCATTGTTCATTTTTCATCCATTAATTTGCGTGATTGTTTATGTAGCTGTTACTCTGTTATGTACTAATAAGTATTGTTTATCCAAGACGGTCTATTTTTCATTAACTGAACTAAGCGTACCTACCGTCTCACAATCTTCTACATCAATAGAAAGGTTTTATAGAAAACGGAATATTACTTTAAAGGCTGTAACGTCATGCATTTACAAAGTACGATTAAATCTATTCATTGCTAGCCGTCCTTTAGGAAGACACGCGCATTGAAGTTGGCCGTTCCGTCCCAAGCAGAACACTAGATTATATACAGTTGGCGCACTACACCGACTATACTGAATGGTACAGATAGCTCATAATGCAGTTTGCCGCTGTTGAAAGCGACCGCCACACTTCCCTCGATCGGATTTTCCCCGATAATCGTGACAAAAGAACTTTGCTGCGGCTCGCGTACGCTATTCTATTGGCGCGACGCATACGCTCTATTCATAACGTCACGGATTGGAAAGTTATCTCTAGATTCTGTTTATTCGATCACAAAGGATTAAAGGATAAACAAACGTAATACAACGGATGTTGAAAGCTTTTCATAAACTTTTATCACATTTATGAAACATTCGTCGGTACTTTTCAGCAATTTCTCTCTAATTATTTAAACTGATTTTCATTTGGAGGCATGAACAGCATTTGAAAGTACAACTGTTCTCTTGTTTTATGTTTCAAATTAACTTTCATACAACAGTTACAGCTAGTGAAACAGCTTTGACTTTACAGCATACCGAACAGAGGGCGAGCACCAAATTTCAAATTCAAGAATTGATGCATGTTTGAAATTTTTTTTTTTCTGTGTCCTCTAAAAGTCATTTTTCTGTATCCCTTTTTGGGTATCGCCATTGTCTGTTTCTCCAATTTTGAATGTGTCCTCAATAACTACTGTTAAACAATTAGCAAAACAATTAGATCGTCTAACTTAATGATTGTCTTGACACACTATCTTACCTCTAAATTGATCGGAAGGCTCAAAAGTTTTCGTCTAAAAACGAACCTTTTAATAGATAATAGGATGAAAACTTGGCCCTGTCCTCGTAAGACCCAAATATTGAACAGGCTATTTTTAACTCCACAATATCAGCGACGAGCGTCGAGCACAAAGAGGGCCGGTACAAAGTTGCCCTGGTATAAAGGGCCCGCAGTTAAGGTGACCGCAAGTGAATGCGATCGCTCGAGCGGCAGGATTGCAGTCCCTCCATTGTGATGCCGAAACCATTACACATTAGGAAACTACGACTACAGCGGCTTTGAATAAGAATAAAGTTGTGTATACGTAGGTACCGTTATGACTGTACTCGATAGTTTTAAACTTGACCGCATGGCGTAGGAGCTCGACCTTATTGTCTAGCCTGCATTGCTGGCCGAGTAAGTTTAAAACACGAGCCATAGGCCAGAGTGTCCAAATATAATGAAGTTAGCAGTTTATTTCAATTGGATCGAGAGGAAACAATATTAAAATGACAAATATAGTCACCATCAGTCTATTGACATAATAGTGACCGATCCCAATATTCCACCTCTGAATCCTCGGATACGTTTCCTTTAAATTTTAACAGATTTTTCGTATACCATTTGAAATAATTTATTATATTTAGACAATTTTAATAAAAGATGTATAGAAAATTTTGACAAAATTCAGCTGACCAGTTCACAAATCTGTGCAAGGTTATCCGAGTTCTGAAAAATGAGTATCACAATAACGCAATTGATAGGTTCTCCTTTTTTTTCTCTTTTTCTACCAATTAAAATTATTAACACAAGGGTATTTTTTATTTATTTAAATTAAAATCTTAAGTCATAAACAAATGACTGCATGCCTGCTTAAAAAAAAGCACTGGCCAGCAATAAAAGTAAACCAGTAGCCGTTATAGGTACCTAAAATGAAAAAAAAATATATATGTATGTTAAAGTCTTTGTGGCATTGCCACAAGATCTAATTTTGCTTCATCCATGTCAAATGTTTTCTCACTACTAGTATACCCGATAATATGCGCGCGTAGCGTGCTAGCCCTAAAACTGAAAGTCTAGAAGAAGGATCATCAGAGGTTGTAATTGATAGGAATTAACCCGCTATTAGAATTATGATGAGACTACCTATCAAAATAACAACAACAACAACAAATACTCTTTATTGATTTACACAAGTAAACAAAAATATTTAGCTAAAACTATTGCAAAACAAATGCCAAATCATTCCACGGTCTCGAAGAACTCACCAGTCGATATGGTAAAAATAAGAAACCAGAAAACTGCACTATCTAAGTGAGAGGGAAGCTTTCCAAATGAAGTGCAGAGTAAACACTCAATTTGCGTTGGACACATTTTTGGGGGACAAACAAGGGACGTATCCGGTTCCACATTTTTGTTACATTTTCCTCCTTGACAATAGAAATTTCTAATATCTAACACAATGCGGGGACAAAATCGTGGCTTCCATTTAGGTACGGCGTGAATATTGTATTTCTGAGTACTTTAGCCTAATGTGTAGGTAAATTTTGTTTATTGAGTGATTGGGTGTAATTTTGAATATAAAGGAACATTGTATACAATCAAAAGATATAACTATTAAATATTTCTTTTCGCCCTATCACTATGGAGTAAAGTGAAAAAGTGTGAAATATTAATGCCCGTATTCTAATCTAAATAGGACTTACAAAAAAAGCGTATTCAATAAGAGCTTTTTGGCACTTTATTATTCTTTTTTTATTAGTTTTTACATACATATCCTATTAAACTTCAAGTCACGCCAACCACTGGAAGTTGGTCAAAATTCACTTGCAAGATTTTACCTGAACAAACACGTCAAGGTTTATATAATTATTTTTTATTTTTATGAAACAGGAAGATAAACGAGCATGCGGGTTACCTCATGGGAAGTGATCAATATTGCCCATAAAAACCAGCGACCCCAAGTATCACTGATCCGTTGCTGGTCTTAAGTTACCCTCCCTCCCTGAGGCTTCAGATATCTCACTCTCCTTACGAAACCCAGTATAGTTGCAGGCAGACATCTTGAGCATAAAGCGAGTGAAGGGGGTATGTTTGCGCATACATATTTGTACTAGAAACGGCTACTCCGCAGTCAAGGTCAGTGCTCAATGAGTTTGCCGGGAACTGTACCAAGTAGGTAAGTTAAACAAAGGCTGTAAAAATATTTCATAATCAGCGATAGGGCATGATGATGCGGGTGGTAGGGCCTTGTGTAAGATCCATCCACATCGCTACCACCATCTTGTTCGCTAGTCCAGTCGCTAAGCACCACTGCTTGCACTGCTGTGTTTCACCGTGGAGAGCAATACAAACGGTGAAATTACTGGCACAAGATGTATATTCATCTTAGTCTTCTGGTTTGGCAGCGCATCCGTTAGCCACGTTTCCTTGGTGTTGTGGGCATCTATGGCGATGGATCACTTACCATAAGGCAACCCACTTGCTCGTTTGCCTTTCTATTTTATAAATGAGCAGCAAGTTTTAGCACCCTTAAACACCCGCTCGAATCTTTCAGGGCACGTCGCCGAGTGTGACCTTTCTGTCATGAAAAATGGCTGAAATTGACCCAAAAATGTTTATCGGAGCTATAGATCAACAAGCTATGCGGCGGAGAAGATTAATGTGACCGGGTAACAATTATTGGCGGCGTGATACAGGGCTATCGGCGTGGAACACCGTGATGCGAGGGATGGCCGAGATAACGGGTATCTTGTTACACGTGCTGTATTCAAGCAGAAGCCAGTAACTAAATTGGAAATTGGTATTGGAATTTATTTAATAAATTGTAATTTTACCGACACAGCGAGGATAACTTTGAACACTCGGGTGATATAGAAGAGCCTAAAAAAGAATGAAACGTTTAAATGTTTGTAATAGCGGACGCCCGCAACTTCGTTCGCGTGGAATTTGTAGCCTATGTCCGTCCGGGATAGTGTAGCTTTCTATCTGTGAAAGAATTTTTGAAATCGGTTCAGTAGTTCCTGAGATTACCCCCTACGTTCTACATACATACAAACAAACAAAGTTTACCTCTTTGTTATATTAGTGTTGATTAGCGGATGAGTCAAAGTGGAGATGATATTAAACAACCAACATGAGACATACAATACATATAGTGTTCAAGAACATTTACAGTTAAAAATCAATGACAAGTTTTTAAATTAAATTGAATAATTATGGATAGATGTTGTCACTTTATATCTTTCCTTTATCACTATCAACAACAACAACAACAACAAATACTCTTTATTGATTCACACAAGTAAACAAAATAAAAGAACACACACAGGGAAATTTTACATGGGATTCCACAGGCGGTCTTATCGCTAAGCAGCGATCTCTTCCAGACAACCTTTGGAAAGAGATACGGTGAGAAATAGTCAGAGTACAACGGGCAGTGCAAATAAAAAAAAGAATCAAACACACTCACAATAAGCATACATAAGAGTTTACATAGATAATAATAAATAAATAAAAAGGTATAAACATACATATAAATATAAATATATACATAAAAATATAAATTTACATGGAATACGTAATGTACAGCGCACAACTGCATCGCCAAAAAGCAGCCAAAAGATGAAGGTTACCTACAGCAAAAAGAAGACGAAGTAATTGAAAGAGAAACATTACGGAAGTGACAGGTACTATCTTCATAGTATAAAGTAGACGTTGCTATATTTCCTGTCTGTCCTAAACTTTGTAGTGTTATCTTCGGCCGCCCTCTCCTCCTACACCACGTAACAGATCCTGATACGGTTTTCACTGTCATTTAGAAAATTTCTTACGGAAGTTTTTTTATGTAATATTAGATCCCAATTGTTTTCGTGTGAAGCCGGGGCGGGTCGCTAGTATACATAAATAAAAGAGTTTTGTTGACGCTCGGCCTAAACCGCTAAACATAGTAACATGAATATTGGGGACATGTGTTCTTTAAGTGGTGTAGAGCTGCATTAAGAAAGGGTTTTTGCCAATTCCAGTCGAGTTAGTATATCATTCAAAATCCACTCAGACGATGTCGCGAGCAAAAGCTAGCTATTTGTAGAAAAAAGTAAATAATTCACTTTGTTTTCATACTGTTGTATGAGTTTCTGTAACTATCAGCTAAGATTTTTGTCTCAGGTTTCCCTAATCCAGATGAATTGCAACTTATTCTTGGCTTCCAATATCGGTATTTCTAGTATGGCCCATCCCGGGATCCCGGTATTGTGCATACTAAACATAGTATTGGAAGTCCTAAACTCATTGCAAGCGGATAAACAAGCCTGTAATTCTCATTCAAAACAAAGTTGTTTACTGTTTTTTCGTAGCAAGTACTATGTAGTTCCCACAGCTGATTTAGTCATAAGCCACAACGTTAGGTCACGTAGGTATTAATAGTAAATTATACGTATTGATGTACGTACAAGTCATTGTTCAGGTTTATAATAGGAAAATCTGTCAACACAGGAACAATGCGGGAAGTTACATGGATCAGGAATTAGCAGGCATTGTCTCGCACAACGGTGGCGTCGTGATCTCATTAGATACCATTACTATTTCATGAACCCTGTTTAGGGTAAATCTTGAAAATGTTCATTCCCCTGGAGCATTTTTTAGCCCGTTTACTTTAACTTTACTAAACGTAATGCGTCAAAATATTTGACAAAATCGCGCCAGGGGCTTCTATATTTTCAAGACGTACCTATAAACATTATGTTCAGTAAATGTTCTAAAACATGCGCCAGAAGAATCGATAATTTTAGCATTTGCCCGTTAACGCAAGTTGAACTGACATTTTGGCCTTTTTAGGGTTCCGTGTTTCAGAAAGAAATCCCTTATAAGATCACTTGGTTGTCCACCAGTTTGTATGTCTACCAAAGCCCTTTTTCTCAGGAACGCGGGGAGGGATCAAGTTGATATTTATATCAAACTAGCTTTTGCGCGCGACTTCGTCTGCGTAGTCTTGTTTAATTAAATCAAGCAAACGTGCACCCAACATGCAATCTGCAATATTACCTGGACAAATTAATGAGAATTAGTTGCTTTGCTGCTCATGACGTCACGGCAGCGTATAAGTCACTTATCGCCACGCCGTGGGAACTATGCATTTTTACGGGATAAAAAGTATCCTATGTGTTAATCCAGGTTATAGACTATATGTGTGCCAAATTTCATCTAAATCCATCCAGTTGTTTTTGCGTGATTGAGTAACAAACATCCAAACATACAAACTTTCACATTTGTAATATTAGTAGGATTCTTATGTCTGTGGTCCCACGAAGCTGTAAAAAAATCAAGCTGCTAAGTCGACTCGATCAAAAAGGACGGTTAATTATGGTGCAAATTTTTGACACTCGCAAATAAAGCAAAATCTATAGGGTACTTCCCGTTGAACTAGAATCATGATATCTGGCTAGCAACAAGGTCCTTACATTAGCAAAAGTTTAGGAGAAAATACGAAAATCGTTAATTTCTACTTAAAAATCACGTTTAAAAAGTGTGCGATTTAAAGCTTACATTTACACTTGGAAATTGAAATTAACTGTGACGTATAATGATGTGTGGATGAACATTTTTTCAACTGCAAAGATAAGATATCGTCTTTCAATCTGACGAACATGCCTATCTACATACAAATTTGTATCGGACCCTCGGTGCGCGAATCAGACTCGCATTTGTCCCGTTTTTTATTACGTACCTAAAAAAAAAATAAACGATTGGAGTATATAAAACACGGAATCTTACACTAAGCCTTTGTCGACTCGGTTTTTTGTGTTGGAATTGCATGTAAACCGCAGTAACTGTGCACCTAATACGACGAACCTTCTCGAAACGCTATAAAGCGCTACGTAACTCAGTACATCTCTCTCCTACTGGTATACTTAGTTAGAATTTGACGCACTCAGGTACGTAGTAAATTAACGCATGTCTAGAAGGTTCGCACTAGTTGCACAGTTAAGGCCAAGGTTACACCGGAGGTGGCACGGTTAACCCACGTCCACACTTGTATATTTTCACCCCGTGTCATATTCCCGTAGCCATTGTATCGACTCATACGAGTATGATCATATCTTATCACGCTAATTTTGCCGTATTATTGCAGCAGGATGAAGATACAAGAAGCAACCAAGAAAGCAACCCCTATATTGATAAAAGTTGAAATCAACATAACAAAGTCACAATAACAGGTTCCCTATTTTTTTAACGTAGGTAAATAATTTAAAGAATTATGATTTATTAATTATTATGTAACATTTTTATCATACACATAATGGACCAAACCATTATGATATTTTGGATCAAAAATAAACAACAACTGTAAAACAATATATAGTTGCGTAGCTAGAAAAAAACTTTACTTTATTACTTATTAGTAAAGAACATATTTAGGGAGGCAAATATGCCGCTATAATAAAATACCGCTTGCATTTCCTCTTAAATTGAAAGTACAGTAATGCGCCATGTGGCCTTAGCCTAAGAATTACAGAATTAGCCTGTGTTTATATGCACAAATCAATGTTATTTTTACTATTATACATTTACACTTCTGCTTTATTATTAAGGTAACGGTTCCAGTCATTAACATTAACCCAATATTGACGAGAAGATTGGAAACATAAGACAAACGAGAGACAATTATGTCAGCCACTGATAAAAACAATATCCTACGCGTGTTAAAGACTGGTACGGTTACCTTAGATACCCCGGGTCTTACCTCCGGTGTGTTCCTGTCGGAGATCACGGTGGCCCTAAACTGCAACTGAGGACGACCACACAGGGGGTCTTATTTAGTGAAAATCCGACATAACCTCATTGTTCCCCACGGACGGTGGGGTATCCATAGGGTTTCCTCCTGGCCAAAAAAAGTTGCAGGTAATAAAACAAATCACACGTGATTTAACATCTTTTCGGCTTTTCGGCACTAGACAAGCTTTCACATAAGAATCCCAGGCTCATTTTAGATTAAAACGAGCATCCTTATTACAGATCTTTTGTAATAAAGACAAATAAAACAACAATATCCTCATGAACCATCGGCTTTCCATTATATGACAACATCATTTGTTTTCATACAACGCTGACTGAAATTGTGATCCATCAAGACTTGAATAGCATAGCACTGAATAGTTGGTGGGTGGATTGTGCGCGACCAGTCAGATAAGGCCCTCGCGTACACCCCTTTAACTCCTTTAGCGCCAGTTTCCTTTGGGAATGGGATACGGGGAAGGGTCTAAATATGTTGGTGGTGTTTGACTATTGTTGTTGCTTCGGATTCGAGTGCGAATTGTCACAGGCAGCGCCGGGCGATTTCATCAATCGCTTATTATTCAACTCCTAACAAATGAATGATGACTCATTTGCATTTACAGTTTTGTTAGGGGGTTTTGCTGTTTAATGTTGAACGTAATCTTTGACATTTATTTTATGTCTGTCTCTACTGTAGTCTGTAATGGTACTTAATCTTTCTATGACTACATTATTAAAGACATCTTCAGTGTGTTTCAGATATCCGGTCAATTAGGTTTTACGTCAACGGATTCCAATTCGGTAGTAGTGACTTAAACATTTTTTTTGAAGCACACTAGCATCCGGATCACCTGATGGGAAGTAATCATCGTCGTTCATGGGAACAGAGACCAAAATCGCTAGATCCTGTGAGCCTTTAGATCTCTCACTCACCGTACGAAATGCTGTAGCAAGCTACTACTTCACGTCGGTATTCTGCGATCAGCAACAGGTTACAGTGAGGCTCTATCACTAAGAAGCACATAAAATCGTGAGAAAAATTGATTTAGAGAATTAGGTTAATGCTGAACAATATGTCGACCAAGTAATTGCTTGCCCACTTTTGAACTTTATCCCTTCGTAATAAGGTCGAAAAGTGGTCAAGCACTTTCTTGGTCGACTATACATATGTCAACATCCCAAAAGGATTGCGTTATAAATTTTATATATGTATATTATTATGTATATCACTATATATATATATATGTGCGTCTCTCCGCTCAAACAGTTACGTGAAAGAGATCGCTTAAAGTGATAAGACCGCCTTTTGTGTGCCTAGTGTATTTCCATATTATTTTGAAGTGATCAGTAAATAGTTATTGTATAGTACTATTGTGTTGCGTTACATTTCATATATTATATTTTTATTTTGGCATTTTCTAGACATTCCTAGAATTTTTTATTTTATTATTTTGTTTACTTTCTTGACAATCTTATTCTGAATATGTTATGTTCTGATTGTTTATAAATGAATCTATCTATCTATTGTATGTTGTATGCATATAGTCTTAAGCGCCTAAACCAGCTCCATACATTGAAGGCATCTGAAGCACTTATTTATCACCGTATCGTCTGCTCTTACATATTTGAACTGATTATTTATGAAACGTAAGAAATGAAAATGTTTTGATCAAAGAGCGAAATATCAAGCCTGAATCCAGCTAATTTAATTGAAGGACAGCTGATGTCGCTGTTCTCTTCACGCTTGACCTTCGAATTGTTATTTACCAGGGTTCTATAAGGCATAATTATACGGATCATGTTACGTAAACAGAGACTACAAAGTATCTAGGGTATCAAACTAATAACACAAATAATTTTGTGTTGACAATAAAGGTGCAATAAATTTGTGACTAAAAGATTACTCCAAGCAATTATTGGTGCCCGTGAAGACCGTGGTGCACATCAGAATGTGGCCGAAATGTCAAAGGTATTTGAAACATTAGTCATTATATCCATGTAAATCCGAAATCAACTTAGGAACTCTTACAGTTGTTGCTACCATTTTGCCCGCTAATCCTGCCGTTAAATACTTAGCAGTGCTTGCACTGTTATGTTTCGCCGTAGGTAGAGAGCAAGACCGCTGATGATTACTGGCATAAGAGGTATTCCATTTTAACCCTCGGGGTTGGCAGCACATCTGCAATTTCCTTGGTGTTGCGGGTGTCTATGGGCGGCGGTGCTCTTGATGATCACTTACCATCAGGTGACCCACTCGCTCGTTTTCTTTCCTACGTTGTATAAATATGTTTATTATAAGAAATTTACAAGAAAGTAAACTAAGGAATAAATTAGGCTTGTGTTAATGTCAGTGACTTTAAGGCTGCCGCGGGATATACATTTTAAGGTTGAATGTAGGTACATTGTTATGGTTTTTATTTTTTACCGAATCGATCGAAACATTTAAATGAAACCTCCCAAGAAAACAAAAGAAATTATTATTAAAATATTTTTTTTTTCTTTTCTGTCTTTCGCCTCGTTTATAATTGAAATTCCGATTTATAAGTAAATGTTCTTTTATTTATCAAATTCAACATTTTATTATAGTGGAGCAAATTTTACCTACCAATATCAAGTCTTATACTTTTTGTACATCTTATAAAACTATCTAGCCCGCGCCCAAATGGAAAAGATTTTTTCACAATAGTCGCTGCCGTCGGACAATAGATGGCGCTTGATCTTGATAGCGATATGGCAACACTGTCACAATGGCGGCGGCATGGAGGCGGTAATGGCGCGATTGTACTTACTGCTTGGCACAATGCTTTCAGTTGTCACCTCAACAAAGAGAACTCGATATCAGCTACTGTGCTCAGCCAAACTGCCGAAGCAAATGAAAACATCGATATCTTGAGATACAGACGACGAAAATGTAGGAATGTAAATCAAGGAGGTTTAACCTTCGATTGAAAAATATAGATATTTTAAATGTGATAATAAGTTTATTCTATTAATCTTAGCTATTTCTATGACAAAACTGCTAAAGTGATCTGCATACAACTTGACAAGGAGATAATTTTCTTATGAAGGAAAACGCTGTTTTTTTTTCAGCAAAAATGTATGAGTGCCTAGTTCCCATGGGATAGTGAAAGAGATTTTAATCCCAGGATTTTTATTAAACCCAATGCCGGGATTCCGGGATAGACGGATTTGACGCAGACAAGGTCGCGGATAACAGCTGAAACTAGCCGAGGCATCGTGCATCGAGGGGCCTTACGAGTTATCTTTCTTTGGTATTGAAAGATTGCATTTCTACTCTATTTAATTTTGAAATTTGAAAAAAAAAATCTAGTAGAGGCATGAGAAAACTTTGGATTTTCTATGAAAATAAATTATACCTAATTTATTTTAAGGTGATAAAAATGAGAGGTGTCAACCTGACGTAACTAGAGATGTCCCTATTGTTATGCAAACTATCGATACTCTCATGCATAGTACACGTATTCCTAGTACTAAAAGCATCAATAATAGCATTAAAATGTTGGAAAATGTAACGCCATTAAAATGAAAGTATGCATTTCAATAATTTATTCATCATTAGCAGAGTCAGTTTCCCAGTCTGACGAAAATTCAATAAAATTGACGAAATATTACCGTGGTCTAGAAGGAGAAGCCGGCCGAACATACATTATAAGAATTTACGACAGACCGGAACGGATAGCGACCATTTATTGTAATATTAACAAGCAACGTTACCAAAATACAAAATTGAAGCGCATCGGTCGTATTTATGTTGCCACTAATAAAAATTGATAGGTATATTATTACAGTTACACGAAAAAGAAATCTTTACATTCCAAATATTTATTTCCTTACACAATATATTATAATTTTTTTGTTATCGATAGACCCTCACCTCTAGCAATTAAAGCCCATTGGCATAACATTGTAAAGGCGGTGACTAAAGAAAATAAGTGAACATTTCGGAGTGTTTTCGCAGCAGGTTGGACTTTTATTAGCAGATTCGAGTTCAAGTCTTTACACAATCCACATTTTAGAGGTGATTTCATTTTTCTAAACATTATTTCTCACTTCGAAAAAATCATTTTTTACTTACCTCCTTACAAAGTTACATACCATTCATGAAGTGACACCTGCCATTTTAATCACCTTAAAATAAATTAGGTATAGATTTACATTGTCAAAAGGATTTACGTTGAATAACAAGCTAAAATGCACTATGCCTACGGATAATTAAATAAATAGCCAGCCCCGCATCTTTACACGTTACAATGTGCTATTTCCATGCCGAAGTATTTAATTTATTTATATACATTACATGCAAATTCATGACCTGACTTCTACTGTATAATTGGACTCTCACCTGGCGCTGTATCAAGGTTAATCAGCTGCTCAGTTGGTCCGTGCAAAGATGACTTCGCGACATTGTAGGTGAGCCGCGGCAGGTCCGAGCTATTGTTCGACCATCACAATGACTGGTTAATGAGATCAGATCCGACCATAGATTGGACAAAAGGTCCTGCGCCCCCACCCCCGATTTTATGAATTAATTCGTTACAATAGAGCCGAACCTGTGCTTTGTGCAACTATCGACCATTGTTAGCATTTATCTATCTTCTCTAGGCGGTTATGCAAAGATGGGGTGGACCAATGAACAAGACAAAGGAGCTCCTGTTAATAACAGCAGTTGTGGTATCTTTATCTTAATCTTTAGTAAACCCGCTACGAAATTGACATTACATAAAAAAAATGATTGTGTTCTTGAAAGGCATTATTCTGGAGAATCGCAAGCCATCTTACCACGTTACTTCGTCACTTTCCATTATGTTAGACTGTGAACAAGCGAAAAGCCATTGACAATAACAAAAAAAAAAACTTCATTGTGTCGAGCATTTAACAATATCATTGCGCGTCAAAATACGAGTCAGGTCTTTTTTAAATTGTTGATCGAAAATATAAGTCTTCGCATTAATTGAGTCAAATTTGCAAGCTCGGGGGTCATAAGAGTGTTGACGAGTTATTTGGGGGCGGTAAGAGCTTGTCATGGTTGGAAAACATTATCTTTGTATTAAGTTCTACCTACTCATACTCATTGATTGGTACTAGCGACCCGCCCTAGCTTCGCACCAGTACAATCGGGATGTAGCGTATACATATATGTAAAACCTTTCTTAAGAAACTCTAAATAACAGTGAAAACCGTATTAAAATCCGTTTGGTGGTTTTGGAGGGGAGGGCGGCCGAAGATACACTAAAAAATTCTGGATGGACAGAAAAAATAGCGACTTTATACTAAGTATGCAATGTAATAAATAATAATAAAGAAGATGCACATCTCTCGATAACAGTTATTTCAAGAATGAAGTAGTACTAAATAATGCAAGGGTATGGATAGGCAAAACTCTCTACGAGAAATCCAAAGGTTTTTTACATACAGCAAGTTCTCGAATGCAAGTTGTGTTACATTGCTGGGTTCTATCGACCAATTGACCATATCATACCTCGGGAACCCGCAATGTAAATTTATGTAATGCCATTCACATAGAGAACTCCCTCTATGTAAATGGCCATAATCATAATATGTCGTACAAGAAGTATTAAATGCTTCAATGTTTGCATATGCAAAATAATAAAAGTGTTGTAAAATTTTGTATGTTTAAGTTCACATGTGATGCCCAACGGTACTTCCGCACCTTTCCTCGAGAAATTGCTGAACAGGCTCTAAGCCAATCCAGTTGGATATCCTTTCTCTCCAGCTTAAGCATACCAAAGGAAGCCCCACATAAGCACTTGTTCCTATTCATGTATCACATTATACCGGGATATATTTTTTTATATGATATATACAAAAACAATTATACATACGGTAAAAGCTTGCGTTTGAACATGCCGTTATCGCAGATGGGTACGTCGCACAATTTCTCTATTGTTTTTCGAGTACAATGAAGTGCTCTCCGCTAAAATAGGAGTTGGTCGGAGTTAGCATATGAATAAAGTGGACAAAGGACTCTCTGTCCACCGTGAGGTTTCATTAATTGTGTTAGCTGCGATAGGGTTGTGAAGCTTTGGACGTGCATGCCTCTGCATGATTAAAGAAAAACTTATAGGAGTCTACTGGCATTCAATTTTAATTAATATATGGGTTTATTCGTAGATTAGCCTACTCTATTGGATTGGGTACGGAGAAAAAGCACAGATTCTACTGGAAGCTAACACACTACTTGAATTTGCGTATAAATAGAAATGCCTTAAGGCAATTCATACTAATTGACCCAATCCTGGTCAAGCAAAGCTTGTAATTTCGGTTACAAAATTTCATATCCATTGCTTCGGTACGTATTTATGGCCATACTAAGAATCCCGGGATCAAATTCCCTAGTTATGAATGAGAATGTGGGATGTATGAAATGCAATTAACAGTCTTAGCATCGCACTGGTTGTTTCAATACATATCCTTAACAACCCGATGGGAAGATCACCGACGCCCGTGGAAGCCAGCGAACTTGGGTTCGCTTGGGTTAATTATTGACCCGTTGCCAGCTTTTAGGTCCATCAGCCATAGCTTATGGCTGATGGATGGCTCTACCACTTAAGCACTTGATTGGTTTAAATCACTCAGTAGCATAATACGGTATTATAATTGTAGGGACACAGGATTACTTAGCTTGCGGTATGAGTAACGTGCGACCGCTCGCTATACGCAATCCGGAGCGTCAGTAGTCTCTCGCAGTTCATATTAATAACTTGTATACATATCGTGTGAATGTGAAATAAATGGAGTTATATTGGAATTACATGAAGCACCCAGAAGAAGACCCCTACACGAATGACTTTGTTTATTGCCAAAATTGATAGAATTGGTTAAAAGAAGAAAAACTTTGTTTTTAGTTTTCTTCAACAATCATTATTTTTTGAAATGTCGCAAGTAATAAAATGACAACGGGCGTTCGTTGCGAAAACTCTCTATCGCGCTGCATACAGTATCAGTAACGTCACAAGCGTGATTTGTATGGAGCGAACACTAAATCGCGTATAGTGTTGGTTGGTTAAACTTAAATAGAGATAATTACTCTTTTTCATCATCTTTGTAACTTTGCATCGCTATAGCTTCTAAAATATCAGGTTGTTGTTCTTTGGATATAAACATATTTTTAGTGGTCGTCTACAACAATTTTGCACTTTTACGTCATTCGAGTTTTGAGTGGAATACCGTATTACGTTAGTCTCATTATTCCGACAGCCAACAACTATACATAAGCAGTCAGTTAACAAGTCAACCGAGTCAATATAAAAGCGAAAAGTTTTACCTATCATTATATTCATTCCCAAAGTTATATCTATTTGAATTTTTAAAACTTCCTCGAATTTTATGCCTTAACGGGACACCGCAGACGTGATATCGCAACGGGCAGTATGAAATTTTAATATTGCAGCGATTGTGGCAGTAAGAGATTGAATTTTGATATGGGAGGGAGGTTGCCGCGAGCTTCATTCAGTCATTCGGAGTCCTTCAGGCGTGCTATGCAGCGAGCACGGCTTGAGTGTGATTTCATTCCATTCCCGTACAAGTGTTTTGTTTATGCTTTTCGGATTAGACCGTAGAAGGCTAGTTCTATGTACTTTCCAATGTGTTTTATAGGACTGAGAAATCATGGAATTGTGGTTTTTCTTTTAGAATGGCTTCTGTTGTTTAATGGTTAAACTGTTCTATATATGGAAGTATCTATGATTATGAATTAAATGAAATGAAACAACTTTAATCCAGAACTAGATTCCATAGCACATAAAAGAAAAAAAAACATATAAGTAAGGCAGAGGTGAGTTCTACCATTTTTAGGGTATCGTAATCTAACTAGGAACTCATATACCTTCGCTATATACGACTGTCTGTCTGTCTGTTTGTTTTCTCGGGACTTATGAAAGTTACAAAAATGCAAATTAAAAAAAAATGTTTTTAATGTAAAGATCACATACACAAAGCAAGGATGAAACATATTTTTAAATCTTACGACATAAAATGAGGTATCGTTGAATAGCTCTTTAAAAACATTTTGTGTGTGTTATAAATTTTTAGATTTGGGGAACCGTCATTTGGATAATCTAGATAAACTTAGTACTTATATAAGTACTGCTATTAAAAATGTTTTTTTTCGGTGAATAAAACATAATCAAAAACGCTTGTGCACCATGCCGTGTAGATAACCAAATTAAGTAACCACCATGCTAAATGTCAACTAGAAGTATGGCAGTAATCTTAGGTTCTAGATGCCACACACGCATAAACTCTAACAAATTAGCATGGTCGCGTGTTCCACTTCACCACCTAGTCAAAACATGCCCAAAAACGCGAGACATCAAACAAATTTACATTTATTCATTATTCACCCTTGTTGAGTATGTTTAAGATTGCGATTCCCTTGACCGTTGAACACAGGGGCGCTTAGATCCCATCACAATCATATACCGGCCCTTACACAGTTAGTGGACAAATAAGGGTCTCGCCAGACCAATGAAGACTTTTTATAAGACAAGCTTTGATATCAAGGAGGTCCTATCCTTTACGATTTCTAAGAAATTTGCGTAAATATACATACGGGATAAAATATTGCATTAAAAACTTCTATATGTACCATTATCATATATAACGACTCTTACGCAGTCAGTGGACAGATGAGGGTCTCGACAGATCAATGAAGATTTTTTATAAGACAAGCTTTGATATCAAGGAGGTCTTATCCCTTACGATTTATTAAATAAATTACGTTAATATACATACAAGATAAAATAAAAAAACCGACATGTACTAATATTTAATGCTAGCTTCTGCTCGGACTTCGTACGCGTGGAATTTGGAAGTGATATCAATACCTTTTCTTTCTTCTGAATGATAATTCGATTGGTTTGTATATATGCCGCTAGTATTAGTAGCATGTTTTAGTAAACAAAAGACTACACTTACATAACTGTTTCAAATTAAAAACCGATTTCACACACAGAGCTTCTGATGAGCCTCGTTTTAATAGGTTGTCGACCATTCATCCCTTAATTCTACCTGTAAAGGTGGAATACAGTCTTCAAATTAAAATGAGACCAAACTTGAGTATAACTTATATTAATTGAGTATGAATAAACTTGAATAATTATTGAATTGTCAATTAAAAAAAGAATCATAGAAATTTGTTCTCAATTTATTTGATTCTCAACAGTCGAATTGAGAACCTTATCCTTTCTTGAAGTCGAATATAAATAGAATACAATATGACAATATTTTTGACGACGTATGTTTTATTTTTTTTCAGAATGTGAACGAGCCGCAGATAACAGGTGAGCGAAATAATTATCATGAGCTACCTAATCTAAAGAGGAGGCAAACGAGCAGGCTGGTAACCTAATGAGAAGTGAAGACAGCAGCTGATGAGAACCAACAGAGTCAATAGTTACGAGTATGTCTTCAATTTTTAAACAGATTAAGATGTCGAGTAATTAAGACTCAAAATAGATACTCATCAAATGATTAACACGTTTATTTGTCTCGAAACATATGCCATATTATTTTTATACGACAATGAGATCCCACAAAAGCTTTCTGTAGTGTTAACTCAAGAAAGCTTTTGTGTAGCCATTGTAGAGTCTGTCTACAAGCACAAGACAATGGCTACACAAACTTTATATGTACCTAATTCTATTAAGTGTCATAAAATTTAGAGTAGGTGGTTTAACAATGAATCTTCAAAATTTCAGAGTACTGTGAATCTCAGACATATTATTGGTATAAATATTAGTTTAGCCATACTCTGTAACTCTTGGGCTTAATATTTGGGCACTTTGGCTAATTATTTACGTGTTGCAATAATATGAATCGATAAGTAATAGGTCAATGTGTTGCATTCTGAAACCGTAAACTTGCGTAAGTGGGAAATAAATTTAATGTCTTCTGCTGTCACACTTTAAATCTAAGATAGATCCAAAAGCATCAGGCTCATGGTAGACAACTTAACCTCACAAAAGAAAAGCAACAAAACTGAGAGGTAAAATAAAAGAAGATACTAATAATAGAAGTAATAATAATTCTAAATGCAAACCAACGGAATGGTTAAGGCGAGAACAGATGTCAGCATAAAAGTGTAAAAATTAAAAGAAAGATGAACTACCAAAATTTACATAACTCGACTGAAGATGTTGATCTGTTGTGTGCATGCCGCACCAACTGAGGAACTAGGATGGGGTACAAAAGCAAGTCTAGACTTTGACACATACCTATTTACGCAGCACAGAGCAGCATCGTCGCATTAAAGAAATGTTGTTAATTATATGCAACTGGTTCACTGTTGACCTTATCGTATAATTATGTCGCTTCGGTACTTCGTTCTTGTATTATTATTACTACAAACTTAATTCAAATAGATCAAGCAATACTGACGTGCATCCGATACACCATATCAACTATAATACAAAATATCAAAGTACCGACTACTTAGTCACCATAGTTAAGTAGCTGCGTTATAGGATATTATAGAATTGAAGGTCAAATAACGAACAGTTGCATGGTCCAGCTAGCATCCGTCACGTGTTGAGACGAACGGAGTCAGCAGGCCGCCGTAGGGACGTGTGGAGACGGCCCGTACGGTCAGCGCGCGGCGGCCACGCAAGGCCGTGTCAAGTTCGAGCCACCCACATATTTCGCTAAAGCGTCGCCGCTACAGTAACAATAATGGCGCAGTCTCCATTGTTTGGGGCCCGTGGCACATTACGCTTTTGTCTCTGCCCTCTCCCGTTCCTCACAATGCGGCCAGGAAACAAGTGAGCCTTTATTTCGCCTCTTTTTGTCTCGGAGTATCGTTGCTTATTGTCTTCATTCGATTGTTCGGAGCTCTTCACAGGGCACATTGTTGTGGACTTCGTCGTTAGTGCTGAGCTTGCGTATGTGCAACGTTCTAAGTGTCTTTTGAATTTTAATACAGCTTTAGAAAGTACGGGCTAAGTGCTGTTCGGATTTGTATTGGTTATTCGAGTCGAGACCTAAAGTTAAAATATACTTGAGAAATTAGACGTTGCTTTTCATTGGTTCTTAAAGCTCTATTGTTTGTGCTTAATGTGTACTTGAAAGATTAACGTATTTGCAAATTAACTTAGTTTACTAGCATTGTACGTGTGAAGTTCAGATGTGATCAATTAATTAGGTTCGACACCGTAGTGGTATTATCCTATTCAAATTATAATGCCTATTACTAAGTAAGTGTACCTACCACGCTCTGTCTAAGAAAATAATCAATGCTCATGAACAAGCAACCTACATCTACGATTATTTTCCCTGGGATGCAATTTTTGAATCTCACCAGGTGGCTAAAGCTCATCAAAATGGCCGCATTTGTATGAAAACCGCCATTTTGGCGAGCTTTACAACAACAACAACAACAACAAATACTCTTTATTGATTCACACAAGTAAACAAAATAAAAGAACACACACAGACACACACACTTTAATCACCCGGTGAGATTTTAAAATTGCACTCCTGGGACTTACAAGACGTACCTATTGCATTAATAGTTACTAGTTAGTATAGGTGTCGATAATACAATACAGAATATATAGAGTGTAAGTATGTAGGTTATGTAGGTCACCACACCTGATTGTAAGTGACCGCCGGCCAAGAGAACCAGCAAACAAAAGAGGTTCACTGATCCGTTGCTGGCTTATAGGTCTCCCCACTGCTGGGCTTCTGTCGCTCACCGTCAAAACACAGTAGGCTACTTGTTTATGTTGGTATTCACTGACATCGGGTTACTAACCCGGTTAAACCAGCCAATTCGTACTGCAACCAGCAACTGGCTACAATGTGACTCTGCAACTAGCAAAAGAAATACGTGTGGTGGTTCTTTTATCCATTCCCAGAAACTTAGTCGAGGACACGTGTCCGCTAAGACACCATTTCCCTGCTTGCCGGCGACTACAACGTTGTGACTCTACTTGCCACTCCTCCTTGTCACTGAAATGACTATAACATTGTTAATATGAGTGTACCTATTATGAGCGTCGCTACGTGTGGTGGTTCTTTTGACGATTCCTAGCAGTGTTGCCAATGTTACGGCAATTGCCGCGTTCTACGGCTTTCATGCCAAAAAAATCACAAAACCCACGGCATACGGCTGCAACCCTGTGGCCGTAGTAGACTCTACGGCTTTTCGCGAATTCTACGGTAATTAATTAATTTATTTATAACAAATTCATTTTTAGAGTATTCGACTGTTATTTTAAGTATCTAGTTCGACTGTATCCGATTCCGAATCCGAATGGCAACTTTGCAAAAATGTCAAGGGTATGTGGGTTGGGCTTAATGTTAAAAACCTTAAAACAGCGCCATTTTGCTAATGTTGAAAAGTGTTTCCTTTTTTTAAGTAGTGACACGGCCCACCGTTTCGTCTTTTTCCATAAAACACGGCTTTTTTACCTAATATACACGGCCGCCTAACAATTTACATTGGCAACACTGATTCCTAGTAACTCAAGAACACGTGTTCGCTAGGACACCATTTTTCCTTCTTGCCCGTGATTACAATGTTGTGACTCTACTGTTATGAGAGCCACTGCATGTAGTGATTCTTTTGACGATTCCCAAGAAAAAAGACAAGAACACGTGACTGCTAAGACAGCACTTTCCCTTCTTGCAGCGACTACAACAGTGTGACTCTACCATTACGAGTGCCACTACGCGTGGTGGTTCTTTTGCAGATTTCCAAACGGTGTCTTAGTGGACACGTGTCCGCTGACACCATTTTCCATTCTTGCCAATGACTACAACAGCGTGACTCTACCATTACGAGTGTCACTCTCTACGTGTGATAGTTCTTTTGGTGACTCCCAATAAATTAGTTAAGAACACCTGACCGCTAAAACACCGTTTTCCCGTCTTGCAGTGACTACACCAGTGTGACTACAACAGTGTGACTACATTACGAGTGCTACCATGTGTGTTGGTTCTTTTTCGCTTTCCAGTAGCTTGTCAACCGGACACGTGTCCGCTAAGACACCATTTCCCCCAGCGGGGTACGTCGATACCGCGAATGATACAGCTCCTCTAGTTAGCATTGTTCGCGAGTCCATTGTGCGCCAAGTCGGCTTTGTTACGACACGCCCGCTTTTTTCCTCCGAAGCGGTGTAGCTGAAAAACTAAGGACAAGGGTTGCCCGTGTAATTTGGTGTTTACATGTAACGAGTTTCTCACGTAATTTTATTGTTTGTGAGAGTTTATTGTTAAAGTTATTTGTAGTACCCTTCAGAACTGTAGATACTGGCATATTACTATAGATAGATAGATAGATAGATAGATCATTTATTAGTATTAAACATACATTGTCATTGTTGTTGTTGAATAATCGAATACAAATTATATGTATATTATTGAATTTCCATTCAGTTAATTACATTAAATTAATAATATTGAGGAATTTCAATAAGTAGGGACAATATTAAGGAATAATAGTATTTCGACATATTCACTCACTCATCTAGGAATTCCTTGACGGAGTAATAGGCTTTACTACAGCAAAATGCTCTAAGTTTTCGTAGGAAGCCACATTCGGTTTGTAGGGTTCTAATTGGTTCAGGTATCTTGTTAAAAATACGTGGGCCCATTATTTCCAGCGACTTCCCCGTTTTGCTCAGCCTGTGCCGAGGAACAGCCAGTCCTGGCATCCTCCTCGCAGAGTAGCTTCTGCTGAGGGGGAAAAGCCCCAAGTTCCTTCTCACATATTTGCCCACCTCAAATATGTAAAGAGAAGGCACCGTCATAACACCAAGATCAACAAAAAGCCGCTGTGCCGGCTCGTCCGGAGGCACACGACAGATAAGGCGGATAACTTTTTTCTGCAGTATGAATGGTCGATCCCTATCCGCAGCCAAGCCCCAAAGGTCAATCCCATATACCAGGTGGCAGTGGAAGTAAGCGTAGTACGCATTTATTAGATTTTGCTGCGACAGGGTACGCTTCAAGCGAGATATGGCATAATACGCGGAGTTAAGTTTAGCACACAAGTTGTCAATGTGCGGACGCCACTGCAGACCATCATCGAAAGTGAAACCCAAGAAACGAGTAGAGTCTACGGGTTCTATTCGGGAACTATTGACGAATATCTCCAACGTGTGTTGTGCCTTACCGCACAGTGACAGTTGAAGAAGGTTCGTCTTTTCAATATTAAGTTGCATGCCATTGGCGGTAAACCACTGCACCAATTTCAAAATAATATCTTGGATATTGTTGCCTAATTCGTCATAATTGCTCCCTTGGACGATGGCACATATGTCATCCGCATACATAATAAACTCCGCAACGCCACTGGGGAATGGTAAATCATTCATTAGCAGAGCAAATATGCTATTGCCGACGTATATAAGGACAATTCAGGGTAAATTTCAAAATGTTTAACGCACTAGAAAACGATTATCATTAGTGAGCCACGAACTGTTAGTAGAATAGATAAAAATTAAAAGACAATTTTTATCTTCATTAAAGATCATCAAATCAACGTTGAACAAATTTTAACAAAAGTTCCCGACGTTTATTTGTTTTGCCTTTATTCGTCGATTACTGCTTAAAAATGGTAAGAGTGAACTAAAAAGGCATCGAAGTTCCACTTTAGGGCGTGGCTTAGTTACGACGCGCGGGGAGTACCCCCTGACAAACCATCGCGAACGCGAACTTAATACCATGTACGCGGTGGGTGCAAAAAGATAGAAATAGAATACTGCGCGCGCGCCAGAAGTAAAGATCGTAAGTTGTGAAATCATAATTGTCGGTTTTATCAGTATTTTTATGTTTTTATAAAAGATAGTTTAGACATAATAAAAAAAAGATAAACGTCTTGAAAATTATAGACTTTTATTACCGTGGTTCTAATAAACCAATAAAAATGAAAGGTAACCTTAAATTGTTTAAGCCAAGAAGATTTTAAAGCATATAAATAGGTATGCTTAACTTATGCTTGCAGATTCTTAATAAAAACAGACACAAGGTTAGATGGCATAAGATGTTCCAAATATTTTTAAGTGTATATAATAATAAGGCGCGCTTCGCTAACCAAAAATTTCCTTGGACGGGGTTGGTCCTTAGAATCCAAAGATAGATTGTCAAATTTTGTAAATGTCTAATTATTTTTCTTCCAGCAATTCAAATAGAAAAGTTGCAAAGCTAAAAATTAGTTGATTAACCTTTGTTTTATTTTTTGTACGTACGAAAAAAATTAAATATCAAAAATGAATTCCGCTTCCCTGATGCAGGTACACCGAATAAACCGAATTAATACCCAACTTGACCTAGTCAAGGGTCCTACAGATCAACCCTAAAGAGGATATCGTTGGTTCATCAAACGCCGTATATTGTATTAGCATTTATATCACGGAACAGCAGAACAGAATACAAATATTTTAATAAAGTATAATATGCAACAGTTTAATTTAATTTTCTCTGATCAATTGAAGTATTTTTTTTAATAACGTAGGTAATGAATAGTTAATTAATTAGATTCGATCTTGCCGGTGCATTTTTCTTAATGTATTTTATTTCATATCAGTTCTTCAATGGTAGTAAGTAAGTAGGTATTTATGAATAAAACCAAACATTGAGCCGTTGACTTATTATTTTTTTATTCTAAAATGTACCAAGTTCGAGCTGTATGCCGTAAGCTTCCGTTGGCAGCCAGAATCGCAAACGCCCCAGCGGGCTTCAGCTTTACAAAATCGCCCCCACGGTCCTTTTCCTCAAAACTCCATTCATATTTCCTTCACTTTCCATACACAATATTACGACTTTGTGCGCGCTTCTCAAGTCTCCAAATAGTCCATTGACGAGACCGAGCAAACTCGCTATAGCAAATTAACACTATTCAACAGAGTTTTGAAAGAGGACTACTCTCATACAATTTGGTCGCATTCACAAAGATTCGCTCCTTAGCTAGTCCGATGAGATGAATAGCTTTATGAATAACGCGCTATATTAGTTGGAGCGTGATGTGTTCGTGATTCAGAGATGTTTATCTTTCATCGCCGAGTTTTGTCTTTTCAGCGTTTCATCGGCTATTTATGAAGTCTGAAAGTTTGAGTGAAACATACTGATATTAAAATTGACTCGTTAGTCAACACTAGTGGAGTCAAGAGTTAGTAAAAAAGTTTTACATTGAATTATCCAGTTTCAAATTGACCCTCAGCCGCCCTATTGTGCAACATAGCTGTGTTTAAATGACCTCTTGAGCATTTTTCAGGCCTTCATAGTGTTAATTCACTGGTGAACACCCCCGCCGCCGACTGAATGGAACCCGGTCGCAAGCACCACGGTTGTATATGTATGGAAAATGTGGAAACATAAATAGAGGCAGCGAAAAGCGAACTCGAAAGGAGGGTGATTTTCTAAAGGCTTCAACCGTTTTCAATAGGGCACTGTTTAACATTGCTCAAACTCAAATGTTCATTGAACGATATTTTCTGTTCGCTTTTAGAAAATACGAGTCTCCTTAGTGCCAATGGAAGTGGGTTCTTCAAAAGGAATAAAAAGCGCCCGTGAATTAAGAACTCGGTTTTGTTATTTCGCCTTGAAAGAGAAATCTGACTTTTACGAGTTTTTACCATCAGGTTACAGAAGAATGGGAAATAAACCAAAATTTTATTATTGCGAAATCCTCATTGATGAACAGCTGTGTTTCAAGTTACCTATTGTCAGCATAGTCTACAGTGTGTATACGTCTCACCACTGGGCGCAGGCTGCCTCACCATCGTGAGTTGGGGCGATAGTTACTGCGAACCAAGTGCGAATTGGCAAGTTCATGATTACCATCTGCAGCTCTACAGCCGTGGGTGGGACTTTGTGTGTTTCAGATAGCTCTGATTTTAGTCTTTACAGCCCCTGATGGCATCGTCTTCTGCATCTGATAGTGGCCGTCCAGAAATCTTGAGATGGACCTCCTATACGGTTTATATGACCATTGGATCGGGTTAGCGGTCAAGAAGGCGTCTGAGGGCGCTTTGGTATTTTTCAAATGCCACACATGGACTGTTCGAATATTTTCTCGACAGTTTCGCTCAACCCATCTATGATTTTAAATATAGACGAAAGACTGGATACTTTTTATTGGAATAAAATGCATAGGTACCTACTTTCTGTTGAAAATGAAAATGAAAAAATTATTTTGCAAGTAGGCCATATTTCTTTTACATGTCTGAATCTACTAGCGCTTCGGAAAATGGAAGATACTACTGAGAAGAAACGCCGCAAGAAACTCAGCTGTTTAATTTAATTTGGATAGCGATACCTACTTTTAAAACAATTGTTTTACATTCATCCAGCGTGGAACCTATATAATCTTCCGCGTATGCGTGGAAGAACAGGTTATATTCCTTTTGAAATCACGGGCAACCTCAGCGGGCAACACTTCGTTTGAAATATTTTTGAAGTACTTATAAACTAATAAACAAAACTCTTAAAGTTTTGCCTTCTGTCATGACCATAGATATTTTTACGGATTATATTTAGCTTGCCTTACTGTCAGTTTTGTTATCTTATTTTATTTACCTTGTTTAAACTTACTTTAAACTATACAGTAAAATGAAACTAAACTAGTCTTAAAGAGTGACATAGCAACAATGACTCGCCGATATAAGCGCAGTGGCACATTGCCTTTTACGTTGCGGAAATCTCCGAAGTCCACGCTTGAAGTTGGCACGGAACCGATGGACCCGCAGTTCGCGGAACCTACCACGAAACCATGGAACCTCAGATGCTGCGTGAAGCTTGGCTTCTTCTTAGCCATAGTCATCATACAAATTTGCATTTTCTTTGTTTGCTTGTACAAAAGTGAACGTAATACAACAAGCGCGCTGGGATTTACTGATACATCAACGGTTGATTCAGGCCTTTTGGATTAGTTTTATTGTTAGCGAATAGATGAACTTAAATCTGCAGAATGGTTTTAATTATTAAAGCACTAAATTATTTGAGTACCTACCAAGTACTTCAAGAAAATAACAAATTCCCAATTGGTTCGACACTTGCCCACTATTGGTTTCTTCATTATTATGTCACTGGTCATAAACGTCATAATTATCTTTGCCGTCCAGTCTATTTAGGCAATAAAGCGCTGCGTATCGTAAATACCTCGCAAGTAAGTACCTGGTAAGTGGAGTATTGTTGTTTTTTTCGATATACCAAATTTTTTTGACTTCCAATCCCCTGAAAAAAATCATACGCAGACATGTCACTGATCATGGAACAAGTAACTTAAAGCTATAAAAACAGCCGGTGCGTTTTCTATTTATTTATTTGTATTCCATTTCTTGTTATTATATAAAGATTTATTTTCACTAAACAAGTAGTTGTTCGCTCAGCCATGCGATACCAATAACTAAAATGACAATCGATGAACAGTAGCTTGCCTAGCTCTGTATCTTTTTGATCTTACTTAAGTCGGCGAATCGGAGTGCAGCGATCCTTCCGGCGGCCACCGCTACCGAATTTGAAAAAGTGTGATAATTACATATTTTTTCCAAGTGATAGAGTGTTTGCAAACTTATAAGTAGAATGAAGGTTGCTTATAAAGAAAATAAATTATTTTGTGGCCACCGGTTGCGAAACTTAGTGGTCATGACGTCTAGTTGCGGACAAAAAAGGAAAAGTGTTCCATCACAACCAATGGCGTATAAATAATTAGTTCATCTATCGCAATTAGTTGCGATAGCGACCGAAACGGCAGCACTGCAGTGATTTTTCAGAATTTATTGCAAGCGAATTAAGCGCCATTTCCTCTCTATTTGGTATGTGCTCCATGATTGTCTGTGACCTTTCTCGACGGATCAAAGTCGACATCATTTGCAAAATTCACCATATTGTATCGGAAAGTCATTGAAATTCAGTGCCAATACCGTTTGATTGCGCTCATTACATGTGAAGATTTTTTGCGAACACACTCGAATGCTATTCATCTAAGTTGTTAAAATAAGCCGCGAGTGCCGCGTCCATGAATGTCAATAGGACTTGTCGATTCAGATAAACCCATACGACTAAACATCATGTTTCTGTCTCATTTGTCCCAAGGTCTTACTGGGATGTTAGATCAGGATGACGATATTGAAACTGAGAGCCGAGCTGGTGTTGGTAGGAGCCGAATAGGACCGTTCGTAGCAGCCCCCGTTGCTTCCAATTTCTTCCTATTCAACGTAATTCATACAAGATACAAGTGAATATATGGTTCATATTAGTAACTTATACTTATGCTTAGGTTATCTGAGATTTTTACTAGCAAGACCTCTTACTTAGGTTTACCGCACTCAATGTCATGAAATATTGAGTAAGTATTGACCCTTAAGTAAGTATTGAGCCTTAAGAGCCTTAAGTATGAGCGTGGACATGTACTGTAACTGAGTGGTTACCGGCACCATACTAGACAAAAGGACACGATTTATTTCGTTAGGTACATGTGATAGAAAACTTGTTTACGAAATATTTATGTTTAGGGGCTAAATACGTCACGCGTAGCACTTTGCTACGGCGTAGCACGTAAAGCAGAATTCCAATAACTAACCAATAACTAACTAATAAAGTGATTAGTGATGTGTTAAAATAAACGTAGTTGCTCTTATACATTTCATGTGATAGAAATAACAATTCTTTGCGTTGCTGATGATAAGTGCCCAATAAGTTCGCCGTAAGAGCTCTCAATGTAACAAAAATATCAAACAAAGCGAGTTGTCTTTATTTTACACAGTGGAAACAGTGGTCGTCGGAATTAGTAATTTCTTTGATTCCCGCCCATTGTGCGACTGATAAAAGCGACACTTTCAGCGCCGTCTGAATGAATACACCCATTATACCAGCACAAAAGTGGATATTCCAAACAAAAACATCATTGCCGCCGTTATTGCGCGCAAAAAACAATTCAGATTCAGACTGTATTCCATTATGATTTCGAACAATGTAGCTGAAAATACTTTGTCTAGCGAAAATTGTGGCGCGAATCGAATGACGTCCTTTGTTATTTCGATAGTTGTATAGTAGGTAAGTACCTATCTAAATAGTTTTCTTTGATTCAGTTTAAAGAATATTGTTTTCTATAAAATAATTGTATTTTTCATATGTACTTTAAAAAAAAAGATAAAACATACACAAGTTTGCTCCGTTTTACACCAAAAACTCCAAGCTGCTACAATTCGACTACTAGCGCCATCTCTCGGCATGTACGGAAAACAGAGCCACATCAAGTCGGGCTAGGCGGCTTTCACTGTGCAGCCATCGTGTGAGTAGGGAGTTACGTGTACGCCGTATCTCGTAGTGTGCAAACAAGCCTCTAGAGGGCGCTTTTACGAATCTGCTTGCCAAACATCAACAGCCGATAAAAAGTCTGGTTTTTGAGAGTTGTTACAATGATTATACGATGCACTTTATTGATCAACACACAGGAAACAATTTACAAAATAACTTACAGGTTATAGTTACAGGGTAGACAATTCTTCTATGCATTGTATTGTATTTTTCTGTTTTCTTTCATCCATAAAAAGATGCCGTCATGAAGATAAATACAATCCTTTTCTATTTATTTGTTCAATCCTTTCTTGCCAACGAGATGCTATGGCAATAAGTATACGACTGGACAGGATACACCTACCTTTTTATGGATGGTCTTGGACTTTCGATTTTGCTTGCCGAAGTAAAATAAAAGCCATCAAAAACAAAACTTGTAAAAAAACCAAGTCCGCAACTCAGTTCTCTACCGTAAAAAGTTGTGAGATCCATGTTATACCAAGTCGGTTGGCTTATTCAGTCCCTAATTAAGTGACCTTCTGTCTTAAGTTATTACGTAATTAGCTAATCTAACAAGATCTTGTAGTGACCACATTAATATAAAAAATCATTTTTTAAATAAAATAGATTGACTTGGCCATCGCATCGCATTAATTTTGCATCTGAGAGATATATAATTTTTTCATGCAAAAACCCACTCTCCTCCGCTTCCACACGAAACAAAATATATTCACACAGACTCAACTATAAACCACCACCACTGAACACTCACCCCCTTATTCTTAAAAATATTAACAATCTTTTTAAACTAACGAAAGTTTTAGTCCCTTTCGTTTGTGGGTAAACGTCACACACAGTAGCAAGTTAATTTGTTCCAGTTTGTTTCTTTGTTAGGTGTTTCCTAACATCGATAGTATATAAACATGTGTTGTACATATAAAGCCCTACGTTTATTGGGCCTATCTATACCTACTTACCTTAGTTTTATAGGAAGAGAAATGATGTAAACAACCTTAGTTGGTACAGTCAGCGTCAAATAGGTATACCAGAGCGGGCAAGGTGGTCAAAAATATCTGAACACACCCGAGCGTATTTGACAATAGAGTCGAGTTCAGATATTTTTGACACCTTGCCCGCTCTGGTATATTTGACGCTGACTGTACCTAAGTACTTTTTGTGAAAGTGTTACATACAATAAAAGATATGAATAC
This sequence comes from Ditula angustiorana, assembly GCA_963691745.1. Lineage (NCBI taxonomy): Eukaryota > Metazoa > Arthropoda > Insecta > Lepidoptera > Tortricidae > Ditula > Ditula angustiorana. Next base: position 5,434,514 of record OY829473.1, read on the forward strand.
CCGTTTTCAAATAGGTTAATATACGATAACTGATTTAGGTACCTATTTATAATATCTCTGTTAGCAGCTCCTACTTATTTTCAACATAGCACGTTTGTAAAAAAAACTTAACTACGAAGATTGTTTACAGTAGTACTTAATCTCTTATCTTTACGTATAGTCGACCAAGTAATTGCTTGACCATTTTTGAACCTTATCCCTTTGTAATACGGTCGAAAAGTGGTCAAGGAGTAGTGCTAAAACAAATTCGCTATCCGATCCTGTCAGTCCTCATAATCTTCGGCCTGTTTAGGGTGGTCCTGTATTTTAAAGGACGACCCGTTTTTCAGCTATCTTGTTTTCCGTGTCCTGTATTTTAGTAAGTTACATACTTATTATAAAAGCGGTTATGTAATTTAAGTAACTTTACTTGTTGCAAGTCAAATTGTTGTTTTATCAGGGTGAAATATCTATGAGTTTGGCTCTTGTGCCGGGTCTGGCGATAAGCCAAAAATAACCATGTTTATGCTGAGAACGTGAATGTGATCAATTTGTTTGCTACGAAACTAAATGGGTCGGTACAATCAAGGAATTTAATTTCCAACCCACCTAAGATTCAATATCATATAGCAAACTGTCACCATACGATACTAGTAATCTCAAATGTCGTAAGGGACATGTTCCTTAATGTCCCTTACGACATTTGAGATTTCTAGTATCGATAAGAGCTAACTATAGAGCAAGACGTTAGTTGGACATATCGACCTTTAATGCATTGCGAATGTCTGACGACATTTTCAGCGAAATGTGTAGGGAATTAAATGCTTTGACTGTACGATTGAATTGATTCCTCTGATTATTAATGTTCGATTTCGATGTAAATTGTTAACTTCCAATAGTATTGTCCCTCATCAGTGGAGTGGCCCTTATGGCCGGCCAAGTTTAATTTATCTCTATGTGCGTCCGTAGGGATGTGTCAACTCGGAAAAAACTTTGCTTGAGTTAACTGGAGTTAGAATTCACGTAAGTCGAATCGAACTCGAGTTTCGCACTCAATGCGTTAACGATTTGCAGCCTTGGATGCTACAAAGCTGCCGGGCGATTCTCGGCTTACAAAGATTCATCTCGCAAGAAAATAACTGTTAAATCCCCTTGAAATCTGTCATTTTTTGACGTATCTCGCATGAACCAAGAACTGGGGTCCTGCCTGGGGTGCAATTTTTGAATCTCACCAAGTGACTAGAGCTTACCAACATGGCCGAATCTCTATGAAAAACGGCTATTTTAGTGAGCTTTGGTTACCCGGTGAGATTTAAATGCAATTTTTGAATCTCACCAGATGACTAAAGCTCACCAAAATGGCTGCATTTCTATGAAAAATTGCCATTTTGGCGAGCTTTATAGTCACCGGTGAGATTCAAAATCGCAATCCTGGGCGGTAGTTTTAGAGGGCATCAATACTAAACTTAATAGGTATAGCATACCTTACCTTGCTGAGCGCTCTTATGCTTGCTCGCATCCAAATCCATTTGAAAAAAAAACATAACTCGAGTTGAGAGTATTTAAATCGAGTTCACTCGTGCTAAGCGCAGCTAGATACCTCGAGTCGAGTCCCTTTTTTGACATTAATACGTTAAAACCGCATGGAACGATAAATTAAACTATGGTGGACACATTAGAGGTTAGAGCCATCGGGATATAGGACTCTTCGAACACAATTCCGCTTGGAGCAATCCTGTGCGGCAGTTTCTAGATCGTTTGTATGACTCGGTGGCTCCTGACATATCCGCCTCAGCTTAAATTATTTCTGTGTGCTTCCCTTATATTTCTTATGACACTAAGCTAGAAAGAACTGCACAGAGGAATAACTTATCTATTTGTCAGTCATATGCGGTTAAGGCACGCAGCTGTTCTATTTAAAACTTATGAGTAATTATGAGTGATTTCGGCAGTTATAATTTCATTATTGATGTATATCTAGATTGGGAATTTGATTAACTTTTTTACTGCTTTAGGAATAGTAGATGCTTGTCTGAACGAGCGAAAAGGCTGCAAATTATTACGAGACAATAAATAGTTGCCTTACTACTCGAGATTATGATCTTGCCTTTTAGCTCTTTTCTTTTGAGTGTTGTACTCCAAAATTTAACTGTGGTGTCTACGTCAAGGAGGATACGTATAGTATGATCAGTCTGGCGTAAGCCAAATAAAGACAGAATCTACGACAGAATACACTAGAGTAGCAGAAAATGAGAAACACATGGTTTATTAAAATGGATGCATGTCGTACACAAACTTCCCGCTTTTGCATGGGCGCTGGCGGCGCCGGCACTGTCATGCGTTTCCCATTTTCACGCGTATCTGTAAGGTGGTGGCATGGCATTGTTAACAACAAACAACAGTCTACATATAAAAATATTTTATTAAAAACATTTTGGTAACATTTAATAAGAACACTTAGGTAAAAATAAATCGACTTCAAAATCATTTCAAAAGAACAGCCTGGACTGGAAGTTCACGGAGGAAGCCGGAACAGCAAAAAACTCAAATAAATAAAAACAATGATAACACTCTAGGCAGAGACATGTCTAATTGACAACCAGAATTAAGGCATCGCAAGAATAATTATTAAGTACGATAAAATACCTACGGCTATTATTATAATTACAACAAATAAACGCCTAGTGTCTATAGTTCGGTAGCGAGCGCGCCGCGGCGCACCCGGCTGCGCGGGCGCGGCCGCGGCGCCCGCGGCTCGGCAGGGAACTTACATAGAGTATTATTGCCACTAACATTATTTACCTCGCGCGAGACAACTTGCTTGCCACTACGCATCACTAAACACTAAAACATCCCAAGAAGCTATGATAAAATTTTACCTAACTAATAATAATATTAACATCTTCGGCTAATTTTGATACTAGAATGATATAACATCATCTCATATTGTACTACATTACGTTGGATTAAATTATAAGTGAGGAATTAAATATTTTATGGATAATATTGCAAGCATTACTGAGATTGTGCACGTTACGTGGTTTGATTAACAGTAACAAATATTAAACTTATGCGATACGGAGGAAGATCCTTACATACTGAAGTAGGGAGCTGGCAGCGCGGGCCCGGGGCTGCGCCGGCGCCGGCTCCCGCCCGCCAGCGCGACGTTAACAGACAGTCATAGATTAAATTACGAGCATTGGCACTTTCAATATTAAATCTTAATTACACTCTCGAAATAGCACTGCATATCAATAATTCAATAACCAACTTAAAAACTAAATTCAGATCAGTCATTTATGATATCACATCAAAATAAACAGGGAAATACATATGTGATTATCGATTGGATATACTATATAATAAATATTATATTCTTTTCAAAAGAGGTATTAATTTTCTTTAGGGTTACTAAAAATATTGAGCTCTGCGCCGCGCGCGGCGCACTATATCACCACAATACGAGAACAACATTGAACCAATAAGATTTGGTACTTGGGAGTTTGCCTCCGAGTTAATCTATTTCGCTAAACCTACATAATGCTTATCAGATATACGTAATACACCGGCCCGGCCTGCGCCGGCGCCGCTTCGCCTCGGCTTAGGCAAAAAACCCTTTCATCCTTATACAATTTTCAATACAAAAATACTGTCATTTGACTACAGTTCAATGAGAAAAAAATATTTGTTTGTCATAATATTAATGAACAATAGATAGAATACAACTCAGTAATATTATGTATAATATCATGTATATGATTTGACTAAACAAAATAAAATGCATACAATTGAAATGATTAAAACTTTGTAAAATCACCTTGAAGACACACAGTAATGGAAGGTTCGATTGATATTTTAGATCGCGTTTAATAAATAGCACAACAACCAAACTATTTGGCAATGTGGATAAACAAACATTAACAACTACTCCCCTCGCGGTTCACTTAAATAAATCTGGAATGCAAATATTGCATCGCCCTCGGCCCGCGGCGCGAGCGCGGCCGCGGGGCGGACTAACTTACGGCCACGTCACAACAAGAGCTAGTCTTACAACTGTGCGTATCGCTCAATACTTTCCTTTGAACTACATTCGATTACAGCTTTGTCATTTATCTAAAAACTAAAAATATGAATGCAACATTTGATTTTAAATAATAATTTGATAACAACCATTTTGTGAGTATGTGTGACTGTACATAGCACACTAGGCGCTGCGAGGCCGCTCGAAGCGTCCGTGGACCACTCCGCACACTCGGAGGGCCTCCACTGGCACACGGGGATGCCACTGTTAGCTGCATTCTGAGATCCATGCCGTATGGTCAGTCATGACTCACTGAATCATAATATAAATACAAATTTTGTACATCTTTCACCTACTCTTTTACGTTACATATGTGTTCATAGCCCAGGAAACCTAATAATAACAAAACAAAACAGACTTGTGGTGATGACTCAACTAGATAAAGTGGCTGATAAAATGCAATGAACGATCATTACGATAAGGACGCCGATTTGGGAGTAAATTTGGCTACTGTAAAGCAATAACGATTAAATAAATATATGGATGTTGGTCCCTTCCGAAATATTTGCCAAACCCATCAAGCGATTGCCATAGAAATATAAATTAAATTTTGAATACTACATAATGTATTGTCTCATATCAACATTTTTTTATAAAAATAACTTTGTGGGAAATATGTCAACATTATTGTGTACAAATACTCCAGTTCCAATTTAAAGCTGTTCACAACATAGCAGAACTAAAGTTGCACAAAAGGACAGTATCAATCGTTATTCATTATAGTTAGTACGTTTTACTTACATGTAATTGAAGAGACTCACACTATTAAATATCTTGACTAAATAAGAGACCACGAATATTACATTTATATATGCACATACATAGAGATATTGCCAGTCTGTCAACGACACTTACTATAGTTTCACTAGGGGCCCAGTATCTGGGCATATCAATGACTCAAACGTTTTAAAACGATCTGTAACAACTACTAATACCTTACAATATCTAATCACTGCATTAATTTGTGATGATATGCACTGATAACCCACTTTGACTATGCTCCGCAGGGCTTTCATTCAATGAAATGAGATGTTCGAGCTTCAATCTCGTCCAGTTGCTTAGTTCGTTCGTTGATATTAGGGCTTGTGTCTAGATCGTGTCTTCTACATTATATGTCGTCACTATTATTAGGTAATGCTCGGACGGTACATCCATCAATCGTCATTATTACACCTTAAAATTAACCTACAGCTTGGCTTTTAAATTCGTGCCTATCTTGTCAAAGTCGTTACTTTTAATAACATCCGAGAAGCAGCCTTTTGGTTAGAAAAGATGACGACCCTATTCAAAAATGACTGTGGAATATATCTAAATCATTATGTCTAGACTAAAATTTATTATAAAACAATATTTAAACAATAATTATTACATGTAATGGTGGGAAGTAGTAATTCAAATGATAATTTAAATATTGCTTTAAGAGTAATTAGTCAAAAACCCTAAAGGCTGGCTCCGCCCACCTATTGGGTCCCATACTTATCAGTAAATTGCATAACCAACAATTTAATGTTAATATTATATGCTCATTAAACAAATAGATTCTTTGGATAACATATTATTAACATTTCTAAGAGGAACTAAGTGTAGCATAATATATTATTTTGAATCTTTAACAGTCTTTAAAGTTATTGTTAAGTTGATGCAATTGTTACTTTCAATACTTTTTAATCCATTGGTATTTTTTCTATAATTAGTGGGATCTAGAAATGCTAAATTGGAACAAGAGTGCAAAATCTTATGGCATTGCAAGTTTATAGTATTAATTAACCTTATCTTTAATGTATCACACAAATAAGTTAGAAACAAAAACAAACTTGTGCATCGTCGCGCCTAACATTCAGAGAATTGTCAAAAATTGTCTTTGTTTAAATTAAGATCACAGTATTAAGTCACGATTAAAATGTAACTCTAGGAATGCGCGGGACGATACTCACATATTCCACAGTCATCCGTAGGACCGGGGCACACCGGGGCTCCGCTCCCCTACGTAGGAATATGTCACCCAGCCTTGACTTCAGTTCCCATCAACAAACATCATAACAAATTTGATTAAGTCATTTCAATTTAGTTTCAATAACAAAGTATAAATAATAATAAAAAAAATTCATAAGGTACGCAATTCCCCCATCCATTTTTATAAAAAATGGAAGGTCGTCTCACTAAGAAAAATATAAAGTCTTCAAACTGGAGTCATAGGCTTTGTAGACAGTAATGATAAGCACCACTTAGTGACAGTTGTAGTGAGAGAGTTGATATGCACCCTGATGTGTCCCAGTCATACCCACTCCTCGTCTGTTTGGTTTACGCTGCGCCGACGCGTCAATCTGTGGCGGCCACTACCCAAGAGAAGCCGCAGAGGCGGCAAGAGTCGTTTACATACTGTGTGCGGGTTCCGTGCGGCCCCAGGCGGTGGTACTGGGAGCGGTTGGCGAAGAACAGCGCCGGATTGTTGGGAGGGAGCACCGTCGCGCGGTAGTTCCACCGGGGGTCTGTTAGATTAGGCATCAAGTTGAGGATATCTCGACCCCCATAGTTGATTTTGACTTCTTCTTTCGGTCGAGGCTGGGGCTGAGCGAACGGCTCGAATATCTTCTGAAATAATTTTATCACCTTAATTTATGGCTACCCTTATACTTACTCCTAGGCACACGACAGGTGTTGTGAAACCATTAGTTGTGCACACAGATAAAACAAGTGTTTATTTAGAGTAAATTACGGGCCGTCGTTAATGGCGTTCCGCTCCGGCAGACGTCAACTTTTCGCAGTATACCCGTTATGTTATAAATCTTCAGGCTACTGCTCTAATAAGAATTTAAAAGATCAGCAAAATCAAAGCTTGATGGAAATATACCTATTATCACGCGTCAATAATGTTCATAACATTGATAGCGTAATGTAGACATTCGCCATTACGGAATATTATGAAAATAGAGAGGTCAAGGCCAGGACGAACGCAAACAAATATTGCAAATTTTTCCGATTCACTCACCTTCTCTGTGGTCTGAGGGCTGGAGGGCAGGGAATCGTTGTTCACCGACTCAGACTTGAGTGAGCCCAGCGACCCGATGCCGCTAGATTCGCTGGAGACAGACGGACTCGGGCTCGTTTGCGATTTAGACAAGCCCGCTATGTCAATTATGTGCCCGAACGAGCTGAATGAATAAAAATTGCCTGTCTCCAATCCAGCTAAGGGTAATGCCACGCTCAAAGCCATGTCTGTAATCTGAAAATCACGAATGTATTGTAATTACACGTGCATAGAATGCCACTACACTACGTGCGAACACTTATTAGCTATGTTGACTGACAGAATACAACGCGCCAAACTGCTGGCAGGTGACTACAGCACTCATGGCTACCCATCACTCACCTTCGATTAATACAAGAAATAAATCTTTTTATTCCACACGGCGTATAACAAATAAAATAATAATTACCGAATAGCGAAATCCCGAAAATGCACAATGCCTCGACGTAGTTGAAGAAATCGAACATCTACGATGTGAAGTTAGCTGCTTTACCCGAGTGAGTTTGCGTTGCGTGCTTCGGCGAGCGCCAACCGGAAATTGCTCGGTCGGTAAAGTAGGCAACTACGCAGTAAACAAAGAGAGTAAAAAACTACTGATCCTTATTTTGTGAGAAAAAGAATATTGGACAATTATTATTTAATTTTATTAGAAAATACTGGTTACTTGTAACATGTAACTTGTATCTACTTTCATGTAAACGTATTAAATAGACTTTAAGCTGAACTATCTAACAGCGCCATCTATCCACTTTTAGCAAATACAGACTGACAGAGAATAGGCTTCCTACCTAGAGGTAAACAGTGTGCGCAATAGAGGGCTCTGTAGTCAGCTTGCCTCGTGGCAACAAAAGCGAAAGCTTCGTAGCTTTCGTCTTAGTTTGTCCGGTATGTTACAGATGGCGCTGTACCGGGAACTTGTGTCCTATATTATTTTTACTACAACCACTAAAACACATTATTATTACATTATTAATATTATTCAAGTTATTACAATTAAAGGGAACGAGCAAAAAAAAGGAACCCTGCTTGCGCTTCAGAAAACTCTTTTGCTTGAAAAACTTACAATCTTTAAAGTGAACGTATCAGGCGTGCAATTTTTGAATCTCACCGGGTGACTAAAGCTCGCCAAAATGGCTGTTTTTCATAGAAATGCGGCCATTTTGGTGAGCTTTAGTCACCTGGTGAGATTCAAAAATTGCATTTGAATCTCACAGGGCAACTAAAGCTCACCAAAATAGCCGTTTTTCATAGAGATTCGGCCATTTTGGTGAGCTCTAGTCACCTGTTGAAATTCAAAAATTGCACCCCAGGTGACTAGAGCTCACCAACTACCACTGTTGTACGTCGCAATGTGTCATCGCTGGGGTATTGTAACATTTATTCAGAAGTCATTATGACGTTTATTGTGAAAGGGTTCTTCGGTGGCCTATGAATCAAATTGATTTACTTTACATAGGTACCTCAAGTTATAGAGAATGGTGATTAGGTCACTTTAATGTACTCGATCTTATTACAAAGGGATAAGGTTTAGAAGTGGTCAAGCAATTACTTGGTCGACTATATACCAAAACTACCTACCGCCAAAGAACAACTTTGGGAGATTCATTTTTTTTTATACAACATAGGACGATTTCATGAGTGTATTCATAAGTGTATCACAGGAAAAACCTCCTTTGAGGAAGAGGTCCGTAAGTGTTCATGTTCGGGTACTATAGAGAAACGTTTGCTCGATGAATCAAAAGTTTTTCGAAGTGAAAAAGTGTAAGTTTAGTCGACCAAGTAATTGCTTGACCACTTTTGAACCCTATCCCTTTGTAATACGGTCGAAAAGTGGTCAAGCAATTTCTTGGTCGACTATACTTAAGTAATGGTAACATTGTATATACGGGCTTGGCCGTAGATGAGATGCGGGATCGAATGCCGATCGGAATATTTTTCGCTTTTTAAAAGTTTTAAGAGGATGCTAGCGACTTTGAATTAGTTGCCTATGTCCGTCAGGTAGGTACAGTAGCTTTCTATTTGTAGAATATTTTTTGGAATCGGTTCAGTATTTTCAGAGTACAGTCTAACTCAAAATATCCTTATTTGGATTAGGCTTACAGGATGCAGTTATGAATGTCAGAAGAAAAACCAATTCGGAAAAACCTCTGATGAGAAGATACCAGAAAGAAACTCGACGAGGTGGGTATAATTTTTTAAAATAAATAATTATTTGGTGATAAGGATCGCCAATTCAAGTTGGTATCATTCTGTAAGATATGGTGCATTTTACCGTACATATGTATATATAATTAATTATATATATATCACGTCATCGAGCGTTGACCAATTAGCGTTGATTATTATCTATTCTGTGTTGATATCACATCATCTGCGTCTGCAGTGATTGGTCAAGAGACTGGGCTAGAAAGATGTAGGCTACCGTTCGGCATTCGCTTTTGTCCTAACTGCGCATTCATAGGTATATTTTCAATTTTTATATAAATTATGACTGCAAAACTGTGTTAAGCTGTTTTTGTATCAATACCTAGTTAATTTTTATTTATATTTAGTTTAATTTTGTAATAATGTTGTATTGTATTATCAAAGTTAGGTATAGTCGACCAAGTAATTGCTTGACCACTTTTGAACCCTATCCTTTTGTAATACGGTCGAAAAGTGGTCAAGCAATTTCTTGGTCGACTATACTTTGTTACTTTTGTTTTGTTAGTTTACACTAATTTAAACTAATATAATCAAGAGGTAAAAAACTATTGAACCGATCCTAAAAATGTACAGGGTACTATTAATTATTGTGATTTATTCGACTAAAACTGCTTTTGCCATACAAACCTGACAGATACCTACCTATACCTAGAATACAGTAAAAACAAAATAAATGGTATTACCTACATAAAAATATGCCGCTGTGACACTCAGACAGACGGACGGAATCGCACTATAAGGCGTTCTTTTTTCCCTTTTTTACATGGTACCCTAAAATCATGATAACTTTTGTCCAGTTTCAGAATCGAATTCGATGACTTTGCAGGTAAGTTGCGCGCTTTAAGTTATTATAATACCAATTTGGTATATATGTTACGAGTTTTTATCCGCGGCTTCGCCCACCCATTTTACAGTATAAGAAGTATTCTATGTTTTAATCCAGTGGCCCTAACATGACTGGCCAAGTTTAGTTTATCTCTATCTGCGTATCTTATGACACTAGTTAGACAGAGACACAGGGAGGGGTTAAACTAAATCTGGGCTGTCATGTTAGGGCCGCAGGACGTGATCTATGTATCTGTCTGTAAAATTTCATCTAAATCTGTCCAGCCATTAGGGCGTGATTAAGTAACAAACATCCAAATATCGAAACAGCATTTATAAAATTATTACTTTCACATTTAGATTTAGTAAGATATTAAGAAGTATTGAGGAAGTAGGATTATCTAGTTACTGAATTTATAACGATAACAAAAAGGTTTGAAAATACCTACAAACTGGAACAAATTACCTTGTTTTATTAATTTGTTTCAGTTTGTTGATATGGACCTCCGCAAAGTAACGCCTAAATCTATTAATTTTTTAAAATACCTATTAAGTGTTAGGAAAAAACGATAGATTAGCCTTCTGTGATTTGTGAAGCCGTTTTAGAGAAAGTCTGACGTGTTGTATACAAAATTACTACTTAAATTTCACTGAAATACAATTTCATTACACACACGTAAGCTAGGAATCGTCAACTTTTTACAATAAAAAGTGACTACCGACCTAGTGCAACAACTTATTATCAAACCGCGATTAGAATAGGATTGGAGAGTAACATCAGCACACTGTTGTTTCATAGATCTATAGGTATGAAACTTGACGCAAGTCTAATGAAATGACAGCGTGCTGACGTTACTCTCCACACACAAACAAAGGTTAACTGGAAGAGATCCCTTAAAGGGATAGGTTCGCCTTTGTACATCACTGTTTCTCTTTTTGTAATTTAAGTTTTTTGTACAATAAATACATACATACAAACAAATTTTCGCATCTATATTTTTGTATGGACAAACCAGAAAAATGAAGGAAATCATAATCAGTTATCGTCGAAGGCTCTGAAATGAGTATAAATAACATTTTCTTTAGTTTTCGCGAATTAAAAGTTGAAAAAAAAGCTTTTTACATCGCGTACCTACATATATTGTAAAGAATCAAATTTCAGACGTTTTAAGTCCTTTCAGGTCCCCTAATATTTTTTTATACAACATAGGACGGCAAACAAGCAAGTGGGTCACCTGATGGTAAGTGATCACCACCGCCTATAGACACCTGCAACAACAAAGAGAGTGCAGATGCGTTGCCAACCCAGAGGGCTAAGATGGAATACCTCTTGTGCCAGTAATTACACCGGCTGTCTTGCTCTCCACGCCCGAACACAACAGTGCAACCAATGTTGCTTAGCGGCAGGATTAGCGAGCAAGATGGTGGTAGCGATCCGGACGGACCTTGCACAAGGTCCTACCACCCGCGAAATATATATTTTTCTTTTTAATCTTTTTTCTTCTTTACTTAGTATAAAGTCGCTATCCCTTACTGTCTGTCCGTATATCTTCGGCCGCTGCCTTCTAAACCAGGCAACGGATTTTGATAATTTTTCACTATCCTTTAGAGATTTTTTAATAGAAGGTTTTTATGTATAGTTAACCAAGTAATTGCTTGACCACTTTTGAGCTGTATCCCTTTGTAATATGGTCGAAAAGTGGTCAAGCAATTTCTTGGTCGACTATACATCATATCCTAATTGGACCTGTGCGAAACTGAGGCGGATAGCTAGTATGTGAATATACCTGTATGTCGACCAAGTAATAGCTCGACCAAATTTGAACCTTAACCCCTTGTAATACGGTCGAAAAGTGGCTAACCAACTTCGTGGTCGAATACCTATATGTGAACATAAGAACTGAAAGGGATTCGAAAAGTTGATAATTAGTTTTATCGCAATAGGTATATATAAAAATTTGTATGTTTCTAGCATTTAAGTTTTATTTGTAGTCTGTGGATGCAATAAATAAATAAATAATAAAGAATCCTTTAAATTGTTTTATTTCAAAGTCAAAATTTGTTATCATTTGTTATGTGTATTACAAAGGTATAGGTTCAAAAGTGATCAAGCAATTACTTGGTCGACTATACTTACTATTTAAATACTTAGTTAGAACAATAATAAATTTCAACATTAATTATATAAAAATCAACGTTTAGTTATTACCCTACTAAAACTTTTGTAACCAAAATTTCTTTCTATTTATTTTTATTTTTTAAACATTTATATTATTATTATAAATATAGAAATAAATTAAATAAATAAAATATTTCAAGTTATTCATATTAATTATAAATTTTTATTTGTGTTGTCTTTAAACAGCACCCCCACATTAACCTCCATAAGTGTTTTAATATAAATTAAAAATATCTAGTGAAACTCTCTGGAAATTTCAAACAGAGTAAATAGACGGTGACTGTAGGAGTAGGTAGAATAATTAATATTGTAACCGAAATTTCTTTCGATTTTTATTTTAAATGTTTTTAACATTCAAATTATTAAATTAAAATTGTAATGACAGCAAACGCAAGGCACGGAATGCTGATGTTGCAGGTTCAAGTCCTGCCATTGCCCTAATTTTTCTTTGTGTTGTCATTACAATTTTAATTTAGGTAGAATAATAGGTACTAATTTCACGCAAATACCCAATGATATTATAATACATGGATGTACAGTGTCATACTAAATGACAGCAGAAAAACGGAACGACATGAGTATACAGGTTGACGCCAATGTTACAAATGCAAATTATTAGTTTACCATTTATAGTTATTGGATTTACAACTTTACGTCTAACTGCATAATATAATAATTTAGTACGATTCGTTGCAAATAGGTTTAAAAAAAAAAATAGTATTGACAGAAGCGCCGTCGGTCCGACAGACTGACAGCGCGAGCGATTTTCGATATATATTAAATATATATATATTTTAAACGCTGACTTGAAGTCCATTACTTATAGGTCAGTGCAAATACCTTATCAGAAGTTCGATAGCAATTTCTCAATTTTAGACAAACTCAGTAGTTAACGAAAACGAGGGTTTTTACACTTCCGTAACGCAGATATTTATTTAATAAATACTTACTTATAAAATCTGGCCAATCTTTTAGAAAACACACCCCTCTGTTGTATTATAAAGCGGATGTAGAGCATTTTGTATGTATGTAAAACTGTATGCTGCACATAGGTATTAAATAAAATAACATATTTTCAAGACTAATAAATGACATGTACAATGGCGAACTTATCCCTTTAAGGGATCTCGTCCATTTGCATTTGGATTTTTAACCGAAACAAAAATTACAAAAAAAATGTTTAATTTTATAACGAATTTAAAAAACTTGGGCGGCAATTCATAGAGCACCTTGGACTGTAGATTTCAAAATTAAAGGAGCTTCTATGGCTTACAAAAAATTGCCACTTGGCTATGGGCTATTGGGTACTGGCATAACATAACCAAATGCCCTTATTTCACTTAAGATGTCCGTTCAATAAAATAATAATAGTAAACATCCGCGCAAATGGCCGGCGGCGGGCGCGGCGCGGGGGCGGCTTATCGATTCGCGCCCGCGCGACACTGTATCTATCCTCTCATCGATGCCCGCTCGCCGGCCTCACAAAGAAAGAGATAGGTTTCGCCGGCTGTGATCCTTTTGTTTTTGGGCAGCGTCCGGCGAGGGGGGCGGGGTGAAAAACGTGAAGGGGCGCTGATTGGCCGCGTGGGCCCCGCCCCCCGCGCAGCCTGCGGAGCCTTCAGGTCTCAGTTCAAGGGCGGTTGCCGCGACGCACAGATTTGTTTGGGTCGTTCTATTTATAAACTTCGGACGTACTGCGGATACGTCACGGATGAAAGTTTTCGACCTGCATGCCACCCTTCTATCTGGCCAGTCACTCCTGAACCGAAATGTTTTTTTTTCAGAATCAATTTCAGTTGGCAATGGTCATGCTAGACCTTTGCATTTATTTCGATGTCTATTTTTTAACAGCCTATCTCTTTTATGGAAAATGGAAGGAAATGAATTCATGAGGAAATGGATAGAAAGCGATTATTGTCGACTATAGATACCATCAACCTCAAGAGAGTCGCTCATCGGTTGCCGGCCTTTAGCTTTTCCTGGATCTTCTGGGATCTGCTGAGATCTCGTCACTCATCGTACCGCCGATATTCTTTAAAAGTGTCGCACTACCCCGGTCGAGCCGGCCCATTTTGCTGCAATCAGTACCGACCTGAAGTGTACCTCTACCATTATAATTTATCTATCAAGCCCTTGAGTTTACTATTAGATAAAACGGAGAGAAAAAAAGAAAATGAACCGTTTTTTAAACTCTGCAAAACGCATATTGTCTTAAAAACTAACCTAGAGATCAATTGCCGTTATAAATCGCATATTTATAAGGCGTAAAGTTAAAATATTATTATGTTTAAACTTTTATCTAATTCCATTGCAATAAGATGAAAAAAGTTTAAATATATCTTTGACGCCGAGCGTACAGTCAGCCTCAGAAATAGCTGAACATTTTAGTACCTTGTCGCTGTCAGTAATGTGACAAATTCTAGCAACTCTCATTTCTTACGTTACTACGACAAGGCTCTTTAGTGGTAGGCTACTTATGAGGCTGACCGGTACCTACATGCTTGTATCCAAACAAAACTTAAGAATGTAAGTAGACAGTTACCTAGGTATCAAACTACAATCAATCAATCCCACAATTCCTATGCACCTAGCACGAATCTTCTCGAAACGCTCACTGCGTCTCTCTCCTTCTGCGCTAGTTAGATAGAGACCCACTGAGTTACGTAGCGAGTTAACGCGTATCGAAATTCGAGAGCTAACCTCAAACCTCGATCGAATATGAAACAAGTAGTGAATTAGCGTTTACAAACGAGACCAACGACTCGTTGAACTGGGGTCGAACTGGGGAGTGATTCTAAGCACAACATCGACGAGCTCGACGCAGCGGCAGCGTATTGTCTCGTTCTAGCGCTAGCAGGAGTGAGCCAGACAGGGCGATGCCCCAACGCTGATGTGCTTAGAGAATAACAGTGCTGTCCGTTACAGCACACAATGGAACAAAAAACTATGCACACTTCCACTTATAAGTTAGGTATAACTCGATCGTGTTGTGGTGTACAGTTAGCCTAACCTTGAGGTCATTGGTTCAGGGTAGTAGAGCGGGCATGGTCACAGGAGGAGCGGGCGGCGAGAGCGTGAAGCAGCAAGCATATGCAGTTTTGACATAATAACTACAGATCAGACATATGAAAAAAAAGGATTATACACTTTAAATACGAGTAGTGAGTAATTCGCTTATTTTAATACATGCAGTTTTGTTTCATGACCGGACCTAGAGCTAAACTACAACCATAACCCTTTTTTGGTTTGAGTTGTCATGTTAAACGTAGCAGATCCTTAATCTGTAGCGTATGTTTGTTTTTGCTTACAAAGCGTGTTATTTAAAGGACAGATACATATATCATGAATATCTTCGGGCCATCCTGCGTCTCTCTCGTGTTATAAGAAAGTGACGCACACAGACATAAACTTAGATAAACTTAAATTGACCGGTCATGTTAGGGCTACTGTAGGCTTCATTCTGATTCTATCAGTAGTTGCCCGCATTGTAGAGTCAAGCAGGCGGATTTTTTACTTGTTTACCAACGCCTCCGAACTGGATAGATCCAACTACCTACTATACCAACACCGAGAATACCCTAGTTTTATTAAAATCAGTTTAATGGTTGCCAACATTTTTACTTTTACTTTTATGTTCATAAAACTCGAAATAGTAGTCGGGTTTAATTATTCCCACTTTTCCTATGGGAGTGTCAAAGGCTTAATAAACTTCATGAAGTTAAGATACGCAGCAAACGCTACCGCTACAACTAGAGCGATTAAAAATCGCTTATCGCCGCCCGCTCTGCTAGGCTCCTACATCCGTCGCTTTCTATCTTTTGTTAGAGACTAGGTCTGTGAGTCGGTAAGTACCTCTAACTTCTTCACAAGATCTATCTTATTTTGATTATCAAAATATACTTAGGTACATAATTCTAATAATAATAATAAGTAAAATCAATTACAACCACATATTATTTTCTATATCTTTACATACTATGAAACAAAGTTACTATCTTTTCCCCTGCTTACTCCTTCTGAATACATTGAAACATTCGCAGGGTATGGTAGCGGTAATATGGCGAAACTGGAAAACGTAAGGCACGGAATGCTGATATTGCAAGTTCGAGTCCTGCCATTACCCTAATTTTTCTGTGTTGTCATTTTATAACATTTTAAATTTACTCCTTCTGAACCACGCAACGGATTTAGATACGGTTTTCACTGTCATGTAGAGAATTGTTACGGATTTTTTTATGTTCATAACGTCCTAATTGTGCTCGGCCGAAGACGGGGCAGGTCGCTAGTATTATATATTATTACTTGACAGCCGGATAGCCTAGTGGTTAGTGACCCTGACCGTGAAGCTTGAGGTACCGGGTTCGATTCCCGGGAGGGGCAAATGTTTGTATGATGAATACGAATGTTTGTGCCCGAGTCGTGGATGTTAAATGTATTTAAGTATATATTTATCTATATAAGTATGTATATCCGTTCTCTAGTACCCATAACACAAGCAGCTTTAGTTGCTTACTTTGGGACTAAGTCAATTGGTGTTAATTGTCACAAGATATTTTTTTTTATTACTACCCGGTTTCGCTCGGATACAACCGGGATGTAATGTAAATAAAAACCTTCCGTAAAAAAATACCTAAATGACAGTGAAAACTGTATTTAAATCCGTAGCCTGTGGTTTAGGAGTAGACGGCGGAAGATATGATGAGGACAGATAGGAACGGTTAGCGACTTAACTTTATACTATTAGTGATGATGATATTTTATGATAGTGAAGATATGGGGTTTTTTACCAAGTTTTTTTTGTTCTTCACTGATGCAAAAAGACAACTTCCGATTGCTTTAAGGAAATGGCCAGATTCATTTCCTGGAGTGCGATTTTTGAATCTCACCGGGTCACTAAAGCTCGCCAAAATAGCCGTTTTTCATAGAGATTCGGTCATTTTGGTGAGCTCTAGTCACCTGGTGAGATTCGAAAATTGCACCCCTGGGCGGTACAAGAGGTTTTTGATTGTTCAAAAATCAACGATATGGTTCTTTGTTTTTCTTTTTTTGTCAAAATGATTTTATGGTCAGGAACCGGCTTCTGTTGTAATAAAAAGTATTTTTTTCACCCAGACGTGGCGCATCAATTGGATAGAAACAATTTAAATTTCCGAACGTGTTCCAAATTCGAACGTTCGATCACGGTGACGAGTCTGACGAGTGCAAAATGGCGGCGTCACGACGTCGTGACAGGTAAATGAGTGTCGTTGAGTGACGTGACGACTTCATACAAAGCTATTCTCCAACTTGGACGGTGCAGTGTGAAGTTAGCCGGAGTCGGAGTTCTTGTTGCTTTATACATTATGAATATATAATTTAATTCAAATTTTATTTGACTGCCGCTAGATAGGAGAATTTTGTTTTTCGGGTGTATCGATGTATGGTATCTGCATATACAGGGTGATTGGATTAAGAGCGTATGGCACGGCTCATCCGTAGTAGGTATTTTCTACTAGGTATTCATGTACCCTGTCCAAAACTTATTAGTTTCAGTTTTGAAAATTTTATTATTAGCCGTTACTATGGAAAATACTTAAATTCATGAATTGTTTTGTGAACTTAGTTTTTATACTTATTTATTACTCGTTTACTTTTTTCTTATTCAACGTAAAGATCACCTTTTTCCATGCTAGGTGACGTTTTTGTTTCATAAATATTGCAGTAACGAAGAAATAGTACATTTCGATACTAGTGCGGAACGTATGTCATTTCTTCAAGAGTCACGAGATATCTTGCCACGAGCCGAAGGCAAGTGGCAAGACTCGGGACGAGTGAAGAATGACATTTCCGCGCGTGTATCGAACGACGTTTTTCAATACAGTTGCGAAAAAAATACAATAAATTTGCGACTTTTACTGAAGCTCTTAATTAAAGTAAAGTAAGTACAAAGTTTAGCAGTGAAAATATTTGACAAATTAAAGGCGTTTGTGTTAGCTGTCATATTTCATAAGGCAATGGCTTTTGCTATTCAGCCAACTCAATGAAAGACTTTTTTTTTTAAAAGATATTAATATGAGCGTTAGGATAATTATTAAAGGATAGCGAAATGTTCTTGCCGGGAACATTAATATTATCACTCTCCCGCCTATTTTTACTTTTTTTTTTTAACGATTCCGTTCTTAGTGCCCAGTCATTCAAAGGCGTTTTATTTTTTGATTTAGCGAAGCGCTTCGAAGTGCTTAAAAACACCCAGAATCACTTATTGTTTGAATATCTTTGCCATTTATTTCTGAAGAAGTCGAACTAAAAAGAACTTTATTTTTTTTAATGTAAATAAATATGGGGTACCAGAAAAGACCCAGTGTTTTGATTGGTCGATTTTATGTCGTATGCAGCACAAGTCGTGTTCTGATTGGTCGAATCAGTGATCAGCTAGCTGATGTGATTGGTCGATTTGCTCTTTAAACAGGCCAACAATGTTTTTGTCTCAGAGAATTCCGTTCCATTCAGCCACCTTAATAAGAACTGTTTTTAGGACTGTTATTATTTAAAAAATCATATTTTTTTGATGAACAGGCTAGTAATAAAATATAAAATCTCAATATTTTGATATTCTTACATTAATAATAGGTTTTTAGTTTTATTACGTCTTGGTACAAACTAAAACTATAAAAACTCTTTGGTAAGTAGTTGTGAATTGGAAACAAGTACAAATTTAAAAAAAAACTGGAAAAGTAAATTGCACTAGTTCGCAAAAACGAACTTTGCGCACGCAAAACAGCCAAAAATAGTACATTTCGATACTAGTGCGGAAGGTATGTCATTACTTCACGAGTTCCGAGATATCTTGCCACGAGCCGCAGGCAAGTGGCAAGACTCGGGACGAGTGAAGAATGACATTTCCGCGCGTGTATCGAACGACGTTTTTCAATACAGTTGCGAAAAAAATACAATAAATTTGCGACTTTTACTGAAGCTCTTAATTAAAGTAAAGTAAGTACAAACTTTAGCAGTGAAAATTTTTGACAAATTAAACGCGTTTTTGTTAGCTGTCGTATTTCATAAGGCAATGGCTTTTGCTATTCAGCAAACTCAATGAAAGATTTTTTTTCAAAAAGATATTAATATTAGCGTTAGGACAATTATTAAAGGATAACGAAATATTCTTGCCGGGAACATTAATATTTTCACTCACCCGCCTATTTTTACTTTTTTTTAACGATTCCGTTCTTAGTGGCCAGTCATTCAAAGGCGTTTTATTTTTTAATTTAGCGAAGCACTTCGAAGTGCTTAAAAACACTCAGAATCGCTTATTGTTTGAATATCTTTGCCATTTTTTTCAGAAGAAGTGGAACTAAAAAGGACCTTATTTTTTAATGTAAATAAATATGGGGTACCAGAAAAGATCCAGTGTTCTGGTTGGTGATTTTATGTCGTATGCAGCACAAGTCGTGTTCTGATTGGTCGAATCAGTGATCAGCGTGCTGATGTGATTGGTCGATTTGCTCTTTAAACAGGCCAACAATGTTTTTGTCTCAGAGAATTCCGTTCCATTCAGCCACCTAATAAGAACTGTTTTTAGGGCTGTTATTATTTAAAAAATCATATTTTTTTGATGAACAGGCTAGTAATAAAATATAAAATCTCAATATTTTGATATTCTTACATTAATAATAGGTTTTTAGTTTTATTACGTCTTGGTACAAACTAAAACTATAAAAACTCTTTGGTAAGTAGTTGTGAATTGGAACAAGTACAAATTAAAAAAAAACTGGAAAAGTAAATCGCACTAGTTCGCAAAAACGAACTTTGCGCACGCAAAACAGCCAAAAAAAGGGCACTTTTTGAGCAACTGTATTGAAAAGGTAATTTCTAAACTTAAGATATTATGTGAATACATGAAAAGTAAACTAGTTGAACCCATGCAAACAAGTTTAGTATCTAGAATCTAGATACAAAAACTTCACAAGTGTCCACAAAGATTGCGAAAATATTAAGTTGTATTGAAAAACCTTTGAATAGCTAAAATTGTATTGAAATAATTCATGAACATAAGGGATTACCGCTATTTACGCTTATTTCTCAAGCTCTCTTAAGTTTTCCGTCTATACCTACCTAAGCCCTGACACAACCGCTCCGCCATTAGCATCGCGTCATACCTCTAAACGACGAAATATTTAAATGGCGGCGTCCGCGGCTATCTTCGGATGAAACGGGCCAATTCACATGCGTGAGCCGTGATGGATGAGTCCGGCGATCAGACCCTTGTCCCCCCCTCTCAAATTTGCCTTCCCCCCTGCGACGGACGCCCGGCCTAGTGCGAAGGCGCCAGTGAGAGCGGGTGTCTACGGTCGTAAAAATAAATAATTCATGAAGGCCTTGGTGGGTGAGAGGTATATATTTTACCGACAGAGAAAGAGTATAGCAAAAACAATGGAAAGACACTATTTAATTTTTGAACCTAATACCCTATTATTAATTGGACCTGCGACCAGTACGTACGATACTTGCACAAGTTTAAAAAATGACTTATAAGCTCACTTACACTTGCTTTTATTCCACTAAGTAAATTGCGTCGTTTCTCCTTCGTTGCTTAGAGTGAGTGTAGTTGTGTCACTTTCATGCGACACCAGTTCAAAAGAGATGCACATACTTATTCATAAATTGTGCTCTTAGAACTGGTTGATGTAGTCAAGTATATATTAATTAAATGCTCACGATGGAACGAGCAAGTGACATATCAAAATAGCGTTTAATTTACCTCTAAAAGTCTGCAGGTACAAACCCTTTTTTTGTATGAAACAGAGTCACTATTTATCTGATGGTGACACTTGGTGGTAAGTGACGATGTTAGTATGGTAAAGCACACTTGCCTCGTAAATACTCATTCACTCTTTAAACTTATGGCTAGTTCTTATTTTCAAACAATAGATCGTTTTACAGCCATCCCAATTTGACAGATCTTCCATAAAAAATGTGTCAATATTTAATCGTCCGTTGGCAGGTAAAATATGATTCTTTGTTTGATATTATCAAACCGCGATTAGAATATAATTGGAGAGTAACGTCAGCCCACTGTCATTTCATACACGTATGAAATGACAATGACAATTAAAAAGTGCAATTTCATAAATAGGTACATTTTTGGAATTTTGCATGCACTATAATGGTGAATTATGTTGTTCTACATTATTGTTAGGACTCAACAGCCTTTGTAACATGATTCCTGTAAATAAATGAACTTTGAACTTTATGAAATGACAGTATGCTGGCGTTCGTTACTCTCCAATTATATTCCAATCGCGGTTTGATAATATAGGAGTGCGGCTTAAAAGATTGTCAGGTTACCCGCTGTCAGTGGCGCCCCGCGTCATCTCCTGTAGGTGATCCATTACACTGGCATTTTTGCGTAATCCTCGTTTATAAATATGAAATTGAAGGAAGATCTAGTGATGGTTAATCGACTGGAGGTCGGGGTCATTCGGTCCCGGATACCCTGCTAAGGCGACGTCGCAGTGTTCAGAAATATGAAAAGATATGTTCGTGGGGCACCCCTAAACGCCTATTTTGTGATCCTGAAATTATAATCTAGATATTTTCTTTTACCGGTTTTTCGACATACCATTCGATCTACTGGTTGTCAAATTGATTACAAAGCAGGTATTAAGAGTTTAAACTTTGTTTGCTAAATAGGTACAAGCTATATGTACTCGTATACACATGGGTGTTTTTTTTAGGTAACTTATTCGAGTTTTTAGAAATGGACCTCCGCGAAGTAACGCCTGAATCTAGCAACTTTGGACATAATTAAGTATTTGTAGATACAGAAATTAAAATACTCTATTGTAAACCTATAAAAAATTGTAAATCCAAAGTAGCTACATTTAACACAAGCTTTATCTAACAGATACGTATCTCTTTTTAAATTCCGAAATTCCGTTTTTAAAATTCTGATCTTATTGACACTCAACTAACGTAACTTCACGATTACGACTATTCCAAAAACAATAGACTGCTGATTAAAAAAAACAATCGCGCCCAGCAATCCGCAGGCGGTTGGAGTGCAAATCATAATCAATAATACCTCGCTGATTATAGAGTATTCTGTATTCTGATTATACATAATTATAGTTAGGGTGGGGGCGCTGATGAGCGATTTGGGTATTATTTGAGCTTTATTTGGGTATTTATTGCGCTCGGGTGACGATGCAGATATTATGCTCGGCTGTGGCGTCCCTTGAGGGCTTTAGACCCTTCGTTTTGTCGCGGACATTGATTTCGTGGAGACTGTTTTAAGTTGGATTATTTTAAATTTTATTTACAAAAGTGAGTGTTAATTTTAGGTTTGTTTGTTGTTTATTTAGTTTATGCCGAAGATTTTTTTTGACACTTAAGAACGTTGCTATTTGTTTAAAGATTTAGTTAGTCTATTTGCCTTAATATTTGTGTGTCAGTCTGTCTATGACACGGAGCGAGGGATGATGGTGATATTGTCATTATCATTATCACACACACATGTTAGAATGGAATTACATGCTTTTTTAACTACCTGTTTGAGTACATACATCGTAATATAAGTCCAGTACTTTGATAAAGGCCCCAAAAATTACTTAACTCTTTGAAAATATTAACCTATGACTGTCTTTTATATTGTAATTTTTTTATAGTATATTGCATTAGCGTGTAATACAAATAACTACGAAAAAGTAATGTCGAATATGTGACAATTTCATCACGCATACCTGCCTACAGATAAAAAATCTGTCGACATATCGGAATTTGAAATTCGAAACGAAGTATAAAACTGGCGGTAAAACAAAACACGAGCGGTCAACACGCTAGTACGAGTATGCGCCTACAGCGACACAATAAAATTATCAAGATTCACTTCGTGAAAATAATGTTATTCTATTAACATTTAGAACAAGGTAAACAGAAAGGAATGGAAAATTAATGCTGCACGTAATTATGACGAAAATCTGTACATTAACAACGTGAAAAAATTTGAATGCAGTCGCTGTCTAAAATATATTTTAATTTCATTTCTTTATTTAAGAGTTCATTGTTGGAGGTTGGCAGCTTAAATATTACACTATAATTTATCTATTAACTGTCTTTTTTCATGAAATTCTCAGACGCTTTGCAGTGACCAGAAATAACAAAAACAAAATTCTGTCGTCATAATTGGGTACTTGACACCTTAAACCAAAAAGTGATAAATTGTTGTAAATCGTAATTTTAAAATAATAAAGGTTAAAAAATAATTTAAAAACAACTTATATTATGGGAGCTATAGCGATTCAAAGGAATAAAAATAGTTAAAAATAAAAGTTTAAATTTGCTGTTTCAAATAATACTCATTAGAACCCTGATAAAAATAAAACAACTTTTGTAAAGGGGGTAACCATATAAACGGTCTTTTTATTATAAAAAACTCGATTTTAGTTTCACGCTTCATACATTCACTAGCCAAAGGTGGCCAAAGTATAAATTGTGACGTCATTAGGGTCGTTTTGTAAGGAGCGTTTTCACGGGGCTTGCGTTGCATCGTTTTTCTACTCGTGATAATTCATGAAATAGTGATCATAGGCAAAAAACTAAAAACACAGTTTTTCTTCTTTTAACGAACTCTTTAAATTTCGATAGCATTTAAAGATTTTAAGCAAGAGCATTTAGATTGAGGTAACAGAATAATTTTAGTCAACAAGCCAGTTATGTAATTAAGTAATTAATTGTGCGCTTGCAAATCCAATTTCGAAATGCGAAACAGCGAAAACAAACCCGACGCTGTAATTTGAAAATTCGAATTGTTCGTTCCGAAGACTGCGTTACACGCTTTTCGATATCAAATCCGCATTCACCACAGATAATTCATAATACCTGGGGCTAGAGGTGCGTTCATTACCCGGCCCCTTCGGTTTAGTTCACTGATGTGTCGATAAGCGCTTGTTTGGGGGCTACCTCAATTCTTTCGTAGGATTTTAATACCAATTAGAGTAGACAATATTGCGTAGCTCAAAGGATTGGGTCTTTATTAGTGTCGGATATTGTTATGAGTCCGTTGGTGTGGAAATGACGGCCAGATTGTGAGGGCACAGAGCGCCCCGGGTATGGAATATAAGCTGTGCGAATAGCTACAACACTAATTAGTGGCCAGTATCAATTCAACTTGTGTGTGGAAATATGTTTGTATTGATTTTTGTTTTTGTGCAGTCAGCGTTAAATTAATTATGAACGTACGATACGAGGTGTAAAGCGAACAGCAAATAGGTGATTTAAAGAATTTGAATTAAGAATTTTAAATTTGATTTTGTAATCTATAAACGCGTTTGTATTGCTTACTATTATAACAAACAAATTATTTGTCTGCGGTTAGACGCACAGAGTCGAGTTCGAGTAAATGGAGTTTTTATTCAAAGGTTAGGTTTTAGAATAACGAAAAACAAACGACGTCAGATGTAAATTTTTTACCAAAATCGCTTTTACCATCAGGTGACCCACTTGTTGTTTGCCTTCCTATTTTACATAAAGAAATAAAAACATAATAAATGAAATGTCCTCTTTTTTGACTATCTAACCACTATATCGCTACCTCTCTTATTGACCAAGTTAGATTTACTAAAAAAGATTGTTGTTAAAGGTAAAAAAAAGTGATTCGGCTAAAAAGTTGGACATCTGAATGTTGGTTCTGATGTCAAGATTTTATTTTCTGCTGCTTCCCTATGTATTCGGACCGGACTTATCGATGATGATGTAATAAAATCATCACCTGCTCGTGATCTAGCTTTACATAGTGTAATTTGTCGATGGTGCTAAAAAAAAATATAATTGTTTTCTGCACGTGATAATTTATAAAAGTTACGAAAGTTCGTTTTCGCTTAAAACACAAGAACGTCCTTGTCCAGGCATGTGTATTATTATTATGTAGTTATGATCATATATATTTTAATTTTTAAATAAATATGGTAACTCCGTTGTATATTTTAGTAACGCCGATGTTTTCCATATAAAAATGATGTGTCCCAGGTACGGGCGCCATGACGGAATTTTAAATTCCCGGGTATATTTTCAAAGAAAAAAATAAATAAAAATACAATTTCTTTTTATTAATAAAGCATGTAATAAATGACAGCTGATTAAATATTTTCATTATCATATTTATGTACCTTTTCCAATTTATACGTTAGTTCCCTCTAGCGTTCATTCTAAGCACTCCTTGGTGTTACCGAATAAAATTTACCAAAAATTATCTCTTTTACCTTTGCATAAGGTATAATTCTAATCGGAAATGAGTCCTTAAGTTACGACTAAGGTTTGGTGTCGCAGGGGGCAAACCTGTACGAACAATTTGCGTTTAGCCAGCCGTACAGAGAGCGTGTATTTATTATGTAACGCTTGAGTTACCGCCAAAATAAGGTAAGTTTATTCCTTTTTTGCTATATTTTTTTGTAAATTCTAAATATGTTTGTAGCACCTACTTAATTATGACGAAATGGCGGTAATAATACCCATCACTTTTTACGTATAAGTTAGATTAGGTAATTTTTACAACTGCGTTACTCCTCAACTGCGTTACCAAGTGTGGCAACGCAGTTATTTGCCGAGCAACGCAGATGCCAAAGTACTTGTTTACAAGTCGTTAGTAGTCGTGTTAGGGTGAATTGACCGTTGAAAATACCGTTTTTATAATGACAGGTGAATAACAGAGAAACATGGCACTAACACCCGCTGAGCAACAAAGGAGATACCGAGTCAAATTAAAAGAAGATCCGGCTCGTAATGTTGAGGAAAAGAGAAAACGCCGTGAGAAGTATCGTGCTACGAAAAAATCAGTGCGAGATATGACGGAAAGGCAACAGAGCAATAAAAAAAATGGAGAATTGCTAATAAGAAAGAAGTGAACGTGAAAAGGCTCTTCGTAGAGTATGTTGGAGACGCCAAAATCCTCACCACCACCTCCAGAGCCAGAATATTTGTACAATTTTGGTGATCGAGCAAAATGCAATGACTAGGAAAGTGTGGAGTGGGGTGTGTGTGTTTGTGTGCGCGTGTGTCTGTGTGTGTGTTTGTGTGTGTGTGTGTGTGTGTGTGTGTAAGTGTGTATGTGTCTGTGTGTGTGTGTGTGTGTGTGGAGTGTGGTGTGTGTGGAAGTGTGGACCGCCTATTGTGTGCCTTTTGTTATGTCTCTATATTGTACCTTTTTGTGTTTTGTGGTGTTCAATAAAGAGTTATTGTATTGTATTGTATTATGTGGATTCTAATATTTGGCAATCTATATTGTTTATGATTTCATTCCGCATACTAGTGTTGACACTCAACACTTGACTATGTTATTTTATAGTCTGATTAAACAGATCACACTCGTTTTTTTGTCATATTTTGGTTTATATTTTGCTTGTAATTAAAAATTATAGAAAATTTTGTTTTTTACTTTGCAGATCAAGACTGATTTTAGTTTAAAAAATAAATATTAAGCAAATTTACGTCTAAAATACCACAGAATTACCTTTACAACCACTGCTTTACTTTTTGTGTCCCTCTTTCACCGCCGCCTTAAGAGATACTACATTATTAATTATGTCATATATTACAAATATTTTGATAACAGATTATTATTTACAATTTTGTCGTGCTCTTGGATAAAATGTTAATTTATATACTTATTTTAAAAGCCTTTATCGATGCAAATTAAGAGTATATTTCCTTAAAAAAGTAACGCAGTGGTTTTATAACTTTAAAAAGTTGATTGTTGACTTATTCATAAGAAAATAAAGCCTGTGATGTGATAGCCAGAGGCCCTAAGTTTAAGAATGTTAGTTACTTGAAAGTAAACTGCAATGAGTTCAATTATTAAAATAAATATATTTCAAGTAACGCAGTTGTTTAATTTGTTGACTCTTCGTAACAAATACCCAGATTTTTGGAAAAATACGCCACAAACTTCGCTGTTCCATTTAATTATATTATAAAGAATGATATTTACATACTTTAAAATACGCATGCAATTATAAATATTAGCCACTATTTTTCAAAAACTTTTTGCTCAAAATCGCGACGAATATGTACATCGAAAAGTAGAATGGCCCAATAGCTGTCTTATTGTGAAAAAAGTGTTTTGAATAAAGATTTTATTATTATTATTTATGCCTTAACAGTTTCTGTGCCGGAAACCCTCAACCGTCACGCTATGATGTTCTCCGCGATATACTAACACGTCAAATTAATCCGGCAGTTTTGATGGATGGCCACAGATCCTAATGCGACGGCCATTTTTTTGTTTTTTTACTCCCCCATAGACAAGTGCGGTTTCTCACGTTCATCCTAAAACAGTTAGCGCGGGAATAATTGCATTATTTCGTGTTATTGGCAACATTGGAGTCTGTTGCCTATGCATATCAGGGTGATAATTTAGGGTTGCCACCCTTCTCTTTAATTATAGATATCTCGTTTATCATAACATTTAATAGCTTGGTGAATTATTATACTAATTATTGTTATCGTCGTAGATACTTAAGTTTTATTGTTTTAACATATTTGCAGGACAAAATTTTGTATTTATTTGTCTCATAATTATTAGTAAGGTAAGTTAGCAATTTTAAGGTGGGTTATAAATACACACAAAATGTAGGTCGTAAATAGGTGACACAAAATATTATAACTTTAAGCAAATGATTTGATACATAATTAAGTATAGTGCGGAGATTATTTTCAGGAAACAAATCATATTTAAAAACAACAAAAATGACAGTAACGTCTGTGTTCGAAAAGCGTATTAGACGAAGAGCCAAAACAGTGTTTAGTATAAGATATGACAAATTAACTTTTTTACATTTCACCAAAATTTTGAATACACCTGGCACAAAATGGGCTTTCCAATAAGAACAATATTCACCAAAATTCTAATTCAGAACATGCATTCGAAAATTGTAAGTTCTCGCCTGCCAGTATTCCCTGTAGATTAGCCAAGCCGGGACATTTCACGAGCGGCTGCCCGCTGACCTTTCTGCCAGGGCTAAGGGGCCAAGCAAAATGCCATCATGTTTTCATTTTTTCCACAGTCCGTTCACTCGACGATACTCGATTAATTCTTCACGGTACGCTTGTCAAAATGTGATTTAATATAGCTAGGGACTGCGCTTTGAGTGCACACTGACCGTGTACCGACCAAAGGGTTGTTAAATGAATGTTTGATATATTTTAAAACGTTTTTATAGCTTGCAGCAGGATAGGTTTTTAATTACTCGCCGGTCTGATTCAACTTCTTACAGTGAAATTTAATGGACAATTGCGATTGCTTGTATGTGTAATATTTAATGTACCTACGTAAAAGATAAATAAGTAATTTAGGATAAGGGCAAAGTTTTTATTTAAGTCTCATGAATGAATTTACTTTTTAAAAGGCGTTTATTCAGTTGGTGTACTTTTCAACCTGCCATGAAAGCAAGCTCTGTCTCAAGGACAAAACTTTGCGCAAAGGCGGTTAATTATTTGAGTTTTTAAAAAGTTTTCTAGAATTTACGTTATAAGGGCAATGTTACTTGCATTTCCATTCGAACGTGAACGTTACAAGTGGCATTATCTATCAATAACGTCGAAAATAGGCACCGCAATTCCAATTTGCCGCGTCACTCCGGATTCCAATAGGAAACGGGGATAAATGGAGTCACATTCCAATATGTCACCGAGCCCCGACCATTCGGCTTTTCGGCATTCGAGATTCGCGTTTGGATATTCGGCGTCGCATTCGCCGAATTTTGCCGCCGGTGCATGCCGCGCGGCCTCAACGCACTTCTTATTGTCTGTTCGATTATTTGCTATTTTATGCGGATAGTGATTACGAACAACTTAACGTCCGGTCCTAAGCGTTTGATTAACCCGTTGAAAGACGGCCTTGATAAACTCTATGTTATTTGTGTGCTTTGAATTGTATCTATCCTTATAAACCGACAAACTTAACAAAATTGATACCGACTAGACAAAATTGATTCGGAACCAACTCATATTATTTTACGCAAAAAAAAAACAAATGAGTTCAAGTTATCGCTGAACGAGGTAATCAGTACAGAGGACAGATGAAAACTCATTTTTTTAAGTCGCTACGGAACTGAGAGAAAGTGTCATTTTTAAAACGGAGAAATACATACACTATGAAATTGGCAATATTTATTCCTACGACCGGATAGAGTCTGGCTATTTACTACATAATAAATACAGGGACCTTCCGCTCATTCCCCAACTGTAGCTACGATGATGTCAGGGTTCGAGTCTTGACTGACAAGTTGTGTCACGTGAAGTCACGCGTCGCCATATTGGCCTCGCCTCCACATTAGCGAATCCGCACGAGTGCGCCGTTATTGCTGTATTGCGTCTGATTTGAAATATTTCCACGGAACCACTTATTCGCACCTCGCGGGTAGTCCGACGGAGGAGTCTTGATGCTTGGAATGGTAGGCTACAGTGAAGTCATAGTAAGTAGTCTTCTTTGTTTGCACACAAAACGTAGGAAAACGAAAAACGTGGTCACAAATTTAATAAGGCGTATCGGCTGGGATCAGGTGTCGAACCGGCCCTCGCAGAGCTGGATTGCTTTAATATCTGTCTTAGTGTCTAAAATCCAAGGTCAATACGAGCAAGCACCTTTTGGCATCCTTTTACCATTTACTGAACGCCCCTCAAGTTGCTCAAACTCTCTACGGTAAACTAAAAAAATTGTTTGAGACTAACAGCGTCACACCGTTTGAAAAATTAAGGCACTAGCGGAGTCAAATGGTTCTGGCCACATAGAAAGCAGAATGACAGTATTGAAATACTATAATTTTTACAAGTTTTTATTATATTTGCAGTCTTAGTTCGTTCGTTTATTTGTTTGTTAGTCTGTACGCTTAG
Organism: Ditula angustiorana; assembly: GCA_963691745.1. Lineage (NCBI taxonomy): Eukaryota > Metazoa > Arthropoda > Insecta > Lepidoptera > Tortricidae > Ditula > Ditula angustiorana. Next base: position 5,464,676 of record OY829473.1, read on the forward strand.
GTAAGTATCTTGCAAGTTAATTTTAACTCACCTCCAATAGTCGGATTGACTCGAATTTTGGTATGTGTATGTAGGTAGGTCCGATGACGATACTACAATAGACGTCACCAAAAATCTCGTTTTGAACAAATATAGCAAAGCTTTATCAGCATTAACAATTCCAAATACCAAGACTAGGCAGTCCACAGCCGCGATCTCGCAGATTCCTTGCATAGGAGTCTTACTAGAGGGTAATCGCCCTGTAGTGCTGCGTTTTGTGCGGCTTTGTTAGCGGCGAGGCAATCGCATTCGTGTCGCGTGCCTATTCTAATGGCTTACACGTCGAGTACGTTTATTATAATTTCGCTGGAGGTTTTTTAGTGTGAAAGTGGTTTGAGCGTTAGGATTAGGACGTGAGCGATACGTGGATGTGGTACGTGAAAGTTGAGAGCGTGTAGAGTTCTCCATTTTTATGGTGCCATGGTCAAATAGGAATCTTTATAGTTTCGCTATGTCCCGCTGTCTGCTTGTCTGTTTGAATGTAACAGAATTTTTAATTTCGAACTATAAAGAAATGGAATAAACGCCAGAAGAACGATGAATGTTGGGTATGTTGTGTTATAAAAATTGTAACTGGTGTGTTAGGATAGTTTTTGCTTGTCAGTAGGATACATAATATACAGGGTGGAAACTTGAATGCCACATGGATGGCAACTACCTTAAATATTGGAAATAGCACATTCCGTGTAAAGAAGACTTTCCTTTATTTTTAAAAACAATAAATTATGCATTTATGGATTTTTGAAAAATCGCTTGTCTTAGTCGGGACTCGAACCGGTCAAACATGAAAAAAAATACATGCTGTATTTTATGATGGAGATCGAAAGGGTTACTGATAAGGTTCATTTTTCTCTAAATGACATACACAATCAAAATAACGGAAGGCCATGAAAACTAAGAATTACCTTTTAATTTTGTTTTCACCCGTCATGTGAAATGCACCGCAACTACTGTAATTATTGGAAATAGCACATTGTACGCAATGGAGACTTAGTTTTATTTTAAATAATGAGTAAATAAATAAAATAAACGTTTATTTCGGACAGTATCCATAGGGATTAGTACAAAACCAAACATTTTTTTGCGATTTTTCAAAAATCCATGAATGTAGAATTTAGTGTTTTTAAAAATAAAGGAAAGTCTCCTTTACACAGAATGTGCTATTTCCAGTATTTAAGGTAGTTGCCATCCATGTGGCATTCAAACTTTCCACCCTGTATATCATACAAACCACTGTTGACCACTTAAAACTATTGATTAAAAGTTTCAAAATATCAAACACGTGTATTAGTTGACGACTTTCACGGTTAAAATATTTGCAATGGAAAATTATTACTTCAAAGCGGTAAGTAGCCTATATGTATAACCTACTTATGGGAATATAGTTAATTTCTCGCTAAAATTAAATTTTTAAATGGCAAATAAGCTTATTCCTGATCCAATCTTAGATACCAAGGTGTTAAAGGTAACTCCAAAAAACCTGCCAGCTGCCGAACCGCGGGAGGTGGTAGATTGCCGCGAAATACCTAGAGAACTGTCATCATTTCGAAAAAAAAACGATTAAATCTTGCGCAAGCCGACAGAGCGTTTTTATGCGCCGGCTGTGCGCGTGCGCGTCACCTGTCCCACGTGGCCAAAGATAATAGTGACTACAAAGCCGTCCGAAAATTCCATTGTTGAAAACGCGCATTGATTTAATGTTAAGACAGACCATAGACATGTGCAGTGGGATTTATGACTATTATCTTTATGGGTTGACAAACTAACGGCGCGCCGCTGGACTAAAAGGTTCACTCATGATTCGCAACTTGCTATTTCGCAAATGCGTCATTTTTCGCTAATTATTTTCCTCTAAAGTTTTTTATTGGATTATGTTAAATTTAACCTTTTTACTTTGAAAAATGATTGGATACAGGACTAAAAGTTAATATTTTTAGGTTTTTTAAATGATAATTGAATAATCTATACGTTCAAAAATTCTAAATAATTAATAGATTCAGGAGTTAGGTACTTTGCGGAGGTCCATTTCAACAAACTGGAACAAATTACCTTGCTACTCCACGAAACCTGCGTGTATGATAAGGGTGATAATGATAAACATATCAGCAAAATATACTTTGTGATAGGTAGTCAATTTTGTGCGTCGCAGAATGCCCTTTAGTGGTTACTTGTGAATGTTGCCCACCTCACTTACAATGCTCTTAGTTCTGTCCTGCATCGGAACACTGGCTGTGTTTCAGCCTTCTATTATTACCAGTTGCAACTAGTGTTTTAAAAAAAATGCCACACTCCACAAAAACACCGAATTGCCCAAAATCCGTACCCATGATTCCCAAAACTCATTCATAGATCACGAACTACGAAAACTTACCTGCATCACCCTGCATCTTTGGTAAAATGCTTAATGATTTATGTTTCGGCAACTAAACCAACTTCTTGTGACTTTTATTACAAAGCCAGTTAAGGTGAAAGTGGCTTAGTGGAACTTCTCTAACTGTGGTCGACTGCGGAGTCCAGTACTGTGAACAATTGACGAACCATTGCCAGTTTTAGATGGGCCTCGTATTTTATTGATTTTTACGACACATCGTATTTTATGCCCATTGTGGAGCAAGGAGAGTGTGGCTTGGCAAATTAACAAAAAATGGTGTACATACCTTTGATATTTCACCATAAATATGCACTCGTTATATAATGAAAGAAAGCAGGACTTTTACTAAATATAGTTGACGTGATATAAAACCGAGCCCTGCTTAATATACAGTTCCGCGGTAATCTAAAATAAGTTTGTGACAAAAACAAAGTTCTTCATTAGCTCAAAATATGGTGTAGTCATGAATAATTTTAGCTTTCTAGCATTGTCTTTGTAGCACTTATTATCTGTGGATAAAATGTATACCGACGGACTGACATGGCCATTTGGCAGCAAAACCCTAAAAATCAGAGTTTGAGCTAGTGGTCATGCAGTACAATTACATATTTCAAAAAGTGACAGCCGCAGGTCATCAAAAATGGCGTAGTAAATAAAATTAAGCAAAGTACATTGCTGTTATGAGATAGAATGGCATGTCATATATTACATAATGATCTAAAGATGCGATGTAAAATCAACAAATCGATCATTTTAGACTAATGCCAACATGAGTGTTGCCGTAACTTTAAATAATCGTACCTACTGTAATTTCATTACTGCTTTCTTCTAAGAAATATCAAATAAGTTTTGTCTTATATTATGTTATGAGGGATGATTATTTTTATCTGGCGTAGGGATATATCTTGATACGAAAGCTGTAGCCATTTTGGGAACCATTCTCATATTTACACGAAAATCTAAACTAGTGTATACAGCATATTGCTTTAAATAGAGGTATTTATTTAAAATTATTCAATTAAACTAAGGAAATTAGATATCATTTCTAACGCCATGCAAAAATTAGACATGCTCCCGCCTACGGCATCGGGCCCTACAAAATATTAACCCATCATTGAGTCCTCTATTTATTATTCTTACTTAAATAAGCACTCGAATAAACCCAACAGTAATACAACTCCAACGGCGACTGGAAGTGCGGCGCAGGCGCAGGCTTACCTGGCGGGCGGCGAATACTTGCAAGCGCAGTACGCAGAAATGCACAATGGGTGTCATTTTTTTCCCCAATCCAGTATAGAGCGCGCAAATTCCATAAGAACACCTGGTCGGAACCGGGCCCCGGGGGTCCTTGCGAACTGATTGATAGAGGTCCCGTCACAAACGCATTTTCGTAACACAATACCAGAAAAATCCTCGCGCTTCATTTGAAACGGTCGAAGTCGGCGACTGGGCGTCTGTTAAAACAATCAATGATCGCGATTTGTGAATGGGCCGTGAAACAAAAATCGCTTTGAAAGGGGCCTGGGTGGTATGCAGGAAGTCAGGTGAATTATTAAGAACAGCTCACAGACTCTGTACAATGGGCGCGTGAAGTTGCGACTTGGCAACTGATTGGTGAGTTCATACTGAGTGAGGGCAGTATCAAAATATGTAACAGTGTGTACAAAGCCAAGTTTACTAGCACTCGCATTTTCTTAGAAAGTGATATTAAGCCGAGTACTTAAACGATGTTTAACCGATTAGCGAGTTGAAACCGTAACCGTACACGTAACAGTAGGTACATTCAGCAGCACAAGTAGTTAAACAACTGAAGGCACTGGTACAAGAGATATTCCATCTTAGCTTAGGTTGGCAACGCATCTGCAATCTCCTTGGTGTTGCGGGTGTCTTTGGGCGGTGGTCAATCATTTACCATGCGGTGACCCCCTTGCTTGTTTGCCTTCCCATTTAACAGGTCGAAAATATATATAAGAGATCTTACTCTCTTAATTGACAATAGAGTCGTGTATGTTATTTTCAACCGTGTAGAAATATGTACTGTTGTACCTACTGCTTGAGCTAATGATTCATCTAACATTCTAGGCATACCTAATTCTTAACTCATTTTCGATTCGTCTGACTTACTTAACAAGCTGGGATAGTGCAAGCTTCGTCATTTACGGGGCTAAGCAACATTTCATTGTGAGAACACATTAATTTTTCCTTTCGTAACTCAAAAACCTCCCGTTAAATTAAATAGCAACAGGATTATGAGTTCATTCGGAACCCGCCTCGAGTAGGTAATCCTAGATACGCGTACGCAAGATTAATGCACGCAAAACAGAATCCCTGCATACGAAAGACAATAATTTGATTGATCTCTTAATGAATATGCAGATATGTTAAGTGGGTATAAGACCCGCAAATAAAGGCTCCCCGAGGAGCGATTGCGAGCCTACTGCCATGCTGGAGGCAGATTTTAATCTCAGATAAGTGGAGCGGAGAACAGTTTACATAAATTCAAGCGTTAGCACCTTGTTAACAAACTGCAGTGTTTGATTATGATTAGATCGTTTGATAAGTGCGTGCTGTTTTATGATCACGGGAATCCCCACGTTTTTATGATTTTGAAAGTTGCAAGTCACAGCTAGTTAATGAAATGCACGGTCCACAACTAAATGCGTCTTACGTACTTAAATGAGCCCCATTTGCTTTGATGGGAGCATAGTCAAAGTCAAAATATTTTACTTCAGATTAGGCTTCCAAGAACGTACGAATGTAAATTTTTTTTACTAAATATCCGGCAATGAAACAGCGATTCTCTTAAGGTTGCTGGCTGCTACGTCTACGGCGATGGTCACTTCTTATTAGGTTATCGTTTACATTCTTTTTCCGCTATAACAATGGTCGGGTACACAAAATATTTTATAAGTAAACTAGCAGTCGCCCGCGACTTCGTTCACGTGGAATTAGTAGCCTATGTCCGTCAAGGATAATGTAGCTTTCTATTAATGAAAGAATTTTTAGAATCGGTTCAATAGTTCCAGAGGTTTACCCCTGCATACAAACAAACAAACTAAGTTTATCTCTTTATTATAATAGTTCCAGTACTTGACAGTGACCTAATAGTGGACAAGAAGATGCAGAAACAACGACTAAAAACGAGAGACAATGATGACAACTAGATAAAAACAATGTCCAAGGCTTCTTACCCTTCTTTGGAAACGACATCTACTTAATAATAGCAACATGATCGTTGTACTTGTATATTACTCTATTCAAAGTGAACTGAGGTAAGATTACTATGTACGTTTTCCCCGAAATTGATGTCATCGAACTACCAAAAACTCGAAACAAACTTTCCAATTTACTTAGCCAATACGATGTAAAACAAAGTACAAATTTCAAAATTAAAAATGTTGCCAGCGCTTAGGGAAAAGAGACGAAGCAATAACGGAATCTTCAGCCAACCCTTCTAATTAATAGCCATCACTGTCTGCGGCACTCGAGGCTGGCAACACTTTTAAGTTTTTTTTAATATGCTTCCTCACCTTCGCAGAACAGAAGGGATAATTACTTTTTCCTCCCGCCAAGTTTGGTGCTGTAAATCTCGCTACAATTAGGAAAGTTGGTGTTTAAATTGACGAGTTGAATATTTCTAACTTTGGTTTAATTAAAAAGCGTGCTTAGAGTTTTTTAATGAGATTTAAGTCACGTTTGACATGCCTGCCAGTTTTGATTTAACACCTTCGCGCTCAAATCAGTTAGATTCAAAATATAAAAGTCTACTCTCAGTGAGGACTATTTAATTAACTATCAAAGATTTCTATGTACAATCAGCATAATGGAACCCTGACCCACCGCAGAACCGTGTCAAATTGACATAACAAGTGAAATAAAAAGAGACATGTTACGATTTGACTTAAAACTTCACTTTGACATAGTTCCATGGTGGGTCAGGGTTGCATTTTGTTGATTGTACATAGAAATGAGCACAACTAGGTAAGAGTGTACAAGTTTAAATAAATGGCTTAACATACATAGTGGACTATTTGGTAAACGGTTTGATCGCGTACATATTTAACTGTAAATGATTTACATAAGCATAGTGTATATAGCAATACTAAATAATAAACGACAATTATTTTTCTTCTTTTGTTTCCGTGATGCAGCTTACTTTTTATACGAAAGCAAGGTTAATTGACAGTTAAGATATTAAATCCACTTTAGTTCTCTTGAGAGCATTAGATATTTTGGCTGAATTCTGCAACGTCAATACGCCATACAATAATATATCTATTTAAGTTACAGCATAAACTTGACAATCCGGACATTCTATACACAAAACAAACTATTGAAGCAGACAACATTAATCAATTAATACCTTACCTCTTTGTGAAAGAAAAAACAACAAATCTAATTAAGTTGATACGGTTCAATTTGGACTGGCCAGCGCTAGCAATAACCGCTTGTAAGGATCAGCGGGAGAGATAAAAAACCTAAGACGCGGACAATCCTTTTGGCTGAAAATTGAATAGTTGGATTACGCGACCTGGGGAGGGGTATCTGCAGGGCTGCCAGTTGTCACTTCATTGAAGATAGTAATCATATATTCTCTGTTCAAGCTTTAATACTCTAACCTATATTTAAAATATAAATATAAACTAATTCTTGGAGTAAGTACAGTGAACCAATTTGATTCATAGGAACCTTTTCACGATAAATGTCAAAATGACTTCTGAATAAACATTATAACATCTCAGTGGCCTACGATTACACGATTATTATAACATCTCAGTGGCCTATGGCCGATGGGGTCAAAAAGTTCTCGAATGGCGGCCGCGTATTGGCAAGCGCAGCGTAGGACGACCAGCCACAAGATGGTCCGATGACCTCATACAGGTGGCAGGAAGGCGCTGGTTGCATGCTGCTTTCAACCGGTCACTTTGGAAATCCATGGAGGAGGCCTATGTTCAACAGTGGACTTCTTGTGGCTGAGATGATGATGATGATGATGAGTGGCCTACGAATCAAATTGGTTGTATGTTACCTAATATACCTATTACCTACAGTATATTTTGAAACTGAAATCAAAGTATGTAATGTTACCTAAGTCTGTTTCTTTTGCCGGTTTTAATGGTCAAATGGCTAAAAAAATAGTTAGCATTAAGGTACAGTCAAGGAAATTGAAACACGTACCACCGTAGAACCTAGTCGAAGAGACATACTCATGACATTTGTATGACATAACCGGGTATTTAACGCGTCGCGTCATTGCGATAGGGTTCTAAGGTGGTACGTAAATATATTTCCCCTACTGTACGTATGTTTAGATATCGAAACATCAACGTCTTCATCTAAGTAAATGATTTTTTGCTGTCACTTTTATTTGTGACCCGGGAGACAAAAGTCCTCATTATTCCAAAATCAAAATTACAGAATTATGGTGAAACTAAATTAATACTGAAACTAAATTAATTCATAAGGAATCTGGTTAATGAAAACACTGAACTAACAGCCAAATATGAGTTTGTCTATATGTCATCACACCGTTAGCTATGTCATTCATTAAATTCTTGACATATTCTTATGGTGGGATCGTAAAAGGGCTAAACAATCAACAAATGCAAAAAAAAGCAAAAACTAGTGACAGCCCTGAAAGACGCTATGTCTAACTGTATTGTCGGTTGCGGGCTGATTACGTGCGACATTGTGTCGCGGACACTGACGCAATTAAGTATTAGGAGAGATTATCGCGGATTCGCCATGTCCGGTTCCGTCCGATGTCCGGACGAACCGCACGAGCCGGACACGACCGGCCCCGATTTACGTAAGAACAATTTATACTTAATACAACGTGATACAACGAAAAAAGTACCATTAAACTTGGAAATATATTCTCAAGTGTTGACTAAAAGATTTAGACACGAGTACACATTAAGTGAGAGAACTTAGGTGCCGCCTTGAAGTAGGACGTTCTATAAGAATAAGTTCGCGACAGCCTTGCAGACGCTGTTAAGTGACTGCGAACTAGTTAACAAGTGCAACGCCATTGCACGCCACTTAAGTGGTAAATTCGAGGAAGCTGTCATCTGAACACAACTCGTTGCAATCGCTGGAGTGGTCTGCTAACGAACACGCGTGTCAAAGCGAACCACTTCATTAGGTGAGCGAAGCAGCGCTCGTCCCTGCGGGGAGCGAGCGAGCGAGCCGCGCCGCCGGCGAGCGCGCTCGCAGCGCAACTCCCCGCCACTCCTCTATTTAGTAGGCGTCTTACCGACTCCGAGTCGCTAATTAGACGACGCCGACTCTCTTCTCATTAGTGGCGAAATTATGCAGTTTGCCGGAATTCGGGTTAACTGTGAGGTTGAGAAAAACTCGAGTCGATATGAATGCGCAATGAATTTTGTAGCTTTTTTACTTTAAATACGCTCTTCTAATATACGATAAGGTCGTAAATTAAAAAGTAATTAATTAAACGTCCACAAAAGAGATAATATTGCTAATTAGAAGCATCGCACCAAAAAAAAAATGTGTCCGAAAAAGCTACCGATAAAATTCCGTTCCCATTTAAGTAAGCCAGGGAAAACCGGCATATTTGTAAGTAGGGAAGCGCTCTCTCGGGTAAACAACGTTTATCTACAGCACATTGGGTTAATGAATGGGGGAGGAAGAATGAGAAGCAGGCAGGCATTATTTTAATTAGGAAAAATGCTGGAGCTCGCACCTAGGGGCTCGCAGGGAATGCAGACAGGTATGGCCGAGTGCGGGAAACCGAGCGGGGCAATTTAATGCCTCAGTACGTAGCTAAAGTTTGACAGTACGTTCCACATTGTTCTATGTATAATATCTTCTGTATTATAATTTCGTATAATAATCTATATAAAAATATTGAGCGTTGGTGGTCTAGTGGCTGGGGGGTGGAATCGTGATCGTGAGGCACTGAGTTCGATCTCTAGCGGTCGACATATGCTAATGACTTTTTAACTTATGGACATTACTTAAGCACTGTCACGCACTTATGATGAGAGACCACATCGTAAGGAAGGCTACACATTCCTGTAAATGAATGTATGTAACCATGATCCTATCGGTCTGGTTACAGAAGGTCAGATGGCAGTCTCTCCAGAGTAATAAACTGACTTGCACAATCTGGAATCATGGTCAAAGCGTACCCTGAACTAAAAAAAGGGAAAAGCGCTAGGAGAATGATGAATGATGAATCTGTGTAAAAATATCGCAAAACAGTCACGGTGAAATGATAAAAGTACCTCCTAAATATCAGTATGCTACAAAATTTTACTTTGCTTTTAATTTCTCACCTTCACTTCCACTATTGAATAGCCTGGATAAATTATTAACCTGTCCGTTAGGCAACAAATAAGCAACGGAGTACTAAAATTTAGCCGCGCCACCCCATCCACCTTTTCAGCGGCGCAAGGTAGCGTCGAAAAAACGCCGTGTCATAGGCAAATCATTTACGAAATATTGACAACAATAAACGATTGCCCTGCGAGGACTTTAAAAAATGCCGGTTATTAATATTTGTTTTCTTTGTCCGGGACCACGTGTCCCTACACCTGAGCTCTGCGAATGACATTGCCGAAAAAAAAATTGCAAAAAATATCCGACGCCACGCGAAAAAGAGCACAGGCGCAGCAGACAACAGCCAGTTTGAATGATTGCTTCCCTGGAAGAGCGGCGGGTCCATTTTTCACAAGTGCCATTCACGGCTTTCATGTTGCGTACTGTGTATTTTATATATTTTTTTATTTATCGGCCCTCCCTCTGCCAAATTGATATTCGAATGCGAATTTACGGCGTCCAGTTCCTCTGGTTTATTCATTTAGTGATTTCGTGATGGCAAACACGCAGGTAGATGTGTTTAATTTCGAAATGAATGTTTATTGCCGCGTTTCCGTTTCGTTTCAATGATGCATTCGTTGTCTGCGGGGTTGTTTGCACTATGCGCTTTATTGCAACGGGTTTTACTGTTTTCCTCGTTTAAATGAGATTTGTTTACTACATATTAATTAAACTATCACTTAACTTTAGTAATTACGTTAAAAAAGTATATATCTCTTAACGCCTGAGTTTTACTTATCGATTTATGGATGCAACAATGATTAAAACATTAAAGAACATACGTGTATCTTTTATTAACTAAAACGTAATTATTGTTGACTAACAAAAATTGCCAAGAAGGAAAGAAACGTGATCATAAAAGCAATTGTTTGACGTTTTTCAAGGTCAATAAACTATCACATTTTAATTTAATATAATGAACCACACTCCACACGATCGTAAGTCAGCTTAGGCGTCCCAATCCCTAGTCCTGGGGATTCTCTAAGCGCAACAGGGACGAGCTCGACGCTTGGGCAGCGCCCTGTCTTGTTCTAGCGTGCAAGCTCGAGTGAGCGAGACCGAACGATGTCTCGACGACGAGTCCAACGCTGATGCGCTTAGAGAATGACAGTGCTGAGCGGACGCAGTCCCCAGCGAGCGGGCCCAAACCCCGATGAGCGGGCGATAATCGAAGCGGTTATAACTCTACAGCGATCCCGATGTCTAATGACATAAAAAGTATGTCCCCGATGTAATGCTGGCCGAGGCCGGCGTCGAGGGTAGATTTGAGAAACAGATAGTACACTTTTTGCATAATTATTAAGCAGGAATGTGACTTTTTCTGACTGTATGTTTTTAATCATTCTAATTTGTAATTTCATTTGTTGCAGGTAATTCGGATGGAACTAGATAAAACAGACACTTGTAAATACGAGTATCTTATGTTATCTCAACTAACTTCATACTTCTTGAGTCTTTACTTGTCTATGATAATTTCGTATTGTTTGGCGATCTGTGTCTCAGTATCTAAATCAACAGAATTTAAATTCTTGCAAGTAGGATTCTTAATCTTTTGATTCTATTTTATTGAGTCTTTGGTGCCAGCTCCCATTATAATCTAAATATTATACATATAATACAAACACACTTTGGAATGTTTTCCAAATACTCTCAAATCACCAAAGAAGATCACCCAAAGAGAACACTCAAACCACCATGGTGAGCACCCAAACCATCTGTTCAATGCTTATTAACAATTTATAACTTATTTTAACTCGTAATGTAAAACACTTCATATACACTTCAATAAGGAAAATCAGAAGAAAAATTAAGCACCAAATAATTGAGGGATCAAAAACAATTTTTCATACAAAACACGTTGTTATTAATTAAATTCGGCCTTTCTTGGTGCACAAATGTAGAGCATTGAGAGGGAACTTTCAACAGACATCTTATTTTGCGCAATTCCACTCTTTACTTGTTCGATTCGTATTTTAACTTTCTGTAGAAAAGTTAACTTATACCTCTTTACCTGAGGCCTGAATCACCAAACTTACAAGTGCTACAATTTAACATAATTATCACATTTTTGTATGAAAAACTCTACAATTATGTCAAATTGAATTAATTGTAACTATTGTTTACAGGTGGGTGGTTGCCTTTCTAAAAATATTAGCTATTAAACATTTGAGTTTACGTATTGTATCCCGAATTCCGGAGCCTCTCAGATCTCCTTTCTTTTAGGTACAAATCGCGACTTCCTGGCTTTATCTACTCTGTGCCCTCGGCCAGTGTATTCTAGGGCCATAAAAGCACGTCGTCATGGCACGGCAATTTGAATGCGGCCGCTTAGTCTGACGGGCGATGACTGATGACGGAAGGGTGAAGATCGCCTGATTACAGCCTGTCACCACCCCTGTATATCATTTTGCATGGACACAGCGTTATGATATAAGGCAGGTGTATGTTTAATATTGAGACTTTTAAGGTTAGCTTCTGTTGGTTGTTCGAAAATGAGGTGTAAAGTGTGAATGGTATAATCAGGTATGCTACTCTTTCTTTAATTACAGAAGCATGCAGATTTTTTATATTTTATTCTTTTCTGCTCATTAGTTATATTTTTTGTAGTTTTTGCAGTAAGTAACAACTAAGTAATACCGACACTTGTAGGTTTTCAGGCGCAAGTTGCAAGGTTCAGTTTGTAAAATAAGAATTTAAAGATTATGATACACATAATATCGTTTTTCTTTCAGCTAAATAACTTCCAGATTGGTTAGATTTCAACGAAAATCATGATCTAATGATGGAATTCGTGTCGAATCAACGGAATATTTCAAATATTGTAAGCAACCGTGCACTGTTTCAGCAATTTTCTAACTAAGACGAGGTATTTGGCATTTTCAGTACAGCGAGTACGAGTACAGTATCGAGTGCGAGTGCGGTCTGCTTTGTGATGCAAAGCGCACGCTATGCTAATACACCCCGTCTTGCCGGGCCGTCCGCTGCTGTTTTGAGGTCATGACGGTACTGACTCTGATGATTCGAATTTCTAATAAATACTGTTAACTTTTGTTAAAATATTTAATGTCTATGTTTGCATTACTTTCCTTTGCGTCGTATTATAAACTTTTTAAACACATAAAGTTGGAACACAAATGTACGCCTTCGGGTAAAACATAGTAAGAGAAGTTCATGTACCAAACCAGCTATGTTATTGTCATTAGTTACCTATGTTCGAAAAATAAATACTTTGACTTTGACTTCGATTTGGAAAACAAAAATGAAAATGAAAAATATGTTTCGTAAGTGTTAATTTTTATAAGTACATATTTTTGAAATTAGCAATACGTTCATTTTCAGAAGTATACTTCAAATTATCGGAGAACGTAATTTTTTTAAAATATTTATCTTTAAAAAAATTCGAGTATTTTTTCATTGAAACCTATTTGTTGGGTAGGTTGAGCATAGCTTTGATTTTGAAAGCGTATATAGCAATATGCTGTGTGGAGCCACAGCGCTCTTCATTACCACAGTGATAATAACATTTCGAGTGGCCTCCAGTGATAGCAGCGCCACTAAGCGGGATTTAATGTGAAACTTTCTTCCCTCTATCAAACAAAAGTGAGCACAGGTAAACTTGGTGACTTTGAATTGCAGGGGCGACTTTAAAAAGGAGTTTCAAAGCTAATTTAATCATTTTTAACCGTATTTTTTGAATCCAGTTGATGTTTTAATCATTGACTGGTTGTTTTTATGACAATAAATTGTTGTATTGATTGACAGCCTTTGTATCTCCTTTCTATCTCCTTCTCCGGAAGACAGGGTAACGACATGAAATGACTTAATTTAAGAGTACATCAAAATATCCGAGGCACTTAAAAACTTTTAAAATTAAGTAATTTCAAGTAGAACCCGAAACACTGGCGTGCATAAGAGAAATGGGGCACATTCGTCTACCCACTATGCTCGAACGGCCCGTTAAGTTTGCTGTCATTTGTCCCTGACAAGGTGCAGCGATTGGCCGCAAATATATACGGTCCGGGTAAATTTGCGAGAGCCTCGGTGAATCACCAATGAACTGTGACCTCACAGTACACAGATACAGCCTCTTTAGCATTAAACCTGAGCGACTGAGTATTCCAGTTGGTCTTGCTTAGCTATTTCATATCAAGCGACGATTTTTCGCAGCGCACTAATACGATGCGATTGCGATTTAATCGTGATAAGTTGTTGGTGCCGTGGCAAGCAAGCGTTAAGTGTCGCAATGCAGACGCGTGTTTGTGAAACACATGTTCGGATCATCGCTGCAGATAATAGTATATTAAAGGCGTTGTATATAATATTATGTACTGTGCAGTTGGTCGTCGGCACGGACGTAAACCTATGTCTTCGACACAGTCTAATTCTAAAGACAAAAAAATGTATGTCATACGTTTTTGACAGTGTAAACAGGATATGTGATAAGGTACTTCATATTTAGCAATAACAAAAAATAATCTCTATGTTATCATTATCACGTCTTGTGTTGCGCACTGACTGTAAGTTTTATGTAAAAAAATATTGGAATAAACATTTCAACTCACTTCTTCTTTTCATTTTTAAAATTTGACGTAAAATTAGGATTCGTACTGTTTCTATTTGCTAGCTATGTTGGCGACAATCGGGCAAAGGCCGTTTGTGGCGACGGCAATTCGCATACATTTGGGGCGGCGGCGACTGTTGCTAAATGTCGCCTCGTCAGTAGCCAGCGCGGCGAATTCAAGCCTGAACACTGTCTAGATGGATTTGGTACTGGCTGATAAGATTATTTTTAGGATTCAAGCCAGTTTTTCTTTTTACGAATCGTTTTCGTAATTCAAACGCAATACACGTTATAAACATTTGCCCTATTATGTGGTATCTTCTTAATTGTATACGGCCAGTAACTTTTTAATCGAAATCTACATATTGTTTTAAGTAAAATTACCAAACTACTTTTAATCGAGTGACAAATCGAGAATTACCGCGTAAAAAAAAGTAACTAAACTTTTGGGACTCGTGTCTGAAGTTTGCTTAAAAACATGTCAAATTGATATCGTAGTTATTAGAGAGAACACTATCTAACCGTCGCTGAAATAAAAATAAACCAACTTAAAAACCCCGGCGAAAGCACAACAAATTTCCACCGCGTTCCCATTACCGCCTCTATTATCTAACTAAATATTAACGCGAAAATTTCACCGAGGAAATAAATTAAAAACGCAACAACAAGCTTGTAACGGACGAACAAAGCCGCCCAATAAATCAAGGCAGGTGAGCGAGCCGTGCTGTTTGTGCATTAAGGCCCCCGCGGCCTTTCTTGGGCCATTCTTCGCTAAAAAGGAGTCGACGGTCGACGCCCGATATTTTCGCGGAGTCATCGACAACGCATAAATATTGGAAGTGGGGCGGCCCCTTTCTTGTCTATGCGGAATAATTACGGCTGAGAAATTATCGGTGCAGGAAGGTGCAGTCAAATTGGCTCGGCGGAGAAAGCAGGAGTTATAAGACTAGGCAAATATTTTAACACCTAAAACTTATTTCTTTAAATACGTTTTTGTTATAAACGAGATTTTATGACGGAAAAGGTCAAATGATTAGTTGTTATGTAAACAATAAATATACAACAAGAG
Organism: Ditula angustiorana; assembly: GCA_963691745.1. NCBI lineage: Eukaryota > Metazoa > Arthropoda > Insecta > Lepidoptera > Tortricidae > Ditula > Ditula angustiorana. The sequence continues at coordinate 5,480,060 of OY829473.1, forward strand.
CTCATAATCAAGACTAAATATTGTAGGCGGAGAACGGGAGTACGACCATGCGTTTTCAGGCTAAATTTGGATTAGAACTTTACTAAGTACTTAGGTATTATTAGATTTATCGATTTGGACTAAGTAACACACACACACATTGTTCTTTGGAATTCTTTTGTACGCAACTGTTATTGTTTTTCTTAAAAAAAAATACCGTGACTAATTAACTAATACACGTATAAAACTATGTTACATAATGTTATTTTATTTACTCTAATGTGTAACTTTACTATCCCTCTCACGCAGTAACCACTTAACAATCAATAATAAAAACTCGACTTAAAATCCATGAGTGACCCGTTTTTTTCAGTTTACCAAGGCACTAAATAAACTTCTATAGCTATTTATTGTAATTTACTGGTAAATACTCAAAGTATATTGTTTAGGCTATTTGCCATCCTTCCAATAAGTTGTCCCTCATAAAACAAAAGCTGTTTATTGGATTTGAACTTATATGCTAATCAGTAAACTCCTATAGGCCATTGGATGCTATGACTATAAGCTATGTTCTAGGTATGGGCATCAGAGATTAGGACACGCACACTGCGGGACGTCACGTGTGTATACAGGAGAGTTTCGTTCCAATTTTCAAATTGTGGTTTTGTATGGACTGTGTGTGTTGTGTGTATGTAATCGATAAACTCAACTCTCGTTGCGTTATCTATAAGTTTGTAGTTGTTTGATAGAGGTTGGCGCTTAATTCTTTATAATGATTAACTCTATGATAAAGAAGTAAGGAAGCAAAAATAATTGAATGGACGATCAGATAGTCTTATAATTAATGACCCTGACTACGAAACTAGAGGTTACAGGTTCAAATCCCGATGGAGCCAAGCATTTAAATGATAATTAAATTTAAAATGCTATATAATGAATGACAACACAAAGAAAAATTAGGGTAATGACAGGATCCTGCCATTACCCTAATTTTTCTTTGTGTTGTCATTCATTATATAGCATTTTAAATTTAATTTGAATGTAAAAAAAAAATACAAAAAGAAAAATCGAAAATATTTAAAAATAAATAATTTCGATTACAATAATTTATATGATATGTGGAATTTTTGAATCGATGAACACTTGTACTGGATGTTAAATATGTATTGAAGTATATATTTTTCTACTTAAGCGAGTATATCCTTTATTTAGTTCCCATAGCGGGAGCAGAATTAAACAAGACAAGATAGATACTTTTTTATGAAAACCGCACGGAAAATAGTTTACAAATACTTAAAAAATTAAATAATTATGTAGAGGTCCTAACGCTTAAGAACGATCTCTTCCTGACAATCACTCGGCATCAGAGACACTACTACCTGGTGCAGGTACAGTCAAGGAATTAAATTTCCAACCCACCTAAGGTTCAAAAGCATTTAGCAAACTGTCACCATAAGAGCTATAGAGCAAGACGTTAGTTTGACATATCGACCTTAATGGATTGCGAATGTCAGACGACATTTTAACGAAATGGGTAGGTAGTTAATTCCTTGACTGTACATATACTAAGTAAAAATAATTATTTGTTTAATTTGGGACTATGTAGGTCAAAAGGTATAAATCTTCCCAAGATGTTTATTTATATATTTGATTAGTCATAACGTCATTGCAGCATTAACTCAGTTTACCTGTTTATTTACTGAACGCACTGTTATACAAGCTCATGGTCGGGCAATAAAGTTCATATCAGTGTAAACTGCGAAAAAATAACTTGTTGCCAGATAGCAGAAAGTTCGTGAACACCGGCCAGACTTCGCGTCGAGCTGAAAATGTCAGAGGTATCCTCACTTCGCATGAGTTGGATGATTAACTTGTATGTACAGTGCACTCTGAGATATTTAATTGACACTAAATTAGTTTCTTAGTCATCCTTTAAACGCTTTTTTGACAATAATCGCAAATTCGGTAAGCCATCAGATCTCATAACCTCGATGATAGGAAGTCAGATGAAAAGGATCATGGTAACACGTCACGATGTTTTCATTCATCATAAGAGTGCGTTCGTTACGTTTGTGCGTTCATATAGTTCTTATGTAATGTACTCGTAGGTTACCTACCTACATAAGTTGGTAAAACTTATTGGTAAGTACATTGAGATCGATCAATAAATTATTCTTTAATAATGATTTAGAATAAAAATCGATATAGAGGCGATTTCTCACAAGATCTGTGCGAGGAACAGAAAGGCGTGACCCATGAGATCGCTTCATGTTACCGTCTTCGAATCTCATTCGATCTCATTTGTTTTATTTTCCCCACACGTGTCTCTGTTTCCTAGCACAGTTCATGTGAAGAACCCTTAAAAAGATACGTAGGTCGTGAATACAAACAAGCAATACTTAAGATAAACATTTTACAACTGCCAATTAACTAAATTATTTAATTGTAAATGATACCAACCTCTCACCAACCTACTTGTAAAACAAAGAAATTGGAGACAAATCTAACTGGAAAATAATTTAGGGCTTAAAAAAAATCTTCACACTAAACATTATTTTAATAGCTTAACAAACAGAAAGATAGCCACGGTCACTTTTGTAATTTGTTCTAAAGTCTGCCTGAATCAATTAATCGTTCAGCCATACACATTTTAATTAACTTCAGTAGGTATTTCACGTAGACAAAATTAAACTGCACTTCAGGACTGTTATCTCAGCCATTTAACTCAAAGCCAAACGGGACGTGAACCAAAAACAAAAAAGCCGCGATTTTCCCTTCCTCTTGTTTCACAGAAAAATGGCGTTATCTCACACACGCAATTTGCGTTGGCAATTTTCATCGCTTCCTCTCATTACCCCGGCGTGATATATTTGCGTGTTTATTACTGCAATTACTTAGAGTAAATCTCACGTCCTTCCTCCCTCATCCTTCCCCCCTTACCCCGGGAGGGTCGCGCCCTGCGCCGCCATTTTACCCTCCTTCCGGCCGGCCCAGCCCTTAAGTCTTATGTACGTAAGTTTCTTCGCGGACTTGGTAACCGGATTCAAATCGGGGCGAATTTAGTAGCAATTAATTATGAGTCGAGGAAGTGTTCTTGGTATTGCGACCCGCGGTAATTAATGCGGAGCGTTGTCTGGGATAGTTGGGGTAAAAAATGGTGGACGTTTTGATTTTTACGTCTCTCTGAACTACGAGTATATTCGACGAACTTTACCCAGAACGCTTAACTTAGGCAACAATGTCAAATAGATTGGTGAATAGATTGCTTAAGTATAGCAATATTTAGTTGTGAGTCGGTATTTACATAGGTATCGTGTAAGACATTTTAGACTATAAGTAGGTAATTGTAACTACTTGACCCCAAGAGACAGGCTCAGCATAGTTTGGTGTTATGGGTAATCTGTACAATATATGTAATTGTATGGAAAGGAAACTTTATGCTAATTAATAGACTCAGGCAGTACTTTAGGTACTTTGCGTAGGTCCAATTTAAACAAACTGGAAGAAATTAATTACCTTGCTACTTCGCGAAACCAGTGCTGTGCATGTGTAAAACAGTTGTGTCTGTGTGATATAATTCATGCAAAAAACCACCACGCTCCGCTTCCACAGGAAACAACATACGTCACACAGACTCAACTATAAGTTACCACCACTATACACTTAACTACACGATCTACGTGCGTTTCGTCTCTATGCAAGGCATCGACTGGATCTTCAATAGTACTTCCGTTCCCTACTTGAACGAATGGCATACATGTGCACAGCACTGGTTTGGCGGAGTAACAAGGTATTTCTTCTAGTTTGTTAAAATTTATTTTACTTTTTGTTTCCAGACTTGATATCGGACTAAAAGCAAGTTGAAACAAGACTATATTAACTTAATTAAGGGCTGATAAAGTTGGTACAGTCAACTATATAAAGATGTACCCTTTTTCTACCATATTTCTACGCAGTAAGTTGCAATAGTGGATACATTTTTGTGTAGTCGACTGTAAAACTCATAGTTATAAATAGGTAGGTAAATATATGTATTACTAGCCTAAAGTAATGCCCTACTGCTGGGCAAATACCTCTCCAAGTCCTTATACCAACAAAATACGTATTAATAGTATTATATAGTTTGTGCTCATCATATGCCTATTTCAAACCGATCGATACCAATTTAGAATAGAGATGATAGAATAATAGTTCATAGTATGTATATACAAGTAGGTATTTCATTATTTTACAATAAACATAGTAGACTTGACTTATCTAATTACTTAAACGAATTTAAAACAGCTAGAAAAATTGAATTTTTTCGACTCTCGCCATATACAGGCGGTGCTCACCCGGTGCTATATTGAATGGCACATAGCTCTATGTAAGGCAGTACCCTCAGTCGACTTGGCTGTAATTAATTAACGAGCTTAGTTTAAAAGCAGGGCCGTAAGACTTGGCTCGGGATCGCCCCCCGGGGGGGTATTCTCGCGCCAAGAAACGGGGGACTCCACGAAGAAATTCAGGGGAAAGTTTATCATATTTAGGCGCAAAATGGCGAATCCAGCGCTCGGATGCTACCGGAGATTAATATCTGGCTTTAACTCGCTGCGATGAATTTTGTTGTGAATAAAGTTGATGTAACTTTACAGTTTTAAAGCGGTAGGTCGCAAACGAATGCTTTCTTGTCTAAGTGCGACTGCTTTCTAGTTCTGGCGAGGGATTATGAACTTGACTCGTGCAAGTTTCAGCGTGTCTGGATTAAAAGGTTTTTGATAAGGTAACAAAATGTTAATCACATATGTAAGAGTCGAAAGTATACTTGTTAAATTGGTGAATCTTTCCACGTCCAATTCTACTTTTATTTATCAAAGATGACTTTTAAATTTGCTCGTTATATGTTTTGATGGAAGGGCAATCAAAATTATTACATGTGTAACATTACACGTCTCCGGCTAAGGTAGAGTGAGTATAGTCGAATGCAAAAGTTGATACTTTGTCTATTACACTTTACCATAGCAGGGGTATTAAATATAATAAAACAAACAAGGATTAAAAAATACTGTCTTATTCTTCAAACAGTTAAAAAATATATCAAACTGATTCGGCCTGTATAATTCTCGTAAAGTCTACGGCGCGTAGCAGTGCTACGGTGCTACGGAGCGTCGTAGCAACGCCTGCGGGCGTCTACGCTTAAAATATGAAATCTAGAGGAATTACAACCCCGAAGCCTTCGGGCACAACGCGCCTACGTTTTATTATTTTATTTTGCGCTCTCTTGAACGCAAATGGCGTTAGTACTTTACTTTTTGCGCTGGTTTACGAGTTGTTAGGTTTTGTTTTTGGTTTAAGTGAAGTAAATTAAGGTTACGATAATAACTGGCGTATTGCAGGCGAAAGTTTATTGCAGGATGATAATGACTACAGACTTTTTTATTTAACTTTTTAGAACAGATATGTTTGGTTATAGGTTAACACAAAATGCATTTTTTATTAAGGTGCTAAATTAGTTATATTACGTGGTAATATTAAAACCTAGACAATATTCATAACATAAGTTATGACATGTTAAATAATTTACGTTACAAGACTCACTCCACGCGCCAGCCCTATCTCACACCGAAGCAGCGATCGATCTAATTCAAAACGATTGTGCGATCACAATAACCTTATAAAGCTTCCCAATACGTTATTATGTGCCTGTTATCGGCTTACATAAGCCCCAGAAGCCGTGTGTTAGATTAACACCGTACAAAAGTTCCCCGAATTTATTCATAAGTTAACACGTCTTTGCTTTTTCGTTCACCGAATTATGATTTGAATATTAATAATTAAGGCCGACTTAATGACACGTCACACAAGTTTTAATGAAACGAGTCTGCAAAGTTGGGGAATTAAGGCTTTCGGGGGATTTCCAATCAGTTCCGAGTTCAAAAGGGAAGGGTATGTGTGGAGTTAGAAAGTATGGCGGCTTGTTTTGATTTGTCACGTGAACGAGTGGAAGATGATGTCTGGAATTATTCTAAAATTTAAAACATGATAAGGTAATTTAAATTTCAAAAATTTCAACGTGACATTTTGCTATAGAATAAAACTGCTACTAAAGGTGGAGGTTAACATCATTCACATAATCACATACAATTCTGCATAACAGTATTATCATCCCAAGTCTATAATTATATAAACATGATTAGCCCTAAGACTTAACGACATTAATTGTGAAATTTGAACCGAAGAAATTAAAACTTGGTTTCATTTAAAAAAAAGTTTATTGCCACAACAAAGACATTACGTAGAAAACAGCCAATTAAAGAATAATAACAAAAAGCGAAGTGGAAAAATAAACAATAAGAAAATAATGGTCGTATAACCATGCAAAGGGCAGCCATTATCAGTGCAAACTGACAAACTTGTTTGCATCAGAGTCTCTTACTGGCACTAGACTGTGGATGTGCTAACTGACAATATAGGACTCTCTTCAGCAGCGACGGAAATATATGGGGGCCTATCCAAACCTAAAATCTCCCTAGTTAGCGCGCTAGCTAAATTTATCAGACGCTGTGGGACTAACCATCTTCGCTACTAATCATTTGTTACTTATTATTTGTTTTATTTATTCATTCACACATTACGTCTACCATTACAGCTTAAGCCAATACGATAGTGTAGCACGTTACTACAAGGTAGGTTAAAAGTACTAAAAATCATGTTTCTAAACCATAACACTATACAAACAAAGTTACTTTTGTGAAACCATTAAAAAAAACAGCTGAGCACATCCATTTTAGTGGCCACTTGGTTTAGTTCTGCAGCGTCCTTGTCCCGCCAGGCAATTCTAACATTAGTAGAGATGAAGTCACATTCAAGATATACCAAAATTAGCTGTCAGATCCCTTCAAAATCTAACATTCTTTGACATTTCGATTGTAAGATGAATCTCGATGAACGCCAAAATTGGAGGCCAGGGCGCCGCGCGCGGCTTGTCTTGTCTACAGTTATTTAAGCTATCTTCCTTTGACGCAATAACATCTAAACACCATTACAAAAATAGAGCTCCCAGAATTCTGATCCCATCACCAGCACGTATCTACAACAATATTCCAATTTCAAGTCTCGTAAGATGGCGGTATCGCACGCGCGTGTTCCGTTGCGTGCCGGAGCCGGACGCGCCGGACGGCAGCCGAACGGGGGCCGGACGCGGCCGCAGGAAACCTATTACGCCCAAATGAATTCTCCGTCGTTTCCGGACCACGACAAATCCGCCGCGCCCGCTCGCCCACACCTAAGGCCCTTTCGCCTTGAGGGTTGTGCGTCAGATAATCCGGGACTAATAAAAAAAAAACATTTTTTTGTATCTAAAGAACCACCAGCGATGTTTATACAGACTAAGAATCAGAAGGTGGGATGAATTGGTCGCTTGTGTAAAGCAATGAATATTTGGTCAAACTGTGAACTATGGAGATAACTAGGAGAGGAAAACATTAAAATGGGACAAAATTAACAGGCTATAAATAAAATTAAATGAATCACATGTATTCGGTTACAGCTTCTGATTTTGCTAATTAACATAGTATGACGATTATGTTCATTATAAATTTATAATGTATACAGTCTCATAGTGAAAAAAAAGTGTTTATCAAACTTCAAAAATTATGTAGATTAATAAAATGTTGGAAAATTCTTGATATTAGAAGAGAATAAGCTTATAAATTATTTCCTAGCAATATATTCATGAACTTAAAAACAAAGCTTATTTTAAGAACATAAAATAAAAACTGTCAATACGTGGCAACCCTAACAAGGAACGCCCTCGGACTTGACGAAGCGGAATTTTAATGAAATTTCTTGAAATCATTTTCCCATCTTTTGTCATTCACACGTAGCTAGTGGCAATATACCTCTCCTACATTTTGCTTCACACATCTTAATGATCTGTATGATCCATAGATTTGTTTGTAATAGGCAGGTATAATAGCCATCATCATTTCGCAAATATTAGAATGTTTTTTGTTCCAGGAAAATTTAGGAGTTTTTCGGGATAAGGAACTGTTCAGGTCTATTTTTTTAACTGAAAATGGATCTATTATTTATTATTCGAAATATTTTTTTTATTTTAGCCGCCGCTTGTGTCCGATCCTTAAGATTATATGGTGTCCAATGTGGAAATGGATCGGATACACGATGCGTATAGATTTAAATACCAAAGTCATACCTATGCCCAGACAGGTGTTGTATTGCAAACCTGCCAGGCAAATGCAAACGCAGAACACCAACGATAATGCTAATTACGTAAATATTGCAATTAAAACACAAATGACTATGGTTTAAAGTTTGCTAAAAAACTAGCACCTATCCAAAATATCCACCCTGTCGCAGGATTTGGATCTGATGAAGCAGATATCTGGATAATTTGAATATCCTGGTTGCAAACCCTAACACCTAATGGACATAACCCCTGTACACACCAAACTCACACCTGAAAACCCCAAAAATAACATCCCTCCCGATAAATCCCACCTTCGACAAAGTTAATGAGAGCCGGCCATATTTCACCGACACGCCCGATAAATCATCGGCGCAAGATTGATGCGCGTGAAAGGGAAACGGGTTTGATTTGTGGAGCACGACAATGGCGCGACACTGTTGTTGGAGAGACTTAAACAGGTTGACTTACTTTTATATTTGCACTGTGGCGGTTTTAAGTTGTCATGCACAATGGTTTACAGGGCGGCTATCCTCTATTTCGCACCACAGATTACTTAATACTATAATTGCACAGATACACGACCTCATACGAAAAAGCCGACCAAGTGCGAGTTCGACTTGCAAACGAAGGGTCCCGTACAAAAAACGCCAAAAAAACACGTTTCTTGTATGGGGGGCTACCTTTATCTTACTTTTTTATAATTTTTTGGTCTTATACATGTCTTATATTATAATACACGCTCTGTGTAAATTTCAAGTGTCTACCTATTACGTTTTAAAAGATATAGCCTTGTGACAGATGAACTTATTGTTAGCCATAGTAAACAATAGAATCCCTTTGGCATTCATTGGATATGGAGCTCTAAAAATGATGCCTATATTTTTTGTGTATTTTTTGCGTACGAGAAGACGAAGCATAGCCATCCTTGCCAAAATCGCCAAAATAGCCAGATCTAAACGAAACGGAGCAAGAAGCAAGATTACAATTTCTTATCATTGTAACTTAGACCTTACCATCAGTGCCATGAGGTCTGTGTATTCAGTCATGTTCAGTACCTAGACATTACTTTCCGTCGGTATTCTGCGAGAGTGTGTCCACTGTCTACAGTGAGGCTAGACCACCATTAAAATCTACGCTGATTAAAGACCGATTTAAGGTATTCCAGTAAATGTTTAAATATGACGATGTCTTTAACACTCCATATTTATTCAAAATTTCGTAACATCGTGTATTTTCCTCGACATAAATTGAATTGCTATTAAATTTACAAAACAGAATTGTGCCTAATTCCTCTCTTTGAGTGATACCGTAAATGTTTCGTAGTATCGGAGATGACGCGGTCGCCATGGCGACGGGGAGGCAGACCCTGTGGGGCTCCTACTGTAGGTACTATGATAATATGCAGAGGTGTTTATACAATGTATGTCACTTTCATGTTTTGTTACGAACGGATGTCGTTCTGCAATGCATATTAATTTCAAGGATTGACAGTATATATTGTGATGGCCATTTCTATTGATTTATACTCTACCTAGTATAATTTTGGATTTCAAAATTCAAATCATTCAGTTTTGTACATAAGTAAGCCTCAGAAGTATTTTAACACTTAAGAACCTTGTCACAGTAACGTATGACATGAGAGTTGCTCGAATTTGTTACATTACTGAAAGCGATAAGGTACTAAAATGTTCAGATACTTCTGAAGCTGACCCTACGTGCAGAGTGCAGAACTATTTCGTGAAAAAAATATAACTTTATTTTGGCTAACAAGTAATTTTGGTTTACTGTGCGTTTACGAATAAAAGGGTAATTAAATAAATTTAAACTGCACATTTTTCGCCGAACGATGAAAATGAATCGTCAATATACGAGTCCAACATTTGAATTCACCCCAAACCAATCCATTAATATTAATGCAGTCAAATAACTTTATACAAAAATCAAGGAAATGTAACAAGCTTATTGGCACTCTTGAATTTTAATACAAAGCCAATGACAAACACAGCGACGGCCGTTAATGGGAAAACTTGGCAGTGCTGAAAGCATTTCCATGAGCCCACTCACCGGCGATAGACGTCTGACAGAAAAATAATCATAATCCGAATAAACCGACAGTTTGTAATTTGTTCGGCGTCGAGTGAAAATATCAAATCAAATGAGTGGATACGGCGCGCGATTGGATCGAACCTTTTCATGCGGGCAAATTGCTTTTCTTTTTTGGCGGGCTGACGAGGTAGCGACTATTTTTTCCCGACGGTGTTTCCTTTTCACATCGCTCTCTCGTTTTATGGGTCACACTATGTGAGACTATTTTTAATGGACCGGAGAGGAGTTTTCATTTTTCCTCAGTGATAAATTGACTCCACGTATGCGATGGATGGTCGTCTTTTTGATGTCGCCCTGGTTATTTTGCGAGCGCGCTTTTAATTTGCTTTTTTCGGCTCTTGGTGATTTGTTGTTCCTTCTAGCGCTGTTTGGTTTAAACTTCGGTATTCATAGATAATAGTATATGAAACACTTCCACAAATAAAAAAGGTTTATAAGAATGGACTTTTGGGGCTTTTAAAAATTGTTTTGTAACTTTATGCTATATTTAATACTTTATTCTATTTGCTCTAGGCTCGCATCTAGGGATTGCAATCCCGAGATTTTTAGTATGACCAATCCCGGGATCCCAGTATAGTGCTTACTCAAAACACAGGAATTGCAATCCCTACTCCCATCACAATGTCGTACAATAAACGCTTTACCTGAGTGTTTCATTGAAATGAAAAAAATACACGCAGAAACAGAAGATTATTGCCTTCATTTTAAGAAGCTAATCAAATATGATGGTAAGTTTTAGATATTCACCACATATCTCCAATTTTTCCACAATTTACATGCAGCTCAGCCTCCGCTGCAATCCGTATGCGCCAGCCCTTCCTTCCGCTTTATTAGTTTAGAGCGAAGTGATTGGACGTTCGAACCACTCGCCCGGACTACGTGACCGAACTAACAACTGAAACAACGTATAGTGCAAAGCGTTCACATGCTTCCTGTGTCAGTTAGATTCAACCATATCACCATAGCATATAGCACAGTAGGGACGTAAATGTAGAGGACGTGGTAATGTTATACGTCGTTACAGGGGGGGGGCCTCTTTAGATGTCAGTAAAAAAATAAGGCGTTTTTTTGCCTCGAAAATTACTTGACCTTTTAGTTTTTAGATTTTATAATGAAATACTTCTAGATATTTTACATCGCACACTCGGAAAGTGAGTACTAAATTTTTACCAGCAACGTCAATAAAGAAACAGTGCAAGGTTACTTATTTTTATAATAAAGCTTGCTACAACGAACTGTAAATTGCTTTTTTTATGCATTTACCCACAAAACTAAAAAGCAACTTTGTAGGAGCTTGTAATAAAAACAGTGTAAACATCACATTTGAAGCGAGCATAAAAATATTGTCATTCTTACAGCAGTAGCAGCCAGCTCTGACCCATTTCCCGTTCGTCATTCCGCGTTCGTGTCTAACACATCGTACTCACAGCATCCCCTATGCCGATTGTTCACGACGCTATCTCAAGCATCATGTCCTGCAAATTGATAAGATCAAGTACTCGGGGGAAGGAAGGGACCCCGCTGCTTTATGCCGCTATTAGAGCAGTAGTATCCGGCTTCGAGATTTGTACGCATTTGTACTGTCTTCGGCCTAAGGCGCAAACTTCGCGTCATGGCAAATTTATGTCAGGTATTAATTTACGTCGGTCGCCTCGCAAGTTTGTTCGGAGTTTCTCTATGGATGTAGGTAGGTTCCGAGACTATGGAAGTTTCTTTGCTGGAATTAAATATTTATTCGAGTTCCAACAGTAGCTAAAGTTGAGACGTCACTTTAAGTTCTTGTTACATTTTGTCGCCGGGTTTGAGTTTTATAGTTTGAGTTTTTCGTCACAGCTTTGCTTTATTTGTAACTAGCTACCCACCCCGGCTTTGCACGGATGTAATTTCCAACTTAATTAGAATGTATTGCACGTAAAAATCTTCTGCAAAAAACTCTAAATGACAGTGAAACCCGTATTAAAATCCGTTGAGTGGTTTATAAGGAGCAAGCAGCTGAAAAATGAAGACAGATAGAGGCCGAGAGCGACTTTGTTTTATACGTGTAAAAGATGAGGTTATGTAAGTAAAGATATCCGTAATAACATTTTCGAAAAAGCTGTGTATCTATTGTTTTGCTATGAACTCGATTCTCAATTAAATATTTTGACTTTTATCGGAGTACAGTCAGCGGCAGATATTCCTACACAGGCGAAAAAGTAAAAAAAAATACAAACGACTCTGTTATCAAGAGAGTAAGAAATAACTTTAGTAGGTTTTTTCTTCTTTGAGTGTTAAGGTACTTTTGCTACTGACTGTACCCATATTCGGTATGTTACTTGCCAAAATGTTCGGTACCAGTTAAAAAATATCTAATAAATATAAGCATAGTAAGGACTGAATGTCATCAAATTTTTGAGTAAAAAAAACTCTTCAAACATTCCCTTTTCTCAGGTCGCCGCACGTAGCAAGGGATAACCCCAAGGCAGGGGTTATTAGCTAAATAAATTTGCTCACCCAATATGCTGGGTAACTCGATTTAATGGCGATAGAATTGATTCATTCAATTATGAGGAATTTTTAGTGCCCCACCGAGTAGGGATAACTTTGTTCTAGGGGAGCGTCCGGGGGATAGTTCTCACGAAATTTACGATACTCTTTTTTCATCTGGAATTGTTATTTTATCTGTAATGTCGTAACAAACTATTTAAGCTTACTAGTGTTTTTCCCTAAGAGGAAACCTAGACGCCTCTTTTTTGCTCAAGTAAAGAAAGAAGTTGGTCCTTGACAAACAAGAGAGAAATGGCGGTTACTGCACCGATAAGAGCTTAGCTCTTAAACTAAATGATGGTGATGAGTTTTTCCCACGATTTTGTTACTTTTATTCGGGTTAAAAGGCAACATATGTATGTGTTTAACCAGGGTATAAGCTTTATCAATTCCAAAGTTCTTTGAAATTTGTCCAGCCTTTTTAGCGTGACGAAGTAACAAAATACTATGTCACTCACAAACTTTCAGCTTTATAATATTAGTGTGTAATAAACCGGTATTTGTAATCAAAGTGATTGTGTTTCACTAACTATCCGCATACACAACTACAAAGTACTCGGTTTAGGTGTTCAAACAGACACTTACCTAATATCTATAAAATTAAAGCATTACAGCCAACATTAACATTAGACTAACCACCTAAGTCAAACCCCCGTCACTGCCGTGCGTCCTAAATGTGACGCGAATTTATGGGTAAGCGTCACCGTCCAGGGCCATTAGTGCTGCTAATGCCCCATTACCGGGGGAGGGGGGCGCAGCATCTGTCGCTTGTTTTAGGTAATTTATGGGCTGCGTCAACACGCCCGAGCAAGGTGAGCGCGGGTATGACGCCTGGAAGCGCTCCGGGAGAAAGCCACGTTGACGTGGGTTGCGTGTATATAAGACTTAAATAGTAATCAAATTGGAACGTACCCTGGTGTGTTTTCTTACTAGTTTATTCCCGTGTGTTCGTTTATGTGAAGTTTTTTGTCACTGTAAAAAGTGGTCGTTGATTTTTTACTGATTTTCTATCTCATACCAGGGGGTTTCACTCCGCACTGTAGGTACGCTCGCCGCATTACCTATGGTATAGGTTAATCGTAGTAGGTTACCGGCTTGCCGCGCGTTGTGATAGTATTACAGTAAGCAGCCCAATCCTAGCGGTGCGCCAGGGCATTGCGGGTGGAAGGCGGGCGCGGGCGGTGCCTTCCTTTTAACGCATGCCGCCTGGAGAATGTTTACGGAGTAATACGAACTTTTTGTGCCTGATCATAAAGTTGGAATTCGTTTAATGGTGGTCGAAAAAGAGAAGTTTCTGTACGTTAGTACTATTATTTATTCTGTGCTTATACTTTCTATCCGTATATACCGAAATCCGTTATTTTATTACCTATTTTTGTGTCAATAATGTACCAACCAAACGAAAAACATTTTGGCATTTGAAATATAGGTCATGCTTTAATTTATTAATAAGTGAGTGTAAATAAAAATCTGAAAATGACAATATTAACGCATCAGTCATCGTTCGAGCACAAACAAGATGTAAACTTTTTTAAGGACAACATTTTTGTCAATAGTTCTCTTTAATTATGTTTTCATCAGATTTTTAAACACAAACCAAATTTCAAGTCAACACGACTACTGAAAATAGGTGGAAATTCACTTATATATGATTTCACACGAACGTAAAAATAAACAGACAAACTAACAAGAAATAGACGAATAGTTTTTGTTATTACATTCATTTAATACAAGTTTTTTGTTGACAGTAATTTATTATTGCACTGACATTAAATCTCATACACATACCATATTTCCAAATAATCTGACTACCTACTGGAAGTAACTCAAAACTGATTTTAAAATCCTATATAATGAATGACAGCACAAAGAAAAATTAGGGTAATGGCAGGATTCGAACCTGCAACATCAGCATTCCGTGCCTTGCGTATTCCAGTTTCCGCCACATTACCGCTAATGTGGCATTCATTATATAGCATTTTAAAATTAATTTGAATGTAAAAAAAATACAAAAAGAAAAATTGAAAAAAATTAAAAACAAATAATTTCGATTACAATAACTCAAAACTGACTTGCAAGATACAAACACACATATACGAATGCAATACAATACAAATATGGTTTATTAAATACACATAAATACAGAGTTACAGTTCTATAAATATAGGTATGCAAAAGCGGCCTCGTTGCATACATGTGATGTTACATAAAAACTTGTAATAAAAAAAAATACAAGTACAGAAGTCTCACTTCGAACAAAAGCGGCGTTCCACTGTAAGCCTCTCTGATTATCGTATAACTTCTATTCATTCGCGCGGCAACACATTTGCGGCGGCCCCAGTGCAGAGGTGGTCCTAACGGCTTAAATTGTAGCGTTGCGAAGTGGCCGCGCTTGATAATAGTTTGCAAAAGCAAAATAAGTGACTCCTTTAACACACAACGTAATAATATCACAGGCATAAAGGCAGGTTTCGCGGAGTAGCAAGGTAATTTGTTCCAGTTTGTTGATATGGACCTCCGCAAAGTAACGCCTGAATCTATTAATTAGGCATAAACTAGTAGAAAATAAAATAAGAGCATGTCTTGTATTAAATTTTGCGTTACCACTTCCGAAGATTGCGTGGTCGCGTGGCATGAAATATGGCCCGGCCGCGGCGCCATTGTGGTGGGTTGCTTCTAAACTTCGCTGCGTGGTGGCTTAGTGCCTGCACTAGTACACGCATGCTCCTGGTTTGGTGCATACATGAACATCTAGAAAAAACTGTTCATTTATAAATTATAATTATAAGGTACGGGGGTATAGGGATTAAAAATGAGCGGCCTCGCTAAGTCTCAACTCAAACCTTGTTCATAAATAAATATATGATAACTTTCTTTTTATCCATTAAATTAATAAATTCTTAAAGCGTTTTTATGTGTAAAAATACTTACTTATCTAAGTAGTCTTTTGTATAATGTTTTAACTTTCGAAATTAATATGAAGTACACATATGTAAAGTAATTAACATTTAAGAAGAAATAATTATATTTTTCACATCATCAGCTTCCTTAAGCACGTCACGCCAGGTCCGAACTTAGACCATTTTATTTTTCAATTACAATTGTTAACGGCATAATCGTGTACAATCGCGCGGCTCCAGCTAATCCAGATTTATTCCAACAGGGCCGGATTAAAGTGGCGTGAATTACACATTTATAGGCCATAAAGACTGATCCGGTGGCGTGCGGTACCTGTCGTGGACAGATATAGTTATGACATGGATTTGCACTGGTCTTGTACAGGCTGTTGTTACAAGTTACGCTACTTTGGAAGAATATTCAGAGGTGATATACTATTAGATCAGTTTTTGAACTTTATAATAATTCTAGAGATGACGGATTCAGTGCATTCGGTGGAGGAAAAAATAAACATTATATTTAACGAATTTCCCGGATCCCACCATTCATCGTATAGAAAAAAATAGCAAAGCTTTACTACGACAGTGTTCTATAGTGCTCAACATCCCTGTGTCCAGGATCATACATAGATTTATAAAAAAAATAATGAAATGTGAATTACAAAACGCAATAAGATCCTTTTAAAGCTATGTTAGAGCACATTTTTTAATCATACATTTGTTGCACGCTATTTTATTTACATTGGTTTACAAGTTTTATTTAATTTCACTTACAAGTTAAATTTACGCTATCGATTTTGACCCACTTCTCGTTATACCATCGACATGAAATCGACCTAATAACTTGATTGGCCAAATCTGGGATCAAGGCCAAGGTGAACCCCGAATGAATGACTACAATGCAATACTAAAATCAACAAAAAAGTAGTTAAAAAAAGCGTTTTAAAGTATTGATAATATTAATACAAATCCCCTTTTCTGGCCAAGCCCCCTGTATGCCCAGGCGACGGTAGTTAGCCCGGCGCGCGCGCGTCTTGTTGCGCACAAGTTATGGCCGCCCACGCCCGAGTCCGCGTCTGGGCGCCTCGCGTGCAACCTAGGGCTGTACTATTCGTTATTTAGGATACTTACTTGTATACAATTAGATGAAAATAAGTAAAAAAACCTGGTATTATTTATTTCAGAAAATGTATTTATAATATAAAGTTATTTTTTGTAGTGTGTTGAGTTACACACTACAAAAAATAACTCTTTATTATAGGCTTTTATTTACTTTTACTTGTGTATCTAACTAAATACATATGTACCAAAATAATGAAAATTTGCATACGTATGAAGACTTGAAGACTGGATTATAATTTACTCTAAAGTACAGTCAGCGTCAAATATACCAGAGCGGGCAAGGTGGTCAAAAATATCTGAACACGCCCGAGCGTATTTGACAATAGAGTCGAGTTCGGATATTTTTGACACCTTGCCCGCTCTGGTATATTTGACGCTGACTGTACAATCAACAGAAATATATAATCCCAAAAATGTTTTTTTTTTCCTATACTTATACTTAATTTAACTTAAACTTTATAATAACGGACTTATGGAGCAGTTAAAAACAATGCAAAAAGTCATTATGTTCATCGGTAGTCCCAAAACCATAAGTATAAATACTAGTAGTTTAATAGTACATTTCGATACTAGTGCGGAAGGTATGTCATTACTTCACGAGTTCCGAGATATCTTGCCACGAGCCGCAGGCAAGTGGCAAGACTCGGGACGAGTGAAGAATGACATTTCCGCGCGTGTATCGAACGACGTTTTTCAATACAGTTGCGAAAAAAATACAATAAATTTGCGACTTTTACTGAAGCTCTTAATTAAAGTAAAGTAAGTACAAACTTTAGCAGTGAAAATTTTTGACAAATTAAACGCGTTTTTGTTAGCTGTCGTAT
Organism: Ditula angustiorana; assembly: GCA_963691745.1. Taxonomy (NCBI): domain Eukaryota; kingdom Metazoa; phylum Arthropoda; class Insecta; order Lepidoptera; family Tortricidae; genus Ditula; species Ditula angustiorana. The sequence continues at coordinate 5,497,702 of OY829473.1, forward strand.
TTCATAAGGCAAGGGCTTTTGCTATTCAGCACACTCAATGTAAGATTTTTTTTCAAATAGATATTAATATGAGCGTTAGGACAATTATTAAAGGATAAGGAAATATTCTTGCCGGGAACATTAATATTTTCACTCTCCCGCCTATTTTTACTTTTTTTTTTAACGATTCCGTTCTTAGTGGCCAGTCATTCAAAGGCGTTTTATTTTTTAATTTAGCGAAGCGCTTCGAAGTGCTTAAAAACACCCAGAATCGCTTATTGTTTGAATATCTTTGCCATTTATTTCTGAAGAAGTGGAACTAAAAAGAACCTTATTTTTTTTAATGTAAATAAATAGGGGGTACCAGAAAAGACCCAGTGTTCTGATTGGTCGATTTTATTTCGTATGCAGCACAAGTCGTGTTCTGATTGGTCGAATCAGTGATCAGCGTGGTGATGTGATTGGTCGATTTGCTCTTTAAACAGGCCAACAATGTTTTTATCTCAGAGAATTCCGTTCCATTCAGCCACCTTAATAAGAACTGTTTTTAGGACTGTTACTATTTAAAAAATCATATTTTTTTGATGAACAGGCTAGTAATAAAATATAAAATCTCAATATTTTGATATTCTTACATTAATAATAGGTTTTTAGTTTTATTACATCTTGGTACAAACTAAAACTATAAAAACTCTTTGGTAAGTAGTTGTGAATTGGAACAAGTACAAATTTAAAAAAAACTGGAAAAGTAAATCGCACTAGTTCGCAAAAACGAACTTTGCGCACGCAAAACAGCCAAAAAAAGGGCACTTTTTGAGCAACTGTATTGAAAAAAATAAAATGACATGATTTCTCCTGATTACTGTTTGTTTTACATTACAACTTTACAATACTTTTTTTGGCATGGCAACCCTACATGCACTTTTATCAATGGCCCATTCAGTAAACAACCTGCACCCTCTGCAACACACGATAAAGGTCCAAATGCAATGACAACATTTGACCATTCAACGTGGACATACACTTGCAATGCACTCTCCGAATGCGGAATAAAAATGGATATCATAACATAACGATTTGTTGTATAACCTACATGTTAATTAGGAAGAAAAAATCAGTTCGAAAAAATGCGTAACAAAAATTGTTTAAATTTTCACCAAATAAAAATAAAGTTAAATAAAATAAACAAAGTCCTTTACGAAACCACGCGTCTATAGCGTCTTCCCTGACTATCTAGCTTATTTTTGCAGCATTCAAATATGATTTAATACTTTCTAAGTCCTCGGTACACGCAACCGACTTAAGGTTGTATTTAAACCACCACGATTTAATAACGGTCCCCCAACTATAAATAACGTTTCGCGCAGCAATCTGTTGGGCAAATAAACCACACTTTAAGTGGGGCTAAAGCGCACCCGGATGTTCGAATGTAGACGCCATTTTGAGATTTTGCATGAAGGAGAAACAAGGAAAATGTGCTTTGCTCGTCTATACATATGTGGGGATATACTTATATGTTGTGTACGTGTGTGATTCAGTACACTTTATTTTAAGGAATACGGTATTTTCTGGGTATACTTTTGTTTCATCAATGGAGCCATTTGTTTAAAGTAGCTCAAGAGCCTAAATTGATGTCCAATTGTTTTAATCGACTGTAGCTGCATTCCATTATTGCGTAATTGTTATTACGCGTATACTAATAGCGACGCCATCGCTTTAGAATTCGTATTATGTAACCCTTCTATTAACAAACCGCGAGGAATTTAAAAATAACTGTGAATGATGTTTATTGGAGGAGTATATAAAATGTCACAACAAATCAAGATAAGGTTGGAAATAAAAACAAACCTTACCTCATACAAAGCAACTAGCCACTGCAGATTTCCTACAGACATAATGCATAAGAAGCTAAGTGAATCTTATTACCATATCGGCGCAATCGTGGGAGGGCCGCGGGAAATAAAGAAGTAAAAATGACAAGACGTTATTTGCATCCCGCTAATGGGTCCGTAATGCGGGGGTAAGGTGAACAAATATTGCTTTATCCAGTCCCGCAATTTATTCTTACTGCTTTATTCGCCATTCCGACGGCGGGGAAGTCAAAAACGGTGGCATTTGGACCTCTAAGTGATTCGCAAATCATTCTGCTTAATCGAATGACCTTATTTGTTTGAGGTTTTTCCTCGTTTTCGTTCTCTTTGCTGCTTGTTTTTCAGGATGCTATCTAAATAATTATGTTTAACAAGAGGAAAGCAAATTATAGAAGGATAATACGTTGTTTTTTAGCTCTTGTGACGGATTCAATGATATTTTTACGAATTAGTGGTACACGACTGTATTTGTTAAGTAAAACATGTCTTAAAATGGTAACATTTTGGCATGCATAGATTTAATGTATACGAGTACGCTACGTGTTTTTGCCGCAGTAGGGCGTCGCGTATTTTTTGCGCGGCTACCAAAGTGTTAAGGTTGTTATCGCGGAGGGAGGGAGGGGTCACGAAATACCCTTATCTAAATAGCGTGACCGGGCGATACCCGCTCCTCACCTGCTGACTTTATGCCCTTCCTGGGGAAGTCTGGCGCCGCATACAAACGACCGCCTGGCACCGTCACTGCTGTCTCCACCCATCTAAACATCGTAAACTTTATAAAACAGACAGGAGTGGATTGAATCAGTTGCACTTTCCCCGAAATTATACGAAAAATGCAAATTAAAATAACTCTCGAATCCCAACCGTGCCGTGTCGGAGCTTAATCCGGGAAGTGACAACGGCATTCTGACGAGGCGCCGGAGCCGAGGAATTATTAAAACGAACGCCAACTTTTTCACTAAGCCCGTCGCAAAGCCGTTTCAATTGCGCTGCGCTGAAGATAATTCCGACTGACGTCATCTTTTTTCAAATTCTCGACTCGGTTGCGTTCTCTGTGCAGCAATTATAACATTTCCACGGACTAGGAAAACAGAAACACGTGGTGAAAGCGCGTCAAATCGTAGCCTTCGTAATTTAAATTTAGATGGAAATTTAATGATGCGTTCACAAAGGGCGCTCGTAAAGTCGGTTGCGAGATATTTTTTACGAGGATCTCGCGAACTATTGCGCGCTTAACGACTCCGAAGCAAGATCGCCCTCCGCTTTAATGAGCGCCCGATAAACGTGTTAACTGCCGCGACCTTATTTTTACGCCGATGTAATATTGCTGAAAAACGGATTCATTACCCTGATTGTCGCAGCGCTACGTAATTTCACGTGGCATTAAAATGAACTTAAGGGGGTTCGATTCCCATAGAAAATGTCGGTGCACCTTTTGAAGCTTCTAGGACATTAATTTGAACGGATTTTTTTGGAAATAGTTAGTTATGGATTAATTACTTACGTAAAACCAAACAAAGAGTTGCTTTACCGATCCTGAACTGCAGTAGGATCCAGGAAATTATGATGCATTTTACCGTTGTGGGAGTACAACCGCAACCATGTGTGTGTGATATCTTTAGATGGGTGCGTCAATCAGTGACAGTTAATATAGGTGAGTAAAAACCTATTGACAATTTCGACCAGTCACGTGACCACCTATTTAGTTCCGTGGTAACATTTACATGGGTAAAGATCGTGAAAGACCAAGTTCAAATCTCGTTGTATCTTTTTTTTTGTATTTTAAAATTTTCTTTTTTCAATGAGTTTTGCAAAGTAGGATACAGTCTTCCAAAGGAAATGATAAATATAATTTTTTTTTCTGATTTTGGATACAACGTAATATGACTCATTTTTATTACAATCTAAATGGAATAAACGTTCGTTTAACAAATAAAGAAACTGCCTTGAATAAAAGGATATGGACAAACTGCAGAAATATCTCAAAAAGGTAGAAATTTAAAGTTTACAACTATGTTAAATTTCATCCGGCTCACACGATTACTGTGGTACTTTTCCACAATAAATGACATGCTGATTCCTTCACAGGGATTGTCACATCTTTAAAATATTTACTGTGAAAAGGTTCCGTGCAGTGGTTCGCGGATCAAAACGGTGCAACTGTGCACTGTATCATACACGCAATGATACTATCCTTTATTTATTACAGAATAAAATTGCCCGCAGTATGGACTCTTATTTATTTCGTTTTACAATTATATTAGGTCGAGTGATAGGATTTTCTCCGACCTGAGAACTTTTTAATGAAACAAACCTTTTTATCAGATTCAGGCTGATATAAGGATAAAAATAAAAAATCTGTGGTCTATGACCTGCCAGAGGAAAAAAAATGTTCGATGACAAAGGGATTGTCTAAGCTATTGCGATGCTGTTACACTATTTACGTGAAAGAAAACCCAGAACAATTTGAACATTTTCCAGTTCTTGGTAAGTGATCTCAAAACCAGCAACCCTAAGATACATATTAATTTATTGCCAGTTTTTAGGTCCCGCCTCTCTCGCTTTCCAAATCAATCAATTAATCACTATTTAAAAAGTGGTAGCTCAAACTGCAACTAGCAAACTGAACTGGTTAGAATCTGACTCTATCACACTAAAACAAGACTTCCACGATTTCACGGTGGACGCTGTGGTTGTCCCTCATTGCTGCGACTAGATCTCTTCGTCGTGCTCGAACTGACCTGCAACAGCTGGTCGCCTGGTACGCCTCGGGACGACGACAACAGGTCAAACGTTATGACGTTTATACTGTGGAAGATGCCGAACGGCCCTTTGCGGGAAGCCACCTGCGTCGAATATCTGCCATGATTTCGTCTTACCTAGAGCCCCTAAACGTATAACTATGCAGCAATAAGAAGAAGCTTTTATGTTGGGGGCTTGGCGCCTTGTCTATGATAAAAGCCATCGTGTACAAAATTACAGAAAAGACAGGTGACCAGAGGCGAAGTTCGTTGCCATCACTGATCATTAACAGTGATCATAATTCATAGGTCTGAGGGCCTGGCCACATACGACGGCGTGTTGTATTGTACAGGCGCGAAAAAAAAAATTGTGGGCGAACCCATTTCTTTCTATTATGGATCAGGATTGGAGTAATTTTAAGAGGAAATACGAGGTGTTGAAAATAAGTGAACACAAATTTTTCGAGTACTTTAGAATGTCTGTATCAAGATAAAATATATTGTAATCTCCTTGTATTCAAAAGCAACACGTATTTAGAGAACCTGTGGGACCTTTGAAAATGTTAGGATTAACTATAACTACTATAGCTGAGTTTCTTGCGGCGTTTCTTCTCAGTAGTATCTTCGATTTTCTGAAGCGCTAGTAGATTCAGACATGTAAAAGAGCCTATATGGCCAACTTGCAAAATAAATTTTTCATTTTCATTTTCATAAGGTACGCGGTATAGCTGTACGAAATGAAAACATGTTTTACTCGATTGCCGCCAGAAGGGAGGGTTATATGTTTTTCGAGTGTAAGTGAGTATGTATGTAAGTATGTATGTATGTAAGTATGTATGTATGTATGTATGTCTTTTCTGTGCCATGCGCTGCACCCTAAACGGTTTGATGGATTTTGATTTGTGAGGTGTCGTTGGATTCGTCTTGATTGGAGGGGTGACTAAGCTATGTCAATATTAACCGGCTCACCTGGCAATTTGTCATCTACTACTGCTTTTAAGCTACAATATGCATACAAGTGTAAAACTGGCAAATGGCTTCCCTGGTGGTAAGTAATTCTCCTAAATGCTTCACCTGGTAATCTGTAATCTACTGCTGCTTCTAAGCTACAATGAGCATACAAGTGTAAAACAGGCAAGCGGCTTTCCTGGTGGTCAGTGATTGTCCTAAATGCTTTACCTAGTAATTTGTCATATACTACTGCTCTTAAGCTACAATGCGCTTACAAATGTAAAACAGGCAAGTGGCTCCCCTGGAGGTAAGTAGTTTTCGTAACCGCCTTACCTGCTAACTTGTTATCTACCACTGCTCCTAAGCTATAATGAGCTGCGGCACCTCGGCCGCTTGCTATAATTCGTCACATACAATTCTATACAATTAATCGGAGCGCGCAGAACGCAACGCCCCGGACGCACGCTTCGGGCGCCTGCTATGTTTTGTCCTCCTCGTATTTCCTCTTAAAATTACTCCCATCCTGATTCATAATAGAAAGTAATGGGTTTGACCAGAACATTCTTTTTATTTGTCTTTTCGCGCCTGAATAACACGGCGTCGTGGTACAACGCGGCGCCCCACCGTGCACCCGCTCAGTACGGCACCGCGCGGTGTATTTCCACAGCGCGGACCGTAAATATGCACGGTAAAACGGCGCCGCACCGTTTCACGGTAACGACTCCGCGCCATGGACATGTGGCCAGGCCAGATTTCAGGTTTTAGTTATAGTATTATTTAAGTTGTTAGTTTACTTTTATTTCAAGTTTTTAGTTATTTTTCTGTTACTTATTTTTTAAATTTGCTTTTGTATTTAATGTTTCAAGTGTCAGATAATCTAATAATATTAAACTGTCATTTTAGATTTATAGCTTCGTTAATTGAAGGGACAAAAGGAAGAGGAAGACCCAGACTGACATATTTTGAGCAAGTGGAAGAAAATTTTCGAACCACGTCGTATTGGAACATCAAACGGCTGGCGGAGAAGAAAGAAGACTGGCGATTACTGACAGGACCTGATGATAAACGGTGAAGGGCGGGATGGTTTTTTTTTGCAAGTTTTATTTATCTGTTTTGTCACAAAATTTACCTCATATTGGTATGAAAATAGTATTAAAGTATACAAACAAATCCCTTTTATATAAGACCCCACTAGACCATGTACCTACAAAGCTCTCAAATTATTAATGAAAAGAGTAATGTCGTATTTTTTAAACAGGTCACAAGGAGTATCAAAAGAAATAAACACATTTGATTCAGGCTGATCCAAACAGTGTATTAAAAAGTATAAACTTCTTCAGAAATTATTCGTTACGGACTTATCAAAAGAGCCTGTTGTATTTTGTATTGTACCTCGTACAAGGCACTTCCTAAAATGACCACTTCCAGTTGTGACCCCTTCCTAAATACTATTATTTCATAAAATGACTTCCTGATATAAACATTTCCTGATTTGATCACTTTCCAAAATGAGCATTTCTCGGTGTAACCACTCCCAGTATTTCATAGCGCGACGTGACTTGACTACAAATCTACTAGTGACCCGCTGTTGCTTTGTTCCAATTTCATAGGTTTTCTCAGACTACAAAAGTATTATGATATGGTGCCTGCCTTACAGGTTGAATTTTTAAAACTGTTATCATTTTTGGGTGGCATACCAAAAAGTAAAAAGGAAAGTTATTGGTGCGATTCGTTCCGTCCGTCTGTCCATCCGTCTATCTGTCCATCTACCTGTCATAGCGACATATTTTAGTACATTACTAATGCTATATATTTGAAATGTTGAACAGATTATAAAATTTCCTTACTCAACCGTATTGCTAGTCAAAAAATTAAGAAACATACTTTCGGTTCATCTGAAAATGTGAAATGTATGTCTCTCGATGCTCTCATTTCCTTATAACACTAGTCAGATGGAGCCGCATGCATTTCGGCTAGTACGGAGAGATAAAATAGATTATGTTCAAAGAGAAATACCGTTTTAATAGTAGTAGTAGCTTAATCAATTGAGTATCATTAGCTGAGAAATGGTTTTTGTTGATGTTAAATATAAAATTTGCAGGTACTTCAAGGTCATAAATAAAAAAATAATATCATAAATCGGTCATATCGGGAAGTGACTACAAGTGTTCATATCGGGAAGTAGTCTCATAAGGAAGGGATCGCCTCAGAAAGTGGTCATATCTTGACCTGATCATATCGGAAAGCGGTCATATTAGGTGTGGTCTTCAAGCAAAATCATCTTGATTTGTCGTTTCAGAAAGTAATTAGTTTTAACAGAAAGGGTTAATTTTTTTAAAAAACTTTTTATAAAAAACGCCCAATTCTGGTACCAATATCGGAATTCTAGAACAGAATGTCCAATGTCACTAACCACTGGACTTCTGAAAGACGAGATTTTAGCCTGTGGCAAAAAAAGACTTGAAACAAAGTAGGATGGTCAGAATATTACCAATTAATAGGCTTACGTAGTCATCCATACTATATTATTAATGCGAAAGTCTGCCTGTCCGTCTGTCTATCTGTACGGCTTTCGCACTTAAACTACTGAGTCGATTTCGATAAATTTTTGTACAAAAATAGTTTCATACATAATAATACAGGGTACTTTTGACATCTAACGTCTTTAATTTGGACATGAGGGGCTCACAATGCAAAAACCATGTCTGAACGAAATATGTTATGATTAGATCGCTTATTACTTTAAAAATATTGCACATATATGTAGACAATATTTTATTTAATCACATTTTTTCTTCACTTTGTTTTCTAAAACTATAACGTTATGTATCGTCAGTGACATACATTTATTTAGCTCATAATATTTTACTATCATGATTTATTTTAGATTTATAGCTTCGTTAATTGAAGGGATAAACGAGAGAGGAAGACCCAGATTTACGTAATTTGAGCAAGTGGAAGAGAAGTTTCGAAGCACGTGGTATTGGTATATCATACAGCTGGCGGAGAACAAAGAAGAGAGGCAATTACTGAGAGGACCGATGATAAACGGTGAAGGGCGGAATGGTATTTTTTTTGGAATGTTTAGCTACCTATTGTGTCGCACACTAGACCACATATTTGTATGAAAAATTGTTTTTAAAAGTACAAACAATATCCTTTTAGATAAGACCCCACTCGAACGCCTTAGTACTAGAGATTGCAAACCGGGCCCGCCCGGGCCCGGTGACCTTTTAGGCACCCACCGGGCCCGACCATTCTTACGGGGCCCGGTCACCGGACCTGGTAAGTAAACCGCGGCGCGCTGCGCGGGAGCGCCAACTCGTAGAATGTACGTTATTAGTTTTGTTTTTTTTTTTTACTATGTGTTCAAATAGACACTATAAGGAGTAAAGAGAAAGCTTGCTTGTTTAAACTTATAAAAATGAATAAATTACTGATACGAATGTTACCTTTCCGCCCATAAGTAAAAGTAATCAATTCTGTAATAAGTGTGATTTTGAGACTTGAGTGAGACTGATTATTGTGATAATTGTTCATAAGCCAGTTTGAAATAAACATCAACCTTGAATCATTATTTTACCATTCATATACAGGGTGTAATCGTTAAGTGTAGCCAGGCGATTATTCAGTAAATTTAACAGATATCAGAAAACTTTAAGCTGATGTCGAATTTACATTACCCAATGAGTAAAATTACATTAATAACTTTTTTTAATAAAACCAGAAATATCCCAAATATTAACTTCAAACCCTCCCATACATTTAGTACGCCGTTCGTTGAAAGACAATATAAGGCCTAGTCATTTCACCATTATAAAATGATTCATGAATTGTTTTAATACAGTTTATTTGCGTAAATAATGAATTTTAAGCACTTTTCTCTTACGACATTATTTGAGGCTGCGTGAGACTTACGGCCGCAAAGGAGAGTTTGAAGTAAATATTTGGGATATTTCTAGTTTTATTTAAAAAGTTATTAATGTAATTTTACTCATTGGGTAGCGTACTCTCGATATCAGATTAAAGTTTTCTGATATCTGTTACATTTACAGAATAATCGCCCGACTACACTTAACGATTACACCCTGTATAGAAAATTTTCATAAAATATTTGAAAGGTTTCATCACTAACACACAACCCGGCCGGGCCCGGCGGACCCGGCCGGGTTGGCGACGAATGCAACCGGGCCCGGCCGGGTTCAGAAACATACCGGATTGCATTCTCTAATTAGTACCTACTGTATGGTATTGTGGTTCGTATAAGGCACTTTCTTAAATGACTGCTGCCAGATGTGAACTCTTACCAAATGCAACAATTTTATAAAATGAAGTCCCGATATGAACATTTCTTGATTTGACCACTTTCCAAAATGAGCACTTCTTGATAAAATCACTCCCAGTATTTCATAGCGTGACGTGACTTGACTACAAATCTACTAGCGACCCGCTGTTGCTTTGTTCCAATTTCATAGGTTTTTTTCAGACTACAAAAGTATTATGATATGGCGGTGTGCCTACCTTACTAGTTGAATTTTTAAAACCGTTATCATTTTTGGGTGTCATACCGAAAAGCAAAAAGGAAGCTTATTGGTACGACTCGATTCGTCCGTCCGTCCATCTGTCCATCTATCTGTCATAGCGGCATATTTTAGCACAGTACTAATGGTTTCTATTTAAAATGTGGAGCAGAAATTAATTTTTTTTTGTTACTCAACCTGATTGCTAGTAAAAAAATTATTATCGGTCATATCGGGAAGTGACTACAAGTGGTCATATCGGGGAGTTATAAGGAAGGGGCCTCCTCAGAAATTGGTCATATCTTGACGAGATCATATCGGAATGCGGTCATATTAGGTGTGGTCTTCAAGCAAAATGGTATCATCTTAATTGGTCGTTTCAGAAAGTTATAGAAAAGCGTTCGGATTAGGGGTAGTTTTAAGAAGAAACGGTTTTATCTCGAATTGGTAATTTTAGAAAGTAATCAGTTTGAATCGAAAGGGTTAAATTACTTAGTTTTTTATAAAAAAAGCCCAATTCTGGCTGGTAGCAGTTCCTAAGTTCTAGTTCTAGATGTCCAATCTCATTGGCCCCTGAACAGCTGAAAGCCTGGATTATGGGCATGTGACAAATATTCTTGAACTGCAGAGCGGTCATGATATGGTCACTTTTGTGGTTACTAAGCACGGCGCCTATTTTAATACATTAACTATAACCACAGCAATTCCATGGGGATGAACACAGTAATTAGCTGTTTGTTGTTGTTGTTGTTAGCTTCGTAAGTGAATCAAAACAATATCACATTTTTGGTTGCCTCATTTAATTAAAAAAAATAAAAACGTAAAATGTCATAAAATGTTTTTATTTTTTACAATTATATGGCGCAACTAAAAAGTCTAATGTTATTTGGGGCACTAATTACTTTGTAATGTAAAAATATCCAAGCACTTTGCTGCAATTCATCCAGAGGAAATTGTTGGACAGATTCAAAAGAAATTATATACGAAAGACAGAATATCAACAGTTAAAAATCTAACATAAACATAACTAATATTATAAATGCGAAATTCCGTCTGTCTGTCTATTTGTCTGACCAGCTCTCACGCGTTACTGGCTTAGTCTATTTATATATTGACACCTGCGAATGGATGCAGGGTGACTTTTTCTTTTTAAAATGTTCAAGTTTTTTTAATTACCCAATTTTATTTGTAAACTCGTTAATTTATTTCATTATTTGATCGCGCGATCGTTATAGAACCCAAGTAAATGTTGTTCTAAATAATAAAAATGTAACTTATCCATTTTATAAAAAATACGAGGACTACCCTAACACTCCACCGGTGCGTAGGTATGTCAATCTCAACAAATAGGCCTAGTTTCAGTACTGCTTTATTTATAAACTATGTCTATAGGCCTATTGAGCCTGAAATGAATTGATTCTATTCTATAATGGGGGTGGACATTGGGAAGTGGTCGTTTTGGGAAGTGGTGAATTTATTTTAGGAAGTGGTTTTTAACTTTCATAATATAAAAAAATCAGTACCTACAGTTCTTTGCAACTTTAGCAACAAAGTGTCATGACTCCATTTTTGAAAACAGAATGTTGCATCTTTCACACTATAGTTGGTGTGTCACAAGACATAATAGCTAACTGCTACCTGACAAGTCAGGCAGCCAAGGCCTTCCAGAATGTCCGTGAGATTCCGCGTGACGTCGAAGGCGCATTCTATCTTATTCATGTATTCTGTGATATTATTCAACGATGGCTAGGCGTTTAGTTAGCTGTTGTCTTTGGGTTTCTATCAACGGTGCATCATACGTGTCTTAACTATTATTTTCCTTAGGATTATCATGTGTCACAACAATAAAAATGCATTACATAATTACCACTTTTCTAGTTTTATTATCTCACAGACTCATAACAGCCCATCTTTTTCATTTCTCTCAAAAGCAGCGTGCCTAAACAAAGTGGCATTGTTGGCGTTGACGTTCTGGTAGAAATAACAACATTGTGCGGTTGACGCCAAAGACTGTTTACTGTTTTCCACCTTATTGCAATGGAATAAGTTATAAAGTGTTTGACGTCGACGGTGTAGTCAGCCAAATTGAACTCTGGGTCTCTAGAGAACTAGTAGCAATGAATGAAAACAATATTATTAAGACATTTACTATGAAAAGTCATTTTGACATTTATTGGTAAAGGTTCTCAGAATTCACATTGATTGTCTGCACAGACTCGATGTAAGACATACCTACATTCACGCTTCAACACCAATTGTATGTACCTTTCTTTGTTGAGGTTCAATCGGATTTATCAAATATCATTTCATCCATCAGGGTCCATTTAACATACTCAAAAATATGAACGACCGCTCTTATAACAATGTATAATTAAAGCGTTGGTAAGTATATACTTTTACACATGACCGTATCAGAGATTCGCAAAATACTTAGTCCATATAAGACATTTTTCAACTACCGGCACTTTCACTCGCTCGCATTGAGTAGTGCGACACAGTAAGAGTATGAAAAAACTCATAATCATAGGTCATAGGTTAGGTTACAATAACCCCAAGCTATATCAAGGCTCATGAGCTTTGGGGGCCATGGTCAGATAACCCAGTGCCCAGTAGCGGAGTTCCGTCGACCCCACCCTGAGGAACAGAACATCCTTGTGCTCCTACCAGCAGTAGCACTAGAAAATGCTCAAGAGTGGTTATCATTCGATAAACGCAAAGTAGAAGATTAACGTAGGCAGCCGGTATAAATATTTGTGGGAGATTCTGATATTTTGTGAGTTTAGTATTTGGAGAGTCAGGTATTTTGCGAAACTGGTATTCATGGACGTTTTCTGTGGGTAATCGTAACTCCACATGACTTTTTTTTATAAATAAATAAACTTCACTGTTTTGGTCGTACCCCGAATCTGGTATTTAGTGAAGCAAGTATTCTACTCAAGGGAGCTCCACCTCTGCCACGATGCTTCAGCTTATCAGCGAGTGGAGAAAGTTCGGCTTTTATGTAAGTATGGTAAGTCCTACCTACTACGGTCTGACGACGAGTGGAAGGCTCCTGTAAGTCTCTATTTTCCACTATACGTTTGGTTTTGCTTTGGTACAGGAAGGAACCTTCCGCTCAATAGTCGGGCTATTGCTAGCTCAGGAATCTATGCTAACTATATAAGTAAGGCTCTTCACAAAGACCAATTCTGTATCCAACGTCTTACCGCATCAGACCGTCGAAAATATTATCGGTCAAACCTATGGCAGTCAGCGAGATAAGCTTGGTGGTTATTTAGGTACAGGTACCTTCTATCAGGAACCATAATCCTTAGGATCAGTCCTTCGGTCGACTTATGGTAACCGACCCTGTAATGACATCAGTAGGTCACTAAAGCCAGCAATCATGAGGCACTGGTATTTTAACAACAAAAAAGTTGTAAAGATTTCGAGTAAGGAGTACCTAGGTGTGATGTGTATGATTGATATCACCTATAAACGTTACTAAGACTTTATCTGAGTTTAGCACCAAAGTCTTTCATGGTCACCAGTTTTTACTACGATAATCACAATCACACTTGTGGGCCTTTATATCTTAGACTTGAGTAGTAGGGATTCGCCGGTTCTGGATCACTTTTTTTTCGCTCAAAATGGCGGATTTGGGGGCAAAGAAATCTAAAAAAAAAAAAAAAAAAAAAAAAAAAAAAAAAAAAAAAAAAAAAGGTCAACACCCCATTTAAAGCGATTGGACGGGGTCTCATCACGCTCCGCCCACTCCTTCACGTATATATGTACTTCCATTGCAACATAATACCAACACTTAATCACATACTCATAAAAGGATAGAGACCCTTTCCTTTGTTTCCTACTCACCCTTTGTTACGTTCAACTTCTTACCTGCGCCCACTTGGGGGTTCGGTGCCGACCTTTTTTTTTCCTGGGTACCTGATCGCCCGCCACGCTCCGTACAAATAAAATACCATGTCTTTTCGTAAGTCCACTTTCAATTCATTATTCTATCAGCACATAAATATCCTATCGCATTATTCGCAGTACACTTTTATTCGTAGCCTATAACTTTTAGGACTATCATAAATCTAACCTAACCTAACCTACATTTTGGAGAAATTCAAACCTAACTTAACCTAACCTCCATTTTGGAGACATTCAAACCTAACCTAACCTACATTTTGGAGAAATTCAAACCTAACTTAACCTAACCTACATTTTGGAGACATTCAAACCTAACCTAACCTACAAATTCAAACCTAACCTAACCTACATTTTGGAGAAATTCAACCTAACTTAACCTAACCTACATTTTGGAGACATTCAAACCTAACCTAACCTACAAATTCAAACCTAACATAACCTAACCTAGGTTTTGGAGAAATTCGCAAGCCATAACTTTCAGGACTATTTTAAATCTAACTTAACCTAACCTACGTTTTGGAGAAATTCGTAAGCCATAACTTTCAGGCCTATCTTAAATCTAACCTAACCTACGTTTTGGAGAATATTGTCACGCTATACTTGGTTTGTACTTTTGATTCGCAACTCGATGTTTCGTGGACATATCTTTTGACAAATTCTTATTTTGCAAACTACTTATTTTATTCTGAATCCATAACTTTCAGGACTATCATAAATCTAACCTAACCTAACGGACGTTTTGGAGAATATTGTTACGCTAAATAGTAAATGGTTTCAGTTAAAAACAAGAATTTTGTTGCTTTATTGCTTTTTACTTCTAACCTTATTAAGTACTCCTTAGAAATACTAGTTTTAACGTGTTTGTTACGCAATTCGATTATTTAAATACTAGTCAAAACTTGTAGGATTGCACTATGTACAAAGGATATTAAGAACGCAGCCTTGTGTTTCGCTTACACAGTAGGTACTATCCTACATTTTGTGGACATATTATATAGCTAAAGTTTATTTTATGAATATACATATAGACAGAGAGTTTACATAATACAGTAAACGGTTTCAGTAGCTTTATTGTTTTCTTTGTATCAAACGCACCACGATCTTTTATTATTTAATTACTTAACATCAATACACTATGCAAAGAGAGCTTTTTGAAAAAATAGCTAGTTTGAACGTGTTCACTAGGCGAACCGTTTACCTGACCATCGTCAATAAGAGGAGCGTTATGTTTTTTTGAGTGTATGTCTTTGAAGATACTGGTTTAAACCTGCTAAATTGCACTACGCATAAAGGACCTCAAGAACGCGGACGGCATTGTATAATTGCTTTATTGTTGTCTTTGTATCAAAAGAACCGCCGCTGTCTTTTGTTATTCAACAAACCGCGTCTGGGGAATACGAGTTTATACCTGTTCAATAAGCGAAGCCCTTCTTTAAAAAAATACCTGTCCCAACTCGTAGGGATTGCGCTGGGTATAAAAGCCCGCCATCACATCTCGGCTTCATTGCGCCCCAAACAATTCTCCGAGCAAGATCTTCCAGTAAGAGAGTCGTGAGTCGTGAAGTTTAGTGCAAGGTTGCTGAAAGCAGTGTTTCGTTGCTGAAATGGATGTAAGTATGTAGTCATAATTTTATGTGTGCCCACTTATTTCAGATTTTGATTGATTGTAACATAACCTTCATCTATGTTTTATGTGTGCCCACTTATTTCAGATTTTGATTGATTGTAATATAACCTTCATCCATTTTTGTGTTTACCATGTAAATCTACTTTGAAGGACCGTTTGAATAACGTTTTTATTTTGTTACAGGAAAACACATTTAAAAATTATTACTATCCCGACGACGAAGCAAGTGATGAAGAAGGAACGTTGGCCTATAAAGTCAAAAAAGCTATTGCTAACACTAACAAGAGGCCTAATAACAGCATAGATGGCTTCTTTGAAAAACGGAAGAAAAGGAAAGTTGCTGTAAAGTCGTCGAGCGTCAGCCAAGCTACTGCGGAAGGCGTGGCTTTTATAAAGTCCAATAAAGACGATGCATCATACGCCTCACATCTTATAAAAATTGAGGTGTATGATGCGCGGAAAATAAAAAATGTTCCGCCAACGGAGCATTGGAAACATGCGGAAGTGCGTGTTAAATACTACGCGCACTCCGAAGAGGATGCTCACGTGGAATCCACAAGAGATGTGATTTACCAAATCACCAAACAGTTAGCGGAAAAAAGTGATTGTGTCAATTACGTTATAGACAATACAAAATAAGTGTAAAAGTAGTTTTAAGATCTTCATTTGTTCCTTTTATCTTTTTTTACTCGATTGTTTGCGTTTTGTTTGTTAATTGCTTTATAACTCGTACCGAACATTTTTCTTTGTATAGCGAACACCTTTTGTATTCTAAGCTTCCTTTCTAGTTATTATTTTTCCGACAAAGAGTCATTGTCTTTCATATTAGATAAGTAACACAAGTTCCAAGCGCCGATGTTCATTGTATAAATAGACCATAGCCATGACTTTGAATAAAGTTTTAATGAATACCATGTTACATTTTTTATGTTTTATTTACAAATACACTTCCCTTGACGAAAATGTAGACTTAACTTAGAACAATAAAAGAGTTTGTTTTATATTTAATTGTTTATTTCAAAAAAATAGACTTAAACATATTTCTTACAATTAGATCGTTACATAGAGAACTCTCAGTAAACACATTTACCAAGTCACACATAGTTTTTCCTTTAATCTTAAAATACAGATAGACTAAACAATATTCCCCGCAGACCGAGGTAAAAGGATTTTGAAATGAGTTGTGGTTATAAACCCATCTCCTGGAATTTCTTTTCAAAAATAGCTTATGACTACCTGTAGGTTTTCGACCAAATGAGTCAAAATATTCACCAATGCCATTAATATCAATGTGTATAGCTATCCAGTGAGACCCCGGTTTTGAGTCGGGATCTAAATTGCTTATAATAAAAGCAGGTAAATTTACCCAAATAGGCAATCGGTTTGCAGCAAAAACATTTGATTTAAAACTGGAACTTATTTTATTCATACAGAGCTGTATTTCATTTGTATCCATGATAAATATAAATTTAGCAGCTTATAAATGATTCTGTTAACAACGTTTAAGAACAAATGATGTATCCTTATTAAAAACAAAGTATTTATTAACTGTTATAATCCACAGTTACGTCACGATTCTTGTTTATTTCAATTACATTATCAAATTCTGCGTATACAATACAGTTAACAGTTTGACTTAGAGACGAATCAAAGCGAACTTCTAACCGAACACTTCCATGTCTGACGAGATTCCAATGTGACGTTGAACTAGCAGATAAATCAGGAGTCAAATCAAAACATAGCAAACAATATCCGTCTCCGTAGTTTGTTCTACTTATTGCGTTACCTTCGTTGTGAAAATGAATGCCAGTCCCAGAAAATAAAGTGTGATATGGTGATGCTATTAAACCAGAGCTAAATGATGGTTGTAATGTTCTAGAAGGTATTTCATGACCGTCTACATACAAACTGAATGAATTCATATTAAAATGTTGAAAGTTGAAAGGATTCAATGCTAAATTACCGTTAAACGCTGAATTTAAGACAAAACCGACAATACATCTTTTAGGAACTTGTCCAAGGAATATATTATCTAATGTTTTACCTTGCACACCTGCCGGTATTGTCAGAACCTTAACTTCCGCTCTTGTTATAGGATACTTTGCAGTTGTTGACGCTAGTACTTTTTGATGGGCTAACAAAACGCTAGGGTTGACTCTTGCTCTTCTTATAATAAGACTAGCATCCATTATTTGTACTTTAAATTTTTTATCTTGATGACAAATAAGATTAAATGTTTCTTTTGAGCGCACTAACTTAACACGCATTTCTACGCCATTTATTAAAAATTTCTCTTGGTTAAACATGTCACCATGCAAGTGACCAATCATTTCAACTTGTCTACTCTCTTTCACAAATTCCATTCTTTTGTGAAACCCTTTGTTCGTTGCGTCAACGGCATCCATATGATGTGCAGTATCTTCGTACCACAATCCACAAGTTAGATGAGATTCTTTGGCTGCTGGACCATAGTTAAGAAGATTCTCCAAATAAGCACGATAGGCATATGTGTTGTTCGGAGGTGATATGAGTTTTTGATTTAAATATATGTCTAGTTGATTGAAAAGGGAATGCAACCAATTGTTAACAGGCGAAACTTGGACATCTGCTTTTAAATTTGTACCATCCTGATTCAATACTTTTGCATTGACATGCAGTAACGTATGTGACAAGTCAATATAGTCATCACCTGATCCGGGAACTTGAAATTCTATAGGGCCGTCGTCGTTTAAAGATGAAATCGGTTTGTAATGAACCCATTGTCCACTTTCAATACTGGTTTGAGTTGACGGCAGGGCAAATATATCTAACTCAGATTTTGCACATTCACATGAATGATTATGTAAGAATGACATTATTTAATATGAAAATATATCTTCGACGTTATACTTTTTAATTTTTTTACTTCCTCTTCGTCGTGATGCTTTTAACGGAATGAGTCGTTCTCGTCTTTTAGTTGACATTTTATACCCAGATCCTGACATTAGAGAATCAATTTTTTCATCAGCTTTTCTTTTTAAGTTAGCACTTGCATCTTTGAATCGAGACTTGATCGAACTCTCCATAGGACGTGAATTTACCATATCAGACAGCAGGCCGATCCCCGCATCTAATGTTTCTTTCCCTACAGCCCTAAAACCACTGGATAACAAAGGAATCACAGACCTAAATAGCCCACCCAAAAAGCTTCCAATCCCATGACCTCGTTGAAATGGAACACCTTTATAGACAATTCCTACACCAGAGCCAGCTTGATGTAAATAATAATGTTCATATGGACAAGAGGCAGACGATCGTTTGTGAGTCATTTTATTCGTTGAAAATGTAGCTTCACACAAGAAGATCCAAATTGAAATGGTACTCTGGCACCGGTAGTCGTTCTTATATCTATTTCAATCGTATCGAACTCTCTACGTAAAACAGGTACATAATGAGCAGGTGAGAAGACATGCATTTTGTAAGCTCCATAAACGAACTGAGTTGGATCCAATGGAATTATTCTCAACAATGATGTTATAACATCCCCCACTACTTGCGGTTCAATGATATCGGTATACACAAATATTTGTGATGGTAACCCTAAATACAAATTTACTGGATTTTTCCCAATTGAAATTTGTTTTAAATTAGATCGTGGTTTGAAACCTAACTGCAAACTCAGTATCGGTGATGTTATGATAGATGTTATATCTTCAGTTGCAGTTATAGCCACCATTTTTGATATTTTATCACACCTAAATTTCACCTTATTTTTTAATTGCGGGTTTTCATTGAACGCGTCAAGGAAAGTGTCAACGCTATCATATGTAGTAGCAGGTATGTGAGTTTTTATATCTATGATTTTGTCAAACTTGTCATTAGGTAATCGTACTTTCTTTTTTATATAGATGATATTTTCTTGATCTTGAACATTGTACATGGAACGTGGGTATTGAAATTCCACTAAACCAACAACCCATTCTCCTTCTAATTTAACGGTCTTAGGTAGTTTGGTCATAAAATGTGCTGTTGTATTATCAGTATAATAAGCCGTCGAGCTATTGCTTAACAAAGTTATATAAAAACTTCCTTCACTCATATTTTTTCTAAGTTTGATGCAAGAATCCAAGAATTAAATTTACTCGGATAACCTTGCCACTTCACTAACACTTCCTTTCTGCCACCAACACGCCGAGAGCGTATTATTTTATCAATTTTATACTTCATGGAGGGGTGATAAGTTGTTTTTTGTAATTCTTTAGAATAAAATGTACCTACGATTGGTTCACCATCCAAGTCCTTTAAGGTATAAACAAGTCTCGGAGATCGTCTAATGATTGCATCAATTATAAAAATTTCATCACTCCAATTAGTTTCATAACCCTTTTGAAATATGTGTTTATATTTAGTTATTCGAACATGATCACCTACATTCAGTTGTGTGGTTTCTAATGAAATTTGTTTGTCTTTTTTTCTATCATATAAGTTACACCAAACAGTCATGATATTATTAAAATTAACATCAATTGGTCGCATTTTGATACTAGAATGATAACTATGGTTATAAGAGTGAAGAAGATCTTGTAATATATTAGTGTAGTTGTAAGTATTTCTATGAGTAAAATAACGCCACATTTTCATTTTAAGAGTTCTTTGAAACCTTTCAACTATACTTGCTTTAATGTCTGGATTATTAGTGGTGTAATAATTAATGTTTTTGCTTTTAAAGTAGTCTCTTACCACCTTTGAAACAAATTCTGTGCCTTTATCGGATTGGATGTGACGAGGGGTAGATTTGGCTTCTGCAAATATGCTTTCAAAACATTGTTTAACTGTTTCTGAATCCTTCTTTTTCATGGCTCTTGCAAAAGCATATTTACTAAAAACATCAATAACACAAAGAATATATTTATATCCATCATTATATTGACTATAAGTACGCATATCACTGAGATCAGCCTGCCAGAGTTCATTATAATTAGATAGGATGTATCGATTCCTAGTAAATCGTCGGTGGACAGGTTTATGTAAAGTATACGTTTCCTGAGACTGTAACCATTTTTTTACTTCCTCCTTGCTCATATTACCTTTCATTTCCTTCGCTAACTTATCTATACTACTGTAACCAGCTGGGTTGGACACATCGTAGTAAATCTTATTTATATCTAATAGGGGGTCCATTTTTCCCAATCTAATTTCTTTTTGGTCGACTCAATTGTTTTAGCAGAAATAGGTGTAGATGCGTTTTTTACTTTAAATGATGAATCCCTTGTATTTTTAGAAGATGATGATGATGCGCGAAACTCGTTGGTGTAATCTCTCTTCATATACTCCAAGTTAGCAGGATTACCAATACAAAATGTAGGAACTCCTATATCTTTTAAAACCAATGCAAATTCTTCCCAACCTATTGGTTTTGCGCGTTTTAGAGGTCTTGTTACATCGTTTATCAGATCGACAATATTGCTATTTGGGATCACTCGATTGTTTAACACAACTTCCCCTCCTGTCTTCCACCAAATTTTTTTTTTATTAAGGATAATAATGTCCATTAAAGTTTGGGTTTTCGATCGATAAGATTTCGGTATTCCTTGTACGATATGAGATGGAGTTAATTCCACAGGATAGTATTGATTCGTTTTATCAAGTGGTGGTGTAGCAGGAACATCATCTTCCAGCAAAGTTGGGCTTGCGACTGAGTCATTATTTGCATTTTCCTGCTTTTTTAACTTTGAATCTAAGTCACTGTTGAGGTTGTTTAAGTGATCAACTCCATCCATTACTATTGGTATTTTGAAAGGCTTTCGATCTGCTTCGGCAAAATGTAAAAATCGCTGCAGTGCTTGGGAATATAATGCCCATTTTTCACGATCATCCATTTTACTTTTCAATATTTTTTTCATCTCTCCATCCAGACGAGACGATGAGTTCTCTGATAGCTCATTATTTTTAAGTCTTTCAATAAAATCTTGTTCTACCAAAAGCATTTTTTTTGTGTTCTCCATTTTGGTTATAAAGAGTTTATTAAAGCACTTAAAACTGCACCTAAAATAACAGGTAGAAATGCACCACCCTTTTGAATGATGATAGTTTTTCTTAGTTTTTGTTTTCCCTTTGAAACTAGCTTGCGTAATATGTTCTTGTGTTTATTTAATTTAGATTTTTCTTTTTTTTCTAATGGAATTTTTCCTTTTAGCACGTTATAAATACACTCGCAAATAATATTGATTTCATCATCATCACAAGCTTTGAGTAAAGCCGTGCGATATTTTGGTTTAAGTACTTGCAACGCTTCAAGTAAGTGTTTATATGTGCTCACACTCGAGTGCATCATTTATAACTGACTAAAACTTGTTGATTCCTGTTATATTTAAATCCTTTTTTAGGAATGTAAACTGTGCAATTTTTATCGAACGGAAATATTTTAGTTTTGAAACGACATAAGTCATCTGTATTTTGTTTCAGATCAATCATGAGATATCCATGGGCATCCTTAGTAGCATCTTTATAGGCTTCATCCACGAATTTTGAATTTTCAGGATAAACTTGTCGCGACAAGTATCGTATTTGAGTTTTATCTCTAGGATTTTTAAAATATACAATGTAACTTGTGTTTAGCGAGATGTCACGTTGACCTCGTCCCTGGTGAAATATATTTTGTGTAATATAAAACACGCTTAAGTTTCTGTGATGACTACCCTTCGTGAAAATATCAACGATCCGTCCATCTGACTCCCTCATCAAATCATCGATAATAAGAAGTTTAGGTTGCTTCCCATCAAACATGTTAATATCAGGTATTCCTTGACTATAATTTACATTTTCCAGATTGTACAAAGGTTGCATTTCATCATAACACCAAATAACTTCCGAAAAATTTACATCGCATAGTACTTTGCAATCATTTAAAAAGTTTGTGACAAATTTTGATTTTCCACACCCACTGGGACCAGCAACAATGGCCGTAAAAGGGTGACAAAAGTGAATCATTATATAAATCTGTTATACGTGTTGAATCTAAAAGTACTAAAACACTAATGATTTTTTTTTAAGTCCAAACAAGGTTATATAGTTTTGTCACACCTGAATAATTTTTAAATAAAAACACATGAAATTTATCTAAACACTTTATTTAATTAAAAAAAAAAAAGAGTAAATTACATCTTTCTGTAATCTTATTACTAGTCCATGCATAATACTACAAAGAAAAAACTTAAATTTATAAAAAAAAAATGTCTATAAACATTCTGAAATTTTTAAATTATACATAAATTACAACTTTCTATTATCTTATTACCAGTCCATACTCAATAATTACAAAAAAATTTGTTACGAATTTAGGAACAATCGCAAGTACAGAAAAGTAATATTAACACTGAATGTCCTTTATTCTGTAGTGGCCCCAAGCAAGCGTGTCAGTGGAATTTTCTAGTAAATATCGTTTTGTATCACTGTGTGATAAAGATATTTTGTTTATTTTTTGTGTAAATATAACATGTTTTATAGACCTGAACCGCATCATTTCACACAACAGATTATCTTTTTTGAACAAACATGTTTTGTAATTGTCAATGTTAAATTTTTTAGTAATACATTTATTAACTCCTTTTGCTTTTGCTATAAATTCGTTTTGTACATCCATTGCATACATTTTTGATCGAAGGCCAATAAACTCTTTAAAAATTTTACCATTATTTTCATCTTTAAAAAAACCCAATTGCTTTTTATTTACTAATGGCAAACCGTATTGATTGTCAGGAGGATAATCAGAAGTATCAAAGTAAGATTCTAGATCTATTAGTATATCAGCGTAAAAGTTATCCGTAAATATTTGATATACCAAACTGTCCGTGTCCGTGTAAAGCAATTTCAGTTTATCTGGATATTTGGTTTTCATGAAGTCATAGTGAAATTCATACATTAAAGTTTTTGACAAATCTAATATACAAAATCCTAAATAAATAGGTTTGTTGTACAAGACTTTTGTTTTTTTCAACTGTACTGCAACCAAATTCTCCGAAAATATAGAAAGGCTGTGAAATTCAGGTCTTGCTATTAAAGATTGAACTCCTTGAGTTTTTCCGTGGTTTTGCCAGTGGTTAAGTAATTTAACATTCACTCTTTTATTTATATTTTCCATAGTTTTACCGAAAACAGAATTGTTCATGAGTTTGAAGAAGTCTTTTTCAAATTCTGATCTGGCCAACGAACGCATGTGTGTATTTAAATCGATGTAAGTCTTTAACCATGCCTTTTGTTCAAACTTTAAAATTCTGTGAATTTTTAGCAAACGTAAACCAGATTTTAAACATTGTTTTAGATTTCGATAGTGAATCACATAGTTCGCTTTGTTATTTAAATTAGGAATCAGCTTTTTTTCTTTGGTATCACCTAAACAAACGTTTTCTGGGCAGAATGGTAAATCAGAATGAAAATCGTGTAAGTTATTTGGGTATTCCAAATCAACTTCTAGAATGTATCCGTGTTCAGCATCATCAGAAACATTAAAATCGGTATTATTATCCACCCATTCAAACTTGCCAATGGGAAGGCATTGTGACATTGCCCAACCGTAAAGGTTATTTGCATCTAGATACATCAAAAATGAAGATGGTAACGTAGGATCATATTCAGACATAAATATATTATTAGCTTTCCCATGTCTGTTACTACATTGAGAAATACCACCTCTTATGTTATTTGCAATAAAAGAAATTTTGTCAATGTCCGTTAGAAGTTCTAGATTAATTTTAGTAGACATTAACATAGCATCCCAACTTAATCCAGGTGCCGTGTAATATTGTGCAGGATCCAATCCATATGTTTCTTTACAAACATTTCTAAAATTTTCAAACACATCTGCTAACAACAAAACATCAGTTTTTAAGTAAAGATTTGAATAATCCCCCATGTTTTTACATTTAAAGTGATTCCATACGTCACGTGCATGTTTATAATCATTTTCTGAAATGTGGTTATCATTTAATGAGCTGTAAAAATCATCGTGATTGGGAAGACTAACCAATTCTAATGATTCAAAAGATGTCATATGTTCATATGGATATATTCCTTTTCGTATTAAGCGTTTGAAGTCTTCTTCAGATGGAAAATTTAACCGAAGTTCATGAAACTGATCGGGCAGTAAATTTTTGGCTAACT
Source organism: Ditula angustiorana (assembly GCA_963691745.1). Lineage (NCBI taxonomy): Eukaryota > Metazoa > Arthropoda > Insecta > Lepidoptera > Tortricidae > Ditula > Ditula angustiorana. The sequence continues at coordinate 5,522,441 of OY829473.1, forward strand.
TATCAAGACTGCTACTCATAAATTTTAAGGAATCAAGAAATCTTAATTTCATTACATGGTTATTGATGTGAAATTGCTTGGAGAAAGAAATATATTTTTCTTTGTTTTGTGGGATAACTTCTATGTCCCCCTCTTCAAATCCAAGCCCGTGTACAATAAAATGAGCATCATAGCTACTCAAATTGTGTAAAAACACAGGTAAGAAATTAGGGGTTCGATATTTCTCAGAACAGGATGGATGAGCGACTCCTTCAAAAGCACCGGTATGTTGGTTATGAGACACAATGAATTCTTCATTTAATTTTTTTTCACAAATGAAACAGGTATCACTTTGTGCTATGGTTACTTTATCTTGTTCCGTTAAGGGCAAAGGACATTTTACAAAAGTGTTCTTTTTGCAAATGTTCTCTAAATCTTTTTTTAATAATTTCATAAATGATTCGGCACAATTTTGACCTGTGTATGTTCTATATACAGATAAACTGTCATCATATGAACATTTAATATAGTATCCAAAACTGTACATTACATGTTCCTGAACATTGGTTGTTGAGGATTTATTCGGATCGTTGATACAAGTTTCAATGGGTTTTAAAAATGCTTCGAAATCGGCATATATAACAAATGGGACCCTCAATTTACGATCGTAGTTATTGAATGATATTTGGTTAGAGGGAACTAATTCATTAAACCAGTTTCTTTTACTATCGTTTTCAGAGGGTAAGTTTGTACATACATGAAAACAGTCATGTTTTTGATGTTTCTGCAATTTTTCATGTGAAGTGAAATAAATTAAACAACCATCACATAAGTGGATTGCATGCTCTGACGTCGTCATTTGTTTTGATACTAATCGCGATAGACTTTTTATGTAACAATAATGGCCCTTAGTACCGTGATTTAAATACAGCAAGTTTAAATGGATAGTTTTCCTACTTTTCGTTAAGTGTAACGGACCAATAACTTTATTTTGCTTGCTTTTCGAATCGTACTCCAAGCCAAAAACATTAATGCTTAGATCATTCATTTTCTCGAATTTATGAATATCGTTTATTTTTATTGGGAAGGAAAGATTTTCAAATTTCAATTTATTTCTGTGCAATTTGTACGACGAGACCCTGTTAGAGTTGTTATTTGGCTCATATAAACCTGACAGTATAGCCCAACGGAAGCATTCATGGTCTTTGTTTTTAACGTTGATAACTGCTTTTTTGTTTTTTATATCCAATGGTAAGTTTATGTAAGATGAACCACGCAAAGGATTGAATTTATTGATATTCATGTCTAAATATTTTATTTTAACTAAACTCCATCCGCTGTCTTTTTTTTCAAAATTGGTTACTTTGTTAACAATTTCAGTTACAAGTGATGCATAAATACCATCTGTGGCGTCCCCCTTGCAAACGACGTAATTTAACGATTGAAAGTCAAAAACATTATTAAGTTGCTTAGTTTGTTGTGTAAAGTCTGCATTAAGAATGAAATTTACTTTTACGACAGTTTGTTCTGCTATGGATCGTTCTAGTAACTTAAACACTTTTCCCTTGATATTATGCAAAAATAATTCTGGTGTTTCAAATGCATTGGTAGTAACGGAATCAGGTAAAATTCTGTAAGTAACTATTCTATTCCCGAACGCGCTTTCAATTAACTGAACGTTTGTAAATTCCTTGTCAGAACTTATCACGTTGTTTTTATGAGTATTACTTTTCAAGTGGTTGGAATAATATTTTCTAGATACTGACACGTGACACACAGGACATTCAATTTTGTGATTACTTTCTGTACTCACGTTTTGGTGTCCAACTGATACTGTTGACGTTGCCACAGCAGCGTAGCTAGCTGAATTGTTCAAAGGTTTATTTTTCTTTGTTGGTGGTTCGGCAGTCACGGTAGACATTGCTGATCTTTTTTTATTTACACCTCCTCGGCCAACTTGTAAAGATCTGCAAAAATAAAACAATTATTAATATTACAAATTATTGACAATTATAACATAAACAAAAACACCTAAAAGTTTAATACTAACTCATTTCTCGTCTACAATTTAAACAATATGCCTGCATTGGCAGTACACCATCAATTTCATCGGATGTGTCAGATTGATGAGTGTGTATGATGTGTCCACTGCATGGTGTGAAATATGGCATAATCTCCGTATCCTCTAACCACGAAAGTGGTAAAACTTTTTTTAAATACCATAATCGTATCAAATTATGGAATTTGGACAAGATCAAAGATTTATCTAGGCTTGCAATTTCACTTTGAGATAGATCCAAATTGAAATACATCTTAAATAGAACTAGTCTTATGCCGTCGCGAGAAAAGTAACAAATGATTTGAAGCAACTGGCATTCGGTTTAAATACCTTAAAATCCACCCCTACCAGCTACAACTAGCAAAAAACGAGTTGAAACATGTTTCGGTAGGATGGGTATCCATTACAATGACACAATATAACAAAGGTAACTATTAGCATCAAATGAGTTGAAGCATGATTCAGTAGGATGGATATCTATGACAATAGCACAATTATAACAAAAGCAGAATTATAACAAAGGTAAGTAACCTACGTTTTAAAATATTCTTGTTCCACTTTTTCGCAGAGTTCGTATAGCCTTTGGTCTTCAGTAAGCTGTTCAAGTTGTTGGTCGAAGAAGTTGCAGCTCTGTCCGTCCATTATTACGTCTTCGTTAGAATGTGTTTTTTTTTAAAGCGGGCTATGGTCTATTTATACAATGAACATCGGCGCTTGGAACTTGTGTTACTTATCTAATATGAAAGACAATGACTCTTTGTCGGAAAAATAATAACTAGAAAGGAAGCTTAGAATACAAAAGGTGTTCGCTATACAAAGAAAAATGTTCGGTACGAGTTATAAAGCAATTAACAAACAAAACGCAAACAATCGAGTAAAAAAAGATAAAAGGAACAAATGAAGATCTTAAAACTACTTTTACACTTATTTTGTATTGTCTATAACGTAATTGACACAATCACTTTTTTCCGCTAACTGTTTGGTGATTTGGTAAATCACATCTCTTGTGGATTCCACGTGAGCATCCTCTTCGGAGTGCGCGTAGTATTTAACACGCACTTCCGCATGTTTCCAATGCTCCGTTGGCGGAACATTTTTTATTTTCCGCGCATCATACACCTCAATTTTTATAAGATGTGAGGCGTATGATGCATCGTCTTTATTGGACTTTATAAAAGCCACGCCTTCCGCAGTAGCTTGGCTGACGCTCGACGACTTTACAGCAACTTTCCTTTTCTTCCGTTTTTCAAAGAAGCCATCTATGCTGTTATTAGGCCTCTTGTTAGTGTTAGCAATAGCTTTTTTGACTTTATAGGCCAACGTTCCTTCTTCATCACTTGCTTCGTCGTCGGGATAGTAATAATTTTTAAATGTGTTTTCCTGTAACAAAATAAAAACGTTATTCAAACGGTCCTTCAAAGTAGATTTACATGGTAAACACAAAAATGGATGAAGGTTATATTACAATCAATCAAAATCTGAAATAAGTGGGCACACATAAAACATAGATGAAGGTTATGTTACAATCAATCAAAATCTGAAATAAGTGGGCACACATAAAATTATGACTACATACTTACATCCATTTCAGCAACGAAACACTGCTTTCAGCAACCTTGCACTAAACTTCACGACTCACGACTCTCTTACTGGAAGATCTTGCTCGGAGAATTGTTTGGGGCGCAATGAAGCCGAGATGTGATGGCGGGCTTTTATACCCAGCGCAATCCCTACGAGTTGGGACAGGTATTTTTTTAAAGAAGGGCTTCGCTTATTGAACAGGTATAAACTCGTATTCCCCAGACGCGGTTTGTTGAATAACAAAAGACAGCGGCGGTTCTTTTGATACAAAGACAACAATAAAGCAATTATACAATGCCGTCCGCGTTCTTGAGGTCCTTTATGCGTAGTGCAATTTAGCAGGTTTAAACCAGTATCTTCAAAGACATACACTCAAAAAAACATAACGCTCCTCTTATTGACGATGGTCAGGTAAACGGTTCGCCTAGTGAACACGTTCAAACTAGCTATTTTTTCAAAAAGCTCTCTTTGCATAGTGTATTGATGTTAAGTAATTAAATAATAAAAGATCGTGGTGCGTTTGATACAAAGAAAACAATAAAGCTACTGAAACCGTTTACTGTATTATGTAAACTCTCTGTCTATATGTATATTCATAAAATAAACTTTAGCTATATAATATGTCCACAAAATGTAGGATAGTACCTACTGTGTAAGCGAAACACAAGGCTGCGTTCTTAATATCCTTTGTACATAGTGCAATCCTACAAGTTTTGACTAGTATTTAAATAATCGAATTGCGTAACAAACACGTTAAAACTAGTATTTCTAAGGAGTACTTAATAAGGTTAGAAGTAAAAAGCAATAAAGCAACAAAATTCTTGTTTTTAACTGAAACCATTTACTATTTAGCGTAACAATATTCTCCAAAACGTCCGTTAGGTTAGGTTAGATTTATGATAGTCCTGAAAGTTATGGATTCAGAATAAAATAAGTAGTTTGCAAAATAAGAATTTGTCAAAAGATATGTCCACGAAACATCGAGTTGCGAATCAAAAGTACAAACCAAGTATAGCGTGACAATATTCTCCAAAACGTAGGTTAGGTTAGATTTAAGATAGGCCTGAAAGTTATGGCTTACGAATTTCTCCAAAACGTAGGTTAGGTTAAGTTAGATTTAAAATAGTCCTGAAAGTTATGGCTTGCGAATTTCTCCAAAACCTAGGTTAGGTTATGTTAGGTTTGAATTTGTAGGTTAGGTTAGGTTTGAATGTCTCCAAAATGTAGGTTAGGTTAAGTTAGGTTGAATTTCTCCAAAATGTAGGTTAGGTTAGGTTTGAATTTGTAGGTTAGGTTAGGTTTGAATGTCTCCAAAATGTAGGTTAGGTTAAGTTAGGTTTGAATTTCTCCAAAATGTAGGTTAGGTTAGGTTTGAATGTCTCCAAAATGGAGGTTAGGTTAAGTTAGGTTTGAATTTCTCCAAAATGTAGGTTAGGTTAGGTTAGATTTATGATAGTCCTAAAAGTTATAGGCTACGAATAAAAGTGTACTGCGAATAATGCGATAGGATATTTATGTGCTGATAGAATAATGAATTGAAAGTGGACTTACGAAAAGACATGGTATTTTATTTGTACGGAGCGTGGCGGGCGATCAGGTACCCAGGAAAAAAAAAGGTCGGCACCGAACCCCCAAGTGGGCGCAGGTAAGAAGTTGAACGTAACAAAGGGTGAGTAGGAAACAAAGGAAAGGGTCTCTATCCTTTTATGAGTATGTGATTAAGTGTTGGTATTATACATATATACGTGAAGGAGTGGGCGGAGCGTGATGAGACCCCGTCCAATCGCTTTAAATGGGGTGTTGACCTTTTTTTTTTTTTTTTTTTTTTTTTTTTTTTTTTTTTAGATTTCTTTGCCCCCAAATCCGCCATTTTGAGCGAAAAAAAAGTGATCCAGAACCGGCGAATCCCTACTACTGACTTGAAAGCCTGAAATCATAAGAGATGGCTTTTCTGGTCTACACAAGTAAAACTAATAAAAGTTATGTATTTTAGTCATTCGTGTATTCAGGTATACAGAAATTAACAACACGATACAAATATTTTATATCAGTTTTATTGCAGTCTGAAAACGTACGCCAACTAGCTAGCTAACTGCCGCGAAAGATTGTCGCTAGCTGGCGCTGTATAGTTGCATGTGTGTGTGTGACGATAGTGTCTGTATACGCTCGTAAACAGATTCTGCATTTTTTCTCAGGACTGGCACAACAATACCTTCCAACTGTGAAGTCAAAAAATCAACCGTATTCAGATACCTACGGTAACAAAAAAATAATAAAAAAACAGCGATAGGTTACGAAAAATTACGAAAAAACCGTAATTTTTTTTACAGCGCCATCTAACGGGACTTTGTTTGAGAGCGACCCTAGTCGGTCCCCCTTAAGAAGTGTCATTTGTAGACGTTATTCAAACAATATTCGTACAATGTCGCCTACGTCGGACGAGGTTGATCTAGGCAGGTGGGTACATAAGACGGAGCGCGCGGCAGGCGGGGTAGCGGCTAAGGCAGACTTGGTCATGTTTAATATATGAGGGCAGGCGACGCAGCGTGGGTAAACACGGCCCAACCTTCGCTCATGTTGCCCACTGTTTGCCCACCCGTTTTAGTCTCAAGCGAAAATATGTTTGCTTTGCATAGCTAACCGCACCGTGCTTACAGGCAGGACATTGCTGTTTTCTTGACATGTTTTCTCAGAAGCTGTGTGACTATCCGCTTTAAAGCTCATATTAGGTTAAAGTAAGGATTCATGTGTATGTACACTTTTAAGTATATTAAGAAACTGGGTGTTATGATACGTATATAGTTTTTATCCGGCAACATTCTCCGCTCAAATTTTGAAGACTTTCCTATATTTTGGGTCTGTAAATCCGCAAAAATGCAGAGGATTTTGAGACTAATATAGACATTATATGTGGGAGGTACTGAGAGGAAATCGAACCCACGTGGACTGGCTTCATGGCTTATGTATTGGCTTTTCACTTCAGTATTCACGTATAGCCATGCAATACTAATAAAACGATCAAATAAATAAGTGTCCCGATTTGATTTAGTTTCACGTCCAAAAGCGAAAATTGAAAGCAATCTACCGAGTATCGGCGTACCTTAGCGTATCTCAAGATTCTCAAGTCGTTAATATTCGTCGGTCGATATTAGAAATCATAACCGATGTTTGTTGAAGTGCTGGGCTCCCGGCCATAATCCTCTCGGCCGCGTACAACTCCACTTAACAAACGTATAAATAATATCAAGGCGAGGGAACATATTCGAGGGTACGCTTTCGAGGGTAGTTTGACGGCGTAACGAATCGAAAAACCAAATCATCGAGTGGCACCCCTACTGTATCGCTACATGATAGTTCGCTGCCGGTGGCGTAGAGTCGCTATGCGTTATTTAATTTTTACAACAAATATTGCGTTAATATGTGTAGGATTGAGAAGTTTGTAAAGTAGAGCACATCGCTGTGGCTATGACAATGCTGATGAGTTAAATAAACATACGTACACTCTTGAATACAGCATGAATTTTAATAATATATATTTCGAGTAGGACGAAAATAACAGGCAATGAATTAGAATGATAATTATAGAAATGAGTGGTCATAGCGGATACATAGAGACGACTTACTGTCCTTTGGGTTCCTAGCTTAGTAGATTATTATGGTGAATCTAATGAACATTGTATGTTACAAAACTAATAAAGAATCTTTGAATAAAAAATAAAACTTGCTACTCTACAGAATTCTCTGTGAATGTTAAATCTTTAGGGTTGCCCCTTAGCGGTCTGTTGAGAGTACTCGCAGTTTTTTATATTTTAATTTTAATTTCATATCGGGCGCTAATGGCGGCGCAGCCCTGCGTGCCCAATCGGCAAATGTATGCATAACGCAATAAAGTTTAATGTAGCGAGTGAACTAATATTGTTTTATTCAATATTTAACTTTCAAGTATTTTAAAGCGATTTTTGCGATTCATAAATTTTTATTGAAATGTTTGATTAGCTGATGATAAAAGTTGTAGATCAAGTTTTTGTTAGTATCGTCGAGTTTGCTACGTTTGTAGGTATATTGTGCCTTTTTGGTTATTAAATAATCCTTCCTTCTAACGGCGGCCGGGTAAATATTTATGAAAATAGTGCATGTTTTAGTGAAGCTGACCAAAACATCAATTTGCAATGCAAAACACCATGCAAACTTTAAGTCGTGTTCTGCCTATAGTTGTTACCCAAATAATAACGATGACCGCCTTATATAAATATATACATATATACATTAGCGAGGCGGGCTGTGTGACGCTCGAAGAAGTGTGGCGTTAGAAAACGAATTATTTACAAATAAGTAATATTTGTAATTATTTAGCACGAGTATAAACAGGCTGAAGCGAGCAAAATAGGTAAATGACTTAGAATTACCTCGAGTAAAATTTAGACAATATTAGATTAAGAGATTTTATTTATTCACAGACGCTTAATGTGAACGACGTTAGCCAACTCGATACAGTATCGAATGACCTTAAGCCCCCTCATGTACCGAGCAAACAGTCCCAAAGTCAAATCAGCGCCAAGTTAATCCGTTTAGGTGCGCGAACCCACTTGATTAAGTTTAATTTATTTTAAAAATCAGCGCGGCGCGCGCCGCCTCCGGCGTGGGGTCGCTAGAATACATTATTCAGTGTTTTAGAATAATTTTCAAATTCGATTACATAGGGCCGACCCTCGGGTAAGTGGGTGGGCCGGGCGGCGGGTGTATTTAGCCAACACGGGGGTCTCACCGCGTGCGATTCTGATTTGAATACGCACGTGGCCCCGCACCCCCGGGACCGCGCCGATCATATTTCAAACGTCACCGGCGATGTCTCACTCAGATACTATCGGCCGATAAACGACGAGATACCGGCAAGGGTGGAATAGTTCGCCCGCCGAGCTCTGGGAGCTATTTTTTACCCCGCTATTATCGCCTGCAGTTGACACCTAAATATTACTTTTCGCTCAGCGCGCTCTATGTCGTGCGGTATACAGGCATTTTGCGGCGAGAGCTCTTGAACCTTATTGGTGTAGCTTAGAATTTTTCTGGATTCCATTAAAATTTGCTTTCCTTTTTCGGGTAAATAGTTTCAATTTCGGAGTGTTGGGTTTAGTTCTCACGTGGTGGGTATAGTCGGTGGGTGCGCGGCTGCGCGCGTGACGGCCGCTGCGCACGCGCCGGGCACGCGCCGCCACCGGCACTCCATTACTGCGAGACCGCCGCGCCGCCTCCCATGCCAAATGTGACAAAACACTACCAAAGACTATTCTAAAAGCAAATAAAATTACAGTGCCTACGAGTATTTGCGATTTTCATTGCAAAATTTTAAGTATCCAATTTTCGTAAAAGCTGTCTGTGTTAAGTTTGCCTGCCATGATCTTTACCTACGCGTTAGTACTTTATCACACCGTGGAACCCGTTTCGTAACTTCAATGGCTTCAACTTTGAAATATATACATAAGAAAGACGACAGTAAGCATAATGATTTGCAACTTTTTAGACACAATTATTATGACTCTAGGTACAGCTATTAGATACACACCAAATTACGTAAAGATCACATCTGGGAAAATATTTGGGGACAGTCAATCAAACCAAATTTTGATGCATAGAGCAAAGAGTAAATGTAATATTGAGACGTTTAACATGAAAAGGTATTACGATATTTGTGGTTTTACAGTGGCCGTGAGTTCAATTTTCAATTTGGTTGACTATACTTTCACGTAGATCCAGTCAATTTTCTATGCCCATCAAATCTTGTACAGTCTATATTGCTACTCTTTGGCCTGTATAGCTTTGACGCGATTGCAGCAGTAGCAAATCGCCGCGTAATCCAACTCTTATCGGCCAATCAAGATGACGGAATTAATTTTGGTCGCATGCTGTCGTAATTGAAAACGAAGACTTGTGTGACAGATGTCAGCGCTAGCGATGATTGCTTTGCAGGCTTAAGATTTGGGATAAAAGTGCAGTGTTTTTTACGGGTGTACTGTACCGAGTACTGTGTTTTAATTTATCAATACACAGATCTAAGCATGTCAATTCATTTTATAAATTATAATGTAAAACTTTATTCAGGCAATAAAGATAAGTAGCCTAGACGTATGTTTTGATACTTCTTAATATTAGATGCATAGTTTTATAAGTTAATAAATACAGTAAAATAACACATGGGCTTTCGAGTTCTAGACGAGTGCATTTATTTTTGGATTTGAGACATCAGTGTTCGAATAGTAGAAGATTTTAGTCGGGTTGAGTTCCTAGCCCAGGATCGTTTTATAAATAAAGATACAGAGAAGTGACAGGAATGGTATAATAAATATAGAATTATTTTAATAATTAAAATAAAATTCAGTAATTTTAAGTCACTCTAACAAATTGGACTTTATAGCACTTGATTGCTAAGCGTAACCTACCTCAGCTTTGTTGTAGGTAGGTAGTCTTAAAAAGAGTTTATTCCTCAAACTTCTCGGCTCTTAAAACACCTTAAACCGATTTATTTAACCTAATTTGAATTTAATAGATTGTGCACTGTTGCAAAAAACAACCAAAAAGTTGAAGCAACGTTACAATTGTGCATGAACGCATACTGTCGTCCCCTGCGGATGTGCGCGTGAGCAGCCCCGCAAAATGGAGTCGGTGGAGGTTTACGTTATACACCGCTCGTTACGTATGAGATCTTGGTAATGCCTTAACAAATTGTCTTTTAATAGTACATTATTACAAAGATCAGTAACTAAGCCATCCTGGAGTATAAGTTAGAAGCCTAAACGAAGGCGAGGAGTTTTTTCCAGGATGTTAATTTTATATTCATGAATTTAAACATGGCAAAGTTATGAAATATTTAAATAAACACCGCAATTGTCTTTTAAAACCAATAGAATGAGTTTCTGCATTATTGTACAACTCTATCTTATGAATAACATTACGTTTACGTCTACCTTGTGCGATTGTTTTTTAAGTGTGTCTGTTTGTAAATGCGTACCTCTTTAGTCTTTTAAATGATTGGCGTAGGTCTCTTTACAGATCGTTTTTAATCCAAATATTATGATATGATATGAATTTTCATACTTACTTCTTGAACACTTATTGATTCCAAATTCAACATCACTATACTTTCTTGGACACTTAGAATTGTTTCTTTAGATGTTCAACCCACTGGCTTCTTTTAACTGATGTTATGATAACATTCCGTGGCAATTTTAGCCAATTGCCTCCAGAAGGGAGGTTTATTAAGAACATTACTTTACCTCTATGTTTTAGCCACATAGTACATACCATTAGGCTACGTGGCAATTGCCTCTAATAAATACTGGACAAGTTCTTGAAAGCAGTGAAACTGAATTCACAGGCTAATGTTAACGGTGCAGATCTGAAACCAAGACTTCAGCTTGAAATGATTAGTTTCTTTTCTTGGTACAATAATTATCGTAAGAAAAAGTTTAAATCATATACCTTATTTAACTTACTTTACATATGATATCAAGAAAAAACAATTTTCATGGAGATAATAAACTGTAGAAAGACAAGATGAACAAACTGCTAAGAAATTCAATAACCATCCGTGTTTATATGGATTGTCACCCCAATCCTGAAAATATATCATACCTACTCATATATTTTGCGTTTCATTACAATTTCGTGAATCTTTCTGGACGTTCAGGAAGGTTTCATTTTGAGTGGCAACCGTTTTTGCAAAGGTAAAATGTTCCAACGAATCGTTGAGCGAGATTGAGTGCGGAGTGCGAGGGTACCAAGGTAGGGCTGCCAATGCCAAGTAACTGGACGTAATGTTAACAGACGTACTCTATATTTCGTCTTAAATAGACCACTAGTAAGATCTACTTTCCCTATGGAAAGTGCCACTTTTGTACATTTTGGTAAACCCTCAAACATGTAGATCCATAAAGTCGGGTTAAAAATGTTTTTATTTTGTTATTTTTTCCACTTTAACTAGACACAGTTACTATTTATACATGTATAATCGACCTAAGCATACTCAAATCATTTGCGCGTCAAAAAACATCAGATCTCTTTTACTCGCAAGTCAGTCAGACCGATCGCCTTATAGTATGAATTGTTTTTAATATTGGCAATCTAGCAACGCATTTTTTGGGTCGACTTTAGAAAGAGCTAGCAACCCTAGTCACGAGTTCTCGACGATTACTCGTCTCCGACTCGATAGTCGAGTCGATACCGCACTCGATGCTTCGCGGGGCGCCGGCATTACACCGGGAACTAGCGCTCACTAGCCCTCTATTCGATTCGACGATGCTGATCGAGAGCACTTAAGGACTAGGTTTTGATTTAATTTTGGAACACGAGATCGGTTGTTATTTTGTCGGCCGATACTGCGTTTTGTTGTGGTTTGGAACAAAATTTAATAAGCCTTAGCTTTCATTTGTATGAAATGTAGAAATCCTACTTAATATTAATACACGGGATAGCGATAAGTGAGTTATATATACGCCGCCGTGACGTCATGAGCAGCAAAGCAACTAATTCTCATTCATTTGTCCAGGAAATATTACAGATTGCATGTTTCAATTAAACAAGTCTACGCGGACGAAGTCGCGGGCAATAGCTAGTCTAAAATAATTAATGTTATTCACACCATTGAGTTAGACAATAATTGGTATCAACTAGGTAATATACGGTAAAGCTTCGTTTCACTTGACATTTAATACGTTTAACAGAGTAAGATCGATTTAGGAGACTATGTATCAGTAATATCAATATATATTAATAACAATAATTCTAAATTAGGTTAGCGTTAAGTACCTAATGTTGGTCCTAAGTTAGCAAGATCACAACCAACTCGACCAACAAACCAACTTTATCACTAAAGATACAAACAATAAGCAACTTGCGCTATCCAATCCAGCCGAGCGGTCCCGAGGGGCCGCAGATTTGATTTCTCTCTTCCCATATGTTGCGTGGAATTTATTATTTTATTACGGTTTTATTTAGTAAATATCAGTGTTCGAGCCGACGTTTATGATCCCGCGGTCTGGGGGCTGCTGATGCGCCATTGTTTCTATTCCCCCGACCCGATGCAAGTTTATTAAATCATAGAAAACGCTGACAGTGACGTACCTGCTAGGGGATGTTGTTAGTGAGGAATTACGAGGCATTGTGTATTAATTTAAGAATGTGTTTAAATTTGGCCATGGAATCTTTTGCAGGAATGAAACTAGAGAGAGGGAGGTATCGTAAAGTAAACACCGATTTTTATTCGAATTTTACTTGATCTGGACTCATTATGATTTTACGAACTTGCTACAGAAAAAACGAATTGTACGGGAAATAAATCAATTGAGTCGTTTTGTTTATAAGTTTTATAACAACAAGTAAGTAATATAATGATCGTGATTGGCAAAGAAAGCCTAAATGCATCAAGTCCACCTTAGTATACTTTTTTTTTGCAAAAAGACGAAATAAATCTATCATTTCAATGCTTTCCAATTATTATGCTATACTTATTTACATTTACCATGTGCGATATGATTGCAGCACAAAGCGACGCTCGCGGTAAACGCTCTCGCTGCAGTTGCCTTGAAAATTAAAATTTGAATTGAAATTGGCAATGCTTAAATGTTTTTAATTTGTATCTCTATTGTTTAGAGCTGTGGCAATAATAAATATGTAACAGGTATTGTGGGAGTTTTAAACGAAATCTTGCCATGTTAGTAGTTCGTAGAGCAGTACGTTTTGACAGTTAGTGTCAGTTAGGGTAATTGATTAGCTTGTAAACATTTTTTATAAATACTACATTACGTTAGTGGCAAATAAGCATACACCTTTCAGGTGAGCCTTATGCTTGTTTTCCTTTTTTTTCATGAAAAAAACAAGTGTCAATAGATACTGACGTTTTTCTTATACAGTGTCAGTGTCAAACACAAGGCTCACTTTTTACTTAGGCTCCTTACTGATTGTCTAAACATCGGAGTCCAATGTCTGAAACTAGAGAGTTAAGTTGAGTTTTTTGCCAGTATCGAGGTTTCTTTCGAAACTGGTGCTCAATTTAATGATATTCATAAGTGATTCTTGTAAGTCTGATTTGAATAAAGATATTTTGACTTAAACTTTTGGGATAATTTCATATGGCTGAATGTTTTATTGAATATGTCCAACTTCTGTCAGAGATGTCACGGGTAGACTGGATAACGATACTTTCATATAGTTACAGCAGCATGCAAACCTTCTGATTGACATAAGAAAAACCATGGTTAAAACTATTTGGAATTTTTAATACTTTTAAGTAAGTGAGTTTTTGTTCGTCTATATTATTTTGATGTCAAATAAAATTTGTATTTTTTAGTCGCTAAAATGCCAAGTAATGTTACAAGTTTGGCACCAAAATCTGATTTAAAAAATAAATATACCAAAAACACCTAATAAAAACTCATTAGTCCCTTTTAATATTGCAAGTAAATCACCGACCTGTCATAAGCAAGAGATGAATGAATATATTCACGCCGTGATTGACAAGGCGAGCTGCCAGCGGGACGCCAAGGGATTGAAAAAACTACCGCCACTGCCCGCCTTGTTTCACCGCTACGGAGCGCGATCGTTTATAACGCACGACGCATCTGAAAGTGTACCTAATTTGAGAGGATTGTGTATTTAGCCTCGAAAAGCGCTCTCCAATTAAACGGCGGTAACGCTTTCCACCCTCTTAATCAATAGCCATTATGTTGTAGTAAGTTGTTGTTATGCCTTATAACATTAGTAGTTTTCTATAAAATAAAAAAGTGTCAATTTTTAAAACTATAACAAATATTTAAAAAACATACATACGTAGTAATATTATTAAAAAATCACGCTAACAGCATAAGATATAATGTAATTTAGAGGGTGGAAAACATTATCGCTGTTTGTATCGAGTGCGGTGAGTACCCAATAGTCTTAAAGCACAGCATCCACCTCGAACATCACGCGTAATTTATAACTACAAACTTTTTACAGGCGCTCCGCAAATCAATGTACCTGCCAACTCTATAGTATGTTTTACTCTAACAGAGACAACTTTAGTCCATGTTTAAAGTTCACGTACTTTAATTTAATCAATTGACATACCCAGTTCTAGAAATTTCGATCCTTTCGTTTAATAATGTATATATTACGGTCAATAACTGACAAAGTTTTAGTTTACGTAACAATAAGAGAGTCAAGTTCAAATAAGTTACAGGTTACAGCCTCTAATATTTGATTGTTGCTGACGACAACACCTATATTAGCGTAGGTGTTTAGTTTCAGTCCTATTATAATCATTCAATCTAACCTACTATGTTGACTTTACCCCCTACCCGTGAAAACTACGACCTTACAACCACATAAGTATCATCACACTTTAAGCTTTTTTACAAACTTTTATTTAAGTAACTTCAATACGCGACAAGCTGACCATTTAACTAAATATGTCAACAAATAGAGAATACGAATTATGCACATCTTGCAACGAATAAACACCATAGCTTTTTTTACTTTCACGTTTTTCACTCCTATTACGGTATATGTAATGTACTCGTACATTATATTAAGGGGACTTATAGATGCATTTTTTTACATTCACCTCTACATTGCAGTCGTATTCGTATTGCAACAGTCGTGGTAACGAGTAGTCTCGAAGTAAATAAGAAAATAAATATTTTTGCGCGATTAAATTACATCTTATTATAGGTGTGGGAATGCTAGTAACACTGAGCGAACGACTGATGGAAACGAGCGAATAACTGGAAGAGATTTTGTGAACGAACGTGTATGACAGAGTGACTGAGAGAGCGTTAGACGATCGGATAGCTACCACTTGTGTTCTTTGTATTTTCCCGTGTTTTTTTTTTATTTTATTAAATTCTTTTAATTTATAATTGAAAGTTTTCCTTCACACGATCCCACATAGGTACCTAAATAACAGAAAAGTATAATATTTTTTTACGGACATCAACGCAACGAATGCTAACAGCATGTGACGTGTCGTAGCGTGATCGTCTCGGGCGAGCACAAGTCGTATGTCGTAAAAAGTTAGAACTAGGGTAGCGATCGGGAGGGTCCGCAGATGGAAGTGAAAGATAATGGAACATGTCGCGACGGGGTCTGAACGAAGCCTTATTTGAATATTGTCCTCGATTGGCGGGGGGTATTCCAAATTAAATCGAGGGCCTACTGTGCAGGTATGTATAGGTGAATTAGTGAGGGGCGGGAACGTAATGTTGGTAATTAAATTAATGGAAATGATAATAAAATGGTAAATATTGGTGTTATAGATACCTTGGGAGCAAAGTTGGTGAAGAAGCTCTTAATAAGTTTTGACATCTTCTTCTGGATAATTATACTATTATTATAAAGTAAAACGGAAGTCAATCATGCAATTAATACATAAATATATCGTTTCTACTCATCGTTAGACGTGGTCGTAGGCTGATTTTATTACATAAATATTTAAGCACCTTTATAAATTTAATACTACAAACCAGTTCTCTGAAATAAACACTGCCCAGCGTCCAAATTTATAAGCTTAAATTTCAAAACAATTCCGATTTTGGCCATAGAAAATAGTCACCTACGTACTGTGAAAAATGAGCGGCCCGTAGTGATAGCGCCGTGCGCGCGCGGCCTAATGAAGCAGAACGGCGATAGCGTGACCCGCGTGAGCGCGGCTTTACGGTGCAGCGCGAATTAGTTCCGACAGCAATGGTGATGAATTTAAATAGAAAGGGTGCCCGAATGATATAAATAGCTCTCTAGTCTTGACTAGGTTCTGGCGTAGTGTAGCTAAAGGGCTTATTACACTATGCGGTATTCAGACAGTCTTAGTAAGCAAGTAAGCACCGCCGTACCCATTCGGTCGGTCTAATTAGACAGGCTAACTCTTATTACACTATGCTAAATCTTAGTAAGACTGCCTGGATACCGCGTAGTGTAATAAGCCCTTAAGTCATTCAAAACACGCGTAGTTTACTACAAGAGCTAAGTGACGCTGTTCACCTAACACGTATCTTCTCGACTCGCTTTAACTTGCTACGTAAGTTAGTGCGTCTCGTTCTAACCAGCTCAGTAAGAGAGAGACTCACGTAGCGAGTGAACGCATTTCGAGAAAAGTCGTGCTAGATGCAATGTAGAAGAGGACCAAACCATTGGATTGAGCTTTATAACCCTATAATCTTCTCTACAGAACGATTTTATTATCCTATAATAGTACGTAAAGCGGTTGAAATTAAAAAGTACAATTTTTTTACCAGAAAGACGCATACAAGCTCTCTTCATCATGGAATCCTGTAATCAGCAGGTGTAAGCGTCCAGATATATCTTCGGATAAATCGTCGGACATTGTGAGCATTGTGTGTCGATGTAGTGATATGCCGGTGGAAAATAAACATAACAAAGTGCGGGTAGTTCGTAAAACTCCCGCGGCTAAACAGAAATAATACCCTCCACTTCAGTCTACTCGTGGCCGTTCAAACATGGCCGAAACGTCTAGGTAAATTAACAATATATTTTTGTCGCGTTTAAGTCCCGATAACGTTATAAATATGTGAGACGCATTGTACGTAGCGAATTAACGCGGCATTCGTATAAAACGTGAAATTATATAGGAGAGTGGGAAGACCAATTTTCAGCAGTGGTATTGAAGCGATTGTGGCCTTAAGGCCACAAGCCTTAGACGGTCATGTTAACATGACCGGCGAAGTTTAGTTTATCTGAATTTATTTATTCCAAGTAGCACAATAAGCTCTACTTTAGCTGTATCGAGACAGTTGATACAACTTTTATATATTTTTATTTGATACAACTTTTTCTTTATGCGTTAAGTTGTGTCCGATCGACGATAGGTTTGCCTTTTGATTATTGTTAAATCACATATGTAAGTGTTTCAATAAATTGTTAGTTGTTTAGCGGTCGTAGCCGCTCGAACCCTTTGCGAGGACTACGATCAGCAAAAATATCAGAACTTAAAAAAATAAACAACTTTGATAGCACTTTGTTTGTATGTTTGATAAACATCACCACCATCACCATATATTTGCACCATTGGCGTCATTTTTGTTACATCAAACTTAGTAAAGTCTACCGTATGAGAGCAAAAATAAAACAAAACAGTGGAAAAATCTATAAGTTTTAACTTTTAAGCTATGTACAGTCAAGGAAATTGAAACACGTATCACCGTAGAACCTAGTCGAAGAGACATACGCATGACATTTGTATGACATAGCCTGGCGTTTAACGCGTCGCGTCATTGCGATAGGGTTCTAAAGTGGTACGTGAATATATTTCCCCTACTGTACAAGAAAAAGATTCTAAACACATTGTTGTCGGTCGCGGCCGAATGATCAAACAAATTGTAGACCCAAACGCGAATGAATCAATAAACTAAATTGGAATATCTCCATTACAGGAGTCTTTCAGAGTAATTGGCTAACTGGTGGGGCATGGAACGAGCTATGACTTTTATCGATAACATTTGTTTGTTTTTTTTAAGTATTTTTATTTAGGTTTTTTGTAATATACATACATACATAAAGTCACGCCTGCTTCCCGGTTGGGTAGGCAGATACCACGGATTTCCATTTGCTATGATCCCGACATACAACCTTTGCTTCACTTACCTACTCTCATAACATTCTTCATGCAAGCTCGTCAATTTAGGGTACTCCTGACCTGACCTTTCTTCAGAATGTCTCCGATTTTGGTCGGAGTACGTTCGCCGAGGTCTTCCTCTTCCCATTTTTCCATCTACTTTCCTTTCATACAGCCTTTTTGTTAACCTTCTTTCATCCATCCTCTCTACATGCCCAAACTTTCTTAACGTACCTTTATAGTGGAATATAAAACATCATCACTAAGTATTATTCAATCTATGATTTACTCAGCGATCATAAAAGCACTGGTTACCACGGTACTTAGGAAAAATAAATAAGTTGCATAACCATTTTTATGGGTATTAGACAACGGATAGATGCATACTTAAATACAAATGACATTCACGACTCAGGCAGGCCCAAACTTCCGTATTCGTCATACAAATATTTACCCCTTCCGAGAATCGAACTCGCACCCTCTAGCTTCATGGGCTCACTGACCTATATAGGCTGTCTGGTCAACATGGCGACCGCTAGGCGTCAACCTTCAAAATAATGTTCATTGTAACCAGGAGTGTCTTTGCGACTGGGTCACTATAAGGCGTAAGGTAAGGTAAGGTAAACGTAACGACAACAATGTGCTCTGTGCGTGACATCAACTCATTGCGTTACTATACTTATTGCATCAGTAGGTACTAATATTATTATTATTATTATGTGCTCCCGCCTGTTTCCAATTGGGGTAGGTAGAGACCACATAACACCATTTGCTTCGGTCCTGGCATCCTCAACATACATTCCTCTCTTCATGCATGCTCGGCGATTTCGGGTACTTTTTATTTGGCCTGTCTTTAGGACGCATCGTTCATTCATCAGCCAAATTGATAGGTACTAATAGTATAGGTTTTTGATATGATATGTAGAAGAACCTTATTGGAGGGGTGTGCAATGGTGCATTGGCTCGGTCATTGGGCCCACTGATGTGTTGAGTGACGCTCCATCACGATCCGGTGAACATTAGCCTTTGGGCTCCAATTGTATGTCTAGTTCATTTATTTCAGCTCCCATACTATTGACTGTACTGCAGACTGCTGCTGATTGACTGCTCATTACATTTAAATGATGAATACTGACTAGTTTTTTTATATATTTAACTAGTCACCCGCAGGGTGCAGTGGGAGTGTAATGTAACTAATAACCTTCCGTAAAAAATATCTACAGTGAAAACCGTATTTAAATCCGTTGCGTGTTTTAGAAAGAGAAGGCGGCCGTACATACACTATAAAGATTTAGGACGGACAAGAACGGAAGCGCCTTTACTTTATACTATATAAAGAAAGATATAGGCAAAGATTAACTCCGAACTGGATAGCAAAGTGGGCAAAGATAAACAATGATGGAAGGATTGCTCTCTCCTTGCATTTATCACTTAAAATATCATAAGATGTTTCTTAAACTTTATTTCTCAAGAAATAAACTTTTGCTGGAATCAACGATGACCGTATTCTGTTCTAATTTAGCAGTGGCATCAGAATCAAGTTGATTGACTGTACGTACCATGTCTTGCAACCATATAACATTTTCAAGTAGGTGTGTATACTAACTTTTTTTTTACAACTCATCGAATTTAATCCCGATCGTAATTATTTCGTTGCCGAGGGACTATAATCCTGATTGGGTGCGTATTGCGAGTCGATGGAGTGTGCCCGCGCACGTGGCGACATCGCATTATCTCACGATGGCGAGATCGACGCCTGCTTCATTTGATGGAATTGAAAGTCGATTATCGCTATTGGCCTTATAGTTTTTCATTAACAGGATGACAGGGTTGTAGTTATAAACTGAACTCAAGTTCCAGTTCCATACTATGCCACTATGAAATTCGAACTTGAGTTCGGTTAAAAACTACGACCCTTGAGACTTAGAATTATTAATTTATGACTAAGATTATATGTGGATCAATTTTAGAAACAGTGTTCTAAGGATACCTAAAAGCCGTCCAAAAACGTTTGGTCCAATATATTATTCATTGTATCTAGACAAATTCCGGCTTAAATTTGTATTTATGAGCCATTATACTCCTACAAATGCAATATTCGTCGGTGGCATTGGTGGCCTAGTGGCTATAAGAGTGGACTGAAGACCGTGAGGTGCCGAGTACGAACCCCAACAATCGCCATGCACCAATGAGTTTTCCTAACTTATGTACAACACCCAAGTACTTATTTACCAACATACCTACGGTGAGGGAAAACATCGTGAGGAACTCTGCGTAGTTGTATAAATGAATGTGTAACCGGGATCATGTCCGGTTTTTTTGTAACAGGGGTTACAGAGGCCAGATGGCAGTCGCTCCAATGTAATAACCTGTGAGTGATTTTTGACTTTCGACCGCTCGATAGTCGCCAGCCGGCCAATCAATGCCTGCTAAAATATACGCTCGCGTATTTGGTGGGCCCGCGGCTGGCGAATGTCGAGCTCTCAAAAGTCAAATGCAACCGCTGACCTGCCAAAATTAGAGACGTTGGTCAAAGTGTACCCTGAATTAAGAATGCGGAAAAAGCGCTAGGAGGATGATTATCCCTAAAACCAGTTTTCGTACAGTCACGTAAAATCTAGAATGGATTAAAAATTGGCCAAGTAAAAGGGAATTAAACTTGTCTGCCGTCCCCGTTTAATGCCGACTGGAGGACGCCGATAACAGTACAAAAGCCTCTCGCGTCCGCTGCCCGCTCGCTGTAAGCTAGTTAGCACCAAGCCTTCGAGGACGTAGAGTCCATAATCAAAAAAAGTAAAACAGAAGGTATTCTTAGGCTATGCTTAAATACTGTTAATAGTAGAGGTGATTTAGAGAATTGCTATAGAAAAGCGGATTTAGGCACTTACGCTAGAAAATTAAACCTAAAATTTTACATACACTCGTGTCACATGTGTGGTGCCACTGTCATTTGTTTTTTTAACGTTTCTTCGAGTGATTATAGCATCTACTTAAAAAAAAAATGTAGAGTCTTTAATCAAAACTGAACATGTCAGCCCGATCAGAAAATAATACTTATAACTAATACAAAACAACACACTTGCTTTAAAAAACGTTTTTGCCAAATTACTTCAATTGTGTTTACACAACTGAGCTAAGATATCGAGAGCGGAGAAGATGTTTTAAAATATCTGAACACACTAAAACGTTTGAAAAAATTACGCTTGTTTCTTCACGAAATAGAGAAGAAAATAAGCATGGACTTACCCAGTGAGAAATTATCACCGCAGGAAGAGTAACCCCACGAAACTGCTGGACTTGGATTATCTATAATATTTGAAGCCGACTCTACTGAGGTACATACTGAGTGGATCAGTGGCCATGTTTTGAATTGCATTGTCCAAAATGATTTTTACCAGTCTTTCCATGACTAAGACACCGCAAATGCCTGAAAAGTTTAAAACGTCTGTTTTTATATGATACCAGTTTTCGGCTTACAACAGACAGACAGACTTTTATATGCTTATGCTCTTAGATCTGATGCTGTTATTCCCTCTTTATGGTTAGGTTATGTAAATTCTTACGTTAATACAAATTATGTGAAATCATAATTATTATATTTCATTATTTTTCACATTAGTTCATTGTTTTGACATTTTCATTTGTTTAAATTAAAGTTTAATTTCGATACATTATTAATATCATTTGGATTATAATCAAACTATAGACATTTAAATTTAATAGCATTTGCACTAACATATTTCTTTAATTAATATAGGACCTGTGCCTTAATTAAATGATTTTATTTTCAATCAATACTAATATGTATAAACGCGATCTCGTCTTTTGAAGTATTTCTATTCAATGTATGTATTATGTCATATGATACTGAAAAAAAAACACGCTACAAAAAACATCGCTCAAGTCAGCCAATGCTAAAGAAGCTAACATTTTAATCCAAACTTTTTAAAAGCTCTTTATAAACTGGTTAACAAGATTAAGCAGGTATTTACTTAACTTTGTAATTGAACTCGAGGCTATGGCGGAGAGAATAGGCTACGGTTCCATGCCCTGAGCTTTTATTAACAATTGTTGACCTTTGTTGTACCTTTAACTCTCCCATTTTGTTGGTTTCGATATTGTTTCCAAGTTTCGGCTAACTTGTCGGCTTCTGAAATATGAACTCAAACTTTAACTCCTTAAAGCATTGTCTTAAAATGCGTAGGTAATTTTATCATTTGATTAAATTTGATTTTGGTGAACCCGATTTTGTTATGCAAAGGGGTAAACGTAACTGATCAGTGACAAACATGTTTAGCGAACATTAGATGCCAATTAGTCATTTCATAATAATATTACTTAAAAATATCTAAAAAATTAGGCCCCTTAAGCATGGTACCGAAGACGCTGGCAGTATGACTAAACTTATTCTTTTTCCGAGAAAACTGCCAGCTCTAAAAATAATTATATCTTGGGATTTATACCAATTGATCTAATTCCAAAATAAGCAAGTAATGTAGCTTGTGTTTTTAAAAACAAATATATCCTTAAATGCATATATAATAACCAAGACTCGAGTAGGTACAACTTCATATTCAAAATACAAAAAATGGTCTCTATCAGGAATCCTGATCCGAAGCCTTCGAGTCAAAGTCACTATTGACTAGTTTATCCGGTCGTCAATATTAAATATCATTAGTTTTCAAAGCTTCAAACCACTAGCCGCTGGTGACTAAAACGCAAGAAATATCATGTTACTAAATAAACATGAAGCGATCCTATATTTTTGATTTCTCTGGCACTGGGGCTACGGATGTCAGATGGCATTCGATTCAATATAATGACCTGAACTGCCACATCTGAGATTATGACTAAAAGGTCACCCCGAATAAAGAAAGGAGACATTTCTTGTAGGAGAGATCTGTGAACTACACAAATATATAAAGAGATGCTAAGAACAAATACAATGACTTATAAAGTACCCAGACGATAGCCCAGACGGTAGGGTCCTGTCTAACATAGTAAATGCTTGTATAAATACGAACATATATTTCATTTCACTAATAAATAACACTTTTACTACTACTGTCTTCACTTATCTCATAATTTTCATATCGCGATTGTTTTCTAGTAATACCAACATTACGAGCTCCATAATATTTGCCGCCATAACACGAGTGGGGTTGGGCGGTGGCTCCCGGGTACAACCCTTCTGTGCTCACCCGGGTAAGACGAAATCGATTTATAAACCATCAATAAGGGCAAGAGGTGTTGTTTTCTTTGTGCTGTCTTAAATTATTTTTTTACAATGAACATTGTTTTTCTTGAGGCGGAGTTTTTTACCCAAACGTTTAGTTGTTCTATTTATAACTATGCCAACAAATTACTAAAAATTAGTAGTAAAGTTAGCACTTACCTTTTTTCATAAGCAAGCAGTGTGGGTATTTCTACCTATATATGTTTACAGATATAATTCCGTAATCCTTAAGTTACCATTCTACCTGTGTCAAGTACATTTAAATGTTTTTTAAAAGCCTTTCCAAATTAATGTCTCAGTTTCGCCACAAGCCGTTTACTAATCACCGTCCCACTCGCGGTCGAGTGCTCTAAACGCCCCCACTGGCCGAATTGAAACGTACACAAAGTCCAATCATAGACCTGTCGCGAACAAGGGAAGATTTATTTAAATTATAAATAATATATGGCAGTTTTATTGTTTAGAAGGGTTAAATAAGGCCGCTAAATTTGAATTTCATATTAATTTAAACCTGTTTATTTTTAGTGGTGTACATTTTGAGGTTTCTTTTACAAATACTTATGCATGTCCTTTAGTTGCTGTTAAAAACAAACTTGGCAGTAAATTAAAACAATGATGTAGGTAAATAATGATCTTAATAGTGTACCTTCCTGTAGGATGCATGGTCGAAGTATTTCACACGGCATTACAATGCGAACAAAGGGTGCAACGCGACGGTGCAAAGAAGTTGCACCAAACACTGGCTGCAATGCAACGACATTATGCGCTCGCTGATTTTGTTAACACTGCTTTTAGCCTTTTATCAGCTAAAATAAGAAATACCTTTTTTGCCATCCAATGCTAACTAAATTACTTGAACTATTTGCAATCGAAACTACGAACGAGACTTCAATAAAAGTGAACGGGACGCTCGGAAACATTTCTTGCGTTTGTTGCCTTTCACATTATCGTAGAAGGGGATGAGGCGGGTCCGCTCGTACGGGCTTCGCATTTAAAAGCGGTATAAAAAAACTTGGGCTTTTATTTCGCAGGATGACCTAAGTGGCCGGCCGGGCCGTACAAAAACCCTCTTGGACGTACCTGTATTTTTCCACTTATTTATCCAACGTTTTTTACATTCGCACTGTTTGTTAGATCTGACCGCTTTGTCTGCTCGGGAAGATCTGTTTTTTAACGAGTACTTGGGGTCTAATTAAAAGGAAAGCTCCTCACAGACAGTGGAGGCCTTTTGAAGCCCACTGTTATTACTGTTTGTGTATGAATTTAATTTGCCTGGACGGAGATTCGAGTGGTATCCCCACTTCGCTATGGCATGTTTTGGAATATGTTATTGAACTTTTTGTGCGGTAGGTTACTTCAGCTAAATCTTAACATGAAGAGCCTTTTTTACGCAATTAAACATACCCTAAAAATTGGCTCTTAAAAACCTTGATTTTGTTATCCTACTTCTTCCTTGGGTTAAGAATTGGAATAGTCTTCAATTAAAATTTTGATTAAAGCTTATATGTTGTAAATATTTTGGTTTGAAACTAAATATTATAATATAAGTACCTATGTGTGATATAATCGAGTAGGAGATCACTGTAAATACCTTTATTTTCCCTCTCGATTATGTCCTGAGTATCAACGAATCCAAAAGCGCCTCACGTTTACCAGAATTATTCTATCTGTTAAGTCTTTATGAGAGACATAAATGCAGATATAGAATACATTAACGACAAACCACATAACCCTCCTTTTTAGCTCCGCCTCAGTCGGGTTTTATTTACAACTTCAATTTTAGACTAATTAGTAATTCAAGTCACGAGGTTTTTGTAACTATCTTGACTAAAATGGAGTCATGTGACAGGGAATGTTGGCAAGGTCGAGTCGTGCGTGTTCGCACATCTTCACGGTGCATTAGAGGCCGTCACAGCGCCTCACCTCACATCCTCTCAATAAGTACGTGATTTGATAGTCTGTCTGCTCTAAAGCACCAAGTTTCATTGCCATAAGTCATAATCATAAGCATTCGTTTGAACTAAACAAGCTACAAATTCCAATTTTCTCCTTTATGAGGTCATTATTGAGGTCTCCAAATTATGACCGCAATAAAATATGGAAATTTGACGAGCAATAAATCGAAACGCGAGCGGTAATGAGGAAACTGCGTCGCTCTCGGCATTAGCTCTGACGCGCTCCACGGACACTAAACGTCAACGGAATGGTGCGCGAGCGCCGACTCCTGCGTGGCCGTCATTACTTTTACCTCCCGTATGACAGATGGCGCAATAAAATTTATTTATTTTAAATCACGAACGAACGAATAACTCGAATAATGAGAAAGCACGTGTCTCCCGGGTCATTATTACACCGGGTATTGGTCGATTTGGTCCGGGATAGCTCTTTGATTTACTGCCAGACGTTTGAACGCATTAAATCATTTTTGTATAGAAGTTGAGAAAACTATTAGCTATTATTATTGGCGAACTACGAGAGCCCTTTGTGTGGGCTCGGATGGATAGACGATACTTTTTTATTGGCGACTTCTCCGATTTTTATGATTTGCGTGGCCAAAGATTAACTTTTAAACTTGTTCGTGACTTGTAATATATGGGCATCTGCTGCGTGTTTGATATCTTTTTTGGAATGTGACTGGACGAAATAATTCATGGTGATATTTTTTTCTCAGTTTCTTTATTACTGGGCAGGGAGTTATTGATGTTTTAACTTTTGTAACATAATTTACACAAAATATAAGTTTTATGTGTAGATATACGTAGCACTAGAAATTGAATAACCTTAGTTTAAAAAACACATCACAATCATCATCCTAATAAATAAATATTGAAATCTATACTAAGGCATCAACTTTTTAAATTTTGGGGATGTTACAGATAAATAAATAATAATAAATAAAGAAATCTCGGGACAACTTACACCAATATTGATCTAGTCTCAACGAATATAAAGCTCATACTATGTGGTACTAAACGATGAATGTACATACTTATACTTATACATGCCTAAATTCATACAAATATCCACGACTCAGGTACAAACATTTATATGTATTCATCCTACCTCTAGCTTCATACGTATATAGTCAGGATCACTAACCACGAGGCTATCCGGTCTTTAAATACCTAGATAATTTTTATTAAAAAAACTTATGTACGAACTTACCACCACAATCAACTCAACTTAATTGACACAACAATATCTGCGAGCTACGCAAAAAACATAATTTCACTTCTCAGCAGATCACTGCTTAAGTCAGTTCAAACGTTGTTCGTGAATGGCAATTTTTTTTTGTTCTAAATGAGTTGGACAAAGGTTTAGAATGCCGGAGCCACGCCGTCTGCCGTGTGAGGTCTAAGGTGATCGATCGTTCACTTTTTATTGCATTCTTTTTTAAAATTTATTTGCTCCATAAAATGGCGTCAGGAATTCGGCTGTAGATTTTTAGTTGATTAATTTGCTGGTTCTCATAACTTTTTTATTGTTATGTTTTAACTCGACGTTAATGTTTTGCTAGTTTCTTTAAAACGTGTCCATTTCATATTAAAAAACTGGCTAACATTAGTGTAGATGTTTTTGTTTGATTCCAATAGTCTATCATTAACCTCAATGATTGACTATACGAGTTAATAACCCTTAACTTCTAACCTAAAATTATCAAAACCCACCCACGAACCCAATAGGTAGCATTAATACTTATTCACTATTATAAATACCATTATATTTCAAACCTATCGAATTACAAACAGCCCAATAAAATCTCCCATTATTAATAAACTCCCGTGTACCGCCATACCGCGCCGCTGCATGTTAAAACGAAATTAAAAACAAACCATTAAACGATTTTATACGAGAATCCCTAACAAGGACGCTTCCCTTAACCGGATCGGGAGCACACCTGGGTACTCGAAATTCGCCCTAAAAGGTCCCAAACGACAGCCCGATCGGAACTGTAAAGGTGCAACTACACGAACTGCCGCAATCTGAAATAAAGTTTATTTGGTTCTTGAAACGATCCGGATTCTTTAGTCGTTTGAGGATCATGTCGGTAGCTATTGGACATAAGTCTTTCCGGAAGCAAGGAGTGTCGAGATGGTAGATTTTAAAAATGGAACGTTTGATTTGCATTTGAATAAGAGCCCCCGGCGGCCCAGGTGCGCGCCGGTACAGTCGCCTCCGAAAGTTTTCGCTGTTTTTTCCGAGTAGTATGATTAATAATGGATGGGCAGTTGTAATTGACGGTGTTTGTTGCCCGGGATTAGCATACGAATCGAAGGCCGACCGGCAATGTTTAAAGTTTCGCTGGTTCATACATTTTGAGCTTGAAAAGTTTCGGAATGAATAATGAATCTTACGAAAAAGAGGTCTAAGGACAGGATGGTGTTTAGGAATGGTTAGTATGTTTAACTAAGTTATAAGATATTGAATTACCACATTCATAAAATTAAGTATTAATGTCAATTGACTATATTTAGCTTAATTTTGAGATTACCTGTAATTTTATTGAATATTTTTTCAAACTAAAAGCTTTTATCAGTAACTGTACGCATGGGCACAGGTAGGTACATCGGGAGCTCGCAATGTGATTTTTTACGCACTTAACAATCTAGTTCTTGTAAAACTGCGTATACAATATACTGCGTATACAACACGTGCAAATATGACCTACATCTTTACTGTACTTGACTCCCCTAGGAAATAGGTATAACATACCATCAGGGGCAATCAGGTGAAGGTCCCTAGGTCCAAGTCACTTAGTTTTCAGTATATGGTAAATATTATAGTATTGTGTAGTGTATGGCGGTGATTAACTGAAAATAAAAATAGATTTTTCTAATTAATAGATTCAGGCGTTACTTAGGAAGTCAATAAGAAGTTGAATCAGTTATATTACTACTCCGCGAAAACGGGCCGTGTTTTCTCGGAGTAGCGAGGTAATTTATTTCAGTTTGTTTTACAAATTTTTCTATTTGAACAAATTCAATTAATGTCAATCAGTCGAGCGACTATCTAGTCATCTTATGCTATGCAAACAAGCCCTCTTACAATAAATTACAGGAAAAGAAGGACAATCTTTCTAACTAGTATAGTTTGTTTTAGAAATCATCAAAAACCCTTTACAAACAAACTTAATTTTGCGGTGTGTTTTTTTTAAATTATGGTGGTATTCTGAGAGACTGTTGTACTACCTCGGTCAAAACGGTCCATTCAACAACTGGCTACCGAGTCTCCACGACTACTAGTTTCAGATACGAAGGTATTAATAGTGGCCTAAACATACATGCAACGGGTAACGTAATAAGATAAATGCCTACTACATTTTAAAACCATGTTTAAGACGGTCCGTCTATTGTTTGAGTTTTTACAACCTCGAACAAAGCGCGTAAACGGTAGCGCTATCTGCGATCGGCCTTATAGTTTTTTTTAATAATTTAAAAAGGAAAACTGAGATGTATTGTGCGGGATATAAGATACGTGGGCCTGATCCGCGATCGCTCGAGTGACGAGTTCCTGCCTGGCCGTATCTTCGTGAGAACTGAGAGAAATCTAGATTGGAGCGTGAACAGGCTGTCGAAACCTGACACTTTGCGATTAGTGCCAATTTGAATGTACGTTTGGCCTGCTTGGTCCACTGACTACATGTCATGCTTCTGAGCGGCTAATATGCATCTACTTATAAGAACAATGTAGTATTATTTGTTGGACAACTAGATGGAAACTATTCAAAACTGAAATACGTCTGACATCGAGTTCAGCTTAGCGAGACATGTGCCAAAAGTGGCATGTGTTACTTGAAATCCTTCCAGGTTTCTGTTAACCTGTACATAAATTAACAAGAAAATTGGAGTGTTTGTCGGTGATCCCACCACGAATAAGCCTCGTTAGCGCAATGGCGGAAATGTTTCGATAGTTCTTAGGCTCTCAGACATTAAGAACGGGGTCTAATTATCAAGATGCAGATTCCGCTATAAACAAAACACGATCGCTAAGAACACAAACGCACAACTTGTTACCGGTGCGCCGCGAGCCGTGAACGCCGCTCAACCATTGACCTCGTTAGTTCGAACAAAACGTCACTTCTACATTCGAAACGACGTATGTACACAAGCATTCCATTGCCACATTCGACGTTTTAGTTCGGTACGCGTGAAACGTCACCGCCGCGTGTAAAACAACCGCGCCACTTGACGCTTGCCTTTTCCTCTCAAAAATAACTCATCTCGGCTTTTCACGAGGTGTCATTAATTCAGGCGGCTTTGTGCCGCGCCCGCTCCCGCTCCGCTCGTGCGGTAATGACGCTCGGCCGAGTTGTTTTTTCTACCTCATTAACAAATGGTTGAGTTAATGATCTCGTCGCTATTATGGTGAGTGTGATGCAGTTACGCTGATATGGCAGAGTCTGATCGATAATTTAAGGTGGCAATATTTCATAGGGAACGACCACTGTTAAGGACTGAAATTGTCATTATTATTTCATGATTTGACGCAAAAACAAAAATGTACTTTGTTACAGCTCCACTACTACGGTTGGATTGAAACTATTTTCAGCTAAATCTGCACTTAAAAACCCAAAAAAAATACAAATACAATTCAAAACAGTAGGTATGTCAAAAACACTGAAATATTATTTGTTAAAATCCATTCAGACCCCGAATCAAAAAAAGAAATGGCGTGAACAATTTTGGATTTTCTTTAGCAACCCTGCCGACCTCTCTTTAATTACTGCGGTGTAGGCGGCTCCAGAAAATATTTAGCCACGCGTCCGCAGCAGCCCTCCGTAATTACTAATGAGCTTAGCTAGCCTCCGCCTATACTAACTATAGATATAACATACCAGGGCAGAAGAAAGGTTCAATGTTTTAGCCAAAATTTAAAAAAATAAGTTTTAAATTTATGTTATGACTCAAACTCAAACTCAAAATATTTATTTGCTTTCATAAACATTTTAAACATTTCGAAACCCTGTAAGGGCACTGCAAAATATACATTATAAAGTAAAGTAAAAACTTAACCGAAACATTATGACGGAACATTAGCAGTCGTGTCATTATTTGTAACAGGATATACTTTTTATTTTTGTTTAATAGACATATGCTTAAACTAAGGTAACAATAAATATCTATACATTTCTATTGCAGGCAAACTTACCTAAGTATCCCTAAGTGCTACAAATACTATTTATCTTCAAAAAATTCTTGTAGCGTGTAATAGGACTTTGGCAGTAAATACTTATTTAATGTTGTTTTAAACAGTTTGCCATCTTTTACATCTTTGATTGTGGCTGGAATTTTGTTGTATATCTTTATACACATAACATATGGTCCGGAATGAAATATTTTTAGGCTGGAACTAGGTAGGGCTAACAGGTTTTGGTGTCTTAAGTTGTGGGGTCGCGTATATTGGTCTTTTGCTTGAGAGAAAAATGACATATTAGATTTTACAAAAAGGCAAATGTTATAACTAACGACCCGTCCCGCCTTCGCACAAGTACAATTAGAATATGATGTACATATGAAAACCTTCTCTAGAAACTCTTATTGACAGTGAAAACCATATTAATATCCGTTGGGTGGTTTAAAAGGAGAAGCCCTCGAAGACATGAGAACAGACAAGAACGGACAGCGATACGTAATATGCCCTTAAAAGTGGAGATTTCCTAACAAAGGACCTAAAGATTTCTTAAATAGGGTTAGTACTTTTCAAACGCATCTTGTACCTAAATGAATAGTTCTCAGGGATCAATTTGCACCAAATTTTTATTTACAAGCTTGTCTTAGGTGGAAATATTTAGACGGTCCAAGAATTCAATATCTAGAACTAAAATGGGTTTTGAAAACTCCTTGTAGATTATACCTTCTATCTTACTGAAATTACCTACTTAATAAACCTGGTTACTCAACCTGGAAGAAGTTCGAAAATGGAAAAGTTTTTTTAATACTTTCTTCCTTAAAAAAAAAACTGTTAATCTTTGTCATGTAAGTATCTCGTGAATCACGCAGTTTGCATCAAAAACTTGCGGTACCTACAGGTCCCAACTACCGACTACGACTTTAAATATGTACGGCGTCAAAGCGCCAGAAGAATGAATGAAATTATACAAACTACATATCCTACACGAGTTAAGGGTATTAAACAATAAATATAGTTTTCGAAACACGACTTTGTGGTAACGCCAGACTTGAAAAATTACAACTTTTGTTTTAAAACCAATAAAGTCTACTACAGTTTAGTGGGCGAATATTTTTTTATCAAATTGTTTCACCTAACTTATTGCTTAGCAGAATCGTTCTTTTACATAGTTTTGCTTCTGCAGAATCAGACATATATTAGAAAATATTTTCCTTGGGATCTTATAAAATTCCTGAAATGCAGAGTATGGATAAACTAAAAGTATGTAAAAAAAACATTATGCAAAAGAATACCTTCAGGACAATCGATGGTAGGTACTGTGTTTCTGTATACAACCTTGATTTAACAGTGGCCTATTGCAAAATTGCATTTGAATGCTGCACAGAGCGTTGCTTTACTCTGCTATATCTACTACAATTATCTTTTTAAAATGTTATATTAATATCCAACAAGTTAAATGCTACAGCAATATCATTTCTTCTCGTATTTAGGTATGTAAGTATACCGTTTCATTTGAAGAAGTAGGCTGCCGTCTCCGCCGGGGAGGCGACGGAAAAATAAGAGGAAATTCTCCAAGAGCAAATTAGAGGCCGGGGCTCGTAATAAGAGTGGACCAGGACTGCGCCTGATAACAGGGGCCCACATTGTTGTATTATTTTTTCATCTTCCCGAGGCCGAATGCTTGATATTTCGCGTTCCTTTTCGTTTGCAGTTCCGCGAAATATGCCTGGCGATATTACTCTGCTTAGCGAAATTAGAATGCGATCTGTGTTGTTTGTGCGAAAATTCCATTTTCCACAAATTATGAACCCTAATCGATCATTATTTGTAGGATATTATTAACTCGTCCCAGAATGACCTAAGCCTTCCAAATGCTTGCGGGGTACAAGTTCAACAATCTATCTCAAATGTTAGTTGCGAAATTATTGAATGAAACTTCTGAACAAAAGCTATCGATATAATTAGTTATATCGAAGAGGCCGTAGCTCATCGATCACATTAATTTTCCAACAATTATTAAATACGAGCATTTCGACAATTAATTGGTGCAAAAAGAGCCGGGGCGCCGGTATGGAATCGCAGCGGAATCGCGGCGGGATCGCAGTAAATCACCGCGCACAATGCCGGCAGGTGGCGTCGGCGTCGACGATAATGCTCGCGTTTAATTACGCGGAATAATTAGTGAACGGAATATTTTCCGGGCCCTAACTATCTCCGCCGTCTTCCGGCGATAACTAGGCGGTAATTGCGGATTAACCTCGCATTCAGAATTTAATAGGTGCTCGAATAGACGGCAGCCAGTCGAACCCCAATGACGCTATTTGTTTAGCGACGCCGAATTAATTGTTTACCGGAAAGCATTCCGCACTCCTGTAATATGTGCCGGAATTATTTAGTTATTAATTCGATGCTTAATGTCGTCTGCGTAAACAGGTGCATACTCGTATCGCATCGCAGCGCACGCAAACACTATCCACTGTCACTCGGGAGAATTTATCGGAAACGACGCGATGACAATGTAAATGTTTTTTAATATCGTAAAGTGAGCTCTATTGTAAAATTCCAATATTTTAAATTCATCGTCGTCGGGCCGGCTTTGTTTTTGGAAGAGTCAGAGCCGGCAATATTGCGGACGTCACGGCGGCGCGGCGCGGCACGTGCTGCCGATGTAATTCGCGCTTTATGGCACGTGAATAATTCAAAATCCCTCTGTAGGTGGGAACGCGTCGCCCCGACAACCTTTGAACTCTAATAGAAGGTACAAAAATAATAATATAAGCGCATTTGTCACCTGCGACTCTCGGAACTAGGCGCCGGGGAGGCTAGTTGAGCGTGAACTTTTGATACCAGCGCGAAATATTAATTTCTCGACGCCAATAAACGGCGAGGCGTGCGTAATGCCGGCAAATTAAACCGAGTGCCTTTAATATGAATTTTGTTGAACATTTTAATTACGCGAGTGATTTTCCTCATATTGGTCTTGATTTAATTTAGGGAGACATACTGAGTAAGAGGTGTTGTGTTAAGTTAATAAAAAAAACTCTGTACCAGCATAGTAATCAAATCCCGGTCTACTACGTTTGCGTAGCAATTACCGATATTAGTTGTCGCGTTGCGCGCCAGATGGCGTCGGGGCGATCATTTAAAAATCACTGCACATTGTTCAGTGCAACTAATTGCAGGGAACTGAGAGGGTCGATGGACTCTGACTAAATCATTTTCTAATAGGGGAGCTTGATTAATTTTTATTTTGCCAAATATTATTGAGGGGGTACCTGTTGTTGATGTGACGTGATTGCTTGCGGATGAACTTATTTCTTTTATTTTTGTAGGTACTTAATACGTAACAATGCATGGACGAATATATTATTAGTTAAACTACCGTATTTCGTTTTGCGATCACGCCATAACACCACACCAGGAAGATTTCTGTGAAAAAAAAACCTCATTAATTAAACAATTTGATAAGACATAATACCAAAATAAATGGAATACCTTCCAAGTGAATTAATTTGTCAATAAAACAGTACTGTACCTTGTATTATACCGAGCGTTCAAACTGCTTTGATTTCGGTGGCCAAAAATAGGTATTATTGATTTTACAGCACTAATACAAGAATTGAAAAAAATATCTCAAGCAGTGTCGGTTTATTTGCTGCTTGCATCATAATAAGTGTCAATTATTTTGACAGGAACTTTCAAAATCTTGGCCACCAAAAAAAGAGCGGTTTGTACGCTCGGACAAATCCACCTGGTATAATTTCCATGAAATTACAATTATTGTAAGCCGTGTATAAAATTGCACAGCGAAATGTCGGTAGCTACCCTTAGAATAATGACTTCGTGCGTCATTTTTATCCGGGTTTGGGTAAAAAATGCATACACGTAACGACAAATAGAATTGCGGTCACTCGCGCTTGTCTACGTAAATAAATCAATATCTTGGGACAATTTAAACTAGGCAAAGCTTTTTTAAGATATTTGGTAACGGATAGACGTACGGGTATTTAAATATAGATAGATATATTTGACATCCATGATTGAGGTCCAAACATGGCTGTAGGCAGAATATGCGAATGTCTGTCCCTCGTAGGAAATCGAACCCGCTACCTCTAGCTTCGTTCAGCGTCACTCACCACTCTAACTTACTCCAGTCGTCTTATATACAAAATAGTTAACAGTATTAAATTAAAGCTAAATCCTTGATAATTTTTTTTATGAAATTGATAAATATATTTTTTTTATTTAAATTTATCCATTTCAAGGATCCACTTAAAGAACATGTCTTGTCGCTTTTTTGAAAGTATTATTTTAATTTCATAACGTAGTTCACCGGGAACTTTACATTTTGAGATTAAAATCTCGAATATCGAAATCAGTTTTATGTTGGAAAACGATTAATTCTTATATGTAAGCACTAGTTTTAAAAGGTTAAACCGGCGGTGGCTGAATGCCGACAATGGCCGGGCCAATTGAATCAATGTCCTACTTCCTGCATCAGATTCATTTCCTTTTTACCAGTCGATGCTCATTTGTCATTGTACTATGACCCGCCATCGAACCGTTTAATTTGTTGATTGGTTTTCATTTAAATAAACAGCTAGTTCGACCACTTAATAAATTGCAGTTTATTTAAAGCATTAAACTTAGGATTTTTAAGCGTCCAGTGTGCAAGTGAGGATGTAATCTATTGTGACAGATGCACACGGAAGAAAGAGGAATGAAACGTATTGCATTTGTAATCTGTTTCGAACAGGTTAGCCCAAATAAGTCAAGGTGTTAAAGTCCTTTTGCTGTTAAAACATTTTAATTTCCCCTGAATCAGCAGTAAAACACGGCGTACAGAAGATAGTGATCAAATTTAGCATCCACCAAAGTGAGGTTATTCACTTGTCAGGAATTTCAAATGGTATTTTAAATAATCAAACAAAATTGGTAATGAAATAGATCACGTCTTTATCTCAAAACAGGATGTTTAGTGGTGTGTTGTGTTTGTTTTTAATCCATTGTTACGACAGAGGCTCGGGAAGCCAAGTTATGGCGGTCTCCACTCTAGCAAAAATAATAAAAAATACAATGTAAATAGCCATAACTTTTAAACGCGTCTTGTAAGGCTGGCTACACAAGTATGTTGTTGATTTAATAAAGTATAACATTGGTTGGAGTTTATTTTTTTATTAATCAATGTAAGATGAACGTAATCAGCTAGTTCCCTAATCATTTACTTTACTTAATTACACGTATTTAAGCGGGTACTTTCTTCGATAGGGCTTAAAAAATGAAAGAGACCAATCTGAAGTCAACAAAAAATGTAATAAATGAGTATGTCGCTTGCTTTTTTAGTCAGCTTCCAGGTCTTAGACTCATGTCAAATATAGGCCTAAATTTTAAAAAAGTACAAAGAAAAGGCTACACAACTGTTTTTTTTATCGTTTTTAGCAACCAACTTAAGTCTAGTTTACTTATTATAATATATAGAGTGAAATCTAAGTCCAGAATCAAAACCGCGTTTTCCAATAAAATCAATAATTAAAAGATTCAGGCGTTACTTTGCGAAGGTCTATATCAACAAACTGGAACAAACTACCATGCTACTCCGCGAAACCAAACCGCACAAAGACAACATATTCTGTATACAGTCACAAATCTTGTACTGAAACAAGTGTTTCCTTAAATATTTTTTACACACTATTATGTTATTGTTTAAAAAGAATAAGTATCAATCTTGTTCCACATGATATAGCGGCTTTGCGTACTAACCGAAAGATAATCTTGCGTATGGGAGAATTCCCTCCTCGCTTCCGCGCCATCGCCGTCCGAATGCTTTTTTAGCCAAAAAGCTTTATCACTTCCGCGGGGACATGGGCTACGAGTTCGGGAGTTAAAAGTTTTGTTTGCTGGAATAGACCGAAGAGGAACTTTTGCTGTTTTTCGTACTATAGGAGCAGCAATGTTGGTGTTGTTGATACTGCACCTATTTCGAGAGCAAAATGATTGTCTTATTTTTATTAACCAAATGTATTGAATGTAATTTTAAGTGGATTACAAAAAAAGCTGTCACAAGTTAATAGTTGTAGTCTTTTTAGAAAAAACAAATTAATTACATAGATATAATTTCACATACATTTAATACAACCGTTACAAGTAGCACTGCATGATTGAATCTGGCACATCGATTATGTTGTACATAAGGACAGCAAAAATAAGATTTTTCCCCAAATCTACTTTAAACAAGCTCGTATTATACACTAACCGTGACAAGTGCGACAAACTGATATCAAATAGAGACTAGATATTTCCTCATAAAAAACGTTTTTTTTTTAATTTACTCTCCTTGTCACCAAAAGCTAGCCTCCATGCCACCAGTCGCAAGTTAGACCGCACTCTTAACTCTAACCACGCTCAGCCATCCCCACAAACAGCGCTCGTGATCCTTCCAGGCCCACTACCTTCTAACTCCTCGGCGCTGGCCACCGAGCAACGGTGCAGAATGCAGGCACTGGATCACTTTTATGGCCGGATGCCGTAAAATAAATGTCGTGGTCCATCGCTGGCCCCAGCTAATGATATCCTACGGACTGTAAACATAGTTGAGATCGAGGGAGATGCGGTTCGGGTAGTAAAACATTGACGGCTTGTTCCGTTTGTTTACTTGTGATTTTGATGTAGATTCGCGATTAAGGATGAGGTAATGGGAGGTTTTGACTAATATCCAAATGTATGCATTTCCATGTGAAAACCCATTCATGTGCGGCGGACCAGATACAATAGAAACTTTATTGTTCTGACGTCCATAGACGTCCATCGCACCTGAATGTGAAAGTTTGAAACTATGCTAAAAGCGTTTTTAACTAATTACCATGAAGACATTGCAAGCATTTAATCGATTTTATTTAATAGCTAGGTTAACAGTGTTACCAACTTGTATATTATTGTTTGAACAATTCTTTTGAACAAAAAACCGTCCAGCGGGGCCATTCTCGCGTACTCGTAGTAGAGATGACGTCGAATTCAAAGTAATTCAAAAGTAATCGTTAGAGTCCTTCAAAATCTGTAATTATTTGTAAATATAAGTTGAATACCAATGAACACGAGAATTGAGGGCCGGACTATATTACGACTAAGCAGTCAGTGCAAAGAATGGAGGACTTTGAAGGAGGCCTACTCCCAAACATGGGCACTACATGGGCCGCTATGATGATGATGAGTCAGTGCTGTAGCTAATGCGTGTGCGTCAGTTTTGACTATAGAAGTAAATCACAGTACAGCATACGGCGCCTTATCTTGGGTTATTTACGCGCCGCGACCGGCGGCTATCGCAATATATTGCTGATATCCGGCCGCCGCGGCCGAGTAATACGCATCCGGAACGCCCCCGGACCGCCCCGCACGCAGTCCGGTCCGGCGGGACCTAAGAAAATTTAAGCATATCTGTGTTTGTACGAGCATTGGAATTTGTTTTATGTTGGTTTGGCTGATAAAGATGAGGCATTGTTACGTTTCCGGCGTTTTAACCGTCCGTCTGTATCCTCCAACGCCTCGAGGATGGCTCCGTATGGTAAAAGTATCTACACTTGTAAAAGAATCCCAGACTCAGTCCTTCCATTGTTAGTTTGAATCAAACGTCTCTAATGCTATTTTAATTATTTATGTTAAATCTGGAACAGCGCCCCCTAGGCTTACAGAAAAGCAAGTACCTACAGTTGGTTTACCCCTAAAATATCGACAAACGAATCATCGAATCATCATTTCATCGAATTTCATTCATCTAAAGGCATATTATATCGAAACGATACGCTAACCTAACCTACAAGCTACGAGTACATATATGTACATATACATAAGATATAATGAAGTTAAATGAAAAGTTTGCGACTGCACCGAGAAAAATACAATTCTAGTACGAACATATGAGCATTTGCTCATACGTTCGTACCTACCTTATGCATTGATTTTATTTTATATAGCTTTTGCCCGCCACTTCGTCCGCGTAGACTTGTTTAATTGAATCAAGCAAACGTGCAACGAACATGCAATCTGCAATATTTCCTGGACAAAGTAATGAGAATTAGTTGCTTTGCTGCTCATGACGTCACGGCGGCGTATAACTCACTTATCGCTATCCCGTGGGAACTATGCATTTTTACGGGATAAAAAGTATCCCATGTGTTAATCCAGGTTATAAACTATGTGTGTGCCAAATTTCATCTAAATCCATTCGGTTGTTTTTGCGTGATTGAGTAACAAACATCCAAACATACAAACTTTCACATTTATATATTAGGAGGATGATTCACCTACTACGATAAGTAACATGCATAAAAGAAACATGCGGCTCTTCTGATGGTAAGTAGCTATCGCAGCCTGTAGGCGCTTATAGTGTACCCGTTAGAGGCGCAAAATAATACCTTAAAATCCTGTATTTGTCCCGGGCGTGACGTCACGGCGGAGCGCGAGCGTGACCGCGTCACCTGACGGCAATTTCCGCTTCACGATAAATCATTTCTTCGTCGACGGCTCCTTTTGTCTGTCTGCCTATCTGTTAGCGGTGAAAGATTTAAAAACGCCCCGCCTAATGAATGGCTAAAATAATGGCTGTGCTATGCCTGAAATTTATTTAAAATCTGAGCGAATTTGCATAGTGTAACTGTAAGAAGCGATAGAGTTTAATGAGCCAAACGGTTTATTAAGACGGTTTAGTTAAGAGAAATTAATTGTTGCTTTTAATTTACACAAATCCTATAAGTGCCTATTGTTTTCATAGTGGTAGAGCCTCACTATAGCCAGTTACTGACTGCCGTGGAAAAGGGCAGACTTTACCGCGGCAGCACCACAATCCCACAAAATACCGGTGTGAAGTAGTAGGATAACTGCGTTTCCGTACGGTGACTGAGAGATCCGGAGGGCGGCAACAGATCAGCGATTCTCTTGGTATCACTGGTTCCCATAGGCGATGGTGATCACTTTCCATCAGGGCACCCACATGCTCGTTTCTCTCCAGTTTCCATAAAAAAAATATAAATAAGAAAATATGTTACACAGATTTGGTAGACCAGCTCCGGGATACTTTTTATCCCGAAAAAATACATATTATTAGGCAAGAGATAGTGAAAAACAAATGCAAGGCATGAGAATGAGACGCAGGAAAAGCAAGGAAATAGTTTGCATATTACAGGAAAATGGATATTATGGTCTACTTTTAATCCATGAAAATACAAAATTTCCACACGAAAGCGATACTTTCTTGCATGCTTTTGCATGCCTGCTTGCATACTTGGTGGCTACCATGAATACTTCCATTTTGAGTTGGTTTTGGGCTTGCTTGGTAAAGGTAAACGCTTGGCTGCTTTAATTACCTGCTTGCTTACAGACTTGGCAGTTGTTAATTGTAGTATGGATTGGCCAGCGTGACCGGGGTAGTACCACACTGTCACGGAATATCACGTTTCATACGATAAGTTACTAGATCTGGAGTTCCAAATGTTCAAACGCATTAGATCAGCAACTTCCTTTGAGGTTGCTGGTATCTATGGGCACCGGTGATCACTTGGTATTTGGCGACCCGTGTGCTTGTTTCCCTCTCTATTCCATAAATGAAAACCTAAAGCATTATATTTTGAGGTATCAGATACCAGAAACACTAATTTATTACATAATATATTTCTTCTGAAAACCGAGTTCCCAATTTAGTTAGATCCCAGTTGAATGCCCTACACTTCAAATTAACAAAATGTTTTAACAAGCAATGTTAGTCTAATTTGGCGAGCGCGGGGCTAGCACGTGGCTTCGAGAGCACTCGACAGCTCCTAATTGCCTTATTGATTGGCTACACGCCGTAAATAGTGGACAGTGCTTGGCCGGCGCAGGCGTTACGCGAAGGGAAAAGGGAAATAGTTTATGAAACTGTACCTAACACGCATATTGGCAATACTTATGCATACCTGCGCCATTTTATTGGGGCTATCTCCCTGTTTATTTCGTATGAGAAGTAGTGGTACAAAACAAAGTATTTAAGTATGTAGGTATCACAATTCCATTAATAAAAAAATAGAGCAAAATGAGCATGCTACAAATAGCGGACTAAACGCTGTATTAAAATGTATAGACATAGATACTTAGTTTTATTAGGCATGAAAATAATACACAGCCAATAATTTAGTAAAACTAAAAATTACATTTATTTAGCACAGTGGTGATGTCAAAAAGGGGTAAACCCCATCAGTTAAGACTCAGCATTATGCTGCATTTTCTATGACACACTGCGTAACACTCGTCTAACAGTAGTGCAGCATTTCTACGGAAATGACGGCGACGACGCCTCAGATACTATCCTTTCATTTAGGTATTTATTCAAACCGTCCCAAGCTCTTTATGACCCGTACGCACATAGAGTATATCCGCTTCAGGTAACAATTCGTAACGGTACAAGAACAAAAAGGCATCGCGGCGCGGAGTACGCTAGGATGATTGATATTGCAGGATAGCGGGCGAGCGTTGCGATCCACAAAAAAACTCGCTTCCTAATGATAGGCTTTTAAAAATACGATGCGATACTCGTCACCTCGGGCTAATGGCGTCGATATGTTACTCCATTCTGGCTGCGTCTGCGCCGCGGTATCTAATTAATTATGGTAATTAAACAGCGTGGCTTGATGTACGCTAAAGCTGCGTACACAGTGGGCAATATACCACGGCGACTATTGGTTGATTGCACGGAATTCTAAATTCCCTTTAGTATTTAGAGATCTGTGGTTAGTTCCTTATATAAAAAATTTTTAACGCTGTAAAGAATCGAGCTGTTGCTTGTTCTATAAAAAACATTTTTTTTTAATTTGCACTTTGGCTACCGTTGGCGTACTTTGGCTATTTCTCACCGTATCTCTTTGCAAAGGTTGTCTGGAAGAGATTGCTGCTTAGCGATAATACCGCCTGTTGAATCCCATGTGAAATTTCCCTGTGTGTGTTCCTTTATTTTTGTTTACTTGTGTGAATCAAAAAACAGTATTTGTTGTTGTTGTTATTTTCTGTTTAACCTGACGGTTGACTGGTTGAGAATGCTTGAAGGCATTAAGTCCGCCATTTGTACAGTCATTTTTGGTTTGTGCAATAAAATTTAAACAAACAAATAAATTATTAAGACTAAGTATTTACTTGTAAGTCGTGCTTAATGCAATTTGGTCTTGAAAAAGAGATGCTTAATGATTGTCTTCCTTTTATTTGTTATCTTGAATATCATCTTTGCGCAGTTATTATTTCGTATGACAATTCTTACACATAATTGGCGTAATATTATTTATGTTTATATCTACCTCGATATTAAGGTCGTAAAGCAACGACTTTCGTCGTTCAACCAATATATTTTTTGTGTTTCCTAACCTGCTATTTGTTTCTACACCATTGTGCACAAGGCTTTGCGGCCGCTTCAACCAGCAAGCCTAGCATACGTGCTATTTCGCATTTGTCAGAGTGTCTCTTTTCGACTGGTTTCATTCGAAAGTGACGCAACGGTCGACTAACAAGAAATAACACTCCATGCTAGCGCACATTATACCACATAAGGTAAAACCCACAGTATTTAATTCATTGGATTTGTATAGTCACTAAGTAATAGCCGTACTTAATTAAAACAATGAGATGTTAAGGGATGAACAATGCTATGCAAGATTTCAGGAAAATCATGGTTCGGTACAGTATAAAATAGGTATGGTGGATTTTTTAAGTTAGTACGGTATTAGTTGTCTGTTTATTTAGGAAATCAATCAATATTCTTGCTTAGTTATAGAAAATCTGACTCGTTTAATAAAAAGTTAGTTTTATTTGTTCAAAATAAATCTTACCGTGTTTACATATCTTGGTAATTGTAACAAAATTTATTTTGAAAGTAGACGTAGTAGCAAGTTAAAAGTAAATAATGAAAAGTTCAACTACCTACCTAGCAAGTGTACTGAGGTATGTGCAAGGTACGCAGAAGGTACGCTGCGCTGTAAGTTTCCACACTATGTACGGTACAGACTACGATATAAAGCATAAGCGGCAGTGCACTTGCTTAGATATAATCACTTGTCGTGGTCTTGGGCATTTTGGGGGTAAATAGTTGTAGGATATTAACATGGCCAACCATTGAGACGGCGAGGAGTCGTTTCATAACATCTTCACCTGAGGATACTTCGTACTGATATACCTACGAAGCATCGTCAGGTAAGAGATCGACGACGAGTATCAACTCGTACCGACAATAGACGTGTAAACAGTTGCTTTAAGAAACGTTTGATTTTTGAGGTTAAAGTTTCTCCTGTTTTCGATCTGTTTATTTGAAATTAAAAATTGTAAAATCCACTAATGAAATTAGTTCATCCTCACTTCCTTGCATATATCATCGTAGCGATTGCTTGATTCTTTCCTAACATCACACGTCGCTCCGCTTCCTGGTACAGCTCTGGTGAAAAGGACACTGTTATATTTGAGAGTAGTTTCTATTTTGAGGTTCCAAACTTAGTTTTTGTAGTCCGTTCAAAGTATCACCAGAACCCAGCACGAAGCCGGAGCTTGGGTTTGGTCAGAGCTACCCGCGGCATCTCCCAACTTGTGCCTTAACACATTCTTGACGAAGAGTGATGCTTTCGGCGGCTCGCGCGAGTAGGTAGAGCTTTGTTCGGGTGATTAAGTGCCTCGGAACGGCGTTCCTAAACCCTTCAGCT
The DNA here is from genome assembly GCA_963691745.1 of Ditula angustiorana. Taxonomy (NCBI): domain Eukaryota; kingdom Metazoa; phylum Arthropoda; class Insecta; order Lepidoptera; family Tortricidae; genus Ditula; species Ditula angustiorana. The sequence continues at coordinate 5,565,721 of OY829473.1, forward strand.
AATGAGTCGAGAGCCAGTATTAATCATGGGATGACGAACCGACGGACGCTCGTGGGTGGTTGTCATTGTGGTTTTAAAGTTAGGACCAAGTCCGAAACGATAATGATCGGAATAACGTGGTTTGGGCTACTAGTCATTGCTGGGCATGTGGTTCCGACGTAATTGGTACGCTGAGCTCAATATAGGTACTGACGCCGAACTAAATGCCTTCTTAAGATCAGTATACCAGTAGCAATTTATAAAGGCTTTACTCGCGTGAATAATATAGCCAATGCCGATTCTAGAATACTGGTACATACATTAATTTTATAAATCAGATGAGTAGTTTCGAAGATTAGAGACCTTCTACATACAAACTTTTCATTGTTATAGTATTAGTGTCGATATGTGTTATATTTAGCTGACATTTTTATATGATATATACCTATGACAAGTAAAGCTTCATCGCCTAAAGTTTGTTACAGTAGTGTTCTACTCTAACTTAACATCGTTGCACTCGAAAATGCGCCGAGGCTGAATCCACGTACACAGAGACTTGAGTGCAGGCGAGCGTGATAGATCATTAGGGCAGCGTTGAGCACAACGATGTTACGTGAGAAGATCACACCCTGGTACCTCACATAACGTAATGCCAATTAAAGTAATATCTCATAATTAACACACATGGTAATTAAATAAGATATCGGTAGCAACCAAACGGCACTGATAGTGGGACAAACAAATATATGAGCATTTGTTCATTATGTACATGTCGGCTTCGTTAAACATGGCGGAAAGCCATTCCATCGGTTCCGTGATCTGAACCAATATCACACAATCTACCAGCTATAATAAACCAACGTTAAAAGTCTTAAAAATAACATAAATCTAATAATTACAACATATTTTTTTTTTATAAATTTTATATAATGTAAGCTACTATTATTCTAATACACAAACATAGGCATACGAGGCACACATGGGCAAGATGATGTGCATGTACTCGTAAAATGCTGCTCTACCATGTAAAAAATAATAATGCTGAAGGTCACTAGAATGAACGGAATATGCAAATAATCAGGATGAACGCTTGCCTCGATCACGGCCAGGATCAAAATCAAATCGTCATCAGTTCACGTCTAGACCCATAATAAATAACTTCAGTAAAGTACGCTTTCAATGACAGGAGACGTGATGGCCGCCTCGACACGCGGATGACTGATCCGTCGCGCAAACTAATGTTCTTTTTTTAACCTTTTTATTTTTAAACCTCACAAAAGCCTAAGAGGCATGAGTTATGCCGACTTGTAGTTTTTAATATACATCTCGGATTAAAAATTTATAAATTTTTATTTCTTCTCTCCGCGGCTCAGACGCGCTACGTGACGGCATGTGACATTAAAATGACAAATTAGCTAATTATTCTTAATCCGGCTGAATGCTTTGATTGTGGGTATTTTATGGAGTGATGTGCCATCAAGGCGACACGTCGTCGCTTATTTACTCTCTTTGTGCTCGAATGGTGATTTGCGATAATTTACGTGTCAAGTTCATTGTCATTGGAAAAAGGTTCAGTCATCGCATTCCAGTCGTCTTTATTCGAGCTGGGCTGGCTTAATTAGCTTGATTAAGGTCTAATTACGGTGGTACTAGTGAAAACTGGAGCTCTGGGGAGTTGAATGGAACGTGAATGAGCGCGCAGGGGAAAAATCGCGGGCTCCGCGAATGTTTTGACGGCAGCGCGCACGTATTTTGTGCATTATTATGATAGTTAACGAGCATTACTCTTTTAGCCAACCACGGATGCGCTATTTTTCGTCGACGTCAAGCGGGGTGAATCGGGAGAACGATACCTGGTACAGCAACGCCAATGTTTTAACATTTGGTGTATACAATCTATGAAAATGTTTTCTAATTACATATTTCTGATACGAACATAGTGAACTTTGATACATAGCTACGTACGAGTCCCAATATGATGGTTAAAACTTGACTGTAAATTGATACCTATATTTCATAGTCCTTGTCATTTGCCTAAGATACAGGCTACTTTTGTATCCTAGTTTAGGCATTCCTAATTATAAACGTGTACTAAGTATTATTTTCATTTGTAGTGAGCGCTTAGGCGTTATATTATTATGTCAAGTCAATAGTTTAGTTTTTTTTTCATCTGTACAAACTAACACATAGATATTATGTAGTGCTTACTAACAATTCATCGTTTATATGTACCATAATTATTTTAATAAATAATTTGAATTTGAATTTGAATACGTGATTGATCCGTTTATTTCAAAACACCTGAGTCTCATAATATCTCTCTATATATTTTATGTGATACGACTTTAAACAGTTTTTAGCAAAATTTCAGGAGGATAGTAATATAAAAAAAACAATCTAAACAATCTTATTAACTATAATATGTATTGCTTGTGAGTTACATTGTGTTTTCATGCGATGGCCAAGTCAATCTATTTTATTTAAACATAAAAGATTTTTAATATTATTGTGCTCACTATAAGATGTGGTTAGATTAGCTAATTACGTAATAACTTAAGACATAAGGTCCCTTAAGTAGGGACTGAATGAACCAACCGACTTGGTATTACATGGATCTCACAACTTTTGACGGTAGAGAACTGAGTTGCGAGACTTGGTTTTTTTTACAAGTTTTGTTTTTGATGGCTACTTTATACTTTTTATACTTTACTTTACTTTTATATTTTGATATTTTTGCAATTGCGTATCTTACCCAAATGCCTTGTTCCAAAAATCACTATGGGAATACAACATAAAGTTGTTTATTGAACAACAAAATTCAGTAACATATGGGGTTGTAAGATTGACCTCCATCAGAACATTATCAATATTTTTAGAAAAACTGAAAATCTATAGAAAATAAAAACATAAAAAGTCTGTGTTGTTTAATTTACCGCTTAAGGAGCAAAAATATTAAATAACAAATTCTGTGCCTCCTGTGATAAGTGATACAAGTGTAAAATCGTCATTTTACAGGAGAGCAAAAATAAGATTAAAAAAATTCTGGTTCGTGAGCCAGGAGGGCTAGCATTTACCGAAACACTTTTTTTTTTAGATAAAAATATACTCTATAAACTAGCATTTAGTGTTTTTCGGTAAAAATTGTAATTTCGAAGAAAATCGCGAAAAACCTGTGAGTTGTACCTATTGAAATGTCTAATATGTGTAAATAATATGTGTTAGATGATACAAGTTGAGTTATATCATGGTGCATCCCTGGAGCTCCCATAATATCTCTTGGTGTAAACTGATATACATGAACTTGTAAAATCCTATAACTCGCGTTATAATGTTCCCAGCTCAATGTTGCTTGAACTAAAGTAAAACATAAAACATTGGAAAATAGATTTTTTGACTTTGTACCCCGTTACAAATAAAATTTACCTAACTTATATCAGTTTGCCAAAATTATAGGCATGTGAAAAAAGGTGTTAAAAGATACAAGTCAAGTTATACCCCTCGTCAACATTCATATTTATTGTGTAAATAAATATAAGTATTTAGAAACATAATCAACGTTTATTAAACTTTACCAAAATGAATAATTAACTTACATTTAAGGCACATATTCATCACAATTCTTAACAAAGGTAAGTTGAGATCTTATAATCATATTTTTTGGTAAATTGGGACAAGGATAAAGCTGACTTCTGCCTCTATAGGAACTTATAAGTTTCAAAAAACTTGGATGAAAATTTAAGTAGGTTTCTTAAAAACTAACAAATGGCTTGGTTCAATCTTACAAGTAAGTATTATGATTAGACGTGTTAAAGTTATTAAATACAAAAAAAGTATCATAATCATTGTCAGACTCATAAAAATCTAGAAAAACTAACATACTTCACAAATAACAAACTAGAACAAATTAAAAGTACTTTGCTACTCCGCAAAACCACTGCCGTGCTCGTGCAAGATAGTTGCGTCTGTGCAACATATGTATCTTCATGGCAAAACCCATCCTCCTACGCCTCTACACGAAACAACAGTCATATATTACACAGACTCAACTATACACCACCACCACTTAATACTAAAACAACACCGTTGTTGTACCTATTTCCAAATGCTGCAAAACATTCAGACGAAATCCCTTCCCGCAAAAGTGTAGTATTTCATAAGAAGGTACTCTCCAGTACTCTACTGTACGTTACGAGGAGTGACCGGACATTCGTTATGCTTTTCTGGCAGCGATTCTTCTATTAGTTCTCTCACATTGGATCCAGCGTCATCATCACATGCATTTTCTTCTGTTTCTGCAATTCCCGCTTCAATATTGCTTTGAGACGTCGTTTTTGCCATATTGAAAGTAGCTAGCTAAAGCAACGCGAGGATGAGGAAATGACACCTGGAATAAAAAACCGTTTGATGTGTTTTGATAAGTACATGATGCAATTTAGTATTTATAGTTATTTAAGAAAGTAGTTTGTAATAAGGAGTAGATAATAAAGTAGTTTAAGTAGTACCTACTTAACAGTAAGTAGCACAATTAATAGCAAAGGTTGATAGTATTAGTCTGATAAAATCGTAATAGGCTTATTTTTTTTATTAGCTAATAGATTTAAAAGGAATTTGTGCCAGCATAGGCATAGGTAGATAGTAATCAGAACAATCATAGCACGCACACAGTATCCAAGTATCTCTGAAAAGTTAGATTGACACTTATGATCAAATAAGTACATTAAGCAAAATACAAAAAGAAAAACGAGCTACCTTGGCTGTGACTGTACTGTTTACATAACATTATTTCGTGTCAATTGATATATTTCAATACTTAGACGAAAAATTAAAATATATGAAAATTCGTGTAAAATGATACAACTATTAACTTACGCGTCGATCCATAGTGAATTCCGACGTAACCACACCTTGTCACACCTAGGTACCGCGCATCCCCGCTCCCGCGTCACCTCGCCCCCGCGCACTCCCACCACACTCTTTATGCTCGCACTTGTATTACTTAACACAACTGCTATTGCATAAATATTTTACCGGAATAGTTTGACTTTTAGATATAATTCAATTTGTATTCCTTTACACTTAAAAATTTATTTGTGCAAAGTGATTCATGACGAGATGTATCACTTATCACAAAAAAATGTATCAAATTGGTCTCGCATTGGTAGGTACATGTTGAGTTGTACCCTGGTCTGGTTTTAGAAAAGTTGGTCAAAAGTGATATAACTGTAGATATATCAATTTTTCTGAAAAAAATACCGAAAAATAAAATGTGAAAATAAATTCAATTTCACTTATACCACAAAGCACGAAAATAGCCTTAAGAGCAGTCACATGAAGGGGGTTACAACTTGATATATATCAATCTGCACCATTTTTTTGCCGAAATGCCGTTACTTGTATCACTTTTCACAAAATTATCTCCGAAACTATAGCTCCTAGAAGTACGTGACATAGACCAAAAAATTCGCAATTTTTTTCTGATTATTTCTAAATAAAAAAACACAAAAGGGTACAAGTCGAGTTACATCACTTATCACAGGAGGCACAGAATTGTTTTCTTTGCTCTATAAACGTTAATAGGAATCGCAATTAGTTATGAAGAATAAAACAGGTTATCATAATACAATTTTTTACAACTTGCCCAATTTTCACACATAGTTGCATAAAATCATAAAGGTTATTAAAGATACGCGTAAGAAAAAAAAAAGCAATTTCAAAAAAGATTGAAGCTTAAAAATATAAAGGCTTAAAGCAGCATTAAGTCATAACCACCAGCACTGATTTTAAAGAACCTTGAATCGAAATTCTCAATAACAACTACAATTCTGCAAGGATCGTCTGTTAAGCCTCGATAATTGTAGAGACGGGTTAGATTGCAATTTTGTCACAGGAACTGTTTGCTACATACTGGTCCTTTCATCCGTATTTAGCAGCTTCTAGGCAGCACAGCGCATTGTGCTTGCATCTCTGCATCTCCTTGTAAACCACGCGCTCAATACCACGCACATGTTCACAAACAGTCAATCATGATCATCAATGTAACAAGCACCCAGCACCTTACATCACCTATACGTCTAGCCCTGTACGTGTACTCCCCTTTGTGTTATTGACCGTTCATGTAGGCACTTATGTTGTATAATTAGCGTAGAGCAATTAATTAATAGGTAATGTACGTGTGTGAATTTATGCCCGTCTCTGGTTATAGCCGTCTTAACTATTGTTACGGGCGGGCCAATATCCGAGTTATGGGCGCTTTGTTAACTCGACCGGTTAATTCGTGTTAAATTTCGGTTAGCTAGAGCATTTGTACTTGGTTCTTATTGTTATTTATTTAATTAGGTACTTCATAACAAAGTTATTGTTTTCTTTGTCGAATAATATGTATCTATGTGTATGCCCGGATATCTCTGTGTTTACTATTTTTGATATTAGCCTACAAACGTTAAGTCTTATTTATCATTTACACCATGTTGGAAACAGATCCAGACTTAAATGGTTTATGCAAAGCCAAATTTACAATTTACAACTTGAAATCGAAGCATAGCATCGGCGACACCCAAATATCAACTTCTCAAGATTCACCTATTTGTTCAATAGGTCAATGTTACAGTGCACAAGGAGTTTAGCGAAACACACTTCTGTGGTTGAATAGCAGGCGACCCATTGTGGCCGCTGACAAAGAAATTTAAGCGCGATTGAATCGTTTGGATGCGACTTGCTGTATTGAAGTTGAGAGTTTGGTGTTGGAACGTGTGCGGGGGCTAGAAGACGTCTGAAGGTAAATAAGGACAATAAGATAAGTTGCAAACCTGTAGAAGGCCCACGTGGGCCATTCAGTCCCTTTCATTGTGAAAAGAAGCATGTTTTCAGCAGTGAGTTATGAATCGAAGTTTCAAAACCAAGAAAATTTTCTTCGCATGACGTAAATATATGTAGTCAGCGCAACCGAAAAAAATCTGGTATTGCTGTGAGAGGGTTCTATTTATGAATTTGATAGCTATAGTTTCTCATAAGAAGCTTTATTTTCAAACGAGATTATTCTACTCAATAAACACAGAAATCAAGACCATCCAGGACTTTGTCGTCCCATAGTATAATAGAGCTCGAAAAATGTTTGTTTTGTTATCACAACACTAAAAGGATTTCATATAGTTCATTCAATAGTTATCCGTTAAAGAAATAAACGTTACGTTAATTTGATAAACTGTCAGGTAGCCGGTACCAACTGCGTCAACAATTGGCAGATGCAAGTTCTTCTATTACCTGCTTAATGTTTTTCAGCTACAACCCTACGACCTACAACAACATACTAACCGAAAACACAAGAAATCATATCAGACATATTTCAGTAAATATTCCCATCGGAGTCGACGTTTGCCGAGACGCGCTACTGGTTGTCCGAACAAAGGACTGCTTCCCTCAAAACCACTTAACATGGGGCTGACAGGTTAGTTCAATCACTATTATACACCCCGAGGCCAGCAATCGGAGCTTATTTTTTTCTCAATAATATGTTTTTTTCTCGTTGACTTGAACCGTAAATCGGAGAGCAATTTCTGTGAGAGTTTCTCACGGTGGTAATGAAACGCGTCTACAGCGAGTGCCAAATATATCGCAATGGACAAGGTGCAAAATGTTTGAACACGTTTTCACTCCTGTCGTAATAAAGATCATGTCCATAGTTTTTTCATGTTTTATTATATCGGCACTTAACAGAAACAAGATTTAATTCAACTTAAAAGTATGCAAGATGAACTTAGGCCCTTGCTTTAATGTCAAATTTCCATCAGGTTTGGATGTTATGAGTGGTTTCTATGGAACTTATTTAATTTGCGTTTGCGTATTCTTTAGTTAGGCAACTGGAAACGATCACGTTTCAGCGAAGCAATTATGAAACAAATTCGCGGTTCTATGTAATATTACGAGTTTTACCAAACCCGAAATAGAGTATTCCCAGATTCGGAAAACAACGTACGTAATAAAAATAGCTGAAGAAGGTTAAGGTATAAAACGCAACCGTTATGAAACCGGCGACGTCACGGGCGGCTAATCGATCGGCAGAACAATGCCACGTAATAGAGAGGGGGGAATCCCGCGGGAGGGGGGACTCGCAGTCCAAATATTTACCCCGGCATATGTTTGGTTTCTTTTCCTTGCCTCATATATTTTTACTTTGATCGCGTAATGGGGCCCGGAGGCGGCCCCGATTTGTCCGAGATTAATTTCGTCCTCCCGGACGCTGCAACAATCGCCCGGAATAAAATAAATTGTTTACCGAATGCGACCCGACTCTATAAATATCGAGTTCATTATTTTTAATGCTTCATTGTTGAGTGCGGGTCGAGTGGGGCTGAAAAATTGTTGCTTAACACGATTATTGCTTACTCGATTCGATTTACTTAATTTGTCTCGTCGCCGTGTTGAGCACTCATTGACGGGGAAAACAAATGTATGCAATTAAATTACCACGCGCCATGTGTGACCACACGTTTCTATTTTCTACACAATTTACAGATAAAAAATCCAAAACCACGGTGTTTAAACATACTCGAAATGACACAAATTTCCGCTTACATGCAAATCCCTTCCAACATTTGAAAGGATTCTTATTAGTATTTGACAGAAAGCATATCACGGAATAAAATCAACCCAATCAAAAATTATCCCGAGATCTTCGCAACAATGTCTCACGGAACTAGTTCAGCGTGGGCACTATACGAGGGGCGAGTGCACACTTGAATTGCACGTTTAATGAATTGCATTAATATTGCATTAACGGGTAACTAGCCCCACGGTAAACAATCATTAGGGAACGAATCGGGAACGTCAAGCTGTTTGCGAGCGGGATTTGTTTGCGAATACAAATTGTCATTAAGGAGTTTGACCTTTTCACTCGGTGCATTCTGTTTGTTGCAATTTTCGATTTCAATGCTGAAACATCTTGTATTTTACAGCGAGATGGGAAATCTTTTTTGTTATTGTACGCGTTGTTGTGCTTTTGCTTTACCGTATATTAAAGGAATCGAATGAAAGGTATTGATTTTATAGTTGTTGCTGTCTATGTATGTAGCATGTTAACGTAGCAATAATACTTACATCATGTTTTCTTTACGATAATGGTGAGTGAGAGGCCCACAAGCCGGCATTAGATCAGCTATTCTTTTTGGGGCCTCTGGATTATATGGGTAGCGGTAATCACTTTTCATTAGGTGACTCGCGTGCTCGTTTTTCTTCTTTATGTTAAGGAGCAAATATTTGCACAAATTAGACAGTTATGTATCGTTTTAAAATATCACGTTTTTCACACATATTTAAAATGTCTATCGGAACTTTAACGCCATAATAACATTGTTTATTGGTGCAGTGATATGCCGGTTGATAAAAACGAAATCATGTGAGAGTAGTTCTTAAAGCTTGTGCGTCTAAACAGCATTTGCGGATGGTAGGACCTTGTGTAAGGTCCGTCCGGATCGCTACCACCATCTTGCTCACTAATCCTGCCGTTAAGCAGCAGTGCTTGCACTGTTGTGTTTCGGCGTGTATAGCAAGACAGCCGGTGCAATTACTGGCACAAGAGGTATTCCATCTTAGCCCTCTGGGTTGGCAACGCATCTGCTATCTTCTTGGTGTTGTGGGTGTCTATAGGCGGTGGTGATCACTTACTATCAGGTGACCCATTTGCTTGTTTTCCTTCCTATTACCTAAAAAACACTGTTATTATCGCCGTTAAGTCCCAATAGAAGTTTTAAATATGTGTGTTGTATCGTTCGCAATTATAGTCAGATGATTAAAGTTTATTCATCAAATTATTGACACATTTTCACTGCTTCAGAATATCTGACGTTGGCTTATGGTTCAAAGGTCAAAGGTCAAAGCCGGCTAGTGTAACGAGCTATCAAAACTAAGCTAGAATTATTCACTTCTAAGAAGCATTCAGTTTAAACTTCCAATTATTAACAAATACCAGCGCAATAGGTCCACTATGCGGCCAGCCAGGTTGTCCGCCGAACTAATGCCACCCGTCGCAACCGGAAAATTGGACATCACCGTCTACCCAATCATACGCGACACTCCACGCAGATTAGCACGCTCGACCACTGCCCAGCCGCCCCGCACTATACAAAACCACCGAACACAGAAAATTCACACCAGCCTGCTATCCATTGAACCTTAAACCCTTGTCCGCACGACACGGATACCCACAAAAGCAACATTGTATGTCGAATATTGGGGGTCAATACGTCAACGTATAAAACTATATACACCTCACCGCCCGCCCCTACTGCGCTGAAATGATATTGGTGAGTATCGACGTATTCTGTCTTTCAATGAGTAGGTACGCTGAAGTACATACGACTATGCTATCTATTTAAAATGCTATCGTTGAGCCTGGCTTATGATTTAGAGGATGTTGTCAGTACTGCCAAATGTCATAATGAATTGGTAGCAGACTTACCTGCTCAAGTATTTGATAAAATAGATGTAAAAAGTAATGTGCACCTTCACTTAATACTAGAAAGCCTTTAACTGTTGAAAGTGTTTGTAATACACCAGTCTGTCAGTCTGAAACACACCAGGTTTTGTTTTCCCACATAAGCTCGAATGGTACAGACTGCTCCACATCCTAAACTGGGGCTCATTAATCGATTTCTCTGAACTGAAAGGAAGTTGCCGACCGACTTTCCAACCGAAAAATATTAACCAGCGGACGTGACACGGCAATCGGTCTCGCGTCGTCACATTCAAATTGTTGCTCTGCATTCTAATGCAGACAGATTTGAGGCCATTGACTCCCCTCGCCTCGCTAATGTTTGCGTAAATCTGTTCCTTTACAACTCGTAAGTTAGGTAGGTACTTGTTGGCTTTCCGTGCTTTCGGCGTCATGCAAATAGCTATAAGCGGTATTAGCTTTGTATTTCGTGAATATACATTTCTTCAAAGTATATATAAGTAAATATCTTAAATTAAAGTAGCACTGTGAAAATTTACATAAACTTACTCGTATTTTTATTTTTTTTATAAAATTTAGTAAAATAATATGAGTAATGCCGATATTATTAGGATGTATGCACAACTGGTTTATTTATGTACTGCGATTTAGTGTAATTGACAGAAATTATAATTTAAAAACAGAATTTAAAGTTTTTACAATGTGGCTTCCACTAATAATGTATTTGTTGTGAACCTACAGTGAAAGCATGAAAGTAATCTTTCGCGTGTTGCTACAGGGACATGTTCGTCTGCAGCTAGACTTAAGTCACATTTGAATGCTTACTGTCTGAAACTTTTCGTTCTGGTACAGCCTAATTGTTTCAAGTAGTGACTTTATCTGTTATCGGAAATGCCATAGTAAATAAAAATAAGAGAAGTACATAGCTGCCTTTAGATAGAAAATGTCGAGGATCATGTAGTAGTCCAAAAAAGCTTTGTAATTGTAAATCAAACACAATCTGTATCGACTAACTCCGAGAATAAATGTTTAAATATCGTGTACCTGATACCGAATATTCACCCTCTGACATTAATGTTCCATTTTATGGCTCACCTTAGCGTTCAACTATTGATTGTCTAAAGACGAAAATGGCCATAAACGAACTTTTTGAGGCGTGGTTTTCATCTACGAGAGGTACTTCAACCATTCTAGTTTAGGTATTCTCATTCAGTATAAATTACAGCGACCGTCGGTTGTATTTACTCCATTACCCGGCGAGGCCGGGGCCCGTATCAACTATTTATAGTGTTTGAGGCGCTTCATAAATATGCAACGGTAGGCACTCGCCTTGCCGACACCAGCTATTCAGAGCGAGCTGAAAGCCTGGTGCCAGGCACGGGCGTAGGCGGGTATCATTTTCGTTCTGCAGGACAATAATTTCTGTCGGTAGAGATGAAGTCAGGGAAGAAATATGTCAAAAATACATTTTTCGAGTGTGAGATAAGTCTTGATGAACGCTAGAATTGGGGTGCTGAGTGTATCTCGTGTTTCAGCACATCTTAATTACCTGTAAATTACAATAAGAAGCGGTTAAACTTGTCAGTTAATGCTGTCATGCTTCGTCTGTCTGTAACAAGGTGAATATTTGTCATATTCACCTTGTTACAGACAGACGAAGCATGAGGACGTAAATAAGAAATACCAAAGAAGTTTTCTTGTACAGTTAAGATTCAAAAAAATTCTGTTAGAATAAATCGATCCATCGATCTCTTTTGCCGCGTTGTTTGGTTATTATAACGTAAGTAATTATTTTCCTTTGTGACATATATGCAAGTATATTACGGCGCGTCATAACTTCCTGTATTAATTTAAGAAGGGGTTACCCTATAGGTTAGGTTAATGTATACTCGTAAACACATTAGTGTATTTACGCGGCGGTTGCCACAGGCCAATCTGCGCGGCTAAATGTGTCTTTTGAGTACAAAACAGAAAAACTGAAACTGGTTGAAAGCAATGTCCGCTGGTATTCCGTCGCTTGTTCCACTTCCTTGGCTCCACGGTTGGTTAGGTGCAACGCGCCATGCGTTACCTCACTTTGAACAGAAACTTCGCGATGTACTTTCCAGTGCATTTTTTAGTGTATCCCTTTTGTAGGCCCCGTTTGCTTTTTTCCTAACCATACTAGACATAGTTGTAGGTACATTTTCATTGCGCTGTACCTAAATGCAGCAAGTTACTTAAGCCTAATGAAAGAGTTTTGAGGAAAGCCCACAGAATTGAATAATGGAGAATGCTGACGTAGATAACCATTTTGTTTGTAAATTTTTGTGCATTTTATTCAGTTTCTTTACGAATAAAAAGATTATTAGCCGTTCCATTAGATAGCCTAGTTAGGAAAACGTTAACATCATCGCAAAACCGGATACAACTGTATGTTCTAAAAATTCATGTTTTTCATTGTTTCACCAGCATTCTTCTAGCGCTTTTCTCCGATTCTCTTGGCGCTTGTTCTGTTTTCTCTTGGCGCTTTTCCCCGTTTTATACTAAGATTGTTTATAGTTTTTATTAATCGATATTTTTTTTGTTTTCAGATATTGGATTTAAATGGACTTACTGTGACGACACAGGAAAAGGGTGAGTCGGGTTTTCTGTACGTGTGTTTGTATTGTAGAATACTGCCAGAATATTATACCTAAGCATTGATATGTATTTTTTCTTTCATCCGAGGAATTTACAAATAGTGAACCGTATTACACCTAGTAGTCTTGTCTTGTGCATGTGATACTAAAAGTACTACGATTTTTTCCTAAATAGCTAATGGAACATATTAGAAACAGTTGCCCGAATTATGTATACCTACGGTAAGTTTAGTATGATTACGATTACTATTTCAGTAAGTGACATTAGCTTTTTTCGGATCAGTTTGCTCAAATGTCATAAAAACATGTATCTGAGGTACTTACCTTTAAGTAGAGTGTCAAGTATCACATGACGATTTAAAGGCGTATCTTTGTAGACGAAAACCTATGTTGCTTCTTAAAATAAAATACTGTAGGCAAATGCTCACTTAAATAATAAATAAAACAAAATGAATATGTATTCTGGACGCCTGCTATTTGTCCATCAATAGGTCGACATTAAAATACCTAATAAGTTTGTTTCTAATAAATGTCGAGTTCTTTTAACTCGTGGTAATGGCGCCTGAAGTCTCGTGATCTAATCCCGTGTAGCTGGTCAGGTCAAGCGTTACGCGACATGCCACAAAATGGCCGCCGTGATGTTTTCCTCGTTTGTTTTCGTCACGAGTAAATCACGACCCGTTTGCGTCGCGTGCTAAGATCTAAGTTAATAATATGTCTGAAAAGCACATGTCTACAATTTTATTTGTGTTGCTCTTACTTTGTGACATGGTTTGCCCCTTTCACGTGTTCTAACTTCTAAGGTAAGGTTTTTTTTTTATAAAAAATGCTTGTTTTTTATTACTTATTTAAAAAAAAAAAATTAAGTTACTATTTTATAAGCATAACCTGTAATCATCGTTTCATAAAAAAAGATTCTACCGAACTGCCTTTATCTTATCGAGTCAACTTACAACCATTGAGGCCACGTCGCGTCACTCCATTCACAGGCTTGACATCTCACCTGTCACTAACCTCTGGCTTTTCAACGATAATCATCGAAAACCCATTCACCAGCCAGCAATTGTTCGATTTTTAAATATCCGCCCCCGATCTCCAAAGGGTTGATAAACATATCAAAGGATTTTTTCCGCGGTTAGTTTAGACACCTGTTTTTTAAATGCCGAACAATAAGAGTCGCTGGTCCTATTGTGGGTAGGTACAATCGAGCACAAACATCGATAATCGCAGTCCATATCGATTTGGAAAGTAAGTCGACGCCGAGCCCTCCCGCGCTGAATGCGACAATGGCGAAGATGACAAGTGTATTGCCGTGGAGTGATTTGAAAGATATCAAGATCACAATAAAGGCTTATGTGGTTTTGAATTGACTTGCTACGAAGTTTGTTTAGTTTGAGGAATGTTTAGTATGTTTAGGAAGAGTTCATTTATCAGACGAACAAGCAGCTTTGTTGATGTAGTGAATAAAAAAGAGACTTATAAGTTGGCTATTATGAAAGTAATTTCGCTGTTGCTTCTGTTCCTTATTCTTTGTTTTATTAAGTCATATTATTTTAGGAACATCAAATTGATTTGAGTTTCTGTTTCTTCATTGTAATGGCTTGGTTTCTAATAAGGCTATAAACTGAAAATATAAACTAGTTAGTTATTTGTGATGGGAACCTTGTCTTGAAACTAATTATATTGGTGACTACCTAGCTACCTATCTAACGGTATTTAAAACCATTAAAATCCGTTCGCATTGAAATTTATAAATAAATTAATGTTTTTTGCTTTACAGGGGTCTTTGTGTCTTTTCTAAAAAATGCTAAACAGTTCAGTTCTCGTTTAAGAAAATGGTTATTGTTACAAAAATAAACTCCCACCTGGGTTCCTTTACCATACAAATTCGTTCCGTTATTACAAAACTCTTATTTTAGCCTGCAAAATTATTCACAAAATAAACTTCAAAAACTTTCCAGAACGCTGCTTAAAAAAGGAATTTGTGTAGCTGTAACGCTTCAATCACGTCGAAATTCTTAAGAAACGTTTACGCAATCAAAGGGTTGGGACTTGGTAACCATTATGTAGGATTTATTTCTGTTTCGTCACTCTCGTGACTTTTTTAAAACAAAGAGGTTGCCGAATAGTACACGGTCGAAATATCCGTGTAGTCATTAATTTAAACGTGAGGCTGTGGCGGTGTCGTAATGTGCCACAAATAGCTTCAATCTCGGCACAAATGGAGAAACCCAATTAAAAGTTGAAAATGTTTAACCGTTCACGTGAACGACGGGGACGTAACGAGACTTATTTCGGATTAAGTAAGCGGTATTTTTGTGGCATTATGCAAGTTATTTGCAAGATTTGATACGTTATTGTTGTTAATCTGCGGTCACGGTCATATTGGTTTTGCGTATAAATATATTTCTTAATGAACACAACTGTACAGTGGGCTCAGGAAAATATTGAGCAATTTCGGACCATGTCGTAGCAAACTGTTATTAAATACGTTAAACGGATTGACAGGCCTGCACTCTTGACATTTACATAGCAAGGTTTCAACCACGCTTAAAATGCACTAAGAAAAAATAAGGAGAAATTTTGCATTTTCATTGGACAAAGGCTATACTCATCACAGTAACATAACAATGTTAAATAAAGCAATTCAAAAAAATTTAAATAAAAATCGCTTCAAATTTTTATTTATCTCGTTTTAAACTATTTGTTTACATCTCAAAAACAAAATGCAATCGCTAGTAAATTAAAAATAAAATTCCAATTATAATTTTCAAATTAAGATGGCGCGTCGTACCCTGCCGCGTTGCGGTAGGTAGCTGTTAGCACGCACCGCAGCACGTGCCGGCGCGTCTGCGCCTGACGGCTACATGACAGAGTGCCGATTAGCCCGCTTGCTGTCTCCTGTGTACCTAGCATGAATCTTCTCAATATGCGTTAACTGCTACGTAACTAGTTTGTCTCTCTCCTACTAGGCTAGTTAGAAAGAGACACACTGAGTTACGTAGTTAAAGCGTATCGAGACTCATGCTAGGTGCGCTGTTCCTGGCATGCATACCCACGGCGAGATAAACTGGAGCAAGACCACAGCGGCTCCAACATGACCGACCAATGGCCCGTTTCACGAAGCTACAAGTTACAATTTTACAAGTCTAAACCGGCAACATTGGTCATTATGACCATTGCCATTGGTGATTATTGACCAATGTTGCCGGTTTAGACTTGTAACATTGTAACTTGTAGCTTCGTGAAACGGGCTACAAGTATACCTTATACGGTTATACCGCAGTGCACCCCTTTTTTATGAATCTCGAGGGGCGAGTTGTCCTTATAGTGTTAGTGTTGTGTTCCGGCGTGGAGAGCAAGACAGCTGGTACAATTAATGGCACACGAGGCATTCTATTTTGGCCCTCTGGGTTGGCAACAAATCTACAATTCCTTTGGTGTTGCGGGTGTCTATGGGTGGTGATGATCACTTACCATCAGGTGAACCACTTGCTCGTTTGCCCTCCAATGTTGTATAAAAAAAGTGTTATGAATGCGTAAGGCTACGTTTTTTGAATACTTTTTTGTATAAAATAGGAAGGATAACTAACAAGTGGGTTACGACCTAATGGTAAGTGATAATTCACCGGCTGTCTTGCTATCCACGCCGGAACACAACAGTGCAAAAAGCACTGCTGCTTGGCGACTGGATTAGCTAGCAAGATGGTGTAACGTTCCGGACGGACCTTGCACAAGGTCCTACCCGCATAAAAAGTAAACTAAATAGTAAAAAGTAAAGTCCTTATTCATTCCTGTCTGTCCTAAATCCTTATAGCGTATTTTCGACCGCCTTCTCCTTCTAAACCGCGCAATGAATTTTGATACCGGTTTTCACGGTCATCTATAGATTTTTTACGGAATATTTTTATGTACATTAACATCCCGAGTGTGCCGTGCGAATTCGCGGGTCCGTAGTTGCTTTAAAATTTATACAAATGCTGCATTCGAACAAATCATCTTTAGGAATTGCGTAGTGTACATGCATACTTAGTCCTGACCTGTCGATTCAGGTATTGAGAAAAGTTCTTGGCTCAAACTCATATCGTGAATTAAACGGTTTTCCTGCAAGATACTAGTTTACTTGCTACCACTATATTTGCGAAGAGTACTCGCCACAGTTGAAATAAATCCTTATAGGTTATAAAATACACAAATAAGTGTAGAAATAAGATATTTAGATTAATTCCTTCCTTTTTTAGGATGTCTTTTTAATTACGATTGAAGTATCGAAGTATTTTTTTTATTCATGCTATCTAACCACAATACCGAGTCCACTGAAAACCAAACCTAAACTTTGTTTATAGACTTCGAACCCTGCAGTTTAAAGCGTGCCTTACTGCCCTGTAACAAGGGTGTTCCTGTTACAGTGGCAGTCGTATACAGGGTGGTTGAATTGAATGCTGCGGGTGACAGGCGCGATAAAGTGGTGATTAGCCTGTCGCTGCCTCCCGCTCACTTCGCATGGCTTTATGTGTTTTGGCGACTTAGTATAGTGAACCACTACAAGCATAAATTTCACGGTGTTGCTGACCAATCAGGAAGTCAAACTCAAAGTCAAAGTCAAAATATTTTATTGCATAAAAGCACATGTCATAAATGAATTAATACATCAAAATTTATACAATTAATATTTTTTTACCAAAACACATTATTTTAAACCATGTCAATTTAATACTATTCATATAACCTACTTATACATCATCTAATATTTAATGTCAATAATAATTAATTTTAATAAATATTTATGTTACTTATTATAATGTCAACAATTTTAATCATCAAATTACCTATTCACTATAAAATTCCTTAACGCAATAGAATGCTTTTTCTATTAAGTATTCCTTTAATCTGGAGACATATAAGTTAAAAGATGGAGCGTCTTTGACATCTCTACTCAGTTAATTATAAATGCGTACACCTAGTCTCACAATACAGTTAATTTATACGTAGATAATGTTACGCGAACGAACCTTATGATTTTGCCGACAATATTTGAAAGGTGAAATAGTTCATAATCATACTTAAGGGTACCTACATATTTTATTTATTTATAAACTCCAATAAAATCATTACAGCAACAGTACATAACATACCTATCTACCTCCACTAAACTACATACGTACCTACGTACTCGTATTGTATTTAAAATCTTATTACAAACGTTGTGTCAATTTGGTATATTATTAATTTGTACTTACGTATTAAATAAGGCGGTATTTAACAATGCTCAATTTGTAAGTGAAGAATCTACGCAATTCAGACGTTAGTGTTCTTACCATATAAATGAATCTTTAAAATAAAGTATGAGCACCTTCATCAAACTTCCGAAACTAGTTTAGTTTGCGCTACTCCGACGAACCAATCTAATTTGATAAAATCAAAATTCCGGACGACCAACTCCGAGAGAAACAATTTGCAAACTCTCAAGCCAACTCACCGAATAGTTTATCTAGCCGACGCGACATAAACATAGTCGGCGAGCAAAACAAGCAACTCGTGACACCTACCTACCATGCTACACAGATCCGTGTCCTTAAACTGTGTAGCTGCATCTCTCTCGCGCTAAGAAAATGAAACGGACCAATGAGGGGGTGGGGTGACACGCATTTCCGGGCCCGGCTCCAATCAGCTGCTAGAACAAAGGAGTCGCGATAGCTACTCACTTATAAGTAGCTACAGAGGGACTACTATAAGTGTACGGTGTTTCTAAGTTCACACACGGCCACTCGACACACACAAGGGTGATTTTTTACCTGCGTTTTTGTGTGTGAGCCTGCATTTGTGTGGCGACGTCTAGCCGCGGCCGTGGCCGGGTGATCACTTGGCGGAGTTTGCGAGTCGCGGGAGTAATGGCTGGAATATATCGACTCGTCACAGGCTCGCGCTCGCTTTGGTTTGCGAGTACTTACACTAACAGACGCGAATGAGGAAGTCGACTGAGAACGCGTTGAGTTCACCGCACTCGAGCACCTATTAACTATACTATCGTAAATGCACGTGGTGTGTTAATTTTTTTACGAGTACATGGTGCCGGTTAACCACTTTTAAGCACACTTAAATCTGTCTAGTTATGACGACTTCCCCACGCGATAGACTACATCTATATGAAGACATTTTGTAAGGATTCTAAAATCTCATGAAAAGAAAATAAAACGAAAGAGGTATTATCCTGAACGACATCCTGTTACGGCTTATTTCTCCTCTCGACTCCCAGAATCCTCACATCGTTAAAGGTACATTTTTCTTTCGCAGTCCTCTTGTGACGTACCTGCCGTCCCAAGGACCTTTCCGCTACGTTTTGTAATGAAAACTAAGTCGTGCACGCTCGTAACAAAGTCGGGAATGTAATAATTCAAGTGTAACACGCCCTGTAAGACTACAATTTGACTATCACGAATTTCCTGCGTCTGTACGTGCGAGCCCGAAACGTTTGAAGATGGTGCTCTGTAATAAGCTGGAATGGATCGTGTTAGTTGTTTGTAGAGTTTGTTTTAGTTTGGAGAGTGGGAGATGCTGAGAAACAAATCTGCGTAAGGTACGGGTGTCGAGTAACTCGTGTTCTTACCCTCCTCCTTTGTTGGGGCCGGAAGAGTGCGCTAGAATTACATGCTCGACTCTGATGCGCGCTTATTTTTTACGGCGCTATATTGTGTTTAGCTGTATAGTTATACAGTTCAGCGGCTGCAGAGACGACGGGGCGGTGAAGGACTGTAGCGCACTCATTACGTGTGTGTTACTAACTTTACTTCTAAGGGGATGTAAGCGCAGGCCGTTAATTATATATTGTTTGTTTTATTAACATTTCAATAGACAAGCAATCGAAATTGTTTTACAACACGCGCTCTTTTTTTGTCTTTAACAAACAAATCTCTGCATTTGTGTTACTTTATTCTATCTTTAGTATACCAGTGTGAGTGTGATATTTTTTCTCCTAAACAAGTCAAACAAAAAGAAACATATCGACTTTCAAAATAAATAATTCAGGAGTGGAGGTGAGCGGGCGGGCAGTTTTCCTTCGGGCTCATTGGCCGGCGCTCCCGAGGCGCGCCGCTCGCATACTGATCCCGGCTAAATAACTCCGCCAACTATTTTACACAAAACCAGAGGCCATAATTAAAGTCCAGGCGAAAATGGGGAAAATCAAACGCCTTATCTGACCGGCGAGGAAAGCGTTTCTTCGCTGAATAGTTCGCTGAGTCGGGCGGGAGTGAGCGGAATAAATAATTATTGCTCCAATCTAAAGTTGCCGCTTGTAGCGATGCGGTTCTTTGGGAGGCGAGATAATGAACATAGTTTCTATTGGTTCTGCTCAGTTGCCTTAAGTTGAAAATGCGCGTGAAGGGAGCTTCAGACTTTCTTAATCTTGCTAAGCTGGTAGCCTTTTCTTCTGCTTCATTTTTAGAAAACGTACCTACGTATTACCTGCAATAGTTTAGAGAGTTTTATCCACTGTAGTAGAGTGCCAAAATAGTAAAAAAAATTGCAACGCAAACATAAAAAGACTTTACCATCCTGCCTAATAGGTACAAGTAACGTTGCTTTTCGAGAAACGGTAAAATTAAGTCTTTAAAACGCAAATTTCTATATTTAGAGTGAGCTACATTACGTATTTCACGCACGTTCCACCCCATCCGCCAGATTCGTGGCTCGACGTCCCAAAATCAATAATCATAAGGAAATACAATTCACTTTCACGGTGTCTGAAACTCTGAAATAAACCATTCTTTGCGTTGAAAGGGGAATAATCTCGCTGTAGCAGCGGGGGCTTAATCAGAATCCGTGAATTGCTTTAAATCGGGGAAAACGCAGGAAATATCCTTTGTGCGGCAATTTCCCGTGCGTGGAGCTAATGCGCTATCGGCGCGTAATGACTTCCTTAATTAATTCGCGATATTGCCTCGCGCCTCCGTGAGATCGGGACCCTGCGTAGGCACGTAAGTACAGCTGCGATACCAACCGTGCGGTACTGGTACTCACCTGCTCGTCTGTGGGTGTACATAGTGTACATACTTTGTAGCTGTTTAGTGGTGATCATTAAGTAAATACTATTATTATTATACATTTTATTATACAACTGACATTATAATTGTGAAGTTGCTTGTAATATTTTGATTTGACTGTAGATACAGAATTATGAATGAATTTTATGCCGGATGCTGCTGAATGTGTAGAACGGATTAATTTAAGACCTTATTTGTTAACTCGTATTCGAACAATAAAAAATGTGACTTCGACTTACCTAAATAAACATTTCTTGAAAATAAGATTTATAAAACAAACATTAGGCAAAAAGATCATTTAGTACCGGCAAAATCAAAACTGGCCATCTTTAGGAAGGGTCCGTGTTGTAATGGATCTTGTGACTGAAATCAATGCATTAGTATAGGAAAAATTAAATTGCTTCAATATTAAACATAGAGGATAAAAATGTATGTAATAAAATTAAAAAGCTGTAGTTCTTTTCAATTAATTGCAGTAACAATTCGTCGTGCAGTTGTGTAAAAACGAAACAGAATGTTGGTGACAATAATTTTCCTATTATAAAAAACAAAAACCTTGTCAATCAGTTAACAAAACACGCTCATTGAAAAAACCGCGCAGATCAGATAGGGCAAGCAGCCAGGGCAGTTTCACATAACCGCCACATACTTCCTATTTACCTAGTGGTAACTAAGCTGCGCAATACCCGATCGAACAGAGGGCTGCGTTGCTATGGCGGCGGCAGTAAGAAGTTATTTTAAGGGGAATATTACGCGACATCAGAGGCTTATCTTTACGGCAGGTGTTCCGACCCTCGGCGACAAATTTACGAAATATGCCGAGACTTATGCGGATCAGGAGAATGTCGCTGCAGCGGTCGTACGCTGGCTACAAGCTGAGGGTAGAAAGAGGTTTAGAGTTCATTGCACCCGACAGACAGAAAGTCTTGCTTTCCGAATGATTAATAAAACCGTGGGACAATTAAAATCAATCGACTTAGTCCCAAACTAAGCAAAGCTGTATTATGGGCCCTAAGAAACGGATAAACACACGTATATAGATAAATTTATACTTGAATACATAAGTATAACATCCACAACTCACATTTAAACACTCATATATATCAATATATAAACACTTGCCCTTGTGGGCATCGAACCCACAACCTCTAGTTTTGATGTCAGGCTCACTGGCCACTAGGCTATTCCGTAGTCAAACACCACACTATACTCGTTATAACCATACTGCGATCTTGTTACTTAAAAGAATAATGTAAGCGTCTTCTTATGTTTTAATCGAAAGGAAAAGTAAAGTATTTTTGATTATTTCCAAAAACTATACTAGTAACAAAGATTAAGTTTGGTTTGCGGTAATAAATAGTTTAATCCGTAAACTATGTGGCATAAAAATAACCTGTTTTGGCATGCGTAGATGAAAGTCTTTCCTTTGATATCTTATTTATACGATTAACCTCACTTTAAAATTAAACCTTAAATTATATATTTTTTTCATTTTGAATTTGCAGAACGAAAAAGGCAACAGCAACAGTAAGTAATCTTTGCCAAATATCAAGTCAGGGGCATTGGTATTTTCTAAAGTATGCCACTTTTAAAGACGGACAGACGGACGGAGTTGATGTAAGGGTTCCATTTTTGCCTTTTTTTGGACTTAAAAGCAAGATTCACAAACCCGATTTAGTTATCTTCGAACACTAATAAACGTTAATTTTTACGTTATTTATTACAAAAACAGTAAAATTTTAATTATGTAAGAAAGAGGTAATTTAAAAAACAACATAATACAAACTCATTGTAATAAAACACGAACACCTACTAGGTACTTACTTAACCGTTCTAAATTGTAAGCTAGGTAGTTTTCATTTCATTTCATTCATTTATTTCGAACAACAAAGATTCATACACTCATATTATAAACTCAAGGTGTAGGTATAACAGATTATTTTAAAGGTTTTGGTTTAGAAATATTTTTTACCTTTATACGTGCTGTAATTTTGTTCTATGTATTCTTGAAAGTTTCCAAACGAGACATAAAGTGCAATATCGATACGGTAAAAGTTATTTCAAGTTTCATGAACTCGGAAGTAAGCGAGAGGTTATAGCGAGGTAGAAACTCCGCAAAAGAATAACTTAGAACTTTGTTAGTTTAACTCCTCATGTTCATAGTTTCATAATAGTTACCTAAAATAATACCAAGATAAATATCTACAAAAATAAATACTAAAACAGTAATGCAATGTAACAATAACACGAACAATACAGTATTCTTGTGACTTATGAATTTACAAAATTTAAAGAATTCGTGGATAGAAGAAAAACTGATTGTTTATTCTACGATATCAAATTTTTTGTTTAAATACCACGAATTATAAATGACAGTGGGCAAGCGCCGCGAAATGCTCCATTTAAGCGCAACACTAAATTACGTTCATTTTAATTTTCTACATTTTTTAATGGATTCTAATGAGCATATTTTAAAGTAATATTTTTTTTTTATCTTCGTTATTTCTCTAACTTTATATTGCTATAACATTATAAACATCGGTTTTTTCGGCAATTTGCTATCTGCTAATCTACAACAATTTGACATGCTCCCATCCCATCCTATTTTCTTCGTGATACATATTCCCACTTAAGGCGAAACCACACACTCATATAAGTGTCTAATAAATAAGTATTTTAAGGGTAAACCCGACAAATTTGATGCGTGTACTCAGCCTGTAACATTCCGCGGAGCTTGTAACACACGTCAAATCTCACCCTCTCTGATCAAAGCCCGTACATTAAGTAATACCCGCCGATACACGTGTTCCGATGTCACGATGTTAATAAGCAATTAAATAGCTTAATAAAGATATTTACGTCATTCTGCCAATTTGCCGTTGATCTGTAAAGGCTTTTGAATGGGCCTTTGATCTTGCGAGCTCATGATAGATCGATTTGTAAGCATTGTTTGACAGCTCCGAGACATCCCGGGCTTTCTAATTGTTGCTGGAGATTGTTCAATGCGTAAGCTTAATAAGTAACGTATATCTTTTCGCGTTTTGATGGTTATACAGAAATTGATAGAAATGAATGATAGCTGCACATGTTCGCAAATGTAGTATGTAGAGTCTATGAACAGTATTTATTTTAATAGTGAGTACTATTTACTTCTACAACATCTTTCCACAAGATATGTATATAAGTGGCAGAGAGATGCTAATTTCTGCGATGAATCTTGCCAAATGGATATTATTTCACGATTTACATTTGTCAATAAACAGAACAAAACGCAAGTATAGGCAGGCAAACTGTTGCGCACATCAGTTAAATAAAAATATGCAAGAAAAGTCCCGAGGGAACCACCTCATTGTGAGACCACAATGAGCGCGCCTGATTGGCGGAAGGATGTTCTCACTAAATAAAAAATATCGACGCGTCATTTCGTACAATTTTCGTCGAATTTTCAAACGATAAAACCTGTCATTTCGCTGTTGACGCGCCTATAAAATATTCATGTAGACGAGCGAGAGATGAGCGATTTTTTCTTCGATTTACGCGTCGAAATAAGATGTCATTTTCCGTATCATTAGCGGCGGTTCGGAGCGGCGCGACGCCACTATTTATACGCAAATACGATAAAAATGACGCCCGGCCGATCGCCTGCTTGACGCGCTATTGATAAATTGCGCCCTTTTCAAATTCCTTATCTTTTTTGACGTTTTTTATTCATTTTTAAATTCTGATGGCAGTTTTCTTCGAGTTTCTTTCAATGTCTCGTTGAATTGTGTACAATTTGAGTAATGACGTCGTAATGGTAAGATATTGCGAATTTTGTTTATTGTTGCGGAACTGATGGAACGCCAACGCTTCTGTCGTTAGGTAGGTGATTTCGGGAACCGTTAAACTTTTGATGACCGCCGTTACCAATCGACGCTGGGTGAGGCAAAGAGGGATTTTCAGTTCCGCTCCGAGTGCAGCTATGTTTTTAAGAAGATTACTTTTATAGAGGTTTATTGGCACTCGTATTTCCATGGCGGAGTAAATTCGATTGGAATAAAAGTCCTCCCGAATGGCTCAGGGCGCGTTGAGCGCTCTCTTTGCCGAGCGAAATCGCGCGGAGTAGTTTATCTCGCCCGTTCACTTGCGCTATCGCTGCTGCCGTACAAAGGAATCTACTATGATGATCTGCAGATATATTTCAAATGGATGTTCCGTTCGATATTTACATATTTTATTTTATTTAGAAAAACTATTTTTTTCATTAGAAATAGGTTTGCGTTTGGCCTCAATCTCACCTGATGGTAAATGAAGATGAGGCCGAAGATTTAGCACGATGTAGATCTATGTAGATGTAGCATGTGGTAATGTTTCATAGTCCATACTGATACAATGCATGTAAAAATAAGTCAGTGTGTGTGTCTGTTTGGTACGGCGTTACTGCTAAAATACTAAACTGATTTTGATGGAATTTAGAATTCGTAAGTAGATATGGCAATTACTCACACCCATAAAAAAAGTCTAAGTAGAGTGCGTAATTTATCAAAGATGCTAATTTTGTCTCTTATCTATTAAAATGAATATCCGTACATAAAGTTTTGGCCACTCAACTCCGTTACACATATCATTGAGCGCACATAGAATAATTACTTACTTGCCAAAAATGTGGTGAAGTAGTCGCAATCGCAAGCCGGGCTTACTCGCGCCCCCGACCGGCCGGGACAATATTGCGCTCCGTGTCCCGACTAATCCCCGGGATTCATTTATTTTTGACAACGCAATACGATTTTATCTCACGGCTTCTGATGCTGTTTGCCTTCTGTTATTATACTGCCGCCATATTTGAGCTTACTTATTTATTTAGCTACCCTTTATAGGGGCGATTTGGCTTTTAATACGCGCCGTTTAGTGGTTGATTTGATTTAGAGTATTTAAAATCATTACTTTTTGCTGTACTTTTATAGACGCTATTTTTTTCTTAACACTTTTTGTCTATATAATTATACTTACACATCTATGTAATATAAAAATACTCTATAATAGTATTTTATGCAACTGCTATATAATGAGAGGCCTTAAAACACGAGTGTGGTTTTATGAAACGAGCGTCAGCGAGTTTCATAATAGTATCACACGAGTGTTTTAAGGCCTAATTATATACAGTTGCATACATTACTTTATCTACACACATATCATAACTGCAAAAAACCGTAACAGCAAAAAACCAACAATCAAGTATGGCGGCAATTCGATCTATCCGTCAAGACGAACGTTTTTTTAAATCATAGACAAAAGAATGAAGTCCTTATTGTCATGTCACTCGAGATCAAATGTCGTGCGTTTAAATTAAAAAATCATACTGAGTTGACGTTTCGTATCGATAACTGTTTTAATATCTGTGGATACTAGAATAGAGACCAACTTGAATTTTGACAGCTGTTCCAAATTTAAATTCATAACGTCACGAGATATCGGTAATGTGATCACCAATAAACACAGACTACTAAGAGATACTACCCAATAAAGAACAGATTTACCTACTACCACAGACAAGAAAATTCTTATAATAACATTGGTTGTAATAATGCTGGTCATTTTCTATGGTTTTTGAACGCGTTATTTAACAATTATGATATGTGTGTAGATAAATATTTTAATGTAGTTATGAACTCAAACTCAAACTCCCAATTACCGTCAAGCCTAGCCGTATGACATAAATATTCGTATACTAAAAAGAAGAGGCGTTAACGCGCAAAGATATTTTATTCATCGCAACCTCTCGATTGTACTGCAACAATTTCATAGTATTTATTAGCGCAATCAAGTTTTTTACCAATTATAAAAAAACATGAAAACTGTCGATTATGTATTTATTTCAGTCAATTAGTCAGGATTAACTCCAACTCACTCGTAATATTTTTTCCGATATCGCCGGCTCATCACACGGTGGTTGAAAGGAGTAGTCCCGCTGATGTAAGTGGGGCTAACTGTAAGTGACAGACGAGTCGCGTGTCTGCACTTCATTAATAATTTAATTCCGATGCACTAAGCGTCTCGTTCTAAATAGCTAAGTAGGAGGGAGCCGCACTGTGCACCTAGCATGATACGTAAATAGTTACGTAGCCAGTTAACGCGTGTCGACAATATACGTGCTAGGTGCACCGTGTGATAAACTATGAAATAATATGAAGAAAAAAATGTGCTGATGTGAAAGACATGAAAAAGTTTTAAAATGAATTAATGCTTTTAATATTTTAAATTGTGCCTTCTATCAGTTTCAATCGCCACAATCATACTGATAAGTTCTTGTTTTTAACAAACTTCTAAAAACCGAAGGAAGAGATTCTCAATTCTACGCGTACTTTTGTTATTTTTTAAATATGTCTAATCAATGTTGGCTAAAGCTGACAGTGAATGGCTAACATAATAACTTCATTCTAATTTCAAATGAGACGCCGTCTTTGCTTAGACTCCGATGCTATCAACACTATGGTTGACGAGCCCCGCTATTTGCATATTTTATTAAAAACCTCGACGTCGGAGATAAAAATGAAAATGAGACACGTCAAAGAAAAAAACAACTGCCAAAACGCACCAGACAATGGTTATTTTGGGCGATACGAAAAAACGAAGTTTTGTCATGGAAATTTCTGGGTGGACACTTTGCATTTTCTTTATTTTCCCCATTCCTTGGGGCGTAGAAATCTGTTTTTTTAATTATCGTGTTTGGTAATTAGTTTCGGGAGAGATCGTTTTCTTCCGTTTCGCCTTCTTCTGGTGGACAACTTGTCTACCCTTAATGATGCAATTAACACTACGCTGTGATTAACGGTTAGCACAATTTCACTTTAAAACTTGAATGTGTCTTACAAAAATGTTATGAGAAACTGAGTAGCTGGGAATCGAATCACTAATAACTAGGAGTGATCATTATTTAACACAACGATTTTCACAATTTTTTTCGTACTCAACCAACGAGATTGAATTGTCAAAAACAAATGGCGCTATTGTTTCTGAAGAGATCGTTCTTTAGTAGGTATTATTTTACAAAAGCAATAAAGCATTATCGGTGGCTGCATAGATGCAAAAAAGCTTTTGAAGTGCCCAAACAAATTACCGCAACACTTGGCGGGATTCACGGCTTTATTTCCACAAATGACACACGGGGACGCGGTCTTTTCTGGCCGGATTATATTGATTGAAGCCGCAATCGCCAGGCTTATAAAAATAGCCAAATAAATCTGTGCGGTTTTTCTTTATCGAAGTATTTATAGGTAAAGCTTATATTTACACCAATTATTATAAAGGTAAAAATAAAAATCTGTGGGCTATGTATTAAATGTATTTAGAGTACAGAGAATAGGAGATAATTATGCTATATTTTGTATTATTTATTGTTAATATTATATCCCTAGTTGTGCCCGTGACTCCGTCTGCGTAGTATTTGTTTATCGCTATTCCACGAAAACCATTAATTTTCAACGAACAAAGAGTATCCTGTCTTTCATACTCCAGGACATGGTCTATCTGTCAATTTTCGACTAAATCCTTCCAACTGTTAAATCTGGGTTGAAAAACGAAAAAACGCTTGGAGGACGATGATGATGATCAAATTGCGTGCATTTAATTCATTCCTTGCACTGAAAACGATTAAGCTAATCCCCGAGGCGGTGTTTACCACAAAATCCATCACATCTGTAACTCGAGCACCAAATCAATGTAAACGACACGGTCAGGGCCCTCTGTTTTTTACGAAGCCCCTCTCTAATCCGAGCTGCCTCTAATGCGAAGTAATTTCGCGACCCCGGGACATTCCTGTTTACAGCCTCTTACGGACTTAATATGTTCCTGTATGGCCTCTAAAATGTCTCTTTTGGTCACATTAACTTTGATGATTTTAATATTTTGCTCGGAAAAATAGGACGAGAGTCGTGGCAGGAAATGTTTAGGAAACGTCTCCTTTATTGTGGAACTGTTATGAAACATCACTACATCAATAAAGACTGAGTAAAAGTTGTATTGGAAATGAAATTTAAAACTATCCTTTATGTGAGTAAAACTAATTTAATACAGAACCGTAAGTAGCTTTAAATTACAGCAATTTAAGGAAAAAATAAATTTGTGATAAGATCTGATATTGTACTTTAAAGAACGACGTTGGCATCATTGAATGCTAATGAAACCTTGTCGAGTCAAGGAAATTAAAAATCTCAAACAGGGGGCAGTTACAGCAAATCCCAGCACTAAAACTTGTATATATCTCGGCGCGTTGTAAAAAATCATTGCCTCCGTCTACCCTTGGCCCTCGGCGAGGGGAAAAATCTAATCTGTGCATTTTTTGCGGGACCGCGATGCCACAAAGAATTTCATTTCCCAGTGTTCATCTATCTCTATTTCACTGACGGCCCTTGTTCTTGGCTCCCTCTCGCGCCCCCTCCCCTCGCTCTTCGGCCGTTTTTTAGTCTTCCTCGATTGGAGATAAGGTTAAGCGAGCTCTTCTTATTAGTGGTTTGTACGCGACATTCGCAGCCTCATTTTAATTTATTACGGCTGCATCGCGCTTCGTCACTTGTTCTGCCTCTCTGCTTGTTCTGATTAAATTTAAAATGAGACACATATGTAGTCAACTATAGCTATTAACAGGTCGAAGCGTACGATGTAGTGTCGGCGAAAACCAACTCAAACAGTCAATTGATACACAATAGTAGCCTGGTGTGTTTATCATTATAATAAACATTACAAAGAAATCCGATAAGCGAAAGTCAACTTATAATTGTATTACTAGCAGCACAATCAAAATGAGCCTCCACAAAAACAGAATTACACAATTGTACACAATTGACATTCAAATCTGTGGACACGGACGCTTTGTGCGTTTATTGCCTCTTATTGAGGCGTAATTGTCAATAAATTCCTACGGGATCGAAGTTTAATGTGGGTTTGGGTGAAAAAGTTATGTTATATTAATATTTTTACGAGAGCGTTTAGGACGGGCGATAAGATCTGCGATTGGGAAGTTTTTTCTTTCAATTTCCGTTTCGATTTGTAGCCTCATTATGGATGAGGGCGATAGGGGCCGCGCGCGGCGCGAGTGCTGCGACGCAGCGGTCGCACGGTGCGCCGCGGCGGCGCGCGCGCCCCTCTTAGGCACTTGTGGAACATGATTTCAATGACGCTAGCCGCCGTTATGATTTATTTTCGGGGAAATTTATTACATAACAAGCGTTCGTCGGGCTATTTGTAAGACAAATTCGTGACTCGCTCGAGAATAAGGCAATGATGAATCGGTAACGCAAGTGAAAGTATAAGAATATTAATAATTATTTATTAGGTATACTTTAGTAAACTCTCATTGATATTGCTATCATTAGAAACTTGTTTAGTTGGATCGGTGAAATAACCACTGAACTGTTTGAAGTTAATTCCTAGAACAATTTAGAGTTATCGATTGCGGCTACTTAGAGCTCGAAGTTAGGTTGTATACTATTAGTTAGTGCTAGGAATCGTAAGTAATACAACAAGTTAGTTTGGTAGGTTATGTACAAGTTAAGTAGGTTCTGTTTCACGTCACAGGTTTATGCTAAAGAAAAGCTAAGCTAAGCTTGGTAGTAAATAAAAACAATAATTGTAAACTCAATTGATGATAAGTTAATTGGCATAAATTTCTTGGCCGATGGAAGATTAGGTAATGTAAGCATATGATTTTTATTTGCTTTACATTTTAAGGGCAATTAGAGGTAAGCTGGTCTCGTGAGTGTATTTTGTTTTAGTAATAACTCTTTTATTGCGTTTTATGTGTAATCAATTCAACATACAACTATGTTACTTTACTTCATCGTTACTTTACAAGGCTGCTATTTTTGTAGACCTTTTTAATTTTATTTGTTACATCTTCAGTGTTGTCTTGTATAAGTAGTGTACAATCTTCTTATTTAAATTTCTAACAAGAACTGTCAGACTGTCCACATGATATACTCGTAGACTGACGAGTCTAGCAGTAAGAAACATAGCACAGGAGTTTCCCAATAGAATTTAAGAGAAAACTAAGAAAGGATTTTCGAAAATTCATCTCAAAAGAAGTTAAATTGGGGAAGAAAATATGTATGGAAGTTCGAAATTTTATAAGGTAAAAAATAAAGAAGATAGTTAGAAGTAAAAATATAGAAGATAGTTGTATCAGCTTTCTTTAGCAATTCGTCGTCCTAATGGGGTTAAAAGTGGAAAAATCTTAATTTTTAAAACGATGAACTCAAAATGTGGTATAAATATATCGTGAAGTATACAGGCAATTATTTGATGTGTAAAGTTCAGTTCCTTTGTATATTTACATATAAGGATTCTTAATAGGCTCGGTTTAGTAAAAGTCTGTAAGATCAAATGTCAGGCTAGATATCAGTAATTCATTGCAACTTTTTGATTAACAAACTGAAATTTGACCTAACTGACCTTTATAAGACCTATGATTTGTTTACGTTGATCTAATTCCTCATCGCGCCCAAAGAGTAAAAAAGGCCAAAGGCAGAGAGCGGGCTATCAGAAAAGTCTAACATTTGAAAGAAGTCGGACAGACCTAAGATTTTGTGATGGGCAATCCCATCGACCCACGGCTACTAGGTATAGAATATTTTGTTGTTCTAGTTTGGTTTACTTACATTTTTGAAGCAAATTGTAGAATGGACTCTACCTAAACACCTATGTTTCTTTCTCTTGTTTTACTAGTGAACATATAAGCATTGAAAGATACCTAAGCAAACATACATAGGTGGGCGTGGGGTGTGGGCACATGAGGATGGTGGGTCATATAGGGGATTAATTCCGGGCACGTAGGCTCGATAACTGATCTCGGGGGCCCGGCCTGCTTAATAATATGGCATTATTATTTTCTCGTTCTGCGAAGGAGAACTTAAAAAACCTGCCAAGGGCGAGCCGGGCACGCGCATCGAGGGATCTATAGAAACTCAATAAGCACCAAACATTGCTCTAACGAAAATATAGACGGAATTGACGGAAAAATTAAATTGGCCATTGCATAACTGTTGTCTCCATACATACCTAAAACAAATATAAGTGTGTAATCGCAAAAAAAATTTATTTACTGTTTTCGATATTTTTTCTTTATTTGTGGTAGGAGGCTTTGCTTCTTGCCAAATTTCATGGTTCGGCAGACGGACAACGAAGTTATCTAATACGGGTTACTTTTTCTTTTCGAGGTATGGAACCCTAAAAATAATATTAAATCTATAAAACTTCTAGAATAATCTAAAACTTTGAAATAAATAGGACTGAAAAAAAATCACACGAATTAAAGACGTATTTGTGAATCAAAAAAAACATACCAGCAAACTACGACAAATGTGAAATGATTAAACCTTTTTATTAAGAGGGAGTACTCATAGTAAAATACTGCGATTTGTGATACTCGTACAAGTCAAAAAAGCGATTCGTTTCCCAAACAATTGTTTTAAACTTTCGCGATTTTCATACTTATTACTTTTGACGGGACTTTCACGCGATAATATACTGTTTATTTGCAACGGCCGTGGTCACAAAGAATACCTTATGTATCTACATGAGCTGATAGAGAGAAGAAATAAGAAGGTAATAGAAAAAACAATAAGTCCAACTCTTTCCAATTTACCAAAAAAAGAAATAGAATAATAAAATTAATGACATACAGTATATATTAATACCTATGTCTGTGCCTATATGTATGTGCCTTATGTTTTATCTCCAAATTGTACCTTTTTGTGCTGTTTTGTTGGGATAAATAAAGTTAATTAAAGTTATTGTATTATATTAAAGACTTTGGAATTACCCAGTCATTCCACGATGCAAGTAAAGTAACACCAGCTTCTTTATCTTTCTTTTAACGTTGTAAGGTGTCAATTTTTGACAGTGACAGCTGAGGTGGATTCAGTCGATGGATTGTTCGTCTTTCTGTTTACGGCGGTTGTTGCAGTGACTGAAACGTTCCGGCGTTTTATCTAATTGTTATAATTGTTGTCAATAACAACGATATAATAAAATAAGGGGAATTAATTTAGATATGGTGGAGTAGTTTGGAGAGTTTTCTTTTTAGACTGTTTCAATCGTAAAATTTTGATATTGTGACAGCTCTACGACACTAGCGATGGGCGTTTTCGAAGGAAGCCATTTTGATGCTTGAAGGGAGAGAGGGTGGCTCTCTGTATTTTTGTCTTGTTTTGGTGAGTTTAATATCGAAATGTCGTGATAATAACGGCTTATAGCCTCTCCGACTGGTAAATTTAATTGGTTTGTTTTGTTTTAGTGGGGCGATCTGATATTGGGTTAGAAGCGGCCCACGCGCATGTCTTCTTAACCTCTTGTTGGTAGGTAAACGAGTCGATAAAGCCTTCGCCCTTGTTTTTGGCAATGTTAACCGTGTCTATTATTTTAGTTGCGGTGCTGGCTGCTATCGGAACACCTTCGTTGGAGTTGACAGCGTGACCCGGGCGCATTAGCAAGTCTGCATTTCCTCCACGGTGGGTGTCACCTTAATATCATGTTTCCCAATGTAGTTATGACGATAGGACACTTCTGGTCCTCTGGATTCAGTAGGGCCTTGATTGTTTTGGTTCCTAATTTATGCTCCGTCCACAGGAGGTGTTGAGATACGGCGTGAAGTGTAGCTGTGGTTGGTGTTGTTGGGAGCGCCGTGAGGCGTCTGTTGAAGCTGAAGCTGCTTGGCCTGCGTGGCACGTTGTCGGTGACGCTGGGACGCTGGGCACGAGACGGCGTTCGAGCGTGGCATACAGCTGTCCGCAGCTGTTGAGTTGTGGAGGCACCGGAGGCGGCTGTGAAGCGGAGGCTGCTCGTTCTGCGTGGCATCACGTTGGCTATGGTGGGACGCTGGGCACGAGACGGCGTCCGAGCGTAGCACACGTCTGTCGGCAGCGGCAGGTTTGAGTTGGTCTTCGTCCATCAGGTACCAGCGCCTTCAGCGCCGTTAATTAATTAGGTAGGTAATTATATGAGATCACTGGCCAATTGCATTCACGACCCTGAGGTTGTATATCGTAGAGAAGTAGGACTTAACTCTTAGAATAGAGGCGCGATAGCGCTGTAAAGCTGTAATACTGTAAAGCTTGTGTTTGTGGGCGGGTTAGTTGGGGTTTTATATAATAAATAAATATCTAGCTGTGCAATGACTTGTTTTATTGACCGTTCGGCAGCGCCCCTCTACCTGCGTTAGAATTTTCATTACATCGGCGCCCGAACAGTTGATTGACGAGTGTTTGTAAGGGTTTCACCTCCCTGTAAGTTATCTGAGGCTAAACTACAGGTTGGTCAGTGATCATTTGCTTAGTGTAGGGTGAAAATTTACTTAATACAACATAATACTGTATGTATGATAAGACAGGTGAACTTATAACTCTGCTACACTAACTGTGGAGTAATAATTACTTCTAATTACTGTGTGTTGCGTTTTTTTTACCATTCTAAATTTACCACACTGCTTTGGGTGACTTATTCACTCTTATTGGTGTCAAATTTACCATTTGATCATTGTGTTGTTGTTGAACTTGGTATTGTGTGATTTATTTTCCCTTACTGGTGTCATTCAGTCACATTCACAAACCTTACAAATATAGCAATTTAACTTTTAACAAAAAAAAAATTACTCTGTATTTGTGTTAAATAAATCTGATTACCTTTCTTTAAAAAAAAAAAAACTAGTGAAATAATTTAAAAAAGTGGGACAAATTTTCATCTTACAACAGTCTTATTGTCTTAGTACCACATTTATATTTAAATTAAAAAGAAGGTTTAGCAATAGTTGGTTAAAAGGTTTTACTATTTTAGGTTGTAAACCTACTGGTGGTATTACACCTACCTACATTGGTGCTTAATTGGTTGAAACTTTATACATCTAAGAACACAATAATTTAAAAACACAATAATACATAGTGACATATTGACACATAGTGAACAAAATAAACTGTGGTAGGCAAATTTTGTTATCGTGATTGCTTGTGGCCTGTTGGTTGATTTTATAAAATGGAGGAACGACCTATTGTGTTCCATTTATTAAAGAAAGATGAGTTAATTTATGAAGTGAAGATACGTGGTGAGGAACCGGTTGATTCTTACCCGGAGCTTAAAAACCAGATACGTGAGTTGGCACGACGGATACCTAGTGATGAAATTGATAACTTTGAGGGTGATATATCTTTGGAATTACAGGTGATTGGTAACAAATTGGTTGAATTGACAGGTTTATTAGCTGAAGTCCGTCTTTCATTGAAAAACTTGAACCGGGTTCAAGCTCTGCATAACCACTTATTTCACAGACTGGGGCGCATATACCCGACTAGTTCGGAGGATTGTATTTTATATGAGGAACTGGTAACTAAACATAAGGAGGTTACTCAGAGAATGGACAGCTTGTTCAAAGTATTTAAGAGTAGTCAGGAAGCTCAGGAGGAGGAAACATCACCTGTCCCCAATCCGGTTCCCCAGCAGGTGATAAATGTGTCGTGTGGTAGGAACAAACAAGGTGTTCACACTTTGAATTTGAAATTTAATGGAAAAACTAGTGTTGTTGCTTTCATTGAACGGTTGGAGGAGTTGTGCATTAGTAGGCATATTACAAATGACGAACTTTTTGCCTCGGCCATTGAGTTGTTTGTCGAGGAGGCCTCTTTTTGGTACCGCGGGGTGTGCAGTGAGGTTAGTGGGTGGAGTGAATTGAAAAAGCGACTCCTGGCGGAATATTTGCCGTTTGATTTTGACTACAGGTTAATGCAAGAGATCCGTGCGCGTACTCAGGGCCCCGAGGAGGGTATATCAATTTATTTGAGTATCATGAAAATTTATTTTAATAGATTGAGAAACCCCATTAGTGAGGACGAACAATTAACTATCGTCAAGTACGGAATACGACCTTTCTATTCGTCTCAGCTTGCGTTGGTAACCATTACATCGTGGTCAGAATTAAAACAACATTGTAGGTTATTGGAACATGCTAGATATCGTACGGAGGTATTCAGGGAGCCTCCTTCTCCCTCCGATAGCTTATTGTGTCCAGATCTGGCATGCCGTTTACCGAATAAACCGACATATACAACAGTGGACGCGCTTGTAAATAACACGAACGAGTTGTTTTGTGTGCAGTGCCGTGTCAATGGCCATGTACTGAAAGACTGCAAGGCTCCGAAAGTTATTTTGTGTTATCGTTGTGGTGAAAAAGGCGTCACGATGCGTGATTGTCCAAGGTGTGCGGCCGGTCCGTCAAGTAGTTCAAAAAACGAGTAAAGGTGAGCCGGGACTTAGGCCCGCCTGCAATGCATGGAGTGGATAGCAAAAAGTACTTTAATCGCAAAGAATGGATGTCATGGTTATCCTTTGTGAATAGTTTCATGTGCGGCAGGAGGGATAAGCCTCTGGTTCACGTCATAGGGGGCAATGACCGCCGACCATTTAAGAAGGTGCTCGTTTATGGATCTGTGCATAGTGGCCTATTGGACTCAGGGTCAGAAATTTCAATAATTAGCGATAAAATTTTAAACAGTTTACCCGTTATAGTCGCTAGGCATAGATCGTTTGACCTTGACGTAATAAAGACAGCGAACGGTTCGTCGTCTCCCGTTACGGGGTATGTTTACCTCCCGGTTACGGTTGACGGCGCGACGGTCGATGTCAAGTTTTACATCATACCGGGCGTGACCACGGAATTGTTGTTAGGTATTAATTTTTGGAGGGCCTTTGGTATAGCTCCGGAGGTTCTCGCGTTATGTGAAGGCGTACCCCAGAGGGACGCTGGTGATTGTGATGTTTCTGAGGTATATTTGAGTGATTTTGATTCTCTTTCTGACGCTCAAAAGTGTCAAGCTGGAGAGGTTATTAGGCAATTTGAAAACATTGCCGCGGAGAATAAGGGATTAGGACGCACTGATCTCATTGCACACACTATTGATACAGGGGATGCCATCCCCATTAAACAGCGTTACTACAGAATGTCACCTGAGAGGTTGAAGGAACTTAACCGACAGTTAGATGACATGTTACGTGACGACGTGGTAGAGCCTAGCACTAGTCCATGGAATAGTCCCGTCACTTTAGCTCCCAAAGCTGACGGTTCTCTTAGATTTTGCTTGGATAGTCGAAAACTTAACGAGGTTTCCAAACACGACTCTTATCCTTTACCATATATATCGCATATACTAGACAGTTTAAAAGAGGCCAAATATTTATCGTCAATAGATTTAAAATCCGCCTTCCACCAGATACCGTTACACCCGTCTTCGAAGGAAAAGACCGCTTTTACGATTCCCGGGCGCGGCCTTTTTCAATATAAGGTGATGTGCTTCGGTCTTACTTCTGCCCCGGCCACGCAGCAGCGCCTGATGGACCGATTATTCGGCCCAGAGTTCGAAGGCAAGGTATGGTCGTACTTGGACGATTTAATCTGTGTATCGGCCACATTTGAGGAACATTTGGCTCTGCTGCGCACCGTGGTCAATCGTTTTCGTGAGGCGAATCTTACAATAAATTTGGCTAAATCAAAATTTTTCCGTAACCAGTTAAAGTACCTGGGCTATGTCGTTGATCAACACGGATTAAGGACCGATCCGGATAAAATTAGTGCTATCAATGACTTTCCCACCCCCTCTTCTAGGAAGGATGTGAAGCGTTTTTTAGGAACCGCCTCATATTACAGACGATTTATTAAAAACTTTAGTTCAATGGCGGGACCATTAAACTCTCTCACGTCTACACGCAAAGGCGCACCGCCTTTTCAGTGGTCTGCTGAGGCTCACAAAGCCTTTACGGATTTAAAAGCCGCTTTAACAAGCGCACCGGTTTTGGCTTGCCCCGATTTTGACCAACCTTTCACGGTCCACTGCGACGCTTCTGATTTTGGAATTGGTGGTACGTTAACGCAGATAATTCAAGGGGAAGAACATCCGATTGCTTTCTGTAGCCGCGCGTTGACACCTTGTGAACGCAACTATTCCGCTACCGAAAGAGAAGCGTTGGCAGTGGTCTTTGTTGTCGAACATTTTCGCCCGTACCTGGAGGGGAGCAAGCCATTTAAAATTTTTACGGACCACGCTAGCCTTAAGTGGTTTTTGAATCTGAAAAACCCTAGCGGACGACTGGAAAGGTGGGGCTGTCGTTTGTCACCTTATAACTTTACTATCGAACATAGGCGCGGAGTAGACAATGTGGTGCCTGACGCGCTCTCCAGAGCCGTGCCAGTATCCACCGTAGAACCTGTTACTTCTGATACGTGGTATTGTGACGTTTATAAGCGTTGCCGTGATAAGCCTAGAAGTTGCCCAAATTTTCAAATAATGAATAACAAATTGTTTCGGTACACCAAATCAAAAAATAAGCTGAGATCTAATTATGACTGGAAGGAGGTTATTCCTCGTGATTTGAAGGATACCGTCCTGGTCGAGAATCACTCGGACCCAATGGCGGCTCATTTAGGAATAGCCAAAACCTACCAGAGGTTAAAGTTACGCTACTTTTGGCCCGGTATGTACCGAGATACGGTGAAATTT
Organism: Ditula angustiorana; assembly: GCA_963691745.1. Taxonomy (NCBI): domain Eukaryota; kingdom Metazoa; phylum Arthropoda; class Insecta; order Lepidoptera; family Tortricidae; genus Ditula; species Ditula angustiorana. Next base: position 5,604,320 of record OY829473.1, read on the forward strand.
ATTTCGGAATGTGACATTTGCAACGCTTATAAGTGCCCCAATATGAAAACGCCGGGATTAATGGGTAGTGCTAGGATCTGCTCACGTCCGTTTCAGTGTCTCAGTATTGATTTAGTTGGGCCCTTGCCCATGTCGAGGATGCAAAATACTTACATGTTAGTGGTGTTATGTTATTTTACTAAATATTGTTTGTTGTTTCCTTTGCGCCGTGCCACCGGTAAGGTGATAGCACAGCGACTGGAGGACCATGTGTTTCTCGTCCATGGAATCCCTCAAACAATCATGTCGGATAATGCCTCAAATTTTGCTGGCCATGAAGTCCAGTCCTTGTTTCATAAGTATCAAATACCACAAATACATTTTGGTCCAGTTTATTGCCCACAGGTGAATCCAGTCGAAAGACAGAACCGCACGGTGATGACGGCTGTCTCTAGCTTTGTCGGCGCCGACCACCGTACTTGGGACATTAACGTGCACAAAATTCAATTTGCAATAAACACTTCGGTTAGTGCAGCTACGGGCTACACTCCATTTTTCCTAGTACATGGTCGCGAGGCTGTGGCTGATGGTAGTATTTACAAGGATTTTGAGGACCTAGATGAAGTAATTTTCTCATCACGTAAAGACCTATATGATAATTTGGGGGAGTTGAAAGAAGTGTTTGATGATGTAAAACGAGAATTAGAAAAAGCACACCAAAATAACGCGAAATACTACAATCAGCGACGGCGGGACCTTGAGTTTGAGGTTGGTGATATTGTGTGGAAACGTTCATTTAAGCAAAGTGACGCGTCTAAGTATTTTGCATCCAAGTTGGCCCCTAAATATGAAAAATGTCGTGTGTTAAGGAAACTCTCAAAATTGGTTTATGAGTTGGAGGATGGGGATGGCAAACCTGTAGGTAAATGGCATATCAAAGATATGAAGGTGGTACCGGAAAGAGGCTGACTTGTACTTGAACGGTGGAGTAGGTTGAGTCGCGGTCGCGTCGCTACTTTTATCGTGCCCCACAGAACAAGAGTGACTGACCTTCGAGCATCATGTTTTTTTTTGTGTTTACAACTTTTACAAGCATTTTTTTTTTGTCTACAATTTATACACCTTCTTTATGTTTAGTTAGAGTCTGGTGGGTGTCGGACGCACGGCCCGCGTCAGCCGCCCTCGCTCGCCGTGCCGCCGACGCCGACCGCTCTCGATGAGGCCGGACGACCGTGACGATTTTTTTTATCGTCGGGATTTTTGTAGTCTTGCTGTAGTCCGGGATTTTCTCAGCATCATGGAGTAGGTGAACGTCGGACGCGCGGCCCGCGTTGGTCTCTCTCGCTCGCCGCGCCGCCGACTTTGCCCTCTCTTATCGATGTTGGAAGATTCAGGATGGTGTAGCGGTGCTTGTACCGGTTTTTTTTATCTCTTTTGTAGATCATGTTTCAGAGTTGGGGAACGCCGGGCGCGCGGCCCGCGTCAGTCGCCCTCGCTCGCCGCGCCGCCGGTGTTGACCACTCTTGCTGATTATAGTAGAGTCGTGTGCGAGTGACGCCTCGTCTGTTGGTGGGCGTCGGGCGCTCAACCGGTTGTGCTAGCTCTCACTGGTTGCGCTGTCGACGTTGGCCGTTCTTGCGATGGTGGTGATAGTTTCTTGATAGGTGTAGTTCTACAGGTGGGCTAGTGTTTAACGCACGGCCAGCGCCTAACGCACTCGGTGGTGGGTTTGGGTTTAAGGACTTTGTTTTTTTTTTGGTGCAGCTTGATATGTAGAGTCATTATTGTTTCAGTGAGGAGTCAGCTGGGGGCCAGCTGGAATTTTCCTCTCTATCGGAAAATTCGTCTGGCGGGAGGGGTGTTGTAAGGTGTCAATTTTTGACAGTGACAGCTGAGGTGGATTCAGTCGATGGATTGTTCGTCTTTCTGTTTACGGCGGTTGTTGCAGTGACTGAAACGTTCCGGCGTTTTATCTAATTGTTATAATTGTTGTCAATAACAACGATATAATAAAATAAGGGGAATTAATTTAGATATGGTGGAGTAGTTTGGAGAGTTTTCTTTTTAGACTGTTTCAATCGTAAAATTTTGATATTGTGACAGCTCTACGACACTAGCGATGGGCGTTTTCGAAGGAAGCCATTTTGATGCTTGAAGGGAGAGAGGGTGGCTCTCTGTATTTTTGTCTTGTTTTGGTGAGTTTAATATCGAAATGTCGTGATAATAACGGCTTATAGCCTCTCCGACTGGTAAATTTAATTGGTTTGTTTTGTTTTAGTGGGGCGATCTGATATTGGGTTAGAAGCGGCCCACGCGCATGTCTTCTTAACCTCTTGTTGGTAGGTAAACGAGTCGATAAAGCCTTCGCCCTTGTTTTTGGCAATGTTAACCGTGTCTATTATTTTAGTTGCGGTGCTGGCTGCTATCGGAACACCTTCGTTGGAGTTGACAGCGTGACCCGGGCGCATTAGCAAGTCTGCATTTCCTCCACGGTGGGTGTCACCTTAATATCATGTTTCCCAATGTAGTTATGACGATAGGACACTTCTGGTCCTCTGGATTCAGTAGGGCCTTGATTGTTTTGGTTCCTAATTTATGCTCCGTCCACAGGAGGTGTTGAGATACGGCGTGAAGTGTAGCTGTGGTTGGTGTTGTTGGGAGCGCCGTGAGGCGTCTGTTGAAGCTGAAGCTGCTTGGCCTGCGTGGCACGTTGTCGGTGACGCTGGGACGCTGGGCACGAGACGGCGTTCGAGCGTGGCATACAGCTGTCCGCAGCTGTTGAGTTGTGGAGGCACCGGAGGCGGCTGTGAAGCGGAGGCTGCTCGTTCTGCGTGGCATCACGTTGGCTATGGTGGGACGCTGGGCACGAGACGGCGTCCGAGCGTAGCACACGTCTGTCGGCAGCGGCAGGTTTGAGTTGGTCTTCGTCCATCAGGTACCAGCGCCTTCAGCGCCGTTAATTAATTAGGTAGGTAATTATATGAGATCACTGGCCAATTGCATTCACGACCCTGAGGTTGTATATCGTAGAGAAGTAGGACTTAACTCTTAGAATAGAGGCGCGATAGCGCTGTAAAGCTGTAATACTGTAAAGCTTGTGTTTGTGGGCGGGTTAGTTGGGGTTTTATATAATAAATAAATATCTAGCTGTGCAATGACTTGTTTTATTGACCGTTCGGCAGCGCCCCTCTACCTGCGTTAGAATTTTCATTACAACATTAAAGATTGATAATTGAAAGATAGTAAATGCTCTCACATCTCTCTCTAGAATGTCCTATGCGTTTGCGCGTGTGTGAGTCCGCGGTCGGGTACAAACAAGATAACGCTTATTAAAACACGTCACTCGCCGACAGTATCTACCCTCAATCTGAGCAGCGGGTAGGTACAGAATGGAAAAATGTTCAGGCGTACACTTGTTCTTATCATTATCGAAGTATGATTGTGGTGATAGAGCGAAAGGTTAGGGTAGATCTCTTCTATTGATTTTGTCGTTCAGAACATTCTGAATTACGAGGTTGTATCTCAGTTCAAGCAATAGGTATAACTCTCATGAATGTTGTTTAAGTCGTGTTATAAAGCAGCAATGGTAGGTAATATATAAGCTTCAAGCCCGTCCATTCAAAAGTTATGAATTCTCTAACTCTATACTTTAGACTTTTTACAAAACTGATGCTAGTGGCTGATCCTCGTTTATTACAACTAAGCCAAAAAGCGTTTTGTATGAAAAACCACTTAGGTATAGAAGTTCCGTGCATTTATTTCCATAAACATGGGCTGGCCTTAAAACGAATGCTAAATAAAATTACTTTAATTATGACTCGCTTTTTATCTTTTTCTTCAAAGAAACTGTTATCCGTTTTACAAAGTAAATACTCTTTAACTGTAGTACTTAGTAAATTAATAAACCGCTTACTTATTTCTTGGAAAGTAATATCCATAAAAAATAGGAAGGCAAACGAGCAAAGGGGCCAACTGATGGTAAGTGATCACCACCAGTCATAGACACCCGTAACACTCTTAATTACCAACACCGTTAATACCTCTTGTGCCAGTAATTTCACCGGCTGTCTTTCTCTCCACACCTGAACACAACTCTGCAAGCAGTGCAGCTTAGCGATTGGATTAGCAAGCCAAATGGTAGCAGCGAGCCGGATGGACCTAGCACAAGGTGCAAGTTAAAAATAAATCAGTAATGTTCCATTCTATTGAATCTAAATTCTGAAGATGTCAATAGGTATACATAGTTTATCGTAAGTATTTTTTGATCCAGGTATATCATAATATATTCATGTTCTAAAATCAAATGGCTCTCTAAGAGCTTTGTTACATTACCCCGTCCAAGAATTCTTGGGTCGGGAGGCGGGCGAGCGACATCAAAAAGTCCGCGCCCGGTTTTTAGCAATCATCAAATTGATCTGTCCGAGCGCCATCTGGCCCGTAACTAAACCGCTTTCGGCTTCCATCAGCCGAGGAATTAATTCACATAAAACATATACTTCGTATAGCCTAGTATAGTAGGGGGCTTGGGTGGATACAGCCTATTAGGAGTATTAAAATAACCTTATACAAGAGTTTAAGTAACAGCGCAGAGGTCCATTGAACGATGTGGCCAATAGCTACAAGTACATTGTTTTATACATATACGCAGAAATGCCCATAATGTTCACTCCTGAAAGTGAACAAACTGCAACGTTAACGGTTTCTAGACAGTAATTAGTACAAAACTACCTGTATTTGTTTTAACAACCGGGAGCTGCAAATAACAACTAGCCGAACTATACTTCAAAAGTCATCGTGCGTGAAAACGTTAGTTTTTAGCAAAACATGTTTTCAACGGTGAGTTACAAAACATTTTCATATTCTACCTGAAAATTGTAACGTTTTCCCCGGGAACGGTAGCGGGCGGCTGGGCCGGTCGGGTGTGCACGTGCGCTCATCAACTAATGGTCCGTGCGCGGCATTTGAACCGAGCCTACACTCGGCACAAAACAACCGCCTGCCTAGTCGCGAGCCTGCTTTCGGCACAAAATTATAACGTGTAAAACACGGTCGCTCCTTACATTCCGCGCACAGGATTTTTATGAATGGCGCGATTATTATTCGCATTTTAAACTCGAATGCGGGGCTGTTCTCCGCGAGACGTATAGCAATATTCGTAACGAGTTTTCTCAACGATGCTACCTAATTTTGCGTCGAGCTTCAGAGCGGTCTGCAAAACCCAGTAACTGTGTTCGGCGGTTGATGTAGTGCATAAGGCGAGAGTCCACTTGTCGCCGAGAGCGGGGTGAGCATTGGCTTGCGGTACCTAGTAGTCATCGACTAGTACATGCGAATCGAATGCGATTGCAAATTTATTAGCGGGCGGACGTCGGTGCTCCGCGGCGTACATACGCGCAGTTGTTTTCGCTCGCCGTGTATTTTTTTCTCGACGAGGCTCGGCTCTCCCCTTTTGTTCTCAAGTGGACCAGCTGTCATTATACGCCATGTTACTGTTTTTTTTCGACGTTTTTATAGAGTTTTGCGTCGGGAGGCGTTCGGTTCGGAAAAATGTTCGTTTTGCGTGCGTCCCAGAGAGTTTGCGTGTCGAGTGATGTCGACGCCGTAAATTGAAAATGAGTTATGAAATTCGTTTCAATTTTCTCATTGCGCATTTCAAGGCGGGTTGAGTGTGTTAATTGTTTTACAATTACAATGCTTTAGGAAAACACGGTGAATGTACGTACACGTATTCAAATATCAATTTAGCTTGGTATTTGCATGGAAACAAAGTTATTTAGGACGACTTTTCTCAATACCTATCGAACAAGCTATTCATTCAATAATATCAGATCGACGTACCTACTATGCCCTTATAAACAATAGTGTGCACTGGCATACAAATTGATGCTAAAATGTTAACATGTGTCATTGCAGTTTTCAAGTGGCTTCTGTTTGATAATCTAAGCGAACCCTTTCAGAGGGTTCCTCGAGTGTGTAATCAATGGAAGACGTGGTTTGTTTCTATGTATGTATATTAGTGTATTGATCCCCTTTTAAGTGACTGCTAGGGCTTCGTTCGATGCCTTGTTTTCGATTCGTAGTGGGTTATTCTTCGATGGTCGATTGTTTGTGACTTTCGAACGTACGCCAGCGCTACGCCGTAGCGCTGACTCGTAGACGTCAACAAGTTATAAAAACTCGACAACTGACCAATACCTTTAAAAAGTTATTGAAAATCAAATGTAAAAAATGACTAACAAATTTGTTCCAACGAACTTTACACACCTACTTTCTTCGAACTTGCATATTTTCTTAAGGATTCTCTAACTCAGTTAAGAATCCTTAGAGTTTTGCCCTGACCGTTTGTCTCTCTGTCACAGTCAGTTTTTCTCGGAAACTATCAAATCAAAGCGCACGGGAACCACGCAAAAAGTTTTGTAGAAAAATGTTTAGGCTACGTAAAGGAATTTTTTAAGACTTACAACAACGAATGAGGTACCAGTTGTTAAATGTAGGATAGCTCCTATTAAAAAAGTGTTGGAGAAAGTCTTGAGATTTAATTGTCCCATTTTCGTTAGAGTTACTCAATATATCCCCCTAACAACCTACCGACTGAAAATCGTCGCAGGTAATGCAAAAGTTCATTTAAATTAGCAAAACAGTTTGACGATGATTTGATGCTTGATTGCTACATAAAATGTATTTTTTACAAATCATGAGTTTAGTAAGATGTTACTTTTTTTTGGGTAAATAAATATTATTCAATAAAATTTAACGACTTAGAAAAATACAGCTACTTGACAATAATCTTTATCAAGTCATGTACATTATGAAATTCAATGTTACTTTAGTTCGCTAGTCACTTTTTTGTGTACAAAAGGTTCGCAAAACGTTGATTACTTGTAACTCTTAACATAAACAAAATATTCATGTATTCTTTTTTCTTTCTTCAATAAATCAGACAGAGCTGCAGTCACAGTAAAAAAACAAGGTATCTACCAAAGTGTAATTTACTGTAGTGTTCTACTTAGCAATAGTTCTTGACCATCTCCATTTTAACGAGCGACCTTATTTGCGATGTTTTTGCGCCGCGATTGGCAGGATGAGACCGCTCGAGTGGTCTCACGAGTAGACTTGCGATATTGCCCGCCGAGTACTTAGCCGGTGAACACAATGCCACCGATCCAGATCTATGCGTTATTAAAATACTGAAATTCATGTTATGCATTTTACCTATGTCGACAGAAAGATACTGAGAGCTAAGGCTCAGACTGAGAATTTCAATATAGTCAGATAAACTAGCTAAGTCGCTTTAGAATACTATTAATACACAAACTACCTTAGTTTTTGTTAGTATAGTTGTAATGAATACCACAATGACTTCTCGATTAATGTCATAATATCCCAGCGATGACACATTGCGACAACGTTTCCCAGTGGCCTATAAATTAAATTAGTTGACTGTACGGTCAGCTATCATCACAAACAATAAATTCAAACACATAATAAAGGATATAATAAAGGTTGAAAAGCAAACCTTACATCGATCTGAGTGCACTTTAACAGTATTCGGTCTCAGGAGTGATGCCGGATACCATAGAGTCGAGCACCAAGAGAGTTACACAGATCTATTTGACATTTGACCATCGACAAATTCATGAAGAAATTTATTAGTAGAAACCAGTGCGAATGGCTACGACTTGCTTTATTGACTAGTGAGTCCCTTTAGAGAGCGGATAGTGGTCGGTGTTAATCTTAATGTAATAATGGCTGTTAAAAACGTTCCGCAAAATGTCCTTTATACAAAGGTTTTAGCATTATTTGATACGCATAAAAGCCAAAAAAATATCAGTCAGGATCCAATTGAGAAATTATTTTCCACAAAAAATCCTTTAGGAATGTCGCGAGGCACGGGCCCAGTTGCTGTAATAAACTAAATTGACGTGGGCCTGTGAAAACTACTCAAATAAATCAAGGGTCTGTCCCATCTCAATCCAGTGCATTTTAGGAAATTATTCCTCCATCACATTACGGGGTATTGGTGCTCCGCCGACCGCGCCCTCTGCCGGTGCGTGAGGGAAACCGACGACCCTCCCTGCCCTCCTCTCCGTACATTCACCTACAAAAGTCGCTTTAAACCTTACTTCTCGCTAAGTTACTTGACGATTTAGTTTAAGAGTTAAAATGGCGAGGCATTAAATAACTGACACGGGGTGCCAAAGAGCTATGATTTGGCAAGATTTCAGTTGAGTTCCTTGAAACGAAACTTCGATCTTTTATTTGTTCTTCACGATTTTTTTTAATGGATACGGCAGACGAATGATCATGCAGGTCACCTGATGAGCATACTGATGAGCACTACTGCCCATGGAAACCACAGAGCGCAAGAGAATTTCTGATCTGTTCCTCGCTTTTAGGTGCGTGGGCTTCAAAATCTCCCACTCAACGTACGAAGTACAGTCAGCAAGCTGCATCTTCACGTCGGTATTTAAGCACCCAAACGAACCGGTGAGGTTGATGCTAGGTGCACTGGCAATACAGGCGCTAACTCATATTCGTTGCCCTGGAGCATTTTTTTTTCGGGGCACTTTGGACCCTGTCTCTACATTAACTACTATCTACGAGTACATGTTGTAGGCCAGGACCCTACGTATATTTTTCCATACAATTTTACTTGGTTAGCTGAATCATCTGTGTAGCAATAATCTGTGGTGAATATTCCACAAGTATTTCCAGTTGATAGGCTCACAATACTGCGGTAAAAGTGTAATTGAATTTCAGTCCAACTCGAATTACAGGCAGAGGATACATAATTATAAATAGATCCCGTAGCTATAAATAGTTACTTTCAAAACTTTTACAGGATCACTTTTTCAGTCCATCGAGCAAGAAAATCAAAATTATTTTGACATACAACTTTTTTTGACATATTGCATTTTTGACTGTCCAACATGGCTGAATGTTTTTTTGTTTGCTAGAACAGTAATAGCCGACTATTTTTTTAATTTTTGCTATTTTGACATTGCCTTATTAATTTTAGCTTTTTTATTTTAAATCTGGCATTGGCATTGTTTTATTTCATTTCATGATTTCAAAATTCATTCATATAATTTGCTACGTGAGATAAATAAACCTAAGCTAACCATAGTAAAAGCCTTTTGACGAACAAACTTACATTTAAAACATCCGGCAAACTACCGCCATCTTACAAGCTTTTATTTTGCTTCAGATGTACAGTAGGGGAAATATATTCACGTACCACCTTAGAACCCTGTCGCAATGACGCGACGCGTTAAACGCCAGGCTATGTCATACAAATGTCATGCGTATGTCTCTTCGACTAGGTTCTACGGTGGTACGTGTTTCAATTTCCTTGACTCTATGTTAGTTGGTTTGATTTTGGTATTTGGGTGTAGATACGACGATTAAGCAATAATAAAGTACCATCAATGCAATTACTGGCACAAGAGGAATTCCATCTTAGCTCTCTGGGTTGGCAACTCATCTGCAATCGCCTTGGTGTTGCGGGTGTCTATAGGCGGTGGCGATGACTTACCATCAGGTGACCCACTTGGTTTTTTGCCTCCCTGTTTTATTTAAAAAAAAACTTATTTTTGAAGTAATTTTTTAGTGGAAGTTAGTCCAAAACATTATAAAATTAAATTTACAATCAACAGTGTAGATTGTTATTTGGTCGTGTTGATTCTACACGACCAATAACACTCATGCCAACCAGTCCGTGCCGTAATGGTACGCGTCCCAACTGGAACTAGTCCATTTGAAGAGATTATGCGCGCGACCCTGATTGCGCGGTCATTGTGGACGCCCCGCTCGTTTGTTTATCGCAAGCGGTTACTTGGGATGCTGAACTCAATCGTAAGTAGATTGCTGCATATTGTTTAGTATTTATTGTAGCGTAAGGCTAACTCTAATTAATCAAGTCTGTAGTCGATATGTTCGATAAACATTGTTAGCAATGTTTAATTTGCGAGTTCTCAAGGAGCTATTGATTGATTGTTATCATTACGACCACACGAATGCACTTTAGTCGGTTCGAGGTTGCTCTAGGATTTTAAAATCTGACAGTTGTTTTTGGAGAAAGGAGTCAAACGAGCATGTGTCACCTGATGGAGTGATCACCAACGCCAATGGGTACCAACGACCCCAGTGGCCCGTTTCACTAAGCTACAAGTTACAATTTTACAAGTCTAAACCGGCAACATGATCAATAATAACCAATGGCAATGGGTATGATGACCAATGTTGCCGGTTTAGACTTGTAAAATTGTAACTTCTAGCTTCGTGAAACGGGCCACAGGAATTGCTAAGTCTTTGCCAGCCTTTATGTCCCCCCCCTCTCTACCTAGCTTTCCTAATTTCTCACTCACCTTACAAACGTCGAGTCGGCCCATTCGTGGCTCTACCACAACTATACTGCACTACGAGTATGTAGTGCGTTATAATAATAATAATAAAATAATAAAGTAACTGTCAATTTTGCATTTATCATGTTATAAATATATCGGACATCGATTAACAGCGATGTTATCTCTTGTTTCTTTGTTGTAGGACATGCCTTTATGACTACGAGTAGGTCGTATCTATACTATGTGTTGCCTTGAAGATTCTTATGTTTTTATAGTATTGTTTTACTCTGCTCACATTTGAGATTTCGTACACTCATAACCACTGACCACAAACCTGAACACACATCTATATATTATTTATTAGCATAGTCGGCATACATGTATCGCATATATACTATTGGTAACTAGACAGGCTCTTGCGTTCTCTCGTGTGTTTCAATGTTACGAGTATGTATGGGGTGCTGTACAGTTGTAATTGTAGGTATCGGGTAGTGTGTGCTGGTCTAAAGGCGGCTCACGGCTGTCTTGATACGATTACCTCGGACCCTTGCAGACGTGACGGATGCCCAGGCGAGAAGTATATTAGCTATACAGTTTCACATAGTACGTAGAGCTCTACATACACGTCGAATAGATGCTCTGCTTGCTTAGAGCGAATTCGGAAACTAAAATTTGTTAAATCTTCAAATCTTATTCAGAGTAGATATGATTTGTATAGGCTGACAATCTTCTTATGGATATAGCTGAAATCTGCAAACTATATGCCTGAACCCAGTTAACTACATGATGGCTTGATGGCATAAAGTAACCATAATCAGCTAAAAGGATTGGGTAAAAAAGCGTTTCGAAATAATCCTTAGTTGTTTGGATGAATTATGCTTGATGTCGGAAAAATGCAATAGATGACGTTGCTTTATCGGAGTTTTGCTTTAATATTTCAACCAATAATATATTTTTTATGAAGTCTTGTGGTAAACGAGCATGGGTTTCACCTGATAAGAAGTGATCACTGACGCCCATAATACCCAGTGACGCCAAGAGAATCGCTGATCCGTTGCAGCTTTATAGGTTCCCTCCCTCCGTGGGTCTCATCAGTGAACGGTAATTAGGTACTCTCCATTACATTCAGTTTCAATATCAAGTATACTAAAAACATGCACTTATTCAGTTCAAAACGGTACGTATAAGACGATGACGTCGTACATTGTTTTCCCAATGATGTATCATTGACTTGTGCCATGTCCGTTACGAATTGCTCTAGACACGACAGTGTCAGCGCGTTCAACATGCGACACCTCCCTCCGTCCATCAGACACTCTCGTCCCTGGACATAGAAGTTACATTCGAATTACTTGTTAGACTGTCCGATGTAAGTGGAATATTATTCGAGAGACGAAGTCCGCGCCGTGCAATGTCCCCTGCATACAGATGATATGTGAGTCACGTTTTTCACGCGTCACTAACTACTAATTTATGTTAATTGCGACTGAGAAATAAGGCATAACTATGTACGGCACGTAGGTATTTAGTTAAGTTTGCCTCGAGTTGCCCGGGACGTGTTCAATGGCGGCGAGAAAATGGCAGCTTAGCCTCCATCTCGCTTAACCGTGGGTAGACATAGATGTCCACATGAAGGTTCTTCTAAGGGTATGTATTATCTCAGCTTCCTATCCATTTAACAGCATGATAACGTGAAACCCAGATATTAATCCAGCCTATCAGAGGGCCTAGACATTGGTGCTCACACAGGCCCAGGGCAGATTGGAGTTTTCACTCACACCGATATGCGCAGAACGGCTAGCACGCGTACCTTACTCATTTTATTCTCTCTTTTCACTTTCTTTAATTTTTAACTTTTTTTAAATTTGTTGACATAGCGGTTACAGTAATACCCTTTTATAGACGGATAGACAGATGCCGGAGGGTTAGTAACAGGGCGCCGTTATATTTTAATTTCATTTTGAATGTCTTCACGAAAGATTCATTAAGTAATGGTTTAATTTAGAAAGACCTACCTGTCATACAAGCACTTATGATTTATTGTACAAAAAGCCACTGTAAATATTTATATATTTATATTTATATTTATTTATTTACGCATTTTAAGTCACTACCTACTACTACAATTACCTACTAGATCTTTTAAAAGGTTTTTCCCTTGCGCCCATTTGGTGGGCAGTTAGAATACGTGCCCTAGTTATCACGAGCATTATCCCCTACGTCGGTCACAATAACCTAGCTCTGATAGGCCGCGGCGTGACACGGCACTGCCGGCAACAACATTTAGGGCTACGATTTTCCACATCTCAGACACTGTAATGTCAGTTATACAATGGAGCATTCCCCGTCGAGTGGGAGGCTCTTATCGATCTACAGGGACGTCATCGAGCGATAGCGACCGCGACGCAAAAAGCGTGTCGTGGTGTCAGTGTGGCGCTCACAAAGCCTTTGTGGCGGGACCGGACGCCGCTCGCCGCCGCCGCTACCTTTGTTTGATGTTTAGTACTCACTAGACACTAAAAGTGGCGATTTTAGTGTCTGCACTCTGTTAGTTGAAGCTGTGTTTGGGTTTTAGTGCGCTAATGGTTGTATAACCGCGGCGTACGGCTGCGCGGTAACTGTTGTTATTTTCTAGTTGATAATTAACTGACGTGCGAATAGACGAGCAGGAGGAGTGCAGTAATTAGGAAATGCATAGATTGTATAACTTACGATTTTGCTGTAAATGACGTGTTGATTAGTGACAAGTGAATGTTTCACAAAATTTATGTAACGTTAACTATGTTCAAAATAATGCCGGTACTATTGCGTAATTCATTATTTTGAGGAAAGTATTCAAGATGCATTTTAAGATCACTTACTCTAGAAAACGAAACAAATGTGAGTCTGACTCGCGCACTGAGGGTTTCGTAAAATCCTGTATGTGATACTTTGACAATCAGGGAAATCGAGTCACAAAGGTTTTTTTCTATTTTCTCTTATGTTTTTTAAGTGCTTCAAATTATCGATTTTCGGATGTTTTCCTTTTTACTTGTGCTGTATGACATTGCTTCTTGCCAGCTGATTCTAGGTTAACGGAAAGTAACCTAAAAGTTTTGAATTATTTGCGCTTGATAGATACCGACAGAAGAACGAAGTGATTCTATATGGGTTTCCTTTGAGATACGGATTTTTATTGCATGGTTGTTTTAACATGCCAAAGCATGTTAGGCTATTATGATTTTGCTATTTAACTAATAACGCTCTGACGCTCTTGGCAATAGAGATGATCGTGGTCATATATTTCTAAACATCTTAGTAGTAGTAGTAGTGACATATTTTATGATATCTTTGATGGCGATCGTCGGTAATAAATAGGAGTATAAAATCTTACACTTAATAAATAAAATATCTAAAATGAATTTACAAGAAGCCTTGTATAAATATGTATAAGGAAGTGTTTATCGGGAGGTTCGGGAGCAGTCCCCTCCGACCGCCAACTTGCTTCGAGGCGACGAAACTCCGAGATGTTTTCAGTCAAAATAATAAGTTCCAAGTCAATTTTTTGCAAAACTCGGTGTAATGGATTGTTGAGAACTTCGATAACTTTCGGAAGTCGCTCTTCGATTTTATTTGCTAAAGATTTTTTTAGCCAATTTCCCTCGGAAGAAGTTAGAAATCTTCCAGTCACCCTTCAGCGCGGAATGTATAAATATTAGATCTCTGAATTTATTTTGCCCACTTTCACATTTAGACTAGCCTTGTCGTTGCGCATACGCTCATCCAAAAAACCATCAGTAATTTAATATTATTTCAGTCCTTACTTTAATTTCCATTCATTAAGTTACAAAGTAGAGTCTTTTAAATCATTTACAAAAATAACCATTGATATGAATGTAATTAGAACGCACGAGGTTTTGTAAGTACTTACGTTTCAAATCCTTTGCAAATCTTGCAATCACAAGTCACAATAGACCTATCCCTTTTTATTTATAAATTAATATCTTACACGCTCGGATTAGGTTCATTTCAATCTTAATCTTATTTTAAGATTAAGATTGAAATAAAACAAAGTCGCTATCCGCTCCTGTCTGCCTTCATATCTTCGGCCACTTCCTCCTTCTAAACCATGCAACGGATTTTGATACGGTTTCACTGTCATTAAGGATTATTATAATGAAGGATTTTATGTACATTACATCGTAATTGTACCCGTACGAGGCCGGGGCGGGTCGCTAGTAAGTAATAAAACGAAAATCCTACTAATTCTTTTTTTATTTAAGGTTCATTGCACAGTTTACAAAACCAAATACAATTGGCGGTTTTAATGCCAGTCGGTATTCTCTACAGTCATCCACACTGTAAATAAGAAAGTAACAAACATGGGTGCATAAAAAGAAAAAGTAAACAAAAAAAAACTGAGAAACAATAAGCTGCCTATCAAGTACTTACTAACTAACATTAATAGATATACTAAACATATACGCCTATAAATATAGCACTACCTACTTACAATAGTTTAATACTACATATACCAAGTAAATATTACCCGACTACGGCAAAGCCAAAAGGAGGGGTTATGTTTTTAGCAGTCTATGTATGTATGTTTGTATTTACGTATGTTCTGTTGTAGTGCCTAAACACTGAGCCGATTTTGATGTATGAGGTATCAATCGGTTCGTAATTGTAGTCTAGGTGACATAGGCTATATTTTTTGTGAACAAAATGAATATTACGAATGTAACATCCTAAAAAATCGGCTCAGTCGTTTAGGCACTATAGTGGAATATACGTAAATACAAACATACATACATAGGCTGCTAAAAACATAATCCTTCCTTTTGGCTTTGCCGTAGTCGGGTAAAAAGTAGGGGATTCAAAAAAAAATTTTTTGCTATCATGTCGTCATGGATATCAAATGAAAGAAGAGTAAATTCTGAGCTCAAAAACATATATATAATATACACTTAAATAAATACTACTAATATTATGATTGCGAAAGTAATGATGTTGGGATGTTTGTTCCTTAAAGCGAAGTCGCGGGTAAAAGCTCGTATTAAATAATTACCCACACTTCTTCCCAAATTCTCCCATACAAACCCCAAAATTTCAAGCCAAGCACTTCGTCCCGGGTTGTCCCCCACGGTTCCTGCGCCTGGCACTTTGATGACGCGTAAAACAAATACTATAACACTCCATCCGTCAGCGGGGAGCGAAAGTTAATAAAATTCATGTATCGGAAACTTACAGGCGTGAAATATTGTTTGTGCGGTAAGTGAAAAGGGTGCAGCCCCCAGATTTGTTTAAGAAAGTCGCTTCAAGACTTCTGGTTTTACGACGTTATTGTTTTTTTACGGTTAATAACTTTCACGATTGTCATGAATTCCGTAGTTGCGGTGGAACAAATTAAATAATTTGCAGGGTAAGGCAAGGGTAGTGCCGGTTTTGTGGACAACGTGGACATATTATTATAATCTACAAACTTTATGAGGCTTTTATTTGATTTAGACTATTATATGTAGACAGGCACAGCATATAGAGCTACAGATAAATGTTTGCTAACCCTCAAAAGTATGTTTTTGATTAATCGTTGTTAGTTAATAGAATTGCTTGGTTAGATTGGAATTTTAAAACTACAGAAACTAGATGTACCTATTAAAAACGTATTAAATATTTAATTAGATTCTTGAGGCATATACATTATTACTTGCTCTTTTCTGTGACTTCATCAGTGTGGACTACATTAACCTTCCACTCCCTTTTAACCCACTATGGAGAAATATTCAAAAAACCTTCCTTTGTGCGTCTCTAAACTCCTGAGGAACACGTGTTCTAAGTTTCAAATCTCTAGGTACAGGGGTTTAAACTGTGCGTTATCTGTCAGTCAGACAGTCAAGGGTATATATTTTATGTGTATATTTGGTGCCACCGAGACACATACGAGCCAGTACGTGTTTTGTTCAGATTATGCCACATAGGCAAATCCGTTACAGTTACGTCAACTATTAGTATTGTCGTTAACAAAATAGTAGATTGAGGCGTTACTTTGCGAAGGTCCGTATCAACCAAATATTGAGATCCCGATCTTGTTGTGGATGCCGATGATGCCTCGTGTAGTGGCGAAACGCGCGTTGATCGTTTAATCTATGTGTTTAGAGGTGGTGGGCAATAGTTCAGTTTATGTGATGTATGTTGTTCCATGGGGAAACGGAGGAGGGTAGGTTCTTGCATGAGATATATCGATACCAGAAATCTCAAATGTCGTAAGGGACATTAAGGGACATGTCCCTTACGACATTTGAGATTTTTAGTATCGATATATATATATACAACACAGACGTAGCTGTTATGCACGTGTGCATAGCACTGGTTTCGGGGACTAGCAATGTATGTTGATCCAATGTATTACATTTTAGTGCCACATAAGACAATCCGTTACAGTTAGGTCAACTATTGACTGTCGTAAAGAAAGACTGCCGTGTTGGCACCCGTACCCATACACTAGCGTTCCTCCAAACATCAACTACTGGGTCAACATCGAAATTACTGGCAGGATGTCTGCAGATTAGTCCGAGCGAGACACAGCGGCACCGGCGGTATCAGCATTAAAATAAAAATAAGTGTGGCCATAAATAGCAGGGCACAAAGACAAGATATACGGTTATAGTGGACGCTGACCATTTGTGCACGGAACTTAGGTTGAACCTACTAGTCACATGTTTTTTTATATATTACCTTGCAAGCCACGGAGGGCAATTCGAGGTTAGAGTTGGGATCAATTGAAGTAGAAGTGTAGCTTAATTTAATGACTGAAATTTCTGACATATCTTGTTCAGGATGCAAACTAATGAATAGTGCTAATATGACCGGCCCAGGTTTAATTTATCCCTCCCTGCGTTTCTGTTGTACATAAGAAAGGGACGTGCATAGCGATAAACGCATCTCAATGGCCTGTTCATGTTAGGATCTTAAAAAGTACTTTCGTTTTTGTTCAAAATTTCGTTTTCTTTCTTTGACTTTAAAATGTCTCATCTGTCACACAATGATTGATAATAAAATGCGAAGGACTTTTTTAGATCATACTTTTTGTAAACTTTTGTTAAAGCTTTCGTTAAATATGTACGATATGGTAAGTAAATTTTCAAGTCGAAAATACACATGCGAGCAAAAATATCGGCTGAATGGAATCAGAGATGCAATTTTTGAATCTCACCGGGTGAAAGCTATTTTGGCGAGCTTTAGTGACCCAGTGAGCTTCAAAAAGCGCACTCCAGGTCTTTTGTGCTCGTGAACTCCTACTTACTACCTAAATTAAACCTAACTAGTGCTCAATGACATCATTGTTGACCTCAGATCGTGTTCTATGCTGAAATGCTCGCGACGTTCCAGTCAATTTCCTACATCCACCAGATCATTTACCTCGCGTCCTCGAATAGATGTGAAAAAGTCTATAACGAAATTGAAAATCCTCCATCACCTGTAACCAACTTCCCCTTACCTGTCCTATCGGTCATCGTGACCCATACGTCCCCACTCTCCCCTCGGAAAGGTCATTCTTCCCAGTATTTTCGACGCCAAGAGGGCAAGGAATAAAATAAGAAAGGCTTCAATCGCTGTCGACCCCGGTCTACCCTTTTAAAAGCTAGATGATAGATGATCGCTGTTAGTTACGGTGACGCAAATATAAATTAACGGTGACACTGCACGTGTTTGTGGTTTTTTCGGTTAATCTGTTCGTAAAATTTAAGGGAAAATGAGAAGGGTAAAAACTAAACTGAAATAATAGATATTGTTTTCATGTGTGGTAAAAGTACGTAAATGATAAGTACCTACTATCTTGTATTGGAGGAACCCTTTACATCTAATATTAATATACTTACCCGATTTTTCGGGAAACTGAATCGGTCAGCTTGGATAAAAAAACTACTTCCCTGAATTCCGTGAGATCTGAAACCGTTTTTTTAGAAAAATATCTTCGTCATACTTCCAATGCGAGATGTAATATATATCAAAAGTGGCTCCAAATGGTTCGTGTAATATTACACACGGTGCTGCTCGCCAGTTCTATTGCTTGAACTTGGCTTGCCACGCTACCGCGTGTCTAGATCTATCGCATATTCAATGTATGCGCACAAAACCCCAAGGGCTTTTTAAGATCTCACAGACTTCATGTATCTTCCCTGATATTACTACTTGAAATGTAATAATAGCATAAGTTTGCTACAGCAACATGTTTTGTTGTCATCACATCGCAAATGGTTATAAAACAAACTCAAGCTCTTTGAGTAGTTTTTACTGAATAACCAATAATATATTTTGTCGACTTAACATTTTAAATGCGCTCAAACCCCTTTATACGTTGGCCGTGGTAAAATAAGTAATGGATAATTCATGTTGCGTGAACGGACTTCCGAAGTGATCGGACGTCGCGAATATTGCCTCACTTGCGAAGGGGACAGAGTGATGTACGAAAAAATATGTGATACACATGATTTGTTGCGAGAGGGGTCGGAATTAAAAATATTTTGTCCGCTGTTTTAAGAGACCGTAATTGTAAAATTTGGACAGCAATAATTGGCATGTCATCACGTGTTAGTATCTTCCAATTACTGATTTTCCCGAAAATTACTACAATAGTAAGATGTCAAGAAAAAAAATTGTGAACAATAATTTGTCTTAACAAATACGGCACAACTATACTGTGAGCAACAAGTTTTCATTAAAAATGTGCTAAAGAACGAACTCAAACTGTCGAGTTTTAATGCAGCAAAGGTTTGGAAAAACTATGTTAAAACTAACTGAGAAATAACGTCAAGAAACTCAATCAGTGCTTCTGAAAGTTCTGAACCTTTTAAGAGGAGGGTGATCCTAGCCCCAAAAAGCGCCCCAATATACAAACGGCGATAACGTTTTCCACCCTCTAAATCTTAACCTATGGCAATGACTTTTTTGTTTGTTGTCATTATGCCTTAGTACTAGGTCCTACAATAGTTACCTACTGGGTAATACAAATGTTTTGATTTATTTAATATTCGTCATAGATTTGACAATATTTTCATTTTAGGAGTTTCATACAAAATACAAAAGCGTCAATATTTTTGAAAGAATTAAGAAGATTAAAACAACCAAACATACAAACCTAGTTCTAGGACATAATGACAACGCATGGCTATAGGTTAAGGTTTAAAGGGTAGAGAACGTTATCGCCGTTTGCATGGAGAGCGCTGGGATCACACTCCTCTTAAGTATTACGCCTTATTTTGACCATCTAGGTCATATGTGTGAGAAAATGTTGAATAACATCGCAAAGCAATTTCCAACGCAATTGTATTTACATGCCAGCAGTACCAAAACCATTTTACGAGCACGACGCTCTTTAGAAAAATTATATCATTCGCTAAACTAGCCCGTCGACTGACATATGGAACCGAAATTATAGCTCATCTCAAAAATTTGTAAGACAAGAATGAACCTATCAGAATCTTCCCACCAGCATTCAGTCATTCTGGTAGGTGCATTCTGGTCAGACCTATATCGTATCGCTTCGATGTTGCTCTAAAGACGACACACTTATGTCCACAAATTCCAACGGAACCAAGACGATTACCCCAAGTACTGCACTCCAAAACGTTATTAAGGCCATTTTTACAAGTGTCCTGTAAAAACGCTCGGCCACCGTTCGGTTAATAGTCGGAAATTGTCGCCATTATCGGGCACTCGTTCCAACTAAAATTATCATTGTTCGGACTAAAAGTAGCCATTTAGCGGGCGATTGCAGCGGAGTGGCCGTTGCAAGACTTCTTTGAAAATGGTGACGAGAAAAAACTCGACCATGTCATGTCGTGAGTAACTAAGTGGATTACTTTTTTCAGTAGTATACAAGTAAGCAAGTAATAAAATGTCGTATATTAAAAAGCTATTTTGAGTCAAATCCATTTTGGTTGAATCACATATAAACCATGCTAGGGATTAACCATAATTTACGGTAAGATTAAGGCCTAAGAATGGTCTTACTAACTAGAAAGGAAAAAATTGGAAACTGAAATAGTAGGCCAAGGATATTTCGCCATCACTTTAGTAACTTTCGTCTTAGTAAAATAAATTTCATTCCATATATTTCCATGATATTTATCGGAGTACTACAGATTTTCATGGAAAGGGGAAGAAAATATGCATGCGGCTAACTTGTTGGAATATGATAAACTGATCACCTACTCATTGGCAGCCCTAACCTAATCACTCATTCGTTGCCGACCTGCAAAATACCTCTGAATCTCGCCAGTCATCACTTAGCTACTACTGCACTCTGGTATTCTGTTGGAGGTTGTCAGTAGGTAGGTATATTTGATGACTGACTCCTCAAATTTATCTCAAGGCCCGCAAGAAGTATTTTTTCTTGCAAAAAAAGGTCACCTTCACGCTACGAACACCTCATTAGTAGCGCGGTCACATCTCAAATTAAAAATTCTCATTCGCGAGTAATCAGCGCTCGAGAGAAACTTAAAAATACGTCACCGTCGACGCTACCCTCCGTCCTCAGGGCCCTTGGCTTCCGGTTATCGCAGCACAAAGAGGACCGGCCCTCCCCGCGGCCCTCCCGGAACCGGAAATACTACCCTTCTATCGCGAGACCTACCCGCACCCGCGTCACGTTATTTTTAAAAAGTTTTTTCGCCTTCGGCCTTGAAATGACAAATTGCTGACGGAACTTCCCTGCGCTTTTAAACTAATGTTAGGTCGAGATCTTGATAGCTTTGTATTTACTTAATTAATTTAAAGCAAGATTTCTGTCAATATGTATAGGTAATATGTATAGGTAAAGTGAAAAAACGTTTCACATGTCAAAGTTTTTGTGACTTGCTTGTTTCATCTTAAATGTTTTTTCACCATTAGTGTACTGTGGGAATGACAACTTTGTAAAATCTAGTCACGACTTCTTAAAAACAACATTAACAAAAAATTTACAAACACGCTAAAACAACTTTAAAAATAGTTGTTTATAATCTACTTAATACACATAATCTACTTATTTGCTTCAAATCATGCCAGTGGGTCAAAATAGCCATTTTCAAAAGCCGGATTAGCTTGTTTGGTTGGTACATATTTTATAAGACAATAAAATATCGATCAGTAAACAGCTTTTTTAAAACTTTTTGACACTGTCGTCTACCATAGCAGACCGACAAGATCCTAGCTCTTTATAACATTTGCTTATTCAGTAGATTCTATTGTTTTTTGGAACTGAATGTAGTTCCCATTTAAAAGTTCATTTCGTTCCCATAGTATACAACTAGATACTCACTACTCAAAACTTTATTGCACATAATGATTAACACTGTAGGTTTACAGATAAGGTGTTTCAGGCTAAACGGTCGCATTATGTACCCTGTTGGGCGCAGCAATTATGAAGGAGACCTACTTCCTAACGTGGTGAAAATCTTAACTTAAAACATGTTATTTATGTAAACTGTTGGTCTGTTATTGGTGTGTTTGGTCAGTTTACTAAAGTTTATGTGTACTCATTTTAAAACTTATCATCTCACTCATTCCGTATCACTAGAAAACTGGGAAAAGTCCACACGTTCCATAAAGTAGGTATTGGTGTAAAAAGCGGGAAGGGCGTCCCCGGAAGCGATGCTAATGCATCCCGAATGCACCCGGCCGGCGCCACCCCTGCACGCGATCAATTCATTAGCTATGTATTGTTGCCAGACTCCGACTAAAATTATTGTCTATGCCAATTAAAGTCTGCTAAAGTCTGGTTGTGATTGTTGGGATTGATTTGCAACTGCGAGCCTGAAGCATCAGATTCATAAAAAAAGTTGGTGCCTTTTAAAATAATTGCAACGTTTCTTCTGTGATGAAGTAAAATTTCCATGACGATGTGAAGCGTAAAGGTCCGGTTATAAGAAAGTCCATAACATCTAATATCAAAACATTGTAGCTCAGTACAATTGATTACATTATTAACCGAAGTATGGTCTAATATGAGTCTAATAGACTTTTATAAAACCCAGTTCTAGAAGTACCACGAGTTATGTCAGTCTTATCAATTTTTGCACGTCACTGTCTCAATATGTCATTTTTGTTTTTGTTTAATACAATTTACACATTGTACACATACCAATTTTTAAGACGTCCTTGTGTTAGATTTCATAATTTATCTGTTGGAATTAAAATAATTGCAGGAAAAAAAGTGTTCCAAACCAGGATATTTACATGATGCAAGTTTTTTAATGTTAAGGAGTCGTTATGATGTAATTAAGGGAAATATTAAACTGTTTTAGTAACATACCACTACTTCTACCAGAAACATCACATTTCTGATGGATTTTATATATTATGTACTCAGAGATGCGATGTAGATAGATCAGAGTAAAAATTTCTTAAAGCCATTAATAAAAAACTCGAAAATCAAACGAGTTTTACAACGTTGGGGCTTGTCCCGCAGAGGTTGTGTAAATATTTTCATAATTTCGGGCGGGCCGTGACCCGTGCTGTAAAACAAAATGTCCGCCGGCGTACAAGTTGTCGCTAGTGATGTGATACGCAAATGTCGATAAAAATTCATTTGACAATTATTAAAATGTAAAACTCAAGAACTCATCTCACGAGCCCAAGAAAACCACTATGTACACAGCTGGTTAACAAAGGGCCATATCTTGCAGCCAAGTCGCTCTGAACAAGCACGATAGACTTATGATCCGACTTAAGTTGAACTGCAGAATTTCGCAGTAATTGAAGGCATTTTAAATCCTAACCACTAATCAAATTTCCGTTATAGGAATGTTTTAAAAAAATTGGCACAAAGAAGCTAAACTTTCATAACTCAATGTAGGTTGAGCACATTGGCATCGCACTCATTTTCTCACAATCAACACAAACTACTCTTAAGTGTGCTTTAAATTACTACGTTAGCGACTTAAGTTAAACGAAGTGTTCTTTTTCCCTTTTTTTTGAGTATTACGGTTTTCTGCTGGTTTAATATTAGCTATATTGAACACGCAATGAATTCGTAAATTATAAGATAAAATAAATAGACACCGCGCCGTCATCTCTACGCCCGCATCCGAAGCGGGGCCACGTTTTGATAAATATTTGCGATTTATTTTATTCCTGGAGCCATTTTTTGAGAACGCGCCCGTAAAGGCAAAATGGCGTTGCGCGCCAAACCACCAGAGCGGCACCGAAGTTTCGACGGAAAAATAAAAACGCGTTTAACTTTGTGTTAATATTATATTGTGCCATTATTGCGCCACACTGTGTTTGATAGCACTCAAAAAATTTCCCTATGCTGTTTATCGCATAAATAGATCAAGAAATGCATTTTGAATGCAAGACTTGAACACCTACGTGCCTATTTCAAATACTTTTTTTTATAAAAAATAATTTATATTTCGTGAACTTGACGTAGAAAAATGAGTAAATCAATTCTGTAAGCGTATCAGATCAAGATATATTATTTTGATGAATATAGTTTGATAAAGTACCTCTAGGCGCAAATTTTCCAGTTTCTATTCTCGGAGAATCACCTGTGGTTACCGAGTTATTTACTTTTATTACGATTTTGGTTTTTATTTTTTTTCTCCAAAAAAACTCAAAAGTGCGACTTGTGACCGGCACTGAAAGATTGCTCTTAATTAGGTCTATCATTGGTAAAAAAATCACGTTCCACTATCGCGGCGTTTAGGAGTTACGTGTAAAGGTCAAATGATACATTTTAAGGTTGTCACTAAAGGTCAACCAAATATAATCATGCGATCAATAAAGAACAATAATGTTTGGAAAAAACTAATTTTTGGTTATGTTTCAAGCGTATGTATGTATGTAGGATACTTTATAAGTTATTAATTCAGAAAATTGGGACCCAACTTACGAGTAGTGTTTTTTCGCAAGTTGGTTGCAGATTTTATGGAATTTAAGACTCACACAAATGTATTCATTTTCGAGTATCGACGTGCAGTCGTCAACTTTGGATAGATTTTCATCATCGTCTAATGGTGAACATTCATCTAATGATGGATCTTCGTCATCCATCTCTACTAACTGTAAGTTTTCTCATGAATCGGTTTCAAAAGTTCACGAACAGCTTCTGGCAGACAAACCTATTGGACGATCTTTGGCGTTGTCTGTTGTGTGCCATAGACATAAACAGATCTGATGATTCTGGTGCACGATTAAAGAGGTCCATTATAGTTTCTCCTGTTAATTTTGCGCAATGGTGTTCCCTATCTGAGCGCCAATAATTATTGCGCGATTCAACCTACGCCATAGGCAAGGCGGCTGAGCGTACCTACACTGCGGAATGGAACCCCCCTGCCCGTATGGACATCCCTCATCAGTTTTTGTAACCAAAATTTACTTTCGATTTTTTTTTATAAATTTAAAATGCAATATAATGACAACACAAAGAAAAATGAGGGTAATGGCACTATTAGAGGGAATGTGGCGAAACTGGTAAACGCAAGGCACGAAATGAAGATCCAGGTTCAAGTCCCGCCATTATCCTAATTTTTCTTTGCGTTGTCATTATATAGTATTTTAAATTTATTTGAATCCCTTTTTAGGTTGGGTAAGCCCCTGCTGAGGCAAAGTCGCACCAAGGGTCTGTAACGGCTCCATGGTCCCTCGCCTCCGTGTCTCTAGCTCACATGTATGAGCATGGGCTTTCAGCATAAGCCTGACGAGGATGGACCCCTTCGCACTCTCGTGTGAACTTTGATAAAAAAAAACTAATAAACGATTTGAAAAAAACCAATAAACGACTTCAGATTCAGATCTCAATGAAAAACTCACTACCTATTTTTTTAATATTATGTGAAAAAGAATCTATGTACAAGATATATTTTATTTATAAATAATGCAGTTTTGTAATTAAGAGAAAAATTTAGATTAATTCTTACTAAAATGAAAGGTCAAATTGAGTGATGACCCTAACACTATACTTTGAAGTTTGATTACTCGTAAACGCCGCGATAGTGGAACGTGATTTTTTTACCAATGATAGACTTAATTAAGAGCAATCTTTCAGTGCCGGTCACAAGTCGCACTTTTGAGTTTTTTTGAAGAAAAAAAATAAAAACCAAAATCGTAATAAAAGTAAATAACTCGGTAACCAGAGGTGATTCTCCGAGAATAGAAACTGGAAAATATGCGCCTAGAGGTACTTTATCAAACTATATTCATCAAAATAATATATCTTGATCTGATACGCTTACAGAATTGATTTAGTCATTTTTCTACGTCAAGGTCACGAAATATAAATTATTTTTTATAAAAAAAAGTATTTGAAATAGACACGTGGGTGTTCTAGTCTTGCATTCAAAATGCATTTCTTGATCTATTTATGCGATAAACAGCATAGGGAAATTTTTTGAGTGCTATCAAACACAGTGCGCCATTTATTAAAATCCCGTGGCAGAGATGGGGTTGAGTCGAGTTTAATGGACGTTTTGTTTGGTGGAATATAATTTTTAACCAGTCTAACGATTTTGGGGTAAACCTTTCGGAAGAGGAATCATTTTTCAGTTGAATATTTAAAGCTTTGTTATAAATGTGTTTTAGCCGGATCTACAATAACGAAAGGTACATTATAATTTGCATATTTAGATAAGTTAATGCTTTTTATTTTAAATGGTGAATGTACATAATAGCTAGGCAGAGCGAATTAATATTGATGGTGCGGTATGAATTATAGGACATGAATAATTATTTTATGCCAAAAAAATGAGAGCCGAGAGGGTACAATTATACCGATCAGAATAAGGCACTATCTTTTATCGTTTTCCCATCGCAAACCTCGTCGTACTTTTTACTATTCATTCATAGTCGTAAGGTTGTGTTTTAGTATATTATTTTTCACGAATATTTATTTTTTAATATAACAACTCAGATAAGCCATACTAGATAACCATTGTCAGGGTCATAGTTAATGAAAAAAGTAAAAGTCACTAAAAACTTAATATCCTGTAGGTACCAGCCAATGCCCGAACAAGACCACAAGAGTATTAAAATGATCGGATCTATTGATTTAACTCTCCATAGCCACTTGTGAACCAAAAATCATTAATTATAAAACTACCCCCCACGCGTTGCCCCCGGCCGTCATTACGGCGTGTAGAGTGGACCATGTCCCAGAGTGTGAGGGGGGCTTAAAGAACCCTTTAAAAGTAGCAGAAGTCTCTCTAGAGTCAGCATTAGACATATCGAGGCGGTAAAGGTGACGAAAAAATGTTAACACAAACCGTTTGACGAGGGGGTGTTTCTTATATTTCGAGAAATTTTAGCTGACAGCAGTATCTACAGAACAAAGTGATAATGAAGCTAATGAACACAGAGTAATGTCCACATTTTAAATAAAACTATTTTTTTTCTTTATGTATTCATTACAGACTTTATTGCAAAATTTTATATTTTTAATCATATTTTATTTTATTATACAATTTAAAAATCAAACACCAAACTTTTTCACAGCAAACATTTTGACGTTAATGACACGCCAACTTCGTGCAATAGCTTCTAATTTAATAATTGATTTTTAAATTTGCACACGACCTTATAGTGCCGTGCGTAGGAGAACTCTTTAATCGTTTAAGAGATTGGCACACGTTTATACAGATAATCCTTAGAAATGGTACTTACGTTATAAAATTTTCACACTTACTTCCTGGACCCTTACTGATTCCAAATTCAAAAACCGCAGTTAATTCTGTGGACTTCGAATTGTTCTCCAGCTCTCCAATTTTGGGGTTCATCGAGATTCATCTCATCTCACATCGAGATATGTCAAACAATGGCAGATTTTGAAGTCAGCAAGATAGTCTACATTGTCACAATTCTACTAGTTCAAGTATATTGCTAAGTATATGTATGTACGTGGATATTGTATGCCCGGTAAAGGCCTTCACACACGAGTCGCGACACTGAGGTGTCTAGCTCTCACTCGGACGGATGGCACTTCGAGGCTACTTGAACCCTTCAAGGGCTATTGGAGCTAGAAACAGATAGGTATATACAGTAAGGTCATATAGCTATAAAAACATAGATTTGCATAATACTTAGGTTTAACATGTTTTGTTAGGTTGAATAACTATGTTCTGATGGCACGGGAATACCATAAGATCTGCATAGGAATATACATGGCGACTATGTACCTATCCATAAAGTCTCATTTTAAACTTTAGTGCACGGAATGCCGAGGATGCGATCCTGCGGATCCTGACCCTGACAGAGAAAATATAAAATAAAAAAAGTAAAAAAATTAATAGATCCAATCGAAGTCTCTTCAGGGATTTTGTCTATGCAAATGAAGCAAATGGCCACCTTCGCATTCATCACAAATACCTACCTACAATTATAATATTTTGCAAGTGCAAGGTCCGTCCAGATCGCTACTACCATCTTGATCCTGCCGCTAAGCTGGAGTGCTTGCAGTGTTGTGTTCCGGCGTGCAGAGCAAGACAGCCGGTGCAATTACTGGCACAAGAGGTATTCCATCTTAGCCCTCTGGGTTGGCAACGCATCTGCAATCCCTTTAGTGTTGCGGGTGTCTATGAGCTATGGTGATCACTTACTACCAGGTGAACCACTTGCTCATTTGCTTTCCTATGTTGAATGAGAAAAATGAAAAAGTAGCTTTCATAGTAATTTCTTATGTTTTTGCGACTTGTAAGCATTGAAATAAAACATTTAAAAAAGTCGAACCCTTTTCAGGTCTCATATTCACGGACAGACCTGATAAGGGCTCGAAACATCGGAAGTCAGATTCGTTATAATACACGCGATATAAGCCGTTTTAATTGTTTTATTTCAAGCAAATTCAAACTCTAAAGAGCTTCAGGTGATCATTGCTTACAGAATATACCATGCCAAAAAGATGTTCGAGACACTACTGAAAACTCTGATTTCTTAGCATACTAATTATCTTTAAAATCGCGCGCTATACAGAGACAAAACCTGCCAGCGTCAGCTCCGTGCCATAGACAGGTAAACGCAAGACAGTGGCGGGTGAAAAAGACAAAACAAATGAACGAAGGCCGCCTGCCATCGGGACATGCGGCTAAGCTAATTCATTGTGGGGCTGCGATCGGTGTTGCCAGTAATTGTTGAAAATTTTAGAAAAAAATGTGAGTTCACTTAATTGTTATTACATGGACTATAAAGTAGTTTGACTCGTCATAGATGGTCGTGTGCATAAAGTTTAATTGCATTACTTGCAATTACAGATGAAGACCATAATAAAGTTACAGCTGTGCAGTGCAGTAGTAATTTTATTCGCATTTTATTTTAAACCTGATTTACAATGACATGAGCATCTATTTTAATAGGATAAAGAAACAAACGAGCTCCCTCCCGGTTGGCCGGATCTCGTTACTCGCCGTACGTAACTCTCACTTGACGCTGGTTTCTGCGGGCGTATGGTACCTAATGGTACTGCCCTAGTCAAGCCGGCCCATCTATACAACAAGTAGCAGCAAGTGTGATTCTATTACTATTTTATTAAGGTTAAAGCTTTTTCTAGATGCTTTAATGACTTGAAACATTAATAAATACAAAGGGCGAGACAGTGCATCTTCCGTTAGTAAATGAGTGAGACAATGCACTGTCTCGATAGGATTGCTGGCCAGTGAATATGGACCAACAATTTTTTAAAGATCACATAAATCCAATGGATGCTGGCAATATACGACCAATCTTCGAGAAGAGCTTTGGGGAGGAAGCCATCAGTCAAAAGTCAAAATAAACTACAAAATTAGAAGTCCCGCTAACCCAGACAGGCAACACTTGCAATCTAGACCCGAGAGCTGATAGAAGCCACCCCCACCAAACCTCACCCCTCCGACGCCCGTCACCTGCCTCGTCTTTAATTGAATAATCCCAGTCATTAATCATGGCACCCCGTCTGCAGGCAAACTCGAATTATTTCGAACCCAAGACTTCTTGTTAATCGACGACCGGTTAAAGGTTTGGTATGACCAATGCTAGGTTATATTTATTGCAAATAAATAGGTCTCATCATCACTCATCATTATCACTATTTACCGTAGCGATCAGAACAGTTGTTTTACTTGTTTTATTTCTGCCTATTGCTTTGTATGCGCAAACCAAATATTTGATTGTACTTACATTCCAAAACTTTTTGCTGCCAATTTTTGTTAAACTAGACAACAATTTCAAATCCCTTTATATTGTTCCTAAGTACACCAGCACGACAGAAATTCTTCATCTATTTTACACAATTTCTTACAAGCAGCAATACGATAAAAATAAACAGTCCACTCCATCTCACATAGGTAGACAGGATATAAGGGCCGTACCTACATCAAAATCAAGACCCCGTGCACGTTCGCAACTACCCACATGACCCGGCCCACGCCTCACCTCGTATATACACCTACATACAAACACAGGAAGCCCCGACTCCTTAACTCACACAAGCAAACAACGTCCAACGCTAAACTAAATCACACGCACACACGCCAACTCCCCTTTGTCTTAGCTAAGTGTCAACCAATAAAAACAAAGGATTCGAAAATGGAACAAAAAGAGCTGGCCAATCGCGAGGGACGTCACGCGTGTTGATGCGCGGCTATTGGCTTGAAAAAAACCGTTTGCCTCCGATGACTCCGGCTAGACGTTGAGATTGATGCGGATGGACGACTTTATTTCCACTCACCTTACTGTATTTGCCTACGCGGTTATAATAAGTAGTTATCTACGACTTTACTTAAAAAACAGTAAGACGAAAGGGTTTAGGTGTAAATAATACACATCTTTCACTCGTACAATTGGTGTTTTATATAAAAATATATAGGTATGGTTGTATTTTTTTTGAATTATACGGTAGGTAATTTAATTATTAAGTTAGTGACAAAATTCAGACGCACATGATTTGATAGCTACCTAAATTTTTGGGGAAACCTTTTAAAAAATGCACAGCTCTATCATACTTTAATAAAATTGGTTCCCTTGTTTCCTTCGACTTAAACAAAGCTTATAACCGTCGTTTTGTAATGTCGATCAACACATTTGCACAATTTAGGTATTGTGTTTACGTATTATGTACCTACAATCAATATTCGACGCGAGTTTTCCTTTAAAAGTGTTTATCACTTCTCGGCATTTAGGTACGGTTGAGGCTTAAGTAGACATCCAGTAAGGAGCATATCTCACGGCGTGTTCACGTGTGAACGGGGGTGAGGGATGCGAGAGCAGGGGGGGGGGGGGCGACGAGGGTCATTTATCATTCATATCATCTTCGCTCCACTTCGCTCGCCGCACCGCCGTAAATAAATAAGAACAGACTCATCTTTTACAGCCGTTTTAGAACACCGCATGCAAATAGCTCCTCTATTCTCAAAGCATAGAGACGTATACCTCACGCCGGTCATTCCGGCAGTTGTTTCATTATGAAACCGAGTGCACTTGGTGAGCGTGTGTAGGTTACTACCCATGTGTCTTAGATGGGAATGGATAATAGATACTATATTACGAATGGCTATGTATGTATAGGACGCATTAGTTTCTAAGTACTTGGCGAAGTTTGTTACGACCTACATTAATATCAGGGCACGAATATTGTCATATATAAGGTTCATGGCAGTTTATTGCTATATTTGAGGTTCGTAAACTACCTATCACATAGCAACAGTTGATCTATGGCAGAAGTAATGGTTAAAGCTTCATTTTACGAAGACATGGAAATAAGTAGTAAGCTATCGTACTCGTAGTAGAAATAGCATAAGCATAAAATACACGGATACAGCGTGGAGAGGAGACGTTCCGAACAATTGCAAATCCTTTTATTACCTAAGCATACCTATTAGGTGCTTAGATTCCAAATAATTCCGCTCGCTCCGCTCTAAGAAGATTAAGAACGATTGGATGTTCCGAGAAGGTCGCAATCCGGACATAATGCCGAGGTATAGGTACGGCTTAGAGAATGGCCCATCAATCCGGTCCGGACAGGGTGCTATATCGATCACTGACCGCCTTGGTCTATGTTGCTATTGCCACATGCGAGTAAATATTTAATATCAAAATGCATTGTTTGTAGTACCGACTGTTTTCAGTCTTGGCGTAAGGTCACGCTATTCAAAATACGCGGCGGAGGTACTAGTAAGTAGGTACATAAAATGATGTTTTGTATACGCGCACACTTTTATGTACGTGCCATACTAAGTCGTCAGTTTTCCGTCATATTTTTTTTAACTTCTGTGGGTTTGATAAGAATTAATATATGAATTTGAACTTGACAAATCTATCTATAGATTTTTCTCTAGGTTAATCTTTGCAGGCCGAAATGAAAATCAAAATTTCAGCTTTATTAGCACTCTATCGATACTAGAAATCTCAAATGTCGTAAGGGACATTAAGGAACATGTCCCTTACGACATTTAAGATTTCTAGTATCGCTATAGCAGTCGGCAGTGACTCAGAAGATATATGCAAATATAAGTTTTTCAGTTTGGATTAATTTAATTTAAGTTGGTATATAAATATGGTTGTTTAATTTTGTTAATAGTGTTTATGAATTTGTAAATAAAATACACTCCCAATGTTTCCTAAACTTTATTCAGATAACAAGTTCATCAGGTAGGTATACTCATTTTATCATTCGTAATGAACTAACTTTCATTAGACCTCTTGAGTCTACAAGGAATCGTATGTCCAGTAATACTAAATAGATCGATAATTAAGCAATTAAATGCCAATAAACGTCTGGAAAAACCGTGTAAACGGCATAGTTACATTTGTTTAGTCCGTCATAATTGCTCGACTGCACCTCGAGCTGACGAGCAGCGCGGACAAAACCACCTAAATCCAGTTCATTAGGGCGCTATTCACATCTCACCCCTGGATGGAGATACGCGGTGATTACTGCAACCGCTCCCGACGGCTCACGAATAAAGACTGCATCATAATTCCAGATACACCCTCGTTACGTGCTAACACGAATAATGGTTCTAAAGCTAAGAGCTAAAGTTGCATTTCGGTGTGCAAACGCTCCCGTGTCACTTCCACAAAGACATGTAAAAATAATGAACAAACTTGCTTCTCCGCGAGAGGATATCAGGTCTTATCAGAAGGTGAGAAAAACCATTTTTGTTTTACCGGCTTATTCAGAGATGTTTGTAAATTAATAGAAGGAAAAGTTTCGCGGGACGTCGCACCGGCAAGGTTGTCGCAGTTGTGATTCAATTTGAACGCTAATTTAATGAAATGATGTTGTCGCGGATGCAAACAAATTGATATTCATATGGGACCATCACGGGGCCGTGCGTTTACGAAATTATGGGAACAGTGTTCATTTTGTCTTTTGAATCCATAATCAAGCGCCGCAATTTTATGTAGGGGGTTAAGAAGCGAGGAGTATGAGTGCAAAAAGTTTAGCACCTATTTGTATTAATTGTTTGACTTGTACGCCTTGATGATTGTGCGTAGATAATAATAAAAACAAATATTGACAAGTTTCTTTTCCTCCATAGTAAATAATGTAATTAGGTATGTTCAGTACCAACCAATTTGATTTCTCAGCCAGTATCATTGTGATAAGATTCTTGCAATGGCCCAAAAAAAAATCTGGGTTTGCAACGTATCTGCAGTCTCCTTGATGATGTAGGTGTCTATAGGCGATGATCACTTATCATCAGGTGACACTTGCTCGTTTGCCTTTCTATTTTATAAAAAAAATTCTGACTGTAGGGCCAAGCAAAATTGGCACGAAACTAATAGAAACAGACGAGATGAATAATACTAGAATTACATTACATACAACATCGCGCCGAATTCATGCGGTCGTACACACTTGCCTACCTAATTAAATCGCACAAGGAGAGAGAAGCACTGGCAAGCCAGGAGTTCTATGGACCGAGCGCTAATCTTCTCGATACGCGTTCACTCGCTTACGTAACTCAGTGCGTCTCGCTTCTATTGGGCTAGTTAGAAAGAGGCGCAGTGAGTTACAGAGCGAGTTAGTGCGTATCGAAAAGATTCGTGTTAGGTGTACTGTTTATACGAGTGTATAAAAATTCATCACATTTTGCTTTAAAATTTTAGTACATTTACCTAGAATATTTAAAATTACGATTACCGTGTAGTTGGCCAACAAACACTAAAAATAGTCAAATCTATACAATTGTGGAAGAGCCTCCTTTCAAGCTCTCAACTTGTAAAAGTTTGTTTCCCGGTAAGTGTCCGATTCGCACTTAACCGATTAGTTTATTTATTGGTTAGTACCAAGTTAGCACGCAACTTTCTCCGACAATAAGAATGTTATTATTGGAAAAATCAAACCAATAATAAAGCAATTGATTAGGGACTGGTAATTTTTGCAGTAATTCATTTTATTTTAATGAAAAAGGGAGGAAACCTAGTATGCTGGTTACCTAATGGTAAGTGATCGTTGTCATCAACATCATGTCAGCCGAAAGACGCCCACAGCTGGGCATAGTTCTTCCTCGAGAATCTCGACGACGGTCAGTCTGTGCTGCTTCCATACATCGGTAACCCGAGATCCTCACCAGTTCGTCGGTCCACCTTGTGGGAGAAGGCAGACTTTCCCGCATAAGCCAAGAATATGGTGTATGGTTCTGGTTTCTCATCGTGAGTTTTTTTATTTTTTGTTTATCGCACGAACCAAAACATACCTAAAAACTAGTGCTCAAATCCAGTCCAATTGTAATTCGCGCACCCCGTGGTTCCCAGCGCGGGCGCATCCGGCGCGTGATTGCGGCCGCGGCTGCGCATTGTTGGTGTCGTTACACCCTCGTTATCCAATCAGCGAGCGGCAGACGTTTGTTTCGTTTACGATCGAGGCTAATCTCGGGATGCAGGCATGTGACTTACAAGATTGTGATCGGACCCTAAAGTATATCCTAACCTGACCAGTTATTCTCTAAAAGTATCAGAGTTGAACTCGACGTCGAGATATTGGTCTGTCTTGCTCACACGTGCTAGCGCGTCAGAGCAAGACAGGGCGATGCCTCGTCGTCAAGCTGGGTCTTTGTTGCGCGTAGAGAATAACAGGAGTACGATTTTTGAATCTCACCGGGTGACTACAGCTCGCCAAAATAGCGGTTTTTCATAGAAATGCGGCCATTTTGGTGAGCTTTAGTCACCTGGTGAGATTCAAAAATTGCATTTGAATCTCACCGTGTAACTAAAGCTCACCAAAATAGCCGTTTTTCATAGAGATTCGGCCATTTTGGTGAGCTCTAGTCACCAGATGAGATTCAAAAATTGCACCCCTGGACTGAGTTCTTCGAAGTAAAAATAAAAGAAGACATACTAGCATAGTCATTGGTAAGGTATAAGAATATTTTTAAATGGATGTGTACCTATATCTATCACGGTATATGATTACATAAAAAAACCGTGGTCAGTTTTTGTTTTAGTGTAAAAATGTTATGAGACACCGTATTCAACAAGGCTCTTTGTGTTTATTTTCTGTGAAATAAGGCTATGCTTTTGTTTGGTCATATTGACGTTTTTCTCGAAATTTCCAGTCGGTGTTATAGTATTTTTCACGCCACTGCTCGAAAATGTGGCGAAAGATGGTCTGTGATGAGGCCCCAAAACAATGAATAGTTGTAAGTTGAATGAGCAGGCCTTCTATGAATTTAAACAGGACCACCAAAACATTGTTGGCCTGTTTAAAGAGCAAATCGACCAATCACATCAGCACGCTGATCACTGATTCGACCAATCAGAACACGACTTGTGCTGCATACGACATAAAATCGACCAATCAGAACACTGGGTCTTTTCTGGTACCCCATATTTATTTTCATTAATAAAAATAAGGTTCTTTTTAGTTCCACTTCTTCAGAAATAAATGGCAAAGATATTCAAACAATAAGCGGTTCTGGGTGTTTTTAAGCACTTCGAAGCGCTTCGCTAAATTAAAAAATAAAACGCCTTTGAATGACTGGCCACTAAGAACGGAATCGTTAAAAAAAAAGTAAAAATAGGCGGGAGATGGACTCGTTTCTTCGAGGGCCTCACCTATGGCTCTGCACTCGTCCATCTATTGCTCACTTTCCAGCCTCTACAACAATGTACTATTGATTTCCATTTATAGAAGAAAGATTAGAAGAAAAGCATCGGAGAAACGTCTAAGCATGACTAATGCTACATAAATCCCCTTTATACGAGTCTGACATTGCCAGTTGCATATACATAAAACAGTGATTAAAAAAAAACATTTATGTAAAAAAATATTTAACCTGTAGCTACAACAGTTTCTCATAAACTCGGAGGCTGCCTTATAGTTCAGAAACCGAACAGCATGATATGATTACTCAACTTTACTTTCAGTATACCAATTGAATTATAACTTCGCTGAGATAATTGATCAATCAATACGTTCTCCAATGTCATTTGTTAGAAATAAATATTCTTTTGAAATGTTTTAATAAGTTCCAGACTCCAATACTAACATAGGTAGGTATTATATTTATTTGAAGGTACCTGTACAAGTCGCGTGCATCTGCCGGGAGGGTATTTAGGAGGCTAAGCCGCGCTGTAAGGTGCAGATAAACTCGCCCGAAGTAATCCGCTTTGTGTAAAAATGTCCCCAGTGTCGCCCCCTACTGGCAACTTTATTAAAAAGCACGTAATCCTCACTAGTGGACTGGGTAACGCGATTATGCTCTATATAACAACTCAATATGCGAACGGTGATATGAAATTGAATTTAAATCTGCCTGCGTCGAGGACAACGTTTATACATCCGTTGTGCGTCGCGTCTCTCTATTTTATATTTAAATTTAATGAGTGAATGAGATTTGTAGTCATTCTTTGTGAAACTATAATGTGTGCATGTGATCAGTGCCACTTTTCCGTAGGTGAAGTTGAGTCTTTCTTTACCTACGTTTTATATAATTTGAAAACGCATTACACTGTCCGTAGTATGTGAAAAGTAGTAATTTAATGTAAAAAAAAACTTTAACCTAGATGCAAAGTGACCCAGCTAAACTAAACCCTTAAGAACCAAAACTTCTACTGAATCAATTTTTCAGAATTTTGCTCCTCATAGTAAAAATGTTAGAGGGGCTGACACATTTTTTCCGACTTTAGAAGTGTAAACTCGTATATCTCAAACTTTTACTCAAGAATAGTCACTGAGAAACCTCTATATTCATTAATCTTCAAGACCCAACTAAAGAGACTTGACACGCCAATGTGCACTAAAAAAACTACCCCTATTTTTTTTTTAATTTTACTACTTCATTTTAAAGCGACAGCAGACACATACTTTCCATATTTAATAAGTATAGTCCTTATAATCTCTGAGTAAAAGGTGTGTGACATACGGACAACTAGACAAACGGACGGGATAAAATTACACGTTCAGTTTTTTGCCAATTGGCTACGGAACTCTAAATACAGCCATAATCTAAAAAAAAACGCCGCAGACCCTCAAATACCGACATAAACTAAATACACACACTCTACTAGCCGCTAAGCTAAATGGGTTATGCCAAACATACACAAGCTTGCTACAAACAAGTATAGGTGCAATCTCCGAAAGATACCGAAGCACCCAGGACACGGCATGGCAAACGTGAGTTGTCTTGTCAGTGCCCGTATCTTGACACCCCGACAGCCAGGAAACGGGAGAGGTGGCACACTTCATTACTCGCACATCAAACAATCGCACCGCCATCTTGCCGGAAGTGACGTCACTGACGTGTTGCCGCAGTCGCTTTGATCCTTCGCAAAAATAACGCAGCAAGTTTTCACGGCAAATGTAATTGCTCTTCGTGAGGTTGGTAGATGTTGGTAGGTACGGGTATTCGTCTCGAATGTTACGTGTCAGTATTATCAAACAATTTATGTATACAATTAAAGGCACAGACAGACAAATCAATCGGAATTGTGAGCCACTCTGTAGAAACTTTTTAACGGTCTTCAAAAAAAGGAGGTTATCAATTCGACTCGTATGTACCTATTCGTATATATTGTAATTGTCCCAAGATATTCATTATTATCAAGATTTCCAGAGTTCTGTACCCATCGGGACCCTCCAAGCCTACACTGTCCTACCCTTAAAGGGTTCTATCTTTTAAACCCTAACGATAGCCAGTTGAAATGTTTACAGTACGTGCGTTATGACGGTGGATAGCGTAAGACGTTTTTTTTGTATCGTAAAAACGGTAATGGTATTGTACGTAAAAACGGTAAAAGTAAGTAAATTGGTGTACCTAATTATAGTGCAGACTCTAAAGTTAATTAAACAGCAAATAATAAAAACTGGACAAGTGTGAATCGGGCTCGCACTTGAGGTCCGGAATGGAATGTAAATAAGAGTTATTTTTTTGTAAATAAGCAAAGGTACAAACATATTGCATAGTAGACAAAGCCTACTGTACAAGTCAGTCTCGTACTTATCCGGTTTTTACTGACTCTACATAGGTTTCAGATGATATACCTACATCAGAATTCTGGTCTACAAAATACTCTGAGCCATTTGAGTAAGAAAATCTTTAAACTTTCAGGGCGTACAGTTTATTCTAATGCATGTGCAATACAGCACACAAATCCTTTAAAAAACGTTTAAAAAAATCATGCGGGCCCGAAAACTTTAAAGATCCTTTCATTCATTTCCATTTAAAAAAATAAAACTTTTTGTCAAAGCCCCCGAACCTATCACACAAAATATTCAACACCCATGTTACAATAAATCGCCAAAACAACAAAACAGATCACACTAAATCATGCGACTATTCAAAACAGTGACTTCTTAACATTAGAAAAAACGGTAAAAAAGTGTGGCATCTCCCATCAGAAGACAAAGAGCGACCCTTAATTGACGGTAAAAAGACCCGAAGAGGCACAAAGGCGTTAGATGTCATGCCTTATCAACGGAATTAAGGGCATATTATGTACGTTGAAAGGATTACACAGGTGTCCTGGCCTGGTGTCGGCGTCGCGTTACAAGGCGTAAAAACTCGCCTGAGAAATGGATTATACGCGTAGGAGAGTATGTGGGATTATTCCTCTTACCGATATTATAGGACTGGTATCATAACGGCAAGATCAACAAAGCAGATCATCATAAAACGGAATAATTAACATCCAACTTGTTTTAGCGGCAATTTTGCCCTCGTGAAGCATGTATCTTTGAAGCCAAAAAGCAAGGAGAGAGCATTAGGTATCAGAAAAGGCACTCAAAAACCTTTCGCCAAAATAATTAATGACGCAAATGAAAAGCAGATAACTAGTTTCGTTCTTAATTTGATACAGTGCAGATGCATAGTTAATTTTTTTTAATTTATTAATGTTTGCGAATCATGTACAGTCATTTAATCTCACAAACTTGAGATCTGGTTTCCGAAGTTACTTGGCTCAATCTATTGTTACAAAACTGCAAAACTGTTATGCATAATAATTTAAACACCGTACTGTTTACAGTTTAAAGACTTATTAGAAACAAACAAACATGCCAAATAAATGACCCAAGTCACGGACCCTACTTTCCATCCACTGTGTTTCACCAAGTTCCATACATCGACAACGCCTACGTCAATGTACGCCATTAACCCCCGTCAAGGAAACTCATTCACGAATGTCATCTACGATGCACTTTGTCTCGCGTGTCGCGTTACCTGCCAGGACGCAGCCATTAATGTCGTGACCCCCAACTTACCCTCGAGGGAAAGTTACCTACGTCTTGGCATAACGCCAACTTCCAAAACACCTAAGTTTCATTCCTATCGACTAAGCGCCTGATCGATAAGGTCTCCTTTCGCGAACCGTTTGATTTCGCCTCGTACCGAGATTTTTGTACGTGACCCAAAACTTCTCATTTGCTCTATGATTACTCGCCTCATAGCAGCATGGAGCGCTGTCATGCGACATCGGTTATAATTTGAGTGTCGGTTTCAGTCACATTAACATTATCCCCGTATTTTGTTTCATTCATTTAACGCTCATTTTTATAATTTGAAGGTTTTATATAGCTATTTTTCTGATAAAACTATGACGCAATATATTTAGTAGCACAATGCTACGACAGTAATTTCGTTTAACACCTCCAGCACCGCCCATTATTAAGCCTGCCGTGAGAAGTCGTTGTGAAAGTGTCAAAAAAATCATAAATTCCTTTACGCGACACGGCTTGCTGCAACGCGAGCAGAATATTCTGCGGCTTTTATGTCTCTGTTGCCTCAGGAAATGATAATTATTTTTGGTCCAATCCTTAAGGGCGGAGAGAATGGGTCTTCTTTCACACGCGCAAAATACCTTGAAGTCCTTTGTATGCGCGGACACGACATGACACAAAAAAATATCCATTCACAAATATAGGTTAGTCGCGAAATGTGCTTGTGTAGCTCGGGTTTGTAAAGACGTAAGTGTTCGCGCGATACCGTTTAACAGAAACTTCTATGACGAGCACATTTGTAATAGAATGCATCAAATACTATAAGCTTTGATATCTGAGCAGCGTTTGGTGATTCATTCACAACAACTGTCAGTTTCGATGTAATTTCTATTAAAGCGTCCAGGCAAGTGACACGTAACTTTACTTATTAACCGAAACACCTGTAAATAAATAACTGAATCTACGGGTGAATTTAAATTTCTTTACTTCTTTAACTCCCACTTGCCTTCATACCTACCTACCTGAACAGCAATACTCGAGCGGTACTCAAATCTAAATCAAAAGATGGTTACCAGTATCTCATAATCATAATGATTATAATGAACCCACGTAATAATGATTACGTGCTATAATGAGGTATATTGCTGTAGGTAGCGTAGGTATTATTAGAGGCTGGCATAGAGCTCGAAGCGATCAAAATAATAAAAAAACCGTGTGAAGGAACAATGCCACGCTGTCTGCTGGCGGACAGGTATATGACGGGGCGCATTTTATTGGTTTTCCGAAACATTCCCTGGCCTATTAATAAATGAGTGGCGGGAAAAAAAGTCGTAGAATCCATTTGTCAGGAGCCTAGTGATTTATGGGCAAGGACTTTTGGTGTTCCTAGAAGAAGGGCGAGTTTTGTACTATTTGCTTACCTGTCAGATTGATTTAGAAGGGTAGTATGTGCTTTTTGGTATAAGATTCGGCTCTAGAATATACAGTACTTCTAGTTTCTTAATGGCTTTCGGCAATCTTTGTACCTACATCTCACTCGTTCTTACGTCTGACAGTATATTTGTCATTCGTGTTTCTTAGGAACACGAAGATTGCCGATAGCTATTAAAAAACTGGATTTACTGTACATATACTTGCCAGCATTTACACTACTTGATTGCAACAGGTACACATTTTTTTATTCTCATTTTATGCACTACACTTGCAACAAGGATTGCCAAGGGGAAGACAGAAAAAGGTACTCGAGTGGAGACCCAGGACTGGTCAGAGAAATGTGGACTGACGACTCATTAGTCGTCAGTCCACACTACTTTACTGGCTACCACAACCAGATCGTCTGGCCTTCTCATTAGAAGGTGAGACGATCTGGTTGTGGTAGCCAGTAAAGTATGGATGAGGAAAGCTCAATACCAGAAAGAATGACGTCAAATGAAAGAGGCTTACACTCAGCTTTGGTTGGTTAGAGGCTGAAAAAGGAGAAGAAGTGGACAAGAATAGCTTTAAAATGAAACTTTAATTGTATTTAACAACTAAATTCTAATGATTTAAAAATAATATTTTTACGGCTTTAAATAAATTACATACCTATACTAATTCTATGGTAGGCTAAAGATACTGTACGCCGAAATCATTCGAAATAATCTGAACAACATATCAAGCGCTAACTACTTCAAATTGGTTATTATTAACAAAAACATTTAATTGACTCTAACGCAAAATCACTTCGAGTCCATTACCTGCTTTTTCACATCTTGCAATAAATTATCCCACAAATTATCGGCTGAACGATTTCTAAAATTCTCAGGTAGCTCACACGTGGTGTAAAAACGATGGTATCGTTAGAAATAGTTCAAATAGTTTCGAACGGCGATGACTCATCGGAAACGGTGACGGTAATGACTTTTGGTTCTATATCTATACCTTGTTCTAAATATGCATTAACCGTAAAGCATTAGTCATTACAGGCGTTTCAAAGGGTTTGTTTCGTTTATAACGAAGTTAAAACCTGTTCTTCAATCGAAAAAAAAACACATTAAATTAATATTTATTTTCAAACCTATTGCCCTGTGCTCCTATTTACATTTGAACAGCATGTCGGCACTTACAATTTGACCTGATTTTTGTAACCAAAAAAAAATTAACCAGATAATGACACATTAGATATAAAACAGCATTCCTGTTCTCGGACAGTTCATGGACTTCAAATTACCGATATCGCCCCGTCATCGCGATACGATCGATGTGTCGGCATCGCGGTATCATACCGCGATCGCCCCGCGAAAGTGCTGGCTCACGTAGGTGCGAGGCGATTGTCGAACGGTGCCCGGAATACACCCGCTAAGGCCTTTTGATTGTAAGACTTATTAACTAAATTAGAACTAGTTTCAACAAAGTTTCTGCAAAAGTAATCACTTTTGATATTTACTTTCGATCTGGGGTGGACAGAGAAGTTCGTCACTGATATTATGGGACTGTATCGCCGTGTGATGTACGAATATAAGATTAAATATAGCGAGCAACTTCATATTTCCCAAGAAAATTTGATCTGTGCTGATCCCCACGCGACCCCGCATCGGTCCCCGGAAGCCCATTGTTCTGGGATATATCGAATCGCGCCAAATCTCTAGTTAAATCGATGTTTCAAATTTTATGACAAAAAACGCCAACTAATCCGCCGCGGCCTCTTTGACTCCGCACCAGAGGAATAGAAAAATATATTTGTTTCGTCGCGTATATACTTAAAAAAGCTTGGGATTATTGATTTCGGCGAAAAGTCGTTGGGCCGTGAGGATAATGTTCCCTTACGGGACGGGAACGAATTACTCGTTGAGGGATAAACTCACCTCTAATTTCGGCAGAAATATCGTAATCTCGCGTTCGGTAATCCGAGAAAAGATTACCTGAGTATTCTATGTTTTTGTTATGCTTAAGCAGGAAAGAACCTTTTCAATGAAGTGGGCATTTCGATCTGATGACTTTTTCTATTACACAATTTACGAAACAAATATTGGTTTTCGATATCGAAAAGTCTCATGTTATTTTATTACAGTTAGCAAAATATTTATCTCAAGACAAATGAATGCAAAAATATCCCAATTATTGAAGGCGATTGATACATTTTCTAAATATTGATATGATACTTAGAGTTGTTTGGCTGTAGGTACTGTAACTACATGGTTACAATAATTTCGAATCCAATCACGAACGATCATTAGCCGACGAATCATTTACAAACTGCATAACACTGACACGTCTGATCCGACATGGAAATCCTTAATGAAATAAGACGTAGCGTGATCGATCAAAATAATAATTAATAATAGAACCGCCGCCGCCCGATGGGTACCGCACTTAGTCATCGTGTTTAATTAAAACAGCCTAAATTAACGGGTACATGATATTTTCGAGTTCGTGTCGTCATTAACTCGGCGGGTTACAACACGTGTTACATGTGTAGATCTGTTACCAGCCGCTTCTGACGTGTAACGTGTAATGCCTGCGGCGTTTTGAATTCAGCGAGTTTATTTAAACAACGCTTCTACGGGTTGCCATAAAGCCACATGTTAGTATAAAACAAAGTTTTTCATTAATCATAAGCGTATTTACATTAATCGGGAAGTTTTTGTCATCCTACCGGGTCATGTCAAGACGAAACCGCACTCAAGCACTAGGTATTGTGAAGATTCTACCATTTCTTAGTTTACGGCTTACCTTTAAGAACTGGTGTTAGATCGTGGTATCTGCATATTCACATGGCTGGAGGCAAAGATCCGAAAGGCCGCTATTGCTTTCTCTATGTATACTTATGGTGGTAGTTATAGATAATATTCAAGTTCCAGTTTGCTACTAAACCAGTATCAAACTGATATTGAGGGTTATCTATATCTACCAACCTTACAGCCATATCAAACAAGTTAGGCCTAAATGACATAAAATCTATCTTAGTAGGTGCCATCGTATCGTAGTCATAGTAAATTGTTCATTTTTGTGTTGTTTTTGTCATGATCAATAAAGAATTAGGTATAGTATTGTATCGGCAATAAGGTCTTCATGATCTCACAATCGTTAAAAAGTAATATCAAATATTATGTTATATATCAATCTTGATCCCGTTATTGACATCAATGGCTGAAAGACTCCGCTAATTTTGAAGTTATAAGTTACGAGTATGAGGGACTGCCATTGGACTTTTTTCCTTTAAGCCTAATTATAAATAGGTATTTTGAGTT
The DNA here is from genome assembly GCA_963691745.1 of Ditula angustiorana. NCBI lineage: Eukaryota > Metazoa > Arthropoda > Insecta > Lepidoptera > Tortricidae > Ditula > Ditula angustiorana. The sequence goes on from OY829473.1 coordinate 5,647,960, forward strand.
ATGACTAGGTACTTATTTTTGGATGGATAAAATCTTGAATCCATCTGATACAAATACCTGAAAAATTAAGTAGTAATTTCTAATTGTGTGGCTATTCTGCGAAGTTGTTTAAACACTGTCAATCCTATAGTCGAAACTGTAGTCAGTAGTTAAATGAAAATAAATATTTCTGTATCTTGGTACTTGTATGGTAAACCGCATTTATTTTACTTTACGTTCAAGAAGAATGATTGTTTTCTTAATTAATAAAAGTCTAGACGTCTGGCGACGGTGGCAAGCTAGATGGTTTAGCTAAGTGACAAGGAGGGATTGCCTAGTCTGCTGATAAGAACAAACTTACTATTTGACTTAACGGCAATTTAGGAAAATGTGGCTCAATAATCAAGCTTTACATTCTTTTACGTTTACAATGCTATTGCCGATTTAAGCATAACAATGCCTTTAAAAAGCGATGTGGCATTGACGTGATCAAAAATCACGGGCGGCAATTTTTCCAATTCTTTTGCGACAAATATTTATATTTGTCCTTTTGCTGCCCTTAGTAATAGGGGTACTAAATATTTCTGAATTTTTTTTTACGGATAGGCAACGAGCATACAGGTCATCTGATGGGAAGTGATCACCGCCGCCCGTGGAATCCAGCGACCCTCAGGAATCGCTGATTGGTCGCCGATATTTAGATCAACACCCGGGGATCTTCGGATCTTTCACTAAGCGTACGAAATGCAGTAAGTAAATAGGTTTTGGTAATGTTTTAAATCAGATTGATTCTACTAAGAGTAAAACTTTGAACGACCACTGTGACTGTAGCATGAGTGGCTAAATTTATTTTATGGCTCTGCGTCTCTGTCAAACTAGTGTCATAAGTCATAGGAAAGGCACGTCCATAGAGATAAATTGAACTTGGCCGGTCATGTTAAAGTCACTGTTTATGATCAAATACTGCAGAAGCCACCACAATGGTATTTATACTCGCACGTGGGGATTCATCAAGCACCTTACTCTTCTAATTTAGAAACCTTTTTACCCAACTGCTGTGAAGCCAAAAAGGAGCTCTGGAGCCGGGTTATTACCTGACGTACCTAGTCAGGTAAAAAGTGTACGGTTTATCAACCTTCTTGTTCTAACGAGACGAGATAAAAAAAACTTGAAAACATCCTTCTTTGCATAAAGACTGCAAGCGATTCGTATCTCTGTCCTTTTCTCCTGCTCACTATAAGAACGGGTCACACACAATAAAACATGCTCGACATAAGTTTGAGTTATCCCCCAGTACATCACTCTGAACATAGCACTCGTTATACCATCTCGTTAGACCATCCTGCCATCTATTTTTGGGTTCGTCCGTTGGGCAATGACTTATACCCATCATTCCAGCAGACAACCACACATACAGTTACACTGAAAAAACTATTTTTTTTCAACCCAAAAAGTTTTGTACACCTATTACACAAAAAAGTGACCACCAAACTATTTGTTACACCTTACATAACTCTTGATTTATAAATACTTAAATCATCAAATGTTTATCAGTAGCAAATAGTTTTGCTAATTTAAACGAACTTTTATTATCATTAACCAAAATCACGAATGACCAAACTAGTTGTTGTCCCTCTTTTTCAGTGTAGCAGACAAATCAAGACTAGCCCCACTTTTAGTTTGCGGTCCTGGCACACGAGTCTTGGCGCGTCGTTCCGTATTGCTAATACGATCAATGCACCGAGCACGGATCTTCTCGACACGCGTTAACTCGCTACGTAACTCAGTGCGTCTCTTTCTAACTAGTTCAGTAGGAGAGAGACGCACTGTAGCGAGTTAACGCGTATCGAAAAGATTCGTGCTAGGTGCCGGGTTCTGCGAAAATAATGAATACTGTACATAATCTGTTGTAAAAGTAATTAGAAATGATTTATATTTATTAAATTTCTAATCACTTTTTCTCAATAGGTAGAGCAAAGTATAACCGCAATACTTTGTGGTAGTAGTATAAGGTACGTCGTTATAAAGCGGCATTATACAAAAACGGTAAGCCACTTTGGAAGCTGCAATCAGCTTTAGTCGGTAGTACAATTACTACCGACTTAATTAAATTAGCTGGGAACCGAAAGTTCTATGTAGACACCTACTGTAATTGTCAACGTATCGACACATAATTAATTTCTCAATTATGTTTCAAAGACAAATGTTCGGTGTTACGTAATTAGATTAGGCGATGGCGCGATAAAGGCAAATTGCGCGTGAGCATCGATTGATGGACGCGCGCCGCGGGGTGCGCCCGCGCCGACACTGCGTCCTTGTGAGTGTGGCTAAGACTAGATTATCATATATTTATTAAATAAAAATATATACACTCGAAAATCATAGCCTTTCTGACAACAGTCGAAAAATACGAGTAAGTTTTTTTGTAGTAAACTACAAAAATCAATTCTAATCTATGCTTCGTTTGTTTTACCAATACAAATTTAACCACAAAAATAACATACGTTTCGGCTTTTAACTTGTGTTATTTTGGAGGTTGAAATAGAATAAGTATTCTTTTGGTTTTTATGTCAGGAGGATAAAAATTTCAAACAATATATCAATTAGCTACCGGAAATGAACTTTCTTTGGACTTGTAACAACAGCAGTCGGTCCATACATCCATTGCGATGAATAAAGTACGTAGGTATAATATGTTTAAAATTAAATCATATATTAATTTAGTTTCTATTGATCTGTTTACGGTTGATTGATCTCTTTCCTGTGGCGTGTTTTGTTGGTACGTATAGGAAACCAAAGCCTCGGGTGGACTAAGGGCAAGACCACACCAATTGCGTACACGTCGCGTATGCGTTGCGACTCCAACTAGCTACGTAGAGCTACGTTACGCGTGCCTTACGCGCGTAACTCAGCGCTACGAAGCTAGTTGGAGCCATGTCACATACACGACGTGTACGCAACCAGTACGGCTTTAAGTCGGCCAAGAACGTCAAATACTTATCCTTTACCATCCTAAAAATCAATGTCATTTGCAGTAGTACGAGGATGTAGTAGTTCATAATCGTCGGACCTAAGTAAACTCACAATATCTAAAACTACCCTACTCTATTTCCATATGAAGGTAATGTCCACAATAAGAATGTGCGCGAAGGCAATCTACGGGACGGCGGGAGGTGTGCCCGATCGAACTAATGATAACGGCCGATCGGCAGATTATTACATTAACTCTGATGTTTTACCGTCAGAGCACGCCGCCTTCCACACATCACACTGCTGCCAAAATTCCACCCGCTTTAATCACTAACACTTCCAATCCTCTAAGTTTATTTGCCTTACTTTAACACTGATTTATGGATCAGCAGCAGAAGTGAAGCCAATCCGAAGTATGTAGCGAGAGTAGAGTTCGTAGTAAGTTGATAGTTGGATTGAAAGTTGATTAGCGCTCGAGACGCGGCCGTGAATGGGCGAGTGGAGGGCCGCGGCCGACAAAGGCCCACGTACGCCATCCGCAGACAATCCGCCGAGTATCGATCTCCCGCGACCCTTCGAACGAACGCCGAGCCTAGCACAATGCCGCGGCTCTTTATTATAGCATCTCACATTGTTGTCATTGTTATTATTATGATTCTTTACCGCTTTCCATTGTCGGTCGGCGTTGTGGCGGTGCTTTTTCACGGCCCGCGTTTAGTCTGGGCATTGGGAGCGCGACGCTCGCACGTTTACTCGCGGAAAACGTGTTTTCCCCGCGGAAATTTTGACAGTTTTGTGTTTTAACGCGCTATTCGCGAGTACCGCAAGTGCGCGCGCATGACGTGGATCCTCAACCGAGATCGATGCCGGCACGGGATTGTGCTATACATGCCTACACCTATACTTAAGTGGAGGCACGCCTCAAAGTGTATCGGACGCAGCTTAGTGATGCTATGTGTTAGGAATACATAATCGGACGCTTATAGTCTGTACATGTAATAACACTGTTAATGTGAGACTTTTATATTCACAAAATGTACATCTCAATAGTGTCCACGTTTGTACATACTTAGATTTTGAGGCACATCCACGGTAGGTAGGTGATAGAGGGAAAGTAAGTCAAAAATATGTATGCATTCAAGATAAACGAAAATATGTACCCACACTCTTATTAAGCCCGTGTGAGAGCGTTGATACATATTTTTCACTTTATGCTTTGAAACACGCCCGTATTTCACTTTCCTATATACGTTTGTACTAGTAGTTATATATAATGTGTAATACAACTAACCAAAAACTCTTAGTCGTAAGAAGTTAAGTGACAATTTTTCAATCACATAGTATGTATTACTTATCTAGTTGCCGAGTTAATTCTAATAAGACACTCGATTGGAAAAAATCCGATCGAAATTGTTTTTAAAGTTTTTAAAATAATATTAAGCCCGTCTTTACAACAAATTAAATATGTTCTCTTAGAGCACTAACACGAACTCAATAAAATACTTAGCTCCATACTAATGCCGGTCTTTTTTATCACTCAGCCCTGTAAATCGGTCTACCGATATCAGTTTGTGGGTTAATCTTTACTAGTTTTATTGAATCATTCAAAGACTTATGACAGTTCGATTAAAAATAAAATATGTGCTCTAAGAAATGACCGAATGTTCAGTAATTTAATAGAGATGTCCGACGTAATATTAAAGCGTTGATAATTTTACCCATCGAGTCTGGACAATGCCTGTAATTGGCCAAAGTCAGAGGTCTCCTTTGAGATGTGTAAAGCTTTCTTTTCCTTTCAAACGCTAAATTACTTTTTTTATTAAAACAAGATATCAACATCGGTAATAAGTTTTGTAAATGTTTTGAAATCTCTAGGAGCGTTTAGAAAAGAAGTTGGCAAATAAGTTTTTGTGTTTGCAAATGGATGTAGTAATAGTTTATTTTTATAGACATACCTGCGTTATTACCCGACGGCCGCCAGAAAGGAGGGTTAAGTTGTTAATTAAATAATTATGTAGTTTTAATTAAGTCGGTGATTTTAAATTGTACGTAGTATTTCGGATTAAACCATAACCAATGTGTAATTATTTTACATTAAGCCTTTCGATGTAAAAACATAAACTTAAGAAACGTCAGAACTTACTTAAAAACACCAGTTTATTTACCCAATAACATCTTGTTATAATAGTCATAAGAAAAATGTATGCAGAAAGGATAATTTCTTCTTATGTCTTACTAGAAGTGTAAAAAATCACTCAACAACAAAATGTTTAATAATGTATGTGTTTTAGGTAAAACTTCTAAGTTAATCTGACGGCTAACCAAAATACGTGTAACAATTTTCCAACTGTAGTAATTGAAATAATACCAACGTACATAATCTAACGTAAAGCTCGAGCCTATAGACGCTATTCATGCGGCCTATATACAGCCTACACGGTCGGCCGCATGTTATTTAATTTGCGGCTCCAAGATAGGCCTGATGAGACGGAGACAGCGGCCGGAAGAGCCCCCCAGGTTACCCCCCTAACACAGCACTAGGCCTAGTCAACTGTTACTGGCCGGTATTAAAAATGTTGCAGTTGTATTTTGTTTTTTATTCAGTTCAGATGAATCAGAAAAAGATGTTGGCTGGATTCGATTTTGTTTCTTAAAGAATTAAAAAAAGTAAAAGGATTCAAAATGATATTATGCTAGCGGTACCTGTTCGATTCTATTTTGTTTTATGAACGATTGTTTTAGTAACGTACGTTTGTTATTTTCTCTAATTTGAAATTTTAGTTAAAATCGTAGGAAGATGTTGACGGCGGCGTTCAATTATGTTTATTGTTGTTACTGTGTTTGTGGTTTGTATTAGGAAAATATATCGCTATATTTTTTTTAAAAGAGGAAGGCAAACGAGGAAGTGGGTCACTGAATGGCAAGTGATCACCTCCGGCCATGGACACCCAGAACACCAAAGACAATGCAGATATGCAGAATCTTTGTAAAAAGTTGTTGATGTCAATAATATGGTTTTATTTATATTTACAGCGAAATATTTGTTTGTGTCATTCATTTGCTAATTGTGATTTGGTTAATGTTGTTTCTTACGTGTATTTTGTTTGTTTGTTTACTAAATATGAATTAAGACTAACTAGATGCTACATTAAATATTAATTAACTACTTATTAGGAGGAGAGGCAGATGTTTGTATAATGAATATGAATAAATATTTGTACCCGAGTCTTAGATGTTATATATATTTATGTATATAAGTATGTACATTCGTTGTCTAGGAGTACCCATAGTACAAGCTTTGCTTAGTTTGGGACTAGGTCAATTGGTGTCAATTGTCCCGAGGTATTTATTTATTTATCTATATTTTACCACCAAAATGGAAACTGATTTAAACGTCGTACGAGTTTTGTAAATTAAATCTTTGTATGTCGAAGTGTAGTAATAGTAAGTGTCAATGGAAAATAAATAATTAATGGATTATTCATGCTTTAGGCAGCATCCATTCCGCCTGATTATAGAATATTATCTGTGAACAAATACTGGCTTTGTGCCACATTTACAAACATTTCGGGTGTTTTCTTTAACTTTACTCATGCGAAAAAAAGTTTTCGCTATTCATTGTTGTAATTTTAATTCTTCTATAGCATCTAATGTATCGATCTCATTATTTATATTTAGGACAAAATTCAATTATAAACTTAGTTCTCTTTTGTTATTTTATAATTTATGAAACTTTATATCTTAATTTCCGAATATTTTACAAAATATACGGGTATGAAACATAAGCAGAATATTATTAACCAGACATTAATAACCAGAATCCTTTACGATTACAATCCATTCAAAACATACCCCGCACGATTCCATCGATTCTCACGTCCCGGAGACGTTCAAAGGGGGTACCCCTACCCCCCTTGTAAGGAGAGATGATGATAGCTTGCTCTTACGTGTGCGGTCTTGTTTGTGTCCACTCTAGTCGTGTCTCACCTAATATTGGGCTTTCATTATGATGCACTGTCCCTGTGATTTCCGTCTCGTGATATATAACTACTGCGCTAGAACTGCATCAAATTAGTACCAAGGCGATCGTGTATTGTTTGCCCCTAGATATGTATGTACCTTGTTTATACGTGTCGTACCTACTAAAAAGATAGTTAGTGAGGCTGTAAATAAGATATGAAGAATGCATATAGGAAGTGTCTAGTAAAGACTAGAAACTAAGAAAGTACCTTAAAATACCATTGCGAATTCTTATAAAACCTAAGTCAGCGTTATCGTGGTCAAAATATATCCTTAAAAGACATCGTATTTTTTTTTAAATTCAGATCGAGCTTAGAAGGAGAACTATTAGTGTTGGAAAACCTCCACCAGTTCAGAAATAGGATGTTGAAACGAACGGTAGGTACCTACCATCCGGTGGGTGCATTTGGAAGTGAGATTTTTGCTAAGCACCACCAAACCGACATTCAAGATTCGCTACCATTCCCGCCAACAATACACGGCGGCCATATTGCGGCGTCGCGTCACCTCCGTGTTGCCAGGCGCGATAATTAATAATTTGCAGAGCACCGTCGCGCCACTCGCGGCTGTCATTAGCGACACCTCGCGCCAATTAGAGCCTCAGAGTGTTTGATGCGCGCTTTTTATTTAACGCAAGCATTACACCGGCAATGATTGAATGCTGTTCTGCCTCTAGTGGTTCGGTTGTATAAAAGTGTCACAAAATATGATTCGTAAGTGAGTGGTTTTCGCTTTGTGGTTTCTCGATGGGTAAACTTCCGCGCGGGCTTGCGTTTTTGCAGCTAATTCTGTGAGTGCAGACAACTGTAAGCTGCGGTCCAAATTGACAATATATTTTTTAAGGTACCCACTTAATAATATAATATTATCAACAACAGAAATAGTCTCATCAGCGTTATTGTTAATTAATATCTAGTTAACTCTTTTAAATAAGACCAAATTAGGTAATCACGTGCCAAACATGTTTTGGACGCTGTTACTAAAAATAACATACCAAAGTTTAAGTCAATAAACTCTTGAAAAGTTGCGTTTTCATTGGCTATTAGAGAAACTTTTGACCAATAAGGACAAATAAGTAATATAACTGGCCTTTAACTTTAAAAAGTTGACATCATTACGTCACGGAAAACTAAATCAATCGTCATGTTGTTTTTATTCCACACACTTTCAATATGTCAGTAGAAATGAATAATAATATAAAAAATGTTCTTTAATGTCTGTTTAATTGCCGCTAACGGACAATAGGTAAATCCTAACTCAGAACATCCCATGCGTATCAACGTTTAATAAGTTTGTATGGTAACTCCGTAAGAACGTTAGTTGGTTTATTACAGTTAACCCATCGCGAAGATTATCCCGGGGTGTCCAGGGAATCCCGCATTTAACGCCAGTGAGTCTAAACCGGGCTTCATTAAATTGAAACTGGAGCGCCAGGGCGCCGCGCCGCCGTGCCAGCCAGCGCGAAACCGTTTCACGCTCTGACAGGCTTGCAGACGGGAAGCGGAATAGACCTAACCTATCTGCGGCCTAAACTATTTTTAACCGGCCTTAAAAAAATCGAAGGAGGAGGTTCTCAATTCGACGCGTATTTTTTTGTGATTTTTAAACTTCTTTTTTATTGTCAAGGTTTTCGCTTGGCCACAGTCTCACTTGATGGAAAGTGATAACGACGTCAAAGTTGGGGCGCGATTACCCCGAAATAGCTGTCTTTTTTAAATTGTCCAGATCATAACTGTCCGTAAATACTGAGGGAAGGAGATCGTTCCATATTCCCAGGAAGTGTAGTACATATAAGTACATAGTTTTGGAAGTTTGTCTGTTTAGGAGTTGGTGTTCATGACTGTTTAAACGTCTCGGCACTGCAAGCATTTAAAAAAGGATAATGAGCGCCTAAGAAATAGCCAATAACAGCACATCACGGTGTGATAATAGAAAGTATGAAAAAGAACTGAAACTCCTCAAATTGAAGTCCATTTTTAATTTTAAGAAGTGTTCTTAATAGGTTTCAACGTCTTTGTGTTTTTCTTAAACACAAATCATAAATATACTATAAGATGCGAGAGTAAGTGTGATAACAAAGATTGCCAAAAACAACCAGTGAACTTAAAGTTGATTTTTCTAATTATGCTCTGGAAACTAGGTAGGTAAGTAGTATATGAAGAAATCTACACTTAGATTTATTTATTAATTGATATTCGATATGGTGGCCATTGTTTCTGTATTTTAACAACCATTTATGAGAAGTTTTAATTTTAAGCTTCAATTTTTCTGGTGTCTATAATGTTTGTACAAGTGGATTATTTGTTACACTTTTAGTGGTCTGATTGACTTGAAGTTTATGTAAGAGTAGGTATAAGTAGGTGTATGTTGTTGACCCGATGACAACACAATTGGAGACCGCACGGAAGGAATAGTGGTTATGTCACAATTTACATCCTGAGCAGATTATTTAGGCCAGTAAAAGTACTAAGAATTAGCAATAAATTTAAATTAGAAAGTCAATTTCCAAGAATAGTGTCACCATTATTTCAGTGTGGTCTTCAATTATAATACTACCTATGCTATCTATCTATTCTAATCATAATAATAACTGTATATACAGCACAGTCAAAGTTTTGTATTAAAAATGTCAATTTTGAAAAAAAAATGTTTAGTGGTAAGTATAAAAGTAATCATTCATGGCCTGACCAAGGGCCTCTGTGGAACCTTTTCGCATTAAGTGTTACCATGATTAAATGGGCAGGCGTAAAATGACAATTACTTATTGTAATAAGATTCAGGTAGGAGTATCGAAACTCAGGTCAGGCTAGGTTATTACATTTAAGTTCAGTTTGTAAATTACTGACTGTGTAGATTTGATTATTAATTATGCTAAAACTATAATAACGAAACGAACTATTTAGAAATAAATAAAATTAAAAAGAAAGCTGTGTTTTTTTTAATTTTCCTATAACTCCTTTTTAGACGTTGACGACCAGTTTTTGTACAATAATTTGCTAAAAAGACTCTGTTTTAATTCCCTATTATAAATCTTATTTTTATTGTCACGTGATACTAAAAATAAAATACAATCATAGAATCTATTTAAATAAATGTGAGACTGACCTAAAATATTTTTATATCGTAGTATGTCTCTTCTGAAAAGAATAGAGACCCACTTGAATTTTGACAGCTGTTCCAAATTTAAACTAATAACGTTACAGAAATCGGTACAGTTACGGAACGGTACGGCCATTTAAGTACAGATTTACCTACTACCACAGACAAGAAAGTTCTCATAATAAAATTGGTTGTAATAATGTTGGTCATTTCCTACGGTTTTTGAACGCGTTATAAACGCTTATTATATTTTATCTACACACATATCATAAGTGCTTATGATATGTGTGTAGATAAAATATAATAAGCGTTCTGAGTCCTAAAAAGTATCAAATTGAGAAAGTAATTTATCTACTATGGCATTTGTACAAGTAAAAAAAAGAAAAACATACATCAAGAAAAGTTTTTTTACAATATGTACCTAATAAATAAAATAAAATAAATTAATCAATCCACATGTAACCGGAATTGTATGATATGGTATGTAAGCCCGCTTTAGAATGGTCTTTCGCATTACATTCGCAAAAATGGTTCCAGCCCGACAACACGTTCTATGTATTTGTCTACTAGCGATCCGCTTAGCTCCGTACGGGTACAATTAAAATATAATCTCCATAAAAACCTTGCGGGAAAAAATATAAAATTTTTAATAACAGATAAACCGCTAAAACCCGTTGCGTGGTTTACAAGGAGTGGCCGAAGATCTGAGGACTGACAGGAACAGATAGCGACTTTAATTTGTACAGTCAAAGAACTTAATTCCCTACCCATTTCGTTAAAATGTCGTCTGACATTCGCAATCCATTAAGGTCGATATGTCAAACTAATGTCTTGCTCTATAGCTCTTATGGTGACAGTTTGCTAAATGCTTTTGAACCTTAGGTGGGTTGGAAATTTAATTCCTTGACTGTACTATGAAAAGATACGTTAGTATAAGTTTATGTATTTCCCAAATAACTTTTAGCAACGTAGTCAAAGTATCTTTGTTAGAAAATCTGGTACTGGTTCGAAAAGATCTCTGAAACTTCTTGAAACTCAACGAGGTGTCTTTTTTACCCGACTGCGCGACGCAAAGGAGGGTAATGTGTTTATCAGTATGTATGTATGTATGTTTGTTCCTTTGTGGCGATCTAGTGACCAAACGCGTGGGTCGATTTTAATGATTCTTACGCCATTGATATAATTACAATAATTATTTTTACATTTTAATTATTTAACACAGTAGGTGCGTAGTATACACTCCTTGGAGCCGGATCAGTCCCAAATATCCCTGTCCAAGATATAGTCATTGATTTTATAATACATCTGAGAATTTCGTACCATTTTGTCCAGTAATAGTAGATAGTTTTACATTTCTTTACTAAGGGCAACGGTCACCAATTTTGACAATTCATGTAAGTACAAGGTTTTCTTACTCTGAAGGTTTTAAGACTTTCCATGACTTAGTATACTTCCGTAGTATAGTCTGACGCTTAGACTAATCAAAACGCAACTACAAAACACTATCCGTCTCGCTCTAGTGCACGCGTTTGCAGTACAACAGATATCACAGGTTGTATCATTGTTATTATAATTCTGCGCTGAATAACTAATAGACGTTTTGAATCGAAACTTTTGTTATTACATTGCAATGGAACTAAATTTTCATATCTATCAACAAGGTGTCGTTGTTTGTTGACTACTGTTACGCCTCGTCGTAATCGAAATTATTGAAAATGAAATAGTACTATAGTTTGTTATGGATAGAAAAAAAAATAAAGCCTCTCTGGCATGTACTAGTAAATGCGTACATGCAGTTGACGCTCCATATTTTGAAAAATGACATAAGTTACATATCAGTTTTGTACTCCACTACATGCAAAAGGGCTTAACTTACATTTTTTACCTATGGGTACTTTGGACAGTTAATTGCATTATGTAAACACCTGATAATATATAGCTTTTCAGGATATTAAACAAAATGGACTCTGAATTTTGATGAGACGACCGAATACCAAAGTCGTTAGTAACGATGACTATCAAGCTAGGGGTACATTAAAAAAAAGGGACAACCGAACTAGGTTGGTTAGGTACTCGTAATTTTTGTTAATGGTAGGTAATCAAAGTTCATTTAAATTAGCAAAACTATTTGCTACTTATAAACATTTGATGATTTATTTACAAATCCAGAGTTAGGTAAGGTGTAACTAATAGGTCGGTAGTCACGTTTTTTGTGTAATAGATAAGCAAAACGTTGGTTGCGTGTAACAAAACTGTTTTTTCAGTCAATAATTTTGTAAGTACGATGTATAGTCAAGGATATAATGGGAATGTATTCAATTAGGTATAGATAATATTTAGTTATTCCAATTCAGACTAATATTATAAATGCGAAAGTTCGTATGTCTGACTGACCGGTTTTTATGCTTGAACGGCTGAACCGATTTGGATGAAATTTGGTACAGAGATAGTTTGACACTCGGGAACGAACATAGACTACTTTAAAGAAAACTGCCTCTAAGGGGGTGAAATGGGAGATGAAACTTTGTATGGTAAACTGCTAAATGTTTTAGGATTGAAGAATTTGCGGGCATCAGAGAATCTTGATGAACCAAGGAGATGTTTGCAAATCGAGAATAGCCATAAAGCTGTGGGAATAAGTCACAATAGAGAGATCTCTCACCAGGCGGGTGTTATGCCTGAGGACCAAAGTCAGAAGGATGAAAGTTGGAAGTTGTATATAGCGTCCGTGTTACGAAACTTCTTTAGCGTGATGTAGCACATGTCGGTTTCCTCTATTCTACACTAGATGGCGTTAGAGTCGCTACAAAACGACTTGTCATCCCGCAAAGATACAATATTCTCGCGGGATAGCGATTAACGAAAATATTTCGTGCTCAGCAGTAGGTACTGCTAAGCACGGAAAAGGTGCGGTAGGCACCTATGGACGTACAGTCAACCAATTTGGTTCAGAGGCTACTGTAGAAAGTTGTCGCAAAATGTCATGGTGGGATAATATGACCTTTATTCAAAAGTCATTATGCCATTCATTTAGAAAAGTTCTACAGTGGCATATGAATTAAATTGGTTGACTGTACTTCTAGGAACCAAATAAACTATTTGCTTTCTTTCTTTTAAAATAAACTCTGACCTAAGTTAGATTTTAGTTTGCCTTACCTATTTCTAACCGACTATTAGCATTAATGGCTATACTTAATAAATAATATTAAATAAATAAATAAATATCTCGGGACAATTTACACCAATTGACCTAGTCCCAAACTAAGCAAAGCTTGTACTATGGATACTAGACAACGGATAAACATACATATATAGATAAATACATACTTAAATACAAATAACATCCATGACTCAGGTACAAACATTCATATTCGTCACACAAATATTTGCCCATACCAGGATTTGAACCCGGGACCTCTTGCACAGTAGGCAGACACATGTGCCACTGTGCCATACAGGTCGTCGAAACTTTTCTTTCAAGTTTAACTCATCCTAAGTGCGTCCTGTTCTAATGACACTAGTAAGACAGATTCGATAAATTAAACTTGGCTGGTCATACAACGGCCACCGGGGTGAGAAGGTAGGTGTCAGTCTCAGAAGTAGCTAAACACTTAAGAACCTTGTCGTAGTAACGAATGAAATGTGAGATGCTCGAATTTGTCACATCACTGACAGCGACAAGGTACTAAAATGTTCAGCTACTTCTGAAGCTGACCAACAAAAAAACCAGATTTATCCTATCCCAAAATATTATTTCTTGTTATAGAGAAATATTTTTCTCTTTTTATTATATTTGGGAACAAAACAAACTAAAATATAGATGTCAGCATATGAAATAGGTTACGTATTCGGAAAATAGGATATAAAAAATAATTCGGCAAATATGCTACACAAAATATTTGTTTGTAGCAAAGAAGATTATTTGCTCCATAAAATATGTAGGTACTGACTTAAGTTTGGGAATCTGAAATATCTATCTATTTTTATACCTAATATTAGGCAGGTAGGTATTAACTTATTGTAAGTGCTGTTGTGATTATCACTTTGTGTCTGGTTTGTAGATATATTTATAGGTTCTTGCCCCACTATGTTTCACTATAAATTAGGGTATTCGCCGAGAAACTTCTTTCACAAAATTAACCATTGGACATATCATAGTATACCGAAAATATTTTATATTGATCGGCTCGTTCAACGAGCCTACGTTGATAAATACGATATACATTGACATTTTTTTAAACTTGAATAATATAATTTTTCAATCTTTCAAACTGTTTTAAAAATCAAATTCAAAATAAAAAATTCTCGTTTAATCATTTTAGGCCTTCCAAGCTAGCCAACTTTTTGCTGGTGCGTTTATATAGAAGTTATGCTATGAAACATGCAGTAAATATAAAAAAAACATAGCGTGTTTAAAAAAACAACGCCAGTTACCTTAACGGTCTACTAACACTAGACTACAAATCGATATTTACCAAATTTATTAATTAACAAATGTTGCACACATCTGCTGAAACCTTTCACTTTTCAGAATTGACATAAATAATGTTATTATATATACTGAAAAGTGAACGGATTTATTTGATAATAAGAAGTTTGCGACACGAAGTTTGTGAAATGATACATTCTGCCAAACATTTTTTGGTCAACTGGCTGAAGAATATACTTGCGGTAGCAACTTGAAGTGAACTTTAAGCTTATTTTAATTAAACAAGGTTAAAACGCGCTTTTAAATATTACACAACTGTGCTTAGAAAAAATCTAGTAAGTCTCATATAACACAAAATAGTATAAAGGGGAGACCTAGGTTAGTTGGCACAAAGGTAAGTTCACATAACTTCGATAATCACGACAACTGTAGGAGCAGAAGTTTGACAACAACGCTATCATAGACGCCGCTTACTCACCAGATACCAGGTTTAGCGTTGTTGCCAGTTTTCTACTGCCTACAGTTGCCGAGATTATCGAAGTTGCGTTAACTTACCTGTGTGTCAACTAGCCATAACTTTTAATTCTTTCTTTTTTACAACTAAAACTTAGAATTAAAAAGTTAAAAATGAACGAAATTAAACTTAACTGGGGATAATCTGAAAATTAAAGATACAGCACGGCTACAAACTGTCATGACAAGGTACCTAGAAGACTGGCATTAACATGGTTATTGGGTAAGAATGTTAATTTGTTTGGATAAAATAAATAAAAATATGTAAAAAAAATTACATTTCAATTACTCTGAGCAAATGCAGCAACGGGTAAGCAAATCATCGTAAGTATAAAAGGAAATACCTTATCTCTGGTCAGGGTTACGATATATAGATAAATGTTTAAAGGGAAGATCCAGTTCTAGATAACGTTTAGGATAAATCCTAAAATGACTCATAGTTTTTCGTTTAAGAATACAGCTTGTAAATTCATAATATTTAAATATAGCGAATTCAAATTAAATTTAAGTAGGTAGTTAAACTTGCTATAACCTAAACTTAATCGTATATTTGCTTAGTTTACTTGGAGACTTATTTTCAATTATTAGTTACTTACATAAAAATAAAAATGAAGGAGTAGGGGAGGGGTAAATAATGAAGTCATAGAGTTAGTAATAAAGAAAATACTATAATTATATTTATTACGATTATTAAGTCCTTCGGATTTTGAATTATTGCACTTAATAGGTCTAGTGCTCTAATAAGTACAATATTCAGTTAAGTAAGAGTATATCTACTTGATTTTAAATATGAGATCAGGTAGTAGGTAGGTAAGTAATAGCATTTTTAATAAAAGTTGTTTTTCTTGTTCATTTATTTTAATAAATCAGCTCCGTGTCATAAAAACTATTTCCTTAGTTCATTTTTAGTTCATACATTAACTTCATTATTAGAAAAAAAATTGATTAAAAATATAAACATATAAATGCAGATCATTATTCGTTTTGTGTTTAAGAAATGTAATTACCTACCTAACTGATTCATGAAAGGGCAAAATACCGATTAAAAAAAAAACAAAAATAAAATTATTGAAATCTTCGGTTTTCAATTTGATTAGTTAAGCATAAATAATACAGGGGTAAACAAGACCAATACAAGGTATTATAATAGTGTCAAAGCACCTCCCAGTGATAGTGATAAACGCTAGCAGCCAATTGCGGTAGGCTCGCAACAAAGAACGGGCACCGTTGACTGCCAGCATTGTCGCGCCGCATTGTCCCGGGCCTTGAACTTACGCGGGCAGCCCAGCTGGGCAAACCAGGCTGTGTACCCAGCGGGCCCATATGCTAATTTTGAGGTTAGGAAAGAAGTTAAACTGAATTGAATTTAGGTCTAAGCGACGATAAGTAACTCAGCATTGGACCTCCCATTTCTTTACTAAGACAACATAAACCAGGAATAGTAGTGTTTTTGTTTATGTTAGCGAGTGCTGAGTGCACACCGTCGGCAAACAGAATAAAATTGAAATCTGCATGAGGCAGCGGCGCGCACGCTCGCCTCGTTCGCCGCGCGATTAAAAATGCAGGCCGCGGCGGGTGGGAGGGTTGCGGGCGGGGCGGGGCCGGGCTGCAGCGCGCCATTGGCGGGCCGCCGGGGCAGGCGGGGCCGCGGGGCGCGGGGGAGGGCGCGCCGAGCCGCCGCCGCCCGGAGCCAGCCGCCTCACAACGCACGTAGCCTTCGCGCCGCACGGTTCCGCGAGACACTCGCCGCCTCCGCGAGTCCATGTGAACGACCGATAGTTCTCTCGTGTGTAAGGTGAACGAAGGATCGGCAAGCTGTACGCGCCTCAGGAAGACGACATGTTGACGATGGAGACGGATCTGAAGGGCGGCAGCCTACATGCCACGGTGCCGCCGCACCATGGGCTGCAGCACGGCTACGGCTCACTGGGCGCGCTCGGCGGCATGATGCTGCCGCAGCAGCCGCAGCTGCAGCACCAGTCCCTGCAGCACCAGCACCACCAGCCGCTGCAGCACCACCAGCCGCCGCCCCCGCACCACACGCCTACCAACAACAACAACAACAACACCAGCAAGAACTCCAACTCGGACCGCGTCAAGCGCCCCATGAACGCCTTCATGGTGTGGTCGCGCGGCCAGCGCAGGAAGATGGCCTCAGACAATCCTAAAATGCACAACTCGGAAATATCCAAACGTCTCGGTGCCCAGTGGAAAGACCTCTCGGAATCCGAGAAGCGACCGTTCATCGATGAGGCGAAGAGACTTCGCGCGGTTCACATGAAAGAACATCCGGATTATAAATATAGACCGCGGAGGAAGACGAAGACGCTCGCCAAGAAACAAGAGAAGTACCCGCTGGGAGGAGGCGCGCTGATGGGCGCAGGGGAGGCGGCGCGCGCGGCGTCGGCGCCGGCGCAGCAGCCGCGCGACATGTACCAGATGACCCCCAACGGGTACATGCCCAACGGGTACATGATGCACGACCCGGGCGCCTACCAGCAGCAGGCGTACGGCTACCCGCGCTACGAGGTGTCGCAGATGCAGCAGGGCGGCTACGGCGGCGGCTACTACGGCGGGCAGGGCTCGCCGTACCTGCCGCAGCCGCCGTCGCCGGCCGGCTACGCGCTGGGCCCCGGCTCGCCCGGCTACGCGCTGCCGCCCTCCTGCGCCTCGCACTCGCCCAGCGGCTCCTCCGCCAAGTCGGAGCCGCTGTCGCCGGGCCCGCCCGCCATGAAGCGCGAGTTCGCGCACGAGGCGCCGCTGAAGCGCGAGTTCGCGCACGCGCACCACGAGATGGGCATGAAGCGCGAGTACGGCCAGCAGGACCTCAGCCACATCATCAACATGTACCACGTGCCCGACGAGCAGCGGTACGCCGCCAACGAGCGCGCCATGCCGCTCATCTGAGAATCGCCCTTCGCGTGCGACATCGACATCCCGCCGCTCTGAGCGGCCGCGCCGCACGCCTGCCGCATGCCGCATGCCGCAGAGACTGTCCCCGGGCGCACCGCCGGTACGTCCGTTTGTTTGTTCTGTAAGGACGCTGTTAGTGTTGCGCGTTGCCCGGCCGCCGGCCGGGAGTTCAATTAAATGTTGTTGATCATACCTGTATTATATTACAATTATTGTATTTTTTCATGGTTTAAGTTAAATATTTTAAGATGTGACGTGCGGACGAATGGAAGGTCGCGTGAAGTTAGAGTGTGAGACGACGGAGTGAACGTGGTAAATTGAATACCAAAAAAATTGAACAATTTGTAAATATAGAGGTAAGAGTAGAGTTAACGTTGGAGTTAGTCGGTAACGTAGGTAGCTAGCGTAAGCCGTGCCACGACGCCACTCCGTACCCGTCGTGCTTTGTACAAAATATTTGTTATATGGAAACGAACGTTATAAAGCCTCGAAAGACTAAAATATTGTAATACGAAAATGTACAGTGAGTGTTATATAGTCAGTGGACACAAAAGTATATGAAGAAAAAGATGAAGTTATCAATAAACGACGCGTTAAAATGACATGCTGTTTTGTTCCTCCCCAGCCTCCCCGGACTCGCACTTTGCTGGGCTTCTCCCAATGTCTTAATATTTCAAAAGTGACTTGAATACTGTAGAAATATTAACCTTTTTGCTTGTGTAATTGGTTTTACTAATCAATTTATTTGATAGCCAGTTTGAGACGTCTTAAAGTGATGCCATTAATTTTACTGGAAATTGCTTATGGTTTTAAATTTTTAACACGGCTATAACGCAATTTAAGCACATCATAATTTAACTTCATCGTATCATTATGTTTCAAGTGATAATAAAATTTTTATGTCTAATATTGCTTTTTTTAACTTAGATTGTGTTTTGCATAGCTATGCTAAAAAAGCGTACAAAAGAGTTCAACGCGTTATAGTTTATTTTTAGTTTGCTGGTTAGGTTTTCTTAATAAAGACACAAGTTATCATTTTAAATGATTGTGTTTGAAATTACCTTTGGTTTAACAAGATAACTTACGTAAATTGCACGTATTGCACTTCTTAAAGGTATTAAAATGTTTTGTACCTATTAGGTATTCCAAAAATCGTTTTTCCTAGAAAAGCAATCTAAATACCTGTTTTTAAGAAAGAATGGATGAATATAAAAACTGTCACATAATCTGTGTTACAGCTATTTGCATAAATAATCAATCACAAAGAACAAACTTACTGATTGTAATTTAATCGTTTTAGTGTTACAAACATACAACAACGCTAAATAAAACTTAAAGCAACCATATTCAGAGCATGATAAAATACTAAAACTACAAAAACACAAGTAGTTATTTTATTTTGTTTTAAGTTCTAAGGCACTCGATGACTGAGTGAGGCGAACAGTTCGCTCATCCGTAACCGAGTTAATAAATAAATTACACATTATTTCCAGAGTTCCTGTTTAATTAATGAATGATGGAGTTACATTCATTTCGAAATAATACCTAACTTTATCGATTTCGTACGTACACTCTACGTAGCAGAAGATTTTTTTAAATTTAAAGAACGAATCATTTTACCCACCAGCGTTAAATTTTGACATATCTTATACGAGACATCTGTCCAAATTTAACGGTTGGCAGCAATGATATTATAATACATGGACGTACAGTGTCATACTGAATGACAACAGAAAAACGGCCCGACATGAGAATACAGGTTGACGCCAATGTCACAAATGCAAATTATTAGTTTACCATTTATAGTCATTGGATTTACAACTTTACGTCTAACTGCATAAAATAATAATTTATTAAGTTTTGTTGCAAATAGGTTTTTTTACAAAATAATAGTATTGACAGCAGCGCCGTCGGTCCGACAGACTGATAGCGCGAGCGATTGTCGATTTGTTGTACTTTTGTTCCACTTTTGATGCGGACATATTTTAAACTCTGACTAGAAGCCCATTATTTATAGGTCAGTGCCCACCAGCGTTAAATTTTGACATATTTTATACGAGACATCTACCAAAATTCAACGGTTGGTAGGCTAAAACTTTAAATTCTACACACCCTTACACCTCCAGCCAATCCAAAGAAACTCACATATCAATCAATTACTGTCAACACAGGGGGTGAAATTTTAATCAAATCCCTCCGAAATTCCCCTGGGATTTTTCTCGGGATAGCCGACTTAATCCCGAATAACGCCCCCGTGTTTAAGCTATTCATTTAAACACTATTTTCACTTAGCGGGTGTTGTAGTGGGATATGAGAAAGCTAAGGGGTGACCCAGCGCATTAAGTGCACTTTATAACCGTTTAATTTTGACGTAGAATATGACTCGTGCGCATATTTATTGTAGCGATCCGACTTCGAAAGAGTTTAATTTCTGATTTTCCTAATGTATTTTCCAAAAAAAATATTTCATACAATCGTTGTTTTGACAATTATAAACACAAGAAAAAACAGCCAAATCGCTTAAGCCGTTCTCAAGTGATGCTCCGTCATACATGCGGAAATTGTTTTTTAAACATTCAAATTATGAAATTTTAATACTATGTAATAAATGACAATACAAAGAAAAATCCAGGGTAATGGCAGGACCCGAAACTGCAAATTCAGCATTCCGTGCCTTGCGTTTGCCAGTTTCGTAGTTATTACATAGCATTTAAATTTAATAATTTGTATGTTTAAAAAAATTGTAAGAAATTTCGTATCGTATTTAGATAAACAAGTGTACGTAACAACAAAACGTAACGTATCAAAGCCGAACGGTTATGATCATCTCTTCCTAAGACTTAAAAAAATCCTACTCGTAGAGTTGTGTCTTTAAATAATTAATAGATTCAGGCGTTACTTTGCGGAGGTCCATATCAACAAACTGGAACAAATTACCTTGCTACTCCGCGAAACCATTTTTCGCGGTTTCGCGGAGTAGCAAGGTAATTTGTTCCAGTTTGTTTTAGTTGTGCCTTTGTTTATTTAAATAAACTGAACAATTCTTTGTTTAAGCATGTAAACCATATTCATCCTGTCTTAAATAGTAAACAACATTCTAACCTCAAATTTTACTTTTTGCCATCAAAACTTTCTTTATTGTTAAATAAATCACAAGCAATAAGTTACAATTAGCTCTTCTAATGACAGCCTCGATTTGATTTACTTAAGCGATAAAGGATGCTTAAGTGACAAAAACTGAAATTTTAGGTTACAATTACAAAACAAGTATGATTGAATACACTTTAGGTCTAGATATAAAAACTATTCAAGCATTTTTAAAGATTATATTGAGTATTGTTACTAATCAACATACCAGCATATTCACAGGTGATAGAGTAACACTTAGGGGTGTAGGGCCTAAGCTCCAAATTTATAAAAGTGTCATCGTCATCATCATCATATCAGCCGGAAGACGCCCACTGCTGGGCATAGGCCTCCCCCAAGGATCTCCACGACGGACGATAAAAGTGTACCAACCTCTTTTAACTAAAATAGGTTAATATGATAGATACTTTAATACAACACAGTTTACTAATGTAGGTTTCTGAGTCTTAATGAATACGGGAGTAAGAGTCTGCGATTTAATAGGTAATCATGATAAGTACAGTCAACCAAAATGTAATTTGTATCTATCTAAGCTACTGCAGAACCTCGTCACAACAAATGCCATATTGACTTATCATAACGAATGTCATAATAATTAAACGATTACTTATATTTCGATAAAGTACAGACAGAAATATTTATTTCGTTTTTACTAACTTCGCCACATGTTTTGTCTCTTTCTTGTAATATAAAACGTCAC
This sequence comes from Ditula angustiorana, assembly GCA_963691745.1. Lineage (NCBI taxonomy): Eukaryota > Metazoa > Arthropoda > Insecta > Lepidoptera > Tortricidae > Ditula > Ditula angustiorana. The sequence goes on from OY829473.1 coordinate 5,669,730, forward strand.
GACAACAAATAAAGATTAATCCTATTTTAACTAAACATGGTATAGACTTGAGAGAGTTTCTGAATAAAGAATAAAAGGTCAATGTTTTGTGACTAAAACGTCGAGGTTAACGAAACACATAGTCCTGTTTTACTATAAATGCCGACTAAATATTTGTTTATTCACGTGTGTATACTTACAATGTAAGAATGTAACACCGAACGCTTTGAACGAACAAAGAATTGGCACTTACAATAAAAGTATCTAAACAAAGAACATTTGCTTTCTGATAAGTTCTTAGCAGCAAGCAGATCTGTGTTGCCTAGAAAGGAATAAACCCTTATGATTTACCTTTTCGATTAGCGTCATAGAAACACAGAATATATTTATTTCAGAATTGGTTAGTCCGATTCTCAGCTAGTAAACCTATTTAAAATTACCATTTATAGTTTCTTATGTTTTCATGATTTGTCAGATAGATGAATTGTAAGTTTTTATGAAGTTGTTTTCTTTTGGAGTATTTAATATTTTTGTTTAAGACAGAGGAATTGTATGACTTTGAGTTTTTAAATATTGTTTATACTGATGATAGTAAGAAAACGAGTATTTTTTCAAGTAATGTCTTAAATAAATTGTTAGTATAATTTGTTTTTTGTGTTGTCATTTTGTTTTAAAAACTGGCAAAGTGCAAGTCGGACTCGCGCGATGGGAATTCTGTACCACTACACATAATATTATTATACCTACTATATTGTTTATATACATAGTAATATTATGTGTATTATTATGTACAATACATGAAGCAGCGCTTTTAATATTTTTTATGTAACATCTGTCGGTATTCTAAATTCTTTACTTGTTTAGTTTTCGAGAAGGTACTTGATCCACAACTTGAACTAACAACTCTATGATATGACATCAACCGTAGTAGTAGATATTATACATATGAATATAGAATCTCTATAGATTTTACAAGTACTTACGCGACTTTAGATTAGTAGTTAAATGTAATAATATATTATGTGTGAAGAACAAGGTTACACTTACAACTCTTACATATACGTACCTACCTATTACTATTTTTTTTATATCAGACACTATAAAGAACCCTCGTAACATCGAACTTCCCACTAAAATATCATACACTGTTGTTAACAAGTAACAGTAAAAGATAGAGATTTTATACAAACCCCCAAATAGCTTGCTTTTAAACTAGCTACACCACCCCAGGTCCTTAATTTTCATATAAATTTCGAATATTTCACCAGTGATACCTACGCGGCTTAACGGTTCGGGCTTCATTCCAATATTAATCGAAATATTAAAAACGTGTGCGTCCGGATGTGCCTAGTAGCACCCCACCGTTCCGCGGCGGTGGCCCGGTCACGACCCGCGAGGGTGCAATCACGACTTCCCACGACATTGTCTCACGGTTCGCGACATGTCATTCCGATGATTGCCGGACTTTCTAATCATACGTGTGCGAGAAATTGGAGAAATGAAGGGTTCGGTTATATTAGGGCTTATTTAGTGGAGAAACATTGTAGACAAATTGTAGATTATCCTTCTGAAGGCAATCGGGTAAAAAGGCAGGAACACAGGCATATAGGTAAGCAGCACGTTACGGTTATTCTCTAAGCACATCAGCGTCGGATTCAACGTCGAGGCATCGCTCCGTCTATCGCCCCCGCGTTAGAGCAAGACAGGGCTCCGCCCCAGCGTCGAGCTCGCCGCTGTTGCTCTAAGCGCATCACTCTCATGGTAAGCACTTTGTAAAGAACCAAGTAGTGCGTTAGCCAAGTTCGGAAAAAAGAAAAGCGAAGCACCGGTCGTGCGTACCTATGTATAGTCGACCAAGTAATTGCTTGACCTCTTTTGAACCTTATAACTTTGTAATACGGTCGAAAAGTGGTCAAGCAATTTCTTAATCGACTATACATTATCACGAACCATTTTGAGCTGCTTCTAACCCGCAACCCTATAACTATTAGACCTACACACACACACCTCTTCGAAATTATATCTTATATAAGACTACGTTTAGGTAGGTACGCAATACATCCTCATGCGGCGAATTTTCAAGTGGAAAAGATGACAAAATAACGTTGTTCCTATCGCAATGATTTAACAAACATCTATGCTACTTGGAACCCGTTCTGCTCTCAATTGTTTTATTAGCGATGCCGACTATCCTAAACATAATTTGTTTCATATTACGCCCCTGTTCCACATATATCTTTGTTTGTAGTGGGATAATGGGATACACAGAACAAGTTACCTCAATACTTATAATGGTGTAACGTGAGCTACTAATCTTATATCAACGTACCACGGCTCGTGGTGTAAGACACTGGTATAATGGTGACCCTGGGGAGGAAAGACACCATCCGGCAGACCACAAATGCGCTAACATAATGATGTCAAAAGAGTAGCTGGAGTCAAATGGATTGAAGAACTTCACAAAGAGAAGATTGGCACAAATTATAAGAGGCTGCTGAGTAGAAGAAAGAGAAGAAGAAAGTAAGCATAGCGTGAACCAATCGGCCGTGTCATGCCAAAAACGTTTTATTTTCCATTATTCAGTTTGTACAATTTTGTTTAGGTACTTCAATTTTATGTCATGTCATTACTTTAATAAAACCATAAAGGAGAATGGGCAAATTGTCCCAAGTGCTGTATACAGTTGTGCTATATCTTATTTAAAAGCTCTCTACAAGAGCTTAATTTTTTTATATGACAGCAAAACCGAAATGTTTGCAGGGAAAAAGTTACAGCCCATTTTATACCTCACTTTGTACTAGCAGTTGTATGAAAAGTATGCGTAAAATCATGTTCGAGATATAGCCAAAAGATTTTAACCAGGCATTCCTGTGACCACTAGGAGTAAAAAACGTAATGTGAGCATAGGTCTAATTAGCTGTTTTATTTTTCGATTTTTTCATACAAAACAATTATTAATTACAACTCTTAAGGTAAACCACATTCGATCAGTGCTTTAGGACGAGCTGGCAACGTATTACTTTAACTTTTGACACGTAGGTCGGAATGTTTTGGCGCGCATTGATGTTGTGATTAGTTGTCCCTTTCCTATCGATAATGTTATTACAGAGAAGAAATATCTTCTTAGGAAAGAGATGAAACTATACTCGTACACATACATAGTAAACGAGAAAAGTACTTAAATCATAGACAATTAAATACTGAAACAGATGCGTTTTTATTACGGGTGTCGTAAGAAAAAGGATTTATGCTCGATACTAGTAATTAAATACTAAAAATCATTGTAAGTTATTTTAACTTATAATCCACCAATGTCTTAGCAAAAAAAAAAAAAGGTAATACCGCCTGGTTGGTTTAAGAGGAGGTTGAGTGTGACTGTCATTTATAGGGATTCTCTTTACAAGTAGGTGTAGGCTTATTATTTACAATGTTTCCTAGCGACCCATCCCATCTTCGTACGGGTAATGGACACAAAGAATCGTCCTTTGAAAATCTCTAAATAAAGAAGAAAACCGTATCAAAATCCGCTGCGTGGTTTAGAAGTAGTCAGCGACTGAAAATACGATGAGGATAGAGAGGAACGGATAGCGACTCTTTATAGGTTCCCGAGTCAACAACAACAAACCCTTATTGTTTCGCCATGCCCGTCTGTCCATCCATCTGTCCGCAGCTTAGCTTAGAAACTCTAAGTATACTGGAGAGCTGTATTTTGGTATGATTATAAACATATATTAGCTACGCCGAGAAAATAGTAAAATAATATCTTGAACAGATATTTTTAGGGTACCTCTCCTGCATGTAAAATGGGGATGATTTTTTTAAGCCATTTTGATCCAGTCATACGAACAAGGAACAATACGCTCTACTTTATAAAGGGAACAGTAAATTCACAAGTTCACTGTAAATAAAACATTGCAGGTACTTTATATTTCATACGTTAATTGTCCCAAAATGATTATTAATTTATTTATAAGTTTGATCGAGTGCTCCTTTCCTCAGAACCACTAAGATCGTTTTTTATAATAATGACTAACTATTGTAGTAAAAATCAGCTCACAAGGCAGAAGAGACATGGATTTTTTAAATGAACACCTTTAACGATAAGCGCGTTCATAGTCGTAGCTTTCTTATTTTTAGACATCGCAGTCACAAAACCAACACATTAACTTGTCGACAAATTACATTTCGCTTTAGTTACACTTGGGTAAAACTTAGAAAGTCCTTGCCAATCTATTGCATCCAATAATAATAACAATAACTTGCTAGAACTTGGATCAAGGGTCAGATTCAGAAGGCGGTACTTCTGGACACAGCACGAATAGTCAGGAGATTCCTCACTCTGCGGCCCTAACTACCGGTAGCTTGAGCCCTGCCCCGCTGCCGGCAGCACTTAGGTTTTTATAATGTTTGTATATTTTGTATTGATATTGTTTTATTACTTTTATAGAAATATTGTAACAACTTAACCTAAGATTTCAAAGAAATATACAAATAAGAACAATAACTGCAAAAATAATTAAAAGATTCTGTCGCTAAGAGTTTGCAATAATATGAAACAACCATTGCTTAAGGAATAATCTCCATTGCAATAATAAAGGAGCATTTTATGAGTCCAGTTTAAAGAAATTATAATGAACATTAAGCTGTTTTGAGACTGGTAACGCCATCTAGTGACAAAAAAATAAAATACTCCTTCCATTAAAACATTTCTTGTCGGCTGCATGAGGTTAGAAGACATGAAAATAGCAATGGGATAGCAACTCGGTAATTATTATTGTAGAGTAAACCGGTTTTTGGTAATAAACTGAGTTTATCTATTGTAAATACCCACCCTTAATTACGAGAAATTCTGAAAATGAAAATGAAAATGAAAATGAAAAATTTATTTTGCAAGTAGGCCATATAGGCTCTTTTACATGTCTGAATCTACTAGCGCTTCAGTTCACATAAAACACTAAAACGACCCACAGTCTAAGTTTAGTTAAAACAAGCCGCGTTTTTGTAGTGATACTATCATTGGATTTATTTTAAGTTAATAAAAAAAACGATTTAGCGTAAGACTACCAGCAACCTATTCCTATAAAAGTAATTTTCTGTGGACGCCGTTTAAAAATCACGGTTAAACATCTACTTCTAATTACATTTGATGGTAAAAAAACCAGTAAGCATTAAATTGGGCATCCAAGGTGGCATGCTATCGGGCATATAAGATGGCTTGCATTCAGACATGCAAGTAAGCATGCAAGACGGCATGCAAGCAAGTATGCAATCTTTAAGTTGATCGATTGAGGCGTGTAATAGTAGACACGTTGTAACTTAACGGATTATAACTATTCATTAAGAATCTGAATATCAAACAATATCCCCTGGGACCTAGGCAACTACTTGTTCGGTCGGGATAACAGTAGCATACGATATCCTTTTCCAACCTTTAAACTATCCCTATGCAAAAAACAAGAAACTCACTTTTGTTTTTATATGATATTACTAAATGGATAGTATAAATAGACAGACCGATACACAGGTACACATCACGTCTTTTAACTTGTGATATATGTAACCCCGTTTTATATTAATCATCATCATCATATCGGGTCGTGTGCCACTTGCTCCCGATATGGTTTCCCCGACCCTCACCAGACCGTCGGTCTGTCTTTTGATACCAATAATTTGTCTCCTTTTAGCCCCAACTGACATTGGTAATTCTTTTTTTATGTGCCAAGTCGGCGAAAAACCATGGGGCTCGCCTGATAGTGAGCAATTCCGCTATGGACGCTTGGGACTCCAGGGGCATAAGGCGCACGTTGCCGACTATATACAAGAACCTATTGATGCCCCTTTTAAAGACACCCCCACCTTATACCACGCTGGAAAAACCTCTCGTACTACGCAATCGGAGCAATGTGCCGCTCCCACTGCTATTATTTACCATTTGTAGAGCAAGTTTATTTCTCCAGTAGATGTCATTCTCGATTTGATCACGCACAGAAACTCGGAGCCATAGATTTTCCATCGACATTTGGGTAGCTCTACTGTAAGGCTTCCTATGGGGCCCATTTAAATTAATCACTGAAGAAAGCAGTGAACGACTAGCAGGAAAATAGACACGCGTGCTGATAGCCGTTCAGGTATAGGTAATAAACTTCGAGTGTAGGGTCTGCAACTTTTAGGTCACTTTTAGACGCATTGTACCTGAGCCCATGGGCGCCCGCATATGCCTCGCAAAGGCGTAACAATTTTATTAGGTCCCCCGTCGAGGGACTCAGCAGCACCATGTCGTCAGCATAGCTTATATTGTGGACACTAATGTCCGCTATGTGACACCCGACATTAAAACTGCTGAACCCCTCGACTAGTCGGTTCATATAAAGATTGAACAATTTGGGCGAGCTCAATCCTCCCTGCCTGACCCCGCACTGCATTATATATGTGTCTGAGAATGCACCTGCCCATTTTACACTGCCCATAAATGACCTGCCGAAAACCTAATTTACTTAAAAAAGACAATAAATAAAATATAAAAGATAGATAACAGTTTTATTAAAGTACCATTTAATCTGAAATCTTTACATAGAATAAAGTACAGTCGCTATCCGTTCCTGTCTGTCCTAAATCCCTATCGTGTATGTGCGGCCACTTTCGCCTTCTAAACCACTCATCGGATTTTGATACCGTTTTCACTGTCGTTTATAAATCTTTTTACACAAGTTTTAATGTACATTACACCCTGATTGTGCGCGTGCGAAGCTGGGGCGAGTCGCTACTACTAAATATTTTACATTTTTACAATCACTTATCAGTACGTTTTCTTTAATGTGGTTTTAATACACAATCACAATTTTTGTCTGCTCATTCAGCCTTCGTTGCAGACGGTTCATGATATTGGCTAGGTTGGTTGGCTTCTTGAGACGTTTACATGATCACGATTTGAGTTTCTTCATATTTTTACGAATGCTTTGCCCATGGTCTTATTGGTTTTTGGTGAAGATCGCCATTTCTTCTCGTTTTTTACTCTCTTTCATGCTTTTATGCTAGGCGTTTAGAATGCCTATAATTATTATTACGTATTAATTAGAAAGGCCGCAGAAAAATTATAGCTACCAACTAGCACAACCGAATGTATATTTTTAGATTTACGTATTAAAATGTGAATTATTTATTTTTGATCACGTTGATGACTTAAATGACAAAGGCTTATTTCAGTTTGACGTAACACATTCGTTATGACTTTTCTGTCAACAGAATGGCAACGTCGCATACATTAGGGTGTGTTACACTTAAGCTTTATTGAAAAAATATTTTTTTATTTTTGCGTCCCACATCGCCCCTGCAGACACCTGGTCTTCGAAACATGGCCTATGATGATCCTTACACCGAGTACTACACGTCCATACTACTCACTAGTGTATACAAGGGTTGGGACAGCGCCCATACAAAAATGCCCATTCTCCCTCTGTATGAGATATGTACCTACACTACAGTTCGGAAAAGTTGCTTGACGCGTGTGATAGATGTCAGAGTGACATCAGAAGGGTTTAACTTAGGCCTTTTTCTTCCAATAAGCTTCAATCTATATTTTTGGGATTTTATATAGTCCGTTGATTAAGTAATCATTTGACCAAAGCCTGCTGTATATTTAGTGTAAACGTGACTTCAGTCTTTCGGATCCATTGATACTGGTATTGGAAGCAGGTGGTACCAATTTAAATCAGCGAAGAAGCTGTAAGTGTCAATACACGTATCCAACTCGTCAGTCGCACAGCGCGACATCCGGCGTCACATTGTAATGTTTTTAGCTCGCAATTTAACTTCCCTCCCAGGCAGCGGGACAGAGCAAACAGCGGTACAAACTAAAGTTGTCACGTAATTCGTTCGTCAAACATTCGTGTTTGTTCTTGAGATTGACACCGAGCCGCCCCCGGCGGCGGCCGGTCCCTTTGTTTTTATCTCGCTGTCAATATTTGGTCTCATTTGTCAATAAGTCGGTTTTAAATGCCGATTCGTCGCCGATACGCGCGGCGGGAAGTGGGTGGCACTGTCTTTACTTCTGCCCTGACTCGCCTTCAAAAAGAGCGTATGTGTAGTTCACATTTCAATGCACATACGACATTTTACATTGCCGTGGCAGTATTTATGAGCGTATATAAGCATAGGTAACATTTGACACATTCGCCCTCTGATTTATGAATAGATAGGAAACACTTCTTTGGATATGTTATGTATGTATATTCTGAGATACGAAAATGTCGTTTGAATTTGAATAAAATATTAAGTAAGTTCAAGCAAGATTTTAGATAGGAAATAAGTATTAGAGTTGTATGTTGTGGGTAAGCTAATGATAAATTTTTCTTTCGTAATGTCAAATCTCGAAATGTAGAAGTAGGTATAAGAAAAAGATACATAATTCGGGGCACCCATTAAAAATCAGCGTCGTGGGGCTCTTTCTAGCTGACCTATTGGACTCCTACATCAAACTTGAGTTAGCAAACTAAATAATAACGAGTTACTTATTTTTTATTGAAATTTCTTATCTTCTTTCCGGTTATTCTGATAATATATCTCTATATCGAATTGTGTCTAAATAAGTACCTATTATTATATTCTAAATAATGTTTCTTTTTCTGTATCGTACTTACAATAGGTACTTACTTATTTTGCATATAGGTACTTTAGTAACTTAAATAAACGGTAACAAATTAACACAATTTTAAAACAATCGCAGTTCTTCCTTTGCTTCTAAGAAAATAGTAAACAGCCTTGGTCAGAAGCCCGAAGCACTGCGCGCACTGGTAGCAAAAAACTTAAACGGAATTTTTACTTTTAACTTTAGTTTAGTGCGCATGACCTTCTTGGAAGCGTTAGTTGCCGTAACGGGACTTGCGCCGTCCCTCAGGTAGACTCGACACTTTGACTAATCCCATTTCACTGTTTGCAATTGTTTCATGTATTGCTTGCATTTGCATCGCATCATCGCATTGTCATTTGTTTTAAAAAGTGTACATTTTTATGACCTGTAAAAATTTCTTAGCGGCCAGTACTATATCTTTTTACTCTCAAAAAATTACGCTCTTATTACTATTTTAGTATAATGTCTCTTAAAATTACAGTTCAGTAGTTTGAGTGTGTAGTGTGTGTATACTTTATGGTCAAACGTGAAATGACAATAATTAATTCCACATAGCACGATGTTCTGACTCATAGGTCAGTAGCCAAAATGTCGTAACCCATCAATCGCCGTCGCCAAGCTCGACAGCCGTCTACATATCTAATTTCGCTAAAACGATTTTGATTCGCCGTAGTCTTCGAATACACGTCTAATTCTGAACTTTATTTCCCCGCAACAGTAACTAGTCAAATATGTATTTCGATCGTCAAAATGTCACTTAGCGTGAGTGCAATTTGACTGATTGACTTATTGGCAATCCAAAAAGTATCGGGTATCGAAACCGTTTTGAAATGTATAATCATGAAAATAAATTTTGATTAGAGCATTCAGCGTGTGGGCTTCCATTGCAAGCTAGAATATTACATGTGGGCTTGCAATGACGATATGTAATTAATATATTAGATTCTCCGTTTGAATATTGATGAGCCGACGTTGTTTTGCGTCATAATGACTAGGCTCTAGTTTTACAGTTCGCGTGTGCGTGCTTCTTGGAATCGCAATAAAATATTTGATCTACACTATCTACACTAATATAATATAGAGGTAAACTTTGTATTTTATTTTTGTTTGTTTGTATGAAATGAAATGATTTATTTTGCAAAACATACACAGGTGTTATAGATTCATACATGTCAGTAGAAATTAATGTCATGAAGGCATGTCCCGCCATAAATTGGCATTCAAAATCTTAATCTAATTTTAAAATAATACTATTAAATATCTAACCATACAAATTGTCAAAATATTCATTTAAATTATAAAATGGTCGCGTAGTCAAGTATGATTTTATTTTTTTAGAAAATTCATTAATGTTATTACATTGCTTTATGTCCTCATTTAGAAAATTATAAATTCTTATACTATTATACTCAATACTCCTTTTGAACTGTACATAATTATTACATTTTGGTAACTGAATGTCAAAATTTGCTCTACATAACCTATGTGGTCTATTCTGACTATTACATACAAAACTGGACTTGTTCTTGTAGACAAAAATGCATACTAAGTATATGTAAAGCGATACCACGGTCAGTATTCCATGTTTTATAAATAATGGACGGCAATGTTCAAGAGGTTTTGCTTTTTCGACAAATCTTACAGCCTTTCTTTGCAATTTAAGAATACGGTTTGTAGGGATAATCTCCGGAACTTTTGGACCGATTTCAGAAGTTATTTTACTAATAGTAGGTAAGCTGTTAGCAGTAGTCGTAAATAGTACCATAATCGCTTGTTCATAATATCCACTACAGTGCAATACTTTAAAGATTCTTTTGTATAGCCCTGTAAGCGTTCTTAGAGCAAAATTATAGAACTTTATATACAAAATTATAGAGCCAAAACGCTCTGTTAAAAACCTTTATCGTTACCATTATAGGCCTACTATATCACTGTTTGGTGATAAAACGCGCGGGTTATAGAAGCTTTTGTTTCTTGGGCTACTTATGGCTAAGGTAATTTGAGTACTCTGCGACTTGTTTATACTATGATAGAATCACAAGATTCCATATGGTCGGATCTTTTGGCCAGGCTTCAGTTAGCGAAACAACTTTGTCACTCTTCAATTCCACCACTGTTTTTTCCACACAGAATTTGGTTTTTCCTTTTATGTTAAGCACGTACCCAATAATTTTAACTCGTAAAGGTAAAACAATACCATACACCGGTGTAAAGGATACCTAACAGCAGTAGGCAAAAAAGGGTCAAGCTTGTAATGTGATGTCTCTAGAAAGTTTTATTGCTCTGGGCCCGGCTTATTTGTATTGCGGTAAAGGGTACAGACAGATGGGGTAACATCGTAAAACGATTAAAATAGACCTTCACTTACAAAGTCGTAAACTTACCGCCAAAGTGGTATCTGGAGCCTAACTGTAAGTGTGTAGAACAAAACAGAAACAGCATCTAGGTACTAATGCTGAGTGCGATTTATGATATTTAATCTATGGTCTGGCGCACTGATCTATAAGTAATGGACTTCTAGTCAGCGTTTAAATATGGCCGCATCAAAAGTCGAACAAAAGTACAACAAATCGATAATCGCTCGCGCTGTCAGTCTGTCGGACCGACGGCGCTGCTGTCAATACTATTATTTTGTAAAAAAACCTATTTGCAAAGAAACTTAATAAATTATTATTTTATGCAGTTAGACGTAAAGTTGTAAATCCAATGATTATAAATGGTAAACTAATAATTTGCATTTGTAACATTGGCGTCAACCTGTATTCTCATGTCGGGCCGTTTTTCTGCTGTCATTTAGTATGACACTGTACATCCATGCATTATAATATCATTATCTGTGCGAAATGAAACCTTCATAGCATTGGAAGGAGCGTGATGTCTCTTGTAAGTGAACCACGACGGTTCTCAACGAAACCAGAGAAAGAAGAAGAGAGAGAGTAAACGCGTAAACTTTATTGAGGGTCAAAATCAAAAACGTTGTACCGTTACTAAAATAATATCAGTTTCGTAACCAGTTTCGTAACGATATTAGCAACGCCCCCTAGCTTCGCACGGGTGCCATTTAATAACGAAAACCTAATTAAAATATTACTGCTAGTACTCGTATGGTCGACCAAGAAATTGCTTGACCACTTTTCGACCGTAATACAAAGGAATAAGGTTCAAAAGTGGACAAGCAAATACTTGGTCGTAGTCGACCAAGTATTTGCTTGTACATAAGAACCTCCTGAATCAAATTCTTTAAATTACAGTCAAAACGATGTAGAAGGCGTAAGCGGCCGAAGATGCGATGCGGACAGACAAACGGATACAGACTTTGTTTTCCTATGTAAAGATCTACAGAAGATGCCTTATTTGCTTCGATCGACGTGGATGCTCTAAGTTTCGACCGTATTGCTACGGGCACACAATATCTGAAGATTAATCCAAAGAAACATCCCGACGCTTGCTGATTACTGGATTCCATGATGAAGAAGCTGGTATCCGCCTTCACGGTTGAATTCTGTACTTTTTCATTTCAACCGCTTCACGTATGGTACTGATATCCGGTATATGGTATACGGGATATTCTATTCTATTCTATTGGTTCTGGTACTGATTTCAACCGCTTCACGTATGGTTTTTGATAATATGACTTTCTGTAGAGAGGATCTCGGGTTTATGATGCGGTTGACAATTCGAAATAGCCAAACCATAAAAGCGACTTATGCTTTTACATGCAGTAAAGAAGTCAGTTAGACAGAAAAACGTCGGCTAAGTAGTGCCTACTTACAAATGGGTGCAACAAGAGTGTATTATCTATACTACCCACTGCGCCTCAATTCTCGGTTTATGCTAGATTTATTTCACATTCGAGATGACAAAAATTCAACAGTTCTTTTCATTACTTCGTCTCACTGACGCAAGAAGAGTGTATTTTAAATGTTGATAAATTCGCAGTGTCGCGCATCTATGGCTTAATAGGAAAGAACGTGGCACTGAATTCAAAAGCAGCAGTTTCGAATCCTGCCGGATGACCAAGATTTTTCTTTATGTTGCTCTATGTAGAAATTTCTGTTACAAAACTTAGTCAGTGTACTTTCCCTTGAGGAAAAAGCAGGTATACAATTATGACTAATTAAGTTAAAAATTAGCAAACATTTTAATCCCAAGTATTTCTAAGTATAGATAAGCTTTCACTTGCAGCTGATATCTTATCTCTGATAACGGGTTCCTGGACTCCACTAGTGCAGAACTGGGTTGTAAAAGGTAAGTACTCATAGATAGGTACAAAATTTACTACTTACAAGAAATGCATTTTTGACGTTATTATAACCTCAATCGGGACTTTAACGCAAAATCACCACTGGTGACTACCGCCGTAGCAATACAGTCCAAACGTCGAGATAAATTAACATTATCTGAATGGTTTTATCGCATTAAAGTCCCGATTGACGTTACAATATGTGTGAAAATCGCCAAAGTTTAAATCAATTTATGCAGTTTTTATTTAGGTAAAAACGATGATATCTAGCTTCTAGCCCATTAAAGCGACAATATAATTTAATTCAAAATCTGCATTTTACAATATACTAAAGGATAATAAGCATTTTTTTAATTGTCATAATTCAAAGTGAAATATTACTTCGGATTATAACAAACTGTAGGTCAAAATAATACTTTAGAAACCATATCACAATTATAATCTTGTTAATGGCTTTGTCAATAGAATCTAGATAATGATTTCCTATGGCCGGTCATTTAAAAATTAGATCTGCGCATGAGCCATTTACATAGTTTAAAATAACACAAATTCCTGAACTATAAACCACAGAACTCAAGAGGGAGGGAAGTGGAAAAAAACAACGGCTTTGGCACAGTGGGCTCACCACACACTAAGTCGGACATACCATAAATATAATTAAATCGTATAAATTTTTTTTTTCAAGTTCGTTTTAAGTACATAGGTTAATGAATAAATACAGAGTTGCTTCTTTAAATGTCTCCAGCTAAATCAGTTAATATACTCGTAGATCAATATTGGAGAGCTTAAACTAAGTAGTGATAAACTGGTACAAATTACCTTGCTACTGCACGAAATTAGCTAGAAAAAAGAAGGAGAAGGGTAGCATAGCAAAGTAATTTGTTTTATTTTGTTGCTATGTACAGTCAGCGTCAAATATACCAGAGCGGGCAAGTTGTCAAAATATCTGAACTCGACTCTATTGTCAAATACGTTCGGGCGTGTTCAGATATTTTTGACCACCTTGCCCGCTCTGGTATATTTGACGCTGACTGTACGTCCGAAAATAATGCCTGAATCTATTAATTATTTTAAGTAGTGATAAGCGCAATGCGTAACATTTTCATAGATTCTGTATGACTTTAATAGTTAATTACTATAATTAACCTCCCCTCACCTCCTCCCCTCTTAGCCTCTTATCACAGGTATATTTCTTACCTAAAAAGAGACTCCAACTACCAACTTTTTATGGTTTACTGAATAAAGCAGTTTTTATTTTTTTGTATTTATTTAATTTTTTGTTAAACCATGTAAGTACTAATAAATTGTATATCGTTTTTTTTACGGGTTGTTTTAGTTAATACATGGCACAACTAACGGTTGTAGTTTTAAACCAAACTCAAGTTCCAGTTCCATACTAAGTTAGTATACAATTCGAACTTGATTTCAGTTTAAAACTAGGACCCAAAGTAAATGGTGATACCCTCAGTGCAAGAGTCCGACATGCACATGGCTGGTTTTTTTTTTCTTTTTTTAATGATTTGTACCAAGAAACACTAAGTATTATTATGTTATAATTTATGATTATAAGTATAACAGTTGTACCTACTAATGCACCCGGCACCCATTCAGTCGAAACAAGATGCGAGTGGACCCACTGTGCGAGTAAAAACAAAAAACAATCGCGTAGCTATAAATCGCCACGATAGAGTCATTAGCCAGGGGCGGACTCGCCGCTGAATAATTAAAAACAAATAAAGTCGTCACGGATTACGCTATCGGCCGATCTTGCATTTGTTTCAGTTGTTAGTCGCCAGAACTAACGCGCTGTCGGTAGCGGAATGAATTTGATTTGTTTTGTTGACATTATTATTTTATGAGCTTTTTTAAGCTTGCTTAGGCTCAGAGGATGGAGGTTATAGCTTGATATTGGTATAATTTGTTCACTAATTAGACTCTATAGCCGACATAATATATGTATATGTAGAACCTAGATAATCGATTCTGCATACTTTCTGAACTATAAATAATTGATAGATCCGGCGAACAAATTGAAACAAATTCCTTGATTAGCCTGAACAGACCCCTTTAAGAAATAAGTTCACCTTTGTTTGTTTCCGTACTATTAATTGATTATTGTTAATCCGGTTGTCTGGAAGAGATCGCTCTTAAGCGATAAGACCGCCTATTGTCTACCTTTCTAATTCGTTAATTTGTTTGCTTTGTATATTTATGTGGTGTACAATAAAGAATATTTGTTGTTTTTGTTGTATGTATGATTAAGAGTTCACATACATACCTCGCTATTCCGCGAAGGCGTCACTTGTTGTTAACTTCGCATAGTGTATAGCAACGTTATTTGATCCAATTTGTATTTAAAGCATTAAAAGCATTTTCTTCTTATCGAATCGAAGTAACTAACATTATTATTTGTCAAAAAAATGAATCACGTTTTAACTTAACACAAAAATTGTGTCTCCTGTTATCAAAAGTTAACGACTTGCGTACATACACTTTATATTTTCTTTGAATAGGCCAAAGTTACTTAAAGCTTTAACCAAAAATTGTTGGACTGAACCCTTAATTTTAGTCCACAGGAAAGACATTCTTGCAAACCTAATCTTGATGTGTACCCAACTATTAAAGTAATGAAGTAATCACAGTCCACCCCTGCAGCGACATGCTCATACAGGGTGTTCGATTAATGACATTTACAAATCTTACACACGGTGTCCAGCCAGTACCATTGCCGTGTCGTGTCGTTTTACTTATTCATGCCCTTAACTGTGAACTAACAATGCCCCTCGCTGGGGCTGGAACGACATAATAAACAATTTGTCTTGTATAGCAATTGTTCTGAATTGTGACCTAGTTTGTCGAAACAATGTTATGTTGTTTGTTTTTTACTTTTTGTAACTAGTGGTCAATTCTGTCGAACCAAACATAAATGACTTTTTAGGAAATGGTGTTATCACTTCTCACGCTCTACAAGAGTGTCATAATAGGCATCACATAGTTTTTTTTTATTTACTTAGACAACCTAATAAACCTACTAACTGCTAGTCACGCATACATTGTAAAAATACATCCTGTTTCTCGTGTTCATTAAGTTTATCACGTTTTATTTCTATAATCGCGTATTATACTCGTAACGACTATAGTCCACTTTGTGAAATTTTTACGTGTCTACCTGTTACGGTTCAGAAGATACAGACCCATGACGGACGGACGGATGGAAAGCGGAGGCAGTAATCGGGTCCCATTGACTCCCTTTGGATATGAAACCCTAATATTTTCGAAGGAAAACTCCTTGCTTGTTGCCTGTAATTTGTAACTGCGTCATAGTTACGACATTAAGCACAAGTATGGCCCCAGTACAAATAAACCGAAGCTGAGTTTGCACGAACCCAAAGAATTAGTATTAGCCTAAAACAACAATGTGTTTATTTTTCTAACTGACTGAAAATGAAAGAGACCGCGATACTCACGCATGCGAGTGTTTATTCTAATTTAAGAGGGCTCTCGAGCGGTGAGACGCCGCGGCGCCTCGAATAGTTTCGTGTGCTCGAACAGCTTTGGTAATTTGTGACAGTCATCTTTAGTACTTACTTGTAGGCTTAGAACAACAACGCTTCCATGCCTAGTTGGAACTGACAAATTGAGGCAATCTAAACCAAGCCATATATCTAGATGTTAAGCATTAGCACTTCTTTTAGGAGTCTCTTTTATATCAGTCTAGGTCGAAAGGCGCACGTAGCGACGACGTTACGAGTGTTGTTGAACTTTTTCTTGTATACCTGTACCTTAACTTTACCGGATAGTCAATAAAGTTAAGCAAGTATGATGGTACTTCCTAGTTAACAAAATTGTTTACTGACGTCGGACACAATATTATCAGTTTTTGTTTTTTCCAGTTTTCTTGATCTGGGTTCTATGAGCATAGAAACATACAAAGAGACAATCTTGAGTTTCTAACAGTTTATGAATTAAATTTGTGTACACTGTACTGGGATTCTTTACACGTTTTACACATATCTAACTTTTTATGTTTTATCCCTTCAACGGGCTCACTTATTAGAGTAGTATAATGTTCTAGATTTTGCTCTCAAAAAGAATTTTACCCCTTTCGCTTAGCCCCATAAATCTTTAACCGCTTTATACCTCACAATAAATACCAACGACGTCACATTACCGCGCTAAAACATTTTCCTAACTAAACTCATTAACATAATGGCAATTTCATCCGCATGCCGCCTCCAAGCTCCGTGACAAACTAGTTCGTGCCAACAGCGCCATCTGTGTTCCAACGCTCGCCCAGCTTCGATACCAAATTAATTTATTGAACGGTCCCGGCTAACGGGACGTCTGAAGACTCTTCTGCCAGTCACACAATCGACGCACCACCCACCACTAAAATTCTAATCAACCACGCATCGCTTACTCTAACCAAAACTCAAACACCTCCTCATTTGAACTCTTTTCAGCTCGCTCCGAGTTGAACTTACGTCGTTTATATTCGCAGCGACTGGCAGTAAATAAACAGTTGATACCGACTACACATCATTACATCAAAGAGATGTAAAGGCATTGTGACAGGACATTGCACTCTAGTCAGCTATGAATAGATGACAGAATCACATGTCTGCGAGGTGCTGGTTTCTTATCGCACAGTGGGTTAGTGGGCGCGAGCGGAGCCGGGTCAAACGGTTAGCAAACAATCACGCGCGGATTCGTCGCGGTTTATATTTGGAGCTAACGTGGTGTAATGGTTGAGGAAACTTGCAGTCCTCCCTACATTTTACGAGTGTGTCGCCGTTCGTTCCACTGAAAATGGCTGTGCAGTTTCGTTTAGGAATTTCCCATTTAGTCGGGAAAATAGCGACTAGAACGCATAGAGGGATGTTGCGCGGGAAATTATTTATGTGCTTTAATGCGCATATTTGCCGAAGCTACCTGCTCCGCAGCCTCGCCTACTGTTTTGTTTGCGGCGATAACCGGGCTGCGCCAGGGATCTATGCGTTGTTTGTTTGGAACTATAAAAGCTTTCCCATATTTTCAATGCAACGCACGATGTTACGTGTGTACTATTTGTCATTTGTTAGTGAACTATACCTATTGAGCATCCTAATTGAAACACGTATACGTGCGTTAGAGAACTATCGGTATCATTTAACTAAACAACTCGGAAGCAGCCGTAGATCAGCCCAAAAATAATCGCCCATCAATCAAGCGTCCGAATCTGAACAAAAAATCCTTTGTCGGCGGCTCCGCGGTGCAGCGCAGTAATTGGGGGGACGAAAAAACAAAAGTGGAAATTTCTAACGAGACGAAACCCGCAAATCATTCTGTTTAGTGCGAAATTATAACGTTTTAAACGGGGCGTTTAGGTGATTTGTACGTCGGTAATGGATGGGTATTACGTAAGTGGTGCGCCTTGGGATGGAAAAGTGCGCCGCAATCTATTAGCTGAACAAAAAGTGAGCTTAATTTCACACCTGTTTACCTTTAATTCTATAATGGCGCGGAAGCGATGAGCTTTCGCACGAAAGCAAGTCGCTTATTTGTATATCATATCGGACTGGGAATTGGTTATATCAGCGCCGAACCGGGCTTGCTAACGTTCCCTTTTCAAGTTTAAATCATTAACGTGAGTGTAATTCGTTTTGAAATACGAATACATTTAACGAAGTGCATCCACGTATGTGTTAATGTAGTGCTATCGTAGGTACCCAGTCAAATTTACATTTGTAATCAATTTCTTTTGAAGATAAGTATCTGTAATATAACGTGCTCGGTGACTTTTCATAACTAACCCTCTTGCGAAGATACCAACAAGACAATCACTGCTATGTAAAGCATCCATCCCATCAAGACAGCAAGCAACCTGCCTAGCATGTGCCTCAACCTGACCTGGTTCGCTTCACCTGGCCTTAGCTGTAGTACCTAGGGGTGCGGGGGGCTGACGTCACGGCGTGGGTGCAGACACGTCGCCGTCATGCTCCACAAACAGCGAGGTTAGCGTAGCCTTGGCGCAGTCGCCCTACATTGCGCAGCGGAGCGGCTTTTTTAACTAAATACTCCAATAGTTATAAACAATTAACCTATCTTCCGGTAGCATCTGGCACAATAGATAGGTACCAGCAAGAGCCTATCAGTCGAGGTCGGGACAGCTTATTGCTCCAAGGCTCGTCATGATAACCAATAAATCAAACTGAACCGTTTCGTTTCTTCGAACTGTCTTCACCCTGAAAAAAATATTTGTGTTTACCCCTAGTACATGTCCGAGACGTCCCGTAGCTCGCCACGGCTAATCAGCCGGCGCTCGAGACAATGGTGTCATCGTGAAAGGCTCATAAAGCCACGGGCCCCGTGAAACCCTGTCCAAAATATTTACAACGCGTGACAAAAGTGGAGGCTTTGTCTCGGAGGATCGTCTCGCCGATTAGTCGCGGGCAATCCGAGTTCGTTGCATGCGGGCGACTTATGCCCGTGGATGTTTGTAACGTTGTGTGCTATATATTTCGATTTTTTTGTAGCTCAATGTTTCTACATACAAAGAAAATAACGAACTAATTTTATTAGATCAATTATTTCCTTTTCATTAATACAATGAAGCAAATAAAAAGTTACATAGATAAGTAGTTGCGCAGATTCAGAAAAATATCGCAGACGCCATCATGTGAACTTAGACGGTCATCTTGAGGTCACTATCTTAACTTCTGTAGTGGCCCAAATAAGACCCTTCAAGATTATTTTTTCTTAGTATATCCCTTTCTTACAACACTAGCAGTCGTAGGAATAAATTACACAAGATGTAACCATGAAGTGTATACCTACTTTAGTAGATCGGTTAAGGACAGACGTGACCAGCTAGGTTGTTTGTTTTTTACAAGTTTTCAGATTATGTTTTATCCGCCTTTAATATAGGAAAAACATTATTAGTAAGACGTAAACAAGTTTCGTACATTACGTAAGTTCGTACATATACTTCCCAAAATACGAGGAACAATAAACTGTCCGTATGTTTAAAATCTTTAACAACACAGCAGTTCACAATGTAATCGTCGTATTAGTCCGAACTGTCTCAAAAAATATCGAAAGTAAGCCATAGTTGGATGAAAAGAATCGATAGCACGTGCCGCGTAGATGTAATTCTTATGATATCACAGTGAGATCTCGGGCCGCGCAGCCTTTCTAACCCAAAAGAGCGTATGCTCAATAAGCAATCCAAAGAGAGAAGTCTTTTCGCTTAAGCGAGGCAGCGTGGGTATCCGAAATAGAACAAAAAACCCTTGGGCCTGTCGCCGGGCTGTGAAGAAGCCGATAACTGTGAAAGTTCACACAACAATTTAAAATTTTAACACCACGCCGCCATTCTCCGACTCTCATTAAGTCATACGGCGTGGTTCCTGACAATACGCTAATCATTTTGTTTACCAGTCTTCTCAATTTATAAATACATTTTTATTTTGATTCAAAGTGATGAAAAATGCTTGGCTATCCGGAATTCCTGGGACTGAGGTTACATTCCAACTATGGCTGCCAATATTGATGGTTCAAGTGTATGTATTGTTATTAACAAAGTGCAAATGAATGCTTCTTGATCTGTGCAACGCAACGCAAAGCTTGTCAGTAGTAGTAGGCATACCCAGCCATGCAAGAATTCTATATAACTTTGGGTAGGTATGAATATTATTAATAGAGTCAAAACCCTTTAGGACGACCTTGTTTATTATTATAGTACTTTTTTTAACTTCTGTAAGTTTTGCTGATAGTATAGTCCTTGCAAAGGATACGGGCGGCTACGATCGCTGCCATAATTATATATTATATTATATGGTTATGTATGGTATAAGCTTGCCTTTGTACAAAACTGTATCTCTTCTTTCCATTTATGTTTTGTACAGAATTTCGATACATTCATGCCACAATAAATAAAAACCGGCCAAGTGCGATTTGGACTGGCGCACCTAATGTTCCGTACCACCACATGACACATAATAGTATTCTTATATTTCTGCTTGTATTTACTGAAGAAGTGTGTTTTCTTGTATTCACATTGAGCTCCTTTGCGATCCCAATGCACACTCTGCCTCCTTTTAACATTTTTAGATCAAAAACAATAATCGTTACTAAAAACACATTTTTTGAATGGGGAATTTCTCCATTTTATCCACTTTCAATTGTTTTTATGATTTGTCAAGATATCCGTTATAATCATAATAACTCATAATATAAGTGTAACATTAAACGGAATATCTATGAAAATTAGCTAATACCTAAATATTATACCGATCAAAATAAAGAGCTTTTTAAAGGTCGGAAGGGTGGAAACCGTGGGTTTCGTATCTTGTGAACTAAACCAACGGTTTCGATCGTTCCGGGTGCCAATGGTGGCGTATGGAACCCAGAAAACAAGCAAAAACTAAAAGAAAATTAAAAATAAAGCAACTTACCCAACAATGCAAGCTACCCAAGTTATCTATGATTTTTTATGTGTTTGTCAATCTGCTTGTATTGGCATTAGTTTCGTAATAAATATACCAGAGATCATGCCCAGAAGCAATTAGGTATTCCACGAAACTGTAATAATGACAGACGTGCCGTTTACTGACTCGAGCTTTAAGCACTTGTAATAGGCCTTGGCAGCTATTTGATTGGACTTACAAATTCGGAGAACTCATCTATTAAATGAGACTTAGAAAAAAGCAGAATGTCTAAAACTCCAAAGAAAAAAATCTAAGCTAAGAACGAATACACTCGTTCAAAATACATGTGTTCAGAAAGAAATGACTGCTTTAGTTTCTCGCTTTGATTAGATACTTAGTTTGATACCCATCGATTTAAACTCTATTCTGTAAAAAAACATTTCTGGAACGAATTATTATGCAAAATCCATCATCAAAGTCTCATGACCCTTCCGCCAGCCTTGCTTGGCTACACCCGTAATTACTCGCTCATTGACATTTAACATTATTATCAAAAATTTCAATTCCACAGTGATTCTACGACCAAAGATTTACCAGTGACAATAAATTCTTCTCGTACAGTCGGGGAAAAAACGACCTCCATCTCGAATGTCATTTGCACGGCGTGCCGTTGAAAAAGCAATTATTTCAATATCTGGCCTGCGCGGCACCCAGCGGTCGACAAAAAGTGGTCCGAGCACGCGCTCGTGACTCGAGCCGCGGTAAGAAAGTTGCGGTGCGCTCACGCAGCTTCCTGGGTGTCTAGAAAAAGTGACACTGCTGGTATCAACGCTCGTAAAAACGACAGAATGTATGAGTTTGACATTGGCATTATTACTGGGTGTCAGGACAAAGTGACACTCTGTCGGTGTCAACGCTGTAAAATGACAATGTATTAGTTTGACATTGACATTAAGTCTATACAAGTTGTTTCTAGTAGCGTTTTGCGCTAACAGTAAGTCACCTTGTCTAAGCACCCTATGGCCGAATATGACCGGCCAAGTTTAGTTTACCTGAGTTTATCTCTATGTGCGTCCCTTTCTTATGACACTAGTTTGACAGGGGAAGGAGATAAATTAAATCTGAGCCGGTCATGTTAGGACTACAGGCCCTTATTTAAACGCTATATTCTGTGAAATTGTACATATGGCTGTGAAATTGTAAGCCTTAAGTCGTAAATATTAATTAGGCATACCAACTGTTGTTATTATTTCTTTTGATAAGTTTCCCTTTTAAGTGTTTCGCCTAGTCTGTCTGTCTGTATATCATTCACGTATTCTCGAAAAGTGTCGAAATAACAATGCGAAAAATTTTGCACACGTTATTTTTACATAAGTCCGTTTTTAAGAGTGCATATAATATAAACTTAGAACTTACCAACAACATCGAATGAACTTTCGTTGGGTAGCTGTTTGAAAAAGACATAATGATATCATTAATTTTTAGTTTGGGATACCTGAACCAAATAATTAGGCGAAGCAGAAAGCAAAGCGGAAGCGGAAGAGGTTGAGTATGTTTTCATCAAAAATATTTATGTTGCGCAGGTGCAACTGATTTGCACGTGCACAACACCGGTTTCGCGTAGTAGAAAGGTAATTTGTTACAGTTTGTAGATATTACAAAGTCAGTTTACAGCCGGATGCAGTGTAAGCGAACAGGCTAGTCACACTATCGAGACACCCATTGCTCGATCATACCTACAGCTCCAATTTATAGGCAGCTTCCATGTCCCTTGACGTCGTACAAAGTAAAATTAATACGTGTTATTCTCCTTCGATCTTCAGGGGGTATAGCCAGTGTTAATATGGATGTACACGTTGAAAATAATCGTTTAAATGTTTCAAACATTCCGCTTAAAACTGACTTAAGCAGCATGAAATATATACAATGAAATAGATTTACTAGAGTTGTGGTTTGTGGATGAACTTGAGTTTTTTGACAAAAAAAGAACGAAAGGAGTTGACAAAGTGACTTAGTATTTGATATGAAATTATTTTAAGAGAGACCTTGAATGTAAGGACAAAAAAAATATGTGCTCTGTAACTGATAATCTAGTTTTTCTCCGAGATTGCGTCCACGTAGAACCTTCATACTTATCCAGCCCTCTTTTAAACTCCTTAATTGTGGAATTTCCAAAAATCTATTCTCAGTGCACTTCCGCAACTCCTAAGGATTTTTATAACCAGATGATTAACCCGATTTTTATGTTCTATCTTCAACGGTTTAGGCGGTGCGTTGTTTCCGTCAGGGAGTCAGGGAAGCCGTTTATTTCTTTATCTTATTTTTTTTTGTAATAGGAAGGCAAACAAGCAAGTGGGTCACCTGATGGTAAGTGTACACCACCGCCTACAGACACCCGCAACATTGAAGAGATTGCAGATGCGTTGCCAACCCAGAGGGCTAAGATGGAATATCTCTTGTGCCAGTAATTACACAGGCTGTCTTGCTCTCCACGCCGGAACACAACAGTGCAAGCATTGCTGCTTAGCGTCAGGATTAGCGAGCAAGATGGTGGTAGCGATCCGGACGGACCTTGCACAAGGTCCTACCACCCGCAAAATCTCTCTATCTTCTTTACATTAGTATAAAACTAAGTCGCTATCCGTTGCTGTCTGTCCGCATATCTTCGACCTCTTACTCCTTCTAAACCACGCAACGGATTTTGATACGGGTTTCACTGTCATTTAGAGTTTTTTTTATGGAAGGTTTTTATGTACATAACATCTTAATTGTACCCGTGCAAGGCCGGGGTGGGTCGCTAGTATCCTCATAAAGATTAACAGGTTTTCTAATAAAAACAAACTCAATATAACCTGTCTAACTACTACCTAAACCTAACTAACTACTTAGTGTAACTATTTTTCATAGTTCCTTTGTAACGTCACTTTTCTAGGTAGGAACATTATGACAGTGTAATCAGCTCAAGTCCAAGCGATAATCCCATGCCATCTCATTTGTCGCATTGATATAATGTCCAGTTTTAAATAAACAAAAAAATTGCATTAAATTGTTTCCGTTGGGCAATTACGTTTTTATCAGTGAGGCTGCAAGGCTCACTGAGCCATTGAACACGTCCGATGATAACGCAAAGTAATAAGCTTAAAACCGCAAGCCTTGTGATCATTGTTGTGGCCTTAACCCATATTTTGCAGATTTGCTTCCGGATACATGACTACTGAGAGTTGTGTGAGTTTTACGAGCTTTGGATTGAATTTCAAATAAAAAGTAAGGGACTTCGGCAACTACTACTTGATTACACTACTTGACTATCATCATTTTGGTATATATACACAGAATCTTCAAAACAAAGTTAAGTACAATTTAAGTACATTGCCCTTGACACTTTAAATGATATATTATAGGCATGAGATGCATATATGCCATGTAAAGACTCAGAAGTATGTTTGATTGGATTTTTAATAAACGTATGTTTTAATATCATGATGATGGTAGACAAACGTAATTATTGTCTTCTGTGAACACTTTCCACATCAGAAGTAACACTCACACATTATTTACATTACAAAAACCTTTTATGCCCCTCTCTTGATGTCAATTTTTCAAGATCTATCAATGAGAAATCACTGAAACTCCGCTATTTATAAATTCGGTTTATATTTGAAAAAAAAACCTATCGATTTCCATTATTCTTTAAACTATGCCACTATTATTTCCATTATTCTTTAAACTATGCCACTATTATTTCCATTATTCTTTAAACTATGCCACTAATATGATACTTGACATTGTACATTAGGCAGCCATGTTTTACTTACCACGCCCGCATAAATTTCTTATTAATATATATACTAGCGGACGCCCGCCACTTCGTTCGCTTGGAATGAGTGGTCTATGTCCGTCAGGGATAGTGCAGCTTTCTATCTGGGAAAGAATTTTTAAACTCGGTTCAGTAGTTTCAGAGATTACCCCCTACATACAACCAAAAAAAAAAACAAACAAGCAAAGCTTTCCTCTTTATTATATTAGTGTAAATGTAGATATAAAAGATAATGTCAATTTTGGGAATGATCCTACTGAGGATAGGGTAAGTTGGCATGGAAAGCATATGCCATTTTGCCAACACTGTTGGTAACGGTACCTGCAAGTGTGTCGGCCGCCAATCACAGTAAAATGTCGTCAACCCGTGAGTTACGTACATGCTTTAGAAAGTACAGCGCCTGACCAAGCTATTGTATGTAACAAGAGCACACCATCATTAGAGTTACGACTGTCCGAGAAGGAATTCCCAGCAGAAAATTAAAATATCGTTCTTGGCGATACTGGAAAAGTAAAATAAATATGTACATTAAATGATACGTATGATTAAGCAATCTTTACTTGTGTTCTTACACGCGAATATGTGTAAAAAACTGTTTAGCGCTGCGCGTCACCCCTTTAGGTCTTTAGCTGTACCTGCATTTATTGCGGACAAAACCGTCCGGGATAAAAAGCTACCTACCGCTAGCTGATTGGCAAGTGAGTACACAGCACTGGTTTCGCGAAGTAGCAAGGTAATTTGTTCCAATTTGAAACTTTTTCTATTTTCTTTACTATTTTCTTTACCAGAGATGACATTTAGTTTTGGGTTAGATGGAGAATTG
This sequence comes from Ditula angustiorana, assembly GCA_963691745.1. Classification (NCBI taxonomy): domain Eukaryota; kingdom Metazoa; phylum Arthropoda; class Insecta; order Lepidoptera; family Tortricidae; genus Ditula; species Ditula angustiorana. The sequence continues at coordinate 5,695,626 of OY829473.1, forward strand.
CAACATTGTCCAACATTACCTCGTCGTTAATAAATACAATATAATGACGAACGCTCCAAGGACCGGTGTAGTCATCACAGATCCTTGCATCATAAGCAATCTCAGAGTAGTCTGCCATAGAATACTTAGTCCTATGTTCGAGGATTATTTGAATAATTGCATAAAAACTCAAATCTTTATTCTTTATTGATATTCAGAAGTAATTAGATTTCAAGGTAGTTTGATTCCCTAGAGAACGTGTCCCCCGGTGGCGGATAGCGGTAATTCCTCCCGGGCGAATGAAAGAAGCCCCTCAAAGTGCTGAAGAGATAAGATATTACCCACAGACCACAAGGTTGGAGAAGAAAAATTATGCATCAAACTTCAGCAGCAGGCTTTCTGCCCCATTCTAGAGAAAGAAGCCGTGTCTGCAAAATATACACACATATATACGTTTTGGCAAAAAAATACAGAAGGATAGGTGGCAAAATAGGGACCTCAAATAGAGCCAAAGGCGGCGTCCTCGCTCTCCGGAAAAGCAACGTCTCGCCGTCATGGAGTAGCCATTGCAGCAGTAAAAAAATCTATTGCACTTTTCCCCTGACATTTAATGAAAGTTACCTATAAAGGCTAGAGTGACCTCGGAGGCGATGATCAGAATTTTACCCGAATGCAGCATGCTAAGGCGTTCCCTACAATCGAAGAATACAGGCGCAACACAAAGCGACAGCCATGCGAGTTGGACCCGGCTAAAAAGTGGCAGAGATATCATATAATCTTAATAAGGCTAAGTATCTTTTGTGCACCCATCCTGAGCTCTCAGTCCAATGATTTATAACAGAAGAAGAATAATGTAAAAATATCAGATAGATCGAGATCGAAAGTGAATACTTAAAGGGAGTAGACCAGAAGAGAAGTAGATATACAGACACAATTAGTAGGAAGGCGTAAATGCTTAAAATAAATATGACCACAATCCGAAACTGACTTCAGTAAACTTCGTTCATATTTCCTTACAACTTTTAGTAACTTTTTATCGGTTTTCTTTGTTTCGGTGAACTTTTTAGAAACAAAACGAAGAAGTCCTACTGTGCCCTAAAATTGACATGCTTCTCGAAAAAAGTCCTACTGATCGCAATAGGTATATCCCATAAGGAAAACAAGCCATAATCACTGAAACCTGAAAAAGTTTAAAAGTCGCTTGAAAGATCTGATGATACAAATTCATTGTACTTAGACACAGCGTACCTACAAAGTACAAAGCTAACAAAGTTTGTAACTGGGTACTCCAAAATGACATTGCATTATGACGCGACGTATCGGGAAAGGCACAGTAGGTTAATATTCACAATAAATTCCTCGTGAAGTTAACATGCGCTGTCACAGAGGGAAGAGAAAACGTCAGGGAGACGTCGAACGCGCGTAAAATATGATAAATGTTACTTGGAGCCTTATGGCACGGTGCCGTGCCAATAAACGAGGCTCACGCTTGAGCTGGAAGCGACTCCTAGAAAAATACATTCTAAATAATTATAGGAATTAATTTATATCATATGATAAAAAAATAGTACTATATAAATCACAGTTATTCGAAATAAAAATATTGCGTTTTATTAAATGACACCTATTTTTTTACTATTGATTTTAAAACATAAGCAATTTGGTTTTCAGAAAAAATTATACTACTATTTTCGTCCGTGGAAGCATAGAAAAAAGAAGAAAAGCTAAGCTTTAGTCACCCTTCCATACCATCTAAACGGTCCACTATGTAGGATTCCGTACCAAATGTTGAAAATCCTTATTCTATTAATTTGTTTTGTTATCTGTCCGTCGGGCTGTATATCTGTAGATACTCTTTTTCTCTGGAATGGCTTAACCAATCAAATTGAAATTTGGCATAGTTTTAGCAAAATGACAGGTAATGTTCATTGAGAGAGGCACTGATCAATATGCGAGAAAATGAACACGCGTGCTAGCCGTTCTGTAACTCATTCCATTTATTAGCTAGATACACGAAACGAATAGAAAAGGGGCAGCAAAATAATACTATTGGGTTTAGGGCAGGGAACTCAAATAAGATTGGTAAGCGAGCCGTATCGTAACGTAAACAAAGCGCTCGGTGCGATCGGCGATACCAGTGCGAGCGCATTCTGGTTCTATGGAGGTATGGCGCCACGCCAACGTCACGGCCGCTGTTTGGTTAAAATAGATACCCTAAACATGCCTCATCCAGTGGCTTTAGGGCCGCGTGGGTGCCAATCAGCCGCGCGCCCGATGCAGGTCTGACAGCGAGGTTAGAGCTTGCCGATTCCTTAATTGCCGAGACGTTTTGGTGTCACATTCCTCGGTCCTCGGCCCGCTACTTGAGCGTTAGTAGCCCGTGTAAACGCCACTTTGCTACGAAATATCAATCCGAAGTGGAATACGATTGCCTTTTTCGATTGATCCGATTTAGGAGTTGGGACTTAAAGTATGTCATCACGTGTATTTGTAGGCTTATTATAACTGTAGTAAGTACGCAACTACGTTAGTATATTTAGTTTATCTACACATATATCATAAATGCTCTATAATGCGCTCAGAAACCGTAGGCAATGACCAGCATTATAACAACCAATATTATTATGAGATTTTTTCTAATATGTTTCTATATTTGTTCAAATTCATTTTTCATTACATTATTTTAATGTGTACAGTCTATAGATATTTAATAGGTACCTAGCGCCCTATGGCTTCTAAACCCATCATAGAGTACTTATGATATGTGTGTAGATAAAGTAATGTATGCAACTGTACATAATTAGGTCTTAAAACACTCGTGTGATCCTATTATGAAACTCGCTGACGCTCGTTTCATAAAACCACACTCGTATTTTAAGACCCTTCATTATGCAACAGTTGCATAAAATACTATTATGTTTCGAGAGGGATATATAATGAAGATATACGTAACTAAATATGTTTGGTCTTGAAAAAAAGTGCTTTACGACTGGCCGGAAACCTCAGTTGCCTTTTTCCTTATGGGAAGGGAAACCTTCATGAGTACTCTCAAGCTTGGTGCGACTCGGGGGTTAAGTTGGACTATGCCCCCAAGGTTCCGCGCCCACCCAAAACAAAAATCTGCCAGTTAGCCCGCTAGCCAGCTTCGTCCGGCGCCGTAGGATCTCTGCGTCTCTGCATGGGAACACCAAAGGTTTTGCGACAGCAACGTTCATCAGCGTGGCCCGCCACCAGAGCCGCGCTATGCCAGAATTCACCTAGCTGTTCTCTCCATGGATTCTTTATGCGACCGTTGTCTAATAGAGGGAGAGATAGTCATTAATTTCCGGTTTTTGACGTCAATTGTTCCAAATTTAAATTTGGTATAATGAACTATTTGAAATACCTACTACTATTATTTGAACTTTGTTTTCCAATTCTCAATAGACAACTAAACGGTGAAAGGATTGCACAGTGGGTACAGGCAGTCTTACCTATTAAACGCCTGCTCTTTCAGTCCAAACGAAAAGCATTTACATATGTCATCCTCCATCTCCTCTTTGGTCTGCCTCTGCTCCGGTAGCATCTTCCCGATCCTGTCCCTCCGTTACTGAGACAATCAGAACTGCTAATACCTACAAAGCAGCGTTCCGCTACCCGTTAACAAACCTCGAATTTGGACTTTTGAGCTTCAGCGTTCGACTTAGTAGGAAAACCGTAACAGGAGTGCGATTTTTGAATCTCACCGGGTGACTAAAGCCCGCTAAAATTGCCGTTTTTCATAGAAATGCTGCCATTTTGGTCAGCTTTAGTTACCTCTTGAGATTCAAAAATTGCATTTCAATCTCACCGGGTAACTAAAGCTCGCCAAAATAGCCGTTTTGCAAAGAGATTCAGCCATTTTGGTGAGCTCTAGTCACCTGGTGAGATTCAAAAATTGCACCCCAGGTTAGCATAGGAAGAATACGGACATTTACTTAACTGAATTTCGAAGGTGATGAAGTTGAAAAATGTGCGTGCGTACATTGTTTCATTCATGATTTCAACTTAGTACGCGTGTCTGTAACTGATTTCTCCGCTACGGCTACGCTTGCTTACGCATTAATGGAAAGTATACCTAAAGCCTGTTTATGTCAGCTAAGGTTCCCTTCCAGTCTGTTGTACCTAATGAAACACGTAAATTTGTAATTTACCTTATTCTGTTCGATACAGATAAATGTCTCCAGCATTGTCTCTAACATTTCTGTTACATCATCTAATTAAGGTGGACGTTATAGAATCCAATCTGACGTGAATGCAATGCTCTGTTACCTAAATCAAATTCTTAACCGTTTCATTGGGCATCTGTTAACGCGGGCCGCGTCTAAATATTTATTTTCGAAACGAGCCGTACTAAAAAGGGTTCACGAATAAATTACATCAAAAATCTATAACTGCGTTCAAAACTAAATTATTTGGAAAAGGATGGCTCATTCACACATTAGTGACGCTACTCGCCGCGGTTCGTGGTAATTATTAAAAAGTTACCGGGTTCTGATTCTGGTCTTTTTTATTTTTTAATCCTTTTGGTTTGTTGTTATTTTAAATTTGGAGTGTCGTGAGCGTTAAGTAGTATTTATGCGGTCCCCAGCGGCGCGGAGGCGGTTGGGCTGCGAATCAAAGTTTATACGACTGCTGACCGCGGGGAACAGAGGTAACTCACAATTCAAACTACATATTTAAATAAAACGTTAAAATAAAATTTTGGCATAATTTGTCCTTTTTGGCGTCACAAAACTGAATCGGTTTTTAATAGAAAATAATAAATAACCATCAGGAATTAAAAAAATCAAGACTACAAAACTATAAAATCTCGAAGCTGGAAATGAACTGTTTTATTGTTTTTATTAGTACTACATTAGATTCATAATAAAAAACAAAACGACCACAAAATTTTATATTTTTACTTACAGTCCTTTTCCTGCATCGCGTCGCACTGGAATAAATTCTCAGTGGACACTCGGGAGCGGATCGCCAAAGCTAATTCTGTTGTGATTAATGCTTCTTGCGCATTTCCACCACTAGCCAAGAAATACCAACTTAATCTACCCACTTTACAGGCAACAATAACCCATTTTAACCTTTACACCACTGACTTAACCAACATAAGGACACTTGTCTGATTTCGTCACCGGTAAAGTAAAATTTGGTGAATGTGTGTACTTAAAAGTTACTTGCTACTGCCTGTTCGCGTTTCACACGCGACAACTAACGATTAAATAAGAAATAAGGGGACCTGTTATATAAATTAAAACAGTGTAAGAATTATTTATGACGTTCCTTAATTGAAGAACAATAAATTTATGTTTAGTGTCATGCGTTCGTCCCGCTGAGCGCTGAGTTCTTAACTTAATTATCATTGAGGTAATGCGAGTTCGCAAAAAATGTGCAAGAGGTAAGATGATTTATTACTTAGGGCATTTCGAAGATACCTTTGCATTCAACTGTGTTGTTTACCTGGTTTGTTAGTCGCCTATCACCAGAAGGGAGGGTCATGTTTTTCTTAAATTGCATTTTATTATAATCTAAATTAGAACTGCCCACCAACTATTCAGGTTTGGCGTAGGGTCTATGATAAGAGTTTAAATAGTGTATGTGCAAAATTATTACTACATATTGATAGTAACATCGTAATTATATGTGCAGGTCAGTCGGTGAAGCAAAACCTTTATTAAAAACAGTCGTATTGAGAACATCTTCATTTGTATGAAGTCAGTTTAAAACATATCTGCAGTCAGCATGAAACAAAAAGCAATTTATAGGTATATATGGTACCTAAGCACAAACCTAACACTCAGACTAAACGGCAGAACGCTAAAGTTATTTATTCTTTTAAACATTTGTACAGTTCACAAAAACAATTACAATTGTGTTATTTTTATGAGTCTATTGTCTATAGCAATAAATGACTCTGAAATTGAGTACAGCAGTTATATGGTGGATTGTTATAAATATCGTATCAGTCCCGTCCTCTTCGCTGCCATATCCTTTAATTTTATTACACCGATAAAATCACCGAACTTTAAAAAAAACTAAACTAAACATAATAAAACGCTTCCCGTGTTCTAACAAACCACTTTACACCTGTAAGGGAAGTGTATTTGCATAAGGAAATTATAGCGTAACCATAATTCTGGGGTAATTCTAGCTCAGCGATGGGGCGATAAGCGCATACCCCGAATACTGGGGTCCCATAATGAAATTATTAGCCGCTTTTTGTTTTATTAATCACTAGCAAATTAGATTTTTATGTCGTCGTCGTTAATTATTCGTTGTTTTAATATTACTGCGATATAATTGATTGTCTTTTTATTATCGCCGTATTTAGCTCCATTAAAAGTGTTCAAATGTAAACTAGTAAGTATTCCATATTACAACTTACGCCAAACTACAGCCCAACGCTGTAATTGTGAAAGGAAACCTATACTCAGCAGTGGGACGTATAAGTAATTAAATATTTTGGGGAATTTAACACCAACTTATTCCCAAACGAAGCAAAGCTATACCAGTACTAGACTAGTTAGTTATATTAGCTAGCTAGTTTATATTTATTTGTATATGTAAGCTTATCTATTGGGATAAGCTTACATATACAAATAAATATAAACTTACATACCCACGACCCAGATGCAAAAATAAACATATTCATATTCATCATACAAACATTTGCCCCATGTGGGAATCAAACTTACATGCCATATAAATGTAAAAAAAAATTGGAATCGCTAATTATAATTACAGTATAAAATACTATAACTTGTAGCTTTTAACACTATCCTAGGTAGGTACCTACCGTAGTATATTTATGTGTGTTTTAAACTAATTATTTAGCCCCGGTTACGCTAATGACACTATTCGGTCTCGGAATAATGCCCCTAACGCCGGGGCTGAAATATTTAAACAGAGCCAAGAGATACCCGCCACGATATCATTGCCGAGGTGATTATTACGCAATCGATCATCCATCGATACATATCAGTCGCATTTATCTGCCTAATCGAATAGAAAACGAACATTTATCATAAAGCGCCCTTCGTTCCCGTTCCGTTTTCTGGTAATTTCATATAAATTACTTAAAATCAAAAGGGAAATTAGAGGCGACGCCTAATGCCTGATTCGCATGTCGGCGTCGCCTTCGTCTAACGTTACGTTTTATTTTATTTCCCATTTTTCCCCTTTCGTGGGCGGCACGTTTAACTGTGGCACGTCAACGCCGCATCCCGGACCAAACGTTTTTAAACACTGATTGCATATTTGAGTTAAATGTTGATGGGTCATACTTCTTGCGCTTTAAGACTATGTGTACAATCCGTCTCAGAAGTAGCTGAACGTTTTAATACCTTGTCGCTGTGACAAATGTAAAAATGTGAAAAATTCGAGCTACTCTCATTTCATTCGTTACTAGGACAAGGTTTTGGACTGGGGCTGCCTCAAGTCCTTGCCGAGTGAACACGAGCTACACGATAAACAGAGAAGCATACAGTAAGACGCTTCTCGCACCTAAACGCAGTAGTTGTTGAGAGAGAGACCTCTGTACTTATTCTATTATAATTACATTAAATATCAGACTGCCAAAGCTGCAATAGTAACGCAGCGGGAGCACTTGTTAAGTTTTTTTAGCAGGTGCGCTCCTACTGCGCTTCGAGTATGGTAGGTACATAATTATTAAATTACCAAAGTTCATCCAATTCAAATCAACGCATTGGAATTACTAATGATGTTAATAATTTTCTTGTGAGCCGACTGCAATAAAACAGCGCTTAGATGGTGCTCTGGGCTCTGGCTTTGACCTGACTTCTGCAAAATTTACTTCTCAAAACTCTATTAACTTTCTAGTATTGGTTTTTGCTTGGGCTTGGATAGACAGTAATGCTTATTCTACATATCTGTTATATGTTTCGACTTTCGTGTCAAAGACGAGGTTACATAACTTTTTTAGTGTCCGTTTGTTTGCTGACGATACTGTTTGACCCTGGACGTTTTACGGTTCAAAATCGTACCAAAAACGGTGATAATACCTCAAGAGTCGGCTCACCCGGTCAGAACCTGGCCAACAACTCGCGTAGGTATAAATATTGTACTTAAGATGAGCATTTATCATAGGTCCAATACCTACCCATATCTATTAACTTGCAGACAATTTAAATCGCAAACAGTCTCTTAAAAATATTACCTAAACATAACAGCGATCACGCACTAGTGTTGAAATGCCGTTACTATTTTTTGCCGCATCGCCTCACCCGACATCGACTAACATTTGACTCCATTCATTTACGTGCCTATAGTTTCTATTTGATTTATAACATTTCAAATCAAAGTGTAGTCAAATTTCCAATACTTGTCTAATAACAGAGTTCTGCGCTTGGCCGCACTTGATTGACGGACCGCAGCGCGTGCGCAGCGCTAATGTAATTATCTTAACGGAATTTTAATACTTAGAACATCTGTAGAGAGCTCGGGGGCGTGTCAGTACTCGTCTCGATTTAATTTTTACCAAATACTAGAGCTGATTGGATTTTATATGGATATGGACTTTCTACTCGAAAGTTGCCTTTTATGGTTCGGTGTGCAACCTTAAGAAGAAGAAGTGCATTCTTTGTTTTATTTTTCTCCTCAAACAACGGTTGCCAATATTGAGTTGTTGGTTCAGCGTATTTGTTTCGCATTGTTGTTGTTGTGTTATGTTTGCATACCGATGTTGGTAATCTAACGAAGCGAAACGATATTCTTTTGACCCTATGAGATTTTATTTGATAGGTACCTACCTAATCTAAATAACTTTACGTAAGTCGGTACATCGCTTATGGCTAAAAATAATAAAAACCCAAATAATGGTGTTATCACAGCCCTTTTTTTTAATTCAGAGACCAAATCCTTACTTATAAAAGTTTTCAAACCTCTTTTAATTAAAATATGTTTGTTCCTTTCTTTCGAAGGCAAACGTCAAAATGACAGATGAAGACGTATTAATAAATGAAGGTTTGCTAAGCGTTTATGACTAAGGGGTAAATTATTAAGTAACCAACTAAAAAAGAGACTTTAGCTACAACTAGCATACGTACTTTCGATTGCTCGTTCACTGACTAAATTATAAACATACCATTCACAAAACGTGTACATACAGGAAATTCATTCACATAACGGTATCGCGGTATCCATTAAACCAATTTTGAAACATCACGCCAATTTTGACACGAATTCATAATAATTATTTCGAAGGTAAATATTGTTATTCTTCCTCGTAACATTGTTGATGTAAAATTAGTTTCTATTTTCGGGTAGTAAGGAACAGTTTCGAGCGAGGATGGTATTGGGTAGTTGAGGGTTTGTAGTACCTGGTGTACCTTCCTAGAACGCGTGGGTAATGGCGAAATCGGTAATCCTTTTGTACAGAACGCCATGATGCATGGCGATGATAATTTAAAAAAAAATAGGGTTGTTGCAGAATCCAATTTAAAAATATATTCAGTTGTTCTACTTATTTAAAAATACTAAATAATTTCAAAATATTGTTTGACGCCTATAAAAATGTAGTAGGTTTTCTGCGATGTTCTAATCAACACATAAATAAGTACCTGATGGTTGAGGAGGTTCTTACACTTATAAACTTATAATATAATCACACTTATCATAAAAGCAAAAGAAAAGAATATAACACCTACATAAACTCAGTATTTCATTCTAAAATCTATAGCTCTAATCTAATACAAAGCGAAATTCCACCATTCAAGGATAAAAAACCTAAGTCGTAACTAGACTCAAAACTTGTAGGTATAGTCGACCAAGTAATTGCTTGACCACTTTTGAACCTTATCCCTTTGTAATACGCTCTAAAAGTGGTCAAGCAATTTCTTGGTCGACTATACATTTGACGTTTTTAGAATGATATCTTTCTAAACAATTAATAGACTCAGGCGTTACTATTTGAAGGTCCCAAATCAACAAATTAGAACAAATTATCTTGCTACTCCCCCAAACCAGTGCTGTGCACGCGCAAAACAGCTACGTCTGTGAGATATAAAAAAACATACAAAAACCCAAAGACATCACACAGACTCAACTGTTAACGACCAAACTATACACTAAAACTACTACTTACGCACGTTTCGCCTCTATACGAGGCATCGTCTGACCGTGGTGTTGGAGGGTGGATTTTTGCACGAAAATATATTATGTCGCACAGACTCAGCTGTTTTGTACGTGCATGGCACTGGTTTTGCGGAATAGTAAGTTAATTTGTGCCAGTTTGTTGATATACCTATTACTAGAAGTGACAACCCTACACACCTGAGCTTAGCTGGCCGAAACCGAAACCGAACTGAACGATTAGCAATTTCACCGAGGCGGCGTCACAAAGTCTCCGAAAGCCGAATGGGTCCGGAAGGATTAGTCTTTTTGCCGATTATCCTCTGGGCCTATATACTTGTAGTATTACTGAGGACATAGATATGTGCAAACACTGCAGGTAAATAGTAAACACAACCTTATCACATTTTGTTATTAATTATTCTAACTATATAAGGATTAGTTTTGGTCACACCTGAACATGTCAATCAACGTCATAAAAGCACTTCTGAATTCTTGGTGGCAACATCACCCCAGTATATATGCATAGTTAGGCTAAAATATTTCTTATTAGCTAAAAATAATCTTCCTATTTTCTCAAATAATTATTGAAAACATATTATGCACACGGACGGTAAGGTCATTCTGTACAAACTCGTGACGCCTGGCGACTCGGGCCGAAAATCGTCAACTCATCTGTAAAAACTAACTTACTGACCTCTTATCACAAATATCTATTAAACATTACTACACCCTTCTATGCGTGCCGGCGCGAAATAAAACTTAGAAATATAAATGTAGACTGTTTTTTAAAGTTTTATTTTGGTCTTCTCAATATTCTCAAAATTATGCAGTGTCGGCAAAATTATAGCATAGGTTTTCAAATTATAGGTTGCAATTAAATGGAGAATGTGGCCACAAACTGCCTACGTACCTGAGGCAGGCTGATGACTGATACCGCCACTGTTAGCACAAATGTAAGTAAGACAATATTATCACAAATGTTGAACACCAAGACAAATAACTTGTGTACCAAATGGAAATCGTAGAAACTATTCGCAATTATTTTATTAAATTGTTCATTTTTTGAAAAGTATCTATCCTTTTTTTTACCCACACCATGGAATGGAGATGATATCGATACTAGAAATCTCAAATGAAATTTGAGATTTCTAGTATCGATATGGTAAAGACTATAATATGCATTGCACCGAAAATGTGAAGGCCAGGCCACACCGGATGCGTATATGCAGCGCGGCTCTGGCTTGCTTCGTAGAGCTGAGTTACGTGCGCGCAACGCAAGCGATGTGGCATCTCAACATTATAATTCCATGCATTACAACCAGCGTGTGCACGCGCGTGTCTCCGGAGCAGTGCTGCAACGCGTCTGGTATGGTCCGGCTTGCGCTTTCGTACCGCAACCACGATCCGATTCGTGTCAGAGTTAAGTTTTTAATTTTTTGTGAAGTTTAACTCTTACGCGTACCGCATGTCAAGAATATTTGTATGTGACACCAAGTTAGTATTAGGTATTCTAATACTAAGCCGTCATGGGCTTCTCATACTATTGCATAAGTGAACACTTTTTGTTTCCTTTTAGTAGCTAGCTTAGTTATAACTATTATAATGAGTTCGATTGACGTCAATAAACTTAGACGCATTTATAATAGTTTGTATCTCAAAGGTAGATATTTATTAGCGGAACGAAGAAATCGTCCAAAGGTTAATTACTGATGGGCTTATTGTTTATGGGTTATTGTTTTTTTCTGTTGGTGAAAATAATAACCACGAGTGAACATAATGAGTTACTCGCAAAAATGTACATAATCATTGCGGGTTCACGTATTTACCCGATTAGTTGCGGTGTTAAACACGTCATTATTCCACATAACTGTTTACTTAGACTGTGTGGAAACAAATACAATATGTAATGTATGTATCCGTATGTTACACAAATCAAGCCCAACCAAATCTACACACCTGTACAGCACAAGCTACCACAAGTTGCCGCGACACGTTTTGTCCGCTATGCGCAAAAGAGACGCACTGAGCAAAACTATACGCATTGAACTAGCGGGTAAATGTTCGGACGTTTCAGCCGCTATCAATGTCTTCTACAGGATATTGACTGGAATCAACTATCGATAAACCCAGGCTTTGCTTCAAGTGCAGGTAGATGGCGATATTAAAATATATGATTTCGTCAATTTTCCGTTTGTGACAATTACTTCAATAGTTACGTATTTGGATAAATATAACAGTGGAAATGACTAATATGTATCGAATCTGATTTAGACTATTATTTTTCTTAGTGCCTATTCGTCAGAAATCTATTTATTATTAGCAGGTTTATGTTGACAGGCGTCGAAAACCTTTTGCGTTAATAATGAAATTACAAATGGCATAAAACCAACCAATTACCGGACTGCGATCGGCCAGTTGTTTATCAGCTGAGCTTACTCATCTTAGCGTTCAATTCACACCATCAACTTGCGAGTGTCGGGCGTCGATGTCGTTTTTTACCGTCGTGTTTAAGTAACGGACTCTTAGCGGGGGCGTTGGGACATCAAATGTTTTAGAACTATTAATTAACCGAATGTACAAAAAATATGTTATTAAAGGTTGTTAAGGCCTGAGTTCTGACTAATTAGCTTCTATGTCACTTAACAAATTGACACGGTCGACATGGTAATGTCCTTGCGTACATAAAATAAGGTAGGTACTCAACATGAAGAAAAGAACCTTTGCAGAAGATTGTAGAAAAGTAAACGCTTCGACTAATGTTACATTTCAGGTTTCATTTCTAGTATTATTTTAACAGAACAGTTGAGAGAGGTGTACTAAAAATACGAAGCCTAAAAACTTGCCGGCTCTCGCTGCACTGTCATATTGAAAATAAGTTCATTCACTTTATTTTCTCCGTGACATTTTCACAAAGCCGCATTAACGATACTCGATATGACGTAAACATAAACATATTATGTACCTATATAAGTTTCAGTCTCCCTTGAGTCTGATCTACAGTTCAATATCCAAAGTAGAAAAATCTAAGAATACCTCGTTTAGAACAAATCTTGCCATGGGGAATTCCAGCAAGCAGACTTAACAAAAAGCGTTTTATGTTTCTTTACAGCATCCACCTCAACCAGCGTAATTAATTACTTAAACACTCATAATAGTCAGTGGTTTTCATTTAAATATAACTTCTATAGGTCTAAAAGTTAGATTTAAATAAGTCAATTATTAGGGCACTCGATATGTTCAAGATTCAATATAGATTAAAATCTAAACTTATCGAGTCACTGTTGAGTGTTTGTCTGGAGCGTGACTACTTTTTTTTTTCAAAAAATTAAATTGTCTTTTTTTCAGTTTTTTGCCGTTTTACAGTATAAATCCCGAAAATTTACGCGTACGATAAACACTCAAAAAATGTAATGTTACTTTCAAAATAGTTAGTTTTTTTATTCTTTATTCGCAAAAAGCTTCTCATTGATAGCACCTGGGTTGGTGACACCTTAAAATTAAGAATGCCATTCTGTAGCTTAATTAGGAAGAGCGTGATACGAAATGCCAAGGTCACAGGTTTGAGTCCTGCCAGACGCCTAGGATTTTTCTTTATGTCGACATTGCATATTATTTAAAGTAACTTAAATTGTTTCTCAATGTTAGTAGTAGTTACTTACGGTAAGTACCCGGACCAGTGCACCTAGCACGAATCTTCTCGATACGCGTTAACTCGCTACGTAACTCAGTGAGTCTCTCTTCTACTGGGCTAGTCAGAAAGAGATGCACTGATGTAGCGAGTTGACGCGTATCGAGAAGATTCGTGCTAGGTGCACAGAAAGTTGTCGCTGCCTCCGCTCCCTTATGGCATCCCTGCCCAGGTGATACCTGGTTGTCGTTTTGTCGGCTATCGGCCGATGTCGAACGTCGGCACTCATCAAAGCCGCCTGCGCCCGCGCCGGTGACGCTGCGTTTTGCTCCAAGTGCTGTTGGTAGGTTTTCCTTATCCTTGAAGATGCTTTATGGAGACCTCTATATCGAGTATCTATAGCTATAGTTATAAAGTTGTGCTGTAGTTGGAGGTGTGATATTGGTGCGATTGGACATACTTATATACATATATTTGTATGCTTGCATATTGGTTTTGTGCACATTTAGTACGCTAATATTTTATTTGCAAAAAAATTAAATATGTACTTAAAGTGAATTCTATACCTTCAAATTGTTTCGAGAAACTGACAAATAAAAATAATTTTTGTAATCTAAATTTACTTTCGATTGTTTTTAATCATTCTAATAAATTTAAATGCTACATAATGACAACACAAAGAGAACATAACCCTTCCTATCAGCTTTGCCATAGTCGGGTAAAAATTATGGTAATGTTAGCACTCGAACCAATAGTGTAATGTAATGTTCGGTAGGTAATGTGGCGAACTGGCAAACGCAAGGCACGGAATGCTGACGATGCACGTTCGAGTCCTGCCATTACCCTAATTTTTCTTGTGTTGTCATTATATAGCATTTAAATATAAATAAAAAGATGCAGCCGAATTGAGAACCTCCTCCTCTTGTTTTTGTATGTAGTCACTTAATAGTTAAAGCAGGTACCAACTTAAAACGTAATCAAGAGACCTACGAAGGGATTGAGACGTCGGGTGTTCTATTAATTTTCATATTGGGATGCAACCGTCTACATAGTAACAAAACCGAGAAAAAGTAAACTTTTTTTTAATCTGGAAAATACGCTTGATGCCAATATTATTTTCAAACAAAGTAAAAAGCAATTAAACGCCTTCAGCACATTGTAGATAGGTACTCGTATTATGTTATTTCATTAACGCAATGCCGCAATGTGTACGTTCACATAGCAATGCAAATTGGATAAAACCACCTAGACTTCTAGACTCTATTATATATCTATAACAAATGATAAACTGGAGACGAATCTGGTTGGAAATATTTCGAAAAAATGCATCCAGATTTTCTTTTAATCGGCGCTGTACATCATTTACTGTACAGTTTGTTAGGTTATATGGCAAATAAAAAGTTCTAAATATTTCACAATAATCTACATAAATACCCTGTTATGACGTCACTCGTCTTAATTTCAATGAAGCGTTTTGACTTAGCAGCTTTTTTAACCCCTGATATCTTTGTTAATAAGGACACGAGAATTTTTAAAACATAATTTTAAGTATTTGTTTTCTATAATAATTGTAGGAAGTACTCTGTGAAAAATGCGAATGGTCCCTATTTTGTATGGCTTCGATAATAGAAGAAAACGAACCAAAATCTGTTTGTCTGGCTGTATAGTGTATTAGCGTGGATATATTTATTTATAGTTACTTATGCTAATCATCTAACAGTTCGTACTTAACTCCTTATCTGAAATAACAAAAAATACTGCGGGTTGTTTTGCAGATGGTAGGACCTTGTGCAAGGTCCGTCCGGATCACTACCACCGTCTTGCCCGGTAATCTAGCCGCTAAGCAGCAGTGCTTACACTGTTGTGTTCCAGCATGGAGAGTAAAACAGCCAGTGTAATTACCGGCACAGGAGGTGTTCCATCTTCTCTCTGGGTTGGCAACGCATCTGCAATGTCCTTAGTGTTGCGGGTGTCTATGAACGGTGGTGATCACTTACCATTAAGCAACCCACTTGCGCGTTTGCTTTCCTATGTTGTATAAAAAAACTGTTTGTTAACTGTCAAAAATCCATGTGGATAGTCAATTACAAGAATCCGTCTACCTGGTTAGATCACATCCGTTCTGTAATCCTAACAAAATAATCGCTTACTTCCTACGGGTGTAATTGAAAAGGGATAGATCAAAAAACGTAACCCCTTATTAATACTGGCTGGAATCCTGGATCGGGTTGAGCATTTACTTCCGTAGCATTGTTAGTTTTTAAGAGACCTTCATGAAGTTTGCCATTGGTGTCTCAAATGAAACGCAAACGAAAGATAATTCCTTCTTTTGGATACCTAGCTCTTCAGTTTTTCTCGTGTATCATTTTTAGAGGTCCGTATCTAACGGGTGCCAACGGGACTATTACGAAGCCTTGGCCTTCTATCCGTCCTTCCGACTGTCTAAACTTTGAGAATCCATCTCTTGAACCGTAATAGATATGTAATTTAAGCGTCACACTTGGTATGATTAGCTAAGTGCAAACTAACAAGTAAAACAAAAAAATTATAGAAACTGGCCAAGTGTGAGTCGGACCTGTGCTAAGGATCACGCTTAATAAAATCTAACTCCTTACAACACGTCTTAGCAAACGTTTGCCTTCGTAATACCAAGTATAATTCTGCTGGGTATAATTCTGTGTAGTCTTTATTTAATTATTAAGAAAACCAAATGTACTAAATTCTCGTTAATATGTAAATTCAGCTTTAACTACGCTTTTGTGCCAAAAGTATTATTTGTAATATTTTGTGGAATTTTAGGAGGAACACTCGACTCTAAACTACATTGAGTATATCACATAATAGCGACAGCTGCTTTTTAAGCGACTTCAAAAAAAAGGAGGTTCTCAATTCGTAGGAAAAATAAATTGTTGGAAAAATACGGCAGCTAACCGATGTGGCGATGGCATACGTGGTATATTTCGAGTACTTTATTAGAATTGAGTTAAAATTAAAATTATTTTATTTCAGATTAACTCATACAATCACCAACTGCAGCATTTATTATAACAGCATCACTATACAGAAAATCATTGACGTGTATGAGCAAATATTTACTTAGCAACGTTGTATAGTCGACCAAGAAATTGCTTGACCACTTTTCGACCTTATTACAAAGGGGTAAGGTTCAAAAGTGGTCAAGCAATTACTTGGTCGACTATACCTATACTTTGTTACCGGTTCTAAATATGCCTACTTACTACCCACCTACATGGTTAACAAATCGTTTCTCAGACTCCATTATGAGGTAAATCTTTTCCACTTCAAAATAACATTGACTCTGTAAAAAACCTTCTAATTTTAGCTAAAACTCGCAACGAAACAGTTCAGGTATTTATTTCTATTACTTATGTATGAGGCATTCGCAGCCGGCGGCCATTTTGGTGACGTCACATGCACGTGCAGGCGGTGTAGACTTTCAGTAACCAGAGCCGCCCCGCCCTCCGCTCTCACGCTGAAGCAAAAAACGGTAACTGAACACCCCACAATGTATATAACGCTACATGGCGAATTCAGGGCCGTGTGGCACGAGAAACTGGGGTTAAATTTAAAGTAATAGGCAAGCAGCTAACCGTCTTAACTCTTCTAGGCAGTTATAGCAGAGTGAAACCGACAGTCTTAAGTTAGATCAGGACTTGTCAAAGTGGGATACTGTAGGAATTCGGTTGATTTGATTTGGCTAGCTGGCATATTGCGTGCCTGCGTTTCCTACAATGGTCGAGACAAAATCTAAACTTACACAATTCGACTTCAGGTCGAATCAAAGATTAAGATACTTACAAGAATTGCTCCAGATATGGTCAGAACTTGCTAAAAGAAGTATAAGTAAAATTAGTAACTTCTTAACTGAAACTGTATTAAACAATTTTATTATCGGAATGTCCGATTTTTTATTTTTAGCGAGGAACATTAAAATTAATGAATTTAAATGATATGCATTGACTACGCAAAGAAAAATCTTAGGCATCTGGTACGTCTCGAACCTGCAACCTCAGCATTCCGTGCCACGCTCTTTCCAATTAAGCCACGGATTCCCTGCCAGACATTGCGAATTTTTCAATGTACTATATTTTTACGGTTATAGCAGTTCGAGTCTTGCCGCTGTCGTCATTGAAACTGTATTGTCATGAAACTCTATCTAACGGACCTTTAGATATAAACCAATCATAAAACTCAGCCCCGAACTGGTGAATAACTAAATGAATTTACAATATTTATGAATAATTCAGAATTACCTATAACAGCTGTTATAGGTAATACTAAATGACTACTATACTAATTAACAAATTCAAAGTAACGTAATGACAATACGGAAAGACAAAAACACTTAGAAAAACTATCGCAATTAATCAAATATGACAGTCAGAAGTCAATCACCTTGAAGATCTATTCACATAAAAACTACTACGTTTATGCATAACATTGTAAAGTTAAAACAAGCTCAAACATTGCCCATTGTTTAAACCCATGACCATAATAAAAACAACAAAATTACACTCTGTATCGTAACAGTGACCGAATATTTTGCTCATAATTACATTAATCTGCTCACAGACAAAAGTACTGGGCTCACAAAAAGTTCGCGACTATTGATATAACAACAATATCACGCTTAAGCTCTAACCAGTACAGAGTGACCCTCCCTGCCGCTCTGGCTTCTTTACAGCTCACTAGAATAGAGAGGAAGTCGTTACGAGCCACAAAGCTCACCAGATATTGGTCGTTTCATAAAGAACTATCGCATGAATCGTACACTTGTAGAACATGCTTTGTTGAAACGGCGCCTGTCTTTGTATACAAACAATACAACATGCAAGAAACGTTTTTTAGGAATCCTCTATTCATGAAACTATTAGATCGTACGGTTTTGTGGCAAACGCTGTGATAATGTAACCTGTTGCGATTCCATTCAACGATCGAGGAATGTGTTTACCCATTCACTGAATGAATAGCAGTCGTTTTCATTCAGTTTTTCAAAACACAGGTTTTTAATTGTATTCTCGCTTTGTGTTGTGTTGGAGATGCGAGTTTTGTCTGTTGTTAAACTTGTTACTTCCACAAACAGTGCAATTCTATATCAAAACAAGGACATCTTTATTACGATTAAGAATTCGCTTTGTTAGAATATAATATTCAAATCAGGAATTAACTATCATTAATAAAGGAATATTAAAGCGTGCCTAGAGACGTCGTATTTCCCGACCCTAACTAGTATTCTATATACATAATTAATATATGTATGTACAGTACCCGGCCAAAAAGATTGCACATCGGTCTTTGGAAAGAGACATTTGGCTGTTTACGAAGATTTCCGAACACTGGCGACCGTCCATCAATCATCGTATTAATTAAGTGTTGTTTCATACCCAATAAATACTGCACTTTATGGACTTAATTAGTTTACGTCAAATCGATGACATTTAAACTTTAAATATCTATAGAGAGTTGTTGCAACTAGTAGAAAAAGGATAGTAAACCAATTCTGTATTATTTTGTAATTAAATGAAAAAGACCAATATGGTTTCAATAAGTATTGTAAATTAATAATTTCAAAAATGTTCAATTATTTCCATTTCATTATTTGTGCTTTCAAAGAGGTTAATATCATTGTCACTATTAACCGTATTTATTACTAGTCTATCAGTGTAACAACATCAAAATCAAAATCGTTCATATCTAAATTGCTCTTTCTGAATGGTGAACTTAACTGAAGTGGAAGATGTCTCAGTACTGACTTCGTTTAATATTTTGTTTAAAGTTATTCTGGAAATTATAGTGGCATTTGCAACTCGCCCTTTGATACTTGTAAAATAATCATAAACATTGTAAATAATTTCGCGTTCCTAAAGGTTTTCCTCTTTTTTTAATGATGCCATCGCACGATTTAAAGTTGAGGGGTTTCAACAACTCTATATTATATATTTTCAACTAAATGCGTCCGTACCCTACGGGATCTGTAAAACGACTGACGAACGTCACATAGGTAGTGTGTGACAACGCTCTATGAAGCCGAAATTAGCCGAGTCTCTTTCCAAAGACCGATGTGCAATCTTTTTGGCCGGGTACTGTAAGTACAAGTACATAGGGTAATTAAAGTGGCTTTGTTTACAGTGAACTGCTTCTGAACATCGCGTTATCTGCTACTGTATTAACCTACACTTCTTAATATTACCTCTACAAGTGCCTACTTAAACTATGTGGCCCTTGGAATCAGCACATAACAATGTGATCAATACAAAAGTTCTAATATTTGGGCCCCCTGATCTTACATACATATTAAATAAGCAACTTCTAGAACACCAGCAACAGACACACAAACGACACCGCACTTAAGTGAAAATTTTCCTTAACGTAATACTAACCAATTATTCAGTTTTAAGAAGGTCTTTGTCCGGTTGTGGACGTCATTGACTGATCTTAAATGATTGACATCATTTTTATTCAGTGCTGCTATTCACCAATTTTGCCCTCAAAATTATAAAATGTCAAGAACATGCTCACGAAACCGAAGCCTGAAAACAATCCGCATACTACATAAGCCACGTATATAGCGCACTCACACTAGTGCACGTTTACGCATGCGCGGTGAGGAAGCTGCGCGTGAGATTCGCTCGCAGCTGCGCGGCCAGGTGCGCGCTCCCCTGCCTATCCCCTCCAACGTCGTGTGAAGTACAGGCGGGCACGGTGGGAGCACAGATTTTAATTTTTTTTTTACACTTTTATATGGTACCCTGGATTATTTTTGCAGTAATAAAAAAATATAATTACAGCGTTATATTTTATAAAAAATGTAAATATACCTATGAAATTAGATTTCTGGCAATTGACATTGAGGTCTTAAAATCCTCAACTGTGCTCCGCTTCAGAAAAAACCTTCGCTGGCCGGAAACAAACTCAGTGTGTTTTTTCCAAAACAAAAACTAAACTGCTGTTATTATTATTTTACATATTAATTAAGTTTACATTCGTTTTAATCAAGTGCAATATTTTTTAATACACATTATTTACTAGCATAATAAGCGTAAGCTTCTTTATAATTGATATTGGTTAAGTTTAAAATAAAATGAGAGTTGTCTCTTTTCTAAATTTCTCTTTTTTAAATCAGTTCATAATTTTTTCTTAATAATAAAATGGCTTCAAAAAGTAAAATTAAGAGATAATAATTTCTATATTTTACTTCGACTTGCTCTACACACACACTTAATTTGTTTAATTAAAGGAATATGGGCAATAAAAGATAATTAAATAACAGAATAAGTTATTAGTTTGGAAAATGAATCATGCCAACTGTTCATGCTGCATGACAAACTTGTGAAAAGTATATAAATTGATGAAAACCCGAGAAATCTAATAGTGAAGTAAGCATAAATGCTTGCTTACAGACAGAATAAGTTGTTAATCTTGCTCGCTTCAATTACGAGCACTAAACGTAAACTGTCCCCACCTATTTTTTTATTCTTATGTTCTTTATAAAAAATCATCAAAGAAAAATTACACAATATCAAAGAAAAATTACACAATACCAGATACTTAAAAAGAAAAAGCTAAGCTAACTTAAGGCTAAGTTAACCGTACCAGTGCTTGGCATACGTAGAGTATTGATTTTACCAGTGGTTGACATCGCTATCTCTCATTTTACTCCTTCTATGTTTTCGTATCTTCTCGTCGATTATAGGGTCACAGCCATGACTGAGATATCTTACATCCTTGGCCAATTCCTACTAAGACAAAACCAACAGCAAAATCCGTGAATAAAAATACAATAACGATATACGATACAATAACTATACGAATATTTAATAATATTAATAAAATAACGTTTGCGACCTAAATTCACAACATAAAACACTACCGGGAATTCCATCAACTTCACATTCGTATTTTAGTAGGCACTTCTAATAATTTGAGGCCAAATGTCGGCTAAAACCGTATTAATTTAAACTGCATAAGTACCTACTAACCTAATTTAAGTAGTGACTGTGTAGTACGCGACTGTACTTGTGCGCTACCCCATCCAAATCTGTGAATGCTTGCACAAACCCGCTTCCATGACACAAACAGTCCATCAAGTACCGCGTTTATTCCACGCCATAGCCTCGCAGTAAACTCAGTACTTGATGTGCGTGGCCCTCATGGGGACCGCTCCCCGCGAGTAATTATCCTACATGTTTTTATATCTGATTTTTAGAGGATTATTATTCACGGTTTCGGTCAGTACTGACGGAATTTGTTTACCGATTTAAAATATTGCGCAGATAGTTTAGTTAACGGGCTATTTTTAAAGCGTGGTAATTTTTTCTTTGTCACTTTAAACTGAATCCGTAAATCGTAATGGCTCAATTTGTTTTTGATACTTTGTCATGTCTAAACCAGAAAATAATCGTATATCAAAGTTTAGTAGCACAACGATTGAATACTCTTCTGGCGTTACCTACCCAGTTTACTTTAAATTGTCTTAGCTAGTTTCAGTACGAACGTTACTCCTGCAAATAGCCGAGTAGAAAGGTCGCCGGCGAGTGAGGTGACAATGACAAAGCGGTCGTGCCGCGCGGTCACTGCGCGTGAGTTGACCGGCAACTTTCCCAAACCCCGTTCCCCTCACCACCGAAGAAATGACTTTTCACGACAGACCAATTGTCATCGACCCGTTAGCTCTGGGAAGAGAAATTAAAGCTGTTACTTCAGTTAAGAGGACGGTTCGCTGTTTTAAGAATTGACAACTAGAACCCAAAGCAAAGTGACCACGGTGGTTCTAATAAGATAGAAACGTCAAAGTATTTTGCGTCTTGAGTTGCATTAGGTATTTTGCACACTAAAATATTGCACGGTTACTTAAGAACATGGAAAACAAATCCCATAATCTTCATACTTATGCTATAGTAATGATGTTTGAATGTTTGTTCCTCAATCAAGCATCACCGGCTGGACGGATTTAGATGAAATTTGGCACATACTCGTAGATAAATATGGCCTAGAAATAGAAAAATATTCTGTAAAATAAATAGAAATATATCACGTGGACGAAGCCGAGGACAAAAGCTCATTATATTATAAAGATTAGAAGATTTAGAAGTTTATGAACACAGAGGGAAACGGGAACTTATTGTGGATCATTTGAACTCTTCCACAGTTAACGCAGATATCGGTTTAATATGTCATTCTGATGACCATAAGCTAAGGCCCTCGATTTCCCCCTAATTTCTATCAACATTTTTGGTCAACTTTCCTTTCCCATACATTTTCACTATCACATCATAGCCCACATTAGCGGCTGCGATTGTTGCAGATCGGCGCCGGCGCAGGCTGCCTAATTTCTTCAGCGATTAGGAGCGTGCGAGTGGATCGCCAGGCGGTATACTTTAACGACTCTTTACACACCACGACATTTTTTATTTTTTCTATAAAAAATCGAGACGGTAGCAACTAGCATACAAAAATAAGGCATTTTTTTAGTTTTGTTGTTCTAATTGACGCAATGAAAAACCGAATCTTTAGTAATTCACTAAGTATAAAACTTGGTGCTTAAACCATTGGCTACAATAATTCTACGTGTGTTCAATCATAATGCAAACTAAATTATAATCATAACAATTAGTTTCTCTTTACCTTTGCTTTTAGCATGTTGAATTATTATTTTTATTTTTGACTTATTTCTGTTGAAATAATTATCCAAAAAAATTTAACGATAAACTGAAAAAAAACCTGTTGACCAAAGCCGAGTAGAGAAACTTTTTACCTATGTTATTTGTATGTAAATCGCACCGGCAAGATACAACATAGACATCTATAATACAGCCCTTTAAAAATTTACAGGACGGACAACAGGGTTAAGATCCCATTCCGAACCCTTTACCTAACCTAACCTAACCTTAAAGACGTATCGATGCTACAAAACTCCGTTATGAAACATCAACAAAGTGTAACCAAAGGAATTTCCCTAACCTTCCGATCGTCATCAGTAAACGGCCCCGTCCGTAAAGCACAGGAGACGTGGCACGGCGATTTGCCGGATTACACGGCGCGGGCGGCGGGTCACGGCGCCGGGTCACGCCGCTAATGTCACGTTCCGTCAGAGTACCACGGTGACAGCTATGTGGGTTAGTTGACCAGGAGAATTTAGGCAAAAAAAAAAAATTTAAACAATAAAACCTATCGCACCTTTAGAATTAAAGCGACTCAATTCTGAATATGACATTTCCCAAAATTAAACCCTATGTCTTTTAATTAAGGTGATATTTTGGGACGTGTATTATTCAGAAATGGGTCGCTTTAATTCTAAAGGCGCGCTATATTTAAAATGTTATCGGGACTTTAACGCGATACAAACATTGTTAATTTACCTCAACGTTTCGGCCCTGTTTCAACGGCCGTGGTCATGAGTAGACGAGTAGATGTTTTTATCGCATTAAAGTCCCAGTAACCTTACAAATATGTGTGAAAATCGCGAAAGTTTAAAACGATCATTAAAAACCTCTTTACCAAAAACAAGCAAGTCTTTCTTTGGTGATGCCTGTTTCTATTAATTATTTAAATACCCTGTAAGTGCCGGCTCCATCGTTACCTGTAAGTGTAGAATAGACTAACAAGAGCATCCTAAAATTACATTTAAAGACTATAGTAGTTCCTGGACCTAGTTAAAAAAAACCCTGAATAAAGTCGAACTTTAACTATACAGGGCGTTAAATATTGTAGATGGCATATTTTATTTCATGGATAACACTGCATTTAAATTGTTTTTTAAAGTTGCTTGCCTTATCTGGGAGTCGAACCGGCTAAATGTGATAAAAAGTACTTATAACTTGTTTTTTATCACATTTAGCCGGTTAAATAAACAAGTAATAATAGGAAGAACATCACGCGCGTATCCAGGGGGGTTATGACCCCTTCCCCCCCCCCTGGGCTGGGTCCAGGTCGACCAAGTATACATTTTCTACTCCATTGAAAGACCCCGACTAAATAACCTCCCCCCCCCCTGACCCGCAGGCTGGATCCGCGCTTGAGTATCGTAAATAAATAAATAAACAATTTGAGTCAGCACTATGGTAGTTATAGTCGTAGGTACTGTACTGCCTGTACTTATGCTTAAAGCGACTGAGACTAATCCCACTGGAATGGGCTGCCAATTAATTTTAATTCCAAATCTTGCATATCGTTGTATGCTGATAGAGCCCTTTATAACTAAAAAGATCTAAACCGCCATGTACCACATTTGGTATTTAATTAATGCACACACCTAGTGATCTAACGGTGGCCATGTTTCCACAGAGCGCACCCGTGACTTCCGTTTCCGGCGCTCCTGCGCAGCGTCCGCGCGCACCGGACCGGCGCGCGCGCTGTAATGTGAGTATGTTGCGCCAAATTATGTATTAACCTTATTACTTTAGTCATAGACTAGCTGTTTTCCGCTGTTTCGCCTGTGTAGGATTAATTGGTCCATTTTGCTACCGGAAGGTTGCATTAATAAAAGATAAAAAAAAGTATCCAATTTCCACGCTCAGTGCTCCCACTGTGAAACTAAAATGGATCAATATTTGTATTCAATTGAAGTTTTGTCACCTAACTGTGATCCAGAATCGCGCCACACAAGTATCAATCGAGCAATTTATAACTCTACGTTTTCTCTAAAATCGGTTAATTATTAGGCTGTTATCGCAATTTTGCAAGCCGAATTTAAACCACTTCCAACGGCACCGTTAGCTTGAATTTTGGTATGTCTGTATAAATATCATGTCAATGCCATAATAAGGCACCATCAATAAAATAAGTGTATTAAAACTATTATTTTTTAATAAAACACTTATTAGAAAATAAAAAGCAGAGATAATAAATCACTGGGTTGGGTTATGTTCCCCATTGAATAGATCGAATTTACAAGTATGCGCAGGAATCTGCAACATTAGTAAAAATTTGCATTCACTAAAATTAGGCAGCCGGGTACAACCGACAAAAAACTATTTATCTAAAACTTAGCCCAACAACATACTACAAGTATGGTAAACCGTCACTCTAGACTCAGGATCAACATCTACCTACAGCAACTTGTAGCTTTGTGTAATGAGCCCTTACTAACCATCATCTTATCGTTACACAACGAAGATGCGTCAAGATTGCAAGTGCGTCACCGTGACGCCCGTCCCATGCGTTACGCGCGTCACATGCGTCACGCGCATCACGCTGTCGGAACCTATCCGCCGCCTGACACATCCGGCAACAGACGACGGAAGGCAAAAACAATGCACGCTAATTATGTAATCGTAAATTGGACCACCTGTTTTAATAGACGATGATTTTAAAATTACTGCCATGATGCATTGAGTGGGAAAGAGGCCGCGGTGTAGCCTTATGGTTTGATCTACCGCTTCTCAGACTGAGTATTTCGGTGGCTCTAATATGACCGGCCAAGTTAAAGTCCGTTTTTACATACAGGTCATATCATGTAAATATAATTCTAACCTAAAATTTCACTTTTTGTTATCTTCACCAGGGCGGTTTCACTCCGCACTGTAGGTATGCTCGGCTGCCTTGCACACAGAATAGGCAAATCGCATTAGGTTGTCGGTTTGCCGCGCGCACGCTCTTTCGCTCTCGCTGTGTCAGCATAAATGAAAACAAATGCAGCACAACCCTAACGTGTCGCCGGGTGTTGCGGGGGGAAGACTGGCGCGGGCGGCGCGTTCCTTTTGACGCGAGCCGCCTCGCGAATGTATATGAAGTAATACGAACTTTTTGTGCCCGATAATAAAGTTGGAAGTCATTTAAGCGCGGTCGTAAGAGAGGAAAACAAATCGAGGCTGTAAATAGTAGAGATTATTTATAACTTGTTGCTTCAGAATGTCCTATTTGAACAATAAACAATATTTTGATGACAAAAACTGAAATTTTAGGTCAAACTAATTTTAGACAAGCAAAAATGAATATGGTTTAATTTATCTGAGTTTGTCTCTATCGACGTCCCTTTCATATGACAATAGTTTGACAGAGACGCAGGAAGTTACTAGTTTGCAGGTACGGTCAACCAAACGTAATTTTGTGCCACTGCAGAACCTTATCGCAATGACTCATCACCGTTGATCAATGTTGACTGACATTATGACAGCTGTTGTGGAAATTCATGATGCCATTTATTGTGAAATCGTTCGGACGAGGCCCAGAAATCAGTTTGGTCGATTATACTGCTATAGAATAACAAAAATTACTATCACTGGATAGGTACGTACCTATATGTTCTTTTGGATTTAAATGAGAATAATTTCAGAAGGTGGTGGTAGAGCGCCAACTAAACCAGCATGAAATAACTTTACATTTCAAAATTGCGTATTTTCCCGTTTTTTCAGTCGCGGTACGCATGATCCCAGATTTGGCAAGTCAGATTATTAGAACTGGAGCGACTGCCATCTAACCTCGATAACCCCCGCAACAGGGAAGCCAGACCGATAGGATCGTGTTTATACATTCATTTATATGAATATGTAGGTTTCCTGGTGATGTTTTCCCTTGGCGTAAGAACGTTGCCTACTGCAGTACGTAGGTACATTACAAATTCATTGGTACAATCAGCCTCAGAAGTAGCCTAACACTTAAGAACCTTGTTGTAGTAAAGGATTAAATTAGAGTTGCTCGAATTTGTTACATCAGTTACAGCGACAAGGTACTAAAATGTTCAATTACTTCTGAGGCTGACCGTACATGGCGATCGCTGAGTATCGAACTATATCTTACGTTCACGAGTTTACCCCCCTAGGCCACCAACGCTCTTCTAGAGTAGGTATTAAAGAAAAGTTGACAAAACACATTTAACAATAATGGAGCAGGTGTCTACATTTTTGCTTCTTTGAAACTGAGCTCGACCAATGTGCACCTATGGTGACCATACGAGTATGTGACATCCTGCATAGATGTCAGCGCTCGCTGGAAAGGTCACGTGGCTGCGCCCGCGCCGCATCCTGCGCGAGATGAGACGCGCCTTCCTGCGCGGTTGCACGCGCTGTCGAGCGCAACGGACGGGGCGATAAGGAACGCATGCTCAATATAGTACGAAATAATCGTAATGTTATATACCTACAAACAAAGTGAAAAATATTTAATTACGTAAGAAGTAATTTTCTTAACTATTTTTCAAAATTATAACTATCATATCCATACTTAAATAATATATATACTGTGAAACTGTGACCAATCAATAAATAGGTATAAAATAATGGAATGGTCATTTGCTATTTGTGTAGATAAAAGTATGTATATTGTTAATTTACCTCGACGTTTCGGCCAAGTTTCAATGGCCGTGGTCACGAGTAGACTGAAGTGGAGGGTATTACTTCTGTTTACACTTTGTCATGTTTATTTTAAGCCGGCATATCACTCGACACACAATGCTTACAATGTCGAGGTAAATTAACAATATAATTTTATCGCGTTAAAGTCCCGATAACGTTATAAATATGAGTGAAAACCGCGAAAGTTCAAAACAATTTAATACATAGTTGGTGTAGAAACTCATTTACTGATAATGTGTTATTGGTATTCGACATTTCTTGATTTAATATGACATGAAATTTGTGTTGTATTAATGATTTTGAAGTTGGTAGGTTATTAATTGGACATTACCTACTTGTAAGACTGAATCCTACTAATATTATAAATGTAAAAATTGATATTTCTATAAACCTTCCTGACGGCTTATTTAGATAGAATTTAATAGATATGTAGACCATGTTCTGGATTTAATAGGATACATTACATAGGATATTTTTACACGAATAGCAACCAGTAAAACTAGTATGTGAATATGAAGGAATATATAAATATTTAAGTAATGGTCTTGATACCCCCGGCCGCACCGTCGTGTGCGCAGCGTATAGCGTTACGTTACGGCTGCCGGACATTGCGCGTTGGTCGCGCAATCTCGCGCATCTATCCTTCGATTAACTCTAATCATATATCACACCCGCGCTAACTTGTACTTTTACTTAGAACAATATACTGACTGGTTGACTGGTAGAGAATGCCTTAAGGCATTAAGTCCGTCTTTCGGCCATGTTGTTGAGTCTTCTCGTGACCACGGCCGTTGAAACATGGCCGAAGCGTCAAGGTAAATTAACAAAGATTTTATCGCGTTACAGACCCATCAACGTTATAAACATCCAGGCATCTCATGCCAGGGATGACCCGTTGATGTCTTTTTGTGGGTGTAATGATCCTGGCAAAACTTAGAACTAATGTATACAATACTAGCGGACGCGCACGACTTTGTTCGCGTGGAATTAGTAGCCTAAGTCCGTTAGGGATTGTGTGGTAGTGTAGCTTTCTATCGGTGAAAGAATTTTTAGAATCGGTTCAGTAGTTCCAGAGATTACCCCCTACATACAAACAAACAATCAACCTCTTTATTATATTAGTGTAGACTAGCGAACGCGCTCGACTTCGTTCACGTAAAATTAGTAGCATATGTCCGTCAGGGACAGTGTAGCTTTGTAACTGTGAAAGAATTTTCGAAATCAGTTCAATAGTTCCATAGAGAGTACCCCTACATACAAACAAATAAACAAAGTTTACCTCTTTATTCTATTAGTGTAGATTTGTATTAAAATTATTATTATTATTTAGACTTTAAAACCAAAATTCTAAAACAATATATATAATTTGACACAACGGGTAGTACTTTGCTAAATCTAATAAAGAGCCAAGAGAGTTGTATAAAATAATCGACAACATTCATACGCATTAACATATATTTTGACCCAGTAACAGAATACCTTTTGTTGTCATCATACAAGGTTTGAACCATCAATACAGTGTCTATTACAATATGAATTCGTCACTCCGCAGCTTGTATCAATAAGTGATAAAACTAAATTGTTGAGACTTATGTTAATCCGTCGGGGCACGCGCTGCCCCCGGCACGGAATCAATCGCTTCTTACGCTGCCAACCAATTTACACATTAATATGACAATTCCAATAGATATGCAAAAATTTTATTGCACCTGACACTATTCATATGTATCATCGTTTTATAATAGCGGTCGTCGAACTTTGTAGCTGTGTACAGACAACCACAAAGGTGTCTGAACATTGAAATATCTGCTTTGTAATGCAAGTTTTTATGCGAATTAAAATGATAATGACTAGTGATAAAGTTGATTCCGGGCCTTTTGTGGTTGTTTGTTTGGGGTCGTTTTCATTGGAATGTTATTTCCTAAATGGAACTCAAGTTGGATGTCAATACGATCAGGATCAATAGACACGTGCTTGGGTAAATGTAAATTAACCTAGGCGTTTGTACTTGGAAAAAATACAGCATTCCAGTAAGAATATAAACGGTAAGTAAAAATGCAATCCAAAAAATTATTACCCTTTGCACGTTAAAAAAAACTTAGTAAAAGTAAATCCAAGCGTTTTGTTATGTAAACTCTTGATAATATGAAACGAAATCGTATCCATACCTAATTAAGTCATCGTACAGACCCATTATCAAAAGTTCATTGACACGAAATCACTTGTGCGTGCGTTTGTACATAAAACAGAGCTCTTTTCAAACACACCATTGTAAAAACACCACAGCATTGTATCGGTGGAAACTGTTGAGGCTAAATACAATATGGCTCTATTATGGCTGATTATCATAAGACGGTGATACTATGATATTGATATTGTTATAGGTATTGTCATATTGCTTTTTTGTAGTCATTGTTGGGTAATTAAGTCGTTTATTAGCTCTGTGGGTCATTGGGCGTGGTCGTTTTGTTATCGACTAGTGATACTTTTTGTTCGATTTTGTACTAGGTTGTTCGATAATTGCCGATCGCCGGAATTAAATTAGATTATTTTGGTTGCGGTTTTGATTTGGTACTTACGTAATACGATATTAAGTGTTTCGTTTCTTAAAAGTAAACAGTTATGCAACTAATTTTTAATTTCGCGATAAACAAACTTACTTATTTGTAAATTTTTGGAACATCGGAAGAAAGTTAGATAGGCTATAACGCTAAATAAAATTATGATATAAAGTAGTTGTTATTTTAAATAAAAACTCTACTCTCGAGCATGTCGGGCATTCTCGACTTAAAATACGTGAGTGATCCGTTTTATTAATATGTCTACTCTCGAGACTGAAATAACGGTAAGTCCGATGCATAGACCCACTATTTTGTGTTACGATGATTGTGTCAGCGTCGAAATCGTGGCTGTTGATTTAACGGACAACACTATACATAATAAAGATATGAACAGGAAACAAGATCGGTTGTTTGTAGAGTACAAGGTTACTGGTCAGATAGAATAGGGATGCCTTATAATAGGACGAAATATTCGTATGTTAGGCAGACATACTGGTCAGGGCTAACATACCACCTGAACTTGATAAAGAGACAAACCGCTTTCAAATCTACGACTTTA
Source organism: Ditula angustiorana (assembly GCA_963691745.1). Classification (NCBI taxonomy): domain Eukaryota; kingdom Metazoa; phylum Arthropoda; class Insecta; order Lepidoptera; family Tortricidae; genus Ditula; species Ditula angustiorana. Next base: position 5,726,772 of record OY829473.1, read on the forward strand.
TAACCAGGTAAATAAAACCACAGGCACGTTTCAACATATAATTGGCACATTTAAAAGCATTCTAAAGATCACCCAAACACTAAGGGTAAATTTAATGTTAAAAAACACGTGCAAGCATCAGCGATTCGCAACCGGCGGTCCAAATAAATAAATTCTATCGCCGTGCCCTGTATAATTTTATACGCATTTTAAAACCTTTTGAAAACGAACGTGGGATTTATGATGACGAAACCCGTTCTAGGGGTGGTCCCGTCTCGAGGGGGATTTTCTTACATTTTTTTCGCCTTGACAATCCCCAGCTGCTACGACATGTTATAAATAAAAATCGCGATTTTGACCCGTCACGCGGATAAGGGATGCTCGCGTAAGATCGGCATTCAACGTCTGCGACCAACCTTTCAAAAAAACCACGTCCTTCCCACGTGGCCTTAGAACATACTTTTAAATAAATAGCGACACGTCTAACAGTAAATTTATATTGGTTGGTGCACGCACGATTCGATACAGGACGTCCTGTCTGTTTTGCAGCAATTATTATTATACCGAACCGGAACCGTTTGAATTCGTTAATAGTAAGTAGAGATTTGAATTGCACGGAGTTTTAACTTATAAATTGATTGAAATGCAGTCGAAATATTATTGACGAATAAAGCAGAATCCTTTATAGTGTAAACTATAACATGTCAATATTTAAACATGCCTATTGCAAGTCATAATAAAACAAGTTAGGTTTTTATATTTGAACGCCTGTGGAATTCACAAAACAGTTACTTTTGAATCTCGGAAATTTGCCACTGGTTCGGAAAAACCTATGATGAGAAAACTCCGTCAAGAAATTCAACGAGGAAGTATGAAGTCCGCAGGGATTACTATGTGTATTAAAAAAAGACTTTATTATTCTAGCATTACAATCTAAGACGCGTCTCATCTTGACTATGCTCTGTAGCCCTTACTTCAAATGTCATACTGGTCGTATATTATTATAATTGCATTGTGATTTCTGTCAAATTATCGAATTCTGACTAGCTCATATTATCGAATAGAGGCTCAGATCTAGCTTTTTTATAATGGGACCTTTATAAATCCTAAATTAAGAAACACTATCATAACAAGTCTATAGTTGCAGAGCCCAACTGTAGCCAGTTCCTGGTTTCAGTATGGAAGGGCCGGTTTGACCGGGGTAGTTACACACTCTTATATTATCCCAACGAGAATAGGTAGTAGTTTATTTACGTACAGCATGTGAGAGAATCAGAACCCTACGTTAGGGCGGAGGGCAAAAGGCTTCTACGGACGAGAAGTTTTCTTTAGGTCGCTGATTACTTTAGGTGGCGGTAATCACTTCCCATTAAATGATATGCATGCCTGTTTATCTCCCTTTTCCATAAAGAAATTACTTCGGTAGCCATAGTAGTAAATCAAGTACTGATGTAATGCGACCGTGGGAACAATATCTGCTCCCCTTTCCACCCCAGCCCTTAGGCCCGTCGCGTGACGTCGTTCGAATGTTCAAGCATGTTAATACGTAACTATTAAATTTAATTATTGCGTATTTTTGTTTAAGGGTTTTGTGGCAGTATTAGTAGATGTGATTTAAAAAAGGTTTGTAGAGGAAAATATTGTCACTGAGGCGCTGTAACACTATACCATTTTGGGACCTTTTAAGAATCGGTTTATGACGTTCATGTCAATATTTGATACAATCTGCAGTTATTATGAATAATGTAATTCGATTTTATCTACACACATATCATAATTTCTCAATAACGCGTTCAAAAACCATAGAAAATGACCAGCATTATTACAACCAATGTTATTTTAAGAATTTTCTTGTCTGTGGTAGTAGGTAAATCTGTTATTTATTGGGTAGTATCCCTTAGTAGTCTGTGTTTATTGGTGATTACATTACCGATATCTCGTGACGTTTTGAATTTAAATTTGGAACAGCTGTCAAAATTCAAGTTGGTCTCTATTCTAGTATCCACAGATATTAAAACAGTTATCGATACGAAACGTCAATTCAGTATGATTTTTTAATTTAAACGCACGACATTTGATCTCGAGTGACATGACAATAGAGACTTCATTCTTTTGTCTATGATTTAAAAAAAACGTTCGTCTTGACGGATAGATCGAATTGCCGCCATACTTGTTTGTTGGTTTTTTGCTGTTACGGTTTTTTGCAGTTATGATATGTGTGTAGATAAAGTAATGTATGCAACTGTATATAATTAGGCCTTAAAACACTCGTGTGATCCTATTATGAAACTCGCTGACGCTCGTTTCATAAAACCACACTCGTGTTTTAAGGCCTCTCATTATATAGCAGTTGCATAAAATACTATTATCACACGTTGAAAGTTATTGCAATTAAATACTACATTATCTTATCCAATCTGCTTAAAAATTACCTTAATATTTGTATTTAATTTTTATGTATTTTATTTGCATCTTCCTTGTAATACATTTGGCACACTCATGCAATTATTTAAACGATTGCTACTAATGTGTGAAACGGATGATGCAACTTCAATCTGTAACAAATTTGCACTCCATTATATAACCAAACAGCGACTTACTATCAAATATAAATCCTACTCTTACTTAAAAACAGGCGAAGCATGAAATCAGACTCCAAATAGCATTACCCACCGCCTTATATAACTAACGGCGTTGTAACGAGAATCCGTTATATTACGACAGCGTAATAACGAATCGATCGCAACGGAAAATGATTCCAATACAGGAAGTCATTGATGTGCTCTTGTATAAAACTTGGCAAAAAGTGCCGTTTCGCGACGCTCTGCCGCGTCTATTTATAAATTAGTAAAGATATTTTTGTTGTTAACTTACTTTCATTGTAATTTTAAAGAAATGTTATGTCGTAATGTTCTGTTGGCAATGGTAAAATTCCATTCACTGCTATGTTTAGAATGAGTTTTTAGACTCTACTGACTTATATTATGTATATCTGATCGCATGATTTGTCTATGCGTTCACAAACGTCTTTTTTTATGAAATAGGAAGGCAAACAAGCAAGTGAGTCACCTGATGGTAAGTGATCACCACCGCCTACAGACACCCGCAACACCAAAGAGATTGCAGATGCGTTGCCAACCCAGAGGGCTAAGATGGAATACCTCTTGTGCCAGTAATTACACCGGCTGTCTTGCTCTCTACGCCGAAACACAACACTGCCAGCACTACTGCTTAGCGGCAGGATTAGCGCGCAAGATGGTGGTAGCAATCCGGACGGACCCTGCACAAGGCCCTATCACCCGTAAAAAACGTCTGTCACAGGCATACAAACGTCTTTAGTTGTTTTAACAAGAAAAACATGCCTTGCAACTGAAAGATAGAAACATCTTTCAGTTGCAAGTCGTGTCTTTCTTTTATTCCTGGATCTGAAGACCAGCAACCACAACTGACTAACATGACAACTTACGAGTTTGGCTAGAAACTTCACATTAAAAATTAAGAACACTTTTTATTACAATTTTATTTACGATACAGCAAAACACACCCTTGAACTATCATTTTAATGTAAAGAAGCAATATTTATAATCCCCTATACAAGCTCGGCCGGACAACGGACGTCTCACCCTTTGAACAAAACACGAATAGCGGCTTCCTTAAGAGTTATTGTAATTTAATAACCCCCGGCCCGGCCTTTACAGAACTATTCAGTCGCAAAAATAGCACAATCGGTCACTTGTCAACTATCTTTCTTTGTCAAATTCTATAACTTATGCAAATTCTGGCGTGTTTTGTTTTGCCTCGTAAATCCAGTCGCAAAATTGTTGTATAAAGGTCGTAGATTACGATCACATGTAACATGGCTATTTAATTTCGCAGATGTAAGATTGGTAGCTTATCTCGTAAGGCTTGTTTAACTTGCTAATCGTTACAAGTAGATAGATAGGATCGCCCCTAATTTGCAAGCGTGTATATTTTGTGATATTTTATTAGAGCACGTAGCACTCTGATAGTGTTAGTTCTTTTTTTAAATAATAATGAGTTTATTATCTCTTCAATCGTATAGAATCGAAAAAAAAACATCGATTTTTGTTTATTCAGATATAAAGTTTATTTGTGTCTTACATTTGTTTTAAAATCAAACAAAAGACCAAAAAATCTTATAGCGTGACAAAGAAAATGACTTTACATTTTATACGCCACTTTATTTCATACAGCCTTACAGTTACCTACTACCGAAAATATAGCACGCCACAAACGCGACCTTGAGGTGTACAATAGTATAAAGGTTCGTTTACACTGCAACTGTTACCGAGAAGCATTGTGAGAGGACACGGCGCCCACATGCCACGGTCTAACAGGTGCTGCATTGTTATATGCAAATTAAACTCTCGCTTTCATACTAAACCATTTTTAGGGATCGCGTTGATGAATGCGGTCGATTAGCCCGGCCGATAGGTTACAGCTAAGTGAACAATTCGTATTAGCAACTTTTGCGCGGACACAATTTAACCCAATGGAGCGAGCGAGCTCCAACAAACAATATATTTACAAAAGTAACAATGCTTCTGTTGGTATGGAAGTAACCTATCTATAGTTGATCTGTACGTTGCTAAAACCCAGCAAGACTCCTGATTACGACAGAAAAATAAATTAACACTTTTATGTCGCTTTTAAACTCATTCCTAAAAGCAGTGCTAAATTCAAACCGATATACAACGCTCACAAAAGCGATAAAGAACCAGTTTATCAGCCCTAGACAGACACAGTCATAGATCACGAAAACCTGTACGAGCTCGAATCAAAACTAGTCGCAAGAACATGACAAACGACTTGTTAATAGTCTTTGTTGCAAGCTTTAATGCCTTGTATGCCAGAAGTATCGTGTTAAAGGGATAGAATTGGATTTGCAAGCATATGCGACTTCGTAGGGTCATCGCGCCGATTCACAAAAATGATTCTCTCCATTCTCGACGTGGAAGGTCAGTTTTAACGGTCATTATCTGTCAAAGTGGACAAAAGTGTCACTTTTTGTTGCGTAAACCGCTAGCTCGCGATTACCGTGAGAATAGGGTAAGGCATCTAACTCCTAGCGTATTGGCCTGTTTTTTTAATTCACCGCTTCGACTTAATTGGACGGATTAGAAAAACATGACGACGGCACAAAAAACCAATCATTGCTGTGTTTATACGGTTTGTGACGTAATCACAACTATAAATAGGTACCCCACGAGTAGATATATGTGACTTCAGAGAACGGTGTCAATACTCTGTTGAAGAACAAAAAACTTAACATTCGATAACTTGTCATAAAATATTTTTCTTTGGCTAAATTAAATCTACATACGTCAACGTGATAGAATAAACATCTGTACTATGTTTGAGCGTCCTCAGGTGACGTCGGTTAGCACAGGTGCGATCCAGATTCATGTTTGCTCGCGCGCGGGGTCTGTTCCAACCTCGCGCTCATCTTGTCGATCAGGTCAGTTGTGATCACTTTATACTGCCTACGTAAAATCTCTTTTTCTACGTTAAATGTTTAAGTCTTCTCTGTTAACTTGATGGCAGTCTGTAAGTTTAAATATGTCAAGGATTTTTTTATGAGTATACGAAGACTTCAATCGAGTTAAAAAAACAACGGAACGGCTCAGAATAAATATTAACTCTCACATTATAATGATTGACGTAGGTATCAATTTCACGAAGACCGAAACACTTTTTAATATTAATTAACTCAAAACATTGCAAAGTCATTGTTCTACGTAACGTTTTTAAAATAAAATTTCGCTAACGTCAATTAATATTAATAGACACCTAAATCGAAATGCAGTTTGTAAAAAACCGCGCGTTCAAAGTCTCGACGTTTGTTTTTGTATTTCTTTTTTTCTTTAATATCGTTTGGATGCGAGGAGGTCACAGCGGCGCGGTCGAATACTCGAAATAAATTAAAAATGCTCACTCATCATCAATCAAACGGGCTCGATTCCATCAATATAATTTACTTTTTGTAGTTTTACCCTAAAGCGCCCTCCGTGACTCGCAACTTGCTTGCGCCAGGTACGGCCTCTGTACTCGCGTTACGCTCTATCGTATACCTACCTACAGCCTACTATATATAACACCTTATATTAGTCACTAACTTACACAGGGTGATAGGTAATAAAATAAATGAATATTTCATGAATTGGTGATGTACACGAAGGCTTGCTTCAGTCCGTGCGCATAAGATCGAATGTCAGACCAAATCTCTGTCACACGTTACAATTTTTGACATTACCAACCGATACTTCATGTAACGGACCTTTCTTTTCAGCTCATTCAGTAGCCCTAACATAACCGGCCTAGCTTAGTTTGTTTTGATAGACGTCCCTTTCTTATTTCACTAGCTAGACACAGACGCAGGGAGGGATAAATTAAACATGGGAAGTCGTGTTAGGGCCGTAGAGCGTGAAGAAGTAAAATAAATAAAAATAATGTTTTGAAATATTTTATTCATGCTTTTAGATTTTTTGATTGTTTGTTTTGTTGTTTATTATACCCTTAAAGTACAAATATATAGAAAACGACAACACCTGAGACCCAAAGGCCTATTTTTACATATTCTGAACGGGCACATGTTCCTATTTCACGGAATTTGCTACATATACTATACATTCAGTACCTAACATCCTGTATATCATGAATCAGATTATTTTGTCAAAGTTACTAGACCATTATTGAAATTAATGCTGTATGTAAACTTCCAGTATATAGATATTCTTGGTAAAAAAATATTAGTAAAGAATCCAAAACTTTGATCATATATGTCTAGATAAGACAAGACTTTTATAAATGACCAATTATGCTAATACGTTTTACTGACACCGTATCCAAATCATCAACATAGTAATTATATAAATTTATCTGTCATTTAATTTAATAAGTACTAGTGATAAAATAAAAATTAAGAAAAAGAAAAAGACGTTTGTATGATAAATTGGTCGCTTTCATACTCTCAAGGAAATTAGGCCAAAACTCCTTGCTACTCCGTGAAACTATAGGCCAGGCCCATCGATCTTTAAACTGACATACGGAACTGACACGACAGATCAACAAGAATCCAAAATTCAGTGTGTTCTGTATGCTGGCTGGAATAAAGGACGGTTATCAGTAATGTCAGTACTCAATAAAAGTGTATGATTTGAGTCGAAAGACCTCCTCCCCCGTCCGATCGGCCAATGATCTTCCAGCTTAGAAGCTACAAAATTGACCATTGCCCAGGTTGCACCGACCCAAGCACTGCTCCCCAGGAGGCGTCCATCCATAAAGGAACCGCAGCACTTGGAGGCTGGAGGAGGAAACCCGAAATCCACCTGAAGGACGGGTTTTGCGGCAAGATAGCAATTACTTGTCATTTTGAATGCATGGCATATGATTGTAAGTTTTGTAAATTTAATCGATTTTTCTAGTAGTCGATGACATGTCGAAACGCTTTCGACCGTGGCGCTGCGCTGGCAGTGCTGCAGTAATCGGTTTTCTCCAATAAACGACGATTAGACGCGCCGGCGTCAGCGCGGCTCGGGAACGACCCTGTACGCTCGTCGACTCAATTGCTATTGTTTTTTAGATAACGTACTAACTGTAATTTAACTTCACCTAAAATATTGGCTATTAGTTTTTGTAATCGAAATTGACTTTCGATTTTTTTTCAAACATTCAAATAAATTTAAATGGCATATAATGACAACACAGAAAATTTTGGGTAAAGATTAGCATAAAGGCCATAAAAGCTCTTTTACATGTCTGTGTCTACCAGCGCTTCGGAAAATGGAAGATTCTGCTGAGAAGAAACGCCGCAAGAAACTCAGCAGCAACTTTTATGGACTTCTGGTTTTCGGACCTTGCGTGCGCACCCTTTTTGTACATTTATAATAAAACTAGCGGATGCGCGCGACTTCGTTCACGTAAAATGAGTAGCCTATGTCCGTCAGGAATAGTGTAGCTTTCTATCTGTGAAAGAATTTGTGAAATCGGTTCAGTAGTTCCAGAGATTACCCCCTACATACAAACAAACTAACAAAAAAACAAACTAACAAAAAAACAAATAAACAAAGTTTGCCTCTTTATTATATTAGTGTAGATAAAGAATTTACACAGACAAGTACATAACATAACATACATACTTGTATATGTAGTAGAGGTAATGCGATGATTCCTAGTACGGAACCCTCATCATGCGGGTCCGACGATTAAAAGTTTTCCGAATAAGATATACGAGTAGAAAAAGCAAATCTATAAAATAAAGCTGCATGGATAAAACGGCGACGACTGTACCTGGATCGGTCGTGACCGGACGGCGATTTCAATTATTATCTAGAAGTCGTTCCACGAACTGACTCTGCACCACCCTTTTAATCATTTACATTACCAACTACTTAAAATATACTTATGATTAACTAGCTTTTGCGCGTGACTACGGCGGTTTACTACCTACTGGATGTACTTCAGCATTTTATACGCACCTGAAAAAATCAGCGGTCGGTGAATATAGAAACGAAATATTGATTACAAATTACAACTTTTGTTAATTTTTTAACATAAAACTACCCTGAGACTCGGACATATTAAAAAAAGGATCACTTACGTATTCTCGAATTAAAAATACGTGAGTGATCCGTTTTATTAATTATACTTTTGTTCAAGTTCTGATTTGAAGTACCTATAGGAATCTGTAATCCCTCTTTATTATCTCTATATCGACCGAAATATTTTTTTTTATATTTCCCGCCATGTAAGTAAGAATTTTAAGTTTTTATGTAGATTCCTGTTTAATTCATTTATTGTATTCTAAGAACATAAAGTGAGGAGTAATGTTAGAATACTATTAGACTTTGACTTCTCAGATACATACTCGTATGATTCTCAGTGTATGTTTAAAGTTTGATCCGTAAGCATATGTAAATAAACTACATATTTGAATAAGTACCTACCTAGACAAGTATCATTATGTCCGTGTCTACGTGCAGTAGTAGTACTAAAGTAAAGTATGGACTTGGACGTAAGGAGGCGAAAGCAAACATCAAAATGTTTCAGTCGCAAATGTCAAATCCTTATATGGCGTAAACGGCAATAGAGTATCACTCTGTTCAGGTTTCTCGGTTAGAATGACTCAAGAGACCGTACCAAGTAGTAAATAAATCAAATCGACCAACATTAGTAGGGTAATTAATTTGCTACGGACGGGTACTATTAAGCAAACATAGACAAGAATG